>CM060895.1:14862500-19857500 GCA_030762935.1 Hymenopus coronatus
AACCTCTGGTACTCCCTTATTTCGCTTCTACTTACAAGGAAGCAAGTAATAATACTATTTCTGCTAATTTTTTCTCGATTAGCATGAAGTAAATAGAAGCATAAGCTTTTTAACAATAATTTGTTACAGTGATGTTGAGAAAGTCATATGAATGGAACACATCAGATTTTTTTAGCAGTTTTTAACTTTCATTCTTATTAATATGGACAAGCGGTACCATACTAATGATGCCTGAAATGATAATTGAAAAGGAAACGTTCAGGCCCAAGTTTAGGATAGCTCTCGGCAATCACTTTGAGAACTGAGGACATTTTTTCGAATTTGGGGACCCAGTCACTGGAAGAGAATTCCGCACTTAGGCCACTGTGGCCCTTTAAGACTTGCGTGGTCCCGGTAGAGACCCTAAGGGCCACCAAATGCAGATGACGAGTGGAGGTTTAGGTCGAACGCATCCGATGCCACCCGGGTCCTACCCACAAATCCAGGGCCTTCTGGAGTTCTGGAAAATGGGGGCCCGCCCGAAAATTAGTCCTCACACTCACAAGCCCCGGGGTCCTCAGAAAGGACGCCAGAACAAACGCGCCCCAAGGCGAGTCCTAACATTGGTACTCATAAGCTCCGAAGGTCCTCCTATAGGACGCCCATCCGAAAACACCCGAAGGGGTGTCCTGATACTGGTGCTCTCAAGCCTCGAGTCTCCCGGGGTCCTCAGAAACCCAAGGTAAGTCCTGACACTGATACACACAAGCCCCGAGCCTCCGGGGGTCCTCAGAAAGAATGGCCGAAGTCCTGACAGACACACATATGCCCCGAGTCTCCGGGGACCTCAGAAAGACGCCCACCCAAAAGAAACCCAAGGTAAGTCCTGACACTGATACACACAAGCCCCGAGCCTCCGGGGGTCCTCAGAAAGACGCCCACCCAAAAGAACCCCAAGATAAGTCCTGACACTGATACACACATAAGCCCCGAGCCTCCGGGGACCTCAGAAAGACGCCCACCCAAAAGAACCCCAAGATAAGTCCTGACAGACACACACAAGCCCCGAGTCTCCGGAGACCTCAGAAAGACGCCCACCCAAAAGAACCCCAAGATAAGTCCTGACAGACACACACAAGCCCCGAGTCTCCGGAGACCTCAGAAAGTCGCCCACCCAAAAGAACCCCAAGATAAGTCCTGACAGACACACACAAGCCCCGAGTCTCCGGAGACCTCAGAAAGTCGCCCAACCAAAAGAACCCCAAGATAAGTCCTGACACAGACACACACAAGCCCCGAGCCTCCGGGGACCTCAGAAAGACACCCACCCAAAAGAACCCCAAGGTAAATCCTGACACTCACAAGTACCGGGGGTCCTCAGAAAGTGGCCGCCCAAAAGAACCCAGAACGGGCACTGGCAGTTGTCCCGCAACAATGTTAGGGAATAAATCTTCACAGAGCTCATAGTCTCAACTCGACGAATACCATCGCTTGGTCCTTCAACCCCGAAACAGTAACAAGGAAGGGCTGAGTACAGAAACGGATGGACAGCGAACCACCTCAACGTTCGCCTGCCCACATGGGAACCCCTAAGAACACATTGATGAGTGTGGGAGGTCGCCGAGGATAGAACCCGAGCCCGTCTGAACCACCCCGCTCGGTAATTGGACCTTAAAGACGTGAGAAAATTTTCAGCCAGAATTAAACCCAGGACCTCCTGAATGCAAGCCAAAGCGGTTAAAGTAAGATAGGAGGATAGGATACGGTTAGAGGGAACTCGACACCGAACCTGAGTTTACTGTACTACCCCCATGAGGGTGCGCCCTCAGAAGGGCGGGATGAGATTGACACAGGGTGGTCGGAAGCAGAAGTGACGGCTCAGCAATGACAGTATCCCTACAGCTTCCAGATTGAAGCACCCCGACAGTCGGACAGATGTCCCGCCCCATATAGAATCCAACACCCGCACCAGGAGCAGCCCTTATTCCTCACGCCCCACTGAGCACCATCGCACACTCCTAACCTTGAAAGAAACTAACGGGATAAATGAAGTGGCAATGAAAACAACATAGGACAAGATATCCGGGGGATGAAAGAAACCTACCCAATATTCGCCTGGCTACCAGGGAAACCATGAAAAAACGCATAGGTGGCGGTTAAAACAAATCATCCTGATAATCACTGGCGGAGGATTATAAAGATCACACCTTTCGTGGAAGAACTTCTTACATAAACCTTTAGTCCATAAACCGTTTGAACGTCAAAAACACTACCCATTATTGAATTAGTACCAGTAAATGACTAGTAGATGGCATAACCATTAAAGATGCTTCAGAACTTCGTTAATGACCGCTGTAAAAAACAGCTTTAGAAGTCCAATAAATGTTGCGTCATTAAAAAGTGGTAAGGAGCGAGGTGGAAACAGCTGACGGTCGCAGCAGCAACGTGTACACGGGCACCAATACATCAAAAGAAACACTACCCCCATCAAAAAGCAGTTTGTGAGTGGCGTTATCTTCTCCCGGAAGATGGAAAGTAAACATTCTTGAGAAAAGAAATCAAAACGTGACGTTAGGGGTTGGACGCCGCGGGGAGAGAAGGGCCGCCGTCTCCCTTTCAGCTCCCTTGGGGGCATCATTCTGTATGTATTGTCGATCTTGGTGTAGAAAAAATACACTAGCAAGTGCATTGCGACGCCGTGGGTGCAAGAAGCGTGCAACTCCATGACCGTAGCTGCTGGTTTAAAGACGGCTATGCAGAACCATGTGTGTAATTATCAAACTGGGGCTCGCAGTACCCAAGGGGGCTAGATACTTTTCTAAAACAATCTCATGTGTTATACTCACATGACTTTCTCTACATTTCTGTAACATTTTTGTTGTTGTTGGGTAGCTTAACGGTTGATCATATCGGACGATGAATGAAATTGGTGAAATGATACTCAAATGATCTCGGGGTCCATGGAGCTTAAAGTTACTCGACATTCGTCTTCTCAGGATAAGGGGAAGCCCCGAAAAAAACCGGGTAACACACCCTAACTCACGACCTTTTGAATGTGAAGCAGACACGCTACCACCACACTACCCAGGCGGGCAACAAACTATTGTTAAGAAGCTTGTTTTTCTGTCTACTTCATACTAATCGAGTTAACATTACCAGAAATTGTCATTACTTGGTTCCTTGTAAGTAGAAGGGAAAGAATCTAATGTGCTCCATTCGCATGATGTCCTTTAGCTGTTCGGTAAACAAACCTTTTATTCAAAACATTCATCTGTTAATTACACCATGCTGATCAAGATAAACATAAGCAGAATTATTCTTAGTAATTAGCCTCCTTGTAAGTACGAGGAAAATAAAAAAATGCACAGGCTAAAGCGATAGTCTCGTCCAACAATTGGAATTCCATTCTTTGCTTTCCAGCAGTAAACAAACGAAAAAAAGATGTCTTCCGGTTTCAGAAAAATTTAAGCGGCTGAAATTTAAAACAATAATCCGGAATAGCTGAAAAACGGTTAACTCTATAAAAAAAGTACCTTAAGATCTGCATTTTTTGTCTAGTAAGTTTTTGTGTATCGCTTACAGTTTGCCAGTTATACAAAAGTCATTCAGAATGAAGAGCTCTTCAGAGGCTATTCCCAGAAAAGTCAACATATACACTTCGTTTGTAATAAAACTATTCTTAGACATAAGGTATTTTAATCAAAATCGTTTTATCCATTTTTGAGAAAATCAAATTTCGAAAAATCTTCCATGTAAAGGGTAGTTTGAGATTTGTTTTTTAATCTTCGTGTCGCATCCTTAGAAGATACAGAACTTAAATATCAAGATTGATATTTACCGGACTTTTCGTTTTTGAGCTATGCCCCCCCCCACACACACACTCACACTTACACAACGGACATTTTTCCAAAAATGCTTCTTTTGGATTCAAGGGGTCCCAAAACATGTATTTCCGGTGAAATCTCGTAATCGAATTTTTGGGTGCAATACCCTCTCTATACACTATGTATATAGTAAGTGTAGAGAAAATAAAAGTATGATGTGTTGCATTCACACGACTTGCTCTACCTATTCTTACAAAAATGTATTTTTCTATCCACACCATGCTATACGAGATAAATATTAACACAATTGGTTTCACTACTTCCTTATAAGCAGAAAGGAATATACCAAGCTAAAGCGACCGTCAAATCTTTTAGTTCGGTTCGCCTTGGATTTTCAGAAAAACAAAAGGGACCCTGTTTGAGAAGAGAAAATTCAAACCAATAATCCGGAATATCTCGAAAACGCTTGTCTCTAAAAAAAATGTAATGACATAAATTGTATGTTTTTATGCATCTCTTACGGTTTACCAGTTATGCAAAATTCATCCATAATGAACAGGTCTTCGGAAGCTAATCCCAGAAAATGCAATATATACATTTTATTTGTGATGTGAATATCTTACATATACGATATTTTAATCAAAGTCGTTAGAGCCATTTTTGAGAAAAACAACATTTTCAAAATGTTTTGCATGTTAGTTTTGAAAATCTTGGTGTGCATCTTTGGAACATACCAAACTAAAATACCAAGTTTGGTTTTTAACGATCTTTTTGTTCTTGAACTTTTGTATCCACACACAGATATACACGGACCTTTTTCTGAAAATGATTTTTTGGGATACAGGGGATCCTCAAAAAGTGTATCTCTTGTGAAATTTCGGTATTGACTTTTTGGGTGGAACACAATACTCTCTCTACGTACTATAGGTATACGTGGTAGTGAAAGTAGCACATAGTTAAAGATGCGAGTAGAGAAATGTATATGAGTGTAACACACATTGGTTTTTGAAGGGTATTTTAACGAGGGAGGTGGTCAGTCTAATCAAGGCCCCCTGATATCCTGTATGAACTCTTTTGTTTACCAATGGAGTAGCTTGAATCCCTCTAGCACTCAAGAGGGGGGCGAAGCCACCAGGGACAACAGATGGGCTAGGGAGGGTGGCAGGTTGCTGATACTCTGTCACTCCAGTGGGGGGTGCAGGTTCATCATCCCTTGCAAAAGGAAATTATACGTGCGTATTAGTTTCTTTTGATACTTGCATCCCCCCCTCTGTGACTTGTAATAGCCTCGATATAAACAGGTCTGTGAGACCCACTGACTGATTTTCATTACACTCCTCTTCCAGGAGAAAATCCTCATTTTTACTTTCTCTATGTATAGAAAAGGTACTGCACTCGACCCAAAAATTCGATACCGAGACTTCACCGGAAATACATGTTTTAGGGTCCCCCGTATCCACAAAACGTATTTTCAGAAAAAGGTCCATGTGTGTGTGTCTGTGAACACGATACGAAAAGTCGTTAAAATACAAAACTTGGTATTTAGGTTTGGTATCTTCCAAGGATGCGATACGAAGATTTTCAAGAAAATTCCCACACCGCCATCTAACGTTTACATGGAACTTTTTCCGAAATTTTTGATTTTATCAAACATGGCTGTAACGATTTTTTTAAAAATATCGTATACCTGACAAATAAAATGTATATCTTGAATTTTCTGGGAATAACCTCTGAAGACTACTTTATTCTGGATGAATTATACGAAATTTCGCATGACTGCTAAACCGTAAGAGATGGACAAAAACTTACTTTTCTCATACATGAATTTGTCAACTCCTGTCCATACAAAACAAAGGAGCCTCAGTCACATAGCAACCAGCTTTTGACTATCACTTTAACCTATGGTACTCCCTTATTACGCTTCTACTTTCAAGGAAGCAAGTAAGAGACTATTTCTGCTATTTTTTTCTCGATTAGCATGAAATAAATAAAAGTATAAGCTTTTTTAAGAACAATTTGTTGCAGAGAAAGTCATGTGAATGGGACACATCAGATTTTTTCTTTCCCTAATGCTTACCTATGTAGAAGTATTTTATTCCACTCCAAATTTCGATACGATTATTTCGAATATTATATATATTTTGAGTTCGCCTGAATTAAATATTTTTAGAAAAGTCGCCATGTCACAATTTGAACAGCATTTCCCCAAAACATATTTCGAAAAAATATCAAGCTTTGCGTTTATGTCAGCATACGACACGAAGATCAAATTTCATTAGAATACTAAACGTTTATTTTCATGAAAAATTAACGTTTATCTTGAATTATTTTATTTACTTTATGTTAATAAAGATAAACATTAGCAGAAATTGCATTATTATTTAGTTACTTCTGGGTAAAACCGAAATACAATAGTTTAACCCCATCTTTTTATCAGCTATGCAAAATTCATCACAAGACTTCATAGGTTATTCTGAAGATATTCAGGATATACATTTTATTTCCCATGTGAATATCTTTTACGGCGTTTTAATCAAAATCGTTAGATCCTCTTATTTTTTCTTTGAGAAAATCGAAAATTTCGAAAAATGTTCTACGTAAAGGGTAATTTTATTGAAAATCTGGATATTAACTTAAATGCAAACTTTGGTATTTGGTATACGGTGTTTAGTAACCGACCTTTCGTTTTTGAGCTATGCTGCCCCCCTGCACACACACACACACACACACTCACACTCACACTCACACTCACACTCTCACACACACACACACACACACACACACACACACACACACACACTGTTCTAAAATGCTTTTTTTGGCTGAGGTTTCAGGTATCGAATTTTTGGTTGGAATACAACACCTTCTCTAAATACTAAGCACATTGTATGTAATATGTTACTCAGAAAATAATGAATTGGCGACACTGACTAAGAACAGAATGACCAACTATTTCGTTCATGACACGTGATTATAGGAAGTATCCAAAGCAGTACATTGGCGCGTAAAACTCCAACCAATTGGAACTCATTATCTCAGTACTTTAATCATTTTTATCACACTCACGTGCAATTGTTTTTCTAAATTTATTGCAGCCACGTGCATTTTTCTCTCTGAACTAATGTTCGTCTCATAATAATAGTATCCGTGTGCAGTGATATTCCCGTACATAATGTCGAAAGTTCCAAAACGTCTATCGCTGAAATAGACATATTAATTGAAAACTCCAAGCCACAGAATACTACAAACATTAAAGTGTGTGGAACCAGTTAAGCAACGAGGCATGATTTATATGGACATCAAATATGTCAAGACAAATGAAATATCATTCTTCGTGTCCATATAGGCTTATCATTGTTATTTTATTCACGTCTTATTCAATACAACTCGAGCTACAACTTTTCTCTTGATAACAGTCGAGCTCTCGTTATATTAAGGTACAAAGTTTGCTAACATGCATATTTATTACAGAAAGCTTTAAGCCTTTGTAAAATCCGTTTAGAAGAGTACATTTTTACGATGGTAAAGTTTTCACAGCCTTCTGTAACTAAGTGTTTCTGCACAGAGCGGGCCATGGTCTTTGCAACACCGTGTGGGTCATGCAGCAGCAAGTCTGCATGGCCGCCGCTAATCCTCGTATAGTCAGTCGCTTGGCTAGTTAAGGGTAGGTGAATCGCAACAGTTGCGCTAATCCTGCGCGCGCGCGCGCGGGTTTTATTTCCGACCGACTGGCCATTCCATTAGTCGGAGCAATCTGCAAGGCGTTAGAGTTTTTACGACCTGTGGCCCATGGAGCGCATTAAAACGGCCAATGTTTATTGATTGGTTTGTCGGCATGGTACCTACTTCATTTCCACCACCAAATTCCCTTTTGCGCTTTTCAAATCTATCTTAACACTTCGCTAATTACATCCATTCGTTATTATCCACAGACTTGCCATTTCCTTATTCCTATCACACCGCAATCTTCTCTTCAGATTAATCTAACTTATGGGAAAACTCGTTAGCTCACAAACTGACTTTCCCTCCCCATTAACTAAGGTACACGAAGTATTGTGATCGTCTCTGGCACTCCAATTCAAAACATGTTAAAAATGGTTTTATAAAAACTGATGTGCTCTTTTCACATGACTTTATCTCTTCTGCAAAAAACTATTCTCACACTATGCTATCGTGATAAATATAGCAGAAATGGTCTTATTACTGGCTTTCTTTTAATCAGAAGGGAAATAAGATACACTAGGCTAAAACGATAGCCAAATCTTTTAAAATCTATCACTTTGTAAAACAATTGGAATTCAGTTCTCTTTGTGTGGTTTTGACTAAAACAAAAGGTGTGAAACGAAAAATGACTTCCCGTTTGAGAAAACTTAAGCCAATAAACAAAGGCATGTCTTGGAAACAGTTAACTCCACAAAACAAAACATGTATATGACAAATTGTGCTTTTAACGATACACACACACACGCGCACACACACACACACATATATATATATATATATATATATATATATATATATATATATATATATATTATCGTTTGATTAAATTAAGCATCTTCCAATGATGCGACACGAAAATTGTAGAACATTTTGATGACTCCAACGATTTCTATTAAAATACCCACATTAAAGATATTTAAATGCCAAATGAAATGTATATTTTGAATTTTCTGGGAATAGCACCTATTCATTATGAAACAAAAACTTACGTACACCTTGTTAAAACACACAATTTATGTCCTTGTACATTTTTTTCGTGAAATTTATCATTTCGAAGATATTCCTGTTATGGTTCCACAGTTTTAAGACTAACTTTTCTGATACGGGTATTTTTCAACTCATGGCCACGCAAAGAAACTATTTTCAATCCCATAGCAAACACATATTAAAACATGTGACTGTCGGTTTAGTTTAGTGTATTCCCTTATTTCCCTTCTACTTATAAGGAATGAAGTAATAAGAGCATTTCTGCCTATATTGCCACGAAGCAGATAGAAGAATAAGTTATTCAACACTAATCAGTTACAGAGATGTAGAGAAAGTCACGTGAATGGGACACATCAGATTTCTTTCTAAAAATACCTTTTTGGATTCAAGGATCCTCAAAATATATATTTCCGGTGAAATCTCGGTATCCAATATTTGGGTGAAATACAATACTTTCTCAACTTATGTACAATGATCTAAATAAAGTAATAACTTTTCTGTGTGAATAAGGAATCTCAAGATTATTATATTAAATAATTTTTGTTGTATTCTGCGAGAGTTTTTCATGTTTTTTTTTTTTTTTTCCAAATTGTTCTCCTATTTGCTGAATATTCGAACCGTGATGCTGGAAATACGAACACTCGTCTCAAATTGAATACATCAGAATGGAAGTATAACCCAGAACACAGAAAACAACAAAACCTAATATCAACACAGAGAGGAAATGTTATATGAATTTGATCATATCTGGTGAATAAATACACGGCAGCACAACAAATATGTTAACAGTTTTTTGGTCATTGAATTTTGTTTACGCCAGAGGCGGCAGCAGGAGTTATTCTTCGAAAACGGAGAAAGTTACATATGCAACGGAAAACAAAAGAAAGACAAATACGCTTCTCCTCTTTTTATTATTTACATTCGTAGTGTTTCAGTTATGCAGATTTTGCAGTCGACGGATGGTTTTTTCCACGTTGCCTATTGTTCTTACGACGTCATCATGACGGAAGGCTAAATGTTATTGTTTGCGAAAGGGTTTGTTATTTGAAGCCAAAGGTGGAATATTGCTGGTCCCTTGAGGTGAGCGAGCGAGCGAGTATATTTCGCACGATAACGTTCCGATTTAATTCCGAGCGTCACAAACAAGTGGCAGCCCCCCCCCCCCCAGGGGTAAAACTCGGGCTGCGTGGGAAACTGATGGAAACGTCTGATCCTGAGGGGGTGGGACGCCCTTAAATCTGCTACCCTCCCTTAAATCCTTGGATTTGGTGTTCCCTGACATACGATTTGAGATCGGAGTGAGGTCACTTGTGGGCGGGGTCCGGCACAGGCATCTGACGACATCTCGCTGTTTACTACACTATTGGTAAAAAATTAAAATATGTACAAAGGCTTTAAATTTGTACGTGCAATGCGCTGTAAGAAATATATTTTTACTTTCTCTACACGCACTATGTGCGTAGTGTATAGAGAAAAAATTCGATACCGAGATTTTACCGGAAATATATGTTTTAGGGTCCCATATTTATGAAAAAAAAAAAAGAAGCATTTTCACAAAAAGGTCCGTGTGTGTCTGTGTGTATATGTCCGTGTGTCTGTGAACACGATAACTCAAAAACGAAAAGTCGGTAAAATACCAAAATTCGAAATTTTTTATTTTCTTAAAAATGGCTCTAACGATCTTGATTAAAATAACGTATATTAAAGATATTTACCTGACAAATAAAATGTATATCTTGAATTTTCTGGGAATAGCCTGTAAAGACAACTTTATTCTGGATCAATTTTACGGAATTTTGCTTAACTGCTAAACCGTAAGAGATGGACAAAAACTTACCACACAAAATATGTAGAGCACCATAAAACACACAACTTATATAACATACATTTTTTCATGGAGTTGATCGTTTTTAAGATATTTCTTGTTTCCAGTTTCAGCTTTGAAAATCATACTGGAATTAGTCAAGTCCTGTCCATACAAACAAAGGAACTTCAGTCACATAGCAACCAGCTTTTGGCTTTCACTTTAACCTATGGCACTCCCTTATTTCGCTTCTACTTACAATAAAGCAAGAAATAAGACTATTTCTGCTAATTTTTCTCGATTAGCATGAAATAAATAAAAGATAAGCTTATTAACAATAATAATTTACAGAGATATAGAGAGTCATGTGAATGAAACACATCAGATTTTTTTTATTATTTTTAATTAATTAATTATTTTTTGTTTTCAATATTGCAAGGAAAGAATAACTGAGGATAAAGTATTGTAGCGTCGAACTTTTCCAGATGTGTGTTTTGCCTGTCTTATTCTATTTTTTACCTGCTCGTATTTCTGTGCTTAATTAGTTATTATAAACGCAAACAAAACATTGCAGCCTTATTAGCTAATAACAAACGTTACATGCCAGCTTATTAGCATAGGTCACATGTCATAAATTAATGCAGTTCCTTAATTACCCGAGTTGCTTTTCATATAACATATCTTAGTGCGTGGATGTGCACTCTACTCTATTGCAATGTTAACGTGGTAATTTATTTAATTGTATCTCTGTTTGTCAACAGGAAACGAAATGTACACCAAACTTGGATTATAAGCTCAACATCTTTCATGGATGCAAACTTAATATTTTCCAAAAAAATTCCTTTACTGGACAATGTTTCCTTAGTACTTTTCTCCATTACGTACACTAAAAATCGGATGTGTTCCATTCACATGACTTTCTCTACATTTCTGCAACAAATTATTGTTAAAAAAACTTATGTCTCTACTTACTTCATATTAATCGAGAAAAAATTAGCAGAAATAGTCTTATTACTTGGTCCCTTGTAAGAAGAAGCGAAATAAGGGAGCACCATAGGTTGAAGTGATAGTCAAAAGCTGGTTGCTATGTGACGAGCGTAACGTCCTTTAACCTGGTAGGTCATATCTGACGATGGATGCAATTGGTGAAATGATGCTCAAATGTTCTCGGGGTCCATGGAGTTTAAAGTTACTCGACATTCGTCTTCTCAGAATAAGGGAAACCCCAAAACAAAACCTTATCCGGGTAACTCACCCTAAGCGAGATTCGAACTCGCGACCTGTTGGATGTGAGGCAGACACGCTACCACCACACTACCCAGTCGGGCTTAAAGGCTTTGACTGCCTCTTTAGCCTATTCCTTTATTTCCCTTCTACTTATTACAACTCGTGTACTATAAGGGATAGACAAAAACTTAATACACAAAAAATGTAGAGCGCCTAAAAACACACAATTTATATTAGTAACATTTCTCTGGCGAGTTAACAGTTTTCGTGATTTTCCGGATTATTGGTTTCAATTTTAGCCAGTTAAACTTTTGTCACACGGGAAGGCATCTTTCTTAACGTTTCTCGTTTGTTTACTCCTGGAAAACGAAGAGATTGGAATTTCAATTTGTTTCACATATAGATGGATTTTAAAGGACAAGACTATCGCTTTAGCCCGTGCATTTTCTTATTTCCCTTCTGCTTACAAGGAACTAGTAATAAGACTAAATCTTATGTTTGTCTTGATTAGCATGATAGCAGATTAATGTTTTGAATAAAAGATTTGTTTGTCGAACAGCTAGAGGACATGTGAATGGAACACATTAGATTTTTATTTTGTCTACACGTACTGTGTATAGAGATGGTACTGTAATGCACTCAAAAATTCGAATCAGAGATTTCACCGGAAATAAATGTTTTGGGCCCCCCTGAATCCATAAAAAACATCAGAAAAATGGCCGTGTGTGTGTGTGTCTGTGGGCAGCATAGCTCAAAAACGAATGGTCGTTTCAATACCAAACTTGGTATTTTATTTCAGTATCTTTCAAGGATGCGACGCGAAGACTTTCAAAAAAATTCCCCCACCCCCAACTACCCTTTACATGGAACTTTTTTCGAAAATGGCTCTAACGATTTTGATTAAACTATGGTATATTAAAGATATTTACCTGACTAATATGTATAACTGGAATTTTCTGGGAATAGCCTCTGAAGATTACTTTATTCTGGATGAATTTTACGGAATTTTGCATAATTGCTAAACTGTAAGAGATGGACAAAACCTTACTACCCAAAACATATAGAGCACATTAAAACACATAATTTAAGTTATATAATTTTTTTCGTGTAGTTGATCGTTTTTGAGATGTTCCTTGTTTTTGGTTTCAGCTTTGGAAAACTTATACTTTTCTCATACAGGAATTTGTCAACTCCTGTCCATACAAACAAAGGAACTTCAGTCACATAGCAACCAGCTTTTGACTATCACTTTAACCTATGGTACTCCCTTATTTCTCTTCTACTTACAAGGAAGCAAGTAATAAGACTATTTCTGCTATTTTTTCTCGATTAGCATGAAGTAAATAGAAGCATAAGCTTTTTAAAAATAATTTATTACAGAGATGTAGAGTAAGGCATGTGAATGGAACACATCAGGTGTTATCCATCAGACATGTTTGATGTTTTTACTTTCGGTTGTTTGCAGGTTGTTGCGTAGCTGCTACATGGAATGACCAGGGTCATGAGAGCACCTTAGCTCGCGCCCACCGCACACAAAAAGCACAACTATGTGCACGAAGTTGGACGTGCTTGTCCCGTTTGAAAAGTGAATTGAATCGAGACAAGAAATCCAGGAAACATCAAACTAAAAGAGTTTCATGCATCACTGGGTCCGAGGTTTTGTCTCTTCACGCCAACTGACTTCCTTTAGGAGTACTTCTGTATTCCCTTCTGTGTCTAGGCAACCTCTCAATCGATGTGCGTCATTCTTTCAACGGTCAAGCAAATGTTTTAAACTGAGTTCATGTCGTGAACCAGAGGTCTCCCAGAATTTCAGAATTCTGATTATCAGAATGTTTATCTTCAGTCCTCTTAACTGGTAACCTTACTTTGAACCCCTTTGCCACCTTATAAAACATTCCTAACCTCTGAACCTCTAAAACGTAAATTGAAGTTTACTTAAGACTTATAAAAGCCAACCCTGACCTTATTTTTGAACCTCTTAACAAGTAAATTTAGGTTACTCACGACTAACTGATAAATGCTACCCCATAGTCTTACTTTGAACCCCTTTACGACATTCCTAATCTTATTTTGAACCTCTTACACGTAAACTGAAGTTTACTAAAGAGTTTATAAAAGCCACCTTATTATTTTTAATCTCTCACATGTGAAATTGAAGTTTATTACTGCATTATATTAAGCATGCCTAACTTTACTTTGAACCTCTTACACGTAAATTGAAGTAAACTCACGACTTTATAAAAATCATCCCTAACCTTATTTTAAACCTCTTACACGTAAATTGAAGTTTACTCGTGACTTTATCAAGCTCAGCCCTAGCCTTATTTTGAACCTCTTACACGTAAATTGAAGTTTACTCACGACTTTCTCAAACTCGCCCCTACCCTTATTTTAAACCTCTTACGCGTAAATTGAAGTTTACTTACTAGTTTATAAAACTCACCCCTAGCCTTATTTTGAACCTCTTACCCGTAAATTGAAGTTTACTCACTAGTTTATAAAACTCACCCCCAGCCTTATTTTGAATTTCTTACACGTAAATTGAAGTTTACTCATGACCTTATCAAACTCACCTCTAACCTTATTTTGAATCTCTTAAATTGAAGTTTACCCACTAGTTTATAAAACTCCCCCCTACCCTTATTTTGAACCTCTTACACGTGAATTGAAGTTTACTCACGACCTTATCAAACTCACCTCTAACCTTATTTTGAACCGCAATGCCGGCAATACAGGTAGCGGCCATCTCATTTCCAGTTAATATCCGCATTAGTTCCGGAACTGCCATTTAGAAGATAATGGCGAGGTGTTGAGAAAGCTTTTGCTTTCCGCCGGATCGCGGCAATAAAACACGAGTTTCTGTAGCCTAGACAAGCTTCTGTAACACTGCTGGTCTCCATGGCAACACACACGTGTGCAACAACTCCTTCAATATCTAATAAATCGATAGCGGGCCGATGCAATAATGCACCGTGTAGCAGCCGTTATGCGCAATAATTATTGGCTTCTGACGTGCAACAAACACGCTTGCCAAATATGTTACAGCTGCTGTAAATTCCAAGCATTCGTTATCGTTCATTACACACAAGACGTGTAAGTAAATCTTTATTTTATTATATATACATTCCGATTTTAAAATATAGGTACATTTTAACGGCACCCATAAATAAATAATTCCCAGCTTCGTTTTTTACTCTCTACCTAGCACTATGTACATAATATTGTTGGTAGTGAAGGCATTGTATTCAACCCAAAAATTCGATAGAGTTTTCACCAAAAATAGTTTTTTGAGGGCTAGTGAATTCAAATAACGCATTTTAGAAAAAGGGAAGCATCTTTATGCGTCAGTATGTGGCTGTCTATGGACAGCATAACTCAAAGAATCTGATGTGTTCCATTCATATTACTTTCTCTACATCTCTGCAACAAATTATTCTTAAAACGCGTATTCTTCTCTCTACTTCATGCTAATCGAGATAAACATGAGCAGAAATGGTATTATCACTTACTCTCTTGTAAGTAGAAGGGAAATAAAGGTGTACACTAGGTTAAAACGATAGTCAAATATTTTAAAAGCTGGTTGTTATGTGGTTGAAGTCCGTTTCTTTGCATTGCCAGGAGTTGACAAATTCCCATATGTGATAAATTTTGAAGTATTTTAAACTGAAACCAATAACAAGGAATGTCTCAAAAATCCACAATCCACAAATATATAAGACATAAATTATATGTTTCAACGAGATCTACATTTTTTGTGTAGTAAGATTTTGTCTATTTCTTATGGTTTACTCGTTATGCAAAATCCAGTAAAATTCATCCAGAATAAAGACGCTTTAGAAGCTATCCCCAGAAAATTCAATATATACTTTTAACCAAAATCGTTAGAGCCATTTGCGATAATTTCAAAAATTTCGAAAATTCTTCCACTAAAAGGTTAGTTTGGGGTGGGGGGATTTTCCTCAAAATCTTCGTGTCGCATACTTGGAAGATACTAAACTTATATACAGAGTTTTGTATTCTATCGACTTTTCGTTCACAACATGGACCTTTTTCTAAAAGTGCTGTATTTGGATACGGGGGACCATAAAACGAGTATTTCCGGTGAATTCTCGGTATCGAATTTTTGGGTAGAATGCAATACCTGCTCTATACACTATGTACATAGTATGTGTAGAGAAAGTAAAAAAGAAAATTCGATTAAATATAAAGCGACATGAATATTTTCAGGAAAATATAAAATAAAAAATACATCTTGAATTTTCTGGGCATGGCCTCTGAATACCTCTTCATTCCCTTTCGTTTTTTGAATTATACTGTTCACACTCATCAATAGATTTACTGGCATGCAAAAGAACTTCTGTGCGACTAAATTCCGGCACACTGGCGGCGCTGATGTGATCCTGGAGATTGACAGCGTTGTTAACAAACAAAATAATCTTAACACACCGCACGCGGACGTTTTTCTAAATAAGACTTCTTTTGGATTCAGGGTTCTCAAAACATGTATTTCGGATTTCCCAGTATCTACTTTTTAGTGGAATACAATATCTTCTCTAGTTATTATGTCCATACATAGTATTTGGTAGATACAGAAAACAAAAGTTGTTTCATTAGTTGCCCTCAAAATTATGAAGGACGTTCAAAAAGTAATGCAACCTTATCAAAGTGTTTTCAACTTCTCTACTACATATAGCCAGCAGGGGAAGTCCTGAATTCGATACAGAGATTTCACCGGAAATACATGTTTTGTGACCCCTGAATAAAAAAAACATTTTTAGAAAAAGGTCGGTGTGTGGGGGGGGGCAGCATAGCTCAATACCGAAATGTCCGTTAAATACCAAACTTGATATTTAAGTTAAGTATCTTCCAAATATTCGACACGAAGAATTTCAAGAAAAATCTACCACCCCCAACTACCCTTTATATGGAACATTTTTCGAAAATGTTGATTTTTTCAAACATGGCTAACGATTTTGATTAAAATACCTTATGTATAAGATTTTATGGCAAACGAAATATATATCTTGAATTTTCTGGGAATAGCCTCTGAAAACTACTTCATTCTGGGTGTCTTTTGTGTAACTGTCAAACCGTTTTCCTGATATTCCGGATTAATGGTTTCAACTTCAAGCCACTTCAACTTTTCTCGAACGGGAACACATCTTTCTTCTTGTTTCTCGTTTCTTTACTCTTGAAAAGCGAGAGATTGGAATTTCAATAGCGACCGACTATCGCTTTGGCCCGTGCATTTTATTTACCTTCTACTTGCACAAGACTAATGAACAGTTAGAGGACATCATGTGAATGGAACGCATCAGATTTTTACTTTCTCTACCCGTATTGCACTCCACCAAAAATTCGATACCGAGATTTCACTGGAAATACATGTTTTGGGTACTCTTAATTAAAAAAAAAAACATTTTTGGAAAAAGATCCGTGTGTGTGTGCGTCTGTGGACAGCACAGCTCAAACACGAAAAGACCGTTAAATACCAAATTTGTTATATAAGTTTGGTATCTTCCAAGGATGCGATAAGAAGATTTTCAAGCAAATCCTCCACCCCCAAATACCCTTTACATGGGACTTTTTTCTAAAATTTTGATTTTCTCAAAAATGGCTCTTAACGATTTTGATTAAAATATCGTATATTAAAGATATTTACCTGACAAATTTAAAATTTGTCTGGGAATAGCCTCTGAAGACTACTTTATTCTGGATGAATTTTACGGAATTTTGCATAACTTACCACACAAAAAATGTAGATCACGATAAAACACACACGTTATGTTATACAAGTTTTATTTTTCGTGGAGTTGATAGTTTTTGAGGAATTCTTTGTTTTCGGTTTCAGCTTTGACAAACTTATACTTTTCTCCTACAGAAATTTGTCAACTCGTGTCCATACAATCAAAGGAACTTCAGTGACATAGCAACCAGCTTTTGACTACCACTTTAACCTATGTTACTCCCTTATTTCGCTTCTACGTACAAGGAAGTAAATAAGTAATAAGACTATTGAAGAGCTAGAGGACATCATGTGAATGGATTTTTGAGAAGTGTAAGAAAGAAATGTGGATGGCGGTGGTGCAGTTTAAGGCACGTGAGAAAGGCAAATGTGTGGGAAGATGATTGCTCCGGTTGTGGACTGCGTGATGTGGCATCCTCCTATCTCACAACTTATTATACCGCAGCCACGACTCGTCGTCTTCTTTTTGCTGCCCAGCGTTTGATGATGCATGAGCTGCTTTTGAAAGCGTCACGTTTTGGGTAGAAACGGAGTCATCACGAGGGAGGGTGGCCATTGCCCAAGGTGCAACGCCAGCAAGTACTGCCACTCTGGAAAACATCGCTTCACATCTCTGTAACAAATTATTGTTAAAAAGCCTATGCTTTTTCATGCTAATCGAGAAACAATTAGCAGAAATAGTCTTATTACGTACTTCCTTGTAAGTAGAAGCGAAATAAGGGAGTGCCATAGGTTAAAGTGATAGTCAAAAGCTTGTTGCTATGTGACTGAAGTTCCTTTGATTGTATGGATAGGATTTTTCAAAGTCCTGTATGAGAAACCAAAAACGATCAACTCTACAAAAAAATGTTTACACATAAATTGTGTGTTTTAAAGTGCTCTATATTTTTTGTGTGGTAACATTTTCTCAGTCTCTAACGGTTTAACAGCATAGCCCAAAAATGAAAAGACCCTTAAATAACAAACTTATTTAGGTTTTGTAATTTTCAACCCCCCCCCCCCACAAACTACAATTTACATGGAAAAATTATCGAAACTTTTGTTCTCAGAAATGTCTAACGATTTTGATGCATATGCCGTATATTAAACACATTTACATTCCCAATAAAATGTGTATCTTGAATTTTCTGGGAATAGTCTTTGTAATTCTCTTCATACTGGATGAATTTTGCTTAACTGATAAACTGTAAGAGATAGACAAAAAGTTACTACACAAAAAATGTAGATCGTCAAAACACAATTTATGCCCTTAACGTTTTTGTTGTGGAGGAAACCGTTTCCGAGATATTCTCTGTTATTGGTTTCAATTGTAAAGTACTTATACTTTTCTCAGATACGAAGTGTCCGTTTTTCTTTTGTTGTACTCCTGGCCAAGCAAAGAAGCGATTTGCAATGACAATCGCATAACGACAGCTTTTGACTATCACTTCAGCCTCAGTGTTGTACCTACAATGAAATACAAATAAGAGTTTGAAACACTGTTTCCTATATACTTGCTGGTCTCTAGCAGAGTTATGATCTCACCTGTTGTTCTAGTAAAACATAATTTCTGAGAAAACAAGGATATGTGTTGTTCCGGTTGAGAAAGTCGTGTAGCCGCTCTTTAATGAGGAAGATTTGCCTCCGGTGAAGGTCTCGCCCGCTACAAAGCATCGCTAGATGTCACTACGGTCGGCATTAGGTACCCATTGTTTTGCCTTCACCTGGATTAATGAAAACTTAACGACCCTCATTCATTTTGTGCGCGGCGTTTAGGCGATATTTCGTCATCATTGCAGTGATTGTCTTTTGTGTGAAGTTCTTATGATTGGTTCATCGTCGTCTTCAATTTCTTGTACTGCAGAAACCCCAACATGCTCAATTAGCAACAAGTCTATTTTCTGATTTTTCTTAAGACCTAATTATTTGTAGTACGTAGACGAACTATTGTATTATTTCGACATTTGTCGCACTCCGTAGTTTAATAGTTACCATGCTAACTTCATACACCCAAGGTCGCGGGTTCAAATCCATCGGGTGTAAAAATCCTTAGCATGGCTTCCTTCGGAAGGGAAGTAAAGCCGTGGGTCCCGTGTCGTAGATTTACGACACGTAAAAGAAGCTCAAGCCTGATAAAGAGGCCTCTGAGAAATTATAAGTTCTTTCACATCCAGTATAGAATGAGACGCTGAGAACCACAGCAAGTAAAGAGAATCCATAAATAAAACTACATTTCATTTTCCACATTTCATTGAAAAGACATGTTTTGAAGTCCACTGTACCCACAAATAAGTCTATGTACAAATGCGCGTTTCATTCACATGACTTTTTCTATATTTCTATAACTTCCTTTAACCTGGTTGATCATATCGGACGGTGAATGAAATTGGTGAAATGATGCTCAAATGATCTCGGGATCCATGGAGCATAAACTGGTTTATGGAGATATTTTTTGTTATATGTACACATTTTCCAATACTTTTTCCAAATGGGGGTTGATAATTTTTTACTTTCTCTATACGTACTATTTCTGTTAATGTTTTCTCAATTAGCATGAGGTTAATAGAAGCATAAGGTTTTTAACAATAATTTGTAGCAGAGATGTAGAGAAAGTCATGTGAATGGAGCACATAAGATTTTTGGGGAAAGGATCGTATATCTGAATACGATAACTCAGAAACGAAAAGTGGGTTAAGTGCCAACCTTAATATTTAAGTTCAGCATCTTCCAAGGATACAACACGATGCTTTTCCAGAAAATCTCCCCATCCCGAACTGCCCTTTACATGAAAAATTGTTCGAAAATGTTGATTTCCTCAAAAACGCATCAGGTTTTCATTAAAATACTTTATATCTGAGATATTTACATGACAAATAAAATGCAGTCTGGATGGCTTTTACATAACTCGTACACCGTAAAAGATACACAAAATCTTATTACAAAAAGAGGAGATCCTTAAAGCATTAGGTGAACCATTTCCAAGATACTCGTTATTGGTTTTATTTATGAAGTCCTCAGTCGTTTCGTATCTCTTTTGTTTTACTCCTAAGCATGTAAAAAGAACCTAATTTTAATTGTTTCAAAAAAAATCTGATGTGTTCCATCCACATGACTTTCTCTACATCTCTGCAACAAATTATTCTTAAAAAGCTTATACTTCATGATAATCAGAAAAAAATAGCAGAAATAGTCTTATTACTTGCTTCCTTGTACGTAGAAGCCAAATAAGTGAGTACCATAGGTTAAAGTGATAGTCAAAAGCTGGTTGCTATGTCACTGAAGTTTCTTGGTTTTTATGGACAGCAGTTGACAAATTCCTGTATGAGAAAAGTATAAGTTTTTCATAGCACAAAAAAAAAAAAAAAAAAAAAAATAGAAACGACTCAAAAAGGATGCACTCCACGAAAAAAATGTATACAACATAAATTGTGTGTTTTAACGTGCTCTACATTTTTTGTGTAGTAAGTTTTTGTCCATCTCTTAAGGTTTAGCAGTTATTCAAAATTCCGTAAAATTCATCCAGAATAAACTACTATTCAGAGGCTATTCCCAGAAAATTCAAGATATACATTTTATTTGTCAGGTGTCTGTGTTAGTGTCTTTAATATACAACATTTTAATCAAAATCGTTAGCGCCATTTTTGAGAAAATCAAAATTTTCGAAATAAGTTCCATGTAAAGGGTAGTTGAGGGTGTGGGGATTTTTCTCAAAATCTTCGTGTCGACTCCCTGGAAGATACTAAACTTAAATACCAAGTTTGGTATGTTACAGACTTTTCGTTTTTGAGTTATCGTGTTCACAGACACACGGATCTTTTTGTGAAAATGCCTTTTTTGGATACAGGGGACCCTAAAACATATATTTCCGGTGAAATCTCGGTATAGAATTTTTGGGTGGAATACAATACTTCTCTATCCCTATGTACATAGTACATACGGGGCTAGAGAAAGTAAAAATTCACTATCGGTTTAGCCTGGTGTATTCCATTATTTTCTTTCTACTTACAAGGAACTAAGTAATAAGACAATTTCTGCTAATGTTTATCATGGTTAGCATGGTATAAATAAAAGTATAATCTTTTATAAGAGAAGTTTGTTTGTAGAACAAGTAGAGAAAGCCATGCGAATGGAACACATTAGAATTTCTTGAAACACTCTTAAAAGACTGAAGCATAAAGGAAAGTATTATTCTTTAATCGTTTAGTAATATTGGACGGCGAATGGTGGCCTGGACTCAAACCCAGGCGCCTCGTCCTTGGTGGTGACAGTAAAAGCGAGAGTGGGAACAAAAGCATTGCTACACCCGCACGCAAGTTACTCGCCTCATCTGGCATTGAAATCTCCTCGAGAGACATTGTCTCGATCGCCCATTGTTGTTGTGGTGAGATTCCATCAGCTGGGTGGGGACCTGTATTCTAGGGTGAAATATGTTCCATGTAACATAGCACGCCCACCAAGCTCATCCAGGTGTCGCCACGGCCGTGTAGATCACCAGATAAACGTCCCTGGGCGTATTGACATCAAGATGGATCGGCGCGTAATGAGGCAAACGCGATAACAAATGTCATAGACGACTCGCATTCTTTTAACCGTCACGGTTAATCAACAACTGAAACATCACTTATTTTCTCTACACGTACTATCTACTCAGTGTATAGAGAACGTATTGTATTGTATCCAAAAATTCCATACCGAGATTTCACCAGAAATATATGTTTTGGGTGTCCCTAAATCCGAAAAAAGCATTTTGAGAAAAAGGTCAGTGTGTGTCTGTGTGTAGCATAGCTCAAAAATGAAAAGACCAACTTGGTATTCAAGTTTGGTATCTTCCAAGCACGCGACACGAAGATTTTCAAGAAAATACCCTTTACATGGAAAAATGTTCCACAATTTTTAGTTTCTTAAAAATGGCTGTAACGATTTTGATTAAAATAGCATATGCTAAAGATATTTTCCTGACAAATAAAATGTATATCTTGAATTTTCTGGAATAGCCTCTGAAGACTTCTTTATTCTGGATGAATTTTACTGAATTGTTCATAACTGCTAAACCGTAAGAGATGTACAAAAACTTACCACACAAAAAAAAAATGTAGAGAACGTTAAAACATACAATTTGTATTTTATTCATCCTTTTTGAGATAATCCTTGTTATTTGTTTCAGCTTAAAGAAACTTATACTTTCGCTTCTACTTACAAGGAAGCAAGTTATAAGATTATTGCTGATAATTTTTCTCAATTAGAATGAAGTAAATAGAAACATAAGCTTTTTAACAATAATTTGTTGCAGAGATGTAGAGAAAGTTATGTGAAAGGAATACATTATATTTTTCTACTCACTCTTCTACAAACTACTCGTAAAACCTGCTTCTTACTAATCCAAGGTTGCGATTTCAAACCCGGTGGAGCGCGAGGGCTTTTTTCAGAGGTAAAAAACTAGCATGGCTTCCTTCGGAAGGTAAGTAACGCCGTTGCTCCAAGTAACCC
This sequence comes from Hymenopus coronatus, assembly GCA_030762935.1. NCBI lineage: Eukaryota > Metazoa > Arthropoda > Insecta > Mantodea > Hymenopodidae > Hymenopus > Hymenopus coronatus. Next base: position 14,885,260 of record CM060895.1, read on the forward strand.
TTGAAAAATTATCTGATGTGCTCCATTCACATGACTTTCTCTACCTTTCTGCAACAAATTATTGTTAAAAAAGCTTATGTTTCTATTTACTTCATGCTAATCGAGAAAAAATAGCAGAAATAATCTTATTACTTGTTTCCTTGTAAGCGATATAAGGGAGTAAAATAGATTAAAGTGATAGTCAAAAGCTGTTTGCTATGTGACTGAAGTTCCTTTGTTTGTGTGGACAGGGTTGACAAATTCCTGTATGAGAAGATTATAGGTTTTTCAATGCTCAAATTAAAAAAAATGAAATATCTCAAAAACGATCAACTCCACGAAAAAAATATACATAACATAAATTGTGTATTTTAACGCGCTCTATATTTTTGTGTGGTAAATTTTTGTTCATCTCTCACGTTTTAGCAGGTATGCGTAATTCCGTAAAATTTATTCAGAATAAAGAAGTCTTCAGAGGCTATTCCCTGAAAATTCAAGATATACATTTTATTTGCCAGGTAAATATATTTAAAATACGATATTTAATCAAAATCGTTAGAGCCATTTTTAAGAAAATCAAAATTTTCGAAAAATTTCCATGTAAAGGGTAGTTGGGGATGGGGGGATTTTTTTTAAAATTTTCGTGTCGCATCCTTGAAAGATAACAAACCAAAATACCAAGTTTGGTATTCAACAGTCTTTTCGTTTTAGAGATGTGCTGTCCACAGACACACACACACGGACCTTCAGGGGGACCCAAAACATGAATTTCCGGTGAAATCTCGGTATAGCATTTTTGAGTGGAATGCAATACCTTCTCTATACACTATGTACATAGTACGTGTACAGAAAGTAAAATGAATAAAGACTAGGACCCGCGCTATAAAGAAATACGTTGTGACTATAGGAGCAAGAAGACGTTGTTAAGTTTGCGGTAAAACAGTTTGTGACGACGATATTCCTGAGAGCTCGGCCGGCAGCTCGATACGACTGACTGCAGCCCGAGAATCCAGTCCTGCTTGTTTCACCTAGAAAATGTTGTACAGGCTTCACATTCCAAATTGTCGGTTACAACTCCTCACGAAAATAATCTCAAAACTTCTCTGGGAAAACAGCAACCTTCAAACAAAAGAAGGACGTCACAGAAAAAACATCATCAACTCTTGGACCGTTAAATGTATGCATCCGATGGACCTAACACAAACGGTGAAAAAAACAAATTCTCGACCAGCACTAGAGATAAACGTTTTTGATATGATGGTATGCATGCATCTTCGAATTTTGAGCAAAATTGTGAAACATTAAAAAAAAAATCTGATGTGTTCCATTCACGTGACTTTCTCTACACTCTGTAACAAACTATTGTTAAAAAGCTTATTCTTCTATCTACTTCAATATAATCAAGACAAACATTAGCAGAAATAGTCTTATTACTTGCTTCTTTGTAACTAGAAGCGAAATAAGGGAGTATCATAGGTTAAAGTAATAATCAAATGTTGTTGCTCTATGACTGAAGTTTCTTTGCTTGTGTGGACAGCAGTTGAGAAATTCCTGTATAAGAAAAGTAAACGTTTTTCAAAGCTGAAACCAAAAACAAGGAATATCTAAAAAAACGATCAACTCCACACAAAAAAAATGTATATAACATAAATTGTGTGTTTTAATGTGCTCTACATTTATTGAGTGGTAAGTTCTTGTCTATCTCTTACGGTTTAGCAATTATGCAAAATTCCGTAAAATTCAGTCAGAATAAAGTAGTCTTCAGAGGCTATTCCCAGAAAATTCAAGATATACATATTATTTGTCAGGTAAATATCTTTAATACACTATATTTTAATTAAAATCGTAAGAGCCATTTTTGAGAAAATCAAAATTTTCGAAAATAGTTCCATATAAAGGGTAGTTGGGGGTAGGGGTGATTTTCTCAAAATCTTTGTGTCGCATCCCAGAAGATACTAAACTTAAATACTAAGTTTGGTATTTAACGGTCTTTTCGTTTTTGAGCTATGCTGTCCGCACACCCACACACACACACACACACGGACCTTTTTCCAGAAATGCTTTTTTTGGAATTCAGGGGGACCCAAAACATATATTTCTGGTGAAATCTCGGTATGGCATTTTTGGGGGAATTACAATGTCTTCGCTATACACTAAGTACATAGTACGTGTAGAGAAAGTAAACACGAAAAGTCTGTTAAATACCAAACTTGGGATGGGACACGAGATGTTCAAGATAGTCCCAACTACCCTTTACACTAACATTTTTCGAATGTTAATTTTCTAAAAAAAAACAAAAAACAACGAATTATTTTGATTAAAATATCATCGATTTAAGATATTTGCATGACAAATGAGATGTATTTCTATCCTGAAACACCAGAAGAGCTCTGCATTCTGGATGTCTTTTGTATAGCTGGTAAACCGTAAGAGACAGTAAAAATTTTACCACATAAAAAGCCTGTTGTGCTCCAATCATATAACTTTCTCTGTCTGTTTTACAAACAAACTATTCTTACAAAATAACATTCTTTTATCTACGTAATACTAATCAAAATAAACAACAGCAGGAATGGTTTTATTAATTAGTTCCTTATAAGTAGAAGGAAAATAATAGAATACATTACGCTGAAGCGATAGTCAAAACCTTTAAAAAGTGTCGCTATGTGATGGTCATTCAAATCCAGTTCTGTTTTCATGCCCAAGAGTAAAAGAAAAGAGGTATGACACTCATGACTCCCCGTCTGAGAAATATTTTACGTATTTTAAAGATAAAACCAATAACAGGGAATATCTCGGAAACGTCTAATTCCACAAAAAAGTTTGACGTCACGAGTTGTGTATTTTAACAATATCTACTTTTTGGTGAAGTAAAATATCGTCGATTATTGATTACCAGTTATTCAAATCATTCAAAATTAGAGGAATTCAGAGGCTATTCCCAAAACAATTCAATATATACATTAAGCATTTGGCATTTTAATAAAAAGTCGTTTAAAGGTTGTTTTTGAGAAACTCAAAATTTTCAATTGTTTTTCTTCTCAATATAAAGGATAATTTGGATTGGGGGATTTTTCTGAAAATATTCGTGTCCATGCTTAGAAAACACTTAACCGAAACACGAAGTTTAGTTATTAAGGTAGTTTCGTTTTTGAGTTATATTGAACACAGACACGCATACTTTCTCCGGTTCCCAAACTCGCGGGTTCAAACCCGGCGGACGGCGATGTAAATTTCGGGCGTAAAAATCCTTAGCATGGCTTCCTTCGGAAGGAAAGTAAAGCTGTTGGTCCCGTGTCGTAGATTTACAACACGTAAAAGAAACTCAAGCCTGATAAAAGAGGCCTCTGAGCAAAATTAAGGCATCTTTCACGCCCAATATAGAATGGGACACTGAAAACCACAGCAGTTAAAGAGCGTCCATAAATAACGTTCAATTTAATTTTACACGCAACGATCTTTTACTAAAAATGTTCTTTTGTATTTATGGGTTTTCAAATATTTTCGATAAAATCTCGGTGTCGAATTGTTAGATGCAATACACCACCTTCTGTACCTACTAGATACGTACATAGCACTTGATAGAAAAAAAAGTCAAATGCGTTCCATTCACACGACTTTCTCAACATCTCAGCAGCAAATTATTGTTAACTAGTTTTTTCTGCTCTTTACTTAATGTTAATCGAGAGAAAATTAGCAGATATAGTCTTATTACTTGCTTCCTTGTAAGTAGAAGTGAAATAAGGGAGTAAAGCTGGTAAAGTGATAGTCAAAAGCTGGTTGCTATGTGACTGAAGTTCCTTTGTATGGACAGGGAGTTGACAAATTCCTGTATGAGAAAAATATAAGTATTTTACAGCTGAAACCAATAACAAGAAATATCTCATAAACGATCAACTCCACGAAAAAAAATGTTAATATCGTAAATTGTGTATTTTAACGAGCTCTAATTTTTTGTGTTGTATGTTTTTGTCTATCTCTTACGGTTTACCAGTTAGGCAAAATTCAGCAAAATTTATTCAGAATAAAGACATCTTCAGAGGCTATTCCCAGAAAATTCAAGATATACATTGTCTAGTAAATATCTTAAATATAAGAGATTTTAATTAAAATTGTTAAGAGCCATTTTTGATAAAATAAAAATTTTCGAAAAAAGTTCCATGTAAAACGTAGTTGGGGATGGGGGAATTTTCCTATTTAACGGATTTTTCGTCGGACAGTTTTTTAAAAAAGATTTTTCTTTTTATTCAGGGGGTCCTAAAACATTTTCGGGAAATCTCGGTATAGAATTTTTGGGAAGTGTACAATACCTTCTCTATACACTATGGACTTAGTACGTGTAGAGGAAGTAATAATAAGCTTTTGTAAGAATAGTTTGTATTCATGTGGATAGAAAAAGGCATGTGAATGTGACACATATTTTTTTCTATCTATTTCGTGTTGATTGAGATAAACATTTGTGGTTTTTCAAGCATCTCTTGTGGTTTCCTTGCTACATAAAATTCAAGTAGAATTTTAGTTTATAATTTTCAGATGAAATGCAACACTTCCGCTACCTGAGTGGCAGATAAGACTCCTGCCAAGTTGATCTCTGGCAGGGCACGTAATCTCAGAACAGAATCTGCCATTGTGTCTGATAACGGTGGAGCAGAAAAAATGCAATAATGCCTCGAGAATCGATTGGTGAAATAACGGCTCCCGCAGTCTTTTGTTCTTCTGATTGCCTCACATGCTTGTGGTTGTTCACTTCTTTTATTTCTCACTACGTTTTCACCACACGTGAGCCTTAACCCCGAGCAAGAAGCCAAAAATCGACGACTCATGATGGGTTTAATAATCAAGAATAAAAATATCCATTACGTAATAATCATATCTTCATCCATACAATTCTATAAAATCAATTCGCATATCGCTGCAGCAATCAACATCTTTTTTTTTTTTCTTCTTCTTTTTTAATTCCTAAATTTTAAGTTAGAAGAAAGCTTACTAGATATTTTATAATTCCTTTTTTTATTTTTTTTTATTTTTACTTTCTCTACTTAGTATACACGTAGCTAGAGAAAGTATTGTATTTCACACGGAATTCGATACCAACATTTCACTGGAATCGTATTAGAGTCCCTTGAGTCCCAAAAAAAAAAAAAACATTTTTACTTTCTCTACACGTACTATGTACATAGTGTATAGAGAAGGTATTGTATTGCACCTAAAAATTCGATACTGAGATTTCACCAAAAATATATGTTTTACGATAGCCTGGACACAAAAAATCATTTTTAGATAAGTGTTTGTGTGTGTGTGTGTGTGTGTGTGTGTGTGCGCGCGTGGGGGGGGACAACATAGCTCAAAAACGAAAATACCAAAAGACAAACTTGGTATTTAAGTTCAGTATCTTCCAAGGATGCGAAACGGAAGATTTTCAACAAAATACCCCAACACCCAAGTACCCTTTACATGGAAAAATTTTCGAAAATTTTGATTTTCTAAAAAATGGCTCTAACGCTTTTTATTAAAATATCCAAAATAAAACGTATATCTTGAAGGCTAAACCGACAGTCAAATGTTTTAAAATGTGGTTGCTATGGGATTGAAATCCGTTTCTTTGCGTGGCCAAGAGTTGGCAAGTTCCCATACCAGAAAAGTTTAAAAATGTGTATGACATAAATTGTGAGTTTTAATATCTACGTTTTTGTGCAGCACGTTTCTGTATTTTTTCTTCTTTTTTTTTATAGTGTTTATCGCCCGCTCGCAGGCGATGACACTCGTGATACATGAAATGAAGATGGCGCGAGAAACCGGAGAACCCGGAAAAACCCGCCCCTGCACAGCTTTGTCTACCACAAATCTCGCATGCAGTCACTTGGGGTCGAACCCGGGCCGTCTAGGTGAGAGGCGAGTGGCGGCCTTTCTGTCTATCTCTTACGGTTTATAAGTTATACAAAAGACATGCAGATGAAATCTTCAGAGGCTATTCCCAGAAAATTCAAGATATACATTTTATTTGTCATGTAAATATTTTTAACATACCTATGGTATTTTAATCAAAATCGTTAGAACCATTTTTACGAAATCAAAAATTTAGTTGTTTTTCCATGTAAATAGCGGAATTTTCTTGAAAGTCTTCATAAGATACTAAACTTAAACCAAATTTGATGTTTAACAGTCTTTTCGTTTTTGAGCTATGCTGCACACTCATACACACACACACAGACATGTTTCTAAACATTCTTTTTTTTTTGGACTCATGGGATCTCAAAACATATATTTCCGGTGAAATCTCGGTATCGAATTTTTGGGTGGAATACGTACTTCCTATATACATAGTACGTGCAGAGAAAGTAAAAAGCGTTTTTAGAAAAAGTTCTGTGTATGTGTGTGGGTGGGTGTGTGTGCGCGTAAACAACAATGTATATAAGTTCAGGATGGAATACAAACATTTCAAGGAAACCTCCTGAACCGCAACTACTCTTTACCTGAAACATTTTTCGATAATTTTTATTTTCTCAAAAATGGCTCTAACGATTTTTATTAAAATGTGATATGTTTAATGTATATTTCATGATAAACGAAATGTATACATTGAATTTTTTTGGGACGAGCGTCTGAAAACGTCTTCATTTTGTATAACTTTTGCACAACTACTAAACCGTAAGAGAAAGACCAAAACTTACTGCTCAAAACATGAAGATCTCGTTAAAACACACAATTTATGTCATATATGTACAATTTTTAGTTAATCATTTCCGAGGCGTTTGTCACTTGTTTAAATTTTAAAACACTTAACATTGCACAAACGGGAATTGGTCATTCCTGTTCCTTTTGTTTTACTCCTGGGCATGCAAAGCGAATAAAAAAGTTGAATCACATAGCGACTAACTTCTAAAACATTTTATTGTCGTTTTATTCTGGTGTATTCCCTTATTTCCCCTTCTACTTACATGGAAGCAAGTAATAAGAAAATTTCTGCTAATGTTTTATGTCACTGTAGGTAGAAAAATAGAAGAACAATCTTTTGTAAGAATATATGTAGAGAAAGTCATGTGATTTTCCTGAAATTTTTTGAAGGTTTTTAAGATAGCTGTTAAATGTTTTACTTTTAAATTATTTAATTAGATAAAACTAAGGGATATATTCCAACCAATTTTAAATTTTTGGTGAATTGATAAATCGCAATAAAATACGAATAACTATTTCCCATTTGAGGAGAGTATATATATATTGGGACATTCAAACCAATAACACGGAATATTTTGGAAATTAGCAATTTCACAAAAAATGGCACTAGCCATGTGCTTTATGAGACCTCATTTTTAAATAAGATTTTATCCACCTCTAGCAATTATACAGAATTAAGAGGACTTCAGAGCCTGTTCCCCAAAATGCCTTAATATGTTACTTTTCTCAAAATGGTTACATATTTTTGATAAAATTGTTGAAAATCTTACGAGATGCACATTTGGAACAAATATCAAATTTTGTGTACACACAAACTTTTCTTTTTTTATTTATGCTGTTTACAGGAACTCACACGCTCTGAAACACACAAAAACATACACACGGATCTTTTTCTAAAAATGTGTTTTATTCAGTCGCATTCAAAACATATCAATATCGAATTATTGGATGAAATAGTACAATAAACTTCTGTACCTAATGGGTGCATGGTACAGAATCTATTAAATATGTGATGCAATGATATCCCGTTCTTGTTGCCTGACCAAGAGAAACAAAAAATAATAATGACGATTTTCCATTTGAGAAATTTTAAAACTGAAAATCTATAAATAGAAATGTCTGTTATCAAAATATAAACATATATATAATACATACACATATATTGTGTGCTTTCAGAACTATATTTTTATATAGTACAAAATTTTCTCTGTCTTATGGTTTACCAGCTATATAAAATTCATTCAGAATGAACAGGAGTCCATGCCATTCCCAGAAAATGCAAGATGAATAAAAATATCTTAAACATACGACATTTTAATCAAAGTCGTTAGTATTTTTTTACTTTATTTTTTTAAGAAAATCAGTATTTTCGAAAAATGTTCCATGCAAAGGGTAGTTGGTATTTAACAGACTTTTCGTTTTGGAATTATGCTATTCGCATAGAGAGAGAGAAAAAACAAACAAATTTTCTAATCCAGGGGACCTCAAAACATGTCGGTGAATCTCGACATCGAATCCTTGGATGTAATGCATTGTCATGTCTATGTAAACTGTACGTGTAGAGAAAGTAAAATGATTTTTGCCGATTTAATTAACTTAACTGTATTTTTGGGTAAAATCTCGATATTGAGTATTTAAGTTTGGTATCTTCCAAGGATGCGACACGAAGATTTTCAAGAAAATCCCCCACCTCAAATTACCCTTTACATGGAATACTTTTAAAAAATTAGCGCGAAAGAAATGGAAGAATACGGTTTTTAACAATAATTTCTTGCGGAGATGTAGAGAAAGTCATGTGAATGGATATCATTTTTTTTATTTAATTAGCTTCAAACCTGTATTTTTGGGTAAAATCTCGATACTGAGTACTTTATGGAATGCAATAACCACTTTACTTACTATAGGAAAATGGTGGAGAATGAAAAACGCTTTTATAAAGGTTTTTTTTTTTTTTTTTTCAGATAGGGAATCTGCGAAAGTGTTCATCTTGCAACTTCCAAATAGGAACCGGATATTTAAATAAGTTATCGTTTTTTAACATATTCAACGGCCTCGCAATATGTAGCTCTCGTAAAACCGGGATATCGAATTTTTGGGTCGAATGCGAACTTCCTCCGTCCTAAGTGGTGAAGAAGGGAAGTAAAGAAGAACAAAAGAGGATAGTAAAAGCACCATCGCCATAATCATATTCTTTTTTTAAAAGCCTGTGCGTCTAATTTTGTTGGTTCACGCCACAAGAGTGCGCAGTCGATGGTGTTAAGAATTCCTAAAAAGTTGTAGTGAAATAATAATGGGGTTTATAAAATGTCCGGACAGACAGACAGACGGATGGTAATTCTCTGGAGCGCATCGTCAAGTAAACGAACCAGTTCGCGTAGCTACTAACATAGCCGCTTTAAAATTTATTGCACTTATTTTCTCTTTTTAACGTCGAGTAGCAGGAATAACAGTCCCCCGTACAGCCCAAGTTATGTGAATACTCCACCCATCTGTCAGAATATTGTGGTTCTCTATGCGGTACAGGGCTGTACAAGGCCTCCTGCAACTGCCACGTCATGCTTCCAGCAAACCTTTGCTCCACTTCATTGTAATACGTAAGCTTCATATTAAACTAATAACGACCAAATAGAAATGGGTGGCATAAGATATTAAAATATGTACTGAAAAATATATTACTGGAGCCTTGCCAAGACTGTTCATTTTCACAGTTTTAATCCCGTGTGGCGTAACTATAATAATAAAAATCTAATGTGTTCCATTCACATGACTTTCTCTACATCTCTGCAAACAAATTATTGTTAGAAAGTTTATGCTTCTATTTACCTCATGCTAATCAATAAAAAATTAGCAGAAATGGTCTCATTACTTGCTTCCTTGTAAGTAGAATCGAAATAAGGGAGTACCATAGGTTAAAGTGATAGTCAAAAGCTGGTTGCTAAGTGACTGAAGTTCCTTTGTTTGTATGGACAGGAGTTGACAAATTCCTGTATGAGAAAAGTATAAGGTTTTTAAAGGTGAAATCAAAAACGAGGAATAACTCAAAAACGACCAACTCCACGAAAAAAATGTAAATAACAAATTGTGTGTTTTAACGTGCTCTACAATTTTTGTGCGGCAAATTTTTGTGCACCTCTTACGGTTTCGCAGTACGCAAAATTCCGTAAAATTCATCCAGAATAAAGATGTCTTCAGAGGCTATTCGCAGAAAATTGAAGATATACATTTTATTTGTCAGCTAAATATCCTTAATATACAATGTTTTAACCAAAATCGTTAACAGCCTTTTTGAGAAAATCAAATTTTACGAAAAAAGTTCCATGTAAATCGTAGTTTAGTGTGGGGGGACCTTTCTCAAAATCTATGTGTCGCATTCCTGGAAGATACTTAAATACCAAGTTTGGTATTTTACCGACTTTTCGTTTTTGAGTTATCGTGTTCACTGACACACGGACTTTTTTCTGAAAATCTTTCTTTCTTTTTTTTGATACAGGGGATCCCAAAACATATATTATCGGTGAAATCTCGGTATCGAAGTTTTGGGTGCATTACAATACCTTCTCTATACACTATGTACATAGTACGTATAGCGAAAGTAAAATACGAATTTTCGGCGAAATATCGGTTTAGAATTTTTATTGGAATGCAATGCCTTTTGTATCTACTATGTACCCGACAATGAGCACTGGAAGCAACCTGTATGCGCTGGAGGAGGTTGACAGAGTGAATCTATCGCTGTGATTGGTGTTTCTCCCGAAATGAAGTATCCCCAATAATAATTATTGTTGGTGGCCGATCTCCTGATTTACGTAACTCGGCTGCCTGTCATCGTTCCAATTAGGTAGCCAACGCTTTCTTTATAACAGCGGTAGTGCGTTCAATTAGGAATCGTGTTCTCTTGCTCAAGCTTCGTGCACAAAAACCACTCTAATAACTTGATAATTTCCAAGACCAGCCAGGTATACAAATCTCATGTGGTTCATTCACATGACTTTCTCTACATCTCTGCAACAAATTACTGTTAAAAAGCTTATTCTTCTATTTAACTCATGCTAATCGAGAAAAAAATAGCAGAAATAGTCTTATTACTTGCTTCCTCGTAAGTAGAAGAGAAATAAGGGAGTACCATAGGTTAGTGATAGTCAAAAGCTTGTTGCCATGTGACTGAAGTTCCTTTGCTTGTATGGACAGCAGCTGACAAATTCCTGTATAAGGTTTTTAAAGCTGAAACCAAAAACAAGGAATATCTCAAAAACGATCAACTCCACGAAGAAAATGTATATAGCATAAATTGTGTGTTTTAACGTGCTCTACATTTTTTGTGGAGTAAGTTTTTGTCCATCTCTTACGGTTTAGCAGTTATTCAAAATTCCGTAAAATTCATCCAGAATAAAGTACTCTTCAGAGGCTATTCCCAGAAAATTCAAATTATATATTTTATTGGTCAAGTAAATATCTTTAATATTCGAAATTTTAATCAAAATCGTTAGAGCCATTTTCGAGAAAATCAAAATTTTCAAAAAAAGTTCCACAGGTAATTGGGGATGGGGGGATTTTCTTGGAAATCTTCGTGTCACGTCCTTGGAAAATACCAAACTTAAGTCCGGTCTTTTCGTTTTTGAGCTATGCTGTCCACAGACGCACGCGCGCGCGCGCACACACACACACACACACACACACACACAGACACACACACACACGCGGACCTTTTTGTAAAAATTTTTTGTTTTTTTTTTTGTTCCAGGGAGACCCGAAACATGTATTTCCGGTGAAATCTCGGTATCGAATTTTTGGGTGAAATGCAATACCTTCTCTATACACTATGTACGTAGTACGTGTAGAGAAAGTAATAAGTTAATAGAAAACATGATACATTAGAATATTATAATAAACATGACCAAGGTTGAAAAACAGAAACTCGTCAAAAAGCAAAAGAACACAAAATGTACAAACGAAAAGAAAAATGTATTTACAAGAAAAAAGTTGTGAAAAAAAACAGGAAAGAAGGCAGCAGGACCAAGTCAGGTACTAAGTCAAAGAAAAGAGACGATTTAAACCGCACAAACGTTTAAAGAATAAAGAGAAGGAAAGAAAAAGATTCAAAAAAAGAAAGAAGCTACAGAAAAGAGAATGCGACAACAACAAACCAACCGTACTATAACGTCAGCATAAAACATAAAAGAAGCCGTGAGAAGAAAATATTTAAAATGGGAAGAGAAAATGCTAAAGAATAATATGGATAGTAAATAAACGAAAAGAAAAACAGGAAAGAAATAAAATACAGAATAAAAAGATGAGAAGAGAAAAAGGATAAAGACAACGAAAGAGGAAGGAAAAGAGAAGATGAACAGACAAGTCAAAAGAGTATAGAGAAAAGAAGTAATAAGAACAAAAAGATCGGATGTGTTCCATTCACATTGCTTTCTCTACATGTTCCACAAACAACAGTTTTTTATAAAAGCTTATTCTTCTGTCTACCTTGAGCTAATACATAGTTTTATTATTTATTCCTTGTAAGTAGAAGGGAAATAAGGGAATACACTAGGCTAAAGTGATACAACTTTTAGAAGCCCACATGGGTGGTGTATCTGCCTCACATTAAACAGGTCGCGACTTCGAATCTCGCTTAGGGTGAGTAACCCGGATAAGGCTTTTTTCGGGGTGTTCCCTTATACTGAGAAGACAAATGTCGAGTAACTTGGACTCCGAGATCATTTGAGCATCATTTTGCCCATTTCATTCATCGACTGATATAACCAACAAGGTTAAACAACCTTACGCTAAATAAATAACAAATAAAAAAAAAAATGTGTCGCTAAGTGAAACAATTTCAATTCGGTTCTTTTGCTTGCTAGGAGTAACAAAAGAGAGACGAAAATATAGATGTTATGTTTGAGAAAATAACTAGTTTAAAATTGATACTAATAACTCGGAATATCTCAAAAACGGTTAACTCTACAACAAAAATATGTATATGACATCTACATTTTGTGTTTTAACTTTTTGCCTTTCTCTTACAGTTTACCAGAAATGCAAAAGTAATCCAGAAGGAAGTGGTCTCCAGAAGCTATTCCCAGAAGATCCAAGATATACAAAACATGTCTTAAATATATGACATTTTAATAAAACCCATTAGAGCAATTTTTGAGAAAATCAAAACGTTGGAAAATGTTCCATGTGAAGGATGGCTGGTTGGAGGGACTTTTTTGAAAATCTTCGTGCCGTCGCATCCTTAGGAGATTCGTTTCGTAGCCGACTTACCCTCCCCATATTTAGGAATGCATCCCCCTAGGACTTACAAGGGGATGCCTAGGGGTCAGAAGTTTCCCATAGGAAATGAATAAACTTAAAATACCAAGTTTGATATTTCACGGTCTTTTTGTTTTCGAGCTATGCTGCCCACAGACACACATTAACACACGGACATGTTTATAAAATGCTTTTGTTTTTTTTCAGGGCGATGTCAAAATATGTATTTCCAGTGAAATCTCAGTATAGAATTTTTGGGTGGAATACAACACTTTCTCTATGTATTATGTCCTACGGGCATGTAAACATACTTTTTTCTGAATTGGGAGGGTCTCAAAACATGTATTTCCAGTGAAATCTCGATATCGAATTTTTGGATGGAATACAATCCAACCCTTGCACTGTGTACGTTCTACAAACGTGATAGAGAGCGATAAAGAAAGAATAGAAAGGGGAGAGAGAAAAGAAAAAGGAAAAAGGAGAAAGAGGGTAGCAGAGACGAAAAAAGGGAGGGTAAGAGAAGAGAAGCGAAGGGATGAGAATTGAGAGAGAAACGAGGAAAGGAGGAAGAGATAGGGGAGGGAAAATAAGAGATAATGAAGCATATAAGAGAAATGAGAAAGAACACATTAAGCATAGAAGAGAAAAGTAAAAAAAAAAAAAAAAAAGGAGAGGAGAGGAGATATAAAGTGAGGAGAGATAAAAAGAAAGTGAAGAAGAATATAAGAGAAAACACAAGAGTAAAGAAGACAAAAGAAGAGGATAAGAGAGGCAAGCAGCGCAGAGCGGAGGAGAGAGATTAAGAGAAGAGGATCTGGCGGATGTTTTCTGGACGGCTGTAGGAGCTGGTCACGCTTGATGGCCTCACGAACACGAGCCAACGAACTTTTTCTGACGCTGTTCTCAACAAAAATGTCGAGCAGACATAGATCCAAGCAACTACCTTGGCTCGCTGTCATAAAAACTGTTATCAAAAGTTTGCTTTCAATTAGCATGTGTCTGGTTTCCGTTCAATTAGACGGCACCAAACTTTACCGTCCTCTAGAGACACACCACAGATGACAGGTGGACCATCCTCGCTGTTCACCTTCGCGACCACTCTCAACATTAACACACGAGTAATTACCAGCTTTGTTTGCAATACACAACAAGAAGAAATCCCCTGTTTTACTCAACTTCATTAACCACTCTGTTTCCTACATAGCGTATAGAGAAGGTATTGTATTGCATGCACCGAACAATACCATACCGAGATTTCACTGAAAATACACGTTTTAGAGCCTCGTGTATAAAACAAAACACACATACACGTTTTTAGACAAAAGTCAGATGTTAATTTCTCTTTTAAAATACTATGGTCAACTTTTCTCATACGGGAATTTACCAACTCCTGGCCTTACTAAGATACGAATTTCAATCACATGGTAATCACCTTTTAAAACATTTGACTATCGCTTTATTCTAGTGTATATTTTCCCATCTACTTACAACGAAGTAATTAATACGACAATTTTTACTATGTTTTGTTTATCTCAATTAGCAAGAAATAGAAGGATCAGCTTTTTTTAACAATAATTAGTTGCAGAATAGGTAGAGAAAGTCATGTGAATGGGACACATCAGATGTTTATTTCCTTTAGCACATATGTACAACGTACATAGCAAACAAGGTATTTACCTTCCTATATTCCTACCAAAAATTCGAAATGATTAGAAAATCGTAAATATTTCACCGGAAATGCATATTTGGGGGACCATTGCATCCATAGTAGGCATTTTAAGAACAAGGTCATTGTGTGTGTGTACAGCATAGCTCAAAAATATTTGGTATTTAAGTTCAGTATCTTCTAAGGATGCGACACGAAGATTTTCAAGCAAATCCTCCCACCCACCCCCAACTTCCCTTTACATGGAAAAAGGTTCGAAATGTTGCTTTTCTTGATTAAAACATCGTATTTTTAAGATATTTACATGGCATAAAATGGATATCTTGGATTATCTGGGAATAGCCTCTGAAAACATCTTTATTCTGGATGAATGTTGCGGAATTTTGTATAACTGGTATACCGTAATAGACAAAAAATTATATAACAAAAAAATGTAGTTCGTTAAAATACACACATTATGTTAAACACATTTTTACTTTTTCTACACGTACTATGTACATAGTCTATAGAGAAGGTAGAAGGTATTGTATTGCACCCAAAAAATCAATACCGAGATTTCACCGGAAATACATGTTTTGGGTCCCCCTGAATCCAAGAAAAACAGCTTTTTTGGAAGAAGGTCTGTGTGTGTCTGTCAGTCTGTCAACTTGGTATTTAAGTTTGGTATATTCCAAGAATGCGACATGAAGATTTTCAAGAAAATTCCCCCACCCCAAACTACCCTTTACATGGAGCATTTTTCGAAAATTTTAGTTTTCTGAAAACTGGCTCTAACGATTTTGATTAAAATGTCGTATATTAAATATATTTACCTGACAAATAAAATGTATATCTTGAATTTTCTGGAAATAGCCTCTGAAAACATCTTTATTCTGGATGAATTTTATGTAACTGGTAAACCGTAAGAGATAGACAAAACTTATTAAACAAAAAGTGTAGAGCAATTTATGTTATATTCATTTTTTCGTGGAGTTGAACGTTTTTTGAGATATCCTTTGATTTGCTACGCGAAGAAACGAATTTGAATCCCAAAGCAACCACATTTAAAAGCATTTGACTGTCGGTTTAGCCTAGTGCATTCCCTTATTTGCCTTCTACTTATAAAGAATTAAGTAAGAAGTCCCTTCTGCTGTGTTTATCTCGATTAGCATATTTTTCTCTGTTCTACAAACAGGATTTTTACAAAATATTTTCACGTTCGCACATTTTCAATAATGTTGGTCAAATCATTGTTGTGATATCACCGCCGCGGGTACATAGCAAACGAAGTAGGCTACGGCGCTACTTAAACATGGCTAACCTTGAATAGCTTCAAGATTTAACTATGTTTTCGGCGAATTTAACAAGCAATTTATTTCTCTGTGCAGAATAATAGGCGATTGTAATTTTACTTCATCGGGCCACGTGATTTCAGTTCAAGCCGCAGCCTGTCTATCTCGTTGGCTACACCCGAGCATCGGTAGAGTGTATGTTCATAATCTTTATAACCTATTTATTTATAAAAGATTTAGTGAATGATATTGTTCATGTTATTCAATTTGAAACTTGCGATGCTCTTGGAAGTTATCCTCATCGGATTTACAAACCCTTGTCAACTTAGTTACACTTCGTCTGCGCTTTCTTCTCGTTGTAAATTAAACCTCTATTCGTTTCGTAGTCGGCTTATAAGCGGATGCCTAGTGGTCAGAAGCCTGTCGGGGAGCCAACGGCACGAACCACAGAATGGAAAATCTAGAACGGGTGGTTGGCCCGAAGCCAGGCATGAGCGTGAGGAAGTGAATGATATGAAATGCAAGCGAAATGAATGATAGGAAAAATGAATGCATGGCGGGGGAAACCGGAAGACCCGGAGAAAATCCACCCAGAAGTTTAACCACTCAGTTATGGCGCCGTTATAACTTTATTCAACACGGAAAACATCTTAAACATATGGAATTTTAATTAAAATCGTTAAACTTTCTTTTTTAAGCTTAACGTCCTTTAACCTGGTTGGTCATATCGGACGATGAATGAAATTGGTGAAATGATGCTCAAATGATCTCAGGGTCCATGGAGTTTAAAGTTACTCGACATTCGCCTTCTCAGGATAAGGGAAAACGGTGAAAAAAGCCCTTATCTGGGTAACTACTCACCCTAAGCGAGATTCGAACTTCGACCTTTTGAATGTGAGGTAGACACGCTACCACCACACTACACAGGCGGGCAGGGACTCGATTTTGTTGAAAATGTTCGTGTAGCATTCTTGGGAGAAGTTGAACTTCAACACGAAACTTGGTTAGTTCTAGTTTTTTTTATTTATTTATTTAACTGCTCCCTTTTTCTTCCTCCCTCTCCCTCTAACCCCATTTCCTGCCATGTGCGTGCACGCATGCACATGGGCAAAGCAAAAATTACTATTTTGGTTGAGGGGACCTCGAAACGCCCTCTCTACAGTATGGAATACCTGACTACAGGTATGACATAACGCTATAAGTGGTACACATTTTTGCCCTTGGTAACATTTTATTCGGTTCTGGCCACGGATCGATGGCGGCTGCTAACCCAACAGAAATAGAACGCGGTCCCACAATCGATGACGTTACGAACTCCTCGCGTGGCTACGTGCACTCTGTTCGGCGCAAATTTTTAAACAGTCACGCGACCTGCTCGGCTCTGCCCGGCTCTGCCCCGTGTCACACATAAATAAAATATTATTTCGGAAATATCGGCGCTGGCATGCCATCCAGAATAACCCTGTAATGTATTGCTGGGCAATTTTCAGCAGACCTGCTGCTAATGAAAGGTATAGTGCTCCTGCGGCTTTGATTCACCTAGCTTTTTGCTTCCTATATTGCAAAATTCAACCTGACAAATCATTAATCCTAGAATTTTTTATTAAAAATCTGATCTATTCCAAAAAAAATTATATCTGATGTGTTCCATTCACGTGACTATCTCTACATCTCTGCAACAAATTATTGTTAAAAAGGTTATTCTTCTATTCACTTCATGCTTTCCATAAAAAATTAGCAAAAATAGTCTTATTATTTGCTTGCTTGTAGGTAGAAGCGAAATAAGAGAGTACCATAGGTTAAAATTGCTATGTGACTGAAATTCCTTTGTTTGTATGGACAGCAGTTGACAATGAGAAAAGTTTTAAGTTTTTTAAAGCTGAAATCAATAACATGGAATATATAAAAAACGATCACTCCACGAACAAAATGTATATAAATTGTGTGTTTTAACGTGCTGTACATTTTTTGTGTGGTAAGTTTTTATTCATCTCACATGGTTTAGCAGTTATGTAAAATTCATCCAGAATAAAGTAGTCTTCAGAGGCTATTCCCAGAAAATTCAAGATAATTTTGTCAAGTAAATATCTTTAATATACGATATGTTAATCAAAATCGTTAGAGCCATTTTTGTGAAAATCAAAATTTTCGAAAAAAGTTCCATGTAAAGGGTACTTGCGGGTGGGGGGGGGATTTTCTTGAAAATCTTCGTGTCGCATTCTTAGAAGATACCAAACTTAAATACCAAGTTTGGTATTTACCGGTCTTTTCGTTTTTGAGCTATGCTGTCTGCAGACACACACGCCGACATTTTTCAAAAACATGCTCCTTTTTTGGATTCAGGGGCTCTCAAAGTATGTATTTCCGATGAAATCTCGGTATCGAATTTTTGGGTCCAATACAATACCTTCTCTACACACTATGTACATAGTACGTATAGAGAAAGCAAAAATAAACGGTAGTGGGTACAAAATGACATGTAAATGTAACACATCAGGTTATTTTAATAAATCTAACCTACAAAATGATGATAATAATAATTATACACACCAGTACGCTGTTAACGCATCACTCAACAATGGAGCTGAAAGACAAGCGAGACATTGCAACAGTGTAATTGTCAACAATATAAAGGTAATTTACGCGCGCGAAGAGGCAATAATTGCCTTTTTAATGTACGACGTCATATGTTTTGACCTGTAGGTGTTATTTTTCAAGCTTTACGCAACATGAAGGTAATAACTTGTACATTTTTAAACGTTACAAGCAATATAAATGTTTTTGGGGGGGGCTGAGCAGCTCATATCTTGGTGTTAGGGAGCTGCACTTTTATAAACTCCGAGGCTTCATTTCCGTTTTCACAATTACAGAGCGCTGGTTGCCATTTTTCATATGTGCCTGCCGACATAGTGCCACAATAATATTGCCAGCAGGGGATTATCCCACAATGACTGTGTCTGTATGCAAGAGGGCGCTTTTCACTTCGATATGCAACCCCCTCTTATTATTATCATACCCACCAGCATAACGAGGGTAATGTGTATCGGGTCGTCTTTACCCCAAGAAAATATTCACAAAGCCTGCGAATCTTTGAGCGTGGCTGCTGCGTTCTTTAATTAAATAACGTTGGCATTTTCAGACGCTCGCTCCGTTTATGAGCTTCCAATGTTTTACTTTCTCTATACGTATTATGTACATAGTATGAATAGAAAAAGTATTGTATTCCACCCAAAAAAACTGACTTTCACATGACTTTCTCTACATCTCTATAACAAATTATTGTTAAAAAGCTAATGTTTCTAGTTACTTCATCCTAATTGAGAGAAAATTAGCAAAAATAGCTTGCTTCCTTGTAAGAAGAAGCGAAATAAGAGAGTATCATAGGTTAAAGTGATAGTCAAAAGCTGGTTGCTATGTCACTAAAGTTCCTTTGTTTGTATGGACAGAGTTGACAAATTCCTGTATGAGAAAAGTATGATTTTTAAAGCTCAAAACAAATAACAAGGAATATCTCAATATTCATTCAGAATAAAGTACTCTTCAGAGGCTATTCTCAGAAAATTCAATATACACATTTTATTTGTCAAGTAAATATCTTTAATATACTTACGCTATTTTTTATCAAAATCGTTAGTCATTTTTGAGAAAATCAAGGTTTTCGAAAAAAATCCCATATAAAGGGTAGTTTGGAGTGGGGGGATTTTCTTGGAAATCTACGTGTCGCATCCTTGGAAGATACAAAACTTAAATATCAAGTTTGGTAATTAACGGTCTTTTCGTTTTTGAGCACAGACACTCACACACTTACACACACGGATATTTTTCTAATTTTTTTTTTTGATTCAGGGGGACCTGAAACATGTAATTCCGGTGAAATCTTGGTATCGAATTTTTGGGCGCATTACAATGATCAAGCCATCTATAACCAGGCCAGATTATGACTCGCCTAATCCACGCAATTTAGATTTTTTCCAAAACCTTCTCTATACAATATGTACATAGCACGTATAGAGAAAGTAAAATCATTTTCAGAAAAAGATCCTTGTGTGTGTGTGTGTGTGAACACGATAACTCAAAAACGAAAAGTCGGCAAAATACCATACTTGGTATTTAAGTTTCATATCTTCCAAGGATGCAACACGAAGGTTTTCAAGAAAATCCCCCCACCCTCAACTACCCTTCAAATGGAACTTTTTTCGGAAATTGTTATTTTCTCAAAAATGCCTCTAACGATTTTAATTATCATCCCATATATTAAAGCTATTTACATTCCTAATAAAATGTATATCTTGAATTTTCTGGGAGTTGCCTGTGAAGACCACTATATTCTAGATGAATTTTACAGCATTTTGCATAACTGCTAAACCGTAAGAGATGAACAAAAACTTACCACACAAAAAATGTAGAGTACATTAAAACACACAACTTATGTAATATACAGTTTTTTCGTGGAGTTGCTCGTTTTTTTAGATATTCCCTGTTTTTGGTTTCAACTTTAAAAAACTTACTTTTCTCATACAGGAATTTGCCAACTTGTGTTCATACAAAGGAGCTTCAATCACAGAGCAACCATCTTTTGAACATTATTTTAATCTATGCTACTCCCTTATTTCGCTTCTACTTACAAGGAAGTAGGTAATAAGACTATTTCTGCTAATTTTTTCTCGATTAGCATGAAGTAAATAGAAGCATACGCTTTTTAACAATAATTTGTTGCAGAAATGTAGAGAAATTCATGTGAATGGAACATATCAAATGTTTATGTGTGTAAGGCATTTTTCACGTTTGCTTGAAATTTACGTTATATATTGACTTTAAATAGATTAAATACTACTGCAGAAATTTTCATTACCTAATTAATTATTCACGCTTTTTACCTCTTCTGCAATATGCATAGATTCGATAGCTAGATTTCACCGGAAACACACTTTTTGAGACTCCTTTCATAAAAATAGCCGATGTGCTCCATTCACTGAATTTCTCTAGCTGTTCCATAAATAAACTTTCCTTAGAAAGAGAATTCTTTTATCTACTTCATGATAATCAAGTTAAACATTAGCACAAATTGTCTTATTACTTGCTTCATTACACGTAGAAGGGATCCAATGGAATACAATAGGCTAAAGTGCTTGTCGCCGTGTGAAACAATTGAAATTCGGATCTCTTTTGCATTCTGGTAGTAAAACAAGAGAAATGAGGGTAACTTTATTTCCCGCTTGAGAAAGTCTAAATACCTAGTTTATAATTGAAATCAATAACAAGGAATATTTCGGAAACGGTTAATTCTACAGAAAAAATGTACCTATATGACAAGCTGTTTGTTTTGATGAAACCTATATTTTTTGTGCAGTAAGTTTTTGTTTATCTGTCATGGTTTACGAGTTATGCAAAAATCATTCTGAATGAAGAGGTCTTCAACGCTATTCCCAAAAAATTCAACACATATATTTTATTTGTCGTTTAAATATCTTTAATATGCGGTATTTTAATCAAAACCTTAGAGCCATTTTTGAGGAAATAAAAAATTTCGAAAACTTTTCCATGTAAAGTGTAGTTTGGGGTGGGGTGGTTTTTCTCAAAATCTTCGTGTCGTATCCCTGGAGAATACTAAACTTAAATAACAAGTTTGGTATTTTACCGATTTTTCGTTTTTGTGTTATCTTGTTCACAGACACACACACGCGGACTTTATATATTTGTTGTTGTTTTTAATACACAGGACCCTAAAACATATATTTTCTGTGAAATCTCGGTATGGAATTTTTGGGTTGAATGCAATAGGTACCTTCTGAATGTTTTTATTTTAATATAGAGGACCAAAAAAAGTCTTATTTCCGGTGAAATTCAGTGGTATCGAATTTTTTGAAGGAATGCAATATGTTCTCTATACACAATGTACATAGAAGGTGTAGAGAAAGTAAAAAAGTTTAAAAAGCAAATGGCTGAATGGAACTTCGGAGTAAATCTTCTGAATTAGCCATCCGCTATCTCCAGGATGGTTCTAATGATAACACTAACAGTTGCAATAATGACACTATCGTGTTGCAGTGGAATCTGCAACATAGTCAAGGCCAAGACATCGACATTAGCGCTCCTAGTGGAGTTCACAGTTAATCAGCAAAGTTTAATTGACCTGCAACGATTTTCATCAGCGTTTCCTTCGACTTGGCGTGCTTCCGAAATTAGATTATCTTCCCTCACAACGTTATTTCTTTTTCTTTTGTTTAAAACGTCCGCGACAGACTTGGATGATCTCAAGAAAATCTTTTCCCCAACCTATCATCCGCAACCCTCAGGCATTCAATTATTAATACGCAGGGGGCTGTGAAATGGGATTCAGGGTGGAAATTCGCGATTAAGGATCTTTCACCCCCCAGTGGAGGGGTTGTGGGTATCAACGCAGTTTAAATAACTTCCCTTTCGCTTTACTGACGGTTCATTGCCCCTAAACATGTTGTGGGAGGCGATCTTTCTGCCACCGAATTTCTGTTAGATGGCATTAATGCCTGGTGAGTCATACAGCGGCAATAGCTCCGAGGCATGTCCGCGCAACTGTCAATAAAGCGAGGGAAGGGGATACAGACGCAAAGGGTTAAAATCGCACTTCATTTAACTATTGACAAAACATAGATTTGATGCTTCATTTCTCTAACGCTTGCCAACTTTCCTGCAACTAAAACCCTAAACCTTCTCTTGGGCAGCAAAGCGTTGTATGTAATCTTGATACGACATGAACTTTACAATGCTTAATATTTTCAGTGCAGTAAATGTTAAAAAACTACATTTTTGGTAATTGTATTAATTGCCATGCCAAAAAGCACTGCAAGTATTTACAGTAAGAGTTTGAGAGGTCATTAATAATTACAGTACAATTAGGAAATGACGTAACACTCAAGACATGTGCTACTTCAAGTAAAGAATCTATTGCAAAATTCATTAACAAAAGAGTGTATAAGAGGGCTTTGTCCATACAATTTAGATGTGGTCTTTCATTTGTTCACAATGAGAATTCATTTTTACTTTCTCCATACGCACTATGTACATAGTGTATAGAGAAAGGATTGCACTCCACCAAAAATTCGATACCGAGATTTCACCGGAAATATATGTTTTAGGGTCCCCAATATCCAAAAAAAGCATTTTCACAAAAAGGTCCGTGTGTGTGTGTGTGTGTGTGTGTGTGTGTGTGTGTGTGTGTGTCAGTGTGTCTGTGAACACGATAACTCAAAAACGAAAAGTCGGTAAAATACCAAACTTGGTATTTAAGTTTAATATCTTCCAGGGATGCGACACGAAGATTTTGAGAAAAATCCCCCCAACCCCAAATACTCTTTACATGGAACTTTTTTCGAAAATTTTAATTTTCTCAAAAATGGCTCTAACGATTTTGATTAAAATGTCGGATATTAAACATATTTACCTGACAAATGAAATGTATATCTTGAATTTTCTGGGAATAGCCTCTGAAGAGTAGTTTATTCTGGATGAATTTTACTAAATTTTGAATGACTGCTAAACCGTAACAGATGGACAAAAACTTACTACACAAAAAATGTAGAGCACTTTAAAACACACAATTTATGTTATATACATTTTTTTCGTGGAGTTCGTCGTTTTTGTGACATTCCTTATTTTTGGTTTCTGCTACTTTTCTCATACAGGAGCTTGTCAACTCCTGTCCATATAAACAAAGGAACTTCATTGACATAGCAACCAGCTTTTGACTATCGCTTTAACCTACGGTTGTCCCTTATTTCGCTTCTACTTACAAAGAAGCGAGTAATAAGACTATTTCTGCTATTTTTTCTGATTAGCATGAAGTAAATAGAAGTATAAGCTTTTTAAGAATTATTTGTTGCAGGGATATGGAGAAAGTCATGTGAATGGTACACATCAGATTTTTTCTTAAGGTCAATAAAATATAGAAAAGCAATTTTGAGTTTTTTTTTTTGTTTGTTTTTTTTAAGCTTAGCGTCCTTTAACCTGGTTGGTCATATCGGACGATGAATGAAATTGGTGAAATGATGCTCAAATGATCTCGGGGTCCATGGAGCTTAAAGTTACTCGACATTCGTCTTTTCAGGATAAGGGAAAACCCCGAAAAAAACTCACCCAGTTATTATTATTATTATTATTATTATTATTATAACAGTTTTCAAGTATTTCAAAAATTAATTGGCTAACCATGAGCTATAAGTTACTTATGAAATCTCGGACCTGCGGACCTTGTATTCCCAATATACATTCTCGACCTGATATGTATAACTTACAGTTCTTAGTACCAATATACTATTTAGACAGTTGAATGCTAAAAGTAGTTGTTTTACCAGATTTCAGTAGTGTTAAAAGTAGACAATTCTGTCATTCAGTATTATATAACACTCCAATGTACCCAACTTTGGCTTATGCGTCCACGGCCTCATTTAAGTAAGCTATGACTCTGAAAGCTCGTAACGATCCATAAAATGGCGGATGTCAAAACACATATTTCCGGAGAAATCTCGGTAATTAGTTTTTGAGTGCAATACAATGCCTTCTCTCTAAAGACTATGTACATATTACATGTAGAGAAAGTAAAAACTTCGGCAGGTTGGTCGGCCCATGGGTTTTGAACGTGGGCCAAACATCCCCCCTGAGCTCGGTAAAAACCCTTGAAGCCCTGGCAGAACTGCTTCTTTCAGTCAAACTTGCTGAAATTCTTCCTGCTATTCTTTTGTCAAGAGTATTTTGGGACAGTCAAAGTGCAAAGATAAGCAAAAGTTGCTCGAGCCTAGATTGGTTACCTGTGTCGCCTGTTTGCTAGACACCGGCGCAACCATGCGTCCTTAACTCCCCCTTTCAGTGTTTCAAAAGACTGACCAAAACATATCACAATAAACACACTTTTATTATCATTTTTATTATTAAATTTGTTTTCAATATTTATACCCTCTGACAGCAAATGCAACGGGCGTTCGGTAAGTCCTTAGAAAATCCAAGAAATACACTAGTAATTTAGTAACCGCCGTCATTTCCAGAGAGTAGTAAAAAGTTTTGTTGCCATAGGCAATTGAGTCATCAATCTTGTGCTTCTTTAGAAAGATAGGGGAAAAAAAAAACGAGTTTCATGCTGTGATTAAATACTTCTATATGCTTAACATCGAAAGAGTTAAAAGCCGATTTGGATGAAGTTCCTCCTGTATTTGCAACAATTTACAACTGGATAAATGAATTTAAACGTGGCCACAATGATGAACATCGTTCCGGACGTCCAGTAGAAGTGACTTCCTCCGAAGATTAAATTTCGCGAAATAATAGAGGCCACGGGCATATCACAAGGTTCAGTGTTCTCAAGTGTGCACCAAAAATAAGTCTGACAAACGTCTCGCCAAGATGGGCTCCGCGTTTCCTCTCTTGATGGAGAATAAACGCAATCGTGTGATCGACTCGGAAGCTACTTTGCCACTTTTCCGTCGCAATGCTGACCCTTTTTCTGCGCCGATACATGGATATACTACTATACTCCAGACACAAAACTTCACTCGAAATAGTGGGTATTTAAAGGCGAACCGGCTTCGAAGAAAGCAAACGTGGAGAAATGTGCAGATAAGGTGAAGCTCGCAATTTTTGGGATGCACACGGAATCATCTACATTGCTTACTTGGGGAGAAAGGAAGAACAATAAATTGAGAGTATGATGCATATATTTATCGCAGAAAAACGCCCTCATCTGGCAAAGAAAAACATTCTCTTCCATCAAGACAATGCTAGGTTTCGATGGCGAAAATTGTAAAGTTAAGATTCGAATTACTTCAACATTCGCTGTATTCACCAGATTTGGCCACCAGTGACGTTTTTTATTTACAAACTTGAAAAAGTGCCTCGGCGGAAAACATTCACTCTAACGCAGAGGTCATCTCCCAAACACATGCCTATTTTGAGGACCTTCCGAAATTCTACTTTTTGGAAGGTTGGAGAAACGCTGGGAAAAGTGTGTTGAGCTAAAAGGAGATTATGTTGGCAAAAAATCTGATGTGTTCCATTCACATGACTTTCTCTACTTCTCTGTAACAAATTATTGTTAAAAGCCTTGTGCTTCTATTTAATTCATGATAATCGAGAAAAAATTAGCAGAAATAGTCATATTACTTGATTCCTTGTAAGTAGAAGCGAAGGTGAGTAGAAGGTTAAAGTGATAGTCAAAAGCTGGTTGCTATGTGACTGAAGTTCCTTTGTTTGGGCAGGAGTTTACACATTCCTGTATGAGAAAAGTATGTTTTTGAAAGCTGAAACCAAAAACAAGGAATATCTAAAAAAAAACGACCAACTCCACGAAAAAAAAGTATATAACATAACTTGTGTGTTTTAGCGTGTTCTACATTTTTTGTGTGGTAAGCTTTTGTCCATCTCTTTAGCAGTTATGCAAAATTCTACAAAATTCATCCAGAATAAAGTAGTCTACAGAGGCTATCCCCAGAAAATTCAAAATATACATTTTGTCAGGTAAATATCTTTAATATATGATATTTTAATTCAAATCGTTAGAGCCATCTTTAAGATAATCAAAATTTTCGAAAAAAGTTCCATGTAAAGGGTGGTTGGGGGGATTTTCCTTAAAATCTTCGTGCCACATGCTTGGAAGATACCAAAAATACCAAAAATATACTGTCCACAGACACACACACGTACACACGGACCTTTTTCTGAAAATGCTTTTTTTTTGTTTCAGGGGGACCCAAAACATATATTTCCGGTGAAATCTCGGTATCGAATTTTTGGGTGCATTAGAATACCTTCTCTATACACTATGTACATAGTTCGTGTAAAGTAAAAAATCAACCACAAATTATTGTTTCTAAGGAATTATTGGACGCCCGTCGTACATACTAAATTAGACATTGTTTCGTATTGACAGAAACCATTGCCATTCTCTTATTTATTAAAGTTAAAATCTGAAGAGTTGCATACATTTCAACTTTATCGTTCCCGTTCCCAGTTATTGTGAACCAGGGTATAAAAGAAATATGCTGCTGGTTCATGTTATGTCCACGATATACTAAGGAATCCAAACAGATTACAGACGAGTATTTAGAGCGTGCTGGAATCTCAACACAGACGTTCCCGGAATCGATTCCGGCTCAAGCGGCAGACTTTTTATTTATTAGTCATTTTCTACGCCGCAGAGTCTGGAAATACGACCGCACTAACACCATTTGTTTCTCAAATCAAAGCCCGCTGACATGTCGTAACGGTTCAAAGGGGCTATGAACATAACCATGTATTATATCTATGCCTTTTCACTGTCTCTACCCGTACTATGTACAGAGAAGGTATGTCACTCCATCCAAAAATTCGATACCGAGATTTCACCGGAAATATATGTTTTAGGGTCTCCTGTATCCAAAATTTAAAAAAGTCCGTGTGTGTGTCTGTGAACAGCATAACTCAAAAACAAAAAGTCGGTAAAATACAAAACTTGGTATTTAAGTTTGGTATTTTCAGGGATGCAACACGAAAATTTTGAGAAAAAATCCCTGCACCCCAAACTACCCTTTACTTGGAATGTTTTCGAAAATTTTGATTTTCTAAAAAATGGCTCTAACAATTTTGATTAAAATGTCGTAAATTAAAAGATATTTACCTGATAATAAAATGTATATCTTGAATTTCATGGGAATAGCCTCTAAAGACTTACTTTAATCTGGATGAATTTTATGGAAGTTTGCATACCTGCTATTCCATGAGATGGACAAAAACTTACCACACAAAAAATGTAGAGCACATTAAAGCATACGATTTATGTAATATACATTTTTTTCGTGGAGTTGATCCACAACAAGGAATATGTCGAAAACGGTCAATTCCACGAAAATAATGTATATTACATAGATTGTGTGTTTTAACGACATCTACATTTTGTGCAGTAAATTTTCGTGTATCTCTTGTGGTTTACCAGTTATGCAAAATTCAGCAAAAATTCATCTAGAATAAACATGTCTTTATAGGCTATTCGCAGAAAATTCAAGATATACATTTTATTTGTCATGTAAATATCTTAAATTTAAGAGATTTTAATCAAAATCGTTAGAGCCATTTTTGAAAAAATAATTTTTTCCACGTAAAGAGTAGTTTGTGGTGGGGGATTTTCTTGAAAATCTTCGTTTCGCATCCTTGGAAGATAACTTTTCCTTTTTGAGCTATACTGTCCACAGACAAACACACGGACCTTTTTCTAAAAATACCTTTTTCGGATTCAAGAGGTGAAATCTTTTCCGGTGAAATCTCAGTATTGAATTTTTGAGTGCCATACAATACTTCCTGTATACACTATGTACATGGTACGTATAGAGAAAGTAATAAGCTTTTGTTTGTTACAGAACAGGCAGAAAAAAACCCATATAAATAAAACACTTCAGATATTGGGTTAGTATTTTACAGGACTTTGGACATGGCTGTTCCAGCTACTGGACAAGGCGTTTCCGCTGTTTTCACGGTTCTGGAACATTTCAACGAAGACCGCCTCTTTTTTTGGAGTAGGAGGGGATATGGAAACAAGAGCGCAACGTACCACACCAAGTTATTATGTTAAAGTTTGCTACACTGGCATTGCATTTCCTGCTTGTTTATTCAACTGTATACACACAAGCAAAGTCCAAGTGATGTGTTTTCTTCATTGTATATTTTGAACGCACCATGTCGACTGCCAAGGTCTTTGTAACATCCATACATTGTTTTACGGTTCATACCTAACACGTATTGTCTTGTGATGGAATGTATGTCCGGATACAGATCAGAAATAGTTCACTGTGCCAAACTAACAGTAAACATGCAAAACACGGCTATGTACAGTGTGTAGAGAAGGTATTGTATTCCGCCCAAAAATTCCATACCGAAATTTCACCGGAAATATATGAGACCCCTGAATCCAAAAAAAGGCATTTTTAGAAAAATGTCCATACGTGTCTGTGTTGTCTACAATTTTGGTATAGTAAATTTTTGGCTTTACACAAAATTCAGTAAAATTCACCCGAAATAAACGTCTTCAGACGCTATTCCCAGAAAATTCAAGATATACGTTTTATTTGCCATACAAATATTTTTAATCAACGGTAGTTTAGTCAAAATCGTTAATTCAATCAACAATTTCGGAATTTTTTCCCATGTAGTTTGGGATGTGGATTTTCTTGAAAATCTTCGTGTCGTATCTTCGTCCACATATACACAGACCTTTTTGTAAAACAGATTTTTTCTGACTCAAGGGACCTGAAAACATATTTTCGGTGAAATATCGATATCGATTTTTGGGTGGAATACAATAGCTTCACTAGCTACTATGTACATAGCTCCAGAGAAAGTAAAAATCGATTCAAGTTACCTTTTAATTACTCCTTTGAACATGCAGACAAATTTTGCACCTTATAAAAGCTTAATTTCTTTAAAAGTATATATTTTAGCGCCTTATTTCACATCGTTTTTTCATAGTTGAATGTTGGATCAAGTACCCGTATAGTAAACATTTGTAAGACGGTCGCAGTTGAGAATTGAGAAGGAAGTACTGGGTTTAAGTTAATCTGTTTCCTTCACTAAGTTAGATTCCGCGCGTCTAGCACTGCTAATGGCGCCTGTGTTCTCTCTCAGAACGAAGGTAATTTACTTTATACAGCACAAGACGCCCGTGAAGATGTAATTATTGCGAGCGTCAACTTTACTACAAGAAAAAGGCGACGGTGGGCTTCGCCCCCTCCCCAATCGATAAGCAGGTAGCGAGTTGCTAACTAATGGATTTCACACGTCCAAACAGAAGGGCAGTTTTTCTGTCAGCTGTCAGGGATGGACGAAGGAGGAGCAGGATAAAGTAATTCTTGGCAAATTTCCTGCATCCCTGAAGTTGATGGCGTGTTAAAGTTAAACTGACGTCGTATCGAATATGGAACATGAGAAAGCCTGGCCTGCACCTGGAAGACAACCCAAGCGCATCAACTGGGCCAGGCACCAAATGACGCTCCTTGACAGATGTCCATAACATCGTACATAGCGATAAATTAGGATGCGTTCGTCCTGTGGTGGAAACAAAACACACACAAACTGCGGGTGGTAGTGTTTAAACAGTGCACGTCATCTTAAAAAAAAAATCTGATGTGTTCCATTCACATGACTTTCTCTACATCTCTTAAACAAACTATTGTTAAAAAGCTTATGCTTCTATTTATTTCAAGCTAACCGACAAAAAATTAGCAGAAATAGTTTTATTACTTGCTTCCTTGTAAATAGAAGCGAAATAAGGGAGTACCATAGGTTAAAGTGATAGTCAAAAGCTGGTTGCTATGTGACTGAAGTTCCTTTGTTTGTATGGACACGAGTTGATAAATTCCTGTGTCAGAAAAGTATAAGCTTTTCAAAGTTGAAACCAAAAACAGGAAATATCTCAAAAACGATAAACTCCACGAAAAAAATGTAAACAACATAAATTTTATGTTTTAATATGCTCTACGTTTTAGTGTGGTAAAGTGTCCATTTCTTACGATGTAGCAGATGCAAAATTCCGTAAAATTCACCAAGAATAAAGTAAAATAAGAACTAAAGCTTTCCTGGCGACGTGTTAATTCAAAATCTTCTCGGGCTTCTAGCCAGGTAAAAACTTGGCTTGACACCAACGTTTCGAAGAAGTGCATCTTCCTCGTCTTCAGGGTGATGCACTTCTTCGAAACGTTGGTGTCAAGCCAAGTTTTTACCTGGCTAGAAGCCCGAGAAGATTTTGAAAGAATAAAGTAGTCTTCAGAGCCTATTCCCAGAAAATTCAAAATATAGATCTTATTGTCAGGTAAATATCTTTAATATACGATATTTTAATCAAAATCGTTAGAGCCATTTCTTAGAAAATAAAAATTTTCGAAAAAAGTTCCATGTAAAGGGTAGTTAGGGGTGGGGGGATTTTTCTGAAAATCTTTGTGTCGCAACCCTGGAAGATACTAAACCTAATTACCCAGTTTGGTAATTTTACCGACTTTTCGTTTTTGAGTTATCGTGTTCATAGACACGGACACACACGAACCTTTTTCTGAAAACTTTTTTGGATACAGGAGACCCTAAAACATATATTTCCGGTGAAATCTGGTATCGATTTTTTTGGTGGAGTGCAATACCTTCTTTTGTATTTCAAACAAAAATGTAATACCGAGATTTCACTGGACATAAATGTTTTGGGTCCCCCTGAATCCAAAAAAAGCGCATGTGTTTATGTGTGTGTGTGTATCTGTTGACAGCATAGATCAAAAACGAAAAGACCAAATAAATACCAAAAACTGAGTATTCAAGTTTGGTGTCTTACACGGATGCGGCACGAAGATTATTGAAGTTTGCTGAACTGGTAAACCGTAAGAGATGGACAAAAATGTAGATCACGATAAAACACACAATTAATGTCATATAAATTTTTTTCGTGGAGTTGATCGTTTTTTTAGATATTTCTTGTTGTTAGTTTTAGCTTTGAAAAACTTGTACTTTTCTCATACAGGAATTGGTCAACTCGTGTCCATATAAACAGAGGAACTTCAGTCACATAGTAACCAGCTTTTGACTTCACTTTAACCTATGATACTCCCTTATTTCGCTTCTACTTACAAGGAAGCAAGTAATAAGATTATTTCTGCTAATTTTTTCTCACTTGGCATGAGGTAAATAGAAGCATAAGCTTTTTAACAATAATTTGTTGCAGAGATGTAGAGAAAGTCACGTGAATGGAACACATCAGATTTTTTGAAAATAAATCTACAGCGATTTTAATCGTAATGCCATATGTTTAAAATATGTCCAGAATTTTCAGCATTTCAAGCCTTTCTTTTTTCCCTCTACTGAGGTCATGCGCAGCGTATTCAAAATACAAAATCCGGTACACATAATACAGAGAGCTTCCTTTTTAAACATTTGAAAGTCCTGTATGCACATACAACAAAATGTATATTGAAACTTTTATTGCGATTATGCAGGAAAACAAGCTTTTACGAATAATTTGCGAAACAGATACGAAATTATGCATTGAAAGTCGTATGATTTGAACACATCATCAATCTAATTAAATTCGAAACACGTGGCTAATTTGTCAAAAGTCCATCACAAAATTCATTAATAGTTTTAACCTAATTTGAAATGCGTCAAGATATTTTATTTTCTCTATCAACAATATACACAATAACTAGAGAAAGTGTTGCATTCCACCTAAAAATTCGTTACCGAGATTTCAACAAAATATACAGTTTCGAGGACTCCTTAATTAATAAATAAAAAGCATTTTACTTTCTCTAGCACGTATGTGCAATGTAGATGGTAGCTAGAGAAGGTATTGTATTCCACCCAAAAATTTGATACCAAGATTTCACTAGAAACATGTTTTGAGGTCAACTCAATCCGTGTACGTCTGTCTGTATGTGTTTGTGGACAGCATAACTCAAAAACGAAAACTCGGTTAAACAGGAAACCTGCTATTTAAGTTTCGCATCTTCCAAGGATGCGATGCGAAGATTTTCAAACCTCCCCCCCCCCGCCCCAAACTTCTTTTTCGAAATTTTCGATTTTCTCAAAAATTGCAATAATGATTTTGATTGGCCTACTATATATTGAAAATATGCAAGTAAATTGGTACAGGCCGCGCCGTGTCAGAGTGGTTAAACCACTCGTCTCTCACCTAGACGGCCCGGGTTCGATTCCAAACGACCGCGTGTGACATTTTAGGTAAACAAAGCGGCACAAAAGGGGTTTCTTCGGGTTCTCCGGTTTCCCCCGGTGCTCCATCTTCAATCCATGTCTCATCACTGTCATCGCCTGCGGTGCCACAAGTAGTAAAGGCGGGATTTTAACACTATCGAAGAAAAAATTGGTTGGTGCTAACCATTTCTGAGTTTCTCCTTGTTATTAGTTAAAATACGTATTCTCTTGTTAAACGATAGGTCCTAATTGGTTTCGTCCTCGTTTAGTTTTAGCCCTGGCCACAAAGAGAACCGAATTTAATCACAAATGATAGCTTTTAAACGATTTGACTATCGCCTTAGCCTAGTATTTTCCCTTATTTCACTTCTAGTTACAAGAAAGCAAGCAATAAGACAATTTCTGCTAATGTTTATCTCGATTAGCATGACGTGGATTTGCACACACACATATATATATATATGGTTCACATAAGAATCGAGTATTACTTTCTCTACACGTATTATGTACATAAGTGTATAGAGAAGGTATTGGATTCTATCCAAAAATTCAATACTGAGATTTCACCGGAAATACACGCTTTAGATTCTCCTGTATAAAAAGAAAGCATTTCTATTAGAAAAAGGTCCGTGAATATGTGAACACAATAACTCAAAAATGAAAATTCGGTAAAATACCAAATTTGGAATTTAAGTTTAGTATATTCCAGGGATGCGACACGAAGACTTTGAGAAAAATTTCCCACCCCAAATTACCCTTTACATGGAAAAAATTGTGACATTTTTTATTTTCTCAAAATTGGCTAACGATTTTGATTCAAATACCGTATATTAAAGATATTTATATGGCAAATAAAATGTATATCTTGAATTTTCTGGGAATAGCCTCTAAAGATCTCTTTATTCTGAATGAATTTTACTGAATTTTGCGTAACTAGTATCCCTAAGAGATAGAAAAAAATTTAGCGCACAAAAAATGTCAAAAAAAAACACAATTTGTGCCAAGTACTTTTTTCGTGGAATTGATCATTTCTGAGATATTCCTTGTTATTTGTTTCAGATTTTCACACGGAAAGTTGTAAACTCCTGGCCCTGCATAGAAATGGATTTCATCCACATGGTAACCAGGTTTTAAGACTTTTGACTATCGTTTTAGCTTAGTGTACTCCCATATTTTGTCATCTACTTACAGGGAAGCGAGTAATTATGACAATTTCTGCTAATGTTTATTTCGATTATCGTAAAGTTGATAGAAGAATAAGCTTTTTAACAATTGGTCATAGCGATGTAGAGAAAGTCAGGTGAATGGAACACATCTGATTTTTTTAGAATTATTTTTGTACCATCTTTCCTTGATTTTGTACAGATTTAAAATACATGGAGAATGGATTTTACTTTCTCTACACGTACTATGTACATAGTGAATAGAGAAGGTATTGCACTCCACCCAAAAATTCGATACCGAGATTTCACCGGAAATATATGTTTTAGGGTCCCCTGTATCCTAAAAAAGCATTTTCAGAAATAGGTCCGTGTGTGTGTGTGTGTGTGTGTGTCCGTGAGGCAGTGTGTCGGTGTGTCTGTGAACACGATAACTCAACAACCAAAAGTCGGCAAAATACCAAACTTGGTATTTAAGTTTAGTATCTTCCAGGGATGCGACACGAAGATTTTGAGAAAAATCCCCCCACCTCAACAGCTTTTGACTATCACTTTTATCTATGGTACTCCCTTACTTCTCTTCTACTTACCAGGAAGCAAGTAATAAGACTATTTCTGCTAATTTTTTTCTCGATTAGCACGAAGTAAATAGAAGCATAAGCTTTTTAACAATTATTTGTTGCAGAGATGTAGAGAAAGTCATGTGAATGGAACACATGAGATTTTTTCCTAGTCTTCTAATTTAAATGTTATCTCTGTGTGTGACTATTTCTGGAATATTTTCATGTGTATTGCAGATGAAGACAAACGAATTTTCTATTCTAGCGAACGCAGCTAAAAACCGCAGGCCAAGGGAGACGGATTAGTTAACCGCACGACACTGAAATTATAAAATTAAATTAATATTCTTAATTTCACTAACGCACGCTGTGGCAAATTCATGATTATGATGGTTTTCATCGTAAACATGATGGGAAAGAAAAATTCAGACGTTTCATAGAGGTTTTAGTTTCATTAATAAGAAAGCCTGAGAATTTAATTAAAAACAACCTAATTTTTATAAATAAAATCACATTAGCTGTTTGTTATTTTCGCTACTATATAGCAACAAGGAGAATTATTTTATTCCACACAAAATTCGAAATAAGAATTCACCTTAAATGTATGTTTTGAGGTCCCCTGAATCCAAAAATATCCTTTTTAGAAAATGGTCTGTATGGACATCAAACTCAAAAATAAATTCGGGTAAATGACAAATTTGATATTTATGACTAGTGAAATGTATAACTTAATTTTCTGAGAATAGCCTCTAAAGGCCTATTCATTCTGGATGAATTGCATAACTGGTAAAAATGTAAATCTCGTTAAAATACCATTTATATCAAAAACACTATTTTGCGGAGAGTTAACCATTTCCGAGATATTCTCTGTTGGTTTAAATTTTTCAATAATACTTTTTACTAATTCAAAGACGTCAGTTTGGTTTTCTTCTTAGCCATACAAAGAGAATGAAATTTCGAGCACATCACATAGCGGCCACGTTTTAAAATACCTTATATCTAAAAGAAAATAGAAAGACCATTCTACGAATGTTTATCTCGTAGGTAGAGAAAGCCATGTGAATGGAACACATCAGCTTTTCTTTTTCTATCCGTTTCATACGAATGGGGAAGTGTATGAATTAAATACAGATTTTAGTTACCCATGTGGGTTTGAATCCCGGTTGAATAAAGAAGCACGGCTGAATTGTTATTCGAAGTGCTTCTTAGAAGGAATATCAGATAACCTTAGCGCTTCAGGCCCCCCCACGCCTATTTGTGTATTCGTACCATGTTTTACTTCATCGGCAGACATGACCTTCCTAGTTTAAAGACATTGCAGAAGGCTGTGGCAGCTGTCAAATGTTTCCAAAGCAATTGCTCTATTACTCTTTCCTGTACTATTCATTAATTAAATATATGTATATAAATTCTGAACAAATATGCAATAATAATAATAATAATAATAATAATAATAATAATTTGCAGCTTAATTATATATAAATATTCCTGTAACAACTTTGGTCACTTTAATGCGCACCAGTTATATGATACCTTCTGGTAAACAGCGTACAAAATATCTCACCCAGAGGTTCCAGGTTCGATTCCTGACTGGGGCGGGAAATTGTTCTTTAACTAAAAGCATTCCTTAAACCCCACTCAGTCTGGAATTACGCATGTGAGGGTGAATGTATGTGTGTGTGTGTGTGTGTGTGTTCAATAGTGTAATATTGAAAAAACTAACGAAATAAATCCTATAGTTCAGCGAGAAGTCACTAGCAGTTGTTTCTAAAGCAAAGCCCACAGATATCACCATAGAAGCTAAAGGGGGCTACATAAACAATAAATAAATGAATATAAAGAAAAGAATGTATTCATGCTGGTATCTCGAAGTTAACGATACTTTATATTCAAAATCGCCATGGAAATTTTTGAATAACACGACTTTCTCAACGAACTCTGGTTTATTTCCAAAAACTATTTCTTGCGGTTTCCCATTTACATAAAACTCTTTAAAATTCACTTAGACTGAATACAATTCACATCTGTGCATACAAAATCCAGTATTTTTTCTCTACACGTACTATGTACATAGGTATAGAGAAGGTATTGTATTGCAACCAAAAGTTCGATACAGAGATTTTTTACCGGAAACACATGTTTTGAGAATCCCTTGAATACAAATAAAAGCCTTTTTAGAAACATTTCCACACGCGCTCGCGTGTACGTGTGTGTGTGTGGGGGGGGGGGGGGAGGCAGCATAACTCGAAAACAAAAAGATCGCTAAATGCCAAACTTGGTATTTAAGTTAAGTATCTTCCAAGGATGCGACATGAAGATTTTCAAGAAAACTCCTCCACCCTTAACTACCCTTTACATGGAATATTTTTCAAAATTTTTGATTTTCTCAAAAATGCTTCTAACGATTTTGATAAAACTCTCGTACATTCAAAATATTTTCATGCCGAATAAAATGTATATCTTGAATTTTCTGGGAATAGCCTCTGAAGACTACTTTATTCTGGATTATTTTTATTGAATTTTGCATAACTTGTAAACCGTAAGAGATAGACAAAAACTTAATACACAAAAGAATTATAGCTCTTTAAAGTTCTTGGTTTATTTCAATTTACTTTTTATGACAGTAACCACTTCCGAGATATGCGTTGTTATTGACTTATTTCATGTGTTGTCATTTTCAAGTGCTGTTGCAATTCAGTTGTTTCTCGCTGTCATGGAGGTAATTAATTTCAAGGCCTGCATAAAACATCTGACTCACTTGTTTCCAATATCTGTCTTGTACACTCTGCGAAATGTGTAATCAAACTATTTCTTCAAAAATTGTATCTGTTGAGATGAAGTAGATAGAAAAAAATATTATGTGTTCCATTCACATGACTTTCTCTACACCTCTGTAACAAATTATTGTTAAAAAATCTGGTGTGTTACACTCAGATGACTTTCTCAGCTGCTCTACAATCAAACTTGTTACAAAAGATTTTTCTTCTTTCTACACATAAACATTAGCAGAATGTTGTTACTTAGTTCCTTATAAGAAGAAGGAAACTAAAGGAATGCACTCAAGTGATAGATGTTTTAAAAGCTCTCGTTATGCGATTATCATGGCAAATCGCTTCTTTGCTTGACCAGAGGTAGTGCAAAAGAAAAACGGGCACTCCCTGTCTGAGAAAAGTATAAGTACTTTACAATTGAAACCAACAACAAGGAATATCTTGAAAACGGCAAACTCTACGAAAAAAAAAAATTACATGACATACATTGTGTATGTTAACGAGATCTACATTTTTTGTGTAGTAAATGTTTGCCTATCTCTTACGGTTTACTAGTCATGCAAAATTCAGTAAAATTCATCTAGAATAAACAGGTCTTCAGAAGCTATTCCCAGAAAATCCAAGATATACATTTTATTTGTGATGGAAATAGCTTTAATATTTGGTATTTTAATCAAAATCGTTACAACCATTTTTAAGACAAACAAAATTTTCGAAAATTTTTCCATGTAAAGGGTAGTTAGTGGTGGGGGGATTTTCTTGAAAATCTTCGTGTCGCATCCTTGAAAGATACCAAATTTATAGGCCAAGTTTGGCAGTTAACGGTCTTTTCGCGTTTGAGCTATACTGTCCACAGACACAAACACGAGCCTTTTTCAATTTTTTTTCGGACTCGGGCCCTCAAAACATATTTGCGGTGATATCTCTATACACTATGTGGAGAAAGTAATAAGCCGTAGTAAGTATATAAAAGTAAACGATGTTAGGTGGGAAAGCCATGTGAATTTAATGCATTTTTCAGAACAAGAGCAGATGTCAAGAGAGAATTAATTGTCAAGCATACACGCTGCTCTTTCTTTAATGTGCAGAATATCTATCCCCTGGTATAACAAAACCGGTAGGTACATATTCAAACCAAGCCTCGACGGTGTTCAATGTAACAGTTGGCAGACTGAAACAATGAGGATGCCACGCGTGGAATCACATTGTCTTCTGGTAACGGATAGTTTTGATCGCCAATACAAAACCTATTGTTCACTTACATCCTGGGATTTCGGAATCTGGCATGTTACCTTTCAAAACTGGGACAGACATCATTACAAACAATACAACTTTTCAACTCTTCCCCAATTTAACACCAATTTTTGCTTTAATTATCAAACATCGACACTTTGAATATCCGAGACTTTTAAGTTCAATTTAACATGAATTTATCTGCCCATACCTCAAAATCTTTGTTCCTAAAAGCTTGATTTTCTCAGGAAAATAATTTATCACGAATGGTCCTCAAGAACACAAACACAACAGTTAAATACAGAAATAAAGGAGTACTATAGGTTAAAGTGATAGGCAAAAGCTGGTTGTTATGTGACTGAAGTTCCTTTGTTTGTATGGACAGCAGTTGACAAGTTCCTGTATGAGAAAAGTGTAAATATTTTAAAGATAAAACCAATAACAAGGAATATCTCAAAAACGATCCATTTCACGAAAAAATGTATATAACATAATTTGTGTGTTTTAACGAGCTCTACATTTTCTATCCAGTTAGTTTTTGTGTATCTCTTACGGTTTACCAGTTATGCAAAATTCGGCAAAATTCATCCAGAATAAAGTCTTCAAGGGCTATTAGAAAATTCAAAATATACATTTTATTTGTGATGTGAATATTTTTAATATAGTACGGTATTGTAATCAAAATCATTAACAGCCATTTTTGAGAAAATCAACAGTTTTGAAATTTTTCCCGCGTTAAGGGTAGTTTGAGGTGGGGGGATTTTCTTGAAAATCTTCGTGGTGTCGTATCCTTGGACTATACTAAACCTAAATACCACATTTGGTGTTTAAACCGGCTTTTCGTTTTAGAACTATACTGTCGAGAGACAGGGACATTTTTCTAAAAAGGCTTTTTTTTTTTTTTTTTTTTTTTTTTTTTTTTTTTTGATTCAGGAGGTCCCAAAACATGTATTTCCAGTGAAATCTCGGTATCGAATTTTTGGGTGCAATACAATACCTTCTCTATACACTATGTACATAATACGTGTAGAGAAAGTAAAAATTGATGTGTTCCATTCACTTTACTCACTATACCTATTCTGTAAAATTATGGTAAATCTTCCACAGGTGATTCATATTTTAAAATGTTGAGAACATTAATTTAGATTTGAAGTCCGCTGAATTACCGAGGGTTTGACTTTTTCTTGGGATCATTGGGGTTTTAGCTTCACAGATCCCTCGGGCCTTAACAGATCAGTAACTACAAAGAAGCAGAATAACAAAAGTATCAAATCCGGATCACCTATATAAGAAATGCCTAAATTATTCTTACAAAAGCTTATTCACCTATCTACGGCATTTTAATCAATATAAACATTGTCAGAATACTCTTATTACTTATTTATTTGCAGGTACAGGTCAAATTAAGGAATACACTATGCTAAACCTATACTTTTAACAGCAGGTCGATAAGTGTTGACACTAAATTTCCATTTCTTTTGCATGATCAAGAGTAAAATAAATAAAAATTTTAAAAAAGAAT
The DNA here is from genome assembly GCA_030762935.1 of Hymenopus coronatus. Lineage (NCBI taxonomy): Eukaryota > Metazoa > Arthropoda > Insecta > Mantodea > Hymenopodidae > Hymenopus > Hymenopus coronatus. The sequence continues at coordinate 14,925,023 of CM060895.1, forward strand.
AACTACTTTATTTTGAGGAAGTATAAATGTTTTAAAATAATAACAAGTAACACCTACATATCTCGGAAACACAAAACTAAAAAATACAAATATTTTATGTAATAAGTTTTTGTCTATCTCTTAGTTATGAAAAGTCATTCAGAATAAAGATGTCTTCAGAGTATTTGTGATGTAAATATATTTAATATACGGTATTTTAATAGAACTGCTTAAGAGTATTTTTAAGAATAACGAAACTTGCGAGCTGTATTATTGGTAAGACTTGAACTTAAAATACCAAGTTTATTATTTAACCGATTTTTCGTTTTTATATCTTGGTATCGAAATTTTGGGTGGAATGCAAAACCTTCTCTCTCCTCTGAACACCGTAGATAAAATAAACAACACATCACAAGCAATCTGTACTGTTTTATAAGAGAGATTAAAATGACTATTTCGAAACAAACTGTGTGTATAAATTGAGACCAATGTACATTCAGTTACAAATCAGAGGATTTGAGAGGGTATTTCTCATTCCAGTAGCTCAAATTTAATATTGTTTTAGTAAAAGCGTAAATCTGTTTCCGGTAAATTCTGCTGAACGTGAATTAAAAGCGAAGGTAGCGACATCGGAATGGAGAATCGCTGGAAACCAATCCCAAGGGTGAAGATTGAAAAATAAGTAACCAATTTTTAAAGTAAACAGTAGTTTGGGGTATACCATAAATTCTCACAACTACCTCTATTTCATCTTGTATTACATTTTTCATTTTTATTTTATTTTACTTTCTCTAACACGTATGTAGAACATACATAGTGTATCGAAAAGTGTTGTATTCCACCCAAAAATTCGATATCGAGATTTCATATCATTTGAAACACTTGAATCCAGAACAGCATTTTTTGAAAAAGGTCAATATGTGTGCATACAGCATAACTCAAAAAACGAAAATCGGTTAAATACCAAATTTAGTATCTCCAAGGATGTGACACGAATATTTTCAGAAAAGTAACCCCACCTTAAACTACCGTTTACATGTACATTTTTTCGAAAATTTTTATTTTGTCAAAAATGGCTCAAACAATTTTTATTAAAATACCATATTAGGTTTCGGATATTTTCATAACAAAAGAAAGTATGTGTTGAATATTTTGGGAATAGCCTGTTGAAGTCCTCTTATTCAAAATATTCTTTGATGATACTGATCTTAAATACCAAGTATGGTATTTGACTATCTTTTCGTTTTTGAGCTATGCTGCCCACAGATACTCACATGGACATTTTTCTAAACATGTTTTTTTTTTATTCAAGGGGTCTCAAAACATATATTTCCGGTGAAATCACTTTCTCTATACACTATGTACATAACATGTGTACGGAAAGTAAAAATGCAGATCTTATTAAAACACACAATTAAAAAACTTTTCTCAAACGGGAAATCGTCTTTCGTTTCATCTCTCTTGTTTTTTGCTCCTGGTCTTGCAAAAGGAACTGCATTTCAATTGTTTCACATAGCAATGACTTTTAAAACACTTGACGGTAGTTGTGTATCTCCTTATTTCTCTTCTACTCTTAGCAAGTATTAAGACAATTCCTGCAGTGTTTATCTTGGTCAGCATGATGAAATAAGAACAATTCGGAACAGGAAGAGAAACCCGTGTGAATGGAACACTTTAGAATTTCTATTATTATTTTTTTTTATTTACTCCCCCCCCCTACCGTTTGTGATTCCCAAACGCGTATTTTGCAACTTGGGGAGGTAGTTTTCGGGTAGAATCCGAATATAAGAACAGTGGTAGACACAGTATAAAAACAGACATAGACGGTGAGAAAGGTTATATATATTACTGACCTCGAGATTCTCCAGGATGGTCCGACAATCGTGGGCCGGGACGTCATTGCCGATAGACACGACGATGCCGTCGTAGCCGCCGTTGTTGAACGTTATGGGTCCGGCGTTGACGAATGTGAGGAAGAGGAGGAAAAAGAACGGCACTGCCATGATTCACGATATTCCTATGACGGTAGAGATCACCAGATGATTGGCATCTTCCTTCACTGAGAAGCATGCAAGTCTGACGGAGCGTGACACAGAAACACAAGAGACGGAGAGTCTAGATTACGTCCTCACAACTCGGCAGTTGGGCGAACACTGAACTGCCAGCCCTGGTCCGCCTTCCACCTCCACACAGTGCGAGCGAGCGAGGCAGCGCTATTCTAGCTATACTACGTCCGCAAGGCAGTCATCGGCGGTACAGTTCAGGGTTGTCCAGCGCGGGCTCTGGAGTGTCATAACATCGGCGGAACAGTTCAGGGATGTCCAGCGCGGGCTCTGAAGTGTCATAACATCGGCGGTACAGTTCAGGGTTGTCCAGCGCGGGCTCTGGAGTGTCATAACATCGGCGGTACAGTTCAGGGCTGTCCAGCGCGGGATCTGGAGTGTCATAACATCGGCGGTACAGTTCAGGGCTGTCCAGCGCGGGCTCTGAAGTGTCATAACACCGGTGGTACAGTTCAGGGCTGTCCAGTACTGGCTCTGGAGTGTCAAAACATCGGCGGTACAGTTCAGGGCTGTCCAGCGCGGGCTCTGGAGTGTCATAACAGGTTCAGGGTTGTCCAGCGCGGGCTCTGGAGAGGCATAACATCGGCGGTACAGTAGAGGGCTGTCCAGTACTGGCTCTGGAGTGTCATAACATCGGCGGTACAGTTCAGGGTTGTCCAGCGTGGGCTCTGGAGTCTCATAACATCGGCGGTACAGTTCAGGGCTGTCCAGTACTGGCTCTGGAGTGTCATAACATCGGCGGTACAGTCCAGGGTTGTCCAGCGCGGGCTCTGGAGTGTCATAACATCGGCGGTACAGTTCAGGGCTGTCCAGCGCGGGCTCTGGAGTGTCATAACATCGGCGGTACAGTTCAGGGCTGTCCAGCGCGGGCTCTGGAGTGTCATAACATCGGCGGTACAGTTCAGGGCTGTCCAGCGCGGGCTCTGGAGTGTCATAACATCGGCGGTACAGTTCAGGGCTGTCCAGCGCGGGCTCTGGAGTGTCATAACATCGGCGGTACAGTTCAGGGCTGTCCAGCGCGGGATCTGGAGTGTCATAACATCGGCGGTACAGTTCAGGGCTGTCAAGCGCGGGCTCTGGAACGTCATAACATCGGCGGTACAGTTCAGGGTTGTCCAGCGCGGGCTCTGGAGTGTCATAACATCGGCGGTACAGTTCAGGGCTGTCCAGCGCGGGCTCTGGAGTGTCATAACATCGGCGGTACAGTTCAGGGCTGTCCAGCGTGGGCTCTGGAGAGGCATAACATCGGCGGTAAAGTTCAGGGCTGTCCAGCGCGGGCTCTGGAGTGTCATAACATCGGCGGTACAGTTCAGGGCTGTCCAGCGCGGGCTCTGGAGTGTCATAACATCGGCGGTACAGTTCAGGGCTGTCCAGCGCGGGCTCTGGAATGGCATAACATCGGCGGTACAGTTCAGGGCTGTCCAGCGCGGGCTCTGGAGTGTCATAGCATCGGCGGTACAGTTCAGGGCTGTCCAGCGCGGGCTCTGGAGTGTCATAACATCGGCGGTACAGTTCAGGGCTGTCCAGCGCGGGCTCTGGAGTGTCATAACATCGGCGGTATAGTTCAGGGCTGTCCAGCGCGGGCTCTGGAGTGTCATAACATCGGCAGTACAGTTAAGGGCTGTCCAGTACAGGATCTGCCATGTCTTCAGCAAATGTAACCGCGTCCATTTGCAAGCTTGCCATTACAGCAGTTATATTACTTGGATTCTCCCCATATTTTATCCCATGCACTTATGATGTAGGCCCGTAAGCTTTCAAGCGTGCCTTTACACCAGTTATTGTACTTGGGACCTCCCCGCTCTTTATCGCAGGAGCATGTTACTGCAGATGCTAGTGGCTTTGAATAGATGACCAGTTCATGACCTATCGTCCTAACGCTCACGGTAATAGTACTCCCGGAAAGGTTATATAAGCCAGCTTAGTGATTAGAAGAAGAGCGGCATGTGCAGCAAACTAGTGCGGGCAATAGCGGGTTAAGGACACTTGGTGAAAACAGAGTAGCAATTTCGATACTGGACCTCAATAAAATATACATACGGTTTCTTGGAAACTGTACCAGCTAGTTTAATGACAATTTTATCACTTAGAAAACAACCTCTTCTAAATCACAACTTAGGTTAGTAGTTGTTAACTTGTTGATATTTCTATATACAAAATATTGAGGTTTTCCCCACATATTTTCTTCTTTAGGAGCATTTATCTGGTGAAAGATTAAGACATTTTAACAAAAAATACCAATTCTAAAAGATCTGATGTATTCCATTCACATAGCCCTCTCTCTGCCGTTCCAAATACAAACTATTCTTTCAAAAGATTACACCGTTCTGCATGGATTTCTTTTTACTTTCTCTACACGTACTATGTACAGAGAAGGTATTATAATGCACCAAAAATTCGATACCGAGATTTCACTGGAAATACATGTTTAGAGACCCCCTAACTCCAAAAAAATCATTTTTTTTAAAATGTTCATGTGTGTGTCTATGGGCAGTATAGCTTAAAACCCGTTAAAAACCAAACTTGGTATTTAGGTTTGGTATCTTCAAAGGATGCGACACGAATATTTTCAAGAAAATCCCCCCACCCCAACTACCCTTTACATGGCACTTTTTTTCTCGAAAATTTTGGTTTTCTCAAAAATGGCTCTAACGATTTTGATTAAAATGTCATATATTAAAGATACTTATCGACAAATAATATGTATATCTTGAATTTTCTGGGAATAGGCTCTGAAGACTATCTTATTCTGGATGAATTTTACGGAATTTTGTATAACTGCTAAACCGTAAGAGATGGACAAAAACTTACCCTACAAAAAATGTATGTCACGATAAAACACACAATTTATGTAATATACATTTTTTTTTCGTGGACTTGATCGTTTTTAGGATATTCCTTGTTTTTGTTTTCAGCTTTGAAAAACTTATACTTTTCTCATACAGAAATTTGTCAAGTTCTGTTCATACAAAAGTACTTCAGTCGCATAGCAACCAGTTTTTTAATGTCATTTTAACCTATGGTACTCCCGTATTTCGCTTCTACTGACAAGGAAGGAAGTAATAAGACTATTTCTGCTAAGTTTTTTCGATTAGCATGAAGCAAATAGAAGCATAAGCTTTTTAAAGATAATTTGTTGCAGAGATAAGTCATGTGAATGGAAAACATCAGATTTTTCTTTTAAATAAATGAGCGTTTCTGAATCATAATTTCACACTGATTGTAAGAATGAAAACTGTTTTCGCATATAATACAATGTCAGAATTGTTTATAATTCAAAATTATACATTTTGAATATTTTTCGTAATTTACTTATTGTAGCAATGTTACAGTGTGCTTATTATTTGTCAGAAAGGCTCAACAGCGTATAATTTCAACGTTTTTACTTTAAATGTGAAAAAATATAAATATATTTATTTTTATATTTCATTAAAATCTCCTACAGTGACTTTCAAATGGGATGAGGTTTGTCCTTGAGCGCCACCAGGCCAGCACCTAACCGGAATGTTGCTGTGTTGACATATTGCATAACTGGGAAGTAACGCGCTAACAGAAAATATTCAAATTTTGCAAAAAAAATAATTCATGAAGAATATAAGGAGTAATGTTCATAGCAGAACCGTAAAAACCACAGATTTTTGGCTCAAGTAGTTTTCATTATACACACGAATAAACATTATGTCCCCAGGTAGACTTGCATGCTCAGTGTGCGAGTGAGAGGGAGATATGAAAAAAAGATCTGGCAACGCAGAGCACGATAACGCAAATCATTCGCTGCAGAGTAGAACTCTTTCCATTTGAAAAACAGAACTATATCCCCGCTAGGTCCGTGTCTTCCCCTTAAAATGAACAGAGGTAAGATACTTGTTATTCTTGGAGATGTTTGTCTATCTGAATTCGTCTTATCTATAAACAGGACGTTGAAATGTTTAGTGTCTCAGGCGATAAAAATTAATGAAACCAAATATTTACTCTTAGAGATTACAAACTATAACAAACAATGCATAGAGAACTGATAGAGGGTCCCTGTATATATCTAAGTGTAACACAGTTTATCAGACTAAGGATTTCCTTTCTGGGACTATTTCGTTCATACACGTCAATTTAGGAACTGGCCAATCCAGTAGATTGGCGCGTAAAATTCCAACGAATCGGAACTGATTATCTCTGCATTTTAATCGTTTCTTTTTTATCGCACCCACATGCAATTGTTTTTCTAAATTTATCGCAGCCACGTGCATTTGTTTTCTCTCTGAACTAATGTTCGTCTAATAATAATAGTATCAGCGTGCAGTGATATTCCTGGAAGTTCCAAAACGTTTTGGAGAAAGGTCTATCGCTGAAATAGACATATTAATTGAAAAGTCAAAGCCGCAGAATACTAAAAACAACAGAGAGTGTGTGGAACCAGTTAAACAACGAGGCAGGCCATGATTTATGTTATGGACATCAAATATACGTCAAGACAAATGGAATATTATTCTTCGTGTCCATATAGGCTAATCATTGTTATTCTATTCATGAAATAGTGTTATTAAATACAACTCGAGCTACAACTTTTCTCCAAAGTTGGCCGTTAAAAACTAAACTTGATATTTATGTTCAACATCTTCCAAGGATGCGACACGAAAATTTTCAAGAAAATCCCCACACCACAGACTATCCCTTACATGGATTTTTTTTTCTCAAAAATGACTCTAACGATTTTTATTAAAGTACCGTATATTAAAGTCATTCACAACACAAAAAGTATATTTTGAATTTTCTGGGAGTAGCCTCTGAAAAGCATTTTATTCTTACTGATTTTTGCAAAATTTTGCGTAACGGTTAAACCGTAAGAGATAGACAAAACCTACTGCACAAAAAATGTAGATTTCGTTAAAACGCACAGTTTTCCCATATGCATTTTTGTTGTGGAGTTGACCGTTTCCGAGATATTCCTTGTTATTTATTGGTTTCAATCTTAAAATACTTAAACTTTTCTCAGACAGAAATGCCCGTTTTTCTTTTGTTCTACTCCTGGCCAAGCATGAAGCCAATTTCAATGACAATCACATAATGATAGCTATTAAAACATTTGACTGTCGCCTTAGCAAAGCGCATTCCTTTAGTTCCCTTCTACTTTAAAGAATTAAGTAATAAGAACATTCTGCTAATGCATATATCGATTAGCATGGTGTAGAAAAAGAATAATCTTTTATAAGGAGTTTGTCTGTACAACAGTTAGAGAAAGTCATGTGAGTGTAACACTCCAGATTTTTAATTTTTTTGTAGGTATTTATAATTGTTTAGAAACTTCATACACAGGTAACGTAAACGTTTTCACCAACTGTTTAGAGCAATACATGTTGCATATGCACAAAAAATCAGAGCTCTATTATTTTTTTACTTTCTCTAGCCCCGTATCTACAACGTACATAGTGGATAGAGAAGGTAATGTATTCCACCCAAAAATTCGATTCCGAGATTTCACCAGAAATACACGTTTTAGGTCCCCTGTGTACAAAAAATATTTTTAGAAAAATGTCCGAGTGTGTCTGTGGACAGCATAGCTCAAAAATTAAAAGACCATTAAATACCAAACTTGGTATTTAAGTTTATCTCCCAAGATGCAACACCAAGATTTTCTAGAAAAACCCCGGACCCCAAAATACCCCCCTTTACGTGGAAAAATGTTACGTAAATTTTGATTTTCTTAAAAATGGCTCTAACAATTTCGTTTAAACTCCCGTATATTAAAAGCTATTTACATAACAATTAAAATGTATATCTTGAATTTTCTGGATCAATTTTGCTTAGTTGCAAAACCGCAAAAGATAGTAAAATACTAACTACACAAAAAATATAGATCTGTTAAAACATACAATTTATGTCATACATATTTTTTTCGCGGAATTGACTGTTTTCGAGATATTCCTTTTTATTGGTTTCAGTTTTAAAATATTTAAACCTTTCTCAAACAGGAATTTGTCAGCTCCTGACCACGCAAATAAACGGATTTCAATCTTATACCAACCACATTTTAAAACATTTGACTGTCGGTTTATTCTAGTGTATTCCCTTATTTCCCTTCTACTTACAAGGAACTCAGTAATAAGACTGTTTTACTAGTATTTATTGCGATTAGCATGAAATGGATAGAAGAATAAGATTTTTAACAATAATTTGTTACAGAGATGTAGAGAAAAGCATGTGAATGGAACACATCAGATTTTTACTTTCTCTACACGTACTATGTACATAGTGCATAGAGAAGATATTGCAGTCTACCAAAAAATTCGATACCGAGATTTCAGTGGAAATATATTTTTTAGGGTCTCCTGTAACCAAAAAAAAAGCACTTTCATAAAAAGGTCTGTGTATGTGTGTCTGTGAACACGATAACTCAAAAACGAAAATTCGGTAAAATATCAAACTTGGTATTTAATTTTAGTAACTTCCAGGGATGCGACACGAAAATTTTGAGAAAAATCTCCCCACCCCAAACTACACTTTACAAGGAACTTTTTTCGAATTTTTTTAGTCTTTTAAAAATAGCTTTAACGATTTTGATTAAAATATCATGAATTAAAGATATTTACCTGACGAATAAAATGTATATGTTGAATTTTCTGGGAATAGCCTCTGAAGACTAATTTATTCTCGATGAAGGTTGCGGAATTTTGCATAACTATAAACGGTAAAAACTTACCACACAAAAAATTTAGAGCACGTTAAGACATACAATTTATTTTATATACATTTTTTCGTGGAGTTGATCGTAATTAAGACATTTCTTGGTTTCAGTTTCAGCTTTGAAAAACTTGTACTTTTCTCATACAGGAATTTGTCAACTTCTGTCCGTACAAACAAAGGAACTTCAGTCACTTACAGCCCAGCTTTATCACTTTAACCTATGCTACTCCCTTGTTTCTCTTCTACTTACAAGGAAGCAAGTAATAAGACTATTTCTGCTAATTTTTTCTCGATTAGCATGAAGTAAATAGAAGCATAAGCTTTTTGACAATAATGAAGAGAAAGTCATGTGAATGGAACACTATAGATTTTTTAGAACAGCAGACCTAAAGAAGAAAATATTTGCAAATGTTGCTGTTTATTGAAATATCAGCAAGTTAGCAATTATTAAAGCAAGTTATGATTTGACTATGGTTTCTGAATTAGAAGGCGTTGTAAAGTGGTAAAATACTCATTATGATAGCTTGTATACTTTTTAAGAAATCTTTATACATATTTTATTGAGGTTGAGGATGGAAATTGCCACTCTGTCTGTACAAAAGCCAACCGTACCACAAAGAGGGCAGCCAACTGCTTGTTAAGTCTGATTGAAACTCCGATGATATCGTAGCGATTATGAATTGTCGCGTCTGTCTCGGTAAGGAATGTTAAAGGCAGACGACGGCTGAGTGTTAATGTGCCACCTCTCTGTATATTCTATCTTATGTAATTACGTTTAAACATAACAACGAAGGTTATTACAAGAAACAGCGAACAATACAATTTTACTTTCTCTACACGTACTGTGTACATAGTGTATAGAGAAGGTATTGTATCCACCCAAAAATTCGTTACCGAGATTTAAGCGGAAATATATCTTTTGCGTCCCCCAGAATCCAAAAAAGCATTTTAGAAAAAGGTCCGACACGAACATTTTCAAGAGATTCCCCCCAACCCCAACTACCCTTTACATCGAAAATTTTGTTTTTCTCAAAAATGGCTCTAACGAGTTTCATTAAAATTTCGTATATTAAAGATATTTACCTCACAAATAAAATGTATATCTTGAATTTTCTGAGAATAGCCTCTGAAGACTACTTTATTCTGGACGAATTTTACGGATTTTTGCATAACTGCTAAACCGTAAGGGATGCACAAAAATTTACCGCACAAACAACACAGACCATGTTAAAACACACAATTTATGTTTATATTTTTTTTCGTGGAGTTGATCGAGTTATTCCTTGTCTTATACAGGAATTTGTCAACTCCTGTTCATACAAACAAAGGAACTTCCGTCACAAAGCAACCAGCTTTTGACTATGACTTTAACTTATAGTACTCCCTCATTTCGCTCCTACTTACAAGGAAGCAAGTAATAAGACTATTTCTGCTAATTTTTTCTCGATTAGCATGAAGTAAATAAAAGCTAAGCATTTTAAACAATAATTTGTTGCAGAGATGTAGAGAAAGTCATGTGAATGGAACACATCAGATTTTTACCTTCTCTACACGTACTAGGTACATAGAGTATAGAGAAGGAATTGCATTCCACCCAAAAAATTCGATACCGAGATTTCACCGGAAATATATCTTTTGGGTCCCCCTGAATCCAAAATGCAATTTTACAAAAAGGTCCGTGTGTGTGTGTGTGTGCAGCATAGCTCAAAAAGGAAAAGACCGTTAAGTACCAAAATTGGTATTTAAGTTTAGTATCTAATAAGGATGGGACACGAAGATTTTCAAGAGCCCCCCCCCAACCCCAACTATCCTTTACATGGAAACTTTTACGAAAATTGTGGTCTTCTCAAAAATGACTAACGATTTTGATTAAAATATGGTACATTAAAGATATTTACATCACGAATAAAATGTATGTATTGAATTTTCTGGGAATAGCCTCTGAAGACTACTCAATCTAGGTGACTTTAGAATTACTTTACTCTTAAGCCGTAAGAGAAATACAAAAACTTACTTCACAAAACATGTAGATCTCCTTAAAACACACAATTAATAGTACATACATTTTTTGTAGAGTTAACCGTTTCGAGATATTCCGGATTATTATTTCAAGTTTAGCCACTTCATCTTTATTTTCGTCTCTCTTTTGTTTACTCGTGGCAAGCAAAGAGAACTGAATTTCAATTGTTTCACATAGCAACCAGCTGTCACTTTAACCTATGTTACTTCCTTATTTCGCTTCTACTTACAAGGAAGCAACTAATAAGACTATTTCTGCTAAATGTTTATCTTGATTAGTATGAGTTATATAACTAATCTTTTATAAGGAAAGTTTTTTTTAGAACAGCTAGAGAAAGTCATGTGAATGGAACACATTTGTTTTTTTTTTTCTATTTATTTAAGAGATATTGGCTAGTAATATATATGTGGAGCTAAAATCGTTATTGCACACGTATAAAATAGTTTTGTTTTCTAACACACGTGAAATTATTAGCTGACATGGAAGTATTTGACATGGAATGCAATATTTGCTCCGACTGCGACAGAGAAAGTGGAATGTAATATTTGAGCGGCAGTATCCGAGATGATAACAAGTAGCTAGCTAGCTACGCCTGTAGCAGTATGCAACACGCTGCTCAGCAACCTCCTGGGGATTGCTGTTTACACCGCACCGACATAACACTCACTCGGCTCACGTCCAAATCTGCCTTCGCTCGCTAACACAAGCACAACTTCTTTCTCACGCAACTTTTTAATATCTGCTGACACATTTTAAAGATGCCTTTGAGGCAATGAATACCAAGTTTCCCTTCTAATGATGGAACGTAATTCTCCCTTTAGCACTTCGCCCTTTCCCATGCAAATTACAATTTCTTCAACATCAAATATTACTCCGCTCCACTCAAATAAACTCGCACACACACACGAGTGTGTGTTATTGTTTATCTTTATACCAATTCAAAAGCTCGCTTTGATATCTACGTATATAGAGACCGTCTCAACTTTAAAATACAGTATAACGTCGACTGATAAGTCACGGGCCTCTCAATGAAAACAGCATTTAAAAATTTGTTTTTTTACTTTCTCCATACGCACTATGTACATATGTATAGAGAAAGTATTGCACTCCACCCAAAAATTCGATACCGAGATTTCACCGGAAATATATGTTTTAGGGTCCCCAATATCCAAAAAAAGCATTTTCACAAAAAAGTCCCTGTGTGTGTGTGTGTGTCCGTGTGTCTGTGAACACGATAACTCAAAAACGAAAAGTCGGTAAAATACCAAACTTGGTATTTAAGTTTAGTATCTTCCAGGGATGCGACACGAAGATTTTGAGAAAAATCCCCCCACCCCCAACTACCCTTTACATGGAACTTTTTTCGAAAACTTTGATTTTCTCAAAAATGGCTCTAACGATTTTGATTAAACTTTCGTATATTAAACATATTTACCTGACAAATGAAATGTATATCTTGAATTTTCTGGAAATAGCCTCTGAAGAGTAGTTTATTCTGGATGAATTTTACTAAATTTTGAATAACTGCTAAACCGTAAGAGATGGACAAAAACTTACTACACAAAAAATGTAGAGCACATTAAAACATACAATTTATGTTATATACATTTTTTTCGTGGAGTTCGTCGTTTTTGTGACATTCCTTATTTTTGGTTTCTGCTTTGAAAAACGTATACTTTTCTCATACAGGAACTTGTCAACTTCTATCCATATAGACAAAGGAACTTCATTGACATAGCAACCAGCTTTTGACTATCAGTTTAACCTACAGTTGTCCCTTATTTCGCTTCTACTGACAAGGAAGCGAGTAATTAGACTATTTCTGCTATTTTTTTCTGATTAGCATAAATTAAATATAAATATAAGCTTTTTAAGAATTATTTGTTGCAGGGATATGGAGAAAGTCATGTGAATGGTACACATCAGATTTTTTTTTTTTTTGCTTTATTTGTCAACATAATCTCCAGAAAGGCTCATACATTTGTCATATCGGTGTTCTAATTTAATTACACCATCTCTGTCCAGGTCCTCAAAATAGCTGTTGACCGCATCATTGACCTCCACGTTGCTGGGAAATCTTCGTCCTCCAAGAAATTGAGCAGATTTGGGAACAGGTGGTAGTCCCTGTGTCTTAGATCTGGCGAATAGGGTGGATGTTCAAACAATTCCAACTTTAATTCACACATTTTTCCCATTGCAATGACTGAACGAGGGGCCGGAGCATTGTCGTGATGAAACTAGATTTTTTTTTTTTTTAATGAGGACTTTTTCTTTTCACCTTAATCAATAAAAATAATTCCCTGTGCGTCCCAGAAAACACTCGCCACAACCTTGTTAGCTGACAAAATTCACTTTGCCTTTTTTGGAGTTGGTTCACCTGGCGCAATCCACTGTTTAGACTGTGATTTACTTTCTGGAGTGTAGTGATGTATCCAAGTTTCATCCATAGTAATCTGCCGTCTCAAAAATGTACTGGGATTTTTAAAGTAGAGCTCCACATTCTTAACAGAAACAGTTTTTCTTTGCAACTTTTTATCAGGTGTCAACAAACGCAGCACCCATCTTGCACAGACCTTGTGAAAGCCCATAAAATATTACCTGCACGTTCTTTTGATATGTTTACAGCCTCTGCTATCTCGAACAACTTTAATCTGTGAACTGCCAGTACTAAGCAATGAATTTTTTCAATGACCTCTAGAGTTGCCACTTCTACAGGGCGTCCAGAGCGAGGCTCATCACTAGTGCTCGTACGTCCCATTTTAAACTGTGCAACCCACCTTTTAATCATTAAATATGAAGAGTCTTTCACTGTATTGTCCATTTCCTCCTTGATTTCTTTAGGCGTTAATCCTTTCAAATGGAAGTATTTAATCACTGCTCGTTTTTCCAAATCCTCCATTTTCGTGAAAACTCCAAAGTTGTCTTGTTTAAAATGCTGTCATTCGAAAACTAAACAAGCTATTGACATGTAACCATGGATACAAGCTAGTCTGGAGTTAAACTATACGTGCTAGCGTCTAACTGGCCTAGTGGCGTGTGAGGCCCGTGATTTATCAGGCGACCCTCGTATCAAATGGTGCACACTGTTGCCACATGGAAATACAAATTGAGTTTTATTTATGGACGCTCTTTAACTGCTGTGGTTCTCAGCGTCCCATTCTATACTGGTCGTGAAAGACCACTTAATTTTGCTCAGAGGGCTCTTTATCAGGCTTGTGGGTTTTTTTTACGTGCACAGGACCAACTGCTTTATTTTCTTTTTGGTATCGAATTTTGGGTGGAATACAATACTTTATCTATACACTATGTACATGGTACGTGTAGAGAAAGTAATAAAAACGGCCTGAAGCATACAAGATAGTTAATAATATGTCAAATGGAGCACAAAGCATTCAGCTGTGCGTTAGATTTGCTAATTCTGTTATCTTGTGAATTATTAAATAGTGAAATATCTGCACTGCTATTTAAAGTATTTCTGAAACGTTTATAGCTTTCTCTAGTACGCATGTACAATGTACCTACATTGTGGATAGCGAAGGTATTGTATTCTAACCAAAATTTTGATATCGAGATTTCACCTTAAATACATGTTTTGAGACCCTTGAATCCAATAAAAATAATTTTAGAAATATGCCCTTGCGTGTATGTCTGTGTGTGCCTGTGGGCAGCATAGCTCAAAATACCAAACTTGGCATTTAGGTCCGGTATCTTCCAAGGATGCGACATTCCCTATTTCCCTTCTACTTACAAGGAAGCAAGTAAGACAATTCTACTAATGTTTGTTTCGATTAACATGGTGTAGATAAAAGAATAAGTTTCCCGAGTCACCAGGCGAATGCTGGGGAGGTTTCTTTCATCCAGCGACGTCCCTTGATTTCGCTCCATTTCATCTTTCAATCCGGACTTTCCAGGTAGAATTGTCGCGGGTTGTACTGTGGCCAAGGTGATGATGACATTTCGCTTTGTAACTGCAGTTCTCTCCACTGGCATGGCATGAAGGTCGTCTGGCACTGTCGAAACCAAAGGCCTTGGAACTAATTACCTAAACACACCGCTGGCGCTAGTGTTGGTGTCGCAAATTGAAACCTCTCGCGCATATGCAGCTAGAGGGCAGAATATGCTTTTGCCATATGTTCTGTACGCTTAAAAGGGTCTAAAAGTGAGATGTTTTAAAGGCATCAGGGTTAAATAAATTAAAAAAAAAACTGATATGTTACAATCACATGACATTCTCTACATCTCTGTATCAAATTATTATTAGAAAGCTTATTCTTCTCTTTACTTCTTGCTAATCGAGATAAACATTAGCAGAAATTGTCCTTATTACTTGGTCCCTTGTAAGTAGAAGGGAAAAAATCTAAAGTGTTCCATTCACAAGATGTCCTCTAGCTGTTCGGTAAACAAACCCTTCATTCAAAACATTAATCTGTTATCTACATCATACTAATCAACATAAATTATAAACTCCTTGTTAGTAGAAAGGGAATAAGAAAATGCGCAGGCTAAAGCGATACTCTCATCCTTTTAAACCCGTTCGCTATGTGAAACAATTAAAATTTCAATCTCTTTGCTTTCCAGAAGTAAACAAACAAGAAACAAGAAGAAAGATGTCTTCCCGTTTGATAAAAAGTTTAAATTGCTAAAATTGAAAGTAATAATTCGGAATATCTCGAAAACGGTTAACTCTGGAAAAAATGTATATAATATTACCTGTGTAATTTTATGATATCTTCATTTTTTGTGTAGTAAGTTTTCATATATCCCTTACGGTTTGCTGATTATAAAAATCTGATGTGTTCCATTCACATGACTTTCTCTACATCTCTGCAACAAACTATTCTTAAAAAGCTTATACTTCATTTATTTCATGATAATCAGAAAAAAAATAGCAGAAATAGTCTTATTACTTGCTTCCTTGTACGTAGAAGCCAAATAAGATAGGTTAAAGTGATAGTCAAAAGCTGGTTGCCATATCATTGAAGTTCCTTTGTTTGTATGGACAGCAGTTGACAAATTCTTGTATGAGTAAAGTATAAGTTTTTCATAGCAGAAACCAAAAATAGGGAACGTCTCAAAAACGATGAACTCCACGAAAAAAATGTATATAACATAAATTGTGTGTTTTAACGTGCTCTACATTTTTTGTGTAGTAAGTTTTTGTCCATCTCTTAAGGTTTAGCAGTTATTCAAAATTCCGTAAAATTCATCCAGAATAAACTACTCTTCAGAGGCTATTCCCAGAAAATTTAAGATATACATTTTATTTGTCAGGTAAATGTCTTTAATATAAGACATTTTAATCAAAATCGTTAGAGTCATTTTTGAGAAAATCAAAATTTTCGAAAAAAGTTCCATGTAAAGGGTAGTTGGGGGTGGGGGGATTTTTCTCAAAATCTTTGTGTCGCATCCCTGGAAGATACTTAACTTAAATACCAATTTTGGTATGTTACCGACTTTTCGTTTTTGAGTTATCGTATTCACAGACACACAGACACATGAACACACACACACACACACACACACACACACACACACACACACACACACACGGACCTTTTTGTAAAAATGCTTTTTTTGGATACAGGGGACCCTAAAACATATATTTCCGGTGAAATTTCGGTATCGATTTTTTGGGTGGAATTCAATACTTCTCTATCCCTATGTACATTGTACATACGGGGCTAGAGAAAGTAAAAAAGTCATCCAGGATGAAGAGGTCTTCAGAGACCATTCCCAGAAAATGTAAGATAAACGTTTCATTTGTCATAAAAATATGTTAAACATGAGATTTTTAATCAAAATCATTAGAGCCATTTTAGATAAAATAAAACTTTTCAAAATTGTTCTATATAAAGGGTATTTGGGGGGGTAAAGATAATAAATTTGTATTGGTATTTAACAGTCTTTTCGTTTTGAGCTGAGCTGCCCACACACACATACACATAAGGACATTTTTCTAATTTTTTTTTTTTTTTTTATTCAGGGGGCCTCGAAGATGTATTTCCGGTGAAATCTAGGTATTGAATTTTTAGAGGCAATACAATACCTTCTTTATACACTATATACATAGCACGTGTAGAGAAAGTAAAATTATGCATTCCTGTATTAACCGCCAGAAAAATGATCGGTAAGTTATATCGTATTCTTATTTCCAGGCGTGGAAAAATGATAAATTAGAATTCCTAAATCAGCATAGAATCGAGCCCAACATATTTTGAATTTTTAATTCGGCATTTTCGCCGCTTTACTGCAGTCACTCTTAACAACTCCTATTTATAATTCTTATTGAAGACTTTGTACATTAAAGTAAAAATCCGATGTGTTCCATTCACATCCAATGGTCTTTAGGGACACAGGGGCACGTGCCCTCCCTACAATAATTTCAGTTAATAATTTCTCCATTATATTATTAGGTAAAATGCTATAATCTATAACTTATTTTGTATAAAATTAAACCTAATATGCACACTGGACAGTTGTAGTGAAGATGGCTGTCGGAAATAGTAACCGGCCGCTTTTTTCGGACACAAGTGATTTTGTGGTCATCCTATGCGCACGCGCAGAAAAATTCAATGCTTTCAGATGTAGTTAATTTGTTGGTGAGGGGTTCAAGGGGCCGAGAGGGGAAGTTTCTCTTAGGACACGAAAGCTTCTGTGGTCATTTGCTGCGAAGGCGCAAAAAGAAAATAAGAACCGACAATAAGCAAACATTAAAGTTTGAGTCAAATCCCTGACAAAAATATTTAGCCGAAGATCTCTTCACGTGTAAGAGTAAATAATAAGAAATATTTCTTAAGTTTTAATGTCTTCTTATTTGAAAACAAAGTTGATCTATAAACCTCCCGAACGAAATATACAAAAAGAAGCTTATGCGGTAAAAATTTACAACGTTGGTACTTAGTAGCAAGCAGACGACAAGGTACGCTCAAGGCGTACACGTAGTGTGTTAACTACCGTAAGTTTACTAGGAAATAGATTCGCGATACATTTGAAGCTTCACTTGATACAGGAAAAGGCCAAATAACCAATAGTTATTGAAAGTATGGACGTGAACAAACAGTAAAATGAACCTTACTTGCGAGAGCTGATTAGTGTTTTGAGAATGAGTGCTGAGTTACAATATCCACCTTAAAAGTAAACTGATAAGAAGTGGTGAAACAGTGACTTGAAGCATTTTATTCCACGTGTTAATGAAACATAATCCGAATGCACTGTAGAATAACATGCCGATTTATCAGTTGCTAGCGTTCAAAGAAACGGCAGTGTTAAAACTCGCCTTAAGAGGGAAAATCCTAAACAATGTTACCAAAGATAGGCGATGGTTTGCAAAGTATACAATTGCTTATATAGAAAATGTTAAAGACAATATCACGATCGCGATCTACTTACTTTAAAGGTAGTTTCCATAATTTTCTGAGAGAAAAGCGAGCTTCGTTCGTGAAAAGAAACATCGTGAACATTGTAATTGATATACATAAGCTATTAAATTTGTGTAAGTTAGAATTGAAGACTGGAATCTTAAACTCAAGTGCATCAGCTGTTAAGACGAGTTATGCATTAATTTGCAGCAGTATCACCTCTCTGATAATGTTGTTGACATATGGTAAACAGTGAAGGTGGCGTTTCGTGTTCAAATTTCTCGGAACATGCGTTCAGTTTCTGACTTAAATCGAAGATTTATGGAGGTGTTTTTTCAAGCAAAGGATTGAAGGATGGACTTCATCTACAAACAGAAAGGTTAGTGCTTATACACAAATTAGCATTTCATTTCTACTGATAGCTTTTAGTATCCACTAATCTTAGTCTGTCGTCATTCTGGTTCTCAAGGTGGCGGGTTCAAACTCGGCTGATTTTGTTTCAGGTATAAAAATCCCCTCCTTCATAAGGGAAGTAAAGTCGATGATAGCGTGTCATACATTAAAAACCTCAAGCCTGATAAAGAGGTCTCTTAGCAATATTAAGCGGTCTTTCGCGCCCAAAATAGAATGGGACGCTTACAACCGTAGCAGTTAGAGATTTTAACTTCAGTCAATCTTAAAATTGTGCCCTATCAGATAATTTGGCTACGAGCCACCACTGTCTATATCTCTGTGACAAATTACTGTTAAAAAGCTTATTCTTCTATCTACTGCATGCTAATCGATTAGCAGACATGGTCTTATTACTTGCTTCCTCGTAAGTAGGAGGGAAATAAGGGAATACACTAGGCATGTGGTTGAAATCAGTTTCTATGCAGGGCCAAGAGCTGACTAATTCCCATATGAGTAAATATTTTAAAAGTGAAACCAATAACAAGGGATATTTAAAAAATAGTCAACTTCACGAAAAAGCTATATGAAATAAATAGGGTGTTCTATCGATATTTACATTTTTTGTCGCATGTTTTTTTCTTCTTCTATCTCTTACGGTTTACTAGTTATACAAAATTCTGCAAAAGTCATCCAGAATAAAGAGGTCTTCAGAGGCTATTCCCAGAAAATTCAAGATATACATTAAATTGTGCTGTAAACAACTCTAATATATGGTATTTCAATCAAAATCGTTAGAGCTATTTAAAAAAAAAAAAAAAACTAGAATTTTAAAACTTTTTTTTCACATACCAAGTTTGGTTTTAACGATCTTTTCGTTTTGAGCCATGCTGTCCACACACACGGATCTTTTCTTAAAAATCTGATGTGTCCCATTCATATGGCTTTCTCTACATCGATATAACAAATTATTATTTAAAAGCATATTCATGTATCTACTTTATCAGAAATTGTCTTACTTAGATGCTTTCTTATAAGTAGAAGGAAAATAAGGGAATACACTAGGCTAAAACTATATTCAAATCTTTTAAAAGCTGGTTGCCATGTGGTTAAAATCAGTTTCTATGCAGGGGCAGGAGTTTACAACTTTCAGTGTGAAATTTTTTGCGTACTTTAAATCTGAAACAAATAACAAGGAATATCTCAGAAATGGTCAGTTCAACGGGGGAGGGGGGGGGGAGCACTTATGTGACATAAATTGTGTGTTTTAGCCTGATCTATATTTTTTCTGTAGTAAGTTTTTGTCTATCTCTATACAAAAGTCATCCAGAATAAAGTAGTCTTCAGAAGCTATTCCCAGAAAATTCAAGATATACATTTTATTTGCCATATAAATATCTTTAATATACGGCATTTTACTCAAAAATTTAGAGCCATTTTTGAGAAAATGAAAATTTTCCAATTTTTTCCAAATAAAGGATAGTTTGGTGTGGGGGGATTTTTCTCAAAACCTTCGTGTCGCATCCCTAGAAGCTACTAAACCTAAATACTAAGTTTGGATTTTATCGACTTTTCGTTTTTGAGTTACGTGTTCACAGAGACAGCGACATACGGATACACACGGACCTTTTTCTGAAAAGGATTTGTTATACAGGGGACCCCAAAACGTGTATTTCCGGTTAAATCTTGGTATTGCATTTTTAGGTGGAATGCAATAGCTTCTCTATACACTATGTACATAGCACGTGTAGAAACAGTAAAAAATGCTTTTTTCGCACTCAGGGGACCTCGAAATATATTTCCGGTATAATTTCGACAGCGAATTTTTAGGTGGAATAAAATACCTTCTCTAAAAAAAGAAAGAAAGAAAAGGGAAAACCAAACCCCATTGCTAGGCAAACATGTGACTGTTTTGTTTTTATCCTATCTCCCTGGTCGAGTGGTCAGCGAACTAACTTCTCACCCGGAGGTCCCGGGTTCGATTCCCGGCTGGGGCGGGGAATTTTTCTTTAATCAGAACTATTCCCTATCCCCCATAAAGTCTGGAAGTATATATATATGTGAATGCGTGTGTGTGTTTGAAGAAAATGAAACGATTTAAACCCAACTTAAAGAACATATAGACAAGGAGTTGTTTCTAATGCAAAGCCTCCGATATATTCTTAGATGTTACAGTGGGCTACATAAATGAAACAATAATATATATATAGCAGGTTTAAAATTTGAAGTTACTTTTAAAAGACCGTAAATATTCTGGCATTACTTGCCTGAAGTTCACAAGATTCAAATGATTTACTTGTATGCAGATATCGCAGGATGCGCTGACGTAATAGCGAATGAAACGCTATTACGCGATGACGTCATATTTGCGTGAACGACCTTTGACATTTACAAGTTCAATACATTTTGGGTTATTTCTGTAGGTGGAGGGGCCGGTATTTTCTGGCAATTTATTTGTGTTAATCATTAAATCACGACAGAAGAGATTCAATTCGTGCAGATTTTAAGATAAAGTTAAATGTATTCAAATAGGCATTTTGCCAAACTCGGCAGCCGCTCATTAGAGTTTTGCCTCGACCTGAACGTTGCAATCGATATCTGAAGAACCTGCAGCGAACACAAGAGGCTCATTTTCACTGCTACGTACTAACATACCTACCTCGAGTACATGTCTTACGTGAACACGTTCCAGTCACATGACTTTCTCTACATCTCGGTAACAAATTATTGTTAATAAGCTTATTCTTCTATTTACTTCATGCTAATCAGAAAAAAATAACAGAAATGGTCTTATTACTTGTTTCCTTGTAAGTAGAAGCGATATAAGGGAGTACCATAGGTTAAAGTGATAGTCAAGAGCAGATTGCCATGTAACAGAAGTTCCTTTGTATGGAAGGAGTTGACAAATACCTGTGTATGAAAAGTATAAGTTTTTCAAAGCTGAAACCAAAAACAAGGAATATCTAAAAATGATCACCTGCACGAAAAAAAATATTTATAACATAAATTGTGTGTTTTAATGTGGTAAGTTTTTGTCTATCTCTTACGATTTAGCACTTATGCAAGAGTCCGTAAAATTCATTCCAGAGTAAAGTAGTCTTCAGAGGCTATTCCCAGAAAATTAAAGATATACATATTATTTGTCAGGTAAATAAATATCTTTAAGATACGATACTTTAACCAAAATCGTTAGAGCCATTTTTGAGAAAATCAACATTTTCAAAGAAAGTTCCATGTAAGGGGTAGTTGGGGTGGGGGGTTTTCTTTAACATTTTCGTGTCGCATCCTTGCAAGATATGAAGCTTAAATACCAAGTTTGGTATTTAACGGTCTTTTTGTTTTTGAGCTATGCTGTCCACAGATACACACCTCACATACACGCACACACGTGCATTTCTCCAGAAATATTCTTTTTTTTTTGGATTCGGGGGGCCTAAAACATGCATTTCCGGTGAAATCTCGGTATCGAGTTTTTGGCTGCATTACAATACCTTCTCTATTCACTATGTACATAGTACGTGTAGAGAAAGTAAAAACTGAGACAAAATTTTTCAAAACAACAACATTTTTGAAACTTTTTCCATATAAAGGGTAGTTGAGATTGGGGGGATTTTCTTCAAAACCCTTGTGTCGCATCCTTGGAAGACACTGAACTTAGATATCAAGTTTGGTATTTAACGGACTTTTCGTTTTTGGGCTATGCCGCTCACAAACACACACTCACGGACATTTGTATTTCATTTCTCGGTATCGAATACATAGTACGTGTAGAGAAAGTAAAATATATACGCTTGTGTAAGAACAGTTTGCCGAAAAAGACAAGGCATTGCGAGTATGACATAAGTATTGTGTTGTTTTATATCCATCCTTTAGATATATAAGACTTTTTGTGCCCCAAAACAATTGAAACATCACAGTTCCATGAAGCATGGCCCTCATGATGCAATCCATTTGGTGCTATGAATTATTAAGGACGATGTTAAATTCTCGATTGCATTATTAATGGGACACATATGCGTGTAGGGCCTGCCCAAGAACAGCTGCTCATTTGTTCTGTTGTCAAGGCAACTCAAGTTTCCCCTCAACATAAATTGCAAGATATGAGTCCGAAAGTTCGGTGTTAACTTAAAGTTTAATAAGATTAGTTGTGAGTAATGTTATATTTTGTGAAATCACACAGCAGAAAATTAAAACAAGGCTCTGCCAACTGGCAAACTTTCTGAGACTGACACAATACAGTGCAGTAGGTCGCTTCGTGGTCTTCATATTTTATCTTATTCAAACTTGGTGTGTCTCAGAGCAGCGTAGCATTACATTCATACAAGTTTTATAAACCCTTCCAACTATATTACTTTCTCTAACTTATAGAGTACAAAGAGAAGGTATTACATGCCACCCAACTTCTGATACCAAGATTTCATTGAAAAATTCACATGTCTTTCTCTGCAAAGTATTGTTAAAGAGCTTATTCTTCTATTTAATTCATGCTAATCGGGAAAAAATTAGCAGAAGCGAAATAAGGGAGTGCCATAGGTTAAAGTGATAATCAAAAGCTGGTTGCTATGTGACTGAAGTTCCTTTGGTTGTATGGACACGAGTTGACAACTTCCTGTATGAGGAAAGTATAAGTTTTTCAAAGCTGAAACCAATAACAAGGAATATCTCGAAAACGATCAACTACACGAAAAAAATGTATGTAACATAAATTGTATGTTTTAATGCGCTCTACATTTTCTATTAGGAAAGTTTTTCTCTCTGACTCTTACGATTTGCCAGTTATGAGCAATTCTGTAAAATTCATCCAGAATGAAGATGTATTCCGAGTCTATTCCCAGAAAATTCAAGATATACAATTTATTTTTCATATAAATATCTTTTGTATACGATATTTTAATCAAAATCGTTAGTCATTTTTAAGAAAAACAAATTTTCGAAAAATTTTCCGTGTAAAGGGTAGTTAGGGGTGGGGATTTTCTTGACAATCTTCGTGTCGCATCCTTGGAAGATCTAAACCTAAATACCAAGTTTGGTATTTAACCGTCTTTTCGTTTTTGAGCTATGCTGTCCACAGGCGCGCGCGCGCGCGCACACACACACACACACACACCTATTTCTGAAAATGCTTTTTTTTGGATTCAAGGGGTCCTAAAACATATATTTCCGATGAAATCTCGGTATCTATTTTTGGGTGCAATACAATAATTTCTCTATACTCTATATACATAGTACGTGTAGAGAAAGTAAAAAGTTACCGCCTCTCATTTATAATTAAGTTTGTTTAGCCTGAATTTGAAATAATGCTTTCTGAACCAATAATAAACACAAAGACGGCGAAAACAGAATTAGCGATGACATTTGAATTTCCAAAGTCTGTGACTCGCTGTCCATTGCTGCCAGGTGATGTCATGTGTATTGCATATTTGATGATTCGGAGAACGAAGGCTTTCTCGTCACCCGTGTTTACTAAAACTTTAACATTAGCGTTGCTGTTTCCAGTACAAGAAAGTTTTACCTCTGTTTCTGCATGCTGTGAATGTGGAGTTGAGGTTACTGAAATTTGAAGAAAATCTGTTAACATATTTTGTTGCAATATTCAAAGTAATTAGAATCACGAGTATGAGCGGCTAAAAATATCCGAGCTGTCCTGGACTGCGGATGAAGATGCATGTACTTTTTACTCTAATTTTTACTTTCTCTACACGTACTATCTACCTACATTATTTTAGTCAAAATCGTTAAACCCATTTTTGAGAAAATCAAAAATTTTGAAAATTTTTCCACGTAAATGGTAGTTTGGGGTGGGGGGTTTTCTTGAAAATACTCGTGTCGCATCCTTGGGAGATACTAAACTTCTATACCAAGTTTGGTACTTAACGACTTGTCGTTTTTGAGCTATGCTACCCACAATCACACCCGAACATGTTTCTAAAATGCTTTTTTACTTTCTCTGCACGAACTATGTACACAGCATTTTTGGGAAAAAGTCTGTGTGTGCGTGTGTGTCTGTGGACAGCGTAGCTCAAAAACGAAAAGTCCGTTAAGTACCAAACTTGATACTTAAGTTTGGTATCTTCACAAGGATGCAACACGAAGATTTTCAGAAAATTCCCCTACCCCAAACTATCCTTTACATAGGAAAAATTTCGAAAATGTTGATTTTTTTCAAAAATGGCTCTAACAATTTTTATTAAAATCTCTTATATTTAAGATATTTACATGCCAAATAAAATGTATATCTTGAATTTTCTAGGAATAGCCCCTGAACACCTCTCTATTCTGGATGGTTTTTATTTAATTTTGCATAACTGGTAAAACATAAGAGATAGACAAAAACTTACTACACAAAAGCTATAGATCACAATAAAACACAATTTATGTGATATACATTTTTTTCTTGGAATTGATCGTTTTTGAGATATTCCTTGTTATTGGTGTCAGCTTTAAAATTCTGCTGTCTCTCAAATAGCATGAAGTAAATATAAGCATAAGCTTTTAACAATAATTTGTTGCAAAATGTAGAGAAAATCATGTGAATGGAACACATGAGATTTTCTTTTGGATTCAGGGGGTCTCAAAACCGGTGAAATCTCGGTATCGAATTTTCGGGTGCAATACAGTACCTTCTCTATACACTATATACATTGTTCGTGTGGAGAACGTAAAAATTGTTTTATCCCATTAGGCGTTGATTACAACCTGAAATGCAGAACATTGGTCGAACCTTTTAATGCGTTTGTTGAAGCTGCATGGTGTAATGGTTTGTGGTTAAGCGGGACAACGAGCAATTCCACATTCATTATTGAAATGTCGATATACTTTATTAAGTTTTAAAAAGGTTAAGCGTATTTTTAATTATCTGCAACTAGAACAAAGGGCGTAAAAGGTTTGGATTTTAAATTTATTATCATTAAATTGCCTAAAGTCCATACACCAGGGTCGGCTGATAAGTCCTGGGCCTCTCAATGAAAACAGTATTTTTGTTGCTTTATTTCTCTACATAATCTCCAGTAAGGCTAATACATTTGTTATATCGGTGTTCTAAGTTAATTATACCATCTCTGTAGTGCGATTTATCAAAATAGCTGTTTATCACATCAATGACCTCCTCGTTGCTGTGAAATCTTGGTCCTCCAAGACATTTTTTGAGGTTTGGGAACAGCTGGTAGTCACTGGGTGCTAGATCTGGCGAATAGTGTGGATGTTCAAGCAATTACAACTTTAATTCGCACATGTTTCCATTGCAATGACTGAACGATGGGTAGGAGCATTATCGTGATGAAACAAGACTTTTTTTTTTTTTTTTGCCAAATGTCTTTTCCTTTTCACCTCATCACTCAAACGTTGCAGTAGTAGTCACCAGTGATACTTTTACCCTTCTCCAAGTAATCAATATAAATAATTCCCTGTGCCTCCCAGAAAACTCTCGCCATAACCTTGTTCGCTGACAAAATTGAATTTGCCTTTTTTGGAGTTGGTTCACCTGGCGCAAACCACTGCTTTGACTGTGATTTACTTTCTGGAGTGTAGTGATGTATCCCAGTTTCACCCATTGTAATCAGCCGTCTCAAAAATTCACTGGGATTTTTACTATAACAGAAACAGTTTTTCATTGCAATTTTTGACCAGGTGTCAACAAACGCGGTACCCATCTTGCACATACCTTGTGAAAGCCCAAAACATTACTTAGAATATTACCTTTGATCTTTTGATATGTTTACATCCTCTGCTATCTCAAACAACTTTAATCTGCGGTCTTCCAGAACTAAAGGATGAACTTTTTCAATGATCTCTGGAGTTGTCACTTCTGCAGGCTCATCACTAGTGCTCGTACGTCCCATTTTAAACTGTGCAACCCACCTTTTAATCATTGAATATGAAGGGGCAGAGTCTTTCAATGTAATGTCCATTTCCTCCTTGATTTCTTTAGGCGTTAAGCCTTTCAAATGGAAGTATTTAATCACTGCTCGTTTTTCCAAATCCTTCATATTCGTGAAAACTCCAAAGTTTTCTTGTTTAAAATGTTGTCATTGGAAAACTAAACAAACTATTGACCTGTAACTATGGATACAGGCTAGTCAAGATTTAAAGTATACGATGCTACCGTCTGACTGGGCTAGTGGTGCTATATCTGTGTGAGGCCAGGGACTTATCAGCCGACTCTCGTATATGCGCACTGAAATTCTAGCTTTTCCGGAACACCTCTTAAGATACCTTCAAAAATTAAATATCAACTGACAAAATTGTACACAATTACATTCTCTAGTTGCATGTGGTTTTTAATTGTATTACTTTCTCTACACGTACTAAATACATAGTGTATAGAGAAGGTATTCCATTCCACCCAAAAATTCGATACCGAGATTTCACCGCAAATA
Source organism: Hymenopus coronatus (assembly GCA_030762935.1). Classification (NCBI taxonomy): domain Eukaryota; kingdom Metazoa; phylum Arthropoda; class Insecta; order Mantodea; family Hymenopodidae; genus Hymenopus; species Hymenopus coronatus. The sequence continues at coordinate 14,951,883 of CM060895.1, forward strand.
CATGTTTTGGGTTCCCTGAAACCAGAAAAAGAATTTTTACAAAAAGGTCCGTGTGTGTGTGCGTGTGTCTGTGAACATCATAGCTCAAATACGAAAACACCGTGCAATGCCAAACTTGGTATTTAAGATTTTCAAGAAAATCCCCCCACCCCAACTACCCTGAAACCAAAAACAAGGAATATCTAAAAAAACGATCAACTCCACGAAAAAGTATGTAACATAAAATGTGTGTTTTAACGTGCTGTACACTTTTTGTATGGCAAGTTTTTGTCCATCTCTTACGGTTTAGCAGTTATGTAAAATTCCGTAAATTTTATCCAGGATGTAGTAGTCTCAGAGGCTACTCCCAGAAAATTCAAGATACACATTTTATTTGTCAGGTAAATATCTTTAATATATGATATTTTAATCAAAATCGTTAGTCATTTTTGAAAAAATCAAAATGTTCGAAAATTTTTCCATGTAAAGGGTAGTTTGGGTTGGAGGGATTTTTCACAAACTCTTCGTGTCACATCCCTGGAAGATACTAAACTTAAATACCAAGTTTGGTATTTTACCGAATTTTCGTTTTTGAGTTATTGTGTTCAGAGACACACACACACAAACACACGGACCTTTTTCAAAAATACTTTTTTTTTGGATTCAGGGGGACCCAAAAAATATATTTGGGGTGAAATCTCAGTATCGAATTTTTGGGTAGAATACAATACTTTCTCTGCACTATGAACTCAGTACGAGTAGAGAACGTAAACATACTGGTAAGGAATGTGCAATAGTATTTTAAAAGATCTTCGCCTCTGAGAGCAGATTACCAACAATATGAACAAGACAGTTTTAATTATAAATACTTTTTTTTTGCTGTAGTGAGACAGAAGCTTGAAACAAGACAAGCTATTGTGCTGGTTTAAGCTGGTAAGACAATACAACGCAAGGGCAACTCTCCGTGTTAAATACCTCGTTAGGAAATGAAGGTAATTAGTGAGAGTGCTGGGTGTCACCGAGAGAGAGCAGCACTTTCGAGTTCATATGCTTACAGCTTTCACAGTCCGCAATACTGGGGCTTAAACCACAAGATAATAGCATACTTCAAACTTATACACACAAGTTTAATGTAGGTGTTTCAAATTTCCAAAAATATATACATTATGGGCAGTATAATTACTTATAATGATAGTGTTATGTTTAAAAATATTTTAGCAAGCATTTCTGGCATATTTAGTATACATCCCTCTAATTCTCTCACCCCAAAAAACAAACTCAGATGATTTATACCTGTTCTATCTTAAATGATAATTGAGATTGATTAACCTGACTGAGAGATGACATTTTTAAAACTCGGGTAGCTTGAAAATTATACAAACCACTGAAAATTCATCCAGAATATGATTGGTGTTATAGGTTTCCCTACAAAAAACTGTTCAGCATTATAAATTAAGCTCTGCAAGTACAACTACGTCACCAGTCTCTGCACACCTATTGCAGAAAGGATCGACCTGAACAAATCAGTCGCTCCTAAGAACTCGGCTGGACTTTTATAATTACTTAACCAAATCTTGGACTGTCATAAGAAGTATGACTGTAGAATGCTTAACTAGATGTTGGAAACCCCTAAGAAGCAGCTCCTCCTGTATAATATCAACACCAGATGTTGGATACCCCTAAAAAGCCAGCTCGGCCTGTATAATCCCATCACCATACGCTGGACACCCCTAAGAAGCCATATCAGCCTATATAGTCCCATCACCATACAATGGACACCCCTAAGGAGCAGCTAGGCCTGAATAATCCCACCACCACACGCTGGACACCCCTAAGAAGCAGCTCGGCCTGTATTATCCCATCACCATAGGCTGGACACCCCTAAGAAGCAGCTCGGCCTGTATAATCCCATCACCATAGGCTGGACACCCCTAAGAAGCAGCTCGGCCTGTATAATCCCATCACCATAGGCTGGACACCCCTAAGAAGCAGCTCGGCCTGTATAATCCCATCAACATACAATGGACACCCCTAAGGAGCAGCTCGGCCTGAATAATCCCACTACCATATGGTGGACACCCCTAAGAAGCAGCTCGGTCTTATAATCCCACCGCCATACGCTGGGCACCCCAAGAAGCAGCTCGGCCTGTATAATCCCATAACCATACGCTGGACACCCCTAAGAAGCAGCTCGGCCTGTATAATCCCATCACCATACGCTGGACACCCCTAAGAAGCAGCTCAGCCTGTATAATCCCTTCACCATACGCTGGACACCCCTAAGAAGCAGCTCGGCCTGTATAATCCCATAATCATACGCTGGACACCCCTAAGATGCCACTTCAGCCAGTATAATCCTATCACCATATGCTGGACACCCCTAAGAAGCAGCTCGGCCTGTATAATCCCATCACCATATTCTGGACACCCCTAAGAAGCAGCTCGGCCTGTATAATCCCATCACCATACGCTGGACACCCCTAAGAAGCCAGCTCGGCCTGTATAATCCCATAACCATACGCTGGATACCCCTAAGAAGCAGCTCGGCCTGTATAATCCCATCACCATACGCTGGACACCCCTAAGAAGCCAGCTCGGCCTGTATAATCCCATCACCACACGCTGGACACCCCTAAGAAACAGCTCGGCCTGTATAATCCCATAACCATACGCTGGACACCCCTAAGATGCCACTTCAGCCAGTATAATCCTATCACCATACGCTGGACACCCCTAAGAAGCAGCTCGGCCTGTATAATCCCATCACCATATTCTGGACACCCCTAAGAAGCAGCTCGGCCTGTATAATCCCATAACCATACGCTGGTCACCCCTAAGAAGCCAGCTCGGCCTGTATAATCCCATCACCATACGTTGGACACCCCTAAGAAGCCATATCAGCCTATATAGTCCCATCACCATACAATGGACACCCTAAGGAGCAGCCCGGCCTGAATAATCCCATCACCACACGCTGGACACCCCTAAGAAGCAGCTCGGCCTGTATAATCCCATCACCATAGGCTGGAAACCCCTAAGAAACAGCTCGTCCTGTATAATCCCATCAACATACAATGGACACCCCTAAGGAGCAGCTCGGCCTGAATAATCCCACCACCATATGCTGGACACTCCTAAGAAGCAGCTCGGTCTTATAATCCCACCGCCATACGCTGGGCACCCCAAGAAGCAGCTCAGCCTGTATAATCCCATCACCATACGCTGGACACCCCTAAAAAGCAGCTCGGCCTGTATAATCCCATAATCATACGCTGGACACCCCTAAGATGCCACTTCAGCCAGTATAATCCTATCACCATACGCTGGACACCCCTAAGAAGCAGCTCGGCCTGTATACTCCCATCACCATATTCTGGACACCCCTAAGAAGCAGCTCGGCCTGTATAATCCCATCACCATACGCTGGACACCCCTAAGAAGCCAGCTCGGCCTGTATAATCCCATAACCATACGCTGGATACTCCTAAGAAGCAGCTCGGCCTGTATAATCCCATCACCATACGCTGGACACCCCAAGAAGCCAGCTCGGCCTGTATAATCCCATCACCATACGCTGGACACCCCTAAGAAGCAGCTCGCCCTGTATAATCCCATCACCATACGCTGGACACCCCTAAGAAGCAGCTCGGCCTGTATAATCCCATAACCATACGCTGGACACCCCTAAGAAGCAGCTCGGCCTGTATAATCCCATCACCATATTCTGGACACCCCTAAGAAGCCAGCTCGGCCTGTATAATCCCATAACCATACGCTGGACACCCCTAAGAAGCAGCTGCGGCCTGTATAATCCAATCACCATACGCTGGACACCCCTAAGAAGCAGCTCGGCCTGTATAATCCCATCACCATACGCTGGACACCCCTAAGAAGCCAGCTCGGCCTGTATAATCCCATAACCATACGCTGGACACCCCTAAGAAGCAGGCTCAGCCTGTATAATCCCATCACCATACGCTGGACACCCCTAAGAAGCAGCTCGGCCTGCATAATCCCATCTTCTGCCGTGCACGCCAGACCGTAACGAAACTTCTTACTCAGTGAGGCATAGCCCGCCACAGAATACTTAAGCCTCTTACAGACAGACCTGCATTACTTACACCACTTTTGCTGCAGGTGTCTTGTCTGTCGATAACACGCCGTTAAAATTACGTTTATAATACGCGATCCACGGCGTGAACTTCACCACTAACCGTGAAACAGAACCCAAGATTGGGTTCCTTCTCTGAAGCATGCACCTAGTCATTAAGGCAACTCAAATCTCACAAATTACACATGCAACAAACACACCGTGAGATAAGTTTCTTTGATTTTCTGAACTTTCTCAACTTATCGTGTTCATTTTCGGTGTAAAAAACACTGGAACATCATGCATGGGATCAAGATACCAGGTTTTAGTAATAATTTCGATTAATTTCATTTTATTTACCGATTGTACACAAACCGATGTTTAACATTTGATATCCAGGTACCTCGGTAACCCCAGTGCATGCTTTAATTCGCAATTTTAGATCTTATGCAATTAAATACAGAAGCTCCGAATATGAAAGAATTTCATACTTTCGCTTTCCCGATCTAACAACACTGCCTGCTCGAAGCAAGAAGTTGATCATTTGACCGGAAATACGTTTTTTTCTAATTCCCTTCAAACACACTTTAAAAAATCTGATGTCTTCCATTCACATGAGTTTCTCTACATCTCTGCAACATATTATTGTTAATAAGCTTATTTTTTATTTATTTCATGCTAATAGAGAAAAATTAGCAGAAATAGTCTTATTCTTGCTTTATTGTAAGTAGCAACGAAATAAGAGAGTATCATAGGTTAAAGTGATAGTCAAAAGCTGGTTGCTATGTGACTGAAGTTCCTTTGTTGGTATGGACAGAAGTTGACAAATTCCTGTATGAGAAAAGTAAGTTTTTTAAAGCTGAAACTAAAAACAAAGAATATCTCAAAAACGATCAACTCCATGAAAAAAAAAACGTATATAACATAAATTGTGTGTTTTAACATGTTCTACATTTTTTGTGTGGTAAGTTTTTGTCCATATCTTACGGTTTAGCACTTGTGCAAAATTTCATAAAATTCATCCAGAATAAAGTAGTCTTCAAAGGCTATTTCCCAGAATATTTAAGATATACATTTCATTTGTCATGTAAATATATTTAATATACCATATTTTAATCAAAATCATTAGAGCCATTTTTGAGAAAATCAAAATTTTTGACAATTTTTCCATGCAAAGGGTAGTTAGAGGTGCGGGGAGTTTGAAAATCTTCGTGTCGCATCCTTGGAAGATACCAAACTTAAATACCAAGTTTGGTTTTTAATGGACTTTTCGTTTTTCAGCTATGCTGCACACACACGTACCGTTTTCTGAAAATGTTTTTTTTTTTTTTTTTTTTTTTTTTGGATTCAGGGGGTCCTAAAACATGTATTGAAATCTCGGTATCGAACTTTTTGGTGGAGTACAATACTTCCTCTTTACACTATGTACATAGTACGTGTAGAGAAAGTAAAAAATCTGATGTGCATCTTTCTCACGACTCCATGTAATCCACAAACTTTTATAACAAAAGATTATTCTTTTGTGTAGATATATAATGCTAATCAAGATGATTATTAACAGAAATTGTCTTAATACTTGCTTCGTTGTAAGTACAAAGGATATAAGAGAAAGTACACTAGGCTAAACCGATAGTCAAATCTTTAAAAAGTAGTCGCTATGCGATTCTCATAGGAAATATCTCGGAAGCGGTTAGTTCTAAACATAAAAAAAATGAATATTCTAATATGTTCCATTCACATGAATTTCTCTACATCTCTGTAACAAATTATTACTAATAAGCAGACAGACACACATACACACACAGGCCTTTTTCTAGAAATGCTTGTAACTTTCTCTATACGTACTTTGTGCATAGTGTACAGAGAAGGTACTGTAATGCACCCAAAAATTCGATTCCGGGATTTCACTGGAAATACATGTTTTGGGTCCCCCTGAACCCAAAAAAAGCTTTTCTGGAAAAAGGTCCGCGTGTGTCCATGTGTGTGTGTGTGTGTGTGTGTGTCTGTGGACAGCATAGGTCAAAAACGAAAAGACTGTTAAAAACCAAACTTGGTATTTAAGTTTGGTATCTTCCAAGGATGCGACACGAAGATTTTGAAGAAAATTCTGCCCCCCTCCAACTACCCTTTACATGGAGCTTTTTTCGTAAATTTTGATTTTCTCAAAAATGGCTCTAACGATTTTGATTAAAATATCATACATTTAAGATATTTACCTCACAAATGAAATGTATATCTTGAATTTTCTGGGAAGAGCCTCTGAAGACTACTTTATTCCGGATGAGTTTTACGGAATTTTGCATAACTGCTAAACCGTAAGTGATCGATAAAAACTTACCACACAAAAAATGTAGGTCACTTTAAAACACACGATTTATGTTATACACATTTTTTTATGCAGTTGATCGTTTTTGAGATGTCCCTTGTTTTTGTTTTCAGATTTGAAAAACTTATGCTTTTCTCATACAGGAATTTGTCAATTCCTGTCCATACAAACAAAGCAACTTCAGTCACATAGCAACCAGCTTTTGACTATTACTTTAAACTATGGTACTCCTTTATTTCGCTTCTACTTACAAGTAAGGAAGTAATAAGACTATTTGTTACAGAGATGTAGAGAAAGTCATGTGAATGGAACATAAGATTTTTTTAGATTCAGGAGGTTCCAAGACATATATTTCCAGTGAAACCTCGGTATTGAATTTTTGGGTGCAATACAATACTTTCTGTATACACTATGTACGTATAGAGAAAGTAAAAATGAAAGCCTGAAGATGATATAGCGAAGGAGGCAATAGAAGAAGAAGTAGGAATAGTTTTGAATGAAAGTGGTGTTGAACCACAACCGTTGCAAAGAACAGGAGCAAAAGACGGAGGACGAACTCGCCTAAGGTTGCTCATTACGAGAGGAACATGTGATAAGTTGCAATAATAATAATTTGGTGCAAGTTTGTGGTTTGCCCGTGCTCTATGCTCTGCGGTGTGGGAACCCAAGACCTGACCCGTGCCCTCGGGCGCTGCACGAAAACTCTTACTCCCACAAAATTACTTAATGTCTTTCCTACATTTAAACCTTCACGGAGAAAAATATTAATGAGATAAACAAGCCATCGGGTCTTTCCGAGAAACTTTACCAATGTTCGTTCACAACACAAACCTAACAAGCACATCAGCATCCGTATTTTCGATTTACGATAAATAACTCATATAATGGGTTGCCTTCAATACAAAGGTAGCATTTCGAGAACGTTTATAATACGTTCATAGAGAACAGAGTAGGTATTGCACTCCACCCAAAAATTCGACACCAAGATTTCACTGGAAATATATGTTTTGGGGCCCCCTGTATACAAAAAAAAATTTAGAAAAAGGTCCGTGTTCTGAACACGATAACTCAAAAACGAAAAATCGATAAAATAACAAACTTGGTATATGTGTTGAGTATCTTCCAGGGATGCGACATGAAGATTTTCAGAAAAATCCCCCTCACTCCAAACTACCCTTTACATGAAACATTTTTTTTCTCAAAAATGGCTGTAACGAGTTTGACTAACATATCGCGTATTAAAAATATTTACCTCACAAATAAAATGTATATCTTGAATTTTCTGGGAATAGCCTCTGAAGACTACTTTATTATGGATAAATTTTGCGGAATTTTGTATAACTGCTAAACCGTAAGAGATGGACAAAAAACCCACCACACAAAAAATGTAGAGCACGTTAAAACACACAAATTATGTTATATACATTTTTTTTCGTGGAGATCGTTTTTGACATATCCCTTGTTTTTGTTTTCTGATTTGAAAACTTATACTTTTCTCATACGAGAATTTGTCAACTCGTGTCCATACAAACAAAATAACTTCAGTAACATAGCAACCAGCTTTTAACTATCACTTTAACCTATGGTACTCCCTTATTTCGCTTCTACTTACAAGGAAGCAAGTAATAAAACTATTTCTGCTAATTTTTTCTCGATTAGCATGAAGTAGATAGAAGAATAAGCTTATTAACAGTAATTTGTTGCAGAGATGTAGAGGAAGCCATGTGAATGGAACACATCAGATTTTTTAGTTATGCTGTTCACAGACACACACAAACACCTTCAATAACGGCCCTTTTTTTTTTTTTTTTTTTTTTCAGGGGACTCCATAATACATATTTCCGGTGGAATCTCGATATCATCTTTGGGTAGAATGCAATGCTTTCTCTACCTACTATATAAGTGCCAGAGACAAAAACAAACATTTCAAGAATCGGAAAAAGTAATGTGAATGTAAGACATGAGACATTTATTTTGTTAGTTTCATTTCCACAAGTTATAGATAAAACTTTAAAAGAAGAACAACAGGAATTACGAAGCTGTTATCTGTTTTAAAGTTTGCACACATAAGAACCTGATGACAATTCTGTATATTATTTTCTTTTCCTCCTCAAAAGTTTTTGATAATCGTTTGTATGAATGTTTTTGCGCAGGTGCAGGTTGATGAAATATGACCTCATTTTGCAGTACGATATCTGCTCGGTACACAAGCTCTGTGGCTTGGCGGGAAGATGTACCTACACAGGGTTGTCCATGACAGCCTCAAGCGAGAAAATAAAGAACATCTCTTATGTTTGTACACTGCTGTGCAAAAAAAATAATGACAAAAGTGACATTATATTTTGTGCCACTGCCGAATAACATTGCTTGATAAAACTTTAAGCTTGTCTACATAAAGAGAATTACTGGCCAACGAAATATGCAAAGAGATGAACCAAAATTACAATTTCACTTTCAGTACACGCACTATTTACCTACATAGTATGTAGAGAAGATATTATATTGCACCCAAAAATTCGATACCGAGATTACACCGGATAAAAAAAAAAATCAGATGTTACACTCACATGACTTTCTCTAGCTGCTCTACAAACTTCTTACGAAAGATTGTTCTTCTTTCTACACAATGCTAATCGATATGAACATTAGCAGAATGTTCTTATTTACTTAGTTCCTTGTAAGAAGGAAACTAAAAGAACGCACTAAAGCGATAGTTATTTGATTTAAAAGTTCTCGATATGCGATTGTCAGTGCAAATCGCTTCTTTGCTTGACAAGGAGTAGAACAAAAGAAAAACGGAATCCTCCTGTCTGAGAAAAGTATAAGTATTTTACAATTGAAACTAATAACAAGGAATATCTTGAAAGCGGGAAACTCCACGAAAAAATGTATATGACGTAAAGTCTGTATTTTAACGAGATCTACATTTCGTGTGAAGTAAGTTTTTGTTTATCTTTAACGGTTTACTAGTTATGCAAAATTCAGTAAAATCCTTCCAGAATAAAGTAGTCTTCAGAAGATATTAGCAGAAAATTCAAGATACACATTTTATTTGTGATGGAGATAGATTTAATATATAATATTTTAATCAAAATCGTTAGAGCCATTTTTAAGAAAAACAAAAGTTTCGAAAAGTTTTTCCATGTAAAGAATAGTTATAGGAAGGGGAACTTTCTTGAAAATCTTCTTGTCGCATCTTTGGAAGATACCAAATCTAAATATCAAGTTTGGTATTTAACCGTCTTTTCGTTTTTGAGCTATGCTGCCCATAGACACACAGACAGACACACACACGGAGCTTTTTCTGAAAATGCTTTTTATTTTGGATTCAGGGGGCCCTAAAACATGTATTTCCGACGAAATCTCGGTATCGAAATTTTAGGTGCAATACAATACCTTCTCTACTTTGTACATACGGGCCTAGAGAAAGTAAAAATCTTATGTGTTCCATTGACATGACTTTCTCTATATCTCTGCAACAAATTATTGTTAAAACGCTTACTCTTCTATTTGCTTCACGCTAATTGAGAAAAAAATATAGCAGACATGGTCTTATTACTTCCTTCCTTGTAATAAGGGGGGTACCATAGGCTAAAGCGATAGTCAAATCTTTTAAAAACTGGTTGCTATGTGATTGAAGTTCCTTTGTTTGTGTATGTACAGGAGTAGACAAATCCCCGTGTGAGAAAAGTATTTTAAAACTAAAACCAATAACAAGGAATATCACAAAAGCGGTCAGCCTAATGAAAAAAAATGTATATAATATAAATTGTGTATTTTAACGAGCTCTACATTTTTTGTGGAGTAAGTTTTTGTATATCTCTTACGGTTTACTAGTTATGCAAAATTCATCCAGAATAAACATGTCTTCAGACACTATTCCATAAAATTCAAGATATACATTTTATTTGCCATGTAAATATCCTTAGTATACAAGATTTTGATCAAAATCGTTACAGCCATTTTTGAGGAAAATCAATATTTTCGAAATATTTTCAATGTAAAGGGTAGTTGGGGTGGGGGAATTTCTTGAAAATGTTCGTGTTGCATCCTTGGAAGATTCTGAGCTCAAATACAGATTTTGGTGTTTACCAGACTTTTAGTTTTTGAGCTATGCTGCCCACATACACATACCCACAGGGGTATTTATCCAAAAGTTCTTTTTTTTTGGTTCCAGGGGTAGCCAAAACAAATATTTCCGATGAAATATAGGTATCGCATTTTGGGTACAATACAATACCTTCTCTATACACTATGTAGAAAGTACGTGTAGAGAAAGCAAAAATAGATAAAGGCCTGTCTGTCTGTCTGTAGACAGCATAGCTCAAAAACTAAAATACCATTAAATACCAAACTTGGTATTTAAGTTTGGTATCTTCCAATGATGCGAAACGAAGATTTTCAAGAGATTACCCACACCCCCAACTACTCTTTACATGGAATTTTTTTCAATTTTTTTTTATTTTTTTCAAAAATGGTTCTTAACAGCGATTTTGATTAAAATAATGTATATTAAAGATATTTACATTACAAATAATATAATTATCTTATATTTTCTGGGAATAGTTCTAAAGACCTCTTTACTCTGGATGCTTTTTATTGAATTCTGCATAACAGGTAAACCGTAAGAGAGATATAAAAACTCTCCATACAAAAATGTAATCTTAATACACATTTTTAGAGAACTGACCGTTTCTGAAAAATTACTTCTTATTATTTTCAGCTTTAAAATGTTTTTCTCAAACGGGACCATATAAAGCCACATAGCGACTAGCTTTTAAAACATTAGACGATCGCTTTAGCTTGGTGTATTCCCGTATCTCCCTTCTTCTTACGAGGAAGCAAGTAATAAGAGCATTTTTGCTTATTTCTTCTCAATTGGTATGAAGTAGATAGAAAAATCTGATGAGTTCCATTCACACAACTTGCAACAAATTATTGTTAAAAAGCGTATGCTTCTATTTACTTCATGCTAATGGAGAAAAAATTAGCAGAAATAGTCTTATTACTTGCTTCCTTGTAAGTAGAAGCGAAATAAGGGAGTACCATAGGTTAAAGTGATAGTCAAAAGCTGGTTGCTATGTGACTGATGTTCCTTTCTTTGTGTGGACAGGAATTGACAAATTACTGTATGAGAAAAGTATAAGTTTTTAAAACTGAAAACAAAAATAAGGGATACCTCAAAAACGATCAACTCCACGAAAAAAAAATGTATATGACATAAATTGTGTGCTTTAATGTGCTCAACATTTTTTGTGTGATACGTTTTTGTCCATCTCTTACAATTTAGCAGTTATACAAAATTCCGTAACATTCATCCAGAATAAAGTAGTCTTCAGAGGCTGTCCTCAGAAAATTCAAGATAAACATTTTATTTGTGAGGTAGATATCCTTATACGATATTTTAATCAAAATCGTTAGAGCCATTTTTTAGAAAATCAACATTTTCGAAAAATCCATGTAAAGGGTAGCTGAGGGTCGGGGAATTTTTCTCAAAATCTTCGTGTCGCCTACTTGGAAGATACCAAACTTAAATACCAAGTTTGGTAATTAATGGTCTTTTCGTTTTTGACTCAGACACACGTTCCGTTTTCCAAAAAAGCTTTTTTTTTTTTTTTTTTTTTGATTCAGGGGGACCCAAAACATGTATTTCCAGTAAATCTTGGTATCGAATTTTTGGGTGGAATACAGTGCCTTCTCTATACACTATGTACATTGTACGTGCAGAGAAAGTAAGAATAACATGTTAGAGAATAGTTAGAGAGGTAAGTCGTAGTTTACAGTAATTGTAAAATGAAACAAGTGTGTGTTTTGAAGGTGTGATAATTATTACAGGAGTTGGAAAACAAAACGCAGCGTGGTGTACAGAAGAGGCTTGCTTGTGCATGAGCAACTATAATGAAACGTTACCATAAAAGGGGTGAAGGACGAGCGGTGTGCACGACCGTACATCGTTCCCATCAGTGAAAGTGGAACATCTTCCTTCCCAGCAAGGTTAAGTAGCCTCGAGGCTGGCCATACCCACTAGGGGCACCAGCTGTCTCACCCAGGCTTTACAATCACTGTCCAACTTGTTTCCTCCGTATGCTCACCTTTCACTACCGCTTACCGTATTAGGTAGAGGAAGTAATTCCACTCAAAAATTCGATACCAGATTTCACTGGAAATACATGTTTTCAGATTCCCTGAACCCAAAAAGGAGCATTTTTAAACGGTCCCTGTGTTTCTGTGCGAACAGCATAGCACAAAAAAATCACACGAGTTTCTCTACCTGTTCCACAAACAAACTATTCTTACAAAAATGTATTCTTCTATCTACATAATGTTAATCTAGATAAACCTTAACAGAAATTGTCCTTATTTGCTTCTTTGTAAGAAGAAGGGAATACACTAGGCTAAAGCGATACTCAAATCTTTTAAAAAGCTTTCGCTATATGAAACAATTGCAATTCGATTATCTTTTGCATTTCCTGGAGTAAAACAAAAGAGATGAAACGAAAGTTGACTTCCCTCTTGAGAAAAGTTTAAAATTGAAACCAATACAAGAAATATCCGGGAAAGGGTTAACTCTACACAAAAATCTGATGTGTTCCATTCACATGACTTTCTCTACATCTCTACAAATTATTGTTAAAAAGCTTATGCTACTATTTACTTCATGCTAATCGAGAAAAAATTAGCAGCAATAGTCTCCTTGTAAGTAGAAGCAAAATAAGGGATAGTATAAATTAAAATAGTATTCAAAAGCTGGTTGCTATGTGACTGAAGTTCCTTTGTTTGTATGGACACGAGTTGACAAATTCCTGTATGAGAACAGTATACGTTTTTTAAAGCTGAAACCAATAACGAGGAATTTCTCAGAAACAATCAACTCCACGAAAAAATGTATTAGACATAAACTGTGTAGTAAGTTTTTGTCTATCTTTTACGGTTTGTCAGTTATACAAAATTTCGTAAAATTCATCCAGAATAAAGTAGTCTTCAAGGTCTATTCTCAGAAAATTCAAGATATACATTTTATTTGTTAGATAATATCATTAATATAATATATTTTAATTAAAATCGTTAGAGCAATTTTTGAGAAAATCAAAATTTTTGAAAAAATGTCCATGTAAAGTGTAGTTTGGAGTGGGGGGATTTTCTTGAAAATCTTCGTGTCGCATCCTTGGAAGATACCAAACTTAAATACCAAAAACGTTTTTCGTTTTTGAGCTATGCTGCCCACAGACACACACACACACACACAAACGGACATTTTTCTAAAAATACTCTTTTTGGATTCAGGGGATCCAAAACATATATTTGCGATGAAATCTCCGTATCGAATTTTTGAGTGCATTACAATACCTTCTCTATACACTATGTACATAGTATGTGTAGAGAAAGTAAAAAAGTAGATCTCCTTAAAACACACAGTTAATGTCATATACATTTTTATGTAAAGTTATCTGTTTTCGAGATAATCCGATTGTTGGTATCAATTTTAATGTACTTAAACTTTTCTCAAACGGGAAGACATCTTTCTTCTCGTTTCTCGTTTGTTTACTGCTGGCAAGAAAAGAGAATGGAATTTCAATTGTTTCGCATTGCGACCGACTTTTAAAGGACTTTAATATCGCTTTAACTTATGCATTTTCTTATTTCCCTTCTACTTACAAGGAGCTAGTATTAAAACTAATTCTGCTTATGTTTATCTTGATTAGCATGATAGCAGATTAATGTTTTGAATAAAAGGTTTGTTTATCGAACAGCTAGAGGACATCATGTGAATGGAACACATTAGATTATTTATATTCAGGAATGTTTAAATTCTTTAATGTCAATAAAATAAGAAAATTTAATATTTATTTTCTCTATACCTACTATGTACCCACATAGTGTATAGAGAAGGTAGTGTTATGTTCCTATTTTACCGGAAATACATGTTCTAAGACTCCCTGAATCCAAAAGAAAGCATTATTAGAAAAATGTTCATGTGTGTGTGTGTGTGTGTGTGTGTCTGGACACAGCATAGCTCAAAAATGAAAAGACCGTTAAATACCAAACTTGGTATTTAAGTTTGGTATCTTCCAAGGAAACGGCACGAAGATTTTCAAGCAAATCTCTGCAACTCCAACTACCCTTTACATGGAACATTTTTTGAAAATTTTGATTTTCTCAAAAATGGCCTTAACGATTTCGATTAAAATCTCTCATATTTAAGATATTCCTGTGGAAAAATTAAATGTATATATGCAATTTTGCAGAATTGGCAAACCTTAACAGATAGACTAAAACTTACTACACAAAAAATGTAGATCTCTTTAAAACATGTAGTTTGTCATATATATATTTTTTTTTTTTTTCGTGGAGTTGACCGTTTTCGAGATATTCCTTGTTATTAGTTTCACTTTTAAAATACTTCTCTCATACGGGATCTTGTCAAGTACTGACCACGCAAAAAATTGACTGTCAGTTAGTTTCTCGTATTTCCTTATTTCGCTCATATTTATAAGGAACTAAGTAATAAGACCGTTTCTACTAGTGCTTATCTTGATTAGCGAGAAGTAGATACAAGAATAAGTTTTTGAACAATAATTTGTTACAGAGATGTAGAAAAGGTCATGTGAAATTTCAGTAAAAAATGCCTTAAGAGTTTAAACCCACAATGCCACAGTGATAGGATGAATGGCTATATTTTGGGAAGCATGGTGAAGAAGGAAGTGAAATGATACTAATAAAACTGGCGGAAATAAGTAATCCAAGCTAGCAACCAAGGAAAACCGCGTGAATATCTGTGGGCAGAACGACCGGCTGTGAGCGATTTGAACCCGAGACCGCCTGTCAAGCGCCAATTCGCTCGGTCTGCCTAGAATGTAATTTAAAATCAATCCCAATACTGACCACTGTTATTTATATTGTAAAGAGAAAATCTACATGTGTGTGTAAGCGTGTTTACAGCAATCTCGGAAAACAAATAATTTTCAGGATTCTTTCACTATTGAACCACGCTTATATTTACATATACTGATGTGTCCCATTCACATGACTTTCTCTACATCTCTTTAACAAATTATTAATAAAAAGCTTATTCTTCTGTGTACTAATCTAGATAATATTAGCAGAAAATGTCCTTATTACTTGCTTTCCTGCAAGCAGATGGAAAAAATCTAATGTGTTCCATTCATTTATCTAAAGCTGAAGATAATAACAATATCTCAAAAAGGCTCAACTCCACGAAAAAAATGTATGTAACATAAATTGTGTGTTTTAACAAGATATACATTTTTGTTAAGTGAGTTTTCGCCTAACACTTACGGTTTACCAGTTATTCTACATTCAGCAAAATAACTCCAGAATAAAGTAGGCTTCAGAGGCTATTCAAGATATACATTTTTATTTGCCATCTAAATATGTTTAATATACAGTATTTTAATCAAAATCCTTAGAGGCATTTTTGAGAGAGTAAAATTTTTTGATAAAAATTCCATTTAAAGTGTAATTTGTGGTGGGAGGATTTTTCTTAAAACCTTCTTGTCGGATCCCTGGAAGACACTAAACTTAAATACCAAGTTTTCTATTTTACCGACTTTTCGTTTATGAGCCAATGTGTTAACACACACATACTAACCTTTTTCTAAAAATGCTTTTTTACTTTCTCTACACGTATACTATGTACTATGTACATAGTGTATACAGTAAACATTGGATACCGATATTTCATCGGAAATAAATGTTTTGGATCCCCCCGAACCAAAAAAAGCATTTTTGGAAAAAAAAGTCCGTATGTGTGCGCGTGTGTGTGTGTCTGTGGACAGCATAGCTCAATAAAGAAAAGACCGTTAAATACCAAAATTGGTATTTGCGTCTGGTATCTTCCAAGGATGCGACACAAAGGTTTCCAAGAAAATCCTCCCAATCCCAAATACCCTTTACATGAAAAAATTGTCGACATTTTTTATTTTCTCAAAAAACGACTCTAACGATTTTGATTAAAATATGGTATATTAAAGATATTTGCCTGACAAATAAAATGTGCATCTTGAATTTTTTGGGAATAGCCTTTGAAGACCACTTTATTCTGGATGAATTTTACGAAATTGTGCATAACTGCTCAACCGTAGGAGATGGACGAAAACTTACCACACAAAAAATGTAGAGCACGTTAAAACACACAAGTTATGTAATATACATTTTTTTTTCGTGAGTTGATCGTTTTTGAGATATCCCTTCTTTTTGGTTTCAGCTTTAAAAAAACATACTTTTCCCATACAGGAATTTGTCAACTCCTGTCCATACCAACAAAGGAACTTCAGTCACATAGCAACCAGCTTTTGATTATCAGTTTAGCATATAGTACCCCCTTATTTCGCTTCTACTTAGAAGGAAGCAAGTAATAAGACTATTTCTGCTAATTTTTATCTCGATTAGCATGAAGTAAATAGAAGAATAAGCTTTTTAACAATAATTTGTTGCAGAGATGTAGAGAAAGCTATGTGAATGGAAAACACATAAGATTTTTTGAATACAGGATCCCTAAAACGTGTATTCCGGTGAAATCTGGGTATCGAATTTTTGTGTGAAATGCAAAACTTTCTCTATAAACTATGTACATAGTACGTGTAGGGAAAGTAATAGACGTTGCTGAAACATTTCGGGTGTTTCAGAGGGAATTTCGGTGATCTGAGAGCGATATAAAACCTCCCCCACCCCCTGCAGTAACTCAATTTTAAACGTTTTTTAAACTCTCCCATTTATCCGTTTGGGTTTCAAGTCATTCGAAAACTCTGATATTTGCAATAAAGTGTCAACTAATGTCCTTTGATGTTCGTATGAAACGAAATGATATTGAAATTGGCTCACGTGACTATAAACTCCCCCCCCCCCCAACCAGTTGTCACTAATAGCCTCGAGCAAGTATTGCATTCCACCCGTGCAGGGATTTCACCGGAAATAATATACATGTTTTGAGGCTACCTGATTAAAACAACTGCTGCATTCTCATTACTTTTTCTACCCTTTATTCCACAAATTATTTTTAAAAGGGCTTTTCATCTATCTACTTCTCGTTAATATAGATAAATATTTGCACAGAAATGCTTCCATTCCTTATTTACTTGTAGAAACAAAGGAATAAGCTTAAGCGATAGACAAATCTTTTAGGTGAACTTACGAACACACACATACCTACACACGGACCTTTTTCTAACATGTATATTTTTTCAGGGATCCCAAAATGTGCTTTTTCAGTGAAATCTCGAATTTTGGATGGAATGCAATATCTTCTCTACCTATGTACTGTGTATTAAGTAGAGAAAGAAAAATTGAATAACGATTTTCCATTTGAGAAATGTATGATATTTTATAATTAAAACCAACAACTAAGAATCGTTTTACTGAACATAGAATGGCAAATCTTAAGTTAAAACAACAACGTTTATTTTTACTTTCTCTACACGTACTATGTACAATTCGTATAGATGTATAAATTCGATGCTGAGATTTCACCGGAAATAGACTTTTTAAGGTTTCTTGTATCCAAAAAAAGCTTTTTTAGAAAAAGGTCCGTGTGTATTCGTGTGTCTGTGAACACAATTAAAAAAAATGAAAAGTCGGTAAAATACCAAGCTTAGTTATTAAGTTTAATATATTTCAGGGATGCGATAAAAAGCTTTCAAGAAAATCTCCCCACCCCAAACTATCCTCTACATGGAAAGATTTTCGAAAATTTTGTTTTTCTTAAAAATTGCTATAACGATTTTGATATAAATATTCTATCTTAAAGACATTTACCTGACAAATAAAATGTATATTTTTATATTTCTGAGAATAGCCTCTGAAGACTACTTAATTATGGATGAATTTTATCTAATTTTGCATAACTGCAAAACCGTAAAACATGGACAAAAACTTACCATACAAAAAATGCAGAGCACGTTAAAACACATAATTTATACTATACATTTATAAAAATGTTTTATTTCCAATAACTGTCACCAGGAGAACAAAAGAAATATCTGCTTGACGTTCTAATGCATCTAGGGGTATTTCTGTCTCTATTCCAGACCATTGTTAGACCATTAAATTGACAGGCTATCTTAAGGGGTGTCAAATACAAATTATTGTTAAAAAGCTTATGCCTCTATTTATTTCGTGCTAATTGACAAAAAATTAACAAAAATAGTCTTATTACTTGCTTCCTTGTAAGTAGAAGGGAAATAGGGGAGCATCATAGGTTAAAGTGATAGTCAAAAGCTGGTTGCTATGTGACTGGAGTTCCGTTGTTTGTACGGACAAATATATATATATATATATACGTGGAGTTGATCATTTTTGAAATATTCCTTGTTTTTGGTTTCAGCTTTAAAAAACTTATAATTTTCTAATCAGGAATTTGTCAACTCTTGTCCATACAAACAAAGGAACTCCAGTCACATAGCAACCAACTTTTGACTTCACTTTAACCTATGGTACTCCCTTATTTCCCTTCTACTTACAAGGAACCAAGTAATAAGACTATTTCTGTTAATTTTTTGTCAATTAGCACGAAATAAATAGAGGCATAAGCTTTTTAACAATAATTTGTATTTGACACCCCTTAAGATAGCCTGTCAATTTAATGGTCTAACAATGGTCTGGAATAGAGACAGAAATATCCCTAGATGCATTAGAACGTCAAGCAGATATTTCTTTTGTTCTCCTGGTGACAGTTATTGGAAATAAAACATTTTTGTTACATTCTGTTGCGTTGTTAAGTGAAACGCTTTGTCAGCAACGGAAATCCAGTTATTAACGCGCCACAGAACATGGTTTTTAGAGCTTCAAAAGGCGCCCACAATATTCCGTTTGTTTTGAAACTTGGGTACAGCTTTTCCCTCTAAGCGATTCCTAAGTTTATTAGCGGCTGTACCCACTCATGTCTCTAGAGCTGTTGTCTCCCTAGATCTATGCATCCTAATTTAATTTAACAAGTCCTTCTTCCGTAAATAAACTCAAAGACACTCCTTGTAAAAGTGGACAATTTCATGACTTTCTCTACATCTCTGTAACAAATTATTGTTAAAAAGCTTATGCTTCTATTTACTTCCTGCTAATCGAGAAAAAAATAGCAGAAATAATCTTATTACTTGTTTCCTTGTAAGTAGAAACGAAATAAGGGAGTACCACAGGTTAAAGTCCTAGTCAAAAGCTGGTTGCTATGTGACTGAAATTCCTTTGTTTGTATCGACAGGAGTTGACAAATTCCGTATGAGAAAAGTATGTTTTTTAAAGCTGAAAAAAAAAAAAAAAAAAAAAAAAAGGAATATCTGAAAAACGATCAACTCCACGAAAAAATGTAATTTAAGATTAATTGTGTGTTTTAAGGTTCTCTACATTTTTTGTTTGTAAGTTTTTGTCCGTCTCTTACGGTTTAGCAGTTATGCACAATTTCTTAAAATTCATCCAGAATAAAGTAGTCTTCAGAGGCTATTCGCAGAAAATGCAAGATATACAGTTTATTTAGCAAGTAAATATCTTAAACATAAGAGATTTTGTTCAAAATCGTTAGTTATTTTTAAGAACATCAACATTTTCGAATTTTTCCCATGTAAAGGATAGTTTAAGGTGGGGGGATATCTCAAAAATGATCAACTCCACGAAAAAATGTATATAACATAAATTGAGTGTTTTAATGTGATCTACATCTTTGTGTGGTAAATTTTTGTCCATCGCTTACGGTTTAGCGTTTACTCAAAATTCCGTAAAATTCATCCAGAATAAAGAGGTGTTTAGAGGTTATTCCCAGAAAATTCAAGATATACATTTTATTTGTCATATAAATATCGTTAATATACGGTAGTTTAATTAAAAACAGTAGAGCCGTTTTTGAGAAAATCAAAATTTGCGAAAATTTTTCTATGTAAAGGGTAGTTGGAGGTGGGAAAATTTTTCTCAGAATCATCGTGTCGCATCCTTGGAAGACGCTAAATTTAAATATGAAGCCTATATATAGGCTTATACCGACTTTTCGTTTTTGGGTTATCGTGTTCACAGACACATGGGCACACACGGGCCTTTTTCTAAAAATGCTTTTTTTGACACGGAGACTCTAAAACGTCTATTTCCGGTGAAATCTGGATATCGAATTTTTGGGTGTATTGCAATACCTTCTCTATACACTACGTACATAGTACGTGTAGAGAAAGTAAAAGAATCGTTTTTACTTTGCTTTAGTGTTTCACAAAGAAAGGCTGATAATCGATACTCAACGAATCTAAAAGAATACGTGCGGAAACCAAAGGCTTAACATAAACACAAAAGGAATCAGGATATTTAAATTTGCCTTTCGGGGTTCTTTAGAAATACACAGCACTGCATTTCAGTGTACCATCACACTTTGAGATACATAAATTCCAAGAGAAAAACTTACAGACCGCTAAACATAACAGACAATTGGAACAAAAGAAATCTGACGTGTTCCACATGATTTTCTCTACATCTCTGCAACAAGTTAAAAAGCTAATGCTTCTATTTACTTCATACCAATCGAGAAAAAATTAGCCGAAAGTCTTGAAAGTGGATGCGAAATAAGAGAGTACCATAGGTTAAAGTGACAGTCTAAAGCTGGTTGCTAGGTGACTGAAGTTCCTTTCTTTGTATGGACAGGAGTTGAAAAATTCCTATATGAGAAAAGCATGTTTTTAAAAGCTGAAACCATAAATAAGGAATATCTCAAAAACGATCAACACCAAGAAAAACACGTATATAATATAAATTGTGTGTTTTAACGTGCCCTACATTTTTTCTGTGTTAAATATTTGTCCATTTCTTATGGTTTAGCAGTTATGCAAAATTCCTTAAAATTCATCCAGAATAAAGTAGTCTTCAGAGCCTGTTCCAAGAATATTCAGGATATACATTTTATTTGTCAGGTAATTTTTTTTAATATACGATATTTTAATCAAAACTGTTAGAGCCATTTTTTAGAAAAACAAAATTTTCGAAAAAAGTTGCATGTAAAGGGTAGTTTGGAGTGGGGGGATTTTCTTGAAGTTTGGTATTTAACGGTCTTTTCGTTTTTGAGCTTTGTTGTCCACACACACACACACACACGGACATGTTTCTAAAAATGATTTTTTTGGAGTCAGGGGGACCCAAAACATATATTTCCTGTGAAATCTAGGTATCCAATTTCTGGGTGTATTACAATGCCTTCTCTATTCACTATGTACATAGTACGTGTAGAGAAAGTAAAAACATTCGTAATAACATATATATCTGATGTGTTACACTCACATTACTTTCCCTAACCTCTATCGTTTATGTGTGTATATAAAATATTCTTACGAAGGTGTTGTATTACACCCAAAATTTCAATACCGAGATTTCGACGGAAATATGTATTTAGAGGAGCCCTGAATTAAAAAAAATCATTTTTTGAAAAAAGTCTGTGTGCGACGAAAAGTTAGATAAATATGGAACTTGATATTGAAGTTCAGAATCTTCTAAGGATGCGACACGAAGATTTTCGGGAATGTCTATGGGTGTCCTGAATTTTCGGGGAATAGTCTATGAAGACCTCTTTATTCTGTATAACTGGTAAAACCTAAGAAATAGACAAAACTGTACTGGTAATGGTTATTTCCATTAATTATATACATAAAACTGATATAAAAAATAATAATATTTTGTAAGAAAGTTGGTTTAGAGAAAGTGATCTGAATGGAACACATCAGATTTTTCTGTACGGTTTTATACGAGTACATTTTGTTGATAGGTAACAATAGCAATAAATAATATGGTTAAATACTATCAACTAATAACAAAATTACAATAATGATAATTATCATAATCATAACAATTTTAGAAAAGTAAAGGTATTTATAGAACATGTCAAAGAAATGTTTTACTAATGGAACATCGCAACATCAGTGTAGCCAACAAGTTTGTCTATACGAAAGAGGTGCAGAATTTACAATAAAAATCCTTCTTTTTTTTACTTTCTCTACACGTGCTATGTAGATAGGTTGTAGAGAAGATATTGTATTCCACCCAAAGTTAAATTCCGAGATTTCACCGGAAATACATGTTCTAAGACCTCCTGAATCCAAAAAACAACATTTTCAGAAAAAGGTCCGAGTGCTGTCTTTTTGTGTTTTTGGACAGCATAGCTCAAAAACGAAAAGACTGCTAAATACCAAATTTGGTATTTAAGATTGGTATCATCAAAGGATGTGACACGAAGATTTTCAAGAAAATCCCCCCACCACAAACTACACGTGACACGTAAAGAGTTTCGAAAGTTAAAAATGGCTCTAACGATTTTGATTAAAATACCACACATTAAATCCATTTCCATCACAAATAAAATGTGTATCTTGAATATTCCGTAAATAGCTTTCTGAAGAGCTGTTTGTTCTGGATGAAATTTGCTAAATTTTGCAAACTAGTAAACCGTAAGAGACATACAAAAATTTAACACAAAAAATGTAGATCTCGTTAAAATACACAATTTATGTCATACATATCTTTACTTTCTCTACACGTACTATGTACATAGTTTATGGAGAAGGTATTGTATCGCACCCAAAAATTCGATACCGAGATACATGTTTTGGGTCCCCCTGAATAAAAAAAATTGGAAAAAGGTCCGTGTGAGTCTGTGTGTCTGTAGATAGCATAGCTCAAAAACGAAAGGACCGTTAAAAACCAAACTTGGTATTTAAGTTTGGTATCTTCCAAGGATGCGACACGAAGATTTTCAAGGAAATCTCCCCACCCCCAACTACCCTTTACATGGAACTTTTTTCGAAAATTTTTATTTTCTCAAAAATAGCTTTAACGATTTGATTAAAATATCGTATATTAAAGATATTTACCCGAAAAATAACATGTATATCTTGAATTTTCTGGGAATAGGTTCTGAAGACTACTTTATTCTGGAGGAATTTTGCATAACTGCTAAACAGTAAGAAATGGACAAAAACTTACCACAGAAAAAAAAATGTAGAGCACATTAAATCACACAATTTATGTTATATAAATTTTTTTCGAGGAGTTGGTCATTTTTTGAGATATTCATTGTTTTTGGTTTCACCTTTAAAAAACTTGTACTTCTCATACAGGAATCTGTGTCCATACAAAGTAACTTCAGTAACATAGCAACCAGCTTTTAACTATCACTTTAACCTATGGTACTCCCGTATTTCGCTTCTACTTACAAGGAAGCAAGTGAGTATTTCTGCTAATTTTTTCTCGATTGGCATGAAGTAAATAGAAGCATTAGCTTTTTAACAGTAATTGGTTGCAGAGATGTAGAGAAAGTCATGTGAATGGATCACATCAGTTTTGTTGTTGTTGTTTTTTTTTTGGATACAGGGGACCTTAAAACATATATTCCCGGTGAAATCTCGCTATCGAATTTTTGGGTGGAGTGCAATTGTTCTGTATATATTATGTACATATACGTGTAGAGAAAGTAAAAATAATTTGAAACGGCCCCACCCATTACCAGGCGGGCCCATAATAAGTGGAGATATAGATTCGAGATATTTTGTCGGGGCTTAATTGATAAGGTGAGGTGCAACATGGGACTGTGTTAAGAGGGCAGAGCTCATGTAGTCTCCAACGCGAGCCAAAGATACTACAATGGTCAGGTCGAGACCAGTCACGAGACATCCAGTTCGTGACGCAACCCGTGGCGGGACAAACTAGCTCTTCTTTTGATTTATTTCCACCACGCTTTTATTCCATTAGCACTGCTTTTATTATTTCCAGCGTGTCTCCAGTCTAACGTGCAACGCATCGCAAAGAACCAGTTGAAAAATCTAAAGCAACAAATTTATTGATATGCAAATGTATACAGTAGCGACAAACTTTCTGTCGTGTTCACTTCACGTCTTCGCTAAGAAAAACATCTTATGTCTTGCCTTTACACGACTTTTTCTATCCGTTCATCCACAAACATTAATACCATGCTACTCAAAACAGAGAAAGAATTGTATTTCAGCCCGAAATTTCACAGAAATGTCATGTTTTGAGGCCCCTAAACTCAAAGAGAGCTGTTTTACTTTCTCTACTGCGTATAACAAGTAGAGGAAGCATTGTATTCTACCAAAAATTTCGAGCCCCACATTTCACGAAAATACATGTTTTAACCCTTTGTTGTACCTATAAGTTCCCTTTGTTTTAAGCGAAACTATACAAATAGGATTGTACTCTAGGATTAATTTAATGTTAAACTAACCTTCAACCATAAATGACAGGTAATCAGACTGTTAACATATGTAAAATTTTTGCCTTAAAATTGCAGTGATTTTTAAAATAAATAAAAGAGTAAAACCCACATAACTACAGCCAAATGTAACCCCATTAGCTCCCAAGCATCACACTGATTATTTTACTTGGGCTCTCCCCGTCCTTCACCACAATCACTGGGATTTAAACTTGCAATATTGGTCTTTGAATGGATGGCCAGTCCATTGCCTATAAGCAAACACTGATGGTCATTTCTTTTTTACTTTCTCTAGCCCCATATGTACATAGGGTCAGAGAAGTATTATATTCCACCCAAAAATTCGTACCGAGATTTCACCGGAAATACATGTTTTAGGTCCACCTGTATCCAAAAAAAGCATTTTCAGAGAAAGGTCCGTGTGTGTGTCCGTGTGTCCGTGAACACGATAACTCAAAAACGAAAAGTAGCTAAAATACCAAACTTGGTATTTAAGTTTAGTATCTTCCAGGGGTACGACACGAAGATTTTGAGAAAAATCCCTCCACCCCAAACTACCCATTACATGGAACTTTTTTCGAAAATTTTGATTTTCTTAAAAATGGCTCTAACAATTTTGATTAAAATATCATGTATTAAAGATATTTATCGAACAAATAAAATGTATATTTTGAATTTTCTGGGAATAGCTTCTGAAGACCTGTTTATTCTGGATGTATTTTGTTTAATTTGGCATAACTAGTAAACCGTAAGAGGTAGACAAAAGCTTTCTATACAAAAAATTTAGGTCTTGTTAAAATACACAAGTTATGTCATACATTTTTCTCATGGAGTTTACCGTTTTCGAGGTATTCATTATTATTAGTTTCAGTTGTGAAGTACTTATACTTTTCCAAGACGGGAGTGTCCGTTTTTCTTTTGTTCTACTCCTGGCCAAGAAAAGAAGCGATTTGTGATGACAATCACATAACGACGGCTTTTAAAACATTTGACTACTGGTTTAGCCTAGTGTATTCCCGTTATTTTCTTCCTACTTATACGGAACTAAATAATAAGAACATTGTGCTAATGAGTACCACGATTAGCAAGGTGCAGAAAGAAGAAGAATCTTATGTATGAAGTTTGTAGAACAGCTAGAGAAAGTCATGTGAGTGTAACACATCAGATTTTTTTTAGTGCCTTTGGCAGGATTATAAAAACTGGTTTAGACAAATTTAAACTTTTAATTGGTAAGAAAAAGATTAATAACGGATCTACTTATATTTTCATTTCTATTATTTTTTCTGTTATTTTGTATAATAATTTTATAGGTTTATTCCCATATATTTTTACTAGAACTACACTTTTAAACTTGAATCAAAGGAAAAACGCCAGGCAACTAAGGGTTAAGGCCCCTGAGCATTTTTACTTTCTCTACGATCTATAGTAACAGAAGAATTGTATTCTACCACAAAAGTCGATCCCGAGATTTCATGGAAATACATGTTTTGAGACCCTCTGAACTCAAAGAGAGCTTTTTTATTTTCTCTACTACGTATAGTAAGTAGGGAAAGTATTGTATTCCACCAAAACATTAGATCCCTAGATTACACACGGAAATACATGTTTTGAGACCCCCTGAACCTAAAGAGGGAATTTTTACTTTCTCTACTACGTACAGTAAATAAGGAAAGTATTGTATTCTACCGAAAAATTCGATTCTGATATTTTTCCGGAAATGTTTTGCCCACCCATGAACCCAACCAGAGCATTTTTTTACTTTCTCTCCTACATACAGTGAGTTAAGTTTTCTACCAAAAAATTCTATAACGAGATATCACCGGAAATACATGTTTTAAGGCCCCCTGAACATACAAAGTATTGTAATTTCTCTGCTACGTATGGCAAGCGAAGTATTGTACCACCAAAAAAATCGATATCGAGTTTCACAATATGTTGAAGCCCCCTGGACCCAAAGTGAGCATTTTACTTTCTCTACTTCGTATAATAAGTAATGGAATTGTACTATACCAAATAATCCAATCGTGAGATTTCACCGGAAACACGTTTTGCACTCCCTGATTAAAAACACTTTTAGAACAACGTCTATCCATGTGTTTCGGTATCTGTCATTGAGCAGCATAACTCAAAACGGAAAAATCGGTTAAATACCAAAATGTTCTAAACCTACGCCATTTCGCGACGGAACTATTCCGTAAGATACCTAACGGTATGTGAACAGTGGCCTTTCAGAACTATTTCCGTAACATAGCACTTTTACTTCCTGCCACCGATTCGGTGTCACAGTCTACTTCTTTCACATCCGTAGTCAGATGATATTATTTATTGCCTCTAGTGTAGCTGCTTCCACCATCCGCAGTCAGATAGCAAGAGTTCAGCGAGCACTTCGAGGTCACATATGCTACGCGACAAGCAGTAGGTGTTTGGGTGTCATTCAGACTAGGTGCTGTAACTGCGGATAGATGACACCACAGTCCTTATTACCCTCTATTTTCAGTTTTTTACTTTTTCTACACGTACTATGTGCATAGTGTATAGAGAAGGTATTTCATTCCACCCAAAAATTCAATACCGAGATTTCACCGGAAATACTTTTTTTTTTGAGTCACCCTGAATAAAAAAAAAAAAAAAAGGCACTTTCACAAAAAGGTTCATGTGTGTGTGTGCGTGTGTGTCTGTCTGTGAACCAAATTTAAATACCAACTTTGGTATCTTCAAAGGACGCGACCCGAAGATTTTCAAGAAAATCCCCCCACCCCAACTACCTTTTACATGGAACTTTTTCCTAAAATTTTGATTTTCTCAAAAAAGGCTATAACGATTTTGATTAAAATTTCGTGTATTAAAGATATTTATCTGATAAATAAAATGTATATCTTGAATTTTCTGGGAATAGCCTCTGAAGACTACTTTATTCTGGATGAACTGTACGGAATTTTGCATAACTGCTAAGCCGTAAGAGATGGACAAAAACTTACCATACAAAAAATCTAGAGCACGTTAAAACACACAATTTATGTTATATACTTTTTTTTTTTCATGGAGCTGATCCTTTTTGAGATATTCCTTGTTATTGGTTTCAGCTTTAAAAAACGTATACTTTTTCGTACAGGAATTTGTCGACTTCAGTCACATTGCAACCAGCTTTTGACTATCACTTTAACCTATGGTACTTCCTTATTTCGCTTCTACTCACAAGGAAGCAAAATAAGACTATTTATGCTAATTTTTCTCGATTAGCATGAAGTAAAAAGAAGATAAGCCTTTTAACAATAATTTGTTGGAGATACGTAGAGAAAGTCATGTGAATGGAACTCATCAGATTTTTATATTCAGGAATGTTTAAATTATTTTATGGAATTAGAATAAAAAGTCTACTTTTTGTAACTCTTCATGCAAGTTCAGTCTTAAGAATAACTTACTTTTTGACTATCCTTTGCATTTCCTTGCAACTGTCGATCTCATGACGCACGAAAACCGATATTTCAAAGTTATTTTACTATTGAGATAAAGCTTTCTAACGGAGTATGCATTTCATATATGGATGCGATGTTCAAAAGGATTTTTATGTGAGCAAAAGAAGACTTTATCCGAAGCAAATGGTCAAACAAAAGAGCAGAAGAGAGTAATGCAATGTACAGCATATTGATTCGCCCCATCTCGCCAAAACAATTAAACACTGCATCAGCGAAATGAAGTTCTCGACAAAGCGCTTTCAGATGTATTGAAGTGAAAGAGTGGAGGGGAAAAAAAGGTGTGGAAACGCTCTTGAAACGGTTGTTATACGTACCCGGGCAAAGTGTCAATATTCTGCGTAATCATTACTGCATGTGGTGCCAACTTTTGACACGGCGTTAGGGCAAAACACTCAAATTCAGAAACGTTTCAAACAAAAGGTTTATGTACAATACTCACACGATTTTTTCTACCATTTGCGTACCACTTAACCCCTTTAGTCAAGATTCAGGGAGAAAATTACAAAGTGTAACGGGGTCCCAAACGTTGCCAGATTGAGCATCCCCAGACTCTAAACAGCGTTTTTACTTTCTCTACATAGCACATATAGAAGCTATTGTACTCCACTAAAAATTAGATACCGATATTTCACCGGAAATACACGTTTTAAAGTCCACAGCATAAAATATACATTTGGAAAAAGCTGTGTGTGTTTGTGTGACGATAACTCAAAAAAGAAAAGGCGGGAAAGTACCACACTTAGGATTGAAGTTTAGTATCTTCCAAGTATGCGACACGAAGATTTTGGAAAAAATCTCCCACCCCAAACATTTCGAAAATGTTTATATCCTAAAAATGGCTGTAACGATTTTGATTAAAATGTTGTAGATATATTAAGATATTTACATGACAAAATGTATATCTGAATTTTCTGGAAATAGCGACTGAAGACCTTTATTCTGGATGAGTTTTACTGAATTTTGTATAATTGGTAAACCGTAAGAGATAGACAAAAACTTAACACACAAAAAATGTAGAGCACGTTAAAACACACAATTTATGCTAGGTATATTTTTTCGTGAAGTTAATCGTTTATGAGATATTCTTTTTTCTTGGTTTCAGCTTTGAAAAACTTACTTTTCTCATACAGGAATTTATCAACTCCAGTCCATATAATCAAAGGAACATCAGTAACATAACAACCAGCTTTTGGCTTTCACTTTAACCTATGGTACTCCTTATTTCGCTTCTACTTACATAACGCAAGAAATAAGACTATTTCTGCAAAATTTTCTCGATTAGCATGAAATAAATAAAAGATAAGCTTATTAACAATAATTTGTTACAGAGATATAGAGAAAGTCATGTGAATGGAACACATCAGACTTTTTGTACAGCGAACCGAATTTCAACTAATCCATAGCTGTCAGCTTTAAACGTGTTCCCTTTTACTTCAAGGAAGCAAGTATATAACACCATTGGTGTTAATGTTTATCTCAATTAGCATGAAATAGAAGAATAAGAATATGTAAGAACGTGTTTTATAGAACATGTAGAGAAATCATGTGAATGGAAGACGCCAGTGTTTTATTCAAGGAGTCTCAATTTCCGGTGAAATCTCCATATCGAATATGTTGGTAGAATGCAATAGTTTCTCTGCTTTCTAGTTTGTAGAAAATTCTGATGCGTCCCATTCATGGCTTTCTCTACATCCCTGCAACAGATTATTTTTAAAAAGCTAGTGATTTTATTTACTTCATGTTATTCGAGAAAAAATTAGCAGAAATAGTCTATTAAATTTGATTTTCTAAAAAATGGCTCTAACGGTTTTGATTAAAATATCGTATATTAAAGATATTTACATGACAAATAAAATGTATATTTTGAAAGTTCTGGGAATAGCCTCTGAAGACTACTTTATTCTTGGTCAATTTTACGGAATTTTGCCTAACTTCTAAACCGTAAGAGATAGACAAAAACTTACCATACAACAAATGTAGAGCACCTTAAAACGCACAATTTATGTAATATACATTTTTTTCGTGGAGTTGATTGTTTTTGAGATATTCCTTGTTTTTTTCAGCTATAAAGACTTAATACTTTTCTCATACAGGACTTTGTGAACTCGTGTCCATACAAACAAAGGAACTTCAGTCGCAGAGCAACCAGCTTTTGACTATCACTTTAACCAATGTACCCCCTTATTTCGCTTCTACTAACAAGAAAGCAAGTAATAAGACTACTTCTGCCAATTTTTGCTCCATTAGATGAAGTAAATAGAATAATTTGTTGCAGTGATATAGAGAAAGTCATGTGTAACGGAACACATCAGATTTTTTTATCGTGCTCTACATTTTTAGTGTGGTAAATTTTTGTCTATCTCTTACGGTTTAGTAGTTATGCAATATTCCGTAAAATTCAAGATATACATTTTATTTGTTAGGTGAATATCTTTAATATACAATATTTTAATCAAAATCGTTAGAGCCATTTTTGAAAATTTCAAAATTTTCGAAAAAAGTTCCATGCAAAGGGTAGCTTGGGGTGGGGAGATTTTTCTCAAGATCTTCGTGTCGCATCCCTGGAAGATGCTAAAATTAAATACCAAGTTTGGTGTTTTACCTACTTTTCGTTTTTGAGTTATCGTGTTCACAGGCAGACACACACACGGACCTTTTTGTGAAAATGCTTTTTTTTGGATACAGGAGACCCTAAAATATATATTTCCGGTGAAATCTCGGTATCGAATTTTTGGGTGCAATACAATACCTTCTCTATACACTATGTACATAGTACGTATAAAGAAAGTAAAAAATAATAAAAACCTAAATGTATTTGCTGTCCCGCAGGTTTAAAGTTGATAACTGCAAGTCTGGCTTTAGTTGTAACGGGTAGAGAAAGTGGTGTGATTTGTTGGGGCGAAGTAAATTTAAGCGATATTGTGTAGGTGTGTAAGTGTAATGTAAGGCGGAATGATTTAAGGTTACCGGAACACTAGCAGGAAATTGGGTGCGCCAGTCGCCCGCCATTTGAATGGGGGATGAACTCGAAACGATTTACATTCCGTTATGTTGCCATTGTCTTGAGGTCGTCCTGCTGCTCACGTGACGGAATGTCTGTCTTTCCGCTCTTGCCAGGATTTCATGTGTCACTCCGCTCCTACCAGAGATCTTAATTTATTGCGCAGCTTTTTACAACGTCGAGATAAAAACATGTAAACGATACTTCGTCTTTTGGCCATTAGTAACTTAGTTCGTGTTTCAGGTGCGTTCGGTTCCAGCAAACCTCCCACGTTTAAACTAATACCTTCTAGATAGGCAAGGCCTCACAACACCTCTGTGACATCACGTAAAAGAGGCGATCGCATTGACATGCACTCCGTCAGTGATAAATATTGGTTTGTGTGCGCAAACCACATGAACAAATAATATTTTACTCATATTAATATATACAAGTCAGTGTATGCATGTGTATGTATGCACATGTATGTATTTGTAATAGATTTCTACACTATTGTTCCGATTTCGGCCAAACATAATTTTTAACACAAGGCGAAAAATGCTGTCTAGCTTATAATTCATATTCCGTTCTATGTTTCACTCACATGACTTTCTCTGCACATTCTTCAGCATACTATGATAACACGGGATTATTCTTCATTTTAATCCAGATATTCACTCACACAATTCGAACAGATTTAACTTTAGTTATTCTAGATTACAAATCCATACTCCGTTTGATGTTACATTCACAAAACTTTCTCTACACATTCTCTAACGACTATGATAAGGATCATTCTTCATACTAATTGAGATATCCATTTACAAAATTGGTCCTTAGTTACTGTCTAGCTAAGAATTAGATATTCGTTCGATGTTACGTTCACAGGGATTTCTCTACACATTCTCCAACACAGTATGCTGTTTTAATATAAATAGCGTATTTTATTGAACATTAGAGATCAAAATATGCCTGCAAATGTCCTAAAGATCTGTGATCATAGATTTAAAGATGGGATAGTTGTTCAATAATAGTATACCTGCTTTTGGCCAAGTGCATCTCAAAACTATGCTGTAGGTATAAATCGTCAAATCACGAACAACACTGGCGATTTTGGCTAAATTAAATAAATAAAACATGAAATGTAAAGTAACAAGAAAAGCAGTTAAACAGGATTCCATGTAAGCTTATAATGGTTGCATTTATCTCTTACTTAAAATTAAAATAAAATTTAATAAGCGAAAGCCTATACAAAATGGTTTTTAAAATCATTATGCTTACTGTAAAAACTTATTTAAAATGAATTTATTTACTTTGATATCTTTTTTGTTTGCGATTGTTTTATCATTAATCTATGTCCATAAAGCTTAATGCATTTCTGCATGTTCCTGCATACTTACAACTATGTATTTATACCAAATCCGTCATTCATATTCCTTAGAAAAATATAAAGTATACTATACCAACATAAAAATACCTCCTGTGGAGGAAAAGACAGAAAAAAATGTTTGGAAAGAGGATTTGGGGGATTTTTAGTACG
The DNA here is from genome assembly GCA_030762935.1 of Hymenopus coronatus. Lineage (NCBI taxonomy): Eukaryota > Metazoa > Arthropoda > Insecta > Mantodea > Hymenopodidae > Hymenopus > Hymenopus coronatus. The sequence goes on from CM060895.1 coordinate 14,984,467, forward strand.
AATATACGAAACTTTCTTCAATGGAAACCCATATGAAGAAACAAAGGAAAAAGAATGCTGCACTTAACAGTCAATATATTTTTGGATAGGTATAGAAAAAATCTTATGTGTACCATTCACATGATTTTCTCTACATCTCTGCAACAAATTATTCTTAAAAAGCTTATACTTCTATTTATTTCATTCCAATCAGAAAAAAAAAAATAGCAGAAATAGTCTTATTACTTGCTTCCTTGTAAGTAGAAAAGAAATAAGGGAGTATCATAGGTTAAACTGAAAGTCAAAAGCTGGTTGCTATGTGACTGATGTTCCTTTGTTTGTGGGACAGCAGTTGACAAACTCCTGTATGAGAAAAGTATGTTTTTCATAGCAGAAAACAAAAACAAGGAATGTCTCAAAAACGATGAACTCCACGAAAAAATGTATATAAAATAAATTGTGTGCTTTAACGTGCTCAACATTTTTTATGTAGTAAGTTTTTGTCCATCTCTTATGGTTTAGCAATTATTCAAAATTTCGTAAAATTCATCCAGAATAAACTACTCTTCAGAGGCTATTTCTAGAAAATTCAAGATATACATTTTATTTGTCAGGTAAATGTCTTTAATATATGATATTTTAATCAAAATCGTTATAACCATTTTTGAGAAAATTGAACTTTTCGAAAAAAGTTCCATGTAAAGGGTAGTTTGGGGTGGGGGGATTTTTCTCAAAACCTTCGTGTCGCATCCTTGGAAGATTCTAAACTGAAATACCAAGTTTGGTATTTTACAGACTTTTCGTATTTGAGTTATCGTGTTCACAGACACGGACACACACACGTACCTTTTTCTGAAAATATTTTTTTTGGATACAGGAGACCCTAAAACATATATTTCTGGTGAAATCTCGGTATCGAATTTTTTGGTGGAATGCAATACCTTCTCTATACACTATGTACATAGTACGTGTAGAGAAAGTAAAAAATTTACGGCAGTGAAATATTAGCGCACACAAAAGAGACATGGTTTTCAGTGACAGGAACTCTGCTGGATTTGAAAGATAGCTGGATAGATAAAATATTCTTTTTAACAACATAAATGCAGCAAACACATTAAAGTTATGTATTTTATAAATTAGGAAAGAATAGAGAATTCATTTATACCAAAAACAAAAACTGCCAGATTTGATAATCTACTAAGTTCCCTTAAAGTAAAATAAATTCCCTTGTGGCTTACTAAATTTAACAGGTTAAGCTTTATCATCACCTACAGGTTTTTCTAAGACTGTGAGGTAGCTTAATAACCTCAGTGATTTTCTAAATTCAACATGTTGTCTTTTTCTTTTGCGAAATTAATTCCCTAATGGTTGGTAAGTCTAGCAGGTTAGGTTTTGTCATCATCTACAGGTTTTCTAAGGTTATGGTAGCTTAATAACCTTGGTGATTTGCTTAATTCAACATGTTATTTTTTTTTGTAAAATTATTTCCCATATGGCTTGCTAAAACTAACAGGTTAGGTTTTATCATCACCTACAGGTTTTTCTAAGGTTATGGTAGCTTAATATCCTCAGTGATTGGATAAATTTAACATTTTACGGCTTGCTAAATGTTTAAGGTCTTGTAGGCGGAGCTAAGGTTATGGTAGCGTTACCTCCCCAATGGTCTCAATTGATAAATCTGAACAGGTTAGGTATAATTATTACTCGGTATTGTTATAGATTGCTTTTAATCTAGAATTCTCCAGTGATATTGAATATCAATTGCAGCTGCATCTAAGGTATTTTAGCATTACACTACCAATGACTTCCTGAACTAACTGCAGAAGAGGTTAAGCTAACTATCTTCCGGTAATTGTATTGCTCTAAACATTGTAATTATTATTATTATTATTATTATTATTATTATTATTATTATTATTAACAGTAGTCACATTTTATTGTTATTTATAACTGCAGACATGTGAATAGCAGTATTAATCTGCAATGGTTTTCTAATGGCAACAGTTTAGGATTACATGCTATAATATGGATTCGTATTCGGTTATTACTATTTGCAAAATTCTTGCATTTCTAATAATGAATACGTTAAATATGTTGTAACTAATCTTACCACAGAATAACTCATAACCTTACAGCTTTCCCTTGGAATGACATGCCATCATTTCTGTCACATAACCACTAGTTTCGGAAACTTGAACACATGAATTTTATTGTCCAGATAATAATTTCCCTTGCAGTTCGGCACACAACACTTAAGCACCATTATTACACTAAATAATGCACTGCAATAATCAAACACAATTAGCAAGAATGCTAAAACAATTCTCTTAACAATCCTTCAAACGAACTTCGCCTCCAGGTAATGACGTCACAGGAAACGGTAAAGGCAGTTGTTAGGCCTTACAGTATCTAGACTCTAGAGGGTGTTGCTTACAACCATCTCTAAGGAAGAATACCAACTGCAGTGCTAGGAGATTTTAGGTAAAGTATAGCTGGTAACCACTTATTGGATGCCAGGGTAAATAGCTGTATTTTCATTTTTAATAAGACTTATTTATTTTAATTTAAATGTAACGAAGTTGGAAACAGTAAATGAAGCTAAAACAAAAAAAACTGATGTGTTTCATTCACACGACTTTCTCTATATCTCTGCAACAAAATAGTCTTAAAAAGCTTATTCTTCTATTTACTTTATACTAATCCAGAAACAATTATCAGAAATAGTCTTATTACTTGCTTTCTTGTAAGAAGAAGCGAATAAGGGAATACCATAGGTTAAAGTGATAGCAAAAGATGGTTGCTATGTGACTGAAGTTCCTTTGTGTTTATGGACAGGAGTTGACAAATTCCTGTATGAGAAAAGTATACATATTTTATAGTTGAAACAAGGAATATCTCAAAAACGAGCAACTCCACAAAAAAAATGTATTTCGCATAAATTGTGTGTTTTAGCGTGCTCTACAAAATCCCTATGGTCATTTTTGAGAAAATCAAAATTTTTGAAATTTTTTCCATGTGAAGAGTAGTTGAGAGGGGGGATTTTCTTGAAAATATTCGTGTCGCATCCTTGCAAGATACCGAACTTCAATATCAAGCATTGACGTTGTTTTGAAGATCTTCGTACTTTACGACGTTTGCGGAGAGCCATTCAAAACAAACGAAGAGGAATGCTGACTTCAGGAATTGTGTTGATCCATGACAACGCTCGTCCACACACTGCTGGCACAACCCATCGGCTCCTTGAACAATATCAATGGGACATTTTCGATCATCTGCCGTACAGTCCTGACCTGGCACCCAGCGACTTTCACCTTTTCCTTGAACTAAAGACGTGGCTAGAACGGCAGCACATTCAAACCAACGAAGATCTTAAAAACAACTTCAATGTGTTGCAACCACTTGAATTTCTCTAGCTGCTCTACAAACCAACTTCTTACAAAAGATTATACTTCTATCTACACCATGCTAATTGAGATAAACATTAGCGGAATGTACTTATTACTTATTTATACTTCCTTATACGTAGAAGGGAAGTAAGGGAATGCACTAGACCAAAGTGATAGTCAGATGTTTTAAAAGCTGTCTCTATGCGATTGTCATCACAAGCTGTCTATGCGATTCTTTGCTTGGCCAGAAGTAGAACAAAAGAAAAACGGACTGGGAGTAGCCTCTGAAGACTACTTTATTCTGGATGAATTTTACAGAATTTTGCATAACTGCTAAACCGTAAGAGACGGAGAAAAACTTACCTCACAAAATATGTAGAGCACTTTAGAACACACAATTTATGTTATATGCAATTTTTTTTCGTGGAATTGATCGTTTTTGAGAAATTCCTTGTTTTTGGTTTCACCATTAAAAAATTAACTTTTTCTCATACAGGAGTTTTTCAACTCGTGTCTATGCAAACAAAGGAACTTCAATCACATAGGAACCACTTTTGACTATCACTTTAACCTATGGTACGCCCTTATTTCGCTTCTACTTAAAGAAAGCAAGTAACACGAATATTTCTGCTATTTTTACTTTCTCTATACGTACAATGTACATAGTGTATAGAGAAGGTATTGCACTCCACCAAAAAATTCGATACCGAGATTTCACCGGAAATATATGTTTTAGGGTCCCCTGTATTCAAAAAAAGTGTTTTCAGAAAAAAGTCCGTGTGTGTGTCCGTGTGTCTGTGAACACGATAACTCAAAAACGAAAAGTCGGTAAAATACCAAACTTGGTATTTAAGTTTAGTATCTTCCAGGGATGCGAAACGAAGATTTTGAGAAAAATCCCCCCACCCCAAACTACCCTTTACATGGAACTTTTTTCGAAAATTTTGATTTTCTAAAAAATGGCTTTAATGATTTTGATTAAAATATCGTGTACTAAATATAATTACCTAACAAATAAAATGTATATTTTGAATTTTCTGGGAATAGTATCTGAAGACTACTTTATTCTGGGTCAATTTTACGGAATTTTGCATAACTGCTAAACCGTAAGAGATGGACAAAAACTTACCACTCAACAAATGTAGAGCACTTTAAAACACACAATTTATGTTATAGACATTTTTTTCGTGGAGTTGATCATTTTTTTAGATATTCCTTGTTTTTGGTTTCAGATTTAAAAAACTTAACTTTTTCTCATACAGGAGTTTGTCAATTCGTGTCCATGCAAACAAAGGAACTTCAATCACATTGCAACCAGCTTTTGACTATCATTTTAACCTTATTTCTATTTAAAGAAAGCAAGTAATAAGACTATTTTTGCTAATTTACTTTCTCCATACGCACTATGTACATACTGTATAGAGAAAGTATTGCACTCCACCCAAAAATTCGATACCGAGATTTTACCGGAAATATATGTTTTAGGGTCCCTAATATCCAAAAAAAGTATTTTCACAAAAAGGTCCGTGTGTGTGTGTGTGTGTGTGTGTGTGTGTCTGTATGTCTGTGAGCACGATAACTCAAAAACGAAAAGTCGGTAAAATACCAAACTTGGTATTTAAGTTTAGTATCTTCCAGGGATGCGACACGAAGATTTTGAGAAAAATCCCCCCACCCCCAATACCCTTTACATGGAACTTTTTTCGAAAATTTTGATTTTCTCAAAAATGAATAACGATTTTGATTAAAATTTCGTATATTAAAGATATTTACCTCACAAATAAAATGTATGTCTTGAATTTTCTGGGAATAGCCTCTGAAGAGTAGTTTATTCTGAATGAATTTTACTAAATTTTGAATAACTGCTAAACCGTAAGAGATGGACAAAAACTTACTGCACAAAAATGTAGAGCACTTTAAAACACACAATTTATGTTACACACATTTTTTTCGTGGAGTTCGTCGTTTTTGTGACATTCCTTATTTTTGGTTTCTGCTATGAAAAACGTATACTTTTCTCATACAGGAACTTGTCAACTCCTATCCATATAGACAAAGGAACTTCATTGACATAGAAACCAGCTTTTGACTATCACTTTAACCTACAGTTGTCCCTTATTTCGCTTCTACTTACAAGGAAGCGAGTAATTGGACTATTTCTGCTACTTTTGTCTGATTAGCATAAAGTAAATAAAAGTATAAGCTTTTTAAGAATAATTTGTTGTAGGGATATGGAGAAAGTCATGTGAATGGTACACATCAGATTTTTATATTTTTCTTATATTTTTGAATGTCCGTGGTAATTCACAAGATGGCATTGAATCGGTAGACCTATCGTAGCTGGATGCCGAAGTTGGAGCATGCGCACGTGGCTCCATTTAACCCGAAGCATCTTTTACGCTTGAGACTGGCTTTAGTAGCACAAATGCTACTGGACCAAAAGTTTATTTATTATAAGCTCACGCGCCCAATTCAGCAGCAGTCATATATGCAAACAATGACTCTATTGTGTGAGATCCAGTAACCGCATGTAGTACAGAAACAATCTCTTTGTTACTAACTAAGCCGTCAATTTTATAATTTCTCTCTCTGCACAGAATTTCGAAATTAGTTTCACTTCATACACACGTTTCTGTTTGTGTTTTCAAGAGTTAAATTGTGTACAAACTACTGTTACATTACATATGTTTTTATTACAAAACCATGTATGTTTGAATTATTATTATTATTATTATTATTATTATTATTATTATTATTATTATTATTATAGCCATGACCTACGTGATCTCATTCAATGGGTTTTTACTTTCTCTCCCACGTATGTACAATTTACATAGGAAGTAGAGAAGTAAAAAGTAGAACACTATTCCACCCAAAAATTAGATACCAAGATTTAATCGAAAATACATGGTTTAAAATCATATGGATAAAAATCTGATGTGTTCCATTTTCATGTCTTTCTCTACATCTCTACAAATCATTGTTAAAAAGCTTATTCTTCTACTTACTTCATGCTAATCTAGAAAAAAATTAGCAGAAATAGTCTTATTACTTGCTTCCTTGTAAGTAGAAGCGAAATAAGGGAGTACCATAGGTTAAAGTGATAGTCAAATGCTGGTTGCTATGTGACTGAAGTTCGTTTATGTGTATGGACACGAGTTGACAAATTCCTGTGTCAGAAAAGTATAAATATTTCATAGTTGAAACCAATAACAAGGAATATCTCAACTCCACGAAAAAATGTATGACATAAAGTGCGTGTTTTAACGAGCTCCATTTTTTCTATTTGGTAAGTTTTTGTCTATCACTTGTGGTTTATTAGTTATACAAAATTCCGCAAAATTTACCCAGAATAAAATAGGCTTCAGAGGCTATTCCCAGAAAATTCAAGATATACAGTTTATTTGTCAGGTAATATACGGTATTTTATTCAAAATGGTTAGTCATTTTAAGAAAATAAAAAATTTCCAAAACAAAATCCATGTAAAGGGTAGTTTGGGGTGGGGAAATTTTTCTCAAAATTCCCATGTCGCATCCCTAGAAGATACTTAACTTAAATACCAAGTATGGTATTTTTGAGTTATCGTGTTCATGGAACGCAATACCTTCTCTATACACTATGCGCATAGTACCTGTAGAGAAAGTAAAAATAATAGTATTATTATTTTGTAATTTAAAGCTTCTAGTCATACACATCCTTAAGGAATAGCTTAAAGGGGCAGAAAACTGACAACAGACTGCACAAATGTGAGCTAAGAAAAAACGAATATTTCCGAACTGTTCCGAAGGAAATAGCGCGGTTTAAGTAAGCGGATAACAGTTATTGGTGTAATCACATTAACTTTAATTACGTCATTGCTGCGGCCAAGATAATGTTCAACGTTAAGGGTGCGAAAGCTCTCTATTATCGTTAAAAGTTAATAGAAAATTAAGGAATCTATGACACAAAATGCCGAAATACGAAGTTACGCTTGGGAAATGTAACTTCCTGGAGGTTTATAAATTCTGTTAGAATAGAAATTAATATCGAGTAGGTATCTGTTAAACTGACACAATTTTACTTTCTCTAGCATATGTGTGTACATAATATGTACAGAAAGCATTGTATTCAACCCAAAAATTCGATACCAAGATTTCATTGCAAATAAACGTTTTAGGGTCCCTGAATGCACAAAGGCACTTTTAGACAGTGTTCCATTCACATGACTTTCTCTACATATCTGCAACAAATTATTCTTAAAATGCTTAGGCTTCTATTTAATTCGTGCTAATCGAGAAAAAATTATCAGAAATTGTCTTATAAATTGCTTCCTTGTAAGTAGAAGTGAAAAAAGAGAGTACCATAGGTTAAAGTGATAGTCAAAAGCTGGTTGCTACGTGACTGAAGTTCCTTTGTTTGTATGGACAGGAGTTGACAAATTCCTGTATGAGAAAAGTATAAGTTTTTAGTTTCTCAACACAAACTATGTACATAGTGTATAGAGAAGGTATTGCACTCCACCAAAATATTCGATACCGAGATTTCACCGGAAATATATGTATCCAAAAAAAGTATTTTCAGAAAAAGGTCCGTGTGTGTGTGTCCGTGTGTCAGTGTGTCCGTGAACACGATAACCCAAAAACGAAAACTTGTTAAAACACCAAACTTGGTATTTAAGTTTCGTATCTTCCGGGGATGCGACACGAAGATTTTGAGAGAAATTCTCCCCACCCCAATCTACCCTTTACATGGATTTTTTTCGAAAATTTTGATTTTCTAAAAAATGGCTAACGATTTTGATTAAAATATCGTATATTAAAGATATTTACCTGACAAATAAAATGTACATTTTGAATTTTCTGGGAATAGCCTCTGAAGAGCAGTTTATTCTGGATGAATTTTACTATTAAACCGTAAGACATGGACAAAAACTTACTACACAAGAAATGTAGAACACGTTAAAACACACACTTTATGTTAAATACATTTTTTTCGTGAGTTCGTCGTTTTTTAGACATTCCTTATTTTTGGTTTCTGCTATGAAAAACTTTGATATAGACTAGTGCAGTCAGACCAAATTGAAAAGTTCTCTCAAGCTACATCACACATCTGTTTGATATTATTGTGGTGGCAGTTTTTCAAGGAAAGAGAAATCTTCTCAACACCAAGACGTGGGTGAACGCCGACCCTACAGATGCGTTTAATAAAAAGACTGGCATGCTGTTAAGAAATCCGCAACAGTACAGGATTACGCCTCTATTCGGAGCAAGCTGGTAAATCCGGAGATAGGATAAAGTAGGTAACCCTTCAACATCTGTTAGAGCTGGTGCGCTAACAGTCGCTCTTTTGTTTCTTCACAAAGTGCCTCACTGTTCACTCACATCCTTCAAAAGATTTCTTTCAGCTCGGGGAACCTCTTTGAGAAAACGCCTCAAGGTTCCAGAGTGGCTAAATCCGGTAATGCTCTGGAATCGAGACCTCTCTCCTTCTGCCTTTCAAGAAAATCTGTCGACCACCTTTTGATCCCATCTCAATCTTCCATTCACATGACTTTCCACAACTGTTCCTCAAATAAATTCTTATAAAAAAGAGTTTCTTTTTGTCTACAGCTTACTAGTCAAGATAAACTCTATCAGAAATGGTCTTATTATTAACTTCCGTGTAAGTAGAAGGTAAATAAGGGAATGCACTAGACTAAAGCGACTAGGGGTATCACCTTTTTACTTTCTCTACACGTACTATGTACATACTGTATATAGAAGGTATTGTATTCCACCCTAAAATTTGATACCGAGAAGTCACTGGAAGTACATATTTTGGGTATCCCTGAATCCAGAAAAAGCATTTTTGGAAAAACGTCTGTGTGTTCGTCTGTGGACAAACGAAAAGACGCTAAAAAACCAAATTTGGTCATTAAGTTTGGTATCTTCCAAGGATACGACACGGAACTTTTTTCGAAAATTTTGATTTTCTCAGAAATGCCTCTATTTTCATTAAAATACCACATATTAAAGCCATTTCCATTACAAATAAATTGTATATCTTGAATTTTAGGGGAATAGCTTCTGAAGACCTGTTTATTCTGGATGAATTTTGCTGAGTTTTGCATAACTGGTAAACCACAAGAGATAGACAAAAAAACTTACTGCACAAAAACTGCAGATTTCGTTAAAACACACAATTTATGTCATATACATTTTTTTCGTGGAGTTGATCGTTTTTAAGATATTCCTTGTTTTCAGTTTCAGCTTTGAAAAACTTATAATTTTCTCATACAGGAATTTGTCAACGCCTGTCCATATAAACAAAGGAACTTCAGTTATATAGCAACCAGCTTTTGACTATCACATCAGCTTTTTTTTTTTTGAGGGGGTTGGACAGAGTGTGAAGGGAAGAAATATTTTTACATACTACTTTGTCAATTAAATATTAACTCAATGTTATTATATTCAGTACAGTTTTAAAAATAATGAGCATTTACAAAGTACATATCTTATATTTACAAATGGTGTCCCTTATTCTGCATGTTATTAAGTACAATCAACTGTATCTTTGACCATTGAAACTTAAATGTGTGATTTTTCAGCCTTAACAAGCAAGGATTTAAATAGAAGGTAGTCATAAAAATCTGACGTGTTCCATTCACATGACCTTCTCTACATCTCTGCAACAAATTATTGTTAAAAAGGTTATACTTCTATTTACTTCATGCTAATCGAGAAAAAAGTAGCAGAAATAGTCTTATTACGTGCTTCCTTGTAAGTAGAAGCGAAATAAGGGAGTAGCATAGGTCAAAGTGATAGTCAAAGTGACTGAAGTTCCTTTGTTTGTATCAACAGGAGTTGACAAATTCCTGTATGAAAAAAGTATAAGTTTTTCAAAGCTGAAACCAAAAATAAGGAATATCTCAAAAACGATCAACTCCACAAAAAATGTAACATAAATTGTGTGTTTTAATGTGCTCTACATTTTTTGTGTGGCAAGTTTTTTGTCTATCTCTTACGGTTTAGCAGTTATACAAAATTCCGTAATTCATCCAGAATAAAGTAGTCTTCAGAGGCTATTCCCAGAAAATTCAAGATACACATTTTATTTGTGAGGTAAATATCTTTAGTATATGATATTGTAATCAACATCGTTAGAGTCATTTTTAAGAAAATTAAAATTTTCGAAACAAAGTTTCATGTAAAGGGTAGTTCGGGGTGTTTTTTTTTTCCTCAAAATCTTCGTGTCTCATCCCTGGAAGATACTTGAGTTAAATACCAAGTTTGGTATTTAAAATCTTTTCGTTTTTGAGCTAGTCTGTCCACAGACACACGGACCACGGACACACACACACACACGGACCTTTTTCTGAAAATACTTTTTTTAGATTCAAGGGGACCCAAAATGTGTATTTCCGGTGAAATCTCGGTTTGGAATTTTTGGGTGCATTACAATAGCTTCTCTATACACTATGTACATAGTACGTGTAGAGAAAGTAAAAATCGTTAAAGAAAAATCAAATATATGCAAGATATAGATAATTAGAAGTATCTATGTAGATGTTAAAAAGAACAGAGATTAGCAAAAGAGGACGAGTTAACGCTGTGAGCAGAATTCGCTGTGAAGTAAGAAACAATTGCTTATTGAAGATAGAGGCAATGAAACTTTTATTTGCAGTGTCGGGAGGTTACAAAGGCATTGCGAGCGTGCACTTCTACTGCAAGTTATGTATAATTCTGAAGACGGGTTGACAGGGGTGTACAAACCCTGCACTCTGTGCTCTCCAGAATACTTCACGTAATAGCGCCATATTATCGACTGGGTTAATACTTGAGTGCTTTGATTAAAACCTGAATCTATTATAACAATCACTAATGATTTAGTTCTTAGTTATGAGGCAGAAAAACCTATACTTTATATTCTAAAAAAAATACACTATCAAAACAAACTATAGGTTCAACAAAACGTAAAATACACTTTAATGATGATTATATCTTATTTTTACTTTCTCTACACCTACTATGTACATAGTGTATAGAGAAGGTATTGTATTACATCCAAAAATTCTATAACGAGATTTCACCGAAAATGCTATTTTGGGTTCCTGAAATAAAAAAAAAAAAAAAAAAAAATTAGTGTGTGTGTGTCTGTGAACACGATAACTCAAAAACGAAAAGCCTGTAAAATACCAAACTTGATATTTAAATCCAGTATCTTACAAGGATGCGAAACGAAGATTTTCCAAACAATCCCCCCCATCCCTTTTACATGTAAAACATTTCGAAATATTTGATTTTCTCAAAAATGGTTCTAACGATTTTGATTAAAATCTCTTATATTCAAGATATTTACATGACAAATAAAGTGAATATCTTGAATTTTCTGGGAACAGTCTCTGAAGACACGTTTATTCTGGATGATTTTTTGTTGTTGTTGTAAATTTTCCTTAGCTGGTAAACCATAAGAGATAGACAAAACTTACTATACAAAATTTTAGATCTTGTTAAAACACACAATTTATGTAAATATACTTTTTTTTTTCCGTGGAGTTGTCCATTTTCGAGATATTCTTGTTATTTGGTTTCAGTTTTAAAATGCTCCTGGTCACGCAAAGAAACGGTTTTCAATTCAATAGCAACCACATTTTAAAATATTTGACTGTCAGTTTAGTCTAGTGTATTCCCTTATTTCCCTTCTACTTATAAGGAACTAACTAATAAGACCGTTTCTGCTAATGTTTATCTCATTAGCATGAAGTAGAAAAATAAGTTTATAATTTTATATTTTACACTTTTGTCACTTCGGTGTCACTTTCCCATCCGAGACATGAAGACAACATTGCTTATCCAATACCATATCCGGGATTTGAATCAGAATCTCCTGATCACAGAGCTACCATGCCAACGTGCCAGCACAGCACTAAATTCTACAACTGACTCGCGTTTATCATAAGTAAAGCTCCAACTTTTATCTAGAGAAAAGTTGTAGCTCGAGTTGTATTAAAAAGACTATTTCGTGAATAAAATAACAATGATTAGCCTATATGGATATGATGAATAATATTCCATTTAAAATAAGAACTAAAGCTTTCCTGGCGACGTGTTAATTCAAAATCTTCTCGGGCTTCTAGCCAGGTAAAAACTTGGCTTGACACCAGTTTGATCAGTTCACCCTGAAGACGAGGAAGATGCACTTCTTCGAAACGTTGGTGTCAAGCCAAGTTTCTACCTGGCTAGAAGCCCGAGAAGATTTTGAATTAATATTCCATTTGTCTTGACGTATATTTGATGTCCATATCACAATTTCAGATCTCTTTGTATTGCTACATTCTATTATTTTGACTTAGTAAAGCATGATTGCAATTAATATGTCTATTGGAACTTCCGCCATTGTGTTCAGAGAGAAAACAAATGCACGTGGGTGCAATGAATTTAGAAAAACAATTGCACGTGTGTGTGGTAAAAGAACGATTAAAATGCAGAGATAATGAGTTCCTTTTTGTTGGAATTTTACGCGCCAATGTACTGGATTGGCTAGTTCCTACAATCAAGTGTCATGAACGAAATAGACATAAGTAATACCACCAGTGAATTGTCCAAAGAGATGAAAACACGAGTTGTATTTGATAAGACAATTCAGCGAAATACACTATTAATAATTTATAATATATAGGAAGAGAGATTTTATCACGTTATGATTGTATTAGTTCTCAAACGGTAAATGTCGCATTTGACCAGGTTTAGTTACCGATTTTTTTTTTCTTCACTGCCTCCTGAATTATGGCATGGCCGACCGTGTCTACACCCAATGTACGAATATCGATAGCAACAATAGAAATAGGGAACATCTATTTTATTTCAGTTATTAATAACTAATACATGAAATAGAAACAAACGTTATTTTATTTGAGGTTATTGCACTCATCTCATACATAAAATATACAAAACGTCCTTTAACCTAGGACTTTAAGCTACAGACGATGTACGAAATTGGTAAAATGATGATCAAATGATCTCGGGGTCCATGGAGCTTAAAGTTACTCGACATACGTCTTCTCAGGATAAGGGGAAACCCCGAAAAACCCTTATCCGAGTAACTCACCCTAAGGAGGTTCGAATTCACGACCTGTTGAATATGAAGCAGACACGCTACCACCACACTGCCCAGGTGGGGTAATCGAATTAATTAAAAGTACAATTGTGGAACTAACAGTTATTTAAAGGGAAGGTTGCCTACCTCTGGTCTGGTCTGGATAGTCACATTGTTACCAATAATCAAGACAGGAGATGATACAAACGAACGTCAGGTGCGACAAGATTTCAAAGAAATGAACATCAGCTGGGATAAGATGCTTCGACAATATTGCTCCAGTCAGATGGATGTGATTGGTTGAAATTGCCTAATCTCGGCTATTTAATTGGCGGTTTAATAGTTGAGCTGAATTGTCTGCCTGATATATCTCTTACTCCTTCAGGAATACCCTGGATATACGAATTACCAGAATCCATAAGTAAAACAATTACTTCTCTGTACGGAAGTGAAAGCTACGTACCAAAGCAGCTGAGGAAGGAAGAAAAGCAGAAGAAGTAGAATAAAGAGCAGAAAGAATGAGAATATGTTAACAATAGTTCGTTATTTGGTACTTACAAGCAGCTGTCAGCATGGAGGTTGGCAGCACTAACTTAATCTCTGCGCCTATTGTGTAGGTCATGTTGGAGACTTGTAGACGCCAGCGCTTCCCTTCTACCTGTGACACAAATAAATGGCTTTATACGGAAAAGAATCTTCTCCACAATACAACAAAATTGCTGTAATATATTGCACTCGTCCTAACAAAACTTTGCTGTTTTTGCTTTGCAAGCTGAGTTAGATACAACTGAATCTGCGAGTACGAATTATCTGGATATTTGTATACAGTTAATCCAGGATAACGTTTATCTCAAGTTAACCGTTCAGATATGTATGTGGTTTGCGTTTGTATCAGATGTAATAATATTGATATTTTTGTTTTCAATGAACGAAGAAGGTACAAGAAATATGTACGTATATCCTACAAAAATTCGATACCCAGATTTCATCTGAAATACACGTTTTGGGGCTCCCTGAATCCAAGGAAGCAAGTAAAGAGACAATTTTGTGTTTATTTCGATCATAAGATAGAAGAAGCAGCTTTTTAAGAATATTTTGTTACAGAAAAGTAAAGATTGCTTCCTTGAAAGCAGAAGGGAAATAAGGAAATACACTATTCATTTTTTTTTAAAAAAAAAGCTGGTTATTATGTGATTGAATTTAGTTTCTTTGCATGACCAGGAGTGACAAATTCCCGTATTAGAAAACCAAGTTTTTAAAAGTAAAACCAATAACAAGGAATATCTCAGAAATGTTCAACTCCACTTAGTAAAAATGTATATGACATAAATTGTGTTTTAACTAGAGCTGCATATTGTGTAGTAAGTGTTTGACTATCTCTTATGGTTTACCAGCTATACAAAAGTCGTTCAGAAGATTTCAGAGGATATTCCCAGAAAATTCAAGATATGCATTTTATTTGTTGTATTTAATATAAGGTATTTTAATGAAATTTGTAGAGCCATTTTTGAGAAAATCAAAATTTCCGAAAATATTACCATATAAACCATAGTTTGTTCTCATAAACCTTCACGTCGCCTCCTTGGAAGATGCTTAAAATTCAAGTTTAGTGTTTTACCGAGTTTTCGTTTTTCAGCTATCGTATTCACAAACACACAGACCTTTTTCTAAATATGTTTTTACTTTCTCTACACGTACTATGTACATAGCGTATAGAGAAGGTATTGTATTGCACCCGAAAATTCGAAAATACAGGTTTTGGGTCCCCCTGAATCCAAAAAAAAGCATTTTTGCAAATAAGTCTGTGTGTGTGCGTGTGTGTGTCTGTGGACAGCATAGCTCAAAAACGAAAAGACCGTTTAATACCAAACTTGATATTTAAGTTTGGCATCTTCCAAGGATGCGACACGAAACTTTTCAAGAAAATCCTCCCACCCCAACTACCCTTTACATGGAACATTTTTCGAAATTTTTTGTTTTCTTAAAAATGGCTGTAACCATTTTGATTAAAATGTCACACATTAAAGATATTTCCTTGACAAATAAAATGTATATCTCGAATTTTCTGGGAATAGTCTCTGAAGATACATTATTCTGGATGAATTTTACGGAATTTCGCATAACTGCTAAACCGTAAGAGATGGACAAAAACTTAACACATAAAAAAGTAGAGCACATTAAAACATACAATTTATGTCATATACATTTTTTCGTGGAGTTGATCGTTTTTTTTTTTTAGATATTCCTTGTCTTTGGTTTCAGCTTTGAAAAACTTATACTTTTCTCATACAGAATTTGTCAACTCCTGTCCAACTAAACAAAGGAACTTCAGTCACATAGAAACCAGCTTTTGACTGTCACTTTAACCTATGGCACTCCGCTATTTGTCTTTTACTTGCAAGGAAGCAAGTAATAAGACAATTTCTGCTATTTTTCTAAATTAGGAAGAAGTAAATAGAAGAATAATCTTTTTAACTATAATTTGTTGCAGAGATATAGAGAAGGTCATGTGAATGGAACACATCAGATTTTTTTTTATTTTTAAATACAGGGGCCCTAAAACGTGTATTTTCGGTGGAATCTCGGTATCGAATTTTTGGGTGGAATACAATACCTTCTCTATACACTATACATGCATAGTGCTAGAGAAGGTAAAAACATGTCCACACTCGTTTATGCAAGACCTTGTTAAGACTTATCCTGTTTTTGACAGCAAGGCTTGGATCTTACAAAACTATGATGAAAACAGAAATTGAAATGAAGTTTGTGTGTCGAACAGCAGGGAGCAACATGGAAATGAAAACGTCCTACAAATTCCTGACATGAAACCTGTCGTGCAGTATATTCATCAATACCCAGAAAATTCGTGACAGATATGTCAACAAACGTCATCCCTCGGGTGGTCTTCAACTACAGATCAACAGGCGAAAAGATAACTGGGTGTCCTGTGTAGAAATGGCGGCAGAATTTTACATAGATCGAAAAGTGCTTCTTAACAGGTTAACTTGCACGGCGTCTCACGGATAGTGGAATAAAATTAATTACGATGGAAACTTCAGGTGTTTAAGTTTAGCATTATAACAAATGTTTTTACTGGCTCAAAATTTGTTTACAAATAAAACCTTTGATTCTGTGCTGCAAATAATTCCTTCGATGCTTTGACGCGTAGACAGTTGCACATCACTCACGACTCAGTACTATTCATGACACACACACACACGGAGGCTTGCAATATTTCTTCCTTTTATAGCTAGAAAATGACGTCACAGAACTTTCTGGAAATTTGTGGAAGCTTCTGGACGAATCCCGAGTGTACTAGATGTGTTCCATTCGTCGCTCTCACTTCCTGTGTTGTTACGCGCCCCAATGTCTCCAACTGCAACGACTACGGCGACGTGAGAGCGCCCACACACGACACTGTCACAGTATCTTCAAAGGATGCGACATGAAGATTTTCATCCCCCCACGCAAACTATCCTTTACTAGGATTCTTTCTCGATTAGCATGAAGTAAATAGAAGCATAAGGTTTTTAACAAGAATTTGTTGCAGAGATGTAGAGAAAGTCAAGTAAATGGAACACACCTACTATTGTATACGTGTTAAAGGGAGTAAAAGTCGTTATTTTCTGTTTTCTCAAAAGCAGTTTTCACGATTAATACTTCATAAATTTGATATAGGTATTAGTGTGACAGATTAAATCTACTCTAGATAATTGTGGCAAATAATCCACACAACGCTATGACTATTTAAATACGCCAGGCCAATGCAAGTAAAACATGTTTTTATGTACCTATGTGTATTTTACATTTTGCAATCCGTATGGGGTTGTTTAAAGATCTACGTTGTGTGATAGGATGCCTTATAAATAAATAAGATTTATTGTATTTATCTTCTTTTAACGCTAGCAGTGCATTTTATAGTTTGCTAGGGGTATAAGTGCAAATGACAGTATAATTCTAAACAACATTACATTAATGCTACTATTTTCTTAATTTGCGGACTAATAATTTTACTTATTAAGAGTGATGTATTTTCAAATCGGTTACTATACATATGTCCAAATTAAGCAGTAGGTGCAGTAATTCAGTCCACACCATGTGAAGTATTCCGCTATGCGATGTAATGGAGTGTTTGTAAATACAAGATCTTTCTCATTGCACAATTGAAAGAAATAAAGAAAAATCAATTATGGCTTCTATTTTAGAAAATTGGAAGTATTAGAAACTTTAAAGCAATAACAAGGAATTCTCGAAAATGGTTAACTCCACAAAAATAAAGAGGTCTTCAGAGGCTATTCCCAGAAAATTCAAGATATACATTTTATTTGTCAGGTAAATATATTTAATATGCAATATTTTAATCAAAACCTTATATACATTTTTTTTTCTTGTTAATCGTTTTTTAGATATCCTTGTTATTGGTTTCAGCTTTAAAAAACTTATACTTTTCTCATACAGGAATTTGTCAACTCGTGTCCATACAAACAAAGGAACTTCAGTCACACAGCAACCAGCTTTTGACTATCACTTTAATCTATGGTACTTCCTTATTTCGCTTCTACTTACAAGGAAGCAGGTAATAAGTATAAATAGTAAGAAGGTCATCTGAATGGAACACATCAGATATTTTTAATTAAACTACGGATTTGTATACATGCAAAGAGTTTTTCATTAGTCTCTTTTATTTATTGCACGATCTTTTACAAATAACGTTGCATAAAATGTAATTAATTATTTCTTACAACACAAAGTTACTTAGTAAGGTATTTTTACTTACGCGTAACTAATACGTTTGAACTCTATTTAATATGCCAGCAGAGGGATATGTGAAACGTGTGTAGAAGTAATCAAAGTGAAACTATATCATATTTTTCACTAGTGATGAAGAAGCTCTTTCCGTCTTGTCAAAGGCGTTGTCATGGCAACCTCCCTCAGCCGGTTGCCATGGTAACCCATAAAATAAAAGTTTATTGGATTAAAATAAAGGATGTTGGTAAACTGGTCTGGCTTGAGGATGGTATATAAATTACTAGGAGAGCGGAAACCATTAGTGCGGCACAAAAAGATTGCTTGACAACGGCGCGCGATATTGGCAACCATTCGGATGCTTGACATTCTGGTAGCACACGTCTCATTGGAATGTCTGTCATACAGATGTGACGCGCTGACCTCCAGCCCGCATCCACGGTCACTCGCCACACAAATACCCCCTCTTTTCTTATTCAACAAATAATGTTCATGAATCAATGTTTACAGAAATACTTACACATTTCATTCATTTTGAAAATGCATACTCTTTTTATCATAGAAAACAAAAGAGTATTGGCCAATGAATTAAAAAATCTGATGTGTTCCATTCACATTACTTTCTCTACATCTCTGTGACAAAATTGGCAGAAATATTCTTATTACTTGTTTCCTTGTAAATAGAAGCGAAATAAGGAAGTAGCATAGTTTAAAGTAATAGTCAAAAGCTGGTTGCTATGTGACTGAAGTTCCTTTGTTTGTATGGACAGGAATTGCCAAATTCTTGCATGAGAAAAGTGCAAGTTTTTCAAAGCTGAAACCAAAAACAAGGGATATTTAAAAAACGATCAACTCCACGAACAAAATGTATATAAATTGTGTGTTTTAATGTGCTGTACATTTTTTGTGTGGTAAGTTTTTATTCATCTCTCATGGTTTAGCAGTTATGCAAAATTCCCTAAAATTGATTCAGAATAAAGTAGTCTTCAGGGAATACTCCCAGGAAATTCAAGATATATGTTTTATTTGTCAGGTAAATATCTTTAATATACGATATTTTAATCAAAATTGTTACAGCCATTTTTAAGAAAATTAAAATTTTCGAAAAAAGTTCCATGTAAAGGGTGGTTGGGGGGATTTTCTTGAAAATCTTCGTGTCGCATCCTTGGAAGATACCAAACTTAAATACAAAATTTCGTTTATGAGCTATGCTGTCCACAGACACACACGCGGACCTTTTTCTGAAAATGCCTTTTTTTGGATTCAGGGGTACCCAAAATATGTATTTTCGGTGAAATCTTGGTATTGAATTTTTGAGTGGAATGCAATACCTTCTCTACAGTAAAAATGTAACGTATCGAAAATTTCAAACCAATAATGTGAACGTGATGCTTGGACTGTACCTGTAGTCAACGACCGGTCCTTCAGAATAATAGTCACGTAACAAACCATAGCCATAATCTATTCACCCTCAAGACTTTATAACACTTATAATAATAATCATCATTATTATTTTGGCCTCTAAGTGTAAACTATTTGGCCATCAGGCGAGAGAAGACTATATGTTTAAAATGCAGTCTTTAAGAAACTTTATTATTGGATGATAAACTGGTTTTTGGTAAGGCTGTAATATAGTACAGATGCTGGCGGGAAAATGGTCGTAAAGTTTATGAAGTGTGTGAAACAGGGAAGCACGCTGCGAATTGTAACGGGAACAACGGATAAGAACATGATCATGTCAGCGCTTTCCCTCGGGTCAGAAGGACATGTTGGGGATCGATGAGATGAAGATGTCGAGGGTAGCATCCATGACCAAATCTCATGTGGATCAATGTGGTGGGATTTAGACGTAGTACCAAGGAGTCTTGGTGAACTTCTTCCTGGATGGTGTCGTAACGTTTTCCTTTTGGTATTTTGGAAAGCAGCCAGGCACAATTCCAGCTACGGTGGTATTTAGAGTTGGTTGAAAGTCTGTGTGTGGAAGTCTGATGCCTTGGAATGTACCCTCTGTTTAGCCAGGTGATCGATGACCTCGTTGTAATGTATATCTTGCGTCGGTTATTGTGTCCAGTTGTGGCGCCTAGATTGTGGCTATGGTGGGTCCTTGATGTGAGTTATTCCATTCTTCCATGTACGAGAGCTGCCCCAGTAGGACCCGACCTGACAATAAAAGCATTAACATTTTGAGGGAAAACATCTTTATACCACTACATAGTTTCCTTTCAGCTCGATACACTTTTCTCAGCGATGTTCAATAGCTTGATACCCTGTTTATAGTGAGAACTATCGAGGACTGCAAAATAGCCATCAACTGCAGACTCCGTCTCTTCATTATTAGCAAATCTTATACCACAAGTCATTTCTTCAAGTTTGGGAACAGAACATAATCAGACGAGGCTAAATCTAACGAATAGGGTGCATGAGGAAACAATTCCAACTTTACCTCATTGATTTAGGCTATGGCGATAATGGACGTGTGAACTGGTGTATTGCCTTGATGAAACAAACCTTTCTTTTTCGTTAAATGCGGCCGTTTTTGTTCGATTCCATCACTCAAACGCAGTAATATTCGCCATTGATTACTTTTCTATTTTTGAGATAATCAATGAAGATTTTCCCGCGTGCGTCCCAGAATACTGATGCCATGACCTTGCTTGCACATGGAACTGTCTTGGCTTTCTTTGGAGCCGATTCTCCCCTTCCACTTCACTGTTTTGATTATTCCGTCTCAGGTGTGAAAAATGGAGCCAGGTTTTATCCATTGTTATGAATCGACGCAAAAATTCAGGTTTATTGCAGCGAAACATTGCAAAACACTCGACTGAAACATCCTCAAGACGCTGTTTTTGTTCTATTGTGAGCGGCACCCACTTTGCACACAACTTTTTCATATCCAACTTTTCAGTCAGTATGCGATTAACAGAACTTTTTGAAATGCCTGCAATGTCTTCTAGCTCGCGCATTTTCAGTCGACGGTCATCCAATAGCATTTTGTGGATATTCTGGACTGGTAACCTCACCACAGAGATGTTCGTCTTGGCAGCTCGTACAGCCGCGCTTAAACTCTGCCAACGAATATTTCACTGTTGTAAACGAAGGAGTAGACTCCCCCAAAGTAGAATCTAGCTCAGCTTTAATATTAGTTGGACTAAGAGCTATCAAATGAAAGTATTGTATCACATAATGATGACCAGTTTTATCCATGTTTACAAACACGCTGAGAACATTCACTAATGATGGCTGCCAAACAAGTGCTAAACAATGCAAAATCGTCAAACTTAAGCTTTCTAAGGGTTGGTACTTTTTACCATTGTTGTTATTGTTTGAAACAACAACCGCTATCTGTACGTCAGGTCGGGTACTTGTGGGACAGCCCTCGTATCAGTTGGCAGTTCTTCCGCTGCTCTCGGCTACTCAGTTGATTCGGTGAGTAGTCTCTTTATTGAATTACTGTATCGTAGTATGCCGGCGAATTGGTGAGCTAATTGATGACTAACTGTATTAATTTTATTATTACGTCTCAGGATCGTGGCCGCGAGGGAGGTAATGTATTACAGGTAATATAATACTTGTAAATAATACACTAGTGAGATGTTCTTGTATATTCTTCAATATCACTGGATACAATAATTATTAACACTGTAGGATGGCACAGATAAATTAAGATTGCATTCTACAGCACGCGCTCCCAGAGGACGCTACCCTTGTGCCGAGCAATGATCACGTGAAGACTGACCAGTAAGGAATGACAAAGGTTGAGTATCTATTCAGCTCTTATATAGGCTCAAAGCTTATACTACATGTTTCTCCTTTAAGGAAGTATATAGTACAGACTTCCTTTTACTTATAAATAAATTAATTTTGTACATATAATATTTATTTCATAAGCTATTTGTATACAACGCTTAGGGATGCGGTATACCAGAAAGAACAACTTCCTTTCTCATGCATGTAGCAATGCAATTATCACTGTTGAATTTTTCAAATAATTATTTTTGATCATAAATGAAATTATACACATTAAATTCAATATTCTGATATTCACAGAACACTTACAAGCTAATTACTTTGAGCAATTAATTTTCATTTACCACATAATCAATATATGGCATCAAAGTCCCTCCATTAACATAAAATAAACACTTGACATGAAAACGCTTGGCTTCCATATATTGACGCCTTATCTTGACTCTCTCAATGGTGGAAAGGAGACACAAGAGACTATTTTAGTGACTATAGAATAACACTCACAAAAGTAACTTTGAAAGAAAGTTACTTTCTGTGATTCCTACCACAAGCACCGTGCATACAATACTATGTAGCTTCTGGGGTCTATGCTTTTAAAAATTACTCTAGAACCTTTCGTTAACTGTAGACAAGCACATCTGATATTAGATCATATACAATCCTTCAGGATCCTGCCACTTTGCTCGTCTTATATACTACCCAAACTTTCTAAACATGGTGTCTTCTCATGGACGAATTTTCGCGCCCTCACCTAGTCTTTATAGCGTTTATTGGTCACGTTACACCCAAAACTGCCACAATGGAAACTCCCCTGATTCCGTATATTTCTGGGATTCCTTAAAAATATGATTGGCCCCTTATTGCATGCATTGATTACATAGAAAACGCCCCTGCGCTAAGCTCTTTTAGTCAACAAAAGACTTGTAGTCAGTCACATGGGGAAATGCACAGAAGTGGGCATTATACCTTTGTAATTAGCTACTCAATCTTCCCTTTACGTAGCTATAAGATTCTTTTTATATATATATATATATATATATATATATATATATATATATATATATATTCACATACATAAGTTACCGCTTCAACCAGCATGACGTTTAATCCAGAGGAAGTGAATTTGACCTCTCTTCAGAGGCTGAATGTACAAGGTGCAAGTATTGATGCGTTTCTCTGCTCAACAGGGGTTGTTAAGGGATCTTTGTAGTACACTCTTGGCGTCTGTTAATATAGGAAACTTCAGAAAGTGCCGAGACATTGCAAGGCTGCTCGGATGACAAGAATCCCAGGTTGGAGGTCTCCACAGGAAGTTGGCACTGAGAAAATTCTTCAGTACTGGGACAAATGAGCATTGACGTTATTTTTAAGATCTTCGTACTTTACGACGTTTATGGAGAGCCATTCAAAACAAACGAAGAGCAATGCTGACTTCAGGAATTGTGTTGATCCATGACAACGCTCGTCTACACAACCCATCGGCTCCTTGAACAATTTCAATGGGACATTTTCGATCATCTGCCGTACAGTCCTGACCTGTCCAGGAGAGCAGTACTTTCAAATCAATGAAGATCTTCAAAACACGTCAATGCTCATTTGAAATCATTGCGTCAACATGTTTTGAAGCGGGTATTGCAAAGCTTGTGCAATGTTTCAATATTTTCCGTGATTATGTTGAAAAGTGTACAAAACTTTTGGTAATAAAATTAATGTTTTCTATGAACTTGTCTTTTATTTATAGCGTATCGGAGGTTGAAACAAAATCTGATGTGTTCCATTCACATGACTTTCTCTACATCTCCGGAACAAATTATTGTTAATTATGTTACTTCATGTTAATCGAGAAAAAATTAGCAGAAATAGTCTTATTACTTGCTTCCTTGTAAGTTGAAGCGAAATAAGGGAGTACCATAGGTTAAAGTGATAGTCAAAAGCTCGTTGCTATGTGGCTGAAGTTCCTTTGTATGGACAGGAGTTGACAAATTCCTGTATGAGAAAAGTATAAGTTCTTCAAAGCTGAAACCAAAAACAAGGAATATCTAAAAAAAGATCAACTCCACAAAAAAAATTATATTACATAAATTATGTGCTTTAACGTGCTCTATATTTTTTGTGTAGATAGTTTTTGTCCATCTCTTATGGTTTAGTAGTTATGCAAAATTCCGTAAAATTCATCCGAATAAAGTAGTCTTCAGAGGCTATTCCAGAAAATTCAAGATATACATTTTATTTCTCAGGAAAATAGTTTTAATGTATTAATCAAAATCGTTAGAGCCATTTTTAAGAAAATCAAAATTTTCGAAAAAGGTTCTATGTAAAGGGTAGTTGGGTGTGGGGGAATTTTCTTGAAAATCTTTGTGTCGCATCCTTGGAAGATACCAAACTTAAATACCAAATTTCCTATTTAACGGTCTTTTCGTTTTTCAACTATGCTGTCCATAGACAGACACACGCACACACACGGACCTTTTTTCTGAAAATGTTTCTTTTTCAATTCAAGGAAACCCAAAACATGTATTTCCGGTGAAATCTCGGTATGGAATTATTGGGTGGAATGCAACACCTTCTCTATACAGTACGTTCATAGTGCGTGTAGAGAAAGTAAAGATTATCACCTATCGTATACACGTTCAGTGACATTTCGAAACGTTTGACCAGCGATCGGTTGAACAGACTGTTAAGGAATCAATCAATTAAGTTACTCAAGAGGTTATAAAGTGCAGTTCAGTTATTGAGTTGTTACTCAGCATCAGCAGTTCAGTTGTGATTCGATTCCGCGGATCAATTGTGTTCTCTTCTCATCGCAAGATTAACCTTTGTGCTACGCTGAGCATGGAAGGGTCTATAGCAGAAATTGCGATTCTAATTGGTAACCATAGCAACGAACATCTCTGAAATGATTACTGTCTTAAAAATCTTATGTGTTACACTCACATGACTTTCTCTAGCTGTTCTAGAAACTTCATACATAAGATTCTTCTTCTTTCTACACCTCGCTAATCGTGGTACTCATTAGCACAATGTTCTTATTATTTAGTTCCGTATAAGTAGGAAGAAAATAACGGGAATACACTAGGCTAAACCAATAGTCAAATGTTTTAAAAGCTGTCGTTATGCGATTGTCATTACAAATCGCTTCTTTTCTTGGCCAGGAGTAGAACAAAAGAAAAACGGACACTCCCGTCTCAGAAAAGTATAAATACTTCTCAACTGAAACTAATAACAATGAATACTTCGAAAACGGTAAGCTCCACGAGAAAAAAGTATGTGACAACTTTTGTTTTTGAACAAGACCTAAATTTTTTGTATAGTAAGTTTTTGTCTATCTCTTGCGGTTTACTAGTTATGCCAAATTAAGCAAAATTCATCCACAATAAACAGGTCTTCAGAAGCTATTCCCAGAAAATTCAAGATATACATTTTATTTGTTAGGTAAATATCTTTGATATCTGACATTTTAATCAAAATCGTTAGAGCCATTTTTAAGAAAATCAACATTTTCGAAAAAAGTTCCATATAAAGGGTATTTTGGGGTGGGGAGAATTTTCTCAAAATCTTCGTGTCGCATCCCTGGAAGATCCTAAACTTAAATACCAAGTTTGGTATTTTAGCTACTTTTCGTTTTTGAGTTATCGTGTTCACGGACACACACACACACACACACACACACACACACACACACACACACATGGACCTTTTTCTCAAAGTGCCTTTTTTTTTTTTTGATTCGGGGGGTCCTAAAATATGTATTTCCGGTGAAATCTCGCTATCGAATTTTTGGGTGGAATACACTACTTCTCTATCCCTATGTACATCGTACATATGGGGCTAGAGAAAGTGAAAATCTGATGTGTTCCATTCACATGACTTTCTTTACATCTCTGCAACAAATTATTGTTAAAAAGCTTATTCTTCTATTTACTTCAGGCTAATCGAGAAAAAATAGCAGAAATAGTCTTATTACTTGCTACCTTGTAAGTGGAAGCGCAATAAGGGAATATATCAGATTAACGTGACAGTCAAAAGCTGGTTGCTATGTTACTGAAGTTATTTTGTTTGTATGGACACGAGTTGACAAATACTTGTATAAGGAAAGTAGAAACATTTTAAAACTGAAAGCAATAACAAGGAATATCTCAAAAAAGGTCAACTCCACGAATAAATGTATAGAATATAAAGTGTGTATTTTAATGAGCTCTATATGTTTTATTAATTAAGCTTTTGTCTATCTCTTACGGTTTACTAGTTATGCAAAAATTCACAAAATTCATCCAGAGGCTATTCCTGGAAAATTTACAATATGGATTTTATTTATCGTATAAATATCTTCAATCTAAGATATCTTGTTCTAAATAGCAATTTTTCAGAAAATCAAACTGTTTGAAAATGTTTCCATGTAAAGGGTAGCTGGGGGGGATTTTCTTGAAAATCTTCGTGTCGCATCGCTGGTAGATAATGAATTTAAATACCAAGTTTAATATTTAACGGACTATACATTTTTGAGCTTTGCTTCACACAGACACACACTCACGACATATTTTTAATATTTTTTTTTTTGGATTCCAAGGGTCTCAAAACACATATTTCCGGTGAAATCTCGACATCGAATTTTTCGGTGCATAACAATACCTTCTCTATACACTATGTACATCATAAGAGTAGAGAAAGCATTTTCAGAAAAAGGTTCCTCTCTGTGTGTGTGTGTGTGTGTGTGTGTGTATGTGGTTTTATGGACAGGATAGCTCAAAAACGAAAAGACCGTTAAATACCAAACTTGGTATTTAAGTTCAGTATCGTCCAAGGATGCGACACGAAACTTTTCAAGAAAATCCCCCACCCCCTATTTGGAAAGAATTTCGAAAAATTTTATTTCAAAAATGGCTTAACGATTTTGATTAAAATCTCTTAAATTTAAGATATTTACGTTCCAAATAAAGTGTATATTTTGAATTTTCTGGGAATAACCTCTGTAGACTACATTATTGTGGATGAATTTTACGGAATTTTGCATAACTGCTTAACCGTAAGAGATGGACAAAATCTTACCACACAGAAATGTAGAGCACGTTAAAACACACAATTTATGTTATAAACATTTTTTTGTTTTTGAGATATTCCTAGTTAATGGTTTCATCTTTTACAAACTTGTACGTTTCTTATACAGGAATTTGTCAACTCCTGTCCATACAAACAAAGGAACTTCAGTCACATAGCAACCAGCTTTTGACTGTCACTTTAATCTATGGTGCTCCCTTATTTCGCTCCTACTTACAAGAAAGCAAGCAATAAGACTATTTCTGCTAATCTTTTCTCGATTAGCATGAAGTAAATAGAAGCATAAGCTTTCTAACAATAATTTGTTGCAGAGATGTAGAGAAAGTGATGTGAATGGAACACATCAGATTCTTTTCTGGGATGGAATACAGTATATTCTCTACCAAGCGTAACAAATGTTGACTGTTTTTATTTTCTTCTAAGTTAATTCTGTTCGCTGTAATACCTTTCCCAAAAAAGATGCTTATTTGGTAAGGAAAAGCTTTCTACACAGATTCTGGGACAGGCAGATAAATACAAACCGTTATCTTGTTTGCAGGGGATCTGGAAGGAACAGTAAAATTCCTTGAGGCAAATAAAAGGCCGTATTGCATACATCTTGCTTTTTCTTTGGTGCTTGTAACCTTAACAATACCAGACTTGACAACCTTATTCTTATTTTCTTGGAATACACTCACATTGGATATAAACACAGCAACCAACAACAATCTCCACAAAAACTTGTTTTCTTGAAACAAAAGAACATATTCTCAAGTTGTTTCCAGCTGCTAATAGCAGCTAAAGCACCCTGACTCAATGTCAACCACTTTAAAAAAAACAAAAAAAAAACACGTCTTACATTCACATATCTTTCTCTATCTGCTCTGCAAAAACCATTCTTACAAAAAAAAAATATATATATCTGATGTGTTACACTCACATGACTTTTTCTAGCTACTCTACAAATAAACTTCTTATTACGAAAGATAATTCTTCTTTAAACAACATGCTAGTTCCTTATAAGTAGAATGGAACTAAGGGAATGCACTAGGCTAAAGTGATAGTCAAATGTTTTAAAAGCTGTCGTTATGCGATTGTCATTGCAAATCGCTTCTTTGCTTGGTCTGGAGTAGAACAAAAGGAAAACGGACACTTCCGTCTGAGAAAAGAATAAGTACTTCACAATTGAAACTAATAACAAAGAATACCTCGAAAACGGTAAGCTCCACGAGAAAGATGTATATGACATAACTTGTGTATTTTAACAAGATCTACATTTTTTGTACAGTAAGTTTTTATCTATCTCCTACGGTCTACTAGTTATACCAAATTAAGCAAAATTCACCCAGAATAAACAGGTCTTTAGAAGCTATTCCCAGAAAATTCAAGATATACATTTTATTTGTGATAGAAATGGCCTTAATATGTGGTATTTTAATCAAAATCGTTAGAGCTATTGTTAGGAAAAACAAAATTTTCGAATTTTTTTCCATGTAAACGTAGAGGTGGGGGATTTTCTTAAAAATCTTCGTATCCCGTCCTTGAAGATACCTTCGTTTTTGAGCTATGCTGTTCACAAACACACTCAGACACAGACAGACAGACAGACTTACAGACATACACACACGGACCTGTTTCCAAAAATGCTTTTTGGATCCAGGAGGTTCTAAAACATGTATTTCCGGTGAAATCTCGACATGGAATTTTTGGGTGGAATACAATACTTCTCTATCTGTATGTACAGTGTACACACGGGACTAAAGAAAGTAATATTCTGCTACTTACATAATGCTAATCTTGAGTTGACCGTTTTTTAGATATTCCTTATTATTAGTTTCAGTTTTAGAACAACTATCTATACAGGAAATTGTCAACTCTTGTCCATACAAACAAAGGTGCTTAAATAACATAGCAACCAGCTTCTAAAAGATTTGACTATCTATTTAGCCTAGTGCATTCCCTTATTTCCCTTCAACAATAGGGCAGGCAATAACACTTTCTGCCATTTTTACTTTCTCTATATGCACTATGTACATAGTGTATAGAGAAGGTATTGCACTTCACCCAAAAATTCGATACCGATATTTCACCGGAAATATATGTTTTAGGGTCCCCAATATCCAAAAAAAGCATTTTCCCAAAAAGGTCCGTGTGTGTGTGTGTGTCCGTGTGTCTGTGAACACGATAACTCAAAAACGAAAAGTCGGTAAAATACCAAACTTGGTATTTAGGTTTAATATCTTCCAGGGATGTGACACGAAGATTTTGAGAAGAAAAAAATAACCGCACCCCAAACTACCCTTTAAATGGAACTTTTTTCGAAAATTTTGATTTTCTCAAAAATGGCTCTAACGATTTTGATTAAAATTTCGTATATTAAACATATTTACCTGGCAAATAAAATGTATATCTTGAATTTTCTGGGAATAGCCTCTGAAGAGTAGTTTATTCTGGATGAATTTTACTGAATTTTGAATAACTGCTAAACCGTAAGAGATGGACAAAAACTTACCACACAAAAACTGTAGAGCACATTAAAACACACAATTTATGTTATATACATTTTTTTCGTGGAGTTCGTCGTTCTTGAGACATTCCTTATTTTTTTGTTTCTGCTATGAAAAACGTATACTTTTCTCGTACAGGAACTTGGGCTTTTTAAGAATAATTTGTTGCATGGATATAGAGAGAGTCGATTGAATGGAAAACATCAATTTTTTTTTTTTTGGATTCAGGGAAAACCAAAGCATATATTTCCGTTGGAATACAATACTTTCTCTATCCACTATGTACATTGTACCTGCGGGCTAGAGAAAGTATCACTTATGAAAACTTGGCCTGAAAAACAAATTCTGGCTGTTAACAGGATTTGGTAGTATTCCTTAGGGATTAGTAAATGTAGGCGTATATAAGAGGAGCTAGCTATTTTGTGCATCATGTACTGTCAGCTCAGCAATACAAACTTATGGGAAAACCGTGAGTTAAAACAAAAGAACACAGGTAGTTCCCATCCGTACCTGCGCACAGTGATGGACAGCTCCGTTCTTCACAATGCAATTCAAACCATATCTTTAGAAATGTCTGTTCCTTTATTTGATTCGGCCTAATCTCTTGTGTGGAGGGTTGGTTGGTTCAAGGGGTTGAATTCCCTTCACAAAGGAGTCTTTTCTCTTCTCGGATTCCCTTGCAGTATCACGTACAAGCAAGGTGTCTTCAAGAGTAACCAAACTTTCCTGTTTGTTTACTTGCAAACTCAAATGGGCCGTGAATTCCTTGCTTGGAAAGTGTTCAAGCAAGACGCATTTGCTACTGAAAATATGTGATCTGTTTGTATTGCTTGCAAAGACTGGATCAATCAAAGTTTTCGGCCCGAGGGCAGGAACCTAGCCCCTGTCAGCACATTGTTATCTGCTGAAAACCTTCTTTCCAATCAAAACTTCTTCCAGATTCTCTGTTGCCATCCAGTTTTCTTCATTCAACAGCCCAGATTCTTTTCTTCTTCTTGATCACTTTCATCTTTCGCCCAGTTTTAATTTCTTTAACACATGCCTAAAGTTTTGTTTTTCATTTAAATATACCATTGTAACAGAAACAATAATAAAACCTTGACAAAAACTAAAGCCATTTAAATAAGAAAAGGGAATGTAAAAATCTGATGTGTTCCATTCACATTACTTTCTCTATATCTCTGCAAAAAAGTATTGCTTACGCTTATATTTACTTCATGCTAATTGAGAAAAAATTAGCAGAAATAGTAATTGCTTCGTTGTAAGCAGAAGCGAAATAAGGGAGTACCATAGATTAAAGTGATAATGAAAAGCTGGTTGCTATGTGACTGAAGTTCCTTTGTTTGTATAGACAGGGGTTTAAAAATTCCTGTATGAGAAAAGTGTAAGTTTTTCAAAGTTGAAACTAAACACAAGGAATATTTTAAAAACCACCAACTTCACGAAAAATAGGCACATAACATAAATTGTGTGTTTTAAAGTGTTCTTCATTTTTTGTGTTGTAAGTTTTTGTACCTACATCTCTTACGGTTTAGCAGTTATGCAAAATTCCGTAAAATTCATCCAGAATAAAGTAGTCTTCAGATGCTATTCCCAGAAAATCCAAAATATACATTTTATTTGTCAAGTAAATAGCTTAAATATTTGTGATTTTAATCAAAATCGTTAGAGCCATTTTTGAGAAAATCACAATTTTCGACAAAAAGTTCCATGTAAAGGGTAGTTTGGGGTAGGGGGATTTTTCTCAAAATCTTCGTGTCGCATCCCTGGAAGATACTAAACTTAAATACCAAGTTTGGTATTTTACCGTCTTTTCGTTTTTGAGTTATCGTGTTCACAGACACACACACACACACACACACACACACACACACACGCGCGCGCGCGCGCGGACCTTTTTGTGAAAATGCTTTTTTTTGGATACAGGAGACCCGAAAACATATATTTCTGGTGTAATCTCGGAATCGAATTTTTGGGTGAAGTGCAATACCTTCTCTATACACTATGTACATAGTACGTGTAGAGAAAGTAAAACTATTTAAAACCATAAATATACTATTTTGCCGTCTGTTACTGTATGTTGAAGGAATTACTTGCAAATTATGTACAAATGTGAAAACGGATCTCCAAAAACATTTTTTACTTTATCTGACAAGTAGAGGCAGTTCTGTATTCCACCCAAAATTTCAACAGAGGGGTTTCACCAGAAACGCAAGCTTCTAGGAGTTGTAGGAATTATTTCCCTCAGAAAGAAAAACATCTTTACTACATTATCTATGGTAATTAAAAAGTACGTGTTTTGTAATCTATCAGCATTCCATATAGATACTTGTTCCAAATTACATGTTTGCCTTTATCTGAACCCAAAACGAGATCTTTAAAACAATTTTGCTCATTCTTCCTTGCTTCCTTTCTTCTTTTCTTTCTTTTTTCTTCCTTTCTATCTTCTTCCCTTGCCTTTTTCACACTATCTTCCTTTCTTTCTTTCTCTCTCTCTCTCTTTCTTTCACTTCTCTTTCTCTCTGTGTGAAAAACATACATAGAAACGAAAAGTAGCCAAATTTCGAATCTGGGTCGAGTATGATTCAAGGCTGACCACTAACTTTTCAAGAGCAAGTCCTGGAATAACCTCAGCCAATAGGAACGTCCTCACGGGATTAGAAACGCTGAAAATTGGCTCAGGAATTGGTGTCCGTGATAGTAACAACCGGCTGACCGAGTGAGGTGATTGCGTGGTAATATGTGCGAATCGCATTTTTTTTTTTAAATACAGCTCCAGAGGCTTGTCAGGACTCCGGCACTGTATTCCTTTTTCCTCTTTTTTCCAGTTTGCTATATTTCTTTAGTTGACCTATTAATGTTTAACGTTTTTCCTTTTACATATACATACACATTTACAAACACAGAAACACTCATGCCTAACGAGGGACTCGAACCCACGATCCCGTGCGCAACGAAGCACCAAAGCGAGGCACTTTAGCGAGCGCGGCCACGGGGACCGGTACATTCGTGAGGTTTTGGGTACGATTCCCATGGCCGATCTTTCCCCGGGTGCCAGGAGAATGCTGGGAAGGTTCATTTCATCCCCTAAATGTCCTGTGTTGGGCGGGATGCACCTTGGCGGTGGAGAGGCTATTTCCGGCGTCGCGCTACCACTCCTTCGGGTGCTTTCAGGCTCGAGAGTTGGAAGCGTTCAATCTGGGATCACGTCGTCGTAATCGGATCTGGTCTCTCACATCATCCTTCCCTCTCTGGTGTCAAACTCGCAAAGGACCCCTAACCCTTGGGATCTCCTTCAAGAGCTAATCCTAATCACCTGCTTGAGCAACTTGCTGATGTCTCAGTTGAGAAGTCGCCTTCCATTGTCATATATTTTATTTCTGTTGAAATACTTTTATTCACAATTCTGACGACAGAGGAAAACTTCATCAGATTGGCTGGCACACTTGATGGTACCCCCTAAGGCATCTCGCACCTGCTGTAAAGAACGTCTGCCACAGAGCTGACGTCTGACCTCATCCAAATGGATGTAAAAATGACGATCAAATGAAGAGCGTTGCAGTTTTTCGTGACGTAGAAACAAAGCAGCAGATACTACAGGTGTCCCGTTGTTAGAGAAGTCGTTCAGCCGTGAAATGAACAAACAAGAGCGTGTATGAAGATAGCAGCTGCGGCGGTGAACCTCGCTGAATTTGGACAGTCATGCAGAGCTGGGCAATATGTGGCCAAGGTGAAGAGCCTGCCTCTACATGACTTTCCCATCTACTGACCTCTCAATGACGTACAAGTCAAGTTGGCAGGAATGTCTGCTACAACACTCACCTGTCCTGCAAATCCTCAAGAATACACCTCCAGCAACTTTCCCAATACCGTTACTTTTTGAAGGATTTAAAGCTTTCTAAACGACACCCATAAAAATCTGACATGCTCCATTCACATGACTTTCTCTGTCTGTTCTGCAAACAAATTATACTTACAAAAGATTATTCTTTTATCTCATACTAATCGAGATAAACCTTAGCAAAAATGTTCTGATTACTTAGTTCATTATAACCAAAAGAGAATTACGAGAATAAATTACGCTAAAGCGATTGTCAAGCGATTCCATGACCATGAGATATTAAACGGATAAAGGTATCCTGTGTGACAAAGGTTTGAAGTATATTAAAATTGAAACCAACAACAATGAATATCTCGGAAATCGTTAACTCTACAAAAAAGCGCATATGACATAAATTGTATGCTTTAACAAAAACTGCATTTTTGTATAGTAAGCTTTGTATAACTCATATGGTTTATCAGTTATGAAAAAGTCTTCCAGAATGAACGGGTCTTTTCTTATCAGAAAATTTCATTTCCCAAGCAAAATATTGTTAGAGCCATTTTTGAGAAAACCAGATTTTTCGAGAAATGTTCCATGTAAAGGATAGTTGGGCGGCGGTTCCAGAAAATCTTCATGTCACATTCTTGGAAGATATTGAACTTAAATACCAAGTTTTCGTTTGGAGGCTCAATTTTCACAGACATACGGGCACAGACCTTTTTCTAAAATCTTATGTGTTCCATTCACATGACCTTCTCTACATCTCATTAACAAATGTTGAAAAGCTTATCCTTCTACAGCATGCTAATCGAGATAAACATTAGCAGAAATGGTCTCATTATTTAGTTCCTACTAAGTAGAAGAAAAATAAGGGAATACACTAGGCTAAAGCGATAGTCAAATCTTTTAAAACCTGGCTGCCATATCATTGAAATTCGTTCTCTTTGCATGGACAGGAGTTAATGATTTCCAGTAAGAAAAAAGTATAAGTATTTTAAAATCGTAACCTATAACAAGGTCCAGCTCTGAAATGGTTAATTCTACAACAAAATTATCTATGTCATGTCAGAAAAAATGTTTTTTTAGCTTAAGTTTTTCTCTATATGTTACGGTTTACCGTGTATGAAGTCATTTAGAATGAAGAAATCTTCAGATGCTATCCTCAGAAAATTCAAGATGGACATTAGGTTTTATTTAAATACACAAAATATTCGGATAATCGAATTTTATAGGCAAATACCGCAAGTGTATAGTGAAATGATCGATTCCTCAGAAAGGAAATGGCGCATACTTTACGAGTAATTAAGGAAGAACCAGTGTGTATAAAAAGGTCGCAGTGGAAGTGCATCAATCGTATGGAGGAATTGAAAGCAAATACTGAAAAACCGGTGTTTCACTTTGGATACCGTACATGACTTTTTGGATGGAAAAGATTTCTCAATCATGAAGACTTCAAAGTGACAGTGAGCGGTGGAAGAGTACAACTCTGTATTGAAAAATCTGATGTGTACCATTCACATGACTTTCTCCATATCCCTGCAACAAACAATTCTTAAAAAGCTTATACTTCTATTTACTTCATGCTAATCAGAAAAAATTAGCAGAAATAGTCTAATTACTCGCTTCCTTGTAAGTAGAAGCGAAACAAAGGATAACCGTCGGTTAAAGTGATAGTCAAAAGCTGGTTGCTATGTCAATGAAGTTCCTTTGTCTATATGGATAGGAGTTGACAAGTTCCTGTATGAGAAAAGTATACGTTTTTCATAGCAGAAACCAAAAATAAGGAATGTCACAAAAACGACGAACTCCACGAAAAAAAGTATATAACATAAATTGTGTGTTTTAATGTGCTCTACATTTTTATGTAGTAAGTTTTTGTCCATCTCTTACGGTTGAGCAGTTATTCAGAATTCTGTAAAATGTATCCTGAATAAACTACTCTTCAGAGGCTATTCCCAGAAAATTCAAGATATACATTTTATTTGCCAGGTAAATGAGTTTAATATACGAAATTTTAATCAAAATCGTTAGAGCCATTTTTGAGAAAATCAAAATTTTCGAAAAAAGTTCCATGTAAAGGGTAGTTGGGGTGGGGAATTTTTCTCAAAATCTTCGTGTCGCATCCCTGGTAGATACTAAACTTAAGTACCAAGTTTGGTATTTTACCGACTTTTCGTTTTTGAGTTATCGTGTTCACAGACACACGGACACACACACACACACACACACACACACGGACCTTTTTGTGAAGATGCTTTTTTTGGATATTGGGGACCCTAAAACATATATTTCCGGTGAAATCTCGGTATCGAATTTTTGGGTGCAGTGCAATACCTTCTCTATACACTATGTATATAGTGCGTATGGACAAAGTAAAAAACCGGTACCACGTGACAGTAAATACCTTGATAACAATGGAAATAACGCTGAGAAACAGAGTAAGGTACTAAGTTTGTAAATAAAGTTTTGTGTTGACTATTTCGTTCATGACACGTGATCGTAGGAAGTGACCAATCCTGTAAATTGGCGGGTAAAATTCCAACCAATCGGAACTCAGTATCTCTGCATTTTAATCGTTTTTTTTTATCACACTCACGTGCAATCGGTTCTCTAAATTTATCGCAGCCACGTGCATTTGTTTCCTGTCTGAACTAATGCTCGTCTCATAATAATAGTATCTGTGTGCAGTGATATTCCCGGAAGTTCCAAAACGTTTTGGGGAAAGGTCTATCGCTGAAATAGACATATTAATTGAAAAGTCAAAGCCGCAGAATACTAAAAACAACAGAGAGTGTGTGGAACCAGTTAAGGAACGAGGCAGGCCATGACATCAAATGGACATCAAATATACGTCAAGACAAATGGAATATTATTCTTCGTGTCCTATAGGCCAATCATTGTTATTTTATTCACCAAATAGTCTTATTATATACAACTCGAGCTACAACTTTTCTCTAGATAAAAGTTGGAGCGCTCGTTATTATTAAGTTTTGTCAAACTTTGGTTAGTTTTTAGATGGCCCTCGTACAGAGGTGCTAGAGAAAGTAAAAAATCTCATGTGTTCCATTCTCATGACTTTCTCCACATTTCTGCTACAAATCATTCTTAAAAAGTTTATGTTTCTATTTATTTCATGCTAATCGAGAAAACAATTAGCAGAAGTAAGTCTTATTACTTGCTTCCTTATAAGAAGAAGCGAAATAAGGGAGTGCCATAGGTTAAAGTGACAGTCAAAAGCTGTTTGCTATACGACCGAAGTTCCTTTGTTTGTATGGACAGGAGTTGACAAATTCCTGTATGAGAAAAGTATGTTTCTTAAAGCTGAAATCAATAACAAGGAATCTCTCAAAAACGATCAACTCCACGAAAAAAAATGTACGACACAAATTGTGTGTTTTAACGAGCTCTACAATTTTTGTGTACTAACTTTTTGTCTATCTCTTACGGTTTACCCGTTATGCAAAATCCAATAAAAATTATCCAGAATAAAGAGGTCATTAGAGATACATTTTATTTGGCATGTAAATATCTTTAATATAAGAGATATTAATCAAAATCGTTAGAGCCATTTTTGAGAAAATCAAAACTTTCGAGAATTTTTCCATGTAAAAGTTAGATTGGGGTGGGGGATTTTCTTGAATATCTTCGTGCCGCATCCTTGGAAGATACCAAACTGAAATACCAAGTTTAGTGTTTAACGGTCTTTTAGAGCTATGCTGTCCACAGACACACACACGCATCTCAGTATCGAATTTTGGATGCAATACAAAACTTTCTCCATACACTAGTACATGTTACGTGTAGAGAAAGTAAAAAAGGGGCTTCCATGTGCAACACGTGAATGGGAACAAATTGTGATGACACTATTGGCAGCTGGCAGGAAGGACTCCCACACCCGGAAACAAACCATTTCTGTGTAGATCTGTGGAGATGGCACACAGGAAGTAGGCGGGGCTGATGTAGTAGTAACCTGATGATCCAGCACCCAGGAACACCTGAGGAGCTACAAACCCTCTAACCCTCACCTCAACCATCTCAAAGAACACAATTATCCCATTCAGATACTTCACCCATAGCATACCTACCACTTGTGTGTCTGTATACAGCATAGCTCAAAAACGAGAACTTCGTTAAATACCAAACCTCGTATTTCAATTCTGAATAGTAGATGGAAATTAAAAGAAAACACTAGGCTAAAACGATAGTCAAATCCTTTAAAAGCTGGTTGCCATGTGGTTGAAATCCGTTTCTTTGCAATGCCAGGAGTTAGAAACTTTCCATGTTAGAAAAGTTAAAGTATTTTAAATTTGAAACAAATAGGAATATCTCAGAAATGGTAAATTCCACGAAAAAAAACTAGTATGACAGAAATGGTGTGTTTTAACGAGATCTACATTTTTGGAGTAGTAAGTTTTTATCTAACTCTTACGGTTTATGAGTTACGCAAAATTCTTTCAGAATAAATAGGTCTACTGAGGCTATTCCCAGAAAATTCAAGATATACATTTTATTTGCCACTTTTAATATCCGGTACTTTAATCAAAATCGTTAGAGCCTTTTTTGAGAAAATCAAATTTTTCCACGTAAAGGGTAGTTGGGTTCTCTTTAAAATATTCGTGTCGCATCCTTGGAAGATACTAAACGTAAATACCAAGCTTATAAATGCTTTTTTTTTTATCACGGGGCCTCAAAACATGTATTTCCGGTGACATCTCGGTATGGAATTTTTGGGTGAATTACAATACCTTCTCCATCCACTATGTACATAGTACGTGCAGAGAAAGTAAAAACATTCGGTAAATAAACATGATCGAATACGTCATCTACCATTTGAGAACTAATGTAAGTATTACAATGATAAAATCTCCCTTCCTGTATATTATAAATTATTAATAGTCCATTTCGCTGAATTGTCTTATCAAATACAATTTGAGTTTTCATCTCCTGGGACATCGTGAATTATCGACAAGATGAAAACACTCGTGGTATTACTTATGAAGATCAAAGAAGATCCAAAAAAGGGTTAAACTGAAAAACAGATGCAAGAAATTGCAACAAAAATAGAGTTAGGAGTGTATATTTCATGTTTTCTGTGCACGACAAGCCATTTTAGCAGCAAAATATTACCAGGGCCGGCTGTTAAGTCCCGGGCCTCACACAGATATGGCGCCACTAGGCCAGTTAGACGCTAGCATGTATAGTTTAACTCTAGACTAGCTTGTATCCATAGTTACAGGTCAATAGCTTGTTTACTTTTCCAATGACAGCGTTTTAAACAAGACAACTTTAGAGTTTTCACGAAAATGGAGGATTTGAAAAAACGAGCAGTGATTAAATACTTCCATTTGAAAGGCTTAACGCCTAAAGAAATCAAGGAGGAAATGGAAAGTACATTGAAAGACTCTGCCCCTTCATATTCAATGATTAAAAGGTGGGTTGCAGAGTTTAAAATGGGACGTACGAGCACTAGTGATGAGCCTCGCTCTGGACGCCTGTAGAAGTGACAACTCCAGAGATCATTGAAAAAATTCATCGTTTAGTACTGGAAGACCGCAGATTAAAGTTGTTTGAGATAGCAGAGGCTGTAAACGTATCACAAGAACGTACAGATGACATTTTAAGTAATGTTTTGTGCTTTCACAAGATCTGTGCAAGATGGGTACCGTATTTGTTGACACCTGATCAAAAGTTGCAAAGAAAAACTGTTTCTGTTAAGAATGTGGAGCTCTACCGTAAAAATCCCAGTGAATTTTTGAGGAGACGGCTTATTACCATGGATGAAACTTGGATACATCACTACACTCCAGAAAGTAAATCACAGTCAAAACAGTGGATTGCGCCAGGTGAACCAACCCCAGAAAAGGCAAAGTCATTTGTGTCAGCTAACAAGGTTATGGCGAGTGTTTACTGGGGTGCACAGGGATTTATTTTTATTGATTACTTGGAAAAGGGTAAAAGTATGACTGGTGACTACTGCGCAACGTTTGAATGATGAGGTGAAAAGAAAAATACCTCATTTAGAAGAGAAAGGAAAAAGCTCAGGCTCATCGTTCAGTCATTGCAATGGGCAAAATGTGCGAATAAAAGTTCAAATTGCTTGTACATCCACCCTGTTCGCCAGATCTAGCATTCAGTGACTACCCCCTGTTCCCAAACCTCAAAAAATGTCTTGGAGGACGAAGATTTCACGCCAACGAGGAAGTCATTGATGCGGTAAACAGCTATTTTGAGGACCTTGATAAATCGCACTACAGAGATGGTTTAATTAAATTAGAACACCGATATGACAAATGTATTAACCTTTCTGGAGATTATGTTGAGAAATAAAGCAAAAAAATAAATAAATAAATACAGTTTTGATTGGGAGGCCCGGGACTTAACAGCCGACCCTCGTATATTATAAATTACTTATTAATAGTCTATATCGTTGAGTTGTCTTATAAAGTACAACTCGTGTTTTCATCTCTTAGGACGTGAATTATCCACAAGATAAAAAAACTCATGGTATAACTTATGATAATTAAAGAAGGTACAAAACATGATGAAACAGGAAAAGAGCTGCAAGAAATTGCAACGAAAATAGAGTTAGGAGTGTATATTTCATGGTTTCTGTACAAGACAAGTCATTTTAGCAGCAAAGTATTATAGATGCAGCACCTAGGTAGAGGAAGACACGAAAATGTGACGTCAGGAAGATAAAAAGAGAATTTTGGATGCAATATTGCGCGGCGAGTGAGTGCTGGGCAGACAATGGTGACCTCAAACAGCATACATACGTGTATAACGAAATCCTGAGAGATTATCTGGAGGCAGTAAATATTTAAACTGTGGCTGCCGGACAGGTCTTGTACCGGCCGGAACGTGCGGCTAACCAACCTTTGTGGTCACTCTCACCTTGTTAACAGATAATTTGCATGAATCATTAAAATACACTAATTTAGAATGAATGGTTGCAAATTGGCAACTTCACAATGAAATACGTGTTAACGCGCTCACCAAAAAGGTCAACTCCACTATAGGCAGCTTTAACTGCTGAATACTAACACCGGGGAGTCCTGTGTTTAACGTCACGACTGATTTTCACTTGAAAGCAATACATTTACTAGATAATCATGTAGCTCAGTCGATAGAGCACTGATGTGCCAGGCGTCCCGGGTGCAATTCCAATCCGATGTGTTCCATTCACATGACTTTCTCAACATCAATTGTTCAATTTACTTAACGCTAATCGAAAACAAATAGCATAAATAGTCTTATACTTGCTTCCTTGTAAGTAGAAGCGAAGTTAGGGAGTACCATAGATTAAAGTGATAGTCGCTATGTGACTGAAGTTCCTTTGTTTGTATAGACAGGAGTAGACAAATTCCTGTATGAGAAAAGTATAAGTTTTTCAAAGCTGAAGCTAAAAACAAGGAATATCTTAAAAACGATCAACGCCACGAAGAAAATGTATATAGCATAAATTGTGTGTTTTAATGCGTTCTACATGTTATATGTGACAAGTGTTTGTCCGTCTCTAACGGTTAAGAAGTTATGCAGCATTCCGTAAAATTCGCCCAGAATAAAGTAGTCTTCAGAGGCTATTTCCAGAAAATTCAAGATATACATTTCATTTGTCAGCTAAATATCTTTAATACACGATATTTTAATCAAAATCGTTAAAACAATTTTTGAGAAAATCAAATTTTCGAAAAAAGTTCCATGTAAAGGGTAGTTGGGGGTGGGAGATTTTCTTGAAAATCTTTGTGTCGCATCCTTGGAGGATACTAAACCTAAATACCAAGTGTGTTTTTAACGGACTATTCGTTTTTGAGCTATGCTGCCCACAGACACACACACTCACGGACATTTTTCTAAAAACGCTTTTTTTGATTCAGGGGTCTCAAAACATGTATTTCCGGTGAAAGCTTGGTATCAAATTTTTTGGTACATTACAATACCTTCTCTATATACTATGTACATAGTACGTGTAGAGAAAGTAAAAAATCTAATGTGTTCCAATCACATGATATCCTCTAGCTGTTCGACAAACAAACCTTTTATTCAAAACATTAATCTGTTATCAACATCATGCTAATCATGGGAAACATAAGCAGAATTAGTATTATTACTAGCTTCCTTGTAAATAAAAGGGAAATAAGAAAATGCGTAGGCTAAAGTGATAATTTCGTCCTATAAAACACGGCGAAACAACTGAAATTCCAGTCTCTTTGCTTACCAGGAAGAAACAAACGAGATATGAGAATAAATATGTCTTCCCGTTTAAGAAACATTTAAGTATCTACAATTAAAACCAATAATCCGGAATATCTTGAAAAGAATTAACTCTTAAAAAAAATGAGTTTTAATGATATATACATTTTTGTACAGTAAGATTTTGTATATCTCTTGCAGGTTGCCAGTTACATTAAAGTCATCCAGAATGAAGAGGGCTTCAGCGGCTATTCCCAGAAAATTTAATATATAGGTACATTTCATTTGTCATAAAAATATCTTAAACATAAGGTATTTTAAGCAAAATTGTTAGAGCCATTTTTGAGAAAATCAAAATGTTCGTAAAATGTTCCATGTAAAGGGTAGTTTGGAGTGAGGGATTTTCTTGGAAACCTTCGTATCGCATCCCTGGAAGATGCCAAACTTGAATATCAAGTTTGGTATTTAACAGTTATTTCATTTTTGAGCTATGCTGCCCATAGACACACAGGCGTTTTACTAAAATGCTGTATTTCAGTTTAAATCTCGGTATCGATTTTTGGGTGGAATGCAATACTTTCTCCTAACGACTATGTACATAGTAATGGTAGAGAAAATAAAGATAATATTTATGCGGCTATTAGAATGTCTATAAAAGTATATCAACAAATAATAACGCGGTGTACGTCAAAGACAAAAGAAAACGTTCATGAACTAACGTGATATTTTTGCAGCAGCAACAACAACAACAAGATTTGCGCAGAGCCGTACGCTAAAAATTACATGCAAATCCCCGCTTCACCACGTAATTATATCACGTTATAACAAAACACAATCTCTTTTACAAACAGAGTAGGTACGAGATTTAAAATAAATGCGTCGTCACATTTGCGCACAAGCTGTATATTTTCATATAATAACGTGTAACAAGAAGATATATTATGTAATATGAGGCAGCTTGTTAAGCTTTAGTTGCGTTTCTGTTGAGGTAAACAGAGGAATTCTTTCAGAGCGGAAAACAGTTGAAAATTTCCCGAAAATTAACTTTTTGAAACACTTGATATGTAAGTTAATCATTCTGAACACACGTTTAGTAATGTAGAAAATGATGTAACACTCAAGACATTTGCTACTTCAAGTAAAGAATCTATTGCAAAATTCATTAACAAAAGAGTGTATAAGAAGGCTTTGTCCATATAATTTAGATGTAGCCTTTCATTTCTTCACATCGAGAATTCATTTTTACTTTGTCTACACGTACTATATGCATACTGTATAGAGCAGGTATTGCATTCCACCCAAAAATTCGATACCGAAATTTCACCGAAAGTAGGTGTTTTAGGGTCCCATGTATCCTAGAAAGCATTTTTAGAAAAAGGTCAATGTGTCCGTGTCAGTGTGTCTGTGAACACGATAATTCAAAAACGAAAATTCGGTAAAATACCAAACTTGGTGTAGAAGTTTAGCATCTTCCAAGGATGCAACAGGAAGGTTTTGAGGAAAATCCCCCACCTCAATCTACCCTTTACATGTAAAAATTTTCGAAAATTTTGATTTTCTTAAAAGTGGCTCCTACGATTTTGATGAAAATGTCGTATATTAAAGACATTTACACTGCAAATAAAACGTATATCTTTACTTTTCTGGGAATAGCCTCTGAAGACCTCTTTATTCTGGGTGAATTTTGCTGGATTTTCAATAACTAGTAAGCCGTAAGAGATAGACAAAAACTACCTATACAAAAAAAAAAAAATGCAGATCTCATTAAACCACACAATTAATGTCATATAACATTTGTTCGTAGAGCTGACCATTTGTTATATATTGCTTGTTGTTTGTTTCAGTTTTAAAATACATAAACCTTTTCACACACGGGGATTTGTGAACTCCTGGCAGTGCATAGAAACGGATTTCATCCACATGGCAACCAGCTTTTAATATCATTTTAGCCCAGTGTATTCCCTTATTTCTACTTTGCTTACAAGAAAGCATTTCTGCTAATATTTATCTCGATTAGCATGAAGTATACAGACAACAGATTAATGTTTTGAATAAAAGGTATGTTTACTGAACAGCTAAAGGACATCATGTGAATGGAACACGTTAGTTTTTTTCCTTTTATCTACAAGGAACGAAGTGGATAGAAGAATAATCTCACTAACAATAATTTGTTACAGAGATTAAGAGAAAGTAATTTGAACGGAACATTAGATTTTTATATAGTTAATGATTCTCAAAGAAGACCGGGGTTCAAGAGCTTGAAGTTATACGATGTTCATATTTTCAAAATAAGGGAAAAGACCCGAAGAAAAACCATATCTGGCAACTTAACCTAACCAAATTTCGATTCGGACCTTTTGAATGTGAGGCAGGCACGATATTCCAAACCAACAGAGTGGAATATTGATAACGCCAGTTATTTCCCGGCAACTGTCCACCGCAAACCCTGGTCGGTAGGGCAAATGCTAGGGTGGTTCATATTTTTCGAGGGCCACTATTTACATTTTGACCCTTGGCAACACTAATTGCTATCTGTGTTTCCATTGGAAAGTTTAACCTTTTTGACCTTAAGGGTATGTATGATGAAATTTCATGAAAAATCACAAAAAACTGACTTTTTACTTTCTCTACTCGCACTATGTACGTAGTGTATAGAGAAAGTATTGTATTGTACCAAATATTCCATACCGGGATTTCACAGAAAATACATGTTTTGAGAAACCTGAACCCCAAAAATAACATTTTTAAAAAAACGTCCGTGTTATGTCTGTGTGTGTGTCTATGGGCAGCATATCTCAAACACGAAAAGTCCGTTAAATACCAAACTCGGTATTTAAGTTTGGTATCTTCCAAGGATGCGACAC
The DNA here is from genome assembly GCA_030762935.1 of Hymenopus coronatus. Lineage (NCBI taxonomy): Eukaryota > Metazoa > Arthropoda > Insecta > Mantodea > Hymenopodidae > Hymenopus > Hymenopus coronatus. The sequence goes on from CM060895.1 coordinate 15,028,800, forward strand.
GAAGATTTTCAAGAAAATCCCCCCACCCCAACTATCCTTTCCATGGAACTTTTTTCGAAAATTTTGATTTTTTCAAAAGGTTCTCTAACGATTTTGATCAAAATCTCTTATATTTAAAATATTTACATGCCAAATAAAACGTATATCTTCAATTTTCTGGGAATAGCCTCTAAAGACATGATTACTCTGGATGAATTTTACGGAATTTTGCGTAACTGATAAACCGTAAGAGGTGGACAAAAACTTACTATACAAAACTTGTAGAGCTCGTCAAAACACACAATTTGTTATATACATTTTTTCGTGAAGTAGCCATTTTTGAGAGATTCCTTGTTATTAGTTTCAGCTTTAAAATATTTACACTTTTCTAATACAGGAATTTGTGAACTCCTGCCCATACAAGCAAATGTACTTCAATCTAATAGCAACCAGCTTTTAAAAATTTTGACTATCATTTAACCTATCCCTTATTTCCCTACTACTTACAGGGAGGAAAGTAATAAGACTCTTTCTGCTAATTTTTTCTCAATTAGCATTAAGTAAATAGAAGAATAACCGTTTTAACAATAATTTATTGTAGAAATGTAGAGAAAATCAGGTAATGAAACACACTATTTTTTTTATTTTAATGCCATAAAATAGTTGAAATACTGCTAAACATAAAAAAGGTATAATGGCCCACCAGGCACTATTTTTAAATGTCTTAATTGGAGCTGCAGCAAAGCAATAGAAGTGAAACTCTAGTGGACTCGGCAAGAAAAACTACAGTTCGACGAGAACTCATTCGATTCATGCAAAGTAAAAATCTGATGTGTTCCATTCACATGACTTTCTTTATTCCTCTGCAACAATTTATTGTTAAAAAGCTTACGCTTCTATTTACTTCGTGGTAATCGAGAAAATTTAACAGAAATAGTCTTATTACTTGCTTCCTTGTAAGTAAAAGGGAAATAAGGGAGTACAATAGACTAAAGTGATAGTCAAAAGCTGGTTGCTATGTAACTGAAGTTCCTTTGTTTGTATGGACAGGAGTTGACAAATTCCTCTATGAGAAAAGTATGTTTTTCACAGCAGAAACAAAAAACAAGGAATACCTCAATAACAATCAGCTCCACGAAAAAAATGTATAGGATAGCATAAATTGTGTGATTTAACGTGCTCTACATGTTTTGTGTTGTAAGTTTTTGTCCATCTCTTTCGGTTTAGCAGATATGCAAAATTCCGTAAAATTCATCCAGAATAAAGTAGTCTTCAGAGGCTATTCCCAAAAAATTCAAGATATACATTTTATTTGTCAGGTAAATATCTTTAGTATACGATATTTTAATAAAAATCGTTAGCCATTTTTGAGAAAATAAAAATTTTCGAAAAAAGTTCCATGTAAAGGGTAGTTGGGGGTGGGGGATTTTTCTCAAAATCTTCGTGTCCCATCCCTGAAAGATAATGAACTTAAATACCAAATTTGGTATTTTACAGATTTTTTGCTTTTAAGTTATCGTGTTCACAGGCATACGGAAACACTGACACACACACGGACCTTTTTCTGAATTTTTTTTTGTTAACAGGGAACTCTAAAACATATATTTCCGCTGAAATTTCGGTTTCGAATTTTTGGGTGGAGTGCAATACTTTCTCTATACACTATGTACATAGTGCATGTAGAGAAAGTAAAAACGAAGTTATGCAGAAGAAAATGAGCAATGCAAGAAAAAAAAAGCAGCAAAAGGAGATGAGAGGAAAAGGAAAGTCGATCCAATTGGTGGATTTTAATGTGAGCCATGCATTCAAATATTTTCTTGTGTTCTTGGTATAGATATTTTTTAGCATTTTTCTCCTTGTATTTCTATTACACAAATAAAATTTGCTGTACGAGTTCACAAAGGTACAATGAATAAGAATTGCTCTAGGTTTTACTGTCACGTGTATTTAAGCACATATTTTCAATTCTCAAACATAAAAATTATATTTTTTATGCTAAAACGTATATTCATAATTTAAAAAAATCTGATATGTACCATTCACATGACTTTCTCCATATCCCTACAACAAATAATTCTTAAAAAGCTTATACTTCTATTTACTTTATGCTAATCAGAAAAAATTAGCAGAAATAGTCTTATTACTCGCATCCTTGTTAAGTAGAAGCGAAATAACGGACAACCGTAGGTTAAAGTGATAGTCAAAAGCTGGTTGCTATGTCAATGAAGTTCTTTGTTTATATGGATAGGAGTTGACAAGTTCCAGTATGAGAAAAGTATACGTTTTTCATAGCAGAAACCAAAAATAAAGAATGTCACAAAAAGGACGAACTCCACGAAAAAAATATATAACATAAATTGTGTGTTTTAATGTGCTGTACATTTTTTGTGTAGTACGTTTTTGTCCATCTCTTACGGTTTAGCAGTTATTCAAAATTTAGTAAAATTCATCCAGAATAAACTACTCTTCAGAGGTTATTCCCAGAAAATTCAAGATATACATTTTATTTGTCAGGTAAATATGTTTAATATCCGACATTTTAATCAAAATCGTTAGAGCCATTTTTGAGGAAATCAAAATTTTCGAAAAAAGTTCTATGTAAAGGGTAGTTGGGGGGTGGGGTGATTTTTCTCAAAATCTTCGTGTCGCATCCCTGGAAGATACTAAACTTCAATACCAAGTTTGGTATTTTACCGACTTTTCGTTTTTGAGTTATCGTGTTCACAGACACACGGACCTTTTTGTGAAAATGCTTTTTTTGGATATTGGGGACCCTAAAACATATATTTCCGGTGAAATCTCGGTATCGAATTTTTGGTGGAGTGCAATATTTTCTCTATACACTATGTACATAGTGCGTATGGAGAAAGTAAAAAATTGAAGCCTAAACCAAAGGAGAGTAATTTCAAAAAATATATGTATTGTCAATCTAAGGTTAAAATAATAGACCTTTTTTTTTTTTTTTTTGCAAGGGACTTTTTAGTGACGTGACAAAAACATAAATTTGATCATAACTTCCAAACCATTAGAGCAAAATAGATGGCATTTATACTGTAACTTATTTGCATTATATTACACATGTGGTATAAATTTCAAAAAGTTTTGAATTTTAAACTTTCAGTCATATATGGCCTTAACCTACTTCAGATATGTTGCCAATAGAGCGTTATTTGTGTTGAATATAGTGATTTTAAAATTGTATCTGAGCGATGAAATGGAATTAACTCGTGAAAATGTCCATGGGATGATTTATTATGACTTTTGACGTGGATTATCAAGACAGGAGTGTATTGATTAACTTAGTGCTACATTTGGCGATGAAGCGCCATCCTTTGCCACTGTGAAACGTTGGTATAACGAGTTTAATCGTAACCGCCGTTCGCGCAGTGATGATATTCATGAAGGTCGTCCAAAATCAGTTGTTATGCTAGAAAACATTGTTGATGTGCAAAAACTGACAGAGCAAGATCGTCATGCCATACACTGTCAGATAGAGGCAACCCTTATGTATAAGATATTTTTATGACAAACGAAATGTATATCTTGAATTTTCTGGGAAATGTATAGCTTCCAAGGGTTCAACACAATGGTTTTGAGAAAAATTCCACATCCCAAACCACGCTTTACATGGATGAAATTTCTAAATTTTTGATTTTATCAAAAATGTCTTTAACGAGTTGATAAAAATACTATATATTAAAGATAATGACAAATAAAATGTATATGTTGAATTTTCTGGGAATAACCTCTGAAGACTTGTGGATGAATTTTGTATAACAGGCAAACCGTAAGAGATATACAAAAACTTAGCACACAAAAGATGTAGATGTCATTAAAACACACTATTTGTGTCATGTATCTTTTCTTTGTAGATGTAACTGTTTTCTAGGTATTCCGGATTATTGGTTTCAAATTTAAGGCACTTAAACTTTTCTCGTACGGGAATTTATCCTTCTTCTCGTTTCTCGTTTGTTTACTACTGACTTCAATTGTTTCACATAACGACCAGCTTTAAAATGACGAGACCGTCGCTTTAGCCTAGTGAATTCCCTTTCTACTATAACGAACTGAGTCATAAAACCATGTGCATCTTGATTAGTATGAGGCAGATAAAACAATAGTCTATTTTTAAGAATAGTTAGTTTGCAGAACAGATAGAGAAATTTATGTGAAAGGAACACATCAGATTTTTATTATTATTACCTTCTCTACACGTACTACGTACATAGTGTATAGAGGAAGTATTGTATTCCACTCAAAAATTTGATACAGAGATTTAACTGGAAATTCATGTTTTAGGACCGACCCCCCCCAAAATGTTTTTTGCAAAAAGGTCCGTTTGAGTGTGTGTGTGTGTGTGTGTGTGTGGACAGCACACCTCAAAAAAGAAAAGACCGTTAAAAACCAAACTTGGTATTTAAGTTTGGCATCTTCCAGGTATGCGACACGAAGATTTTGAAAAACAATCTCCCTACCCCAAAGTACCCTTTACATGGAATTTTTTTCCAAAATTTTGATTTTCGCAAAAATGGGTCTGACGATTTTGATTAAAACGTCGTACAATACATATTTTTACCTGACAAATAAAATGTATATCTTGAATTTACTGGCAATAGTCAGGCTACCTTATTCTGGATGAATTTTACGGAATTTTGAATAACTGCTAAGAGATGGACAAAAACTAACACACCAAAAATGTAGAGTACGTTAAAACACACAATTTATGTTATATACATTTTTTTTTTTTTTTTTTTTTTGGTTTTTGAGATGTTCCTTGTTATTGATTTCAGCTTAAAAAAACTTATACTTTTCTCATACAGGAATTTGTCCACTCCTTTCAATACAAACAAAGGAATTCAGTCACATAGCAACCAACTTTCGACTGTCACTTTAACTTATGGTACTCCCTTATTTCGCTTCAACTTGCAAGGAAGCAAGTAATAAGACTATTTCTGCTAATTTTTGCAGAGAGGTAGAGAAATTTATGTGAATAGAACACATCAGATTTTTTTTTATCGTGGCCATGCAAACACCATGGAATTTGAAAGCTAAAAAGCATTTTAAAAATCTGACAACGAAAGAATTATGTCAATAATGTTCTGAAAGAAATGTTTGTATAACAGCGGGTAGAGAAACTCATGTGAGATATTTTAAAGCGGAAAGGAGTCAGTGAACGAACGAACGTTGCATCTCTAGTGATAGCTGTGCTGTAAACCAAATAATTTATCCACTCTTGCTCGCGTCAGCTGCCATTTTTAATTTACTGCTGGAACTAAAAATATCTGTGCGTTGTTTTCCCCGAGTGACAAAGTAAAGCGCAAGAGAAAAATGTTCAAACGTGGGATACAGACAATGATGAAGTGAATTCTCTTTGTCAAACACATTCACAAACATGCGAAAATTGTCTTTCTCGTACTTGCAATCAAAAATACAATTAGATGTGAATATATCTTTATATGCGTCTCTTTGTGAGTGATCCAATTTGGCTGTCCTCAGGGTAAAAAAGTCGTTTCTTTAACAAAAAGGAATTTTTAAAAATATTTGTTTTGACGGACCAGCTAGAAAGCTTATACATTCTATTTATAACAATATGTCTTGTGAAAAAATCTGATGTGTTTCAATACACATGACTTTTTCTATCTTTTTACAACAAAAGTTTATTGCACGCCTGGTTAGTGTGTCTGCCCCACATTCAACAAAAACATCGTGAGTTATTCGGAAAAGGTTCTTTTTTCGGGGTTTTCCCTTATTCTGAGAAGACGAATGTCGAGTAACTTTAAGCTCCATGGACCCCGAGAACATTTGAGCATCATTTCTTCAATTTCATTCATCGTCCGATAAGAGCAACTAGGTTAAAGGACGTTAAAAAAAAAAAAAAAAAAAACTTACTTTAGACTGCCTTCGTGGTCCAGAGGTCAGCGAGTTGACTTCTCACCTTGAGGTCCCGGGTTCGATTCCCGGCCAGAATTATTCCATATCTCCCACAGAGTCTGGAAGTATGTATCTGTGTGTGTTTGGGAGAAATAAAAGGATTTAAACCCATACTAAAGAACCTGAGTTAGATGTAGATTTCATGCTACTCGACATTAACATCACCATAAATGGCTTTACTAATTACTTGCTTATAAGTAGAAGAGAAAAACAGAATACAAGGCTACAGAACTTCTCTAGTCCTTAAAAAGTTGGTCACTTAAGAAACAATTGAGGTTCGGTTCGCTTTGCATGGTCCCGTTTGGGAAAAGTTAGGTAGTTTAATACTGAAACCAATAACATGGAATATCTCGAAAACGGTCTACTCCACGAAAAAAACGTATATTACATAAATTGTGTGTTTTAACGTGATGCAATTCTTTTGTGTGGTAAGTCTTTGTCTATATCTTATGGTTTACCAGTTATGGAAAATTCATTCAGAACAAAGAGTTCTTTAGAGGCTATTCCCAGAAAATTCAGCATATACATTTTAATTACTATATATCTATCTTTAATATTCGTTATTTTAATCAAAATCGTTAGCTATTTTTTTAGAAAATCAAAAGTCTAGAATTTGTCTTCCATGTAAAGGGTAGTATGAGAGGATGTTTCTCAAAATCGTTATGTCGCATCCTTGGACGATACTAAACTTAAATACAAAGATTGGTATTTTATCGATTCTTCGTTGTTGAGTTATTTTCAGAAACACACTAACACACACACACGCGCGCGGACCTTTTTCTAAAACAATTTTTTTGATACAGAGGAGCCTAAACTGTGTATTTCCGATGAAATCGCGATATCTCATTTACAGGTGGAATACAACACCTCTATACACTATGTACATACATAGTGCGTGAAGAGAAAATAAAAAAGCACGTAATAAGCCCCTTTCTCTAAGTTTATCTTGATTAGCATGATACAGATTGAAGCATAATCTTTTGTAAGAATAGTTTCTTACAGAATAGGTAGAGAAAGTCATGTGAATGGAACACATTAGACTTTTTGGAATCTTTAGACGTTTTGATTTTTGACACTTCCTTAAGAATGTTATGCTTTTTAACTTTACGGCCCTCGTTTTTTCTTACACACTACATAGGTAGAGACGGTATTGCATTCCACTCAAAATTTCGACACCACAACTATACACTTCAGGTCTTCTGTATCCAAAAAAGATATATAGAAAAAGGCGCACGTGTATGTGTGTGTGTGTGTCAAGTGTGTCCGAAAAGAAAACGAAAAGAAAATCCTCCCTCCCCCGCACACCATTTACATGAACAAACATTTCAAAATTTTGATTTTCTCAAAAATGGCTCATGATTTTTATTAAAATGTGCCACATATTAAAATATTTACATGACAAAAAAAGTGTACATCCTGAATTTCCTGAGCATAGCCTCTGAAGGCCTCTTTATTCTGGATGAATTTTGTCGATGTTCTCATAATTGGTAAACCGTAAGAAACACACAAAAATGTAAATCTCGTTAAAACACACAATTTATGTAATATACATCTCTCTCTCTCTCTCTCTCTCTCTCTCTCTCTCTCTCTCTCTCTCTCTCTCTCTGGAAGTGACCATTTTCGAGATAATCCTTGATATGGGTTTCATTTCCAAAATACTTAAAAACTTTTCTTATACGTGAATTTATCAGGTTCTTTTTTTTTCTGTAGCTTAACGTCCTTTAACCTGGTTGGTCATATCGGTCGATGAATGAAATTGGTGAAATGATGCTCAAATGATCTCGGGGTCCATGGAGCGTAGAGTTACTCGACATTCGTCTTCTCAGGATAAGGAAAAAAACCACCTTATCTGGGTAGCTCATTCTAGGCGAGATTCGAAATCACGACCTGTTGAATGTGAGGCAGACACATTACCACCACACTACCCAGGCGGGCTTACCAACTCTTCGCTATGCAAAGAAATGGAAGCAACCAGGTGTTAAAACGTTTGGCTGTCACTTTAGCCTAGTGCATTCTCTTAGTTCCCTTCTACGTACAAGAAAGCAAGTAATAAGAGCAGTTCTGGTCATGTTTATCATACAGTACACAGAAGAATAAGCATTTAACAATAATTTGTTAAAGAAACGTAGAGAATGAATGGAACACATCATATTTGTCTCATACCAAACGCTTTTTCACAAGATTTTATTGATGATTTTGCTGGTTGCTATGAAACCAAGGTGACGTATTTACTCCACCCCCGCTCCCCCGCACGTTGTCTACAAACGTCAATCAGCAAGATTCAATAGATGGTCAACACCAATCGATAAATCTAAATTAAAACGATTGTAATCAATTTTCCAATCAAATAGTAACAATGGCGGTTGAAGCGGAAATTTCAAATGCATTTCATAGTGGAAATGATGGGAATGGCATAATACTGTAAAATGTTTATATCTCGTTACTGGGGCATTTTTATCAATCCGGCCAGGACATTTTTTCCAACCCTCGAAAGCGGGACAGTGAAGTTTAACCCTACCAATGGTTGCGATATCGACCAATCATGCTCGTTTATCTTATGATTTAATTATAAGTAATACCAATTCACGACGTCCTAACCAATGAAAACTCGAGTTGTATTTCATAAGACAATTCAGGGAAATAGGATATTAATACTTTATACTATATAGGAAGGGAAATTTTATCAGGTTATCATTGCAATACTTACATTAGTTCTCAAACGGCAGATGACGCATTCGACGGAATTTTTACTTTCTCTACACATATCTACTATATGCATAATGTATAGGAAAGGTATTGTATTGCACCAAAAAGTTTGATTTCACTGGAAATATATGTATTGGCACCTCCTAAAAAAAAGAAAAAATTACAAAAATGTCCGTGTGTGTGACTGGGCAGCATAGCTCAAAACCGAAAAGTCCGTTAAAAACCAAACTTCGTATTTAGGTTTGGTAGATTCCAATGATGCAACACGAAGATTTTCAAGAAAATCCTCCCAATACAAACGACCCTTTACGTGAAAAAAATTAGAAAATTTTGATTTTCTAAAAAATGATTATCAATTTTGATTAATATCCCGTATATTAAAGATATTTATATCCCAAATAAAATGTATATCTTGAATTTTCTGGGAATAGCCTCTAAGGACCTCTTAATTTTGGATGAATTTTGCTGAACTTTGCATAACCGCTAAACCGTAAGAGAGAGAAAGAAACTTACTTTACGTTTTTGTTGTGGAGGAACCGTTTCCGAGATATTCATTTTGGGGGGGGGTTTCAATTGTGAAGTACTTACACGTTTCTCAGACAGGAAATATCCATTTTTCTTTTGTTTTACTCCTGGTCAAGCAAAGAAGCAATTTGCAATGACGATCGCATAACGACAGCTTTTAAAACATTTGACCATCACTTAAGCCTAGTGGATTCCCTTAGTTCCCTTATAAGGAACTAAGTACTAAAATTCTGCTAATGTTTATCTCTATTAGCGTGGTGTTCAAAGAAGAATTATCTTTTGTAAGAAGTTTGTTTTTAGAGTAGCTAGAGAAAGTCATGTGAGTGAAACACATCATATTTTATATATATATATATATATATATATATATATATATATGTGTGTATGTGTGTGTGTGTATTAAACATGTGGTATTTTAATCAAAATGGTTGCAGTCATTTTTGAGAAAGTGAACATTTCGAAAAATCTTTCTTGTAAAGAATTGCATTTTGAGGAGATTTCTTTGAATTTTCGTGTCGCATCTTTGGAGGATACACACATAACTTAAGTGCCATGTTCAGTATTAAACCAACTTTTCATTTATGCTGTTCACAGACACAGACGATTCAAAGGCGGACCTTTTTCTAAAAATCTGATAACTTTCTCTACATCTCTGTAACAAATTATCTATAGTTAAACACTTGTTCTTCTATCTACTTCATGCTAATCGAGATAAACATAATCAGAAATTGTCTTATTACTATATTCCTTGTATGTAGCATGGAAATAAGGGAATACACTACGCTAAAACGATAGTCAAATCTTTTAAAAGCCGGTTACCATGTGGTTGAAATCCGTTTCTATGTATGGCCAGGAGTTGAAAAACTCCGTAAGAGAAACAAGTTTTCAGTGTTTTAAAACGGAAGCCAAACTCAAAAACGGACAACTTTACGAAACATGTTTATGTCATGAATTGTGTCTTTTAACGATATCTCCATTTTAATTGAATAAGTTTTTGTGTATGTCTTAAAGTTTGACAGTAATGCAAAATTCAGCAAAATTCATTCTGAATGAAGAGCTTTTTAGAGGTTATTTCTAGAAAATTCAAGATATATATTTTATTTGGAATGTAAAAATCCGTAATATACTGTATTTTAACCAAAATTGTTAGAGCCATTTTTGAGAAAATCAAAATTTTCGAAAATTTTCCCATGTGAAAGGTAGTTTGTGGTGGGGGAATTTTCCTCAAAATCTTCGTATCGTATCCTTGAAAAATACTAAACTTAAATACAAATTTTGATATTTTACCGACTTTTCGTTTTTGACACACAAACACACACATACGGACCTTTTCCTAAAATTATTTTTCGGATACAGGAGAGCCTGAAATGCGTATTTCCAGTGAAATCTCGGTATCGTAATTTTTGGGTGGAATGGAATACCTTCTCTATACACTATGTACATAATACGTGTAGAGGAAGTAAAAAGGATGTGCAAATATTAGACATCTGGAGCCCTTATTGGAAATACCACGTGTGTATCCACCAGGAAGCAATAAACTTTTGAGCGCGAGGAGAGTTATGAAAATCGCCGGAGTAGTTTCTGAGATTGGTTGTCTGTTCCCAGGGTGCGCCGCACCGGTTGCACTTTCGCAAGAGAGGATGGCCTCGTTCGGATCATCATTTGCCTTTCACCGTTATGCAAGCCGTTTTACCGCCTTGTGCCATAATTATCCGCGCATCTTTGTTGTTCCCGCAGCTTGCCCATTAGCTGTTACGTCATTAATAATGGAGGGCCCCCATCAAATACCTTACGTACGCGAGTGAAAATGATATTCCAATTTGGCGCTGCCTGCATTTAGCGAGCTACGTTGGGCGCCAAGGCAACCAACCGGTCTTACTTCACTTGTTTATAACGTAGCACAAAACAAATTGCTATCAACTTCGCATCTGTATTGAACGTATAAACCCATACATCTGTTCTCTTTATAACAATACCTTTACAATTATGTTTGTGTATTTTCTCTACGTCGTGCATAATTAGGTAGAGAAGATATTGGACTCCACACAAACATTTGAAACCGAAATTTCAATGGATATATATTAAATACTTGATATGTAAGTTAATAATTCTGAGCACATATTTGGTACTGTAAGCTAAATTTACAATTCATTTATTAATTGCCATGCCGACAAGCACACTGTAAGTACTTACAGTAAGAGTTTGAGAGATCATTAATATTTACAGTACAATTAGGAAATGACCTAACACTCAAGACATGTGCTACATCAAGTAAAGAATCTATTACAAAATTCATTAACAAAAGAGTGTATAAGAAGGCTTTGTCCATATAGTTTAGATGTAGCCTTTCATTTGTTTACATCGTGAATTCTTTTTACTTTCTCTACATGTACAATGTACATAGCTTACAGAGAAGGAACTGTAAAATTAAATTAAATGACGTTTTATTTATGGACGCTCTTTAACTGCTGTGGTTCTCAGCGTCCCATTCTATATTGGGCGTGAAAGGCCTGCTCAGAGGCCTCTCTATCAGGCTTGAGGTTCTTTTAGGTGCCGTAAATCTACGACACGGGACCAACGACTTTACTTCCCTTGTAAAAATTCGATACCGTAATATATGTTTTGGGTCCCCCTGAATCCAGAAAAAGAATTTTTGGAAAAAGGTCCGTCCGTTTATGTGTGTGGACAGCATAGCTCAAAAAGAAAAAAAAACACTTAAATACAAACTTTAAGATTGGTACCTTCCCAACCCCAACTTACCCTTTACATGGAAAAAAAATTCAAAATTCAAAATATTTTATTTTCTTAAAAATGGCTCTAATAATTTTAATTAAAATAGTTATATTAATGATATTTAGATGGTAACTAAAATGTAGATCACGTTAAAACACACAATTTATACACATATGCGTTTTTTTTTCTTGTGGAATTGGCTATTTCTGATATATTCCTTGTTATTTGTTTCGGAATCAAAATACTTTTCTCACACAGAAAGAAAGTCGTAAACTCCTGGCTCTGCATAGAAACGTATGACAACTGGTTTTTAAAAGATTTCACTTTCGTTTTAGTCCCTTATTTTCCTCCTACTTACAAGGAACCAAGTAATAAAGACAATCTCTGCTAAAGTTTATCTTGATTATCATAAAGTAGATAGAATAATATACTTTTAACAAAAAATTGTTACAGCGATGTAGAGAAAGTAATGTGAATGGAACACGTCAGATTCTGTTGTTGAAATATATGTAAGTTAATCGTTCTGAGTACATATTTGGTAATGTAAGCTAAATTTACAATTCATTTATTAGTTGCCATGCCAACAAGCACTGTAAGTACTTACAGTAAGAGTTTGAGAGGTCATTAATACTTTTAGGAAATGACGTAACACTAAGACGTGTGCTACTTCAAGTAAAGAATCTATTGCAACATTCATTAACAAAAGAGTGTATAGTCCGTATAATTTAGATGTAGCCTTTCATTTGTTCACATCAAGAATTCATTTTCTCTTAATGTTCAATGAAATATTGAAAAACAATTTTTTTTACAGTTTTTTCCCATGTATTTCAAAAAGTAATTGGCTAACCACGAACTTATTTATCTGATCTCGGCCGCGCGGATCTCGTATTCCCAATATACATTCTCGACCTGATAAGTATATCTTACAGTTCTTAGTACGCAATATACTATTTTTTGAGAACTCCTAAATATAAAAATCATATTTTACAAAAAACCTGCTGTGATCCATTCACAAGACTTTCTCTAGCCGATCCATATACAACATATACTTACAAAAGATTATTCTTTTATCTACATAATGCTAATCGAGATAAACATTAGCAGAAATGGTCATATTATTTGCTTCCTTGTAAGTAGAAGGGAAATAAAGGGAATACACTAGGTTAATACATAATTTAAAATTGAAACCAGTAACAAGGAATAACTTTGAAAGGTCAATTCTATTCTGTCTACTCTACATATTTTGTGTGGCAAAATTTTATCTAGCTCCTACGGTTAACCATTTATTCAAAATTCAGGGAAATTCACCCAGAATAAAGAGGTCTTCAGAGGCTATTCCCAGAAAATTCAAACTGAAGATTTCATCTGTCGTGTAAAATATACGATAATCATACTTGTTAGAGCTGTTCTTGAGAAAATCTAACTTTTCGACAGTTTTACCATGTAAAAGGTAGCTTGGGTTGGGGGATTTTCCTTAAAATCTTCGTGTCCCTTCCTTGAAAGATACAATTGTGAAATACCAAGTTTGGTATTTTACCGACTTTTCGTTTTTGAGTTATCGTGTTCACACACACGGATAACTTTTTTTTTTTCATTTATATAGCCCCCTATAATATCTAAGGTCATATTGGGGGCTTTGCACTTGAAACAACTCGTTAACTATAGGTTCTTTTACCTCTGGTTTAAATCATTTTTTTATTTACTGACGCATTCACTGTCACATAAATATTTCCAGACTCTGTGGGGGATAGGGAATAACTCTGGCTAAAGAAAAATTCCCCGCCCCAGCCGGGAATCGAACGCGGGATCTCTGGGTGAGAAATCAGCTCGGTGAACACGGAGGCAGACTGAAAATGCTTTTGTTTGTATACAGGGACTCCGAAAAACATGCATTTGCGGTGAAATCTTAACACCTACTGTACCTACTAAATACATTGCATGTGTAGAGAAAGTTTAAAAAAGAAAATCTCCATGTTCAGGAGGGCCATCCAAAGGAATCGAACACACGAACTCCCTAATACGACTCGCACACTGTTAGTGTTAATACAAACTGCCTATAAATAGAATCTTTTTACTTTATCTAGTCCCGTATGTAGATTGTACAAAGTCGATAAAGAAAGTATTGTATATCAACCAAAAATTCTAAACCGAAATTTCACCGGAAATATGTTTTGGCGTCCCCTGAGTCCAAAAAAAGTATTTTTAGAAAAAGGTCCGTGTGTGTGAACAACATAGCTCAGAAACGAAAAGAACGTTAAATACCAAACTTGGTATTTAAGTTTGGTATATACCAAGGATACGACACGAAGATTTTCTAGAAAAACCCCCACCCCAAACTACCCTTTACATGGAAAAAATTTCGAAAATTTTGATTTTCTCAAAAATGACTAACGATTTTAATGCCGAATAAAAGTATATCTTGAATTTTCTGGGAATAGTTTCTGTAGACCTCTTTATTCTCGATATGTTTTATTGAATTTTGCATAACTGGTAAACCGTAAGGGATAGACAAAAACTTACTACACAAAAATGTAGATCAAGATAAAATACACAGTTTATATCATATACTTTTTTTTTGTGCAGTTGATCGTTTTTTAGATATTTCATATTTTTTGTTTCAGCTTGAATAAACGTATACTTACAGGAATTTGTCAACTGCTGTCCATACATACAAACAAAGGAACTTCAGTCACATAGTAACCAGCTTTTGACTATCACTTTAACCTATGATACTCCCTTATTCCCCTTCTACTTACAAGGAAGCAAGTAATAAGACTATTTCTGCTATTTTTTTTCTGATTAGCATGATTTAAATAGAAGCATATGCTTTTTAACAGTAATTTGTTGCAGAGGTGTGGAGAAAGTCATGTGAATGGAACACATCAGATTTTTTTATAATTCAGGTACTTCAGCTGTTTGGTTTTCTCAGAGGAAAGTATTGTCAGGTGTATGGAAATAAAAGAATGGTTCTTATTTTTCTCCATGAAGATGTAACCAAACAGCGTTGCACAGGTAAAAGCCTAAGCTAACATAATTCCAGTGAGAGTATAGAACATACATATGTATGTACCTTATACCCCACGAGAGAGTGAAAGAGTTTTATGCGCCCGTGGAAATTATCACCTTCGGCATCGCTTCCAGTGCTAAACTTTGCATGCGCGAGTAAAATCTAACTTTACTCACTGGTACCGTTATTATCCAACTTGTGTGAATTGTTTTAATCCACCATGTTTACAAATTAAACAAAAATAACTCCAAGAGTTATCGCTTTTATTACCCGAAAGCCTCTTTATGTGATGATAATAAGTTATTTATCTCTTGACTTCTGGAAAATTTGCTGTCTTAAAATAATAACACATGGAAATAATGGCTCTTTTAAAAATAAATATTTTTCTTTCAGATTGTTTATACTCTTATTCTGTTAGTACAATGTTTTACATTTTCTGTTAATTCACATTTATCGTATTCCACTGAAAAATTCGTGCTCTACTTTAGTATGAGAAGTATTTTAAACAGCAGAAAACAAATAAAAACATTTTTTCCCTCTATTTATAGCATACTCCGCAGATCTGTTACCCTCCCCCCCCTTCATTCCCTATGTCTGCTCTCTGTGCAACGTAAATGTAATGTGATGTTTCGTAAACCCATAATAAAATAGCTTTATAAGGCATGTTAGAAATTAAAGCATTGTAAAAATGTTCAAAGGACAAACATTTGTGCCCATCAGATCAATAATACCCTTCAAAACTATGAGCTTTATAAATATTGTAATATAAAAGGTGGAAGCTCAATAGTGTAAATACTCGCATCAGCGATTAGGATGTTGTGAGAATCCATTATAAGAATTTTTTTTCAATATTTGCTCAACTTTTCATGAGGAAAATTTCAGGATGTTTTAGGATGGCTATTATTCCCTATCTCAGGCGTTCGGCTTCTCTGACCCTTGCCCTACCGCATTATAGGTGATATGATGTGAGGGAAGAATATCGATCACACTGAAACTTCAGCCTACGTAATCATAGTTTTTGTTTTCATATAACACTTTGTGATTAAGATAATCAATATATTCAACGATAAACATAAAAAAAAAACCCAATCTGATGTGTTCCATTCACATACTTTCTATAGTAGATTAATGTTGAGTCATAGATTAATGTTCTTTGTGGTGAAAATAGGGAATGCTTATGCTCCTAGCGTTCCTTATGCGGCAAATTAAATCTTTCAGAAATTTACTGGCTATGGCCGGTAAATGAACAGGTGTTTTGTTCAAGAGTCTCGTTAAATAAAGAAGAATAAGATAGCCTGATACATAGACGCTAATATATGTACAACGATTATTCACAGGGTCATTGAACGGCGATTAAAGGTATTCACAAATCTCCGCCAAGTAATGAATGGACATAAAAATAATAAGTAATAGTTGTGTTGTATGCATAGAGTGAGCTTAAATGGTGCATAAGGCGTGAGTTTGTGGAAGACCATGAATGGTTTTATGACTCTATGATGAGGTTTATAAAGTGCTATTAAATCGAATTTATAGATTTTATTTCTTATACCTGTTAGTGCTCAATAGTTTGAAGAATGAAGATAAATGTTTACTGTGAGTAATTATATTATATGAAATTAAAATGGAATCAGAATGAGATATCACATTCGTTTAGTCGCTTAGTAACCGTCATCATATAGTGTAAATATTCTCTGGAGAACCTTAAATTACATTAACTAATTTAAAATGGATAATTCCAATGCTTCAAATTTAAGCATTTTAAGTCAAAATAACATACCGACAGAAAAACAAATAAAAATTCCTTGTCCACATTGCGGTAAATTATACAGGATGTTTCAAAAATACGGGGCATAATTTCAGGTATGTATTTCCCACATGTAGACAATCAAATTAGTTCATTATAACATGTGTCCGGAAATGCTTCATTTCCGAGTTATGGCCTTCACAACATTGAAATTCACTGGAACGTTTTTCTTTCCGCAGGTTGTTGTCATTACAGATGTTCAAAATGTCCACCTCCTGCTTGAATACAGACCTCACATCGATGTCTCATTGACCTGCGAATACGATCCCAAACTCCAGGAGTATTGCGTATGTCCTCACAACTTGCCACAATTCGATTCCGAAGGGATTCCAAATCCGGCACCGGAGACGAATAAACCAATGATTTTAAATGGCCCCACAAGTAGAAATCGAGAGGGTTCAGATCAGGTGAGCGTGGAGGCCAAGCAATTGGGCCACCTCTACCTATCCATGGATCAGGAAACCTTCGATCCAAATACCGGCGAGCCGTAAGACTGAAGTGTGCAGGAGCGCCATCATGCAAGAAGTGAATGTGTTGATGATTGATCAGTGGAGTGTCTTCGAAAACGTCAGGTATGGTGTTTTCCAGGAAGTTTGTGTACGCCTTCCCCGTAAGTCTGTTTGCAAGTACATGGGGTCCAACTAATCGATCACCAATGATACCAGCCCACATGTTGAGGGAGAACCGCACCTGGTGATGAGATACAACAGTTGCACGTGGATTTTCATGCGACCATACATGCTGATTATGGAAATTTGTTATGCCATCTCTTGTGAACTGTGCTCCATCTGTAAATAATACGACGTCAGAAAAGTTCGGATTTACACCACACTGTTGCAAGAACTACTGTCAGAACCTAACTCGTGCAGGGTAATCAGCTGGGCCTATACACGTTGCAAATGATAAGGATACAATTGATACTCGTTCAACAGTCGTATGAGGAACATTGACTTGCAACGCTAACCGTCGTGTGCTGATAGAAGGAGTCCTGGCCACAGCCTCCAGAATCTCCTCCTGCACTTCTGGAGCTGTAGATCTTGGTCGTCCCCTTCCCAAACCAGGAGAGGTGAATGTTTCATACTCGCACAGACGGGAATGGAGACGTACAAATGTCTTCCGATCTGGACATTGTCGCTGTGGGTACCTCTCCTGGTACAAACGACGAGCCAGCGCAGCATTGCCGTCCGCCTTACCGTACATGAAGTGTATCTCTACCAGCTCTTGATTTGAATACATGTCGCACAGTCTTAACGCCTAAAGAACACTGAATGTAAGCTTCCTCAGAATGAACTATCAGATCGCCCTCCTAATGTCTCCTTTGACGGCAAAGACCTGCGGAAAGAAAAACGTTCCAGTGAATTCCAATGTTGTGAAGGCCATAACTCGGAAAGGAAGCATTTCCGGACATGAACTATTTTAATTGTCTACAGGTGGGACTTTCAATGTTGTAAAGGCCATAACTCGGAAATGAAGCATTTCCGGACACATGCTATAATGAACTATTTTGATTGCCTTCATGTGGGAAATACATACCTGAAATTATGCCCTGTATTTTTGAAACACCCTGCCTGTATAAAGACTTAAAAATTCACATAAGTAAATCACATCCACAGGAATATCGAAATTCTCTAATAGATTCATTCCAACAGATCAAAGAAACAACTAATAGCTCAGATACTCTTCCCGATGTCAATGACACCATAAACAACTCCCACGGTTATAGTAGCAAGTCTACACATATCACCAGCATCTCAAGGAATGGCTAAATAAATTTCATTTTTGTCTTGACCTTCAATGATAATGTATCTCAATTTATTGAATTTCTTTCTACGGCAACCCATCTAATGTCAGGCCCTAAAAACCCTGCGCAGAAATATATTGAAGCACGAAAAAACGGTTATTTGAAAAATAATAACCGCCAATTCAACAACTTCAGCAATCCTCAAAGGTCTTCCAAAAACGAACGTCTAAGACGTAAAGCAAAAATTGATTATGAAATGATTCAGTATGAATTTTTCTATCAGAGGAGAAAAGCTGTCAGAAAAATTTTATATAAAAATGATAACAAAGGCTTGCCATTTACAACTTTTGAAGTATAATCATACTTTAAAAACATATTTGAAACAATTAATAATCATGCCAGAGAATCATATGAAAATTCTATGGATGATGAACTCTCACCCCAGCACTTGCCAAAAATAACTCCAGAAATGATACTAAACTCAATTAATAAAATGGCAATTGATACTAGCCCTGGTCCAGATAAAGTTATTTTGAAAGCAATAAAAAATCCAACATCTACTAAATTACTAGTTGGAATTTTAAACAGAATGCTCAAAACAGCATTTGTGCCTGATAAACTAAAAGAAGCTGGAACCATATTAATACATAAAGGTGGTAATGAAAATGACATAAGTAAATGGAGACCAATTACTATAACTTCTGTGGTACGACGTGTATTTTCAAAAACTCTCGATGTCACTGTCAGAAATTTAATCGATCTCAACCCCTACCAAAGAGGCTTCCTTATGACACCTGGAACATTTATTAACATTAATATAGTTGAGGGAATCTTACGGACCGCTACTTTACAAAAGCGTTCTGCTGGTCTGGTTTTCTTAGATGTGAGTAAGGCATTTGATACTATTGGTCATAATCATGTGTGCTCAACAATTAATTCTTCAGCACTGCCTATATCACGCAAGCGTTTGCTGATAAATTTATTGGTAGACAATACCACTCAAATTCAAGTAAGAAAAGAAAGGACACAGAAAATCCAACTTAAAAGAGGAGTCATGCAGGGTGACCCTCTTTTTCCAATATTATTTAACCTTTGCATTAGCCACATAGTAAACGAATTATCAGAGAAAAGTGTCTCAGACTCATATGATTTCTGCTTATCTCCTGAAACAAAACCAATAACAATATTAGGTTTTGCAGATGACATAGTATTAATAGGAAAAGATTGTGAATCAGTTAATATTTTGGTCACATTGGTTATTAGCCTTCTTCAAGAAATAGGCTTAAGCATTAATGCTGAGAAATCTAAAGCCATTCTCATAAACAAGGAAAAACTTGATGTCGGGATAGTTAAAACCATACATGGTGATATTAATGGCATTTCTGCTACAGAAGAAGTCAAATATCTTGGTGTTTCTTTTAATCAATCTTTAATTCTGATGACGTTTTGACTAAACTTAAAAATAATCTAGACACGCTATCTTCTACTCATCTACTACACCCTCAGCAAAAGTTATCGGTTATAAATCAGTTTATTGGACCATCCTTAATTTATCCATTTCAAACCGCCACTGTAAACAGAATTCCTAATACATTTCTATTGAAAGCAGACAAAATGATTCAAAGTTCTGTGAAAGAAATTCTTCAGCTACCTAGTGACACTCCAAATTCTATGATATATACATCTCACAAATATAAAGGGCTTTCAATACTGAAAACTTGTTGGGAAGTGTATCTTCAGCAATGAATTAGCATCAAGCTGCAGTTACTGAGCGATCCACATGTCAACGTAGTACGAAATTATGAAGCCATCACAAATCACTGCTTTTCTGCTCTACAAATGGAACGATCTGATAAAACAGTCAGACAGTTGATAATCACCTTACGTGACAAAGAATACCAGGCTTGGTGTTCCTATCCTCATAAAGGAAAAGGAGTGGAACTATTTTCAGAAGTTACAGCCGCAAACACCTGGCTAATTAATAAAAAAGGCTTGAGCAGTTCTGAATGGAGGGACATATTGAAAATGAATGCAATGGTAGCTCCAGTTCGCAGTGTTCCTGGACGAAGTTCAAGCACAAACCACTGCAGTGAGTATGAAACTCTTCCCCATGTGCTTGGAAACTGTCCTCAGGGAGAACTGCTGAGGCTCAACACCATAAGATCTATCTTGGCAAACGCATTACGTGAAACTGGTCTAGAAGTTAACGAGGAAGTTCACTGCCTAGCTGATGGTGGTAGTAATCGTCGCATAGACATCATTGCGATAAACAGAAGAAAATCAGAAGCAGAGATAATAGACCCGACTCTCCGCTTTGAACTGAATAAAGACCAACCTCAACAAGTTCATCCGGAAAAACAGAAAATATATGAGCCCACCGTACCAAGCTTTAAAGAAAAATACAATATCACAAAAATAACAACAGTAGGCCTATTTTTTGGATCTCGAGGAACAATTACAAATATGTTTATGAAATGGAGAGCAAAATATAAAATTAACAGAAGTGTGGAACAAGCAATCACGGAAAACATCATAAAACATTCCGTAGCCATTTTTCGAAATCATTTATATGGTTTAAACAGAACGTAAAATGTATTATAGTTTATAAATCACTTTATTTTTGTAGCTTTTTTTTTCTCTTTTATTGTTATAGCTTTTATTGTTGCACATCTTTTATAATCTGTTACAATTTGTTCTCATAGCTTAATTTTATATAACTATTATAACGTATGATAACATATTTTTTTGTAATATTCACTTATAATATTTTTTGTTAAAAACCTCTAAATGTATATTGTTCTGTGTCACTTGGCAAACTCATTTATGAGTCAGACTAATAAATAAATAAATACACAAAAATGTTTCTTACAAAAATATTTTTTATCCACTAATTGATCTTATTACTTACTTCCTTGTAAGTAGAAGAGAAATAAGGGAAGACAATAGGCTATAGCGATAGTCAAATTAATTAAAAGCGATTGCTATGAGAAACAATTGAAATTCGCTTCTCTTTTGCATCCCAGGAGTAAAACAAAAGATGTAAAGTGAAAGTTGAATTCCAGGTTGAGAAAAGTCTGTAGTACTACATTGAAACCAATAACAACAAATATCTCGTAAACGAGTAACTCTAAACAAAAATAATGTATGGCACAAATTGTGTGTTTTAACGAGATATACTTTTTTGTGTAGTACGTTTTTCTATCTCTTACTATTTATTAGTTATGCAAAATTCAGCAAAATCCATCCAGAACAAAGAGGTCTTCAGAGTCTATTCCCAGAAAATTCAAGATATACATTTTATTTGTCATGTAAATATTTTTAATAAACGATATTTTAATCAAAATCGTTAGAGCCATTTTTTAGAAAATCAAAATTTTCGCAAAAAGTTCCATGTAAAGGGTAGTTGGGAGTGGGGGGATTTTCTTGAAAATCGTCGTGTCGCATCCTTAGAAGATACCAAACTTAAATACCAAGTTTGGAATTTAACGGTCTTTTCGCTTTTGAGCTATGCTGCCCACAGACACATTATCCTGGATGAATTTTAAGGAATTTTGCATAACTGGTAAACCGCAAGAGAGGGACAAAAAGTTACTGGACAAAAAACGTAGAGCACATTAAAACACACAATTTAGTTAAATACATTTTTTTCGTGGATTTGATACTTTTTTTAGGTATTCATTGTTTTTGGTTTCAGCTTTGCAAAACTTATACTTTAATATACAGGAATTGGTCAACTCCTGTCCACACAAAGGAACTTCAGTCACATAGCAGCCAGCTTTTGACTATTACTTTGGCCTCTGGCCCTTCTACTTACAAGGAAGCAAGTAATAACACTATTTCTGCTAATTTGTCCTCGATTAGCATGAAGTAAATAGAAGCATAAGCTTTTTAACAATACTTTGTTGCAGAGATGTAGAGAAAGTCATGTGAATGGAACACATCAGATTTTTTAATAGTGTTTAACGCCCGATTTTACTACTGAGGCAACGCAGGCGATTACATTGATAATACATGGAATGAAGATGGAGCAGCGGTGGGTTGTAATGGCGCAGAACCCGGAGAAAACCCGCTCCTGCACCGCTTTGTCCACCACAAATCTCACATGCGGTCGCTTGGAATCGAACCCGGGCCACCTAGGTGAGAGTCAAGTAGTCTAACCACTCGGGCACGCCGAAGAAGATGATGATGATGATGATAATAATAATAATAATAATAATAATAATAATAATAATAATATATTATTGATATTATAATAATTAATGTAAGAACTTACACTTAATGATTAATTTTGTTAAAACTACTTGCCTATAATGTTCACATGCCTATTATGTCACGCAAAATAATGAAGTCTTATATTAGTCTTATATATCCCCCCCACCTTGTATATCTTGAAACAAATTAAGCACCTTATATTTTCGTCAGAAGCAATAACGAAAATTCTGATGTGTACCATTCACATGATTTTCGCTACATCTCTGCAACAAATTCTTCTTAAAAAGCTTATACTTCTATTTACTTTATGCTAATCAGTAAAAAAATAGCAGAAATAGTCTTATTACTTGCTTCCTTGTAAGTAGAAGCGAATAAGGGAGTACCATAGGTTAAAGTGATAGTCAAAAGCTGGTTGCTATGTCACTGAAGTTCCTTTGCTTCTATGGACAGCAGTTGACAAATACCTGTATGAGAAATGTAAAGTTTTTCATAGCGGAAACTAAAAATAAGGAATGTCTCAAAAACGACGAAGTCCACGAAAAAAATGTATATAACATAAATTGTGTATTTTAACGTGCTCTACATTTCTGTATAGTAAGTTTTTGTCCATCTCTTACGGTTTAGCAGTTATTCAAAATTCAGTAAAATTCATCCAGAATAAACTACTCTTCAGAGGCTATTCCTAGAAAATTCAAGATATACATTTTATTTGTCAGGTAAATATATTTAATACACGAAATATTAATCAAAATCGTTAGAGCCATTTTTGAGAAAATCAAAATTTTCGAAAAAAGTTCCATGTAAAGGGTAGTTTGGGGTGGGGGGATTTTTCTCAAAATCTTCGTGTCGCATTCCTTGAAGATACTAAACTTAAATACCAAGTTTGGTATTTTACCTACTTTTCGTTTTTGAGTTATCGTGATCACAGACACACGGACACATACACACACAGGAACCTTTTTCCAAAAATGCTTTTTTTTTAGATAAAGGGGACCCTAAAACATATATTTCCAGTGAAAACTCGGTATCGAAATTTTTGGGTGGAGTGCAATACCTTCTCTATACACTATGTTCATAGTGCGTATAGAGAAAGTAAAAATTGTTCCTCCCATTTCTCTATAAATGTTCATACACGATTTCGTGGATTCTTATTATGATTTGGAGCACCATTTCACTCGACAGACAGTCCCACAACTACACATCTGAGGGAAGGGGTGAATGGACTGTAACGTTCCGTCATATCCCACAACGTACTCCCCTCATTCACGGACTGTATTCGAGAGTACAGTTTTGAAAACGTCTGGACTAACGTATTCCCTTATATCCCTTCTACTTATAAGGAAATAAAGTAATAAGATCGTTTCTGCTAATGTTTATCTCGATTAGAATGATGTAGATAAAAGAACAATAGTTTGCAAAACAGATCAAGTCAAATAATAAAAATCTGATGTGTACCATTCACATGACTTTCCCTGCAATAAATAATTCTTAAAAAGCTTATACTTCTATTTACTTTATGCTAATCAGAAAAAAATAACAGAAATAGTCTAATTACTCGCTTCCTTGTCAGTAGAAGCGAAATAAGGGACAACCGTAGGTTAAAGTGATAGTCAAAAGCTGGTTGCCATGTCACTGAAGTTCCTTTGTTTATATGGATAGGAGTTGACAAGTTCCTGTATGAGAAAAGTATACGTTTTTCATAGCAGAAACCAAAAATAAGGAATGTCACAAAAACGACGAACTCCACGAAAAAAATGTATATAACATAAATTGTGTGTTTTAATGTGCTCTACATTTTTTGTATAGTAAGTTTTTGTCCATCTCTTACGGTTTAGCAGTTATTCAAAATTTAGTAAAATTCATTCAGAATAAACTACTCTTCAGAGGCTATTCCCAGAAAATTCAAGATATACATTATATTTGTCAGGTAAATGTGTTTAATATACGAAATTTTAATCAAAATCATTAGAGCCATTTTTGAGAAAGTCAAAAATTTCGAAAAAAAGTTCCACGTAAAGGGTAGTTGGGGTGGGGTGATTTTTCTCAAAATCTTCGTGTCGCATCCCTGGAAGATACTAAACTTAAGTACCAAGTTTGCTATTTTACCGACTTTTCGTTTTTGAGCTATCGTGTTCACAGACACACGGACACACACACACACACACACACACACACACACACACACACACACACACACACACACACACACACACACGGACCTTTTTGTGAAAATGCTTTTTTTGGATATTGGGGACCCTAAAACATATATTTCCGGTGAAATCTCGGTATCGAATTTTTTGGTAGAGTGCAATACTTTCTCTATACACTATGTACATAGTGCGTATAGAGAAAGTAAAAATCGCTAAAAAATAAAACCTGATGTGTTCCATTCACATGACTTTCTTAACAACTCTGGTACAAATTATTGTTAATAAACTTATTCTACTATCCACTTAATTTTAATCGAGATAAATATTTGCAGAAGCGGTCTTATTACTTAATCCCTTATAAGAAAAGGGAAATAATGGAGTTCACTAGGAGAAACCGACAGTCAAATGTTTTAAAATGTGGTTGCTCTGGGATTGAAATCCGTTGCTTTGCGTGACCAGGAGTTGACAAGTTCCTGTTTGAGGAAAGTAGCAGTACTTTAATACTGAAAACAATAACAACGAATATTTCGGAAACGGTCAATTCCAGGAAAAAAAAGTAGATATATAACATAAATTATGTGCTTTAACGAGCTCGACATTTTTATGTAGTAAGTTTTTGTCTATCTCTTACAGTTTACCGGTTATAAAAAAACAACAAATATCCAGAACAAAGAGGCATTTAGAGGCTATTCCCAGAAAATTTTAAGATATATATTTTATTTATCATGTAAATATCTTAAATGTAAGAGATATTAATCAAAATCGTTAGAGCCATTTTTGAGGAAATTAAACTTTTCGTTTTTTTTGTAAAGGTTTAATGTAAGGGATTTTCTTGAAAAATCTTTGTGTCGCAAGCCTGGAATATAATGCACTTGAATATAAATGTAGTATTTAACGGACTTATCGTTTTTGAGATGTGCTGCCCACAGACACACACACACACACACGGACCTTTTTATAATTTTTTTTATACACGGGACTAAAACGTGTATTTCCGGTGAAATCTCGACATCCATACAATAACTTCTCTATACCCTATGTACATAGTACGTGTAGAGAAAGTAAAATGTTTTCCTCCCATCCGTTCATAAATGTGTATACACGATTCGTATTATGATTTGGAGCAACCATTTCACTGACGGACAGCCCACAACTGTGCAGTATTTTTCAGAACACCGATAACTTCGGCGTGATTTTGAAGTTGATTTTAGGTAGTTTGCGGTTAGAAACCAACCGTTGCAGTTGCAAAGATTCCACTTACTAGTCCCTTAAAGTGGGCGCGAATCTCGACTTTCAAACAGTCTTCGAATCTCCAGAAAACAGAAATTTTACTACGTTGCCTCTCACTCCATGTACAGATTCGTCTTTTGTTTGCTAATGGATATTTCACAATGGCAGAGGGAAGCGGTCCCGTTTGAGGGCCATCCTGTTTTGGAGAAAACTATAGGTCTCAGGGAAGGGGTGAATGGAATGTAACCTTACGTGATAGCCAACACAGTCCTCTCCTCATTCAGCGGCTGTATTCGTGAGTACAGTTTTGGAGACGTCTGGATGAATGTATTCCCTTATTTCCCTCCTACTTATAAGGAAATAAGTAATAAGACTATTTCGACTAAGGTTTATCTCGATTTGAATGATGTAGATAAAAAATATTTTTTAAGAGTAGTTTGCAATTTTTAGCCAAAATCACTAAAAAATTTGGTGTTCCATTCTCATGACTTCCTCTACATCTCTGTAACAAATGATTGTTAATAAACTTATTCTTCTATCTACATCATGATAATCCACATAAACATTAGCAGAAACGGTCTTATTACTTAGTTCTTTATAAGTAGGAGGGAAATAAGGGAATACACTAGGCTAAGCCGACAGTCAAATGTTTTAAAGTGTGGTTGCTATGGTAATGAAATCCGCTTCTTGGCATGATCAGGAGTTAATAAGTTCCTATTTGAGAAAAGTTGAAGTATTTTAAAACTGGCACATGGGTACACGAACCCATCCCTCCCACACACACACACTCTCTCACACACACACAAACACAGACACACACTGGACCTTTCTCTAAAAATGCTTTTTGTGAATACAGGGGACCCCGAAACGTGAAATCTCGACACCGAATTTTTGGTTGCAATACAATACCTTCTCTATACACCATGAACATCGTACGTGTAGAGAAAGTAAACATTGTTCCTCCCATCCGTCCATAAATGTGCATAAACTTTTCGGTGGATTGATTCTTACTATGATTTGGAGCAACCATTTCACTCCGGCAGAGCCCACAACTGCACGCTCAGGGAAGGGATGAATGGATTGTAACGTTACGTCATATGCTCCACCGTTCTCTCCTCATATAGGGGCTGTATTCGAGAGCAGAGTTTTGTAGATTTCTGGACTAATATATTCTCTTATTTCCCTTCTGCTTATAAGGAATGAAGTAATAAGACCATTACAGACAAGCTTTATTTCGATTGGAATAATTAGATAAAATAATATTTTGCAAGAGTAGTTAGTACAACAGATAAAGTCAAATCACAATCGCAAAAAAAAAAAAAAAAAAAAAAAAAAAAAAAAAAAATCGAAGAAAACGAAGTGGCAGTTATATATGAATATTCTGTTTGATTGATGTCTTTTCAAAATACACATATTCATGTGTGTAAAACCGCTGGATTTTTGTGCTCGCTACAATTAGCGAGGAGCAAACAAATAATGAAATGCAATAAACAATAACTGTTCTCCATTGCGAAAATGAACAATTGCTATAATAACGACGATATTAAACACAATACACCGACTGCACAATGTTTACATTATAATCCCATCATCATGCGCTAATAACTTCGCATTGTGTTAACGGCTTGCAGCTTGGAAAAGTTGCCAACCGAACGAGCGATTCAAAAGGATCAAACAGTTTTTGTGCTGGGAGCAACATAAAAAACAAACCATGTGATACTAGCACTTGCAGTTAGACTGGACGGCCGGCCGCCTACTTTATGTTGCATTGTGTTTCAGGAGGCCATGTTTTAATGCTCCGTATGTATAATAAATTACTGCTTTGTAAAATGCACAGCTCTGTTTGGTATCCTCGGTTAAATAATCCGTATTAACGGAAACATACCTGAGCTTTTCATTGTGTCACTGTAAAAATGCTCTGCTACATTCACATGCCTTTCTCTAGCCATATTTGCATTCTCGACCACGCATGGCCAATGTAAATAGGAGGTTTTGTATTTCACACAAAAATTCGATACCGAGATCTCACTGAAAATAAACTGCTCAAAAAATTAGAGGAACACATGTTTAAACCAGTGTCCCAAAACAAATATTGATACAATGCAATATTTGGTAGTGTGTAATTACAGATTGAAGTATTGTGAGAAAATTATTACAGTTGAACCTGTTTTATACGTAACCCAGTTGTAAGTAATTCGCATTTATACGTAAATTTTCGTAGGTCCCAGCAAAATTTAGAAACCTGTCAACAGAACTTTATTTATACGTAATTCACTGTTATACGTATTAAATTTCAGTGAAATACAACCGAGTTTTACGTAATTATAATGACGGCATACACTATCTTAAAAGAAACTTGAGGGTGTTTTCCTTATCTCTGTAGACAAAGACGCAAGTTGAACGGGCGGTTTTCGGCGTCAGAAACAAAACACAAATACGTTTGCTGGTAGAGCACGACAGTGCAGCACCAAACGAGAAGTAAGGACAAACATCTGATGTGTTCCATTCACATGACTTTCTCTATATCTCAGCAACAAACTATTGTTAAAACGCTTATGCTTCTATTTACTTCATGCTAAACGAGAAAAAATTAGCAGAAATAGTTTTATTACTCGCTTCCTTGTAAGTAGAAGCGAAATAAGGCAGTACCACAGGTTAAAGTGATAGTCAAAAGCTGGTTACTGAAGTTTCTTTGTTTGCATGAACAGAAGTTGACATATTCCTGTATGAGAAAAGTATAAGTTTTTCAAAGCTGAAAACAAAAACAAGAAATATCTAAAAAATTATCAACTCCACGAAAAAAATAATATAACATAAATTGTATCTTTTAATGTGCTCTACATTTTTTGTGTGGTAAGTTTTTGTCCATCTCTTACGGTTTAGCAGTTATGCAAAATTCCGTAAAATTCATCCAGAATAAAGAAGTCTTCAGAGGCTATTCCCAGAAAATTCAAGATATACATTTTATTTATCAGATAAATATCTTTAATACACGATGTTTTAATCAAAAATCGTTAGAGCCTTTTTTGAGAAAATCAAAATTTTAGAAAAAAGTTCTATGTAAAGGGTAGTTGGGGTGGGGAGATTTTCTTGAAAATCTTCGTGTCGCGTCCTCTGAAAATACCAAAATTGGTATTTAAGTTTGGTTCATACACACACACATGAACTTTTTGTGATTTTTTTTTATTCAGGGCTACCCAAAAATAAAGTATTTCCGGTGAAATCTCGGTATAGAATTTTTGGGTGCAATACAATACCTTCTCTATACACTATGTACATAGTAGGTGTAGAGAAAGTAAAATGTTAGGTATCTGGTGTTTATTATTAAAACGCGGTTTGTCTTTTAGTTCTCAGTTGTTTATCATCAACTATGGAGAACAGAAAAAGGAAATGTTATATGCTAGATCAGAAAGTGAAATTCATACGAGAGGTGGAGCTTAATCCACACCAAACCAAAACCAGAGGATGCAAATTTCGACACCTTTGCGCATTTTGATGGCAATCTAGCTGTGTGTGGGGAACTACAGGATGAAGAGATTATTGCTGATGAAGAAAGTGAACCAGCTTCAAGCAACACCCACAGTAATGTGCATGACAACTCAAATATTGAAATACCTAAGGATAGTGAAGTGTTAAGTGCAATAAAAAAGTGGTAGTGAAAAAGCTCTAACAAGTTTGCAAGTGAGGTTCATACACTTAGTGCAAGAAAAGTGAAACAAGCTAAATTAACTGATTGCTTTAAAGCAGGACCAAGTTCAAAATACCGTTTTCTTCGTGCGTATCTTTGTTGTTTGTAAAAGTTTGCACATGTAAGCCCTTTTTGCCTTTTTTAATATTTTTTTTTTTACTTTCTCTACACGTACCATGTACATTGGTATTTAAGTTTGGTATCTTCCAAAGACGTAACACGAGCATTTTCAAGAAAATCTCCCCACCCCAAACTACCCTTTACATGACGCTATTTTTGAAAATTTTTATTTTATCAAAAATGTCTCTAACGATTTTGATTAAAACAGCGTATATTAAAGATATTTACCTGACAAATAAAATGTACATCTTTAATTTTCTGGGAATAGCCTCTGAAGACTACTTTATTCTGAATGAGTTTTACGGAGTTTTGCATAACTGCTAAACCGTAAGAGATGTACGAAAACTTAAAACACAAAAAATATAGAACACGTTAAGACACACAGCTCACGCTATATAATTTTTTTTCGTGGAGTTGATCGTTTTTGAGATATTCCTTGGTTT
This sequence comes from Hymenopus coronatus, assembly GCA_030762935.1. NCBI lineage: Eukaryota > Metazoa > Arthropoda > Insecta > Mantodea > Hymenopodidae > Hymenopus > Hymenopus coronatus. The sequence goes on from CM060895.1 coordinate 15,059,069, forward strand.
TGGTTTCAACTTTGAAAAACATACTTTTCTCATACAGTAATTTCTCAACTCCTGTCCATACAAACAAAGGAACATCAGTCACATAGCAACCAGCTTTTGGCTTTCACTTTAACCTATGGTACTCCCTTATTTCGCTCCTATTAACAAGGAAGCAAGTAATAAGACCATTTCTGCTAATTTTTTCTCGATTAGATGAAGTAAATAGAATAATTTTTTGCAGAGATGTAGAGAAAGTGAATGGAACACATCAGATTTTGTTTTCTTTTTTTAGTTGACCGTATTTGATATATTGCTTATTATTGGCTTCAGTTTTAAAGCACTTAAACTTTTCTCATATGGAAATTGGTAACTCCTGGCCACGCAAACAAACGGATTTCAATCCTATAGCAACCACATTTTAAAATATTTAACTATCGCTTTAGGCTGGTGTATTCCCTTCTACTTACAAGGAATCAAGTAATTAAGACAATTTTATCTCAATTATCATAAATTAGATAGAAGAATATGCTTTGTAACAATAATTTGTTATAGCGATGTTTTTAACACGGTCTTGAAAGGATTACTCTACCTATAGAGAAACCCGTACCAATGTAATATGAGGGACAGACACAATGCGGTATGTGGCTGTCAAAGGGCCTGAGATATTGGCCCTGGGGTAAGTTATACCAGAACGTGCGTTACATATCATACTGCTGCACCCTTGAAAGAACGTAGGTAGCTGTTTTTCAAACCAACAAACTATTATGACGTGAAAGAGGAAAAGAATGAGCTTCCGGCCTGTCTTCCTTTTAGGAACACAACGAGAGACAGAGAAAACCCAATAAAAAGGAATAACACTACAGAAACAAGCAATTCACTCAAGAAAGAAATATAGCGAGTGTAAGCATGGCATTGCATTGAGGCGCTTTCGATTTATTGTAGAAATAGTGTGCTGGCATTGGCAAAAGTCACTTCAAAATATTTCAGACTGCGTAAACAACAGTGTTTTATAAAACTGACCTCTTGTTCAATGTATACCATTCTTTCTCCGACAGAATTTTTCAGTTGACATCTTGGAATATTAACAATTTCTAGTGAGATGGCATCTTTCATTTGTTGGATGTGCTAGGAAAACCTTTCCTTAAGGTTACCCCCAAGTCGGTCGGACTGAGATCTGGATATCGCGGTGGCCACGTTGTTGGAACCTTATGAATGGAATGTTATTTATGGACGCTCTTTAACTGCCGTGGTTCTCAGCGTGCCATTCTATATTGGGCGTGAAAGACCGCTTAATTTTACTCAGAGGCCTCTCTATCAGGCTGGAGGCTCTTTTACTGCCGTAAATCTACGACACGGGACCAACAGCTTTACTTTCTTTCCGAAGGAAGCCATGCTAAGGATATTTACACCCGAAAAAATCCATCGTCCTCCGCCGGGTTTGAACCCGCGTGTATAAAGTTAGCATGGTAACCATTACACCACGGAGGGCGACTGAACCTTATGAATGGAACATGGTCCCTCAATCCCTCACTATGAGTGACGTGAATGCAGGTCGGCTGTGTGCGAATTGTACTAAACACAGGAGCTGCCCGTTGCGTGATGTATGTAACATAAACGAGACATAACGCACGGACTTTTATAACACATTAGATCCTGGCTTATGCTTCATTTATAACAATACTATTAATAAGTGGACAAAATGAGATACACTTTATGTGACCTGCATATTGTTCTCTAATAAATATCAAAATGTTCTTTATTGCTTACTTCTGAAATTAAAATAGCAAGGTAGAGCTATAAAGATGACTTATTCGTGTTTTTACCACTTATCGCTAAAATGAGTTGTTTAGTCACAAAATGATATTAAGAATTTGATTCTAGCGTGTCTTTTAGAATAAACTCGTAGTCATACTCTTGGCAACTACGCCACATGCTTAGGTCAGGAATGTTATGCCTCGACACCTTGCACAACAACTGGTTCTATCAGTGCTTCAGAACTATGGCAGTCAAGAATATCTAGTTATGTTTTTTGTTTATGGCAAAGCTCAATCCTTTAGATTATTATTTCTGGGGACATTTGAAGTATAAATTGTACAATGACGAGGTTGCTATCATTGATTATTTTCGCACAGTATGTTTGAAACAGACCTAGAGGTTGGGCAGAATGCAGAAGCTCTAACGAGAATAAGGCAAAATTGGCTAAGAATATGCGTTGCCGTATAAATTCGCATGGAGCATATTTTGAGAATCTGCTGGAAATGAACATATATTGTTGCAGTTACTGACCATTTATAAAACAAAGATGTGGCTTTGATTTAATTGTTCCATGACACACCTGAATGAGATGCTCCCATAATTCATATTTGACTTTGCTTTATCTTTCATAATCAGGCCAAATCTCATGCGTAGCCTCTTACGGATCTTTTTAGTTCGGGTCTCGTGAGTGCGATCGGATAGCTTTAAAGAAAACCACCTAGTGGCAGTAGCGATAATAAAAACAAAGGCACATTATGAACCGGACTTTAAGCAAAACAAAACATTCAGCTTTGAAGTCCTACTATGTTGCCAGACTGTGCAGATAATAGATTCAATGTGACTGAATTATCTCAAGACAGATGAAGTTGGATAGGATGAGTCATACTGAAAAATTCAATGCCGTAGCCAGGATATGAACTACAAATCTCCCGGTCTCCAGCCGGTTGCACTACCACTGAGTCACCATGGCAATATGCTGGCACGGCACTAAATTCCTCAATTGACTCGCATGTTTCCCGGTAAACCACAAGGCGATCTCAAATTATTTTGAGATGATATACCCCAATGGTAAATTAACAATGCCGTAAGTACTTTAAGTACTGGACTTCATAGTTTAGCCAACTGCATATTATGATCAATTAGTGTTAGTGTCTCTGTCACGAACGAAGGCGGGTGCGCAGTGAATAAATACACAACGACGTCATAGTCACGTGGTTTCCGGACAATTAGGTGTTGCCTGTTTCAGAGCGAGTTTGAAAGAACTTGCCTCCAATTTCACAGTGAAAACTAATTATTCTGAGCTATAAATTGAATCCATTGTGCAATTGTAAGATAGTTAATAGTTCGTTAACAGTTTTGACTATGGCTGAAGCAAAACAACGTTGTGCTCTTCACCATAGAGTCAGAGAAATAGTATATATAATGTGTACAAATACATCCTAGAGAATAAGGACAACACAGGGACTTCTCTAACAGTGTTGCCGATTGTTGCAGGGAAACAGCTGACCTTTTTAGGTAGGTACGTGCACCGTAGAAAGAGTTGTAAATGAAGCAAAAGCTTGTGTTAAATTTAACGTGCATAAAAGGAACAAAACCCTGACTGACCTTAATGATATTGACAAGAATTTGTTGCATCGAAACATTTTTATTTTCTCTACACGTACTATAGTGTATAAAGAAGGTAGTGTAATGCACCCAAAAATTCGATACCGTGATTTGACCGGAAATACACGTTTTAGGGTCCCTATATTTAAAAAAAAAAAAAAGCATTTTCAGTAAAACGTCCGTGTGAGTGTGTGCGTGTGTGTCTGTGGACACGATAACTCAAAAACGAAAACCAGGTAAAATACCAAACAATTTCGATTAAAATATCGTATACTAAAGATATTTACCTGACAAATAAAATGTACATCTTGAATTTTCTAGAAATAGCCTCTGAAAACTACTTTATTCTGGATGAATTTTACGGAATTTTGCATAACTACTAAACCGTATGAGATACACAAAAACTTACCACACAAACAATGTAGAGCACATTAAAACACACAATTTACGTTATATACATTTTTTGCGTGAGTTGTTCGGTTTTGAAATACTCTTTGTTTTTAGTTTCAGCTTTGAAAAACATGATTTTCTCGTACAGGGATTTGTCAACTCCTGTCCATACAAACAAAGGAACTTCAGTCACATAGCAACCAGCTTTTAACTATCACTTTAGCCTATGGTACTCCCTTATTTTGCTTCTACCAACAAAGAATCAAGGAATAAGACTATTTCTGCTAATTTTTTCTCGATTAGATGTAGTAAATAGAATAATTTTTTGCAGAGATGCAGAGAAAGTCATATGAATAGAACACATCAGCTTTTTTTGAGATATTCCTTGTTATTGGTTTCAGCTTTGAAAAACTCATACGTTTCTCATATAGGAATTCTCTCCATACAAAGGAACTTCTGTCACATAGCAACCAGCTTTTGACTATTACTTTAACCTATGGTACTCCCTTATTTCGGTTCTACTTACAAGGAGGCAAGTAATAAGACTATTTCTGTTAATTCCTTTTCGATTAGCATGAAGTAAATAGCAGCATATAAGCTTTTTAATAATATTTTAGCAGGGATGTATAGAAAGCCATGTGAATGGAACACATTAGATCTTATTAGGATAGGATAAGGTCAGAGAGGACTCGGACCAAACGAGAGGGCGTTTGCTGGAGGGAGGAATGTTATCACTGGGCGGCCGGAACCAGAAGCAATGACAGGTTCGCGACAGTTTGACAAGCAGAACAGAGCCTCCGTCCTACCAAGGGTAGTCGGATGTCGCCCTCCATGGTGTAATGGATACCATGCTAAATTTATATACCCAAGATTGCGGGTTCAAACCCGGCGGAGGACGATGTTTTTTTGTTGTTTTTTTTTTGTTTCAGGGAGAACCAAAACATGTTTCCGTGTATGGAATTTTAGCTGTAATACAATGCCTTCTCTATACACTATGTACACAGAAAGTTAAAAAGTAAATTAACACTAAGAGATGAGGTTGTAACTGGACTTTATTATTCGTGATATTTGGATTTCCCAGCCACCGAAATCTGCGCACTCATATCCCTAATATATAAAATTCCATATCGCGGAATGACCATGTGTTCGGAAAAATGCAATAGGAAAAGTAGATTTTGAAAAATGATGGGAAGCGGTTGTATCGTGACCGACCACTAATGACGTAGGCGGCGGTATTGTTGTGAGGCCCTTGTTGCGGACAGTTGGACAGAAATGCCATTGTTCTAGCGTGTCAGGAAACACATGTTCCTCGCTAAGGGTCACACATGAACCCTTTGTGTCACACCATCTTTTCTCCAAACAGAATGTTATCAACGGTCCGATATCAAACCAGTCAAATACTCATTCTCCGAAAACCAAATTACATTCCACTTTCACGGACATCACCAGAATGTCTGGATCAGCAACACTGTCATCGAGATATTCGAAGCTAAATATTTACACATCGTAAACGAAAACTATTCCTCATTTTTAATTTATCTACATAATATATACAGAAGGTATTGCACTTCACAAAAAAAAGTATTTTTTAGAAAAAGGTCCGTGTGTCCGTGAACACGATAACTTTAAAACCAAAAGTCGGTAAAATACCAAATACTAGTACGTATAGAGAAAGTAAAAACTGTCTAACAGTCTCTGTCTGATGGGAAGAATATTGCATTCCAATATATCATTAAGAAAATCGGTTAAATGGTTTCTAAGCTTTAAGTTTGACAGATGGGTAGATCTTATTAGGATAGGATAAGGTCAGAGAGGACTCGGACCAAACCTTAGGTTATTGTATCTATACCCCACGAGAGGGCGTTTGCTGGAGGGAGAAATGTTATCACTGGGCGGCCGGAACCAAAGCAATGACAGGTTCGCGACAGTTTGACAAGCAGAACAGAGCCTCCGTCCTACCAAGAGTAGTCGGGTGTCGCCCTCCATGGTGTAATGGTTACCATGCTAACTTCATATACCCAAGGTCGCGGATTCAAACCCGCCGGAGGACGTGGATTTTTTCGGGCGTAAAAATCTTTAGCATGGCTTCCTTCGGAAGGGAAGTAAAGCCGTTGGTCCCGTGTCGTAGATTTATGGCACGCAAAATACCTGAAGCAAGATTAAGCGGTCTTTCGCGCCCAATATAGAGAACCACAGCAGTTAAAGAGAACAATATCAATGACTGAATTAGGTAAAATTACTCCCGTTAAACCTCCTACTGTAAAAAGGAAAATGCAACCTAGAGCTCATATTGATGCAGGTCTAAAAATAATTTTTGATCCGTATATTGTTGCAGGTCAACTAAAAATTTTAAGTCATGTTGGCACAGCAGTAATTATAGTAGCTCCTGTAAAATAAGCTCGTGTATCTCCATTTACATTTTATTTAAGAACAGTCGGGGACGGAGATAGTCACTTTGAGCATCTTTTTCTCTGCCACGCCGCACCGAACACTTCCAACCCTTAAAGAAACCAACGGGATGAAGGATGAATGAAATGATAATGGAAATTCAGGGGATGAAAGAAACCTACTCAGCATTCGCCTGACTATACAGAGAAGCTTCCGAAAAAACCCATGGGTCAGGCATCCCGGCCACGAGAAGCGAACCCAGGGCCTTCCGAATACACACCTCATCCCTCTTGCTTGCCCTGATTAGCTCAGATGGTTTCGATTTAAAATATTTGGATAATTATGTACATGTGCGGACTTATGACATGGAAAAAGTGTTTTTACGTTAGCAGTTGGTGTCCCTAGCAGCTGGCAGGGACATACCTACCGGGGACGGTTCTTTGAAGCTCATTTAATAAAAGCCATCATGAAGTCATTATATTATTCCCCTGTGTTGGTTGAACATAAATACCAGTTAGGTATAAAACCCCGCTAATCCCATTATACTGCACTAATTACTGTTAATTCACAATTAATGATGTGCATGCATGGACCGGACCGGGGGGCTTCGCCTCTCAAACTGAATATGATGCACTTTCACAGTAAGGCAAATAACACTTGGGATAAACTATTCTGTTACTAGAGCCGTACAAATATATTGTGTTCCAGCCAAAAACTGCGTGTCGAAATTTCACCTGAAATACATGTTTTCAGCTCACTGCATTAAAAACAAAACAAAAGCATTTTAACTGCATCACTTTCTGTATTAAAATATTCCTTTATAATTCAGTATCTACCAGGCAGTAACCAACCAACGTTTCATTAAGAAAAAACAAACAAACAAACAAAAAGGAAGGAGAAGAATAAAGTATTTCAATAATGTGACAATCTCTACATATTCTGTAAGATTATTTTCCTACAGAACTTATTACTTTCTCTTCATGTACTATGTACATAGTGATAATTAAGGTATTGTATTGCACCCAAAAATTCGATACCGAGATTTCGCCGGAAATGCATGTTTTGAGACTACTTAAATCCAAAAAAAAGAAAGCATTTTAGAAGAATGTACGTGTGTGTGTGTGCGCGCGCCTGTGGGCAGCATAGCTCAAAAACGAAAATACCGTTAAGTACCAAACTTGGTATTTAGATTTGGTAATTTCCTAGCATGAATTATTGCTGTACCAACTGGCATTAACATTTTCATCTGACTTGCAACAATGTATGGCTCTAAAATCATTTTCAGACCTGCCTCAATATGAGCTCTAGGTTTTATTTTCCTACACTCGAAGATTTTCAAGAAAATCCCCCCACCACCCTATACATGACACTTTTTTTCGAAAATTTCCATTTTCTAAAAAATGGCTCTAACGATTTTGATTTAAATATGGAATATTACCTAAAGATATTTATCTGGCAAATAAAATGTATATTTGAATTTTCTGGGATAGCCTCTAAAAACTACTTTATTCTGGATGAATTTTGCATAACTGCTAACCCGTAAGAGATGAGCAAAAACTTACCACACAAAAAATGTAGAGCAAGTTAAAACACACAATTTATGTCATTTACATTTTTTTTTTTTTTTTTTTTTGAGATATTCCTTGTTTTTGGTTTCAGCTTTAAAAAAGTTGTACTTTTCTCAAACAGGAATTTGTGAACTCCTGTCCATAAAAACAAAGGAACTTCAGTAACATAGCAATCAGCTTTTGACTATCACTTTAACCTTTCTACTTACAAGGAAGCGAGTTATAAGACTATTTGTGCTAATTTTTAAACATTTGAATATGCGGTGTTTATCTGAAAGCAGAGAGAAAAGTAATGAGATATAATTGGGCAGGATGAGGCAGCAGCGAGTGATATCTGGTAATGAACCCCTGACACAGGAATTACCTGACCCTCTCTAAACAAACATGTTAATGTGTGTCCACGGAAATGGAATATTTGTGCAGTGCCCGGATGAGCGGATCTCTGCCAATACGGGAAATTCTGTCCCAATGGTAATTTGCTGCCAATAAACGGCTTCCTCCCTGTCTTTTCACTCACTCGACTTCCTTACTGTCCCCACAACAATAAATCAAAACGCTCATCAGCTCGGGGCGAGCACGCTCAACTGTTTTAAACACTCCGCAAAAAACACAGCACCATTTCAACTCAGCTTCTTAACAAAAGTGTCCCATTTGACCAGTCAAACGGAAGACGTGAGGTAAATCTATGTTAACGCATATAAACAATAATACCAGAGGAGTCTAGAAGATATTATTTCACTCTTAAAATATTTACCTGCCTTCATTTCAGGGTAGCAAAACAAAGTCGTTTCAATTTATTTTCGATTAAGACAGATAATATATAAATGATTTAATGATATACAGTATCAGTTACAAAAGCAACAAGCACTATTTCTTTCACGTGATCGTGTTTTTTTTGTTTACTTTCTCTAGCCCGCATGTACAATGTACCTAGTGGCTAGAGAAGGTATTGTATGCCACCCAAAAATTCGATACCGAGATTTCACCGGAAATATATGTTTTGGGGTCCCCTCAGTCCGGAAAAACATTTTTAGAAAAAGAACCATGTGTTTTTCTGTGGGCAGCATACCTTAAAAACGAAAAAAAAAAAAAAACCGTTACATACCAAACCTGGTATTTAAGTTTAGTTTATTCCAAGGATCCAACACGAAGATTTTCAAAAAAATCTTCCCAACTACCCTTTACAAGGAAAAAAATAGAAAATTTTGATTTTCTTATAAATGGCTCTAACGATTTCATTTAAATATCGTATATTAAAGATATTTATGTGGAAAATAAAATGGATATCTTGAATTTTCTGGAAATAACCTCTAAAGACCTCTTTATTCTGAATGAATTTTGCGTAACTGGTAAACCGTAAGAGAGAAAAAAACTTATCACACAAAAAATGTTAAAACACACAAATTACATCATATGCGTTTTTGTAGCTGAATTAACCATTTCTGAGATATTCCTTGTAATTTGTATCAGTTTTAAAATACTTCAGCCTTTTTTTCACACTGAAAGTTGTAAACTCTTGGCCCTGCATAGAAACGGATTTTAACCACATGGCAACCAGCTTTTAAAAGATTTGAATATAGTTTTAGCCTAGTGTATTCCATTATTTCCTTTCAATTTACAAGAAAGAAAGTAATTAAGACAATTTCTGCTAATGTTTATCTCGATTATCACAAAGTAGATAGAAGAATGTGTTTTTAAACAATAAATTGTTATAGCGATGTAGAGAAAGTCATGTGAATGGAACACATCAGATTTTTATGTGGTTAGTTCCTTATTAGTTTATTAGGTATCCAGAAGTGAACTTATAAAATCTAATGTGTTCCATTCACATGACTTTCTCTACATTTCTGCAACAAATTACTGTTAAAACGATTATTCTTATACTTACTTCATGCTAATCGACAAAAAATTGGCAGAAATAGTCTTATTACTTGCTTCCTTGTAAGTAGAAGCGAAATAAGGGAGTACCATAGGCTAAAGTGATAGTCAAATGCTGGTTGCTATGTGACTGAAGTTCCTTTGTTTGTATGGACAGGAGTTGGCAAGTTCCTGTATGAGAAAAGTACATATGTTTTTCATAGCTGAAACCGAAAACAAGGAATATCTAAAAAACGCTCAACTCCACGAGAAAAACGTATACCTATGACATAAATTGTTTTTTTAATGTGATCTACATTGTTTCTACAGTAAGTTTCTCTTTAACTTTTACGATGTACCAGTTACGCAAAATTCATTCAGAATAAAGAGGTATGTAGAGGCTATTCCCAGAAAATTCAAGATTACATTTTATTTACGGTATAAATATCCTTAAATTATGGTATTTTAATTGAAATTGTTAAAACAATTTTTGAGAAAAACAAATTTTCAAAAAAAGTTCCATTTAAAGAGTAGTGTGGATTGGTGGGATTTTCTCGAAAATCTTCGATTCACATCCTTGGAGGATACTTAACATAAATACCAGGTTTGGTATTTAGCTATCTTTTCGTTTTTGAGATATGCAAAGACACACATGGACCTTTTTCTAAAAATCCCTTTTTGAACTCAGAGGACCTCAAAATATAATTCCGGTGAAATCTGGACTTCTAATTTCTGGATGTAATGCAATGCCTTCTCTAGCTACTATGTAGAACTATACCTAGAACAGAGAAGGTTTTTACCAACTTTTATTGTGCCAATTCTACAAGTTTTATTATTATGAAGCAGATTTTTACCAAATGCTAAATACCCCATTCCACCAGTTAGATGGGGAACGGTTTGTTATTCTGAAGGAAATCGTATCAAGTGCTAAAAATACTGCATTCGACCAGCTAAATGGGGAAATGTTTATCTATTGCTATTTTGCCATATTCAACCAGTTAAATATAGAACGTTTTGTTATTCTGAAGGAAATTGTACAGAATGCTAAACACGTATTTGGCCAGTTAAATGGAGAAATCTTTATCTACTGCTATTTTGCCACATTCAACCTATTAAATATGGAACGTTAAGTTATTCTGAAGGAGATTGTACCAAATGCTAATTTCTGCATTCTATTACTATTTTGCCACATTCGACCAGTTAAATGGGGAAATCTATTACTATTTTGCCACATTCAACCTGTTAAATGCGAGTTTGTTATTCTGAAGGAGATTGTACCAAATACTAAATACTGCTTTCGACCAGCTAAATGGGGAAATATTTATCTACAGCTGTTTTGCCACATTCAACCTGTCAAATAGGGAACGTTTTGTTATTCTGAAGGAGATTGTACCAAAAGCTATTGTGGCAGTGAATTGCTGTTTTCTGGATAAGAGTGTACTGAACACCGTCACGAATCTCGTGCTCCCTCAGTAGTCTCGTCTACACCTTCAAGGCGAATGCGTGATTTAGCCAGAAGACACACGTGCCTTGCTGGTTCTTAGCCAACCAAATTAAATTCAGCATGCACTTGCTACGTAGTGAAATTGGCTCCGAGATAATTACATCCTGGTCACTTGATCCCACTTAATAAAACCTGCACTGCAGCACCGGAATCCCTCACCATCCCATCAAATATTGAACTCTTTCTTCTCATTTACAATACTATCATAAAAATCTGATGTGCAACATTCACATGACTTTCTCTACATCTCTGCAACGAATTATTGTTAAAAAGCTTATGCTTCTATTTATTTCATGCTACTCGACAAAAATTAGCAGAAATATTCTTATTACTTGCTTCCCCGTAAGTACAAGAGAAATAAGGGAGTAACATAGGTTAAAGTGATAGTCAAAAGCTGGTTGCTATGTGACTGACGTTCCTTTATTTGTATGAACAGGAGTTGAAAATTCCTGTATGATTCTGCTTTTCAAAGCAGAAACCCAAAACAAGGAATATCTAAAACCGACCAACTCCACGAAAAAAATGTATATAACATAAATTGTGTGTTTTAATGTGCTCTACATTTTTTTTATACAGTATGTTTTTGTCTATCTCTTACGGTTTACCAGTTATGCAAAATTCCGTAAAATTCATCCAGAATAAAGTAGTGTTTAGAGACTATTCCCAGAAAATTCAAGATATACAAATTATTTGTCATCTAAATATTTTTAATATACGACATTTAATCGAAATCGTTAGAGCCATTTTTGAGAAAATCAAAATTTTCGAAAAAAAAGTTCCATGTAAAGTGTGGTTGGGGGTGGGGGGATTTTCTTGAAAATCCTCGAGTTGCATTCTTGGAAGATATTAAACCTAAATACCAAGTTTGGTATTTAACGTTCTTTTCATTTTTGAGCTATGCTGTCCATAGACACACACACGAACCTTTTTCCAGAAATGCTTTTTTGGATTCAGGGGGACACAAAACATATATTTTCGGTGAAATCTCGATATCGAATTTTTGGCTGCATTGCAACACCTTCTCTATACACGTGTATAGTACGTAAAAATGCTTATGATATAAACTGTATGTTTCTAAAGAAATATACATTTTTTATGCACTAACTTTTGCCTATTTTTTCCGGTTTAACATTTAAGCAAGGTTCAGTAAAATTCATCCAGAATAAGGTGGTCTTCACAGGCTATTCTTTTAACTGCGTTACTAGAAATTGTCTCATCATTTAGGTCCTTATAAGTAGAAGGGAAATAAAGGAATACGCTAAGCTAAAACAACAGTCAAATCTTTTACAAACTATAGCTATGCTATTGATCTTAAACTTCGACTCTCTTTGCATGGCCAGGAGTAAAACAAGCAAAAAATTGAGGACTTCCGACGCTATGAACGAAATAATAACATGTGTTCCATTCACATGACGTTGACTACCTATTCTGTAACAAAACATTCTTACAAAAGAGTATTTTATATATATACTTCATATTAATCAAAATAACGTTAGCAGAAACAGTCTTATTACTTCCTTCCTTATAAACAGAAAGGAAATAAGGGAATACACTAGGCTAAACCGACAGTCAAATGTTTTAAAATGTGGTTGCTATGGGATTGAAATTCGGTTCTCTTTTATACCCGAGAGTATAAAAAAAAATAAATTAAAAAAAAAAAAAAAAAAAAACCGGAAAGACTATCACCCGTTAGCAAAGAAAAGTTTAAGTATTCTGAGATTGAAACCAATAACAGGGAATATCTCGGAAATAATTAACTCTAGAAAAAGGATTTTTTAACATGTTTTATCAACGATATCTACATTTATTGTATAGCAAGGTTTCGTGTATCTCTTAAAGTTTACCATTTATGCAAAATTCATCTTTGCAGCCATTTTTGAGAAAATTAGAGTTTCCGCAATATTTTCCATTTAAAGGGTAGTTTGGGGTGGGAGATTTTTCTGAAAACCTTAGTATTGTAACCTTGGACGACGCTAAACTTAAATATAAAGTTTGGTGGACAGAGAAGGTATTGTATTCCACTAAAAATTCGATGTCGAGATTTCACCGGGAATAATATGTTTTGGGGTCCTCTGAGTTGGAAAAAAGCATTTTAGAAAAAGGTTCGTTGGTGTGTGTGTTTGTGTATGTGTGTGTGTGTCTGTGGACAGCATAGCTGAAAAACGAAAAGTACGTTAAATACCAAACTTGGTATTTAGGTTTAGTATCTTCCAAAGATGCGACACGAACATTTTCTAGAGAAAACCTTACTACAAACTACCCTTTACATGAAAATATTTTTGAAAATTTTGATTTTCTGAAAAATAGGTCTAACGATTTTGATGGAAGTCCCATATATTACAGCTATTTACACGAAAAATAAAATGTATATCTTGAATTTTCTGGGAAAATGCTCTGAAGACCTCTTTATTCTGGATGAATTATGTCGAATTTTACTTAACTGCTAAACCGTAAGAGATAGACAAACATTTACTACACAAAAAATATAAATCTCATCAAAACACACACTTTATGTCCTTTACGATTTTGTTGTGGAGGTAACCGTTTCCTAGATATTTCTTGTTATTGGTTTCAATTGTGTAGTACTTAATTCTGTGCAATGTCCCATAATTCCTACCGAAACTAATGTCAGAAATACGTTACTCTACGCATCTTATAAGTAACAAACTTATCTTCGTACATTCTTGTGGAATTACACATGCAGGAAGTATCCGTTTTTCTTTTGTTCTACTCCTGGCCAAGCAGAGAAGCAATTTGCAATGACAATGGCATAACCACAGTTTTTAAAACATTTGACTATCACTTTAGTTCAGCGCATTCCTTCAGATCCCTTCTACTTATAAGGAACTAAGTAATAAGAACAATCTTTTGTAGGAAGTTTGTAGAGTAGATAGAGAAAGTCATGTGAGTGTAACACTCATATTTTGTTGTATACAGGGAACCGTAGTGCGTGTATTTCCGGTGAAATTTCGGTAGTGAAATTTTGGGTGGAATGCAATACTTTCTCTAGTGACAGTAATGGAACACAGAATAGCTGGCAGGTGTATTTGCTACTCCTTCGCTACAAGAACAGTCAAAGCCGGCCACATGGAAATATTGAACCACCATTAGACACGCTGATTAATGCCCACAAAGCTGTCACATATGACATGTTAATTCCCAGTTATACGATATTTTGATGTGACCATGTTCCGGATTTGTTCACATCAAATCCACTTATCTCTGTGACTTTTTGCAACTGTCACAGCGCTTTGACAACACAGAGCTACCGTCATTATTAAATATGCGCGCCGCTAATTAAAAGATCGCTCTTCTTTACTCGTTTGTTTTAAACACTCTCACTGTGGGAATTTAAGGACAGAACAATGCGCCTTGCGGTTGATTCACCAAACCACATTACAGAAGAAGCTGTACTACCATGGATGATTGCACACGTACACGAAACTGCAATTATGTAGCATATTCTTGAGGGAATAGTGTCGGCCTCTACGTTACCATGGCAACCAACACTTTCTTCGTGCGGTGTGGTAACTATAGCAACAACATGCTGCCTTCGTTTCGCAGCGTAAACAACGCCCGAGGCTACTTGTATTTCAACACATGTTTGTAACAACCCGTTTCAAATGTGAGACTTTTTACTTTCTCTACCACGTATGTACATGCAATGTATACAGTAGCTAGAGAAGGTATTGTATTCAATGTCGAGATTTCACCGGAAATATGCTTTAAGGTATCTTGCGTCAAAAAAAAAAAAATAAAATTACGTTCTCTACACCTATTTTGAACATACTGTATAAACAAAACATTGTATTCCACCCAAAAATTCGAAACCGATATTTCACGGCAAATACATGTTTTGAATACAAAAAATATAGAAAAATGTTCGTGTGTGTATCTGTGGGAGCATACCACACATAGTATAAAGTATAAAGGAAGTATTGTATTCCTACCAAAAAATTCGAAGCCGAGATTTCACCGGAAATACATGTTTTGGGACCCCCTGAATACAAAAAAGAAGCATTTTTAGAAAAATGTCCGTGGTGTTTGTGTCTATTGGCAGCATAGCTCAAAAACGTAACTTGGTATTTAAAGTCATTCATTATCTTCCAAGGATGCAACGCGAAGATTTTCAAGAAAACCTCCCCGACCACACTACTTTTACATGGAAAAAATTTCGAATTTTTTACTGTCTCAAAAACGGCCCTAACGATTTTGATAAAAATTATCATATATTAAAGATATTGACATGACAAATAGGTGTACATTTCTAATTTTCTGGGAATAGCCTCTGAACCTCACCATTCTGGATGACTTTTACATATATGGCAAACCGCAGGAGAAACAAAAACTTACTGCCCCAAAAAAATATAGATCTCGTTAAAACACACAATTTGCCTTATACATTTTTTCCTGGAGTTGACCGTTCCGAGATATTCATGTTATTGGTTTCAGTTTTAAAATACGTTTCTCATATGGGAACTTCTCAACTCCTGACCATGCAAGGAAACAAATTTCAATTGCAGCGCAACCAGATTTGACTATCGCTTTAGCCTAGAGTAATGTTTAACTTGTTTGGCATGAAGTAGAAGTAATAATAAGCTTTTTGAGAATAATCTGTTACAGAGACGAAGAGAAGGTCATGTGAATTGTACACATAAGATTTTTAGAAAAAGGTCCATGTGTATCTGGACAGCATAGCTCAAAAACGGTTTGTTTAGTATCCCTCAAAGATATGACCCGAAGGTTTTCAAGAAAATCACCCCATCCTAAACATGGACATTTTTACTTGCTCTACCCGTACTATGTACATAGTGTAGATATATATTCCACCCAAAAATTCGATACCGAGATTTCACTGGAAATACATGTTTTGGGTCCCCCTGAACAAAAAAAAAAAAAATTGGAAAAAGCTCGAGTGTGTGGTGTGCGCGCGCGCGCGTGTGTGTGACTGTGGACAGCATAGATCAAAAACGAAAAGTCCGCTAAATACAAAAACTTGGTATTTAAGTTAAGTAAATTCCAAGGATGCAACACGAAGATTTTCAAGATAATTCCCACACCCCCAGCTACCCTTTACATGGAACATTTTTCGAAAATTTTGATTTTCTCAAAAATGGCTCTAACGAATTTCATTAAAAGATCGTATATTAAAGATATTTACCTGACAAATAAAATGTATATCTTGAATTTTCTGGGAATAGCCTCTGAAGGCTACTTTATTCTGGATGAATTTTACGAAATTTTGCATAACTGCTAAACCGTAAGAGATGGATAAATGCTTACCACACAAAAAATGTAGAGCACGTTAAAATACACAATTTAAGTTATATACATGTATTTGGTGGAGTTAATCGTTTTTGAGATATTCCTTGTTTTTGGTCTCAGCTTTGAAAAATGTCTACTTTTCTCATACAGGAATTTGTCAACTCTTGTCCATACAAACAAACGAACTTCAGTCACATAGCAACCAGCTTTTGACTATCACTTTAACCTATGGTACTCCCTTATTTCGCTTCTTATTACAAGGAAGCAAATAATAAGACTATTTCTGCTAATTTTTTTTCGATGAGCATAAAGTAAAAAAAGCATAAATTTTTTAACTTGTTGCAGAGATGTAGAGAAAGTCATCTGAATGGAACACACGAGATTTTTTCTGGATGATTTTTTCTCAATTTGGCATGACTGGTAATCTGTAAGAGATAGACAAAAACTTTCTGCAAAAAATGTACATACATCTCATTAAAACACATAACATATGTTATACTCGTTTTTTTGTAGAGTTAGCCGTTTTGGAGATATTCCTTGTTATTGGTTACAAATTTAAACTATGTTAACTCTTCTCAAGGAAGAAGCCTACTTTCGTTTCGTCTTTCTTGTTTTACTGCTGGCTATTCAAAGTGAACGGAACTTATATTGTTTCACATGGCAACCGGTTTTGAAAACATTTGACTATCGCTTTAGTCTAGTGTACTCCCTTATTTCGCTCCTACTTACAAGGAAGCAAGTAATAAGACTATTTCTGATAATGTTTATCTTGATTAGCATGACGTAGATAAAAGAATAAACTTTTGTAAGAATATTGTGCATATGGAACAGGTAGAGAAAGTAATTTGAATGGAACACATCAGATTTTTAATTCACATTATTTCCTCTAGCTGTTCTTCAACAAAAAGAAAACTTATTCTTCCATCTACAGTTTTCTCCAAACTCAAAAACGAATGATTGTATTCTACCAACAAACATGTTTTTGTAGGTATTTAATTCACATTAGTTTCGCCACCTATTCTGCAAACAAATAATTCTTACAAAATATTATTTTATCTACTTCATACTTAAGTAGAAGAGAAATAAGGGAATAAACTAGACTAAAGCGCTGGTCAAATATTTTAAAAGGTGATCGCTACCTGAAACAATGACATTCCAGAGTAAAACAAAATATGTTTGTAACGAACGATGACTTTCCGTTTGAGAAAAGTCAAAATAGTTTAAAATAGAAATTTACAACACGGAATATCTTGCAAACGGCTAACTGCACACAAAAATGTGTATGACATAAATTGTGTGTTTTAATGAGATCTATATTTTTACTTTCTCTAGTCCCGTATGTACAATGTACATAATGGATAGAGAAGGTATTGTATTTCACCCAAAAATTCGATACCGAGATTTCACCGGAAATACATGTTTTAGGACCCCCTGACAAAAAAGAATCATTTTCAGAAAAACTTGGTATTTAAGTTTGGTATCTTACAAGGATGCGACACAAAGATTTTCAAGAAAATCCCCCAACCCCTAACTACCATTTACATGGAAACATTTTCGAAAATTTTGTTTTTCTTAAAAATGGCTCTAACGATTTTGATTAAAATACCACATAATAAAGCCATTTATATCACAAATAAAATGTATATCTTGAATTTTCTGGGAATAGCTTCTGGAGACCTGCTTATTCTGGATGAATTTTGTTGAATTTTGCATATCTAGTAAACCGTAAGAGATAGACAAAAACTTACTATACAGAAAATGTAGATGTCGTTAAAATATACAATTTATGTCATATACAATTTTTTCGTAGAATTTACCGTTTTCGAGATATGCCTTGTTGTAAAGTACTCATACTTTTCTGAGACAGGAAGTGTCCGATTTTCTTTTGTTCTACTCCTGGTCAAGCAAAGAAGCGATTTGCAATGACAATCACATAACGACAGCTTTTAAATCATTGGACTATCACTTAAGCCTAGGCATTCCGTTAGTTCCAGTTCACTTATAAGGAACTAAGTAATAAAATTCTGCTAATGTTTATCTCGATTAGTGTGGTGTTGAAAGAAGTTTGTAGAGTAACTAGAGAAAGTCATGTGAGTGTAACACATCAGATTTTTTGTGTAGTAAGTTTTTATCTATCTATAGTGTATGTTATGTACAATTTATTCCGTATTTGGCATCTTTGGGGCGGGGGGAGGGAGAAACAAACCCACCATGTTCTTCACACGCCCGTATGATGTTATCTGAATGAGGTTGGGCATTAACTTGCTGCAAATATACAGAAGTGGAGTACCTCTTCCAGCAAACAGAAAAAAATCTGATGTCACACTCACATGACTTTCTCTAGCTGTTCTACAAACTTCATACATAAGATTCTTCTTCTTTCTGCACCTTGCTAATCGAGGTATTCATTAGCACAATGTTCTTATTATATAGTTCCGTATAAGTAGGAAGAAAATACGGGAATACACTAGGCTAAACCAATAGTCAAATGTTTTAAAAGCTGTCGTTATGCGATTGTCATTACAAATAGCTTCTTTTCTTGGCCAGAAGTAGAACAAAAGAAAAAAGGACACTCCCGTCTGAGAAAAGTGTAAGTACTTCACAACTAATAACAATGAATACCTCGAAAACGGTAAGCTCCACGAGAAAAATGTATATGACATAGCTTGTGTATTTTAACAAGACCTAAATTTCCTGTATAGTAAGTTTTTGTCAATCTCTTACGGTTTACTAGTCATGCCAAATTAAGCAAAATTCATCCAGAATAAACAGGTCTTCAGAAGCTATTCCCAGAAAACTCAAGATATACATTTTATTTTTCAGGTAAATATCTTTAATATACGATATTTTAATCAAAATCGTTAGAGCCATTTTTAAGAAAATCAAAATTGTCGAAAAAAGTTCCATGTAAAGGGTAGTTTGGGGTGGGGGATTTTTCTCAAAATCTTCGTGTCACATCCCTGATAGATACTAAATTTAAATACCAAGTTTGGTATTTTAACTACTTTTCGTTTTTGAGTTATCGTGTTCACAGACACACGGACACACACGGACCTATTTCTGAAAATGCTTTTTACTTTCTCCATACGCAATATGTACATAGTGTATAGAGAAAGTATTGCACTCCATCAAAATTCGATACCGAGATTTCACCGGAAATATATGTTTTAGGGTCCCCAATATCCAAAAAAAGCATTGTCACAAAAAGGTCCGTGTGTGTGTGTGTGTGTGTGTGTGTGTGTGTATGTGTGTGTGTCCGTGTGTCGGTGAACACGATAACTCAAAAACGAAAAGTCGGTAAAATACCAAACTTGGTATTTAAGTTTAATATCTTCCAGGGATGCGACAAGAAGATTTTGAGAAAAATACCCCCACCCCCAAATACCCTTTACATGGAACTTTTTTCGAAAATTTTGATTTTCTCAAAAATGGCTCTAACGATTTTGATTGAAATTTCGTATATTAAACATATTTACCTGACAAATAAAATGTATATCTTGAATTTTCTGGGAATAGCCTCTGAAGAGTAGTTTATTCTAGATGAATTTTACCAAATTTTGAATAACTGCTAAACCGTAAGAGATGGACAAACACTTACTACACAAAAAATGTAGAGCACATTAAAACACACAATTTATGTTACATACATTTTTTCGTGGAGTTCGTCGTTTTTGTGACATTCCTTATTTTTGGTTTCTGCTATGAAAAACGTATACTTTTCTCATACAGGAACTTGTCAACTCCTATCCATATAGACAAAGGAACTTCATTGACATAGCAACCAGCTTTTGACTATCAGTTTAACCTGCATTTGTCCCTTATTTCGCTTCTACTGACAAGGAAGCGAGTAATTAGACTATTTCTGCTATTCTTTTCTGATTAGTATAAAGTAAATAGAAGTATAAGCTTTTTAAGAATTATTTGTTGCAGGGATATGGAGAAAATCATGTGAATGGTACACATCAGATTTTTTTGGATACAGGGGGTCCTAAAACATGTATTTCCGGTAAAATCTCGGTATCGAATTTTTGGGTGGAATACAATACTTCTCTATCCCTATGTACATTGAACATATGGGGCTAGAGAAAGTAAAAACCACATGTCTACGGCATGTCCAGAGAGGTTATCTGTGTAACGGTAAACTGTCCACCAATTCCTTGTTGACGGATGGATGTCCTGTGTGTTTTTCTCCTTGCATTATGTTACCATGTCTTCTCTAAACTGCTTTGTGACGCTTGACTGCCACTTTATCAAACTTGGGTCTCAAAAAGCTTTCTATAACAGTAAATGGATTACATTTTTACTTTCTCTATACGTACTATGTACACAGTGTATAGAGAAGGTATTGTAATGCACCCAATAATTCGATACCGAGATTTCACCAGAAATATATATTTTGGATCCCCTGAATCAAAAAAAAATCGGATGTGTCTGATTCACATGACTTTCTCTACATCTCTGCAACAAATATTGTTAAAAAGCTTATGCTTCTATTTATTTCATGCTAATCGACAAAACTTAGCACAAATATTCTTATTACTTGCTTCCCCGTAAGTACAAGAGAAATAAGGGAGTAACATAGGTTAAAGTGATAGTCAAAAGCTGGTTGATATGTGACTGAAGTTCGTTTATTTGTATAGACAGGAGCTGAAAATTCCTGTATGAGAAAAGTTAAGCTTTTCAAAGCTGAAACCAAAAACAAGGAATATCTAAAAACCGATCAACTCCGTGAAAAAAACGTTTACAACACAAATTGTGTGTTTTAATGTGCTCTACATTTTTTGTGTGGTAAGTTTTTGTCCATCTCTTATGGTTTAGCAATTATGCAAAATTCCGTAAAATGCATCCAGAATAAAGTAGTCTTCAGAGCTTATTGCCTGAAAATTCAAGATATACATATTATTTGTCAGGTAAATATCTTTAATATACTTTATTTTAATCAAAATCGTTTGAGCCATTTTTTAGAAAATTAAAATTTTCAAAAAAATTTCCATGCAAAGGGTAGTTTGGGGAAGATACTAAACTTAAATACCAAGTTTGGCATTTTACCAACTTTTCGTTTTTGAGTTAGCGTGTTCACACGCACACACGCGCGCGCAGATCTTTTTGTGATTTTTTTTTTTTAATACAGGGGACTCTAAAACATATAGAAATCTAGGTATTGAATTTTTGGGTGCATTACAATACCTTCTGTATAGACTATGCACATAGTACATGTAGAGGAAGTAAACATGTGCGAATTAAAGTTGGAACTGGTTCAACATCCACCATATTCGCCAGACCCTTGTAGAAAGAATTGAAAGCGCAGCCACTATAATTAACATTGAAGGTTAGGTTGGAATACAATATTTCCTCAGGCAAGTAGTAAGTATTGTTTTGTGAGGTACTGTACACAGGAGCTCATACTAAAGAGAGCAAGATACTCATGTTCCGGTCCAGCGCACACTAGACCACAACAGAACACGTGCTCAGTTAACCTCACAGAACCCGGGACTTCTTCATGTATACATCACACTGATACTCTACAAGCCTGTTCCTGCCAAAAATAATCACACACAATCCACGAGTAAACACAGAGTAGGTACTCTATTCCATTCTCTACAGCTCTGCAACAAATTATTGTTAAAAAGCTACTGCTTCTATTTACTTCATGCCAATCGAGAAAAATCTGATGTGTACCATTCACATGACTTTCTCCATATCCTTGCAACAAATAATTCTTAAAAAGCTTATACTTCTATTTACTTTATGCTAAGCAGACAAAAATAGCAGAAATAGTCTAATTACTCGCTTCATTGTCAGTAGAAGCGAAATAAGGGACAACCGTAGGTTAAAGTGATAGTCAAAAGCTGGTTGCTATGTCAATGAAGTTCCTTTGTCTATATGGATAGGAGTTGACAAGTTCCTGTATGAGAAAAGTATACGTTTTTCATAGCAGAAACCAAAAATAAGGAATGTCACAAAAACGACGAACTCCACGAAAAAATGTATGTAACATAAATTGTGTGTTTTAATGTGCTCTACATTTTTTGTGCAATAAATGTTTGTCCATCTTTTACGGTTTAGCAGTTATTCAAAATTTGGTAAAATTCATCCAGAATAAACTACTCTTCAGAGGCTATTCCCAGAAAATTCAAGATATACATTTTATTTGTCATGTAGATATCTTTAATAAACGATATTCTAATCTAAATCGTTAGATCTATTTTTCAGAAAAAAAATCGAAAAATGTCCCATGTATTTAAGGATGGAGGAATTTTCTTGAAAATCCTCGTGTCGTATCCTTGGAAGATACTGCATTTAAAGATCAACTTTGTTATTTAACGGACTTTTCGTTTTTGAGCTAATCTGCCCATACACTGACAGACAGACACACTCGGACATTTTTTTATTTTTTTTTAATTCAAGAGGTCTCAAAACATGTATTTCCGGTGAAATCTCTGTATCGAATTTTTGGGTGCATTACAATACCTTCTCTATACACTATGTAAGAGTACGTATAGAGAAAGTAAAAACCTAATGTGGTCCATTCACATGATGTCCTCTAGCTGTTTGGTAAATAAACGTTTTATTCAAAACATTAAGGTGTTATCTACATCATGCTAATCAAGATAAACATAAGCAGAATTAGTATTATTACTAGCTTCCTTGTGAGTTGAAGGGAAATAAGAAAATGCACAGGTTAAAGCGGTAGTATCTCCTTTAAAAGTTGATGGCCACGTGAAACAATTGAGAGAAACTAGAAAAAATGTTTTTCTGTTTGTAGAAAGTTTAAGTGGCTAAGTTTTAAAGCACTAATCCGGAATACCCCGAAAAGGTTAACTCCACATAAAAAACAACAACAACAGTATATCACATAAATTGCGTGTTTTAATGAGATCTACATTTTTAAGTTTCTGTATATCTCTTATGGTTAGACAGTTATATAAAAGTCATCCAGAATGAAGAGGTCTTCAGAGGCTATTCCCAGAGAATCCAAGTTATATATTTCGTTTGTTATAAAAATATATTACACATTAGGTATGTTAAACCAAATCGTTAGAGCCACTTTTGAGAAAATCAAAAAAGTTCGAAAAAAGTCCCATGTAAAGGGTAGTTGGGGATGGAGGGAGTTTCTTGAAAATCTTCGTATCGCATCCTTGCAAGATACCAAACGTAAATACCAAGTTTGGTTTTTAACGGAGTTTTCGTTTTTGAGCTATACTGCCCACACACACACACACACATACACACATTTTTTTTTTTTTTTTTTTTGGATTCAGGGGGTCTCAAAGCATGTATTTCCGGTGAAATCTCGGTATGGAGGTTTTGGGTGTAATACAATATCTTCTATATACATAGTACGTGTAGAGAAAGTAAAAATGTTATCTTTTGCCAAAAAATAAAATAAATGGCGTGTTATTTATGGAGCTCTTTAACTGCTGTGGTTCTCAGCGTCCCATTCTATATTGGGCGTGAAAGACCTGCTCAGAGGCCTCTCTATTAACCCTGAGGTTCTTTCACGTGCCGTAAATCTACGACACGGGACCAATGTCTTAACTTCCCTTCCGAAGGAAGCCATGCTAAGGATTTTTACACCCGAAAAAATCCATGGTCCTCCGCCGGGTTTGAACCCGCGACCTTGGGTATATGATGTCAGCATGGTAACCATTGCACCACGGAGGGCGACTATCTGTTACCATTTGAGAGTACCTTGTTTCTTTAAATATTACTCGGAATTAGTGTAAACAATCCGTGAGAGTTGACAGAAATAATTGATTTAAAATTTTTTTAAGACTTACAATTGCTCAAACCTACGGTCAAGTTATCTCGACCGTAGCACTGAAAGGGTTTAAGGACGTAAAGCTAAAATAATAATAATAATAATAATAATAATAATAATGAAACACAACTTTCTGGATGAGCCTATTTCTTCCAAATTGCACGCAGATGGATAACTTTTTTTTTTTTTATTAAAAATACAGTTCCGGAGTCTGGTCGGGACTCCGGCGCTGTATACCCTGCTCTTTATTTACCTAATTTGATTACTGTATTTCTGTTTTACTTTTTACACAAACATATAACATCCATGCCCAAGGCACCTTCAAGGTGAAGAAGCAAAACGCTGGAGAGAGCATGCGTGGCGAATCCCGGACACCCGGGGCACGAGTCACGTCTACTTGAGGTTCCGCTTGACTCACCAGGACGACCCTTCACCGTTCCCAGAACAAGGGTACTGTCATCTTACTCAAGTAAAGGCGACAGCTAACTCGGATATAATGGCTTCTGTGACGCCGAGATAACATCGCCAAAACTGCTTTTTATCGTCCACTTTAACGGCACTTCTCCACACTAGGTGGGGAGGGGGGATGCTTTTCTTCACTGCACACGGTTGTGCTTTTGGGGGTTTTACCATTCCGTCTCTGTTTTTACTTTCCCTACCACTGTATCCCAGGTAGGGGAAATGTTCAACTTGACCGAAGATTTCCATGTCCATATTTCATCGGAAATGCGTTTTATGGCCTTCCAGAAATACAGTCCTACATTTCTATGATCTTCTCTGTCCACTAACATTAAATATTCTTTTTGCTTTCTCTACCACGATAGTACTCCACCCAAAAATTCGATACCGAGATTTCGCCAGAAATACAGTTTTGACACCCGCTGAGAAAACAGACTTTTAAGAAAAATATCAGTGTGTGTGCATGTATTAAGCTTGGCATTTAAAGTTTAGTGTCTTCTAGGGATGCAACGCAAAGATTTTGAGAAAAATCCCCCCACCCCAAACTACCCTTTATCTGAAGAAAAATACGAATTTTCTTATACTCTCAAAAATGTTTCTAAGGATTTTGATTAAAATATTTATTAAACATATTTATATTGCATGTAAAATGTATAACTTGAATTTTCCGGGAATAGCCTCTAAAAGCTCTTTATTTTGAATGAATTTTGCGTAACTGGTATACCGTAACAGAGAGACAAAAACTAGCTCCACAAAAAATGTAGATCGCGTTAAAACACACAATTTATGTCATATACGTCTTATCGTGGAATCGACAATTTCCGAGATATTCCTTGTTATTTGTTTTAGATTTAAAATATATGAACTTTTCTCACAGCAATGCGTAGAAACGGTTTCAACCATAAGGCAACCAGCTTTTAAAAAATTTGATTATCGTTTTAGCCAAGTGTAGTCCCTTATTTACCTTCTACTCCAGGAAGCAAGTATTATAATTAAGACAATTTCTGTTAATGCCTATCTCGATTATCATAAAGTAGTTGGAAGAATAAGTTTTTTTAACAACAATTCCTTACAGAGATGTACAGGAATTATTGTGCTTGACCCATGATTTCGATGTCCATGTTTCATCGGAAATGCGTTTTATGACCTTTCATGAATACAGTCTTATCTTAAACATTCCTATCTGTCCATTACCAATAAATATTCTTTTTACTTTCTTTAGCACGTATGTACAGTGTACATAGTACTCGTAGACAGAGCAGGTATTGCATTCCACCCAAAATTTCGGTACCGAGATTTCGCCGGAAATACGTGTTTTGTCACTCCTGAAAAAAAAATTTAAGAAAAATATTTCTCTGTGTGGACTTGTGAAGGATAGCTTAAAAACGAAAAGTCCGTTGAATACTAAGCTTGGTATTTAAGTTCAGTATCTTTCAAGGTTGCGACAAGAAGATTATTCGAAATAATCTTCCCCTCCCCAACTACCCTTTACATGGAACATTTTTTTTCAAAATTTTGATTTTCTCAAACATGGCTGTAACGATTTTGATTTAAATACTCTAAGTGTAAGCGATTTTCATGACAAAAGAAACGCATATCTTGATTTTATCGGAATAGCCTCTGAAGACCTCTTCATTCTGGATGACTAGTGTAAGCGGTAAACCCTAAGAGATACACAAAAACCTGTTACACTCACCATACATATATACACACTTTATGGTATATACACTTTTACTTTTTCTACACGCACTATGTACATAGTGTACAGAGAAGGTATTGTAATGCACCCAAAAATTTGATACAAAGATTTCACCGGAAATATATGTCCCCCTGAATCCAAAAAAAAGCATTTCTGGAAAAAGGCCCGTGTGTGTTTGTGGAAGGCCTAGCTTAAAACCGAAAACACCGTTAAATACCAAACTTGGCATTTAAGTTTAGCATCTTCCAAGGACGCGACACGAAGATTTTCAAGAAAATCCCCCCACCCCCAACTATCCTTTACGTGGAACCTTTTTCGAAAATTTTGATTTTCTCAAAAATGGCTCTAACAATTTTGATTAAAATCTCTTATATTTAAGATATTTACATGCTAAATAAAATGTATACCTTGAATTTTCTGGGAAAAGCCGCTGAAGACTATTTTATTCTGGATGAATTTTACGGAATTTTGCATAACTGCTAAACCACAAGAGATGGACATAAACTTACCACACAAAAATGTAGATCTCGATAAAACACACAATATATTTTTTTTTTCGTGGAGTTGATCTTTTTTTAGATATTCCTTGTTTTTGGTTTCAGATTTGTAAAACATACTTTTCTCATACAGGAATTTGTGAACTCCTGTCCATACAAACAAAAGAACTTCAGTCACATAGCAACCAGCTTTTGACCATGACTTTAACCTATGGTACTCCCTTATTTCACTTCTACTTACAAGGAAGCAAGTAATAAGACCAATTTTGTCTCGATTAGCATGAAGTATATAGAAACATAAGCTTTTAAAAATAATTTGTTGCAGAGATATAGAGAAAGTTACGTAAATGGAACACATCAGATTTTTTGATATTGCTTACTATTTTGTATATTACAAAAGCTCGTATGGTCTGCGGACATTGATGAACATCTATGTGTGCATACTGGTATTTCAATAAGTATACTTATTCATTCATACCTCACAACTGTATGCTTATCTTGATTACCATGACATAGGTATAAGAATAAGCTTTTGTAAGAACAGTTGTTCGAAAATAGATACAGAAAGTTGCATGAAGCCCGTCTCGGTAGTGTGGGGGTAGCGTGTCTATCTCATTTAAAAAAGTCGCGAGTTAGAATCTAGACTACGTTGAGTTTCCCGATATGTTTATTTCGGGGTTTTCCCTTATCCTGAGAAGATTAATGTCGAGTAACTTTAAGCTCCATGGACCCCGAGATCATTTCACCAATTTCGTTCATCGTCCGATATGACCAACCAGGTTAAAGGACGTTAAGCTACAAAAAAATTAATAATAATAATAATAATAATAATTGCCCGCCTGGGTAGTGTGATGTTAGCGTATCTACCTCACATTCAAAAGGTCGTGTGATCGAATCTTGCTTAGGATGAGTTACCTGGATAAGGTTTCTTTTTCGGGGCTTTCCCTTATCCTGAGAAGATAAATATGGATCAACTTTAAGCTCCATGGATCCCGAGAACATTTGAGCATCATATCACCAATTTTATTTACATCCGATATGACCATCAGGTTAAAGGGCGTTAAACCACACAAAAATCATGTGAATGTAACATTTGAGATTTCTCAAGTGTGGTCAAGTCTGTAGCTTAGACACAGATGATGAGACAGAACAAAGACAGGAGACATTAGCAATTGTGCACGAGCATTTTGTGTGCAGGAAACAGTTCATCAACATGTTAAGATGGATTCGCGGCGGATCTACAGTCCACTATCTCGTCATGTTTGCTCTGAAAGACAAGGGTCCACTTTGTGACGTTCCGTTTTGAAAGAGCAGCTTTGTGAACTGGTATCAACATGCGACTTCCGTAACACATGGAATACAGTGCCAACAGAAAGTTCTCTTCTAACTGCGAATTTCTGCCCTGCTTTCACACCTCATACACATCGACACAGTTTATTTAGAATACCAATATCTCACATGTGTGTTGAAAACTTTACAAAGAATGCAGATACTCAAAACAAAGAGACCAGACAGAGGTAGGACTTACATAGACCAACAAATAATTTCCAGATATTCCAAAAAGGGTTTACTACAATACTATATATTTACAAAGAATATATCAAAAGCGATCAACTCCACGAAAAAAATTATGTGACATAATTTGTGTGCTTTAACATGCTCTACATTATTTGTGTGTTAAGTTTTTGTCCATTTCTTGCGGATTAGCAGTTATGCAAAACTCCGAAAAATCCCTTCAGAATAAAGATATCTTCACAGGCTATTTCCAGAAAATTCAAGATATACATTTTAATTCCGGATTTTAATCAAAATCGTTAGAGCCATTTTTGAGAGAATCAAAATTTTCGAAAAACGTTCCATGAAAATGGTAGTTGGTGGTGGGGGGAATTTCTTGATAATCTTCGTGATGCATTCGTGAAAGATGGTGAAGTTAAATACCAAGTTTGGTATCTTACCGACTTTTTTAGAAAAATATCCGTGTGTGTCTGTCTGTCAGTGGGCAGCATAGCTCAAAAATGAAAAGACCATTAAAAACCAAACTTAGTATTTAAGTTTGGTATCTTCCAAGGACGCGACACGAAGAGTTTCAAGAAAATCCCCCCACCCCAAACTACACTTCATATGGAAAACATTTCGAAAATTTTGTTTTTCTTAAAAATGGCTCTAAAGATTTTGATTAAAACCTCGTATATTTAAGATACTTGACAAATAAAATGTATATCTTGAATTTTCTGGGAATAGCCTCTGAAGACTACTGTATTTTGGATGAATTTGACGGATTTTTGCATAACTGCTAACCGTAAGAGATGGACGAAAACTTACCAGAGAGAAAATGTAGAGCACATTAAAACACATAATTTATGTTATATACATTTTTTTTCGTGGAGATGGTTGTTTTTAAGATATTCCTTGCTTTTATTTTCAGCTTTAAAAAACATACTTTTCTCATACAGGAATTTGTGAACTTCTGTCCATACAAACAAAGGAAACATAGCAACCGGCTTTTGGCTATCAGTTTAGCCTATGCTACTCCCTTATTTCGCTTTTACTTACAAGGAAGCAAGTAATAAGACTATTTCTGATAATTTTTTCTCGATTAGCATGAAGTAAATATAAGCATACGCTTTTTATCAATAATTTGTTGCAGAGATGTAGAGAAAGTCATGTGAATGGAAGATATAAGATTTTTAAACATTTGACTGTCGGTTTAAACTAGTGTATTCCCTTCTACTTATAAGGAACTAAGTAATAAGAGCGTTTCTGCTAGTGTTTTAGCATGAGGTAGATAAAAGAATAAGCTTATTAACAATAATTTGTTACAAAGATTAGATTTTGAAGGCCGTGCAATTGGTAATGAATTGGTCGGTTAGCCAAAAGTTACACCCTGTTCTGTACGCAAGAGCTCAGTCCTTTGTTTCGTATCTTAAAGAGCAATCTGAGATTACAATCTGTCTTTTGTCATGACCACAAGCACCCGCGGGTGTTCTCGTGCACAAGGATAGGGTTATATCGTGCTTGGGCTGTGTCCTTTAGGAACCTTCAAGAGCGGCCGGCTCTTTTACGTGACGTCATCTCAAGATGATCTGGCTCCTTGGTGTTGGAGTGGTGGTGTTGATGGAAAAGTAAAACGCTCCAAATATCTGGCAAGTGTTACGTCACCATTTTACGAGCCCATTGGCTAAGCTTCCATTTTCTCTGCATTTTTATATTCTCTGTCTGTGAACACGATAACTCAAAAACGTAAAGTCCGCAAAATACCAAACTTGCTATATAAGTTAAGTAACTTCTAAGGATGCGACACGAAAATTTTGATTTTCTCAAAACTGGTTGTAACGATTTTGATTAAAATACCGTATATTAAATATATTTGGATGCCAAAGAAAATGTATATCTTGACTTTTCTGGGAATAGTCACCAAAGACCTCTTTATTCACGATTAGTTTTGCGTAGCAGGTAAATCATAAGAGATAGACAAAACCATACTACACAAAAAAGGTAGATCTCGTTAAAACATATCATTTATGTAATAAACGTTTTTTTCGAGAAGTTGACCATTTTTGAGAAAATACTTTGAGAAACCGGGATAAACAAAACATTACTATGTGCATTCGTTATTTGCTGTCAAAATATTTATTTATGGAACACGAACGGATTCATAAAGTAGTGACGTTTGAGATACGAGATGTCAGTCGCATCGTTCCTGAGAAGTTTTTGCTTTCTCTACACGTACTATATACATAGTGTA
The DNA here is from genome assembly GCA_030762935.1 of Hymenopus coronatus. NCBI lineage: Eukaryota > Metazoa > Arthropoda > Insecta > Mantodea > Hymenopodidae > Hymenopus > Hymenopus coronatus. The sequence goes on from CM060895.1 coordinate 15,089,542, forward strand.
TAGAGAAGGTATTGTATTGCACCCAAAATTTCGATACCGAGATTTCGCCGGAAATACATGTTTTGAGACCCCCGGAATCCATAAAAGCATTTTTGAAAAAAGGTCCGTCGGTGTGTCTGTGTGTCGTCCTCCGTGGTGTAATGGTTACCATGCTAACTTTGTATACCCAAGGTTGCGGGTTCAAACCCGGCGGAGGACGATGGATTTTTTTGGTGTAAACATCCTTAGCATGGCTTCCTTCGGAAGGGAAGTAAAGCCGTTGGTCCCGTGTCGTAGATTTACGGCACGTAAAAGAACCTCAAGCCTGATAGAGAGGCCTCTGAGAAAAATTAAACAGTCTTTCACACCCAATTTAGAATGGGACACTGAGCACCACAGTAGTTAAACAGCGTCCATAAATAACACGCTATTAAAAAAATTAAGTTTGGTATCTTCCAAGGATGTGACACGAAGATTTTCAAGAAAACCCCACCATTCAAAACTACCCTTTACATGGAAAAAATGTCCACTTTTTATTTTCTCAAAAATGGCTGAAATGATTTTGGTTAAATACCCTATATTTATATAACTAAAATGTATACCTTGAATTTTCTAAGAATAGCCTCTAAAGACCTCTTTATTCAGGATGAGTTTTGCGTAACTGGTAAACCGCAATAGATAGACATAAACGTAATACGCAAATAAAGTAGATCTCGTTTAAACACACAATTTGTCATATAAGATTTTTTTTTTTTCGTGGAGTTGACCATTTTTAGATATTCCCTGTAATTTGTTTCAGATTTAAAACAATTATACTTTTCTCACACGGAAAGTTGTAAACTCCTGGCCCTGCATAGAAGCGGATTTCATCCACATGGCAACCGGCTTTTAAAAGATTTGACTATCGTTTTAACCTAGGGTACTTACAAGGAAGCAAGTAATTAAGACAATTTCTGCCAATGTTTATGTTGATTATCATAAAGTAAATAGAAGAATAAGCTGTTTAACAATAATTTGTTACAGAGATGTAGAGAAAGTCATGTGAATGGAGCACATCTGATTTCTAGAAGAAGGCCCGTGTGTGTGAGCACGATAACTTAAAACGAAAAGTTGGTAAAATACCAAATTTGGTTCAGATATAAGTTTAGTGTCTTCTAAGGATGCGACATGAAAATTTTGAGCTAAATCCCCCCGCCCCAAAACTACCTTGTACATGGAAAAAATTTCAGTTTGATAATATACAACATATTTCACTAAGCACACCGCCGAAAAATTACTTAAATAAGTACACTAAGCTATGTATTGAAACACATTTCCCTTTGCTTGTTTTTACTTCTGCTATTCGAGAAACCTACAATCAAACATCACACCCGTATACACCATTATACTGGTTTAAAACTTACACTCTAAATTCACTACTTAATTGAATATTTTAACATCATAAAAGCACTTAAATTAGTAACCTAAACTATGTATTCAAACACATTTCCCTTTTTTTATTTTTGCTTCTGCTATTCGAGAAACTACAACCAAACACCACACACGTATTCACCATTATACTGGTTTGAAACTTACACTCTAAATTTACTATTTAATTGAATATTTAGCACTATAAAATCACTTAAATTAGTACCCTAACCTATGTATTGAAACACATTTTCCTTTTCTTTTTTATGCTTCTGCTATTCGAGAAACTACAATCAAACACCACACATGTATTCTCCATTATACTGGTTTAAAACCTACAGTTAAATAACTTTTAAAACCACAAAATCTTACAAAAGTGTATTCGTCTCAGGAGTGTAGTAGAATCAAAATATGGCGGCTTGGCAAAAACGTGCTTCACCAACCACAATGCCTATTCCCTCTATATCTTGGGTAAAACATATAAAACCCTTTTTGGGGAATATTTTTGGTGGTTAATAGGAAGCATATATATAAAGAAAGGTTAGGCTGAATAATTTATGGAGTCGATATTAAAATGAGCTGGCGCTCCATATGGTAGGAGGGATGTGTAGGTATTACCGTTGAGCAGAAGCGCATGTTATTTTCCCTAGAGGGTAGTATAGTATACGCTGTAATAGCATTAAACTCTCTGCTACTTTGTCCCACAATCCGATCAGCAAACTGAACCTTTCCTTGAAGCCAGCAGCAGCAGTTCATTTGTATTACATGCGAAATCCGTTTACATGCACTTTGCAAATATTTTTCGCTAGATTTACTTTCTCTGTCTCTCTCGGAGGGGAGATTCACAAAGTGCCGTTTTATGTATCGGCTTAGTTAGCCCATCTCATCATTAACAGCAGACTCTCTGATTAATGGAGTAGGGGGCAATTCTTTTGATTGTGACCTTGTGCAACAAGGGCTCAAATATACCCAACCCTCACGCGCAGCAGGCTGTGTACCGACTTTTTTACTTTATCTACTCGCACTATGTGCATAGTGTATACAGAAAATATTGTATTCCACCACAAAATTCGATACCGAGATTTCAAGGAAAATACATGTATTAATATCTGGTATTTATATTTAGTATCATCCAAGAATGCCATACGAAGATTTTCAAGAAAATCCCCCACACAACAAACTACCCTTTACATGGAAAAACTTTCAAAAAATTTGATTTTCTCAAAAATGGGTACACGATTTTTTTATTAAAATCTCTTACATTTTTAAAACAAATTTATGTTATATACCTTTTTTCGTGGAGTTGATCGGTTTTGAGATATTCCTTGTTTTTGGTTTCAGCTTTAAAAAACATACTTTTCTCATACAGGAATTTGTCAACTCCTGTCCATTAAAACAAAGGAACTTAGTCACATAGCAACCAGCTTTTGACTATCACTTTAACCTATGTTACTCGCTTATTTCGCTTCTACTTACAAGGAAGCAAGTAATAAGAGTATTTCTGCTATTTTTTTCCCAATTAGCATGAAGTAAAGAGAAGCATAAGCTATTTAACAATAATTTGTCGCAGAGATCTAGAGATAGTCATGTGAATGGAATACACCACTTTTTAGAAAAAGGTACGCGTGCACGAGTGTGTGTATTTGTGTGTGTGTCTTTGGGCAGCATAGCTCATAAACGAAAAGACCGCTAAATACCGAGATTGGTAGTTAGAATAAGTGTCTTCCAAGGATCCGGCACGAAGATTTTCAAAAAAATCCCTCCACCCCAAACTACATGGAAAAAATCGATAATTTTGATTTTTTCAAAAATATCTCTATTGATGTTGATTAAAATCTCTTATATTTAAGATATTTATACGACAAATAAAATGTATATCTTGGATTTTTTGGGAATAGCCTTTGAAGACCTGTTTATTCCGGATGAATTTTGCTTAACTAGTACACCGGAAGAGATAGATAAAAACTTACAACATAAACATGTAGATCTGAATAAACCACACAATGTATACAATATGCATTTTTATGCTGGAGTTGGTCGTTTTCGAGACATTCCTTGTTATTGATTTATGTTGTAAAATACTTAAAACTTTTCTCATACGGGAATTTGTCAACTGGTCATGCAAAGTAACGGACTTCAATCCCATAGCAACCACATTTTAAAACATTTGACGGTCGGTTTAGCCTAGTGTATTCCCTTATTTCCCTTCTACTTATGAAGGAACCAAGCAATAAGACCGTTTCTGCTAGTGTTTTAGCATGAAGTAGATAGAAGAATAAGCTTATTTACAATCCGAATTTTGGAACTGTATATTGTTTTCTGACACTGGTGCATATTTTGACAGTAAATAGGAATGTGTGTGTATCGACTTGTCACAATACATACCGACAATAGACCGTGTTTTATTCTTTCTGTCTCTTACCCGCAGAGGAATTATTGTTTTCCGTGAAAATATTCGATATCGAGAATTCATATTTCGCAATCACTGAAACAAAAATTCCGATGTGTTCCATTCACATAACTTTCTCTAACTTTTCCAAAAACTTTTATTACAAAAAAATATTATTTTATGTATATAATATTAATCAAGATAAACGTTGACTACCTCTGCAGTTGAGTGGTCAGCGTTCTAGCTTCTCATCCAGTGGACCCGGGTTCGATTCCCGGCTGCGATAGGGAAATATGTGTGTGGGTGTGTTTAATAGTGAAAAACGAACATTAAGAAACCTGCAGTTCAGCGAGATAGACTAGCAGTTGTTTCTCAAGTTAGAGCTCCCGATATGGTCATGGAAGTTAAAGGGAACTCTACAAATGAAAATATACAGAGTGTTAATGAACTACACCGAAATAATTTGGGAGATTGTGCACGTGACTGATATAAGTAAGTTGAGATCGGCGATGCATGGTCCCCGGGTAAACATAACGAAGCTAAATAGTGTTAAACGTGTGGTGATAAGTCGGTGTTAAAGTAAAGCAGGTTGAAAAAATGGGCTTAGAAGTCTTTAAAACTGCTGCCCGAGTATAGAAATATCGATTTTTAGCAGCTTGTTACTAGCGTTTTCAGATTTAATGTCGCAAAAATCTGTAAAACCTCGAATTAATCATTAGACAGTGCGCCACTGATCATTAACCAAGTTCATGAGTTAGGTAGCCTACTCTCGAGGCGTTATTAACTGCTCTGGTGACTAAATGCGTAATGCGAGAAGCTGCTATTCCAAAGGTTATGAGTTCGATTCCTGTTATAAAGTAAATGTTTTTAATTATTATTCTTTTCATTCCAGACGAAGTACCGCGATACGTGGCGCACTGGCACTTCAGAAACTTATAGCCGTTACTTCAAAATTTCAATAAACAGGCCATAAGTCTCCTATCTCAAATTACTTATTTAAGTAATCTACATATTCTGTAAAAATATTTCGGTATAATTCATTAACATCCTGTATATATAATATATATACATATACATTTTGAGAATTGGTTTTATTACTTTGTATTAGTAAATAGGAGGGAAATAAGGGAGCAGACTCGGCTAAAGTAATAGTCTAAATGTTTCAAAAGGTAGTTGCTATGTAGGAGTAAACAAAAGAGATACGAAACGAAAGTTGATCTCGCGTTTGAGAAATGTTAAAGTAGATCAAAACTGAAACAAATAACTCGGAATATTTCGAAAATTACTGCTTCAATGAGATCTACACTTCTTGTGCAGTAAGTTCTTGTCCATATCTTAGTGTTTAGCAGTCATAATTTATTATTTGTTACTCAAATATTATTGCACACACAAACTGAATTAATATATACATATATATTTATTGCACTTACATTTACATACATGAAACCAATATTTAACCTCATTTTTAAGAATTTCTTAATCTCTGAGCACGATAAGTACACTGAAATGTCAGAAAACAATTTTGCTCACATTATTTTTGCGGCGTTCCAGCTGAAAATAACCCATATTTTCTTTAAAAAAAAACAAAAAAAAAAAAAAAACACGACTACTGTCCCAAAACACTTTTCATGTCAGCATTTTACAGCTAATTCTGAAAATGTCCACAATTCTTTTATAAATACAATTCCTTATGTTCCGCGACACTTTTTTTTTTTAATGTTCCTGATTTTATTTCTGCAATCCAGTTAGAAATTGCGTCTTTGTGTTCTTGTAGGGAGTGTGGGTTGCCAGTGTACACTCTTTCCCTTAAATAAACCCACAGAAAGAAATTTGGAGAGTTCAGATCGGGGGATCGTGGAGGCCATATATTTTTAGAGATTATTTGATTTCAAAAATTCCCTCAACATCTCTATAGAATCGTTTGCTGTAAATAACGAATGGCATCATTTTGTTGAAACCAACAGTCACGGTCATCCTCTTCCAAAATAGCCACGAACTGCTGCGAGATATCCCTGCAGATGACCCCAGTGACTGTTTCCTCAAAGAAAATGGGCCAACAATCCTTCGCGTTATTGCACGTCAAACTGCTTTTTTACTTTCTCTACACGTACTATAGTGTATAGAGAAAGTATTGAATCCACTCAAAAATTCGATACCAAGATTTCACCAGAAATAGACGTTATAGGATCTCAAGAATGCAAAACAAGCATTTTGTGTGTGTACGTGTATCCCTGAACATAACTAATAAACGAAAAGTTTGGTAAAATACCAAACTTGGTATATAAGTTTAGTATCTTCTAAAGATGCGACACTAAGATTTTGAGGAAAATCTCCCCCCTCCCCAACCCAACTACCCCTTACATGGAACGTTTTCCGAAAAGTTTGATTTTCTCAAAAATGGCTCTAACGATTTTGATTAAAATACCGTATATTAAAGACCCTTACATGACAAAATATATCTCTTGAATTTTCTGGGAATTGCTCTAAAGGCCTGTTTATTCTAGATGAAGTTTGCTGTATTTTGCATAACTGTTAAACCGTAAGAGATAGACGAAAGCTAACTAGCAGAAAATGTAGAGCATGTTAAAACACACAATTTATGTTATATACATATTTTTCGTGGAGTTGATCATTTTTGAGATATTCCTTGTTATTAGCTTTAAAAACTATACTTTTCTCATACAGGAATTTGTCAACTCTTGTCCACACAAATAAAGGAACTTAGCAATCAGTTTTTGACTACCACTTTAACCTATGGTACTCCCTTATTTTGCTTCTACTTACAAGGAAGCAAGTAGTAAGACTGTTTCTGTTAATTTTTTTTCTCGAGTAGCATGAAGTAAATAGAAGAATAGTCTTTTTAACAATAATTTGTTACAGAGATGTAGAGAAAGTCATGTGAATGAAGCGGCAGGCAGATCATGGAAGACATCAGCATTTTCAGCTGTACAAATCCTAGTGTTGTGTGTGTTAATGTAATGTAGCGATTCAAGTGTAACCACGCCTCATCCATAAAGAAGGTCTTATCGAAAATGGCTAGGCTATTGCGTGTGAAAGTAAGGAACCATTGGCAGTAATGGCGCCGTTTCGCGAGATTGGGCGGCCGCAGCTCCTGGACAACTCGGAGACGATACGGGTGCAGTTTGGCTTCAAGCGCTTTATGTGTGGATGCAACTGATGATCCAATCATTCGCTATCAACACTATGTTTGGCTGATAAGTACCGGTCCTCTCAATGAAAACAGCATTTAAAATTTGATATATTTCTCAACATAATCTCCAGAAAGGCTAATACATTTGTCATATCGGTGTTCTAAGTTAATTAAACCATCTCTGTAGTGTGATTTATCAAGGAGATCAAAATAACTGTTTGCTGTGAAATCTTCGTCCTCCAAGATATTTTTTGAGGTTTGGGAACAGGTAGTAGTCACTGTGTGCTAGATCTGGAGAATAGGGTGGATGTTCAAGCAACTCCAACTTTAATTCGCACATGTTCCCATTGCAATGGTTGAACGTTGGGCTGGAACATTGTCGTGATCAAATAAAATTTCTTTTTTCTTTCCAAATGAGGTTTTTTTCTTTTCACCTCATCACTCAAACGTTGCAGTAAACTTGCGCAGTAGTCACCACTGATACTCTTACCCTTTTCCAAGTAATCAATAAAAATAATTCCCTGTGTATCCCAGAAAACACTCGCCATAACCTTGTTAGCTGACAATTGACTTTGCCTTTTCTGGAGTTGGTTCACCTGGCGCGATCCACTGTTTTGACTGTGATTTACTTTCTGGAGTGTAGTGATGAATCCAAGTTTCATCCATGATAATAAGCCACCTCAAAAATGCACTGGGAGTTTTACGATAGACCTCCACATTCTTAACAGAAACGGTTTTTCTTTGCAACTGTTGATCAGGTATCAACAAACGCGGCACCCATCCTGCACAGACCTTGTGAAAGCCCAAAACATTACTTAAAATATTACCTGCACGTTCTTTTGATATGTTTATAGCCTCTGCTATCTCAAACAACTTTAATCTGTGGTCTTCCAGTACTAAAAGATGAATTTTTTCAATGACCCCTGGAGTTGTCACTTCTACAGGGCGTCCAGAGCGAGGCTCATCACTAGTGCTCGTAGTCCCATTTTAAACTCTGTAATTCACCTTTTAATCATTGAATATGAAGGGGCAGAGTCTTTCAATGTACTGTCCATTTCCTCCTTGATTTCTTTAGGCGTTAAGCCTTTCAAATGGAAGTATTTAATCGCTGCTCGTTTTTCCAAATCCTCCATTTTCGTGAAAACTCTAAAGTTGTATTGTTTAAAATGCTGTCATTCGAAAAGTAAACAAGCTATTGACCTATAACTATGTATACAAGCTAATTTAGAATTAAAGTATACGATGCTATCGTCTAACTGGCCTAATGGCGCCATATCTGTGTGAGGCTTGGGACGTAACTTCCAACACTCATATTAGAGTATAGTGTTGCATGCTGTGATCCGTATCGAGTGATGCAAAAACTGACACTCGAGAGAGTTCAAAAGCGAGCAGCTAAATTTGTAGACAGAAGAAAAGGATTCGAAAATCATACCAGCACTATTACTTCCTAGGAAACACTAAGAGACGAGCAAGGCTATGTGCAATTGTTAAAGCCTATAAGGGGGGATCTGCATGGAAAGATATATCCAAGCGGTTATTAAAACCGGGAGCAATGATCACTCGAAAAAAATAAGAACATCGGCAACAGAAAACTGACTTGGGTACATTTTCTTTGCAAATAGAACAATTAACGAATGGAACAAAATACCTACAGAGTTACCAGAGACCTTCCTCAAAGAGTAAAGTTTTAAAAAGAGACTAAAGAAGAGTGATTTGTAGTCCGGATAGTGAATTTAAATATTGTGTTATCATTTGTATTATAAAACTTTCAATATTGTATTATTACTGTTATCATTTTTACTTTCTCTAGACGTACTACGCACATAATGTATAGAGAACGTATTGCACTCCACCCAAAAATTCGATACCGAAATTTCACCGGAAATATATGTTTTAGGGTCCCCTGTATCCGAAAAAAAGCATTTTCAGAAAAAGGTCTGTGTGTATGAGTGTGTGTGTGTCGGTAAAAGTCGGTAAAATACCAAACTTGGTATTTAACTTTAATAACTTTGAGGGATGCAACACGAAGATTCTGAGAAAAGTCCTCCCACCCCAAACTACCCTTTACATAGAATTTTTTTCGAAATTGTTTATTTTCTCAAAAATGGCTCTAACGATTTTGGTTAAAATATCGTAAATTAAAGATATTTACCTGACAAATAAAATGCATATCCTGAATTTTCTGGGAATAGCATCTGAAGACTACTTTATTCTGGATGAATTTTGCTGAATTTTGCATAACTGGTAAACCATAAGAGATGGTCAAAAACTTACCACACAAAAAATTTAGAGCACGTTAAAACTCACAATTTATGTTATATATATTTTTTTCATTGAGTTGATAGTTTTTGAGGTATTCTTTGTTTTTGATTTCACCTTTAAGAAACTTTTATTTTTTTCAAACAGGAATTTGTCAACTTCTGTCCATACAAACAAATGAATTTCAGTCACATAGCAACTAGCTTTAACCTATGGTACTCCCTTATTTCGCTTCTACTTACTAGGAAGCAAGTAATAAGACTATTTCTGCTAATTTTTTCTCGGTTAGCATGAAGTAAATAGAAGTATAAGCTTTTTAATAATAATTTGTTGCAGAGATGTAGAGAAAGTCATGTGAAAGGAACACATCAGATTTTTGTCTAACATCCAAGGAGCGTATCACGAAACCTAAACGACACTATTGGGAAATAGCCTTCTCCAACCTCCCAAACATCTTTCATATGATTTGAACTCAAAATAGCTTCCAGCATAATGACACGCGTGCGTAAAAGCGCACTGACATAAATTAACAAAAGCGTTCTTCAAGGTTTCAGCAACTCGTATCGCAATGCTTGCCAACTCATTCAGTTTGAGTGCAGTGACTTTTCGAATACTCTGTACAAAAGCATCCAGAATCAAGAGATCTTCAGAGGCTTTTCCCAGAAAATTGAAGATATACATTTCATTTGTCATGAGAATATCTTAAACATACCGCATTTTAAAAAAATAGTTTAATCCATTTTTGAGCAAATAAACATTTTCGAAAAATATTTCATGTTAAGGATAGTTGGGTTTGGAGGTAGTGTCTTCAAGATCTTGGTGTCGCATCCTTAGAAGGACCTTCAACGGACCTTTTTCTAAAAATAACTCTTTTTTGTATTCAGGGAGTCCCAATACAATCTCGGTATCGAATTTTTGGGTGCAATACAATACCTTCCCTTTACACTATGTACATAGTACGTGTAGAGAAAGTAAAAATTCTGCTAATGTTTATCAAGATTACCATGAAGTAGATGGAAGAATACACTTTTTGCTTTCTCTATATGTACATAGCGGAGAGAGAAGGTATTGCACTCCACCCAAAAATTCGATACCGAGACTTCACTGGAAATATATGTTTTAGGGTGCCCTGTATCCAAAAAAAGCTTTTTCAGAAAAAGGTCCGTGTGTGTCACTGTGCCTGTGAACACGATAACTCAAAAACGAAAAGTAGGTAAAATAGCAAAGTTTGTATTTAAGTTTAGTATCTTTCAGGGGTGCGTCACGAACATTTTGAGAAAAATCCCCACACCCCAACTACCCTTTACAAGGAACTTTGTTCGAAAATGTTGATTTTCTCAAAAACGGCTCTAAAGCTTTTGATTAAAACATTGTATATTAAAGATATTTACCTGACAAATAAAACGTATATCTTGAACTTTCTGGGAATAGCCTCTGAAGACTACTTTATTCTGGATGAATTTTACGGAATTTTGCATAACTGCTAAACCGTAAGAGATGGACAATAACTTGTCACACAAAAATGTAGAGCACGTTAAAACACGCAATTTATGTAATCTACATTTTTTTCGTGGAGTTGATCGTTTTTGAGTTATTCCTTGTTTTTGATTTCACCTTTAAAAAACATGCTTTTCTCATACAGTACTTTGTCAACTCCTGTCCATACAAACAAAAGAACTTCAGTCACATAGCAACCAACTTTTGACTGTCACTTTAACCTATGGTACTCCCTTATTTCGCTTCTACTTACAAGGAAGCAAGTAATAAGACTACTTCTGCTAATTTTTTCTCAGTTAGCATGAAGTAATTGAAAGCATTAGCTTTTAACAATAATTTGTTGCAGAGATGTAGAGAAAGTGATGAGAATGGAACACATCAGATTATTTTAGGCTGTGCGAATCGTTGAAATACAGAAAAGTTTAATGTTTTTTAGGGCTGCAATAATTAGTGTACCTTAGACAGAGCATAACGAGCATTTAATACAGCAAGTGGCTTAGTTTACTGATAATATGGAAGTCATGACGGCAGGTGAAGCACTAATGACAGTGTTGCCTCAACAAAGGGTGCCTTCCCCCCTCAGCTATGAGGGTTAACATTAAAAGAGAGAGGGGGGACCGTATCGACCTGTACCAGCATTTTACTATGTAAATTATTCAGCGACCCTCGCGAGTGATCGAAACTCTGTCCATCCCAAGGGAACACCCCCGCTTCATTCTGTGTGACTCACTCACTACCATCATACATAGTTAACCACTTTGTTCATCACACACTGCTCCCGAGGGAATCAGCCAATCCTGGCTAAAGTGGCGGGTTCATGTCCAGGTAGAGGCCCACACTGGTCTTGGGGGAGTCAGGAAAATCTGGCTCAAGTGTTGGGTTCATGTCCAGGTAGAGGTCCACACAGCTCCCGAGGGAGTCAGCCAATCCTGGCTAAAGTGGCGGGTTCATGTCCACGTAGAGGCCCACACTGGTCTTGAGGGAGTCAGGCAAATCTGGCTCAAGTGCTGGGTTCATGTCCAGGTTCAGGTCCACACTGCTCTTGAGGGAGTCAGGAAAATCTGGCTCAAGTGCTGGGTTCATGTCCAGGTAGAGGCCCACACTGCTCTTGAGGGAGTCAGGAAAATCTGGCTCAAGTGTTGGGTTCATGTCCAGGTAGAGATCCACACAGCTCCCGAGGGAGTCAGCCAATCCTGTCTAAAGTGGCGGGTTCATGTCCAGGTAGAGGCCCACACTGCTCTTGAGGGAGTCAGGAAAATCTGGCTCAAGTGTTGGGTTCATGTCCAGGTAGAGGTCCACACAGCTCCCGAGGGAGTCAGCCAATCCTGTCTAAAGTGGCGGGTTCATGTCCAGGTAGAGGCCCACACTGCTCTTGAGGGAGTCAGGCAAATCTGGCTCAAGTGCTGGGTTCATGTCCAGGTTCAGGTCCACACTGCTCTTGAGGGAGTCAGGAAAATCTGGCTCAAGTGCTGGGTTCATGTCCAGGTACAGGCCCACACTGCTCTTGAGGGAGTCAGGAAAATCTGGCTCAAGTGCTGGGTTCATGTCCAGGTAGAGGCCCACATTACTCCCAAGGGAGTCAAACAAATCTTCCTCAAGTACCGGGTTCCCAAAGGAGTCAAACAAATATGATTCAAGTGCCGGGTTCATGTTTAGGAAAGTTCACACGGCTCTCAAGATAGTCAAAGACATCTGGTTCAAATTCCGGAATCATGGGCAGGCAGAGTTCCATATGACTCTCAAAAGAATAAAAACTATCTGGTTCTAGTACTGGGTTCATGCTCTAGGTACACGGCTCTTCCGGGACTGAAGCAAGTCAGTATGTAGAGCTCAAACAACTGTTTATGTACAGGTAGAGATGATAATTCACCAACGGATCTTTGAAGTATGCCAAGGGAATCAACTAAATCTGGTCCAAGTACGTGGTTCATCTTCAGGGAGAGACGATTCATTTATACACAGCTTTTCGGAGAGTGTCAGGGGAATCAAACAATTTGTATGTGGAGTTTAAGCACCAGATTTATGCCTAAGTAGAAATGGTTCATCACACAGAGCTCTCTCAAGAGTCTCACGGTCAAACAAATCTTGTAACATGAATGTGTACAATTGTTTTCCTTTAGTGGGCGTCACAGTTTGGATCGGGTCGCACTTCGCTTTATCCCTTAAGATCAAGTAAACCATTGTTCTCTCTGGTGTGCGTCTTGCTCCATTGTTTGAAGGCATATTCATATCCTCATACTATCCACTTTATAATACAAGTTTACAATCTCCTAACCATACAAAGAAAACACAAAGTGGTCCGAATAGTTTCAACCTTGCGGTTATTCAACTATCAACTAGAGATGACCTCCACCTCTATATTTGTTTCTATTCGATCTAGATCCCCATTTTTATTCATTTTCTTCAAGCATTATCTTGTATCCTTGCCCAGGTAATCCCCAAACTCGAAGATTTCGGGCCCAGTTTTCATATTCACCAACTTTCCCCCACTTATCCCTGTTGGTAAATTAGCCCACGTCTCAATCCGTAGTTTTGCTCTCATTTCTTTAGCTAGATTAAATGGTAAAGGAGACAAAATGCAGCCCTGCCTCACGTCCCTTTAGCTTCGGCAGCTCCCCGACACTCTGTTTCCGTCGTACTTTACACAGAATTCGACAGACTGCATGCAACGCTGTAATCATTTTACTTGATAATCCCTTTCTAAGGTCTCCTTAGCGCGGTGGTAGCGTTGCTGCTTGCCAAGCGGGAGACCTGGGTTCGATTCTCAGTACCGGCGTGGGGATTTCCCCCCTCTGGGAGACCTGGACCGGGGTGCACTCAGCCTCGTGAGATCCCTGGGGGAGCTACTTGATGGAGAAGTAGCGGCTCCAGGTCATGAGAATCGCATTAACCGGCCGGGGGGTTCGAGGCGCTGATCACGTCTCACCCTCCAATACTGCACCCATCATGGACTGAGATGGGGGACGCAGAGGCTGGGTGGTAGGCCAAGGTTCCTTGTGAGCTGTCATGTCATGGAGTTGTTGTTATTATTATTTTCCTTTTCTACTCGATTGATCGGGTCAAATGCCTTCTTAAAGTTCAGAAATGCCCAATGAAGTTTTCCCCTCTTAATAAACATTTGCTTTGCCCTTAAAGTGTCCAAAATAAAAGCGGCATATATGATAGTATGTCCTTCTCTAAAACGTTTAAACTTTGCCCAAATTTCCTTTATCTGCAATAAAAATTCTTTTCAGAATTACATGCCAATGCTGTCAGGCATTCCTCCATATTTAAACCTTCTCTGGAACCTTCCAACTCCACTACTCCTGTTCGGGTTCGTGCAGATCCTTCCCTCATCTACTTGTCACCTTTATATAATTCTCTCTACGCCATATTTTCTTTAGCTCCCTGTATACTCTTTCTGTTACCTGCATTTCCATAGCATCAATTGTTGTTTAAATTCTTTCCAAAATCCACCTTTCTTGTTCTCTCTGTCCCGCACCCAAGCCGATATTTTCCAAGATCTCGTTAATTCTGTTAACCCAAGTGTTCCCTCCCCTCAACTTCTCTGGGGTACTAGACAATGCTTCAAAATGATATTCTATTGTACATTCTTGATCCTCAACCAATATTTCAGGATTCTTGTCATTATAAGTTTCTCTATATATTACATGGCACATAGGTAGAGAAACCAAAAATTCGAAACAGAGATTGCATCAGAGATATATGTTTTAGGTCCCTGTATAAGAAAAAAATCTTATGTGTTCCATTCACATGGCTTTCTCTGCATCTCTGCAACAAATTATTGTTAAAAAGGTTAAGCTTCTATTTATTTCAAGCTAATTGAGAAAAAAATTGCAGAAATACCTTGCTTCCTTGCATAACTGCTAAACCGTAAGAGGTGGTCAAAAACTTATCACACAAAAAATGTAGAGCACATTAAAACAAACAGTTTATGTTATATAAATTTTGTTTGTGGAGTTGGTTATTTTTTAGATATTCCTTGCTACTGGTTTCAGCTTTAAAAAATTAAAACTTTTCTCATACAGAATTTGTCAACTCTTGTCCATACAGACAAAGGCACTCCAGTCACATAGCAACCATCTTTTGACTTCACTTTAACCTATGGTACTCCCATATTTCGCTTCTACTTACAATGAGGCAAGTAATAAGACTATTTTTGATAATTTTTTCTTGATTAGTATGAAGTAAATAGAAGTATACGCTTTTAACAATAATTTGTTACCGAGATGTAGGGAAAGTCATGTAAATAGAACACATCAGATTATTTTTCGTTTACTACCTAATTCAGCTTGTGCAACCCCATTTGGTGAGCTTTTACGTAGCCCCAAAATTTGATTGATATCCTAGTGGTTTCTATTTAACTTTTAAGAGCTAGGCGTTTAGTCTAGAGATATTTATTGTTAAAATAAAGATATGTTAGGTTTTGAACCCGTTTCTTGGAGGTTATTGGGACGGAAATAGAAGCCTCATCCGTGCTGAACCCTCTGATTGGCACACAAGGGAGCAGTTTGCTCTGAGGTAAAGATCACGGATTAAACAGGGTTAGCGTGATAGCTTCTCTCACTGATAGACTGTCAACTGGGAAAGAGCCATGAGGGGGGAATCTTCTGTCATAAGATAATGCAGTTTTGTTCCCCCGTGTTCACGGAGATCAAAACAAGAATCCAGTTTCTTACAGGGGAAACAGTAATATTGCCTTTATTTATCTGTACCGTTAATATTAGAATATTTTATAACCATTTGGGAACAAAACCAGTAGGACAATGCCTCCTCAGTGGTTGAGTGGTCAGCAGGCTGACCTTTCACCCGGAGATCACAGGTTCGATTCCAGGCTGGGGGCGGTTTTCTTTAACCAGAATCATTACTTATCCCCCATAGAGGCTGGAAGTGCGAATGTGAGAGTGAACGCGTATGTGTGTTTAAGGAAAAGAATCTGCTGTGTTCCATTCACGCGCAGAAATAGTCTTATTACTTGCTTCCTTGTAAGTAGAAGCGAATTAAGGGAGTACAATAGGTTAAAGCTGGTTGCTATGTGACTGAAGTTCATTTGTTTGTATGGACAGCAGGTGACAAATTTCTGTATGAGAAAAGTGAAAGGTGAAACCAAAAACAACAAATATATAAAAAACGATGAACTCCAGGGAAAAAATGTATATAACATAAATAATGTATTAACGTGCTCTACATTTTTTTGTGTGCTAAGTTTTTTTTCATCTCTTATGGTTTGCCAGTTATGCAAAATTCCATAAAATTCATGCAGAATAGTCTTCAGAAGTTATTCCTAGAAAATTCAAGATACACATTTTATTTGTCTGGTAAATATCTTTAATATACGATACTTTAATCAAAATCGTTAGAGCCATTTTTGAGAAAATAACAATTTTTGAAAAAAGTTCCATGTAAAGGGTAGTTGGGGGTGGAGGGATTTTCTTGAAAATCGTGTCGCATTCTTGGAAGGTACGAAACCTAAATACCAAGTTTGGTTATTAACAGTCTTTTCATTTTTGAGCTATGCTGCCCACAGACACACACACACATACACACCAACATTTTTCTAAATTTCTTTTTGGATTCAGGGGGGTCTCAAAACATGTATTTCCGGTTAAATCTCTGTATGGAATTTTCGGGTGCTTTACAGTACTTTCTCTATACACTATGTACATAGTATGTGTAGAGAAAGTAAAAAGAAGGCATAGAGATCTCAACAGTTATGATTCATATTCACTAGTAGCATTAGTTCTGGACACTTAACACATATGTTTTAAGCTATTTTTATGACAAATAAAATATATATCTTAAATTTTGTGTGTAGAGCCAGTCTCTGAAGACCTCTTCATTCTGGAAGGGTCTGTTTTTCTGGTAAATTATAAGAGATAGTCAAAACATTATTACTGATCTCGTTATAACAAACAATTTATTATCTTTGTATAGATAAAAGAAGAATCATTTGTAAGAATAATTTGTTTGCAGAACATAGAGAGAAAGTTATGTGAATGGATGGTAAGTTGTGATTCGAGCAGCTTTTAAAATGCTAAACTATCGCTTTAGCCTAGTGTATTGCATTATTTTCCATCTACTTACAAAGAAGTATTAAAAACAATTTCTGCTGACGTTTATCTCGACTAGCATGAAACAGGTAGAACAATACATTTTTGAATGACTATTTCTTTCATGACACGTGATCGTAACAATGCAGTACATAAGGTGCGTAAAATTCGGAACTCATTATCTCTGCATTTTAATCGTTGTTTTTTTATCATACGCACCTGCAATTGTTTTTATCTTCTCTATATGTACTATGTACGTAGTGTATAGAGGAGATATTGTAATACACCCAAAAATTCGGTATCGAGATTTCACCGGAAATATATGTTTTGGGTCCCCCCGAGGTCAAAAAAAAGCATTTTTAGAAAAATGTCCGTGTGTGCGTGTGTCTGTTGCAGCATAGCTCAAAAACGAAAAGACCGTTAAATACCAAACTTGGTATCTTCCAAGGATGCGACACGAAGATTTTCAAGAAAAATCCCTCCACCCCCAACTACCCTTTATATGGAACTTTTTTCAAACATTTTGATTTTCTTAAAATGGCTCTAACGAGTTTGATTAAAATGTCGTAAATTAAAGATATATACCTCACAAATAAAATGTATATCTTGAATTTTCTGGGAATAACCTCTGAAGACTACTTTATTCTGGATGAAGTTTACGGAATTTTGCATAACTGCTAAACTGTAAGAGATGGACAAAAACTTACCACAGAAAAAAAAATGTAGAGCTCTTTAAAACACACAATTTATGTTATATTCATTTTTTTTTTGTGGTTTTGATCGTTTTTTTTTAGATATTCCTTATTTTTGGTTTTAGCTTGGAAAAACTTTACAGGAATTTGTCAACTCGTGTCCATACAAACAAAGGAACTTCAGTCACAGCAGCTTTTGACTGTCACTTTAACCTATGGTACTCCCTTATTTCGCTTCTACTTACAAGGAAGCAAGTAATAAGACTATTTCTGCTATTTTTTTGTTGGCGAGCATGAAGTAAGTAAAAGTATAAACTTTGTAACAATAATTTGTTGCAGAGATGTAGAGAAAGTCATGTGAAGGGAGAGATCAGATTTTTATTTATCACGTGCATTTGTTTTCTGTCTGAACTAATGTTCGTCTTATAATAATAGTAGCAGTGTGCACTGATATTTCCGGAAGTTCCAAAACGTTTTGGGGAAAGGCCTATCGCTGAAATAGACATATTAATTGAAAAGTCAAAGCCACAGAATACTAAAAACAACAGAGAGTGTGTGGAACCAGTTAAGTAACGAGGCAGGCCATGATTTATGATATGGACATCAAATATACGTCAAGACAAATGTAATATTATTCTTCGTGTCCATATAGGCTAATCATTGTTATTTTATTCACGAAATAGTCTTTTTAAATACAACTCGAGCTACAACTTTTCTCCAAATAGTTGAAGCTCTCTTGTTATATTACTTATGATAATTTACTTTAGAATGGGTAGAGAAATTGATGTGAACGTACCACATGTCAGCTGTTGGGATTGCGTCACTGTTTTGTTGTCTCTAATTTTGATTCAACTAAACAATGTGCCAATACACAAACTATAACAAATCGTGAACGAGAAAAAGAGGCGGCAATTTGCCTTAGGGCAGGTTGTGGTAACCCAACTAGCCAAGAATACATGGTAATACGCTAAGAGCGGTTTTTGAATGGGGATATTAATGCTTTTACTCCCCCTTTTTGCTCGACAAATAGGTTACTCATTTTTTATCACAGGTTGTTATGAAAGTAAATCAGAATTCATTGCCCACATATATAACTATGAAACAGCCTTAGGGAATAATCTCACACTTTTTCCCAGCTCCTCCTTTAGAGAATGTTTTGTAAATTAAGGGAGGAGTGCAGGGATTAGGCTTACTCATGGACGTGGTCAACAGTCTCAGGGAGGGTTGAGGGGAAAGACCCGAAGGGCGACAGGGTGTATATGTCAATTGGCGCAAGCCACAGGGCAGAAATGCTAGCGTTTTGCTGAAGCAAATCTTGCGCCCAGTGGTCATCTTGTGGCGCTTCACACTATTATATTAGGGTCGGCTGATAAGTCCCGGGTCTCACACACATAGGGCGCCACTAGCCCAGTTAGACGGTAGCATCACATAGTTTAACTCTAGACTAGCTTGTATTCATAGTTTCAGGTCAATAGCTTGTTTACTTTTCGAATGACAGCATTTTAAACAAGACAACTTTAGAGTTTTCACGAAAATGGAGGATTGGGAAAAACGAGCTGTGATTAAATACTTCCATTTGAAAGGCTTAACGCCTAAAGAAATCAAGGAGGAAATCGACAGTACACTGAAAGACTCTGCCCCTTCATATTCAATGATTAAAAGGTGGGTTGCAGAGTTTAAAATGGGACGTACGAGCAATAGTGATGAGCCTCGCTCTGGACGCCCTGTAGAAGTGGCAACTCCAGAAATCATTGGAAAAACTCATCGTTCAGTAATGCAAGACCGCAGATTAAACTTGTTCGAGATAGCAGAGGCTGTAAACGTATCAAAAGAACGTGAGGTAATATTTTAAGTCATGTTTTGGACTTTCACAAGGTCTGTGCAAGATGGGTGTCGCGTTTGTTGACACCTGAGCAAAAGATGCAAAGAAAAACGTTTTCTGTTAAGAATGTGGAGCGCTACCGTAAAATTCTCAGTGAATGTTTGAGACGGCTTATTACCATAGATGTAATTTGGATGCGTCACTACACTCCAGAAAGTAAATCACTGCCAAAACAGTGGATTGCGCCAGGTGAACCAAATCCAAAAAGACAAAGTCAATTTTGTCAGCTAACAAGATTATGGCGAGTGTTTTCTGGGATACACAGGGAATATTTTTTATTGATTACTTGGAAAAGGGTAAGAGTATCAGTGGTGACTACTGCGCAAGCTGACTGCAACGTTTGAGTGATGAGGTGAAAAGAAAAGTACATCATTTGGCGAAAAAAAAATCTTGTTTCATCACGACAATGCTCCGGCCCATCGTTCAATCATTCAATGGTAAAAATGTGCGAATTAAAGTTGGAATTGCTTGAACATCCACCCTATTTACCAGATCTAGCACCCAGTGACTACCACCTGTTCCCAAACCTCAAAAATTATCTTGGTGAACGAAGATTTCACAGCAACGAGGAGGTCATTGATGCGGTCAACGGCTATTTTGATAAATCGCACTACAGAGATGGTTTAATTAAATTAGAACACCCATATGACAAATGTATTTCTGAAGATTATGTTAAGAAATAAAGCAAAATCTGATGTGTTCTATTCACATGACTTTCTCTATATCACTGCAACAAATTATTCTATTTACTTCATCTAATGGATCAAAAAGTAGCAGAAATAGTCTTATTACTTGCTTCCTTGTTAGTAGAAGCGAAATAAGGGGGTACCATAGGTTAAAGTGATAGTCAAAAGCTAGTTGCTCTGCGACTGAAGTTCCTTTGTTTGTATGCGCACGAGTTCACAAAGTCCTGTATGAGAAAAGTATGTTTTTATAGCTCAAAAAAAAAAAACAAAAAACAAAAAAAAAAAAAAAAACAAGGAATATCTCAAAAACAATCAACTCCACGAAAAAAATGTATATGACATAAATTGTGTGTTTTAAGGTGCTTTACATTTGTTGTGTGGTAAGTTTTTATCCATCTCTTACGGTTTAGCACTTATGCAAAATTCCGTAAAATTGACCCGAATAAAGTAGTCTTCAGAGGCTATTCCCAGAAAATTCAAAATATACATTATATTTGACATCTAAATATCTTTAATATACAATATTTTAATCAAAATCGTTAGTCATTTTTTAGGAAATCAAAATTTTCGAAAAAAGTTCCATGTAAAGGGTAGTTTGGGGTGGGAGGATTTTTCTCAAAATCTTCATGTCGCATCCCTAGAAGATACTAAACTTGAATACCAAGTTTGGTATTTTACCGACTTTTCGTTTTTGAGTTATCGTGTTCACAGGCACACGAACACACACACACACACGACCTTTTTCTGAAAATACTTTTTTTGGATACAGGGGACCCTAAAACATATTTCCGGTGAAATCTCGGTATCAAATTTTTTGGTGGAGTGCAATACTTCCTCTGTACACTATATTCATAGCACGTATAGAGAAAGTAAAAATAAATAAAATAAAATCTTATGTGTACCATTCACATGACTTTCTCTATATCCCTGCAACAAATTATTCTTAAAAAGCTTATGCTTCTATTTACTTCATGCTAATCTAGAAAAATTAGCAGAAATAGTCTCATTAGTTTCTTCCTTGTAAGTAGAAAGGAAATAAGGGAGTACCATAGGTTAAAGTGATAGTCAAAAGCTGGTTATTATGTGACTGAAGTTCCTTTGTTTGTATGGACAGGAGTTTGATAAATTCCTGTATGAGAAAAGTTAAGATTTTCGACCATGAAAACAAAAACAGGGAATCTCAAAAACGATCAACTCCAAGAAAAAAAATGTATACAACATATATTGTGTGTTTTAATGTACTCTGCATTTTTTGTATGGTAAGTTTTTGTCTATCTCTTACGGTTTAGCAGTTATACAAAATTCCGGAAAATTCACTCAGAATAAAGTAGTCTTCAGAGGCTATTCCCAGAAAATTCAAAATATACATTTTATTTGTCAGGTAAATATCTTTAATATACGATATGTTAATAAAAATCGTTAGTCATTTTTTAGAAAATCAAAATTTTCGAAAAAAGTTCCATGTAAAGTGTAGTTTGGGGTGGGGTGATTTTTCTCAAAATCTTCGTGTCGCATCCCTGGAAGATACTAAACTTGAATACCAAGTTTGGTATTTTACCGACTTTTCGTTTTTGAGTTATCGTGTTCACAAGCACACGGACACACACACGGTCCTTTTTCTGAAAATATTTTTTTTTTTTTGGATTCAGGGGACCCTAAAACATATATTTCCGGTGAAATCTCGGTATCGAATTTTTGGTGGAGTGCAATACTTTCTCTATATACTATATACATAGCACGTATAGAGAAAATAAAAACAATTAATCACAGTGTTCATTGAGAGGCCCAGGACTTATCAGCCGACCCACTTATACAACACACGCAACATCTGTCAAAATAATTGTTTTTTCAAGTATTTGAAGTAAAAACCAAAGAACAATGGAAATAGAGCGATCTCTAGTTGAAGGAAGAAGGAATATTTATTATGTTTTTCGGTCTGTCAGAGGTTATTATTGGTAAATTTGTACTAATACAGTGAATATCACTTAATTTTGTTCTAATTTCACTAACTAAAACTGAAGGAAGTTAAAAATATGAGATTTTGACCAAACCTTACTGTTTGTCTCTCATGAATATAACCATTAATTCCACTACATGAACTTATAAATAAATGCACCCCAAAAATGGTGACAAGTATCAGAGAGTATCCGGAAGATTATGACTTTCAGCGTGGACTGCATATATTGCATTCCGAGTCCGAGGAACAGTATTCTATTCTCACGGTTCTGCTATCATAAGCATATAATTTGAGAGCGTTCTCGCGATAATAGCTGATAAATGAACGAATTAACAAGAGGTTCCTTATAAACCAGTTGCTACTTTTGTCTGCTTCTCAACGGTCTTTCCGCGTTAGAAATCTAAAATCTAACAAACAATACAGAATCGTTCTGTTGATAATGTATAGCATATTTCACTAAGTACACTGCCGAAAAACTAAAACCACTTAAATAAGTAAACTAACCTGTGTATTGAAACATTTCCCTTTTGCTTGTTTATGCTTCTGTTATTCGAGAAACTACAACCTAACACCACACACGTATTGACCATTATACTGGTATAAAACTTACAGTCTAAATTTACTGCTTAATTGAACATTTAACAGCACAGAATCAGTTAAATTGTTAGCCTAACCTATGTATTGAAACACATTTCCCTTGTTTATGCTTCTGCTATTCGAGAAACTACATCAAAACACCACACACGTATTGACCATTATACTGGTTTAAAACTTAGTTTAAATTTACTCTTAATTGAGCATTTAACACCACAAAATCTTATTTTTAAGTGTACATTTAACCCACATAAGGCGTACTCATCTCAAAAGTGTAGTATCTAAATATGGCGGCTTGGAAAAAAGTGCTTCACCAAACACAATGCATAAGGATAGGGTATTTCAGATCTAATTTCTCTATATCCGTGGTTTAAGCTATAAAAGCGATATAAACACTGTCATATAGAGGTAGGTGCCTTCGTCATCCGAGAGGTAGGTTTAAAACGATGGATCCTCGTCTGTTTCATCACACCAGCCAATGAGAGGTGACTAGTCACGCGAGAGTTAAGACATAATGGGCAAGCTTACGTGGGACAAATTCAGGGCGCGGGCTCCTAGGGCTCCCCGCGTCGAGAAACTGTGTGGGACCCTCTATGGTGTCTCCCTCCCGCCGTTCGGTTCCGGCCGTCCGCTCTAATTACTCTCACCTCATCCTATCCTCCTGGGGTCTGACATACTGAAGTGTGTAATCTCTTCTGGCACACCCACACCACACCACACCACACATACTAATTATAATGTATACGAAAATGTTTGAAATATTACGTAATTTAGGTTTCCCTGAATCATTATAAAAACATTCTAATACAAAAGCGAATATGATCCTTAACAGCGTATGCTTTTATAATGTTAAAACAAAAAATCTGATATGTTCCATTCACATGACTTTTTCTACCTGTTCCGCAACTATTCCTACAAAACCTTATTCTGTTGTTCATCTTAAGATAAACATTAACGGAAATGGTCTTATTACTTCCTTTCTTGTAAGTAGAAGAGAAACGAGAGAATACGCTAGGCTAAAGCGATAGTCAAATCTTTTAAAAGCTGTTGGTAAGTGATTAAAATTGAAATTTGGTTGTCTTTTATAGCCAGGAGTAAAACAACTGAGGTATTAAAACGGATGACGACTTCTGTATAAGAAAAGTTTATGAATTTAAAAGTTGAAACAAATAACAAGGAATACATCGGAAACAGTTAACTATATATAAAAAGTGTATATGACAAATTGTGTTGTAACGAGATTCTATATCTTTTGTCTATCTGTTACAGTAGACCAATTATGCAAAAGTATTCCGTAGGCTATTCGCATAAAATTGAAGATATACATTTTTGTTGGCATAAAAATGTGTTAAGCATATGGTATTTTAATCAAAATCGATAGACCCATTTTTGAGAAAATAAAAATTTTCGAAAAATGTTCCATGTAAAGGGTAGGGGGGGATTTTCTTAAACATCTTTGTATCGCTTTCTTGGAAAATACTGAACTTAAATATCAAGTTTGGTAATTTAACCGATCTTCGTTTTTGAACTATGCTCTTCATAAGCACACACAGGGCCCTTTTTCTAAAAGTGCTCTTTGGGGGGGGGGGAGCCTTCAAGGTACACTAAAACATGTACCTCCAGTGATATCACGCATTCGTTTTCTTTAGGGGGGGGTGGAATACGATACCTTCTCCGTCTACTATGTATATTATATACGTGCTGGAAAAAGTAAATTTTTAAGGAAAATATTTCTACTCATTCGAAATTTTGCTGAAATAGGTACAGAATTTAGAGTAGTTTAAGTGAAAATAGCTTTAAATTTAAATATTTACTTTTACTACCTAATACATCCTTCGTGGATAGATAAGGTATTGCATTCAACCCAATAATTCAATGCCGGGGTATCACTGGAAATACACGTTTTATGGCTCCCTGTGTTAACAAAAAGCAATTTTAGAATGAAGTCCATGTGTGTGTGTGATCAAAAACGGTTAAATAGCAAATTTTATAATTAAGTTCAGTCAGCATTCCAAGGATGCTACACGAAGATTTTCATGAAAATTCCCCCACCCCAAACTACCCTTTACAAGGAACAGTTTTCGAAATGTTCTATTTTCTAAAAACCGACCCTAACTATTTTTTCTTTCTTTCTTAGAGAAGGTATTGGAGTACAGTACCTTATTTATACACTATGTACATAGTACGTATGGAGCAAGTAAAAATATACCGTTGAGGGTAATGTGAAATTGTACACAATAATTCGAAGAAAATATATAAATCAGTCCAAATTTGGTTGAAATTGTTAAAAGAATTAAGGGAAGTTTTTCTGAAGTCGGTATATTAAAAGATGTTAAAAGTTGTGATGAAGAGAACTAACGCACAGGCACTATTAAGTTAACGTGGCTGTCTTGACCGAAGCAGACATGGATCTGAGCCATCTATTGGCTGTCATCTGAACCAAGGGTATGTCCACATTTGGCGACAAGAACAAAGAGCGTGTTTACAAACACAGCACGTGACACTGACTGGTACCACGTGATGCACCCCCCCCCCCGGAGAGACGTGTGCCAGGCGCCCCATCAGACTGCTCCATCATCCCAGTCACATCAGGGTAGCATATGCTGATATCCTTGCATATTGTGGGTTATCTTAGGGCAGTTGCGGTGTTGTCAGTGGCGGCTTGTGTATCTTTGTGTATAACTTAGAGACACTGAGAAATAACATTTTGAGATTTTTGAGCTATAACATATATATACTTAATAGACTCATAGAATCATTTTGGCCGTATAATTTTTAGAATCCTCCGGTTTTTTGTTTTTTATTTTTTTAATCCTACTTTTCCTTTCTCAATCAGGTCTATATAATGTACATAATAAATAAAGAAAGCGTTGAATTCCACCCAAAAATTATGCACCGAATTTTTACGGAATATACATTTTTGAGGTCCCATGAATTAGAAAATAAAAACAAAGAAAGCGGTAACAGATCGTGCACTGTATTTTATATGTGTATACACGACGGTGATCTGAAAAGTTCTCGGCCTGATACTGAAAACGACAATTCATGCTTTCAAAGTAGTTTTATTTTTCAACATAATCTCCTCTAATAGCAATACATTTTGTTCAGAGGTGTTCCACTGCCTTTATCCCCTCTCTGTAGTGTTCCTCTGGAAGTGCTGCAAAGTACACATTTACAGTCGTATTGCTTCTTCAGTGGACGAAAAGCGCCTATCAGCGAGGAATTTCTTCAGTTTTCGAAACAGATGCAAGTCCGAGGGAGCCAAACCTGGGGAATAGTGTGGATGTTCCTGCACTTCACAGTGCAGATCTCTCAATTTCCCCATTGCCAAAACACTTATGTGGGCAGGAGCATTGTCCTGACGGAAAACATTTTATTTTCTTTTTTAACCCGGGTCTGTTTTCACGAATGCTTGCATTCAGTTTGGTTAGAAGTTGAGAGTAGTATTCTCCAGTAATGGCATTACCTTTTTCGAGATAGTCAATCAACAAAATTCCTTTGGCATCCCAAAACACTGACGCCATGATCTTTCTCGCCGATGGCATCATCCTCGCCTTCTTTGGAGCTGAAGAACCAGCTTCTGTCCACTGCCTCGACTGCTGCTTGGATTCGGGTGTGTAGTGTTGAATCCATGTTTCGTCCATTGTGACGTATCGGCACAAAAAGTCATTTCTGTTCTTTTGAAAATTCGCCAAGCACTTTTCAGAAAGTATCGTGCGAATGCATTTGTTAGTTATGCAAAAATTCCACAAAATTCATCTCGAATAAACAGGTCATTAGAAGCTATTTCCAGAAAACTACAGATATACATTTTGTTTGTCATGTAAATATCTGTAAAATTCGTTATTTTAACCAAAATCGTGTGAGCCAGTTTTGAGAAGATAAAAATTTTCGAAAATCTTTCCATGTGAAGATATTGAACTTAAATAGCAAGTTTGGTATTTAACGATCTTTTCCTTTTTGAGCTATGCAGTCCACAGAAACATGTATTTCCGGTGAAATCTTGGTATCCAATTTTTGGGTGCATTACAATACCTTCTCTATAGACTAAGTACAGAGTACGTGTAGAGAAAGTAACAATAACACATTACAGAGATGTAGAGAAAATCATGTGAATGGGACACATACATTTTTTTTTTTTTTTAAATTTATGGTATTTGTCGAACAGAGAATAAGTTTTTGAAACACTCTGTATTTGATGTAGTAGCCTGCCCTAAATAAAGCGAGCCAATGAAGGAAGTAACTTCATTTGCAGGACGAAGGTAATGTACCTGTACGTTAGCAAGTGTTTCGCAAATAAACGATTAAACGTGAACAAAATGACATTCAATTTTGCAGAATGCAGATGATGCCTCGCAGGGAAGTGACCGCATGACCTTTGCCCTCGTTTGGGTCCAGCTTGATGTACGACCCCTGCTATGAAATATCACTTCCGCTGGCGAGCACTTGAGATAAGGAGCCAGCCCTACAGCGTCGATTCTAATTGACTTTAGGCCCCGCTGTCGCTTTTATTCCACTGCCACCACTTCTTTACAAAATATAATACAAACATTTCCTCTCAAGCCAGTTATTTACACTCACTCCACAAAATACTCGTACCGACCAAATTAACTGACACAAAATTCAAATTTTGAATATTCCACACAACAAACAATATCAGGGCCCCGTAAAAATATCATTTGTTCCATTCACATGACTTTCTCTACATCCCTGCCAAAAAATATTATTAAAAATCTTATGCTTCTATTTACTTCATGCTAATCCAGAAACAATTAGCAGAAATAGTCTTATTACTTGCTTCCTTGTAAGTAGAAGCGAAATAAGGGAGTACCATAGGTTAAAGTGATAGTCAAAAGCTGGTTGCTATGTGACTGAAGTTCATTTGTAACGAGTTGACAAATTCCTGTAAGAGAAAATAATAATTCTTTCAAAGCTGAAAGCAATAGCAAGGAATATCTCAAAAATTATCAACTTCACGAAAAAATGTATTTGACAAATTGTGTGTTTTATCGCGATCTACATTTTTGTGTAGTAACTCTTTGTCTATCTCTTACGGTTTACCAGTTATACCAAATTCAATAAAAATCAACCCGAATAAAGAGGTCTTTAGAGGCTATTCCCAGAAAATCCAAGATATACATTTTATTTGCCATTAAAATATCTTAAATATAAGAGATTTTAATCAAAATCGTTAGTCAAATCGTTGAGAAAATCAAGCATTTCCAGATTTTTTCCATGTAAAGGGTAGTTTGGGATAGGGGGATTTTCTTGAAAATCTTCGTGTCGCATCTTTGAAAGATACCAAACTTAAATACTAAGTTTGGTATTTAACGGGCTTTTCGTTTTTGAGCTACTCCGTCCACCCACACACACACGCACGTACGCACGCACACACACACGGACCTTTTTCCAAAAATGCTTCTTTTTTTATCCAGGGCGACCCAAAACATGTATTTCCGATGAAATATCGGTAACAAATCTTTGGGTGGAATACAATACCTTTTCTATATGCATATGTACATAGTATGTGTAGAAAAAGTAAAAAAAACGGATTTCCCACATGGCAACCAGCTTTTAAAAGATTTGACTATCATTTTAGCCTAGTGTATTCCATGATTTGCCTTCTACTTACTGGAATTGTTCATACCGGCGCAGGGGCGGGTTTTCTCCGGTTTCCCCCGATATCGCATTCCACCGGTACTCCATTTTCAGTATATAGAACACCAGTATCATCGCGGACGTTAAACATTACCCAAAAAAAAAAAAAAAAGGGTTTAGGCTAATGTTTATCTCGATTAGCATGATGTAGATAGAAGTATAAGCGTTTAACAATAAATTGTTGCAGAGATATAGAGAAAGTCATGTGAATGGAACACATCAGATTTTTTTTTACTTCCAAACTTGAAAAAGTGGCTCGGTGGAAAACGATTCACGTCTAACGAAGAATTTGTCTCCCAAACAGATGCCTATTTTGAGGGCCTTCCTACTTTTTGGAAGCAGTTGGAGAAAAGTGTATCGAGCTAAAAGAAGATTATGTTGAGAAAAAACTCTTTTTTCTAAGAACTTACTGAACGTCTTTCGTGTTTAATGAAATAGTATACTAGTTAACAGGTGTTTAAATGGCTGTAGAGCCCGATACAAGGGGAGAATTGCTAAATGATGTTGTAGATAGATGCGCGAAAGTCCCAACAACCAATTGCTATAAAAAAAAAAAAGTAGTTCTAGATATTTACTTTCTCTACACGTACTATATACATAGTGTTCGATACCGAGATTTCAGCAAATACATGTTTTGGGTCCCCCTGAATCCACAAAATTCCGTATGTGAGTGCGTGTGTGCGGACAGCGTAGCTCAAAAACGAAAAGACCGTTAAATACTAAACTTGGTATTTATGCTGCATGCTTGGAAGATAAAATTGTTTTTAACACTGGCGGACCTGAAACACGCATTTCCGGTGAAATCTCGGTATTGAACTTTTGGGTAGAATGGAATACCTTCTCTATACGCCATGTACATAGTACGTGTAGACACGACACGAGCAGTTGGCAGGCTGAGGGCAGCCCGAGGAGTGTTAGACGTGTTCCTATTCTTTAAGAGAACTTGACCACGTTCTGACGGGATTGTGGGGTTTGCAGGACGGCGGGTGAGAATGAGGTTCTGGAGTGACAGTAGGAGGCAAGTTTTGCTCCTACACGGTTGCCAGTCATGGTACAACGGCCCTTGTGTAATGGTTTTGCAAAAGTGTTTATTTTGGGGGTTTTAAATTTTGAAGTCCAAGCCGTAGCAGCTATTGGAGGTGCTCCTTCGTTACCGGGGATGCACGCAAGCCATGCGGGGAAGCCGGTATCGCCTGAAGCGGCGGTTCCCCAAGAGACCTAACGAGGGTGGATTGTACGTGTAGAGAAAATAAAAAGGCTCTGACAGTCAGCTTGGCTTGTTACAAAAGGTGGAGTCATGAATTTGGGAAAAGCTGCTTTAGTATTATCTTTTTTTTTTTAATATAACTTATTTGGGTCGCTTTAACAGCATGGTCATATCAAGACCTACTATTATCTTTGTCATGCGACTTAGTTGATAGCAGCGCTATGTTCTATGGACAGTTCGTGAACACAAGTACGAGCAACAGCTATTAATGAAGCGATTAATAATGATCTGTAGGCTCAAAGTATGTGGCATATCAAGGAACAACACTACAATACTTAGTAAACAATACAAAAACTCTATTTTGCTATAATTAAGTAACACTTTAAGGGACACTGGGAATAACTACAATCCAAAAAATGTGATGTGTTCCATTCACATGACTTTCTCTACATCTCTGCAAGAAATTAGTGTTAAATAGTTTATGTTTCTTTTTACTTCATGCTAATCGAGAAAAAATAATCAGTTTTAGACTTATTACTTGCTTCAATGCACGTAGAGAAATAATGAAATAGCATAGGCTTAAGTATTTGTCAAAAGCTGGTTGCTATGTGACTGAAGTTCCTTTGTTTGTATGGACAGCAGTTGACAAATTCCTGTATGAGAAAAGTTTAAGATTTTAAAGCTGAAACTAAAAAACAAGGAATGTGTCAAAAACGATCAACTCCACGAAAAATATGTATATAACATAAATTGTGTGTTTTAACGCGCTGTACATTTTTCTTTTGTTTCGTCCTTTAACCTGGTTTGGTCATATCGGACGATGAATGCAATTGATGATATGATGCCTCAAATGATCTCGGGGTCCATGAGGCTTAAAGTTACTCGACATTCGTCTTCTCAGGATAAGGGAAAAATCCGAAAAAATCCTTACCCGGGTAACTCACCCTAAGCAAGATTCGAACTCACGACCTTTTGAACGTGAGGCAGACATGCTACCACCACGCTACCCAGGCGGGCTGTACATTTTTTGTGTGGTAAGTTTTTGTCCATCTCTTACGGTTCAGTAGTTATGCAAAATTCTGTAAAATTCATCAAGAATAAAGTGGTCTTCAGAGGTTATTACCAGAAATTCAAGATATACATTTTATATGTCAGGTAAATATCTTTAATATACGATTTTTTAATCAAAATCTTTAGAGCCATTGTTGACAAAATCAAAAAGTTGGAAAATTGTAGTTGAGGGTGGGGGGATGTTTTTAAAAATCTTCGTGCCGCATTCTTGGGAGATGCTCAATTAAAAACCAAGTTTTGTATTTAACGGTCTTTTCGTTTTTGAGCTATGCTGTCCACAGACACAAACGGACCTTTTTCTAAAAAGTTTTTTTTTATTTAGGGCATATATTAGGTAGAGATATGTACATAGTTACGTGTAGAGAAAGTAATAATAGCATTACGTGATTGCTATAGTTGGTTAGTGGCAGGATTGTATAAATAATCCAATAATTACAGTTAGTTTAATTTGTAGAAGAGTGTACGGTTGAGTTGCAACAGCAATACAATTATTGTTTCTTGGTGTTCACACTGGTGGTGCACATCCTGGCCTGAAAAAACAGTTGCTGCTCACACCTAACCAAGCGTGCAACAGTCTGCCATTATTGGTGTTACTGGTCAACCTGTGGAACGGCACACAGCATGATTGACTGACTTCATGGGAAACGAACGGGTGCTGCGTCTCATATCTCATGGGTATACCCTTCACTCTCTTGTACATACTTCTCGTTACCATAAATAAACTTTCAGTTCACAATGACACATTTCGTAGAATGAAACAGTGCGTAAATGTTTATTTTCTCTACACGTACTATGTACATAGTGTCTAGAATAGGTATTGCATTCCACCCAAAAATTACATACAGAGATTTCACCGGAAATACATGTTTTGAGACTGCTTGAATAAAAAAAAAGCTGATGTATACCATTAACATGACTTTCTCTGTATCCCTGCAACAAGTTATTCTTAAAAAGCGTATACTTCTATTTACTTCACGCTATTTACTTCACGCTTGTCAGAAAAATTTAGCAGAAATAGTCTTAGTACTTGCTTTCTTGTAAGTAGAAGCGAAATAAGGGACTAGCATAGGTTAAAGTGAAGTCAAAAGCTGGTTGCTATGTGACTGAAGTTCCTTTGTTTGTATGGACACGAGTTCACAAAGTCCTGTATGAGAAAATTATACTTTTTATAGCTGAAACCAAAAACAAGGAATATCTAAAAAACAATCAACTCCACGAAAAAAATGAATATAACATAAATTGTGTGTTTTAAACTGCTCTACATTTGTTGTGTGGTAAGTTTTGTCCATCTCTTACGGTTTAGCAGTTATGCAAAATTCCGTAAAATTGACCCAGAATAGAGTAGTCTTCGGAGGCTATTCCCAGAAAATTCAAAATATGCATTTTATTTGTCACGTAAATATCTTTAATGTACGATATTTTAATCAAAATTGTTAAGAGCCATTTTTCATAAAATCAAAATTTTCGAAAAAAGTTCCATGTAAAGGGTAGTTTGGGGTGGGGGGATTTTTCTCAAAATCTTCGTATCGCATCCCTGGAATATGCTAAACTTAAATACCAAGTTTGGTATTTTACCGACTTTTCATTTTTCAGTTATCGTGTTCAGACACACGGACACACTGACACACGGACCTTTTTCTTAAAATACTTTTTTTGGATACAGGGGACCCTAAAACATATATTTCCGGTGAAATCTCGGTATCGAATTTTTTGGTGGAGTGCAATACCTTCTTTATACACTATGTACATAGTGGATATAGAGAAAGTAATAATGGGGTACCATAAGTTAATGATATTCAAAAGCTGGTTGCTATGTAACTCAAGTTCGCTAAGGAGCTATGCTATCCAGACATACATACACACACGGACCTTTTTCCAAAAATGCTTTTTTTTTTTTATTCAGCGGGACCCAAATCATGTATTTCCGGTGAAATCTCGGTATTGTATTTTGGGTGCAATACTATACCTTCTCTATACACTGTGTACATAGTACGTGTAAGAACGTAAAACTGTTTTTTTTTTTTTTCGATTCAGGGACCCAAAACCTGTATTTCCGGTGAAATCTCGGAATCGAAATTTTCCATTTTCTTTACACTATGTATATAGTACGTGTAGAGAAAGTAAAAAGCATTTTTAGAAAAAGGTCGTGCGTATGGTGTGTCTGTGGGCAGCGCCAAATAAAATGTATATCTTGAATTTTCTGGGAGTAGCTTCTGGATGAATTTTAGGGAATTTTGCATAACTGCTAAACCGTAAGATATGGACATGGACTTACTCCACAGAACATGTAGAGCACCTTAAAGCACACGATTTATGTTATATACAAACTTTTCGTGGAGTTGATCGTTTTTTAGATATTTCTTGTTTTTCGTTTTAGATTTGAAAAACTTTTCAGATAGAAATTTGTCAACTCCTGTGCATACAAACAAAAGAACTTCAGTCACATAGCAACCAGCTTTTGACTATCACTTTAACCTATGTTACTCCCTTATTTCGCTTCTATTTACAAGGACTATGCCTTTTTTGAGTTGGTGCAATCCATTGTTTTGACTGTGATTTACTTTTTGGAGTGTAGTAATGTATCCAAGTTTCAACCATGGCAATAAGCCGACTCAAAAATTCACTGTGATTTTTACGGTAGTGCTCCACATTCTTAACAGAAACAGTTTTTCTTTTAAACTTTTGATCAGGTGTCAACAAACGCGGCACCCATCTTGCACAGACCTTGTGAAAGCTCATAAAATATTTCCTACACGTTCTTTTGACATGTTTACAGCCTCTGCTATGTCAAACAACTTTAATCTCCAGTCTGCCAGTACTAAGCGATGAATTTTTTCAATGATCTCTGGAGTTGTCACTTCTACAGGGCGTCCAGAGCGAGGCTCATCACTAGTGCTCGTACGTCCCATTTTAAACTGTGCAACCCAACTTTTAATCATTGAATATGAAGGGGCAGAGTCTTTCAATGTACTATCCATTTTCTCCTTGATTTCTTTAGGCGTTAAGCCTTTCAAATGGAAGTATTTAATCGCTGCTCGTTTTTCCAAATCTTTGATTTTTGTGAAAACTCTAAAGTTGTCTTGTTTTAAATGCTGTCAATCGAAAACTCAACAAGCTATTGACCTGTAACTATGGATACAAGCTAGTCTAGGGTTAAACTACCGTCTAACTGTCCTAGTGGCGCCATACCTGTGTGAGGCCCGGGACTTATCAGCCGACCCTCGTAGAAGGAATGTGATAAGTTCTCTTCCACGCGATACATTGTACTTATGGTAGAGAAAGTAACATGGTAGGTACACTTGAGTTTTGGCCTCCCTTGCTCAAATTTACCAGCAAAGATATCAAGGGCCAGGGTAAGTTTAACCGGAAGTCGCCCCCACCTGGTTCACCACAGTCGTTAGCAGACATTATCAAAGTTTACGTCACAGAAAACATTTCGTGTGGGTTTTTTCTAATGTGTTGTTTATATTTGAGAGCTTATCAGGAGGAAATGTTAGAGGGGGAGTTCAGAATCATTAGGGAAGATTACAGTTTATCACCGCACACACCAGTGGAAAAACATTCAAGGATGGAAGCGACCTTTTCTGCTTTTACTACAACCTGGACACAGCCCTACTTCACTATTATCCTTGTCACGTGACTTAGTGAATGGGCTCGGCCAACCCGGTCTCTACACAGTTCCATTCACACGACTTCTCTACACCTCTATAACAAATTGTTGTTAATAAGATAAACATTAACAGAAACGGTCTTATTACTTAGTTCCTTATGAGTAGAGGGGAAATAAGGGAATACACTAGACTAAACCGACAGTCAAATATGGAATTGAAATCCGTTTCTTTGAGTGGCCAGGAGTTGACAGCTTCCTGTATGGGAAATATTTAAGTAATTTAAAACTGAAACTAACAAGGAAATGAAATGAAATGGAGTTTTATTTATGGACTGCTGTGTTTCTTAGCGCCCCATTCTGTACTGGCCGTGAAAGATCGCTTAATTTTGCTTAGAGGCCTCTCTATCAGGCTTGACGTAAATCTACGACATGGGACCAACGGCTTTACTTCCCTTCCAAAGGAAACCATGCTAAGGATTTTAAGAAAAATAACATATATTAATATACATATAAATAAAATACTAGAATACTCTCTGAAAAAAATTAATGCAAATCATTTTTACTTTTGTCTACACGTACTATGTACATAGCATATAGAGAAGGTATAGCACGATACCGAGATTTCACCGGAAATATATGTTTTAGAGTACCCTGTATTAAAAAACTATTTTTAGAAAAAGGTTTGTGTTTTAGTGTGTCAGTGTGTATGTGAACACGGTAACTCAAAAACAAAAAGTTGCTAAAATACTAAACTTGGTGTTTAAGTTTAGTATCTTCCAGGCACGTGACACGAAGATTTTGAGAAAAATCCCCCTCACCCCAAACTACCCTTCACATGGAACTTTTTTCGAAAATTTTGCTTTTCTAAAAATGGCTCTAATGATTTCGATTAAAATGTCGAATATTAAAGATATTTACCTGACAAATAAAATGTATAATTTGAATTTTCTGGAAATAGCCTCAGAAGACTACTTTATTCTGAATGAAATTTACGGAATTTTGCGTAACTGCTAAACCGTAAGAAATGGACAAAAACTTAGCACAGAACAAATGTAGAGCACATGAAAACACACAACTTATGTTGTATACATTTTTTTCGTGGATCTGATCGTTTTTGAGATATTTCTTATTTTTGGCTTCAGCTTTGAAAAACTTAACTTTTCTCATACAGGTATTTGTCAACTCCTCCATACAAACAAAGGAACTTCAGGAACATAGCAATCAGCCTTTGACTATCACTTTAACCTATGGTATTCCCTTATTTCGCTTCTCCTTACAAGGAAGCAAGTAATAAGACTATTTTTGCTAATTTTTTTTTTTTTTTTTGTCGATTAGCATTAAATAAATAGAAGCATAAGCTTTTTAACAATAACTTGTTGCAGAGATGTAGAGAAAGTTATGTGAATGGAACACATCAGATTTTTTTATTTGGGTTAAAAAGTTTCTTTTAAGTAAATAAGTTAATAAGGGAATTTATGCCTTTCATTATGATTTCAAGTCATAAACTTATTCAAAAAAAAATCTATCGGCCTCCGCCGGGTTTGAACCCGTGACCTTGGGTATATGTAGTTAGCATGGTAACCATTACACTACGAAGGGCGACTTTAAAACAAGGAATACCTATCTCGAAAAGGACAATTCCACGAAAAAAAAAGTATATGACTGTGTGCTTTAACGAGATCTACATTTTTTCTGTAGTAAGTTTTTGTCCATCCCATACGGTTTGCAAAATGCAGTAAAATTCATCCAGGTCTTCAGAAGCTGTTTGTCTCTAGCTTAGAGTGAGTTGCACGGATGAAGTTCTTTTCTCTCTCTCTCTCTCTCTCTCTCTCTCTCTCTCTCTCTCTCTCTCTCTTTCTCTTTTGTTTTGAAGCTTTCCCGTATCCTGAGAAAACCAATGTCGAGTAACTTCATCGCCCGATATGACCAACTAGGTTAAAGGACATCATGTAATAAAATAGAAAAAGATTTTTTTCGGAGTTTCCCCGGGTCGCTAGGTGAATACTGGTTAGGTTTCTCTCATCCTCCTGAATTTCCTGCCCTACATGACGTTCATCCATAATGAACAGGTCTT
Organism: Hymenopus coronatus; assembly: GCA_030762935.1. Taxonomy (NCBI): domain Eukaryota; kingdom Metazoa; phylum Arthropoda; class Insecta; order Mantodea; family Hymenopodidae; genus Hymenopus; species Hymenopus coronatus. The sequence continues at coordinate 15,125,705 of CM060895.1, forward strand.
CATAAATTATTCCCAGAAAATTGAAGTTATACATTTTATTTGTGATGAAAATTGCATTAATGAGTAAGTAGTATTTTAATTAAAATCGCTTGGGTCATTTTAGAGAAAAACAAAATTTTCAAAAAAAAGTTCCATGTAAAGGGTAGTTTGAGGTGGGAATTTTTTTGAAAATCTCGTGACGGATCCTTCGAAGATACCAAATTAGGTATTTAACAGTAATTTCGTTTTTGATTTATGCTGCCTACAAACACACACGGATCTTTTTCTAAAAATGTTTTTTTTAGATTAATTGTTTTTTACTTTCTGTATACGCACTATGTACATAGTGTATAGAGAAGGTATTGCACTCCACCCAAAAATTCGATACCGAGATTTCACCGGAAATATATGTTTTAGGGTCCCCAATATCCAAAAAAAAAGCATTTTCACAAAAAGGTCCGTGTGTTTGTGTGTGTTTGTGTGTGCGTGTGTACGTGTGTCTGTGAACACGATAACTCAAAAACGAAAAGTCGGTAACATACCAAACTTGGTATTTAAGTTTGGTATCTTCCAGGGATACGACACGAAGATTTTGAGAAAAATTCCCCCACCCCCAACTACCCTTTACATGGAACTTTTTTCGAAAATTTTGATTTTCTCAAAAATGGCTCTAACGATTTTGATTAAAATTTCGTATATGAAACATATTTACCTGACAAATAAAATGTATATCTTAAATTTCCTAGGAATAGCCTCTGAAAAGTAGTTTATTCTGGATGAATTTTACGGAATTTTGAATAACTGCTAAACCCTAAGAGATGGACAAAAACTTACTACACAAAAAATGTAGAGCACGTTAAAACACACAATTTATGTTATATAAATTTTTTTCGTGGAGTTCGTCGTTTTTGAGATATTCCTTATTTTTGGGTTCTGCTATGAAAAACTTACATTTTTCTCATACAGGAACTTGTCAACTCCGATCCATATAAACAAAGGAACTTCATTGACATAGCAACCAGCTTTTGACTATCACTTTAACCTATAGTAGTCCCTTATTTCGCTTCTACTTTCAAGGAAGCAAGTAATAAGACTATTTCCGCTAATTTTTTCAGATTAGCATAAAGCAAATAGAAGTATAAGCTTTTTTAAGAATAATTTGTTGCAGGGATATAGAGAAAGTCATGTGAATGGTACACATCAGATTTTTTACACAAGCTGTGTATAGGACAGGAATTGGATAGGAAGAGTCAGACTGAAAAATCAATGCCATAGCCGGGATTTGAACCACAGATCTCTTGGTCTCTAGCCGGTTCTGCCACTGAGGTACCATGGCGACATGCCGGCATAGTATTGAATTTCTCAACTGACTCGCATGTTTCCCGGTAAATCACAAGGTGATCTTAAATTATTTTGAGTACTTTAGACCCAGGATTCATAGTATAGCCAACTATTATGGTCAATTGGTATTGGATTAATTGTTTTTTCACGCAAACCGTGTGTAGGACAGCAGTTGTATAGGTAGAGTCAGACTGAAAAATTCAGTGCCAAAGCCGGAATTCCTACACACGGCTTTTGTGAAAAGACAATTAATCCAATACCATAATAGTTGCCTATACTGTGAATCCTGGGACTTACAACATTGTAAGTCGCCATTGGGGTTGTCATCTCAAAATAATTTGATAACACCTTGTGGTTTACCGGGAAACATGCGAGTCAGTTGAAAGATTCAATGCTATGCTAGTGTGTAGGCATGGTAGCTCAATGGCAGAGCAACCGACTAGAGATCGGCAGATCCGTGGTTCAAATCCTGGCTATGACATTGAATTTTTCAGTCTGACTCTACCTATCCAACTCCTGTTTTTTCTTTAACTCAAGAGGCCCCCAAAAATGTATTTCTGGTGAAATCTCGGTATCGATTTTTTGAATGCAATGCAATACTTCTCTATGCACTAGAACGTGTACAGAATGTGAAAATGTTGTTTCTGAGATTGTGTGTCTCACAAAGCAAATACTGTTGTCTCCTTACAACATAATGATGAAGCAGTGTGGCAACCCTGAGGGCAGAATGTCCCATCAGTAAACACAGCAGGTGATGAAATCCCTCATCCAACAGATTGGATATTTCTGAGGTGGTAGTGAGGATATGTTTGGATTTACGAGCTCTCTGATAAAAAGTGTCGGCGTGACATCGCCATCAAGCTTTTATACACTGACACGGATTATTATTGGTATAGGGGGCCTTCTGTAAATGCTCCATTAATTTTTCAAGTGCCTCACTTTGACGCAATGAATCTTGCATGCAGGTAACTCTGTATATTGTATGCATAATGCAAACGTTTTCAATTCTGCTCGACTGGCCGTCCGTCGGTAATGACAGCTGCCTGCAACTACCACCAAATTCCTTCCTCAGTGGCCATTAAGGTGACACATCTGTGAAATTCGACCAAAATTGTTAAAGATTAATTTTTGCTTTCATCTACACGTACTACGTACATAGTGTATAGAGAAGTATTGCATTGCATCCAAAAAAATCGATACTGAGATTTCTACAGAAATACATGTTTTGGGACACCCTGAATCCAATTTTTTTAAAGAAAAATATCTGTGTGTGTGTATGTGGACAACATAGCTCAAAAACGGAAAGACCACATAATACCAAACTTGGTATTTAAGTTTGGTATCTTCCAAGGATGCGACACGAAGATTTTCAAGAAAATCCGCCCCCCCCAAACTACCCTTTACATAACATTTTTCGAAAATTTTTATTTTCCCAAAATTGTTCTAACAATTTTGATTAAAATACCTCATGTTTAAGGAATTTTCATTACAAATGAAATGTATATCTTGAATTTTCTAGGAATAGCCTCTAAAGTCCTCTTTATTTTGGATGAATTTTGCTGTATTTTGCATAACTAGTACACCGTAAGAGATGGGGAAAAAATCTTACTACACAAAAAATTTAGATATCGTTAAAACATGTACGTTTTTTTTTTTTTTTTTTTTCGTGAAGTTGACCGTTTCTGAGATATCCCTTGTTATTTGTTTCAGATTTATAGTCTTAAACTTTTCACACACGGAAATTTGTGAACTCCTGGCCATGCATAGAAGGGGATTTGATCCACATACGACCAGCTTTTAAAACATTTGGCTATCGTTTTAGCTTAGTATACTCCCTTATTTCCCTACTATTTACAAGGAAGCAAGTAATAAGGCCGTTTCTGCTAATGTTTATGTCGATTATCATAAAGTAGATAAAAGAACAGATTTTTAACAATAACAATAACGTGTTGCCCACTTGGGTAGTGTGGTGGCAGCGTGACTGCCTCACATTCAACAGGTCGCGAGTTCGAATCTCGCTTAGGGCAAGACACCCGGATAATGTTTTTTTTTCTCGGGGTTTTCCCTTGTCCTGAGAAGACGAATGTCGAGTAACTTTAAGCTCCATGGACCCCGAGGTCATTTGGGCAAAACTTCATTCATCGTCCGATATGACCAACCAGGTTAAAGGACGCTAAACTACAAAAAAAAAAAGTGTTACAGAGATGTAGAGAAAGTCATGTGAATGGAACATCAGAGTTTTAATGTATCATTAAGAACAAAAACATGCCTGTGGTAAAAGTTAATTTTGTTTGCATTATTGTGTTAGTGAAAAGGCGAGAATGTCACGTGCACTAGAGGTGATATGTTAAAGCCGTTAAGACAGTTGACTGTTATCAGAGCGCAGGTTGCTGACCCGTGGGTAACGTCACACAAAGGTCCCGCTGACAGTTGAATGTAAACCTACCACTATAACTTGTGTAAGTATAGTACGGTCAGAGACCCTCGGTAAACTTGCTCCGTGTTTACATTCAAGGTTACGCTACCATCACTTTACGTAAATATTTAAAAAATCTGAAGTGTTACAATCACATGACCTTCTCTACAGCGCCATAAAAATATTGTTAAAAACATATTTTTCTGTCTACTTTATAATAATTGAGATAGACATTAACAGAAATTATCACAACTACTTGCTTCCTTGTCAGTAGAAGGAAAATACCTAATACACTAGATTAAAACAATAGTAAAAGCTGTGGTTGAAATCTGTTGAATGCCAGAACTTCACAACCTTCCGTGTGAGAAAAATTACCGAGATTTCACCGGAAATACATGTTTTGGTTCCCACTGAAACAAAAAAAAACATTTTTAGAAAAACGTCCGTGCGCGTGTGTGTGGACAGCATAGCTCAAAAACGAAAAGACCGATAAATACCAAACTTGGTAGTTAAGTTTAGGATCTTACAGGGATGCTATACGAAGATTTTGAGAAAAATCCCCCTACCCCAAACTACCCTTTACATAGAACTTTGTTCGAAAATTTTGATTTTCTCAAAAATGGCAGTAACGATTTTGATTAAAATATCATATATTAAATATATTTAACTGACAAATAAAATGTATATCTTGAATTTTCTGGGAATAGCCTCTGAAGACTACTTTATTCTGGAAGAATTTTACGGAATTTTGCATAACTGCTAAACCATAAGAGATGGACAAGAACTTGCCACACGAAAAACGTAGAGCACATTAAAACACACAGTTTATGTTATATGCCTTTTTTTCGTGGAGTTGATCGTATTTGAGATATTCCTTGTTTATGGTTTCAGTTTTTAAAAACTTAACTTTTCTCATACAGGAATTGTTCAGTAACATAGCAACTAGCTTTTGACTACCGCTTTAACCTATCGTACTACCTTATTTCGCTTCTTCTTACAAGGTAACAGAAATAAGACTATTTCTGATAATTGTTTTTTCTTGATTAGCATGAAGTAATTGGAACACATAAGATTTTTTTTTGATTCAGGGGGTCACAAAACATGTATTTACGTTGAAATCTCGGTACCGAATTGTTGGGAGCAATAGAATACCTTCTCTATATACTATGTACATAGTACGTGTAGAGAAAGTTATGTATCACACCAGATTGTAAATGCTCTGTTTCCGTGAAGGATGTGAGCGATATGGTTAGTGGCAGGGGTTCAAGTCCCAGTGGACAGGAAACAGTTACAGGAATCGCAGTCGATGACCATGAGATGACCATTGTTCGTCTCCACGGTGCTTGCCCCGCTAGTCAGAATAATTGTGGCGAGTGCCCGGAATACTACTATTAGCTATACGGGGACCAGAGAAGACTTCCGGCAGCAAACATTGCACCCGTGTCACTGGACAATCACGAGACATTTGTCTGGCAGTTCAGCGAACATGCTGATAAGTCCCGGGCCTCTCAATGAAAACAGATTAATTTTTTTTTCTTTATTTCTCAACATAATCTACAAAAATCTCTACACCTCTGCAACAAATTATGCTTAAAAATCTTATACTTCTATTTACTTTATGCTAATCAGAAAAAAAAAATAGCAGAAATAGTCTTATTACTTGCTTCCTGGTAAGTAGAAGTGAAATAAGGGAGTATTTTGGTTAAAGTGATAGTCAAAAGCTGCTAGCTATGTCACTGAAGTTCCTTTGTTTGTATGGGCAGCAGTTGACAAATTCCTGTATGAGAAAAGTATAATTTTTTCAAAGCAGAAATCAAAAAAGGAATGACTCCGAAACGATGAACTCCACGAAAACAATGTACATAACAATAATTGTGTGTTTTAACATGCTCTACATTTTTCGTGTAGTAAGTTTATGTCCATTTCTTACGGTTTAGCAGTTATTCAAAATTCCGTAAAATTCATCCAGAATAAAATACTCTTCAGAGGCTATTCGCAGAAAATTCAAGATATCATTTTATTTATCAGGTAAATGGATTTAATATACGATATTTTAATCAAAACCGTTAGAGCCATTTTTGAGAAAATCAAAATTTTCGAAAAAAGTTCCATGTAAGTATAGTTTGGGGTGGGGAGATTTTTCTCAAAATCTTCGTGTCGCATCCCTGGAAGATACTAAACTTAAATACCAGGTATGGTATTTTAGCGACTTTTCGTTTTTGAGTTATAGTGTTCATTGACACACACACACACACACGCGGACCTTTTTTCGAAAATGCTTTTTTTAGATTAAGGGGACCCTAAAACGTATATTTCCAGTGAAATCTCGGCATCGAATTTTTGGGTGGAGTGCAATATCTTCTCTATACAACTAAGTACATAGTTAAAAGGCTAATACATGTGTCAAGTCGGCGTTCTAATTTAATTAAACCATCTCTGTAGTGCGATTTATCAAGTTCCTCAAAATAGCTGTTTACTGTGAAATGTTCGTCCTCCAAGAAATTTTTTGAGGTTTGGGAACAGGTGGTAATCACTGGGTGCTAGATCTGCCGAATTGAGTGTATGTTCAAGCAATTCCAACTTTAATTCGCCCTTTTCCCATTGCAATGACATCTTTATTCCGGATGAATTTTGCGTAACTGACTAACCGTAAAAGATAGACAAAAGCTTACTACACAAAAAATGTAGATCACGTCAAAACACACAGTTCATGGACTTTACATTTTTGTTGTGAAGGTAACAGTTTCCGAAATATTCCTTGTTATTGATTTCAGTTTTAAAATACTTATACTTTTCTCATACAGGGATTTGTCAACTCGTGTCCATACAAACAAAGGAACTTCAGTCAAATAGCAACCAGCTTTTGACTACCACTTTAACCTATGGTACTCCCTTATTTCGTATCTACTTACAAGGAAGCAAGTAATACGACTATTTCTACTAATTTTTTGTCGATTAACATGAAATAAAGATAAGCATAAGGTTTTTAACAATTTGTTGCAGAGATGTAGAGAAAGTCATGTGAATGAAACACGTCTGATTTTTACTTTCTCTATACACACTATGTACATAGTGTATAGAGAAGGTATTGCACTCCACCAAAAATTAGATACTGATATTTCACCGGAAATACATGTTTTAGGGTCCCCTGTATCAAAAAAAAAAGTATTTTCAGAAAAAGGTCCGTGTGTGTGTGTCCGTGTGCCCGTGAACACGATAACTCAAAAACGAAAAGTCAGTAAAATACAAAACTTGGTATTTAGGTTTAGTATCTTCCAGGGATGCGACACGAAGATTTTGAGAAAAATCCCCCCACCCCAAACTACCCTTTACATGGAACGTTTTTCGAAAATTTTGATTTTCTAAAAACTGGTTCTAAGGACTTTGATTAAAATATTGTATATTCAAGATATTTAGATGTCAAATATAATGTATATTTTGAATTTTCTGGGAATAGCCTCTAAAGACTACTTTTATTCTGAATGAATTTTGCAACACTACTAAACCGTAAGAGATGGACAAAAACTTAAAACACAAAAAAATGTAGAGTACGTTAAAACACACAATTTATGTTATATACAATTTTTTCGTGGAGTTGATCGTTTTTTAGGTATTCCTTTTTCTTGGTTTCAGCTTTGAAAAACTTGTACTTTTCTCATACAGGAATTTGTCAACTCCTGTCCATACAAACAAAGGAACATCAGTCACATAGCAACCAGCTTTAGACTGTCACTTTAACCTATGGTACTCCCTTATTTCGCTTCTACTTACAATAAAACAAGAAATAAGACTATTTCTGCTAATTTTTCTCGATTAGCGTGAAATAAATAAAAGATAAGTTTATTAACAATGATAATAATTTACAGCGATATAGAGAAAGTCATGTGTATGGAAGACATCAGATGTTTTTACTGTTAAAGAGTGCAGCTGAACCTATTTTAAGCACACAAAACGTGAGAGTTTGTGTCTGAACTTCTACTGTCTAGTCTAAGGGAGCTCTCCCAAAACGAGTCAAACTTTGCTCCTCAGAGATTTGCTCTCTTGACTCAGCAGTCGCCGCACAGTCTTGCTGATCCAAGTTTCTCTCAAAACCTGAACAACGTTCCACAGAAATCTCCTGAGCTTCATCAATTCTGGTCAGCGTCATTCTTGGAGAACCATATCGTGTACATCAACGGTTATATATATTAAGACGCGTCCACAATAACCAGGGAACGGTAACCAGAACGGAAACGACAATAGGAATGAATAAGGTATTTCAAAATATCAGATTTGAGATAGCATAAAAACAAAAGAAGTTACTGGATAAGCAAGGGGATTGGGGTTTGTTACTTTCTCTACTGTATAGTGAAGGTATTGTATTGCACCGAAAAACTTCGATACCGAGAACTTTTGATCTTCTAAAAAATGGCTCCACAACGATTTTGATTAAAATACCCTATATTAAGCCTATTTACATCACAAATAACATGTATATCTTTAACTTTCTAGGAATAGTCTCTGAACACCTGTTCATTCCGGATGAATTTTGCTGAATTTTGCATAACTGGTAAACCACCAGAGATAGACAAAAATGTACTACACGAAAAATGTAGATTTCTTTAGAATACAAACTTTTGTTGTAGAGTTGACTGTTTCCGAAATATTGCTTCTTATTGGTTTCAATTTTAAACTAGGTATCTTCTCAGACGGGGTCACCTTTCGTTTCACCTCTCTTTTGTTTTTCTGGAAATGCAAAGCGAACCCAATTACAATTGTTCACATGCGACTATCGCTTTAGCCTACGCTATTCCTTTATGTCGCTTCTACTTATAAGGAAGCAAGTAAAAAGAGCAGTTTTGACGTTTATCTCTCATTATGATTATTATTATTATTATTATTATTATTTTTTTAAAAACAGTACCGGAGTCTAGTCAGGACTCCAGCGCTGTATCCACTGTTTACATTCCCCCCCTAAATGTACTGTATGATTACTGGTTTTACTGTTCCTTTACACAAACATATACACATTGCACAAACATATAACACCCATGCCCAAGGCGGGACTCGAACCCACGTTCTCCTATCCAACTCATTCGGCCGGGAGACAATCCGTCTCACCCTGAGCCACGAAGCACCAAATGTGCTCGACACATTTTGTGTGGTAAGTTCTTGTCTCTATCTCTTACAGTTATGCAAACTTTCGCAAATTAAATCAGAACAAACGTGTCTATTCCCATAAAATTGATGATATGCATTTTATTTGTCATGTAAATATCTTAAATATAAGAGCTTTTAATCAAAATCGTTAGAACCATTTTTGAGAAAATTAAAAGGGTTGTTGGGGGTGGGGTTGCATCCTTGGAAGATACCAAACTTAAATACCAAGTTTCGTATTTAACGGTTTTTTCGTTTTTGAGCTATGCTCTCCACAGACACACAGACACACATACGGCCTGTTTCTGAAATGCTTTTTTACTTTCTCAACTCGTACTATGTACATAGTGTATAGAGAAGGTATTGTAATGCACCCAAAACTTCGATACAGAGATTTCATTGAAAACACATTAGACGGTAGCATCGTATAGTTTAACTCTAGACTAACTTGTGTCCATGATTACATGTCAATAGCTTGTTTAGTTTTCGAATGACAGCATTTTAAACAAGACAACTTTGGAATTTTCACGAAAATGGAGAATTTGAAACAATGTGCAGCGATTAAATACTTCCATTTGAAAGGCTTAACACCTAAAGAAATCAAGGAGGAAATGGACAGTACATTGAAAGACTCTGCCCCTTCATATTCAATGATTAAAAGGTGGGTTGCCCAGTTTAAAATGGGACGTATGAGCACTAGTGATGAGCCTCGCTCTGGACGCCTTGTAGAAGTGACAACTCCAGAGATCATTGAAAAAATTCATCTCTTAGTACTGGAAGACCACAGATTAAAGTTGTTTGAGATAGCAGAGGCTGTAAACATATAAAAAAAACGTGCAGGTAATATTTTAAGTAATGTTTTGGGCTTTCACAAGGTCTGTGCAAGATGGGTGCCGCGTTTGTTGACACTTGATGAAAAATTGCAAAGGAAAACTGTTTCTGTTAAGAATGTGGAGCTCTACCGGAAAAATCCCAGTGAATTCTTGAGACGGCTTATTACCATGGATAAAACTTGGATACATTACTACACTCCAGAAAGTAAATCACAGTCAAAACAGTGGATTGCGCCAGGTGAACCAACTCCAAAAAAGGCAAAGTCAATTTTATCAGCTAACAAGGCTATGGCGAGTGTTTTCTGGGAGGCACAGGGAATTATTTTTATTGATTACTTGGAAAAGGGTAAAGGTATCACTGGTGACTACTGCGCAAGTTTACTGCAACGTTTGAGTGATGAGGTGAAAAGAAAAAGACATCATTGGGCAACAACAATAACAAAATCTTGTTTCATCACGACAATGCTCCGGCCCTTCGTTCAGTCATTGCAATGGGAACATGTGCGAATTAAAGTTGGAATTGCTTGAACATCCACCCTATTCGCCAGATCTAGCACCCAGTGACTACTACCTGTTCCCAAACCTCAAAAAATATCTGGGAGGATGAAGATTTCACAGCAACGAGGTCATTGATGCGGTAAACAGCTATTTTGAGGACCTTGATAAATCGCACTACAGAGATGGTTTAATTAAATTAGAACACCTAATGACACATGTATTGGTCTTTCTGGAGATTATATTGAGAAATAAAGCAAAAAAATTTTGTTTTTTTTAAATGCTGTTTTCATTGAGACGCCCGGGACTTGTCAGCCGACCCTATGGGCATGTATCCTTTGTAGATTTCTCCCCTCTCTCAGAGGCGAGTGTGCATGGACTCTCGTGGCTACAAGCACCGTTCTTGGTGGTCAGTAATTATTTGGGCATTAATTCCGGAGGGAGATGTAGCTCTGGGCATCTGCAGTAGTCGAAATTAGCTCCCAGGAAGTGAAGTCCCCTAAATTTCTCGAGACTGGCCTCCCTGTAACAATATTGAATTGTGTTTTGGCAGGAAGGGGTGTGGGCAGAGCGGAGTTTTGTATTATTTAGCACGTGATAATTGGAAGTGACTGTAGCAGAGTGAGATATTTCCATGAAACTGCCGTAGTGATTGTGGGTTTCCTTGGGTAGGAAATATATCACTGGGATAATGCGCGGTTACAGCGACATGTTCAGAGGCACGCGAGCTTATGTTCGGCCAGCAATTAACGTGAAACTCTGGAGGGGGCTTAATCTAAAACACCACGAAATGTAACAAACCTTGCAACCATTTCTTCCTCTCACAAAATATATGATGCCCCATTTGACTCTCTTATAAAGCAAACTCTGCGTCTAATGCCGCAACAAGAACAACGGCGATACTGAATATTACTTTCTCTACACGTACTCTGTACATAGCGTATACACAAAGTATTGTATTGCACCCACAAATTCCATACCGAGATTTCATCGGATAGGTATATGATTTGAGGTCCCTGAATTTAAAACATCTTGTGTGTTTCATTAACACGACTTTCTCTACATCTCAGCAACAAAGTATTGCTAAAAAGCTTATACTTCTATTTACGTCATGCTAATCGAGAAAAATTAGCATAAGCAGTCCTATTACTTACTTCCTTGTAAGTAGAAGCGAAATAAGGGAGTTTTTTTTTTTATATATAGTTTAACGCCGCTTAACCTGGTCGGTCTTATCGGACGATGAATGAAATTGGTGAAATGATGCTCAAATGATCTCGGGGTCCATGGAGCTTAAAGTTACTTGACATTCATGTTCTCAGGATAAGGGAAAACCCCGAAAAAAATCTTATCCGGGTAACTCACCCTACTTACCCTAAGCGAGATTCGAACTCACGACCTTTTGAATATGAGGTAGACACGCCGCCACCACCACACTACCCAGGCGGGCGAAATAAGGGAGTACCATAGGCTAAAGTGATATTCAAAAGCTGGTTGCTATGTGACTGAAGCTCCTTTGTTTGTATGGACAGCAGTTGACAAATTCCTGTATGAGAAAAGTATGTTTTCCAAAGATGAAACCAATAACAAGGAATATCTGAAAAAACAATCCAATCCAACAAAAAAAAGTATATAAAATAAATTGTGTGTTTTAACCTGTTCTATATTTTCTCCTAAATAAGTTTTCGTCCATCTCTTATGCTTTAGAAGTTATGCCAAAGTTTTCAGAGGCTATTCCCAGAAAATTCAAGATATGCATTTTATTTGTCAGGTAAATATCTTTAATACACGATATTTTAATCAAAATCGTTAGAGCCATTTTTTTTAGAAAATCAACATTTTGGATATTTTTTCCATGTAAAGGGTAGTTGGGGCTGGGGGGATTTTCTTGAAAAACATCGTGTCACATCCTTGGAAGACGCCGAACTTAAATAGCAAATGTGGTATTTAACGGTTGTTTTTTTTTTTTTTTTTTTGCAATATAATTTATTTTGGGTTGCTTTAACAGCATGGTAATATCGCGACCTTACAAATTGTACATAAAATAGTTACTTACACATTGGTAAAATACCAAATGATTGCATTTATACTTTACAATAATTCAAAAAGTTTCCACTGTCTTATAAATATTATTATCTGGTGGTTATGTAGAGCACTTGGTAAGTCATTGAAGCCGGCCTGAAGTCTCTGTTTGGCGTATCTCGGACACTGTAGCAGGTAGGACAGTAAGTGGTGTGTTGCAGGTCTCACATTTGTTTTTGAGCTATGCTGTCCACAGAATCACACGGACATTTTCCTAAAAATCCCCCCCTTTTTTTTGGATTCAGGGGGACCCAAAACATGCATTTCAGGTGTAATCTCGGTATCGAATTTTTGAGAGCATTACAATACCTTCTCTATACGCTATATACATAGTACCTATGTGTAGAGAAAGTGTGTTGTGTGTGTATGTTTTTGTGTGTGTGTGTGTAAGTGGTCTGTGAACAACATAACTCATAAACGAAAAGTCGTTTAATATCAGAATTAATAATTAAGTTCAACATCTTTTAAAGGTGTTGAAGATTTTCAAAAAAGTCCCTCCACCCCAAACTACACTTTTTATGGAAATTGTTTTGAAATTTGATTCGTGTTAAAATAAATGTGACAAAATGTATACCTTGCATTTTCTGGGAATAGATCTTAAACCCATCTGTATTCTCTATAACTGGTAAACTGTAAAAGATAGACAAAAACTTACTACACAAAAATGTAGATTTAGAATATATAACTTAACCCTAGATTCAAAAGCCCCCAGAATAGTTGTTTTTATCTGTAATGTACAGTATGAAAGTAAAGGATATTTGATTTTTAGGTATTGGTAGCATCCATAACGATAGTTCTCTTCAATACTTCAATTTTCATGCAGTTTTGGCAGTCAGTTGTTTTTTTTTTGGGGGGGGGCGTATACATTTCATAATCTCGGCAACACAGTACGTTCGAATATACTTCTGTGTTTTGTTAGACAAATGTCCTTCAGAGAGATCCAAAAGGATGGAAGAAGCTTATGGTGAAGCAGCGATGAAGAAAACTCAGATGTATGAATGGCATAAACGTTTCAGTCTGATTTTCGAAAGCTGAAGAAATTACTGTACATGCGACAAGTATCTGTAAATGGCTTCCAGTTTCTTTGCACGTGGTGGCAGAAGTGTGTTACTGCAGAATGGAACTATTTTGAAAGAAATGTTGTGTAAATTGTCTTATAGCAACTTGTTTCTGTATTATTTACACATTACGAGAGCTTTTTGAATGTAGTATGCATGTCATATACATTTTTTTTCTTCTTTTTCTGTGCCGTTAACCATTTCCAAAACATTTCTTGTTATTGGTTTCAGTTTTAAAATGGTTAAAATTTTTTGAAACGGGAATTTCTCATTGCTTTTGCTTTTATTTTACTCCTGGCCATATAAAGAGAAACGAATTTCAATCACATAGTGACCAGCTTTTAAAAGATTTGACTGTCGCTTTAGCCTAGTGTATTCCCTTATTTGCTTCTACCTATAAGGAACTAGGTAATAAGACCGTTTCTGCTAATGTTTATATTGATTAGCATAAAGTAGATAGAAGAATCAGCTTTTGTAATCATAACCTGTTAAAGAATTGGTAGAGAAGCTCATGTGAATGGAACACATCAGAATTTTTTTGTTACTCCGGGCGAGTCCTTCAACATCTGCTGCTAGTGGACCAAATTATCGTGGTGCAGGCTACGAAATGCTGGTTTTTAATATAATTCATTTTAGAGAAAATGTACTCGCAAAGTTTATGGAGCCAAACATTGTCATTAAATGAGATGCAAATAAATTGCAATTTGGAAAATGAACCGTTAAACAATAATTTAAATAACTCCCAACCTCTTTTTTTCAAACATTTTATGCCCGTACACTTTTGTAGAGCAAATAATTGCTCTTGCTGAAAAATGTTACAAAATTACCAAGCTGATATTCTGTTTGTGTTTGCTTAAAAACAACACATTCGCTACCGAACATTGTAGTATATATGACCGGGTGTGTGACTCATCAACATTCTCCACCTTCATCAGAGTCGGGGAAATGAGTTCCGTCTAGCGGAGTGTGGAGACTCGAAGAATTCCGTTTGGCAGGCCCAAGAAGTTTCAAATAGCAAGTCCCTGCGGCACCTGTCCGCTACCGACGGAACCGCAGGCCCGTAATAAAGCCAAAAGATGAAAGGGAAATGAGAATCATAAAAGAATACATCACCCAATCATTCGCCTTGGTGACCACAGAAAAACATGAGAAAACCTATGGCCAGATCGAGCAATCACGGGGAATGAATCCGGGACCTCCCGAGCGCGGGTCATAGGCATTACCGCCAGAGCCTTACCGCTCGTTCAGATTTGCCCCTTAACCCCTCAACACACATTAAGTACACAAAATAACCGAATCACAACTCAAGTTTGGCTGCGTTGTGCACTGTCAATTGTTCACTTATTTGAGGCACTGCTTTACGTTCGTCACTCATTAGATTGACTTTTCAGAATGTCGACCCCTTTATACGCTACCGTAGCCAGGCTCCGAAGCTTTCAGTCATCGAAATAACAGGAAATTATGGTTCAAAAGGTAGCAGAAATGAACTGTAGGGGAATAACACAAATACCTTTGCTTGTCCGGCTATTGTATATTAAGCTACATTCACAATGAAGTGCAAGCGTAGACGCAACGTAAGCGCAAGAGTTTGGACTCATATTATTTAATGCAAGCATTCACATAGAAACACGCAAGACGCAACGCAAGAGTTTGCAAACTCCAAACTTTATTCTTGCGTTGCATGCAAAGAGGAAGAATTCTGCTTCTTTTCTCTATGAATTGCCTATGAATTCAATAAGTAACGATCGCACTGCGAGAGTTTACAGGGCCTGCTGTACAGGCATGCTCTTCTATTTGGCCGTGCCGCGCCTTCTCTAATTTCCCTCAAGAGGTTATGACAGTCTCCTTGCGAATCCTTCTTTGATTTAATGGATGTAACTATCATCTGTGTCTTGGTTCTCATAAATCGAAGACGCAGAGAGATGATTTTTAGTTCATTAAAAGTGTAGCTTTATCAATTACTGAAGTCTCTATTTTCAATAATTTTGAATGAGCAATTATTGTGACGTCACTGCCGCGAGCGTCAGTTGTTATCATGTAATTTTATAACACATTTATTTGTAAAAGATTGAGTGAAATTTCTTATGTGGTATTGTTGGTTATGTTATTAGGTTTGTAAATTGCAGAGCGCTTGGAAGATATTCGCATGTAACTTACAGATCTAGAAACCCGTGAATGGTGTCTCCTTGCATCAGCGCTTATGCTACGTCACGTCTGCGCTTGCATCTCATCTCTGCGCATTTAGGAATGCCCTTGATGATGGGGCGCTGTTATAACTGGCGCAACAGATCTGGACATGTGAAAATCTTAATGAGAAGCGAGTTGTACTTTCAGATAAGCGGTTCACCAGTCAATTCATGTCTGTCACAGTCAATGTCAAATCTATCACCTCTTATGCACTGCACTGATAAACATGTGTTTTCATATGTACAAAATATCGATACAAATGGCCTACTATATAAACAATGTCAATCGTCTACCTCCAATTCTTCCGCACCTGACAGACCGTCTTCGCTCACGGCATTGTCATCATCAACATTATCGCTACTTTCTGCACCATTATCCTGGATTAAAATTCTTTTTGATTTTCTACAATTCTTTCTAATGCTTTTCAATGTTCTCAACATGTCGACATACAATTTCTCATTCTGGCCTGCCGATTTCTGCAATTTGCTGACGTCACAACTGTTCCACATCTTTTAATTTAAAAGTGTTATATTAAATTTTATTTTTATTTTTTTTATTTTTGAGAACCCTAGAAACTGAGCTCAGTGAAATATCAGTTGCCTTGGCTCCTCTTTCATTCACTTTCTGCAGGCTTTTGAAGAACTCGGGGAACATACATTTTTTCCTTCATCTCTGCCTCTTGTTTCACGAAGTCAAGGACATTTGAAATTATTTCTCTGCTCTGACTAAGTAATACCTTGACACTTAACTTTGAAAATCTAGGAGCCATGGTTAAAAAAAATCTGATGTGTACCATTCAGATGATTTTCTCTATATCCCTGCAACAAATTATTCTTAAAAACCTTATTCTTCTATTTACTTCATGCTAATCTAGAAAAATTAGCAGAAATAGTCTTATTACTTCCTTCCTTGTAAGTAGAAATGAAATAAGGGAGTAGCATAGGTTAAAGTGATAATCAAAAACTGGTTACTATGTGACTGAAGTTCCTTTGTTTGTATGGACATGAGTTGACAAATTCCTGTATGAGAAAAGTTAAGATTTTCGACCCTGAAAACAAAAACAAGGAATATCTAAAAAACGATCAACTCCAAGAAAAAAATGTATACAACATAAATTGTGTGTTTTAATGTGCTCTACAGTTTTTGTGTGGTAAGTTTTTGTCTATCACTTACAGTTTAGCAGTTACACAACATTCCGGAAAATTCACTCAGAATAAAGTAGTCTTCAGAGGCTATTCCCAGATAATTCAAAATATACATTTTATTTGTCGGGTAAATATCTTTAATATACGATATTTTAATCAAAATCGTTAGTCATTTTTTAGAAAATCAAAAATTTTGAAAAAAGTTCCATGTAAAGGGTAGTTTGGGGTGGGGGGATTTTTCTCAAAATCTTCGTGTCGCATCCCTGGAAGATTATAAACTTAAATACCAAGTTTGGTATTTTACCGACTTTTCGTTTTTGAGTTATCGTGTTCACAGACACACGGACACACACATACGCACACACACGCGGACCTTTTTCAGAAAATACTTTTTTTAGATAAAGGGGATCCTAAAACATATATTTCCGGTGAAATCTCGGCATCAAATGTTTTGATGGAGCGCAATTCCTTCTCTATACACTATGTATATAGTTCGTATAGAGAAAGTAAAAATAAAATGAACACTATTTTCTGTCCACTTTGAATACAAACATATGTGGAACACTTTCAATGCGGACTGTACAAAGTTTGCTCTCTTTGACTTTAAGTAAGCAAAGTATCATATTACAAACTCCGATAAGCTAGGCTCGGTAGCTGGGTTGGTGGTCAAGGTCACGATTCCAGAAGTTTTGTGCCACAAAACTCACACATCAATCATTGAAGGCAAAACCTGTGCTACGTCAAGGGTACAGAACACAACTTCATTTACTCAATTTTGGGGTGGAGATTTAAATTCCTTAACAATTTCCCCCTACATGATCATATCGGCGGCATTTTCCTGGTGTTGAGCTTCTAATATTCTACTTTAGATCTCACAGACATCCACATTCTACTTCCAGAATCTGGGAGCGTAAGAGAAAAATTCCTACCCCTAGAAGGGAATCGAACCCGACTAAGCTAAGCTCCAGTATTTTTACTTTCTCTATACGCACTATGTACATAGTGTATAGAGAAAGTATTGCACTCCACCAAAAAATTCGATACCGAGATTTCACCGGAAATATATGTTTTAGGGTCTCCTGTAACCAAAAAAAAAGTATTTTCAGAAAAAGGTCCGTGTGTGTGTGTCCGTGTGTCTGTGAACACGATAACTTAAAAACGAAAAGTCGGTAAAATACCAAACTTGGTATTTAAGTTTAGTGTCTTCCGGGGATGCGACACGAAGATTTTGAGAAAAATTCCACCACTCCAAGCTACCCTTTACATGGAAAATTTTTCGAAAATTTTGATTTTCTAAAAAATTGCTCTAACAATTTTGATTAAAATATCATATATATGAAAGATATTTACCTGACAAATAGAACGTATATTTTGAATTTTCTGGGAATAGCCTCTGAAGACTACTTTATTTTGGATGAATTTTGCATAACTACTAAACCCTAAGAGATGGACAAAAACTTAACACACAAAAAATGTAGAGCACGTTAAAACACACAATTTATGTTATAAACATTTTTTTCGTGGAGTTGATCGTTTTTGAGATATTCCTTTTTCTTGGTTTCAGCTTTGAAAAACTTATTCTCATACAGGAATTTGTCAACTCCTGTCCATACAAACAAAAGAACATCAGTCACATAGCAACCAGCTTTTGGCTTTCACTTTAACCTATGGTACTCCCTTATTTCGCTTCTACTTACAATAAAACAAGAAATAAGACAATTTCTACTAATTTTTCTCGATTAGCATGAACTAAATAAAAGATAAGCTTATTAACAATAATTTGTTACAGAGATGTAGAGAATGTCATGTGAATGGAACACATCAGATTTTTAACAATCTTGTTTACTGTTCTTTTTTTTTTTTTTTTTTTCTAGTGCTGTAGCCGCTCTTCCCACTGCCATTTTCAACGGAAAGAGAAAACCATTCTGTTTTTCATTTGTGATGAACTTTAAGACATTGTTAACTTGGTGTTTTTGTGACCTTTTTGGAGTTCCATGGCAAAACGTTCTCGCACCCCTCGTAGTTCCTTTTATGACTGCAGATAAACAACGCATTTGTCCTAGTTAATACACTCGCACTATTGTTAAAAGAACCGAGCAGGTCAGGCAACGGTCCCTCAAGCGGGCGGACGGCAGCCCGTGCCATTCTTACAATACTTTGAAGTAGATTCTATAAAATATGTTTACTAAACAAATGAAATCACACTTATAACTGTTTAAATTGAAAAACTCACCAATGAATTAGCTGCTCAGAGGAAACATCACAGCATTGTTGATTTCGTTGGTAAAATAGACATTAAATCGTTTCCTCTCCGACACGAAGAAATTCTTCTTCCATTTGCAAAGAATTTCGTTTTGCATTGACCTATAATCATAAACAAATGCAGATTTGCCTTAAACTAAATTCGTTATTATGGAATACACACTAGCTGATGAGAAATTAATAAATATATGGCATTAATATCAGTAATACACAAGAAGGGAAAACTTTTCATATACTGATTTTCTAATTTTTATCTTCATTTTATTTATTACTTTATCTAGTACGTGAGTGCATACAATATACATACATAGTAGCTAGAGAAGGTATTGTATTCCACCCAAAAATTCAATGTCGATATTTCACCGGAAATAAGTTTTGAGGTCCCCGGGGTCCAAAAAATATTTTTTAGTAAAAGGTCATTGTATGTCTGTGCCTGTGTGTGTCTGTGGCAGTACAGCTCATAAACGAAAAGACCGTTATATACCAAATTTGGTATTTCTGTTTAGTATTTTCCAAAGATACAACACGAACATTAAAAAAAAATATCCCCCTCCCCAAACTACCGTTTACATGGAAACATTTTTACTTTCTCTATACGCATTATGTACATAGTGTATAGAGAAGGTATTGCACTCCACCCAAAAATTAGATACCGAGATGTCACCGGAAATATATGTTTTAGGGTCCCCAAAAAAAAGCATTTTCACAAAAAGGTCCGAGTGTGTGTGTGTGTGTGTGTGTGTGTGTGTGTGTGTGTCCGTGTGTCTTTGAACACGATAACTCAAAAACGAAAAGTAGCTAAAATACCAAACTTGGTATTTAAGTTTAGTATCTTCCTGGGATGCGACACGAAGATTTTGAGAAAAATCCCCCCACCCCCAACTACCCTTTACATGGAACTTTTTTCGAAAATTTTGATTTCCTCAAAAATGGCTATAACGATTTTGATTAAAATACAATATATTAAAGATATTTACCTGACATAAAATGTATATCTTCAATTTTCTGGAAATAGGCTCTGAAGACTACTTTATTCTAGACGAATTTTACAGAATTTTGCATAACTGCTAAACCGTAAGAGATGGGAAAAAAATTACCACACAAAAAAAGGTAGAGTACTTTAAAGCACACAATTTATGTTATATGCATTTTTTTCTTGGGAGTTGATAGTTTTTGATCGTGTATTCCTTGTTTTCGGTTTCAGCTTTAAAAAACTTATACTTTTCTCACACAGGACTTTGTTAACTCCTGTCCCTACAAACAAAGGAACTTCAGTCACATAGCAACCAGCTTTTGACTGTCACTTTAACCTATAGTACTCCCTTTTTTCGCTTCTACTTACAAGGAAGCAAGTAATAAGACTATTTCTGCTAATTTTTCTAAATTAGCATGAACTAAATAGAAGCATAAGCGTTTTAACAATAATTTGGTGCAGAGATGAAGAGAAAATCATGTGAATGGAACACATAATATATTTTTAGATATTCCTTGTTACTGGTTTCAATTTTAAAGTACATTAACTCTTCTCAAACTGGAACCCACCTTTCGTTTCGTCTCCCTTGTTTTACTGTTGGCCGTGCAAAACAAATGCAATGATTCCAAATGCGCGCACTGTGCACTGTGGCATCATCTTGCTGGAACCATTTTCGTCGGTCCTTATAGAACTTAAAAACAATATTGAGACAATATCGACAATATTAATTTAATGATATTCCACAAGTTGAGATGTTTAAAACATAGTTTGTCGTTATACATCACAGCCTGTAATGTCGTTAGCTGAGAGATTGGTATAACTTTGAAAACATTAACGCCCTTATCATATTCTTATAGTAGCACATAATTGAAATTAATCTCTTATATTAATGCTACTTTACATAAGTAATATAATTCATGTTTACTATATGTTGTAGAAATCCTATGTGCTACATTCACACGGTTTTCTCTACACAATATTGTTTATTTTCTACAGCTTCAATAAACTATTCTACAAAAGCGTATTACTTTCTCTACATGTATTATGTATATAGTGTATAAAGAAGGTATGTATTGCACCCAAAATTTTTCTACCGAGAATTCATCGCGAATGTATGTTTTAAGATCCCTGATTAAAAAAAAAACATTTTTAGAAATACGTCCGTATATGTGTGTGTTTGTAGGCAGCAAAAACGAAAAGGCCTTTAAATGCTCAACTTGGTATTTAAGTTCAGCATGCTTCAAGGGGGCGACACCCCCAACTACCCTTTACATGGAAAAAATTTCGAAAATTTGACTTTCTCAAAAATGGCTCTAACGACTTTGATTAAAATGTTGTGTGTCAAAGATATTTACATGAGAAATAAAATGTACATCTTGAATTTTCTCGGAATAGACCCCGAAGACATCTTTATTCTGGATGAATTTTGCTGAATTTTGCATAAATGGTAAGCCATAAGCGATAGACAAACAATTAATAGAAAATGTAGAGCACCTTAAAACACACAATTATGTTATATGCATGTTTGTCGTGTAGTTGGTCGTTTTGAGATATTCCTTGTTATTAGTTGTAGTTTTCAAATACTTATAATTTTCTTATACAACTCCTGGCCAAACAAACAAAGAAACTTCAATCACAGAGCAACCAGCTTTTGGCTATCACTTTAACCTATGGTACTCCCTTATTTCGCTTCTGCTTACACGGATGCACGTAATGAGACTATTTCCGCTACTTTTTTCTCGAGTAGCATGAAGTTAATAGAAAGAAGCATAAGCTTTTTAACAATAATTTGTTGCAGAGATGTAGGGAAAGTCAAGTGAATGGAACACAACAGATTTTTTTATTTTAGATTCAGGAAGTCCCAAAACATGTATTTCCGGTGAAATATCGGTATCGAATTTTTGGGTGGAATGTAATACTTCCTGTATACGCTATGTACATAATACGTGTAGAGAAAGTAAAAAGCATCAATACAAGAATACTATAGAAGTTAAAGAAGTAGTGTGGTGGTAGCGTGTCTGCTTCACATTCAACAGGTCGTGAGTTCGAATCTCGCTTAGGGTGAGTGTCCGGATAAGGTTTTTTTCGGGGTTTTCCCTTATCCTGAGAAGACGAATGCCGAGTAACCGTAAGTCCATGGACCCCGAGAACATTTGAGCATCATTTCACCAATTTCATTCATCGTCCGATATGACCAAGCAGGTTAAAGTACATTAAACTTAAAAAAAGTTAAAGAACAGTTTATTTTTATGCATTGTTGTGTAACAATTGTGTACTTTAGTAACATTTAAACATGATAAGGAGAGAATATTTCTGAAATGGTTCAGTGATAATCCGTATTAACACAACGACGTAGAAGGCTGAGTTTCGCGTAACAGTCCATTCCAAACTGAACCTTATAGACTCTCTCATTTTTGACTTGAAGACTACAAACATTTTTGCAAGCAAATTGCTGTCTCATATTTTTCTTCTAAATGGGATTACATCCCAGATAAGACACGTTTTAATTTTTAAAAAAAAGTCGCTCGCTCCCACCACAATCATAAATCAGTGTAGGAGCATTTTAAAACGGTAGGTTGGTAATAAATAAGAGGAATATTGGATTATTTCTGCAACATTGACCAGTTTCTGTCTGTCGCGAACTTTGTGCTGGGAACAATAAAACATCCGGCGAGATAAGAAGACGGAGACAGTGTCTCCTTCTTTTCTCAAGTTGTAGCAAGGCAAGCCATTCCTCAGCTGCTGTCGGAAGACGCTGTATACATTAGCTCGCGTACCTTTCGCAATTTAAATAACTTGCAGCAAAGTTTTCCTCGAGAGGAGCAGCAGAAAGTTGCGGATTCAGAAACGATCCACACAACAAAACTTCGAGTCGGCACCAACTTCCAATAATATTACTACTGTAGATGTACCTACCGAGTTCACTGGGGCAAATCAGCATATCACCACAGTTGCTGGGCCACATCTGGTGCCTTCCTGCAAACTTGTTTCAAACAGCTGATTGAAACGGATCAGCGTGGCTGACTTTATACATATGCTAGTCCCGGGCCTCTCAATAAAAACAGCATTTAATGTTTTTTGTTTTGTTTGCTTTATTTCTCAACATAATCTCCACAAAGGCTAATAAATGTGACATATCGGTGTTCTAATTTAATTAAAACATCTCTGTAGTGCGATTTATCAAGGTTCTTAAAATAGCTGTTTACCGCATCAATGACCTCCTCATTGCAGTGAAATCTTCGTCCTCCAAGAAATTTTTTGAGGTTTGGGAACAGCTGGGTACTAGATCTGGCGAATAGGGTGGATGTTCAAGCAATTCCAACTTTAATTCGCACATTTTTTCCATTGAAATGACTAAACGAGGGGCCGGAGCATTGTCGTGATGAAACATTTTTTTTTTTCGCCAAATGATGTCTTTTTCTTTTCACCTCATCACTCGAACGTTGCAGTAAGCTTGCATAGTAGTCATCCTTTTCCAAGTAATCAATCAAAATAATGGCTTGTACATCCCAGAAAAAACTCACCATAACCTTGTTAGCTAACAAAATTGACTTTGCCTTTTTTGGAGTTGGTTCACCTGGTGCAATCCTCTGTTTTCTATTATTTACTTTCGGGAGTATAGTGATGTATCCAAGTTTCATCCATAGTAATGGGCCATCTCAAAAATTCACAGAGAGTTTTACGGTAGAGCTCCACATTTTTAACAGAAACAGTTTTTCTTTGCAACTTTTGATCAGGTGTCAACAAACGCGGCATCCATGTTGCACAGACCTTGTGAAAGCCAAAACGTTACTTAAAATGTTACCTGTACGTTCTTTTGATATGTTTACAGCCTCTGATATCTCAAACAACTATAATTTGTGGTCTTCCAGTACTGAACGATGAATTTTTTCAATGACCTCTGGAGTTGTCACTTCTACAGAGCGTCCAGAGCGAGGCTCATCACTAGTGCTCGTACGTCCCATTTTAAACTCTGCTACCCACCTTTTAATCATTGCATATGAAGGGACAGAATCTTTCAATGTACTGTCCATTTCCTCCTTGATTTCTTTAGGCGTTAAGCCTTTCAAATGGAAGTATTTAATCACTGCTCGTTTTTCCAAATCCTTCATATTCGTGAAAACTCCAAAGTTTTCTTGTTTAAAATGCTGTCATTGGAAAACTAATCAAGCTATTGACCTGTAACTATGGATACAAGCTAGTCTAGAGTTAAACTCTACAATGGCCTATGGCTACTTTTGTGCCGACGCTATTGTAATCCAGCATTCGACTATTGACGGGATTGGAACCCGGGACGCGGAGACGCATAGATGTTTTTACTCTGGAAGATTGCGGAGGAGATGAATGTATAAGGTTCCTTTAAGCACGCATTTCTTGTGATGCGAGCGCTCCACATTCATCTTGTGGAAGGAAGAAGGGCTTGTTTTTTTGTGATGGGCGGGGGAAGCAAGCCGGTTCCTGAGCTGATCCGATTTATCAGCCATGGAAATGACAAGGGTCAGTGCACAGATTCTTATGCCCCAAATAAATTACGGTTTACAGTCACATTACCAGATTATGACGACGACGAATACATTACAAGTGGTGCCATTACCACACCTCTACACAAGAATGTGGTCCATTCATCTCACTAACAAATTATTCTTAAAAAGATTATGCTTCTATGTACTTCATGCTAATCGACAGAAAAATTATCAGAAATAGTCTTATTAACATAGGTTAAAGTGATAGTCAAGAGCTGGCTGCTATGTGACTGAAGTTCCTGTATGAGAAAAGTGTAAGTTTTTCAAGGCTGAAACCAAAAACAAAGAATATCTCAAAGCTGATCAACTCCACGAAAGAAATGTATATAACATTAATTGTGTGTTTAAATGTGCTTTACATTTTTTGTATGGAAAGTTTTTGTCCATCTCTTACGGTTTAGCAGTTATGCAAAATTCCGTAAAATTCGTCCAGAATAAAGTAGTCTTCAGAGGCAATTCCCAGAAAATTCAAGATATACATTTTATTTGTCAGGTAAACATCTTTAATTTACAATATTTTTATCGGAATCGTTAGGATCATTTTTGAGAAAATCAAAAATTTCGAATAAAGTTCCATGTGAAGGGAAGTTGGGCGGATTTTCTTGATTCTACGGTCATTTCGTCTTGAGCTATGCTATCCACAGACACACACATACGGGCCTGTTTCTAAAAATGCTTTTTTTTTTTAGGATCTAGGAGGACCCAAAACATGTATTTCCGGTGAAATCTCGGTATCGAATTTTTGGGTGCATTGCAATACCTTCTTTATACACTATCTACATAGTACGTGTAGAGAAAGTAAAAAGATTATTCTCCTACCAACTTCATGCTAATTCAGATAAACATTAGCAGAAATTGTCTTATTACTTGCTTCTTTGTAAGTAGAAGGGAAATCAGGGAGTACACTAGGTTAAAGCGATAGTCAAATGTTTTAAAATGTGGTTGCTATGGAATTGAAATCCGTGTTCTTAACATAACCAAGAGTTGCAAATTTCCACACGAGAAAACAGTAAATGTTTTAGATTTGTTAATTGCAGCACTTAAAAATTGTAAACGACATAAATTGTATGTTTTACCAATCTCTACATTTTTTGTGTAATAACTTTTTGTCTATCTCTTACGGTTTACCAATTATGCAAAAGTCATACAGAACAAAAGAGGGCTTCAGAGATTATTATTAGAAAATTAGAGTCATAAAGTATCTTTCATATACGGTACTTTAATCAAAATTGTAGAGCCAATTTTCAGAAAATCAGTACTTTCGAAACTTTTTCCATGTCTAAGGTAGTTTAGTTTGGGGGGGGGGTTCTTGAAAATATTCTTGTCGCATGCTTGGAAGATGCTGAACTTAAATATAAAGTTTGCTATTTAACTGATTTTCGTTTTTGAGTTATCGTGTACACAGACACACACGGACACACAATCACAATCACGCGCGCGGACCTTTTCTGAAAACGTTTTTTTTTTAGCTTAACGTCCTTTAACCTGGTTGGTCATATCGGACGATGAATGAAATTGATGAAATGATACTCAAATGATCTCGGGGTCCATGGAGCTTAAAGTTACTCGACATTCGTCTTCTCAGGATAAGGGAAAACCCCGAAATAAAACCTTATCCGGGTAACTCACACTACTTACCCTAAGCGAGATTCGAACTCAAGACCTGTTGAATGTGAGGCAGACACGCTGTCACCATGCGGGCAATGTTATTTTACACCTCTCTGCACGCATTTCCAATGAAATCCTAATATCGAATTTTTGGGTAAAATGCAATATTTCCTCTACTTAACCTGGCAGAATAGCCAGATTGCTAAGAAAATAAGTCGCCGTTTAAGGTCATAAAAGACTCGCTACTCCAGTCCAATGTCGCTAATTCCTGAATTCCTATACTGTTTTCTCCTTCTGACCGCATGTGTGTGTGTATATATATATAGTTATATATATATATATATAGATACCCAGACACTGTGTTCCATTCACATGACTTTCTCTACATCCCTGTAACATGGGTTTGTGGTGGAAAAAAAGCGGCGGAGGGGCGGGTTTTCTCCGGGTTCTTCGGTTTTCCCTCACCATCGCATTTCACCGGCGCTCCATCTTCATTCCATTGTCATCACATGCGGTGCCAATAGTAAAAGGGGGCGTTAAACATTTTAAAAAAATACCGGCAATCAGCCAAAGTTGGGGGAAGGAGACAGTCAGTTGGAGCATCCTTTTCTCCCTGCCACGCCGCACCGAACACCATCGCCGACACTTCCAAGGGGATGAAGGATGAATGGAATGGCAATGGAAACAACATGGGGGGACTGATAAATCAGAGAATGAAAGAAACCTACACAGCATTCGCTCGGCGATCCGGGAAAATCACCGGAAAAACCCATGGGTCAGGTAGGGCGGCCAATAGAAGAGAACCCGCGACTTACCAAATGAGGGCCACAGACGAAACCGCCTAAATCATCCCGCTCGGCTAGAAAGGGAATTGGGGTACGTAAAGACTGAAGTTCACTGCATATTTACCAGGAGACGCAAGCAGCACGTGTTCTACGAACCGGTTTTTGCACTGCGAAGAAAAAACAAAAGCAGTACTGCTCCCTGCAGAATAAAATGTTACATGCTATAATGCCAGGTGGCCCAAATGCCCTTTATTTGACAGTGTGTAGATATCCCTTCAAGCATTAAAATAACTATAGAACTCAACAGGGACATTTCAAGTTAAAACCGGTCAGTGGGGAACTGGCGTAAGCGAACTTGTTTTACTTTTCTGTCTGAGCGCAACTCCCTCACCGTCTCTACTGATGAGCAAAAACTGCGGGCTAAAAAGTGTACAAACCCACTCTCTGTCTCTCTTCCTCCCTCCCTCTGTATATTCTCCTCTTAAGAGTATTTATGATTGAAATTTAATAAAAAATCACAAAAAAATCAACTTTTTACTTACTCTACACGTACTATATGCTTAATATGTAGAGAAAATATTACATTCCACGAAAATATGTATATGACCTAAATTGGGTGCTTTAACGAGATTTATATTTTTTGTGTTGTAAGTTTTTGTCTATCGTTATGGTTTATCAGTTACACAAAATTCATTCAGAATAAAGAGATCTTTAGAGGCTATTCCCAGTAAATTCAAAATATACAGTTTATTTGTCGGGTAAATATCTTTAATATACGGTATTTTAATCAAAATCGTTAGAGCCATATTTGAGAAAATAAAAAATTTAGAATTTTTTTGGGGTGGGGAATTTTTATTTTTTTTTAAATCTTCGTGTCGCATTCCTGGTAGATACTAAACTTAAATACAAGTTTGACATTCTACCGACTTTTCGTTTTTGAGTTATGGTGTACATAGACACACGGACGGACGTTTTTCTAAAAATGATGTTTTAATACAATGACCCAGAACGTGTATTTCCGGGAAATCTCGGTATCGAATTTTAGGTGCATTACAATGCCTTCTCTATACACTATGTACAACCACAGTAGTGTAGAGAAAGTAAAAATTCCCAGCACTGAAGTGTTGGAATGAGCGGATGAACGTGTGCAATACTTCAGTAAACTTCCAAACATCATTCGTGCGTTTTGTAATGTTTTCGGGAGAATTTCACATGTAATAATAGTTGCGTTTTTTTTCGGGTTTCCCGGGTCGCCAGGCGAATGTTGAGTAGGTTTCTTTCATTTGCTGTGCTTTCTGTCTCTCCATGTTGTTTCTAATTTCATTCATCCTTCATCCCGCTGGTTTCTTTTAGGGATGGAAGTGTCGGCGATGGTGTTTAGTGCGGCGAGGCAGAGAAAAAGGATACTCAAAGTAACCAACTCCGTCCCCGACTTCTATTGGTTGCCTTGATGAGGGATGGGGAGGGGCTGTTGGAGGACCTTATCCGGGGCGGTTCGACTGACCGGGTTTTCAATATAAAAACTGTAGGGGCCGCGTAGCTACAATAACCTCGGTCGCGAGTTCGAATCTCGCTTAGGATGAGTTATCCGGATAAGATTTATTTCGGGGTTTTCCCTTATCCTGAGAAGACGAATGTCTAGTAACTTTAAGCTCTATGGACCCGAGATCATTACAGTATCATTACACCAATTACAATCATCGTCCGATAGGATGTTAAGCTATTAAAAAAATATGATGTGTTCCATTCACCTGACTTACTCTATATTCCTGTAAAAGATATTATTAACAAGCTTATGCTTCTATTTACTTCATGCTAATCGAGAAACAATTAGCAGAAATAGTCTTATAACTTGCTTCCTGGTAAGTAGAAGCAAAATAAGGGAGTACCATAGGTTAAAATGATACTCATAGCTCGTTGCTATGTGACTGAAGTTCCTTTGTATCGACAGGAGTTGACAAGTTTTTCAAAGCTGACGCTAAAAACAAGGAATATCTAAATAACCACGAAATCCACGAAAAAAGATGTGTATAATATAAATTGTGTGTTTTAACGTGCTCTACATTTTTGGTCCATGTCTTACGGTTTACAAGTTATACAAAATTCTGTAAAATTCATCCAGAATAAAGTAGTCTTCAGAGGCTATTCCCAGAAAATTCAAGATATACATTTTATTCGTCAGGTAAAAACCTTTAATATACAATATTTTAATCAAAATCATTAGAACCATTTTTGAGAAAATCAAAATTTTCGAAAAAAGTTCAATGTGAAGGGTAGTTGAAAATCTTCGTGTCGCATCCTTGGAAGATACTAAACCTAAATACCAAGTTTGGTTTTTAACGGAGTTTTCGTTTTTGAGCTATGCAGCCCAGAGAAACACACACACGGACATTTTTCAAAAAATGCTCTTTTTGTATTGAGGGGGTCTCAAAACGTGTATTTTCGGTGAACTCTGAGTATTGAATTTTTGGGTGTATTACAATATCTTCCCTACCTCGGGTTTGGTCCCGAGTCTCCTCAGACCGTATCCTATGAAACGGAGAGGGACACCTCACATTTCGGCCTAACGACTTACTTCGGTGCTTACCAACCGCGGAAGGGACGGTTGAGGGAAAGAACCGCAGGCAGGCTGCGGACAGAGACGCGCAGAAGTCTCTAGGTTTTCCAATCTTAATGATCCGGACACACAGACGGAATGCTCAGAGAAGAACTTTCAAACGAGTAAACATCTACGCCATCTGTCTGACAATAACCGACATTACACAGTCTCTAAATACTTGAAAACGCGAAAAGGAAAGTTAATTGATAGAAAATGCCGAATATGAAATTCGTGATAGAAATAAACTATCCCAGAAATGGCCTTGCCAACCAGGGAAAACGACGAAAAACCCAAAGGCAGTCATAAGAATCGAACTGAGAACCACCCGAGTGGAAGTCTTTCCAGTTGCCGGGAGTTCATCTCCGTATTTTAATATTAAGCTGGAAACGTGGAAATCGTTTGAATATCCCGTGAACTTTGAAGAACCGAGAGAACAAAATGATATTATTGTTAATGTTACTGCTTTGGGGGAAATTGCCGACATAATTATTCTGGTTTAGTTATTTTAGTCACAAGAGAGTAAAGTTAGATTTTAAACATGAGTGGAGGGATGGGCGCTTGAGGCTAAGCCGTGGGTTATCATTTGAACTGGAATGTAAAATCTGTTTTCTCTCATTTGGCATCATGTAATATTACTAGCAACACAACAGAAGTAACAGTAATATTTACATTTAATAAAAGTTAGAGCTAAATTCGAATCCACTGCTAATTATAGTTTTCTGGTGGGTACAATAGCGATGCTGAAATATAAATGATATCTGTGTTAATTGCCGTACAGTTTGTACCACTTACTCTTAATAGTTCGTTAATTATCATCATTTAAATATTTAGTGTTCACACAAAAATGAATTTAAGTAGTGAACATTTCCGAGCCATGATGTTTTAGAATTTTAAATCGTTTCAGAATGAAATAGCAGATTTCAATTGTTAATTTCTCTACACGTACTATGTACATAGTGTATAGAGAACGTATTGAAATGCACCCAAAAATTCGATACCGAGATTTCACCGGAAATATATGCTTTGCTGCCTCTTGAATCCAAATAAAAGCATTTTTGGAAAAATGTGTGTTCAAAAAAGAAAAAACCGTTAAATATCAGACTTGGAATTTAAGATTGGTATCTTCCAAGGATGCGACACGAAGATTTTCAAGAAAATCCTCCCACCCCTGACTAGCCTTTACATGGAACATTTTTCGAAAATTTTGATTTTCTAAAAAATGGCTCTATCGATGTTGATTAAAATATCGTATATAAAAGATATTTAACTGTCAAATAATATGTAAATCTTGAATTCTCTGGAAATAGTTTCTAAAGACTAATTTATTCTGGATGAATTTTACAGAATTTTGCATAATAGAAAATGTAGAGCACGTTAAAACACACAAATAATGCTATATAATTTTTTTCGTGGAGTTGATCGTTTTTGAGTTATTCCTTGTATTTGGTTTCAGCTTTGAAAACTTATACTTTTCTCATAAAGGAATTTGTCAACTCCTGTACATACAAACAAAGGAACTTCAGTCACATAGCAACCAGCTTTTGACTATCACTTTAACCTATGGTATTCCCTTATTTTGCTTCTACTTACAAGGAAGCAAGTAATATTACTATTTCTGGTATTTTTTCTCGATTAGCATGAAGTAAATAGAAGAATAAGCTTTGTAACAATAATTTGTTACAGAGATGTAGAGAAAGTCATGTGAAAGGAACACATCAGATTTTTTATTACAGAAAAAGTATCAAAGATAGAAGAACCATATTGCGCATGTCACTGGGTATAAGAAGGTTCAAACATATACACACATGAGCAACACGTGTTGCAAGAGAAACATCGAGACCTACACAGCCGAGATTCTTACCATCCGAGCAGCGTAGCAATGTCTCGGCATTTTCCGAAGTTGCTTATATTAACAGACGCCAAGAGGGTAGAGCATTGTAACAACGGTGGGGGACACCTTGGCAACTGCGACCAAGTACTGTTCAATTGCGGTCTACCACCACCAGGTGGAAGGAATGAGGAAGGGAAACCACAGGCTCGCACACAGGAAACAACGGAGCTAAGCGCAGAGACGCACGGAAGTCCTTAACATTTACCGCGCCATGGAGGCTATACAAGCACCGGGAGGCGAGATTGCAGATTCTAGTTTTAGATCAAGTCTCTTTCCTAAGCCTTTCCTATTGGTTATGGAGACAATATGGCTTCGTGACAGGTGAACGGCAGGCTTCGAGATTTCGTCGCGGTTAGATTAGGTGTATCTTAATGAACGGGATCGAAATAAGGGGTAAAAATGGACTTTCAGAAAATCGGTTCTGCCTTCCAATGCGAAATGCACAGTCTTCCGTCCGTTCTGTCTGCTTGCGCATGGGCAGCCAATGGCAGTGTAAAATCTAAAACTGAACTAGAGTTTGCAATGTCGGCACCTGGAGAGTGACAACGGCATCTAGCTCAACAAGCCCAACCAGGAGGAGCAAGCAACCGAACAACATCCACCTAAGCGGCCCCAGGAAAACCACGGAAAACCCCAGGGCAAGAGGGCGCGGTCAAAGGGGAGCGAACCCGGACCTCCCGAATGCCAGTCCCAGACGAAATCCTGAGCCAGGTGGCTCGGTGAAGCTAAGAGTTTACTACAAAGATTGGACAGCTCCTGTGGAGCAGAGAAATGCATCAATACTTGTATGTTATACATTCAGTCACTGAAGCGGAGCGGCAAGTTCACTTTCTCTGGATTCCAAGTCATACAGGTATACATTACAATGAGGTCGTCGATCAGCGAGCATCGATCAGGAGGGTGCATTCCAAGGCATCAGACTTCCACACACAGATTTTCAATCAACTCAAAATCCACCGTAGCTGGAATTGTGCTTGGCTGCTTTCCAAAATACCAAAAGGAAAACGTAACGACACCATCCAGGAAGAAGTTCACAAGATTCCTTGGTTCTACGTCTAAGTCTCACCACATTGAACCGCAGGAAACTTGGTCATGGAGGCTACTCTCAACATCTTCATATCATCGACGCCCCAGCAAGTCCTTTCGACCCGGGGGAAAGCGCCGACGTGAATCATATTGTTTCCGTTATTCCCGGTACAATTACCAATGTTGTTCTCTATTCCGCACTCTTCAGAAACTATTCGTCCCTTTTCCCGCCAGCATCAGTTCCTTAAAGACTACAATTTAAACATATAGCGTTCTTCACTGCATTAATTTCCATCTCTCTCTCTCTCGCTCGCTCTCTCTCTCTCTCGCTCTCTCTCTCTCTCTCTCTCTCTCTCTGTCTCTCTCTCTCTCTCCTAATGGCCAAAAAGGTCCGTGTGTGTGTGTGTGTATGTGTGTCCGCGTGTTCGTGTATCCGTGTGTCTGTGAACACGATAACTCAAAAACGAAAATTCGGTAAAATAACAAACTTGGTATTTAAGTTTAGTATCTTCCAGGGATGCGACACGAAGAATTTGAGAGAAATCCCCCCACCCCCAACTACCCTTTAAATGGAACTTTTTTTCGAAAATTTTGATTTTCTCAAAAATGGCTCTAACGATTTTGATTAAAATTTCGGATATTAAACATATTTACCGGACAAATGAAATGTATATCTTGAATTTTCTGGGAATAGCCTCTGAAGAGTAGTTTATTCTGGATGAATTTTACTAAATTTTGAATAACTGCTCAACCGTAAGAGATGGACAAAAACTTACTACACAAAAACTGTAGAGCACGTTAAAACACACAATTTATGTTATATACATTTTTTTCGTGGAGTTCGTCGTTTTTGTGACATTCCTTATTTTTGGCTTCTGCTATGAAAAACGCATACTTTTCTCATACAGGAACTTGTCAACTCCTATCCATATAAACAGGAGCTTCATTGACATAGCAACCAGCTTTTGACTATCACTTTAACCTACTGTTGTCCCTTATTTCACTTCTACTTACAAGGAAGCGAGTAATTAGACTATTTCTGCTAATTTTTTCTGATTAGCATAAAGTAAATAGAAGTATAAGCTTTTTAAGAATTATTTGTTGCAGGGATATGGAGAAAGTAATGTGAATGGTACACATCAGATTTTTTTTGTTTCATTTTCATTATATACTTTTCGCTCGTATTTTTCAAAGGCCAACATGTTACATTTGTGCTCTTTTGTTATTTTACCATCTGCTTGTTATTTTCTATTTAAAGTGATGCATCTGTAAAATTCTGAAAATGTACAAAATTTAAGATACCTTACTGAAACTTATATCAGTTAAAATGTATAATAATATTAAATCTTTTCACCACGCATCAAAATTCTAGTTTGCATGGTGATTTAAAGAATACTTTTTTACTGGCTAAATTCATTGTTCAAATAAAAATGTGCCACGCGATGCATTTTTCAGACTATCTTTATACTGAAATCTAGTTTTACAGTACTTGAATATACAAATAGATATATTACATTTTTACTTTCTCTACAAATACTATGTACATAGTGTATAGAGAAGGTATTGCATTCCACCCAAAAATTCGACACCGAAATTTCAACGGAAATACATGTTTTTGGTCTCCCTGACTCCAAAAAAAAAAAAGCGTTTTTACAAAAAGGTCCGTGTGTTTCTGTGTGTGTGTGTGTGTGTGTGTGTGTGTGTGTGTGTGTCTTGTGCCTGTGTATCTATGGACAGCATAACTCAAAAACAAAAACACCAAACTTGGTATTTAACTTTGCTATCTTCCAAGGATTCGACACGAAGATTTTCAAGAAAATTCCCCCACCCCCAACTACTCTTCAATGGAAAAATGTTCGAAAATTTTGATTTTCTCAAAAACGGCTCTAACGATTTTGATTAAAATATCATATATTAAAGATATATACTTCACAAATAATATGTATAATTTTCTGGGAATAGCCTCTGAAGACTACTTTATTCTGAATGAATTTTACGGAATTTTGTATAACTGTAATGTAGAGCACATTAAAACACACAATTTATGTTATATACATTTTTTTCGTGGAGGTGATCGTATTTTAGATAATTCTTGCTTTTTGTTTCAGCGTTAAAAAATGTATACTTTTCTCATACAGGAATTTGTCAACTCCTGTTCATACAAACAAAGGAACATCAGTCACATAGCAACCAGCTTTTGCTACCACTTTAACCTATTGTACTACTTTATTTCGCTTCTACTTACAGGGAAGCAAGTAATAAGACTATTTCTGCTAATTTTTTCTAACTTATAATGAAGTAAATAGAATTTTCCTTTTTGAGCTATGCTGCCCACAGACACGCAGACAAACAGACAGACACACGGACATTTTTCTAAAAATGTTGTTTTTTATTCAGGTGGTCTCAAAACATGTATTTCCGGTGAAATCTCGGTATCGAATTTTTGCAATACCTTCTCTATACACTATGTACATAGTACGTATAGAGAAAGTAAAAAATGTACATCTTGAATTTTCAGGGAATAGCCTCTGAGGACTTCTTTATTCTGGGTGAATTTTACGGAATTTTGCATAACTGCTAAGCCGTAAGAGATAGACAAACATTTACCACACAAAAAATTTAGAGCACATTTAAACACACAATTTTTGTTCTATAATTTTTTTTTTTTTTTTTTTTTTTTTACGTGGAGTTGAGCGTTTTTGAGATAATCCTTGTTTTTGGTTTCAGCTTTGAAAGACTTATATTTTTCTCATACAGGAATTTGTCAACTCCTGTCCATACAAACAAAGGAACATCAGTCACATAGCAACCAGCTTTTGAGTATCACTTTAACCTATGGTACTCCCTTATTTCGCTTCTACTTACACGGAAGCAAGCAATAAGACTAATTTTTTCTCGATTGGCATGAAGTAGATAGAAGAATAATCTTACTAACAATAATTTGTTACAAAGATATAGAGAAAGTCATGTGAATGGAACACATCAGATTTTTTAAGTTTGGAAACAAAATCACTGGAGGCCAATCTGGTGAATACGGTGGATGTACTGCGTAGGTCTGCACCCTTGCATTGTTTTAATGGAAGAGAAAAATTTTCTGTGCCAAATGAGGGAGTTTTTTCTCGA
Organism: Hymenopus coronatus; assembly: GCA_030762935.1. Classification (NCBI taxonomy): domain Eukaryota; kingdom Metazoa; phylum Arthropoda; class Insecta; order Mantodea; family Hymenopodidae; genus Hymenopus; species Hymenopus coronatus. Next base: position 15,161,164 of record CM060895.1, read on the forward strand.
TTTCGCCGTTCAACCGGTGCAATAGCAATGCATAATACTCTCCATTTATCTTTCTTCCTTTCTGTACGTAATCAATGTAGATAATCTCGCGTGCATCCCAAAAAGCGCGGCCATCATCTTGTCAGCATATTTCGCCACGTTTGCATTCTTCTGAGTCGGTTCATCTTGAAAAACCCACTGTTTTGAGTGTATTTTTGTCTCTGGAGTGTAGCATTGCATCTATGTTTCATCCACAGTTATGTATCGATACAGAAACTCGTCAGGATTGCGACGGAAAAGCGTCAAAACAGCTTCCGAATCGATCGTACGATTGTATTTATTCTCAATTGAGAGCAAACACGGCACCTACCGAGCCGAAACCTTCGTCAGACTTAATTTTTGGTGCAAAATTAAGAACACTGTATTCGTTAATCTCTTTCGGCGTTAAGTCTTTTAAATAGAAGTGCTTAATCACCGCACAAAACTCGTTTTTTCCATGTTTCTAATCAAGGACAACATTGTTGATTCAACCGCCTATGGCAACGAAACCACGTGATAGATATAGGTGAAACTGTAACTGCTATCTAGTAAGTGACGACGGTTATTAAAAACAAACTTTTTTCGATGCTGCGAGTGTAATTTCTTGTATTTTCTAAGAGCTTATTGTACGCTGATACATCTATTATATGTTCATGATTGGCAGTACATTTGCTCTATTATGTCTCTTGCATTAGTCTTATATTTGCTATATGAACATATACGTATTTTCATAGATTTAGTTGTAATTGGTAATCGTAGAATAAATAATTACTAAAGAGAATGTCAATTGTTATAGTAGAGAATAATAAAATAACAATCTGCTTTTACTTTCTCTACACGTAGTTTGTAAATAGCATATAGAGAAGATATAGCACTCCACCCAAAAATTATATATCGAGATTTCACTGGAAATATATGTTTTGGGTCCCCCTGAATCAAAAAAAAATTCTGGAAAAAGGTCCGTGTGTGCCTGTGTGTGTGTGTGTGTGTGTGTGTGTGTGTGTGTGTGTGTGTTTCTGTGGACAGCATAGCTCAGAAACGAAAAGACGGTTAAATACCAAACTTGGTTAAGTTTGGTATCTTCGAGGAATGTGACACGAAACAATTTCTAAAATTTTAATTTTCTTAAAAATGGCTGTAACGATTATGATTAAAATATCTTATATTTAAAATATATACTTAATAAATAAAATATATATCTTGAATTTTCTGGGAATAGCCTCTGAGACTACTTTATTCTGGATGAATTTTACGGAATTTTCATAACTGCTAAACCGTAACAGATGGACAAAAACTTACTACACAAAAAATGCAGAGCATGTTAAAACACACAGTTTATGTAATATACATTTTTTTCGTGGAGTTGGTCGTTTTTGAGATATTTATTATTATTGAATTCAGCTTTGAAAAACTTATACTTTTCTCATACAGGAGTTTGTCAACTCCTGTCCATACAAACAAAGAAACATCAGTCACATAGCAACCAGCTTTTGACCATCACTTTAACCTATGTTACAGAGAAAGCTATGCGAATGGAACACATTAGATTTTTAGTTTTAGAAAGCAGGCTAACAAGATATAGAGCCCGTTGCGTAGCAACGCTAAGATGTCTATAGTAACAAGACCAGTAAACATTTTATTTGAAAGTAATAGAGGAGACTCATAAAATCAAATTGTGAGTTTAGAATATTCCCCAGGCGCCCTTCCCGGCTGGCGCCCGTTTTCAAGAGTTTACCAAGAAAAGTGGCGTGCCGATAAAGTGTTTTAAAAGCCGAGTGGAGCAGTCCTGACATTGCCAGATGTGCCCGAGTCTGGTTTCAATCATTTTTGATGGACTCTCTGGCGTGTTTCAAAAATAAAACTTCTGCTAAATTAAGTTCCAGGGGCACACAGTTCAATTCCAGCCGGAAGTGCGGACCTTCCTGCAGAGGTCGCTGTTGACTAACTCCAGGAAATACCAGGAGAGGCGCTATCGTCGCGGTAATTTACAACTCTGAGATAAAAAACTGCGCCGGCGAAATTAGAAGTTGGTTTATGTCTGTGCAGATAACGTGCGCGACAAAAGAATGAACAATACTTGACTTTATTATTCTGTCTCTGCTAATAATAAAACTGTTGCTCAAATTACTTTGCTATTCTTTGTTTTCCTCGAGACAAATAACTCATGTTGACACTTTTCTGTACCAACTACCTAAGTATAGTCTGAGACGGTGGAAGCGGGACACATCCAACTAGGCATGAGTCATAATTTTTACTTTCTCTTCACGTACTATGTACATAGTGTATAGAGAAGGTATTGCACTACACAACGGAGTACCATAGGTTAAAGTAATAGTCAAAAGCTGGCTGCATGTGACTGAAGTTCCTTTGAGAAACTCCTGTATGAGAAAAGTATAAGCTTTTCAAAGCTGAAACCAAAAACAAGGAGTATCTAAAAAACGATCAACTCCACGAAAAATATGTATATACCATAAATTGTGGGTTTTAATGTGCTCTACATTTTTTATGTGGTAAGTTTTTGTCTATCTCTTACGGTTTACCACTTATACAAAATTCTATAAAATTCATCCAGAATAAAGTAGGCTATTCCCAGAAAATTCAAGATATACATATTATTTATCAGGAATATATCTTTAATATGCGATATTTTAATCAAAATTGTTAGAGCCTTTTTTGAGATAATAAAAAAAAATTGAAAAAAAGTTCCATGTAAATCTTAGCTGGGGGGGGGGAGCTTTTCTTGAAAATCTTCGTGTCGCATCCTTGTAAGATGCCAAACCTAAAAACCAAGATTGGCATTTAACGGTCTTTTCGTTTTTGAGCTATGCAGTCCACAGACACACACACATGGACTTTTTTTCCAAAAATTATTTTTTTTTGGATTCACGGGACCTAAAACATGTATTCCCGGTATTTGGGTGCATTACAATACCTTCTCTATACACTATGTACATTATAGATACCGGGCTAGAGAAAGTAAAAAAGCATTTTCAGAAAAAGGCCCATGTGTCTGTGAACACGGTAAGTCAAAAACGAAAAGTCGGTAAAACACCAAACTTGGTATTTAAATTTAGCATTTTCCAGGGATGCGACACGAATTACCCTTTAACTTGTTTTCGAAAATTTTGATTTTTTCAAAAATGGCTGTAACGATTTTGATTAAAGTATCATATATTAAGGATATCTACCTGACAAATAAATAAATATATATATTGAATAGCCTCTGAAGATTACTTAATTCTGGATGAATTTTACGGAATTTTGCATAACAGCTAAACCATAAGAGCTGGAAAAATATTACCACACAAAAAATGTAGAGCACATTAAAATACCCAATTTATATTATATACTTGTTTTTCGTGGAGTTGATCATTTTTGAGACATTTCTTGTTTTTCGTTCCAGCTTTGAAAAACATACTTTTCTCATACAGGAATTTGTCAACTCGTGTCCATACAAACAAAGGAACTTCAGTCACATAGCAACCAGCTTTTGACTATCACTTTAACCTATGATACTCCCTTATTTCGCTTATACTTACAAGGAAGCAAGTAATGAGACTATTTCTGCTAATTTTTTCTCGATTAGCATGAAGTAAATTGAAGCATAAGCTTTTTAACGATAATTTGTTGCAGAGATGTAGAGAAAGTCATGTGAATGGAACACATCAGATTTTTTTTTTTCCTATTTCGGCGATATTCCTTGTTATTAGTTTCAGTTTTAAACTACGGAACTTTTCCGAAATAGGAAGGCACCTTTCGCTTCATCTCTCTTTAGTTTTACTGCTGGCTGTGCAAAGCGAACCGAACTTCAATTGTTCACACAGCGACCAACTTTTAAGGTATATGGCTATCGTTTTTGCCTATTGTATTCCCTCATTTCCCTTCTGCTTAGAAGGAATCAATTAATAAGACCAATTCTACTAACGTTTATCTCGATTAGCATGAAGTAGATAAAAGAATAATCTTTCGTAAGAATAATTTGCAGAACAGGTAGAGAAAGTGATGTGAAAATGTACCTATAATACATATACGCGCTTTTTATTATCCTTGGACAATGGAATAAGAAATAATTACTACATTTCGTCATGGTTAATTTCCTTAAAAGCTCGTGAACTCTTTTATCGAGATAAAATGTTGCGGGTTGTGGTCAGAGTTAAACTGTCTTGGCGATTATAAAGCTTATCAGAGAAAGTAATGACCGTAAATAATGCAACATCGCATGCAAATGCAGTTGCTACAACGCTCACGTGATGTCGCCAGAAACTTTCAAACGGAAAGTGAAGGAAAACAAAACTATACAGCTATACCTATTGGCTTAACAATAACTTAGGAAAATGTATTGTTTTAGTGCACAGATTTCTTGCAGTCTTTACTCAAATTAAAGTTAAGTGAATTAGAGGTCTTTACTGTAATTATTAATACACGAAACTGTTTTATTGGCATAGATACGTCAATTCTACCTCTAATGTAAATGCATAATGTATTTCCTTTTGGGTCAGAAATTATACTCTTTCGGCATGTGAGCTAATTACGTAGTTTCAAACAATATTTTATGTTGCATATAGTGCATTTTCTGATGAATTTATATATCAGCTGGCGACAACCGCCCGGATCGTGAAAGATAAACAAAGATAAGCAGCGCTCTCGCCCAGCGCAAACACCGTACTATCAAGAGATGACTACACTCTTTCTGGAGGTTTTTCTTCCCCTCGCTTCTGAAATGTTCACGTCCAGAAGTTCTGGGACACATCAGTTGCTATATAAGGGAGCGTTATCGCGTGATCAAGCCAGTTAGTGAATGAGTAATAGTTACACAGCAGTGAGTGAGTCAGTATAATGGTGAATGAGTGATTCAGTCAGTGAATGAATGAGGTAGTGACTGAATGAATTAGTCATTGAGTGAGTGCGTCACCGAGAAAGTCAATTAGACAGTCAGTGAGCGAGGCAGTCAGTGAGTGAGTGAAACGGTCAGCGAATGCATGAGTGATTAAATTAGTGTGATAGTCAGTGAGCGACTTAGCGAGACAGAAGTTGAGTAAGCGTGTAAAATAGTTAGCGAGTTAGTGAAACATTTAGTGAAATAGCGAAACAGTGAGTGATCCAGTGAAAGTCAGCGAGTGATTGAAACAGTCAGTGAGATAGCGAAACAGCGAGTAAGCGAGTGAAAGAGTGAGTGATTGAAACAGTCAGTGAGATAGCGAAACAGTGAGTAAGCGAGTGAAAGTCAGCGAGTGTTTGAAACAGTGAGTGAGATAGCGAAACAGTGAGTGAGCGAGTGAAAGTCAGCGAGTGATTGAAACAGTCAGTGAGATAGCGAAACAGTGAGTGAGTGAGGGAGTGAAAGTCAGCGAGTGATTGAAACAGTGAGAGCGAAACAGTGAGTAAGTGAGCGAGTGAAAGTCAGCGAGTGTTTGAAACAGTGAGTGAGATAGCGAAACAGTGAGTGAGTGAGTGAGCGAGTGAAATTCAGCGAGTGATTGAAACAGTGAGTGAGATAGCGAAACAGTGAGTAAGTGAACGAGTGAAAGTCAGCGAGTATTTGAAACAGTGAGTGAGATAGCGAAACAGTGAGTGAGTGAGCGAGTGAAAGTCAGCGAGTGATTGAAACAGTCAGTGAGATAGCGAAACAGTGAGTAAGCGAGGGAAAGTCAGCGAGTGTTTGAAACAGTGAGTGAGATAGCGAAACAGTGAGCGAGTGAGCGTGTGATTGAAACAGTCAGTGAGATAGCGAAACAGTGAGTAAGCGAGGGAAAGTCAGCGAGTGTTAGACACAGTGAGTGAGATAGCGAAACAGTGAGTGAGTGAGCGAGTGAAAGTCAGCGAGTGATTGAAACAGTCAGTGAGATAGCGAAACAGTGAGTGGGCGAATGGAAGTCAGCGAGTGATTGAAACAGTGAGATAACGAAACAGTCAGTGAGGTAGCGAAACAGTGAGTGAAAGTCAGCGAGTGATTGAAACAGTCAGTGAGATAGCGAAACAGTGAGTGAGTGAAAGTCAGCGAGTGATTGAAACAGTCAGTGAGATAGCGAAACAGTGAGTGAAAGTCAGCGAGTGATTGAAACAGTGAGATAGCGAAACAGTGAGTGAGTGAAAGTCAGCGAGTGATTGAAACAGTCAGTGAGATAGCGAGTGAGTCATTCAGTGCAGTGAATGAATAGGACAGAGAGTGAGTCAGTGAGCCAGTCGGAGGTTGAATGATTCTCGATTGGGATGGAAATGCGTTCTCCAAGCAAATTTGTGATGAATGCTGCGACATACTGCGAGTGCTGCTACTGCGAAGGATGGGAGACGTCTTTTGTTCGACTTCCTAGCGAGCGTGTCACGTGACGACGTAGCGAAAATAAAAGTGAAGTGATAGCGTAGGGCTGAACTAAATCACATTATCACTAGTGACAATTAAAGCATCTGATGTGATCCATTCACATGACTTTCTCTACATCGCTGTAATAACTTATATTCTTCTATCTACTTTATGATAATCGAGATAAACATTAGCAGATATTTTCTTAATTACGTGCTTCCTTGTAAGTAGAAGGAAAAAAAGGCAATCCACTAGGTTAAAATGATAGTCAAATCTTTCAAAAAGCTAGTTGGCATAGGGCCAGGAGTTTACAACTTTCCAAGGGAGAAAACTTTAAATATTTTAAATCTGAAAACAATAACAAGAAATATCTCAGAAATGGTCAATTCCACGAGAAATAAAAAAAACGTATATGATATGAATTGTGTGTTTTAATATGACCTACATTTTTACTTTCTCTATACATTTTATGTACATAGTGTATAGATAAGGTATTGCACTCCACCAAAAAATTTGATACCGAGATTTCACCGGAAATATATGTTTTAGGGTCCACTGTATCCAAAAAAAAGTATTTTCAGAAAAAGGTCCGTGTGTGTGTCCGTGAACACGATAACTCATAAATGAAAAGTCGGTAAAATACCAAACTTGGTATTTAAGTTTAGCATCTTCCAGGGATGCGACACAAAGATTTTGTGAAAAATCCCCCCACCCTAAACTACCCTTTACATGGAACTTTTTTCGAAAATTTTGATTTTTAAAAAATGACTAACGATTTTGATTAAAATATCGTATATTAAAGATATTTACCTGACAAATAAAATGTATATTTTGAATTTTCTGGGTCAATTTTACGGAGTTTTGCATAGCTACTAAACCGTAAGAGATGGACAAAAGTTTAACACACAACAAACGTAGAGCACTTTAAAAGATACAATTTATGTAATATACATTTTTTTCGTGGATTTGATTGTTTTTGAGATATTCCTTGTTTTTGGTTTCAGCTATAAAAACAGTTTTCTCATACTGGACTTTGTGAACTCTTGTCCATACAAACAAAGGAACTTCACTCACATAGCAACCAGCTTTTGACTGTCACTTTAACCTATAGTACTTCCTTATTTCGCTTCTACTTACAAGGAAGCAAGTAATAAGGCCATTTCTGCTATTTTTTTTTTCTCGACTAGCGTGAAGTAAATATAAGCATAAGATTTTTAACGATAATTTGTTGCAGAGATGTAGAGAAAGTCATGTGAATGGAACACATTCAGATTTTTTTGTGTAGTAAGCATCTGCCTATCCCTTAAGTTTTACCAGTTATGCAAAATTAAGCAGCAGCATCCAGAATAAAGAAGTCTTCAGAGGTTATTCCCAGAAAATTCAAGATATACATTTTATTTGCCATATAAATATCTTTAATATACGGCATTTTAATCAAAATTGTTATAGTTATTTTTTGTAAAATCAAAATTTTCGAAATTTTCCCCTTGGAAAGGGTAGTTTGGGTTGGAGAGGGATTTTTCTCAAAGTCTTCGTGTCGCATCCCTGGACCAAGTTTGGTATTTTACCGATTTTTCGTTTTTGAGTTATCGTGTTCATGGGCGGACACACACGTGCGCGCGCACACACGGACCTTTTTCCAACAATATGTCTCTTTAATTTACAGATACAATCATTTCAAATAACAATACAATGTGATTGAGTCAGTGTTGAAACTTGGCGGCAAGAACACGCACTGCCATTAGCGCACCCTAGTTTGGTTGCCTTATCTGGTCGTAGCCGTTCTCTTACGGTATGAAGGTGCTAAGGGAGCAATTTTCTGAAAAGAGACCTGCAACCCATGAGAGTGTTTAGCAGTTCTTGTGGTCTGCTTCTCCCCAATCTCCGTAGTTTGGAGTGGCTGAACTTCGCGGCTGTTCTCAGAAATTGTGGTGCGGTGCGTGCCTATGGGGTAAACCTACTTTACGTGTAATCACGTCAAGCTCCAACTCTTCAGTGTGAAGTATAATTTGGATGAATTAAATGATCCATATAGTATCCAAGATAACTTTATTCCTGCAGAGATTATATAAAATGCTATGTGACTGAAATGCCTTTGTTTCTATGGACACGAGTTGATTACACTGCCTCCGTGGTCAGCGAGCTGACTTATCACCCGGAGGTCCCGGGTTCGATTCCCGGCTAGGGCGGGGAATCTTTCTTTAGCCAGAATTATTCCCTATTCCCCCACAGAGTCTGGAAGTATGTATGTGAGAGTGAATGAGTGTGTGTGTGTGTGTATTTTTAGAGAACAAAATGATTTAAACCTACTGACGAGTTGTTTCAAGTGCAAAGCCCCCGACATGATCTTAGATGTTAAAGGGGGCTATTTAAATAAAACAATAAAAAAAAAAGTTGATAAATTCCTGTATGACAAAAGTGTAAGTTTTTTAAACCGCAAATCAATAAAACGATCAACTCCACGAAAAATGTATATAACACAAATTGTGTTTTTTATCGTCATCTAAATTTTGTGTGTATAAAGTTTTTGTGTATCTCTTACGGTTTACCAGTTATGCAAAATTCAATAAAAATCATTAAGAATAAAGAGTACTTCAGAGGGTATTCCCAGAAAATACAAGATATACATTTTATTTGCCGTATAAATATCTTTAATATACGGTATTTTAATCAAAATCGTTAGAGACATTTTCGAGAAAATCGAAATTTTCGAGATTTTTTCCATGTAAAGGGCAGTTTGGGGTGGGGGATTTTTCTCAAAATGTTCTTGTCGCAATCCTGGAAGATACTAAACTTAAATACCAAGTTTGGTATTTTACCGACTCTTCGTTTTTGAGTTATCGTGCTCACACACATATGGACATTTTTCTAAAAATGCTTATTTTGGATACAGAGGACCCTAAAACATATATTTCCGATGAAATTTCGGTATCAAATTTTTGGATGGAGTGCAATACCTTCTCTGTACACAATGTACATAGCATATAGAGAAAGTAAAAATTGAAAGAATAAAAAAATAGTAATATTACAGAGATGTTGTGAATTGCAAGCAGAAACTGTAATTTTTTCCTATTATGTATTCCTTGTTATTAGTGTAAACGCAGAACAGAATGCCATATTTACCTGTCTAGAGAGAAATTAAGCGATAGTAGGAACAGAAAGTAATGTGGTGTAACACTTGGCAAATGTTCAATTTTTACTTCCTCTAGCGCGTATGTACAATGTGCATGGTAGATAGTGAAGATATTGTATTTTACCCAAAAATTAAAATACCGAGATTTCACCGTCATCAGTGTGTGTGTGTGTGTGTGTGTGTGTGTGTGTGTGTGTGTCTGTCTGTTTGTTTGTGGGCAGCATAGCAAGTTCGTTAAATACCAAACTTGGCATTTGAGCTCATTATCTTTCAAGGATGCGACACGAAGATTTTGAATCACCTCCACCTCCAACTACCCTTTAATTGACACATTTTTCGAAAACAAATTATTTTGTCAAAAATTATTATGACGATTTTGAATAAAATGCCTATTATTAAGATATTTTCATGACCAACGAAATGTATATCTTGTATTTTCTTGGAAAGCCTCTGAAGACCTCTTCATTCTGGATGACTTTTGTAAAACTGACAAACCTTAGAGATAGACAAAAACTTATTACACAAAAATGTAGTTCTCGTTAAAACACATACTTCATGTCGTATACATTTTTTCATGGAGTTGGCCGCTTCCGAGATATTCCTTGTTATTAGTTTCAGTTACAAAATACTTTTCTCATGCTGAAACTTGTCAACTCTTGGCCACGCAAACAAACGAATTTCAATCCCACAGCAACCACATTTTAAAACATGTGACTGTCGGTTTAGTCTAGTGTATTCCCTTATTTCCCTTCTACTTATAAGGAACTAAGTAATAAGACCGTTTCTGCTAGTGTCTCTCTCGATTATCATTAAGCAAATGGAAGAATAAGCTTATTAACGAGAATTTGTTACAGAGAGGCAAAGAATGGAGCACATCTGATTTCTTTTAGCTAACTTGGTACAAACATTTATTTTAGCTAGGTATAAACATATTTAAGCCAATTAACGTCTATTTATTGTATGATATACATTACAGACCATAATATGATACTGGGTTAAATATAAAGAAGTACTGAAATTACAGCAGGTGAAGTTTATGTTGAAACTTGACCAATTTTCTGCTTCCCGACCGGCCAATGAGGCGGAGTACGTTAAAGACAGTCTGGAAAACCCTGTCACGGTCATCCTTCACTGCCTATTACTCTCTAGTATCAGTTGTAATTGTATTGTTACCAGCTGTACTTATATTCTGACAGTGAAATATGGAAAATATGCTATTATCTTTCGCATTCATTGCCTCGCTGCTTTTCGTATTGTTTCTTTGGGAGACGAGGGAAGCCGCAATGGTGAGTTGATGTCCATATCATAAATTTCGGATATCCTCGTACAGCTACATTCTATTATTTTAGCTAAATACAGCATGATTGCAATTTTTATGTCTATTGGTGCCTCCGCCATTATGTACGGGAATATCACTGCACACTGATGTTCAGAGAGAAAACAAATTCATGTGGGTGCGATACATTTAGAAAAACAATTGCAGGTGAGTGTGATAAAAAAAAACTATTAAAATGCACAGATGAGTTCCAATTGGTTGGAATTTTAAGCGCCATTGTACTGGATTGGCTACTTCCTACGATCACGTGTCATGGACGAAATAGTCTTTCTAAATTTCATGTTTAGCTTATCCAAGGTTTTGGGATTAGGCAGTTAAGGATCGCCAACTGCCTTTTGGAATATATTGCTATGCATTTCTATTTACCATGCTTCAGGGTAAAGCAAATACCTTAAAATAAGTATTTTTTGCTTTCTCTATACGTACTAAGTACATAGTGTATAGAGAAGGTATTGCACTCCACCAAAAAATTAGATACCGAGATTTCACCGCAAATATATGTTTTAGAGTCCCTTGTATCCAAAAGAAGTATTTTCAGAAAACGGTCCGTGTGTCTGTGAGCACGATAACTCAAAAACGAAAAGAACCTTTTTCGAAAATTTTGATTTTTAAAAAATGGCTCTTAACGATTAAGATTAAAATATCGTATACTAAAGATATTTACCTCACAAATAAAATGTATATTATGAAATATCTGGGAATAGCCTCTGAAGACTACTTTATTCTGGGCCAATTTTACGGAATTTTGCATAACTGCTAAACCGTAAGAGATGGACAAAAACTTACCACACAACAAATGTAGAGCAGTTTAAAACACACAATTTATGTTACATACACTTTTTTCGTGGAGGTGATTGTTTTTGAGATATTCCTTGTTTTTGGTTTCAGCTATAAATACTTTTCTCATACAGGACTTTGTGAACTCGTGTCCATACAAACAAAGGAACTTCAGTCACATAGCAACCAGCCTTTGACTATCACTTTAACTTATGGTACTTCATTATTTAGCTTCTACTTACAAGGAAGCAAGTAATAAGTCTATTTCTGGTATTTTTTTCTCGATTAGTAGCAAGTAAATAGAAGCATAAGCTTTTTAAAAATAATTTGTTGCAGAGATATAGAGAAAGTCATGTGAATATAACACATCAGATTTTTATTAAGCTTTATTTATGGTTTTATCACGACCTTACATGATTTACAACAATACATTAATAACATTTATAATTTACAATTACTAGTTTTAAATACATTTTGAGGTTCTTTGGTTATATGAGTTTATATACATTTATTTCTTTGAGGTAATTAACTGTTTTATGAATGAGAGAAGCATAGTTGAGTATTGCAGAAATATTTTTGGATATACCAAACTGACTGCGTTGTTTATCAAATTTTGGGCATATCGACATGAAGTGGGCTACTGTTAATGTTGTGCTACATGCTTCACATATTGGTGGAGGAATAATAAGCCATGAGATTTACTTTAGAAGCTAATTAATTCCAAATCCTTTAAGACCAATAACAAAACACTCTTAAAATGTTTACATACACACATATCAGTTATTGATATGCAATGTACAGCAATAATTGGTTAACATTATGAAAAAATCTGATGTGTGCCATTCACATGACTTTCACTACAACTCTGCAATAAATTATTGTTAAAAAGCTTATGCTTCTATTTACTCACGCTAATCGAGAAAAAAATAGTACTTGCTTCCTTGTAAGTAGAAGCGAAATAAGGGAATACCATAGGTTAAAGTGATAGTCAAAAGCTGGTTGCTATGTGACTGAAGTTCCTTTGTTTGTATGGACACGATTTCACAAAGTCCTGTATGAGAAAAGTATGTTTTTATAGCTGAAACCAAAAACAAGGAATATCTAAAGAACAATCAACTCCACGAAAAAATGTATATAACATAAATCGTGTGTTTTAAAGTGCTCTACATTTGTTGTGTGGTAAGTTTTTGTCCATCTCTTTAGAAAATCAAAGATTTCGAAAAAAGATGCATGTAAAGGGTAGTTTAGGGTGGGGGGATTTTTCTCAAAATCTTGTGTCGTATCCCTGGAAGATGCTAAACTTAAATACCAAGTTTGGTATTTTACCGACTTTTCGTTTTTGAGTTATCGTGTTCACAGGCACACGGACTCACACATACACACACACACACACACACACATAGGGACTTTTTTTTTTGTGAAAATGCTGTTTTTCCATATAAAGGGCCCTAAAACATATATTCCCGGTGAAATCTCGGTATCGAATTTTTGAGTGGAGTGCAATACTTTCTCTATACACTAAGCACATAGTGCGTGTATTTGACAAATGTACTAATTTTGGATATTATGACATGGCCACCAGAGTTTTAAGAATTCATTCCCTGCTGTGTAATACCCGTCACGACACACATGGACCTTTTTCTGAAAATACTTTTTTTGGATACAGGGGACCCTAAAACATATATTTGCGGTGAAATGTCGTATCGATTTTTTTGGTGGAGTGCAATACCTTCTCTATACACTGTACAAAGTACATATAGACAAAGTAAAAATCTGATGTGTTAGACTCACATGACCTTCTCTACCGCTCTACAAACTTCTTAAAAATTTTCTATTCTTTCTACATCATGCTAATCGAGATAAATATTAGCAGAATGTTCTTATTATTTAGTTCCTTATAAGAAGAAGGAATCTAAAGAAATACGCTATTCTAAAGTGATAGTCAAATGTTTTAAAAGCTGTCGTTATGCGATTGTCATTGCAAATCGCTTCTTTGCTTGGCCAGCAGTAGAAGAAAAGAAAAACGGACACTTTCTTTCTAAAACTAGTATAATTATTTTACAATTGGAATTAATAAGAAGGAATATCTCAGAAATGGTTACCTCCACAACAAAAACTTTTTTGTAGTATGTTTTTGTCTAACTCTTTTATTATTTACCAGTTACGCAAAATTCAGCAACATTTATTCAGAATAAAGAGGGCTTCAGAAGCTATTCCCAGAAAATTTAAGCTATACATTTTATTTACCTAATAAATATCTTTAATATACAGTATTTTAATCAAAATCGTTAGAACCTTTTTTGATAAAATCAACGTTTTCGAACTTTTTTCCACGTAAAGGGTAGTTAGGGATGTGGGGATTTTCTGGAAAATCTTCGTGTCGCATTCTTGGAAAATTCCAAGCCTAAATTCCAACACGCGCACCTTTTTCTAAAAAATTCTTTTTTCGGACTCAGGGACCCTAAAACGCCTATTCCGGTGAAATCTCGGTATAAAATTTTTGGGTGCATTACAATACCTTCTCCATGTACTATGCACATAGTGCGTGTAGAGAAAGTAAAAATGCTAAAATACTTACAATATAAATATTTTATAAATATTTTGAATTCGCACGTTATCAGTTATTGACATGCAATGTACAGTAATAATTGGTAAACATTATAAAAATAGAGAAATATGCAGTTACATGCGCTGTTATATGACATAAACCATATTTCTCTTCGTCGGACACATCAACAAACAAAATGTGTAAATACGACAGAATCCGCTCTCGACTGATAACCGACTGACAGTGTTACCAACAAACAGATATGCTATTGTACTTTATATAGTTCACTAGAAAACAAAACAATTTATTGTTGCACTGTCATGACTTTCTCTAGCATTTTCGTTCATTTCTGTCTACATTCAACTCATGCTTAAAAACATTATTACTTTCTCTACCACGTACATGCAGGTATAAAAGTCATTGCATTCCATCAAAAATTCGTTACCTATATTTCACCAGAAACACTTTTTGATCTCTCCTGAATGTACAGCAGTTTTAGTAAAAAAAATCTGATGTGTTCCATTCACATAACTTTCTCTACTTCTGTGTAACAAATTATTGTTAATAAGCTTATTCTTCTATTTACTTCATGCTAATAGAGATAAATATTAACAAAAATAGTCTTATTACTTGCTTCCTTGTAAGTAGAAGTGAAATATGAGAGTACCAGAGGTTAAAGTGAAGTCAAAAGCTGGTTGCTATGTGACTGAAGTTCCTTTGTTTGTATGGACAGGAGTTGAGAAATTCCTGTATGAAAAAAGTACAAGTTTTTCAAAGCTGAAGCCAAAAACAAGGAATATCTCAAAAACGATCAACTCCTCGAAAAAAATGTATATGATATAAATTGTGTGTTTTAATGTGCTCTACATTTTTTGTGTGGTAAGTTTTTGTCCATTTCTTACGGTTTAGCAGTTATGCAAAATTCATTCAGAATAAGATAGTCTTCAGAGGCTATTACGAGAAAATTCAAGATATACATATTATTTGTCAGGTAAGTATCTTTAATAGACGATATTTTAATTAAAATCGTTAGAGCCATTTTGTAAAATCAAAAATTTTGAAAAAAGTTCCATGTAAAGAGTAGTTGAGGGTGGGAGGATTTTCTTGAAAATCTTCGTTTCGCATCCTTGGAAGATACCAAACTGAAATACTAAGTTTGGTATTTAACGGTCTTTTCGTTTTTGACCTATGCTGTCCACAGACACACATGGACCTTTTTCCAAAAATCTGATATATACCATTCACATGACTTTCTCTACATCTCTGCAACAAATTACTCTTAAAAAGCTTATACATCCATTTACTTCATGTTAATCAGACTAAAACAGCAGAAATAGTCTTATTACTTGATTCTTTGTTGCTATGTTTGTTTTGTTCCTTGTTGGTTGCTATGTCACTGAAGTTCCTTTGTATGAAAGCAGTTGAGAAATTCCTGTATGAGAAAAGTATAAGTCTTCATAGCAGAAACCAAAAACAAGGAATGACTCAAAAACGATGACTCCACGAAAAAAATGTATATAACATAAATTGTGCGCTTTAACGTGCTCTACATTTTTTGTGGAGTAAGTTTTTGTCCATCTCTTACGGTTTAGCAGTTATTTAAAATTCCGTAAAATTTATTCAGAATAAAGTAGTCTTCAGAGGCTATTCCCAGAAAATTCAAGATATACATTTTATTTGTCAGGTAACTATGTTTAATATACGAAATTTTAATCAAAATCGTTAGAGCAATTTTTAAGAAAATGAACATTTTCGAAAAAAAATTCCATGTAAAGGATAATTTGGGGTGGGGGGATTTTTTTCACAATCTTCGTGTCGCATCCCTGGAAGATACTAAACTTAAATACTAAGTTTGTTATTTTACCGAATTTTCGTTTTTGAGTTATCGTGTTCACAGACACACGGACACACAAACACGGACCTTTTTAATGCTTTTTTTTTTGGATATAAGGGACCCTAAAACATATATTTCCGGTGAAATCTCGGTTTCGAATTTTTGGGTGCAATACAATACCTTCTCTATACACTATGCACATAGTACTTGTAGAGAAAGTAAACAAAAGTGCTTATGTATGAGTTCCGCGCATATACATTTGTGTGATAGAGAGAGAGATTCTAACTCAGTAACGAAAAGTGGTTTAAATACCACACTGGGACGTTCAGGATGTTCCAAGAACGCAACGGAGGTTAACATAAGTAGTCTTCACCTTGTGGAACGAAGCGGCGTCCTAACAGATGAAAACACGAGTTGTACTTGATAAGACAATTCAATGAAATAGACTATTAGTAATGTATAATACATCTGAAGGAAGATTTTATCATTGTAATACTTACATTAGTTTTCAAATGGTAGATGATGCAGTCGACCATCTTTATTTAACGAATGTTTTTTTCATTCTTCACTGCCTCCTGAATTAAACAAACGAACGTCAGATGTAACAAGATTTCAAAGAAATGAACATCAGCTGCGATAAGATGTTTCGACAATATCGCTCCAGTCAGATGACCGCGATTGGTTGAAATTACGTAATTTCGACCATTGCATTGGCGCTTTAATAGTTGAGCTAAACTGTCAAGAAAATCACCCTCCTACCCTTTGCGTGGAAAAATTCGAAAAGTTTTTTTTTTTCTCTTCTATATATTTGATTTAGCAGAAGCGGTTCCTTTATAACTAGAAGGGAAATAAGGGAATACACTAGACTAAATCGACAGTCAAATGTTTTAAAATATGGTTGCTATGAGATAGAAATCCGTTTCTTTGCATGGCCAGAAATTGAAGGTTCCCGTATGAGAAAAGTATTTTAAAGCTGAAACCAACAACAAGGAATATCTCTAAAACAGCCAACTCCACGAAAAAAAAAATATATATATGATATAAATTTCTGTTTTATCGTGATCTAGCTTTTGTCTATCTCTTGCGGTTTACCAGCTATGCAAAATTCCGCAAAATTCATTCAGAATAAAGGCTATTCCCAGAAAATTCTAGATATGCATTTGCGTTCTCGTGTATCCTAAACATAAGAGATTTTAATCAAATACAGCCATTTTTGGGAAAATTAATATTTTCGATTTTTTTTTTTCATTTAAGGGTAGTTGAGGGTGGGGGACTCTTCTTGAAAAACTTCGTGTCTCATCCTTGGAAGATACTAAACCTAAATAGCAATTTAGGTATTTAAAGGACTTAGCGTTTTTGAGCTATACGCTAAATGATTGAGCGCTGTAACCTTTCCAAGTATCGCTTCGGCCTCACGGAAGCACACGAAGGTACACAAGCTGGATTTACAGGTGCACGTGCGCTATGCTACAAAATATGCTTTTATACAGTGAGGTAAGACGTAGTTTATTGCTTTATAACATAAAATAGCAACCAGAGAGCAATCATAATAGCTAATATGCACAGAAACACTAAAATATAACCAAACTTTTGATAGTTGAGCTGTCCACTACTGTTCTTTATAAGCAGGGAAAAGATTACTCCGAGGGAGAAATGGCTCAGTCCTAACGTGCTCCGTTTGAAGCTCAGTGTGTTTACGTAGATTAGGTTCGAGGCCAGTAACCGGCATAGGTGTTTTTTTTTAATAATTATTTTGTTTTTTAGTTCATATTAGTACTTTTTACAACCGATGTAGATTACGTTATATAAATAACTAGCTGACCCGGCGAACTTTCTTCCGCCTTAGAAGCAATAAATGAGCAAATTTTGGATTTTAATAAGTTCAATTTTTTATTAGGATAATAAATATAAATATAAAAAATCAAGTATTTTAATGATTATTTATTGGCCGTGTATTTTGGTGCATGGGCTGCACTCTTCAGTGAAGCACCTTGTGATAGACGACATTTCTTGTTTTATTATCAGGCGCAAGAACAAATACCGCAGATGGTCTTCCGACCCGTGAACATGCCACATATAAATTGACCATGGGAAAAACATGGATTTTCTAGATTCAGACCACAAATTTTCAAGGATTGGCCTTGTGATTTGTTAATGGTCATGGCAAATGCAAGACGGATCGGAAATTGAAGTCGTTTAAACTCAAACTGTAAATCGGTTGGGATCATCGGGATCCTCGGAATGAGAACTTCCTCACCTTCGAATTTTCCTTTGAGTATCGTCGCGTAAATCACATTGTTCATCAATTTACTTACCACCAAACGCCTTCCGTTGCACAGTTTTGGTTGGTTTATGTTTCGAAGCATGATTACTACGGAGCCAATCTTTAGTCGTAAATTGTGCGGTGGTAAGCCAGGCACATCCAAGGAGTTTAAAATTTTAATTGGATAGTTGCTCTTCACGTGCAATTTCATTCGCAATGTTTCGAATCCTTTGTCGGGAAAAATTGGATTGTCTTGGTCGCGGCATTGTTAACGATAATATCGGCACAATAAGCTAATAGAAACTCGAAACAAACACCATAGACAACAATGCGTTTAGCTGTCTGTTGCGTTTTGTTATACCACGTTTTATGCCACATCCCACGCAAACGGGATAAAAAGTATCCTATGTACGTCTCCTGGTTGTAAGCTACCTCCCACCGATTTTCAGCCAAATCGGTTCAGCCGTTCTTGAGTTATAAATAGTGTAACTAACACGCTATATATATAGTATTTAAATCTTTAAATCTAAATTTAATCTAAATTTTTAAGTAAATATTTTATTTGCTGTTCTCCCAAACTATAAATCAAAGAAAAACACTGCAACCCGATCTCCGATTGCTTTTAAATGCAACAAATGGCTAACAAAACAAGAGAAAACAAATTATAATATTTTGTATGGTCCCCATTATTTGCTGTCACTGCCCTCAATCTTCGGGGCATGGAAGCCACTAGCGGTTGAGAGTAAGTAATGTCTTCTGCTAGTGAATCCCAAGTGTCTGTCATAGCACACCAGAGCTGTGTAGCATTATTCAATCTGGGATCCCGAGAAAGCCTGTGCTTTACTTTCGCCCAAACATGCTCAATTGGGTTGGGATCTGCTAACTTTGGTGGCCACGTATCTGCTCTAAGATATTCATGTGCTCAGAAAACCACTTTTGAGCTTTGGCTGACTTGTGGACCGAATGATTATCCTGTTGGAATTTAATAATACCTTCAGGATAACGCTCTTGGGCAGATGGAAATAGAACATGTTCTAGAATCTGAGAATAGGTTTCCCCGTTATTTGGCCACTCCCTGCACAGAAAACGCTAACCTGTCAATCTTGTGGGCTTCAGTTAGCACTTCCTTTACTGCCGAACGTCTACGCCGAATTCTGACATCTGTACAGCGATTGGTAACCGTCCGTGCACTACCCGGGAATAAAGATAAAACCTTGTATTCAGCGGCCGTCAGAGACGGATCTCTTTCAACCTCTGCTATGAGAGACCGGTCTTCATTCTCGGCAGATACACCCGAGCGACCAGTGCTCTTCCTTGTGAGCAACCTGTCCTTCAACTTTGCCCACCTCCTCGCAGTGGACTGTGGAACATCACAAATGGTACCAGCTCTGGTGGCCGTATAACCCTGAGAAACCAGGGTGAGAGCAGCAGAACGTTTATCAACGGCCTCTGCCATTGCTAAAGTATGAATGAATGCGTCGTTGTAGTAGTGTTTTAGGACCTCTTTCTGTGACTAATGGAACCAAGCACAACCATTTGACCAACACAGAAAGAAACACAATAACGACAAAGGAATCAAGCTTATCACCAGTAGTTGTAAACTTTGGCTATTATACATAATATATACCTGTATATGATCTAATACTCAAATTATAATATAGTATTAATATAAATTAAGAATGTTAAATAGAAAATATGACAAAAGATACAACATAAATGGAGGATAAAAATGTATGCTGTTGCAGAGATTTGAACTTAGGTTCACTAATATACAAAGCGCTTGAGTTTCCTCTGATCTATACATGTTTGGGTCAAGGAGCATCTGCTGCCACATTCATATGTGCCACTCATGGTTCTTATGATAACGTGATTCATTTATCGTATTCAGGGTACTTCTCATTGGTTGACTCAGTTAATTGGGAATTGGTTGTTCCTCCTATATGTATAACCACCAATGAGTGTAGCATCAGGTAGAAACACTTTTGGGTTTGTTTACTAATTGGCTAATGAAGAACGGGAAGCATGGCGCTTGCTGTCACATTGTTTATCACGAACCAAGACAAATGCGAGACACGGTACATGACACAGCCTGTTAAAGTGTTCGACATGCGATAACATATGTCGCAGACACTGTTAGGTTAAGTCTAGCTGCATATTGGAAATAACGACCAGTGTAAACTTCGCTGCGATACGAAGTGGGACTGAAATACTCTGCTCAATCATTTTTTCCATGACTGTACAAGGTAAGTGGAGAGAAAGTAAAAAAAAATCTGATGTGTTCCATTCACATGACTTTCTCTACATCTCTACAAAAAAGTATTGTTAAAAAGCTTAGGCTTCTATTTTCTTCATGCTAATTGAGAAAAAATTAGCAGAAATAGTCTTATTACGTGCTTCCTCGTAAGTAGTAACGAAATAAGGGAGTACCATAGGTTAAAGTGATAGTCAAAATTTCGAAATTTTGTTTGTGGTAGTTTGTGGTTGGAGAATTTTCTTGAAAATCTTCGTGTCTCATGCTTGGAAGATACTAAACCTAAATAGCAAGTTTGTTATTTAACGGTTTCTTGGTTTTTTTAGCTATGCTGTCCACCACACATACACATGGACCTTTTTCTAAAAAACCTTTTTTTTTAATCAGGGGATCTCAATATGTATATGAAATATCGGTGTCGACTTTTTGGGAGGAATACGTAGAATTTGCTTCAAATATATTTAATATACATATTATTATTATTATTATTATTATTATTATTATTATTATTATTATTATTATTATTATTATTACAGTGCAAAACAGTTTGCATTGATCAAATTTATGATAGCACCTACCATAAGTTAGTAGTAATTTTAAAGTGATTATCGTGTTGACATTGAAGATGAATTATTACGATTGGCTGATAAAGCGATTACTTTGCCTGCCGCCTCAGTTTAATATCAGGTACAGTCAGTTCGGAGAGATGCGGCGGCAGCGCACAACCTTTGCGTTTCTTGTGTTAATGTGATGAATGGCAACACTGCATGCTATGCTCCCAAATGAAGCGTAGAAATGTTGTGAACTTGTGCAGTCGATAAATATCGCAGATAAAACATCGCTGTGCAAATTGTGTTCCATGCCGTGATTTGTTGCTTCGGGTCGTTGTAAATATTAAGCCGTTGGGAAGCCAGAAATGTACACCCGGCCAAAATTAGACGCGTTCCAAACAGATGACCTGTGTGAATTTCACTGGATTTACTTACGTTGCGTTCTATCAACTACCCTTCAAGAGTAAACAATCTGATGTGTTTCATTCACACGACTTTCTCAACATATCTGCAAATTTTTTTGTTAAAAAGCTTATGCTTCTATTTACTTCATGCTAATCGAGAAAAAATTAGCAGAAATAGTCTTATTACTTGCTTCCTTTTAAGTAGAAGGGAAATAAGGGAGTAGCATAGGTCAAAGTGACAGACAAAAGCTGGTTGCTATGTGACTGAAGTTCCTTTGTTTGTATGGACAGAAGTTGACAAATTCCTGTATAAAAAATCTGACGTGTTCCTTTCACATGACTTTCTCTACATCTCTGCAAAAATTATCTATATATATATATATATATATATATATATATATATATATATATTTAATTGTTTCATTTATATAGCCCGATTTAACATCTAAGGTCATATCGGTGGCTTTGCACCTGAAACAACTCGTCTGTAGGTTCTTTTCTACGTTTGGCTTAAATAATTTAATTTTGCTCGTTTATATACACATACATACTTCCAGACTTGGTGGGGGATGGGGAGTAATTCTGGCTAAAGAAAAATTCTCCACCCCAGCCGGAAATCGAACCCGGGACCTCTGGGTGATGTCAGCTCGTTGACCACTCGAACACGGAGTTACAATGCTTATGCTTCTATTTCCTTCACGCTAATCGAGAAAAGAAATTAGCAGAAATAGTCTTATTACTTGCTTACTTGTAAGTAGAAGCGAAATAAGGGAGTGCCATAGGTTAAAGTAATAGTCAAAAGCTGGTTGCTATGTGACTGAAGTTCATTTGTATGCACAGGAGTTGACAAATTCCTGTAAGAAAAAGCATATGTATTTTAAAGCTGAAATCAATAACAAGAATATCTCAAAACGGGCCAATTCCACGAAAAAAAAGCATACAACATTTGCCGAAAGTTAAACACTTATTCCGCCAGTTTTTATAAAAAGAAGGAATTCCTCCTAAGCAGTCATAAATATAGAGTCGGTGGTTTATATATTGGATTGTCTTCTGTTACCGCTACACACGACGTAATACATAAGGAAGAGAGAGACAATCCCTGTTGCCACGATTTTGCCCACTGTATGCACGAAGCAAGGCTACGTGGGACGTTCAACAAGCCCTTAGAAAAAACATAATTGGTATTTTTTTTTATCTTTTTTCAACACAACCTCTTTTTAGCTCTATACACCTTTACCAGCGTTTTCCCAACTGTCTTAAGACTCCAAAATGTAGAATTTCGGAAGGTCCTCAAAATAGGCAACTGTTTTGGAGATTTGCGCTTCAGTTGACGTGACCCGATTTCTGCTGAGCCACTTTTTCAAGTTTGGAAGAAAAAAATCTGGGGGGGGTGAATACGGTGGATGTTTAGTAGTTCGAACCTTAAATTTATAATTCTTTTTTGGGGTTCCACCAGCATTCATTCTACTACCTTCACCATTATCACATTTCCTTTCATTCAATTCACCCTCACTTGTTATCATTTTCCTCACTCACAACCAGGCATTGTGCTGATCACCCATACTGGGTTGTCTCCCGTACCAGAGCCCATGAACTCCTCAATTGGCTACTGATCACTGGCTTATAAGCCCTGGGGCTATACGTTCTCCCCACAAGGGAGGTGTGTAACGAAAGAAAAAAAGAATCTGATGTGTTCCATTCACATGGCGTTCCCTACATCTCTGTAACAAATTACTGTTAAAAGCTTGTGCTTCTATCTACAGTGGGACTACTAAAATACTGAATAAGTGAGAAAACGTGTAACTGATTTTCTCTTCTGGTATGGATCTCATCCAGAATTTTTAATTTTTCACCAAGAGTTAAGGATTTTCTTGTTTTCTTCCTTGCTGGTTGATATTCACACTAGACATGGGACGATTCATGAACAGATCGTTCATATGAAGGACTACAAGGAAAGAATCGCATGAATCGTGTCAATCTTGGCATGAATCGTCGTTCTAAACGAATCGCATGAATCGTGTCAACCATAGCAGTATCGTCGTTCAAAAAGAATCGCGAGAATCATGCTAGTCTCAACATGAATCGTCGTTCAAAAAGAATCGCATGAGTCGTGCCAATCATAGCAGGTGAAGTCGTCCAAAAAGAATCACGAGAATCATGCTATTCTCAACATGAATCGTCGTTCAAAACGAATCGCATGAACCGTGCCAATCATAAAGAATCACGAGAATCATGCTAGTCTCAACATGAATCGTCGTTCAAAAAGAATCGCATGAGTCGTGCCAATCATAGCAGGTGAAGTCGTCCAAAAAGAATCACGAGAATCATGCTATTCTCAACATGAATCGTCATTCAAAACGAATCGCATGAACCGTGCCAATCATAAAGAATCACGAGAATCATGCTAGTCTCAACATGAATCGTCGTTCAAAAAGAATCGCATGAATCGTGGCAATCATAGCAGGTGAAGTCGTCCAAAAAGAATCGCAGATTTGAAAAATCGTGATTATGTATTGGAGTTTGTTTTTATTTTGCTTCCACCTTTCAAAGTACCAAGCCGAGCTTCGACGAAAACAGCCGAGTGTGCACCATTTATTTTATTGTGAGAAAATAAATAGTGCTGAGGCCACGATGCTAAATATAAGAATATAAAATAATATATAAAACGAGCACTGCCGATCATTGCCGAAGCTACCGCAGCGTCTTTATATTGTTGGGGGATGAGTAAAAGCAAGTGTTAGAATTTACAACTGCTATTGTTTGCGGTATCTTAAATAAAATATATGGACAGCTAAATCGTCACTAATTAGCAAGATACATCATTTCAGAAACAAAATTTTACGACATATAGGGCAACTATGCTCCAAAGTAATAGGTACAGAAATATACTATTCTAATGCATTAAAATTACCTTGAATATTCCTGAAGAAAATAATAATTATTTTGGGTAATAGCGTTGCCTTATAATGACGTATTTATAAACATTACATGACTTAGTGGCGCACAATCGTGACAGTGAATAATAATAATTACTCAGCGTATTAACATTACAAAAATACCGCCATGCAGTCGAAGTTTAGGTATCAATTTTAGACTAAAACAAACTTTGTATGTTTTTTTTTTTTCAAGTAATGGACAATTTTACCAAATATGTTTAAATAGATTGAAAAGAGTAAAACGTTCTTATTATAAACTATTGTTTTTATGCTAAAGGAGCTACCATATGACTATCATCTCCATGTTCAATATAAGTCAAACACAGAAAAGGCATGGGATTAATGAGTCATGAACGAATCGTATGAATCGATTACTGAAAATGAATCGCTCGAACCAAATGTTTGTAACTCGAAACTCCACATAAAATAGATAAGTGACTGTTGCAGAGATATGACGACAATGAAAGGATAAATGACAATGAAAACGGCACACTAGCAGTACTCGACTTAAAGCAGAGAATTGACTGTTGGAACCAAGGTTAATAGATTGTTGGAACAATATGAAATCAATGAATCGATAAGCATTAATGAACACCACAAACCAGGCAATACTAGGGCTATATACAGCAAGCATACTACCATACGTTTTTAAAAAACGTTTAAATGGGTACATTTTGTGTATGGGGATCAGACAAAGTGACGCATTACCGAGAAAACGTTTAATTGAGCAACATTTTAATGGAAAACGACTGGTCCCTAAAATTATAGCGTATATGTGCGAAAAATGTTGAAATGAATAACGGATAAGTGAGTTTCAAATGTTCTTCATGCTAATCGAGATAAACATAAGCAGAAATGCTTTCTTGTAAGCAGAATGGAAATAAGTGACTATATTAGGCTAAAGCGATAGTCAAATCTTTTAAAAGCTGGTTGCCATGTGGTTGAAATCCCTTTCTATGCATAGCCAGTAAGTAATTTTAAGTATTTTAAAACTGAAACGAATAACAAAGAATATCTAAAAAATGGTCAAATCCATGAAAAAATGTATATGACATAAATTATGTATTTTAACGGGATATACATTTTTTGTGAAGTAAGTTTTCATGTTTCTCTTACGGTTTACTAGTCATGCAAAATTTCATCCAGAATAAAGAGGTCTTAGGAGGCTATTCCCAGAAAAATCTAATATATGCATTTTATTTGTTATGTAAATAACTTTAATATAACGGTATTTTAATCAAATCGTTTGAGCCATTTTTGAGAAAATCAAAATATTCAAACATTTTTCCATGTAAAGGGCAGTTTGTGGTGGAGGGATTTTCCTCAAAATCATCGTATCGCATCCATCGATTACACTAAACCTAAATACCAAGTTTGGTATTTTACGAACTGTTCGTTTTTGAGTTACCGTTTTCACAGACACACTTGGCACACATACGGACACTATGCACATAGTACGTGTAGAGAAAGTAATTAAGAAATGTAGGAAGGTATAATCGAGAAATACAATGAGTTTAAACTTTGAAAAAAAATTATCCTCTGTTGTTTTTCCCCATGAGGCTCGATTTTAATGTTGAAAATAATTTTCTTCGAAACTTGGGTGATAAACGGCCATGAAAATTATTAGGGCCCTTATAATTACATACGTTGAACAAATATGTGATTAAAATTTAGGTAACCTGCATAAAATAGCACCCGGTATGATTTACTGGATAAACGTTGAGTATAAGTGGAAAATAGAAGAGAGGCAGAACAACATTTTCTAGACGTGTTTTTCAGTGCATCTCCGACACAGTGTTATTTGTTTTACTCGCGTACTGTTGTGTTATACGCGTTAAATGTTGCATTTCCAAACATGTGTTTGAAGAGACGTATGAGCATAATTGAAATACGAAATGTCGGATAAATACCACACTGTTAATGCTTGAGTATCCAGGAGAATTGCAGGTCGAAAAATTCATGATTTATTAACACTTTATTGCACGGTGTTGCATATAGCAATAAAGATGAACAAGCAAAGCTTTTGGTTAGACTGCCAGAAACTTTAACGAGCTTTCTCAACCGGGTACGATTCCCGACTTGGGTGAGGAATTTTTCTTTAATTACAATTAATCCCTATCCCCCACAGAGACTGGAAGTGTGAATGTGTGTGTTTAATGTTTAACCTAATATCCTTAACCTACAATTCATATGAATAGATAACTGTTGTTTCGCAAGTCAAAGCCCCCGATATGAACATTAAAGTCGAAGGGGGCTATACTAATGACACAATTAAAAACAAAAATTGAAGTGTTCCATTCACATGACTTTCTCTACATCTCTGCAACAAATTATTTTTAAAAAGCTTATGCTTCTATTTACTTCATGGTAATTGAGAAAACATTAGCATAAATAGCCTTATTACTTGCTTCTTTGTAAGTAGAAGCAAAACAGACGAAGTATTGTATTGCACCCAAAAACTCGATACCGAGATTTCACCGGAAATACATGTTTTAGGGTCCCCTGTATAAAAAAAAAGCATTTTCAGAAAAAAGGTCCGTGTGTCCGTGTGGCTGTGAATACGATAACTCAAAAACGAAAAGTCGGTAAAATAACAAACTTGGTATTTAAGTTTAGTACCTTCCAGGGATGCGACACGAAGATTTTTAGAAAAAATCCACCTACCACAAACTACCCTTTACAAGGCTCTAACGATTTTGATTAAAATATCGCATATTAAAGATATTCACCTATAAATAAAATATATCTTGAATTTTCTGGGAATAACCTCTGAAGACTACTTTATTCTGGATGAATTTAACGGAATTTTACATAACTGCTAAACCATTAGAGATGGACAAAAACTTACCACACAAACAATGTAGGACAACCGTTGTTCTTTCGCTGAATAATCCAAAATGTGTGCAATTTTTAAAACTTTAAATAGACGAGTTTGAAGGTTACGACATCAAGTTTGGGACAAGTTATAGTGTAAGCTAATCGATTGTTATCTTCGTTTGGTGACGTTTTGAAACGGCCTGTGTGTTAGTTGAATTACTATCATTAATTTAACTGTAGGATTATTATTGTAAGTGAATTTTGTACATTTAAATCTGCCACCGGGCAGTACCCAATTGCAGGGAATACATGCATACATACATTCTGGATGGCCCTCGTAGTACGTGTAGAGAAAGTAATGAACACGTTTCTTTAGGCTGTCAGATGTTTTGTGAAGTTTACGTCCATAGTTTGGAATGCTCCTGTGCAATTAGAAGTATTTAATTTGGTTGCCGAACAGGAAGGATGGCACCCTTGTGTCGCTGTTCCCATGCGGGACTGTACATACACAAACATTATTACCCCCTGCCGCAACCCCGTGAGGCAGACAAACATATGCAACACTCTCACCAGCACCAGATTGCGTGCTCAACTTGTTGCAGGCGTCCCCACATTCACTGTCATACAATACTACACTCTAGTATCTAGTTTTCGGTCCATTTTCAGCTAATTACTCACAAATATATTGCCATAAAAACGCCCAAAACTCGCGCAAATTACCATCTACATTTAGGATCGTACGCTTCTCGTATGTACGAAGGTCGTTTAAAAAGTCCTTAAAAACGATAGAAAAACAAATTATTTTTGGTAGATTTTTTACTTTCTCTAGCCCCGTATGTACAATGTACATAGGGATAGAGAAATATTGTATTCCACTCAAAAATTCACTATCGAAATTTCACCGGAAATACATGTTTTATGACCACCTGAATAAAAAAAATCATTTTCAGAAACACGTGGTATTTAAGTTTGGAATCTTTCAAGGATGCGACATGAAGATTTTCGAGAAATTCCCCCAACCCCTAACTACCCTTTACATGGAAAGATGTTCGAACATTTTGGTTTTCTTAAAAATGGCTCTAACGATTTTGATTAAAATACCACACATTAAAGCCATATCTATCACAAACAATATGTATATCTTGAATTTTCTGGGAGAAGCTTCTAAAGACCTGTTTATTCTGGATGAATTTTGCTTAATTTAGTATAGCTAGTAAACCGTAAGAGATGGAAAAAAAAACAAAAAACAAAAAACTTACTTTACAAAAAATGTAGACCTTGTTAAAATACACAAGTTATGTCATATACATTTTTTTTTCTCGTGGAGCTTTACTGTTTTCGAGGTATTCCTTGTTATTAGTTTCAATTGTGAAGTACTTATACTTTTCTCAGACGGAAGTGTCCGTTTTTCTTTTGTTCTACTCCTGGCCAAGCAAAGAAGCGATTTGCAATGACAATCGCATAACGACAGCTTATAAAACATTGGACTATCACTTTAGCCTAGTGCATTCCCTTAATTCCATTCTACCTATAAGGGACTAACTAATAAAATTCTGGTTATGTTTTTCTCGATTAGTATGGTGTTGAAAGAAGAATTATCTTTTGTAAGAAGTTTGTAGAGTAACTAGAGAAAGTTATGTGAGTGTAACGCATAAGATTTCTTCATTTTTCAACATAATCTCCTTTTAGCTCTATTCACCTTTTCCAGCGTTTCTCCAACTGTTTTAAGCATTCCAAAAAGTAGAGTTCCGGAAGTATCTTCGTTGGACGCGAATTGTTATTCGCCGAGCCGCTTTTTCAAGTTTGGAAACAACAAAAAGTCACTGGGGACCAATCTGGTGAAACGGTGGATGTTATAGTAAACCTTAATTCTACAATTTTCACCATCAAAACTGCGCAGGTGTGCATCCTTGCATGATCGAGATTGAAGGGAATCTGTTTCTTTGCCAGATGAGAGCGTTTTTTCCCCTTTATTTTTCCATTCAAATCGGTGCAATAACAATGCACAATACTCTCCATGTATCGTTCTTCCTTTCTGCCAGTAGTCAATGTAGATGATTGTGCTTGTATCCCAAAAATCCGAGGCCATCACCTTGTCTGCAGATTTCATCACTTTTGCTTTCGTTTGAGCCGAACCTACTGTGTTGACTGTGCTTTAGTCTCTGGAGTGTATCCATGTTTCATTCACATTTATGTATCGACACAGAAACTCTTCAGGATTGCGACGGAAAAACGTCAAACAAGCTTCTGAATCGATCACACGATTGCCTTTGTTTGAGAGCAACCGCGGCACCCATCTTGCCGAGACCTTTATCAGACCTAATTTTTGGTGCACAATTGAGAACACTGTACCTCGTGATATGCCTGTGCCTTCTACTATTTCGCGAACTTTGATTTGACAATCACTCAAAACTATATCCTGGATTTTGTCAATCGTTTCGGAGGAAGTCACTTCTACTGGATGTACGGAACGATGTTTATCATTTGTGGATGTACAGCCACGTTTAAATTCACTTAAGCAAATATAAATTATCATAAACGCAGGAGCAGCTATGCCAATAACTTCATCCAACTCGGCTTTTATCTCTTTCTGTGTTAAGCCTTTTAAATAGAAGTGTTTAATCACCGCACGAAACTCGTTTTTCCCCATCTTTCTAAAGAAGCAGATTGTTGATTCAATCGCCTATGGCAAGGAAACCACGTGATGGATATAGCTGAAACTTTAACTGCCATCTAGTAAGAGAGGACAGTTACTAAATAGAAAAAGTTTACGATGCTACGAGCGTAATTTCTTGGATTTTCTAAAGAGTTTTTGAACGCCCCTCGTATTTCCAATTGGGGAGACAAAACCTTGATCAGTGCCACCCTGCATGTTGTTGTTCTAAACCCGTCAGTAGCCTATCTTGGCCATTTTACCGTTCACGTTTTATCGTTTTCACCTCGACGTAGTTACTACTTTTATTTTCTCTATCACCTAGGTATTTCACCCATAAATTTAATAGCGAGATTTCACTGGGAATACACGAGTCGAGGACCCCTAAATACTAAAAGATCGTTAAAAATCCTTGTCTGTGTGTTTATGTGTAACACAACAATTAAAAGTCGGAGGCATGCGACGCAAAACTTGTCAATAAAATCCCCATTCCAACTGCCCTTTACATAGAACATTTTTACTTTTTCTACTTCTTATATAGTACACAGGTACAGAAAGTATTGCATTCCACCCAAAATTTCGATACCGAGATTTCACTGGAAATGCACCTTTAGGGTTTCCTGTATTAAAAAACATATATTTTTAGGAAGGGGTCCGCGCGCGCGAGTGTGTGTGTGTGTGGACAGGATAACTCAAACGAAAGAAGGTTCAATACCAAACTTGATATTTAAGTTCAGCATCTTCCAAGAATCCTTCTCAAAGATTTTCAAGAAAATCCCCCCACCCCAAACCAACCTTTACATGGAACAATTTTCAAAACGTTGATTTTCTAAATTGTATGAGATCTACGAAAACTTTGTACGCTAAAAATCACATATTTTATGTTATATGTGTATATTGTTTTTGTAGAGTAAACGATTTATAAGATATTGCTTATTATTGGTTTCAAATTTAAAATAGTTTCACTTTTCTCAAACTAGAAGTAGTCGTCTGTTTTTCTTTTGTTTTACACTTGGACATACAAAGAGTAGTGACTTTCAAAGTCAATCCCATATCGGCAGGTTTTAAAAGATTTGACTATCACTTTAGCCTAGTGTATTCCCGTATTTCCCTACGATTTCTCATCGATTAGCATGAAGTGTATATAAGAATAATCTCTTGTAAAAAACTTGGTTTGCAGAACAGGTAGAGAAAGTAATGTGAATGAAACACATAAGATTTTTTGTTCATATTTGACTAAACTATATAGCAGAAATGAGAGCAGTTTCATTGCACCCAGTTACAGCCATCCTTAGATATTAAACTGCAGGAGCACATACCAGATGCTCACAAAACAGATAAAAAGGGAATTTGTATATAAGCTTATAAGAAAGCAATGTAAAATAGTTGTGAATATTTAAGGGTAGAAATATGCATAAATGCAAGTTGTTGTAACTTAAGTAATTAAGGCAAGGCGAGCCACCTTAATTCCAGTTAACAGTTCACCAATCACCTCTGGCTATGAGCACAGGGTTTAGGCTAAAGAATGTAAGATAGAAAAGACTAGACATAGAAAGGAGTGAGACAGGAATGTGACTTGTCTTCCAAGTAGCACAGGGAATTGGAGAGTCAGAAAAAGCAAGCATAAAGTTAAAGTGAGAAGGAACCATTGAGTTTTTCCAAACGCTACATATGCACGCTATCAAAACTTGGCACAATTTACTCTCATAACTTGTGAGGTGAAGCTAACTAAGAACCAATAGGAGATACTGCTACATTTTATGGCGCGAAAGTTGGCGTCACCCAGGATCAGTATTTAAGGCACGGCAGATCTCTTACGCTGTTACTCTCTTACTGTGACTCTCTTGAGCTTGAATTCACGTCACATTGTGTTGCGCACACGTCCACGTGCTTAAGTAGTGGGGGAGCGATGTGCAGATTGTTAGATTAGGCTCATGATTAATATCTTAAGTGATAAAACATGTAAATGGCGTGTTATTTATGGACGCTCTTTAACTGCTGTGGTTCTCAACGTCCCATTCTAAATTGGGCGTGAAAGACCACTTAATTTTGCTCAGAGGTCTCTATCTACGACACGGGACCGACTGCTTTACTTCCCTTCCGAAGGAAGCCATGCTAAGGATTTTTACACCCGAAGAAATCCATCGTCCTCCGCCGGGTTTGAACCCGCGACCTTGGGTATATGAAGTTAGCATGGTAACCATTACACCACGGAGTGCGACTAATTTAAGTGATGGGAGTATTTATTTATAACTTATTTTGTAAGGAAACAAGCTAGCTGTCCGTTTAAATTTCTGATACTATTAATTCAAGTTGTAAGGTGACATGCAGTGTTTTTAATATTAGCCTCACCCACAGAACCCATGAGATAATTTTAATTAGACGATTAAGAGTGGAATCTTCATCAACGACGTAGCTGAGGACACTGCTGGAACGAGACACCGACTTCTCGCGACAAAACGCAGAGTTCACTGCTAACCTATTCGCGGTTCCAGGAATTTAAAAATCTTAGCGTTATAGTATTAAAACACATCCACTACCACCGTAACATGATTAGTAGCTTTCAAAAAATGAAGACTAAGAAATAGTAGAAGAAAGAAACTTTGCAGTAATAAATCTAACCCAAGAATTCGTCTACCAACCAGGGGAAGCTATGAAAACACGTCAAGGTCGGTTTTAGCCGTTGCAATTGTAATCGAATGCTAGTCCCTGGCACTACCACACAAGTGTTGTATATTTAGCATTTTTAGTTCCCTTTGATGGGTCATACCTGAAAATGTGCAATTAGTCTTTTGCATTATAGTGCGTAAAATTGAATTTTACACACTGTTGTCAGTACGAGTAAGATGCAATTGTAAAAATAGTAAATTGTAATTTTACAAATTACCTATTGCAAATTTTCCTGAACTGAAAGTGCAGGAGCCGTGTTTTTTTTTGTTTTTTTTTTTGGCAATCTTTATTCAATCATTTCCAATATTTATTTAAACATATACAAGCACTGTTGTATGTGAATGTCCGTGAAAATTTGATATTTATTACTTTCTCTACACGTATGAGGCGACTCGGGTATAGAGCATAGTACGGTGGGACGTGCTTTATGTGAGATTTATTACAGCTAGCTCCCCCGAGAGGAGGGGTGAAGGGAAGCAATCACAAGATTAGGATTATCGTGGAAGGGCCCCCAGTTATTGGGAACACACCCTCTTAGACTTACATGACCCTGGGGGAGAGGGATGACGGGAGAGATCCGAAAATCGACCAGTTCTGGATGACGATGGGCGCAAGCATGGATAGGGTCCCTAATGTTTCCTGATCTAGCGCATCTTACTTCGTCCGGCGCTACCCGCAACGTCACGCAGAAACATTTACAGACCACACAGCCAGCGTGACCTTGTCTTTCAACCCTGAAACAAATAGCAATGAAGTGGTGACTACAAGAAATGATGGTCAAAACAGTCGTGACTGCCTCCGTGGTCGAGCGGTCAGCGAGCTGACTTCTCTCTCGGAGGTTCCGGGTTCGATTCCTGGCTGGGGCGAGACTTTTTTTTTTTACCAGAATTATTCCCTATCCCCCACAGAGCCTAGAAGTATGAACGTGTATGTGTGTGTGTGTGTGTGTGTGTGTGTTGGTGATTAAAACGATTAAACTAATGTCGTAAACCTACAGTAATAAGTTGTCAAAGCCTCCGGTATGACCACTAAAGTGAAACAATTAAAAAAAAAAAAAAAAAATAGCCAAGATAGAACGAGGAATCTCCCGAATGTCGGCAATATAAGTTACTGCCTGAACCATCCCGCTCGATTAATGAGCCACAGAAGACTGCAGGCCACAGGCAGAAGACAACAAAGACGTGCGGAGGTCACTATAATTTCCTGACTCAAATAGTAGTCCCACTTCTTGAGCTGTTATCGAGGACGATGAACGACCTGACCAACCAAGCAGCCCTTTACTGTCCACGGGATATAATCTTTCCTTTGAATAAGCTTCCGCACCATTTGTCCGCCACGAAACCTTGAAGCAGAAGAAAACTGACAGAAAAGGAAATCTTTATAGATGAAACTGCACACCAGCATTACCTAACGACCAGGGAAAAGCATGAACAACCCAAAGTCAGAAAGGCGAAATTAGGACCTCGGTTATAAGGGCATTACTAACAACATCAGCATGTGATATAAACACAAATTGTTTCCGAATAACATAATGAAGTCAGTATTGGCTAATGTGCAATCATTACAAAGCTAATAGTTATTGAGTGCACAGATGGTTTACTTATTTGTATTGCTAACAGAGCATTACTAATTCAGGCGTGCATGTTGCAAGCGAGGCTTTCATAGTTTTCCAATACGAGCACGAATAATCACGAGCTCACACGAAACATTCCGAATCAGTTACTAAACAGCGGACTCAAGAGTCTCCTACTATAGAACTCTTGTGGATTTATTTCACTAATTTTGGACGCCTTGTCTGGAGGGTAATACTTCTGTTTACTTTCTCTACCGAGTACTATTCACGTACCTTCATAGTGGGCAGAGAAGATATTGTATTCCAACCAAAAACTCGATACCGAGATTTCACCGGAAATATATGTTTTGGATTTAGAAAAATGTCCGTTAGTGTGTGTCTGTGGGCAGCTTAGCTCAAAAACGAAAAGACCCTTAAGTACCAAACTTGGTATTTGAGATCGCTATCTTCCAAGGATGCGACACGATGATTTTCAATAAAACTACCCTTAAATGGAAAAAAATTCGTACATTTTGATTTTCTCAAAAATGGCTTTAGCGATTTTGTTTAAAATGTCTTATATTTAATATATTTACATGCGAAATAAAATGTATATCTTGTATTTTCTGGGAATAACCTCTAAAGATCTCTTTATTCTGGCTGTTTATTATTAAATTTTGCATAACTGGTAAACTGTAAGAGATAGACAAAAACTTACCACACATAAAATGTAGAGGACCATAAAACACACAATTTTTGTTATATACTTTTTTTTTGTGAAGTTGAACGTTTTTGAAATATTCCTTGTTTTTTGGTTTTAGCTTTAAAAAAACCTACACTTTTTCATACAGGAATTTGTCAACTCCTATCCATAGACACAAAGGAACTTCAGCTACATAGCAACCAGCTTTTGACTATCACTTTAACCTATGATACTCCCTTATTTCGCTTCTACTTACAAGGAAGCAAGAAATAAGACTATTTCAGTTTTTTTTTTTTTTTTTTTTTTTTTTTTTTTTTCTCGATTAGCATGAAGTAAATGCAAGCATAAAATTTTTAAAACTAATTTGTTGCAGAGATGTAGAGAAAGTTATGTGAATGGAACACATCACATTTTTTTTTAGTTTATAATGGATATTTAGGGTATTTGATGTTTAGGAGGCAAAGCAGGAAGTTGATCTCTGTATGGTAATTACAGAGGACGCCTTAATTACGGCAGGTTGAGTTACACCTCTTACACTACCGGATTTATAGAGGAGCGCGTGCCATAGGGTCATTACAATTAGCCTTTGGAAACACACTAGTGTGTGCCTTATCTCCGTTCATACGTCACTTACCTCCATGCTACTGTTTACTGCTTTTTTACTCTTCCTTCATTCACACGCGTGTCAACGCTTTTATAACAATAAAATCAAATAGAAGAGGCTAACTTCACACGGTAATTATAACCGGTGAAGTAAGAAAACTCAC
This sequence comes from Hymenopus coronatus, assembly GCA_030762935.1. NCBI lineage: Eukaryota > Metazoa > Arthropoda > Insecta > Mantodea > Hymenopodidae > Hymenopus > Hymenopus coronatus. Next base: position 15,196,678 of record CM060895.1, read on the forward strand.
TATCGAAACATTTCACTTAAAACATCAGATGTGTTACATTCACATGACTTTCTCTACACCTCTGCAACAAATTATTCTTAAAAAGCTAATCAAGAAAAAATTAGTAGAAATAGTCTTATTACTTGTAAGTAGAAGCAAAATAAAGGAGTAGAATAGCTTAAAGTGATAGTCAAAAGCTAATTGCTATGTGAGTGAAGTTCCTTTGTTCCTTTGTTTGTATGGACATGAGTTGACAAATTCCTGTATGAGAAAAGTAAGATTTTCAAAGCTGAAACCAAATCCACGAAAAAAAAATTATATAACATAAATTGTGTGTTTTAATGTTTTCTACATTTTTTATCTGGTAAGGTTTTGTATAGCTCTTACGGTTTAGCAGTTATGCAAAATTCCGTAAAATTCGTCCAGAATAAACTAGTCTTCAGAGGCTTTTCCCGGAAAATTCAAGATATACATATTATTTGTCACTTAAATATCTGTAATCGTTAGAGCCATTTTTGAGAAAATAAACATTTTCGAAAAAATAGTTGCATGCAAAGGGTAGTTAGGGGTGGGGGATTTTCTTGATAATCTTCGTGTCGCAACCTTGCAAGATACCAAACTTAAATACCAAGTTTGGTATTTAACGGTCTTTTCGTTTTTGAACTATGCTGTCCAGACACACACACACACACACACACACACACACACAGGCACACGGACCTTTTTCTGAAAACACTTTTTTTATACAGGGGACTCTAAAACATATATTTCCGGTGAAATCACGGTATCACCTTCTCTAAACACTATGTACATATTACGTGTAGAGAAAGTAAAAATCTAATGTTGTCCATTCACACTTTCTCTACATCTCTGTAACAAATTATTGTTAAACAGCTTATGGTTCTATATACTTCATGCTAATTGAGAAAATTAGCAAAAATAATCTTATTACCTGCTTCCTTGTAAGTAGAAGCGAAATAAGGGAGTACCATAGGTTAAAGTGATAGTCAAAAGCTGGTTGCTATGTTACTGAAGTCCAATTGTTTGTATGGACAAGAGTTGATAAATTCCTGCATGAGAAAAGTATAATTGTTTTCAAAGCTGAATCTAATAATAAGGAATATGTCAAAAACGATCAACTCCTCGAAAAAAATGCACATTACATAAATTGTGTTTTACGTGCACTACATTTTTTGTGTGGTAAGTTTTTGTCCATCTGTTACGGTTTAGCAGTTATGCAAAATTTCGTAAAATTCATCCAGAATAAAGAAGTCTTTAGAGGCTATTCTCAGAAAAGTCATGATGTACATATTATTTGTCAGGAAAATATCTTTAATCGTTAGAGCCATATTTGAGAAAATTTCGAAAAAAAGTTGGGGTGGGAAAGCTTCTTGAAAACCTTCTGTCACATCCTTGCAAGATACTAAACTTAAATAGCTTTTTCTAATTTTTTCTATACAGGGTACCCAGAAACATCTGCGTGAAATCTCGGTAACGACATTTTGGGTGGAATGCAATACTTTTAGTACGATAGAGAAAGTAAAAAGATATGCACTTTTACAAGGTTTCAATTCATATTAGCGCCCCAGAAAAGCAGTTTGTGGCTGGCTTGTTTAAAGCATAGGCGATGGAGGAGTGTACATCAACGTTGATTATAGGAGGAGACAAATAAAGGGCAATATTTTCTTTGTGAACGTTTCCAGCCCCGACACGCGTGTATGTATTGCGTGACCAGAAGTGCTCATTATCACGGACCAAGAGTTGCGTTTCCCCTTTAAACCACCAGGCAAGCTCTACAATTTTTGTTCCTCGTGGGTTGTGGTTCAGGTGGTGCGTCTGCGCAGACCGATCTTCTCTGCCCTCGTAGCGAAACGTCTCTTTAACGGGCGATTCAATTCAGTGGACATGTTACCGTTTACGGAGACACAAAAGTGCTTTTATTAGCAAATATGTACATTATTGGATTCTAGTACAAAATAACACCACATTTTAAAGTACCTACATCTTTGAAATGTTACATTCTCCAAGAATAGATGTGACACTTGTTTTGGACATTTTTAAGCTGGTTAAATTACTCTCTAGGTCAGATTTTAAAGCCACTTTTCTCTTATTCAATTTTTAACGCCCATATTCAAAATCTATTTTCACCCAAAGAAGTACTACTAAATGTCAGAAACTTGTCCTCAAAGCAGTGCAAAATATGTACATTAAAATGTCTGGTTGGAATTTTCATTCTCATCGTATGTTTTATCAATTACTTTTTTTACACATTAATTAGCATTATCATCCGCTGTTTTCCCCACTTTGTAAAATAAAGTCTTTTTACTTTCTCTACACGTACTCTGTACATGGTATAGAGAAGGTATTGTATTCTACCCAAAAACTTGATACCGATATTTCAACGGACACACATGTTTGGGGTCCCCCTTAATCAAAAAAAAAAAAAACAGTTTTACTTTCTCTACACGTGTAAAGAGAAGGTATTGCATTCCACCCAAAAATTTGATACCGAGATTTCAACGGACACATGTGTTTTGGGCCCCCTGAATAAAAAAAAAATTCACTTTCTCTACACGTACTATGTACATAGTGTATAGAAAAGCTATTATATTGCACCCTAAAATTCGATATCGAAATTTCATCCGCAAATACACGTTGTGGGTCCCCCTGAATCCAAAAAAGGCATTTTTAGAAAATAGGTCCATGTGTGTGTCTATGGACAGCATAGCTCAAAAATGAAAAGGCCGTTACGTACCAAACTGATATTTAAGTTCAGCACCTTCCAAGGATGCGACACGAAGATTTTCAAGAAAATCCCACCCCAAACATGAAACATTTTTGAAAACTTTTATTTAAAAAAAATGCTCTAACGATTTCGATTAAAATCTCTTATATTAAAATATTCGCATTCCAACTAAAATGTATATTTTGAATTTTCTGGGAGTAGCCTCTGAAGACTTCTTTCTTCTGGATGATTTCTATTTAATTTTGCTTAACTGGTAACCTGAAAGAGATAAACAAAAACTTACTATGCAAATATGTAGATCATGATAAAACACATAATTTATATCATATACATTTTTTTTTCGTGGAGTTTGCCGTTTTCGAGAAATTCCTCGTTATTTATTTCGGTTTTAAAATACTTAAAACCAATATCATATGGGAAATTGTCATGATTGGCCACGCAAAGAAAAGAATTTCAATCCTATAGCAACCACATTTTAAAACATTTGACTGTCGGTTTAACCTAGTCTAAGTAATAAGACCGTTTCTGCTAATGTTTTAGCTTTAAATAGATACATGAATAAGCTTACTGACAATAATTTGTTGTAGAGAAAGCCATGTGAGTGGAGCATTTCAGATTTTTAAAGCCTTGCGCTGGTTAAATTACTCTCTAGGTAAGATTTTAAAGCTATTTTCTCTTGTTCAAATTTTACTTTCTCTATCACATATGTACATAGTAGTTAGAAAATGTGTTGTATTCCAACCAAAAATTCGATGTCAAGATTACACTGGAAATATATGTTTTGAGGGTACCTGAGTCCAAAGGAGTATTATTAGAAAAAGGTCTATGTGTGTGTCTGTGGACAACATAACTCAGAAACAAAAAGTCCCTAAGTTTAGTATCTTTCAAGTATGCAACAGTAAGATTTTCAAGAAAATCCTCTCCCTCACCTCAAACTACCCTTTACATGGAGCAAGTTTTGGAAAGTTTGTTTTTCTCAAAAATGGCTATAAACATGATTAAAATACAGTATATTAAAAGATTTACATAACAAATAATATTTATATTTTGATTTTCCTTGGAATATCCTCTGAAACCCCTTTATTCTGAATGACTTTTGCATAACTGGTAAACCGTAAGAGATAGACAAAGATGTACCACACAAAAAATGCAAATCTCGTTAAAATACATAATTTATGTCATATACGTTTTTCTTGTTGACCGTTTTTGAGCTCTTCCTTGTTTTTACTTTCCTTACACGTACTATGCACAGAGAAGGTATTGTACTCCACCCAAAAATTCGATACCGAAATTTCACCGGAAATATATGTTTTAGAATCCCCTGTATCCAAATTGAGCATTTTCAGAAAAAAGGTCCGTGGGTCTGTGAACACGATAACTCTTAAACGAAAAGTGGGTAAAATATCAAAGTTGGTATTTAAGTTCATTATCTTCCAGGGATGCAACACGAAGATTTTGAAAATGTTTGCGTTATAAGATTTTGTCCATCTCTTACGGTTTAGCAGTTATGCAAAATTCGGTAAAGGGTAGTTGAGGGTGGGGGGATTTTCTTAAAAATCTTCGTGTCGAATACTTGGAAGATACCAAGTTTAGTATTTAACGGACTTTTCGTTTTTGAGCTATGCTGCCCACAGATAGACACATGGACCTTTTTCCGAAAATGCTTTTTTGGATTCAGGGGGACCCAAAACATGTATTTCCGGTGACATCTCGGTATTGAATTTTTGGGTGCAATACAATACATTCTCTATACACTATGTACATGGTACGTGTAGAGAAAGTAAAAAGTTGACTATCGCTTTAGTGTATCATATCTGAGTTCCCTTCTACTTACAGGGAGCTAAGCTATAGACCATTCTGCTAATGTTTATCTTGATTAGCATGAAATTGAGTGTAGTTCCTTTGTAAGTTTGTTTGCATAGCAGGTAGAGAAACTCATGTGAGGGGCATATCATATTTTATTTTCACTTTCAAAATAACGTGAGATAATATTACATTTATTTGAGCCAGCGTCTATTCTGAAGTTGCCGGTTTACCACACTCTTAAAGAAAGAAAACGGAAAGAATTATCCTCTTTTATCATGAGGAGGCGTTTGAAAGCAAAACAGTTGAAGATCCTGAGTTAATTCTTTATAAGTTTCTACTTTCTTTTAATGGATTTCTCGTGCTTCGTCTGTAAAAGAGGATAACGCTGCTAAGTCTAACCATGTTTTTGATTTCCTTTACACCCGCCTTCATCTTGTTCTTTGAATTCAGCTTCGACTTCTCTACTTTACGGAGCTGTTCGTTCTTCTCATTTTTGTTCAAAAGCTTAGCGAGACTTTCTTCCCGCGCGTCCCACTCCTGACACCAAGTGTGGCAAATAAACGCAATATAAGGGTTCCTAACTTTATTTGCTTCTGAAATAAGCAACTTCTTCCGACATTCAACTGCCGTACTTCGGCGTAACGTGTGAAATTCATCTATTTCTGGAAAGTAAGCCTCTGAAAAGGGCTCACAAAATGCGTTCAATTTTGGGCGTTTTTACGTGAAATGCATACATGATGTTATTGTGGCTAAACCATACGGACGTTCTCAAATTTGAAGAAGCTTTGGTATGCGGCGGTAGGGCTGGAATGTGGTAAACACAGTAAGAGCGACGCACCGGTAACCGGAGGCTTTGAAAAGCGTCACGTCTGACGTATGGCCAGATTCTTCCACTAACTTCGGCTTCCACTATTTTTCACAATGCTATGTGACTCAGTTCTGATTTTAAGATGAGTGGAAATAAGATTTTCATAATTACTTTCTCTACACGTACTTTCATAGTGTAACTTTCTCTACAGGTACTATGTACATAGTGTATAGAGAAGGTATACCGAGATTTCACCGGAAATACATGTTTTGGGTCCCTCTTAATAAAAAAAGCATTTTTAGACAAAGGTCCGTGTGTGCGTGTGTCTGAGGACAGCATAGCTCAAAAACGAAAAGACAGTTGAATACCAATCTTGATATTTAATTTTGGTATTTTCCAAGGATGCGACACGAAGAATTTTACATGGAAAAAATTTCGAAAATTTTTATTTTCTTAAAAATGGCTCTAACGATTTTGATTAAAATCTCGTATATTTAAGAGATTTATTAGACAAATAAAATGTATATCTTGAATTTTCTGGGACTAGTCTCTGAAGACAACTTTATTCTGGATGAATATTACGGATTTTGGTATAACTGCTAAACTGCAAGAGATGGACAAAAACTTACCACACAGAAAATGTAGAGCACATTAAAACACACAATTTAAGTTATATACATTTTTTTTTCGTGGAGTTGATCCTTTTTAAGATATTCATTGTTTTTGGTTTCAGCTTTGAAAAGCATACCTTTCTCATTCAGAAATTTGTCAACTCCTGTCCATACAAACAAAGGAACTTCAGTCACATAGCAACCAGCTTTTGACTATCACTTTAACCTATAGTGCTCCCGTATTTCCCTTCTGCTTACAAGGAAGCAAGTAATAAGACTATTTCTGCTAATGTTTTCTGAATTTGTATGAAGTACATAGAAGGTTAAGGTTTTTAACAATAATTTGTTGCAGAGATGTAGAGAAAGTCATATGAATGTAGCACATCAGATTTTTTTAAATGTTATCTTTGAATGCAATTTCTGAAGAAGTAAAATTTTCTATACAAATGCCCTATTACCTTAGAAACTAATTGACACCAAGGGCTGACATTTTTACCACACGTTTGCATCTAAATAGGCCTTATTTTAACGAAAAACATTTACTGCTATTTTTTTAAGATTTAAAAATCATCATTTTTCAATACAATTTTAAACGCTTCATTCAAAAAATGATACCTTTCCTTCTAATGAACAGCAGTATTCTATTTTTCGTCAATCAAGAGTAAAGGTATTGCTGAATATATCTTGAAAAATCTGATGTGTTCCATTCACATGGCTTTATCTACATCTTGGCAACAAATTATTGTCAAAAAGCTTATGCCTCTATTTACTTAATACTAATCGAGAAAAAATTAGCAGAAATAGTCTTATTACTTGTTTTATTGTAAGTAGAAGCGAAATAAGGGAGTACCATAGGTTAAAGTGACAGTCAAAAGCTGGTTGCTATGTGACTGAAGTTCCTTTGTTTGTGTTGACAGGAGTTGAGAAATTCCTGTACGTGAAAAGTATGTTTTTCAAAGCTGAAACCAAAAACAAGGAACATCTTAAAAAGGATCCACTCCACGAAAAAAAATGTATATTACATAAATTATGTGCTTTAATGTGCTCTACATTTTCTGTGTGGTAAGTTTTTGTCCATCTCTTACGGGTTAGCAGTTATGCAAAATTCCGTAAAATTCATGCAGAATAGAGTAGTCTTGAGAAGCTATTCCCAGAAAATGCATGACATACATTTTATTTTTCAGGTAAATATCTTTTATATATGATATTTTAATCAAAATCGTTAGAGCCATTTTTGAGAAAGTTAAAAATTTCGAAAAAAGTTTCATGTAAAGGGTAGTTTGTAGTGGGGGGGGGGGCTTTTCTTGAAAATCTTCGTGTCGCATCCTTGGAAGATACCAAATTTAAATACCAAGTTTTCGAGCTATGCTGTCCACACACGCACACACAGAGGCCGCGCCGTGGCCAAGTGGTTAGACAACTCGCCTCTCACTTAGACGGGCCGTCGATCCCAAACGACGCATGTGAGATTTGTGGTGGATAAAGCGGTGCAGGGGCGGGTTTTCCGGTTTCCCCCGCCATCGCATTCCACCGGTGCTCCAGTGTCATCGCCTGCGGTGCTACAAGTACTAAAAGCGGACGTTAAACACTACAAAAAACACATTCCTACATACAAACACGCACACACGAACCTTTTCCTAAAAATGATTTTTTTTGGATTCAGGTGGACCCAAAACATTTATTTCCCATGAAATCTTGGTATCGAACTCTTGGGTGGAATGCAATATCTTCTCTAGACACTATGTACATAGTACGTGTAGAGAAAGTAAAATGTAGCTCATTCTGTTAAGCAGTTATTAAGATAATGGGTCAAACTTTAACATTGGAGAGATAGGGCAATTCGACTCCCCTTAAAAGTAAGGAAGAATTGCTCGCCAATTCAGTATCATGAGGGAATCATGAGTCAGACTTCGAGTGGAGCGTTAGCGCACAGTGGCGTACGAGCACTGCGCGTCGAAGCGTCGAATGAATTGTTTGCTGTGTAATAGGAAATGTAGTTTTATTTATGGACGCTCTCTAGCTACTTAGCCTCCAATTCTACACTGGGCGTGAATTTTCTTCAGAGGCATATTATCAGGCTTGAGGTTCTTTTATGCTCCGTATATCTAAGACACGGGACCAACGGCTTTACTTCGCTTCCGAGGGAAGCCATGCTAAGGATTTTTACGCCAAAAAAAATGATCATCCTTTGCCGGGTTTTGAACCCGCGATCTTGTGTGCATGAAGTTAACACGGTTACACCACGTAGGGGCGACCGTGCGCGCTTGCGTATGCGTGTGAATCCTTTAATCCTACGGATTGGTGTAACTAAGCAACCCTGCATAATACAGACGTTGTGAAATGCAGGTGCTGACCACATTCACCAGCCTCTGATTAGGGCTACGGTTGTAATCCATGTTAAACGTGCACCAGTGGTTAACATTATGAAAAATCTGATGTGAACCATTCACATGACTTTCTCCATATCCCTGCAACAAATAATTCTTAAAAAGCTCATACTTCTATTTACTTTATGCTAATCAGAAAAAAATAGCAGAAATAGTCTTATTACTATCTTCCTTGTCAGTAGAAGCGAAATAAGGGACAACCGTAGGTTAAAGTGATAGTCAAATGCTGGTTGCTATGTCAATGAAGTTCCTTTGTTTGTATGGATAGGAGTTGAAAAGTTCCTGTATGAGAAAATTATACGTTTTTCATAGCAGAAACCAAAAATAAGGAATGTCACAAAAACGTCGAACTCCACGAAAGAAATGTATATAACATAAATTGTGTGTTTTAAAGTGCTCTACATTTTTTTTTGTAGTAAGTTTTTGTCCATCTCTTACGGTTTAGCAGTCATTCAAAATTTAGTAAAATTCATCCAGAATAAACCACTCTTCAGAGGCTATTCCCAGAAAATTCAAGATATACATTTCATTTGTCAGGTAAATATGTTTAATATCCGAAATTTTAATCAAAATCGTTAGAGCCATTTTTGAGAAAATCAAAATTTTCGAAAAAAGTTCCATGTAAAGGGTAGTTGGGGGTGGGGGGATTTTTCTCAAAAGCTTCGTGTCGCATCCCTGGAAGATACTAAACTTAAATACCAAGTTTGGTACTTTACCGACTTTTCGTTTTTGAGTTATCGTGTTCACAGACACTCGGACACACACACACACACACACACACACACGGACCTTTTTGTGACAATGCTTTTTTTGGATATTGGGAACCCTAAAACATATATTTCCGGTGAAATCTCGGTATCAAATTTTTGGTGGACTGCAATACTTTCTCTATACACTATGTACATAGTGCGTATGGAGAAAGTAAAAATCTGATGTGTTACACTCACATGACTTTCTCTACCGCTCTATAAACAAACTTCTTCCAAAAGATTATCTATTCTTCCTTCTACACAATGCTAATCGAGATAAACATTACCAGAAAGCTCTTATTACTTGGTTCCTTATAAGTAGAAGGGATCTAAAGAAATACGCTATACTAAAGTGATAGTCAAATGTTTTAAAAGCTGTCGTTATGCGATTGTCATTGCAAATCGCTTCTTTGTTTGGCCAGGAGTAGAACAAAAGAAACACACAGACACTTCCTCTGAGAAAAGTAGAAGTACCTCACAATTAAAACTAATAACAAGGAATACCTCGAAAACGGCAAGCTCCACGAAAAAAATGTATATGACATAACTTGTGTATTTTAACAAGATCTACATTTTTTTACAGCAAGTTTTTGTCTATCTCTTACGGTTTACAGTTATGCCAAATTAAGCAAAATTCATTCAGAATAAACAGGTCTTTAGACGCTATTCCCAGAAAATGCAATATATACATTTTATTTGTAATAGAAATGGTTTTAATATGTGGTATTTTAATCAAAGTCGTTAGAGCCATTTTTAAGAAAAACAACATTTTCGAAAATTTTTCCATGTAAACGCTAGTTAGGGGTGGGGGGTTTGGTATTTAACCGCCTTTTCATTTTTAGGATATGCTGTCCACAGACACACACACACAAACACAGATCTGTTTCTAAAAATGCTTTTTTTGGATTCAGGGGGTTCTAAAAATGTATTTCTGGTGAAATCTCGACATCGAATTTTTAGGTGGAGTACAATACTTCTCTGTTCCTATGTACATACGGGGCTAGAGAAAGTAAACATGGATTCAGGGGGTCTCAAAACATGTATTTCCGGTGAAATCTTGGTATCTAATTTTTGGATGTATTACAATACAGTAGGTACATAATACGTGCAGAGAAAGTAATAAACAAAATACACACACGGTTATTTTTCAAAAATATTTTTTTGGATTCAGAGGGTCTCAAAACATGATTTCTGGTGAAATCTCGAGATGGAATTTTTGGATGCATTACAATACCTTCTCTATACATAATACGTGTAGTAAAAGTAATAAAATACAGACACACACACGCGGAAGTTGTCCTAGAAAACTTTTTTTGGATTCAGGGGGTCTCAATTCATGTATTTACGGTGAAATCTGGTGTCTAATCTTTGCGTGCCTTACGATACCTTCTCTATAGACTATGTACATAGTACGTTAAGAGAAAGTAATAAACAAAATACACACACACACCGGATATTTATCAAAATTCCTTTTTTGGATTAATAGGGTCTCAAAACATGTATTTCCGTGAAATCTTGGAATGGAATTTTTGTATGCAATACAATACCTTGTCTGTACACTATGTACATATTACGTGTAGATAAAAGTAATTAAACACACACACATTTTTGAATTCAGGAAGTCTCAAAACGATCATTTCCAATTGGAATATTGAATGTAATAAGTAGGCATCAACTCTATGTACACCCCTGCAGGAAATGCTTGTGTAGACTTTGAATTGTTTCTTGTGAGCAAACGCCGCTATCTTATCGTGCTTATGGTTCATTACTAAAGTTTTATGAAGTTGGCTCCCCCGTCTCAAAGCGTCTGCCTTGTGTAACTGAAGACCACCGTCAGACCATCTTAAAACTCCCACTTATGGATGTTTAATTACGGAGTCTGCATTTTCTTCTTCAAGCACACTTTCGGCTTGCATCTTCTTCAAACACAACGCAATACATTTTAATTCATGTTCTGCTTTACCTCTCTTTCATATTCTTAACCGTTGTGGTTGTTAAGGTACTCCATAGCTTCAAACAAACCAAACTTAATGCAGGTGTTTTCATTGTCCGACAACAAAGTTACACTCCAAGTTAATTACTTTATCTTACCTAGAGAAGCTACTGCATTCAGCTCAAAAGTACGATATCTACAGCCAATTCAGCAGAAAAACATGCATTACTTCACTAGAGAAACACTTGATTATCATCCAAATATTATATACTCAGATACACGCTTTCAGATCTCTAAATCCAGAGACACTTTCTCTATTACGTATAGCAAGTACAAGAAGAATGTATTCCACATTTTGATAGCAAGATTTCTCCGGAAATCATGTTTTGAAGCTCTCAAATAAAAATAATTTTACCTTCTCTACACGTACTATGTATATAGTGTATAGAGAAGGTATTGTATTGTATTCTATATTGCGATTTCACCGGAAATACATGTTTGAAACCCCCTGAATCCAAAAATAAATTTAGAAAAATGTCCGTGTAAGTGTCTGTGGAAAGTATAGCTCAAAAACGAAAAGCACGATAAATACCAAACTTCACATGGAACTTTTTTCGAAAATTTTGATTTCTCAAAAATGGCTCTAACGATTTGATTAAAATATCGCATATTAAACATATTTACCTGACAAATAAAGTGTATATCTTGAATTTTCTGGGAATAGCCTCTGAAGACTACTTTATTCTGGATGAATTTTACGGAATTTAGCATAACCGCTAAACCGAAAGAGATAGACAAAATCTTACCACACAAATTATGTGGAGCACATTAAAACACACAACTTATGTTATATACAGTTTTTCGTAGAGTTGATCATTTTTGAAAAATTACTTGTTATTGGTTTCAGCTTTAAAAAACTTACTTTTCTCATACAGGAATTTGTCTACTCCTGTCCATACAAACAAAGGAACTTCAGTCACATAGCAACCAGCTTTTGACTATCACTTTAACCTATGGTACTCCCTTATTTCGCTTCTACTTACAAGGAGCGAAGTAATAAGACTATTTCTGCTAATTTTTTCTCGATTAGTATAAAGTAAATAGAAGCTTAACAATAATTTGTTGCAGAGATGTAGAGAAAGTCATGTGAATGGAACACATCAGACTTTTTTTATACACTGAGAGATGGAAATTGATAGCGCCATTCCAGCCATGGCTCCTACAAATATAATTCACACTTTCAATTGTTCCTGCCTCTTATTCCTCCTTGCGTGACCTGTTTACCTTGCAAACATTGTAAAAAGTATCACCGTTTGTTAGGTATATGACATTTTAAAAAATAAACATATATATATATATATATATAAACAAGTCATTATTTACTTGTTTTTCGAGATATTATGGAATGAGAAATTCTCAAAAAATAAACAAAAGAAGAAAAGAAAAGCTAGATACAACTAATTCAGCAGCAACACATGTATTACACCACTAGAGAAACTCTTGTGTTTCGTCCAAATATTATTATACACTGAGATACACGCTTTGAGATCTCTAAATGCACAGATTTTTTTTACTTTCACTATTATATATAGCAAGCAGAAGAAGAATCCATTCCACATGAAATTTTGATAAAATGATCACTGAAATGCAAGTTTTGAGACCCCCTGAATAAAATCCTTTTAGAAAAAGACACGTGTGCGTGTTTCTGGGTAATGAAAAATCTGATGTGTTCCATTCACATGACTTTCTCTACATTTGTGTTACAAATTATTGTTAAAAAGCATATTCTTCTATTTACTTCCCGCTAATCGAGAAACAAATAGCAGAAATGGTCTTATTACTTGTTTGCACTCAAGTAGAAGAGAAATAAGGGAGTACCATAGGTCAAAGCGATAGTCAAAAGCTGGTTGCTATGTGACTGAGTTCCTTTGTTTGTATGGACACGAGTTGACAAATTCCTGTACGAGAAAAGTTTAAGTTTTTTGTAAGCTAAGCCAATAACAAGGAATATCTAAAAAATGATCAACTGCACGAAAAAAATGTATAGTGTATAAATTGTGTGTTTTAACGAGCTGTCGTTTTTCTATTGAGTAAGCTTTTGTCTATCTCTTAAGGTTTACCAGTTACACAAAATTCCGCAAAATCCATCAAAAATAAAGAACTCGTCAGAGGCTATTCCGGGAAAATATACATTTTATTAGTCATGTAAATGTCTTTAATACACGATATTCTAATCAAAATTGTTAAATCTATTTTTGAGAAACTAATAATTTCCAAAATTTTTCCATGTAAAGGAAAGTTGGGGGTGGGACGATTTTCTTGAAAATCTTCGTGCACCATCCTTAGAAGATACTGAACTGAAATACCAAGTTTGGTATTTAACGGACAGACAGACAGACAGACAGACAGACAGACAGACACACACACACTTACATGGACATGTTTCTAAAAATGCTTTTTTACTTTTTCTGTATGTACTATGTACATAGTGAATAGAGAAGGTATTGTAATGCACGTTACAATTCGATACCGAGATTTCACCGGAAATACATTTTTTGAGACTACCTGAATCCAAAAAAAATAATTTTTAGAAAAATGTCTGTGTGTGTGTGTGTCTGTGGGCAGCATAGATCAAACACGAGAAGTCCGTTAAAAACCAAACTTGGTATTTAGGTTTGGTATCTTCCAAGGATGCGACACAAAGATTTTCAAGAAAATCAACCCATCCCCCAACCACCCTCTGCATGGAACTTATTTCGAAATTTTTGATTTTATCAAAAATGGCTCAAACGATTTTGATTAAAATATCGTATATTAAATATATTTACATGACAAATGAAATGTATATCTTGAACTTTCCGGGAATAGCCTCTGAAGACTACTTTATTCTGGATGAATTTTAGGGAATTTTGCTGAACTGCTAAACCGTAAGAGATGAACAAAAACTTACCACATAAAAATGTAAAGCATGTTAAAACATACAATTTATGTTATAATTTTTTTTTCGTGCAGTTGATCGTTTTTGAGTTATTCCTTGTTATTGGTTTCAGCTCTTTTTTTTTTTTAAAAAACAGTAACGGAGTCTGATCAGGACTCCGGTACTGTATCCCTATTTACATTTCCCCCCGTAGGTTTTACTGATTACTGGTTTTACTGTTTCTTTTACAAACATATACACATTACACAAACATATAACATCCATGCCCAAGGCGGGACTCGAACCCACAATCCCCTGCCCACGAAGCACCAAAGCGAGACGCTTTAGCGAGCGTGGCCATGGGGACCGGCAGCTTTAAAAAACTTATACTTTTCTCATACATAAATTTGTCAACTTCTGTCCATACAAACAAAGGAACTTCAGTGACATAGCAACCAGGTTTTGACTATCACTTTAACCTATGGTACTCCCTTATTTCGCTGCTGCTTACAAGGAAGCAAGTAATAAGACTATTTCTGCTAATTTTTTCTCGATTAGCATGAAATAAATATAAGCACAAGCTTTTTAATATTTTTTTTCAGAGATGTAGAGAAAGTCATGTGAATGGAACACATCAATTTTTATTTTAATTCAGGGAACCCCAAAAGTTGCATTTTCAGTGAAATTTCGGTATCGAATTTTTGGCGGAATGCAAAACCTTTTCTCTACTATAAATGTACTAAAGAAAGAAAACGGTAATAGAAAAAACTTGCATTTAATGAATGAATTCTGTTGGTGTCTAGGTGCTACTCAACAAGAAGTTATTTAAAGTGAGTTCTCACGTGAGTTCGCACCTGCGCCCAACAGCTGTGTCTACGTCACACATCGGTAGAGAGGCGTTCCTTGACATACGGTACATAGCTTCCGTCTGAATTAACACATCTGTCCGTGGGTAGATACCCTGATCACCTTCAAGCCGGGCCACATCAAGGTGCATGTAAACAACACTACCTGAAGAAGGTATCTTCGTTACTTCTTATTCTTCTTCTTTCGCTATTAACCTCCTCGAATGGGGTGAGATAGCTGTTGAGCTGACGGACTCTGGTCCAGAGACTGTACACAGGATCGTTGACATCTATTCCAAGCCGAGCATCGCGAATTCGCTGCACTTAACTATGCCTGTGGTAAAAGATGGGGAGGGCCCAAGTAAAATAATCGGTGTTATGGCACGCTTGGAGGGTGACGAGATTACATTTGACTGCAGTTGTGTAGATTTTGCACTGCATTATTAAGAAAAATTTGATGTGTTCCATTAACACAACTTTCTCTACATCTCTGCAACAAGTTATTGTTAAAAAGCTTATGCTAATCGAGAAAAATTAGGAGAAATAGTCTTATTACTTGCATCCTTGTAAGTAGAAGGGAAATAAGAGAGTACCATAGGTTAAAGTGATGGTCAAAAGCTGGTTGCTATGTCACTGAAGTTTCTTGGTATGGACAGAAGTTGACAAATTCCTGTATGAGAAAAGTATAAGTTTTCAAAGCTGAAACCAAAAACAAGGAATATCTCAAAAACGATCAACTCCACGAAAAACATGTATATAACATAAATTGTGTGTTTTAACGTGCTCTACATTTTTTGTGATGTAAGTTTTTGTCCATCTCTTACGGTTTAGCAGTTATACAAAATTTCGTAATATTCATCCTGAGTAAAGTAGTCTTCAGGGGCCATTCCCAGAAACTTCAAGATATACATTTTATTTGTCAGGTAAATATCTTTAATATACGATACTGTAATCAAAATCGTTTGAGCCGTTTTTGAGAAAATTAAAAATTACGAAAAAAAGTTCCATGTAAAGTGTAATTGGGGTGGGGGGATTTTCTTGAAAATCTAAGTGTCGCATCTTTAGAAGATACCAAATTTAAATACCAAGTTTGGTATTCAACGGTCTTTTCGTTTTTGAGCTATGCTGTCCACACACACACACACACACGCGGGCTTTTTTCTAAAAATGTTTTTTTTTGGGGGGGGGATTCAGAGAGTCTCAAAACTGTATTTCCGGTGAAACTCGGTATCGAATTTTTGGATGGAGTGCAACATATACGCTACGTACAAAGTACGTGTAGAGAAAGTAAAAACGAAAATTTAGTGAAATACCCAACTTACTATTTAAGTTTAGCATCTCCTAGGAATGCGAACATTTTTCAGCGAAATCCCTCAAACTACTCTTTACATGGAAAAAGTTCGAAAATTTTAATTTTCTCAAAAATGGTTGTATCGATTTTGATTAAGATACCGTATAATACAGATATTTATATTGCAAATAAAATGTAGATCACGAATTTTCTGGGAGTAGCTTCGGAAGTCCTCTTCATTCCTAATGTCTTTTGCATAATTAGTAAACCGTAAGAGATAGACAAAAGCTTAGCTCACACAAAAATATAGATCTCGTTTAAACACAATTTATGTCATATAAATTTTTTTGTAGACACTATTTCGTTCATTATACGTCATCGAGGGAATGGCCAATCCAGTATAATTGTTTGTTTGTTTTTTTTTGTTTTTTTTTTTTTTTTTGTAAATTTATTGCACCCACATTCATTTGCTTTCTCTCTGAATATCAGTGTGCAGTGATATTCCCGTACATAATGGTGGAAGTTCCAATAGACATATTAATTGCAATCATGCTTTACTAAGCCAAAATAATAGAATGAAGCAATACAAAGAGATCTGAAATTCAGGACATGGAGATCAAGTTGCAGAGTTTTTGGTGCAAATATACAAATGGGATTTTAGGAATATTATTCTTCGTGTCCATATAGGCTAATCATTGTTATTTTATTCACCTCTTATTCAATACAACTCGAGCTACAACTTTTCTGTAGATGAAAGTTGGAGCTCTCTTTATATTATTTACGATAATGATTTCCGAGGTTTTTACTTTCTCTATACGCACTATGTACATAGTGTATAGAGAAGGTATTGCACTCCACCCAAAAATTCGATACCGAGATTTCACCGGAAATATATGTTTTAGGTTCCCCTTTATCTAAATAAAGCACTTTCGGTAAAAGGTCCGTGTGTGTATGTGTGTCAGTGTGTCTGTGAACACGATAATTCAAAAACGAAAAATAGGTAAAATACCAAACTTGATATTTAAGTTTAGTATCTTCCAGGGATGCGACACGAAGATTTTGAGAAAAATCCCCCACCCCCAACTACCCTTTACATGGAACTTTTTTCGTAACATTTTTAATTTCTCAAAAAATGGCATTAACGATTTTGATTAAAATGTCGTATATTACAGATATTTACCTGACAAATAAAATGTATATCTTGAATTTTCTGGGAATAGCCTCTTAAGAGTAGTTTATTCTGGATGAATTTTACTGAATTTTGAATAACTGTTAAACCGTAAGAGATGGATAAAAACTTACTGCACAAAAAATGTAGAACACGTTAAAACACACAATTTATGGTATATACATTTTTTTCGTGAGTTCGTCGTTTTTGAGACATCCCTTATTTTTGGTTTCTCCTATGAAAAACTTATACTCTTCTCATACAGGAATTTGTCAACTGCTGTCCATACAAACAAAGGAACTTCAGTGACATAGTAACCAGCTTTTGATTATCACTTTAAACTACGGTAGTCCCTTATTTCGCTTCTACTTACAAGGAAGCAGGTAATAAAACTAGTTCTGCTATTTTTTCTGATCAGCATAAAGTAAATAGAAGTATAAGCTTTTTATCAATAATTTGTTGCAGGGATATAGAGAAAGTCATATGAATGGAACACATCAGATTTTTTATTCTTAACGTCCTTTAACCTGGTTGGTCATATCGGACGATGCATGGAATTGGTGAAATTATGCTCTAAAGCTACTCGACATTCGTCTTCTCAGGATAAGAGAAAACCCCGAAAAAAACCTTATCGTGCAATTCAGCCTAAGCCAGATTTGTCTCGCGACCTGAGAGGCAGACACGCTACCACCACACAACCTAGGCGGGCTATTCCCTATTCTTGATTCCAATTTTAAAAGAGTTAAACTTATCTCTTACAGGTATTTGACAGCTGCTAGGCATCCAGAGAGAACAGCTTCAACCACATGGCAAGCAGCTTTTAAAGAGCTTTGACTATCGCTTTAGCCTAGTGTATTCCCTTATTTCTCTCCTACTTACAAGGAAGCAAGTAATAAGACCATTTCTACTTATGTTTATCTCAAATAGTATGATGTAGATTAAAATAACTGATGTGTTCCATTCACATGACTTTCTCTACATCTCTGCAAAAATTATTCTTAAAAACCTTATACTACTATTTACTTCCGGCAAATCAGAAAAAAAAAAAAAAAAATAGCAGAAATAGTCTTATTACTTGCTTCCTTGTAAGTAGAAGCGAAATAAGGGAGTACCATATGTTAAAGTGATGGTCAAAAGCTGGTTGCTATGTGATTGAAGTTCCTTTGTTTATGTGGACAGGAGTTGACAAATTCCTGTATGAGAAAAATAGAAGTTTTTCAAAACTAAAACCAAAAACAAAGAATATCTAAAAAAAAATTATACAACATAAATTGGTGTTTTAACGTGTTCTACATTTTTTTGTGTGGTAAGTTTTTGTCCATCTATTACGGATTAGTAGTTATGCAAAATTCCGTAAATTTCATCCAGAATAAAATAGTCTTCAGAGGCTATTACCCAAAATATACAATTTTATTTGGCAAGTAAATATAAGAGATTTTAATCAAAATCGTTAGAGCCATTTTTGAGAAAATCAAAAATTTCTAAAAAAGTTCCATGTAAAGGGCAGTTTGTGGTGGGGGGATTTTCTTGTAAATGTTCTTGTTGCATCCTTGGAATATACCAAACTTAAATAGCAAGTTTGGTACTTAACGCTCTTTTCATTTTTGAGCTATGCTGCCCAAAGACACACACATTGCCATTTTTCTAAAAATGCTTTTTTTTTGGATTCAAGGGGTCTCAAAGCATATATTTCCGGTGAAATCTCGGTATGGAAATTTTGGGTGCAATACAATACCTTCTCTATACACTATGTACATAGTAGGTGTAGAGAAAATAAAAGTTGTTTGTATGTAGAATAGAGAAAGACGTGTAAGTGGAACACATGGCATTTTGCCCTATTTGACATCATGGAACGGGATAGTTCAACATTTCCAGTATGCTGCTAGCGCTATATGGTTGGTGTATGTGGAATAGTTACCAAATGCCATGTGTCCAGAACACCAGCTGCAATCACGAGCCAAAATCACATGATACCTGTAACCTATCGGTGGGCTTGCCTCGCAGACACATGCGCTGACAACGTTCCCATTTTTACTTTCTCCACCACGTACATATTAGGTTGCTTAAGGTATAGCATTCCATTTGATGCCCAGATTTCACTGGAAAATACACATTTATGGTCACCTGAATAAATAAAGTTATATAACATTATTAGAAAACAAAATCTGATGTGTTCCGTTTACATGACTTTCTTAATGCTAATTGAGACAAACATTAGCAGGAATGCTTTCCTGTAAGTAGAAGGGAAATATTGGAAATGTAAATGGCGTGTTATTTATGGACGCTCTTTAACTGCTTTGGTTCTCAGCGTCCCATTCTATATTGGGCGTGAAAGATCGCTTAATTTTGCTCAGAGACCTCTCTTATCAGGCTTGAGGTTCTTTTACGTGCCGTAAATCTACAACACGGGACCCACGGCTTTACTTCCCTTCCGAAGGAAGCCATGCTAAGGATTTTTACGCCCGAAAAAATCCATCGTCCTCCGCCGGGTTTGAACCCGCGACCTTGGGTATATGAAGTTAGCATGGTAACCATTACACCACGGAGGGCGACGGGAAATGTTGGAATATACTAGACTAAAACGACAGTCAAATCTTTTAAAAGCTGGTTGCCATGGCCACATGAATTTATTGTTAAGAGTTGACAAATTCCAGCAAGTGAAACGTTTTAAAGTATTTTAAAACTGAAGCGAATAACAAGGAATATATAAAAAATGGTCAAATCCACGAATAAAATGTATAAGACATGAATTATGTGTTACAACGAGATCTAAATATATTGTGTACTAAGTTTTTGTCTGTCACTTACGGTTTACTAGTTATGTAAAATTCAATAAAAATTCATCCAGAATAAAGAAGTCTTCAGAGACTATTCCCAGAAAATTCAAGATATTTATTTCTCAGGTAAATATCATTAATATACGGCATTTTAATCAAAACCGTTACAGCCATTTTTGAGAAAATAAAAAATTTCGAAACGTTTTTCATGTAAAGGATATTTTGGGGTGACAATTTCCTCAAAACCTTCGTGTCGCTACCTTGGAAGATAGTAAATTTATATATCACGTTTGGTATTTTACTGACTTCACACACGAACCTTTTTCTAAAATGTTCCTTTATGATACAAGGGACCTTAAAACGTCTATTTCCGGTGAAATCTCGGAAATAAAAAAAATGTAAATGGCGTGTTATTTATGGACGCTCTTTAACTTCTGAGGTTCTCAGCGTCCCATTCTAAATTGGGCGTGAAGACCGCTTAATTTTGCTCAGAGGTCTCTCTATCGGGCTTGAGGTTCTTTAACGTGCCGTAAATCTACGACACGGGACCAACGGGTTTACTTTCCTTCTGAAGGAAGCTATACTAAGGATTTTTAACACCCGAAAAAATTCATCATCCTCCACCGGGTTTGAACCCGCTACCTTGAGTATGTGAGGTTAGCATGGTAACCAATTACACCACGGAAGGCGACATGTGAAATCTCGGTATCGAAGTTTTGGGTGGTATGCAATATCTTCTCTGCCCACAATGAAGGTACATGCATAGTACTCGGCACAGAAAGGAATGCCTCAAAAATGGTCAACTCTACGAAAAAACAGATACAAATTGTGTATTTTGACGAGAATTGCATTTTTTGTGTTGTAAGTTTTTGTCTAGCTCTTACGGTTTATACAAAAGTCATTCAGAATAAAGAGGGCTTCAGAGACTATTCCTAGAAAATTCAACACATACATTTTATTTGTCATGTAAATATCTTCAATATTCCGTATTTTAATCAAAATCATTAGGGTTATTTTGAGAAAATCAAAAATTTCTAAGTTTTTTCCATGTAAAGAGTAGTTTAGGGTGGGGGAATTTTCCTCAAAATCTGCGTGTGGCATCCTTGGAAGATATTAAACTTAAATACCAAATTTGGTATTTAACGGACTTTTTGAGCTATGCTGCGCGCGCGCGCACACACACACACATACTGACTTGTTTCTAAAATGTTTTTTTTTTTAATTTATTCAGGGGTCCAAAACATATTTCCGATGAAATCTCGGTATAGAATTTTGGGTGGAATACAATACCATCTTCTCTACCTGCTATAATAATAATAATAATAATAATAATAATAATAATAATAATAATAATAATAATAATAATAATAATAATTCCATGGCACGACAGCTAACAAGGAACCTGGTCGCGCCGTGGCCTAGAGGTTAGACCACTCGCCACTCACCTAGACGGCCCGGTTCGATCCCAAGTGACCGCATGTGAGATTTGTGGTGGACAAACCGGCGCAGGGGCGGGTTTTCTCCGGATCCTCTGGTTTCCCCCGCCCGGCCGCTGTGTCCCCCATCTCGATCCAGGACAGACGACATGGATGGGGTGCAGTATTGGAGGCTGAGACGTGGTCAGCACCTTGAACCCCCCCCCCCCGACCGGTTAATGCGGTCCTCATGACTTGGAGTCACTACTTCTCCATGAAGTAGCTCCTTAATAGGCCCCCCAGGGACCTCACGAGGCTCAGTGCACCCCGGTCCAGGTCTCCCAGCGGGGGAAAAATCGAACCCAGGTCTCCCACTTGACAAGCAGCAACGCTACCTGCTAAGTGGATTGTAAATACAAGAAAAAAATCTGATGTGTTTCATTCACATGACTTTCTCTACATCTCTGCAACAAATCATTCTTAAAAAGCTAGCTTTTATTTACTTAATGCTAATCGAGAAAAGTTTAGCAGAAACAGTCTTATTACTTGCTTCCTTGTAAGTAGAAGGGGAATAAGGGAATACCATAAGTTAAAGTGAAAGTCAAAAGCTGGTTGCTATGTGACTGAAGTTGCTATGTTTGTACAGACAGGAGTTGACAAATTCCTGTATGAGAAAAGTTTTAAAGCTGAAACCAAAAACAAGGAATATCTAAAAAACGATCAACTCCACGAAAAAGACTTATATAACATAAATTGTGTGCTATAATGTGCTCTACATTTTTGTGTGATAAGTTTTTGTTCATCCCTTACGGTTTAGTAGTTATGCAATATTTCGTAAAATTCATCCAGAATAAAGTAGTCTTCAGGGGCCATTCTTAGAAAATTCAAGATATAGATTTTATCTGACAGATAAATATCATTAATATACGATACTGTAATCAAAATCGAGAAAATAAAAAAATTCGAAAAAAGTTCCATGTAAAGGGTAGTTGGGGGTGGGGGTGCTTTTCTTGAAAATGCTCGTGTCACAAACTTGAAAGATACCAAACTTAAATACCAAGTTTGGAATTCAACGGACCTTTCGTTTTTGAGTTATGCTGCCCACAGACACATACACACAAGTAGTAATAAAGCGTATTGCATGGAGGTGATGTGAACGAACAAAATATACACTGTCATTAGGTATATTTATAGACACACTTGTTGAACATTATTTCAATGACAGGCTTTTAAAATTCGAGCTACATCGTATATTCCTTTGGGCATATTCAATCACATCAGATGTGGTTCTAATAATGATTTATGTTGCACTCAAAATATTGCTAATGTTATAGCTAGTGCATGTGCTCTGATCAAACACTTGTTTTATTTCCATTTCAACTCAACACCATCAGTAAATGAATAATCTGATGCACACACGGATTGGTCTATATTTTTACGTCTCTTCTACAACAATTTGTAACGGCCTGTATTTCTATGTCATGTTAATCCAGATAAACATTTGCAGGAGTGGCTTCATTATATAGGGGGTTTCAAAATTCACACCAAACTTAAAACCTATGTACCAACTCAGTAATAAAAAAAAACGTGACGTGTATTATTCACTTGACTTTCTCTACATCGCTGTAACAAATTATTATTCTGTGTATTTTATGATAATCGAGATAGTCAAATCCTTTAAAAGCTGGTTGCCATGTGGTTGAAATCCGTTTCTATTCATGGCCATGAGTTTACAATTTATCTTAAATCTGAAACAAATAACAAGGAATATCTCAGAAATGGTTCAATTCGACGAAAAAACGTACATAACATAAATTGTGTGTTTTAACGTGATTTACATTTTTTGTGTAGTAAGTTTTTTTTCTCTCACTTGCGGTTTACCAGTTATACAAAAAGCAGCAAAATTCAATCAGAATAAAGAGGCCTTTAGACCCTGTTCCCAAAAAATTCAAGATATACATTTTATTTGCAATATAGATATGTTTAATAGACGGTACTTTAATCAAAATCGTGTAAGTCATTTTTTAAAAAACATCAAAAAATTTCTAAATTGTTTCCATGTAAAGGGTAAACCATTAAACTTAAATATCAAGTCTGGTATTTAACGGACTTTTCGTTTATGAACTATGCTGCCCACAGATAACATTTGCTATTGAATTCAAACATTTTTTATAAATTGAATAGCAATCAGACTAAAGATAAAAATATTACTACACGGCATTGTTGTTTTATATTACTTTTAATTTTTTTACAGATAAGGGCTTCCATTGTTAATTAGAAAGCATGGAAATGTGTACTTTACTTTCTCTACACATACTATGTACATAGTGTATAGAGAAGCTATTGTGTTGCACCCCAAAATTCGATACCAAGATTTCACCGGAAATACACGTTTTGGGACTCCTTAAATAAAAAAAAACATTTTTAGAAACATGTCCTTGTGTGTGTTGATATTTAAGTTTGGTATCTTACAAGGATGTGACACAAAGATTTGCAAGAAATTCCCCCACCCCAATCTATCCTTTACATGGACAAAAGTTCGAAAATTTTGATTTTCTCAAAAATGGCTCTAACGATTTTAATTAAAATCTCTTGTATTTAAAATCTTTACATGACAATTAAAATGTATACCTTAAATTTTCTGGAAATGGGCTCCAAAGACCTCTTAATTGTGGAGGCATTTTTCAACAAAAATGTAGATCTTATTAAAACACACAATTTATGTCACATAACATATTTTTTTCGTGGAGTTGACCGTTTTCAAGATATTCCTTGTTATTGGTTTCGGTTTTAAAATACTTGAACTTTTCTATACGGGATGTTATCAACTCCTGGCCACGCAAAGAAAGGAATTCAATCTCATCCAATCACATTTTAAAACATGTGACTGTCGGTTTAGTCTAGTGTATTCCCTTATTTCCCTCCTACTTATAAGGGACTAAGTAATAAGACCATTTCTGCTAGTGTGTGTCTAGATTAGAATGAAGTAGACAGAAGAATAAGCTTATTAAACATAATTTGTTACAGAGATGTAGAGAAAGTCATGTGAATGGAACACATCCAATTTTTTTTTTCCAGTTAGAATTCTTAAACTGAGTAAAGAAGTTAGTATATTGGGTAACTTAGTCTAAAACGGGTCAAAAACTATAAAGATAATACTGGTGGTTAAAACTTTCATGTTAATAAATATAACAATACACTTTTGATTAGTTAAATCCTTAAGCAACAAAACCCAATAGACACATTTTTATTAATAATAAGGATACATGAAACACAGGCTAATGGTACTTCAGTACACGACTCGATTTACCCTAAAGTTTCAGTCGGGTCAGTCATCAAGGGAAATAGAGTCAATGTAAAATTGTTTGTTTCTTGGAAAATACACACTTGAATATGAAAAATAATTAGTCACATAACCTGCATTTACCACAAATGTTTTGTTCTAGTCCTGGCCAAGCAAAGAAGCGATTTGCAATGACAATCGCATAACGACAGCTTTTAAAATATTTGACTATTACTTTAGCATAGCACATTTCTTTAGTTCCCTTCCACTTATAAGGAACTAAGTAATAAGAACATCCTGCTAATGTTTATCTCGATTAGCATGGTGTAGAAAGGAGAATAATGTTTTTGTAGGAAGTTTGAAGAGTAGCTAGAGAAAGCCATGTGAGTGTAACACATCAAATTTTTGTATCGTGTATTACGAATGGTGCAGAAAGGAAGGTAATTCTGAAAACGTTTATCTCAATTTAACACGAAAGAGCAGAGAGCTAGTTAATATAGTGTTATTCATGTGGCTTGTATGAAGCGAGGACCGGAACTACGTGGTATGGTCGTTTACCGGAAACGCGACTGACTATGTATGAAACTGAGGGGGGAAACATATGTCGCCACGCACGACAGCATTCCTTCCTTGATAGCGTGCAGGTAGGTACATTCATACGAGTATTACAAATGTAACTGCTTTATACAACTCATCATCAATATAACCATAGAGTGGACTGTCACTTATTTCGCTTGTCTATCTACATCAACATTATCCAATTGTATTCCATCTACCTTTAATGTATTTGATCACGTGATGCAATACTAATATCCCACACAACAATGGAAAATAAACTTTCTCCCCTTACTCTTCTACGAGAGGGGCCCAGAAAGTAACGAACGTTTTGGTACAACTAAATAATAACGAAAGATATCACCACAAAACTTTATTCACCAAGTTACAGTTCCTTAATCTATTTCTCAACAAAATCGCTATTACTATCAAGGTCGTGTTAAAATGTTTGTGTTGCGTTTTTATGCTTTGTTTTGTTATACGAGATTTGTTTATAATTTATATTATGAAAGTGTAATTTAAATGTTAAAAATATTTTTATTATTTTATTTCACTTATTACTTTCTCTACACTATGTACATAGTGTATAGAGATTTTCTATTCCACCCAAAAATTCAAGAACGAGATTTCACCGGAAATACATTTTTGAGTCCCCCTGAATCCAAAAAGAGCATTCTTGGAAGAAGTCCGTGTGTGTGTGTGTGTGTGTGTGTGTGTGTGTGTGTGTGCGTGCGTGTTTGTGTCTGTGGTCAGCATAGCTCAAAAACAAAAAGACCGTTAAATACCAAAGTTGGTATTTAAGTTTGGTATCTACCAAGGATGCGACACGAAGATTTTTTTGGATTGAGGGGGACACAAAACATTTATTTCCGGTTTAAAATTGATACAAATAACAAGCAATATCGAATAAATAGTCAGCTGTACACAAAAACGTTTAGGATATATATTATGTGTTTAACCAGATCTATATTTTTTGTGTGTTACGTTTTTATCTATCTCTTATGGTTTAACGATTATGCAAACTTCATCCAGAATAAAGAAATCTTCAGAGGCTATTCCCAGAAAGTTTAAGGTATACATTTTATTACTTTCTCTACACGTACTATGAACATAGTGTATAGAGGAAGTATTGTATTTTACCCAAAAATTTGATACCGAGATTTCACCGGAAATAAATGTTTTAGGACCTAAAAAAAAAAAAAATACAAAAAGGGTCCGCGTGTGTCTGTGTCTGTCTGTGGACAGCATAGCTCAAAAACGAAAAGACCGTTGATTTAGTTTGGTATTTAAGTTTGATATCTTCCAAGAAAGTGACACGAAGATTTTCAAGTAAATCCCCCTACCCCCAACTACCCTTTACATGGAACTTTTTTCGAAATTTTTGATTTTCTCAAAAATGGCTCCAACGTTTTTTTTTATTAAAATCTCTTACACTTAAGATATTTTCATGCCAAATAAAATGTATATCTTGAATTTTCTGGGAATAGCCTCTGAAGACTACTTTATTCTGGACGAATTTTATGGAATATTGTATAACTGCTAAGCCATAAGAGATGGACAAAAACTTACCACACAAAAAATGTAGGGCACGTTAAAACACACGATTTATGTTATATACATTTTTTCGTGGAGTGGATCGCTTTTGAAATATTCCTTGTTTTTGGTTTCAGCTTTGAAAAACAATACTTTTTTCTTACAGGAATTTGTGAAGCCCTATTCATACAAACAAAGGAACTTCAGTAACATAGGAACCAGTTTTTGACTATCAATTTAAGCTATGGTACTCCCTTATTTCGCTTCTATTTACAAGAAAACAAGTAATAAGAATATTTCTATTAATTTTTTCTCGATTAGCATGAAGTAAATAAAAGCATAAGCTTTTTAACAATAATTTGTTTCAGAGATATAGAGAAAGTCATGTGAAAAGAACACATCAACATTTTTTATTTGTTTTTGCTATGTATGTAATTTTATTTTTACTTTCTCTAGCTCCGTATATACAATGTACATGTGGATAGAGAAGTATTGTATTCCACCCAAAAATTCTATGTCGAGATTTCACCGGAATTATAGGACCCCCTGAATCCAAAAAAAGCATTTTCAGAAACAGGTCCTTATGTGTGTATGTGTATGTGTGCGTGTGGACAGCATAGCCCAAAAACGAAAAGACGGTTCACGCTCAGACTAATTAACGATAACTTTTAACAGACGAAAACCAAATTTCTACTTGCCATCCCATCTTCTGCAATTAATTCAGTAAAAGTAACATATCCGTCAAAGATGGCAAAAAGAACGGCTACCTTGGCATACCAAAATTACTTATCATCTCTCTCCAACTGCGATAATACTCTTTGGCAAGCGACCAAACGAATACTTCGAGAACCAAATCTAATTCCTTCATTACGTAAAAATAACCACATTGTCATTGACACACCATCAAAAGCAACCTGCTAGCTTCGTTTTATGAAAATATGTTTAAGCCAAATAATAGTGACAATGAACAGAGCATATAAAGAAGCCAAAGGTACCTGACACAATTATCCCTGCCTCTACAAAAGAATTGAAACGCTTTTTACATCAACTTCCACTCAAAAAGCCTCCTGGATATGACTTAATACCAAAGATAGTATTAAAAAACTCACTAATAAAGCATTAGCACATCTAGTTACCATTTACAACGCATCATTGAGGCTTGGTTATTTTCCACAAACATGGAAACTTGCAGAGATCATCGTTTTTCACAAACCTAATAAACCGAAGTATCAACCATCCAGCTACCGACCAATTAGTCTGTTGCATTCTCTGTCTAAACTGTTTGAAAACATTATTAAAAAACGTCTTTCAACGTTTTTAACCCCTAATCACATAATTCCAGTTTGGTTTTCGCCCTAAGCATTAGTTATTAAGGGTCACAAATGCTATTGCAATAAAATTTGAAAAGAAACAGTTTACTTCTGCAATCTTCCTTGACGTTGCTCAAGCCTTCGATACAGTATGGCACGAAGGCCTACCAGTAAAATTATATAGAGTAGGAATACCAGATTATCTTATACAGATAATAAGGAGCTTTTTAACAGGACGGCAATTTCTAGTCCGCATAGACGCCTTCAAATCAACTATACGCACAATCGGCGCAGGAGTACCACAAGGATCAGTTCTTGCACCGCTATTGTTTAATATACTCACTCATGGTGTTCCTGATTTACGACCAGCTTCCATCAACATGTACGCAGACGACACTGTCCTTTATTATTCACACTCCAAACTAAATACAGCAACTGGACACCTGCAAGAATTTCTTTCACCGTTAGCTGAATGGCTTACATTATGGCGCATCTCATTTAATACCAAGAAGACGGAAGCTAAAATAGTTTCTCTAAGACCTTGTCAAAACCTTCATTATTTACATTTACAGAATAAACAGCTAACCTGGTTGCCATCTCAAACCTCAGTTAAATCTCTTGGCGTTCTACTGGACACAAAAATGACCACATTACACGCATTGCTAACTCAAGGCTCATCAAACTTTATCCATTAATTAAGGATTGGCCTGGACTGCTCCACTCTGCTATACAAATCTTTAATTCGACCTCTTTTCAGTTATGTAGCTCCTATGTGGTCCACAACAAATACATAAGCTGCAAGTTGTACAAAATAAGTTTCTCCGCAGAGGTACAAATGCACCAGGTTTGTAAGAAATACGCAGCTTCAACACCAACTTCCAATAGAACACACTATATGACACACATCTCAAAGACATTCTTCAACATGGTGCTCAAGCATTTAACCTGCATATCAAAACTCCAAAAGGCTGAAAAGAAAACTACCACAATTTGTTAACCACTGACTCCTGTTAGTAATTATTCATAAATTTCATAATCATGCAGTTTCATTTTTTTAATTACTTATTCTTTCATTTAAAATTAACATTTATTTGTAAAGTCATGTTACTGTCATTTCTGTACTAATAACTATTTTTGTTTATGTTAGAGGAGCCAACATGGTCAACCTCAAATGTTAATGTATTTAATGTTTTTGTTATCTATGGCCTGTATAGCATAAATGCTGATCTGCCAACAATAAAATTAAAAAAAAAAAAGTTCTCGGTGTTTATGGAGCTTAAAGTTACTCAACATTCGTCTTCTCGGGATATGGGAAAACCCCGAAAAAAAGTTATCATTCTAAGAGAGATTCGAACTCACGACCTGTTGAGGCAGACACGCTACCACCATACTACCAGGCGAGCGAAGTTTTTGTTGTGGAGGTAACCGTTTCCGATATATTCCTTGGTATTGGTTTCAATTGTAAAGTATTTATTTTTTTCGTGGTGTTGGCCGATTTAGAGATATTTCTTGTTATTGGTTTCAGTTTTAAAATATTTTTCTCATACTGGAACTTGTCAACTCGTGGCCAGGCAAATAATCGATTTCAATTCCATAGCAACCACATTTTGAAACATGTGACTGTCGGTTTGGACTAGTGCATTCCATTATTTCCCTTCTATTTAAAGGAACTAAGTAATAAGACAGTTTCTGCTAATGTTTATCTCGATTAGCATGAAGTATAAGTTTTTTAACAATAGTTTGTTAGAGATATGTAGAGAAAGCTATGTGAATAGAACACATTAATTTTTTTTTATGCCGAACTCCTTCTGAATGACTTTTGTATAACTGGTAATGCGTAAGAGATAGACCCAATCTTACTACACAAACATGTAGATTTCGTTAAAGGCTTTGCGATTCGACGAATTTTAGAACCAAACTAAATTACCATAGTAAAAATATGATGTGTTTCATTAACATGACTTCTCTATATCTCTGCAATAAATTATTGTTGTAACGCTTATGTTTCTATGCTTCTATTTGCCATTGAGAAAAATTAGCAGAAATAGTCTTATTACTTGCTTACTTGTAAGTAGAAGCGAAATATGGGAGTACCATAGCTTAAAGTGATAGTAAAAAGCTGGTTGCTATGTGACTGAAGTTCCTTTGTTTGTATGGACATGAATTGACAAATTCCTGTATGAGAAAAGTATACGTTTTTCAAAGCTGAAACTAAAAACAAGGAATATCTAAAAACGATCAACTCCACGAAAAAAATGTATGTAACATAAATTGTGTGTTTTAACATGTTCTACGTTTTTTGTTGAGTAAGTTTTTGTTTATCTCTTACGGTTTAGCAGTTATACAACATTTCGTGAAATTCATTCAGAATAAAGTAGTCTTCAGAGGCTATTCCCAGAAAATTCAAGATATACATTTTATTTGTCAGATAAATATCTTTAATATACGATATTTTAATCAAAATAGTTACAGCCATTTTTGAGAAAATGGAAATTTTCGAAAAATGTTTTATGGGGTTGTGAGATTTTCTTGAAAATCTTCTTGTCGCATCCTTGGAAGATACTGAGCTTAAATACCAAGTTTGGTATTTAACGGTCTTTTCGTTTTTGAGCTATGCTGCACATTCAGGGGTCTCAAAACTTATATTTCCGGTGAAATCTCGATATGGAATTTTTGGGTACATTAAAATACTTTCTCTATATACTATGTACGTAGTACGTGTAGAGAAAGTAAACAGTGTACTATTTCTGAAAATCATATGTGTGTGTGTGTGTGTGTGGATAATATATGATTGAATAAGTTATCAACACATTGAATACGAGGAAGGAAAAGTTTATTTGCCAGACATAAGAGCAAACTAACAGCTGTGACCTCTATATCGATATTTTGGACGAGACACATTTTAGATCAGTTTCTGTGAAGATTGCTACATGGAGCGAGCGAATACATAAAATATTCTGCGGAGCCGTAAAGGCGAAAACAGGAAAAGTTACTCTCTAACACATTTTGTGGAAAGTTTTAATGTTCTGCACGTATGATGATTTAAATTCACTGGATCGGCAGCAAAACTTTCTGTGGGAGTACAGAGAACTATTTGCCTGGAAAGTTTCCAAAACTCGCGGGTGTGAATTTACGTCGCCGCCATTATATATCAGGTATTCCCCCACAATGAGTAAGGTACCAATTGTACTGAATACTAAACAATTTCCTGTGACTGACTACCGACTAATCCAGGTGACGAAAAAGGCACTCCCTCTCATTGTTAATGACGTCATCCGATTGCAAACACAAAACATTATCACAATTAAAGTTTGTGGGAAGCTCTAGAGATTATTTGACCTTAAAAAAATCTGACGAGTTACACTCACATGAGTTTCTCTACATCCCTGCAAAAGATATTATTAAAAAGCTTATGCTTCTATTTACTTCATGCTAATCGAGAAAAAAATTAGCAGAAATAGTCTCATTACTTGATTCCTTGTAAGTAGAAGCGAAATAAAGGAGTACCAAGGTTAAAGTGATAGTCAAAAGCTGGTTGCTATGTGACTGAAGTTCCTTTGTTTGTATGGACAGGAGTTGAAAAATACCTGTATGAGAAAAGTAAGTTTTTTAAATCTGAAACAATTAACAAGGAATATCTCAAAAACGAACAACTTCACGAAAAAAAAAAAAATATTGTATATTTTAACGTGCTCTACATTTTTTGTGTGGTAAGTTTTTGTCCATTACTTACAGTTTAACAGTTATACAAAATTCCATAAAATTCATCCAGAATAAAGTAGTCTTCAGAGGCCATTCCCAGAAAATTCAAGATATACATTTTATTTGCCTGGTAAATATCTTTAATATACGATATTTTAATCAAAACGTTAGAGCCATCTTTGAGAAAATCAAAATTTTCGAAAAAAGTTCCATGTAAAGGGTAGTTGGGGGTGGGGGTTGTTCTTGAAAATCTTCGTGTCGCATCCCTGGAAGATACCAAACTTAAATACCAAGTTCGGTATTTAACGATCTTTTCGTTTTTGAGCTATGCTGTCCACACACACACACACACACACACACACACACACAAACACACACGGACTTTTTTTAAAAAATGTTTTTTTTTTTTTTTGGATTCAGGGGGTCTTAAAACATATTTTCGATGAAATAGCGGTTTTGAATTTTTGGGTAGAATACAATACCTTCTCTATACACTATGTACATAGTACGTGTAGAAAAAGTAAAAATATATATTATTAACTTAAGATTAATTTGGTTCTTTTAAGAATGTTTTAGTAAGCAGTATTAAGTGTTAAATAAAGTTATCTGTAAAATAATAGATGTCAGAAATTTTTACATCTATAAAAAGAATATTTCGAATGCATTCCCTGGTTTAAGGAATTAGGTGCCAGTATATGAAATGTATATTTTTATTTTATTTATAGAGAAAGTAAAAAAGGTAATAAACGATAGCGGGTAGAGAAAGTCATGTGAATGTAACACCCTCCCCCTTTTTTTAACCATGCAGATGCCAAAATTGCAAATTAGTAGAGAGCAGTAGTTTCTATAAGGTCGCAATTAAATATCCGATTAGCAGTGGAACATGATGTTGCTCGCGCATGCGCCGCGTCTAACACCAATTACTCTCGGAGTGCACACGGGACCGTGTCTAACGAGATGGTCCGGCCAGACTCCGTAACAAGAGAACATCTCTATGGATATGTGTAACTGCACCAGTGCTATGCAAAGAAAGCAATCAGTGCACCGTGACGGCGTTAAGGTTGGCAGAACTTTCAGGTCCCTGCAGCCACAGTTTCACCAATGTTGTCTGACACTACACTTTACTTTAACGGCTCCCAACACAACCAAATAAGGCCTTGCTTCATTTTGTCTCCTGTCATTAAAAACAATATTTAATTACGCAAAATAACCCAAAAATTACTATTGAAACCTTTGAATATAATTTAAAGTAATGCAGTTGTCAAATTTGGAAAATCATTATATTTATGATAATGTCATATACACAATTTTGGAAAAATTGTATTACATATTATATATTTAGTTTCTCTAGCACGTATGTATAATGTACATAAAGGTAAAGTATTGCATTTCACCCAAAAATTCAATACCGAAATTTCATCGGAAATACACGTTTTAGAATTTCCTATATTAAAAAGAAAAAAAAAAACAAAAAAAAAAACATACACACACACATCGTAGCATAACGTCCGCGCGCGGGCGCGTCTGTGAACACGATAACTCATAAACAAGAATTCGTTACAATACCAAACTTGGTGTTTAGGTTAAGTATCTTACAAGGATGTGACATGAAGATTTTGAGGAAAATCATCCCACTCTTTACATAGAGAAATTTTCGTATTTTTGATCAGCAATTTTTCCATCCAAAATTGGATACTGAGATTTCACCGGAAATTTATATTTTGAGACACCATTGAATAAAAAAAATTAAAAAAAAACTTTTTTTGAGGAAGTTCAGTATGTGTGCGTGTCTGGATAGAACAATTCATCTAGCACGTATTTATAATGGACATAGAGGAACTGAAGAGATTTTCTATTTCACCCAAAAATTCAATACCGAGATTGCACCAGAAATACACGCTTTAGAGCCTCCTATATTACAAAAAATCTGATGTGTTCCATTCACATGACATTCTCTACTTCTGTGTAACAAATTATTGTTAATAAGCTTATTTTTCTATTGACTTCATGCTAATCGAGAAAAAATTAGCAGAAATAGTCTTATTACTTACTTCCTTGTAAGTAGAAGCGAAATATGGGAGTACCATAGGTTAAAGTAAAGTCAAAAGCTGGTTACTAGGTGACTGAAGTTCCTTTGTTTGTATGGACACGAGTTGACAAATTCCTGTATGAGAAAAGTATAAGTTTTTCAAAACGGAAACCAAAAACAAGGAATATCTCAAAAACGATCAACTCCTCGAAAAAATTTGTATAACATAAATTGTGTTTTAATGTGCTCTATATTTTTGTGTGGTTTGTCCATCTCTTACGGTTTAGCAGTTATGCAAAATTCATTCAGAATAAAGTAGTCTTCAGAGCCTATTACCAGGAAATTCAAGAATACATATTATTTGTCAGGTAAATATCTTTAATATACGATATTTTAATCAAAATTGTTAAAGCCATTTTTGAGAAAGTCAACATTTTAGAAAAAAGTTCCAGGTAAAGGATAGTTGGGGGTGGGGAGATTTTCTTGAAAATCTTCGTGTCGCATCCTTGGAAGATACCAAAGTTAAATACCAAGTTTCTTATTTAACGGTCTTTTTTCGTTTTTGAGTTATGCTGTCCACATACACACAGACACACACACGGACCTTTTTCCAAAATTTTTTTTTTTTTTGGATTCAGGGGGACGCAAAACGTATTTCCGGTGAAATCTCGATATCGAATTTTTGGGTGCAATACAGCACCTTCTGCATACACTATGTACATAGTACGTGTAGAGAAAGTAAAAATTGCAGAATAAGGTCCGTGCGCCTGTGAATACGGTAATGAAAAACGAAAAGTCGTTAAAATACCAAACTTGGTGTTTTGAGTTAAGTATCTTCCAAGGATGTGATACGAAGATTTTGAGGAAAATCTCCCCACCCTAAACTAATCTTTATATAGAAAAATTTTCCAATTTTTGATTGGGGAGTATTCCACCCAAATTCGATACTGAGTTTCCACCAGAAGAATATGTTTTGAGAACCCTTGAATAATAAAAAAAGAAGGAATTTTGAAAAAGATCAGTTTGTGAAGAAATCTCCCCCTCCCCAAGCTACCCTTTACACGAAAAAATGTTTCGAAAATATACTTTTTCATAACTAGTAAACTGTATGATATAGACAAAAACGTCAAAACTCACAATTTATGTACTTACATTTTTGGTGTGGAGCTAAGCATTTCCGAAATATTCCTTTTTATTGGTTTGACTTTTAAAGTACTTATACTTTTCTCAAACAACAAGAGGAAAGTTTCAATAATAACCAAGTAACAACCAGTTTTAAACGCTTTAATCGTCACTTTAGCCTAGTTTAGCCCCTTATTTCTCTAATTAATAAGGTCATTCTGATAATGTTTATCTCGAGTAGCAGGAAGGAGAATAAAAATCAGAAATGCATGCCAGCCATATATTAGCCTCAGAGAGCAGATCAAGTTTGAATGACAAGATTAAGAACTGGACACACCAAGTTAACGCACTCCTATCTAATATCCAAAGAATTACCGCCAGAATGCAGCACCTGTAGAACACCACTAACAGTAAACCACATCCTTACAGAATGCTCCATATACAGCACATTTAGACAGAAATACAACATATCAGGAATTACCATAGCTCTGAATAATCCAAAGTCCTTTTATAATACTGTTTAATATTTTAAAGATATTTCTTTGTACAAGCAAATGCAAACTGTAACACATAACTTTGTATTCCTTAGAGTTTGTGGTGATATTGTTAATTACCTATATAATGTTCTATGTATGTTTTAGAAATTAGTTTTTGTTGTTACATTATTGTTTGTATTTTTGCTTTCTCTATACGCACTATGTACATAGTGTAGAGAAGGTATTGCACTCCACCCAAAAATTCGATACCGAGATTTCACTGGAAATATATGTTTTAGGGTCCCCTTTATCTAAAAAAAACATTTTCGGAAAAAGGTCCGTGTGTGTGTGTGTCTGTGAACACGATAACTCAAAAACGAAAAGTACGTAAAATACCAAACTTGGTATTTAAGTTCAGTATCTTCCAGGGATGCGACACGAAGATTTTGAGAGAAATCCCCCCACCCCCAACTACCCTTTACATGGAACTTTTTTCGGAAACTTTGATTTTCTCAAAAATGTCTCTAACGATTTTGATTAAGATTTCGTATATTAAAGATATTTACCTGACAAATAAAATGTATGTCTTGAATTTTCTGGAAATAGCCTCTGAAGACTACTTTATTCTGGATGAATTTTGAATAACTGCTAAACCGTAAGAGATGGACAAAAACTTACTATACAAAAAATATAGAGCACGTTAAAACACACAATTTATGTTATATACATTTTTATCGTGGAGTTCGTCGTTTTGGAGACATTCCTTATTTTTGGATTCTGCTATGAAAAACTTATACTTTTCTCATACTGGAATTTGACAACTGCTGTCCATACAAACCAAGGAACTTCAGTGACATAGCAACCAGCTATTGATTATCACTTTAACCTATGGTACTCGCTTATTTCGCATCTACTTACAAGGAAGCAAGTAATAAGACTATTTTGGCTAATTTTTTACCGATTAGCATGAAGTAAATAGAAGCATAAGCTTTTTAACAATAATTTATTGCAGAGATATAGAGAAAGTCATGTGAATGTAACACATCAGATTTTTTTCTGTAATGTGTTGGTCGCATAAAATATGATGTGTTACATTCACATGTCTTTCTTTATATCTCTGTAACAAATTATTGTTAAAAAGCTTATGCTTGTATCTACATCATGGTAATCGAGATATACATTAGCAAAAATTGTCCTTATTACTTGGTCCCTTGTAAGTAGAGGAGTAAAAATCTAGTGTGTTCCATTCACAAGATGTCCTCTAGCTGTTCGGCAAACAAAACATTTATTCAAAACATTAATTTGTTATCTACATCATGTTAAACATAAGCAGAAATGGTCTTATTACTAGCTTCTTGTAAATAGAGGGATATAAGAAATTCACAGGCTAAAGCGTCAGTCTCGTTCTTTAAAAACCAGTGGCTATGTGAAACAATTGAAATTCCTATCTCTTTGCTTGCCAGGAGTAACCAAACGATAAACAACAAGAGAGATATCTTCCCGTTTGAGTAAAGTTTAAGTAGCTAAAGTTGAAACTAATATTCCAAAAACAGTTAACTCTACAAAAATAAAAAAGAAAAACACATATAGCATTAATTATGTTTTAATAAGATCTGTATTATTTGTGTAATAAGGTTTGTTTATCTCTTAAGGTTTGCTAGTTATACAAAAGTCACCCAGAATGAACAGACCTTCAGAGGATATTCCCAGAAAATTGAAAATATACATTTCGTTAGTCATAAAAAATATCTTATTTTTTCCACGTAAAGGATAGTTTGCGGCAGAGAAAGTAAAAAGGTAGATCTCGTCCAAACACACAATTTATGCTCTTTACATTTTCTGGTATAGAGTAACCATTTCCGAGATATTCATTGTTATTGATTTGAATTTTAAAGTAGTTACCTTTACTTTACTCAAATAGAAAAATGTCCGTCTTTACAAAGAAGCTAATTTCAATAACAATCCCATAAAAAGCAGTTTTAAAAGATTTGAAGGTCACTTTGCCTAGTGGGGTCCTTATTTCTCTAATTAATAATACCATTCTGGTAATGTTTATCAAGATTAACATGGAGTGGAAAGAAAAATGTTTTGCAAGAAAAAATTGAGTTTTAATTATGGACGTTCTTTAACTGCTGTGGTTCTTAGTGTCCCACTCTATACTGGACGTGAAAGACTGCTTCATTTTGCTCAGAGGCCTCTTTTATCAAGCTCTAGTACACGGGACCAACGGCTTTATTTCCCTTCCGAAGGAAGCCATGCTAAGGATTTTTACACCCGAAAAAATCCATCGTCTTCCGCCGGGTTCGAACCCGCGACATTGGGTATGTGAAGTTAGTATGGTAACCATTACACCACGGAGGGCAACTTGTTACTTTCTCTAAACGTACTATGTACGTTTAGAGATATTGTATTCCACCCAAAAATTCGATACCGAAATTTCACTGGAAATACATGTTTTGGGCCCCCCTGAATAAAAAAAAAACAATTTTCAGTAAAAGGTCCGAGTGTGTGAGTGTGCGTGTGTTTGTTTGTGTGTTTACAGCATAGCTCAAAAAGGAAGAGACCGTTAATTACCAAACTTGGTGTTTAAGTTTGGTATCTTCCAAGGATGCGATACGAAGAATTTCAGGAAAATCCCCCCACCCCAACTACCCTTTAGATGTAACTTTTTTGGAACATTCTTATTTTCTTAAAAATAGCTCTAACGATTTTGATTAAAATATCGCATATTAAAACTATTTGCCTGACAAATAAAATGTATATCTTGAATTTTCTGGGAATAGCCTCTAAAGACTACTTTATTCTGGATGAATTTTACAGAATTTTGCATAACTGCTAAACCGTAAGAAATGGACAAATCTTACCACATAAAAATATAGAGCGCGTTAAAACACACAATTTACGTTATTTACATTTTTTTTTTTGTGGAGTTGATCGTTTTTTAGATATTCCTTGTTTTTGGTTCCAGCTTTGAAAAAAGTATACTTTTCTCATACAGGAATGTGTCAACTCCTGTCCGTACAAACAAAGGAACTTCAGTCACATAGCAGCCAGCTTTTGACTATCACTTTAACCTATGGTGCTCTCATATTTCGCTTCTACATACAAGGAAGCAAGT
Source organism: Hymenopus coronatus (assembly GCA_030762935.1). Taxonomy (NCBI): domain Eukaryota; kingdom Metazoa; phylum Arthropoda; class Insecta; order Mantodea; family Hymenopodidae; genus Hymenopus; species Hymenopus coronatus. The sequence continues at coordinate 15,235,238 of CM060895.1, forward strand.
AATAAGACCATTTCTGCTAATGTTTTCTCGATTAGCAAGAAGAAAATAGAAGCATAATCTTTTTAACAATAGTTTGTTGCAAAGATGTAGAGAAAGCCATGTGAATGGTACACATCAGATCTTTTTTTAAGAAGTTTGCTTGTAGAACAGGTAGAGAAAGTGGTGTGAATGTAATATATGAGATATTTATAGGTATAGTGAAATGTGTGATGAAAGTTTGGAGGCAAGACAAAAGAATAAGAAGAATAGTTTGAGTAAGGAATGAATGGAGAAAGTGACAGACATACTTAAGCGTGTGTTGGAGACTGTGTCACACCTTACTTTGCGGCCGTTTCTCATACAGTTTTTATGAGTAGACCGGGGGGCTTGAGCCCTTCTCAAAGTCAACAAGCTCTTCTGAAATGAAAATGTTGCATATTTATGTGGCAACGCACGGCGGGAAGAAAATCTGGTGGCAGCCTGCACACCGCACGCCTCGAGATTCCGAGCGCAAAATTCCTCGCGTTCCTTACCTATACTTTACATTCTAATTACTGCAGGCTTCACCGCAAACGGCCCGCTCATTACCATGGAAACGACCGGCTACATATATATGCAATGGCCAAATAAACACCTTTACAATTATTATCACCTTACTCTTTTACTTTCTCTAACACCTGTATAATGTGCATAGTACCTCGAAACTTATTCTATTCCACCCAAAAATTCGATACCGTGCTTTCGCCGGAAATACGCCCTTTAAGGACCGCTTATATATATATATATATATATATATATATATATAATCATTTTTAGAAAAAGAGCCTTGTGTGCGTGTCTGGACAGTACATTGAAAGACTCTGTTCCTTCATATTCCATGATTAAAAGGTGGATTACAGAGTTTAAAATGGGACGTACGAGCACTAGTGATGAGCCTCGCTCTGGACGCCCTGTAGAAGTGACAACTCCAGAGATCATTGAAAAAATTCATCTTTTAGTACTGGAAGACCGCAGATTAAAATTGTTTGAGATAGCAGAGGCTGTAAACATATCAAAAGAACATGCAGGTAATATTTTAAGTAATGTTTTGGACGTTCACAATGTCTTTCCAAAATGGGTGTCGCGTTTGTTGACAACACCTGATCAAAAGTTGCAAAGAATGTTTCTGTTAAGAATGTGGATTTCTACCGTAAAAATCCCACTGAATTTTTGAGAGGGCTTATTACCATGGATGAAACTTGGATACATCACTACACTCCAGAAAGTAAATCACAGCCAAAACAGTGGATTGCGCCAGGTGAACCAACTCCAAAAAAGGCAAAGTAAATTGTGTCAGCTAACAAGGTTATGGCGAGTGTTTTCTGGGATACACAGGGAATTATTTTTATTGATTACTTGGAAAAGGGTAGAAGTATTACTGCTGACTACTACACAAGCTTACTGCAACGTTTGAGTGATGAGGTGAAAGAAAAAGACATCATTTGGCGAAAAAAAATCTTGTTTCATCACGACAATGCTCCGGTCCGTCGTTCAGTCATTTCAATGGGAACATGTGCGAATTAAAGTTGGGATTGCTTGAACATCCACCCTATTCGCCAGATCTAGCACCCAGTGACTACCACCTGTCCCCAAACCTCAAAAAATGTCTTGGAGGACGAAGGTTTCACAGCAACGAGAGGGTCATTGATGCGTTAAACAACTATTTTGAAGACCTTGATAAATCGCACTATAGAGATGGTTTAATTAAGTTAGAATACCGATATGAGCAAATCTGTTTGCCTTTCTGGAGATTATGTTGAGAAATAAAGAAAAACATTAATGCTGTTTTCATTGAGAGGCGCGGGACTTATCAACAGACCCTCGCACTTTGATGGTATACAGTTCTACCTCTCTCTTATAGGATTGATGGCATTTCAAAGCGCCGGATATAACGAGATCTATAATATCCTATTTTCGTTGCAAGTAATGGTTAACAGCGTTGTGTATGTTAGAATTTCCATGAGCGTCAGTCATCTGCGCATTATCGTCATTCATTTTTTCTTCCGCCCGAGCCAGAATCGATGGAAGAATATCATAGCAGCACAAGCCAGAGGCTATTTTGGCCATTTGCATATGCGAATGGAATACAGCGATCCTGGTGGAGAGGCTGCGGTACTACAAACCTGTACCACACTATGCTTTTAATCATTTCTCTAATCAATTTTAAAATATTTTCCCCCAGGGCACGCTCTTAATAAAAACATGGTAATTTCATTGTACTTGATCAGCCATTATTAGGGAGTATAAAGCAAATGCTGAGCGGAACAATCTCATGCCTTTTTGTTTTCTACCTCCTATACTTTATTTTCCTCTATACAAATCGAATTTGGTAAAACATCTTATGTGTTTCTTTCACATGACTTTCTCTTCATGGCTATAACAAGTTATTGTTAAAAATCATATTCTTCTGTCTACTTTATGACAATCGAGATAAACATCAGCAGAAATTGTCTTAATTACTTGCTTCCTTGTAAGCAGAAGAAAATAAGGGAAAACACTAGGCTTAAGCGATAGTAAAATATTTTAAAACCTGGTTGAAATCCCATTCTATGCAGCGCTATAGTTTACAACTTTCGTGTAAGTATTTTAAATCTGAAACAAATAACAAAGAAGATCTTAGTAATGGCCAATTCAACGAAAAAAACGTATATGATATAATTGTGTGTTTTAACGTGATCTACATTTTTTGAATGGTAAGTTTTTGTCCATCTCTTACGGTTTAGCAGTTATACAAACTTCCGTAAAATTCTTCCAGAATAAAGTAGTCTTCAGAGGCTATTGCCAGAAACTTCAAGATATACATTTTATTTTTCAGCTAAATATTTTTAATATACGCTATTTTGATCAAAATCGTTAGAGCCATTTTTGAGAAATCAAAATTTTCGGAAAAAGTTCCATGTAAAGGGTAGTTGAGGGTGAGAGGTTTTTCTTGAAAATCTTTGTGTCGCATCCTTGAAAGATACCAAACTTAAATACCAAGTTTGGTATTTTACCAACTTTTCGTCTTCGAGTTATCGTGTTCATGAACACACACACAGATCTTTTTCTGAAAATGCTTTTTTTGGATAAAGGGGACCCTAAAACATCTATTTCCTGTGAAATCTCGGTATGTAATCTTTGGGTGGAATACAATACCTTCTCTATAGGTATACTATGTACATAGGATCTGTAGAGAAAGTAAAACAGAAAGAAAAAAAAACACAGACGACTTCCAGTTTGCGAAAATGATATCTAAGTATTTTGAAACTAAAACCAACTGCAAGGAATATCTCGGAAGCGGTTAAATCTACAAAAAAGTATATGACACGTGTTTTAACGAGATCTACATTTTTATGCGTAGCAACTGCTGGTTTATCTCATACAGTTTACTAGTTATACAAAAGTTATCAAAGTCATCCAGAATGAAGAGGTCTTCAGAGGGTATTCCCGGAAAATTTAGGATATAGAAACGTCTGATAGAAACGTCTTTAACATGTGGTATTTTAAACAAAATCGTTAGAGCCATTTTTGATAAAAACAACATTTTCGAAAAAATGTTCCATGTAAAGGGTGGATGAGGGGTGGATGAGTTGCACCCTAGGAAGTTACTAACCTTAAGTTCGAAATCTCGGTATCGTATTTTTGGATGGAATACAATACCTTCTCTATAGGTATACGTTGCACATACATGCTAGAAAAGTACAAATCTGATGTGATTCATTCACGTAATTTTCTCTACCTGTTACAAAAGTAAACTTTCCTTAAAAATGATTATCTATTTTCTATTTTATGCTAATCGAGATAAACATTAGCAGAAACGATCTTATTACTTAGTCCCTTGTAACTAAAGGAGAGAACATTAGGATGAAGCAATAGACAAATCTTTTAAAAGCTGGTCGTTATATGAACAACTGAAAATCGATTCTGTGTGCATGGCCTGGAGTAAAACAAAGAAGATGTGAAACAGAAGATGACTTCCCGTTTGAGAAAGGTAAGTACTTAACAATTAACACAAATAAAAAGGATTATCTCGGAAACCGTTAACTGTACAAAAGAAAGTATATGAAATAAACTGTGAGTTTAAAGAGATTGCAGTTTTTTGAGTTATAAGCTTTTGTTTATCGCTTACGGTTTACCAATTATGCAAAATTCATCCAGAATAATGAGACTTCAGAGGTTATACTCAGAAAATTGAAGACATACACGCAATTTTTCAGGTAAATATGTTTTAATTAGGGAATTTCATTGAAAACTGTTAGAGGCATTTTAAAAATAATTCATTGGAAAGGGTAGTTTGGGGAAGCGGGATATTCTTGAAAATATTCTTCGTGTTGCATCCTTAGAAGATACCAAACTTCAATGCAAGTTTGGTACTTAACGATCTTAAGAAGCTATGGTGCCCACACACAAACACACACGTACGTTTTTCTAAAAAATGCTTTTAATATTTATTCATTTAGAGAGTGTCAAAACATGTATTTCCACTGGTCTCGATATTGATTTTTTGGGTGGAATACAACATCTTCTCTACATTGTAAATACGTGCTGGAGACACTAAAATGTTTAAAGTCTCAAAACATGTGTTACCAGTAGTCCCGATATGATTTTTAGGGGGAATACAACATCTTCTCTACATTGTAAATACGTGCTAGAGAAACTAAAATATTTAAAGTCTCAAAACATGTGTTTCCTCTGGTCTCGGTATTGATTTTTTGGGTGGAATGCAGTGCCTCGTCTACGCAAGGTACCTACATTGAGAAAGTAATCATTCCACCCAAAAAATATTGACGTCAGTCTATTGTATTCTTTGAGGCTCAGGGATGGAGCGCCCTAATTCCTGCACATATTGCCGGCCCGGGTGGGGGGAGGGATCCGTGTGTTCACTTCACCCAATTGTATCTGTTAGAAGTTACTTTCTAGTACTTTATAGCGAACATGGCAGAGTTTTATTGGTTTCCAGCCTATATCGTAACTATGGGGGGCTTAAAATCTTTCAAAATTAAGTTACTTGCGATGAGGAGTAACATATCGCCAAATTTCCCTCAGATCGTGAACGTTATTACAAGCAGTATTTTGGAACGATACTCACAAAATTTGGCGGCGGCGTGGGTGAGTGGTTAGGCGGCCCGAGATTTGTGGAGGATGAAGAGGCATGTGGGTGGGTTTTCTCCGGGTCCTCCGGTTTCCCCCGCCACTCATTTCACCAATTGACCCAGGATCATCTTTCCAATCATCAATTTCGCTTCCATTTCATATCTTCCACTTCCTCATGTTCATACCTGCTTACCGGACAACCCCTCGTAACAGGTTCGCCATTCTGTGGTTTCGTGCCGTAGGCTCCCCGACAGGCTTCTGTCTTGTAAGTGCTAGGGGGGGGTGTCAGTCCTACAATTACGGGGAGGGTAAGCCGATTACGGAACGACACTGACCATTCTTGATGGGTAGATTTAAGCGTCTCCAAAATCTACGTCACCAGAGATACTGCACAGCACTACAAAGATGACGGTAGGGGTCGCAGTACTGCACTGTAAATACCTGTCACTGTGAATTTGATAGAGGAATTATAACACAAGAGTATTCAAATCTACTTCCCTGCGCACATAGATATGCTTCTGCTATTCGAGATCGTGAATGCGATTTCAAGGTTTCAAATTTCGTACATAGCATTTAATGATAGGGATTATACTGTTAATAAAGAGATAGTAATAATGATTGTAGGAATACTAGAGTACCTACTACTAATCTAATAATAGTAAACTATTGGGCATGATAATCACCGTACTTGCACTTAATGATTACTGTCGTTAAAACTACTTGCCTATAATGTTAACGAGCTCTTTGTGCAACGCACTATAATGACGTCATATATTAGCCTTATATACTCCAAGTAAACCTTCTTCTTCTTCTTTTTTTACTTTCTCTATACGCACTATGTACATAGTGTAAAGAGAAGGTATTGCACTCCACCCAAAAATTCGATACCGAGATTTCACCGGAAATATATATTTTAGGGTTCCCAATATCCAAAAAAAGCATTTTCACAAAAAAGGCCATGTGTGTGTCCGTGTGTCTGTGAACACGATAACTCAAAAACGAAAAGTAGGTAAAGTACCAAACTTGGTATTTAAGTTTAGTATCTTCCAGGGATGCGACACGAAGATTTTGAGAAGAATCCCCCCACCCCTAACTACCCTTTACATGGAACTTTTTTCGAAAAATTTAATTTTCTCAAAAATGGCTCTAACGATTTTGATTAAAATTTCGTATATTAAAGATATTTACCCGACAAATAAAATGTATATCTTGAATTTTCTGGGAATAGCCTCTGAAGAGTGGTTTATTCTGGATGAATTTTACTGAATTTTGAATAACTGCTAAGCCGTAAGAGATGGACAAAAACTTACTCCACAAAAAATGTAGAGCACATTAAAACACACAATTTATTTTATATACATTTTTTTCGTGGAGTTCGTCGTTTTTGACACATTCCTTATCTTTGGTTTCTGCTATGAAAAACTTATACTTTTCTCATACAGGAATTTGTCAACTGCTGTCCATAGGAACTTCATTGACATAGCAACCAGCAATTGACTATCACTTTAACCTATTGTAGTCCCTTATTTCGCTTCTACTTACAAGGAAGCAAACAATAACACTATTTCTGCTATTTTTCTGATTAGCATAAAGTAAATAGAAGTATAAGCTTTTTAAGAATAATTTGTTGCAGGGATATAGAGAAAGTCGTGTGAATGGCACAAATCAGATTTTTTTTAATTTTATTGTTGGCAGATCAGCATTTATGCTATACAGGCCATAGATAGCAAAAATATAACAAAATATTAAATACATTAACATTTGAGGTTGACCATGTTGGCTCCTCTATCATAAACAGAAATAGTTATTAGTACAGAAATGGTAATATAACTTTACAAATACATGTTACAATTGAACGAAAGTAAAGGTAATAACAATAATAAATTTAAAAAAAAACTGAAACCACATGATTATGAAATGTATGAAAATCATCTACAATAAAGAGGTCTTTTGAGGCTATTCCTAGAAAATTCAACATATACACTTTATTTGGCAAGTAAATATCTTAAATATAAGAGGTTTTAATCAAAATTGTTAGTCATTTTTAAGAAAATAAAAAAAAAATCGATTTTTTTCCATGTAAAGGATAGTTAAGGGTGGGGGGATTTTCTTGAACATCGTCGTGTTTCATCCTTGAAAGATATCAAACTGAAATACCAAATTTGGTTTTGCACGGTCTTTTCGTTTTGGAGCTATGCTGCCCACGGACACACACACACATGGACATTTTTCTAAAAATGCTTTTTTTTTTTGGATTCAGGGGGTCTCAAAACATATATTTGCGGTGAAATCTCGGTATGGAATTTTTGGGTGCTCTATACACTATGTACATAGTACGTATAGAGAAAGCAAAAAACATCTCCTTAACTTGGTTAATGCCATTGTAATGCCAACAGTATGAGGGTTATTACAGATTTGAAGTTTTCTCGGTGTAGGCTGTTAACGATGACTTCACGGGATAACAACCGAGTTAAATTGGAGTCATAAAAATCCAAGCAGTTCCCAGACGAGGCCTACAGTGTTAAGATGGTCGAAATCTTGGATTTTACGGCTCCAAATTCATTCGGTTACTATCCCGTCAACTCAACATTAGCATGAGAATTAATTTCTCTACATCTCTGTAACAAATTATTATTAAAACCCTTATTCTTCTATTTACTTCGTGCTAATCAAGATAAACATTAGCAGAAATTACCTTTTTACTTGCTTCCTTGAAAGGAAATAAGAGAATAGGCTAGGCTAAAGCGATAGACAAATCTTTTAAAAGCTGGTTATCATGCCGCTGAAATCCATTCTTTGCATGGCCATGACTTTACAAACTCCAGTTTATGAAAAGCTTTTTCAAACTGAAACCAATAATAAGAAATATCTTAAAAATGGCAAACTGCACGAAAAAAATGTGTATGATATACATTGTGTGTTTTAACGAGATCTACATTATTTGTATAGTAAGTTTTTGTCTATCTCTTACGGTTTACCAAGGAAAATTCAGCAAAGTTCGTCCTGAGTGAACAGCTCTATATAGGTTATTCCCAGAAAATTTAAGATATACATTTTATTTTGTCATGTAAATACTTATAATATACGGTCAATCAAAATCGTTACAGCCATTTTTGAGAAAATCAAAACTTTAGATTTTTTCCATGTAAAGGGAGTTTGGGGTGGAGGATTTTCCTCAAAATCTTCGTGTCCCATCTTTGGAAGATACAAACTTAAATACCCAGCTTGGTATTTTATTCACTTTTCGTTTTTGAGCTATACTGACAACACACACATTTTTTTTATTCGAGGGTCTGAAAACATATATTTCCAGTGAAATCTCGATATAGACTTTTTGGGTGCAATGCAATACCTTCTCAAAACAAAATAGAGACCAATTCCTCACGAACCCTTCCTTTTACCTAAGCTACCGGTTGGCAGTGTCGCCAACCCATGAACACCAAATCTAAACCAAGTGCTGTCACCACATCATCACGCCACAATATTTATAAAATAGTTTCAAAAAGTTGGGTCAAATTAGCTCGAATGTATGATAAAAGGTACAATAATATATATGCTAATACTTCCTGACTATAATCTATCATAAGTAATATAACGAGAAATTGTAACTTCAGTTGTATTTAATAAGACCATTTCATGAATAAAGTAACAATGATTAGCCTATAGGCACACGAAGAAGAATATTCCATTTGTCTTGACGTATATTTGCTCCGAAATCATTGCAAATTGATGTCTATATCATAAATTTCAGATCTCTTTGTATTGCTACATTATATTATTTTGGCTCAGTAAAGCATGATTGCAATTAATGTCTATTGGAACTTCCGCCATTATGTACGGGAATATCACTGCACACTGATATTCAGAGAGAAAACAATTAAATGTGGCTGCGATAAATTTAGAGGAACAATTGCACGTGGGTGTGATTAAAAAAATCTGATGTGTCTCATTCACATGACTTTTTCTACAAACTCTGCAATAAATTATTGTTAAAAAGCTTATTTTTCTATTTACTTCCTGCTAATCGAGAAAAAAAAAAAAAAAGCAGAAATAGTCTTATTACTTGCTTCCTTGTAAGAAGAAGCGAAATAAGGGAGTACAATAGGTTAAAGTGATGGTCAAAAGCTGGTTGCTATGTGACTGAAGTTCCTTTGTTTGTATGAACACGAGTTCACAAAGTCCTGTATGAGAAAGTATGTTTTTTTATAGCTGAAACCAAAAACAAGGAATATCTCAAAAACAATCAACTCCACGAAAAAAATGTGTATAACATAAATTGTGTGTTTTAAAGTGCTCTACATTTGTTGTGTGGTAAGTTTTTGTCTATATCTTACGGCTTAGCAGTTATGCAAAATTCCGTAAAATTGACCCAGAATAAAGTAGTCTTCAGAGGCTATTCACAGAAAATTCAAAATATACATTTTATTTGTCAGGTAAATATTTAAAATACGATATTTTAATCAAAATCGCTAGAGCCATTTTTGAGAAAATCAAAATTTTCGAAAAAAATGTCCATGTAGGGAAAATTTCACAAAATCTTCGTGTCGCATCCCTGGAAGATACTAAACTTAAATACCAAGTCTGGTATTTTACCAACATTTCGTTTTTGAGTTATCGAGTTCACAGACACACGGACACACACATGGACCTTTTTCTGAAAATACTTTTTTTTTGGATACAGGGGACCCTAAAACATATATTTCCGGTGAAATCTCGGTATCGAATTTTTTGGTGGAGTGCAATACCTTCTCTATACATTATGTACATAGTGCGTATAAAGAAAGTAAAAATGTCCAGAATGGGACGCTGATAATCGCATCCATAAATAAAACTCAATTTAATTTAAGCACGGGTAGCCCCGGTCAGGGGGCAATGCCGGTCACGTGGTTATCTCCATTACCATTGCAGTAGTGGTCTACTGGTATGTGTTGCCCTCTATAAATGCATCCTTACGACACATCTAGCCATAGTCACCACTTCCGTAGAAGCGTTGTGAGCAATAGTGAGAAAACATCTGATGTGTTCCATTCACACGACTTTCTCCACATCTGTGCAACAAATTATTGTTAAAAAAATTATGCTTCTATTTACTCCATGCAAATTGAGAAAAAATTATCAGAAGTAGTCTTATTACTTGCTTCCTTGTATGTAGAAGCGAAATACGGGAGTACCATAGGTTAAAGAGATGGTCAAAAGCTGGTTGCTAGGTGACTGAAGTTCCTTGTTTTGTATGGACAGGAGTTGACAAATTCCTGTATCAGAGAAGTATTAAGCTTTTCAAAGCTGAAACTAAAAACAAGCAACATCTCAAAAACGATAAATTCCACGAAAAAAATGTAAATAACATAAGTTGTGTGTTATAACGAGCTCTACATTTTTTGTGTAGTAAGGTTTTGTCCATCTCTTATGGTTTAGCAGTTATGCAAAATTCCGTAAAATTCATCCAGAATAAAGTAGTCTTCAGGATATTCCCAGAAAATTCAAGATATACATTTTATTTGCCAGGTAACTATCTTTAATATACGACATTTTAATCAAAATCGTTAGAGCCACTTTTGAGAAAATAAAATTTTTGGATTTTTTCTATGTAATGGGTAGTATATACACTTTTTTTGGTGGAGTGGATCGTTTTTGAGATGTTATTGGTTTCAGCTTTAAAATACTTATACTTTTCTCATATAGGAATTTGTGAACTATCCATACAAAGAAACTTCAGTCACATAGCAACCAGTATTTTACTATCACTTTAACCCATGGTACTTCTTTATTTCGCTTCTACTTACAAGTAAGCAAGAAATAAGAATATTTCTGCTAATTTGTCCTCGATTAGCATGAAGTAAAAAAGAAGTATCAGCTTTTTAACAATAATTTGGTCAGAGATGTAGGGAAAGTCATTTGAATGGAACACATTAGATTTTTGTTGTTTGTATTCCTCCTCATATGTCCAATGGGCATCTGGACATTACTTTCTATTGGCCACATGATGTGTGGGCTCATTGATAATGTAGTGGCTGGGACAGTCCGAAAACTATTTTTGTGCTATATGTGTAAAGAGAGAGAAATTGTTATATTGAAGTTCTAAAATAAAAAGTGTTCTTTTATATGCATTTTAGCACCTAAATAACAGATTTGAATATAGTGACCGGCATTACCCGCATGTGTGGGTAACCCCGGTCAGTCACTTAAATTTCGCATATTAAGGTAAGAAATAATTGCTTAAATAAAATTCTTCTTAGCATACATTTAGGCATAGAACCAAACTAACGAGTGACATAAAAATAACACTTTTAAACTCTTACTCTAAACCGTTCCCAGCGACTTGTTTAAGTCTTTTGTTGGTGAATGGTTATAGAAAGCCGAGTGAATGTAACATATCACATTATGTTTGTATACACGTATTTCCGTTGAAACCTCGAAATATAACTGTGTATGGAATGCAGTACCACGTGATACGGAAAGTATAAATGAACTAATAGCATTTCTGGAAAGGTTCCAGCACCGCCCCCAGGTTTAATGTATACATACGATATAATTACCATGCGGCATGAGCGAAATTAGAACCTAATTATCGAATGGCCCTCTCTCTATACTCTAAACGTATTCAGGTTGTGCCGTGATTGATATAAATTTACTAATGACGTAATTAACCTGATTGCATCGTGTGCATACATAATGGAGACCTTTGATAGTCTGAAATTTCATTCGAAATAGTTGGATATTTACACCCGTATTTGTGTATGACCACGGATATGAAAGGGTTCAACTTTTTTATCTGATGATTTTTCGAGATCAAAAGTTGAGTGTATTCACGAACTGATAAATAACGCTCTGTATTCAAATTGAAGAGCTCTACTTATAAAAGCTACAAAGTGAACAAAACAACGACATCTGACGGTAAAACGATGATACTTTATACTAAAAACACTTATTTATAATACCAGTAGCAATGTTTGAGGAACGAGACTAAAAACCGTGTTAGAAATAGTATGACAAAAATATAACGTGTTACATTCTACCTCTTTTAAATAGAAACTGTTCTTACTTAACATGATTTTTACTTTCTCTACACGTACTATGTCCATAGTCGATAGAGAAGGTATTATATTGTACCCAAAAATTCCATAACGAGAGGAAATACATGTTTTGAGACTCCCTTATTCCAATAAAACCACATCTAGAAAAATCTGATGTGTTACACTCACATGGCTTTCTCTAGCTACTCTACAAACATGCTTCTTACAAAAGATCATTCTTCTACCAAAGACTAACAGAGACTAACATTAGCAGCATTTTTTTACTTAGTTTTTTATAAGTAGACTGGAATTAAGGGAATGCACGAGGCTAAAGTGATAGTCAAATGTTTTAAAAGCTGTATTTATACGATTGTAATTGCAAATCACTTCTTTGCATGGCCAGGAATGGAAAAAAAAAATCTGATGTGTTCCATTCACATGACTTTCTCTACATCTCTGCAAAAAAAATATTGTTAAAAAGCTTAGGCTTCTATTTACTTCATACTAATTGAGAAAACATTAGCTGAAGTTGTCTTATTACTTGCTTTGTAAGTAGAAGTGAAGTAAGGGATAACCATAAGTTAAAGTGATAGTCAAAAGCTGGTTGCTATGTGACTGAAATTCCGTTGTTTGTATGGACAGGAGCTGACAAATTCCTGTATAAAAAAAGTATGTTTTTCAAATCTGAAACTAAAAACAGAGAATATTTTAAAAACGATCAACTCCATGAAAAAAAAATGTATGTCATAAATTGTGTGTTTAAATGTGCTCTATATTTTTTGTGTGGTAAGTTTTTGTCTATCTCTTCTGGTTGAGCAGTTATGCAAAATTCCGTAAAATTCATTCAGAATAAAGTAGTCTTCAGTGGCTATTCCCAGAAAATTCAAGATACATATTTTATTTGTCGGGTAAATATCTTTAATATATGATATTTTAATCAAAATCGTTAAGAGCCATTTTTGAGAATAGCAACATTTTCAAAAAAAGTTCCATGTAAAGGATAGTTAGGGGTGGGGAATTTTTCTCAAAATCTTTGTATCGCATACCTGGAATATACTAAACTTAAATACCAAGTTTTGTATTTTAGCGACTTTTCGTTTTTGAGTTATCGTGTTCACAGACACACGGACGGACACACGGACATTTTTCTAAAAATGCTTTTTTTTTTATTTAGGGGGTGTCAAAACATATATTTCCGGTGAAATCTCTGCATCGAATTTTTTGGTGCAACACAATACCTTTTCTATACATTATGTACATAGTACCTACCTATAGAGAAAGTAAAAATTCGAAAATTTTGATTTTCTTAAAATTGGCTTTAACGATTTTTATTAAAATGTCCCACGTTTAAGATATTTTCATAGCTAATGAGAAGTATATCTTGAATTTTATGGGAATAACCCTTGAAGATCTCTTTATTCCGAAAACTTTTGTATAGCTTGTAAACTGTAAGAAATAGAAACTTACTCCACTAAAGATGTAGATCTCATTTAAACACACAGTTTATGTCACACGCACACACACACATACACACAGAGGATATTAATGAACTATACTGAAATATTTTCACAGAATATGTAGATTACTTAAATAAGTAATTTGAGATAGGAGACTTATGGCCTGTTTATTGAAATTTCGAAGTAACGGCTATAAGTTTCTGAAGTGCCAGTACGCCACGTATCGCGGTGTAATAAAAAACATTTACTCTATGACAGGAATCGAAATGATGACCTTTGGGATAATCACCTTCCTGCGTTACGCATTAAACCACCAGATCAGTTGAAGTAACGCCTCCAGAGTAGACTACATAACTCACGAACGTAATTACTGAATGCTCAGTGTCGCACTGTCAAGTGATTAATTCGATATTTTACAGTTTTTTGCGACATTAAATCTAGTAACGAGCTGCTAAAAATCGATATTTCTAGACTCGGGCAGCAGTTTTAAAGACATTTTTTCATCCTGCTTTGCTTTAACACCGTCTTATCATCACCTGATACCCACATTTTACCGCCATGTAGTTGCGTTATGTTTATCCGGGGACCATGCATCGCCGACCTCAAATTACTTATACCAGTCACGTGCACAATCTCGCAAATTATTTCGGTGTAGTTCATTAACGCTCTGTATATATTAAATAGAGTTTACCATATTCGAGATATTGCTTAATTTGTTTGTTTTAGTTTTAAACTAGTTAAGCTTTTCTGAAACGGAAGCTCATCTTTCGTTTCATCTCACTTATGTTGTATTCTTATTTCTTAGTCGTGCGAACCTAATGTCAATTGTTTCACATAACAACCAGTTTTTTATAAGACTTGACTATCGTTTTAGCCTAGTTCATTGTCCTATTTCCCTTAAGAAAGCGAATAATAAGACAATTTATGCTAATGTTTATCTCGGATCAGTGTTGCCAAAAGCATTTCTTAAAATTTCGCCCGAACCATTAAAAAAATAGCAAAGTTTCAGAAGTCGCCCAATATTTTTATTAAAATATGCAATTTATTTTACTATTTTATATACACAAACACAGGCTCTTGGAATATTTTCAAAAGATTCTTATAACCGGAATCTCTGTAAGTATAGCACAATCATAATAAATGGCATAATATTGGAATACTAACTAGTGTGAGCTGCGCTGATACAGATTCAGGAAAGAGTATGAAAATACGAGGTGTTTTCGCCGATGGCTATATTGAAAAATTACCTGAAGTATTTATTTTATTAATTACTTCCCTCAGTTGAGGGTTACCTTATAGACATATAGACTATAACCATACAATCTTATTAACAGAACGATAAATGTTGGATTTTAGGAGCCGATTTTCCGATGTGTTGCTATGGGGCATAATTTTTACTTTCTCTATACTCACTATGTACATAGTGAATAGAGAATGTATTGCATTCCACCAAAAAATTCGATACCGAAATTTCACCGGAAATATATGTTTCAGGGTCCCCTGTATCCAAAAAAAAAAAGTATTTTCAGAAAAAGGTCCGTGTGTGTGTGTCTGTGTGTCCGTGTGTCTGTGAACACGATAACTCAAAAACGAAAAGTCGGTAAAATACCAAACTTAAGTTTAATATCTTCCAGGGATGCGACACGAAGATTTTGAGAAAAATCCCCCACCCCAAACTATCCTTTACATGGAACTTTTTTCGAAAATTTTGATTTTCTCAAAAATGGCTCAAACGATTTTGATTAAAATATCGTATATTAAAGCTATTTACCTAACAAATAAAATGTATATTTTGAATTTTCTGGGAATAGCCTCTGAAGACTACTAAATTCTGATTGAATTTTTCATAACTACTAAACCGCAAGAGATGGACAAAAACTTAACCCGCAACAAATGTAGAGCACGTTAAAACACTCAGTTTATGTTATGTACAATTTTAACGCGGAGTTGATCGTTTTTGAGATATTCCTTTTTCTTGGTTTCAGCTTTGAAAAACTTATACTTTTCTCATACAGGAATTTGTCAACTCCTGTCCATACAAACAAAGGAACATCAGTCACATAGCAACCAGCTTTTGGCTTTCACTTTAACCTATGGTATTCCCTTATTTCGCTTCTGCTTACAATAAAGCAAGAAATAATACTATTTCTGCTAATTTTTCTCGATTAGCATGAAATAAATAAAGGATAAGCTTATTAACAATAATAATTTACAGAGATATAGAGAAAGTCATTTGAATGGAACACATCAGATTTTTATTCGTATGGTTTTACTTCCCGCACTAATGCTTTTGATTATGATTAAATTTAATTGTTAAAATATCGATAAAACTAAAACAATTCTAATACATAAGAAGTATAATGAAGCATTAACTACCAGCACTGAAATTTCGTTTGCTTTCATTGAAGCCACATTGCAAGCAAGAATGCCAACTTATCCATCCATAACAACAATATTAATAAGTACGCAAATTAACTATATCTCGCAAAAAATAAAATACTTATTGGCAGGCTTGTAATAACGTTGTATAAATAAGTTTTACTCACGTCAGAGAGGATTTAGTGTTTGTCTTTCGTCAAGTTAGATATAGAGCTCTTTTTTCTACCAAAAGGTGCATAAAGTTAAAAGCAGGCATTAATAAAAGTTATATTTTGCAGAAATATTTTAGTAGCCCAAAAATTCGCAAATTGCCTTCATCAAAATTTGCTAGTAAAAAGCGGATTTTAGTAGCCCAATCGGCGACTTTTCGCCCAATCTGGCAACATCGATCTCGATTAGCATGAAGAATATAGAAGAATAATCTTTTGTGGGAAGAGTTTGTTACAGAATAGATAGAGAATGACGTGTGAAAGGAACACGTCAAGGAATTGTTGGATGAAATGCATTACCAAGTAGCAGAGAAAGTGAGAAAAAACGTTTTATGACTTCAGAGCACGTACTTGAAAACCTATATTTCCTGTGAAATTTCGATACCTACAGACTTTTTGGTTAAAGTATTTGTTAGATAAAGTAAATTGTATATTTGAAAAAGATTTGTGGTGCATGTTTATGGAGAGAGTTGATGGAGGCTTGAGAGCAGCAGGAGTGTTAACGTCTAATGGCAATATCGTGTCTGCAGTTTCTGAGTGTCCTTGTGAGGAGGAAAAGGGTCTCTTCACAAACACACGATGCTGCTATTCAAATCCCTGGTCAACGACATGTATAATGGATGAGCGCAGGTAGGTATGGCGATCAATATCCTGCCACCGGCTTCTTCTTCTTCTTCTCCTTCAACCTTTGTTCATACAACCTGCTTTATTACTTCCTCTACATGCATTCGCACACCACTCTTCCAAAATAACAACTCTTTCAAAACACATTTAGTACGTACATACGAAGTATTGCATTCCATCCAAGAATTCGATATCGAGGTTATACCGGAAATACGTGTTTTGGGATCTCCTGAATAAACGAGATCTACGGTTTTTTCTATAGTACGTTTTTCTCTGTCTCTTATGGTTTACAACAATACAAAATTCATCCAGAATGCACAGGTCTTCAGAAACTATTCCCAGAAAATTCAAGAAATGCATTTAATATTTGATGTAAATAGCTTTAATATGCAGCATTTTAATCAAAATCGTTAGTCGTTTTTGAGAAAATCAAAATTTTCGAAAAAATTTCCATGTAAAGGGTAGTTTGGGGTGGGGGAATTTTCCTCAAAATCTTCGTGTCGCATCCTTGAAAGATACTAAACTTAATACCAAGTTTGGTATGTTTTCGTTTTTGAGTTATCCTGTTCACAGACACATGGACACAAACGGACCTTTTTCTAAAAACGTTTTTTTTTTATAAAGGGAACCCGTATATTTCTGGTGAAATCTCGGTATCGATTTTTTGGGTGGAATGCAATACCTTCTCTATACACTATGTACATAGTAAGTGTAGAGAAAGTAAACATCTCAGAACAAGTTATTGTTAAAATGCTTATTTCTCTATTTACCTACTTCATGCTAATCGACAAAAAAAAATTAGCAGAAATAGTCTTATTGCTTGCTTCTTTGCAAGTAGAAGCGAAATAGGTGAGTTCCATAGACTAAAGCGATAGTCTAATGTTTTAAAAGCTGGTTGCTATGTGATTGAAGTTCCCTTGTATGCCCAGGGTTGACAAATTCCCGTATGAGAAAAGTGTAAGTATTTTAAAACTGAAACCAATAACAAGGAATATCGCATAAACTGTGATTTTAACGAGTTGTACATTATTTGTTACGTAAGTTTTTGTCTATCTCTTATTGTTTACCTGTTAAGCAAAATTCCATAAAACTCATCCAGAATGAACAGGTCTTCAGAAGCTATTCCAGAGAATTCAAAGCTATACGTTTTATTTGTGATGTAAATAGCTTTGATATGCGGTACTTTTATCAAAATCATTAGTCGTTTTTGAGAAAATCAAAAATTTCAAAAAAATGTTCCATGTTTCTTCAAAATCTTCATGCCGCATCCTTGGAAGATGCAAAACTTAAATACGAAGTTTGGCATTTAACGGTCTTTAAGGTTTTGAGCTATGCTGTTCACAGACAGACACACGCACACATACATGGACTCTTTTCTAAAAATTAAGTTTTCGAATAAGTGAACCTCAAAACATATATTTCGGTTTAAATCTCGGTATAGAATTTTTGGATGCAATACAATTCCTTCTCTATACACGAAGTACATAAGTACGTGTATAGAAAGTAAAAAATGTTTTAGTATAAGGTTCGTGTGTCTGTCATCAACGTAACAAACAAAACAAAAAATCCTGCGTTCCATTCACATGACTTTCTCTATTCGTTATGCAAACATGCTTCTTTACCCACTAGCAATTGTTTTTCTAAACTTGTCGCAATCACGTGCATTTGTTTTCTCCCTTAACAAATTTTTGTCTCATAATAATAGTATCAGTGTGCAGTGATATTCCCGGAAGTTCCAAAACGTTTTGGGGAAAGGTCTATCGCTGAAATAGACATATTAATTGAAAAGTCAAAGCCACAGAATACTAAACAAAACAGAGAGTGTGTGGAACCAGTTAAGCAACGAGGCAGGCCATGATTTATGATTAGGACATCAAATATACGTCAAGACAAATGGAATATTATTCTTCGTGTCCGTATAGGCTAACCGTTGTTATTTTATTCACGTCTTATTAAATACTGGGTAAAAGTTGGAGCTCTCGTTATCCTACTTATGGTAAGAAGTGTGGTAACTTTTTACCTCCCAAGAGAGCAGGTGGGTAATGAAGACGATATTTTAGGGAAGGAAGTTTGGAATTACACAGTTGCAATAGCAGGTTTGGCATTCACATTTGCAGCTACAGTTAGTGGCGGGTATATAACAATGGGACAGTAATGAGAGTTTTGCCAAGTTGACAAGTGCAGACCGAGAGTCTGAGATTTATTGGCTGAGCGGTCGGGCCAGCTTCCACTGCGGACAAGACGGGTACAAGAGCGACAAAAAGTTGTGTTATACATTTCCTATAGAAGACAGCAACTGAAGCGGTATCTACTCATAAAACGCGACTCGCTATGTTACGGCCGCGAGAAAAACAGACAAAGAAAGAAGCACAATAATGACTTAAAACATTAAAAACGACTTTCCATTCATACGACTTTCTCTACATCTCTGTAGCAAACATTGTTAAATTGCTTCTATTTACTTCATGCTAATCGAGAACTAAAAATAGGCAGAAATGGTATTAATATTCGCTTCCTTGCAAGTAGAAAAGAAATAAGACATTACCATAGGTTAAAGCTGGTTGCTATGTGGCTGAAGTTCCTTTGTTTGTATGGACAGGAGTTGACAAATTCCCGTATGAGAAATGTATATTTCTTTTAAAACTGATAACAATAACAAGGAATATCTAAAAAAACGGTTAACTTCACGAACAAAGTGTACATAACATAAATTGTGCGTTTTAACGACCTCCACTGTTATCTGTTAAGTATGTTTTTGTTTATCTCTTACTGTTTACCAGTTACGCAAAAGTCCTTAAAATTCATCCAGGACACAGACGTCTTCAGAGGCTATTTCCAGAAAATTCAAGATATCATTTTATTTGTCATTTTATTTTAATCCAAATCGTTAGAACTATTTTTGAGAAAATACACATTTTCTAAAATTGTTCCATGTGAAGGATAGTTGAGGTGGGGGATTTTCTTGAAAATCTTCGTGTCGCATCCTTGGTATATACCAAACTTGAATACTAAGTTTAGTGTTCAACTGACTTTTCATTTTTGAGCTAAACTGCACACGGACACACGGGCCTTTATATAAAAATACGATTTTTGGATCCTAAAACACGTGTGACCGGTATCATCATGTACATAGTACGCGTAGAGAAAATAAAGTCACGAAATTAAAAACTCATTTTTATCGTTTCACTATTAAAACTATACAGAAAACCATCCAATAAAAAGATGACAGTAAATCAAGAGAGTATAAATAAACAATGGAAAACCTTACTGAGCAACAGTAATTCCAGAATGTTCACGATCAAAAGCTGATGCTCCATTTCGATTACATGATTGTTTGGCTGCCCATCTAAACATCCTTCCAACTCCAAATTGTATACTTTGTAGAGAAGAGGATTCTACAATGAATATGGCTCATCTGATGAAATGTCAAAATTTAATAGCTACAAATCTTGAGAAGCAAGAATGCAAATGGAAGAACTCCAATATGCTGAGCAACAAACCACCAATAATGACTTTCTCTACCTGTTCTGCAAAAAAACTCCTTACAAAACTTATTCTTTTCTCTCCTTCAGGATAATCGATTTGAACATTAACAGAAATCGTGTTATAGTTCCTTATAAGTAGAAGAGAAGTAATGTGTTGGCGAAACTTGGTATTTAAGCTCAAAATCTTCCAAAGATGCCCCAAAAAGGTTTATACTACAGCGATGTTAACATGGAGAAGGATGTCTGAGTTGAGACAACGATAATAAACATTCAGTGTTAACAATTGTGTTTATTGTTTAAGTAAGTACATTGTTACATTTACCGTGGACTAGACGTGTCAAATATAAAATACCAAAAGCATAAATGTGGTGCGAGATTGCTGATTCTAGTTCAGTTTTAGACCAACGCTCTTTCCTGAGCCTTTCCTATTGATTATGGAGAGAATATGACTACGTGGCAGGTGAACATGTTTCGGGATTTCGTCGAGCTTAGGTTACGTTACGTTACGTTACGTTAGCTTAGGTTAAGTGTATGTAAATGAACCGGATCGAAATGGGGGTAACAATGGACTTTCTCAACACTGGTTCTTCTTTCCAATGCGAAATGCAGTCTTCCGTTCGTTCTGTCTGCTTGCGTATTGGCAGCCTTGTTGGTCAATCGACCAATGGCAAAGTAAAATCTAAAACTGAACTAGAATGTGCAATGTGGCTGACAAGGTAAGCTTTAGCTAGTTCTTTATGAAGTGCCCAATCATAACAAACATAACCTCCAGTTTTTCACAAATACTGTTAATGCTGAGCTCTCATTATTTTTGGTTTATTGGTTTTTTTCAAGCAAACTGTAAATGCTGCTATGGTTTGGCACTTCACCCTTTTCCAGATCAACTCAATTGTTATAAAAATATGACTCCCAGTGTCCCCTAAGCAATTGGAGAACTTTTAGAAGTTATGGTTACATATTCACTACCTGTCCTTGAGTGAACTGGTGCAATTGTTTATTTTGGCTGATTATTTATGTGCCTGCGTGTACCACCAGTAATAAAGCTTATATCCCCTTTAGATTTCTTCCACCTAGAGGTACGGTAAAGCGTCACTAATCCGACAGTCTGTCTGTCTGTACGCTAGGCCTAGTAGCGTGAGTTTTCATTAAAGCGTTGTACAAAAACCCCAAACAAAAATCATGACTCCCCTGACGGCCTGTTAATTCCCTAAATTAGCACGCTTATTAATGCTACCATTAAACAGCAGCCGGGGCTGTATAATTTACAGGCGACACCAGGTGATGTGCGCTGTTTAACGACATCGCGTCGCTCATTTGTCTCCATTACAGCTGCTGCGGCGGCATATACGCATGCGCACCACACCAAATTCATTTTTCCCTAATATGCCACATCTTTTCCCATTACGTCTACCTTATTCTATTGTGCTTTATTTCCCGTATACACTGCTTTCCGATCCTGCACCTCTTACCTCGGCTAAAACAACACCGGTTACCTCCGAGTGGGGAGGTTTGCAACTTAAGGGAGATGTAAAAATTATACCTCAAATTTATATAAAATGTCATGTGTACAAACAAAATTAAAGGATATCTCTACCAGTTTTCATTCACAGGAGCTATTTCCCAGCGCTTTAAGTTCAGCATTTTAAATTTAATTAATTTCTCCCGCATTCTTATCCAGGAGTTTTTTTTTATGCTGAATTTACCCTTCTTACTTTCTCTACACGTGCTATCTATACAGGGTTACTACAAAAGAAATAGACAACTTCAACTGCCTGTAAAACAAAAACTATTAGAGATAGCAACCTAATTATTTTGGAGGTATGTTGAGAATCTCTCAAAGTTTCGTTTGTTACTATTGGTAACGCTGTAGTGTTTTGTTTGTTGTTGCAGAAGCTGAAATGGCGGAAAATCCTGTGGAAAAGGCATATTGCGTGTTGGAATTTGCTAGAACGCAATCAGCAACTGTTGTCCAACGACATTTTAGAACACGTTACCACAAAACGCCACCGACTAGACAGTCAATCTACGACTGGTATAGAAAATTCGAGACAGCGGGATGTTTGTGCAAAGGGAAGAGCTCGGGAAGACCAAGAGTTTCGGAAGAAAACGTTGAACGTGTTCGTTCTGCCTACATAAGAACCCCACAGAAATCGACATCTAGGGCAAGCATGCAATTACAAATTCCACAGCAAACTGTATGGAAAATCTTGCGGAAGCGACTGCACATGATGCCTTACAGATTACAGATGTTGCAGTTTCTGAGTGAAGAAGATAAGGTCATACGGCGTGACTTTTGCATCGACATGTTGCGACATGATGAGGACGATGCTGGTTTTTGTGAGCGCATCATTTCATTTTTGTGGTAACGTGTTCTAAAATGTCTTTGGACAACAGTTGCTGATTGCGTTCTAGCAAATTCCAACACGCAATATGCCTTTTCCACAGGATTTTCCGCCATTTCAGCTTCTGCAGCAACAAACAAAACACTACAGCGTTACCAATAGTAACAAACGAAACTTTGAGAGTTTCTCAACATACCTCCAAAATAATTAGGTTGCTATCTCTAATAGTTTTTGTTTTACAGGCAGTTGAAGTTGTCTATTTCTTTTGTAGTAACCCTGTATAGTGTATAGAGAACGTATTATACTCCACCCAAAAATTCGATACCGAGATTTCACCGGAAATGTATGTTTTAGGGTCCCCTGTAAAAAAAAAAACAAAACAAAACAAAAAAAAAGTATTTTCAGAAAAAGGTCCGTGTGTCTGTGAACACGATAACTCAAAAACGAAAAGTCGTTAAAATACCAAAGTTGGTATTTAAGTTTAGTATTTTCTAGGGATGCGACAGGAAGATTATGAGAAAAATCCCCCCACCCAAAACTACCCTTTACATGGAACTTTTTTCGAAAATTTTGATTTTCTGAAAAATGGCTAACGATTTTGATTAAAATATCGTATATTAAATATATTTACCTGACAAATAAAATGTATATGCCGAGTTTTCTGCGAATAGCCTCTGAAGACTACTTTATTCTGGATGAATTTTGCATAACTGGTAAACCGTAAGAGATGGACAAAAACTTACCACACGAAAAATGTAGATACGTTAAAACACAATTTAAGTTATACATATTTTTTTCGTGGAGTTGATCGTTTTTGAGATATTCATTGTTTTGGGTTTCAGCTTTAAAAAACTTATAGGAATTTGTCCACTCCTGTCCATACAAACAAAGGAACTTCAGTCACATAGCAACCAGCTTTTAACTGTCACTTTAACCTATGGTACTCCCTTATTTCGCTTCTACTTACAAGGAAGCAAGAAATAAGACTATTTCTGGTAATTTTTTCTCGATTAGCGTGACGTAAACAGAAGCATAATTTTTTTAACAGTAATTTGTTGCAGATATGTAGAGAAAGTCAATGTGAATGGAACACATCAGATTTTTTGTAAAAGATTGAGTGAATTTTGTTGTGTGTTATGTGCGGTTATGTTATTCAATTTGAAACTTGTGGAGGGCTTAGACGATATCCGCATATAATTTAGAGATCTAGAAACCCGCGTCAACTTCTTGCGTTACGTTTACGATTGCGCCTGCGCTGAAGGATGTTCTGGGTAAATACATTGCTAATTCATTTTAAAATATATCACTCACCTATGGTACGTTGGTAGGCACAGGAAGCTATTCCATAGGTATTCAGATTTCATCGGAAATACACGCACGATTTGAGATTCCCTGAAACAAAATAATTCAAAGCAATAAGAATATTATTATAAGTATTATAACCAGAGCTCCAACGTTTATTTAGTATTTAATGAGACTATTTCATGAATAAAATAACAATGATTAGTCTATATGGACACGAAGAATAATATTCTATTTGTCTTGACGTATATTTGATGTCCATATCATAAATCATGGCCTGCCTCGTTGCTTAACTGGCTCCACACACTCTGTGTTGTTTTTAGTATTTTATGGCTTTGAGTTTTCAATTAATATGTCTATTTCAGTGATAGAACTTTTTTGAGATATTCCTTGTTATTGGTTTCAGGTTTAAAAAACTTATACTTTTCTCACACAGGGATTTCTCAACTCCTGTCCATACAAACAAAGGAACATCAGTTACATAGCAACCAGCTTTTGACTTTCAGTTTAACCTATGGTACTCCCTTATTTCGCTCCTACTTACAAGGAAGCAAGTAATAAGACTATTTCTGCTATTTTTCCTCAATCAGCATTAAGTAGATTGAAGCATAAGCTTTTTAACAATAATTTGATGCAGAGATGTAGAGAAAGTCATGTGAATGGAACGCATAAGATTTTTTGTTTTACTTTCTCTACGTGAGTGTGTCTGTGTTTCTGTGGACAGCATAGCTCAAAAACGAAAAGACCGCTGAATACCTAACTTGGTACTTGAGTTCAATATCTTCCAAGGATGCGACACGAAGATTTTCAAGATAATGGGGGGATACATTTTCGAAAATTTTAATTTCCTCAAAAAATGAATAACGATTTTTATTAAAATATCCTGCATGAAAAATATTTGCCTGACAAACATAATATATATCTTGAATTTTCTGTGAATAGCCTCTGAAGACTACTTTATTCTGGATGAATTTTCCAGAATTTTGCATAACTGCTAAACCGTAAGAGATGGACAAAAACTTACCACACAAAAAATGTAGAGCACGTTAAAACACACATTTATGTCATATACATTTTTTGTGGAGTTAGTCGTTTTTGAGATATTCCTTGTTTTTGGTTTCAGCTATGAAAAACTTAAGCATAAGCTTTTTGGTAATATTTTTTGCAGAAATGTAGAGAAAGTCATGTGAATTGAACATATCAGATTTGTTTTACATGTTTAAAATAATTGGAGATGTCCAAAGGGCATTAATGAAATGAATAACAAATATTGAAGAGCTCAACTTAAGCCAAAAGTAATTATGTTGAGACGTATGTATGTATCCTTAGTGAGAGTTAATGCTTACTGATGTGCGCTGCCTGGAGGTGCACGGAGAGACAAAGTTTAATTAAAGTGGAGTAGAGGCGAGAAGAAGAAGAGTAAGTCTCCACCCTCAAGGTCCACGGAGGACCAGTCAGTCAGGGCGTTGTCTAAACGTGACCCATCAGGCTTTGTCTACCTGCCTTCGAGTTGGTTCGTGCCGCGGAATTCATTCGTACAGTGGCCACAAAAACCTGAGTGCTATTCCATACACCTGCAACACGTGAACCGGGGAAAATATGTTCCTCTCCACTTGGAAAACTCGATCAGCCAAATTCCCATCTGTCGGCTCTAAAACACATAATAATTTCAATTCATAATCAAAACAAAATCTGAGGTGTTCCATTCACATGACTTTCTCTACTTTTGTGTAACAAATTATTGTTAATAAGCTTATTCTTCTATTTATTTCAAGGTAATCGAGAAAAAATTAGCAGAAATAGTCTTATTACTTACTTCCTTGTAAGTAGAAGCGAAATATGGGCGTATCATAGGTTAAAGTGACAGTCAAAAGCTGGTTACTAAGTGACTGAAGTTCCTGTGTATGAATACGAATTGACAAATTCCTGTATGAGAAAAGTATAAGTTTTTCAAAGCTGAAGCCAAAAACAAGGAATATCTAAAAAACGATCAACTCCTCGAAAAAAAAACAACATATTACATAAATTGTGTATTTTAATGTGGTCTACATTATTTGTGTGGTACGTTTTTGTCCATTTCTTACGGTTTAGCAGTTACGCAAAATTCCTCCAGAATAAAGTAGTCTTCAGAGGCGATTCTCAGAAAATCGAAGATATACATTTTATTTGGCGTGTAAATATCTTTAATACATGACATTTTAATCAAAATCGTTAGTCATTTTTAAGAAAATCACAATTTTCGAAAAAAGTTCCATATAAAGAGTAGTTGGGGGTGGGGGGATTTTTTTTGAAAATCTTCGTGTCGCATCCTTGGAAGATACCAAACCTAAATACCAAAATTGGTTTTTAACGGTCTTTTGGTTTTTGAGCTATACTGCCCAGAGACATACACACACAGACAGACACACGGACATTTTTCTAAAATTACTTTTTTTATATTCAGGAGGTCTCAAACATGTATTTCGGTGAAATCTAGTTATCGAATGTGGTCGAGAAAGCAAAAAACAATATATTATATATTATTCAACATTTCTTATGATAACTTTCTAAACGGATTACAATGAGCATCGGAATTGCGATGCAAGCGCTGCAATGTGAGCCTCTGGTGTCTTCGCGAGTGTAACGATATGATTTCAGATTTTGCGCGGAATGAGCCTCTCTTTCGTTTGTACTCTTTGGTGCTAGGGAAATCCCCAGGGCTAGAATCCATGGTCGCCGGGAATCGAACCGGGATTTTCCGATTGACAATTACAGATGAAGCCACCTTATGGTCGATGTAACAATCACAGCTATAGCTCCATTTCTTTAATTGGGATCTGACAGAAGGGCTGCAGTCAGAAAAACCAATGAGGCTCGTTGCTATAGTAACTGCCACTTTGTTGCTGACGTCAGATTTCCATGTGTTCATTCCTTCTTGCCTTCAGCTTGCAGTTACTGTCGTCTGTTTTTGCAGTTTTCAACTGTTTTTCGTGTGCTTTATTACTTTCTGTACAGATAGTATGTATATAGTGTATTGCATTCTACTCAAAAACTCGATACCGAGATTTCACCGGAAGTAGACGTTTTAGGATCCTCTGAATAAAAAAAAAATTAGAAAAAAGTCTGCGTGTGGACTCAGGGGACCCCAAACATATTTCTGATGGAATCTCGGTATCCAATTTGGGTGGAATACAATACCTTCTCTATTGACTAGAGAGAGTAAAAACTGAAACTGTAGGAACAAAGTAAATTACGACTACGGAACTTCTTGAATAAGTGGATACATCCGTTAGCAATGAGTAGAGAAAGTCGTGTGATACATCTAGCAGCAAATCAATACTTCAGAGCCAAGCCCCCTAAAACTGTCAGTATTACTATTATTATTTTTAATGCCTGCCACAGAGTCAATAACAAGTTTAATGAATCGAGGCACGATTTTGTTTGCGTGATTTTGGGTCGCCTTATCAGTAATGTTCAGAACTAATTCCTTGTTAGCGATTTTTCAGAAAATTGAAGATGATTCCGTCACAACAAATTACAACAGACCTCTGCACGACAGACAAAGAAAGTCAGCTTACCACTCAAGTGTGCCTCATATCACCCTGGCAACAAATTCGTGGGGCTCGCTTATATTACGAGGGGCGTTTGGCAGGTCCTTGGAAAAAGACATAACAAAAATATTTTTGGCAGATTTTTATTACTTTCTCTACACGTACCATGTACATAGTGTATTGAGAAGGTATTGTATTACACCCAACATTTCAATATGGAGATTTCACCGGAAATACATGTTTTGCGTGTTCCTGAATCCAAAAAAAAAAAAAGATTTTTGGAAAAAGGTCCGTGTCTATCTGTGGACAGCATAGCTCAAAAACAGAAAGACCGTTAAATATGCTCCAAGGATGCGACACGAATATTTTCAAGAAAATCTCCCCAGCCCAAACTACCCCTCCCTTACTTGAAAAAAATTTCGAAAATGTTTATTTTCTCAAAAATGGTTCTTATGATTTTGATTTATTCTGCCTGCATTTTACGAAATTTTGCATAATGAGCAAACCGTAAGAGATAGATAAAAGGTCACTTTACAGAAGATGTAGATCACGATAAAACACACAATTTATGTCATACACATTTTTTCATGGAGTTGATCGTTTTTGAGATATTCCATGTTATTGGTTCCAGCTTTGAAAAACTTAACACTTTTCTCGTACAGGAATTTGTCAACTCCTATCCATACAAAGGAACATCAGTCACATAGCAACCAGCTTTTGACTATC
The DNA here is from genome assembly GCA_030762935.1 of Hymenopus coronatus. NCBI lineage: Eukaryota > Metazoa > Arthropoda > Insecta > Mantodea > Hymenopodidae > Hymenopus > Hymenopus coronatus. Next base: position 15,263,396 of record CM060895.1, read on the forward strand.
ACTTTAACCTATGGTACTCTCTTATTTCGCTTCTACTTACGAGGAAGCAAGTAATAAGACTATTTGTGCTAATTCTTTCTCGAGTAGCATGAAGTAAATAGAAGCATAAGCTTTTTAACAATAATTTGTTGCAGAGATGTAGAGAAAGTCATTTGAATGGAATATTCGGATTTTTTCTCATAAGTAGTATAACGAGAGCTACTCGAGTTGTATTGAATAAGACGTGCATAAAATAACAATGATTAGCCTATAGGACACGAAGAATAATATTCCATTTGTCTTGACTATATTTGATGTCCATATCATAAATCATGGCCTGCCTCGTTGCTTAACTGGTTCCACACACTCTGTTGTTTTTAGTATTCTGCGGCTTTGACTTTTCAATTAATTTGTCTATTTCATCGATAGACCTTTCCCCAAAACGTTTTGGAACTTCCGGGAATATCACTGCACACTGATACTATTATTATAAGACGAACATTAGTTCAGACAGAAAACAAAGCACGTGGCTGTGATAAATAAACGTTTAAAATGCAGAGATCATGGAATTTTACGCGCCAGTGAAATAGTCCAGATAATCTCCTTTTAGCTCAATACACTTTTCCCCGCGTTTCTCCAACTGTTTTAATCCTTCCAAAAAGTAGGAATTCTGAAGGGTTCTAAAAAAATAGATACCTGTTTTGTACCCAACTACAGGAAAAGTAATTAAATATTAATTCAAAATCTTCTCGGGCTTCTAGCCAGGTAAAAACTTGGCTTGACACCAACGTTTCGAAGAAGTGCATCTTCCTCGTCTTCAGGGTGAACTGAAGAACCTGGCTAGAAGCCCGAGAAGATTTTGAATTAACACGTCGCCAGGAAAGCTTCAGTTCTTATTTTAATTAAATATTGTTTGTACTACTGTTTATCTCGGTTACGGTAGTGTAGATAGAAGAATAAACTTTACTAAACGCTTCATAATAGGTAGTCGTGTAAATTTAACATTTCCGATTTTTATTTTATCTACACGTACTATGTTAAGTATCTATATAATACGTAGAGAAGGTATTAAATTCCACCCAAAAATTCGATGCCGATATTTCGACGGAAAAACACGTTTTAGGACCTCCTGTATTAAAAAAAATTAGAAAAGATTTAGTGTGTATATCTGGACAACATAGCTCAAAAACAGTTATATAACAAATTTGGTATGCAAATTGTGTTTTTCTCAAAAAAAGCTCAACGATTTTGACCAAAATACCGTATATTAAACATATTTACATTACAAATAAAATGTATTTCTTGAATTTTCTGGGAATAGCCTCTGAAGACCTCCTTGGATGCATTTTGCATGACTGGTAAACCATAAAAGATAGACAAAAGCTTAATACAGGACATAAATAGATCTCGTTAAAACACAAAATTTATGCCACAATATACATTTTTTTTTTCATAGAGTTGACCATTTTTGAGATATCCTTATAATTGGTTGCAGTTTTAAAACTCTTAAAACTTGACTCATACGAAAATTTGTAAGCTCCTTTAGAATACAAAGAAATGGATTTGAATCCCAAACGAACACTTTTTAAAAGATTTGACTATCGCTATAGTCTATCGTACTACCTTATTTCACTTCTACGTACAAGCGAGTAAGTAATAAGACCATCTCTGCTAATGTTTATCTCGATTAGTATGAAGCAGATAGAAGAATAAGCTGTTTAACATTAATTTTTACAGAGAAGTAGAGAAAGTTGTGTGAATGAAACAGATCATATTTTTAAAATTGTTATACGCAGCATTTTAAAATAATTGAAATACAAACACAACTATTTCAATAACTGTTCTATTGTATATAGGTATAATCAGTAATGATTTATTGATTTATTTAGAGTCGGAAGTTTTGAAAGGAAAGTTTAATTTGTCTTGGGGAGAGAAACTTGTGTGAATTGTTAAATGAGATTTGTTTATTCCTCCCAGTTTGTCCAGGGGCCGAATTTAAACATACGGGGCCATCTAGAAAGCGACAGGCGGTTTGACATAACATAATAATAACGAAAGTTATCAACACAAAACGTTATTTACATAGTTACAGAACCTTACTCTATTTCTCAACGAAACCGTCATTGCTATCAAGGTATTTATTGTCACGTGGTACCGGTTTTTCAACACAGATGTTATACTCTTCTACCGCTAAAGATCTGAGCCAAGATGTGACTGCCACTTTGAAGTCTTCATGGCTGGGAAAACTTTTCTATCAAAAAAGTCATGTACGATGTCCAAAGTGAAACACCGGCTGTTCTTAATTCTTTTATCAACGTTTGCTTTCAACTCCTCCATAACGATTGATAAATTTCTACTCCGGTCTTTTTCGTGCATACTGGTTCTTCCTTGATTATTCTGAAATTATACGCCATTTCCTCACTGAAGACTCGTCCATAGCATTATCACCATACACTAATTCGATTGGCCGAACATTTTGTGCATTAAAAAAAAACGAATAACATCTTGACATAACGGAGACTATGTTAAGAAATAGAGTAAGGTACTGTAACTTTTTTTTATCTTGACGTCCTTTAAGCTGATTTGGTCATATCCGTCGATGAATGAAATGATGCTCAAATAATATTGGGGTCCATGGAGCTTAATGGGGAAAACCCCGAAAAAAATCTTATCCGGATAAGTCACCCTAAGCGAGATTCCAACTTACGACTTGTTGAATATATAATTTTAATCACACCCACGTGCAATTGTTTTTCTAAATGTATCGCATCCACGTGCATTCGTTTTCTGTCTGAACTAATGTTCGTCTCATAATAATAGTATCAGTGTGCAGTGATATTCCCGGAAGTTCCAAAACGTTTTCGGGAAAGGTCTATCGCTGAAATAGACATATTAATTGAAAAGTCAAAGCCGCAGAATACTAAAAACAATAGAGAGTGTGTGGAACCTGTTAAGCAACGAGGCAGGCCATGGACATCAAATATACGTCAAGACAAATGGACTTTTAGGAATATTATTCTTCGCAACAACTTGCTCGTGAATTTATCGATAAACGTTAGAGCTCCCGTTATATTACTTATGATAACTTTACTTATACCAAATCGTTTGTACTTTCTGGATGACCCTTGTATATTAAAATGATTGTAGATGTCTCCACTGTGACAGTCAGTCGAAAGCACACATTAGTTCAATTATAGCATCCTGTGTCTGCCTGCAATTAGCCCAGTAACCCGAGGGTCTGAGTTTGAATTTCGGTTGCCTAGGCAAACATCGGTTGGCTATCTGCTCTTGGGGCTAATTTCCGCATTCATTATCATCAGCAATTCATCGTCTCTGTACACCTCAAATGTATAAGGACACTCTGCACAGAAAACCTCATATGAAGACTCGCTCCAGTGTCTACTTAGAGAATTAGGATTACTAATGGACGTGGTCCCATGGGGAGCATAGGCCCTTTGCAACTTCGTATCAGGGGCAGAATGAGGGGATACCAGAACGGTTCAGATTCGGAAGGCGAAGCACTCTCTGCGTTTATGAGTTATGCTCTTCACACACACACACACACACACACACACACACACGCGCACGCACACGCACACGCACACAAGCATACAATCACAAACACGACTTTTTTTTCTCTACACGAACTATGTACATAATGTATAGAGAAGGTATTGTAATGCACCGAAAAATTCGATACCGAGATTTCATCGGAAATACATGTTTTGGGTCCCCCTGAATCCAAAAAAAGCATTTTTGAAAAAAGGACCGCGCGCGCGCGTGTGTGGACAGCATAGCTCTAAAACGAAAAGTCCGTTAAATTCAAACTTGGTATTTAGGTTTGGTATCTTCCAAGGATGCGACACGAAGATTTTCAAGAAAATCCCCCACCCCCAACTACCCTTTACATGGAGCTTTTTTCTAAAATTCTGATTTACTCAAAAATGGCTCTAATGATTTTGATTAAAAACATCTAATACTAAAGATATTTGCCTGAGAAATACAATGCATATTTTGAATTATCTCGGTATAGCCTCTGAAGACATCTTTATTCCGGATAAAGTTTGCATAATTGGTAAACCGTAAGAGATAGACAAAAACTTACTAAGTAGAAAATGTATATTTCGTTTAGACACACAATTTATATCATATACATTTTTTTCGTGGAGTTGACCATTTTTGAGATATTCCTTGTTGTTAATTTCAGTTTTAAAATACTTATACTTTTCTCATCGGGAGTTGTCAACTCCTGTCCACACAAACAAAGGAACTTCAGTCACATAACAACTAGATTTTTTAGTCTATGGTACTCCCTTATTTCTCTTCTTCTTTAATGGAAACAAGTAATAAAACCATTTCTGCTATTTTTTCTCGATTAGAATGAAGTAAATAGAAGAATAAGTTTGTTAACAATAACTTGTAGCAGAGAAGTAGCTAGAGAAAGTCGTGTGAAGGAACACATCAGATTTTTTTCTTAAAAGGTTTCAGGGGAATATCAGTATAAAGAAAATCGAATGTGCTCCATTCACATAACTGTAACTCTCTCTTCATTTCTGTAACAAAAAACTTATTCTTCTATCTATTGCATGCCCATCGTGATAAACGTCAGCAGAATTGGCCTTATTACTTGCTTCCTTGTAAGTAGGATGTAAATAAGGGAATACACTAGGCTAAAACGACAGTCAACTCTTTTTAAAGCTGGTTGCTATGTGACTGAAATTCGTATCTTTGTATGACCCGGAGTTGAAAATTACCATATGAGTTTTAAGTATTTTAAAAGTGAAATTAACAAGCAATATCTCGGAAATAGACAACTCCACGAAAAAATGTATACGACATAAAGTGTGTTTAAGGAGATACACATTTTTGAGTAGTAAGCATTTTGTCTATCCCTTACGGCTTACCAGTTAAGCAAAAGTCTCTAAAATGAAGTCTTCAGAGGTTATTCTCAGAAAATTCAAAGCATACATTTTATTTCTCATGAAAGTATCTTTAATATACGATATTATAATAATCTAACGGTTAGAGGTATTTTTGAGAAAATAAAAAGTGTCTTAATTTTTTCCATGTAAAGGGTAATTTGAGGTCTTCGTGTCGTATATTTTGAAGAGGTTTAGCTTAAATACCAAGTTCGGCGTTTAACCGACTTTCCGTTTTAATTTTTTGTGTTCACGAATTCAGAGTGACCTTTTTTCTAAAAATGACTTCTTGTTTTGTTATACGGGGACCCTAAAGTGAGCATTTCGGGGGAAATCTCGGTGTCTTTTCTATGTACCAATTTACTGTGTAGAGAAACTGAAAATTAAATTGTTAGAGGCATTTTGAGAAAATGAAAAGTAACGATTTTTTTCAAAGTAGAGAGTAGTTTGAGTTGGGAGAATTTGTAGGCAGGTCTTTGTTTGGAATAATTAAATAATTCATATAGTGGATGTAGACAAGGTCGGCCATGTCATAATTGAGGAGGCAGTGAAGAAAACAAAAAAAATCTTATGTGTTCCATTCACATGACTTTCTCTATATCCCTGCAACAGATTATTCTTAATGTGCTCTACATTTTTTATGTTGTAAGTTTTTGTCTATCTCTTACGGTTTAGCAGTTAAACAAAATTCCGGAAAATTCACTCAGAATAAAGTAGTCTTCAGAGGCTCTTCCCAGAAAATTCAAAATATACATTTTATTTGTCGGGTAAATATCTTTAATATACGATATTTTAATCAAAATCGTTAGAGCCATTTTTTAGAAAATGAAAATTTTCGAAAAAACTTCCATGTAAAGGGTTGTTTGGGGTGGGGGAATTTTTCTCAAAATCTTCGTTGTCGCATCCGTGGAAGATTCTAAACTTAAATACCAAGTTTAGTATTTTACCGACTTTTCGTTTTTGAGTTATCGTGTTCACAGACACGGACACACACATACACACGGACCTTTTTCTGAAAATACTTTTTTTAGATAAAGGGGACCCTAAAACATATATTTCCGGTGAAATCTCGGTATCGAATTTTTTGGTGGAGTACAATACCTTCTCTATACACTATGTACATAGTTCGTATAGAGAAAGTAAAAACATTCGGTAAATAAACATGGTCGAGTGCGTCATCTACCATTTGAGAACTAATATAGGCATTAGAATGATAACGTGATAAAATCTCCCTTCCTATATATTATAAATTATTAATAGTCTATTTCGCTGAATTGTCTTATCAAATACAACTAGAGTTTTCATCTCTTGGGACATCGTAAATTATCGACAAGATGAAATTCAAATTTCAAATTTATAAAGTACGATAACTTGGATGATAATTGTTTATTTATTTATTTATTTTGTAGCTTAACGTCCTTTAACCTGGTTGGTTATATCGGACGATGAATGACATTGAAGAAATGATGCTCAAATGATCTCGGGGACTACGGAGCTTAAAGTTACTGACATTCGTCTTCTCAGGATAAGGGAAAATCCAGAAAAAAAAAACCTTACCCTAGATTCGAACTCACGACCTTTTGAATGTGAAGTAGACACGCTACCACCACACTACCCAGACGGTCTGGCACACAGTTAAATCCAGTTTGGAATCTGCTAGGACAGAACTCAACCGAACATTCCTCCAAATTCCCTTATCTGGCGTGCATATGTTGAAGGAACACAGTAAAAGCTGTTCAAGAAGAATAAATTAGTCCTTTTGAGAATACTCGGGGGGGAAGGCTGCGGGGAGTGGCCCACCCATCTTTTGGTTAATTCGTTTAAGGCACGAAGGAAGACAATACTTATGATTGATGATCGATATCTCGACTGAGCAGCTGCTGCGATCTCCCAGGATGCCGGTCGGTATCCATATGGTCTGTACATCCTCACAAAAAAATAACACTTTAATTAATTCTGAGATTTCATTAATATCACAGCAGCACGTTTTACACCGGGCAGGACGCTGTAAAGAGAATGTATCTCACGTGTTCGTATTTAATGCTGTGACTACGGCCGTAATCGCCGGACTTGTGTGAACGGCTTGCTTCGTAAGTCATAGCTGATTCTTGGTATACATTGTTACACCTGCGTTAGTGGACACGTGCGCTGTCGGAAAGTTAGTAGTGTAGTGGTTTGTGCGTCCGACTGCTTCTGGAAGTTTCCTGCCGCATGATGTGTGCCATTCACCTGACTTTCTCTACATCTCTGTAACACATTATTGTTAATAACCTCATTCTTCTGTCTTCTTCACGCTAATCTAGATAAACATTAGCAGAGACGGTCTTATTACTTGCTCGTAAATAGAAGGGACATGAGGCAACATTAAGCCTGATTTTAAAACATGCTTGCTATGGGATTGAAATCCGTGTCTTTGTGTGGCCAAGAGTTGACAAGTTCCCGTATGAGAAAAATTCTAAGTATTTTAAAACTGAAACCAATAACAAGGAATATCTCGGAAACGGTACACTACCCGAAAAAATGTATAGCATATAAATTGTGTGTTTTTTTAGAAGATCTACAATTTTTGTGTGATAAGTTTTTGTCTATCTCTAACGGTTTGCCAGATATACAGAATTCCGCAAAATTCATCCAAAATAAAGATGTCTTCGGAATCTATTCCCAGAAAATTCAAAGTATACATTTTATTTTTTATGTAAATATCTTTGATGTACGATATTTTGATCAAAATCGTTTGAGCCATTTTTGACAAAAATCAACATTTTTGAAACACTTTCCATGTAGAGGGTAATTGGGGTTGGTGGTATTTTCTTGAAAATCCTCGTGTTGTATCCTTGGAAGATATTGAACTTAAATAGCAAGTTAGGTATTTTACGGTCTTTTCGTTTTTGAGATTTTTGGGTGCAATAGTTTCTCTATCACTATGTACATAGTACGTGTAGAGAAAGTAAAAATCTATAAGTTTCAGTATTTAGAGAGTTATCACGTCTAGTAGTAGAACAGGAGCAGCTAGGAATATCAATTGCACGTTTCTTCACATCAGCAGCCCCCCCCCCCCAGGGCTTAACGCTAGAGCCCTCCTAACTCTGTCTATAACTTTTCCCAAAGAACTAGAACTGTTATACGGTGAATTAGATATAGCAGCAGTAGTAATTTTCTTCTTCTTTTCTCTAAAGTTTGCTACCCTGTTTCTTGCGGCCTCTCTTCTTTCCCTGATTAACTTATTTTGATCTATTTTGCTTAAGAGTTTCTCCCTTTCTTTTGGCTTCTGGTGACAATTTTTCAGGTTTCCAAGAAGTTTCAACAAAAATCCTTCATATTTAACTTCTCTCTTCAACTTTTATCTCCTTTCTCTTTGTCTATTTTCAGCAGTTTTAGGTATCTCGCTTTTAAAGTGTTTTATTATCTGTAGCGAATAAAAAAATATGATGTGTTCCATTCACATGACTTTCTCTACATCTCTGCAACAAATTATTGTTAAAAACCTTATGCTTCTATTTATTTCATGCTAATCGAGAGAAAAATAGCAGAAATATTCTTGTTACTTGCTTCCTTGTAAGTAGAAGCGAAATAAGGGAGTACCATAGGTTAAACTGATAATTAGAAGCTGGTTGCTATGTGACTGAAGTTCCTTTGTTCGTATGGACAGGAGCTGACAAATTCCTGCATGAGAAAAGTATAAGTTCTTCAAAGCTGAAACCAAAAACAAGGTATATCTCAAAAAAGATTAACTCCACGAAAAAAATGTATATAACATAAATTGTGTGTTTTAATGAGCTCTACATGTTTTGTGAGGTAAGTTTTTGTCCATCTCTTACGGTTTAGCAGTTATGCAAAATTCCGTAGAATTCATCTAGAATAAAGTAGCCTTTAGAGGCCATTCCCAGAAAATTCAAGATATACATTTTATTTGTCAAGTAAATATCTCTAGTATACGATATTTTAATCAAAATCATTAGAGCTATTTTTTAGAAAATCAAAATTTTCGGAATTTTTTCCATGTAAAAGGTGGTTGGGGTGATTTTCTTGAAAATCTTCGTGTCGCATCCTTGGAAGATACTGAACTTAAATGCCAAATTTGGTATTTAACGGGCTTATCGTATTTGAGCTATGCTGCCCACAGGCACACACACACGCACACACAGATATTTTTCTAAAAATGCTTTTTTTGGTTTCAGGGGGACCCAAAACATATATTTCCGGTGAAATCTCGGTATCGAATTTTCGGATGCAAATACAATACCTTCTCTATACACTATGTATATAGTACGTGTAGAGAAAGAAAAAAAAAATGTTATTCTAACCACTTTAACATATTTCATGCAATATTTACCTTTACCCAAGTCATTTCAAATTAAACATAGAGACCTACAATGAGAAGAAAAAGCCTTCAGCTGTTTACAATGCATTTTTAGATGCGTGTATGTGTGTGGGCAGGATAGCCCAAAAACGAAAAGTCGGTTAAATGTCAAACTTGGTATTTAAGTTGAGTATCTTCCAAGGATATGACAGGCAGATTTTCAAGATAATCCCCACCCCGATTACCCGTTTACACGGAGCATTTTCCGAAATTTTTGATTTTCTCAAAAATGGCTCTAACGACCTTAATTAACATAGCTTATGTTTAAGTAACTTTATGACAAACGAAATGTATATCTTGAATTTTCTGGGAAATGCCTCTGAAGATCTCTTCATTCTGAATGAGTTTCGTATAACTAGCAAACCGTAAGAGATACACAAAAACTTATCACACAAGAAATGTAGATCTCATTAAAAACACAATATATGTCATATACATTTTTTTTGTAGCGTTAACCGTTTTCGAGATATTTCAGTATTAGGCCACAAATGTTTCTCTAGCAGGAAGACTTCTTTTTTCTCGTTGGAATTTCAATTGCTTCACATAGCGACCGGATTTTAAAGGACGAGAATATCGAGTTAGCCTTTGAATTTTCTTATTTCAGTTCTACTTACAAGGAGCTAGTAATACCTAAAACTAATTCTGCTTATGTTTGTCTTGATTAGCGTGATATGGATAACACATTAATCTTTTGAATAAAAGGTTTGTTTACCAAACAGCTTAGAGAACATTATATGAATGGGACACAATAGATTTTCCCCCTTCTACTTACAAGAAAGCAAGAAATAAGGACAATTTCTGCTAATATTTATCTCGATTTGCATGATGTAGATGGGAGGTTAAAGTTTTTAACAATAACTTGTCACAGAGATAAACGTCATATGATCAGATTCTTACTTTCTCTACACACGATATGTACATGGTGTATAGAGAAGGTATTGCAATGCATCTAAAAATGGCTCTAACGATTTTGATTAAAATATCGTATATTATAGATATTTACCTGACAAATGATATGTATATCTTGAAGTTTTGGGGAATAGCCTCTGAAGACTACTTTATTCTGAATGAATTTTATTGAATTTTACATAGCTGGCAAACCGTAAGAGATACGCAAAAATATACTACATAAAAGATTGAGATCTCACTAAAACACATAATTTATGTCATATACGTTTTTTTGGTATTGCTGATTGGTATTGGTTTCAGCTTTAAAAACCTTTCTCTTTTCATACAGGAATTAGTGAGTTCCTGTGCATACAAAGGAACTTCAGTGATATAGCAACCAGCTTTTGACTATCACTTTAACCTATGGTACCCCCTTATTTCGCTTCCACTTTCAAAGAAGCAAGTAATAAGACTATTTCTGCTAATTTTTTCTCGATTAGCATGAAATAAATAAAAGATAAGTTTATTAACAATAATTTGTTACAGAGATATAGAGAAAGTCATGTGAATGGAATACATAGGATTTTTTTTTCATTTATATCCCTCTTTTAATTGCATAGTCATATCAGCTGTTTTCACCTAGGGAACAAGACCTGTAGTATATGTTTAATTTGAAATTACTTAGGTGTATGTAAACATTGTCTGGAATATGATAGTAAGACATTTTTGAAAATGCCAAAATAGACATGGGACGATTCATGAACGAATTGTTCATATGGACGACTACAACGAAAGAATCGCATGAATTGTGTCAATCTTGGCATGAATCGTCGATATAAAAAAAATCTGATGTGTTACATTCTCATGACTTTCTCTATATCCCTGCAACAATGATTCTTAAAAAGCTTACACTTCTATTTACTTCATGCCAATCAGTAAAACATTAGCAGAAATAAGCATAATACGTACTTCCTTGCGGGTAGAGGTGAAATAAGGGAGTACCATAAGTTAAAGTGATAATCAAAAGCTGGTTGCTATGTCACTGAAATTCCTTTGTTTGTATGGCAGGCAGTTGACAAATTCCTGTATGAAAAATGTATAAGCTTTCCATAGCAGAAACCAAAAATAAGGAATGTCTCAAAAACGACGAACTCCACGAAAAAAAAATGTATATAACATAAATTGTGTGCTTTAACGTGCTCTACATTTTTTGTGTAGTAAGTTTTTGTGCATCTCTTACGGTTTAGCAGTTATTCAAAATTCAGTAAAATTCATCCAGAATAATCTACTCTTCAGAGGCTATTCCCAGAAAATTCAAGATACACATTTTATTTGTCAGATAAATATCTTTAATATATGAAATTTTAATCAAAATCGTTAGAGCCATTTTTTAGAAAATAAAAATTTTCGAAAAATGTTCCATGTAAAGGGTAGTTTGGGGTGGGGGGATTTTTCTTAAAATCTTCATGTCGCATCCCTGGAAGATACTAAACTTAAATACCAAGTTTGGTATTTTACCTACTTTTCGTTTTTCAGTTATCGTGTTCACAGACACACGGACACACACAAACACACACACACACGCGGACTTTTTTCCGTAAATGCTTTTTATAGATAAAGGGGACCCTAAAACATATATTTCCGGTGAAATCTCGGTATCGAATTTTTGGTGGAGTGCAATACCTTCTCTATACACTATGTACATAGTGCATATAGAGAAATAAAACATCGTTAGAATCGTGCTAGTCTCAACATGAATCGTGTCAACCATAGCAGTATCGTCGTTCAAAAAGAATCGCGAGAATCAAGCTAGTCTCAACATGAATCGTCGTTCAAAAAGAATCGCGAGAATCAAGCTAGTCTCAACATGAATCGTCGTTCAAAAAGAATCGCGAGAATCAAGCTAGTCTCAACATGAATCGTCGTTCAAAAAGAATCGCGAGAATCATGCTAGTCTCAACATGAATCGTCGTTCAAAAAGAATCGTGAGAATCATGCTAGTCTCAACATGAATCGTCGTTCAAAAAGAATCGTGAGAATCAAGCTAGTCTCAACATGAATCGTCGTTCAAAAAGAATCGTGAGAATCATGCTAGTCTCAACATGAATCGTCGTTCAAAAAGAATCGTGAGAATCAAGCTAGTCTCAACATGAATCGTCGTTCAAAAAGAATCGCATGAATTGAAAAGAATAGCATGAATCGTGTCGACCATAGCAGGTGTCGTGGTTCAAAAAGAAGCGCAGATTTGAAGAATCGTGATTAGGTTTTGGGGTTTGTTTTTCTTTTGCTTTCAACTAGCCGAGCTTTGACGAAACCAGCCGAGTGCGCACGATGATGTGTAGGGATTTATAATCATTTATTTTATTGTGAGAAAATAAATAGTGCTGAGGCCACAGGGCTAAATATAAGAATATATAAATATATGTGTGTGTGTGTGTGTGTGTGTGTTTTATTTATAATGTACAATATACATATACGCAAATACCGCCATACAGTCGAAGTTTAGGTGTCAATTTCACACAAACAAACTTTTTATGTTGTTTTTTTCGAGCAATAGAGGAAATTTTACCAATTATGTTTGAATAGATGGGAAATAGTAGAACGTTTTTTATATAAATTACTGTTTTTATGCTAAAGGAGCTACCATATGACTATCATCTCCATGTACAATACAAGTCAAACACAGAAAAGGAATGGCACCGGAAACGATCCATATTGGATAAAGGAATCGTATGAATCGATTACTGAAAATGAATCGCTCGACCCAACTCTATGCCAAAGTACGTAGTTGGAGCAGGACCATTGGGACAAAGACAGTTTGAGCGTGTAAATCTGAGAGGGTGGTTGTGATTGACCAGCACACGTGTTTAGGGAAGTGCACCCTCCACCCTCAAGACGTGCCCAGGAATACAGATGCACACTTCCGGCCCCCTGTTCGTTTTCCCTTCCTGTTGTTTACAGCTGTGCACCACTTGTTGAAACTCGACCACATGTCTTCCTGCAGGTAACCTAGTCAACATCTCACTTCAACATTTCAAGTATAAATATTCCACAGAAAATATAACTTTTGAGACCCTCTGAGCCCAAAGAATAAAATATCAGCGACAATAATGTCAAATGCCATCTTGAATCAGATATTGTACAGAAAATATTTCTGGCGATCTTATGGTGGGACAGAGATTTCTGGAGCGGCGGTTTTGGAAAGAGATCAGACGGAGAATACACGATATCAATATACAAAATGTTACTTTCTCTACACGTACTATGTACATACTGTATACAGAAGGTATTACATTCCGCCCAAAATTCAATACCGAGATTACACCGGAAATACAAGTTTTATGGTCCCCTGTACCCAAAACAAAGTTATTCTTAGAAAAAGGTCCGTGTCTGTCAACACGATAACTGAAAAACGAAAAGTCGGTGAAATACCAAACTTGATATTTAAGTTCACTATCTTCCAGGGATGCGACACGAAGATTTTGAGAAAGCCCCCCCCCCCACCGCAAACTACCTTTGGCATGGAAAACATTTGGATAAATTTGATTTTCACAAAACTGGCTCCAACGATTCTGATTAAAATAAGGTTAAAGATTATTTTTATAGTAAATAAAATATATATCTTGAATTTTCTGGGAATAGCCTCTAAACACTTCTTTATTCTGAATGAATTTGGCTGAATTTTCCGTAGCTGATAAAACGTCAGAAATAAAGAAAAACTTACTACGCAAAAAATATAGATTACGTTAAAACACATTTACGTTTTTTTCGTGGAATTGACAATTTCTGAGATATTTCTTGTTTAAAAAACTTTTCTCACACGGAAAGCTGTAAAATCCTGGCCCTGCATAAAAACGGATTTCATCCACATGGCAGGCAGCTTTTAAAAGATTTGGCTATTAATTTAGCCGAGTGTATTCCCTTATTTCCCTCCTACTTACAAGGAATCGTGTAACGAATGCTAATGTTTATCCTGATTATCATAAAGTAGATAGAAGAATATGCCTTTTAGCAGCAATTTGTTACATTGATGTAGAGGAAGTCCTGTGAATGGAACACATCAAATTTGAATTTATTTATTCATGGGTACTCAAAACGAATATTTCCAGTGAAATTCCGTTATCAAATTTTTGGGTGGAATTGAAATACCGGTTCCTCCTTATAGAATAAGTAATTATATTGTGATGTAAACATTAGAACACTGTTCCCGTATATTGTATATACTGGAATTTGTACCAAAGTCGGCCGATAAGTCCCGGGTCTCACACAAATATGGCGTCACTAGGCCAGTTAGACGCTAGCATGTATAGTTTAACTCTAGAGTAGCCTGTATCCATAGTTACAGGTCAATAGCTTGATTAGTTTTCAAATGACAGCATTTTAAACAAGACAACTTTAGGGTTTCACCAAAATGGAGGATTTGGAAAAACGAACAGTGATTAAATACTTCCATTTGAATGGCTTAACGCCTAAAGAAATCAAGGACGAAATGGACAGTACACTGAAAGACTCTGCCCCTTCATATTCAATGATTAAAAGGTGGGCTGCAAAGTTTAAAATGGGACGTGCGAGCACTAGTGATGAGCCTCGCTCTGGACGCCCTGTAGAAGTGACAACTCCAGAGATCATTGAAAAAAATCATCATTTAGTACTGGAAGACCACAGATTAAAGTTGTTTATCAGAGGCTGTAAACATATCAAAAGAACGTGCAGGTAATATTTTAAGTAATGTTTTGGGCTTTCACAAGGTCTGTGCAAGATGGGTGCCGCGTTTGTTGACACCTGGTCAACAGTTGCAAAGAAAAACCGTTCCTTTTAAGAATGTGGAGCTCTACCGTAAAAATCCCACTGAATTTTTGAGAGGGCTTATTACCATGGATGAAACTTGGATACATCACTACACTCCAGAAAGTAAATCACAGTCAAAGCAGTGGATTGCGCCAGGTGAACCAACTCCAAAAAAGGCAAAGTCAATTTGTCAGCGAACAAGGTTATGGCGAGTGTTTTCTGGGAGGCACAGGGAATTATTTTTATTGATTACTTGAACAAGGGTAAAAATATCACTGGTGACTACTACGCAAGCTTACTGCAACGTTTGAGTGATGAGGCGAAAAGAAAAAGACGTCATTTAGCAAAAAAAAAAAAAAAAAAAAAATTCATCAAGACAATGCTCCGGCTCATCGTTCAGTCATTGCAATGGGGAAAATGTACGAATTAAAGTTGGACATAATTTTTTCCACCCTATTCTCCAGATCTAGCTCCCAGTGACTACCACCTGTTCCCAAACTTTAAAAAAATGTCTTGGAGGACGAAGATTTCACAGCTACGTGGAGGTCACTAATGCGGTGAACAGTTATTTTGAAGACCTTGAAAAATCGTACTACAGAGAGGTTTAATTAAATTAGAACACCGATATCACAAAGTATTCGGCTTTCTAGAGATTATGTTGAGAAATAAAGCAAAAAAAAAAAAAACAAAAAAAAAATTAAATGCTGTTTTCATTGAGAGACCCGGGACTTATCAGCCGACCGTCGCACTTGCAGAAGCAGTGCTTGGGCAAATTTTATGGGGATTTATGCTACCTGGATAGAAGAACACCTGTTAGATATATAATATGCAAGGGTTATGTAATAGGTAGGGAAAGCCCCATCAGATTTGCTCCCTTGTTGCCCATGTTTGAGATAACTTAGGTATCCTGTTTACAAAATACCTCCCAATCATCCATTAGTACTCCCGAGAGAAATCTATATGAGCTTCCCAGTGGTACATACACTGAAAGAGTCGCTCACGTCCACGTTGCAAGATGTGAGTACCAACGTTTACTCCTCTACCTATATTACAAGAGAGACATACAAAAACTTGACATTGCGAGGCAAATGTTCCCTAGATATTATTACTTTCTGTACACATACTAGGTAGCTACATAGTGTTTAGAGAAGGTATTGTATTGCCAAAAACTTCGATACCAAGATTTCACCGGAAATATATATTTTGAGACCCCCTGAATAAAGAAAAATGTCCGTGCGTGTGTGTGTGTGTGTGTGTGTGTCTGTGGACAGCATAGCTCATAAACGAAAAGATCATTAAATACCACACTTGGTATTTAAGTTTGGTATCTTCCAAGGATGCGACACGAAGATTTTCAAGAAAATCTCCCCACCCCAAACTACCCTTTACATGGAAACATTTTTGAAATTTTTGATTTTCTCAAAAATGACTGTAACGAATTTGATTAAAATGTCTTATATTTAAGATATTTACATGCCAAATGAAATGTATATCTTGAATTTTCTGGGAATAGCCTCTGGATGATTTTTATTGAATTTTGCATAACTAGTAAACCATAAGAGATGAACAAAAACTTACCACACAAAATGTAGATCACGATAAAACACACAATTTATGTCATATTTATGAATGCTGTGCATACAAACAAAGGAACTTCAGTCACATAGCAACCAGCTTTTGACTGTCACTTTAACCTATGGTACTCCCTTATTTCGCTCCTACTTACATGGAAGCAAGTAATAAGACTATTTCTGCTAGTTTTTTGTTGATTATCATGAATTCGATTGCTACAGAGATGTAGAGAAAGTCATTGAATGGAGCACATCAGATTTTATTTATATATATTTACAGTGAAATGTCTGTATTGAATTTTCAGGGGAACCCGATAATAGCCTTCTGCATCTCGCATCTGTGTACATTTCACTTAAAGTATATCTCTAAATGCCACTACGTACGTGATCTACATATTTTACCATAAATGCTAAACTTTTAAGGACCTCTTCTCTTTTGTTTTCACTGGACAGTATATGAAATGTGAGAAACGCAGGATGCCTGTATAGACGCGTTGAAAACCCTAAGCGCCGGTGTATTATCGCATTTACTAATTGTATTCTGCAACCCTTGCCTTAAGCAAATAATTATCACATTCCCCTTGTGCACTTCCCCCTCCTATTAAGAGCATCATCTCTCCCTTATCACAATTCCGCACGTAGTTCCCCCCTCTATAAAATCTCATCAGCCTTTTTATCTGTGAAGGTGGCAATTATAAGGGGCATATATCACGGCGGGTTACCATGGTAACAGCTGGGTACTGTCATTATCTGCTGCAGGAACAAATAAGGAGAAAACTGCTCTCGGGACCGGGTTCGAGTCATAAGCCTTTCATCTTTGTCACCAAAATATATTACAGCTGGCTGTTCCAAGATGGATTTTATTTTCTCTACCTTCCATTCAAAGGTTCTACAAGAAATACATGTTTTGTGGACTCCTAAGTAAAAATATCCCAAGTGTGCCCTCCACAAGGCTTTCTCTACTTGTTCTGCAACAGACTATTCCTATAAAAGTTTATTCTTCAATCTATAGGGTCTTTTAAAAGCCACTTCATGCTATAAATCGTTACAGATTATACGGTGCGATCCAAATAAAACTGGACCGTTTTAGTAGGCTATAATTTCTCTCTGAAAGCTCGTAGAAATTTGAAATTTGTTTATCTCAGTAGCTTAGGGAAAATAAATAACAAGCATGGTAAGAACAATGCCATCTATTGACTATATTCATGATTTGGATGGAAATTACCAGCACTTTCATGGAATTGTAGACAGTCTTTAACATATTGGACAATAAATTCCTTGGCAACAACACAACGGAATTTTCGAAGAGAATTTAATGTACGGGATCTTGCAACAATTTTATCGCTAGCAAGAGAGCTGGACACAGAGGTTATACTCGTTAGTGAGAGCGGAAAACATAGACCACCAAATGGTGCAGAGACTGTTACAAATGTTCGAAGAAGACTCGTGAACTCTCCAAACATATCGTTGCGTCGATTGAGCCAGGAATCAGGTTGTTCATATGATACATGTCCAAGAGCTGCGATTGTCTACAATGCCATGAAAATGCTCGTAATTTCCATATAAATCATCAATATAGTCAACAGATGGCATTGTTGCAATGATTGTTGTCGATTCTCCTTGAGCCACTGAGATTATTAAAACAAATTTCACATTTCTACAAGCTTTCAGAGAGAAATTATGGCCTAGTAAAATGGTTCAGGTTTATTTGGCTCGCACATTTGACTAGGGGGACGGAGGAACAAACAAAACAAAGGGGGTTACATATTGGACAAACAAAGAGTCTTTTTTATGAAACTTTGAAAAGATATTGTTCAACGTACACCACTCTTTCTGCGACTCCAAGCACAGAATTTTGCAGACAATTTCTTGGAATGTTAGCAATTTCTTGCGAGATAGCATCCTTCAGTTGCTGTCGGGTTATTGGATGTATCAGGAAAATTCGTTCCTTAGGGTCGGATTGAAATCTGGAGATCGTGGAGGCCACTTTGTTGGAAAGTGTCTACAGATCGCCAAAGATCTGGGTAATTATTAGCTTTGCTGAAGTATAGCTATGAAGCCGTTCAGCATCAGTGACATCGTTGATTAAATTAAGCCTTCCAGATTTCTTGTTATCAGCAAACAACCATTTTCATCAAAATTTCTGATTAAATTCTTATGATTACGAATGGAACTTGGGACTGCTCTTAAATGTTTTAATAGTTCTGAATTTTCTGAGAGCTTTAGAAAAACTCGTCTTGCATCAGTAATAGCATCGAATCAGCTGTAATTCCATCATTTAGTTATAGAGCCATGATTTCTAACTTATGAATTCTTATAGCAGTATGAATAACACTACTATTGTTTATTCAATGAAAGTACCAAGGTAAAGCTGATTTGAAGAGAAAAAAAAACCATTGTTTGCCCAGGATGTGACTTCTATTGTAATATTATTTTCATCTCAAATAATCAAATATTGAAAGCCCCTATTCATCTCTATTCAGTTGTTTCTCACGATGTCGTGGAGACAGCATAGAATTTCAAAACCAGCACAATGCGATCTATTTTAAGACAACGTTTATAAAGAATCGCACCAGCAAAAATGTAGAAACAGTTTAGCTATTTCCTTGTGCGTATAAGAGTGACACATAAGGCGATTAGCCTAATGTAACAGTGTAAACTTTTAAAAGATAATCGCTATGTGATATAATTGAAATTCTCTTATGTTTGCAAAAAGAAAGAAAAAAACAAATGACGACTTCCCTTCTCAGAAAAGTAAATGTATTGAAAAATGTAAAAACAAGGAACATGGAAAATTTCGGAAATGGCTAACTGCCAAAAATGTATATGACATAAACAATGTGCGCTTTAGCGAAATCTAGATTGTTTGTGCAGTAAGTTTTTCTCTCTTAATAAACTAGACTGAATAGGACTTGAGAGGCTATTCCCAGGAGATTCAAATATGTACGCTTTATTTGTCATGAAAATGTCGTATTTTAATCATTTTTGAGAAAAATAAACATTTTCGAAAATGTTTCCATGCTTGGAGTGGGGTATTTGTCTTCGTGTCGGATCTTTTAAGATGCTGAGCTTAAATATGTTAGTTATTTAAAGAATTCTAATGTATTTTAGTTATACTGTTCTCTCTCTCTCTCTCTCTCTCTCTCTCTCTCTCTCACACACACACACACACACACACCGCGCATACCGTAACCTAAAAATTCACATGACTTTTTCTAGCTATTCCAAAATACATTATCCTTATAAAAGCAGATTATTCTACTTCGTCTTATCAAGATAAACAGAAGATACAAAAAATCTGATGTGTTCCATTCACATGACTTTCTCTATATCTCTGTAACAAATTATTGTTAGTAAGCTTATCTTTTATTTATTTCATGCTAATCGAGAAAAATTAGCAGAAATAGTATTATTTCTTGCTTTATTGTAAGTAAGAGCGAAATAAGGGAGTACCATAAGTTAAAGTGAAAGCCAAGAGCTGGCTGCTATGTGATTGAGTTCGTTTGTTTGTATGGACACGAGTTGGCAAATTCCTGTATGAGAAAAGTAGAAGTTTTTCAAAGCTGAAACAAAAAACAAGGAATATCTGAAAAACAATGAACTCCACAAAAAATGCATATAACATAAATTGTGTGTTTTAACGTGCTCTACATTTTTTGTGTGTTACGTTTTTGTCTTCAGAGGCTATTCCCAGAAAATTCAAAATATAAATTTTATTTGTCAGGTAAATATCTTTACTATATGATATTTTAATCAAAATCGTTAGAGCCATTTTTTAGAAAATCAAAATTTTCGAAAAAAGTTCCATGTAAAGGGTAGTTTGGGGTAGGGAGATTTTTCTCAAAATCTTCGTGTCGGATCCCTGGAAGATACTAAACTTAAATACCAAGTATGGTATTTTACCGATTTTTCGTTTTTGAATTTTTCTGAAAATACTTTTTTTGGATACAGGGGACCCTAAAACATATATTTCCGGTGAAATCTCGGTATCGAATTTTTTGGTGGAGTGCAATACCTTCTCTATACACTATGTACATAGTACGTATAGAGAAGGTAAAAATGGTGATATAAATTACTTTCTTGTAAGTAGATGGAAAATAAGAGACTTCAGTAGGTTAAACCGACAGTCAAAGCTTTTAAAAGCTGTTGCTATGTGATTAAAATTCGTTTCTTTGCATGGCCAGGAGTAGAGAAATTCCCATATGAGAAAAGCATAAGTATTTTAAAACTAAAACCAATTACAAGTAATATCTCGGAAATGATCAACTCCACGAAAAAAATGTGTATGACACAATTTGTGCGTTTTAACGAGATTTACGTTTTTGTGTATGTAGTAAGTTTTTATCCATCTTTTACGGTTTATCAGTTATGCTAAAGTCATCCAGAATGAAGAGGTCTTCAAAGGCTATTGTCTGAAAATTCAAGATGTGCATTTTATTTGCTAAGCAAATGTCTTTAATATAGCATAATTTAATTAAATTCGTTAGAGCCATTTTTGAAAAAATCAAAATTTTCGAACCCTTTTCCAAGTAAAGGGCAGTTTAGGGTGGGCGGCTTTTCCTCAAAAATCTTCGTGCTGCATCCTTATAAGGTTTTAAACTGAAATACCACGTTTGGTATTTACTTATTTTTAGTTTTTGAGTTATTGTGTTCGTATACACATGGACACACGCCCGCGGTCCTTCTTCCCAAAATGCTTTTTCTGCATACAGGGGACCCTAGAACGTGTATTTCCGGTGATTCCTGGTATCGAATTTTTGGATGGAATGCAATACCTTTTCTACGTACTATGTACCTTGAACATGCGTGTTAGTGAAAATAAAAATTATTTGTTTATTCAAGAGATTCTAACATTTTATTTGCAGTGAAATCATGTATAAAATTCTTGGGTGAGATGTAAAAACCTTCTCTTCCTTCCTGTATGTGGTAGAGAGAGAGAGAGAGAGAGAGAAAGAGAGAGAGAGAGAAATCTGATGTTCCATTCACATGACTTTCTCTACATTCTGCAACAAATTGTTAAAAAGCTTCTTCTTCTCTTTACTTCCTGCTAATCGAGAAAAAACTAGCAGAAATAGTCTTATCACTTGCTTCCTTGTAAGTAGAAGCGAAATAAGGGAGTACCATAGGTTAAAGTGACAGTCAAATGCTGGTTGCTATGTGACTGAAGTTACTGTGTATGGACAGGGATTGACAAATTCCTGTATGAGAAAAGTATACTTTTTTTAAAGCTGAAACCAAAAACAAGGAATACCTAAAAAACGATCAACTCCACGAAAAACATTTATATAACATAAATTGTGTGTTTTAATGTGCTGTACATTTTTGTATGTTAAGTTTTTGTCCATTTCTTACGGTTTAGCAGTTACGCAAAATTTTCTAAAATTCATCCGGGATAAAGTAGTCTTCAGAAGCTATTCCCAGAAAATTCAAGATATACATATTATTTGTCAGGTAAATATCTTTAATATACGATATTTTAATCAAAATCGTTAGAGCCATTTTTACGAAAATAAAAATGTTCGAAAAAAGTTTCATGTAAAGGTTTGTTGGAAGTGGGGGGATTTTCTTGAAAATCTTTGTGCCCCATCCTTGCAAGATACCAAACTTAAATACCAAATTTGGTATTTAACGGTCTTTTCGTTTTAGGCTATGCCGCCCAGAGACATAGACATACACGGACACACACACACACACACACACACACTGACCTTTTTCCCGAAATGCTTTTTTTGGATTCAAGGGTTCCCAAAGCATGTAATTCTGGTGAAATCTCGGTATGAAAAATTTGGGTGCAATACAATAACTTCTCTATATACTATGTACATAGTACGTGTAGAGAAAGCATATCCTTGTGTGTGTACGTGTGTGTGTCCTCACTCAAGGATGGCCAAAACATTACTGTTATGCGACCCACATAAGTAGATATAATGTTTCTTAATTATTTGTCCCAAAAGGCGCAATTGTAACAGCATTTATTCACAATGCAGGGAACTATATAAACTATTTCTAGATAATTCAATATAAATTTAATTTGTCACTTAAGTATCCTATAAGTATGCTATTTTAACAAAAATTATTAATCTTTTATGACAAAAAAAAAACATATATATTTTTCTAAAAATCTGATTCACATCATTTCTCTATTTGTTCTGCAAAAAAAAACGAATACTCGCCTCTCTAGTGTGGGAGTAGCGCGTCTGCCTTATATTCTAGAGGTTCGAATCTCGCTTAGGGTGTTGCCCGGTTAAAGTTTTTTTTCTCAGGATTTTCTCTTATCATCTGAAGAGGAATTTTGAGTAAGTTTAAGCTCTATGAAACCCAAGATAATGTGAGTGTAAATCCACAGGTTTCATTCATCGTCTGATATGATGATACAGGTTCAATTACTTAAGCTAAGCTTAAATAATAATAATAATTCTTACAAAAGACCATTCTTTTTATTTAAACCATCGATATACAAATGTCATTACTAGTTGTTTCCTTTTTTTTTTTTTTTTTTTTTAGGTAGAAGTGAAATAGTGATATACAGACAGATAGAACTTTTAAAGGCTGGTCGCTATGTGATACAATTGAAATTCGGTTCTATTTGCCTAGCCAGGAGAAAACATAGATATAAAACAATCTAAAAGTATTTTAAAATTATAAGGAATACCTCGGAAATGGTGGTTAACTCTATTAATGAAAATATTTTAAGCATATGGTATTTTAATTAAAATCGTTAAATTTTTGAGAAAAACAAAATTTTCAAAAAATGTTCCATGTAAAAGATAGCTTGCGATGTGTAGATTTTCTGAAAATCTTGGTGTCGCATTCTTGGAAAATGTTAAAACAAAAAAATATCTAGTTTGGTATTTAACCAACTCACCACACACACACACTCGCACGCACGGACGCTCTTCTAAAAATATCTCTAAATATATTTTTGCTTAATTCTCTACATCGTATTTGTAGGTACAATTCTTCCCCTACTTACTAAACGGAGTAGAGAAAAGTAAACAAGGCACCACAAAACAGGAATTGTGTGAAATGTTTGGGCGCAACACAACTTTGAGTCACACGCTATGACTCAGGCGAACCATAATTACAAGATTTCAAAGGATTAAACTCAAGTTTTCTTTGAACAGATAATGGAATAATGTCAATACTTACCGACACTATGTTTTGCTAACGAAATACAGCCCTTCAGGTTGTTTGCCACAATACCATCTATCGGACAATTTACGAATTAAAATACTAATATCGTATTCACGTTCCGCGTTCAGGGAAATACGTACTGCCACTGATATTAAATTTCAATGAGATAGACCGATATGGGACTTCACACCGCATTCGCTATTTCCTTAGGGAATAAACGGGGAGAAATATGTATGACGTACGCTAAAAAATATACGTCGTTCTAAATGGTAATCATGGTGTTAATCAGCATCCCTCCCTTCCCCTGAAAAACAAAAAAAAACTGATGTGTTCCATTCACATCTTTCTCTACATTTCTGCAATAAATTATTTTTATAACTCTTATTCTTGATGCTAATCGAGAAAGAGCATTATTACTTGCTTCCTTGTAAGTAGAAGGGAAATAAGGTATATAAGTTAAATCGATAGTCAAATGTTTTAAAAGCTGGTTCCTTTGTGATTGAAGTACTTTTGTTTGTATAGACACAAGTTGAGAAATTCCCGTATGAGTATAGTATAAGTATTTTAAAGTTGAAACTAATAACAAAGAATATTTCAAATGGGCCAACTCCACGAAAAAAATGTATGTGACATAACTTTTGTGTCTTAACGAGTTCTACATTTTTTTTTTGTCTCTTACGGTTTACCACTTATGCAAAATTCATCTAGAATAAACATGCCCTCAGGGACTATTTCCAGAAAATTCAAGATATGCATTTTATTTGTCACATAAATATCTTAAATATAAGAGCTTTTAATCAAAATCGTTAGAGTCATTTTTGAGAAAATAAACATTTTCGAATGCTTTTGCATGTAAAGGGTAGTTGGGGGCGGGGGGATTTTTCTTAAAATCCGCATTCATTAAAATTCAATTCCTTAAAATCGCATCCTTGGAAGATACTGCATTTTAATATCAAGTTTGGTATCCAAGGGACTTTTCGTTTTTGAGTTATGCTGTCCACAACACACAAGGACCTTTTTCTAAAAACCTGATATGTTCTACATATTTACACGACGTTATCCACATCTCAGTAAAAAGTTATTGTTAGTAAGTTTACTCTTCTATCCACTTCATGCTAATCGAGATAAACATAAGCAGAAATAGTCTTATTAGTTGTTTCCTTGTAAGTAGAAGCGAAATAAGGGAGTACCATAGGTTAAAGTGATATTCAAAAGCTGGTTGCTACGTGACTGGAGTTCCTTTGTATGGACAGGAGATGACAATTCCTGTATGACAAAAGTATGTTTTTCAAACCTGAAATTAAAAAGAAGAAATGTCTTAATAACGATCAACTCTACGAAAAAAATGTATACAACATAAATTGTGTGTTTTAATTTGCTCCACATTTTCTGTGTAGTAAGTTTTTGTCCATCTATAACGGTTTAGAGTTATGCAAAATTCGGTAAAATTGATCCAGAATAAAGTAGTCTTCAGAGGCTATTCCCAGAAAATTCAAGACATACATTTTATTTGTCAGGTAGATATCTTTAATATACACTATTTTAATCAAAATCGTTAGAGCCATTTTTAAGAAAATAAAAAAATTCGAAAAAAGTTCCATGTAAAGGGTAGTCTGGGGTAGGAGGATTTTTCTGAAAATTTTCGTGTCGCATCCCTGGAAGATACTAAACTTAAATACCAAGTTTGGTATTTTACCGACTTTTCGTTTGTGAGTTATCGTGTTCACAGGCACACACGGACTTTTTACTTTCTCTATAGGTGCTATGTATATAGTGTATAGAGAAGGTATTGCACCCCACCGAGATTTAACCGGAAATATATGTTTTAGGGTCTCCAAAAAAAGTATTTTCAGAAAAAGGTCCGTGTGCGTGTGTGTCCGTAATAAGACAAAATTTTGCTAATGTTTATCTCGATTAAAATGATGCAGATAAAATAATAATCGTTTGTAAGAAAGGATGTTTATGGAACAGCTAGAGAAAGTCATGTGAATGGAACACATAAGATTTTTTTTTTGCGGGTGACCCTAAAACGTGTATTTCCAATGAAGTAAAATGTTTTGGTGAAATGCAAAAATAGTTTTTAGCATAGTATGTATCACTTCCTAACTGATTTTCGATAATAGCCTCAACACACACATATATAATATGGATACGGATTTACTTGGAAAATGACAACAGTATAAATGATTAATAAGGCAGAAAGGGAACCGATAGATTGGCTCGCTTGTTTAATGATCGAACGATTATGAAAACAAGCGAAAGTCATGGGCGACCTTTCACGTACGAGGAAACGTACAATATCGGAAGATGATGAGTTGAGTTCAGTCAACTGTGATATGACTAAAGTGTGTCGGTGAAAGCGGAAAGTTATTATCTATCGCTCTGTAATTACAAACATGCGCAGTTATGCCTCGTGTGAAAACGGAGATATGTACAACCACGGACCATGGCATTTCGAGTATGTGTCCTATCTTTTTATTGCTTTCTATGCACCTGTGCTGCGTTCCATGTCTATGCTATACCATTATTAACGCTACGTAGAAAACATTCCATTCATATGACTTTCTCTAGCTGTTCCGGAAACAACATTTCCCTACTATTCTTTTATCTAATTCATGCTAATCGAGATAAACATTAGCAGAAAGCGTCGTATTACTTGCTTCTTTGTAAATAGAAGAGCAATAAGGGAATACACATTCAAATCTTAAAAAACTTATCGCTATGTGAAGTAATTGAAAATTGTTTTTCTCTTTTGCATTCCCAGGAGTAAAACAAAAATAGATGAGACTGCCTCCGTGGTTGAGTAGTCAACGAGCTGACTTTTTCACCCGGAGGTCACTGGTTCTATTCCCGGCTGTGGCGGGGAAGTTTTCTTTAACCAGAATTATTCCCTATCCTCCAAGAGTCTGGAGATATGTTTGTGAGAGTGAATGTGGTGTGTGTGTGCGTGAGAGAGAGAGAGATTGAGAGAGAGGTAAATAAAACTGATTTAAACCCAACTTAAAGAACCTACAGACGCGTTGTTTCTAATGCAAAGCCCCCGATAAGACCTTACATGTTAAAGGGGGCAATATAAATGAAAGAATTAAAACAAAAACAGATGAAACAAAAGTTGGTTTTCCGCGCTTGAAAAGCTTATCTAGTTTAAAATTAAAAACAAGGAATAAATGTCTTATAAACAGTTAGCTCTAGGAAAAAACTCTGATGTGTTCCATTCACACGACTTTCTCTACATCTCTGTACCAAATTATTGTTAAAAAACTTATGCTTCTACCTACTTCATAGTAATCGAGATAAAAACTAACAGAAATGCTTTCTTGTAAGCAGAACTCAAATAAGGAAATACACTAGGCTAAAACTATAATAAACATTTTTAAAAGATGGTTGCCATGTGGTTGAAATTCGTTCGTTTGTATAGCCAGGAGTTAACAAATCGCGTATGTGAAAACTTTAAAGTATTTTAAACGTGAAAGGAACATCTCAAAAATGGTCAACTCCACGAAAAGAAAGGTATATGACATAAATTGGGTGTTTTAACGAGATCTACATATTTTGTGTAGTAATAATAAGTGCATGTCTCTCTTTCACGGTTTACTAGTTATCAGAGGTTATTCCCAGAAAACTCAAAATATACATTTTTTTTTTGTCATAAAAATATCTTACACATAAGGTATTTTAATCCAAATCGTTAGAGCCATTTTTGAGAAAATCAAAATTTTCGACATTTTTCCATGTAAAGGGTGGTTTGTGGTGGAACCCCCCCCCCCTTCTTCAAAATCTTCGTGTCGCATCCAAGTTTGATATTTTACCGACTTTTCGTTTTTGGGTTATCGTGTTCATAGACACACGGACAAGCGCGCACAAACGGACCCTTTCCTAAAATGTTTTTTTTTTTTTGATACAGGGAACGTTAATACATATATTTCCTGTGAAAATTCGGTATGACATGTTTACTTTCTCAACACGTACTATGTACATAGTGTATAGGGAACATATTGTAATGCATCCAAAAATTCAATACCGAGATTTCACCGGAAATACACGTTTTGGGTCCACCTGAATCCAAAAGAAAACAGGTCCGTGTGTGTGTACGTGTGTGTCTGTGGACAGCATAGCTCAAAGTTTGGTATCTTCCAAAGATGCGAACGAAGATTTTCAAGAAAATCCCCTCACCCCCAACTACTCTTTACATGGAACTGTTTTCGAAAGTTTTTATTTTCTCAAAACTGGCTCTAACGATTTTGATCAAAATCTCTTATATTTAAGATATTTACATGCTAAATAAAATGTATATCTTGAATTTTCTGGGAATAGCATCTGAAGACTACTTTATTCTGGATGAAATTTGAAGAATTTTGCATAACTGTTAAACCGTAAGAGATGGACAAAAACTTACCACACAAAAAATGTAAAGCACATAAAACACACAATTTGTTATATATATTTTATCGTGGAGTTGATCGTTTTTGAGATATTTCTTGTTTTTGGTTTCAGCCTTGAAAAAATTATACTTTTCTCATGCAGGAATTTATCAACTCCTGTCCATACAAACAAAGGAACTTCAGTCACATATCAACCAGCTTTAGATTATCACTTTAACGTATAGTACTCCCATATTTCACTTCTACTTACAAGGAAGCAAGTAATAATACTATTTCTGCAATTTTTTTCTCGATTAGCATGAAGTAAATAGAAGCATAAGATTTTTAACAACAACAATAATAATAATAATAATAATAATAATAATAATAATAAACTACGGTAGGAACACAATAATGAAATCAAGAGAGACAAAAACCTTGATAGAAGTTCTCGTTACTAATATCAGTAAATCAATAAAATTAGTATATTTTACTCGAGTAAGCATATTTATACAAAGCCTACGAATCTAAACAAAGGAACAAGATAGCCAAATACAGAGCTCTGGTGATTAATTATAGGCTAGTCTGGGAATAATGCGCTCAACTCCGCGTCCAGAGTTCACATTCTCTCACCGGCTTGTGATGGATGGATTATTTCCAACGTAAAAGCCCAAAGCTAACTCTTTAGGGAGGTACTTTGCCCGTATATAATAGATTTATATCACGTTTAAAAGTCCACACTTCAAAAAAAAAAAAAAATAGTAATAAAACGTGAAAAATCAGCTCCCTAGACAGCATTTCCTATTCCATTTTTTGCTTTCTCTACACGTACTATGTACATAGTGTATAGAGAAGGTATTGTATTGCACCCAAAACTTCGAATCCGAGATTTCACCGGAAATACACGTTTTAGCGTTCTCTGTATCCAAAAACATCATTTTTCGAAAAAAGTCCGCGCGTATGTCTGTGAACACGATAATTCAGAAACGAAAATCTTCCAAAGATGCGACACAAAGATATTGAGAAAAATCATCCCTCTCCAAACTATTTTACATGGAAAAAAATTAGAAAATTCTGATTTTCTCAAAAATTGCTCAACTATTTTGATTAAAATACCATTTATTAAACATATTTACATAACAAATAAGATATAAATATTGAATTTTCTGGGAACAGCCTCTGAAGAGATCTTTATTTTGATGAATTTTACATAACTGGCAAACAAAATAGGCAAAATTTTACTACATAAAAATGAAGATCTCGTTAAAATACACAATTTATGTTCTTATACGCATTTTTCCGGAAATATTCTTTGTTATTGGTTTCAGTTTTAAAATACTTTTAACTTTTCTCATACGAAAATCAGCCGTGCAAAAAACGGATTTCAATCACATAGTAACCAGGTTTTAAAAGACTTTACTCGGTTTAGCCTAGTGTATACCTTTATTCACTTGAACCTACAGAAACAACAGATTTTTTTACTTTCTCTGCACGTACTATGTTTATAGTGTATAGAGAAGGTATTGTATTCTACCCAAAAATTCGATGCCGAAAATGCATGTTTTGAATCCCCCTTAATAAAAACATTATTTTTAGGAAAATGGCCGTGTGTGTGACTGTCAATGTGTGCGTGTGTGTTTGTGGGCAACAGCTAAAAAATCAAAAGGCCGTTAAATACCAAACTTGGTATTTAAGTTTCATATATTCCAAGGATGCGACACGAAGATTTTCAAGAAAATCTCCCTATGTCAACTGCCCTTTATATGGAAAAAAATTCGAAAATTTTGATTTCCTCAAAAATAGCTGTAACGAGTTTGATTAAAATACCGTATATTAAAGACAGCTATAGCACAAATAAAATGTATATTTTGAATTTTCTGGGAATAACCTCTGAAGACCTCTTTATTCTCAATGAATTGTGCTGAATTTGCATAACAATAAAAATGTAGATCACGTTAAAACACGTAATTTCTGTCATATATGTTGTTTTTTTTTCGCGGAATTGTCCATTTCTGAGATATTCCTTATTATTTGTTTCAGATTCAAAATACTTAAATTTTTTCTCACACGGAAAGTTGTAAACTTCACGGCCTGCATAGAAACGGATTTTAACCACATGGCAACCAGCTTTTAAAAGAATGGCTAACGTTTTAGACTAGAGCATTACCTTGTTTTACTTCTACTTACAAGGAAGCAAGTATTTAAGACAATTTCTGTTAATGTTTATCTTAATTATCATAAAGTAGACCGACAAATATATTTTTAATAATAATTTGTTACAGCGATGTAGAGAAAGTCATGTGAATGGAACAGAAGATTTTTTTCTTAATATTCAATAAAATATTGCAAATCAATTTCGATTTGGGTATTATTGTTTTTTCAAGTATTTCAAAAAGTAATTTGCAAACTACGAACTGTAAGTTATTTATCAGCTGTCGGTCCTGCGGTTTTCGTATTCCGAATATACATGTTCGACCTGATACGTATAACTTAGAGTTCTTAGTACGCAATATTAACTTATCTCATATGATAATTTGCAAACTCCTGTCCAAGTAAAGAAACATATTTGAATTACTTTGCAACCAGCTTTTGAAAGGTTATATTCGCTTGAGCCTATAGAAGCAACAGAATGTTTTTTCTTTCTTTACACTACTATGTACATAGTGTATAGGGAACATATTGTAATGCATCCAAAAATTCAATACCGAGATTTCATCTTAAATACATGTTTTGGGTCCCCCTGAATCCAAAAAAAGCATTTTTTGAAAATGTCCATGTGTGTCTGTGTATGTGTGTGTGTATGTGTGGGCAGCATAACTCAAAAACGAAAAGTCCGTTAAATACCAAACTTGGTATTTAAGTTTGGTATCTTCCAATGATGCGATACGAAGATTTTCAATCCCCCCACTACACTTTACATGGAACTTTTTTTCGATAATTTGTATTTTCTCAAAAATGGCTCTAACGATTTTGATTAAAATATCGTATATTTAAGATATTTAATATGGCAAATAAATGTATATCTTTAATTTTCTGAGAGTAGACTCTCAAAACTACTTTATTCTGGACGAATTTTAAGAAATTTTGCATAACTGCTAAAGTTGGACAAAAACTTACCACACAATTTATGTTATATACATTTTTTTGTGGAGTTGATCTTTTTTTTTTTTTTTTTTTTAGATATTCCTTGTGTTTGATTTCAACTTTGAAAAACTAACCTTTTCCAATACAGGAAATATTCAACTCCTGTCCATACAAACAAAGGAACTTCAGTCACATAGCAACCAGTTTTTGACTATCAGTGTAACCTATAGTACTCCATTACTTCGCTAGGAAGCAAGTAATAAGACTATTTCTGCTATTTTTTTCTCGATTATCATGAAATATGTAGAAGCATTAGCTTTTTAACAATAATTTGTTGGGGAGATGTAGAGAAGGTCATGTGAATGAACACATCAGATTTTTTCTGTAGTATTTGTTTTTACGGTTTGCAAATTATACAATGTATGTTATGCGTTAACAGGATCCAGGTAATATTTTAATGTGTTTTGATGTGGGTGGGAGTTAGCACAGTTTACGCCTATTACGTGTGCAACAGCGCTTCGCACGACCACTGCCCTGCATTTATAGGCCTTTAATTATTTTAACTTCGTTTAGTGCGTGTACAGCATAAGTAAGTCAAAAGTTTATACTAAAGCAGGTAAGAAATTCTAATACCTTCCAAACACAATTCCTAAAAATCTCATGTGTTTCATTCACATGACTTTCTCTAGCTGTTTCACAAACAAACTTTTCTTATAAAACCTTATTCTTCTACTCCATGCTAATCAAGATAAAGTTTAGCAGAAATAACCTTATTACCTGCTTGCTTGTAAGTAGGAGGGAAATAAGGGAATTCACTAGGCAAAGCGATAGTCAAATCTTTTTGGGATTAATTGTTTTTTTCACACAAGCCGTGTGTAGGAGTTGGATAGGTAAAGTCAGACTGAAAAATTCAATGCTATAACCGGGATTTGAACTACGGATCTCCCGATCTCTAGCCGGTTGCTCTGCCTCTGAGCTACCATGTTAACATGCTGGCACAGCATTGAATTTCTCAACTGACTCGCATGTTTCCCGGCAAACCACAAGGTGTTCTCAAATTATTTTGAGATGACAACCCCAATGGCGACTTACAATGTTGTAAGTCCCAGGATTCACAGTATAGCCAACTATTACAGTCAATTTGTATTGGTTTAATTGCTTTTTCAGACAAGCCGTGTGTAGGACAGGAGTTGGATAGGTAGTCAGACTGCAAAATTCAATGTTATGCCGGCATGTTGCCATGGAGAGCAACCGGCTAGAGACCGGGAGATGTGTGGTTCAAATCCCGGCTATGGCATTGAATTCTTCAGTCTAACTCTGCCTATCCAAATCCTTTTTGTCCCGGAATTGCCGTAACCGAGTGGTTAGACCACTCGCCTCTCACCTAGATGATCCCAAGCGACCGCAAATGGGATTTATGGAGGACGAAGCGGCACAGGAGCGGGTTTTCTGGTTTCCCCGCCATTGCATTACGCTGGTCTCTATCTTCATTCCACGTAACATTAGTGTCATTACCTGCGGTGGCACAAATAGTAGAAGCGGGCGTTAAAAACTACAACAAAAAAAGTTTTTGTCCCGCTTAGTTTCTCTCAGAGGTCTCTTTATCAGGCTTCAGATTCTGTTACGTGCCGAAGGAAGCCATGCTAAGGTGGTTTACACCCCAACAAAAAATCCATAGCCCTCCGCCAGGTTTGAACCCGCGACCTTGGGAACCAGAATGTAGCACATTACCCTTAGACCACGCAGTACTACAAGAAAGTAGCTTAAAATGACTGTCCATCTCTTAAGGTTTACCAGTTTATCAAAAGTCATTCAAAATGAAGACGGCTTCAGAGCCTATTCCCAGAAAATTCAAAATATACATTCCATTTGTCAAGAATATTTTATCATATGATATTTTATCTAAATTGTTAGAGCTATTTTTGAAAAAACAAACTTTTTAAACATTTTACCATATAAAGATTAGTTTAGGGTAGGACATTTTTTTGAAAATCTTTGTGTCTTATCCTTGGAAGATACTGAGCTTAAATACCAAGTTTGGTGTGTTACCGACTGTTTGTTTTTGGGTTGTGCTGCCTCCCCCTCAAGCATACATATTGACCTTTTTTCTAAAAAAAAGAAGTTTCTTATTTGGATTCAGAGGGCCTCAAAACATATATTTCCAGTGAAATCTTGATATCTAGGTTTTAAGTGGAATAGAATACCTTATATATCTACTATTTACATTGTGGATACCTGCTAGAGAAAGTATAAATGCTGCCAGGATTTCTCTGGTTCAGCGTATTTAACTAGATCATACCCTCATGATAGAAAAAGAGGACACTTTCACTAAAAGCCTACCCAAGAAATGTTCAAAATGCGTAATAATTATTTGTATATTTTGCATAATTATGCATGGCGTTAGAACATATTGTTTAGGTTTAAGAAAACAACATTAAAGGCTTTAGAAAGAAACATTATTTTTAGATCTAATTCACTTACAATTATCTAATGTTGCCTACACCGATACTCAAAATAGTAATGCAACTTTGATCGTCACATGTTCACCACTACACTATTTTTACTTTCTTAACACATGCCTAAATTTCCCCGGTCCAATCTACCCTTTACATGGAAAAATATGTTTGAAAATTTTCGGTTTCACAAAAATTAGCTCTAACAATTTTAATAAGAATACGTATATTGAAGACGTCAACATCACAAATAAAATTAGCATGTTGAATTTTCTGGGAATAGCTTCATTAGACCTGTTCATTCTGGATGAATTTTACTGAATTTTGCCTATCTGGTAAACTATAAGAGCTGGACAAAATCTTAATGCACAAAACATGTAGATCTCGTCAAAACACACAATTCGTGTCATATACATTTTTGTTGTAAAGTTGGTTGTTTCCGACATATTCCTTGTTATTGGTTTCAATATTAAGCTACTTAAACTTTTCTGAAAAGGAAGGCCATCTTTTCACTTCATCTCTGTTTTGGCTTACTTTTGGATGTGGAAAGAGAACAGTACTTCAATTGTTTCATATAGCACCCAGTTTTTAAAAGATTTGAGTATTACTTTAGTCTGGTGTATTGCCTTATTTCCCTCCTACTTACAAGGAAGCAAGTAATAAGACTATTTCTGTTAATGTTTATGTCGATTAACATATTGTAGATAAAATAATAATATTTTTTTAAGAATAATTTATTTGAAGAACAGGTAGAGTAAGTAATGTGAATGGAACAAATCAGATTTTTGCTACGTAAAGTAACATTAGTAGCATTGAATAGGCAGAGTCAGACTGAAAACACTAATGCCATAGCCGGGATTTGAACCACGGATCTCCTGGTCCTTGAATATGAAGCTTCTATAAGCGCTCGTCAAATGTTGGATTGCAAGTCTACTCGCGCTTATGTTTGACTTTGTGTAGCGTTTGACTCTTCTCAGGGCGTTTTTTATCGGGCTTGTTGGGCTTCACAGATCCAGACTACCTGGCGGCTTCTTAAATAATAAGTCGCTAGGATTTTTGTAGAATCGCAGTTTATTTTTTTTTACAATTCCAAAGATAAACTGTAATCGCTCGATGTAATTCTTTACTTTGTTGAACGCTGTGATTCCATGGACGCGTATAATTCAACACAACACGAATACATTTTTACGTGTTATCTCTAAACGGACTTTTCCATTACGCGTGAGAAAGCCTCCTTCTTCATGATAACTTGGCGTCACCAGCCAGAAAATCAACACGTAACTATAGATACTGTTGAAAAACAAAATCGCATCGAGAAAATCAAAACACTTAAATGCGACGAAAGCACAAGGAGTAATAAAAATTTGCATCCAGCGATTTCAACTTCGGAAGCAAAGGAATAAAAACAACTGAACATCAAATATTCTAAACATGACATAAAACTCATAAAATGTCGGCAGATTTTGTAAATAATATATAAATATTGCCTCATTCTACACATGGTTTCTGTGAGAAAAGAATTAAAATTATCACAATAGTAGCATTACTTACGTTTACATTTATTTCATCATTGATTCATTACATTGTTTTACCAATGTGCAATGTCATAGTAAGCAAAGAAGAATTGCATTCTGCCAAAAAATTCCTAACCGTGATTTTACTGCATATACAAGTTTTAGGTTCCCTGTAAAAAAAGATTCCGTGTGACTGTGAACGACACAATTAAAAACCCAAGTGTATTAAATACCAAACTTGAAAATTAAGTTCAGCGTCTTCCAAGGATACGACAGAAAGATTTTCAATAAAATCCCCTCCACAAGCCGTCCTTCGCATGGAAAAAGTTTTGAAAATGTTGATTTCCTCAGAAATGGCTGTAGCGATTTTGATTACAATATCTTGCAGAGCAGATAGAAAAAATCTGATCGTGTTCCATTCACATGACTTTCTCTATATCTCTGCAACAAACTATTGTTAAAAAGCATATGATTCTATTTACTTCATACTAATCGAGAAAAAAATCAGCAGAAATAGTCCTATTACTTGCTTTCTTGTAAGTAGAGGCGAAATAGGGAGTATTATTGGTTAAAGTGATAGTCAAAAGTTGGTTGCTATGTGACTGAACTTCCTTTGTTTGTATGGATTGGAATTGCTAAATTTCTATATGAGAAAAGTGTGTTTTTTAAAGCTGAAATAAAAAAAACAAAGAGTATCTCAAAAACGATCAACTCCACGAAAAAATGTATATGAGATAAATTGTGCGTTTTAAGGTTCTCTACATTTTTTGTGTTGTAAGTTTTTCTCCATCTCTTACGGTTTACCAGTTATGCAAAAATCCATAAAATTCATCCAGAATGAAGAAGTCTTCAGAGGCTATTCCCAAAAAATTCAAGATATACATTTTATTTGTCAGGTAAATATCTTTAATATACGAAATTTTAATCAAAATCGTTAGAGCCATTTTTTAGAAAATCAAAATTTTCGAAAAAAGTTCCATGTAAAGGGCAGTTGGGGGTGGGAGGATTTTTCTCAAAATCTTCGTGTCGCATTCCTGGAACATACTAAACTTAAATACCAAGTTTGGTATTTTACCGACGTTTCGTTTTTGAGTTATCGTGTTCACACACACACGGACCAGTTTCCGAAAATGTTTTTTTAGATAAAGGGGACCCTAAAACACACATTTCCGGTGAAATCTCGGTATAGAATTTTTGATTGGAGTGCAATACTTCTCTATACACTATGTACATAGTGCGTATAGAGAAAGTAAAAATCTGCTGTGTTCCATTCACATGACTGTCTCTGCATCCCTGTTACAAACTATTGTTAATAAGTTCTCGTATTCTCCTTTCTACCTCATGCCAATCGAGATAAACATTAGCAGAAACAGTTTTATTGCTTAATTCCTCATAGATAGGAGGGATATAAGGGAATACAGTAGCCAAAACGGACAGTTGAATGCTTTAAAATGTGGTTGCTATGGAATCCGATTCTTTGTGTGGCCAAGCGATGACAAGTATTAAGCACTTTAAAACTGAAATCACTAACAAGGAATATCTTAAAGAAAAAAGGCATATAACATAAATTGTACGTTTTAACGATTTCTACATTTTTTGTGTAGTAAGTTTTTGTCTATCTCTTATGGTTTGCCAGTTATGCAAAATTCCGTCAAATTCATCCAGAATAAAGTAGTCTTCAGCGGCTATTCCCAGAAAATTAAAGATATACATATTATTTGTCATGTAAATATCTTTAATGTACGTTATTTTAATCAAAACTGTTAGAACCATTTTTGAGAATATCAAAATTTTCGAAAACTTTTCCATGTAAAGGGTAGTTTGGGGTGGGGGAATTATTCTCAAAATCTTCCTGTAGCAACCTTGGAAGATATTGAACTTAAATACCTAGGTGCTGTTCACAGACACACACACAAACACGGACCTTTTTCTAGAAATGTTTTTTTTACTTTCTCTACACCTAATATGTACATAGTGTGTAGAGAAGGTATTGTAATGATAATTCGATAGCGATATTTCACTACAAATATATGTTTTGAGATCTCCTGAATTAAAAAAAAAAATTAGAAATAGGTCCGCGCGAGTGTGTGTGTTTGTGTGTGTGTGCGTGTACAGTATAGCTCAATAACAAAAATACCGTTAAATACCAAACTTGGTATTTAAGTTTGATATCTTCCAATGATGCGACACGAATATTTTCAAGAAAATCCCCTTACTCCAAACTAACCTTTACATGGAAAAAATTTCGAAAAGTTTGATTTTCTCAAAAATGGCTGTAATGGTTTTCATTAAAATATCGTATATTAAGGATATTTACACGAAAAATATATGTATTTATGTAGAGAAAGTAAACATCATGTGAATGGAACACAAGTAAAGTGGACGTGTCCGGGAAAGAGGACATTAGGTCAGCCTACCCTTTAGAAATGTAGAAACACTCCTGAAATGCAGGTTGAATACCTGGTGGAGCGATAAATGACAGGGGCAATAACTAACGGTTCATCGTTTCGCTTGAACGTCAAAGATCTGACGGCGGCTAAATAAGGAATTAACCCAAGTGTAATTTAATTACCTTAAAGCATTAACTAATGAAGTACATGGTAGGTAATGTAATAAGGTATTACGATCATGTTACCATGGTAACCTGGCTACTAGATGCAAATCACGACTCAATCTGGTTCGTGATCCGTTAATGCACTCCATCCGTGTGAGTTCATAAAAACAGAATCTCCATGTAGTGGAAGAAAATGCTTCTGAAGACGTACTCACAGCACCAATTCCATTTACACCGACCTTAGAGGCTTTATCGTGCTTTGGTCCAAGTTGGGTGCTTATATATTACCTAAAAGCTGATGTACTCCATTCACATGACTTTCTCTATATCTCTGCGACAATTATTGTTTATAAGCTTATTCTTTTATTTATTTCATGCTAATCGAGAAAAATTTGCAGAAATAGTATTATTTCTTGCTTTATTGCAAGTAGGAGCGAAATAAGGGAGTACCATAGGTTAAAGGCAAATTCCAGTATGAGAAAAGTAGAAGTTTTTCAAAGCTGAAACAAAAAACAAGGAATATCTAAAAAACAATGAACTCCACGAAAAAATGTTTATAACGTAAATTGTGTGTTTTAACATGCTCTACATTTTGTGTCCGTTAAGTTTTTGTCCATCTCTTACGGTTTAGTAGTTATGCAAAATTCCGTAAAATTCGTCCAGAATAAAGTAGTCTTCAGAGGCTATTCTCAGAAAATTCAAGATATACATTTTATTTGTCAGGTAAATATATTTAATATACGATATTCTAATCAAAATCATTAGAGCCATTGTTTAGAAAATCAAAATCTTCGAAAAAGTTCCATTTAAGGGTAGTTGGGAGTGGGGGGATTTTATGGGAAGTCTTCGTGTCGCATCCTTGGAAGATACCAAACCTAAATACCAAGTTTGGTTTTTAACGGACTTTTCGCTTTTGAGCTATGCTGCTTACAGACACACACACACACTCACACACACACACACACACACACACACACACACAAACAGACCTGTTTCTGAAAATGTTTGTTTTTTTAACTCAAGGGGTCCTAAAATATGTATTCCCAGTGAAACCTCGACATCGAATTTTTGGTTGGAGTACAATACTTCTCTATCCCCATGTACATTGTACATACGGGACCACCCCTAATTACCCTTTACATGGAAAAAATTTAGAAATGTTTTTCTTAAAAATGACTAACGATTTTGATTAAAATTGCACATATGAAAGCCATTTCTATCACAAATAAAATGTATATCTTGAATTTTCTGGGAATAGCCTCTGAAGACTACTTTATTCCGGATGAATTTTACGGAATTTTGCATAATTGCTAAACCGTAAGAGATGGGGGAAAACTTACTAAACAGAAAATGTAGCTCACGATAAAACACACAATTTATGTCATATACATTTTTTTTCGTGGAGTTGATCATCTTTAAAATATTCCTGGTTTTTCGTTTTAGCTTTGAAAAACTTATACTTTTCTTATACAGGAGTTTCTTAACTCCTGTCCATACAAACAAATGAACATCAGTTACATAGCAACCATCTTTTGACTGTCACTTTAACCTATGGTACTCCCTTATTTCGCTTTTACTTACAAGGAAGCAAGTAATAAGACTATTTCTGCTAATTATTATAAAGTAAATAGAAGCATAAGTTTTTTAACTACAATTTGTTGTAGAGATGTAGAGAAAGTCATGTGAATGGAACACATCAGATTTTTTCAACCTGCTTTGCTTTAACACCGACTTATTTGCACCTGAAACCCACACGTTTAACGTTATGTAGCTGCGTTATGTTTATCCGGGGACCAAGCATCACCAACCTGAAATTACTTATATCAGTCACGTGCACAATCTCACAAATTATTTCGGTGTAGTTCATTAACATTCTGTATATACACAAAACATATTCTCTGGACGTAGATAAAATATTGTAGACAACACGTTACAAAATTAGGTTTAGAAACAAGGCCTCTAAATAAATATAGTGGTGCATAACATTAATGATAACTCAAGTGTTCCCAAAATGGGAGCGCTGGAATGTAGAAGGTTTGGGAAGTTTGTTGAATCTGTCGCGATCTAAACTTAGGGAAAGGTGTGAAATTTTCCAAATTGCATTCCGAAGAAAAGAGTTTACTCTTGTTGAGGCGGCGTCTTGTTCTTGAAGAAGGTCTGACCGTGTACGTGTCCATGAAAAGCAAAGGTCTACTTGCTGAGATCCCATCTCCCATTCACCTGGTCACGTCCACAACGGTCTCCACATCTGTCCTTCTCAGGGCAAACCCACCTGCACATTTAGTTGTTTGCTTAGGGGTAACCATGCCTCAGATTTACTCAACATTTGCAACAACTTCAAAAATTACTTGTTATGAATAAAAAATCTGATGTGTACCATTCACACGACTTTCCCCATATCCCTGCAACAAATAATTCTTAAAAAGCTTATACTTCTATTTACTTTATGCTAATCAGAAAAAAAATAGCAGAAATAGTCTAATTACTCGCTTCCTTGTCAGTAGAAGCGAAATAAGGGATAACTGTAGGTTAAAGTGATAGTCAAAAGCTGGTTGCTATGACAATGAAGTTCCTTTGTCTATATGGATAGGAGTTGACAAGTTCCTGTATGAGAAAAGTATACGTTTTTCATAGCAGAAACCAAAAATAAGGAATGTCACAAAAACGACGAACTCCACGAAAAAATGTATTTAACATAAATTCTGTGTTTTAATGTGCTCTACATTTTTTGTGTCGTAAGGTTTTGTCCATCTCTTACGGTTTAGCAGTTATTCAAAATTTAGTAAAATTCATCCAGAATAAACTACTCTTAAGAGGCTATTCCCAGAAAATTCAAGATATACATTTTATTTGTCAGGTAAATATGTTTAATATATGAAATTTTAATCAAAATCGTTAGAGCCATTTTTGAAAAAATCAAAATTTTCGAAAAAAGTTCCATGTAAAGGGTAGTTGGGGGTGGGGGTATTTTTCTCAAAATCTTCGTGTCGCATCCCTGGAAGACACTAAACTTAAATATCAAGTTTGGTATTTTACCGACTTTTCGTTTTTGAGTTATCGTGTTCACAGACACACGGACACACACACACACACACACACACACACACACACACACACACACACGCGGACCTTTTTGTGAAAATGCTTTTTTTGGATATTGGGGACCCTAAAACACATATTTCCGGTGAAATCTCGGTATCGAATTTTTTAGTGGAGTGCAATACTTTCTCTATACACTATGTACATAGTGCGTATGGAGAAAGTAAAAATCTGATGTGTTCTATTCACATGACTTTCTTTACATCTCTGTAACGAATTATTGTTAAAAAGCTTATTCTTCTATTTACTTCATGCTAATCGAGACAACATTAGCAGAAATAGTCTTATTACTTGCTTCCTTGTAACTAAAACGGAAACAAGGGAATACACTAGACTGAATCGATAGTCATGTCTTTTTAAAGCTGACGCTATGTGATTGAAGTACCTTTGCTTGTATGAACAGGAGATGACAAATTCACGTATGTGAAAAGTGTAAGTATTTTAAAGAAAAAAAGAAGAAAAAAAGGAATATCTCAAAAACTGTCAACTCAAAGGAAAGAAAATGTATATTACATAAATTGTGTGTTTTATCGAGATCTACATTTTTTGTGTAGTAAGTTTTTGTCTATCTCTTACGGTTTACCAGTTATGCAAAATTCATCCAGAATAAGCATGTCTTCAGTGGCTATTCCCAGAAAGTTCAAGATACACATTTTATTTGTCATGTAAGTATGTTAAACATAAGAGAGTTTAATCAAAATCATTGGCCATTTTTGAGAAAATCAACATTTTCTAATTTTTTTCCATGTAAGGGGTAGTTGGAGATGGAGGGATTTTCTTGAAAATCTTCGTGTCGTATCCTTGGAAGATACCAAACTTAAATACCAATGTTGGTTATTAACGGTCTTTTTTTTTTTCTTTTTTTTTTGAGCTATGCTTCCCACAGACATACACAGACGTTTTTTAAAATTTTTTTTTTTAATTCATTACCTGTATTTCCGGTCAAATCTCGGTATTTCTACACCATGTACAAGGTGCGTGTAGAGAAAGTAAAAATGTGTTTTGAGACCATTTCTGTAAATGCTTGCGACCATTAACAAGAAGTAAATAAAACAAAAGACAAACGCTCGTGTGAATGTAAGAGATATTCCCAAAGGCTTATCAAAGTCGAAGTTGTGCCGTTCTCAACTTAGCTTGCTACTACCAATTCCAGATAAATTAGAAAGGAGCCGTATATTACGGGAGCGTCGTATTTCACAAAAGTTTTGGCGCTGAGCCCCCTCAGGTGAACGTAAAATAGAAAGTCTTATGAATTGGTTCATCCTGCTGCTCAAGCGTCTTTATGCTCTCGTGTTTTCATGTCCCTTTTAAAGGAGATTTTATTGCGAGAGAACGCGGCTCACACACCTGTTCTTGTGTTCGTCGCGTGCAACACTGGCTTATGGAACACTGCGAGGCAACGATTACAACAATCGGTCGGTCTCTACCTGTGCCGCAAACAAACTAGTAACAGAAATGTCGTATTACTTGCTTCCTTGTAAGTAGAAGTCAATTCTGCAAAACTCATCCAGAATAAACAGATCTTGAGAAGCTATTCCCAGAAAATTCAAAATATACACTTTGTTGTGATGTAAATATCTTTAATATGTGGTATTTTAATCAAAATCGTTAGAGACATTTATGAAAAAAACAATTTTTACTTTCTCTATACGTATTATGTACATAATGCATAGAGAAGCTATTGCACTTCACCCAAACATTCGATACTGAGATTTCACCGGAAATATATGTTTTAGGGCCCCTGTATCCACAAAAAAGCGTTTTCACAAAAAGGTCCGTGTGTCTGTGAGCACGATAACTCAAAAACGAAAAGTCGTAAAATACCAAACTTGGTATTTAAATTTCGAGAATTTTGATTTTCTCAAAAATGATTCTAACGGTTTTGATTAAAATATCGTATATTAAGGCTATTTACCTGACAAATAAAATGCATATCTTGAATTTTCTGGGAATAGCCTCTGAAGAGTACTTTTATTCTGGATGAATTTTGCGGTACTTTGAATAACTGCTAAACCATAAGAGATGGACAAATACTTACTACACGAAAAGTGTAAATCACGTTAAAACACACAATTTATGCTATATACATTTTTTCATGGGATTCATCGTTTTTGAGGTGTTCTTTTTTTTTTTTTTT
The DNA here is from genome assembly GCA_030762935.1 of Hymenopus coronatus. Lineage (NCBI taxonomy): Eukaryota > Metazoa > Arthropoda > Insecta > Mantodea > Hymenopodidae > Hymenopus > Hymenopus coronatus. The sequence goes on from CM060895.1 coordinate 15,306,237, forward strand.
TTTTTTTAATTTCTGATTTGAAAAACTTATACTTTTCTCATATAGGAATTTGTCAACTGCTGTCCATACAAACAAAGGAACTTCAGTGAAATAGCAACCAACTTTTGACTATCACTTTAACCTATGATACTGTCTTATTTCGCTTCTACTTACAAGGAAGCAAGTAATAAGACTCTTTATGCTATTTTTTCTGATTAGCATGAAGTAAATAGAAGCATACAATTTGTTGCAGAGATGTAGAGAAAGTCATGTGAATGGTACACATCAGAGTTTTTAAAACATTTTTCCAAGTAAACGGTAGTTTGAGGTGGGGGATTTTCTTGAAAATCTTCGTGTCACATTTGGAAGACAGTAAACATAAATACCAAGTTTGGTTTTTAACTGTCTTTTCGTTTTTTAGCTATGCTGTCCACACACGCGCGCGCGGCTAGAGCGATAGTCAAATCTTTTACAAGCTATCCCTAGTAATACAAATGAATTCGGATGTTTTGAATGAACAGGAATAAAACAAAAGAAATATAATCCGCCTGGGTAGTGTGGTGGTAGCGTGTCTGCCTCATATGTGAGTTCGAATCTCGCTTAGTGTGAGTAACACAGAGAAGACGAATGTCGAGTAACTTTAATCTCCATGGACTCCGAGATCATTTGAGCATCATTTCACCAATTTCATTCATCTCCGGTATGACCAACGAGGTTAGAGGAGGTTAAGCTTAAAAAAAAATAGAAAAAAAAAGATGAAGACTTCCCGTGATTAATCTGATGCGCCTGAAAATTTTGGAAAACTCACAGTATGTAAGATGTCCTATTGAAATTTATACCAGTTACTATACTTTTGAGATATGTATCAAAATTCCAGCTAACATGGTTATTTAAAACAATATTTTATCATTGACTAAATGCACTGTTCTAACAAAATGATCCATTTGATTGCATTTTTATAAATATTAATATAAAAATCCAATTTTACAGCAAATGACTTTACAAATAGACCTGTCATATTATTTAAATTCTCCCTAATTAGTGAACAAAAATTATTACTTTCCTAGAATTTTCAAAATTTAATAATTTATTTCTCAAAATTGGAGCATTACTTTCTAAATGGTAATGACCATTTTCTTTAATGTACTTAAGAGACAGTATAAAAGGTTAGAAGAAAATTAGTGAAAAATTTCATCATCAGTGACATTCTGAATGTGGAAAATTGTTGGAGAAAAAATTGTGCGAGAAGATAAGGTTTAAAATTAGGAGAGCAAATTAATAAGCACGCACCTAGCCATCTACAGTTTCATTTAATTCGTAGTCATAGTGCATCAGTTTACTCAAATTTTAGAATTCATATCATTTTATTATGAAAAAATCCGATGTGTTCCATTCACATGACTTTCTCTACATCTCTGCAACAAATTATTGTTAAAAACCCCATGCTTCTATTTACTTCATGCTAATTGAGAAAAAATAGCATAAAGAGTCTTATTACTTGCTTCCTTGTAAGTAGAAGCGAAATAAGGGAGTACCATAGCTTAAAGTGAAAGTCAAAAGTTGGTTGCTATGTGACTGAAGTTCCTTTGTTTGTGTGGACAGGAGTTGACAAATTCTTATATGACAAAAGTATAAGTTTTTCAAAGCTGAAACCAATAACAAGGAATATCTCAAAAACGATCAACTCCACGAAAAAAATGTATATAACGTAAATTGTGTGTTATTTTTTGTGTGGTAAGTTTTTGTTTATTTCTTACAGTTCAGCAGTTATGCAAAATTCCTTAAAATTCATCCAGAATAAAGTAGTCTTCAGAGGCAATTCCCAGAAATTTCAGGACATACATTTTATTTGTCAAGTAAATATCTTTAATATACAATATTTTAATCAAAATCGTTAGAGCCATTTTTGAGAAAATCAAAATATTTTAAAAAAGTTCCATGTAAAGGGTAGTTTGTGGTGGGGGGACTTTCTTAGAAATTTTCGTGTCGCATTCTTGGAAGATACCAAACTTAAATACCAAGTTTGGTATTTAACGGTCTGTTCGTTTTTGAGCTATGCTGCCCATAGACACACACACACGCACACACACAGACACACACGCAGACACACACACAGACACACACATACACACAGACACACACGCACACACAGACACACACACGCACACACACAGACACACACAGACACACACATACACACACACAGACACACACATACACACACAGACACACAGACACACACAGACACACACATACACACACAGACACACAGACACACACAGACACACACAGACACACACATACACACACAGACACACACACAGACACACACGCACACACACAGACACACACACATACACACACAGACACACACAGACACACACAGACACACACATACACACAGACACACACGCACACACAGACACACACAGACACACACAGACACACACATACACACACATACACACACAGACACACACAGACACACACGCACACACATACACACACATACACACACAGACACACACAGACACACACAGACACACACATACACACACAGACACACACAGACACACACAGACACACAACAGACACACACAGACACACACACGCACACACAGACACACAGACACACACACACGCACACACAGACACACACACACGCACACACACAGACACACACACGCACACACAGACACACACAGACACACACACGCACACACAGACACACACATACACACACAGACACACACACGCACACACAGACACACAGACACACACACACGCACACACAGACACACACATATACACACAGACACACACAGACACACAGACACACACGCACACACAGACACACACATACACACACAGACACACACACGCACACACAGACACACACAGACACACAGACACACACACACGCACACACAGACACACACATATACACACAGACACACACAGACACACAGACACACACACGCACACACACAGACACACACGCACACACAGACACACACATACACACACAGACACACACAGACACACACATACACACACAGACACACACAGACACACACAGACACACACGCACACACAGACACACACAGACACACACAGACACACACACACGCACACAGACACACACAGACACACACACATACACACAGACCGACAGACAGCCAGACGGATATTTTTTCTTAAAATGCTTTTTTGGATTCGGGGGGGGGATCCAAAACATTTATTTCCGGTGATGAAATCTCGGTATCTAATTTTCGAGTGCATTACAATATCTTCTCTATACACTATGTGCATAGTACGTATAGAGAAAGTAAAAATAATATTTAGAGATTTAGAGATCCACATTTTTTTGTGTAGTAACCTTTTGTCTATCTTCTACTGCCTACGGGTTATACAAAAGTTATCCAGAAAGAAGAGGTCTTCAGAGATTATTACCAGAAAATTCAAGATATACATCGTTTCTCATAAAATACCTTAAGCATATGGCATTTAACCACATCCTTGAATGATAAAATGGCAATGGAGTTTTATTTATGAACGCTCTTTAACTGCTGTAGTTCTCAGTGTCCCATTCTATACTGGGCGTGAAACACCGCTTAATTTTGCTCATAGCCCTCTTTATCAGGCTTGACATTCTTTTACATGCCGTAAATCTACGACACGTGACCAACGGCTTTACTTCCCTTCCAAAGGAAGCCAAGTTAAGCATGTTTACCCCCGAAAAAAAGCATTGTCCTCCGCCAGGTTTGAACCCGCGACTTTGGGTAACCACTACACCACGGTGAGCAATTCCTTGAAAGATGCTCAACTTAAATATCAAGTTTTGTATGTAACCGAATTTTCGGTTTTGAGCTGCATATGCTGGTCATAGAAACACACGGACCTTATTCTAAAAATATTTTTTTTTGGATTCAGGGGACCTCAGAAATATTTCTTGTTAAATATTAGTATAGAATTTTTCATGGAATACATTACCCTCTATACCCACTGTACACATAGTATGTACGTGTAGAGGAAATAGGTTTGGATGAGAGGTCCTCAAAACATGCATTCGGTATCTAATTTTGGATGGAATACAATAGCTTCTCTACCTACTACGTGCACAGTACATGTAGAGAAAATGTTTATTTTGAATTGAGGGGTCCTCAAAGCATGTATCGATTTTTTGTATGCTATATATACCTTCTGTACCTATGTTATACATTCTACATACGTGCTAGAGAATGTAAAAATACAAGTACGGGATTTCTGATAGTTTAGCAAAGGGAAGAGGTAGGATTGAGCAGTCAAACAGGACAATAAATATGAATTATCAAATTTGACAATGTATAACATGCAAAATATGGTGGGACGTAAGTAAATACAAGGGCATGAATTTCGATAAAAATTTGATTACTCTCTGCGGCACCATGCTTCATTATTCCCCTGTGCTTTCCGCGCTTCAAGTTACTCTTGCTATTATAACCCTTATAGGTTCATTATCCGTTTAGCGATGATTGCAAAGGGATTCGCCGATAGCATTCTGACGAGTCACGATTAACTGCTTACTTTACGAAGGAAACAAATTTTACAAACAACATACAGTTCTTAATACTCTGGAAGTTAGGAGATTTAATACGACGCAGTTATCATTCTTCGTGCTTAGATTCATCGAGCGGGAATGCTCGGGCGTAAATACCTTTGGCCCGCATTCGGGAGAACCTGGGCTCAAATCCCATTGGCCGACCAATCTGGGTGGGTTTTTCCATGACTTCCCCTCAGTCACGGAGATAAAATCCGGAGTGGATATTTAATATCACTACCATAGTTCCACTTTCAGTCTGAAAGAATAACACTAAAATTATGTGGTGATTGCGATTGCCTTGCCATGTATTTATAGATAATGAAAAACAGCTAGACTGGAGATCACCCTAACGCCATCTGACTGTTGAGGAGCAAAGTGGTATGGCACAGAGATGAGGCAATCAACGAGTATCTCACCTGACAGATCGTCGCGATATGACCAATTATCAAAGCAACGTAAAATGTAATTTAAAATCTAATTTGTTCCATTCACATGACCTTCACTACCTATTCTGCAACAAGCTAATTTTAAAAAAGCTTATTCTTCTGTCTATTTCATGCTAATAAAATAAAAATTAGCAGAAATGGTCTTATTAATTGCTTCATTGTAAGTAGGAGTGAAATAAGGGAATACAGTAGGCTAAAGTGAGTGAAATATTTTATAAGCTGCTCACTATGTGATGTAATCTGGAATTCCTTGTATTGCCCGCAATACAAAAGAAAAAGGTAATACGACTTCCCCTTTTAAGAAAAGTAATACAGTAGGTAACAGTAAGTATTTGAAAATTGAAAGCAATAACAAGGAATATCCCAAAAATGGTTAAAAAAAACCGCATGACATAAATTGTGTATTTTAACGAAATCTACGTTTTTTGTGCGATAAATTTGAAAATTCAGGATATATTTACATTTAATGAAAATATCTGAAGCAAACTGTATTTTAATAAACATCGTTAGAGAAACTTTTGATAAAATAGATATTTTCGAAAAATGTAGGAATTAAAGGGTAGTTGGGGGTGGGACACTTTCCTCTCTCTCTCTCTCTCTCTCTCTCTCACACACATACACACTATGTACAGTGTATAGAGAAGGTATTGTATTGCACCCCAAAAATTCGATACCGAGATTTCACCGGAAATACATGTTTGAGACCCTGAATCCAAAAAAAAAGCATTTTTAGAAAAATGTTCGTGTGTGTGTGGGGGGGGGTTAGAATAGCTCAGAAACGAAAGACCGTTACAGCCCAAACTTGGTATTTAAGTTTGGTACCTTCCAAGGATGCGACACGCAGATTTTCAAGAAAATCTCCCCACCCCAAATTACCCTTTACATGGAACTTTTTTCAAAAATTTTGATTTTATCAAAAATGGCTCTAACGATTTTGATTAAAATATCGTATATTAAAGATATTTACCGCACAAATAAAATGTATTTCTTGAATTTTCTGGGAATAGCCTCTGAAGACTATTCTGGATGAATTTTACGGAATTGTGCATAACTGCTAAACCGTAAGAGATGGACAAAAACTTACTTCACAGAAAATGTAGAGCACATTAAAACGCACAATTTATGTCATATACCTTTTTTTTTTTTCGTGGAGTTGATTTTTCTTAAGATATTCCTGACTTTTCGATTCAGCTTTGAAAAACTTATACTTTCCTCATACAGGAATTTGTCAACTCCTGTCCACACTATCAAAGGAACTGCACTCACATAGCAACCAGCTTTTGACTATCACTTTAACCTATTGTACTCCCTTATTTCCCTTTTACTTATAAGTAATAAGATTATTTCTGTTTTTTTTTTTTTTTTTTTTCTCGATTAGCGTGAAGTAAATAGAATCATAAACTTTTTAACAATAAATTCTTGCAGAGATGTAGAGGAAGTCATGTGAATGGAACACATCAGATTGTTTTTCTTTTTTTTGAATCCGTGGGGTCTGTAAAACCTTGGTATCGAATTTTAGGTGAAATACAATGCCTTCTCTAGATACTAAGTGCATTGTACGTATATAGAATAAGTGGAGTGAATAAAGGCACAATGACATGAAATGGAGTTTTATTTATGGACGCTCTTTAACTGCTGTGGTTCTCAGTGTCCCATTCTATACTGGGCCTGAAAGATCACTTAATTTTGCTCAGAGACCTCTATCAGGTTTGAGGTTCTTTCACGTACCGTAAATCTACGACACGAAACCAACGGCTTTACTTCCCTTCCGAAGGAAGCCTTGCTAAGGATGTTTACACTTCGCCGGGTTTGAGCCCGCAACCTTGGGTATATGAAGTTAGCATGGTAACCAATTCACCACTGAGGGCAACTTTAAAGGCGCAAGGGTGAAGTGAATTATGTATGGCATTTAGAAATCTGTTTTTATAGATTAAAACAGAAGTTTGGGAAGAGGAATTAATTGTTTACTTTCTCTACACGTACTATGTACATAGTGTATAGTAAAGGTTTTGTATTCCAATCAAAACTCGATCCGTAGATTTCACCGGAAATACCTTTTTGGGTCACCCTGAATGAAATAAAAATATTTCCAGTGAAATCTCGGTATCGAATTTTTGGGTGGAGTGTAGAAAAGTAAAAAATCACCAACTCGTTATTAACAGAACAGATTAAATATTTTGATACATTTTAACTGATGCTGGTAGAGAAAGAATTGATAGCTCTAGGAGGGACGTGCCTTTTGCCTAGATTGTGACATCTAAATATTCAGTTTTGAAAGCCCGTGGGCAATAGCATCCTGGTGGTGTGATTTATCAGCAAGTCACTCGCTTAAAAGCCAATGAAATTCCGGGGAAGATAATGATGAAATACAACCTTAGTGGGCAAGCGGAAATGCTGCCGCATTGGTTCATAAAGTTGGACGTTTGCCTGCAAATTTCGTTTGCAATGAAAATAGCACAAAACTGCAATTAGGACTCTTGCCAATTAAACATGGGACATGATACCGAGCACAAAAATTAGATTTCCGATATCGTCCACGTGCGCAGCCAGGCAATCGCTAAATAATTCCCAAGAACAACACTTTTAACACCTTATGTTCACTGCTAATGTAACAGATGTCGCAGTGGTTTCGTTTCGGGGGAAACTGACGACCAAATAATGTGAGAAAACATTACACCGCTCAGGGGGTCAAGTAATATTCATAATAGTAATAACAACAAACACTCCGTTTTTACTTTCCCTAACACGTATTTAGTAGGTATAGAAAGTATTGCATTCCACGCAAAATTTCACCAAAGATGCATGTTTGAGGATATTTTTATTTTCTCTATTACATATATTAAGCAAACAGAGTGTTGCATTCCACCCAAAAAATGTAATACCGACATAAAAAAAAATGTTAGAAAAAAACCCGGTGTGACGAAAATTTTATTGAAAGTCATTTAGGTTTGATACCTTGCAAAGGTGCGAAACCAAGACTTTTAGCACTCCCCACCACAAACTACCTTTATATGGACAATTTTTTGCTTTTTTAATATTCTCAAACATGGTTATAACCATTTATTTCAGATATCTGCCTGAAAAATAAAACCTATATGTTGAATTGTTTGGCAATAACCAAGAAAATCTAACTACCCTTTAATGGAAAAAAAATTGTGTGTGTGTGTGTCTTTGAACACGATAATTCAAAAACGAAAATACCAAACTTGCCATTTAAGTTTTAGCATCTTCCTGGGTTGCGACACGAAGATTTTGAAGAAAAATCCCCCCACCCCAAACTGCCCTTTACATGGAAAATTTTTATTTTCTCAAAAATGGCTATAATGATTTTGATCAAAATATCGAATATTAAGTATATTTACATGACAAATAAAATGTATATCTTGAAATTTATGGGAATAGCCTCTAAAGACCTCTTTATTCTAGATGAATTTTGCGTAACTGGTAAACCGTTAGATATGCACTAAAACTTACATACATAATAGAAAATGTAGAGCACGTTAAAACACAAGGTTATTTATATACATTTTGTTTTCATAGAGTTAATCATTTTTGAGATATTCCTTGTTTTTTGTTTCAGGTATAAAATACTTCTACATTTCTCATACAGGAATTTGTCAACTCCTGTTCATACAAACAAAGCAACTTCTGTCACATAGCAACCAGCTTTTGACTATCACTTTAACCTATGATACTCCCTTATTTCGCTTCTACTTACAAGGAAGCAAGTAATAAGACGATTTCTACTATTTTTTTCCCCCGATTAGCGTGAAATAAATAGAAGAATAAGTTTTTTAAAAATAATTTGTTGTAGGTATGTAGAGAAAGTCATGTGAATGGAATACATAAGGTTTTTAGTTTTCTATCACGAACTTAGTAGGTACAGAAATTATTGCATTTCACGCAAAATTTAACTAAAGATTTTGAGGCCCCTCTGAATAAGACAACAAAAAATGTTTACTTTCTCTACACGTACTATGTACATAGAGTATAGAAAATGTATTGTATTCCCCCCAAAAAATTCAATTCCGAGATTTCAACGAAAATACTCGCTTTAGGGTACACTGTATCCAAAAACAATAGAAAAAATCTGATGTGTTCCATTCACATGACTTTCTCTATATCTCTGTAACAAATTATTGTTAATAAGCTTATCTTTTATTTATTTCATGTTAATCGAGAAAAATTAGCAGAAATAGTCTTATTTCTTGCTTTATTGTAAGTAGAAGCGAAATAAGGGAGTACCATAAGTTAAAGTGAAAGCCAAAAGCTGGTTGCTATGTGACTGATGTTCCTTTGTTTGTATTGACAGGAGTTGACCAATTCCTGTATGAGAAAAGTATAAAGTTTTTCAAAGCTGAAACTAAGAAAAAGGAATATCTCAAAAACGACCAACTCCACGAAAAAAATGTATATAACATATATTGTGTGTTTTAACGTGCTCTACATTTTTTGTGTGTTAAGTTTTTATCCATCTCTTACGGTTTAGTAGTTATGCAAAATTCATCCAGAATAAAGTAGTCTTCAGAGGCTATTTCCAGAAAATTCAAGATATACATTTTATTTGTCAGGTAAATATCTTTAATATATGATATTTTAATCAAAATCGTTAGAGCCATTTTTTAGAAAATCAAAATTTTCGAAAAAAGTTCCATGTAAAGGGTAGTTTGGGGTGGGGGGATTTTTCTCAAAATCTTCGTGTCGCATCCCTGAAAGATACTAAACTTAAATACCAAGTTTGGTATTTTACCGACTTTTCGTTTTTGAGTTATCGTGTTCACAGACACACGGACACACACACACACACGGACCTTTTTCTCAAAATGCTTTTTTTGGATACAAGGGACCCTAAAAGATATATTTCCGGTGAAATCTCGGTATCGAATTTTTTTGTGGAGTGCAATACCTTCTCTATGTACATAGTACGTATAGAGAAAGTAAAAAGGTTCCGCGTGCGTGTGTGTCTTTGAACACGATAATTCAAAAACGAAAATACCAAACTTGCCATTTAAGTTTTAGCATCTTCCAGGGTTGCGACACGAAGATTTTGAAAAAAAATCCCCCCACCCCAAACTACCCTTTACATGGAAAATTTTGATTTTCTCAAAAATGGCTGTAATTATTTTGATCAAATACCGTATATTAAATATATTTACATGACAAATAAAATGTACATCTTGAAATTTCTGGGAATAGCCTCTAAAGACCTCTTTATTCTAGACGAATTTTGCGTAACTGGTAAACCGTTAGAAATGGACTAAAAGATTGGTAAGTGAGGGGTGAATTGGATTGGTAAGTGAGGGGTGCATTGAGTAAAATTAAACAAAGGCCCTTCCTCAAAAAAAAGTTTTGCTTGCATACGTAATAAAAAATGTAGAGCACGTTAAAACACAAAATTTATGTTATATACATTATTTTTCATTGAGTTAATCATTCTTAGATATTCCTTGTTTTGTTTTGTTTTTTTTTTTGTTTCAGTTATAAAATACTTCTACTTTTCTCATACAACATGAATTTGTCAACTCCTGTCCATACAAACAAAGGAACTTCAGTGACATAGCAGGCAGCTTTTGACTATCACTTTGGCCTCTAACTCTTCTACTTACATGGAAACAAGTAATAAGAATATTTCTGCTATTTTTTTCTCTATTAGTATGAAGTAAATAGAAGTATAAGCTTTTTAACAACAATTTGTTGCTGAGGTGTAGAGAAATTCGTGTGAATGGAACATAGCAGAGGTTTTTTTTCTCCATTATTTACATATTCTTTAATATGTACTTCATAACGGCAGCTTTTATTTTGGAAAAATTGTTCACTCGTTTCCTGACCGTGGCTTCGGGTTATATTTAAATTTAGACGCACATCATTTTGAAAATATTTATCTCGTTCTTTGGAAGACGCTGGGTTTAATTTAGGTAGGTATGGTATTTTATTGAAATATTGTTTTTTACTTTTTCTACACATACTATGTACATACTGTATAGAGAAGGCATTGCACATCACCCAAAAATTCAATACCGAGATTTCACCGGAAATATATGTTTTAGGGTCCCCTGTATTCAAAAAAAGCATTTCACAAAAATGTCCGTGTGTGTGTGTGTGTGTGTGTGTGTGAGGCTGTGAACACGATAACTCAAAAACGAAAAGTCGGTAAAATACCAAATTTGGTATTTAGGTTTAGCATTTTCCAGGGATGCCACACGAAGGTTTTGAGAAATATCCCCCCAGCCCAAATTATCTTTTACATGGAACTTTTTTCGAAAATTCTGATTTTCTCAAAAATGGCTCTAACGATTTTGATTAAACCATCATATATTAAAGATACTCACCTGACAAATAAAATGTATATCTTGAATTTTCTGGGAATAGCTTCTGAAGACTACTTTATTCTGGATGAATTTTACAGAATTTTGCATAACCGTTAAACCGTAAGAGTTAGACAAAAACTTACCACACAAAAATGTAGAGAACGTTAAAACACACAATTTATATATATTTATTTTTTTTCGTGAATTTGGTAGTTTTTCAGATATTCCTTGTTATTGGTTTCAGCTTTAAAAAATTGCACTTTTCTCATACAGGAATTTGTCAACTCGTGTCCATACAAACAAAGGAACTTCAGTCACATAGCTACCAGCTTTTGACTATCATTTTAACCTATGGTACTCCCTTATTTTGCTTCTACTTTCAAGGAAGCAAGTAAAAAGACTATTTCTGCTAATTTTTTCCCCGATTAGTATGAAATAAAAAGAAGTATAAGCTTTTAACAATAATTTGTTGTTGGGATGTAGAGTAAGTCATGTGAATGGAACACATCAGATTTTTACCTATATATTGTGTTCACAGATACACTGAGGCCTTTTTCTAAAAATCCGAAACAAAAACTCTATCTATATAAGAAGAAACTGTTCTTACAAAATATTTTAGCCGGCCTGGGTACTTGGGGGTAGCCTATCTGCCTCGTATTCAACAGATCGGGAGTTCGAATCTCGCTTATAGTGAGTTACCCGGATAAGGTTTTGTTTTTGTTTTTTTGTTTTTTTTCGGAATTTTCCCTTATCCCGAGAATACGAATGTCGAGCAACTTTAAGTCCCATGGACCCCGAGATCATTTGAACTTCATCTCATCGATTTCATTCATTGTCCGATATGACCAACTAGGTTAAATGACGTTAAGCTACGCAATAACATACATATACTTTTGTCTAGATCATGCTATTAAGATAAATGTTAAACGATGATCTTATAACTTGCTTCCTTGTAAGTGGGAGAAAAATAAGTGAATACATTAGGCTAAAGCAGTAATTAATTCTTTTATAAAAGCTGTCGCTATGCGATTGTTGAAGATGGCTTCAGGGGCATTATACATTTTATCTTTAATATGCAGCATTTTAATCAAAATTGTTAGCCATTATTTAGAAAATCGAAAAGTTTGAAACATATTACATATAAAGCGTAATTTGTGGTGGGACGATTTTCCTGAAAATCTTCGTGTCACATCCTTGGAAGATGATAAACTGAAATATCAAGTTTGGTATTTAATGGACTTTTCGTTTTTGAGCTGTCGTTCACATACACACATGCAGATACAGACATAAACACACTAATCTTTTTCTAAACATCTGATGTGTTCCATTCACATGACTTTCTCTACATATCTATAACAAATTATTGTTAAAAAGCTTATTCCTTTCAGGCTAATCCAGATAAACACTAGCAGAAACGGTCTTAATACTTAGTTTCTTATAAGCAGAACTGAAATAAGGGAATGCACTGGGCCAAAGCGACAGTCAAATGTTTTTCAAATTTGGTTGCTAAGGGATTGAAATCCGTTTCTTTGCGAGGAGTTGACAAGTTCCTGTATGAGAAAAGTTTAAGTATTTTAAAACTTAAAACAATAATAAGGAACATCTCGAAAATAGTCAAACCGAAGAAAAAAATATGACAGAAATTCTGTGTTTTAAAGAGCACTACATTTTTTTGTGTAAAAGGGTTTTGTCTATCTCTCACGGTTTACTAATTATGCAACATTAAAATAATCATCCAGAATGAAGAGGACTCTAGAAGCTATTCAAAGAAAATTCAAGATTTTATTTGTCATGTAAATATCTTAAATATAGGAGATTTTAATAAAAAAACGCTAAAACCATTTTTCATAAAATCAAAAGTTTCGAAATGTTTTCCATGAAAAGGGAGTTGGGGTGGGGAGGATTTTCTTGAAGATCTTCGTGTCGCATCGTTGGCAGATGTTTGGTATTTAACGGTTTCTTCGTTTTTTTACTTTCTCTGCACGTACAATGTATATAGTGTATAGAGGACGTATTGCACTCCACCCAAAAATTCGATACCGAGATTTCACCAGAAATATATGTTTTAGGGTCCCCTATATCCAAAAAAAGCATTTTAAGAAAAAGATCCGTGTGTGTATGTGTGTGTGTCCGTGTGTCTGTGAACATAACTCAAAATCGAAAAGGTAAAAGACCAAACTTGGTATCTAAGTTTAGTATCTTCCAAGGATGCGACACGAAGATTTTGAGAAAAATCCCCCCACCCCAAACTACCCTTTACATGGAACTTTTTTTCGAAAATTTTGGTTTTCTCAAAAATGGCTCTAACAATTTTGATTAAGATATCGTATATTAAATATATTTACCTGAGAAATAATATGTATATCTTGAATTTCCTTGGTACAGCCTCTGAAGACTACTTTATTCTGAATGAATTTTACGGAATTTTGTATAACTGCTAAACCGTATGAGATACACAATAACTTATCACACAAAAAATGTAGAGCACATTAAAACACAAAATTTATGTTATATAATTTTTTTCGTGGAGTTGATCGTTTTTGAGAGATTCCTTGTTTTTGGTTTCAGCTTTAAAAAAACTTTTCTCATACAGGAATTTGTCAACTCGTGTCCATACAAACAAAGCAACTTCAGCCACATAGCAACCAGCTTTTGACTATCACTTTAACCTTTATTTCATTTTTACTTACAAGGAAGCAAATAATAAGACTATTTCTGCTAATTTTTTCTCGATTAGTATGAAGTAAAGGGAAGCATAAGCTTTTTAACAATAATTTGTTCCAGATGTAGAAAAAGCCATGTGAATGGAACACATCAGATTTTGATCTTTGCTGCCCTCATACACACATACGGACCTTTTTCTAAAAATGCTATTTTGGATTGAGTGAGTCTGAAAACATGTATTTCCGGTGAAATTTGTGTACCGAATATTTGGGTGGAATGCACTATGTACATAGTACGTGTAGAGAAAGTAAAAATGCCTTCAGTGATGCAAGACTTGTGTCACTGCTGGCCTAAGAAAGGTTACCCGTCTTAAAGTTGAGTTTTGTTCTTAACGGTCGTCTTATTATTATATTTCACTGGTAATACCTTCCATTAATCTTTTTTGCTGCAGCCGCAGGTTGTCACCAGCTGAGCTTGGCCTTGCCCCCCCCCCCCCACTACCGCCGTACAGTTCGATATAACCCCTGCTGAGGTCAGCATTCCCCCGAAAACCCATCGTGATCCCAATCTAAACCTCACGGAATTAAAGATGAGAGAGACAGAAAACAACCTCCACGTCAATAATAATAATAATAATAATAATAATAGTAAAAAAATTCTATTCTTCTATCTATATCATGTTAATCGAGATAAACATTAGCAGAAATTGTCCTTATAACTTGGTCCCTTGTTAGTAGAAGGGAAAATGTCTAATGTGTTCCATTCACATGATGTCCTCTAGCTGTTAGGTAAACAAAACATTTATTCAAAACATTAATCTGTTATCTACATCATGCTAATCAAGATAAAACATAAGCAGAATGAGTCTTATTGTAAGTAGAAGGGGAAATAAGAAAATGAACAGGCTAAAGTGACAGTCTCGACCTTTAAAAGTCGGTCGCTTACTTTCTCAAAAAGTAATATTTCGAATATCTCAAAAAACGGTGAACTCAAACAAAAAATTTAAAAAATAAAAAAGTACATAATACAAATTGTGTGTTTTAATGAGATTTACATTTTTTTTTTTTTTTTTTTTTTTGTGCAGTAAGGTTTTGTCCATCTCTTACAGTTTTTTCAGATATACACCAGAGGCTATTCCCAGAAAATCCAAGATGAACCTACATTTCGTTTGACTTAAAAATATCTTAAGCGTACGGTATTTTAATCAAAATAGCTAGAGCCATTTGTGAGAAAATAAACAAATTCGAAAATTGTTCGATGTAAAGGCTAGTTTGTGGTGGGGGGATTTTCTTGAAAATCTTCGTGTCGCATTCTTGGAAGAATACCAAGTTTGGTATTTAACGGTCTTTTCTATTTGGAGCTATGCTGTCCACAGACACACACGCACGACCATTTTTCTAAAGATGCTTTTTTTATTCAAGGGGTCTCAAAAAATCTCGGTGAAATTTTGGGCGCAATACAATATCTTCTCTATACACTATGCACATAGTACGTGTAGAGAACGTAACTAACACGCCAGAAATTTCTCGCGTCAACTCAGAATATTTTACTTCCCGAACCATTTAGAGAAAATATATTTAACTTACTTAGCACCGAAAATGTATGTTTAGAAGACAAACAAAAGAGACACTTTATGAAAACGGCGTGTTTTATTTTACCTACTTTCTCTATCACGTATGTACTACATTTTTTTTTTTTTTTTTTTATCTTTAAGTACTTTAACCTGGTTGGTCATATTGGACGATGAATGAAATCGGTGAAATTATGCTCAAAAGATCTCGGGGTGCATGGAGTTAAAGTTACTCAACGTTCGTCTTCTCAGGATAAGGAATAACTCCGAAAAAGACCCTTATCCAGGTAACTCACCTTAACGAGATTCGAACTCACGGCCTGTTGAAAGTAAGGCAGATACGCTACCGTGTTTCTAGTCAGGTGGGCTGAAGAATATATTCCACCCGAAAACAATACCGATATTTCATCATAAATACATGTTTTGAGACATCCTGAATTCGAAAACAAAACAAAAAAAATTAACGCCACTGTGTGTGTGCGTGTGTGTGTGTGTGTGTTTGTAGAAGCATAACCCAAAAATGAAAATTACGTTAAATACCAAAATTGATATTTAAACTTACTATCTCCCAAATAGACCACACGAATATTTTCAAGAAAAGCATTCCACCCCAAACTAATCTTTACATGGAACAATTTTCGAATATTTTTATTTTCTGAAAAATGGCTAACGATTTTAATTAAAATACTGTATTAGAAAGATATTTACATGACAAATAAAATAATATATATCTTCAATTTCCTAGTCCTCTCATCTGAATGATATTTGTGTAAATAATAAACTGGTTTCAGTTTTAAAATACTCATCCTTTTCTCAAACAGGAAGTCGTACATGTTTCATTTGTTTTACCCCTGGCCATGCAAAGAAGGGGATTTCAATGACAGTCGCATAATGACAGCTTTTAGAACGTTTTAGTACTTTTTTTTTTTTAAATACAGTTCCGAAGTCTTGTCAGGACTTCGGAGCTACATTCCTCCCCCCCCCCCCCCATGTTTCCTACATTTCCTTTGTTGACTTATTTATTTAGTTTTCTTTTTACTTAAACATACAGACATATACACATTTAAAAACACACAAACATCCATGCCCAAGGCGGGACTCGAACCCACGATCCCATGCACCACGAAGCTCCAAAACTTTAGGATATAGATAGTGCGTTCCATTACTTCCTTCTACTTACAAGGAAGCAAGTAATAAGACCATTTCAGCTAAACTTGATGCACTTACTGAAAAAAAATCTGATGTGTTCCATTCACATGACTTTCTCTACAACTCTGCAATAAATTATTGTTAAAAAACTTATGCTTCTATTTACTTCCTGCTAATCGAGAAAAAATTAGCAGAAATAGTCTATTACTTGCTTCCTTGTAAGTAGAAGCGAAATAAGGGAGTACCATAGGTTAAAGTGATAGTCAAAAGCTGATGGCTATGTGACTGAAGTTCCTTTGTTTATATGGACAGGAGTTGACAAATTCCTATGTGAGAAAAGTAAGTTCTTCAAAGCTGAAACCAAAATCAATGAATATCTCAAAAACGATCAACTCTACGAAAAAAAGTATAACATAAATTGTGTGTTTTAACGTGCTCTACATTTCTTGTGTAGTAAGTTTTTATCTAAGTCTTACGGTTTAACAGTTATGCAAAATTCCGTAAAATTCATCCAGAATAAAGGAGTCTCCAGAGGCTATTCCCCCAGAAAATTCAAGATATATATTTTATTTGTCTGGTAAACATCTTTAATATACGATATGTTAATCAAAATCGTTAGAGCCATTTTCGAAAAAAGTTCCATGTAAAGGGTAGTTTGGGGTGGGGGGATTTTTTCTCAAAATCTTCGTGACGCATACCTGGGAGACACTAAACGTAAATACCAAGTTTGGTATTTTACCGACTTTTCGTTTTTGAGTTATCGTGTTCACAGACATACGGACACACACACACACACACACACACACACACACACGGACCTTTTTGTGAAAATCCTTTTTTTTTGGATATAAGGGACCCTAAAACATATATTTCCGGGGAAATCTCGGTATCGAATTTTTGAATGGAGTGCAATACCTTCTCTATACACTATGCACATAGTGCGTATATTTGACAAATGTACTAATTTTGGATATAATGACATGGCCACCAGAGTTTTAAGAATTCATTCCCTGCTGTGTAATACCGGTCACGATATTGGTTGGATGTACGATATTTTGAAGCTGAAGGAGACGAAAATTAGAGTGTAAAGAAGCCGATATTGGTTAAAGATGAGCTGGCAGGCAGAATCAGATCGGCTGGCACACAATGGGGCGAAGAACACATTGTTCTCTGATGGGCGGGAGACGCCAGTGTCATAAAGAGGGGCGTTGTTACGTAGTTTCTGCCCAAACGACAAGGTCGTAAAGGGTGTACCTCATAAACAGTGTTATTGACTTTCAAAAAACCTTCCTGGAAAAAAGGTCGCTTCTTCTGCTGCAACACAAAGGTTTCCAGTTGAAGGCTTTTAACACTCGAAATAAGAGGATTTCACGCCACCTACATCTCATGCACAACCTTATTAGTTCCTTCACCACGTCCTGCCAATAAACTCTATACCAACATTTTCAGAGAAACGTCTGCATATTTCAAAATCTGACGTGTTTAATTTACATAAACTTTTTCTGCATCTCTGTGAAAATTAAATTGAGTATTGGTTTAATTGTTTTTACCTTCTCTCACGTACTATGTACCCAAAAATTCGATACCGAGATCTCACCGGAAATATATGTTTTAGATTCCCCTGTATCCACAAAAAGCATTTTCAAAAAAAAAAGTCCGTGTGTGTCTCCGTGTGCCTGTGAACACGATAACTCAAACTTGGTATTTAACTTTAGTATCTTCCAAGGATGCGACACGAAGATTTTGAGAAAAATCCCCCCGCCCCAAACTACCCTTTACATGGAACTTTTTTCAAAAATTTTGATTTTCTCAAAAATGGCTCTAACGATTTTATTAAAACATATTATATTAAATATATTTACCTGACAAATAAAATGTATATCTTGAATTTTCTGGAAATAGCCTCTGAAGGCTACTTTATTCTGGAAGAATTTTACGGAATATTGCATAACTCCTAAACTGTAAGAGATGGAGGAAAAATATACCACACAAAAAATGTAGAGCACTTTAAAACACACAATTTATGTTACATGCATTTTTTCATAGAGTTGACCGTTTTTGAGATATTCATTGTTTAGGGTTTCAGCTTTAAAAAATTATACTTTTCTCACATAGGACTTTTTCAACTCCTGTCCATACAAACATAGGAACTTCAGTCACATAGCAACCAGCTTTTGACTATCACTTTAACCTATGGTACTGCCTTATTTCGCTTCTACCTACAAGGAAGCAAGTAATATGACTATTTCTGCTAATTTTTTCAATTAGCATTAAATAAATAGAGCAATAAGGTTTTTAACAACAATACTTTGTTGCAGAGATGTAGAGAAAGTCATGTGAGTGGAACGCATAAGATTTTTTCACACACGCCGTGTGTAGGATGGGAGTTGGATACGTAGAGTCAGACTGAAAAATACAACGTCATAGCCGGGATTTGAACCATGGATCTCCCGGTCTCTAGCCGACTGCTCTTCCACTGAGCTACCATTGCTACATGCCGGCATAGCATTGAATTTTTCAGTCTGACTCTACCTATCCAATTCCTGTCATACACACGGCTTGTCTGAAAAAGCAATTAAACCATAACAGTTGGCTATACTATGAATCCTGGAACTTAAAGTACTTACAACATTGTAAGTCGCCATTGGGATTGTCATCTCAAAATAATTTGACATCACTAGGAAACATCCGAGTCAATTGATAAATTCAATGCTATGCCGGCATGTTGCCATGGTAGCTCAGTGGTTAGAGTAACCCGCTAGAGACCGGGAGAGATCCGTGGTTCAAATCTCGGCTATGGCATTGAATTTTTCAGCCTGACTCTACCTATCTAAATGTCGTGTTATTTATGGACGCTCTTTAACTGCTGTGGTTCTCAACGTTCCATTCTATATGGGCGTGAAAGACCGCTTAATTTTGCTCAGAGGCTTCTTTAACAGGCTTAGATTCTTTTACGTGCCGTTAATTTACGACTCGGGACCAACGGCTTTACCTCCCTCCCAAAGGAAGCCAAGCTACGCCCGAAACAATCCTCTCTCCACCGGTTTTCATCTACATCTCTGTGACAAATAATCGTTAAAAAGCTTATTCCTCTATCTTCTTCATTCTATTCGAAATAAACATTACCAGAAATACTCTTACTACTTGCTTCCCGGTAAGTAGAAGGGAAAATCTGATGTGTTCCATTCACATGACTTTCTCTATATCTCTGCAACAAATTATTGTTAAAAAACCTATGCTGCTACTTACCTCGTGCTAATCGAGAAACAATTAGTAGAAATGGTCTTATCACTTGCTTCCTTGTAAGTAGAAGCGAAATAAGGGAGTACCATAGGTTAAAGTGATAGTCAAAAGCTGGTTGCTATGTCACTGAAGTTCCTTTGTTTGTATGGACAGGGATTGTTAAATTCCTGTATGTGAAAGTATGTTTTTGAAAGCTGAAACTAAAAACAAGGAATATCTAAAAAACAATCAACTCCACGAAAAAAAATGTATATAACATAAATTGTGTGTTTTAAAGTGCTCTGCATTTGTTGTGTGGTAAGTTAATGCCCGTATCTTACGATTTAGCAGTTGTGCAAAATTCCTTAAAATTGACCCAGAATAAAATTGTCTTCAGAGGCTATTCCCGGAAAATTCAAAATATACATTTTATTTGTCAGGTAAATATCTTTAATATACGAAATTTTAATCAAAATCGTTTGAGGCATTTTTGAGAAAATCAAAATTTTCGAAAAAAGTTCCATGTAAAGGGTAGTTTGGGGTAGGGTTTTTTTTTTTTTTCTTAAAATCTTCGTGTCGCATCCCTGGAATATTCTAAACTTAAATACCAAGTTTGGTATTTTACCGGCTTTTCGTTTTTGAGTTATCGTGTTCACAGACTACACGGACACACACACGCGCACACACGGACCTTTTTCTGAAAATACTTTTTTTGGATACAGGGGACCCTAAAATATATATTTCTAGGGAAATGTCGGTACCGAATTTTTGGTGGAGTGCAATACTATCTCTATACACTACGTACATAGTACGTATACAGAAAGTAAAAAAGGGAATACACTAGACTAAAGCGATAGTCAATTCTTTTAAAAGCTGTTGCTATGGGATTGAAATTCGTTTTTCATGCCTAGGTGTTGACATATGCCCGTATGAGAAAAGTACTTTAAAACTGAAAACCAATAACAAAGAATACCTCGGAAATGGTCAACTCTACGAAAAATATATATGACATAAATTATGTTTTTTTAACAATAGCTACATTGTGTGGTAAGTTTTTGTCTATCTCTTATGGTTTACCACTTATTCAAATTTATCCAGAATGAAGAGATATTCATTCATAAGCTATTCCCAGAAATTTCAATATATACATTTTATTTGTCATGTAAATATCTTTAATATACGGCATTTTAATCAAAATCGTTAGAGATATTTTGAGAAAACCAAAATGTTCGAAACTTTTTCCATACAAAGATAGTTTGGGGTGAGGAGATCTTCCACAAAAGCTTCGTGTTGTATCCTTGGAAGATACTAAACTTAAATGTCAAGTTTAGCATTTTATCAACTTCTTGCTTTGAGTTATCGTGTTCACACACACACACACACACACACACACACACACACACACATTGACGGCATACCTCATAAACGAAAAATCGGTTAAATATCAAATTTTGTATTTAGTTCATTGTCTTCCAAAGATGCCACACAAATATCTTCAAAAAAAAAAAAAAAAACCCAGGATACCCTTTATAGCGAAACTTTTCGAATATTTTAGATTTTCTCAAAAATGGCTGTAACGATTTTGATTAAAATACTATATATATATATATATATATATATATATATATATATAAAATGTATATATTGAATTCTGATTCTGGATGAATTTTGAATAACCGGTAAGCTGTGAGAGATAGGCAAAAACTGTAGATCTTTTTAAATACAATTTGTCATGTACATTTTTTTCTGGAGTTTACCATTTCCGAGATATTCCTCGTTATAGGTTTTAATTTTAAACTTTCTCAAACGGATTTAAGAGGACCGAGTTTCAATCACAAAACAAGCACCATTTAAAATATTTGACTATCACTTTAACTGCCATAAATTGTGTGTTTTAATGGGATTTTTATTTTTTGTAAACTAGGATTATGTCTATCTCTTATGGTTTACCAGTTATACAAAAATCATCTAAAATGAAAAGATTCTACCGAGCATTTAAGATATGCCTTCATTTTGCCAAGGAACTATCTTGAGCGTTTTGGTCAAAATATTTACAGCCTTTTTGATGAAATAAAGATGTTCGAAAAAGTTCCATCTTAAGGTAGTTAGGGTTGGAGTATTTTCCTGAGAAACTTTGTGTCGCTGAATTTAAATAAAGTTTGGTATTTAAACCAATTTTCGTTTCTGAGCTATGATTTTCACACACACACACACACACACACACACACACACACACACACACACACACACACACACACACACACACACACACACACACACAACCTTCTAAAATACTTTTCTGAAATCAGGCGCCCTCAAAACACATATTTCCATTGAAATCTCGACCTCGGATTTTTTGGTAGAACGCAATGTTTTCCTGACATATCTACTACTTAGAGAAAATAATAAACGAGTGGCTAAAGAAAGTCATGCGAATGTAATATACGATTTTTATTTTCTATAGTCAGTATGTACAATGTACATAGTGGTTAGAGAAAGTACATATTGTATTCCACCCCCAAAAAATTAGATGTCGAGATTTCACCGAAAATATGTCTCGAGGTCCCATAAGTACGAAAGTGTTTTTAGAAAAAGGTCCGCGCGCGTGTGTGTCTGTCGACAGCAAAACTCAAAAACAAAAAGTCCGTTAAATCCCAAACTAGAAGTTTGTTTAGTATCAACCAAATACGACACGAAGATTTTCACTGAAATCCTCCATCCCCAACAACCTCTTACATGGAAAAAATTCTCGAAAATTTAATCTTCCCATAAATCAAACAAGTTTAATTAAAATATCGTGTATTAAAGATGTTTACATCATATATAATATGGTGTTTTGAATTTTCTGGAAACAGCCTCTGAAGACTGGATGAATTATGCATAACTGGTAAATCGTAAGAGATAGACAAAAGGCTAGCACACAAAAAACGTAGATCTCGTTCAAACACATAATTTACGTCATATACGCCTTTTTTTATAGAATGACCGGTTCTGATACGTCACTTATTGGTTTCAGCTTTAAAACACATACTTTTCTCAAACAGGATCATACAAAGCGAACCAAAGCTTAATTGCTTCACATAGCGACGAGCTTTTAAAGGATTTCACTATCGCTTTAGGCTAAGTACTCCCTATTTGCCTTCTACTTACAATGAAGCAAGTAATAAGACTAATTCTGCTAATGTTTATCTCGATTAGTATGGTGTAGATAAAAGAATAACATTTTGAAGGAATAGTTTTTATTTGGAACAGCTAGAGAAAGTTATGTGAATGGAACACATAAGATTTTTTTGGTTCCATATATTCCCCGCCTTTAACTACTTGATCATATCGGTGACATTTCCCTTAGAATGTGTTAACGTGTGTACTTTGACTTTGTGTTTCTATTTTTCTTTAATTTCATTAATTACACACACGCTCTCACACTCAGTGATACAGATTCTGGGCAGGATAGGGAATGACCTTGGTAAGACAAAAACGTCCCCCCTCCAGCCGGGAATCGAACCTGGGACCCCGCACACAACGGGCAGGTACTCTACGACAGAGCTACTGGATTTTACTTCCTCTACAAGTACTATACACTTACATAGTAGGTAGAGAACGAATTGTATTGAACCCAAAAATTCGATACCCAGTTTTCATTGGAAATATAAGCTTTCCGGTCCCCTCAATCCCCCCCCCCCAAAATAGAAAAAAAAAAAAAAAAAAAAAGCTCAGTGAGTATGTGTGTGTACGTGGACAGCATAGCTCGAAAACATAAGTACCAAACTTGGTATTTATGTTAAGTATCTTCCAAGGATACATGAAGATTTTCAGAATATCCCCGACCGTAAACTACCTTTTACATGGAAAATGTTTTGAAATTTCCCTTGTCTCAAACGATTTTGATTAAAATAACGTATAATAAACATATTTACACGACAAATAAAGTATATATCTTGAATTATCTGGGAATGCCTCTGAAGAGTTCTTCAATTTTGGATGAATTTTACATAACTAGTAAACCGTAAGATATAAAAAACTTACTACCAACAAATCTAAATTTCCTTAAATCACCATTTATACTATACATTTTTATTTTATCTATACACACTATGTGCATAGTGTATAGAGAAGGTATTGCACTCCACCAAAAAGTTCCATACCGAGATTTCACCGGAAATATTTTTTAGGGTCCCCTGTATCCAAAAAAAGTATTTTTACAAAAAGGTCCGCGCGCGCGCGCGCGCGTGTGTGTGTCCGTGTGCCTGTGAACACGATAACTCAAAAACGAAAAGTCGGTAAAATACCAAACTTGGTATTTAAGTTTAGTATCTTCCAGGGATGCGACACGTAGATTTTGAGAAAACTCCCGCCACCCAAAACTACCCTTTATATGGAACTTTTTTCGAAAATTTTGATTTTCTAAAAATGACTAACGATTTTGATTAAAATATCGTATATTAAAGATGTTAACCTGACAAACAAAATGTATATTTTTAATTTTCTGGGAAAAGCCTCTAAAGACTACTTTATTCTGAGTGAATTTTACGGAATTTTGTATAACTGCTAAACCGTAAGAGATAGACAAAAACTTACCACACAAAAAATGTAGAGCACATTAAAATACACAATTTATGTTGTACATATTTTTTTCGTGGAGCTGATCGTTTTTGAGATATTCCTTGTTTTTGTTTTCAGGTTCGAAAAAATTAACTTTTCTAATACAGGATTTTGTCAACTCCTATCCATACAAACAAAGGAACTTCAGCAACCAGCTTTTGATTAATACCTATACTACTCCCTTATTTCGCTTCTACTTACAAGGAAGCAAGTAATAAGACTATTTTTGTTAATATTTATCTCTATTAGCATGAAGTAAATATAAGCATAAAATTTTTAACGATAATTTGTTGCAGAGATATAGAGAAAGTCATGTGAATGGAACACATCAGATTTTTTCTATAATATACCATTTCCAAAATAGTCCTACTTATTGTATCAATTTTAAACTATTTAAAACTTCTCTTAAACGGGAATCTGCTATTGTTTCATGTGCCTTTTCCTTTATTCCTGGCCATACAAAGAGAACCGAACTTCAGTTGTTCACATAGTGACACTTTTAATATATTTGACTATCGCTTTAGTCTAGTGCACTCTCTTATTTCCCTTCTACTTATAAGGAACTAAGTATAAGACTAATTCTGCTAAAGCTTATCTCAGTTAGCATGAAGCAGATAGAATAATCGTTTGTAAGAATAGTTTATTTGCAAAACAGGTAGAGAAAGTCATGAGAATAGAATAGTTTATCGTGATTCGGAGGAAAGAGTGTGGAATTTCAAGGCGAGCATTTTGCAACACAGCTTTTAAGCATTTGTATCGAAGTATGAATGCAGTCTGTATTATATTTTTCGTCACCTAAGTTTCTATATGTGTATGGGAAGACAGGTCTGGAAGCAGTTTTCTTCGTATATATTTTTACTCGTAGGAGGTCCAATTTACAAAATAATTTGGCCATCAGACAAGCAACTGCAGGTAAACAAAGTTTATGAACCACGCCATATATCATGCACTTTATATGGAAATGAAGCCCCCTGCGATTCACGAAAAGAGTTGGCCAAGTTTACGTAACGAGGAAATAAGAGAAAAATTCAAGGTAGGCGTAATACAGAGTTATAACATTCTACTTAGAATGCAAAACGGTGCGGCACATGGGAGATCGAACCATCAAAACTTTGCTCCAGTTTTACTTTCTCCACCACGTACATGGTAGGTACAGAACCTTCTGTATTCCACCCAAAAAAAATCTCACGTGTTCCATTCACGTGACTTCTCTACAACTCTATAACAAATTATTGTTAAATATACTTATTCTTCTATTTACTTCATGCTAATCGAGTAACAATAACAGAAATAGTTTTATTGCTTGCTTCCTTGTAAGTAGACGGGAAATAGGCTAGTTAATATGTGACTGAAGTTCCTTTGTATGGACAGCAACTGAAAAAAATCCCGTATGAGAAAAGTATAAATATTTTAAATCAGAAACAAATAACAAGGAATATCTCGAAAACAGCCAACTCCACGATAAAAAAGTATATGGCATAAATTGTGTGTTTTATCAAGATCTACATTTTTGTTGATGTAAGTTTTTGTCTATCTCTTACGGTTTAGCAGTTATGCATAATTAAATAAAAATCATCCAGAATAAAGAGGTCTTCAGAAGCTATTCCTAGAAAATTCAAGATATAAATTTTATTTTGTATGTAAATGTCAATAATATACGATATTTTAATCAAAATCGTTAAGGCCATTTTAGAGGAAAAAAATAAATAAAAAAATATCCACGTAAAGGGTAGTTGGTGGTGGGGGGGGGGGGGAATTTTCTTGAAAATCTTTGTGTGGCATCCTTGGGTGATGCTAAACTTCAATACCAAATTTGGTATTTAACTGTTTTTTAGCTTTTGAACTATGCTGTTCACAGCTACACACACATAAGCACACACATACACTAACGGACCAGTTTCTAAAAATGTTTTTTTTTGGACTCAGGGGACCTTAAACCTCGACATCGAACTTTTGGTTAGAATACAATACTTTCTCTATATATCATGAACATAGTACGTGTAGAGAGAGCAAAACGAATATTTGAAAATGGTATGTGAGTGAGTGAGAGAGAGAGTGTGTGTGAGTGTGTGTGAGTGTGTGTGTGTTTTTGTTTAAACAGCATAACTCAAAAACAAAAAGTTGTTAAATACCAAAGTATGTCCTTAGGTTTAGCCAGTTTTGGTCGTTTACAACCAAATCCCAGCATGCTGTTTGAAGCTAAAAATACTTCCGGCAATATTTTTTTCCTAACGTCCTCCATCTGTATGCAATCTGCCAAAATGTGCGTCCAGTCTTCCTGATCCCCGCATAATGGGCAAATCCTCCTACCAACTTCATCTACTACCTTACGGGTTTTCCACTCTCCCAACCTGAGCTATGCCATTCCCATCCTGTGTTCATGCCCAATTCTAAAATACAGAATGTTTCAAAACGACACCAAACGAAGATGTGGACCTTGTTGGTCATACCGTACGTGAATATAATTTTCAGCTCTAAATTCAGTACATACAAAAAGTGCCATAAAACCACCATGGATTAGGCAGTCGTATATAACCAAATGGCACGTGCCTAGCCTACTCAAAGAGAGATGCCGGTTGGTAGTGAAGGTCCCAGTTGCGTGGTGTAGGGGTGTTTTGATAGACACGCTGGCGCGGCACAGGTCACCTTAGTAACTCTAAACGTATCATGTGGGTTCTGTTATGTGTTTCGTATAACACGATCTGAGGTTGTTTACGTAGCGTATGACAACCGTTGTTCCTTCGCTGCCTAATCCCAAATGTGTGCGATTTTTAAACACACATAAAACTTTAAAAAGAAGAGTTTGAAAGTTGCTACATCAAGTTTCAGACAAGTCAAAGTGTAAGCTAATCACTGCTATCTTCGTTTGGCGTCGTTTTGAAACAGCCTGTATATGTTTTTTTACCCCACCCAAATTGTATTTAATTTTGTAGCTCCAATGACGATGTTTTTCTACAGTGAGATTCCATTTCCTGTCTGTTTATATCGCATAGTCGAATTTTTACTTTCTCTATGCGAACTATGTACCTAGTGCATAGAGAAGGTATTGTAATGCACCCAAAAATTGGATACCGAGATTTCACCAGAAACACATATTCTAGGTCCCCCCGAATCCCCCAAAAAAAGCATTTTTGGAAAAAGGTCCGTGTGTGTGTGGACAGCATAACTCAAAAACGAATAGTCCTTTAAATACCAAACTTGGTATTTAAGTTCAGTATCTTCCAAGGATGCGACACAAAGATTTTCAAGAAAATCCCCCCACACCAACTACACTTTACATGGAAACATTTTCGAAAATTGTTATTTTCTCAAAAACGACTCTAACGATTTTGATTAAAATGTCGTATATTAAAGATATTTACCTGCCAAATAAAATGTATATCTTGAATTTTCTGGGAATAGCCTCCGAAGAATACTTTATTCTGGATGAATTTTACGGTATTTTGCATAACTGGCAAACCGTAAGGGATAGAAAAAACTTACCTAACAGAAAATCTAGAGCTCATTAAAACACACAATTTATGTAATATACATTTTTTTTAATGGAGTGAATCGTTTTTGAGATATTCCTTGTTATTGGTTTCAGCTTTGAAAAACAACGCTTTAGCGTATGGTACTCCCCTATTTCGCTAAGGAAGCAAGTAATAAGACTATTTCTGCTAATTTTTTCTCGATTAGTATGAAGTAAAAAGTACAATAAGTTTTTTAACAGTAATTTTCTGCAGAGATGTAGAGAAACTCATATGAATGGAATACATCACATTTTTTCACGTCATTATATCTATTTTCGTTACCCATTTGCCAAATATCGTTTAACCCAATGTTAGATAGTCCACCTTGTAGCCGTCCATTTTGGATGCTCTAGATTATTCATCTGATGTCGATAACATATGCTCTTAGAGTTGTTTGGTTATCTTTAATTATTCGAGGTCAGAATCTAACTACACTTAATTTAGCATCTTCCCAGCATCCCACCTCTGGAACAACAGCCCAACCGCAGAATATGTTTTCCAGAGATGTTTTCAACTAACACGAAGCGGTATTCAGAATGACAAGAGAGAGAGCCAATAATCTGAACCAAGAATAGGAACACATACGTATCAATTAGTTTAATAATAACAACCTGTGTAAATTGATTTGACAAATCAGCATATAATTTGTTACAAATGATAATGGTTTCTTTTTCATCTGCATCAGCATTATTCAGCTAACTTTGAAATTACTACATTAAAAATTATGATTTTTTACCATCACAGAATTCTCTGCATACTATCATTTTTTCATAGCTATTCTTGAAATTATTCATTCAAAATTGTATTTTCGTCTATCTACTTCACAGTAATCAAAATAAATATTGACAGATACACATGATTTTATTGCAAATTTTAGCAGTTCATATACCAAAAAGGCAGTGAAAACAATGTAATTGCATTCATTCTTGGAACGTTCCGTTTAAATAGTTGCTAATTCGATCATTAGAGCTGCAACCGTTGCCATTAGTAACATGCTGATCATAAAGACTATGTTTGGTTACTAAGCACATATAATGTTCTAGCTTTTACTTTCTCTACATTTACTATGTACATAGTGCATAGAGAAGACATTGTATTGCACCGATACCGAGATTTCACCGGAAATACATGATTTAGGACCTTTTGAATAAAAAAAAATCACAAAAAGGTCTGTGTCTGTATGTGTGTGTCTGTGTCTGTTTGTGTGTGTCTGTGTGTGTGGACAGCATAACTCACAAACGAAAAGACGTTAACTAACAAACTTACAAGGATGCGACACGAAGATTTTCAAGAAAACTCCCCCACCCGAAACTACCCTTTACTTGGAAAACATTTCGAAAGTGTTGATTTTCCCAAAAATGGCTTTAACGATTTTGATTAAAATGGCGTATATTAAAGATATTTATATGATAAGTAAAATGTATATCTTGAATTTTCTGAGAATAGCCTCTAAAGACCTCTTTATTAGGAATGAATTTTGCGTAATTGGTACACCCTAAGAGATAGACAAAAACTTACTACAAAAGAAATGTAGATCACGTTAAAACACACAATTTATGGCATTTACTTCTTTTTTTCGTAGAATTGACCATTACTGAGATATTCCTTGTTATTTTTTCTGCTATAAAATACTTAAAACTTTTCTCATGCGAAAGTTGTAATCTCCTGACCCTGCATAGAAACGGATTTCAACCGCATGGCAACCAGCTTTTAAAAGATTTGACTATCGTTTTATCCTAAAGTATTCCCTGATTTTCCTTCAACTTACAAGGAAGCACGTAATGAAAACAATGTCGGCTAATGTTTATCTAGATTGTTATACAATAGATAGAAGAATATACTCTTTACTTTCTCTACACGTACAATGTACTAAGTGTATAGAGAAGTATTGTGTTTCACCCAAAAATTCGATACCGAGATTTCACCAGAAATAAATGTTTTAGGAACCCCTGAATCCAAAAAAGCATTTTCAGAAAAAGGTCCGTGTGTGTGTCTGTGTCTGAGGACAGTATAGCTCAAAAACGAAAAGACCGTTAAATACCATACTTGGCATTTAAGTTTCGTATCTTCCAAGGATACGACACAAAGATTTTGAAGAAAATCTCCCCACCCCCAACTACCCTTTACATTGAACTTTTTTCAATTTTTTTTATTTTCTCAAAAATGGCTTTAAGGATTTTGATTCAAATATCGTATATTAAAGATAATTATCTCAAAAATAAAATGTATATTTTGAAATTTCTGAAAATAGCCTCTGAAAACTATTTTATTCTGGGTGACTTTTACGGAACTTTGTATAACTGCTAAACCGAAAGAGGTAGACAAAAACTTAGCACACAAAAAATGTAGAGCACATTAAAACACACAATTTATGTTATATGATTTTTTTTTTTTTTATGCAGAGTTGATCGTTTCTGAGATACTCCTTGTTTCAGCTTTAAAAAACTTATACTTTTTGCATACAGGAATTTGTCAACTCTTGTCCATACAAACAAAGGAACTTCAGTCACATAGCAACCAGCTTTTGACTGTCACTGTACTCACTTATTTCGCTTCTACTTACAAGGACGCAAGTAATAAGACTATTTCTGCTAATTTTTTCTCCATATCATGAAGTAAATAGAAGCATAAGCTTTCTAACAATAATTTGTTGCAGAGATGTAGAGAAAGTCATGTGAATGGAGCATATCAGATTTTTAACATTAATTTGTTAGAGAACATCATGTCAATGGAACAAATAAGATTTTTTACTCGGAGGACCTTAAAACATGTATTTCCTAAAATTTTTGGGTGGAACGGAATTCCTACTCTACTTATGTACTATGTATTAAGTAGAGAAAGTCAAACATTTTTCGTAATAACAGTTTGTGTAGAAGAGGTAGTAAAGAAAATAACATGAATGCAGCAATCTAACTCATAAGTTTCGTATCAAAGCCAACTGAAAATAAAGAATGTGGTAGGTATAGAGTTTTTATGGCTTACTTTGTTATCACAATTTATTATTATTTTGGAAGTATTTCCCAAACAACAACAAGAACAAGATATATCTGTCACTGTCGATGACTCGTGACGCCCTCATTTCCGGACTGATGTTCCATAACATTTCATCAGGTAGCAAAAAAACAACAACAGCATACGTCAGGCTAAGAGGCCATTAGCTGGGATTAAAGGACCTGGCGTCAGACGGTTTTATCGCGAGAAGAGTTTCTTGTCCACTTCACCGAGCGAGAATTTTGTCTACCTCAACATGGCAGCCACTTCTGTAAATGTTCTCTTACTTTTTACCTGCTTTCATTTCAAAACTTACTACTTTCAATTACATTTAAGCAAAAGAGTAATGGGCAAATAACTCAATTTAGCTGTATTTTAGTTCCAACTCCTATTCCTTTACAGCTAATTTTGCGTCTTTTTATAATGAGGTACACTCTACCTATTATTCAACGAAATATTCGTTAAAAAGCGTCTTCCTCTACTTCAATAGAGAAGAGCCGGTCGCTTTGAAGTTCCGTTCTCTTTCCTTGACTATCAGAAAGAAAAACGAATAACGACTTTCCATTTGAGAAAAGTATAAGTCTGAGGAAATGGAAACCAATATCTGAGAGATGGTTAACTCATAAAAAAAATTGCACATGGCATAAGTTGTATGTTTTAACGCGATCTACACTTGTTACTTTCTCTACACGTACTATGTACATAGTGTATAGAGAAGGTATTGCACTCCACCAAAAAATTCGATAACGAGATTTCAGCGGTAATATGTTTTAGCGTCATCTGTATAAAAAAAAAGCATTTTCACAAAAAGGTCCGTGTGTGTGTGTGTGTGTGTGTGTGTCTGTCTGTGAACACCATAACTCAAAAATGAAAAGTCAGTAAAGTACCAAACTTGGTATTTAAGTTTAGTATCTTCCAGGGATGCGACACGAAGATTTTGAGAAAAATCCCCCCCCACCCCAAACTACCTTTATATGGAACTTTTTTCGAAAATTTTTATATTCTCAAAAATGGCTCTAACGATTTTGATTATAACATCGTATATTAAGATATTTACCTGACAAAATGTATATCTGTAATTTTCTGGGAATAGCCTCTGAGGACTACTTTATTCTCGATGCATTTTACGGAATTTGGCATACTTGCTAAACCGTAAGAGATGGACAAAAACTTATCACAGAGCAAAAGTAGAGCACATTAAAAACACAAATTATTTATATATATTTTTTTTCGTGGAATTGGTCGTTTTTGAGATATTCCTTGCTTTTGGTTTCAGCTTTAAAACACTTATATTTTTCTCATACAGGAATTTGTAAACTCCTGCCCACACAAAGGAAATTCAGTCACATAGTAACCAACTTTTGACTATCACTTTAACCTATGGTAGTCCTTATTTCCCTTCTACTTACAAGGAAGCAGGTAATAAGACTATTTCTGTTATTTTTTTTTTCTCGATTATCATGAAGTAAATAGAAGAATAAGCTTTTTAAGAATAATTTGTCACAGAGATGTAGAGAAAGTCATGTGAATGGAACACACAAGATTTTTCGTTTCATATTACTTTTGTTTTATTTCTGGCCACGTAAGGAGAACATAATTTCAGTTGTTTAAATAGCGACAGTTTTTAAAAGACTTGACTATCGCTTTAGCCTAGTATTATTTGTCTCCTACTTACACAAAACGTATGACTTGGCTCTCTGCAGGTTGAGAGTTGAGGTCAGTTGGCCAACCATTAGAAATCAATAATATCATTCTCATGCAACCTCATCATAACCAACTTGTGTTCATTTATTTAACATATCGTGACTGTATAACATTCTAAGTTTATGTCACTGGTTAGTAAACGTCTTCTTGGCTCAATAAATGCACAAACTGGAACTTTTTTCAAGGCTTTACAATGGAAGGCTCTTTGTAGAACACATACCCAGTAAAAAAACAAACAAGAGTACATTTCACTTTATTTACATCTTACCTGCAGTAATAAAATACTGTATTCCACGAAAAAAAAAAAAATCTGATATATTCCATTCACATTAACTTTCTCTACATCTCTGCAACAAATTATTGTTAAAAAGATTGTGCTTTGAAGCAGAAGATCTGCTTTTCCTAGAGGCCCTTCACGTTGGCGCCACATTTGAAGCATAATATCCTCTTCCCATTCGCGCTAAATTTGAACTAAAAGTCTACTCGCGCTTAAGCTTCGTTTGGAGTAGCAATCGACTCTTCTCAGGACGTTTTAACGGGCTTGTTGGATTTCACAGGCCCAGACTACCTGGCGACTTCTTAAATAATAAATCACTAGATTTTCTTTGTAGAATTGTAGTTTATTTTGTAATCATTTCGTACAATTCTAAAGTGTAACTGCAATCGCTCGATACAATTTATGTGCTTTGGTGAATGCCGCAAATATCTGTACGCATATAATTCTATGCGAATACATTAATATCGCGTAATCTCCAAGTAACCTTTTCCATACTTGTGAAAGAGCCTCTTTCTTGTTTGATAACCGGCTTCACAAACCAGAAAATCAAGACGTAATTATGATATTTATTGTTAGAAAACAAAATCGCATAGAGAAAATCAAAACACTTATACGCGACGAAAGCACAAGGAATAATAAACATTTGCATCCAGCGATTTCAACTTCGGAATTCAACAGAACAAAAACATTTGAACATCAAATATTACAAAAATGACATGAAACTCACAAAATGTCGGCAGACTTTGAGGTTAGGATATAAATATTGGCACAGCTTCTATTTACTTCATGCTAATCGAGAAAAAATTAGCAGAAATAGTTTTATTACTTGCTTCCTTGTAAGTAAAAGCGAAATAAGGGAGTACCATAGGTTAAAGTGATAGTCAAAAGCTGATTATTATGTGACTGAAGTTCCTTTGTTTGTACACACCGGAATTGACAAATTCCCGTGTGAGAAAAGTATAAGTTTTTTAAAGCTGAAACCAATAACAAGGAATATCTAAAAAAAACCATCAACTCCACGAAACAAATGTACATATAACATAAATTGTGTGTTTCATCGTGATCTACATTTTTTGTGTAGTAAGTTTTTGTCTATCTCTTACGGTTTACCAGATGAAAAATTCAATAAAAATCATCCAGAATAAAGAGGTCTTTAGATGCTATTGCCAGAAAATTCAAGATATACATTTTATTTGGCATGTAAATATGTTTAACACAAGAGATTTTAATCAAATCGTTAGAGCAATTTTTGAGAAAATCAAAATTTTCGAAAAAAGTTCCATATAAAGAGTAGTTGGGGTGGAGGGATTTTCTTGAAAATCTTCCTGTTACATCCTTGGAAGATACCAAACTTAAATACACATTTGGTATTTAACGGTATTTTTATTTTTGAGCTATGCTATCCACAGACTCACGCACATGGACCTTTTTCCAAAAATTCTTTTTTGGATGCAGGGAGACCCAAAACATGTATTTCCGATGAAATCTCGGTATCGAATTTTTGGATGGAACAGAATACCTCCTTTATCCACTATGTACATTGTGCATATAGGCTAGATAGAGTAAAACTAACCCTAACTACATTTTATATGGGACTTTGTTTTTCAAGTTTCTCAAAGACAGCTATTATAATTTAGATTAAGATATTATATTAAATATAATTACATAAAGCATAAGTATATCGTGACTTTTCTGGGAACTGTCTGAGATGTTCTCTTCAATACAGAATTTTCTTATTCAGAAGAAGTTTTGAATGTTATTGTATAACTGGTGCATGCTAAGCAATAGACGAAAATATACTACACTAAAAATGTAGATCTCTTTAAAACACACAATTTGTCATATAGCTACATTGATTTTATAGAGTTAACGACTTCCGGGATATTTCTTGTCAGTTTCAATTTTTAAAACACTTATACTTTTCTCAAACAGGAAGTCTTCATTAGTTTTTCATTCCTTGTTATTTGTTTCAGATTCAAAATATATAACCTTTTCTCACACGAAAGTTGTAAACTTGGCCCTGTATAGAAACGGATTTTAATCACATGGGAACCATATTTTAAAGGATTTCACTATCGTTTTAGCCCAGTGTATTCCCTTATTTCCCTCCTACTAACTAGGAAGGAAGTAATCAAGACAATTTCTGCTAATGTTTATCTCAATTTTTAACAATAATTTGTTGCAGCGATGTAGAGAAGCTCATGTGAATGGAACATATCAGATTTTTTTCTTGTATTTTCAAGGAACTGAACAATAAAACCATTGCTGTTCATGTTTATCTCGATAACCATGAAGTAGATAGAAGAATAACCTTTTTGGGAGCTTAACGTTCTTTAACCTTATTGGTCATATTAGACGATATTGGTGAAATGATACTCAAATGATCTCGAGGTCCATGGAGCTTAAAGTTACTCGACTTCTCAGGATAAGGGAAAATCCCGAAAAGAATCTCATCCGGGTAACTCACCTTAAGCGATATTCGAACTCGTGTCCTGTTGAATGTGAGGCAGACACGCTACCACCACACTACCCAGGCGGGCAATAAACTTTTGTGCAATAGTTTGTTGCAGAATAGGTGGAGAAAGGGATGTGAATGTTTAGGTCATATTTTGGTAAAAACTATACGATTGTTGCAGTACACATACAGACGGCGAGCGCGCTTACACACACACACAGACAAACACACACATACACACAACGGTAGTTTAAGCTACTTTTACTGACGCTTCATATTTGAAAATGTTAAGTTGTTCAATTGTGAAAGTCGCTAGATTGCTAGAGTTTTGGCTTTTTCATGGACCACTGGGGATTTAGCTTTCCAGATTCATAGGCTATGCTTTGTGGCTTAGAGCCCACCACCTTGGGCTACGTTTTGCAGCTTAGGGCCTTAAGCGTATATAACAGACCAATAAGTACGTACAAAGCGACTCTAATGACGAAATAACAAAAATACCCACGTAGTGAAGTAATGCCAATTGGTGGAACCATTATAAGGTAATAATCATATTTTTACTTTCTCTACACATACTACGTACATAGTGGATAGAGAAGGTATTGTATTGCATCCAAAAATTCGATACCGGGATTTCACCGAAAATATATGTTTTGGATCCCCCTGAATAAGATAAAAGCATTTCTGGAAAAAGGTCCATGAGTGTGTGTGTGTGTGTGTGCGCGCGCGCGCGCGCGCGTGTGTGTCTGTGAACAGCATAGCTCAAAAACGAAAAGACCGTTAAATACCAAACTTGGTATTTAAGTGTGGTAACTTGCAAGGATGCGACATGAAGATTTTCAAGAAAATTCCCCCACCCACAACTACCCTCTACACAGAACTTTTTTCGAAAATTTTGATTTTCTTGAAAATGGTTCTAAAGATTTTGATTAACATATCGTATATTAAAGAGATTTACCTAACAAATAATATGTATATCTTGAATTTTCTGGGAATAGCCTCTGAAGACTATTTTACTCTGGATCAATTTTACGGAATTTTGCATAAGAGATACACAAAAACTTACCACACAGAAAATGTAGACCATGTTAAAACACACAATTTATGTTATATACATTTTTTTCGTGGAGTTGATCGTTTTAGAGATATTCCTTGCCTTTGGTTTCAGCGTTGAAAAACTTGTCTCATACATGAATTTGTCAACTTCTGTCCATACAAACAAAGGAACTTCAGTCACATAGCAACCAGATTTTGACTATAACTTTAACCTATGGTACTCCCTTATTTCGCTTCTACTTACAAGGAAGCAAGCAGTAAGACTGTTTCTGCTAATTTTTTCTCGATTAGCATGAAGTGGATAGAAGTATAAGCTTTTTAACAATAACTTGTTGCAGAGATGTCGAGAAAGTCATGTAAGTGGTACACATATTTTTTGTATAGAATAATTGTGACGAGACAACCCTAATCGCAAGGCAAGTATGGAACCGGAAATTCCAGGTTTATCTGCTGCTGGTAATGTTCCAGCGATGAGATTGTTTCGCAGTTTTCCACCACGTGAGCACATTCATTTGGGAGGTAGCGTGTATGCACGCCCAACTCAACCTGGGGGCGGCTTATGAATGAGGGATGTTTTTCTGGGGGTACCGCCCCGTACAGAAATTGAGGGGATCCTTGTGAGGGAGGGTACAGCGCTAGGCGCCGAGTTCCTCAGGAGAACACAAGTCTGTAATTATACGGCAGAGCAGCGAAAGGACCCGATTTGTCTTCAGGGCAACAACGGCACAAGTAACCTGTCAACCGCCGTGCTAATCTGGGAGACGATTTCTACCTACTTTCTCTGCCATAGAAACGTATCCATTTCACCCAAAAATTTGATACCGAAATTTCATATGGGACCCCATGAATAACAAAATCTGATGCGTTCCATTCACATAAGATTCTCTACATCTCTGTAACAAAGTATTTAAAAGCCTATTCTGTTTTCATAATGCTAATCAAGAAAATCTGATGTGTTCCATTCACATGACCTTCTCTATATCTCTGTACATTATTATTGTTAATAAGCTTGTCTTTTATTTATTTCATGCTAATCGAGAAAAATTAGCAGAAATAGTCGTATTTCTTGCTTTATTGTAAGTAGAAGCGAAATAAAGGAGTACTATTGGTTAAAGTGAAAGCCAAAAGCTGGTTGCTATGTGACTGATGTTCCTTTGTTTGTATGGACAGGAGTTGACAAATTCCTGAATGAGAAAAGTATAAGTTTTTCAAAGCTGAAACCAAGAAAAAGGAATATCTCAAAAACGATCAACTCCACGAAAAAAAATTGTATATAACATAAATTGTGTGTTTTAACGTGCTCTACATTTTTTGTGGGTTAAGTTTTTGTCCATCTCTTACGGTTTAGTAGTTGTGAAAAATTTATCCAGAATAAAGTAGTCTTCAGAGGCTATTCCCAGAAAATTCAAGATATAAATTTTATTTGTCAGGTAAATAACTTTAATATACGATATTTAATCAAAATCGTTAGAGCCATTTTTTAGAAAATCAATTGGATCCATGTAAAGGGTAGTTAGGGGTGGGGGCTTTTTCTCAAAATCTACGTGAGGCATCCCTGGAAGATACTAAATTTAAATACCAAGTTTGGTATTTTACCGACTTTTCGTTTTTAAGTTATCGCGTTCACAGACACACACGGACCTTTTTCTGAAAATACATTTTTGGATACAGGGGACCCTAAAACATATATTTCCGGTGAAATCTCGGTATCGAATTGTTTGGTGGAGTGCAATACATTTTCTATACACTATGTACATAGTGAGTATAGAGAAAGTAACAAAAATTTGCAGAAATTGTCCTCATTACTTGGTCCCTTGTAAGTAGAATCTAATGTGTTCCATTCACATGATGTCCTCCAGTGTTCGGCAAACAAACCTTTTATTCAAAACATTAAGCTGTTATCTACATCATGCTAATCAAGGCAAAGCAAAATTGTCTTATTGTAAGTAGAAGGGAAATAAGAAAATGCAAAGGCTAAAGCGATAGTATCGTTCTTTATGTGAAATAGTTAAAATTCTAATCTCTCTGATTACCAGGAGTAAAGAAACGAGATGTCTTCCTCTTTGAGAAAAGTTTAAGTGGCTAAAATTGAAACGAATAATCCAGAATATCTGGAAAAGGTTAGCTCTACAAAAATGTGTATAACATAACTTGTGTTTTAATGGCATTTACATGTTTGCGTAGTAAGTATTTGTCTATCTCTTACGGTTTACTAGTTAAGCAAAGAGTCACCCAGAATAAAGAAGCCTTCAGAGGCTATTCCCAAAAAGTTCAAGATATTCATGTTGTTTGTCAAAAAAACATTTTAAACATAAGGCATTTTAATCAAAATAGTTCCAGTCATCTTTGAGAAAAACAAAATTTTCGATAATGTTTCCATATAAAGGGTAGCTGGGGGTGGGAGGGTATTCTTGAAAATCTTCGTGTCGCATCCTTGGAAGATCCTGAACTTATTTACCAAGTTTGGTATTTAACGGACATTTCGTTTTTGAGCTATGCTGGCCCCACTCCACCCACACACACACACAAACATGTTTTATTTGGATTCAGGGGGATCTAAAACGTGTATTTCCAGTTAAATCTCGGTATCAAATTTTTCGGTGAAATACAATATCTTCTCTATGCATAGTACGTGTAGTGAAAGTAAAAATCTGATGTGCTCCATTCACATACTTTCTCTACATCTCTGCAACAAATTATTGTTAAAAACTAATGCTTTTATTTACTTCATGCTAATCGAGAAAAAAGTTAGCAGAAATAGTTTTATTACTTGCTTCCTTGTAAGCAGAAGCGAAATAAGGCAGTACCACAGGTTAAAGTGATAGTCAAAAGCTGGTTGCTACCTGACTGAAGTTCCTTTGTTTGTACAGACAAATTCTTGTATGAGAAAAGTATAAGTTTTTAAAGCTGAAACAAAACAAAAAAGAAATATCTCAAAACGATCAACTCCACGAAAAAAATGTATATAACATAAATTGTGTGTTTTAATGAGCTCTACAGTTTTTGTGTGATAAGTTTTATCTCTTATGGTTTAGCAGTTATGCAAAATTCCATAAAATTCATCTAGAATAAAGTAGTCTTCAGAGGCTATTCCTAGAAAATTCAAGATATACATTTTATTTGTCAGGTAAATATCTTTAATATACGACATTTTAATCAAAATCGTTAGATCTATTTTTGAGAAAATCGATAGGTTCGAAAAAATGTCCATGTAAAGGGTAGTTGAGGGTTGGAGGATTTTCTTAAAAAACTTCGTGTCGTATCCTTGGAAGGTACTGAACTTAAATACCAATTCTAGTATTTAACGGACATTTCGTTTTTGAGTTATGCTGCCTCCCCCCCACACAAACACACACACATGTTTTATTTGGATTCAGGGGGTTCTAAATCATGTATTTCCAGTGAAATCTCGGTATCAAAATTTTCGGTGAAATACAATACCTTCTCTATACACTATGTACATGGTACGTGTAGAGAAAGTAAAAATGGCTAAAGACAAGTGTTTAAGTGCACACAATAGACCAAAATACATGCTAAATTAACTCCTAAAACAATGACATTTTGTAATAGGGAACATCTGAGCGATTAAGAACAGGAGGATCCTTCCTGGACTGACTAACCAGGTCTGCCAAGGAGAGAGGCCCGTGCCCCCAGGGGACGTTATGGGCTAATACTAATGCTAATAATTCCATTTGTATCTATAGAACACATGCCTGCTATGCGAGGGGTCCCGGGTTCAACTCTCAGATCTCTCTAGCCCAGATTATTTCCTATGCTCCCCAGAGTGTGGAAGTATGAACGTGTATGTCATCTAAGATTACAATTAAAGACACTCGTAAATAGGCACCCAAACCAAAGAGCAACGAGTTTCACTGTTACCACTTTAGTCGCCAGCTTTTAACGATCTGACTATCGCCTTCTTGGCTTAGTATATTCCCTTACATCTCTTGTGGCTCTAAAATAAATCTGATGTGTACCACTTACATGACTTTCTCTACATTTCTGCAACAAATTATTCTTAAAAAGCTTATACTTCTATTTACTTCATGCTAATGAGTAAAAAATTAGCAGAAATAGCCATTTAAACTAGCTTCCTTGTAAGCAGAAGTGGAATAAGGGAGTACATAGCTAGTTGCTATGTGGCTGATGTTCCTTTGTTTGTATGGACAGGAGTTGTAAAATTCCTGCATGGGAAATTTATTAGTTTTTCAAAGCTAAAACAAGGAATATCTTAAAAACGATCAATTCCACGAAAAAAATGTATAGCACATAAATTGTGTGTTTTAATGTGCTCTACATTTTTGTGTGGTAGGTTTTAGTTCATCTCTTATGGTTTAGCAGTTATGCAAAATTCGGTAAAATTCATCAAGAATAAAGTAATCTTCAGAAGCTATTCCCTGAAACTTCAAAATATACATTTTATTTGTCAGGTAAATATCTTTAATATACGAAATTTTAATCAAGATCCCT
This sequence comes from Hymenopus coronatus, assembly GCA_030762935.1. Taxonomy (NCBI): domain Eukaryota; kingdom Metazoa; phylum Arthropoda; class Insecta; order Mantodea; family Hymenopodidae; genus Hymenopus; species Hymenopus coronatus. The sequence goes on from CM060895.1 coordinate 15,347,221, forward strand.
AGGACCATTTTTGAGAAAATCAACATTTTCGAAATTTTATTCCATGTGAAGGGTAGTTTGGAGTGGGAGGATTTTCCCCAAAATCTTCGTATCGCATCCCTGGAAGATACTAAATTTAAATACCAAGTTTGGTATTTTACTGAATTTTCGTTTATGAGTTATCGTGTTCACAGACACACTGCCACACACACACTCACACGGACCTTTTTCAGAAAATACTTTTTTTGAATACAAGGGACTCTAAAACATATATTTCCGATGAAATCTCGGTATCGAATATTTGTGGAGTGCAATACCTTCTCTATACACTATGTACATAGTACATATAAAGAAAGTAATAAGTGCATAAGGCTATTTCTAATATTTTTACTTTCTCTATACGCACTACGTACATAGTGTGTAGAGAAGGTATTGCACTCCACCCAAAAATTCGATACCGAGATTTTACCGGAAATATATGTTTTAGGGTCACCTTTATCTAAAAAATTAAAAAAAAAGAAAAAAAAAGAAAAAAAAAAAAAAAAAAAAAAAAAAAAAAAAAAAAGCATTTTCGGCAAAAGGTCCGTGTGTGTATCTGTGAACACGATCACTCAAAAACGAAAAGTAGGTGAGATACCAAACTTGGTTTATAAGCTTAGTATCTTCCAGTGATGCGTCACGAAGATTTTGAGAAAAATCCTCCCACCCCCAACTACCCTTTACATGGAACTTTTTTCGAAAATTTTGATTTTCTTAAAAATGGCTTTAACGATTTTGATTAAAACATCGTATATTAAAGATATTTACCTGACAAATAAAATGTATATCTTGAATTTTCTGGGAATAGCGTCTGAAGAGTACTTATTCTGGATGAATTTTACGGAATTTTGAATAACTGCTAAACCGTAAGAGATGGACAAAAACTTACTACACGAAAAATGTAGAACACGCTAAAACACATAATTTATGTTATATATTTTTTTTTCGCGGAGTTGATCATTTTTAAGATATTCCTTGTTTATGGTTTCAGCTTTGAAAAACTTAACCTTTCCCATGCAGAATATGTGAACTTCCTGTGCATACAAAAAAGGGACTTCAGTCACATTGCAACCAACTTTTAACCTATGGTGCTCCCTTATTTCGCCTCTACTTAAAGGAATCAAGTAATAAGACTAGTTCTGCTAATTTTCTTTCAATTAGCATTAAGTAAATAGAAGCCTAAGCTTTTTAAAATAATCTGTTGCCGAGATGTAGAGAAAGTCATGTGAATGGAACACATCAGATTTTAATATATTTCTTGTTATTGGTTTTTGTTTTGAAATACTTAAATTGTTCTCATACGAGAACTTGTCAACTCCTGGCCGCACAAGGAAACGGATTTCATCCCATAGCAACTACATTTTAAAACATTTGTCTGTCGGTTTAGCCTAGTGTATTTCCTTATTTCTCTCCTACTTATAAGAATCTAAGTAATAAGACCGTTTCACAAATGTTTATCTCGATTAGCATGAAATAGAAGAATAAGCTTATTAATAATAATTTGTTACAGAGATGTAGAGAAAGTCATGTGAATGGAACACATAGGATTTTTAAAGTTTATTTTATTATGAAAATAAATTTTAATTTTTACTATTTCAATGATGCATTACTTTCATGTTTCGGAAAGGAGATACAACCCAGAATGAAAAATCTGGTGTCCATTCACATGGCTTTCTCGGTAACACATTACTGCTCTAGTTACTTCATGCTAATCGAGATAAATATTAGCAGAAATTGTGTAATTACCTTCTTGTAAGAAGGAGGGAAATAAGGGAACAAACTTGACTCGCGACAGTCAACTCTTTTAAAAGCTGGTTGCCATGTGGATGAAATCCGTTTCTATGCTTTGACAGGAGTTATAAATTCCCGTATGTGAAAAGTTTTTAAGTATTTTAAAACTGCAACCAATAACAAGAAATATCTCAAAAATAGTGAACTCCACGAAAAAAATTCATATGACATAAATTGTGTGTTTTAACGAGATATACATTCTTTGTGTTGAGGTTTTTATCTATGTCTTACAGTTTATTAGTTATGCAAAATCCAGCAAAACTCATACAGAATAAAGAGGTCTTCAGAGGATATTCCCAGAAAGTTCAAGATATGAACTTTATTTGCCGTTGTAAATATGTTTAATATATGGTATTTTAATCAAAATCGTGAGAGTCATTTTTGAGAAAGTAAAAAAAAATTCGAAAGTTTGTCCATGTAAAAGGTAGTTTGGAAGATGTTGCATCCTTGGAAGAGTATTAAACTTAAATACTTACCTAATTTGGTATTTTACGGTCTATCGTGTTCAAAGACAAACGGACACACTGGCCTACAGGGACCTTTTTCTAAAAATATTTTTTTTCGATACAGGATACTCTAAAACATGTATTATTTTTGGTTGAAATGCAGTAAGTTTTCTATACTCTATGTAGGTGTAGAGAAAGTAAAGAACTGGCACTTTGACTTGAGATCTGGAAATAAATGCGATTCTACGAATGGTAGCAGCACTGCAGTTGGGCTGCTCAGAACGAGATTAATTGCAGCGGGTACCGACTATTTGTCAAGCGCACAAAAACAGGTTTGTGCTTTTTGATTAATAGTGCAGCCGACATATCAATAATTCGCGCACCAGCAAATGACAATAGAAACATCTACTACATCAGATATGGGGATGTCCATCTTGACTTCAGTTTGAATAGCCATAGTACCTGCTACAGGCTGTTATTTGAAAGAGTGCAGATTATATTCATTCTTACTTTCTGGCAGGTTACATTCACATGACTTTCTCTACGTCTCTGCAACAAATTATTGTTAAAAAACCTATACTTTTATTTACTTCATGCTAATCGAGAGAGAGAAAAAAAAGCAGAAATAGTCTTATTACTTGTTTCCTTGTAAGTAGAAACGAAATAAGGGAGTACCATAGGTTAAAGTGATGGTCAAAAGCTGGTTGCTATGTGACTGAAGTTCCTTTGTTTGTATGCACAGGAGTTGACAAATTCCGTATGAGAAAAGTATAAGTATTTTAAAGCTGAAACCAAAAACAAAAAATATCTCAAAAACGATCAACTCCACGAAAAAACTGCACATGACTTAAATTGTGTATTTTAAGGTGCTCTACATTTTTTGTGTGGTAAGTATTTGTCCATCTCTTACGGTTCAGCAGTTAAGCAAAATTCCATAAAATTCATCCAGAATAAACTAGTCTTCAGAGGCTTTCATAAAAAATTCAAGATATACATTTTATTTGTCAGGCAAATATCTTTAATATACCACATTTTAATCAAAATCGTTAGAGCCATGTTTGAGAAAATAAAAAATTTCGAAATGTTTTCCATGTTAAGGGTAGTTTGGGGTGGAGGGGAGACTTTTCTCAAAATCTTCGTATCGCATCCCTGGAAGATACTAAACTTAAATACCAAGTTTGATATTTTACCGACTTTTCGTTTTGAGTTATCGTGTTCACACACACGGACCTTTTTGTGAAAATGGGATTGGATACAGGTGACTCTAAAACCTATATTTCGGTAAAATTTCGGTATCGAATTTTTGGGTGGAGTGCAATACCTTCTCTATACACTATGTATATAGTACACGTAGATAAAGTAAAAAAGCATTTTTAAAAAATCTGATGTGTTCCATCACATGACTTTCTCTACCTCTCTGCAACAAATTATTGTTAAAAAGCTTATGCTTCTATTTAATTCATGCTAATCGAGAAACATTAGCAGAAATAGTCTTATTACTTGCTTCCCTGTAAGAAGAAGCGAAATAAGGGAGTAACATAGGTTAAAATGATTGCAAAAGATGGTTGCTATGTGACTGAAGTTCCTTTGCTTGTATGGACAGGAGTTGAAAATGCCTGTATGAGAAAAGTATAAGTTTTTAAGGCTGAAACAAAAAAACAAGGAATATCTAAAAAACGACCATCTCCTCGAAAAATGTATATAACATAAATTGTGTGTTTTAATGTGTTCTACATTTTTTGTGTGGTAAGTTTTTGTCTATCTCTTACGGTTTACCAGTTACGCAAAATTCCGTAAAATTCATCCAGAATAAAGTAGTCTTCAGAGGCTATTCCCAGAAAATTCAAGATATACATTTTATTTGTCAGGTAAGTGTCTTTAATGTATGATATTTTAATCAAAGTCGTTATAGCCATTTTTGAGAAAATCGACATTTTCGAAAAAAGTTCCATGTAAAGGGTAGTTTGGAGTGGGGGGATTTTTCTCAAAATCTTCGTATCGCATCCCTGGAAGATACTAAACTTAAATACCAAGTTTGATATTTTACCGACTTTTCGTTTTTGAGTTATCGTGTTCACAGACACACACACACACACACACACACACGGACCTTTTTGTGAAAATGCTTTTTTTTTTGGATACAGGAGACCCTAAAACATATATTTCCGGTGAAATCTCGGTATCGAATTTTTTGATGGAATGCAATACCTTCTCTATATACTATGTACATAGTACGTGTAGAGAAAGTAAAATGTCCTTGTGTGTATCTGCCTCTCACTGTACGTGTGTGTCTGTGGGTAGCATAGTTCAAAAACGAAAAGTCCGTTAATACCAAACTTGGTATTTAGGCTGAGTATCTTCCAAGGATGCGACACGAAGATTTGCAAGAAAATCCCCCCCCCACCCCAAGTACCCTTTATATTGAAAAATGTCCGAATATTTTTATTTTCTCAAAAATGACTGTCGATTTTGGTTAAAATATCGTATATTAAAGCTATGTACATCACAAAGAAAAGGTAGGTATATATTGAATTTTTTGGGAATAGCCTCTGAAGACATCTTAATTCTGGATGCATTTTTCGGAATGTTGCATAACCGGTAAACCGTAAGAGATAAATAAAAACTTACTTAACAAAAAAATCGTGAAATAATGGTGATGATTGGTATTTAAGGCCGCTCTTCCTCTGAGGTCATTAGCGGCCTTAGAAAATAAAATCCCAGCTAAAACCAGAAATATAAACACAATGAAAATAAAAGCGATAAAATCCTGGCAGAAACCAGAAATAAATAAAACGTTACTAAAATAAAGTGCAGAATATAATGGCAGTCCAAGTGACTCAGGGAAATCTAACTACCAATGGCGGAAGCCGTAGATGAATCTGAAAAACAAAAAACAATGGAGGGGAAGGGGTATAAAGATAATTAAAACTGCATCCACAGGGCGGAGCTCGTTAAAACACACAATTTATGTTATATACTTTTTTTTTCGTGGAGTTGACCGTTTTTGAGACATTCCTGTTGTTGGTTTCAGTTTTTAAATACTTATACGTTTCTCATACGGGAATTTGTCAACTACTGGCCACACAAACAAAGGAACTACAATCCCATAGCAACCAGCTTTTAAAAGATTTGACTATCGCTTTAACCTAGTGTATTCCCTTATTTCCCTCCTACTTACAAGGACGCAAGTAATACGACCGTTTCTGCTATTTTTTTCTCGATTAGCATGAAGTAAATAGAAGAATAAGATTTTTAACAATAAGTTGTTTCTGATATGTAGAGAAAGTCATGTGAATGAAACACATCAGATGTTTTGACTGTTGCTTTAGTCTGGTGTGTTCCTTTATTTCCTTTCTACTTATCTGTTGCAGCATAGCTTGAGAAAGTCATGTGATTTTTTATTTTCTCCTTACCTACTATGTATATAGTGTATATAGAAGATGCTTACTGCATTCCACCCAAAACATTCGATACCGAGATTTCACCGTATTAGGGTCCCCTGTAATTAAAAAAATAAAAAAAGGTCTGTGTATGTGTGTGAGTGTGAACACATCTCAAAAACGAAAATCGGTAAAAAGCAAACTTTGTATATAAGTTGTATATAAGTTTAGTGACGAAGATTTTGAAGAATCCCCCGCGCCTCAAACCACTCTTTACATGGAACATTTTTCGATAATTTTGATTTTCTGAAAAATGGCTAATGATTTTGATTAAAATAACGTATATTAAAGACATTTACACGACAAATAAAATATATATCTTGAATTTTCTGGGAATAGCCTCTAAGAATCTCTCTATGCTGGCTAATTTTGCATAATAGCAAGCCGTTAGAGATGGGCGAAAACTTACCACGCATGATATGTAGATCTCGTTGAAACACACAATTTATGTAATAAACATTTTTTTGCAGAATTGACCATTTTTTAAATATTCCTTATTATTGGTTTCAGTTTTAAAATGCTAAAAATTTTCACATACGGGAATCTGTCAACACCTGGCCCTGCATAGAAACTTATTTCATCCACATAGCAACCAGCTTTTAAAACCCATGACTATCGTTTTAGCCTAGTGTATTCCATTGCTTCCCTTCTATAAGGGAATTTTGTGTAATTCGTTTCGTTTGTTGTAAGTTCTGTGGAGAAGAAAAAAAAAACCCTGATGTGTTCCATTCACATGACTTTCTCTACATCTCTGCAAAAAATATTATTGAAACGCTTATGCTTTTACTTCAAGCTAATCGAGAAACATTTAGCAGAAAGTCTTATTACTTGCTTCCTTGTAAGTAGAAGCGAGTATCATAGGTTAAAGTGATAGTCAAAAGCTGGTTGCTATGTGACTGAAGTTCCTTTGTTGGTATGGACACGAGTTGACAAATTCCTGTGTGATAAAAATATAAGTTATACAAAGCTGAAACCAGTAAGAAGGAATATCTAAAAAAAAAAACGATCAACTCCACGAAAAAAAAAAAGTATATAACATAAATTATGTGCTCTACATTTTTTGTGTGGTAAGTTTTATCCATCTCTTACGGTTTTGCAAAATTCCATAAAATTCATCCAGAATAAAGTAGTCCTCATAGGCTATTCCCAGAAAATTCAAGATACACTTTCTTTTTGTCAGGTAAATATCTTTAATATATATATTTTAATCGACATCGTTAGAGCCATTTTTTAGAAAATCAAAATTTTCGAAGAAAGTTGCAAGTTAAGGATAGTTGGGTATAGGGGGATTTTCTTGAAAATGTTTCGTGTCGCATACTTGTAGATAAAGTCACGTGAATAAAACACATCCGTTTTTTTTTTTTTATACAGGGGTCCCTAAAAGTTGGATTTCCGATGAAATCTCGGTATTAAATATTTGGGTGGCGTGTAATACCTTCTCTGTACCTACACTATGTGTGGAGAAAGTAAAAAGAGCAAAAGAAAACAAACCCCTTTGCTTGTCCGTTATGTGATTTATTTTCTTTTTATTCTATGTCAAATATTAAATTTATGGTGACTTAAAGTTTGAAGTGACTTTTGAAAGACCTAAGTTCAGAGCTGTGGTTACGGGTTCAATTACAGGCTGAGGCATGGTACCAGTCGCGACGCTGGAACCTTACATTCATATTCCTTTCAAAGTTGCTTCCACTTTCACGGATTTGCCTTAACATCGTAATTTTAAATGCCTTTCTAATTTCCGCTCTTTTTTTGTAATAATTGGTAGTATAATTAAACATGGCTTGTGTACCTTTTTTCATCACTTGAAATGTATACGCGCTGCAATGTAAATACGTTTAAAATTATACGGTCGCTAATTCGTCAGAGCCTTTGTTGTTATTAAAGGGGACGTGTCGAGCGCTCCTAGTGAGAAGGGAGGGAGTTAATGGGGCAACTACATAATAATTAGCAAACCTCGAAGCAAAAGACGCTGAAAACTTAAAACACGCATGCAAATGGGCACTTATAGGCAGTAAGCTGATATGAAAAACATGTATTTAGCATGAGGGGGTCGCAAGTGTAATAGATCCATTACTTTTTAAGCAAAACACAAACGGTAGTCAGGTTTCCTGGAAAAAAACAGTAGCAAATCCATGTTTTCACCTTATATTTTCCTCTGAAACCCAAAATATCAAGCACAATGCAAAATTCAGCTACATCCACCTTAAAAGCTAAGTTGGGGGATTAAGTTAAGTAATTCCCAGAACTTTCTGCTTTAACGCAACAAACTTCGTAATAATGAGCCTGGGAGTTGCCATGGTTGTGTAACAAACGACTATTTAAAACAAAATAAGTGTTCTTTAAAATTATCTTGCTTTAATCAACATATACTCTGTCATTTTCTGTACGCATACCATGTACATACTGTATAGAAATGCTGTATTCCACCCAAAAATTCGATACCGAGATTTCACTGGAAATATGCTATAAGGTGCCTGGACTAAAAAAGTAAAAAAATATTATGTGTTCCACTCACACGACTTTCTCTACCTCTCTGCAACACTATTGTTAAAAAGCTTATGCTTCCATTTACTTCATGCTAATCGAGAAAATATTAGCAGAAATAGTCTTATTACTGGCTTCCTTGTAAGTAGGAGCGAAATAAGGGAGTACCTCAGGTTAAAGTGATAGTCAAAAGCTGGTTGCTATGTGACTGAGGTTCCTTTGTGTGGACGCCAGTTAACACATTCCTGTATGAGAAAAGCTGTTTAAAGTTGAAACCAAAAACAAGGAATATCTAAAAAACGATCAACTCCACGAAAAAATATATATAACATAAATTGTGTGTTTTAATGTGTTATACAATTTTTGTGTGGTAAGTTTTTGTCCATCTCTTACGGTATAACAGTTATGCAAAATTCCGTAAAATTCATCCAGAATAAAGCAGTCTTCAGAAGCTAATCGGCCGCGCCGTGGCCGAGTGGTTAGACCATTCGCCTCTCATCTAGACGGCCGGGTTTGATCCCAAGCGACCGCATGTGAGATTTGTGATGGACAAAGCGGCGCTGGGGTGGGTTTTCTCCGGGTTCTCCGGTTTCCCCCGCCATCGCATTAACTGGTGCTCTATCTTCATTCATGTATCATCAGTGTCACCGCCTGCGGTGCCATTAGTAGTTAAAGCGGGCGTTAAACACTACAAAAAAAAAGAGAGGCTATTCCCAGAATATTGAAAATATACATATTATTTGTCAGCTAAATGTGTTTAATATACGACATTTTAATCAAAATCGCTAGAGCCATTTTTGTGAAAATCAAAATTTTGGAAAAAAATTCCATGTAAAGGGTAGTTTGGGGTGGTTTTTTTTTCTCAAAATCTTTGTGTCGCATCCCTAAAGGTTCTATACTTAAATAACAAGTTTGCTATTTTACAGAATTTTCGTTTTTGAGTTATCGTGTTCACAGACACACACGGACATTTTTCTGAAAATGCTTTTTTTTTATTCATATATGAAACATATATTTCCGGTGAAATCTCGGTATCGAATTTTTGGGTGGAGTGCAATACCTTCTGTATACACTGTACATAGTACGTGTAGAGAAAATAAAAAAGCCGTTTTAGAATATATATATATATATATATATATATATATATATATATATATATATATATATATGTGTGTGTGTGTGTGTGTGTATGTAGACAGCATAGCTCAAAAACGAAAATACTGTTAAATACCAAACTTGATATTTAACTTTAGTATGTTCCAAGGGTGCGACACGAGGATTTTCAAGAAACTCCTCCACCCCAAACTACCCTTTACAAGGAAATTGTTTTGAAATAAGTATTTCTCAAAAATGACTTCAACGATTTTGATTAAAATACCGTATAAGATATTTATGTTACAAATAAATGTAGGTATATGTTGAATTTTCTGGGAACAGCCTATGAAGAATAAATGTTGTATATGTACCTGGTGAAGCGTAAGAGATAGACACAAACTTACTACACAAACTTACTATACAAAAGATATAGATTTATTTAACATATGCAATTTATGTCATTTTTTTATAAGGTTGACCGTTTCCGAGATATTCATTGTTATCGGTTTCAATTTTAAACTATGTAACTTTTCTCAAACAGGAAGTCACCTTCGTTTCGAAAGGTTCGACTATCGTTTTAGCCTAGTGTATTCCTAGGAAGCAAGTAATAAGTACATTTCTGCTAATGTTTATCTCGATTAGCATGATAATCTTTCCTAACAATTCTTCGCAGAACAGATAGGAAAAGTCTTGTGAATGGAACACGTAAGGTGTTTTAATGAATAATTGTTTATTGCAGAATAGGTTGACAAAGACACATGAGTGTAAAAAGAATTTTCTTCTTTCCTTCTCTGCTATCTATTTAAGGATTAAATGTTGCTAAACGTAACTGTTGGCAAACCTGTGGTGTTTGCGCACGCTTACGTTACACAGCAAACAAACGAAGGTCACCTAAACCGTGTGTTCGATATACTTTATACTGATGTGCGCAGTTCGGTATTCTTACACAAATATGAATATTTCTAACCTTGCTCAACATTTTTGTATTTTACTTACCCTTCACGTAGTATGTACATGTTGTATAGAGAAGGTATTGTATTGCACCCAAAAATTCGATACCGAGATTTCACCGGAAATACTTGTTTTGAGATCCTCCGAATATTTTTTTTAGAAACATGACCGTGTGTGTATGTGTGTGTTTGGGCAGGATAGCTCAGAAACGAAATGTCCGTTAAATACCAAACTTAGCATATAAGTTCAGTATCTTCTAAGCAAGCGACACGAAGATCTTCAAGAAAATCCCTCAACCCCAACTAACCTTTGCATGGAAAAATTTTCAAAAATTTTGATTTCCTCGAAAATTGCTAACGATTTTGATTAGAACATCGTATATTAAAGATATTTGCATAACAAAAAAAAATGTATATCTAGGATTTTCTGGGAATGGCCTCTGAAGACGTCTTTATTCTGAATGAATTTTGCGGAATTTTGTTTAACTGGTAAACCATAAGAGATAGACAAAAACTTATTTGAGAAATAATATAGAGCTGGTTAAAACACATAGTTTATGCTATATGCATTTTTTTCGTAGAGTTTTCCGTTTTTTATATATTCCTTGTTATGGTTTCAACTTTGAAAAACTTATACTTTTCTCATACAGGAATTTGTCAACTCTTGTCCATACAAATAAAGGAACTTCAGTCATACAGCAACCAGCTTTTGACTATCGTTTTAACTTATGGTACTCTCTTATTTCGCTTCTACTTACAAGGAAGCAAATATTAAGACTATTTCTGCTAATTTTTTCTCGATTAGCATGGAGTAAATAGAAGCATAAGCTTTTTAACAATAATTTGTTGCAGAGATGTAGAGAAAGTCATCAGATTTTTTTTTTTTATTTCTATTCCATAAGCTAGTATTACGCAATTTATAGACATAATTTAAAATTTCGGTCTTCAACGGTTTGACAACACTAAATTATTATTTAATCGTTTTTCATGCAAGTATAACACAATGCTGCCAACTGGATTTGAACCACAGATCTACCACTCACCGTGTGGCTGTACATTCAGCATGTATTTCAGTTTCTAAATAAAACTATTTAAAATCATTTACAAGGAAATTAAAAGTGGGAACACGCATGCAAAGGATAATTAAAAGATCGCCAAGAACATTCGAAAAAGCTTGTATTACATTCACACTAATTTCTTTACCTATATCTTTTATATGTATAAAGTTTTTACCAAACTAATAAGAAACCTTAATTTTCTAATTGCTTCTTGTTAATCGAAATAAACATTTTGTTGGAATATTTGACCACACATTTTGTCGTAGTTGCGGCAAAGATACAAGAGACTAAATCAAGTAAGATGTGGCTGTTGTATGTTGGCTTTAAATTCCACTATTTCCATGAGATCCCTAGAAACAACTGAAAAGCGGCACGATAACTTAAAAACGAAAATTTGGTAAAACAAAATGCATGGTATTAAGTTTAGTATTTTCCAAGGATGCGGCACGAACATTTTCAAGAAAATCTCCCCTCCCCCAGACTATTCTTTACAAGGAGAAATGTTAAAAAATATTGACTTTCTCAAAAATGGGTAAAAATTCAAAATATACATTATATTTGTGATGTTAAATATCTCTAATAAAATATATTTTACTCGAAATTGTTAACAGCCATTTTAGAGAAAAGCAAAATTTAAAAAAAAAAAAAAAATTCCCTGTAATTGGTAGCTTGGGGTACAGGGAGTTTCTTAAACATCTTCGTGTCGCATCCTTTAAATATGCTAAACCTAAATACCAAGTTTGGTAATTACCGGCCTTTTCGTTTTTGAGCTATGCTATTCACAGACACACACAGACCTTTTTATAAAAATCTGATGTGTTCCATTCACATGACTTTCTCTACCACTTTATAACAAACTATTGTTAAAAAGCATATTCTTCTGTCTACTTCATGCTAGTCGAGATAAACGTTAGCAGAAATTGTCTTAATTACTTGCTCTCTTGTAAGTAGAAGGAAACTAATGGAATACACTAGGTTAAAAAGTTAGTCAAATATTTTAAAAGCTGGTTGCCATGTGGATGCAATCCGACTCTATACAGTGCCAGGAATTTATAATCTCCCGTGTGAAAAAAGATTTTAAGTGTTTTAAATCTGAAACAAATAACAAGGAATGTCTCAGAAATGGCCAATTCAACGAAAATAACGCATATCTTACGGTTCACCAGTTACACAGAATTCAGCAAAATTAATTCAGAATAAAGAGGTCTTTAGAGGCTATTCCCAGAAAATTCAAGATATTCACGCTATTTTCTATATAAATATCTTTAATATACGATATTTTAATCAAAATAGTTAAGAGTCATTTTTGAGAAAATCAAAATTTTCGAATTATTTTTCTTGTAAAGGGTACTTAGGGGTGCGCAGATTTTTCTCAAAATCTTCGTGTCGCATCCCTGGAATATACTAAACTTAAATACAAAGTTTGGTATTTTACTGACTTTTCGTTTTTGAGTTATCGTTTTCATAGACACACGAACACACTGACTCAAAGACCTTTTTCTGAAAATACTTTTTTTGGATACAGGGGACACTAAAACATGTATTTCCGGTGAAATCTCGGTATCGAATTTTTGGGTGGAATGCAGTAGGTACCTTCTCTATACACCATGTACATAGTTATGTGTAGAGAAAGTAAAAATGATTTTTCTTGGATACAGGGGTCTCAAAACATGTATTTCCGGTAAAATCTCGGTATCAAATTTTGGGTGCAATACAATATCTTCTCTAAACACTGTGTACATAGTGCGTATAGAGAAAGTAAAAAGGCTTTTTCTTGGATTCAGGGGGTCTCAAAACATGTATTTACGGTGAAATCTTGGTATCGAATTTTTGGGTGCAATGCAATGCCTTCTCTGTACGTGTAGAGAAAGTAAAAAGGCTTTTTCTTGGATTCAGGGGGTCCCGAAACATGTATTTACGGTGAAACCCCGGTATCCAATTTTGGGTGCGATACAACACCTTCTCTAAATACTATGTACACAGTACATGTAGAGAAAGTTAAACTTACTTAACTGAAACTGCTCCTGATTAGGTTCAGTTTTGTGACTGTTAAGTGGGAGAATGCGCTCAGTCGTAAAATAAGTGAATGCTCGCGCAATGTGAAATGAGCACTTGATGACGTTCTGCAGACAGTTGTAATTAGCAAACAGTGACGTTGGTTTTATCACACTAAATCAATAAGCATTAACTCACTCCATTTTAGCTAATCTGGTAAATTTCTGCACCCCTGTCACTAGCAGGCAGATACGCCACTCGGAAGTTCACGTTTCACGCAAAATACTTGTTTAGAGGTCCCTGTTTGTGTCTATATACAACAAAACACATCCATTTACTCATTGTGCAGCAAGCTATTCTATAAAGGTTTATTATTGCACATTATTAGAGCTAGGAAGTTCGTACCATCCGTCATAAAGGTTGTAACCGCCCGGGTTCATAGCAGTTGGGACATTAGCAATTGGGCACAGAGAGGCGAGGTCACTTTCAGGTAAATTGAGAGTAGGGTTGGCGAGGCGAGGGGGTTTACCTGTGAAGGTCACTTGCCCCTTTGAGGAGGTCACTTTGAGTTTGTAACTCGAGAAGAAAAGTTTGTTTTTCCGCGTTGCTGACATGGAACTCACAGAAACAGAGAAGGGTACATTAAATTTGTTCTACGACTATTTTGTAGAACAGTGGCTGGATAATCCTTCAATACCAAAAGAAAATGTGACATAAGCAACAATACTGTCGAAGGATGGAACCACCGGCTCAACAAAATCGTGCAAAGAGCACACCCTAACATACTTGCGCCTTGAAGGATGATGCAGAGAACGAAGGCTATTCTTTTCGACAGAAAAGAACTAACTTGAAGGGGAAAGTCCGTAGTTACACTTGAGGAGATCTTGAGGAAACCAGAAATCTAAGAAAATGTCTCAAAACTCTTGCCTATGTGTATAAATTAAGTTAATAACAAATTATGTTTTATACGAATGAACTTAAATACTAATGAAGAAAAATTACGAATTCTTGCTGAATGAGCTTGTAAATAAATGAAATTGTAATTATGGACTAACAAAAACAAAACCCATGCACAGGTTCTAACAGAACGAAAATAAGATAACGTAATATAAATATTTGGGTGCGATAGGAGATCTCCTCTACGTGGAAACAATTAACATTATGTGCCTCCCTTAACCCTTTGTTGCTTGTCGGTCGGTACCTATAAGTTCCGCTTGTTTTAAGCGTAACTATACAAATAGGGTTGTACTCTAGGATTAATTTCATATTATACTAACTTTCAACCTTAAACGACAAGTAATCAATGCTGTTTTATACTGTAAAAAGATATACAATTTTTGCCCTAAAATTGCAGCGATTTTTTTTAAATACATGAAAGAGAAAACCCACGTAACTACTGCCAAATGTTACCCCATTAACTTCCAAGCATCACACCGATTATTTTAATTGGGCTCTCCCCGTCATTTAACAATCACTGGGATTTGAACTTGCAACATTTGGCTTTGAATGGATGACCAGTCCATCACCTAACACTCATGGCCATTTGAACTACTTTTTTGGTAGTGCCTTTGGCAGTATTATGAAAACTGGTTTAGAAAAATTTAAACTTTTAATTGGGAAGAACAATATCAATAAAGGATCTACATTCATTTTCATTTTTATTCTTTCAATTATTATATATAATAATTTTATAGGTTTATTCCCAAATATTTTTACTAGAGTCTGTGTCAAGTTAGTTCAGTCCTGATGTCAACAACAAGGCGGAGCTGGCTCAACTCGCCGCGTTTTAACGGTACATCTGCGCACATAAGTTTTGCAACACTAGCGATATATATCAGCAACCTGTGGAGAGTACTTTGAGAAATATGGCAATTCTGTGTCAGAATGTACTGCATGCAAAATTGTATTTAGAGTCGATGGTTCATTTCTGAAAAAACGATCATAAACTTTACCGCGAATAGCACTTTTCGCAAAATCATCGTATTTCTCCGAACGTTTTTTATATTTACGCGATTTTCCCGGTGTTCTTAGGCTTCCGGATGCTTGCTGTTCCATTCTAACACTATGCACACTAAATGTAGAAACGCCAAGGAGATCACCCGTTTCTTTTTCGATATTCTTTATGGCCGATTCGGCGTTTCTTTCTTTAAGCACCGCGAAACAATGCGCGACCATTCGCCTCTCGACACTTTTTAAAGGCTTGCCTCGGTTGTACTTTATTACGGCTAATCATCCATGATCAAAAGCTTACTGCTTTTAAACTGCATATAGCAAGTCCCTGGACTTGTGAGGAATGCGAGATGTACAGGAAATACAGTCTTAAATAACACATTATCAGAGGCGACCCTGCACAATAAACAATAACAGCTTAATCAGCATTCACCTCGAGAATTACCGGTTGTTTAAGAGAGCTGTCTGGTACAGGCTTGTAACTTATTGTGCATATAACACCAATGTTCTTTAGTAATATAAGTTAGCTGCATTTTATTTAACAGTAATAAAGTCAATATATAATTTCGCCGGTCTTCTGTCTAATCTATATGTTTTTTTATAGAATGTGTACGTCTGTTGTAAATATTCCTTTCAGAATTCACGAACCCAGAACCTTCTGCTTGCTATGTGTCGGATATGGATAAAATGTCGGACTATTACCTTTTATAAGAATCGAAGCATTTGCATACTTTTCTCTCCGAAACTAACTCGCGCAGAGCAGTGATCTGAAAACTATTACAGTACTGTACTTTTAGGAGGCTGTTACAATATGCATCCACGTAAAAGTTAACACCCATTACCTTCCCTGAACCAATCAACAGCCTAACGCTCTTTTGCTTCAGTATCTCTCTCTCTCTCTCTCCCTCTCTTTCTCTCTCTTCCCTCCCATGTGTTGACATCAGGATTGAACTAACTTGAGACAGATAATAGAACTCCAGTTTTAAACTTGAATTAAAGGAAAAACAGCATATGTAGTATACTAGTGCAGGTAACTAAGACTTAATACCCAGCGCCTGAAACCGATTTGGCTAGTAGTGTGCCCAATTGCTACTATTTTTGCTTTGTGCTCAACTGCTACAGACCGTCCCGCCACATCAAAACAAGTCATATATAACAACGCATGGGGAAGAAGTACACAAACCCGTTGTCAAGTAAACAGTACAGTTTCCAGGGAACAAAAATTACTTTTGAGACATTCCTAAATGAACACCTATTTTCATAATTATGTAAAACATACAAATTGTTGTATACACACAGGCTGAGTTACCGATTTCCTTCTTTACATAATATGTACATTATGAAAACACCCAAGCAATTATAATACATTGTAATGTTTTCTGATTAAATCTAAAATAATACCAAATAATAAAATTAATTTCTTAAATTTATCTTAAGACTCTTACAAGATAAAAACAAAAGAGGAAATGAAACTAAATCTTTACTCATCTGCACCCAAATTACTGAAAACAATAAAACATTTCTGAAACCTTGCAAATAAATACAAACCTGATGTGTTCCATTCACATGAATTTCTCTACATATCTGAAACAAATTATTGTTAAAAAGCGTATGCTTATATTTACGTCATGCTAATCGAGAAAAAATTAACAGAAATAGTCTTATTGCTTGCTTCCTTGTAAGTAGAAGCAAAATAAGTGAGTACCATAGGTTTAAGTGACAGTCAAAAGCTGATTGCTATGTGACTGAAGTTTCTTTGTTTGTATGGACAGGAGTTGACAAATTCCATTATGAGAAAAGTATGTTTTTCAAAGCTGAAACCAAAAACAAGGGATATTTAAAAAACGATCAACTCCAAAAAAAAAAAATGTATATTATGTAAATTGTGTGTTTTAACGTGCTCTACATTTTCTGTGTGGTAAGTTTTTGTCAATCTCCTACGGTTTAGCTGTTATACAAAATTCCGTAAAATTGATCTTCAGAGGCTATTCCCAGAAAATTCAAGATATACATTTTATTTGTCAGGTAAATGTCTTCAATATACGATATTTTAATAAAAATCAGTACAGCCATTTTTTGAGAAAATCAATATCTTTTAAAAAAAGTTCCATGTAAAGGGTAGTTGGAGGTGGGGGATTTTCTTAAAAATCTGTGTCGCATCCTTAGATGATGGCAAACTTAGATACCAAGTTTGGTATTTAACGGTCTTTTCGTTGTTGAGCTATGCTGCCCCACATACACATACAAGGACCTTTTTCCAAACATGCTTTTTTTTTTGGATTCAGAGGGACCCAAAACATGTATTTCCGGTGAAATCTCGGTATTAAATTTTTGGGTACATTACAATACCTTCTCTGTACATAGTACGTGTAGAGGTGTTTATACAGCACATTCCTCTTGGTTATTTTCTTAGAGAGTACCTATTAACGTATCTTTGTTTCTTGCCCCTCCCGGGCAATATTCTCATCTCTTTTCCCTGATTGCCTAAGTATGTACACCTTTGAATGCTGATATACAAGCCCTATGCAGGGCAAGGTGAGGCGATTAAAGCGACACAGACACTTTTGAAAGATGCATCTGCTTTTGTCATCCGAGACACAAATTTAAAACGAAGCGTCATCCTATCATATAGTATGTGTTGATAAAAATTTACCTTTATTTTAGATGTAAATTTAACATTTCTCTGCCGATAAATTATCGTATACACTCATATCAAATAAGGAAATACTTTGTACCGCACAGCCGCCTATTCAAGCACAGAGCCAATGAGAGGTGTCACGTGAGTTTAAGAGAAACGGGGCAAAGTAATATGGGGCAAACCCAAACAAACTTAGTAGAGAAAGTAATTAGCGTAACATAGATTGTTTTATTTTGTAGTGCAATATTTATGATAATAGTATATTGCGTACTAAGAACTGTAAAGTTATACATATCAGGTCGAGAATGCATATTGGGAATAAGAGATCCACAGGGCCTAGTTTTCCCAAGCACTCGAGATCTTACAGTTCGTGGTTAGCCAATTACTTTTTGAAATACTTGGAAAAAAAAACAATAATAAATCAAAATTGCTTTTCAATATGTTGTTGAACATTAAGAAAAATCTTATGTGTTCAATTCACATGAGTTTCTCTATATCTCTGCAAAAAAGTATTATTAAAATGCTCAGGCATCTATTTACTTCATGCTAATCGAGAATAAATTAGCAGAAATAGTCTTATTACTTGCTTCCTTGTAAGTAGAAGCGAAATAAGGGAGTACCATAGGTTAAAGTGATAGTCAAAAGCTGGTTGCTACGTGACTGGAGTTCCTTTGTTTGTATGGACAGGAGATGACAAATTTCTGTATGAGAAAAGTTCAGTTTTTCAAAGCTAAAACCAAAAACAAGGAATATCTAAAAGAACGATCAGCTCCACGAAAAAAATTTATGCAACATAAATTGTGTGTTTTAATGTGTTCTACATTTTTTGTGTAGTAAGTTTTTGTCCATTTCTTACGGTTTAGCACTTATGCAAAATTCCGTAAAATTCACTCAAAATAAAGTAGTCTTCAGAGGCTATTCCCGGAAAATTCAAAATATACATTTTATTTGTCAGGTAAATATCTTGAATATAAGATATTTTAATCAAAATCGTTAGAGCTATTTTTTAGAAAATAAAACTTTTCGTAAAAAGTTCCATGTAAAGGGTAGTTTGGGGTGGGGGAATTTTTCTCAAAATCTTCATGTCGCATCCCTGGAAGATACTAAACTTAAATACCAAGTTTGAAAATACTTTTTTTGGATACAGGTGACCCTAAAACATATTTCCGGTTAAATCTCTGTATCGATTTTTTTTGGTGGAGTGCAATACCTTCTCTATACACCATGTACATAGTACGTGTAGAAAAAGTAAAAATGAATTTTCGATGTGAACAAATGAAAGGCTACATCTAAATTTTATGGACAAAGCCTTCTTATACACTCTTTTGTTAATGAATTTTGTAATAGATTCTTTACTTGAAGTAGCACATGTCTTGAGTGTTACGTATTTCCTAATTGTACTGTAAATATTAATGACCACTCAAACTCTTACTGCAAGTACTTACAGTGCTTGTCGACATGGCAATTAATACATTAATTGTAAATTTAGCTTACATTATCAAAACATGTGTTCAGAAGAATAACTTACATATCAAGTATTTCAAAAAGAAGATTTTCAAACGCAGCGTGTTAATTAGAGAGGACGTTAGACGGTATTGGTGGAAAGTGTTACATACGCCGTTGTTGCCAAGAGACCCTTCACTGCGGGGTGGAAAGACAAGCGAACACACCCCCAGTCTCAGCTTGTGGTTCTCCGTGAACAATAAGAGAGGTATAAAAAATGATAGCAGCGGCCGTTCATTACCGCCTCAGCAGGAAAACGGTCCATCAGCTGTCCCGAAATACACTCCCACATCTCTTGAGAGGGTCACTCGCAACTATGCCACAATACACAAAATTATACCTTTCCTTTCTTCTCACATTTCTCTAGCCAACCGTAAAAATAACCTAAACCAATTTAAAAACTCATCAGCGCCCTACAATTAACCTGTTTTGTACGTTACTTCGACAATAGCAGCGGCGATAATACATTTTTAATGTAAGAACAGACGAGGCTGCAGCTAGGATTTCATTATAAAAATAACGAGGCTATACGCAGGCACTTAGTACACCGATAAATCTCCTCGCGTAATCCCTTGCATATTGCACAAGCACGTTGCTGGATAATTGAACCAAAATAGGTTAGCCACTATAAACCGGGATTAAACATTTACCTTACTCTATTATGTCGGGCGTTTTAAATGTCGCGCAGAAGCATTACATAATCCTTCCACTAACCTTGAGTAACATCCGGAAGAAAACACAGCACCATTATAATGCATTCCGTTACACGAACACAACAAAACAACACACACCACTTTACTTCTTCATTTTTTTTACGCTCTGCACACAACGGCAATATAAAAAAAAAGCTAATCGTAAAAATCGCATTCGATTTGTCTTTGAGTGTCGTTTGTCAGATGTTCTAGCCCATAGAGCATTAATTTATGTGGAATACCGTACTTCTCTATGTTGAACTCTGTTGAATACTTAATTTTACTGGTTAAATAACTATAATACATTATAAATTTAAAACACTCGTTATTATTTTTCTATTATAAATATATCCAACTGATAGCTGTTAGACTTTTGGAATATTACAGAAATGTCCACGTGAAATATAAAAGATATCCTTAAATTAAACATCGAAAATTAAAATGAAGATACTTTTTGTTATATTTTCTAAGTTAAAATCCAATATTTGCAGTTAAGATTTCAACTTAAAAAGAAAAAACCACAATAGTCTGATGTGCTACACTCTCATAACATCCTCTACCTATGCTGATATAAAGTATTCTTACAAAAGCTTAGGTATTCTTCTATCTGCGTCACGCTTATCAAGGTAAACAGCAGAAATGGTTTTATTAAGATATTATTTCCTTGTACAATGCAATGCGCTAAAGCGATAATCAACTCTTTGCTCGACCAGGATAAAAAAATATGAAGAACGACTTCCCATTTGAGAAAAGTAGGAAAGTTAAAACGCCTACTGTGCGAGCGGTCCCGGGTTCGATTCCTGGTTGGGGCTAGGGATTTTTCTCTAGCCCAGATTATTCCCTATCGGCCCTAGAGTCTGGAAGTATGATTGTGAGTGTGTATATGTGATCTAATGATTGAAATTAAAGATAAATAGAAACCCAACGACTAAGCTTATACCATTGACGACAGGCTATGTGTTGCACAAGGTAATGCTACCGATATGACCACGCAGTTAAAGGCAGGATATAGGTGGAACAATAAAAACATAAAACAAATAAAAACAAATTAAGCAATATATAGAAAAATCGTCCTCCTTGGTCTAGGGGTATTAAGCTAGCCTCTAGTTGAAACTCGGAGGAAGGATCTATATCGACCATGTTAAATGCATTTTAAGTGACTTTTTTTTTTTTTTTTTTTTTTAATAACGTCCTTTAACTTGGTTGGTCATATCGGACGATGAATGAAATTGGTGAAATGATGTTTAAATGGTCTCGGGGTCCATGGAGCTCAAGTTACTCGGCATTCGTCTTCTCAGGATAAGGGGAAACCCCGAGGAACCGTATCCGGGTAACTCACCCTAAGCGAGATTCAAACCCAGGACCTTTTGAATGTGAGGCAGACGCGCTACCACCACACTACCCAGGGGGAGTGAGTGACTTTTGTGTTAGTTTGTTGGGGAGCTAACCATTTCCAAGATATACATTTACATTGAGCTTATTTATGGACTTAATGGGCTCTTGGCTTAAAATCCAAAACATAGCATGTTTTGTTATGGTATTTCAATAAAAAATGTTGGATCAATTTCTGAGAAATTAAAATTAACAACAAATTGTCCGTATAAAGAGCAGTTTGAAGTAGGAGGGGATGAAAATCTTTGTGCCACCACATCCTTGAAAAATACTGAACTTCAAATATGAGGTTTAGTATTTGTCCAACTTTTGTTCTCTCTCTCTCTCTCTCTCTCTCTCTCTCTCTCTCTCTCTCTCTCTCTCTCTCTCTCTCTCTCTCTCTCTCACACACACACACACACACACATACACACACATACACTCACACTCACACACATTCATACTCACTTGCATTCTCACACTCATTCTCATACACATTCACTCACACTCAAACACATTCATAGTCACACAATATACACACTCATACCACATTCACACACACTCACTCACACCTACATACATTTAAAATAAAATGCAATACTTACGTTACCTACCTATATTAATTTCAGGAGCATAGGATTGACTTTATTTGAATTAGTGAAACTACAAACTTAATTTGTTTATTGATCTTATTTTTAAATGCTTATTCCATGTAACATACAACAGGAAAAGCAATCTTTGTAAGCAAAAAATGTCAATAAAATGGTTTAAATTAGAGCTTTTTAAGGTTAATAGTTTGTTATAAGGGGCACTTCTGGCATGGCAGAGTGGTTAGACCACTTACCTCTCACCTAGGCAGCCCAGGTTTATTCCAAGGGGACTGCAAGTGGGATTTGCTTTGCATGAAACAGCATCTGGGTGGGGTTTCTCTGGGTCTTCTGGTTTCCACCACCATTCATTCCACCAACTACTCCATCATCACTTTTCTACCATCCACTTAATCACATGCATACCTGGCATTGGGTTGATCTCTCATCCCTGAATGCACTATCTGCCACTCAGCAGCATTACAGATAGTCTATTTCCTCATTTTGTCAATATTTTGTACCAGATAAAAAGGAAAATATTTAAAATAAGAACTGAAGCTTTCCTGGCGACGTATTAATTCAAAATCTTCTCAGGCTTCTAGCCAGGTAAAAACTTGGAAGATGCACTTCTTCGAATCGTTGGTGTCAAGCCAAGTTTTTACCTGGCTAGAAGCCCGAGAAGATTTTGAAGGAAAATATTTGTACTCCTCATTCAACAACCCAAAAAATCACCCATAAGAGATAGAAAAAATTCTTAGTACACAATGATGTTGATTGGTTGGTATCTAATGTTAGAATTGAAGTTGTTTGTTTTCTTGCACTCCAATATTTAGCTGGGAGGTTGTATTCTTCTGTAAAAGTCAGACAATGTAGAAGATGATCAGGATCCATTTCTTCATTTAAGTTACAGAAAAGACATACAGGGAGTCTCTGCTATGTGAAATCTGTATAAGTATTTTTGTAAACAGTCATGTTCCGTTATTAGTCTAAAAGTTGCTAGAGCACATTTTCTTGGTAATGTAGAAGTATTGTAATCTTGTAATTTTTACTTTCTCTACATGTACTATGTACATAGTGTACAGAGAAGGTATTGCATTCCACCCAAAAATTTGATACCGAGATTTCACCGGAAATATATGCTTTAGGGTACCCTGTATCCAAAAAAAGTATTTTCAGAAAAAGGTGCATGTGTGTGTGTGTGTGTCTGTGAACATAACTAAAAAACTAAAAGTCGGTAAAATACCTAACTTGGTATTTAAGTTAAGCATCTTCCAGGGATGCGACACAAAGATTTTGAGAAAAATCCCCCCATCCCTAAGTACCCTTTATATGTAACTTTTTTCGAAAATTTTGATTTTCTAAAAAATGGCTCTAACGATTTTGATTAAAATATCGTGTACTAAAGATTTTTACCTGACAAATAAAATGCATATCTTGAATTTTCTGGGAATAGCCTCTGAAGACTACTTTATTCTGGGCAAATTTTACAGTAAACCGTAAGAGATGGACAAAAATTTACCACACAAAAAATGTAGAGCACATTAAAACACACAACTTATGTTGTATACATTTTTTTTCGTGGAGTTGATCGTCTTTTAGATATTCCTTGTTTTTGGTTTCAGCTTTGAAAAACAACTTTTCTCATACAGGAATTTGTCAACTCCTGTCCATACAAACAAAAGAACTTCAGTAACATAGCAACCACCTTTTGATTATCACTTTAACCTATGGTACTCCCTTATTTCTCTTCTACTTACAAGGAAGCAAGTAATAAGACTATTTCTGCTAATTTCTAGTCGATTAGCATGAAATAAATAGAAGCAAAAGATTTATAACAATAATTTGTTGCAGAGATGTAGAGAAAGTCATGTGAATGGTACACATCACATTTTTTCCATTGTTCTCCATACATTTTGTTTGTGTGTTCTTCATTGATTTTGTTTGTGTACTTATTTGATATTATTCTTTTAATAGAGCAAAATGAAATTAAACTTGGTGTTGATTTGGTGATAATTTTACTCCTCTTTTTGGCTAAAACATCAGCCATTTCATTACCTATTATTCTACAATGGGCTGGAATCTATTGAATTACCACTCTTTTATGTAAATGGGTTAATTGTATTATTTTAAGACATTCTAGAATGTTAACACTTTTGGGTGTTATGTTTCATGTTATAGCTATAATGGCTGCTTTTGAATCAGATAGAATTAGCTTTTTAAAAAGTTTTTATATGATAAAAGAGATTTTGTAGACTTAAGAGAATTACCAGCATTTTCCCATCAAAATTTGTTGAATATATATCTAGTTTTCGATAAAATGAGAAGAGTGGATATGTTGCTCCAGCACCAGCGCCTCCATTATTTGGCGACATTTGTTTTAAGAATGTCTGGAGAAGGTTCTAATTTATTGATATCTTCTCTTAGATTTAAGAAGCTTTGTTGGGTTTTAAAATGAACTTATGGTTTTTGTTGAATCAAATTATTATGAGGTAACTTTATACATTTCTTGTATTGTATGATTGCTGTTTTCTCAATTTCAGTTTCTATGTTTGGGTTGTTTGTCAAAGCTTGCATGTTCAAGGTTCAAGGTTATTTTAAGGTTGTAGATACTGTGCCAATAGATGGGGCCTGGTTTCCAGATATTAGTTTTACTTTATTTATAATTTTTGGAAATTTGTTTATCTGTCTTTTTTGTTTTAACCTAACCCACACTGCCCCCCCCCCCCAAAGCACAGTTTGGTTTGAAAAGTGATTGTTATTGTTTTCATATTTTGTGGCATTTTTACACTATTTACAATATATACCTATACTTTGCACCACGTTGCTGTACGGCCAGCTGTCACTAGCGTTGGGTGGTACTGAGTGACCCCTGTGTAGATATGCGTGACTCAGGGGCTGTGGGCACGTGGAGCGGCGAGCGGAGAATTGAATTAAAACAATTTTATACATTTATGTTTTCAGTGTTTGGGTTCGCTGCTGCCTATGTTGGAGATTATATTGCTTTGGTGGCCTCTGATGTGCGTCCATATGGTCACCCTGTTTTTGAATAGCCTCGGAGATGGGAGGCATGGAAAGCTCTGCATGAATTGGGGTTAGTAGGGCAGTGATTGGTGCTGTTTTAATAGCACCTGTACCCATTTCTCATTCATTGCATGGACACCTCAAGTTAAACAGTTGGTAGATACATTATACCTATAGATGTGAATCTCAATTTTGTGCTAGTTTCTTAATATACAGTTGAAACTCGCTAATACGTTATTCACTTCAACATTTTTCGCACATATATGCTACAATTTTAGGGACCAGTCATTCTCCAATTAAAATTTTGCTCAATTTTACGTTTTTGGTATATGTTTTCTCAATAATGCTTCAATTTTTCTGATCCCCACTCACAAAATGTACCCATTTATACGTTTTTAAAAAAACTTATGGTGGTATGCTTGCTGTGTATAGCCTTGGAATTGCCTGGTTTGTGGTTTTCATTGACGCTTATCACTTCATTGTCATCATATCATTCCAACAGTCACGTATCTATTTTATTTGGAGTTTCGAGTTACAAACAGGAGAAGAAGCATGTGTAATATCAACCAGCAAGGAAAAAACAAGAAAATCCTTAACTCTTGATGAAAAATTAAAAAGTCTGGATGAGGTCAATACCAGAAGAGAAAATCAGTTACGCGTTTTCTCATTTATACAATATTTTATTAGTCTCCCTTGAAAAATGTATAAGTGAGGTTCTGCTGTAGTTAGTTAAATGATGAACAAAATGAAATGGCTGTATAGTAATGTGTAATGCTTGCACTCAGGAGGTTCATGGTTCAAATGACCTCCCTATCTGAGATGTTGTTCCAGGTTATCCTCAATCCTCATAACTAGATGTAGCGGGACACATGCACATATCAGTTGCATAAAGACCGAGCTGCAGGCGACTGCATGCGCCACATGTAGTAACACGTTGGGGAACTATACTGTATATTCATGCCTTTGATGATAGTGCAAGTCCTTAAATAAAGATTGTAAAATCTATTGCTTCAAATGGTTTGCATGAAGATTTGCAATTCTTACAGCAGAACTTTGCAGATATATCTACGACAGTAACACAAATTTGGAAACATCGAACATGAAATGTCTCGAGCCCTGTGAGCTCTCGATGAACTTGTGCAAGCAATTAATCCGAGACCTGATAGACCATGTGTAAAAGATAGTGAAGACAGTGTTTGGAAAAATGCTGGATTTTCAATAATGCGTGAAATATGAAATTGCTATGAGGTGTTGCTATGGAAATAATTGATGAGGTGTTCTATTTCCATTTTTCACAATATAAAGCCTGTGTATGTGCCAATTGAAACGATTCACATTTGAGATGTTACTAATGTGCATTGTAATCTGTGTATCTTGAGAGAAAATGAAACAGATAATAGTGCTCATGACTTGCTGTACAACAATTGAATGTATGTAAATATTAAAATTGTTAGTTCCCGTAAATCAGTGGTACTTATGTTTACCACCCACCCAACCTCTATCGCCTCCCACTGCTAGTGAAAACATCACAGTCTACCACGTTATCATTTTCCTTCTATTAGTAGCACTATGTACACACTATTTTATCAACACATTACAACTATATATCATGCTGCGCTAACTTCGATTCTGTCCCACTATCGCTCATTCAAACATATTTTGAGTAACAGGAAGAGAGCCTTTTTTTTCAATACAGTAAGGATGCATCTTGTAATTCACTGCATGTTCTTTGGTTGATTATTCATTGTCTTTTCAAAGCTCTGCACATTATTAACCTAAATTTGTTGTATCAAGTTTTATACTTTTATTTGTAAAATAACAAGACATTTTTATTCACTAATCATGTTATAAAATAATTGTTTTATCATGTTACTTTATGAATTAGAATGATGCATATAATGTCAATACACATAATAAGCTACTTTTGGAACAGACTATACCTCAACTTGTGCGTGTTTACACTACAAACTCCTTCCCACTATCCTCTCTTTACATTACTTACTGCTCTGTGTGTTCGTAACTATGTGTGCTTCGGAACCCAAAACCGAGCTTTAGTTATTACTCTAGCTTCACTCAAAATAACCAGAACTTACTGAGAAATGTTTCAGGACCATTCTCTCCATTTCGAACCTCCAAAATACGTCCCACTAAGTTGAGTAAAGCAAGAGTAATAATCACCAGTTTGTGTACTATATAACACATATTTATAAAACCAAAAATGAATAAAGTGGAGCTTCACAGTTTCATCCGAACAGCTGCCACAGGGACCAAGCCAAGGTTCAGTCTAGGGATGTACAGATTCTAAGAAGCATATATCCGTGATCAAGCCATACCACTGTGTTTTTCAAACAGTGGTGGCCAGCTTTAAGGGGCACATGGTCATGTGCCTTCCCTACATTAATTTCAGACAGTAATTTCTCCATTATATTATCATAAGTAATATAACGAGAGCTCCAACTTTTATCCAGAGAATAGTTGTAGATTGAGTTGTATTTAATAAGACTATTTGATGAATAAAATAACAATGATTAGCTTATATGGATACAAAGAATAATATTCCTTGTACTCGTCTCTACTACACTTCCTCATATTCATTGCCCAGTCTCTGGAGTGTCTGGCAAGAGATCATGGCCTCGTTGCTTACAGAATTTGTTGCTTACTGTTGTTTTTAGTACACTGCGGCTTTGAGTTTTCAATTAATATGTCTATTTCAGCGATAGACCTTTCCTCAAAACGTTTTGGAACTTCCGGGAATATCACTGCACACTGATACTATTATTATGAGATGAACGTTAGTCCAGAGAGAATACAAATGCACGTGGGTGTGATAAATTTAAAAAACAATTTCACATGGGTGTGATAAAAAGACTGATTAAAATGCAGAGATAATGAGTTCCGATTGGTTGGAATTTTATGCGCCAATGTACTGAATTGGCCACTTCCTACGATCATGTGTCATGAACGAAATAGTCGGGTAACATGCTATAATCTATTATGAATTTTTGTACAAATATATATCTACTGTGAATTCTTTAACTGCACAGTTGTAGTGAAGATGACTGTCGGAAATAGTAACCAGCTGCATTTTTCAGACAAAAGTGATTTTGTGCTCATCCTGTGTGCACATTCAGAACAAGTGTGGAGTAATATTGAAGGCTGGAATCTTTTAAACTGAAGTACATCAGCTGTAAAGACCAGCTATGCTTAATTTGCAACCAGGACTACATTTCTGATAATGCTGTTAACATGTGATAAACATATAAGGTCAAATTGATGGGAATATGTAGCATTCAGTTCCTGGCTTCAACCAAAGAGTTATTGAAGTGTTTGCTCAAGCAAAGATCGAAGGATGTACTTAATCTACAAATAGAAAGGTCAGTGTCTTTATCATAAATTAGCATTGCATTTCCACTGATTGTTTATAGTGTCCCTAATTTTAGCCTGTCATCCGTGGTCTTGGGGTAACATGGAAGCCTGTGATTCCCAACCTTGTAGGTTCAAACCCAACTGATTTTTTTCAGAGGGACGGGAAGTAAAGCCTTGGGTGCCACGTCATAAATTTATGGCAAGTAAAAAAACCTCAAGCCTGATAAAGAGGTCTCTGAGCAATATTTAGCAGTCTTTCATGCCAAAAATAGAATGTATGCCTAGAAACGTAGCAGTTAAAGAGTGTCCATAAATAACACTGAATTTAATTTTAGTTGATCTTAAAATTTTAGTTGACCAGTGCCACTGTCTTCAAGTTTGATTCACTTTCCAAGGGTAATGAATGTCAACATGGGTCTTTTTCCTTATAAAAGAATGGGAACAAATGGAGTAAACCATGATTTTTTTTTTTTTGGTTGAAAAGGTATAAATAAAGATCCAGATGCAGTATACGAAGGAGCAGTTTATTCAGTCCCAGTTTTATAATCCCCAAAACAATGAAATGTATAAAAAGTTTATACCTGACATTAGGAGATAAAGTAAGAGGGAAGTTTACATTTGAGTATGAAAATTAAAAAACAACCCTTCATCATTCACCTCTCTTACCAGACAGCATGTCCAATTTAAAGGGAGGCAACATTCAGCTGAAACACAGTGTTTGTTACTCTTTGGTACAAGCAGAGATGTATCATTTAAACCAGCAAAGGAAACATTTGTATCATCAAAAATCAATAACGTTCTTATCATAAATTTTAAATAAGACATTTATAATTTATTTCTTCTGAACATACAACATTTTATTTTTACCATTTATAAGTATATTCTATATAAAGCAATTGAACAGTTAACAGCAGCATAGTTCAACGATTATACAAATAACAGCATGCTAAGATATAACACAGAAAGTCAATAGGCCTATCTCAACCATTTCCAAGTATGTGTCTTTCAAGTTGGGAAAAATATGTATTTGAAAAACACCTAATAAAACCCTGAATGAGTGCGAGGATAGAAACTTAACCAAAATAATATTGCTTAGATTGATTTGCACACATAATGTAATAGTTTTCCCCCTTACATTTGAAAGTAATGGATTCAGTTTGAAATTAGACATCGGATGTTTAGGAAAATGCTTACTTTAGTTAAATACTTTTATGTCATATGTATCATATTCCAGCCAAAACTTCAATATCAACCAAAAATACACTTTCAAGTCTACTGAACAGAGAGAAGTATTTTTAGAAAAATTCTTGTGTGTCTGTAAATAGCATAACTCACAAGCAAAAATTTACAAAAATGTCTGCAAAGATGTAACACAGACATTTTCAAAATAATCCCCTTCCCAACAAACTATTTTTATGTGAAAAAAAAAAAAAAGTTTGTTATTTTTTTATTCTCCTTTTTTAAAATTTATTGCTTAATTTATATAGCCTCCTTTAACTTCTATGGTCCTATTGAGGATTTTGCTTTAGAAACAACTGCTGGTGTCTTCTCATTGAACTGTACAGTTTATTAACATTAGTGTTTTGTCTTATGTATTATTAAACACACACAGACAAACACACACACACACACACACACACTCTCATATGCACACTTCCAGACTCTCTGGGGGGATGAGGAATGATTCTAGTTAAGTAAACAGCCCCTGCCTCAACCAGGAATTGAACCCAGGACCTTTGGGTGAGAATTTGATCAAATTTGATATATTTTTATATAACTAGAAACCTTAGTCCAGGACAAATGTAGGGCTAATTAAAAATACATAATTTATCTTCAATAAACTTTTTTGTAGCATTAGTAATTTTTTCAAATATTCCATGTTTCAATCTTTTTCAATTGTCAACTATTATAAAACTTCAGCCATTATTCTAAAGGATATGACATAAAGGGTATTTTTAAATGGTAATCTATACTTTTTTAATTGTTTTCTTTCTAAAAGGTAGTTAGTTATATTCATTATCTGCAAGTAAAATTTCTTCATAGAAAGGTTTGTTTGCTATGGGAACCATTTAATTCTTTCCTTGTGTATCAGATTTGTGCAATGAAAAATGTTTTATTCACAATATTAGTCTGAAATATAGTGTTTTTACTGAAAGTTAAAAGGGCCGAAATTTGAAAGATGATAGGAGCTCAGTCAATGGCTGGGATGGAATTGTGGAAGAGACCACAACCCAACCTTGATACATGGTGATGTTGCCATTTTCAGTATGCAAATCAAGCTTCTTGCTGAGAGGGGAAAATATTTGACCAGTATTTTTACACACAGATGTTCAAAAAGTAATATTTCCTCGTTAATTTTGTTGTAGGTTTGTATAAAAAACACTATAGCTACTCAGTTATTTAATTTGTTAATTAGAAACAGAAATAAATAACCTTCCGATAGCATTTACTAAAGGAAATTTAGGTTCAAACTTCAAAATCAAAGCTGTTAAACAATTTAGTGGGATGCTACATCACTGAATTCCTAGAAAATATTATACAATTTTAATGCTGGGCAAATATATAAAGAGACTGTTTGTAAAAAAAAGTTCTTGGGTGTGTGTACATTATTAATATGAAAGGAGAAGTCATTACATAGCACATCCACCTTGCTGGTTCACCGGTACCACAGTTTGCTCTTATTATTGAGCTGTTGTGTCCATAGACCATATATTGCTTATCAAGCAATAAGCTATATAATAAATGTTCCAAAATCATGAGCGGAGGAATTGTATTTTCCTGGCAAGGAAGTAATAATACAGTTGTGAGAAGCAATTTTATGAGCTTGGGAATTTCCCCTCTTTCACCAGCAGAGAGAAAATCTTCATGCTGGTACCAGAAACAAACCCAGATCCCCAGAGGCAAGTGCACTACAACTGCTCTAACAGGATGAATTTTAAATTTGATTACATCTCCATTTAAAGATATTATTTGAAATGGAGGTTCTGTTTTTCACTAATAATTGGTAATGTCTAATCGCTGATATACACATGCCAGAATATTTATTGAATTTAATGTGAATAATTGTTCCATCTGATGCAGTTTCAGAGCAAAAGCATTATTTTTCAGGATATGCATAGGCAAAAATAAAAATATTACCTTAAAACTTCCTAAACCTACTCCAATTCTCATCTGCAATCACACAGTACCTTTTATTTTTAAAATATATTTTATTTTCAAGTCATTAAAACACGAACAGTTAGCTAACTAAAATTAGCCATAATCCACAACTTCAACTGCTTAGTTACAGCGTGATTTTAATTTTGTATTTAAACCATCCTTGTATACTTATTTTTTTATTATTATTTTATGAATAATATTAAGTGTTTATTTATATTGGTAATTTACTTAAAATGGGTGATTTCATGTACATATGTTACATTTTGTGCCCATTTCTTAGCACCTTAACATCCGATGTCTTTCCTTATTCTGCTGATGTTTACAGTGCATGAAGTCAAATAATGTGCAAGAAAATACTAAAGTTGTCTACCTCCAGAATACTTGGGGTGCCTTGTCGTTTAGAGTGACTCCAATTTAGAAAAATATTCCCTTCAATATTTGAACAGTTTTTACCAGCAGTGTGACAAGAAAGTCTTCAAATGGACTGGAATGTTATATTGTCGTATAGATAAGGATTAATTAAAATTAGTTTTTGAACACATGTTGGTGCATTACGTGATGTAAATGCATTTTACGTTTGAATTGAAATCAATGAATGTTTTTATTCTTGTCATTTCATTAACTGCCAATTTTCTCACATCCTGAGAAACTGTCCTTTCTAGAATTCAAAGCATTTTATTGTCTGGTTCTTTTTTATGATAGAAAGCAGTAAGAGAGGAAACTTAATATAGTTCTAAACTAACTCTTTGACAGATTCTGATGTAGCTTTCATTTGTTCTGAATCATTAACAACAAAAGTGAAAGCTGCTTCAGATATCGGTTTTAAATAAGTAGGTAAAGGACTCTTCAACAACAATAAACTTTATTTTACATTTACTTTTTTGTAATATTTATTGAAAAATTAAATAATGTTAACATTTTCAAGAAAATATACAATTCTTCTAATTCCATCCACTTATCAGTCATAAGGTTACCAACGTTCTGTTTTAATATATGTTTTGTTAATTTAACAAAGTGAATGGTTAAGATTAAACGTTGTATTTTTTTTTTTATCTGTAATGTGTAATTGTGCTAATATTTTTGTGCACTTTTTTAATTTGTACAGCCTTCTCAAGTTTTTTATCAATAATCGAGAGTGGAAAAGTATGAATTAAATTCCCATTTTATACTCCAAAGCCATGGAAAATTTTAATATTTTTACTTGTTATTTTACAAATTATCTTCTTTTTTGTATAATATTTTATTGGATTGAATGCATAATTAAGTACTTTTGTGCTCTGTAGAGCTGACTTTAATAGATCCCTATTTTTATTTTGTAGGATTTAAACTTTTGTTGGGTGTTTTACCTTTTCCCCCCAATTTTTTAATATCATGATGCCATAACAAGTTGCAAGGGGTGGCCAAAGCCATTTTTACTGTCACTACTATCACCAATTATATGCTAGATGGATTTTTACATATCTTGGATATAATCTAACATTCGAGGATGATGTAGAAATAAAATGCAAACTTTTAAAATATTTTAAAACATTTGAAATAATCAATAGAGCAATGAAATGTTTCCTAGTTCAGAAAAATACAAGAGTATGTTTATATAAAACATTTGCAAGACCAGTATTGTGTTACGGAAGTGAAGTATGGACTGTAAGACGAGGGGATGAAAGCAAAATAACAGATTATGAAATGTGCTTTATGAGGAGAACAGCAGGGTGTACAAAATGGGGTTTAAAAGGATTGGCAGAACTTGATTTGGAGCCTGTTCTTCAGTTTATGCACACATACCAGAGCAACTAGATGAGATATTTACAACAGATGAGCTCCCGTAGAATTCCTAAAGCTATGTTTTATTACCAACAACATGGAAAGAAATCTCTGGGGCATCCAAAAAGTGTTGGAAAGAAAATTCTTCCTTTATGAGATCATAACGGGCTATAGGGCCCAACACTTGTTTGGATGCTGATGATGATGAGGTGGAATATTTGTACACTGAGAGAGAGGCATCTTTCAAAAATGTTCTATTCTCTTTTTCACTTTTATAAACATGATTTTCTCTAGAGTAATTCCAGGTTTTCTTCCTTTCATATGAAACTTTTTATTTGTTAATTTCCTTAATTATTAGTTTTAAGTTCACTCTATTTTTAGGATTGCCAGATCAGCAGTGGCAAAGCAAAAGTCTGGAGAGGCTGAAAAATCTGCTTATCTTATACAAGGTGACCCAAAAAATGGGTATGTTTGAAATGTGTTAAAGCAACAGTATGGTGTGCTGTTTCATCACATGGTATCATCAGACATTATTTCTTTGATAATGAACATGAGAACACAGTAGCGGTCAATGCGGATCGTTACATGGATATGTTACAGACTTTCATAGCACCTAAATTGAACAATTTTTCACACGTTCAAGACACCTGGTTTCAACACAATGGAGCAACATCACACACTTCATGGCAAACAATGGCAGTGGTGCAACATTTTTTTGGTAACTGTGTGATCTCAAGATTCAGTAATGTTCCCTGACCCCATAGATCGCCGGATTTGACAGTTTGTGATTTTTTCTTGTGGGGCTATCTCAAGAATAAAGTGTACACAGCTTGACTAAGAACTATACATGAATTAAAACAGAGAATTCAGGATGAAATTTACAGTATCCCAGCTGAGATGTTGCAGCAGTCAATGAGGAATCTCCAGAGCAGATTTCAAGAATGCATTCATATGGGAGGATGCATCTCAAGAGCGTAATTTTTAAAAAATGATAAATTTCATCATTGTTTCTTAAATGGTAAGTTGTAAGGTTTCCATTATACATAAATAAAATGTTTTCTGACATCACTCTTAGTTTTATGGACTATTCAAATATTCTTGTCTTTTGTGTCACCTTGTACTTTTTACACATAAAATCTATGTGTAAATTCTTCTTCATTGCAAAAGAATCATTCCTTGAAGCTCTAAACAATAGCAAGTTAATTAATGGTTTTCTTTTCAATGGAAATTGTTACCTAGATAATTTCACTGCATTATTATACAATATTATTATATATTAATATAATGATGCTTTTGATAGAGTGATAACTTATTGGATCAGATGAATTTGATGTAATTTTACTACCTTTCTTGGCTAGAAAGTCAGCTGTTTCATTACCCTGTATTCCGCGATGTGCTGGTATCCATTGA
The DNA here is from genome assembly GCA_030762935.1 of Hymenopus coronatus. Lineage (NCBI taxonomy): Eukaryota > Metazoa > Arthropoda > Insecta > Mantodea > Hymenopodidae > Hymenopus > Hymenopus coronatus. The sequence goes on from CM060895.1 coordinate 15,381,956, forward strand.
AGTATTAATCTTTTATTTAAATTAATTAGTATTTTATGATTTTACAGCATTCTGCAATATTTAGGCTATTAGGTGTTACATCAGATGTTATCAATATTATAGCTGCTTAGAGTCAGATAGTAGTACAACTTTTTCAAATTTATTTATATGACATAGTAGATTTTGTAAGCTCTGAAGTATTGTTGAAATATCTCCATCAAAATTTCTGGTATTTAAACTTAATCTTTTGTAGAAAGAGAAGACAGTGCATATTTCACCTGCGCCAGTACCACCTTTACTTGGTAAGCTGGAACTGTCAGTATAAACATGTAGCCATTCATTCATAAAGGGTATCTTAAATTTATTATTTCTAGTGTCATTTGTTTCAGAACACACAAAGAGATTTCAGATTTTGTAAATTCTTCAGCTAGTGTAGATAGTGGTCAATATCAAATAGTTCTAGCGGGTTAATATTTGTTTGTATGTTTTCTTTTAAGTAAGGAAGTTTTAATTTATGCTTGGTTTCTCTGACTTAGTAAAGAAACTTTGTTGAGTTTTTAGGTTTACTTTTGGTTTACTTTTTTCCCAGTCATTACAAGGAAGTCTGATTAATTTTTCATATTGTAAGATGGCTGCTTGTTCAATGTCAAGTTCAATTCTTGGATTATTTATTAAAGTTTGTAGAGCAAGTACTGGGGTAGTTTTAACAACTCCAGTTACTAAGTGAAGAATTTGGTTTTGTAGAATATAAAGTTTTTCAATATTTGCAGTTGTTACAATATTTAAATGTTGGTTTAATATACATCTTGTAAAAAGTGTTTAAAGTTTGTGTAGTGCTTCCCCATTTCTTGCCTGCCAGTCTTTTTAATAGTGGTAATGTTTTTCAGTTTTTTTTTTGCATATATATTATCAATGTGTTTTTTCCATGTAAATTTTGTCTCGAAACAATACCTAAATATTTGGCTTCATGTGTTTCTATGTATTGTGTTTTCACAGTAATAAAATATTTGTTTCTTGATCTGTTTAATTGTAGTGCCTCCTTTAATTTTCCTGCAGTCTGCAGCAAGATGCGACCCATTGAATTACATAAACAGTAAATTTTTTATTAAATGAAATTTGTGAGTCGAGGTGTAGACACTTATTGCTTCACTTATGTTTTTTAAACAGGATATGTTTCAAAAGCCATTGTTTTTATGTTCACCTGTTGTTTCTCGACTGGCGTAGATGGCATTGTCTTCTCCATATCTATGGCTTAAGTTGGTGTAATATACTTGTCAAATACATCTGGTGGTGATATCTCAAAATTCATGAACTGGTGCAAGTTCTTTTTGATAAATATTTTCCCCCAAACAATAGGTCTATAGAGTGATTCACATTCATTATTAACTCTGTGTTTTTGTTTATTTCATGGTTGGAACTCCAAAAATGTGCTGCAACTGCTGACTTGTCTGTTTGTTTATTTTTTATGTTGTACATAATATGTTCTTTGGTCCTGATGCCAATATTTCTTTTGGTTTTCCAATTTATACTTTATCGCAGCTTTTGCACTTGATCTGATAGATTCCTGGTTTTTCTTTTTGGGATTCCTTTGGAGGTGGTCTTAATAAATTTCGGAGGTTATATCTGTTCTGGGGTACTAGAATGATGCTATATTTGGAGAATAATTTCTGAAATTTTTTGTGGAAAAATGGGTGATATGAAAACTCTTAAATATCTTTTTCTTTTCTTCTACTAGTAAATTTTTTGTTGGATGTTGTTCAAATTATTTGTTATTGTGTCATGGATACTGGCTAGGTATTACATTTATTGCTGTTTTTGAGCTGAAAAATTTATTTAATTGGATAATTGTTGAGGTTTGCTGAGAACAAATGCTTGTTTTTGTTGTTGTTTTTTTTTTCATTATATAAATATTACTTAATTCATTTTCTCATTTTTTGTATGAAAAAAATAAATATACAGGCAAAGGTTACTTAATTCCATCAAAGGAAATATACAATTTTAATTATATAAAGCTATCCTGATACAGCAATTCAACAAACTTTATGTCTCCAAAATCTCCAAAATAGGTTTTAATAGCCTAAAATGTCATAGGTTAAGTTTTTGAGGAATATAAAGCCTTGTCACTTCAACTTATTTCATTAATTCTTTTTAGATATAATGATTGGTTGAACCAGTTCATATCTCTGAACTACTTCACTTATGCACGTATCTATATAAAACACAAAATTCTTCCCTGTGTAATTTAAATGGGGATTGTAAAGACAGTTATGGTATTCTATTGAAGCAGAGATAAACATTTTACTTATTCTGAATTCATTTATATTCTAGATGTTCCAAAAGGCTCGTAAATGGCTAAAGGGGCTTACAAAGGCTTAAATATTAGATACTTTTGTTTTAATTTTTTTAATACTCCAGAAAAATCACTTTTATTGCTGACTTTTAAAACATCACACAGCAATTATATTATACAGAGAGATGCATAGAAGACACAAGAAGGTGCAAGAGTGAGAGAGGGAGAGAACAGTGAGTTAATGCAGCAATGCGAGCTCACCTGTTGGTTCCTCAAATCTATAAATAAATAGGTAGAAATTTGTAATAATTGCACAAAAATATTTAAATTGTTATAATGTAAAGCTTTCCTGAATATTTCAAGCATATAAATGGAAAACTGTGGGTCACATAACATTTTGAATAACGAAAAGTGGTAAAAGAAAATAATCTTAAGAAAACAGACTTGAAAGTTTAATATTGTGCATTGCCTAGATGACTATAAAATGGGTGACATTAAGAAAATGAAAGTGTAACATGGATGTATAAACATTAAATCATTTGTCAAAAATGTTACTGATGTAGATAGATACTGGTTAGATCTATTTAAATTCTTTTGTTATTCATTTGTTTGTGTGAAAGTTTTTATAAGTATGATTATTTTATGTTTAGTTTTTTGCATCTTTTTGTTGTATTATTAGTGTATGACTTTGTTTTTCAGAATTTTGCTCCCATTTTTCCACTCTCTTCTTGTGGAGAAGTAAACTAGTGCATGTGATTAATATGAGCATATTTATAAGTTGCTTGCATCTAATTTATCTGCATTTAGACAATTTTGTATTGTTTAATATAAAGAGATTATTCTTCAAGTGACAGAGTTTTATATTATTCATTTATTTATGACACTGCATATAGGTTATGTAATACCTTCCACAAATTAGCAGTACTATAAGTGTACGTTATGTAATGCAGTTAATATCAGTCCTTCCAAAGCGTAGTTATGTATTTATTTGCTCTTCCTTGCCACTAAACCCACTCTTTTGGGATAGATGGAATGTTACAGGTATACCTAATCACAGCATAGCTATTTTGAAGCCAGCTACAAGTCTATTCCACTAAATGAAGTGCTCGTTGACTATTATGCTACTGGACTGTGTCAATATCTATGAGCACCAGAAGTTGGTAACCTTCTATATGTAATATGCTTTCACTTTAAGGGGGAATACTAAGAAATAACATTGTTACATCCTGGTAGGTATACGGGAGAGAAGTGATCATGTATTTATTTACCTTACAGAAGCTGAGACGGGAAGGAGGGGTGGGGAGTTGAGGAAGTAGTGTGCAATACAAGGGTTTCTCCAGCAGTGGCCTTCTCCAGGTTCATCCTGTCGTTGTAGGAGAGTGACGCCCTTGCGAGCAGCACGCTGACAGTCTGCATCACCGAGACAGAGAGAGTCAGCTTCAGAGACAAACATCACGTCACATGCAGCTGGCGATGGCGAACCTACCTCAGGACCCTAAAAACAAACAAACATACAATATGAGACAGCAAATCAGTTGGGAAAGTATGCAACATGAAGGTGAACTTTCCTTTTGAAAAACAAACTTTTACAGCAAAAATTTTATTATTTTTACAGGTACCTAGAACAAATATTTTACTCTATGCACAAATTTTACATTAGCCCGCCTGGGTAGTGTGTTGGTAGCATGTCTGCTTCACATTCAGATGGTCATGAGTTGGAATTTCGCTTAGGGTGAGTTACCTGGATAAGGTTTTTTCAGGGTTTTCCTTTATCTTGAGAAGACGAATGTCGAGTAACTTTAAGCTCCATGGACCTCGAGATCACTTGAGCATCATTTCACCAATTTCATTCATCGTCCGATATGACCAACCAGGTTAAAGTACATTAAACTACCAAAAAGAAAAAAAAAAAAAAAAAAAGAAAAAGAAAAAAAAAAAAAAAAAAAACCTTTAACAGCAAAAATATTATTTTTACAGGTACCTAGAGCAAATATTTTACTCTAAGCATAAATTTTATATTAAAATTTTACTGAAGAGGTCTCTCGATTACAACAATCTATTTGGCAACAAACTATTCTCATAAAATGTGTGAATATCACATGCATGCAAGTTGCCAGGTTTTATTTATTTTGTTATCATGGCTATAAACAAAATCTATACATGTAGAATTCAATCTTCCGCAGTTACTCTTCAAGTTAGAAGTAAAACCTGTGATAGACAACTGCCATCTGATATTACTTCGGAAGGCAAAATGCCCTTAAAGATATACTTATAGACTGTGTTTGTGTATCAGTATAACTCATGGTGGTACTTACACATAGATAACAGATCTGGTGGAGAGTACACAGTGACAGAAACAGATGTGCATGGTCTCCAACAATAGCATCCATATTATGACAGGTCTTGAAAATATGCTCCAAAGCTGGACATTCCACTTCTGAAATAACACAATCAAACCTTTAGCAAAACTAGCTGTCATTCTAAACTCATTAATTAAAACATCATATCAAATTGAGTTGTACATCATTATTCTTATTTCTAATAATCATAATCTTTATTCACCATTAAGCTTACAATATGCAATAAGTTTCATCAGTCAGTTTTAAACAAGTATTTACACATGTATTTACAGGTAACCAATATTTACAAATTTATGTACAAAAAATCTGATGTGTTACATTCACATGACTTTCTCTACATCTCTACAAAAAATTATTGTTAAAAAGCGTATGCTTCTATTTACTTCATGCTAATCAAGAAAAAATTAGGAGAAATAGTCTTATTACTTACTTCTATTACTACATACTACTACTTACTACTTACTACTGTTTATATAACATCAATTTTCTGTTTTAACGTGATCAACATTTTTTGTGTGGTAAGATTTTGTCCATCTCTTACGGTTTAGCAGTTATGCAAAATTCCGTAAAATTCACAGAATAAAGTAGTCTTCAGAGACTATTCCCAGAAAATTCAAAATATACATTTTATTTTTCAAGTAAATATCTTTAATATACAATATTTTAATCAAAATCGTTAGAGCCATTTTTGAGAAAATCAAAATTTTCAGAAAAAGTTACATCTAAAGGGTACTTATGGATGGCAGGACTTTCTTGAAAATCTTTATGTCGCATCCTTGGAAGATACCACACTTAAATATCAAGTTTGGTATTTAACAGTCTTTTTGTTTTTCAGCTATGCTGCCCACAGACACACACATGGACATTTTTCTAAAAGTGCTTTTTCTGGATTAAGGAGGTCCTAAAACATGTATTTCCACTGAAATCTTGCTATAAAATTTTTGGGTGGAGTGCAATACCTTCTTTATACACTATGTATATAGTACATGTAGAGAAAGTAAAAATATCTAAGAAGCTGAATCAATTTAAGTTTTACACATATTTAACATTAATATGCAATCATAGTAGGTTAACAATTATCTATAAATTATTTACTAATTAGGCTTCCAAGTAATGCATACTACAGTTGAACTTGTTTTATACGTTACCCAGTTGTAAGTAATTGGCATTTATACGTAAATTTTCGTAGGTCCTGGCAAAATGTAATTTAGAAACCTGTTAACAGAACCTTATTTATACGTATTAAATTTCTGTGAAATACAACTGAGTTTTATGTAATTATAATGAGCATACGGTATACACTATCTTAAAAGAAACTCAAGGGTATTTTCCTTATCTCTGTGGACAAAAATGCAAGCTGAGAAGGTGACTTTCAGCCTCAGAAACAAAAGACAATAATACTTTTGCTGGTAGAGCGTGACAATGCAGCATAAACGAGAAGTAAATATAAAAATATTCGGTATTTGGTGTATATTGTTAAACAGCTGTTTGTCGTTCAGTTCTCAGTTGCTTTTAATCAACCATGGAGAACACAAAAAGGAAATGTTATATGCTAGATCACAAAGTGAAATTCATATGAGAGGTGGAGCTTAATCCACACAAAACCAAAACCAAAATTGCTTCAGACTTAGGAATTGCTTACTCCACACTATGTACAGTCATCAGTAACAATAATGTTATTTTCGATGAGTTTTTAAAATTGGGTGCCAAATCAACAAAATGCAACCATCAGCAGGAAGAAGGATATGCTGATTTGGAAATGGCACTTTTCACTTGGTTCCAGCAGAAATGCGCAAAGATTTTGTACAACTTCAAATGTGGCTTAAATGAAACACAGTCACTTGAGCATTTGAGGGGGGCTTTTGGGGACTATTCACCATCATGTGCCACTGTATTCCGCTGGTTTGTAGAATTTAAAAGGGGGCGACAATCTCTTAAAGATGAAGAGAAGAGCAGCAGACCAACAACAATAGTGACTGACAAAATCATCACCGCTGTGGAAACAATGATTAGAAGATCCAAGACTAATCTACAAGGAAACTGAGTTAGCATGGGGGTTAGTTTGCCGAGTGTTTCAACCATCTTCCATGAACATCTTTGTGTAAAAGTAATTCAAGATGGGTGCCCCATAATTTAATTGAAACACAGAAGCTCCAAAGGGCAGAATGGTGCAAAGAATTGCTGAAGACATTTAACTGTGGAGAGTCTTGTCATGTTTCAGATATTGTTACAAGTGATGAAACATGGATCTACGAGTATGACCCTGTAACAAATTGCCAGTCCTCCTTTTGGGTGTTCCAGCTACCCTGAAGAAACAGTTTCTGCATACGAAGAGGAGTTATCTGCAGTACTAGAAACTGAGTGGCGTGGATGCTTCCAGAAGTGGTTTCGGAGGATGGAACACTGCATACAGTACCAGGGAAAGCCTTTTGACAAACTGGGATACACACAAAAGAGCAGTAAAATACAAACAAACCGACAAATCAGCCATTGCACACCACTTTTGGTCTACTAACCATCAAATAATATCTTACATACACCTTATAACATCTGTCAGATATACGACAGAGCTCATCGTCTGGGGAAAAATCCATATCATTAAAAACCAACACCATGTATTCAACTTTGAATTGCCGCCACAAAATATATTGCAGAAGTTCGTCACCCAGCCACCAGGGACCGTCACACCTCAACATAGAACATCCTGTGGAAATTCAGTTGGAAACCATCGACAATGATGCCCACATGGCATCGAAACCGGTCTGGAAAGAATATATGTAAGTGATACTTAAGTGTTACAAACTCAACTCAAAAATATTCTATGCATATGTATCACTGTTCTAAAACACCCTTTCATTAAAATTGTTCTTATTTTTATGAGTATTCATATTTTGCTGTCTTATTACTTATCTAGTGACTGCCACCTATCAGCAAACCTGAAGCAATCATACAGGAAGGTGACTATGCAACTTAGGTCACCGGTCTAGCAAGCATCAGTGTGTATAGAAGAACTTATAGAGTCATAAATAAATAAGGAAGTGAAATAACACTTACCGTTATTGAGGTTAATTTCCTGCCTGCCCATGTCACCTTCAGACAAAGGCTGTACTATGACTGGACCATCCAGAAACTCCCCAATATCATCATCCTCTTCTTTTCCTCCTCTTTTGTCCTTCTCATCTTTGCCATCTTCTACTTTCTCTTTCTTCACTGCTACTCTCTTATGTTTCTCCTCTCCCTCTTCAGTTTTCCTATTTTCAGGATTATACCTGTGATAAAAGTTTAACAATTAGTTCAACTGTTTGACTGTGCAGTGGAGTTTAGCTTTTTAAAGATCTTATTAAATATAGGGTCTTTCCACAAGAGTGTCCTAACTTTAACATGCGATAGCTGCTATTGTTATGGAGTTACAGCAGTCATTTTTTGTGTGGTTACAGTTGTTATTGACAAATAACCATGGAATGTTACAGCTTTCAGCAACATGTAGAAATTGTGTAATTTCCAAGACGAAGATGGAGAAGCTCCTACTGCCATTCACTCACCCCACACACCCACCACCCCACTCCCACACCCCACCCCCATAACCCACACATACACACAAACATATCTACAGGGTGGGAGGTGAATAAGTGCAGATAATTTGATATTTAGTAAAGAACAGTGTGCATAACACGTAACTGTATTTCATTTTGTCCACTTACTAATAGCATTGTTCATAAATGAAGCATAAATTTCGGAGTTTAATATGTTTTGAACGACTCTACGGTATACCTCTCTTGTGTTTACATACAAGCAGATTAAGTTTCCTTTAATGATATCACTGGTTCCCCTCTTCCCCTCCCAATTTGTGTATGTAACTAAATGATAAACAAGAATGCACTAAGCCCACCTGGGTAGCATTCTGCTTCACATTTAACAGGTCACAAATTTGAATCTTCCTTGGGGTGAGTTACCCAGATAAGGTTTTTTGGGTGTTTTCCCTTATCCTGAGAAGAATGTCCAGCTCTATGGACCCTGAGGTCATTTGAGCATCATTTCACCAATTTCATTCATTGTCCGATATGACCAACCAGGTTAAAGGATGTTAAGCTACGAAAAAAGAATGCACTATGATATAGGCTTCCTCTGAACTTAAAATTAAACTTTTTTGTTGTGAGAAATCAGTTTTTCTGAGATATATGGTAAATCTAACAATTACATCAATTGTTAAAAAAGTTTTATCAGAGCAAAGCATAGCAAGTAACTCTTATATGAGGAAAATTCTTTCTGAGGAACAATTATTATCTCTAAATTATAAAATGTGACCTACACTATTTTCTTTGTGTAGCTTTGACTATACTTAAACCTAGATCGGAAAGAGTGTAAGTGGAAGGCTGGGTAGAGTGTTATAAATAATCCAATAATCATGAGCAGCTTATATTTCAAATTTATCAATATGACGTCAGAATATAACATAGAAAATTTCAAGGAATGGTAAATGTGCAATTTTAGAGGGCAATTTTCCACATATTTCTAGTTTCCCTGGGTGCTAGATATTATGCTTATAGAACTAAAGTACTCTCCATTTGGGAAAAATTATTCATACGTAAAAATAAGGACAACTTATATAGTGTGTCCACACTAAAAATAGCATCTTTAAGAAGTAAGGGAAGTGAGGCAGTGAATCCAGGCTGATGATGGAGATAACAGTCTTCGAAATACGTCCCAGTAAATTCTGAAATCTCAATTTGTGCAAATAAATGTCTCAGAAACAGTTTGACTTAACCAATTAAAATGTTCTGCATATGTGGCAATAATTTGAAGTTAATCAAAAGAAAATTGTGGATTTTTAGTTATTCATAAATGCACTGTCCTTTTCTGTTTCTTGCAAGCGATAGAGGAGTATTCAAGCACTGTGCTCTACACAACCTCAGTAGGAAGAGATGAGATGAAAGTTCTGAACGGTTGTTGCCTGGACCAAGTAGTGGTAGATAATGCAGGATCCCTAAGGTTCACAGATGGAGACACTGTTCTCTTGACAAACAGGTCCAAACTGACCTGGTTCCATACCAGTGAAGGAAAAACAGTTACATTGTACATATCCATCATGCACCACACACCACCAGCAGGAATCTAACAACATTTACTACTAATATTTGCTTGAAGTCTCATTGCAACAAAATGTCTTGGGGATTCAGATCTGTGAGAGTGGTTTGAAAATATGTTATGATGCCTTTGTAGCTACCTAAAGAAAAATATACTAACAATCAAGTTTCAATACATATGATAGATATAGTATACTGGCAAGGATCTGTTATTTTGCTTTAATTAAATAGTTTCTAATAGTTGATCAAATTCATTTTCAAAATAGGTCAGATGATTAAGTGCTGATTTACTAAATCAGTTCAAATACTAACCCATGCCATTTTTTTAACATGCGAAAAATCATAAACATGCCCTTGTTTTTCATATATGACTGTTGTTCAATAAATAATGACCCATATTTTTTTTCTCCAAAAGTATTTATTCCACAAAAATGAAATTTAGATATATGAAAGAATAATGTTTTGTCTGCTCACTTTATTTTTCTACATAATCACCTTCAAGTCCAGTGAGACACGAGGGTAAGTATTCTTGTCAGTAAAAATCTTTACACTGCCTGCAAAGCCAAGTTTTCGCCCCTTTGTCATCTTTGAAATGTCTTCCACAAATGGCATTCTTTAATGGTCCAAACAAGTGGAAATCTGAGGGAGCCAAATCAGGACTATAGGGTGGATGGGGTAACACTGTCCAGCCCTGTTTCACGACTTGGGAAAGAAGACCTCAAACTTGTATGAGGACGAGCATTATCATGCTGAATAAAAACTTCCCCTGGGTTGACATGGCGCTGCAGTTGCCGGAAGTGCTGCTTAAATTTGTCTAATGTTTTGACGTAACTTTCTGAATTAATGGTACCACCTTTTGGCATCACATCAATGAGAATTATGCCCTCACCGTCCCAAAACACTGCAATCATGACTTTTCTGGCTGGAGGAACTATTTTGAATTTTTATTTCTGTGGAGAGAGAACATGATGCCATTCCATCGATTGTCTTTTTGTATCGGACTCAAAGTGATGCCCCCATGTTTCATCACGTGTCACAAGGCCTCCCCGTCAACTTCAAAGCGTTGCAACAAATCGGAAGCAATGTCTTTTCTTTGGGATTTGTTTTTGACAGCAAGACACAGAGGAACCCTTCTTGCACAAACTTTTGTGTGTCCGAGCTCATTGATAATCACATTCACACTTCCTTTGCTTACTGACAGCTTCAGTGACAATTGCCAAGTCATAATGCAGCAATCCTCTTGAATGACAACATCAGCCCGCTGCAGCATGTCAGACATGACAGTTGTGAGAGGTCTTCATGCTTGCGGCAAATCTTGAGGCTCTGTGTCCAGCGACCAACGGTACTCCTATCGACCACAGATGTTCTGTACACTTTGCACAAACGTATATGAATATTCCCCATGGTTTCTTTCACTGCTATGAGAAATTCAATCACAGCACATTGTTTATCAAAGATGCCACTTACAGATGCCATTTTAAAACGTTCCTACACCTGCACTTTCTGTTGGAAGAAATTGAAACTTTGTAAACACATGCTGTAAACTTCAAGTAAGTCGCACCTAAATTTGCATATTTCTCAAAAATGTTTTTCACTGCAAAATAATTTGTGGGGCATTATTTATAGGGCAACCTTCATAAGTATTGGTTCTAAACAGTATAAAACCAGAATCACAGCCATATCTAATTAATGAAATCTAGGTTATTTCTAACTTTAATAATTTCCAAACCCTAATCAGCTGTTCCAAATACAAACTATTCTTATAATCTACATCATGTTAATTAATATAAATATTGCTCTAATTATTTGCTTCCTTTTAAGTCAAACAGAAATAAGGGAATACTTTAGTCTAAAGCGTTAGTCAAATCCTTTAAAAGCTTGCCATATGTGAAACAATGGAGGTTTGGTTTGCTTTGTATGGTCCCGTTTGAGAAAAGTTAGGTATTTAAAATTCAAACCAATAAACAGGAATATCTCAGAAACAGTATGGTCTACAAAAAAAGCATAAATTATGTAAATTATGCGTTTTAACAAGATCTACACTTTTTGTATAGTAGGTTTTTCTCTATCTCTTACGGTTTAAGCATTATACAAAATTCTGCATTACTCAACCAGAATAATGAGATCTTCAGGGGCTATTTATTCCCAGAAAATTCAAGATTTACATTTCTGTAGGTTTATATCATCAGCAAATCACATGTCGCCCTCCGTGGTGTAATGGTTACCATGCTGACTTCATATACCCAAGGTCGCGGGTTGAAACCCGGCAGAGGACGATGGATTTTTTTGGGTGTAAAAATCCTTAGCATGGCTTCCTTCGGAAGGGAAGTAAAGCCGTTGGTCCCGTGTCGTAGATTTATGGCACATAAAAGAACCTCAAGCCTGATAGAGAGCCCTCTGAGCAAAATTAAGTGGTCTTTCACGCCCAATATAGAATGGGACGCTGAGAACCACAGCAGTTAAAGAGCGTCCATAAAAAAAAAAAAAAAAAAAATCATATTGTTTATGTTATTTGAATTAGAAAGCTTATAAACATAATCAGGCCCAAATTTAGGACCTCTCTCGTCCCTGGGCAAAAAAGAAAAAAACATTTGCTGTCCCCTATCTTGCAATACATATATTACTTAAATTTTCACAACATAGAGAATGGTTTCACTAGTTTAGATACTTAAGTATGAGTGGCAAACACCATAAGTGAGTTTATTAAAATTTAAGTAGAAACATCCTAATAGAAAGAACTTACACTAAAGAGGCATCACCCCATATTAGATGTCAAAACACATACAATTTAAATAACAAGAGGCTTCCTCCTTGCCCTGTCATTTGCAAATAAGTTTATGAGTTCTTCATAGTCCATTAACGTTAGAAAATTAACATTAATGAATAACAACACACACTTCTTGATCTTACAATTTCTTATGTGAATTAATCGATTCTCACTATTGGAATGTATTTTGCTTTGTCTCCGCAACGTGCACATAGCATGCAAACTAATCAGCATAGCCAACCATGCGTCAATTAATACTCCTCTATGAGCAGCAAATTTAAATGAACCTGACGTTTCATGTCTATGCTTTTTACTTTCTCTACATGTACTATGTACATAAAGTATAGAGCACCAAAAAATTTGACACCTAGATTTCACCAGAAATACATGTTTTGGGTCTCCCTGAATCCAAAAAAAGCATTTTTGGAAAAAGGTCTGTGTGTGTGTGTGTGGACAGCATAGCTCAAAAACGAAAAGACCGTTAAAATCCCTCCCCCCCGGGCAAGTACCCTTTACATGGAACTTTTTTTCGAAAATTTTGATTTTCTCAAAAATGCCTCTAACGATTTTGATTAAAATATCATGTATTAAAGATATTTACTTATTTACTTGACAAATAAAATGTATATCTTGAATTTTCTGGGAATAACCTTTGAAGACTACTTCATTCAGGATGAATTTTACGGAATTTTGCATAACTGATGAACTGTAAGAGATGGACAAAAACTTACCATATAAAAAAATGTTGAGCACATTAAAACACACAATTTATATCATATACATTTTTTTCGTGGAGTTGATTGTTTTTGAGATATCTTTTGCTTTTGTTTTAAGCTTTGAAAAACTTATACTTTTCTCAAACAGGATTTTGTCAACTCCTGTCCATACAAACAAAGGAACTTCAATCACATAGCAACCAGCTTTTGACTATGACTTCTTTAACCTATGGCACTCCCTTATTTTACTACTACTTACAAGGAAGCAAGTAATAAGACTATTTCTGCTAAGTTTTCTCGATTAGCATGAAGTAATGAGAAGCATAAGCTTTTTAACAATAATTTGTAACAGAGATGTAGAGAAAGTCATGTGAATGAACACATCAGATATTCTTTTTTTTTGTGAAGCTTTCCAGTAATTTTGCCGCCCCCTAAAATGAGCTGCCCTGGGCAGTTGCCCATTTGCCCTGCTGTAAACATGGCCCTGAACATAGTTAAGTTCCATTAATGCAATAAAACCAAGTGCTGCATATGAGAATATACCCTTCGAGACATCTTTAAGTTCTTGAGTGTGTTGTGGCCTGAGCGCTCAAGTAGTGTCAAGACATGCTGCACATCAGAATCATTTGCCCAGCCCAACTGAAACGTGATATGAAATGAAATGATGGAGAATACGGGATTGGAAACATTTGTGGTATTAGAAATATCATTACAGCATTATTCACCTGGCACAAGGAAATACCACCCGAACCAGAGTAGGCAGTCAAAGAGGATCAAAAGCACAACCTCTCACATAGTATTAAGAAAAAAAGTAATTACTTAGACATTCTCTGCGCTTGCAGGCTGGTCTTGAACTCCGCCAAAGCTTGTCTCATTTTCTCCAGGCTGTAAGCTGCGGCCAGACGAGCCAACACCTTGTCCTTCACCTCCTGGATTTCCTTTGAGTCTGTTGTGCCCTCGTGAGCCCCAGTATACTTGACAGCCTCATTCACAATTTGGTCCTCTATGTGTTGCAACTTATCATCCATGTTGTCAATTGTAGAGTCTTCACTCGATTCTGAAATACAAGTTACATGTATTAAACACTTTCATCAGGAATCTAATGGAGTGGCTATTGAGCTTCTGAGAAAAGTATTAAATGCACAACCCACAGCTTAAATGCAAGATACTCTTTTCTCTTGTTTTACTTTCTGCATTTACAATAAAATGTAAATGGCATTTTATTTATGGACGCTCTTTAACTGCTGTGGTTCTCAGTGTCCCATTCTATGCTGTGTATGAAAGACTGCTTAATTTTGCTCAGCGGCCTCTCAATCAGGCTTGAGGTTCTTTTAAGTGTCATAAATCTATGACACAGGACCAACTTTACTTCCCTTCTGAAGGAAGCCATGCTAAGGATTTTTATGCCCGAAAAAATCCATCGTCCATCGCCGGGTTTGAACCCGCGACCTTGGGTATATGAAGTCAGCATGGTAACCATTACACCACGGAGGGCAATTGCATGTACAATAGGCATAGTGGATAGAGAAGGTATCATAGTCGACACAAAAATTTAGATTTCACCAGAAATATATGTTTTGAGGTTCCTTGAGTCCAAAAAAAGCATTTTTAGAAAAAGGTTGTGTAAAATACCAAAGTTGGTTAAATAACAAACATGGTATTTAAGTTCAACATCTTCCAAGGATGTGACACAAACATTTTCAACAACATCCCCCACCCTCAACTACCCTTTACATGGAACATTTTTCGAGCATTTTGATTTTCTCACAAACGGCTGAAATGATTTTGTTTAAAATACCATATATTAAAGATATTTACATAAGAAGTGAAATGTATATCTTGAATTTTCTGGGAATAAATAACCTCTGAAGATCTCTTTATTCTGGTTGAGTTTTTCAGAATTTTATATAATGCTTAAACCATAAGAGATAGAGAAAAACCTACGGTACAAAAAATGTAGATCTCGTTAAAATGAATAATTTATATCATTCATACTTTTTTTGTAGAACTTACTGTTTCTGAGATATTCCTGTTTATTGGTTTCAATTTTAAATACCTAACTTTTCTCAAACGGGACCATACAAAGCAAACTAAACCTCCATTGTTTCACATATGGCAAGCTTTTCAAGGATTTGACTAACATTTTAGACTAAAGTATTCCCTTATTTCTGTTTGACTTAAAAGGAAACAAGTAATTAGAGCAACTATTACTGATATATGGTGGACTTTGTGACAGTGATGTGTTCTAACAATTGAAAATTAGTTGAGTTGATTTTGTAATTATGGTGTGTTTCTCTTTACAAAAATGCGAAGCTACCATGGATTTGTCTTCTTGTTTGAGTTTAATATTTCTGTGGTGTTTGTTTGCTCTTGTTTTTATATTTCTTTTTGTTTGGTCAATGTAGATTTTTTCACAGTCATTACAGCTGAACTGATATATTCCTGGTTTGTTTTCTTGTGGGACATCATCTTTTAATTTAGAATTTAAAATGTTTTTTATGGAGTAATTGCTTTTTGGGGCTAGAATGATGTTATGTTGTTTGAAGATCCTCTGGAATTTGTAGAAAGTTGTAGGGTGGTATGTAAACTTCTTGTAGATCTTGTTTTCTTTCTGGTTTTGAGTGTGTGTACTGACTTCTTTGATTCTCTTCCAATTTTTGGCCTTATTAACTTCTTTGTGCACCAGTTCTGCCCGGAATCCATTCTCTGTAGCTATGTCCAATATCTTAGCAAGTTCACATTGGTATTCTTTTTTGCCCATTGGTACATTTACCAATCTGTGTGTAAGGCTGTTGACTAAGGCATGCTGATGGGGAATAGGATTGTAATTCTTTTGTTTAATATAGCTGTTGGTGTGGGTAGGTTTTATGTAAAGGCCAAATATTAAGTGATTTTCATTTTTGATGATTTTTAGGTCGAGGAATGGTAGTTGTCCATCACATTCCTTCTCCATTATGAACTTTATGGATTTTTTTGCAGATTTAGGAGTTTCTTCTAGCGTCTAGGTGCCGGCAGTCGACCAAAGGAATTGACAATGGAAGCGCATGGCTTCTGAAGCACGTTTTCCGAAATAAAAAGTAGGTGCTGTAGTGTTACAAAATTGACTCAACTTATTTTCAATAATTAGAGCAATATTTATATTGATTAGCAATGATATAGATTATAAGAATAGTTTGTATTTGGAACAGCTAGGGAGAGTCATGTGAATGGAACATCTCAGACTGTTTTTTTCCTTTTGTGCAAGTTAGAGTAGGATAGGGGACTTGCCACCAAACTTAAGGTTATTGGTTCCTGGGAGGGAAGCATCAGGTGAGAAGATACATGAGCAGAGCAATGACAGCATCCCTACAGTTTTCAGATTAAAACACCCCAACAGTCGGACACCCCTGACAGGAATGTTCCTATCCTGGCAACCAGCAATCGGGGAACAGAGATAGTTACACCAAAAATTTCAAAAGATTTTCAATGTGTTCCATTCACATGACTTTCTCTACATCTCTGCCTCAAATTATTGTGAAAAAGATTATGCTTTTATTTACTTCATGCTAATCGAGAAAAAACTAGCAGAAATAGTCTTATTACTTGTTTCCTTGTAAGTAGAAACGAAATAAGGAAGTACCATTGGTTAAAGTGATAGTCAAAAGCTGGTTGCTATGTGACTAAAGTTCCTTTGTTTGTATGGACAGGAGTGGACAAATTCCTGTATGAGAAAAGTAAAAGTTTTTCAAAGCCTGAAACCAATAACAATGAATATCTCAGAAACGATCAACTCCACGAAAAAAAATATATATATATATATATATATATATAGTATAAATTGTGTGTTTTAACATGCTCTACATTTTTTGTGTTGTAAGTTTTTGTCCATCTTTTACGGTTTAGAAGTTATGCAAAATTTTGTAAAATTCACTCTGAATAAAGTAGTCTTCAGAGGCTATTCCCAAAAAAATTCAAGATATACATTTTATTTGTGAGGTAAATATCTTTAATATACAATATTTTAATCAAAATAGTTAGAGCCATATTTGAGAAAATCAAAATTTTCAAAAAAAAGTTCCATGTAAAGGATAGCTGGGGTGGGGGGATTTTGTTGAAAATCTTCTTGTCGCATCCTTGGATGATACCAAACCTAAATGCCAATTCTGGTTTTTAACAGACTTTTTGTTTTTGAGCTATGCTGCCCACAGACACACACACACACACACACACACACACAGACATTTTTCTAAAACTGTTTTTTTGTTGTTTTTTTTTTTTGGATGCAGGGGACCTCAAAACATGTATTTCCGGTGAAATCTCAGTATCAAATTTTTGGGTTACATTACAATACCTTCTCTATACACTATGTACATAGTACGTGTAGAGAAAGTAAAAATGGAACATCAACTTAGCCCCAGTTAATAAACACAGTTTAAAAAACCTCCTCCATACAAACACAAAACATAAAATCCCCCCATTGAAACAATCAGGGATATATGAAATCAGCTGCAAGGAATGTGAAAAGGTATATACTAAAAACAAAACGAAACATTGGACAACGTTTTAAAGAACACATGAGATATTTAAAATAAAAACAGACAGATAGCTCAGCTGTAACACATCACTTTTGGACTCAAAACAACAATTTTCACAGTGAGCCCAAGTTATTAAAATTAGTGCAGAATCCAATTGGATTAACAGTTTGGGAAAATCTATTAATTTTAAAAAACAAAAACAAGCTCATAAATTTTGACATACCACAAACGGACTCATTTCAAAATTCATCTTTACGGAAGAGAGATCTCCACAGGCCACTACCACAAGTTCATCAGTGAATCTCCATTAAAAATGGTGGCAACAGCCACTGAAATTTTCTGGGAGGAAGTAAGTTACTTTATTTCAAGAGTGAAGTGTGAGTGGAATCTATGTTTTTACTCCTAATTGAGAGATAGTCACTTTGAGCATCCTTTTTCTCTGCTACGCCACACCAACACCAAAGGGAAGAAGGATGAATGAAACGACATGGAGGGACAGGAAATTTGGGGGATGAAAGGAACCTGGCAATCTGAGGACACTACTGAAAAAAGCCATGGGTCAGGTAGTCCAGCTATTGGAAGCAAACCCACAACCTCCTGAATGCTGGCCAGGACAAAATCACCTCAGCCAATGCACTTGGTTTGTGCAAGTTACTGTCATGTTTTTTTAAAAAATTACATTCTGTTAACAGAACTATACTCTTTCTTGTAATATATGATTTACAGAATAGAAATGAAAAATTGTTATAACTTCTTAAATGGTTATTTTCTCAAATTTTGTATAATCTTGTATAACTGGAAAACATTGAATGATAACCAAAAACATCCTGCACCAAAAGATGTAGTTCTCTTTAAAATACACATTTAATTTAATATAGGTTTTTTTCAAGTAATTTGTTATTGGATGGGATTCTTGAATACTTTGTCATATTTTTAAAGTCCTGCTTATTTTTATTGTGATTGCATGGAAAGAGTATGGAATTTAGTTAAATATTTTACTGTTGCTATTCTCTTTGCATCTATAATGAAATCTGTAATGTAGTTAGTTACTTTTAAAAGTAAGTAGTTTAACACCCACATTAACATTGAATTGCTTGGAAAGACTTTATGAATCAATAACTGAATTACAATGCCTCATGGAATAGAAATCTGGGGAATGACAACAATCATATACCCAAGGTCGCATGTTCAAACCCGGGCAGAGGATGATGGATTTTTTTGGGCATAAAAATCCTTAGCATGGCTTCCTTCGGAAGGGAAGTAAAGCCGTTGGTCCCATGTTGCAGATTTACTGCACGTAAAAGAGCCTCAAGCCTGATAGAGAGGCCTCTGAGTAAAATTAAGTGGTCTTTCATGCCCAATTTAGAGTGGGAAGCTGAGAACCACAGCAATTAAAGAGCGTCCATAAATAACATGCCATTTACATTTGGGGAATGACAAAGGGATGGCTAAAGATTGATGTAGGGAGTTCATAGAATATTTTGCATACAAATTTTGGGTTTACCCAAGAGTTCATTAGGGGGCATTGCACTAGTGGAGTTAGCAAGGGCAGGGAGAAAATGCCTAATAGAAGAAAGAATTTTGTGGTACTGTATAGATGTATAAATTTAGACAAAAATAATATAGTAAAAGAATGCTTGAAGTTTCAAAAATATGTAATAGGAAGAGAGAGCGAGGGCTGGCATGTGGAGATTGGGATGATATTAGAAGAAATAGGATGAGGAATATTTTGTTGTTAAATGAAAAAAAATCTGATGTGTTCCATTCATATAACTTTCTCTACATCGCTGTAACAAATTATTGTTAAAAAGCTTGTTCTTCTATCTACATCATGCTAATCAATATAAACATTAGTAGAAATTTCCTTATTATTTGGTTCCTTGTAAGTAGAAGGGAAAACACTAATGTGTTCCATTCACATGATGTCCTCTAGCTGGTTGATAAACAAACCTTTTATTCAAAACATTAATCTGTTATCTACAGCATGCTAATCAAGATAAACATAAGCAGAATTATTCTATTACTAGCTCCTTGTAAGTAGAAGGGAAATAAAATAATATACAGGCTAAAGCAATATCTTGTCCTTTAAAAGCGGTCGCTATGTGAAACAATTGAAATTCTTTGCTTGCCAGGAGTAAACAAATGAGAAACAAGAAGAAAGATGTCTTCCCATTTGAGAAAAGTATAAGTGGCTAAAATTGATTTATATTTTTTGTGAAGTAAGTTTTTGTATATCTCTTACGGTTTGCCAGCTATACAATAGTCATCCAGTATGAAGAGGCTTTCAGAGGCTATTCCCAGAAAATTCAGGATATACATTTCATTTTAAAAATATCTTAAACATAAGGTATTTTAATCAAAATTGTTAGAGCCTTTTTTGAGAAAATAAAAATGTTCGAAAAATGTTTCATGCAAAGAGTAGTTTGGGATGGAGGGATTTTCTTTAAAATCTTTGTGTAGCATCCTTGAAAGATACTGAACTTAAATATCAAGTGACTTTTCATTTTTGAGCTCTCACTCACTCATTTACTCACTTGCTCCCTCAGTCACTCACTCACTCACTCACTCATACACACACACCACACACTTCTTTCTAAAAATACTTATTTTTCATGGGGTCTCAATAAACACATTTCTGGTGAAATCTTGGAATTGAATTTTTGGGTTGAGCAGAATACCTCCTCTACCTGTGAATTGTTTCTTACACACCAGCCAAGTAAGACAGAAGTTGGAGAGGTAGAGTTAGATTGAAAAATGCTTGACGTAGCTGGGATTTGAACCATAGATCTCCTGGTTTCTGTCCAGCTGCTTACCACTGAGCTACCATGGCAACATGCCAACATGATACTGAATTCTCCAACTGACTCAAGCTTTTCCCAGTTAACTACAAGGAGATCTCAAATTATTTTGAGATGTCATACCTTAATAGCGACTTACAAGCAATGTAAGTACTCAAGTACATACCAATGCAATCTGTAGATCCTATTATGAGGCTAGATTCTATACCCAACTCTAGGATGTAGATCATGTCAAAAATTACATTTATTCATACTTATTAATACATTTATTTACAAATAATAACTGACAATGAATTTTCAGAAAATGTAAATGGAGTGTTATTTATGGATGCTCTTTAACTACTATGGTTCTCAGCATCCCATTCTAAATAGGGCGTGAAAGACCGCTCAATTTTGCTCAGAGGCCTCTCAATCAGGCTTGAGGGACCAACAGCTTTACTTCCCTTCCAAAGGAAGCCATGCTAAGGATTTTTACATCCGAAAAAATCCATCGTCCTCCACCGGCTTTGAACCCTTGACCTTGGGTATATGAGGTTAGCATGGTAACCATTAACCACGGAGGGTGACTAAAGTGCCGTGACCAGGCAGAGGCGTCAGTTTTGCATAGTTTTCAATTGAATGTCTGTTTCCAAAAGCCTACTCAAACACTTGAATTCTTAGAATATTAGTGTTTATTATATTTACAGTTGAAAAATTAGTTGAGTCGATTCTGTAACACTACATCACTTACTTTTTATTTTGGAAAACATGTTTCAGAAGCCATGTGCTTCCATTGTCAATTCCTTTGGTTGACTGTGGTGGTTGTTTCTGTCCCTGGTGGTGGTTTGATGAACCTCTGTATCCGTAGGTTGCCTGGTGGGATTTCAAAATTGAAAAGGCGGTTCTTGTTTTTCCAAGTATACATGTTTTCCCAAACTTTTAATTCTGTCTTCCTTGTATGTTTTTGAGTAACACCGGCTGTGAAAGCCTATGAGCATATTTGTTTTTCTTCATTTGCATTATAGAGGAGGGAAGTGAATTAAACAAAACTATTCCTTTGTAGTAAACCCCTTTTTGGAATAACTACAAATTATTTGTTGGTCTATGTAAGTCCTGTCTGTGTCTGGTCTCTTTGTTATGAATATCTGCATTTTTTCTAAACTTTTCTTTGATTATTTATTACAAATGACAATATGACTGGAATATATTCACAGGCTAATGGTAAAATTCCAAACATTTTGAAAAGTGGCTTGCAGTAAGTTGATCGTCTTGCCCCTGCCATTATTGTTATTACCTATTTTCCATAATGAACACTTTTTTAGTGTTTACTGAATTTCCTCAAAATATCATTCCATAGGTCATCAATGAATGAAAATATGCATAGTAAGCTGTTTTTGGTATGCTTTTATTTATAACCTGAATTAAAGATTGGAGCCCGCCTGGGTAGTGTGGTGGTAGCATGTCTGCCTCACATTCAAAAGGTCGTGAGTTCAAATCTCGCTTAGGGTGAGTTACACGGATAAGGTTTTTTAGGTGTTTTCCCTTGGCCTGAGAAGACGAATGTTGAGTAACTTTAAGCTCCGTGGACCCAGAGATCATTTGAGCATTATTTCACCAATTTCATTCATCATCCGATATGACCAACCATGTTAAAGGATATTAAACTACAGATAAAAAAAAAAAAAAAGGAAAAAAAAAAAGATTGGATTGCAAAACTGCAGAACTCAGTTTGGTTAAGATATAATCAATATTATGTTTCCAATTCATGTTACGATTGATCATAAGACCTAGGAATTTTGTATTACAGGCTTCTGCAATCTGATTATTTCTATCCTTAAGCCTGTCATGTTTTTATGCTTTGTGCAAAAATTAATGTAGTTAGTTTTTTTGAAAGCTTATGTGAATTTTGTTACTTTCAAACAATTATTTAGTGTGTTAAGGATTTTATTAGATGAATTTGGGAGCTGACTGACATCGTGTCCTTGAATTATAAATCTTGGGCTTCATAGGTAACCAACTATTAGGTCATTTAATGTGAATTGTTTCTTTCACACCATCCAGGTGTAGGACAGAAGCCTATTTTCCACCTTCTCCACCTATTATGTACACTGTACACAAGCGATGAAGAAAGTGAATAAGTTTTTGAAAGATTGTTTTGTATACCAACTAATAAACGAGAGAGGTTAGAGAAAGTCTTGTGAATGTAGTACATTGAAATAAATGATACAATTCTTCTTAAGTTTAAATAATTAAAATGTGAGTAATTTTACCTCTTCCATTTTTCTTTGACTCCAGTTTGTGCTGCGCATTCCGAGCAAAGATATCAGTATTGAAGACTCTTGTATCGAATGGCTGCATCATGGCCCCTTTCTTCATGACGGTATGTGGGAAATCATTGTCTGCCCGAAGTAAAGATGGCTTCTCGTGAGCCAGCATGTTTAAGTATTGGTTAACCAGCCATTCCTCATTTAGAGAGTGTGGCTCCTCTGACTTCTTGCGCCGGCGATCAATGCCAAAGTACTCAGACCAATTTATAGATTTCTTTCTTATCTCAAGTGGTTGCTCTTCTCGACTCATGGCTAGTGGTTGTTCTGTAGACTTCTTTGATGCTGAACTGCCATGTTTACTTCCTGAAGTGTCATTGCGTGTGGTAGTGTTGAGACTGGTGGTGTTTTCTGTGGCTGGTGCATGAGTGGTTGCGGCGAATGGTAGAGGTGACTCGCTATGAGATGATGAAGATGAGAACAGCTGGTTCAGTTCCTGCGCCACTTTTGGATCAGTTGTGGTGATGCTGGTACCCATGGCATCTTTCTTCTTCCGTCTTTCTGAAATATCAGAGTTTATAAAGTTCTTGTGGTGAAGTAGTGGAGGACTTGTGTAGTAGTTTGAGCTTCTCTTTGTTACAGGAAAGCGTTTTCTTATAACAGCGGTGTCATACAGATATCTCTTCTCTGGAGCTACGAGTATGTCTGGGACTTCATAGCTTGATTTCAGTCGTTTTCTGTTTGGCAGCATATGATGCTCACCCTGTTGTGCCAGCATCAGTCGCTGGTACTCCTCTTCACTTGGGGTCTCAAACAGCTCTTCAGGGGCTTCTCCCCGCTCTAGGGCAGGAAGCCACCATGCTGCAGGGTCTCGCCTGTTGCTCTCAGCTGCAGCCAGTCGCAGAATATCCTTGTCATGTTCATCTGGCAGGCCCATCTCGTCCTCTTCTCGTAGAGATTCTATTGCCTCATGGTTAGCTGCTGGCGATACAAACTTTAGTGAGTACAAGAAGCTGCTCTTTTGGTTTTCATCACCGTCGAGCCTTTGGTTCCATCTCTTCTTGTAGCCAAGGCCGCCCCAGCCTCCCATAGCAGTGTTGTATGTATGGTAATCATAGTCATTGCCATAATGTTGCCTTTTCTTTATTTCTGTTTTAATTCCGTCAATATCTTCCTCTTCAATAGCACCACTTTCTCGCAGATAGTTCAGTATTTCTCCTACATCATCATCATTAATATCTTCAATTTCAACGTCATCTGGGTTTTCCTTGCGGTACTTGCGCCACATCATACGAAGCAGTTCTAGATATCGTGGGGAGTTAGTACTGCGATCCTCCTCTCTATCTCTTCTCTCGTCTTCCTCATCTTCTTCCATCTTCCTGATCAAGGCATCGGTCATCATTGCACGTTTCTGTTCTACGTCTTCATTAGGCCGTTGATGTGCGCGTTCTCTAAACGAAGAGGCCATGTAGCGCTTCTTCTTGCCATTCTGATACCTCTCTCTGAAGGCAGAACGTTTGGCATCACTGTTGGGGTAGTAGCTCTCCTGGACATCATCATCAGGTTTCAGTTCATCCTCCAAGTAGTCTAGAATAAGGTTCTCTAGAGCTTTACTCTTGGTAGAATATCCTTGTTCGGCTGGTGCAAGCTGAGATGGTGGGGCAAATATCCCAGAAGGACCTGAGATGGACTTTTGATATCCATACCCAATGTTCTCTGGCTGTCCATCACCTACAAACAGAATACATCAACAATCAGCAATCAAAAAGCATCAAAACCACTGAAAATCCTATGACAATTTTTATAAACATTCCTAAATGCTACAAGGCATGTCTGGAAAGTATCATTTCATCCTACCATCACCACAACACCAGTATCACAGTTCCACTCATGCACAAACAACCAACACACAACAGATACCAACAACAGGAGCCAGGCGATCTCTGAGGATGAGAGCAAATATTTCTTGAAACCAATTGGACATAAATAATCAATATAAATGATGAAAAGTGTTTCTATTTCAATTCAAACTCTCTCTTAAATTGAAATTTCACCATTACTAGCTTACCCAAATATTATATATATATTATAGTATTGATTTGTTTAAGAATTAATTTTATGAATATTTTGCATATTAGTTTGGTCAGTTGTTACCAGTGAAATCCCTTGGGGCAGCAACGAAAGCCAGTTCATCTCTTGGACCCATGAGACCTCCACTGGGATAGTAACCAGAATCGAAAGCAGCCAGATCCCGTTGTCGCCGTGAGACAGCTTCAATGGCCGTCTTCAGACTATCACTGGGATGTTCATCAGTACATTGTGATGGTGACAGGAGCACCAAGAGACTTAATATCAGTCTCACCCACAACTCCATCGTTCACTGAGTCTCTATCTGAAACAATGCAACATTCATCTCATTTATAGCATTTGTCTGCAGACATACATCATAAGCTTTAAGCAAGTCTTTGAAACTAATGCATCAACAAACATATGAGCTGTGCTTTTTTACTTTCTCTACACGTACTATGTACATAATGTATAGAGAAGGTATTATATTCCATCAAAAAATTCCATACCGAGATTTCACTGGAAATATATGTTTTGGGTCCACCTGAATCCAAAAAAAGCATTTTTGGAAAAAGGTCCGTGTGTGTGTGTGTGTGTGTGTGTGTGTGTGTGTGTGTGTGTGTGTGTGTGTATGTGTCTGTGAACAGCATAGCTCAAAACTGAAACGACCGTTAAATACCAAACTTAGTATTTAAGTTTGATATCTTCCAAGGATGCGACACAAAGCTTTTCAAGAAAATTCCCCCCCCCCCCCCAGCTACTCTTTAAATGGAGCTTTTTTCGAAAATTTTGATTTTCTCAAAAATGGCTAACAATTTTGATTAAAATATTGTATATTAAAGATATTTACCTGACAAATAAAATGTATATTTTGAATTTTCTGGGAATAGCTTCTGAAGACAACTTTATACTAGATGAAGTTTACAGAATTTTGTATAACTGGTAAACTGTAAGAGATGGTCAAATACTTACCACACAAAAAATGAAGAGCACATTAAAACACTCAATGTATGTTATATACAATTTTTTCATGGAGTTGATCATTTTTGAGATATCCCTTGTTTTTGGTTTCTGTTTTGAAAAACTACTTTTCTCGTACAGGAATTTGTCAACTTGTGTCCATACAAACAAAGGAGCTTCAGTCACATAGCAACCAACTTTTGACTTCACTTTAATCTATGGTACTCCCTTATTTCCCTTCTACTTACAAGGAAGCAAGTAATAAGACTAATTCTGCTAATTTTTTTCTTGCTGAGCATGAAGTAAGTAGAAGCATTAGCTTTTTAACAATAATTTGTTGCAGAGATGTAGAGAAAGTCATGTGAATGGAACACATAATTTTTTTTTTTTTTAACCCAGGGGATCTGAAGTGTATTTCCAGTGAAATTTCAGTATGTACATAGTAGACAAAGTAAAAATGCTTTTCTTGGGTTCAGGGGGCTCAAAACATATTTCTGGTGAAATCTCACTATCAATTTTTGGGTAAAATACAATACTTCCCCTGGGCTAGTCATGTGCATGTTCAATTCCCCGACGGGGAGAAGGGATCTTTCTCTAACCAGAATCTGGAAGTATAGCTACGTGTGTGATATAAGTTAAAATAATAATATAATGATATCAACTCACAAGTTAACATACTGCCAATAGCCAATAAGTCCCAAAGGGAATGCGCCTATATAACGATGCAGTTAAAACTATAAATGGAACAAAAAATAGTTATTTATGATACAAGAGGTGAAAATGTGTTTTATATTCTGAGTAGGAAGCTTGCAAAACAAGGCCACAGGCAGAGTACAGTAATCCTACAAACAATTTTAACATGTGTATCATACAATAATTTTAGACAGCTCTCAATATTTCTAGACATATTATAATTATATATACATTATTTTATCTATTTCACAGAGTTCATACTTAATGGTCTGCAATATTCAGTTGTTGTCTTGCTTAGCATCAGTGCTGACAGAACAAAACCATTCTATATAACAGAGTCAGTGTAGAATTTGTAATTTTGCTTCTCCGCTGCTTGTCTAATTCTGTCTGGTTCAGCAGATTCCATGTTCATGATATTCAAATCATCCGCCATTTTATGGATTGATACGAGTTTTCAGAGTCATAGCCTACTTGAATGAGCAATATTTTTTTTTAAATAGTGTTTAACACCGGTTTTATTACAAATGACACTAATGATGCATGGAATGAAGATGGAGCTCCGGTGGAATGCGATGCCGGGGAAAAAAAGAGAACCACCCCTGCGCCGCTTTGTCCACCACAAATCCCACATGTTGTTGCTTGGGATCGAACAATCGTCTAGGTGAGAGGTGAGTGACCAAATGATGCATAAACCAAAGTTGGCTACATTGGACTGTTATACTTTTATATCACTGAGTGACAGGATTTTCTACTTTTAGCACTACTGACATCTCATAAAAGACCTTTAGCATCAACTGTCTAAAAAAAAGTATTTCCTCTACTTACTATACGTAGAACAGAAAGTATAAATGACTTCACCACACTGATAATGTTTCAATGCTAAAAGTTAATTCAGACTATACAATATTTCTGTAATATGGAGCTGTTTAAGAAAATCAGCTGGTGTTTCAATCTATTTCTGTGAATAACATGGGATTATAAGAAATAATAAAATGAGTAGGACTGCCTCTGTGGTTGAGTGATCATCAATCTGGGTTCTCACACTGAGGCACCAGGTTTGTTTCCCAGCTGAGGTGGCAAATTTTTCTTTAGCAGAATCATTCCCTGTCCTTCACAGTATGAATGTGTCTGTTTAATAGTATTAATATTGAAAAATCTGATATGTTACATTCACATGCCTTTCTCTACATCTCTGCAACAAATTATTGTTAAAAAGCTTATTCTTCTATTTACTTCATGTTAATCAAAAAACATTAGCAGAAATAGTCTTATTACTTGCTTCCTTGTAAGTAGAAGCGAAATAAGGGACTACCATCTGTTAAAGTGATAGTCAAAAGCTGGTTTCTGTGTCACTGAAGTGCCTTTGTTTGTATGGATAGGAGTTGACAATTTCCTGTATGATAAAAGTATAAGTTTTTCAAAGCAGAAACCAAAAACAGGGAATGTCTCAAAAACGATGAACTCCACGAAAAATATATATATATATATAACACAAATTGTATGTTTTAACGTGCTCTGCATTTTTCATGTAGTAAGTTTTTTCCCATCTCTTACGGTTTAGCAGTTATTCAAAATTCCGTAAAATTCATCCAGAATAAAGTACTCTTCAGAGGCTATTCACAGAAAATTCAAGATATATATTTTATTTATTAGGTAAATAGCTTTAATATACGATATTTTAATCAAAATCGTTAGAGCATTTTTGAAAAAATAAAAAATTTCAAAAAAAGTTCAATGTAAAGGGTAGTTGGGGGTGGGGGATTTCTCTCGAAATCTTCATGTCGCATCCCTGGAAGATACTAAACTTAAATACCAAGTTTGGTATTTTACCGACTTTTCGTTTTTGAGTTATCGTGTTCACGGACTCACACACACACACACACACACACACACACACGGACCTTTTTCGGAAAATGCTTTTTTTTTTAGATAAAGAGGACCCTAAAACATATATTTCCAGTGAAATCTCGGTATCGAATTTTTGGGTGGAGTGCAATACCTTCTCTATACACTATGTACATAGTACGCATAGGGAAAGTAAAAATGCAATGTTAACAAACCTTACAGCTCAGCGAGCGAAACATCAGCAATTATTTCTTAAGTCAGAGCCTCCAATATGACCATAGAAGATAAAAGTGGCTATATAAATGAATAAAATAAAAATTTATGTAAGCCCGTCTGGGTAGTGTGGTGGTAGCGTGTCTGCCTCACATTCAACAGGCCGCGAGTTCGATGAGTTACCTGGATAAGGTTTATTTTCGGGGTTTTCCCTTACCCTGAGAAGTCGAGTAACTTTAAGCTCCATGGACTCCGAGATCATTTGAGCATCTTTTCACCAATTTCATTCATCGTCCGATATGACCAATCAGGTTAAAGGATGTTAAGCTACAATATACATAATGTTCTATACACATGACTTTCACTAACTGTTCTGCAAACAAACTTCTTACAAAACATTATTCTCCTTTCTACTTTATGCTTTTCAAGATAAACATTAGCAGAATGTTCTTATTACTTAGCTCCTTTTAAGTAGAAGGGAAAAAGGGAATACACTAGGCTAAAGCGATATTCAATTTTTTTTTTTTTTTTTTTTTTGTAGTTTAACGTCCTTTAACCTGATTGGTCATATCGGACGATGAATAAAATTGGTGAAATGATGCTCAAATGATCTCGGGGTCCATGGACTTACGGTTACTCGACATTCGTCTTCTCAGGATAAGGGAAAACCCCGAAAAAATCCTTATCCGGGTAACTCACCTGAAGCTCACGACCTTTTGAATGTGAGGCAGACACGCTACCACCACACTACCCAAGCGGGCTCAAATGTTTTAAAAATTGTTGTTGTGTGATTGTCATTGCTAATCGCTTATTTGCCTGGCCAGGAGTAGAACAAAAAGAAAACGGACACTTTCTCCCTGAGAAAACTATAAATACTTTACAATTGAAACCAATAACAAGGCATATCTTGGAAATGGTTACCTCCACAACAAAAACGTAAAGGACATAATTGTGTGTTTTGACGACATCTGCAGTTTTTTTTTTTTTTTTTTTTTTGTAGGAAGTTTTGGTCTATTCCTTATGGTTTACCAGTTACGCATAATTCAAACAAAATTCGTTCATAATAAAGATGTCTTTAGAGGCTATTCCCAGAAAATTCAAGATATACATTTCATTTGGCATGTAAATATCTTTAATATGCGGTATTTTAATCAAAATCGAAAGAGACATTTTTGAGAAAATAAAAACTTGTGCAATTTTTTCCATGTAAAGGATAATTTGAGATGGGGTCATTTTTCTCAAAATCTTTGTGTCGCATCCCTGGAAGGTTTTAAACTAAATACCAAGTTTGGTATTCTACCGACTATTCATTTTTGAGCTATGCTGTCCACACACACGGACCTTTTTCCAATTTTTTTTTCTGTATTCAGGGGGTCTCAAAACATGTATTTTAGGTGGAATCTTGGTATGGAATTTTTGGGTGCATTACACAGTATGTGTAGAGAAAGTAAAAATAATACCAGACTATTGTTTGTATTCTTTAAATATTCAATATCGTGGTGCATATCATTCTACAATAACGGTTTAATGAAATAAATGTAATCATCACTTGAGGTGTAATAATCTCTGTATACAAATCAAAGACCTGTCACTTGAAGCGATTCTTTTATAAGTTGAAGCACCGAGTTATGTGTAGGTTTCTGGGTCACCGGAGGAGAGGGCAAAGTCAGATTGCCGTCTACGTGAAAGGAATGCTCTGACTACAGGAATGTCATTCAGTAATGAAAAATTCCACACAACTCACACTATGAACCTTACATTTATCAATTCTATTTAACAACTACAAGCATCAAATACTTCTGGAGGACATGTTTTCATGACTATTTAACAGCTTCTCGATTGTAACAGTAAAAGGAATACATTCATGTGACTTTCTCTTCAATTAGCAATTCATGTACATTCATCCCAGGCATATGATCTTTTTTTTTGTGTGTTCACAGACATATGGATTCTTTTCTAAAATGCTTTTTATGTATTAAGGGGACCTCAAAACATTTAGTTCTGATGAAACCTCGATATTGAATATCCTCTCTATCACTATGTACATTGTATATACGACCTAGAGCACGTAAACATAGTGAAATTCAAAAACATTCTAAACATATATGCGGTATTGTTATTAATATACCTATATATTATTTTTACTTTCTCTAGCCCCATATGCGCAACGTACATAGTGGACAGAGAAGGTATAATATTCCACCCAAATATTCGGTACCGAGATTTCACCGGAAATACATGTTTTGGGACCTCCTGAATACATATAAAAAGAGCATTTTTAGAAAAATGTCAGTAAGTGTGTATGTGGACAGCATAGCTTAAAAACGAAAAGATTATTAAATACCAAACTTGGTATTTAGGTTTAGTATCTTCCAAGAAGGCGACACAAAACTTTTCAAGAAAATCCCCCCCACCACAAACTACCCTTTGCATGGGAAAAGTTTGTTGAGTTTCTCAAAAATGGCTCAAAAGATTTTGATTAAAATGCCGTATATTAAAGACATTTGCATCACAAATAAAATGTATATTTTGAATTTTCTAGGAATAGCTTCTGAAGACCTGTTTTTCTGAATGAATTTTGCTGAATTTTGCATAACTAGTAAACCGTAAGAGATAGACAAAAACTTACAACGCAAAAAATGTAGATCTCGTCAAAACACACACACACACACATTATTTCCTTTACCTTTTTGTTTCGAGGAAGCCGTTTCCGAGATATTCCTTATTATTGGTTTCCACTGTAAAGTATTATACTTTTCTCAAACAGGAAGTGTCGTTTTTCTTTTGTTCTACTGCTGGCCAAACAAAAAAGCGATTTGCAATGACAATCGCATAACGACAGCTTTTAAGGCATTTGACTATCACTTTAGCCTAGTGCATTTCCTTAATTCTCTCCTACTTATAAGGACCTAAGTAATAACATTCTGCTAATGTTTATATTGATTAGCATGGTATAGAAAGAAGAATAATCTTTTGTAAGAAGTTTGTTTATAGAGCAGCTAGAGAAAGACATGTGAGTGTAACACATAAGACTTTTAGAAAAATGTTCGTGTGTGTATGTGTGTGTGTGTGAGTGTCTGTGAGCAGCATAACTCAAAAACTAAAAGTCCGTTGAATACCAAACTTGGCATTTAAGTTCAATATCTTCCAATGCTGCGAAACGAAGCTTTTCAAGCAAATCCCCCAAATACCCTTTACATGGAAACATTTTCGAAAATTTTGATTTTCTCAAAAATTGCTCTAACGGTTTTGATTAGAATATCATATATTAAGGATATTCATATAACAAATATATCTTCAATTTTCTGGGAATAGCCTTTGAAGACATGTTTATTTTGGATGAATTTAGCGGAATTTTGTATAACTGCTAAACCGTAAGAAATAGACAGAAACATATTAAATATTAAATGTAGATCTCATTAAAACACACGTCATTTACGTTTTTGCTGTCGAGGTAACTGTTTCCGAGATATTCATTGTTATTGGTTTTGCACTGTAAAGTAGTATAGTTTCTCAGACAGGAAGTGTCCGGTTTTCTTTTGTTCTACTCCTGGACAAGCAAAGAAGCGATTTACAATGACAATCGCATAGCGACAGCTTTTAAAACATTTGACTATCATTTCAAGCTAGCGCATTCCCTTAGTTCCCTTCTAAAAGGAACTGAGTAATAAGAACATTATGCTAATGTTTATCTCGATTAGCATTGTATAGAATGAAGAATAATGTTTTGTAAGAGCTTTTTTGTGGAATAGATAGAGAAAGTCATGTGAATGGAACATATCAGATCCCCCGCTCCAGTATTAAACAAAATGTAGAAAAGGACGCGGTGTTTGCTGCTGCAGTCTGCCCTTGTAACGTAGATACGGAGGAGGATAAAGACCACTTGAAGGTCCGGACCACTTGAGTGGATTACTTGCGTGGGAGAGAAAGTAGCTGGAAAATTAAACCTTTTCAACAAAGACTGCCTCAACAAGTGCCCTTTTTCACCCTCTCATTAAATATGTACAGCGCTCTACGAGTGTCAAACCTATTAAAACAACAAGTACACGCGCGCGCTTGCGGTTTCATTAACACGGCCATTTCAATGTGGGAAGTGTAGTCCAGAAATACGAGAGCACATGACTAAAATTTGATGAAAAATCACAAAACAAATCGACTTTTTTGCTTCCTCTAGCCCCGTATGTACAATGTACACAGTGGATAGAAAAGGTATTGTATTTCAACTAAAAATTCGATGTCGAGTTTTCATCTGAAATATGTGTTTTGACGTTCCCTGAGTCTGAAAAAAAAAAAAAAATTATAAAAAGGTACGGGTGTGTGTGTGTGTCTGTGAA
This sequence comes from Hymenopus coronatus, assembly GCA_030762935.1. Taxonomy (NCBI): domain Eukaryota; kingdom Metazoa; phylum Arthropoda; class Insecta; order Mantodea; family Hymenopodidae; genus Hymenopus; species Hymenopus coronatus. The sequence goes on from CM060895.1 coordinate 15,414,819, forward strand.
CAGCATAGTTCAAAAACTAAAAGATCGTTAAATACTAAACTTGGTATTTAAACATGGCGTCTTCCATGGATGCGACACGAAGATTTTCAAGAAAATCCCCCCACCGCAAACTATCCTTTGCATGGAAAATTTTCTCAAAAATGGCCCTAACCATTTTCATTAAAGTACCGTATATTAAAGCTATTTACATCCAAAAAAAACGTATATCTTGAATTTTTTGGGAATAGCCTCCAAGGACCTCTTTATTCTGGATGAATTTTGCCCTATTTTGCAAAACTGGTAAATCATAAGAGATAGACAAAAACTTACTACACACAAAATGTAATCTCGTTAAAACACACAATTTATGTCCTTTACATTTTTGTTGTAGAGATAACGTTTCTGAGATATTCATTTTTATTGGTTTCAAATTTGAAATACACTTTTCTCAGACAGGAAGTGTCCGTTTTTTTCCCTACTCCTGGCCAAGCAAGGAATCCAATTTCAATGACAATTGCATAAGGATAGCTTTTAAATCATTTGACTATCACTTTAGCATAGTGCATTCCTTTAGTTCCCTTCTAGTTATAAGGAACTACGTAATAAGAACATTCTGCTATTGTTTATCTCGATTAACATGGTGTAGAAAGAAGAATAATCTTTTGTAAGAAGTTTGTATAACAGCTAGAGAAAGTCATGTGAGTGTAACATATCAGATTTTTCGATCTAGCTCTACCTATCCAATGGGTTAATTGTTTAGTGTTGTAAAAGAGCCTTTAGTTTTCAGTGGGTCCTTCAGTGCAACTGTACAAAGCTTCACTTTGTTAAGCCATTGTATTAAAATCAGGTAATGGAACTTTATGATAATTTTGGGATAGCACATCACTTAAGTGTATCAAGTTTTGTCACAAATCTACCAAAATACTCCTTAATAACAAATGTTAGCAAAATCAGAAGGAACTTTATTGATAACATAGTATGCAAATCTCCCCTCCAATAACTTAAGGTTTAAAACATTATAACCTCCCAATTTATCACTTTGGGCTTAAAATCATTAAGTAATAAAGTGCCAAAATATGCCATCGTGTACACATTCAAAGAAACGGAATTCAAAACGTATGTCAAGAATATGAAATCGACACATATCTCACTAATTTTAAAAGGTTTGCAAGTCATAACCCATGTCTGTCCGAAAGAACAGTGACTTTCACTGTGGAAGAGCTCCCAAAATTGGTGGATTGGTTTCTCTGATTTCCATAAATAATAGAGAGATAATTTATTTCATCTTTTCAGTTACAAACTTCATACATACATTGTTACTTTCCTGAAGTATCATATATTGGTTATTTATGTATATGTACATTTCCTTCTATTTGTACATTTTATGTACCCTATAAACTTAATCTATTTATCTCTTTTATATTTACAATCTCATCAGTTGTATAGTAAATGTATTGCGTCATCGCCGAAGTTCAGGACTAACCTGCTTTTTTGTATTATATATTAATTACAAGCTGTCAAAATGTTAAAATCAAAACCATTTAGGTTAGTTTTCAGAGATCAAACAAAAACGAAAATATATCAATCTCTCTCTCTCTCTCGGTGGTGTTTGTAATTTTGTAGAATAGTCCCCCGACGGCATCGGGAAGCTTAAGCTAACCGCATTGTCAGTGCTTTGTAGTGTTGAGGTGATAGTCAACAGAGGGACCAACATTGTTAGTTGATAACCTCAAACCGTGTGATAAATGGCTGCATATCGCCGATAAATCCGGACTACAACATCCTTTGTTTGGTGATTTCCCTCCCCCATTTCTCTTACTTTCCCTAGTTGTTTAAGAAATTCTTTCTTATTGTTTCCAAAAAGGTTTAAGTACAATATCTCTGTCAGTAACTTTTCCAATTGTTATTCCATATTTTAGTTTCCTCACAATGAATTATACAGTATAAATTTTTATCTTCATTGCCACATAGTGGACATAAATATTTATCTACTTTTAGACCCTTTTATTACCATAAATATACACGTTTTGTTTTAATGAATAGCTTACAAACTCGTTTAAAGCAGTTTATGCAGTGATGTATCCCTGAAAAAGGGGAATCCCGTTATTGACATACCGCACGCTTAATAGAAGTGCCGGAGAAGTTGCCTCCCTACGCAGGGAAAAACCACTGGCCATACTCGGCTTTAAATTACAAAGGGGGATCGCCGCCGCTGTCATTACCACGAGTACTGTAAGCTATCTGCTTCATTACACTCTTGTAAGAAATAAAAAATACTGATGCGTTGCATTCACAAGCATTTCTCTACTCACTATCGCACATTTAATATAGCTTCTACAAACTATACTTCCGAAGCTTATTTGTCTAAATAACTTTACAGAAATCGTATACTATACACAGATATATACACACACACATTGGAGATCCAACAAGAATGCAAGAAACCCAAGTGACAACGAAATACTGATAAAAAAGAGCTGCTATATTAAGCTGACTTTGGAATGTCATACTGTTTCCGCGACGACGAGAGTCTGAAATATCTAGTTGCAATAAAAATAGCGATTTAAAATGCATTGTGTCCTTATAAACATATGCACTTTTTGTAGCAAGTTAATCTAATTGCTTACCAGTTATACAGAATTATACTAAATCAGTTCTAAATGAGGAGATCTACATAGAATTTTCCACAAAGTTCAATATTGGTACATTTAATATACGGTACTTTTGGGAAATCAAAAACTTCGTAAAATGTAAAGCGTAGTTTGGGTTTTCTTAAAAATCTTTGTCGCGTACACTTGGCATATATTGAATTTAAACACCAAGTTTAGCATTTAACCAATTCTTAGTTTTAAATATTGATATTCGTAAATGAACATACATAGACAGAAGAACCGTTTATGCAAATGCTTCTTTGGTTTGAGAGGTTGTAAAAGCATGTATTCCTGGTGAACAAATTTTTGGGATAAGATAACATTTTCATCTAGTAAAGGTATAGTTTTTCCATGTATTAAACACAATACAGTACCAGTTAAAGAGAAAGTATGTAAATGTCCAATTTTGAAATAAAAATACCTTCAAGAGTAGCATTGGCCATCTTTATTTAAATATGTATGTACTATGTTTAATATGTGAACATTTCAAATTTTCTGAACCTTAGCGATATGAGGACATGTTCAGTTTTGGAAGAAAGATAAAACAAGAAGCTTCTCACTTACATTCATAATATGTATCACGTGATTCCATGGTGTAATGGTTACCATGCTAACTTCATATACCCAAGGTCGCGGGTTCAAACCCGACGGAGGAGGACGATGGATTTTTTCGGGTGTAAAAATTCTTAGCATGCCTTCCTTCGAAGGGTAGTAAAACCGTTGGTCCTATGTCGTACATTTACGGCACGTAAAAGAACATCAAGCCTGATAGAGAGGCCTCTGAGCAAAATGAAGCGGTCTTTCACGCCTGTATAGAATGGGACACTGAGAATCACAGCAGTTAAAGAGAATTCATAAATAACACGCCATTTCCATAGCAAGTCCACAAGGGGCCTTGGCCTACCGCCTGGCCTCTACATGCCCCATTTCGGCCCAAAGACTTCATGAATGGGGTGCAGTGCTGGATGGTGACACGTGATCAGCGCCTCGAGTCCCTCACGGCCGGTTGATGCGGTCTTCTCGATCTGGAGCCGCTACTTCTCATAACGTATGCGATAGAGAAGGTAAAAACGAAATCTTTTCAGTGCGATACCGCACACTATGTACTAGTGTCGGAGAAGTTGCCGCCCTCGACAGGGGATTATGTACACGCTATTTTCAAATTAGGATTACAAACCATCGTGAAATACCCCTCAAAAATTGAATTAGAAATTTGGCATTTTCACATATCGCTATCACTATTTCTACTGTTTCTCTGTAGAGGCAAGATCTGCTCTCAAGTTATTGGACAGAAAGAAAATATAATTAAACCATAAGGATCAATTGAGATATTTGACAATTCTTCATTTCTTGAGCAATTAGTTTGATTTTTTTCTTTGCCATATATTCGTCATACACGCCATAAGAAATTCCACATTTTCAAATGCCTTTTCTCTGCTTATTTAATAAATACAGCAAATCTTGGATCGTAGCTTTTGAAACTTTGGAATCTAACTACAATATAGTAGTAGTATACATTGTGTCTCCTAAGTGGAGCAATGTTTCCGTGATCGGATTTAAAATTCTAGTTCATGAGTTCGCCGCTATGCGCCACGGTGACGAGGGATCAGCTCTTCGCCCACAGATGGCACTGTAGGACGAAATCACGACTTGCAGGCGCGAAATGGCGGAATTTTGCGCAGGAAGCTTCTTTTTTCAAGGTACGGGGTTTATTTATGTGCAAATAAACAATACAAGGGAGCACCGGCTTTACTTCCCACTACACCACGGAGAACAATTGCAATATAGCGATCCAAAAATAACTCTCATAGACATTGCTAGCAAAATATGAATTACAGAAAGAAGATTAAAAGTACATACTATGTATTACATCGTCATTTTACTTTCTTGAAAATATATATGGATAGCTTTCATTTCTTATAATCTAGATAATCTTCGGTGAAATGTCCGGTAACTGGCAGGAATTTACACACAGTGAGCAATCTAAATGAAAATTAACACTGAAGAGATTTTCATATGACTTTCTCTACGAATGACAAGTTCGCATACACGCATTATATAGTACTTAATGGCAAACAAATTATTATTCTGTTATTGTTTCGTTACGTACGATATATGTTACCTAAAAATTGTTTCATCATGCGGAAACAGCAGTTATGGTTTATAATGTGATAATAACGATGAAAATAAGAGACGGGATAAAGCAACAATCGCTAACCTTCAAGCATTTCCGTTAGATGAGTTTAAGAAAGATCTAAACTTGCAGCATGGAATACTTCGAAAACTGTTAACACTACGAAAAAAAGAAAATGATATGTTACATTCATGTGGCTTTCCCTACCCATTTTGTAACAAACTATTCTTACAAAAGTTAATTCTTGTATCTACTTAATGCCAACTGAGACAAAGATTAGCAGAATTGGTCTTATTACTTGCTTGCTTGTAAGCAATTACAAAATAAGGTAATATACTAGGCTAAAGCGACACTTACATTTTTTAAAAGCTAATTGCTATGTGATTCAAATTCGGTTCTCCTTGCATTGTCAGGAATAAAACAAAAGAAACAGGAATTACACATTGCTGTTTGACAAAATTTTAAGTATTTTAAAAATGAAACCAATAACAAGGGATATTTCGGAAATGATGACCTTCACACACATTATGACATAAATTATGTGTTTTAACGAGATCTACATTTCTGTGCAGTAAGCTTTTGTCTATTTCTTACGTTTTTACCAATTATACAAACGTCATCCAGAATAAAGAGGTCTTCAGAAGCTATTTCCAGAATATTCAAGATATATATTTTATTTGTCATACAAATATTTTTAATAATTTTAATTTTTAAAAAATCGTTAGAGACATTTAGGAGTTTCGAGCATTTTTCCATGTAAAGGATAGTTTGGAGTTGGGGGGGGGGGGAGTTATCTTAAACTCTTCCTGTTACATCTTTCAAGATTGGTAACCAAACGAGTTTTTGATTTATGCTGTCCACACACATATACACACCCAGACATAATACGAACCTTTTTCTAAAAATGCTTCTTTTTTCAGGGGACCCTAAATCATATATTTCCGGTAAAATCTTGATATCAAATTTTTGAGTGAAATACAATACCTTATTTACCTATGTAGTATGTACGCACATAACATAGGTAGAGAAATTAAAAATTGACACAAATTGTGATTAGCGTTATAATGTTTCCAATATTAAACTTTTGTTTATCTGTAAATATTTCCTTGTTTTACGAAATGCAAGCAAATAAAATGAAGTCGCGGGATATTCATAAAGTATTCAATGTACCGTTTATTTCTCGTGTAAATATATTGAACGACTGCCTTCGCGGTCGAGTGGTCAGCAAGCTGACTTCTCAGCCAAAGGTCACGGGTTCCATTCCCGGCTGGGGTGAGAATTCAACAAAAATTCTTCAACCACAATTATTGCCTATCCTCCACAGAGCCTGGAAGCATGCATGTGAGAATGAATGTATGAACTAGGAGTTAAAAAAACAACAACAAAAAAACAAAAAAAAAACAAAAACGATACGACAGAGAAGTTAAAGGGGTCTATACAACTATATATATAAACTACATGTATTTTAATCATAGTCTTTGAGAAAATAAAAAAATAACATTTTTTTTCTATATTAAGAGTAGTTTGAGATGGGAGCTTTCTTGAAACATATTCATTTAAGCATCCTTTAAAGACACTAAACTTAAGTAAAAAGACATTTCGTATTAGCCTTAGGCTGTTCTTAGAATGACAAACATATTTTTATAAACGTAATTTGATTCAGAGGACCTCAAAACTTGTATTTAAGGGTGAAATCCAAAATTTCGATACTCAACGTTTAAATAGTTTAGGTAAGTAGCAGAGAAAGTAATAATGAAGGAAAGCGTTTTGTGTTTTGTTTTATGAAAACAAAAAACTAACTAGTTTCAGGTGCGAGAAGTACAGTATTTTCAAATTCAGCGTCTTAAACAGAAACTTTGTTTGTAAAACAACCTGTGTGTATTATTCAATTGTTTATGGCTCTGCACTTAAATATCATCAAAACTGTTCAATGTGACATTTTGTTATGGTTGTTAAAATCACGTTCGCAACTTGTGAAATAAGGGATTTTTACTTTCTCTACATGTACTATGTACATAGTGTATAGAGAAGGCATTGTATTCCACCCAAAATGTTGATAACGAGATTCCAAAAAGCATTTTACTTTCTCTATACGCACTATGTACATAGTGTATAGAGAAAGTATTGCACTCCACCAAAAAATTCGATACCGAGATTTCACCGGAAATATGTTTTAGGGTCCCCTGTATCCAAAAAAAGTATTTTCAAAAAAAGGTCCGTGTGCGTGTGTGTCCGTGTGTCAAAAACGAAAATTTGGTAAAATACCAAACCTGGTATTTAAGTTTAGTATCTTCCAGGGATGCGACACGAAGATTTTAAGAAAACTCCCCCACCCCCAACTACCCCTTTACATGGAATTTTCTTCGAAAATTTTGATTTTCTCAAAAATGACTAACGATTTTGATTAAAATGTTGTATATTAAAGATATTTACCTGACAAATAAAATGTATATCTTGAATTTTCTGGGAATAGCCTCTGAAGAGTAGTTTATTCTGGATGAATTTTACTGAATTTTGAATAACTGGTAAGCCGTAAGAGATGGACAAAAACTTACTGCACAAAAAATGTAGAGCACGTTAAAACACACAATTTATGTTATATACATTTTTTTCGTGGAGTTCGTCGTTTTTGAGACATTCCTTATTTTTGGTTTCTGCTGTGAAAAACATACTTTCTCATACAGGAACTTGTCAACTCCTATCCATATAAACAAAGGAACTTCATTGACATAGCAACCAGCTTTTGACTATCACTTTAAACTATGGTAGTCCCTTATTTCGCTTCTACTTACAAGGAAGCAAGTAATAAAACTAGTTCTGCTATTTTTTTCTGATCAGCATAAAGTAAATAGAAGTATAAGCTTTTTAAGAATAATTTGTTGCAGGGATATAGAGAAAGTCATGTGAATGGTACACATCAGATTTTTGGAAAAAGGTCCTGCGTGTGTGTCTGTGTCCGTGTGTCTGTGAACACGATAGCTCAAAAACGAAAAGTCGGTAAAATACCAAACTTAGTATTTAAGTTTAGTATCCTCCAGGGATGCGACACCATAATTTTGAGAAAAATCCCCCCACCCCAAACTACCCTTTACATGGACATTTTTTCGAAAATTTTGCTTTTCTTAAAAATGGCTCTAATGATTTTGATTAAAATACCGTATATTAAAGATATTTTCATTACAAATATAATGTATATCTTGAATTATCTGGGAATAGCTTCTGAAAACTACTTTATTCTGGATGAATTTTACAGAATTCTGCATAACTGCTAAACGAAAAGAGATGGACAAAAACGCAAAACACACGAAATGTAGAGGATGTTTAAACACACAATTTATGTGACATACATTTTTTTCGGGAGTTGGTCGTTTTTGTGATGTTCCTTGTTTTTGGTTTTACCTTTAAAAACACCATTTTCTCATACAGGAATTTGTCAACTCCTGTCCATACAAACAAAGGAGCTTCAGTCACATAGCAACCAGCTTTTGACTATCAATTTAATCTATGGTACTCCCTTATTTCGCTTCTACTTACAAGGAAGCAAGTAATAAGACTATTTCTGCTAATTTTTTCTCGATTAGCATGAAGTAAATAGAGGCACAAGCTTTTTAACAATAATTTGTTGCAGAGATATAGAGAAAGTTATGTGAATGTAACACATCCGATTTTTTATACTTGTGGAGTTTTTATCACTCGCGATGAAAGTCTTTCCAGCCATGAAAAATGAAGCTTCAATCACAAGTTGCGTGAATAATTTTAAATAACAGAGAAGTGCTATTAGATTTCAAAATTGCACTCCTTTGTTGTATGGCACTTTTCATGATATTATGCACGACCATGCCTAAATGTAGTAATCATACGTCTGGTAGCTGCACTTTTATGGACCTCATTAAAGTGCAGGTTTCTGCCAATCATGTAACAATCAACGCTTTTCAATCTGCGCACATCTTCTAACGCTACCAGGCACCAACTGTTTAAAGTGTAACTATAGATTGCTCTCGTGTGTTCAACCGAAGAGCTACTAGCGCGAGTTTAGAAAAAGAAAAATGTCGGGCACGAGTAACAGTGAGATGTGATTAACACAGCTGGATATTTCTGCAAAAGTTCACGATAGACTAATAACTTGCTGCCACAAAAATCAAGAAATGTGTACGAAAATTCTAAGTACAATTCCTGGATTGGGTAAAAATAAAATGCATAATCTCATTTTCAGAAAATGTATTTCTGATGTACTTCGAACAACTGTCGCAAAGTATGAAAACACCGATCGTGCGGACTCACTACTCTATTTTGAAACCAATACTCAATATTGAGCACCAAATTCACTTAACTTAATACTAAAATTTGAAAAGCTTACTAAAACGTAAATCAGTGGGATATGAGGAGGAGTATCCAAGCGTAGAATATTAAATAAAAAAAAAAAAAAAAAAAAAAAATCTGATGTGTTACACTCACATGACTTTCTCTAGCTACTCTACAAACAAACTTCTTACAAACTTCTTGCGACACCATGCTGAGATAAAGATTAGCAGAATTTTATTACTTAGTTTCTTATCAGTATAATGGAACTAAGAGAATGCATTAGGCCAAAGTGACACTCAACTATTTTAAAAGCTGTCGTTATGCGATTGTCATTGCAAATATCTTTTTTGTTTGACCAGGAGTAGAACATAAGAAACACGCACACTTCCGTCTCAGAAAAGTATAAGTACTTCACAATTGAAACTAATAACAAGGAATACCTCGAAAACGGTAAGCTCCACGAAAAGAATGAATATGACATAACTTGTGTATTCTAACAAGATCTACATGTTTTGTACAGTAAGTTTTTGTCTATCTCTTACGGTTTACTAGTTATGCCAAATTAAGCAAAATTCATCCAGAATAAACAGGTTTTTAGAAGCTGTTCCCAGAAAATTCAAGATATACGTTTTATTTGTGATATAAATGACTTTAGTTTGTGGTATTTTAATCAAAATCATTAGAGCCATTTTTAAGAAAAACAACATTTTCGAAATTTTTTCCATGTAAAGGGTGGGGGATTTTCCTTGAAAATCTTCGTGTCGCACCCTTGGAAGATACCAAACTTAAATACCAAGTTTGGTATTTAACCGTCTTTTCGTTTTTGAACTATGCTGTAACAGACACACACACAGACATTTTTCTAAAAATGCTTTTTTTGGATTCAGGAGGTCTCAAAACATATATTTCCGGTGAAATCTCGGTATGGAATTTTTGGGTGTAATACAATACCTTCTCTATATACTATGTACATAGTATGTATAAAGAAAGTAAAAATAATGTATAGATATTTTAAACTCAGACTCATGGTCGAGGATAAAAGTCGTATGAAACTTGACTATAATGGCAATTAAAATGCTGGTGTGAAAATTATGAACTCGTATCTTAATTGGTGCCATTATACTCTCGTTGCATAATATACTATTAATGTCTGCCCCATCATACAATTATTCGTCTTATAATACTGCATTTCTTCTGAATTTTTTACAATATTGTGACAGTTAAATTTTGGCATTTATATTTTGCAACGGTTTATTTTCTTGCAGCAATTCTTCATGCAGAGCTTCCGCTGTCGACTAGGCAGTAAATCGCCCGCTTATGCTACTTATGGCACTGTAGGCGATGACACTGATGATACATGGGAACCAGAGAACCCGGAGAAAACCTGCCCCTGCGCCGCTTTGTCCACCACAAATCTCTCATGCTGTCGCTTGGGATCGAACCCAGGCCGCCTAGGTGAGGGACGAATGGTCTAATGGCCTGTAAATCGGGTGTTTGCTGCGGGTCTGGTAGGGACCGAATATCCCATATCATAGCCATTACATGTAAACCTGTTTGCTGACTGCCAATATCAGCTAGGCCTATTAGGATAATACAAACCTATTGCTTAGGCCAGTGCTAAAAACATATTTAAAGTCCCGGTTTTTGTAAACCTGTTTTTTTTTAGTTTAACGTCCTTTAACCTAATTGGTCATATCGGACGATGACTGAAATTGGTGAAATGATGCTCAAATAATCTCGGGGTCCATGGAGCTTAAAGATACTCGACATTCATCTTCTCAGGATAAGGGAAAACCCCGAAAAAACCTTATCCGGGTAACTCACACTAAGCGAGATTCAAAGTCACGACCTGTTGAATATGAGGCAGACACGCTACCACCACACTATCCAGGCGGGCCCTGGGTCTTTTGTCTGCCACTGCTACCAGATTTCACAACACTCTGAGCTCCGAACGGAATTAGCTTTATTTTCATAGTGAAATGCTTGAAGACCTCCCGCAATGCTTAGGAACCAACGTCACTCTTCCCGGGTCAAAAGGTAAGGTAACCACAATCTAAATTAATTATCAACATAAAAAGCTCGTCATTATCTCTTTGTAACATAATGTAAAGATAGTTTAGTTTACCGTCTAGAGTTACCTCCCTCGTAGTGTCTGATTTCAAGTAGGGTATTACCTTTCACCACACCTGGTTCAGTCTCCTACCTAAAAGGTTAAGCGTAGGATAATTGTAAGCCACAACATCTCAGACTATGCCCATTTATAAGCATTAATTCTCCCAGTCGCGAAACGTAAACCTTTAAAACCTTTAACGTTACTACATTCACAAAAGACTGGCTCTCTCAACAAACAATTCCCATAGCACCACAAAAGCTTTATTGATCACCACGAGCCCAGAATATTTATAGAATTATTTATTCTTTGCAAAATCTAGGTATTGTGCATTCTATCACATTTTTTTTACCTTATCGCTTTCATATAAAAAGGTTCCATAAAAAAAGGGATGGATGCCTTTTGAATTCCGTGCATATCTGTTACACATGCAGCTGGCGAAAACCAATAAAATGTGACGTGTAAAACGTATCAGATATATCATATTTAGATGACAGCGCATGTGCGTGCTGTGTAAAGGTGCGTCAGTACGTCCACGGCTGGGTGTGTTTTCCAGTTCACTGGTCAGATACCTAAAGGTCAAAATGAACATTTAAGCGCGTACAAGACATTTAATATCAGGTGAATTTGTTTCGTGTCGATAATAATGCAGCAGCATTGATAATGCAGTAAAATCCCAATAACTTGATTAATGTCGACTGAGAGGGTTATCGGGTCAGCATAATATGTACTATCGCATAAATGCATAAACTATGCGCTCTTTTTACATATCAAGAGCTAGATTTTGAACCTCTTCTTTTTCCAATCTATTATACTAGTTCTTTTTATTTTCTCAACACGTTCTATGTACACAGTGTACATAATCTGCAACAAATAATTTTAAAAGAGTTATACTTCTATTTGCTTCATGCTAATCAGAAAAATTAGCAGATAGGTTAAAGTGATAGTCAAAAACTGGTTGCTATGTGACTGAAATTCCTTTGTTTGTACGGACAGGAGTTAACACATTCCTGTATGTGAAAATTTAAAGTATTTCAAAACTGAATTAATAACAACGAATATCTCGAAAACGATCAATTCCACGAAAAAAATGTATATAACATAAATTGTGAGTTTTAACGTGCCCTTCATTTTTCGTGCAGTAAGTTTTTGTCCATCTCTTACGGTTTAGCAGTTATTCAAAATTCCGTAAAATTCATCCAGAATAAAGTACTCTTCAGAGGATATTCCCAGAAAATTCAAGATATACATTTTATTTGTCAGCTAAATAGCTTTAATATACGATATTTTAATCAAAATCGTTAGAGCCATTTTTGAGAAAATCAACATTTTCGAAAAAAGTTCTATGTAAAGGGTAGTTGGGGTGGGGGGATTTTTCTCAAAATCTTCGTGTCGCATCCCTGGAAGATACTCAACTTAAATACCAAGCTTGGCATTTTACCGACTTTTCGTTTTTGAGTTATCGTGTTCACAGACACACGGACGCGCACACACACGGACCTTTTTCCGAAAATGCTTTTTTTTTAGATAAAGCGGACCCTAAAACATATATTTCCGGTGAAATCTCCGTATCGAATTTTTGGGTGGAGTGCAATACCTTCTCTATACACTACGCACATAGTACGTATAGAGAAAGTAAAAAATACCGTATACAAGTTATGAAAATTATGAAAACGGAAAATTAAATCATGAAAATTAAATTATTGAATCTCCTGTTTGCCGTATAGGTGCGCTGACCAACTGCAGCAGCCTACACCGTTCTTGTTCACATTTTAGTTACACCAGACTGTACAGCCTACGAGGTTCATTGCAATGTAATGATTTAAATTACTTTTGGGGTCTTTAGCTGATATTTTTCATCAGCATAAACACTGTTATTAATATTGTAAGAAGATTGAATTGTCTTATGACAAATAATAATAATAATAATAATAATAATAATAAATGCTGAATTGAATTTGAAGGGAATGACGGTCATATAGACCGCCATTTCCTTCATGAACGTTACAGAAAGTGCTTCAAAACTAAGAAATAGTGCGTTCTCTCTCAAAACAAAAATTATTCCAATAATCAGCAATAAATGTGCTACTCGTTTTATAACAATCTGATGTGTTACATTCACATGACTTTCTCTATATCTCTGCAACAAATTATTTTTAAAAAGCTTATGCTTCTATTTACTTCCTGCTAATCGAGAAAAAAATTAGCAGAAATAGATTTATTACTTGCTTCCTTGTAAGTAGAAGCGAAATAAGGAAGTACCATAAGTTAAAGTGATAGTCAAAGGCTGGTTGCTATGTGACTGAAGTTCCTTTGTTTGTATGGACACGAGTTCACAAAGTCCTGTATGAGAAAAGTATAAGTTTTTATAGTTGAAACCAAAAACAAGGAATATCTAAAAAAACAATCACCTCTACGAAAAAAATGTATATAACATAAATTGTGTGCTTTAAAGTGCTCTATATTTGTTGTGTGGTAAGTTTGTGTCCATCTCTTACAGTTTAGCAGTTATGCAAAATTCCGTAAAATTGGCACAGAATAAAGTAGTCTTCAGAGGCTATTCCCAGAAAATTCAAAGTATACATTTTATTTGTCATGTAAATATCTTTAATATACGATATTTTAATCAAAATCGTTAGAGCCATTTTTTAGGAAATCAAAATTGTCGAAAAAAGTTCTATGTAAAGGGTAGTTTGGGGTGGGGGGATTTTTCTGAAAATATTCGTGTCGCATCCCTGGGAGATACTAAACCTAAATACCAAGTTTGGTATTTTACCGACTTTTCGTTTCCGAGTTATCGTGTTCACAGACACACGGATACACTGACACACGAACACACACACACACACACACACACACACACACACGGACCTTTTTCTGAAAATACTTTTTTTGGATACAGGAGACCCTAAAACATATATTTCCGGTGATAGCTCGATATAGAATTTTTTGGTGGTGTGCAATTCCTTCTCTATATATTATGTACATAGTACGTACAGAGAAAGTAAAAAGATTGAACAAATTTAAAACAATGAAATATACTTACGATGTCTTGATTTTCTGGACGACATTATAAGAAAATCGCCAACCACAGAAAAACACTTCTGACCTCGTAAACATACAACTCAGCAACGAAGTTAGGTATTATTGAAATGGTTCTATCTCTTTGCGAACAGAGCGCAGAACGCGATAGACATTCCTATGTCCTTACGAAACGCCATAACGGCGTTGACCGCCACTCCCCTGCATCTCCCCTACTACGTACGTATTGGGTAAATCTTCAAACCTTGCAAACAAGGGCAAGCTTTTGATTTGACGACAGTGCTCTGCCAGCTGCTTATGCTCTGACTTGTTGAAGGTCAATAAGCAGTCAATTCTTTTGTTAGTGAGGGAGAATGTGGCAGGCTGTATTCCCATAAAAATAATACAACCTGTCACTAAATTAGTGTTACAAATAAATTACAAAATCTTAAAACACTATAGCTTACCAAACATCAGAACAGATCAATAAAACACATAGTCATCTATATGTATGACCTTTGTGACTACGCCCTGCGGCCGTAATCGCCGAACGTGTGTGTGTGTGCGGCTTGCTTGTAAGTCATAGCTGATTGTTGGCATCCATTGTTGCAGTGTATTAGTGGACACCTGTGCGGAAAGTTCTTTTGACATTGCATCGCTTTTGTTTTTTAAGGACGTTGTAAATTGCCAGGATCATATCAGCGCCATCGGTGTGCTGGAATTTCGTTCCGCAGGAGTTCTTTAACACCAGTAAATCTACCGACATGGGGCTGTCACTTTTAAGCACACTTAAGACCATCGGTCTGGGCCGGGTTTCAACCCGCAACCTTGAGTTCAGAAGGCCAGCGCCTAACCAAATAAATTACCCAGACCGACACACCACATCTGTGATTACTACACCTGTGTGAGTGTCATGTGTTCTGTCGAAAAGTTCTTCGCCTTTGAAGCCCGCATTGTCACAACGCAATGAGTATGTGAGCACTGTGCGTGTGGCGGCCTCTGGAAGTTTCCAGTCACGCAAACACCAGGTATAAAAACTGTTCCCAGCGTTCAGTTTTACTGGGAATGCATCGCATGCAGCAGAAGAATGAATTTCGACAGGAATTTCGTAACGATCTATAATCGTCGCTGCAGTGAAAGTAAAAAACCCACGACAAAATTATTAAAAAAAATAGAAAAAAGTTATTTCTGAGCAGATTCCGGTTGTAATCAGTTTGTATAAGAAATAAAGAGTTGTTTGTAGCAATAAAAGATAGTTTTTATTACATTTGAACACTAATACTTACACTAAGTAGAATTTAACTATACCTACTGATTATACCGCATAGCGGACTATGGAAGTTATTACAGTTAAGTTTAATGATGAAAATTAAACAACAAGTTTGTGGAATGTCCGGTTATACGGACTCTACTGCTAGTTGAATTAGCTACACCTGAGATCGTATACAGAAAGCGTCGCCCCTTTAACAAACCAAAAAAAAAAAAAAAAAAAAAAAAAAAAAAAAAACTTTTGTAGCTATGAATAGCGTGGGGAGCAGCGTTTATGAGTAGAGAGCGCATTTGGAGTACGTAAAGACTGAAATTCACTGCACATAATTATATCTGTAGACGCAAGCACCACGTGCTCTAAGAGTAGGTTTTTAAGCAACGAAGACAAAACAAAGGCAGGCGCGACCAGTGCAATCTCTCCAGAATTACAATTTTTATACTGCAGTAAACATTTACAATAAACATGGAAACACAAGTTATATATTTATAATTAAATGTTTATTTATAATAAGCAAGAGGGATAAAACGAAGCGACACATAGTGACCAAGACTAAAAGTATTTGACTATTCGCTTTAACCTTGAATTTCCTATTTCCATTGTGCCTATGTTATAAAACATTTTTTACAAATATTTACCTTGATTAACTTTAAGTAGACAGAAGAATAAGGTTTTGTAAGAATACTTCGATGAAGAATGCGCAAAGAATGCCGTATGAATGAAACACATAAAATATATGTTTTTATTATGCTGTTAACTCATATGCATGGATCTTTTACTAAAACTGTATTTATTCAGATAATTTCAAAACGTATTTCCGGTAAAAAGTCTATTTCGAATTTTTGGGAGGAATACAACATGTATTTATTCTATCTAAGGCTGATTATAAACTTGTCTTGTTATAGCTATTTTAAGAAATAATAACAAAAACACTATTGACAGTAATAATAATAAAACAAAAAATAAAATAAAATTAAAAAAAAAAAAAAAAAGATCTGATGTGTTTCTCTCACATGACTTTCTCCAGCTGCTCCATAAAAACTTTCCTTATAAAAGATTATTTTTATATACTCATGTAAATCAACATAAATGCTGCAAGAGTTAGTCTTATTACTTGCTTCCTTGTGAGTAGGAGGGAAATAAGGGAAAACACTAGGCTAAAACGACAGCCAAATGTTTTAAAAACCGGTCGCGAAGTGAAACAATTGAAATTCGATTCTCTTTACTTGATAGGAATAAACAAACTAAAGACAAAAAGAAAGATGTCCCCCGTTTGAGAAAAGTATAAGTATTTTAAAACTGAAACGAATAACTCGGAATACAGGGGGGTAGACAAAATAATGGAAACACTCCAGTTTCAGACATATTATTAGAAGAGGTTGCCTACCCTGAAGTTCTAATTAGATCTGCATTCTTTTGTTTGAGAGTACAAAGTGGATATAGTAGAACTGTTTTCCAGCATTATTATTGTTTCAGGTGTGCTGCAAGAGTAAACCATTGGACAATGAAAGACCTTTCTGATTTTCAAAGAGGGCAAATTGTTGGTGCCCGGCTAGCAGGAGCTACAGTGACTCAAACTGCCAATCTATTAAATATTGCAAGAAGTACAGTTTATAAGGTTATGTCAGCATACTTGTCAAAAGGTAAAACATCTTCTGCAAAAAGTAACAGTGGCCGCAAACAGAAGTTAAACGACAGAGACAGGAGAGCCTTAAAGAAGATTGTATTAAGAAATCGTAAGTGACAGCAGATAAAGTGACAGCAGAATTGAATACATGTGTCAGTCAACCTGTTTCTACCAGAACTGTGAGGAGAGAGCTTCACAAGTTCGGATTACATGGAAGAGCAGCAATTGCCAAACCACTAATCACACAGACTAATGCAACAAAGCGAAAACAATGGTGCCATGAACATAAGACCTGGACAGTTGATGACTGGAAGCATGTGATATGGTCTGATGAATCATCATTCACACTTTTCCCTACCACTGGCAGAGTATATGTTTGGAGAACACCTAAAGAAGCTTATGATCCTGACTGTTTAATGCCTACTGTTAAGCATGGTGGTGGGTCAGTCATGGTTTGGGCTACAATATCTTGGTTTTCTGTAGGTCCTATCATAACACTGACTGGTAAAGTGACTGCTAATGTCTATAAGGGAATTCTTGGGGACCATGTGCACTCTATGGTGCAAACATTGTTTCCTGCAAGCAATGCAATATTCCAAGATGACAATGCACCTGTTCATACTGCTGGATGTGTAGCAGAGTGGTTTGAAGAGCATGAAGATGAAGTAAACATCTTCCATGGCCAGCTCAATCCCCAGATCTGAACATTATTGAGCCCATGTGGGATGAATTGGAAAGAAGAGTGAGGACGAGATTTCCTCCTCCTTCATCCCTTAAGGAGCTTGAAACTATTATTCATGATGAGTGGTATAAAATACCTCTAGTAACAATTCATACACTGTATGGATCAATTCCACGAAGGATGAAGCTGTTTTGAAAGCAAATGATGGAGCAACACCATATTAATAAAGTGTTTGTTCATTTCAAGAGGTGTTTCCATTATTTTGTATCTCGAAAAGGTTAACTCTACAAAAAAGTGTGTATGACATAAAGTGTGTGTTTTAATGAGATCTACATTTTTGTGTAGTACGTTTTATCCATCTCTTACGGTTTACCAGTTATACAAACGTTATATAAAAATCATCCAGAATGAAGAGGTCCTCAGAGGCTATTCCCAGAAAAGTCAAGTTATACATTTCGTTTGTTATGAAAACATCTTAAATATTTTAATAAAAATCGTTAAGAGCCATTTTTGAGAAAATCAAAATTTTCGAAAAGTGTTCCACGTAAAGGGTGCTTGGGGGGTTGTGGGGTGCGATCTTCGAGTCGCATCGTTGAAGATGCTGAATTTAAATATGAAGTTTGGTATTTATAATCGACTTTTCATTTTTGAGCTATGCTGCCCAAAGACACACACACACACACACACACGGACATGTTTATATAAATGCTTTTTGAATCCAGGTTATCTCAAATGTATTTCCGGTGAAATCTCGGTATCGAATTTTTGGGTGGAATACAATAGCTTCTCTATTCACTATGGTCATTGTACATACGGACTAGAGAAAGTAATAATAATATTTTTGGGGACAATATCAATTTAAGTTATATATTAAAATTCACTAATTACAATCACACTTAAGATTATTATTAAACGTTGTTTAAACACATAAAACGTGCAGCAATTCGTGAGTTGTTTATACGTACAAAACAGCTAATTGGTTCTCTACGGTAGCGAACGTACCTAAAACATTACTGCAATAACAATGGCTGAGTATGCATGCAAATAGCTCAATCTTTACTGCGAAGCATTGCCACCTCTGAATAAATCATTCCCTTGATTCTGCTTTGCAAGGCATTAGGAATATAATACATCATTCATTGATTTCCCATCAGATGGCGTTTACGGCGACAGTAAATTGCAGTTTTTAAAAACAAGATAGAGTACTGCGATGCAATATCCAGACAGCATTATTGATAGTGTTAAAAACAACGGTGGTTTTGCCTTACAACAACAAAGGTTCTAACAAATACTTTTATTCTCTTTTGATTAGCATATTGCTGATATATTACTTGTCTTACAATTCGCATTTTAGCTAAATAAATGTTTCTTATCAGTTTCGAGTATGAATGAAAATAATGTTAATGCTTAGAGGTAAAAAATTAAAGACCTATATAATACCTTAAACGATTTAAACATATCATAACTGGAAACAAATGTAATGTGTTCTGTTCACGTGACTTTGTTCTTGTGTTCTGCAAACGGACTACTCTTATTCTTTCATCTACAGCGTGCTGATCGACTGGTCGTATTACTTACTTAGAAGTAGAAGGGAACACCTAGGATAAAGAAATAATGAAATCTTTTAAAAAACTGTCGCTATGCGAATGATATTGAAATTCGGTTCTCTTTCCAAGGTCAGGATTAAAACAAAAGACATGAAACGCATGACGACTTCCGGTTTCAGAAACGTTTAACTGTTTTAAAACTGAAACCTACGAGGGTCACCCAAAAAGTGACAGACGATTTAGCATAACTAAATAATAACGAAAGTTATCAACACTACCTTACTCTATTTCTCAACGTAATCTCCACTCTGTCAAGATATTTATTGTCAAGAGGTAACTTATTCGTTTTCTGTTTGAGTGCACAAAATGTTCGGCCAATCCGCAAGTGTATAGTGATAATGTAATGAACGAGTCTTCAGTGAGGAAATAGCGCGTACTTTACGAGCATTCAAGGAAGAATCAGTAAGTACGACAAAGACGGCGTGGAAATTCTTCAATCATTATGGAGGAGTTGAAAGCACATGTTGATAAAAGAATTAAGAAAATCCGGCGTTTCACTTTAGATAACGTACATGACTTTTTGGATGGAAAAGATTTCCCAGCCGATGAAGACCTCTGAAAGCGAGTGACATCTTGGCTCAGATCTTTAGTGGTGGAAGAGTATAAAACCGGTACCTTGATATCAATGATGATTACGTTGGGAAATAGAGTAAGGTACTGCAACTTTGTAAATAAAGTTCTATGTTGATAACTCTCGTTATTGTTTAGTTAAGCCAAATCTCCCGTCACGTTCTGGATGGCCCTCGTATAACATGGAATATGTCGGAAATGTAACTATACAAAAAGATGTATATGAAGATACATTGTGTATTTTAACTAGTGCTACACTTTTATGTAGTGTATTTTTGTCTATCTGTTATGTTTACCAGTTATTCAGAATGGAGAGGTCTTCAGATAATAAACCCAGAAAATCTATAATATACATTTTATTTGTGTTGTGACTAACTTTAATACACGCTATCTTAATCAAAATCGTTAGACCCAATTTTGAGAAACACAACATTTTCAAAAGAATTTTCATGTATAGGATATTTTGGGGTGGGGGGATTCTTTTGAAAATCTGCCTTACGCATCCTTGGAAGATGATATAACCCAAATACCAAGTTTGGTATTTAATCGTGTTTTAGCTTTTAGGCTATGTTGTTCACAGACACACAAGGACCTTTTTCTAAAATGCTTTTTTTATTCAAGGGGTCTCAAAGCATATATTTTGAGACCCCATGAAAAACAAAGCATTTTTAAAAACATATCCGTGTGTGTCTCTGTGTGTGTATTTAAATTCAATATCTTCCAAGGATGCAATACTAAGATTTTCAAGAAAGTTCCCCCCCTCAACTACTCTTTGCATGGAACATTTTTCGAAAATCTTGATTTTCTCAAAAATTTCTCTCACGATTTTATTAACATGTTTAAGGTATTTTCACGACAAACGAAACGTATATCATGCACTTTCTGGGAATAGCCTCTGAAGACCTCTCCATTCTGGATAACGTTCATATAGTTGGTAAACTGTAAGAGCTAGACAAAACCTTACCACACAAAATGAAGGCCTCGTTAAAACACACAATTTATGTAAAGATTCTAAGTTATGCTTTCAGTTTTAAGGCATCTAAACTTTTCTCAGACAGCAAGTCGATCTTTCTTTTGTCTATTCCTAGCAAGCAAAGAGAACCGAATTTCAATTGTTTCACACAGGATCCAGCTTTTAAAAGATTTGGCTATCGCTAGTCTAATGCATTCTCTTCTGCTTGCAAAGAAATACGTAATAAGGCATTTTGCTAATGTTTATCTTGATTAGCATAACATATATAAAAGGTCTTTTGCAAGGAAGGTTGGTTTGTGGAACAGCTAGAGAAAGGTATGTGAATGGAACGCATTGAGTGTTATGCTTTTCCAGACATATGCGTGGACTTTTCTATCTTATTTTTATTTTTGGGCATTAGGAGCCTTAAAATGTGCATTTCCTGTAAATTTCAATGTCAATATTAAATACAGCATTTTGTTCTGGTTTGATATTCTTCGATGCCCAACTTGCTAGGTGCTCAAACGGACCTAGGTCCATAGAGTTTAAAGTTATCCGACATTCTTCTTCTCAGGATGAGGGAAAATCCAGAAAAAAAAAAATCCTTATCCGGGTAACTCACCTTCACAGAGATTCGAAGCATGGACCTCTTAAATGTAAAGCAGGTACGCTAAGTGCTCACTATAGAGGCGAACCTGTTAAGTGCGTTGCTCGTGGGCGAGACATTACGTTTCACATTATTTTTAAACTTCTGTCTCAGCATCAGAAAGCGATGTTTTACTTAATTAATGGACCATTTGGACAATTATTTCACCGTTGGAATTGTTACAGGGCAGTGTGGTGGTGACGTGTCTGTCTCACATTCAACAGGTCGCCAGTTCAAATCTCGCTTAGGGTGATTTACCCGGATAAGGTTTTCTTTTCTCGAAGTTTTTCCTTATCCTGAGAAGACGAATGTCGAGCAACCTTACACTCCATGGGCCCCGAGATCATTTGAGCATCATTTCACCAATTTCATGCATCGGCCGATATGACCAACCAGGTTAAAGGGCGTTAAGTCAAAAAAAAAAAAATGTTACAAAGTTTGAAATATTTGCGGAGAGAGCTTGAAGAGTTAATAAATATAGCATCCTTCAATATTCCGTCACATTTCTATGAACTCGGGATTTATTGTAACGAATATCACAGGGCATTTATCACATTACAGACCTAAGGGATAAAAAAATCAGTATACAATAATTTGATAAGAGTACGTGATTGGGACTTTGTAATATGATATGTGTGTAAGGCAGGAAATTAGATTATGGGACTGCGAGGTTGGCATCCCTGCGGAACGTTTAGACGTGGGTGTGAGCAGCCAGAAAGAAAGACGATCAATATGGCGCAAACTGCTATGGCAACGTCAGGTGTGAGTGGCAAGTTTCTTCACCGCCCCCCCCTCTTTCTTTCTGGTGATGACCACAGCCCGACATTATGGCGGACGGCCACCTCCTTCAATCTGACAGCAATTACTCTTAATGGAGAATGAAACCTTTGTGTGGAAGGTTTAAACATCTGATGTTACGTTCAAATGACTTCCTCTATCCACAAACTGTTCTTGCAAAAACTCTATACTGTTAATCGAGATAGAACTTTAGAAATATTTTTATTGCACTATTGCTAGAATACGTTAGGCTAAGACGATAGTCAAAGTTTTTAAGGGATGATCCCTTTGTGATGACTTATAAACACCCTTCTCCTTGCAAGAAAAATTAAAAAAAAAAAAAATGATTTCTCATTTCAGAAATATTTTTGAAAATTCAAACTATTAACAATGACTACCACAAAAAAAAAAAAAAATGTAAAAAATAAATAAGTAAAAAATCTGATGGTTACACTCGCATGAGTTTCTCTAGCTACTCTACAAACTTCTCTTTTTCCAACACCATGCTAATCGAGATAAACATTAGCAGAATGTTATTACTTAGTTCCTTATAAGTAGAATGCAACTAAGGGAATGCACTAGGCTAAAGTGATAGCAAATGTTTTAAAAGCTGTCGTTGCAAATCGCTTCTTTGCTTGGCCAGGAGTAGAACTAAAGAAAAACGGACTCTTCCTGTCTGAGAAAAGTATAAGTACTTTACAATTGAAACTAATAACAAGGAATACCTCGAAAACGGTAGGCTCCACGAAAAAAAAAATGTTTATGACACAACTTGTGTATTTTAACAAGATATACATTTTATGTGTAGTAGTTTTTGTCTATCTCTTACGGATTACTAGATATGTCAAATTAAGCAAAATTCATTCTGAATAAACAAGTCTTCAGAAGCTTTTCCTACAAAATTCAAGATATAAGTACATTTTATTTGAAATATAAATGGCTTTAATATATGGTATTTTAATTAAAATCGTTAGAGCCATTTTTAAGAAAAACAAAATTTTCGAAAATTTTTCCATGTAAAGCGTAGTTAGGAGTGGGGGGATTGTCTTGAAAATCTTCGTGTCGCATGCTTGGAAGATACCGAACTTAAATACTAGGTTTGGTATTAATTGTCATTTCGTTTTTGAACTATGTTGTCCACAAACACACACACACACACACACACACACACACACACACACACACACACACACACAGACACGGACCTGTTTCTGAAAATGCTTTTTTCGGACTCAGGGGACCCGAAAACATATATTTCCAGTGAAATCTCGACTTTGACGTTTTGGGTGGAATCCTTTGTATATTGTACATACGGGGCTAGAGAAAGTAACAATACATACTGTGTTTTAGCGAGATCTACATTTTTGTTTATTTCTTACGGTTTATCAGTTATGCAGAGGGCTTAAGAAAACATTCTCATTCTCAGAAAATTCAAGATATACATTTAATATGCATATATCTATCTTAAATATTTTATTTTAATCAAAACACTTAGAGGCTTTTTTTGTACAATAACAATTTTCGAAAACGTTTCCATGTAAAGGGTAGTTTGGGTGAGGGATTTTCTTCAAAATCTTTGTGTTCCATCCTTGGAAGATGCTGAAATAATTAATAAGAAAATAAAAGGAGGCTAGAGTCAAAAACTTATTTTATTTGTTCGGGGAAAAGCTAAATTATGAGTATTTTCTCTTAAAATATACACTTATTAATACATTCATTAACATTATAAGTTGTGGTTTTAATTTTATAAATACCAAATCTGGTATTGACCACCTTTTTGTTTTTGATTTAAAGGTTTATAAACATAAACACACACATGGATTTATTTGTTTAAAATGTCTTTTAAGAGGTTGAGGGGACTTCAAAATACAATTTCCAGTGAAATCTTGACATCAAATTTTTGGTTGAAATACAATACTTCCCCTACTTAGTATATGTAATACAGAAAGTAGAAATCAGTTTTATAAAAAATTCCGTATGCGTATGAACAACACACACTAAAATCGAAATTCTGTGTATCAATATTAATACACCAAACACTATTTTTTTTTTTAAATTCCACACCACAACACTGCTTATGTGGAAACTTTTTAGATATCTTTTCATTTTCTCAAAAATGGTTTCAAGATTTTCATAGAAGCACCTCAATTTTGGGACCAGGGTATGCAAATAATGGCATTCTTTTTCTTAAACAGGTGCAATTATTTAAGGTGCACAAGGCTACAAGGCTACTTCCATATTGTAGGATACCTGATATGGTCATTTTGAATAAATTATATTTCATTTAGCAAGAGATAATGTTGCACCAGATTAAGCAATAGATATTAGTGGCAGGATGTTGAAATGCTGACATAGTTGTGTCCTCTAAAGCAATGCTGGCATAAGTATGCGTTTTATTATAAAAGCTTCATATCTAGGTCACAAGAGCTGCTGACTGACCGACGTCCACCGAACGGACCTAGTTTTATTTCAAACGTGTAAACTGCAAGGTTTGCAATGTACAGGCGAGTACTGAATGGTGTTTGGGTAACCCTTGGGTTTTCTCACCCCTGATAATAGGTACACTATCTCTTAATAGTAACACTCTGTGCCTCCTCGCATCCTTGCGGATTTATTTATAGCTCCTGATATTTCTACCTAACGCTACACCCTATTACACCTTCAACTCTGAGTCCACCTGCTTCCCTCTCGCAGGCGCGAGTAGCCATACCTCTGATACTACTACCTCCTAGGATGCACAGTGAAGGGGTAATTCTTACACCACACTGGGTATGCTACAATAATCGATATTTCGTAGAAGTGTAATAAGAGAGTGCACTATGTTAAAGCGACAGCCAAATCTTTAACCGCTTTCACTATGTGATTATCATTGGATTCGGTTCTTTTCCATAGATTCAGGATTTAAGCAAAACAGATATAAAACAGATAAGGGTTTTCCGTTTGAGAAAAGTTAAAGTATTTTAAAATTTAAATCAATAACAGTGAATATCTCTGAAATAATTAGTTCTATAAAATGTATACGAATAAACTGTGTGTTTTAATAAGATCTACATTTTTAGTATTCTTTTCTCATATCCCATACGGTTATGCAGAAGTACATCAGAATGAAGAAAACTTCAGGGGCTATTCCCAAGACATTTGCACACAAATTTTATTTGCCATGTAAACATATTTAATATATGGCGTTTTAATCAAATCTCAAGCGAAAAACTAAAATTTAGAAAAATCTTCTATGTAAAGGGTAGTTTGAAGTGCGGAGGATTTTCTTGAAAATGTTCCTGCACATTCTTGGAAGATACTAAACTTAAATACCAATTCAACTTTAAGATACTTAAAACTTTTCTCAAACGGGAAATTATCATCCGTTTCATATCTATTTTATCTTAACCCTAGTCATGGCAAGAGAACCAAATTTCAATGACAATCGCATGACGATAGTTTTTAAAAGTTTTGAT
The DNA here is from genome assembly GCA_030762935.1 of Hymenopus coronatus. NCBI lineage: Eukaryota > Metazoa > Arthropoda > Insecta > Mantodea > Hymenopodidae > Hymenopus > Hymenopus coronatus. The sequence goes on from CM060895.1 coordinate 15,440,599, forward strand.
TGTCGCTTTAGCTTGGTGTATTGTCTTATTTCTCTTCTACTTACAAGAAACTAAGTAATAAGACATATTTGGTTTGTTTTTTTATTATCTCGATTAGCATAATGTAGATATAAGAATAATCTTTGGTAAAAATAGTTTGTTTGTAGAACAGATAGAGAAAATCATGTGAATGGAACATATCAGATTTTTATAATACGAAGCATACTGGTTTTGAAAGGTAGTTCGGTGGAAAGTATTTTTGGCTTACTTCGGGTCGGAGATTTAGTTAATCATGTTCTTCAGCGGGCCTAGTATTCGATGCTGGTGGGTAACAGAAATATGATCATTGGAAACTACAGTGAGTTTTTGAAGTTTTGAACATAGAGGAGGCGTTTAAAGTTTCCACTGGAAAGGTAGAGTCAGACTGTCGGGATTTGAACCACGGATCTCCTGGCTTCCATTCAGTTGCTCACTGGTTAACTATACAGCCAAGGATTTAAGTACTTACGGAGTTTGTAAGTCGTCATTGAGGTATTGCATCTCAAAATATTTTGAGACTTCTTTGTGAGGCTTACAGGAAACCGAATTAATAAATAAACTCCTGCTATAACTTAAGTTGAAGAATGAGCTAAAGTGTAACATCTCCTATTATATAATATTCAGACTTTCTAGACATTGAATTTGATGCTTATATAATCCCTCAAAATGAACTAGATCCTTACGAGTCAGTTGGAGAATTTAATGATGTGCCGACATGTTGCCATGGTAGCTCAGTGTTCAGAGCAACCAGGAGATCCGAGGTTCAAATCCCAGCTATGGCATTGAGTTTTTCAGAAAGACACTACCTGCTTAAATCCTGTCCTAAATACGTCTGGTGTGGAAGAAACAATTCACAAGCAGCTCTATTTGATATTCAGTCATGTAGAGGGTAGAGCACAGATTGTAATTATGACTGCCCTGAAACCAAGGCTGATAAGAGTCTATTTCTCACAGAAATAAATTGTTGACATGTTTCGATACGAATGCGTGATGCTCTAAGGGTGAGTGGTCCTTATAACCACAGTCTGTTGCAAACACATTTTGAAAAGTATCTGGGCTCGGCTAATGAAGACAAATGCTCAGGTCAGTGACTACATCGCACTTCAGCAATTCCACTAGCGGAGGTAGGAGCAAGCATGACAGACGTCTAACCTCATGGAGGATGGATGTGTTGCTTGACGACGTTTAAAAGACAGCATGGCATTTCCAGATAGAATTCTTCCTTGGTCACTACGAAAGTTTTGAGATATGTGTAAACTAAAGTTTATCAATTTAAACGGATTGTACCATTGGATGGATAACCACATTCTTTGCAAGTACAAAGATGTGTCAGTTGGCATCCCTCGTCCCCCTTGCAGTCTCAATCTCTAGTGTAGTTACAGCTGGTTTCCAGAACTGAGATGAAAAGAGAGCACTTTTGCGCAATGATTATATGATTTTAAAATTGGTTTAAACGAGACCCAAATCTTGAGCCCTTGTAACGGGCTTTTGCGCAGTTGGACATGTCACAGTTTTTTGGACGTTTCAAGAGTTTTAAAGAACTCGAGCTTCATTAAAGGGCGAGGCTAGGAGTGGTCGTCCGTCTACAGTAGTGACTGAAGAAAACATAGCTGCTATGCAATAATGATCTGCAAAAACAATTGTGTGACTTTTAAGGAAATTGAGCCCACTATTCAGATTGGATTGCCAGCAGTTTCCAAAACTGCGTAACTATATTCACATGAGGAAGGTTGGGTGCCCCACAATTTAACTGATCTGCAAAAGCGCATCCATGTTGCATGGTGTGAAGAAATGCTGGCCAGATTCGATGAAGGCAATTCTCGGCGGGTTTCTGACACTGTCACATGTGATGAAACTTGGATTTACCAGTTTGCCCCCTGAGACTAAGCGTCAGTTGGCTGTGTGCAATTTTCCGGATGACGATCTTCCAACGAAAGTGAAGTGTCCATGCAGCGTCGGGAAGAAAGTGGGCATTTTCTTCTCTAAATATCGTCATATGGCTGTCATTCCTCTTGTGAAACAAACGACAGTTACCGAGCACTGGTATACAACAGTTTGCTTGCCTCAAGTTTTTGAGAAGTTTCGTGAATTGCGGCAAAGGACAGGACTGCGAGGAATTCTGCTCCACTACGACAATGTATCTGCGCACAGAGCCAATACAAGGTTCTAATTTCTGGAGTCCACAGAGGTAAAGCTGTTGACTCATGCCCCCTGCAGTCCTGATTTGGCTCCCAGGCATTTATTTTTGTTTCCCACAGTGGAAACTTGTATACGTGGAAAGATTTTCGAACTGTTGTAGTGTATGAAATACACTTTACACCCACATGAACATGAATAGCAGGAATGCTTTCAAAACTGGTTTCAGAGAACAGAAAGTGCATAAAGTATGGCGGTGAATACTTTGAAAAACTCCACCAGTGACTGATTTTATCGTAGTGACCTTTGATACTTTTGTCGGGGTGATCATCTTCTGTGTAAATGGAGAACGCGAAACAGCATTTACTGCAGGTAACCTCACTATCAAGGGTTCGTTTATCACTGTAATTACTACCCCAACTCTAATTCATTATATCAAGGGCTTCATGAAGAGGCACAAAGCGGGAGTGATGTGGTTAATTATTGTCCGAGACTAATTAGATGTTTAGTTTTTGTACCATCACCATGTTCTGTATAATCACATAAATGGAATACATCAAACCTTTCTTTTTTTACTTCCTCTACCATGTACGTAATAGTAGATAGAAAATATATTACATTCCACCCAAAAACTCTTGATACTGATCTTACAACGGAAAAAAAATGCAAAAAGGTTGCGCGCGCGAAGTGTCGGATAAACACAAAACTTGGAATTAAAATTCAATATTTTCCAAACATGCGACACAAAGATTTTCAAGAGATGCAACAATTTTAATTTTTTTTATTTTCTCAAAAATGGCACTAACGATTTTGGATACAATATTATACGAGTAATTTAAAGATGTTTAAATGACAAAATGTACATCTTTTTTGTTCTGAGAATGGCATGCAGAGTGAAGAAATAATCCTGTATAATTGGTACTACAAAACACATATAGATTTCTTACAAGCCCACAACTTATTCCAAAGAGCCTTTTTTGTAGCATAAGCCACTTCCCAGATAAATTCTTTTTGAAGTTCCTGTTAATTTGCAGTTGGTTCTCACAATTACATGGAATTTTAAGGCCAGCATACAGATCCAGTTCTAAACCATTAGATTATCACTATTCCCTTTGTATTACAACGAAATGAGTAAGTATCTGTTTCTGAAAAAACTTATCTTAATTAAAGTGAGGCAGATAGAAAAATAAATCTGGCGTGTTACATTCCATAACTTTCTCAACCTCTTTTGCAAACACAGTACATACAAAATATTACTTTTCTATCTACTTCATGATAATCGAGATAAACATTTGTAGAAATTGTCCTTATTACTTGTTTCATTGTAAGTAGGAGGAAAATAAGGGAGTACTAGGCTAAAGCAATAATCAAATCTTTTAGTAACTATCGCTATGCGATTGATATTGAAATTCGGTTCTCTTTCAATGATCAAGGGATGACGCCTTCCAGTTTGAGAAAAGTAACTAAGTTTTTTTTTTAAATTAAAACCAATAACAAACAATATCTTGAAAAAGGTTAGCTCATCACTAAAAACGTGTAGGACATAAATTGTGTGTTTTGGTGAGATCTACATTTTTATGTAGTAAGTTTATGTCAATCTCTTACGATTTGCTAGTTTAGGCAAAAGTGATTCAGAACAAAGTGGACTTCAGATGCTAACCCCAGAAAATATAAGAAATACACTTTATTTGTCATGTAAATATATTTAATAAGTGATACTATTTTAATCAAAATTGTTAAAGCAATTTTTGAAAAAATAAAAAAATTCGAAAAACTAACCATATACCTAAAGAGTAGTTTGGGGTTGGGGTTTTCCTGAAAATTCCTGTCGCATCCTTGGAAGATACTAAACTTAAAACCAAGTTAGGTATTTAACGAACTTTTCGTTTCTGAGTTTGCACACACACATACACACACACACACATTGTCCTCTGTGGTCTTGGGATAACCTGCTAGCCTCTGATTCTAAGGTCGCGGGTTCGAACCCGGCGGAGGACATGCGCTTTTTAAACATCCTTAACATGATTTCCTTCGGAAGGGAAGTAAAGCCGTTGGTTCCACGTCGTAGATTTATGACACGTAAAGGAATCTCAAGCCTGATAAAGAGTCCTATGAGCAAATTAAGCGGTCTTTCACGCCCAATATAGAGTGGAACGCTGAGAATCTCTCAAATTAAAGGGCGTCCATAAATAAAATTCAATTTCAAGCTACACACGGACTTGTTTTAATTTTTTTTTTATTTCAGAGGACCTCAAAACTTCTATTACCCGTGAAATTTGGCAACTGAATTTTAGATTGGAATACAATACTTTTTATACATACTACCCACGTACGTACACAGCATTCGGTAGAGAAAGTAATAAGCTTTGTAAGAATCGATAGTTTGTTTTGTAGTGTTGCCATGTTTAGTCGTAAAATATCGTAATGACCCGGGAGTATGTAAAATCGGTAACATATCTCCGATCTAAGCAATAAATATTTTCATAAGTGATACCATCTGTTGTCCTAAGAGATGAAAATACAAGTTGTATTTGATAATAAAACTCAGAGAAATAGAGACTATTAATAATTTATAATGTATAGGACGAGAGATTTTATCACGTTATGAATGTAATAACTACATTAGTTCTCAAATAGTAGATGATGCATTCAACGATGTTTATTTACCGAATGTGTTTTTTTTTCTTTCTTTCTTCAATGCCTCCTGAATTATGATATGGCCGACCATGTCTATATTCAATGTACGAGTATCGATAGCAATAACAGAAATAGGGAACAGTTATTTTATTTTAAGAAATGGAAACAAACGTTATTTTAGTTGAGGTTGTTGCACTTATCTCATACATAAGAAATACAAATAATAACTATTTTCACTCCTTTTTTGAAGTATGTAATTATGAACTGGATAAAACTTAAAATAAACTTGTAACTGAACTAATTGAAAGTACATTTGTGGAACTGACAGTTATTAAAAGTGAAGGTTGGCTGCCTGGATTGTTACCTTGTTACCAATAACTAAGACAGATTAAACAAACGTGCGACAAGATTTCAAGAAATGAATATCAGCTACAATAAGATATTCCGAATATATCGCTCCAGTCAGATTGGTTGAAATTGCCTAATCTCAGCCATTGCATTGGCGCTTTAATAGTTGACCTAAATTATCAATAATAAACTAGTGCACATAAATAAATGTATTCTTTATAGTGGAATCAGAAAACGTATCAACAAATGTTTTTGAATTAGGTAAGGGATGCAAATATGAAAACAACATTCAACTACACAGAAACGTTACGCAAATTTGAAGTTAACGTTTCAGTAAGCATGTTTACCAACTGGGATCCCGAAACCAAGTAACCGAATGAACAAGCAGGATTTAGATTTCGTATCAACAACGTCACACAACAGCTGTTTTCAAATCAGTATATGAAGCGGCGTGGAAAGAGCAGCTGATTATCAAACTGTCAAAAGGCACGCACCATATGTCCCGGACATTTCCTTTTTTCAGCGTCCTTTCCTTATAAATATATTATTTAATAGCTCAAGACATTTTCAGTTCTGGCAACATAATCAAAATGCTCCGTAAAATTGTGGTAGGGCAGCGTCGTGGCCGAATTGTTAGACGGCTCGACTCCCGTCTAAACGGCCTGGGTTGGATCCCAAGCGCCCGTCTAAGGGATTTGTGGTGGGCGGGTTTTCTCCGGGTCCTTCGGTTTCCCCCACCATTCATTCCACCAATTGCTCCATCATCATCATCTTTCCTATCATCCCTTTCGCTTGCATTTCATATCATTCACTTCCTTGCGCTCTTGCCGACCACATGTTGCAGGTTCTCCCCGACAGGCTTCTGACCCCTGGGCATTTGCTTGTAAGTACTAGGGGAGTGTCAGCCCTAAATACGGGCAGGGTAGGTGGATGTATTCATTGTGCAGATTACATCATACGAAAGCTAATTCATTTACTTTCTTGTTTACCGGAGAGTAAATTAATTTCTAAACCTATTCATGCTCCTGTTCATGAATTAGTACATAATGAAATTAATGCACCAAATTCGGGAATAATATTTTTACTTTCTCAATACGTACTATGTACCTACGTATAGAGAAGGTATTGTAATGCACCCAAAAATTCGATACCACGATTTCACCGGAAATACATGTTTTAGGACACCCTGAATACAAAAAAAAAAAAAGCATTTTTAGACAATTTTTCGGGTGTATGAGTCTGTGTGTGTGTGTCTGTGTTTATGTGTGTGTCTGTGGGCAACATAGCCCAAAAACGAAAAGACCGCTAAATACCAAACATGGTATTTAAGTTCAGTATCTTCCAAGGATGCGACACGAAGATTTTCAAGAAAATCCGCCCACCCCCAACTACCCTTTAAATTTTCGAACATTTTTATTTTCTAAAAAATGGCTCTACGATTTTCATTAAAATATCCTCTATTACAGACCTGACAAATAAAATGTATATCTTGAATTTTCTGGGAATAGCTTAGGAATACTACTTTATTCTGGATGAATAAAGTAGTATTAACGGAAATTTGCATAACTGGCAAACCGTAAGAGATAGATAGAAACTTACTTAAAAGAAAAGGTAGCTCACGTTTAACATACAATTTATGTTATATACATTTTTTTCGTAGAGTGGATCGTTTTTCAGATATTTCTTATTATTGGTTTCAGCTTTAAAAACTTATACTTTTCTCATATGGGAATGCAACACGAAGATTTTGAGAAAAATCCCCCACCCCCAGCTACCTTTTACATGGAACTTTTTCGAACATTTTGATTCTCTCAAAAATGGCTCCAACGAATTTGATTAAAATATCGTATTTATTAAATACATTTACCTGACAAATAAAATGTATATCTTGAATTTTTTGGGAATAGCCTCTGAAGACTACTTTATTCTGGAGGAATTTTACGGAATTTTGCATAACTGTTAAACCAGAACAGATGGACAGAAACTTACAACACAAAAAATGTAGAACACGTTAAAACACACAATTTATGTTATATACGACATTTATCGTACATTTTTTCGTGGAGTTGATCGTTTTTGAGATATTCCTTGTTTTTGGTTTCAGCTTTAAAAACGCATACTTTTCACATCAGATTTTTGGAAAAAGGTCCGTATATGTGTGTGTATGTAAGTGTGTCTGTGGACAGCATAGCTCAAAAACGAAAACACTGTTAAATACCAAACTTGGTATTTAAGTTCGGTATCTTCCAAGCATGCGACACTAAGATTTTTAAGAAAATCCTCCCACCCCAAAGTACCCTTCACATGGAAACAATTTCGAAAATTTTGATTTTCTCAAAAATGGCTCCAACTATTTTGATTAAAATCTCTTATAATTAAGATATTTACCTGACAAATAAAACATATATCTTGAATTTTCTGAGAATAGCCTCTGAAGAATTTTATTGTGGATGAATTTTGCTGGATTTTACATAACCTGTAAACCGTAAAAAAATAAATGTAAATGGCCCGTTATTTATGGACGCTCTTTAACTACTGTGGTTCTCAGCATCCCATTCTAAATTGGGCGTGAAAGACCGCTTAATTTTGCTCAGAGGCCTCTATATCAGGCTTGAGGTACTTTTACGTGCCATAAATCTAAGACACGGGACCCACGGCTTTACTTCCCTTCCGAAGGGAAGGCCATGCTGAGGATTTTTACACCCGAAAAAATCCATCGTCCTCCGCCGGGTTTGAACCCGCGATCTTGGGAATATGAAGTTAGCATGGTAGCCATTACACCACGGAGGGCGACAATATAAACCGTAAGGGATAGACATAAACTTACTACATAAAGTACATAGATCTCGTTGAAACACAATTTATGTTGTACACATTCTTTTTTTTTTTTTCGTCGAGCTGAACATTTTTTAGAATATTCCTTTTCAGTTTTAAAATTCGGGAGTTTGTGAACTTCTGGCGTTGCAAAGAAACGGATTTCAAACACATGACAACCAGCTTTAAAAAACATTTGGCTGTCGGTTTAGCCTAGTGTATTCTTTTATTTACTTTCTACTTATAAGGAATTAATGTTCTAGCATTAAATATATAGAAGAATAAGCTTATTGACAATAATTTGTTACAGAGAGGTAGAGAAAGTTATGGGAATAGAACATAGAGGACTTTTTAATTTTATTTTTTACGTTTATTTGAACTGCTGCGGACAATTACAGGCTTTAAATCTTTAAAAAGTGGGTCGATGTAATTGCTGGCTACGAACTGTTTGCGTCATCACGAGCTGACAACGTTTCAATAAAGTATTTGAGAATTCAAACTTACCGACTTAGTCCTCTTAGTACGGCTTACCCGAGTACCCAAGGTCAGACGAGGCCTGTTGAGGAGCAGGCTAAAATTGCATTAGAATAAAAAAATCTGATGAGTTCCATTCACATTACTTTCTCTGCTTCTCTGTAACAAATTATTATCAAAAAGCTTATATTTCTATTTACTTCATGCTAATCGAGAAAAAATTAGCAGAAATAGTCTTATTACTTGCTTCGTGTTAGTAGAAGCGAAATAAAAGAGTACCATAGGTTAAAGTGATAGTCTAAAGCTGGTTGCTATGTCACTGAAGTTCCTTTGTTTGTATGGACAGGAGTTGACAAATCCCTGTGCGAGAGAAGTATAAGTTTTTCACAGCTGAAACCAATAACAAGGAATACCTAAAAAATGATCAACTGAACGAAAAAAATGTATATTACATAATTGTGTGTTTTAAAGTGCTATACATTTTTGTGTGGTAAGTTTTTGTCAATTTCTTACGGTTTAGTAGTTTTGCAAAATTCCGTAAAACTGAACTCATAAACTAGTCTTCAGAGGCTATTCCAGAAAATTCAAGATATAAACTTTATTTATCAGGTAAATATCTTTAATATATGATATTTTAATCAAAATCGTTAGAGCCATTTTTTCAGAAAATAAACAGTTTCGAAAAAAAAGTTCCATGTAAGGGCAGTTCAGGGTTAGGGGATTTTCTTGAAAATCTTCGTGTCGCATCCTTAGAAGATACCAAACTTAAATCCCAAGTTTGGTTTTTAACGGACTTTTCGCTTTTGAGCTATGTTGCCCCCAGACACACACACACACACACACATAGACAGACTCCCACGGATATTTTTCTAATTTCTTTTTGATTCAGGGGGTCTCAAAACATGTATTTCCGGTGAAATCTCGGTAACGAATTTTTGGGTGCATTACAATACCTTCTCTATACTCTATGCACATAGTACGTATAGAGAAAGTAAAAAAGGGATTTTGGTAAGTGAGGAGAAAGAAATGGTTGAAAAGAAAAGTAATTTTGGAACAACTGGTTGAATGAATGACCGGAGAACCCGGAATGGCGGTTCCCTGGGATTGAACGTCTCGTTGAGCAGCGGGCGGTCTAACTACTCGCCATGGCGCCACCGACAATAACTCAAACCAATTCCGATAATGCAACAAAACCTTTACCTGCCATAAGTTGTGAGGTTTAAAAATATATTATGACCACGCTTTTTAGGTGGAATTGCCGCACGTGCGTGAGCGGCTTGCTCCGAAAGTCACTGCTGATTTCTGCCACTCACCCGTTTGTTCTTCCTTGCATTGACTAATGCATTATTACACCTGTGTAAGTAAACATGGTGCATGTACTTTACATCGAAGATCCGATTATTGCACCTGTGTGTGAATTTGTGACAACTGCTGTGGCTTTTAGGCGCGACATTCTTCTGGAAGTTTTTTTGCCACGTGATCGATAGCTATAAAAGGAGAAAACGCGCCCAAAAAGACGAAGAACCCTGATGGGCTCAAAGCTGTGCTCTTTCTACAGCAGTCTTCAACATGTGCCTCTCCCTGGGTCACTTTTCGCGAGAATGGAGAGAGGGGGTGATAAATATCTTGAAGCCAGAGAAACATCCTGTGCATTGTCCAACTACCACGTCATCAGCTTCCTCCCAGCCGTCTCGAAGGTTCTCGAGAGGATAGTCCTTAACCACCTGTCCCTGCACACATCACAGACCGCCAGTTTGGAGTTCGTCCTGGGAACTAGACGCTTCAGCACCTGCTAAGCGCGGCGGATGCGTATTCCCTGGGATTCCAGGAGGGACGGTATCACTGGACGCAGAGAAGGCCTTCTCAACGAACTGGCACGCGGATCTCCTCCATAAATTCATCCACCTGGGGCTACCCTCACAAATAATCCACATATTTCACAGCTACCTCAAACACGCGGGGAAAACATCGACAATAAGACCTGCACAGGCGGAGTCCCTGAAGACTTCCCACGCTCTTCAGCGTTTACAGGCAGAGTTTACATCGCAGTCACTCATCAACATCGTCCATAATGCGCATGACATGTTGCTGTACCACACAAATAAACACCACTTCAGAGCATTCAAACCCATTCAGCGACACCTCCGCCTCGTTTAAGAGCGATGCCGGCAATGGCGAATGTCCCTAAATGCGGACAAGACCCACGTCATCCTAATAACAAAGCGCCACAACCCCGCAGACTGCCCCACACTCAGCTACCAAGGCCAAAGGATTGACCTTTACTATATACATAATATACATAATGTATAGAGAAGATATTGTAATACACCCAAAAATTACATACTGAGATTTCACCGGAAATACATGTTTTGGGCCCCGCTGAATAAAAATAAAATTAGAAAAAACTCCGTGTGTGTGTGTGTGTGTGTGTGTGTGTGTGTGTGTCTGTAGACAGCATAGTTGAAAAACGAAAAACTTGAAATTTAAGTTTGGTATCTTCCAAGGATTCGACACGAATATTTTCAAGTAAATCATGGAAAAAAATTGGAACATTTTGAATTTCTCAAAAATGGCTGAAACGATTTTGATTAAAATCTCTTATATTTAAAATATTTACATGACAAAAACGTATTACACAAAGACGTAGATCTCGATAAAACACACAATTTATGTCATATACATTTTTTCGTTGACTTGGCCATTTTCGAGATATTCCTTGATATTGATTTCAGTTTTAAAATTCTTAAACTTTTCTCATACTTGTCGCCAACGCTTGGTCACGCAAGGAAATGAATTTCAACCTCATAGCAACTACATTGTAAAAGATTTGACTGTCGGTTTAACCTAATGTATTCCCTTGTTTCCCTTCTACGAGAATCGGCTGATAAGTCCCGGGCCTCACACAGATATGGCGCCACTAGGTCAGTTAGACGGTAGCATCGTATAGTTTAACTCTAGACTAACTTGTATCCATAGTTACAGGTCAATAGCTTGCTTAGTTTTCCAATGACAGCACTTTAAACAATACAACTTTAGAGTTTTCACGAAAATAACAGGATTTGGAAAAACGAGCAGTGATTAAATACTTCCATTTGAAAGGCTTAACGCCTAAAGAAATCAAGGAGGAAATAGAATGAACATTGAAAGACTCTGCCCCTTCATATTCAATGATTAAAAGGTGGGTTGCACAGTTTAAAATGGGACGTACGAGCACTAGTGATGAGCCTCGCTCTGGACGCCCTGTAGAAGTGACAACTCCAGAGATCATTGAAAAAAAGTCATCGTTTAGTACTGGAAGACCGCAGATTAAAGTTGTTGAGATAACGGAGGCTGTAAACATATCAAAAGAACGTGTAGGTAATATTTTAAGTAATGTTTTGGGCTTTCACAAGGTCTGTGCAAGATGGGTGCCGCGTTTGTTGACACCTGATCAAAAGTTGCAAAGAAAACTGTTTCTGTTAAGAATGTGGAGCTCTACCGTAAAAATTCCAGTGAGTTTTTGAGACGGCTTATTACCATGGATGAAACTTGGATACATCAGTACACTCCATAAACTAAATCACAGTCAAAACAGTGGATTGCGCCAGGTGAACCAACTCCAAAGAAGGCTAAGCCAATTTTGTCAGCGAACAAGGTTATGGCGAGTGTTTTCTGGGATGCACAGGGAATTAATGTATCGATTACTTGGGAAAGGGCAAAGGTAACGCTGGTGACTACTACGCAAGCGTACTGCAACGTTTGAGCGATGAGAAAAAATGGTCAATACTCCGGTCCAACGCTCACTCATTGCAATGGGAAACATGTGCGAATTAAGGTTGGAATTGTTTGAACATCCACCCTATTCGCCAGATCTAGCACCCAGTAGAGGAGGAAGATTTCACAGCAACGAGGAGGTCATTGATGAGGTAAACAACTATTTTAGGATCCTGATAAATCGCACTACAGAGATGATTTAATTAAATTAGAACACTGGTGTGACAAATGTACTAGCCTTTCTGGAGATCATGTTGAAAAATAAAGAAAAAAAATTAAATCTGCCGATCCTCGTACTTACAAAGTACTAAATAATAGGACTATTTGTGCCAATGTTTTAGCATAGTCATAAGAATGGAACACATCAGATTTTTGTGTTGTGGAATCCAATGGTTCCTCTAAATACCGCCCAATAACCCTTGCTAGGCAATAGCGCAAAAAAAAAAAAAAAAAAAAAAAAAAAAGTAGAATAAAAGATCTGGAGGACAATGACGTTAAATTCTACGCGCAGCCTGAAGGGCAAATACGACATCAACACAAATTAGCCGCGAGAGTTCGCAGATGAACCTCCAGCCTGCAGCAGTGGCGAACAATGGAGAAACAGCGGAAATTGATCTGCCAATTTCATCACTTGAGCTGCACTATCAGTAATTCATGCCATTGCGAATGCAGAGACTTCCAAAACAGCTCAAGCTCATGAAAGGCACATCATTTATTGAAAGGTTCTTTAATGGATCCCAGGCCATTACGTCACTGCAGCAAGGAATTGTGATTTTGCAAATCATCAGCTGGGACAGTTAAATATACAACTTAAGTGAGCACAAAAGAATAAATCCATCCGCATGACTTTCTCTACACCTCTGCAACAAATTATTGTTAATAAGCTTATTCTTCTATCTCCATCATGCTAATCGAGGTAAACACTAGCAGAAACGGTCTTATTACTTAGTTCCTTATAAGTAGAAGGGAAATACACTAGGCTAACCGACAGTCGAATGTTTTAAAATATGGTTGCTATGGGATTGAAAACCGTATCTTTGCGTGTCTAAGAGTTGACAAGTTCCCGTATGAGAAATGTATTTTAAAACTGAAACCAATCACAAGGAATATCTCGAAAACGGTCAAATAAAAAAAGATGGCATAAACTGCGAGTTTTGAGGTGGTCTACATACGTTTTTGTCTATCCCTTACGGTTTACTAGTTATGCAAAATTAAAAAAATTCATCCAGAATAAAGAGGCCTTCAGAGGTTATTCCCAGAAAAGTCAAGATATACATTTTATTTGTCATGTGAATATCTTAAATATAAGAGATTTTAGTCAAAATCGTTAGAGCCATTTTTGAGAAAATAAACACTTCCGAATGTTTTTCCATGTAAAGGGTGGTTGGGGTGGTGGGATAATATAAAATATATTATCCATTGGATTCACATCACTTTGCTTTATCCACTATCGTTTATTTTTGTATCTCTTCTTCATATAAGATAGTTTACTTTCTCTAGCACGTATGTACATAGTAGAGAAGGTATTGTATTGTATCCCACCCAAAAATTCAATACAAAACTTCACCGGAAATACATGTTTTCCAACTCCCTGAATATAAAAAAAGTATTTTTAAAAACATGTCCGTGTGTGCCTGCCTGTGAATCTGTGGGGGGGGGGGGCAGTATAGCTCAAATACTGTCCGTGAAATACCAAGTTTGTTATTTAAGTTCAGTATCTTCCAAACATACGGCATGAAGATTTTCAAGAACATTCCCCACCCCATCAATTATATGGAATATTTTTTGAACATTTTGATTTTCTCAAAAATGCCTCTAAGAATTTTGATCAAAATACCATGTTTAAGAAATTTTCCCAACAAAGGAAATGCATATCTTGAGTTTTTTGGGAGTAGCGTCGGAAGACCTCTTCATTCTGAATGACTTTTGTGTAACGGTAAACCGTAAGAGATAGAGAAAAACTTACTTCACAAAAAATATAGATCTCGGTAAAACACACAATTATATATATATATATATATATATATATATATATATATATATTAAATAAGTAATTTGAGATAGGAGACCTATGGCCTGTTTATTGAAATTTCGAAGTAACGGCTATAAGTTTCTGAAGTGCCAGTATGCCACGTATCGCGGCACTTCGTCTGGGATGAAAAAAATCAAACTTTTCTTAATTTTTTCCCTGGAAGATACTAAACTTAAATACCAAGTTTGGTATTTTACCGACTTTTCGTTTTTGAGTTATCGTTTTTGGATACAGGTGACCCTAAAACATATATTTCCGGTGAAATCTCGGTATCGAATTTTTGGGTGGAGTGCAATTCCTTCTCTATAATGTACGTAGTACGTGTAGAGAAAGAAAAATAATAATAAAAATATTTATTCTATGACAGAAATCAAACTCATGACCTTTGGGATAGCAGCTTCCCGCGTTCCCATTAAGCCACCAGAGAAGCTGAATAAACGCCTCCAGACTAGGCTACATAACTCAAGAACGTGGTTACTGAATGCTCAGTGTCGCACTGTCAAGTGATTAGTTGGAGATTTTACAGGTTTTTGCGACATTAAATCTTGAGAACGCTAGTAAGAAACTGCTAAAAATCGATATTTCTATACTCGGGCAGCAGTTTTAAAGACATTCTAAGCCATTTTTTCAACCTGCTTTGCTTTAACATCAGCACCTGATGCCCACACGTTTAACGCTATGTGGTTGCGTTATGTTTATCCGGGGACCATGCATCGCCGATCTCAAATTACTTATATCAGTCACGTGCACAATCTCGCAAATTATTTCGGTGTAGTTCATTAACATCCTGTGTGTGTGTAAATAAATTTTAAACTACTTATACTTTCATAATCGGAATTCATCTTTAGTTTCATACAGTACGTGAGAAACATGGCCGGCCTTGAGGATGGAATGATGGTCCCAACGGTGGGGAATTTCACGTAGCAACGGCCTTTAAAATATTTAACCTGCACTTTAGCCTAGTGTATTCCGTTATTTTCCTTCTACTTACAAAGAAGTAAATAATAAGACAATTTCTGCTAATGTTTATCTAGATTAGCATGATGTACATAAATGAATAATCTTTTGTAAGAACGACTTGTATTTAGAACAGCTAGCGAAAGCTGTGTAAATGGAACACATCAGATTTTTTTTTCAGGAGAACCTAATATGTGTATTTCCAGCGAAATCAGCTATCGAAGTTTTTGGTGGAATGCGATGCCTTCTCTACGTAGGAACTATGTGAGAAGTAGAGAAAGTAAAATTTATTCCATTAAGAAATTAAAATAGATATATGTATACTTATTACGTACTTCTAGCTGCGCAACGAACCGTTATGTTAGGTGAATTTCTCCAGTGGAGTGCAGTACCTCTGCATGTTAAACACAAGCGCAACTGCGAAAGGCCCTAAAAGGAATTCAACTTCTCGAGAGAAACGGCTTTCAAGTATTAGTCGTGATCAGGTTTTCCAATGCGTATCGGAATTGAAAATGTAATCAAAACACTGGACTGGACGCTTGGCATAGCATTGTTTCCGAGATAACCAGGACTGGGCGTGCTAACGGACTGCTATTGTTCTGTCCATCCAAATGTTTATTTTTACACCCAACGAAATGAAATATTTTCATTCTTAAGCGAACCCTTCAGAAGAAAGAGACTTTTCTTTTTGGTAGTGTTTAACGCCCGCTTTAACTACTTATACTTGAATGAAGATGGAGCACCGGTGGAATGCGACAGCGGGGGGAACCGGAGAACCCAGTGGTCGCTTGGGATCGAACCCGGGCCGTCTAGGTGAGAGGCGAGTGGTCTAACCACTCGACCACGGCGCGGCTGGAAAAGAGATTGATTGAAGTTTGTCCAAGTTGGTTGTAATCGTTAACAAATTAAGGGTGGTTAACTTAACGAGATCTCGAGGTTGCAACTGAATATTTCCGAACGAATCGAGGCTTTCTACTTGGTTAACTAAAAGAAACACCGCAATGAAAAGTATAGGTATATACGTCACTGAAAAACGAGATAATCCGTGGCCCCAAATCGGGCCAAGGCCCTCCGCCCGACCGCTGCGTCCATGAGTTGGGTGGAGTATTGGGGGGTGCACATGGTTAACGCCCCAAATCCCTCCCAGGTGGTTAATACGGTTCACACAACCTGGAACAACTACATTTCCCTCAATTAGCCCCCAGGGACTCACGAGGCCAGGTCTCCCAGTGGGAGAAAATCCCCTTGATGATATCAGGAATTGAAGCAGCCCTGCAATCACCGCGCTAGGAGATGACGTACAGTAAATAGGAAAAGCATTATCTACATTCCACTCAAAAATTCAATACCGAGATTTCACCGGAAATATATGTTTTGAAATCTCTGAATTAAAATATATATAAAATACTAATACATTTTTAGAAAACGTCAATGCAAGTTAATTTTCTAGGATACATGTAGATTTTCAAGAAAATCCCTCCATCCAAACTACCCTTTACACGAAAAAATGTTAGAATATTTTTATTTTCTCAAAAATAGCTTAACGATTTTATTAAAATGCCATATATTTAAGATATTTTTATGACAAATGAAATGTACCTTTTTAATTTTCTGCAAATAGCCTCTGAAGACCTCTTCATTATGGTAGATTTTTTTTTTTTTTTTTTTTTTTTTAAGCTTAACGTCCTTTAACCTGGTGGGTCATATCAGACGAATGAAATTTGTGAAATGATGCTCAAATGATCTCGGGGTCCATGGAGCTTAAAGTTACTCGACATTCGTCTTCTCAGGATAAGGGAAAACCCCGAAAAAAAACTTATCCGGGTAACTCACCTTAAGCGAGACTCGAACTCGCGAACTGTTGAATGTGAGGCAGACACGTTACCACCAGGCGGGCAGACTTGACTTTTGTACAACGCGTAAACCGTAAAAGATAGACAAAAGTTCCTTTGTTTTTATGGATAGGAGTTGACTAATTTCCGTATGAAAAAACTATACATTTTTCAAAGCTGAAACCAAAAACAAGGAATATCTTAAAAACCATCAACTCCACGAAAAAAAATATATTTAATATAGATTGTGTGTTTCAATCTCCTCTACATTTTCTGTGTGGTAAGTTTTTGTACATCTCTTACGGTTTATCGGTTAAGCAAACATCCGTAAAATGCATTCAGAATGAAGTAGTCTTCAGGGACTATTCTCGGAAAATTCAACATATACATTTTATTTGTCAAGTAAATATCTTAAATATACGAGATTTTAATCAAAATCGTTAGAGCCATTTTTAAGGAAATCAAAATGTTCGAAAAAAGTTCCATGTAAACGGTAATTGTGGTGGGGGGGGGGGGGGGTTCTTGAAAATCTTCGTGTCGCATCCTTGGAAGATACCAAACCTAAATACCAAGTTTGGTTTTAATGGACTTTTCGTTTTTGAGCTATGCTGTCCACATATAGACAGACAGACACCACACACACACACACACACACACACGCACACATGGACATTTTTCTAAAAATGTTTTTTTTTTTATTCAGGTGGTCTCAAAGCATGTATTTCCGGTGAAATCTTGGTAATGAATTTTTGGGTACAATACAATATCTTCTCAATACATTATGTATATAGTACGTGTAGAGAAAGTAAAGATTGGTGGTGAGTTTGTGAACATGTGAAGAAAATAGAAGAACTCAATTGGGAAAAAGAGGGATTAATAGTTGAAGTGTTGGACAGTTTTGTGATAAATTTGGAAGAAAGTGGAGTGAGGTTGAAGACTGTGATCATTAAGAGAGACCCAAGGACAACAAAAATGAAGCTAATGGTCTACTGGGAGACGCCAAACTGACTTTAATGGATGGTGTATATTTTCTGTCTCCATCCCCACCGCAAATCATGAAGTGCTGTGTTTGGCAGAATTGCAGACGGCCACGGTGAGTCATGTTCTCTTTCTAAATTTTATGTTTCACTATCCAGGTTTTGAGATTAAGCGAACTCCCGTGTGCAATATATTGCCATCTCTTTCTGCTTACCATATATCAAGTTAAAGTAAACGCACAATACCACTACTAACATATGTATAGAAGATTCATTTGTATTTTCTGTGGCTCAAAGGTCACACTTAAAAATAACAAAAAACGAAAAAAAAAAAAAAAATCAGATGTGTTCCATTCACATGACTTTCTCTACACTCTGCAACAAATATTTGTTAAAAAGCTTATGCTTCTATTTACTTCATTCTAATCAAGAAAAAATTAGCAGAAATAGTCTTATTACTTGCTTCCTTGTTAATAGAAGCGAAATAAGAGTGTACCATAGGTTAATGTGATACTCAAAAGATGGGTTGCTATGTGACTGAAGTTCCTTTGTATGGAAACGAGCTGACAAATTCCTGTATGAGAAAAGTATAAGTTTTTCAAAGCTGAAACCAAAAACAAAGGAATATCTCAAAAACAATCAACTCCACGAAAAAATGTATTTAGCATAAATTGTGTGTTTTAACGTGCTCTACATTTTCTGTGTGATAAGTTTGTGTCCTTCTCTTACGCTTTAGCAGTTATGCAAAATTCCATAAAATTCATCCAGAATAAAGTAGTCTTCAGAAGCTATTCCCAGAAAATTCAAGATACACATTTTATTGGGCATATAAATATCTTAGATATAAGAGATTTTAATCAAAATCGTTAGAGCCATTTTTGAGAAAAATCAAAATTTTCGAAAAAAGTTCCATGTAAAGGGTAGTTGGGGTGGAGGAATTTTCTTGAAAATCTTCGTGTCGCATCCTTGGAAGATACCAAACTTAAATACCAAGTTTGGTATTCAACGGTCTTTTCGTTTTTGAGCTATGCTGTCCACAGACACACACACACGTACCTTTTATAAAAATGATTTTTTTATTGGACTCAGGGGGGCCCAAAACATGCATTTCTGGTGAAATCTCGGTATGGAATTTTTCGATGGAATACAATACCTTCTCTATACACTATGTACATAGTACGAGTAGAGAAAGTAAAAATCTAATGTGTTCCATTCACATGATATCCTCTAGCTGTTCGGCAAACAAACCTTTTATTCAAAACATTAAGCTGTTATCTACATCATGCTAATCAAGATAAACATAAGCAGAATTACTGTACGTAGAAGGAAAATAAGAAAATGTACATGCTAAAGCGATAGTATTATCTTTTAAAATACGGTACCTATGTGAAACACTTGAAATTCTATTCTCTTTGATTGCCAGCAGTAAACAAATGAGAAACGAGAAGAAAGATGTCTTCCCGTTTGAGAAAAGTTTAAGTAGCTAAAATTGAAACCAATAATCCGGAATACCTAAAACAATTAACTCTACAAAAAAAAAAAAAAAAAAAAAAAAAAAAGGTATATAACATAAATTGTGTGTTTTAATTTTTTTTTTTTTTTTGCAGTAAGTTTTTGTATATCTCTTACGGTTTGCCAGTTATATAAGACATTCAGAACGAAGAGGTCTTCAGAAGATATTCACAGAAAATTCAAGATATGTATACATTTTGTTTGTCATAAAAACATCTTAAATATAAGGTATTTTAATCAAAATCGTTAGGGCCATTTTTGAGGAAATCAACCTTTTCGAAAAAATGTTCCATGTGAAGGGTATTTTGGGGTGGGGGGGATTTTCTTGAAAATGTTCATGTCGCATTCTTGGGAGATACTGAACTTTAATATTAAGTTTAGTATTTAACGGACTTTTCGATTTTGAGCTATGCTGCCCACAGACAGACACACACGACCTTTTTTAAAAAAGGATTTTTTTTTGGACGCAGCGGGTCCCAATACATGTATTTCCGGTGAAATATCGTATTGAATTTTTGGGAGCAATATAATACTTTCTCTATTCACTATATACACAGTACTGTAGAGAAAGTAAAGATACAGAAATAAAGACAGTGAATAAACTCGAACTGCGGAAGCCACGAACTGGTGACGAAAATATGACTTTCAGGTTTTAAAATGCAAATGCAGTTTAGTAGTGTTAAAGTAGATTCAGCTCAAATCAGAAATGAGAAATAATTTCACTCTGTTTATTCCTATAATTTTTACTTTCTCTACATGTACTGTGTATATAGTGTTTAGAGGAAGTAAGTATTGTATTGCACCCAAAAATATTTCACGGGAAATATACGTTTTGAAGTCACCTGAGTACAAAAAAAGAAAAATCAGAACAAGGTCCGCGCGCGCGTCTGTGTGTGTGTGTGTGTGTGTGTGTGTGTGTGTGTGTGTGTGTGTCTGTGGACAGTATAGCTCAAAAACTAAAATACCATTAAATACCAAACTTGGTATTTAAGTTTGGTATCTTACAAGGGTGCGACAAAAGGGTTTTCAAGAAAATCCCCCCACCCCAAACTATCCTTTACATGGAAAACATTTTGAAAATTTGTTTTTCTCACAAATGACTAACGATTTTGATTAAAATATCATATATTAAAGCTATTTACATCACAACTGAAATGTATATCATGAATATTCTGGGAACAGCTGGGAACATTCTGGATGAATTTTGCTTAAGTTTGTGTAACTGTAAACCGTAAGAGATGCACAAAACCTTACTAAAAATGTGGATTCCGTTAAAACACACAATTTATTTCATATACATTTTTGTGCAGAATTGACAGTTTCCAAAATATTCCTTGTTATTGGTTTCAATTTTAAACTACGCATCTTCTCAAAAGGGGTCACCTTTTGTTTCATCTCCTTTTTTTTTTTTTTTTCTGGAAACGCAAAGCGAGGCGATGTTCAATTGTTCACGCATCCCCGAGGTTTTAAAAGTTTTAACAATCGCTATAGTCTAGTGGTTTCCCTTATCTCCCTTCTGCTTATAAGGAACTAAGTAAGACCAATTCTTTTAATGTTTATCTCGTTTAGTATGCTGTAGGTAGAAGAATAATCTTTTGTAAGAATAGAGTATCTGTTTTTGTAGAACAGTTACAGGAAGCCATGTGAATACAACACACCATATTTGTTAGACATTCCGTCTCCCTCCGTGGTGTAATGGTTACCATGCTAACTTCATATACCCAAGGTCGCGGATTCAAAACTTGGCGGAGAACCATAGATTTTTCGGGCGTAAAAAGCCTTTGCATGGCTTCTTTAGGAAGAGAAGTAAAGCCGTAGATTTACAGCATGTAAAAGAACCTCAAGCCCAATAAAGGGGCCTCTGGGCAAAATTAGACGGTTAAGTATAGAATGGGATGCTGAGAACC
The DNA here is from genome assembly GCA_030762935.1 of Hymenopus coronatus. Classification (NCBI taxonomy): domain Eukaryota; kingdom Metazoa; phylum Arthropoda; class Insecta; order Mantodea; family Hymenopodidae; genus Hymenopus; species Hymenopus coronatus. Next base: position 15,461,996 of record CM060895.1, read on the forward strand.
ACAGCATAAAGAGCGTCCATAAATAAAACTGCATTTTCATTATTTTTAAAGATACTTCTTGCTATTGGTTTTAGTTTTTGACTACCTAACTTTTCTCATATAGGACCCTGCAAGGTGATCCCAACTTCAATTATTTTACATATCGTCCGGCTTTTAAAAGATTTGACTGTCTATTTAGCCTATATATCCCTTCTACTTACAAGAAAGCGAGTAATAAGACCGTTTCTGCTAAGATAGATAAAAGAATAATCTTTTGTAAGCTTAGTTTGTATTTGGAACATGTAAAGAAAGCTATGTGAATGGAATACAGCAGATGTTTTATTCTGAAGCACTGGTATAACAAGTAGACAAATGAAAGTAGGCGTGTGATATTGCATCGTCAGTTACATAATCAGAACAGTAATAACAATTTTAAGCAACAATACCACAGACAGGAAGTACTAATACTTAATGTTCACTCACATCAAATAGACATAGATCTAATAAAATTCTCTCAACTGCTATTTTAAAATTATTAATATCCAAGTTTTTAATATTCTGTGGTAGTATATTATACAATTTTACACCAAAGTGATTAAAAACAGTTTTTAGTTGCACAAGTTAATGCTTAATGTTGATTATTTCTAGTGTAATATTCATGAGTGGCATTATTGGGTAAGTATGTGTCAATATTATTTTTTACATAAAACACTTACTAACATAATGAAACAACTGTAAGAACTTTCAACTTCCCAAATAATGGTCTGCAATGAGCTCTACTATCTACATTGCATACCTTCTTTTGAAATTTCAAAAGTCTTTTGACACTTGGACCATTTCCCCATACTACACTAGTGTCCAAAAGTTAAGCATTATTCTGAAAACAGAGAACTGAAAGGGTGAGTGAGCGCCATTAAGCGTTATCACAGTGTGTGCCTTCCCTTACTGGTGGGTTCATGCTTCTAGGGTCAACAACACAGGGCAGCAAACCAATACCAGAGCATCAGACCCAGTGCGTGGCTCATTCGCTATTGTACTCCAATTGTGAACAGAGATTGTTTACAAGACAGCACCAACATGCTACAAAGACGTCAATTGGACCCTGTTTTGAAGGGTAGAATCACCGGACGTCTTGAGGCAGGTCAGACACACAACTACAGTCTCTCAGGCCCTGAATGTGTCACAAAGTGTCATTTTCAGGCTTTGGTGATGGTTTCAAGAAACAGGAGGTGTTCGTCGGATCCCTGTACATGGTCGCCCATGGGTCACAACGCCGCAACAGGACCGATATTTGACCTTAACAGCACGACGGCATCGGAGGATGCCCGGAGACAACTGTCTTCCGAACTTGCAGGGCTTTAGAGTTTTGAGGCAAACTGTATACCGGAGGCTGAGGGCAGTCAGCCTCTACAGCAGTACAGACGTACAGCAGTGTGTGTCCCACTCACTCGAAAACACATAGGTCCCGTTTACAATGGAGTCAGTAACGTCAACATTGGACCTTGGATGAATGGAGGAACGAGCTGTTTACAGATGAGTCCAGATTCAGTGATTCTCGTTGCTCAATAATCTGGAGAGATCGTGGAACCCGGTTTCATCCCTCCAACTTCGTGGAAATACGCCCATTTGGTGGTGATGGGCAGCCATAAGCGTCAATGGACATACAGATCTTTTCATCTTCGACAGCGGTACTGTGAAGTACCAGAGGTACAGGACGAGGCACTGGAACAACATGGGCGACTTTTCAGAGTTGCAGTTACTCTACACTTCATCTTATAGGACGATAATGCACCTGGTGGTCGATTATCTTGAGAGGAAAGATATCCAGTGTATGGATTGGCCAGTGATGTCCCCGGATATGAAACCAATAGAGCATGCCTGGGATGCATTAGGAAGACCAGTTGCAGCTCGCCAGCCCCCACCGAGGACACTTCCAGACTTCCGACGTGCTCTCAGTGAGGAATGGGAACAGCTGCCCGCAGAGCTCTTGAACCACCTTACACCCGAAAAAATCCATCGTCCTCCGCCGGATTTGAACCCGCGACCTTGGGTATATGAAGTTAGTATGGTAACCATTACACCACGGAGGGCGACTAGAGGGGGTCTCCACACCCCATATTAACCACCTAGCACATTATTGTCATTGTGGAAATGATTGTCGGATTTTGTGCTTGCGTAACAAGGTGTCCCGAGGTCAAAATTGTCTGCTATTTCTCACTATATTGAATTCCAGATCATGTGTGATGCTTGGTGACAACATATTGCATTATGCTTAATTTTTGTACCCTTGTGATAGTTTGGTAGTAAAATACTGAATTATGCATAACTTTTGCACACTAGTGTAATATAGCATGTGTCAAGTGAGAATGAATATATGCGAATTATACAACTTTTAGAACATGTATATTCACCTGGTATTTCAACTTCCTGATAAAACATCTAAATTGTTCCATTCACATGGCTTTCTCTACATCTCTGCAAAAAATCATTGTTAATAAGCTTATGCTTCTATTTACTTCATACTAATCGAGAAAAGAAAATAGCAGAAATAGTCTTATTACTTGCTTCGTTGTAAGTAGAAGCGAAATAAAGGAGTACCATAGGTTCAAGTGATAGTCAAAAGCTGGTTGCTATGTGACTGAAGTTCCTTTGTTTGTATGGGCAGGAGTTGACAACTTCCTGTATGAGAAAAGTATGCTTTTTAAAGCTGAAACTAAAAATAAGGAATATCTCAAAAACAACCAACTCCACCAAAAATGTATATAACATAAATTGTGTGTTTTAACGTGGTCTACATTTTTGTGTGGTACGTTTTTGTCCATCTCTTACGGTTTAGCAGTTATGCAAAATTTCGTAAAATTCATTCAGAATAGTCTTCAGAGGCTATGCTCAGATTTTGTTTATCTATGTGTGATTTCATTTCATGTTTGAATCAATATAAACTCCGAAGAACTTTACTTTCTCAACTAAAGGATCGCACATGTAAACTATACTTGTTTCTCTGTGTCAGTCGGAGTATTGTGTGTTCTGTCGTTATAATGATGAAACACCGTGAATTATTAACTGCAGCAGAACAAAAGAATATCGCACCATATCCAGCCGGGGTTGCCATGGCAACTGCTCTACACGTCGGAGCGCGACTCGATAAAACGAAACACTTTACAAAATCAAGGTCTGGAACGCCTTGAAACGTTGATTTTAAAACTTCCAATGCCCAGAAGAACTAACCTGTTAATGGCGTTATGCACGCAAGAGCTTTGTTTTATCAGGTTAGAAGTAGTTAAATTGATTGCACAGCCGTGGTTTATTAACACGCATACAATGTATTTGTGTGTGCGTGTACACAAGGCGAAAAGCAATTCGCTGTAGTATAGTAACGGCACAAAAAATCGTATGTGTTGCATTCAAGGACGTTTTACTTTCTCTGCACGAAATATACACATAAGTGCATACAGAAGATATTGTAATGCACCCAAAAATTCGATACCGAGATTTCACCGGAAATGCATGTTTTCAGACCCACTGAATAAAAAAAAAAGACTTTTTTAGAAAAATGTCCGAGTGTCTGTGTGTACGTGAGGCTGTGTCTGTGAGCAGCATAGCTCAAAAACGAAAAGACGGTTAAATACTAAACTTGGTGTTTAGGTTTGGTATCTTCCAAGGTTACGACACGACGATTTTCAAGAAAATTCCCCCCAACACAAACTACCCTTTACTTGGAAAATTTTTCGAAAATGTTGATTTTCTCAAAAATGGCTGTAACGATTTTGATTAAAATCCTGATATAAAAAGATTTTTGCATCCCAAATAAAGGGTATATCTTGGATTTTCTGGGAATAGCCTTTGAAGACCTCTTTATTCTGGATGACTTTTGCCGAATTTTACCTAACTGCTAAGCCATAAGATATATTAAAAAACGTATTGCACAAAAAATGTAGATCACGTTAAAACATACAACTTATGTCATTTACGTTTTTGTTGTGGAGGTAATCGTTTTCGAGATTTTGATTGTTATTGGTTTCAATTGTAAAGTACTTAAACTTTTCTCAGGCAGGAAGTGTCCGTTTTTCTCTTGTTCTACTCCTGGCCAAGCAAAGAAGCGATTTGCAATGAGAATCGCATAACGACAGCTTTTAAAACATTTGACTGTCACTGTAGCATAGCGCATTTCTTTAGTTCACTTCTACTTATAAGGAAGTAGTAATAAGAACATTCTGCTAATGTTTATCTCGATTAGCATGATGTAGAAAGAAGAATAATCTTTTGTAAAAGTTTATTTGTAGAGCAGCTAGAGAAAGTCATGTGATTATAACATATCAGATTTGTTTTTATTATGCCTATTCTGCAACAAAGAATGGTTAAAAAGCTTAGTTTTACTCCTCTAACATGTACAATAAAAATAAATGCTTCCTTATACCCATTGTAAGCTAATATAAGTATTAACAATGCACGACTGAAATATATTCTTTAGCGTGATAATAGTATTCGAGTATTATAGTCAGATGCATCTGAATGTGGGCGTATTAAGGAAAACATTGTTTTTGGGAGAAATGCTTGCCACTTGAGGTAGGCATATTTCCCCGTTTTATTTACAGCATTCACAATTTGTGTTTTATAAAGCATTCCGTTGTAAAATCTCAAACTTGTTGCAGCATTTGTAAGATGGCGGAAAATTAATATTTTGCCATGCGAAATAAAACTAACCATGTAATTTGCTGAGAGGAAGAGTTTATATTAATATATCAAACTGATATTATGCACCGGTCAGGAAAATAAAGATTGGAAAACAAAACAGTATGTGGGGGATTTACGAGATTCTGCAGCTTCCGACTTTTCTGGTATTCGACAGAAACTCCTTTTAGCCACTTAGGCTGTTCTAGTCGCAGGCACGACTGCTGCTGATTAAACTTAACCTTGTAAGCAAAACACACAATACTTCAGATCCACTATTTAATCGAAACACAATAATAACACTTTTTCTGCAAGTGCATTGAAGTTGAATTTGCAATTTTCCCGCTAGTTTACAATGATTGCTGAAATATTGGTTTCCAAAAGTGTGAGAAGGGAGGCATATGACAAATGTCATTCTCATATCTATTTGGGAACGGTGGCGCCGTGGTTGAGTGGTTAGACCGCTCACCTTCCATCTAGGCGGTCCGGGTTCGATTATGTGGAATTTGTGGTGGACAAAGCGGCGGCTGGGCAGGTTTCCTCCGGGTCCTCCGGTTTCCCCCACCACTCGTTGCACCAATTGCCCCATCATCAGCTTTCCTATCAATTTCATCTACATTTCATAATATTTATTTTGGGCCGACCCTTCGTAACAGTTCTCCATTCTGTGGTTTCGTGCCGTAGGCTTCCCGGCAGGCTTCTGACCCCTAGGCATTGGCTTGAAAGTCTAGGGAGGTGTCAGTCCTACAAATACGAGAAAAAAATGAAAATGAAATAGCGTTTTATTTATGGACGCTCTTTAACTGCTGTGGTTCTCAGCGTCCCATTCTATACTGGGAGTGAAAGACCACTTAATTTTGCTCAGCTCTATCAGGCTTGAGGTTCTTTTACGTGCCGTAAATCTACGACACGGGACCCTCGGCTTTACTTCCCTTCCGAAGGAAGCCATGCTAAGGATTTTTACGCCCAAACAATCCATCGTCCTCCGCCGGATAAGGAAAAAAATCTATGTAGGAACGCCTGAGAATTAGGTGACCCATCGCACACTCAAATCTTAAAGTGGGTATTTACTTCTGTGAATGATAGTACATGGTAGATAGAAGTTAGTGTATCTATTCCACCCAAAAATTCGATGTCGAGGTTTCACCAGAAATAAATGTTCTGAGCTCCCCTGAATTCAAAAGAAGTATTTTAGAAATAGATCCGCGCGCGTGTTTGTGAACAGCATTACTCAAAAACGAAAAGTCCGTTAAGCACCAAAATTTGTATTTAAGTTCAAAAGTTTCCAAGGAAGCGAGAGGAGCCTTTTCAAGAAAATCCCCCCACCACAAACTACCCTTTTTATGGAACCTTTTTCTAAATGTATGATTTTCTCAAAAATTGCTCTAACGATTTTTATTTGAGTACCGCATATACAAGATATTTTTATGGAAAATTAAATGTATAGTCTTGATCTTTTTTTTGGGAATAGCCTCTGAAGTCCTCTTCATTCTGAATAACCTTTGCACAATTGGTAAACGACAAGACATCATCTTATTGCACAAAAAATGTACATCTCGCCAAAAGCAAAATTTACATCACATACATTGTTTTAACTATTTCCGAGATGTTCCTGGTTATTGGTGTAAATTTTCCAAAATTTAACCGGGCAAGGTAGTGTGAACATACGGAAATTACACCTCAAATTAGTTAAATTACAACTGATATTAAAGTTCTCAATGTTTTTCCTGACATTTTTATGTATTCGTATATAAATCATTATAATTTTTTGTTTTGTATTGGTGGCCTATGTGGTTGAGTCTGTAAAATGTATTTTATTTAGCAGGAAATAATAAAACTCTTAAAACATGTGAATTTATGTACTTATTTCTCTGATATTACTTGCAACACAGCATCACAGGTCTGCATGCTTATTCTTAATATAATCGGCTATCTTCTGAACCTCAATCATTTAGTTCTGTACAACTGTTCACTAGTAATTGAAAAATATTATTTGCAAAGACTAAAAAAGAGTAAAGTAGTGGAAAACGTGCAATATTGTTGCTTTCATATTATCACTAATGTTATATTATAAAAATATGATTCTGGTTTACAACGTTCAAGTATGTGTTGCACACGTACTAAAATTTCAGCTCTCTACCTTTCATACTTTCTGAGAAAAAAGTACCCAAAAATGTTATTTTGAGAAAACTAAACTTAAAGATGCAAATGTTCTAAAAAGGGGTGTTGCGTGGCAGCTTTAAAGGAATGCAGACTACAATTTAAATTATATTTAAATGCCCAAAGAAACCTCTTAAGCCCCCTAAACTGCACATTATCTTTTTTTTGGGGTAGTGTTTAACGCCCGCTTTAACTAGTTATGGCACCGCAGGCAGATACATCTGAAACTGGAAATAAAACAGCCAACTCCACAAAAAAAAAAATGTATATAACATAATTTGCGTCTCTTACGGTTAACCATTTATCCAAAATTCCGCAAAATTCACCCAGAATAAAGATGTCTTCAGAGGCTATTCTCATAAAATTCGAGATATACATTTTATTTGCCATGTAAATATTTTTAATGTACGATATTTTAATCAAAATCGTATTAGCCATTTTTGAGAAAATAAAAAATTTCAAAAAATGTACCGTGTAAATGCTAGTTGGGGGTGGGGGGATTTTCTTAAAAATCTTCGTGTCGCATCCTTGGAAGATATTGCTTTAAATACCAAGTTGGTATTTAATTGACTTTTCGTTTTTGAGCTATGCTGTGCATCAGATTTGTCAAGTAAGCTTTTGTCTATCTCTTACGGTCAAGATATATATTTCATTTATCATGCAAATATGTTAACATGCGGCATTTTAATCAAAATCGTTAGCCATTTTTGAGAAAAAAATTATTTAATACATGAAGATTAGTTTGGCGTGGGGAAATTTTCTTGAAAATCTTTGTGTGGCATCCTTAGAAGATACTAAACTTATATATCAAGTTTGGTATTCGACGGTCTTTCCGGTTTTGAGCTCTGCTGTATACACACGCACCTTTGTTTAAATTTTGTTTGTTTGTTTGTTTTGCTTTTGTTATTGAGTAGACCTCAAAACATATATTTCTGGCGAAATCTTGACATCGAATTTTTGGGTGGCATATAATACCCGCACTTGATCCGTAGTAGAGAAAGTATGACACGCGCGCGCGTGTGCATGTTTCTGAAATTGTATAGTTGAAAAACAAAATTGTCGCAAATACCTACTCATATTTAGGTTCAACATCATCCGAAGATACGACACCAAGAATATCCTCCAACCTAGACCATCATTTATTTGAAATTATAGACTTTCTCAAAACTCGTTCTAACATTTTATTAAAGTGACATAGCTTAAGACGTTCACCTTAAAATGTGATATGTAATTAATTTTCTGGGAACATCCTCTGAAGTCCTCTTCATTCGGAAAGAATTTGGTATTATTTTATATAAATGATAGACGATAGGGGATAGAAACATACCTACTACAGAAAAAAAGTCTGTATAACACAAATTTATTTAAATTAACTTAAATTATGGATTCACCGTCTACGAGATAACCATTATTATTGGTTGAACATTTTCAATACTTCGTCATTTTAAATGGCGCCGTTGAGTAGTTTCTCCCGATTTTAGGAAATATTATGTAATTTCAAGTCCAGCCTAGAGCGCCATCTTTTAAACATCTGACTATCGATTTGGTTTCCACCATCCCCTTGTATCTACATCATACGGTTTATCTCGATTAAGGTGATGCATTTTTGAGATTTGGCAAAACAGTGAACATTCTAACAGTGTTTATTTTTCATAATAAAATAACATATATTCTAAACTTTGTGAAAATAAATCGTTTTTCCACTTGGCGCATTTAACCTACACATTAACTGAACCAATAAATAGATAGAAGTATGCTTATTAATAGACACGCCCAACTTTATGTCTTGTTTTCTAGCAAACTTTTTTTCAACACTTTTGCTCATTGAAAATGACCCAATACTTTGTTATAGTGCTTGCCTCTCAAAATTAAAGAAAATTACCATATACGCTTTACAAATATCGCCTTAATTATGATAAGGGAATTATCAAAAAGTTTTGGAGAGAACATAAAGTGATAAATATTCTATAATAATTAGGAGTTGCTATAAAAACCCTAATATAATACATCTATTTGTGAATTCATTTACAGTAAAACTTGAATTTTTGACCTGAATATTTTTAATTTCTCTGACCCGTATGTACAATGTACACAGCAGTGTGGACAGCATTGCTCAAAAACGAAAAGACCGTTAAACACCAAACTTGGTATTCATATTTAGTACCTTCCAAGGATACAACACGAAGATTTTCAATATACCCCCCTACATGGGAACATTATTTTTTTTTAAAAAATGGCTCTAACGATTTTGATTAAAATACCGTATATTAGCGATATTTACGCCAACAAAATGTATATTTGGAATTTTCTAGGAATAGCCTCTGAAGACATCTTTCTTCTGGATGAGTTTTGTATCAGGGAAACCGTAAGAGATAGACTCAGCGAGTTTTCTTCTCACCCGGAGGTTTCCAATTCGATTCCCAGCTGAGATGACGGATTTTTCTTTAAGTGTATGCATGACTGAAATTTCAGGAAAAATCTATTTTTTTGTTTTAGTTCTATGAAATAATTTAAACACAGTGAATACAAAAAAGGTATAATTGATCACCGTCCCAGTTTAAATGCTGGAGTTTCAGCAAAGCATTAAAGTTGAAACTAATGACCAGAAGAACTACAGTTCGAAATATCATTCGCAGCTTGTAAAATAATAAACGAAGTTGTGCAGAAGAAAATCAGCAATGTAAAGAGAAAAGGCGGCAGCAGAGGAGAGGAAAAGGAAAGTTGAGAGTGCAACTTACCAACCTGATGGTTTTTAATGTGTCTAATCTTTCCTTGTTTTCTCACTATTGATATTTTCCTTCCTGTAAAATGCTCCTTGGGGGTCAGTTTTTCTGCTACACAAATAAATGTACTGTACGTGTTCACAATTGCCCTAGCTTTTACTGTCACACGTATTTAAGCATATCTTTTCAATTTTTAAACATAAAAATCACATTTTTATGACAAAAAAGCACATGCATAACTTTAAAAATTGTTGTAGCCTAAACCAAAGAAGACAAAGAGAAACCTAAGGCATTTTCAAAAAGTAGATGTATTGTGAACCTAAGATTAAAATATTAGATTAAAGTTTTATTTTTTTTTTTTTTTTTTGTCGCAAGGACTTTTTGCTGACGTGACAAAAACATAAACAAATTTGACCCTAACTTACAAACCATTAGAGCAAAATGGATGAAATTTACACTGTAACTTATTTGCATTATATTATGCCTGCGGTATAACTTTCAAAAGGCTAGCTTTACTAGTTTGGAATTTCAAACTTCCTTAACCAGAACGTTCCTACCCCGCCCCCCGCAGATGTGAGAGTGAATGTGTGCGTTTTTAAAAACAGAAATGATTAAATCCGACGTTAATAATAACATACAGGTATCGAGTTGTTTCGCAAGTTGAAGTCCCGGTATGACAATGGAGCAATGTACAAATGAAGAAAATAATTTTAAAAATCTAATGTGTTCCATTCACATAACTTTTTTTATTCTTACAAAATATTGTACGTCTAACTACTTCATGCTAATCAAGATAAAAAACTAGCAGAACTGGTCTCATTCCTTGTTTTCTTGTAAGTAGAAGGGAAATAAGGGACTATACTAAAGCGATAGCCAAATCTTTTAAAAGCTGGTCGCTACGTGAAGTAATTGAAAATCGGATTTCTTTGCATGACCAGGAGTAAAACAAAATAGACATTACACGAAAGATGACCTGTTTGCGACCATTTTAAGTAGTTTAACGATCAACGCTATCATACATAAAAAAGAACAGTACATAAATTCACAAATTGTGTTTTGACGATATCTTCATTTTTTGCGCAGTAAATTTTAGGCTCTCTCTTCGGTTTACCAGCTAAGCAAAATTCGTCCAAAATGAAGAGGTCTTCAGAGGCTATCCCCAGAAAATTGAAGATATACATTTAATTAAGCAAGTAAATATCTTAAAGTGTGATATTTTAACTAAAATTGCTAGCCATTTTTTAAAAAAAAAAAAATTCGAATTTTTTTCCATGTAAAGGGTAGTTTGTGGTGGGGGGATTTTCTTGAAAAGCTTCGTATCGCATCCTTGGAAGATGCTGAACTTAAATATTAAGTTTGGTATTAAAAGAACTTTTCATTTTTGAGCACAGGCAGATACACATATGAACATTTATCTTATTTTTTTTATTTAGTAATCCTTAAAACATGTACCTATTTCCGCTGAAATCTTGGTATGAATTTTTGGGTGGAATTCAATGCCTTCTCTACCTACTATGCACACTTTACATATGTGCTAGAGAAAGTAATATGTTTTGGTAAGAATGCTTAAGTTACTTAAAAGTAAACGACAATAATTAAAGAAAGGCATGTGCATATAACATAGCAGATTTAACAACCCAAACTTAATCTTGAGGTGTGTTGGCAACGAGCCAACAGTAAACATGACCCACTATAAAATGTCTTGTTTCATCTTTTTATAGCAGCTTTTCCCAGAGTGGAAATTGATTCGCCGTCCAAATCGTTTCATTTTGACACCTAAGTCGAGACAGCTATATTCCTTTTCAAAACATTAACAAATACATTTCTGTATTGTTTGGGAAGAAAAAAAATATGATGTGCTCCATTCACATGAATTTCTCTACATCTCTGTAAAAAGTATTATTAATAAGCTTATTCTTCTATCTACTTCATGCTAATCCAGGAAAACATTATCAGAAACGGTTTTATTACCTAGTTCCTTATAGCTAGAAGAAAAATAAGGGGGAATACACTAGACTAAACCGACAGTCAAATATTTTAAAATGTGGTTGCTATGGGATTAAAATCCGTTTCTTTGCGTGACCAAGCGTTGACAAGTTCCCATATGAGAAAAGTTTAAGTATTTTAAAACTGAAAGTAATAACAAAGAATATCTCAAAAATGGTCCATTCCACGAAAAAATGTATATAATATAAATTGTGTGTTTTAACGAGCTACACATTTTAAGTAAGTTTTTGTCTTATCTCTTACAGCTTACCAGTTATACAACATTCAGAAAAATTCATTCAGAATAAAGATGCCTTCAAAGGCTATTCACAGAAAATTCAAGATATACATTTTATTTGTCATGGAAAAAATATCTTTAATATACGACATTTTAATCAAAGAGAAAATAAAAAAAAATCGAAAATTTTTCTATGTAAAGGTTAGTTGGGGGAGCTGCCTAGACACACACATGGACATTTTTCTAAAAAAATTTTTTTTTGATTCAGGGGGTCTCATAACACGTATTTCCGGTATATTCTTGTATCAATTTTTTGGGTGTAATACAATGCCTTCATTATACACGATGTACATAGTGCATACAAAGAGATGGTCCACTTTAGATCGTTCATACGCTTAATGACAGCTTCAGAAAAAGAAAAGGGATGCAATAGTCTGATATCAATTCAATGCAGCCCTCTCTTGGCGTTTGTGGTGTGGACTGGCGCCATTATGCTCTTACCTCCAAGCCTATACAACCAATTACTGCGTAAAATTGTGGTATTGTCTTTTGCAAGTAATTAACGTCATCATAAATAAGTTAAAACAAGAACCTTGTGAGCTTTAACGCCAGTACAAAGTCATCCTAACTGCGCAGACGCAATATGCTCGTTACCGAATACAAACTATAAAGACATTCGCAAATTGACAAAATCAATGACATTTGAATGACACACGGATTTGAAACATGGAAAACAGATTATGGTTTCTGATCGAGTAGCTATTTTAATGTGTTTGAGAACAAAACGTCACTTAGTAATAAAGATTAATTTGTATATGTAGTGTTGTTTAATAATATTATCACCCTAAATAAATATAACGGAATAAAATAATATCAAAGAATTCATTTTTAGTTTATTTAATAAATTATAATGTATATTTTAAAGAAAAATAGTAATTATTGTTAATACTCCAAGGTTAATAAATTACGGTACTCGGTTTGCATGTCGATATTGAGAGAGACAGGCAGATGTTCTTGGGAAGTGCAATAAAAACTCACTTACCCTTATTACATGGAGGGATGCCAGAATATAGGAAACCAAAACCAGGCAGGTTCTCACTGTCAGCTCGTATGTGAGGAAGTCGACACTTGCTGCTATGTTTATATAGATGGAAACGAGGATCGATATGTGTCACTACTGTGCTGCCTCCTGGTGGACATGCTGTCGTCCCAGGGACTGATGAACCACAGTAAGATCCCACTTCTGACACCACGGACGAAATGTTAGCATTACAGATCGTGTTTTGCAAAACTGTATGCCAAGAACGTATTTTTGAAAAACAAAAAACCATAGCTGTTACTCTTTATGATGCCCATCTCTGATAATATAAAAAATCTGATGTGCTACATTCACATGACTTTCTCTCCATCTCTGCTGCAAATTATTGTTAAAAAGCTCATGCTTCTATTTACTTCATGCTACTTGAGAAAGAATTAGCAGAAATAGTCTTATTACTTCTTTCCTTGTAAGTAGGAGCGAAATATGGGAGTACCATAGGTTAAAGTGATAGTCAAAAGCTGGTTGCTATGTGACTGAAGTCCCTTTATTTTTATGGACAAGAGTTGACAAATTTCTATATGAGAAAAGTAAGTTTTTTAAAGCTGAAACCAAAAACAAGGAATATCTCAAAAACGATCAGCTCCACGAAAAAAAAATTACATAACATACATTGTGTGTTTTAATATGTTCTAAATGTGTTGTGTGATAAGTTTTGGTCTATCTCTTACGGTTTAGCAGTTATGCAAAGTTCCGTAAAATTCATCCAGAATAAAGTAGTCTTCAGAGTAAAGTAGTCCCAGAAAATTCAAGATATACATTTTATTTGTCAGGTAAATATTTTAATATACGATATTTTAATCAAAATCGTTAGAGCCATTTTTAGAAAATAAAATTTTTCGAAAAAAGTTCCATGTAAAGGATAATTGGGGGTGGGAGGATTTTCTTGAAAATCTTCGTGTCGCATCCTTGGAAGATACCAAACCTAAATACTAAGTTTGGTTTTTAACGGGCGTTTTTGAGCTGTGCTGCCCAGACACACACATACACACAGACATTTTTCTAAAAATGTTTTTTTTTTATTCACGGGGTCTCAAAACATGTATTTCCGGTGAAAACTCGGTATTGCATTTTTGGGTGCATTAAAATACCTTCTCTATACACTATGTACGTATAGAGAAAGTAAAAAGGGAGGATTTGTTTATGTTTCCAGGGCGATACCAGAAATTACTCAAGTGATTCTGATTACTCTACCATAACTATATACATTTTATTTCCAACTAAACATAGTGTACACGGCATTGACAAAACATTTAAAACGGTGAGAGAAGTTTATTATGTAACCCAGTTTCCCCAAAGCTTTTCCGTAAAATATAATACGATCGCCTTAATAGGCTTTTAACAGTTTTATATTTTAAAGAAATAAAACCCATAGCACTGCTCCCGTTATTGTGGATATTCTCTCTTCTCTAAACGCAATGTACATATCGTAATGTTTTAAAATCTTACAATAAAATGCCTTACCTATAGTTTTAGTAAAAATGAAAATAATGGTTGAGCAATACACAAATTTGCACCACTTCCTTAAGCTTGCAATGGAATCTGGATGAGTATAGTATTTCTCAAGTTAGCCGGTTTAATTACTGGAATAAATCCATACTTCTTAAATAGTCATCCTATCACATTTTTGCTTTCTCTATGTGTACTATGTACATAGTGTATAGAAAACGTATTGATTGTAATGCTGCAAAAAATTCGAGATTTCACCGGAAATACATGTTTTGAGACCCCTGAATAAACATTTTTGTGTGTTCCATTCACATGACTTTCTCTGCAACACATTACCGTTCTATTTACTTAATGCTAATTCAGAAAAATTAGCAGAAATAGTCTTATTACTTGCTTCCTTGTAAGTAGAAGGAAAATATGGGAGTACAGATTAAAGTATTATTCAAAAGCTGGTTGCTATGTGACTGAAGTTCCTTTGTGTGGACAGGAGTTGACAAATTCCTGTACGAGAAAAGTACCTATAAGTTTTTTAAACCTGAAACCAATAACAAGGAATATCTAAAAAAAACGTTCAACTCCACGAAAAAAATGTAAATGACATAAATTGTGTGTTTTATTGTGCTCTACATTGTTTGTACACTAAGTTTTTTTCCTATCTCTTACGGTTTATCAGTTCTGCAAAATTCAATAAAATCATTCAGAAATAAGAGCTCTTTGGAGGCTATTCCCAGAAAATTCAAGATATACATTTTATTTTGCATCTAAATAGCTTAAATATAAGAGATTTTAATCAAATTCGCTAGAGCCACTTTTGAGAAAATCAAAACTTTCGAAATTTGTTTCCATGTAAAGGGTAGTTTGGGGTGGAAGGATTTTCTTGAAAATCTTCGTGTCGCATCCTTGGAAGATACCAGCTTAAATACCAAGTTTGGTATTCAACGGTCTTTTCGTTTTTGATCTATGCTGACCACAGACACACATAAACACATGGACCTTTTGTAAAAATGCTTTTTTTTTTTTGATTCAGGAGGACCCAAAACATATATTTCCGGTGAAATCTCGGTATCGAATTTTTGGGTGGAATGCCTTACCTTCTCTATATACTGTACATAGTACGTGTAGAGAAAGTAAAAATGTCTGTGTGTGCGCGTGTGTATCTGTGGGCAGCATAACTCAAAAAACGAAAAGACTGTAAAATACCAAACTTGGTATTCAGGTTTGGTATCTTTCAAGGATGCGACACGAAGATTTTCAAGAAAATCCCCCACCCCCAACTACCCTTTACATGGAAAATGTATATTTTCTCAAAAATAGCTCTAACGATTTTGATTTAAACACCTTATGTTTAAGATATTTTAAGACAAACGAAATGTATATCTTAAATTTTCTGTAAATATCCTCTGAAGACCTCTTCATTCTGGATGGTTATTGTATAGTTGGCAAACTAAGAGATATACGAAAGCTTACTTCACAAAAAATGTAGATTTCATAAAAACAAACAATATATGTCATTTTTTTTTTTTTTTAGACAACCGTTTTTGAGATATTCCGGATTATTGGTTTCAATTTTAGTCACTTAGACTTTTCTCAAACGGGAAGACATTTTTCTTCTCGTTTGTTTACTCCTGGCAAGCAAAGAGATTAGAATTTCAAGTGTTTCAAATCGCGACTATCTTTTAAAGGACGATGCTATCGCTTTAGCCTGTGTATTTTCTTATCTCCATTCTACTTACAACAAAGCTAGTAATAAGATTAAATATAAAATAAGAACTATAGCTTTCCTGGCGACGTGTTAATTCAAAATCTTCTCGGGCTTCTAGCAAGGTAATAACTTGGCTTGACACCAACGTTTCGAAGAAGTGCATCTTCCTCGTCTTCAGGGTGAACATTCAGTTCACCCTGAAGACGAGGAAGATGCACTTCTTCGAAACGTTGGTGTCAAGCCAAGTTATTACCTGGCTAGAAGCCCGAGAAGATTTTGAATTAAGATTAAATATATATAACAGATTAATGTTTTGAATAAAAGGTTTGTTTACCGACAGCTAGAGGACATCATGTGAATGAACCACATTAGACTTTTCCTTTCTACTTACAAGGGACCAAGTAATAAGAACTATTTCTGCTATTTTTTTCTCGATTAGCATGAAGTAAAAGACATTTTTAGAAAAACGTCTATGAGTGACTTAGGGTAGCATAGCTCAAAAACGAAAAGACAGTTAAATACCAAACTTGGTATTTAAGTTTGGTATCTTCCAAGGATGCGACACGAAGATTTTCAAGAAAATCCAACCACCCCAACTACCCTTGGCATGGAAAAAAATTAAAAGATTTTGATTTTCTGAAAAATGGCTCTAATGATTTTTATTAAAATCTCTGATATATAATATATTTACATGAAAAATAAAAGGTATATCTTGAATTACTTGGGAATAGCCTCTGAAGACACATTTATTTTGAATACATGTTGTGGATCTGCTTAACTAGTAAACCGTAAGGGTGCTGCATATAAAATGTAGATGTCCTTAAAGCACTAAATTTATGTCATATGCATTATTTTCGTGGAGTTGACCGTCTTCAAGATATTTCTTATTATAGGTTTCAGTTTTAAACTTTTCTCATTCGGGCACTTGTTAACTTCTGGACACGCATAGAAACTGATTTCAATCACATTTTAAAATATTTGACTGCCGGTTTAGCCTTGTGTATTTTCTTATTTCCATTCTACTTATAAGGAACTAAGTAATAGAACAATTTCCGCTAATGTTTATCTCGATTATCATAAAGAAGATAGAAGAATGTGCTTTTTAACAATAATTTGTTACAGAGATGTAGAGAAAGTCATGCGAATGGAACACATCAGATTTTTTTAAATTGTCTTGCAGCCTTGTTATGCACATGTCCTGTGCCGTGGCGTAAGGGTTGGAGCACAGTGGATGAATATATATGTATTTCTTTGCATTGGATACTGCCCTGAAGCAGAATTAAATGTACAAAATTCACTAATAATAACCATGCAGTTAATAATAGTAATACAAATTAATAATAGTAAGTTATAATTAATACTAGTAATACCACTAACACACTATATATATGGTTTTTGAAATACCTAACTACTTATTATTCAGTACATCAATACTTATGTCAATTACCAGCATGGTTATAAACAGCCTCAACATTAATAAATAGTTACAGAACAGATTTTGAGATCATTAATTACTTCACAATATTTATTTTAATTTATTATCTCACATCTATTGTCTTTTAATTGCCCCTAAACTTCTTTAAGGTCAGAGGGCAGCTCTGAAATGCTGCGACAGGTAATTCATTTCATTCTTCAATGGTCGTATTAACATTAAAGAATTTCCTACTTCGGTTCTGAATCTTCTACCCTTAATTTTATACAAATGATCGTTTCGTCTGCAGTATGCTAGCTTTTCTAACCTTTTCTAACGTCTATCAGCAACAGCTTTAAACAGTACGTCTAACCTATGTCTTTTACCCCTAACTTTTAGTGGCTCTCATTTATTCTTTTCGCCTTTCGTATGTCCAAAATCTTTACCTCTCTGTATGAGGTCTCTGTATATTTTCCAGCGAACCAGTTTGATTAACCCTGCATGCTACTCCATATTCCAAAACCGGCCGCACAAAAGGACTTGTAGGCGATTTCTCGGCCTTTGCGCTTCCCTTTTTCAGTATTTTCATTACAAAGTGCAATGGCTTTCACGCATTTATCTGATGCTCCCATCCGGTAATACTTGACAAGCACACTCTCAAATATTTGCATCTGGAGAATTTGCCCATATGATAGATTTCCCCTTAGTTCTTTTAAAAACAATGGATTTACTTTTCTAGCACTAATTTGTCATTTTGTTCGCGGCGGCTTATTTCATTTAGGTCATCCTGAAGAGCGAAATGGTATATCGAATATTATTGTAAACAATACAATCGTCTGCGAACAATCTTTTTTAATATTTATAGTCATATCATTAACAAAGTTAAGAAAAAGTAACGGACTCAGTACCGAGCCTTGTGGCACGTCCGAACTTACAACACCTCTTTCTGACAGTTCTTTACCTACTCTTACTCTTTGTGTCATCACTTTCAAAAAATGTTTATCCATGATACTATGCGGTTATCGATTCCTGTTTTTGCTAGCCTCCGGATTAGTTAATTGTGCGGCACTATGTCAAAAGCTTTAGAAAAACCTATCATCACTGCATCAGTCTTACCCCCTGCATCCACTTCATCTGCCAAATTCTGAAATAACGAGGCTATTTGACTTTCAGACGAATACCCAGATTTAAACCCATTATGCGCTTCTTTGAACCATTTCTTGTTTTCTAACTCTTCCCGTATGTATTCTGTAATTAAATGCACCATTACTTAACACACTACTGAAGTTAGGCTAACTGGTCGGTAATTGTTTATTTCTGTTATATATTGGAACTACAATAGCGGTTTTCCAGTCTTCCGGTATAGCGCAGTTGTTAATTGACATGCTAACAAGAACATTAGATACGGAATTGTGGCTTCTCCCCGTTTTTTTTAAATTTCCGTAGATATATTATCCGGTTCTCTCGATCTTCCACTCTATAGCATTTTGATCCTTTTGCGTAATTTGGATGCCATTATTTGAAAAAGCGATTCTCCAGTGTCCCCAATACCCTGTTCAGAACTATCATCCAATTTATGAAAAACCGATACAACACGTGAATTTAATATGCTGGCTACAGCAATTTCATTAACTTTAAAGTCCGGTATGCACTCTTTATTACTTAGCTCTTATCACACAAAAATCGCACTAACATCCTATTTCTTATATAGTAAGTTGACTCTTCTGTCCTTTCTGCTGGCGAATTTCTCAACTGTCATCGTGAAAAGATTGCTTCTTCTCTAGGTCATTCAGCAAGTCTTCATGGATGGCCGCAGATGTTAGTATTTCCTGGATCATTGAGCTCCGCAAATATGGCTTATACGTTTGAGAGAAGAAAAGCTTCTCTCCATAGAAACGCTTGTTACGACGAGCGAAAAGAGTATGTACGTACACCTGCTTGTTTTCTTAGACCAATTTCAATGTTTGTGTAATCGGAAAGTTGTGAAGCATTCTTAGTTTCCATAAAAAAGAAAAAAAAAACTCAAGTTCCATTTCCAAACGACTTATTTTAAACATCTGGGCATGATTCCCGAAGAAAGATCAGAGCATCAATAAGGAAAACATCTAAGAGTTGTAGAAACCTAAAAAAAAATCAGCAAGGGTACAATACTGAAGTTTTCCAAGGTATTAGAATCTAATAGGAATGTGTGCAAAGATCAAATTCAATATTTCAAAATATAACAGTTTGTACTTCTGGAAAAGCTCATCTTGGAACAGTTTAAACATTTTCACCCCCAATTTGTTCAGCTGTTTCAAAGAAATTAACCTAAACTTCAACAGTTCTTTTTCTTTAAAGTATACAACTGCTTTCTATTTGCTTCTGATACAAAACTATGCCAAGAGATTGTTTTTTAAGAATATCAAACATAAGACTAGTAACGTGATAGATCTCATTAAAACAGTCATCAAAAATGCATATTCAAAATCATTCTCGTTACTGAGAAAGCCATTGAAAAGTCAATCTACTATCTGATCAGATTCAAAAGTAGTTGCTATCTCTTGAAAAAACCTGAGATCATTCCAGATTTTTTCTTTTTAATCGCGCTTTTACTACAAGGTACCGCAGGCGACATTCCAGATTTCTTCACCTACTTTGAGCAATTTGAAGTATGAACTCAATCGGGTTGTGGAAATACGCCACCCTACAATGGTATTGTTTCTCTTCGCAGAGTGATGACAAATGAAGGCATTCCAGCAATATTAGCAAAAAAGATGCGGCATTGTGAAATTTGTTTAATTGTTCTTTGTGTGGCTAAATTAGAATATGGGCTAAACAAAGAGTGCCTGAAATGCAAAATCCTTTGCCCTTTTTTGTAAACCATTTAAACGTCCACACTTAACGCCTGCGCTGTAAGTTTTAGCTGATAATCAAATGGTCCCAACAGAGAATCAACCAAGGCAAACAATGCTTCCAATGTTTTATCACAACTGACATCAAAGAAATACCCCCCCCCCCCAAAAAAAAAAACGTTCCACTAGTTCTCCATTGGCGTTTACTTGTCTGCAATACAATTATAGAACAGAGATTTATGCCTGATACATGTAGCATCATTAATTTGAGCAGAAACAAAAAAGTTGGTTGCATATTTCCAGCCTGATATAATCATCACTGTACACCTAAATGCAGTCAATTATCTCGTTCTATTCTGGTTTTCGAAACGTCATTTTATTGTACCGAGTCTGAATCTCTAACGGAACTTACAAAAATTAATAGATGAAGATGCGTTTTCATCATGACCAGAAAGCAAGTTCTGGCCAAATACAGCACTGCATTAATTTGCTCAGTCTCACATTTTCATTATGCCGAGCAACTCACAACCGATTGTTTTCTTTTACTGTATCAGCAATGGTGTTCTGATTCTTTTCGAGATGCTTTAATTGGAGCGCGCACTTAGGTGTTCACAGTCCGAATGTTTATGTAACGATCGATTGATGTTCAAAATGTCACAAAACCACACTTATTTTACATCAAATAATTAATCAAGGTCAACAACACAGTTTTTCCATACAACTATTGCACAGCCACTCGTATTCACTGTATCATGACCTTTTAAAATGTGTGTATGTCCTCCATGGTCTACGGGTAACACGCTAGCCTCTGATTCCCAAGGTCACGGGTTCAAACCCGGCGGAGGGCGACGAATATTTTTCGGATGTAAAAAATTGTAGCATGGCTTAATAGATTTACGGCACGCAAAAGAACCTTAAGCCTAATAAAGAGGCTTCTAAGCAAAACTAACCAGTCTTTCGTGACCAATATTGAATGAGATGCCAAGAACCGCAGCAGTTAAAGAGCGTCAATTAAACTTTTTAATGTGCTTTTGGTAACATTTTGCACCTTTTACTTTCTACACCGTACTATGCACAGAGTATAGAGAAGGTATTGCATTTCAACAAAAATTCGATACCGATATTTCACCAGAAATACGTTTTAGCGTCTCTTGTGTAAGAAAAAAACACAAACTATTCTTTACATCTACAATTTTGATTTCCTCGTAAATGGCTCTGACGATTTTGATTAAAATACCGCATATTCAAGATATTTACACGAAAATAAAATGTATATATTCAAATTTCTGAGAACAGCCTCTAAAGACCTCTTTATTCTGGATGAAATTTGCCACCGCGAAATTAGTGTGTAATATGCTACACAGTACATCATTTTGCAGATTCATCTCTCCGCTAAATTTAACTGAACAAACCAGAAAATGGAAATAAGAGATTGCAGCGGAGCTAACTTCAGTAAAATAAAAGAACACAACACAACTAGAGTATTCAAAAACACAACTACTTTACGTGAACACTATTTTTAGACTTTGAATGACTTGTTAGAAAAATTGTGATGCCAAACATCCCTTGAAAAGAGGATGGTTGACTTTCAAAAGGTTGCTTTTATTTCATGAGTGCAATAAACACATGGGCTAACCTCTGTGGTTCGCTAAATTCCTGTGCGCATAGCTTCACCGTAGTCTTAAAACAGGTGATATATTAACTGCTTTATCTAATCGAGTAGATGTTGCTTTATTAATAGCTATTGCATGAATAATAAATTTTGGAAGATGAAATTATGTTTTTTTCTTGAATTGCTTATTAAATAAAAATGAAATGTATTTGATTTCATTCTTTTGATAACACACGTCACATTAGCTTCCATTCGTTGTCATGGCAACTAGGTGTAAACATACAAATACATACCGACTAAGAGAAAAGAGCTGCAAAACCACATCCACCCCTCTTCTATCCTTATATTCCCTAACACCCCCTTCAAGGTGCCAAAAGGCAAGTATCTCCCCACTCCACCGCTCCTCTCTTCGCGCACGCATATTTTGGGTACATGAGCATGCAACAAATTAAACACTTATTTTAGTTGTATTAAATCTGAATATAAGTTAAGTGGAGCTTCACCTGAACAGCTGCCACTGAGCACCATGATTAATTTCAGGAGCTATATAATACGTAGCCATCCGTATCGCAGATTTAGAATCTCAAGTTCATAAAAAGACCTCTGAGAAAATTAAGCGGTCTTTCAAGCCCAGTATGTCATGGGATGCTAAGAACCGCAGCAGTTAAAGAGCATCAATAAATAAATAAGAAAACTCAATTGTAATTCAAAACATCCAGCATGGCGCTGACCACATCGACTCCCCATATCAGCTGGATGATAGTTCACCTATCACTTGCCAATTCAGATCATTTAAATATAAATTAACATTTAATTTAATTCTGAGTAAAACAACAAAATATTGGAGAATGTTACGCTGAAAACATCTCTGTATAATATCCTTTGCGTTTCGACGGCAATTATCCGGTATGTTATTTCGTGCAGTTGGTACTACAGAAATTATCAAACGCGTGTTTTGTTTTTGTTTACTGCTGTTGTTATAAACAAAGATTAGGATCGTGAAAGTGAAAACACAGATCACAGAACTATTTAATAGAGAACTCCATTATTCCGAAATACTGAACAATTCGTTTTTCAAATGCCTAAAGAGGTTTTGAATACAATTTCGAAAAAAGGTATTTTGATTTGTATTTCAGGCTCGTGTGATAGTCCGCAAAGAGCAAATGACCTCTATAAATACTGATTTTGCGCCAGTAAAATGTGGCATTCGTTTAAATCCTCCTGCCTTAGTGGTAATATATAAGAATAGAGAAGAAAAACTAAAGAAACGAATGATGCCTCTTCGTAACTTTCGGCCAAATTCCAGCGTGAGCTTTATAACACAAGATTTGAAACAGAGACATAACCAACGTTTACAGAACGTTTCGACTCTACAGATCGAAAAAATGCTGCGAGTCATACAAGAACATTTGAAAGGCGTAGAACTGAATAAAGCTGTGGAATCTGTGAATGCAGAATTCACCATTGGTTCAAATGAAGACTTAAACAAATTGGGCAGTGATGAAGTGCAACGCAAAAAGCACATGATGGACGAAACGTTTAATAAGAACTGCATTAAACCAGGGGATGCTGGGTTTATTTACGACAAGAGAGTAGATTTCGATTCTAATGCTCCTGAGAAACTTGAATCTGAGTGGGATAGTGAAGAAAAAGATGATTTTTGGAACTAATGACGAGTAGGATAATCTGAGATACCAATCTCAAAGAAGCACCCCTCCCCAATCATATCGCAAGTTTAGGGTTTTTTTTTTTTTTTTTCCAGATATACAACTTGTAAGTTATATTGTACAAGGTAAACCTCTTGCGGTAAAATCTATAATTTTGACATCTTTGACTTTTTTTAAACGTATTTCAAACATAGGAAGTAGCAGAGCCAGAATTTTAATCACGGTTCCTCTAAAGACATTCTAAACCATGACAGTGAAAAAACAGAATGTTGGAAAGATTACATTTGCATTATATTGAGAACTAGTCATTTTCCATGACATTGAATCTTTACTTGTCAGTTCAGATTTTCTTATCATCTTGATCTGGGCCACAATGTTCAAAAGTAATAATTATAACCTGGAATAATTAAAAAAAATAAATAAATTTCACTTTCCAGTGTTGATTTAATGAAAATGTTTTTCCAATTTTAAATATAACGGTGGTTAAAGTTAAGGCTGAACTTGATTGGCATTACATTTCAAATCACAGTGATATGATCAATGTGTGAACTCAAAAACCTCCATTCTTATTGACAAAGAAATGCTGGTACAATTTTTTGGCACAGCAGCTGCCTTGCTGTCTGATTATTATAATACACATTTCAGCTGCTTATAATTATTATGAATGCCACATTGTGTTTTAATATATATTTATACTTTGTTAGATTATTGTACAAATAAAGACAATGCACAGAGTTTATGGCCATTACAAATGGCAATGTTTCTTTACTATCAAAATTGAAACACACAACAACCTGCCAGGTATAACTCACTTTCATAATTCCCTGTTTTGCCTTTATTTCTGCTTCTGCTACCTAAGGTAGAGGAGGAAAAGGTTCCTTCAGCCCCTGCCCTCAAAAGCATGTAGGCACCTATGTGTGCATTTATCTGTAAACAGCATGTCAAAAAGCCAGATACACACTAGTTATTGGTAATTATAGAGAACTTGGGCCCCTCTAGATATTAAACAAATTGTGGTTTGACTGTAAGTTTGGTTTATACTTGTTACGTTTTCACCAATTTTTTTTATCGGAAAAGCTCCTTAATTAAGTTAAACGCTAATTTATTAAGTGCGCATAGAGATCCTTTTTTGTGAATATTTATGAAGTATGCTGCCTAGAAGGAGTAGAATATAAATAAAGAAGTCTTGTAGTACTTTTGCAATGTAAATATAAATAATAATACACACTAAAGTGCCTAAAACCTGAGTTTCATTGTCGGCGGCAGGCGAACAGTTTTGTGGAATGCAACACCGGCATATGTCGCTAGACGCTGTGCTGATGTATGACAAGTATGTTTCATGCAGATACACAGCTGTTCAGTGAATTTTATTATGCAGAACCTCAGCCACTCTAAAATCAAATGAAACTAAGTGCAATTGATTGACTTTGTATTTATGATGACAAATTCAAAGCCTGTGGATTTCAAATTTAGCGCGAGGTTAGGTTCCAATCTGTTTAGGTTAGTGTGTGTATATAAACAGGTAGCAACATTAGTTTTTTAAACCATCTCCCCACCCCTAATCCCCCTCTAACCACACCAGTCACATTAGAGTGCAAAACTGGTATAAGTCGCAGCGGAGAGAATTAGCAGCCCAACTTGTAAATGAGTACCTAGTTATTTAAGCTATTTCCAAGAATAAAGGAATGCTTAGTCCACAACTTTGCTATTTAATCAACCACCTCTCAAAGGAAGCTGTTCTTTCCCTTATCATATTAAGCAGTATGTCACACCCAACATATAATTGGACAAACTGCATTAGTTAAAGAGAATTCATAAATAAAACTCAGTTTAATTTTTCTACTCAATTTTGAGCAATAGTTCTGCCATTCTCTTTCCTTATGCTTGTCTTGCTCTCTTGTCTCTTCCCCTTCCTCGTTGTGAAATGGCTAGGCCAAGCTGAGTCACACTACAATTGGCGAAAAATTACCTTGTGCTTGACATTCTTGCTGACTGTGGCTGTCTTAGTATGCTGTTGCCATATTTACTCACTATTCGTCTGCAGTGCCACATGCTCCATTGCTTCCTCTAAAATAGCCTTTTCCATGCATTTTATATAACACATCTCGTATGTTAGTACTTTTCCCCACTTCTCACTAGTTACTCTATTCCTATACTTCACTAAACCTAAATTTGTTATTATTTCAGCTAATGTAACCTCAACTTATCACAGCAGTAAGACATTTTCAAATCACAGTGTCACTCGTGGTAGGATGAGAACAAGAGCAATGTCCATGATATATAACAGGTAGTAATGATTATAATTGTAAATCCTTAAGGAATCACTGTGTATAACACAACCAAACTTCTTGCAGAATGAAATCAAACAATCAGACTAGTCATGCATGAGAATGCGTGCATAAATTTCCACTGAACCTGTAGGTGTCTTTCTGACACCTTACACTATGATTGGTCAGCAACCTGACAAGCCCCTGCCAGAGTCAATCATATTTCTCACCAACCATAATTCATAAAGCACAGTACCTTTGTTTACATACATTTATCATATTGATATACTCTACACAGTGGTATAGTTTTATTTAATTCACTTCAATCTCCTATTAAGGAATTGCATATGAACAAAAACAAGTATTGGTCAGAATTAAAAAGAAAATCTGATGTGTTCCATTCACATAACTTTCTCTACATCTCTGTAACAAATTATTGTTAATAAGCTTATTCTTCTATCCACTTCATTCTAATCTAGATAAACATTAGCAGAAATGGTCTTATTACTTAGTTCCTTATAAGTAGAGGGGAAATGAAGGGAATACACTAGGCAAAACTGACAGTCAAATGTTTTAAAATGTGGTTGCTATGGGATTGAAATCCGTTTCTTTGTGTGGCTAGGAGTTGACAAGTTCCTGTAGGAGAAAAGTTTAAGTATTTTAAAACTAAAACA
Source organism: Hymenopus coronatus (assembly GCA_030762935.1). Lineage (NCBI taxonomy): Eukaryota > Metazoa > Arthropoda > Insecta > Mantodea > Hymenopodidae > Hymenopus > Hymenopus coronatus. The sequence goes on from CM060895.1 coordinate 15,488,462, forward strand.
AAAAACAAGGAATATCTTGCAAACGGTCAACTCCACAAAAAAAATGCATATGACATAAATTGTGTTTTAATGTGATCTACATCTTTGTGTGGTGAGTTTTTGTCTATCTCAATTCAAAAAAATTCATTCAGAATAAAGGTCTTTAGAGGCTATTCCTAGAATATTCAAGATACACATTTTATTTGCCGTGTAAATATCTTAAATATAAGACATTTTAATCAAAATCTTTATGAGACAGTTTTGAGAAAATCAAATTTTTTGAAATAAATATTAAGTTTGGTATTTAAAGGACTTTTCGTTTTTGAGCTATGCTGCCCACAGACACACACACACAGGTCTTTTTCTAAAAGAAATTTTTTTTGTTTCAGGGGATCCCAAAACATGTATTTCTGGTGAAGCCTTGGTATCAAATTTTTGGGTGCAATACAATACCTCATTACTCACACCTATACAGAGGAGGATTTCATTCAATCAAAAAATATTAGTAATAGTTGATGCAGAGTAGTAAATATAACATACATGAATATACTGTATGAATTGGTTTTCTGGAAGCAGACAAGTACTTGTAAATTGTGCAAAATTGACACCTCATGAAAATTCAATATCAGAGTTAATCTTATAAGTAAATATATTAATAACTATGAAGAGTAATCAATAAATGTAATTTCTGACTTGATCTACATCCTACAATTGAGGACTATTTTAACAAAACTCAACAAGCGCCATTTTAGACATTTTACAGGAAACATTGTTTTTAGTTTACTCTGATGCTTTTTATATAATAACTCTGTAAAAAAATGTTAGTGTTTCACTTTTTGAGATGCATTTATTGATAGGCAGTACAACTAACTACTTTTGTTATTTTATTTATTTGGAAAAAAATACAACAAAATTAATTTTACAAAACTCAACATATCCGTTTTTGAAATGCACATAACTTAAAATGTTTAATTTTTTTCATTCACAGTTGGCAAAAACCTCACCAAAATCATTAACATGTGTTTTATAATAATGCTTAAATACAGCTGAATTGAAAATTGGTTAATTTAAACACATTTAACCCTAATTTTTTCAAAATTATTGATATGCAGAACTTTAATGTAGATTTTTCAGTACCCAAAATCACTGAAAATTGAATGTACAAAATCTCAACGTAATGGTTCCTCATCATAATCCATTCTGTTGTCAGAATCTTTGCCACATCCTTTTAGAACTTTGCCATAAAATACTTCACCCTCTTCAGAATCATTATGGAAGTAACTCATTAACTTCATGTCATCAGCTTTCTTCTTGCTGACATGGTTCACCATTGGAAGTTTAGGTGCTTTAGACATTACAGAAGCTGTCTGCCTTGGGTTAAACGCTTCATGTTCTATTGGTGCAGAAAAATAAGTGTTTTGTACGTAACACTACATGATTATTACAAGTTTTTTTGTAGGTAAATATTCTCACTTCTGTAATTTTAAAAGGCAATTTACCTTTTACAATATTTTTTGCCATCGATTTTAAATAATAGGTATGCCGTTTTTACCCAAAACTTGTACCTCCCCAAAGTTCTCCATAATTTCATTATACTCAGATGGCAATGTGATCGATTTGTGTTTTCTCATTTCTTTCTCTATCAAACCGAACATACGGTTCGGAGGCATGTAGCTATGCCCTCGTTTAGTTAAGAAATGTTTAATTTATTTAAAAACTTTAGAGCCTTCCAGATAACCAAGAAGCATAGTCAAAATTATGGAATTCTTATTTTGAGACCCACAAGAATCTGAAAACAATTTAAGGGTTAAATTTCAGGATTGTTCTGCGATAAACTTTTTTCTAAATTGCCTATGTAGTCCCTCAATGCTGAGGCTATTTCGTTGCACCTCGCCCAGCATCTGTTTCAAGCCAGGTATAATGAACAATATTTCTTGATTTTGTTTGTGAATGCTGTAAGATTGTACAAACTGCTAAACCGTAAGAGATGCGGAAAAACTTACTACACAGAAAATTTAGCTCACGATAAAATATGCAATTTATGTTACATACATTTTTTTCGTGGAGTTGATCATTTTTAAGATATTCCTGGTTTTTCGTTTTAGCTTTGAATAACTTATACTTTTCTCATACAGGAATTTCTGAACTCCTGTCCATACAAACAAAGGAACTTCAGTTACATAGCAACCAGCTTTTGGCTATCATTTTAACCTATGGAACTCTCTCATTTCACTTCTACTTACAAGGAAGCAAGTAATAAGACTATTTCTGCTAATTACCATGAAGTAACTAGAAGCACATGCTTTTTAACTACAATTTGTTGCAGAGATGTAGAGAAAGTCATGTGAATGGAACACATCAGATTTTTTTTTGTTGAGTTAACTGTTTTCGAGATATTCTGGTTTATTGGTTTCACTTTTAAGCCAGTTAAAGTTTTCTCAAACGGGAAGACATCTTTTTTCTCGTTTGTTTACTCCTGGCAAGCAGAAATTTCAATTCTTTCACATAGTGACTGGCTTTTAAAGGATGAGAGTATCAATTTAGCCCATGCATTTTCTTATTTCCCCTCTATTTACAAGAGCTAGTAAAAAGGCTAATTCTGCTTATGTTTATCTTTATTAGCATAATGTTGATAACAGATTATTTTTTTGAATAAAAGGTTTGTTTGCAAAACAGCTAGAGGACATGGAACACATCAGATTTTTCTACAAGCAAGATGTCACTAGTTGGGAGTACCAACTAGGTTTTTTGTCTTGGTAATGCTTTGCCACATATGTGATTAGTCAAGGCTGCATCTGGCAACTAGTATCTAATACAGCTTTCCTTGCATACAGACATCTCCATTGAGACTGTTGTCCCTCTTCTGCTCAGGGCACATAGCATCACTCCAAGGGAGGGCAATGAAGGCCCTAATGTGTGCCCTCAATTTCTTCCAGTCTGCTGGTTGTGAATAGTGAGTCACTAAAAATGACCTGGCTTGCCTCACCCCTAGCAGATGCCACTTCAAAGTCATTGTCGTCGTCATTGCCTCTGGATTATTTCTACTTCTCTGTCATAGCAAATACTCGTCTTCGAGGTGGATGCAAACTTGGCTGCCTCCATCCTCTCCACCTTCTACATTCTGGATTCCATTTTCTTCTCCATCTTCTCCATTGTAAATTTAATTTCTTCCATTTCAGATTTCATTTTCTCCTTATCTCTCCATTTTGGATTCAGTTTTTTCTTCCATTTTCTCCACTCAAGTTCCATACTTTCACTTCTATTTTACATAGTAATGCTTTCATCATCTCTTCAATTTTGGTGCTCAATCTGCTTCTGACATCATTGTAACAAAATCTCCTTATTGTGATCAGGGTTTGAAATAAATGCCTTTATTCCAATGTGGCTGAACAATTTTATCTATTGTCGCTACAATGCTGGTTTGACTGCCTTGGATGTCTCTCTAAATCCAAATATACTCTTCGAGGTCAGAGCACAAAAACTGAAACTCCCACTGGCCTGGTTTGGTTGTTTTCATTGTCTTCTGATTAGTTACCCAGAAGTTTCCAGAAGCAGTGGTCATTATTGAAGGTGTACATTGCATGCAGGTGTGACGCATGTTTAAACACAACTGACACAATTCAGGGTGGCAAGGTATAGTTGCGAGTATTTGGCACATAGTCACAATATATTGAAGATATTTTCATGATGAAATTTATATCTTGAATTTTCAAAACAGCCCGTGAAATCCACTTCATTTGAAGGACTTTTGTATAATTCCACTTAAGCAATAGACGAAAATGTACTGCATAAAAAATGTGCAAATATTAAAATCACAATTTCTTCTAAAATACTATGATGTTAGTTATTAAATGTTGAACTGCTCAATACTTTATCATTCTTAAAAAATTCTTTGTCATTTAGTTGCCTTTCATGATCGCATGTAAAGAGTAGCAAATACGGCCAACATTTAGTGTCTATTTTGTAAACACTTGACTATTGCTATTTCCCTTGCATTTATAACTAATGTGCAATGTTCTGCAAAGGTTTTATTTTAATTAAAAGAACTAGGTAGAAAAATCTGATGTGTTCCATTCACATGACTTTCTCTACATCTCTGTAACAAATTATTGTTAAAAAGCTTATGCTTCTATTTACTTCATACTAATCAAGAAAAAATTAACAGAAATAGTCTTATTACTTGCTTCCTTGTAAGTAGAAGCAAAATAAGGGAGTAACATAGGTTAAAGTGATAGTCAAAAGCTGGTTGCTATGTGACTGAAGTTCCTTTGTTTGTATGGACATGAGTTGACAAATTCCTGTATGAGAAAAGTATAAGTTTTTCAAAGCTGAAACGAAAAACAAGGAACATCTAAAAGATGATCAACTCCACGAAAAAACGTATATAACATAAATTGTGCGTTTTAACGTGTTCTACATTTTTTCTGTGGTAAGTTTTTGTCCATCTCTTACGATTTAGCAGTTATGCAAAATTCCATAAAATTCATCCAGAATAAAGTAGTCTTCAGAGGCTATTCCCAGAAAATTCAGGATAACAATTTATTTGCTAGGTAAATATCTTTAATATACAGTATTTTAATCAAAATCGTTAGAGCCATTTTTAAGGAAATCAAAATTTTTGAAAAATGTTCCATGTAAAGGGTAGTTTGGGGGGATTTTCTTGAAAATATTCCTGTCACATCCTTGGAAGATGTTGAACTTAAATACCAAGTTTGGTATTTAACGGTCTTTTCATTTTTGAGCTATGCTGTCCACAGACACACATACATGGACCTTTTTTTGAAAAGATTTTTTTATTCAGGGGACAAAAAACAAGTATTTTCGGTGAAATCTCGGTATCAAATTTTTGGGTGCATTGCAATACCTTATCTATACACTATGTACATAGTACGTGTAGAGAAAGTAAAATTAAGCTCTGTAAGAATATTTGTTTTATCTACTCATAAATGAGAGAGGGGTTAATTGTATGTGAATGTTTATACATAATTTCTTAAATAGTAGGTGATGTAGTGTTTCACACACACATACACAGATAACTTTTTCTGGATTCTGGGGACCCCAAAACATGTATTTCCAGTGAATTTTCGGTACAGAATTTTTGGGTGGAATGCAATACTACATGGTATAAATAGTAGAAAAGATTTAAAAAAAATTGTTATTTAGCCTACAGAAATTGTTGTACCTATTGTTCTTTACCTCACATTGGGAAATAAACTCAAGGATTTTAAAAAGATTGATTAATTTCCACAAGATGACATTGTCATAAAGTATTAATGGTTTCCTTTATTTCAAGTATACAAGGCTACAAACAATATACATGCATGAGTTAATACAGTTTGGTATAACATTTTATTTCTTAAGTATCCAAAAATATTCAACATGATTCCCATGTTAACAGGAAATAAAATGTTTGTGGTTATTTTATATTTTCAACTTGGTAACCTAAACCTACTTCCTAAAATAACAGTATATAATGAGATCATATTTCCAGCTCTTTTGTGATTTGCTGAAAATTTCATTAGCACCAACACACAAAGACACATCTCAGTGCTTGAAGTGGATTAAAATGGCATAGCCCTATTTATAAAGTTGTATACAAACCAGCCTTCTACTGTACCTATATGACATATATCTCTCACTTTAAGGTTTTCATGGCCAGTGCTTATCTTGGTCTTTCATGTGGACTGTGCAAAAATAGGCCTAACACCAGCAATGACAATACTTAGGCACAATTGTTAGAAGACCAATATAATACTGATTTAGGTACACTTTGAAGTATTATAAAAAATATATGTTTGACAAATATATATATATATATATATATATATAGGGTCATTTAATTATAAGGTAATCCCTGTCACGGCCTCTCTCCACTGTGTGAGAGATCCGAGAATCGCTGGTAAAGTGGTGCCGGGAAAGATGCACTAAAATAAGTCTAACATAAATTATAAAAATATTGACCTTCTACTCATATATGGGCAGCACAATTTGCTAAAATATTCTCACTCACACGTCTAAGCTTAGCAGCAGGAATCCTTGTGATTTCTTGCATGATGTTATCTCTAAGTTTCTGTATATTACACAGGGATTGCTGCTACTGAGTGAGAACACCTTTAACTTGTACTGCCTGTTTGAGAGCAGATGGTCAATATTTTCAGCATTTATTTAAGGTAAGGAGTCCAGTATGCCTTTGTGGCACCACTTTCCTGGTGACTTTTGGATCTCGTGCACAGTGGAGAGAGGTCATGAGAGGGGTTACCTTATAATTGAATGACATATATATATATATCTCAAATGAATTGGCTTTTGCGGAAAGATAATCCTGAATTGACACATTTAGGGGTAGATGAAGCAGACATGGTATGGTTATGCTACTAAACGTAGTTACAAATTGCTAATCCATTAAAGACCCTATATGAGCATATTCACTTTTTTGCATAACCTATTAAGGAGACCTACACTGCCCACAAAACCTGCATCGTCCATTGAGCAAAGTGCCCATCAATGTGAAGAAAATAGATGCATGTAATTAAAACTAACTTTTGAAAATGCAAACCATTAAGATAGAAAGAAGTCTTTGTTGGTTTTCCAATCCTGGTATAACCTATTATACTGTTGCAGAATCTCCGAACCTGATATCTCATGAGGGTAAAGCGAGAGATAGGTATATATCAGAATGGTCACCTTTAGCACCTCAATTGCAATGTGATGTGATGGAGGTACTCATGATCTGATGAAATCACCTTTAGCTAGCTCATGTATCACATAACCTCAAATAACTAACATCTGCAATAGGTAGATTGACCTGACACTATACTATCTGGGTCCTGTCACGTCACATCTCTGCCATATTCAACTTCCAAGAAGGAACATTGGTTGATGTGCATAGATTATAACTTGTTAATTTTGAAGCATTGGGGTACAAAAATATACTTTATATGTGAAATAAGCATGTTTTTATTTCTTTATTTTTAACAATATGAGCAAGGGAATGATAGTACGTAATAAAAATACATCTAAATTTAAATGTTATCTTGTATCATTGACTCTATAGCCATACATTTCCTAGGCATTGTATGAGGAAAACACTACTAGCATTTAGCAGCGAATAGTAGAGCGCATTCCATTAGCACTATCTGCTCATGTCTCCAGCACTTTTGCAGTTTCTAAGGTTGGTATTGTTTCACAATGTTGCGCAGTAAACACATCCTCATTCAACATTACCGAACTGGCTTTAGCTACTATATGCATTGTAGATTGGTTAGATAGTCATGGGTTCAAATCCAGCCCAGATTAATGGCTTTTAAGTGTGCTTAAACATGCAACCATGGATGAAACAAGGTCCACAATAATAATGATAAATATATTCTTATTTGTTCTGGAAATTGCTGGAAGTGTATGACATTTATCATTTGTTAAGGATATTTAAAAATGCTTTAGCAAGAAGATAAAGCTGCTTATACCATTCAATGGTTAAACATTGTTACCCCCAAAAGGTACACATTTTATTTTAGTTCTTTCTGGTTCTAACATTTTAGGTATTAACTTCTCTCAACCATCTACCCAGAACACCAAACACAATGGCATATTATTCCTGGAACAAATAGATTTTTTTTTTAATAATTCCTCATTAATGTAAAGATAAAGCATAATTTCCCTTTTATGTCCACTTCAAGCACTGACAAGGCCATTTCATTCTCTCAAAAAGCATTTTATATCATTAACTATGCTGAAACTCAGCACACATAAAAAGGCACTGCTCTGCATAAAGACTAAAATACGTAACAGAATTCAATAAAGAATCAACTTATGTCACGTTTAATTTTAAAAAAGCCCTCTGTGCTGGAAATCAGTTCAGAATTAACAGTTCAAACACTTCTATAAGATATTCCTTTCAACTTCACAAAGTAATATTAGAAAGCACTTCCTATCTAGGAATATGAACTTAATTGTATGCTGTCTAGCTTAAAATGGACTACTTAAATGTATCATCTGGTAAAAATGAATGGATATTCTACACATGAGTATAAAAGATATTAAGTGTAGTAGGGGACAGATTGAGAAATTTGCAAAGAATTTCATCCTGTGCATACACCAAGGTTGTTGCCTTGGCTTACAAGTTGATCCATCACTTTTTCCATATAGACACCCCTGATGAGAAATTGAAACATGATACACTGTTTTAAATATGTACACATCTTACTGTAAAATTTTATTCTTGTGGGAGGCGAATGAACAAATCAAAATTGAAATACAGTATACTCCCGATTATTTGTGTGTCCTTGCACCCCCCCCCAAATAATTTTGTTTTAATGTCAACACATGGTTGTTGTTTTTTTATTTGTTTGTTTTGCTTCTCTGTCATCTCTTTAAAAATTTCTTTTAACTGGCTTTATTGACCCTTACATGCTGATTGACATTAGAAAAATTAATTTGTTTTTAATTTACATGGAGCAGGCAGGCCGATAACAATGGAAACAGTTCTCTGCTGTCACACAGTGACTGTCACACAATGCAAAATGACACTTATTGTCACACGGAGGGTCGTTTATTGCTGTTTCCTAAAGAAAAACAATAACTAGGCACAGAAGTAGAATAAACTTTTGAAGAAAGAAATTGTGTTGAAAAAAGCTTTTTAATGAAATTTCCTATTTATATATTACGTTACGCCTTAAAAGCTTTCAATTAAAGGTTTCTCGATTATTCGTGCTGCTTCTCCCCCACATTACTCTGGATAGTCAAGAGTATGCTGCATGTGAAACAGCAGGGCGAATACTGCCATGATATGTTCTTAAAATTAATAAGACCACGGAAATGCTCAGACAATATCTGAGCCCACATGCAGAAAATCACTGATTCAAATCTGGCATACTGTCCAATCTCAAAGGGATTTTTTCATGGTTTCTCCAAGTTACCAGGTAAATAGAGAAGATTTGTGTTGGAATAGGAACACTTTTTATTAATTACAATCACTTCTTGTACATTCATATAATATTTGGATAAGCTAGAAACAGTGATGTGAAATTTAAACTTAAGAGGAAGTTTGAGTTGGTGAACACTTTTCATCACTTACTATGTTTTTTTGTCTGATCAGTTTCAAGAACTACCTTTTGTTCTCATCTTCTGAGACCGACTGGCTACTGTTGTTGGCAACTGTTGGGTGCTGGTTGTTTGTGCTGACATCTTGTGAAATTAAATCGAGTTTTATTTATGGATGCTGTTTAACTACTGCAGTTCTCAGCATCCCATTCTATATATTGGGAGACAAAGATCACTTCATTTTGCTCAGAGGCCTCTTTATCAGGCTTGAGGTTCTTTAATGTGCTGTAAATTGATGACACAGTGTCAATGGTTTACTTCTCTTCTGAAGGAAGTCATGCTAAAGATTTTTACACACAAAAAAAGTGACCACCATCTGCAAGGTTTGAACCTGCAACCTTTAGAACCAAAGGTTAGCATGTTACTTCTGGACTACGGAGGGTGATTAACATCTAGTGGTGGAGCAATGTACTTCCATAACTGATTCAGTGACAGCAATTCAAAATTCTTAATCACTGTTTATGTTTCATGATTAAAATCTTTTAACATGTATCCAGATCTGCTGTGTATTTTGCAGGTTTTAAAGTGTGATGTGATTGGTGGTCCAGAGGTGATGTGAAACTGCAGATTTTTCCATCTCTTTGTATTTAATGTATCTCATGTGTTCCTTAAATCTGTCTCCAAGTTTCTTTTTGTTTTTTTATAGCATTTCTGAGCATTTGATTTGGTACACTCCTGCTTTTTTGTTCTGGATCCTTCAAATTACTGCAAGTAACTTCTCAAGACTGTATTTATTTTATGGAGTGCAGTTTCACACCAATCACACCAAACATTATATTCTTAAGGCCTGCAAAATACATACCAGAGCTGGATATTTGAGAAAAGATTTTAATCATGAAATACAAACACTATTTAATGAATTTTGAACTAAAACTACAAATTAGTTATGGAAGTACACCATTGCATGATTAGATGTCAGCACAAATAACCAATGCACACCAGATGTGAAGATGAGAACAAAAGGTAGTTCTTGAAACTAGTCAGACAAAAAAAAAAAAAACATTGTGATGATAAATGTTTCTATTCCAACTCAAACTTTCTCCTAAATTTAAATTTTACATCACTGTTACTAGCTTATCCAAATATTATATGAACCTTATTGAGTATTAAACTACAGAAGAAGAAACAAAACGATGGTGCAGGAAAACAAATATGCAAGTAGTAAGATAGACCATCCATAAAAATTTACTTATGCTCATGGTATGGAAAACAACTACGCAACTAAAACCATCTATCCAGCAATCACAGTGACTACATGAGCATTTAAAGAACAGTCAGCAATTTTAGGAACCTGAAATCCACGCCATTCCTCTAAAACTCAACAGCAACAAAATAGATGGCACATAAATGTAACTACACCACTAAGGTCACCTATTTGACATACAATGACTTAGGTGAAGCAATTAACCTAAAGTAACTGTTTAAATATGACCATGAAGGAAGAATAGGAGTGTAACATACCTAATCTTTATAATATTTGTTAGCTATAATTTCACTTAAATAATTAATTCTGCTTCAATTAACTGATTCATAAAATTCCTATGCAATTTCACAATTTCAATAACACACACTATAAACCACTCACTCATTCAACTACATCAACATATTTTCTTTTTTTTTTTTCTTCTTTCTTTTACACCACACATTTGTACACAGAACTGGCTCTGCTGTTCTGCACATTTTTTACAAAATATTAAACTTTATGTTAGTGTATTTTCACATTTAATTGAAATAATAGCCCTTTCTCTTAACCTAGAATTGAAGGAGTGTCTTACATGAAAAATTAATTGAAAATCTTATGTTCTGAACCAAGGTTTACAGGGTTAAATTCTTTGACTTAAAAATACTTTTAGTTGCTCGCCTATTGTCCCCCACTGTACAACAATTTATGAAAATAACAATATTTATAATGCCCATTATCTCTGCCATAAAACACTGTTAAAATTCTTCTGTTGTATAAAAAAAAACTCTTAAATAACCATATTTGTGAAAATACATTTTCTATTTGTCTGTTGCAATAAAAAAGTATTAGACTTTTCAGAAATGCGAACTTGTCATGGCAAGCAGTATTGTACAGGCTTCAGGGGTGTGACACTGTCTGTAAATAAATTGTCATCATGATAAGAGATGGACCAAACATTATTAAGGCTACTTATGTTTTTCAAGTGTGAACATTTCTATGCTACAGCGAATGAGATGTGTTACCATGCTCTGCATTGCCGGGTCGCTACCCCCACTCTTCATATTTCCCTCTCACTCGCACACTGAGCATGCAAATCTGCCTGGCGACATAATGTTTATTCATGTGTATTATGAAAACTTCTTAGGTTAAAAATCTGTGGTTTTTACAGTTCTGCTACAAACATTACTCCCTATCTTCCTCGTGAATTATTTTTTGCAATGTTAATATTTTGTCTTAGCGCAATAAGTATTTATGAGAGACGGAATCACTTAGCACATCACTCCCCAGTTAATCACGAATGCAATATGTCAACACAGCAGCACTATGATTGGTTGCCAGCCTGGTGGCACTCAAGGACAAACCTCATCCCATTTGAAAGTCACTGTAGGTCCCTTTGATGGCTGCCGTTAGTTTAAGATTTAATTGGCATTACTATGATATCAGACACAAGACTGTTGTAATATTTTCCTGCAATTTCTTTGAAGTCTTCAAAATGTGAATGTCCTTGTGAGTGCTTGCAGATTCAGAGAGAGCATTTTTAGTGAAGATTTTGCACATTTTCTCATTTTCTGCTATTGCATCTCTAATGTTGTAGTTTTTTTTACTAGATATAGTGGGAATCATTTAGAAATTTTATATGAGAGTTTTTATTCAAATATTAAAGAAAATAGAAAATGTTATAAACAAGGAAACTTTCTCTGTATTAACATAATTTGGCAGGAATTTTTAAAAGTTGCATTAAAACATCTAAATCAAGTATTTTCTTGATCGAAGTAATGCACATTGAGTGTATGTCTTTCATACTATTTAACTGTAAGCATTAAACTGGAAAGTTTGATCAGACTTGAAAACTTCATGGCCAAAAGCATGCATCTTTATCTTTCCATGCCTATGCTCTTACCACTTGAACTACCATACTCACATAACCATATTTGTCTCAATTGAGTCAGAGAAGTTTGTAGGTATATGGTAGCTCTAAGAACATTGATATGGGAAGCCAAAGATCCATGGCAATTAAATTTTCAGCTTTTCATTTTCATACACATTAGGAAATACCTGTTTGGGCATATTTAGAATATTATTATGAACAGAAACACCAAATGAAGTCCACTTTAATCAGGCAATTGATGATTGTTAAAGGGCAAATTTTTTGAAGAGCAATATATAATCATTTAAATACGTTTAAAAATAAGTCTTGTTTGATTTTTTAAAAAATTTCAGTGTGCTCTTGTAACCATGTATAAACTGCAAATTTAGAGTATTTTACCATAGTTTTTTATGTACTTAACGGTACATCATGCATGTACTGTTTGATGCATGTGCCTAGATACGAGTACACACCGAAGTTAATAAACAATGTTAACTAAAACATTTATTAACAAATTTGATAAACAGCACACTGTATCTAAACCAAAATTAGATGTTTGTGCTGCAGCATTCACTGTTTTAATGAGCAGCAAGAGTTGCTGTACTAAGAGTCCTAACAAATTGACCAGGAAGGCAGGGAACAACCCAACCGAACAAAATGAACAGCCTCTGTTGTCTAGGCATAGAATGCTAGCCTCTGGTTCCCAAAGTCACGGGCTCAAACTCAGTGAAGAACAATATTTTTTGGGCATAAAAATTCTTAGTATGGCTTCCTTCACAAGAGAAGAAAAGACACTTTTCATTGCATTGGTTGAAAAAGCTTGCATTATTCTTAATGTGGTCATAAAAATCAAACAAGTCACACTAAAATTCAGTAAGATTTTAATTTTACACTTTATCAAATTTAAACATCATTTACTCCTTTTAGTGTTCAATTTGTTATTTTGAAATTGAAAATACTCTCTTAATCATATAAACCTGAGCTACTCAAATTAAATATAACTGAAAAATATTCATGATTTTTTTACAAAATTTAGACTATTCAATGAGCTTAAACTATCTCAAAATGTACAAACTTCTTCATAAAAGAAATCCTTAATACTTTTTGGTCCCGAACATCTCAAATGGCTGTGTGTCTATGTGGTTACCAATGCCAATGTACCAAATGAACATGTGCTCTTTTCAAAATATAATCTTTAAACAGAATGTCATATGGGATTTTTTACGTTTTGTATGGTGATAATATGGGATACGATTTTCCTCCCTCAATACAGGAAATTCCATATAATATAGCAGACGACAGGTTTACTTGCAGTGAAATCAGGGAAGACATGTGCCATAAACATCAATGTCTGCTTGAAAGAAGTGAACATTCAAAATGGTGGACATACTGAACATGTGCTGCATTAAAACAATTTTCCATAGTGCAGTCTTTATTCTCTGTGTTTTACGTTTATTTGAAATTCACAATAAAATTAATAAGTAAAATTTTGTGTGTCACACTATACTGCACCCAAAGAGATACATTATTTGCTTAAAAGCTACTAGAATCCCCTCTAGGTGAGATAAAATATTTTTCACCACAAAATTAATTCTGTATGGAGTTTACACAATAATAAAAAATAATGATTTATCGTGTTTTACTTGATGTTTGAATATCCAATTCAAATGTTAACAAGAACAACGGAAATTAAAGCTCAATTTCATCCGAAAAAGTTAGAAGTTTTGACTTGAACATTAACAGTGTTTATTATCAAAGTTAATGAAAATGCCCTGGTGTGGGTGCACCTTAAAATGCTACAGAGGTACCAACACAGTATGCTTAACATAAGCATTAATAAAACACTTGGACCAACACTAAAATATTTGGGAGTAACCATCACAGATATATATGTAGCCCATATCTTCAACAACGTCCTCCTTGCAAACTGTTGAGACGAACAAGGCCAAGGAACGAGAAGCTATCACGAAGAACGACTCTGCGATTTCTCTCACGCTGATGTATAAAGATATGATCACCAACATTGAGATAATGCACCACAGACGTATAGCAGCTGATTTCTGACGTGCTCTTGAGAATGCCCGAGTTTGTACTGCAAGTTGCCAACGTGCGGGGTGGTTCACCTGCCTCACGGAGGTTGATGGAGAAGCTATTTTGATGTTCAGATGTCAGGTAATACACCTAAAACATGAAATGCTGTAAACATTGACTTAACAGCAACGGGACAGAATAGGGAAGGAAACATTTGGGTAAAGCATAATCCTATAGTACCACCTCTTTATCTCTGCTTCTGACATTTTGCACGAGCAAATTAAACAAGATTTGGGGAGGGAAAAATGTATTGAAGTGTGAAATAAATTAGAGAGGGAAGGGTGGGCATGGTATAGAACTGGAGAAATGAAATTAAGGGGAATGAAACGGGAAATGGGCCCACAGAAGTGCTCATTATGTGGGGGAATAGAAAATGACATACATTTTATTCTAGATTGTGAAGAAACAAAATTATGGAGGGACCAATGGATAGCACCTAGGTGGCCTCAGTTATCGAGAGAAATAATTAAAATGACAATTAGAAAAATCTAAGAATATAGATGAGATTAGAAAGTTGGTAAATTATTAGGAAAGACCAAGATAAGTATAAAAGAGGAATTTTAAAATCTTAATTGGAAGGATGGTTATCATGAAAATTGGTATATTTAAATATAAGGGGGTTAACAATTAGGTAGATAGTGAACCTGGTGTATAATATACTAATAACCACGGTGTTTACTTATATTTGTACCAGAGGCAACTCAAATGTAAGTATACAGGTGTTTTACCAGAAAGGAAGAGGTGGCGTATGTATATGTAATAGGGGTAAGCTGTATAGTGATTTCAGTTATGTATGTTGGAAGTGAAATAAATTCATTCATAAACTTATGATGAATATTTATTATAAAAGATAAAAAGCTATGGGAAATCAAATTACAGTGCTGATGTATCTATGGAAACAAATCAGAAGAACTTCCTTTACTGTGGAAATTCACAATGTATTGTCCACTTTGATATATACCTATCTCTTTCTTTACCGTCATGAAACATCAAGGCCGGAGATACTGCGATGGTAAAATAGTAAATGTGGAGGAACTCCAGGAGAACATTAATGATGCTGTTTTTCTTTTGAAGAAAGAAGGCATAATTACAATGCAGGATCACTAATTTTCTGGATTCTTCTAAATGAAAAACTGTCACTTACCACTGAAACTGAAATTTATTTGAAAGCCTAGATGTAGAATTTGTATAATCATTTCATTATCATTAATGTGTACTTGCTTATCATTGAATTAACCAATGATTTTAAGCCAAAGGAAATCATGAGACACTAATAGAACCAAAACCAGTTTTTGATACCAAGAGCATTGAAACAACAAATGCCAAAGCTGTAAATAAATGCTGAATATAAATATAAAACTGAAACAAATTTTGGACTGCCTCTGTGGTCAAAAGATCAGAGAGCTAAGTTCTCACTGGAGGTTTTGGGTTTGATTCCCTGCTGTGGCAGGGAATTTTTCTTTAACCAAAATCATTCCCTATCCCCATGGAGTCTGGAAGTACCAATTTGGGAGTGAATGTGCATGCATTTGAAAACAGAAATAATTAAGAAAACCCAACATTAAAAGAACTCACAGTCTACAAGTTGTTTCACAAGTCAAAGCCCCCAATACGACCATAAATGTAAAGTGAAACAATAATTAATATATAATTTGTCCGAATAGCCCATGTCGCAAGTTTGGCATTTAAATAATTCTTTGATTTCCAGTTATACTATCTGTGCACATGTACATACACCTACCCGCACATAGAACTTTCTCTAAAAAGTATTTTTTGGGGGTGGATTTGGGGAGTCTCAAACTGTATTTTTCCAGTGAAATCTTGGTATCAAGATTTAGGGGGGAATGCAATACTTCCTCTTCATATTTTATGTAGTGGAGAAAGTAAAAAGTAAACAATTTTAAAATATTATAAACCTATATTTCTATTTTCCAGGATTGGAATACGTCATTTATTTTATTACTTTCTCTAGTATGTATGTATGTTCATATAATGTACATAGTAGCTAGAGAAGATACATTTCACCCAAAAATTTGATATTGAGAATCCACCAGAGATGTGTTTTGAGGTCCCATGAGTCCGAAAAAAAAATTTTGTGTGTTTTTTTTTCTGTGGACAGCATAGCTTTAAATTAAAAAAAAAAAAAAGAAGAAGAAGAAGAAGAAGAAGACTGTTAAATACTATGTTTAATATCTTCCCAAAATTGCGACAAAGATTTTCAAGAAAATCCTCCCACTACAAACTACTCTTTATATGGAAAATTTTTTGGAAAGTTTGTTTTTCTCAAAAATGGATCTAATGAATTTGATTGAAATGCTATAAATTAAAGATATTTAATAAAAAATAAAATGTATATTCCGAAGAGCTCTTTATTCTGGATGAGTTTTGCAGAATTTTGCAAAACAGTTAAAACATAAGCGATAGACAGAAACTTAGTACACAAAAAATGTAGATCTTGTTAAAACACATAATTTATGTCACATACGTTTTTATTGTAGAGTTGACCATTTTCAAGATATTTCTTGTTATTGATTTGTTTTGAAGTACATAATTTTTCTCAAATGGGGCCATGCAGAGCAAACTGAACCTCAATTGTTTTGCATACCAAACAGCTTTTAAAAGCCTAGTGTATTCCATTATTTCCCTTCTACTTAAAGGAAGCAAGTAATAAGACTAATTTTGCTAATGTTATCTCAATTAGCATGACATGGATAAATGAATAATCTTTTGTAAGAAAAATTTGCATATGGAACTGCTAGAGAAGGTTATTTGAATGGAACACATCAGATATGTTTTATTATTGAGCTTTGCTTATTGCCACTCCTTTTAAACTGCTGTGGTTCTCAGCATCTATTCCATATCCAGCATGAAAGTGCTTAATGTTGTTCAGAAGCCTCTTTTCTGGCCTAAGGTCCTTTTATCTTCCATAAATCTACGATATGTGACCAACAGCTTTACTTCTCTTCCCAAGAAGCCATAATACAAATTTTTATGTCCACAAAAATCCGTCAGCCTCTGCTGGATTTGGTTACCATGTTACCCCTAGATCATGGACGATGACAATAAAGTCCTCTAATATGAGATTTCATCATAATGATGACTTTGGCAATTCAGAACTAGAGTATGTGAATAAAATCACATAACTCAGTTTTTATGTTCTATATTAACAAAAACTCTAAAAAGTATAACAATTTTCAAACATCCTTAGTTATATCTTTTATCTTGAATGTAAAGAATAAAGAACTCCAAAGACAGTATACAGGGACCTACTTTTACAACATTCAACTATCACTTCAGACTCTTGTATCTGCAACAAAAATGGAATGAAACCATTTCTGTATCTTTACCACTTCCAGGATATCACAACCCAAATGCTGTTTTGCTAAAAGAATCCATGAGATAGTATACCTACAAATGTTCCCAAAATTTAAAGAGAACAAGCAGTAATTTTGTCATTGCAGCAACAGGACTGTTAAGATCAATGTATAAGAGCTGAGGGTGCATATTTTGGGTACATGCTGTGGCAACAGAATAAAGTATGTGCTACCATAGTCATGATTGTTATTTGGTTACTGTCTGCTTGACCACATACTTTAAGAAACCACATAAAAACTAATTTAGGCTGCTCAAGAGATTCCAAGTTTGAATCTCAGTTCGGGTGAGTTACCTGAACAGGACTGAGGTTTTCTTATCCTGAGTTTTATAACTACAATGTCAAGGCCAGTTGAGATGTTGAAATATTCAAACCATATGGTGGTGCATATCCTAAGTTTGCTGAATGAACACTCACTACCAAAACAACCAATATCCCCCCTCCTCTCCCCAAACTATGTATTAAGTTTGAACAAGATTTTGAACAGAAGAAACATCTAACGACCTTTTGATGCATAATAAGAAGAAGAAGAAAAAAAAAAGAATGAATACTGCCTGAGTATTAATTCACATTTAATATGAAAGCTAGGCACTAAATCTTAAAGAGTATGGGGTTGTTCCTCCGTGGTGTAATGGTTACAATGCTAACTTCATATACCCAAGGTCGTGGGTTCAAACCCGGCAGAGGATGACAGATTTTTTCAGGCGTAAAAATCCTTAGCATGGCTTCCTTCAGAAGGGAAGTAAAGCCGTTGGTCCCGAGTCACAGATTTACGGCACATAAAACAACCTCAAGCCTGATAGAGAGGCCTCTGAGTAAAATTAAATGATATTTCACGCCCAATATAGAATGGGACACTGAGAACCACAGCAGTTAAAGAGCGTCCATAAATAACACACCATTTACATTTTTTTTTTAAAGAGTATGGGGATGATTTGGGCAAGGTTAAAAGAAAATGGTTGAAGAAAATAAACGAAAATGAGGAACTAGACTGGCTAGAAACATAATTTAATATAGATATAATTTCTAAATGTAAGTTGACCCGTTACTTGAATAACCGCAAAGTTGAAACTACCGCTGGTTACCTCTTGGTTGCACAATAACACATTTTCTTTGTATGGTCAAGTGAATGTAAAATAATATTACAGAAACTTTGTTGTGTATTATTAAGTGGAAATAAATTCAATCCATTCATACTTTAACACTGAAGTAGGCTGGATCCTCCTCATGCAGAAAATAATTTATAGAAATTGCAGAAATCAACTATTAGCAAACACACATGTCATATATATACTACACTGTAGCTCTTATTACTATCACTTTGTGCATTCAGATTATATACATACATAATTTGTCAATATTCAAAATTTGTTACAATTGGTGCATCTATTAAAGCCCAAAATTGCTACTGAAGCTGAATTTACCTAATCCAATCTAAAATAAATATTGCAATAAAGTATACAGGCTGCAAACAGACATATTTTTATTACAATATTATATTATAAACAAAACCAAACCATAAAGCAACAATTTATAAGACAAGAGTTGACTCTTCCTGACGATATTAACTCTAAATGTTCTCGTGCTTCTAGCTAGGTAAGTACGTGGATTGATTCCAACATTTCAAAGATGTCTATCATCTTTATCTTCTGGGTAAACTGATGACTTAGAAGTCCAGATTTGCGCATTTATAGTGCCTGAGTAAAGCTAGCATCTGATTGGTCACATGATATTCTTTGGGCATGAAACCAAAAATATAATATTCTAATTTCAACAGTTTCTGTGTTGTGTAATGTTGCTGCACTTGCCAGATGTTAAATTTCAAGTTATCTCATTTAGTGTTACAAGAGTTAATGTATTTTAATTATGCATTTTTATTTAAAATTTAATATCATAAGCTGAGAACTTTTAAAACATCCATGTGCATCAAAATGGCATGATTGCCTGGGAGCCTATTAATTATTAGCTTCACCCAAATTTAACAAAGTTTAAAACTTCTGCTAAAATGGGAAATTTTATGGTTTATGCACATTGTAACTAATATTGTATAAATGTAAGTGATCATATCTGGTTTTCTGCTGATTTTAATAAAATTAAACAAGAAACTAGCTGCAATAATGGTCTCTGTGCTGAAAGTTATTTACATGTAAACATTGGTATTACAAATTTGCAGGTTCCCTTTAAGTAGGTTTTCTCTGCGATAAATATTTGAAACCTTTGTCTAGATGGAAATGAACTTGTGAATTAAAATACTGTTATTGGTAAAGCTTGTAGCAGTTGTGAATCTGGACCCTTGTCACTGTCATCATTTGAGTTTTTCTTCCAGCTTGTATATACAAAGTGCGTTCAGTTTGGAAAAAAATGCATAAAATATTCCTTTTCATAACAACATTTATTTGTACATGAAAGAGCATTCCTTAACCTATATTTTGACATAGATGCCACCATAGTTCATCATAACAGGGAATCAACTTTTGTATACCCTGTTAAAAGAATAGCTGCCACCAGTGAAGACAGCCAGTGCTGAACGCTGTGTTTTGCATTGTCATTGCTGTCAAAGTGCCTTCCTCTGAACTCACACTTCAGGTTCAACAACAAGATCGTGGCTGTATGGTGGATGATTGAATTGCCTCCAACCGAATTGCTGAATGAAGTTTTGTGTGTCACCAGCAGCAGCATGGGGATGTACATTGTTGTCATGAAGCAACATAGCATTCCAGGCCTTTTTTTTAATTGAGTGCTGAAAATTTCTCAATGTTTCAAAGTATCATACCACATTGATGGTTGCATCTCTGGGAAGGAACTCAACAAGAGAATTTCACTTCTGTGCCATAACATAAGGCACATGATTTTTTGTGGTGGCAATGTTGTTTTGAATTTTTTTTATTTGGGGGATCCTGTGTGCCACCACTCCATCGCCTGTTGTTTTGATTCTAGAGTAACATGACAAACCCAAGTTTCATCACCGGTCACTACCCTGTTTAGGAGTCCATCTACCTCATCACAGTACCGGGTAAAAAATGTCAAAGCACTGTCCAGTCGCTTCATTTTATGGACATCCTATCTTCAGGACTCAACAAGAACATAGTTTGTGATAATTTAAGTGCTTTGTGACAATCTTATGCAAAACAACTTTTGAAATTTGTGAGAATACATCATAAAGCATTCTTATTATGAATCATCCATTTTAATGAATTGTCTCATTCATTTGTTCAACCAAACCATCAGTGACAACAGAAGGCCACCCACTCTATACTTCGTTATGAACATTGGATGTCTAT
The DNA here is from genome assembly GCA_030762935.1 of Hymenopus coronatus. NCBI lineage: Eukaryota > Metazoa > Arthropoda > Insecta > Mantodea > Hymenopodidae > Hymenopus > Hymenopus coronatus. The sequence continues at coordinate 15,509,335 of CM060895.1, forward strand.
TATTAAATGCCTAACCCACTTTCCCATATTCTATCTGTTATTACAGTTTCACCCTAAATCTCTACAAGCTGATGATGAATTTCAGCTGGCTTCTTAACATTCCTTGCATTCTAAAACTGTATTAGAGAATGCAGTTCAAAGTCAGTGGGATCAGAAATTGTCTTAAATATTTTGAATGATCACTAGCAACTATAAGCAAACATGGCATCAGTGGACAGACACTGGACCGGAGAGATGAGTGTGCATGTGTGGAACTGCGACACTAACGTTGTGGTGACGATAGAACGAAATGGTCCTTACTTTCCAGAAATACCTCTTCTGAGCCAAATAACTAAAATAAGCATTGTTGTTGAATTCATTCAACATTCACATTATTTCAGTATCTGTTAGTGTTCATTTTAATGCCATCTTTTCACATAGTGCAAAAAAACTAAAAAAGTTCAATTACTCACACATGCATGTGTGTACAATGTAATAAACTTGTGGCTCAGAATACTTCTAGAACATGTCTTAATTGGCTACAAATGACATGTTTCCATGCTGTTGAAATCGATGATGATTAAACAGCATTAGATAAACCCAGGCGCAAATGCTCAGATGGAACTAAGTTTACCTTGCTGATGCCTGCAGTTATTATCACATTCCATCTGCAAAGATTTAAGACAGTGTGACTACAATTGCTGTGGGAGTGTCTTGCTTTGAAAGTCATAGCTGATTGTTGACGTGCATGTGTGGCTTCATTTCATTAGCTAATACACATTACACCTGTGTAAGTAAACATTTGTGCAGTGGGCGAGTACTTTATATCAAAGCTCTGATTGTTGCACCTGGTGAATCTGACACACCTAAGGTGGCTTGCACATAGGATAATAAACACTAATTCTCTGGAAGTTTCTTGCTGCGTAATCAACAGATATAAAAAGAGAGAGCGAACCCATGCAAGTTCAGAGTGCAGTCATAGCTGCAGCTACCGCAAGCATTGAAAGGAATTGTAGTGTAGTTTTCTACACTAAAGCAAAAGCTTTGATAAAAAGCTTCAGATAAAAATTAATTATAGTAAACAGATTTTTAATTGTAATCATTTGAAAAAAATAAAGAGTTGTCTATTTCAGCTATAAAGAGCAGTTTTTGTTACAATATCTTCAAAAATTACACTATAAAAGAGCTTAATTTATAAAAAATGGGATATATAATACAATTACAAAACACCCTGTCACATTATATAATAAAACTTGCTTGTATGTAACGAAATGACATATTGATTATGTTGGCATTATTCAATGATGGCAGAAAATGAAATGGAAATGGCGTTTTATTTATGGATGCTCTTTAACTGCTGTGGTTCTCAGCGTCCCCTTCTATACTGGGCGTAAAAGACTGCTTAATTTTGCTCAGAGGCCTGTCTATCAGGCTTGAGGTTGGGACGGACCAACAACTTTAGTTCCCTTCTGAAGGAAGCCATGCTAAGGTTTATATCCTGAAAAAATCCATTGCCCTCTGTTGGGTTTGAACCCGCAACCTTGGGTATATGAAGTTAGCATGGTAACCATTACACCACAGCAGAATAAGTATAAGAATACTCTAAGTTTCTTGGGGATCTTGGTGTTTCCTAATGGCCTGGTACATTTCTTTTCCATAAAGGAATTTAAAGCAAGAATGTTTACAAATACTAAGAAAATATTCATGGATGTAATTTGTTTGAAATAATTTTCAGAACGGATTTAATTGTTTTTTTCACACACGTGGTTTGTAGGACAGGAGTTGGATAGATAGAGTCAGACTGAAAAATTCAATGCCATAGCTGGGATTTGAATCACAGATCTCCTGGACTTTAGCCAGTTGCTCTTCCATTGAGCTACCATGGCAACATGTCATAACAACATTACATTTCTTGAGAGTCAGTTGAGAAATTTAATGCTGTGCCAGCTTGTTGCCAGGGTAGCTCAGAGTAGAGCAACCAGCTAGAGACCAGGAGATCCGTGGTTCAAATCCTAACTATGGCTTTGAACTTTTCAGTCTGACTCTACCTATGCAATTCTCAGAATACTATATATCTGCTAAAAGTGCATGATTTTTAAAATTCTTCTAAAAATATCTATTAAATGTGAGAAAACCAGACAACAAATATTGCTATATGTTTAATCATGTATACTCACTTGTGCATATATCAAGTAAAGACCACACTCTGTGATCTCAACCGTGCCTTTCCCTTCTCTCATGGTGTAGTTGTTGAAGCTGAATTCACTTACAGCACCCTTGTCTGGAAACCATGGGGCTACAAGACCTGTAAGAAAATCACATCTAAGTAACATAGTACAAGGAGTTTTTAAAAATTGAATGTGTACATTCACATGACTATTTTTTAAAAAAAATATTCTTTTATCTACATCATGCTAATAAAGATAATTGTTAGCTGAATTGAGATTACTTACTTCCTTGTAGGTAGAAGGAAAATAAGGGAATACACTGAATAAAGCAATAGTCAAGTCTTTTTAAAAGCTGGTTGTTATGTGAAGCAATTGAAATTCAGTTTTCTTTGCACGACTAAGAGAAACAGGAGAGATATAAAATTAAAGATGACTTCCTGTTTTAGAAAAGTTAAACCAATAACCAATAACAAAGAATATCTTGGAAAAGATTATCCCAAAATAAAAAAGAGATATAAATTGTGTGTTTTAACGAGATCTATATTTTTTGTGTAGTACGTTTTTTTTGTCTATCTCTTATGGTTTACCAGTTGTACAAAAGTGATCGAGAATAAGGTCTTCAGAGGCTATTCCCAAAATATTCAAGATATACATTTTGTTTGGTGTAAAAATATCTTAAATTTATGGAATTTTAATAGCTATTGTTAGCCATTTTTGAGGAAATGAAAATTTTCGAAAAATGTCACACCACACCCGCACACAAGCTCTTACCAATCAATGTGGTACATTCAATTTGCAAGCTTAAGTAGAAGTACACTGCAGTAGAATCTAATGCTTTGTCAAGTCTATGATGACTTTGCCACAAAGATGTAATTTATGCCTCCTTTTCTGTAAAGTCACTTCATCCAATGTCCTCTAATTATAAGTTCACTTTCAATTGCAATATCTTCAAAATATACCATTCAAGTACCTCCTCCTCCAGCATATTTATATCTATATATAGAAAGTTATGGTATATGAGAGTCACTACAAAATTTTGAGATATGCATAAACTAAGGTTCAATTAAAACACATCACAACACTGGATAGCCACATTCTTTACGAGTAAAAAGACGTATCAGTTGGCATTCCTCTCCCCCTTACAGCCTCAGTGCAAAGCTAACAACTTATAGTGTGGTGATGGTTTCCAGAATAGAGGGGGAAAAAGAGCATGTTCACGCAATGATTTTAAAATCAGTTTAAATGAGACCCAAAGTCTTGAGCACTCGCAACAGACTTTTTGGGACATTGCTCCTTCCTGTACCACAATTTTTGGGTGGTTTCAAGGATTTATAAGAGTATGAACCTCATTAAAGGATGAGGATAAAAAAGGTCATCCGTCTACAGCAGTAACTGAAGAAAACGTATTTGCTGTGGAATAATAGTCTGCAAAAAAGTGAGACATTTAAAAAAATTGACACAACTATACATATTGGATAGCCAGCAGTTTTCAAAATATCACATGACTATCTTCCCATTAGGAAGGTGTCATTCCGTTGGGTGCCTCACAATTTAACTGATCTGTAAAAATGCATCCATGTTGAATATGTGAAGAAATGCTGGCCAGATCCTTGGAGGCAATTCTCGTGATGAAACTGCCACTGGTGATGAAACATGGATTCATCAGTTTGACCCTGAGGCTAAGCATCAGTTGGCGGTGTGCATCTTTCCAGATGATGATCTTCCAATGAAAGTTAAGCGTCTGTGCAGCATCAGGAAGAAAATGATGGCCACTTTCTACTCTAAATCTTGTCATGTGGCTATCATTTTTCTTGTGGAACAAAGCACAGTTACTGACAACGGTATATAACAATTTCATTAATACAAGTTTTTGAGAAACTTTGTAAATTGCAGCAAAAGACAGGACTGCGAGGAATTTTGCTCCATCATAACAATGTCCCTGCACACAGAGCCATTGTAACAATCCAGTTTCTGGAGTCCACAGAAGTGAAGCTGATGTCTCATCCTGCCTACAGTCCTCATTTGGCTCCATGTGACTTCTTTTTGTTCCCCCCAGTGAAAAATTGTATGCATGGAAAGAGGTTTTCGAGCCCTGAAGAAGCTGTTGCAGCATATGAAAGTAAGTTTTTACACCTAGTGAAAATGAGTGGCAGGAGTGCTTTCAAAAGTGGTTTTATTTTTATTGTGTTTAATGCCCGCTTTTACTACATATAGTACTGCAGATGAGAAAAAAAAAAAAAAAAGTGGTTTGAGAGAGTGAGAAAATGCATAAAGTGTGGCGGTGAATACTTTGAAAAACTCCAAGACTAATTTTATCCAATCTAGTTTTTGTGCATCTCAAAATTTTCAAATTACTTAGTACATATGTTAGGTTAGAATACTAAACTACCAATTGGCCTGAATTTAAAAATCAACTGAAAACCAGTTTTATAAATATAATAAAGAGGTTAGTATACTTGAGCAACACATACTACCTGAATCCTCTATGACTCTTTCTGGAAGACCTCCTTTGAAATGCACTGCCATTGGCCCTATAACAAACAGAGATGCATAACAGAGGGCTGTTTTTTTAAAATATCCGACATATCAGTGCCAGAATAATATCTAAACTAGCTTGTATCACTCTTTCTAACCTCATTCAATTATTTACATACTGGCCTCCAAATATGATTATATAATTCCCTTTTTTAGTATTTGAACAAAACACCAAATTATATAAATAATCAAATACATATCACTCTGTTATAGCTGATTCAATTATCTTCTCAATTAAGACAACTGAGAAACTTTCATTTTAACTCTACAGAACATGAAGTGAAGTTTATGTATGTCAAAACAGCCGATTAGCATATGCTTAACTATATTACTATAAAGAGCAAAAATTTGTATTCTATACATGTAATGTATACTACTGTGTCAAGAAAGTTCCGGGAATTGCCAATAAAACACAAAAAATGAATTATTCAACCAACTTTATTTTATCGCCTCCAAAGTAGGACCCTTCTGAAACTATACATTTATGCCAACGAATAATTCAATCATAAAAACATTTTTTGTAGGCACTTTTAGGAATCGATGTCAATTGTTGCTGCAAATTTTCTTTTATGTCTTCTATCGACTGAAAATGGGTGCCTCGAAGTGGTAACTTGAGTTTTAGAAAGAGAAAGAAATCAGCAAGAGCCAGATCAGGTGAATACGGTGGTTGTTCCATGAAATTTGTTGAGTTTTTGGCCAGAAATTCATTCACAATAATAGTGAGCTGGTGCATTATCGTGGTGCAGAATCCATGAGTTGTCATTCCACAAATCTGGCCTTTTTCGCTGTATATGTTCTCTCAAACGCCGCATTAACACTTAGATAATAGTCTTTATTTACCATCTGACCTTCTGGCAAGAACTCTGAATGCAAGATACCGCGGTAATCGAAAAAAAACTGTCAACATGACCTTCAGTTTTGATTGAGTTTGACATGCCCTTTTAGGTTTCGGTTCAGTTGGAAGGCGCCATTCGGAAGCTTGTTGACTGATTTGAGTGCCAAACTCGTAAACCCACATCTCATCACCAGTTACAATGCGTTTCATGAATGTGGGATCGGAACTGGCTCGTTCTAGCATATCTTCAGCAATCCTTATGCGATTGAGTTTTTGTAGAAAATTCAAATCTTTCGGAACTAACCGAGCTGCAACGCCTGTCATGCCCAAACAGTCGTTTAAAATGGTATGAATCGATTCATGAGACACAGAAAGGTCAGCGGCAATCTCTCTCTCAGACCTAAATGATGATTTTCAGGCACAATTTTCTTCACTTTAACGATGTTCAGTTCAGTTGAAGCCATTGATGGCCGACCAGAGCGAGGCAAATCCACATCTCAACCACTTTTGAATGCACTGTACCACTCATATGCACATGTTTTTGATAAAGTTGATTCACCGTAAGCCCTCTGTAACATTTTCAGCGATTCAGCACACAAAGTACCATTTGCAATGCAAAATTTGAGGCAGATTCTTTGTTCAATATTTGTATCCATCGTAAAATCGCAAATCACCTTTGAGATGAACTAACAAAACGGCATACTGTAAACAAACCAGGTGACAGATGACGATCAAACTCTGCATGGGTATAGAGGAAAGTTGTGCCAACTTAGCGACAACAATAATTTTGAATCCCTTTTTAAACACAATTTTTAAATGATCAATTCCCGGTACTTTCTTGACAGAAGGTATATTCACCCTTGGGTTGATTCAGGCCAAAATGGACCCACATGGCCAGTACACCATGGTACAACACAAAGCAATGTGCACAATGTGCTAATAATACAAATTTCAGAATGAATTTATTCTTAATTGGTATAATATTCTATACATATACCCAAGAGTTTAACAAACATATTTATGCTGTAAACAAAGTTACAAGTCCCAACATACAATCCATATGAGTCACCTAATATATAGAAAATTGTTTACAACAATTGCTGTTGAATATCATAAAGGGCAGTCAATGTGAATGTTCTCTTGCATCTTTTGAATCACATAATACATAGGGTTAGCAAACCTTGACTAGTGGCGAAAAATCAATATTGTTGAATGTTTATTGTAAGTTTTGTGATAAATATTCAATACTTCCCATAACAGAAGTGGTAAAATAACTTTCAAGTCCACCAGTGTTTCACCTGCAAGTATAAACCGTGTTCGTAAGAAAAATCTAAAATGGTAAAAGTGTTCACACCCCCTAAAAAAAAGAGAGTATTTGAAGTATGCAATACAAGATCGTGACGTTTTTGTGAAGAATGCAATTCATGTAACAATACACAATTTCTGTTATTAAAACTGAGCCATAACAGTTGGTAAAAATGCTACAGCAAGTTAATGCTGATTCAGATTTGCCTAATTTCAAAAAAATCTCATTTTATAGTTTTTTGTGAAATTGGGTTTGAATTTGTCAAAAGAGGCCATAAAAGTGCTTAATTAATGAGATGGATATTATTTTCGCTTGTTTCTTTTTAACATTATATATGTGCACCATTTATTTTGATGTGTCTAACAATATCACTTTTATCTTCTAACTGAATATACTAAACACCATTCAAATTGTCAGAATAAGAGCTCTATTTCTGTTGCAAATGGCAGAAGGCTACATTATAATGGTTCACTGATATCCTGGGTTTTGTTTTGGCATGGATCAACTTAAGGGTGAGTAGATTAAACGGATTTTGATAATTCTTTTACAATTGAAAAGTCTAATTCTCTCTCATGGACACAGCGTATAAAGCACCTTCTAATTTCATTTCATACATGACTGAAAGATTAAAAAGGATTTATAAAGCCCTTGTATTCAAATGCAAATATACTGAGTTATAAAAGTATGTGTTTGTGAAGAAGACCAACTTTTAGTTGAGAATGCTGAGTATTTCAGAATATGCATGTAAAATAAGACAGATACCATGTATATTTAATTTCAAGCAATATAGACAAGGATATAATGAATTAGCAACAAAGACAGAGCGAAATAGAAAGGAATTGAAGCTGCTTATAATAGTGTGATGTGTATGTAATACCAATCCAACATGTTTTATAACCCTTAAATGAAAGTATTGAAATTTAAGAGGAAGTTTGAGTCGCAATAGAAACATTAACACCACTTATATTTTTGTGTGCCTGACTGGTTTCTAGAGCTACTAGCTCTCATACTCAAAGAGACTGAACAGCTCTTGGAGTTGGTGTCTGCTGTGTAGCACTGGAGACTCCATCACGAATGAAGGCAGTAGATAAATACACATCATAGTCATATGATTTCTGGATAATCAGGCACAGTCTGTTTTAGAGCGAGTTTGAGAGAACTTGCCTCCAGTTTAACAGTGAAATTGACTAATTCTGAGCTATAAATTACTTCCATTGTGCAATAGTAAGGTAGTAAACAGTTCATTAAACAGTTTTGACTATGCCCAAAGCAAAAACATGTGTTCTTCACAGTCAAGCCAAAGAAATGGTATATAATGTGTAAAAATACTTCCTGAAGAAGATGGAAGACCAGGGACTGCTCTTAACAGTGTTGTCAATTGTTGCATGGAAACAGCTGACCTATGTCAGGTGTATGCACACCATTAGCAAGAATTGTAAGTGAAACAAAAGCTTGGTTAATGCAGAGGAAAGTGTTAAATTTAATTCTCCTACGATATGGTCAAGAATTTGCTACATTGAAACATTTTTTTCTATGTATGAGAACAGAAATTTCTCTATGGCGCAAAAGCTTGTGATCAAAATAAAAAAAGACATGGGCTTTGAGGGCAGTGAATCTTTTATGCTGCACATTTTGAGGAAAATGGGATTTTGTTATAGGAAATACCAAGATGGAAGAAATTAAATAATGGAACATGTGACATAGTTGCCACAAAGTTTGTGCCAACTGCCACGCTTGCAAATACATTCCTCCTTTCTCAGTCTCTAGAAAAAGGTTGCAACGCAGCACTTCCCGTATTTTCCCCTACCTACAACATGTCAACTACTCTCTTCGTTTCTGATGATGACTATAGTTAAGTATTGAGACACAAAGTATTGGCCATCCTTGAGGACAGTATTATTTATGTATTGAAATAACTTCACTGGTAATGCAATAGTTCCATGCTCAATCACTTTTTAATTTTTGTTGTAGCTTAACGTCCTTTAATCATCCATTTTGTCCATTCTTCTCGCATTGAGACCTGCATAAAGGTACACTTGCTATTGGTAACACAAAATAAAAGGGGTTAGGGTCACAAATGTCTTTGAAGGTTATAACCTCCTTCTACAGGGGTAGAAACTAAATTGTGCTAGTCTTATGGTAAGAGAAATACGGTATTAAAGTGAAAAAAAACATATAACTTACTATTTTGTTTTTTTCATACATTCTCATTGAAATCATGCACAAACTTGGTTATAATTTGCCACGTATTTGCTTTCATCACTTTGTTATTATAATCATTGGTTTTAATGTCCCAAATAGAAGGACGACTTTCTACTTCACTTATAAAATGTTCCGTATTAATCAAATCTAAACTTATGGTTACAATGTGTGCAGTATAATGTAAAATGAATGCTTAGCTGTGCTCAGAAATGACTGCCTGCCTTTTGGCAAATCTGCAACACGTATCTGTGATCTGCATCCCAGTGCGAACACTCCAATTTAAACTAATGTATGTCCGGTGGTGACGGCTCCGAACACAGTGACCCTGTGCGACACATGTGACAATGTGCTGGGTCACAGTGACTTGGTGAGGTACTGTAGTGTCCCAGTGTGAATGCTCCAATTCAAAAGAATGTATCTTTATCAGTGACCAACACCAGTATCCCAGTATGAAACGAGCCTAAAAGTTATGTGTGACAATGGATAGCCAGCTATAACATAACAGTGAAAAAATGTTGTCCAGTATAACCAGAGGTGTATGCTGCAACCAAACTCTGGGCTAGCTCTTTTTTTATCCTTAACAATGTAAATAATTTCAATGAAATTTAATAACACAAATAATAATAATAATAATTATAATAATATAATATTTGTAATTAGTCATTAGCTAGACCTTTAAATTAAAAACAAAACAAACAAAAATAATGAACCTCCATCTATTTTTGAATTAAGATTACTTCTGATTTTCATCCATTAGGCAAATTAAGAATGCCTATGTTCCCCCTATTTGTCTGACATGGACCTGTGTGAATTTTTCTTGAAATAAGAATGGCTGTTGGACACGTCATTTAGATCAAATGAAGAGGTTATCATCGAGAAAGGGGATTATTTTGCAAAGCTTAACAATTTCTATTTTTGGAGAGGTTAGAAAAATGGCAGGAATATTAGGAGAAGTGTATATCCCTATAAAGGACTATGTTGAAAAATAAATAATTAGGGTACTTACTGAACTGCCCTCATATTTGCTCTCCAAAAGGAGAGCACAAACTTCCGACTAACAAAATAAAATCTCACTTTTCACTCTTGTATCTATTAATTATTAGAATGCCATATGCTATTTTGCAATTACAAAAAAATCTGACAAAATGCAAAAAGCTAACATTAACTTTACAGCTTTCCATTTCTTTCTTAAGAATCTATTATACATGGTGTCCAAATTGTAATGTCCTAATTACAACTCACCATAATGAACTTGTACGACCATTTTGTTTGTGTGTTAGGTAACTGATGGTGGCTAGCTGTGGAAAGTTTGTAATATGCATGAACTGAAAGGTTGCATTATTTGTTTTTTATTCCAAGAGGTAAAATTTAAATTGGCAACTAATGGTACAAAATCTGATGTGTTCCATTCATATGACTTTCTCTACATCTCTGTAACAAATTATTGTTAAAAACATGTGCTTCTTATCTACTTCATACTAATTGAGATAAGCATAAGCAAAAAAGCTTTTTTTTTTTTTTTTTTTTTTTTAAGTTGAATGTAAATAATGGGATACACCAGGCTAAAATGACAGCCAAATCTTTTAAAAGCTGGTTGCCATGTGGATGAATTCCGTTTCTTTACATTGCCAGGAGTTGACAAATTCCTGTATGTGAAAAGTTTAAGTATTTTAAAACTGAAGCCAATAACAAGGAATATCTCAAAAATGGTCAACTCTATAAAAAAGTTGTATATGACATAAATTGAGCATTACAAGATCTACAATTTTTGTGTAGTCATTTTTTTCTATCTCTTATAGTTTACTAGCTTTACTAAATCCAGCAAAATTCATCCAGAATAAAGAGGTCTTTACAGGCTAATCCCAGAAAGTTCAAGATATACATTTTATTTGATGTGTAAATATCTTCAATATATTTTAATAGAAATTGTTAGAGCTCTTTTTGAGAAAATCAAAATTTTCAAATTTTTTTCCATGTAAAGGGTAGTTTATATTATTTGGATGAATTAAAAACACCAAACATATATTTGCCCATCTAGTTCCCGGAATTTCCCTCAAAGTCTTTGTGAGGCATCCTTGGAAGATACTAAACTTAAATACCAAGGTTGGTATTGTACCGACTTTTTGTTTTTAAGTTATTGTGTTCTCGCCCGCCTGCATCCCCCCCACACATCTTTTCCTAGAAATACATCTTTTGGATTCAGGGGACGCTAAAACTTCTATTGTCGGTGAAATCTTGGTATCAAATTTTTAGTGCTATACAATACCTTCTCTATACACTATGTACATAGTACATGTAGAGAAAGTAATAAAGCACAAGAGCAATGTTTTCATGCAATGTATCACAGAGATCCTATAGAGGCCCTGAGAATTAAGGCATTAATAAGGGGTCACTAGATAAGTACTGAGACAGCAAATAATGAATACTCATAGAAACATTTTGTTTAACCCAGTATTCTCCCTGGCACTGTATGCGGCATTTCATCCTCTGAAACCACTTCTGGCACTGCAGATAGCTCCTCTTAAGTACTGTAACAGCTTCTTCAGGCTAGAAAATCAGTGATCAAGTAACTGGTTCTTCACCATAAGAAATCACATGGTGCCAGATCAGGACTATAGAGTGGATATGTCAATAGTTTTGCCTCAGTTCCTTGTAGAAACTCCATTGTTACATTAGTGGATTGAGCTGATACATTGTCATAATGCAACAAAATGCCCCTTATTCCTGACTTGGTATGCTATTCTTGGATTTTTTTTAAACATTTTTGGAAGACAAACTTCTGTGTAGCATTTTGCAGTAAGTTTTCTGATTTTTGAGCTCAACTGTTGCCAAATGAGTATTTGTAAAGAAAAAATCTACCATTTTCTTTCTTCCAAATCTTCTCGGGCTTCTAGCCAGGTAAAAACTTGGCTTGACACCAACGTTTCGAAGAAGTGCATCTTCCTCGTCTTCAGGGTGAACTGATGGTTTGAGCTTGCGGAGACTGGTATTTATAAGAGCTGGGATGAAGCTAACATCTGATTGGTTCGCAAGATATTATGGCCTGGTATTTAAGATGACTGAGACATGGGCACGGACTTCGTAGAAAACTATTTATAGCAGTTATTCGGCTAATGTTTTGTGTTTGAGCACGCACAAAACATTAGCCGAATAACTGCTATAAATAGTTTTCTACGAAGTCCGTGCCCATGTCTCAGTCATCTTAAATACCAGGCCATAATATCTTGCGAACCAATCAGATGTTAGCTTCATCCCAGCTCTTATAAATACCAGTCTCCGCAAGCTCAAACCATCAGTTCACCCTGAAGACGAGGAAGATGCACTTCTTCGAAACGTTGGTGTCAAGCCAAGTTTTTACCTGGCTAGAAGCCCGAGAAGATTTGGAATTAACACGTCGCCAGGAAAGCTTCAGTTCTTATTTTCTTTCTGTCACTCCTTGCTCTCTTGACCTTGATGGGTGGTTGTCATCTGGGAACACTCAAATTAAGGATTGACATTTTGTTTCTGGGCCAAACTGATATATCCAGGTTTTGTCACCTGGAACAGTATATGGAACAAGGCAAGACTTCCCACAGTTAAATCTTGGCACCATTCCACCCTGTGCTTCAAATAAATTATGGGACACCCATCTTGAAGAATTTTTTATTTATGCAAAGGTGTTCATTTAGGATGGTTGAAACACTTGGCAAACTAATTGCTAATACCAGTTCAACGTCCTTGTAGGTTAATCTTGTATTTTATGATTGCTTCAACAGAGGTAAGGTTTTTCTCAGTCACTACTACTGTTGGTCTGCCACTCTTCTCTTCAACTTTAAAAGATTGCTGTCACCTCTTGAATTCTCCAAAGCAGCAGAACACAGTAGCACATGATGGAGAACAGCCCCAAATAGCCTCCTGTCAACATTTTCTCTTATTTTGTGCCCTTTGTAAACCCAGAAACAAAAAAGTTCCCCGCTGCTTGACTTTCTACCGCATAGGTATAGAATATTCCCCAAATCTTCTGTTTAAAAAAATCTGATGTATTCCATTCACATGACTCTCTCTAAATTGCTGTAACAAATGATTGTTAAACAGCTTATTCTTCTATCTACTTTACGACGATCAAGATAAAACAAAAACAGAAATTGTCTTATTTACTTGCTTCCTTGTAAGTAGAAGGTAAATTAGGGAATACACTAGGTTAAATCTTTTAAAAGCTGGTTACCATGTGGTTGAAGTCCGTTTCTATGAATGACCAGGAGTTTACAAATTTCTGTCTGAGAAAAATAAGTATTTTAAATCTGAATCCAATAACAAGGTATATCTCGGAAACAGTCAACTCCACGAAAAAAAAAAATATATATATGACACAAATTGTGTGTTTTAGTGGGATCTATATTTTTTGAACAGTAAGTTTTTTTTTATCTCTTATGGTTTACCAGATATACAAACTTCAACATAATCCATCCAGAATAAAGAGGTAGGTCTTCAGAGGCTATTACCAGAAAATCAAGATACAAATTTTATTTGCCATGTAAATGTCTTTTAATATACAGCATTTTAATCAAAACCATTAAGAGTCATTTTTGAGAAAATCAAAATTTTCGAAATTTTTTCCATGTAAAGAGTAGTTTGGGTTGGGGAGATTTTTCTCAAAATCTTTGTGTTGCATCCCTGGAAGATAGTAAACTTAACTACTAAGTTTGGTATTTTACAGACTTATCGTTACAGAGGACCCTAAAACGTATATTTCTGGACATAGTACGTGTAGAGAAAGTAAAAATTATGATGCTCATTATATTAAAGTTAGGGAGTTCAAACTAGCCAGGTGTCAGCATTCTAGTAAGAAATTTGGGTCCACAGAAATCTAAAAATGATTAAATCTGATAGAGAAAAAAATTTGGCTTGGAATAATGTGTTCAGAGCTCAAAATTGTAACAACTGAATATTTACATAAGCATTGAATTTTTCAGTTGACTGTACCTCTCTAATAGAAGAATAGATCTTTTACACATGTCACATTCAAACTGACAAACATGACTGCTGCTAAACTAGATTAATAAATAAACTTTTATGTAACTATCAAGATAAGAAGCACTTGTGCTTCTGCTTTTCCATGACAATTTAATTTTAGTTTTAAATTTATGCATCCCTTCTTAAGATAATTATTTTGAGACTGAAGGTCTTGAAATGATTATTATGGAAAGAAGCATTCATTAGTCACATTTCAATTGTCAAAAAACTATCAGCACTTGTGCTGCTACAGTTGACAGTCAGTTCAAACTAACAGGTTGTGAATTGGAATTGGCCAATATTGTTATTCTCGCCCAAAGTATTCAGAAGTTTTACACAAAAGCAAATTTTGTTATGCTGTTTTGCTTATTAGATTTGACAGACGTATAAATGAGTAATTCTGTGAGCTGCAGTCAACCTAAATAAACAAAAGTTAGAATCTAAAACTGCTTTCAAACAGAATCTTCTATGTACGTTAATATTTTATGTAATATAATCCTTACTAAAATGTTAAATCTGGTGGCCTTGGGTATAACTAATCATATTTAAAGTTTCATGTTATTATGTCGAATATAAAACCACAGGCTTTATTAATTTGTAAAAACTGTGCGCTTTATATGACTAAAACCAATGGGAACATACAGAAAGTGGAAGCATTAAAAATGTTATAAATGCAATTATCTAAAAACTATTTGATCTCCTGCAGCAATTCTTTCATTGTTTTTTACTTATAGGCTATGCAACACTTCTAAAACTTAGAAGTTAAGAAAATCAGAAATCCATCAATATTTAACCTCTTTTCAACGAATTTCAGGGTTTTTTTTTTTTTTTTTCCCCCTCAGAAATCCATCAATATTTAACCTCTTTTCAACGAATTTCAGGAGGTTTTTTTTTTTTTAGAATGTTACATGGATTTAAAAATTTTCAGTTCTAAGGTGCAATGGGAGATTTCATACAAAGATCTTCTTAGTCATTTATAACGATTTCAAAATGAATACAGGAAAACATATGAAATGCATTGTATATGGTAGCAATTTGTTGTTTGATCCTTCTGATGAAATGAATATGAGCATAATTATGGACAATTAGGGCATTTTGCTTTGGACACCCTGTATTTTATAAGTTAAGAAAATCATATTAATTGTACCACGTGTTTTGTGTTTCTTATTCCGAGGGTTTTTCCGACGAGGTTGCCCCCTGCCTGAGTGATTACCTCTCCTGGCAGAACGTTTTGTTCTGCCGCCTAACAGACACAGGGAACAGTTGCTGTTGCTGGCTGCTGGTGAACTAATGTTCTCAGCATCTGAGGAACTTTGAACCGACACATCTCGCTTCACCTTATTGTAATGTCCGAACTCCAACTGTTTCACTCTCACTTGTAACAGCACCATGTCTTTCTGCATCTCAAGGAGCTCCAGACGAGTCAGCTGCAGCTCCTCTAGGAGCTCCACCATCGTGCGCTCAGCCAGAGCTATTTCTGTGCTGTGAGACCTGACAGTTAGCACCAGCACCATCATCACTGCACCACATATCCCTGCCAGCAACCAACTGTGTATGGCTCTTGCTTTACTTAACGTCACTTCTGTTGCAAGGTGCACATCCACAGGAATTGTGATTATTCTGTGTTGTCTTTTGGCAAACTTCTTATCTGGCACTTCATGTTTTGGTTCCGTATTTGTGCAATGCATTTTTACTCACAGTCTTTTCATTTCAGTTGTGTCAACACTGGAAAAAAATAATCCACATTATAAAAGTTATCACCATTTGAATTTCTGGTAACATTACTATGTGCACACCTTCTTGGATGCTAGTTTTATGGGAAAGTGTGGATTGGGGGGAAGAAGACGGGTTGTCTGCTTTTCTTTCTGCAGATTTCTTTTTTAAGTGTTTTATTTTTATATCCCCCTTTAACTGCTATGGTCATATCAGGGGTTTTTAATTTGTGAAACAACTTAACCTGTTAACATGAGGTTAATCATTTTATATTATTAATCTCACGCACACTCTCTCTGACATTCATACTGCCAGACTCTAGGGGATAGGGAATAATTCTATATAAAAAAAAAATTCCCAGCCCCAGCCAGGAATCAAACCTGGGACCTTCTAATGAGAAGTCAGCTGGCTAAGCACTTGACCACGGAGGCAGTCTTTCTACAGTGTAGCAGAAACACAGGCACACACATGAACTCTGGGTTCTATAAATAGAATGAAACTTAACACTGAGGCCACTAGATATTAAGGTGTATAAGGTACAACCTGTTGTTATTTTCCTCTGCTTCCAAAGTGCAAAACCTCTGAATGAAGATTAGTAAGCCCAAGAAAATGTGCACCCATAGTACATTTATTTCTTTCAACCAATGAGAATCAACACAGTACACAAACCAGCCTTTTAAATGGTATAGATCAGTATATGTGTAAAATTGGTGTGCTAATAATAGGTAGGAATTAGAAAATATACAACACAGCTCTATAGAGTAGGTTTGCTCACATACATTCATTTAAGTGGTAAGCAAATTATTAGCTATGCTCAACTAGACAATAATGGTTAAGGAAATAAAACAGCATCACTATTAAACTCTTGTTATTATCACTCAATTCAATTTCTATCATACATCTGTGTACAAATGAAAAATATTCCTCTTATTAACCTGCTATACTCATTTGTTTTTAACTTTATAAAAATATTTGCCAGATACCATAGTTAACCTTTATCTATAACTTTGTTTCTTTATTGCCATGTGAGTGAGCAACCTACCTATGGCAGATAGAAGTATTGTATTCCACCCAAAAAAAGCAATATTGAGATTTCCCCAAATCCACTGAACCCTCCCAAATAGATAAAAATATTTACTCCATAAAAAATAATGAATTCAAAATTAAAAGATAATATTCCACATGAAAACAAGCCAGAGTATACCAGTTCTGATGCAACAACTGTGAAAAACATATACATTGGGAAAACTAAATATAAGAGCAAACGACCTAAAAAACATAACACAAACATGCCAGTGGTATCGTGGCATTTTTGTAAAGACCAACACACCATAAGTAGAAGTGCAAAAAAACTAAAAACCATTGCAAGACAGAGTTAACAGTTTGCAAAAATATTTACATAAGGAAAAACAGGAACCTAGTTTTCAATTTTTAAATCCAGCCAGGCGACCTACTGATGCAGAGGTTCATGTAACTACCACCAGAGACAAGGTCAACCACCACAACAGATGATGCTGCCAGTCGAGCGGGAATTGACAACAGAATTACACAGCTTCAGAAACATGTCTTCAATTTAGAGAATGTAAAGTGATGTAGTGCTCTAAAAATGTCTCACTAATTAAATTCAATGAAATAAAAATAAGAGAGTAAAAACTGTGCAGTGCATGCTTAACTCAAAACAACAAAACGTGGATATAAACATATTTAGTGTTTAAGTTTAGCATATGCTAGGAGCAACACTAAAATTTAAAAAAACCTGATGTGTTCCATCAATATGATTTTATCTATCTGTCCTACACACATTTATCTATTTCATGCTATTCAAGATAAATATTACAAGTAATGGTCTTATTTCCTATTTCCTTATAAGGGAATACACTAGGCTAAAGTGATAGTAACATTTTTTAAAAGTTGTCACTATGCAACTCATTGAAATTTGGTTCTCTTTCCATGGTCACAAGTAAAATAAAAGATATGAAACAGATGAAAGCACTTCCTATTTGAGAAAATTTTAAATATTTTAAAATAGAAAGCATAGGGAATGGTTAGTTCTAATAAAAGAAAGAAAAAAACCCTAATAGAATAAGTTGTGTTGAGAGGTTAAATGAGATTTACATTTTTTGTATAGCAACTTTCTTTGTCTATGTTTTACGGTTTACCAGTCATATAAAAGCCATTCACAATGAAGAGCACTTCAGGGTCTACTCCACAGACATTCAGGATACACATTATATTTGCCTTGTAAACATCTTTAATATATGACATTTTAATCAAAATCATTAGCCATTTTTTTTTAGAAAATCTAAAATTTCGAAAAATACTCCATATAGAGAGTAATTTGGGGTGGGGGATTTTCTTGAAAATCTTCATGTTGCATCCTTGGAAGATACCTGAACTTAAATAGTAAATTTGATTTCATCTTTTGAATATGCTGTCTACAGAAACACACAAATACAGACACAGACCTAATGCTTTTTTTAAATTTATTTTGCATCACGGGTGCTCAAAACAATGTATTTAATGTGAAATCTCAGTATCAATTTTTGGGTGGAATACAATATCTATGTGCATTGTATATATGTGCTAAAAAAAGTAAAAATATTGTTCCCAACCCATGCAAAAATATTTTGTTATTACTTTCTCTACTGCATACAACATACTTAAGTGGACAAGGTATTGCATCCCACCCAAATGCAAATAAACTAATTCTTACAAAAAAGTATTTTTCTAACTACATCACACTAATTGAGATAAACATTAGCATAAATGATCTTATTACATGCTTCCTTTTAAGTAGAAGGGAATACACTAGGCTAAAGCGATAATCAAGTCTTTTAAAAGCTGTTCACAACATTATACAATTGAAATTGGTTATCTTTGATTGCCAGGAGTAAAAGAGAGATATGAAACGAATGAGGATCCTTGTTTGAGAAAAGTTTAAATATTGTAAAATTGAAACAAATAACAAGGAATATCTTGGAAATGATTAACTCTACAAAAAATATATGTGACATAAATTTTATGTCTTAACGAGATATACATTTTTTGGCAGTAAGTTTTTATTATTATCTGTTATAGTTTACCAGATATGCAAAATGAAAAGGACTTCAGAGGCTATTCTCATGAAATTCAGGATATACTTTTAATTTCTCATAAATATATGAAATGCTGAAATATATGAACACACGTCACTTCCGAATGATTGCACTTAATTGAACAATTCTCATTTTGTTGTGTTCATTACTGCCACGACAAAGGTGGCAAAGAAAATGTTTAAAAATAGTACGGGAAAGATTTTAAAGTTTCATAATATGAATCAACATACAGTGCCAAGGAAAACACATTTTGGTTAATAGCCGCAGATGGCAGTGGTACTACGGTTATTTGTTGCTAAATGGCCACAGTACTGCTATATTTTCCATCCCCATTCAACGTTAAGGTAATGCACCAGTTTATCGAGACAATGGTGCACTGCAGCAGTGAAATACAAATTTGTTTTTATGTGTTAACTGTCCTTTCCTTACTCCTATCATTTAAAATAAAGAAGCAAAGAAGCTTTCCTGACAATGCACCTAAAATATGTAATTATTTATTTGCCACTAGATTGCTGTAGTACTGCTCTATTTTTCTTCCCCATTCAATGCTAAGGGAATGCACCCGGTTATGGAGTAATGACACAAGATAACAGTGACAATCAAATATATTTCTTATGTACTATTAATCCCTTAGTCACATTGTTTAAAAAAAGAAATAAGTATATTTTTGTTGCAATTTTTTAAAACGAACAAGTTATAAACTATGCACATAACCAATAATCCTTCTTGGAATCTAAAAATGGCGGAGAAATGATGGGACCCAGATAGTAAACCATTATAGGTTAACTTCCTATTGCAGAAGTTGGTTATTTGAGGTTATGTGGTACATGAGCTAGCTAAAGGTGATTTCATCAGAACATGAAGATATCCCCGTCACCATCACACTGCAATTGCGCTGCTCTTAATATATTTGATCACATATTATTTTGAGTTAAATGGATAAATTCAATACACACAGCTGTCATCAAATAAAAACCTATCACTTGCCCAACCAGATTTACTTGCTCTTTAGTTATGTCATTGTTAGCCTTAAAAATGGCTATTTTGACATAGAAGAAAATAAAGAAAGAGGTGGAAAACATTAGGAGTAAAGGAAAGAAATGGATTCGGAAGAACCATGAATGTTAATTTGTGACTTTCTCCTAAATGTAATTCATTACCTATTTCGGCGGTTAACTGCCACACTATGAAAGAGCTGCCATTATTGTTATTATGCCAATGGTATCCTTGCTTACTGTTAACTGCATGTCATCCTTTCAACACTACCTCATGGGTGCGCTGACTTCATCCTTTTCACAATACCAACTATATATGTTACATTGCACAGATCATTGGGATTTGCAGATGTAAAGGCATTATTAGACATTGACAATGGGAAAATTCCTGTTGATACCTCTATTGGCCTCATTTCGTTTCCACCAAATTTTTGTCACTTCACAACGTCAAAGAAAAATTAATATCGAAAGTATTCCCAAATATT
This sequence comes from Hymenopus coronatus, assembly GCA_030762935.1. Taxonomy (NCBI): domain Eukaryota; kingdom Metazoa; phylum Arthropoda; class Insecta; order Mantodea; family Hymenopodidae; genus Hymenopus; species Hymenopus coronatus. Next base: position 15,529,640 of record CM060895.1, read on the forward strand.
AGTGTAAACTACAAAAACTATGCTTGGTTGAATGAATGAGGCATTTTAGCAGCAACCAATAAGACTGTACAGATGATTTTAATATGAAAATTCAGAGTAAAATTTATGGACAAATGCATTCATTTAACTTGGTCAATTCCATTATCGATCAAATGAAGTCGTAAATTATCTAACTGTCTTCCTAAATTCATTGGATTTGTCTGGATTCTGCCACACTATTTGCAGTTCAAGGTAATAATTATGCTGCGCAATCTCAATCAGCCAAAATTGTGCAATGGAACAAGGCTCACTGTTAAAAAATTTTCATTTAAGCTGTTATAAACATAGGAAAGTTCAAAGGCAAGGGTGTGCTTATTCCAAGAATACCACTAATGCCAACCGGTTGTATTGTAAACGGAAGATTTTGTCTCAGTTTTTTCATTAGGTACACCACTTGTGCGAAGCTGGGGCGAGCAGCTAGTATATGTTAAACATATGGTATTTTAATCATTCATTAGCCATTTATAAGAAAATAATCACTTTTCCTACCAACGGAGGAAAAGTGATTATTTTAGAACAGATTTACCAGAAGCATTGCTTTGTTTCTGGAATATAACAATGAATCCAAGTATCGATGCTGACAAGTCAACGCAAAAAGTCCTTCAGATTTTGCACAAATAATCCAAACACAGCTTTGAAGTGGAAAGTCATTCTCACTTGTCCAGTATGAGCTCCCATCATGACGACAACTTTTTCATCTCCAACTTTTCATGCAAAATATGAATTGCCATTTTTGTCGACAAGCCCATGGCCTCTGCCACTTTGCAAACTTTTATTCGGCAATCAAAGAGAATCTAATCATAGATTTTTCTAATTATTTCTTTAGTAACATCTGCCGGGCATCTTTCCACCCACAACCCCCCAAGTCCCTCCCACATAGCCAAAGGTGTCCCAATATGATTTCTTCTAAACCCTTTTGTAACTGCGTTACCCAACATATATCCCAACCCTCATGTACTTGCTCCTGAAACATGCCGCACGTAGAAGTTTCAGACCTTCCCATAATATGCATAACCAGTATTTCACTGCCCCTATTTTTACTTTTTCTACACGTACTATGTACATATTGTATAGAGAAGGTATCTTCCACCCAAAAATTCAATGTCGAGATTTCACTGTTAATACATATTTTAGGGTATCCTGCATCCAAAAAAAGCATTTTTAGGAAAAGTGTGTGGGTGGGTGTATGTGTGTGCAGGCGAGTGTGAACACAATAACTTAAAAATAAAGTCAGTAAAATACCAAACTTGGTATTTAAGTTTAGTACCTTCCAAGGATGCGACCCAAAGATTTTGAGAAATATCCCCCCACCCCAAACTATCCTTTACAAGGAAAAAATTTCGAAAATTTTGTTTTTCTCAAAAATGGCTCTAACGATTCTGATTAAAATGCTGTATATTAAAGATATTTACAAGGCAAATAATATGTGTATCTTGAATTTTCTGGGAATAACATCTGAAGACCTCTTTATTCTGAATGAATTTTGCCGAGTTTTTCATAACTTGTAATCAGCAAGAGATAAACAAAAACTTACTATACAAAAAATTTAGATCTTGTTAAAACATACAATTTATGTCATATACATTTTTTTTAAGAGGATATTCTTTGTTATTGGTTTTAATTTTTAAATACTTGCATATGGGAATTTGTGTACTCTTGGCAATGCAAAGAAGTGGATTTCATTCACATGGCAACCAGCTTTTAAAAGATTTGACTATCACTTTAGTCTAGTGCATTCCCTTATTTCCTTTACTTACAAGAAAGCAAGTAGTAAGGCCATTTCTGCTGATGTTTATCTCGATTAGCGTGTAGTTGATAGAAGAATAAGCTTTTCAACAATAATTTGTTACCGAGAAGTAGAGAAAGTCATGTGAATGGAACATATCATATTTTTAAATGTATAATTTCGTTGTATAAACCGAAATCTTTAAGAACCCCACAGTTTGCAGTACCCATCCCTATCTGTACAATTTGTTTCAGAAAATTGTGACTGGATTTAATTCAATATTTCCATATTTTCCCACACCCAAATTTCTGCCCCATATACTAAGCCAGAACTAACATGACTTTGCATGTCCAGTTAAGTTATGAACGTCATGATTATCTTATCTGCATTCTGACAAAACTTGGACAAGCATTTGTAATTCTCTGCAAACTTTATCAGCGAATGTTTATTTTTGTTCAACTCTTCATTACTAGATACATAACTTAATCTTATCTTTACAGAGGTACAAAAGTTATCTATTGAAACTTTATTTTCCTGGATGTTTCACTTTTAATGTGACAGTTTTAATGTCTTGATATGTAGGATACCATAATAAACGTCTTCTTGTTTTAGATTATGTAGGTGTTGCAGTAATAAGATGGCCTGGGTTCTTCCACAGATATCTTGCTCTTCCTTGGTCCCTATATCCTGTTCTGTGTTATAATGTTCATTTTGGAAGTCTTTCTCTTCCCATTTGATCTACATGATGCTTCCATTTTTGTAGATAATGTTGGACTTCTTTGGTAAGAATAGGAACTTGTAAGTTTTCAAAGATATCAACATTTCTCTGGTGGTTTAATCTTGATATGCCTAATAGTGATCTTATAAAGCTCATTTGAGCTGCTTCGAGTTTCTGAGAAACAGAAGTTGAGTGCTGCTTATGACCTAATGCTTAATCTTAATTTTGCATCCACTGGCAACTGTTTGTCAAAATGCCTTCTTGTAATTCCAATCATTCTATTAAATTTTTATAATTTAAGATGCAAATCAAATTTATGTTCTGCAAATAAATTTCTTAAATAAGTATTGAGAAACTTGTTCTATTATTTTTCAGCTTATTTCAATTTTGTAACATGTAATATTCTTCCCACATACTGCCATTGCTTTTGACTTTAAAGCAGAAATGTTCATATCATGTTTGTCAGTTATTTTATAATTTGTAGCTCATCCTCAGAATTTGACAATTACTTGGTCAGAATCAAAAACCACTGAATTCTACCATACCAGCAGATCATAAGTGGTGCATTAATTTTAAAGGTGTTCATTTTTACTTTCTCTACCTTGTAGTATCAATATTGGAAAATTTAATTCAATAGCAAGAAATATCCTCCAAATGGTTAACTTCACAAAACCAATGTATTTGACATAAATTGTCTGTTTTAATAAGTTTCTAAACTTTATGTGAAGTAACATTTTCTCTACTCCTTATGGTTCACCAGTTATGTAAGGGTCATTCTGAATGAAGAAGACTTAAAGGCTATTCCCAGAAAAGTCAAGATATACATTTTATTTTGTCATGAAATCAATTTAAATATAACATATTTTAATAAAATTGTTTGTCATTTTTTAGTAAATGAAACTTTTTGAAAATTTTTCCATGTAAAGGGTAGTTTGGCATGGGTGTATTTTCTTGAAAATCATGTCGCATCCATGAAAGATGCTGAATTTAAATAACAAGTTTGGTATAATACCAACTTTTCATTTTGAGTTATGCTGTTCAAACACACATACATGAACATTTTTCTAAAACTTCCCCCCCCCCAAAAGAACACAAAAGATATATTTCCGGTGAAATCTTGGTATCAAATTTTTGGGTGTAATATAATAATACAGAAAGAAGGGCAGGGGGGGATTAAATGTGTAGTAAAATCTAAAGCCTAATAAGCTAGAAAATACACAAAAGAGTCCAAGTCCTCAGCTGAAGTAAAATTTTACCTTTCACCCAAAAATTCACATAGATTATTCACCAGTAATACAGATTTTCAGACCCCTTGAATTAAAAAAAAAAAAAGTCTGTGCGCACGTGTAAACCCAAAAAGTGTCAGTTAAGTGTCAACTTTGTATTTCAGTTTAGCATCTTCCGAGGATGTAACACAAAAATTTTCAAGAAAATCCTCCCATTCTAAAATACTTATTATATGGAAAACTTTTCTTAGTTTTTATTTTCTCAAAAACGAGTAATGATTATGATCAATGAAATATGTATCTTGAATTTTCTGAGAATAGCTTGTGAAATTCTCTGTTCATTCTGAATAACTTTTATAAAACTGGCAATCCAAAAAAAAAAAAAAAAAAAAGTGGTTAAAGTAAATAATTTATACCAAACAAAATTGTTTATGGCTAAATGAAAAAATTCTTTTTCATGTTCCTCTAAAAAGTATAGAAGCTTAAAGCCACCACATTGCAACCAGTTTTGAAAAGTTATTACTATTATTTTAGCTTATTGTATTCCTCATTTACCTAAAGCAAAATGCAAATACGTATGTTAACAAAAGTAGGTAGAAGAATAAATTCCTTAAAGAACTGCTTGTAGAAGAATGAGGTAATGGAATGCACATCAGCATCTTATTTATTTTTTTGTTTTTGGATTTTCTCTACCACCTATCTATAGCAGCTAAGAGGAAAATTGAATTCATGCCAAAAATTTGACGTCAAGATTTTCTGATAATGCATGTTAATGAGGCAGTGGGTAGCTGCTATTTAAGTGCACAAGATCATGTGAGCACCATTACTTTTAATACCTCATGGATTTATTGGATGATTGGGGCTTAGGGGCACTCAAACACTAGTTCATCAGCACCCTAATAAAATAAATTGAGGCTCAATCACAGATAAAATAAAAAAGAGCCTGAGATTAAAGATAAAATCAACTGGAAATATCTAAGGCAGACACTAAAGGGGAAGCTATATGAAAATAAAGGAACTAATAACTAAAAAGGCATAATTAAAACCAATTCCCCATTAAAAATCAAGGTGCTAAAAATGTAAAAACCTAAGCTGCCACTCTGTGATCATAAGAGGTAGAAATAAAAGGCAAAGAAAAACTAAAAATGCGCCGACACCAGTAATTTAGATAAAAATTCTAACATTCCAACTACCACTCTGGTATTGTCTGCAAGGATCTCCTAAGAGTGGCCGGCAGCTGCAGAGTGGCTCGTTGATGTGCTAGACGAGCACACTCCAGCAGGACATGACAAACAGATAATTCCAGTCCACAGAATGAACAAATGGGAGCCGGTTCTTTCCTAAACAGAGGAAACAGTGACCGATCTTTAAGCGAGCCAAGGTTTTATTGAATATTTTCTTTGAATGTGTAACGTATATGAGGTAATTGCATACTGAAGCCATGCTCGATAATGAAGTTTCTTTTCCTGCACCGTTTCCAATGTTCTGTACAATTCTACATTAATGCCACTGCTGCAGAAATCAAGGTCACTAGATAGCTGAAATGTTAATGTTTCTTAACATGTTATTATACAGTACGTATGCTACAAAACTTGGCCATCAGGCTTCGCAGTCATGTACTACACACTTGGCTAGCAGTCGCACAACCCGTCAAGCAGTCACATAAGCGTGGATGTCAAAATCTCAAATCACATTAACAACTCTCAAAACAAACACAAAACATACCTTACCATAGGAGTTGCTGGAAATACATGGACAACAGTAACCTTGTACAGTTTGAGTTTTAAAAGTTTTGTTACTTTCCATGCTGAAGCTTTCAAAATGTCACTTTTTTGTTGAAGATGCCTAAGAGATTTTTGAGGTGATCATTCTAACCTTTTTCTGATTTCTTCTAATTTCTGCTCCATAAGCACACCTATTTACCTTTCTTTTCCAATCACAAATTGATCCAGTCTCCCTGAATTTATTTACAAGCAAATGAATGACCTTCCTACTTGTAACATGCTTGCCAGGAAATTTAGTTTTATCCTACAAGATGATGTAAGCACATATGTATTGTACATTAACACTTTTTGTGGTCTACTGCATTTTGAAAGCACTATAAGCAAGACTAAATACTTCTAAACATTCCTAATGTTATTCATGTGTGAACTGGACTAGAACAGAAGACTGACAGTATGAATGTAGGATGCGCGCACAGGGAAATGTAGTGAAGGTCACACAGGCCATTTCATGGTGGCCAAGTTTTGTAACAAACATTCAGAACATAAGTGGTAATCCTGCCATCTATTAACTTTGGCAGAAAAAGATAACGTGCCTGAGGAACTACTTATTTCAGGCTGTCTATATTCTCAACTGCAATTTAATTTGCACATTAATTCATTCTTGCCTTGGGACGGTGTACTTAATGATGTACATTCTGTACACAACAAACATCCACAAACTCTACCCTTTCTTTCTAAGACAACCTAAATATCATTATCATTACCTTTGTTGCTGCTGGAATTGGCTGTAATTGTATAAACATATTCATAATCATAACTATTATGCATCAGATGCTATCTAACATATCCAGGGCTATCCAACTTAATCTTCAGTGAGCATCCAGAATGTTCAGTCACAAGCCGCTACTTTTGGAGTTCCACCAAATACAAAAGTCACTTTCGATAAAGGTCTGTGTTCATGGATGTATGGGAAAAAAAAAGAAAAGATAAATGCCAAACTAGGAATTAAAGTTTACCCACTCGAATTACTCTTTACACCGATAAATATTGTTATTTTATCTCATCAAAAATAGCTCTGCAATTGTAATTAATACAGGGCACATTATCTCTACTTATATAGCAAATACATATAAATCTTGAATTTTCTGGGAGTAGCATATGAAATCCTCTTCATTATAAAAGAATATTGTTTAATTTTGTATATTAGTAAACATGAAGGGTTAGACAAAAATGCACTATGCAAAAATTGTAAATCTCAATAAAACATACAATATATTTCTAAGAGTTCTTTTGTGTGGCATCAGCTATTTCCATGACATGCATTACTACCGGTGTGAAATTGGTCAATATTTCTGTCATTTTTTATGTGCTTTTCCCATTATGTCATTGAAGAAAGTGGAATTTTATGGACAGAGAATGGGAACTTGCACTTAAACATCTATCAATTTGCTTTTCTGTATTCCTTGTGTACCTAAAACAAAATGTATATGGTAGCTAACTTCTGCAAAGGTTTATCTCAAATAACATTTACAAAGTATATGTATAAAAATCTGATGTTTTCCATTCACATGATTTTCTCTACATCTCTTAGTAAATTATTGTTAAAAGATTTATTTTTCTATCTAATTGAGATAAATATTAGTAGAAATGGTCTTATTACTTGCTTCCTATTAAGTACACGGGAAAAAAGGGAATGCACTAGGTAAAGCAATAGTCAAATACAAACATATAAATATTTTAAATGCCTGTGGTTGAAATCTGTTTCTGAACATGACAGGAGTTTATAAATTCCTGTAGGAGAAAAGCTTAAGTATTTTAAAACTAAAACCAATAACAAGGAATATCTCGGGAAAGTTCCACTCCACGAAAAAATGTATATGACAGAAATTTTGTGTCTTATGTTTTTAATTTTTTTTGCGTAGTAATTAAGTATAAATAGTCGCCCATAATGAAGAGATCTTTAGAGTCTATTTCCAGGAAATCCAAGATATACATTTTACTTGCTCCCCCCCCCTCTCTCTCTCTCTCTCACACACACACACAAACAAACAAATTTAATATACAGTATTTTAATCAAAATCGTAAAAAGCCATTTTTGAGAAAATCAAGATTTTCAAGATTTTTTCCATGTAAAGGGAGTTTGGAATTGGGGAATTTTCTTCAAAATCTTTGTAATCATATCCTTGGAAGATACTAACTTAAAATACCAAGCTTGGTATTTTTACTGACTTTTCATTTCTGAGTTATGTTCACAGACTTACACATACACAAACATTTTCCCTTGAATACAGGGGACCTTTAAACATGCATTTCTGGTGAAATCTCAGAAAAAAAAAATTTGGTTAGAGTATAACATCTTCCATACTAAGTAGAAAAAGTAAAAATAGGCTTTCATAAGAATAGTGTGGAGAAACTATACAAAAAATAAACAAGGTGTTACACTCACATGACGTTCTCTAGCTGTTCTACCAATAAATTGCTTATAAAATAGTATTCTTGCATCTACAGAATGATCCGGAAGTGGGCATACCCCCCGCATCCTATTTTTTGTGACAGTGGAGGATTTTTTTTTTACTTGGTACATATTGGCAAATTTGCTTGCCTTGTTTCACTATTTTTTTTTTTTTGTTTGGTAACCTTGGCGACTGTTGAGTTGGAGTTAATAATCAACCATGTGTGGTCAAAGTCCATATACTATTGAGCAAAGATTGGTTTGGCTTCATGAAAAACATCACACAGGTGACATCATTGCAAGTATTAAAAAGGAAATTTAAAGACCGCTATGATATTAATCCACCAAGAATAGCAACAATGTTTGGGTGGGAAAAACATGCATTTGCTAAGGGCAGTGTGAAAGACCCATCCCCAAGGTGGTCGACCAACAAAACGGAGGGAAACATGTCATGAAAAGGAAGCATCAGTGCAGCAATCTCTTTTAAAATCAATATGTAGAAGGGCTGTTGAGCTTGGCATTCCTCCGACCTCCATGATGACCCATATGAAACACGATTTCAAATTGAAGGTTTACCATCCAATGCATGTGAATGGACTGAGTGATGCCGACATGGATGCATGGAAAGAGGCATACAGAACGCTTCTTAACATGCTCCATTCCCAATGAACCTGTGGTGCAGCCCTCTCACACAAATGAGGTGCTATCTATCAGAGTATGTATTCTCAGAACATTGTCATGTGGTGTAATGAAAACCCCTGTTTTTATGAACAGCTGGAGAGAAACCCTTCACAAGTGATGGTGTGGACTGAGTGCCACACATATTTTTGAAGGTAATGTTAATGGAAGGAGATACTTTATGTTTAGTTGGTGCCACAACTGCAAGAAAACGGTATCGAATACATTATTGTCCTGCAACAGGATGGAGCACCAGCACATTTCGCAATTCACATGCACAGTCACCTGAATAAGATCTTTCCTGGCTGGTGGATTGGAAGAGGTTCTGCATCTTCACCAGTTCCCTTTGCCTGGCCTCCAAGAAGTCCCGATCTGATGACACCAGACAATGCTCTCTGGGGTTTCATAAAGCAACAAATAAGAAATACTTGATATCACTCAACGCAGGACTTACAAGCAGCTGTGGAACACGCTTTAACCCTCATAACTCCAGAGTATCTCCACAAAATATATGAGATAACATGGCGTAGAATTCAGCAGTGTTACATGGATGGTGTTCATATCGTGTTTATGACTCTTAAGATGTCAAGGTAACTGTATTTAACTAACATCTACCATAACTAATATGTCATAAATAAAGGGGATGTGTGCCCACTTCTCGGCCACCCTGTATACCACCATGCTAATCGAGACAAGCTATACCTAGAACGTTGTCATTGCTTAGTTCCTTATAAGTAGAAGAGAACTAAAGGAAATCCCTAAGCTAAAGCAATTGTCAATTGTTTTAAAAATTGTTGTTATGCAATTGTCACTGAAATTTGATTCTTTGCTTAGTCAGAAGTAAAACAAAAGAAACACTGACGAATCCTGACAAAATCTGATGTGTTCCATTTCCATAACTTTCTCTAGCTACTCCATATATAAACTACTCTTACCAAAGATTATTCTTTTCTCTATGTCATGCAAAATTCTGCAAAACTCATCCAGAATAAAGAGGTCTTCACAGGCTATTCCCAGAAAATTCAAAATAAATATCTTTAATATACAGTACTTAAATCAAATTTGTTACAATTTTTTAACTATGCGCACGCATGCACCCTCAAACACACATACTGATCTTTTCTAAAAATGCTTTTGGATTCAGAGGGTCTCACATGCATTTCTGGTGAAATCTCGGTATCAAATTTTTGGATGGAATACTATATCTTCTGTATCTACTATGTATGTTGTACATATGTGCTGGAGAAAGTAAAAAATATAACATGTGTAAAGTAATGGGAAAGCTGGAGCACAATTTATAACCCACCCTTTAATTTTCAACAGGGCTTCATGAATTATATATTTAATAGTTTATGTGCACTTGCTAAAACATTCAATAATACGTAAACAAAAATTTATTTTCTCGTGTTACCTGTCTGTTGAACTGAGATGGAGCCCTGCAGAGTATGGTTATTACTTCTACTAACCTTGCAGATAAATGAGTGATTCACTATGTGAATCATTTATTTAGGGCCCAAAGTCACAAAGTCTAGCTGACGGTTGAGGGCCCTAAGCTGCAAAGTGTAGCCGAGGGATGTTTTTTCTCTTGAGTGGAGCAGTAGTGGCCAAAGGCCATGGCTGTAGTGACAAGGGAGGCACAGCTGAAGGATCTGTGAAACTAAAATCCCTAATGTTACTTTCGCAGAACTATGCGTTCACTTAGGGTGGGCACCCATACCACTTCATGCGTATTTTTAACATCACTAGTTTCTGCACAAATATTAGGCAAAAGCCTCTTAAGCTATTCATTAATAACGCCTGCACAACTTCTTTATGTTTATATACATGTGCAAATTAAAAATTTGACACCTATAAGATAAACTGCAGGATCCAAGGTGCATTTCACATTACTGTATCAAAAAGTTATTGATTATGAATAAAAAATGATATTCAATGTTTAGACAAAACCAATGCAATACACGCTGCATGTTATAAGCAGAGGCAGAGATTATGGCAGGGGGTGTTTGAACCACAAATCCCCTTTTGCTAAAAAAAATATACGTAACAGCAAAATATGGTCTTAGTTTCATATATGATCCGGATGAGCTGCTTTGTAATTACTTACTGTCTGTTTTAAACTTTTAGGGTCTAAACCTCAAAGTGTAGCCCAGGGTGAAGGGCCTTAAGCTGCAAGGCGTAGCCGAGGGATTTTTATTTTATTTACAGGAGTGGAGCAGTTGAGGTTGAACGCAGTGACGATAAGGGTAACTGAGGGTTCTGTGACTCCAAAAACTCAAAACCTCGTCAATCCTGGATTTCCAATCTGATTATATTTTCCACATTTTGAAATCTGCATCGCCTGTGGAAGGTTAATCAAAAATGTTATTTTAATTCCAATTCTTTAACTTAATCTAAGAATATATCATCTATTTTCATGATTTCTCTAAGATGGTTAAGCCACTTTGTGGGAACGTTTGTTATTCTGTCATTAAAGCCACTTTGTAGTTATTGTTATAAGCGTTTAGGACCCTAAGCCGCAAGGTGTAGCCGTGGAATATTTTTATAAGTTGAGGAGTGTGGCAGTTGCGGCCGAAGGCCACTACTGCAGAACGACAGGGCGTAGCCGACGGTTCAGTGAAGCTAAAACCTCAATGATCCCAATAAGTCAAAACTTCAGCAATCTGGTGACTCTCACATCTGAATAACTTTACAAATATGGATCGCCAGCAGAAACCATTTAAACTATTTCTTAAGACCAGTGTATGTGTGTGTGTAACCATTGTATAGCATTACCCCATTTAAAAAAAAAATCCAACCGGAATAATTCATATTTATCATTTGATTTTACGAAATTGCTTTAAAATGGATCCGTGTTCAAAACATGCAACACTCCCATATTTACACTACTGAAAGTCAAATCAATCAGAAGAAAACTGGATTTTAAACTTTTCACTGATAAGCGAGTGCCATAAAGTATTGTAAGGTGAAGTTATTATAACTTGTCCGGTATCCGTATTTCATTCACTTCTAACTCATTCAGCTGAAGCTCCGCCCCTGTTGCTTCTGTGATCCGGGGAACACACGCGTCCTGGTTCTTCATCATCATGCTTTGAAATCGTGATTTGCACGCTGGCTGTATTTCCAACTCTCTTAAACTTAATTAATTATGTTCTAGTTTTCTACCTTCTAATTGCTTTCCTTTTGTCTCTCTCATTTTAAAAGTACCCGGTCACAAAATAATTATATTTCCTGGATTTAGTTCATAAACAAAAGCGTTATATGTCATAAACAACTTTAAACTATACCTGCATTAAATTCCTTAAACTGCAAAGGCACTTCTTCTCAATCGAAACAATTCAATTGTCACAGATCTTGCTTTATCTCAGATTCCCTTTGTTTTGTTTCGAGCAAGATTAATATACAGATGTGAATCCTTGCAGATCTGTCTTTCCCCCCCACGAGCAAATAAGCAACCAATCTGGCGCCACTATTGGTGAATTCAATTTAAAATTACCAGTATAGCCAACCGTCTTGTATAACGCGATTATGAATGAGGTTCGCCTGACTACCGCTAGATAGCAGAAACATTGCATTGGAGATGAAAGCATGCGTTAGGAAGCGTTAACTTTAATTACATTTGCATACTTAGTATTAATATGCCGAAAATTTTGCATTTTCAATGCTTGACTAATTTTCTGTAGGAAAGTATAAAAAATACAAAGAATTTAGATAAGGAGTGCATAACCCAAATAACTGCGTAAGTAGTCGATTATAAAAATCTGATTTTCAATTCACATGACTTTCTCTAGCTGTTCTAGAAGCAAACTTCTTACAAAAGATTGTTTTTCTTTTCCATCTAATCGAATAAGCATACGCAGAATATTCTTATTACTTAGTTCCTTATAAGTAGAAGGGAAATAAGGGAATACACTATGCTAAAGCGATAGTAAAATTATAGACTGTCGATATGCGATTCTCATTGAAATTCACTTCTTTAGATGGGCCGGAGTAAAACAAAAGAAACACGGACTAATTCTTTCTTATGTGAGAAAAATATATTTTAAAATTGAAACCATTGACAACGAATATCTCGGAAACTTAGCTCTACAACAAAAGTGTAAGGATATAAATTGTATGTTTTGATGAGATATACTTTTTTTTCAGTAAGTTTTGTCTCTCTCTTACATTTTACGAATTATGCAAAAGCCGTTCAGAATGAAGATGACTTCAGAGACTATTCCCAGGAAATTCAAGATATATATTTTGTCATGAAAACATCCTTTATATTCGGTATTTTAATCAAAATTGTTATAGCCAGTTTTGAGAAAATAACAAATTTCGAAAAAAAATCCATGTAAAGGATAGTTTGGGGTGGGGGAATTTTCTTGATATATTCATTTTTCTTAAACTGAAAAATGCCTCTCAAAATATATATTTCCATTGAAATCTCGCAATCGAATTTTTGGGAGGAATACAATACTTTCTCTGCCTACTATGCCCGGGTTCTATCCCAAGCGACCGCATACAAAATTTGAAGTAAACAAAGCGGCGATGGGGCGGGCTTTCTATAGGTTTTCCGGTTTCCCCTGCCATCGCATTCTACCGGTGCTCCATCTTCGTTCCATGTCAACGCCTGCGGTGCCACAAGTAATAAAAGCGGGCGTTAAGCACTATAAAAATACCTACTATGCACGCTGTATATATGCACTATAAATAGTAAAAATAACATTACACTCGAATTTTAAGAATTGTTTAACACCCTGAACACTATATGTGTAAAATGTATTAAAATTCATTAATGAATCAAATTGGATGGCCTTTACTTAGATTTAAATTTCATAGTTACACTGAGAAATTTTACTACCGCTTACGGTTCTACAGGAATTCCGAGATTTTTACATGAATACATGCCTTTTTTTATTATTATTATTATTATTATTTAAAATACAGCTCCGGAGTCTGGTCGGGACTCCGGCGCTGTATACCCTACTTTTATTTACCTATTTTGGTTTTTTACGTTGTTGCTGTATGATTACTGAATTGCTGTTTTCTTGTTACACACACACACACACACACACACACATTTATAAACAAACATATAACACCCATGCCCAAGGCGGGACTCCAACCCACGATCCCCTGCGCTACGAAGCATCAAAGCGAGACGTCTTGGCGAGCGCGGCCATGGGGACCGACGTCTTGAGTATCCATAATTAAAAAAGAGGGGGGGAGGGAGAACGAAAACAAACCTCATCGCTAGGCGTACGCATGTGTTTGTGTGTGTGCGTATGTTTGTGTGTGTGTGTGTTTTTTTTTTTTTGTTTTTTGTTTTTTTTTTGTTTTTTTTTAACAGCTTAACGTCCTTTAACCTGGTTGGTCATATTAGACGATGAACGAAATTGGTGAAATGATGCTCAAATGATATCCGGGTCTATGGAGCTTAAAGTTACTCAACATTCGTCTTCTCAGGATAAGAAAAACGCCTAAAAAGAACCTTATCCGGGTAACTCTCGACCTGTTGAATGTGAGGCAGACACGCTACCATCACACTACCCAGGTAGGCTTATGTGTTCGTGTACGTGTATGTCTACGTGTGTGTGTGTTTATGGTCTATATGTGTATTTTTGTGTGCGTGTACGCGCGTGAGGGTGTATGCGTGTTTTTGTATACGTGTGCATGTTCTGTGTGCTGTGTGCACGTGTATGTGTGCGCGGAGGTATATATATATGCATGACTACGAGTGCGAGAGTGTACGTCTGTGTTCGTTTTCTGTGTGTGGTTTTATGTTCTTTGTTGTCTGAAGTCTTTCTATTTGTGTGCGCGAATGTGTGTAGGTGTATGTTTGTGTGTATCTGTACATTGTGTTTGTTGTCGGTACTTAAATAAATTATTTGTTTGTTAATGACGCTGTCTATTACCAGGATCAGGTTGGCACCGCCGGTTTGCTGGAATTTCTTTAACATGTCAGTAAACCTACTGACGCTTTTAAGCACACTTAAAAACTGCCGGTCTGAGCCGCGTTTTAACCCGCAACCTTGATCAGAAGGCCAGCACCTAATCAACTCAGCAAGTGCTACTGAATATTGCTTCTGCGAGAGATTAGAGAAGGCTTGTGTCCGATGACCCAGTAAATGAACAGAAAGCAAGTATTTTATTAGGCCGCCAAGTCGTGAAGTGACAGCGAAAATTGAACTAGATCTCATTAGTTTAGTGACAGTCAAAACTGAAACCAAAGCTACTGTATTATAGTACTCAAATAAAGGTAAATCATGCATCGCTACTCATAAATTAATTATAAATAATCTTAAAGAAAACAAAAACAAAACACAACTGTTCGCATACCGTAAATCCCATGTGGGAAGGATCTGGTGTGCTACTTTACATAACTTTGTGCAACTATGTTCAAGTAAACTAATCTTACGAAACTTATTCTTCTATCTACATCATGCTAATTAAGATAAACATTGGCAGAATAGTTTTATTACATATTATGTCCGTGATAAAATGAAATGCAACAAGCTAAATCGATAGTGAACTCTTTTAAATGTCGGTAGCTATGTGGTAGCATTGAAATTTTGAAATTTCGTTCTCTTTGCTTGGCCACGATGAAAAGAATTATGAGAAAAGTGTAAGTTCTGGCAAATTTAAACCCACCTGCTGTGTAAGGGATCTCAGGTTGGGTAGGAATTTTTTTGTAGCCCAGATTATTTCTTATCCTCCCCACAGTGTGTGATCTGATAAATAGGGACCTATCAACAACTGTACACGCGTTAACACCATTATCGCTAGGCAGTAGTATCTTCCAAAGGGAAATGTTGCCGATAAGATCATGCAGTTAAAGCTGGAACAAAACATATATCTCGGAAATGATTAGCTCCACAACAAAACTGTATTTGGCACAAAGTCTGTGTTTTAGCGGATCTACATTTTTACTTTCTCAACACGTAATGTGCACATAGTGTATAGAGAAGGTATTGTACTGCACCCAAAAATTCCATACCGAGATTTTACCACAAATATATGCTTTGAGACCTGATTCCAAAAAAAAAAAAAAATTAGAAAAAGGTCCATGTGTGTGTCTATGGGCAGCATAGCTCAAAAACGAAAAGTCGGTTATATACCAAACTTGATATTTAAGTTCAGCATGTTCCAAGGATGCGACACGAAGACTTTCAAGAAAATCCCCTCACCAAACATTTCATAAAGGTTAGTTTTAAAAGGATTAAGAATAATAAAGTTGCAGATTTAATAGCTATCCAAACTACCCTTTACATGGAAGATTTGTCGAAAAAAAATGGCTCTAACGATTTTGATTAAAACATCGTATATTTAAGGTATTGTTATGACAAACGAAATATACATCTACAATTTTCTGGGAATTACCTCTCAAATCCTCTTCATTCGGATGACTTTTGTATAACTGGTAAACCGTAAGATATAGACAAAAACTTACTACACAAAAAAATGTACATCCCATTGTTTATGTCATATACTTTTTTTTGTAGACGTTTTCGAGATATTCCGAATTACAGGCTCCGGATTTTAAGCCACTTAAATTTTTCTCAAATGGGAAGACATCTTTCTTGTTTGTTTACTCCTGGCAAGGCAAGAGAATTGAATTTAAACTGTTTCACGACTGGCTTTTAAAGGATTAGACTATCGTTTTATCCTGTGCATTCCCTTATTTCTCTTCTACTTACAAGGAAGCTAGTAATAAGACTAATTCTGCTTATATTTATCTTGATTAGCTCAATGTAGATAAAAGATTAATTTTGAATAAAAGGTTTGTTTGCTGAACAGCTAGAGAAGATCATGTGAATGGAACACGACAGATGTTTTCCCTTCTACTTACAAGGAACAAAGTAATAAGACAATTTCTGCTAGTGTTTATCTGGATTATCATGAAGTAGATAGAAGCATAAGCTTTTTAACAACAATTTGTTACAGAGCTGTAGAGAAAGTCATGTGAATGGAACACATCAGATTTTTTGTAGTAAGATTTTATCTCTTCCGGTTTATTACCAGTTATACAAAAGTCATCCGGAATGAAGAGGACTTAAAAGTTGTTACAAGAAAATCCAAGGTATACCTACATATTGTTTGTCATGTAAATATCTTTAACGTACGGTATTTTAATCATGATCGTTAGGGCCATTTTTGAGAAAATCAAAATATTTGAAAATGTTTCCATCTAAAGGGTAGTTTGGAGTGGGGGATTTTCTTGAAAAACTTCGTGTCGTAATCTTGGAATATGTCTAACTTAAATACTTAAATATCTAGTCTGGTGTTTAACCGACTTTACATTTTTAGTTATGCTATTACACACGCACGCACGCACGCACGCACACACACACACACACACACACACACACACACTTACATATTTTTCCATTTTTTTTATTCAGGGTACCCTGAAACAACTATTTCCAGTGAAATCTCGGTATCGAATGTTTGGGTGGGATGCAATACATCTCTACCTAAATACTGAGTACAAATTTGATTAAGAGAGAAGAAAAACCTAAAATGCTCCAGAGATGTACAATAGTTCAACCTGGAAACATTTAAAGATGAACATCTTATTAGTCAAGCAAATACCCTAAGTATATCTATGGCATTTTGAGTGGCATGGTATCCTTAGAAATTTTGTAAAAATGAACAAAATGTTATGTGTTACACTCACATGACTTTCTCTAGCTGTTCTACAAACAACCTTCTTACAAAATAGTATTCTTCTTTCTACATCATGCTAGTCGAAAGAGGCATTAGCAAAATGTTCTTATTACTTAATTCCTTATAAGTAGAAGAGAACTAAGGGAAAGCACTAGGCTAAAGTGATAGTCAAATGTTTTAAAAGCAGTTCTTATGCGATAGTCAATACAAGTCACTTCTTTGCTTGGCCAAGAGTGGTACAAAATAAAAACGAACACTTCCTGTCTGAGGAAAGTATAAGTATTTTAAAATTGAAACCAATAACAAGCAATACCTCAGAAACGGTTACTCCATAATAAAAATGTAAAGGTCTTAAATTGTGTGTTTTGATGATATCTACATTTTTATACAGCAAGTTTTTGTCTGTTTCTTACGATTTACTAGTTATGTAAAATTCATGAAAATGTGTCCAGAACGAACAGGTCTTAAGAAACAATTCTCGTAAAATACAATATATTCATACATTTTATTGGCGATGTAAATATGTATAAAGTAAGGTATTTTAATCAAAGTTGTTAGAGCGATTTTCAAGAAAAATGAGATACAATAATTTACCTACTTTAGGCATACTGCGAGTAGAGAAAGTAAAAACGATAATTACAAATGCAAGTTTTGGCTTCATTTTAGTCCACCATATACTCTGGTAAGATAAATTTATTTCTTGAAGACATTCACAAATGTACATAATACACAATTTGCAGACATTCGTGCATATTCATAGATATACATACATACACTCTTGCGCTACATAGGTGTGTATACATACATACATACATACATACATACATACATGCATGCATCCATGCATACATACATACATACACACATACATACATACATACATACATACATACATACATACATACATACATACATACATACATACATACATACATACATACATACATACATACATACATACATACATACATACATACATACATACATACATACATACATACATACATACATACATACATACATACATACATACATACATACATACATACATACATACATACATACATACATACATACATACATACATACATACATACATACATACATACATACATACATACATACATACATACATACATACATACATACATACATACATACATACATACATACATACATACATACATACATACATACATACATACATACATACATACATACATACATACATACATACATACATACATACATACATACATACATACATACATACATACATACATACATACATACATACATACATACATACATACATACATACATACATACATACATACATACATACATACATACATACATACATACATACATACATACATACATACATACATACATACATACATACATACATACATACATACATACATACATACATACATACATACATACATACATACATACATACATACATACATACATACATACATACATACATACATACATACATACATACATACATACATACATACATACATACATACATACATACATACATACATACATACACACACAGACATACATACATACATACAGACAGATAGGCAGACAGATAGACAGACAGACAGACAGGCAGACAGACAGACAGACAGACAGACAGACATACACACAGACATACATACATAGTCAGACAGACATGCATACACATAAAGAGTCAAGACTAAATAAGATACAAAGTACAAAGAATCAAACAGCAAAGCAGAAAACTACGAGTATATAATTATGCAAAATAAAATCACAGGTGTCAGTAGGAACGAACCATCTATTTAAGTGTTTATAAAGACACAGTGTTACCAACAACGCGGCGCGCTGATTAAAGAAATATGATGTGTTTCATTCACATGACATTCTCTAGCTTTCTGCAAACATACTATTCTTTCAAAATATTATGAACTCGCGACCTTAGGTACATGAAGTTAGCATGGTAACCACGGAGGGCGACAAAAAGTGGTATTAGTGTACGTCTTAGGCAAACTGAGTAAATTTTTCTCACTTTATATCGGCCTGTGGTTGCCCAAAGTTGGTTGAGTCAGATGAATGAACTTGCTTATGGAAGTTGCTGATTTTTTGCAAATACTTGTGTAGGGACAATCTTTTTAATTAGCAGTAAGCTATCCTTTGCAGTTAACAAATTTTGGAGATGTTAGTACACTTGTAATATGATATACAAGAGCAATGTAAACTTTTTGAGAGAATAAATTCACCTATCAATATCCACCAATAACCATTTTTGTATTTGTGCATACGCTGTTCTTACATTAGAGACTAGAGACACTGTGGGGTAAATCAAAATATTAAGACACCGTAAGAAATATCATGCTAGAGAACACTTATTATTATTATTATTATTATTATTATTATTATTATTATTATTATTATTATTATTATTACTACTACTACTACTACTACTACTACTACTACTACTACTACTACTACTACTACTACTACTACTACTACTACTACTATTATTATTTATTACGCATCAAACACTTGTAGAGTGAATCAAAACATTAACACGTCAAAACCACAAAACAAATGCAAACACGAACATTTCACTACACTACGTGCTCTCGTGTTTGCATGTTTTTGTTATGATGTTTTCATGTTTGATTCTTCTATTAAGCGTAATAATATTACTCATGAAAATAATACAGCAAAACACTACGTGCTCTCATGTTTTTACGTATTTTTCATTACGATGTTTTCATGTTTTAGTTAGCTAAGTAAACAATATTAATGATAATACTACAATGAAACACTACGTGCTCTCGTATTTTGATGTTTTCACATTTTGATTATGACACACTACGTGCTCTCGAGCGTGATTTCTGTTACAGTGCCTTAATGTTTTGATTTATTCTACAGTGGATCTTGTCTCTAATGTTAAATTAGAACAGCGTATACAGAATTACAAAACTGTTTGTTGCTGAATACTGATAGGTGACTTTATCGTCTCAAAAAGTTTACTCTTCTTGTATATCAAAACGTACACAATGTTACCAGGTGGCCCAATGTCACGTTTACAGATAACCCTTCATGCGATAAAGAAATTGTAGCATTCAGCAGGACAATTGGAAGCAAACACCGGTCAGTGGCGTGTGAGCAAATGGCGCCAGCGACCTTCGTTGCACAACTCCTGCATATCATTGAAAATAGTGAGGGAATCGTGCTCATCGAGAGACAGATTTACATCTGAGTCCATGATAATATACAAGAGACCGAAAAAGTTAGTTGTTTTCCTCTATGTTTTTAGATAATAAATTCACCTACCAAAATGCACAAATAGCTAGTTTTGTAAATGTGTATACGTTATTTGTATTTAAGGTGATGTATCAGTGAAATGTGACAAAAAATTGTGAAAAACTAAAAAATCATTTTGTTTGATAATAAAATAATATAAATTCTAAACTTTAAGGAAAATACCGTTTTCCTCATTTGGCGCACTTTAACTACAGCTTGACTGAAGCTATAAATGGGTAGGCGTATGCTTATTAATAGGCAGTCCCAACTTTAAACCTTATTTTCTCACGAAACCTTTTACCAACTCAAACTATTCCACAAGATGCAATTTTTTACTAATATGATTCAAATTTTTTATAATGTCTGTCAAAAGCACATTAAAAAAATGGTAATATTACTTTTTGGAAATATGCTCTAATTATTATACATAAATTTTCAAATTTTGAAAAATCATAAGCTTTGGAAAGTACGAAACGTAATAATTTTTGCACATTAATTAGGGCTAATATTAAAAAATATATTATGACAGTTGTATTTGTAAACTATTTTCTATAAAATAGAATGTTTGTATGTGAATATCTTTTAAAATGAATCATATGGTTCATGCAACCTAGAATTCATATACACGGCAAAAATATAACTATTATTACGTACAATAACTGGTATACATTTAAATAATACTATGGATTTTCCAAATTTCACACATGTCTTACCTTAACATTAGGTACTAGATCCACTGTTGGGTAAACAAAAACCTTAAGGCAGGTAACAAAAAGCATGCATGAGAGCATCCAATGTTTCACTGTATTGTTATTATTATTATTGTTGTTGTTGTTGTTATAATTATTATACAATTGCAGAATAAATCAAAACATAAAATGAATAATATGAAACACGAAAGCGCGTAATTTTTCAATGTTTTAATACTTACGTAACAGAGAAAACCCAAAACAGGAAAAATCTAAAAAAATATATAAAACAGCCATGATGTATTTCATTCACATGTCTTTCTCTACATCTCTGTAACAAATTATTATTAATAATATTATTCTTCTATCCACTTAATGCTAATCGAGATAAACATTAGCATAAAACGTCTTATTGTTTAGTTCCTAATACGTAGAAGGGAAATAAGGGATTGCACTAGACTAAATCGGCAGTCAAATGTTTTAAAGTGTGGTTGCTATAGCATTGAAATGCGTTTCTTTGTGTGGCCAGGAGTTGATAAGTTCCTGTATGAGAAAAGTTTTATGTATTTTAAAACTGAAACCAATAAGAAGAAATATCCCAAACCGGTGAACTTCAGGAAAAAAATGTATCTGTCATATATGCGTGTTTTAAGAAGCTCTAGATTTTTTTGTAGTAGATTTTGTCTATCTGTTACGGTTTACGTTATGCAAAATTAAGGGGAAAAAAACTGATGTGCTCCATTCACATGACTTTATTTACATCTCTACAACAAATTATTGTTAAAAAGCTTATTCTTCTATTTACTTAATGCTAATAGAGAAAAGAAAATTAACAGAAATGGTCTTATTACTTGCTTCCTTGTATGTGGAAGGGAAATAAGGGGGGTACCATAGGCTAAATCGATAAATAAATCGTTTAAAAGCTGGTTGCTATTGATTGAAGTACCTTTGATTGTATGGACAGGAGTTGACAAATTCCGGTATGAGAACAGTATATACGTATTTTATAGCTGAAACCAATAACAAGGAGTATCTCAAAAAACGGTCAACTCCATGAAAAAAATGCATATAACATAAATTGTGTGTTTTAATGAGATCTACATTTTTGGCTAAGTAAGTTTTTTCCTATCTCTTACGGTTTACCAGTTATGCCAAATTCCGCAAAATTCCTTCAGAATATACATGTCTTCAGAGGCTATTCCCAGAAAATTGAAGTATACATTTCATTTGTCACGTAAATATCTTATATATAAGAGGTTTCAATCAAAATTGTTGGTCGTTATTGCGAAGATAAAAAAAATTCGAAAAATGTTCCATATAAAGGGTAGTTTTGGGATTTTCTTGAAAAACTTCGTGTCGTATCCTTGGAAGATATCAAACTTAAATACCAAGTTTAGTTTTAAACGGTCTTTTCGTTTTTGAGCTATGCTACCCACAGACACACATACGGACATTTTTCTAAAACTTTTTTTTTGGATTCAGGGGGTTTCAAAACATGTATTTCCGGTGAAATGTCGGCATCGAATTTTTGGGTGCATTACAATAGCTTCTTTATGCACTATGCACATAATACGTGTAGAGAAAGTAAAAACACAGATAGCACGTAATATTTCACTTTATTATTTTTTGTATTTATTTTATTTATTTATTTGTCGTTTAACGTCTTTTAACCTAGATGGTCATATCGGGCGATGAATGAAATTGGTGAAATGATGCTCAAATGATCTCGGGGTCCATGGAGCTTAGAGTTACTCGACATTCGTCTTCTCGGGATAAGGGAAAACCCCGAAAAAAATTCATCCGGGTAACTCACCCTAAGTAAGATTCGAACTCACGACCTTTTGAATGTGAGGCAGACACTGTATCACCACACTACCCAGGCGGGCATTTTATTATTATTATTATTATTATTATTATTATTATTATTATTATTATTTACACGTTATACATTAGCAGAATAAACCGAAACATTAAAGCGTCATAACGAAAAACATGCAAACACGAAAGCACGTGGAGTTTCACCGTACTACGTGCTTATATATTTTTTGTTATGATGTTTTCATGTTTCGATTCATTCTGCTAAGCGTAATAATATTTATGATAAGTTGCAACAAAATAGTATGTACTCTCCTGCTTGCATATTTTTCGTTACGTTCTGCTAAGCGTATTCTGAGTAATGCTATTAATATAATAATATACTAAAACAGTACGTGCTCTCCTGTTCGTTATGATGTTCTTTGTTTTTTCTAATTTTGCTAAGTTTTACTGAATAATAATAATAATAATAATAATAATAATAACATTAATATAGCTAAACGCTACGTGCTGTCGTGTTATGATGCTTTTCGCTATGATGTTTTCATGCTTTGTTTTATTGTGATAAGCGTATATAAATGATAGTGATACAGCGAAACACTACGTACTCTCGTGTTATGGTGTTTTTCGTTACGATGTCTGCATGTTTTGTTCTGATGAGCTTATACTCCGAAATAATATTACTGATAATAATACAGTGAAACACTACGTGCTTTCGTTTTATGACGCTTTTCATTAGATGCTTTATATTGTTTTTTATTCGGATAAACGTATTCTGCATAAGAATAATATAGATAAACACTACGTGCTCTCGTGTTTGTATGTTATTCGTTCACGATGTTTTCGTGTTTCGATTTATTCTGCTAAGCGTACACCGCGTAATAACATTAATGATAATAATACAGTTAAACGCTGCGTGTTCTCGTGTTTGTCTTCACGTTTTGATTAATTGTGATGACGATAGCAATAATACAGAGAAACACTGGGTGTTCTTATCCATGGCATTTGTTAGGTGCCTTAATGTTTTTATTTAGTCTCTAATGTTTAAGAAGAACAGTGTATACATAATTACAAAACTAGCTACTGGTAGGTGAATTTATTCTCCAAAACATAAAGGCTCTGTAACTGAAGTGGAAAACAGTTGACAACGTTTTCGGTCTCTTGTATATCATGGACTCGTTTAAGTATGCCTCTCGATGAGCGCGATTCCCTCGCCGTTTTCGCTGATATGCAAGAAGTGCACAAAGAAGATCGCCCGCGCTATATGCTCACCCGCCACTGACCGGTGTTGGTTTTCAATTTCCCCGTTGAATACTGCAACTCTTTCATCGCACGGAGGGTTATCTGCACACGTGAAATACGGCCCTGTTGGGCCACCTGGCATATAGCGTAATGTTCTGGATACAAAATAATTAGTAGTTTTAGTGCGCAGTTCTGATTTCAGTAACCGGTCGCGTTCTCTGTGGAGAAAAAGTGCAAGAAATTGATTTGGAACCCTAAGGAAATAGTCGAAATGATGTTAGTACCTTTTACTTCATGTGAAATTGAACGCATTTTCTCCAATTTTAGGCGTTTTTTAAAGGAAGACAGAAATATTCTCAGGTGTAAACCCTCTTTTATACTCCATTGTTCGGTGTCATACTAAGAGTGCAAAATGAGTGCTGAAATCGTTTGCTCATGTGGTGTTTCAAATTGTGTGTTCTGAGCTGTATTGAAGTGTATCTAAGTGTATTGAAGTTGGTACTTTCAAATATATTAAGTTCGTTAATTAATTTATCTTTTTACTTTCACTACACTTACTATGTGCATAGGGTACAGAGAAGGTACCTATTGTATCCATCCAAAAATTCGATACCGAAAAGTCACCGAAAACACATGCTTTGAGATCCCCTGAATCCAGAAAAGCATATTTAGAAAAATGGCTGTGTATGTGTGTGTGCATAGCTCAAAAACGAAAAGCCCGTTAAATATCCAAACTTGGTATTTAAGTTTGGTATCTTCCAAGGATACGACACGATGATTTTCAAGAAAATTCCCCCACCCCAAACTACAGTTTACATAAAAAAAAAATCGAAAATTTTGATTTTCTCAAAAATGACTAAGGATTGTGATTGAAATATCGAATATTAAAGATATTTACATGAAAAATAACATGTATAACTTAATTTTCTGGGAATAGTCTCTGAAGAGCTCTTTATTCTGGATGATTTTTGTTTTAATTTTGCATAACTAGTATACCATAAGAGATACGCAAAACATATAGATCTCATCAAACCACACAATTTATGTCCTTTACGTTTTTGTTGTGGAGGGAACCGTTTTTAAGATATTCATTGTTTTTTGTTTCAATTTTAAAAAACCTAAAACTTTTATTATAGGGAACTCCTGGCCACGCAAAGAAACGAATTTCAATGCCATAGCGACCACATTTTAAAACATGTGACTCTCGGTTTAGCCTAGTATATTCTCTTACTTCACTTCTACTTACAAGGAAATGTGATAAGACCATTTCTGCTAATGTTTATCTCAATTACATGAAGTAGAAGAATAACTTTTTAACAGTAATCTGTTACAGAGATTCCATTTAAATGGAACACATCAGATTTCTCCCCCCCCCCTTCCACAGATAGTTATGCTAATAATTTTTACACCTCTGCCAGATGTGAATTTGGGATGTTAATAACGAGAGTAAGCAGTAGGTACACGTTGGAGGATATTGCCTCTCCTTGCTCTAGAAACTTGTACAGGTGGATGTTGGATAGAAGAGCGATTCACTCCTGTCCTATCGTTTATATTTTCTTACGCGTGCGCTTGGGACGGAACTAAGAACCAGTAACTTGTTAACTGGATGACGAGCTATGAAATAATAACTTATTCCTTGTGATGATGTACTGCTGCAAAACGAAACAACTGATTAACTGATAAAGTTCGTTGCTGATGGCGTCATGTGTGTTTTGGAGGCCGCAGAAATATTTAACATGACATACCCAAGGCTGTACAGTCGAGTGAAATAAACCTAGTATATCGCCTTCTCTCCTTTCTGTCATTGCCTTCTCAAAATATCCTTCAAGGGTGTATCGTATCTTTTAGGACTGAAGGTTTAAGCACTGCTTTTTACTTTCACTAGCCCGTATGTACAATGTACATAGAGAAGGTACTGTTTCCACACAAAAATTCATACCGAGATTTCACGGGAAATATATGTTTCGGGTTATCTTAGTCCGAAAAAAAGCATTTTTAGAAAAGGTTCGTGTGTGTGTGTATGTGTGTTTCTGTCTGTGTGTCTGTGGACAGCATAGATCAAAAACGAATAGTCGGTTAAATACCAAACTTGGTATTTAAGTTCAGTATCTTTCAAGGATGCGACACGAAGATTTTTCAAGAAATCCCTCCCCATCCTCAACTACCCTTTATATGGAACATTTTTCGGAAATTTTGATTTTCTAAAAAGTGGCTCTAGCGATTTTGATTAAAATACCGTATGTTAAAGATTTTCACGCAACAAATAAAATTTATATTTTGAATTTTCTGGAATAGCCTCCGAAGAGCTCTTTATTTTGGTTGAGTTTTGAAGAATTTTTCGTAACGGTTAAACCGTAAGAGACAGACAAATACTTCAGACACAACAAATTGAGATTTCGTTAAAACACATAACTTAGGTCATATAGTTTTTCTTGTACAGTTGACAGTTTTCGAGATATTCCTTGAGATTGGTTTTAGTTCTAAACTATGCATTTCTCAAACGGGGTAACCTTTCGTTTCATCTCTCTTTTGTTTTTCTAAAAATTCAAAGCAATACGAACTTCAGTTGCTCACATATCGATTGACTTTTAAAAGATTTAACTGTATCTTGAGCATGGTTTATTCCCTTATTTCTCTTCTGCTTGAAAGGAATTAAGTAGTAAGATCGCTTCTGTTAATATTTATCTCGTATAGCATGATGTAAATAGAAGAATAATCTTTTGCAAGAATAGTTTCTTTATAGATCAGGTAGAGAAAGTCATGGAATGCAGCGCATCAGCTATTTTCGCCTGGAAGAATGGCCAAAGAGAATATACCTACATCAAAATAGCCCAAATAGAATTTTATCTGATCTGCGAAGAATTTCAGGAAGTTGCAACAGGCTCAATCATCTTAAATAAACTGCTATATTTTAAGATGTTTGTTTGATTAATAAATAATTATTAGAGGACTGGTTACCAAACCTAATTTTGTAAGGTATTGCCTACAATATTTTATCTACTATATGTTGCGTATACAGTATATTTCATGAAATTTATTTATTGCGGAAACAATATGTTTAGAGAAAGAGTAATGTGGGCTTTGGAAAAAAGAACACGATAAATCAGCAAACGTTGTTATATTCTGCAATTTTGGATGCTAGTTTAAAATGTGAATTTAAGGTAAACATGAGTGAAGGATGTGATTTTCACGGTTCATCAGGGAACATTTTAAAAGCAGCCCAAGATGCAACTATTAATATATTTCTATAAAAGTCAAGAAAAGTTTATTTATGTAGTTATACAAAATTATCACCATTAAAGTGTCATATATCCAAGGTCGCGGGTTCAAACCCGGCGGAGGACGATGGCTTCATGGCTTCATTCGGAAGGGAAGTAAAGCCGTTGGTCCCGTGTCGTAAAGCCGTTGGTCCTCAAGCCTGACAAAGAGGCCTCTGAGCAAAATTAAGCAGTCTTTCACGCTCAGTATAGAATGGGACACTGAGAATCACAGCAGTTAAAGAGCGTCCATAAATAAAACTCCATTTCCATTGCCATTAGAGTATCTGAACCTGTAATTTGTGTTTTGGTATAGTGTTTTGTGTTTTGTTACAGTATAAAGGATAACTTTTGTTGCCCAGTCACTACGCACTACAGCATCACTAATTATTATAATAGTAAATTAATTATATTTTACTTTTTTGTAAGTAGCCTATGAAGTTCTCTTCATCCGGAATGAATTTTGTAAACTTATAAATCATTAGAAATACGCAAAACTTTACTGACACACTATTTTAAATACAATTTTATTCATTACTCATAATCAAACACCGCATCCGGAGATTCTGACCTGTTTTATTCCTGACCTCTTTATCTTCAAATTTTATTTTATTATAATGTTTCAGGTAACGACGAAATACAAATGCCTTGAATTTGTATAAAGCCTAAATTGACCTAATTTTACGTTAAGACCTAATAGGACCCATAGATAGAACCTAAAAATACCCAGTTTGGTTATTTAAGCAAATGTCTATTTATATGAAAATATTTTCAAAGGGACAGGAGACCGTCCGAATAAGAAAAATGTTAAATAATAAACAAATGAACTTGTAATCTTACGTACGAATAGTGTTCCGGCATAATGCATTTAATAAACTATAATTAAAATGTCTATCTTCAGTTTATATTTAGGTCGTTCAATAATAATTGACACCCCCCTATAACTCCAGCAAAGTAGCAATTTGAAATATGTGTCGATGTATGCGTGAAGATCGACTGTAGTACTGTTTACTGCCACCAGACGATGTTGCTACTGGAGCGGCAATTGTACCGACTTGTGGACACCAATGGAACAACATGGAAGCAGACAAGCACAGGCAAATGTGGACTGTGTGGTTTCTCTGGATGCTTCAGACATCCACAGGATGATAGTGGTCAATGTGGGGAGGCAGCACCCAGTCGCAGATCCGTGGTGTTCTTCTCCAACAAGACATGCCAGTCGTGAACACATCCTCCATATTAGCCGGATCTGACTCCTAATGACTATGCCCTATTCGAATCGATGAAAGTGCTCATGCAGGGTAAGCAGTTCACCACCAATGACGAACTTCATGCAGTTGTCCAACCGCTGCAACAACAAAGAATGGTTTGCTACGCAAATCCGGAAGCTGCCAGAACGATGGAAAAAGTGCTTAGACATTGGCGGAGAATACCTGTAATGTAACCTGAACGAGTTTCTTCAATAAATGGCTCCTGTGAACAAAAAGAAATTGTAGTGCTAATCATTTTTGAACGCTTCTAGTAAAATGTTACTAATTTAAGCTATTATTGAAGGTGGTTGTTAAATACTTCCGACATTCCTGTAGCATGTGTTGTTTAAATGCCGCAACAATAGATAAAAACTTGATGCAAACATTTAATAGCCCTATTGGGTAGTATTCCATCAAAGGTAATGAAACAGCAGACAAAGCAACCAAAGAAGCAACTCGACTAAAGCCATTCAATACCTTATCATTAGATCATAAAACATTTTTGCAGGCACCTTAGAGAAAAATGGAACAAGACATATAGTTAAAATCTACCAGTAAAGGTAAGGAAAGATATCACCAATCATTGCCCTGGACGTTCACTGAAGAAGAAAGAACAAGTGACTATCACAAGACTACGAATCAGACATACTAAACTAACCCATTCATACATCTTCACCAAAGACAACTCACCTCAATATGAAGTCTGCAACACACAACTCACCATTAAACACATTTTCACAGAATACAGAAGAAACACTACAGAACGACAGCTCTACAGCATCACCGAAGATAACTCCACAACATTGAATACTCCACAAAAATTCAAGCAAGATCTACTCTTTCTCAGAAGCATAAAACTGGATCTCGAACTGTAATGTACTTATTCACAATATTTTATTTAAATCTATGTAAAACTTGATTTCCTTCTGTAAATAATTTTATTGTAATATTATGAATTGAATTGTTATAAATATTGTATGGTCGCGATATGACCTAGGAGTTAAAGGACCTAAAATAAATAAATTAAAAAATATATTGGGAGTTCCAACAATTAACAAACATTTAAAAATCCAGCGGCAAAATATTCAATCTTCTATTTTCAGTGCTATTAGCAGATTATTGGACCGTGCCCAAAATCAATAAATCAAGAAGAGATCTGCTCCACGAGTGGATCCCCATCGACAAAAACGTTTCCACAGATGGAAAAGTTATTTATTGTAACTCGTGTCAGAAGCAGGAAGAAAGCGCTTCTTGTTACCTTCTCTACACGTATTATGTACGGAATGTATAGAGGAAATATTGTACTGTACACAAAAATTCGATACCGACATTTCACCGTAAATATATGTTTTGAGGTCCCCCTGAGTCGTCCGAAAAAAAAATTAGAGAAAGATCCGTATGTGTGAGTGAGTGTCTATGGACAGCATAGCTCAACAACGAAAAGTCGGTGAAATACCAAACTTGGTATTTAAATTCAGTATCTTCCAAGGATGCGGCACGAGGATTTTCAAGAATTTCCCCATCCCAACTACATAGAAATTTTTTCAATAATTTTGATTTTCTCAAAAGTGCCTCTAAAGATTTGTATTACAATACTATATATTAATGTTATTTACATGATAAATAAAATATATATCTTGAATTTTCTGGAAATAGCTCCTGAAGATCTATTCATTATAGATGAAGTTTGCTGAATTTGGCATAACTGGTAAATCATAAGACATATACACAAATTTACTAACACAAACTTAGAGCTCGTTAAAACACACACTTTGTGTCATACACACTTTTTTCCTGGAGTTGACCGTTTTCGAGATATTCCTTGTTATTGGTTTCAGTTTTAAAATACTTACATTTTTCTCACACAGGAACTTGTCAACTCCTGGTCACGCAAAGAGGTGGATTTCAATCCCATAGCAGCCACATTTTAAAACATTTGACTGTCTGTTTATCCTAGTGAATTCCCTTATAAGTAGTATACCTAAGTAGTAAGACTGCTTCCGCTAGTGTTTATCTCGAATATCATGAAGTAGATAGAAGAATAAGCTTGTTAACACTAATTTGTTAGGGATTTCGAGAAAGTCATGTGAATGGAACACGTCAGATATTTTAAACTACAACATCATCCTCATTGATTTTACAAAGGCGATACATTACAATTAAGCCTGATACTTAAAAACCTTCAAATCGGGAATTAAAAAAAAAAAAACTTTGTCACCTGTGTCTCAGGTGCCCATTTGGTAGTTAGAGTGAGCCAAGTGGGGAAAAACGATATGCTTTCTTAAAGTTTATAATTCATATTACGAGGACCATCCAGAAAGTGACAGATAATTTGGCATAGGAAAATGATACCGAAAGATATAAACACAAAACTTTATTTACAAAGTTACAGTACCTTACTCTATTTTTCAACGTAATCTCCATTCTGTCCAGACATTTTTTGTCACGTGGTACAGTTTTTCAATGCCGATGTTATACTTTTATACCGCCAAAGAACTTATTCGTTTTTTTGAATGCACAAATATTCGGCCAATAAAATGTTATAGGCAAATAACTCAAGTATATGATGATAATGTAATGAACAGTGAGGAAATGGTCCATAATGTACGAGTAATCAAGGAAGAACCACTGTACACGATAAAGATCTGATTGGTAGTTCATCAATCGTTATGGAGGAGCTGAAAGAAAATGTTGAAAAAAGAATTAAGAAAAACCTGTGTTTCGCTTTGGTCACCGTAATAACGTTTTGGATGGAAAAGATTTCCCAGCCATGAAGACCTCAAAGTGGCAGTGACATCTTGGCTCATCTTTAAGGTGGAAGAGTATAACATCTGTGTTGAAAAACCGGTACCACGTGACAATAAATACCTTGATAGCAATGCTGATTACGTTGGGAAATAGAGTAAAGTACTGTAACTTTGTAAATAAAGTTTTGTGTTGATAACTTTCGTATTATTTAATTATACCAAATCGTCTGTCACTTTCTGGATGGCCCTCGTATTTAATTGTGAAAAAATACGTTTTTTAATTCTTTTTGGCCAAACTTCACAGATGCATTAAATGAACTGTTGTGCAGCTGCGTGACCGCTGCAGTGGACACACTCTCCTCCCCAATAACATGCAAGTGAGTGTACCTCGTACGCACAAAAGATCTTAGGCTAAGGTTTTTGACAAAGAACTTGTTTGTTTTGACAGCAGATGTTATAAACACCTAAAATAGCCAGCAGAGTACGGAAATGTGTGATTGCTGGTGACGTAAAGAAGAGCGCTGGAAATGTCATCACCATCACTTGGCAGTGAACTTGATCATGAACCGCGTTTGATCTTGAAAAACCAAACTGCGTTTCTCTGTAATCAACTTGCCACATCCAAGTTCCGCATTTTTCACACCGCGCCTGGAAATTCCTCTTAAAACTTTTCCAGGAAATAGCTAAAATCTAATGTGTAGTAGTCACATAAACTCTTTACTCAGACTCGTATAAAACGATAATTTTACTTTCCCTACACGTACTAAGTACACAATGTATAGAGAAAGTATTATATTGCACACAAAAATTCGATACCGAGACTTCTCCGGAAATACATGCCCTGGGACCCCCTAAATAAAAAAACAAAACAAAAAAAACAAACAAAAAAAAAACCCTTTTAGAAAAAAGATCCGCGCGCGTGTGTGTCTGTGTGCAACGTGGCTCAAAACGAAAAGTCCGTTAAATACCAAATTCAAATTCCAAATTTTTTATTTTCTAAAAATGGCTCACAATTTTGATTGCAATCAAAATTTTATTATGATAATTACATGACAAAATGTATATCTTGAATTTTCTGGGAATAGCCTCTGAAGATATCTTTATTCTGCATATTTTTTTTTTTAATTTTGCGTAACTAGGAAACCATAACAGATAGACAAACACTTAAAACAAAAAATGTAAGGCTTCCTAAAGCACAAAACGTATGTCATATAAACTTTTCTCATACAGGAGCTGGTCAACTCCAGACCACGCAAATAATCTATTTCAACCCCATAGCAACCATATTTTAAAAAAATCAACTATCGGTTTAGTTTAGTGTATTCCCTAATTTCCCTTCTACGTATAAAGGAACTAACTAATAAGAGAGCTTCTGCTAATGTTTATCTCGATTGTTTGAATTGAATATAAGAATAAGCTTACTAACAATAATTTGTTACAGAGATGAAGAGAAAGTCATGTGAATGGAACACATCAGATTTGTTTCTTTCACGTACATATACACAATGTACATAGTAAGTAAAGAAGATATTATATTCCAACAAAAAATTCGAGATTCTACCGAAAACATGTTTAGATACCTCCTGAATCTCAGCAGCATAATTCAGAAAACGAAAACACAGTTAAATACCAAACTTGGCATTAAAGATAAGCCTCTTCCAAGGATGCGACTCGGAGGTTTCCAGGAAAACGATCTCAACTACACTTATATGGAATATTTTTCGAAAATTGCGTTGGCTCAAACCGTTTTGATTAAAATAGCACATATTTAGATATTTCCATGACGACAGATGTAGATACTATAAACCCTGAATTTTATATGGATAGTCTCTGAAGACCATGTTACTCGTTATTGATTTCTACTTTAAAATACTAAAGAATGTCATGTGAATTGAACACATCGGAAGTTTCTTTATTTTACCATAGGCAATAAAGTGATTTCCAAATCATGGAGAAATTCTCCAGTCACGAAGTAATGTAAGAATCAATCTACAGAATTTGAAAATCAAGAGCAACATTTCTTAGGTCTATTTCAGGAATAAACTGAAGCACACAATTTCTTTATTACTAATACACAGTAATATATATTTTATTTGCAATTTGTATGAAATAAATCAAAATAATGTAGTCAACTTCGTTTGTTTAATCAGTGCATGCGTTTTCATGATTTAATATTGTAACAAAAATTCCATTTTTCTCCAACAACAAACAACTCTTTATTTCTTCTACCATATGACTACAAACAGAATCAGCTCACAAATAACTGTCAATGTTTTCTGAAAATCCTACTGTACAGTCTCTTCCGATATTCGCAGCGGCGGCTACTACAACGCGCTACGAATCTCCCGTCGAAACTCGCTCACTGTTGCACGCGATGCATTCCCACTGAAAACTGAACTCTAGGCAGGGTATCGTTGACCTTTTTATATCTGCTGGTCACGTGACTGGAAATGTCCAGAAGCTGTCGCACGTGCAGTTCACGGCAGGTGTTTACAAACTCACTCAGATGTAACAATGCACGCTTCGACTCAAAGAATCTACCAACACAACACGTGTCCACTCGCACAGGTGTGGAAGCACAAACAAACAAAAACACACACATGGTCCCTTTTCTATGTACATACGTGCTAGAGAAAGTAAAGTGACTTTGAATTTTTGGGTGGAATACAATACATTCTCCATCGACTGTGTCTACATTGTACATATGTGCTACAAAAAGATAGATCATTATTTTTAATTTTTTTTCTTTTGATTTAAAGGTTTAGTTAATTAGTAATTACCATCATTAATACATTATTATTAAGCCCCATTAATCTTACCGGATGATCCAAAAACGTCCGAACCGGCTACGCGGTGTTTTGTCTGCCCGCACCCTCGGCGCTAGTTGCCGTCTGCTGCTGTTATAGAACGACGGCGCGGATGAAGCCAGCCGGTCCCCATGGCCACGCTCGCTAAAGCGTCTCGCTTTGGTGCTTCGTGGGCAGGGAATCGTGGGTTCGAGTCCCGCCTTGGGCATGGGTGTTATATGTTTGTGCAATGTGTATATGTTTGTAAAAGAAACAGTAAACCAGTAATCAGTAAAACCTACGGGGGGAAATGTAAATAGGGATACAGTACCGGAGTCCTGATCAGACTCCGTTACTGTTTCCTTAAAAAAAAAAAAAAAAAAAAAAAAAAAAAGCCATGCAGCATTTTTAAAACCACTTTTAAAGACTTTACTTACCAATGCTATTAAAACAGATGCCGTTGTCCATACATTTTTGGGACCTTTTTAGGAAACTATCCATCACTCGTAGTGAACGTTGAGAAATGCTGACGGACATTATGTTTTAATTCTTCTAGGGTGTGTGGGTTTGTCTTGTATACTTTATGCTTTCAGTTTCCCCAGAGATAGAAATCGCAGGGGGTTAGGTCGGGTGACCGAGGGGGCACAATAATTCTATCCTGAAACACATTGTCAATTGTTCTCATCGAAAGATTGGCTGTTGCAGAATCTTGTTGAAAAAAGGCAAAATCACACTCCGTGTCTGTTAATTCTCTAAACAAGGGAGGAAATTTGTGTTGACGTAAGTATGGGCGTCAACTGTTGACTAGAGAAAAAAAAAATGGGCCTATAACTCTTCCTCCACTAACGGTGCACCATACACCAATGAAGGGGTATATCATGAACAATATTAGGTTTCTCAGAGCTCCAATAACGATTATTAAGTGTACACACATATCCATGAAGTTGCAACCAAGTCTCGTCTATGTAAAATATTAAATGTGGGTCAATTTCGCCATTGTATGCACTATTGAGAGTCCATTCACAAAGTGTTTTAATACATACGAATCATAAATAAATACACATTGTACAGCACAATACAAATGCAGAGCCATAATACACTTTGTGACTGAGTACAGGACAAAATAATAAAGCACACAGGTAATAACTCAACCACACGATATCACCGTCAGCTCAATCTGCACTTTCAGAATAGAGAAAAACAAATCAGCACCGTGACCTTATGTACAGCAGCTAGCTGTGTGTTACGTTTCCGCGCAGCGATTCAATTGTTGTTGGGTCTCACGGTATTGAAACTAGTTATATTATATGTACTTTTTGTTAAATTCTGAAAAAAAAATGTAAATATTAATTTTCCTAGTGAACAGAGAGAGAGAGAGAGAGAAAGAGAGAGAGAGAGAGACCGCAGGTACTGTTGACTATGAAGCCAACAGTACTGACCACTCGACCACGGAGGCAGTCACTTACAAATTTAGTTGCAAGTATAAGAAGAACTGTAGTATACCTACTAAAGAAATGAATAAATGTTTACTTGCTCTACACCCAAAAATTCGATGGCAAGATTTCACGGGTAATATATGTTTAAAAAAATCCCCACCACAAAATACCCTTTACATGGAAAAAAAATTCAATATTTTGTTTTCTCAAAGTGGTTATAACAATTTTGATTAAAATACTGTGTATTAAAGATATTCACATCACAAATCAAATGCATATTTTGAATTTTCTGGAAATAGCCTCTAAAGATCTCTTTATTCTTGATGAGTTTTGGAAATTTTTGCATAACAGTTAAACTGTAAGAGGGAGACAAAAACTTACTGCACAATACATGCAGATCTCGTTAAAACATATAATTTAGGTCTTACACGTTTTTCTTGCAAAGTTGGCCGTTTTTGAGATATTCCTGTTATTGGTTACAGTTTTAAATTACTTTTCTTAAACGGGGCATGTAAGGCGAGCCGAACCTCAATTGTTTCTCATAGCGACTTGCTTTTAAAATATTTGACTATCGGTTTAGACTAATGTGTCTCCTTATTTCCCTTCTACTTATAATGAAGCAAGTAATAAGATAAATTTTGCTAATGTTTATCTCGGTTAGCATGATGTAGATAAAAAATAATTTTTTGTAAGAATAGTTTGTATTTGGAACAACTAGAAAAAGTTATCTGAATGGAACACATCAGATTTTTAGAAAAGGGTAGGTGTGTATATATATGTTCTGCATGTGAGTGAACACGATAACCCAACAACGAAAAGTTGGTAAAAAAAGTTGGCGTTATAGTTAAGTATTTTCCAAGGATGCGATGCGAAGATTTTAAGGAAAATTCTCCACCTCAAACTATCTTTTACATGGAAAAAATTTCGAAATGTTTTATTTTCTTAGAAATGCTCTGACGGTTTTGATTACAATTTTGTAAATTAAAGATATTTACAGGACAAATAAAATGTATATCTTGAATTTTCTAGGAAATGTCACTCAATACCTCTTCGTTCTCAATGACTTTTTCATAACTGGCAAGCCGTAAGAGATAGACAAAAACTCACTACACAAAACACGTAGATCTCGTTAAAACAACCAATTTGTGTCACATTCTTTTTCGTGTAGGTGAGCGTTTCCGAGATATTCCTTGTTATTGGTTTCAGTTTTAAAACATTTAAAACTTTTCTCATACGGTAATTTGTCAACTCCCTAACACGCAAAGAAACGAATTTCAATCACTTAGCAACCGGCTTTTAAAATATTTGACTTGCTTTAGCCTAGTGTATTCCCTTATTTTCCTTCTACCTAAAAGGAAGTGTTGACAGGCATTTTTGTTAACGTTTATCTCGGTTAGTGTGAAGCAGATAGAAGAAAAAGCTTTTTCGCAATAGAGAAAGTCATGTGAATGGAGCACATCAGATTTGTTAAACTGTTATTGAAAGCAAACAGTGCTGCTCTATGCATGTCTTTATTTAGACTCCAGATGGCGAGGCAGCTTTGCAAATCAGTATCCCAGATCTTCATGCTCCAATTGCAATACCATTCCCGATCTTCCGCAATGTGAAGTAACATGCTACCAACTCAAGTAAATAACAAAACTGTAAGCTAAATATATCTTCACCTAGATCCCTTCATATTTGAGGATATAAAATATAATGTGATAACTATCACCAGTTCCGGATTTTAATTAGTAAAAAGGCCTGAAAAATATCTATGAGTTGCAATTAAATTTAAAAAAAAATCTCGGATGTGTCCCAATCACATTACTTTCTCTATCTGTTCTGCAAACCATTCTTACAAAAATTTATTCTTCTATCTACTTCAGGGGATATACATTAGGAGAAATGGTCTGATTACTTATTTCCCTGTAAGTACAAGGGAAAACATATAATGTGTTCCATTCACATGACTTTCTCTACATCTCTGTAACAAATTAGTGTTAATAAGCTTATTCTTCCACCCGCTTCATGCTAAACGAGATAAACATTAATAGAAACGGTCTTATTACTTACGTCCGTACAAGTAGAAGGGAATTAAAGATACACGCAAGCCTAAAGCGACAGTCAAATATTTTAAAATGTGGTTGCCTTGGTATTGAAATCCGTTTCTTTGCGTGGCCGGGAGTTGACAAGTTCCTGTATGAGAAAATTTTTAAGTATTTTAAAACTGAAACCAATAATATGAAATATCTCGAAAACAGTCAACGCCTCGAAAAAAAAGTACATGAAAAATTGCGTGTTTTAAGGAGATCTACAGTTTTTGTGTAGTAAGTTTTTGTCTATCTCTTACGGTTTAGCAGTTATTCAAAATTTAGTAAAATTCATCCAGAATAAAGAGGTTTTCAGAGGCTACTCCCAGCAAATTTGAGATATACATTTTATTTGTCGTGTAAATATCTTAAATATAAGGCATCTTAATCATAATCGTTAGAGCCATTTTTGAGTAAATTAAAATTTCGAAAAATGTTCCATGTAAAAAGGTAATTGGAGGTGGGGGACTTTTTTTTTTTGAAAATCTTCGTGTCGCATCTTTGGAAGATACTGAACTTAAACATCTAGTTTGGTATTTACCGACTTCTCGTTTTTGAGCTATGGTGCACACACACACACACACACACACACACACACACACACACACACACATTCAGAAAAAAATATGGACATTTTTCTAAAAATGTTTTTTCTGGGTTCAGGGGGTTGCAAAACATGTATTTCCGGTGAAATCTCTGAATCGAACTTTTGGATGCAATAAAAAACCTTCTCTATGTACTATGTACATGGTATGTGTAGAGAAAGTAAAATGGGAAAACACTGGGCTAAAGCGATAGCCAAATATGTTAAAAGCTGGATGCTATGTGATTGTGATTGAAATTCTTTTCCTTTTGCATGACGAGGAGTAAAACAAAATAAATACGGATTACAAATTCCTATTTGAAAAAGGTACCTATAAATATTTTAAAATGTAAACCAAGGAATATCTAAGAAAGCGTTAAATCTACAAAAAAATTGCATACGACTTAAACTGTATGTTTTAACGAGATTTGTGCTGTAAGTTTTTCTCTGTCTATTACGGTGTACCAGCCACGCAAACGTTATTCCGAATGAAGAAGACCTCAGAGGTACTTCCCAGAAAACTCCAGATATACATTTTATTTTTCATGTAAATATTTGAATATACATTATTTTACTCAAAATCGTTAGAGCTATTTTTGAGAAAATAATTCCGGAATTTTTTGCATATAAAGATAGTTTCTTGAAACTCTTTGTGTCGCATCTTTGGAAGATGCTGAGGTTAAATATGAGCTTTGTATTTTAGGTATTTTCATTTTTGAGTTATCCTGTTCGCAGACACTCACACATATACACGTGCGCGCGCATATGGACCTTTTTCTAAAAATGCTTTATTTGAGTAGAGGGGATCCTAAAACGTGTATTTCCAGTGAAATTACGGTATTGAATTTTTGGGTGAAATGCAATATCTTCTCTACCTCTATACTATGCACGAAGTAGAGAAAGTAAAAAAAATGGCATTATTACCTACAACAATGATCCAAAATGTGTTCAGAAAGTTTTCATTAATTTGTACATGAAGGCTACTGCTATGTAAGTAGAACAAGTTTATACAGGTTGATTCAAAACTACTTTTACACCGTTTGGGGTTGGACTCCTTGCATTGAAAACATGGGTTTATATAAATATATATTTTAATACCCTTCGTTTTCGCGTTATCAACTTATTAATGAGAGTTTATGTTCAATGGTTTTCCTGGTTCATCCTAACAATTTCATTTATCTATGCATTCTTCATTGAAGGCTTTGGCCGATTTTACCCTGTGTAGTTGGCCTTGTGTTGCCATGGCTGCTTGTTTACAGTTGCCATTTGTCAGTTGAGCAATACATTCTCCCAACACACCTTACAGGGGCTCTTCCAGACTTACTAGAAGAAACACGTGGCTAGTGAACAATGGAGCTCCAGGACATTTTGGTCCCATTGTTCAAGATGCACTGGCTGGTATCTATCATAACAGATGGATAGGTAGATGAGGACCAGTCCCATGGCCTGAGGTTCCACCGACCCCATTCCTTGTGGGCTTTAGACGGCAGACATCCCGGATGAAGAAACTGTTAATCTGCGTGTCATGAAACGCTGCGAAACCATTGACACCGACAGGGAGTATCGGCAGTCCATGCTTCGACTAGTGCATGCGTGTCTAAACGCAAGAGGAGGGCACTTGAGTGGTGTTTGTATTGAACACCTTCTAACAAGCTGAAAACGTCAAAAATGTTTTGACTAATAACACTTTGAACTTCAACAAACGGAAAACAAAGGGTTTCGAGACATATGTTTGTTTGAACATTTTTTCTTATTTCGGTATAAGGAACCAGTCCCCAGTCTTTGTAAAAGTTTTATGAATCATCCTACACAAGAATAACAATGACATCATTAATTGAACTATTCGTATGTTCTAATTTGAAGAACCTGAATCGAAAAGTTATAAGGTTGTTTTAGCAGGGTTTGAAAAACTAAGTAGGTATTAGCCCTTTAAAATTGAACCTGCTACCTGGAAAAGCCCGTCCATCCACCTTTGACACCCACACCGAAGATGTCCTTCAGTCTGTGTGT
Source organism: Hymenopus coronatus (assembly GCA_030762935.1). Classification (NCBI taxonomy): domain Eukaryota; kingdom Metazoa; phylum Arthropoda; class Insecta; order Mantodea; family Hymenopodidae; genus Hymenopus; species Hymenopus coronatus. The sequence continues at coordinate 15,570,036 of CM060895.1, forward strand.
ATGTGTGTGCGACTTTATCTTTTCTGCAAATAAATTATTGTTGCAAGAGACTATTCTTTTATCTATATCATGATACTCAAAGTAAGCATTACTAGAAATTGTTTTATTACTTAGTTTCTTATAATCATATGGAAAATAAGTGAATACACTAGGCTAAAGCGGGTCAAATTTTTTAAAGGATGTCGCTATGAGATTGAAATTTGTTCTCTTTCCATGGCCAGGAGTAAAACAAAAGAGGTATGAAACGGACGAGGGCTTCCTGTGTTAGAAGAGTTTAAGTATTTTAAAATAAAAACCAATAAGAGGGAATATCATTGAAATACTAGCTCTACAAAAATAAACAGTTTATGTTATGTTAAAACACAAATGCTACATTTTTATATAGTAACCTTTTGTCTATCTTATACACTTTACCAGTTATGCAAAAGTCATTCAAAATTAAGAGGGCTTCAGAGGCTATTCCCAGAAAATTCAAAATATGCATTTTATTTAAGATGTATTTATCTTTAGTATACGGTATTTCAATCAAAATCGTTAGAGTTATGTTTGAGAGAGAGAAAAAAATAAAACATTTCTTCCTGTAAAGGTCTTTTTGGGTGGGGAATTTCGTTGAAAATCTTCGTGTCACATCATTGGAAAATGCTGAACTGGTGTTCGACCAACGTTTCGTTTTTGAGTTATCGTATTCAAAGACACATGGACACACACACGGGCGTTTTTCTAAAAGTCTTTTTTGGACTCAGGGGATCTCAAAATACGTATTTTCGGTGAAATTTCCGCATACAATTTTGAGTGGAATACAATGGTTTCTCTCCTATTATGTACATAGTAGGTGTAGAGAAAGTAAAAATTTGAATACTTTGATGAGAGTGAAGAATGAAACGTTGAGAAGATGATATGTTAGAGCCGGAAATGACGTAGATGAGATCGAAGGCACCTGAGGCGGGTGGTGCCGCAGCAAAATATGGAATTGAGTTTCCCAAGACTTCACTCACCTCCTCAGGACAAGATGATGCAAACCACTGACCTACATTACAATGTGCTGTATGTCGAAACTAGAATAAAATGATGAAGCAGAGTCCTGGTTAAATATATTTCCTTTTCAAGCAGTGGCTTAGCCCCACCCACAACGAGTTGTCCTTCATTCTGCTTCTTGAGAATCTTCAGTCATTTACGTCACTCACAACTATAACATAGCGTAAAGACATAGACTCACACTCTGAGTGTTTGTAAAGTCCTTGATATGCAATGTTTTTGTGTTTTACGAGGAATTTCATAGCATCTTTGACTGTTTTTTTCTGTCTTCATTTCTTGAGTGAGCCATGGAAGCAGGACATTTTAATTCATTGTTACTTCCTCTAGCAGGTATGTACAATATACATAGCAGATAGAGAATGTATTGTATTCCATCCAAGAATTCGATACCGATTTTACCAGAAATATATATTTTGAGGTAAACCGAATCCAAGAAAAACACTTTTTGAAAAAGGTGCGTGTTTGCGTGTATGTGGTGTGTGTCTGTGGGCAGCATAGCTCAAACAAGAAAATTCTGTTAAATACCAAATTTATCATTTAAGTTTAGTGCCTTCCAAGGATGCGAGACGAAAATTTGCCAGAAATTCCCCCACCTCAACTAACCTGTGCATGGAACATTTTTAGAAAAAATTGATTTTCTCAAAAATAGCTCTAACGATTTTAATTAAAATGCTATATGTTTAATATATTTTAAGCCAAATGACTTTTCTGGGACTAGCCTCTGGAGATTTTTTCATTCTGGATGTACATAAGAGATAGACAAAGACTTACTTACTACTTAGATGCCATTAAAACTCATAATTTATCATGTACATATTTTTGTAGAGTTAACCATTTCCGAGTTATTCCTTGTTATTGGTTTGCATTTTAAACTAATTAAACTTTTTTTTAAACGGGAAGTCAACTTTCGTTTCATCTCTTTTTATTTACTCCCGGCAATGCAAAAGAGAGAATTTCAATTGTTTCACATAGCGACAGCTTTTAAAAGATTTGACTATCGCCTTAGCCTAGTGTATTCCCTTATTTTCCTTCCATTTAAAGAAAGCAAGTAACAAGACCAGTTCTGCTAATGTTCATCTCGATTAGCATGATGCAGATAAAAGAATAATTTTTGGTAAGAATAGTTTGTTTGTAGAAGATAGTCATTTGAAAGGAGCACATCATTTTTTTTTTTTTTTTGCTTGCTTTTTGTTAACCGAGATTAACTTTCTTTGAAATTTCGTTCTAGGTACCAGGTTCCGAAAAAAAATCCCAGTATTTACAGAGGGGGGGGTAGTATCCAATAAAAGAAGAAAAACAATTCCTATAAACATTAATGATAAACCTGATATCTTCTGAGTTTACGTAAGCCGGAATTTCGTTCCGCAGGAATTCTTTAACATTCCAGTAAATCTGGCACGGGGCTGTCGCTTTTAAGCACACTTAAAAACCATCGGTCTGTCTCGGATTTGAACCTGCGACCTTGGGATCATAGGCCAGCACCAAACAAACTGAGATACGTAGACCGATTCTTCTAAATTATGGTCTAATTTTGAACGAGAAGCATATTTTGCACTCTGAGCGTTTTGTCGCGTAACGAATGATAGCAGAGTGTAGGTAGAGGTTTGTCACAGCATATCCGCACATTTCCATCATAGGGTCAGGGGCCAGCTAACACGAATATTTCATGAGCGATGGATTGGTAGGGGAGGGCCAAGAGCTTGAGCTTCCCTTTCTCCTGACCTTAACATTTTAGATATTTTGGTTTTTGGAGACCATGGTGTATGCAGTTCCCATACAAGATTTGCATACATATGCTACGAAAACGCATGTACAACGCCTGTGACGTAATCTGGTAGCAGCCAGAGGTTTTCCAAGGAATGCGCGATTCCGTGAGTCGCAGGTGAAAGGGTGCAATGTATTGATGACGGATGGTAGTGTAGTAGACTATAACTCAGCATTTACGGCCAATGTTTATACGGATTGCTTTTCTTCTTTTGTTGAATACTTCCTCCTCAGTAAATACTGGAACCTTTTCCCCGAATATATAGGAAGAATACGGTAGATCAAAGCGATATTCCTATATTTTATATCGTTATGTGATGCTTCAAAATTCCATCCTCTGCTTGACAACCAGAAAAACGAATAACGGCGTACTACTTTAAAGGTAAATATATTTCAACATTCGGCCAATAACAAAGTGCATCTTGGAAATTGTTAATGCCACAAAATTAGTACTCCCTACCTCTTAATGTTTATCAATTTTACAAAAAGGCTATTCCCAAAACATTCAGTATATAGTGATAATGCCGTCGCTGTATGTGATCGCTCTGGAATGCGGCGTTGGAGCTAAAACGTGAGTCATCGCAATTGGGGTGCGCAAATAACACGGAAGATTGGCGCGACGTAATAGGATCCTTCTCGATATTCAAGATGTTTCTCCAAGCCTCAGATTCCAGTATTTTCGGCAAGTATCCAGAAAGTTTGTGACGTTATTTTCTAGCTATAAAAGAAGGAGAATTGCAGTGCAGGGTTGTAGTGTTGTGAATTGTACTGCATCGAGAGTGACTGGAGTGCTAGCGCGCAGTGGTGTGCGAGCTATGGATGCTGTGCAGCCATAAACTGTCTACGCGTCTAGTGAATTATTTCAGCAGTGAATTTAAAATTTTACTTGTAACTAAGTGCTGAGGCAATAAAGACCTTTATTACAATAAGTATTTTGTATGTTATTATAATATCTTTTATATTAGGTCGTATTCTAATCAAAACCTTGAATTAAGAAAACAAAAAGCTATTATTTTCCCATGTAAACGGTAGTTTGGGGCGGGGATTTTTGTTGAAAATCTTCGTGTCGTATCTTTGGAAGAAGCTGAGTTTAACAACCAAGTTTGATATTAAATCAAGGTTTTATTTATGAGTTAGTTGTTCACACAGATACATGTATACGCGGAGATTCTTTGATTCAGAAAGCTTCAAAACGTATATTTCCGACGAAATCTCCGTATTAGCGTAACATTTCCTGTACTTATTGCAGTTATGTGTTATGATAAGTAAAACTAAAGTATATTTTTAATTTTAATTGCTTTAAGGGCAGTCATAATTTTTTTTTTTTTTTCCATTTTCATGTTTTTATTGCATATGAATATTTCGAATCTCCCACTCATTTTGGTATAACTTTAATATAGGTACTCTAACTGCAAACCGTTTTAAAATGTTGTTAAAAATACTCCTGCGTTGTAATGTTTAGAACATTTTGGTACACTCACTTGGTAAAACATCAATAACTTTGTAAATATTAGTGTTAGAGAAGAGATATTTTTTATTTTGATAGGAGAGTTTTACTTTAGCTATTGGCAACATTGGCATGCCGCTCATATTTCCTTCATGCGAGAGTTTTTAAGTACTGCGAACTTGTGTTTGGAAATTTAAATCACATTTTTTTTGAAATTTAATGTTTGAAAGCAATTTCTGAAGAAGTAAACTTTTCTAAACAAATGCCCCATTATTTCAAAAACTAATTGACACAAGGCCGACATTTTTACCACACATTTGCATCTAAATAGGCTTTATTTTAACGAAAAAGGTTTTTTTTTCTATATGGATTAGTTATTTTACTTTCTCTACAAATACTATACATAGTGTACAGAGAAGGTATTGCACTCCATCCAAAAATTCGATACTCAGATTTTACCGGAAATACGCGTTTTATGGTCTCCTGTATCCAAAAAAAAGTATTTTTAGAAAAAAGGTCCATGTGTGTGTGGGTGGGTGTCCGTGTGTCTGTGAACAGGATAACTCAAAAACGAAAAGTCGGTAATATACCAAACTTGATATTTAAGTTTAGTATCTTCCAGGGATGCAACACAAAGATTTTGAGAAAAACCTGTGTATCCCAAACTATCCTTTACATGGAGCATTTTCAAAAGTGTTGATTTTCTCAAAAATGGCTCAAAAGATTTTGATTAAAATACTATATATTAAAGATATTTATATGGCAAATAAAATGTATATCTTCGATTTTCTGGGAATAGCCTCTAAAGACCTCTTTATCTGAATGAATTTTGCGTAACTGGTATACCGCAAGAGATAGTAAAAAACTACACTAAAAATGTAGGTCAAATTAAAACACAATTTCTGTCATATACTTTTTTTTCGTGAAATTGACGATTTCTGGAATATTCCTTGTTATTTGTTTCAGATTTGAAACACTTAAACTTTTCTCACTCGGAAAGCTGTAAACTCCTGGCCCTGCATAGAAACGGTCTTCAACCAGCTTATAAAATATTTGACTATCGTTTTAACCTAGTGCATTCCCTTATTTTCCTACTACTTACAAGGAAGCAAATCATTAGGACAAGTTCTGCTAAAGTTTATCTCGATTATCATAAAATATATAGAAGAATAAGCTTTTTAACAATAATTTGTTACAGAGATGTAGAGAAAGTCATGCGAGTGGAACACATCACATTTTTTAAGTTTAAAAATCAACTTTTTCAATAAAATTTTAAGGGCTTTATTTAAAAGTCATACATTTTCTCCTAAGAGAAAAGAAGTATGCTATTTTTCATCAATCAACAGTAAAGGAATTGCAGAATATACCTTGAAGACTTTACCTCACTATTTTAAACAGTTGCTGAGAAAATGGGTCAAAGTTTAACATTGGCAAGATAGGGCATATCGACTCCCCTTAAAGAGAGGTTAAGAAAGACTTGGGCTATGTTTGTCACCCATTTATGCGTTTTAACGTTAAAGGTTACCAAACCATCAGTCGTTTGCCTTCATAACTGAGGCAAGGCTACTGCTTCAATGATTTCTTTGTGAAATCTCCTGCCGAGAGTGTTACGTTTAATTTATAGCGTGTGTCTAGCGCAACACAAATCATGCTTGTCTCGTCACTTACAGCTGTATCACATAAAGGGACTTCTGGACCTGCCAGCGCATGAATACCATATGAAGGAAAGGGAGGATTCTGAAAGTCGTGGATACCTCAACATTTTCACGCCTTCCTCAAACATAAGCTCCAACGTTTTCCTCTAACTTGGGTAAATGGTGCAAGTTTGAACATTAGGAGTTACATAAATGTATAGCGGTAGGTTTTACTTTCTCTACTTAGCACGTAGCACGTACTTAGGTAGAGAAGGTATTATTGCACTCCACCCAAAAATTGGATACCGAGATTTCAACGGAAATACACGTTTTAGGCTCCGCCGTATTCAAATGCACTTTTAGAAAAAGATCCGCGTGTGTGGGTCTGTCTGTGAACACGATTACTTAAAAACGAAAACTCAGTAAAAAACAAACTTGGTATTTAAGTTTAGTATCTTCCAAGAATGCGGCACGAAGATTTGGAGGAAAATTTCCCCACACTAAACTACCCTTATGTGTGTGATATGTGTGTCATTGCAGAGGGGGTTCCACATTAAAGGCACCTTGGGCTTATAGTACGTCACACCCCAGGAGAATAGGATGAAATGAGAATATTTTCGATGGGTGGCCGAAACCTTACCGCGAGAAAAAAACCACCGCGGAGGGTCGCTTGCATTTCTAAGCACTTCATCTCGACGAAGAGAGCGCTACGTTCTGACCGAACTCCCTGGGTCCTATAGGCGACTCCAACGCTACCTCGAGTTTCATTCCCAAAGCGTATTCACCACTAATGAAAGGCGTCACCAATGTAGACACCACAACCCAGAAAAATAACCGGTTAGATGAAATGGAGATGAAATGAAGGGATAGGAAATCCTGGGATTGAGACCTAGTGACTCAGGAAAACCCCCCCCAAAAAAAACATGGTTCAGAAAGGTCGGTTGCAGGAATCGAACCCATGACCTCCCGAATATCAGTTCCAGACGAAATGCCTTAGCCTCCTGGCTCGGTAAGACAAAATGTATATGTTAAAACATACAATTTATATCAAATGCATTGAGAGGGGGGGAGGAGGTGCAGTTGATCATTTCTTAGATATAGCCTGTTTTTGTTGTTTCTTTGATTAAATTTATCAAAACTTATAGTACCAGGTCAAATAATATTTCTAATTGTTTCAATACATACTATAAAAGGTATTAAAGTACCTGATATTGTTTACTTAAGTCTACCTAATTAAAAATTAATACATAAAAATTATAATTTATTCCAATGAATAAAAATGTTCTAGTTTTCTCAAATGAGAAGTGTTTTATTTTTCTCTCCATCTGTCATGCAAATAGAACGGAATTTAATCATAACATAACGACCAGCTTTTAAAAGATCCGGCTATCACTTTAGCCTAGTGTATTCTCTCATTTCTCTTGTACGTACAACGAAGTGTGGCCGCTTGCCTCCCATCTAGGCGGTCCGTGTTCGATCCCAAGCGCTTATATGTAGAATTTGTGGTGGTCGAAACGGTGTCTGGGTGTCTCCGGATCCTCCGATTTCCCCGCCATTCATTCCACCACTTGCTCCATCATCACCTTTCTTATCATCCATTTCTCTTGCATTTCATATCATCCACCTTTTAACGCTTATTCCTGACTACGGGCCGACCACTCGTTCCAGGTTCTCCATTCTGTGACTTCGTGCCGTTGGCTCCCCTACAGGCTTCTGACCCCCTAGGCATCCGCTTGTAAATCCTAGGGGGGGTCTCAGTTCTAAAAATACGAAAACCTACAAGGAAATAAATAATAAGTTAATGTTCATCTCCACTAGCATGAAGTAGAAAGAAGAAGAATCTTTCGTAAGAATAGTTTGTTGCAGAACTGCGGACCATCTTTTCTGCGGATGACGCAACAATCCAGGCTTACCGTTGTTGCTGTTAAACGCGGTGAGGTTGATCGGTACCAGGAATGTACGCAACTCCTGCAGAATACGACACAGCACATGACATTCCTGCTTCAGGAGAAAGTATAACGTTAGAAACAGTTGACGAACACCATGCGCAACTATCAGAATGATTTACACTGCTGAGCTTAGATGCGGGGAGTAACCACAGCAGTAATTCCAAGTTGAGGCAATCAATTACGTGTGTACAGTCAGCATCCCTCGCTCACCTGCCCCTGGGCCTCTGATAAACCTCATGTCTTACATTCTCTATTAGCTCTTCTACAAACTTCCACATAATAGTTTATTATTCTACCTCCTTTAATTTGTTAATCCAGATAAAGGTTTAAAACTTACACTGTTCGTTATATGCATATGTTTAAAGAGCTGGGTGCTGTGTGATGGCTTTGAAATGTCACACTCCTTATGTGGTCATGACAACAAAATCTGATGTGTTCCATGCATATGCCTTTCTCCACAAATTATTGTTACAAAGCATTAGTCCTTTGTATAGATCGTGGTAATAAAGAAAAGCATTAGTAGAAATGGGTGTATTAATTCTTTATAAGTAGACGGAAAATAATGTAATACTTTAGACTAAAGCGCTAGTCAACATTTTTGAAAAGCCGGTCGCTATGTGAAACAAATGAAATTCGGTTCGCTTTGCACGGCGAAGTTTGCACGGCCGGGAGTAAAATAAAAGAGAGATGAAACGAAATATAATTTCATGCTTGAGTGATGTTTAAGCATCTTAAAATTGAAGCAAATATTAAGGAATATCTCGGAAACGGTTAACTCATTAAAAACAAAAAAGCGAGCCGACTTCTCACCCGGAGGTCCCAGGTTCGATTCCTACTGGGAAAAGAAGACATATTTTTTATGATAAACATTGATATGTCCAACCTCACTGCGCAGAGTATTCTTTTTAAAACACATAATGTATTTCAAATAACAATCATTTCCGAGATATTCGCTATTATTGGTATAAATAAATAGTTTTGTTATTATTGGTGTGACTTGTTCAATACTTTGTTATTTTTTAAAAGACCAATGCAGCATATAAAAATATCTACTGGTACCAGTCGATTGCTTTCCTATATGCCCGCTTTATCTGCAATGAAATATATAGTGAAACTATTTCTGCAAAGATTTATCTCCATTAACACGAAGTATACACAAACTAAAAAGCTTTTGTAGAAACCATACAAAAATCCGACGTGTTACATTCATATCTCTTTCTCTGCCTGTTTTACAAAACCGAATTTCTACACTACTATTAGAGTTATTACTCTTCATTGTAGATAGAAGGGAGTTAATGAAATACATTAGGCTTACGCTGTTCTCAAACCTTTCAAGGGCTGATCGTTATTCGATTGTCTTTGTATGGCCCAGAGTTAAGTAGTTAATTAAAACATTGACTTCGCAGTTTTGTATAGTATAAATTTGTCTATCTCTTGCGGTTTACCAGTTAAGCAAAAAGTATCTAGAATTACGATGACTCTAGACGCTATTCCCAGAAAATTCAAGCTATAGTTTCCATCGATCATTAAAATACCTAAAACATGTGGTAGTTTAATAAAATCATTTCAACAACATTTCAAAACTCCACAATTTTCGAAAAATGTTCCATGTAAAGGATAGTTTGGGGTGGAGAGATTTTGTCGCAAATCTTTGTCTTATACCCTTGGATGATATAGTAATTTTTCGGTATTTAATGGGTTTTTAGTTTTTGAATTATACTGTTCACGGCAGGACAGACTTTGAGTGTATGTTTGGTTAAACACCAAACTTGATATTTAAGTTCAGCATCTTCCAAAGAATGCAACACGTAGATTTTCAAGAAAATCCCCACACCCCCAACTACCCTTTACATTGAACATTTTTCGAAAATTTAGATTTTCTCAAATGTGGCTCTAACGATTTTAATTAAAATACCTTATGTATAATATATTTTTATGACAAACAAAATATATATACTGAATTTTCTGGGAATAGCCTCTGAAGACCTCTTCATTCTGGATGAGTTTTGTATATTGTAAGAAATATACAAAAACTTACTACACAAAAAATGTAAATCATTAAAACACACAATTTATGCCATATACATTTTTTTTTTTTTGCTGTAGAGTTAATCATATTCGAGATATTCCGGATTATTGGTTTCAATTTTAAGCCACTTAAACTTTGCTCAAACGGGAAGATATCTTTCTTTTTATTTCTCGTTTGTTTACTCTTGGTAAGCAAAGAGATCGGATTTTCAATTGTTTCACATAGCGACCGGCTTTAAAAGGACGAGAATATCGCTTTAGCCTGTGCATTTTCTTATTTACCTTCTACTTAGAAGGAATTTAATAATAAGACTAATTCTGCTTATGTTTAGCTTGAATAGAATGATGCAGAAAAAGCAATAATCTTTATAAGGTTAGTTAGCCAAACCCTTAGAGAACATCATGTGAATGGAACACATTAGATTATTTTCCTTCTACTTATAAGGAACTAAGCAATAAGACCGTTTCTGCTAATGTTTATCTGGACTAGAATGAAGTGGTTAGAAGAATAATCTTTTTAACAATACTTTGTTAGAGAGATGTAGAGAAAGTCATGTGAATGTTAGTTAGTAAAGGAAATCCAGGACAGGGAGGGTGGCAATTACCCACACATCAAGGCTGAGTTAGTTCACTTTCACTCGGGGCACAAGTCTAAAAATACGTGGTAGGTGTTGGAGATGTGTGCTATGATAGGAGTGGGTGGCTGGAGTCAGTCGTGAAGCTGACTGACTGGCTCCAGATGAAAATCTCAAATCCTCAATGGCGCCAGGCCCACCTTGTCTATACTGCACAACACCTGGTCAAACTGGGTACCTACTTTCTCTGCTACCTTCAGTAAGTACACAAACTATTGTATTCCACCCAAACAATCCATACCAAGATTTTAACAGCAGTATGCGTTTTGATTCCAAAAAATCTTATATGTTATATTCACATGACTTTCTCTACATCTCTGTAACAAATTATTGTTAAAAAGGTTGTCCTTCTAGCCACTTCATGCTAATTGAGATAAACATTAGCTGAAGTTGTCCTTATTACTTGGTTCCTTGTAAATAGAAGGGTATAAAGCTAATGTATTCCATTCACATGTTGTCCTCTGGCTGTTCAATAAACAAACCTTTTATTCAAAACATTAAATTGTTATCTACATTATGTTAATCAAGATAAACATAAGCAGAATTAGTCTTATTATTAGCTCCTTGTAAGTAGAAGGGAAATTAGAAAATGCGCAGGCTGAAACGATAGTCTCGTCCTTTAAAAGCCGGTCGCTATATGGATCAATTGAAATTCAAATCTTTTCGCTTGCCAGGAATAAACAAACGAGAAATAGTCTACTGACAAGTATCTCATGTGAGCGTTATGTGACCATAGCATTTTGACAAGTATTTCATGTGAGCGCTATGTGACCATAGCATTTTGACAAGTATTTCATGTGAGCGCTATTTGACCATAGCATTTTGACAAGTATTTCATGTGAGCGCTATGTGACCATAGCATTTTGACAAGTATTTCATGTGAGCGCTATGTGACCATAGCATTTTGACAAGTATTTCATGTGAGCGCTATGTGACCATAGCATTTTGACAAGTATTTCATGTGAGCGCTATGTGACCATAGCATTTTGACAAGTATTTCATGTGAGCGCTATGTGACCATAGCATTTTGACAAGTATTTCATGTGAGCGCTATTTGACCATAGCATTTTGACAAGTATTTCATGTGAGCGCTATGTGACCATAGCATTTTGACATTTCATATGAGCGCTATGTGACCATAGCATTTTGACAAGTATTTCATGTGAGCGCTATGTGACCATAGCATTTTGACAAGTATTTCATGTGAGCGCTATGTGACCATAGCATTTTGACAAGTATTTCATGTGAGCGCTATGTGACCTTGCATTTTGACAAGTATTTCATGTGAGCGCTATGTGACCATAGCATTTTGACAAGTATTTCATGTGAGCGCTATGTGACCATAGCATTTTGACAAGTATTTCATGTGAGCGCTATGTGACCATAGCATTTTGACAAGTATTTCATGTGAGCGCTATGTGACCTTGCATTTTGACATTTCATATGAGCGCTATGTGACCATAGCATTTTGACAAGTATTTGATGTGAGCGCTATGTGACTACTCTTTTGACGACTTGTAATTTTATCTTAACGTTTGCGGAATATTGGCCTTCCCGTACGGATGATCTGGTGCGGCCTATATATTCCAATATATATCGAGTAATTGCCTTTAGAGTTCAACAGTATAATTAAATGTCTTTGAAGTTTGCCCTGTATCGGAAGTAGAGACAGTAGAAAGTCTCATTGTGTAACTGCTCTATTGTAAAATTGTATTCTCTCTAAGACCAGATACTTTATCTACAATACTATGTGCATAGTGTATAGAGAAGGTATTGTATTGCACCCAAAAATTCGATAACGAGATTTCACCGAAAATATATGATTTGAGATCTCCTAAGTCTAAAAAATGTTTAGAAAAAGTTCCGCGCTTGTGTGTGCCTGTGGACAACATAGCTCAAAAACTAAAAGCAGTTAAATACCAAAGTTAATATTTAAGTTTAGTAGCTTGCAAGGATTCAACGAGTAGATTTTCAAGAAAATCCACGCACCCGAAACGACTCTTTATATGGAAACATTTTTGTAAAGTTTGTTTTTCTAAAAAAATGAATCTAACGATTTTTTTTAAAATTCCATATATTATAGATATTTATGTCACAATTAAAATGTATATATTAAATTTTCTGGAAATAGCTGTGAAAACCTGTTTATTCTGGATGAATTTTGGTGAATTTTGCGGAATTGACAACCCGTAAGAAATAGACAAGACTAACTAAACAAAAAACGTGGATCTCATCAGAACACACAATTTATGTCATATACGTTTTTGTTGTAGATTTGACTCTTTCCAAGATATTCCTTGTTATTGGTTTCAATTTTAAACTACGTAACTTTTAATGATTTCTTTTCGGGATGTCAGCCAGGTTAGTGCTGGATTAATTTCCAAGCTATCAACGACGTTCTCTGTCGACATTTTCAGAGAACTCCCAGAAATCATTCAAGTCCTTGATTACGCAACTTTTCTCAAACGGAGTTACCTTTCATTTCATCTCTCTTTTGTTCACTGCTGAGACTTGCAAAAAGAACTGAACTTCAATTGATCACATACCGACCAGATTTTGATAGACATGATTATCACTTTACTCCAACGTATTCCCACATTTCCCTTCTGCTTTCAAGGAATCAAGTAATAAGACAATTTCTGTCAATGTTTATCTCGAGTAGCATGATGCATATAAAATAATGTTTTTTGTAGCAACAGTTTGTTTGCAGAACGGGTAGAGGATGTTACTTGAATGGAACACATCGGATTTTTTTTTTTGCAGGAGGGGGGGGGGGGTGGGGGATTTAGAGGCATGCTGCAATTGAAGTATTACTCGACTTATGACTTACTTGAAAAATTTTCCAGATTTTCCTCAGTTTTCATATCTAACAAATGATGGAGAAGTTCCCTCTACCAAGACTGCTAAGTTTCCTTTCCCAACTATTTCAGTTCATGTATCATCAATTCATCAGAGTCGCAGCACGTGTTGCCGTGCCGCAAATCTAGGCGTTAAACACTAATGTTTACTTTCTCTAGTCCGCATGTACATACAATGTACATAGCTAGAGAAGGTATTGTATTCCACCCAAAAATTCGAAGACGAAATTTCGCCGGAAATAAATGTTTTGAGGTCCCCTGAGTCCGAAAAGAACATTTTAGAAAGTAGTCCGCGCGCGCGTGTGCCTGTGGACAGCATAGTTCAAAAACGAAAACACCATTAAATATCAAACTTGGTATTTATGTTTAGTATCTTCCAAGGATGCGACACGAAGATGTTCAACAACCCCCCCTACCACAAGCTGTCCTTAACATGGTAAACTTTTTGAAAATTGACTTATATATCGGTGAAATATCGGTATCGAACTTTTGGGTGGAATGTAATACCTTCTCTATACGCTATGTACGTGTAGAGAAAATAAAACGTGTTTACGACTGATTCAAACGCCTTCGCGACATGAAATGAAATGGAGTGTTATTTATGGACGCTCTTTAACTACTGTGGTTCTCAGCGTCCCATTCTATATTGGGTGTGAAAGACCGCTTAATTTTCTCCGAGGCCTCTTTATCAGGTTTGAAGTACTTTTACGTGCTGTAAATCTACGGCGCGGGAGGCCAGCATGATAACCACTACACCACGGAGAGCGACGCTTTCGCGATGGAAAAGAAACGACTGAGCCACGTTTAGGTTGGTCAAGGAAAACAAAACTCCGGCCATTATTGGCAAATGACTATGGATGATAGCGGAGGAATTGGTCACTAGCAAGACTATGGCGCACGCCATTGTCGGCGGTGATTTGGGGTAAGTGGTAGATCGGTTTTCGGTTTGTGCTGCACAAGCTGACACACGAGCAGAAAACAAAACGGTTGGACACTTGAGATTTCATTACCCTGCGTGACCAGTATCCCTCCCTTCCGCAAATCATCGTCATGGGGGATGCGACCTGTGCTGCCGGTACGATTCGAATCCGAAGGGCAATCGATGGCATGGTGTTCACCAACTTCCCGGTGACCAACACAGTCTCTGTAAAAGTCCAACGTCAAACGTATCTTCATTTATTTATTTGTCCTGGTTGGAGTTAAGGCCATAAGGCCTTCTCTTCCACCCTACCAGGCAATACATTAAATTCAACACAGCAACGATACAATGAGTAAAGGAATAAAGAACAACAATACAATCCTATACAACTTAACAAAAACATATAAGAAGGTGCAACAATTATTCAGAAATGAAAAGAAAAAAAATCTGATGTGTTATATTCACATGCTTTTCTCTATATCTCTGCAATAATTTTTTTTTAAAAAGCTTAAGCTTCTATTTACTTCCTGCTAATCGAGAAAAAATTAGCAGAAATAGTCTTTTTTCTTGCTTTATTGTAAGTAGAAGCGAAATAAGGGAGTATCATAAGTAAAAGTGAAAGCCAAGAGCTGGTTGTGACAGAAGTTCCTTTGTTTGTATGGACACGAGTTCACAAAGTCCTGTATGAGAAAAGCATAAGTTTTTTAAAGCTGAAACCAAAATCATGGAATATCAAAAAAACAATCACCTCCACGACAAACATATATATAACATAAATTGCGTGTTTTAATGTGCTCTACATTTGTTGTGTGGTAAGTTTTTGTCCATCTCTTACGGTTTAGCAGTATGCAAAATTCCGTAAAATTGACCCAGAATAAAGAAGTCGTCAGAGGCTGTTCCCAGAAAATTAAAATTATACATTTTATTTGTCAGGTAAATATCTTTAATATACGATATTTTAATCAAAATCGTTAGAGCCATTTTTTAGAAAATCAAAAATTTCGAAAAATGTTCTATTTAAAGGGTAGTTTGGGGTGGGGGGATTTTTCTCAAAATCTTCGTGTCGCATCCCTGGAAGATACTAAACTTAAGTTTGGTATTTTACCGACTTTCCGTTTTTGAGTTATCGTGTTCACAGACACGCGGACACACGGACCTTTTTCTGAAAATGCTTTTTTTAGATACAGGAGACCCTAAAACATATATTTGCGGTGAAATCTCGGTATCGAATTTTTTGGTGGAGTGCAATACTTTCTCTATACACTATGTACATAGTGCGTGTAGAGGAAGTAAAAAACTGTAAACAAAATTATTTTAAGTGAAATATTCATGTAGGTTGAAACATTAGTCTTATTTACAATTACTTGCCAGCACATACAATAAATGAAAGTAGTGATACAGCAGCAGATTATAAATGTGTGCTTGAACAGTCTAACGTCCAGCAGTCCCTTACGTCTTCAGATAGGGCATTGCAAAGACAAGTTGTCGCCCTCCGTGGTGTAATGGTTAACATGCTAAGGTGCGGGTTCCAACCCGGCGGGCGTAAAAATCCTTAGCATGGCTTCCTTCGGAAGGGAAGTAAAGCCGTTGGCACGTAAAAGAACCTCAAGCCTGATTGAGAGGTCTCTGAGCAAAATTAAGCGCTCTTTCACGCCCAGTATAGAATGGGACGCTGAGAACCACAGCAGTTAAAGAGCGTCCGTAAATAAAGCTCCATTTAATGCCAAAGACGAGCTAAATCTATTGTAAATGATGATGAATAGAAGGTTGTATGACGAGCAGGTACAGCAAGAAGGAAAGAGTGTCGTGAGCGAGTCTCTTGATTATGGCAGTCAGAAAAATATTTGAAGCGAACATTTAGATAATTTGGAATGCGAGAATGAAGGAGTTGATAGAGAAATGATAAAGAATGCAATTTTCTTCTAACCCTAAGCTGGAGCCATTTAAGTGTTTTGAGTGATGGTGTAACATGATCAAATCAACGGAGATTGCACACAAAGCGTACACATGTATTCTGAGCCCCTTATTAAGAGTATCTTAGAGTTCATGGCCTTCTTCAATAGCAATAACGAATTCGTTCCTGCAGGTCAAACTGTTAATGCCGCATTTTATAAGAGAGCTTTTGAGCCGAATATTTGTATTCGTCCAGAGCTTCACAGGACTGGAAAACTGAGTAACTGAATGATGCCCCTGCTCAGTATCATCCACATGCTCCAATTCGTTGCTCAGCACATGGTACCTGTGCTTGATTATCCAACATACTCTCCTAATCTGGCGCCTGTTCCCCGCTTGAAAAGGGTAATTAAAGGTAAACGTTTCGTGGACATGGCAGTCATCCAAAACTGTGCAACAGCTGTTCTGAAATCAGTTCCTTTGGAGGAAAGTTACCAAAAGCTGTATGCACGTTGTTGCTAGGGATAGCGAATACTCTGAAGGGCAATAAAAGAAATTTGTCTGAATGTTTTATTCTGCTTTTTACAGCATTCGACGAAACATCTAGACACACCTTACACGTATCGTTAATAGCACGTTAAGAATTCACGCATGCAGAGTGCAAGGGAGGGAAGCATTGCTGCTTGGCAATTTTTGTCTGTTTTTTCATGGAGTTGACCGTTTTTTCAGATATTTCTTGTTATTGGTTTCAGTTTTAAAATACTTTACACCTTTCTCATACGTGAATGTATCAACTCCTGTCCATACAAACAAAGAAACTTCAGTCACATAGCAACCAGCTTTTGACTATCACTTTAACTTATGGTACTACCTTATTTCTTTTCTACTTACAAGGAAGCAAGTAATAAGACTATTTCTGCTATATTTTTTGTCGGTTAGCATGAAGTAAGTAGAAGCATACGCTTTTTAACAATAATTTATTGCAGAGATGTATAGAAAGTGATGTGAATGGAGCACATCAAACATTTTATTTCAGTTTACCCCAGTATGTACGTATTTCCGGCAAGTCTCAATATCACATTTTAGGCGAAATGCAGCCCTTCTTCTACATGTTATATAGCAAGTGGAAGGGAAAATAAAGCGCTTGCTTTAAACAGAGGACCACAAAACGCAAATTCATACTGAAATTTCTGTCACATTTCACGGTCAAATGTGTCGTTCCTTTACATTAAGTGGTAGAGAATGCAAAACATTAATTATTGTAAAAACGCTTTAGAATACCATTTAGATTTGGAACTTGCCGCGTTATGAAAGTTTGAATCTATGGTTATGTAAGGAAATATTAAAGCTCAAGCAAAAAGAAAATATGTTTTATATGGTAATTTGATTGCACACGCTACGTCATTTGCCATTACATTACATAGCTGTAATTTGCATGTAATTGAATGCAGGAGACACAGACACATTAAAAATAACTGATCATTTACATACGGGGGACATTAGGACAGCCATTGGCCTTCGTGAATGCCGAACTGTGACGTCAGTGCCCAGATACGTATCGTGTCTTTTTAATGGACACCACACAGCTTATGTACAATATTTGTACAAGAGTGATCATAAAAATCTGATGTGATCTACCTACTTATTCTTTCACTTTTCTAGTTCATGCTAATCGAAGTAAACATTAAATGGTTTTATTGCTTACTTCAGTGTAGATACAAGGCAAAAGGGAAATAAGAATACACTAGGCTACACTATTACACAAATATTTTAAAAGCTGAATGCTAAGTGATGACTGTGTAATTCTCTTTGCATGGCCAGAAATTAAAAAGAACGAAAGACGACTTACTATTTTAAAAAAATATGATCCGTTCCATTCATATGAATTTCTCCACATCTCTGCAACAAATTATTGTTATAAAGCATATGCTTCTTTTTACTTCATGCTAATCGCGAAAAAATTAGCAGAAATAGTCTTATAACTTGCTTCCTTGTAGGTAGAAGCGAAAAAAGGAAGTACCATAGGTTTCTGAAGGAGTCAAACATATGTCTCATCCTCCCTATAGTTCACATCTGGCTCTATGAAATTTTTTTCTAATCCCCTAATGAAAGAAAAAAATGAGGTAAAATATTTAGTTTACCTTAAGCCGCTTTAGCTACTTACGAAGAATGTAATTGTACTCTCTCAAAAGAAGAATGGCGTTCAATATTTTAAAAATGGTTTGAAAGGATAAGATTGTGTATAGAGTGCAATGGAGAATAATTTGAAAATATGAAATGATCAAATCTAAATTGTTAATATTTTATTGCGTTCATTCTCAAAATGGACGCAATTGGAGTGGCCCTCGAAGAAGCAGACGGTGGAACGAATGGAAAGGGAAACCGGAGAAGAGAAAACGCATCAGATGCCGTTTTTGTCCGCCATAAATCCCACATGCGGTTTCTTGGGATCGAACCTGGCATTGAGGATCGAGCTGTTAAAGGAAGTAATGTTTTGTCTAGGAGCAATTTCTTTTAGTGGATTTCAGATATCTCAAAACGTGATAATCCGGTGAAATCTCTGTGTCGCAGTTTATGTAAACGCTACTTTTTACTTCCTGTATACGCGCTATGTACATAGTGTATAGAGAAGGTATTGCACTCCACCCAAAAATTCACCGGAAATATATGTTTTAGGGTACCTTGTATAAAAAAAAATCGGAAAAAGGTCCGTGTGTGTGTGTGTGTGTGTCACGATAACTCAAAAACGAAATGTAGGCAAAATACCAAACTTGGGATTTAAGTTTAGTATCTTCCAGGGGATCGACACGAAGAGTTTGAGAAAAGTCCCCCCACCCCAACTACCCTTTACATGGAACTTTTTTCGAAAATGTTGATTTTCTCAAAAATGTCTTTAACGATTTTTATTAAAATTTCGAATATTAAAGATATTTACCTGACAAATAAAATGTATATCTTGAATTTTCTGGGAATAACCTCTGAAGAGTACTTTATTCTGGATGACGTTTACGGAATTTGCATAACTGCTAAACCGTAATAGATAGATAAAAACTTACTACACAAAAAATGTAGAGCACGGTAAAGCACACAATTTATGTTATATACATTTTTTTCATGTAGTTGATCATTTTTTAGATATCCCTTATTTTTGGTTTCAGATTTAAAAAAACTAACTTTTCTCATACGGGAATTTGTCAACTCCTGTCCATACAAACAAAGGAACTTCAGTCACATAGCAACCAGCTTTTGACTATCACTTTAACCTATGATACTCCCTTATTTCGTTTCTACTTACAAGGAAGCAAGTAATAAGACTATTTCTGCTAATTTTTTCGCGATTAGCATTAAGTAAATAGAAGCATATGCCTTCTAACAATAGTTTATTGCAGAGATATAGAGAAAGTGATGTGAAGGAACACATCAGATTTTTATCTTATGTATTCAAAGCCAGATGTAAGCGTACCATTGTCTGTCTAATCTTCAAGTATTGAAGTCACGTACCTAATGTGAGACAACCTGTTTTAATTAATGAGTATTTACTGAAATTATAAGCTTGACAATGTATGTATCTGCGCAGTGCATTTATTGCAACATGATTGATTAACCTAGGATTGCCAATGTTGTTACTAAAGGCAAAAGATGCTTAAGGTAATTTGCATCTCGTTTCTGCAATGCCGTGACCTTGAGGATGGGCAAACTCAAGCTCTGGTGGACTTCAGGGAATTCCTTCTGCCGATGTGGATATGTACATACACCACCTATTATTTGTCGTTAACACTTCTATATTCCACATTTTAAAGACAAATCCTTTTGTTTCCCTGAAAATGTATGGCGATTTTACCTCTTCCTACAAAAGCGATATAACACCTTTCTATTTAGAGAGGTATAGACCTGGGGTATCAACGGAGATGGACACATCGCGCAAAGTTATAGTTTTCTCCAAGACATGATGACCTTCAAACGGGACCGCTCCCCACTGCTACTGGGCAATAACCATCAGCAAACAAAAGACGACCCTGTACTAGCGGCGAGAAGCAACGCAGTAAAATCTCTCTGTTTCCTGAGACTCGAAGATTCTCCTTCCAAGTCGATATTCGCGCCCCATTTAAGGGACCAGTAAGTGGAAGACTTGACAACTGTGAGGGTTGGTTTCTAACCGCAAACTACCTACATCCAAACTTCAAAGTCACACCGAGGGTCATCATGTTCTGAAAAATATTATACCTACACAGCTCTACTGCGGCTACCACCTAGGAGGAAGAGATGACGTGAAGAAACACAAGGAGGTTACAGTCAGCAGACCACTGAGTCCCGCAGAATTCCCTAACATTTTCTGGCTGGAACACCCGCTGGAAAGGCCCAGAAGGGCGATGAACAACCGTCGCAACCCGGCAGCCTTTTAATGTCCACGCGAATACTTTTTCCATGGGGCGAACATCCGCGCCATCTGTTCAACACGGACTTACACCATGAAATCTAAAAGCACGCCTGAAACACGAAGACGCGCATGAAAGTATAAGAGAAATGAAATCGAGAGGGTATAAAACATTGTTTTCTCGTTAATAGTGTTCTTGGTGGATATGTTACTAGAAAGAGAGGCAAGAAGGAAGCTGCGAAAAGTAACGGGATAGAAAAATATTTCCGGGTAGAGCACTGAGTATGAACATGACCCAGTAGTACCAGGAGCGACGGTGGATAACACAAATGATAACTCACGATAATGTCATAAATAGATTCATTATATACATGAAACACATCGCGTAACATAAGAATACTGGCAATA
This sequence comes from Hymenopus coronatus, assembly GCA_030762935.1. Lineage (NCBI taxonomy): Eukaryota > Metazoa > Arthropoda > Insecta > Mantodea > Hymenopodidae > Hymenopus > Hymenopus coronatus. The sequence goes on from CM060895.1 coordinate 15,590,981, forward strand.
TTCAGCATATCTGGCACAATAGCGTAAATTTTCTAAGAGCTCAGTAAGACTTGTTGATATGTTGAATGTAGGGCAGTAATCTTTCTCAGGTAACACTAGAATTACTGATATCAACACATTCCTTACGTCCACATTCTCCTAAGTGGGACACAGTAGCAGCATCTTCCACAAGTCTCAAGCTAGCCGTAAGAACAATCAATGTGCACTGCGTTCATGTGATTGGGCCCGTGGTGTTCCATTCACATGATTTTCTCTACCTGTTCTGCAAACATTAGCAGAAATCTCTTATTACTTGCTTCCTTGTAAGCAGAAGGGAAATAAGGGAATACATAAGGCTCAAGCGACATTCAAATCTTTTAAAAGCTGGTCGTTATATATGTTAAACAACTGAGGTTTGGTCTGCTTTGCATGGTCCCGTTTGAGAAAAATTAGTTTAAAATAGAAACCGATAACAATGAATATTTCGAAAACGGCCAACTCTACAATAAAAGCGTATATGAAATAAATTATGGTTTTAACAAGATTTATATTTTTGTGTAACATGATTTTGTTTTTCTTTTAGGGTTTAGCGTTATTCAAATTCTGCGAAACTTAACCACAATAAAGAGCTCTTTGAAGGTCATTTCCAAAAAATTCAAAATAAACATTTTATTTGTGATATGAATATCTTCAATATAGGCAATTTAATCAAAATCATAACAGCCATTTTTTAGAAAACCAAAATGGTCTATGGAAAGGGTATTTGGGGTGGGGGATTTTCTTGAAAATCTTCGTGTCGCATCCTTGAAAGATATTGGACTTAAATACAAAGTTTGGTATTTAATATACTTCTAACTTTTTAGCTGTGCTGCCCACAGGCGCGCGCGCACGCGGGCACACACACACGCGCGCGCGCGCGGATGCGTTTCTTAATTTTTTTTTTTTTTTTTTTTTTGGACTCAGGGAGTCCATGTATTTTCGGTGAAATTTCGGTTACGAATTTTTGGGTGGAATAGAATAACTTCTCTATCCACTATGTACATTGTATATAAGGGATGAGAACGTAAAAATGCACTAAAGCGATAGTCAAATGTTTTAAAAGCTAGTTGATATGTAAAGCAATTGAAGTTCGGTTTGCTTTACATTGCCAGTAAAATAAAAGAGAGATGAAACGAGCAAAATCGTTAAGAGCCATTTTTAAGAAAAATGTTTTCAAATGATTTTTCCGTGTAAAGGGAACTTTGGGGTGGGGATTTTCTTGAAAATCTTCATATCGCATCTTAGGTAGATAGCACTGAACTTAAAAACAAAAGTCCATTAATTGCCACACTTGGTATTCGATTCATGCTGTTCACAGTCACACACATACATACACACACGCGCGCGCGTGCACACTGACATTGTCCTAAAAATGCTTATTTTGGAATCAGCGGTTTCAAAGCATATATTTCTGGTGAAATCTCAGTATTGAGTTATTGGGTTTAATACAATAGCTTCTCTATCTACTAGTACGTTGTACATATGCGCTAGAGAAAGTAAAACTACCTTATCCAGGTAACTCACCCTAATCGAGACTTGTGCTCGGTATCGCTTGAAAGCGAGGCAGAACCATATCATCACACCACAATTGTGGGTTGTTATTGCTAGGTGAGTTAATATTCGAACGGACTGCAAATAGGAAATATTATTCCGAAAAGCAAAGATAAGATCAAGGATTCTCCTTTTTGCCATTTGCGGGTAAAGGAGTCATTCTATCAATTTCAGTCAGCCAAGTAACTAGCTCAGTTGGTTGTTTGTACCAAGCATATTTGCTACAAATGTTGGTACTACTGACGTTCTCAGGCTCAGGATTTTCGTCTGAGACTGGCATTCGGAAGATCTGTTTTTTTTTTATTTTTTATTTTATTTGTGTATTTATTTTAACGTCCTTTAACCTCCTTGGTCATGTTGGACGATGAATGAAATTGGCGAAATGATGCTCAAATGATTTTGGGGTCCATGCAGCTTAAAGTTACTCGACATTCGTCAACTCAGGATAAGGGAAAACCCGAAAAAAATCATATCCGGCGGGCTGGTCTGGATTCGATTCTGAACTCTCTTGTCCATGGTTCGGGGGGTCACTAGACGAATACTGGGGAGGTAGGTATCTTCATTCCCTTGAACTTTCTGACCCTTAATTTCATCTCCATTTCATAGAGCCGGTCTCTTTCAGGACTATAAATGTTGGCGGGGACAGCAGTGGTGGCGCCCTTTTGTGGTGATGACCAAGCTTTGGAAACACAGATCTCGACGGTGGGATGTGATGGAGTCGTCTGTAGGACCCAGGGGGTTCGGTCCCATCTGGCACACGGGTTCCTAGCACTCCCCGCATCAGGATGAAGTACTCTTTGCACTATGTTAAGGAGCCTCCACTGTAGTTCTTTCCCCGCGTTCGGTTTCAGCCGCCCGTCGATAATAGACTCTCATGTAATCTATCCTACTGGAGTCTGAAGCACAATAAAGCCATGATCCCCTCCCGAGTGACACCAATCGCGCGCGCGCAAAAGTATTTAGCAGTTGTCTTGAGATGGTATTATACCGAGCAGGATGTCTGTACCGTCCACATTCCTGGCTTATGGGAAACATTCCCGTGGGCCGACTAATCCAATTGAAGGTTTTCTTGATCTCTCTGTCACAGAGCTAAACATTTACTTTCAAAACCCAAAGTTCTGTTTAAGTCTAAAAGTGTACAACAAATGCAAATAGATAGCAATAATGAATATTAGGTCTTCATTATCTGTGGATAGATGGCAACATTCTCGTCTGAGAAAAGTATTTTAACATTGAAAAAAAAAAAAAAAAAAAGAAACAAGCAATGTCTCGGAAATGGCTACTTTACAACAACAACAACAAAAAATGTATGGCATAAATTGGTGTTTTAGAAATATCTACTTTTTTGTGCAGTAAGTTTTTGTTTATCTCTTACGGCTTACCAGTTATGCAAAAGTCATTCTAAATGAAGAAGTCTTCAGAGGTTCTTTCCAGAAAATTCAAGATAAACATTTCATTTGCCATGAAAATATCTTAAACATATGCCATTTTATTCAAAATCTTTAGTGCATTTTTGAGAAACTCAACATTTTCGAGAAAAATATCCATATAAATGGTAGTTTGCGGTGTGGAGATTTTCTTAAAAATCTTCGAGTCGCAACATTGAAAAATGCGGAACTTAAGTATCAAGTTTGTTATTTAACCGACTTATACTTTTTGGATTATGCTGTGCAAAGACAGACAGACAGACACACACACACACACGGACCTTTTTCTTAAACTCCTTTTTTCTTTCTTGTTACCTTTTTTTCTTCTTCTTTTGATTCAAAAGGTGAAATCTTGTGTAGAGAAAGTAAAAAAAAAAAAAAACATTTATTCAGGAGACCTCATAACATACATTTTTGGTGAAATGTCAACTATGAAATTTCTTTGGCGTGTGTGTGTGTGTGTGTGTGTGAATAGCATAGCTAAAAAACTAAAATTTAGGCACTTACCAAACGTGGTACTTACATTGAGTATCTTCCAAAGATAAGTACGACAGGATTTTGAACAAAATCCCCGACCACAACTATCCATCGCATAAAACATATAACGAAATATTTTATTTTCTCCAAAATGGTTGTAACGATTTTGGTGGAAATACTATATACATATGGCAAAATAAAATGTAAACCTTGAATTTTCTGAGAAAAGTTTGCAAAGTCATCCCCAGCTACACTTTACATGCAACTTGTTTCGAAAATTTTGATTTTCTAAAAAAATGACTAACAATATTGATTAAAATATCGTATATTAAAGATATTGACACGACAAATAAAATGTATATCTTGGATTTTCTGGGAATAGCATCTGAGGACTACTTTACGGACTACTTTATGAACTTTTGCTTAACTGGTAAACCGAAAGAGATAGACAAAAGCTAACTTAAAAGAAAATGTAGAGCTCGTTGAACCACACAATTTAGGATATACATGTTTTTGAGATATTCCTTGTTATTGGTTTCAGATTTAAAAAAAAAAAAACTTATACTTTTCACATACGGGGATTTGTCAACGTTTGACCATACAAACAAAGGAACTTTAATCAAATAGCAACCAGCTTTTGACTATTGTACTCCCTTATTTCTCTTCTATTTACAAGGAAGCAAGTAATAAAACTATTTCTGCTAAGTTTTTTTCGATTAGCATGAAGTAAATAAAAGCATAAGCTTTTTAACAATAATTTGTTGCTGAGATGTAGAGAAAGTCATGTGAATGGAAAACATCAGATTTTTTTATTGACAATCCCTGTGTCGCATTTTTGGAAGATACTGAACTTAAATACCAAGTTTCGTGTTTAACAGTTTTTTCGTCTTTGAATGATGCTCTTCACAGACACACAGACTCACAGCTACGGATCTATTTCTAAAACTTCTTTCTCTGTTATTCCCCCCCCCCCCTTTTTTTTTTCTTTCTTCCTATTCAGGTAGTCTCAAGCTATTTCCTTTGAAATCCTCTTTGATTTTTGGATGGAATAAGTAATAAAGTAACTTTGAAAAACACCGAGAGTTTTCTTCAAAATCTTTTTGTCGCAGCCTTAGATGATGCTGAAGCTAAATACCGCATTTGGTATTTTCTCAGGGCTACACACACACAAGCGAGTTTCCTGCTCCTTCTAACTAAATCTTATCGAACGACCCAATTTCAGTATCACCTTAGAGCGGAACATCACAGTTGTCGAACACAAAGATCGGACATGATTCATATACCATCTGTGTAATGTTTATCAGTTCTAATGACCGTCAGGTGCACCGTTTATGATTCACAAGTTGTTAGTTGTTCCTTTGTTTCTTTCTCTTAACGGTTCGTGGTTTCATTCCTCTAACACGCACGTGGGACACATAACAGATATGCGAATACCTTACAGGATGTAAACAATGTCATTCTGGAAGAAATTTCCTGAAGATCATCAATTTTCCTTTTATTTCAAGATCAGCTTCGAAAGGAAATATTTAGACAAACAGGTTAATGACATGCTACGTATTCAGCTTGAAATGGACTTTACCATGCTAACTTCATATACCCAAGGTCGCGGGTTCAAACCCCGGCGGAGGACGATGGATTTTTTCGGGCATAAAAATCCTTAGCATGGCTTCCTTCGAAAGGGAAGTAAAGTCGTTGGTCCCGTGTCGTAGATTTATAGCACGTAAAAAAACCTCAAGCCTGATAAGAGAGGCCACTGAGCAAAATTAAGCGGTCTTTCACGCCCAGTATAGAATGGGACGCTGAGAACCACAGCAGGTAAAGAGCGTCCATAAATAAGACGCCATTTAATTTCTTTGGAAATGGATTCCATTATAATTAATGTTACCAAAGTGTCAAAAGTTTCAGCAGTTCAACAAGTAATGCAAGAAAAATTAAGATGCACACACTAGGCTAAAGTGATAGTCAAATCTTGCTATGAGAAACAATTGATTTTCGGTTCTCTTTGCATGACCGGGAGTAAAACAAAAGAGATATGAAATGAAAGAAGACTTTCGTTTGAGAAACATTTGTGTATTTTAAAATTGAAACCAATAACAAGGCATATGTCGGAAATGATTAAAAAATCTGATGCGTTCCATTCACATGACTTTCTCTATATCTCCGTAACAAAGTATTGTTAGTAAGCTCATTCTTTTATCTATTTCATGCTAATCCAGAAATATAAGCAGAAATAGCCTTTTTTTTTTTTTTTTTTTTGTAGCTTAACGTCCTTTAACCTGGTTGGTCATATCGGACGATGAATGAAATTGATGAAATTATGCTCAAATGATCTCGGGGTTCATGGAGCTTATAGTTACTCGACATTCGTCTTCTCAGGATAAGGAAAAACCCCGAAAAAAACCTACCCTAAGCTAGATTCGAACTCACGACCTGTTGAACATGAGGCAGACACGCTACCACCACGCTACCCAGGCGGGCTTGAAATAGTCTTATTTCTTGCTTTATTGTAAGTAGAAGCGAAATAAGGGAGTATCATAGGTTAAAGTGAAAACCAAAAGCTGGTTGCTATATGACTGAAGTTCGTTTGTTTGAATGGACACGAGTTGGCAAATTCCTGTATGAGAAAAGTGTAAGTTTTTCAAAGCTGAAACCAAAAACAAGGAATATCTCAAAAACCGTCAACTACACGAAAAAAATGTATATGACATAAATTGTGTGCTTTAAAGTGCTCTACATTTTGTGTGTGTTAAGTTTTTGTCCGTCTCTTACAGTTTAGTAGTTATGCAAAATTCACCCAGAATAAAATAGTCTTCAGAGGCTATTCCCAGAAAATTCAAAATATACATTTTATTTGTCAGGTAAATATCTTTAACAAATGATATTTTAATCAGAATCGTTAGCCATTTTTTAGAAAATCGAAATTTTCGAAAAAAGTTCCATGTAAATGGTAGTTTGGGGTAAGGGTTTTTTTTTCTCGAAATCTTCGTGTCGCAGCCCTGGAAGATACCAAACTTAAATACCAAGTTTGGTATTTTACTGACTTTTCGTTTTTGAGTTATCGTGTTCACAACACACGCACATACGGACACACTGGCACACGGACATACGCACATACACACAGACCTTTTTCTGAAAATATTTTTTTTGGATACAGGTGAAATCTCGGTATCGAATTTTTGGTGGAGTGCGATACCTTCTCTATGCACTATGTACATGGTTCGTATAGAGAAAGTAAAAATCTGATGTGTTACAATCACATGACTTTCTCTAGCTGTTCTACAAACTTCATACATAAGATTCTTCTTATTTCTCCACCTTGCTAATCGAGGTACTCATTAGCACAATGTTCTTATTATTTAGTTTCCTATAAGTAGGAAGAAAATAAGGGAATACACTGGGCTAAACCAATAGTCAAATGTTTTATAAGCTGTCGCTATACGATTGTCATTACAAACCGCTTCTTTTCTTGGCCCGTCTGGAAAAGTATAAGTACTTCACAAATGAAACTAATAACAATAAATACCTCGAAAACGGTAAGCTCCACGAGAAAAGTGCATGTGACATAACTTGTGTATTTTAACAAGTCCTAAATTTGTTCTATAGTAAGTTTTTGTCTATCTCTTACGGTTTACCAAATTAAGCAAAATTCATCCAGAATAAACAGGTCTTCAGAAGCTATTTCCAGAAAATTCAAGATATAAATTTTATTTGTTAGGTAAATATCTTTAATATATGATATTTTTGTCAAAATCGTTAGCGCCATTTTAAGAAAATAAAAATTTTCGAAAAACGTTCCATGTAAAGGGTAGTTTGGGGTGGGGGGATTTTTCTCAAAATCTTTGTGTCGCATCCCTGGAAGATACTAAACTTAAATACTAAGTTTGGTATTTTACCGACTTTTCGTTTTTAAGTTATCGTGTTCACAGACGGACACACACACACACACACACACACGGACCTTTTTCTCAAAATGCTTTTTTTTGGATACAGGGGGTCCTAAAACATGTATTTCCGGTGAAATCACAGTATCGAATTTTTGGGTGGAATACAGTACTTCTCTATCCCTATGTACATTGTACATATGGGGCTAGAGAAAGTAAAAATCTGATGTGTACCATTCACATGACTTTCTCTATATCCCTGCAACAAATTATTCTTAAAAAGCTTATACTTCTATTTACTTCATGCTAATCAGTAAGACATTATCAGAAATAGCCATATTACTTGCTTCCTTGTAAGTAGAAGCGAAATATGGGAGTACCATAGGCTAAAGTGATAATCAAAAGCTGGATGCTATGTCACTGAAGTTCCTTTGTTTGTATGGAGAGCAGTTGACAAATCCCTGTATGAAAAATGTATAAGTTTTTCATAGCAGAAACCAAAAATAAGGAATGTCACATAAACGACGAACTCCACGAAAAAAATGTATATAACATAAATTGTGTGTTTTAACGTGCTCTACAGTTTTTGTGTAGAAAGTTTTTGTCCATCTCTTACGGTTTAGCAGTTATTCAAAATTCAGTAAAATTCATCCAGAATAAACTACTCTTCAGAGGCTATTCCCAGGCTATTGCACTCCACCCAAAAAATCGAGATTTCCCCGGAAATATATGTTTTAGGGTCCCCCTTATCTAAAAAAAAAAAGCATTTTCGGAAAAAGGTCTGTGTGTATGGTGTGTGTGTGTGTGTGTGTGTGTGTTCGTGTGTCTGTGAACATGAGAACTCAAAAACGAAAATTTGGTAAGATACTAAACTTGGTATTTAAGTTTAGTACCTTCCTGGGATGCGACACAAAGATTTTGAGAAAAATTCCCCCACTTCCAACTACGCTTTACATGGAACTTTTTTCGAAAATTTTGATTTTCTCCAAAATGGCTTCAACGATTTTGATTAAAATTTCGTATATTAAAGATATTTACCTGAAAAATAAAATGTATTTTTTGATTTTTCTGGGAATAGCCTCTGAAGAGTAGTTTTTTTCTGGATGAATTTTACGGACTTTTGAATAACTGCTAAACGCAAGAAATGGACAAAAACTTACTGCACGAAAAATGTAGAGCACGTTAAAACACACAATTTATGTTATATACATTTTATTTCGTGGAGTTCATCGTTTTTGAGACATTCCTTGTTTTTGGTTTCTACTTTGTAAAACTTATACTTTTGTCATCCAGGAATTTGTCAACTGTTGTCCATACAAACAAAGGAACTTCAGTCACATAGCAACCAACTTTTGACGTCACTTTAACCTATGGTACTCTCTTATTTCGCTTCTACTTAAAAGGAAGCAAGTAATAAGACTATTTCTGCTATTTTTTTTCTGATTAGCATGAAGTAAATAGAAGTATAAGCTTTTTAGTATTAATTTGTTACAGAGATGAAGAGAAAGTCATGTGAATAGAGCACATAAGATTTTTTAGTAAGTTTTTTTTTTCTATCTCTTACGGTTTACCAGTACAATTGATATCCAGAATGAAGAAGTTTCAGAGGTTATTTCCATAAAATTCAATATATTTATTGCATTTGTCATGAAAGTATTTTAAATGTGTGGTATATTAAAGCGTTAGCAAATTTTGAGAAAACCAAACATTTCGAAAAATGTTCCATGTAAAGAGTATTGAGATTTGGGATTTTCTTGAAAATCTTCGTCTCGCATCTTTGGAAGATGTTGAACTTAAATATCAAGTGAGGTGTTTAAGCGACTTTTTGGTTTTTGAATTATGTTTTACACGGGCATACGGATACACACGAACACGCGAACCTTTTTCTAAAAACGTATTTTTGGACTCATGGGCTCCCAAAAAACACTTTTCCAGCTGTAAAAATATAATACCTCTCTATCCACTATGTACGTGGTATATATGCACATGCTAGCAAAAGTAACAATGATAAATCATTGACAAATTCATACCATTAAATTGAAGATCTCGGTAATGGCCGTTAACACAAAAATTTAAAAGTAAGTAAAGTTTTACCGGGATCTACATTTGCTTACCTGTTACGGTTTACCAGTTATTCAAATTTATACAAAAACAAATTCAAGTGAAGAGGAATTCACAGTCTATTCAAAGAAAAATGAAATTGTTCACTTTATTAGTTATACAAATAGTATGCGTTAACCAATATCGCCAGAGAAATACAAAAAGAGCATAACTTATCTATGTAAATGGTGGGTTCGAATCTGGCTACTGTGCCTAACGTAAATCTTCACGTGTAGCATATTCAGAAGATAAGGAACGTAAATACCAAGCAAAGTATTTATCCAATTTTTCATTTTCACTTTCTTTACTCAGCACATAGTACATAAGTAGAGAAGGTATTACATTCTATCCAAAAATTTGAATCCGATATTTCACTGGACACACGTTTTAGGGTTTCCTATATTAAAAATAAAACATTTTTATAAACATGTCCGCGCGCTCGCGCGTGTGTCCCTGTGCCTGTGAATACGATACTCAAAAATGAAAGGTCAGTTTAATACAAAATTTGATATTTAAGTTCAGCATCTTCCAAGGTTACAGCACGAAGATTTTCAAGAGAATCTCCACACCCCAAAACTACCCCTTAAATGGAGAAAATTTCCAAAGCTTTGATTTTCTCTAAAATTAGTCTATCAATTTGGATTAAAATTCCGTGAATTAAAAATATTTATATGAAAAATCAATTTTGCATCTCTCTTTTGGTTTGCCAGTTATACAGACGTCATCCAGAATAAAGAGGTCTTCAGAGGCTATTCCCAGAAATACATTTTGTCATAAAAATATCTTAAACATACGGTATTTTACCCAAAATCGTTAGTGATTTTTCAGAAAAGCAAAATTTTCGAAACATTTTTATGTAAAGGGTAGTTGGGGGTGGGGAATTTTTTTTAAAATTTTATTGTCGCATCCTTGGAAGACACTTAACTTAAATATCAAGTTTGGTATTTTACGGACTTTTCGTTTTTGAGCTGTGCTGCTCACAGACACACTCACACACACACACATGCACAGACAGACAAACACACGGATCCAAAATGCTTTTTTAGATTCAGGGGGTCACAGAACATGCATTTCCGGTGTAATCTCGATATCGAATTTTTGGGTGGAATGCAATACCTTCTCTATACACTATGTACATAGTACGTGTAGAGAAAGTAAAAACGACAGTGAAAAGATAAGGTCATGTGATGACGAGATAGTAACATCTAAATGAAAATGATAACTATATCGGGCAGTGAAAACACATGGCTGTGTTACTCGATAGCTATTGTAAATTCTTGGAATATTTAAACGTGTTATATACAGCGCAGTTGTTACGCACTTCTCTGGCGAATTAAACCTGTTTTAACAGATTAATTATGGAGGTAAATAACAGCTATATCCAGAATTCTGCCACGCTAGTTACCAAAAGCACACCTCTACGAATACTGCTATTTGTCTTCATTCAGGAAACTTGTAAAAACTTTGAAGAAACCGGTTTCTTGGCAGACAAAAAATGTGTCTGTAGACAAAACGGTGTGGTAAACGATGCGTATTTATTACAGAATAGACTTCTTGTGTTTGTGAGTCAGTGCAGAGGTGTTACTAATGACCTAACACAGAAACAGTGCTTCTCCTAAATCTCAAATGATGCATTGACTCTTCAGACGGTAATACGCTGCCGTATTAGTAGCATTCTAGTATTAATCAAAACCAGATTAAATATCTAAAAAAATAAATAAATAAATTCACCAATACCATTCAACACTATTACTCTCTCTCTAACAACAATCTCAGTATGGGGAGTACTGTATTCCACCCAAATAATCGATTCGAGATTTCACTGGAAATATGCGTATGTTTTGAAGTTCCCTTTAACTAAACTTGGGTAGAAAAATGTGCTCTGTGTGCTCCGCGCGTGCGCGTGTGTCTGTGAAGTCGGTTTAAAAAATGAAGTTTAAAAAATGAAGTCGGTTAAATACCGAACTTGTCATCTTGGGTTCAGCATCTTCCAAGCACGCGTCCATCATCACAAAGCACCCATTACATGCAACATTTTTCGAAAATATCTATTTTGTCAAAAATGGCTATAATATTCGTATTAAATATCATAGTTTAAGATATTTTCATGCCAAATGAAATCTACCTTGAATTTTCTGGGAATAGCATCTGAAGCCCTCTACATTTTGAATGACCACATCTGGTAAACCGCAAAAGCTTTAAAATCTCATACAAAAGAAAAAAAAATATATCTCGTTAAAAACACAATTTAAATGAAATACATATTTTGCAAAGTTAACCATTTCCGAGATGATCCTTTTCATTGGTTTCAATTTTAAAATACTTGTCTTATTACTTGATTCCTAGTAAGTACATAAAGGGTAAATAAAGGAATACGCTATGCTAAAACGAGAGTTAAATCTTTAAAAGCTGGCCACTATGAGATACAATTGAAATTCTGTTATCTTTGCATAGCAGGTGTAAAACAAAAGAATATGTAACGAGCCGTTCTTGGAAAGTTTAAGTAGTATAAAATTGAAACCAATAACAAGGAATTTCTTGGAAACGGTTAACGTTATACATATGACAAATTGTGTATTTTAAAGAGATCTTCATGTTTACTTTCTCTACATAGGCAGAGAAGCTATTGCATTCCAACTAGAAATTAGATACTGATATTTCTCCGGAAATACCGTTTTAGGGTCCCCCGAATTCAAAAAAAGGCATTTTTAGAAAAAGATCCGTGCATGTGTGTGGTGTCCGTGAGTCTGAGAACACGATAGCTCAAAAAGCAAAAAGTCGGTAAAATACCACACTTGCAATTTTAATTACATATCTTCCAAGGATGAGATACAAAGATTTGAGAATAATCCTCCACCCCAAACTACCCTTTACATGGAAACATTTTCGAAATGTTTTATTTTCTCAAAAATATCTCTGACTATTTTGATTAAAACGCTGTACATTAAAGATGATTACTTGACGTATAAATGGTATACCTTGAATTTTCTGTGAATAGGCTCTCAGAGCTCCTCTTGTGGATGAGTTTTGCATTACTGGTAAACCGCACAAAAGCTTACTTTAGAAAAAAAAAATGTATATGTCCCATTCATTGACTTTCTCTACATCTCTTTAACAAATTATTGTTAAAAAGCATATTTTTCTATCTACTTTACGATCATCGAGTTAAACATTAGTGGACATTTTCCTAATAACTTGCTTCCTGTAAAAGGAGGGAAAATAATGGAACACACTACTAAAACGACAGTCAAATCTTTTAAAAGTGGTTGCCATGTGGTTGAAATCCGTTTCTATGCAACTTTCGGTGTCTTTTAAATCTGAAACAAATAACAAGGAATATCTCAGAAATGGTCAATTCCACGAAAAAAACGTATGACATAAATTGTGTGTTTTAACGTGATCTACGTTTTTTGTGCAGTAAGTGTTTTCTCTTACGGTATAGCATTACGCAAAACTGAGCAAAAGTTACTCAGAATAAGTCTTTAGAGCTAATTCCCAGAAAATTCAAAATATACATTTTATTTGCCATATAAATATGTGTAATACACGGTATTTTAACAAAAACCGTTACAAGCATTTTTGAGAAAATCAAGATTTTCGAAATTTTTTCCATGTAAAGGGCAGTTTGCGTTCGGAATTTTCCCAAAATCTTGGTGTTGCATCCCGGGAAGATACTAAACTTAAATACCAAGTTTAGTATTCTACCGACTTTTCCTTTTCGAGTTATCGTGTTCACAAACACGCGGACACACGGACACACACATACACACACGAACCTTTTTCTGAAAATACTTTTTCTGGATACAGGGGTCCCTTAAACATCTATTTCCTGTGAAATCTCGGTATCGAATTTTTTGGTGTAATGCAATACCTTCTCTATACACTATGTATATAGTGCGTGTAGACAAAGTAAAAAATATAAATCTTGTCAAAGCACACAATTTTTCATATAAATTTTTACTTTCTCTACACGTACTATGTATTTAGTGTATAGAGAAGGTATTGTATTGGACCCTAAAATTCAATACCGAGATTTCACCGAAAATATATGTTTTGATACCCCCTGAATATGCATATATAGATTTGTACAGTTAACCGTTTTCGAAATATTCCGGTTTATTGGTTTCAATTTTAGCCGCTTAAACTTTTCTCAAATGGGAAGACATCTTTCTTCTCGTTTTTCGTTTGTTTATTCCTGGAAGGCAAAGATATTGGAATTCCAATTGCTTCACATAGCAACCGGCTTTTAAAGGACGATATGATTGCTGCCCTTTCTTTCCCTTCTACTTACAAGGAGCTGATAATAAGACCAATCCTGCTTATGATTAGCATGATGTAGATAACATATTAATGTTTTGAATGAAAGGTTTGTTTACCGAACAGCTAGAGGACATCATGTGAATGAAACACATGAGATTTTTGCCCTTCTACTTACAAGGAACAAGTAATAAGGACAATTTGTGCTTATGTTTTATCTCGATTAACATGATGTCGACAGAAGAATGAACTTTTTAACAATAATGTGTTATAGAGATGTAGCGAAAGTCATGTGATTGTAACACATCAGTGACCGTTTTTAAGATATTCCTGGTTATTGGTATCAGTTTAAAATATTTAGCCTTTTCACATACGGGAATTTGTCAACTCCTGGCAATGCAAAGAAACGGATTTCATCCACATGGCAACCAGCTTTTAAAAGATTTGACTATCACTTTAGCCTAGTGTATTCCCTCATTTCCTTTCTGCTTAGAAGGAACTAAGTAATAAGATCATCTCTGCTAATGCTTATCTCGATTAGTAAGAAGTAGATAGAAGCATAAGCTTTTTAACAATAATTTGTTGCAGAGACTTAGAGAAAGTCATGTGAATGGAACACATTAGATTTTTGTGTGATAAATTTTTACTTTCTCTACACGTACTATGTGCATAGTGTATAGAGAAGATATTATTGCACCCAAATATTCGATACCGAGGTTTCATCGAAAATATATCTATGTTTTGTGATCCCGTGAATCCAAAATAAAAAAAAAATAAAAAAAAAAATTTAGAAAAATGTCGGTGTGTGAGTCTATCTGTCAGTTTATTTGTCTGAGTGTGTGTGTGTGTGTGTGCGTCTTTAGGCAGCATAGCTCAAAACCGAAAAGTCCGTAAAATACCAAACTCGGCATTTAAGTTCAGTATCTTCCGGTAGTTTGGGGTGGGAGTATTTTTCTCAAACTCTTCGTGTCGCATACTTGGAAGATACTAAACTCAAATACTAACTTTGGTATTTTACGAACTCTTCGATTTTGAGTTATCGTGTTCACAGACACACGAACCTTTTTCTAAAAATACCTTTTTTGGATATAGGGCCCCTAAAACGTGTATTTCAGGTCAAATTTCGGTATCGAATTTTTTGGTCGAATGCAATATCTTCTCTTTACACTACGTACATAGTATGTGTAGAGAAAGTAAAAATTACACATTTTAATTCTGGGGTCCTCAAATCATGTATTTCCGATGAAATCTCCATATCAAATTTTTGGGTGGAATACAATACCTTCTCTACCTACTAAGCGTGGAGAGGGTGCTGCAAGGTATGTGAATGTAATATATCATATGCTTATATACTTTACATGTGCAGAAAGAGATGGAAAATGGATGATAGAATGGAAGACTGGAGACAGAATTTGAGGAGCAACATAATGAGAGGGATGTACTCCTGAAGCTCAACCCAATAACGAGAGTACAGTTGCGGTTGAAACGTTAATATTAACATTATTATTAAGGCGCAATACCAGGAAGATACCGAGACGGAAACCACTGTCGTCGATGTGGCACTTGGTCACGTCTTGGGTTCCTGGCTCTCCAGGCAATACTGGTCTGTCTATGAAGAAGTCCATGGCATACCATGTCGGCGGATCGACATACTAACCATTCTACCAGGCTCGTCATCTGCTGCCAGAGCACAACTTCCATTCAACCCTCATCGAGGTGACTTGGGCGCCCAACGACTCATGAGAACAACTCAACCACTAGGTGCAGACACTTCCCCTGCAAACTATTAAAGTATTACCCTCTACTTTTTCCTTAATCTACTTGATACTTCTTCCCTATTTTCTAGCTATTATTCAGGACCTTTGTGTCATCAGTAATGCCTAGCCAACGTTGTTCTACCCGCAACGCAAACTACCCTTTATTAACGGTACTGCATCATCCTTCTCCTTTTATTTCCCTATCCTCACCTTCACCACAACTTCTCCTCTGAGGAAATAACTCAGGATCTTTCTCCCTCCAACTCTCTCTCTCTCTCTCTCTCTCTCTCTCTCTCTCTCTCTCTCTTTCTCACCTTTAAAAAAAATGGAATCTTCACAGCAGCCACCTGCAGATGTACATGAGGATAAGAGCCTACCATCCCCTACTATTTGGACAAATACAACTTGTCGACCTCCAGGTCATAGGTATGATAGTTGGTGCACGAGGTACCATTCCTAAACATTTTGTAGACTTGTATAAGAAATTTGAACTGAAAAAGGACTTCATATACGTCACTATTGCTACACTTATAGGTCACTTTCCATACCTCACAATCACCTTTACGCCACCTAATCAGTTCTTTAAACAAATACATTTGTAATCATTGCAGTCTATAAGAAGTTTTTTCTTTATTTTTATTTACTTTTCTGCTCCTTTTCTCTTCCTTTCATATTTTTATGAATTCTATTATATTATTACTTTTTTATTTATTACTAATGTTTTACATAATTATTTTTGTCTAAATGGCAAACCCTCATGCAAGAGAAGCTGTAAGGCATCTTTCCTTTCTGAACAAATATATTTTGGATGTTGAATAATTGGCCAAAACACATTGAGTGTTTTATATTACCAAATTTAAACACACTCAAACAAATAGAAGTACACGTAGTTGTAATGATCACTAACTTGATAAACAAGAATTATGTGACGTGTTTACAAAATGTACAATCAATTACTGCACGCATTTTAAATTTAACCTTCACTAAAATAGATTTTACCTTTCCTGTATCCGAATAAGGTGAACTACCTAACTCCATATATAGCAGTGCTACACTGTTTGGGAGTTTAGCTGCTTAAGGTCAAATCCTAGGGTCTCCGCAGGATTCAGCCATTTCCTTTACATACATGTTTATATCTACCTATATGTACTTCCTCGTGTTTATATAGGAAAAATCTTGTGTTCCATTCACATCACTTTCTCTGCCTGTTTTGCAAACAAACTAATCTTACAAAAGATTGGTAATATTCATCATGCTAATCGATATAAAATTACTACAATTGGTCGTATTACTTGCTTTCTTGTAATTAAAATAGAAATAAGAAAATACACTACGTTAAAGTCAAACCTTTTAAAAGCTTTTGCTATGTGATCCAATACGAATTCCGTTCTCTTTGCATAATCAAGATGAGAGAGAGAGAGGAAATAGTAATCTACTCTTTAAGAAAAGTCGTAAACATTGGAAATTTAAAACCCAATAACAAATGGAAATCGGAAATAGTTAACAGTACAAAACATGTATAATTCATAAATTGTGTGTTTTAACGGGATCTACATTTTTGTGCAGTTAAGATTTTGACTCTCTATGGATTACCAGTTAGGCAAAAGCCATTCAGAGTAAAGAGGATAGAGGTTATTCCCAGAAATGTCAAGATCTGTGATGAAAGTATTTTAAACATAAGGTATTTTAATCAAAACTGTTAAGAGCCATTTTTGTGAAAATCAAAAATTTCAACAGTAAAAATTCCATATAAAGGGCAGTTAGGGATGGTGAAATTTTTTTGAAAATCTTCGTGATGCATCCTTGGAAGAAGCTGAATTTAAATATCTAGTTTTGTAGTTAACCAAATTTTCGTGTTTGAGATTTTCACACACACATACACACACACACACACCTATATCTAAAAACACACCTTTTTAACTTTTTCTACACGTACTATGTACATAGTGTTAAAAGAAGGTATTGTATTTCATCCAAAACTTTCATACCGAGATTGCACCGAAAATATGCCGTTTTGAGCCCCCTGAATCCAAAAAAAGAAACATTTTTAGAAAAATATACGCGTGTGTGCGTCAGTGGGCAGCATAGCTCCAAAACGAAAGGTTTGTTAAATACATAACTTGGTATTTAAGTTCAGTATTTTCCAAGGATGGACACGAAAATTTGCAAGAAACTCTTTCCACCCCTAACTACTGTATGGAACATTTTTCGAAAATTATGATTTTCTCAAAAACGACTAACGACTTTGTATAAAATATCGTATATTAATGATATTTATATGGTAAATAAAATGTATATCTTGAATTTTCTGGAAACAGCCTCTGAAAACCTCTTATTATCTTTCTACTTACATGGAAGCAAGTAAATAAGACCATTTCTGCTAATTTTCCTCGATTAACATGAAGTATAGAGGAATAAACTTTTTAACAATAATGTGTGCAGAGATGTAGAGAAAGTCATGAGAATGGAACACATCAGATATTTGGATTCAGTAGGCCTCAAAACATACCCTGCTTACTACAGTAGAGTAAAAAATAAAAACAGCCAATAATGAATGTGGAGCAGTTTATGAAATAAGAGCACTTTAACGACACAGGAGCTTGAAAGGTTTGATGTCTCTATGGAGACTGCCTGCCCGCCCGGTCTCCTCCAAACAAGGCATGATCACACAGTTTAGTGTTAACTCCCAACCTCTCCTTACCAAAAACGGAACCGTTGTTCTATTAGTGATGTAGCAAGGATCACTTTCCGGAGCTTGGCCTTCTTACTACGTCAACATAACAGGATTAAGGGGAGTCGATATGCCCTATTTTGTCAATGTTAAGGTTTCATCCATTATCCCAGAAACTATTTAAAATAGGGAGTTAAGTTTTTCAAGGTATATTCAGAAACACCTTTACTGTTCATTGATGAAAAATAAAACACTTCTACTCATTAGAAGGAAATGTATCATCTTTTTAATAAATCTCTTAAAATTTTATTTAAAAATAACGATTTAAATTTCAAAAAATAACTAATCTATATACATAAAAACTTTCTCGTTAAAATAAAGCCAATTTAGGTGCAAACGTATGGGGAAAAATCAGCCCTTAGGGTCAATTAGAGATAACGTGGCATTTATAAAGACAATTTTACTTCTTCGCAAATTTCTTTCAAACATAACTTTAAAAAAAAAAAAGTCTGATGTGTTCCATTCACAGGACTTTCTCTATATCTCTGCAACAAGCCATTGTTAAAAACTTATTCTATTCATTTCATGCTAATCCAGAAAAAAATATCAGAAATAGTCTTAAGAGAGAGTATTGTATTGCACCCAAAACTTCGATACCGAGATTTCACCAGAAATGCATGTTTTGGGTCCCCCGAATCCAAAAATAAGAATTTTTGAAAAAAAGGTCCGTGTGTGTGAGTGGAAGTATAGCTCAAAAACGAAAAGACCGTTAAATACCAAGTTTGTTATTTAAGTTCAGTATCTTCGACATGAAGATTTTCTAGAAAATACCCACCCCAAACTACCTTTTACATGAACAAAACTGTTTCTAACGATTTTGATTAAAATATCTTATATTTGAGATACTTACATGCCAAATAAAATGCATATCTTGAATTTTCTGAGAATAGCCTCTGAAGATCTCTTTATTCTTGATGATTTTATTGAACTTTGCATAACTGGTAAACCGTAAGAGATAGACAAAAACTTGTGCACAAAAATACATATTTCTCATAGTACGCCGAGGAAGCATTCTATATTGAAATTTCGCCGGAAATAGGTACGCGTTTTGAGACATCCTGAAAACCTACGCGCACGTATATGTCTGTGAAAATTGAGACGTCGGCTATATAACATACACAAGCCCCAAAATCCACTTAAATAAAACATGGGTCTTGCAACTTAATTAAAACATTTAATATGTTATGGAAGAGTGGTTAGACCAAGGTGGCCCAGGTTCAATTTTAAGGGACGCATGTGGGATTTGTGGCGTCTGAATGGGTTTCCTCCGGATGCTCCGGTTTTCCTCGCTATTCTTTCCACCAATTAATCCATCATCACCTTTCCTATCAACCATTTCGCCTACATTTCATATCATCTACCACCTCTCGTTTCGATCAGTTATTGGGCTGACCCCCATCCCTGGATACTCATCTAATCCACAGCTCGTCTGTCCTCAACAGGCATCTGCCCCAGGTAAGTCCTTGGGTTGTCACTCCTCCGTATGAGGAGGGTAAACAAAAGGACAAGGCGGTTACGTTATTTACTGATTAACAAAATGTATACGTGAGTAACCTGTGAAGTTTTCTTAGTTGAAAAATCAATATTGTATAGTTGATTAGATACTAGCGATAGATAAAATCCTTCTGCAAGAAAACATAAATCTTGATAAACATATCCGTGGAGTTTTTTTTTTTTCTTAAGAAAAAAACTAATGTATTCCATTCACAGGACTTACTCTACCTATTCTGCTCATAAACTATTGTTACAAAATATTATTTTATCTAGATCTTGCTAATTGAGATAAACATTATCAGAAATCCTCACATTATTTGTTTCCTTCTGAGGAAAAGGGAAATAAGAGGATAAGCTAGACATGAGCCACAGTCAAATATTTTAAAAGCTGGTCGCTATGTGAACAATTGAAGTTCGGTTCGCTTTGCAAGGTCAGTAGTAAAACAGAAGAGAGATGAAACGAAAGGTGGCTTCCCGTTTGAGGAGCCCTACGTAGTTTAAAATTGAAATAAACAATAAGGAATATATCGGAAACGGTCAATTCCACAGCAAAAATGTATATGGCTAAAATTGTGTTTTAACGAGACGTGCATTTTTTGTGTAGTAAGTTTTTGGTCTATCTCTTTAAGTTTCCCACACATATCAAGATATACATTTTATTTGCCATGTAAATAACTTAATATACGGTATTTTAATAACAATCTTTGTGCCAATTTTTAGAAAAACAAAATTTTGAAACGTTTTCCAAGGGTAATTTGGGGAGGGGGATTTTCTTGAAAATGTTCGTGTGGCATCCTTGGAACAAACTCAAATACCAAGTTTGTTATTTAATGGTCTTTTCGTTTTTGACCTACGACACACACACACACACACACGGACCTGTTTCTAAAAATGTTTTTTGGACACAGGGGACCACATAACATATATTTCCTGTGAAATCTCGGTATCGAATTTTTGGGTGAAATACCGTACCTTATCTATACATTATGTACTTGCAAGGTAAGTGTAGAGAAAGTAAAGAAAAAATCTGAGGTGTTGCTTCTCACCTCATTCTCCTAAAAACTATTCTTACAAAGGCATTTTCTTCTAACTATTCTTGATAATCCAGTTAAACTTGCGTTACACATTTCGTTGTGGGATACGACAGGTAAAGCAGTCAAATATTTAAAGAGTGTGTCGCTGAATGTTTAGAAATTTCATGCTGTTATATATTGCCTTAAGAGAAAAAATCTGACTTTCTCTACATCTCTGTAACAAATTATAATTAAAAAGCTTATTCTCCTATTATTCATGCTAAACGAGATAAACATTAGCAGAAATGATCTTATTACCTGCTTCCTTATAAGTATAAGGCAAATAAGGGAATACACTAGGCTAAAGTGATAGTCAAATCTTTTAAAAGCTGGTTGCCAACTTGATTCTTTGCATGACCAGGAGTTGACAAGTTCTCATATGAGGAAGTATTTTAAAACTGAAACTAATAACAAGCAATATGCTAGAAACGGTTAGCTCCACGAATATATATGAATGAATAATGTGTTTTAACGATATCTATATTTTTTGTGTACAAGGTTTTTGTCTACCTTTTGCTGTTTACCAATTATGCAAAATTCCGAAAAATTCATCCAGAATAAATACGTCTTGAGAGACTGTTCCCAGAAAATTCAAGATATGCATTTTATTTGTTATGTAAATATCTTTAATGTACGTTATTTTAATCAAAAACGTTAGAGCCATTTTTGAGAAAATCAAAATTTTCGAACATTTTTCCATGTAAAGGTTAGTGGGGTGTCGTATCCTTGGAAGATAATAAACTTAAATACCAAGTTTCGCATTTAATGGGCATTTAGTTTTTGAGCTATGCCGCCCACAGGCACACACGGGCGTGGACATTTTTCTAAAAATCTGATGTGCACCATTCACAGGACTTTCTCCAAATCCCTGCAACAAATAATTCTTAAAAAGCTTATACTTCTATTTACTTTATGCTAATCAGAAAAAAATAGAAATAGTCTAGTTACTCGCTTCCTTGTAAGTAGAAGCGAAATAAGGAAAACCGTAGGTTAAAGTGATAGTCAAAAGCTGGTTGCTATGTCAATGAAGTTCCTTTGTCTATATGGATAGGAGTTGACAAGTTAAAATATGAGAAAGGTATACGTTTTTCATAGCAGAAACCAAAAATAAGGAATGTCACAAAAACGACGAACTCCACGAAAAAAAATGTATATAACATAAATTGTGAGTTTTAATGTGTTCTACATTTTTTGTGTAGTAAGTTTTTGTCCATCTCTTACGGTTTAGCAGTTATTCAAAATTTAGTAAAATTCATCCAGAATAAACTACTCTTCAGAGGCTATTCCCAGAAAATTCAAGATATACATTTTATTTGTCAGGTAAATATCTTTAGTATACAAAATTTTAATCAAAATCGTTAGAGCCATTTTTGAGAAAATCAAAATTTTCGAAAAAAGTTCCATGTAAAGGGTAGTTGGGGGTGGGGGAATTTTTCTCAAAATCTTCGTGTCGCATCCCTGGAAGATACTAAACTTAAATACCAAGTTTGGTATTTTACCTACTTTTCGTTTTTGAGTTATCGTGTTCACAGACACACGGACACACGGACACACACACACGGACCTTTTTGTGAAAATGCTTTTTTTGGATAGTGGGGACCCTAAAACATATTTCCGGTGAAATCTCGATATCGAATTTTTTGGTGGAGTGCAATACTTTCTCTATACACTATGTACATAGTGCGTATGGAGAAAGTAAAAATGCTTTCTTTTTTATTCAGGGGGTCTCAAAACAAGTATTTCCGGTGAAATCTCGGTACGGAATTTGTTGGTGCAATACAATAACTTCTCTGTACACTATGTACATAGTACGTGTAGAGAAAGTAATAAAAATATATATCTTTTACAGTATAGGGTGTTTGAAAATGCATATATATTTTGTGCGAATTGAAATGTGGCTATTAAAGGAATGAAGGCAAGTTTGTGGAATTAGGAAGATTGTGGTAATCTCGCTGTGCAAACAGATGTAGACACCCCTCCTGTATGAACAAGTGGGTCGAGGGCAGTACAATCTCTTGAGGAAACGGTAGGTAATGTCTTAGCCTTCAGCACGGTCGCCACAACATGCCTGCAGCGATATTCCACATCATGTGGGTGGTAGTAGCTAATATTTGCTTTCATTCTCATCCTTTCACTGCATGTTTCTTCTTTATTCACTTCTATTTTTTCATCTCTGCAAACTTTTATGTCTTATTTACCTTCACTACTGTTTTTACGTGCTTTGCTTCCTTTATTCTCTTCTTCATTGCACTATCTTCTTCAATTCTACGCCCAAATTATTACTTTCTGTAGCTCGCATGTACTATGTACATCGTGTATAGACAAGGTATAGTATTCTACCCAAAATTTAATACAGAGATTTCGCTAAAAATATATGTTTTGTGGCCCCCTGAGTCCATTTTTAAAAACAGAACCGCGCGCGCGTGTGTGTGTTCATTACAAGTATGCTCGATTATTAATCATATTTACTGATTCTAAATCTGTTACACTTAAGCAAATAAAAAGTATCATTCTGGTTCTCATTTAAGTTCATTGATATTTTATTTAAAATTTATTTTTATTGTTTTTTGTATATTTGAAATTTAATTTATAGCTCAAAATTATACAATTTTTACATCTTCTATCTGAGTTATATTATCCTAGTCTTCCTGTGTGTCTGTGGACAGCATTGCTCAAAAACAAAAAGTCGGATAAACAATAATTCTGATAGTTCGGCATCTTCAAAGGATGCAACACGAACATTTACAAGAAAATTCCTCCACCCTCAACCACCCTTTACATGGAACATTTTTAGAAAAGTTTTATTTTCTCAAAAACGGCTCTTACCATAAATACTGCATGTTAAAGATATTCACATCACAAATAAAATGTATATTTAATTTTCTGGGAATAACCTTTGAAGAGTTATTTATTCGGGATGAATTTTACTGGATTTTGCATAATTAGTAAACTGAAAGAGATAGGCAAAAGCTTGCTACACAAAAAGTGTAGATCTTGTTAAAACACACCATTTATGTGATTCACATTTTTTCGTGGAGTTGACCATGTTAAGATATTCCTTGTTTTTAAGTTCAGTTTTAAAGTATTTAAACGTTTCTCATACAGAAATTTGTCATGCAAAGAAACAGATTTTAATCGCATGGCAACCAGCTTTTATAAGATTTGAGTATCGATTTAGTCTAGTGTATTCCCTTATTTCCCTTCTACTTGCAAGTAAGCAAGTAATAAGAACATGCCTACTAATCGATAGCATGAAGTACACAGAAGAATAAGCTTTATAACAATAATTTGTCACAGAGCTGTAGAGAAAGTTATGTGAATGGAACTAATCAGATGTTTTATTCCCTTCTCTTCTCTGTCTAGTTCTCCGCAATTACCACAGTGTTCTGGTTTTTTCATCGCATTCTCTTACGTTGTTTTGAAACATTCTTCTCTTTTCTATTCTTTTTCCTTTTGCCCTCTTTCTTCAATACTTCCTTTCTTTGCCTATTCATGTTCCACATCTATGCTTACTCAGATCTCTTCTCTCCTAGCTTAACTTTTTATTGTCACTGGTTCATTTCTCGTTAGGATTTTTCCCTACTTCCTTATTAGCTCTTTTCTTCTCCATTGCAACTTATCTTCAATGTCGTTCCCACATTATTTCCTAAGTTACACCATTTGTACTACGTCTTCTATTTGTTTCCCTCTCTCCTTCTTATTTCTTCCGATTCTTTCCCCGTTCTCTGCTTTAATCCTCCAGTTCCGAGGCGTAGTCAAAGGGTTGAACCCCTCTGACTTTCTCTACCTATTCTGTAACAAACTAATTACAACATTTTAAACCCCTATCTACTTCAAATAATCAAGGTAAATATTAGCAGAAACGGACTTATTACTTGCTTTAGGTTAAAGCGATAGTCAAACCTTTTAAAAAGCTCGTTGGCTCGTGAAACAATTGAAATTCGGTTCTTTTTTGCACTCCCGGGAGTAAAACAAAAGAGATATGAAACGAAAATAGTCTTCCCACTTGAAATTTTTAGTCATTAACACTGAAACAAATAACAAGGAATATCTCATAAATGGTTGACTTTACAATGAAAAAAAAAGCATATATAAGATATATATATTGGTTTAGTAAGTTTTTGTCTGTCTCTTACGGCTTACGAGTTATAAAGTCATTGTTAAACCTATGACATTTTAAACCAAATCGTTTAAGCCTTTTTGAGAAAATAAAATTTTTCGAAAGGTTTTCCACCAAAGGGTAGTTTTGGGTGGGGTATTTACTAAAAATCTCCCTGTTTTCCTTGAAAGATTCTGAACTTAATTATGAAGTTTAGTATTTAACGAACTTTACGATTTTTAGCTATGTTTTTCACAGACACCCACGCACACCTAGGGACCTCTTTCTAAATATTTTGGAATAGGGATCTCAAAACATGTATTTCCAGTGAAATCTCGACTTCGAACTTTAAGTGGAAAACAACATACTGTATACAGTAAAAATACTTCAATTCAGGATTAATTCATATTTATTATTTGATTTCATGCAAATCGTTTAAATACGGATCCCTATTTAATATTTTTGTGGTTATGCTACTGCTCCTGTTAATTCTTATTTCCTCCTAATTTTTACTTTCTCTACACATACTATGTACATAGTGTACAGAGAAGATATTGTACTGCACCCAAAAATTCGATACCGAGATTTCACCGGATATATACGTTTTAGGACCCCTTGAAGCCAAAAAAAGCATTTTGGTAATATGTTTTTGTGTGTGTGTGTGTGTGTGCGCGCGCACGCGTCTGTGGGCAACATTGCTCAAAAACGAAAAGACCGCTAAATACTAACTTGGTCTTTAAGTTCAGTCTTCTCCATGGATGCGACAAGAAGATTTTCAAGAAAATTCCCCCACTCCCAACTACCCTTTAGATGGAAAAAAATTCGAAATTTTTGATTTTCTCAAAAACGGCTCTAACGATTTTGATTAAAATATCATATATTAAAGATATATACGTGACAAATAAAATGTACATCTTGTATTTTCTGGTACTAGCTTCTGAAGACATCCTTATTCTGGACGAATTTTGCGGAATTTTGCATAAGTGGTAAAGCTGCTACACAAAAAATGTAGGTCTCATTAAGACACACAATTTATATTATATACGTTTTTCGTGGAGTTGGCCGTTTTTGAAATATTTCTTGTTATTGGTTTCAGTTTTAAAATACTTTTCTCAAACAGAAACTTGTCAACTCCTGGCCACGCAAAGAAACGGGTTTCAACCCCATAGCAACCACATTTTAAAACATTTGACTGTTGGTTTAGCCTAGTGTATTCCCTTATTTCCCTTTTACTTATGAGGAATTAAGTAATTAGACACTTTCTGCTAATTAATATCTCGATTAGCATTGAGTGGATAGAAGAATAAGCTTATTAACAATAATTTGTTACAGAGATGTAGAGAAAGTGATGTGAATGGAGCACATGAGACTTTTGCTGTTCTGTGTGGCGCATGCTACTTGAGCGCTGCCCGTGGCGACTCGCGAAGCTACTCCTGGTACAGAACCCGGCGGGCGGCAGACCGACCAGTATATCGCCGCGCGTCTTGCTGTGGTGTGAAGTGTCATGATGCTGATGAACCTGATCAAGGATACGGGCGGGGGTGGCAAGCCGCCTCAAGAGGAGGCGGGCACCTTGCTGGCCGCCAAAGTCGACATCGAGAAAGGTACGTCCGAAACTGTCCATTACAAATCATATCAAAAAATCTGATGTGTTCCATTCACATGACTTTCTCCACATCGCTGTAACAAATTATTGTTAAAAAGCTTATTCTTCTATGTACTGCATGCTAATCAACATAATCATTAGCAGAAATCTTCTTAATGACTTGCATCTTGTAAGTAGAAGTAAAATAAGGGAGTTCACTAGGCTAAAACAATAGTCAAATCTTTTAAAAGTTGGTTGTCATGTGGTTGAAATCCGTTTCTATGCAGCGCCAGGAGTTTATAGCTTTCCGTGTGAGAAAAGTTTTAAGTATTTTAAATCTGAAACAAACAACAAGGAATATCTCAGAAATGATCAACTCCACGAAAAAAAAAAACAAAAAACAACAACAAACAAAAAACAAAAAAAAAAACCTATAGACATAAATTGTGTGTTTTGGCGTAGTCTATTATTTTTTGTGCAGTAAGTTTCTGTCTGCATCTTAAGGTTTATCAATTATGCAAAATTCATTCAGAATAAAAAGGTCTTCAGAGAATATTCCCAGAAAATTCAAGATATACATTTTATTTGCCATATAAATATCTTCAGTATACGGTACTTTTATTCAAAATCGTTAGCCATATTTGAGAAGAAAAAAACATTTCGAATTTTTTTTCATGTAAAGGGTAGTTTGTGGTGAGGAGATTTTTCTCAAAACCTTCGTGTCACATTCCTGGAAGATATTAAACTTAAATACCAAGTTTGCTATTTTACCGACTTTTCCTTTATGAGTTCTCTTGTTCACATACACACACACACACACACACACACATGCGCGTGAACCTTTTTCCAGAAATGCTTTCTTTTTCACACAGAGTATCCTAAAACGTGTATTCTTCTATCTACTTCATAATATACGATATAAACATTATCAGAAATGGTCTTACTACTTATTTTCTTGTAGGTTCAAGCTCAATAAGGAATACATAGACTGAAACGATAGTCAGACCTTCTAAATGCTGGTCGCTGTGATGGATTTCAAATTCCGTTCTCCTTGCATGACCAGAAAGAAAGAACGAAAAGCGGATGAAGACTTCTCATTTGAGAAAAAATATGTGTACTGGGAAATATATCCCAT
Organism: Hymenopus coronatus; assembly: GCA_030762935.1. NCBI lineage: Eukaryota > Metazoa > Arthropoda > Insecta > Mantodea > Hymenopodidae > Hymenopus > Hymenopus coronatus. Next base: position 15,618,566 of record CM060895.1, read on the forward strand.
AAGAAGGAATGCTTTGGAAAGAAATGTTTAACTCTAGAAAAAATGTAACTGACATAAATTCTATCTTTTAACGAGAACTACTTTCGGTACCGAGATTTCACCGGAAATATATGTTTTAGGGTCCCCAATATCCAAAAAAATCATTTTCACAAAAAGGTCCGTGTGTGTGTGTGTGTGTGTGTCCGTGTGTCCGTGTGTCTGTGAACACGATAACTCAAAAACGAAAAGTCGGTAAAATACCAAACTTGGTATTTAAGTTTAGTATCTTCCAGGGATGCGACACGAAGATTTTGAGAAAACTCCCCCCACCCCAACTACCATTTACATGGAACTTTTTTCGAAAATTTTGATTTTCTCAAAAATGGCTCTAACGATTTTGATTAAAATTTCGGATATTAAACATATTTACCTGACAAATGAAATGTATATCTTGAATTTTCTGGGAATAGCCTCTGAAGAGTAGTTTATTCTGGATGAATTTTACTAAATTTTGAATAACTGCTAAACCATAAGAGATAGACAAAAACTTACTACACAAAAAATGTAAAACACATTAAAACACACAATTTATGTTATATACATTTTTTTCATGGAGTTCGTCGTTTTTGTGACATTCCTTATTTTTGGTTTCTGCTATGAAAAACGTATACTTTTCTCATACTGGAACTTGTCAACTCCTATCCATATAAACAAAGGAACTTCATTGACATAGCAACCAGCTTTTGACTATCACTTTAACCTACGGTTGTCCCTTATTTCGCTCCTACTTACAAGGATGCGAGAAATAAGACTTTTTCTGCTAATTTTTTTATCTGATTAGCATAAAGTAAATAGAATTATAAGCTTTTTAAGAATTATTTGTTGCAGGGATATGGAGAAAGTCATGTGAATCGTACACATCAAATTTTTGTACATAAGTTTGCCTATCTCTTACGGTTTACAAGTTATGCAAAAATCATCCAGAATGAAGAAGATATTACCATAAATGTCAGCATAAACATTTCATTTAACATGTAAACATCTTAAACATGTTGTCTTTTAATTTTTTGAGAAATTCCAAATTTTCGGAAAAATGCCATGTTAAGGGTAGTTGAAATGGGGAATTTTCTTAAATTCTCATCCTTGGAAACTTGAGTTTTGAGTTATAGTGTACACATACACATACACACACACATACACACACACACACACACACACACACGCACGCACACGAACCTCTTTATAAACATTTATCACGTTTCTATGGGAATTGAAATTGATTTGAGTACATTTATCGTATTGAATACTGTAAGGAAACGCGGATTCAAATCGTATTGCATCTTGGATCCGATCCTCTTAAAAAGTCGGATCGGAATGAGATCGGATCGAAATATGTTGCTTATATGGAAAACACTTCCTTATTCAACTCATTTTGAATACGGCAAAGAAACTCTACTTCTGCTATACTCGTTGTACGCGGTAGTCACCTGTTAATATATATTTTTTAAATTTCTCTATGGTAGATTATAATAGAACTATTTTTATGGTTTCTACAGTTTGCAATATATTCTCAAATATAATTATTTAACATCAAAATCTGTAAGCAATACACAGATAGCATATGTAAGTTTAGCCCGTTCGCCAACACAATTAAAAATCGACCAACATGAATGGAGGAATAAAAGTATTCTCGGAGCTTACGTACTCAAAAGGAACTCAATTCGTATTGATGTAACATGTCAAACGCAGATCGCATTGAGATGGAATTGAATTCGAATCTATCTTAATCCCTCATGGGAACGCAGCAATTTTTTTTTTTTTTTTTATTATTCGGGGAGTCTTAAAACGTGCATTTCCGTGATTTCTCGATAACGAAGTTTTGGGTTGAGTACAACACTTTCTCTTCTTACTATATATATAGTAAAATAATAAAGAATGGAGTACATACTAAACTTGGTTTATAAATTCAGTATCTTCTAACGATGTGTCACGGATTTGGAGAAAACAAAATACCTTAACTAAAATACCATTTGTTTATTTTGCATTGCGTATAAAACATATTATATCGAACTTTCTGTAAATATCCTGTAAATTCATAATTTCATTATTACACCACAAGGTATATACAAATACGTACTCTACAAAAAGTAAACTGTAGGTTCAGTTATATTAAAGCACTTTTTCTGTAGCAACAGCAGTGTTTTAAATATTCTTTGTTATATTTTGAAGTTTTTCAAGAAATTTAAAGCATATTAGATGGAGTATTCTTTCTTTCCAAATGAGGTCATTAATAATAAACATCTGATACGCTCCATTCACATGCTTTTCTCTACATCTTTGTAACAAATTATTGTTAACTTATTCTTCTGTGTCATGTTAATCTAGATAACCATTAGCAGAAACGGCTTACTACTTAGTTCCTTATAAGTAGAAGGGAAATAAGGGAATACACTAGGCTAAACTGACAGTCAAATGTTTTAAAATGTGGTTGCTATGGGATTGAAATCCATTTCTTTGCATGGCCAGGAGTTGACAAGTCCCCATACGAGAAAAGTATATGTATTTAAAAACTGAAACCAATAACAAGGAATATCTCGAAAATGGTCAACTTCACGAAAAAAAAAATGTATATAACATAAATTGTGTGTTTTAAGGAACTCTAATTTTTGAGCAAATTTTTGTCTATCTCTTACGTTTACCAGCTATGCAGAATTCTGCAAAATTCATCCAGAATAAAGTAGTCTTCAGCGGCTATTCCCAGAAAATTCAAAATATACATTTTATTCGTCATCTAAATATCTTTAATATAAGATGTTTTGATCAAAATCGTTAGAGCTATTTTTTGAGAAATTCAACATTTTCGAGAATTGTTCCATGTAAAGGGTAGTTGGTGGTGACAGAATTTTCTTGAAAATCTTCGTGTCGTATCCTTAGTTGGTACTGAAATTAAATTTCAAGTAATATCCATCCAAAAATTCGATGTCGAGATTTTACCGGAAATATATATTTTGAGGTCTTCTGTGTCCGAAAAAAGCATATTTAGAAAAAAAGTGTGTGTGTGTGTGTGTGCGTGTGTGTGTGTGCGGACATCTCAAAAACGAAAAAACCGTTAAATACCAAACTTTCAAGAATGCGACGGGAAGATTTTCAAGAAAATCCCCCCCCCCCCCACAATCTACCCTTTACATGGAAACAAATTTAAATTTTGTTTTTCTCAAAAACTTCTCTAACTATTTTAATTAAAATTCCGTATATAAAAGATATTTACATCACAAATAAAATGTATATTTTGAATTTTCTGGGAATATCCTCTTTATTCTGGATCCGTTTTGAAGAATTTTACATGACGGTTCAACCGTAAGAGATAGACCAAAACTTACTAACCATAAACTGTAGATCTCGTTTATACACAATTTATGCCATTTACATTTTTATGTAGAGCGAAAGTTTCTGAGATATTGTTTGTTATTGGCTTCGATTTTAAACAAATTAAAGTTTCCTCAAACGGGAAGTGACGTTCGTTTCATCTCTCTTATCATACTACAGGCCATGCAAAGCGAACCAAACTTCAGTTGTTTCAGTTAGGACCAGCTTTTGAAAGATTTGACTTTCGCTTTAGCCTAGTGTACTCCCTTATTTCCATTTACCTAAAAGAAATCAAGTTATGAGACACTTTTTGCTAGCGTTTGTACTTGATTAGCACGTCGCAGATAAAAGAATAATCTTTTGTAAGGAAAGTCTTTTGTGTAACAGCTAGAGAAAGTTATGTGACTGTAACAGATCAGAATGTTTTGTTATCTAATTATTACAAAATCTTCACATTTCAATGAGGAAGCTCTCTAAAAATGGAATTTTGTGAAAGAACTCGCGTGTAATAAGATAAATGATCATCTGGTGTGCCAGAAGTATAATTATTATCTGCTCATGTGATAAATTAATCTACCTAGTTCTTAACATTATTTCAACTTGCAGCCATTGGTTTTATAGGCGCCGACTTATAGGAGCCAAAGAACTTTCTGCCCCCCTAGCTTATAAAGCCAGGGGTATCGCCTCCTCAACAAATTTACAGAAGGGGCCTGGCAACCCTAAAATTCTAAGATAAAGTTTTCACAGTAAAAAATCTGATGTGTTCCATTCACATGACTTTCTCTACATCTCTGTAACAAAGTATTGTTAAAAAGCTTATGCTTCTATTAACTTCATGCTAATCGAGAAACATTAGCAGAAATAGTCTTATTAGTTGCTTCCTTGTAAGTAGAAGCGAAATATGGGAGTACCATAGGTTAAAGTGGTAGTCAATAGCTGTTAGCTATGTGACTGAAGTTCCTTTGTTTGTATGGACACGAGTTGACAAATCCCTGTATGAGAAAAGTAAGTTTTTCAAAGCTGAAACCAAAAACAAGGAATATCTAAAAAAAAAAAGAACAACTCCACGAAAAAGAAATATAACATAAATGTGTGTTTTAACGTGCTCTACATTTTTTGTGCGGTAAGTTTTTGTCCATCTCTTACGGGTTAGCAGTTATGCAAAATTCCGTAAAATTCATCCAGAATAAAGTAGTGTTCAGAGGCTATTCCTAGAAAATTCAAGGTATATATTTTATTTGTCAGGTAAATATCTTTAATATACGACATTTTAATCAAAATCGTTAGAGCCATTTTTAAGAAAATCAAAAATTTCGATAAAAAAAGTTCCATGTAAAGGGTAGGTGGGGTGGAGGATTTTTTTGCAAATCTTCGTGTCGCATCCTTGGAAGATAGGAAACTTAAATACCAAGTTTGGCATTCAATGGTCTTTTCGTTTTTGAGCTATGCTGTCCACAGACACACATGCTTTTTTTGTATTCACGAGGTCCTAAAACATATATTTCCGGTAAAATCTTGACATCGAATTTTTGGGTGGAATACAATACCCTCCCTTTCCGCTATGTGCATTGTACATGCGGGGCTAGCGAAAGCAATAAATATCGCAAGGATCTCTGTCAGATTACTATTAGGAAAGTGCAAAAATGTAACATGGAATATTTTAAAAAGTCTGACGCTAAGAAAATAGCTATTTATGTATCAAGTATGCAAAATAAGGCTTTAGTAGACGAAATACTAAGTTTTGCGTACATGCAATAGCTTTAAGTAAAATATATAATAAACACTGCATAAATTAAACGATGTGGTGTGCAAATTGCTGAAAAACTTAATGGTAAGTTGTAAACCGTGCTAGGGCATTCTACGTAATAACAATATAAGTTTCGGATGCATGTTCTCAGCAATATGACAGGGAACGTACTTCAGACTGATGCAAGGTTAGCAGTGCTTCTCTTGTGAACGAAGATGCCATTTTTCTTTGTGTAGTGAAAAGTAATGGTCAAGTTTATGAATTGCTTTCAAAAATCTGATGTCTTATATACCTATTCTGAAACTCCAATTCTTACAAAAGATTATCCCTCTATCTATTTCAAGCGAAATATTAGCAGAAACTTTTTATTACACATTATCTTCCGGGTTTAAGGGGCAGAAGGGGATATAGTAGCTAAAGTGAAACACAAATCTTTTAAAAACTAGTTGCTATGTGTTGACCTTTTGTTCTTTCTTCTATTTTATGAACTTGAATGAATAATACATGGCGATTTATTGTTTACGAAATGTATAATAATTCGGAAATTTAAAGCAAAAATGAAGAATGTATCGGAAATGGTTACCAAAAATATGTATTTTACTTAAATTGTATGTTTTAACGAAGGTCGACTGCTAAGTCCCGAGCCTCTCGATGAAAACAGCATTTACATTTTTTTTATTTATTTCTCAACATAATCTCCAGAAAGGCTAATATATTTGTCATATCAGTGTTCTAATTTTATTAAATCATCTCTGTAGTGCGATTTATCAAGGTCCTAAAAATAGCTGTTTACCGCACCAATGATCTCGTTGCTTTGAAATCTTCATCCTCCAAGACATTTTTTGACGTTTGGGAACAGGTAGTAGTCACTGGGTCTAAGATCTGGCGAATAGGGTGAATGTTCAAGCAATTCGAACTTTAATTCGCTCATTTTTCTCATTGCAATGACTGAACGTTGGGTCGGAGCATTGTCGTGATGAAACAAGATTTCCTTTGTTTTTAGTTGTTGTTTTTTTTTTTTCCAAATGAGGTATTTTTATTTTCATCTCATCACTCAAACGTTGCAGTAAGCTTGCGTAGTAGTCAACAGTGATACTTTTACTCTTTTCCAAGTAATTAATAAAATAATTCCCTGTGCATCCCAGAAAACACTCGCCATAACCCTGTTAGCTGAGAAAATTGACTTAGCCTTCTTTGGAGTTGGTTAACCTGGCGCAATCCACTGTTTTGACTGTGATTTACTTTCTGGAGTGTAGTGATGTAACCAGGTTTCATCCCTGTTAATAAGCCGTCTCGCAAATTCACTGGGATTTTTACGGTAGAGTTCCAAATTCTTAACAGAAACAGTTTTCCTTTGCAACTTTTGATTAGGTGTCAACAAACGCGGCGCCCATCTTACACAGACCTTGTGAAAACCCAAAACATTACTTAAAATATTAATTGCACGGTCGTTTGATATATTTACAGCCTCTGCTATATCAAACAAGTTTAATCTGCGGTCTTCCAGTAATAACTGATGCACTTTTTTCAATGATCTCTGCAGTTGTCACTTCTACGGGACGTCCAGAGCGAGGCTTATCACTAGTGCTCGTACGTCTCATTTTAAACTTTACAACCCACCTTTTAATCATGGAATATGAAAGAGCAGAGTCTTTCAATGTAGTGTCCATTTCCTCCTTGATTTCTTTAGGCGTTAAGCCTTTCAAATGGAAGTATTTAGTCATTGCTCGTTTTTCCAAATCCTCTTATTTTCGTGAAAACTCTAAAGCTGTCTTATTTAAAATGCTGTCATTCGAAAACTAAGCAAGCTATTGACCTATAACTATGGATATACTCTCTTAAGGTTTCCGTTTATGGGAAAGTTATCCAATGAAGATGTCTTCAGAGGGTATTCTCAGAAAATTCAAATTATTTATCATATAAATATCCTTAATATATGCCATTCTAATCAATTCGTTACAGACTTTTGTGATAAATTGGATATTTACTAGTAAAATAATCCATGAAAGGAGTGTATTGGTGGCTGCTTCTAGTGTTGGCCGCTCACATTTTTGCCGACGTTTGGCGCTATGTTGCGCTTCTTCTCGGCACTATGCTGGAAGCAGCTACCAATGTACAGCGTTACTATAAATGATATTTCCGATTTAAAGCGTGAATAACTATCTTAGACACTTAGAAACTTGATATTGGTATTAATTGAAGGGGAAACTCAAATATTTTGGTTAAGTTGGTGAACCTGAATGCATATTTATTAATTTCGTTGCTAGGAGACGATATAATAGAAAAATGGTTGCAGAGGAAGGCAGGAGGACACTTTGCATGTTAGATTTTAACATATCTCAGTCTCTTATCACTGTAAAACGATATTTTAGAAGAAAATTTGGTGTTGATTCATTCAGTGGGCCCGGTATCCGTAAGTGATACGCTAACTTCAAAACGAGGAAATACATATGTAAGCGGAAGTCAACCGGTGGTCAATCAGTAAGTGAGGCAAATGTGGAGAGTGCGAGAGAGAGTTTCGCACCAACTCCACCGTAAAAGCCAGTAGGAAATTAAACATCCCCTAACAAACTGTGTGGAAAATTTTACGGAAACGTTTGAAGTTGCATCCATGCTGTCCGCAATTGTTTTTTCCAAAACTCATATCCTTTGTGTACTTTTCCTGACAGATAGAAAGTGCTTCGTCACTAAGCAACAATGATTCGATGAAACCTCCGATGAAAATCTAGCACACAAAATGCTCCCTGTCTTCGTTTGTAGCCATTTTTTGTTATGTTGTCTCCTAGCAACGAAATGAATAAATATGCAACAGATTCACCAATATAATAAACATATTTGAGTTTCTCTTTCCATTGCTACCAATATCATGTTTCTAAGTGTCTCCTAACGATAGATATACGGGTTTGTATTAGGAAAGATCATTTGTAGTAACGCTGTATTAGACAACGGCCGTGGAAGCCTATGCATTTACATATAAAAGGTGCTTTGGGGAGGGATTTTTCTTTAAGATCTTCGCGTAGCATCCTTGTAAGATACTGGACTTAAATACCAAGTTTGGTATTTAATAGTTTTCGTTTTTGAATGATACAGTTCACAAGCGCGCTCGCGCACAGACACACACACACACACACCTATGAAAGTTTTCCTAAAACTTTTTTTATTTATTCAGGAAACTTCAGAAAATGATGCTCCAGTAAACTTTCGGTATCAAAATTTTGGTGGAATGCAACAGTTCCCCTTCTCACTATAGGTAAATACAAGTCGTGGGTAGATAAATAAAATGAATTCGATTGTTATTCGAGTATTATAAAGGTAGCGATATAATAAACGTAATAAAGATGAGCAGATTTTCCCTGCAGGTTTAGGAAATGTATTCAGCTTATGTTAAGCATTTCTGTGTTAGAGCATGTGCATAAATAACGCAGCTGATTTTACCGCAAACTTGCAGCATCTGTTTTAACTAAACACTTTTAAATGGATGTTTACACTTGCAGAAGAAGTGCACGTGTTCTCGGAAGTACGATGTCTAATCACCTTAGCAACGCATGTTGCATACAAGCACGGCGCTATCGCGACTCACGGGAGCCAACTAAATTCACCACCTTCAAACCAGATTTTATCGCCACCTACATTCATTCTGTGCAGTTTTTTGTCTGCTCTTATTTGGAAAGAACACCTCAAGGCATAAATATGGTTCAGGTATCAAATTAAAGATATTATCATACGGATGTACCAACGGAACAGGAAAATGAGCTAGGGGCAAGGATTTGGGTGTGGCGAAGCGCAAACTTTTCATGGGGAGAGGAATGCATTATTTCCTGTAACTTGCAAATTTTATACAAAAAAGTTTGAAAAAAGAATCTCATGTGTCTATTCACATGACCTTCTCTGCATCCTGTAATAAATTATTGTTAATAACTTATTCTGTTACCTACTGCATGCCAATCGGGATTAACAGTAGCAGAAACGGTCTTATTATTTAGTCCCTTATAACTAGAAGAGAAATAAGGAAATACACTAGGCTAAACAGACAGTCAAATGCTTCTTTGCGTGGCCAGGAGTTTACAGTTCCTGTATGAGAAAAGTGTTCAGTATTTTAAAACTGAAATCCATAACAAGAAATATCTCGAAACGGTCAACTTCAGGAAAAAAATGTATGACATAAAATGAGTGTTTTAAAAAGATCTACACTTAGTGTGTATTACGTTTTGTCTATCTCTTATGGTATAATAGTTATACAAAATTCAAAAAAATTCATCCAGAATAAAGAATATTCAGAAGCTGGTCCCAGAAAATTCAAGATATACATTTTATTTGTCATGTAAATATCTTAAATATAAGAGATTTTAAAGAAAATAAAATTTTTCTAAAACTTTCCATGTAAAGGATAGTTGGGGATGGGAAATTTTCCTGAAATCACACACACACACACACACACACACACACACACCATACACAGACAATTTTCTAAAAATGATTTTTTTTATTCAGGATTTCCCAAAACATGTATTTGTGGTGAAATATCGGTATCCAAATTTGGATAAAACACAATATCTTCTCTACACACTATGTACATAGTACGTGTAGAAAAAGTAAAAAAATTGTCTATGCATTTCAAATTTGGTTGAAGTCAGTATAAACTTAAGAGTGGTTAGGTAAAAAGCCTTCGTATTGAGGTAGTTGAATATTTCGAATCGAGTCTAAAGATTTTGAAAACCTTTTAATCGTAGTTCGATTCCACTATCGTTATTATTTAGTTATGCCGAATCGTCTGTTACTTTCTGGATTGCCGTCGTAGATCGATTTAAAACACTAAGTGTATTTCAAATTACCTTTTTTGGCATCAGCTGCTTCCGAGATATCCGTTATTAATAATTTGATGTATTAAAATACTTTGTCATTCTTATAAAGTCCCGACGACATTCACAGTTCTCGCAATTACATGAAAAGAGTATGGTCAGCACTTCTGAAACATTTTACTGTTACTACTCCATTTGCATGTATAACAAAGCGTGTAATATAGCTATTTCTACAAAGGTTTATCTCGGTTAAAATGAAGAGATAGAAAAAAAAAAAAAATCTGATGTGTTTCAATCACATGACTTTCTCTACATATCTATAACAAAGTATTATTGCTAAGCTTTTTCTTCTATTTACTTCGAGATAAACATTAGCAGAAGCGCTGTATTACTTATAAGTAACAGGAAAATAGCCGACAATCAAATGCTTTAAAATGTGGTTGCTATAGCATTGAAATCCGTTTCTTTGCGTGGCCAGGAGTTGGCAAGTTCCTGTACGAGCAAAGCTTAAGCATTTTAAAACTGAACTATTAACAGAGAATATCTAAAAATCGATCAACTCCACGAAAAAATGTGTATGACATAAACTGTGTTTTAACGAGATCTACATTTTTATGTAATTAGTAAACTTTTAACTGTCTCTTATGGTTTACCAGTTATACAAAATTCAGCCAAACTTATCCAGAATGAACAGGTCTATTCCCAGAAAATTCTTGATATACAGCTTATTTCTCTTGTAAATATCTTAAATATAAGAGATTTTAATCAAAATCGTTAGAGCCATTTTTAGCTATGCTGTCCACAGACACCACACACACACACACACACACACAGACACACACGAACCTTTTTTCAAAGACTGAATTTTTCAGACTCAGGGTACCTCAAAATATAGTATATTTCCGGTGAAATCTCGGTATCGAATTTTTGGGTGGAATACACTACTAGGGTCGGCTGATAAGTCCCGAGCCTCTCAATGAAAACAGCACTTAATTTTTTTTTTGTTACTTTATTTCTCAACATAATCCCCAGAAATGCTAATACATTTCTCATATCGGTATTCTTATTTAATTAAACCACCTCTGTAGTGCGATTTATCAAGGTCCTCAAAATAGTTGTTTACCGCATCAATGATCTCCTCGTTGCTGTGAAATCTTCGTCTTCCAAGACATTTTTGAGGTTTGGGAACAGGTGGTAGTCACTGGGTGCAAGATCTGGTGAATAGGGTGGATATTCAAGAAATCAAATAACGTCTTTTTCGTTTCACCTCATCACTTAAACGTTGCAGTAAGCTTGCGTATTAGTCACCAGTGATACTTTTACCTTTTTCCAAGTAACTAATAAAAATAATTCCCTGTGTATCCAGAAAACACTCGCCATAACCTTGTTAGCTGAGAAAATTGACTTAGCCTTTTTTGGAGTTGGTTCACCTGGCGCAATCCACTGCTTTAACTGTGATTTACTTTCTGGAGTGTAGTGATGTATCCAGGTTTCATCCATTGTAATAAACCGTCTCAAAAATTCACTGGGATTTTTACGGTAGAGCTCCACATTCTTAACAGTAACAGCTTTTCTTTGCAACTTTTGATCAGGTGTCAACAAACGCGGCATCCATCTTACACAGACCTTGTGAAAACCCAAAACATTACTTAAAATATTAATTGCACGTTCGTTTGATATATTTACAGCCTCTACTATCTCAAACAACTTTAATCTGCGATCTTCCAGTAATAAGCGATGCACTTTTTTCAATGATCTCTGGAGTTGTCACTTCTACGGGGCGTCCAGAGCTAGGCTCATCACTAGTGCTCGTACGTCCCATTTTACACTGTGCAACCCACCTTTCAATCATTGAATATGAAGGGCAGAGTCTTTCAATGCACTGTCCTACATTTCCTCCTTGATTTCTTTAGGCGTTAGGCCTTTCAAATGGAAGTATTTAATTACTGCTCGTTTTTCCAAGTCCTCCATTTTCATGAAAACTCTAAAGTTGTCTTGTTTAAAATGCTGTCATTCGAAAACTAAACAAGCTATTGACCTGTAGCTATGAATACAAGGTAGTCTGGAGTTAAACTATACGTTGCTACCGTCTAATGGGACTAGTGGCGCCATATCTGTGGTAGGCCCGGGACTTATCAGCCGACCCTCGTACCGTCTCTATACAGTATGTACATAGTAGAGAAAGTAATAACTTGTATATTCTCTAATATGCTATTGAGGGTACACATCAGATTTATTTTGGTATAAGTGGGTGTGTTATTGCTACTTGTTGAAAGCGAAAAGAAAGAAACGATAGTATAATTTTAACAGGTTGAAAACAAGATACGCCCTGAAGAAAATTGCAAAGCAACCGTGTAATTTAGCTATCTTCAGGCCACAGCGTGCACATATAGATTAAAGTAACGGGAAAGAGTAACCAGCAGGCAAATAAAAGCAATCAGCCAAATTGAAATAATAGCCAATAAGATGCAAATAACGGACTGGATATTATTACACACACGATAGAAATATACCTGTTTTATCTCTCTAATACGTACAATGTACATAGTAGGTATGTAGGTATTGCATTCCAACCACAATTTCAATACCGAAATTTCACTGGCAATACATATTTTTAGGGTTCTTGTATAATAAATAAAACAATCTAGGAGTATTTTAGAAATAGGCCCGTATATGTGTCTGTGAACACATTAGTTTTTTTTTTTTTTTCGAGCCAGCCTACCCAGGATGCTTAGGGGGTCAGAAGCCTGTCGGGGAGCCAACGGCACGAAACCACAGAATGTAGAACCTGGAACGAGTGGTCGGCCCGTAGCCAGGCTTGAGCGTGAGGATGTGGATGATATGAAATGGAAGCGAAATAGATGATAGGAAAGGAGATGGTGAAGCGATTGGTGATGAAAACGTTGGCGGAGAAAACCTGCCCAGACGCTGCTTCTCCACCACAACCAGCGGTCTAACCACTCAGCCACGGCCACGCCAACACCATAGCTAAGAAACGAAAAGTACCAAACTGGTATTTATTTTCACTATCTTTTAAGCATAACAAGAAGATTCTCAATAAAATACTCCCACTGCAAGTTACCCTTTACATGGAAGATTTTTCGAATTTTTTAAATTTTCTCAAAATGGCTTTAACGACTTCGATTGAAATGCTATATATATTGAGGATATATACATGAAAATAAAATGTATATATTGAATTTTCTTAAAATGTCCTCTGAAGCTCTCTTCATTCTAAATGACTTTTGCATAACCAAGAAATCACAAGAGACAGACAAAACCTTACTCACAAAAATGTGGGTCTCATTGAAGCACACAATTAAGATCAGATTTTTTTTTTTTTTTTTTTTTTTTTTTTTTGTGGAGTTAACCGTTTCCAAGACATTCGTTGTGAGTTATTTTTTTAAATTGTCCAATAGTTATACTTTTTTCAAATGGAAAGTCGTCATTCATTTTTCATCCATATAAAACGGCATTAAAAGATTGTATTATCGCTTTACCTTAGTGTACTCCACAATTTCCCTTGAACCTATAAGACTATATTATAAAACTATTTACTGTCATGCAGTGGAAGAATAAGCTTTTTAAGAATAATTTGGTGCAGAATAGGTAGAGAAAAAAACATGTGAATGAACACATTAGATTATTTTATAATTGCGCGTTTGTTGCCATAGTGATGCATTAAACTTCCTGTATTGAATAAGAAAGTCACACGTTAAAATGTAAATGTACGTTACATTTTGATTCATTTGCAATATCTTGCCCTGCGTTCTAATATTTAGCAGGAAACAGTCTTACAATTTTAGCGACTCCTTATATAATTTCTACGATTTCAAACAAGCTCCATCCAGAATAATCGCCTAGCATTTGTTATCTCCTGATGAATCGATCCCCAGTCTTTGGTATGGCATCTCCAAGGAAGCACTGGTGACAGTTTGCATCATGAGTATATTGGTCTAATGGACAGCATGTCCTTTTTTATCTGTCTTTTAGATACTAGTATTTCAAGGAAATACACTTTTTGGGATCCCCTGTACCACGTATAAAAGGGTGTTCGCGCGTCTGTGTGTTTGTGTGTGAGCATAACATAACTCAAAAACGAAAAATCGGCTAAACACCAAACGTGATTAAGTTAGCATCTTCCAAGAATGCTACATTAAGATTTTCAAGAAAATACACCCACTCCAAACTCCAGTTACATGCAAAGTTTTCAAAAATTTTGTTTTTCTCAGAAGTGGCTCCAACGATTTTTATAAAATGTCATATTTTAAAGATGTTTACATAACAAATAAAATATATTACTTGAATTTATTTGAAATTACTTCATTCATTCTGCATGACTTTTGAATTACTAGTAAACAGTAAGAGAGACTAAAACTTGCTACACAAAAATGTATGTACATCTCGTCAAAACACACAATTTATACTCGTACGTTTGTGTTGTGTGCCTAACCGTTTTCGAGATATTCTTTTTTTTTTCTTATTATTTTTTTCATTTATATAACCCCCTTTGATATCTAAGTTCATATCGGCGGCTTTGAATTAGAAACAACTCGTTGTCTATAGGTTCTTTAAGATGGGTTTTTGTCATTTTGTTTTCCTCAAACACACACATCCACTCTCACATACAAAGAGATATTCTTTGTTATTGGTTTCAATTTTAAAATACTTATAATTTTTCAAACAATGTCGTCAGTGTTTCTTTTATTTTACTTCTGGCCATGCAAAGAAAACCAATTTCAACGTCATCGCCTAGCGACGGCTTTTAAATGATTTGTTTCTAATGACCCTTAATGTTTAAATAGGAATATTGATAACATTTCTTTTCATCCTTATTTTACATTCAAAGAAATCTTAGGGTTTGTTATCTTATTTATTATTTTTTGTATTTAATTTCTAAAGCAACCTTATATTCCAGGAGATCCAGAAAATTTTACACTCGCTAGTCCTCTTGTAGCCCTAGTGTATTCCCATAGTTCCCTTCTATATAAGGAAGAAAGTAATAAAAACGTCACTGTTAATTTTCATCTTCATTGCCATGAAGTATATGTAAGAATAAGCTTTTGAAGCAATAGTTTGTTGCAAAATAGAGAGAGAATGTCCTGTGAATTTAACATCAGATTTCTTACTAGCTTTGTAGCGATATATTTAAAACAATAGGCTGTGTACGTTAAAGGCTATACATGTGCGTGAATTATTATAAATAGGAAGCCCAACGTTGTTTTTTTTTTTTTTTCTTTCTTCTCCTTCTGTTTTCATATTTTGGTTATACGTATAAAAGGAAAAGTTTGATTTCAAATACGTTTATTTCTCTACTATGTAAAGTAAGTAGGAAAAATACTGTATTCCACCCAAAAAGTCGATGTTCAGATTTCAATATAGATATATGTTCTGAGATCCTCTGAATAAAAAAAAACAAAATACGGTATATACTTCTGGTAAAATTGTTGCATCCAGTTTTTGGATGGAATAGAATACTTTCTCTTCTTAGCACAGGTAATGGTAAACATTGGTGAGTGGAGAAACCTGCACCGTATACTGTTCTGTTAAATACACATTGCCTTCGGTTGGAAATTCCCCTATATTTGACTGCAATTATGCAATTTATGGTTCGTAAAACTTCGACTGCATTCGCAATTTCGAAATGTTCGACTGCGTTGTAATCAATTGAACGTTGTTTTAAAGGCTCTTTAATTAACACTGATATAGCCCAATTTGAAATATGTCCAGAGATTTTATTAAAACTCTTTTATATAAAATCTCAAATCTCAAGTTGACATCCTCGGCATGGCTTACTTCGGAAGGGAAGCCGTCGGTCCCGTCTCGTAGATTTACGGCACGTGAAAGAATCTCAAGCCTGATAAAAGAGGCATCTGAGCAAAATTAAAGGGTCTTTCACGCCCAATATAGAATGGGACGCTGAAAACCACAGCAGCTAGAGAGCGCCCATAAATTTAAAAATCTGATGTGTTCCATTCACATGACTTTCTTATTACTTGTTTCCTTGCAAGTAGAAACGAAATAAGGGAGTACCATAGGTTAAAGTAGTAGTCAAAAGCTGGTTGCTATGTGACTGAAGTTCCTTTGTTTGTATGGACAGGAGTTGACAAATTCCTGTATGAGAAAAGTATAAGTTTTTTAAAGGTGAAATCAAAAACAAGGAATAACTCAAAAACGATCAACTCCACGAAAAAAATGTCTATAACATAACATTTGGGCTTTAACATGCTCTACATTTTTTTGTGTGGCAAAGTTTTGTCCATCTCTTACGGTTTAGCAGTTATGCAAAACTCCGTAAAATTCATCCAGAATAAAGTAGTCTTCAGAGGCTATTCCCAGAAAATTCAAGATATACATTTTATTTGTCAGTAAATATCGTTATTATACGATATTTTAATCAACATCGTTAGAGCCATCTTTAAGAAAATCAAACATTTCGAAAAATGTTCCATGTAAAGGGTAGTTTGGGGTGGGGGGATTTTTCTCAAAATCTTCGTGTCGCATCCCTGGAAGATACTAAACTTAAATATCAACTTTGGCATTTTACCCTCTTTTCGTTTTTGCGTTATCGTATTCAGACACACGGATACACACACACGGACCTTTTTCTGAAAATGCTTTTTTTTTTGTTACAGGGGACCCTAAAACAAATCAGAGATGTCGAATTTTACATACCGAGTAATCATACGTATTTGTGTAGTATAATCAGTTGTGGAAGGAAGTTTGTAACGTCATTCCCGATACTAACTGACCCACTCACCACGATATGACCGTCTAGACATCCTGTGCAACGGTTTGGAGCCGGTGTTCCATGGTTCAGCGAGCAGTAACCTAGGTCCACAGAATACTAGCATTCCTGCAAATAATGTAATCCATACAATATAACTGGATTTTTACTTTCTCTACACGTACTATGTACAGTGTATATTGCACCCAAAAATTCAATACCGAGATTTCATCGGAAATATATGTTTTGAGACTCCCTGAATAAAAACAAAAATTTTAAGAAAATAGTCCTTGTGTCTGTCTGTCTGTGGACAGCATAACTCAAAAACGAAGGGAGCGTTAAATATCAAACTTGATATTTAGGTTTAATATCTTCCAAGGATGCGGCACAAATTTTTCAAGATAATCCCCCAACCACAAATTACCTTTACATGGAAAAATTGTCGAACTTTTTTATTTTCTCAAAAATAAATTTTTCTCAAATTTGAATTAAAATCCCGTATGTTAAAGATATTTACATTACAAATAAAATGTATATCTTGAATTTTCGGGGAATAGCCTCTGAAGACCTCTTTATTCTGGATGAATTTTGCCGAATTTTGCTTAACTGCTAATTCGCTTACTACACACAACATGTAGACCTTGTCAAAACACAATTTATGTCATTTACGTTTTTGTTGTGAAGATAACCATTTCGGGGATATTCCTTGATATTGGTTTCAATTGTAAAGTACTTATTCTTTTCTCGGACTGGAAGTGTCCGTTTTTATTTTGTTCTACTCCTGGCCAAATAAGAAGCGATATGCATTGACAATCGCATAACGACAGCTTTTAAATCATTTGACATCACTTTAGCCTAGTGCATTCCTTTAGTTTATTCTACTTACAAAGAACCAACTAATAAGAACATTATACTAATGTTTATCTCGATTAGCATTGTGTAGAAAGAATAAATCTTTTGCAAGAAGTTTGTAGAGCAGCTAGAGAAAGGTCATGTGGGTGTAACGCATCAGATTTTTTTCCCCAAGAGGAACGGGGTGTTATTCTGGAAAAATTCCCCCAAATCGAAAAATCTCCCTATTATTATTATTTTAAAAAACACTATTTATTAGAAGTTTGTAAACATAATCCTGATAATTGTTGATAATTACGAAATTTCGCTAGATGAATATTATAACAAATGAAACCCGTTAGTGTCAATTAATTGCTTTTTCCACACAATCCTGTGTTGGGAAGATTTGGATCGGTAGAGTTAGACTGAGAAGTTCAATGCCACAGCAGTGGTTCAAATCCCGGCTATTGCTAAATAAACTTTATTAATCACTTTGAATCTCTGATTTGACACATTCGAACACAATTGATCCGTCGAATCACGGTTAAAACCGAACCAGTGAGTCATGATTCATAATTGAAGTGCACTCGTCAAATGTCAATCGTCCACACACATCAGATAAATGATCTTTTAACTAACCGCAGTCCAACTGTCCAATAGGCCTTAGTCAGCCCCTTACAACATAGGTCCCTATATACAAAGGTCGGAACGTACTGGAAAAGAAATTACTCGAAACTACCGAAAAGAAATTTCTGAAGCCGTAATTACCCAAACTGCAGGGATGGCACATGATGCGCTTTGTTACGCGGACCCTGTGTTCTTCGGGATCAGTCGGAGATACAGCCACGCCTAGTCGGCCAGGTAAAAGGAAGACTGCGCCATGGCCTAGTAGTTAAACCACTCGCCTCTCACCAAGGTTCGATCCCAGGAGACCGCATATGGGATTTGTGATGGATAAAGCGGCGCAGTAGCGGGTTTTCTCCGGGTTCACTACCATCACATTCTACCAGTGATCCATCTCCTTTCCATGCGGTGTCATATTTAGTAAAAGTGGGCGTTAAATACTATAAAATTAAAAACATTAAATAAAGGCAAAACGAGCCGGGATCTCTTCGCTGCCGAGCCTTGGATAACTTCGCCGCGCGGTCATAACGGGCCAGGTGATCTAGATGTAACACTAGCATATTCCCTCAGGGCAGCCTCTGGATCCCGTAGAATAAGCCATTGATCCTCTTCACCTCGCGTTACGGTCCATGCCATGATTGTTGAAACTTGGAGCAACGCCGCTTGGTCCGAGTACGGCGATACAGCAAATTTCCCTGCTGGAATCCTTAGCTGTGGGTTGTAACGGGTCCACGAGATTCTCCACGTAGTCGACTGTTGCCTTCTCTGTCCCAGTGGGGGAGGGGGTTGCAACTCCCAAACATAAGGTCTGTTATCAGCCCTATGGATTTGGGCGTTGACGAGCGGAAGGCTTCAAAAGACAAGCGGCACCCATCATTACTGTCTCTCTGGTGACTGACAAGAGTTCTGATACACTGCTATCTGATTACCTGTGGAGTGACATTGACTGCATTCCAAATCGCCCTAGTATTTCTCTCATCCTGTTCGACTCGAAATTGGCGTCCTAATCGCTATGTACCTCTAGTGGTACTCCGAAGCGCCAGAACAGTTTTTCCACCAGTTCTTTTCTGGCCACCTAGTGAAATAAACCACGGTCCCCTCCAGCAGGTCCTGTCGGACATAGGACACAGCCAAGCTATGCCGAACAGTGCTCCTACACTGTGCTGCTGAACTAGACCCGCTCCTAATCTGTGATCCGCAACTAGCTGCGCATACAAGACATTTCCCAGCGTCTACCCATAGCCAAAGTCAATAATACCATAACAAAATATATCTATCACTGCAGGTTCTGTTTACAATTAACTGTCTTTATTGTAATGTTGTAGCACAATTTTAGCTCTCGTCGCTACCTCGCTCGATAGTCTGCTGTGGCTGTCTCGCTACTGCTACTGCACGCTCATAGTTCACTATCGAAACTGACTGACTGTGGGCTTCCACCTCCCTTTTTATACCTGTCGATAACGTGGCAAAAAATTCCAGAAGTAGAGATCATTCTAACACTAGGTGTTGCTCCATGAGGTAGTGCAGCCGCTCTTCATATGTTAAATTCACAAACACGTGCAGCAATGGCAGTGTAGCAATAAAATCAAGTTGCGGCGGCAAGACATACGGGCCTGCACATGAGGCCGAGGGCACACTGATCCCTTCTAAGGGCGGGTCGTCCCGACGAGTACTAAAGTAGAGGTCTACTGCATCCAAATGGTGACCCGAGGGAAACGTTGATGGTAGCCGACATCAATAATCCTTTGCACCACGAGGTATGGCGCTTGCCATGGTTGTTGAATTTTGGGGCAGTATCCCTTGTTCTGGATAGGATATAGTTACACGAGATCAGCATGTTGGAAACTTCGGCTGTTGGACTGCCAGTTGTAACGGGCCTTCGCCCGATTGCTCGCTATCTGAATGAATTGGCGCGCCACATATGTCGTATAGTAGACGCAACTCTCTGCCAGAGATCAAACTGGTTGGTGTCACCTACTGGGGTCGTGGGCTCTAGAGCGATAGGACATCAAGAAAAGTGACATCCTGACATCCCAGTCTTTCTGTTGATTAGCCACAACCTTCTTCAAATATTCATCTAGAGTCTCGATGTACAGTTCAACCATGCCGTTTGACTGTGAGGTGTTGTACACGTCTTGTGTACTTCAAGTTGCTCCAGTAATTTCCTAATTCCCTCAACAGATTAAACTCCAGGTTGGTGAGCCAAACGCTGTGCAGCTCCAATGGTAGATATTCCCGTGTGCGGTTAGTGACGGCCTTTGTCTGCTGTTTAGGTATAACGCACACCCGCAGTCACTTGGTGAAGCAATCCTTCGGGACCAAAAATGCTTGTTCTCTGTCTGAAACAGGAATTGGCCTACCTAGATAAATAAGTATGCGTTTGAAGGGTGCTCCCACGTTATACTGCTGCATGCGAGCTGGTCTGTGGGCCCCGACTTTCCCACATATGACATTAGCGGTGGCACCTCTCAGCGTCTGACAGCAATCTTAACCACTAGTACTGTTGACTGAGTTTGTTAATTGTTCGATTGGGTCCAAGATGTCCTCCGGCAGCTCGCATATACTTCCTCCAGTACACTCCAAGGGAGGATCAACTGCTCTCTTTGGATCTTCTCATCAGGTGACCTTATATGTATATTAAATAGTACACCCTTCTTGGTCTTCAGTGCGTCCCAATAGGCCCAGTAGAACTGGTACCCATTACCTGTCTTCCCAGGTCGGTCTGGAGCCTACCTCCACTTCTCTCAAATGTGACCCAAAGTCGGCTGCTCCCTCCGCAGACCTGCGCTATTCCTTACAGCTGCAGGTACCAGCGAGATCACCCGGACAGCAGCTTCTCCACCTTGGTGCAGTGACCGCACCCCTCTGGACAGCGTCATCGTGACATTTAGAGCTATGCCGTTCACAGACAAATTGGGACCTTCTATTTGGTGGGGGGGGGGTTTTCATGGGTTCTCAAAACAAAAATGGGTTCCGGTGAAATCGCGGTATGGTATTTTTAGGTGGAAGAATGCAATACCTTTTCTATCTTCCATGTATATTGTACACAAGGTAAACGTGTAGATTTCATTTAGATCCAATACTTATTTTTTAATTGTTTTCAACATATTCCCTAATACTGATACCTTTCTCAAATATTTCTTCAATACAAAGAGAACGCAATTTAAAATTCAGAGCAACCAGATTTCCTTGATTAGAAATGAAATGGGGTTTTATTTATGGACGCTCTTTAACTACAGTGGTTTTCAGCGTCCCATTCTATACTGGGCGTGAAAGACAGCAATTTTGCTCGGAGGCCTCTTTATCAGGTTTGAGATGCTTTCGTTTGCCGTAAAACTACTACACGGGTCTAACGGTTTTACTTCCCTTCCAAAAGAAGCCATTCTAAGGATTTTTACGCCCGAAAAAATCCATCGTCCTCCGGCGGGTATGAACCCGCGACCTTCGGTATATGGTAAGTATTAAATTATGGAGGGTGACTTTTCTTGATTAGCATAAAGTTGATAAAATAATGAACTTTTGTAAGAAGAATTTGTAGTAAAATAGGCAGAGAAAGTGATTTAATGCCACACATCAGATTTCCTGAAGCTGCAACAGTCGGAACTGTTACTAAGAACAACCAGTTGTAATATTATAATTATAGCGGTCCAGAAAGTGATTGTATAGATGCTATCAACGTTAATTAGTATAGGACGTCCAGAGATGCTATAAATGCTGATGTAAGATAAATGCGGTGTTTGACAGTAAATTCTCGTGCCGATGTAATCTGCCTTACAAACACATGTCCTGCAGTTGTTATTGCCTTTCTCTCCTGTTGAGGTAGGTTGTGTCTGCATCTAGCCAAGGCCGCGCAACATATGGTCAACGTTTCATCTCCATTCTGTACAATACTTCATCTTCCCACCACAAAATTATCACGTCTTGGGTTTCAAATATGCAGTTCTTACTTTCTCTGACACACCACTACTGCAGCAAATACTACAATATTCCATCCATTACACCGGAAACACACGCTTTGGCTTCCATGAATAACATCACAGAAATGACGTTGCTGTTCTTTAAAAAAACATAAAAGTTCCATTCACATGAGTTTCTCTACACCTCTGTAACAAATTATTCTTCTATCTACTTCATGCTAATCGAGATAGACATTAGCAGAAATGCTTCCTTGTAAGTAGAAGGGAAATAATGGAATACACTAGACTAAAAGGACAGTCAACCCTTTTAAAAATTGGTTGCCATGTGCACATCCGTTTCTTTGCATTGCTAAGAAATGACAAATTCCCATACCAGAAAAGTTAAGTATTTTAAAACTGAAACCAATAATAAGCAATTTCTCAAAAATGGTCAACTGCGTGAAAAAAATGCATACGACCTAAATTGTGTGTTTCAATGAGATCTACATATTTTGTTTTGTAAGTTTTTGTCAATCTCTTATAGTTTACCAGTTTTGCAAAATCCAACACAATTCATCCAGAACGCAGAGTGTTCAGAGGTTATTCCCAGAAAATTTAATATATGAATTTTATTTGTCGTGTAAATATATTTAATATACGGTATTTCAATAAAAATCATTAGAGCCATTTTTGAGAAAATCAAACATTTCAAAACTTTTTCCATGTAAAGAGTAGTTTGGCGTGGGAGATTTTTCTCAAAATCTTCGTGTCGCATCTCTGGAAGATATTAAATTTAAATATCAAATTTTGGTATTTTACTGACTTTTCGCTTTTGAGTTATCGTATTCACAGACACACGGGTATTTTTCTAAAAATGCTTTTTCCGGTGAAATCTCGGTATCGAATTTTTGGGTGGGCTGGAATATCTTCTCTATACACTATGTACATAGTACGTGAGAAGAAAGTAAAAAACTAAAGTCGGTAAGTATCAAATTTGTTATTATGTCACAGTCTTATCCAAAGATTGTGACCAAGCTCCGGATTTTTAGGTTCTAAAAGGTTAACATTAGTTCTAAATATCAGTATGTAGATATTTGTATAAATCGCTGGATATACCAATGTTAAAGCTAAGATCATATTTATTTAACATCTTTCTTATTGGAATGATCTCCTTACGTTTTGAAAATGTTTCAATATAGATGCATATACTCTGCTTAAATAACCGAATTCGGTATTTTTCGGTTGTATCACGAAAATAGGTCTTGTTAGGCCCTAACGTAAAACTAGGTCAAATTAGGCTCTTTAATATCGAAGTGTTTCTCGTTGTGCCAAAAAACATAAAAAAATTCGGATGTGTTCCATTCACGTTACTTTCTCTAGATTGCTATAACAAATTATTGTTAAAAAGCATATTCTTCTACTGCTTTATGATAATCGAGATAAACATTAGCAGAAATTGCCTTGTAAGTAGAAAGAAAATAAGGGACTACATTAGGTTAAAGCGATAGTGCAATCTTTTAAAAGCTGGTCACCATGTGGATGATCTGCTTCTATGCATGGCCAGGAGATTAACATTTTCTCATACGGAAATATGTAAGTATTTTAAATCTGAAACAAATAACAAGGAATATCTCAGAAATTGTCAATTCCACGACAAAAATATATATATGACATAAATTATGTGTTTAAACGTGTTCTGCAGTTTTTGTGCAGTAAGTTTCTGTCTATCTCTTACGCTTTATCGGTTACGTAAAATTCAGCAAAACTAATTCAGAATAAATTGGTCTTTAGAGGCTATGCCCAGAAAAATCAAGATAAACATCTTAAATGGCAAATAAAATGTATAACATACGGTATGTTAATCAAAATCGTTACAGCCATTTTTAAGAAAATAAACATTTTTAAAATTTTCCCATGTAAAGAGTACTTTTTGGGGTGGGGAGATTTTTCTCAAAATCTTCATATCGCAACCGTGGAAGGTACTAAACTTAAATACCAAGTTTGGCATTTTACCGATTTTTCGACACGGACACACGGACCTTTTTCTAAAAATGCATTTTTTGAATCCAGGGACTCTAAATCATCTATTTCCGCTAAAATCTCGGTATCGAATTTTTGGGTGGAATGCATTGCCTTCTCTATAAAATATGTACATAGTACGTGCAGAGAAAGTAATAAATTGAAATTTGGAGATTAAGGAGCCAGGAATAAAAACGTAAAGTATGGGGCTTGAATATGATACAAACATTTTAAAAAATATCCACGCTCCGAAAACTAACTTTCTAAACGAATTTGATTCAATATTTTTTATTGTTTTAAAAATAACTAATGATATTTATAGATATCAGATCGTCAAGAAATTTTCATTACTATTGAAATCTATCTATTCAATTTTCTGCTAACAACCTGTGAGATGTTTTCATTTAGAATGAATTTTGTATAATTCTGTATAGCGGACGCAGCATGTGAAACCACATAAATGTCTTTTAAACAAGTGAACGTTTTGTGAAATTAAAGAGTCACTGAGTGAATTTTTATCTTAAAAAGACAACAATTCCTATTTTCACATCTCTAGCACATATTTGGAAGTACATAGTAGGTAGAGAAGGTATTGCATTCCACCCAAAAATTTGATACCGACATTTCACCGGAAAAAATGGAAATGGTGTGCTATTTATGGACGCTCTTTAACTGCTATGGTTCTCAGCGTCCCATTCTATACTGGGCGTGAAAGACCGCTTAATTTTGCTCAGAGGCCTCTCTATCAGGCTTGAGGTTCTTTTACGTGTCGTAAATCTACGACACGGGACCCTCGGCTTTACTTCCCTTCCGAAGGAAGCCATGCTAAGAATTTTTACGCCCGAAAAAATCCATCGTCCTCCGCCGGGTTTGAACCCGCGACCTAGGGTATATGAAGTTAGCATGGTAACCATTACACCACGGAGGGCGATATTTCACCGGAAATGCACGTTTTAGGGTCCCCTGTATAAAAATCTCCAGACTGTGTATATATATGTGTCTGAGCATGATAACCCAAAAGCGATATCGGTAAAATACCAAACTTGGTATCTAAGTTTGGCATCTTCCAAGAATGCAACACGAAGATTTTGAGAAAAATCTCCTGTCCCTAAACTACCCTTTACATGGAGAAATTTTTTAAAATTTTGATTTTCTCAAAAATGGCTCTTTTATTAAATGCCGTAAGATATTTATATGGCAATTAAAATGCATATCTTGCATTTCCTGGAAAAAAAAACCTTGAAGACCTCTTTATTCTCGGTGAATTTTGCATAGCTGGTAAACCGTAAGATATAGATAAAACTTAGTACACAAAAAATGTAGATCTCATTAAATCGCACAATTTATGTAATTTAAAATTTTTTTTCGTTGAGTTTAAATTTTCGGGATATTCCTTGTTATTGGTTTCAGTTTTAAAGTAGTTAAACGTTTCAATTTTCCAACTCCTAGCCAGGCAAAGAAACGAATTTCAATCGCATAGCAACAGCTTTTAAAGCATTTGGCTATCGCTTTAGCCTAGTGTTCTCCTTTATTTCCCTTCTACTTAGAAGGAAGCAGGTAATTCGACCATTTCTGCCATCTTTCGTTTATCTTGATTAGCACGAAATAGAGAGATGGATCAGCTTTTATGGAGTTAATTAGTTGCAGAATAGCTATAAAAGGTCATGTGAATGGAACGTCTTTTTTTTTTTAATTCTATAAATATTGTACGGTCACCTGTGAGTCATTCTGACCATATTTTTTTCACGATTCGTCATTTTTAAAAGCCCATCAGCATATTGAAATGATCCATGCGCTATCTATTTAACCCACTTCCCCTTTCTCTGTTTTCTTAACTTTCTCTATTACTTACATGTACAATGTATACAATTAACTAGATAAGGTATGAGGGACACTATTTACCTATATTTTGGGCCTGATAATAAAATATATCTGATGTAGAGAAAATCACGTGAATTGGAAATCATCTCTGTAACAAATTATTGTTAAAAAGCTTATTCTACTACTTCATGTTAATCGAGATAAACCTTTGTCTTACTATTGTTTTTTGTAAGGAAAAGGGAAAAAAGGGAATACACTAGGATAAAACGGTAGTCAAGTTGCCATGTGGTTGAAATCCGTTTCTATGCTGGCCAAGAGTTTAAAACTTTCCGTGTGAGAAAAATTTAAGTATTTTAAATATGAAACAAATAACAAGGAATATCTCGAAACGGCCAACTTCAGGGACAAAATGTATATGATGTAAATTGTGTGTTTTAAGTAACTCTACACTTTTTGTTAAGTAAGTCTTTGTCTATGTCTTACGGTTTATTATTTAGGAAAAATTCCGCAAAATTCATCCAGAATAAAGATGCCATCAGAGGCTATTCCAAGAAAATTCAAGATATATCTGCATTTTATTTTTCGTGTAAATATCTTTAATATACGATATTTTAATCAAAATCGTTAGAGCCATTTTTGAGGAAATCAAAATTTTCGAAAAATTTTCCATCTAAAGGGTAGTTGGGGGTGGTGGCATTTTCTTGAAAATCTTCTAGTCGCATCCTTGGAAGCTACTGATCTCAAATACCAATTTTGGTATTTAACGGACTTTTCGTTTTTGAGCTACATGATCCACAGACACACACGTTTGGACATTTTTCTAAAAATGCTTTTTTAGGATTCAGGGGGTCTCAAAACATATATTTCCGGTGAAATCTTGGTATCGAATTTTTGGGTGCAATACAATGCCTTCTCGGTAGACTATACACATAGTACGTGTAGAGAAAGCAAAAGCAGTAATTTGTAATTGAAAATTGCTTCACTGTGTCTCGAAATATTCTCCTTTGCAATGAATACACCTTTGCATACGTTCGAATCATATGTCATAGCGATTCTTCCAATCTGCTTGAGGCACCACCAAAACATGGTTTTTGAACGCATCAACGGCTTCTTCAGCCGACGAAAATCTTCTGTGCATTTTATTCTTGATGTTTGGGTGGCAAATAAAGATTGCGTGGTGGAAGAATAAACAATTCCATTTTTTTGAGTGTTCAAATTGTCGGTTGTTAGATGAGATGTGCGATCGCTTGCATTGTCTTGATAAAGAACGATCCGATAGCACCTGTTGATTTTCCTAATTTCACCGATGACTTCCGGCAAATGATTATGTACCATTCATATTGGCCGTTTTATGTTCCTCTAAAGGTACTGCTGCTACATAACCAGTTTTTCTGAGAAAACAAAAAACAAAAAACAGGTAACCATTTGTTTCGAAGTGCCTCGAGTGCGAACAGCTTTTGCTGGATTTGATTCAGCTTTAAATGCCCATAAAGTCGAATGTTTATTCCGGCTCTTGTGCATAGCTCAATGATTCGTCACCTGTAGCAATCTCATATACCTCTTCTGAAGCGCCTCCGTTGTATTTCTTGGGAATTTGTGTGCACCAATCAATCCTTCTGAGATTGTGTCCAACTATGTGGCATTCAACGGACGATTAAATGGTCATGCAATATTTTATGTATACTGTAATGCCTAGGGTTGCTTATATTTCACAGTATGTGACATGATGATTTTGCACTATCAATTTTTGCACAGCATCAAAGTTTTCTGACACAACAACTTATTTTGGACAACCTTCATGATTTTCGTCAGTCGCTGTAAACGACACAGATAACGCTTTATTGACAAAATAGCTGAAGAAGGTTAAGGTGAACAATGCCAAGCATTCCACTGGAAATGCCAGTTGGCACCAAAAGAAATCAGTGTTGCCACGGCTCAAAATATAAGTGCTGGACCTCCTATTGTATTCCACCCAAAAATTCGGTACAGAGATTTCACTGGAAATAACGTGTTTTGAGGACCTCTTAATAACATTTAGAAAAGGACCATACGTGTGTATGTGTGTGTGGATAGCATAACTCAAAAATGAAAATACAAAACTTGGTATATACGTTTGGTACCTTCCAAGGATGCGACACAAATATTTTCAGAAAAATCCCCCACACCTAACTACCCTTTATATGGAACACTTTTCGAAATTTTTTATTTTCTAAAAAATAGTTCTAACGAAACTGGTTAAAATGCTGTATTTAAAGTAATAAAACCATTTATGCTAATGTTTATCTGGATTAACTTGATGGAGATAAACGAACAATATTCTGTAGGAATAGTTTGCAGAACAAGTCATGTGAATGGAACACATCCGATATTGTTTTTCAGTTTTATATTTAAAAATGTAAGTATGTATTTTATGTCTGCTTTATTCTTTAACTCATATTTATTTATTATATAATGGATAATAGAGGTTTGTCCACTTGTATAATACATTATTTTATCCTATAGATACGATAAATTAATATATGACAAATATTCAGTTAATGATTTTACAATATTACAACGCTCAAACGACGTGGAGGATGGAAGTCGCCCAGCGTAGCCGAAGGTTATTTAGAAGAATCGGAGACTTATAAAATACAAATATCTGAAAAACTACTTGGAGGTGGGATGACCCGGAGTATGAATGTGGAAACGAATGCAATGATATAAATACTGGTAATGTTACTGCTTGGAGATATTAACTTCTATGGTAATGTCCAACAAGCTCACTTTCATGTAGTTAAAGAATGTTGCTGTTAAAAGGTTATAGAAAATGTGTAGATATCAACTATTTATTTATCCCACCGGTTGCGCTAATAACTATCACTTTGATTTAAAGTCCAAGTTTTCTTACGTCGGTTCTGCATAGCAACCGTGTCTATTACAAGTATCTGTAAGACTAAAAATATTTACACTTAAAAGTGCAACATTTTAATACATACTGCTTCATAAAAGCAAAAGTTTATTTATCTAGCATTATTTACATCAACTTCTTACATTTATTTTCATTGGTGTAAAATATTAAACAGTTCGCTATTATACTTCTCTGAGAAATGTGGCCGTACCAGGTAGTTTTAGAAACCTTGCAATTATTTTCGCTGATTTACAATGCTCGTATTTAATTGTAATGTGAGGAGCTGTGTAGCTGAAGCTTTCAGCTTTTGTAGCCATTTCTTTATTTTTTCGTACTATGGATATACTCACATGCACGCACGGCCGTGCGCGTACCTATATATATATATTATATCATATCGTATATTTTCAATGAAATCTCGGTATAGAATGTTTATGTGTAGTACACTACCTTCCGTACTACTAAGTACGTGGTAGAGAAAGTAAAATAAAAATGAATGTTGTGTGTGTCTGCGGACAGTATAGGTAAACAACAAAATGTCCGATAAGTACACATTTGGTATTTAAGTTCAGCATTTTTTATGTGACACGAAGACTTTGAAAAATGCCGCTCCACATAAAATTCCCTTTAGTTTTGAGTTTCTCAGAGATTACTCTAAAGATTTTTATTAAAATTCCACATATTTATGATATTTTCATGACAAATGAAATGTATATGAGTATTTTGAATTTTCTGGGAATACCTTCTGAAGACCTCTTCATTCTAGATGATTTTTATATAACTGTTGTACAAATGTTAAACCGTAAGAGATAGAACAAAACCTTACCAAAAATATTGATCTCTTAATATATATGAATATATATATTTAATATACATATATATATAATATATATAAATATATATGTATATATATATATTTTTTTTTTTTTTTTTTTTTTTTTGTAGGATTAACCTTTTCGAGATATTTCAAGTTTTTCTTTTAGTTTTAAGCCACTTAAACTTTTATCAAGTTCCTAGCTAGCAAAGAGAACCGAATTTCAATTGGTATTGAACTTACTTTTCATTTTTGAGCTATGCTGCCCACACACACATTGACACAAACAGACATACACGGACATCTTATTAAAAATTATTCTTTTTTGGATTCCGGGGAGCTCAAAGCATATATTTCCAGTGGAATCTCGGTATCGAGTTTTTTGGTGGAATACAATACCTTCTCTATCCATCATGTACATTGTACAGACGTACTAGAGAAAGTAAAAACGGAGAACAAGAAAAAATGCACCTGACAATGTGTTCTTTCATCAGTTGTACACATTTTTATGTGCCAAGTTATTGTCACCGAGCGGGATGGCTCAATCGGTTTCGTCTATGCCCCGCATTCGGGAGGTTGCGGGTTCGCTTCCTGTAGCCAGCCTACTTGATCCATGGGTTTTTGCGGGTTTTTTCGGATCGTCAGGCGTTTCTTTCATCCCCCGAATGTTATGTCATTCAACATTCATCCCGTTGGTTTCTTTCAGGGTTGGGAGTGTCGGGATGTTACTCTTTGCGGCGTGGTAGGAAAAAAGGATACTCCAAGAGACTATTTTCGTCCCCTGACTTCGGTTGGTTGCTGGGATGAGGGCGGGGGCGTTGGGCCCCTATCTGCCTAACCGAATGCCGGGATGCTTCAATCTGGAAACTGTAGCAACCCTATGATAGCCGTGCCTTCGCTCCTGCTCCCTACTTCCCTCTTTTCACTTTCCTTTTCGTTTCCGATTTGAACCATTTATGTCAGTGTTGCTTTTATCTCATTCGTTTCGGCTTCAAACGTTTTTGCCACTCACCATTCCTTCGAGTGGTTGTCTTAGGTAACAGTTTTTCTCCATTGTCCTCCTTTACACGGCTCAAACTCTTCAAGGATCTGCATTTGAAATCTTCAATTCGTTTACGCAGCGGCTATTTTTCCGCACTATACAGAGCCAAGTTTCACATAAGAACTTTTTCGGACGCAAAAATCCTTAGCGTGGCTTCCTTCGATAGGGAAATAAAGCCGTTGATCCCGTACCGTAGATTTGCGACTTGTAATAGAACTTCAAGCCTGATATAAGACCTCTGAGCAAAATTAATCGGTCTTTCACGCCCAGTATAGAATGGGACGCTGAGACCACAGTAGTTAAAGAGCGTCCATAAATAACTCCATTACATTTCACATAAGAATCAATGTTAAGTGCATGAAGATCATTTTATTAAGCACCTTGTCGGGCTCATGGAAATATAAAGTGAAATTCTTATTTATTTGTAGCCATTTAACATAACAGTATGACTTTGATGTTGCTGGCAGGTCAATCTGCGAAACGCAGATGCTGGAACTGGTGGGCTGTAACGACTGGTTGCTTGCTGGTGGCTGTCATTTCCCTGGCAGTCGCCATACTCGTCGTAGAAGCCCTCAGGGATTATGACGTTGATGCATTACGTTCCCAGATGGAAGCTCTACGCAAGGAGGTGAATTCCTTGAAACACCAGGTCACAGGAGAGCAGCTGAGAACGGAGCTCAAAGAATTCGAGGAAGCTGTAAGTACCATCATCTCACTTTACTTCTCAATTTAACGAGTTTTTCCAGGCACTGGATGTTAGTGAACGAGGGCGGTTCATATGCACCCGTGTTTTAAAATAGATGCTGTTGCTAAGGCAACTTACATAGTTACCGTCCTGTACTCTCTTTCGATACAGGTCGCCAATAGTATATTGGGTACTAAGGAGTAAGTTATACTTACTAGATCCAGAGTGCACATTGGGAATACGAGGCCCGCAGGGTTAATCTATTACTTTTTGAAATACTTGAAAAACATGTAAAAATATTTTATTGCTTTTCAATATTTTATTGCACATTAAGAAAAATTGAATTCTGAACAATGGACAAATATAGACAAAGCCTTCTTATACACTCTTTTGTTAATGAATTTTGCAATAGATTCTTTTCTTGAAGTAGCACATGTCTTGAGTGTTACGTCATTTCCTAATTGTACTGTAAGTATTAATGACCTCTCAAACTCTTACTGTAAGTACTTACAGTACTTGTTGGCATGGCAATCAATAAATGAATTTAGCTTACATTACCAAATATATGTTCAGAATGATTCACTTACACATCAAGTATTTCAAAATAACAAATTAGGTATTGATGTATAGGTTATTCTGCATTTGGCAGTCATTTCAGCGTGGTTTCGTTAAAATGGAAAAAGTGCAAAATCGTTTAATGAATGGCTTTTTAATTTTTGGTGGGAAAATTTAAAAGGAGATAAAAGCAAAGTTAGATGCTGTTTATGGGGATGTTTCGCAGTCTATGACGATTTCTACAGTCAAACATTCATTTTTGATGAAGAGCGCCCAGGACACCCGACAGACATGTTTGCGAGGAAATCACTGAAAACGTCTAGGATATGAGTCTCGCTGATCGTCGAATGAAAGTTCACAAAGTGGCAGAGGCCAGGTGAGAACGGCAATTTTCCATAATCGGTCTTTTCTTTTCTCTTTTTATTCTAGCTCGCAATATTAAGCCCACACTTTCATTCCTTTAGGTGGCATTTCTCGCAGTAATAAGAGATGGTCGGGTTATAAGTCGATGTTAAGTCTTCTTGGTGCTGTGGCTTGCTTGTTTCAAAACGCACAGCGGGGTCAATTATAAAATCAGATCTTATGGTTCCTCGAAATTGATATGTTGTACTGCCGGTGGTAGAGGGATCGTTTACTTCTTCGAAGGTACTATGTCCAGCATCCTTAAATGGGCCGCGTCGTGACCGAGTGGTTAGATCACTCGCCTCTCACCTAGACGGCCCGGGTTCGATCCCAAGCGACCACATGTGACATTTGTGATGGACAAAACGGCGCTGGGGCGGGTTTTCTCCGGGTTCTCCGGTTTCCCCCGCCATCGCATTCCACCGGTGCTTCATCTTCATTAATGTACCACCAGTGTCACCGCCTGCAGTGCCATAAGTAGTTAAAGCGGGCGTTAAACACTACCAAAAATATCCTTAAATGCATTTGTAATATTGACCTCGTAGAGTCTCGCCATGCCCACAGAAACTCCGAACATGTCCCAAGAGTTTCAAACTCGATGCGATAACGCCGAAAACGGTTGTCCTGAGTTCTGCTGTACAGCGCCTACATTCCTCACCATTTTCAAACAAAAGTGTTAAAACTGTGATGTGTTGCATTCACAAGACTTTGTGTACCTCATGTTAGTCGAGGTAAACATTAGTACAAATGAACCCTTTAAATGTTTATCACATGCCCTTCAGGCGTGACCTAATTGGCCATCAGGGGAGAGAGAATGACTTAAACACCCATGCCCAAGGCGGAACTAGAACTCACAATCTCTAGACATTTTAGCGAACACGGCCATGAGGACTGCGTTTTTTCAAGTAGAAGGGAAATAATGAAATACACTAAGCTAAAGCGATGGTCAAATGTTTTAAAAGCTGTCGTTATATGATTGAAATTGATTCTATTTGCGTGACCAGGTCTAAAACAAAAGAGATATAAAACGAATGCTGACTTCCCGTTTGAGAAAGATAAAGTACTTTAAAACTGAAACCAATAACAAGAAATAACTCGGAAATGGTTATATATACAAATTGTGTCGTGCCCCCTGCCCTTTGTATAGGTGAAACTTGTTTCTAACACACACCTCAAATGTGGATACGAGCCATACTTGCAAAACACGGATCTTTTTGGTTTACGACAATAGCTGAACAATGTTCTAGAAATATCCCCTAATGACTGAAAAAAAAATAAATGTTTACGTTTGGAAGAAAATGCTAATACTTTTAGAAATAGTTGCATTAAGAAATTTGATTATATTTATATATTTCTTATATTTCAATTATTATTTTATCTGAATGACATTTTAATAGTGAATAAACCTGCTTAATAATATCCATGCAGTTAACATGGATGTTTACTTATAACATCAGAATAGTTCGATTTACAATCTTGTATGAGAAAGAGGTATAACAACGTGTTAGAAATTAACGTTATCATATTGCATCTGGGTAACATGGTTTAACTGAATGCAAATCAACCGTGCATACACAAATGGAACGCGCGTAAGCTATTTCACTGTTGGAGAAATTATATGAAATACAATGGTTTTACGAGTTACTGCCTAGCAGCAGAGCGACTTGAGCGACTATAAAATCTTAAACAAACTTAATAAAGATAAATCTATAAAACTGAAACAATTAACAAATATAACACAATAATACAATACTGTGAGGAACTCTCAACAACAATTCCACAGTTACTTAACTCGAAAATTACCGGTTGTTTGCTTGAAACAAATTACGCGACTCAAATGGTCAAGATTAGCACTAATTATATGTTCCATAATAAACTATGTATACCCCCCCCCAAAATCCGCAATTTAAATACATAAATGTAAAGAAGTTAAATCGACTGTTTGTGGCACAGACAATTTCGGTTCATTACAGTTATAATGGCAAATATTTGGAAGCCACACGGCTTAACTCTAGCAAAGTTGCGGTCAGAAAAGCTCTAATTAGAAAAGAATAGATTCGAATTTACCCAAGTCATTTTGACTTATCCCTCCGAGATATGGCGTGGATAACCTAGCTCACCGGTTACGCAAAGAACACCAACAATTGAGAAAAACAAACATTTCGAAATTGTTTCCATGTAAAGGGTAGTTTGGGTTGGGAGGATTTTTCTGAAAATTTTTGTTATACGTCCTTAGAAGACACAAAACTTAAATACCAAGTCTAGTATTCTTTTTTTGGATTCAGGGCTCCTCAAAGCATATTTCCGGTAAAATATCGGTATCGAAGATTTTGGTGGAACGCGGAATTTCTCTGCCTAATACGTGGCAGAGAAAGCAAAAATAACGAAGAGTAGTTTGGGTGAGCAGATTTCGTCAACTTTGGGTTGACGAAATGCTGGAATCCTCCTCTTGTACAATCTACTTAGTAGGTAGAGAAGCTATTGTATTCCTCCAAAAAATTCGATACTGAGATTTCCCCAGAAACACAGGTTTTGAGGACCCCTGAATAAAAAAACGAAAAGTTCATTAAATACCAAACTCGGTATTTAAACTAAACATCCTCCAAGGTTGCGGCACGAAGATTTAAAAAAAGACCTCCACCCCAAACTACCCTTTAATGGAAATAATTTTGAAATCTTTGTTTTTCTCAAAAATGGCTTTAACGGGTTAGAATAAATACCGTCTATTAAAGATATTTTCACGACAAAATATATATTTTGAATTTTCTGGGAATAGCCTATCTTTTCGTGCTGGACGAATTTTGTACTAGTAAACCGTAAGAAATAGACAAAAAGTTGAGTTTCTAGAGTTAACCGTTTCTGAGCTATTCTTTTTATTGGTTTCAATTATAAACTACTTAAATGTTTCTGAAATGGGAAGCCTTCTTTTCTTTAATCACTATTTTGTTTTACGCCTTGCCATGCAAAGAGAACCGAACCTCAATTGTTTCACACAGCGACCGGCATTAAAAGACTTGATTATCGCTTTAGCCTAATGTATGCTCTTATCCCCTTCTACCTATAAGAAAGCAACTAATAGTGTATATTGAATGCTAGCGTTTATCTTGATTAGAATGATAAAATAATTACCTTTTGTAAGAATAGTTTGTGGAACAAGTAGAGAAAGTCGTGTGAATGAAACACATCAGTTTTTATTTTCTCTACACGTACTATAAGTGTATAGAGAAAGTATTGCATTCCCCCAAAAATTCGATACCGAGATTTTACGTTTTAGGGTCCCCTGTACCCAAAAAAAGCATTTTTGAAAAAAGGTCCGTGTGTGTGTGTCTGTGAACACGATAACTCAAAACGAAAAGTCGGTTAAATACTAAACTTGGTATTTAAGTTTTGTATCTTCCACAGTTGCGACACGAAAATTTAAAAAAAAAAAAAAATCACAT
Source organism: Hymenopus coronatus (assembly GCA_030762935.1). Taxonomy (NCBI): domain Eukaryota; kingdom Metazoa; phylum Arthropoda; class Insecta; order Mantodea; family Hymenopodidae; genus Hymenopus; species Hymenopus coronatus. The sequence goes on from CM060895.1 coordinate 15,654,203, forward strand.
CCCAAACTATCCTTTACATGAAAACAATTTCAATTTTTATTTCAAAAATGGCCATAACTGTTTAGAATAAATAGTAGTATATTAAAGATATTTTCATGACAGTTAAAAAGTATATTTTGAATTTTCTTGTATATGACTACCTTTTCATTCTGGAGAATTTTGTACAAGATAGACGAAAACTAGAGTTATCCGTTTGCAAGATAGTCTTTGTTATTGGTTTCAGTTTTAAACTACCTAAACTTTTCTGAAACGGGAAGTCTTGTTTTGTTCCATAGCTCATTTGTTTTACTCCTTGTCATGCAAAGAAAACTGAATTTCAATTGTTTTTACCTAGCGACCAGCTTTTAAATGATTTGACTATTGCTTTAGCCTAATGTATTCTATTTTCTTGATTAGCATGATAAATTCTCTTTTGTAAGAATAGTTTGTGGAACAGATAGAGAATGTCATGTGAATGAAACATATCAGTTTTTTTATGGTAACGATACCTCCGAGTACAATGGATACTCAACATAGGTATCTAAAGTCGAAGCGTATTCTCTAAGGTTTATACGTGTTTGTTATGTAGAATTTTGGGCACTCCTGTACACCTGCCTCAAGTGTTTGTCATGAGTTGCCTAGTCATTAAGGCTTTCCAGCGAAGTTCCGGCTGGCAATTTATTTATAGGAATGTCAATGTGACGTGGACCATCCCGTCCCAGCTTCCAACAGCGCCATTTCGCGAATACATCCATGGCATGTGATGTGTCTGGAAATAGCCTGTGAAAACCTCTTCAATCTCAATGAATCTGTATAATTAGTAAGCCATACGAAAAATGCAGATACCTTGTAAATATACAATGTATGTAAAATTATACTTTTGTGACATTAAAAGTTTTCGAAATATTCGTTGTTATGTGTTTGGGTTTTCTCGGCTTAAATTGCTATGTGACTATAAAGCTTCATGTGTAGTTATTACTTCTTCCTACATAGTTCATTGCTAACAAACACTGAATTACAATATGCAAACAGTTGTGTTTTGTTTTTCGTATCGTGCCTATTGTGACTCCATGCCCATCTGCACGCGTGTACACCTTGCCTGAATTGTTGCAGGTGCGCGGAGGTTTGTGTTACATAGCTCTCCAGCATTATCCCACCTGCGTGAATGAACATATGCAATAATGAAGGAATGAAAGAAGGAAAGAAAGAATAAAAGATAGAACGAATAAAGATTCGTGTGCGCATTTCCACAGCTCCCAAAGTTTCTTGTGAAGCAGGGCACCCTTGGGCGGGATGGAGGAGTTGCGATAGGACATTCGGAGAGTGTAATTGGATTAGAGAGAGCCGGAGCAGTCGACAACTGTGTGAACAGAGGTCGAAGCAACGAGCATTTAAAATTATTTATCAGCATTTGAAATAAAGACATTTAATTACATTAGTGTCAGGAGTGGGATTGAACGCCAAAATGGAGAAGAAGATGGAAACGTTATTACTAGCTGAAATTCAGACCATGGCATCCCAAATGAATTAGATGGATAAGGAAATGGAATCCTCAATAGAGGTAATTAAATGAGAATAGAATAAATAGAATGGAGAAGATGGAGGCATAAATGAAATCTGAAATGGAGAAGTGGGACACGTAATGAACTCCGGAATGATGAAGATGGAGGGGAACATGAAATCTGGAGTTTAGGAGGAGAAAATGGAATCCGGATTGCAGAGCATGGAGAAGAAAGTGAAATCATGAATGCAGGAAATGAAATCCGGATCGGAGATCAAGGAGGAGAAAATGGATTCCGGATTGGGAAAATGGAGAAAATGCAGACAGAAATGAAGACGGAAGAATCCGTGGCGAGACAGAGCTAACGAACAAAATCGCCGAATATGGAAGAGCTAGGCGGAACAAAGAAAGACCTTGGCCAACGCGCTAACGTCGGCAATGGGTAGAGTGCTCTGAACAGCATCACCAAGGAACTGCACACCATGGTGGAGAGTATGCTCGAGATGCCAGGACGGGACACAAGCCACCCAAATACGACGGAACGTGAACCTTCGAAGTCTTCCACCGATAAAACGCTACCGTCGCCTCCACAACAGATGTTTAAGTACCAAACTTGATATCTAAAGTCAGCGTCTTCCAAGGATGTGATATAAAGATTTTCAGGAAACTCCTCCGCCCCAAACTATCCTTAACAGAAACATTTTCTCAAAAGTGGTTCTATCGATTTTGATTACAATATCATACCTATGTTTAACATATTTTATGCTAAATGGAATGCATATCTTGAATGTTATAGGAATAGCCTTTGAATTATTGTTCATACTGGATCACTTTTGCCGAACTTTTAAACCACAAGAGATAAGGAAAACCTAACTCATAAAAGATGTAGATCCCGTTAAAACACACAATTTATGTCAAATACATTATATGAGATATTCTTAATTATTAGTTTAAATGTTAAAATACTCATAAATTTCTCAAATGGAAAATCGTTTTCCCGTTGTATTTCTCCTGCTGAAGCAAAGAGAACGGAATTTCAAGGGCAATACATAGTGAACGTTTCTTGGAAGATAAGACTATCGATTTAGCTTAGTGTTCTTCCTTATTTCACGTATTTACTAGGAAGCATAAACATTTCTACAAATGTTTATATTGATATAGGTGAAATAGAAAAAAATAATGTTTTTTGGAAGAATAAGAAGAGAAAGTCCTGTCAATATAACACATCAGATTTTTAGATACGCTGCTCATAAATTCACAGTTTTCTTTCTTGTCATAGTACATGGTACGTAGGTAGAGAAGGTATTACTCCCAAAAATCGAAATACGCGTTTTAGGGTCCCCTGTATCCAAAAATCCATTTTTAGAAAAAGGTCCATGTGTCTGAACACGTTAACTCAAAAGCGAAAGTTCTAATACCATTTCCGCTAATGTTTATCTCGATTAGCATGATCAAGATGATAAGCTTTTTTAACAATAATTTGCTATTGAGATGTAGAGAAAGTCGTGTGCATGCAATACATTAGATTTTTTTGGCCTAATTCAGAGTCCCATAATGTGTATTTCCGGTGAAATCTCGGTACTGAATTTTAGGGCGGAATGCCATATGTTTCGTAATCCCTCTTATAATACGTAGTAATGAAAGTAAGCAAACTTGTAAAAGTGCTTCGCGATAAACTAAAAGCATAAATGTAAACAGAGAGAAGACTTATGTGAAACAGACATCAGAGGAAATTATGCATCAGACAAAATAATAGAGTCGTGCACGTGGAAGACAATAGAGAATCAATTTGCATGAAAATGAGTGTTTTTCTTAAGTGCACGTCTTGAGTTTAACCCCAGATTGACCTGTAGACCCATTATGTTATGGGATGTTTGCACGACCTTTGAATCTCCAAATGCACAAGTTTTGTTATCAAGTGCATGCTCCAATCTCTGCTCTAATAAACTCAAGAGCCCTCGTTAATAAAATTCTATTAGGCGATGACCGATCGTTCATCACAGCCGTTCAACACTTGGAAGTCTTCCAGCGGCCCCACACAGTTTTGTGTCGTAAACATCGCTGTGGTACATTCACGTCATCTTTATGTTCATCCAGATAATGGCAATAGTGGAATACACTAGGCTTAAGCGATGGTCAAATCTTTTGAAAGCTCATCACTATATTTTTAAAGTCCGTTCTTTTTGCTTGACTAGGAGAAAAAAATCTGACGTGTTCCATTCACACAAATTCCTCTACATCTCTGAAACAAATTATTTTTAAAAATGTTATGCTTCTAGCTACTCCATGCTAATCGAGATAAACATTAGCAGAGATGCTTTCTTGTAAGCACAAGGGGAATAAGGGAATATACCAGGCTAAAATGATAGTCAAATACTCTAAAAGCTGATTGTCTTGTGAATGAAATCCGTTTCTTTGCATTACCAAAAGTTGACAAATTACCAAATATGAAAAGTATTTTAAAACTGAAACCAATAACAAGAAATATCTAAAAAAATCTGATATGTTCCATTCACATGACTTTCTCTGTATCACTGCAACAAATTATTCTATTTACTTCATCTAATGGAGCAAAAATTAGCAAAAATAGTCTTATTACTTGCTTCCTTGTTAGTAGAAGTGAAATAAGGGGGTACCATAGGTTTAAGTGATAGTCAAAAGCTGGTTGCTCTACGACTATATGGACACGAGTTCACAAAGTCTTGTATGAGAAAAGTATGTCTTTATAGCTGAAAAAAAAACAAGGAATATCTAAAAAACAATCAACTCCACGAAAAAAAAATGTATATTACATAAATTGTGTGTTTTAAGGTGCTCTACATTTATTGTGTGGTAAGTTTTTGTCCATCTCTTACGGTTTAGCAGTTATGCAAAATTCCGTAAAATCGACCCAGAATAAAGTAGTCTTCAGAGGCTATTCCTAGAAAATTCAAAATATACATTTTATTTATCATGTAAATATCTTTAATATACGATATTTTAATCAAAATCGTTAGAGCAATTTTTTAGAAAATAAAAATTTCGAAAAAAATTCCATGTAAAGGGTAGTTTGGGGTGGAGGGATTTTTCTCAAAATCTTCGTGTCACATCCTGGAAGATACTAAATTTATATACCAAGTTTGGTATTTTACCAACTTTTCGTTTTTGAGTTATCGTGTTCACAGACACACGGACACACTGACACACGGACACACACACACGGACCTTTTTCTGAAAATACATTTTTTGGATACAGGGGACCCTAAAACATATTTCCGGCGAAATCTCGGTATCGAATTTTTTGGTGGAGTGCAATACCTTCTCTATACACTATATACATAGCACGTATAGAGAAAGTAAAAATGGTGAACTCCACGAAAAACAATGTATATGATATAAATTGTTTGTATCGAGATCTACATTTTTTGTGCAGTAAGTTTTTGTCTATATCTTACGGTTTAATAGTTATGCAAAATCGAGCAAAATTTATCTAGAATAAAGAGGTGTTCTGACGCTATTCCCAGAAAATTACATATACATTTTATTTGTAATGTAAATATCTCTAATACACGGTATTTTAATCAAAATCGTTAGTCATTTTTGAGAAAAATCTAAGTATCCAAAAATGTTTCCATGTAAAGCGTAGTTTGGGGGGGGGGGTGGAGTTTCTTCAAAATTTCGTGTCGCATTCTTGGAACATACTAAACTTAAATATTAAGTTTGGTATTTTTCGAACGTTTCGTTTTTGGGCTATCTAATTTTTTTTTTTTTTATACAGGGGACCCTAAAACGGCGAAATCTTGGTATAGAATTCTTGGGTGGAATACAATAACTTCTCTATACACTATGTAGATAGTATGTGCAGAGAAAGTAGTAAAAACGAATAACCTGAGAAAATATATTATTATGGAAAAACTGAAGCCAATAACAAAGAATATCTCGAAACTTGTCAACTTCGTTAAAAATTGCATTTGATATAAGCTGTAGGTTTTGGTAATATTCACAGTAAGTGTTTGTAATCTCTTATGATTTACCATTTTCACGAAAGTCATCCAGAAATAAAGTAGGCTAGGAGAATAAGATACAGTTGGAGGGGACTCAGTATGGAAACTGAGGTTATCGTACCTACGTTACACGAGGGGGCGTCCCCGGGAGGAAAGAATGTGGTGAGGTCGGAACCAGGAGCGACGGCGCAGCAATGACCGAGTCTCTACAGTTTTGAGATTGAAGCGCCGGACAGTCGAACAGGGCCCCACCACTCATAGAATTGGGGGGACAGAGATAATCACTTTGAGCATTCTCTTTCCCTGTCACGCCGCACCGAGCAACATCATCGACAATTCCAAACCTAAAAGAAACCAACGGCATGAAGGATGAATGAAATGACAATGGAGGGACAGGCCAGTTGCGGATGAAAGAAACCTACCCAGTATTCGCCAGGCGACAGGAGAAAATTCCCGAAAAACCCCTACGGTCAGGTACGGTGGCCACGATCTCCCGAATGCGAGCCACAGACGAAATCCTCTGAGCTAACCCGCTCGGTTAAATAAGGTAACTTCAGAAGCTATTTCTAGAGAAGTCTAGCTATGCATTTTGTTTCTCATGATATTTTAATCCAAATCGTTAGAGAGGCTGAATATTAAAAACATCTAAAGATGTTCCCTGTAAAGGGTAGTTTGGAGTACGGGATTTCCTTGTAAATCCTCATGTAATGTTGAGGTTTAATACCAAGTTTGGTGTTTTAACGAGTTTTGTTTTTCGTTTGTGAACACATGGATACACTCACATGCTCACGCGGCCGTACGCGGACCTTTATATATATGGGAACTGAAAACGTATATTTTCAGTGAAATCTGGTATAGAATTCTTATGTGTAGTACATACCTTCCGTTCTACTAAGTACGTGGTAGAGAAAGTAAAAAAATGATCGTTGTGTGTGTCTACGGCCTGCATAAGTAAACAACAAAATGTCCGATAAGTACAAATATGGTAGACGAATACTTTGAAAAAATGCCGCTCCACATAAAATTCCCTTTGTATGGAAAAGTTTTCGTTATTTTTGAGTTTCTCAGAAATGACTAGCGATTTTTATTAAAATATCTTATGTTTAAGATATTTTTATGTCATGGGAAATTTAAATCTTGAACTTTCTGGGAATAGCCTCTGAAGACCTCTTCATTCTATATGTTTTTTATATAATTGTTGTAACATGTTAAACCGCTGGGGCGAGGAATTTTTCTTTAGCCAGAATTATTCCCTATCCCCCACAGAGCCTGGAAGTATGCGTGTGATAGTGAATGTGTGTGCGCTTGATGAAAATGATTTAGACCAAACATAAAGAACCTACAGACAACGAGCTGTTTCAAATGCAAAGCCCCCGATTGGACCTTCGATGTTAAAGGGGGCTATATAAATTAAACAATAAATAAATAAATAAATAAATAAAAACTTTTCGAGATATTTGAAGTTATTTCTTTTAGTTTTAAGCCACTTAAACTTTTATCAAGTTCCTAGCTAGCAAAGAGAACCGAATTTCAATTGGTATTTAACTTACTTTTCATTTTTGAGCAATGCTGCCCACATACACATTGACACACACAGACACCCACGGACATGCTATTAAAAGTATTCGGTTTTGGATTCAAGGGACCTCAAAACATGTATTTCCCGTGGATCTCGGTATCGAGCTTTCATCAGATGTACACATTTTTATGTGCCAAGTTATTGTCACCGAGCGGGATGCCTCAAGCGGTTTCGTCTATGCCCCGCATTCGGGAGGTCGTGGGTTCGTTTCGTATAGCCAGCCTACTTGATCCATGAGTTTTTTGCGGTTTTTTTTCGGATCGCCAGGCGAGGCAGTTTCTATCTCTTACAGTTTACCATCTATGCTGAAGTCATCCAGAATGAAGAGGACTCAGAGGCTATTCCCATTGCAATGACTAAACGATGGGCAGGAGCATTGTCATGATGAAACAAGATTTTTTTGTTGTTGTTGCCAAATTAAGGCCTTTTTCTTTTCACCTCATCACTCAAACGTTGCAATAAGTTTGCGTGGTAGTCACCAGTGATATTTTTACCCTTTTCCAAGTAATCAAGAAAAATATTTCCCTGTGCATCCCAGAAAACACTCGCCATAACCTTGTTAGCTGACAAAATTGATTTTGCCTTTTTCGGAGTTGGTTCACCTGGCGCAATCCACTGTTTTGACTGTGATTTACTTTCTGGAGTTTAGTGACGTATCCAAGTTATATCCATGGTAATAAGCTGTCTCAAAAATTCACTGGGATTTTTACAGTAGAGCTCCACATTCTTAACAGAAATAGTTTTTCTTTGCAACTTTGATCAGGTGTCAACAAACGCAGCACCCATGTTACACAGGCCTGTGAAAGCCCAAAACATTACTTAAAATATTACCTGCACGTTCTTTTGATATGTTTACTGTCTCTGCTATTTCAAACAACTTTAATCTGCGGTCTTCCAGTACTAAACGATGATTTTTTTTTTCAATGATCTCTGGAGTTGCCACTTCTACAGGGCGTCCAGATCGAGGCTCATCACTAGTGCTCGTACGTCCCATTTTAAGCTCTACAACCCACCTTTTAATCATTGAATATGAAGGCGCAGAGTCTTTTAATGTACTCTCCATTTCCTCCTTGATTTCTTTAGGCGTTAAGCCTTTCAAATGGAAGTATTTAAGTATTTTTCCAAATCCTACATTTCGTGAAAACACTAAAGTTGTCTTGTTTAAAATGCTGTCATTGGAAAACTAAATAAGCTATTGTTCTGTAACTATGGATACAAGCTAGTCTAGAGTTAAATTATATGATGCTACCGTCTAACTGGCCTAGTGGTGCCATATCTGTGTGAGGCCCGGGATTTATTAGCCGACTTTGTAAGCTAAGTTTGTAGAAGCATGGACAGAAAAGTTGGTGTGAATGCATCACAAGCACCTGATGCTGGAAAGCCTTAAAAAGCAGCCGGTAGCACAAACAAGGTAGTACTTGACACCTACAGATATTTATAGCAGATTATAGGCTTGTAACCATGCATTATCAGACGCCACCGTTCCTGCACGACACTTCCAAATTCCATATCATCAGGTAGACCACATCATTTGTTTCATTTGACATTTTCCCTGGGGCAGTTCAACACCTGTCAGTGATCCAGCAACACGTTTTCACATTCTCTACCACCTGTGTACTTACAATCTACATAGTAGTGGAGAAGATATTGGGTTTAATCCAAAAATTCGATACCGAGACTACATCGCACATATACTCCTATGTTTTGAGGATCTTTTAATTACAAAAAAATTTGAAAAAGGTCCATTAAATACCAAACTTGATACTTAAGTTCAGTATCTTCCAAGGATGCGACACGAAGAGTTTGAAGAGCCCCCCCCCAACTACCCTTTACATGGAAAACACTGCGAAAATTTTGATTTTCTCAAAAATGTTGTTTAAAATCACTTATATATTTTTTGTCATGTAAATATCTTAAGTATATCTTGAACTTTCGGGGAATAGACTCTAAATACCTCTTAATTCTATTTTTTTTTTTTTTTTTTTTTTTAATTTTGCATAACTAGTAAACCGTAAGAGATAGACAAAAACTTGCTACACAAAAAATATAGATTTCCTTAAAATACACAAGCACTTGTCAAGTCCTGGCCATGCAAAGATACGGATTTCGATCCCATAGCAACCACATTTTAAAACATTTGACTGTCGGTTTAGCCTAGTGCATTCCCTTATTTCCTTTCTACTTACAAGGAACTAAGTAATAAGAACGCTTTTGCTAATGTTTATCTCGATTAGCATGCTATGGATAGAAGAATAAACTTATTAACAATAATTTGTTACAGAGGTGAATGGAACACATCAGATTTTTAGTAAAAGGTCCACTTGTTTGTGCGTGTGTTTGTGTGTGGGCAGCATAACTCAAAAATAAAAAAGTAGGTTACATATCAAACTTGGTATTTAAGTTTTAATACCTTCCAAGGATATGACCTCAAGATTTGGACCTTTTTCTAAATTTTTGATTTTCTAAACAATGGCTGTTAATGATTTTGATTAAAATGTCGTATATTAAAGATGTTTATGCCTAATAAAATCTATACTCTGATTTTATTGGGAATAGCCCCTGAAGTCCTCTTCACCTTGAGTGAATTTTGCATAGCTGGTAAACTAAACTGTTTTGTAGAGTAAACTATTTCAGATATATTCCCTGGTATTGGTTTCACTTCTCTCAAAGGGAAGCGCTTATCCGCTTCATATCTCTTTTGGTTTACTCTTGGCCATGGAAAGAGAACTGAATTTCAATGACAATCACATAACAACTTCTAAAAGATTTGACTATCGCTTAAGCCTGGTGTATATCCCCATTTCCCTTTTACTTGTAAGGAACTAAGTAACAAGAACATTTCTGCTAACGTTTATCTGGATCAGCATAGAGTAGAGAAAGAATAAACATTTGTAAGAATATTATGTTGCAGAAAAGGTAGAGAAAGTCATGTGAATGTAGCAATCGGAAATAGGCCGCACCGTGGTCTCTCACCCAGACGGCCCGGGTTCGATCCCAAGCGACCACATGTGAGATTTGTGTGGACAAATCGGCGCTGGGGCGGGTTTTCTCCGGGTTCTCCGATTTCCCCCTTCATCGCATTCCACCGGTGCTCCATCTTCATTCATGTGTAATCGGTGTCACCGCCTGCGGTGCCATTAGTAGTTAAGCGGGCGTTAAATATTACAAAAAAGAAAACGATCGGACATTTTTACACAAATCAACTGCACCCATTTTTCAGCAAACTACTTTTACAAAGCTTATTCTTCTATCTACTTGACAAACACTATCAGAAACGGTTTTATTACATATTTTCTTGTAGGTACAAAATGAATAAGGAGTACAGTAAAATAAAGCAATGCCTTAAGAGCTGCAGTTATGTGACGGTGTTGACTTTTGTTCGCTTTATATGACCAGGAGGATAAAAACAAACAGAACAAAGGAAACAAAAACAAACAAACATAATAATAATTTACCGTTTGAGAAAAGTAAGAAGTGTATAAGTAATGGAAAACTGAAACCAATAACAAAAAATATGTCGAAATATTAACTAAAAGATCTTATGTGTCCCATTCACATGACTTTCTCTACATCTCTGCAACATATTCTTGTTAAAAAGATTATGCGTCTATTTACTTCATGCTAATCGAGAAAAAATTAGCAGAAATAGTCTTATTACTTGCTTCCTTGTAAGTAGAACCGAAGTAAGGGAGTACCATAGGTTAAAGTAATAGTCAAAAGCTGGTTGCTATGTGACTGAAGTTTCTTTGTTTGTATTGACAGGAGTTGACAAATTCCTGTATGAGAAAAGTATACGTTTTTAAAGCTGAAACCAAAATCAAGGAATATCTAAAAAACGATCAACTCCGAGAAAAAAAATATATGTAACATAAATTGAGAGTTTTAACGAGCTCTAAAATTTCTGTGTAGTAAGTGTTTGCCTGTCTCTTACGGTTTAAGCGTTATACAAAATTCAGAGACTATTTGTGGAAAATTCAAAATATACATTTCATATGTGATGTGAATATCTTTAATATACGGTATTTTAATCAACCTCGTTGAAGCCGTTTTTGAGAAAATCAAAATGTTCGCAAAATGTTCCAAGTAAAGGGTATTTGGAGGTGGGGTGACTTTCTTGAAAACCGTATCCTTGGAAGATACCGAACTTAAATATCAAGTTTGGTGTTTAACCGACTTTTCGTTTTTGAGCTATGCTGCCCACAGACACACACGGACCTTTTTCTAAAATGTTGATTTTGGATTCTCAAAACATGTATTTCCTGTGAAATGTGGGTATCGAATTTTTGGGTTGAATACAATACCTTAAAATATTATGTGTATTATACATGCGGGCTAGAGAAAGTAAAAGCAAATCTTAACTAAATACATATGTCCCTTTTGAAATGTGAAAAGGTAGGTCATGGCTGCATTTATATGGATTTGTTTCCAAACAGTACAGTTGTTGCTAAGTGAAGCATTATTCCGTGCAAATGTCCTATGAGAATGTCGGTAGGTATGTATTTATTTGTAACTAGTCAAATTCGCGGCCCTCCCAGGAATGCCAAATATGGAGTGTAAGGTCTCATCTCCTTACTGGGTTATAACCCTGGTGTAATACGTCACGGATTGTTACAACAGCCACCAATGGAATGTGTTTGTTGCGTAAACACTGACTCCCGTCAGCCTGGCTGTATTTATATCATTGACACCTTGGCGAGGAGCGATGGCCCTCACCTGATACACCCCTTTTTCAAACGTGAACCACAAGCTAGCGATCTTTTGCTGCTATTATGACGTGTTCATTAGATTCTGAGTCCTTCCCCCTTATTTTATAAAATAATTATGTAATATTATTCAATATATTATACGATTATTTAGCATGCTTGTTTGCGAACTTGTCTACTATATTATAAACGGAGGAAATAATACAAAACTTTGTTACATGAGGGTTATTAGGTTTCGGCATCCATAAACTTCATTTAAAAAAAAAGTATTTGTTTCGACACTGTCAACTACCAAGATCATACCAGCACCGCTGGAATGCCGGAATTTCGTCCCGCAGGAATTATTTAACATGCCAGTAAATCTACTGATATGGGACTGTCGCTTTTAAGCACACTTAAAAACCATCGGTCTGGGCTGCGACCTAACCAACTGAGCTACCCAGACCAACATAAACTTTAGTGCATACAAATAAACAATTAGAATATTGTGAGCTTTTGACAGTGTTTCATTACATAGGTAGAGAAGGCATTGCATTCCGATACCTAGAATTCACATTTCGAAATTTTTTCCATGTAAAGGGTAGTTTAGGGTGGGAGAATTTTTCTCAAAATCTTCCTGTCGCATCCCTGGAAGACACTAAACTTAAATACCAATTTGGTATTTTGTCGTTTTTGAGTTATCGTGTTCAAAGACATAAGAACAGGAGACCCATTTTCGATGAAATCTCGGTAGCATTTTTTTGTGTGGAGAATACAATACCTTATCTATGTGCTTAGTTCGTGTAGAGAAAGTAAAATGATCAAAGTGAGCTGAGTGGTACAGATCTTTATAATGCAGATAAGTATGACAGCATATGTAAATAAAGTCAGCACATGTGACGAAAACCGGGTCCAGGACGATCTGAGTGCAATAGGACAGGACAGGTTTACAGCTAAATTTGACATAACTGTTCCACCTTCGCGAGTTAATTAGCCAGTATGAGAATTTTACTGTCATGACGTCAACTTCTTTGACCGGTTCTACAGTCCTGACCTCACTTTTACAAAATCTTCCATCAACATGTCAATTTGGAGGCTGGGCCTCAACTTGTTTTCATTAAGGGAACTGTTTTCAATTTCTAGTGTAAAATGAATCTAATGTGTTAATTTCTAATATCTCTACTACAACTATTCCTACAAGAGCCTTGTTTTTTCTTTCTTTGTTTCTATATGAAGAAATTCGCACGCGCCTGTCTGTGAGCAGCATAACTAAAGGCGAAACTTGCGACAAATGCTTACCAAACTGGTATTTTCCAATAAAATCTCTCATCCCAACTTTGTATGGAACAGTTTTCGAAACTCTTGATTTTCTCAAAAATGGCTCTAACAATTTTGATTGAAATACCATATATATCAAAAATGTAAATAAACAAAAATAAAATAGGTATCCTTAATTTTGTGGGAATAGCCTCTGAAGACTCCTTAATTCTGGATGACTTTTGTATAACTGTAAACCGTAAGAGATAGACAAAATCTTACTAAAAATTACATCTCCTTAAAATACATAGTCAGACACTTTTTTTTTTTTTTTTTTTTTTTTGTATAGTTAGCCACTTCCGAGTTGGTGTAAATTTTCCAATACTTATACTTTGCTCAAACGGGCAGTAGGCCATCGTTTTTCTTTCGTTCTATTCTTACTATGCAAAGAAAATAGGATTTCAATCTGATCACTTAGCGGCCGGTTCTTTGAAGAACGCTAGTATAATGCTACTGTATACCTGTAAAAGAATAAATAAATATACTATTTCTGTTAATCCCTATCTTTGTTAGAAAAGAGCACAAAAAATAATAAGTTTTTGTAAGAATAATTTGTTGCGGAAAAGGTAGGGAAAGTCATGTGAATAACACGTATTTCATTTATTTATTTACAATGTTAAATAAATATCGCCAAGCTTATATTTATTATACTATATTGTGCCCAATTTTTATTTTTTCTACTTAGTACATAGAGAGGGTAATGTATTCTACCCAAAAATTCGATACCGAGATTTCATCAGAAATACACGTTTTAGGATAGCTTGTAACCCTTCCCCCCAAAAAAGATTTCAAAAAAAGGTCCGTGTGTGGGGGGGGGGGGTTGAGTGGATGTGTATGTCCGTGGGTCAGTGTGTCCTGGAATCTGTGAAAACGATAACTCAAAAACGAAAAGTCGGTAAAATATCAAACTTTATATTTAAGTTTAGTATCTTCCAGTGATGCGACACGAAGATTGAGGAAAATCCTCACCCCAAACTATCCTTTTTCCTTTCATGGAACATTTTGATTTTCTCAAGAATGACTGTAACGGTTTTGATTAAAATGCCGTATATTAAAGATATTTACATGACAAATAAGATTCATTTCTTGAATTTCTGGGAATAGCCTCTGAAGACCTCTTTATTCTGGACGACTTTTATATAACTGTAAGCGGTAGACAAAAATTTAGCATACAAAAATATAGGTCTCATTAAAACATATAATTTATATCATAAATATTTTTTTCGTGGATTTGACCGTTTGCGAGACATTCCTTGTCATTGGTTTCATTTTTACTTTCTCTATACGTACTATGTACATAGTGTATAGAGAAGGTATTGCACTCCACCAAAAAATTCGATACCGAGATTTCACCGGAAATATATGTTTTAGGGTCCCCTGTATCCAAAAAAAGTATTTTCAGAAAAAGGTCCGTGTGTGTGTGTCCGTGTGTCAGTGTGTCCGTGTGTCTGTGAACATGATAACTCAAAAACGAAAAGTCGGTAAAATACCAAACTTGGTATTTAAGTTGAGTATCTTCTAGGGATGCGACACGAAGATTTTGAGGAAAATTCCCCCACCCCAAACTACCCTTTACATAAAACTTTTTTCGAAAATTTTGAGTTTCTCAAAAATGGCTCTAACGATTTTGATTAAAATATCATATATTAAGATATTTACCTGACAAACAAAATTTATATTTTGAATTTTTATGGAATATCCTCTGAAGACTACTCTATTCTGAGTGAATTTTACGGAATTTTACATAACTGCTAAACCGTAAGAGATAGACAAAAACTTACCACACAAAAAATGTAGAGTACATTAAAACACGCAATTTATGTTATATACATTTTTTTCGTGGAGTTGATCCTTTTTTAGATATTCCTTGTTTTTGTTTTCAGGTTCGAAAAACTTAACTTTTCTCATACAGGAATTTGTCAACTCCTGTCCATACAAAGGAACTTCACTTACATAGCAAGCAGCTTTTGACTATCGCTTTAACCTATGCTACTCCCTTATTTCCCTCCTACCTACAAGGAAGCAAGTAATAAATTTCTGCTAATTGTTTGTCGATTAGCATGAAGTAAATAGAAGCATAGGCTTTTCAAAACTAATTTGTTGCAGAGATGTAGAGAAAGTAATGTGAATGGAACACATCAGATTTTTAAATACTTAAAATGCTTCTCATACGGGAATTTGTAAACTCCTGGCAATGTAAGAAACAGATTTCAACCATATGGAAACGAACTTTTAACTATCGCTTTAGCCTAGTGCATCTCCTTATTCCCTTTCTTCTTACAACGAAATAAGACTATTTCTGCTAATGTTTATCTCGATTAGTATAAAGTAGGTAGAAGAATAAGCTTTTTAAAAGTAATTTGTTACAGAGATATAGAGAAAGTCATGTGAATGGTACACATCAGATTTTTTAAACCTTTATATAAGATTGACTATATTACAACCTGTATTTTTACTTTCTCTAGCACGTATGTGCAATGTCGTAATAGGCAGAGAAGGTAATGTATTCCACCCAAATATTCAATACAGAAATTTCAAATATACATGTTTAGAGCACCTCTGAATCTTAAAAAATCATTTTTAGAAAAGGGTCAGCGTGTGTATCTGTGGACAGTTTGACTCAAAACCGAAAAATCTGTTAAATATAAAACTTGGTATTAAAGTTTAATATCTGCCAAGGTAAAAGTACCTATTAAACAACGTGGAAACTGAAAATGCGTAGTTTCAAAGTTGCATAACTTTTTTCTAAAACAAAATACATAACATTTGGCGTTATTTTGTTAGAATGATATTTTTTCCACTTTACTATGTTGGAATATACGTCAAGCTGGGAATGTATATGGGTCTGGAGTTTATTAGAAGTTCGGTGAGTTGTACCGTATGTACTGTTTACTTTAAATACATTTTTATCGAAACTAAGACCTTTTTCTGCAAATGACCGGTTTTCTCTGGAACTATAGCACCTTTCGAATATAAATTCCATATATAATTGTACAAATTTTAACTCGAAATGATTTTAATAAATAAACTAGAAGAGATTTTACTATCAACATTTTGGATAAATTAGTATTTTAATTTTGACAAAAGAATTAAAAAACTATTCACAATTGTATATCCGCAGAATATAACATCCGTGCTGCACTTGGGAGCAGTTTTTCTGTTACACAAAATAACATTGTTTGTACATGTTCATTGAGGTACAATGAATAAGAATTGCCCTAGATTTTAGTGTCAGATGTATTTAAGCATATGATTCCAATTTTCAAACATAAAAATTATATTTTTAAGACAATAAAGCAGATTCATATATTTAAAAAAGTTTGGAGCCTAAGCCAAAGGAGACACAGGGAAACCTACAATTTAAAAAATTAGATGTATAGTAAATCTAAGTTTTAAATGTTTGTCGCAAGGGCTTTTTTTTTAGTAACATGACAAAAATATAAACAAATTTAGCCATAACCTTCAAACCACAGGAGAAAATCTGATGTGTTCCATTCAGATGACTTTCTCTGCATCTCTGTAACAAATTATTGTTAAAAAGCTTATGCTTCTATTTACTTCATGCTAATCGAAAAAACATTAGGAGAAATATTTTAACTAAACGTATTTTAACCTACAGACCACGGCAAAACAGCCCGAAATTTTTAAATTTTAAAACTATGGACACCGGTCGTGAAAGCTTACGCATATAGTCTTTTTACTTGCTTCCTTGTAAATAGAAGCGAAATAATGGAATATCACAGGTTAAAGTGATGGTCAAAAGCTGGTTGCTATGTGACTGAAGTTCCTTGGTTGTATGGAAAGGAATTGACAAATTTCTGTATGAGAAAAGTTAAGTTTTTCAAAGCTGAAACCAAAAACAAGGAATATCTAAAAAAAAAAAAAACGATCAACTCCACAAAAAAAAAAAAAAAAAAAAAAAATATATATATATATATATATATATATAACATAAATTGAGTGTTTTAAGGTGCTCTACATTTTTCGTGTTGTAAGTTTTTATCCACCTCTTACGGTTTAGTAGTTATGCAAAATTCCGTAAAACTGATCCAGAATAAATTAGTCTTCAGAGGCTATTCCCAGAAAATTCAAGATATACATTTTATTTGTCTGGTAAATATCTTTAATTTACGATATTTTAATCAAAGTCGTTAGAGTCATTTTTAAGAAAATCAAAATTTTCGAAAAAAGTTCCATGTAAAGGGTAGTTTGGGACGGGTTTTTTTTTCTTGAAAATCTTCGTGTCGTATCCTTGGAAGATACCAAACTTAAATACCAAGTTTGGTATTCAACGGTCATTTCGGTTTTGAGCTATGCTGTCCACAGACATGCACACACACACACACACGGACCTTTTTCCGAAAATGCTATTTTTGGATTCAGGTGGACCCAAAACATGTGTTTCCGGTGAAATCTCGGTATGGAATTTTTGGGTGTAGTACAATACCTTCTCTGTACACTATGTACATAGTACGTGTAGGGAAAGTAAAAATGGATGAAATAGCACTGTAAGTTATTTTCATTCTATTAAATCTGTGGCATAAATTTCAAAAAGTTAGCATTATTATTTTGGACTTTCAAACTTTCAGTCATACATGTCCTTAAGGAGAGAAGTTTCCTTCTCTGCCATGGAAACTTTTTCCCGAACCTACTCATTACAATAGGGAATCTCCAATCTGAAAAGGTTAGGGACCCCAACGACCTTCCTAGTCTCTCGCCTCATCCCTTCTTGTCGGAGATTTAGTAGACACAGCTGAACACCTCCTGTATTTATAATCCCTCTGTTTACTTCATACTCATATTTTACTGCAACGTCGTGGAAATAATTCACAATGAACACAAAGGTACAATAATTTGCGAGAGAACTCTACCCGGAAGGTGAGCGCGATAAACGCCGTCTTCTCGGAAAGATTAACGACAGGGAATGAAGCAGAGATCGTGGAGCGCCATAAGGAAATGATTTAGTTGGCGCGGCCGAGTGAGTCAGTAGGAGGTGATACAAGTAGCCTTATTGGGCAGTGATTCAGTGACATAACAGGTAGCATTCTTGTTCAACTGCTCGCCAATTAGACACGAATTTGTATTCTAATCCACTTGGCAATGCAGCAGGAGTTCTACTTCATTATTTCTTTATGGCGTGCGCGCGGCTGTAATCTAGACAAACACGACCCCTTTCAGCATTGCTTTTTAAAGCCTATTTGAAATGAATCTGAATAGTTGAGGTGCCCTTTTTGGATGCTTAATAAAGTCAGAACATTGTGGTTTTATGACCAGCCATATCTAAATATGTTCTTCATTCAGTCTTTCTGAATATCTCGTGACTGTGATGGTCGTTTAGCACCAATTGCAGTAGGATTGTCGCACTGATTGGAAAGTCAGGTTTCGTTTGTGGCTGTATTGTTCAGGATGTTTGATATCAGGATAGGTAATGGGCTCTGAGATCTCTATCTCTGGAGGGGTAAGTTGCAGCTAATCCAATTATTGATGTAAGGACTTGTTTATTACTCCATTTCATTGTTGCTTGTAATTCACGACACTATCGACTTATCACGCTTATTAAATTACGCTGTATATCGCAAACAGGGAACGCGCCAATCCGTCTCTTGCGTCATCTATCAATAAATATTAATAATAATAATAATAATAATAATAATAATAGACTGCCCCCGTGGTCGAGAGGTCAGTGAACTGACTTCTCACCTGGAGGTCCCAAGTTCTATGTAAAGGGTAGTGGGGCGGGGAATTTTTCTTTAACCAGAATTATTCCCTATCCCCCACAGATTCTGAAGGTATGAATGTGAGAGTGAATGGACGCGTGTTTAGTATATAAAGATGATAAACCTAATGTTCTAAACCTACAGTAATACGAGTTGTTTTACAAGTCAAAGCCCCCGTTATGACCATTAAAATTAAAGGAACTAAAACAAACAAACAAATAAATAATAATAATAATAATAATAATAATAATAATAATAATGATAATTTCTATGGTGCCACAGCCTGCATGGTGCGAACAGCCTGCGAATCCGATTGCCGACCTCACGCTCACGTATGCACAACAGAAGTGACATCGCATTTTCGTGAGTGTCATGGTATTAACAACACGTAACCTTTTCACTCTACCAGCACGTGTTTTGTTATCCTGCAGACATCTCAACTTTTGTTTTCCCCGATGCTGGAGACACTTCTAGTTCCTCCAACTTTTCTACGGAACATCTTTCTTTAAGGACATCTATGGCTGAAAGTTTGAAATTCCAAACTTATAATGCTATTTATACTACAGATGCAATATCATACAAATAAACCAGAGTGCAAATTTCATCAATTTTGCTCTGTGGTCAAATTTGTTTATGTGTTTGTAACGTCACTAAAAAGTCCCTTGCGACAAAAAAATTAAAACTTTAGTCTAATATTTTAAAGCTAGTTTCACAATACATATGCTTTTTGAAATTACCCTAGATTTCTCTGTGTTTCCTTTAGTTTGGATCCCAAATATTTTTTTAAGTTATGAATGTGCTTTTTTTTTTTTTTTTTTTTTTTGTCATAAAAATATATTTGTGTTTGAGAATTGAAAACATTGCTTAAATACATGTGATAGTAAAACCTCTGTGAACATGTACAATAAATGTTATTTGTATATCAGTAGAAAACTGATCCGCAAAGAGTATTTTATAGGAAGAAAATGCTGAAAATATCATTAGCGAGAAAACAAGGAAAGATTTGAATGCATGGCTCACATTAAAATCCTTTTCCTCTCCTCTGCTGTTGTCTTTTCTGTCCTTTTCGTCTTGCAGTGCTGCTTAGCTTCTGCATAAATTCGTTTTTTACTTTGCAAGAAAAACTTTAGTTCGACTAGATTTAATTCGCATCATACAGAGTCCAGTATCACTTCTAATGTTTTGCTGTAGCTCCAATGACTTAACGCACTTAAAAATGGCGTCCGTGGCCAATTATACCTTTTTCGTATTTCGGAATGTTTAAATTATTTTGTGGAATTAAAATAAAAAAATCTGATGTGTACCATTCTCATGAATTTCTCTACATCTCTGCAACAAATTATTCTTAAAAAGCATATGCTTCTATTTACTTCATGCTAATCAGAAAAAAAATAGCAGAAATAGTCTTATTACTTGCTCCCTTTTAAGTAGAAGCGAAATAAGGGAGTACCATAGGTTAAAGCTGGTTGCTACGTCACTGAAGTTCCTTTATATGGACAGCAGTTGATACATTCCTGTATGAGAAAAGTATAAGTTTTTCAAAGCAGAAATCAAAAACAAGCAATGTCTCAAAAACGATGAACTCCACGATAAAAATGTATATAATATAAATTGTGTGGTTTAACGTGCAAGTTTTTGTCCATTTCTTACGGTTTAACAGTTATGAAAAAATTCGTAAAATTCATCCAGAATAAATTACTCTTCAGAGGCTATTCCCAGAAAATTCAAGATATACATTTTGTCAGTTAAATATCTATAATTTACGATATTTTAATCAAACCGTTAGAGAAATGTTTGAGAAAATCAAAATGCTCAAATGTATCAAAAGTTCCATGTAAAGGGTAGTTGGGGGTGGGGGGATTTTTCTCAAAATCTTCGTGTCGAATCCCTGGAAGATACTAAATTTAAATACCAAGTATTTTACCGACTTTTCGTTTTTGAGTTATCGTGTTCACAGACACACGGACACACACACACACACGGACCTTTTTCCGAAAATGCTTTTTACTTTCTCTATACGTACTCCACCCAAAAATTCGATGCCGAGATTTCACCGGAAATTTATGTTTTAGGGTCCCCTTTATCCAAAAAAAACATTTTCAGAAAAAGGTTCGTGTGTGTGTGTCCGTGTGTCTGTGAACACGATAACTCAAAAACGAAAAGTCAGTGAATTACCAAACTTGGTATTTAGGTTTAGTATCTTCCAGGGATGCGACACGAAGATTTTGAGAAAGTTCCCCCCACCCCCAACTACCCTTTACATGGAACATTTTTCGAAAATTTTGATTTGCTAAAAAATGGCTCTAACGATTTTGATTAAAATATATTATATTAAAGATATTTTCCTGATGAATAAAATGTGTATCTTGAATTTTCTGGGAATAGCCTCTGAAAATTACTTTATTCTGGATGAATTTTACGGAATTTTGCATAACTGCTAAACCGTAAGAGATGGAAAAAAACTTAAAACACAAAAAATGTAGAGCACGTTAAAATACATAATTTATGTTATATACATTTTTTTCGTGGAAATGATAGTTTTTGGGGTATTCCTTGTTTTTGGTTTCAGCTCTGAAAACTTATACTTTTCTCATACAGGAATTTGTCAACTCCTATCCATACAAACAAAGGAACTTCAGCCACATAGCAACCAGCTTGTGACTATCACTTTAACCTTATTTCGCTTCTACTTGCATGGAAGCAAGTAATAAGACTATTTATGCTGTTTTTCTCGATTAGTATGATGTAAGTAGACGTATACACTTTTTAACAACAATTTGTTGTAGAGATTTAGAGAAAGTCATGTGAATGGAACACATCAGATTTTTTTAGATAAAGGGGACCCTAAAACATATATTTGCGGTGAAACCTCTGTATCGAATTTATGGGTGGAGTGCAGTACCTTCTCTATACACTATGTACATAGTACGTATAGAGAAAGTAAAATGCGATTTTTTTAATTTCTAATGAAATTCCAGTCATACATACCCTTAATATTTCACCGGCTTATATCTGGATGAGATATTTTGTGATTCGAGAAGTATTGTTATTAGTTCCGTCCCCGACTAATTTACTGTTAGTTTCTATTCCCTGCTTTCTACAAAAGTAATTTCCAAATGTATGGCATTATCTGAGGTATAGTACAGAGCTTAATGTGAAAATATTGGGAAGAAGTGTTTCATTTAAAATGTAATAACAAATGTCAATATCAATCGTTAGTCATTTTATATTACCTAGCAAGTATGAACAATTTACATAGTAGGTAGAAAAGCTATTGTAATTCATACTGAGGTTTCATTGCAAATAGATGTTTTAAGGACCCCTAAATAAAAAAAAGCTTTTTAGAAAAAGGTCCTGTGTGTGTGTGTGTGTGTGAACAGCATAGCTCAAAAACGAAAAGTCGGTTACATACCAAACTTGATACAAAGTTCCGCATTTTCCAAGAATGCGACACGAAGGTATTCAAAAAAATTCCACCACCCCAACTATCTTTTACATAGAAGATTTATCGAAAATGTTTATTTTCAAAAATGTTTCTAACGATTTTGATTAAAATAGCACACGTTTAAAACATTTTCATGACAAATGAAATATGTATATGTAACTTGAATTTTCTGGGGATAGTCTCTGAAGATCTCTACATTCTGGATGACTTTGTATAACTAGTAAACCGTAGGAGATATACAAAACCTTACTACTCAAAAATGTAGATAAACTTTCACTAGTAACGGGAGAAACAAATGCTTATGGAAAATATGTTCATATGAACTTATTTTCTTCTTCTGATGTAAGGAATCTATGTCCCAAGTGTGAAAACATGTTTTTGAATCATCCTATATTGTAATCAAATTACAGAGTGTAAACACAAGGCGAATTCATTTATTTGCCTTCTCCGACTCTGATTCAATGTTAACTGAACTTAGATTGTGTCAAGTTTGCTTTTGTTTAACAGTTGTATCTACTCTTTATCTGAAACAAGGATAATCTTTTACAGCCCCGTGTCATCTATTTAAACCAGTTCTTCTTTCTTTTTTATTCTTTTATTGAGAAATCTATTTTGGAATACCTTCAGTGGAATTGTTAAGAGGATGATGCCTATGGAGAAGATTATCACATCGTGCGCTATAATGTTCAAGAAAACGTGCACATACAGAGTCGTAATGTTGTCACTGTAAACGAGTTGAACAGAAGTGAAATATAAAGCCACATGTTATACTCGTTCCTGGCGAGCCAGTAGCGACTCCCGACATGTAAATGGTGTGAGCAGTAAACAATACTATCGGCCGCCTGTAGAGCAAGTGAATAGGACAATAAAATACCTGCTGACCTTTGTGTGTTCACCGAGAACCGATACACACACTCTTTAACAGCAGAAAAAGTGCTCCCTTCCGTAATGTTGGCATTTTTTCTAATCGACACCAGGCCGTATCGTGCATAAACAAACTTCAGTCAATGAACTATGTGAAACAGATGTAAGGTATCATAATGAATTCTATTCTGGTTCGTGTAAAAAACCAGCTAGTTTAATGTAACAAAACTCGATGTAGAGGCAAGGGTGGCCGAGAAATGAGTTACCTGCAGCAACACCCACTTATTTCCTGGAGCAGACGTGCAAACGGAAGTTAGAATAACTGTTGCCAAGAAGATATTTCGTTGTATTTCTCAATTTCAAGTATGACCTTCTTCTCTACGGGGGGATGAGGTGAAGACGAATCTGCCGGTGCTGGCAGGGTCCTTCCTCGCCAGCATGTGCAGAATGGTGGCGAAAGTTTGCGGCCGGCAGAGAAAAAACCTCTCCTACGAGGATCGCAGTGGCCGACCCAGCATGGCGTCCATAGATTTGAACACAGCTCGAGTGGAGAAGCTGATTCAGGACAACAGGAGGATCACCTTACGAGATACGGCTGTAGAACTGCAAATGTCTTTTAGAAGCATTCATCACATTGTTCACGATATTCTGCAGTACCGGAAAGTTTGTTCCCGATGGGCTCCACGAAATCTGTCCAACAAACGAGAAGCGCATGGGGGCAATGCAATTTTTGCAACGGCTCTTCACGGAAAGGGACAGTTTTCTTCACCGCATTGTCACAGGTGACAAAACATGGATACACCATTATACATTCAGCAGCAAGCGTCGTAAATAGAGTGGAAGCACCCCTCTTCTCCAAAGACAAAGAAGTTTAATGTGGCGTCATCTGCTGGGAAGGTGATGGCTACAGTGTTTTGGGACAGTGCGGGTGTCATACTCGTGGGATTTTAGGAAAGAAGGCACACAATGTCCGCTGACCGATACTGCGAGACCATGATACGATTGCGCAAACGGCCAGGGCTCCTCACCGAGAGTCACGACAACGCGTGTCCTCATACAGCCCAAAAGATCACCACGCTGTTCACTAGCATATCATTGACCACCCACCTTACAGCCCGGATCTCGCTCCAAGCGACTTTCACATGTTTCCTCACTTAAAGGAAAACCTAGGAGGCCGACGATTCTCTTCGGATGAGGAAGTGTAGCACTTCACGACAACATGGCTGAACACGTAAGGGTAGGATTTTTACCAGGAGGGAATATTCAAGCTCAGCCCACGAAGCGACAAGTGCCTCAACCGATATGGAAACTATGTTGAACAATAAACTAATATTTATGAAGTATTAGACAGCTGTATAGGTTGTACGAAATAAAATATAATCGTTTCACTGCAGGCTTTGCAACTTTAGTTTCTCATCATCCCTCGTACAACGGACATGGTGGATAAGATATTGTATTCTACCCAAAAATTCGATAGGGAGATTTCACTGGAAATATATGTTTTGATACCTCTTGAATAAAGAATGCCTTTTTAGAACAAAATCGAAAATTTAGTTATATATCAAACTTGAAAATTTAATTCCATCTTCCAAGGATGCAACGGGAAGTTGTTCAGAAAAAATCTCGCACCCCCAACTACCCTTTATATGCAACACTTATTGGATATTTTTATTTTCTCAACAATGGCTCTTAGGATTTTTATTAAAATATGTAGGTTTAAGATATTTTCATGACAAAGAAAATGTATATCTTGAATTTTTTGGGAATAACTTCTGAAGACGATAACTTTGTATAACTGGTAAACCGTAAGAGATTGACAGAAACATGCTACACAAAAATATAGGTCTCGTCAAAACACACAATTTACATCACATACATAATTTGCTGTGGCGTTGACTATTTCTGAGATATTCCTTGTTATTGGTTTCAATTTAAAACTAATTAAACAATTCTGAAACCGAAAGTCACTTTCGTTTAATATGTGTTTTGTTCAACTCCTGAGGATGCAAAGAGAAAGCCGAATTTCAATTGTTTCACATAGATTTTAAAATATTTAACCATCACTTTAGCCCTGTGTTTCCGTTGTATCCCTTCCACTTACAAGAAAGCTAGTAATAAGACCATTCTGCTAATGTTTATCTTGAATAGCTTGATGCGGATAAAAGCATAATCGTTTGTAAGAAGAGTTTCTTTGCAGAACAGGAACAAAAAGTCATGTGACTGGAAAAAATCAATTTTTCTAGATGCCTTTATGGTTTTAAGACACTTGAAAATGTGTACTTGCACTGAAATCTCGATATGGAATTTTTAGGTGGAATGCAATTTCTTCTGTGCGTACTATGGCAGCGAAAATAAAAGCGACTGGTACTATGAAATGAAGAGATTTAACCCGCCCGAAGCATAATAATGTCAATGTTAGGGTAAAGCGTAGCATTATTATAGTGTTTTGCACTTTATAAGAAAATAGAAAATAATATTTTAATAAGAATAATAATAATAATTTGGGTACAATCGCTTTTGTTTAGCCTTCAGAAATATTACTTTCTCTATACATACTGTGTACTTAGTGTATAGAGGAAGTGCTGTATTCCACCCAAAAATATGATATTGAGATTTCACCGGAAATATATGTTTTGATGTCTCCCGTGTCCAAAAAAAAAAGCATTTTAAGGAAAATATCCCTGTGTGTGTGTGTGTGTGTGTGTGTGTGTGCGTGTGTGTGTGTTGGTATCGTCCAAGGATCTAACATGAAGATTTTCAAGAAAATCCCTCCACTCCACATTACCCTTCACATGGAAAATTTTTTCGAAAATGTTGTTTTTCTCAAAAATGGTCATAACGATTTTGATTAAAATTCCACATATTAAAGTCATTTC
Source organism: Hymenopus coronatus (assembly GCA_030762935.1). Lineage (NCBI taxonomy): Eukaryota > Metazoa > Arthropoda > Insecta > Mantodea > Hymenopodidae > Hymenopus > Hymenopus coronatus. The sequence goes on from CM060895.1 coordinate 15,680,146, forward strand.
CATCAGAAATAAAATGTATTTCTTGCATTTTCTGGGAATAACTTCTGAAGACCTGTTCATTCTAGATGAATTTTGCTGAATTGGTAAATCGTAAGAGATAGATAAAAATTTACTATCTACTTACACAAAAATGTAGATCTCGTTAAAACACACAATTTATGTCATATACATTTTTGTTATTGAGTTGATCGTTTTCGAGATATTTCTAGTTATTGGTTTCAATTTTGAACTACGTATCTTCTTAAACGGGGTTACCTTTCGCTTCATCTCTCTGTAGTTTTTTTGGAAATTCAAAGCGAATGGAACTTGAGTTGTTCGCATATCGATCGGCTTTTGGTTTAGCGCTATGCATGCTCTTATCTCCCTTCTGCTTATAAATAACTAAGTAGTAATTGTGCTAATGTTTAACATGATACAGATAGAAGAATAAGGCAGAGGAACACCTCAGATTTTTGTCTGGTTCATGGATCGGGACGGAAGCCTTATATGGCATTGAGGGCCCAGATGTGACGTGACGTGACATGATTCAACACACAGGCAGCTGCACTTCGGCACACGTCCAGCAATCCTTAGCAGTTGCGTGTATAGTAAATCTGTAAATATCGCGCGCCTCACCTGGTTACGGTACCATGTACATTGTGTAAACAGGAGGTATTGTATTCCACCCAAAAATTCAACACCTAGATTTCACTGGAAATATATGTTTTGGGTCCCTCTGAATCCAAAGAAAGGCATTTCTAGAAATATGTCCGTGTGTGTGTGTATGTCTGTGGGCAGCATAGCTCAAAAACGAAAATACCCTTAACTTGGTATTTAGGTTTAGTATCTTCCAACAATGCGACACGAAGACTTTCAAGAAAATCCCCCACTACGAACTATCCTTTATATGGAAACATTTTCGAAAATTTTGATTTTCTTAAAAATTACTCCAATGATTTTGATTAAAATACCGTATATTACAGATATTTACGTCCCATTTAATATGTATATCTTGAATTTTCGGGGAATAGCCTCTGAAGACCTCTTTATTCTGCATGAATTTTGCCGAATTTTGCTCAACTGCTGAACCGTAAGAGACAGACAAAAACTTACTATATATTTTATTTGTGATGTAAATATATTTGAAATACATTTTAATCAAAATCGTTTGAGCAATTTTTGAGAAAATCACGATTTTCCAAAAATGTTTCATGTAAAGAATAGTTTGGGGGGTTAAATACCAATATACAAGGATGCAATACGGACTTTTGGTTCTTGAGCTATTCTGTCCAGTCACACACACGCTGACCTTTTTCTAAAAATATTTTTTTTTTATTCAGGGCGTCTCAAAACACGTATTTCCGGTGAAATCTCAGTATTGAATTTTTGAGAGGAATATAATATCTTCTACATACAATATGTGCATAGTGCGTGTAGAGAAAGTAATTATTATCTTTTTAAAAAAAATAGCTCTAACGATTTGTATTTAAATTTCGGGTGCTTAAGGCATTTTCTTCATTAAATAAATTGTATATTTTGAATTTTCGGAGAGCAGTCTCTGAAACCGTCTTTATTCTGGATGGCTTTTGCATAGCTGGTAAACTCTAGGATTAGACAAAATCCAAGTACACAGAAATATAGATCCCGTCAAAACACCCAATTTATGACCAATGCAAGTTTTTGTGGAGTTAATCGTTTTGGAGATATTCCAAAATGTTCTTTTTTTTTCCCCATTTTTCAAAACTGATGACTACTTTTCTCAAATGGGAAATCGTTCAGTGTGCAAAGTACTAATAGTTGATTCTTAGGTAAAAATTCCTGATAACATCGAAGCTATAACAAAAAGATAACGAGAAAGTCAGCATTAAAATTTCACGCGCAAACGTCACGTTTGGAGGTCTCAATGGATACAAGGGCAATATTCCAATTTGGTTCTGAATATACAATATTCGAGGTTTTTCTTAATTAAAATTTTAAACACACTATGTTTTTTTTTTTTCGAAATTCTCTCAAAATGTCAGCATCGAACATCGATACATCATTTTTCTTATGGGTTTAGAAGTACAGTCGCTTATATACATAGGTACGTTAAGTTCATCAGCCCGCTAATTGCAGTGTTGCCACATTTGGTGATATTGCGTCTTGGTCAAGGTAATAAATCATAAGGAGTGGCAAGGACGTAAGGTCGAAATTGTTCCCTGTTTACGAGAACGAAAACCTTGCATGAATCAGCAGTAGCGATCCAGGGTCACCTGCCCCTTCAGCACATTTAAATACTGCTGGAGTTTGAGGGGACAGCAAACGTTGTCTATCAATAACGACAAGGTTTATTTTGGGATATAAATTATGTTACATCGAAAAGTACTTAAATACCAAACTTGATATTTAAGCTCAGTATCTTAGTTTTTCGACAAAATCTCCCGACCCCGGGAACATGGAACAAATTTCGGAAATTTTGATTTTCTCAAAAATGGCTTTAACGATTTTGATTAAAATCTCTTATATTTAAGATATTTACATGATAAATAAAATGATATATTGAATTTTCTGCGAATAGCCTCTAAAGACATCTTTATTCTGGATGAAATTGTGAATTTTGTATAACTAATAAACCGTAAGAGATAAACACTACTACACAAAATATATATAGCTCACCAAAATATACATGTCATATACGCCTTATATAGTTAACCGTTTCCGAGCTATTCCTTGTTATTAGTTTCATTTTAAGCTTTTCTAATGCCGGAGATCATTTCTCTTTTGTTTTACTCTAGCCTTGAAAAGCGAAATTCCAAATTCAATTGTTTCACAGAGCGACTGTTTTTTTTTTTTTTTTTAATTTTTTACTATCGCTTTAGCCTAGTGTTTTCTCTTATTTCCCTTCTGCTTGGAAAGAACTAATACAAACATTTCTGCTAATGTTTAGCTCGATTACCATGATCTAGAAAGTCCCCTTAGCACGCTAGTTGCGCGGCTGCTTACCCGGGTTCGATTCCCAGTATCGGTATAGGGATTTTCTCCCGCTGGGTGGCCTGGTCCAGGGTGCACTCAGCCTTGTGGGGTCCCTGGAGGCCGATTGAGGAGCTACTTGAAAAAAATAATGACTGCAGGTTGCGTAGACCACATTAAGCGGCCGGGAGGGACTCGGGGTGCTAACACGTCTCACCCTCCAGTGCTGCACCCCATCAATGACGCCTTAATAGGCAGAGATGGGGATGCAGCGGTCGGGCGGTAAGCTTTGGTCCGACTTCGAGCTGTTGTGCCACGGAGATTTTTTTAGATAAAGGCATACTCTTTGGTAATAGTTTATAGAGAAAGTCATGTGACTGAAACACCTGATCATACAAGAAGAACAGAGTTTCAATAGGATGACATAACGAACAGATGTTAAAGGTATACTATAAGCTAAAGCGATAGTAAAATCTTTTATTTTCATTATATCTACAAGAAAATATATAATACAAAATTGTATTAATGTTTATCTCGATTGGCATAAAGCAGTTAGAAGAATGAACTTTAGGAATAGTTTAGTGCAAGATAGAGAGAGAAAGGCATGTGAAAGCAATATAAGATTTTTATCGGGACCTCAAATCTCTATAAGGATATTTTAGTTGGCATTACTGTAGTTAAGTAATAGAGAAAGTGGTATAGTTTTTTTCTTTTAATATTATTTATTTAAGGTCGCAGAACTCAGTGTTTTTTTTTGTTTTTTTGTTTGTTTGTTTGTTTTTTTTTTTTTTGCAACCACATTACAATAAGAAAATACAAATATTATATACGAAGCATACATAGAAAATGACATAGGTAATTAGTAATATGAATACAGTGATGTACTGAGCTATACAGAAATATCTTTAAAATAACAAGCAATATGATGAAAGAACTTTGGTGGAGGTGCCTGCGGCCGTCTTGAAGCACTTTTTCTGATTACTTGGTCAAGGTGAAGGCTTGTCGCACTGTGCAGGTGGTGGCTTGGGAAACAAAGCGAACAAAACATGACTCTGCATGCATTTAACGGATTACCAACACCCACCACTTTATTTAATTGTTTCTCCTCGTCTGGACCACACGACGGGGACTGGCCTTCTTCGCTTACAACCTGCTTCTGTATATTATTTAAAGCCTCTTATTTAAACAAAAATTACACATTTTTACTTTCTCTGCTAAGCAGGGAAAATACCGAATTGCACCTAAAAATCGACGTCCACGTTTCACCATAACGACCGAGCGTAATTGAGTAGTTTACGAGCTCATTTCAGATCGCAAACTTGATTTTGACGGAATCCATGCAAAGAAGAGCAGCAACCGCAAAATGCAAGCGTAAAGTATTTTTGTTCCAACTTTACGCTCGTCAAAATAATTCATGATATTAGTATGTATACATCACTGAGCAACAGACAAACAATTAAAATTAGTCGTGCACAATATAATGTTATGTACAACGTCAATAAGTGACAAATATCCTTTCGCAGGTCTGAGAATATCATAATTCTCAAAATCTGCCATTTCCTCAAAATGCATTACAGAACAACAATATTGGTTAGTCACGGCCTGCTATAACCGTACCATTATCGCGGCCGACAACCACAAAGCGAAACCATACCCACTGAACGCACTCTTTACTAACGCTGCGAAAGAAATAACCAACTATAACCCTTTTTGAATGGCTCAGACATAACCTCAAATTTATTTCATCTTTCGTTGCTTTTCTTTAAATATCAGAGAATTTTCGTAGAAAGAAAACGATCGTAACGTTTCTTTTTGATTCTCGCGTGGTTGTGAAACCCGACTGCGACTCGTTCACAATACTCCCGCCCAAATCAAAAACCTTAACTTTACGCTCTTACATCATAAATAACTATTTTGACGTCCTCTAAATAAAATATTTGTTTTTCTTTTAGAAAAGGGTTCTTATGTGTGTCTGGGAACAGTGTTAATCCGAAAACAAAATTTCATTAAGGGATATATAAAAGGTCACTAATTTAAATGTCAAAACACACAATTTATGTGAAATACATTTTTTTCCTCTATCGACTATGTGAATTGTATATTCGTGGTTCAGAAAGTAATAATGTGGTTCTTGTTAAATCGCTCAAGTAGTTTAATACTTTTTTTGTTTGAGGACGTAAGCATTTCCAAGATGTTCCTGGATATTGATTTAAATGTTGCAGAACTTAATACTTTTAGAAAATGGGAAGTCATTATTCGCTTTTTCCAATCTGGTCATTAAAAGAAAACGGAATTTCAGTGCCTTCATATAGCGACCAGATCTTAAAATGTTTGACAATCGCTTTAGTCTAGAGTAGGTATACCCTTATTTTCCCTGTAAGTACACTATGCTTGCTAATGTTTTTCTTCATTAACATGAAGTGGATGGAAGAATTGAGATTTTATAAAAAACTAGTTTGCTGCAGAATCTATAGAGAAATAGACGATACTTACCAAATGCTTCCTTTTTGGACAATTTTTAGGTTTGATAAAATAATGAAATAATTTACTCATCATGTGAAAGTAACACCGGGTTTATTTTAGTACTAAACGTGATTTTCCTCTCGCTACACTGTTTCTACTTGTACCTCTTGATTATTGTGTAGTAATAGGAATAGCTTGCTTTAAGGACATGTAGGACTGAAAGTTTGAAATTCCAAACTAGTAATGCTAGCTTTTTACTTTCTCTATATGCACTATGTACATAGTGTATAGAGAAGGTATTGCACTCCACCCAAAAGTTGGATGCCGAGATTTCACCGGAAATATATGTTTTAGGGTCCCCAATATCCAAAAAAAGCATTTTCACAAAAAGGTCCGTGTGTGTATGTGTGTGTGTGCCCGTGTGTCCGTGTGTCTGTGAACACGATAACTCAAAAACGAAAAGTCGGTAAAATACCAAACTTGGTATTTAAGTTTAGTATCTTCCAGGGATGCGACACGAAGATTTTGAGAAAAATACCCCCACTCCCAACTACCCTTTACGTGGAACTTTTTTCGAAAATTTTATTTTCTCAAAAATGGCTCTAACGAGTTTGATTAAAATTTCGTATATTAAAGATATTTACCTGACAAATAAAATGTATATTTTGAATTTTCTGCGAATAGCCTCTGAAGAGTAGTTTATTCTGGATGAATTTTACTGAATTTTGAATAACTGCTAAACCGTAAGAGATGGACAAAAACTTACTACACAAAAAATGTAGAGCACATTAAAACTCACAATTTATGTTATATACATTTTTTCATGGAGTTCGTCGTTTTTGAGACATTCCTTATTTTTAGTTTCTGCTATGAAAAACGTATACTTTTCTCATACAGGAACTTGTCAACTCCTATCCATATAAACAAAGGAGCTTCATTGACATAGCAACCAGCTTTTGACTATCACTTTAACCTATGGTAGTCCCGTATTTCGCTTCTACTTACAAGGAAGCAAGTAATAAGACTATTTCTATTAATTTTTTTCTGATTAGCGTAAAGTAAATAGAAGTATAAGCTTTTTAAGAATAATTTCTTGCTGGGACATAGAGAAAGTCATGTAAATGTAACACATCAGATCAGGTTTCCTCTAATGGTTTGGAAGTTATGGTCAAATTTGTTATATGGTTTTGTTACGTCACTAAAAAGTTTCTTGCGACAATAACATTAAAAGTTTGGTCTAATACTTTAAACTTAGTTTCACAATACAGCTACTGTTTTTGAAATTGCCCTAGGTTTCTCTGTGTCTCCTTTACTTTAGGCTCCAACGTTTTTAAAGTTATGAATGTGTTGTTTTTTTGTCATAAAAAAAGGTGTTTGAAAATTGAAAACATTTATGCTTAAATACATCTGACAGTACAATCTAGGACAATTCTTATTCATTGTACTTCTATGAGCATGTACAGCACATTTTATTTGTGTAACAGAAAAATTGCTCCGCAAGGAACATTTTACAGGAAGAAAACAGCTGAACATAGCAATAACGAGAAAACAAGGAAAGATTTGGATGCATTGAAATCCACCAGGTTGGTAGGTTTGAACTTCAGCTTTCTTTCTCCTCTTCTCTACTTCTGCCTTTTCTGTCATTTTGTTCTTGCATTTTGCTTAGCTTCTGAATAACTTTTACTGTGCATGATGAAAATTAGAACTCGTCGAACTGAAGTTATACTTGCCGAGTTCAGTTTCACCTCTAATGTCTTACTCTAGCTCCAGCGACTTGAAGCATTTAAAAATAACATAGTGGCCAATTATAGCTTGCTTGTATTCAGAAATATTCAAATTATTTTATGGAATTAAAATAAAAAATCTTATGTGTTCCATTCACATGACTTTCTCTACATCTCTGCAACAAATTATTGTTAAAACGCTTATGCTTCTATTTACTTCATGCTGACCGAGAAAAAATTAGCAGAGATGGTCTTATTACTTGCTTCCTTGTAAGTAGGAGCGAAATAAGGGAGTAATCATAGGTTAAAGTGATAGTCAAAAGCTGGTTGCTATGTGACTGAAGTTCGTTTGTTTGTATGGACACGAGTTGACAAATTCCTGTATGAGAAAAGTATAATTTTTTCAAAACTGAAACTAATAACAAGGAATATCTAAAAAAAAAAAAAACAATCACCTCAACGGAAACATGTATATTACATAAATTGAGTGTTTTAACGTGCTCTAAAATTGTTGTGTGGTAAGTTTTTGTCTATCTCTTACGGTTTAACAGTTGTGCAAAATTCCGTAAAATTCATCCAGAATAAAGTAGCCTTCAGAGGCTATTCCCAGAAAATTCAAAATATACATTTTATTTATAAGGTAAATATCTTTAATATACGACATATTAATCAAAATCGTTAGAGCCATTTTTGAGAAAATCACAATTTTCGAAAAAAAAGTTCCATGTAAAGGGTAGTTGGGGGTGGGGGATTTTCTTGGAAATCTTCGTGTCACATTCTGGAATATACCAAACTTAAATACCAAGTTTGGTTCTTAACGGATTTTTCGTTTTTGAGCTAGGCTGCCCCCAGACACAGACAGACAGACAGACAGACAGACAGACAGACACACACACACGGATATTTTTCAAAAATGCTTTTTTTTTAATTCAGGGAGTCTCAAAACATGTATTTCCGGTGAAATATCGGTATGGAATTTTTGGGTGCATACAATACCTTCTCTATGTACATAGTACGTGTAGAGTCGATTTTTTGTGATTTTTCATGAAATTTCAGTCATATACCGTTAATTGTTAACAACGCTGGACCATATAGTTTGTAGAAGTATCGGTAGAGAGATGATGTGGCATCCGGTACACAGCATGCAGAGAAAGAGAGAAGAAATGCTGTTTAGTTCGAGGAACAAAAGCTCGTAAAAAGTGAAGTACAAGGCACAGAAATGAGTTTTACCTCCGTATTTTCCTCCTTTGCTTTGTATTGTTTTGTGCCGCCGCTTGCTGCAGACTGAAACCAACAACAAGATATCTTCCATGTAACAAAAGGAACACCCACGTATTCTCCTCGACGCTCAACACAGTGCGCAAACAGTGCAACTGGAGATTTTGTTTCCAGAGTGTTCATCCTACATACGCCACTACATCAAATTAAATAACTGTATCGTTTTGCCTTACTATGTACATAGTGTATAGAGAAGGCATTGTCATGCACCCAAAAATTCGATACAGAGATATATGTTTTGAAACCCCCTGAATAAAAAAGCGCTTTTAAGAAAAGGTCAGTGTTTATGTATCTGTCGACAGCATAGCTCAAAAACGAAAAGACCGTTAAATACCAAACTTGATATGTAAGTTTATTATCTTCCAAGAATGTAACACAACATTTTTCAAGAAAATCCCCCCACCCCAAACTACCCTTACTTAGAATTTTTTTTGAAAATTTTGTTTTTCTCCAAATATTCTCCAATGATTTTGATCAAAATACCGTATATTAAAGACATTTATATCGCAAATCAAATGTATATCTCGAATTTTCTGGGAATAGCCTCTAAAGACCTCTTTATTCTGGATGAGTTTTGCATAACTAGTAAACGGTAAGAGATAGACAACACATTAATCACACACACAATTTATGTCATATGCATTTTTTTGTGGAGTCACCATTTTTGAAATATTCCATGTTATTGGTTTCAGTTTTAAAATACTTAAACTTTTCTCATACAGGAACTTGTCAACTCCTGCCCACGCAAAGAAACGGATTTCAATCCCATAGCAACCACATTTTAAAACATTTGACTGTTGGCTAGCCTAGTGTTTTCCCTTATTTCCCTTCTACTTACAAGGAACTAATTAATAAGATCGTTTCTACTGTTTATCTCGATTAGCATGAAGTAGATAGAATAAACTTATCAACAATAATTTGTTACAGAGGTGTAGAGAAAGTAATGTGAATGGAACACACAAGATTTTTTTCATTTGTTTTGTTCCAAAAATGACTACCACCAAACGTTATTGTACTTAGATAACTCTATACTGTGTGGAAATATTCCACATGTCAGAGTGTAATCACAAAGACCCGGATTTTTAGGTTTTAACAAGTTAAATTTAGGTTTTGGTTTATCGGAATATTAGGGCTTTATAGGATCTTATATATTAAATTTAGGAATTTATAGGATTTGTGGGATATATTTGTATGAACCACTGGACATTATTTTGTGTTTGAAGTACTATAACTTTAAATCGTAAAAACAATCTATACATTCAATGTAAATAAGAAAAGCAGTCTCTTTAAATGCCCACATCTGGTAAATAATTGCCTGATCAAATAATTATGCATATACGATAGAGTCTGACAAGAACACATTTTAAGCTTCATTCCAACATTATTTAATTAACATTTGATGTGCTTCATTCACTACCTGTTCCACAAAAAAGCTACTCTTTTAATGTACAACATGCTAATCAAGATAAACATTACCAGAAATGGTCTTATTATATGCTTCTTTGTAAGTAGAAGGGAAATAAGGAAATACATTAAGCTAAAGCGATATTCAAATGTTTTAAAAGCTGTCGCTATGTGAAAAATTGAAATTCGGTTCTCTTTGCATCTCCAGTTATAAAAAAAAAGGGAGATATGAAACGAAAGATTACTTCTTATTTCAGAAAAGCAGTATTAGTGTAAAATGAAAATAAATAACAAAGAATATCTCGGAAACGGTTAATTCTTATAAAAAAAGTAACGACATTTGGATATTTTAACGATATATATAGTTTTTTTTTATTGTTTCATTTGTATAGACCCTTTTAACTTCTATGATCATATCGGAGGCTTTGAAGTGTGAAACAACTCATATACTCACTCATATTACCATTAAGTTAATCACTTTATATCATTAAGCGCGCGCGCGCATACACAGGCGCACATACATTCACTCTCACATGCATACTTCCAGACTCTGGGGGATAGGGAATAATTTGGTTAAAGAAATGTTCCCCGCTCCAGCCGGGAATCGAACCCGGGATCTTGTGTAGCAGTTTTTGTCTATCTCTCGCGGTTTATGAGCTATACAAAATTAATCCAGAATGAAAAGATCCTCAGGGCCTATTCCCAGAAAATTAAAGATATCTTTATGACAAACGAAATGTATCTTAAACATGAGGTATTTTAATCAAAATCTTTAGAACCATCTTTGAGTAACTTAAATATTCCAAAAATATAATAAAATATTATTATTACTATTAATTATTATTATTACTATTAATTATTATTATTATTATTATTATTGCTATTAATTATTATTATTATTAATTATTATTATTATTATTATTATCATTATTATATCATTAAAATGTATTTCCGGAAAATCTTGGTATTAAGTTTTGGGAGGAATACAATATTTCCCTTGCTTCCTATGTGTAGTAGAGAAAGCTAAAATTAAATCAATTGGTGATTTTAAAGTTTGCTTGCTAAAATAAAGAGGACTTCCGGGTGCTGCTGCGACCTTGATACGAGAAAATGATGGCCCTGTCATTGACCTTTTAATGAAAGTTAATGTCGCAATGTCAGTCGATTATTTTATAGCCTTACATCATGTCAACAAATTACAGGCTGGCTTTGTAGCCAAGCAAACAATGCAATTGATTAATGATCGGTGCGATTGGGATCAGCGGTCAACAGAACATCGTATATCATCCATCCACATGTAGCACACCAAGCCAAAAACTTATGAGGAGATGCATTCAAAGGAATCTCTCTCTCTCTCTCTCTCTCTCTCTCTCTCTCTCTCTCTCTCTCTCTCTCTCTCTCTCTCTCTCTCTCTCTCTCTCAGAGCACCCAAGATAACACGCACTCAAAAATATTTTATTTCGTAGTCGGCTTACCCTCCCCTTATTTAGGACTGACACCCCCTAGGACTTACAAGCGGATGCCCAGAGGTCAGAAGCCTGTCGGGGAGCCAATGACACGAAACCACAGAATGGAGAACCTGGAACGAGTGTCGCAGTCAGGCATGAGCCTGAGGAAGTGGATGATATGAAATGCAAGCGAAATGGATAGGAAAGGTGATGATGGAGCGGAGGAAATCGGAAGATCCGGATAAAACCCGCCCAGACATCGCTTCGTCCACTACAAACCTCACATGTGGGCCTGGGCCGCCTAGATGGGAGGCGAGCGGTCTAACCATTCGCCCACGGCGCCGCCACAAACATCTTATAAATAACTCTTCAAGCTCATAAATAACTCCCAACACATGCTCTTCCTTTTCATTGTTATCAGCTTGCACCATTTACCACTAAGAACGCCAAATACAAAATTGTTACCTCTAATTATTGGATGACTCATGCACAATGCTTAATTCATTTTAATGAAGTGAAAAGACTCCATTCATACGATATGGCTCCTTTAACCTCTCAGGTCATATTAGCTTGATGAGGAGGCCTCTGAGCGAAATTAAGTGGTCTTTCACGCCCAATATACCATGGGACGCTGAGAACCACAGTAGTTAAAGAGCGTCCATAAATATAGAAAATTAAAAAAAAAATAATATATAAAAAAGCATATTACTCATTGAGTTTCTTGACACCATACGTACCTAACGAGATAGGCGGCGTGAACTGATTCACGTGATTCTTCTAGGCCAGTCATGGCCCTATGAAGTAATATCACAGTCAAATAATACATCTACGAGGGCGATCCAGAAAGTAACGAACATTTTGGCATAACTAAACAATAGCGAAAGTTATCAACACAAAACTTTATTTACAAAATTACAGTACCTACTTCTCAACGTAATCGCTAAGACTATCAAGGTATTTATTGTCACGTGGTACCGGTGTTTCAATGCCTGTTATATTCTTCCACCACTAAAGATCTGAGCAAAGATGTTAAGGTTTTCGCCGGTTGCAAAATCTTTTCCACCCCCAAAAAAAAAAATGTCACGTATGGTGAACAAAGTGAAATATCGGTTTTTCTGAATTCTTTCATCAACATTTGCTTTCAATTCATTCATAACGATTGAAGAACTTCCACTCTGGTCTTTATCGTACACACTGGTTCTTCCTTGATTACTCGTAAATTATGCGCCATTTCCTCACTAAAATTGGTACAACGTGACAGTAAATATCTTGAAAGAATGGAGATTACGTCGAGAAGTAGAGTAAAATACTGTAACTTTGTAAATAAAGTTTTGTGTTGATAACTTTTGTTATTATTTAGTTATGCTAAATTTTCGGTCACTTTCTAGATGGACCTCGTATATTCTGCACAGAGAAATAAATTGCTCATTAAATTCGTACAAAATATAAAGTTAAATTAAGGAGTTACTCAACGTCTGCCGTGTTTAAGACAACATTACTAATAACGATAATTCGTGCCGTAGTCTGATGTCACAGCTAGCCGTTGCCAGCACAATTGTGATTCCTAGTGCAAGTTTGTGGAAGCATCTAATATAATTAATGTTTTGTGTAATTGTGCTGTAGTAAATTAGTTTCAATTACTTTGGGTAGAGCCACCATATTAACAATAATTGAGGCAGGACCAAAAACGCTTTTCTTCCTTCGAATGCAAACCTTACAATAATTGACAGTGTCAATACAAAAGACAAAGATGAAGTCAAAATGTGAATGATTGCTATTAGGTTTGTATAAAAACACACTGACAGTACGCCAGTCGTAACCATCTTCCACTTCCAAACGTATCATTAAGCAATCATTTTGTTGCACCCCGTTTGTGCTCATTGGGCTAATTGCTTCAACACGAAATAGTTTATTACACATGTTTTAAATTGATATTTAAAACATTTTGCAAATACACTGTGGATTTCTAGCTCAGTAGAACACCAGTCTGTAAACTATTTCTAGTTGAGTCCCTCATATTTTTACTTCCTCTACACCTGCAATGTACATCGTGTATAGAGAAAGTATTGCATTCCACCCAAAAATTTGATACCGCGATTCACACGTTTTATGGTCCCTGTTTCGAAATTTTTTTTTGGGAAAAAAGTCCGATTGTGTGTATGCATGTCCGTGTGTCTGAGAACACGATAACTCAAAAACGAAAAGTCATTAAAATACTAAACTAGGTATTCAAGTTCAGCATCTTCCAGAGATGCGATAAGAAGATTTTGAGAAAAATCCCCCCTCCCCAAACTACCCTTTACATGGAAAAAAATTGGCAATTTTTTTTTTCTTTAAAATGGCTGTAACTATTTTGATTAAAATACGGTACATATAAATTTTATTTTCCATATAAATATATTTAAACTGGAATTTTTTGGGAATAACTTCTAAACACGTCATTATTCTGAATGAATTTTGCTGAATTTTCCGTAATGTTAACCGTAAAACATAGACAGAAACTTTTTGTACAAAAACTATAGGTCACGATAAAACACGCAATTTATGTCATACGTTTTTTTCGTGGAACTGGCCATTTCTGAGATATTCCTTGTTATTGTTTTCAGATTTAAAATACTTAAACTTTTCTCACACGGAAAGTTGTAAACTCATAGAAACGAATTTAAAAGCTGGTTGCCATGTGGTGGAAAATATCTTACTAACGTTTTAGCCTAGTGAATTCCCTTCTGCTTACAAGGAAGCAAGCAATAAGCACAGTTTCTGCTAATGTTTAATTCGATTAGATAGAAAAATAAGCTTTTAACAATAATTTGTTATATAGTTATAGAAAAAAGCAAGACATCGGATTTTTATGAATTCAATCCTAACAAAATTATTATTTAGCCTCAATTATTTCTGTTTAGAGCATTTTCTAAGCAAACAATTAACAGCTAAACTTGCATTTCATTTATTGAGGTTAGGGAAGGACAGTAATGAGTTAATGAAAAAATCTGATGTGCTCCATTCACATTATTTTCTCTATATCTCTGTAATGAATTATTGTTAAACGCTGTTCTTCTATCTACATTATGCTAATCGAGATAACACAAACTGTCCATATTACTTGGTTTCTTGCAAGTAGAATGAAAAAAGTCTAATGTACTTCATTCACATGAAGTCCTCTAACTGTTCGACAAACAAACGTTTTATTCAAAACATTAATCTTTTATCTACATCATGCTAATAAAGAAAAACATACGCACAATTAGTCTTATTACTGCTTCCTTGTAAGTAGAAAGGAAATAAGAAAATACACAGGCTAAAGCGATAATCTCGTCATTTAAATGCCGAACACTATGTGAAACAATTCAAATTCCAATCTCTTTGCTTGCCAGAAATAAACAAACGAGAAACGGAAAGTAAGGTGCCTTCTCGTTTGAGAGAAGTTTAAGTGGCTTAAAATTGAAACCAATAATCCGGAATATCTCAAAAACGATTAAGTCTACAAAAACTGTATATGACAAACTTGTTGTGTAGTTAGTTTTTGCATATCTCTTACGGTTTGCCACTATACAAAAGTCATCCAGAATAAAGAGTTCTTCAGAGGTTATTCTCGGAAAATTCAAGAAATACATTTCGTTTTTCACAAAATTATTTTAAGCATAAGGTATTTCAAAATCTTTGGAGCCATTTTTGAGAAAACCAAATTTTTCGAAATATGTTTCATTTAAAGAGTAGTTGAGGGGGAAGGATTTTTCTTGAAAATCTTTGTGTCGTATCCTTGGAAGATACTCAACTTAAGTTGGTTTTTAACAGACAAGTTTTATATTTAACAGACTTTTCGTTTTTGGGATATGCTGCTAACACACTTGCTGCTTAATTTCTAAAATGTTTTTTAGACTCAGGGAACCTCAAGACATGTATTTCCGGTGAAATCTCGGTATGGAACTTTTGGTTGGAATACAATACCTTTTCTGTACACTATGTACATCTACGTGTATAGAAGGTAAAAATCAGTTGAGAATATTGCACACAAAAAAACAAAAAAAAAAACAGCACATTTTACCATATGCGATCATGATATGCAGTGCACACACTTTCCCTTCAGATGGCGCTGGCTCTACTTATGCCATACAAAAGCTTTAATAATTTTTCAGGTCTGCTTTTGATCTTAAGGCCAGATAAAGCATGTGATTTATTTACTTTCAACGCAAAACTAACATTTTAAGCACATTTAAAGTTAATGCATTATAAAACTATTATAACATCATTGCGGGTTGGGTTTGCAATCATAATAGCATGCCTATGGAAAAATCTCACGTGTTTTATTCACATGACTTCTCTACGCCTCTGTAACAAATTATTGTTAAAAAGCTTATTCTTCTATCCACTTCATGCTATTCGAGATAAGAGCAATTGTGCTAATGTTTATTGCTTGCTTCCTTGTATGTAGAAGGGAAATAAGGGAAATACATTAGGCTAAAACGAGTCAAATCTTTTAAAAGCTAGATGCTATATGATTGAAAATCCGTTTCTTTGTATGGACAGGAGTTCACAAATTCCCGTATGAGAAAAGTTTAAGGAATTTAAAACAGACCAACAACAATCTCGGAAATGGCCAACTCTACGAAAAAAACTGTATTTAACATACATTGTGTGTTTTAACGTGATCTACATTTTTAAGCAGTAAGTTTTATCTATCTCTTACGGTTTATCATATATGCAAAAATCAGCCAGATTCATCCAGAATAAAGAGGTCTTCCAAGGCATTTCCAGAAAATGCAAGATATGCGTTTTATTTGTTATGTAAGTATCTTTAATATACGGTATTTTAATTACAGTAACTTCAGCAATTTTTGCGAAAATCAAAATTTTCGAAATTTTTCCAAGTAAAGGGTAGCTTGGGGTAGAGAATTTTCCTCAAAATCTTCGTGTCGCATCCTTGGAAGATACTAATCTTAAATACTAAGTTTCGTTTTTGAGTTATCGTGTTCACAGGCACATGGAAATATTGTTTAGAAGGCCCTAGCAACGGCTGACGTCACTACTTGCGGAGTCTATATTACTTTTAGTTTCAAGTCCACACACTTTCATTCATCTTTACGAAATCTGGAGGAGATGGGGAATTACCCTGGCTAAAGAAAAAAATATCGCATTCCAGCCAGAACCCGAATTTTTGGATTTGGAGGCTAGTGTGCTAGCCATCACCAAATAATAAGCTCTGTATTCTGACAGTACTACTTCCTTCTGACTACATCCTCTAATTCCCTTTAGGGGAGAAATGCATGACGTATAATCTGTGTTCTATGAAGGTCGTATGTGCTAGGTTACAATAAATAAAGATATAAATACAATTTTCAAAAAAATAATAATTTTGGATGTAGATGATGTCATTATACACATGTATATCAGTTAAGGGTGTGCCACAATAAGGGCTATTCTGTATCTTTCTGGTTAAGAATGTCGTTTCTCTTAATTATCAAGAAGCAGTTAAAAGTGAGCATTTTCAGCCAGTACTAGTAGTAGCATTGGTAGCTCTAACAATAGTCTCTTGATATCGTTAGTTATAATTTTAGTCCTCTCAACATAATTGTTACAGAACAACAAATAGCGCGTAGCAACTTGTTAATGCCTTTAACAACCTGCTAAATTTTAACAATATGTTATATAATGGGCGTGAATAACAGGGAACGGGGACCAGAACGGGAACGACAAAAGCTGAAATTAGCGTATGTGAACATACATCTGGGAATTTCTGGTCATTTTGTGAGCAGATCTTTCATGGCAGAACTTGTTCAAGGAGGCCGTTAAAGCTGTATCTAATCGCAAGCTGGAAAACAAAGCCCATAAAAACAAAGTTTAACTTACATTTATTATAGGCATGTTAGGATAGTACTTTTAGGTAGGAATAAAAATAGTAAAGACGTGATTTTTGTCTGCTGTACCATACTTCAAAGCTGTGTAAAACCCAATATTATCATATAGAAGCAGGTATCACAAAGGAATGACTTTTCTCGTTGCTGTCGATAAATGGTCTCGTTCCTATTCTATTCATTTCCTCTATTATAAAGAACGGAATGTATAATATCCCTCCCAAAAATTCCATGACTAGATTTCACCTGATATATGTTTTGAAGTCCCTTGAAACCAAGAAGGCAGTTTTAGCAAAAGCAAGTTTGTGTATGAGTGTGTGTCTGTGAACATCATAACTCAAAAACGAAGTCTGTTAATTACCACACTTGGTATTTAAGTTCAGTATCTCCTAAGGATGGGACACAAAGATTTTCATTTTAAAGAAAATCCCCTACTCACAACTACTCTTTGCATGGAATATTTTTTGAATTGCTTTTTATTTCTAAAAAAAATAGCTCTAACGATTTTGATTAAAATATCATAATTTACTGATATCTGCATGACAAAAAATATATATTTTGACTTTTTTTTAAGAATAGCCTCTAAATTCTGAACGACTTTGGCATAGCTAATAAACCGTAAGACTGAGTGACTGAGTGAGTGAGTGAGTGAGTGAGTGAATGAGTGAGTGAGAAACCTACTACACAAAAAAAAAAAAAATCTAATGTATTCCATTCAGATGACTTTCTCTTCTCTTACGCTCTGTAACAAATTCTTTTAATAAGCTTATTCTATTTCATGCTAATCGAGATAAACATTAGCAGAAACGGTCTTCTTACTTAGTTCCTTATAAATGGAAGGGAAATAAGGGAATACACTAGACTAAACCGACAGTCAAAGTTTTAAAATGTGGTTGCTATGGGATTGAACTCCGCTTCTTTGCGTGGCCAGGAGTTGACAAGTTCCCGCATGAGAAAAGTTTATATATTTTAAAACTGAAACAAAAAATAAGGATATCTCGAACACAACCAACTCCACGACAAAAAAGGCACATGACATATATTGCGTGTTTTAACGAGATCTACACTTTTTATGTAGTCATTTTTGTTTATCTCTTGTGGTTTGCTAGTTATGCAAAATTCAGCAAAATTCATCCAGAATGAACAGGTCTTCAGAAGCTATTCTCAGAAAATTCAAAATATACATTTAATTGTGATTTAAATAGTTTAATATCCGGTATTTTAATCAAAATCGTTAGAGCCATTTTTGAGAAAATAAAAATGTTCGAATTGTTCCATGTAAAGGGTAGATGGAGTGGGAAGATTTTCTTGAAAATCTTCGTGTCGCATCCTTGGAGATACTGACTTGAAATAAAAAGTTTGGTATTTAAACGACTTTTCGTTTTTGAGGTATGCTGATTACAGACACTCACACGGATCTTTTTCTAAAAATACTTTTTCGGACTCAAGTGAGCTCAAAACATATACTTCCGGTGAAATGTCGGTATTGAATTTCTGAGTGGAATACAGTACTTTCTCTACACACTATGTACATATTATTGTAGAGAAAGCAAAAATCAAATACTTTTTTTTTTCTTGTGGGGTTAACCATTTCTCTGAAATTCCTTATTGGTTTAAACATCCCAATTTTTAATTTTCTTCCTCTGACCATGCAAAGAGAAGCTAATTTCAATGCCAGTTATCAGCTTTTAATTGTGGTGACTGTATCACTATGTCGCTTTAGTCTAAAGTATTCCCTTAATCCCCTTCTGCCTACAATAATACAAGGAAGCAAGTAATAAGACCATTTTCGCTAATAATTTTCTCGATTACATGAAGTAGGTAAAATTGTAATCTTTTGGAAGATCAGCGTTTCAAAATAGGTAGCTAAATTTATGTGAATGTAATACACCAGATTTTTGAACCAAAGTTGCCTTTCTCGGCGGCACTGTGGCCGAATAGTTAGAGCGCTCGCCTCCCACCAAGATTCGGTACCAAGGAACCTTACGTGGGATTTATGGTGGACGGATCGGCGTCCGGGTTCTCCAGTTTGCCCCACCATGCAAATTTCACATACGCAAAGTTGCGGGTTTAATTGCGGTAAGAGGACAATGCATTTTTTTTTTAGTGTAAAAATCCTTAGCATAACTTCCTTCGGAAGGGAAGTAAAGCCGTTGGACCCGTGTCGGAGATTTGCGGCACGTAAAAGAACCTTAATTCTGATAAATATGCCTCTGAGCAAAATTAAGTGGTCTTTCACTGGCAGTTCAAGAGCGTCCATAAATAAAACTCCATTTCTATTCCAGAAATTACTCCATAATCATTTTTCCTGTTGTCCATTTCACCGTTATTTGATGTCCTCCACTTGATCACTTTCATCAGGCTGATCACCGGCACTGGCCTCTCCCTGATCCAGAGTCTGTGTTTCTGGTCCCAGGTGCTGGGAGTGTTAAGTCCTACTTACGAGAAGGGTAACTAACTTACTTCTTTTTAATAGAGTTTAACGCCCGCTGTTGCTACTATGGCACCGCATGTTATAACACTGGTGATGCATGCAATGAAAATGGAGCCCCGGTGGAATGCGATGAGGGGAAATATCGGAGAACCCGATTGTCCACCACCAATCTCGCATGTGGTCGCTTGGGATCGAACCCGGCCCGCCTAGGTGAAAGGCGAGTGGTCTAACGTCTCGGCCATGGCGCAGCCGAGAGAGAAGGATAAACTGAGAAATAAATATATAAAAACTCATTCTGTTCTCGCTCCCGTTCCCATTTAATGGTGAATTAGCTTTTGGTTACCAAAACAGAAAATGACTATAAAAAGGCCATGATACAACTTATTGTATCGTGAAGGAAACCTAGTGCATGTTTAAACCCTATTCGATTTGAAGTGCAAGAGCGGCTATTACTGTCGTTCTGCTATTTGTACGAAAATAGTGGCAGGCAGAGTTGCTTGGTGATAATCAATTGCTTGCACAGGAATGCGGTCAAGGATAGCTAGATAAGAAACAGCACACAAATCAATGTCGTTGCATGTCTTTGCTCTGGTCCATATGCGTGCGGATCGTGTCCCCCGCAACTCCGCTCGCCTTACAACATTCATATCTCTCGCTGTTATTCTTCCATTGATGTATAGTCGTCCTCCGTGGTGTAGTTGTTACCCAAGCTCCCGGGTTCAAACTCGGCAGAGAGCGATGGATTTTTTTTTCGGGTATAAAAATCCTTAGCACGGCTTCCTTTGGAAAGGAAGTAAAGCCGTTGGTACCGTGTCGTAGATTTACGGCACGTAAAAGAACCTTAAGTCTCATTAAGAGACCTCTGAGTAAAATTAAGCAGTCTTTCAAGCCCAGTATGGAATGAGACGCTGAGAACCGCAGTCGTTAAAGAACGTCTACATTTCCATTTACGTATACCGCACAAAATCTCTCATCAGGTAACCTGTTAACGAAAGAAATGCAAAACATATATAATAAAAGTATACTTGAAGGTACGCAAATAACTTAAATATGGAACCTTCACATCTAGGAATACATCAAAGGAAGCAACCAGACAATCACCAATTTACCCTCCTATACTTGTCCCACATGAAGATGCTTACTGTATAGGAAGGAAAAAACTGATACAACAGTGGAAAGACAATTGGTCTGATAATAATCAAAACAGCAAACTATTTGAACTTAAATCTTTTACATCATTTCCAAGAATCTATAAAGTTCTCAGCCGTCATCAAAAGGTGTCACTCACCAGACTAAGAACTGGCCACACTAAATTAACGCAAGATTGTGTATTTACCAGGCAGGATCCTCCGGTTTGTGGACATTGCAACAAAAGACTGACAGTGAAGCGCATTATTACAGAATGTGGTCGCTACTCCAACTGCAGGATCAAGAACCAAATTCCCACAGATCTTCAGGTAGCATTACATCAACCGACCAGTTTATTATTACTGTTTAATTTCTTAAAACATTGTAAATTAACTAGTTTATTGTAAACCTTTGTAAAACCTGTTGACATGTTTGAAATATTGTAACAATATTAATGCAGTCGCTGCAAGACCAATGCTGACAGGCGACATTAAATAGAGATAATTAAAAAAAAAAAAAAACTGATGTGTTCCAGTCACATGACTTTCTCTACATCTCTGTAACGAATTGTTTAAAAGCTTATTCTGCTATCTACAACATGCTAATCGAGATAAACATTAGCAGAAGTAGTCCTTATTACTTCGTTCCTTGTAAGTAGAAGGGTAAAAATCTGATGTGTACCATTCACATGACTTTCTCTACATCTCTGTAACAAATTGTAGTTAAAAAGCTTATGCTTCTATTTACTTTATGCTAATCGAGAAACATTAGCAGAAATAGTCTTATTATTTGCTTCCTTGTAAGTAGAAGCGAAATGAGAGAGTATCATAGCTAAAATGATAGCCAGAAGCTGGTTGTTATGTAACTGAAGTTCCTTTGTTTGTATGGGCAGGAGTTAACATATTCCTGTATGAGAAAAGTATGTTTTTCAAAGCAGAAACGAAAAACCAAGAATATCTAAAAAATGTGTATGACATAAATTGTGTGTTTTAAAGTGCTCTATATTTTTCATGTAGTAAGTTTTTGTCCATCTCTTACGGTTTAGCAGTTATGCACAATTCCGTAAAATTCATCCAGAAAAAGGTAGTCTTCAGAGGCCATTCCCAGAAAATTCAAATTATACATTTTATTTGTCAGGTAAATATCTTTAATATACGATATTTTAATCAAAATCGTTAGAGCCATTTTTAAGAAAATCAAAAATTTCGAAATTTTGTCCATGTAAAGGGTAGTTTGGGTGGGGGATTTTTCTCAAAATCTTCGTGTCGCATCCCTGGAAGATACTGAACTTAAATACCAAGTTTGGTATTTTACCGACTTTTCGTTTGAGTTATCATGTTCACGGACACACGGACCTTTTTCTGAAAATGCCTTTTTTGGATACAGGGGACCCTAAAACATATATTTCCGGTGAAATCTCGGAATCGAATTTTTGGGTGGAGTGCAATACCTTCTCTATCCCTATGTACATTGTACGTACCGGGCTAGAGAAAGTAAAAATCTAATATGTTCCATTCACATGGTGTCCTCTAACTGCAAGTAAACAAACATTTTATGCAAAAATGAATCTATTATTTGCATCGCTAATCAAGATAAACATAAGCAGAGTTAGGCAGAATTAGTCTTATTACTAGCTTCCTTGTAAGTGGAAGGGAAACAAGAAAATGCACAGGCTAAAGCGAAAGTTTTGTCTTTTAAGAGCCGGTCGCTATGTGAAACAACTGAAATTCCAATCTCTTTGCTTTCCAAGAGTAAACAAACGAGAAACAAAAAGAAAGATGTCTTTCCGTTTGAGAAAAGTTTAAGTGGCTAAAATTGAAACCAATAATCTGGAATATCTAGAAAACCGTTAACTCTTCAAAAAATGTGAGTTTTAATGAGACTTACATTTTTAGTGTAGTAAGTTGTTGTATATCTCTTACGGTTTACCAGTTATACAAAAGTCATCCAAAATGAAGAGGTCTTCAGAGGCTATTCCCAGAACATTCAAGATATAAATTTCCTTTGACATAAAATATCTTAAACATAAGGTATTTTAATTAAAATTGTTACAGTCATTTTTGAGAAAATCACAATTTTCAAAAAATGTTCAATGTAAAGAATGGTTTGGGGTGAGGGGATTTTCTTGAAAACCTTCGTGTCGCATCCTTGAAAGATACCACAATTAAATACCAAGTTTGGTCTTTAACGTCTTTTCGTTTTTGAGCTATGCAGTCCACAGACATACACACACAGACACGGACCTTTTTTTGGCTTCAGGGGGACCCAAAACATGTATTTCCGGTGAAATCTCGGTATCGAATTTTTGGGTACAATACAATCAATACCTTCTCTGCACACTATATACATAGTATATATAAAGTAAAAATCTAAATTTTCGAAAAAGGTTCCATGTAAAGGGAAGGGAATAGGATGGATTTTCTTGAAAATCCTTGGAAGATGGTTAAATACCAAACTTGATATTTAAGTTCACCGACTTTTCGTATTTGAGTTATCGTGTTCACAGTCACACACACGAAGCTAAAATGCTTTGTTTTTTATGCACGGGACCCTAAAAAGTGAATTGCCATTGAAATCTCGGTATCGAATTTATGAGTAGTGTACAATACCTTCTCTGCTTACTGTGCACATTCTACATACGTGCTAGAGAAAGTTTAATCTATCAAGCTCATAAAATGAAAGATGTCGAAAATCACCATACATAAATTCATTACAGTTTCTTGTTTGCGCGTAACAAACATGGCAATTTGCTGGTTAGTTTCTTAAAGTGCTCTCGGAATGTCTCCTGTTCTGCTGTAATGTATAATAAACGTGACGTCTTTCTTGCAGTCCAGAGTTCAACCTTTTGTTTCTGAACGTGTAGCAGGCGTTTACTACAATCAATACAACAGATCTGGTATAAGTAGGCTACACAGTACTTTGTAAGTACTAGAGAAATAATTTTGCCCAATGTGAATAGTAGATACAGAAAGTATTGCATTCATCCCAAAAATCCGGTACCCAGATTTCACTGGTGATGCTGTTGCTGCTGCTGCTGCTCAGGGGATCCCAAAAATGCAAGAGTTGAAGCTGGAGTAGAAGCAGGAGCAGTAGCAGTAGTGGTAGTAATAATTATAGTAATAATAGTAATAATAACAATATAACCTTTTTAGAAAAAAGTTCATGTGTGTCGTGAACAAAACGAAAAATCGGCTTTAAGTACCAAACATGGAATTTAACTTCAGTATCTTCCAATGATGCGACACGAAGATTTCCAGAAAAATACCACAATGGAAACTACCCTTTACATTGGACTTTGTTCAACATTTTCGATTTTTTCAAAAATGACAAAACGATATTTAAAGACATATATGATACATATTCTTGGAATAGCCTCTGAAGTCATCTTCATTCTGATGACTTGTGTATAACTGGAAAATTGTAATAGATAGACAAAAAACTTACTGCACAAAAAATGTAGATCCCGTTAAAACACACCATTTATGTCTCATAGTTTCTTATATGTTTATTTTTGTAGAGTCACCGTTTCAGATATGTACCCTGTTATTGGTATCAGTTTGTCTCAAACGGGAAGCCCTCATTCTTTCTATCCTTCTTTTGTTTTACTCCTGACAATGGACAGAGAACCAAATTTCAATGACTATTTCGTTCATGTCACGTGATCGTAGGAAGTGGCCAATCAAGTACATTGGCGCGTAAAATTCCAACCAGTCAGAATTCATTATCTCTAAATTTTAATCTTTTTTTAAACACCCACGTGCAATTGTTTACTAAATTTATCGCACCCACGTGCATTTGTTTTCTGTCTGAACTAATGCTCGTCTCATAATAATAGTATCAGTGTGCAGTGATATTCCCGGAAGTTCCAAAACGTTTTGGGGAAAGGCCTACCGCTGAAATAGACATATTAATTGAAAAGTCAAAGCCACAGAATACTAAAAACAACAGAGAGTGTTTGGAGCCTGTTAAGCAACCAGTCAGGCCATGGACATCAAATATACGTCAAGACAAATGGGATTTTAGGAATATTATTCTTCGTGTCCATATGGACTAATCATTGTTCACGAAATAGTCTTATTAAATACACCTAGAGCTGCAACTTTTCTCTAGATAAATTTGGAGCTCTCGTTATGTTGCTTATGATAATCGCATAGCGACAGCTTAAAAGATTTGCCTATCGCTCTATCCTAGTGTATTCAAACCCGGCGGAGGACGATGGATTTTTTCGGGTGTAAAAATCCTTAGCATGGCTTACTTCGGAAGGGAAGTAAAGCCGTTGCTCCCGTGTCGTAGATTTACGTCACGTAAAAGATCCTCAAGCCTGATAAACCTCTGAGCAAAATTAAGCGGTCTTTTACGCCCAATTTAGAATGGGACGCTGAGAACCACAGTAGTTAAAGAGCATCCATAAATAACACATCGTTTACATTTTAGTGCATTCCTGTATTTTCTTTCTACTTATAAGAAGCTAAGTAATATTCTCATTTGTGGTAATATTTACCTTGATTAGTATGATGTAGATAGATGTTGTTAGAGTAGTTTGTCTGCAGAACAGTAGGTTAAGGAGAAGTGATAATTGTGACAGCGAGAGAGGAACGTGCGCGACCTTCACCTTGTCCCTGAAAACACACCTGGCAATGCTGGCTCAGTCTCAAATATCCACCACTCTACAAAACACGTGTACCAATGTCTTTGCTCAAGCCGATCCCAAACACTCTGCTTGAGAGCAAAATCTTTTAGACAATTGATGCTAAAAGTAAGTCTTTTACCAGATACCAGTAGGGTTAAAGGTACAAAATTCTGTCATTCTGTGTTATAAAATTATAATACTCCAATATAGCCAACTTTGGTTTATGCGTCCACGGCCTCATTCAAGTTCGTATCGACCCATAAAATTACAGATGATTTCAATATCACGAACCAGACGAAATTATGCAAGCAGCGGAGAGAGCAAAATTACAACTGCTACACTGCCTCCCTTGTATAGAATGTTTTCGTTCTGTTCGAGTAAGTCATCGTGTTGTCAACACTGATCCTAAGCAAGGCAACAACAGAATGTCGCAGACCATGAACATGAACTCTGTTGGGTAAAACAATATATTTGACATATAAATATTGAGAACTGTCTAAAATATAATATGTGTTCCATTCACATGACTTTCTATACATCTCTACGACAAAATATTGTTAAAAAGCTTATGCTTCTACTTATTTAACGCTAGTCGAGAAAACATTAGCAGAAATAGTCTTATTACTTGCTTCCTTGTAAGTAGAAGCGAAATAAGGGAGTAGCATAGGTTAAAGTGACAGTCAAAAGCTGGTTGCTATGTGACTAAAGTTCCTTTGTTTGTATGGACAGGAGTTGACAAACTGGTCAAAACCGCTCGAACAGAATTGTTAACTCTCGTGGTTGCTTGTCAAAAGCGAACAGAGAATTCCTAGTAGCACCTGCTTACGCATTCTCCAAATTGTAGTACATTACAGTTCACTCTTACTCCCCTCCCCCCTATTTGCCTTTCTTTTTTAAGTACTAGGATACCTCATATGCTGGGCAAGACAAGTTAAATTTTACCATTGTAGAGCTGATCATTGATCCCTACGGTTGATGTGATCCACCAGCATATTGCACAACTCGACGTACTGAACAGTCTAAAATGGTTCTTCTTGGCAGTTAGATAATTTCAGAAACGATCCCGCAACGAAAGAGAAAACCCCCGACAGAATCTACAAAGAAAGAAACAAGAAAGAACAAACTATGTACATGTTAGATGCTGGAGATTAAAAATTAAGCCAGGATCAATTACTTGTTGCTACATGAAACCTGCAAACTACTATTGCCTAAGCCAATAATAACATCCATCTCAAATGTGCAATAGAAAACTTTCAAGCGTCAGCGAAGAATGAATGCACTCTTTAAGATATAGCTCAAAAGCCAGTGAACAGAAAATATTTCTCCAAAAAACATAATCGAAATCAATTATAAAACTGACGTAAAATGGCATCGCCCCAAATTTTCCTGATATCAAAACTGGCAGACTAACGCAAGTCATATTTTCTGGGAGAAATATTCAAGATACCTGCCAAAAACAACTATAAAAACTCATACAATAATTGCCAGAAGTATTCAAATATGATAAAAATTAACATCGTTTGTTTTGTCAGAAATTCTCAGTACATAATTAAAGGCACTTAGAAATACGTATTTCATATACTTTAACCAAGATGCTTAAAATACGCCCAAAATGACAACAAATAGATAAAAATGCATTGCAAAATGCCAATCAAATGCCATTAACAAATGCTTGGCAGAAAGTGTTTCATATAATATCCATAAAAAGCCAAAAGTACCCAAATGAAATGTTTAGCTAGGAGTCTTCAAGATGTCAATATTTTCAGCGCTAATGCTGTTCTTCCAGAACTGTTCATTGGTATGTGAGAAAGATCACAATGAGGAAACATATCTAATCTTCTGATAAAAAATGTCAAGACTAATTTAGAAACCTAGTGATTGGTAATGAGTCAAAAGTTCCAGAAGAAATCATCAAGATAAATATAGAAGGTAACAATGAGGAACCACACCAAATGTTATGTTAGAAATCTTCAAGACAGGCGTAGAAAGCGATTGGATCACATCAAATGTTACTGCAAATGTTCAAGACATGTTAGAAAGTTATTGACGAGGAAACACGTCAAATGTTCCACCAGAAATCTTCATGATACATACAAAAAGGTAACAGTGCGGATTTGCATAAATCTTCAAGATATTTGTATTAAGACAGCAAAAAGAAGTCACACCAACCACTCTGCTAAAAAAAAAACTACAAGATATGTGAAGAAAATCAGCAATGAGGATTCTTATCAAATACTCTGCTAGACATCTTCAAGGTGTGTGTGTGGAAAGCCTGTGAAGAGGAATATCAAATATTCTTTTAGAAATTGTCAAGTTATGTTTAGAAGAGGAAACACATCTAAAACGTCCAAGAGATGCTTAGAAAGCAAGGATGGGGAAAACATCAAAATCTCTACAAGGTATGCCGAGGATATGATCAAAAAGGGAGGGACCACATTAAATGAAAGCCAGTACAAAGGTATGCCAGAGTAGATATTTTTGTGGCGATGACGAAGCACCTCCTGCGCGAGGATATCGACCCTGTGTGGGAGAGAACGGTCTCATTTATTTGCCCCTTTGACACTAACCTGTTGGGTACAGTTAGTCCCCCGCCGAACCGGTTTCTGCGTGGCAAATTCCACACCTGGTCAACAAGATTCTGCGAATGGGATGCCGCAAACTCATAGTGTCCTTGTTTGATTTGGGCAGGACAGAGAGGAACCGACCTTTGTTCATATTGTTTGCTGGAAATTCCGGTTGTTTGGAGGACTTAACTTTCCTCCGCTCAGATTATGGGACAAGGTCAATCTATTATTATTCCGGTTATTACATCGCAATACAAACATCTTTATGAGGTTAGATATAAAATCGCAAATCATTCGTGCGTGCAATCTGCGAAAGGAGTTTAATGTAAATATTGTGGATAATATTTCAAGGAGTGTTTTTCACAGAATATCATGTATTAGAATCTAACGGAAATATTTGATTTTATTTTCTTTTTTTTTTTTTTTCAGATACGCGTATGCTACTAGTGACTCACCATTTCTGTTTCGCATATCTTTTTAGTATTAAATACGGCTCACATTTCCGCGTTCTCTATTTGTCACTTAAATTTACTATAGCACTTTTGTTGGCCCTGTTTATGACAAAGGTTTTCTGTGTTTTAAAATGAAGTATGATAAATCTCATGGAGGACGGAAAGAGATCTGTCCTATGTTCGATGAAATATCCATACTGAATTTTATAGCGGAATACAAATACTCCATATTCCCAGAGGTGACACAGCGAATAAATTTTGTTTTAGTGACGTCAAAAATGTATTTTCAGTATACATACACATTGTTACATTGTTGATATATATCCAACTGGGATTTTTCGTGAAAGTAGATCGAAAATAAAAATACCCTATCTCAGCTTTCTCTCCCATAGCCTCAAGATTGAAAACAAAGAAGTACCCGTTCCATTCACATGACTTTCTCTACCTGTTCTGTTAACAAATTATTCTTACAAAATACTATTCTTCCATCTATTTCACGATAATTGAGACAAACATTAGCAGAAATTGGCTTATTATTTAGTTCCTTCTAAGTAGAAGGGAAATAAGGTAAAACACTAGATTAAAGCGATAGTCAGATCTTTTAAAAGCTATCCTATGTGATGAGATTGAAATTATGCTCTTTTTGCATGGTCAGTAGTACAGTAAAAGATGTATGGAACAAACGACTACTTTCCGTTTGGGAAAATTATAAGTATTCTTAAATTGAAACTAATACAGTCCATCTGTGTGCTTTCCACAAGGGCTTGTAGGAGAGGGAAGGGTGCCGCTTGATACAGAGACCGGTCTTTGCCCCTATTTTCCACCTGCTGGCCGAAAAGCATGCGAATAGACTATGACAAGTAATATCTCGGAAGTGCTAACACTCCGCATAAAAAAAGCGCCAGAAACAAATTGTATGATTTAACGAGATCTACAATGAATAGTACGATTTCATCTCTCACTTAAATTTACTGGTTATCCAAAAATCCGCCAGAATGAAGAGGACTTCAGAGGTTATTCAAGAATTCAAGTGAATTCAAGATACACGTTATATTTGCCATTTATTTGTCACATACTTTAATATATGGTTGCTAATATAGTTAAAGCCATTTTTGAGAAATCTGGAAAACATGTTCCACGTAAAGTTTGAAGTGGGGATATTTTCCCAAAAACCTTCGTGTCGCATTCTTGGAAAATGCTAAACTTAAATACCAAGCGCGGTATTTAACCGACTTTTCGTTTTGGAGTTATGCTGTCCACGGACACACAAACACACATTTTTTCAAGACGGTTTATTTTATTCAGGTGATCTCAAAACGTGTATTTCTAGTGAAATCTCAGTGTCGAGTTTTTGGTGGAGTTTCTCTACTTCCCATATACATTGGACATACGTGGGAGAGAAAGTAAAACGTTATTTATAAATAAGATTAATTCACCAGTAATATTTGATTCCTTGCATTTATCAGCATTTAAAAAATTAAACGAGAGAACTTACAAAAATTAGCAATTTTTTACTCTTCGTTTTCTTTTTTCTTTCCTTCTTGGAGCCACCCATCATTGGGGGGAAAGTCTGATGTGTTGTATCCAAATGACTTTCTCT
The DNA here is from genome assembly GCA_030762935.1 of Hymenopus coronatus. Classification (NCBI taxonomy): domain Eukaryota; kingdom Metazoa; phylum Arthropoda; class Insecta; order Mantodea; family Hymenopodidae; genus Hymenopus; species Hymenopus coronatus. Next base: position 15,710,051 of record CM060895.1, read on the forward strand.
ACTTCTTCTGCAAACAAACTATTCTTACAAAAGATTCTTTTATCAACACCATGCTAATAGAGATAAACATTAGTAGATATGCTCTTATTACTTGCTTCCTGTGTAAGTAAAAGGCAAATAAGGGAATACACTAAAGGACAGTCATATCCTTTTAAAACTGGTCGATATGTGGAACAATTTAAATTCCGTTGACTATGCATATCCAGGAGTAAAACAAAAGAAATGTGAAAGGGATGAGGGCGCCCTGTTTGAGAAATGTTTAAGAATTTTAAAATTAAAACCGATAAACGAATAGCAAGGAATATCTCGGTATCGGTTAGCTACATACACAACAAAATTGCACGTAACTTTTTTTTTTTTTTTTTAAGGAGATCTACATTTTACGTGTAATAAGTTTTTGTCTATCTCTTTTGCTTAGCTGGTAAGCCGTAAATGATCCAGAAAAGAGAGGATTTCATACGATATTCTCAAGATATTCAAAGTATACAATTTATTTGCCATGCAAATATCTTTAATATAGGCACCATCAAAAGCATTAGGGCCATTTTTAGAAAAACAACATTTCGTAAAAATGTTTCACGTAAAGGGTGTTTTCGGATGCGGGAATTTTCTTGAAAAATGTTGTGTCCCATCTTTGGAAGGTGCTTACGTTAGATAAATAATAAATTCGGTATTTAACAGACTTTTTTTACCTACTATACTTTGTACGCTTTATTGCTAGAGCCGCCCTCCGTGGTGTAATGGTTACCATGCTGACTTCATATACCCAAAGTCGCGGGTTCAAACCCGGCGGAGGACGATGGATATTTTCGGACGTAAAAATCCTTAGCATGGCTTCCTACGGAAGGGAAGTAAAGCCGTTGGTCCCGTGTCGTAGATTTACGGCACGTAAAAGAACCTCAAGCCTGAGGCCTCTGAGCCCAATTTAGAATGGGACGCTGAGAACCACAGCAGTTAAAGAGCGTCCATAAATAACACGATATTTACATTTTTATTGCTAGAGAGAGCAATAATCTGATGAGTTTCATTCACATGACTTTCTCTACATCTCTGTAACAAATGGCTGTCGGAAAGTTTGTTCTTCTATCTACTTCATGTTAATCGAGATAAAATATTAGAAATGGTCTTATTTCCCCTCTGCTTACAAGGAAGCAAGTACTAAGTGAGTAGTATAGGCTAAAGCGATAGTCAACTTTTTTTAAAGCGGTTTACTCCTGGCCATACAAACAAAGCATTTCAAACACCCGAATAAGAAAACACGTACAAGTATTTTAAAACTGAAACCAACAGCAAGGAATATCTTATATGGTCAGCTCTGGAAAAAAAAAAAAATATATATATATATATATATATATATATATATATATATATATATATATGTCAGAAACTATGTGTTATAACGAGATCTACATTTTTTGCGAAGTGTGTTTTTTTTCTATCTCTTACGGTTTACCAGATGCAAAAGTCATCCAGAATAAAGAGGTCTTCAGAGGCTATTCCCAAAAAATTCAAGATATACAAGCCCAGGCATATGTATTTTTGTTTTCGGTGTATTTTTAGTATAAAATTGCAGCTCAATCTGCACCATCAACGTGACAATGACAACTTTTATGCTGGGGAAGTATAGTATTCCATCCAAATATTCGGTGTCGAGATTTCATCAGAAATATGTTTTGAGGCCCCTGAATATACTCAAAAAGCCCGCGCGCATGCTCTTGTGTTTTTGAACACCAGAACTTAAAAATAAAAAGTCGGTTAAACAGCAAACTTGATATTTAGGTTCAATATTTTCCAAGGATGTGACACGACTACTATTTACGTGGAACATTTTTTATAATTTTGATTTTATCAAACTTGACCCTACGACTTTTTACAAAACGCCACGTTTAAGATATTTTCTTGGCAAATAAAATATATATTTTAAATTGTCTGAGAATAGCCTCTGAAGTTACTTTTATTCCGAATGACTTGTGTGGAGAAAAACTTGGTACACAAACTGGTAGACATCGTTAAATGATAGGTACATATTTTATCGCTTTATAATTTACCTTTATGTAGAGAAAACGGTTTTATCCTCCCCCTCTCTCACCTAACAATTCCGAAATATTCCTCGTTATTGGTTCTAAGTTTCAAGTGTTTATACTTTTCTTGAATGGAAGGAGTTTCAAAGCCACTCCATAGCGATCGCTCCACAATCCCACTGTCCCTACAAGTAAGTAATTATGTGATAAGACAGTTTCTGCTAATGTATGTTTTGATAGGCGTGAAGTAGATAGAATAAGATGTTATTACAGAACAAGGAGAGAAAGTCACGTGAGATTAGGCATCAGATTTTTTTTTTTAATTGGAATATAATAGCACCTCTGCGTACACTTTAAAACATGTGACTGTTGGTTTAGCCTAGTGTATTCCCTTATTTCTCTTATACTTACAAGGAACTAAGTAATAAGACCGCTTCTGTAAATGTTTATCTCGATTAGCATGAAGTAGATAGAAGAATAAGCTTATTAACAATAATTTGTTACAAATATGTAGAAAAAGCCATGTGAATGAAATACATTAGGTTTTTAAACAATAGTTTGTTGAATAAAGGGCAGAGAACGTTATGTGAATATAACATATTCGATTTTTGAACATCAGGGTTCTTAAATGAAATTCCATATGTACATTTTACCGAAAATGCACATTTTATGGAAGGCAATACTTCCGCCTTTTATCATAATAAGCCGAAGGGACCGTTTGAGGACCTCAAAATAAGTATGTGCCTACTTGTGGTGAAATCTTGATATCAACTTTTTGTAGGGAGTCATTTATTTGCTGTACCTACTATAGGTAACGCGGCCGTGTAAGACAATGAAACCTTCTGCTGTGAAGGCACTGTTAATTTACTGGAGGAATGCTGTTACAGGAAGTTCTTTGTTCATTTGCTGACAATGTCAATACGTTGTCAACAAGTTAAGTACACAAGCGCGAGTTCATGGTCACTGACAGGAGTGTATGTCTGTCAGAAGGCAAGGCAACCTGAAACTTGACGATTATATTACATATTAAACTTACATGATGTCATTCACCAACCGTCGCGACGACCCTCCAGACACTATCAAATTTGGCATGGGTTCATGGCGATATTACTCTTGCAGACAAATTGAAGCTGTGAGGTCATCGTACAAAACCCTTCATTTTGTAGCTTCCAAATAATTCATTTGAAGCAGCAGTTAATTGCAATTTAAATTACAGGCAATCCCACTTTGGCATTTTAAATCACAATTATTACTTTCTTGGCACGTACCATATAGATAGAGAAGGTATTGTATTCTAACAAACAAATCTGATGTGTTCCATTCACATGACTTTCTCTTAATTCCACAAACAAACCTACTATTCAAAAGGTAAGTATTTCATATACATCATGCTAATCAAGATAAGCATAAGCAGAATTACGTAGTCTTATTATATGCTTCCTTGTAAGTAGAAGGAAAATAACGGAATGCAACGCTAAAGTGATAGTCTCGTCCTTTAAAAGCCGGTCGCTAAGTGAAACAATTGAAATTCCATTCTCTTTTCCTCCCAGGAGTAAACAAACGAGAAGAAACATATCTTCACGTTTGAGAAAGATTTAAGTGGCTTAAAATGGATACCAAACATCCGGAATATATCAACAGTTAACTCTACAAAAAAAAAAAAAAAAAAACATATAAACATTAATTGTGTGTTTTAATGAGATCTATATTTTTGTGTAGTAAGTTTTTGTCTATCTCTTATGGTTTGCCAGTTATATAAAAGTCATCAAGAATGAAGAGGTCTTCAGAGGCTATTCCCAGAAAATCCAAGATATACCTACATTTCGTTTGTCATAAAAATATCTTAAAACATCAGGTATTTTAACTAAAATCGTTAGCACCATTTTTGAAGAAATGAAAATGTTCGAAAAATATTCCATGTAAAGGGTAGTTCGGGGGGGGGGATTTTCTTGAATATCTTCGTGTCGCATCCTTGTAAGATACTCAACTTCAATACAAGTTTGGTGTTTAACAAACTTTTCGTTTTTGAGCTATGCTGCTCACGGATAGACAGACAGACAGACACACGCACGCGGACCTTTTTCTGAAAATGCTTTTCTTCGGACTCAGGGCACCTCAAAACATATGTCCGGTGAAATCTCAACATCCAATTTTTGAGTGGAATGCAATAAGTACCTTCTCGACTTACTATGTACTTTTTTTCTTATCAAAATACAGTTACGGATCCTTGTCAGGACTGCGACACTATATTCCTGTTTTTCTCTCCCCCCCCCCCAGTTTCCTACATTTCCTTTGTTAACCTCGTATTTACCGTTTTCTTATTACTTACACATTGATTAAACACACCGACACCCATGCCCAAGGTGGGACTCGAACCCCTGCGCTATGAAGCACCAAAGCGAGGAACATTAGGACGTTGTAAAGAAAGTAAAAAGATGGAGGGCCTTAGTGACCTTCCACATCTCAAAAGGATGTACTAAAAGTTGAGATGCACTTGGAGACAGCGAAAGGCAGAATATCATACCACAAAGAAAACAAGAAGTGCAGCCATACCGGTTTGACGAGCTTCAATCTTGTCAGGAAATCGTTAAACGATACGATACCTATAAAATGTGTCGTAAACTGCCGTCTTTGTACTGACAAAAAATGATAGAGCGCAGTAAATCCTCGACATTCCTAGATACACGCCCACACGTCTACAGCTACAGCATCATAAAACCATTCTCGGCACTTCATTTTATTTGCATTGTTACTGACGCTGAAGAGCATTTCAGATAATTTTGAAAAAAAAAAACCTGATGTATTACAGTCCTCTATTGTTTATTAGTTGCATAAAAATTGATACGTCAAATTCTTTTTTCATCTACTTCATTTTAACGAACTTTAAAAAAAATATCTACTTTATATTTTTCGTTATAGAAGCAAAGGGAATAGTGAAAGTCAAATGTTTAACAACTAAACGCTATATATGAGGAGTGTCTGGAAAGAAGGTACCGGTTAAAAAAAAAAAAAAAAAAAAAAAAAAAAAAAAAAAAAAAAAAAAAAAAAAAAAAGGGCATAAACTATTTGTAAATGAAAGAGCATACCTTAACCTACTTTTGACATAGTTGCCACCATTGTTTAGGCATTAATCAGCGGGGAATCAACTTGAGCATGTCCTCTTCAAAGAAAGCTACCGCTTGTGAAGACATCCACTTGAACACCACGTTTTGTGGAAACACATCAAAAAGCATTCTTATTGTGAACCGTCTGTTTTCGCGAATTGCATCATTCACTTGTTCAACTAAACCATCAGTGACAGTAAAATACCGCCCACTTCGTACTTCATCATGAACATTGGATAGTCCATAATTGAATTGCTTAAGCCACTTTCTCATCGTTCCATCTGTCATTACATTTTCGCCGAAAATTTCTACAAGTTGACGGTGAGCTTCTGCTGACTTAATATTCCTTGCGTTCAAAACCCGTGTTTCGGAACGCATTTCACATTCGGCCGGATCAGAAATAGTCTTAAACATTTTAAACGATCACTAACAAAATATGTAAGCACAACACGATCCGGCTGAAATGGCCTCAGTGGGCACACAATGAACCAGAGTGCGCATGCGTGGAACTGCGACACTAGCGTTACGATGGCGGTAGAACGAAACGGTACTTATTTTCCGGACACGACTCGTACTTTTAACCTTCCATGATGTTTCCATGCAATTGCGAGAAACAACTGAATGTGGAAAGGACTAAAATAACGACAACTGGTCGAGTGGTCGGCGTTCTGACTTCTCATGCAGAGGTCTCGGGTTTGATTCCCTGCTGGGGCGGGGAAGTTTTCTTTAACTAGAATCAATCCTTATCTCCCATAGAGTCTGCAAGTATGAATGTTGGAGTGAATGTGTGTATTTAATAGTATAAAATTGAAAACCCCAACGTCAAGAATCGCTACAGTTCAGCGAGAAAAACACCGGCAGTTGTTTCTCAAGTCAAAGCACCCGGCATGACCATACAAGTTAAAGGGGGGTATATAAATGGAACGATAAAAAAAATCTTATGAGTCCCATTCACATGACTTTCTCTACATCTCTGTAATATGCTTATTCTTTTACACACATCAAGTTAATCGAGATAAACAGCAGAAACGGTCTTATTGCTTAGTTTCTTATAGGTAGAAAAGAAATAAGGGAATTCACTAGGCTAAACCGACAGTCACGTGTTTTAAAATGTGGTTGTTATGGGATTGAAATCAGTTTCTTTGTGTTGCCAGGACTTGACAAGCTCCCGCATGAGAACACTTTTAAATATTTTCAAACTGAAACCAATTAAACGAATATCTCGAAAACGGTCAACTCCACGAAAAAAAGTATATATATTTATGGCATGAATCGTGTGTTTTAGCAAGATCTACATTTTTTGTGTAGTATTTTTTGTCTATTTCTTACGTTTTACCATTCATGCAAAATTAAGAAAAATTTATCCAGAATAAAGAGGTCCTCAGAGGCTATTCTAAGAAACTTCAAAATACACATCTTATTTATCATGTAAATATCTTAAATATAAGAGACTATAATCAAAATTATTAGAGCTATTTTTCGAAATCTTTTCCATGTAATGGGTAGTTGGGAGTGGGATTGTCTTGAAAATCTTCGTGTCGCATACTTGGGTGATACTGAACTTAAATATCAATTTTGGTATTTAAAGACTTTTTGTTTTTGAGACTATGCTGCCCACAGATACACACAGACACATAGGACCTTTTTTTTTTTTTTTTTTTTTTTTTTCTTCAAAAAATGCTTGTTTTGGATTCAGGGGGTCCCAAAACATTCATTTCCGGTAAAATCTCGGTATCGAATTTTTCGGTGCAATGGAATACCTCCTCTATACAGTATTTACATAGTAGGTGTCAAACAATTCGATTATTAATGACAAATATTTCCCAAAAGGAACAAAATAACTTATATGAAAAAAATATTTTAAAGATACGAGTACTACCTTTTTATATAGGACGTTTTCGTCTATCATTGAATGTTTAGCAGTTACGCAGTATTATACCAAATTTCTTCCGATTGAAGAGATTTCATAATCTATTCCCAGATAATTCGAGCTATACGTTTTATTTGTTATAAATATATTTAATGCATCGTATTTTAATAAAATCGTTAGTTTCGATAACATTGAAAGTTTCATAAAAAATCTCCCGTGTAAAGGATAGTTTAGTGTAGGGGCTTTTCTTGAAAAACTTCGTGTCGCATTTTTGGAAGATGCTGAATTTTATTACTAAGTTCGGTATTTAACCGACTTTTCCTTTCTACTTTCTCTACACGTACTATGTACATAGTGTATAGAGAAGGATTGTATTCCACGCAAAAATTCGATACCGTGATTTCACCGGAATACATGTTTTGGGTCCCCCTGAATCCAAAAAAAAAACAGTTTTGGAAAAAGGTCCGTGTGTGCGTGCTGTGTGTCTGTGGACAGCATAGCTCAAAAACGAAAAGACCATTAAATACCAAACTTGGTATTAAAGTCTGGTATCTTCCAAGGATGCAACACGAAAATTTTCAAGAAACTCCCCCCACCCCCAACTACCCTTTACATGGAACTTTTTTCGAAAATTTTGATTTTCTCAAAAATGGCTTTAACGATTTTGATTAAAATATCGTATATTAAAGGTATTTACCTACAAATAATATGTAAATCTTGAATTTTCTGGGAATAGCCTCTGAAGAACACTTTATTCTGGAAAAATTTTGCATAACTGCTAAACCGTAAGAGATGGACAAAAACTTAACCCACAAAACTGTAGAGCACATTAAAACACAGAATTTATGTTATATGCATTTTTTTCGAGGAGCTGATCGTTTTTTAGATATTCCTTGTTTTTGGTTTCAGCTTTGGAAAACTTGTAGTTTTCTCATACAGGAATTTGAAGTTCCTTTGTTTCTATGGACACGAGTTGACAGTCACCTAGTAACCAGCTTGTGGCTTCACTTTAACCTATGATACTCCCATATTTCGCTTCTATTTACAAGGAAGCAAGTAATAACACTATTTCTGCTAATTTTTTCTCGATTAGCTTGAAGTAAATAGAAGAATAAATTTAATAACAATAATTTGTTACACAGAAGTAGAGAAAGTCATGTGAATGGAACACATAAGATTTTTTAATTATCCTGTTGACAGACACAAACAAGTACACGAGTCTTTTGCATTCTGGATTCCTCAATACACGTATTTTTGGTGAAATCCCGATATCGAAGTTTTGGATGGAATGTAATACCTTCTTTACCTTCTAAGTACGCGATAGCGGAAATAAAAAACGGCTTCTACTTCCATGATCAGTAATTTCTCTGTCCACTATAACTTGCTTTTATATCTTTATTTTCTCTAACATATAAGCACCAATGTATACCCATGGACAAAAAAAGCTGAGTTGTATCTGGAACGCCAAATTTGTCAAAGTGCTACACGGCACAGCGCCTTGTGCCCACCATCCGGATGAGGCGGCAGCAACAAGTTGACGCAAGTTCCAAATTTAATATTATTATCATAAGATCAAATACATAACTTTAGCTTCTTCAACAACAAACTGTTAATGTTAACTAAACATATTAACGACACAAAACATAATACAGTTTGTATTGTACTGCATTACTAAACCTGCAACCTTCCATGTGTGTTCACTATTGCACTGTGACAAAACTAGGTTACTTCTCGGATGAGATCAAATGAATTACATAAAAAATCTAATGTGTTCCATTTACATCACTTTCTCTACATCTCTGTGATAAAATATTGTTAAAAAGCTTATTTTCTGTCAACCTCATGTTAATCGAGATATACATTAGCAGAAATGATTTCTTGTAAGTACAACGGAGATAATGGAATGCACTAGGCTAAAACGATAGTAAAATCTTTTAAAAGCTAGTTGCCATGTGGTTGAAACCCGTTTCTTTGCATTGCCAGCAGTTGACAAATCCCATATGTGAAAAGTTTCAAGTATTTTAAAACTGAAACCAATAACAAGAAATATCTCAAAAATAGTCAGCTCCACGAAAAAACAACGTATAGGACATAACATGTGTGTTTCAACGAGATCTAAATGTTTTGTGTAGCAAGTTTTTGTATATCTCTTACAGTTTACCAGTTATGCAAAATTAAGCAAAACCCATCCAGAATAAGGAAGTCTTCAGCGGCTATTCCCAGAAAATTCAAGATATACATTTTATTTGTCGTGCAAATATCTTTAATATGCGGTATTTTAATCAAAATCGTTAGAGCCATTTTTTTAAAATCAAAATTTTCGAAAATGTTTCCATCTAAAGGGTAGTTTGGGGTGGGGGCACTTTCCTCAAAATCTTCGTGTTGCATTCCTTGGAAGATACTTAACTTATATACTAAGTTTGGTGTTTTTACCGACTATTCGTTTTTGAGTTATCGTATTCACAGACACACACGGACTTTTTTCTAAAAATGCTTTTTTTTATATACAGGACCCTAAAACGCCCATTACCGGTGAAATATCGGTATCGAATATTTGGATGGAGTGCAAAACCTACTATGTACTAGGTACATAGTACCTGTAGAGAAAGTAAAAATACCTGAACAAGTTTCGATGCTGTGACACCAAACTTCGAACTAGCTCAAGCATAAGCTGTACCCCTGTTACATTCGTTAAATATCACCTCGAAATAATCTGTACATGTTTATTAAATAGGAAATCCTTATATACGATTCCATGGTTAACTATTAAACTCACAAACCCCAATTTTAATGCACTGCTTTCTTTCTAAATTGTGAAGTGGTTCAACATGAATTGTTGATTGTGCCACAGAAATGATTAATGGTTATCTCCTCGAACAGTATACAAATTAATATTCTCATGGCATAATTATTAATAATAACAATACCCTTGGTGTATAAGTATCTAGACATTTATCCCCTACTAGGTCATCTCTAGCCATTCCACACTACATAGCATTGCTTCCCCTTAGGCCTATATTACACTATCGCACTTCTGTGTCACAGAATGTGATAAAACCTTTGATCATATGTTGTAATATATTCTACAGCTTTAATGTGACTACATTACGTCAAACCTTTCATCACAGCTTTTATCACAATTTTAAAACAGGATATCCAGCATTTAGTATCATGAGCTGCTATTTTGTTCGTTTAGAATGTTAGTTATGTCATTATATTAAATATATATAAATACATTTAGTGCAAGTTTCTATTGCATTCATTTGCAACATCTTAGTACAACATAACCTATAACTTAACCTCAATAAGACAATTTCTTAAAGAACGTTATTACGTTTATGAGTATCAATAACAAAGATAGCAGCAAAAATAGTAAATAGTTGACGTAATAACTTTCATCTTGTAAATATTGGCGTTCCAATACAGTTAATTTCTTCCTCACATCCTTCATGTACTTCACTAATAGCATCTGCTATGCTCTTATGCATTTCCAGTGTACAGCATTTCATGTGATACAAAACAGGAAATGCACTGTTCAGTGGCTACAGCCAAACTGTTCAATGCCATTTTATTTTCTAATCAGAGCTAGATATGGTCAAATATGCTGTAAAATGCTGTATCACATCTATGACACAGAAATGTGATGGGCCTTTAGCAATCCTCGTCACACTATAGGAGTTGAAGGACCGGGAATACCAATGCACTGCACCGTGCAACTTTGCTTCCGTAACTAAGTGCATATTTTGACTTGTATGACTCACCCAGAGACGTGTGTTTCTCACATGCCGAGTAGTACGTGAACTGTAATAACGTCACGTTATTTTCACAGAAAGATGCTGCAAGTCCCAGGAAAAGGATATGGCTCATCGCGAAATGCGTAAACTTGGATACTGAATCACAGGAAGCATGACGTCATCACTTCGCCTAAATACAAACTGAGAACCGGAATGTTACGCTGCGTAATAATAACTAAGTGGATGAAGTACTACAACGGTATTAATTGTTATAACTAGAGAGCGGAAGAACGCTCCTAAACGGTTCAAAATAAGCAGAAAAATCTAAAGTACACTTACAGCCACATTAAAAAAAGTACAGTTTGTAACATTTTAGAAGGGTCTTGTTACCAATTGAGATAAAACTTCGAAACGTGCAGTATTTAATACAAAAAAATTGATGTGTCCCATTCACATGACTTTCTCTACATCGCTGTGACACATTCTTGTTAAAAACTTGTTCTTATATCTACTTATATATATATATATATATATATATATATATATATATATATATATATATATATATATATATATATCTTAACGTCCTTTAACCTGGATGGTCATATCGGACAATGAATGAAATTGGTAAAGTGATGCTCAAATAATCTCGGGGTCCATAGAGCTTAAAGTTACTCGACATTCGTCTTCTCAGGATAAGGGAAAACCCCGAAAAAATCTTATCCGGGTAACTCACGCTAAGCGATATTCGAACTCTCGACCTGTTGATTATGAGGCAGACACCTACCACCACACTACCCAGGCAGGCGTTGTATCTACTTTATGATAATCGAGATAAACATTAGCAGAAATTGTCTTAATGATTTGCTTCCTTATAAGTAGAGGGAACGCACTAGGTTAAAACGACAGTCAAATCTTTTAAAAGCTGGTTGCCATTTGGTTGAAATCCGTCTATCCTGGGCCAGGAGTTTACTATTTTCCGTATGGGAAAAGTTTTAAGTATTTCAAATCTGAAACAAATAACAAAAAATATCTCAAAAATGGTCAATTCCACGAAAAAAATGCATATGACACAAATTGTGTCTTTTGACGAATGTAAATTTTTTGTAGAGTAAGTTCTTGTCTATCTCTTACGGTTTAGCAGTTAAGCAAAATTCGCCAAAATTCATCCAAAATAGAGGTCTTCAGAGGCTATTCCTAGAAAATTCAACATATACCTTTTATTTGGGATATAAATATCTTTAATATACGGGATTTAAATCAAAGCCGTTAGAGCATTTATTTGGAAAATCAAAAATTTCAAAAATTTTTCCATGTAAAAGGTATTTGGGAGTGGGGGCATTTTCTTGAAAATCTACGTGGCGCATCCTTGGAAAATACCAAACGTAAATACCGATTTTTTAGTTATGCTGCACGCACACACACACACACACCCACGCACACATAGCTTTTTCTGGATTCAGGGCGTCCTAAAACATGTATTTTCGGAGAAATCTCGGTATCGAATTTTTGGGTGGAATACAATATTTTCTCTATACACTATGTACATAGTACGTGTAGAGAAAGTAAAAAAAATCTTATGTGTTACATTCACATGACTTTCTTTACATCTCTGTAACAAATTATTGTTAAAAAGCTTATACTTCTATTTACTTCACTCTAATCGAGAAAAAATTAGCAGAAATAGTCTTATTACTTGCTTCCTTGTAAGTAGAAGCGAAATAAGGGAATACCATAGGTTAAAGTGATACTCAAAAGCTGGTTGCTATGTGACTGAAGTTCCTTTGTTGGTATGGACAGGAGTTGACAAATTCCTGTATGAGAAAAGTACAAGTTTTTCAAAGCTGAAACCAAAAACAACAAATATCTCAAAAGCGATAAACTCCACGAAAAAATGTATATAACATAAATTGTGTGTTTTAACGTGCTCAACATTTTTTGTATGGTAGGTTTTTGTCTATCTCTTACGGTTTACCAGTTGTGCAAAATTGTGCAAAATTCCGCAAAATTTATCCATAATAAAGATCTCTTCCGAGGCTATTCCCAGAAAGTTCAAGATATACATTTTATTTGTCAGATAAATATCTTTAATATACGATACTTTAATCAAAATCGTTAGAGCCATTTAGGAGAAAATCAAAATTTTCGAAAATTGTTCCATGTAAAGGTAGTTGTGGGTGGAGGGATTTACTTGAAAAGCTTCGTGTCGCATTCTTGGAAGATGCTGAATTTAAATTCGAATTTGGTATTTAACGGCATTTTCGTTTTTGAGCTATGCTGTCCACAGACACACAGATAGACAGACAGACAGACAGACAGACAGACAGACACACGGATCTTTCTCCAAAAATAATTTTTTGGATTCAGGGGGACCCAAAACATGTATTTCCGGTGAAATCTCGGTATCGAATTTTTGTGTGGAATGCAACACCTCTATACACTATGTACATAGTACATGTAGGGAAAGTAAAAATAGCTGTAGGAGTGGGCTGAAATTTAATTAACTCAACCATTATAGTTATAGTAAAATTAAGTATAGGCATTTTGCATCATCATCATCATCATCATCATCATCATCATCATCATCATCCAGACATGTGGTATCGTAGATTATTTTAGCTGGGCCCTCCCCATCGAAACTCACAAGCAGTGGAACACCAGAGAATTAACCACACGCCACCGATACTGTATTTCCGGTGAAATCTCAGTATCGAATTTTGGGAATAATGCATTACCGCCTCTACCTACTATGTACATTGTACTTTGCAGAGAAGGTAAAAACTCTCACTTTGTGCAGTTCATAATAATTATTTAATAACTCCAGCAATCAAGATGATTGGTGCCATCTTTAAGTGATGTTTAATTCCTCCACCAATATTCACTATCGAGATTTCACCGAAATGCACGGTTCTGAGAACCGAACTGAAGAAAGTGCTTACACATGCACATAACTCAAAAATTAATCATGTTTAAATATTAGAATTTGTAATTAAGTTAAGCGTGTTCGATATGAAACAGAAATATATCAAGAAATATCTCCCCCTAAATACTCTTTACATATAAAATATTTCGTTATTTGTTATTTTCTCAAAATGTCAAAAAGGTTTTAGATTTATGTTTTAACATCTTTAAAAAATTCCAAATGAAGAGGACTTCGCGAATTATTCGCAGAAATATCAAGTAGTCCTCATTTAATTTTGTATAACTAGTAAATATTTATATAAATGTAATATGTTACTTCACATACCTTTATCTACTTCGCGTTAATTTAAATAAACATTTGTAAAAATTGTTTTATTACATATTGTCTTATAGGTACAAGGAAAATAACGTTCCAAATGTTAAATCTGTTTTTTCTTCTTTTACTACCTACACTTCACGGACTAATTAGATTGCCTGTTTCACCCTCAAAGTTGTTCCATTTTCTCATAGGTAAATTCCCAATGTTATGCAAGTTAATCCACCTTCAGCCCCCAAATAAAATTCTATATACGCCCCTGACGTGGTTAGAAGAATTCATTTGTGTGAATTCCATACAGGTACATTAATTATATTATACTGTGTGTGTGTGTGTGTGTGTGTGTGTGTGTGTGTGTGTGTGTGTGTGTGTGTGTGGTGTGTGAATGTCATTGATAGAGAAAGTCATGTGTTTTGAAATTATTATTTTCACGATATCTCAAGAAAATTAGATATAAACAAAAGTTCATTAAGGGGACAAATAAGTATTTTATAGCGAGTTTTTAATTTTTGGCGCAGAATACATATTTACAATATTTGAATCTCCTAGGGCAGATGTAACACGCTTTGGATGTCATTTTAAAGTGAGCGCTGGTTAAATGCCTTTTATGTCAAACTTAAAGTCATTTTTCTCGGATTCAAATTGTTGGTTATTTTTTCATATTCAAAATGCATCTTCTCCCAAAAAATAACGCTAGAGGTCTGAACATTTTCCCCAAAGCAGTCCAGAATGTACTTAATAAAGAGTGTCATTGGATTTTTTGATATTGCTCATAAATTATTTTTAAAAAACATATTTAATAAAAGCATGTGCTATTTTTGTAGTTATTTTCTACCTTGTGATATGAATTTTTTTTTGTTAACGACTAATCACTATAGGAAAATCATAGACAATTTGTTACAAACATATTAAGGAATATCATTTTTAAAACATCTCATGTGTTCCATTCACACTGTACTTATCTGTAACAAATTATTGTAAAAAAGCTTAAATATTAGCAAAAGTGGTCCTGTTACTTAGTTCCTTGTAGAAGGGAAATAAATGGTTTACATTAGGCTAAAACGACAATCAAATGTTTTAAAAGCTGTAAATAGTTCCACTACATTGTCAGGTGTTGACAAATTCTTGTATGAGAACAATTTAGGTATTTTAAAAATGAAAACAACAAGGATTATCTCGGTAATGATCATCTCCATGAAAAAATGTATATGAATAAAGTGTGTGCTTTAACGAGATCTACATTTTTGTGTTAGTAAGTTTTGTCTATTTTTTTACGGTTTACCAGTTATGCAAAAGTCATCCAGAATGAAGGGGTCTTTAGAGACTATCCCCAGAAAATTCAAGATATACATTTTTATTTGTGATGTAAATATTTTAATCAAAATCGTTCGAACATTTTGTTTTTCTCAAAAATGGCTCTAATTGTTTTCCATGTAAAGGGAAAGTGGTAAGATTTTCCTCAAAGTTTTCGTGCCGGATCCTTGGACGATACTAAACTTAAATACCAAGTTTGGTATTTTACCGATTTTGAGTTATCGTGTACACACACGCATATGCACACGCACACATACACACGCGGACCTTTTGTACTTTTTTTTTATACTGGGAACCCTAAATTGTGCATTTCCGGTAAAATCTCTGTATCGAATTTTTGGGTGGAATGCAATACCTACTTTCTTTACCTACGTACTCAAGACTATGAGAAGATAGATTTTGAGTTTAACTAATTAAATCGAATAAATAAATATATCGAGAGTAAAGACATATTTGAATGGAACGTGGTACGAATACTTCTCTTGTTGCCAGTACAAAAAATTAAAGCTCTGTCTTTAATATTTAGAAAATTACTTTTATGATTTGGTGTCCCCTTAAGCAGCGAGAGAGGGGGGGGATTAGCTCTAGTTAACGGATTCTGCCTTCTTAAAGCAAGGAATGGAAAAGAAAAGGAATTGTGCCTAAAGCTTACTTACTGAATACGATAATTTAAAAGTTGTAGAACGAACTAAACGAGGACTCATGTAAAAACAACTTGTACTTCAGCTAATAGCATCACATTATGTAAATGTGTGCGCATTCATTATATCATAATCGTTGTTTTGCTTACAACATTTCTGTTTTAACTGCAACATTAACGGCTCATTTTATACAATTAAACAAATCAATACAGGCGTTAACATATAAACGGTACAGACGGGTGTTATGTGTGCAGTCAACATGGTCATTATCATTTATACTCAGCTTTCTTATTAACTTTTCAGCTTTTACAACCTTACTAATTTATTTCTTACACAGTTTCTAAAAAACCACTCACACATAAATTCGATGTTGATACTTCACCGGAAATATAGGTTTTGAGGTCCCCTCAGGACAAAAAGCATTCTAAGGTCCATGTGTGCGTGTGCACGCGCGTATGTGTATGTGTACGTGTGCGCGCGAGAGTGTGTGTGTGTCTGTGTGTGTGTGTGTGTGTGTGGACAGAATAACTGACAAACGAAAAATCAGTATTTAAGCTTAATTATCTTCCAAGCAAAATCCCAGACTACCCTTTACATGGAAGATTTTTCGAAATTTTCGGCTTTCTCCAAAAGTGCCCTAGCGATACTGATTAAAATATCGTATTTTAAAGATATTTTCGTAATAAATGAAATATATATATTTCCAATTTTCTGGAAATAGCCTCTGAACTTCTTTTTATTCTGGATGATTTTCGTATAACTGGTAAACCGTAAGAGATAGAGAAAAACTTACTACCTACACAAAATATGTAGATTTCAACAAAACACACAATTTATGTGTCATTGAGGTTATTACTTTCTCTACACGTAGTATGTACATAGTGTATTGAGAAGGTATTTCATTGCACCTAAAAATTCGATACCGAGGTTTCACTGGAAATATATGTTTTGTATTCCCCTGAATCCAACATACATATACATATATATATATATATATATATATATATATATATATATATATATAGTTTATTCCGTTAGTTCCCTTCCACTTATTATTTAGTTCCTTATAAGACCATTTATTTTCTGCAAATGTTTAACTCGATTAGCATGATGTAGATAAGGAATAATTTTCAAGAATTGTTTTCAGAACGGGCAAGAAAGTCATATGAATGGAAAACATCAGACTTTTATTGTTTTATTTGTACAACCCCCTTTAACTTGTGTGGCCATATCGGGCGCTTTGACTTGAGAAGCAACGTTGATTTTGCAGTTCTATACTATTAACATACACGCATTTATAATTCCAGACTCTGTGGGGAATAGGTAATCAAACCCGGAACCTCTGGATGAGAAGCTAGAATGCTGACCACTCGAGTGCAGAGGAAGTCCTTTTAAAAATATTTTCCATCTGATTCATGATAATCGAGTCACCCTTCGTGGTGTAGCAATTACCATGATATTCTCTAATAATAATAATTACAGCTTGGTCATTTATTTCACAGCAATACACGTTTTAAAGTCCATCAAAACCAAAAGAAACATTTTAAGAAAAATGTCTATTTGTCTGTGTCTCTGTGTGTTTGTGAACAGCATAACTCAAAAACAAGAAATCGGTGAAGTACCAAGTTTCAAGAGTCCAACACAAAGGTTTTCAAGAAAATCCTCCATCCCTAACTTCCCTTTACATGCAACATTTTTTTCTTAAAATTGCTTTAATTATTTTGATAAATTAGTTTTATGTTTTAAATATTTTTAATGACCAAAAAAATGTATATCTTGATATTTCTGGGAATAGCCTCTGAAGTCCCATTCATTCTGGTTGACTTTTGATCGTAAGATTTAATCTCTTGGTTTTACCAGTTATAAAACATGTAGATTTCATTAAAAACACACACAATTAATGCCAGTTTTTGTGAAGTTAACCATTTCCGAGATATTTATTGCTTGGTGTTTGTTTAAATTTCCCAATACTTACACATTTTTTCAAATGAAAGGTTGCTATGTGACTGAAGTTCATTATTTTGTATGGACAGGAGTTGAAAAATTCCAGTATAAGAAAATATAAGTTTTTAAAGCTGAAACCAATAACAAGGTGTATCTTAAAACCGATCAACTCCACAAAAAAATGTATATGACATACATTGTGTATTTTATCGTGATCTACATTTTTTGTGTAGTAAATTTTTGTGTATCTCTTACGGTTTACCAGTTATGCAAAATTCAATAAAAATCATCCAGAATAAAGAGGTCTTTAGAGGCTTTTCCCAGAAAATTCAAGATATGCATTTTATTTGGCATGTAAATATCTTAAATACAGCAGATTTAATCAAAATCGTTAGACTCATTTTTGAGAAAATAAAAATGTTTGAATTTTTCCCCATGTAAAGGGTAGTTTGGGGTGGGGGATTTTCTTGAAAAACTTCGTGTCGCATCCTTGGAAGATACCAAACTTAAATTCGTTTTTGAGCTATGCTGTTCACAAACACGCACATGGACCTTTTTGCAAAAAAATTTTTTTTTATTCAGGGGCTCCTAAAATATGTATTTCCGAGGAAATCTCAGTATAGAATTTTAGGGTGGAATGCAATACCTCCACTTTACTTTCTCTACACTTACTATGTACAGTGTATAAATCATTTTTGGAAAAAGGTCCACGCGCGCGCGTGTATATGTGTGTGTGTGTGTGTGTGTGTGTGTGTGTGTGTGTGTGTGGACAGCATAGCTCAAAAACGAAAATACCGTAAAATATCAAACTTGGCATTTAAGTTTGGTATCTTCTAAGGATGCGACACCAAGATTTTCAAGAAAATCACCCCCCTAACTATCATTTACATGGACCTTTTTTCGAAAATTTTTATTTTCTCAAAAATGGCTCTAAGGATTTTGATTAAAATGCCGTGTATTAAATATATTTACCTGACAAATAAAATGTATATCTTGAATTTTCTGGGAATAGCCTCTGAAGACAATTTTATTTTTGGATGAATTTTGCAGAATTTTGCATAACTGCTAAACCGTAAGAGATGGACAAAAACTTACCACACAAAAAACATAGATTACGTAAAAACACACAATTTGTGTTATACACATTTTTTTAGTGGAATGGATCGTTTTTGAGATATTCCTTGTTTTTGTTTCAGCTTTGAAAAGCTAACTTTTCTCATACAGGAATTTGTCAACTCCTGTCCATACAAACAAAGGAACTTGAGTCACATAGCAACCAGCTTTTCACTATCACTTTAACCTATGGTACTCCCTTATTCGCTTCTACTTGCAAGGATGCAAGTAATAAGACTATTTCTGCTATTTTTTTTCTGGATTAGTATAAAGTAAATAGAAGCGTTACCTTTTTAACAATAATTTGTTGCAGAGATGTAGACAAAGTCATGTGAATATAACACAACAGATTTTTGTTGTTATGAACATGATATTTAAGGATTCGGGATATGAAAACGTTTGCAGTGATTGCGTATGGATATTTTGGGAGGATTGCGAGAAGAAGAAGAAATATGCACAGGCGGAATATTCGAGTGCATCCGGCCGGCGTGATCGCTGATCCCAGCGAAACGTCCGACGTCTGTCAGGCAACACAAGTTTACGATGGGCTGGCTGGCATTGTACATTTCCATAAGCCTCAGTAAGAGGATTAACTCTCTCACAAGGAACGTAAATTATGGCAAATGTCGAGACCTCTGCACGCTATGGAATGCACGTGAAAATAATATCGACTTGCATTTCATCTTTACTTAATGCCCATAAGAAATGCAATTTACAACCAGATTGTTACCACTCAAGTATTCGTTGTAAACATTTTATGCTCGCTCTCATAATTTCAAATTAAACATTTCTCTACCGCTTACTTATGGAAGGTAAAGGCAGTACTTGATTCAGAAAAAATGCGATGCGATACATTCGCATGATTTTCTTTGCCTTTTCTGCAACAAATTATTGTTACAAAAGCTTCTTCTAACTACTTCATGCTGACAGAGATAAATATTAGCAGAAATGGTAGGTTAAAGGGAAATAAGGGTGTGTAAAACCTTTTCATATGTGGTTGCTATGTGATGGCCTTGATTTTGCATGACCAGGAGCAAAAAAAAAAAATAAATAAAAAAACAATAACTTCCAATTTGAGAAAAGTCCAAGTATTAGGAAATTTAAACCAAAATACATATCTCGGAAATGGTCAACTCCAAAGAGAGAGAGAGAGAGAGAGAGAGAGATAATATTTAATAAATTGTATGTGTGCAATAAGATTTTTCATATCTCCAACGGTTTATCAGTTAGTAAATAACTATAAATATTGTTTGAGCCATTTTTTAGAAAATCAAACATTTCGAAAAATGTTCCAATAAAAATACTTCGAAGTGGAGGAATTTTGTTTTAAATAGAAGTTAGTAAGTTTAAATATTCGACACGAAGATTTTAAAGACTCTTTATCTTTGAGTGACGCTGTTCATAGACATACAGGCAAACAAACTGACCTACAGATAGATAATCAGTCACGCACCTTTTTCTAAAAATATGTGTTAAATTCACATGTTTTTTCTACCATTCTATAACAAATTATTCTTAAAAAAGAATTTTTTCTAGCTGTTTAACGTTAAGCTAGATAAACATTTGCATAAATCCCCTTATTACATATTATAACAAATCTCTTTAAAGACTC
The DNA here is from genome assembly GCA_030762935.1 of Hymenopus coronatus. Taxonomy (NCBI): domain Eukaryota; kingdom Metazoa; phylum Arthropoda; class Insecta; order Mantodea; family Hymenopodidae; genus Hymenopus; species Hymenopus coronatus. Next base: position 15,730,642 of record CM060895.1, read on the forward strand.
AACAATCATTTACAAATAAACAATTACGTTCACTGCTGCAAATAGTAAACTCGGCTATGATAGTTAACAGTTTATGGCTGCACTCCGTCCGTGGCTCGCACGTCACTACGCGATAGCACTCCAGTCACAACACAGAAACCCACTGAAATTATTTCTCCTTTTTATAGTGAGAAAATGGCGTCACAGACTTTCTGGAAAGTTTTCGAAGCTGAGAGAAACATCTTGAACATCGAGAAAGAATCATGATGTTCATGTGCCACGTTCCAAGTCTCCTGTTTCGTCGCGCAGTTGTTTACATATCTAACTGCGATCTCTCGCATTCCAGCTTTACTGCCGCATACCACAGCGAACATGAGAAAGGTCGCACGTGCGGACGGCATTGTCACATTTCCTTGTGGATAATTTGGGATGGGGGATTTTCTTGAAAATCTTCGTGTCGCATCGTTGGAAGATGCTGAATTTATCAAGTTTAGTATTTAACAGATTTTCGTTTTTGAGTTGTGCCATTCACACACGGGGACACACACACACACACACACACACACACACACAAACACAGACACATTTCTAAAAATGGGTTTTTTGATTCAGAGGATGCTAAAACATGTATTTCCAGGCGAACCTCGATACCTTAGTTTTGGGTGGAATGCAATAATTGCTCTACATTGTACTATGTACGAATTAGAGAAAGTAAAGATGCGTGTTGGATTCATGGTGCCTAAAACACGTTGCGTTAGAATATCGATATTGATATTCTGGTTGTATACAATACTTCCCCCACTTATTATATGCAGTAAAAAAAGTAATAAGATGTTGGGTGGACAGTTTCGAGAAGAGATATACAAATAAATAACAGTGGGTAGAGAAAGTTATGTGAATGACAATTCCTCCCAGAATAATACTAACAATTTTGATGAATATATAATTAAGTTTGATATCTAATATACAGGATGTTTCTGTGACCATGTTACAAATTTTCATGGTAACCCTTCCAATAACATATCATTTTCTAGTTAGTACACAAAACTTAAGTTGTTTGCAGTTTTGTAGATACTCATGTACTTAAAAGGGGTTAAGAGAGGTAACTGACTGATTCAAGAGCTGCTTCAATTCGTAATGGGGACCAGAACGTGGTTAGTCTTGATGTACGAGGCTTATAGTTCACTTGCTCAGTCTAACATGGTTGTGAAACTGTCATACATGTATGTATAGGTATGGTGTTTGTTCAACATCAAGCAAATGGCAATGGCCGGAAGCAGAACTATTGAATCGGAAATATCCAGCTCATACTATTATCACGTTTCTATGGGGAATTGAAGCCGAATTGAGTACACTTGCCGCATTGAATACTGCATTGAAACGAGGGATTCAAATCGTTTTGAGTTTTAGATCCGATCCGATCCTCTTAAAAAGTGGGATCGGAATGAGATCGGAATCGAAATATGTTGCATGGAAACACCTCCGTATTGAAATAGTTCTGAGCATGGTAAAGAAACTCTTCTTCTGCAATACTCGTTGCACGCGGCAATTGATTTTTGTTAATTTCTCTGTGTTAGATTATAACAGAACCACTTTTTATCGTTTCTATAGTTTGCAATGTATTCTCAAATATAATTATTTAACTTCAAAACCTGCTTATAAGACACAGCTATTAAATATATGTTAAGCAGGTCTCCAACGTAATTCTAAGTTGACAACATAAATGGATGATTAAATTATTTTCGAAGCTTGCGTATTCAAAACGGTCTCAATTCGTATTGAACTTAACATGTGAAAAGCGGATCGTATTGAGATGGAGTTGGACTCAAATCGATTTCAATTCCCCATGGCAACATGGTAAATGTTCCCAAGACTGTTCCAACGGTTGCGGGAAAGGGCAATTGACACCACAACTCCAAGCATGAGCAAGGAGCTAGACCAGATGCCCAACTGCAGTTGGCAGATGGGAAAGTGGGTGAACCTCGTCCACCCATTACGACCTGTTATTGTGAGCATGTAAGTCCACTTTACGTTGAAAAAGATGGGCTATGTTTGCCGAGTTTCAAGGTAGCTTGAGTCCATGGTGATATTCTTTAAATAAATGTAATACAATACACTGTGGGCATCATTTCATTTGCACGTCACATTTCTTTTAGTGCTTTTTCTGGCATACCTTATTTTAACATGGTTATCGATATTTGCCACAATTGAAGACGTTCAAAGTCTCAGAGGAGTCAACAAGCGCCCGTCGCTTAACCTATTATGATATTGGCTTTTAATGCAATTAATTTTGAAAAAAGTTTGCAATACATCTAATGGCAATTTTCAGGTCCACATACATTTGCGAGCAAACACATGTGACCGTGGAAATTTATCACAAGGGATGATTTAAAGAGGTCCCACCCTTCTTTGTGCGAATATTAAATTGTAGTAGAATAATGTAATTCAAGTAATTCCAAAAGTTGAATAGAGATTTCAATGTCAAGTATTTTGCACAATTTAAGCGTTTTACTTGGAATATTTTTTGTGTCCAAGAGAGTATCCATTTCCCATATTTAGTGAAATAAACATTTATGAATATTTTAACGTAAAACGTCAACTCAAAGGCCAACACCTCTGCGAGTGAACTTTGTGAATGGTGTAAATACATCGAACAGCTGACAGGCTAGTAAGTCATGTCAAGCAGATGGAGTGTTCAGAGTCCACGGTTGGCCTGCCTGAGCTAGACGATTAGAACGAACACCCGACGTGGAGGAAGCTGTATTGGATTGTGCGACTGAGTAACTTACAGCAAATATTTGAGCTCTCGCAAATGGGTTTGGTGGATACCTCGAGAACAGAATCTGCATTTCTACCCTCCAGAGAAAGTTCATGCTTTGCGTCCTGTGGACTCGAACCGCCACCGGTTATTTCAACGTAGTCTGGTTGAGTGTCACTTTTGCCGAATGTGCTTTTTACCGACGAGTTCTGTTTCACAAAGGACGAAGTACTTACTATATAGCCGACATAGTCACGTAGGGCCCATGAGAATCCTTACGCTACAGTTTTGACGAGGCCATCAACACAAATTTGCACTGAACGTATGACTAGGCATAGTTAATGGTTACATAATAGGTCCATATCTTCTCCCAACTTTCTTAACTGGTGCACTGTACACGGTTTTCCTCAGTTTTCAGAAGATGTCCGGCAACTAGTGGTTCCAACATGGCGGGACTTCTCCCATTTCACATATGGTCCACATGACCATCTTAATGTAACCTTCCCAGAAAAACGATAGGAAGAGTTCTTGTTTCTTGGCCAGCTCGTTCACCTGATCTCTCGGCTTGGTGTTTACTTGTGGGGACACACAAAACATTTCTACTGTAGAGACACCTATAGAGACTGCAGAAGGTGTCGTAGCAAGAATCCAAATGACCTGTGATATCGCTCGGATGACTCCAGGGGCCTGAGGGACGTCATTTTGAGCACCTCTACTAAAACTTTTCTGACTTACCAACACTATGCGGTATTACTACTATTTCCCTTTATAAATAAACCCAAAATGGGCTTGGTGTAACTTGTGGCGGGACCGTTTCGGACTAGGGTATCCTATATCAAATTGATCCACCCATTCATCCTAAATAGAAAGTTTGGAATAAAATCACAGAAACACTTTTTAATAATGAAACAAAATAATATTAGGTTGATTCATCAATTTAACGTGGGCGAAAACAGGATGATCACATCCTGTGAACGCTCTGTATTTTCAAACAGACACAAGCCAGTAATGTGCAACATTTTCACTTGTTTAGGTGCAGGGCCGCCAGTGGAGTAGTGCTGAGGAAAATCCGTGGATGGTCGGACAGCCGGTATTGTAATTTTATCTGATAAAACGATCCTCATATCAAAACTAAAACTCACTTACATTATACCGTTTTCAGAAATAACAATACATTTAGTGCTACTAACAAATCTAACATAAGCAATGTAGCTACACTATGAATAAATAAGTTGGGTTTCATTCACGTTACTTTCTCTACTCATTTTCTACAAACTAGTCTTACTATAACTCATTCTTCTATTTCTTCCCTTTTATTTACTGTTCCATTTATATCCCGCCTTTAATAGCATGGCCCTATCGGCGACATTTCCCTGTGGAACGTACTGTCCATAAAATGAAATTAAGTTTTATTTATGGACGCTCTTTTTAACGGCTGTGGTTCTCAGCGTCCCATTCTAAACTGGACGTGAAATATCGCTTAATTTTGCTCAGAGGTCTCTTTATCAGACTTCAGGTTCTTTTACGTGCAACTCGGGACCAACGGCTTTACTTCCCTTCCGAATATTATCTATCGGCAATGGTGTTGACTCGTGTACTGATTGCGTTAGGTTACTATTTTACTTTTATTTTAATTCTTAGATCTCACACACCTTCACAGAGACTCTGGAAAGGGTAGGGAATATTCTGGCTAGAGAAAAATTCCTAACCCCCAACTCGGAATCGAACCCGGACCTCTCACATAACATATTTCTTGTTGACAGAGATAAACTTTTATTATGCATTTACACATTTCGTTATAGATATAATAAAAATACAATAGGTTAAAATGATAGATTTTTTAAATGTGGATAGACTGCTCTGCGGATGAGTGGTCATCGTTCTGGCTTCTCAATGTGTGGGTTCATTGTCAGAAATTGTCTTAATTACTTGCATCCTTGTAAGTAGAAGGTAAATAAGGGAATACACTAGGCTATAAAGATAGTCAAATACTTTAAGTACTTTAAGATATTCATTGTTATTTGTTTCAGATTTAAAGACTTGCTGCACAAAAAATGTAGATCTCGTTAAAAATGATGAACTCAAAAAAAATTATGTTTTGTCTATCTCTTACGGTTTACCAATTACGCAACATTTAGCCAAATTCATTCAGAATAAAGAGGTCTTTAGAGGCTATTCACAGAAAATTCAAGATATACATTTTATTTGCCATGTAAATATCTTTAACATAGGTACGTTATTTTAAACAAAATCGTTAGAGCCATTTTTGAGAAAATTTAAATTTTCGAAATTTGTTCTATGGATTGGGTATTTTGGGGTAGGGGTGATTTTTCTCAAAATCTTCGTGTCGGATCCCTGGAAGATACTAAACTTAAATACCAAGTTTGGTATTTTACCGACTTTTCGTTTTTAGAGCTATCGCGTTTACAGACACACGAACACACACACGGACCTTTTTCTATTTTTTTTTGATAAAGGGGACCCTAAAACGTTATCAAATTTTGGGTGGAATACAATACCTTCTCTATACACTATGTACATAGTACGTGGAGAGAAAGTAAAAATGATAAAACCCTACAGTTCAAAAAGTTTTCCATAAGTTTTTCTCTAAACAGAAAAAAAAGGAAAAGAAAAAAAAAACGATATGATCAAAGAAGTTAAAGGAGGCTGTACAAATTAAAACAGCAAAATACCAGAACAAAAAGAAAAGAAAAAGTCTGATGTGTTCCATTAATATGACTTTCTCTGGCTGTTAAACACCTTTGCTTACAAAAGATTATTCTTTTATTTAGACATGCTAATCAATATAACATTAGCAGAAATTGTCTTATTACTTGCTTCCTTAGGCTAAAACGATAGTAAAATCTTTTAAAAGCTGGTTCTATGTGGTACAATCGAAGTTCGCTTCGCATTGCATGGCCTGCAGTAAACAAGAGAGATGAAACGAAACGTCACTTCCCGTTTGCGAAAAGTTTAATTTAAAATTGAAACTATAACGAATAATATCTCAGAAATGGTAGACTGTACAAAAAAATGTATACAACATACATTAAGTGTTTTAAATATATATTTTGTGGGTGTCAGTCCTAAATACGGGCAGAGTAAGCCGAATACGAAACAAATAAATAGATATTTTACATAAAAAATAAACGTATATCTTGCATTTTCTGGAAATAGCCTCAGAATACCTCTTTATTCTGGATGATTTTTTTTTTTTTTTTTTTTTTTTAATTTTGCATAACTAGTAAACCATAAAAGATGCAGAAAAACTTACTACACAAACAATGTAGATCTCCTTAAAACACACAATTTAAATCACATACATTTTTTCTTGGAGTTGAGCGTTTTCGATATTCCTTGTTATTGATTTCAGTTTTAAAATACTGAAAACTTTTCTCATAAAGGAACTTTTGAGCTCCCGGCCACGCATATAAAGCAACCACATTTTAAAACATTTTACTGTCGGTTTAGACTAGTGTACTCCATTGTTTCCCTTCTACGTATAACTAAGTAATAAGACCGTTTCTGCTAATGTTTATCTATCATCATGAAGTAGATAAAAGAATAAGCTTACTAATAATAATTTGTTACAGAGATGTAGAGAAAGTCATGTGAATGGAACACATCAGTTTTTTACTTTATACGCTTTATGTACATAGTGTATAGAGAATGCATTGCACTCCACCAAAAAATTCCATACCGAGATTTCACCAGAAATATATGTTTTAGGGTCCCCTGTATCCAAAAAAAGTATTTTCAGAAAAAGGTCCGTGTAAGTATCCGTGTGTCTGTGAACACGATAACTCAAAAACGAAAAGTCGGTAAACTATCAAACTTGGTACTTAAGTTTACTATCTTCCAGGGATGCGACACGAAGATTTTGAGAAAAATCTCCCCACTCCAAACTACCCTTTACATGGAACTTTTTTCGAAAATTTTGATTTTCTAAAACATGGCTAACGATTTTGATTAAAATATCGTATATCTGGGCCAATTTTACGGAATTTTGCATAACTGCTAAACCGTAAGAGATGGACAAAAACTTACCACACAACACATAGAGAGCACTTTAAAAACGCACAATTTATGTTATATACATTTTTTTCGTGGAGTTGATTGTTTTTGAGATATTCCTCGTTTTTTGTTTCAGCTATAAAAAAACATACTTTTCTCATACAGGACTTTGAAGTTCCTTTGTTTGTATGGACACGAGTTCACAGTCACATAGCAACCAACTTTTGACTTCACTTTAACCTATGGTACTCGCTTATTTCGCTTCTACTTACAAGGAATAAAGTAATAAGACTATTTGTGTTAATTTTTTCTCGATTAGCAGGAAGGAAATGGAAGCACAAGTTTTTTAAAAAGAATTTATTGCAGAGATATAGAGAAAGTCATGTGAATGAAACACATCAGATTTTTTCACTTTCTCCACAATGTACAATTAACATAATAGATAGACAAGGTACCGCATTCCACTCAAAAATTTAATACAGAGCTTTTACCCGAAATTCATATTTTGAGGACCCTGAATAAAATAGAAAAATCTCCTCCTGTGTGTAAGAGAGAGAGAGAGAGAGAGAGAGAGAGAGAGAGAGAGAGAGAGAGAGAGAGAGAGAACAGTATAACATAAAAGCGAAAAGTCGGTTAAGTACCAAACCTGGTATTTCAGTTCAGTATGTTCCGAGGATACGACTTGAAGATATTCAGGAAAATCCTCTCATCCCGAAACACTCATTGAACGTTTTCGGAATTTACGATTTTCTCAAAAATGGCTATACCCATACTGATTAAAGTAGTAATATGTTTAAAACATCTTCATGATAATTAAATGCATGCTTTAAATATTCTGGGATTAGCCTCTGAAATCCTCCTCATTTTGACTTTTGCATAATTAGTAAACCGTAAGAGATGGACTAAATCAGGCAAAATCTTACTGCACAAAAATGTAGATCTCGTTAAAACACACGCAGTCAAATTCAGTGTTTTTGCGGGAGGAGGGAAGGAATGCACCGTTTCCTAGATATTTATTGCATTTAAATTTATGTTAAAATTACGTAACAGTATTCGGAAATTTACTCAGATGACAAATGTCAGTCGTTTTTCTTTCCATTCTTTTTCATCCTGGTCATCCAAGGAGAACGGAATTTCATTGTTATCACAAACTGATGAGCTCTTAAATATTTTGTTATATTTTATTTTACGTATCATTAATTTCTTGGTCATATCGGTATCATATCTTGTTTACGGTATGTGGTGGACAGTAGAATTTTCAAGACTATTCCCATACCACACCACTTTAGCTCTGTGCCAAGCAGAAGGCGATAGGGTACTACAGTCTGGCAGTTTTCCATTCGTAGTCAGATGGTGGCTTACAACCAGATATCGAGGCCCCTAGTCTAGCTGCTTCCAATATAGTCATAGTTCAGCCAACCCTCAAGGCCGTCTGGCAGCGGCTGGCGTACCGTGAGGTTGTCTGCCCGCTGTGTGTCTAACCGGCTTGTACCAGCGAGAGTTGTTTATTTTGTGTGCTGCTGCATATAGCTACAGTTCTAGTGTCTGCGCGTACACCGGTTGAATTGGGTATCCTTTTCATACCTGTTTTCTGAGTCATCAACGGTAATCATGGCAGTTTATAAACGTGTGAATACTATCAAAATTCAGTTTGATACATCGGCGAGTAAACCCAGTGCATTAGAAATACACCAGTGGCTAGTAAACTTCTTGGGGCTGCAAGCAGATCAATTGGATACTCTCCAGCTGCATACCAGAGAAAGAGCGATCTATGTGAAACTGATATCAGCGGTATTGTATAATAATCTTCTGGCTCGTTATAAGGATGAGCAGCATTTTACGTACGCCTCCGGAGAAATCACAAACGTGAAAATTACACCTGGTGGCCAGCAAACAGTTAATGTTCGAGTGTTTAACCTGCCTTCCGAGGTGCCACTCACAGTGTTATCCCAGGAATTGAGTAAATACGGTACAGTGCATGATATACGCCGAGAAAAATGGGGTTCCCAGTATCTTCTTCCGTCCAACAATGGCATACATGCAGTGATGACGGGGTTGAAACGTAATATACCAGCTAGTTTGATAATCGATTCGTTTTTGGTGGCCATCAGCTATATCGGCCAACCAGAAGCTTGTCACCTGTGTCATGACACTACACATTTGAAGGCAGCTTGTCCGCTTCGTTCAACGCGACTTCCCATAAAACCCAGAATCGACCGGTCACTTTCAGCGAGGCGATGGGTGCTGTTATATCTTCTCCTGCTGGAGACCAAGAACCCCCGTCCATTACGACGGGCACCTCTGCCGTGGAAACGACTTCTGTGAATGTCTTACGGCAGCCTTCAATTGCCAACAGTAGCATTCAGACAGTGTAGGAGACACAGCTGTTTGCTGAGAAGCCCGAACATGTAAACGAGGATAAGCACTCCACACCCATTGATGAGCCACGGGAACTGTTGGAAACCCCTTCCGGAGCTGCTATATCGGCCGATTCTCAGGACGAAGCCATGGAAGTTTTCAGTGATGAAGAGATGGAGTTGTCGGCGAGTGAGATATCGCACTTGCGGCAGAAGGGTTGCTCTTCCCTGTCTAGCCGTGATCCTCGGATACGAGGCCAGTACCGGCGATTGGAGAGCGAATTTATCTCGGCGCGACAGCCATCTCCGGACGTATCTCATTTGTTAAGTTCCACTCAGACTCGTGGCAAAGTGAAAGACCTAGAGTCTGGTAAGCGGCCGGCAGCGGATGATAGAGATAGTTTTGAGGATCTTCAACGCTCGTCTAAACTTACTAAGGATGACGCTTACCTGGAAACTGACAACTGAGGTGCTTTGGTTCTGTGGTTATTACTGGTACTGCTCATCTGGCGCCGTCTCCAATGCAACTCCTCTCCATTTGGATGCCTCTGGGCTTCGCTTAACGTTAACGGCTTGCGCCAGGTGGTTAAACAAACTCTTTTACGGGACTTCTTGATCAGTAATGACATAGATCTATGCTTTTTACAAGAGGTGAATATTTGTAATTTGAACTTCTTGTATGGCTTCGATTACGAGACTAATCTTGGTCCTGAGGGTACTGGTACAGCGATTGTTTACCGGCAAGGACTACACGTGCACAGCTTTGAGTACCATCCTTCCGGTAGGGCTATTTCGGCTATATTTGATAACGTTACTTTCGTGAATATCTATGCCCCTGCTGGTAATAATAAAAGGAAACAACGAGATGATTTTTTTCGGCAAGACCTCCTCGCATATACCATCCGGAGCACTCTTTGTGATTGTGGGCGATTTTAATTGTACGCTGGCGGCTAAATATCAACGAGGAGCTTTCAATGGGTGTATCACTTTGCAGCAATTGGGGAACAACTAAGCCTGAAGGACACATGGGAGCATCTGTATGGCGACGAAGTTCAATTTACCTTCGTGAGAGGACAATCAGCGTCGAGGCTGGACCGTACGTATGCTTCGGCTGAGCTGATACCACGCATTTATCGCACGGAAATTGTGTCTATATCCTTTAGTGACCATAATGCACTCATTCATGCTATTCAAGGCAGGGTTACGAGGCGCAGTAGAGGCAGAGGTTACTGGAAACTTAACTGCTCCTTGCTTACGGATGAGGCAGTGTTATCCGATTTCCAGGACTGCTGGTCCCGCCTGCGGGAATCCTTTCTACTAGCATCGAATAAAGCCTCTTGGTGGGTGTGTAAAGCTAAACCTGTTCTACGATCCTTCTTTCGAGCTGCAGCTTACCGTCGCGCTATGACTAGAAGGGAAACCATGGATTTTTATATCCAAGTCCTTCATGAGCTTCATGTACGCCAGCAGCAAGGTGAAGATATACAACAACTTGTGAAATGAGTCAAAGAACACATCAAGGCTCGAAAAACACGCGAACTACAGGGGAATTTGGCTAGAGTGTATTCGGTGGAAATAGTGCATGGGAAAAGGCAAGCTTTTACCACTTGGCAAAGGAGCATAAACATGGTCGCCAGAAGCTTATCACACAACTAGATGTGGGTGGTACCCAAGTTTCCACCACGCCAGGAATTCTTCAAGCAGTTCAAGACTTCTACAGACAACGATTGTCAGGACCCACAGATTACTCCCACACCGCAGAGAGATATATATGCTCGACTTTGTTCCAGTTGTCCCGGAGGAGTTGCAGGAGGATTCAATACCAATTGCGGCATCGGAGTTGTTGGAAGTGATTCAGGCATCCAAAATGCATGCATTCCCTGGACCTGATGGCCTGCCATATGAATTTTACAAGCACTGCTGGCCTTATATTCGGAAGGAAGTGCTTCAAGTGTTCCAGGAAATGTGGGATGCAGAGAGCGCACCACCCACTTTTGCGGATGGTATAATCGTGCAGATTCTGAAGAGTGCTCGGCCGCAAACACCACAGGATTTTCAACCAATCACGTTATTGAACTGTGATTACAAGCTAATTATGAAAATCATTGGTGCTCGTATGCAAAACATATTCCCACATATGATTAGCGAGTTCCAGGTTGCATTGCATAAAGGAGTGACCATTCACCATACGATGGCTGCTGTGAGAGACTGTATATTGCATTGTACACAGGACGAGAAGTCTGCTGTTATCATCAACTTAGATATTGAAAAAGCCTTCGACAGTGTTGCTCACGAGGGGGCTATTGAAACGCTTGGAGGTTTTGAACATGCCTCAAAAGCTTGTAAACCTAGTCAGAGCCCTGTATTGTGTTCCGTCCTCCAAAGTACTCTGCAATGGATTTTTAACGGCGGTTATACCAGTTAAACGCTCCGTGCGCCAAGGTTGTCCCATGTCGATGATATTGTTCGCCCTATATGTTGATCCGTTGCTTCGACGCCTGCAATCTACTCTTACTGGAATCAATGTGTATATTCAGAGACTTGCGGGGCGAGCATGTGAAGATGATGTTGCTGTGATGGTTACCACACACCAAGATGTTCTTCGATTGAGGGATTGTTTACACCACTATGAGAATATTACTGGCATGAGCTTTAATTCGCGGAAGTCTGAAATATTAGCGGTTGGAACACGGCCTCCAGATACCTCAGCTTTAGGTATTCCTGTTGTGCAGCGAACAAAGATTTTGGGGGATCTACTTCAATGACAACGTGTCAGACATGAGGGAGTACAATTGGACCTCTTGCATTAATGTCTTACGTGCTGTCTTGTATAATCAGAAAACCCGGTTGTTGAATTTAGTACAGCGGATATGGTTCTATAACTGCTTTGCGTTGAGCAGAATTTGGTTCCTTGCTCATGTTTTGCCTCCGACGAAACGTCATTGCCAAAGAATTGAACAGGTAATGGGTTATTTTATTTGGACTAGGAAGATCTACCGCATTGCGCGTACACAACTGCGTCTCCCTAAGGGCGAGGGCGGCTGGGGATTACTGGATGTGGCTCTACAGTCCCAGGTATTGATGCTTAAACTACTTCTGTTTGCCGTGGATGATAAAGGTGACCCTGTGGATGTCGTATTACAACAACAGTATGCATCATGGAGAACGTGACACGGTTCCGCAGTTGTTTCATGCAACGTACCATGCATTCAGTGCGTTACCACCGGAGGAGGTCGCCAGTGGCGATTTTCGTTCTGTGAAGAATGTTTATGCTTCTCTTCGGCGACCTGTTGCTGTCACCCCACATGACCAAGAGAAATATCATCATTTGCCTTGGAAACGAATTTGGAACTGTTTTAGCATTCCGCACATTAATGTGGAATGGATAGCAATAACATATGAGGTGGTCAATGAAGTTCTTCCTACGGCAGATAAATTATATCGTCACCGGATTACCATCTCCAATAACTGCCCAATTTGCCATGCAACGGATTCCCTTCCACATCGCTTGCTCGAATGTTCGGGTAAAGCAGCCATATGGACTTGGGTTTTGGGAAAATGTTGCAATTGGATACCTGGCAGTTGGAACCCTTCACCAATCGACATGTTACATCTAATTCTGCCGAAGCTGAATCTCCCATTGCACAATTCCCTTATTTGGTTGTTAATGGGTCCCTTTACATGGTTACAGACGTTGGACAACCCCGCTGGTTGTACCCTGACCAAAATCAGGAAAATATTTCTACTCTGAGAGATGGAAACTGATCCAGAAACGTCAGACTGCGTCTTTCCAATCATGGCTTCTAAAAATAATACACACTTGAAATTTTCCTGCATCAAACCCTTCCTTACCTATAACATAAACACAAAGAATAACATAAATGAAAAAAATAGGAAATAAAGCTAAAAAAGGAGGAGGAAATATACCTATACTTGTGATATAACCCCTTTTCAAAAAAAAAAAAAAAAACGAAGTTGAATCATGACTTTAGAATTATTATTTGTTATGAAAATTCCCTAAAATTCATCCAGAATAATGTAGTCATCACAGGCTATCCCCAGAAAATTCCAGATATATATTTTAGTCAGGTAAATATCAATACACGATATTTTAATCAAAATCGTTAGAGCCATCTTTGAGAAAATCAACATTTTCGAAAAAAAAAGTCCATGGAAAGGGAAGTTTTGGTGAGGGATTTTCTTGAAAACCTTCGTGTCGCATCCTTGGAGTATACCAAACTTAAATACAAAGTTTTGTACTTAAAGGTGTTTTCGTTTTTGAGCCCTGCTGTCCACGTGCACACACGGACCTTTTTCTAAAAATGTTTTTTTTTTGGATTCAGGGGACCCAAAACATGTATTTTCGGTGAAATATCGGTATCAAATTTTTGGGTTCATTACATAACTTATACACTATGAACAAAGTACGTGTAGAGAAAGTAAAAATGTATATGACATAAAAAAAGTTTTTGTCTGATGGTTTAGTAGTTATATAAAATTAAAAAAAAAAGATCCAGATTAAGAGAAAATTCAAGATAAACATTATATTTGACTTGTAAATATCCTAAATATAAGAGATTTTAATCAAAATCGTTAGAGCCATTTTTGAGAAAAACAAAAATGCCGAAAAATTGTCCATGTAAAGGGTAGTTGGGGGTGGGGAGATTTCCTTGAAAATCATCGTGTTGCATCCTTGGAAGATACTGATCTTAAATATTAAGTTTTGTATTTAGCAGCCTTTTCGTTTTTGAGCCCCACAAACACACACAGACCTTTTTCTATTTTTTTTATTCAAGGGGTCTCAAAACATACATTTCCGGTGAAATCGCGGTATAAAATTTGTGGGTGCAATACAATACCTTCTCTATTCATTATGTACATAGTACGTGTAGAGAAAGTAAAAAGCAGCCACATTGGTCGGCTCACGGGATTTGATACCGAATGCGGGCCTCAGGTGTTGTAAGAATAGTATGTTGCAGAAAGGTAGGAAAGTCATGTTAATGTAACACATCAAATTGTTTGGCAACGCTCACCACAGCTTCCCGTAGACCTGCCAGATTTTTAAAATGACAATACAGAGTGTCACTCGCTCTCCCTGATTTTGAAGGCCAGAGATGGTACTGCAAGTGTTGACTTGCGCATAAAAATATATTTACATCTGTTAAAACTTCTGTTTGTGCCCTGGTTTAAAATTTAAAACCAACGTCCAGACTGAAATATATACATTAAAACAATAGGTACTCAATACTTTTAAAACTGTGTTAGTCCATAAGAAAATTACATCTAATATACAGTTATTCATCTGTAGATGTTAATCAACATAGTAAGTATTTCATAATTTTAACTTCTCGTTGTATTGGTAAAAAAACACACTATTCTTAATAAACACTGACAAGCCGCACTGTAATTCAGTGCAATTTTAATTTTACATATCAAATGTAAAAAGTTACTCCTTTCAGTGTTCAATTTGCACTTTCTCTACTTAGTATATAGTACATAGGTAGAGAAAGTGTTGCATTCCATCCAAATATTCGATGCCTAGATTCCTCTAGAAACACACGTTTTTGGTTCCCCAAAAAATGCATTTTTAGAAAAAGGCCGTGTATTTGTGAAGTGTGAACAGGATAACTCAAAAACAAAAGCTGGTAAAATACCAAACTTTGTATTTAAGTTTAGTATCTTTCAACGATGCGACACGAAGTATTTGCGGAAGAATCCCCACCTCAAACTACCGTTTATATGAAAAAAAAAAAAAAAAAAAAAAAAGTCGAACATAGTCATTTTTGAAAAAATCAAACGAGTTTAATTAAAATAGCGTATACTAAAGATATTTAAATGAAAAATAAAATATATATTTTAAATTTTCTAGGAATATCCTCTGAAGTACTCTTCATTCTGTATGACTTGCATAACTGGTGAGCCGTAAGAGATGGACAAAAACTTACTCCACAAAAATGTATTTTTCGTTAAAACGCACAATTTATGTCAAATAATTCTTTTTTGTGGAGTTGACCACTTCCATTATATTCTTTTTTATTGGTTTCAATCACATGGTAACCAGCTTTTAAAATATTTGACTCACGCTATAACCTAGTGTATTCCCTTATTCCCTTCTACTTTCAAGAAAGCAAGTAAGATAATTTCTATTAATAATTATCTCAAATAGCATGAAGTACATAGAAGAACGAGCTTTATTAATAATTCGTTACAGAGATGTAGAGAATTCATGTGAATGTAACGCATCAGCTGTTTTGTTCTAAATTGAAAATACTCTCTCTTGTGATCATATGAATCAGAAGCACACAACTGTGGCATTAACATACTGAAATAAATATCACTGACAAATATTATGTTTCTTTACAAATTTCGGACAATTCAATAAACTTAAACTATCCCGAAATTCGCAAACTTGTTGGAAAAAGAAGCCCCTAAAATGTTTGGTCCCAACACCTCAACTGAGGCTTGTACACACAAGCAACCACTATATACATGTGACTATGTGATTACCAATACCAAGTACTGAATGAACATGTACACTTTTCAAAATATAATCTTTAAACAGAACGAGGTACGCGATTTTTTTTTTTTTACATACTACGGTGGTAATAGGGACACTTTTTATTTTTTATACACGCACTATGTACAGAATGTATTGCACCTAAAAGTTCCGTATCTAGATTACACCGAAATTACATGTTTTGAGGGCCCCGAGTCCAAAAAGAGCATGTTAATAAGTGTGTGTCTGTGGACAGTACAGCTTAAAAACGAAAACGCTCTTAAATACCAAACTTGGTATTTATGTTTGGTATCTTCCAAGGATGCGACACGAAAATTTTTAAGAAAATCCCCCCACTCCCAACTACCTTTTACTTGGAACATTTTTAGAAACTTTTGATTTTCACAAAAGTGGCACTAACGATTTCGATTAAAATATCTTATGTTTATCTTGGATTTACTGGGAATGGACTCTGAAGACCTCTTCATTCTGGATGACTTTTACGTAACTGGCAAACCATAATACATACACATTTTTGTGTAGTTAGTTTTTGTGTATCTCAATAAAACACGCAATTTACGCCATATACATTTTGTTTGTAGAGTTAATCGTTTTCGAGATATTCCGGATCATTAGTTTCAATTTTAAGCCACTTGAACTTTTCTCGAAGTGGAGTGCCGATTTTATTATT
This sequence comes from Hymenopus coronatus, assembly GCA_030762935.1. NCBI lineage: Eukaryota > Metazoa > Arthropoda > Insecta > Mantodea > Hymenopodidae > Hymenopus > Hymenopus coronatus. The sequence goes on from CM060895.1 coordinate 15,746,937, forward strand.
TCTTGTTTGTTTACTCCTGGTAAGCAAAGAGATTGGAATTTCAATTGTTTCACGTCGCTTTTAAAGGAGGAAACTAACGCTTTAGCCTCTGCATTTTCTTACTTCCCTTCTTATGACAAGGAAGCTTGTCATAAGAGTAATTCCGCTTATGTTTATCTTGATTAAAATGGAGTAAATAACAGATTAATGTTTTGAATAAAAGGTTGCTTTCCCGAACAGCTAGAGGACATCATGTGAATAATACACATTCGATTTTTCCCTTCTACTTACAAGAAACCAGGTAATGAGGACAATTTCTGCTAATGTTTATCTCGAGTATCATGAAGTAGATAGAAGAATAAGATTTGTAGCAATAATTTGTCACAGAGATGCAGAGAAAGTCATTTCAATGGAACACAAAATATCTTTTTTTCTCTCGAATCGGGATCTAGTCTCCCCTTAACATGAAGTCAGTTGAAGATAGGACGCGGTGGCGCTTGAAGATGAACGCCGGAACGATCATTCATCCAAACGTTGACCGAATTCAAGGTTGCCTAACACGGAGATCAGTGTGGAAGACACGTAAAGGATTTAGCAATGCATGCGGCGCCACTGTATTATGCAAACTTTATTATTACAAGGCCTTTGATTATGACCGACAAAAGAAGGTCGCCGATTCGCCATTGCCAAAGAAATGCACGTATCTTATCTAATTTTAGAATGTTTCGCACACAATCACAGCAGCACAATCTATGCACAAGATTTTGCAATTCAAATTCCTTGGTCAACGAGAAACATTAGTTTCCACACCTGGCGCTGGAAGGCGCTTTGTGCAGAGGTGTCCATTATCATCTTGCCCCCATCTGTCACGAGCGTAACTTGAGCCCGGGCTTATCGGCGGCAGAGGGGGAAGGGGGGGGGGGAAGTAAACGAAATCCACAAAATGAAATACAGTATAAAACACGTTTAAAAGTAATTTTGTCTTTCTGAAACAAATAAAACACCGGGTTTTAAAATAACAATATATCAACAAATAATGTAGCAATAATAGCAATAGTAATAATAATAATAATAATAATAGTAATAATAATAATAATAATAATATTACTAACAACAAAATTACTATTATCATCATCAATTATTATTATTACGACTACTATCGTCATCGTCGTCGTCATTATTATGCTTTAAAGGTTTAGTATGGTTCTCAAACGTATTTATTTCAGGTCTGTTAATTTGCACCCTAAATGGGCTTGAAATGATCGGTTTTAGAATTTTTGCAGCCATAAACTTTGTTTCTTGTACATCAAAATGCCGATTTTAATTTCTCTACTACGTCTTACACAAGTATAAGTACAGGAAGTATTTCATTTCACCCAAACTTCGATACGAGAGGTGGAACACACATTTTGAGACTACTCTCGGAATAAATCAATAAGAACTCTGATATGTTCCGTCCACATGACTTTCTCTTACAAGATTATTATTCTTCTACCTACTTTATATCTACTCATGTTTATCTCGAATAGCACAGTCTTATTATTTTCTTGTTAAGTAGGAGGGACATTAGGGAATACATTAGGCTAAAGCGAGTCAAGCCTTTTAAAATCTGTTTAATTTCAATCATAAAGCAAATTTTCTATGCATGTCCAAGAGTAAAAAAAACAAAAACAAACAGGAATTAAAATTATATTTCAGAAAGGTTTACATAAATACGTTAAAACTGAAACCAATAGCAGCAACAATATTTCGGAAATGGTTATCTCAAGAAAGGAAGTATATGACGACTATTTTGTCGATATCTCTACATTTGTGTGTAGTAAGTTTTACATAATTGATAAATGGTAAGAAATAATTAAAAAGTTGTCTTGCTTCAGAGGATACTCCTAGAAAATTCAAGCTAATACACTGTAAAATATTAAAGATATATAGAAAACATTTCAAAGAAATTATGTTTTATGTAAATAAAGGGTAGTTTGGGTTGGGGTGAATTTCTTGAAAATCTTCGTGTCCCATCCTTGGAAGAAACTGAACTTATATATAGTTTGGCATTTAATCGACTTTTCGTTTTTGAATTATGTTGTACACACACACACACACACACACACACACACACACACACACACACACACACACACACACACACACACACCTTTTCCTAAAATGCGTTTTATTTCTTTATTTATTTTATACAGGAGATCCTAAAGCATGTATTTCCGTGAAATCCCCGTATCGAATTACCTTCTCTACCTAGGTACTATGTACTAAGTGGAGAAAGTAAGAATTATTAAAGCTTTTCCACTTACTTCCATACGTGATCCGGATTGGTACTTTTGTTATTCTGCCATTAGAACCATTTTGTATGGCCCCAAAAGAAGTCAAAAGCTTGGCAATATAGCAGGTTTCAAAACTGGATACAATATTTTCAACACTTTCAAAGCCGGATCTTACTAAATAGTAAGACATAAATTTATTATTTATACAATTTTACTAAGTTAAGGGTATTGTAGCGCCTTTACCAACGTAAGCTAGAAATGCGACTTTTCACTACGTTGGCTACGTTACGTTTCAACATGGCGCTAGTTTGCTCTATATGTTAGGTTGTCAAAATGTGGGGCGTAATACGATTTAGTTCGGGCAACATCTTGTGCTTAATGCCTTCAGGGTTGCACTGAATATGTCAATTTGCGGATTTCGTAAGTAAACAAGTAAAACATTGGCTCACATACACGGATTGGAACCATGTTACTGATATATGCACTTTTACAATTCTACAGATTGAGAATATTTTGAATTTGTTACTTACTTTGCATAGATCTTGAAATGCCTGATGCCGCACGGTCGTTTCTTGGTGGTTTCGCCCACTCCTCTTCACTTGCGATGCCGAGATCCTTAACTGCCTACCCTCCCCCCCCTCCGAATTTATGCCCGTCATACTTTGGTCGATATTTTCACTTTTTTTTTTTTTTTTGCGTGAAATAATAACACTATTTTAACTTGTTTGTATTACTTTTATTCAGTGTTTTACACGAGGTTCTTGTTGCAGTAACTTTCAATTTTATATTTACACTATTTATTATTACCAGTGATGATATATCAGCTACGGTTTTATTTTTTCGTATAAACCAAATATTCTTTTTTAAATTAATTATGTATTATTTTCGCAATACTGCGAAAGCTTAACTGCAGGGAGCTAAACCAATTCTCTAGCATAATTAAGCACACACCTTTCTATGTAGAATGATGCGATGCTCAGCGCCTATCATAGAAATGAAATGTTGTATTTCCCTGACTTCGAAGCTTTATGCGCTCTCCTTCGGAATTCCTTCCAAATTCACTCCCTAATTGTCCTGAAAAATAGCATTAGCTCGTGCGATCACTGCTCTTATTTCTTCCGCGATGCTTAGCGTCACCTATTCGCGAAGATACTATGGCGTCTCTTTTCCTCGATTGTTTTCCTTTAGCAACCGAATGTTATCGCCCTTCAATTTTTTCATTGCCACCTCCTTCAACTATTTACATTATTCTTCCTTTGCTTTCTAAGCCAACTCTATTTCGTTGACATTATTCCTTGGTGTTATCGTTTTTATTTACACACGTAACTTGTTCTATTCCATATTAAGCTTATTATGTCCTATGGTGTAACTCTTTTCTTTATATTAACTAATTGCTTACGTTGTAATATTTACGTAAATTCACTTCAAGAAGAGGATAATTTAAGAAAAAGTAGTTTTTTTAAGTGAATTTCCGAAACTATTTTCTTCGCGTCAAATGTTTTATAATATATTGCATTTCTTTAAGAGCTAATAATTTAAATTATTATACATAAACTTTAGAGTCGTTCCCGCATCGATTCCTATTTTACTGCACGCTTATTAATAACCCAGGTTGCAGATGGAGGATGCTACATTTTGTTTTGAGGTTTAAATATCGTTATTATTAATTTGTTATGAACGAAAGTCAAGCCGTTGGACCCGTAACATATTTAGTTAGGAACACTTATCTCATGGCGTGAGGTTATTTCACGAAGCAAAGATGTCGCCATTTTCGCATCGAAAAGCTGTCTAGTTAAACGCTCGCATAATGACGCAAGGTTTAAAAACTATTCACATAGCTCTTCGAAAAGCTGTCTAGTTTTTAAACCTTGCGTCATTATGCGAGCGTTTAACTATTCACATAGCTCTATGAGCTCTAGCGGCAGATAATCTACATTCTAAAAACACTGATGCGTTCCATTCACATGACTTTCTCTATATATTCTTCAGCATGAAAGCTTACTCTTCTCTACTTCATGTTAATCAAGATAAACATTACTCATAAGGAACTAGTAATAAACCAGTCCTGGGAGAAGGGTAAATATGGGAATACACTATGTGATGGAAATTGAAATCCCCTTCTTTTGCATAACCAGGATGTAAAAAGGTGAATAACAACTTCCAACTTGAGAAAAATCCAAATATCTCGAAAACGGTTAGCTCTACAAAAATTATAAAACATCAATTGTGTGTTTTGACAAGATCTACATTTTTTGTGTAGTAAGTTTTAGTCTATCTCTTACGGTTTACCAGTTATACAAAAGGCATCCAGAATAAAGAGAACTCCACAATGTATGGGGGGGGGGAGCAACGTACCTCAAACTTAAATGCAATATTGATAATTTTTTGTTTTTATTATCTTTCAAGAATACGACGAAGATTTTCAGGAAAATCCCCCCAATCGAAACTTTCATTTACATGGATAATTTTAAATACTTGTTATTTTAATCAAAATCGTTAGAACCATTTTTAGGACATTTATTAAAGGTGCACATTTTATTTATGCTGTAAATTTCTTGAATATTCTGGAGTTCTTTTGATTCTTGGCGACTTTTGCATAGCTGATAAACCGTAAGAGATAGACAACAATTTAAAAAATGTAGATCTCATTAAAATACACAACGTATTCAGATACATTTTGTGTGGAATTCATTATTTCCGAAATACTCCTTGTTATTGGTTTAAATTTTCAAGCTCCTATATTTTCCCTTTCAAATGGGATGGGTTTTTTTCCTTCTTATTTTTATACTCTTTCTTACTCTTTGCAACGCACGGAATTTCAATATCACACATAGCAACCAGCTTTTAAAATATTTGACTATCGCTTTGGTTTACCTACAAGTTTGGTATTTAACCAACTTTTAGTTTTTGAGCTGTGCTGCCCACAGACACACATAGGATATGTTTCTAATTTTTTTTTAATTCAGCGGTCCCAAATAATGTATTTCTGGTGAAATCTTGGTATGGAATTTTTGGGTGCAATGCAATGCCTTCTCTATACACCATGTATATAGTAAGTGTAGAGAATGCATTACATCATCGGATGTGTATGATGTGATGTATTCATGATTTTCTCTACCCTCTATGGTTTAAAGGTATACAAACTATTCTTACCATTTTATTCTACTTCGTTTTAATCACCTTTTCAGGAAATCTGTGTCGCACATTTCGTTTTAGATACAAAGCGAATACTGATAGTAAAATGTTAAGAACTGGACGCTAATACTGACCTCAACATACAATGGCGAGCAACAAGTGATATCAAAAGAAGTTTAAAATATTAACAAAGTAGGTATTGAAAAATCCGAAAAATTAAAAACATTTGTCTTGGAAACGATTTATGGCACAAAACGTTATTTAGAAAGTCTAGTGTCTTTTAAGGAGATCTGCATTTTTTGTGTTGGAGCCAGGGTTGGTTAGTGCTTTCGAAATGAAAGAGCGTTCACAAATAAAACGCCATTTAACTGCTGTGGTTCTCAGCGTCCCATTCTATACTGGGGGTGAAAGACCGCTTAATTTTGCTCAGAGGCTTCTCTATCAGGCTTGAGGTTCTTTTACGTGCCGTAAACCTACGACACGGGACCAACGATTTTACTTCCGAAGAAAGCCATGCCGGGTTTGAACCCGCGACCTTGGGTATATGAAGTTAGCATGATAACCATTACACCACGGAGGGCGACGGTGGTTCGATTCCCGGCTCTGGGTTGGTAATTTCACCTCTGACTAGCTCGTGCGGAACATCCGTAAGGCCTAAAGTGGTTTGGAGTCCACGGTAAAAGCTGTAGGTACTTTCATTTCTTGCCAAGCTCATCATCAGCCTCCAGCGGAGGCAATGAGCTCCGTCCCGCTGGCTTTTTGTTAACGACGCTGTTAATTAGCAGGATCGTATCAGCGCTGCCGGTCCCACAGTTCTTTTACATGCCAGTAAATCTACTGATATGGAGCTATCGTTTTTTTTTTTTTTTGTTTTTTTTTTGTTGTAATTTAACGTCCTTTAACCTGGTTTGGTCATATCGGAAGATGAATGAAATTGATGATATGATGCTCAAATGATCTCGGGGTCCATGGAGCTTAAAGTTACTCGACATTCGTCTTCTCAGGATAAGGGAAAACCCCGAAAAAAACCTTACCCAGGTAACTCACCCTAAGCGAGATTCGAACTCACGACCTTTTGAACGTGAGGCAGACATGCTATCACCACGCTACCCAGGCGGGCTCCTATCGCTTTTAAGCGCATTCTTGGGATTAAAAGGCCATGGACCCCTACCTCAGAAGCGGTTCCGTCATGGCTTGGTGGAATCACTGTTAAAAACCACACTAACGAACACTTTTGTTTTCGTTTATTGCCAGTTATACAGGATTATAGAAAAGCTTTTTATAATCAACGGGAGTTCATAGGCTATTCTAACAAATTTAGATATACATTTTATTTGCACCATCCATCCATCCATCCATCCATCCATCCATCCATCCATCCATCCATCCATCCATCCATCCATTTCATATGTGAAATGTTAAAGTTGTTAAAGCTGTTTTGAGAAAATAATGGAATGTGGAGGATTTCCTTCAAAATATTTGTGTCGCATCGCTGGAAGATTAGCTGACTCCCCCCCCCCTCACCGCTCTATCTCTCTTTTCATACATACGTGTATACTTCCCCTACTTTCTATACGTAGTAGAGAAATAAAACCAGCACGCATCTATTCAAAACAACTACCACTACAACTATCACAATCACTACTTATTTTAAGCCTTTATTTTATTGTTTGCGGGATTTTCTGATTCTCGTGAGGTATGAAACTTCTGCCTCAAAAAATTGGAGTAAACTTATTTGTTAGATAGCATAAGGTTTGTTAAATTTAATAACTTTTTTATTTGTTTGTTGTTTCTGGGGCTGAGATACGTTATCAAAATTCCCACTGCGGCACACAAATGTTATAGCGGTATATTACGAGAACCATCCAGAAAGTGACAGACAATTTGGCATAACTAGATAATAAAAGAAAGTTATCAATATAAAACTGGGCAAATAAAGTTGCAGTACCTTACTGCATTTTTCAACGTAATCGCCATTGCTATCAAGGTATTTATTGTCACGTGCTAACGGTTTTTCAATGCAGATGATACACTCTTCCACCGCTAAAGATTTGAGCCAAGATGTCATTGTCACTTTGAGGTCTTCATGGCTGGAAAATCTTTTCCACCCAAAAAGTCATGTACGGTGCCCAAAGTGAATTTATCAACATTTGTTTTCAACTCCTCCATGACTGTCTCCACGTCGGTCTTTATCGTACACACTGGTTCTTCCTTGATTACTCGTAAAGTATGCACCATTTCCTCACTGAAGACTCGTTTATTGCATCATCACCATACACTTGCGTTTTGCCCATAAAGTTTCATTGGCCTAACATTTTGTGCATTCAAAAAAACGAATAAGTTCTTTGGCGGTAGAAAAGTATAACATCGGCCTTTAAAAACTGGTACCACGTGACAATAAATGTCTTGACAGAATCTATTACTTTGAGAAACAGAGTAAGCTACTGTAACTTTAAAATTATCAACATAAAACTCTATTTACAGTTATTTATTTATGCCAAATCGTCTGTCAGTATCTGCATGGCCCTCGTATAAACGTTTTAAGATGGAGTCGTTTATTTTCTGGCCCTTGCATGAACGCCTTAGAATGAATTTGCATAGCTTTAAACTTGGGAATAATAACAACAATGTAGAATTTACAGCCAGGGATGATATAGTGTGCACCTACTAGTGATGAAATTGTTGCTGGCAATAAACATGGCTACAACCGGCATTCAGATTTATATCTGGCCAGGGGCAGTGTTCAGAAAAGCAAAGAGATAACATCTATAGAGCACGATATCCGTGACCCACCTCAAGAAAGTGCTCGTAGAAAGCAGAGGCTGTTAATTTTAGCTCGCATTATGACGCAGTATGGCGCTAAGAGGCAAAAATAAGTAATTAGCACATTTATCTACACTAGCAAGTCAAGGAATGCGACTAAACCAGGTTTAAGCGTGTGGATGACCTGGAATCCAAAACTAATTTATATGTTGTTATTTATAATCCTGTTTCTTAAATGTGACGTTGCTTAATAGGCCGTAATGAGGATAACGTGATTAATTTCATGGCACATGCACATTCCAACACTAGTCACAAATCCAGGTATCGAAGTCCCCTAACATGCCCACCTAACTAGACTTGTTTGATGATACTTAGAGAAGAAAACCGCGGTGAAAGAAGACATGGTTATTTCAAAGCTAAGCGTTCTGCAAATACATGTTTTTAACTCCAATTCACAAAACCTTTTTATTACTTTCTCTATACGTACTATGTACATAGTGTATAGAGGAAGTATTGTATTTCACCCAAAAATTCGATACCGAGATTTCACCGGAAATACATGTTTTAGGACCCCCTGAAAGCATTTGCAGAAAAATATCCGTGTGTGTGCGTGTGTGTGTGTGTGTGTGTGGACAACATAGCTCAAAAACGAAAAGACTGTTAAATACTCAACTTGATATTCAAGTTTGGTATCTTCCAAGGATGTGACACGAAGATTTTCAAGAAAATCCCCCACCCCCAACTACCCTTTACATGAAAATTTTTTCGAAAATTTTGATTTTCTAAACGATGGCTCTAACGATTTTGATTAAAATCTCGTATATTAAAGATATTTACATACCAAATAAACTGTATATATTGAATTTTCTGGGAATAGCCTCTGAAGATCCCTTTATTCTGGATGAATTTTGCTTAACTGCTAAACGGTAAGAGAACTTACTGCACATAAAATGTAGATCTGATCAAAACACACAATATATGTCCTTTACATTTTTGTTGTGGAGGTAACCGTTTCCGAGATATTCCTTGTTTTTGGTTTCACGTGCGAGTACTTATACTTTTCTGGGACAGAAAGTGTCCGTCGTTCTTTTCATCTACTCCTAAGCAAGCAAAGAAGCGATTTGCAATGGCAATCGAATAACGACAGCTTTTAAAACATTTGACTATCGGTTTAACACAGTGTATTTCCTTATTTTCTTTCTACTAATAATCATTACCAGAATGTTATTACTTAGTTCCTTATATCATTAGCAACGTGCAGAAAGAAGAATATTCTTATGTGAGCAGTTTGTAGAAGAGTTAGAGAAAGTCATGTGAGTGTAACACAGATTTTCTTCTCTAGCCCGTATGTACAATATACATAGTGTATAGAGCAGGTATTATATTCCAACCCAAAAATTCGGTACCTAGATTTCACCGGAAATATATGCTTTCAGCTCCCCCAAGTCGGAAAAAAAAATTAGAAAAAAGTCCGCGCGTCGGTGTGCGTGTGCGTGTGTAGATTCCATAGCTCAAAAACGAGAATTCGGTTAAATACCAAACTTGGAAGATTTGACTATCGATTTAGCCTATGATACTCTCTTATTTCCCTTCTACTTACATGGAAGCAAGTAATAAGACCCTTTCTGCTAATCTTTTCTCGATTAGCATTAACTAAAAAAAAAAAAAAAAAAAAAAAAGGAAGCTTTTTGACAATAATTTATTGTAGAGAAGTACAGAAAGTCACGTGAATGGAGCACATCAGATTGTTTGATATCGAAGACAAAAATCCATTTTCGCCATCACCCTAGCAACAGCCATTTTGTGTGCTGGTTTTCACGTCTGCCAGTCTGTTATCACCGTGCAACGCAATTTTAGGAAATTTGTTGAAGGTGTACACAGTGGCCTGGATATCCAAGGTGTCATTTACAACAGGATGGCGCGCCATCTCTTCTGTTTTTGAACTATGCAACCCACAGACAGATACACACATACACATTCGGAAGTTTTTCTAAAAATGTTTTTTTTATTCAGGGGATCCCAAAACATGTATTTACGGTGAAATCTCTCTATCGCATTTTTATGCAATACAATACCTTCTCTATACACTATGTACATAGCACGTGTAGAGAAAGTAAAAAATAAAGTGCTAACAGTTATAATACCTACAAAAATGTTTGGGTTTCTTTCCATTGATTCCACATTCATGTATCTGAGTGTTATGATCTTTCAGATTGAATAACACTGGATATCATAGTTCAGTATCCGTTATTTCTATGTCAAAGTAATATTCCAAGACCTCATTTTCACTTTCCAGATGAACTCCGCCTGCTACAACCTTTAACATTCGTTAATACGCCCAATGTGAAGGGCAACATTATCATGTTGGTAAACTGGACGTGTGCTCCAGTGGCGGCTCGTGCGCGGCTTGCTTACTTTACAAGACTCATTTTATTTTTAATATATATATACATATATACCTATATACATCAAGTTATTACTGGAGGTACATGTTTTAAGGGCCCCTGAATAAAAAAAACATTTTTAGAAAAAAGCACGCGTGTTTGAATACATAATTTTATATATATATATATATATATATATATATATATATATATATATATCTGTCAATCATAAAATATAGACAAAAACATACTTAACAAAAATTTGATGTGCTCCATTCACATGACGTTCTCTAACTCTCTGTAACAAATTATTGTTAATAAGCTTATTCTTCCATTTACTTCATGCTAATGAACATAAGCATTAGCAGAAATGTTTTATTACTTAGTTCTTTATAAGTAGAGGGGAAATAAGGGGATACGCTAGGCTAAACCGACAGTCAAATGTTTTAAAATGTGGTTGCTATGATATAGAAATCCGATTGTTTGCGTGTTCATTTTCTGATACGGGAACTTGACAAGTATTTTAAAACTCAAAAACAAGGAATATCTTAAAAATATATATAAGTTATATATATATAGCTCGTTAAAACACACAATTTATATTATATGATTTTTTTTTTCCTGGAGTTCACCGTTTTTTTTTTTTGTTTTTTTTTGTATAGTAAGTTATTGTCTATCTTACGGTTTACCAGTTATGCAAAATTCCACAAAATTCATTCAGAATAAACATAAATATCTTGAATTTTCTGGGAATAGCCTCTGATGACATTTTATTTGTCATGTAAATATCTTTAATATACGACATTTTAATCAATATCGTTAGAGCCATTTTTGAGAAAGGCAAAGTTTTCGAAAAATTTTCTATGTAAAGGGTAGTTTGGGATGGGGGGATTTTCTTGAAAATCTTCGTGTCGCATCCTTGGAAGATAGTGAACTTAAATACCAAGTTTGTGGGCAGCATAGCCCAAAAATGAAAAGATCGTCAAATACCACACACACAAACAGACAGACAGACTGGATGACCCAGACACACACACACGGACCTTTTTTCCGAGTATGTTTTTTTTTTTTTTTTTTTTTTATTTTTTATTCAGGGGGTCCTAAAACATGCAATTCCGGTGAAATCTCAGTATAAAATTGTTGGGTGGAATACAATTCTTCCTCTATACACGCAGTACGTGTAGAGAAAGTAAAATGTAGATCCCACTAAAACACAATTTACGTTATGTGCATTTTTATGAAGAGTTGCCCGTTTTCGAGATATTCTGGTTTCAATTTTAAGCCACTTAAACTTTTCTCAAACGGGAAGACATTCATCTTTTCGTTTTTCGTTCGTTTCTCCTGGCAAGCAAAGAGATGGAATTTCAATTGTTTCACATAGCTCTCGACTATCGCTTTAGTCTGTGCATTTTCTTATTTCCCTTCTACTTACAAGGAAGCAGGTAATAAGGCAATTCCTGCTAATATTTATCTTGATTAGCATGATGTAGATAAAGGATTAATATTTGTAATAAAAGTTTGTGAATGGAACGCATCGTAGATTTTTTTCAGGAGTCTCGAAACATATTTCCGGTGAAATCTCGGTATCGAATTTTTGGGTGGAATGCAATGCTTTCTCTATACACTATGTAGATAGTACGTACGTGTAGAGAGAGTAAAATTGGGCCACATTTTTGCACGTGAGTATACGAGAGTAAGAAAGCAGACGATCTCAAAAGAAACTAGACAGACGAAGACAGTTGAAGCCAGTTACCTTGACTATAAGCGTTCAGTCTCATCTCCTACACCAATTACTGTGGAGCACAAACAATTAACTATTTAATTGAAGTCTTTCGTCACAATGACAAGCAATACTTCAGTAGCGGTAACAAATTCCTCCGAGTGGAATGAAGGCCAGCGAAGTGCTACTTGTCCACGGTACATGCCATTCTACATCCTGCAACAAACTATTCTTACAAAAGCTTATTCTTCATGTACTGCATCTGCTAATCGAGATATGCAATAAGACCAGTTCTCTTAGAGTTTGTCTTAAAAGATTTGACGACACTTATTTCCCTTAAACCTGTTTATTTCTTGAATATCCTCTTCATTCTATAGTTTATTTGCCATATAAGTAGGTGTCTTTAATATATGCCATTTTAAACCAAACGAAAATCGAAAATGTTAAAAGATGTTTCCTGTAAAGGGAAATTTGGCATGGGCGATTTTTCTGAAATTCATGTCGCATCCTTGGAAGATAGTAAACTTAAATGCCAAAGTTGCTATTTAACAGACTTTAGTTATGTTGTTCACGGACACACGTGTGCGCGGACCTCCTTCTAAAAATCTGATCTGTACCATTCACATGACTTTCTCCATATACCTGCAACAAATAATTCTTAAAAAGCTTATACTTTTATTTACTTTATGCTAATCAGAAAAAAAATAGCAGAAATAGTCTAATTACTCGCTTCCTTGTAAGTAGAAGCGAAATAAGGGACAACTGTAGGTTAAAGTGATAGTCAAAAGCTGGTTGCTATGTCAATGAAGTTCCTTTGTCTATATAGATAGGAGTTGACAAGTTCCTGTATGAGAAAAGTATACGTTTTTCATAGCAGAAACCAAAAATAAGGAATTTCACAAAAACGACGAACTCCACGAAAAAAATGTATATAACATAAATTGTGTGTTTTAATGCGCTCTACATTTTTTGTGTAGTAAGTTTTTGTCCATCTCTTACGGTTTAGCAATTATTCAAAATTTAGTAAAATTCATTCAGAATAAACTACTCTTCAGAGGTTATTCCCAGAAAATTCAAGATATACATTTTGTTAGTCAGGTAAATATGTTTAATATACGAAATTTTAATCAAAATCGTTAGACATTTTTGAGAAAATCAAAATTTTCGAAAAAAGTTCCATGTAAAGGGTAGTTGGGGGTGGGGGGAGTTTTCTCAAAATCTTCGTGTCGTATCCCTGGAAGATACTAAACTTAAATACCAAGTTTGGTATTTTACCGAGTTTTCGGTTTTGAGTTATCGTGTTCACACACACACACACACACACACACACACACACACACACACACACACACGGACCTTTTTTGTGAAAATGCTTTTTTTTGGATATTGGGGACCCTAAAACATATATTTCCGGTGAAATCTCGGTATCGAATTTTTGGTGGAGTGCAATACCTCCTCTACATACTATTTAAATTGAGAAAGTCCATTGATATCTTCTCTACCACTAATGTACAAAGGTTTCTCCCCAAGTTTCACTTATCTGTACCGTCAAGTTCTGTCGATGTTCAGTTGTTTCTCGCGATTGCATGGAGAGACAGTATGACATTTCAAGGACAGTAAGTTTTCAAGTCTGATATAGAGGCCTCTGAGCAGAAGTAAGCGGTCTTTCACGCTCAGTATATGTTGGGACTCTCGAGGACCATTGTAGTTAAAGAGCGTCCACACATAAAAATCTAATGTTCCATTCGCACGACTTTCTCTACATCTCTGTAACAAATTGTTGTTAAAAAGCTTATTCTTCCATCTACATAATGCTAATCGAGATGAACATTAGCACAAATTGTCCTTATTAGCTTTTTGCCCTTCTACTTGTAAGGGACCAAATAATGTGTTCCATTCATATGATGTCCTCTAGCTGATCGGTAAACAAACCTTTTTATTCAACACATCTGTTATCTACATCATGCTAATCAACCTAAAGATGGCATAATTAGTCGCATTACTAGCTTCCTTATAAATAGAAGGGAAATAAGAAAAAGCACAGGATAAAACGATAAAGCGTCCTCTAAAAGCCGGTCGCTATGTGAAACAATTGAAATTCCAATATCTCTGCTTTGCAGGAGTAAACAAACGAGAAACGAGAAGAAAAGATGTGGCTAAAATTTAAAGTAATAATCCGGAATATTTCGAATACGGTTAACTCTACAAAAAAATGTATATAAATTGTGTGTTATAATGAGATATACAAAAACTTACAACATAAAAAATGCAGATCTCTTACGGTTTGTCAGTTATAAACAATCATGCAGAATGAAGGGATCTTCATTGGGTATTCCCAGGTAATCCAAGATATACATTTCGTTTATCACAAAAATATCTTAAAAATAAGGTATTTTAATCAAAATCGTTAGACCCATTTTTGAGAAATTCAAAATTTTCGAAAAATGTTCCATGTAGTTTGGGGTAGGAGGATTTCCTTGAAAATCTTTGTGTCCTTGGAAGATCCTAAACTTAAATACCAACGGTCTTTTCGTTTTAGAGGTATTTTCTATTTTTTTAATTCAGGGGGTCTCAAAGCATGTATTTCAGGTGAAATCTCGGTATCGAATTTTTGGGGTGCAATACAACACCTTCTCTATACACTATGTACATTAAGGACAGTATAAATAGCGTTCAACTGTTAAACATTCGACTATCCGTACCTCTCCAATAGGTAGGTAGGAGGTGAGACATGTTGAGTAGCAGCCCACATAATGTTACGAGAAACATTTCCATTTAAATTCAGGTAAATTGACCACAATTACTCCACTGTCATGTTCTGGCACGTTGCTAGACAAAGACAACTCGCCTGGTGGTTATGCACAACCTCGATCGTTGCGGTAATGAAGAATGCGTATTTTATACTAGGATTAATGCAGTACTGTGCAATGCGTTTTGGAATTAAGTAGCGTTTTTAAAACTCTGCCTATAAAATAAACGTGTAAAAACATGTTGAAGGCATATCTGCATTATCAAGAATTTAAACAAAGAAAAGGCGTTTGAAAGATTTTGCTGCTCTATGATTTACTATACGTAATATTTTTCACAAACATAATTCAAAACATGTGTTTTGCTTTTAAACTATTTTTCTTTCTATACATTGGATGAAATGCAATACGTTCTATACTATGTAGTATATACAAAGTTCCAATACATGTTTCACTAGAAATACAGAAGAAAAAGCATTTTTAAGAAAACAAGTGTGTGTGTGTGTGTGTGTGTGTGTGTGTGTGTGTGTGTGTGTGTGTGTGTTTGTTTGTTTTAAAAAAAAATACCCACCCCAACTATCCTTTACTTGGAACAATTTTAGAAACTTTATTTTTTACAAAATGGCTCTAACAATTTGTATTAAAATACCATATATTAAATATATTTACATGTATTTATTAGCCAACAAAATGCGTGTCTTGAATTTTCTGGGAATAATCTTTGAATACCGCTTCATTCTGGATGACTTCTGCACAATTGGTAAACCATAAAAGATGGACAAAAGCTTACTACACAAAAAAATGTAGCTCTCGTTAAAACACACAATTTATATCGTACACACTTCTTTTGGTAGAGTTAACCATTTCCGAGATATTCATTTTTATTGGTTTCTTTTAAAATACTGCAACAAATAAGAACATAAGTTTCTGCTAAATTCTCTTTGTCACTAGATCTCTCAGCGTAATACAGCTCGTTGCGCTTTTCGTGCACGAAATAACCGAGTCACTGGCGAATGCTGAAACAGTGAAAACTCAATCTACGGTGTGCATCCCCTTCACTAACTTGGTACCAGTCGGCTCCTTATATAGTCCGCAGCCGGGCTCAGACAGTTCCAGTTATAGAAATCACAGGAAATCCTGGAAGCAGAGATAAGGAACTCTCGGGAATGTTTTACAGGGAAACACAAAGGCATTTGTTTGCCCGGCTATTGTCTCTCTTCGCTCTACTGTTAGAGCAGGGCAGGCACCGATCCCTTCATCGATCGGTCGCTCGACCTCACGCGCGCCGTCTTTCTCAAACGGAAATTTGTCATTCCTGTTTCTTTTTTTTACCCCTGGCAATACAAAAATAACCAAATTTCAGTGACATACCGACAACTTTTAAAAGATTTGACCATTGCTTAGGCTAGTATATTTCCTTATTGCCCTTCTATTTACAAGAAACTAAGGAACAAGACTATTTCTAGTAATGTTTATTTGATTAGCATGAAGTAGATAAAAGAATAACCTTTTGTAAGAATATTTTGTTACACAATAGGTAGACAGAGTCATGTGAATGGAACACACTTTTTTTTTTTATTACAAAATCCAACGTTTTCACTTGTGTAACTATTGTTACACGTTTTGTTGTACTCAGTAATTGATTACTTTTGTTTGCTTTTGAGCTGCATTGAATTACGTTATCAACTATAGGTGGTTAAATTATAAGGTAATCCCTGTCACGGCCTCTCCACTGCGCGAGAGATCCGAGAGTTGCCGGCAAAGACGCACTAAAATATGCATCTTAAGATAAATTACGGAAATATTGACTTTCTGCTCACATACGGACAGCACAACTTGCTAAAATATTCTCGCTCACTAGTCTAAACTTAACAGCAGGAATCCTTGT
The DNA here is from genome assembly GCA_030762935.1 of Hymenopus coronatus. Taxonomy (NCBI): domain Eukaryota; kingdom Metazoa; phylum Arthropoda; class Insecta; order Mantodea; family Hymenopodidae; genus Hymenopus; species Hymenopus coronatus. Next base: position 15,763,829 of record CM060895.1, read on the forward strand.
GATTTCTTACATGATATCACTAAGTTTGTGTAGATTACACAGGGATTTCTGTTGCTGAGTGAGAGAATCTTTATCTAGTTATACTGCCTGTTTGGGAGCAGATGGGTCAATATTTTCAGCATTTAAGATAAGGACTCCAGTACGCCTTTGCCGGCACCACTTTCCCGGCAACTCTTGGACCTCTCGCGCAGTGAAGAGAGACCGCGAGAGGGGCTACCTTATAATTTAATGATCCATATATACTTTATTGTTATACATTCTGTTTGTTATACTTTGTTTTTTTCTGGCAGCTCACGTTGGTGAGAGGTTTAATAAACAAAATCACGTGAATCTTATTGCCTATATTTGTTGTGTTCTAGGTTCGTGGTGAAAAAATTAAAGAAGAACAGGACGATGACGATGATGACGATGATGATGAAGACGACGATAATGATGACGAAGATGATGTTGACGATGAGGACGCTGATGATGAGGACTATGATGAATACACGGACAAGTTACATGCCGCATATGACGAAGCAATACTAAAAGAATGGGAACGAAAGGATGAAATTGCGAATTTAAGCACGGATGCTGGTAAGTAAACTCCATTCCTTGTAATCCTGCCTGGGTTTTTAGATGTGGTTGGTCAAAAAGTAACAGCTTCCACCGTTCCCTTTCAAAATAACTGGAGGGCGGACGTTAAGGTTAAAAAAAATAGGCATAAAATCGTCAAAGTGCTAAAACCTTTATAGCCACATGGTAATAAGAGACAAAATGCGTCTTTTTTCCAATTATTGAATGAAAACAAATTGTGCAGTATTTCAAAATAACGCTCCTGATAAATGCCAGGCAAGACATAATATGAACTCTAACCATAATATATGAATATCATATTCCATTAGTGTATTCTATCACTTTCAACGCAAATCAGATTTTTTGGTCATTAACAGTAATTGATTACATATCATTAATTAAAAGATACTTGACGTTACCCGGATAAGATTTTTTCGGGGTTTCCCTTATCATGAGAAGACGAAGTAACTTTAAGCGCCGTTTCACCGACTTCGTTCCTCGTCAATTACGACCCATTGTCGAAGGGCATTAAAAAAAAAAAAAATATATATATATATATCCCCATAGAAAGCATAATTACTTTCTGATTATGCTACCTCAGGAAGAGGCATTTCCCGACCTTTCCAGTTCCACTAGAGCGCTGCAGGTTGCGAGCATACGGACGTGAGGACAAGGTCGTGCCGCGCTGCCACTGCCGTCCCAGGACGCAGAGTACATAAAGGAACACTGCAATACCAAAAAATATAAATCAAATATTCAGGTGGTGGAAACTAAAGCGAATATTGATCTGCCTTCCAGTTCAAACACACCACCAGACAGGGAAAACACATTTTGTAAAGAATTGGTTTCCACTGAGGCCTCAAATATCTGTCGAAATGTTGACAGCAAATTTACAGGTAGAATACAATATTTCCCCAACTTTATTACACATAGTATAGAAAATAGTTGAACAAGATGTCATTAAAAAATCTGTTTCACTGTACCAAATTTTGTAGATTGTAATTATTTTCAAGTAGTCATAACTTTAGTAACAGTTTGTTTGTTTGTTTTGCTTACAATTTCATTTATGTATTTATATCATTTTGTTTAGCATTCTGTGTTTAAGGCTGTCTCTAGCTGGGGAAAACGAATTTGATAATTACTTTATATATATATAATATATATAAAATATGTAAATAAATAAATAAATAAATAAACTAGAGGTCCCTCTTGGATAATACTCGCTCACACTCTCCCGCACACACGCGTGCACTTGCTGCATCTTTGAATGCTACAAAATATGAAAAAGCAGGCCCTTCTCTGAATGCATGATCAACTGACTTAGAATACATTTTGTAGAGTAGTGTTCCACTACTGTTGTATGTTTGCTTCCGTGTTCCATACAGCAGATATGAAGGGATGCGGTTGTAGATCATTTGGCACGCTGTGATATACGGGTCCAAGGGGCCCATGCCTGTTCTATGCATTTATGCCCAATCACCAGCTATGTTTTATAACCTAAAGATATGAAATGTAAATTCACATTGATTCACATTTCCAGACTGTGTGGTAGATAAGGAATTATTCTGATTAAAAAAATGATTCTATTCCCAGCTAGGAATCGAATCTGGGACTTTTGAGTTGGTACATCAGAGAGCTGTATATTTAGGGATAGTGATCAAGTGAAAACTCTGAACGTGTCTGTTACAGAACATTCACGAGGAAAACGAGAGATAGGCAGTGGACCTCCAGTGCCTGTGATTGACCAGAGTTATGGGAGAGAGCTTCAACCTCATAACCAGAGTGAAGGTTTAAGACTTTACGAGTCTCTAGTGACCACAGGAGGCAAAGACCCCAAGGACCCAAGTCTCGACTGGAGCAGCACTGAAAATCCCATCAAGGATTATCACAGGTTAGTGAAGATTCCATTATTTCCTTACATCTAACAAAGCGAACTGTTTGTGCAGTCAAAGTGAACAAAATAGTAAGGGCATACATTTGAATTTAACACATCTCAGTCCTTCACAGGCTATTCTTAGAAAGCCTTATTACTTTCATTACCACACTAATATGTAGTAGCGAGAGGATATTTTATTCCACACGACAATTTTATACACAGATTTTACTGCAAATACACGTTTTGGGGTCTCTGAATCCAAAAATACCTTGTGTGTTTCATTCACATGACTTTTTTATTACTTGCTTCCTTGCAAGTAGTAGGGAAATAAGGGAATATAGTAAGCTAAAGTGACTCCACCGGCTGTATAAATGATTTGACTGTGTGAAACAATTGAAATCTGTTTATCGCTTATAGCCGAGTAATCAATAAAAATAATTCCCTGTGCATCCCATAAAACACTCGCCATAGCTTTGTTAGCTGACAAAATTGACTTTTACCTTTTTTTGGAGTTGATACACCTAGCACAATCCACTGTTTTGACTGATTTACTTTCTGGAGTGTAGTAATGTATCCAAGTTTCATCCATGGTAATAAGCAGTCTCAAAAATTCACTGGGATTTTTACAGTACAGTTCCACATTCTTAACAGAAACAGTTTTTCTGTACAACTTTTGATCAGGTGCCAAAAGATTACTTCAAATATTACCTGCATATTCTTTTGGTATGTTTACAGCCTCTGCTATCTCAAACAACTTTAGTACTGGAAGACTGCAGATTAAACGATGAATTTTTTCAACAATCTCTGGAGTTTTCACTTCTACAGGGTGTCCAGAGCGAGGCTCATCACTAGTGCTCATACGTCCCATTTTAAACTGTGCAACCCACCTTTTAATCATTGAATATGAAGGGGCAGAGTCTTTCAATGTACTGTCCATTTGCTCCTTGATTACTTTAGGCGTTAAACGAAAAGTGATTAAATGCTTCCATTTGAAAAGCTTATCAAAATCCTCCATTTTCGTGAAAACTAACTTGTTTAAAGTTGTCTTGTTTAAAATGCTGTCATTCGAAAACTATTGACCTGTAACTATGGATATAAGCTAGTCTAGATTTAAATTATACGATGCTACCATCTAACTGGCCTAGTGGAGGCCTGGGACTTATCATCCAATCCTCGTAAAGAGAAGAATAGTTTTCTGAAGCATGGTTAGAGAAAGTTGTCTGAATGCAAGACATAATAAGATTTGTTTTGTGATGCAGAGTGAGCCCACTGTGGTCATCAAAGCAAGGAGCTCACCACAAGAAGTTTGTCGGAACAGGTCTGCAGATTGGCAGCCCTCCCAAAACAGTGTTACAGCCAACGCAGCCCCCAGCACCAATCATCTCCAGGGTTTCTCGTGTCATGCAGACAGACAGCAACTCTGATACATTTCTGCACCAACCACCACATCTGCCAGCACCTCCAGCTAGAAAACCATCACCCTTGACTCTGCGCCAGCTGCATAGTGGGCGTCCTGATGGCGAAGTGGTTGTCAGAGTGTTTCAGGTAACAATACAGCTATTAGTTCACAAAAAATCATTACAAGTCACAAAATTGTAGAATTGCATTTCAATGTGTTACTTTCACAAGATTTTCTCCACCCTCTATCACTAAGTATACAGATTATTGTTACAAAAAATATTTTCAAAACTGAGATGACCTTATAAACAAAATATTTATTTATTTATCGTTTGAAGCATATACACATTATTAGACACATCAAATTTAACAGAAAATATATATTCATGGATACAATAAATGCAGCCACATTAATAATGTTAATGGAAAATATCTGCATATCTCATAAAAATACTTTACAGACCTAGATCTATCACATCATTTATGCAAAAGAAGACATCATATACAGCAAAAGTAAAATAGTAAACATAACACATATTTGTAATGAACTACCTAACTAAACAATTACAAAAAATCTATTAATGATTAAAAACATAATTTTGACATCAAGTATGGGTATTGAAAAATGAACATCAGCATTTATTTGGAAATAGTAATGTATTTAAGAACTGTGTGCTATATGCTGGCCTTCAAATTTCAACTGCAAGAAACAGCTGAATTTTGATAAGAAATTAAAAGAATAACAATAATTATATATTGAATAATATTAACCACTAATAACATATTGTGACTGCGCCTTGAGGTTGTAAGTGCTGTACATGTAGGAGCAGCTTGCTTTGGAAGTCATTGTTGATTGTAGCCATGCATTGTTACACTAGTGACTGTATGACATCTGCAGTGGTTTGCATGTGCAACTGCTACTGGAAATTTCTTGCGACATCATTGGCAGGTATAAAAGCAGACAATGAGTCCCACAACTCTGACTCAACTGTTGCAAGCTATAAATTCCCAGTTGAAACTGTTTCAATGGGAAGTCGTAGCAGCCAACATGGCAAATGTCTGAAATATCACAGAATTGTTGTGGAAGCACTGAATTTAGATATTCATTTGTGGACAGATTTTCATTTGTAATCAGTGGAACAAATACTTTTACTTATTTCCTTAAACTCCTGTTGAGGAGCACAAGGGCAAGACAAGGTTTATCATCTGATTCTGTTGCGTGCAATGTGTTTCAACTTTCCCCATGAATACCCAAATTGATCTCTCTCTTCCTCCATTGATCTTCTCCGTCATCCTAGGTCTTCCTTTTCTCCTATGGCCTTGAGGATTCCACTCCATGGCTTGTTTAGCAACACTGTCATCAGGTCTGTGCAGTGTATGCCCAATCCTTTGCCACTTTCTGCTGGTCAACTGGCAATTGATCTGTCCTCATAGTGGAAGAAATAAAACAGTTTTTGTTACAATATATTTTGATAAAGACTGATGTCACAAAAAATTATTTGAAATAAATTGAACATTTCGAAAGATGTACACAAAAAAATTAGTATAGAACATTTTCATTTAACTTTTATCAGTTATGCAAGATTATACAAAATTCTTTCTGAATGAAAAGAACTTAAGAGACTGTTCTATAACACATGCATATTAAAAATATTTACATGGAAAATAAAATGTATATCCTGAATTTTCTATCAAATTCATCAAACATTTTTTTCAAAAAATAAATATATTAGCTTGGGATTGAGGGGTTTTGGTGATAATCTTCATTGGAAAAAACTGAAGTACAACATCAAGTTTGGTTTTTATCCAGATGATCTTTTTTGGGTTCAGCAGGCCTTTTTGGGTGTTCTTTCTCTATTTACTGGCATATGCTGCAGAGAAAGTAAAAATAAAAGCTAGAATGATTTTAAATTAATGTGATACACTATCCAGTTTTATCCATCACTAGTTGGCTTTATACTTTTCTAAACTAGAAGGATTTAATTAAAATAATTTCGTAAAGAACGGGGTAGAAATTTTAAGTTATAGTGTTGCATAAGATTTTTGTAGTAGATCATCCTCTTTATCCCTCATAACTAATTTTGTACAGCTCCAACAATTCCTAATAATGAATGAAAAATTCTCTTGGTGTTTTGAAAATGATGTGGAAAATCTGCTTATCATCATCTTGATGGTCTACACATTACTGACCTACGTTCTGTTAGTACTTTCAATACATATATTACCAAATAAAACTATGCAAATCCATTATTATAAATATATTCTGAAAAGAACACACAGAATGCTACAAAATTAATATATCTTGGTCAAAATGATCACCATGTACAGCATCCCAGTGATGAAGATACTCATCAATAGCTGCACAGATTGTGTCCAGTGAAATTTTCTTGACAGCTGATGTCCTTGATATTTTTAGCATCTCAATATTGCAGTGTCTCTTAACATGCTATTGATTCGAGATTCTACCACAGAGAATAATCCAATGGATTGAGGTCTGGACTTCTGCTAGGCCAGTCAGCAGCAGTGATGAACAGTGGAACATTGATTGCTAACTGCTGCTGAATTTTTCCAATTAGCAAATGTCTTGTGTGTCTTTTATATGCACTAATATGTAAATCATCCTTAGAAGAAGGGGGGAGAAAAAAATGCAAAATTGTTCATGAAGAGATGTTCATTTCAGAAGACAAATTGTTTTTATGCAAAGGATTGCATCGAATCGTTGTGTGTACACTAGGACAGCCAGATCTGATGCGAGCAACCGTTGCAGCCATTTCTGTGTTATTGTCCAAAACACAAACCTTTCATTGATGCCAAGAGGTTTCAGCGTCAAAAAATTTCCTTAGCTCACTTTCCACAATGAAATAAAGCCAATACAGTGATATAGTTTTTTTTCACTCCCCACTCCATCTTTCTTTCTTGCCTGTTACCAACACACTGCAAGCCAGTTACTCTCAGAGTAGTAAAGGTGACCTTGTAGATGACATACAGCATTGCCATATTTCTTCATTCACAATTTCCATGCCACAGCATGTTTAAATGTTACTGACTGAACTTATAGCAGTACTGTGTACAAAGTTCTATGAAAACAGCATATGCTTTGATGGTCAAGTCATTGGTCTGAATAATCAAGTAATTTTTAAGATAACCACAGTAGGTGCCATCTTTAAACCTGTGTACATTCTCTATGGTCCAATGGTTATTCAAGGGGACAACAAAAAATCAAAAAATTCATTTGTTTTATCATCATTTATATTATTTGAAGCTTTCTACACAATTTGTATGTAATAAAACAAAACTGCTCTTTATTACTCTCATAAACAACTCTCTATTTGTAAACAGATTTTGATTGTAACAAGTAACAAACATCTTTATTTAATGCCTTTGTAACAATTCTGTTGATCAATTTTCTTTCATTGCTACCGTGGCTACAACTATACGCTCCAAACTTCCCATTAATTTTGACTGAGTCAAGTTGCCTCTTTTTTAAACCTGTTGATAACATGGCAAGAAACTTCAGCAACAGTGCTTATTGTACAACTGCAAACCATTGCAGGTGTCACAAATTCATACACAGGTGCAACAATCAGACCTTGGATGTAAAGTTCTTGCCAATTGCATGTGTGTTCACTCACACAGGTGTAACATTACATTAGCTAATGAAAGGAAGATAACACACGAACGTAAACAGTCAAGACTTTTCAAAGTACTACTCACATATATGCAGCAATTATGGCCAGTAAGGCATAGTCACAATATTTTGTTCACATGTGTAAATCTAAAGTATTTTAAATACATTTTTAAAAATATTACTGCAGAGTTTTTTCATTTAACATGCCTCACTTGAGGAAAATAAGCTAAATTATAGTGCCCCAAGTCAAAAGGTGATTGGGTAATGATTGTTTTGTAGTGGAGACATTCTTTCATAAGCCAACCAATTTACAATGTGTAGATTTGCTCATCTAATACAGTAAGACACAAAATGTAAACACATCCAATCGAGGATTCCAAAGAACACATTTTTGAGGAGAAAAGCTTTGAAATTTGCTGTACATGATGCTATTTTAATATAGAAAATAATGGCCCAAGTGCATATGTGTGTGTGTATTTAAGATTTTGAACAAAATTAATCTGGCAAACTACTCTCTTTGCATGTAATTTTTTTTTAATTGGCTCCCAACAAATTTCATTAAAATGCTCTATGTTTAAGATACTTTCATAAATTAAATGTGCATCTTGATTTTTCTGGGAATATCTCCAAATCCTCTTCATTTTGGATATTTTTATATAGCTGGTAAACTGTATGAGATAGACCAAATTTACTACACAAACAATTTAGATTCCATTAAAGCAGATTTACATAACATTGGAAATATCTTAACTCAACAAAACAAAGTTATTAGTTTGCATTTTCACATACCTATTTACATTTTTTTTTTCAAATGGCAAGTCCTTATTCATTCATTCTTACTTTCTTTCTTTCTTTTTCTCCCCCTCATAGACAAATGTTTTAAGAGTGGATCACAATGTAATGGCTTTGAAAGTCTGTTCTCCTTACATGGCTATCAAAGCCTCCTGAATTCCCTAACCATTTTGTATCTATAAGGAAATACATAATACAATTTCTGTAAATGTTTATGCTAATTAACATGAAGTAGGTAGAAGAACAAGCATTTGTCAAAATAGTTTGACAAAAACTACATCAAAAATCTGTTGTCATGCACTCGCATATCTTTATATACCCTTTTGTACAATCTCTCATGATTTACCTGTTATACAGTACTATACAAAATACATTTAGAACAAAAGAGCTTATGGTTATTTCCAGAAGCTTATATAGTTGTATTTTTCATGCAAAAATCATAAGCATAAGCTATTTCAATCAAAACTATTAAATTAGTTCTTGAGAAAATAAAGAACTTCCATATAAAGGATGTTGGGATTTTGTGAAAACCTTTGTGTCACATCATTGCATAATTCTGAATTGTATTGCAAAATTTGATATTTGTTAGAGCTCATTTTAAATATGGTTTTAATGGATTCAGGATCCTGACAGCATGTGTTTCCAGTAAGTTCTTGCTATAATTTTTGGATGGAATAGAATATGTCTTCTATCAATTATAGGCAAACAGCAGAGAAAGTAAATATAGTTTCTTTACGGAGCAGTATACTCAGGCAATTTTGAAGTAAAATTTCTTCCAGGTTTATAGGCTGTGTACAACAGGCATGATTTGCTCAATACAGTTTTGAGCAACACTTATCCATCACGGCCTACAAGCCTGGAAGAAATCAGGCTTCCATGGCCCACATCTATTTGAAGTATTAGTACAAGGGACATTAAATAAGTATTGCTACAATTTTTAAGTTTGAACATCACCATAATTTTGGAAATACCTCAATAAATTTATTGATTTGCTAATAACACTGCAGATATAGTCTATGTTCTGTACATTTTAAACAGTTGTCTACTTTATTGCCTAAAAATTTGTGTGTTAACATTTTTAACTACTATATTTTCAACCTGCAAACTGATAATGTTTCAATTTTATTTCACCTACTGAATCCAGTTATCGTTCTTTTTTGGACATTACATCTTCACTTCTCAATTATTTTGAAACTTTGAACTTGAAATGTAGAGCTCTTTTTATTTCTGAGGAGCTCTTAGTCTGTTTTTTCCCAGAAAACAGCTGTAGTATCATTAGCATAGGTAACAATGGCAATGACAATTGTTAGGGTGTATTATATCATTCACATATAATATAAATAGTGGGCCCAACACTGAACCTTGGGGTACTTGGTGTGTTCTTTTCTAACAGGACCTTAAAATGGCTATTTAAAACTGATATTCTCTCAATACTTAAACATTGAATGTATACAAACACATTGTAGCTTCATGTTAACAAAACATTGCAGGAACAGCGAGGTTCTGCTGGGACAACAGTGTTGAGTCCAGATGATAGTGCAGTAGTGACCAAACCTCGCAGGAAGAAGCTTCGTCGCAAACAACTGGAGAGAAGCGAGTTTCCTCAACCCAAACCTACCAGACCAATAGCACACTATCATGGAGATACATCCCACTACTCCACACAGCATGAACATTACGATGGTAAGTAGTACATGCTGTATAATTTTGAATACTGGAAGTGGTACACTGTGAAGCTAGCAATTAGTTTTTAATTGGTAGTCGAATATACACACATGTGCTTCACAAAAACTTACTTTTACGCAGAACTAGTTTCGCATGCGTGTTACATGCATTGTCTACTGCTTTCGACCTCGACAATGCATGTAACACGCATGCGAAACTAGTTCTGCATAAAAGTAAGTTTTTGTGAAGCACATGTGTGTATATTCGACTACCAATTAAAAACTAAGTACATGCTGTTTTGTTTTCCAATTCATATATATTGCACTCGCAAACAGTTGAGAGAGAAAAAAAAAAAGTACTTGGCAGTTTCTTATATTTGTACCAGAGTTTTTTTTTTTTTTTTTTTTTTTTTTTTTTTTTTTTTTTTTTTTTTTTTTTTTTTGTTTTTTTTAATATGAATCTCTCTGCTTCAGCTCCAGTACAATTGGAAGCTCTTCCATAACTAAAGGCTTTGCCTTGTGACTTCATACCCTCTCTGCTGTGTGGTCAGGGTTGGAGTCTAGAGTGGGTCAAGCTGTGTCAATTGTTTATGGGTGTGCAAGCAAATCAGCTGGAGGTTGGAGTCTGGGTTTCCTGCTATTAGTTTAACTCCAAAGTATTTTTTTTTTTTTAAACATTTCTGGTGCAGGGTAACTTATTCTTATTCACATACTATACTTTTATAAAACACGAGTATTTCACCTATTGTATACAAGGGTTGGCAGTGCATAGAAGGAAATAGTGGTATTTTGATTTGTGTGTCTGCAGTGACGAAGTAGGGAAAAGAGGGAAACCAACTGTTGTGTCAACATCAAGTTGCTGGTCTTGCTATTTTTACAAACAGAAATAACAAAATCAGTAATTATTAGCAGTTTGAGGTCTTCCAGTGGTCGTAGTTTTAAGTTGGTTATTGTAATGGCTAGTTCATTGGGGGTAGAAAAACAAAAATAAATACTACTGCACATTTAACGGTGCCTCGAAAAGTTCATATGACAGATGGCAATCTTTACATTCTGCTTCAAACTCAATTTTCTTCATTAACAGAGTTTTTCAATCCAGAAGTTTGAGGGAATCAATGAGGTCAATACCACGCAAATTCTTCTAAACATCAATATAACGATGAGAGGACAGCACTTTGTTTTCTCTGTTTATCGTTTTTTAAAAAGCTGTTTACTAAGATGATCTTATAGCTTACATGATGTTTAACCCTGTGATAAGTTGCTGTGATAATAGTATAGAATGTTCAAATAAATTATAGTGTGTTGTTCAAGGACTCTGACATTGCAAAGAAAATTGAATGTGGTCACACTATAGCCGGCATACTTGAGGAGAATGCAATTGCACTACAGCACAAGAGAAACTTATTCAAGTTCTAAAGGAGGCAGAATATTTCAGTTGCTAGACTCTTCTAATGTTGGAAACCCAAAAATGTTTCCCTTAATCTTGCAGTATTTTTCAACAGAAGAAGAAATCAAAACTGGTCTTCTTGATTTTTATGAAGATGCTGATGAAACAACTAAAAAAAATTTTTGTAAAACAATGTTAAATGCAACTGAAAAAAGCAATTTGAATGCTGCTTGTATTTCCTAGTCTCTCAGAATTCAGAGTTCAGAAGTTGGTAAATCTATATACATCAGTGTTGATATTGCTGCATGTCGTTGGAGCATGTCCAAGCTTGCACATATTAGTTCTTACTATCTCAACTTTAGTCTAAAGCTGTGATAGTTTACCAAAACTTTCAGTGATCTCATATCATGTCTATGGGTAAATAAACCATCACCATCACCATTGCCAAAATGTAAATCTGTAACAAATATTGTTCTAGGCAATGGGCGTCTTCGACACCCCGATGGAGTATTTGTTGACTGGTCACCCAGCCCCTGGATGCAGCAACTTGGCATGAATCGTTACTTTACAATGGAGAAAGGAGTGGTAACTGTCAAGGATGATGGAATCTACATGGTTTATGCACAGGTAGTGTTTCTTTTCTTACTTAAGATTAAAATGCTCTAAGTTTTAATGTCAAAATCTGACGTGTTCCATTCATATGACTGTTTGCAGAACAGATGAAACTATTCTTACAAAAGATTATTCTTTTGTCTACAGAATGCTTATCAAGATAAACATTAGCAGAAATGGTCTTATTACGTACTTTTTTATATGTTGAAGGGGAATAAAGAAATTACACTAAGCTATAGCCACAATCTTTTAAAAGCTATACTATTGTCACTGAAATCTTGTCTTTCCATGACTGGAGTGAAGCAAAAGAAATATGAAATGGATGGTTGAGAAATGTTTAAAATTGAAACTAATAACAGGGAATATCTCTGAAATGGTTAGATCTGCAAAACAGTATATGATTTAAATTGCATGTTTTAAAGAAATTAAAATTTTTTGTGTAGCAAGTTTCTCTATTTTTTTATGGTTTACCTGTTATACAAAACTCATTCAGAATGAAGATGATTTCAGCTAGTCTGAGGAAATTCTCAGGATTTGTACTTTATTTGCTATGTAAACATTTGTAATATATGGCATTTTGATCACATTGTTAGAGCAATTTTTAGAAAATTAAACATTTTGAAAAATATTCCATATAAAAGGTAGTTTGGGATAGGGGAATTTTCCAGAAAATCTTTATTGCATCCTTGGAAGATGGTTACTAAACTTGTATACTATTTAAAAAGCAGGTCGCCACATATTGTCTTTTAAATTTATACTATTTACACAACATCCTGAGAAACAAAGCAATGCAAGTTAGCAATTTTGAAAATTCAAACTGATAGCAACAAACAATTTGGAAATGGCTACTGATACAAAAGTTTATTTGATGTACTTTTTATTTTCATAGCTCATTGTTGTTTAACCATATGAGCATTTATCAAACCATAAATAAAATCAGTAAAATTATGCTAATCATCTTGTGGTTCATGGAGCTTTGAGTTACGCGACATTTGTCTTCTCAGGATAAGGAAAATTCACCCAAAAACCGTATCTGGCTTACTCACCTGAGTAAGATTTGAACTGTCAACCTCTTCAATGCGAGGCAGACATGATACCACCATGCTACCAATGCAGACTTTTAAATTATTGTTTTAACGAGATCCATTTTTGTATGGTAAATATTTGTCTAACATTTGTGGTTTATCAGGTGAGTAGCAGCTCATGAGTATACATTCTAGGTGTTCACAAAAGTTTGAAGAGTTGGATAGCCCTAGAAATATGAAATGTGTTGCTAACATGTGGACACATTAAAGTGTGTATACGAGGTCATTTTCACAAACACAGGAGACATCTGAAGATTATATAATGGGTTGCCCATTACTAGTCACGAATTTTGTTGGTAATACTTTCCCTAGGAATTTAAATATTGACTGTTCAACGCAAATATTTGTAATAAATATATATAATTTTAAATCTCAATAAACTTGTAAAAAAGGAATTAAAAGATGAAAGCCAGTTTTCCAAACAAAGGTGGAACTTTTTCCAAGGAACACTTGGAAGTAAAGTCTTAAGATCAAAAAATACAAGCATGTCCTCATCTAATAGATGAATGTCTTATTTTCTCAACTCAAAAGAATTCTTGATGCTTAGGCTTTTGATAGAAGGAAAATATTCGAATTTGTTATTCAGTCACTTAGCTAGCTGATATGCAGGGGTGTTGATGTAACTTACGAGTTGTTGCATTTTATTATCTGGTTAATAGATGTTTGGTAGATGATAGACTATGTCAAGATTAGGGTTATCAGATTTTATTCTGGATGTTTTAAGCATTAAGAATTCTTTCAAGCTAGTTGAAAAAATAAAAGACCTTCATCTATCCAATGACAGGTTTGTATTTTCGATCTTGAGTTCCTATTTCAAAGTATTCCTCGGAAAAAGCTCATTTGTTTGTTTATTTTCCAAAATAAAAAGTAAGTGATGTAGAGTTACAAAATTGACTCAACTAATTTTCAAATATCAGTGAAAATATCAAGCTCTTAAAGACCACCTGATATTTTAAGGAGTTAGAATTATAGATGATCCTCATTATCAAGAACAAAGGATTAGTCATGAACTTGGAGATTACGAATTACAAAATTTCATTCAAAATAGTTCCAATCTACGCTGCCAGATTATACATCACCAATCAAACTGTTATTGGACACTCAAGCCAGTCAGCATAGTAGTTAATGTAAGCAAAAGCCCAACAAAACATGTTCCTGCACTAATTGTATGGTGCGTGTTTGGTCCACTAATCTTGAAATTTAATCATAACTATTATATCCTCCTTGTACCTAAAAGAAAACATATAATGAACATTTATCTTGATTATTAAGCAGTTGAGGGAAGAGTAACAGAGAAAGGTATGTGAATGCAATACATACAATAAGTGCTGTCACTATTCAGTTGTTTCTTGTAGGTAGTACATAGAACCTAGTATCTATCATCTCAGTCTCCTGTATGCCTTTTGTATCCAATGAAATTACTTTTACAAATGTTTTATTATAAGAGCAGTTTGCAGAAACTTATACGTAAAAGAAAATGAGAAAGTCGTGCAACTACTACACTCTTTAATGAGAGTAAAATAGCGCTAGACATTTCTTAAAGCAATCCACTATCCAGCCCTTCAATTGCAATGATTTACTTGTTTTTCACAGATCTACTATGTGGACGAACATGACATAAATGGCTACAGAGTGTACCTGAACTCAGAACCAATGCTGCACTGCACAACAATGACAGTACACAGCCATGGAGACCAGCGAAGAGCAAAGGCCAACACGTGCTACACCAGCGGTACAGTTTATATCAATTCACAAGACACCATCTCTGTGCGAGACGTCAACGGAATGAGATATTCTCTCTTTGAACCAGCAAAAAGTTTCTTTGGTCTCGTCAAACTGAGTGATGCCAAAATCAAATAGACATCCACAACCTGAGTAGAAATAAAATGCATTTACCTGATATATCATTATTTATTGTACAACTAAAAATATGGTTATTATAGTGATAACCCAGTGATAATAGTTTTAACTCACAATTAACTCTGTTATTGCAATATTTAAAATAATTATATTTTATAATGCTGATCTCTTAAATGTGTGTAGCTGTTGATATAGTTCTTCTGATGTTAAGGTTAGTATTTTGTCTTTGTATTTATAAGAAGTATTTTCATACTGCTTACAATTTTATACACAGTTTAAAATAAATAAGGTACTGGAGAGAGATGTTACAATGCAACTTTTTGACATAAACTGTTTATTGCATTACAAGAGGGTTACATCCTTTAAGATTTTGCTTCATGCTATGTGCCTTCCCATTTGTTCACATGGTTCAACTGTTACAACAGGTTAACAGCCAGTTTGCTAGTGGTTAATACACCAGGCTTTGCTAACAGAGAATTTAGAAGGAAAAAAAAAATTAAAAAAATGTATGTTACAGTCGCACAACTTTCTCTATCTGTTCTATAAACAAACTTCTTGCACAAGATTATGTTAACATGGAAAAGGAAAGAGGAGTAATCAACATTATACTAAAGCAATGGTTAAGATATTTTAAAAGCTGGCACTATGCAATTGCCATTGAAATTTACTTGTTTGCATGGCCAGGAGTGAAACAAAATGAACACACAGACTTTCTGTTTGAGAAAACCCAAGTATTTTAGGCTTGTTTCACACTGGGACACTGGTGACAGTCTCTGATAGAGATACATTCGTTTAAATTGGTGTGTTCACACTGGGACACAGATCACAGACATGTTGCAGATTTGCCAAAAGACGTCATTTCTGAGCACAGCTAAACTTTCAGTTTACATTATACTATACACATTGTATCCACGAGTTTAGATTTAATTAATATGGAACATTTTATAAGTGAAGTAGAAAGTTGTCTTGCTATTTAGCACGTTAAAAGAAATTACTGTAGCAACAAAATGGTGAAAACAAATGGGTGCAAAGAAATTATAAACAAGTTTGTGCTTAATTTCAATGAAAATAGCACGGATGAAAAAAAAACAAAATTGGTAAGTTGTATGTTTTTTTTCACTTTAATACCATATTTTTTGTACCATAAGACTAGCAAAATTTAGTTTCTACCCCTGTACAAGGCTTAGAAGGACAATTGCATCCCTCACCCCCTTTATTTTGTAGGGGGGGATTTTCCTGAAAATCTTTAAGTTTAGCATCTCATAAGGATGCAACACAAATACCAAATTTGGTCTCTCTCCCTCTCCCAATCAGGATACCTCCAAACATGCATTTCCAGTGGAATCTCAGTTCTTAGTACATAGGTAGAGAAGGTATTGCATTCCTCCCAAAAATTTGATACTAATTAGAGAAAGTAATGAACTTGATATAATATTACAAATGTAAACTTCCACAGCTAATCTAGAATATAACACCTAACAAAATAATGTGGGCTGTTTCTTATATTTAGTATAAGTGTTTCAAATTAGGATCTTATTCTCTAACACTACCTATAGTAGATTTCCAGAAATTGAAACATGTCTCAAAATTTTTTTTAATATAAGCAGACCTTTAAACTTTTTTCTTTGTTAATGTTGAAAAAGGAGTCAAATTGTTATTGTAAACACTGCACTAGTCAGTCATGTCATGATTGTTTTCAGAGGAGGGCAGCACTGTTTTATTATCAAGGTCCCTCTCCCCCCCCCCCCCCCTCGCCCTCCTAAAAATGTTTTGTTTTTTTTAATTCAGCAAACCTCAAACATATATCTCTGCTGAAATCTCCACACTTAGGTTTTGGATGGAATGCGATACTTTCTCCATTATTTATATAGAATGTGTAGAGAAAGTGAAAATGGCAACAATATTGGGAGAAGTGCATATCCCTAAAAGGGATGAGAAATCAATTATTGAACATTATTTCAAACACTAATTACCCATGTTAGAAATGAACAACCTTTGTATACAAATATATCTGTTGTGTTTCATTCACATGACTATCTTCTATCCTCGTATTTTGATATAGCTTCTACAAGCTATTTATACGAAAGCTTATTAATTTTTTGCCAATGTTGCTGTGGAATGGTAGTTTCACTGTAAGACCATGGCAACATTATGGAGAGAGGGGGGAGGGAAAAAAAAAACGGTAATGACTAGATCAGGCACAATTTTTTTTTCTCCTCCATATTTTTATTGAACAAAACATTTTTTACTGAGTAAAAAATAATTTCTTCATAATTTGTTCTTGTTTCAGTAGATAGCAACTATTGCTTCAACAATTCAATAACGTGTTTCCTGAACCAGTTTTTGAGGTCCTCCCAAATTTTTCAGATACTGCTAATGTTGGAACTGCATTCAGTACTTCTATCACCCGAACCAATGGTACCAATTATGCAGCTTCCTCCTCTGCTGATTATGAACATGGGTGGCGAAGGACTTCAAAAGCTGATGTCCTGCCGTACTTGGATGGCTTGATGCGTGCAGACCTCTCATTCTGGCATCTTGACCTTCGGGTCCTTATGCTTTCTAGCATATTTTACACCATGGTAATCAGTTCCTTGGCGATGCTATAGACTCTTTCTT
Organism: Hymenopus coronatus; assembly: GCA_030762935.1. Taxonomy (NCBI): domain Eukaryota; kingdom Metazoa; phylum Arthropoda; class Insecta; order Mantodea; family Hymenopodidae; genus Hymenopus; species Hymenopus coronatus. The sequence goes on from CM060895.1 coordinate 15,781,305, forward strand.
TCAATGTTGCGTTTACCAATGTCTTCCATTGTTAACGCACTCTGTCTTATTAACATATTGGTCAAGGTTCGGCACCCTTCCACCAATTTCTTCTGTGTTTTTCTTCATGCCAGTCAGTTTATTAATTATGGTAGATAGTTCTGTCTTCCTCATGGACATTTCAGCCTTCATTTCTGCTTACATTTTCTCCAACAATTTTCAATTTCCCCCTCTATCTTCTGCACTGCAGATTCAATTTTGTGTCCATGTTCTCCGTTCCAGATTTAGTTTCTGCATTCATCCTATCTACTGGATCCCATTTTCATGTCCATCTACTTCAGTCAGTATTTCATGTCCTGCATTTCAGCCACTCTCCTCCATCTTGGCATTAAATCCCATCCCTGAAACCTGGGTAACAAAATCTCCCTATTAGTTCAAATTCTGTTTACTATAATTGCCTTTATCCAATGCTGTACCACAATTTTTACATGCTTGCTACGCCGCTTGCTCAATTGCTTCCAAGTAAGCTCTCTGAACTCAACTAATGAAACTGTGTTACCTCCATCTTATAACTGTCGATGATATGGCAAATTTCCACAAGTTTGCACATGTAGTGTGTTCGCAGGCATGACCTTTTATACCCAGGTGCAGCTATTGAAGCTTTGATATATTGCACCCATTGATCGCACATGTGTCCACTCACGCAGGTACTACAATGGATTTAGAATAGAAATGAGCCCACCAGCAATAATTAGCTATGAATGATGGAAAATAAACTGCTCTCATGGGTGCAGCAATTCAGGACAAGGTATAGGTGTGTTTGTATTTGGCACATAGGCACAGTATACCTAATCCAATCCCATGCATTGGAGTGCAATGGATTTCTTTTTGGATGTAAAACTCCTAGAATGGCTTCCTTCCAAAAGGAAACAAAGCCGTTGGACTCGTGTCATAGATTTACAGCACGAAAAATATCCTCACGCCTGATAAAGAGTCTCTGAATAAAATTAAGTGATCTTTTACATTAGCTTATCACAGCCTTTTAGCCAAACTTTCATACTGTAACAAACAAAAAAAAACCAACTTCTTATTTGTAAACAGATTCTGATTAATTAGTTTGTAAAAGAAATAGTTGTTCGAAAAAACTGTCTTCAATGTTTTTTGTAACAATTTTTCCATATAGTTTCTTTTCGATGTTGCCAGCAGAAGTATTCATTAACTCTCAGATGTAATGCTGGAGGCCAATAATTGGTTATGAATTACAAAGCAAGCCATCCACACATGTTTGGCAATTAAAGCTGCAGGTGGTAGGTTAACCTGTGTCAGCCTTTTTTAGCCTAGTCATATTTCCTTCACTGTATGACATGTTGGCCTGTGCCAGCCTTTCCCTGAGAGGGGGGGGGGGGGGGCTTCATCAAACTGTATCCTGTTGTGTTAGCCTACCCTTTACATTTTCTCTTAGAAGAGCCATCCATCAGTTTGTCTCTGAAGGTTTTCAGGGAATTTTACATTTGGCAACTCAATGACTAAGAAAAATAATGGTCCTATATTTGACCCTTAAGGAGCACCAGAATTTACAACATAGGCATATGACAATCATGTCAAAGTCTCTCATACATGGCTGTACTCGCATCATAGCCTGATAGCATGCACTGGAGAGTGCTAGGTGTCACAGCAAGTACCTCACTGTTAACTTCAGCCAGGGGCTCAGACTCCCTGTGTTGAAAAGTGCATGTGTTGATAGGTAAATTTTGAGAAAATGTCACATGGAGATATGCAGTTAGAGCTTACAGAATTGCGACTGAACCATAGACTATGTGAGCAATGCAAGATTTTACCAGAAAAAGAATTTAATAAATTACCTTGACCAAGGGAATCTAAGAACTAAGCATCACATTGAACCAGTAAGTCACTGAGAACCTCAAGACAACATGCACAAACAGAAAAAGTATTAAACAACAGTACCAAATAAGAGACAACCTCGCCTATGCATTTCCAAAAATTCTAGAAATAGAAAAATAAGTTAAATAATGTACAAATATTTTTCAATAAAGGGAAGGAAGATGGAAACAATGCTCAATGGAAAACTCAAACTTAAGTAATGAAAAAATAAAAACAAAAGGCTGCAGAGGGCAAAATAAGCCCTAAAACAGCATTGGGAGTGAAATAAGCACCCAAAATTTTCCATATTGCTTGCTTACAGTGCTGAGGTCGCTATTGAGAAGCCATGGAGGAGATGCATATGCCATTGAAGATGTTTGCTGCAGAGGCAAGCAAAATGTCTGGGAAACAAGAAGCCCAGTGGACCACGGTCTACAAGCCTGGTTTTGTGTTTTATTTTAGTTCTTATATAGTGTTTCCCATCACATTTTCATTCTAATTGCTAGTATTAATCTTTTTGTATGCAAAAATACATCTAAGCCTTACTAATAAAATATTCTGAGAAATTTGAAACGCTAAACAATTTTAAAAAAATTAATTTTATTTATACTGTATTGCTTATTCATGAACCTCATTAAATTTCATAAAATTCACTGAAACAATTTCACTTCGCCCCATTAATTACATTAAAATAAACTTAACTAAAATTTAAAAAAAAAAAACAAAAGTGGAGTCGATTTTGTAACACTACATCACTTACTTTTTTATTTCAGAAAATATGTTTCGGAAGCCATGTGCTTCCATTGTCAATTCCTTTGGTCGACTGCCGGCATCGCTTGCTGTGGTGGTTGTCTGTCCCTGGTGGTGGTTTGATGAACCTCTGAATGAGTAGATCGCCTGGCGGGATTTCAAAATTGAAAACCCGGTTCTTGTTTTTCCCAATATATATGTTTTCCCAAACTTTTAATTCTGTCTTCCTTGTGATGTTTTTGAGGATTTTTGGGCTTCTATTTATAGTGTGTTTCTCTTTCCAAAAATGCCAAGCTACTGCAGATTTGTCTCCTTGTTTGAGTTTAATATTTCTGTGGTGTTCTTTTGCCCTTGTTTTTATATTTCTTTTTGTTTGGCCGATGTAGATTTTTTCACAGTCATTACAGCTGAACTGATATATTCCTGGTTTGTTTTCTTGTGGGATATCATCTTTTAATTTAGCATTTAAAATGTTTTTTATAGAGTAATTGTTTTTAGGGGCTAGAATGATGTTATGTCATTTGAAGAGACTCTGGAATTTGTAGAAAGTTGTAGGGTGGTATGTAAACTTCTTGTAGACCTTGTTTTCTTTCTGGTTTTGAGCGAGTGTGCTGATTTCTTTAATTCTCTTTCTATTTTTAGCCTTATTAACTTTTTTGTACACCAGTTCTGCCCGAAACCATTCTCTGTAGCTATGTCCAATATTTTAGTAAGTTCACATTGGTATTCTGTTTTGCCCATTGGTACATTTACCAATCTGTGTGTAAGGCTGTTGAGTAAAGCATGCTGATGGGGAATGGGATTGTAACTCTTTTGTTTTATATAGCTGTTGGTGTGGGTAGGTTTTCTGTAGATGCCAAATGTAAGGTGATTATTAGTTTTGATGATTTTTAGGTCGAGGAATGGTAGTTGTCCATCAGATTCCTTCTCCATTGTGAACTTTATAGACTTCTCTTGCATATTTAGGAGTTTTAGTGCATCTTCTAGGTGTTTTTCTGGGACTATTGCAAAGATGTCGTCTACATAGCGGTACCATATTTTGAACATCCAGGGGAATGCCTTTTTAATCCTAGTTTCCATACACAGATTGGTAAATGTACCAATGGGCAAAACAGAATAGTTTTGTACTTTTGTGTAATCTAAATCACATATTATGATTGTAACATTATTAGCCTTTGTTGGGTGAAATATAGTTTTAGCAGTTTCAATTTCAGAAAGTTGGCAACTATGATTTGGTAAATATCTTATTTGGCTGTATGTGCTAGAAACTACTGCTATATATGCAGGCATTTTCCACGTTTTGTGCAATTTTTTGAGTTGAGAACTGTCCACAACTGCACAACAAAAACCTCCAACCACCATCTTTGCCTATGACAACCCCCCCTCTCCCACCATCTACATCTCCTTCTCCAATAACCCTACCTCCAGAACAACGAATATAACACGAATTCCTTTTGGTTTTCAGACATCTTTGGAAGGAGAACAATAAAAGAAACCACACAGACACTGTCATCATGCCTTCTGTCTAATTTTTCATTCAGCAACATTGTCCAAGACTTGATACAAAAAGTACACACTGAGCTCCCCACCTTCATACAACAAACATCTGACAGACTGGAAGAGCAACCCATGAAATGCCTGACAGTTACATTTCTAGAAATCAGCCCACTAGAAATGAAGGACTGAATCAAAAAATGCATCCGTGACACAACAAAAAACACACTAAACAGATATGATAACATGGCCAAAGTGGGACAACTAGCAATACTTGCAAGTGCAGCAATATGTAAGAAAACAAACAGAATAGACACCAAATCACGTGGTAAAAAAACAAACAAACAGTGACAACATGGCAGTGACAACACAGAAAAGAACCACATTAAAGTTGCTCACTTCAATATAAACAGAATAAGGCCAAGAGAGCAACTAGGAGAACTAATCTTTCAGCAACCCAGACATACTAGCAATTACCCAGACAATTCTAAAACCATCCCACACATTTTCCTACCGCCCCTCAAGACCAGGAGGAGTTCTCATATTGGCTAAACAGCAGCTACAGCCCATACAAATAGATTGCCAAATCAGTTCAATACTGAAGCTGTAGTACTGAAGATTAAGACAGGAAACCAAGCAATACACATCACCGCGATTATATATATATATATATATATATATATAATCACAAAAAAATATGACAATACAAAACAACCATTTCCCAAAAGAACTGCTCAAATACCTACAGCAAATGTACAACCTCTCAATCATCAGTGACCTGAATGCACAGCACCAGAGCCTTCTAGACACAGAAACTACTCTTAAAATTACTGCAAGAAACAACACTACAAATAGCTCCCATCCCAGGACTTGCACACATCAGCCAAAGATAACAACTATCATCCCCCCCCCGACAAAATCCTAGAATTGCCTAGCATACACCACCGAATACTAAATATTATCACAGACACACCACCATTTAACTCAGACCACCAAGATGGTGGTTGGAGGTTTTTGTTGTGCACTTATGGGCGGTTCTGTTAGGTACTGTGGGTATTTAGTTTGTCCCATCCCAAGCCTGTTTGAGCCGCATGTGGCGCAGAAGGGTTCAGCCATATCCTGGTCTCCATGGTGACAAAGAGCTGTTGGCTTTCCTCTTGCACAGTAAAAGCCAAGTGGCTGGTTTGAGCAATTGTGTCCATATTTTTCGCACTTACTACATGGAATATGTCGGTCCTGCGTTTTCGTGGCCTCTGCTCTGTATAATTGGTGTTCTCCAATCACTCCTTTGCTGAATGCTTATTTGAGTGTGTGTATGTCATAGGTGAAAATGTTCATGAATGAAGTGGGGCAGTTGGTGGCGAGGCTGATTATTCATGTTACTCTGTGCACATTTGGATGGTTGACTTTGATGGTATCAAGTATTTCCATCTCTGTTGCCTCCAATGGTACGTTTTTTACAATGGCCACCAGTTCTCGCTGTTGTGTGGGTGCTTTTGTTGCTATGCTTGACAAGTATTGGGCGTCTTCCAAATTTAGTTGCTTTATTTGCTAGTGTGAAGATGACAGCTTGTGGTTGGGTCCTGAACGCGATAGCACTTTAATGATCTGAAGCACTTGTAGTTTTGTGTGTGTTGTGATCAATTTTTGTGTGTGGAAGGAATTCCTGTACGTTTCTTCACACGGTGTGATGTAGACTATCATGCTCCCGACTGGAAGTGTTTCATTGTTTAACCTGAAGGGTTTGTTTCGTGCAGGGGAGACCCAAATTGTTGGATTGTTACCTGTGCTGATTGAAGGATAGGTGTTCATCTGGTTTGCTTCAATTTCAGTTTCTGTATCTGTAACAATGATGTAGTCACTACCGTTGACGTCAGATGAGTATGTTGTGTATGAAGTATCTGGTCGTCATTTTTGATTTTCCATTCTTTGTGCTTGTATTTGTGTGTTTTCCCCTGCTGTTGAGTTTTCCGGTGATCCGTGTTTGTATTTTTGTTAAGTCCTTTGTTGGCTGCTTGTCGCGTTTTGTCACGGGGTCTGAGCTATCACCAAGACTGTGTTGTGGGTTACAAGGGCTGAATTACCAGGGACGCGGATCCGTTGGTCCGTGAAGGTTCACGGGATTTTCGGGTTGAGCTTGATCCGAACTTGCCTGATATTTAGGCATGTCGGTGGAAAATAAATATGGTGGATGGAGTGGCTGCTAAAAAGCACGAGAGTTGGTGTTCATAGATAACTGGCGTAGTGTAGCTCCAACGATCTACAGAACCGAGGTTCTTTTGTGAGCAGATGCCCTGACCACAGGAGTGGAAAGACGGAATTAGGTAAGTGGAAGAGTTGAGGTGAATAAGGCAAGGCAAGCTGAAAAAGAAACTGATGGTCTAGTAGTCGCCGTACCCAGCTGGTGTCCATACCCAAACGCTCCTACGTCGACTGCCGATGGTCTGGTTGCCGCTGGCTCGTTTGCGCTTGAAGTTCGAGAAGAAGTACTATCCGGCTCGGTCAAACAAAGAACATTTTGAAATCCCCGCCCCGGGTGGAGTGGAAAGGCCCAAACTACGTACTACAGACGGGATAACTCTGCCAAGTGTAGGGGTCGCCATAAACTGGTAATACCCACTCAACCGGAGAGAATTAAGAACCAGTACCGCTTGCTGCATCTACGGATTCATGCAGAGGGTGTATTGGCCGGCCAAAGACAGGAGAGTGAGAGCCAGGACGCAAACATCCTCACCCCAAATTCCCTTGTTGAGGTCTGCAGCCCTATAACAAAAAGGATATAGTGTAAAGATGGCGAATATTCTTTAACCTTTGCTGCTCTTTCGGGCATAGTCTATTATATTTATAGTTAATGTATTTGCTATGTCTGCAATCCTGTAACAAAAGGATAGAGTTCACCGATGCCACGTGGTGTTCCTTAGCGGTCACCCAATCAAGTAGTGGCCATGCCCAATGCGCTTAACCTGTAATAAAGTCTTATTCTTAGCAAACGTTTCTTACAATCTATTAGCCAGCTTATGTTTAAATATATACAAGAGAAAGTCCGTTTGTAGTCTACCATGTCGTCGCAGATTGGATTCCTCATACCCCCCAGACCGAAGGTTCGGTCAAATAGGGAGAGAGCTTTCTTGTCTCTTATTTTCTGTGTCATAAGTGCCTAGTTCTTGTACAAGGTCATTACTGTTCTTTCCTTTGCGTTTGTATAAGTTGTAGCTATGGCTTTTGATAAACTGCTCAATTGAGTGTAGTTTTAGCTCCTCATGAAGGAGATAGGCCGGCGCTACTGGAGGTTGTTTGGAAATTAATTAAATATCATCATCATCATCATCATTATTATTATTATTATTATTATTATTATTATTATTATTATTATTATTTTCTGGAGTGCCTGTAGTTTATGTACCTATATGGGTTTTTGCAGCGTAACCCCATACGTGATAATTGCCCTTAATGTTTTTATAGGTGGCCATTCATACGTTTAATTTCAATTGACTATTCAGACTGTTTATCGGACATAATCAAGGTCTATTGGCCTTAGGTCTAGTCATGGACCAAGGCCTTACATGGATTAAGCATATACCTAAGTAGGTCACTTGGTCTTTGCACCTGATTCTTTCACCTTAGTAATTAAGCGGTTGTAACACATTTCTGCCTTTACGGTTCTTTTAGTGAAGACTATAGCTTGAGTCTTCCTCGCATTGACTAATTCTCCACTTGGTGAACCACAGTTCAAGTGTGTTTAAAGCACCTTGTAGGCCTAAGTGTAAAGTTCGCGGCTGAGTGGATTGTGTAGTTATAGCAGTGTCATCTGCATATATGTACTCGTTGGGCCCAACACTGTTCAATTTATATATAAATGACATGCCTGAATTGGTAAGAACCATGACACTTCCTTGTGGAACTCCTGCTCTTATTTATGTGGAGCTTGAGACTGAATCCTCTACCGAGGAGTGAACTCGTCAGTCAAAAAGGTAGTCCCTAATTAGGGCTATCGCAGTGTCAGGAAATTCGTATTGTTGTAGTTTTCCGAGTAGCCCTTCGCGCCATACTTTGTCGAATGCGCGTTCTATGTCTAGATCTAATTAGCCTATAGATTTGTGTTGAAAGCTTTGGTGATCTGCTCCGTCGTACTTAGCAATTGTAGCGTGGTCAAATGATGCGTTCTAAATCCGAACTGTCCGGGTATTATTATGTTGTGTATGTGTGAATTTATTCGCTTCAGTATTGCTTTTTCTAATACCTTGCTCACAGTATTTAGTAGGCTGATCGGCCTGTAATTAATTGGCAGTGCTAGATTTTGCTTTCGAAAATGATTGAATTTTGGCTTCTTTTCATGCAGGTAGAATCTACCATGTTCCAGCGTGTAATTTAATATTTTGGCTAGTAGTGTTGCTGCTCTTTTGGATAAATTCTTTAGTACCACATTTGGTATCTTGTCTCCGCCTCGTGTTTTCTTGCTGGCAGGTGTTTTAAAATACAGCTTATTTCTCCTGCATTTCTTACCCGCTTTTTATTGTCTTTTCTGACCTGACCTATTCTTTGGGCTTAATACAAGTCGAGAATGAAGTTGTCTTACCCGTTCGCGGGGTTGGGAGAAAATACCTCCTCCTAACGCTTCGACCTTAGTCTGGGGTGTCTCTGCTACGGTGTTATTAATTTGTAGAGGCGGTATATTTGTGCGTGTGCGCGTTAAAACATTTCGCAATTCGCCATACTGTGTTTTGTTGGGGGTTGAGATTTTCGAGTGTCATTCCATTGATTTCTAAAGTAGGTCCTGGCCCTGTTATTTGCTAATTCGCACGCATGATAATATTCGGTTCTATGTATTAAATTCCTAGTTCTCTGCCATTTACGCCTGCTCGATTTGGAACTTTTTACTCTTGAGGATATCTAGCATTAATAGTGTATTGTTTTATGGGTATGCATGCATTAATGGTTGTATATATGGCTAGTTCTAGTTTGTGGATCGCTTGGTCCTGTTCTTGTTCGTGTTAATTTCGAGTTCTGGTAGGCAGAGATCTACCGTAACTTTTAACTCTTCCCAGTCTACCTTATTGTAGTTGTGTCTTAAGGGTTCTAATTTTGGCCTGAAGGGAGCATTAATTGTCAAGAGTACCGGTAGATGGTCTGATGTCAACTCCTGCAATACATCTACATTCAGGTCAAAGGGAATATTATTTAATAGTGCAATGTTCAAAATGTGTAGTGTTTGTTTGGGCAAATGTTGGCTCGTCTGTGCCTGTGATTAAATAATTTGTGTATTTTAGTAATTTAGTTCCTTGTGCATTAGTATTTGCGCAGATCCAAATTTGGCGTTTACAATTGTAATCTCCTGCTGCAATTATTCTGTGCCTTAATTGCATTATTTTGTCAATCGTCATCTGTGTCTACCTCCCCCGGGGGATTTTATACCGACGATATGACGATTTCAGTGTTGCGAATAACATGTTTGATTGCTGTTGTCTCAGCGTGAGTCAATATTGGGGAATTAATCTGGTTGTATGAATAGCTATCTCGGTTCCCCCTCCCCTACGGTCGCGGTCATTTCTGTATATACGATATATACAGAATGGAGAGAGGTCTTTAAGATTTATATGGGTTTCGGTAATGGTATATGAACTGAGAGTGTTTTTAATAGATCAGTTAAATCCTTAACATTTTTTGCGTATACCGTTGCAATATCATGTAATTGTTCTCAATGTGTCTGAATTAGATATTATGCCCTCTAGACACGTTCATGGCTATCAGGTTCAACAAGGCGTGGGTAAGATTGAGTGCTGTGAAACTACCCGCCATACCTCTAATCGCAGAGCTCTGTCTAACCAGTAGTGATTGAGAGATTCTTATCGAGTGTTCATTTATGGGTACTCCCATTGTTCTTAAGAGTTGGCCCGTTATCACGCTGAAGCTTTCTGCTTATACTGGATGTACCCGGTTGGTGAGCGACTTAGCTGCTGGACGAGGATCAGCAGCCTGCTTTGAGGGACCTGCCTTCGATTGTTCCCCAACAGCAGAGTGGTTCTCTACATTGATGAACCACTCTGTACTTAATTGTATTGCAGCCTCGGGGTGAGCTTGCGTTCTTCCTACTCTTGGAGTCTAGGAGGTTGCTCATGCGTGGATTTCCCCACATGCTGCGTAATGTGTGGAGCAATCGCGCCAAGTTGCTCCATGGTCCTGAGCGCCACATAATACGCATTTCCGTTCCATAGGTGGAAGTGCGCATGCGCCTGAATAATGGGGTCCTGTGCACTTAGCGCAAATCGGGGTTGGGGACCTATATTCTAACTTCACGTGCCAGAACTGCTAGCATCGTGAGCACTGCTTGGGCTCTGCGATCTACCTATATGGTTCAACCTTAACTCTAAAGTATGCCAAAAATCTGAGTACAAGAATTTTCCTATTCTTTAGGGTGTCCGGCAATTCTACTAAGAACATGGGTAGGGGGGGTCCTATGTCTATTTCGCCTTCGCATCTGTACAGCCCTAATGGCCCTAAAACCGCACATTCTACTATTTCTTCTCCGGTGAGTTCGGCGTACAGCCCCTTGATCACAAATCATGCGGTTCTCTTTTCGGGGTGTGTTATTAAATAATGCTGTACACCGTTGTCTTTGGTTGATTACCAGTTAATGGTAAAATATCTGACAGAAGGACTCGATGGCAAAATCGCCGGAGATAAACTTGTTGCTGAACAAACGCGTGAGCTAAACTGTTCATTATTTGGTGGAATTTCGCGGCCTGGCTTCTGCTAATGAATACTGGCGCGGCCTGGCTTCTGCTAATGAATACTGGCGCTAAGTTTGACCTCTCTACCTGCATAGTGGAGGGTGGTGTCGTGTGTGCTGAGGTTGAGGGGGGTGACGGGTTAGGTCCGGCACAGGAGGGAATCACAGAAGAGGGTGTATCAGGCTTGCCGTTAGGTGTTGGGCTAGAAGGAGTCGTGGTGTTACGTTCAGAGGCTGGGGTGGTGCGACAGGAAGTGAGGTATCCAGTTTGGCAGCGGGTTTTGGAGGAGTAGCGGTTTTGGGTTTAGAAGCCGGTGGAGAAGGACGGGAAGGAGCAGAGGATTTGGATTTGGTCCTAGTGGTCATGGTAGGAGATAGATATTTATTGGTCTAAGTAGTCCTTCCAGTCTTGGTCATATCTAGAAAAAATAGAAAATATTAAAGAAATTTAAGAGGAAAATGGATAGAAGAAAAAGAATATTTCCTCGTGCTTTTTAGCGCTTGCTATCTAGAGGGTTGGACCTCCAAGAGGCACTTAAGCTAATCTTGCGACTGCTTGCTGTAATCTTATTCCCCTACCCGTCTAAACTGCGTTAGTGCAATGCTCCGAGAGCTTCAGGCTTGGTTGCTAGAACCGCGGCAATGCTCAGCCGAAGGCTTTGGTTATAAACCACAGCAATGCCAAGCCGTTCCAGCAGTGGCTGCTACTTTGTAGCGGACTACTTCAGCTGGAGCTTCCCTGGTATGTGTCGGCTCGTTGAGATCTCAAAGCGAAGTCATCAGGGCTTACCGTGGTGGGGGAAAATGCATTCGATCCCAAGCCTTCAGTGCAATGGCTAGGTGGATATGTGGAGCTCCCCGCAGAGTACGGTATATCCACTAAAAAACCCTCCATATCTTAAACGTAACATGCTGTGTCATCGTGCATTGTTCATTCGTTAGTCGGGTCCCGCATAGCACCCCGTTTAGTAAGTGTAAGCTAAAAAAGCTGACATGCGTTGCATGCGCGCGTCATAGTTGTTAAACTGGGATTGCCGATGAGACCTGAGCAATAGCAGTGGATTTTCATGCGTTTAATGAAGCATGGTGTTACAAGCCCCATAAGTACTAATTTAGTTCCCTGCAGGGAGAGTGCTGGTTGTCAAATGATTTTCGTGCAACTTAAATTTTTGAGTAACATGCTTAATTCTAGTCTGAAGTTGTTTTCATCCTGTGCTGAATTGTTGCGGGGAGTGTCCCGCTCGTCCAGGTTTGTACAGATGCCCGTCTTATACGCTCAGGCTCTTGGACCACCCAAAAGACTGGACGAAGGACCATGTCATTCCGGTCGCCATTGTGTGACAGACTCCATATGCAGCTGCCCGAAGTTCGCTGCAACGACGATCACGGTGGAAGGCCCTTTCTCCCGGGCCGCCTCGGAACGAAAGGAAGATGATTGAAAACGTTTATGTTGAGTATTTAAAGGTGTAGGAAGGTTTCAGGGTATTAGGAGGTTGTCAAGGAAAAGTTGTATTTCGTCTTGTATATTGTCAGTGCTCTGTCAAATAGAGAAAGAGGTATGTTACATTTATTTGTTTGTTTGTGTGGTGTAGTTTCCTAATGTTATTAGTGGCTTATGATGTGTGTGTAGCTTTTTATGTGGCGTAAGCGAGTTTCTTAATGAATTGTTCGATTTTATGTTTTTCAAGTTTTCTTCGTGTAGGATGTCGGATGGAGCTGTGTATGGCACGTTAGCCACCATTTGTAATACTTTATTTTGAAATGATTATAGTCGTTTAATGTTTGGCATGTATCGGGGCGGTATAAGTTAGTTTTGGACGTATGAGCGTTTTGTATAAAGTGAGTCCCATTTTGAGGTCTACATGGTAGCCTATGTTAATGAGTGGGTAGAGCCTCCCTAATGCGTTGGCCTTTCCCCATGTTTGTAATATATGTTACCTCCAAGATAGCTCTTGATCCATCAAGACCTAGCCGTGTTCCTCCATTCCATATTTTCACTAAATATGGAAAGTGGCGGTAACTGGTGTCTTGGAAATCTCCGATTGTTGCGTTTTGTAAATATAGATACTGTCTCATGAGTAATGTCATTTTTAAAGAAAAACAATTATTTGAAGTCTGTTCTAACAAGCAATTAACTAATCTTCAAGGTACAGACCATTAGATTCTATGGTCTTGAGCCACCTTTCAGCGAGGTTTATTATACCAGTCTCTGGCTTTTGATGCGAAGAATTCGGCGAGACCCACTTGCACTGCTTCGATGTTGTCAATTTCTTCCACTAGAAAATGGGCCATGGATCGAAAAATATAATAATCTGATGGTGCGAGATCAGGGCTGTATGCTGGGTGTGGTAGCAGTTCGATTCCTCCCAATTCCTGAATTTTTTCCATGGTTGTTCGTGCAGTATGGGGTCTTACATTGTCCTGTTGCAATAGAACTATATTTCGGTTAACTAATGCAGGGTATCTCCGTCTAAAATTTGCATGAACTCGTTCCAGATGTTGAGGATAAAGATCCGCATCAATCGCCCGCCTGTTTGGTGGAATTTTGAAGGTGTGTTTCACTGGAGGTTTATTCCAGACACACAACATTATTTTGGCACCGAACCGATGTTTTTTAATGACGACTTTGGCAGGATGGCGGGGATCAAGCCACTGTTTCGAGGCATCAGGATTTCGGTAATATACCCATTTTTCATCGTTAAGTTACAATTCTCCTGACAAATCTTATCATCCATGGGATTACGGATAAGCTGACGACAGATATCCACTCTACTATGAGCCTGTTGAGGTGTCAGTTCGTGAGGTGCAGATTTACAGCTTCTGTATGATTTTCTAAGTGTCTTAATGTGGCGATGTATAGTATCTTTTGATGCACCAAATTCTTCTGAAATCCTACGAGTACTTTATTACGGATTTTCTCAAAAAACTTGGCGTTTACTCTCAATATTCCATACTTTAGGTCTTCCAGAACGTGGTAAATCTTTAGTGTTTTCGTCTCCATTGTTGAAACGTTGGAACCATCGTTGTGCCACACGTTCACTAACGACATCTCCTTCCACTTCACATATTCAAGCTGCGGCAGAGACATTACATTACGAGACAACGCAAGAAAAACAGAAGGTAACCTAATATGATTAACTTTTATGCGCCATTTTGTGAGCACTCCTCAAGATTACCGAGGGCGTTCTTAGTCTTCCGTGTATAAAATCAGTTTTTCCCAATTGTGTCATTATGGCCGTATCATCTGAGTACATGTACAAGTTTGTGTTTTCGGAATGCCATTTATGAATATATTGAATAGGGTCGGCCCAGGTAAGCTGCCTTGAGCCACTGGGCGGTGGCTAGGGAGGTGATTGTTCATTTTCGATTTAAATTTGCGGTTGTGTAGGTAGTTAGCTGTTAGTTTTATCATTGTGCCGTGCACATTAATAGGCCCGCATGCCACACTATCTATAGCTCGTTCGACGTCGAGCAAAAGTGTACCTGTCGATTAGTTGGTATTGAAGCCGTGCGTTATACTTTCAGTAGCTCTGATTAATTGAAGTGTAGTTGAATGTTTGGCTCAGAAACCAAACTGTTCCGGGATTAAAATCTTTTGCTTAATTAGTTGGGTATTGAGTCGTTTTAGGATTACTTTTTCTAATAGTTTTCCTAATGTACTGAGTAGACTAATTGGTCTGTAGTTTTACGGATTTTTAGCCTTCTTGGAGAAGTGTGTCACTGTGGCTAGTTTCCACCTGTCTGGGTAGTACCCGCTAGACGTTCGGTAGTATCTTGATTGCATTCTCCGACAGATGCACAAGTGTGATTGTAGGAACGCTGTCCGGCCTTTGGGCCTTTCTCTATGGTAGATGTCTAACGAACCACTTAATTTCGCTAGGGTTCGTTTTACGAGTTTGTATATTCATATAGTCTTGTGTTTCCGTTTCGGGCGTGAATTGTGGTACTAATGTTTGTTGTAAAGCATCCGCTAATGTATGAGCATTTTGTTGATCTGTTGAAGCAATCGAGGAATTTGTGTTTTATCTTTCGTGTGACAGCGTGCTATTCTCCGAATCTCGTTCATAATTGAGATTTTCGTGTGTTTTGCTACTGTTGGGAAATAAGGTTTTTTGTTGTTTCTGCAATTAGAGCATTTAGGTATCGGAGATATTCTTGATCGGATAGATGACGTGATTTCTGCCATCTTCGTCTAACTCGATTTGTTTCAGCAGCTAGATTTTAATATCATGTGGTAGCTGAAATTGCGTTTTTCTAGGCTTGTTTAGCGGTACCGCTGCATTTGTTACGGTCTTTATGGCTTGTTCAAGCTGCGTTATTACCGTGTTTACATTTTCAACTGAGTTTGGTTCTAACGTGGGAAGGTTTTCGTCTACAGTTGTTCTGAAAGTGTCCTAGCTTTGTTGTTGTTGAGTCGCTGTACTGGTGGTTGTTGGGCAGCAGAGCCCTCTAACGTGATTAATAATGGTAGATGATAGCTCATTGTTTATTTGAATGTTTGACATTTTAGACATTGCACCAACACGAAGAGTAGAGTTTTAGTTTCGCACGTAGGGGATGCAAGTGTGTTCCGTAGGAGCACATATTACGTAATCTGAGTTGTTTTCTAAATCAAGCAAGTCCCTTCCTTCGGTGCTGGTTTCCTTGCAATCCCAAATTTGGTGTTTTGCATTTAGGCACCTGGATTTATTGCTGTTATTTAGCTGCATCAGCGCTTTTATGTCCGCAATATTTAAGGCACCTGGTGGGGCATATACCGCCGCTACTAGAACTTTGTTGTATAGCGTAATGAATATGCTAGTAGCTTCGAAACTTTAAATTGAGGTTGAGGAGCTAAATCATGTGTAATATTATGTTTTATTGCAATTGCAGTACCGCCCCCGCGTCTGTTTCTATCGTTACGGTGTATTGTGTATCCCGGTAATGATATATCTTTATCACTAAGGTGGGTTTCTATAATTAATGCTATGTCTGTATTGTTTTGAGTAAGGAAGTCTTTTAATTCGGTCTTACACCTACGTAGTCCGTTTGCATTCCATGTCATGATTTTTAGGATAGGCGTAGGGTTCATAGGAAACCAGGAGAGAGCAGGATTTGGAAGAAATCTCGATACGTAGCAAGGACGCTTCGAACCTCCGACTCTAAGCATACAGTTTTTTCAGGATGTCCGCGCAGGTTTCATGGATGTCCTGGTTCAGCCATCCCTTCCTAATGGTGTCATGGTACATCTGTCGGTGGATGAGTCAGGGATCAGCGCGTCTCCTGCCGTGTCGGCACTTGCTGGGCTATATAACTTGGCGTAATTTGTGGTTTGCTTGGTGCAGGCTCTCTCGTCCTCTGCTCCCTGGCAGGTTCGTGCACCTGCACCCCGCGCACACCAGGAGCCATGGACTCTCCAGCTGGGGGCCTTTCGCTGCACAGGCTGCCCCTTCCCCGCCGCAACGCTCCGTCCCCCATGACCTTGAAGGCTGCGCGCCGTCTCCACCTGCCACTGGTACTCGGGGCAACCCCGATATCTGGCCCCGTGGCCCAAGCCGCTGCAGCCTCTGGTACTGAGGAACTTCAGAGCTGCGGGAGTCGTGCCAACCTGCGCATCCCGATCATACCACCTTCCTCGAGTCGCACCTCTCCTCAGTGTGCCGGAACTGTTGGCACCGGTTACACTGCACGGGGACTATCAGTCGCCAGTACATCTCCACTTTCACTCGAAAATAAAGTAAAGAGCTCAGCGACCGTAAACGGTCAAGGTCCTCCGCCCTCGCCAGGTCCACAAGATTCGTAGGAAGAAACGCCTGATCTGGCAGACTCGCAGCACTGAAAAGTGCACGGCTTTCAGCTCGACCTTAATAGCCTCCTCCGCGCCGTCAAAATAAACGTGCTTCACACAGCACGGAACGTCTGGTCGTCCTTGGAAGTCCTTGTCAGTGTGAAAGATACCCCATGGTCCCTCAGAAAGGATGGCAGGCGCTGGTAATCCTCCGCAGATCTAGTGCTCACCATGAGGTCCCCTGAAATAGGGGCTATGGATAAGACATACTCCCCGTTGGGACATAGGGCGTCGAAATCTCCGAGGTCCTGAAACAGAGAAACACGCTGGCGGGGGATTTAAATGGGAGCTTAAAGTTGCGCGATGAGGGCTTGGGAATAGGAGGAAGCGGGACCGGGTGGCGCTGGGATCGGATAAGCTGGACGTGGGGAAGAGGAGCCAGGGACAGGATTAGGTTGGGAGGCAGGAGAGTAGAAAAGAGCAGGAGGTGGGGTTGGCAGGAGTGGTGAGGAAGCGGAAGAGGAGGAAGCGGAAGGTGGTCGGGTGGTCTCTGAGCCACCACAGAGATGGACGAGGGATGGAAAGAAGAAGGAGCAGAGGATGGGTGCGTCAGAGGATTGGTGGTATGTGGTGTGATAGGACCTAAGGTTGGGGAGGAAGGTATGGTGACTGGGGAAGCAGAGGAAGCAGGAGCGGTGGAGGGAGCAGCAGCAGGAGACGGACCAGAGGGATGGGTTGGTGGAGTAGCTCCAAATTGAAGCTGAGCTTTTTTTTTTACCGTTGAGGGGAAACCTGGCTGCAGCCTAGGGAATGGAGGTGGAATTTGGAAGGAAATTAAGGGTGGAATTTGAGGAGAGAATAGGACGTAGAAAACTTACGGATTGTATCTGCTTCGGTATTGCTCAGCGTAGCTCCCAGACGTCTTCCACTGGGTTGGCGGCCGAGGATCCCCTAGCCTTGAATGCCCCTCAGCCTGTACAGGAGGAGTAGTGTTGGGCTGCTGACGTCTTGAGTGGAACAGCTCAGCAGAGTAAGCAGCTTGCTGCAGGAGAACCTGCTTCAGCGGCTGCAAGAGGGCGTCGATCCTGGTAGTCAGGTCGGCGGCTGTAGCCTGCTGCGATGTTGGAAGCTTGCATTTCCTGCAGCTTCTGGGCCTCGGTGGTTGATGTCTGCGGTGGTGTGGTGCGGCTGGCAGGAGGTGGTGAAGAAGTGCTGCTCCTTGGGTAGAGAGGGCACTGGGCTTGCCCGGTGAAGTGTCCTGTGCCATGGCAGGTGGCATAGAGCCGGCGGTGACGGCGGAGATCGTGCCCAGTGCACTCGGCGGTGTTGGTACTACAGTAGTGACACCGCGGCGTCGATGTGCAGACTTCAGCTGCGTATCCGAAGGCACAGCATCGTCGGCAGGGCCGGTGACTTTTCTGGTCGTCGAGGCTAGCCGACAAGAGTCGCCCTAATAAGGACAACCCTGACGCCAAAGCAGCTTAAAAGTCAGCCTGATCCTGCAACTCCAGGCGAACAAACGGCGTTGGCCCCCGGTCGCAGTATATGCGGATGGCCCTCAAGCAAGAAGGCCACCGCAACTGCACGGCGGTGAGTACATGCTGGGTGGAAAGGTCCCGAGGGACCTCCCGTACCACGGCACTGAACCGGGGCTTGCCGCGAGCGGTGGCGTCGGAGATGCTACCTCCTCGGCGGCTGCCTGGGAAGAGGCGATGGTTGCTGCCTTAGCAGCGGCGGCTCTGCAGTCTCTTCTTCGCATGTAGACGGGTTTTTTTTTTTTTTTTTTTTTTTTTTTTGGATGTTTGCTCACTCGCCGGGAAGGTCGAATAGCGAAAATTGGCGAGGTGAAGTTCTAGGGAAAGAGAGAGAGAGAGAGAGAGAGCGAAAGCGCTGGCGCTGGCTCTGCTCTCGGAGACTAGTCGGGGTCCTCGGTACTCCTTTCGCTTCCTCTCGCTGGTCTCCTAGTCAACGCTATCTTTCAAGTCCCCGGTAGAAAAACCAAGAACGTTTCTACCAGATCAGGGTAGCGAACTCTCCACCTTTGCACAAGGCCACGCCACTCTTCTGCGAAGCACCAAACAGCAGTCAAGAAAATGCGACTCCTTGGACGGTCGAGGCGCTATGGCATCCTTGTAATATACCAACAGCGTCATAGTAAACCTCGCCGACCAAGATTTAGACGAAGCTACTACCTCCCTGTTGTCTAAAGTTTTAAACTTTGCGCCAACACCGAAATATCTTCCGCTATATCACGATAGATAGCTGCAGTCTCCCATACGACGCTTCCCAGGCCTAACATCAGCCGTGATGAGAGCAGGGCTCTAAAGAATCTGCGGAAAAATGAGAACTTGGTCGCCTTGCCGGCAGACAAGGGGAATGTCACTGTGATCCATTTTTCCACTTGATTTTGTACTGAGAAGAGGATCAGCTCCTAGATGATCCAGCCTACAAGACCCTTGGGAAGGATCCTACCAACTCCATTAATGACGGACTATGCAACTGGTCACCTTCTGTTGCAAGCCTCCAAGAACGGTTTATGGATCTTTGTATCTGCATCCAGATGTCCCTTTACGTCCTATTGTGGACGCTATGGGCATCCCTTAATACCGGCTTGGACGCCACCTTGCAAATCTGTTACAAACTCAAATAGGAGGTGGCCCACACCATGTAAGCAACCTCGCACAGTTTGTTCAAACATTGAAGCGCATCACCATCGGGCCTTGAGTACAGTTTCAAGAAACCCTCGAACTTCTCGGTAATGTCAGCCGAGAAATGCTCCGTCAGCTCTTCCGACACATTCTGACGTCCACCTTCTTCCTGTTTGGTAGTGCATTCTATGAACAGGAAGAAATGAGCTATTGCTTGTGACAAAGGAGAGCCCATTTCTATATGGAACACCCGGAAGACGAAATTCTGGCTACAACTCCTCTCAAACTATCTCACTTCAGATACGTGGACGACACTTTCATCATCTGGCCACATGGACCTGACACTTTGCCGAGCTTCCTCACCCACTTCAACAACCTGACCTCAAATCTAGTTTACCTTGGAAGTGGAGAAGGGTGGATCTCTTCCGTTTGTGGACATTTTAATTTACAGAAATAGCAACGGTACATTGGGACACGCAGTATACCGTAAACCTATACTCACCGACCTCTACCTGAATGCTCACAGTTTTCACCACAAATCACAACGAATAGGAGTACTTAAAACACTTGCTCACAGAGCGTCAGCATCTCTGATTCCAGCCACCTCTAATAGGAACTACAACACCTGAGGCCCACTTCCGCCAAAACGGTTACTCCGAATATGCTCGGGCGATAAATGCTTTGTCAAAGACTGAAATACCTCTATCACAACGAACGTGAGATAAGCCTACCTCTACAGCCTGCATCCTTTTCACCGGCACTCTGGCAAAATCAGCAGTACTATCGTCAAGCACAATATTTTTTTTTTTTTAAACAGTACTTGAGCCTGGTCAGGACTCCGGCGGCGTATCCCGTTTACATCCCCCCCCCCTAAATTTACTGTATGATTGTGCAATGTGTAAAGGAACAGGAAAAGCAGCAAACGTAGCACCCATGCCCAATGCGGGACTCGAACACACGATCTCCTGCCCACGAAGCACCAAAGCAAGACGCCTAGCGAGCGTGGCCATGGGGACCGGCTAGCACAATATCAGGACCATCCACAAACCACCATCGAAGATTAAGCAACTTGAGTGACCGACTACACCTCACAGTTCCGGGGGTGTACCAAATTCTCTGCGAGTGCGGAACCCCATACATAGGGCAAACCGGCAGGACAATTGCAACCAGAGTCAAAGAAGATGAAAGAACAATCCGCCTAATGTATCCTGAGAAGTCTGGTCTGGGAGATCACCGTTTTGAGAGATCATAAAGCTAATTTCCAAGAGACGACCATTATGGCAAAGTGTGACGGCCTTTGGGAACGCAAGGTAAAGGAGGCTCTAGCCATCTCCTCTAATAGGAGCACGCTGAACCGCGGAACTGTGAGGTGTAGTCGGTCCCTCAAGTTGCTTAAGCTTGGCCGGTCCCCATGGCCACGCTCGCTAAAGCGTCTCGCTTTGGTGCTTCGTGGGCAGTGGATCGTGGGTTCGAGTCCCGCCTTGGACATGGGTGTTATATGTTTGTGCAATGTGTCTATGTTTGTAAAGGAACAGTAAAATCGGTAAAACCTACGGGGGGAAATGTAAATGGGGAAACAGCCAGAGTCCTGATCAGACTCCGGTACTGTTTTTTTTAAATAATAATAAAAACAATAAAAAAACCGTGATGTTGGGCCACAGTTCAGTTTCGCTTGGAAACCGGCCATAAAACTGGAAATTTACCGACTCAGGAAGCACAGATCAACGCAGTAAACCGCATCCAGAGTAGTTGCGTTTTCTGCAAGGTCCGCCACCACCGACCTGGCAGAAGCACCTACATACTACACAACTAAATACAGCAGAAAACATGAATGAAGCTGTAACTCAACTAGAAAATGCAATAAAAACTGCAACCAAAGAAGCTGTACCAATAAACAAACCTAAGCGATACCAATCACAACTACCACCTGACATCCAAATGCTAGCAGCGGAAAGAAACCGAGCTAGACGGCGATGGCAGAAAACACGTCATATTGTAGACCAGGAATACGTTAGACACTTAAATACCCTTGTCAGAGAGAGAACAACAAACCATCTCTCTCAACAATGGCAAAATACACTTGAGAACCTCGACTACGAACGAGACTCGGTGTGGAGAATTGCACGCTGTCTAACACGCGATAAAACACAAATACCACCATTACACCACAATCAAACAATAGCATCTACAGACCAACAAAAAGCAGATATGCTCGCAGACACACTGCAAGAAATCTGCACGCCTAATCCTACTCCCTGCTGCCCTCAATTTACGGAGGCAACGGAAGAGGAAACGGAAATTTTCAAAGGACAGGCAACCCACAACTTAGTGAGAAAAACCTGCCCGAGTGAAATAAACTGGCTAATCAGGCACCTCCCAAAGAGAAAAGCCCCGGGGCCAGATAACATCCCAACAGTGGCCCTAATGCATTTGCCCGAAAGGGCAATTAAGCTACTGGCTGACATATTCAACTACGTGCTCATTAGTGGACATTACCCTAAAAGGTGGAAACTAGCCACCGTGGTGCACTTCCCCAAAAAGGGGAAAAACTTGTCTAAACCGCACAACTACAGACCAATTAGTCTACTAAGCACACTTGGAAAACTTCTCGAAAAAGTAATTCTCAAACGTCTAAACTCTCAACTAAACAAACAAAACATACTAATTCCAGAACAATTTGGATTCCGAGCCAAACACTCAACAACTCTACAACTAATCAGGGCAACCGAATCTATAACGCACGGTTTCAACATCAACAAATCAACAGGTGCTTTATTATTAGATGTCGAACGAGCCTTCGACAGAGTATGGCATGCTGGCCTACTAAAGAAGCTCAAAACAATAAATATACACGACTCGCTCATTAAACTCATAGCAAACTACCTAAGTGATCGAAAATTTCAATGCAGAGTAAATAATCACCTGTCATCCGAACGCCCAATCAGAGCCGGAGTGCCACAAGGCAGCATACTCGGGCCAACACTATTTAATATCTATATAAATGACATCCCAAAAACCGAAAATACAGAATTATACATTTATGCGGACGACACCGCCATAATGACCCAATCGGGAAAAACGAAATTCATTCACAGCAGACTCCAGAGGTCCCTTAATAACCTAGAGGACTGGCTTACCAAATGGCGAATCAAAGTAAATGCACCAAAAACTCAAGCAATCATATTCACAAAGCGTATCAATCACAGATTTCCCAGACACCGCCTGCCTCCACTTACCATATTTGGTGAAGATATTGGATGGACAGATACGGTAACTTGGCTTGGACTTAAAATGGATCAAGGTCTAACATGGAAAAAGCATATTACTCAGACTCGTGGAAAAGCCAATGCCCAATTGGGCAGGCTATACCCACTCATCAACATGGGCTCACAACTAAGCCTTAACATGGGACTCACACTTTACAAAACATTAATCCGACCTATAATTACTTACGCATCCCAAGTATGGGGGTATGCCGCCGAAAACCACATCAAAAACTTACAAAGATTCCAAAATAAAATTCTACGCTTAGTATCTAAGGTACCATACACAGCTCCAGCTGACATACTCCACGAAGAACTCAAAATACATACAATCGAACAATTCATTAAAAAGCTAACCTACGACGCATATCAAAAATTAAGTGCACATCACAACCCTTTAATAGAAACGCTAGGGAACTACGACACAAAAACAAACAAACACAACAGACCTTTATCACTTTTCGACAGAACTATAACACAAGACACCACTCCAGACGAAATACAACAGTACCTTACAAACCTCCTTCCTTAAAAACCTCTCCCCTTCTAACACACAGCTATATATATGTTTACTCTTTCTCTCTTCCAATATGTTTCAGCACCAGCCCGTCGCAGAGCCCTAAAGCCCTCAGCTACAGCTGAGGCGGACCGGGGGAAGGGGCCTCCCATTGTGATCGACGCGGGCAGCGTACTTCGGGCAGCTGCAATATGGAGTCAATCACTTAGACGACCTTGGCAACTACATGGCAAACGAGATGACGAAGGCCTATGAGCCCGGTACTGCTACTAGCGACGAACGACTGCGCAACCACTGACGGACGGAGAAATCTCCCGAAGTAACAGCGCAGAAGCGGAACTTATTCTAAACATATACTATAAGACTAAATTTAAGTGCATGTTAGATAACATTTTACTTAATAGGACAAGCAGGCACACCCTGCTGAAATAGAACATAATCATTAACGAATAAAACACCTACAAAGTAGCGCATGATTATCCACTGGTATTGATCAGGTTTCATGGACAATCCCAGTAAGTAGCATTAACGCGCTCGCATGCAATGCATGCCAGCTAAGTAGCTCTCACTTACTAACCGGGGTGCTATGCGGGACCCGACTAATGCATGTTTGCACGAAAGTACTCTATATATAAGCGATTAACACGTGGAGGGGTTTTTTAGTGGATATACCGCACCCTGCGGGGAGCTCCACATATCCCCCAAGCCATTGCACTAAGGCTTGGGGTCGAATGCAGGAATGCATTTTTCCCCTCCACGGTAAAAAAAAAAAAAAAAAAAACTTCGAGGAGGCGAGAGGCCACGTGCACTTCTCCAGGAGCTGCTCTGCGTGCATCGGAGAAAGGCGGGTTGAGCGAGAGGCCGCGTGCACTTCTCCAGGAGCTGCTCTGCGTGCATCGGAGAAAGGCGGGTTGAGCGAGAGGCCGCAGGTCGCAACACGGTACCTCGCGCACTTCTCCCGGTCGTCACAAGGAGCCTCGAGAACTTCATCACAACTCAGATCTACTAACAGTATAGCAGGGTAGAGAAACAAGGCTGCAGCCAACAGTCTCACGACTGGAACCAAGGCGCCTTCGGGCAAGTCCTCTGTTTCTCGCGCTTTTCAGCGCCCTCTAGCTGCTCTATCTCTTCCACTTTCTCTATTTTCATCTACCTATCTAGTTTGTAAGCCCCCCATAGCTATAAGTTAGGTGCTGCTAGCTGTAGTCACATAAGAGCGGTAACTGTGACACAGCAGTAGAAGTTCTAGGCTTTACATACCTTCAAATTTCACTTCTTCTTAGCTAGCTTTTAACACACACACACACACACATATAGTACATCTATCTTTACACACATACAGTCACAGGAGATTTAATTTGACGATGGTGCGACCAGGTACAGGAACGACTGTTCGACTTTCCCCGTCATCTCTGTCCTCGACCAAAAGGCCCATAGCGGCTAAGGCTCTGAAAGTGACAAAAGACAAGCCATCCGCACCTTCATCACCATCTACACGGCCCACCTCACGCCCACGTACACGCGCGCGCGCTCAGCGTAGCAACACACCTGAAGTGGGACCACTGGATACACCAAGTACACAGGACACCAAACTCTCTCTCATACCCACACCCACTCAGAGGCGCTATAATGAGCAATCCTTGCACACGCATACCACTACACCTACTCAAACATCACACACACTGACTCATACACGCACACACACCATCACACCCCCACACACACACCAACACATCCACTCAGGCATCACCACCACACACTCCAACACACACACAGACTATCACAGACGCAAGCGATCACAACACACATGTCATACCCACTTCACCTCATGACGCCGACCTCATCGACCTGTCAGACATAAGACCATCACCCACACCACAAGCACACTCACCGTTACCTGAAAGATACGCGCAGGCGGCACAGGCAAAATCAAACACACACACAAACACTTTCACGGAGTTTAGGTCCGATCTGGCACCTATCTTCGTGAAAAACAGCCAGACAACACACATACACGCTCTTACACTCAACTTTGACAGAAAACACAAACCTCTACACAAATACACCATACGAATCGCGCAACGATCCGGAGACTATGCGGTGAAACTGTTCTGCAGGAGGGACTACAATGCTTTTGTAGATCACCTCAAGCGGGAACGCATACAGTTCCACCTCATGCCCGAACCTTCGCTTAGGACCATAAGATTTGTTATCAAAGGGCTGTATGCGGAGGTCTCCGGCGAACACATAAGACAGGAACTGGCATCACACAACATTGAGGTCCTTAGGGCTGTGCAGATGCACAGAAGGAATAGGTTTAGAGCCCCCCTCCCCATGTTCCTGGTGGAACTGGCGGACACACCAGCCAATAGAAAGATAGTGGGCCTCAAATACGTAGCTCATTTTAGGGTTAGGATCGAAGAATACAGGACCGATCCAGCGCCAAAACAGTGCAGAAAATGCCAAATGCTTTACCACACGCACTTAGAATGTCAGGCTCCACAAGACACCTGCGCCAAATGTAAAGGCCCCCACCCCTCTTACACCTGTAGAGTTCCCCCAGGGGAACGACAGTGCGCGCTGTGCAATGGTACGGGACATGGGGCAACTTGGCGCGGTTGCCCGAAGTACCAGGCGGCACTAAAATCAAGGCCAAGGGAGCAGACATCTAGGGCCCCCCGACCACAACCAGCAGAACAGAAGCAGAGAAGCATGACTGCTCCCACTAACACCGAGGGGCAGTGGTACACACAGGACCGACGTGGCAGAAACCGGCCAGTACCCGAACCCTGCCCCCCAAGAGCTGTTGGAGACCGGGTCACTCCCAGTCTGCCACCAGCACAGCACGAGCGCACCCCCAACGCGACAAAACACAAACACACACACGTTACAGCACAAACACATACACAGAAACCACAGTCACCGTTGGGAGATTCAATCTTCAGCCCAACTGCGCTCACCACTCGGGAAGCATTCGAAAATGGCTTGGCCTTGAGGGGACTCCTAACACACCTAGGATGCCCTCCAGATATAGCTTTTAATAAATTCATAGAACACAGCAAATGGCTCCTGGAACTATTTTCAGATAAAGACATAGAACCACTGTACCTGTATAATTACCTCGCCAGATATCTCACAGTACTTTCGGACTCTCGTTATGGCTAGTACACCAATTGTAAACATAATATACTGGAACTGCAATAACCTCCGACGCAAGCGTAAAGCACTGTCAGACTTTTTAGTCAGGAACTCTTTTCAGATTGCACTGCTGAACGAGACACATTTAGGACCAGAAGACCGCTTCACGGTACCTGGGTACAAAATCTACAGAAACGATAGAAACCGAAGAGGCGGAGGAACAGCGGTGGCCGTCCAAAACTCGCTAACTCACCATCAAAAACACGTGCCACAACTAAACCGTCTGGAAGCAACAGCGGTAAATGTGCAATTGCATAACGCCGCAGTAACGATTATAGCAGTATACAATCCTCCAGGCGATATCGACGTGGAGGATGTAGATAAAATTATGCGCCTCGACCATAAGGTAATTGCAGCTGGTGACTTAAACGCCAAGCATCACCTTTGGAATTGTAGAATGACAAACACTTCAGGCACCAAACTGCTAACGTACGTCAATAGGTCAAACATCCTACTAACGGGACCTGACGAACCCACGTTTATACCAAGACAGGTCAACCAAAGGCCAGATATTTTAGACATTGCTCTATTGAAAGATATGCCATATGACACCGAAACAACGGTAATAAACGATCTCACATCAGATCATTTGCCGGTACTAATGGAGATCGCAGCGCCTCTAATGTTCAAACCAGAGCCAGCCAGACGCAATTATAATCAAGCAAACTGGCCGGCGTTTGAGGCGCTAATAGAAACCGAACTTGGACAAATGGAAATCAATGTCAACTCCCACGAAACACAAGACCAAGCGGTAGAAACAATAACGAAAGTCATACACCACGCCACAGAAAGACATGTACCGCTAACACGCCCAAACAGCTCCACGACGACACCATTTCCACTGGCAGTAAGACGGGCGATACAAGACCGCAACCGCGCCAGACGTCAGTGGCAGCGCACGCGTAACATTATCCACAAAAACGAATACGAAAACCTTAGAATTGCTGCCAACATTCTTATGACAGAACACATAAGAGAACAATGGAACGCCACGCTAGACACACTAGATCCACAAAACCGGGCAGTGTGGCGAATCGCGAAATGCCTAACGCGCACTCGCTTCAACATCCCGCCCCTACATTCGGGAGGCCAAATAGCGGAAACAGACGAACAAAAGGCTGAGGCCTTCGCGGATGCATTAGAAGAAACATTCAAACCGAATGCTGACCCGTGCGACAGAAATTTTGCAGCAGCAACGGAAGACCAAATTGCTAGCATTGGAAACACTGCAACTCACAATAAAATGAGAAAAACAAATGCTGGCGAAATTAAATGGCTAATCATGCATATACCCAATAGAAAAGCTCCGGGCCCGGATAAGATTCCCAATCTAGTGCTCAAACATCTTCCACCAAGCGCTTTAAAACTACTAGCGGACATATTTAATCATGCCCTCCAGAATGGAAAATTCCCAACTCGTTGGAAAGAAGCTCAAATATTGATGTTCCCCAAACAACAAAAAGACCCCTCAATTCTAACAAATCATAGGCCAATTAGCCTCCTTAACACACTGAGCAAACTCCTAGAAAAAGTTGTTTTGAAACGCCT
Organism: Hymenopus coronatus; assembly: GCA_030762935.1. Lineage (NCBI taxonomy): Eukaryota > Metazoa > Arthropoda > Insecta > Mantodea > Hymenopodidae > Hymenopus > Hymenopus coronatus. The sequence goes on from CM060895.1 coordinate 15,809,077, forward strand.
AAACTCATTTCTCGCTAAGAATAACATCTTAACAAGTGAACAGTTCGGTTTTCGAGCTAATCACTCTACAACGCTGCAACTACTCAGAATAACTGAGAAAATAACTGCAGGTTTTAATAACAAGCGATCCACAGGCGTGGTCCTATTGGACATTGAACGCGCCTTCGACAAAGTTTGGCATGCAGGCCTACTAAGAAAATTAATCTCCATAGGCGTGCAAGACTCAATGATATCCCTAGTCAAAGACTACCTCAGCGGAAGCAGCTTTCGCATCTCCGTAGGTGAAGCTAAATCTACTGCTCGCCCAATCAGCGCTGGAGTACCCCAAGGAAGTTTACTGGGACCCACGCTGTTTAACATCTACATCAACGACCTTCCCCAATTAGTCAGAGTAGATAAATACATATACGCTGATGACACGGCCTTAGCTACACAATCAACCCAGCCGCGCATTATACACCTAAGGCTACAGAACGCTCTTAATGCCATGGAACCATGGTTCACCAAATGGTGGGTTAAACTAAATTCAAGAAAATGCCAAGCCATCATTTTTAGCAGAAGAAATCTGCACAGACACAGGAGGCGAACTCTCCCACCCCTCACCTATAGACAGGAACCAATCGGGTGGGAAACTAATGTTACATACTTAGGTGTTAAGATGGATGAATACCTCAGTTGGAAACACCACATAAACACAGTTAGAGCAAAGGCCAATGGCCAACTTAACAGACTCTACCCGCTCATAAATCTTAACAGCAGCCTTAAACTTCAGATGGGACTTACGTTATATAAGACGCTGATCCGTCCCATATTAACTTACGCTGCCCCCGTATGGGGATACGCGGCACAAACGCACATTAAGCGCCTCCAAACGATGCAAAACAGAATACTGCGAATAATTGCCAAACTACCCGAAGAAGCTCCCGCGTTTGAAATGCACGAAGAGCTGAAAATGCTGACAATTGAGCAATTTATCAAGCACCTAAGCTACAACCTGTATGCGAAAAAGAACAAAAACTACAACGATCACATTAGAATGCTAGGAGAATACGATACGGCACACGACAAGCACCTCCGCCCTCTGTCTCTATTTGATCGCACTATTGGCATAGGCGAACCAGAAATTAACATAGAAGAGTATCTAAACACCCTAATGCACTAGCCATGATGCAGGTCGCGTGAACTCACACACACATACACACACATACCAAAACTTCGCTGCCCTCAAGTCCTTGTGTTACACAACCAAGGCGGCCCCGGGGGTTGAGGGTCCCCCCGCAAGTGGCACAGGCTCGCTCCTGCACTAAGGCAGACAGCCCGCCATGTGTGCACTTTATACAACCTTGCTACACACTGGTTAACGAGATACAATTGACACAGCCGACAAGCGGTAATAATTTCACTGTATATAGAAATAAAATACTAGCAGTAAGCACATATATATGTACATATAATCAAGATGAAGCCGACAGGCGGAAATACAATTCAACTATTTAGAGATAAGCACGCATAAAAAAAATATATATATATATATATTAAAAAAAATCACCATAGAAATTAAGGCACATGGATGAAGCCCTCGGCGGATCATTCTATACAAGTAAATACTAGTAAATAAGTACACCAAGAATCAAAATGTTAAGATACCTCAAGAATACATGTAAGTAAAAACACTTTTAAAGCCACCAGGCGAACTTATACACCTTCTTTCAGGTAACCCGTTCCTGACGAGGCCAGAAAGCTGATATGTATACAACACAAATACACCGCCAACTACAACTTATGTCACCTCCAACTTCCACCCAGGGAGCACTCAGGGCGCAAGTCATGTGTGTCCCCTGGCACTTCAGTCTTCACTCGCTGTTACTGCCACTGGCACGCAGCTTCCATTTTCTCCAGAAATGCGCAGGTGCTTAATGCGGTACTGCAAAAGCGAGGCATGGGCCTCCTACTTCCGGTGGGGGTTTTTCGTGGGTAGTGCCGCACTGGTTCGAGTCCAGGGCGGGGAGTCTCACACTCCCAGGCTTGCCTGGGGTTAGGGCGTCAGTAGCCTTTTCCCCCACCACTAACAAAAAAAAAAAAAAAAAAAAAAAAAAAACTTCGAGGGGCGATTCGAAGCGGGACTTCGAGACAGCGAGACTACGAGACCAGCGAGAGGAAGCAACCGAAGCATAGAAGCCCTCGACTAGGTAATTCTAGGCGAGGAGAAGGGATCAGAGCCAGCTCTCTCTTCAAAGAACTTCGCTTCGCCGACTCTCGCTACTCGACTCTCCCGGCGAGTGAGCCAGCAACTGCCAGCCAATCTCAGCAGCTCCCGGGTGGGCGTTCTCTACGAGGTCTGCACCTTGCTCAGCTCAGCCTCGTGCTAGCGAGCTTAACTGTATAGCAGGGTAGAGGAACAAGGCCGCAGCCAACAGTCTCCTGACTGGTACCTAGGCGCCTTCGGGCAGGTCCTCTGTTCTTCGGGCTTTTTAGCGCCCTCTAGCAGCTCTTTCTCTCTAACTATCACTATCTTCCTCTTTTCTATCTAGGTTAAGCACCCTGTTAGGCCCCTTATATTATAATCTAGGCTTTATTTCCTTACTTCTTCCTTCTTCATATTTAGCTTAGAGTAAGTACATTTTCACACTACTTTCTTATCAAACCTTTAACCTTTCAAACTCCTAAACACTACCTAAACCTAATGGCCCGAAGAAAGCCCAAGAAGCACTCTCCTTCGGAAGTGCGTGTCACGAGACAGACGGTAGTCAAGACACGGCTTGACTTTGGCGCTACTCCACCTACCCGCCCCTCCGGCCCCTCACCTGCTGCTCCCCCCTCCACCGCTCCTGCTTCCTCTGCCTCCCCAGCCACCATTCCTTCCTCCCCAGCCTTAGCTCCTATCACACCACGTGTCACTAATCCACTGACACACCCCTCCTCTGCTCCTTCTTTCCATCCCTCGTCCATCTCTGTGGTGGCTCAGAGACCCCCCCGACCTCCTTCTGCTTCCTCCGCCTCCGCTCCTTCACCGCACCTGCCAACCCCGCCTCCTCATCCCGTGTCCCCGATCCCGGGCCCATCCTCTCCCAACCCTACCCCCCCTCCTGCCCCATTTTACCCTCCTGCCTCCCAACCTAACCCTAGCCCTGGCTCCTCTCCCCCACGCCCAGCTCCACCCGGTCCCCCTTCTTCCTACGCCCAAGCCCTCACCACCCGTCTCCAGGCTCCCATCTATGTTCCCCGCCAGCATCTATCTCTGTTGCAGGAACTCGGAGACTTCGACGCCCTACGCCCCAACGGGGGGTATGTCTTATCCAGAGCCCCTATCTCAGGGGACCTCATGGTGCGCACTAGGTCTGCGGAGGACTATCAGCGCCTGACTGCCTTTCTGAGGGAGCGTGGGGTACCCTTCACCCTGACACGAAGCTCCAAGAACGACCAGACCTACCGTGCTGTGGTGAAGCACGTTTACTTTGACGGCGCGGAAGAGGAAATTAGGGCTGAGCTGCACTCTGCGCACTTTTCAGTGCTGCGAGTAGTGCAGCTCAGGCGTTATGACCGAGCCCGAACTCCTCTTCCGATATACCTGGTGGATCTGGCTACAGCTGAGGACCTGGCCCGGTTGAGGTCGTTGGAACAGGTGTTGCACTTTCGGGTGAAGGTGGAACCCTACCGACGACCATTTGTCCCCATACAGTGTAATCGGTGCCAGCAGCTGAGACACACGGAGGCAACGTGTAGCTCGGGTGCCGTTGTGTGCTCTAAGTGCTCGGCCTCCCACGACTCGCGGAGCTGTAACGTTCCCCCACCCCAAAGGAGATGCGCGCTGTGTCTCAATTCGGGCCACGGTGCCAGATACCGGGCTTGTCCCGAGTATCAGAGACAAGTTGTAGCAGCGCGCAACTCCCAGGGGACAGGGGCACGGGCGCCTCCGGCGGGGAGTGGTGGTCGAGTGCGTGGAGAGGCTCCGGTGCGCGCGCCGCCTGCCCCTCGTGGCTCGGTGATGGGCGTCGTTAGCTCTGGGGGGATGAACGAGCCGAGGACCCGAAAGCCTAGCCGACCACAGGTTAAGCCACGTCAACCCCCGAAGGAAGTGCCGACGAGGGAGGAGACCCTGGCTGACCCTCGGCTGGAGCACCAGCGAAACATGTTCAGATGTGCGTCCGCTGAGCACTGGAGGGACGCAGACTTACAGGACGTCTGTATGCACATCATGGAACTACTGGCCACTTCGCGGGGATCGGAGACCCGGAGCATCCTGGCCTGCTACAGAGACTTTTTTCAACTGCTCACCTCTCCTGGCTTCCTATGAATCACACACCCAAACTCAATTGTATGACATGGAACGCACACGGATTAAAAAGACGAAAGACTGAACTTAGAGACTTCTTAACACGCAACAACATACACATAGCGTTAATTACAGAAACTCATTTAAGCGACAAAGACAGATTTAACATGCCAGGTTACACTACCCACCGCAACGATCGAAACAGACGCGGTGGGGGGACGGCCGTAATAATAAAACAAGTATTTACATCACCATTGACGACAACAACAAGGTTCTAATCACGGCGACATATGCCCCCCCAGGCGTACTAAACATAGCGGACATTAACTCAATCTCGCAGGTAAACAACAGGGTGCTAATAGCCGGAGATCTCAACGCAAAACACCTCATTTGGGACTGCAATGAGACTAACCCTGAAAGCATGGCCTTCCTAAACCTTGAAAATAATTCTGATATAATAATTCACACTCCTACGGAACATACGTATATCCCCGTTCAGCCGAAACCAAAGGCCTGATATTTTAGATATTGCAGTGACGGGTAATCTCACTCGTAGGATCAACCTACAAGCTAAGAACGAACTCTCTTCCGATCACTTACCGGTGATCGGAACATTAGAGGGCACTGCAGCCCCCAATCCACCAGTCGAGCGTCTAAACTACAATAAAGCAGACTGGGATAGGTATGCAAACACTATCAACAAGCACCTACATACTACACAGCTAAATACAGCAGAAAACATGAATGAGGCGGTAACTCAACTAGAAAATGCAATAAAAACTGCAACCAAAGAAGCTGTACCAAAAAACAAACCAAAGCAATACCAATCACAACTACCACCTGACACCAACCGAGTTAGACGGCGTTGGCAGAAAACACGTCATATTGTAGACCAGGAATACGTTAGACACTTAAATACCCTGTCAGAGAGAGAACAACAAACCATCTCTCAACACAGACAGCGTGCAATTCTCCACACCGAGTCTCGTTCGTAGTCGAGGTTCTCAAGTGTATTCTGCCTAACACGCGTTAAAACACAAATACCACCATTACACAACAATCAAACAATAGCATCCACAGACCAACAAAAAGCAGATATGCTCGCAGACACACTGCAAGAAATCTGCACGCCTAATCCTACTCCCTGCTGCCCTCAATTTACGGAGGCAACGGAAGAGGAAACGGAAATTTTCAAAGAACAGGCAACCCACAACTTAGAAACCTGCCCGAGTGAAATAAACTGGCTAATCAGGCACCTACCAAAGAGAAAAGCCCCTGGGCCAGCTAACATCCCAACAGTGGCTCTAATGCATTTGCCCGAAAGGGCAATTAAGCTACTGGCTGACATATTCAACTACGTACTCATTAGTGGACATTCCACCTTTTAGGGTAAACTAGCCACCGTGGTCCACTTCCCCAAATAGGGGAAAAACTTTTCCAAGTGTGCTTAGTAGACTAATTGGTCTGTAGTTGTGCGGTTTGGACAACTTCTCGAAAAAGTAATTCTCAAACGTCTCAACTCTCAACTAAACAAACAAAACATGCTAATTCCAGAACAATTTGGATTCCGAGCCAAACACTCAACAACTCTTCAACTAATCAGGGCAACCGAATCTATAACGCACGGTTTCAACATCAACAAATCAACAGGTGCTTTATTATTAGATGTCGAACGAGTCTTCGACAGAGTATGGCATGCTGGCCTACTAAAGAAGCTCAAAACAATAAATATACACGACTCACTCATTAAACTCATAGCAAACTACCTAAGTGATCGAAAATTTCAATCTAAAGTAAACAATCACCTGTCATCCGAACGCCCATTCAAAGCCGGAGTGCCACAAGGCAGCATACTCGGGCCAACACTATTTAATATCTATATAAATGACATCCCAAAAACCGAAAATACAGAACTATACATTTATGCGGACGACACCGCCATAATGACCCAATCAGGAAAAACGAAATTCATTCACAGCAGACTTCAGAGGTCCCTTAATAACCTAGAGGACTGGCTTACCAAATGGTGAATCAAAGTAAATGCACCAAAAACTCAATCACAGATTTCCCAGACACCGCCTGCCTCCACTTACCATAGTTGGTGAAGATATTGGATGGACAGATACGGTAACTTGGCTTGGACTTCCACGAAGAACTCAAAATACATACAATCGAACAATTCATTAAAAAGCTAACCTACGACACGTATCAAAAATTAAGTGCACATCACAACCCTTTAATAGAAACGCTAGGGAACTACGACACACAAACAAACAAACACAACAGACCTTTTATCACTTTTCGACAGAACTATAACACAAGACACCACTCCAGACGAAATACAACAATACCTTACAAACCTCCTTCCCTAAAAACCTCTCCCCTTCTAACACACAACTAATATATATATATATATATATATATATATATATATATATATATATATACTCTTCACATATGTTTCAGTACCAGCCCGTCGCAGAGCCCAAAAGCCCTCAGCTACAGCTGAGGCAGACCGGGGGAAGGGGCCTCCCATTGTGATCGACGCGGGCAGCGTACTTCGGGCAGCTGCAATATGGAGTCAATCACTTAGACGACCTTGGCAACTACATGGCAAACAAGATGACGAAGGCCTATGAGCCCGGTACTGCTACTAGCAACGAGCGGCTGAGCAACCACTGACGGACGGAGAAATCTCCCGAAGCTACAGCGCAGAAGCGGAACTCATTCTAAACATATTATAAGACTAAATTTAAGTGCATGTCAAATATAACATTTTACCTAATATGACAAGCAGGCACACCCTTCAGAAATAGAACATAATCATTAACGAATAAAACACCTACAAAGTAGCGCATGATTATCCACTGGTATTGTTCAGGTTTCATGTACAATCCCAGTAAGTAGCATTAACGCGCTCGCATGCAATGCATGCCAGCTAAGTAGTTCTCACTTACTAACCGGGGTGCTATACGGGACCCGACTAATGCATGTTTGCACGAAAGTACTCTAAAAAACCCCTCCACGTGTTAATCGTTATATATAGTGGATATACCGCACTCTGCGGGGAGCTCCACATATCCCCCAAGCCATTGCACTAAGGCTTGGGGTCGAATGCAGGAATGCATTTTTCCACTCCACGGTAAAAAAAAAAAAAAAAAAAACTTCGAGGGGGGGGGGACTTCGCTTCGAGATCTCAACGAGGCGACACCTACCAGGGAAGCTCCAGTTGAAGAAGAAGTCCGCTACAAAGAAGTAGCCACCGCTGGAACGGCTCGGCATTGCCGTGGTTCTAGCAACCAAAGCCTAAAGCTCTCAGAGCATTGCACTACCGCAGCTTAGACGGGTAGGGGAATAAGGTTACAGCAAGCAGTCGCAAGACTAGCTTAAGCGCCTCTCCGAGGTCCAAGCCTCTATTTCCCCGTGCTTTTTAGCGCTCGCTAACTGTTCTTTCTCTTCTACTTTATACTTTCCTCTTTATAATCTTTAAACTTCTCTCTTCATCACCTTAAAGCCTATTAATATTTGCTATTTTCTTCTAGCTATGGCAAAGACAGGTAGGACTACTTCGACCACCAAACCTCTATCTCCCACCATGACGACTAGGACCAAGTCCAAATCCTCGGCTCCTTCCCGTCCTTCTCCACCGGCTTCTAAGCCTAAAACCACTACTCCTTCTTCTTCTCCAAAAACCGCTTCGAACCCAAAAACCTTACCTCCTAACGCACCCCCTCCAACCTCTGAACCTGACACCATCACTCCTTCTAGCCCAACACCCCACGATAAACCTAATGAAACCTCTCCTGTGACTCCCTCCCCAGCCGGACCCAACCCATCACCCCCCTCAACCTCAGCACACACGACACCACCCACCGCTATGCAGGTAGAGAGGTCAAACCTGGCGCCAATATTTATTAGCAGAAACCAGGCCGCGAAATTTCACCAACTAATGAAACAGCTTAACAAACTCCCTCTAACTCACAAACTTCTTGCTGAACAGACGCGTGTCTCCGGTGACTTTGCCATAAAGTCGTTCTGTCTCAGTGATTACCAATTGATGGTGAAATATCTGAAAGACAACGGCGTACATCATTATCTAATAGCACACCCCGAAGAGAGAACTGCACGTTTTGTGATTAAGGGGCTGTACGCCGAGCTCACCGGGGAAGAGGCAATAGAAGACCTGGCTATGTGCGGTTTCAAGGCCATTAGGGCCTTACAGATGCGAAGGGGCAACAGAGATAGGACCCCCCCCTGCCCATGTTCTTGATAGAATTGCAGGATACACTAGAGAATAGGAAAATTCTGGACCTCAGATATTTGGCGTACCTTAGAGTCAGGGTAGAAGCTTATAGGTTGATCGCAGAGCCCAAGCAGTGCTCACGATGCCAGCAGCTCTGGCACGTGAAGCTAGAATGTAGGTCCCCAACCCCGATTTCCGCTAAGTGTACAGGACCCCATTACTCAGGTACATGCACAGTTCCACCTATGCGTTTTATGTGGCGCTAAGGGCCATGGAGCAACTTGGCGCGGTTGCTCCACATATAACGCAGCATGTAGAAAATCCACGCGAGAGCAGCCTCCTAGACCCCCCAAGAGTAGGAAGAACGCCAGCTCCCCCCGAGGCTACTTCACATACAAGCTCAGAGTGGTTCACCAGGAATAGCAAAGGCCGAAAACGCGCAGCCCCCATAGAGAACCACTCTGCGGTTGGGGAACCTCAGCCACGCGCTGAGGTGGAACCAATCAGGGAAGAGCGACCCCCCCCCGTAAACTACCACAAAAACAGAAAGCAGGTCCTTTAAAACAGGCTGCTGGGCCTCCCCCAGCAGCAAAGTCGCTCGCCGAATCGGTAAACCCAGTAGAGGAAGCAGAAGCCTTCAGCGTGGTATCGGCACAACTCATAAGCACATTGGGCGTGCCAGTAAATAAAACATCAATGCATATAACACAAACACTACTGGTAAGGCAGAGCTCTGCGGTTAGAGGTATGGCAAACAGCATCACAGCACTAAACCTTACCCACGTCCTGTTACACCTGTTAGATTTGCTCGATAAACACGTTCATGGCTAATTTAGACACATTGAGAACAATCACATGGAATTGCAACGGCATACGCAAAAAGTTAAGAATTTAACGGATCTATTACAAACACACTCAATTCACATTGCATTATTAACTGAAACCCATATAAATCACAAAGACCGGATACCGTGTATACAGAAATGATCGAGACCGTAGGGGAGGGGGGACTGCGGTAGCTATTCACACAAGCGTAGAACACAACCAGATTAATTCCCCAATATTGACTCACGCTGAAGCAACAGCAATAAAAGTTTTTATTCGCAACACTGAAATTGTCATAGTGTTAGTATACAATCCCCCAGGGGAGGTAGACAGAGATGAGATTGACAAAATCATGCAACTAGGGCATAGAGTAATTGCAGAAGGAGATTACAATTGTAAACACCAAATTTGGAACTGCGCAAATGCTAATGCACAAGTAACTAAGTTACTTAACCACATAAATAACACAAATTATCTAATCACAGGCCCAGACGAGCCAACATTCGTACCACATATGCCCAATCATACACCAGACATTCTGGACATTGCACTATTAAATAATATCCCCTTTGACCTGGATGTAAACGTATTGCAGGAGCTGACATCAGACCATCTACCGGTACTCTTTGACAGTCAATGCTCCCTTCAGGCCAAAACCAGAACCCTTAAGATATAACTTCAATAAGGTGGACTGGAGAGAGTTCATGGTTACGGTAGATCTCTGCCTACCAGAACTCCAAATTAACACGAACGAAGAACAGGACGAAGCGATCCAAAACCTAGAACTGGCCATAAACACAATACATGCGTACCCTTAAAAAGGCAATTTACGACTAATGCCAGATATCCCCAAGATGTAAAAGAGATGCAAAAAGCTCAAAATAAAGCCAGGCGTAAATGGCAGAGAATTAGAAATCCAATACATCGAACAGAATATTATCATGCGCGCGAACTAGCAATTAACAAGGTCAATGGAACGACACACTCGAAAATCTCAACCCCCAACAAAACACAGTATGGCGAATTGCGAAATGCTTAACGCGCACACGCACAAACATACCGCCACTACAAATTAATAACACCGTAGCAGAGACCCCCCAGGCTAAGGCCGAAGCGTTTGCGGTCACTTTAGAGGAGGTATTCTCTCCCAATCCCGCGAACGGGCAAGACGATTTCATTCAAGAAGTCGAAGATGAAGCCCAAATCTTAGGTCAGAGAAGAACACACAGCAAATTGCGAAAAACAAATGCGGGAGAAATAAGCTGGATTATAAAACACCTGCCAACAAGAAAAGCACCCGGCCCAGACAAGATACCAAATGTGGTACCAAAGAATTTACCCAAAAGGGCAGTAACATTGCTTGCCAAAATATACAACTACACGCTCGAACATGGCAGGTTTCCACCTGCATGGAAAGAGGCAAAAATCCTACTTTTCCCAAAAGTAAACAAAAATCTAGCACCACCAATCAACTACAGGCCTATCAGCCTATTAAATACGATAAGCAAGGTATTAGAAAAAGTGATACTGAAGCGAATAAATTCACACCTGCACAAACAAAATGTACTTATACCCGAACAGTTCGGATTTCGAGCTCACCATTCTACTACTCTACAACTGTTAAGAATGACGGAGCAAATCACCAAAGGGTTCAACACAAACAAATCGACAGGTGCCCTCTATTTAGATATTGAACGTGCCTTCGATAAAGTATGGCATGCAGGGCTACTCAGAAAACTGAAAGTCTACGAATTTCCTGACACTGCTATAGCCCTAATTAGGGACTACCTCTATGAACGACGATTTCACACCTCAGTAGAGGACGCAGTGTCAAGCTCCAAACAAATCCGAGCAGGAGTTCCACAAGGAAGTATAGTGGGACCAACAGTGTTCAATTTATACACAAACGATATGCCAGAATTGGTAAGAACCAACAAGTACATATACGCAGATTACACTGCTATAACCACACAATCCACTCAGCCACGAATAATACACTTACGCCTACAAAATGCTTTAATTCTCCATTTCTTGAACCATGGTTCAAGAGAGTCTAAAGTAAACGCGAAGAAGACACAGGCTATAGTCTTCACTAAAAGAATACAGCACCGTAAAGGCAGAAACTTGCTACAACCACTTAACTACCAAGGCGAAATTATCGAGTGGAAAGACCAAGTGACCTACTTAGGTCTTGTCATGGACCAAGGCCTAACCTGGAGTAGGCATATAGCTTAAGGTCTGAGCCAAGGCTAATGGTCAACTAAACAGACTATATCCCATCATCAATCTCAACAGGCAATTAAAATTAAACATGGGAATTACCCTATATAAAACGCTAATAAGAACGATCATTACGTACGCATCCCCTGTATGGGACTACGCTGCAAAAACGCACATACATAAATTATAAACACTCCAGAATAGAATAATTAGAATAATTGCCAAACAACCCCCAGTAGCGCTGGCTTATCTCCTTCATGAGGAGCTAAAACTGCATTCAATTGAGCAGTTCATAAAAAGCCAAAGTTACAACTTGTATTAGTTCATTATAGTTCCTTAATTTACGCTTGTACAAGAACTAGGCACCTATGAAGCAGAAAATAACAAACACAAAAGACCGCTCTCTCTATTTGACAGAACCCTCGGCCTGGGGAACCCGGTTTAAATGTACAAGAATATTTAGAATTCGCTAGTAAGAATTCCATAATAAAATTACCCATGAATGTATCTACGATATTAGTTTGGTGGCCCTTGAAGTCCTTGCTTTCTGAGTCAAGGCGGACTCGCTATGAGAGACACCCACTCTACGGCGACCTGGCAGATCACTAACGGACCTTCTCTGGTTTATAGCCAATAGAATGTAACTAATATGTGCTTAGAATAAGGTTTTATTACACGTAAAGCAGCGTGGCCATCACTTGGATGGGTGACCACTAAGGTAGGCCACAAGAAACCAATTGAGTCTCTAACAGAAAGGAGGTAAGTCATTTAGTACAGAGCTGAACATAACTAATGACTATGCCAGACAGGACAGCAGTTGTAAAAATGTCCTTTTTGTTACAGGGCTGCAGATATACACACATTTAATATGTATCCATTCCTCACCACAAATCTTACAAGGGCGCAATCATGGCTGGTCAGAAGCCATAGCCAGGAGAGAGTGAGAGCCAGGACGCAAACATGGCCGGAGCCCTAACACCCGCTCCTTGAATCCGCAGGTGCAACAAGCGGTACTGCTGCATTCCTACATCCGATTTCTCTCCTATGGAATGGTTTTTAGTGGGTATTGCCAGTTTATGGCGACCCCCACACTTGGCAAAGTTATCCCCTCTGTCACCTGTAGACTGGGTTTTTCCACTCCACTCGGGGAAAAGAAACAAAAAACTTTCCACCCTCCTGCCTCTGAACCTAATCCCGTCCCTTGCTCCTCATCCCTGCTTCCAGTGCACCCGATCCCCAGCCCTTCCCGGTCCCCCATCCTCCTACTCCCAAGGCCTTACCTCCCGACTCCAAGCTCCCATTTACATCCCCCCGCCACTGTGTTTCTCTGTTGCAGGACCTCAGAAACTTCGACGCCCTACGTCCCAATGGAGGGTATATCATATCCTGAGCCCCCATTTCAGGGGACTACATGGTGCGCACTAAATCCACGGAGGACTACCAGCACATGACTGCCTTCTTGAGGGAACGCAGGGTGCATTCACGCTGACCAGGACTTCTGGGAACAACGAGACCTTCCGTGTTGTGTTGAAGCACGTCTACTTTCACGGCGCGGAAGAGGATATTAGGGCCGAGCTGCACTCCGCGCACTTTTCAGTGCTGCGAGTAGTGCAACTCGGGCGTTAAGACCGAGCCTGAACTCCTCTGCCGATTTACCCGGTGGATCTGGCAACGGCTGAAGACCTGGCCCGGTTGAGGTCATTGGAGCAGGTGCTCCACTTTCGTGTGAAGGTGGAACCCTACCGGCGACCCTTCATCCCCATACAGTGCAACCGATGCCAGCAACTGAGGCACACGGAGGCAACGTGTGGTGCTCTAAGTGCGCGGCCTCCAACGACTGCGGAACTGTAACCTTCCCCCTTCCCAAAGGAAGTGCGCGCTGTGTCTCAATTCCGGCCACGGGGCCAGATACCGGGCTTGCCCCGAGTATCGGAGACAAGTTGCAGCGGTGCGTAACCTCCAGTGGCCGGGGGCACGGGCTGCTCAGGCGGGAAGTGGGGGTCGTGTGCAGGAAGAGGCTCCTGTAGGCGCCCCACCTGCCCCTCTTGGCCCGGTGGCGGGCGTCGGAGGCACTTGGAGACTTTCTGACTCGCAACAACATACACATAGCTTCAATTACAGAAACTCACTTAAGCGACAAAGACAGATTTAACATTCCAGGTTACACTACACATCGCAACGATCGAAATAGACGGGGAGGCGGGACTGCCGCAATAATAAAACACAGCATTGTTCACGATCTCGCTTGGCAGCCACAATTTTCAACTCTAGAAGCTACTAGTATGAACATTAGCATAGACAACAACAAGGCTCTAATCACGGCGGCATATACCCCTCCCCAGGCGTAATAAACATAGCAGACACTAACGCTATCACTCAGGTTAAACAGTAGGGTATTGATAGCCGGAGATCTCAACGCAAAGCACCTCATTTGGTACTGCAACGAGAAACTGTAGCCGGTCCGCATGGCCACGCTCGCCAAGGCGTTCGCTTTGGTGCTTCGTGGGCAGGAGATCGTGGGTTCGAGCCCCGCCTTGGGCATGGGTGTTATATACACAGTGCACAAACATATATACACGTGTATATAAGGAACAGTAAAACCAGTTATCATACAGTAAATTTCTCCCCTAAATGTAACAGGAGATAAAAAAAAAAAGGTCACGACTCTACTAAACCTTGAAAATAACCCTGATATAATAATTCATACTCCTACAGAACATACGTATATCCCGTTCAGTCGAAACCAAGACCAGATATTTTGGATATTGCACTGACGCGTAATCTAACTCGTAGAATTAAGCTACAAGTCAAAAACGAACTCCCTTCCGAGCACTTTCCAGTGATAACACTAGAGGTCACTGCAGCCCCAATTCACCAGTTGGGCGTCTTAATAGTGTATGCAAACCTGTCCCAGTCTGCTTTATTTCAATTAACAAACAATTACCTACTATGCAGCTAAACACAAAAGAAAATATGAACGAGGCGGTAGCCCAACTAGAAAATGCCATCAAAGCTGCAACCAAAGCGGCAGTGCCAATAAGCAAACCTAAGCAATACCAATCACAACTACCACCTGGCATCCACATGCTGGCAGAGGTAAGAAACCGAGCCAGACGGCGATGGCAGAAAACACGACACGTTGTTGACCAGGAATACATTAGATATTGAAATACTCTTGTTAGAGAGAGAACAACCAACCACCTCTCTCAACAATGGCAGAATACACTAGAGAGTCTCGACTACGAACGAGTCTCGGTGTGGAGAATTGCACGCTGTCTAACACGCGATAAAACACAAATACCACCATTACACCACAATCAAACAATCGCATCCACAGACCAACAAAAAGCAGATATGCTCGCAGACACACTGCAAGAAATCTGCACACCAAATCCTACTCCCTGCTGCCCTCAATTTACGGAGGCAACGGAAGAGGAAACTGAAGATTTCAAAGAACAGGCAAAGCACAACTTAGTGAGAAAAACTTATCCGAGTGAACTAAACTGGCTATTCAGGCATCTCCCAAAGAGAAAAGCCCCTGGGCCAGATAACATCCGAACAGTGACCCTAATGCATCTGCCTGAAAGGGCAATTAAGCTAATGCCTTAAGCACGTAGTTAAATATGTTATCGGTGGGCATTACCCTAAAAGGTGGAAACTGGCCACCTTGGGTCAGTTCCCAAAAAGGGGAAAAACTTGTCCAAGCCGCACAACTACAGACCAATTAGTCTACTAAGCACACTCGGAAAACTTCTCGAAAAAGTAATACTCAAACGTCTCAACTCCCAACTAAACAAGCAAAACATTTTAATTCCAGAACAATTTGTATTCCGAACAAAACACTCAATAGCTCTTCAACTAATCAGGGCAACCGAAACTGTAACGCACGGCTTCAAATTCAACAAATCAACAGGTGCTTTATTGCTAGATGTTGAACCAGCCTTTTGACAAAGTATGGCATGCTGGCCTACTAAAGAAGCTCAAGACAATAAACATACACGACTCACTCATTAAACTCATAGCGAACTACGCAAGCGATCGCAAATTTCAATTCAGAGTGAACAACCACCTATCATCCGAACGCCCAATCAAAGCCGGAGTACCACAAGGCAGCATACTCGGGCCAACTAATAAAGGACATCCCGAAAGCCGAAAATACGAACTTATATACGCGGATGACATAGCAATAATGAACCAATCAGGTAAACCGGAATTCATAAGCAGCAGATCAGAGCGCCATCAATAACCTAGAGGACTGGCTTACCAAATGGCGAATCAAAGTAAATGCACCAAAAACTCAAGCAATTATATTCACAAAATGCATCAATCACAGATATCCCTAGATACCGTTTGCCGTAACTTACCATATCTGTCCATCCAACGTTTTCACCAAATATGGTAACTTGGCTAGGACTTAATGGATCAGGGTCTAATATGGAAAAAGCATATTTACACAGACCCGTGGAAAAGCTAATGCTCAATTGGGCAGGCTATACCCGCTGATCAACTTGGGCTCCCAGCTAAGCCTCAACATGGGACTCTCACTTTTCAAAACATTAATCCGTCGTATAATTACCTACGCATCACAGGTATGGGGGTATGCCGCCATAAACCACATCAAAAACTTACTAAGTGTAGAATTTTAGTTTGGAATCTTTGTATCTAAAGTACCATAACCAGCTCCAGCTGACATACTTCACGAAGAACTCAAAATATACAGAATAGAACAAATCATTAAAAAGCTATCCTATGACACATATCAAAATCTAAAATACGTTACAACCCTTTAATAGAAACGCTAGGGAACTACAACACACAAACGTCTGCTGTCTTTGTTTATCACTTTTCGACAGGATGATAACACAAGACACCACTCCAGATGAAGTACAACAATATCTTACAAACCTCCTTTCCTAATACCTCTCCTCTCCCCTTAAACATCCAACAAACATCTTTATTTATAATCTCTCTTCTTATGTGTTTCAGTACCAGCCCGTCGCAGAGCCCTAAAGCCCTCAGCTACAATTGAGGTGGACCGGGGAAAAGCCCCCCCCCATAATGGAGCTGCCCGTAGTTCGCTGCCCACGGCGATCACTTAGACGCCCATGGCAACTACCCGGTAAATGAGATGAAGGCACAAAAAGCCCGGAACTACTATTAGCGACGAGCGGCTGCGCAACCCCTGGCGGGCGGAGAAATCACGCGAAGTACTAGCGCAGAAGATAACTCCAAATATATACATTTTAATTCTAAACACATTCTTCTTGCATTAAGTTTAGACTTAACTTTAACACTTAGAGCCAATACCTGACAAGCAGGCACACCCTGCAGAAGTACAACATAGGAATGCACGAATAAAACGCATAAAAATCAACGCATGATTATCCACTGGTATTGTCCAGGTTTCATGGGCAGTCCCAGTAAGTAGTATTACCGCGCTCGCATACACTGCATGCCAGCTAAGTAGCCTTCCACTTACTAATCGGGGTGCTATGCGGAACCCGACTACTGCATGTATGCACGGAATTAATCGTTATAAAGAGTAACAGGTGGAGGGGGGGGGTCTTAGTGGATATACCCCGCACTCCACGAGGAGCTCTACATATCATCCTAGCCATTGAACTACAGGTTTGGGGTCGAATGTAGGAAATTTTCCTCTCCACGGTAAAAAAAAAAAAAAAAAAAAAAAATTCCATGCAACACACCACTTAACTCCAACCTAATCCACATCTCCACTCCGCAGGGAGCCGGCTGGCCCTCGGTCAAGCCGGCCTCATAGCAACAATCCCATTACCCACTGGACCCCATGTGTACCACTCCACCTTCACGTCTAATACGCGGGTGCTGCATGTGGGACCGCAACACTTCTTTCCTTTACTTCCGGTGGAGTGTTTTATTTTTAGTCGGTAGACCCAGACAGGGAGACCCGACTCTCCGGGCTAGCCAGCCCGGGTTAGTCCTGGAGGTGGATTTTTCGCCTCCACTCGAGAAAAAAAAATGCAATTTTTACCCGATTGAGCCGTTCATCATCCTAATGATGGGAGAGATGCACGCTCCCGAAACGTCGATGACTCTTCATTACTACACCTGGCTTGAAGCCCGAGAAAGTCTAGAATATGTTCTTCGCCAGGAAAGCTTCAGATCCTACTCGTATAACTAGTTACTGAAGTAGTTAGAGCAAATTTATTCTAACGAGGTTAGAGGTGAGAATTTATAAATATAGTAGTATTGCAATTACTTGTGCTATTAAATTATTCTAAAATTTAAGATAATAGTAAATAAGAGGCAACACAACAGAAAAGGGGGGAAATAGAAGGAAACATTGCCGGCTACCGGCAATTATGTAGCGGGTACCAGTACAGTTAGCACTTTAGCAGCTTATTAGCCCAACTAGTAAAGAGTGAATTGTAGGAAGAGTAATGAATAGAGTAGATTTAAATTTTATAGGTAGTTTTATTGAAAGGAATATAATTAGTTTAATCAAACATTAAAAATAACCAAACAAACTAATTACAGTAAATGGGATAGGGTGATTGCTTACCAGCCACCTTTAAATACCGCTCTGCAATAATATTTAGTTTAGTAGGACGTTAGATTCGCTTGCAAAATTAAAATTTGTACTTTATTTTATATGTTATCTATTGTTTAAGTTTCATTATTTTTGTAGTTATATATAACATTACATTTATTTCCACAATCTCATAAATGTCAAAGTTTGTATGTACACGTTCAGGTATAGACATCTATGTGCCGGGATGGCGTATTGCAGATTTTATTTATTTGTTTGTTGCTTTTCATTTGTTCGGCGTGTGCCTCGATGTTTTCGTTGATATTGTTTATGACAGCTGTGCGATCTTTTAGATTGGCCTGCAATTCTTTGATGCAAGTGTGAATTTGATGTAGTGGAGTTTGTCGTTCCTTAGTAGGATTTTCTTTTGTAGTGGTCATTTCGGCGGCATCAGGTGTTGCGTGCAGTTGGTTGTGATGTTCGGTGATCCACAGTACTGGCAGCGTGGTGTAAATTTACAATTCTCGGCGGTGTGTCCGTACTTGCGGAGGTGGAGTCTTCTGCAAGGTGGAGTCCAGGTGGTGTGGTTTTCTTCAATTAGGACTTCTTTCCCGAGGAATAAAACCCTAGTTTGAAGTGCAGCGGCGTATTGTTCTGCGTCGTGAAAGATGATGCGGACGAGTGGTGCCGATTTCAGGTATTTATCGAGACAGAATGTCTCCCCAGCTGTTACAGTGCCTCGGCCGTTAGGGTTAAATTGAGATCTGGTCATACAAATCATGGCATAACAAAACAGTGAATGGGAGCCCATGCAAGGAGGTTACCGTCCCCAGGAGAAGCTAGCCCAGAAGAAAATACACAGGTAATAAGCAAAAGGAACACAAAGGTTATAGAAAAGCAGTTGGTCTCATCTGCAACCACAAGTTCTTGGTTGTCAACACAAAAGCGAAGGCGAAAAAATAAAAGCACACATCACATCACACGGAAACACACGCGACATAAGGGGAGGAGGCAGAAACAAAAAGAGGGCAAAAGGTTAAAAATGAGCTCCACGGTGCTTGGTATGGCGAGGCTCGCTGGTACCCATATTTCGAACCAAGGGGTTGGGATGGTAACGAAGGGATGCCCACAAATACCGACCCCGAATGTGCACCTAGTCCTTTAAGAGGATCGTGGGTTGAGTCCCGCCTTGGGCATGGGTGTTATATGTTTGTGTATGTGCGTGTAAAAAGTAAAACAGAAATTCAGTAATCATACAGTAATCAAAGTTAACAAATTAGGTAAATAAAAAGTAGGGTATACAGCGCCGGAGTCCCGATCAGACTCCGGAACTGTATTTTTAAATAGAGTCGTATAGCCAGTCCCTCGTGCACTTCCCTGTTGGTGGTGAGGAGAGGGTCCCGGAGTCTACGCCGGAGACAAATATTCTGCACACATTGTAACAAGGCCCAGTGGCAGCGCGAAGCGACTGCCCAAGCAACCCAGGCGTATAGGAGAAAAGAACGCATAAAAATCTGAAAGAGAATTGAGTTTGTCACCGGATTTTCCGTAGGCATCAGCTCTCGGTCCGCTTCAAAGATGAAGGCGGGTTCGCCCCTGAGTGCGAAGGCGAGTAATGTGCGGGCGCCAGGACAAGATACGGTCTAACGTAACCCCAAGATTACGACAGGGTAAGAGCTGGCCAGCCACAATAGGGGTAGAGGTGAAAGTTGGCGACGATGGGTAAAGATTACAAAACTGACACTTGGAAGCGTTAATGGCGATTTTCCAAAGAGAAAGCCGATCTAAGAAGTGAGACATTGCGCTGGAGTGCCAACTGCCCCGAACCGCACCAACGCGCATAAGACGTGGTCGAGAGCGAAAGCGCCCGACAAACACTGAACCAGCTGTCCTGGAGAAGTGTCAGAGGAAGTGTTGGAGAGCCGGAAGCTGGTAATGAATCCTGTAGAGAATGCCCGCGTGCCAACACTTACGAGTTGAAAGTTTGTGGAGTGACGCGGCCGAAACCCAAACTAGAAGCCGGGCAAGGAAAAGTTGCGATGGGGCCAACAAGTGTAAATGGCGGAACAGAAGACACACGAACAATTTGCCAAGGTGAGAGAGAAGGCTGATGGGACCAGTAGCATCAGCTTCACGGGCGTCCCGGTCTGACTTGGGGAATATGACAACCTGGGCCGACTTCCAGGCAGCAGGAAAATGTTCAAATTGGGGGCAAAAATTAAACAAGGGTTAAAAACACTAGGGTGCGTCGAGGAAGATTCTCGAGTACGGCCGGAGAAACCAGATGCGGACCAGACGCCTTACCGGAGTGAAGTCGTTCAATGGCGGAGAAAACCTGTCTAGTGAAACGAATACCCACAGGAACGATTTCGATGGGGGGGGGGGAGAAAGCCAGTCGAAGTGTCAAGCCGCAACTGCTTACGCATGCGCGGGATGTCAGTTGGATTAGCCTGAAAGCAAGCTTCCAAGCAAGAGGGAAAATAAACTGTGCCCTGCCCTCCGGCAAGCCCACCGGGCCTGCCAAAGTGTGGAGGGCACCGGACTGAGAGGCAACGGGCATGGAAGAACGGAAGCATTCAAGAACTCGCCAAAGGGTAAGCCGGTCCCCATGGCCGCGCTCGCCAAAGCGTCCTGCTTTGGTGTTTCGTAGCGCAGGGGATCGTGGGTTCGAGTCCGCCATGGGCATGGGTGTTATATGTTTGTGTGTAAAAAGTAAAACAGAAATTCAGTAATCAAAGTAAACAAATTAGGTAAATAAAAAGAAAAGTAAGGTATACAGCGCCGGAGTCCCGATCAGACTCCGGAACTGGTATTTTTATTTAAAAAAAAAAAAAAAAAAAGGGAACCATCGCAATGGGAGGTGGAAAGCATACGCTCCTCCCAAGCAGCGTGTTGACAGTCAAGCCTAGTGCCCCGAATGGTGCCGCGAAGGATGTCAACCAAGCGCCGGTAGAGAGGTTATCGGGTCAGCTGCCAGAGGCGGAACAAACGACGACGGCAGGCAATGAGAAATTCAACCTCGGGAAAGTGGGGGCGGGAGGAGTGGCAAGGCGCGTTGGTGGCGGTATGAGTAACAGCCGTGCGGAGAGAGGCAGTAATAGAGAATCGCAGCGGAGACGGGGGGTCGACCAATTGGTGAACAGTCGCCCGAAAGACGGACCAGTCTTTAGTGCGCTTCACGTCTGGCAGTTAACCCCTGCCCAAGTGTTCAGAGTAACATGATATAAGACAGAGTGTCAGTTGTGTGTACACGGCCCTGTCTAATATTTGCCAGGCAACTCCCTGATGCACTACCGACCGTGGGCTTTAGAGTGTTTATCTCTAATCATGTTTTCTATATGTTCTTCGCCGCTAGTGAGAGAGGGAGAATTGAAAATAAAAAAAGGCGTGTTTGTACCCTCCCCCAAAATTACAAAGATCTCCACAAAGAGGAAAATCTTCCATAAAGACTAAATCTGCACGGAAGATTATAATGGGTCATCGAGAAGTCGCTCCGCACCTCCCATGTAACCAAGATTCCCCTAGGGTCGGGAATTCTGGTGGCAGCACTGGCTGGCGCGAGCGTGTGGTGGAAACATTTCGCTGGTTAAGAAAACTGCTGGGTCCGCTATATTCATGCAAGAAAGGTAATGTAGAAAAATAATATGCAACTAACCTGTTTAAAACGAGTGAATTTGTGTTCTTGAGAAAATGGTCAAATTTTTCAACATCTTTAATTTATTTTCGAATACTGTAATTAACGCCTCCTTTGTTACAGATGTTATGTAATCTATTGCAGTTTTCAGCCCGTCGATTGTTTTTGGATTGTCCTTATAGACCGCAGCTTTAGCGGCTTCCCAAAGAAAACAATCCGGAGGGGTAAGATCAGGAGATCGCGGAGGCCACAGAGCTTTAGAAATTAGTCTTTCCCCCCCAACAATTGATTAACAGTCCTATGGATTTATGCGAGGTATGAGCAGTGGCATTATCTTGTTGAAAAAAAATGCACCGTTCACTTCATCTTCATTTAGCTGCGAAATAAATGGAAAAAGAATATCCAAGCAATAAACATCTGAATTAATTGAGTTATGGAAAAAAATTGGCCCAGTAATTCGAGACCAAGAAATGGCACATCATACACCAATTTTCTCTGAATATAAAGGGGTTTCCTGAATTGCATTAGGATTTTCAGTTGACCATACTCGGTATTTTGTGAATTTACGCATCCTGATAAGTGGAACCAAGCTTCATCAATAAAAAATGTACTATTTAACACGTCAATTCCATGGCGCAAAATAAATCTCCGAAACTATTCACAATACTGAACTCTTCCCCCGTGATCTGTGGGTTTTAATTCGTGGACGATTGATACCTTATATGGATATCAACCTAATTCTTTTTGGACTGCTTTGTATGCGGAACCGTAAGAAATATCACATTGTTGGGCCAATTTATTTATTGATTTCTGTGGACTTAAGCATTCTATCCGATATAACCGATAGTTTCTCTTCTGTTAGCACACTGGGTCTTCCACTTCTAACAGCACCTGACTCCCGAAATGTATTAATCACGCACAGCATCTCGGTGCGGTAGTTTTGAGTTAGGGAACCTGACAACGAAATTTTGTTTCACTTTCTCAGTGTAATTTCCACGTTCATTAAAGTTTTCCGCTAGAAACGCACGTTCCTCTGCCTGAAGCGAAATCAATGTATTCTACACTCAGAACTCCGAGCATAGTACACCATACTAACGAATACAATAAACAACTCATGCGCTCTCAGCCGCTGATAACGCCGGTAATCATGACATCCCGTGGGAATCGAATGTGATAAACAGGGATGGCAAACTTATCAAGCGGTGGCTAAGCAGCAAGGTGCGGAGGAAGTTCTTGATGACCAGTTAAATTGAAAATAGGATTCCATAACCCATATTGAATGTAAGACAGAAAATGCCAAAGTAGAGGCAGAAAACCTAATATTAAAGTAAACCATAACAGACACCAATAACTACATACGCTCAAGAGGTAATGACATTTAAATTTAACCAAAATAACAGAAAAAGTTAATAAAGCACTACAGACACAAACTCTCGCGTGTTCATACGATCCAATAAAGGAAAACCAGTTGGAGAGATTCAAGAGTTAGCGACTAAAAATTTAAAACCGATCAAAGCAAAAATAAAGATCAATAATGTAAGAATCACACACAACATTAATTCTGGAAACCGATTCTAGCCTGCCTGGGTAGTGTGGTGTTAGCGTGTCTGCCTCACATTCAAAAGGTCGCGAGTTCGATATCTCGCTTAGGGTGAGTTACGCCGAATAAGATTTTTTTTCTCGGGGTTTTCCCTTATCCTGAGAAGACGAATGTCGAGTAACTTTAAGCTCCATGAACCTCGAGATCATTTGAGCGTCATTTAACCAATTTCATTCATCGTCCGATATGACCAACCAGGTTAAAGGACGTTAAAATTCTATAGAAGACGTATTAGCATTCTAGGTTACTCCAGCTAAGAGAAAAGTATTGCTTCGTTGCGACTTATTTTATTAATTAAAATGAAAAGAATAAACTGAGATTACGCAATTTTGCTCACAAAAGTTTTCTTTGGAAATTACACCGAAAGAAATCTAATGGAAAAACATCTGCACAAGGTAATTTCCAAAGCGAAACATTATAACCAGTGAACTTTACACAATTTTATTAGCAAGTTGGCGACAGCGCGTGAATAGAAAGGAAGGAAGCTAATGGCAGCATGTATGCGTCACATAGGTATCCACTTATTTTCATACTCTAGCTTGGTGATGGATAAATACGGAGTCAACATTTACTGTGATCGCGCATGCGTCAGGACGGTTATCAATGAAATATATGAGAGAGAGGAGGGAGAGAAAATCTATTGTTAAAATCAGTCTGTTACGCATAGAATATCACTTTATAAAGTATATAATAGGTAGAAAAAGTATTGCAAACCACCCAAAAAATATGTTTTCCATTCACATGACTTTCTCTACATCTCTACAACACATTGTTAAAAAAGCTTATGCTTCTATTTACTTTATGCTAATCGAGAAAAATAGCCTTATTACTTGCTTCCTTATAAGCAAAAGCGAGCGAAATAAGTTAAGTACCATATGTTAAAGCATAAGTTTTTCAAAGCTGAAACCAAAAATAAGGAATATCTAAAGAAAAACGACCAACTTCACGAAAAAAAGAAAAAGAAAAGTATACAACATAAATTGTGTGTTTTAACGTGCCCTTTTTTTTTTTTTTTTTTTTTTTTTTTTTTTTTTGTTAATTTAAGCTTTTGTCCATCTCTTACGGTTTAGCAGTTACGCAAAATTTGTAGAATTCATCCAGAATAAGGTAGTCTTCAGAGGTTATTCCCCAAAAAATTCAAGATATTAATTTTATTTGTCAGGAAAATATCTTTAGTACGACATTTTAATCAAAATCGTTAGACCCATTTTTGACAAAATCAAAGTTTTCGAAAACAGATCCAAGTTGAGGGTGGGGGGGGGTTGTTGAAAATCTTTCACATCCTTGGGAGATACCAAACTTGGTATTTGTCTTTTCGTTTTTGACCTATGTTGTTCACACACACGGCGTTTTTCCAAAAATACATGTTTCGGCATTTCCGGTGAAATCTCGGTGTCGACTTTTGGGTGGAATACAATACCTCCTCCATACACTATGTACATAGTACGTGTAGAGAAAGTAAAAAGACATTTCAGGTAGGGATTGTGCGTGTGCGCGGGAGGCGGATTACATAACAAATTGGGAACTCCTTCAATACAAAACTTTATGCATATTAAAGTTCAGTAATAAAATAATAATCCAATAATAAAAAAAGTCTACCCACACCAAACTACCCTCTATTTGGAAAATTTCAGAAAATTCTGATTTTTCTCTAATAGCTAATGATTCTGATTTAAGTACAGTATGTATACGATTTTTATGACAAACGAAACGTATGTGTTTTTGAGAATAGCCTCTCAAGATTTCTTTATTTTGGATATCTTTTTAACAACTAGTAAACCGTAAGATATAACAAAAGGTGATGTAGATCTGGTTAAAGCACACTCATACATATTACACTTTATAATAATGAGAAGAATTCAAAGTTAAGTTTCTGAGATATTTTAAAGTTGCAACCAACATGCAGCGAATAAGTAAACTATTCTCAAACGGGAGTCATCTTTCATTTCGTATGACTTATTCCTGGCCAGTAAATAAATCCGAATTTCAATTGTTTCAGCTAGCAACCAGCTTTCAAAGATCTTGATTATAGCTGTTCTAGCGTATTTCATTATTTCCCTTATACTTAAAAGGACCCATGTATTCAGACTAATTTTGCTATTGCCTATCTTGATTACTATAATGCAAATAAATTAACGTTTTGTAAGTATGCAGTTGGTGAAACAGTTCGAGCAAGTCATGTGAGTGGAACACATCAGATTTTTCCGCACACGTCTCATGGGAGGTTTAAATTACAGTTTTCTCTATCGAATGTGGTCAAAAATCTCAAAGATTCAAATGGCTACAAAAGTACACTTAAAACCAAATGTTTATATATATATATATATAAATTTGTTGCGAGATTAACGTCCTTTAACCTGGTTAGTCATATCGGACAAAAATGGAATTGGTGAGCTGCCCAAATGATCTCGGGGTCCATGAAGCGTAAAGTTATGACATTCATCTTCTCAGGATAAGGGCAATCCCCGAAAAAAACTACACCCACTCAAAGAAGGCGCGCAATATTTATTGATACACTTTAAGGCGTTTTTGTCAAATCTCCTTGCAGGCCAAGTACTGCATTTCTAAATGTCTCTGGAAGCTGAATACAAAAATTATATATTCCAATGATAGAAGGTAGGCTCCAAAATGACTGACCTCTTTTCGTCTGAAATGATGTACATATTAGTGCACCGGAATATAATTATAAAAACATCTCATTTGTTCCATTCACATAAGTTTGTTTTTAGAATCGGCATTGAAACGGGCAAAAACTATTAAGTCTCCAGGGATAGATGGACTAAGTGTGGAACTTTGGAAGTACGGAAGTAGGAAACTGAATATTATACTGTTATAATTTTTGAATGACATATGGGGTGCTGGGAAAATACAAGAAGAATGGAACACTGCACAAATTATTTTTATTCCTTTTTTTTTTGTGAATATTTATGAGTGCAAAAATTATAGAGGTATAGCCCTATTACCTACTTGCTACAAGTTATACACCAGCATTTTGAAAATAGAACTACAACCAACCGTAGAAGTACTATTACTGAAAGAACAGTGTGGCTTTCGCAAAGGAAGATCGTGTGTTGATGCCATATTTACACTGAAGCAGATTATGGAAAAGAAGGGAGAATTTAAAAACAAAAGGTACAGTAGTTCATTAGACTACGAGAAAGCATATGACCAAGTGAAGCGTGCAGAGCTATGGGAGACACTATAATATAGAACCCAACTTAATCAATGCCATTAAATCTCTGTATATCAATAACATATCTATTAAGACCAACAGTCGTGCAATAAATACAAATACCCTCCAAATAAATAAAGAACTTAGACAAGGGTGCGGATTGTCACCTCTGTAATATACGAGATGTGATAAAGTTTTCGAAATGACGTCATAAATACTACACGGCAGTTTGTTTCGAGGATGACAAGTGCAGATTACACAAAACAGTCTCCTTGGGAGTTGATATACTTGTCCCAGCGATTCAGCCACTGCTGGAAGCACCTCTGGAAGTCGTCGTCTTTCAACATGTTTCAACTTCTGCGATTCGAGATGGATGACATCAATGTCCCCAAAACTGTGTCCTCGGAGCCGCATTTTAAGTCGCGGGAAAGGAAAAAAAGTCCACTGGTGCCAAATCTGGAGAATAGGTGTCATTTTTATCAAAAAATTGGCGAACAGAAAGGGCTTTGTACGCGGGCGCATTGTCATGATGCAGGAACCAGTCACCACTTCTCCATTTCTCCGGCAGTTTGCGTCGCACATTCTCCCTTAATCTTTGCAGCACTTTTTTGTAGAGCACTTGATTCACTGTTTGACCCTGTGGCACAAATTACTTATGTACAATGCCTTAATGTCAAAAAACACAATCATTGACTTCGTTTTGGATCGAACTTGTCTGGCCTTTTTTTCAGGCGTGGAGATGGACTCTTCCATTAGAAGATTGTTGCTTCGTTTCTGATTTGTACCCATAAATCCATGTTTCCATCACCAGTAATGTTCTCCATGTGGGTTATTTTGTAGCTGTTCTTTAAGATCTGTGCTGGCAATCACATGGCTTTCCTTTTGGTCATTTGAAAGCAGGCACTTCTTGGCGGCAATTCTTCTCATGTTCAAATTGTCTTTCAAAATGCTTTGACCACTTCCAAAGGAGAGTTACGAGTATCATTTAAGACCATTTCACTCACCTGATTAATATTTTCATCAGTTTTGCTGGAACAGGTTCGCTCCGGACGATCTGCATCTTTAGCCGATGTCACACCACTTTAATTTCGAAAACCACTCAAATGCTCGAGTTTTGCCCATAACTTCCCCCCCCCCCCATAAGCTGATCTTAACATTTCATAGATTTCTGTTGCAGTTTTACCGAGTTTAAAGCAAAATTTGATGTCAGATTACGAAGAACAAAGGATGAACATTTTTTGCTACCGGGAAAAATCGCAACACATCCAAACATGTGTTCACTCCAAAGCATCTACCTCGTCACTGCATCGTCAAGGGAAGTCACGTGACCTTTTATCGGGAAGGAACGCTGCATGTACAGTCTGGGTAACAAAGAAATCTCAGCGTCAGCATTGTTGTGAAGCCATTCCGGAAACTTTTTGATCACACTTCGTATATGAATAGAATTCTGGAAAAATGGCTTATAAAAGATCCGAGAGGAATTAAGTAAAGAAAAGGAAATAAGAACAATACTGTTCGCTGATGAATTATTACTAGTAGATTCTGAAGACAACTTGCAAGGATCGGTGAATGCTATCGCAAAGGAATATGATATGAAAATATCTCAAAACCAAATCAATGGTCATGTATGGGAAACATCAAAGACGAGTGAAAATAGTAATAGAGAACAAAATAATAGAACAGATCTCCACTTTTAATTACCTGGGATGTCAGATAAATATGGAAGGAATGAATGACGACCTAGAAACGAATATTGTAAAATACAACAAACTGAATGGATGTATTAAGAAATATTTGGAAGGAGCATGAGAACTAAAATAAAACAGATTGTATAATGTATCTATGGAAGTGAAACCTGGACGCTGAGAAGCCAAGATAAACGTAGAAGCAGCACAAATGTATTTTATGGTATGGAAGACTAGAAGAGACAGATAGTAGATGAAATATGTAACTACCGGAAGCAATGAAAGAGCATGTTATGAGAATGCTCCCTTGTAGATTACCAATGGTTTTATAAACCTAAGGGAACAAGAAACTTGGGGAGACCAGAAGACGATGAAGTGACCAACACATGTAACTGCAATGTAATTAGCCTCGGAACAGGTCATCGGCCTACACCTTGAAAGGAAGAACTGAAAAAAACTGAAGTAAATGTCATTGAACTCGATTATCGCATACCGCATTTCAAGTGTTTTACAAGCAGGATGCAAACATCACAGCACAATTCAGCTTTAATTCAGTTTTCTCATTTTCTTCTC
The DNA here is from genome assembly GCA_030762935.1 of Hymenopus coronatus. NCBI lineage: Eukaryota > Metazoa > Arthropoda > Insecta > Mantodea > Hymenopodidae > Hymenopus > Hymenopus coronatus. The sequence goes on from CM060895.1 coordinate 15,837,810, forward strand.
AATGATTGCACGTAAACTTTCTCCTTTCTACTTCAATGCGTCATCAACAAGAATTATAAAGAGCGTTTGTTAAGAGTGTCTCTTCAGTAAAGTGGTTAAAATGCTGAATTAAAAATGGAAAATATGCTGGGTTCGATTCTAGCCTAATGAAGTTATTCTTATTCCCCACCCTCAAAGAGCCTGGAAATATGAATGCGATACTGAATGTGTGTTAAGTTAATCGAAAAGTACAGTTTTAATCTACACCTCAAATTTAAGCAGTCATCATACAAGGTCAAAGTGGTAATACAACGATATTGTCTAAGACGGGATGTAAATAAATAAAATGTTTTAGCAGAAAAAAGTATATACGATACTGGATTTTCAGAGATGGTATGTACAGTATAAAAATAAACGTGAAATTAGGTACCTGTACTCCTCTTCAGTAAACTATATTCCAGGCGTTAAGTATACATTTTCTAGCGGTATTTGCGGTATATTTGAGTTGGATAACATAGGTATATTAATATGTGCACAACAGGAGAGTATAGTCCGTGCTTCCTCAAATAATTTATAAACAAATCTAAAAGTAGAATATATTATTACTTAATATTCTTTATGTTCTAACGCTTTTGCAAAATTCCTTTCTGCACCCTGTGGAGTTGTTTCAGTCAAATTACAGATTTGAAAAGTTAAAAAAATTACCCCAAATCTCGATTAAGTTAATTATGAACAAATAATATTGAATCTAATATTTTAGCACTGCCATCTAATGCTAATAAAACACACAAAATAGTTATAAGAATGAAATTTCCCTTCTCATCTGACAAAGGTAATGAGAACGCTAAGTAAATACTGAAGGAACTGTGTCAGGGTTTAGCATTTTCTTACCTTTATTCCCATGGAAACAATTTTTCGCAAAATGCACTGAGCATAGCCTGCGATATTTCGATGGCAGAATTTTGTTGCGTCTCGGAGCAGCTGACGACTTCCTGAATAATTCTAGTTTATGTATTAGGAAACTAAAATTACTATTCGCTCAATGACCGAGGAAACCCACGAGAATAAATCGCAATGAATTTGGAACACAAATGTTACAATTTATTTTTACCGATGGAAAGTGATCTCTGAAACACTTTTCCGGTGGCTGGTACAGTTATGTAGCATAGAAGTGCACCATGTTAATTATTAAACCCTAATACCCTGAAAACAACTCGCTTTTAAAGCCTTTTAAGTGTACTCAACATACGGGGGGGGGGGCGAACGTTTGCCCTTCACCTAACGATGCGCGAGGGGTTTCAATTAGAGACAGCAACACCAGCGCCAGCGGCGAATCTAGGTAATATACTTCTAAGGTATTTGGCATTGACCAGCATGAGTAGGATTGTGTGCTGGTGAATATTCCCGAGTGATTGACTGTAGGGACAAAGTCCAAGAACGTTTGAAGGGATTTCGTATTCGTCTGAACTTTGACAATATAGCTGCTGTAACGGGTCAATTATGGAGCTTCTTTTCAATTCAGTGTCGGATAGTCCTCTGGTTTACAATCAGGGATTTATTTTTAGTGCGAATATCAAAACCAAGAACTGTGTTCTCAATTCTATGTAACCGAAGGTACACACAGGTTTTATTTTTAATGGGAATATCAGAAATAATCCTACATTCACAATGCAATCGTAAGCGCAGCGCAAGCATTTGGCACTGGTTTCCAGATCTGTAAGTTACATTTGCAAGTCTTCCAAGCCCTCCGCAAGTTACGAACTGAATAACATTTCCAATAATACCGTATAAGAAAATGTACTCCATCTTTTACACATAAATATCTTATAAAGTTACATATTAACAACTAACGCTCGCAGCAGTGACGTCACAATAATTGCCCATTAAAAATTACTCAAAATAATACAAGCATAGACACTTAAAAAATGATAAAGCTACACATTTAATTAACTAAGAATTATGTCTCTGCGTCTTCGATTTATGAGAACCAAGAAATCAAGACACAGATGATTATATCAAAGAAGGTTTCGCAAGAAGATTGTCGTAACCTTTTGAGGGAAATCGGAGAAGGCGCGGCGCGGCACGGCCAAATAGAGCATACATGTACAGCAGGCCATGCGAAGTCTCGCAGTGCAATCGTTTCTTATTGGATTTATAGGCAAGCATAGAGAAAAGAAGCAGAATTCCTCCTATTTGCATGCAACGTAAAGATACAGTTTGGGGTTGCATTGCGTTGCGTGTTTCTATGAGAATGCTTATATTAAATAATACGAGTCCAAACTCTTGCGTTTACGTTGCATCTGTGCTTGAATTTCATTCTGAATGTAGCTTAAGACCTGTGTTCCCAATTCTATGTGAAATGAGGCATCCTAAGGAAATGCACAATTTAATATCACATGAAATGCCTCTTTTCAGAATTCTAAGTAAGATAAAGCTACCAGTGAACATTACTAGAACATTTTCTGTTCTAATTGACGAGAGAAAAAAGGAATAGATAAGTAGGAGGATAATAGTCTACTGGAAATTAGACCAGTAGAATATTTGTCCCTTTTATATTACAAAAGTGAGCTAACGCAAACAGGCAATATAGGATGTTTGAATATTATAATATAAGAAAGCTTTAAAATTTATTGATAACTCTGTTACAGAAATTGCAGCCGCAGGGATAGCAATAAAGAGCTGTAGCTGTCGTTACGCCGAGGCGGCTACAGCAGCAACAAAACCAGCAGCAAATACCTGTAGCTGTTATTGCATCTAGATGGCTGCAGCAGTAACATCACCAGCCGCAGCAACAGCAACAAAGAGCTGTAGCCGTTGTTGGGCCGAGGTGCCTGCAGCAGTAACATCACCAGCCGCAGCAACAACAACAAAGAGCTGTAGCCGTTGTACGGCAGAGGCGGCTACAGCAGTAATATCACCAGCCGCAGCAACAGCAACAAAGAACTGTAGCCGTTGTTGGGCCGAGGTGCCTGCAGCAGTAACATCACCAGCCGCAGCAACAGCAATAAAGAGCTGTAGCCGTTGTTGGGCCGAGGTGGCTGCAGCAGTAACATCACCAGCCGCAGCAACAGCAACAAAACGCTGTAGCCGTTGTTGGGCCGAGGTGGCTACAGCAGTAACATCACCAGCTGCAGCAACACCAATAAAGAGCTGTAGCCTTTGTTGCGCCGAGGCAGCAGCAACATCACCCGCAGCAACAGCAGCAAAGGGCTGTAGTAGTTGTTGCGCCGAGACCGCTGCAACAACAAAACCAGTAGCAACAGCAGAAAAGGGCTGTAGTTGCGCCGAGTACGCTGCAGCAGCAACAAAACCAGCAGCAACAGCAACAAAGGGCTGTAGTTGTTGCGCCGAGACCGCTGCAACAACAAAACCAGTAGCAACAGCAGCAAAGGGCTGTAGCTGATGTTGCGCCGAGACCGCTGCAGCAGCAACAAATGCAGTAGCAACAGCAGAGAAGGGCTGTAGTTGTTGCGCCGAGACCGCTGCATCAGCAACAAAAACAGCAGCAACAGCAGCAAAGTGCTGTAGCTGTTGTTGCGCCGAAACCGTTGCAGCAGCAACAAATCCAGTAGCAACAGCAACAAAGGGCTGTAGTTGTTGCGCCGAGACCGCTGCAGCAGCAACAAAACCAGCAGCAACAGCAGCAAAGGGCTGTAGTTTTGTTCACCAAGACCGCTGTAACAACAACAAAACCAGTAGCAACAGCTGCAAAGGCTGCAGTTGTTGCGCCGAGACCGCTGCAGCAGCAACAAAACCAGTAGCAACAGCAAGAAAGGGCTGTAGTAGTTGTTGCGCCGAGACCGCTGCAACAGCAACAAAACCAGTAGCAACAGCAGCAAAGGTCTGTAGCTGTTGTTGCGCCGAGACCGCTGCAACAGCAACAAAACCAGTAGCAACAGCAACAATGGGCTGTAGTAGTTGTTGCGCCGAGACCACTGCAGCAGCAACAAAACCAACAGCAAAAAGGGGCTGTAGTAGTAGTTGCGCCGAGACCGCTGCAGCAGCAACAAAACCAGTAGCAAAATCAGCAAAGGTCTGTAGCTATTGTTGCGCCGAGACCGCTGCAACAGCAAAAAAACCAGTAGCAACAGCAACAAAGGGCTGTAGTAGTTGTTGCACCGAGACCACTGCAGCAGCAACAAAACCAGCACCAACAAAGGGCTGTAGTTGTTGCGCCGAGACCGCTGCAGCAGCAAAAAAACCAGCAGAACAGCAACAAAGGGCTGTAGTAGTTGTTGCGCCGAGACCGCTGGAGCAGCAGCAACAAAACCAGCAGCAACAGCAGCAAAGGGCTGTAGTACTTGTTGCGCCGAGACCGCTGCAGCAGCAACAAAACCAGTAGCAACAGCAACAAAACCAGCAGCAACAGCAGCAAAGGGCTGTAGTACTTGTTGCGCCGAGACCGCTGCAGCAGCAACAAAACCAGCAGCAACAGCAGCAAAGGGCTGTAGTACTTGTTGCGCCGAGACCGCTGCAGCAGCAACAAAACCAGTAGCAACAGCAACGAAGGGCTGTAGTTTTTGTTGCGCTGAGACCGCTGCAGCAGCAATAAAACTAGTAGCAACAGCAGCAAAGAGCTGTAGCCGTTGTTGCGCCGAGGCAGCAGCAACATCACCCGCAGCAACAGCAGCAAAGGGCTGCAGTAGTGTTTGCGCCGAGACCGCCGCAGCAGCAACAAAACCCGTAGCAACAGCAACAAAGGGCTGTAGCGGTTGTTTCGCCGAGAACGCTGCAGCAGCAACAAAATCCAGCAGAAACAGCAGCAAAGGGCTGTAGCTGTTGTTGCGCCGAGGCCGCTGCAAAAGTACAAAACCAGCAGCAACAGCAACAAAGAGCTGTAGCCGTTGTACGGCAGAGGCGGCTACAGCAGTAATATCACCAGCCGCAGCAACAGCAACAAAGAACTGTAGCCGTTGTTGGGCCGAGGTGCCTGCAGCAGTAACATCACCAGCCGCAGCAACAGCAACAAAATGCTGTAGCCATTGTCGGGCCGAGGTGGCTACAGCAGTAACATCACCAGCCGCAGCAACAGCAAAAAAGAGCTGTAGCCGCTGTTGGGCCGAGGTGGCTGCAGCAGTAACATCACCAGCCGCAGCAACAGAAACAAAACGCTGTAGCCGTTGTTGGGCCGAGGTGGCTACAGCAATAACAAAACCAGCCGCAGCAACAGCAACAAAGAGCTGTATCCGTTGTTGGGCCGAGGTGGCTGCAGCAGTAACATCACCAGCTGCAGCAACACCAATAAAGAGCTGTAGCCTTTGTTGCGCCGAGGCAGCAGCAACATCACCCGCAGCAACATCACCCGCAGCAACAGCAGCAAAGGGCTGTAGTAGTTGTTGCGCCGAGACCGCTGCAACAACAAAACCAGTAGCAACAGCAGAAAAGGGCTGTTGTTGCGCCGAGTACGCTGCAGCAGCAACAAAACCAGCAGCAACAGCAACAAAGGGCTGTAGTTGTTGCGCCGAGACCGCTGCAACAACAAAACCAGTAGCAACAGCAGCAAAGGGCTGTAGCTGATGTTGCGCCGAGACCGCTGCAGCAGCAACAAATCCAGTAGCAACAGCAGAGAAGGGCTGTAGTTGTTGCGCCGAGACCGCTGCATCAGCAACAAAACCAGCAGCAACAGCAGCAAAGTGCTGTAGCTGTTGTTGCGCCGAAACCGCTGCAGCAGCAACAAATCCAGTAGCAACAGCAACAAAGGGCTGTAGTTGTTGTTGCGCCGAGACCGCTGCAGCAGCAACAAAACCAGCAGCAACAGCAGCAAAGGGCTGTAGCTGATGTTGCGCCGAGACCGCTGCAGCAGCAACAAATCCAGTAGCAACAGCAGATAGGGCTGTAGTTGTTGCGCCGAGACCGCTGCATCAGCAACAACACCAGCAGCAACAGCAGCAAAGAGCTGTAGCCGTTGCTGCGCCGAGGCAGCAGCAACATCACCCGCAGCAACAGCAGCAAAGGGCTGTAGTTTTGTTCACCAAGACCGCTGTAACAACAACAAAACCAGTAGCAACAGCTGCAAAGGCTGCAGTTGTTGCGCCGAGACCGCTGCAGCAGCAACAAAACCAGTAGCAACAGCAACAAAGGGCTGTAGTAGTTGTTGCGCCGAGACCGCTGCAACAGCAACAAAACCAGTAGCAACAGCAGCAAAGGTCTGTAGCTGTTGTTGCGCCGAGACCGCTGCAACAGCAACAAAACCAGTAGCAACAGCAAAAAGGGGCTGTAGTAGTAGTTGCGCCGAGACCGCTGCAGCAGCAACAAAACCAGTAGCAACAGCAGCAAAGGTCTGTAGCTATTGTTGCGCCGAGACCGCTGCAACAGCAAAAAAACCAGTAGCAACAGCAACAAAGGGCTGTAGTAGTTGTTGCACCGAGACCACTGCAGCAGCAACAAAACCAGCACCAACAAAGGGCTGTAGTTGTTGCGCCGAGACCGCTGCAGCAGCAAAAAGACCAGCAGAACAGCAACAAAGGGCTGTAGTAGTTGTTGCGCCGAGACCGCTGGAGCAGCAGCAACAAAACCAGCAGCAACAGCAGCAAAGGGCTGTAGTACTTGTTGCGCCGAGACCGCTGCAGCAGCAACAAAACCAGTAGCAACAGCAACAAAACCAGCAGCAACAGCAGCAAAGGGCTGTAGTACTTGTTGCGCCGAGACCGCTGCAGCAGCAACAAAACCAGCAGCAACAGCAGCAAAGGGCTGTAGTACTTGTTGCGCCGAGACCGCTGCAGCAGCAACAAAACCAGCAGCAACAGCAGCAAAGGGCTGTAGTACTTGTTGCGCCGAGACCGCTGCAGCAGCAACAAAACCAGTAGCAACAGCAACGAAGGGCTGTAGTTTTTGTTGCGCTGAGACCGCTGCAGCAGCAATAAAACCAGTAGCAACAGCAGCAAAGAGCTGTAGCCGTTGTTGCGCCGAGGCAGCAGCAACATCAGCAAAGGGCTGCAGTAGTGTTTGCGCCGAGACCGCCGCAGCAGCAACAAAACCCGTAGCAACAGCAACAAAGGGCTGTAGCGGTTGTTTCGCCGAGAACGCTGCAGCAGCAACAAAATCCAGCAGAAACAGCAGCAAACAAAACCAGTAGCTGTTGTTGCGCCGAGGCCGCTGCAAAAGTACAAAACCAGCAGCAACAGCAACAAAGGGCTGTAGCCGTTGTTCGGCAGAGGTGGCTACAGCAGTAACATCACCAGCCGCAGCAACAGCAACAAAGAGCTGTAGCCGTTGTTGATCCGAGGTGGCTGCAGCAGTAACATCACCAGCCGCAGCAACAGCAACAAAGAGCTGTAGCCGTTGTTGATCCGAGGTGGCTACAGCAGTATCATCACCAGCCGCAGCAACAGCAACAAAGAGCTGTAGCCGTTGTTGGGCGGAGGTGGCTGCAGCAGTAACATCACCAGCCGCAGCAACAGCAACAAAGAGCTGTAGCCGTTGTTGGGCCAGGTGGCTGCAGCAGTAACATCACCAGCAGCAGCAACAGCAACAAAGAGCTGTAGCCGTTGTTGGGCCGAGGTGTCTACAGCAGTAACATCACCAGCCGCAGCAACAGCAACAAAGAGCTGTAGCCGTTGTTGGGCGGAGGTGGCTACAGCAGTAACATCACCAGCTGCAGCAACAGCAACAAAGAGCTGTAGCCATTGTTGCGCCGAGACCGCTGCAGCAGACAAAACCAGATGCAACAGCAACAAATCGCTGTAGTTGTTGCGCCGAGAACGCTGCAGCAGCAACAAAAACAGTAGCAACAGCAGCAACGGGCTGCAGTTGTTGTTGCGCAGAGACCGCTGCAGCAGCATCATAACCAGTAGCAACCGCAACAAAGGACTGTAGCAGTTGTTGCGTCGAGACCGCTGCAACAGCAACAAAGGGCTGTAGTAGTTGTTGCGCCGAGACCGCTGCAGCAGCAACATAACCAGTAGCAACAGCAGCAAAGGGCTGTAGTTGTTGTTGCGCCGAGACCGCTGCAGCAGCAGCAATACCAGTAGAAACAGCAACGAAGGGCTGTAGTTTTTGTTGCGCCGAGACCGCTGCAGCAGCAACAAAACCAGCAGCAACAGCAGCAAGGTGCTGTAGCTGTTGTTGCGCCGAAACCGCTGCAGCAGCAACAAATCCAGTAGCAACAGCAACAAAGGGCTGTAGTTGTTGTTGCGCCGAGACCGCTGCAGCAGCAACAAAACCAGCAGCAACAGCAGCAAAGGGCTGTAGCTGATGTTGCGCCGAGACCGCTGCAGCAGCAACAAATCCAGTAGCAACAGCAGATAGGGCTGTAGTTGTTGCGCCGAGACCGCTGCATCAGCAACAACACCAGCAGCAACAGCAGCAAAGAGCTGTAGCCGTTGCTGCGCCGAGGCAGCAGCAACATCACCCGCAGCAACAGCAGCAAAGGGCTGTAGTTTTGTTCACCAAGACCGCTGTAACAACAACAAAACCAGTAGCAACAGCTGCAAAGGCTGCAGTTGTTGCGCCGAGACCGCTGCAGCAGCAACAAAACCAGTAGCAACAGCAACAAAGGGCTGTAGTAGTTGTTGCGCCGAGACCGCTGCAACAGCAACAAAACCAGTAGCAACAGCAGCAAAGGTCTGTAGCTGTTGTTGCGCCGAGACCGCTGCAACAGCAACAAAACCAGTAGCAACAGCAAAAAGGGGCTGTAGTAGTAGTTGCGCCGAGACCGCTGCAGCAGCAACAAAACCAGTAGCAACAGCAGCAAAGGTCTGTAGCTATTGTTGCGCCGAGACCGCTGCAACAGCAAAAAAACCAGTAGCAACAGCAACAAAGGGCTGTAGTAGTTGTTGCACCGAGACCACTGCAGCAGCAACAAAACCAGCACCAACAAAGGGCTGTAGTTGTTGCGCCGAGACCGCTGCAGCAGCAAAAAAACCAGCAGAACAGCAACAAAGGGCTGTAGTAGTTGTTGCGCCGAGACCGCTGGAGCAGCAGCAACAAAACCAGCAGCAACAGCAGCAAAGGGCTGTAGTACTTGTTGCGCCGAGACCGCTGCAGCAGCAACAAAACCAGTAGCAACAGCAACAAAACCAGCAGCAACCGCAGCAAAGGGCTGTAGTACTTGTTGCGCCGAGACCGCTGCAGCAGCAACAAAACCAGCAGCAACAGCAGCAAAGGGCTGTAGTACTTGTTGCGCCGAGACCGCTGCAGCAGCAACAAAACCAGTAGCAACAGCAACGAAGGGCTGTAGTTTTTGTTGCGCTGAGACCGCTGCAGCAGCAATAAAACCAGTAGCAACAGCAGCAAAGAGCTGTAGCCGTTGTTGCGCCGAGGCAGCAGCAACATCACCCGCAGCAACAGCAGCAAAGGGCTGCAGTAGTGTTTGCGCCGAGACCGCCGCAGCAGCAACAAAACCCGTAGCAACAGCAACAAAGGGCTGTAGCGGTTGTTTCGCCGAGAACGCTGCAGCAGCAACAAAATCTAGCAGAAACAGCAGCAAAGGGCTGTAGCTGTTGTTGCGCCGAGGCCGCTGCAAAAGTACAAAACCAGCAGCAACAGCAACAAAGGGCTGTAGCCGTTGTTCGGCAGAGGTGGCTACAGCAGTAACATCACCAGCCGCAGCAACAGCAACAAAGAGCTGTAGCCGTTGTTGATCCGAGGTGGCTGCAGCAGTAACATCACCAGCCGCAGCAACAGCAACAAAGAGCTGTAGCCGTTGTTGATCCGAGGTGGCTACAGCAGTATCATCACCAGCCGCAGCAACAGCAACAAAGAGCTGTAGCCGTTGTTGGGCGGAGGTGGCTGCAGCAGTAACATCACCAGCCGCAGCAACAGCATCAAGAGCTGTAGCCGTTGTTGGGCCAGGTGGCTGCAGCAGTAACATCACCAGCAGCAGCAACAGCAACAAAGAGCTGTAGCCGTTGTTGGGCCGAGGTGTCTACAGCAGTAACATCACCAGCCGCAGCAACAGCAACAAAGAGCTGTAGCCGTTGTTGGGCCGAGGTGGCTACAGCAGTAACAAAATCAGCCGCAGCAACATCAACAAAGAGCTGTAGCCGTTGTTGGGCGGAGGTGGCTGCAGCAACAGCAACAAAGAGCTGTAGCCATTGTTGCGCCGATTACGCTGCAGCAGACAAAACCAGATGCAACAGCAACAAATCGCTGTAGTTGTTGCGCCGAGAACGCTGCAGCAGCAACAAAAACAGTAGCAACAGCAGCAACGGGCTGCAGTTGTTGCGCCGAGACCGCTGCAGCAGCATCATAACCAGTAGCAACAGCAACAAAGGACTGTAGCAGTTGTTGCGTCGAGACCGCTGCAACAGCAACAAAGGGCTGTAGTAGTTGTTGCGCCGAGACCGCTGCAGCAGCAACATAACCAGTAGCAACAGCAGCAAAGGGCTGTAGTTGTTGTTGCGCCGAGACCGCTGCAGCAGCAGCAATACCAGTAGAAACAGCAACGAAGGGCTGTAGTTTTTGTTGCGCCGAGACCGCTGCAGCAGCAACAAAACCATCAGCAACAGCAGCAAAGTGCTGTAGCTGTTGTTGCGCCGAAACCGCTGCAGCAGCAACAAATCCAGTAGCAACAGCAACAAAGGGCTGTAGTTGTTGTTGCGCCGAGACCGCTGCAGCAGCAACAAAACCAGCAGCAACAGCAGCAAAGGGCTGTAGCTGATGTTGCGCCGAGACCGCTGCAGCAGCAACAAATCCAGTAGCAACAGCAGATAGGGCTGTAGTTGTTGCGCCGAGACCGCTGCATCAGCAACAACACCAGCAGCAACAGCAGCAAAGAGCTGTAGCCGTTGCTGCGCCGAGGCAGCAGCAACATCACCCGCAGCAACAGCAGCAAAGGGCTGTAGTTTTGTTCACCAAGACCGCTGTAACAACAACAAAACCAGTAGCAACAGCTGCAAAGGCTGCAGTTGTTGCGCCGAGACCGCTGCAGCAGCAACAAAACCAGTAGCAACATCAACAAAGGGCTGTAGTAGTTGTTGCGCCGAGACCGCTGCAACAGCAACAAAACCAGTAGCAACAGCAGCAAAGGTCTGTAGCTATTGTTGCGCCGAGACCGCTGCAACAGCAAAAAAACCAGTAGCAACAGCAACAAAGGGCTGTAGTAGTTGTTGCACCGAGACCACTGCAGCAGCAACAAAACCAGCACCAACAAAGGGCTGTAGTTGTTGCGCCGAGACCGCTGCAGCAGCAAAAAAACCAGCAGAACAGCAACAAAGGGCTGTAGTAGTTGTTGCGCCGAGACCGCTGGAGCAGCAGCAACAAAACCAGCAGCAACAGCAGCAAAGGGCTGTAGTACTTGTTGCGCCGAGACCGCTGCAGCAGCAACAAAACCAGTAGCAACAGCAACAAAACCAGCAGCAACAGCAGCAAAGGGCTGTAGTACTTGTTGCGCCGAGACCGCTGCAGCAGCAACAAAACCAGCAGCAACAGCAGCAAAGGGCTGTAGTACTTGTTGCGCCGAGACCGCTGCAGCAGCAACAAAACCAGTAGCAACAGCAACGAAGGGCTGTAGTTTTTGTTGCGCTGAGACCGCTGCAGCAGCAATAAAACTAGTAGCAACAGCAGCAAAGAGCTGTAGCCGTTGTTGCGCCGAGGCAGCAGCAACATCACCCGCAGCAACAGCAGCAAAGGGCTGCAGTAGTGTTTGCGCCGAGACCGCCGCAGCAGCAACAAAACCCGTAGCAACAGCAACAAAGGGCTGTAGCGGTTGTTTCGCCGAGAACGCTGCAGCAGCAACAAAATCCAGCAGAAACAGCAGCAAAGGGCTGTAGCTGTTGTTGCGCCGAGGCCGCTGCAAAAGTACAAAACCAGCAGCAACAGCAACAAAGAGCTGTAGCCGTTGTACGGCAGAGGCGGCTACAGCAGTAATATCACCAGCCGCAGCAACAGCAACAAAGAACTGTAGCCGTTGTTGGGCCGAGGTGCCTGCAGCAGTAACATCACCAGCCGCAGCAACAGCAACAAAATGCTGTAGCCATTGTCGGGCCGAGGTGGCTACAGCAGTAACATCACCAGCCGCAGCAACAGCAAAAAAGAGCTGTAGCCGCTGTTGGGCCGAGGTGGCTGCAGCAGTAACATCACCAGCCGCAGCAACAGAAACAAAACGCTGTAGCCGTTGTTGGGCCGAGGTGGCTACAGCAATAACAAAACCAGCCGCAGCAACAGCAACAAAGAGCTGTATCCGTTGTTGGGCCGAGGTGGCTGCAGCAGTAACATCACCAGCTGCAGCAACACCAATAAAGAGCTGTAGCCTTTGTTGCGCCGAGGCAGCAGCAACATCACCCGCAGCAACATCACCCGCAGCAACAGCAGCAAAGGGCTGTAGTAGTTGTTGCGCCGAGACCGCTGCAACAACAAAACCAGTAGCAACAGCAGAAAAGGGCTGTTGTTGCGCCGAGTACGCTGCAGCAGCAACAAAACCAGCAGCAACAGCAACAAAGGGCTGTAGTTGTTGCGCCGAGACCGCTGCAACAACAAAACCAGTAGCAACAGCAGCAAAGGGCTGTAGCTGATGTTGCGCCGAGACCGCTGCAGCAGCAACAAATCCAGTAGCAACAGCAGAGAAGGGCTGTAGTTGTTGCGCCGAGACCGCTGCATCAGCAACAAAACCAGCAGCAACAGCAGCAAAGTGCTGTAGCTGTTGTTGCGCCGAAACCGCTGCAGCAGCAACAAATCCAGTAGCAACAGCAACAAAGGGCTGTAGTTGTTGTTGCGCCGAGACCGCTGCAGCAGCAACAAAACCAGCAGCAACAGCAGCAAAGGGCTGTAGCTGATGTTGCGCCGAGACCGCTGCAGCAGCAACAAATCCAGTAGCAACAGCAGATAGGGCTGTAGTTGTTGCGCCGAGACCGCTGCATCAGCAACAACACCAGCAGCAACAGCAGCAAAGAGCTGTAGCCGTTGCTGCGCCGAGGCAGCAGCAACATCACCCGCAGCAACAGCAGCAAAGGGCTGTAGTTTTGTTCACCAAGACCGCTGTAACAACAACAAAACCAGTAGCAACAGCTGCAAAGGCTGCAGTTGTTGCGCCGAGACCGCTGCAGCAGCAACAAAACCAGTAGCAACAGCAACAAAGGGCTGTAGTAGTTGTTGCGCCGAGACCGCTGCAACAGCAACAAAACCAGTAGCAACAGCAGCAAAGGTCTGTAGCTGTTGTTGCGCCGAGACCGCTGCAACAGCAACAAAACCAGTAGCAACAGCAAAAAGGGGCTGTAGTAGTAGTTGCGCCGAGACCGCTGCAGCAGCAACAAAACCAGTAGCAACAGCAGCAAAGGTCTGTAGCTATTGTTGCGCCGAGACCGCTGCAACAGCAAAAAAACCAGTAGCAACAGCAACAAAGGGCTGTAGTAGTTGTTGCACCGAGACCACTGCAGCAGCAACAAAACCAGCACCAACAAAGGGCTGTAGTTGTTGCGCCGAGACCGCTGCAGCAGCAAAAAGACCAGCAGAACAGCAACAAAGGGCTGTAGTAGTTGTTGCGCCGAGACCGCTGGAGCAGCAGCAACAAAACCAGCAGCAACAGCAGCAAAGGGCTGTAGTACTTGTTGCGCCGAGACCGCTGCAGCAGCAACAAAACCAGTAGCAACAGCAACAAAACCAGCAGCAACAGCAGCAAAGGGCTGTAGTACTTGTTGCGCCGAGACCGCTGCAGCAGCAACAAAACCAGCAGCAACAGCAGCAAAGGGCTGTAGTACTTGTTGCGCCGAGACCGCTGCAGCAGCAACAAAACCAGCAGCAACAGCAGCAAAGGGCTGTAGTACTTGTTGCGCCGAGACCGCTGCAGCAGCAACAAAACCAGTAGCAACAGCAACGAAGGGCTGTAGTTTTTGTTGCGCTGAGACCGCTGCAGCAGCAATAAAACCAGTAGCAACAGCAGCAAAGAGCTGTAGCCGTTGTTGCGCCGAGGCAGCAGCAACATCAGCAAAGGGCTGCAGTAGTGTTTGCGCCGAGACCGCCGCAGCAGCAACAAAACCCGTAGCAACAGCAACAAAGGGCTGTAGCGGTTGTTTCGCCGAGAACGCTGCAGCAGCAACAAAATCCAGCAGAAACAGCAGCAAACAAAACCAGTAGCTGTTGTTGCGCCGAGGCCGCTGCAAAAGTACAAAACCAGCAGCAACAGCAACAAAGGGCTGTAGCCGTTGTTCGGCAGAGGTGGCTACAGCAGTAACATCACCAGCCGCAGCAACAGCAACAAAGAGCTGTAGCCGTTGTTGATCCGAGGTGGCTGCAGCAGTAACATCACCAGCCGCAGCAACAGCAACAAAGAGCTGTAGCCGTTGTTGATCCGAGGTGGCTACAGCAGTATCATCACCAGCCGCAGCAACAGCAACAAAGAGCTGTAGCCGTTGTTGGGCGGAGGTGGCTGCAGCAGTAACATCACCAGCCGCAGCAACAGCAACAAAGAGCTGTAGCCGTTGTTGGGCCAGGTGGCTGCAGCAGTAACATCACCAGCAGCAGCAACAGCAACAAAGAGCTGTAGCCGTTGTTGGGCCGAGGTGTCTACAGCAGTAACATCACCAGCCGCAGCAACAGCAACAAAGAGCTGTAGCCGTTGTTGGGCGGAGGTGGCTACAGCAGTAACATCACCAGCTGCAGCAACAGCAACAAAGAGCTGTAGCCATTGTTGCGCCGAGACCGCTGCAGCAGACAAAACCAGATGCAACAGCAACAAATCGCTGTAGTTGTTGCGCCGAGAACGCTGCAGCAGCAACAAAAACAGTAGCAACAGCAGCAACGGGCTGCAGTTGTTGTTGCGCAGAGACCGCTGCAGCAGCATCATAACCAGTAGCAACCGCAACAAAGGACTGTAGCAGTTGTTGCGTCGAGACCGCTGCAACAGCAACAAAGGGCTGTAGTAGTTGTTGCGCCGAGACCGCTGCAGCAGCAACATAACCAGTAGCAACAGCAGCAAAGGGCTGTAGTTGTTGTTGCGCCGAGACCGCTGCAGCAGCAGCAATACCAGTAGAAACAGCAACGAAGGGCTGTAGTTTTTGTTGCGCCGAGACCGCTGCAGCAGCAACAAAACCAGCAGCAACAGCAGCAAGGTGCTGTAGCTGTTGTTGCGCCGAAACCGCTGCAGCAGCAACAAATCCAGTAGCAACAGCAACAAAGGGCTGTAGTTGTTGTTGCGCCGAGACCGCTGCAGCAGCAACAAAACCAGCAGCAACAGCAGCAAAGGGCTGTAGCTGATGTTGCGCCGAGACCGCTGCAGCAGCAACAAATCCAGTAGCAACAGCAGATAGGGCTGTAGTTGTTGCGCCGAGACCGCTGCATCAGCAACAACACCAGCAGCAACAGCAGCAAAGAGCTGTAGCCGTTGCTGCGCCGAGGCAGCAGCAACATCACCCGCAGCAACAGCAGCAAAGGGCTGTAGTTTTGTTCACCAAGACCGCTGTAACAACAACAAAACCAGTAGCAACAGCTGCAAAGGCTGCAGTTGTTGCGCCGAGACCGCTGCAGCAGCAACAAAACCAGTAGCAACATCAACAAAGGGCTGTAGTAGTTGTTGCGCCGAGACCGCTGCAACAGCAACAAAACCAGTAGCAACAGCAGCAAAGGTCTGTAGCTGTTGTTGCGCCGAGACCGCTGCAACAGCAACAAAACCAGTAGCAACAGCAAAAAGGGGCTGTAGTAGTAGTTGCGCCGAGACCGCTGCAGCAGCAACAAAACCAGTAGCAACAGCAGCAAAGGTCTGTAGCTATTGTTGCGCCGAGACCGCTGCAACAGCAAAAAAACCAGTAGCAACAGCAACAAAGGGCTGTAGTAGTTGTTGCACCGAGACCACTGCAGCAGCAACAAAACCAGCAGAACAGCAACAAAGGGCTGTAGTAGTTGTTGCGCCGAGACCGCTGGAGCAGCAGCAACAAAACCAGCAGCAACAGCAGCAAAGGGCTGTAGTACTTGTTGCGCCGAGACCGCTGCAGCAGCAACAAAACCAGTAGCAACAGCAACAAAACCAGCAGCAACCGCAGCAAAGGGCTGTAGTACTTGTTGCGCCGAGACCGCTGCAGCAGCAACAAAACCAGCAGCAACAGCAGCAAAGGGCTGTAGTACTTGTTGCGCCGAGACCGCTGCAGCAGCAACAAAACCAGTAGCAACAGCAACGAAGGGCTGTAGTTTTTGTTGCGCTGAGACCGCTGCAGCAGCAATAAAACCAGTAGCAACAGCAGCAAAGAGCTGTAGCCGTTGTTGCGCCGAGGCAGCAGCAACATCACCCGCAGCAACAGCAGCAAAGGGCTGCAGTAGTGTTTGCGCCGAGACCGCCGCAGCAGCAACAAAACCCGTAGCAACAGCAACAAAGGGCTGTAGCGGTTGTTTCGCCGAGAACGCTGCAGCAGCAACAAAATCCAGCAGAAACAGCAGCAAAGGGCTGTAGCTGTTGTTGCGCCGAGGCCGCTGCAAAAGTACAAAACCAGCAGCAACAGCAACAAAGGGCTGTAGCCGTTGTTCGGCAGAGGTGGCTACAGCAGTAACATCACCAGCCGCAGCAACAGCAACAAAGAGCTGTAGCCGTTGTTGATCCGAGGTGGCTGCAGCAGTAACATCACCAGCCGCAGCAACAGCAACAAAGAGCTGTAGCCGTTGTTGATCCGAGGTGGCTACAGCAGTATCATCACCAGCCGCAGCAACAGCAACAAAGAGCTGTAGCCGTTGTTGGGCGGAGGTGGCTGCAGCAGTAACATCACCAGCCGCAGCAACAGCAACAAAGAGCTGTAGCCGTTGTTGGGCCAGGTGGCTGCAGCAGTAACATCACCAGCAGCAGCAACAGCAACAAAGAGCTGTAGCCGTTGTTGGGCCGAGGTGTCTACAGCAGTAACATCACCAGCCGCAGCAACAGCAACAAAGAGCTGTAGCCGTTGTTGGGCCGAGGTGGCTACAGCAGTAACAAAATCAGCCGCAGCAACATCAACAAAGAGCTGTAGCCGTTGTTGGGCGGAGGTGGCTGCAGCAGTAACATCACCAGCTGCAGCAACAGCAACAAAGAGCTGTAGCCATTGTTGCGCCGATACCGCTGCAGCAGACAAAACCAGATGCAACAGCAACAAATCGCTGTAGTTGTTGCGCCGAGAACGCTGCAGCAGCAACAAAAAAAGTAGCAACAGCAGCAACGGGCTGCAGTTGTTGCGCCGAGACCGCTGCAGCAGCATCATAACCAGTAGCAACAGCAACAAAGGACTGTAGCAGTTGTTGCGTCGAGACCGCTGCAACAGCAACAAAGGGCTGTAGTAGTTGTTGCGCCGAGACCGCTGCAGCAGCAACATAACCAGTAGCAACAGCAGCAAAGGGCTGTAGTAGTTGTTGCGCCGAGACGGCTGCAGCAGCAACAATACCAGTAGAAACAGCAACGAAGGGCTGTAGTTTTTGTTGCGCCGAGACCGCTGCAGCAGCAACAAAACCAGTAGCAACAGCAGCAAAGGGCTGTAGAAGTTGTTGCGCCGAGACCGCTGCAGCAGCAACCAAATCCAGCAGCAACAGAAAAAAGGGCTGGAGTAGTTGTTGCACCGAGACCACTGCAGCAGCAACAAAACCAACAGCAAAAAGGGGCTGTAGTAGTTGTTGCGCCGAGACCGCCGCAGCAGCAACAAAATCAGCACCAACAGCAGCAAAGTGCTGTAGCTGTTGTTGCGCCGAGACCGCTGCAGCAGCAACAAAACTAGCAGCAACAGCAAAGAGCTGTAGCCGTTGTTGCGCCGTGGCAGCAGCAACACCACCCGCAGCAACAGCAGCAAAGTGCTGCAGCAGTAGTTGCGCCGAAACCGCTGCAGCAACAAAACCAGCAGCAACAGCAACAAAGTGCTGTAGCTGTTGCGCCGAGACCGCTGCAGCAGCAACAAAATCAGTAGCAACACCAGCAAAGGGCTGTAGAAATTGTTGCGCCGAGACCGCTGCAGCAGCAACAAAATCCAGCAGCAACAGCAGCAAAGGGCTGTAGAAGTTGTTGCGCCGAGACCGCTGCAAAAGCAACAAAACCAACAGCAACAAAGGGCTGTAGTTGTTGCACCGAGACCGCTGCAGCAGCAACAAAACCAGCAGCAGCAGCAACAAAGGTCTGTAGTTGTTGCGCCGAGACTGCTGCAACAGCAGCAAAATCAGTAGCAACAGCAACAGAGGGCTGTAGTAGTAGTTGCACCGACACCGCTACAACAGCAACATAACCAGCAGCAACAGCAACAAAGATCTGTAGCTGTTGTTGTGCCGAGACCGCTGCAACAACCAAACCAGTAGCAACAGCAACAAAGGGCTGTAGTAGTAGTTGCGCCGAGACCGCTGCAACAGCAACAAACCCAGCGGCAACAAAGGCAAAGCTCTGTAGTTATTGTTGCGCCGAGACCGCTGCAACAACAAAACCAGTAGCAACAGTAGCAAAGGGCTGCAGTTGTTGCGCCGAGACCGCTGCAGCAGCAACAGCAGCAAAGGGCTGTAGTAGTTGTTGCGCCGAGACCGCTGCAGCAGCAACAAAACCAGCAGCAACAGCAACAAAGGACTGTAGCACTTGTTGCGTCGAGACCGCTGCAACAGCAACAAAGGGCTGTAGCTGTTGTTGCGCCAAAACCGCTGCGACAGCAACATAACCAGTAGTACAGCAACAAAGGGATGTAGCTGTTGTAGCGCCGAGACCGCTGCAACAGCAACAAAGAGCTGTAGCTGTTGTAGCGCCGAGAACGCTGCAGCAGCAACAGCAGCAAAGGGCTTCAGCTGTTGTAGCGCCGAGACCGCTGCAAAAGTAACAAAATCCAGCAGCAACAGCAGCGGCAAATGGCTGTAGCTGTTGTTGCGCCGAGACCGCTGCAAAAGCAACAAAAAAAGCAGCAACAGCAACAAAGGGCTTTATTTGTTGCGCCGAGACCGCTGCAGCAGCAACAAAACCAGCAGCAACAGCAACAAAGGGCTGTAGCTGCTGTTGCGCCGAGAACGCTGCAGCAGCAACAAAACCAGCAGCAACAAAGATCTGTAGCTGTTGTTGCGCCGAGACCGCTGCAACAGCAACAAAACTAGCAGCAACAGCAACAAAGGTCTGTAGCTGTTGTTGTGCCGAGACCGCTGCAACAGCAACAAAACCAGCAGCAACAGCAACAAAGAGCTGTAGCCGTTGTTGCGCCGAGACCGCTGCAGCAGCAACAGCAGCAAAGGGCTGTAGCTGTTGTTGCGCCGAGACCGCTGCAAAAGCAACAAAACCAGCAGCAAAAATCTGTAGCCGTTGTTGGGCCGAGACCGCTCTAACAACAACAAAACCAGTAGCAACAGCGGCAAAGGGATGTGGTTGTTGCGTCGAGATCGCTGCAACAGCAACAAAACCTGTAGCAACAGCAACAAAGGGCTGAAGTTGTTGCGCCGAGACCACTGCAGCAGACACAAAACCAGTAGCAACAGCAACAAAGGGCTGAAGTAGTTGCGCCGAGACCACTGCAGCAGACACAAAACCAGTAGCAACAGCAGCAAAGGGCTGTAGTTGTTGTGTCGAGACCGCTGCAACTGTAACAAAATCAGTAGCAAAAGCAACAAAGGGCTGTAGTAGTTGTTGCACCGAGACCACTGCAGCAGCAACAAAACCAACAGCAACAAAGGGCTGTAGTTGTTGCGCCGAGACCGCTGCAGCAGCAACAAAACCAGCAGAACAGCAGCAAAGGGCTGTAGTAGTTGTTGCGCCGAGACCGCTGCAGCAGCAACAAAACCAACAGCAACAAAGGGCTGTAATAGTTGTTGCACCGAGACCACTGCAGCAGCAACAAAACCAACAGCAACAAAGGGCTGTAGTAGTTGTTGCGCCGAGACCGCTGCAAAAGCAACAAAACCAGCAGCAACAGCAGCAAGGGGCTGTAGTTGTTGCGCCGAGACCGCTGCAACAGCAACAAAACCAGCAGCAACAGCAACAAAGTGCTGTAGCGCCGAGACCGCTGCAAAAGCAACAAAACCAGCAGCAACAGCAACAAAGGGCTGTAGCTGTTGTTGCGCCGAGACCGCATCAACAGCAACAAAGGGCTGTATCTGTTGTTGCGCCGAGACCGCTGCAACAGCAACAAACCCAACAGCAACAAGGATCTGTAGCCGTTTTTGGGCCGAGACCGCTTCAACAGCAACAAAACCAGTAGCAACAGCAAAAAAGGGCTGTAGTAGTTGTTGCGCCGATGCGGCTGCAGCGGAAACAACACCGACAGCACCTGCAACAGCGACAACAGTAGGAGCGCCAAGAACACCAGCACCACCAACATCAGCACCACCAACATCAACACCACCAACATCAACAATAGCAACCACCACCGCAACAACCTCAACGAGGCAATATTCAAATACCTATCTATTTCAACACTGTTCAATTTAATTTAATCAACATGGGGCATTTCATGTAGATGCAGGTTGATTTCATATTACTTGCTGTTGGCATTATCACTACTTTACGCTAATGTTAAGTGAAATCGTGATGAAAGTTTTACTATTTATAAACTGTGAATCCACTCTTTGTTGTTTCGGAAAATTATTTCAACTTTAACATATTCCTCAACTTGGCAAAGCTTTGTTCTAAATACTTATATTTTAATTTTATATCATAATGACATATTTTTACTTTCTCTATACGCACTATGTATACAGTGTATAGAGAATATATTGCACTCCACCAAAAAATGTGATACCGAGATTTCACCGGAAATACTCTTTTTGGATACAGGGGACCCTAAAACATATTTTCAGAAACTGGTCCGTGTGTGTGTGTGTGTGTGTGTGTGTGTGTGTGTGTGTGTGTCTCCGTGTGTCAGTGTGTCAGTATGTCCGTGAACACGACAACTCAAATACGAAAAGTCGCTTAAGTACCAAACTTGATATTTCAGTTTAGTATCTTCCTGGGATGCGACTGTCAGAAAGGTTTCCACTGATGAATCATCCCCTGACATTCATGCAAAAGGATGTGAAACATCTATTACTTGGAGAAAAATTCTACCATCCCAAACTTTCTTTACATGGAACTTTTCGAAAATTTTGATTTTCTAATAAATGGCTCTAATATACGATATTCTAATCAAGATCGTTAAAGTTATTTACCTGACAAATAAAATGTATATTTTGAATTTTCTGGGAATAGCCTCTGAAGACTCTTTATTCTGGATGAATTTTTCATAACTACTAAACCATAAGAGATGGGCAAAGACTTAACCCACAAAAGATGTAGAGCACGTTAAAACACACACTTTATGTTGTATACATTTTTTTCTTGGAGTTGATCGTTTTTGAGATATAAGTTTTTCAAAGCTGAAAGCAAGAAAAAGGAATACTTTTCTCATACAGGAATTTGCCAACTCTTGTCCAAACAAACAAAGGACCATCAGTCGCATAGCAACCAGCTTTTGGCTTTCACTTTAACCTATGGTACTCCCTGATTTCGCTTCTACTTACAATAAAGCAAGAAATACGACTATTTCTGCTAATTTTTCTCCATTAGCATGAAATAAATAAAAGATAAGCTTATTAACAATAATAATTTACAGAGATATAGAGAAAGTCATGTGAATAGAACACATCAGATTTTTTTCTGAGTCTTCTAGATTCTATTGATCAGCCAATAGTTTTTTGCAACATGAGCTACTTGGTTCTTAGCAGTTGTAGCAGACATGTTTTTTTTTTTTTTTTATGGCTCTCTTTCAGCATTTTAACCACTCTTACCTTACTATTGATTAAAATAGCAAACATATTTATTATATAAACAAAAATACCATGAAAACTGGATTCTATAAATATATTATATGAATATATGAAGAAATTTGTATTTGTTGCTTGTTACCATCCTTTAACCTGGAAGGTCATGGCGGAAAATGAATGAAATGTGAAATGATGCTCAAATGATGTCTGTGTACATGGGACTCTTAAAATTGCTCTGCATTGGCCTGCTCAGGACAGGCGACGTCCCCCCCCCCCCTTTATCTGGGAAACTCGCCCTAAAAGTGACCAAAGCTTGCTACCTCTTGAAGTTGAGGCGGGCTATTATAGTGTGAAGTTTGTGTTTCTGATGTGTTCCATTCACATGTCTTCCTCTACATCTCTGTAAATAATTATTGTTAAAAAGTTTATGCTTCTATTTACTTCATCTTAATTTAGAGAACTTAGTAGAAATAGTCTTAGTACTTGCTTCCTTGCAAGTAGAAGCTAAATAAGGGAGTACCATAGGTTAAAGTGACAGTCTATTGACCACAGCAGAGTTTGGTCAGTCGACTGCGGAATAGACTGCTCAGCAGCATCAAGATCTTTCTGCGAGATGTTCGACTAAAATATTCAAATCATGCTCGTTGATAATTCCCAGGCCTCGCACAGATGTGGCGCACCAGACGGTAGCTTGTATCCACAGTTACAAGTCAATAGCCTGTTTAGTTTTCGAATGAAAGCATTTTAAACAAGACAACTGTGCCATCCAGAATGACACTTATGGTGAACCCTCCCCAGTAATAACTAATTGTAATTTTGTAATCCAAATAATAGATGAATCATCCCCTGACATTAATGCAAAAGGATGTGAAACATCAGTGGAAACCTTTCTGACAGTCGTGCAGTTTCTGAAAATGCTACATAACCTATAAGTGACCACCCCACCCATGGTAGTGAAAGGACCCTTCGTTGGATGGTTCAGGTAATTTTTACTTTCTCTACACGTACTATGTACAGAGTGTATAGAGAAGGTATTGCACTCCACCCAAAACTTCGATACCAAGATTTCATCGGAAATAATGTTTAAGGTCCCCCGTATAAAAAAAAAATTAAGCATTTTCAGAAACAGGTCCCTGTGACTGAACAGGATAACTCAAAAACGAAAAGTCGGTAAAATACTAAACTTAGTAGGTATATAAGTTTAGTATCTGCGACACGAAGATTTCGAGAAAAATCCCCCCGCCCCAAACCATACTTAACACGAAAACGTTTTCGAAAATTTTCACTTTCTGAAAAATGGCTAACGATTTTGATTAAAATATCGTATATGAAATATATTAACCTATAAATAATAATAAAATGTGTATCTTGAATTTTCTGGGAAAAACCTCTGAAGACTACTTTATTCTGGAATTTTACATAACTGCTAAACCGTAAGAGATGGACAAAACCAGTGCAGGCTCGAGGCCAAATTATCTGGTAGAGCACAATTTTAAGATTGACTAAAATTAAACCTAAATTGAGTATTATTTGTGGATATTCTTTAACTGCTACTGTTCAAATCAATTCTATATTGGGCATAAAATACCACTTAACGTTGCTCAGAGGCCTCTATCAGGCTCGAGCTTTTTTTACGTGCCGTTAATCTATGACACGGTATCAACGACTTCTCTTTCCTTATGAAGGAAGGGATTTTACGCCTGAGAAAAAAAAAAAAAAAAATCTGCCGGTTTTGACAGACCAGAGGCTAGCATGTTACCCCTAGATCACGGATGACGACAGACTAAGTTATCAGTAGAAATGAAATGCTAATTTGTGTATAAGCACAAACCTTTGTTTGTAGATGCAGTCCATCCTTCGATCCTTTACTTGAGAAAATACTTCGCGTTCTGTTCCTAATTTTAATCAAAGATTTATCGATGTGTTTCGAGAAATTAGAATACGAACCGTCGCCTTCACTGTTTACCAAATGTCAACATTATCAGAGGCGATCCTACTGCAAATTAATGCATAGCTCGTCTTAACAGCCGATGCACTCGAGATTCCAATCTTCAATACTACCTCACTCAACGTTATAGCTAATGTTTGTCAATTACAACGTTCATGATGTCTCTTCACAAACGCAGCTCGCTTTTCTCTCAGAAAATTATGGAAACTACCCTTAAAGTAAAGTAAACCTCGATCGTGATATTAATATCTTAGGCGATGGTTTGTGAAGTATACAATTGCTTATCAATAAAATGCTTATCAGTATCTTGGGGTTTTCCTTCTTAAGGGGAGTATGAACACTGCCGTTTCTTTGAACGCTAGCAACTGATAAATCGGCATGTTATTCTCCAGCGCATTTGGATTATGTTTCATTAACACGTGAAATACATTCAAGGCACTTTTTCACCACTTCTTATCAGTTTCCTCTTAAGGTGGATATTTTAATTCTCAGCACTCATTTTCAAAACACTAGCCACTAATCACCTCTCGCATGTAAGATCCATTTTACTATTTGTTCATGTCCATAATTTCAATAACTATTGGTTATTTGGCTTTTTCCTGTTTTCAAGTGAATCTTAAAATGCACTATAAATAATAATGCATTAGTTACTCCATAAAATTTAAACGACATGGCATTCTTCATATAAACCAAGAGTGTTCACATTCCTGGACTGGAAATACCAATAACCTGTATTTTGTAACCTAAATGTAATGCAACTTCTAATATTGTCTTCACTGGCGTAAATACATTAGTTATTAAACAAAACATTTAACTCTGATTCTAAGAAATCTTCTTTCTTTTTCCAATTTAAAATAGTGGTTTTAGTGGACAGTCAAATTTGCTATTCTGAACAGATTGGACATTTATGAAATTGCGAAACACAAGACTGTTTCAATGATTACGCTTAATAGATAGTAGATAGATTAAATAAGAGAAACGGAAATTTACTCAATCAAGAGAAGCATTTAAAAGTTTGAATCTCTATGTATCTATTTCATGGTAAACAAAGAGCATACCTGAGAAAACTAAAATGTCAAATTTGTTTTACTTGCCCCATAAAATGGGATATATAATAATAATAATAATAATAATAATAATAATAATAAAAAAACTGTTCTTTATTATACAAATTATTTGTTCCGACAAATTATAACTAAGATTCTTTTAGAGAACAAACTCTGATACTTGCGCAACAATTTTGACTTAGTTTTGTTTTGATCCTCAAGCAGGCCGGGGCGATATGCTCCAAATTTCACGTCCAAACTGACTCAACCATTTACTACACTCTCTGCATTCCCAATTGAAAATTTACTCAACCGTGTGCTACACTGTGTTCCCAACTGAAAACTGATAACTGTATGCTACATGCTCTGCTTTCCCAATTGTAAGCTGACTCACGCCACAGCTGTCCTTTTTCCACCTGTTTATGGCGCGGCAATAAACGACCAGAAGTAATGGTAACTGTCAAACCACTGCCGGTGTAACAGTCACAGGTTCATTGTAACGGCACGCATGTCCACTCCCGCAAATGCAACAATCAGCTATGATTTCCAAGGAAGAAGATGTGAAGAAATTTCAATTGCAAGGTGGTGGTAGAAATGTAAACGTTTGATCACAAAATGTGAACTTGCTTCCTTTCAAGCAACATTTTACTCCTTTCCTTAGGGAGAATTTACACATTTTCAGATGGAGTTAAATATAAAAAATAAGAGGAGCAGAAACCTTCTGTATGGTAAGAGAGCCAACCTATTACGCAGACTCAAGAAATAAAACATGTTTTCTACTTATCACACAGACATTTTCACGAGCTTAGCTTTGACCTGTAATATTGACATCAGATTTGGGGTTATAAGGCTGGAGAAATAAATCAGATTGTTATATCTCCATACAACTACATCTAGATTGAGTCAGATACTGAAGCTAAAGAAGCTAATAGCCATTTCTCATTCTTAAACTGCAGCACAGAATCCAGTAATATAAATATCCTCAATACCCTTACATGTAGAGAGATGGCTGGTTTTCAAATGATTTGGGACTAGAAGTAAGGATACTTGATATGGTGCTATGTCTCAAGTCTACCAATGTTAATGTCTCCATACAATTACACCTAGAGACACTGCTAGTTACTTTCTCTACACGTGTTATGTACATAGTGTATAGAGAAGGTATTGTATTGCACCCAAAAATTCGATACCGAGCTTTCACCGGAAATATATGTTTTGAGACCCCCTGAATCCAAAAAAGCACTTTTAGAAAAATGTGTGTATGTCTGTCTGGGCAGCATCGTTCGAAAATGAAAAGATCGTTAAACCAAACTTGACACGAAGATTTTGATAAAAATCCCTCTACCCCAGAATACCCTTTACATGGAAACAAATTCGAAAACTTTGATTTTCTTAAAAATGGTCTAACGATTTTGATTAAAATCTCGTATATTTAAGATATTTAATTGACAAATAAAATGCACATCTTGAATTTTCTGGGAATAGCCTCTGAAGATTACCTTATTCTGGATGAATTTTACGGATATTTGCATAACTGCTAAACCGTAAGAGATGGAACCGTAAAACTTACCACACAGAAAATGTAGAGCACGTTAAAACACACAATTTATGTCTTATATATATCGTTTTAAAGATATTCCTTGTTTTTATTTTCAGCTTTGAAAAACTAATACTTTTCTCAAATACGAACACGTCCATACAAGGAAAGGAACTTCAGTCACACAGCAACCTGCTTTTGACTATGACTTTAACCTATGGTAGTCCCTTATTTCGCTTCTACTTACAAGGAAGCAGGTAATAAGACTATTTCTGCTAATGTTTTCTCAATTAGCATGAAGTAAATAGAAGCATAAGCTTTTTAACAATAATTTGTTGCAGAGTTGTAACTAAAGTCATGTGAATGGAACATCATATTTTTTTTAAGTAAGGTGTGACTAGAAGTAAGAATACTTGTTATGGAGCTGTGTGTCAAATTCACGAGAAAGAATTTAAATACTCAACATTGGATTGTAGCAAAGTAGTCAATTCTGATAAGTCTGCAATACGGCACATTACCTTCCAGATTCTTCACTAACCATTCCAACAGTCCCCTACCTGTATTCTTGTGCACAAACTATTTAGTGCAACTTTATAACCTAATTCGCTGGTAAATTGATGAACTTTTTTTTCTTGCACGGCGAAGAAATTCTCCACCCAGGTACTCCCCGAGCCCTACGGCGTACCACCAGCCGTCTAAGTTTTCTTATTCTCTATTATGTTCGTTGTTAGAATTACGTTATAATGAATGCAAATAGAAGTACTAAAGCAACACATTAATAAAATGGACGTTATAACATTTCCACACTTAATGTTTTATTATAATTCTAATACTTAGTGAAAGCAACAATGATAAAGCAAACAAATGAATAGCTCTAACATGTACAACGAGCGCTGTAGGTAGAGAAGTTATTGTGTTTTATACAAAAATTGCATACCTACATTTCACCATAAATTCAAGTTTTGAGTAACATTGAATCTATAACAAAAACCACACCTTTTAGCAAAAGGTTCTATTGTGTGCACGTGACGAATATGTGCGCATGCATATGAGAGATAGCGGCATGGGGACGGAAGAGGCAGTGTATGAGAAAAGCTTGGGGTACTGAACTTTTCAGGAATGTGTCCTGGCCACAAACTATACACGAGACAACAGTATCAACTACATTCACTTTATCGGTTACTAGAACACTACACGTGATACAGCACTTACACTTTTGGTACACTTGAGAGGTCCTTCAAAATGCATCACTTGAAGCACTTTGGAATTTCCATTCATTGAGTATAGAAAGACGATTATAAAAGAATCGAACGATATTCATTTGTAAACAGACTTTTGTAATCGGTGAAAGAAATTTGGAGTTGTTTGTTGTAGGAAGGCTATTTATTAATATTATTTTGTTTAACAGATTAGCACAACACAACAGACTATGATCAAGTTGTATTTTAACCAGCACTAGATTACAGTATACGCGTTTTAAACACATGTAAAAGCAATAAAAGTATGACGTTCTTATCACTAAAGCTCAGTTGTCTGTTTCCTATAAATTTGTGTGCCACAAAAAGAAGAAATACCCAAATAACAATCGCTGGCTAAACTATTTGTTTGTCTAGTTAAATTTCTCTATATTCTGTAGCTCCGGTGTAACACTTCTCACATTCTCTGAAACAACGGACTACATAGATAAAATATCTCTGCTGATTATAGTAACAAATGTGTGAGTAGTCAAGGTTCTATATATTGTGTGACAATGTGCAATACACTTGTCACACAATAGTGTGACTACACAGATTAAACACTGCTGATTATGTAACAAACGTGTGAGTAGTCAGGGTTCTAAATATTCTGTAACTGTGTAGTACACTTCTTATTTCAGAAACCTGAGAAAGTGACAACGGACTACACAGATAAAATGCTCTGTTACAGAACATATAGAACCTCGACTACTTGCACGTTTGTTACTATAATCAACAATGTGTAGTACACCTGTCACCGTCATGTGCACTAGCAGTGTCAGGTCTTGCCCATGTTCTACACGACAGTGCTCCAAGTCCATCAGTCGAGTGTATGACAAGTCAGATTCGGTTAACCCATGAGCTAGCAGGTTTGATGAGCAAAAACGGGTAATGGAGGGGAAACGCTTCTTACTGACAGACAAGCAAGAGGAGAATTTGATTCTGCAAGGACAACATGTGTTTTGAAAATAAAAACAGTTTTTTAAAAGAAATAGTTGTTACATAGCTAATAAACTGTTTAAAATGGCACGAGAGAAATAACTTATGAGAGTTATAACAAGATACGGATAGCATTGTTTTATAAAACACTACTATTGTGCATCTCCGTGTATATAAATCTATTTAAATTTCCGAATTTTAAGGTTTATGTATTTAAGTAGTAATTAACATATTCTGTATTTGAAGTTTGTTGTACCATTGTAGCGCATTTATTTTACAGCAGCAATTGACGGAGCAGCATTAACAATTACAGGCAGCAACAATGACAATTACAGGCAGCAACAATGACAATTACAGGCAGCAACAATAACAATTACAGGCAGCAACAATAATTACAGCAACAACAGGCAGCAGCATCATCGCAGTATCAGCAACCACACTTATAAGGCAACAATAATTTCTGGCAGCAACAATAACAGCAACATTTTAACAATGAGCAGCAACCACGGTAACTATTACACGCGATAACAGTAACAGGCAGCAGCATCTTTAACAATACCAGCAGCAGCAATAGTGATAGCAGCACCTCCGACAAAGTGCCCGCCTGGGTAGTGTAATTGTAGCGTGTCTGGTTCACATTCAAAAGGTCGCGAGTTCGAATCTCGCTAACCGGTCCCCATGGCCACCCTCGCCAAGGCCTCTCGCTTTGATGCTTCGTGGACAGGGGATCGTGGGTTCGAGTCCAGCTTTGGGATGGGTGTTATATGTTTGTGCAATGTGTATATGTTTGTGTAAAGGAACAGTAAAACCAGTAATCATACAGTAAATTTAGGGGGGGATGTAAACAGGGGATACAGCGCCGGAGTCCTGACCAGGTAAGTAGGGCATTTTGTTTTCATTCCTTGATGGTGGCAGGTGAAATGATGCCCTTTAAGGGGGCCATTAGTACAGTTGGTAAATGAGCTCTGAAGCTCGCTGAAGCAGAAGTTTTGTGGGACAAGATCCAAATAAGGGTGCCAACAGATCGCAATCCTGACATGCTTTTGATATTGAAGACTAGCAACTGTCTTCTTCATTTACAATGCGTTTCGTCATCAACATGTTATACTGTTTTTTAAAGTTTCTCCCCTTGATAGTTATTACGGGTTGAGTCCTGTCTGGTTTTACCCATAAGCAGTGTTCTCTTTCATTTTCTCGATTTCTGTGCTTTTACTCTAGCCTAAAAATTGTTTTTATATGTCGATTCTTCTGCTTGTTTGCACATCATATTTGTCTTTCCTACGGGTTTTCGTAGAGGAGATCTTGATCACGCAAAGATTCCAAGACTGCTGCCTTTCCCCTTTCTCTTCCAATTGTAGATGACTGGGTTACAACTGGTGGTGGACGTATTTGGAATTACGAAACAATGGCTGCAGAGTAATCTTCTGCATCTTCCCAGAACTCACCGTCATCTGTTTTTACTTTCTCTATACACTATGTACATAATATGTATAGAGAAAGTATTGTATTGCACCAAAAATTCGATACCAAGATTTCATCGGAAATACATTTTTAAATTAAAAAAAACGCCCTGAATAAAAAAAAAATTGAAAAATGTCTTGTCAACTAAAATCAAGGAGTCTCTCTCTGCTAAAGACAATCTACCAACCTGTTTTTTTTTTTTTTACCTTTCACACTCAGTACTACATTGTAAATTATTGAAGGTTCACTTTGTGTACTTGCAAAGTATCAAAAAATGCAGAAACCTTTTCTTTGGTGAAACCCTTTGCCCTGGCTATTGAGATAAGCTCAGGTTTCTGAAAAAACCTCAACCATTTTTTACAAGTAACATGCTTAACTGGAGAAAAAGGATGTTTAAGATTATTTCCAGATGGCTAGCTCATATTCTAAAACTAATTTCTTTCCCGAAGCCCACAAAATCTGATACCCACAACTTGGCAATATTTGGAACGTTCTTTTAAAGATAGTTTCCCAAAACACATTTTCTGCCTATGCCAGAGCCCAGATTCTCTTCCAACTTCTACCTTTACATGATCTAGAACTGTGAATTTTGCCACTTGAAATATTTTGGATGTGGCTCATTTTTTTTTATTACTTTCTCAACTTCTACTATATACATAGTGTATAGAGGGTATTTTATACCTTCCAAAATTCAATACCAAGATTTCACCGGAAATGTTTTGGGACCCCTGAATCCAGAAAAGGCACTTTCAGAAAGAGAAAGAGAAAGAGAGAGAGAGAGAGAGAGAGAGAGAGAGAGAGAGAGAGAGAGAGAGAGAGAGAGAGAGAGAGAGAGAGAGACTGTGGGCAGCATAGCTCAAAACGAAAAGTCCGTTAAATATCAAACTTGATAGTTAAGTTCGGTATCTTCCAAGGATGTGACGCACATTTTCAAGAAAATCCCCCCCACACCCAACTACCCTTTATATGGAACATTTTTCGATTTTTTTTTATTTACTCAAAAATTGCTCTAATGATTTTGATTAAAATACTTATACATTTAATTTGCCATAAAAATACCTTAAACATATCTTGAATTTTCTGGGAACAACCTCTGAAGACCTCTTCATTGTGGTTGACTTTTGTAAAACTGGCAAACGAAAGAGATAAAAATCACACAAAAATGTAGATCTCATTTGAACAAAATCTTTGTCATTATTGTACAATTATTTTTTTTTATAGAGCTAACCGTGTTTGATAGGAAAAGTACTACAAGAAAATTGCAATATTTAACACAGGATATTCTAGACATTCGAACATTCAAGATAAGATGTGGTAAAATAAGAATATGCCTACATTTAAGATAAGATCTGATAGAATAAACATATGACATTATTCTGAAGTTTAAGATAGGATCTGGTAGAAGAACTCCATTTTAACGTTTAAGGTTGGATAAAGCAGACTAAGGGTATACTAATATTTACTATAGTATGTGGTAAAGGTTTTCTAACATTTAATGTAGGATATAGTAATTAAGATGCAGTATAGTAGAAAAAGCAAACCAGTTCTACAATTTAGGATAGGATATGGTAGAATAAGCTTATGATAAAATTTAATATTCGATATGGTAGAGGGCGGATACTGGGGTAATGTCATTTAACATAGAGGAAGTGGTACAAATGTGGAAACAGTTTTATATGCAAACTATGTTTTTAAACACTCTTCGGATACAACGCCGCTGCAGAAATATACTTGAATACACTGTTAATCCGTAATGATGCTTAGAACATTAATATTAAATGCAGTTTATGATAAGTAATGCGAAAGCAAAATGATGCCTCCTTTATTTTGACGAAAAAATGCTGGTAATCTGGAAACGTTATAACATTAAGCAAATTAATAGTTTTATACAAAAAAAAAATGTTATAAATCATACATCTAAGATTTATATAACCAAAGAGAACATGTTTTAGGAATACTACTTGCACATACAATTTTATTGACAAAAATCATATGTAATTTTCATTTTTACCATTGGAAAATTCGGAACGACCCCTCGTTTCACAAATTAACCACTGTATTCAAAGTTCTCCTCGATTGTCCACAGAAAAAGCATTTCCACAAAATGTGCAAGTTGCAGCTGCTTCATCGGGGCAGTTTCACCAATACGAATTTTCATATTTGATTTCCAGAGGAAAAAACATACACTCCACTTACACTCGACACTATACAGATCATTTACACTTCCGCTGTTTAGCTGAGCCAGGAATTCGGTGTTGTTGGACGCCTCTGCCTATGGAGATCCTGAATGGCCTCACTTAAGTCCTGGATTTCTCGCAGACAGGTGACAGACTGACAGCGAGACGGATGCTGACTGCGATGGCTGAGATGGTGAAGCTCGGGCTGGCTGCACTGGTGCTGAATGCCTGCGCTTGGGGTAGAGGCTTGCCCGGTGTTGCGTCCTCTGCCTCCGCAGGAAGCACAGAACCGACGGCGTCGTGGCCAGTACGCTCAGCGGTGGTTAAAACGGTACCACACTAGTGGTATCGCGGCGTTCAGGAGCAGGTCTCCTGGCTCTGCCTATACACACAGCAGCGTTCCGGCCAGGTCTCTCCCTAACAAGGGCAATCCTGCCGTCAAGGCAGTTTCTACGTCTGCCCGGTCCATCAGCTCCATCGAACTAGCGGTGTGAGGGCCACTGAAACCTAGCAGCGGTGGTCACATGTTGGGTCGAAAGGTCCCAAGGGACCCCCCCCTAACCGCGACACTTTACTGGGCCGGCGGCATCTGTATCCATGGCGTGGTTGTGCTGCTCGGTGCCGGTGAAGCAGCGGCGATTGGCAGCGCTGATACTAAGCGCAACAAAGAAGCGCTCTCTGCCGGCGAGGATGCTGAAGAAAGTTCCCTTCCTGTGGATGCCAGATGAGTGGTGGCAGCTGAAGAAGCGGCGCGTATGCTCCGATGTTTCTTCGGCATCTCGAAGGGCAATCCCCACTCTCCACTTTATTAGGGTTACTGCCAATTACAGAAACCTAAAAATGGCAGCAAGTCTGCCAATCTGCAATTACTGTACGTAAAACGAAATTACTAACGCACCCAATACAAGAGGTTTCCAATATGCTAAATACCTTCTCTATACACCATGTGCATAATATGTTTAGAAAGTAAAAATTATAATCGCAAATCTAGGAAAGAATACTCGTATATTTATAATTGTGATGCTTATATAATGCAGTAGAATAAAATTTGGATCAAGTACGTTAAACTTATAAAATTTGAAATAATCAGGATATAATATATCAAGGTATTTTAGCTTCTAAGTTGTCCACCAAAGAGAATTAAATAGGATTTAAGATATGCAAATAATTAAAAGAACTGAGTAAGAATAAGAATTCAGTTGGAGTTAAAGGACTATAAGATAAAAATAGTACAGGAAAAGCTGATAATGAGGATACACTAAGAATCAGTTTAGATTGCAATAAGATGGAGAGACGTTGAAGCAGCAATATGGAGTTGGGGGAGACGACAGCAGGTGTTAAAGTAGTATGATGGGACTAAGATAGGATTGTATGTCTAATGGTTAGAGGAGCCTGGGAACCAGTGTAACCAGTGTGGGCCTCTTGTTGCATTGAATTGAGAACACAGGTATTAGTTTTGATATTCTCCCTAGAAATAAAACCCTGAGTATTATCTGTGTGGGCCTCTTGTTACATAGAACTGAGAACACAGCTATTAGTTTTCAAATTCTCCCTAGAAATAAAACCCGGAGTATTATCTGTGTGGGCCTCTTGTTACATAGAACTGAGAACACAGGTATTAGTTTTGATGTTCTGACTAAAAATAAAACCCTGAGCATTATCTGTGTGGGCCTCTTGTTGCATAGAATTGAGAGAAAGCAGGTATTAGTTTTGATATTCTCACTAAAAATAAAACCCTGAGCATTATCTGTGTCATAATCTTGTTATACAGGATTGAGACCACAGGATGATTTTCCGAAATAAAAATAAATAAATTGGGTTCAGAGTTTATAAATAGAACTTTAATCACACTTTCTCTTAACATTAGTATAGAGCAAAGTAATGGTGATAATACCAACAATAAGTCATACGAAAACAACCTGGTTCTACATGAAATGCTCCACGTTGATAAATAGGACTATTTCAATAGTGTTAAATTTAATTTGATCTATTTGAACATTACCTTGTTGCTGCTGTGGTTGTTGTGGTGGTGGTGGTGGTGGTGGTGGTGGTGGTGGTGGTTGCTGTGGAAGAAGCTGGCGAGGTGGTTGTGGATGTTGTGCAATGTAATATATTGGGTAATGTTGCCGTTTAAGACAGACAGCAAACTTTTGCATCTGAAAGGTGCAATGTTCAGCGTAATGGAGCATATATAGTTGTTATTGCGAAAAGGAGGGAAGGTAGCGCAGTCATACGGTAGTGTGGAAAGCATGAAATTTGCAATTAACAGTACATGCCTTAGGAAGCGTAACCATAGCAAGGCGGGGAAACCCAGAAATATATACAATAGAATAGAATATAATTTATTCACCTTAAGAAATACAATGAATTCATGGCTTCGTCAATGAGGCAGTGCATTCATAGGAAGGTGTCGGAAACTCTGAAATATGCAATTATATGCGTCAAGGAGCGCATATACGGTTCTTCTGAATATCTCCTACTGTTCTACACCTTTTTCATATTTTCTTCAATGACAAAACAGCCCTTTTTAAGGCTACCAATGACATAACTAAGAGCACGTAGATCTGGTTGGGCTGACAATTATTCTTACCACTAATTATGATGCTTATTATTATTATTATTATAATTATTATCATACTACCACCACCAATAATAATAATAAAATAATAATATTATAAACAATATTAGTAACAGTAATATTATATAATTTTTATTTACCACTAATGCTCCTGTTTTCATTAAAAAAAACAAAGCTACTGTTAAATAAGTTATCGATTGCTTTGTGTATTAAATTTCTCCATTTAACCCAAAATATTACTTGATCAAACGTATTAAGAGCACCGCAATTGCAGTGTGACATAGATGGGGTTATCTTTATGTTTTGATGAAATCGCCTTTAGCTAGCTCATGTACCAAATAACCTCAAATCAACAGCTGCAATAAGTAGGATTAATGGTGGAAAATAGATGCAGTCTTCTTCTAGAATTGCCAGGCCCTTCGGCTACGTCATATACCCGCCATTTAGCAACATATAACCGTGCTACTACTGCCATCTTGCGGCTATTCACCGATTGTATTCCTTTGGCACTATGTGCTCCGTTCCAAAGCGGTTTTTGAATTTCCAAAGTTGGTATGGTTTTGCGGCATTACGCGGCCAACTGACCCTTAAACGGCAACATTACCGTATATTGTATCCCTCCCGTTTTCGGTTGTATTTCAGTCAGTTTTCATCATTCAAAGATGTTCGGAAGCAAACGAACTCGATAGGAGACAGAAGAACGTACACTCTTGTTGCCACATTTTTGATAGTCGCGTCCTTATTTCTCCTTTTGGTTTTGCACGGTGTTCCTATAATTTGCTCTATTTGCCCATATTACCCTCTTTTTAACCAAAAAATGTGACCCTCTTTGCCTTATTATGTCAATTGGCCAACTCGCCAGCGTTACAAGGTCCATTGTCGAGGTTGTCGTAACTGCTCCTGTTAATCTTAATAAGGCTTGCCTTTGTGTTCTTAGTAATTTGATGTTCTTTATTAATTTAATTCAATATGCCCATATACCTGCTCCATATGATGCGATACCTACCAAGAAACTATGTCTTTAATCACAAGTGGTAACAAACTTTCTGGTCACCAAGGTTGACAATTTCATTAGAACTCCGCTTGCCTTGCCTCGAATTCAATCAATATGATTATCAAAGTTTAGTTGCTCATCGAGGTGTTTTCCCAGGTATTTTGTTACTTTTTGTCTTTTGACTTTCATATTTTGATTTTTACCGATGGATCTCTCTAGTTTACAAATAGCACCACAAATGTTGAAAGGTAGTTTGTTGGATTTACACATCTATTGATACACTCCACTGAAATTTTCGATTTCTCTTCCAGTTCAAGTCCATTATTCGCTTCCACCAGGATTAAAATGTCCTCGGTATAGACAACAACCTCCTTTATGGTTTTTTAAGTTATCAAGTTTTTCTAGGAGGGGTAAAATGATTACAGGCTAGTGTAGAGTTAAATTATACGATGCTACCGTCTAACTGGCCTAGTAGCCCAATATCTGTGTGAGGCCCGGGACTTATCAGCCGACCCTCATAATAGAAATTATGATGCTACAAAAGAAATTAGGACAGAATGATAAGATAGCATAATATAATTGGAATTGGGTATTGCTAATAAGGATACAGAGGAGGCTAGAATTGGGAAAGCATCTTGCAGGGATAGCAGTGAGCCAGGACACATTATGTACAGAGACATCCGACTAAGAATCTTCAATATTTTAAAGTTGTGAGCGAGGATGCGTTGTTTATCATTACAATTTTGTTGCAGACTTGTCTTCGTTATATACATATAAATGGTGATTTGATAATATAATAGTTTGATCTTGGTGGTAGTACTGAAAAAAAAAATGCAACATAACACGTTCTGTTAACTTTTATAAATCAGCGATTATGTGAACAATCGCAAGTGAACAATTTGAACAATCTCTTTGTATTGGTCAAGTTTTATTAATAATGCCAATTATATCCCATAGTATATAATATAAACCATACAAATATTTATGGGTAAGTACCTATATTAGGATTGAAGCGCCAGTTTTTGTAACAATTTTGAACATTATCTCCTTCTAGGAATGCATAAATCTCAATTTTTAAACCCTCCCCCCCCCCCAAGAATAGGAATTGTCAAGCTCTTCAAAAAACAGTTCTTGACAACGATCTCAATCTCAAGTTTTTTGCTGTGATAAGCCATTGCTCCATTTCTGGAAACAAGAAATCGTAGGGGGGCAGGTCAGGCAAATAGGGCGGGGTGCAGAAGCAATTCCTGAAGTTTTGGGGTCAAACAGCACTTTCTTCTGCACCGAATTGGGCCATGTCTTCAACTATTGTAGAGTTGTGCAGTAATTGCCTTCCTTTTTCCAAGAAGTGAAAGTATGACACATTTTGTATCCTAAAATATCGCCATCACTATTCCAGCCATTGGGACCTTGCTAAAAAATTCACCAGAAGATGCTCATTTGTTTGTTTTCCAAAGTATAATGATTAATCTAGGATATCTTGATGAAAACTCTGCCCAACAAGGTCCTTCAGATTTTACTTAAATAGCTTCAAGCTCAGCTTCAAAGCTAAAGCCGCACTTGATTGTTGTCAAGAATCAACAGCAGCACCCGTCAGGTAGACAACTTTTTCATCTCCAAATAATCTTACAAAATATGAATTGGCATTCCTGTTGACACACCTTATGGTCTCTGCCACTTTGAAAACTTATAATAGAGGAAATCATTGCAACAGTCTCGCTGAAACATCTGCTGGGTGTCTGGGTGCTCCTCATTGAAAATGGATTTTCGAGCAGGCTTGAAGTTGAACCAATCTCTTAGTTTTCTCATTGAGATGCCACGGCATTCAATTTCACTTTCATCTACTTGAAAGTTTTCTTGTCCAACAGTAAAAACAAATCGCTGAAAGATATTGAATATTTCTCATCTTAGTGATTAAACGGCTAACTGAAATGAGTCCCAAATCTAAACTAACCTACGATTTGATAAGATAATGTGTAACAAATGACAGAAGCACTTCAGGAGTATACATTCTGGGTGTTCAAAAAAGTTTGAGAGTCTTATAGACCTAGAGCATCTGCTCCACAAGTGTCATGATTATGAATAGGGATAGCGTCTTGGGGATAGATAGCGGGACAGAATCGCAGTTAGCGCAGCATGGTGCATAGTTGTGATGTGTGTACGTAGTGGTATCAACAGAAGGAAAATGGCGAGACGCTTTCACTAGCAGTGGAAGGCGATTGAGGTAAACATTAACATGACTGAGTTACGGGAACTAACAATTTTAGTATTTACATACAGCAGTTGTTATCAGCATCATTATCCGTTTAATTGTCTCTCAAGATACATAGATTACAATGCACAACATGCAATCGTATTGTCTGAAATTCGAATCGTCTCCGATTGGTACATACAGGTTTTATATTGTGAAAAACTTTGCTCCACAACACACGATGTGATGTGGAGCAAAAGGAAATGGAACACATCATCGACTATTAGTGAAGATACTCCATCAGTAATTATTGCCGTAGCAACACCTCATAGCATATTACATATTTCAAGCATTATTGAAAATGCAACAATTCTTGTCCAAAGTGTCATTTTCTGTTTCGCACGGTCTAAAACAGGTGCCACTAGTCTCTGATTAATTGTTTGCATAAGTTCGACAGCGTTAAGCCTCTTGAGGCATTTCAATATTATATGTTTGCAAATGTGTTATTGTTGTAGATATATCTGTAACGTTCTTCTGCATGAATTGTGCTTCTTGCAATCCATTTGATGAAAGAATGATTGAAGAGCATGCACTATCATCAAAGGCATGAACTACCTGTAAAATAGTATTGCAGTATATAGCATAGTATATTGCCACGTTCCCCAACGCGTTACTAAAGGTTTACATTTGTTTAACATTATTAGTGTTTTAAGGGAGTAATGAGGTATGTGGAAATTAAATTGCAGTCGAGAATATGTAGTGTCTGAAATATGAGGTTGCGCGCACTTGTGCCGTGCCGACTTCTGCATAGGTGGAAGGATTAATTCACTATTGCGCAACTGTAGTGTATTAAGAAATGGAGTGCTAAGAATCATAACACTGCTGACCTCTAACGACATTGATTTACACCACAGTTAAACTATCAAATTGTATTAATAGACTGAAGTGCTTATGCAGTGTGCTCACTGGAAAGCGTGCTCGAATGACTATCTGTCTGGCCCTTAAGGCAAACACATGATACCAGCTGTACATATGCAAAACCTACTTAAAATGTGCACAGCTCAAGATGCGCTGCTGACATTCATGCCAAAATGACAAGTTTAACAGCATTCAAAGAAAAAATGTCCAACAAATCCACAGGGTTTAAAAAGTTAGGGTGTTGATGTGGCAACAGCCACTAAAAACCACTTATTATAAAACAGGCAACTCTGCTACGGGATAGAATAGATTATTTCAGAGACTAGACAATTTCTGCAGGTTATTAAGTACCAGATAAATGCTCCGTTTGCTCTCTATAAGGCATTAGGAAATTTCTTGGCAATTTTTATGATAAATCTTGAGCACGCAGTGTTAACAAAACTTTCTGAAGCAGCCTCATTCTGCAAGAATCTGTTGACACGAACTTTCCTCATTTAGCTGCTATCAATAGTAGACAAAATAAATCATTCCAGTGAAAGAGTAGGTTTTGCCATTTCAATACACCTAGAACCGTTTATTAGATATCTATATCATTAACGTATTTTTATTCAACAAATTCAATTGAACACTGGAATTTTAACTTCCAGATTTCTAAGCACAACTATGTATATAATTGTGAGGAAAACCAACAATTAATATAGTGTTTAAAAAGCATTTTCAAATCCTTTTCTTTGAGAGTTTCACTTTCCCTTATTACAAATAAAACATTTTTGCAGTTATGGTAAACCTAACCTTAAAATCATGAGATAAACCTTGATCAGGATGATGTATCATGCTGTTTCTAAATGAAACCGATGTTGGCGACTGTTTCCTTGCGCGTGTTCATTTAGGACTTAATTGCTGTGTGTTCGTACTCATTCTTCTTTTAATGGAGTAAACTCTACTCTTTGGGTGAGGCTGTTTAATGCTGCATGTTTACGAGTTATGGGGTTGTAACTATTGTTAGTTATGTAGCTGTCTACTTCGGTTGGTTCGTGGTAAATTCCAAATGTTAGATAATTTCTCTCTTTTATTATGTTTAAATCTAGGAATGGTAAGATAGTGTTTTAATGTGTCCAGTAAAAATCACTGTTACAATTGCTAGAATGTAGTCTACACATCTGTGACAAAACCAAGACTACATGTTCTTTCAAAAGTGCACAAAGCAGGAAATAACATGAGAAATAGCTAACATAGATGCACCCACATACAAACTATGAAAATGGCTAGTACAGAAATTTAGTGCTATACCAAAATATTCCAGCTTAAGCATAAAGAAGACAGCAACAAAACACACTATATAGAACTAAAACCAAAAATCGCTTTGGTACAATTGCTAGAATGTAGTCTACACATCTGTGACAAAACCAAAGACTACATTCTCTTTCAAAAGTACACAAAGCAGGAAATAACATGAGACAAATAGCTAACATAGATGCACCCACATACAAACTATGAAGATGGCTGGTACAGAAATGTAATGTTATACCAAAATATTCCAGCTTAAGCATAAAGAATACAGCAACAAAACACACTATATAGCACTAAAACAAAAAACAGACTACATTTGATGTAGTATGTTGTGTATGGGTTTGCTTGTATATAGAACTTTTACACCACCTTACAGAATGGTTAGTTCAAATAGACATCCAGAAAATAGAAAATAACTAAAAACTAACAATTATGCTTAAGTCAGAACTACTTCACATCCAATAAAACGATATACTAACAAACCATTGGTTTAACAGCGGAGGCCACAGCATTTCCACACATGTGCAACATTTTGCACAGATTTGTAGATGGCATTCTAACAATAGTAAAAAATGAATTTTACCGAACTAATCAAGTCCTAATCATTCAACAAAAGTAAATTTAGGATAGAAATAGTGAAAACCCATATCTTACCATTCCTAGATATAAAAATGAGAGAAAACCATCTAGCATTTGGAATTTACCACAAACCAACCCAAGTAGACAACTACATAAACGATGGTTGCAACCCCATAACTCGTAAACATGCAGCATTAAACAGCCTAACCCAAAGATTAGAGTTTACTCCATTAAAAAAAGAAGAATGAGATTGAGTATGAACACACAATCCACACAGCAATTAACAATAGTATCAGTCCGCAGCTAATTGACATTAAGGCATTAAAAACAACAAAAAAGAATCGCAGATATTGCAAAACTAAGCCAAGTAAAAGAACCCCCCCCCATCATCAAAAAAATCGCTTATCACCCACGTCTACATCATACATTCCAAAAACATGTTCAAAAATGAAATATCACTCTAGCGCCCCCAAAACAAATACAGCCTGCAGAAAATATTATTCTACGATCTGAAGGGTCCCATTCCAGAACACCAAAAATCCGGTATTTACAAAGTAAGGTGTTCAGTTTACAACAAACTCTACATAGGTAAAATGAGGAGAATTTAGAAACAAGACTGAAAGAACATCTCAAATCAAATAAATACAGACAAATCTGGTGTTGCCCTCCACTTTTAGTCATTAAACCATGAACCAGGCCGGTGCTGAATAATTAAACAAAAAATCATTAAAGGAAATGCCCCATCAATTGAAGTCTGCTGAAGATAAAGCGCACACACCCTTTAAAGATGACCAGGTAAAAATTGTCTGTTAGTGGCGATACAGTATTATCAAACTCAAACTTCTAATTCAATTACATCACAGTTACCAACTTCTGTACCACAATCATATGAACATTAATAACATAGATGTGTTACTGTAGGTCTGCTCAACCTCAACCAATCGGATATTGCTTCTTGGTACGAGATCATTTTTTTAAATTTATTTTTGACCGATCACCAATATTGCTTTACAGGCCATTGAGAACAATATACAATAGCAAATTACATGTTGAGGTTGACATATAAGGCTCCTCTATCGTAAAAAAAAAAAGAAAAAAAAACCACAAAATGTGTATTTTACATAACATATTCACTGATAGTAAATAATATTTACTTATAAGTAACAATGAATAATGGCCATTAAGTAAAAAATGGAATTCAATGACAGTAAATGTGTGGTAACAAATTAAGTAATGAAAATAGATCTATATATACAAAACACATACACCTAAAACATTTGCAACAATATAATTTATTAAAGGTGAGAAAAGTCGCTCATCGGAATGGCCGAGTAGACTGGACTCTGGTAATTTCCTTTTTAACCTTGTTCACTTTAGTTTTTTTTTTCTTTCTTTTTTCTTCCCCCCCCCTATTGACATGTCTGAGCTCCAGAGACTTAAGATTATTATAGAAAGACTGATAGTTCCCTGATGTATTATTGTAACGGAAGAATTCCTAGTTCCTGATGCAATTGATTGTTTCTTACGTACCAGGAGAATTTGTGGCGATTTGAATGAACTTATTTTATAGTACCTGTAGTCGATGAATATGTGTTTTGCTGGCTGCACCCCACACAGGAGCTGCATGTGAGATGAGTGGGCGTATCAGCAATTTATATAACAACGTTGAGCATACCAGCCCAAGTTTTGAACGTATGTTGACCAACGGATATAACTTTGTGATCCGAGAAGAAGCAAGTGAGACTGTGCGAGTAATATGTGCATTCCAGGTGAGCTTTGTGTCTAGCAGGACTCCAAGATATTTTACTGGTGTTTCAGTTGGAAGCCATGTTAATGGCTGATGGATGTGTAGTGGCGGTGGATGTTGGCAAGATTTTAGCGAGAAGATTTTGGACTCAGTTTTGTTCGTGTTTAGTGATATACGCCAAATTATGAACCATTCCGACAGAAGCGAGAGAGAAGTCTGAAGAAGATTGCCATTTTCAAGTTGTAATTTGAGTAAAATATCACCCTGTCATCTGCATACATAGCAGTACACGTGGGCTTTATCTCTGGAAGATCATAACAGTAGATATTGAAGAGTATGGGAGCGAGAATAGAACCTTGTGGTACTCGTGCAAGAATTGAGCGTGGTGTAGACGTAAAACTGTCTATGCAATTTCACCAGTAGACCTTCATGCCATTCAGTATCAACAGCTT
The DNA here is from genome assembly GCA_030762935.1 of Hymenopus coronatus. NCBI lineage: Eukaryota > Metazoa > Arthropoda > Insecta > Mantodea > Hymenopodidae > Hymenopus > Hymenopus coronatus. The sequence goes on from CM060895.1 coordinate 15,880,451, forward strand.
GTGCAATATCTTGGAATACTGCAGCAGTGTATCATGTTCTTTCGAATCTTAATGATACACTGGGTAATTCTTAGCAATTGACGAGTTGTGGAATGTTGTTGACGGAAGACAAATTGAAAGCTGGGAATAACTTTGTGATAAAGGTTGACATGCGCTTATGTATACCTTTTTCAAACAGCTTTGATAAAGTAGGGAGAAGGCTGATTGGGCGATATCTGGATGGTAAATGCTTAGGACCTTGTGGTTTATGGAATATGATAATTTCCGCTAACTTCCATGATTGAGGAAAGTACCCAATTTCAACGACTTATTGAATATATTAGATAAATAGCTATAACTAATCACCTGTTCCCCCTTTTTTCATATTTGATAAAACATGAAAACAATACATTAACTTGTTGCTGAGGTTTTCCCTATTTATAATGTACACAAATGATTTTGTTTATAGTTGATAATATATAGGTATGTATAAATTATATAATAAATACTTACTGCACTTTTTCCTATTCCACTATATATACATTGCGACAGCATTTTAGCACGACGCTTATATCAACAGTTTAATCATTAGTTTGTACATAATTAATGTAAGAAATATTTGCTCAGTAGAACGCAGAACCGTAGCGTGTAGAAGCTCGCATTATATTCTTTAAGGCTACGTGCTTTGTTAAAAATAATTTTAGGGCATTAGGGACACAAGTAACAACCCTTGGGAGGAAGAAAGGTTCACCACCGCATATTTTGGAAAGAGGGAGTTTCTCATTGTAGAGAAAGGTCACGTGGGTGGAAAATAAAGAAAAATCCAGACAGTCACGTGACAACGTTACTTTACGCGACTTTTTCCAGCCAATCAAAAAGGAGGGCAACACTCGGACCTTTAGTATATAAATGATGTGCGCACAAGAAATCGGGCTCACAAGGTAGGAAACCGCGTATAAGAAATCGGACACATGGATTTGTATATTGTATAAGAAATGTGACGAGAGACAGTCTAAGACATGCGCGGCGTCCAGTGTAGGAAATCTGTGTGTTATAAGTTAATCTGACGGGTAATTATTACCGTAAATGTTATACGGACCGTGAAAATCAAGATTACGGTGACGAGTGTAAAAACTCAGCACTTAACGTAATTTTGTTTATCAAGTTCGCAATCGGTCATGTCGGGAGTCGCAACGAGATACCAAAAATAAAACTGCGACATATTGGCATCCTAACGTGGCAACAATAAAACCATCATATATTGGTGCCCCAACGTGGGAGTTACAAATACAACTACAACATATATAAATTAGATATTGCATTGTAGCTTCCTTATTTGATAATGAAATATGAAATTGTCCCTGCTCCTCTTCCTATTTGATAATATAAATAAACGAAATATGAAATGGTTGCTGCACTTGTATTTCATAATATAAAAATATCATAATACATATATTTTCAAATGAACATTCACGTTGTTTTGAAGATCTTCGATAGTTTGAAAGTGCTGCCTCCAAGCAACTCTTCAGCTCAGGGAAGAGGTGAAAGTTGCTGGGTGCCAGGTCAGGACTGTACAGCGGATGATCGAAAGTGTCATTGAAATTGAAGGAGCCGATGGGTTGTACCAGCAATGTCTGGACGAGTGTCATGGATAAAAAATTCCTGAAGTCAGCATTCCTCTTCATTTGCTTTGAATTGCTCTTTGAAAACGTGAAGTTTCACATTAACAACTGCATTGATAAAGGTTCCGGGCTGCATCATTGGTGGAAATATTTTTTGCAGCGGATATTGCAAGTCTTGTGCATATGAACGATAAATATCTAAATCTTTTCGGCGATTATGTCGAAAAATAGCCATCAGTGAACAAAACTTTTAGTAATAAAATACTTTTTTTTCTACGAATTTGTTTCATAGCCAATCGGAGGTTGGAAAAAAGCAGCCCTCATATAAATGAAATACATAAATATTGCTGCTCTTCCTCCTATTTGATTACACACACAAATATATGAAACAAACTCCACCTCCGTTTTGATAGCATTTAACAACTTCATAATACACATAAAAAAGAAATATGAAATTGTTGCAGAAATTCTACAGAGTGATTTAAGTAGAACTGACATTTCGTTATTGAATTATTCCGTTGGAAATTCATTCAATGATCCCACTTTAGCACCAAATTAAGCAGAATGTTCTTAAGTTTCGATTCCTTGTCAATAGATGCGCAGATGTTTATATTTTACTCCTAATTGCATTTTTGGTAGCTGTGCGACATTTTGTCAACGTGAAAATGCAGTATGATGTAGAGCTGAGTCAAGGATATTTTCAGTAAGATGGAGCTACATGCCATGCATCAAATGTTTCTTTGACGACCGGATAATTTCCAGGAACCTGTGGCCACCGAGATCTCCGGATTTGACATCGCCGGACTACTACTTTATGGGGTTACTTAAAAGACCTGGTTTACGCCACACGTCCTCAGACATTGGACTATCTGAAACACAACATCACAAAGCAGATTCAAGCTATTGACAACAGATACCTCCAATGAGTGGTTAGTAAATGAAACGACGTGTTGAGTTGTGCCTTATGCAGAATGGATATTTACATTTGCTATAAAAGTAAATAATCTACCAAAATTCTCAACGATTTATGTATAATAAGTTGTCGCTAGCATAAGTTTTGAAACAAAGAAGGAAATGTGTCATTTCTATATAAATCACCCTGTACCTATTTGATTATTTATAAACGAAATATGACGTTCTTGCTGCTCTTCCTCTGATTTTATATATATATAAATGAAATATGAAATTCTTGCTGCTCTTCCACAAATTTGATAATATATATAAATTCAATATGAAATTCTTGCTACTCCACAGATTTGATAATATATATAAATACAATATAAAATTCTTGCTGCTGCTCCACAGATTTGATAATATGTATAAATATAATATGAAATTCTTGCTGCTCCTCCAGAGATTTGATAAAATGTATAAATACAATATAAAATTCTTGTTACTCATCCACAGATTTGAAAATATACATAAATATAATTTGAAACTCTTGCTGCCTCTCAACCTATTTGATTATATAAATACAATATGAAATATTTGCTGCTCCTGCACAGAATTGATAATATGTATAAATAGAATTAGAAATTGTTGCTGCTCCGCTACAGCTTTGATAATATACATAAATACAATATGAAATTCTTGCTACTCATCCACAGATTTGAAAATATACATAAATATAATATGAAATTCTTGCTGCCCCTTAACCTATTTGATAATATAAATACAATATGAAATATTTGCTGCTCCTGCACAGATTTGAAAATATAAACAAATACAATATGAAATATTTGTGGAGGAGCAGCAGCACGAATTTCTATTTGTATTTATTTATATTCTCAAATCTGTGGAGGAGCAGCAGCACGAATTTCTATTTGTATTTATTTATATTATCAAATCTGTGGAGGAGCAGCAGATTTCATAAAATATACATAAATACAACATGAAATTCGTGCTGCTGCTGCTCCACAGATTTCATAATATATATATTATATATATAAAAACACAATATGAAATCGTTACTGCTCCTCCAGAACTTGTTAATATATATATAAATACAATATGACGTTGCTGCTCCACAGATTTAATAATGTATATATAAATACAATATGAAATATAAGCTGCTCCTCCACAGATTTGAAAATATGTATATATATATATATATATATACGATATGAAATTCTTGAAGCTGCTCCACTAAGTTGATATGTATCAATATAATATAAATTGTTGCTCCTGCTCCACTAAATTGATAATATGTATGAATATAATATGACATTGTTGCTGATCTTCCACAGATGTGATATGTATAAATACAATATGAAATTCCTGCTGCACCTCCACAGATTTGATATGTATAAATACAATATGCAATTATAGCTGCTCTTCCACAAATTTGATAATATGTATAAATACAATATGAAATTCTTGCTGCTCCTCCACACATTTGATAATATGAATAAATACAATATGACATTGGTGCTGCTGCTCCACTGATTTGATAATATATATAATTACAATATGAAATTCTTGCTGCTCCTCCACAGATTTGATAATATATATAAATACAATATGACATTGTTGCTGCTCCTCCACATATTTGATAATATATATAAATAGGACATAGAATTCTTGCTGCTGCTGCTGCTGCTGCTGCTGCTCAGATTTGATATGTATAAATACAATATGAAATTATTGATGTTCTTCCAGAGATTTGAAAATATACATAAATATAATATGAAAATCTTACTGCCCCTCAACCGATTTGATAATATAAATACAATATGAAATATTTGCTGCCCCTCCACCGATTTGATATGAATAAATACAATATGAAATATTTGCTGCTCCTCTACAGATTTGATAATATAAATAAATACAAAATGAAATTCGTGCTGCTCCTCCACAGATTTGATAATATATATAAAAACAGAAGATGAAATTTGTGCTGCTCCTCCACAGATTTGATAATGTATTATAAATACAATATGAAATATTAGCTGCTCCTCCACAGATTTGATAATGTATATATAAATACAATATGAAATTCTTGCTGCTGCTCCACTAAGTTGATATGTATAGATACAATATAAATTGCTGCTGCTGCTCCACTAAATTGATGTGTATAAATATGACATTGTTGCTGCTCTTCCACAGATTTGATATGTATAAATACAATACGAAATTCGTGCTGCTCCTCCACAGATTTGAATGTATAAATGCGATATGAAATTCTTGCTGCTCCTCCACAGATTTGATAATATGTATAAATACAATATAAAATTGTAGCTGCTGCTCCAAAATTTGATAATATACATAAATAGAATATGAAATTCTTACTGCTCCTCCACAGATTTGATAATATGTATAAATACAATATGAAATTGTTGCTACTGTTCCACAGATTTGATAATATATATAAATACAATGTGAAACAGCAGTAACAATTTCATAGATTTGATAATCTGTATAAATACAATATGAAATTGTTGCTGCTCCTCCACGGATTTGATAATATGTTGAAATACAATATGACAATATTGTTGCTCCTCCACAGATTTGATAATATATATATATATAAATACAATATGAAATTGTTGCTGCTCCTCCACGGATTTGATAATATATATAAATAAATATGAAATTCTAGCTGCTCTTCCACAGATTTTATAATATGTAAATACAATATGAAATAGTTACTGCTCCTCTACAGATTTGATAATATATATATATATATAAATATAATATGAAATTCTTGCTGCTGCTCCTCCGATTTAATATGTATAAATACATGTATTATATTGTATTTATACATATTATTCATGAATTCTTGCTGCTCCTACACATTAGATCATATATATGAAAGTCTTGCTGCTCCTCAGAAGTTTTGATAATATATATAAACAGTATGAAATTCTTGTTGCTCCTCAACAGATTTGAAAATCTATATATAAATACAATATGAAATTGTTCCTGCTCCTCAATGGATTTCTTAATATATATAAATATAATATGAAATTATTGCTGTTCCTCCACATATTTGATATGTATAAATATGATATGAAATTGTTGCTGCTCCTCAATGGATTTCTTAATATATATAAATATAATATGAAATTGTTGCTGTTCCTCCACAGATTTGATAATATATATAAATATAATATGAAATTGTTCCTGCTCCTCAATGGATTTGTTAATATATATAAATATAATATGAAATTGTTGCTGTTCCTCCACAGATTTGATAATATATATAAATATAATATGAAATTGTTGCTGCTCCTCAATGGATTTCTTAATATATATAAATATAATATGAAATTGTTGCTGTTCCTCCACAGATTTGATAATATATATAAATACAATATGAAATTGTTGCTGCTCCTCAATGGATTTCTTAATATATATAAATATAATATGAAATTGTTGCTGTTCCTCCACAGATTTGATAATATATATAAATATAATATGAAATTGTTCCTGCTCCTCAATGGATTTGTTAATATATATAAATATAATATGAAATTGTTGCTGTTCCTCCACAGATTTGATAATATATATAAATATAATATGAAATTGTTACTATTCCTCCACAGATTTGATAATATATATAAATATAATATGAAATTATTGCTGTTCCTCCACAGATTTGATAATATGTATAAATATGATATGAAATTGTTGCTGCTCCTCAATGGATTTCTTAATATATATAAATATAATATGAAAATGTTGCTGTTCCTCCACAGATTTGATAATATATATAAATATAATATGAAATTGTTCCTGCTCCTCAATGGATTTGTTAATATATATAAATATAAGAACTAAAGCTTTCCTGGCGACGTGTTAATTCAAAATCTTCTCGGGCTTCTAGCCAGGTAAAAACTTGGCTTGACAGGTGTCAAGCCAAGTTTTTACCTGGCTAGAAGCCCGAGAAGATTTTGAATTAATATATAAATATAATATGAAATTGTTGCTGTTCCTCCACAGATTTGATAATATATATAAATATAATATGAAATTGTTACTGTTCCTCCACAGATTTGATAATATGTATAAATACGATATGAAATTGTTGCTGCTCTTCAACAGGTTTGATAATCTTAATATATAAAAACAATATGGAATAGTTCCTGCTCCTCAATAGATTTGATAATATATATGAATATAATATTTAATTATTGCTGTTCCTCCACAGATTTAATATGTATAAATACGATATGAAATCGTTGCTGCTCCTCCATAGACTTAATATATACATATAAATACAATATGACATGTTGCTGTTCCTCCACAGATTTAATAATGTATATATAAATACAATATAAATTGTTGCTGCTGCTCCACTAAATTGATAATATGTATAAATATAATATGACATTTTTGCTGCTCTTCCACAGATTTGATATGTGTAAGTAAAATATGAAATTCGTGCTGCTCCTCCACAGTTTTGATTATAAATATAAATACAGCATGAAATAGCTGCAGCAAAATCAGTAGCAAACACATTAGCAAACGCTAGGATCAGCAACATTAGCATGAATAAGCAGCAACAAAATCAGTAGCAAACACATAAGCAAAAGCTAGGAACAGCAGCATTAGGATGAAATAGCAGCAGCAAAATCAGGAGCAAACATATTAGCAAAAGCCAGGAGCAGCAACATTAGCATTAATTAGCAGAAAAATCAGTAGCAAACACGGTATCAAAGGTCAGGAGGATGAACATTCGCATGAAACAGGAGCAGCAAAATCAGTAGCAAACACAGTAGCAAAAGCCAGCAGCAGCAACATAAGTATGAAATAGCGGCAGCATAATCAGTAGCAAACAATAGCAAAAGCCAGGAGCAGCAACATAAGTATGCAATACCAGCAGCAAAACAAGGAGAAAACATTTTAACGAAACGCAGGAGAAGCATCATTAGCATCGTGATATAACAGCAGCAAAATCAGTAGCAAACACAGTAGCAAAAGCCAGGAGCGCAATAATTAGCATGAAACTGCAGCAGCAAAATCAGTAGCAAACACATTAGCAAAGCCCGGAGCTGCAACATTAGCATAAAATAACAAAATCAGTAGCAAACACATTAGCAAAAACCAGGAAAAGCAACATTAGCATGAAATAACAGCAGTAAAATCAGTAGTAAACATATTAGCAAAAGACAGGAGCAGCAACATTAGCATGAAATAGAGCAGAAAAATGAGGAGTAGACTTATTCGCAAAAGCCAGCTGCAGCCACAGTAGCTTGAAGTAGCAGCAGCAAAAACAGTAACAAACACAGATAATCCAGGAGCAGCAACATTAGCATGAAATAGCTGCAGCAAAATCAGTAGCAAATAATTTCACAAAAGCCAGGAGCAGCATCATTAGCATGCAACAGCAGCAGCAAAATCAGTAGCTAACCAATTAGCAAAAGCCAGGAGCAGCAACATTAGCATGAAATAGAGCCAGCAAAATCAGTAACAAACACATTAGATAATCCAGGAGCAGCAACGTTAGCATGAAATAGCAGCAAAATCAGTAGCAAACACGGTAGCATGAAATAGTCTTAGAAAAATCATCGCAAACACATTAGCAAAAGCCATGATCAGCAACATTAGCATGCAACAGCAGCTCCAAAATCAGTAGCAAAGACATTAGCAAAAGCCAGGCGCAGCAACATTAGCATACAATAGCAGCAGCAAAATCAGTAGCAAAACACATTAGCATAAGGCAGGAGCAGCAACATTAGCATGAAGTAGTAACAGTAAAATCAGGAGTAAATATATTAGCAAAATCCAGGAGCAGCAACATAAGCATGAAATAGCAGGAAAATCAGTAGTAAACACGGTAGGCATAGTCAGGAGCACCAACATTAGCATGAAATGCCAGCAGCAAAATCAGTAGAAAACCCATTAGCAAAAGCAAAGAGTAGCAACATCAGCACGAAATAGCTGTGGCAAACAGATTAGCAAAAGCCAGGAGCACCAACATTAGTTAAACAGCAGTAGCAAAATCGGTAGCAAATACGGTAGCAAAAGCCAGCAGCAGCAACATTAGCATGAAATAGCAGCAGCATAATGAGGAGTAAACATATTTGCAAAAACCAGCTGCAGCCACATTAGCTTGAAATGCAGCAGCAAAATCAGTAACAAACACATTAGATAATCCAGAAGCAGCAACATTATCATGACGTAGCAGCAGCAAAATCAGTAGCAAACACATTAGCAAAAGCCAGTGACAGCAACATTAGCATGAAACAGCAGCAGAAAAAATCAGTAGCAAACACATTAGCAAAAGCTAGGAGCAGCATCGTCAGCATGAAATAGCAGCAGCAAAATCAGGAGTACACAAATTACCAAAAGCCAGGAGCAGCAACAATAGCAGGAAATAGCAGCAGCAAAATCAGTAGCAAACACACAATATTATCCAGGAGCAGCAACATTAGCATAAAACAGCAGCAGCAAAATCAGTTGCAAACACATTAGCAAAAACCAGGAGCAGCAGCATTAGAATGAAATGGTATCAGCAAAATAAGTAGCAAACACATTAAAAAAATCAGTAGCAGCAACATAAGCATGAAATAGCAGCAAAATTAGCAGGAAAATCAGTAGCAAACACGGTAGCAACACCAGGAGCAGCAACATTAGCATGAAATAACAGTAGTAAGATCAGAAATAAACATATTAGCAAAAGCCAGGTGCAGCAACATTAGTATGAAATAGCATCAAAATCAGTCGAAAACACATTAGCAAGAGCTAAGAGCAGCAACATTAGCTTGAAACAGCAGCAGCAAAATCAGGAGTAAACATATTAGCAAAGGCCAGGAGCAACAATATTAGCATGAAATAGCAGTACCAAACACGGTAGCAAAATCCAGCAGCAGACTAATTAGCATGAATTAGCAGCAGCAAAATCAGTAGCAAATACATTAGGAAAAACCAGGAACAGCAACATTGGCATGAAATAGCAGCAGCAAAACAAGAATAAACATAAGCAAAAGCCAGGAGCAGCAACATCAGCTTGAAATAGCACCAGCAAAATCAGTAGCAAACAAATTAGGAAATGCCAAGAGAAAAAAGATTAGCATGAAAAAGCAGCAGTAAAATCAGTAGCAAACACCGTAGCAAAAGCCAGGAGCATGAATATTAGCATGAAATAGCAGAAAATAGTAGCAAACGCATTAGCAAGAGCTAGGAGCAGCAACATTAACGTGAAATAGCAGCAGCAAAATCAGGATAAAACAATTTAGCAAACGCCAGGAACAGTTACATCAGAATGAAATAGCAGTAGGAAACATTATGAAAAGCCCGGGACAGCAACATTATCATGAAATAGCAGCAAAATCAGTAGCAAACACGGTCGCAAGAACCAGGAGCATCAAAATTAGCATGAAATAGAAGCAGCAAAATCAGTAGCAAATACATTAGCAAAAGCCAGGAACAAAAACATTAGCGTGAAATAGCAGCAGGAAAATCAGTAGGAACACATTAGTAAAAACCAGAAGCAGCAACATCAGCAGGAAATAGCAGCAGCAGCAAAATCACTAGCAAACACATTAGTAAAAGTCAGAAGCAGCAACATTAGCATTAAATAGCAGCAAAATCAGTAGCAAAACCTAGGAGAAGCTGCATTAGCATGAAATAGCAACAAAATCAGTCGCAAACACATTAATAAAACCCAGCAGCAAGAACATTTGCATGAAATTAGCTGCAGAAAAATCAGGAATAAACATTAGCAAAAGCCAGGAGCAGCAACATTAGCATGAAACAGCAGCAGCAAAATCAAGAGTAAACATATTAGCAAAAGCCAGGAGCAGCGACATCAGAATTAAATAGCAGTAGCAAACACATTATGAGAAGCCAGGAGCAGCAACATTAGCATGAAATAGCAGCAGCAACAGCATTAGCAAACACATTAGTAAAAGCCAGGGGCAGCAACACTAGCATTTAATAGCACGAAAATAAGTAGCAAACACGATAGCAAAAGCCAGGAGCAGCATCGTTGGAATGAAATAGCAGCAGCAAAATCAGCACCAAACACATTAGCAAAAGCCAGGAGCAGCAACATCAGAATGAAATAGCAGTAGCAAACATCAAAAGCCAGGAGCAGCATCATTAGCATGAAACAACCGCAGCAAAATCAGTAGCAAACACGGTAGCAAGCCAGGAACAACAACATTAGCATAAACAGCAGCAGCAAAATCAGTAGCAAACACATTAGGAAAAGCCAGGAGCAGCAACTTTGGCATGAACTAGCAGCAGGAAAATCAGTTGCAATCTCATTACAAAAGCCAGGAGCAGCAACATTGACATGAAACAGCAGCAAAATGAGTACACATATTAGCGAAAGCCAGCTGCAGCCACATAAGCTTGAAATAGCAGCAGCAAAATCGGTAACAAACACATTAGATAATCCAGGAGCAGCAAATATAGCATTAAATAGCAGCAGCAAAATCAGTAACATACACATTAGATAAACGATGAGCAGCAACATTTGCATGAAATAGTAGCAGTAAAATCAGTAGCAAATACTTTTGGAAAAGCCAAGAGCAGCAACAATAGCTTAAAACAACAGCAGTTATTCAGTAGCTAACACGGTAGCAAAAGCCAGGAGCAGCAACTTTAGCATGAAACAGCAGCAGCAAAATCAGTAGCAAACACATTATCAATGGGCAGGAGCTCAAGCATTAACATGAAATAGCAGCAGCAAAATCTGAAATAAACATAAGGGAAAGCGTTGCGGAGTAACATCAGCAAAAGATAACAGCAGCAAAATGAGTAGCAGAAACATTAATAGAACCCAGGAGCAGAAACATTCAAATGAAATAGCAGCAGCAAAATATGTCGCAATCACATCAGCAAAAGCCAGGAGCAGCAACATCAGCATGAGTTAGCAGCAGCAAAATCAGTAGCAAACAAAATCGCAAAAACTTAGAGCAGACAGTTAGCATGAAATAGTATTAGCAAAATCAGGAGTAAACATGTTAGCAAAAGCCAGGAGCAGCAACATCAGCATCAAATAACAGTACCAAACATTAGCAAAAGACGGGAGCAGCAACATAAGCATGAAATAGCAACATTAACATGAAATAGCAGCAGCAAAATCAGCAGTAAACACAATTGCAAAAGCTAGGAGCAACAATATCAGCACGAAGTTGCAGCAGCAAAATCAGTAGCAACCAACATTAGGAAAACCCAGGAGCAACATAATTACCATGAAATAGCAGAAAAGTCAGTATCAAACACGGTAAAAAAAGACAGTAGCAGCAACATTAGCGTGAAATATAAGCTGCAAAATCAGTATCAACCACATCAGCAAAATCATGAGCAGCAACATTAGCATGAAATAGCAGCAGCAAAATGAGGAGTAAACATAATAGGAAAAGCAGGAGCCGCAATATTAGCACGAAATAGCTGCAGCAATATCAATAGCAAAAGCCAGGGGCAGCAACATTAACATGAAACAGCCGTAGCAAGCATTTGCAAAAGACAGGTGCATCAACATTATAGTGAAATAGTAGCAGCAAAATCAGTAGCAAACACATTAGCAAAAGCCAGGAGCAGCGACATTAGCATGAAATAGGAAAATCAGTAGCGAACATGTTAGCAATAGCCAGGAGCAGCAAATTAGCATGAAATAGCAGAAGCAAAATCGGTAGCAAACACATTAGCAAAAACAAGGAGCAGCAACATTAGTATGAAATAGCTGCAATAAATTCAGTAGCAAACACAGTAGCAACAGTCTGGAGCAGCAACATGAGCATGAAACAGCAGCAACCACATGAGCATGATACAGCAGCAGCCACATGAGCATGAAACAGCAGCAGCCACATGAGCATGAAACAGCAGCAGCCACATGAGCATGAAACAGCAGCAGCCACATGAGCATGAAACAGCAGCAGCCACATGAGCATGAAACAGCAGCAGCAAAATGAAGAGTAAACAAATTCGCAAAAGCCAGGAGCAGCAACATTAGCATGAAACACCAGCAAAATCTCTACCGAACATGTTAGCAATAGCCTGGAGCAGTAAATTAGAAAGAAATAGCAGCAGAAAAATTAGTAGCAAACACATTAGCAAAGACTAGGAGCAGCAACATTAGCATGAAATTGTAGCAGCAAAAATATTAGCATAAGCCAGGAGCAGCAACACTAGCATGAAATAGCAAAAGCAAAATCAATAGCAAACACATTAGCAAAGGCAAGGATAAGCAACATCAGCATGAAATAGCAGCAGCAAAATCAGACGGAAACATCTTACCAAAGTCAGGAGCAGCAACATCAGAATGAAATAGCAGTAGCAAACACATGAAAAGCCAGGAGCAGCGACTTTAGCATGAAACATCAGGAAAATCAGTATCAAACAATAGCAAAATCCAGTACAGCAACATTAGCATGAAAAAGCAGCAGCAAAATCGGTAGCAAACACGGTAGCAAAAACCAGGAGCCGCAACATTAGCACTAAATAGCAGCAGCATAATCATTAGTAATCACATTAGCAAAAGCTACGAGCAGCTTCATTAGCATGAATTAGCAGCAGAAAAATCGGTAGCAAACACATTAGCAAAAGCGAGGATAAGCAACATTAGCATGAAATAGCAGCAGCAAAATGAGGAGTAAACAAATTAGTAAAAGCCTGGAGCAGCAACAGCAGCATGAAATGGCAGCAATATCAGAGAGCAAAAACATAAGCAAAAGTCAAGAATAGCAAAATAAGCATAAAATAGAAGCAGCAAAATCAGAAGAAAACATTTTAGCAAAAACCACGAACAGCAACATCAGAATGAAATAGCTGTAGCAAACACATTATATAAAGGCGGGAGCAGCAACATTAGCATGAAATAACAGCAGCAGAATCAGTAGCAAACACATTAGCAAAAGCCAGGAGCAGCCACATAAGCATGAAAAGGCAGTAGCAAAATCAGTAGCAAACACATTAGCAAATCCCAGGAGCAGCAACATCAGCATGAAATAGCAGCAAAATCAGTAGAAACACGGTAGCAAAAGCCAGGAGCAGCAAAATTAGCATGAAATAGCAGCAGCAAAATCGGGAGTAAACGGATTAGCGAAAGCCAGGAGCAAAAAAATTAGCATAAAATAGCTGGAAAATCAGTAGCAAACACGGTATCAAAAGCCAGGAGCAGCACCATTAGCATGAAATAGTATCAGCATAATCAGGAGTAAACATAAAAAAACCAGGAGCAGCAACATCAGCACGGAATAGCAGTAGGAAACACATTAGCAATAGCCAGGAGCAGCAACATCAGCATTCAATAGCAGCAGCAAAATCAGTAGCCAACAAAATAGATAATCCAGGAGCAGCGACATTAGCATGAAATAGCAGCAAAATCAGTAGCATGCCAAGAGCAGCAACATTAGCATGAAACATCAGCAGCAAAATCGGTAACTAACACATCAGCAAAAGGCAGGAGCAGCTATATTAGTATGTAATAGCAGCAGCAAAATCTGTAGCAAACACACAAGCAAAACCAGGAGCAGCAAGATTAGCAAGAAATAGCAGCAAAATCAGTACCAAACATGGTAGCAAAGCCAGGAGCAGCAACATTAGCATGAAATAGCAGTAGCAAACACTTTATCATAAGTATGGAGCAGCAACATTAGCATGAAAGAGCAGTAGCAAACATTAGCAAAAGCCAGGAGCAGCAACATCATAATGAAATAGCAGAAAAATATTTTAGCAAACGCGGTAGCAAAACCCAGGAGCAGCAACTTAAGCATGAAATAGCAGTAGCAAAATCAATAGCAAATACTGTATCAAATGCCAGGAGCAGAAACATTAGCCCGAAATAGTAGGTGCAGAAAAAATAGCAAACACATTAGCAAAAGCCAGGATCAGCAACATTAGCATGAAATAACAGCAAAATCAGTAGCAAACATTAGCAAAAGCTACGAGCAGCAACTTTAGCATGAAGTAGTAGCAGCAGCAAAATGAGGAGTAAACATATTAGCAAAAGCCAGTAGCAGAAACACTAGCATGAAATAGCAGCTGCAAAATCAGTAGCAAACACATTAAAAATAGCAAGGAGCAGCAACATTAGAATGAAATAGCAGTAAAATCAGTAGCAAAATTTTAGCAAAAGCCAGAGGTAACATTAGCAAGAAATAGCAGCAGCATAATCAGTAGCAAACACGGTGGCAAATGCCAGGAGCAGAAAAATTAGCATGAAATAGCGACAGCAAGATCAGTAGCAAACACATTAGGAAAAGGCAGGAACAAGACCAGCATGAAATAGCAGCAGCAAAATCAGTAACAAAAGCCAGGAGCATCAATATTAGCATGAAATAGCAGGAAAATCAGTAGCGAACACATCAGCAAGAGCTAGGAGCAGCAACATTAGCATGAAATAGCAGCAGCAAAATCACGAGTAAACATATTAGCAAAAGCCAGGAGCAGCAATATTAGTAAGAAATAGCAGCAGAAAAAACAGTCGCAAACACTGTAGCAAAAGCCAGGAGCATCAATATTAGCATGAAATAGCAGCAATTTCAGTAGCGAACAGATTAGCAAGAGCTAGGATCAGCTACATTAGCATGAAATAGCAGCAGCAAAATCAGGAGAAAACACATTAGCAAAAACCAGTAGCAGCAACATTAGCATGAAATAGTATCAGGAAAATCAGGAGTAAACACGGTAGAAAAGTCAGGAGCACAACATTAGCATGAAATAACAGCAGCAAAATGAGGAGTAAATATATTAGAAAAAGCCAGTCAGCCAAATTAGCACGAAATAGCATCAGCAAAATCAGTAGCAAACATTAGATAATCCAGGAGCAGCAACATTAGCATGAAAAAGCAGCAGCAAAATCAGTATCAAATACTTTCGCAAAAGCCAGGAGGAGAAACCTTAGCATGAAACCGGAGCAGCAAAAAACAGTAGCAAACACATTAGCAAATGCCAGGAGCAGCAACATTAGCATGAAATCACAGCAGAAAATCATTAGCAAACATCAGCACAAGCCAGGAGCAGCATTATTAGCATAAAATAGCAGCGAAATCAGTTGCAAACACGGTAGCAAAAGCCAGGAGCAGCAACATAAGCATGAAATAGTATCAGTAAAATCAGGAGTAAACATATTAGCAAAAGCCAGGAGCAGCAGCATTAATATGAAATAGCAGCAGTAAAATCTGAAGCAAACTTTAGTATAATCAAGAGAAAAAATATTAGCATGAAATAGCAACATTAGCATGAAATAGCAGGAAAATCAGTACTAAACACGGTAGCAAAGGTCAGCACAGTATTAGCATAAAATAGCAGCAACAAAATCAGGAGCAAACATATTAACAAAATCCAGGAGCAGCAATATTAGCATGAAATACCTGCAGCAAAATCGGTAGCAAACTCATTAGCAAAAGCCAAGAGCAGCAACATTAGCAAGAAATAGCAGCAGCAAAATGAGGAGTAAACCAATTAGCAAAAGCCAGCAGCAGCAACATTAGCATGAAATAGCAGCAGTATAATCGGTGGCAAACAAATTAGCAAAAGCCAGGAGTAGCAACATTAGCATGAAATAGCAGTAGCAAAATGAGTAAACTAATTAGCAAAAGCCATGAGCAGCAACATGAAATAGCAGCAAAATCAGAGAGCGAACACATTAGCAAATGCCAAGAGTAGTAACATCAGCATGAAATAGCAGCAGCAAAATCAAGAGAAAACATTTTAGCAAAAGTCAGGAGCAGCAACATTAGCATTAAATCAGTAGCAAATACTTTCGCAAAAGCCAGGAGCAAACACATTAGCATGAAATAGCAGTAGCAAAATCAGGAGCAAACTCATTAGCAAAAACCAAAAGCAGCAACATTGGCATAAAAAAGCAGTAAAATCAGTAGAAACACAGCAAAAGCTAGGAGTAGCAACATTAGCATGAAATAGTAGCAGTAAAATCAGTCGCAAACACATTAGCAAAATCATTCGCAGCAACGCTAGCATGAAATAACAGTAACAAAATAAGTAGAAAACACAACAAGAAAAGCTAGGAGCAGTAACGTAAGCACTAAATAGCAGCAGCAGAATCAGTAGAAAACTTATTAGCAAAAGCCAAGAGCAGACATTTTAGCATGAAATAGCAGCAGCAATATGTGGAGTAAACATAACTAAAGCCAGGAGCAGCAACATTAGCATTAAATAGTAGCAAAATCAGTTGCAAACACGGTAGCAAAAGCTAGCGACAGCAATATTAGCATGAAAAAGCAGCAAAATCAGTAGCATAAACTTTAGCAAAAGCTAGGAGCAGGAACATTAGCATGAAATAGCAGCAGCAAAATCAGTAGCCAACACATTAACAAAGGTTAGGAACAGACACATTAGCATGAAATAGCAGCAGCAAAATTAGTAGCAAACATTAGGAAAAGCCAGGAGCAGCAATATCAGCATGAAATGGCAGCAGCAAAATTAGTAGCAAACATTAGCAAAAGCCAGGAAATAGCAGCAAAATCAGTAGCAAACACGGTAGCAAAAGCCAGAGCAGCAACATTAGCTTTAAATAACAGCAGCAAAATCAGTAGTAGTTACATTAGCAAAATCCAGGAGCAGCAACATTAACATAAAATAGCAGCAGCAAAATCAGTAGCAAACAGGGTAGCAAAGGCCAGGAGCAGACACATTAGCTTGAAATAGTAGCAGTTTAATTAGTAGCAAACACGGTAGCAAAAGCCAGGGGCAGCAACATTAGCATGAAATAGCAGCAGCAAAATCAGTAGCAAACACATTAGCAAAAGCCAGGAGCAGCAACAGTAGTATGAACTGGCAGCAGCAAAATCAGTAGCAAACATTCTCGCAAAATCCAGGAGTAGCAACATTAGCATTAAATGGATGTAGCAAACACACAAAATCTAGGAGCAGCAACATTAGCATGAAATAGTAGCAGTAAAATCAGTCGCAAACACATTAGCAAAATCATTCGCAGCAACGCTAGCATGAAATAGCAGCAGCAAAATCAGTAGAAAACACAATAAGAAAAGCTAGGAGCAGTAACGTAAGCACTAAATAGCAGCAGCAGAATCAGTAGGAAACTTATTAGCAAAAGCCAGGAGCAGACACATTAGCATGAAATAGCAACAGCAGCAAAATGTGGAGTAAACATTAGCAAAAGCCAGGAGCAGCAACATTAGCGTTAAATAGCAGCAAAATCAGTAGCAAACACGGTAGCAAAAGCTAGCGACAGCAACATTAGCATGAAATAGCAGCAAAATCAGTAGCATACACTTTAGCAAAAGCTAGGAGCAGGAACATTAGCATGAAATAGCAGCACCAAAATCAGTAGTAAACGCATTAGCAAAAGCTAGCAGCAGCAACATTAGCATGAAATAGCAGCAGTAAAATCAGTAGCAAACACATTAGCAAAGGCTAGGGGCAGCAACATTAGCATGAAATAGCAGCAGCAAAATTAGTAGCAAACATTAGCAAAAGCCAGGAGCAGCAACATCAGCATGAAATAGCAACAGCAAACACATTAGCAAAAGCCAGGAAATAGCAGCAGAATCAGTAGCAAAAGCCAGAGCAGCAACATTGGCATGAAATAGCAGCAGCAAAATCAGGAGTAAACACATTAGCAAAAGCCAGGAACAGCAACATTAGCAAGAAATAGCAGCAGCGAAACAGTAGCAAACACGGTAGCAAAAGCCAGGAGCTGCAACATCAGCATGAAATATCAGCAGTAAAAATCAGGAGTAAACACATTAGCAAGAGCCAGAAGCAGCAACAATAGCATGAAATAGCAGTAGCAAAATCAGGAGCAAACACAGTAGCAAAAGCCAGGAGCAACATCAGCATCAAATAGCAGCAGCAGCATTAGGAGTACCAACATTAGCATCAAATAGCCGCAGCAACATCAAGATCAGCATTATTTACAACAGCAGGAGCAACATTATAATCAGCAGCAACATCAGGAGTTTAATAGCCCTGGTAGCTGGTGAATGTACTTGTGAACGATCTCCAACTTATATTGGCATTGATATATATTCTACTGAATTTACCCATTTAACAAATATTAACACGAAGCAGTAACTTAAGTTTAACCCATATTGTTAGTAAGAGTTAAGACTTGTTAAGTATATAATTTACATTCATACATACGCCACTAAGACAGCCATATTCTTTATTGTAAGAGCTGTTAATAAATACAAACTTGAGGTGTATTCAAGATAGTGTAATCTAGTTTTAAGTAAAAGTTGAAGTCCAAATAATCGTGATTAAGTGATTCTGTGAACTGTGTTCGGCTAATTTGTATAAGTATTCAATCGACCGTTGCGGTAGGTAGCCATATTTGTTTACTTTAGAATTATATCTGTATAGCGTGTTAAAACTTAGGAACTACAATTTGAGAGCTAGCAAGTGTTCGAAATGATTCAGTGAGTGGTGGTGTGTTCATCTGTGAAAGTGAAATGAGTGCCAAACCGTGTGAAGTTAGTGGAAACTGCGGTGCGTGTAGGTGTAAGGTAGTACAAGGTGTTTCATGTGATCGATGTTTGAGTTGGTTTGATTGGTTATGCGCGAATACCAGCAGTGAAAAGGTTAAGCGAGTGTAACGAGTGGTATTGTGAATTATGCACATATAAGGACCATGCTGTGAAACAGGAAGAGATCATCCTCCAACTACGTAAGGACCTAACACTTGCTCAAGACATTTCAAGGGACCGGGCTACCCCAGTTCATTTGGACAGTAAATCACCTGAATTCAAGGTGGTTTCTAGGCCAAAACGTAGGAGGAGAAAAGTGGTACTCTACTGGGGATCAGATTTCTGTAATGCTGAGCAGCAAGTTTGGTGTACTAGGACATCGGGTGCTCAGCCTCCAAATCCTGAGCAAATAGATAAATTGTCGGATACTAAAAGCAAGGGTTTGTTGCTCGGCAGCAGTCATGGCAGGGGCATGGCATCCTTGCTTAAGGAGCATTTAGGGCAGAAGTATGTCATGAGCATTTTTAAGCCTAGTGCTGGACTCGCTGATTTGACAAAAGATCTGGTAATGCTTACTTCAGGTTTTACCGAGGGTGATCATGTAGTTCGGGGGGCCAGGCAACAGTCTGGAGCGAACTTCCAAACTTCCTGAATTTAAGCCTAAATGAGCTACGCCAGCAAGATTCTAAAAAAATCCAAGCATTAAAATCAAATAAATGAGCAGGCTATGATGAAATATCCAATAAGGTAATGAAAGCCTGTGCAAAGGTAATATGTGAACCATTATGCCAGTTGTATAATATATCCATAGAAACTGGAAATTTACCAGAAAGACCGAAATACGCCACTGTGAAACCACTATTTACAAAAGGTGATAAACAGGATCCTTCAAACTAGACATATATCAATTCTATCAACATTCTCAAATATCTATGAAAAGGCAATGTTCAATAGGTTATACAAATATTTTGAGCAAAATCATGCAGTAAAGTTAGTTTGGCTTCAGGAAAAATGTATCAACTGAAAATGAAGCATACGTGGTTGCAAATGAAATCTTCTCAGCAATAAATAAGAAAATGTTTATTGGAGGTATTTCCTACGATTTTGCCAAGGCATTTGACTGTGTAAATCATAAAATATTACTAGAAAAACTAAGGTTTTATCGAATAAACAATGAGCAACTTCGTTCGTTTAAGTCATATCTAAGGAACAGAAAATGGAGGGTTGAGGTTAAGAGTTATAATCAAAAACGGAGTTCAAAATGGGCAATCATTAAGCATGGAGTCCCTCAGGTATCAATTCTTAGCCCGTCACTATTCTTTATTTATATCAAAGACCTCTTAGTAATGAGAACATTTGCTGATGCTAGCATTATTGTGTCAAATAAAAATATACAAGACTTGGCACCCAATCGCTTGTATTTAATGCATTCAACATTATATACAATTGGTTTACGGCCAATAAACTCTTTAAACATTGACAAAACAAAGTCGTGAAATTTGAAACGTGCAATTCAAAAAATCTTACTTTGCAGATTGGTCAAGAACAGCTTTGTCATTATCTAAGCTAACACATTAAATTCTTAAGTCTACAGGTCGATAAACATCTAAATTGGGAAGCTTACACAGAGCATTGTACCCAAGTTAAGATCGGCAATATTTGCAATTAGAGCAATGAAATCATGTTGCAAAATCCATACCTTACAGCAAATATACCATGCTTATTTTTGTTCAGTAAAGAAATATGGTCGTGTATTCTGGGGAATTTTGGTTGAAAGTAAGCGAGTACTTATATTACAAAAGAAAGCCACCAGAACCACGTATGGCATCAATAGAGCTTCATGCAAGCTTCCCCCCCCCCCCCCCCCCAAAGGCTGAACATTGACACTTCCTTGTGAATGCATTTTCATGCGTGTGTGTTTCCATATCGAAAATCAAGAATACGTTGCAAAAACTGAATATACATAACTTAAATACAAGACAAACAATGGATTTACACAAATCTAGTGCTAGCTTAACATGTTATCAAAAAGGAGTATTATGAATGTGTCAAAATATTCAATGCCCTTCCAAATGACAAAATTGCTATCCTCGGGTAAAATAGAAAAATTCAAATCTGCTCTTAAAAACTATCTACGCAGCAAGGTTTATTACTCTATATGGGAGTTTATGGAGGAACAGTAAAGTGTACTATGCTATAAAATGAAATGTAATGTCTCACTGTATTGGCATAAATTAATGCACATGTTACTGTAATCCGTTAAATTATCTTGCATGCATGTCTGCTACTCGAGTCAATATGACCTATTATCAAATTTGTTAGAAATGAGTCATATATATTAGCAAAATAACTTTGCTGATTATTACCAATAAGTAATCGTAGAATATTGCAATTGTAGTAGAAATTGGCAAAGATATTAAAATGTTAGATATTGATTTATTTGTGGTGATTGTTAAGTAAAAAAAAAATATTGGTGGTGGTGCTAAAAATAGTTGCACCGAAAATTTTGGCTGTGTAAATGACGTGTTCAATGTCCCCAAGCCTGGCTCAAAGATGGGGCTAAATAAATAAAAACAAAGGAGCAGCAACATTAGCATCTAATAGCAGGATCAACATCAAAAAGCAGCAGCAACATAATAACTGCAACGATATCAGCAATATTTATTAGCATCTCTGACAAGGTAAGTGGGACATTTTGTTTTCATTCCTCTATGGTGGTAGCTGAAAGGTATCCATTTAGGAGGTCATTAGTACAGTTGGTTAATGAGCTCTGAAGCTGACTGAAGCAGGAGTGTAGTGGGACTAGACCCGGTAATGTTGCCGACTAAGGGTCTGTTGACCGCGTAACGTCAGGCAGCCAATCTTTGCATCTGGAAAGCGCAATTGTCTACGTAATGGACCGTATATAGTATTGCGAAAAGGAGGGAAGGCGGCGCACCCGTAGGTTAGTATGGAAAGGATGAAATTGCAATCGCTGCCATTACTATTGTGTTATCATCCTTGCTTTTCCACACTTAATTGCATAGTGTGGTGGGTAAACACTGTAATGTGTGATGAAATTATCTTATTTTCCTCCAAAACTGTGGAACAGTATTTTATTATTTTACACAGGTTTAATATAGGAAATATATCTGCTTCAGTAGCCAAGACTGAGCAGATTACAGAACACAAAATATTAAGGTGATAAGTAGCTATTGTATACGCCAAGGTTACTTTCTTTGTTAATCCAGCAACATAAATGCTTTTGTAAGAGCTAGGTTTGAGCGCATTAGAGGCATAAGTAGCGGAGTTTTATAGAGAAAGGTCTTTTCCTTAAAAGTTAGCAGCTCGGGACTTTTCCATTATAAAGAGATGTCACGTGAGTTTAATACAAAACTTCCAAATTTAATCACGTGGCAACGTTATTTTCGCGCTTCTTTTCAACCAATAAGAAATGAGCACTAAGAATGGACATGTTAGGTATATAAGCGGGGCACACACAAGAAAATATGCTGATTGTTACGCTTGTGCTGTACGAGGTACGCTGTAGGCTGTATGTTGTACTATGTGGATGCGGCAGTGATAGTGCTCAAGTATGTGATATTGTCACGCGAAACATTGCAGTTGTCGCATGAGCTGATATGTCGCGTAATAGGGAAGCACGTGGTAATTATAGATTATCGTAGAAAACGAGAACTTAATAAGCAGAAGAAAATAACAGCAGTTATTAAAATATATTTCTACGTCTTCAAGAACTATTATGTCAGGAGTCGCTCGTAGGATTTGTGCCTCAAGTAACAGGTGAATAAAAAGTATTAATTCAGAGGAATTTGAAGTGAAGTACTTCTGTTCGTGAGTCTACCCAGTGTAACACACCCCAGTTATTCTTTCTCCACTCTGATAGTCAAATTTGAGTTCTACACGGATGAGCATAGCCGGCGCATCATAGAACTTCAAAGAGGTTTGTACACGCTCGTTTATAAAGTATTTCACTGGCGCTAATTCAGACCAACTCCAAGGCAGACGAAAGATACTGCGACAACTGGACCTATATCCTTCTTGCCTCAAAGTAACATTCATGCTGCTTCTGAATCTGTTTCTTTCCTTTATTCATACTGTTTCCACTTAATTTTCTTCTATGTTAAAACAGCCCTTTTAAGGCTAACAATGACATAACCAAAGAGCAAGTAGATCTCGTTGAGCTGGCAGTTATTCGTAAAAGTAATATAATAAACAAAGTAATGAAACACAAAACAAAAAAAAATATTTTACTAGTAATGCTCTATGTTTTAGTTAAAAAGAAAAAGCGATATGCAAGTTTTTATTTGTGTTACATTTTCTCATTTAACCCAAAATATTACTTGATATAATCTATTAAGAGCACTGCTATTCCAGTGTGACACTGACGGGGGTATCTTCCATGTTCCGATCAAATCACCATTAGCTAGCTCATGTAGCACATAACCTCTTATGTGATGTGCGAGTGATTTATTCTGTTGCAATTTTAGCTTTATTGGCATACGTGTTGCAAACATTATTCCAACTACGTCATCGTATCATCGACTTTGAAACCACTATTAAGTGATCAACTTAAAAAGTTTACTTTATATTTATTTTCAATACACTCATTCTTCCTGCTCTACAGAACATTCAAATTAAAAACATCTAAGCTGATTATGAACTGAGGTAGAGACTTCTGGGTTTAAAACCAGAAATGATCATTTTGAACAAACAATTGAACTTTGCCGTTTTATAGTGAAATAATTGTGCATATTTGTGCACGTGGGATATACGTTTTATTACTGATATGGCATAAGACCAATGAAGGATTCTCTCTTGGATAAATATGCTACTGTGTTTGAAAAAGCTGCTATTATTCAATGCATTCATGAAGACAAAAGATATGTTGGTTATCAGATCCTTATACACGTAAGATAGCCAGGCTACACCTAAGGCTCGTAGAAGTCCTAAGGTTACATCAGGACTGATTCAAAATTACTTAAATATGCTCAATAACCAGTTAGAACAGGATGAGTTTCAAATCATCTGGGCACCGGGTCAAAGGCATAGAGGGCAATGAAAAAGCTGATGAACTTTTAAGACAAGGAGCAGCTTCACGTATTATTGGAAGAGCCAGTTCCAGGAACATCTGTGTGTAATTAGAGAAGCTATCGAGAACTGGTCCAAAAGAGAACACCTGGCGTAACACCCCAGAAAACAGACATTGAAAACTATTTACCAAAGGACCCTTCAAGGAAAAGGCTGTGAGCCTGCTAAAATTAGCAGACTTCAGCTGAGAATTACTCCTTTCTTCACTGAGCATGTCCCTGTGAATAAGAATTTTAACACAATTGGGGTGCTTCAGGGAAAATTAAACTGCAGATTGTGCAGGAAAGAGAAACAGCCCCGCATATGTTATGCTCCTGCAAAGCTTTGGTTCGCAAGAGATGCTTTTGCGAAAATGTTCACAAAACTAGAAGTATCATCCATACCCATTGCAAAGCTGCACTCCTTTTTAAAGGATGCTGGCTCTAAACGATACAGATAGCACAATAATCCTCAGGTTGAAGTGCACCCGGAGAAATGCCGAACCTTATTGCAAACGAAATATTACTGATAGAAACATTGAAGAAAAATCTCATTTAACGCAGAAGAACCATCTCTAATACATATCGATGGTTCTCACCTTAATGGGAAAACATGAATGTGGAGGCATCTATTGCAAATGAACTAGAAATTGTATTAGCATAAGTCCAGACACACTTCTGTCTTTCAGGTAGAGTACTTGCTATATTCAGAAGTGCGCGCCTATGCTGGGTAAAGAGAACTGTAGGGAAATATATCCTTATAAACTGTGATGGTCAGGCGGCAATCGAAGTATCAGTTCTCATAAATAATTAGGAATATCTGTGTATAGTGGAGCATCTCAAATTTTGAGATCCCCACTAGAAATCATCCGGTTAAAGACGAAAGCTGGCAGCACAACTTAGTGGAACCAGACAATACAGGAGCAGCAGTCTAAAAATTAACTGAAGATAGGGAGGATGCTCCTTGAAACTCTTCTTTAAAAATCACTCTGGGAGAAAGAAGATCCTGTAATATCATTTGGGTTATATGGAAATATTCCAGTATATGCATACATGCAGCTCAGAATAATACTGTCGTGAAGTGCAGAACAGTGGGTTGTGTGGAGAAACATGAGTTGGTATATTCGCCATAAAAAAAAGAAAGGAAATTTTCCATATGGATCATAAATCGGTTTATCAGTTATATAAAATTCAATACAAATCATCCAGAATAAAAAGGTCTACCAAAGTTTTCAAACTTTTTTCCGTATAAAGGGAAGTCATCCTTTGAAGATAGCAAAATTAAATACCAATTTTAGTATTTAATGGTATTTTCGTTTGAGCCGTACTGTCCACACCCACCTTTTTCTGAAAAAAGGTTTTTTATACAGGGGACCCAAATCTTGTATTACCGGTTAAATATCGGTATCAAATTTTTGGGTACAATATAATGCCTTCTCTATACACTATGTACATAGTACGTGTAGAGATTAAAAAGATCAACGTGCAAGTGGAGAATTTAAAAGTGTTTAACAATGAGTTGAAAATTTTATTAAACGATTTCACAACCACTTCCAGTTACTTCAAATCACAATAGGTGTGGGAATGTCAATATTCTTTAAAGCTTTCTACCCACAATAGAATTACGATAGGTACCTGGACACAGGTATCATGGAAATGAAATGGCAGAGTCCTTAAGAAATAATGGGGTATATCTCCCCTCCATAGCACCAGAAGCTGCCTGTGGAATTAGTCAAACTTTGGGTTCAGAAAGAAACCCTAAGAAATGGAAATCAATGCCCGAAAACAAACTATGATCAGTTAAGTTTCCTGGCCTTGTTAATTATATGCTTAATGATATTTCATTTAGAAGAATTAGCTTCGCAACTTGCAGCGGTAGGTTTATGGAGCGATTGGTATGGCTATAGGTGCTTTCCGCTGTTTGCTTACCTGTTGTTGGCGTTAAAGTTGCCTCTCTCTGTCTGGTTCAACAATAAGCTTATTTCAGTAGTTTTTTTACAGTTGAGTTCGTCGTGGCCATGCCTTGGCTAGCTGTATGAAGTTAATTGATTTTATTAGTTTTAATTGTACCGCAAGAGCTTTGTCCAAAGGTTGCGGAATGAAGGGATAGCAATCTACTGAAGTTATAAGGCAAGCTTTCAAATTTATTTGTTTTGAATCAGTTTGATGCGAACGCAAAATGGCTTTAACACAGTTAACAGCAAGTTTAATTTTAGTTAATTTTTACATTTTCTCCATTACTTACGTAACGATCATTACACGTGTTAAAATTTGTATATAATGTGTACTGTAATTAGTTATATACTTATATTTTTGTGGCGTAAATCAATAGAGAGTCGGTCTTAAATCACACTTTCCAATGGTAGGTGCCTCAGCGTGGCTTCATCAGTTCAAAAAATCTGACTATGTTAGTACGGTAAAAAAAAAATATTTTCTCTTACACAATGAAAACCGATTTCTTTTGACTGATCTTATGAACCCTTTTGGCATATGAATACTGGTTCACTTACAAATGTAAGTTGTAAATGTATGTAAACTTAATTATGCTTTGGGAGGGGGGGAGCGTTTATACACAAACACTCCATACAGTTTCTGATTTAACCTAGATTTTGCCACGATTGTTACTGCTTTATGACTACATAGAGAAGTAAACATTCTGATTCAGATATTTTCCATGCATAAGCAAAATATGAAACAAATATTTATATAGTAATTATTCTGACTTATGTAGGGTAATTTTAAACTTCCAATAATACCGATTCAATTTTAATTACTTCTAAATGACTGAGAAAAGTCCAAGGTGAGCCGCTCTCCATGGCCACGCTCGCTAAGGCGTCTTGCTTTGGTGCTTCGTGGGCAGGGGATCGTGGGTTCGATTCCCGCCTTGGGTATGGGTGTTATGTTTGTACAATGTGTATATGTTTGTGTAAAGGAGCAGTAAAGCCAGTAATCATACAGTAAATTTAGGGGGGTGTAAAGGGGATACAGCGCCGGAGTGCTGAATAGACTCCGGTATTGTTAAAAAAAAAACTACCTGCCAGAACTAACACAGCCGGTCCCCATGGACGCGCTCGCTAAAGTGCCTCACTTTGGTGCTTCGTGGCGCAGGGGATCGTGGTTTTAAGTCCCCTCTTGGGCATGGGTGCTTATGTATTTGTATGTGTATGTGTGTGTATTAGCAGAAGAAAGCAAACGGCAAACAAAACTAAGAAAATGTTAGGAAAATGCAAAAACAGGTAAAGATAATTCAACGCCGAAACTGTATTAAAAAATAACAAGCGAAGAGCAGGACGTAGCGACTCAAACTAGAATCAATAAAGGCGACCATCAATACATGTGTACCCTTAAAGTGGCAGCACACTTAATGCTAGGTATCCCTAAGATGGGAAGGAGATGCAAAAGTCTCAAAACAGAGCTAGACGCAAATGCCAAAGAACTAGAAATATAATGTAGCGAACCAAATATTACCAAGCGCGTGAATTAGCAAGTAATAGGGCCAAAACTTGCATCACGAGCGACACGATCGGAGACCTCAATCCCCAACATGCAGTATTGCTGATAGAAAGATGCCTAACGCGTGTAAGCTCAAACATACCACCACTATAAATTAACACCATAGCAGAGTCCCCCTAAGTCAAAGCCGAAGCACTTGTGGTCACCCTGGTGTCGGCATTTTCGCCCTACTCTGCGAACGGGCAGGACAACTTCACACAAGAACATCAGCAAGACTCGTACACACAAAATGAGAACGACGAATGCAGGAGAAATGGGCCTGGATTATAAACAACCTGCCAGCAAGAAATATGCCAGGCCCAGACAAGATACGAAATGTGGTGCTAAAGAATCTGCCAAGAGCAGCAACACTACTAGCTAAAATATTAAATTACACACTTGAATACGGTATATTTCCACAAGCACGAAAAGAAACAAATGTTACTATTCTCGAAAGCAAACAAAAATCACTACCAATCAAATGCAAACCAATCAGCCTTCTAAATACTATCAGCAAGGTATTAGAAAAACTTACTAAAGCGAATGAACTCTCATACACAGACGCAACATAGTAATACCCGAATACTTCGGATTTAGAGTGCCACTTTCAACCACACTACAATTACCAAGAATGACAGCAGATCACCAAAGAATTCAACTCAATTCTGGACAATGAACGCGCCTTCGACAAGGTATGGCATGCAGGGCTATTTAGAAAAAAAAGTGAATTTCCTGACCCTGCGGTACATATATAGTCCACCACCTTTGAGGAACATGTCGAATATATTAAAGATGTGCTTACCAGGTAACGTAGTGGCGGTTTAAATGTGAACCCTAGTAAGGTTATGTTTGAATACCATAGCTTAAATTTTCTTGACTATAATATCCGGCGATCAAGTATGTATCGATCCAGAGCATACGAAGAGCATTCGGGAATATCCTGTACCTGGAACAGTTAAACAAGTGTGCCGATTTATTGGCATGGTAAATTATTTCGCTAAATGCATTCCCAATTACGCCTTGGAGGCGAGGAAGTTTAATGTCTTGCGGAAAAGGGGAGTGAAGTTTCGCTGAGGATCTACGCAGGACGAAGTATTTGTAAAATTGAAAGAAGCATTGATTTCTCTTCTGGTGTTGGCAGTGCTGGATTTCTCCTTACCCTTTATTTTACTGACATGCCTATGGTACGGCACGTTCTACAATTTTCCAACTTCACTGAGGGAAGAAAGGAAGGTAGCTAGGCCTCGCATATGTTAACAGCAGAAAAACAATACTCCATTTATGAGCTAGAGGCTTTAGCTGTGCTGCTTTATGGAATGGAGAAATTTCAATTTTATCTTGAATTTGTTAGAAACCGACAACCAGGCACTGTCGTGGGTCTTGACCAAACCCTGTCGCAGGCTCGTGTTGTCAGGTGGGCTTTGCGTATATCATACAAGTTTAAGGTGCAACATATTCG
Organism: Hymenopus coronatus; assembly: GCA_030762935.1. Taxonomy (NCBI): domain Eukaryota; kingdom Metazoa; phylum Arthropoda; class Insecta; order Mantodea; family Hymenopodidae; genus Hymenopus; species Hymenopus coronatus. The sequence goes on from CM060895.1 coordinate 15,909,414, forward strand.
GGGAGCTGTCAATTGTGTCACTGATGCCTTGTTCGAGGATGTATGGGGGCATTGCCCTTCCCCAAGAAGACCAGGTCGAGGTTCAGCATATATAAGTGTGTTATTGTAAGACTGTCTATTGGCATTTGGGGATTTAGCTAAATATATATATCAGAAGTCAGATCCCGAATTGAAGAAATATTTCAATGAAGACACCCAAGATGCCTTACCCCCTCTATAACAATGGCGTGATGAAATTTTATGTTGTAAAGACCGCTTTGACAGATTCAAGGTGTTATTCCGCAATGTTTAAAGAACCTTCTGTTCCAATACCATCATAATTCTCTTTGTGGCGCTCATTTGGGCATTTGTAAGCGTGTTAAAAATTAGGAAAAATTTTTATATGGAAGAATATGGATAAGGAGATTACGGAATGGGTACGTGAATGTCATGTTTGCAAAATTAGCAAGCCTGCTGAACACACACATTTGGACATGTTCTCTCAGATAGCTAAACAACCTATGGAGAAATTATTCATCGACTATAATGGTCCTTTAGCGAGAAGTAAAATTGGGAGTTGCTTTGTTTTAGTGGTTGTGGATTCGTTTACAGAGTACAATTGGTTAATCCCTACCAGGGACGCCAATGCCTCTAGTACTAATCAAGACTTTACAGGGTATTGTGTCTTGTTTTGGTGTACCTCGTGTCAGTCTGATAATACTTCCTATTTTGTTAATTGACCCTGAAGGCGATATTCTCGATTGGAAAGTGGTACTTGCAAAATGGTCGATGACAATTCTGGCACCCGACATTGACGGGACAGTGGAAGTGCTGTGATGGTTGGCGTTGAGACGGTTAATCTAACAGCAAGGTCTGTGAAAACTGGCAGGGGCCTCTGGCATAGCCACAATGGCAGCATTGATGGCAAACTCTGGTCTTGCGGTTCTTGCCATAGGAGGAAGTCCACCCGGGACAGATCATCATTCTCCAGGAGCAAGCTGATGCTGAAGCAGGCGATCTCCTGGACATTTGAAGAGACATAAGATGAGAAGGGATGCAGGGTGGCACAAAACACTACGGTGGATTGGTGCAATTTCATGTGGGAAGAAACTCAGGGTTGGTTGGAAAAGCAGCTAGACAATATCGGCGGTTTTGGATATGACAACGAACCCATCACCATGGAAATTGACGAGAGAAAGTTCTTTTCACCGCAAATAGTGGAATGTGCACTATAGGGTATTCGCCGACAGAGACGGGCACTAGGAAATGCTTCCTTGTGGAAGTACCAGACAGGAGGGCAGCAACCTTGGAAGGGGGCATGTTTTGAAGGGGACGCAGATCATTTCCGATTGACGAGCCTCTTACGCCAATATTGAAAGTATACAAAAACGGAATACGTATACACATACGCATTACGTGATAATACTCGAGGAACATTTCCTAGACCTTGAGGACGATTCCATCCTCACAAAATATGCAAAAAAACGGATGCGACTGAAAAGTAAAATTCGACGTCAGTGTAGCGTAACATTGTATCTGCACGAGTTCATTTTCAGGAAGTTTTTTTATGCATCTATATTTATTTTTGATGGGGTTACGCTGAAGTGACGTGGGCCAACGCTCTCGCACTTACAGACGACAGGATCTATCCTACACCACTACCTCTGCGCCAGTACAACCCCTGAGATGAAAATGTTTTATATCACGAAACAGGTTTTTATTTTTTTTTATCCCATTTTCCCCTCTCAGTCGAGACATTGTCCAATTAAGATGATCGAAAGCAATGAACTGTACCCTGGAAATTGTTGGAATATTAATAAGATTCTTTAAATAATGAAGCTTAGCAATCTTGAAGTCCCAACAAAAATTGCCCCATTGTTTCAAGCAAATTTGCCACACTAATCAGTTGACTCATCCAAAAACTCTCAAACTGCTGTTATAACGTGCAATATATAGCATAAAAGATGCACGCTGCCGTTACTGTAATAAATAACGATGCACGCTGCTGTCACTAACAGAGCATAAACGACGCAAACATCTTTGTAATAGATACCATAAACGATACACGCAGTTGTATGAACCAACGGCATGAGCTACACGAGGTGTTATGATGTAACCATTAGCATGAACGATACACGCAGGAGTTCTAGCGTGCAATATATGGTAGGTGAAACAAAACATGCTACTGTAACGTGTAATGGTAGGTATAGACTATACAGGCTGGCAATAAAACGTAATAAATAACGTAACAGATGCACATTATGACAATGTATAATAGCATAATTGATATACGTTGCAATTATAAATATATCTTGCACAATATGAACTACAAACAATTTTATGGCGTGTAATTAATAGGAGAAATCATACATGCTTACGCTATAGCGTGTAATAAATAGAAAATCTATATACCCTAATATGTGTAACATATAAACCATACAGCTTTTGTTATTCTAATGTAAATAACACACGCTGCTGCTACCGTAAGAAATGGCATAAACGACACACGCTTCTATTGCTGTAACAAATTGCATAAATGGCACGCGCTGCTGTTACCGTAACAAATGGCATAAATGACACAGACTGCTGTTACCGTAATAAATTATATAAACGACACACACTTACTGTAATAAACTGCATAAACGAAAAATAGTGCGATTTAAGTATACCTAGTGGTAAGAAAAAGGTTTAAGCGCCAGATAACGTTTAAGTGGTACCAGTGAAGTGTGTTCAGTAAATTTTTGGAAGTAATTATATTTCATAAAATCTGCCGTTACATTATGTAGCTATATTTGTTTTTATAATTAGCTTACTATAACGGTCATTGTGAGAGTTAGTGAAGGTACTTAACCTTCCTAAGTTTCCTTCTGTATAACTGGCCGAATTTTGTGATAGTGCAACACAGTGAAATTAGTGCTAAACTGTGCGATGTGAGTGGTTCCTGTAGGCGTAAGGTAGGTAGGTCAGGGTGTTTTATGTGATCGGTGTTTGTGTTTAGTTTCTTTGGTTGTGTGCGAATGCAGGTAGTAATTAGGTAAGCCAATGTGAGCTATGGTTTTTTTTTTTATTTGTGTAAATTTAAGGATATTATTGCGTAATTGGAGGAAGGGCTATTCCTATTTCACAAGGACCTAGAACTTGCTAATGAAATGTCCAGGAGCCTTGCAACCTCTACCAATTTGGACATTAAATCGCCTGAATTTAAGGTGGTTTCTAGGCCAAAGTATAGGAGAAGATTGTGTTGTTTTGGTGATGAAGTTTCTCTACAGCTGGGCAACAGGTTTGGTGTATTAGACTTGGTTTCTGCTTAGCCTCCTGAGCAAATTTTTCATCGCTCATAGCAAAAATATGGTGTTCGCTACACAAAATACTTGAGATGGTGATTCCAGTGCCTCCAAAACTATTGGAAAGAAAACCATATGGTTCCACATGCACAATACAAAAACTGTAATGTGTTGGGCATGTACAAAAGAATGGTCTCAAGATTACCAAAGATAATGAAAGGAAAGAAACTGGAAGATGGCAAAGTTATACATTGTCAAGAAAATACCGTGAATTGATTATTTAATAATCCTGTTTAAAAGGGGATTCGAAATTATTGGTTGGTACAACTTTCCTCTATACCTACGCGGAGTTTGATGGTTATCTGTCATCTAGTTTGTTTACAATACGCCATTGTTAGTTCATCTCAAAGGTGATATGCGATTTTACGATGGATACAAATATTGAACAAAGAATCTGTCAAATTTTGCGTTGCAAATGGTATTTCGTGTGCCAAATCGCTGAAAATGTTACAGAGGGCTTACGGCGAATAGACTATCAAAATCACGTGCATATGAGTGGTACAGTGCATTCAAAAGTGGTCGAGATGTGGTGGAAGATTTGCCTCGCTCTGGTCGGCCATCAACGGTTTCAACTGAACTGAACATCGCCAAAGTGAACAGAATGGTGTCTAAAAATCGTTGAGGTCAGAGAGATTGCCGCTGAACTTTGTGTCTGACGAATCGATTCGTACCATTTTAAACGATTGTTTGGGCATGACACGCGTTGCAGCTCGATTAGTTCCGAAAGACTTGAATTTTCTACAAAAACTCAATCGCGCAAGGATTGCTGAAGACATGCTAGAACGAGCCAGTTCCGACCCTACATTCATGAAACGCATTGTAACTGGTGATGAGACGTGGGTTTACGAGTGTGACACTCAAACCATCAACAAGCTTCCGAATGGCGCCTTCCAACTGAACTGAAACCTAAAAGGGCAGGTCAAACTCGATCAAAACTGAAGGTAATGTTGAGTTTTTTTTTTTTTTTTTTTTTTTTTTTTTTCGATTATCGCGGTGTCGTGCACTCAAGAGTTCCTGCCAGGTCAGATGGTAAATGAAGACTTATCTGAGCGTTATACGGAGTTTGAGAGAAATTCGGTGAAAAATGCCAGAGTTGTGGAACGACAACTCATGGATTCTGCACCACGATAACGCACCAGCTCACAAGACTTATTGTGAACGAATTTCTGGCCAAAAACTCGACAAATTTCATCGACCAACCGCCGCATTCACCTGATCTGGCTCCTGCTGATTTCCTTCTCTTTCCGAAACTCAAGTAACCACTTTGAGGCACCCATTTTCAGTCGTTAGAAGACAAAGGAAAATTCGCTACAATTGACATCGATTCCTAAAAGTGCCTACAAAAAATGTTTTCATTGGATTATTCGTTGGCATGAATGTATACTTTCAGAAGGTACCTACTTTGAAGGCGATAAAATAAAATTGGATGAATAATTCATTTTTTGTGTTTTATTGGCAAATTCCCGGAACTTTGACAGTAGTTGAATTGGTAGGCTGAGTAAGAAAAATTCAAAACACAAATATATAAGACAATGTTGGCAATGTAACAAACGTGCAACAAGCTGTGTGGGCAATTTATTTACATAAATGTGATTACATGAATTGTCCACAGATGCCAAACTTCAGCATGAATTGTGGTGACTGTTGCAGCTACAAAAAGGCACAAAACAATGGTGAATCATATGTTCATGAACCTAGCTTACCAGAAACAATAATGAGCACCATAAAATCTACATTCAGAGCTCTGGAAAATCCAAAATTATTGAAAAAATGCATCCAGGGAAGACTCAAAACCTCAACGAAAGTTTGAATGCTCTAATCTGGAAGAACTGTCCCAAAACACTATTTGTATCTGCAACCTTACAATGCAGTTTTAGTGTACAATGATGGCAATGTTGGAAGAATTCAAAGAATCTGGATTTGAGCCTGGAACATTTGCAAAGAAGATAATTCAAGATATTTACAGGATATGTATCGACAATGCTTATCATGCGAATCAAACACTCCAGAAAAAAGCAAGACAACAGAGCTCGCTAAAGAGGAAACATTATGAAGACCAGCAGAAGGACTAGTGTTTGTGTAAAGTACTCTGCAATTAGCAGAAAAGCGTGTGATCTCGGTAGAAATTGTGGTGCATACTGTCGATTAGCCAAGGTGTCTTGAGAAGCTTGCAAGTTTTGGTTTCATTGGGCGCGTAGTAACACTTGGCGACGAAAGATTGTAATTTATGGTTTTGTGAATGTTGTACGTTTCAAGAATCGATAAAAAAGGACGAGAAAACCATTTCCAACTCCAGAAAAGAACTGAAATTTGTCAAAGAAATTTACAGGACTCGAGCTTGCTCCATTAGAAAACCTGGAAAATAAATCACCTAATTTAAAGGTGCCCTCTAGAGGAAATCTGAGGAAACTGCATTTCTCTGCCAATGACAGGCACCATGTCAAACTGGGCAACATATTCAGTATTCTTAAAACTTGATCAGTCCCCAAATCCTCCTGTGCAGGTTTTGGATAAGAACTGCACTAAAAGCAAGATTTTACTGCTTAGGAGTAGCCACGGTAGGGGCATAGTACCCCTGCAATAGGAGGATTTGGGAAACTACTATGGTGTAGTAGGAATAGCAAAACGACACACGCTGCTTGTAACTATAATAAATATATCGTCAAACGAACCAGTAGATAGGGATCAAATTGCTCTATTTAAATTTAGCAATACCATTCAATACACTATTCTCAAACATGGACCAGTGGAAAAGGTTCAAAGAGCTTTATATAATTTAGCAATGCTATTCAATACATTATTCTCAAACATGGACCAGTAGATGGGGAGCAAAGTGCTTCATATAATTTAGCAATACTAAGACTATTGTTAAATATGAATGGTTTACCTCAGTAGCTCAAAACTTTTCTATCCCTTTGCATATTGTAAATATAGTAAATAAGTGTAGTGTGAATAAGTGAACCTGGTTACAATACAATTGTGATTACTGGTATTAGTAAGGAGTGTTTAGTGTATTAGAAAGTAGTGTTTAGTGCATTTAATAAGGGTGTACTATGCCTGTGAGAATAAGTGATGTCAAGGTTTAGTGTGGATTGTGTCGCATTGTGAAACAAGATTTTGTGCAGAGTGTGAACTGTGTAGATTTAAGACAATGCCAAGCCATGAGAACACCATGCCTGTGTAAAGAATTGGAGCTTTCTAAATCTGAAATTGAAAACCTGAGATTGGGTAGTAATACAGAAATTACTGGAATTTAAAATGTATTCCAATAAAAACGTAGGCATTTTGTGTGTTCTTGTGATAAATTTTCTGAACTGGAGCTGAGCAACAGGGTCTCAGCTTTGGCAGAATCTTCCCTGGTTATGTCAGAAGTGCCTACTCTGTCAACACTGGAAATGAGGCCTGCTATCAGGTCCAAGCCAGAAAAAGGATCCTCTGATGCCAAACTTAGGGTGTTAGTTTTAATAAACTAACATGCTGGGGCCATCAGAAGAAGACCCCAGGCAAAATTGGGGAAGGAATGTGCCGTTACCGGTATTTTCAACCGCAATACTAGTTTAAGCCATGTGGTTTTTTGCAAAGTATCTCTATAAAGGAGGAGATCTTGAAAAGATAGTGGGGGGGGGGGGCTGGAAATAGTTTGGACAGGAATCTCAATTACTGAATTGAGATGGACATGGACCACATTGTAAAAGTAAGTAGCCACACTAATGTGAGCTTTGATAATCTTATGGAGATATAAGCCTTGGATTATCAGGCAGTTAATCACAGGCTTGGTCAGTTTCATAGTCAAGAGGGAACAGACCACATTAGAATCATTGAGGTGTCATCCATTTAAAGGTGTGGTCACACTAAACATGGTCTGCATCTGAACTCTTGAAGCAAAGATATGCTGATGCATTCCATTGCAGTGTCTCACGCACAACCATGGATAGTCCCTGTAATATTCCTGTTCTTGTTATTAGTAATGTCACTCTTTAAAGTCAGATAAATAGAACGGTAAATGTTTCAGAAATGAAAAGTCAGATAATCATTGTTCAAAATCATTAAAAAAAGACCTCAAATTTCACCAAAACATTCCAAGTTTAAGATATAAAGTAAATGGATTATTAATTTCAAATCTGAAAGTCCAGATATTTTATTTATCACAAACATTGGAAACACAGGAAACGTTACATATTTCAAGGATGGTTAAACAGGAGCTCGGTACTGTAGACAAACACTCCAAAGGAGGTGAGAGGATCTTTAAGATACTAAGCTTCAAAGTGATTGCTATATTCAATGGTTTGTTCCAGACAGTACTTCTAGATCACTGTTCATATTAACATGGCAAACCAAATAATTATATTAGCGGTATATAGAGCTCCCAAAGAAAGTCCTGACAACTTTCTATATAACCTATACATTATTGTACAACTGCTCTTCAAACCGAAGATTCAATTTATTTATTTATTTATTTTGTAGTTTTAACATCCTTTAACCTGGTTGGTCATATCGGATGATGAATGAAATTGGTGAAATGGTGTTCAAATGATCTCAGGGGCCCATAGAACTTAAGTCATTCGCCATTCATCTTCTCAGAATAAGGGAAAACCCCGAAGAAAACCTTATCCGGTTACTCACCCTAAGCAAGATTCGAACTCAACCTTTTAAATGTGAGGCAGACATTCTACCACCACACTACCCAGGTGGACTCAATTTATTGTTTGACAATGAACATAGATTTCTTGATAGACAATCAAAAGCTGCAAATTTGTTGACTAAGATCATACAATCTTGTGCATAGTCAATTTTGCAACTAGAATTTAAAACAATTCCAAAACTGCTATCAACAATATTTTCATATGTAAAAAGGAGTATCATGAAATATAAGCCTTTAATGGACCTTGAGGGACAACTTGTCAAAATTGATTATTATATTCCCCAATTCCAAAAACAAATCACGTAACCAGCTTTAGAATTAGAAACAAATAAACAGTGACTGCCTCCCTGATCAAGTGGTCAGCAAGCCGACTTCTCACCCCAAAGGTCCCGGGTTCGATTCTCGGCTGGGGCAGGGAATTTTTCTTTAGCCAGAATTATTCCCTATCCACCACAGTCTGGAAGTATGTATGCGAGGGTGAATTGTTTAAAACAAGCCTAAAGGAACCTACAGAAAGCACAATGCTCCAGATATGACCTTAGATGTTAAAGGGGGGCTATATAAATAGAGAAAAAAAACTTTTCAAGTCTTAGGAAGAATTTTCTGGGAATAGGCTAGAAGACCTTTATTCTTTTTGCATAACTAGTAAACAATAAGTGAATAGACAAAACTTACAACATAAAATATAGAGATCTCGTTTAAATACACAATTTATCTTTTTTTTTTTTCCTAGGAGTTGGCCATTTGAGATATTTGTAGTTATTTGTTTGTTTTAAAATACTTAAAACTTTTCACGTATGGGTATTTGTCAACTCCTGACTCTGCAAAGAAACTGATTTCATCCACATGGCAACCAGCTTTTAAAATATTTGACTATCGCTTTAGCTTAGTTATTCCATTATTTCCCTTCTATGTAACAAAGTATTTCTGCTAATGTTTATCTCGATTAGCATGGAATAGACTGAAGAATAAGCTTTTTAACAACAATTTGTTAGAGATGTAGAGAAAGGCATTTGAAGTATATCAGATGTTTCATATTTGTACTAAAACAGTGGACGACGCTGATATGATCTGATGTTTATACAGAGCTATGGGAGCTGCTCATTTAAATGAAATGACAGGGGTTTAATTTTCAACAAAAACAGATATTGTTCTTAACCTCAGAATAAATACAATTAATAGATGTGGAAAATGACATCCCTAAGAGGATTGAGTTCCTTATACACAAATGTTTTCAGGCATCCTCACAGTTTGTGCAAAGATTTGAGATTTCTTCACATGTTCTGTTGCTCTGTACAGACAACAGTGATAACCTCTTCCTATATATTCCAAGTGCAAGACAAGTCCGCATTGGGTTGTCCTAAGTGTTAAGCAAAGGTGGTCAAATGGGTAATTGAGGGGAGATGCCACCTGATTCAATCAGTGCCAGTCACATGCCCCAAGTTCTACATGTCAGAAAAGCAAGAAGGATTTGACTCTGCAAGGATAAATTGGTTTGAAAATTTGTTTAGCTTGGTAAAAAAGTTATTTCAATTAAATTTTATTATATAACAAATAAACATTTTAAAAAAGACACCAGACAATTTAGAACTGTAGGAACAAGAAGCAGAGAACATTGGTATAAATGTAGTGACAAACAGTACATTTAAAACTCCCAAATTTATATTTCTAACAAAGTTTATGTACTTCTATAATGTAAATTTTGCATGTTAATGTGAAATTTCTTTACAGTAGTAACATGTCGACAGCAGCATCAACACAGCACGGTCGCCATTGATCTAGGGGTACCTTGCAGACCTTTAGTTCAAGTTAAGGTTCAAGCCTGACAAGGGGCTTTTGTACATTTTTGGATGTAAAAAATCATTAGCATAGCTTCCTTCATAAGAGAAGTAAAGCCGATGGTCCTATGCCAATGCTGTGGCTTGAAGAACATCAAGCTTAATAAAGAGGCCCCTGAGAACTGTAGTAAACTGTATAAATGAACAGTAATAGTGACTCATCTACAATGGTAACAGAAAATCAGCTGTAGGTGCAAAAGCAATAGCAACAGGTTTATTTTTTTCACAATCTCCGACAAGGTGAGTTACATTTTCTTTTTATTCCTCTATGAAGGTAGGTGAAATGGAATCATTTAGCAGCCTGTTAGTACATCTAATGGATGAGTCCTCAAGCTGAAAAGCAGGAATTTAGTGATAAAATCCCAATAAGGGTGACATTCTGGATATAGCATCACAATACTGGTATGCCTTTGATGTTGAAAGCTAAGCAAGGTAAAATACATCTAGCAATGGTCTGCCTCATTTTACTGCACTTCATTCTGTTTTCAATTCAGCTTAGTTTTAGTTCTGTCAATCAAGACTTAGTGCCCTTATCACTTGAATTTCCTGTCCAACTTGCCATTTTGTTCAATATAAATTGAATATCATTGCACAAAAATGCAATAATCTGCATCACCATAGTACTTGCAAGAATGTTCACTTTCCAGACTTCAAACATAAAATGAGAAAATGAATGATGCAACAATTCTCTACCTGCTACCATTGGATTACCAATAAGTCAGCTATTTTGATACAGCAACATTGCTTTTCCAAGGGGTGTTTTTCTCAATACCTCATAAGAATTTTCAGACACTCATGGTGCCTACTTCTACAAGAGATCAATGAATGACTAGCAGAATTGCTCAAAGATATCTGTGTGCTAATCTTTGCAAGCAGCCAGTAAATTAACTATACCATTTGTCATTTCACTGTATATAAAGATCTATTAGTTGCACATGGTACAGAAAGTTCCAAAATTTTGAGCCATCTGCATTTAGCCATGGAGCAGAACCTTACATCAGGCGGAGTGTCCATGGTCAACTTGACTCAGCCCCATACCTTGGTTTCTGCAGATCTATGTTGCAGGAGACCATTTCTTCAGCCATCACTCAATGTCAACTCAGCTGGCCTGGATTTGGTAAATCTAATTAAAAGAAAGCATTAGAGCCACAGCAGCTGCTACGCAATTTCTCCACAAATCTATAAGAGTGCTAAAGAAATTCAAGCAAACAGGTAAATGTCTGTGTAACCGACTCCCTTAATGGCCAAAAGTTTAGGGAAGCCGCCTCGCCAACTTGGTTCAGCACCTATCAGAGGTGTTAGTTCCAACATCCATAAGTGGGAATTCACCTGATGTACGGACTGTGCCATTTGGGTGCTTGTTTCCCCTTCCCTGTCACAGTCCAGGTTACCAAAGTGATGGCCAAGTGTCTAAGGACCTCCTTAGTGGAGAGAGTGATGCAGCATGTCTTGTCACACTGCTTATGGTTGTAGCCTCTGCATGGATCCCTGCAGGCAACCTTAGGCTGGAAAAGTGCAACTTTCCCTGATAAGCACCCAATGAGTTGGAAGGGCAACTGTTCTCTCCACCTTTAAGGATTACCCTACCTTGGTAAGTAATGATTCTTCTGCAGATTAATAGAAAACAGTTCCTTGGGTAATCCCCATTTGTGGGTGGGGGATAGTTTGTCTTAGTTTGATTGGAGTAAATTATCAAGTATATTTTATTTTGTGTTAGTTTATTCAGAATCTGATTTGGTCCCCAGCTGCTCCTTGATGTGATGGGATCTCTCCAATCTATCCTTGTCTTGGAGGTCTCCTATTCTTTTAAGAGCAGTCACTAGCTCACCTAGGTTAACTTTGGATAGGTCAAGTTAAAATGTCCAGACTGGGGAAAGTCTGGGAAAACAAGCCCATTCTCTAAATGGGATGGATTCTTTGCCATGAGTGCCAACCCAGGCCATCACCCAGCAAAGGGAGAGGCATGTATCCACATCTGCCTTGTGAAAGTTTTTCCGATTGGAGATTAGGAGACTTAACTGGCAATGACTTTGGAAACCCATCTATTGATGGCTTTCTCAGGGAATTGATGGGGTAGGGTACATACTTCTTAAGACAAGCCTAGGGGCCAGTCTCCGTTAAAACACTGACCACAACATCATGTTGACACTCACTATTCATGGCACAAATAAAGTTCTGTGATAAAGCAAAGTTTGGTCAGCTGCCTGATTTCTGCATCCACTTTGGGGGCCAATCAGCCATTAATCAGCAGATCCAAGCTCAAATTCCTCGGAAAAGTATCTAGGAAATGAAGTATCAATGCAACAAATAAGCTACAAATGCCTCTCCAAGGTTGGATGAAGTTAAACAGGAGAATATAAGCAAAGCTGTTGATACTACAGCCAATCATACAAGGGAGGTTCCATAGTGCTCACTGCCGTTGAAAGGACAAAGGCCTTCGATATTGTTAGCCATAGTACTCAGCTAGGCTTTCTCCTTCAGTTAAACTTATGGGACATACATATGGATACTTCTACCCAATTGGAGAAAGGCCATCACTTGGCCATAAAAAGGGTTAAACAGGGAGATCCTTATTTCCAAATTTTGTTCAATCTTGCTTTAGATAAGATACTGACGAGTGGCAGACATGTCATTGTGCTTCACAATTGGAGACTAACATTTCAACAATTAAATGTTCACAGAGAACATTATTCTGGCAAAGTCCAGGAGGAGCAACCTATGATATGTGTCCTATTATGCCCTGCATCTTCTTGAGCTCAGCTACCACTGCTAAAATCATTCTACTTCCAGGTTGTCAGTAAAAACTTGGGCAATAACAGACCTTGGTCTTCAAGTGCCCCCCCCCCCCTGAGGTTAAGCCAGAAGGGCTCATGATACCTCAGCAAGACATTTAATCCTTGGAGTAGCCAAGAGGGTAACACCTTCAGAGACCTCCTGATAGCTGATGCACAATTCAGCAAGTAGTCCAGAAGATATTCCATCTTCCAAAGTCAGTATCCACAGGTTCTTAATCATTATGATTGAGAACAGAGGATTGGGAATGACCAAGATGGCACACTTGACCCTCCTGGCCATTTTACGAGCTGAGAGGACCCTGTTATACCAAACTGCTGATCTGAAGGGAGGTAACTTCAGATCTAGGCTCCAGTGTTTTAAGTTGCTGGCATGCACCATTAAGCACAAATTCAAGCCAACAAAGACCAGAAAATGAAGCAAATGGGCCTCTTGCCCCCTCACAGGGGAAAGGGTTTGTAGCTTTTTACAGTGATTCGATCCTGAAACTTTGCTTTAGCTGTCAAGGTTTACAGAGGCACTTAAACTCTGCTCAATACTGAAATTTGATTGAGATCAACTGTCAGCATTGCAGTGGAAACAGGTCAAGCCCTGTGCATCTCTAACAAGCCCATAAGAATCAGAAGTCATGATACCATTGTAAACGAAGTTAAAAAAAGGATCAACTCTTATGATTTTCCTCTAACCACATGAAAATATCAGCATTCATTCTTGACTGAAGTCAGCCTGTGCCGTAAGCCTGATCTGATGGTGATCCAAAGTAGCAAATGCTTTACTAAGTCACCATCAGGTGTGAGGATGACTTAAAAGGCAGAGCTTGAGAAGCTCTAAAAATACTGTCTTGCCATCCGCATTTGGGCCATGCACCCTGGCATTGACTTTTTCACCACTTACTGTTTGGGTTAAGGAGGTCTGTCCCTCAAGGGATATCTTGATATTACGGGGTTCTTACACAGTTGGAAAACTTAGCACTGACCATACTGAGGATGAGCTTTAACAACCAAGCTCGTTTTTAGAATATGCCAGGCAAGGATGTCCCTCCCCCCATAATATTGCAGAGTGCCACTGGGCTTGTTCACGTCTCTACGTTCGAGAGCTCTAAGTGCTATGCTCTCTGCATGCTCCTCTGTGGAATTTCTTGCCCTTCAGTTGGAAGTGGCGTGTGCACGCAGCTATCCCCCTCTCCAGCTACCTTTGGCCAGGTCCTCTCCAGCAGGGAAAACAGTCCAGGAGTCGAGCCAGGCACTCTGTAGGAGCAACTATATAATGCCTTGTCTCCGCCCGGCTCACATAATTTCCATGTTACCTTCGACTACATGCTGATGTGATGCCATAATGGACACAGAACACTAAGTATTAGCATGGGTCTTCTATTTTCAATTGCATCAGTATGCATGTATTTTTTAATTGAGTTGAGAATTCATAAGTTAATGGGGATGCTATTTTGAGATAGTATTCATAAGCTAAAACTTATTTTTGGACACGATTTGTTCAGCAATGGCAGACAGATTTAGCTGGGTTTAACTGGTGTAACCAGGCGGTTTTCCTGGGTTTCTTTGGGCTACACTCAAAGGAACAGTGGATTTTCCCTACTACTTTTAGCTGGACCAAATTTTGCAAAGGTAATTATTTTACAAGTGATTTCATTATGTGCATGTGCAACCAGTAGTGGTGAATATATTTTGTGTAGTTATGAGTGAAAAGTCAATTGTATATCAAGTTCACAGACAATATATATTATTCAAGTATTTATCCAATTGTGTACAGTAATCTCAATGTAACAAAATGGCATTCAAGTTATTTTGTTAATTTTTCGATTTGGCAGAAGCAAGCTTCTGCTGTTAAGTCTGCATAGTTCATTTTTGTTAATATTTTGCTTTTACATTTGCTACTGATTTAACAGTAGCCAGTTTAGTTATCTCTAGGCGATCAATTTCTAGCACAAGTGTTAATTATTATTTAATTGTGAATCAACATATGCCCTATTACATATTGTATGTTTAACATTTTTTTATATAAATTTATTATTCAACAATTGCCTGTATGTCTTCTCACTCACATGAAAGGTGTTTTACCTTCCGATTTACGATCCAGACCTAAATGACTTCCAGTTTACATTTAATTTTTTTTAGTAGCTGCTCTCCCTCTATATTGTGGAGGAAGGGAACTTATTGAAGTGGGGTAATAGCTTTAATAAAAGGTGGTAGTAGTTAAAATACAAGTTGAATTAGTCTTTGGCTATGAGCCTCCTAGCTACCACTGAGGCAGCTTTTCAATTTTGTTATTCTGCATGTGTTCTTAGCTTTTAGTTATAACTAAGGAGCCTCTAGTTAGTATATATAGGATGTCCACAGTGAGACTCCATTTTGAAAGCCTGTCTTTCATTTCACGATGTATAGCTGTGACTCCAGAAGGAGCAGAAGTGGAAACTCAAAAAAACAGACAATGGTGATGCTGCATCAATTTTTTTCTAAAATGGCAATTCTAAATGAGCACATAGGATATGTTGGAATGCAGAAACAAATTAAACTGCAACATAACTTTTGTCATGTGTCTAATAAGCATCCTCAACATTCAAGACTATAAAGTGGCGTCATCAGTTTCTAGCAACTAGTAATGTTTCGAAATACGGTGGTGGTACATTCAATCAGTAACAGGTAGTAGAAAACATGTGCAGATATTTTTAAGAGAGTCCACAGCAGTTCACAAGACAAGCAGCAAGGGAATTTGGTATAAAATGGTTGACAAAGGCAGACATTGTCAACTGCACTTTTACACACAAAAAAGGTACAAATTGCACAAGAAATCAAGCCAGATGACTGACCAAAGCAGGAAGTATTTGCAACCACTATGCTGGATTATTTTGCACAAGTGGTGTAGTCAGATTAGGCTACCTTTCACTTTTCAGGAAATCAATGTTCATATTTGGGGCACAGAAATTCCCCCATGCAGTCACAGAACATGTGTACGACAGCTTGAAAGAAATTTACTAATTCCCATATATTCATTTAAGCTTCTCACACATACTCGTGAACATTTTTCTAATTCTTTTTATTCAGAGTGTCTAAAAGCACATTTCTGGTAAAATTTGATAAAGAATTTGGTTAGTATACATTATCTCTACCTACTATTGATAGGTGACAAAGAAAAAGCCACACCAGTAATTCAGTCAGATCTGACAAAGATGTGATTAAACAATATTTTCAAGAGTAGGAGTACAATATCACTATAAAATAAAAAACACCTTAAAACTTTATATGCAATATTTACTATCAAACATTTTTATATACATTTTCATGATCACGAAGAAAGCTTTTTTTTTTCAAATTAGAATATTTGTTATATTTTTTTTTTTCCTTCATATGCAAGATGCTGTAATGGTATTCAACTGTCCATAAAAAATATTGTGTGCCATCAACTCTTTGAAGCTGTTTAGAATTCTGTACATTCATAAGCTATTTCAAACTTAGACTATCACAAATTTTGGGAACTGCAAACCCTAAAGAAAATTATTAAACATAAATGCCATATTTTAAGGGGCTTTACATAACTACAATAGGTTATTTATATACCTGCTATTAAATAGTAGTACCACACTTTTACCAGAAGATATGGATAAAGTTTCTTGATGTAAATTTAGCTCCACTATTATCTATTTTAATGTATTTTATAATCTTACTGAAAACATGGCAGGTCTTGTTCTATTACTATAGTTGCTAGTGCCCCTATATTCATTAAAACCAATTTAAAATCTAATTTATAATTTAGAAGGTATTCTATGCACAATCCTCACTAGTGTTGCAGCAAGTGCTATATGCAAGTATAGCAAAACTATAGGACATTAACTTCAAACATGCACCAGAAGTTAATGATTCAGATATTTTTACAAATTAAGCAATACTTTAGACTTGTCAAACTCAGATCACTCAATAAGGCTCAAAGTACTTTATATAAATTTAGCAACACTAATGAAGAGACTATTCTCATACAATGAGAAAGTTATGGGCCCAAGGGCTTTATTTAAATATACCAATACTGTTAGATAATGTACTATTCTCAAACGTGAACCAGAAGAAAGTGATCCAAGTGATTTATGCAAGTTTGGCAGTACTATTAAATACAGCATTATCAAAAATCAGGAGATGTAATTCCAAGTTCTTTATGTAAATTTAGGATTATTATTGGACATGCAATTTATAATCATACTGAAGACATAGCTGGTCTTGTTCCACTGTTAGATAATGTACTATTCTCAAACGTGAACCAGAAGAAAGTGATCCAAGTGATTTATGCAAGTTTGGCAGTACTATTAAATACAGCATTATCAAAAAACAGGAGATGTAATTCCAAGTTCTTTATGTAAATTTAGGATTATTATTGGACATGCAATTTATAATCATACTGAAGACATAGCTGGTCTTGTTCCAAGACAATCCTTGCTAATGCAGTGTATCCTATCAAAGCAATTTAAAATTAAAGACATGAAGGGTTTTTCTAGGTCTATAACCTTTACTAGTGCTGCTGTAAGTGCTTTATGTAAGTTTAGCAATACCATTAAACTATCGCCAAACATGCACCAGAAGGTAGGGATAAAAGTTGCTTCAGGTCAACAGATGCAGATCATGCAGGAAGGAGACAAACAGCCCAGCACATTTTACGCTCCTGAGAGGCTTTGGCTCATGGTCCAGGTATTATCCATACCCATTGCAGGGCTGCACTGCTTTTTAAGGGACGTTGGCTCTAAATGATAGATAGTACAAGAAGCCTCAGGCTGAAGTACATCCAGAGAAATTACTGAAATCTATCGCAAATGAAGGGATGAAAGTGCTCTAAATTTAGCAATACTATTACACTTATCACCAAACATTTACCAGAACATAGGGTTTCACTTTAATAAATTTTGTAATACCATTAGACACAAGACCAGAAAATGGGGATTATTGGTGCTTTTTGTAAATTTATCAATACTATTAAATACATAATCCAAACAGGTATCAGTCAATAGGGACCAAAGTGGTTTTATGTGAAAATAGCACTACCATTAAATACACTATTCTCAAACATGTACCAGAAGACAGACCCAACTACTTTATCTGCTTTACGTAAATTTAGCAATAATATATACTATTCCCAAATAGCTTGGACCAGAAGGTAAGATATCAAAGTGCTTTATGTAAATTTGAAATACTAATACACTGTTCCCAAATAGCATGGATCAGTAGATAAGAATCAAAATCTTATGCAAATTCAGCAATATTAAATTAACCATTCCCAAATATGGACCAGAGTCTCAGATGCAAGTGCTTTATGTAAATTCAGCAATACATTAGACACTCATCAAGCATTACCAAGAAGATAGGGATCCAAGTGTTATTTAAATTTAGCTATACTATAAGACAGTATTGTCAAACATGACAAAAAGAATATGGAATAAAGTGCCTTATGTAAAGTTATCAATACCAATACACTATTCTCAAACATGGACCAATAGATAGAGCTCAAGGTGCTTAATGTAAATTGAGCAAACTATCACACTATTCCAGCTAACATGGACCGGTAAATGGAGATCTGAGTGCCTTAAGTAAATTTAGCAATACTCTTAATTACATTATCTTTCATCCATGTTTGAGAATAGGGATCAAAGAGTTACATAAATTTGGTATTACAGTTATATTATTGTAAAACAGACCTGAAGATAGGGATCAAAATGGTTTGTGAATTTAGCAATATCGTCTTAGACCAGAGGATAGCCATCACAGTGCTTTATGTAAATTGTGTATTATTAGATCCTTTAATGTAATTTATAATGTTACTGAAGACATGGTCAGTTGTCAATCCTTGTTAGTGCTGCTGTATCCAATTAAATGGAGTAATTAAAAGTCTTTTTCAATGTCCATAATCCTTGCTAGTCTTGCAAGTGCTTTTATGTAAGTTTAGCAATACTATTAGACACTCAAACATACCACAAGATAAGAATGAAAGTGCTTTATGTAAATTTAGCAAAACTAATTTACAATATCAAACAGGGATGGGAATATAAGAATGGAGATCCTTTTTATAAATTTATCAGTACTATTAAATACACAATTCCAAACAACTGAGCACTCAATAAGGATCAAAGTGCTTTATGTAAATTTAGCAATACCCAATAAATACATTGTCAATCATACCAGAAGATAGGGATCAAGGTTGCTATATATGAATTTAACAATAATATTATACACCATTGCCAAACAGACAAAGATAGGGGTCAAAGTGTTTACATAGATTTAGCAATAATGTTACACTATTGTCAAAGATGGACCAGAAGATGGATCAAAGTGCCCTATGTAAATTTAGAAGTAACATTAGACACTATAAGTAAATTCTAGTCTTGCTGAAGATGTAGCTGGTCTTATTCTGTGACAATCCGTGCAGTGATGCTGTATCCAACCAAATTAAGTCATTTTAAATCTAATTGAAGTGTCAGGTATTGTCCTAGGACAATCCTTGCAAATGCTGGTGTATGGAACCAAATGAAAATTTGATTGGATACAGCACTATATGGTAGAACAAGACTTGCACACCTTTAAAAAGATTTTAAATGACTTCATTTGATACGGAAGTACTGGGAAGGAAATGGCAGAACAGGACCTGCCTCCCCATAGTTCAGTAGGTAGATATCCTGCCTGCTGTACTAGGGGGGCTTGATTGGGGGGAGGGAGGGAATTTCTCTAGCCAAGGTTATTCCCTATCCTCAGTGTCTGAAAGTGTGAATGAGTGAATGTGTGAGAGATCTAATGAAGAAAATTAAAGTAAACAGAACCTAAAATTGTACAGTGCCAAGGCAATATGTTCCATAAGGAAATGCCACCAAGAAGACCATTCAATTAAAAGGTGGGGTATAAATGGAGCAAGACCCGCCACACCTTCAATTAAGTAATAAATGATTCCATTTTTTTGGTTACAGTAGCCTAGGAAGGATTAATATTTTGGAACAAGACTGCCATGGCAAGAGTCAGCAAATGCTAAACTTATACAAGAGTACATCAGGAATTTTAACAAAACAGTCTTGCACTTGGTCTATCATGGAGAGAAAGCTGGAGAAAACCAGACCAAACGAGAAGTGCAGTCACAAAATTTGTAGTACAAACTCTCATGCTGACTACAAAGAATGCATTTGCAAACTGTTGTGTAAAGTGTCCTAAATACATTACAATGTTCAATGTGCAAAAGAAATCTCAAATCAAGTATGGAAATAAGCTCAGAATGCTAAGGATTAAAAGCCTTGATCATTTGTTTTCCCTTTATTATAACTAGCAATTTCAAAGAAAAATTCTCTTTCCAGATTGGAAATTTACCAGAAATATTGCCAATTTGGCAGCAGAAGAGTCAATCCCTAGAAAAAATTTGAATCCACCAGATAGGTCATCAAAAACATTGCCAATGTTCAGGACCAGTAAGAAATGGCTTAAGTTTATCACATTTACTGGCAATACATGGAAGTACTGATATCTTACACTGCTGAGTTGCCTTTGTTCATGTGGTTAAAAATCTTTGTGCATAAGAGGCACTTGGTCTTACTTCACTGAAAGTTTCAACAAAAACTTTCATTTCTTGCATGCATTGTGTAAACGTGAGTCGGCCTCTGCTCCTTTGAGCTAATGCATCACCTAGTCGCATTACCCCACATCCATTTTGTGCAAGGCCAGGAAGGAAGCATTTCCCCTTCAGTCAAGGGCATTTAACTGGGTTCAACTCAAGACACAATGGCAGGTTTCAACCAAGCCATTATATTCCAGAAAGAATGGAAAAATATTTCTGTTAAAGAGGAAAGTTAAGTGACATATCTTATTTGTAAGCATCATTTATCTTGGGGTTCTAGATATATCTGACACTTTGATAAATACCATCATACTGATTATTACAAACACACTGGTATGCAATCCATAACAGCAATTGAATTTGAATTATTTTGCCTACAAAGATGCTCATGATCTTGGAACTAGTTGCTTTGCAAAATTCAGCAGACATTTAAAACTCTCAGAAGAAAGATTAGGACTTATTTAAAGCTGTTCTCAATGAAAAATTTCCTAAATTGCAACATTTTTCTGCAAAGTTATTATCATCAATATTTGGTTTTGCATATATTTGTGAACAGATGTTCTTGAAAATTAATAAAATAAAAAGCAAATATCATAGTAGGTTAGGATAATTTGAGCTGCCTTTTAAAGGCTTCATCCCTGTTGGCAAACATGAATAAACTGGTTATAAGTAAACAGTGCCAACCAAGTCACAAACAAAGCATTCATTAAGGTTTTTTTAGTATTATACCATTAGTATTGTTGCTGAAACCCCCACCAATGATAGAAAGCAATGTCAAGAGGTTTTGCCCTCCTCCCTTCTGTTATAGGTTGGGTACCTCTGTTGAAGAGTGCCGATTCCAGTGGCCGCGCTCACTGAAGTGTCTCGCTTTGTGGTGCACAGGATCGTGGGTTCGAGTCCCACCTTGGGCATGGGTGTTTCTGCATTTGTAAATGCGCATGTTTGTGTATGTATATGTAAAAGGAAAATGTTAAGAAGAATAATGTCTACTAAGGAAATATAGAAAACTGGAGAGAGAAAGAATACCGCGCCGGAATCCTGACAAGCCTCCAGAACTATAATTTTTTTTTTTTTTTTTTTTTTTTATCAAAAAATAGAGTTGGAATGCCTTGGTTGAATCTTCTGTCCATAGCACTGAACGTCATCTGTATTGGGACACTAGAGTGGATTAGTTGGACATTTAAGAAATAAACTGAAAGAACTTGACACTTCATGAATTTCAGTGCACTGTGAGATGCATCAACAAAACCTATGCACTAAACATACAGCTGTTTATAATTTACACACATGAGGATCACTACCACAATAAGAAATACAGCTTTGACCCATTGCCACATTACAGCTATTCTTGAGAAATGTCCGTTAATATGCTGAATTCCCATACTAGAATGAACTGTGTTCAAGACAAGATACAATACTCAACAGAATTTTGAGCTGAAGGAGATTGCAGTGCTTATGGATTAGGGAGAAAAATAATGGGGAGGGGAGGGAGCCTTTCCCAGAACCAAGAAAAACCAAAGTGGTGGCCAAGTATTCTTGTAGATTTAACTGCTCATCTGAAGGTCTTTACTTCTTTCAAGGCACAGGTCAGATTAATTGACAAACTCTATGGCGTACTGTGTCTTATAGTAAAACAGACTTGGAGGAACTAACAGCTAATGATGTGATACAAGTTACATCTTCCAAAGCTGTGTATAGCATGTTATCCAAATACAAAAATGAGTAACTAATGTACAACCTAAGACAAAAAACATAGCAACAGCCAGAGAGGGAGTTAAATTCAGAAAATCTTGGAAGCATTCACTGTCACTCCATTCTCAATTCACCATTTAATACCATCCTGCCATCACTTGAGCTGTGCCATGAATAAGAAGATATTTTAGTTTTATTGTAAATATGGTAGCCAAGTGCTGAAATGCAGGTATCTAATAACAGGTACAACCTGGGTTTGAATTCATGGTCTACACAATATTGAAATCAATTTGCTAAATATATGGCAATGCCCTATGTTTTCCATGCATAAGACATCTATCAATTTTAAGACATTCATGCATAAAAATACAAATTACTCAGGGTTTTCCAAGTATTTGCTACATTAGTTTGAACTCTAAAGTGAAAAATGAAAACCAATAATTGGCTTAACATTGGATGTGCAAACAGGTCTTCGTTCTGAAGAGAGCACACACCTCTGAGTACTATATAATTTGTTATTCATTGAAACACAAAGAAAGTTACAAGGAGATCTCTCCTTGTTAGTAAATCTTGCTGGATACTCTGCGCCTCAGGCTGAAACAACACTTGAAAGGTTCTGTGGTCTGCCTACAAGCTGGATGCAATTATCCAGGGAAGGGATTGTTTGCAGTCAACCTGGTTCAGATCAAAAAAGTTTGCTGGCTCCTTGTCAAGATATGTACTTTCACTTATAGAAGAGTTAAGACTGCAATCCTTTCTATGAGTAGCATGTGTCTACAATCAGATGTGAGAGGTGTGTTCAAAAAGACAACCCTATGTATAGCATCTTCATTGCTCACTTTCCTGTTCAAAGTAGTCCCTTCTACCGGCAATACACCATCCTAATGCTTCTTCCATTTTTAGGAAGCTTCCTGGGATGGTGCACAGATCTCCTGCCACTTTCCTGAATCTCAGTGATTTAAACAGTGTTCTTTTAACATAGTTTCAAGTTAATGGGAGTCATAATGATAAGCAGCAATGCACATGCACAATGACCACTCAACATTTCTTCCATTTGTGGAAAGGCTGCTGGAGTGCACTTTCAGGGATGATGCAAAGGTCTTGTTACAATGTCCTGAATCTCCTTTTGATTTAAAAACAGTGACCTTGTTTTTAAGTTTGGGAAACAGGAAAAAATCTGTTTGGAATTAGGTCCAGGGAATAGGATGGATTGGTCATAATGGGAGTCTGATAGCTGTGGACAAGGAAGGATACATGAGCTGCCTCATTGTCAATACAGTTCCAAATGTTTCTTCCACTGTTGTAAGCCTTGTGAAGTATATTTTAAGTGATGGCACACAAGCTGAGCAATATCATCCTCAAGTCTCCTCTATGATTTGAAAACATCTCTTCAATGTTTTTAATTTTGGGAAACGGGTAAAAGTCTACAGGGAATAATTTTGGAGAATAGGGTAATTGGGAACAATAGGAGTCTTGATGTATCACCAGTGCTGGGAAGGAGCAACGCACAAGTCTGCATATATCATGATTGCTCCAACGTTTCTTATATCTTTGGAAAGCCTTCTGGAATAAGCACAATTTTCTTGTCACAATATCCTGAATCTTCTCTATGACTTGGAAGAGACCTGTGACATGGTTTTAAGCTTTGGAAACAGGAAAAAATCTGCAGGGGATTGGGTCTGGAGAATAGGGTGAATGGGGCATAATAGGAATCTTGTGCATTACAAGATAGTTGTGGACAAAGATGCACAAGTTGGCACATTGTCATTACTGTTCCAAAGGTTTCTTGCATTTTTGCCAAGTCTCCTGGAATGCTGCAAGACTAGTCAGATTGTGTAGTATCTCCTCTATGCTTTGGAAACAGTTTCAGGAACAGGAAGAAGCCTGCTGGGGCTGGGTTTGAAGAATCTGGCATAATCTGAATTTGATATATTCCCAGATAGTTGCAGACTAGGAGCGACACATGAACCAGTGCATTGTCATTATGCAACGGCCAAATATTTTTCCACAATTGAGACCTCTTCCTGTGTACAGCTTCCCTGGAGTGGTAAGTTTCCTGGTACAGTTTCTTATCTGACCACTTGGTATAAACTCCTGATGGACAATCCTCTGCAATCAAGCACAACGTACATGAACTATATTTGACAGACTCGTGTGCTTTTGTTGGATGAAGAGACCTTTTTCCCCCTACTAAAGTAGCATGGGCATAAAACATCTCATCTCCTGTTATGTTTAAATTTCATACATACGTTCAAGCCCTTTTACTGTCACTTTCACTAATGACAAACAGGTTTTCCCACATGATCACTTCAGCACCTGCAGCTCAGCTATTGACATAGCAAAATGAGTAAATGGCACCATATCTAAATCTGCTGATACACTCAATAGCTGCATTGCACATGGTTGACGTGTTTCAAAAGTTCTCTTTCTGAACACACCGCAATTCTTATTTCCCTGGATCAAATTGCACAGCCTTGCAGTATTTGATTACTTAGCTTTACTTGATAGCTATGAAGTGTCTTGCAGATTAGATTATGTGGCCTTAATTTGCAGAAGAAAATTGAAAACAAATGGAATTATCAGACAAGCTGATCTACAGCTACAAATAGGAAGAAAGTAGACACCTCCATTCCAGAGGAAAATGTTACAAAGCAATATACGACATATGGACCACCAAGGCTATGTGTCATGTTAGGATTAAATGTCGCAAGTTCAAGTGTTGTAGCAGCTTGATGGCACCTTAAATAGCCAGCAGCATAAATACATTCTTGGAAAAACTTGTCTGCTTCAGCAAGAACTGGATATAAATAGAATGGCTGAATTTCAGCAGGATAATCATCCTGTCCACACAAGTCAGCAGCTTTCAAAATGATTCTCACAAATGCAAGATATCAGTGACTGATTGGCCTCCTTGTTCACCAAGATCTGAATCCTTCTGAAAATGTGTGGGCAGAATGAAGGAAGTTTTGATTAAAATTGCCTTGTAAAGCCAGCGCAAATAAAATAAAAAAAAATTTTTAAAAAAAATGGGGGGGGGGGGGAAAAAAGAAAGCATTAATCAGCTGCTTTTCATCCTGGAAATCAGCAAGATAGTATTTACAAAATTAATTTAAAAGAAAATAAAAAGTTGTTTAATTTCAATGCAACGCAAAACAGTTTTTGAGAGATCAAATTTTGGATCCTTACGTGGAAGTTTTCTCTTATGAATATCTGACTAGCCATGATATTCATGACTTGCAGAATGAGGGCAAAATTCAAGGGTCATACTGAAAATGAGCCACCCATTGTTAAAATTCAACTGTACAACAAAAAGAACTGCAGGATCATAATCTACAAACTTTTCACCATATGTTGCCACATTGTGGCATTAGCTTCTATCATGTCACCAAAAGCAGTATTTCCTAAAGTGGCGGCTATCAATGCTTCCTTTTGACAGTGTGCAGTCATTGAATTCCTTGTTAGAGAGAAAAATCTATCGTTGAAATTCACCTCAGACTTCAAATGTCTGGCAGATTGGTAAATCATTTAAAAGATGGGAAAATGAGTATACAAGATGAGCTTCATAGCAGTTGCCCACAAACTGCCTCTACTGGATTCAACAAGCAGAGTGTTTACAGATCATTAGGACTACATAGGTATATCACTGCAGATGGAATCTGCTGCACAAGTTGCAGTAGACAGTGCAGTGTAACATAAGTTTAGGTTAACAAAAAGTGTGCGCCCATTAAGTCCTATGTTTATTGACTGAAGACCACAAACTTGTGAAGAACCAGTAGCCAAAACCTTCAGGGATTTAAAACTGAAGGGGGTGATTTTTTCATGAGTATTGTGACAGGCAGTGAAAACTGCTTACATCATGAGATTATAGAAAGGCACCATTTGGATTTGCCATCAAAGAAGAAAGCAAGAACTGCATTCTGCTGGAAAGGTTATGAGTACATCTTCTGGGATGCAAAAGATTACATTCTGGTTAATTTTTTTTTTAACCTGGACAAACCATAAATGCTGCCCACTATATCCAAATACCTGGAAGTTCTGTTGTGTGATAAACACTGGAAAGATCCTGCAACAGGATAATGCATGTCCTCTCACTCACCATGTCATAATGGATAAGATCAGAACATTTGGGTGAGAAATACTTCCACATCCTCCATACAGTTCCAACTTGACACCCTCTGATTATCCATCTTTTTACTTCCATTAACGTACAGATGTGAAGCCAGTACTTTGAGACAGGGGAGGATATTCAGAAAGCATTGAATCAGTGCCTTTATTCAGCTGGAATAGTTCTATCATTAGGGTATTTTCAAACTTGCAGAACAATGAAAATGTATATAAAGAAATTGAGATTATGTAGAAAAGTGAGAAGTCTGTAGAATATGCTGCACTTTACCTATTTCTCTAAAATATAAAAGATTTAAAAATTGTGGCTCGAATCTTTCAGTATGACCCCCTAAAGAAACAAGGGGGTTCACACACCCAATATTAAAAGACTATTCCTAAATGAAGAAGCAAATATATACTCATTTCAAATGTATTTAAAAAAAAAGATAATTCAATTTTTATGTGCAAGCATAAATGCCTTGAAATTGAATGTCTTAGCAATTTAAAATGCATAACAAATATTGCCACTTCTTCACAATAAAAATATGTTTAGGATATTAACCCCAGTAGACCTCATTATTAAATACCTGCTTTTAATTGCTTGGCTATCAGTGTATATTCAGTAGCTGGAACACACTTAAAAGTGAATTAAGAATGAATCTAAATGCTCACATCAAGACACCATTATGAACTGGCTACAGACAATTTGGCCTTCAAAAATATGCTACAAGTGTGTTTGTCTTAGGATGTACAATATTAGAAAAAATGAACTTAACATCAGGTTGCTATGCATTAGTTATGTGTCTGATGTGAGATGGTACTTCCAGTGAATGTTGACTGTTGCATTATTGGAACTAAAACTGATTTACAGTAGGATACATGAAATGTCACTTTCAAATGAAAGATTTATCTACCTTTGATAGAAGATTTTCCCAAGTAAGGTTCCTCTTTTAACATATATTTGTTAGTGTGTTGAGCTTATGTATCAAATCAAGCAGGTGAGCAATGATTTTCCATAAATGAAGATCTGCAATCAGCTGTCTGATATAAACTTTAAAAATGTCCACTTTGTGTTAGCCAGGTGAAGATTAAATATTTCAAAATTAGTGCAAGAGAAGAAAATTCCAGCAACATTCCATGGACAGTGACAATGATAGTGTTGGTATATTTTCAAAACTACTAATCAAGCTGTGTCTTTTATTCAGAGAATTGTACATCTCAAATGGATAGGTAAATATACAAAAACTACAATAACTGGTTTACTTTCCTGAGCACCTTTAATTGTTACATTACTAATTAAGGCATTACGTGAACGAGAGCACCTCAATAGTAGTCAAGATTATGAGTTTCATATGGCATAAGTATCTTAAAACTTATTGTAAACCAATTTACTATAGTTCTATAAATATACCATAATCGCTGCAATGGATTGAAAGTACTGTTCAGTTGAGAAGAATCAGCACTCTGTTTCAACAGATCTGAACATGCATACTAATATGTACATGCTTCTGCATCAATGATTTTGTTTAACAGTAGATAGTCTATTCACATTTTCAGCTAGCAGAAGGGGAAAAACCAGTTCTTGCATCAAGAGGCACCTTTCCCCCCACCTCCTATAAACCCTAGCCGTAAAGAATCTGTATAACAATTTTAACTTTCTCCATGCCATAAAATGAAAATGTTTACCTTTTACTAATCCAGGTCTCCTAAATTTGAATTTGAAGTCAGAAATTCCCTATCGCATATAATTTTCTTTGACAACCATATAGAACATTTTGGTTAAAATGTAATATTTTTTTCATAAATTTTGTTGCAGACTCAAAATTTTACTACATTCAGCATTCAAAAGTACCAATTTTATTGAAAAGGACGTGCTGATTACCGATAAAATGTAAAAAATTTTAAAAAATAAAATTCTATATGCAAATAAATTTTTTAAAAACTTACAATTTTAGAATGTTTTTCTGAAGACCCTTGTGGCTGGGCCCAGAACACTCGAAGAAACCAACAGTAGTTATCAAGCATGCTATGAGATTTTCCTGTCTATCTCCTTCCTATTTAGGATATTTGCTGATTAAATCTTCCCATACTTGTCACTCACCATTCCCAGGTGAGGTGGAAAGAAGTTAAGATGGGAGCACAGGAAATGAATTTTAAGGAACATATTCCACCCCATAACCTCATGTGCCTTAACAAATGTTCCATAATTCCAATGTTATCTGCTCTAATTTCCCAGGAGTTTTGAACATGTCTTTGAACGCACATAAATCTACTTTTTATGTTTCAGAGAGTTTTTCCTCGAACATAGGATCCTGTTGGATTTTCTGGATTTGAGGACCAATAAAATGCCCTCTTAATTTTCCTTCACTAAAGCTGGGAAATCTCTTAAATACTGAAGATCATTCCCATTTTTGTCTGTTGCTTTAACAAAATTCTTCATTAAGCCCCAGTGATTATTTCTGAGAATCTACAAGTGGGTGAAACTTTACATTTTTCTGGTACCAAACTATTGTCTGAAAGGCCATTCTGTAATGATTTAAGTCTGTCCAGAGAGTTCCACTCGCACAAAAAACATTTCATATATCCCAGTTGCATTTCAGTTAATAGACTAATAACTTAAGTCTCCACATATTTGCCATTTGTAGTCCTAACTTACTGACTTTAGGATATCTATGTTTTCATACATTTTTCATATTTAGGCCATAAGCCACTGGTGCCAAAGGGTAAATATTACCATTGTGTAACAATGCACCTTAGACTGAACAGTCTATAAATAAATGCCACTTGTCAGGAATATGTTCTCTGCCTAGCTGATGCACAAGTTCTCACATTACAATAAACAAGATCATCCTTTTTTGAAAGATATGTCAATAAGCCATGTTGACACTTTCGATAAATTGATACTTTGGTACCAGGTTGTAAGAGATTCCATTCCTTTAGTCTAGATGCTAACAATTCAGACTGGGCTTGTGTATGATTTAAATTTCTTGCAAGATCATTTAGCATTGTCCAAAATATGGGTTTTCATTTTTTGGGTTCCACGGATTCAGAATCAGTAGGGAATGAAAGAAGTAGTGGGACCAACCTCAGGAGGGACCAACCTCAGGAGAACTATCCTTCCTCTTATAGGGTCAATTTTCCAGGTGGCATTGGAATGGGAAATGAATCTGCTTAATAGGCCTTTGCACAGAGGGCAAATCTGGATAATCTCTCCCTGAGATTCCAGAACTTTTGGTTAAGCAGAAGTAACAGTCTAAAAGGTGTTCTGTCCATATCATAGGAACAGTAGACTGCATAGAAAGGCAAGTGCCATTTAACCAGCCTCTCAAATTTCCAAGAACATCTGCTACAACATTAGGAGCTAAATTTTTGGTCTTATCTACTTTAGAGTTCAAGCACATTCATATACTTTATCATAGATTAATATTTTCAGAGATTTTGTGGTGAATTCACCACAAACAAAATATGTTTAGAGAACTTGCACATTGACATAACATTGTTGCTTAAAACAAGTTTTATAAACTAAAGATCTGTTTAATGCACTTCTATTAAAAGCACTTATTCACAACCACAAAATTAACATCTGAACTCTCATGAAAGTGAATACAGAACTTTATGTATAAACAGCCTCGACAATAAATCTCAATATTGTCTTAATTTTATTCTTTACAAATAACAGTGGAGGAGGAATATACATTTGGAAAAGAATGTGAACAGCAAATGTCATCTCATAACTGCCACTAGCATCTACCTGCAAGATTATCTTATGTTTACATGCTGTCAGACCGTGCCTAGAGGCAGCACAGCAAGTATTGGAAAAAAGCAGAATTGCATCACTGAACAAAAGCCTAACATGATATAAAAAAATTGAATGCATTTTCAAACTCAGTGCCCATAATATGTTTCATAGTTTCAAGTTTTGACTTTTGTTGTACAGTGATATGAATGGACTACCAGCTTCTTTCTGGCCCAGTAAGCAGACTGCAAAACACCAAGCACAGCTGCTCTGAAGTGTGTCATTACAGCATTTGCAGCCCACTGTGTTAAATCTTTAATTTCAAAAATAATAATCAAGGATTATAAGCATTAACAAGGGTTGATGTGCTGCAACAAGATTTGTGTAGGTCTGCTACATCTACAATTATATATTATTGTAACTATGATTGTGTACAATTGAATAATTTGGAGTGTATGTGTTAAATTTTTGACAATGCTCCATGCTTATAAAAGTTTCATGAGCAATAAATGAATTGAATTGAACTATCTGACATGATACAACATTAGCCAGGATTGTGGTATAACAAGATCTGCTCATCTTCAATTATATATTATATGACTCTGATATGATACAACATTAGCAAGGATTAATGTGGTATAACAAGATCTGCTCATCTTCAATTATATATTATATGACTCTCTGATATGATACAACATTAGCAAGGATTAATGTGGTATAACAAGATCTGCTACATCTTCAATTATATATTATATGACTCTCTGATATGATACAACATTAGCAAGGATTAATGTGGTATAACAAGATCTGCTACATCTTCAATTATATATTATATGACTCTGATATGATACAACATTAGCAAGGATTAATGTGGTATAACAAGATCTGCTCATCTTCAATTATATATTATATGACTCTGATATGATACAACATTAGCAAGGATTAATGTGGTATAACAAGATCTGCTCATCTTCAATTATATATTATATGACTGATATGATACAACATTAGCAAGGATTAATGTGGTATAACAAGATCTGCTCATCTTCAATTATATATTATGACTGATATGATACAACATTAGCAAGGATTAATGTGGTATAACAAGATCTGCTCATCTTCAATTATATATTATACGACTCTCTGATATACAACATTAGCAAGGATTAATGTGGTATAACAAGATCTGCTCATCTTCAATTATATATCATATGACATGATACAACATTATCAAGGATTAATGTGAAGTAACAAGATCTGCTCATCTTCAATTATATATTATATGACTCTCTGATATAATACAACATTAGCAAGGATTAATGTGGTATAACAAGATCTGCTACATCTTCAATTATATATTATATAACATATGATACAACATTAGCAAGGATTAATGTGGTATAACAAGATCTGCTCATCTTCAATTATATATTATATGACTGATATGATACAAAATTAGCAAGGATTAATGTGGTATAACAAGATCTGCTCATCTTCAATTATATATTATGACATATGATACAACATTAGCAAGGATTAATGTGGTATAACAAGATCTGCTCATCTTCAATTATATATTATATGACTGATATGATACAAAATTAGCAAGGATTAATGTGGTATAACAAGATCTGCTCATCTTCAATTATATATTATGACTGATATGATACAACATTAGCAAGGATTAATGTGGTATAACAAGATCTGCTCATCTTCAATTATATATTATATGACTGATATGATAAAACATTAGCAAGGATTAATGTGGTATAACAAGATCTGCTCATCTTCAATTATATATTATACGACTCTCTGACATGATACAACATTAGCAAGGATTAATGTGGTATAACAAGATCTGCTCATCTTCAATTATGTATCATATGACATGATACAACATTATCAAGGATTAATGTGATGTAACAAGATCTGCTCATCTTCAATTATATATTATATGACTCTCTGATATAATACAACATTAGCAAGGATTAATGTGATATAACAAGATCTGCTACATCTTCAATTATATATTATATGACATATGATACAACATTAGCAAGGATTAATGTGGTATAACAAGATCTGCTACATCTTCAATTATATATTATATGACTGATATAATACAACATTAGCAAGGATTAATGTGGTATAACAAGATCTGCTACATCTTTAATTATATATTATATGACTGATATGATACAACATTAGCAAGGATTAATGTGGTATAACAAGATCTGCTGGTCGTCTCCTTAGCGTGGTGGTAGCGCAGCTGCCTACCAAGCAGGAGACCTGGGTTCGATCCCCAGTACCGGCGTGGGGATTTTCCCCCTGCTGGGAGACCTGGACCGGGGTGCACTCAGCCTCGTGAGGTCCCTGGGGGGCCAATTGAGGAGCTACTTGATGGAGAAGTAGCGGCTCCAGGTCGTGAGGACCGCATTAACCGGCCGGGAGGGGCTCGAGGCGCTGACCACGTCTCACCCTCCAATACTGCACCCCATCCATGACGTCTGTAGTGGACCGAGATGGGGGACGCAGCGGCCGGGCGGTAGGCCAAGGTTCCCCATGAGCTGTCGTGCCATGGAGCTAAACAAGATCTGCTACATCTTCAATTATATATTATATGACATATGATACAACATTAGCAAGGATTAATGTGGTATAACAAGATCTGCTACATCTTCAATTATATATTATATGACTGATATGATACAACATTAGCAAGGATTAATGTGGTATAACAAGATCTGCTACATCTTCAATTATATATTATATGACTGATATGATACAACATTAGCAAGGATTAATGTGGTATAACAAGATCTGCTACATCTTCAATTATATATTATATGACTGATATGATACAACATTAGCAAGGATTAATGTGGTATAACAAGATCTGCTACATCTTCAATTATATATTATATGACTGATATGATACAACATTAGCAAGGATTAATGTGGTATAACAAGATCTGCTCATCTTCAATTCTATATTATATGACTCTCTGATACGATACATTAGCAAGGATTAATGTGGTATAACAAGATCTGCTCATCTTCAATTATATATTATATGACTAATGAAACCAAGATTGACAGTTAGCAATGAAAGACAATTCTTTAAAAAAAAGAATTTGCTGAACTTGAAAATGCTTTCAAGAAAATATGAAGAAACTGCAGAATAATACATTTCAAGAATTCCTGCAAAGACATTCAATAAATGCAATAGTGAAAGACCATGATGTGCAAAACATTGCAACAAGAAAAGCAACAAAACTGCAAATTGGTGAAAACTCTTAAAGCCAGCCCACCATGGCTGCATCATTTCAAGAAGTCCCCTCCATAGTGTAATGGTTACCATGGTAGCTCCATATACCCAAGGTTACATAAGCCGGTCCCCATGGCCACCCTTGCTAAGGCATCTCTCTTTGATGCTTCGTGGGCAGGGGATCATGGGTTCAAGTCCCGCCTTGGGCATGGGTGTTATATGTTTGTGTAATTGTATATGTTTGTAAAGGAACAGTAAAACCAGTAATCATACAGTAAATTTAGGGGGAAAAATGTAAACAGGGATACAGTGCCGGAGTCCTGACCAGACTCCGGTACTGTTTTTAAAAGTAAAATAAAATAAAAAAGGTGAGATTCAAAGCCAGCCGAGAATGATTTTTTTGGATGTAAAAATCCATAGTATGGCTTCCTCCAGAAGGAAAGTAAAGGCATTGGTCCCATGTCTTAGATTTACGGCACATAAAGAGAACCTCAAGCCTGCTAAAGAGGCCTCTGAGCAAAATTAATCTCATTCACACCCAGCATAGTATGGGACGCTGTGAACTACAGTAATTAGAGGGTCCATAAAACTCCATTTTATTTAATATATCAAGAAGCACTATAAAATAGTGAATCGTAAAATAATGTCTTTCGTGACAAATTGGCACAGTAAAGAGAAACAAGCTTGCTCAAAAGATTGAAGTACTTAGAAAACCTCTGTAAATTTCATGCCAACACATTCAATTAAAATCAAATATATATAATGTAGATGAATCAGGCAATGCCGATGGGGAGAATATTAGAGAAAAGGAGCACCATAGAAGTACAGGATGCTGTGCAATCAAAGAACAAAACCACACATTCCTACACTGTAATGCCTTTAGTGTCCCAATCAGGCAAACTAATGCTGAAGTTATTTGTAATTCTTCAAGAACCATCTGACATTAATAAGAAAGTGGAAGAAAAGATTTTCAAGGTAATGTAATTGTAAAAAAAAATGACAAAACTAGTTCCATGTACTTTTGAAAGAAACATTCCTTCTGTATTCAAGTGCATGAAGCCTCATTTCTGGATCATGTAGTATTCATAGCATTTTAGAACAGTGACTTTCAGAAGACTATGCAATCCTGAAAAGCTGACTATAAATATACAAATTACAGCCTCGATTTATATTTCTTCAAGATCTACAAATTTGATACATGAACTATCTAATAGTATTGAATTAGATCACTCCAATGTTAGGTTGCAGCAGTAGGATAAAAACTTCAAACTACAGTCCCTTGCATTACAACAGTTCCTCTCTCCGAGATTCAAGCATGTAAATCAATAATGGAGGAATACTGGTGAGGAGCTTAAAGACTTTGTGAGCATTTTCAGAACACAACCAACTGATTCAAACATTTGAAAGGACACTGTGATAAATGTGAAAGAACAGTTATCAAATGTGGTTGGTGTACAGAAAAGTTATATTTCATGCATTTTTAATGACTATCATTGCAGTACATATGTTCATCACTAATGATTCATCTTACCATAAATCAAGATCAGAAATTATCATTAGTATTAATATCATTAACAGTCAGGAAGAAAACATTTTTCAGCCCCCCCCCCCTTCTATGAATTCATTGCTGTATTAATCACTTTTTACTCGACAAATTTTATAAACAGACAAAAGGACTAACCATGGGAAATCCACTTTCGCCTTTTTTAGCAGATATATATACGAGTTTTCTGGAAATCAAACTTACCAAAGAACATCCTGAAATATTCTAAGTATGGCATGGATATGTGGATGATATTTTTGCTATCATCCCTAACCAAGCCATAAATAAGTCACTGAATATATTAAATGCTCAGGATAAAAGTATTAAGTTCACTATGGAAACTGAAAACTATATGCTTCCTTTCTTGGACATCAAGATTTTTAGAAATAATGAGTTACAGTTTGGCATTTATAGAAAGTCAACTCATGTAGATAATTACATAAAAAATAAATGCAGTCCTAAAAGCCTCCAACATGCTGTCTTTCAAAGCTTAATATGCTAATTAATGTACCTATAATAAAGAAGTTAGCTTATTAAAAGTAATAAAAGACAAATTGAAGTACAAAAGATTTAATTATCATGCAAAATTGTTTTCAGAATTCAAAAAAAATATTTGGCAAGTATAATATAACACTTGCCCCCTTGCAGCAGATTCAGTTTGAAAAAGATGTTAAATAAACCACTTGACAAAACAGTGAATAAACTAAATAAATCTGGTATCTATCAAATAAATTGTAATGATTGTGAATAAAGTTTATATTGGCAGAACAAAGAGAAGCTTAAAAGTTCATCAAAAGGACCAAAGAAACAAATTGAAACAGTTGGATAAATCAGCAGTAGCCAATCATTTCTGGAATACTAATCACAAAATTGGACAGGAAATCAAATTACCAAAAGCTATTAATACTCCTTCAGAGTTGGATATCTGGGAGAAAATCTTGATTCATAGTAATAGCAATAATGTGGTTAACTGAAATACCACCAGCGAAACTTTTACAAAGTCAAGCTGAAGACTCAAAACTAGCAAACTGTTCCAAAGCATTACACCAGAGATCGCCAAGGTCACCTAAGAAGGCAGATATCAATGAAGTCCACCTTCTACCACTTGATGTCACTGCAATCAGAATGACACCTATATTAGACATCAAAGCTGCCCAGCCACCTCAGACATCTGCTAACCTGCAAAAGAAAAAGACAACTAAGGTTGTCTAAATGCATCCACATTACCATTATCTAGTGGATGTCTGCAATGGATGTCCAGATTTGCACATACATACCCAAGTTTTAGATTATCCTGTTACAGCAATTTGAACAACAGAGCACCACATGACAGAAGCAAAGCTCAAATGTGAACTTCAGTAAGTACAAACTGTACTTCTTTTAGTATAAATTGTGGGGCATATTTGCTAAAAAACATGACAAAGTTCACTTGCATAAATGTTGCATCCTTTTGTGAAGGAAAAAATGTAGATCTTGTTTCAGTAATATAGAATTTGATATTTCACAAAAACATTTCTCTGGCAACCAAAACTGAATGCAATCAAAATCTGCCCCAAAATAACTTGTAACAATCTGCCCCATAGTTTTTTTTGACATTCACTGCAGCTATGATACAGCTCACTACAAAATTCTATTGTAACTCAACTGTTGTATACAATGCACACCCAGTTACAACTAAATGCTGGGCAGCGCTTTGTCCTTTTTACATTGTTCATCACCTAACTGGAAATTTCCAGAAGCCATTGCACATGCAATACACCGCAGGCTTCAACATCAAATAACCTTCCAACAAACATGTCTACCCTCAAAGGTAGACCAATCACAGCTACAATTTCAAAAAAGCTTTCCACTGGCACAGATGTCCACTAATGCACATGTAACAATGGTTGCCAACAATGAGTCATGAAGCAAGAGACTCACATGCACAGCAGTTTACAGATGCAAGAACACTCAATATATATTCAATTTGTCATTCATGAGGTCTTGCAAGTAAATGTGGTATGATATTCTGTCAATCTTTCTAGAAGTCGCCGCCCCCCTCAATAGGGAGTAGACTTATTGGCCTCTATTTTGAGGTGTTGACTCTCCTCTTTTCCTGGCTTGACAATAGGATTTATTGTCAAGTGTTTCCATTGTTTTGAGAAGTGCCCTTTTATTAGACAGGTGTTATATATTTCTGCAAGTAACGAAGGAAATTGACTGCTCTTGGTAAGATGGAGTCAAACCCATGCTTCCCTGGAAGTTTCTTTGGGTTAAACTTTTCCAGGCTTGATATTTCTGTTGTAAATAGTTTATCTTCCGCTGTGTATCAGGTCTAGCAATTTCTTATTTTATGACAATGTTCTGTATCAATGTCTTGTTTATCAGCAGGTGCAAAGTAAATTAGCATGTACTGTAATGTGCTCTTGATATCTGTAGTGTAGGTCCCATCTTTATGTAGTGTAATGATGTAAGGTATCTAATCAGATCCTATTTTACATGCAGTAGTCCATGGGTTACTTCAGTCTTCTATTGTGCAGAATTCTTTCCAAGATTGTAATTTTTCCTGATGAAGTTTGACTTCGTACTTGCCCTTACATTCTATTCTTCTTTCCTTTTGTGTCTACGGTTTTGGTTTATAGTGCATTGGAATCTCTTGCACAGGACATTTACTTATTTTCTCAGTATCCTTGACTGTCGTCCACCAGGAAACTGAATTGTTTTATATTTTGTTTGGCTTTTTTACACATCTTGGATTCATTATTTTCTATCTTAACACACATGAAGCAGGCATCCACTAGTTTTTCAGGATCCTCATTGTTCAATTTTCTTGCTTAATTCCTGGCCCAGTTGTGCTGTTCTCAGTTAAATTTGAATTGCAATTATGTCTCGAGGTTATCTTCAAACTTTTTGAAGTGCTTATTGATAATGTATTTCGGTGCATTATGGCTGTTAATGGTGCAGCTGCTGCCTTGTTCTTGGCCCACCATTTGTACTTGGAACTAGGATTTCATGATCAGAGCAACTCTTATTCCACACGTCCATTCTGCAACTCTGCTAAGGCTTAGTGTTAATCCTTAGGTTAATGTTGCTATTGCCCCTGATTTGGAAAGTTGGTTTGGAGGGCATATTTACAACTTGTAGGTTCTTGGTAATTAAGAAATCTTCCAGTTTTTCCCTCTTTCATTAGTTATTACATTGTGCCAAGTTTTGCTTATGGCATTAGTATCAGCAGAGAATATTAATCCTTTCTCCTTTTGCGTATTCCAAGATTGCATCCAGTTTTCCAATATTTGCCTCAATATTTTGTGTAATGTCGAAGTGTGAGCTCATTCCATTAATGTTATTGCTATTGCTACTCATTTGTTTCCACAGACGTGATTTTAGGTGTTTTTGGAATTCCTGTCAGATTATGTAAAGTGTGGTGTTCCTGCACAAAAGCAATGTCGATTGGATTTTTGTTCATTAGCTGTACTAGGTTGCTCATAGCTACACATTTGTGCTGTAGGAGCAAGGAGCTAACCTTCAGATGACCTGGTCCTCTTAGCAAGGGAAGCATATAAATCAGAAGCAGAAAATTTTGCCAACCTGGAACTCAAGAAAATAGAGAAATGGGGTGCAGGCAAAATTGTCTTTAATGAGAAGAAATCACAGAGCCTCTTCATATCAAGAAAAGAAATGATTCCAGGGAAATTGATTATCTACCTAGACCACAGGAGACAACATACCAAAGAAATGAAATATTTGGGTATGTATTTTGACTGCAACTTCAAAAAACAGATTCAATACACAGTAGAAAAATTCATAATACTTATAAACATGCCAGTAAAAAAAGCCAGACTCCAAAGGTTACAAAGTGTTGTTAAAAGCAATTTACGAAAGTGCAATTATTCCCATCCTGACCTAACTACCAACTTGGTAGTTGCAG
This sequence comes from Hymenopus coronatus, assembly GCA_030762935.1. Taxonomy (NCBI): domain Eukaryota; kingdom Metazoa; phylum Arthropoda; class Insecta; order Mantodea; family Hymenopodidae; genus Hymenopus; species Hymenopus coronatus. Next base: position 15,947,844 of record CM060895.1, read on the forward strand.
TGTTGGTTTTCCATTTTTAATTTATGATCCCCCCCCCCCTGGGAGTATGAACATGCAAAAGATGGGTTGCAAAGAGTTTTTTTTTTTTTTTTATGATACATTTAGGCTGAGACATTGTTGTATAATAATTAGTATTCAACCTTTACGTGCTCATTTCTACACTGAGTTAACATGCCACTTAAAAATTCACCTTACACACAATATTTTAGCACCTTGCCACCTTAACAGAAACTGACTTGTTCGAAGCTAGCTTCATAAGCAGCATGATATAAGCCAGTGTTCTTGGAAGCCTTCAGTTTCATGCACATCCTTTCTCGCTGATGTAGCAGAATTAATGGATATTTTGCATTAGTTCAGTACATACTAATGCATACACTTGAGTCTCAGGAGCACAGTGGCACACTGCTGGTAAGCAAAATCATGATGCAGTGAAACTCAATTCTGTATATTTTGAAGAAATGTAAATTTGGATGTCAGACTATCAGGTTATTACTGAATAATTTAGGAATAAATATTTACTGAAGAAATGCTTCAGTTGCTTCTACTGAGTGCAAGCTACTGATGAAGCCGCAAATCCAAACAGAATCCAAAACACCAGAGTAATGGCAATGATTCTGAACAGGGTGTTTTTTTTTTTTTTTTTTTTTTTTTTTTTTAACATTTATAAATGTCTTGGCAAGGAGTCAATGGCCGCACTTTTTGTAGATGACACTACTGAGCTTGTGTCTGAAAAGTCACAACAGTTAGATTCTGTCAAAGCTTTTCAACAGCTCAACATTTGGTTTGAGGTAAATACGCTATCATTAATGATAAAACAAATTTCATTCAATTTAAAACTAAGCATAAGTTAGTACAGACTGCCTCAGAGGTCAAATGGTCAGCGAGCCGACTTCTCAACCGGAGGTCCCGGGTTCGATTCCCGGCTGGGGCAGGGAATTTTTCTTTAACCGGAATTATTCCCAATCCCCCATAGAGTCTGGAAGTATAAATGTGAGAGTGAATGTGTGTGTGTTTAGTAATATAAAGTTTAACTTAATGTTCTGAACCTACAGTTTCACAAGTGAAAGCCTCCGATATGACCATTGATGTTAAAGGGGCATACAATTATCAAACAATTATACTATAGGCAAAGTATCATGCTAAATTTCAAGGGCTCCAAATAGAGAAATCAGAAAAATAGCTAACAAAACTTGGCATTTGCTTTGCATTAAGAAATTTAAAGAATCTGCTTAATGAAAACACCTTAAGAGCAGCACATTTCCTCCTTCCACTTGCTGATGATTAGATAGAGAAATAGTATTCAGTTCTCTTAGCTCTTAGGAGTAAACAAAAGAAACTAAAAGATAGTTCCCATTCAAGAAAAGTGCCTTAAAACAATCTCTCATAGTTACTCTATATAAAAAAAGTGTACACAACAAATTGTATGTTTTAATGATATCTACATTTGTTCAATAAGTTTTTGTCTCAGTTTACCAGTTATACTGAAGTTATACAGAAGTCTTCCAGAATGAAGAGGTCTTCAGAAGCTGTTCCCAGAAAATCAAGATATAAATTTCATTTATCATGAAAATATCTTAAACATGTGGCATCAATCAAATTCAAAATTTTCAAAAAATGTTCCATGTAAATGGTAGTTTGAATGAGGCAATTTCATTAAAATTACTGTACCTATCACATCCTTAGAGACACTGAACTTTAACACCCAGTCGGTATTTAACCACTTCGTTTTTTGAGGTATGCTGCCCACAGAGACCACACAGACCTCTTTCTAAAAATGCTTTTCTGGATTCAGGGGTCCTCAAAATATGTATTTCTGGTGAAATCTCATATTTTTGGGCACTGTAGACCCCAAGCACCCTGATATGAAGTACCACGGGTTGAACCTCCAAGGGAGTTTTTTTTGGATTAGGTTGGACTCTGCATGCCAGTGGTCCCGATACCCATGGGAGATTAGGTAGGTCTTGGCCTTACGCCTTGATGGGGTTGTGAGACAGTTGTCCTCTGGTACTAGCCTAGATAGCTAGTGGACTAAATGCCATATATACACCAACAGATCGTGGAACTCCAGAGCACAAGGTGCCGGTGCAGGTGTTACATGCTGTCCCGTCTCACTTTATAGATCTCTTGGATGTGGAACAAGTTTTAATGGAGAAATCATTGCAATAAGTGAAAGTCTCAAATCTATGCCACATATAATTTGCATTCTTGAATTTATTAGAGAGATTCCAAAGCAGCTATTCTATAGATAGTTTCTAGATAAATATCTTCAGAGAAAAAAAAAAATGCTGTCCCAACTGCCTACACTCAAAATAATAGTATTCCAATGGATACCATCCCATTGTGGAATCCTGGAAAATGAAAATAATGACGCTTAGGCAAAGGGCAGCATTGTGGCTTACAGAACAGTCGCCAAATTTACATACTACTTTGTCAAGAGATACATTAAATCTACATACAGATTTCAATAAAAATATGACAATATAATCAAAAGGGAAAAACGGAATTCCCTACCTGAAAACCCTCATTCAATTCCCGATTTACCATGCAAATTGTCTGTAGCTGCATTTAGATTGGCAACAGGCCATGACTGTTTGGCCAAACAACTGTATAGGATTGGAATATATCAATCTCCAAACTGTCCACTGTGTAACTCAGATCAAAACATGGATTTGGAGCTTCTCAAAATCTGTGCTTCAGTGGCTGACCATGAAAATATGTGAAAAATACTGGAGTGCAAGAAGACTAACATTGTCTAACATCTGGCATTAGAGAACAACATTTCTGTTGGCCCCACCAAGGTTTTCAGTAGTCTTCCCTTGGGGGTTGACGTGCTTAAGTGGCATAACCACTTCCATCCCAGTACATCCCCATGCTGTATGGAGGGGGGGGGGCTTTTTAGACTCCAGGTATTGCCCTTATGGAAAGCCCCACAGAGGCTTATTTCTCCCTGGTTGAAGAGTGGAGGTTTCAATCTCAGGTAGACTCATGCTGAACTGAACTGTACACATGTGCTACAGGAAGTGAAAATATATTGCTGTGTGTGCAGACTTTATTAACTTTGCAGAAAAATTGTAATTAGTTTGCTTCAAACATTGAATATAATGCATGTTATAATTATGGCAACAAGAATCAAACTTCAGCAGCACATGTTTTGATCAGATGAATATTAAGACTAATGCTCTACCTTTCACAGCTAACAATATCGCAACTGCTATACCTCATCTTTCTTTACCTGCATTTACCACAAAGGAAAGTAAATGGTTAGTCTAGTCAAAATAAATCTTTGTTGAAATGGTGTCTCAACTCAGAATATATATTTCAACTTTTTAATGAGTAAAGAATCCTGGGAGGACAAGTTGCGTAAACAATGCTATTCCTTATAAAGGACTTAACTCATCCCCAGAGCATCCATAATAAAGAATTGGATAACAAAAGGATTTATTTAATCTTGCAAGAGGAATAAGGTTTCTTCATGAACTTCATAAAACCAATACAGACCCTGTCTTCAAAGCTTATTTTAAACAGTATTGCAGTATCCTCAATAAAGTGATTATAGAGCCAAAGAAAAGTAACAAAGAATTAATTTTAAATAGTGATAAAGGCAAGACTCTTAATGTTCTCAAATGTCCAAAAAAATGATGTTCTCATGATAGAGCAAATTGCCAACTCAAAAAATCTGCAATTCATTCAATGAACATTTCACTAATATAATTAAAATTTATCAAACCCATTAAGTAGAGCTTCCTTCAGTCCAATTAGCAATGATGTCGTAAATAATATATTCCGCATAATTTAGGAAGAAAGCAAAAATAAGTCCTAAAAAATAAAAATCTGATGTATTCCATTCACATGACTCTCCACATCTCTAATTGTTAAAAAGCTTATTCTTCTGGCTACATCGTGCTAATTGAGATAAATATTAGCAGAAATTGCCATTATTTGGTCCCTTATAAGTAGAAGGGAAAAAATCTAATGTGTTCCATTCACATTCACATGAGGTCCTCTAGCTTTATTCAGACTAATCAGTTATATACATCATGCTAACCAATTAAAACAAACAGTATTAGTCTTTACCAGCTTTCTTGTCAGTAGAAAGGAAATAAGAAAATCCACAGGCTAAAGCAATAATATTGTCTATTAAAAGAATCATGTGAAACACTTTAAATTCTAATTTTTTTTGATTGCCAGGAGTAAAACAAACGAGATGTCTTCCCATTTGAGAAAAGTTTAAATGGTAAAATTTAAAACAATCCAGAATATCTCTAGAACGGTTAACTTTACGAAAAGAATGTATACTACAAATTGTGTTTTAACGAGCATTACACTTTTTGTGTAGTAAGTTTTTGTTTATCTCTTACAGTTTGCCAGTTATACAAAATTCATTCAAAATGAAGAGGTCTTCAGAGGGTATTCCCAGAAAATTCAATGTATAGATATATATTGAAAATATGCATATATACTTTCATATACATATACAAAAATATCAAATATACAGTATTTTAATCATTAGATATTTTTGAGAGAATCGAAATTTTTAAAAAAGGTGGGAGGATTTTCTTGAAAATCCCTGTGTCCCATCCTTGGAAGATACCAAACTTAAATACGAAGTTTGGTATTAAAGTTTAGTTTTTTTTTTTTTTTTTGCTTTTTTTAGCTATACTGCCCACAGACACACGGATATTTTTCTAAAAATGCTATTTTTGTATTCAGGGTCTCAAAAAACATTTCCAGTGAAATCTTGGTATCAAATTTTAGGGTGCAATTATCTTATCTATACACTATGTACATAGTATGTGTAGAGAAAGTAAAAGTTCTTGTGGCATCTATGAAATTGTTGATCTAATGTGCAGGATTTTTCCCAAGCCAAGCAATATAAATTATGTTCCAATCTGGTACAGCTTTTCTCAATTAAAATCTTGTCAGCATTGCAGATCTTGCATGCATTGTAAGTCACAAAAAACTATGTAGATGTTCTGCCTAACAGTCATGTCTAGTGGCTAGTCTCAAGTGAGAAACTGCTTGGGACTATTTTAGTTTTTCATCTAATCTACACGAGTAAGTTTTGAATGTGAGCACTGCTCTCTTTTTGGCCACAAAGTCTGCAGTCTCATTACCAATCACTCCCACATGAGCTGGTATACGTTGTAGTATTGTATGTTGGAATAACATATAACAAGATCTCGCATCCTTATTACAATATTCATATGAACTATCGTGTCTTTCTATTGCTTGAATGGCAGAAACTGAGTGTGAACTATATTTTCTTTTATATCAGTCCTGTAGTATATCTGTTCTAATGCTCATTGTATTGAGCCACTTCACCATCAAAATCTGTAGATTGTCTAGGCAATGTAAAATAATGTGAAAAATATTTACAATATATATCACCTTCCACATTTCTCAATTTTTCTGCAGAACCATCTGTGTAAATTCTGAGCCACTCTGTTTCAAGGAATTGATTGTGTAAATGTTAAAGAGTAACAATTCTGCATACTTCTGGGGAGTCTTCGTGCTTGCTTAGCTGTCTTTGTTACTATCTTAATAAAACCCATTGGATTAGTTCTAGGAAGATGAGTGCATTTTTCTGATAAATTTAGGAGATTGTAATTCTTCTCTAAAAGAGAGAGAGAAATTCCGACTATGGTCAAGCCAGGTGTACACTATCTCAAGCCACTGATATTTGCAATGCCTCACTTAAAACAGGATGCTTTCAAAATGTGTTTAACATAGCTTAAAGTCAAACAACTACTCAAGAAGGGTCAGAGAATCAATGTAGAACATTACAGCTCATTTCCTTATGTCTTTTCAAAACATCTTTGAGAAAATTATGTAGAATTGTCTTCTTAGAAAAGCATAAAATTATATCAAACAATTTGGCTTAAGGAAAGGAAAATATCCGGAGTAATTTTTTTCTTTTATAGAAAACAAATCTTTTAAAGTTAAACACAAAAGTAAAAGCTCTATTCCCAGATTTAACTAAAGTATTTAATCATAATATTCTGATAAAATAGAAGGATATGGTATCAGAGGACTAACCAAGAAATAGTTTGCTTCCTATCTTGTAAATAGGTACCAAATGGTTGAATTAGAAGTGCACGTCCAAATTCTGCTTCCTATGGAAATCTGGGACTTCCCAGAGTTTCATATTAGGACTAACTATTTTAATTTGCATCATGAACCCTCCCCCCTCCTATCACCAATCAGTGCACATCATCAATGCACTCTTTGCAGATGATTCAAAACTTTTCAGAAGTACTGCAGAAAAGACTTTTACAATTATATCAGAATTACAAGAATAGATAAGTAGTTTTTTTTATTTAACATCCTCTAACCTGGTTTGTCATATCAGACGAATGAATTTGGTGAAAAAATGCTCAAATGATCTTGGGGTCCATGGGGCTTAAAGTTACTCCACAGTCTTCTCAAGATAAGGGAAAACCCTGAAAAAAACCTTAAAGTAACTCACCCTAAGAGATTTGAACTTGTGACCCTTTGAATATGAAGCAGACACACTACCCCCACACTATCCAGGTGGGCTAAATAAGTTTTATTTTATATAAAACTTAAATTCAATCAATAATTCAGAGTTCATAATCCTGTTCAAACTTAAATATTTAATACATTAGTTAGCAAGAGTCCCTATATTAAATTTTTAGGGATTGCTATCAATTCCCAGCTCAGTTGGACAAGTCACATGCTATGCTATAAGGCCACTACCTAAAATATGAAACCTGGATAGGCAATGTATTGATTATATATATTGTAATCAAACCTTTCGCTATTAACTTTCATCCACAAATTTATTGCTTCAATGCTTTTGCAACAATTCTTCCACAGTTTTATTTTTCAATGTTCACAGCAGCAGCTGCTGCTATATGCAACTAATTTTGGATTAAAACTCAACTCTTGCACATGATGCATTCCCAGTGAAAACTGAACATTAATCAAGGCTTCATTGCCCTTGTTATACCAGTAGGTCATGTGACTGGAAATTTCCAGAAGCCCTTTAACATTAGTATGCTGCAGGTGTAACAATTGCAGACAATATAAAAAAAATTGCTACCAGCACAGATGTCTACCACTGCATGTTTAACAATGGATGTGAACAATCAACTATGACTTATGAAGCAAGCCATACACACACATTCGGCAATTATGGCCATATGGTGGTCGCAATACTCAGTGTTGGCATACAGAATCCCCTTCTGGGGATCTTCCAACAAGGTATCAAGGTATTTAAACTACATAAAAGAATAAGAATCAAGCAAGTGAACCAGTACAGCCCAAGTAAATCAATTTTCTAAGATTTAAGAATTTACCATGCATTTATACATTGGAGACACTCATTCATACATAAAAATAAAAGAATTTTTAACTTGATAAGGATACCATTCCTACTTACAGAATGCACCATATACAGCACCGTTAGACAAACAAAATATCGCAAATTAACACAGCTCTGAACAATCCAAAGTTCTTACATAATACTGTTCATTTTAAATATATACCTTTGTATAAACCAGTTTAAACTAACACGTAGCTTTGTATTCCTTAGTGATCTGTAATGATATTGTTAATTACTGATGTAATTTATGTAGGTTTCAGAAATAGTTTTTGTTGTATTATTCTTATATAATGTTCGCATTTTGTTATTGTAATGTTGTGGTCAAAGAAACAGTTCTGCAACCTTAAATAAATATTTAAAAAAAAACATCAATAGCAATCTATTTGCAACAACACAGATTAACTAAAAGCTTGAATTCCATATCCCCATAAAGGTGTTTATACTTATAAACTCCCTGAGGCTATCGAAGTCCTGCAGAGCAAAGAATTTAAAAAGTTAAAAACCTAAAACCACACATTTTAATTATCTTTTGTACTAAAATAAAATATAGCACTTTTTATTTTGAATTTGAATGTTCATCTTTTGGCAAGTAAGCCATCCAACTGGATATCTGTAATTTATTTTATAGCACTGAACCTTTATTTCATGTCCTGTTCATCTTAGGGATACACTTCAACTCAAGAGGAAGCTTGACAACTGCCTTATAGATCAAGATTGTTCTTAGTGCTAATTTTATTTAGGATTTTGATCATTACTGTAAAATATAATGTACCTATATAGATGTATAGTCAGTTTCTTAAAGTATGATAAAGCCACAATTCCATTGCATTTCTTAAAGTGAATTAAGACAGACATAAAATAGCTGTAAAGTATTTTTAATGCACTAACAGAATATGTAACCTCAATCTTCAGGAATTTAAGAATAAAGTATACATGGTTGCTGAAAAATCCTGTATATAGTATTTAATAATTTGAAGAGCTGAACAAGAATAACATGAGTTTTATATATGTATAGCCTTGGAGAAAACATATATAGCCGTGACGAAATCTATTATACATTTTTTGTATTTATACAATGATTGATGAATAAACTCAAATTCAATTTATGTGTAAACCACACAAGTGTAACAATGAAGGGAAGCTGCCAGAACTGCAATAATCAAAAAGCCAATATGGTGATTACAGATAAGCAAGGGCATGTGAATTTGGTGTGTAGCCAATAATTATACAATTTAGCCAATTATGACTGTGCTAGCAGAGATTTATTTGCTAGTTTGCTCCATCAAAATTGTCAACAGTTTGCAACTACTTCATTTGTTAGCCCTTTATTAGCAAGAATTTTTTTTTTAATTCGTTAAATGTGTGGCAATTCTGTTTTTTCCTAGCCTAAGATATAAATTTTAAGACATGCATGCATAAAAACTTGTCATAAATGCCTTATCAATAGACCAAATGCAGTAGAGTACAGGAAGATTATGATGAAGAATAATAGTTTGAATCAGGTCAATTATCTTGGATTTCATTCCAAGAATTTATCAAATGACCCTTGTATATTCTGGAAGAGATTTCCATTAGTAAACTTTATAAAAAGAACATCCCATATAAGTCTAAAAACCTTCGGTTTATTGACTCAACAGGAAAAATTTTCCAATAGAAAAACCATTTATGATAATGCACAAGTTAATATCTATAATTCAACTCTTAGCACAGTTACTGAGAAAAATTAAAAGTGCACAACACAAGGATTACCATTATTTAATTGACCTAATAGTTGGCTATACTATGAAGCCCAGTACTTAAAGTACTTACAGCATTGTTAAGTCATCATTGGGTTAAATGATCTCAAAATAATTTGAGATCACTTTTTGGTTTACCAGGAAACATGCAAGTTAGTTGCAGTTAATGTTATGTTTAATGTTGTCATGGTAGCTCAATGGTAGAGCAACTGGCTAGAGACTGGGAGATTCGTGGTTCAAATCCCAGCTATGGCATTGAATTTTAGTCTTCACTACCTATCCAAATAAGAATTACTGGCTACAGTTAAATGTACTGCTTTATAATCAAGGTGAATTTAAAACCAAATGAAGTAAATCTTGAGCATCTTGATAATTTATACTTTTGCTATAATTGAATGTAAACACGAGATCTACAGGCGAGATGAATAATAGTTTCAATAAATTTCCTAAAATATGTACATTGGTACTTGTGTAATGTTCAAGAATAAAGTATTGTGCTGCTATTCTTGTTTCACAGAGTTACAAACTTGCTGAAATTGCAATACTCAAATTTCAAACTGGTGTAAAGTGTAGGTAGCGAGATTTAATGAAATCTGTATCTTTACCGTGTTGCTGTCTTCTACTGCTACTTGCTGTATACTGTTGCCAGGCTGCACTGCGACATCTGTAAGGTAAAAAATATGTGAATACACTAGCCTCTCTAGTGACCAGGAAACTTAGTATCAAGTTAATTTTATCCTGTAAAACTTTCACTATGTATAACACTTCAATTTTACATCTACAAATTATTGAATAAAATCTGATCTGTTCCATCCCCATAACCACCTATCCCACAAACAATCTTACAAAAGATCCAATTTGTTCTATGCCATGCTAATCAAGATGAGCATTACCAGTTTTTAGTCCTTACTTAGTGCTTAGTCTTTAGAAGAAACTAAGGGAACTACTATTTTTTTTTTGTAGTTAGTTTTTCTCTTACAGTTTTACCAGTTATGCCAAATTCAGAAAAATTCATCCAGAATAAAGAGGTCTTCAGAGGCTATTCCCAGAAAATTCAAGATATACCTATTGTCATGTAAATATCTTTATAAAGAGATTTTAATCAAAATCAGAGTCACTTTTGAGAAAATTCAAATTTTCAAAATGTTTTCCATATAAATGGTAGTTGTAGGTGGGATTTTCTTGAAAATACCTGTGTCACATCCTCGGGAGATATTGAACTCCAATATCAATTTTGGTATTTAAAAGACTTTTCATTTTTGAGCTATTCTGTCCATAAATGTTTTTCTAAAAATGCCTTTTTTTTTTAGAATCAGGGGGTCCCAAAACATGTATTCCGGTGAAATCTAGGTATCTAATGTTTGGGTGCAATACAATACTTTCTCTATACACCACATACATAGTATACATAGAGAAAGTACAAAAGTTTTAAAAGCTATGGAATTTTAATCAAAAATTGCTTCTTTGCATTGCCAGGAATGAAATGAGAAACACATGACTTGCTGTTTGAGATAAGTATAAGCATTTTAAATTAATAAATATCTTGGAAACAATTAGTTCCAGAACAAAAATGTTAAGGACATAAATTGATAAGTTTTGATGAGCTCTAAATTCTGTGCAGTAAGCTTTGTCCATCTCTTATGGTTTACCAGGTACGCAAAATCATTCAGAATGAAGAGGGCTTCAGAAGTTATTCCTAGTAAATTCATACACACATTTGTTACGTAAATAACCAATATAATATTTTAATAAAATATTAAGAACCATTGAGAAAAGGTAAAATTTCAAAAAATCTATGTGGGGCCCCCCCTCCCCACATTTCTTTGAAATCTTCCTGTCACATTCTTCTAAACCTTTATATTAAGTTTGGTGTTGAACTGACTTCATTTGAGTTATACCTCACACCCCCCTTTCTAAAAAGGCTTATTTTTATTCCGAAGGTCTCAAAACATATTCCCAGTGAAATCTTGGTGTCAAATTTTTGGATGGAAAATGATGACTTCTCTACCTAAGTAATGTACATTGCTCACAAGCGCTAGAGTGTTAAAACCACATACAGAAATTATATCTAATTCATCATAAACAATAATTATCTATTTAATTATACATTATTTGTAAGTGTGCATAGGTTTAGGTCTGTTCCACAGCTAGCAGGGCATTTTCCTTCCTATTTGTTCATCTTGCCTGGAAATTCTGATATGTAACAGACCACATAAAATTAATGATAGTCTGGGGTGCTACATACATATAACACTTAGTACAAAGAGAGCACCCAATTCAAATAATTTCAAATCTGCAGCAGCTCCTGAATTCATCAATTGAATAGAATTGATCAAGTAAAAATAGAATTCATCTTACGTTATAGAACTTTTTTTTCAAATATACATATTGGAAGATTATAAATTTAATATCAATATGTTTAAATGATTATTAAAAAAGACCACAAGCAGATTATGTTTCTAGTGTTATATGTATCTAAACATTGGTTGATAAACTATTTTTAACATGAACCAGTAGTTTCTTTAAAAAATTGAAACATTCTAACATACAATACAATCCTATATAAATCTGAGTGGAAATATGTAAAGTAGCAAATTCTTAGAAACTTTGCTTAATTGATAGAAAAAAATTTATGAAGTTTAATGGCTAATTTTTCAAATTATTATCCCTTAATCTCAAACTGCAGCTGTAGCATTAATGTTTAAAATAGTTTGCCATTTGAGAAAAATTCAAACATTTTTCCATGTAAGGACTAGTTTCTAGTTGGTGTGTACATTTTTTTAAATCTGTCGTATCCTTGGAAGATACAAATACCAAGTTTGATATTAACAGTTTTTGTTTTTGAGCTATGCTGTCCAGGAGACAAACCTTTTTCTAATAATGCTTTTTTCAGACTTAGGAGACCTCAAAACATTCGTTTCTGGTGAAATCTCGAATTTTTGGATGTAATACAATACCTTCTCTATCCTCTGTTCGTAAAAAGCATTTTTAGAAAAACATTGCATGCATAGGTGTGGGCAGTATAGCTCAAAAACGAAAAGACCATTAAAAATGGTATTCAAGTATCTTCCAAGGATGTTACACCAACATTTTCAAGAAATTTTCCCCCACATCAAAATACCCCTTACATGGAACAAATCATGAAAGCTGTTTCCCAAAAAACTGCTCTAACGATTTTGATTAAAATACCATACATTAAATATATTTACATCAAATAAACTATATGTTCAATTTTCTGGTAATAGCCTCTATTCTGGAGGCGTTTTGCAGAATTTTGCAAAAAGCAAAGAGACTTGCTACACAAAAAATATAGATCTCGTTAAAACACGCAATTTATAGCTTATGTTTTTTTATGCAGAGCTGATCGCTTGAGATATTCCTTGATATTGGTTTCCATTTTGAACGACTTTTCTCAAATGGGAAGTGACATCTCGTTTCCATCTCTTGTTTTAATGCAGACCATGCAAAAGCAAACCAAACTCATAAAAAGGTCCACGTTTAAAGGACGTTAAGCTAAAAAAAAAATCTTTCAAGGATGCGACACAAAGATTGAGCAATTCCCCAACCCTAAACTACCCTTTACTGAAAAAAACGTTCTAAAAAGTCTATTTTCTGAAAAATGGATAACGATTTTGATTAAAATACGGCACATTAAAAATAATTACATCACAAATAAAACGTATGTCTAATTTTTTAGGAATAGCCTCTGAACACCTTTATTTTAGAATTTTTATTTAATTATGCATAATTAATAAACCGTAACAGAAACTTGCTACACAAAATGCAGAGCTTCTTAAAACAATTTTATTTTATTTTATTTATATTTATATATATATATATATATATATATATATATATATATATATATGTGTGTGTGCTAATCAAGAAAAATTAGCAGAAAGTCTTATTACTTGCTTCTTTATAATTAGAAGGGAAATAAGGGCGTACCATAGGCTAACGTGATAGTCAAAAGCTGGTTCCTATGCGACTGCAGTATCTTTATATGGACAGGAGTTGAGAAATTCCTGTATGAGAAAAGTACTTTTTTTAAAGCTGAAACCAATAAGAAATATCTAAAAAACCATCAACCCCACGAAATTTTCGAAAAAAATTCCATGTAAAGGGTAGTTGGGGGTGGGGGATTTTTTAAAATCTTCGTGTCGCATCCTTGGAAGATTACTATTCATCGGTCTTTTCGTTTTTGAGCTATGCTGTCCACACACGGACCTTTTTAAAAATGCTTTTTTTGGATTCAGGGAGTCCCAAAACATATTTCCGGTGAAATCTTGACATCAAATTTTTGGGTGCAATACAATACCTTCTCTATACACTATGTACATAGTACGTGTAGAGAAATTAAAGAGGCATTTTTAGAAAAAGGTCCGCACGCGCGTGAGGACAGCATAGCTCAGAAACTAAAATACCATTACATGCCAAACTTTGTTTTAAAGTTTGGCATCTTCCAATGATGGGACAGATTTTAAAGAAAATCCCCCTTTACATGGAAAAGGGTTTGAAAATAGTTTAAAAAATGGCTAACGATTTTGATTACAATACCGTATATTAAAACTATTTACATCACAAAATATATATCGAATTTTCTGGGAATAATTTCTGAAGATTTGTTCATTCAGGATGAATTTTGCATTACTGGTAACCCGTAAGAGAAACGCTTACCACACAAGATATAGATCTGGTTAAAACACACAATTCATTTCATACATTTTTTCGTGTAGTTGACCGTTTTTGAGAAATTTCTTATTACTGGTTTCAGTTTTAAAATACTTAAACTTTTCTCACACGGGAACTTGCCAAATGCTGGTCACGCAAAGAATCGAATTTCAATCCCATAGCAACCACATTTTAAACCATTTGACTGTCAGTTTAGCCTAGTGTATTTCCCTTCTACTTATAATGAACTAGGTAATAAGACCGTTTCTGCTAGTGTATCTTGATTAGCATGAAGTACATAGAAGAATATGATTAACAATTTGTTACATAAATGTAGATTGTAGAGAAAGTCAAGTGAATGGAACACGTGTTTGTGTGTTGCAACCATTGTATAGCTTTACCCAATATTTTATTGTTTGTAGAATACTAAAAATACTGTTACCCTCCGTGGCGTAATGGTTACCATGCCGACTTCAAATCCGACGGAGGACGATGGATTTTTTTGGGTGTAAAAATTCTTAGCAAGGCTTCCTTCGGAAGGGAAGTAAAGCCGTTGGTCCCGTGTCTTAGATTTACGGCACGTAAAAGAACCTCAAGCCTGATAGAGGCCTCTGAGCAAAATTAAGCGGTCTTTCACGCCCAATTTAGAATGGGACGCTGAGAACCACAGTAGTTAAAGAGCGTCCATAAATAACATTTACATTTACTAAATTTACCTAATGCCAAGTACGAGAATAGGATGTTCCTAAGTTTTAAGTGTGAAAAATGCTTTAAGTTATAAAAAATACAAAATGTTAAAAATAAAATATTTTAGTTTACATTTGCAACTATGAATATTTGCGCCCACGAGTATGTTAGAAGTTGGAAAATAGCTGTCGTAAATCAGGCAGTAGTTTTGCAGAATGCAGCTTTACTGAAAAGTTTTACACATCTTTGGGAAACCATTCCGTCTAAAATGTTCCTAGTTTTACGGTTTTATGAGAAAAGTTAGCATCAAACCTAAGTTGCAAGTATAAAACGTTTTAGTCAAACAATTAGAAAAAACTTTTCCTAATCTACAAGTAGGCTTTTTATTTTCTCTACCACGTCCATGAAGGAGGCACACATTTTGTTCTGTCCAGAAATTTGATACCGAAGTTCCACTGGAAATAAATTAAGGGGTTCCCCGAATTAAAAAAAAGCGCGCGGACGGATGGGTACACATACACACCCACAACTGCCATAAAAGTAGTTTAGTGAATTCTACTGGCGATCCATATTTGAAAGCGTTGAAAACATTTTGTTCAAATCGCCAGATTGCCAAATTTGATTTCTTGGAATCATTAGGGTTTTAGCTTCACAGACCCCTCTCGGCTACGCTTTGGGGCTTAAGGTCTTAAACGTTTATAACAGACTAGTAACTACAAAGCGGCTCTAATGACAGAATAACAAAAGTACCAACACTGAAGTAATGACAAGTGGTTTAACTAACCATCGTAGTGATAAAATGGTTAAACATTATTAAAACACCACGTGTTAAGACAAAAATTTATCTTGAATTTTTTAGGAATAGCCTGAAGTCTTCATTGTGTGAATGACTTACATAACTGATAAACCTTACGAGAAGAGCTGGACAAAAACTTGCCACTTTTTTTTTTTTTTTGGGGGGGTAAGAGAGTCAACCATTTCAGCGATATTCCTTTGGCTTTAATTTTAAAATACGTACACCCTTTTCTCAAATGGGATGTCATTCGCTTTTCTTACTGCTAGTCATGCAAAGAATTTCAAATCCATCACATTCAACTCTGAAACCCAATTTCCTATCGCTTAAGCCTGCTCAATTCGCTTATTCCTTTTCATCTCCAGAGAAATATGTATAACAAGAGGTTTATTCAAATGCTTATCTGGATTAACGTGGAATGGTTACAATACGCTTTAGTTGAAAGAGTAGAGAAATCCACATGAATGCAACTTTTTCCCCTTATTACAACGTTCTCCTGGAACAAAGATTTGCAAGCAGCAATTCTAAACCATTCCTCATCAATCCTACAGTATAATTATCCTTATGGTGAATAAACTATTCCATGCAAATGTATTTGGAAGAATTTTAAACATATATTGTGCAAATATTAACCCAAAAAAAGTGCCAGCCTATTTATTTTAAATAACGTCGCTTTAATTATAAAAGGTGAAGCTAGCAAATATAACCTGTTTAAGATATTTTCAACTCCGCAGGTCAATGCAAGCAAGAACATTGATATAAATACCTACTGAATGTGCATCGACTTTTCGAGAACTTTGACATTTTAACTTCCTGTTTGCCCACTTATTCTACAAGTTCATGCCACGTTTCAAATTCTCTAAACTTGCGTTATCAATCTTGTGCGAATATGTTAAGAAATTAAAGATCAGCTAAAATTTATTTGGTAAATATATGGACAATTATTTTAAATATCTGAATCTGCTTCTTTCTGAACTTTCAAGCACACGTAATGTCAAACAATCTCCACGTGGGCCCCTTTACCCTTTCGGCTGTTTCGAGCGTTTTCGTACTCCAGCATTAGTTTTCTGCGTAGCATTTTTAATGTTTCTGTAAACTCACTGAAGTGAATATGCAAGACAATTTATGACCGACTTCCATATTTCTCTTCCAAAAAGTGTCTCAACACCG
This sequence comes from Hymenopus coronatus, assembly GCA_030762935.1. NCBI lineage: Eukaryota > Metazoa > Arthropoda > Insecta > Mantodea > Hymenopodidae > Hymenopus > Hymenopus coronatus. The sequence continues at coordinate 15,964,246 of CM060895.1, forward strand.
TAAAATGCAGCCGGGATTTTAAAGGAAAGAAATGTCCTATCATTGATCAGTTATATGCAGGCGTTTAATTTTACTTAAAACATTATGCAAGAAATAAGCAAAAATTAGATTAAGCACCTAATCATTTCGTGTATAACTCTAGCATGTTGCTTCCTACGAGAGTTTAGTTTAACGATTGAGAATGAGTTCAAATATAATATTCTCCCACTTTAGAACAATTCGATATTTTATACCACACAAAAAGTTTGCATAATTATAAACCAAAGTGAAACTGTCAGCTACTTACAATGTCACGTTAGGAATAAAGGAGTTTCCTCTTCGCTCGCGGAAGTAAAATTGAAACGAGTGGCAAAAGAGCAAATGAAAGAGTGGATGTCGCGATCGCGAACCCTGGCCTTGCTGCTCGCCTCAGCCCCTCTATTGGCGGGCGGTAGCATTCGTTTTATTCATCCAATAGGATTACATTATCCGGGTGCACTCTCAGAAACTTCGGACCTGTCGGGATGCCTGAGCTACATAATTTTCACCATAGTGGGATCATCCGCCATGATTATCACGCTCACAAACTTAAAACCTTTTCGTAATGTGTACAAAGAGAACCGTTTAGAGATGATGATTGAAATTAATAATAATAATTCTTACAAAAGATTATTCTTTTGATTACATGATGATAATCAAATTCCCAGAAATGGTCTTATTACTCTGTTCCTTATACCTACGTAGAAGGGAAATAAAGGAATACACTAGGCTAAAGTGATAGTTAAATCTTTCAAAACCTGTAGCTATGTATGTGATTGTCATTGAAATTCACTCTCTTTCTAAGGCCAGGAATGAAACAGAGATATGAAACGAAAGATAACTTTTCGTTTGAGAAAAGAAGTAGTTTAAAACTGAAACCAATAACAAAGAACATTAAAAGAAAGTTCATTCTACAAACAATAAAAACAATAGGCATATGGCATAAATAGTGTGTTTTAACAAGATCTACATGTTTTGTGTTTACTAGATATCCAAAAGTCATCAAGAATGAACAGGTCTTCAGAGACTATTCCCAGAAAATTCAAGATATACATTTCGCGTTTGTAACAAAATCATCTTAACACATGATATTTTAATTAAATTCGTTAGTCACTTTTTACAAAACACAATTTTCGATAAATGTTCCATGTAAAGGGTATTTGGGGGTGAGATGATTTTCCTGAAAATCTTGGTATCGCATCCTTATAAGATACTGAATTTTCGTTTTTGAATTATGCTGCCCAAAGACACACACACACACACACACACACACACACACACTAGCCTTTTCTCTAATTTTTTTATTCAGTGGATCTCAAAAAATATATTTCCGGTGAGTTTTTTAGGTGGAATACAATATCTTCTCTACCTATTATATGCATAGTACATGTTGAGCAAGTAAAAATGAGAAAGAAAAACATGAATCCCAAACTTTGAATCATGCCCGTTATGTGGCGCTTTCCAAGAACAAAATATGTATTTTAATTATCTCTATATTTTTTGACTACATTTTAATTTTTTTTTTAATCCAAATTATACAGAGATTCAATCATATACTTAAAAGTTAAAGCTGACTTCATGTACCATTCCCAGAATATTCAACATAATATTTGTATCGTCATTCAAATATAGTACTAAACTTTAAGTATTTTACTCAACTTATTTTTGAGAAAACAAAAGCTACGAAAAAAATTCTAATAACGGATAATTTGGGCTATGGGAATATTCTTGAAAATTTTCATGCGCATACTTTCCGATTTCTAAAACGTTATATATTGCTTTCTCTATACGTACTATGTACATCGTGCATAGAGTATTGGACCCAAAAATTCGATTCCGATATTTCACCGGAAATGCATGTTTTGAAACCCTCTGAATCAAACAATTTTTTTTTAGAAAAATGTCCATATGTGTGTGTGCGTGGAGGAGGGGCAGCATAGCTCAAAACTGAAAAGACCTTTAAAAACCAGACTTCGTATTTAAAGGTCAAATTTCAAGAAAATCCCCCCACCCCAAACTACCCTTTACATGGAACATTGTTTGAATTTTGTTTTTTCAAAAATAGCTTGAACTATTTTGATTAAAATACTTTATGTTTAAGATATTTTTATGACAAACGAAATGTAAATCTTGGATATTTTTGGGAATCACCTCTGAAGACCTCTTCATTCTGGATGACGTTTATATAACTGGCAAACCGTAAGAGATATACAAAACCTTACTACACAAAAAATCTAGATCCTATTAAAACACACAATTTATGTTATATACATTTTTTTTCGCGTTTACCGTTTTCGAGGTATTCCGGATTATTAGTTTCAATTTTACCCACCTAAGCTCTTCTCAAACGGGAAGACATCTTTCTTCTCGTTTCTCAATTGCTTACTCCTGAAAAGCAAAGATATTGGAATTTCAATTGTTTCACATAGCGACCGGCTTTTAAAGGACGAGACTATCGCTTTAGTCTGTGCACTTTCTTATTTCACTTCCACTTATAAGGAGTTAGTAATGAGACTAATTGATCATCATTGTACTCCACCCAAAAACGGAAAATCCGACAAATACCGAACTTAATATTTAAGTTCTGAATCGTTTAAGAGATCGACAAGATTTTAAAGAAAATTCCACCACCGTCAACAACGATTCTTTATATGGAACATTTTTCGAAGTTTTAGGTTTTCTCAAAAATGGTTCTAACGGTTTTGATTAAAATGGTATGGACATGTTTAAGATATTTTCATGACAAAGGAAATGTATACCTTGAATTTTTCTGGGAATAGTCTCTGAAGTCCTATTCATTCTGGGTGAACATTGCATAACTGGCAATTAAAAAAGAAGTAGGTAGATATTTTCAAATCACATAATTTATGACAAATACATTTTTTGTGTTAACAATTTCCGAGGTATTCCTTGTTTAAATTTTCTCAAATGGGGTCGTTATTCGTTATTCTTTTTTCTCCCTGGCTATACAAACCTAATTGCAATATCATCTCATAGCGACCTCTCTTAAAGAATTAGACTATCGCTTTAACTTAGTATACTTCCCTTATACCTAAAAGGAAGCAAGTAATAAGACCATTTCTGCTGTTTATCTCGATTAGCATGACGTAGATAAATAAGTTTTTTTTTAAAAATAATTTGTTGCAAAATAGGTGGAGAAAGTCATGTGAGTGTATCACATGAGATTTTTATTCTTTAATGCCATTTATTTTATTTTTCTGGAGCGACTACAGAGCCCTTGGAGTCCAAGAAATACCTACAAGTTAGAAAACTTTGATCTAGAGGTTGTCTTCTTAATATGAAATGAAATCATGTTATAGTATTTGAAAGTGACACTGGGAACAGCACTGTTACATACTTAGACTTCGTTTCTTCTTTTAAATCATATCCTCAAAAAAAGTGATCAAAGAGCGAGCATTATAGTTGAGTTTAAAACCATTTACCCATCGGGATGTGCATGTATGCTGCGGACAAATCGGCATGTTTGCTATATGTACAAAGCTCATACTGCACAGTCATTAACGAAATTTCTCATGCGTCTAACCATTAGTGATCGTCAGACGCAAGCACACATTCAATGCGCAGTAAATGTGCCCTCATTCACTAATTTTTAGAAATAAGCTACAAAATTGTGAGTAATAATTATCCTCCTCCAATTAAAACCAGTTACATACGTGGCGCCGCGGTAACATGTGCTACTCGCATTTGGAAGGTCTCGGCAGTCACCCACATTGACCATGGGTTTTTGTAGTTTCCCCGAGATCGGCAAGCGAATGCTGTAATGGTTTCCCCATCTACAATTTTGTCATAATTTCCCCTTTATTCAGGTTTGTAATATTTAATGGAGTTATCCAGTGTTATCTGTTGGTAAAATGGGTTATTTAACAGTTATGCACAGGACATTGTATCATGCCCTTATCATATAAGGGGTTAGGTATGGCACTGCAAGCACATGTCTGCTTAATGGAAAGAATACTCGCATGGACTTTAGAGAGCTGCCAGTCAAACGGTTGCTTGCAGCTCCAGCAGTCATCTGACTTGAAAATGAAAAGTACTTCCTTGCATCTCTGAGGCCTATAGCCTCCTGTGGGTGCGTCACTTCATCCAATCCTGCTGTAGGGTTAGCTATAAGTAAATGGCAGCACAAGAGATGTCTCCATTCTTTAGTCTTTAATTAACCCATTTTAACAACACCTGAGACATATTTCACAAAAGTACAAATACAAATAATAGAGTTTCATTATGTAAAATGTGACCTCTGAGTAGCTTACCATCAATCCAGGATTAGATCGGAGAGGCCTGGTTTTCTTATATTGTCCACAGTTGGAAAATGTGTGGAGCTTTGAAGATAAAAAAAGATTAATGCTATGACAACCAATATGAAAAATTGTATTTGTATTTGGCAAAAAGAAATATGGCTGTGCCGTAGCCGAGTAGTTAAACCACTCGCTACTCACCTAGACAGCCTAGGTTTGATCCCAAACAACGGCATGTGAGATTTGTGGAGGGGCAGGTTTTCTCTGTGTTCCCCCCCCCCCCCCATCACATTCCACTGGTGCTTCATCTTCATTCCAAGTATCGTTAGTGTCATTGCCTGCCGTGCTAAAAGTAGTAAAAGCGGGCATTAAACACTATAGAAAACAACAAAAGAAATGTGATAGTAGTAAACTGTGGTAAATATTGCTCCCGTTAACAGCTATAACAGTGCAGTTGCTATAACATTGTTTACACAATTGATTGCTGTATTCTGTTTTTGTATTCCATAAATTCATGTCCAGGAACATTGCTCGTGTCAAAGCATAATCAGCATTCTGTAGATTGGTGAAACAGAGTGGTTCCAAAGCTATGTTTGTTACATTGCCATGAGGAGAAAGTGTACAATATAAAACTGTAAAACAAATACTAGTTTTTGAAAACTTTATTGTAACGCTCATGTGCAGTGTTCACAGTGTAATGTTATCCACAAAGGTCGGGGAGATATTGAAGAGCACATAAAACTATTGTAACAAATGCTTTTATTGACTAAAAGTTTGGTTACAAATAAAATCTTTAGCTCACTGCAGCAAACAATGCAGTCGATGCTTCAATGCAGTTGACGGCTTTCTCCATCTATGGCTCGCACAATACTGCACACTAACACTTCAGTCGAAATTTGAACACACATACCCAGACAGAATGAAAACTAAAACAACAAATGTAACAGTAATATTAACAGATCATGGGAAAACTAAAGTGTACCTATTGTCTCAAAATAAATGACAATCCAATGTGCAATCAAAACCTAAATTGTAGATAATCTGGTTTTTTAATGTAATGTGTTAGAAAAAGAAAGAATAGGCCTCAAGGAAGCAATAACAATGACAGGTGGAAGAAAGACAAAAAAGAACCTATACAAAAACACACTGAAAGTTTCAGTAAATGTGTTAATAGTATCAACTTTGGTAATTTGTAAATTACCATATGTAAATTATTGGTTACTCTCAGACTCACTAATAAGCTAAATAAGTCATTGAGTTTACTAGGCAGAAATTATTAGTATTTGATTGATAATTATATTTTGTATTAATCAATATATGACAATGTAATGTTTACCTAAGTATGCAGTATTAATGGAATATGATGTTAAAGTTTACATAAAAAAAAAACACACACACACTTGCAACTCTCTCTCTTTTTATAGCTAGAAAATGACACTATAAAACTTTCTGGAAGCTTGTGGAAACCAAAGTTTTTGGAAGGATACTGAGTCCTGCTGCACTTCCTGTGTTGTTGCAAATTCCAAGTTCTTCATCTGCGCCGACTCATACACCAAAACAAATTTGAGTGCGGTCACACACGGATGGCACTGTTACAATAGATAAACATAAGAAAACTATACACGACATGCTTCATCATCAAATATTAAGGTGTTTTTTTTTTTTTTTTTTTTCAGAACTACACATTCTAGTCTCCTTGTATTACTCAATTATATACAAATATGGATGTTTATGTTTATGAGAGCCATTATTTTACATTTTTTATGAAATATCCACTCGTTAACTACTAGAAAAGGTTTTAAGCCACATAACAGTGAACAGTATGGTGAAACACTATAAAGCATATAATCATTTATTTCTTGGAGACAAAAAATGGTAACCAATGGAGAATTAACATCCTGCAGGAAGTATTCTGTGATTGGAACAAAGAGAGGTATCACTTGTCCTGGGTTTGGTCTTAAAAAAATGGTAAGCCTACCTCTGAGAAATGCATTCCCATGTGTGGCAAAAGTCCTCTTCCTATTAATTTCAGTACTTTTTTTTCTCTACATAGTACATAGGTAGAGAAGTTATTGCACTCCATCCAAAATTTTGATACCAAGATTTCATCAGAAATACACATTTAAGGGCCCCCTGTATAAAAAAAAACAAAACATTTTTAGAAAAAAGCCCTTTTGTGTGTGAGAGGGAGAGAAATTAAAAATGAAAAGTTGGTAAAATACCAAACTTAGTATTTAAGTTTCGTATTTTCCAAGGATGTGACACAAAAGATTTTGGGAAAAATCCCACCACCCTAAACTCCCTTTACATGGAAATAATTTTGAACATTTTTTTGTTCCTAAAAATGGCTCTAACAATTTTGATTAAAATATTGTATATTAAAGACATTTACATGACAAAAGAAATCTGATGTGTTCCATTCACGTAACTTTCTCTAGCTGTTCCACAAACAAATTTTTCTTACAAAAGATTCTTCTTTTATATCTATCATGCTAATCTAGATAAATATTAGCAGAATTGTTCCTATAGCTTGCTTCCTTGTAAGTAGAAGGAGAATAAAGAGGGAAAAAAATTATTTTTCTCTAAGAAACAAAAATAAAAGACCTGCCATATGACATTACAGAGTATCATTTGCATTGTTATTGTACTGCCTCTTCTGTATAAATTGAAAACAAGATCAGTTTTCTGATGTTAATCAGCATATGTTAATAAAGCAAGTTAAAGGCAATTTTTAAAAGAGATGGTGGAAAAAAAATGATAAGTTCCATTCACATAACTTTCTCTAGCTGTTCCATATACAAACTATTCTAACAAAATATTATTCTTTTAGCTATGTCATGCTAATCAAGATAAACTTAGCAGAAATGATCTTATTACTGACTTCCTTGCAAATAGAAGGGTAATAAGGGAATACACTATGCTAAAGCAATAGTCAAATCTTTGAAAAGCTGGTCCCTAAGTGAAACAATTGATGTTCGGGTCAGTTTGCATGGTACCTTTTAGGAAAGTTAGGTAGTTTAAAATTGAAACCAAAAACAAGGAATATCTTGAAAAAGGTCAACTCTACAAGAAAACAGTATGTGACGCAAATCACGTGTTTTGAAGAGATATAAATGTTTTGTATAGTAAGTTTTTGTGTCTCTCTTACGGCTTAACCAACATGCAAAATTCTGCAAAGCTCATCTGAATAAAGAAAATTCAAAATATACATTTTACTTGTGATATAAATGTCTTTAATTTTTTATGTTAAACAAAATCATTAGAATCACTTTTGAAAAAATCAAAATGTTCAAAACATTTTTAATGTAAAGAGTTGTTGGAGGTGGGGGTTTTCTTGAAAATCTTCATGTTGTATCCTTGGAAGATACTGAACTTAAATACAGAGTTTGGATTTTAAATGAGTTTTCGTTTTTGAGCTATGCTGTCCAGACACACATAGTGGACCTTTTTCTAAACTTTTCAGATTCTGGGACCTCTTAACACGTATTTCCAGTGAAATCTCAGTATCAAATTTTTGGGTGGAATACAATACCTTTTTTTATCCACTATGTACATTGTATATATGGGCTAGAGAAAGTAATAAATAAATAAAAAATAAATAATAGTAAAAAAAAAGTGTTGACATTAAAACAAAAATTTGAATTGAAACACTTGAGAAGGTGGAAACTTCTGCAAAACTAATTTCTGATTATGGTATTGGAATGCAAACTTTGGGACATTAAAACAAACAAGCAGAAAATGCAGGATTTTGTCAGAAACAGAAATTCTAATTCTGGACAAAAAGCATGAAGCATTCGATGAATTAGATTCTGCTCTTTTGCAGTGGTTTACCAAAAAATCTGATGTGTACCATTCACATGACTTTCTCCATATCCCTGCAACAAATAATTCTTAAAAAACTTATACTTCTATTTACTTTATGCTAATCAGAAAAAAATAGCAGAAACAGTCTAATTACTCGCTTCCTTGTAAATATAAGCGAAATAAGGGACAACCGTAGGTTAAAGTGATATTCAAAAGCTGGTTGCTATGTCAATGAAGTTCCTTTGTTTATATGGATAGGAGTTGACAAGTTCCTGTATGAGAAAAGTATACGTTTTTCATAGCAGAAACCAAAAATAAGGAATGTCACAAAAACGACGAACTCCACGAAAAAAAATGTATATAACATAAATTGTGTGTTTTAATGTGCTCTACATGTTTTGTGTAGTAAGTTTTTGTCCATCTCTTACGGTTTAGCAGTTATTCAACATTTAGTAAAATTCATCTAGAATAAACTACTCTTCAGAGGCTATTCCCAGAAAAGTCAAGATATACATTTTATTTGTCAGGTAAATATGTTTAATATACGAAATTTTAATCAAAATCGTTAAAGCCATTTTTGAGAAAATCAAAATTTTTGAAAAAAGTTCCATGTAAAGGGTAGTTGGGGGTGGGGGGATTTTTCTCAAAATCTTCGTGTCGCATCCCTGGAAGATACTAAACTTAAGTACCAAGTTTGGTATTTTACCGACTTTTCGTTTTTGAGTTATCGTGTTCACAGACACACACACACATGGACCTTTTTGTGAAAATGCTTTTTTTGGATATTGGGGACCCTAAAACATATATTTCCGGTGAAATCTCGGTATCGAATTTTTGGTGGAGTGCAATACTTTCTCTATACACTATGTACATAGTGCGTATGGAGAAAGTAAAAATGAGCAGGTGTCTTTGTTCCAGCCATGACATGTACCGAAACGGCTCAATTTTCGCTCACATATTATGTATATAGTGTATATTGCATTATACCCAAAATCTGATACCGAGATTTCACCAGAAATATGTTCTGAGGTCCACTGAGTCCAAAAAAAAAAACATTTTTAGAAAAATATCTGTGTGTGTGTGGACAGCACAGCTCAATAACTAAACGAGCATTAAATATCAAACTTAGTATTTAAGTTTATCATCTTCCAAGGATGCGACTCAAAAGATTTGCAAGAAAACATCCCCACCCCAAACTACCTTATACATGGAAAAACTTTTGGAAACTTTGTTTTTCTCAAAAATGGATGTAACAATTTTGATTAAAATACTTTATATTATACACATTTACATCACAAATAAAATGTATATCTTGAATTTTCTGGGAATAGCTTCTGAAGACCTGTTCATTCTGGATACATTTTTCTGAATTTTACATAACTTGTAAGCCGAAGAAACAGACAAAAACTTACCACACAAAAAATCTTGTTAAAACACAATTTGTCATATGCATTTTTGTTGACCATTTCCAAGATATTCCTTGTTATTGGTTTCAATTTTAAAATACTTATACCTTTCTCAGACAGGAAGTGTATCTTTCTTTTGTTCTACTCCTGGCCAAGCAAGCAAGAAATTTCAATGACAATCACCTAATGATAGCTTTTAAAACATTTGACTATCGCTTTAGCATAGCGCATTCCTTTAGTTCCCTTTTATGTATAAGTAATAAGTTCATTCTACTAATGCTTTTCTTGATTAGCATGACGTAGAAAGAAGAATAATCTTTTGTAAGAGGTCTGTTTATAGTTAGAAAAAGTCATGCAAGTGTAACACATCAGATTTTTTTCATAAAGCTCTAGGATTAGAGGGAGAATTTTCTATTACTTATGTTGTACCTTAAAAGCATTAAATTACAGGTTTCTGGATCATTCATATTTTTCAATTATTCATGCATCTTCTGCCCCACATTACCCCAAATAAGTATACTGTACATATTTGGTATAGTTTACTACTTGAATGCTGGATGTTTCTGGTTAGAGCATTACATTGTGAAATGGCTATTTTTAAGCAGTGGTGTACTGCTACAGAGGGTTGATCCTCTTAAGGTCACCTAATTCGTGTAACTCAGTTGAACATGTTTTGTTGAACTATTTCCTTCATCCCCATAATTTATGACTTTCGGTTGCTTTTACTTTCTTTATATGCCTATGTACATAGTGCAACAAGAGAAGGTATTGTATTGCACCCAAAAATTCAATACCAAGATTTCACCAGAAATCCATGTTTTGGGTCCCCCTGAATCCAAGGAAGCATTTTTAGAAAAAGGTCCATGTATGTGGATTGAATAGCTAAAAAATGGAAACACTGTTTAATACCAAACTTGGTATTTACGTTTGGTATCTTCCAATAACATGAAGATTTTCAAGAAAATCCCCCCCCCCCACATCCAACAACCCTTTACAGGAACATTTTTCAAAAATGCTTATTTTCTCAACAATGGCTCTAACGATTTTGATTTAAATACCGTGTTTAAGTTATTTTTAAGACAAATGAAATGTATATCTTGAATTTTCTGGGAATAGCCTCTGAAGGCCTATTCATTGATGACTTTTATATAAGTGGCAAACTGTAACAGATATACAAAAACTTGCTACACAAAAAAATGTAAATCTCATTAAAACACATAATGTATGTCATATGCATTTTTTTTTTTTTTTTTTTTTTTTTGTAGAGTTAATCATTTTCAAGATATTTTGGATTATTGATTTAAATTTTAGCCACTTAAACTTTTCTCAAAAGGGAAGACATCTTTCTTCTCATTTGTTTATTCCTGGCAAGCAAAGAGATTGGAATTTCACCTGTTTCACAGAGCGACCAGCTTTTATAGGACAAGACTATTGCTTTAGCCCATGCATTTTCTTATTTCCCTTCTATTTATAAGGAAGATAGTAATAAGACTAATTCTACTCAAGTTAACCTTGATTAGCATGATGTAGATAAACAGATTAATGTTTTGAATGAAAGGTTTGTTTGCCAAACAGCTAGAGGACATCATGTGAATGGAATGTACTAGATTTTTGTCCTACTTACAAGGGACCAAGTAATAAGGATAAATTCTGATAAAGTTTATCTCAATTATCATTAAGTAGATAAAAGAATAAGCTTTTTAACAATAATTTGTTACAGATATGTAGAGAAAGTCATGTAAATGGAACACATCAGATTTTTGTATCTTCCTTGAGTGTTAGAGATCCCTCTGTTGGAAGGATGAATTTAATATGGGTTTATCTTCAGCAGAAAAAGTGTTTTTTAGTATACACAAAGGTGAACAGAAGTATTCAAATCCATGGGTGTGTGGCTCAATATTGAAGGTGGAATTATTTATTATTTTGTGATTATACATGTGTTATTGTGTTTCAAACAACTGCACTGTATACCAATGATAAACTTTCTTCTTTCCACCTTTTTTTTTGTAGTTGGCTTACTCTCCCATATTTAGAACTGAACCCTTCCCCCTGCCCAGAGGTTACAAGAGTGCCTAGGGTCAGAAGTCTGTAGGGGAGTCAACAGCACAAAACCAAAGAATGGAGAACGTGCAATGAGTGGTAAGCCCATAACCAGGCATGGGCATGAGGAAGTGGATGATATGAAATGCAAATGAAATGGATGATACGAAAGGTGATGACAGGATAATTGGTGGAAAGAGTGGGAGGGGAAACTGGAGGACCTGGATGCCATTTCGTCCAATATAAATCCCACATGTGGGCACTTGGGATCAAACCCAGGTAGCTTAGGTGGGAGGCGAGCGGTCTAATCACTGCACCACAGTCACCTAATGGTGAACATGCATGTGTATTATTCAACACGTGATTTCACCTTAAATGTTTCATTATCTTACTGAAACACACTCTTTGATAAAATAGTAAGGGCTGTACCGTGGACAAATAGACCATTTGCCTCTCACCTAGTTGGTCCAGGTTCACTCCCAGGCAACCACATGCAGGATTTGTGGTGGACAAAGCAGCACAGGGTTCGGTTTTCTCTGGGTTCTCTGGTTTTATCCACCATCGCATTCCACGGGTACTCCATCTTCATTAGGTATCTTATGTAGTGAAAGCAGGTGAAAGAGATAACTCTAGCAGAGAAAATCATCATCTTGTATAGACATCAACCAAATAAGATAAATAAAGAAATTGGAGAAACTGTACATAGATATCTGTCACTGTATGGTATGACATCCAATGCTATAAAACAAGTAATATCATTGTCAATCATCTTAGGAAAGATGCTCCACCAAAACTTACTTTCAGAAATAAAAGAAAAGTGGTGAAAATGGCAAAGCAAACTCCCAGAATAACAGCAATAGAAATTAGAGGAACACCTTGGTGAAATGAAAGAACAGTTTCTAGGGTTCTGAACAGTACCATACAATTTTATAGAACAGCAAGAAGAAAGCCATATGTAAGCAAAGTAGACAAGAAAAATCTGATATGTTGCACTCACAGGACTTTCTCTAGCTGTTCTACAAACTTCTTACAAAAGATTATTCTTCTTTCTACACAATGCTAATCGAGTTACACATTAGCAGAATGTTCTTAATACTTAGTTCCTTATAAGTAGAAGGAAACTAAAGAAATGCACTACGCTAAAGCAACGTCAAATATTTTAAAACTTTGATATGCAATTGTCATTGCAATTCACTTCTTTGCTTGGCCAGGAGAAGAACAAAAGAAAAATGGACACTTCCTGTCTGAGAAAAGTATTTCAAATTTGAGACCAATAACATGGAATATCTCAGAAATGGTTACCTCTACAACAAAAATGTAAAGGACATAAATTTTGTGTTTTGATGAGATCTACACATTTTGTGTAGTAAGTTTCTGTCTATATCTTATGATTAACCAGTTACGCAAAATTCATTCAGAATGATGAGGTCTTCTGAGGCTATTCCCAGAAAATTCAAGACATACATTTTATTTGTGATGTAAATGGCTTTAATATATGGTATTTTAATCAAAATCGTTAGAACCATTTTTCAGGAAATCAAAATTTTCAAAAATGTTTCCATGTAAAGGGTAGTTTTGGATAGGGAGATTTTCTTGAACATTTTTGTGTCGCATCCTTGGAGGATACCAAGTTTGATATTTAACGACCTTTTAGTTTATGAGTTATGCTGTCCACACACACACGGACCTTTTTCTAAAAATGCTTTTTATTCAAGGGACCTCAAAACATATATTTCTGTTGAAATCTCAACATCAAATTTTTGGGTGCATTACAATACCTTCTCTATACACTATGTACATGGTAAGTGTAGAGAGTATAAATTGTTTAGTATTTGCCAATGAATTTGTAATGAGGAGCAATGAGTTCTGGAATCCTTTGTTACGGTCAAATTAAAGAAAGCATAATGTATATTGAAGTAATGATTGGTTGAATGAGATCCTAAACATGTGGAACCTGTGCTCAAACATGGGGGTGGCAGCATATTGGTATGGCATCAAGGGGTGTAAATGAGCTTGCTTTTACTGATGGCAACACGAACAGAAATATTTATAAGAGAATTGCTCAAACAGTAAATCTTAGAAATAAATTTGCAACAAAACACTTTTTCCTAAGCACATCTCAGAAGTCGCTAGTGTGGATCATCTACAACACACCCCACACTCTCAAACCACTACTCCCATCACCCGACTTGAACTCAATTGAGAACATCTGGAAAATACGATCAGGAAACACCATATCGCCAGCAAAACATGGCTGAAACAGATTTTTCTGCAAGAATGGCTTATAATTGATTAAAAAATGAAATGGAGTTTTATTTATGGACACTCTTTAACTACTGCAGTTCTCAGCGTCCCATTCTATAAGCAAGAAAGGCTGCTTAATTTTCTTCAGAGGCACCACTTTCCCGGCGACTCTGGATTTCTTGTGCAGTGGAGAGAGACCGTGACACGGGTTACCTTATAATTTCACGACCCTATACTTTATTGTGGCTTTAAGACAGTAAAGAGTATGGGATAAGTATGGAGAGGACTCCTCACCAAATCAGTGCAATTATTGTACTTAAGTCACTTTAGGTGGCACCCTCAAGAGGAAGGGGTGGGGTGAGAGGAGATACAGACGGCCGGAACCAGCACCAATGGCACAGCTGACGGCAGGATCCCTACACTTACCAGCATCAGTTGATATGCCCTGACAGCCCAACAGAGATATTCAGAGAACCCTGATCCACACAGAGTCCTTATTCTCCAGCCAAAAGCAAGGGATAGTAGAGTTACATAGAACATCCTTTTTCTCTGCAAAGACATACTAAAGCACCAATGCTGACACCTACAATCCTGAAACTAACCAACGGGACAAGGGTGAATTTGGAGGGACAGGAAATTTTGGGGAAGAAAGAAACCATGCCAGTGACCCACGAGAACCACTGAAAAGCCCAAAAGTCAGAGTGGATGGTTGCCAGGGATCAAATCTGGGACCTCCCGAATGCACGTCACACTCGTTACCACCTGCTTGGTCACACAAGTAATATATATGTATATTCAATCTAGGTAGGCCAACACTCTGATTTATAAACATGATGTTTCTGGTTAAACACCTGATGCTAAGGAATGTTTTGATGATCAATGAAGGTCCCAACCAAATCACTTTGGAGCTTCATTTGTTATCAGTTTCATAACAAAAAATCTCCAATAACTAGATTTTAAGAATGATTTGAGTGTCATATTTTCACGCATCTTGTTCATGTTTTATAATTTTGCGCCCTGGATGGAAGCATGCCTTAATGCTCCCTTGAGCCAGCCTTACCATTTATACAAAATTCATTCTGAATGAAAAAGACTTTGTATGATTTTCATAAAAAACTTAATAATTGTTTTTCGTAGTTGACTTACCCTCCCCATATTTAGGACAGACATTTCCCTAAGACTTACAAGCAGATGCTTAAGGGTCAGAAGCCTCTTGGGGAGCTGACATGAAACTACGGAATGGAGAATCTGGAATGAGTGGTCAGATCCTAACCTCACATGAGTATGAGGAAGTCTATGATACCAAATGCAAGCGAAATGGAAAGGTAATGATGGAGCAATTGGTGAAATGAGTGGTGGGGGAAACTGGAGGACCTGGAGAAAACCTGCTCAGAGGTTGCTTCATCCAAATATATCTCACGTGTGGCCACTTGGGATAGAACCCATGCTGTCTAGGTGGGAAGCAAGCAAGGGTCTAACCACTTGGCCACAGCACTCCCTTAAAAATAAATTACATTTTAATCAGACGTTTTTGGGAAAAATTAAAAAATAAAATAAGAACTAAAGCTTTCCTGGCGACGTGTTAATTCAAAATCTTCTCGGGCTGATCAGTTCACCCTGAAGACGAGGAAGATGCACTTCTTCGAAACGTTGGTGTCAAGCCAAGTTTTTACCTGGCTAGAAGCCCGAGAAGATTTTGAATTAAAAAATAAGTTTTTAATGTCAAGAGTAATTTTAGGTACACTGATTTGCTTCAAAATATGTATCACGTCCTTGCCTATTCTGTAACAAATAATTCTTACAACAGCTTTATCTTCTATCTCCTTTATGCTAATTCGATAAACATAAGCAGAAACAGTCTCATTGCTTCAAAATATGTATCACGTCCTTGCCTATTCTGTAACAAATAATTCTTACAACAGCTTTATCTTCTATCTCGTTTATGCTAATTCGATAAACATAAGCAGAAACAGTCTCATTATTTAATTCCTTATAAGTAGAAGGGAAATAAGGAAATACACTAAGCTAAAGCAAAGAAACAGGAATGAGAAATTCTTGTTACAAAAAAGTTTTAAGTATTTTAAAATTGAAATCAATTACAAGGAATATCTCGGAAATTGTTAACTCTACAAAAAATGTATATGATATAATTTGCATGTTTTAACAAGATCTACATTTTTTGAATGCTTTTTGACTATCTCTTGCAGTTTACCAGTTATGTAAAATTATTTCAAAATGAATTTCAGATGTTATTCCCAGAAAATTTAAGATTTACATTCCATTTTTCAAATAAGTATCTACAATATGTAATATTTTAATAAAAAATTATTTCAGCCGATTTTGATGAAATGAAAATGTTTGCAATTTTTTTCATGTAAAGAGTAGTTTAGGGTGGGGGATTTCCTTGAAAATCTTAGTGTTGTATCCTTGGAAAATAAGCTTAAATATCAAGTTTGATATTTAACTAAGTTTTCATTTTTGAGTTATTGTGTTCACACATGCACCCACCTTTTTCTAAAAATACTTTTTTTGGATACAGGGGACTCTACAATGAGTATTTCTAGGGAAATCTCGGTATCTAAAGCAATATCTTCTGTATATATTATGTATAAGTACAGAAAGAAAAATACCAAGTTTGGTACTTATTTTACCTATTTTTGAATTAAGCTGTTTAAAGAGACATGCACATACATTCACCATGTCAACTAGAGGCATATGCGCTAGGCATGGCACTTTGAGCAGAGGCCTTGTGAGGGTTGTACAGTTGGCGTACAACACAAATCCTTAGAACAAGCTACAAAGACGATATTCAAATTTGTTCCATGATTTTGTATGCAAGGAACAGCAATTAACGTGTGGGAAACTTTTAGCTTTTAAGAAATTCAGATTACCATGAAGATACACATAGAGATCATGAAGGGGGAGAATAATTAAAAGAGATGCATTATAGAATTACAATGAGTGAGGATTACAATATGAGAATATTATGTCAGAATAACTTGTATGTTTTGTTTTGGTCTGTCTTTAATAACATTTACATAATGTGGTCATGGGAAATATATTAGGTATGTTCCTTCGCCATTCAAGGTCAATTTATTAAACTGTTAAACCTATACAATAACTTTCTGTCATCAAGAGAGGTAGGTAAGATACATTTTATCCAGAAATTTAGTTGCTAGTGGTTTTCAAGTACTTCATCATCTTCTTTTTATATAAATTTAAACTTGGACATATTGGATTGGTGAAATGATGCTCAAATGAGCACATGGTCCATGGAGCTTAAAGTTTTGCCTTTTCTTTATCCAAGTATCTCACCTTAACTGATATTGAACTCAGGATGTCTTAAACATGAGGCAGACTGTACCCCACACTAAAGAGGTGAGCAATCTATCATGATGTAAGCACATAAAACAGAGCTGAAAGAAAGTTTAAAATATTGTGGCCTTCTGGACAATATATTTTGACATTGATAATATTTAATTAATTTTTATACTCTCCTTTTGTAAAGCTGGCTTGTAATTTCTGTGAACAGGAAGGGGTTTGGATTTTAACTTGGACTTGCAGTGGCAGAATTGCATCATTATGTTATGATATTTTGATTTCTTCAGTAGAATTGTTCTAAAAGAAATAATGACAATTTAGCATCTACCTTTGAGAAGGGAAAGGGGGGATAACTTGTACAAACCTGCTGAGTATTATTGGAAAAGAGAGTAGTATAACTACTGACCGAGATGGATGTGTAGATGAGGAGCGTCCAGAACTTTCTGGGCCAGAGGGCTAACTTAGGACAAACATGTAAGTTGAATCAGTAAATAAATTCTATTGTTGCACAAAGCCAATGCTTTCCTATTTAAGTGTTCATTTAATCTTGTGTCCATGTTACCCAGTTGACTTAGTCATGCAATTAATAAAAGTAAACTTTTTGAGTTCATAAAAATGGGAACATGTGACTAGACCTTAAAAGAGCGTCAATATCCTACTTTCTACATATTTTCTGTTATTTATGGAAAAGACAAAATGTTTTGTGTTACATAAATTACTTTAATCTACTCAAGGAACTACTGAAAGAAAGGGCACATATTTATATGCAAACAATTCTTTTCTTTTAACTGATCGGCTAACTAAGCCATGTAGTATAGAATAAAAAATCTGACGTGTTCCTTTACGCGACTTTCTCTACATCTCTGTAACAAATTATTGTTAAAAAGCTTATTCTATCTACTTCATGCTAATTGAGATAAACATTAGCAGAAATGATCTTATTACTTGCTTCCTTGTAAGTAGAGGCGAAATAAGGGAATACACTAGACTAAAGCAACAGTCAAATCTTTTTAATGATGGTTGCTTTGTGATTGAAATTAATTTTTTGTATGGCCAGGAATTGACAAATTTCCCTATTGGAAAAGTGTAAGTATTTTAAAGCTGACCCCAACAACAAGGAATATCTCAGAAATACTCAGCATATATGATATAAATTATATGGTTTAATCAAATCTACATTTTTGTGTTGTAAGTTTTTGTACATACCTTATGGTTTACCAGTTAAGCAAAATTCATCCAGAATAGACTTCAGAGACTATTCGCAGAAAATTCTAGATATATATTTTATTTGTGTAAATATATTTAATATACAATATTTTAATCAAAATTGTAAGAGCCATTTTTGAGAAAATCAATATATTTGAACATTTTCCCATGTAAAGGGTAGTTTGGGGTGGGAGAATTTTCTTGAAAATCTTTGTGCTGTATCCTTAGGAGATACTATACCTAAACACCACGTTTGGTATGTATTGGACTTTTCATTTTTTGAGTTATGCTGTGCACAACTCAAACACACTGGTCTTTTTCTACAATTTTCAGGAATCTCAAAACATGTATTTCTGGTGAAATGTCAACAGCAAATTTTTCTGTGGAATACAATACCATCTCTATACCTATGCACATAGTATGTGTAGAGAAAGTAAAATGAACAATGACTGCACTTGAAGCTTCAAACATCTTCCAGATTATTATAATTTTAAAGATTTACCTTTTCCTTTTTCAGTATTATAATGAAGAGCATAATTGTAATTATATAGAAAAAAACAGAAGCCCACCTGGGTAGTGTGGTGGTAGCGTGTCTGCCTCACATTCAACAGGTCATGAGTTCCAAACTCGCTTAGGTTGAGTTACCCAGATAAGGTTTTTTTTTCTGGGATTTATCTTATCCTGAGAAGACAAATGCCAAGTAACTTTAAGCTCCATGGACCCTGATATCATTTGAGCATCATTTCAACAACTTCATTCATCATCCGATATGACCAACCAGGTTAAAGGACGTTAAGCTACAAAAATCAGAAATTAATAATAGAGAAATGGGAATCTGGTTCATGGTGGTTCTTGTTCCTGCAGATTTTATAACAGAACTCGGGTGCCAGTTTTGGAAAAGTCATTCAGAATGTAAAGGACTTTAGAAGCTATTCCTAGGAAATTCCAAAAATATATTTTATTTATCATGTAAATATCTCTTAATATAAAATAATTTTATTAAAATCATTAGAGCCATTTTTGAGAAAATCTTTGAAAATGTTTACATGTAAAAGGTAGAGATGGGTGTATTTTCTTCAACATTTTTGAGCTGCATACTAAACTTAAATTTCAAGATTGGTATTTAACATATTCTTTTCAAAAGTGCTACTCGTTTGTCTGACACATACTTTTTTTTCTTCTAAAAATGCTTTTTTATGGATCTGAGACCACAAAACATGTATTTTCTGTGAAATCTTGGAGTCAATTTTTTGGATGGAATAAAATACCTTCTCTACTTATGTATGTTATACATACATGCTAAAGAACGTAAAAAATTCAAATTTAGAGTTGCAAATATGAACATATCTTGAAAGTAAACAGTATCTAACATAATTCAAGCAAACGAAATATAATTCATGGTTGAAACATTGCAAAATAGTTTAAACATAATCAAAGTATGCCATTTTCTCCAAATAAGAGAGTCCTTTCAAGTAGGGAAGAGTTGGTCTGCATGTTGGATTGCTTTCTATTCCCGATACAACACACTGTAGGAGTGAGAGACCCACCACTACTGTCAGAAGCCTGCACCTGATATCATGTGTTTGCCTAGAGCAGTGCACAGAACAAGATCAAGCATGTAGTGGCACCCCTTTTCTGAGCTATGAAAGTTTATTTGTTAGGCATTTTAATGCATGGCCTGCATTATAGTTCCGTTAGTTCAGCACATAGATTTTTCACAAACATTATACCTAAAATAACCCACACCTTCATTAAACTGTGTAGCCCAAAAGTCAATTGACTAATGGGGGAGTTAGAAAATGTTCAATTTTATTAAACAATTTATTAAAAATAAGTTTTCCATTGTAAGATAGAATAATTAACTATTTTTGTACATGTCATGTTCATGGTATCCATTAAGAACAGTGAGTCACAAGTTGGTTTGATATATCCAATATTTTTCTCCAATTTTACTTATTTAAAAGGGATCTTATGTTTTAGACCCATGCCAAAGACAAAATCTGTTGATTATGAAAATATTATTTCAGCAATGAAACAATGATTACAATGTGTTGCTAAGAGACGGTTTTTGTTTATCATATGCTAGCCACTCTCTTAAAAGCAAGAAGTTTAGATCATTAGCAAGAAAGTTAAAACCAATCATGCTCACAAATGAACATACAAACTAAGAACTATGGGACAGGCAGCATCCTGAAATCCAAAACCTTCATTTCAAGCAGGAAGTAATATTCTGAATACATTTATGAGAACTTTTTCTGTGTTGGATGCCAAATGAAATGGTAAGCCATAGATAACTACTGATGAAGGCAACAACAGCATTAACCTTATTGCAAAGTGATTGCAAGCCCCATGAGATCAATTCGCTGTGTGTCTAGGCAGAATAGAGTGACCAAAGAATCTGTTCAGTGAATTTCAAAATCAACACATTTTCATTCATACAAGATCCAACATAATCACAATGCATGATAATGATCCTCCACATAGCATCTGTTTAGCAATTGGATCATCCACCACATGGATAATCGTAATTAATTTGTTAATCACATTCTTTTCAGTGATGAGTGTTTATTTTACTTGGGCGGTCATGTGCACACCCAAAATTCTTGGTACTGATCTGTGGAAAATCCAGCATGAATTTGTCAGTTTAATGACCCAAGTGCTCTAAGAGTGATGTGATCTTTTAGGTAATGCTGTGATTGGTCCACATTTCTTTGAAGCTAACTTGAAGTGATACTTGTAGAAATGCCTATAAAAGACAAAATATAGTAACATTTCCGGCACATACACCAAAACAAATTTGAGTGCGGTCACACACGGATGGCACTGTTACAATAGATAAACATAAGAAAACTATACACGACATGCTTCATCATCAAATATTAAGGTGTTTTTTTTTTTTTTTTTTTCAGAACTACACATTCTAGTCTCCTTGTATTACTCAATTATATACAAATATGGATGTTTATGTTTATGAGAGCCATTATTTTACATTTTTTATGAAATATCCACTCGTTAACTACTAGAAAAGGTTTTAAGCCACATAACAGTGAACAGTACGGTGAAACACTATAAAGCATATAATCATTTATTTCTTGGAGACAAAAAATGGTAACCAATGGAGAATTAACATCCTGCAGGAAGTATTCTGTGATTGGAACAAAGAGAGGTATCACTTGTCCTGGGTTTGGTCTTAAAAAAATGGTAAGCCTACCTCTGAGAAATGCATTCCCATGTGTGGCAAAAGTCCTCTTCCTATTAATTTCAGTACTTTTTTTTTCTCTACATAGTACATAGGTAGAGAAGTTATTGCACTCCATCCAAAATTTTGATACCAAGATTTCATCAGAAATACACATTTAAGGGCCCCCTGTATAAAAAAAAACAAAACATTTTTAGAAAAAAGCCCTTTTGTGTGTGAGAGGGAGAGAAATTAAAAATGAAAAGTTGGTAAAATACCAAACTTAGTATTTAAGTTTCGTATTTTCCAAGGATGTGACACAAAAGATTTTGGGAAAAATCCCACCACCCTAAACTCCCTTTACATGGAAATAATTTTGAACATTTTTTTGTTCCTAAAAATGGCTCTAACAATTTTGATTAAAATATTGTATATTAAAGACATTTACATGACAAAAGAAATCTGATGTGTTCCATTCACGTAACTTTCTCTAGCTGTTCCACAAACAAATTTTTCTTACAAAAGATTCTTCTTTTATATCTATCATGCTAATCTAGATAAATATTAGCAGAATTGTTCCTATAGCTTGCTTCCTTGTAAGTAGAAGGAGAATAAAGAGGGAAGAAAATTATTTTTCTCTAAGAAACAAAAATAAAAGACCTGCCATATGACATCACAGAGTATCATTTGCATTGTTATTGTACTGCCTCTTCTGTATAAATTGAAAACAAGATCAGTTTTCTGATGTTAATCAGCATATGTTAATAAAGCAAGTTAAAGGCAATTTTTAAAAGAGATGGTGGAAAAAAAATGATAAGTTCCATTCACATAACTTTCTCTAGCTGTTCCATATACAAACTATTCTAACAAAATATTATTCTTTTAGCTATGTCATGCTAATCAAGATAAACTTAGCAGAAATGATCTTATTACTGACTTCCTTGCAAATAGAAGGGTAATAAGGGAATACACTATGCTAAAGCAATAGTCAAATCTTTGAAAAGCTGGTCCCTAAGTGAAACAATTGATGTTCGGGTCAGTTTGCATGGTACCTTTTAGGAAAGTTAGGTAGTTTAAAATTGAAACCAAAAACAAGGAATATCTTGAAAAAGGTCAACTCTACAAAAAAACAGTATGTGACGCAAATCACGTGTTTTGAAGAGATATAAATGTTTTGTATAGTAAGTTTTTGTCTCTCTCTTACGGCTTAACCAACATGCAAAATTCTGCAAAGCTCATCTGAATAAAGAAAATTCAAAACATACATTTTACTTGTGATATAAATGTCTTTAATTTTTTATGTTAAACAAAATCATTAGAATCACTTTTGAAAAAATCAAAATGTTCAAAACATTTTTAATGTAAAGAGTTGTTGGAGGTGGGGGTTTTCTTGAAAATCTTCATGTTGTATCCTTGGAAGATACTGAACTTAAATAGAGTTTGGATTTTAAATGAGTTTTCGTTTTTGAGCTCTGCTGTCCAGACACACATAGTGGACCTTTTTCTAAACTTTTCAGATTCTGGGACCTCTTAACACGTATTTCCAGTGAAATCTCAGTATCAAATTTTTGGGTGGAATACAATACCTTTTTTTTATCCACTATGTACATTGTATATATGGGCTAGAGAAAGTAATAAATAAATAAAAAATAAATAATAGTAAAAAAAAGTGTTGACATTAAAACAAAAATTTGAATTGAAACACTTGAGAAGGTGGAAACTTCTGCAAAACTAATTTCTGATTATGGTATTGGAATACAAACTTTGGGACATTAAAACAAACAAGCAGAAAATGCAGGATTTTGTCAGAAACAGAAATTCTAATTCTGGACAAAAAGCATGAAGCATTCGATGAATTAGATTCTGCTCTTTTGCAGTGGTTTACCAAAAAATCTGATGTGTACCATTCACATGACTTTCTCCATATCCCTGCAACAAATAATTCTTAAAAAACTTATACTTCTATTTACTTTATGCTAATCAGAAAAAAATAGCAGAAACAGTCTAATTACTCGCTTCCTTGTAAATATAAGCGAAATAAGGGACAACCGTAGGTTAAAGTGATATTCAAAAGCTGGTTGCTATGTCAATGAAGTTCCTTTGTTTATATGGATAGGAGTTGACAAGTTCCTGTATGAGAAAAGTATACGTTTTTCATAGCAGAAACCAAAAATAAGGAATGTCACAAAAACGACGAACTCCACGAAAAAAAATGTATATAACATAAATTGTGTGTTTTAATGTGCTCTACATGTTTTGTGTAGTAAGTTTTTGTCCATCTCTTACGGTTTAGCAGTTATTCAACATTTAGTAAAATTCATCTAGAATAAACTACTCTTCAGAGGCTATTCCCAGAAAAGTCAAGATATACATTTTATTTGTCAGGTAAATATGTTTAATATACGAAATTTTAATCAAAATCGTTAAAGCCATTTTTGAGAAAATCAAAATTTTTGAAAAAAGTTCCATGTAAAGGGTAGTTGGGGGTGGGGGGATTTTTCTCAAAATCTTCGTGTCGCATCCCTGGAAGATACTAAACTTAAGTACCAAGTTTGGTATTTTACCGACTTTTCGTTTTTGAGTTATCGTGTTCACAGACACACACACACATGGACCTTTTTGTGAAAATGCTTTTTTTGGATATTGGGGACCCTAAAACATATATTTCCGGTGAAATCTCGGTATCGAATTTTTGGTGGAGTGCAATACTTTCTCTATACACTATGTACATAGTGCGTATGGAGAAAGTAAAAATGAGCAGGTGTCTTTGTTCCAGCCATGACATGTACCGAAACGGCTCAATTTTCGCTCACATATTATGTATATAGTGTATATTGCATTATACCCAAAATCTGATACCGAGATTTCACCAGAAATATGTTCTGAGGTCCACTGAGTCCAAAAAAAAAAAACATTTTTAGAAAAATATCTGTGTGTGTGTGGACAGCACAGCTCAATAACTAAACGAGCATTAAATATCAAACTTAGTATTTAAGTTTATCATCTTCCAAGGATGCGACTCAAAAGATTTGCAAGAAAACATCCCCACCCCAAACTACCTTATACATGGAAAAACTTTTGGAAACTTTGTTTTTCTCAAAAATGGATGTAACAATTTTGATTAAAATACTTTATATTATACACATTTACATCACAAATAAAATGTATATCTTGAATTTTCTGGGAATAGCTTCTGAAGACCTGTTCATTCTGGATACATTTTTCTGAATTTTACATAACTTGTAAGCCGAAGAAACAGACAAAAACTTACCACACAAAAAATCTTGTTAAAACAC
Organism: Hymenopus coronatus; assembly: GCA_030762935.1. Taxonomy (NCBI): domain Eukaryota; kingdom Metazoa; phylum Arthropoda; class Insecta; order Mantodea; family Hymenopodidae; genus Hymenopus; species Hymenopus coronatus. Next base: position 15,989,015 of record CM060895.1, read on the forward strand.
AATTTGTCATATGCATTTTTGTTGACCATTTCCAAGATATTCCTTGTTATTGGTTTCAATTTTAAAATACTTATACCTTTCTCAGACAGGAAGTGTATCTTTCTTTTGTTCTACTCCTGGCCAAGCAAGCAAGAAATTTCAATGACAATCACCTAATGATAGCTTTTAAAACATTTGACTATCGCTTTAGCATAGCGCATTCCTTTAGTTCCCTTTTATGTATAAGTAATAAGTTCATTCTACTAATGCTTTTCTTGATTAGCATGACGTAGAAAGAAGAATAATCTTTTGTAAGAGGTCTGTTTATAGTTAGAAAAAGTCATGCAAGTGTAACACATCAGATTTTTTTCATAAAGCTCTAGGATTAGAGGGAGAATTTTCTATTACTTATGTTGTACCTTAAAAGCATTAAATTACAGGTTTCTGGATCATTCATATTTTTCAATTATTCATGCATCTTCTGCCCCACATTACCCCAAATAAGTATACTGTACATATTTGGTATAGTTTACTACTTGAATGCTGGATGTTTCTGGTTAGAGCATTACATTGTGAAATGGCTATTTTTAAGCAGTGGTGTACTGCTACAGAGGGTTGATCCTCTTAAGGTCACCTAATTCGTGTAACTCAGTTGAACATGTTTTGTTGAACTATTTCCTTCATCCCCATAATTTATGACTTTCGGTTGCTTTTACTTTCTTTATATGCACTATGTACATAGTGCAACAAGAGAAGGTATTGTATTGCACCCAAAAATTCAATACCAAGATTTCACCAGAAATCCATGTTTTGGGTCCCCCTGAATCCAAGGAAGCATTTTTAGAAAAAGGTCCATGTATGTGGATTGAATAGCTAAAAAATGAAAACACTGTTTAATACCAAACTTGGTATTTACGTTTGGTATCTTCCAATAACATGAAGATTTTCAAGAAAATCCCCCCCCCACATCCAACAACCCTTTACAGGAACATTTTTCAAAAATGCTTATTTTCTCAACAATGGCTCTAACGATTTTGATTTAAATACCGTGTTTAAGTTATTTTTAAGACAAATGAAATGTATATCTTGAATTTTCTGGGAATAGCCTCTGAAGGCCTATTCATTGATGACTTTTATATAAGTGGCAAACTGTAACAGATATACAAAAACTTGCTACACAAAAAAATGTAAATCTCATTAAAACACATAATGTATGTCATATGCATTTTTTTTTTTTTTTTTTTTTTTTTGTAGAGTTAATCATTTTCAAGATATTTTGGATTATTGATTTAAATTTTAGCCACTTAAACTTTTCTCAAAAGGGAAGACATCTTTCTTCTCATTTGTTTATTCCTGGCAAGCAAAGAGATTGGAATTTCACCTGTTTCACAGAGCGACCAGCTTTTATAGGACAAGACTATTGCTTTAGCCCATGCATTTTCTTATTTCCCTTCTATTTATAAGGAAGATAGTAATAAGACTAATTCTACTCAAGTTAACCTTGATTAGCATGATGTAGATAAACAGATTAATGTTTTGAATGAAAGGTTTGTTTGCCAAACAGCTAGAGGACATCATGTGAATGGAATGTACTAGATTTTTGTCCTACTTACAAGGGACCAAGTAATAAGGATAAATTCTGATAAAGTTTATCTCAATTATCATTAAGTAGATAAAAGAATAAGCTTTTTAACAATAATTTGTTACAGATATGTAGAGAAAGTCATGTAAATGGAACACATCAGATTTTTGTATCTTCCTTGAGTGTTAGAGATCCCTCTGTTGGAAGGATGAATTTAATATGGGTTTATCTTCAGCAGAAAAAGTGTTTTTTAGTATACACAAAGGTGAACAGAAGTATTCAAATCCATGGGTGTGTGGCTCAATATTGAAGGTGGAATTATTTATTATTTTGTGATTATACATGTGTTATTGTGTTTCAAACAACTGCACTGTATACCAATGATAAACTTTCTTCTTTCCACCTTTTTTTTTGTAGTTGGCTTACTCTCCCATATTTAGAACTGAACCCTTCCCCCTGCCCAGAGGTTACAAGAGTGCCTAGGGTCAGAAGTCTGTAGGGGAGTCAACAGCACAAAACCAAAGAATGGAGAACGTGCAATGAGTGGTAAGCCCATAACCAGGCATGGGCATGAGGAAGTGGATGATATGAAATGCAAATGAAATGGATGATACGAAAGGTGATGACAGGATAATTGGTGGAAAGAGTGGGAGGGGAAACTGGAGGACCTGGATGCCATTTCGTCCAATATAAATCCCACATGTGGGCACTTGGGATCAAACCCAGGTAGCTTAGGTGGGAGGCGAGCGGTCTAATCACTGCACCACAGTCACCTAATGGTGAACATGCATGTGTATTATTCAACACGTGATTTCACCTTAAATGTTTCATTATCTTACTGAAACACACTCTTTGATAAAATAGTAAGGGCTGTACCGTGGACAAATAGACCATTTGCCTCTCACCTAGTTGGTCCAGGTTCACTCCCAGGCAACCACATGCAGGATTTGTGGTGGACAAAGCAGCACAGGGTTCGGTTTTCTCTGGGTTCTCTGGTTTTATCCACCATCGCATTCCACGGGTACTCCATCTTCATTAGGTATCTTATGTAGTGAAAGCAGGTGAAAGAGATAACTCTAGCAGAGAAAATCATCATCTTGTATAGACATCAACCAAATAAGATAAATAAAGAAATTGGAGAAACTGTACATAGATATCTGTCACTGTATGGTATGACATCCAATGCTATAAAACAAGTAATATCATTGTCAATCATCTTAGGAAAGATGCTCCACCAAAACTTACTTTCAGAAATAAAAGAAAAGTGGTGAAAATGGCAAAGCAAACTCCCAGAATAACAGCAATAGAAATTAGAGGAACACCTTGGTGAAATGAAAGAACAGTTTCTAGGGTTCTGAACAGTACCATACAATTTTATAGAACAGCAAGAAGAAAGCCATATGTAAGCAAAGTAGACAAGAAAAATCTGATATGTTGCACTCACAGGACTTTCTCTAGCTGTTCTACAAACTTCTTACAAAAGATTATTCTTCTTTCTACACAATGCTAATCGAGTTACACATTAGCAGAATGTTCTTAATACTTAGTTCCTTATAAGTAGAAGGAAACTAAAGAAATGCACTACGCTAAAGCAACGTCAAATATTTTAAAACTTTGATATGCAATTGTCATTGCAATTCACTTCTTTGCTTGGCCAGGAGAAGAACAAAAGAAAAATGGACACTTCCTGTCTGAGAAAAGTATTTCAAATTTGAGACCAATAACATGGAATATCTCAGAAATGGTTACCTCTACAACAAAAATGTAAAGGACATAAATTTTGTGTTTTGATGAGATCTACACATTTTGTGTAGTAAGTTTCTGTCTATATCTTATGATTAACCAGTTACGCAAAATTCATTCAGAATGATGAGGTCTTCTGAGGCTATTCCCAGAAAATTCAAGACATACATTTTATTTGTGATGTAAATGGCTTTAATATATGGTATTTTAATCAAAATCGTTAGAACCATTTTTCAGGAAATCAAAATTTTCAAAAATGTTTCCATGTAAAGGGTAGTTTTGGATAGGGAGATTTTCTTGAACATTTTTGTGTCGCATCCTTGGAGGATACCAAGTTTGATATTTAACGACCTTTTAGTTTATGAGTTATGCTGTCCACACACACACGGACCTTTTTCTAAAAATGCTTTTTATTCAAGGGACCTCAAAACATATATTTCTGTTGAAATCTCAACATCAAATTTTTGGGTGCATTACAATACCTTCTCTATACACTATGTACATGGTAAGTGTAGAGAGTATAAATTGTTTAGTATTTGCCAATGAATTTGTAATGAGGAGCAATGAGTTCTGGAATCCTTTGTTACGGTCAAATTAAAGAAAGCATAATGTATATTGAAGTAATGATTGGTTGAATGAGATCCTAAACATGTGGAACCTGTGCTCAAACATGGGGGTGGCAGCATATTGGTATGGCATCAAGGGGTGTAAATGAGCTTGCTTTTACTGATGGCAACACGAACAGAAATATTTATAAGAGAATTGCTCAAACAGTAAATCTTAGAAATAAATTTGCAACAAAACACTTTTTCCTAAGCACATCTCAGAAGTCGCTAGTGTGGATCATCTACAACACACCCCACACTCTCAAACCACTACTCCCATCACCCGACTTGAACTCAATTGAGAACATCTGGAAAATACGATCAGGAAACACCATATCGCCAGCAAAACATGGCTGAAACAGATTTTTCTGCAAGAATGGCTTATAATTGATTAAAAAATGAAATGGAGTTTTATTTATGGACACTCTTTAACTACTGCAGTTCTCAGCGTCCCATTCTATAAGCAAGAAAGGCTGCTTAATTTTCTTCAGAGGCACCACTTTCCCGGCGACTCTGGATTTCTTGTGCAGTGGAGAGAGACCGTGACACGGGTTACCTTATAATTTCACGACCCTATACTTTATTGTGGCTTTAAGACAGTAAAGAGTATGGGATAAGTATGGAGAGGACTCCTCACCAAATCAGTGCAATTATTGTACTTAAGTCACTTTAGGTGGCACCCTCAAGAGGAAGGGGTGGGGTGAGAGGAGATACAGACGGCCGGAACCAGCACCAATGGCACAGCTGACGGCAGGATCCCTACACTTACCAGCATCAGTTGATATGCCCTGACAGCCCAACAGAGATATTCAGAGAACCCTGATCCACACCGAGTCCTTATTCTCCAGCCAAAAGCAAGGGATAGTAGAGTTACATAGAACATCCTTTTTCTCTGCAAAGACATACTAAAGCACCAATGCTGACACCTACAATCCTGAAACTAACCAACGGGACAAGGGTGAATTTGGAGGGACAGGAAATTTTGGGGAAGAAAGAAACCATGCCAGTGACCCACGAGAACCACTGAAAAGCCCAAAAGTCAGAGTGGATGGTTGCCAGGGATCAAATCTGGGACCTCCCGAATGCACGTCACACTCGTTACCACCTGCTTGGTCACACAAGTAATATATATGTATATTCAATCTAGGTAGGCCAACACTCTGATTTATAAACATGATGTTTCTGGTTAAACACCTGATGCTAAGGAATGTTTTGATGATCAATGAAGGTCCCAACCAAATCACTTTGGAGCTTCATTTGTTATCAGTTTCATAACAAAAAATCTCCAATAACTAGATTTTAAGAATGATTTGAGTGTCATATTTTCACGCATCTTGTTCATGTTTTATAATTTTGCGCCCTGGATGGAAGCATGCCTTAATGCTCCCTTGAGCCAGCCTTACCATTTATACAAAATTCATTCTGAATGAAAAAGACTTTGTATGATTTTCATAAAAAACTTAATAATTGTTTTTCGTAGTTGACTTACCCTCCCCATATTTAGGACAGACATTTCCCTAAGACTTACAAGCAGATGCTTAAGGGTCAGAAGCCTCTTGGGGAGCTGACATGAAACTACGGAATGGAGAATCTGGAATGAGTGGTCAGATCCTAACCTCACATGAGTATGAGGAAGTCTATGATACCAAATGCAAGCGAAATGGAAAGGTAATGATGGAGCAATTGGTGAAATGAGTGGTGGGGGAAACTGGAGGACCTGGAGAAAACCTGCTCAGAGGTTGCTTCATCCAAATATATCTCACGTGTGGCCACTTGGGATAGAACCCATGCTGTCTAGGTGGGAAGCAAGCAAGGGTCTAACCACTTGGCCACAGCACTCCCTTAAAAATAAATTACATTTTAATCAGACGTTTTTGGGAAAAATTAAAAAATAAAATAAGAACTAAAGCTTTCCTGGCGACGTGTTAATTCAAAATCTTCTCGGGCTGATCAGTTCACCCTGAAGACGAGGAAGATGCACTTCTTCGAAACGTTGGTGTCAAGCCAAGTTTTTACCTGGCTAGAAGCCCGAGAAGATTTTGAATTAAAAAATAAGTTTTTAATGTCAAGAGTAATTTTAGGTACACTGATTTGCTTCAAAATATGTATCACGTCCTTGCCTATTCTGTAACAAATAATTCTTACAACAGCTTTATCTTCTATCTCCTTTATGCTAATTCGATAAACATAAGCAGAAACAGTCTCATTGCTTCAAAATATGTATCACGTCCTTGCCTATTCTGTAACAAATAATTCTTACAACAGCTTTATCTTCTATCTCGTTTATGCTAATTCGATAAACATAAGCAGAAACAGTCTCATTATTTAATTCCTTATAAGTAGAAGGGAAATAAGGAAATACACTAAGCTAAAGCAAAGAAACAGGAATGAGAAATTCTTGTTACAAAAAAGTTTTAAGTATTTTAAAATTGAAATCAATTACAAGGAATATCTCGGAAATTGTTAACTCTACAAAAAATGTATATGATATAATTTGCATGTTTTAACAAGATCTACATTTTTTGAATGCTTTTTGACTATCTCTTGCAGTTTACCAGTTATGTAAAATTATTTCAAAATGAATTTCAGATGTTATTCCCAGAAAATTTAAGATTTACATTCCATTTTTCAAATAAGTATCTACAATATGTAATATTTTAATAAAAAATTATTTCAGCCGATTTTGATGAAATGAAAATGTTTGCAATTTTTTTCATGTAAAGAGTAGTTTAGGGTGGGGGATTTCCTTGAAAATCTTAGTGTTGTATCCTTGGAAAATAAGCTTAAATATCAAGTTTGATATTTAACTAAGTTTTCATTTTTGAGTTATTGTGTTCACACATGCACCCACCTTTTTCTAAAAATACTTTTTTTGGATACAGGGGACTCTACAATGAGTATTTCTAGGGAAATCTCGGTATCTAAAGCAATATCTTCTGTATATATTATGTATAAGTACAGAAAGAAAAATACCAAGTTTGGTACTTATTTTACCTATTTTTGAATTAAGCTGTTTAAAGAGACATGCACATACATTCACCATGTCAACTAGAGGCATATGCGCTAGGCATGGCACTTTGAGCAGAGGCCTTGTGAGGGTTGTACAGTTGGCGTACAACACAAATCCTTAGAACAAGCTACAAAGACGATATTCAAATTTGTTCCATGATTTTGTATGCAAGGAACAGCAATTAACGTGTGGGAAACTTTTAGCTTTTAAGAAATTCAGATTATCATGAAGATACACATAGAGATCATGAAGGGGGAGAATAATTAAAAGAGATGCATTATAGAATTACAATGAGTGAGGATTACAATATGAGAATATTATGTCAGAATAACTTGTATGTTTTGTTTTGGTCTGTCTTTAATAACATTTACATAATGTGGTCATGGGAAATATATTAGGTATGTTCCTTCGCCATTCAAGGTCAATTTATTAAACTGTTAAACCTATACAATAACTTTCTGTCATCAAGAGAGGTAGGTAAGATACATTTTATCCAGAAATTTAGTTGCTAGTGGTTTTCAAGTACTTCATCATCTTCTTTTTATATAAATTTAAACTTGGACATATTGGATTGGTGAAATGATGCTCAAATGAGCACATGGTCCATGGAGCTTAAAGTTTTGCCTTTTCTTTATCCAAGTATCTCACCTTAACTGATATTGAACTCAGGATGTCTTAAACATGAGGCAGACTGTACCCCACACTAAAGAGGTGAGCAATCTATCATGATGTAAGCACATAAAACAGAGCTGAAAGAAAGTTTAAAATATTGTGGCCTTCTGGACAATATATTTTGACATTGATAATATTTAATTAATTTTTATACTCTCCTTTTGTAAAGCTGGCTTGTAATTTCTGTGAACAGGAAGGGGTTTGGATTTTAACTTGGACTTGCAGTGGCAGAATTGCATCATTATGTTATGATATTTTGATTTCTTCAGTAGAATTGTTCTAAAAGAAATAATGACAATTTAGCATCTACCTTTGAGAAGGGAAAGGGGGGATAACTTGTACAAACCTGCTGAGTATTATTGGAAAAGAGAGTAGTATAACTACTGACCGAGATGGATGTGTAGATGAGGAGCGTCCAGAACTTTCTGGGCCAGAGGGCTAACTTAGGACAAACATGTAAGTTGAATCAGTAAATAAATTCTATTGTTGCACAAAGCCAATGCTTTCCTATTTAAGTGTTCATTTAATCTTGTGTCCATGTTACCCAGTTGACTTAGTCATGCAATTAATAAAAGTAAACTTTTTGAGTTCATAAAAATGGGAACATGTGACTAGACCTTAAAAGAGCGTCAATATCCTACTTTCTACATATTTTCTGTTATTTATGGAAAAGACAAAATGTTTTGTGTTACATAAATTACTTTAATCTACTCAAGGAACTACTGAAAGAAAGGGCACATATTTATATGCAAACAATTCTTTTCTTTTAACTGATCGGCTAACTAAGCCATGTAGTATAGAATAAAAAATCTGACGTGTTCCTTTACGCGACTTTCTCTACATCTCTGTAACAAATTATTGTTAAAAAGCTTATTCTATCTACTTCATGCTAATTGAGATAAACATTAGCAGAAATGATCTTATTACTTGCTTCCTTGTAAGTAGAGGCGAAATAAGGGAATACACTAGACTAAAGCAACAGTCAAATCTTTTTAATGATGGTTGCTTTGTGATTGAAATTAATTTTTTGTATGGCCAGGAATTGACAAATTTCCCTATTGGAAAAGTGTAAGTATTTTAAAGCTGACCCCAACAACAAGGAATATCTCAGAAATACTCAGCATATATGATATAAATTATATGGTTTAATAAAATCTACATTTTTGTGTTGTAAGTTTTTGTACATACCTTATGGTTTACCAGTTAAGCAAAATTCATCCAGAATAGACTTCAGAGACTATTCGCAGAAAATTCTAGATATATATTTTATTTGTGTAAATATATTTAATATACAATATTTTAATCAAAATTGTAAGAGCCATTTTTGAGAAAATCAATATATTTGAACATTTTCCCATGTAAAGGGTAGTTTGGGGTGGGAGAATTTTCTTGAAAATCTTTGTGCTGTATCCTTAGGAGATACTATACCTAAACACCACGTTTGGTATGTATTGGACTTTTCATTTTTTGAGTTATGCTGTGCACAACTCAAACACACTGGTCTTTTTCTACAATTTTCAGGAATCTCAAAACATGTATTTCTGGTGAAATGTCAACAGCAAATTTTTCTGTGGAATACAATACCATCTCTATACCTATGCACATAGTATGTGTAGAGAAAGTAAAATGAACAATGACTGCACTTGAAGCTTCAAACATCTTCCAGATTATTATAATTTTAAAGATTTACCTTTTCCTTTTTCAGTATTATAATGAAGAGCATAATTGTAATTATATAGAAAAAAACAGAAGCCCACCTGGGTAGTGTGGTGGTAGCGTGTCTGCCTCACATTCAACAGGTCATGAGTTCCAAACTCGCTTAGGTTGAGTTACCCAGATAAGGTTTTTTTTTCTGGGATTTATCTTATCCTGAGAAGACAAATGCCAAGTAACTTTAAGCTCCATGGACCCTGATATCATTTGAGCATCATTTCAACAACTTCATTCATCATCTGATATGACCAACCAGGTTAAAGGACGTTAAGCTACAAAAATCAGAAATTAATAATAGAGAAATGGGAATCTGGTTCATGGTGGTTCTTGTTCCTGCAGATTTTATAACAGAACTCGGGTGCCAGTTTTGGAAAAGTCATTCAGAATGTAAAGGACTTTAGAAGCTATTCCTAGGAAATTCCAAAAATATATTTTATTTATCATGTAAATATCTCTTAATATAAAATAATTTTATTAAAATCATTAGAGCCATTTTTGAGAAAATCTTTGAAAATGTTTACATGTAAAAGGTAGAGATGGGTGTATTTTCTTCAACATTTTTGAGCTGCATACTAAACTTAAATTTCAAGATTGGTATTTAACATATTCTTTTCAAAAGTGCTACTCGTTTGTCTGACACATACTTTTTTTTCTTCTAAAAATGCTTTTTTATGGATCTGAGACCACAAAACATGTATTTTCTGTGAAATCTTGGAGTCAATTTTTTGGATGGAATAAAATACCTTCTCTACTTATGTATGTTATACATACATGCTAAAGAACGTAAAAAATTCAAATTTAGAGTTGCAAATATGAACATATCTTGAAAGTAAACAGTATCTAACATAATTCAAGCAAACGAAATATAATTCATGGTTGAAACATTGCAAAATAGTTTAAACATAATCAAAGTATGCCATTTTCTCCAAATAAGAGAGTCCTTTCAAGTAGGGAAGAGTTGGTCTGCATGTTGGATTGCTTTCTATTCCCGATACAACACACTGTAGGAGTGAGAGACCCACCACTACTGTCAGAAGCCTGCACCTGATATCATGTGTTTGCCTAGAGCAGTGCACAGAACAAGATCAAGCATGTAGTGGCACCCCTTTTCTGAGCTATGAAAGTTTATTTGTTAGGCATTTTAATGCATGGCCTGCATTATAGTTCCGTTAGTTCAGCACATAGATTTTTCACAAACATTATACCTAAAATAACCCACACCTTCATTAAACTGTGTAGCCCAAAAGTCAATTGACTAATGGGGGAGTTAGAAAATGTTCAATTTTATTAAACAATTTATTAAAAATAAGTTTTCCATTGTAAGATAGAATAATTAACTATTTTTGTACATGTCATGTTCATGGTATCCATTAAGAACAGTGAGTCACAAGTTGGTTTGATATATCCAATATTTTTCTCCAATTTTACTTATTTAAAAGGGATCTTATGTTTTAGACCCATGCCAAAGACAAAATCTGTTGATTATGAAAATATTATTTCAGCAATGAAACAATGATTACAATGTGTTGCTAAGAGACGGTTTTTGTTTATCATATGCTAGCCACTCTCTTAAAAGCAAGAAGTTTAGATCATTAGCAAGAAAGTTAAAACCAATCATGCTCACAAATGAACATACAAACTAAGAACTATGGGACAGGCAGCATCCTGAAATCCAAAACCTTCATTTCAAGCAGGAAGTAATATTCTGAATACATTTATGAGAACTTTTTCTGTGTTGGATGCCAAATGAAATGGTAAGCCATAGATAACTACTGATGAAGGCAACAACAGCATTAACCTTATTGCAAAGTGATTGCAAGCCCCATGAGATCAATTCGCTGTGTGTCTAGGCAGAATAGAGTGACCAAAGAATCTGTTCAGTGAATTTCAAAATCAACACATTTTCATTCATACAAGATCCAACATAATCACAATGCATGATAATGATCCTCCACATAGCATCTGTTTAGCAATTGGATCATCCACCACATGGATAATCGTAATTAATTTGTTAATCACATTCTTTTCAGTGATGAGTGTTTATTTTACTTGGGCGGTCATGTGCACACCCAAAATTCTTGGTACTGATCTGTGGAAAATCCAGCATGAATTTGTCAGTTTAATGACCCAAGTGCTCTAAGAGTGATGTGATCTTTTAGGTAATGCTGTGATTGGTCCACATTTCTTTGAAGCTAACTTGAAGTGATACTTGTAGAAATGCCTATAAAAGACAAAATATAGTAACATTTCCGGCACAGTACATATATGAATGCACTAAATACACAAAAAATTGCAGTAATCAAACTAAAAACATGAGCATACACAAACACGAAGCAAGAACAGAACAAAATTATTTCATTACCAGATTAAGAGGTTCGTTAAAAACAAAAGCATAGAAAATAAAACCATAGAACTGTACAATCATTTGCCTTTACAAATAACATAGTTAACAGAACCAAAAATTACACTTAAAGTAACTAACAAATATCTTTTGGAAAATGTATTATATTTTATTGAAGAGTTTAAATAAATAAAATCAAATGTATATATATTTTTTACAAGTATATTATATATTTGCCCTCTGTACTTATTGGAAAATTGTATAAACTCATTATTTATACATGTTTGTATCACTTTGACAATTCTTGTAAATTGTATATTACAAATGGAGAATGAAGTGCTAGATTCAACTTTATTGGACTTTCTACAAGCCCTGCCATGCACAGACAGCAGAGTTTGTGGTTTCAACAAGACAGAGTTACTGCTCACTAAGCTTTAATTACTCAAAACAAGCAGAATCGCATTGCGCAAGTGTGCAAAAACTGAACCTGGTTTTTATAAATCACTCTATACATCAACTGGACCTTCAGCCTGCTGCATCCTCCCTCACACGGGATTGGTGGACCAGCTGCCAATCAGAAGCGTGGGGACTGGATCGCCATGCATATATAAGTGGCAGACTGTCAACAGCCTTCACTCTGGCCGTATCAGTGAGAAGCCAACTTTCCCTTGAAAATGACCAGCGAAGTTATTGGCAAAACATTGGGTGAAATTTCATCTGTTGGACCACGGCCTACAAGCACAGGATCTACATTTTATAGTACGAACGCCAGCCATGAAAGCCTTAGTAGTTTTATTGATCCAAGCAGTCAGTTTTGATGGCAAGCTCGGAGCTTGAGGTAGTAGCCACCACAGCAAGCACCAAAAGAAAACTGAATGGCAGAATTGTGGCAAAAGCATTGAACAAAGATGTTTATTTGTAAACAGATAACTTATTGTAATTAGTTGGAAGAAGTAAAGAGTTGTTTGTTTGAGCAATAAAGAATAGTTTATTGCAATATTTATTTAAAAAAAAATCTGATGTTACACCTATTCTGCAACAAACAACTCTTACAAAAGCTTATCCTTCTATCTACTTCATGCTAATCGAGATAAAGATTAGCAGAAACGAACTTATTACTTAGTTCCTTATGAGCAGAAGGGAAATAAGGGAGTACACCAGGCTAAAGCAATGATCAAATCTTTTAAGAGCTGGCTGCTATGTAATGATATTACTATTTCATCCTCTTTGCATGCATAAAAATAAGTGAATAACAACTTCTCATTTGAGAAAAGAATAATCATTGGAAAATTTAAAAAAAAAAATAGCAAGAAATATCTCTGACGTGGTTAACAAGAGATTGCATGCTTTAACGAGATCCACATTTCTTGTGTAATATCATTTTTATCTATTTCTTACAATTTATCAGGTACACAAGTCATCCAAAATGAAGAGGATTTCAGAGGCTTTTCCCAGAAAAGTCATGATTAGATTTCATTGTCACAAAAATATCTTAAACATGAAGTATTGAAATCAAAATCATTAGTCATTTTAGAGGAAATCAATATTTTTGAGGAAAAAAAAATCCTGTGTAAAGGGCAGTTAAACACGAGAGGGATTTTCTTGAAAATCTTCCTGTTTCATCCTTGGAAGATGTTGAACTTGTATATCAAGTTTGATATTTAATCTATAAGGGTCGGCTAATAAGTCCCAGGCCTCTCAATGAAAAGAGCATTTAAAAACTTTTTTTTTTTTTTTTTTGGCTTTATTTCTCAACATAATAATCCAAAAACGCTAATACATTTGCCATATCACTGTTCAAATTTAATTAAACCAACTCTGCAGTGCGATTTATCGAGGTCCTCAAAATAGCTATTTAATGCATCAATGATCTCCTCGATGTGAAATCTTCGTCCTCCAAGAAATTTTTGAGGTTTGGGAACAGGTGGGGACTGAGTGCTAGATCTGGCAAATAGGGTGGATGTTCAAGCAATTCAAAGTTTAATTCGCACATTTTTCCCATTGCAATGACTGAATGATGGGCCAGAGCATTGTCGTGAATAACAATGATTTCTTTTTCGTTTTGCCAAATGAGGTCTTTTTCTTTTCACCTCATCACTCAAATGTTGCACTACGCTTGAGTAGTAGCCACCGGTGATCATTTTAGGATTTCCAAGTAATCAATAAAATTAATTACATGCATTCCAGAAAACACTCACCATAACCTAGTTAGCTGACAAAATTGAATTTGCCTTTTTGGAGTTGGTTCACCTGGTGCAATCCACTGTTTTGACTGTCATTTATTTTCTGAAGTGTGGTGATGTATCTAAGTTTCATCCATAGTAATAAGACATTTCAATTTTTCACTGGGATTTTTATGGTAGAGCTCCACATTCTTAAAAGAAACAGTTGTTCTTTGCAACTTTTGATCAGGTGTCAACAAACGCGGCACCCATCTTGCATCTTGTGAAAGCCCAAAACATTACTTAAAATAGTACTTGCATGATCTTTTGATATTTTACAACCTCTGCTATTTCAAACAACTTTAATCTCCAGTCTTCCATTACTAAACGATGCATTTTTTCAATCATCTCTGGAGTTGTCACTTCTACACGGCGTCCAGAGCGAGGCTCATCACTAGTGTTCATAAGTCCCATTTTAAACTCTGCAAACCACCTTTTAATCTTTGAATATGAAAGGGTCTTTCAATGTACTGTCCGACCCCTGTACTTTTGCTTTTAAACTATGCTGTTCACATGCATGCACACCCACCCACAGACAGATGTTTTTCTAAAAATACTTTTTTTTTTTTCAAAGATGGGACTTCAAAAGGTGTATTTCCAGTGAAATCTCAGGATTGAATTTTTGAATGGGATACAATACCGTATGTACTTGCTGTGTAAGTGATGGAAAAAGAAAGTAGTAGAACATTTAAAACAAATTTCAATCCTGAAATCTAGAAAAAGATTATTTGCTCTATGAATGTGAAATTAATCATCTTCTATATTGCTTTACATGTCTAGCTTTTAGGGGAGGAAGATTCAAGGGTAAAGCAATGAATGAAGAACATACAACACCTGCATGATGATGCTAAAGACACAAATCATCATCATACATGAAAAACTGTTTGGTAAGGTTGATATTACTGACCAAATGTATATTAGAAGGAATATACATACAGCTGGTCTTCTGATCCCAAAGTTGCAGGTTTAATTCTGGCCCAAACTGACTTTTTAACATTTACTGACATGTAAAAGTAATCCTGTGAGATGAAATGCCAGCACAATGGTGGCGCTATATGATCCTGGTAATTGATATATATAGGGTGTGCCAGAATTCAACTGTGCAAATTGGCAGAATTATAGATGGGTCCTATATGAACACTTTGAGATAGGGAACTTATAGGCTATGGGTTCTAAATTCTTAGCTGCAGCATAAAATGTATTAAGGGTTAACACGCCACGAATCAAAGCACAGTGGCCGTGACGTGAACACCCTGATTTCCAAGAGCGTGGCATTACTTAGTCCTATGGTAAGCATTTGCACATCGGTCAAGTTGTTGAGGGAGCTGAAGGTTCAAGCCACCATGCATACCTTTATTTTTAGTTGTCTCCTTTGTTTGTATTTTATGAGGTCAAATTCCAGGTGTATTATGAACCTCACTACATACTGCTGAAGTTCATCTGGTAAGCAAAATTTTTAAGCATGCACAATGGTACCACCATCTGCCATGAGAAGTACAATTCAGGCAATTGTGATGCATGCATATACTTCTGCTTCTTATATACAATGCCATAATCACGTTGAAGGCCACTTCAGTAAACACAAATTTGCAAGCACTGTTTGGGAACCTTCAAGGAATTTGCAATTCATTTTTTCTTCAAATTCTCTTCAAAGAGCCAATGTGTTGAGAGAAGTTATGCACAAAAATTACCATGTTCGATTCCAATAGGTAGTATTTTCATTCCAGGACTGTCACTATAGTATTTGGCACAAAGACGACATGAGATGTTATAAAACAGGAATTTTTTATTTTCTCAGGCTTTACAAATCCGATTTTCAAAACTTTTCTTATGTTCTTGATACATATATTCCTGATGCATATTTGCATTTTCAGCTGTTTTCAATATTTAGTTTCATTGTTGACAATTGAAAAGGCTATAAATATTTTCGAGTGCAAATGTTTACTTTTCAAAAAGAAGGATAAAACAAGTTGCATTAAATTTTGCTTGAAAAATGGAATTAAATGCAGCACCACTTTTGAAATATTGACAAATATTTTGGCAAATCTACTATAAATAAGACAAGAGTTTACGTTAACATTTCATAAAGGGTTAAGAAGATGTCTTCAACAACAACCGCCCTATCACATCACATCAATTACCGATGACAATATGGAAGAAGCAAAGAAAATGGTTTTGGAAAATTGCCTAAATAACCATCAGAGGTTGTTGATGATGCTGACATAACTTTTGGCCTAGGCCAAACAATTTTGTGGATGTTCTGGACATGAAAAATGTAGCAGCAAAGTTTGTTCCAAAATTGTTGAATTTCAACCAAAATGATGTCGCACAGATATCACTCAGGAATTACTGAATGAAGTCAACAACAATTCAAAAATAGATTATAACAGGTAACAAAACATTGGTATATGGATATGATGTCAAAATCAAGTCCCAATGAAAACATCCAGAAGAGCCAAAACCAAAAAAAAAAAAAAAGATTTGAAAAGGTCAATCACATTGGTTTTCACTGTTTTCTTAGATTATAATGGGATATTGCATTCTGCCTGATGGCCATACAGTTAACAAGGAATACTTCCTGTAAGATAGACAAAATTATATTTACACACTTGTTTCTTAAATGTTGAAAGATTTCAGTAGATTGAAAATATTTAACTTCAGCTAAATTATTGGATACCTTTTAACTAGTGCATATTGACTTTTGAAGGTTTTACTCCCTGAAGCTATGATGAAAAATTCAAGCTAATACATTAACTTTGCCCGAGAGCATTTTGAAGTACCAAAAAATGCTCACAATACGAATTAAGAAAAATACATTTAAATGCAACTGCATGCCTTATCTAACAAGTACAGAATTTGGGTTTTAAAAATTGATTTTAATGAAGTAATTGTGCAATATCAAAATAAGGACTAAGTAGACTAAAAAGAGAAAAAACAAAACAATTAAATCCTTAAAAAATCTTTTATCTTGCCAAATTTCACCTATGAGCTGCCAAATTTTTTTATTTGCATTATTGGTCCTACATTAAAGGTTTGCATGTGATACAGAATAGTTCCAAAATTTGATTTATAAATTTAAATAAAAGGTAACGATAATTAAATATGATTATTACATTTAATTACATATTGTTCACTGCAATATGTAATCCACACAAATTGTGTATTTTATTCAGCTCTAAACTCTTTCTTTAGAGGGAGGGGGGGAGAGAGAGCGAGAGAGAGAGAGAGGGGGGGAAGTGTGTGAGTGTGTTTTTCCTATTTTTTTTTAAAGATTTCCTTGTTATATAAAATGCAATCAATTAAGGGTAGCCTAGCAGGCATTCATAACAAAGTCCATTTATCATTTCAATATAATAAACAAAAGACATTTTACCCAAAAATTGTTGAAAAGGTGCTTTTGAGAAAATAAAATAAATAATGAAAAATATGAAGGGTAGTATGAGGTGAGCACATTTTGTTAAAAGCTTTATTTTACATACATAGAAGGCGCTCAATTTGGTATTTAGTCAACTTTTTGAGTTATGCTGTCCATGGACACACTGATACACAAACCTTTTTCTAAAAATTCTTTATTTTTAGCTTTAAAGGACTTAATGAAGACTTTCCAGCAAAATCTTGACATAACATTTTTTTTTGTTTAATACAATGCCTGCTCTGCTTACTTTAGGTAAGTGATAGAGAAAGTAAAATGGGGAAGTATAATTCAAATACGACCACTCACTTTGTATTTGTTTGCAAATAGTTCAATCAAGTTTGCTTTTGTTCTGTTTCATTTGATCCTGCTATATGAGATCAGAGTAACACAAATGAAAGAAGATACTGTGCAGTACTCTCAAAGGCCAGGAATTCCACGACACTTGAAAACTGTCCAAGATTAGTTTAACAGCAGGTAATAACTCTCACATAGAGAACAATTTACTTTATCTCCTTGTTGAGAATCATACTCAACACAAATTTGTTTCAGTTAACTATTCTTATCCAGGCAACATTATTAATTTAAAATACATGACCATTCTTCATTTTTGGCAATATCAAATCAGAGCTTAATGCAAGATAAAAAATCTGATGTGTACCATTCACATGACTTTCTCTAGCTGTTCTACAAACTTCATATATAAGATTCTTTCTGCATCTTGCTAATCGTGGTACTCATTATTATTTAGTTCCGTATAAGTAGGAAGAAAATAAGGGAATACACTAGGTTAAACCAATAGTCAAATGTTTTAAAAGCTGTTGTTATGCGATTGTCATCACAGATCGCTTTTCTTGGCCAGGAGTAGAACAAAAGAAAATTATAATTATAAGTACTTCACAACTGAAACTAACAATGAATACCTCAAAAACGGTAAGCTTCAAGAGAAAAATGTATATGACTTAGCTTGGGTATTTTAACAAGACTTAAATTTTTTGTATAGTAAGTGATTGTCCATTTCTTACGGTTTACTTGTCATGCCAAATTAAGTACAATTCATTCAGAATAAACAGGTCTTCAGAAGCTATTCCCAGAAAATTCAATATATATATTTTATTTGTTAGGTAAATATCTTTAATATATGATATTTTAATCAAAATCGTTAGAGCCATTTTTAAGATAATCAAAATTGTCAAAAAAAAGTTCCATGTAAAGTGTAGTTTGGGGTGGGGGAATTTTTCTCAAATTCTTCGTGTCGCATCCCTGGAAGATACTAAACTTAAATACCAAGTTTGGTATTTTAGCTACCTTTCGTTTTTGAGTTATTGTGCTCACAGACACACACACACACATGCACGGACCTTTTTCTGAAAATGCTTTTTTTTTTATATAGGGGGTCCTAAAACGTATTTCTGGTGAAATCTTGGTATCGAATTTTTGGGTGGAATGCAATACTTCTCTATCCCTATGTACATTGTACATATGAGGCTAGAGAAAGTAAAAAAGTGAAACACAATACTTGCTATAAACCAGCTGGTGAAGTTCCGTTTTGTTTACTGCCTTAAAAATCCATTTGTTTATTCCTACTTGCATGGCTTCATGTACAGTTGATTATGTTTAAGTAATTCATTCCTTACCTGAATGCAGAGGTATTAGATGCAAATGGTTTCCTTATTCCACTTGTTTTTGAAGATGCACAAGAAACATTACATAACAACACACAATGTGATTTGTTTCATTTTACAGTGAACATTGATGTAAATGTTCTCAAAGTCAATGCACATTAGGAACCTTTGTTTTTTCACAATACAAGATTATTTCAATACTGTGAATAATTGAAGAAAATTTAACATATGAACATTTTCTTCAAACTCAAGTTTTAAAGTGAGAAAATGCTGTGCAATAAGTTCGGAATCACAATAAAAAATGACAGCTACTGCTTGTACCATCCTCCATTCCTTTCTTCATAAAATTGAGAAGTAATACATATATAAAGTATTTAGCCTATAAGGGCAAGTAATTGTATATTTTGATTGCAAGAAACTGAAAGAAATACAAACCTCAACTTCATGTTGACATGTTTGGGCTAATTGAGATATTTCACACCCTACTGGTAACTGGTCAGGATATTGCAACTCTAATATGGCCCTACTTTATTGCATGGAAGGTGGCTGACTGAGTCGCTGATAGCAGGGGTGGAGGACTCTCACCTGGTATAAACACCAGAAGCACTAACCAAAAATTACAAGGGAAGCTTCTTTCTCCCCTTTCTCGAACATTCTAGAATGCTCTCTAAAACTCCAGTGGCTATATATGCAGTGCAATTACACATTAGTGAATACACTTCTGATGTGAGAGATGTTTTGCATATGGATACCTACTACACATATCAAGGCCAACAAAAATAAGCACAAAATAAAAGGAATAAAGACTGGGTTAAAGAAAGTTATTAGTAAATCTATGATGAATTATAATAATACCGTGTTTATCTTAAGAAGTGTAAGCAAATTAATGCACCAAGAATGTGGTTTCCTATTAGAATAATGTGAATTTTACATAATTTAAAGTTCACTTGGAACCAAGTAAAATCTATAACGGAGTTGCAGCATTCAGAGGTTAATAAAATGAAATTTTGACATTTTTCCACCATTATGCGATGTCACTAGAATCTGGTAATATTCCAGTTGTTAGGTTCAATTCATTGTTGACCAACTCCCTTGCAAATACCTGCCTGTTACATGCATTGGGAAGGTTAGCTATATTGTATATGGTTTCATTAGTGACCTGGTTTATTATTCAGTTGCATGAACTTTGATTTCCGACCATTAATTGATACACTAATTATAATTATATTGCAATATATTGGTTATGGTTATATTACGCTAACTATAGAATCATTAATTACTTTATCATTATGTTCAGTTATTAAGCTATTAGGCTGTTATTAGGTCTTATTACCTTTGCAATTAACCTGAAATCTGAATTGTTTTGTCAACTTTTTATGTAAAGTTGTCATAAAACAGCTATGGGTTTTATTTTTAGAGGAAGATCTGCATACAAGAAAATCAAAAAATTTAATTTTTCTGGTTTAGGTAAGCAACTATACAGTACAGCAATTTACAGTGTTTAATGATGTGTTATACATAACCAACAATTATGGCAGAGCAGAAAGGTCCTGACCAAACTCACTGTGATTATTTACTTAATTTTAATACCCACCTGAATAAATGTTGCAACAATGGCCCATAGTAACGTCAGAAGGCTGAAATAGTGTACCTTTTTTAAATCATTTGGCTGATGATCTCTCTGGTTATGCAATGTTGGTCGCCATGACATGCAGTAAATCCATTTGGTAACTTCTTGTACCCTAAAACCCCTTTTTAACTATTGGAATGGTTTCTTTGGAACCCTTATGTTGGTTTCTCTTTCCTTGCAGTATTTTTAGGGGTGAAACGTATATCTCTGACACTTTCTTGCAATCCAGAAAATAGTTTACCTCATATTTGACTTCTACTGCTTTCCCAACATGTGTATTCAGGTCTCATCCTTTCTTTTATATATTATACAGATTAATTGAGAATGTATCAATGCCAGGGAAAACATTTGATTAACACATACTTTATAGAATGATACCTGTTTCATACAAATTCCAGCAGAATTAGAAATTATAACCACACACTTTCAGAGCTTTGTCTTGATTACCCATGAATATTTGGAAATTAAACACATTCTTATGTTAAGCTGATTATTATTCATGTCTAGATTGCTACTATTGCACACTCTATGATCCCATGAACTGTGAACTCAGGTTTTTCCACTGGATGTAATTGCATGTGCTCCTCACCGCTAGTGCAACTTAGATCCTGGTGTCTCTGGTACACCAGTATTGAATGAATAGGGTCTCTTCAACATGGAAACAAGTGTTCCCAAAACTAGTTCCAGCAAGTAAAAATAAGTGATGTTTGTGTTATAAAAACCGACTCAAATTCTTTTGTTTTTAAAGTAGGCATTTGTTACAACCATGCAACTAAATCGTTGAAGTTACTTTATGAAAACTGTATGGTAAGGTGAGATGCAGCCATATTTAATATTTTTCTCAGAGAAGTGCTGGTCTCCCCTTGTTTGAGTGTTGCATAAAGCTAAGAGAAACCTGCTATTCTCGAGGGAATTGTTTTTGTATGGCACACCGTGAGTAGCAAGAGAAGCATAGTGCAAACACTTTTATTGGGGGTTCCACAATTGATCCTCCCACATATGAATACATGAAAATATATATATATATATTTTTTTTTTTTTCTCTTTTGTTTGTTTAGGAAAATGAACCAACTTTTGACGATTTGTAATATGACTCTCCCACAGCTATGAAATAGTTTCATGAGAACTGAAAGAATAATTACAAACAGACATATTTTAGAGATTTCTCTGGGATCAACTAAAATATAATATACACAGGACAAACCACATGGCTTCAGAAGATTTGAAACAAAATATCAAGAGTCTTAAAGAAATACTAAAAATATATGTATAAAAATAGTTGTTTTAGCACCTCTTTCATAAAATTGATAATGCAGCTTTTGTTAAGCACAGGCTAAACAGTAAAAATCATCAAAAAATTACTTGTTTCAAGTTTTTTGTATAGTTTTGTTAATTGTAATTTCCTCTTTAAATTGATATATAAATTATAGTTGTGCACATATTACTTGTACTTTAAATGCATTTTTATCTTTAAGTTGATATATAAATTATAGTTATGCACATATTACTTGTACTTTAAATGCATTTTTAAAAGTAAGTCTATTTGCCATTTTGTGCTATGAATTCCACTCTACTTCAGAGAAAAATTCACAAGTCATATGTGGGCAGTAATGAGGGAAATTTTAGGCCTTTTGGTCTATAAATTGGTATCCATGCTAAATATAGCAGTTTATATTTACAAACTACCTGTGTGTGTATGTTTTTTTTTTTTTTCTTCTTTTTCTTTCTTCTGCAAATGTATGCAAATTTGTTTCTAGTTTTAATTTAAATAGAATTTTTTTTAATTAATATTTTCTAATATAAATGGCCCATTTTCTCAAAAATTACTGAGGAAAGCTCTATGAAATTTAGGATATGGTGGATTAGTAATTTAAAAAAATTAATTATTAATACACTTCCAAAAAAATTTCATTAAGGAAAAAACCTTTTATCTCCTTAATAAAACCAATTAGGGTTTGTTTCTACAAGTAGTTCAGTATGTATATCCTATGAAAAATTTACCACAATATTTTAAATAATTTCTTAAGAGTCACGAATTTAGCAAATTTAATATTGCCTGAATAGGGCTTTCAGCTCTCTGTTAGGGAAATCGTATGTGGTTGTATCAGCACTTTGGTCTGGTTCACAATTCATTGGATCACACCAATCTTTATCAGCCGAGTGATAATCAATGTTAGACATTACATTTTAGATGCAATTCTCACACTTTGCTTCATGATAAAAACCAATAATCAACCATATAGCTGCCAGAACAATTTTAACCCCTTATCTATGCCACTGAGATATCATACTTTGCAGTTTAATATTCATTTATATTTGTACTTTTTTCACATTATAATGATATGTTAAATGCCTGGGGTGAAATAAGTGAATGAGTTATGTTTCAAAATGTAAATTTCATGTATTTTGTTAAAACTGCTTAAAATGCATAAAAAAATGCAATGCATCTTAAATGAGGAAGGAAAAAAGGTTGCAAATTCTGCAAGGGCTGTTGTTATTTACACATACTTTTATACAAAGTGTCCTGACTAACAATGCAAATTAATGTTTACTGAAGCAACAATGTATAGCATTTGGAAAAGTTAATAAAAGGCATCTTTAAAGTAATGCGAAGTCATGGAAATTCAAACTCTGAAAGAAAATAAAGAACAAAGTATATGTATAAATATGTACAGCATTTCAATAAAACAAGTACTGAAAATTTAACAGTTCCAGTCAGAGACGGGTATTCAAATAAATGTTTCTTTAAAAACGAGCAGTGAAAAACATCGAAGTACGTTTTCTTTTAAACTTTTCTCTTCACATGCAACATATTCTAGTAAGATAATACAACTAAACAAATCAAAGATCACTTCTGCCACTTCTAAGGCCTAATCATGTTGTACACATTGCATATCTTCTATTTCTAAACTCAAACTGGGTAGGTCAATTTTATTGCGCTTCATGTTACATGTTTATACAATGTGTTCGCCTTCACAAGGCTAGAACGAGGCTTCTTGGTGGAATGAAACTGACGGAGGCATAGCAGGCCATGACCCTCCCCTCACTTATTTATTCCCATCTGAGCCTAATAATGTCATTTGTACATCAATAAATGGAAGATAATTTTATTTTATCCTTCCTTTCTCACATATTTGATTGGAACCACTTAGCCCACAGGAAAAGCCCACTCATAATAAAAGAAATTACCACAGTTGCAAACACTGCACACGAAGAAAGATGTGCAATACCAACCTTGGCATTATTTATTTTACTATCTGCAATGTGCCAACATTTTTTCCGGTTGCCAAGGCACACCTAGCCGGTGCAATGTTAGTAACATATGAGGGTCCAAACCAGTGCCTCCCCTCCAAACATTTTTATGGGTGAGGAAGATATTAGCACACGATGAGGGGAGGAAGGTAAAACACACCACGAATCAATATTACTTATCAATGAATAAATTAACTGAAGGACTGACATTTGAAAGCAACAATTCAAAAAATAAAGTTTTGATTTCAAATACATTCTGCTGCTTAAAATTAAATAACATTAAGAAAGATGTTACAAAATGCACTCATGATGGCTTCCACCATCTTTATAAATCAATAACAATATCATTAATATATACATAGCAACATATTTTGGCTGCATTTGCAATATTTTGTGATTTGTATTATTTATTGAGCATTTTAGGAAAAAAACCTAAATAGTGCCCATTTTTAGCACACTGCCAATATAAATTATTCTTAACTTTGAACTGATTTCAAACAAATTACATCCATATTCAGTCATTGTTTACCATGCTTACTTCTTTGTTCATCATTTAAAAAATATGAACATACCCAATATAACTTTATTTCATTACCAAGCCTTGAATTTTTTTTATTCTAAAAAGTTAAGGTCTATTAGGATTTTATAGGATGTTATATGTTCAATTTAGGAATTTACAGGATTTTTGCAATATAGATTTGTATAAATCACTGGGCATGTAATGTATTTTAAAACAACATGAACTTATTTTGTAAAAAAATTAAATTACCTGCAACTTAAGTATGCATTTGAAAGTACCCACTACAATATATCAACAAAGTATGACACTGAAAAACAAAAATTAATTTTAAGCACTTTATGCGAAAAGTTTCAAACGCTCATTCTGCACTCCTAGTATAAAACTGAACAACCAAGAATTTAGAAGATGGTTTACACCTGAAAAGTTTTCAGTTTTCTGCAGAAACTGCATTCCACTTGATATAAGCGCTGCAAACTTCATTTTGATTTCCTCAGGATTCCATAGAAAACGCAACTGATTGTTGCTATAAACTTCAAACTTATTTCTTATCCAGGATATGCAAGATTTCATAAGATAATTAAATGTACTTCATTTGCTTAAGGTGATGCATCCGTGAAATTTGACCAAAATCTTTCATAATAAAATTATATTGGTTATGGGCTGACCGCTCGTTCTAGGTTCTTCATTATGCAGTTATGTGCCATTGGCTCCCTGACAGGATTCTGACCCCTAGGCACCTGCTTGTCAGTCCTACATACACAGAGTGTAAGCTGACTATGTAAAAAAATTAAATTTCATGATTTCCAAATTTCAAGAAAATGTGTAGTTTTTATTCCACTTGGCAAACTTTAACTACCAAATAATTGAGGCTATAGATGAATAAGCACATCCTTATGAATCAGCACTTCTAACTTTAAACCTTTTTTTTCCCCACAAACCATTTTCCAACACTTATCCATACTCAAAATGTTCCACATGATGCAATTTTTCACCAATTTATTTCAAAATTTTAACATTGCCTCTCAAAATCATGTTAAAGAAATGGTGATATTATGTTTTTGAAATAATACTCCAATTTTGATAAATAAATTCTTACATTTTGAGGACTACAAAAAGTAATTATTTTTCTACACTATTTAGGGCTAATATAAAAATATATAATATGCCAAATCTTTGTCAATTCATTTGCTGTATATATAACTGAACTTTTTTATGTGAATATTATTAAAAATTCATCTTTTTTACAAGAATAAGGAATTCAGAGAATAAAAATTATTATTTAAATAACCATGCGAGCTAGAATGTTGATACATTGCAGAAATGTTATTTTATTATATTATTTACAATAACTGGTATAAATTTCATTTAGATATCTTACATACAGTGGATTTTCCAAATTTCATAGATACATCACTTTAAGTAACTGAATATTACTAGATTCTATCAATATAAAAAAAAATAAATAAAAAAATATATATATAAAAAAAAATAAGGTCTAATTAGGTCCTAATGTAAAATTAGGTAGATTTAGACTTTGTAAGATTGAAATATATTACTCGCTGGTACCTAAGACATTCAAATAAATAAAAATTTGGAGAGAAAAAGGTAGGTCACCTAGAATCTGGTTCATTACATTTACAGTTTGTAAACTCGCCTATACTTACAGTTGAGTTGTGTAACTGAATTGTATAAATCTGTCTTTATTCGCGCTTAATGGCAGCTTTAATTTGCAAAAAGAACTTTAAGAAATGCCCAGGAAAATGGACACATCCAGCCTCATGCTAATGGATCTAAGAAGTTTTAAAATGCCTCAATTCATGACAATAATTTAAAAATAAAAAGCAAAGTTGGTTCCTTTGCCCATGCTGTAGAAAAATGAAAATAGGTTTAACCCGTTCAAGGTTTCCAAACAATGTTCCCATATACAAACCATTATTTCATTAAGAAAACAGCTAAGAAGCAAGTTCATAAATGGATTAACTACATTTGCACTGGATTGTATCATAGTTATATTTCACTTCTAACGACAATAACAATGAAATAAAAGTACATGTTTATTTCTTTGCATTGGAATTGGCAGTCAATTTTGTGATTCCCAGCACTGACATGGCGATTTCTGCTGTTGGAAGACATAATCCAGGGTGCAGTCAGTCTCGTGAGACAATTGAGGAGCTACTTAAAATAAAAATAACAGTTCCAGGTTGAGTGGTCTGCATTAATTGGCCGAGAGGGAACTGGAGCACTAACCACATCCCATCCTCAGTATTACACCCTACTCATGATCCCTGTAATGGGAAGATGGGGAACACAGCAATTAGGTGGTAGGCTGGCCCAACCTTGGGCTGTTTTGCCATAAATTTTAGTTTTGTTTTTATAACTAGGTGCAGAAATACTTACAGTCACATGCAAAAGCATTCAGCTATGTAAGAGATAAATAACAGCTTTTATTGATGCTCTGAAACTAAACTATCATTAATTTTGTACTGATTTAAACCTTGACATGCATTTGTAAATTTTCTTTGATCTCCCAAAGAAAAAAATTCCAACTCCTAACCCGCAGTTGTTGGCAGCAATTTCTTGCATAAGGATAAATAGGCAAAGTATTGCTATTGAAAAATTACATAAAATTGAAACATGGTCTTTGGGTGACAATTGTGTACATTTTGTGTATATTACAAGAGGCATTACAGCACTCCATTATCAACCTTACTGGTTATAGGAAGGCATTAGTTTTACATGATAACTAACAGAAAAACAAAGTGCTCATTAATATATCGATACAGTGTCTGCCATATTAAAAAATAAGACAAGTTTTTTTTTTTTTTTTGAGTTGACTTAAAATGCCCTTAAGATTGACATATCTTAATTTCCTTAGAAATATCTCATCATTAATTAATGGTATCTTAAGTAAATGATTGATATGGTTTCTGGTGCTATCCATGACAATCCTTTCAAACATCTAGTAGACTTTAACAACTTCATTACATAATGAATTTCATACTTCATAAATATATTTTCTCTCACGTGCTTAGTTCTGGCTTTTCTGGACAGAAGTCTTCTTGGGCTTTCAACTAGATAAATGTTGGAGAAATCCCCAAGCTTTAACAACTAGTACTACTTTCATTTTCTGGAAATTATGTTCACACTTTCCAATTCAGCTTTATATGCTGGTTATTAATTTTTATCTGTGATTTCCTGCACAAGAAATATCATTGATGCCACTGCTGATGAAGTGAGATTATGTACTGTCTCTCTAGTAGTAGGTGTTCATACTTGATTGTTTGCAATAGGTATTGTAACAAATACCTCTTTATTGGTTCAAACTGCTGTTTATGGTAATTGTTTTTATTGCAAATGCTGCAGTACAATTTTTCTCCCTATGACACTCGTTCAACTGCTGTGGCTATCTCTCTGCTGTGACTAGTACACTATGAACTCCATTCAAAAACTGATTCCAGACTTCTGTCGATGAGGCAAGAAATTTCCAGAAGTAGAAATCTTTCTAGAATGCCAGGTGTGGCATTCCAAACGCTCTAAGGTTCTGCAGCCCTCTTCATGTATTAAATTCTCAAACACATGCAACAATGGTAGTGGAACTATGAAAAGAAGTTGCCACATGTGCAACATTTGCTATATAATCAAAGCAAGTGGTGATTAGGGGCCAGCAAGGCACAGGTATAGTTACAGTATCTATGCATTGGTGTAAATATTTACACGTTGCTCCTACCTTGAAACTATAGAATTATACTCAACTACAGTTGCAAGGTGTCTAATGTAATGAAGAGTGCATCCTTTCAATGTGATGAGAGGGTGGTCCTACCAAGCGCTGTGGTTTGCTTTCTCTTTTACAATATCATCGCTCTTTCTAGGTAGAGGTTGCTATGGTTACTTTCTGTTCTGCAAAACCACTACTTTTTCTAGATAGAGGTACTATGATTGCTTTCTCCTTCACAAACAATCACTGCTCCATCTTGGTAGAAAGCGCTATGACTTTAATATAGGCATATCATTCCTGCTAACACCGCACAGGAAATTACAGATAAAAATGAACACCTAATATAGTCCATCTGATGAGAGATTAGCATGTAGCTATATGTTGGTTGCTCAAAAACAGTGATTGCAGACCAATGATAGGAACTGCCTGATGGTGCACTCCATCCTGTTGGAGCAACAAAATTGGTGCTTACTTTCTATGGAATGCTATTTTAGCTGCCAACAGGAGAGCTCCTCCTCTGCAGCAAACCCTCCTTTGCCAGAGTCAAAGCCGTGTACCTGCCCCTCTTTGCTTATTAAACTGAATCAAAAACTCTCAAGATGAAAGCAATGTTAATTCTTGAAAGCTTGGACCTTTCTTCAAAGTTCATTTGGCTGATACCCAAAGAAGACAAACTCACAGCACCAACAGAAAAGCTTCAAGTCACAATTTATTTCTTTTGTGTGAAAATGTATTTATTTCTTAAAACAATAAATGGAAATGCATCTAATCAACTTGAACATTCATGCTAGTGAAATCTCCACCAGATGCCATGTGAAGGAATATCATAATAGCATCGGTCAAGATACTATCAATCAATGGTGAAACATATCCAAGAAAAATCTGGATATGCAAAGCTTAAAGGGTACTTATCGAGATCTTTCATATTATTGCATTTTAGTCATTCAATTTGTTTTAAATTCTGCAAATTTCTTATTAACATTTCTGGGCAAGTAAACCCTCTGTTGTTATTAGTTCTCTTTCTCTTGGACATTTTGAGAACAATCATGATTAATTTCATTGCCCTCCGTGGTGTTGCTGTTATCGCTCAGGTACTCAAGTCTGTGGGTTCAATCCTGGCAGAGGGTGATGGATGTTATAGGACATAAACATCCTTAGCATGGCTCCCTTCCAAAGGGAAGTACATAAAGCTATTCATCCCATGTAATGGTTATTCACATCTAGTGAAATTCCATCATTTTCAAGTCCACAAGTCATAATTTCATCCTATGATACATGGGCGACGAACTGATCCTTTATTACCATATTTGCATAGTGGTAGAATCATGAATTAGAAATTCCATCTGATCTTCGAAAACACTACTAGGTGTTCCAAAATAGCATAATAGAACTTGGACATGGTTAATTTGGTTTTTCTTTTTAAGCATGTATGGATTATAGTTCAAATATATCTTGTTTATTGGTGTTGTGTGTTATTCATTAATTTTGCTTAGCAAAAGAAACAAACAGCCTTCAATGTGTATTTGAACTACAGTAGTTTTAATTACCGGGCTTATGAATTTGAGCACTCAGCCATCAGAGCAAACGACTGAAATGATGTACAAGAATATAAACAAACATGAGTAAGTATTAAATTGTGTATTAGGAATGCAGCATTAACTAATGCTTGCTTGAACTAGGCAGAATAGGGAGTAAAGGAAAAATTACAACCCTGAAATATTGCATTTTGAAACATTGTCTAGAGACAAAAGAAAGCAAAGGGAAGAAACTCCTAGGTTTATAGAATTAATAAGATCATAGAAAACATTGGCTTGGGCATGGTATGGTGAGAGCAAGGAAAGTGGATTTTGGAAAGAAATTAAACAAAGAATTGATAATACGAAATGCAGCAAATATAGATAGTTTCAGCAACAAATAGTCACTGAGGTATACAGGGAGCTAAAGAAAATATGGTGATAAGTAGACGAGCGAAAGATCTACATGGGCCCAAACAGGAGTAGTGGAGTTGAAAGGTCCAAAATATAGGAATGCTCAATGTGTGGAATGCAATATTGGCATGTAATATACAGAGAGAAGTGGGCTAATTTACCAATTGAGATAAGAGGGAAAAAGTTGGTGAATATGAAAGCTGGGCATGAAATGTTAGGGTTTGGGGATTATCTGGACAAGGCTAAAAGAAAACTATTGAAGAAAATAAATAAAAATGGGGACCTAAATCAGCTAGAAGCATAATTTAATATGGCTAGAGATGGAGGTCATCTCTAAATTTAATTTGGCCTGATAGTTGAATAACTGCAAGATTGCAACTGCTTGGACCTCAGGAGTCACTAGTATTTAGTATTGTTGTATTTTCTTTGTATGGTCAACAACTTATAAAATAGTATTATAGAACCAATTGTATCATTATGTCGAAATAAATTCAATTAAACCAATGCATGAAATTTATTTCACAGATTTTCCCACATTACACTTTGCTCCACAATGACAGATGGTGTTATGGTGCCATTCCATTCATTCTAACTGCTTGCACTATCCATGGTTAGATGGCAGTGAATGTACATCTATTTTCAGTTTTACTATTGTTTTACACAGACTAGGGAACTTTAGGTCATGGTATTAAACAGCCAATGTGGAACATATCTTGACGACCGATGGAAACCAGGAAAAAAACCTATCCAGATTTCTCGTATGCAAGTCAGACATTTGCTGCCTGAGCTATTCCATCCAGTTTTAATGATTTTGATTATTGTATTAAGTGAAAATAAATTCAATTCATTTAATACTCGCAAATTGGAGTCATATATGTTTATGCCCCTTTCTTTTTTGGAGTAAACATGAAAACGGCACATTTACAGACATACTGCTCCTTACAAGATGATTCGATATCCATTGAGGTCATATGTTTAATGACAAGAGCAAGAGAAACAATTTAAGCTTTGTCACTTATCTGATCATTTAACCACCACCTTGCCTGGACTATCTAATTTAATTACAATGATCAATATGTGTTGTGTGTTCGATCTGTTAACAAACACTTATTTTATTTCTTTTATCTTGTACCGTGAGACCCAAAAACATCCGCACTGCTGCGCTGTTTTTTCACTGCAGACACAGAAACATAACACACAGCTGCTGTACACCAGGTCACAGTGCTGACTTGTTTTTTTCTGCTCTGAAAATGCAGCATTGAGTTGACGGTGATATCGTGTGGTTGAGTTATTACCTGTGTGCTTTATTATTTTGTCCTGTACTTAGTCACAAAGTGTATTATGGCTCAGCATTTGATTTCTACTGCTCAGCATGTATTTATGATTCATATATGTTAACACACTTTGTAAGTGGACCAACAATAGTGTATACAATGGCAAAATAGACCCACATTTAATGTTTATCACGAAAAAGGCTTGGTTCCACCTTCATGGATATGTGTGTATCCAAAATAATCATTACTGGAGTTCTGAGAAACCTAATATTGTTCATGAAATACCCCTTCATGACAAAAATACTTGTGTATGGTGTGCCATTAGTGGAGAAAAGAGTTATAGGACCAAGTTTTTTTAAAGTCAACAACTGATTGATGCCTGTGCATACATGAATACAATTTTGCCCCCCCCCCCTTTTTTTTTTTAGAGAATTAACAGAGAGGGAGCATGACTTTGCCTTTTTTCAACAAGACCTTTTAACAGCTTGTGCAGCCAATCTTTTGATGAGAACAATTGAAAGTGTGTTTCAGGATAGAATTATTAGTAGAGATTTGTAGCCCCCTCGCTCCCCCGACCTAACCCCCTGTGATTTATATCTCTGGGGTAACTTAAAGCATAAAGTGTACATGACAAACCCACACACCCTGGAAGAATTAAAACAAAATATCCGCCAGGAAATTGCCAGCATTTCTCAAAGTGAACTATGGCAAGTGATGGGATATGGTTTCCTAAAGAGGTGCCAAAATGTATGGACAATGGCAGTGGCCAGTTTCAGCATCTCCTTTAATAACATTGGTAAGTAAAGTTTTAAAAGTAGTTTTAAAAATGTTGCATGCCTTCATCAGTGACTTTCTATGATAGCGGTAGACAGCGGTGAGTGCCAAGGGTGCAGACAGGCAAAAAACAGTGCAGCTAGTGCAATACACATTTTTGGATCACCTGATATTTCACAAACATTGTTGGTGAATAATGAGTACACTTTATCTCTGAAGAATGTCCCTGGATGGGAAAGCGAAAATTCTTTGTGCACAAGGAAAGATGTGTGATGCTTTTGTCTGAAGCTTCTAGTCCTGTCAGTGCAGAATGCTTTATTAATGAAACATTATATCCACATCAGAAATAGAAGCACTTCAATGTTCTTTGATGGATTTTTCCATAATTTTTCCCACAGAAATTTTTATTAATTTGAAAGATTGCTGTTTGGTGATTGAATTTAACACTGAAGCAAGCTTCTGGATGCAATTTTAACGCTGATAGTTCCTGAAGAAATTAGATTTGAAACTTAATGTATCCAAAAAATATTAGTTTGCAAAGAATTATTTTCACTGTACTTAAATAGTTTTTCTAAAAGAATGTATGAAAAATCCAAACAGAAGTAATGGAAAGTAACAGCTGGATGGGCCAAATATGGGAAATTCTACAATTGGGATGGCATTTCTCTAAAATTATGTACATAGAATAATTAGGAAGGTTTGGAGTAGAGCGATCGTTGTGATCAATTTGGAAGGGTAGTATTTGCATGGATGTGATTAGGAGCATTATTTTTAAAGGATTTTGGAGAAGAAAATGGGAAAAGATGTGTTATGGGGAACTTGGAGAAATATTTCATTGTTTAATAGAATGTGATGAGATGAAGGGATGATGGGAGGGTATACAGGCAGTAAAATGGGGTTCTTCACATAAGATGACTTATTAGTTTACAAATTTAGGTTTAGGGCATTAGTTGTTGTAAATGTAAATATGCTCCGTTTTTGTTTGTATTTATATGAAAATATATTAAGGGTGAAATAAATAAATATTCAAATATTCTCTTAACTGAAATATTCCATGCATGTAATTTCCAATATAAAAAATTCTAAGATAGGCATTTCTTCCCATTTATGCAGGTATGTACATACCCTGTCAAACAGTGCTCATATAATTTATGCATCATTTTAGAACATGCATTTTGCATTAAAACCTGGTCTGCGTTCACAACTTTTATCTGGGATAATTAACTGTGCACCTGAAAGTGCTAACTCATGGTCATATTGTTGCCACCATTCATCTTTCACTGCTATCCATGTACAATGGTTACCTTCCTAAACTACCGAAAACTACTAAAATCTGATATCTATATAATAAAACACCAAAATATGCAGTGATAAACCTTTTTCAAATAGTTTCCATAATCCCTCCAAACAAGCTATTATAGTCATTTTGTCTTAAAATCACAATCACTGCAGTTATGAAGCAATGCCATCGCCAGTGATTTACATTACAAACATAATTTTAAACATTTTGCTACGAGAGTGACATGAAACCTATCTTTGCAAGATGTGTTTATAACAGGTGCGCCTCATTCACAGGCGAGTCACATGACTATCAAGAAATTGTCAAGTGCATAGTTAACTTTCTCTGGCTTTAGATAAATCTGACATTCCACAAAAAATCTGACAGTCCAAGCACCTAAGTTGTTTTATAATTTCCTACATATGCACAGCAAGAAGTTAACATTCTTAAAATAAGTCATCTCAATTTGGGACTTAATATAAAAATTTTTTACTTTCTCTACACATACTATGTACATTATATTGCACCCAAAAATTTGATACCAAGACTTCACTGGAAATATATGTTTTAAGACCTCCTGAATAAAAAAAAAAATTTTTTTTTACAAAAATGTGTGTGTGTATGTGGGGGGGGGGCAGTATAGCTTAAAAACGAAAAGTCTGTTAAATACCAAACTTGGTATTTAAGTTCAGTATCTTCTAAATGCTTATATATAGTACACATCACTGTCACAAAATCCTCAATATCAGTAATTACTAATACTTTCTCATAGGGGAACTTGTCAATACCTGGCCATGCAAAGAAACGGATTTCATTACCATAGCAACCATATTTTAAAACGCGTAACTGTCAGTGTATTCCCTTGTTTCCCTTCTACTTATAAGGAAATAAATAATAATGTTTATCTCAATTAGCATGCAGTCGATAAAAGAATAAACTTATTAGCAATAGTTTGTTACAGAGATATAGAAAAAGTCATGTGACTGGAGCACATCAGATTTTTTAATCACATATAAGATGGTTATAATAAAACTTTCACTATTTGAGCCAGAAGAGAGGGAAACCTATTTACCATATTAATACCAAACTTTATAGGAATGATGCTCAGACTGTGCACTGCAGGATTTGCATTGTTACTAGTGTTAGTGTCATGACTTGCCATTATGTGCTGATACTGATATGGAGACGTAGGAGATGAAATAGAAGCATTAGTGTGCATTACAGTTCAGTCGACGTGCTTTAGGACTAGGTTAGCAGGGCTCTATTTGTAAAGTTGTTTTACCAAAACAATAGTGTGGCTGCTCTTCGCAAATATTGACACATTATAGGAATGCGGAGGGGTCCTCTTTCAGCAGTAGCATTGAAGAACATGATTTGTAAATTTGAATCAACTGGCGATTTGGGAATTGCTCCTGGGAGAGGCCGACGGCCAGTTGCGCCACAACTTGTTGAACAAGCTATTATTGCCTATGCTGGTCGCAATTTGCGATCTTCAAGTAGTGCACGAGTTGTCTCATGAGAGCTGAACAATCCATGGTCCACCGTTCGAAAACTGCTGTGAACAATTGCAAAGTGGTATCCATACAAACTTCACATTACTCACCACTTTTGCCACATGATGCAGATATTCAAATAGACTTTGCTCTTACATTTCTGGTAAGGGTAGCAGTTGACATGTGGTCTTGGAACATTTTGTGGAGTGACAAGACACACTTCAATCACACTGGGGCAGTGAACACTCACAATTGTGAGCATTTGGAGTCATCACTGCCAGCGAATGCTCATGAAGTTCCCTTGCATAGTGTAACTGCTTGGTGAGGCTCATGGCAAATTCCCTAATTGGTCCATTCGGACCATACATACCAAGGACATCAGCATGAATGACACACATTATTGTAATCTGCTTTGCCAGCATGTGATCCCTGTTCTACAGGAGAGAGGTGCTTTGGACTTGACTGTTTTGATGCAAGATGGAGCTCCACCTCACATTGCTAATGAAAACAATATAAATGGCATGTTACTAATGGACGCTCTTTAACTACTGTGGTTCACAGCATTACATTCTAAATTGGGCATGAAAGACCGCTTAATTTTGCTCAGAGGCCTCTCTATCAGGCTTGAGGTTCTTTTACATGCCGTAAATCTATGACTCGGGACCAACAGCTTTACTTCCTTCCGAAGGATTTACACCCAAAAAAATTAATTGTCCTCCGCCGGGTTTGAACCCACGACCTTGGGTATATGAAGTTAGCATGGTAACCATTACACCACGAAGGGCAACATACATTGCTAATGAGATCATTGAGTTACTCTGTAACACATTTGGAGAAGACCAAATCATTAGCCGATTGTTCCAGAATGCTTGGCCATCAAGATCACCAGATTTGAACCTGTGTGATTTCTGGTTGTGGGGTTACCTAAAGAACAGGGTTTATCAACAGAACACGAACACACATTGGAGGTTTAAGATGAGCATAGCGAGGGAGGTTCCCAATATCCCACCTGAGATGTTAGGGGCAGCAGTAGAGCAATCTCTAGTGCAGTTCCAGGCTGTCCTGGATAGAAACGGTTATCACATTGAGCAACATTTGTAAACTGGAATCTATACATGTTATGAAACGAACAATTGTTACCCTTTAATATGAAATTTAAAAAGGATTTCTTTCAATGGTTTACTCTGTATTTCTCTTCCACATCTACTTACAAATGTTTCCACAAAGTTACATTGTCCTACGATCACCCTTTTCAAGGGGACCCTGTTAAATAGCAAAAGTTTAATTATAACCACCCTGTATTTGGTAAACACCTTCAAAGCATTAAGTACACCACTGAGGAGGAACTTTCATTCAAGACCAAGATTTGTATTTATTAAAGTTAGAGGAAATAATTATATAGAGTGTGTAGCAATGTCCACAAAATTGTAGAATAGAAAAGCAGCACCAAACTAAGAATTTTGGAATTAAGAGTATGGAGTAGTAGATGAAATATAACAACAGAAGTGCTGGGTGAATGGAATGAAATTTAACTCACATGACAAGTCTAACATACTGTCTCAACTAATAAATACTGTACCATAACATGTGCGCACTTTACTGAACAAGGTGGTAATACCATATCAATTAGACTATGAGATTTAACTCATCCAGTTTGGTGCTGTCCTAGTCTTTGGGGCACTCAACCTGCTCTAAATTCTTGGAAAGCACATACACGCCCCTCCCAGTTTGTTAAATGGCTACAGCACTTTGCAAATATTCATACATAACAGAGGCATTTAATGCCTTCCTGCAAGAACCATGTACTTGCAATTGAGTTGTTTTGTGCATGTTGTATTCTGCTGTGTAGTCAAGCAAAACTGTTTGAATACGAGAACTTAGCTTTAATATTGAATTTTGTTCTTGGGTTAGTACTTGTTTTACAATAGTTAAAGTTGGTGAAATCAGATGGCAGGGAAGAGATAATTAATGTTCACTTTTTTTTTTTTTTTTTTGTGAATATGAGGCACTAAAATATGGTAGGCCAATTATATCTGTGGCCAGTGTGGCCGAGAACAGCAGCAGTGGTAGTGTTTCTTCTCATACTGTTAGAAGAAACAGTAAACAGCTCAAGAGAGAGGAGGGATTTTATGCATTCCGGATAAGAAATGTCTGAACAGCACTCCCACAAAAGCTACAACTATCATATGGTGTACCATTTATTTATTGTGTTGCAATAATTTTCTGCCTAACTTAAAAGATATAAATGATGCACTGATGATGGCTTATTGGACGTTAGCATTTGGAGCTTAAGGCATATTCTGAACAAAATAAATTTCCGATTTGTAAAAATAAACAAAGCAGGAAATAGTTAATGGACAGACCTGAAGTCAACATGAGATTCAATTGTTTAAGAAGAATGAAAGAACTTCGAGCCACAGTCAATTTATTGTTTACTTTGATGAAACTTTAATAAATGTAAGCCACACAAAAAGCAATATGTGGAAAAGGCAGGATAAATTTTCCATAAGGACTCCAATTAGAAAAGGACATTTTATTATTTTACATGTGGCATTTTCTATTCCCAATGCACTTTTGAGTTTCAAATGAAAATTAACAGAAGAATATTACGAAGATATGGAATGCATTGTGTTTAAGGATTGCTTCATAAATAAATTGTTAGTTAATATTCCTCATAGCAGTATTGTTGTTATAGACAATGCTTCTTTCTATTCCACTGAGCTCAATAAAGCTCCTACTGCTTCATCATTGAAGGCAGAAATGGAATCGCAGCTTGGAAAAATGAGATAGAATTTGACCTGCAAAAAACTAAACCATATTATGAGCTTGTAAAATTAAAAGATCTGATCTTAATCAGTATGAGATAGATTGTGTTATTGAAATGTATAGACGTGTATAAAGGACGATGTTGCAAAGCATATCTTTTAAATCTAGTGACGTAAAATAATTATTTGATAGGTTTATTGGAAAATTTACAGCAGAAAAATGCACAAATGCTTGCAAGCAATTAAAAAGCTCAAACAGTTTTACTGACAAAAAGACGCTCTTGGTGGATGATGTTTGTGATAACTTACAGCTTGGCTCAATGGAAGCAGTTTCAGTCCTGCCCCTCTCACCATAAAGAGAGACAACAAGAGAGTAAGTGTTTCTGTTTTTCTTTTTTGGACCCAAAAAGTTAAATCTCATAGACTCTATTATGCTTCACAACACACACATCTAGTTGTCCTCCGTGGTCTAGGGGTGGCAGGGGTAGCCTCTAGTTCAATCCCAGAGGAGGATGGATATTTTTTGGGCATAAAAATCCTTGCTATGGCTTCCTTCAGAGGAGAAGTAAAAAGAACCTTAAACCTGATAAGATGTGCCACTGCAGTTTTGGGAGTCCATAAATAAAATTTAATTATGTTTATAATACGCCTCTAGTAGAAGTGACTAGCATTAAAAGATTGATTTTTATATACATCTTTGGTGCAACAAACATTTTCAGGCTACACCATGGCATTTACCTCTCACCAAAGCAGCCAGGGTTCGATCCCAGGCGACTGCATGTAGGATTTGTGGTGGACAAAGCAGTGCAAGGGCAGATTTTCTCTGGGTTCTCCAGTTTCCCCCCATCATTGCATTCCACTGGTGCTCCATCTTCACTCCATGTATCATCACTGCCTGCATTGTAAAAGCATGCATTAAACACAATTAAAAATCAATACAAGAAAACACAAACATTTCCACACAATCGGATTTAATGCTGATGTATATACTGCAGTACAAAAAGCTTGTGACCCCTTGATTCTATTATTTTGGGACTGTCTTTCTATGCACAGTAGGTATACTCAAGAGTTGTAACATTATACTTCACTTTTAATTTATAAGAATATGTCCAGGAGGGGATTCCCCCAACAAAATTGTGGCAAGACAGGAGTGCTGATCTGTTCTTTCTTCTCAGCTATTGGCTATGTTGTGATAGTTCCTTGAGGGACAAAAGACTGTCAGTGCTGCATGTTACATCAGAAAATGTCTGTTTCAATGGATTGAGAATAAAACATATTAAGACTGATCTACATGAATCCAGTTGCACTACTGCAACAGCAACAACTCAATTTCTGTCTTATCTTCCCTAACGTCTAGTTTTATATTATATGTTTTCTATTCCCCAAATAAAAAGTAACACTATATTGTCAACAATTTGCAGCTGCAATGATAAATATATTCACATTATTTCCAAAGAAGCTTGTTATCATTTACAAAATGGTTAGGCATCATATGATGTGCAGAAAGTAAATTGAGAACACTTTAAAATGTTAATAGCTTTCATTTTCAAAAGTTTCAGAGTAAATTTGGTACATGTGGTGTCTAGGATGAGGGTTAATCAGCTTTCTTTATACCAATGGCCCATCACCAAGTCACAGTTTGGCTGAACCCAAGCACCGCAATTGCAGTGCATACATTCATCTCTCAAGAAGCATAATTTAGGAGAGTCACACAGAAAGGTTTTTAGTTTCTAATGGAGATACATATTTATAACACACTAATTTTGTGGCACTGCTTCTTTACTGATGTGCCATAGAGCATTAAAACACAGATTAACAGGCACATTAGGTTTGGAGGAATGCGTTCGCTCTTCCTTTGTTGACCGTTCACTGATTGGGGCCACATGTTAATCAATTATACAGTGCATTCTATCCTTTTAGAAAAGAATCTGATGCGTTCCATTCACATGCCTTTCTCTAAATCTTTACAATAAATTATTGTTAAAAAGCTTATTCTATTTACTTAATGCCAATTGAGAAAAATTTAATGGTAATCATCTTATTACTTGTAGAAGGGAAATAAGGGAGTAACCATAGGTTAAATTGATAGTTAAATCTTTTAGAAGCTGGTTGCTATGGGAATAAAGTACTTTTATTTGTATGGAAAGGAGTTGACAATAAGAGCTGTAGCTTTCCTGGCAGCGTAAATTTTCGAAGTTCTCTTGGGCTTCCAGCCAGGAGTTGACAAATTCCCATATGAGAAAAGTATAAGTATTTTAAATTTGTAACTTATAACAATTTATAAGCTAATAACAAGGAATATCTCCACAATGGCCAACTCCATGAAAAAATGTATATAACATAAATTGTGTGTTTTAACAAAATCTACATTTTTTTTTTGTTAAGTAAATCTTATGGTTTACCAGTTATGGAAAACTTAACCAGAATGAACATACCTTCAGAGGCTATTCCCAGAAAATTGAAGATATACATTTTATTTGTCATGTAACTATTTTAAATTTAAGAGATTTTCAAATCGTTACAGCCTTTTTTTTGAGAAAAAAAAATTGAATTTTTTCCCATGTAAAGAGTAGTTGGGGGAGGGTATATTTTCTTGAAAATCTTTGTGTCGCATCCTTGGAAGACTCTGAACTTAAGTACTAAGTTTGGTATTTAACAGTCTTTTTGTTTTTGAGCTATGCTGCCCAAAAACGCACTCACAGACACACACATTTTTCTAAATAAATGTTTTTTGGATTCAGGGGGTCTCAAAACATGTATTTCTGGTGAAATCTCGATATTGAATTTTTGGGTGCAATACAGTACTATCTACAATACACTATGTAGATAGTACGTGTAGAGAAAGTAAAAATACTGTATTGGTACAGTAATCCCTACTCAGTAATAGTGGTCGATAAAATGCACCTAAGTAAAAATATGTATATGTTTTGCAGCAGTAACAGACTGACCGTTGTTGTAGACGGTAATAGCTGTACATGCTGTACTGTAGTGAACCCACCATATATCACAGTTATGTACTATATATAATATGATTTACCCATTGATTATTAATATTATGTATAATTCAAGTTTTTTGTAATTTTAATTCAAGATGTCCTCAGCCCCAATTGGCTTGAATTACCAGGGCTCGACTATAGTGTGAAACTAGTGAACATGAAGGGACCCTACTTCTCACCAGTTTGGTAATAAAGAATTTGGTAGGCTCAGGTGAAATAAATGGTGATCAGTTATATGGATGTTGATAGGGCTTTGGTAATATCATTGTAGTTAACTGAAAACACTACTATTATATACACATTTATGCAAATTAAGAAACTATGTTGTGTAAACAATGCTCAAAAGTTTTAATGTTTTTTGCAACCATTACTTGTTTAGTGGCAAGGTGATTTTAAAGTTATAAGTTTAATGTCCATTGTAATGGATATGGGGTTTGAAAGTGTTCAAAGTAAAACTGGTGTTTCAACACCGCCCAGACATGCTTAACCCTTTTAGTGCCAATCATGATCTAATCATGCCATTTTCGTTCATTTTAATTCTTTCAGCCGGAAAGTCTGTGTACTTTCTACATCACAGCCATAGAGAAATGTTTTCTGGAGTATTTCAGGACCTTATCTTTACACTCCAAAGTGCTAAATTAGCTCCAAATTCAATTTCTCTGGCCAGTGTTTATGTTTGTTGAAACATGGCATTGTCTAGCCAAAGGTTATGAACCGAAGAGGAAATAAGAACTGCAGTTCGCAAAGTATTAGAAGTGAGCAACCTTGAATTTTCAGACCTTGATGAGAGTATTTCTGACATTGACTTAAGAGAGGAACATATATATATCCGATAACAATGGCCTTCATATGCATGCATAATCAGTGTGCTTATCAAAATGGATTTACAGACACATGACCAGACTATGTGAATCAACCATTCAGCTACACAACAACACCAGTGTTAAATTGTAGAGTAGTTTACATTACATTTATATCCTATTGCATTATGCCATTTACATTAATAGTGGTATCATGCTTGTATGTGGGTGTGTGTTCTTTTTGCCCCCCCTCCCGTACCTTCAGCTTATGTGAATTCAGTTTTTGTATTTTAAAAAATAAAACACCAGGTCGAAACAGGATGCTGTTTTAGTAAAGAAATATCTATACTTTCATTTAAATAGCCTGAACTTTCTAGGTAGTAAGGTTTTGTATGCCTAATTATTCATTATTTTGGGATTTTTAATTTTGTTTTCAATTTTTTTCTTTTTTTATTTTTAAAGATATTGAAGAAACTTATCATTCACATAAAGCATATTATACAATAGACAAAATGAAACAAGATTCACTCTCTATGTCATTTGGTATTTATTTTATTACTTGTAGTTTAAAACCCTGCATTCTCATCTAAAATTGCTTGGCAACATTATGCTATTCAGGTTGCACCAAAGGCTTAATACCACAGCAAAAATTTGTGCTTTAGACACTGAAATTCTAGCCATTTCTTTAACCTACTGATCCGCAAACATTAAATCAGATGACTATTTAGAGGTGCAAATAGTTACAATAAGCCTTTTAAAATCAGTTTTTGTCAAAAATAAATCAGGAGACTGCGCTATTTGATTCAACACACATATTTTGTTATCAACACATACTTGCAACGATCTGAAATTGAAACCAGCAAAACTTTTGCTTGTTCCACAAAGTGTAAACAATCATTTTGGGCTTATATGAAATTTAGAATGCCCAAAATATTCAGTGCAGTATACATACAAAATTTCATATAGTATAAGCCACCTTCGTCATGCAGAAAACAAATTTTATGTAATAAAAGCCACCTTTTTAAGCAGAAAACAAAAAAAAAACACACAGACCACTTGCCCACATATAAAATTTTGTGTTTTCCATC
Source organism: Hymenopus coronatus (assembly GCA_030762935.1). Lineage (NCBI taxonomy): Eukaryota > Metazoa > Arthropoda > Insecta > Mantodea > Hymenopodidae > Hymenopus > Hymenopus coronatus. The sequence continues at coordinate 16,031,433 of CM060895.1, forward strand.
ACATGATTTCTTTACCTATTCTGTAACAAACCATGTTTACAATCTGTCTACTTCATAATAATTGAGATAAACATTAGCACAAGTCTTATTACTCTCTTATAGGTAGAAAGGAATACATTAGGCTTAAGCGAGTCAAATCTTTTAAAAGCTGTTGCTATGTGATTGATATCGAAATTTGGTTCTCTTTGCGTGGCCAGGAGTAAAACTGAAGAAACCGAAATGACAAATTTCCATTCTAGAAAGGTTTTAAGTATTTTAAAACTGAAACCAATAACAAAGAATATCTCAGAAATTGTTAGCTCTGAGAAAAATAAATAAAAAAAAAAAAAATATATAACAAATTGTTTTTTAACAAGATGTACATTTTTTTTTGTCTAGTTACTTTCATCCCTCTCTTATGGTTTACCAGTTATGAAAAGTCATTCAGAATGAAGAGAGCTTAAGAGGCTATTCCCAAAGAATTCAAGAATATAAATTTTGTCATGCATGAGTCTTTAATATATAGTATTTTAGTCAAAATTGTTAAAAGCCATTTTTGAGAAAATCAAAAGTTCTAAATTTTGCCCATATAAGGGTAGTTTAGCAGAGAGGGATTTTCTTGAAAATTTTGTCACATCTTTGGAAGATACAAACCAACTTTTTGTATCTGAGTTATGTTCACAGACACACATACAGCTCTTCATTCTATTTTTTTTTTAAAGGGTATCCTAAAAGGTGCACTTCCTGCAAAATCTCAGTATCATATCTTTGGTGGAATGCAATACCTTCTATACCTATGTATGAAATAGAAAAAGTAAAAATGATTTTTGCTAACAACACTATCAATTGTTAGAATCACATCAGCACTCCGCTTACCAGAATTTTATTCTGCAAAAGTCCTTTTTAAATCCCAGCAAAATACTGATATGAGGCTGTCATTTTTAGGCTCATTGAAAAGCCATTGATCTGTGCTGGGTTTTAACCTGTGACCTTTTGATAAATTGTTTTGACTTCAATAAAATATACATCAGCAAGACCAAAAGGAACACTGGAAATAGATTAAAGGAACATTTTGGCAACATCAAAAACAAAGAAACCAACAAATCTGCAGCAGCAGCACACTTTTGGAATGACCATCACAGCATAGAAAAAAGACTCATGTTAAAACCGTCTTACTTCAGAATTAAATATTTGGGAAAAGATTTATTTAAAAAAAATAAGGGGATTTTCTTATGTATTTTGAAATCCTTCCAGAAGTTAACTTGCTGCTAAGCATCATAAAACCTCCACCAGATGTCTCCACCCCAAAGAAGCAGCAAGACCACAGGAGCACCAGAGTTCCAGCCAGTCGACACCTTGATGATGCCTTTAACGGAAGGTGGGAATACATTTTAGCTATGTGAAGCCATAGAATGTCTGGTCAACTCAATCTGTATTATTTTATAAATGATATGGCATATTAAACCTTATATCAGTGAACAATTTTAATTCTATTACTATTACTTGATTGTTGTTATGGTAATCATTGTAGTTAATTGAAATCAATAAATCACTATTTTTGATAATAGATGTTAAAATTATGGATGATTTTTATGCTGTAAAGGACATTGGAGCAGCAGAAAATAGCATCACTATAGGATTATTACCTGAAAAATCTAGAAAGACATATGTAGAAACATAGTCATTTTAAAGAATAGATTTTAAAGAAAAAGAAGACATTATGGAAAAATAATTATTGGCTTACTTTTTCGAATTATGCAGTGTCTGTTTTTGGTGGTCCTATTGAATGTAATACTATTGATATGCATAACCAGATTTATGAAGAAGTTGGTGTTAAGAGTTTAACAAATGAGTTGGTCGAAAAAAATGTCAGTTCATGTGATAATATGACTCAAGTCAATGTTAAAAATTGTACAAATTGTCAGATTACTTTGAATTTACGTTAGAATTTTTCTTGTGTGATTTGTGGTTGAACTCATACTTAACCTAAAAGTTGTAATCCTTTTTTTCAAGGCCTCCTATTATACTCGAGGTAAACAATATACTAAAAATTTGTAAGGGATACGTTTATTTCTTAAGAATCATGTAATTTATAAAGCGCTTTGTAACACATTGCTATGTGAAAATACATGACTTTATACGAAAATAAACACAAGCTTTTGCAGTAGAAAAGTATGATGGCCAGCTTTTCAAACGGAAGTAGATAAATTAATTACGGCAGTGGCAGTATACAACATTTTGTGTTTGAAATACTAACTAGGTTCATGACTGATAAAATAATTTCTCTTACAATATCTCTTACATTAATATTGTTGTTTCTGATGTGAATATTATGCATTTTCATAGGTTTGGTAGTCTTAACATAAAAAAGTGATGGCAATTAACAAAGTATTAACAATAAGCTGCTGAACTTGGTCAATATCATAGTAAATGCAATACAATGCTAACCCTATGAGAATTAATTTGTAAAGAAAAACATTCACATTTATAACAGGCTTCTTAGTAAATTAATGGGTATCTAACATGACTCAAATAAAACTTTTACATTTAAAGCAGTGAATATGAACAGACATCTTGACAAGTAAATGGTATCAATTCAAGCAAACTGTAGTGTACTTATTAGTAGAAGCTGATGAGTGTATGCCACTTTCTATAAATAAGAAAGATTCCTCCCTGATAGGGAGGAGTTGATGGCTTGCCTGTTGGATATTGTTTTCTGTTCCCTACATTATAAACTGACACATGACTCAGTGTGCAAGAAATGAGATAAACCACTGCTGTCAGAAGTCATTAAGGGGCAGATTCCGACCTCTTCATCTGCCATGGTAAGGTCCTATAGTCCCAAGCATCCATGACAATTCTGACGTGACCAGAAGTATGTTGTGCTGAATATCTGAGCCACTCCTGAAAGGGAATTGTTTGGATTCATTTGGTCTCGGCAGGATAGTGGTTCATGAGACCCTGGGTAATACGGTGTGCCCGAGTTTGATGCCTAGGTGGGGTTGTGCGGCATCTCAATGACCTCCGACACTAGCCTATATAGCTGCCAATCCAACCAAGGTTTTTCAGTAATCTTCCCTTTTGGCTTGACACGTATTAAGAGGTATAATCACTTCCATCTGGCATGTTCGCACACTGGGGAGGGGAAGGGGGTCTTTTTAGACTTCAGGAATATTTCCTTAATGGAAAAAGCTATGGAGGGTAACCTCATTGACACTATAGAGCTTTAGCTCCATACAGAAATCTGCCCCCATGCATACATATCAGAAACCTGGCTCTAAACGATGCTGTTTGTTTATCCAATGCAGTACACAGAGCAAGACTGTTTGCTCAAGGGAGTTGGTGATATCTGCTCTAGATGTTCTCATTTAGTAGGTAGGACACAGACTTTTCAGAAGTGTGCATCTCTTCCATCTTCAGATTAAAGTCATTGACCATCCTGAAGATGGGAGAGATACATACTGCTGAAACAGAACATTGGTGTTCCACCAATAAGACAAAACTACAAATGTAGAGATTACCTAGATATGTCAATACTAAGGAAGATGCTCCTGTCTCATTAGCCATGCTTCTTGGTGTGATAATGCTTATATACTTGTTTAAATTGCTGTACTTGATAACAATTGTGGATCCTACTCTTGTCTCAAAACTTCCATCTCTGTTTACCGAATAACAAATGCAGCAATATTTGAAATGTAAATCAAAAAGCTGCAGATCAGTTCATGTATCACCTACTAAGTAAGCATTGATTTGGAATTGACTGCTGGCAAGTCAGGGAAGATATGCAGCTATAGGAAGATACTAGATAAGGATCAAGAACAAAATGTTGACTGCCCTTGGGAAAAGCATTATCACTGTTAAAATATCAGACTCATTGCTAATGCAATGTTAGCATTGTTGTATCACTCATTTTCCCTCATGTTATGTTTGAAATCTGAGAAATGTGAACATTCTTCTAAGCACAATAGATAGAGAGAGAGAGAGAGAGAGAGAGAGAGAGAGAGAGGAGAGAAGAGAGAGAGAGAAGAGAGAGAGAAGAGAGAGAGAAGAGAGAGAGAGAGCATTTTCACACAATGATCTTGTATGACTTCAAATGTAGCTTAAATGAAAGTCATTGTACGTTTGAGGGGGGTTTCTGGGGGTTATTTTCCACCACATGCCTCTCTGTTCTACTGGTTTGCAGGATTCAAGAGGTGGTGGCAATCTCTTAAAGATTAAGTGAATTATAGATGTAGTGGCTGAGAAATACATCACCACTGTGGAAACAATGATTAGGAAAGATACAAGACTAACCTATAAGAACATTGGCCTGGCATTAGCAATTAGTTCAAGTGTTTTAATCATCCTTCATAAACACCTTTGTGAAAATATTTGTTCAAGACGGATGCCCCATTATTTATCTGAAGCACAGAAGCTCCATATGGTGGAATGGTCAACAATTTAACTCTGAAGCCTCACCATGTTTCAGATATTCTTATGGGTGATGAATAATGGATATATCAGTTTGACCCAGAAACAAAACAACAGTCCTCCATTTGGGTGTTCCCAGATGACTAACCACTTGTTTAGGTCAAGAAAGCAAGGAGTGCTAGAAAGAAAATAGTTATTTATTTCTTCTCCACAAGTGGTCACTTGGCAATAGTTGTGCTTGAAAACTGTTACTGTAAAATGATGCAAAGGGTTTTCCTTCCAAAAGTGTTTAAAAAATGCAAGAAAAATGTCTAAAGAGAGGACTAAGGGGCATTTTGTTGCATCATGACAATGTTTCAGCTCACCCCACTAATGTAACAATGGAGCTTCTACAGGGAACTGAGGAAAACTATTGATTCATCCACTCTATAGTCCCAATCTGACACCATCCGATTTCAAGTTCAATAAGGTGAAGAACAGCTTCAAGATCACCAATTTTTTAGCCCTGAAGAGGCTGTTGTAGCATATAGATATATACAGATATTCAAAAGTGATTCCAGAGGATGGAATGCTCACAAAGTGCCAGGAAGAATACTTTAAAGAAACTTGGATAAACAAAACACTTCTATGAGTAAAGTAATATTGTAGAAGCTTAGACACAGTGAAGCACCATGGAATTAAATTTGAGAGTCAAGATGTAGGCACTTATTGCTTCACTTTGTTTTTTTTTTAAACAGGTTTCAAAAGCCATTGCTTTTATCTTCAGCTGTAGTTTTTCAACTGATGTAGATGTAATTGTCGAAAAACTACAGCTGAAGATAAAAGTAATGGCTTTTGAAACATGTCCTGTTTAAAAAAAACCATAAGTGAAACAATAAGTGTCTACAGCTCAACTCAAATTTAATTTACTTCTATGAGAATTCATTACTTGCTGTCTCAATAATTACTTATCTACTGACCCTCGTATACTGATGGTTTCAATTTGAATGTTGCTATGCATATGGGGTCAGATGCCTTTAATATACATACTCAGACTATCACTCAGGCTGCTGTTGGAACATACCTGTTGTCTCAGTTAAGCCACAATTTAAGCAAAGTTTTATTAGCAAATGAAAGGTCTGTGGTTTATTTTACACTGTCAGACTTAAGGTAGAATGTATTATATGCATTTTTCTATCGCACAACTGTTAGAAAACACTATGACATAAAATGCTATTTTAATGTACATACCTGCTGATTTCTGAAATTCAAACCTGTAACATTTTCCCCTTATCCAAGAATGTGTAATGATTTTATTATAATAATAATAATAATAATAATAATAATAATAAAGGTTAACCTGAATAAAATATTCAGGACAGTAAATGTACAAAAATCCTATGTAATACACATGGGAATTCCATTTTACAAGAATCTTTCAAGACTTGGAGATACTGCTTCTGTCATACATGCTGAAATTCTTCCTGGTACCACAACAAACATCATTAAACACAGAACATCACTTCCTAGGCTACACGCAGATTTTTCACCCATATTTTATACTTCATAACATCAACTATAAACAAAAATGGGTAACACACATCCTCAGCTATAGAACTTGAATAAGATAAGGTGCTTATGAGGATGTTGTCCATCCTGAATGTTCGTTCACATCCATTTGCTACTGGGTGCTAAGAGGTCACTAGTAGTGCAATCAAATTTTAAATCTGCAGACTATGCATTCTGTTACAACCCAGAGAAGGGGACCATGATCATAATGAAAGATAGATACGCAGATAAGATCTGCCTATCATTACCTATATACCAATTAGATTTTAGCCTGTAATGTAGTCAAGTTACAATAAAATGGGATAGAATGTGTTGTCTGCGGAGAAAATCTGCATAGCCTGAATCTCCCCACAAACTCACAAATATGCCTCTTCTGCCATGAAGTTGTACTTACATTTTATAGCAAACCTTAATAGTTAGCAAGTGTGAATGTGGTTGGATGCATTTTATGTTCAAAATAAAATTCATGATTATTCTTCTTCCATAAGCACTACCGGTCAAAAATATATTTACATGTAAATGCTTGCTCTTATAAGTTTGTCTATATGATTTAAGATTGCTGTTAAGCACATATACAGTGCTTTGCTTTATCCAAGCCCACAGCTGCCTTATTTGCATATTGGCTGAAACAGCAGAGACCTTGGTATTATGCCCCTGTGCATAAGCGGCACAGATGTGTCAAGGGTATGTTTATTAGCAGTGAGATATGTCACTCTTTACTTTGTCTTTATGTTGTGAAGTGTTTTGACAATACAAGTGTTATGTGCAATTTCCTTAGCAATGTTATTCTCTTATTAGTCCATGGAAATGCCTGCCAACAAATTCACACTCAAGCAGTGTATTTTTATGTATGATATATACATGAAAACTGAACACATGTGCAGACAAATTCAGCAGCAATTTCATGGTTATCCAGTTCCAGATAGAGTCTTTGAGACGTTTGGTCAATAAATTTAAAATGGGATTGCAGAATTTGTGCATGTGAATGGTAATTTCATCTAATGTTGTCTCATGGAGATAGACATCACATTCACAAAACTTAAAACATGGTTAATATTCATTACATATACATTACTAACAATCGTGAATAAGTAATGCAGGAGTTACAGAACAGAAAACCCTGCAGTGTAGCAGACTGTGTGGAGCATGCATTTGCGCAATCTGTGGCCTTGGCATAAAACAAATGCACTGCACTATATTTATTTGAACCACACTACTTAAGAAACAAAGCAGTGCTTATAATTTCTTCTGATAGCCTTAGTTCCTGCTTATTTTCTATCACTGATATAAGTAACACAAAGATATTGCAAATGCAAGTCAATTTAGTTATCTATTCATAAAAGGACAAAACAAGTATATTTTATCTTATAGTGCAGCAAATTAGAAAATCAAAGAGTATTTCTTAAATTCTCAAAATAAAGTGCTTAATCACAAAGCATTTTTGCTTACACTCTTGACAATTTTTCATAAGCAATGTCAGTCCACAAGTTACCTATATTATTTATGTTTTATTTATGATGCAAGCAATATTTTGAATCATTTAATAAAATTATATCTTTGGACATTTTCTCTATCAGTAAATAAAAATAAAAAATAAATAATGTGACTCGATCCAGACTCCGGCATGCCTTAAACTGAACACCAAACACTTGCATGAGACATTCTCAACGAAAAGCTTGTGCTTTCAAATGCACAGTAATCATTTACCTGCTGCAAGTGAACAGATTAATAAAAGATAAACAATTTTACTATTTAACTGTAGTGCTAAGAATTCATAAAATTTCTGTACAGAATGTCTCGGTGCAGCTTGGTGTTAGCACACCAGAAACTGGCTCAAATCTCATTCCAAAAAAACAATATATTCAGAAGACAAAAATTTGTTTTTAAAGATAGGGGAATGGGTAAACGTGAATAAAAAACAATGGCTTACCAAACAGAAAGACAAAATGTTTGCAGTGCTTCGGCATATTTGAACCAGGCAGTGCACATCCATGGATGCCTAAAATCCTTATAGACCGGTTAGCAGCCATCTCTATGATTATGAGTAGGCTATCTTAGCATACACACATTAAATGCAATATATTCACGAAATATGGCAGGATCCATCCCAAAATATCCAACAAAGCAAACTATTTCTCCTCAGGTGCATTTGCTACTTCAGACCACCTATTAGCATCTTAATTTGTCCAACTGACAAATTGCTGCGCATAGAGAGTGGAAATTTTATTTATAAGAGTTTGAAGAAAAACATCTTCCGATCTGGTTGAAAATTATACAAAAATAAGAATAGTGTTTCAGGTGAACTGCAGCATGTACAGAGTTGATATTTTATGTACAAGAGTTTTAACAAAATTTGTTAACAGATAGTACCAAATTAGTGGATAGTTTATGCAAACAGCCTCTTTCACAGTTGAAGTTTCTACAATTATTTTGCAAAATATCCATAGTAAATTTTACCAATGTTACAGTATTATTTACGCCACCTGAAATTGAACAATTTTTATTTGTTGCTTCTTTGCTTGTTCTGCAACTGCAATCTGCTTTCTGCAAGGTATGAAGAGGGATTTAAGATGTATCATTTGCTACAATATCTAGCTAATCTATGAAACTGGAGCTTAAAAATGCTCAAACTGCATTTCTTAATGTGATGCTAAGAGACATGTTCAGGTACATGAACTGTGTGTTCACCAGGAACAGCACCATGCTGTTGTGGTAATCTCCTATATGATGTCTACAGAGTGAACTTCGCACTTTTCTTATAGGACTAGAAGTACGCATATCATTTCCGAGCTGCAATTAAAAGGGTATTGGAAAAACTGCAGTCTGAAATTATAAAAACTGACTGCAACTGCAGCTACATTATCGCTTCTAACGCCAGCTCCTGATACTTGGAGTCTACAGCAATAGTAATCATTCCACCACTGATGGGCCTCTGTAAGGCGTTTCCTCATTGTTTCTCATCATGGGGTCTTGAACAACCGGGGAACGCAATAGGACCACCTACTTCACATTTGTATAGCTCATCAATTGTAGATGGCTGAGTGGGTTGTTGAGGAGGTGGTGGCGGTGGTGGAGGCTGCTGTTGCTGTTGTTGCTGAGAGCCAGGGTTTCCTGGATTGGGTGCAGCAACAACGTTGGCGTTTACTGCAACTGGGTTGGCTTGTGCTTGCACCTGCACCGCAGCTGCTGTAGTGTTTGGGCCATTGCTATTATTGGGAACCGTCCTACCATATTTCTCGTGTATGCTACGATGCCTCTTGAGAGCAAAGCGATCTGAGAAACCTACATCACAAATATCGCAACGATGAGGCTTTTCTCCGGTATGGACTTTGGCGTGATTCTTGAGATGCGTAGCCTGGTTAAATGCCGAGCCACAAACGTCACATCTGTAAGGCTTTTCCCCTGTGTGAATACGGCGGTGGTTCCAAAGAGTTGAATGACGTGCAAACGTCTTATCGCACACCTCGCATTGGTATGGACGTTCGCCTGAGTGTATCCGTTCGTGGTTTTTGAGGTGTGGGCTCTGCGAGAACTGCATCGCACAGACAGAGCATTTATACGGTTTTTCACCCGTGTGAACTCTTGAATGGTTCTTTAAATACGCTGCCTTTGCAAATGCTAATCCGCAGGTGCCACACTTGAAGGGTTTGTCACCTGAGTGGAGACGCTTGTGACTCCAAAGACTGCTATAGCGGGAAAAGGTGCCATCGCAGACATTACAATGGAACGGTTTATCTACCCCAGTTGAGTTGTTCCTTGAGCCACCGATGAAGATGATACCTGAACCATTACACTTATGACATTTAGTAACACTGGCCACACCTCGGCGCTTCACAGGATGATGCCCTGGCTTGATGGGACCTGCACCAGCTCCTGCCTGCACTGCCCCCGCCATGTTTGCTCCACCTTCTGCACCGAAACCTGCAGCCACTCCTGATGCCACATTTCCACCTGGCCCACTAGACATCTCCTGACAGCTCTCGCACTTGATGAACTTCCCCCCCACTTTTTTCCCCTTAGCTGCCATGTCATGATGCTGACAGATTATCTCCACGCCACAAGTATCACAGCATTTCTGGCTGTTCTTTCCATGCATTCCATTCTTGTGACTTTTTAATTCACCAGCCAAGTTAAAACATGCCCCACAGATGTCGCATGTGTACTGCCTCTCGTTGGATGCTGCCACAACAGCCACCGTTGTTGCCACATGATTGTTCTGTCCTGCTACAACTGCTGCCGTTACATTTGTGTTGTGGATGCGCTTGTGATGATTGAGAAGGGAGAGATGAGCGAACACCAGACCACAGACATCACATTTGAACGTAGCAGTAGAGGCTGCTGCAGCAAGCGACATCTGATTCACCAGTGCATAATTGTAACCAAATGGCTGGGCCACATCGAAACGGTAGCAACCTTTGTCGTCACTGGTGATCCCTGCCACAGGAACCGGCGTGGAGTTCTGCTGGTGTACCTTATGCAACAAAAGTGTTAGTGACAATTCTTACAATGTGCTCTGGAAATATTCATTACAACATAGTTACATTAATATGCTCTGTAACCCACATAAACACTACAATCTGATTAAACAAACAAGTCCATTCTGACAGCTACCGCCAGGCTGCAGCACATGTGCTGCATTGCTGGTTACTCCCTCAGCTGAGCTTTGTGTGGCATAAATTGCAGACAGCTGCACCAAAAACAATCATTCAGTAGTCTTAAAATATTTTATCTTTAACTATTTATTTTCAAATAAATAATGCTTTCTCACAAAACTAATAAACTATTACATTAAAATCATGCAATAAAAAACTAATGCATTATAATAAACTAGAAAAATCTTATGTGTTCCATTCACATGACTTTCTCTACATCTCTGTAACAATTTATTGTTAAAGATTATGTTTTTACTTCATGCTAATCGAGAAAAGCATTAGCAAAAATGCTTTATTGTAGAAGGTAAATAAGAGAATACACTAGACTAAATCAATTGTCAAATCTTTTAAAAGCTGGTTGTCATGTGGATGAAATTGCTTTCTTTTATTGCCAGGAGCTGACTAATTCAAGTATGTGTATTTTAAAATGTAACCACTAACAAGGAATATCTAAAAAATGGCCAACTACACGTAAAAAATGTAATGACATCTATATTTTAATGAGATCTACAGTTTTTGTGTAGTAAGTTTTTGTCTATCTCTTGCGGTTTACTAGGTATGCAAAATTAGCAAAATTCATTCGGAATACAGAGGTCTTCAGAGGCTATTTGCAGAAAATTCAAGATATACCTTTTGTTAATTTCTCTATATGCATTATGTACATAGTGTATAGAGAAGGTATTGCATTCCACCCAAAAATTGGAAATACATGTTTGGGTCTCCATTTAGAAAAGTGTGTGCATGTGTGTGCGCGTGCGTGCATGTGTGTGTGTGTGTGTGTGTGCAACATAGCTCAAAAATGAAAAGACTGTTGAATACCAAATTTGATATTTGTTTGATATCTTCCAAAGATGCGACATGAAGATTTTCAAGAAAATCCAACCCCCACCTGCCCTTTACATGGAATTTTTTTCACAAATTTTGATTTTCTCAAAAATGACTAATGATTTTGATTAAAATATCATATATTTAAGATATTTACCTGATAAATAAAATGTATATTTTGAATTTTCTGGGAACAGCCTCTGAAGACTACTTTATTCTTTTATGGAATTTTGCATAACTGCTAAACCTCAAGAGATGGACGAAACTTACCACACAAAAAATGTAGAGCACGTTAAAACACAAAATTTATGTTATATACATTTTTTTCTGGAGCGGATTGTTTTTGAGATATTCCTTGTTATTGGTTTCAGCTTTAAAAATGTATACTTTTCTCATAGAGAAATTTGTCAACTCCTGTCCATACAAACAAAGGAACTTCAGTCACATAGCAACCAGCTTTTGAATATTACTTTAACCTATGGTACCCCCTTATTTCGCTTCTACTTACAAGGAAGCAAGTAATAAGACTATTTCTGCTAATTTTTTCTCGATTAGCATGAAGTGAATAGAAGCATAAGCTTTCTAACAATAATTTGTTGCAGAGATGAAGAAAAAGTCATGCGAATGGAACACATCAGATTTTTTTATCATGCAAATATCTTTAGTGTTCAGTATTTTATACAAAGTCACCAGGGCTATTTTTGACAAAATAAAAATGTTCATAATTTTTTCCATGTAAAGGGTAGTTTGGGGTGGTGGGATTTTCTTCAAAATCTTCTTGTCGCATCCTTGGAAGATACTAAACTTAAATACCAAGTTTGGTATTTTAATAACTTTTCACAGACACATGGACGGACCGATGTACGTGCGTGTGCAGACCTTTTTCTAAAAAAAATTTTTTGGATACAGGGGACCTAAAAATGTGTATTTCCGTTGAAATCTCTCCACTGAATTTTTGGTGGAACACTTTATATATACACTTTGTACATAATACATGTAGAGAAAGTAAAAAGGAGCAACCTTCAACATTCATGTTAGTTCAGGTGTTAAGTAAGAGATTAAATACAGTATCAACATAAAGTCTCAATCCTCTCCATGAAAAACATTTTAAATGGCAATCAATATAATGAATGCAGACACAATGGTACATTAAATCACACAATTCATCAAAGTTTACTTCACATGGCCACCCTTAACTTCCACACATTACTCCCAGTGATGTATGCCTGAATGCAACACCTCTAGCATTCAAGGTTTGACTTTAAGCACTATCTGCTTGTTATATTGCTTTCAATATTCAGTGCAATTGATTTTCTCTTTTTATACTTGTCTTTTGATGTACCCCACATGCTAAAAGGGCTTCTGGTAACTGCATAAGCTACCTGTTGCACAGCTTGAGCTCGCACACTGGCCCTAAAAATGTTTCTCATCCTGCACACCCTGTGTCCAGTAGACTGATATTGGCTCTAGTACAAGCAGGTTTATCAAATTTGATTACAAAGTCTGCCTGAACCTACCTGTAAGCTTGACATACAAGTATATAAATGACATCATTTACTACAAGAGCAGCGTATTCAAGTGCTGCAAGGCAGCGCGAGCATACGTCTGTTCGCAAGGCTTGCTTGCAATCACTTATTCACACAGCTATAGTTTAGTGTTGGGTATAATTAGTTTCTGAATACAAACGATAGATTATATATTATGTTCCATTGTTTGGTACAGTTTACACTCATGTAAAAAGTGAATTTTCACTTAATTCAATCACATAAAATTGTATAAAATGTTACAGACCAAGAAGGCAATAAAAGCCTTATAAGATAAATATTTGCATGCCATAGCTCAGGAAATACAACAGCTGTCCCAAAATATTAACATCAGGATGAAACAAATCACAATCAAATGGATAACATCTCATGTTGGTATTAAAGGCAATGAAGAACAGACTCTGCAGCATTTGAATGATCCTGCTTTACCTAGCACTTACCACGATATTATAGGAAAAATAAAATAAAAGTGGATAAATAAATGGCTTACTACTTCCCAAATCAAATTGCATGACATATCAACATATCACCTACTATATTATCAAATTTAAAATGCAAGAATTAGTAGGAATATAAAAACTTCACACTGGACACAAAACTCGCCCACACTGCCATTTTTCTCAAGGAACCGCTGCCTGAATGCACACACTGCCAACAGAATGCCTAGCTTATGAGGAAACAATTTGATGTGTTCCATTCACACGTCTTTCTCTAAGCTGTTCCACAAACAAATTTTTCTTACAAATAATTTTTGTTCTATCTACATCACTCTAATCAAGATAAACATTACCAGAATTGGTCTTATTACTTGCTTCTTTGCAAGTAGAAGGAAAATAAGGGAACACACTAGGCTAAAAGCTACTACTGTGTGAAACAACTGAAATTCGGTTCTCTTTGCTTGCTAGGAGTAAACAAATGAGACAAAAAGAAAAATATCCTGAGTTTGAGAAAAGTTTAAGTAGTTTAAAATGGAAACCAATAACTCGGAAAATAACTCCACCAAAAAAAAAAAAAAAAAAGAATGTACGGTATAAATTGTGCGCTTTAATGAAATCTATTTTTTTGGTAAGTTTTTGCTTATCTCTTATGGTTTATTATACAAAAGTCATCTAGAATGAAGAGTTCTTCAGAGACTATTCCCATGAAATTCAAGATATATATTTTGCTTGTCATGAAACATCTTAAATATATGCCATTTTAATAAAAATTGTTAAGAGCCATTTTTGAGAAAAGCAAAATTTTCAAACAATTTTCCTAGTAAAGAGTTTTGCACGCATAGTTTTTGTGTTCTAAAAATGCTTTGTTTAAATTTAGATCTCAAAATGTATTTTGGTGAAATCTCGGTATGGAATTTTTGGGTGCAATACAATGCCTTCTCTATCCACTATGTAGATTGTACATTTGTGCTAGAGAAAGTAAAAAGGAGGTAGTACAATATAGCTACCCATCTTTCAACAGTATTCAATAACCCAAAAATGATTCAGTCTTAAAATTTCTTCATTCAATATCAATACACAAAAAACTGTAACTTAGAAATCTACTTAGAATTTCCTTTTTTAACTGCTATATATTGTATTTTAACAATTTTATAATTCAATGTAACCATTTCTTTATATTGTACATTACTATACCTTGTGTTCTAATGATTTATAATGCATTATATCCATACCCTTGCATTTTTTTACGTTAGAAGTACTTGTTTTGCAACTGTAATCAACTGTTGCACAGTTTTGTTTTTGCATGTTGCAGGGGAAAAAATTGTTTTTGCAGTTAAATGACAATAAATATACAATTAAAAAAATGTTTACTTTACTTCAATTCAATTTAAATGTATTTAGACCTATCATCTTCTAACACTGTAATTAATGTAATTTGTATCTATTAGAGCACTCAAAAATACTCGTTTTGAGGACTCCTGAATAAAAAAAAATACATTTTTAGAAAAAGGTGTGTCCATGTGCACATGTGCATGTGTCTGTGAACAGAAAAGTCTGTTAAACACCAAACTTTGTATTTTAGTTTAGAATCTTCAAAGGATAAAACACCAAAATTTTCAGGAAAATCCCCCCACCCCAAATTATGCTCTACATTAAATATTTTTCAATATTTTCTATTTTCTAAAAAATGGCTCTAAAAATGTTGATTACAATGTAGTTATTAACTATTTACATGGCAAATAAAACGTATATTCTGAATTTGTTGGGAAGAGCCTTTAAAGTCCTCTTCATTCTGAATGATAAGAGACAGACAAAACTTACTACATAAAAAATGTAGATCTCATTAAAACACATGATTTATGTCATGTGTTCTTTTAGAGCTAATCATTTCTGAGATATTCACTGTTATTGGTTTCAATAAAATACTTAACTTTTCTGAAACAGGAAGCCCTCATCTGTTTCATCTCTCTTTTGCTTTACTCTTGGTGATGGAATGAAAACTAAATTTCAATGACGATCATCTAGTGACAGCTTTTATAGAATTTGACTTGTCATTTTAGCCTGACAACTAACAATTAGTACTAAACAATTGAAACACATAATTACCAAATGGCTAAAGCTAAGAGCTTTTTATAATATAGATGAATATTTTAACTGCTGTATAGGAGATTTAAATAACTTATAAATTTTGGTAATTTTGTTAAACTTTAGGCTTATTATATGACAAATATTGTAAATATATTATATAACAAGTACTATAAATAGATTATAGGAATAAGACAAATATTGCAAATAGTGACTGAAGAAATGACTGTATAATGACTCCAAGATTCGATGGTGAATAAATTCTGATTCTGATGCATTCCATTACTTCCCTTTTAGTTATAAATAATTAAGTAATGTTTATGTTGATTAGCATGATATATGTAAAGGAATAATGTTTTGTAAGAATAGTTTATTGCTGAACAGGTAGAGAATCTGTGTCTATACTTTGTATACTTTCCTCATTAATGGGTTCAAGCAGAGAACTTATACTCTTATTATCAGAGCCTCCATAGATTTTTGGCAGTAATTTATTGATGTAAGATTTTAGGAATTTGTTTAGAAGATGGTGTTGTTACAAATCATTTGTGGATTGTCACTACTATACACATAAGATATAGCGGCATTATCGACAAAATCAATTGCTGCCCATTTTTCACGAATTCCTTGGTAGGATAGAATTTCAATCCTTTCATTTCTATATTGAGAATTAAAACAAGAACAATATATACAGGCCAACTTAAGAGTGCAGCTTTTATGCATAAAAAAGTATACTACCTATACTTACCTTGGTGGGAAATTGCTTTTAATTACTTGCCTCTCAAATCAGTATCACACGAGGAAATTGATGAAAGGATGCATTTTTTCACCTTGACAATTTCATTTTTACATAATGGAACACACAATAAAACATTACAAACAATGCTCCTCTCTAACAGAGCTAAAAACACACAGAACACAGTCCATGAACTATTTTGTGTAAATTCCTGATAAAATGCATGCTTTTATTGCTTAGGTAAAGCAAATATTTACCAAAAAGAACAGGTGAATGATAGTGCCATCACACAATGCACTAGAGAATGAACAAGTCATTTATAATACTTGTAGGTCAAGCTGTAAGTTAATCCCATGTAGAGAAACTACAGCTATTCTTTCTTAAAAGGATACCACATTTCCGATTACCTGTAAAGGAAATATATAATAAGCCATTTTCACAGAAATGGATCGAGACTTTATGCTCACCCTGTATAATAGGTTTAAAACACAATTACAACAATTGTGACATGTTTTATGAATCACTGAATAAACCGACAATATTACAATACTCATGAATGGTTAGAACACGTACTCTTCAGAGGGCTTCTAAACTGCTTGAGGGCGAGAGTATGTGAGAGGTGTAATATGACAGCAATCGTTGTCTGGCAGAAGCATTCGTTCCCATGGTAACACTTTCAACCATGTGCCCACACTTAACTGTCACAATGGACTTGTTTCTTTAATCAAACAGTAATAAGGAAAGCTCCATTTTTCCTAACTGGGATTTTGTTCAATTAAGTATAAGGTGCTTCTCACAAACTGGTTTAGGCCCAAACTGATATTTAGAGACATTTTTGAATGTTTCATTTCATGTAAACAACCTTTGAGGGATGGAAAAGAATGCAAGAATAAGAGAAATTGACAGATCTGAAAGACTATTACAACAAATGGCTTAATGTGCTGAACACAAAGTCAAATAATTGAAACTTCAGATAACAAATTTTACCTAAATACCATTTTGGGCCAAAACTGTGAAGCATACAACCTCAGCTAGCTAACCTTAAAACCTGAACAAAATCCCAAAAAACATAGTGTTCCTTGTGCTGAACACAAAACAACTGAAACTTCAGAGCTCGAAAATTGTAAGTGGAACAGTGCCATAAATGAGAAATGGTTTATTAAAAGCAATTTGACGCTGTTATATCAAGTTATTTTGTTGTTCAACAGTCATACAGCATATCAAAAATATAAGCTCACTCTGTTCTACTTACACAAAATTTGTAATTTTTTGCTTAGAGAAGCAGATTTCCACTTCTGACATTTTGCACTAACACAGCTTTAGCCCATAGTGCAGAATTCAAAGAAAGATTAAAAGTTTACAAAGAATCCTGAAACTAGCTTTGAATGTTAAATCACTTTCATGCAAAGCAAATGATTAAACTATTAATCATTGTTAATAGAGGCTGAATAGCTGTGTGGTAGCCGCAGGTTTCTGGAAATGTGAATATTAAGATCTATCACACAACACTATATTTCATCATGCATTTAAAAACATATGTACATTTACATAATTCATACAGAATGTTTATTCCCTTCATGATTAAAGTGAAAAAATGTACGTTTTAGATTTGCCATAAGAGAATGCAAATATGCAGTAGTGCAATGCGTGGAAAGGGTATATATATCTATTGCTTAAGATTGATGCTTCATGAAATATTAATGGTAAGGTTTTATATTTAAAGCACTAAATTCATTGTAAAATATTGTTTGTACAAGACATTCATTACAGCATTATCTGTGGCACATTTCAATTTCAAGATAGTGACAGTTCCAAAGAAACTCAAATTATTTTATTTCTACATCTTTTTTGCAGAACCAATATTTCACACAATGACATTTTCATTGAACCATAATCATTGTGGTGTACTATATCTTATAATCACACCTATTCTGTAACATATGGTTGAAGTTTAGCAATTTGTTAAAGCAGCTAACCAGCTACTAAGTGGTATTTGGTATTCTTTAACAGCTTAACATCTTGTAGACAGGAAGAAAATTACAGTAAACGATACCAAGAGCCGAGTCTGCATTGTTAGTGTTAGCAATAGAGTGTATCCATAAATATAGTCATACTTTGAACTATTGCGACACTTTGGATAGTTGCATTTGGGTGAAGTTGGTAACATTCAAAAGAAAAACTCATTGAATGTGTCCCCCACAAGTGATGTTGCTTATGGCAGCAGTGATATGACGTTGCACTTTTTGCAGGCTTTGAGGCAATGAGGGTACATAATGTAACCTCATAAAAAGAAGTCAGAAACCGTCAAGTCAGGCAACCTCAGATAAGATAATTTCTTGGACGACCAATCCATTTTCCTGGAAGCTGCTAATTCAGATGTTTTTGAACATGTGAATGCCAGTGAAGAGGTGCTCTATCTTGTTGGAAAATAAATTTGTGGCCTCCTTCTGCCAACTGTGGAAACAACCATTCAATGAGCATGTCAAGATAAGTTGGACCATTGACAGTAGCCTCTTGAAAGAAAAATTGGCCATAAATTTGACATTTTGGTACAGCACAAAAGACTTCCAAAACAGCATGTGAATTCTAGCTCCCCTAAATCCTGACATTATGCATGTTCATTTTTCTACTAACATGGAATGTTACCTCATCAGTGAAAATTAGTTTTTCTGGCAGATTTTAATTATCCTCCTAATCATTTTGCAGGGTCATCAGATTTCAAATTATGCACTAATTGCAGTTTGTAGTGGTGAAGCTTCCGTTGCATATGCAGGGTCTTATATATGGTGGATTTAGGGGTGTTTAACAGCATACTAGTTCTACAGACAGACTTCTTTGGACTCATACTTGTTCCACAACTCCCACACTGACAGTTGGTCTCCCTGAATGGCCTTTCCTTTGATGACATATGCAGTCATGATACACAAAATCACAGTAGTACTTTAAAATTGACATGCATGTAGGAGCTTGATGTTAAAACCTTTGCCTTAAAGCATGCTGATCCTGAATTGTGTGCTATGATATTCCAAAACAACACAACTACATTTTTGTGGGTTTACCATAACTCCTTAAAATGTCTTTAATAACAACACAGTTTTAAAAATATTCACATGTAACCTGCCTGCTAAATATCCAACAATGAACCCATATCAACTAATCACAAAGTGAGTGAATTTAGTTGTGTTCATAGAGGATGAATTCTGTATTCTGTCCTCTATACATTGTCTCTGTTCAACAGCAGAAGTTCGCAATGCAAAATTTTACAACACCTAGTGTACATGCATACTACTCTTCTATTTGGCCGTTGTGACATTTCTGATTTCCTTCAAGAGGTTATGGTAGTCTACATTCTCAATCTTCCTTTGATTTAACAGATGTATCCATCATCTCCATCTAGATTTCTTAGCTCAGACAAATTGTAAGGTGCAAAGAGATAATCTGATTGCATTAAAAGTGCAGTTTTATCACTTTCTGCAGTCTCCATGCTTGCATTATTTTCAATATTTTGGTCAATTATTGTGACATAACTGTCATGAGTGTGTATGTAATTTTTATAACCTATTTATTCATTTATAAAAGATTTAGTGATATATTTATATTGTTGGTTATGTTATTCAATTTTAAGCTTGCAGTGTGCTTGTAAGGTATCCACAAGTAACTTATGGATATAAAAACCTGTGCCAACTTCTTGAATTACGCTTATGACTACACTATGAATGGTCTTCCCTCACTCCTGCGCTTATGCTGCTGCATTACATCTGCATCTCGTTCTGAATGTATCTTAATTCTAAGGAAACTTCACTAGCAAAAAAAGCAAAACATGCTTCTACAAAAAACTTAAGGAAAATTAATTCAATTTGTTTTGAATGGTCCATATGCTGAAGCACACTTCTATACTAAAATGCACCGGAGAAAAAGATCTAGTGCTCAAGAGAGGAGGGATGAAATGTAATATTATTTAGTTTATTATAAAATGTAGTACTAGTGAAGCAATGGACATCAAAACCCCTTCCATCCTGAATATGCCTTACATTCACTGTCATAACCTTCCAAAGAAAAAAAATTATTTTATAGCAGTTTTTTTGCTGTATATTAATAAAAAGTGAGGTTTAATTGTGTTTTACTTATAGCAATTTGAGCAATTTAAGGCAAGCTTTACCTGTCTGTAAAGAAAGTGGAAAAATCTATTGCCATGTTCCCTAACTTTCAAAAAGCTTTTTTAGGAGAACAAGTATTCTAAATTTGGTCTGGTCAAATACTTTATTTCTGCTTCAAAATGGGACAGCAAATACTGTAAGTGCTGCTTTTAACATACTTCCTATTAGGCTAGAAAGAAAAGCATATGTAAAGGCACTTCTTAATCAGGATATAAATAGCTGAAGAAGGTAATATACAGGTTCTTCAGAGCTAGCATCTGCATTGTGGGACAATGAGGCTGTTTAAATGTGCATTCTTCTAAGAATGATAAATTAATAACATTATCATATACGAGGGCTGTTCAACAAAGACTGAGACTGATTTTTTTTCCACATATGTTTATTACTCCAATTCAATGTTTACATGATCTTTTTCAAAGTAGTCCCTTCCTACTTCAATGCACTTTTTATAGCGCCTCTGCCAGTCCTTGAACACGTGCTGCAGAGCATTCTTTGTCAGGTCCTTGAGAATTGCCTCACTTTTCTTGAGAACTGATTCAGAGTTCTCAAATTGAATACCCCTAAGCTTTGCCTTTAGTAATGGGAATAAAAAAAGTCACAGGGTGCAAGATTGGGGCTATAAGGTGGATGTGGTACAAGGGAATGTTGAATCGAGCCAGAAACTGCATGACTTGAGGCCGTGCATTGTCATGATGAAGTCGCCACCCAGTCCGAGAAAGCTCTGGTCCTTTCTTTGCAATGTGCTTCCTCAGTGTAGCCAATACTGACATGTAGTATGCTGCTGTAACAGTAGTGTGAGGGGGAACTGCAAGCTGGTAAATCATTCCATCACAGTCAAAAAATGTGATCACCATAACTTACCCTGCAGATGGAACAACTTTTGCCCTTTTTGGTGTTGGAGAACCTGGCAATTTTCCATATTGTGTGGCTTGTTTTCCTTCAGGATCATAATGATGCAGTCATGACTCATCAGCAGTGATAATCAATTTAAAAAATGCATCCCCTCCATCAGCAAAGAGATGCAGCACCTCACGGCTTGTCTCCATTTGCACAGCCTTTTGTTCGGGAGTCAACAGACGTGGCACCCAAAGAGCACAAACTCGGGTCATATGGAGATGGTCGTGCATAATTGTAAACACACTGCCATATGAAATTCTCAACACTATACTGAGGTTATGTAATGTTATACGCCGATCCTCTCAGACAATCACAACAGCTGTGTTGATGTTGACTTCAGTCACAGCAGAAGCCGAAACACCAGGCCCACCTTGCTTAACACTGACAAGTCAGCCTTCTTTGAAGTCCTTGAACCACCTAATAAGTGTTGCACGAGGTAGTGCATCTTCACTGTACGCTTGCTTCAGCTTTTCATAAGTTTCGGTGGCTGTATGGTTTAAACGAAAACAGAATTTAATTGCGCTGTACTGCTCCTCTCGCATCACCCCCATTGTCTGGTATGCGAAATGTACGTAGGATCTACAAAATAGAGCATTACTACCAACCTACCGAAAAAGTGCTGCTGCCTACCAACATTATACATAAAAACCTGCTCTTTTCAAATATTTATGTTAGATACGAAACTATCACGGAAGCTACAGGAAAAAATCAGTCTCAGTCTTTGTTGATCAGCTCTTGTACTAAAGGCATGATCCTGTTGAGGACCTTTCAGTATGTCTATAGAAAGTATTTCTGTTTCCTACTGGTATCATTTTTCATAGCTATTTATAAAAATGTTTATCTTTCTATCAGCTTCCTGATAATAATGAATATGACCAGAAAAATGTTAACACAAAGGGAGGCACAGCTGATGAGAAATAAAAATAAAACTCTGGATATGACATTTACAAATGTATTCATAAAACATTGGAAAATTCAAATAGTCAATGCTGAGTAAAAATTTGACAAATTGTATATTATCTATCATATGCTATTACTTTTTTTTCTTTCTCTCATGGTTTACCAGTTACAAAAAATTTCAATAAGAACAAAATGAACTTCACAGTTTATCCACAGAAAGATATACTGCATTTATCCAATTTACAAGTCAATGTTTCTTTACAAACTATTAATATTGAGAGGTCCAGATTATCTGGCATTCATGCTATGTTTTCCAAATAGCTTGCAGGAAAAGTAATTTTTCAACTACATGGATATGGCAGTGAGGCATGGGAGAAATAATAAAGATTATGCCAAGGTTGTGACATATGCAGCAAATTTGTGTGTGTTTACTTTTGCACCATTAAGTTACCTATTAACGAATTTAGAGAGATTGGGTCGCCTGATAAATCCCAGTCCTCTCAATGAAAACGGCAATTAAAAAAAAATTTTTTTTATTTATTTCTAAACATAATCTCCAAAAAGGCTAATACATTTGTCATATCAGTGTTCTAATTAAACCATCTCTGAAGTGCAATTTATCAAGGTCCTCAAAATAGATGTATATCAATGACCTCGTTGCTGTGAAGTCTTCATCCTCCATGAAATTTTTGAGGTTTGGGAACAGGTGGTAGTCACTGGGTGCTAGATCTCGCAAATAGGATGGATGTTCAAGCAATTTAAACTTTAATTCGCACATTTTTACTTTCTCCATAAGCACTATGTACATAGTGTATAGAGAAAGTATTGCACTCCACCCAAAAATTTGAATACCGAGATTTCACCGGAAATATATGTTTTAGGGTCCCCAATATCCAAAAAAAGCATTTTCACAAAAAGGTCCGCGCGCGTGTGTGTGTGTGTCCGTGTGTCTGTGAACACAATAACTCAAAAATGAAAAGTCGGTAAAATACCAAACTTGGTATTTAAGTTTACTATCTTCCAGGGATGCGACACGAAGATTTTGAGAAAAATCCCCCCACCCCCAACTACCCTTTACATGGAACTTTTTTCGAAAATTTTGATTTTCTCAAAAATGGCTCTAACGATTTTGATTAAAATTTTGTATATTAAACATATTTACCTGACAAATAAAATGTATATCTTGAATTTTCTGGGAATAGCCCCTGAAGAGTAGTTTATTCTGGATGAATTTTACTAAATTTTGAATGACTGCTAAACCGTAAGAGATGGACAAAAACTTACTACACAAAAAATGTAGAGCACATTAAAACACACAATTTATGTTATATACATTTTTTTCGTGGAGTTCGTCGTTTTTGTGACATTCCTTATTTTTGGTTTCTGCTAAGAAAAACATACTTTTCTCATACAGGAACTTGTCAACTCCTATCCATATAAACAAAGGAACTTCATTGACATAGCAACCAGCTTTTGACTATCACTTTAACCTACGGTTGACCCTTATTTCGCTTCTACTTACAAGGAAGCGAGTAATTAGACTATTTCTGATAATTTTTTCTGATTAGCATAAAGTAAATAGAAGTATATGCGTTTTAAGAATTATTTGTTGCAGGGATATGGAGAAAGTCATGTGAATGGTACACATCAGATTTTTCCCATTGCAATGACTGAACGATGGGGCAGAGCATTGTCGTGAAAACAAGATTTTTTTTTTGAGTCAAATGAGGTCTTTTTCTTTTCACCTCATCACTCAAATGTTGCAGTAAGCTTGCGCAGTAGTCACCAGGGATACTTTTACTCTTTTCCAAGTAATCAATAAAAATAATTCCTTGTGCATCCCAGAAAACACTAGCCATAACCTTGTTAGCTGACAAAATTGACTTTGCCTTTATTGGAGTTGGTTCACCTCACATAACCCACTGTTTTGACTGATTTACTTTCTGGAACGCAGTGATGTATCCAAGTTTCATCCATGGTAATAAGCTATCTCAAAAATTCACTGGGATTTTTACGGTAGAGCTCCATATTCTTAACAGAAAGATTTTCTTTCCAACTTTTGATCAGGTGTCATAAATCCAGCACCAATCTTGCACAGACCTTGTGAAAGCCCAAAGCATTACTTAAAATATGTGCACGTTCTTTTGATATGTTTACCTCTACTATCTCAAACAACTTTATTCTGCGGTCTTCCAGTACTAAACAATGAACTTTTTTAATGATCTCTGGAGTTGTTACTTCTACAGGACATCCAGAGCGAGGCTCATCACTAGTGCTCGTACGTCCCATTTTAAACTCTGCAACTCTCCCTTTTAATCATTGAATATGAAAGGGCAGAGTCTTTTAATGTGTTGTCCATTTCCTCCTTGATTTCTTTAGGCATTAATCCTTTCAAATGGAAGTATTTAATCACTGCTCGTTTTTCCAAATCCTCCATTTTCGTGAAAACTCTAAAGTTGTCTTGTTTAAAATACTGTCATTTGAAAACTAAACAAGCTATTGACCTGTAACTATGCATACAAGCTAGTCTAGAGTTAAACTATACGATGCTACCGTCTAAATTGGCGCCATATCTGTGTGAGGCCCGGGACTTATCAGCCAACCCTCATATAAGCAATCTCATTGAAATAAAAAGATTTCTCTTTCATGCTAAAATAAAAATAGAGGATTTCCTTTCACATCAGTGACTGTGCCTAATGTTGTACTGGGAGCCAATGATCAAATAGAATGAGAGAGGTTTAGCTCTGCATTTCCCTCCTGCTACACACATACCAGTACGTTTTCATACTCCCGTCTACCTCCCACTCATTATGTAAATTTCTGCACAAATTTTAATTAGGTAAAACATTTTGCAATTATATGGTATATCAGATATGTTGTTTAAATATAAAATGTTATTTACCATCATTGTTGCAGCTGCACTGTCACTGCCATTGTCACTTCTCCCACCACACAAATATTTCAGTTCTCCCTTCTTATACCCTTTACTGAATTTCTGCACAAATTCAAATTAGGTACCACTTTTTATAAGAATCTGTTATATTAGGTGCATATCTGAGCTGGAGCTGGTGCTGCTGCCGAAATATTGAAACACTTTAAATTTAACTCAAAAATTATGTATTCTTTTTATATAGATGATATGCCCCCCCCCAAAAAAAAGAGGAAGAAAGATAGAAAAAAAAAAGAAAGGGGATCGTCCTGTATTTGGATAGATATGGTAAAAAGTGTCCCTGATAAGATATTATAAGCAAATATATCTTAACTGAATGGATAAAACTTAATTCTCAAGTCTTCGAAATTCTAATCATGGAAGTTGGCTTGCAAACCTATGATATAAATAATATTTCTTTTACACACCATAAAGGTACAACTTCAGAATTTTAAATGGAACTATGAACTGAAATCAAGTGTATTGGCATTAAAGTGGCAAATAAATAGACACGTTTGTATTTCTTTATTTTAAATGTTATGAGCAAGAAAACAATGATTAACAGATAAAAATATAAATGTAAAAAGAAGCTAGTAACAGTGAAGAATAACACAAATATTAATATAAAAATAATATTTGCAACAAATCTTCACTTATCTTTTGGAATCCTTGCTTGGACTAGTTTCGCAATGATGATTAAAAAAAAAAAAACAAACAAACTAGCCCAAGCAAGGATTCCAAAAGATAAGTGAAGATTTGTTGCAACTATTATTTTTATATTAATAGATAAAAATATATTTGAATTTCACCATTGTCTTATGTTTTTGAACCTATAACCTGGGTATATTCCTTTAACATTGAACAGGGAAGAAAAATAGAACACTGCTATGGTCACCTATGCGGTAAATAAATATATTTTTATTTCTGTGGTTTAAATGACAGGAGCAAGAAAATGATAGCTAATACATAAAAACATATTTGAATTTCACTGATATGTTGTGTCACTGACTCCATAACCTAGTGAATTTCCTTAGCATTGAATGGGGAATACTACTACTGCCATTTAGTAACAGATAATTGTGCTATTATGGCCATCTAGCAGATATTAACCGGTTGCATTTCCTTGGCACTGTGTGCTCATTTCATCAATGCTTTTTCAGTTTCTAAAGTTGGTATGGATTTGCGAGATCGCGCAGTAAACACACCCTTATTCAGCAACATTACCTTAACTTTTTGTTGCTCTCATTAATTTACAGCAAATTCACAAAAACAAAATCTAAATACCACCAATAAAATTTAATCTTTCCTGCAAAGTACGTGCAGGAGCTTCTGTTAAAAGGCAAATGCAACTATCCTCCAGTGGGATTTTCCCTCACCTATGAAGGAAAGTGCAGGTTGACAAAAATTTCCTCTTTACAGAAAATTTTTGTAAGAATCTGCGACAGAATTCCTCATTAACATTTTCAGTATACTCATTGAGAGCTCTCTCTGGTTTAAAGGAAGAAGTCTGTTCCCCTTGCGACTAAACAGAGTGGTAACTTATCCTGACATATGGTGGACTTTGCGACTCAACTAATTTGAAGTCTGTTCCCCTTGCGACTAAACAGAGTGGTAACTTATCCTGATTTCAACTAATTTTCAAGAATGCTAACTTGTCAATTTCATTTACTCCTCACATCATCCAACATCAAAATATAATAAATTTATTTCAATATTGATGAACATAGCTTTTGAATGTTGGTGCTTTAATTCATTTTAATAGATTTTTTTCTCCATACATTAAGTCTGAGCATTTTATGGGCAATATATCCTTGTATCATTTTCAAATTCTGATTTCTTAAAACTTTTAATATAAGAGTACATATTGCTTTCTGTTCACCAAGATGGAAATTATCACCTTTAATATAAATAAGAAATAATTAAAACATGTCTCTGTGTATGTAAACGAAACAAAAACCAAAAAGCCTTAACTAAAACTAACCTTTAAGGACACCAAATATAAGATTTGTTTAATGCTTATGGGATACATAACATTAGAAACATAAACATAACTGCATGCATATGTACAATTTTTCAACTTCAACAAAATTTCAGGAAAGAAAAGCGTTATGCAATGCAAAATTAAACTTTAAAATGTCCTAAAAACGAATGAAAATAAAGAGTTGAAGAAAATTAAGGTTTGAATGGAGATTCTTTTTTCTGGGTTAAGCATTATTTTCAAGATATTAACTTAAAACTGCAATCCCTTCCACCTCTATTATATCCTAACAATGAGATATATTTTGAGCAGCGTACCAGGTCCTTAACATCCGAAATGACTTCCGCGTCATACACCAGGTGAGCCGACGTTGGAAAGACCACCTGGAGACAATTCACATAATTAACAAAACAGAAAAAAGCAATGCAAGATGATAAACTCAAAATCTAAACCTCACATTGAGTGGCAAAGGAACTAATTAGCTAATTTTTGAAACGGCTTTCTGAGGTTGGATTTGAGGTAGGTACATTTTATTTTATTATAAAATGTTATGCTAGAAATTTCTATTCCTCAGCACTTCAATCAGTACAGGATGAACAAAGTGTAGAATATAGCAAACCATTGATACTAGCTTTAAAAGCTTTAAAGAAACGGCAAAACTAATGGCAAAAGATAAATCAAACACTCAAATAAATCACAATTTGTAGTGATGTTTTGTGTTATGAAAATCAAAGTGCCAAAAATTCTCAGACTATAAATAAAAATAGAAAACTAACATAAAATATTCACAGCAACCATTCTACCTATTTTCAAATCATAGATACGTTAAGTATGAAATTCAAATAAAAAAAAATAATTATCATTTCAACACCCCAGGCACAGTTTTTTTACATATAAAGCCATTTCATCCCTTTACAGTAAACATAGTAACTATCTACCTTGCAATGGTTTCAAATGAAGAATACAGAGACTGCTATATGCAGGAAAAATCAGTGTCTGGCCATGTGCAACAGAAAACTTCAACTCCTTTCATTAGAAATTTAGTTTTCTTTGAAATGAAATCAAGCAGAGAAAACACAAGGAAAAATAGACAAAGATCAAGAGGGCAGGATAGATCAAAGGAAAAAAAAAAATCTTTAATTTTCAAATATGTTATGCACACTGCACAACAAAGCTGACTTCCAACTGTAAATTTAACTACATAACAATATATTTTACAAATGGCTAATGTTATGAACATAGTTATTTACCAAATTGCATGCTTCAACAAGACTTAAATTAATTTGAAATAAGTTGAAAACATGAAGTGAAACAATCATTTAAATTAAGATCTAAATTGTTACTGCAATTTGTTGTATCTTTAATAGTTTCCAAGCTGTATAAAATTCAATTTATGCCAACCAAATAAAATCGTTAAGAACATTTTATAGAATGAAGAAACATTTCATGTATTAAGGGGAATATATATCACAGCTGAATAGCTCTGAGGATCTGCTGAAGAGTGTGCAAAATGGTAGTGAAGAGCAGAAGAGACCAGCGCTTCTAGTAGTCTGAACATGAGTTACTTCTACATGTTGTCATGGATATAGCGTATTTTGTGTTCTGTATGCAAGTTACTTCTAAGACCTACTATGATTATAACAGTGCCTTTCGTATGCTGAACACGAGTTAATCTACAAATGGATGTGACAGCAGCTCTCGGGGCTGCTATTTGTTCCCTATGACTGTTGTTTTATTAATCTATTTATTTATTCTAACCTTCTCTCTACTTGCAACCTTAAAAAACTACAAAGGAATGGAATTTATGACAGGATGGAAATGCTTTGTGCCCATCGCACTTATAGTTAAGCTTTACTTCATTCTAATATGCCTACTCTGCTACCAAGATAAAACAAGTAAAATCATCTACCCCAAACTGTGAACATGTTTAAGCATTTGTTCTTAATACTAAGTCACCCAATAATCACCTTCTAAGAGTTGAAGAAAATTTTGATAAAAGCTTATTCAGGTATTCAGCATCTACCAGAATTTGAGCCTGAAACTTCATTAACATAAATTAAAAGATATTACTTAACTGAACATAAGCACCCACTTATGCAAATCAAAGGAGAAAATAAATGTCTTAAGAATAAATAGAAACAAAACAGAATAGCACATCCCTTTAGTAACAAGTAATTAAAGCATGATTGCGCTTCAACCTATGACATTGCCTTCATTACCCTTTTTTATTAGGTTGTCACAAAAATTGCAAAGAAATTCACATATGAAGTGAGCAGCATCATAGTGTTCCTTGAGTTACTCTACCAGACATAAAATGGCTCTGATCATGAAAATGATTCTCAATTGTGCACTCCATTCCACTGCAATGAAACTGAGTTTACTGCAGGTGGTTTCATTAATCTGCCAATCATGGTATGTTCTTTAAAGTACTCTAGGAATTCTCTTCTAGGCAAGGAAGTTTTGTCTTGGCTGCTAGATTGAGTCCTGGAAGGTCTCACTGACTAGCACCTATGTGGCATCATAAGTAGTTCATTAATGCCTGCCAGATAATGCTTTGTAGGCATTAGTTTTGTCCTGACCACTAGATCAAGTCCTAGAAGGGCCTTCTGCCTAGCACTTTACATCAATCTTTAAATTTCTCTCTCCGTAAAACCAAATAAATTTGATCTCTCAGTATTTCTGGTGAAATGCTCATACAAAAGATGTGCAATAAAGTTATATCAAGTAAAACCTTGTTTACATGAACTCACTTAAGATAAACAAAAATTTGTCCCGGCAGAGATTATAGTTTTTTAAAGAAAGTTTTACTGGTTAATAAAAATTTTGCTTATAAAAAAATTTTTTTTTTATCTCTTGAATCATTATATCTCATTTAAGGCAAACCTCTAAAGCTCTTCATTTTACTTCTTCCTGTTGTTACTTTGCAATATAAATCTTTACATTATTACATTTCTGGTAGCTTAGGAGTGTGGGCCAGGAGTAATTGAATTAACACAATGCAGCTGCTGCAATCACTTGACAATCGCAAACATTCCACTAACAACTGGATTATAAAGAATAAAAATGTCCTTTTAACACTGGAGAAGTGTATGGCCCATAATGTATATGATTTGAACTTAACTGATATTAAAGCACATTTTTCTCCCCATATGTGACAAGTCTTCTTCAGCCTTTGGATCGAGGCTCTTAAAGAGATTTTTATCATAAGGGACTTGTGTGAGCTGCAATTCATGGTGCTGAAAACAACATGGCCACCCCAAATTGGTGTGTTCCTGATGCAGTAAAAGCTTTTGTCACATCCTCGTAATGTGCTTCATTATAGCTACACAAGTTTTCACAAAGCCTGAAGGCATAGTGATGATTAAGCTCCTAGGATCTGCCCTATTTTACTCTTGACCTCTTACACTCCAAATATTAATTTATTGTAATATTTTAGATACCAAGTAATGTACTTCAATTTTATAGAAATTGAATTGACCTAATTTTATGTTAGGGCCTAATAAGATCTATTTTTGGCGATTCTAAAAATACCTAATTCAGTTACTTAAGTAAACAGAGTTCAGCGGTAGTAACCACTTAAAACTGCATAAGGCTTGCTTTGTAAGTCATAGCTGATTGTTGGCATCCATTGCTAAATGTGCATTAGTGGACACCTGTGCTGGCAGCCTTTAACATTGCAGCTATGATTGTTACACTGTAAGAGTAGACACGTATTTTGTCAGAAGGTTCTTTGACATTAGAGCTATATTGTTGCACCTAACAACTGTTTCTGGAAGTTTCAAGTAATATGATCAAGAGGTATAAAGGGCAATGAAGCCCTGCAGATTGTTCCGTTTTCACTGGGAATGCATCACATGCAATAAGTTTTGACAGGAAATTGTAGCATGTAACCAATGTGAAGAAACTATACAGAAAAATTGTTACAAAAGCATTGAAGAAAGTTATTTGTGAGCAGATTCTGATTGTAATCAGATTGTGAAAAAATAAAGAGTTGATGGAGAAAAAGAGAGCTTTTGTTACACTGGTATCAGGAGTGGAAGTTAATGTCATGATCAAAATGTTACTTTCCGAAATTAGGAAGATAAGACACAAAATTGCAACTCAGAATGAACGAAATAAAAATGGAAATGAAATGCAGAATGGAGAAAATGAAAAGGATTGACACAACAATGGAATCCTGAATGGAGAAGATGGAGGGGAAAATGGAATCCAGCATGGACTAGGTGGAAGAGAAGATGAAATGTGGAATATAGAAGGAAATAGCAAACAAAATCAATGAGCAATTGGCTGCTGTGGAGAATGACATGGAAGAACTTGGAGAAAATGGAAAATATTGAGGAAGAGGTGGAAGAATGAAAGACCACAACCAACAATTTATTGCCCTGGAGGGAAGCTTCGATGGAAGCACCAAAGAACTTAACACGGTGGTGCAAAAGATGCTCGACGGAAGGCTGAAAGACATGAAGGTCGAGACGACATGACATGAAACAACATCCACATGCATCAAAACATAAGTCTGATGGAACGTCCACTTTCAAAGTCTTCCACCGACAGTTCACCATCTCGCCACCCACAACCAATGCACAACTGATAACAAGCCTCCAGAGATTAACAGCAGAAGTTAAGAATGTGATTCTCACGTCGACAATGTCCAGAGAGATCTGGGAGGCCCTTGATAACCACTTCAGGAACCAGTCTGGCTACAGTCCACATTAATAGGGTGCACTCTCTACATTTAGAAAAATTACGAGTATGATTGATTTGGAACCCTCAGGAAATAGCTGAAATAAATCATACCTCTTACTTCATGTGAATTCAAACTCAGATTATTTGCTTTTAAGCGCATTTTAACAGGAGACCGAAAGATTCTCAGGTGTAAACCCTCATCTAAGTTCGGAACCATATGAGTACTAGGAGTGCAAAATGAGTGAAAACTTTTGCACATGTCATGTTTAAAATTAATTTTGTTTTTCAGTGCATTAATAAAACAAAATGAGTGTATTAAGAATTTTTATACATGCAGTGAATAAATTAAATTACATTTTCAGTGTCATTCTAATATAAAATTAGGACTTTTGCGCAGGTAATGGTTGAAATTAATGTGTTTTTGAGTGCCATACTAATCGAAGGTGCATTGAAGTTGGTACTTTCAAATACATAATAAAGCCAAAGTTAATTTAACGTTTTAACAATGTACAGTTACAGTGTTTTAAACAGAAGCCCAGTGATTTATGCAAATCTGTATTCCAAAAATCCTATAAATTCCTAAATTGAACATATAAGATCCTATTAATTCTAATATACTGATAGAACTTAATTTTAACTCTTTAGAACCTAAAAACCCAGGGCTGGTGATAATGGTGTCAAGTTATGTGGTATTATCAGCAACATTTCACTTGACAAGTGGGATATTCTACAAGACATTGTGAACCCTGTATTTAGTTTTAGGAATTTGGTACTGCGGGTAACAATGTTGCTGTCTATGTGAAATGGACACTGATACATAAGCAATGGCATGTAAACACGTAGCGTGTAGGAATCACAAGAAAGTGACGAGGATTGTCATTCCACCCACCTGCCCATAGACACTTTATGTTGTTTTGCTGAAACATCAAAACTATCTGCCGAGTTTACTGAAGATATGAATACAGTTGACTAAGAAATTTGCAGGCATTTTTGTTCCCATTAGTGACAGTACAAATTATTTGAATTTTTCACTTGAGAATTTTTTTTAACTTATATACAAGATACATAGTTAAGGATAAAAAAATTACTGTACTCCCCAGTTAGCATAAGTTTTTAACAAAAAAAACTCTTCATTTTTAGGCCTTTGGAAATTGTGTTAACATGGTTTTGCTACATTTAAACAATTTATTTTTTAAAAAGGATTGGATGACAAATCCTATGCTGGCCAGGATAAATATCAATGTATTACTGAAGAACTGCAACCCCAAACCCTTCTCATATGATTCTGTATATCCCAGAAACTTTTTAAACCCAAGTTACGTATGCACATTTGCACCTTATGCTCTCAGTGTTAACTTCTGGACAGATTTCTTTGTCAAGCTCACCTAGCCACTTTAACAATGTCCAACTCATGTATGAAATTTAGCAAACAAAAGAGAAATTGGAAGTTAGTTTCTTTTACTTTAAGAAATGCATTAACCCATTTATTGTTAAAGTAGACTGCCAAGTCTAATAGCTCCTGCAAAAACTAATGAGTTTTTAAAGTCAACATTTAAGAAATTTTTATACCACCCATTTTTCCACAAAAAATTTCACAAATTATTCTCCAAATATAACACTATTCTAGCACCCCAGAACAGATATAACCTAAGAAATTCATTTAGAGCACCTCCAAAGGATCCAATACTCCAAAAAGAACAATCAGGAACCTATCAGATAAACTGCAATAAAGTATACATTGGAAAAACCAAAAGACATATCAGCATCCGGACCAAAGAACATAAGTACATCATAAAAAACAAACAAACAGGCAAGTCAACAGTTGCAGCACATTTTTGGAGCTCCAACCACGAAATAAACAAAACATAAGAGTTAATAATGCAGGTGAACCACCCCATAGTTTGGGAAAACATATTTATTAAAAAGAGCTTGCACCGAGTCATGAATTTTGAATTACTGCCACAGACGTATTCGATATGGAGAAGACCAGTCAAAAAACTACAGCTGAAGATAAAAGCAATGGCTTTTGAAACAATCCTGTTTAAAAAAAACAATAAGTGAAGCAATAAGTATCTACACCTCGACTCATAAATTTAATTTAATGGTGCTTCAGTGTCTCTAAGCTTCTACAATATTAGTTAATGTTAGACATTATAACAGCGCACATAATAATATGGTTTTGTGTGTTTATGGAGTCTAAATCTGCACAGCTTGCTTGACATTGGATATGTGACAAATTGCACATGATAATTGTGTTCTGTCAATTTTTGCTATTTGAGCATAGTATAGGACATTTCTAAACATAATTTATGTACATGTTATCAAAACTTGCAAATATATGTGAAATACAGTCTGAACTTTTTAAATTTTCTTTTAAATGCTATAAGCACAAACATCATTCACAATTTACATCTATCAGACTTCAAAATGTCCACCACTGGCACGCACACAGGCTTTGAGTCTCTTGGGCCAGTCATCAATGGCAAAACAGATAGTTTCAGAAAATCTGCCACTGCTGTCACCAAGGATGCTTTAAATTTTCAATTGAGGGGTGTCTTTTCTTGCAGACCATTTCTTCTAACACTGATCACAGCTTGTAGTCCAGGGGATTTAAATTGGGGCTACCAGAAGGCCTCTCAGCAATGGAGATGAAGTGTGGTACACTGGCTTGCAACCACTGTTATGAGCTGGAGCAGAACTCATTGTCACAAGACCTTTACAATGGGGTCCAGAACAATTTCCACATATATCCTGGCACACATTTTTACGCCTTTTTCACAAAAATGAACTCTTGTTCATAGCTCACCCCCCACCAAACCATGACTGAAGTCGGGTGGTGGCTTCTCTGGACTTTAGGAACTCTCTCATGAGCCTCCCAAGAGCTTGCCACACATCCTTATCGTTTTGTTGTTTAAACCTCTCTTCTCGTCCGTAAGAGAATTCTCTGACACCCATTGTTGGCATATTGCTGCAGGAGCTGTCTTGATTTCAGTTTCCTCTGCTGTTTCAGTTATGGTGTTAAGAAGAGTCCAATGTTCCAAACTCCCAAGTCTTCAGAGTACCCTGAATATTGACTGTGGGGAAATATTGAGCCCCCACGCAATTATCTTCTACTTCTTAACTGGATTTCACTGGATACAAGCCTTCACTGCTTTAATGTGACCACTGTTCTCACACTATGAGGGCGATCATTTACACTGCTGGTAAGTGATCGCAATAAACCTCTTGCTAACTTTCAGCTTTTTCAGGAGTTGGAAAATCTCAGTTGGTGACTTTCCAACCTTGTGCAAGGCAATCACTGCTACTCTGTTTTTGTGATCAGTCCACTCCATGCTTATGCAAAGCAGATCCATTCTTTCTCCCTCAATGTTGAACACACACTGGTCTGAACTGACCTTCAACACAAGCGTTCCTTGCCACATGCAAAAACAGTTCTACAGTCCAAGCCAAAAGTTTCTGACAGTATTTATGGCTACACTAGGTATTTCTTATTTGCATAATTATTACTAAATAATATTTAATTTAGGTGTTGAATTGGGCAACATGGTAATATTTCCCACAAGCACAGCAACATTATGAGATGTTAACATCAGTTACAAAACACTTTTCCAAAGACTGTCTTTACACTTCAGAAATTGTGAGATAGACTTCACATAAAAATCTTATTTATCCTGTCATGTAAACTATTGTTCACACTTAAGGGATAATTAAAAAAAGTATTAATCACATGAAATGAAATAGTGAACTAGCTGCTTACAAAAAATATTTTTAGAGAAAATTAGGAGCAATAATACTGTCGGAAATTATGCACAAAAATAATTATTTAATGTAGCTTTCAAAATATATCCTTTTTTAAATATTTGATTTTTCTTGTTATTTTTTAAAGAAAAGTGACAATTATGAGACCACTCTCGTCTAAGAGAGCTGATTTTTGAGCTCAATGTAGTAATTGAAGTGAAATTATGGTGTTTCCCAGAATACAGATCACATTTTCCCCACTTCCTGTCAGCTGCATACATAGAACAATATTAATATGTATAAAAAATAAAAGCATTTGAGTCGGTTTTTGTAACACAAACATCACTTAATTTTATTTAAAAAAGAAACAACAACAACTACAGCATTCAGAAACTGCTGTGCAGAAATTTAAAAAACCCTATCCCTGCAAGCAAAAAACCGGGAATTTATGAAATTAAATGCTCAGACTGTAATCTGGAGTATATCGGAAGGCCAAAGAGAAGTTTGGAGACCAGATTAAAGGAACACATGAGAAACCTAAAATACAAACAAATAGAAAAATCAGCAGTTGCCTATCATTTTTGGACATCAGGACACGAAATCACACCAAATATAAAACTATTAAAACCAGCTTATAAACCCACAGAATCAGATGTCTGGGAGAAGATCTACATCACGAAGAAAAAGAGCCATATCATGAATTTTGATTTGCCACCTTACAGCAACCTCTGGAAGTTCATAGATCCAGCAACAGATGCCTCCACAGTTAATACACCACCATCCCCATCGTCACCAACGAAGAAAGATTTAGTCAGAATTAAAAATGGGAACAACTGTTACCCGAAACCGGTCCCCAGTAAATAAAATTAAGTGATGTTTGTGTTACAAAAACCGACTCAAATGTCTTTATTTTTTATTTAATCACATCACTGTCACAAGCTTCTATGCATATTTGCAAGTTTTGAATTAATATGTATGTTCACAAGCTAAAACATACAGCTTTACTCGCCTTTCTAAATAAACTGCAACATAGGTCACCAAAATATTCTGGTAACCTAAACTATACCAGATTTCTATTCCAATTTTTACACTTCAAACATTAACAAATAAAAATTGTCACAAAAAATAGGAAACTCTCAACCATGGTCCATTAGTGAATGTTTATACCCATTTCCTGCTGGTTACAAGAGGTCAAATATTAAATTCACATACTATGCATTTTGTTGAAGCCCAGTGAAGGTGGACAATGATCATCTTGAAGCATAGACACTTAGATAACCTCTGGCCTAACAATATGCCAATTAGCACAGAAAATTGAGTCTAATCTTACGTTACAATAAAATATAATCAAATGTAGTGCTTTGTCATGCCCATGGTGAAATCTGTAACACTTTGAATCTGCCCACAAAGCTACAGGCAAGTATGGATGCTTATCCCAATTTTCAGTTTTGGCTTATGGTGTTCTCTCTTTCTTGCTTGCATACATAAGCTTTTTCTGAAAATCCTTTTCCTTCCTTTCTTTCTTTTTTTAATTCAGGGGACCTCAAAATTTCAGTAAAATCTACTTCCTCTACCTCTTGTATGGTAGGAAAATTATATTATTATATTGGTAATAGTGTTATATTAATGTCCTATTAGGATATGTGTTTAACTATTATAACCAGCTGAAAAAGTTAATGCCACAGCCTGGATTTAAACATGGTTCTCTCACTCATCATGAGGTAGCTTTAACCACTGAGCTGCTATGATTATGTGCTCATATGGTATTAATCCTTCAACTGATTCAAGTTTTTTATTTGGCCAACAAACCGGTATGTCCCATAAGGGCCATAACTTCAAGGAACATCTTAATGGAGATTTAAATTACTTAGTATCCAGGTAATATTCACATAGTTATGCCAACTATATTATTATATTGGTAATGCTGTTATATATTAATGTATAACATTTAACTATTAGAACCCGCTAAACAATTCAATGCCACAGCTGGGATTTTCCTGCTCCTTTTGAGGTTACTCTAACCTTTGAGCTACTTAACATGTCAGTATGACATTCAATCCTCAACTGATTTGTGCTTTTCAGCTGCTTCAAATACTAAAAGTAAATATACTTGTCACAAATTTAAGGGTAGGGGGAAAGAAAACTGCAATTTGCAAATGGGTCACATTCTGGGAAAGTTGTTTATTTTTTCTGTAGTTCTCAGCATCCCATTCCATATTGGGAGTGAAAGATGTCTTTATTTTGATCACCTGTCTTTTAGAAAAGCCATATTGATTTAAGTTCTGCTTCTTACAAAAATATTTTAGTTTTTACTAAAGAAATTGGAATGTTCCAATTATTGCATTGCTTTTCTTATATTATTACAGTAATCTTACTAATGACATTGAAGACATGACACCTGGCTGCAGAGCCATCCTGCTGCTAACCTGAGGTCCTACAGTGATGCTGTCCGTGCTAATCTATTACTTCCTCAATAACTAACTTTCTAATCTGCTGAAGTTTAGGTTAGTGAAGAATTGTAACTGAAATAAATGAATTCCACAAGCTAGTTTGTTGTCATTTTAAGAGCAAAATATAACACTTTTCGCTCATCCTGTACAGTGAAGAAAACGTTTGATAACTGTCAAGTTGGAGCATGGAACATGCTTACCAAAACTATTGTAGCTTTTGATAACAAAAATTAAACCCAGAATATGTATCTCCATATGCATCCTTTCCAAATGAACAAATTATTTAGTCCCAATCGGGGACAAAAAAAATTTCAAAATGACAGACACACTTAGTGACCCTAGCGGGTATATTTCATTAGTTTGCATTTAAGGCAAAATTGTTGATTGACTTTTGAAGGAGCAAAGATAAACAAATCAGCATACAATTATTTTTTATTCCAGTATCTTAAAACAAACAAAATATATTCTTTTAATTAAATTTACAATATATGGTGGACTTTGTGATAGTGTTGTGTTCTAAACACTGATTTTAATTAGTCAATTTTTTGTAATACTATATCACTCATTGTTCTTTAAATGGAAAACATATTACTGAAACTGTGTGCTTCTATTGTCAATTCCCAAATTTGGGAAAATATTTACATATGGAAAAACAAGAACACATTTCAATTTTGAAATCCTGCCAGGCAACCTACAGAGGTTCATCCTATCACTACCAGGGACAAGGTCAACCACCATGACTGACGATACAGACAGGAATTGACAATAGAAGCACAGAGTATTATAAGTATGTCTTCCTTCCATTTAAAGGATAGTAAGTGACGTACTGTTACAAAAATCGACACACAATCAATACATCTGTCTACTTCTTAACAGAGATAAACTTTCATTACATATTTAGTTGTATGTAGGCTAAAGAGAGCTAGTTTTAAAAAGTGAATCATTAAGTGATTTCCATCCTTGCATAACCAAAAGGGAGAAGAAAACAAAAACATGCAAGCATGCAGGGCACACCCACACACAGTGACTTCTATTTGAAAAAGTAGTATATGGTTTTGAAAAATTCAAACCATAACAAAGCATATTTCAAAAAAGTTAATGCCACAAAAACATGTCATTTGACATACAACATGTGTTTCAAGATCTGTATTTTACATGCAGTTACATTTTGCATATCACTTATGGTTTACCAACTCTACCAGGGTCATTTAGCATGAAGAGAACTTCAGAAGGCCATCCTAAAAAATTCAAGACAGACATTTGCCTTGCAAATATCGCAAAGATACAATATTTTAATCAAACATAATGAAAATTCTTCCATGTAAATAGTAGTTTGGGGTGAGGGGATTTCCTCAAAAATCTTGTTATCGTAACCATGGAGGGTGCTTAACTTAAATAAGTTAGATGCAGTTCTGAGTTGGAATTTGTAACACTAAAACATTATCTAAAAAATAATTTTACCTAAACCGTATTCACTCTTAGGTTGATCTCGTATTCACTCTTAGGTTGATCTGTGGCACCACAGTCCACCATGGTACAACACAGTAGCAATGCACACAGGAAAGTAATTCTATAATAACATTTTTAAGTTCAGAATTAATTTATTCTTAAAAAGTATAATATTTTCTTTGAATATCTAAGACTCCCTCCTCACCAAACAAAACATTAATAAAAGAATACAGGTCACAATATATTAAATCAAAGTTTAAAAACTGAGCATTGTATTCAAAAAATAAATATGAACTTATAATGTATTTAAGTATGGTAAATAAAAAAATCTAATGTTTTCCACATTTTTCTACCAATTCTGTAACAAACTTCTGTTACAAAAGCTTATTTTTCCATCTATTTCAATCAAGATAAGCATTAGGCTGGCCCTGTGGCTCAGTCGGTAGAGCACCTAGCTGTTGTGTGCAGTCTCAGGTTCACTTCCCAGCTGTGAAGGGGTGGGAATTTTTCTTTAGCCCAGATTATTCCTTATCCTTACCAGAGTCTCAAAGTATGAATGTGAGTGTACATGAGAGATCTAACAACTAAAACTACATAGTAACCAACATCAGTACACGAATTGCAGCTAAGATATGTTCCACCGATAAATGCTGTTGATAGGACGATGCAATTAAAGCAGGGCATAAATGGAACAATATTAAAATATAAATAATAAAAAATAAATAAAAAGGATAAATATTAGTAAATATGGTCTTATTAATTGCTTCCTTGTAAGTAGAAGGGAAATCAGGGAGTACTAGGATAAAGCGATACTCAAATCTTTTAAGAGATGTCACTATGCGACTGAAATTTTGTTCTGTTTGCATGGACAGGGGTAAAACAAAAGAAAAAGGAATGACAAATTCCCATCAGAGAAAAGTTTCAGTATTTTAAAACAGAAACCAGTAACTACTATCTTTGAAATAACAATTCCTCAAAAAAAGTAAGACAATTGTGTGTTTTAATAAGATCTACACATTTTGTATCACAAGTTCTTATCAATCTCTTACATTTACCACTTATGCAAAATTCATCCTGAATAAAGAGTTCAGAGGCTATTCCCAAAAACTTCAAGATATACATTTTATTTGTCATATAACCATCTTTAATATACAGTACTTTAATAAAATCATTAGAGCCATTTTCCATGTAAACGGTAGTTTGGGCTAGGGAATTTCTTGAAATCTTCATGTCGCATCCATAGAAGACACTTAACTTAAATACCAAATTTAGTATTTAACAGTATTTTTGTTTTTGAGCTATGCTGGACTCACACTCAAGCCTTTTTCTAAACAATTTTTTTTTTGACTCAGGAACCTCAAAACATATATTTCCGGAGAAATCTTGACAAAAAATTTTTGGGCAGAATATAATACCTACTATTAGTGTGTGTAGAGAAAGTAAACAGGATTATAGATAAATGTCTCTTTTGGATATCATTTTCTTCAAAAGTGTAACATACAGAGAACTAAAATGTTTTTTCAAGTATTTTAGATATCCTTTACTCTATTTTCCCATACTTTTATATCATTAAAACTTATATTCTAGAAACTAAAATTTTATCACTATTAGTTATATTTTGTGATTTCATAACCTTATTAACAAACTTCAAAGTGTTATAAAAATAGTTTTCTAGAGGACATTTATCATTTTTGAATAATTTTTTAAATTACTATTCACTTAATGCATTTAACAGTATAGAACAAAGAAAATTTACATCAATATGCACTATAATCCATAGGGAATTTTTTAAAAGCACTAATGAGAGAGACTGGAATTGCCTCCTGAACAATCTAGAACTCTCTCAAAAAACTCCAGCAGGTATGAAGTGAGAAAGTGAATAAGATGAGTGTGTGATGACTGTTTTACATACAATGAGTGCTGCTACTGCAAGAGATTAGAGAGGTCTTGTGTTTGACTCCCCAGTTAATGACGAGGATAGAAGAGACTGCTTTGTTCATACCTCATTATGTCATTAGGCTTTGAGAACTAAGTGAAGTGATAGTGAAAATTAAACTAGATTACATTTGTGAAGTAAAAACTGGATAGTCACAATAACATAAAATGTTTTCTCTTTATCATCACAGTAGTTTGTTATTATTTTATATTTTTACGACACTGTCAATTGCCAGGGTCATATCAATGCCGCCTGTGTGCCAAAACTTCATCCTGCAGTTTTTTTCTATGCCAGTAAATCTACAGACATGGGGCTGTCGCTTTTAAACACACTTAAAATACCATTGGTCTGGGCCAGGTTTGAACCTGCTACCTTGAAATCAGAAGGCCAAAGCCTAGCACATAATTATTTGGTGGTGGTGGCATCATCTATTTTAAAAAAACTCAAGATTTTTCTTAGAAAATTGTAAGTTTTCTGAAAGCCATCTAGAGGGATTCAAGGTGGATTGGTAACCCAGTTACTGTGTTTAGTTCCTTGTTTTTAGTGCACTACATAATACAAAACAGACAGCAGTGAACAGAAAGACAATTAACTTATATGTACTTTACACCAAAAATATCTGTAACTTTGAACTTTGTTTTCACATACATCTCCAGTTACCACTAAATCTAGATATAAGCTCTGTTCAAGAATATTAAATGAGAGTCCCTCTGCCTATTCATAATGTCCCCTTCTTTGACATGGTTTGCTCCATCAAATGTCAATCTTGTGTCAATTTTGCTTATAATGAAAATAATATGTGTGTTTACTTATAATATTCTGTTTAATGT
This sequence comes from Hymenopus coronatus, assembly GCA_030762935.1. Taxonomy (NCBI): domain Eukaryota; kingdom Metazoa; phylum Arthropoda; class Insecta; order Mantodea; family Hymenopodidae; genus Hymenopus; species Hymenopus coronatus. Next base: position 16,073,596 of record CM060895.1, read on the forward strand.
GCTTGCAAAGTAACTTCATAAAACCTACCCAAAATGCAGAATATTAATGTTTTTCTTACCCACCTTCTGTAACATGTTTACATTATAGCAGAAAGGGAATTCTGCTGCGCTCACACTGTTGACAACTTTTTCGTCTTTCTTTTCCGAAGAATACATCTGCTGCTGCTGTTGGTTGGCCTGTTGTTGTTGTTGCTGCTGTTGCTGCTGCTGCTGTTGTTGCTGCTGCTGCTGCTGCTGCTGCTGCTGCTGTTGCTGCTGCTGCTGTTGCTGCTGTTGCTGCTGCTGCTGCTGTTGTTGCATTGCAGATGGGTCAAACATTTCTGATTTACAATTAATCTGGGAAGATGTAGTTGTGTTAACAGTCTCCAAACAACTGGCATTGTATCGAGATGCTGGGTGTTCTGTTTGAGTGAATCTACAATAGAAGAAATTGACCGAATAATTCAACAATCTCAAATATATCCAATTTATCCCTAGTTTATTATGCATGTCAAATTAGCACATGTTTCTCGAATTGGAATATGCTTATTGCAGTAAGATAAGTTAAATATTTGAAGTCATTATTTGCCCTTATATGCAGAGAATCTCAAGAACACTATTCTTCTGAAGTTTATGCAGAATAAGTCCATTTATCTTAATGCAATAAAATGTTTTTTTCCACAATATTAATTTTGAGAACTGGGGTCATCTTGCATTCATGATAAGTTTTCAAATAGCATGGGGGGAGAAGTTTTAAATTTTGTAGATATAGCAGTGGCAAAACCTCAGAAAAATGGTAAAGACTAGAGATTACCATCAAGGCTGTGATATATACGGCAGTTTTTGCACATTTTATTTTTTGCCATAAAGTTAGTTGTTAACAGACCAAGTATTGTAAGCATTCTCATTGGAAAAAAGATTTCTGTCCAGAAACTAATAATACATTTCCGTTCTGCCCTCACCCTTCCATCCATCACGTAAATTTTGACACTAAATTTGAGTAGTTTAATACTTTTTACCACATGCGTTATACTAAGTATGTTGTCTTAGAAGAAAACTTATCAATCATCATCGTTGAAGTTTTGCTGCCATCACCTATATCATCAAAATCTGTGTTTAAAAAAAAGTTATCATGTCTTCTTTTTAAAGAGATGATTGTAACAAAAACACTCTTTTTACTTCAACACGCAATTCTATATTTCTTCCACAAACTAATTACAATCAGAATCTGTTAGCAAATAACTGGATAACTTTCACGAAAACCATTCTTCAATGCTTTTGTAACAATTTTGCTGTAGTTTCCTTTTCGACACTTGGTGACTGCAGCTCCAAATTTCCCGATGAAACTGATTCAACTGCTGTTCGTTATGTACTCCCAGTTGAAATTGAACTCTGCATTGTTCCGCTTTTAATGCCTCTCGGTCACTTGGCAGGAAACTACCCAAAACGTCATAATGTCACAAGCTCACTCAGGTGTAACAATGCCAGACTTTGATGTCAAAGATTCTGACAGCACACAGGTGTAACAATCACAGCTATGTCAAAAGAATCTGCTGCTGGCACAAGTGTCCACTAACGGAGGTGTAACAATGGATGTTACCAATCAGCTATGACTTATAAAGCAAGATGTTCACACACTTTCAGCGATTATAGCCAAAGAGCATAGTCACAATGTGTAAGTTTCAAAATTAAATTCTGAAAAAGGCTAACATCTTGCACCTGAAGTATTATATTCAGATAAATATGGTACATGGATTCGGTACATTAACAGCATGAAGTTTGAAATAGGTGGAAGCTTACATCCCATTTTTAAACTTGACTTATCACATCCAGGGCCTGCGTAGCTCACAAAGGACCATTGTCACATTAATGTCACAGATTAATAAGAGGTGGTTTAAGTGAAAATACATTGAAAGCAATCTTGAAAGATGGAGTGTCAATGTATCTGTTGAAATGAATAACAATTCCTTTACTGTGGAAATTCATTACCCTAAAGTTTACGTCAAATCTCCTAATTTTGAAAGTAGCCAATAGTAGTGTGCTTTTGTGTGAGAAAGTTATAAATAGTAGCATGCAGTGCAGTGTGTTACCAAAGGCTATTTGCTGGAACTGTAGATTAAAATTAAATAAAATTTGGCTATTTAATAAAATTGAATAAATGACAACAGAAATTAACATACTTCTTATTCCAGAGGGATGGCCAGGGATTTATCGTCACTCACTCCTTTCTGCCAAAATAGTCAAATTAATAAAATTCAATTTCAATTAATATTATTTTAAATATCTTAAGGTGGAAGGAGTAGAACATTTGTAAGTTATTTTTCCCATAAAAAAGCTTATCTTTTTTTGCAGTAGGAAATTCACTACGGTCATAACATTCTAAGACTGTTCCATGAATTATCTGTTTTTCTCAAAATCATCTGAGTGTGTCGACCTTTTCAGTATGTTAATGTTTTCTAGGTGAAACAAAAACTGTAGCAGAACCTGATTCAAGCCTTTTTTTTTTGGGGGGGGGGGGGGAGGCATCTGAATAGATCCGAGAAACAGTGGATTGACTGACTCCACACGCTATAGCAGTTAGCTCCTAAGATTTTTTTTAAAATCTAGTTTGCACCTTTCTTGGCCATTCATACACATTATAAACAACTTGTCATGCTTGACTACATAAAACACTATTTATTTTGGTTCTCTTCTTTCACTAACACAATCACTTGCTTTACTTAGCAACATGTTGGAGACTTCAACTTCATAGAACTGCTCGTTAACTACTGTTTTCCCTCATCAAGAGTGTTTAGGGGTGTATTAGGAGAAAAGGGAAGCATAATGGTACATTAGTACAAAGGTTAATCACATCTCTGTTTACAGCTCAAGCTCTGTTTTATTTCTGACAAAATACACGTAAAACATAATTGTGCATAAATATCAAAGGTAAAATTACGCTCTTTTTTCATACATGCTTGTTCGAGCATTCTCTTTATATCTAATATACGTTTTAAGATGGTAATAAACTATTAGTATGCAAGTGTTAATCTAGTAATTACTAAGCTATTTCTGACTTGGCGATGTTGCATGCCTATAATTTGCTACAGCTGTTCAGCCTCTAAATGTCATATGCAGGAGGTTTGATGCAAATTATAGTATTGCAAACGGTGGCCATTCTGATATTTACCTATCTCATGAAACATCGTGGCCAGAGATACAGCGACGATACAATAGGAGAGTTACACTTATGTCACGCTTTAGCCACTTGCAAACAAATGACATTTAAATGCACAAAATCAACTCTTCACTTTGCTATTGATATGATCAATATGCATTCCCATTCTCATTACCAGGTATTATTGCAAAGCTACTTTAACAAAGACTTTCATACCGATTTCATACATTTTGTTACAATTATCACACTGTGATATTAAAAAGGTGATCACCTACCTATTAGTATGTTCTGTTTGTGTGAACATTGAGCATTTCCCAACAGATGTGGGAATTTTGAGGAGTCCTCGTTGTTGTGGTGGTGGCTGCTGTTGTTGCTGTGCCACATCTTCAAATGTTTGTTGAGCATGCTGCTGCTGCTGCTGCTGTTGTTGTTGTTGTGGAGGAGGTTGTTGCTGAGGTGGAGCCTTAAATGCAAGCAGTACTACCATTTAATGGCACACTCAGAATTTTGTGAATGAGGTCTAGTGTTAACAACTGTTTGACATGAAACATATATTACTTAAATGTAAAGGAACTGAAGTTTGGAGAAAAGAGTACAGTAATAAGAAAGACAGAAATGTAGCGGTAGTTGAAATGTTTCAAAAAGACAGCAAGAAGATTGGACATAAAAAGTGAAAAACAAATGTGTATAGACAGTAAATAGAGTAAAAAATGGTGTAACATACTAGAATTAAGAAACTATTGTGAAGTATAAATATGACCAGTAAAGAGCCAGGGCTGAACACCGGTCATATTCACCTGTATACAGCCTAGCATAAATAAAAATAAAATATAAATAACTGTTTTACAGTGAATCAAAACTGAATTCAAAACTTCAAAAGCATTCTACAAATCATGACATTTTTGGTTGGTTCATTCACAGTGGCAAAAGGGCACCAATTCTTTAAATAAATATATAAATTGGTTTGTTTTTTGTTTGCTTTTCACACAAGCCGTGTGTAGGACAGGAGTTGGATAGGTAGAGTCAGACTGAAAAATTCAATGCCATAGCTGGGATTTGAACCATGGATCTCCCGATCTCTAGCCATTTGCTCTGCCACTGAGCTACCATGGCAATATGCCAGCATAGCATTGAATTTCTCAACTGACTCGTATGTTTCCCAGTAAACCACAAGGTGATCTCAAAATATTTTGAGGCGACGGCCCCTATGGCAACTTACAATGTTGCAAGTACTTTAAGTTCCAGAATTCATAGTATAGCCTACTATTATGGTCAAATTGGTATTCGTTTAATTTTTTTTTTTTTTTCTTCTTTTCACACAAGCCATGTGTAGGACAGGAGTTGGATAGATATAGTCAAACTGAAAAATTCAATGCCATAGCCGGAATTTGAGCCATGCAAGTCAGTAGTGAAATTCAATGCCGGCATGTTGCCAGGTAGCTCAGTAGAAGAGCAACCAGCTAGAGACCGGGAGATTCATGGTTCAAATCCTGGCTATGGCATTGAATTTTTCAGTGTGACTCTACTTATCCAAATAAATAAATAAATAAATAAAAAGAAGAAGTAAATTTAAAAAAAATCTTGATACATTGATTTCACTCTCTCTACTCATTGCTGAGTAGTTTTATCTCCTTAGTAATCTACTGTTACAAAAGCTACATTTTTCTATCCTCTGAGATAACTTTTGTAGAAACAGATTCAATATGCATTTCATCTTATGCTAAAAGAGACAAGATAGTCAAATGATTTACAACCAGTCACTATATGAATAGAGCCCTGAGACCAGGCTTGCCATTTCTATTAGAACTTTTGCCGTGGTTTTTCAGGCTGAGATTTAGGCAATACTAGCCTTTGTTTTGCACTATTTTCTTACAAATGATTTGCTGAAACTCTTACATGTGTAACATTTGGCTGACATGCGGCACTTTGGCATCATTTAGTTCCACTTCCAAGCGCTGGTGTTGCTCTCCCATTTAGTTCAACTACTTTGAGGGATTTTGAAGTTAGTAGTAGTAGTAATCCTGTCGGTCATGGATTGAGGTAATCTAATTGGGTGAGTTTCTGGTGACTAGTTCGCCATTTTCAATTGATATGAATTGAGTGGCTTACTGACCTTTTCTTATGCACATAAGCTGTGCTTCACAATCAAATTTAAGGGCGGAATTTGTATTTCACTAGGGTTAAATCTGTTAATTAAGCCATTTATTAACTTGGTATTTATAACCATGGGTAAAATTCTGTGGCGTTTGGTCAGAACATAACTTCAAAACTAGCCTTTTTGTGTTAAGCCAGTAGTGATATAAAAGAAACAATGCTCTATCATCTGGAGAAATAAGGGCTTCACCAAATGATGAGAGGATTGTTTCTGTTACATCACCACTGTCTTAACACAAAAAGGCCAGTTTTGGAGTTATCATGTACTGACAAAATGCCACAAAATTATGGAAAGAGTTTCAGCAGCCATGTATTAATATAAAAAATTTACCTGCAAAACCATTCTAGTGTAGGTCGTGGGGATTTTAAGTGACTATTGGCTCTGTATTTATATTAGTTTAAATGAAGAGAAGCTTGGCAGACTTAAACTTAATTGTAATATATTTCTAAAGGGGGAGAACCTTGATAATGTAATTCACCTTTGTAATAATGCAGTTTAATTAGATTTTGTTGAAATGTATAAAGAGAAGGGCAAATATAGCATTTTCCCATTAATTCTGTAATAAACCCTGTTCCAGTTCAGCTTCTTTATTAGTTTTAAGCAACATTTAATTGCACCAAATGGTCCAAAGCACAGAATGGCAAGCTTTGCCAATGACCAGTGCAGCTATGTACATTATTAATATGCCAGGTAGATGAACAGAGATGTATCTCTATTCAGATAGCCAGGAAGATTTGAAAGCCCTTATCAAAACAACATGCAAATAAATGTGGAAATGCCAAAGGATATTGGATAAATTCAGTGCCAGCTGTTGGGTTATCGTTTGGTCCTAGGCATATGGGCACTAAAGGTAATGAGATGACAGATATGCTGGCAAAGAGGGCTGTGGGTCTTGAGTTCGTCTGACCTGAGCCCTTTGTGCATGAGCTTAGTGCAAGGGCTCATCCTGACTTGTGGAAAAGACAAACCAGACAAACCCTCGATTTCATACCTGGGCCGGTTTGTAAATTAAGTAGGTTTTTGAGATGATGTTAGCTTTGTTACTGGCCACAGCACTCTGGGAAGATATTTATGAATAATGAACTTGCATAAGACCCTTTTTTGCAGGAAATGTGGGGTGAATTTTGAAAATTCCCTGCATATTTTAACTGAATGCTAGGCATTTGTTATTCAAAAATGTGTTCCTGAGGTCCTTTTTTGGAGGATGGAGATATAAGGACTGATATCAAGGGATGGTTCACCTAATACGGACCGTTAGAACTGATTGAAGCCCAGATAGTGAGATGCAAAGGGCTCAAAGAACCTTGTATGAAGCAATCCAGGTTACATTGTCATGACTGTTTAAGATGACTCCATATTCCTTCAACTGTTTTTACTTCTTGTATGTACAATGTACATAGTAAGAAGAGAAAAAGGTGTGTCCATGTGCATGTGTCTGTGGACAGAAAAGTCTGTTAAACACCCAACTTTGTATTTTATTTCGGAATCTTCAAAGGATGAAACATCAAAATTTTCAGGAAAACCCCCCAAATTATGCTCTACAGGAAATATTTTTCAATATTTTCTATTTTCTAAAAAATGGCTCTAAAAATGTTGATTACAATGTAGTTATTAACTATTTACATGGCAAATAAAACGTATATTCTGAATTTGTTGGGAAGAGCCTTTAAAGTCCTCTTCATTCTGAATGATAAGAGACAGACAAAACTTACTACATAAAAAATGTAGATCTCATTAAAACACATGATTTATGTCATGTGTTCTTTTAGAGCTAATCATTTCTGAGATATTCACTGTTATTGGTTTCAATAAAATACTTAACTTTTCTGAAACAGGAAGCCCTCATCTGTTTCATCTCTCTTTTGCTTTACTCTTGGTGATAGAAAGAAAACTAAATTTCAATGACGATCATATAGTGACAGCTTTTAAAGAATTTGACTTGTCATTTTAGCCTGACAACTAACAATTAGTACTAAACAATTGAAATATATAATTACCAAATGGCTAAAGCTAAGGGCTTTTTATAATATAGATGAATATTTTAACTGCTGTATAGGTGATTTAAACAACTTATGATTTTAGTAATTTTGTTAAACTTTAGACTTATTATATGACAAATATTGTAAATAGTTACTGAAGAAGTCAGTGTATAATGTGTCTAAGATTCGATGGTGAATAAATTTTGATTTTGATGCATTCCATTACTTCCCTAAGTAATGTTTATGTTGATTAGCATGATATACATAAAGGAATAATGTTTTGTAACAATAGTGTGTTTGCTGAACAGATAGAGAAAGTCATGTGTATGGAACACAACAGTTTGCCTTACCTGCTGCTGCTGTTGCTGCTGCTGCTGCTGCTGTGGTGGTGGTGGTGGAGGAGGTGCCTGCTGTTGAACGCCCAGCTGATCTTCCCTTGGCTTCACCACATTGTGCGGATCCCCAACTCCCCGGTTGTTGGGGGGTGTGTTGCCTGGTGCACCCCCAGTGCCACTACTATTGTTATTTGGATTTGTAGCAGTTGTGGCAAGCCAGGCTGTGGAGTCCAACTGGGCCATAGGCGTACGCAGAGACACCTGGCGGTAATCAAACCTACACACCAACACAAGAGAAATGCTTCAATTTACAGTATGTGAACCTAACAGTTAATTATAAATGGCTTAGGAGATTTTTGGGCTAATATTGGATGTTTTAGAAGAGGCTTTTGGAAGGAAGTGAAATCTAGGATGGAAGACATGAATAGATCAATTTTATTTTCTCAAATGAGAAAGAAAAGTTCACTGGCATTTTACAGGGAGCTAAAAGACGACCCAGAGATAGAGAAGTACAGTTTGATCTGTAACAAAAATGAAAGAAAAGGGATAGCCTGTTTAGATTAGGCATTTGGAAATTATGGGGAATGAGGAGAGAGGTTTACGGGAGTGTGTAAAATTTGTGGGGAGAAGAAAAATGAAGTTCACATTATCCTTCAATGCAGGGTTACAAATAACTGGTGGGAAAATTTAATAAGTAGGAAATGGCTACTGAGGTACCACCAAATTGCACTTAGAAAGATTTTTGAGGATCATAAACAGATACCTAAATTTTTATGGAACGTGAGGATGAAATGGAAATGGTCAGCTGAAAAATATGGAAACCAGATTAATTTTAGAGGATAAAGAATATTTAGTAACACCTTGAAATGTTGTATATTTAATATTTATGGCCTGACCAACTAACTAGGGTTACGGTCAGACCATAATCATGTATACATTTAGTACTATAAATAAATAAATAAATATGTGAACTCACATTTTATAGAACATTTACTCTGAGGTGCAAGCGTGATCAACTTTGTTTTGCAGTCAAACATTTTATATATTTTAAGAAATTGAAACTATGTTGCACAGCATGTCCAGAGTAATCTAAGAATCACTCAATCAATTTTGATAATCCTTTCACCACTCAAAAGGGCAAAGGCTATAAGACAACCTCAAATTTCAATTCCTAATACTAAAAGACCATTAGAATAGGAACATGCTGGTGTATGCTAAGATGCTTACACAATTTAGCTCTCAACTATTAAAGCGCCAATACAATAGTCGAGATTATGCAATTTCAACCAATTGCAGTAATCTGACTGGAGAGATATTGTCAAAACATCTTATCACAGCTGATGTTCATTTCTTTGAAATCTTGTTGCATCTGACATTCATTTGTTTAATCTCCTGACTTGGTTGCTGGTAACAAGGTGGCAATCCAGGCAGCCAACCTTCACTTTTAATAACTATCAGTTCAAATCACTTATAGAAAACAAAACCGGGCTTGTAGGCCGTAGTCCACTGGGCTTCTCCCCTCGTTCCCCAGATGTTTCGCCTGCTACTGAGAGACCACGGAGATGTACACGCCACTGATGATGCCTGCCGCAGACGCAGGCGAAACATCTGGGGAACGAGGGGAGAAGCCCAGTGGACCACGGCCTACAAGCCCGGTTTTGTTTTCTATAAGTGATTCTAACACCGGCCTTGAAAGCCTTCGAATTTTAACTTTCAGTTCCACAATTTTACTTTCAATTAATTCAGTTACAATATTTATTTAAAGTTTTATCCAGTCCATAATGTATTTATTTCAAAAAAGGAATGAAAATAATCATTGTTTGTATTTCTTATGTATGAGATGAGTGCAATAACCTCAAATAAAATGTTTATTTCCATTTCATGTATTACTTATTAAAGCTGAAATAAAATAACTGTTCCCTAATTCTATTGTTGCTATTGATATCCATACATGGTTGGTCATATCATAATTCAGGATTCAGTGAAAAACGAAAGAAAGAAAAAAAAATTTGCTACATAACATGTTAAGTATTACAATCATAACCTGACAAAATCTCCCTCCCTATATACTATATAGTCTATTTCGCTGAATTGTCTTATCAAATACATGTTTTCATAGGACAATTGATACTCGTTGCTTCGTTCCAGCCGTGAATTCTCGACAAGATGAAAACTCTTGTGGTACATATTACTTATGATTTTTAACTATTTGCTGAGAATCCCACCGAGTTAAAAATGTGATACATTCACATTAATTTTTCTACCAATGACAAACTCACATTATGTGAATGAATGATTGAATGAATTTATCATAAATCACAATACAAACACTTATTACATTTTGTACAATTATATACCTTTCTTCTTCTTTAAACACATTCAAATAAGCTTCTAGCTATTTCTTCCTTTGTACCTTATACTTTCTTTCATTATGAACATGCAGTATATGAATCCTGTTTAATACTAGACAATCCCATTCTCTCCTCTACTCATTTCCTCTTCCTTGCATTGCTAAACCATTTCTCATGCACCTTTCCTAAATGTTTCCTGCAATCCATAATAAATTCTCTTCTTTTATTGTTTAACATTATTTTTGCTAATTTTTCTATACCTAGTTTATCCCATTTATCAAATCGCAGTTCACTTCTCCATACATCCGCTTTCTTGCATTAAGAACACAACAGTGCTCCCTCATTTTCCCCACCAATTGGGCATATATTAATGTAATTAATTCCCTCCGACCAGCTTTAGTTTTAACACGTCTGTTTTTGCCCAAACGTATCCTTCTTTCCCCATTTTATTACATTAGTAATCAGATAGCATAGTCATCGGTAGAGGACATTATGTATTACACTATTTATATAAAACAAGATTCTGTTAACCTTATATTACAATTTTTTTTTTTCTAAGAACGATTTCAAACTTAATATGCACTTAGAAATGACAACTCATAACTTGTTGAAACAGCATTCAAATATTTAAAGAAAGAAAGATACCACAAAGTTTCAAGCATGTCACATTTAAGAAAGATCTTGCATCATGGAATAGTTTGAAAGTGACTAACACTGAAAATGTTTCAAATGAATTCATAAGGTTTTACTGAAGTAAGGTTGAGTCTATTTTAAAGGTTTTCTAGGTACAACAAATTAAGAAATGTATTCTAAATAAGGAAAACCTCACACCCTATTCAAGAAATAACACTCAGGATTTACTTACATTCCATATCTCTTGCCAACATAACAAATTACTAAGTAACCAAAGTGGGTCATCTCAGTAGCACAGCTGCTTTCCAGCACCAGCATGGGGATTTTCTCCCACTAGGAGACCTGATTCAGGACGCACTCAGCCTCTTAAAGTCCCTTGGGGGGGGGGGGGGGATTAAGGAGCTCCTTGAGGGAAAAGTAGTGATCCTGGTTGCCAACTCTGCATTACCCAGCCAGGAGGAAGTTGATACACTAACTTAAGTCTCATCTTCCAGTATGGCGCCCCACTCATGATGCCAGCAATGGGCAGAGGTGGGGGATGGACTTCAGGCTGTTATGCTCACCTGAATGGGTGAGTTTAACACATTCAGATGACCTTTCAATGATGTGAGTGCATTGTGACATATTTGGTGGAGTTGCCAATTTTAGGATAGATAATATTCCTGATATCATTGTGACACATTCAATGGGGCTGTTACAATATATTATGATCTCAGTTGCCATGTTGCTTCTAAACTTCATTTTTACTTTCTCTAATTCTAGCTCTACCAACAGCCCCATGTCTGCAGATTTACTAAGAACTCCTGCAGGACATAATTTCAGCATGATGGTGCTGATATGTTCCAAGTAACGTTATTAACATACATTTTTAGTTTTCTTTCTTTCTTGCCTAGAGTAAGTAGTAAAAGTATTGTAGTCCACTGAAAAATCTTTTGGGCTCCCCAAAATGAAACTATTTTTTTAGTAAAGTTGTACCTGTGAACAGCACAACTCAAAAACAAAAAGTTGGTTAAATTTGGTGTTTAAGTTCAGTATTTTCCAAGAATGCCATATGAAAATTTTTAAGAAAATCCCCCCACCTCTATCTACCTTTATATGGAACTTTTTGGAAATTTTTATTTTCTCAAAAATAGCTCTAAGATTTTGATTAAAATGACATAAATTTAAGATATTTGCATGATAAATAAAATGCATTATCTTAATTTTCTGTGAAAGTTCATTTCATTCAGAATGACTTTTGTATAATTATTAAAGCATAAGAGAGAGACAAAAGCTTCCTCACAAAAATGTAAATTTCCCTAAAACTTACACTTTATGCCAAAACTTTTTTTTTAGTTAACCATTGAGATTTTCCATATTACCGATTTTTTTTATATTTTCAAAAACATATACTTTTCTCATAGGGGAAATCATCATTTGTGCTTTTCTTGTAGTAATATAAAGAGGATGGAATTTCAAAACCATCACATAGCAACCAGTTCTTAAAAGATTTGATTATTGCTCAAAACTAACTGTATTCTTACATTATCATCGTACTTAAAGGAAATATGCATTAATACAATTTCTGCATCAATGATACAATAATGTATCTTGATTAACAGGTGTGAAAATTATTAAACTCAAAGCAAATTTTTATTTATTTACTCTCCAATGTTTTTATCTCCAAGATATTGAAGCTTTACTGCAATAAAATACTTATATAATTTTCCATCAATCAGAATTAATGACCAATTATATGAATAAGCAGAAAACAAAGTGCCAAATATTTATGTTGTATTGTTGGACAGAGGGAAAGATTTTCTTCAGTGAAATAAGTTGGACAAAATTATTTTAGATGACTATTCTCAGTGATTCTCTGCCTCAGTATTACCTGTGAAAAAGATTGTATTTTGAAGTCAAATACTCAATTTTTCTTCTATGATAAGCACCTTTTTGTCTATTTAGAAATTTCAGATTTGAAAATTGAACTTTCAACAACAAAAACTACTAATGTAATATTGTTATTGCAGAAATAATATATCCACAATGAAATATATTCACAAATTATATAGCTTTTAGGTTTCACATAAGATTTGGATTAAATTCTTAACATTTGTAAATTATTTTAAAACTCAGTGAAATGAACACTTTTTTTTTTTTATAATGATTTATTGATCGACCAGCGCATGTGTGCTCTACAGATCATTGATTTTAGACATTATTTACAGGCATGGTAGTGAATAACATTGTGAAATGAACTTGAGTCTAATAATTTTCACACCTCTGTAATAGGAAGTAGATAGAATAAGAACAATTTGTACAAGAGTGAGCAGATATTGTCATATGAGTGCACAATCAGATTTTTATTTTTATCCCTTTTGTTTTATAGGTGAAATCTTGTGTCTAGGCATTGAATATTCCATCTGGCAACTGAGGGAAACCACTCCAGTTATATGGCTGTTCACAAGATCTCTATCTCTCTCACTTGGTTAAATTAAATTTACCACATAAAGAGTGATTTGGGGGTTTTCTTGAAAATCTTATCATATTCTTGGACCTTGAGTTTAAGTACCCACTTTTGTATTTTTGGAATGTTTAAGTTATGCATATTATATATACAGTTCTACCATAAATTCTGTCAGTAAACTTTAAATGTGCAGTAATGTGGAAATTGAGAATGAACATGGCAACACTGTATATTGTCGTTCACAAGGTCATCTTTACTACTCCGTGAGTACCTAGCTTGAAGTATGCAGTAACAGGCAAGAGAGAAAAATGGAGTAGGGAGTGCACAAAATTTGTATTGCTGTATTGGCATTATTTCGTTGTGGATAGCGAGTTAAAGAATTTTTTGACGCTAAAATCTCTTGGTTTCAATGAATGATTTTGAGTTTCACACAACAGGAACTGTTGATGCATAAACAAACAATTTTGTCCCGGGAAACGAATCTCTCTTCATGAATAAAATGTCACACTTTCTTTTTTTTTTTTTTTTTTTTTTGGAAGATGATTTACCTGATAGTACATATAAAAGATACACAAGGCATTTGCTAACTGAAAAATTAAAGGAGATTGCCAGGTTTGATCAAGTCTTTGTTAATGACATATGGGAAGAGCAAAACCACAAAGCAAAGGCCACACAGAAGTGATTAGCAACTAATGTCCCATGGTTCAACACTGCTGCTGACAGGCCTAGTGGAAGTCTGGATCTCAATACATTGGATCATTCTCTGTAGCAGAAGCTCAAGGCAATAGCATGTCAAATGCAATAATTTGATGCTATAGGCTGTCAAGAAAATTCCACTGGACATGATTCGTGCAGCTATTAATGAGTGGCCTCAAATCTTTGTTGCTCTGTTGAAACACATGGCAATCATTTCAAATAAGAGTATGTTTATTTTGTAACATTTTTTGTGTTCTTTCAGAATATATGTATATTAATGGATTTGTAGTTTTATTTAGTAGTATGTGCATTGAAAGCAATGACAGAATGTATGGACCTTCTTCTAAAAATTGTTCTGAGGGTATGGGCTATAATGGACCTCAAAATGTTAATTGCTGATTAAATCTTGATACCAAGTTTTCACTACAACTCTACCTACCATAGATAGCTATTAAGAGTCTATTCATACAAAATACTCATATTAGAAATGAATTGACTGGAACTTAATGAAACAGTAGTCAAGTCAAAGACACTTTATGAAATAGAAACTTGGGGAGTGAAAAAGATGGCTCAACATTGATATAGTTCATAAAATGTTTTATAAGGAAGTTTTGATTTACCCAAGAGTTCACCAAGGGGCAGAGTTAAGAAAGTTAAGGAGAAAAGGTATATTAGTGGAGAGAATTTTGAAGTACTGAAATAGATGTATAAATTTAGGTGACAATAGATGTATAATAAAAGAATGCTTGAAGCTCCAAAAACTTGTAATAGGAAGAGAATTGATATGGGGAGATGGGGATATTAGAACAAATTGGCATGAAGAATATTCAGCCATTAGAAATAACAGTGCATTTTGGAAAGAAGTGAAGTTGAGGGTGGAAGAGAGAGAAACAAAAGAAATGTGCAAATTTTGAGGATAAAAGTTCTATGAGATTGTGCAAGATGGTTGACAAATTGGGGAAGGGAAAAATACATAAACATATGTGAAAAATCAAAAGGAAAGCTGTTTTGTATTAATGTACACAGGAGTACTATTATTACAACAAATAGGAAATAATTACTCGGGAAAATGTATTCTGTGTGAGAAATCAGGTGGAGATGGAGAAATTATGTATGGAACAAAGAATGGGATCATTTAAAGAAACAATAACATAGTGTTTGCAAGTCCAAGAGCAGAAACAATGAGTAAATATTGGGGGATAACAGATCAGGTTCAATTTAGAAACTGAAGAGTTAAGCTACATTCACAATTAGATGTAGGTGCAGACATAATTTAGCATACACAGATACAGTCATAAGTATAATGCAAGAAGTTGGTACAGATTGCTGGATGCATAAATACATGTGGATATCTTCCAAGTGCACCACAAGTTTAACATTAAAAACAATCAACAATATCATATAATAAAATTCACTCAATTATTTATAAATAAATAGGTTACAAAAATGACATATATACAACTGGCATTCATAGCAGTGATGTCACAACTGTTTAACCAAAATATTACAATAATGCAAGTATGGAGGCTGCAGAAAGTGATAAAACTGCACATTTAACCCTTTTAGTACCAATCACGATCTAATCGTGATGCCATTTTCATACTTTTAACTCTTTCCAGTGCAAAAGTCTGTGTACTTTCTGCGTCATAGCCATAGAGAAAGGTTTTCTGGAGCATGTCAGGGATTAGCTTCACTCTCCAAAGCACTAAACTAGCTCCCAATTTAATTCCTCTAGCCAGTGTTTGTGTTGCTTGAAAAATGGCGTCGATAAGCAAAAACTTACAAACCAAAGAGGAAATAAGAGCTACAGTTTGCAATGTATTAGAAGACAACAAGTGATTTTGAATTTTCAGACCTTGATTAAAGCATTTCTGACAATAACGTAAGGGACAATATGTATATATTCTAGCTTCAGCAATGGAAGTGCATCAGATAGCAACGGTCCTCGTACGCATGCAAATAATCAGTGTACTTGTCAAAATGGATTTACAAAAGTGTAACCAGATGACACAGACAATGTGAATCAACCATTTAGCTATGCAACAACCAAGTGCTAAATTGTATAGTAATCTACATTACATCTGTATGCTATTGCTTTATACTATTTTCATTATTAGCTGTATTACACCAATGTATGTGTGCTTTTGGTGATTTTTTTTCAGATGCAGGCTAAATAAATTCATTTTTTGTATTTTAAAAAATAGAATACCAGACCAAAACAGACTGCTGTTTTAACAAATAGTTATCTACACTTTCATTTCATTATCCTGAACTTTCTGTATAGTAAAGTTTTGTAGGCCTAATTATTGATTTAGGGATTTTTTATTTTATTTTCAAAACTTTCTTATGTTTTAATTTTTTTTTTTTTAAATATTTAAGAGACTTCTCGTCTATATAATCCATATTATAGACAAACGAGTTTCTTAAAAATTAAAAAGATTCAGCTTCCTATGTCATTTAGTACTCATTTTATTACTAATAAATTAAAACCCTACATTCTGCTCTAAAATTGCTTGGCACTTTTCAGACAGCATTCTGTTATCCAGGCTGGCACTAAAAGGGTTAATGTAATGAGAGAGCCACTCTGGGTACATCCATTAAATCAAAGGAGGATTCAACAAGGAAACTACCGTAACCTCTTTAGGGAAGCCAAATGGAACGCTCTTTAACCTGTGTGGCTCTCAGCATCCCATTCACACTAGATGTGAAAGACTACTTAATTTTACTCAGAGGTCTCTTTATCAGGTTTGAGGTTCTTTTACGTGCCATAAATCTATAACAAGGGACCAACAGCTTCAGTTCCCTTCCAAAGGAAGCCACACTTAGAATTTTTTATGTCTGAAATAATCAGGTTGGAACCTGCAACCTTGGGTATATGAAACTAGCATAATAACCACTACCCCATGGAGGGCAATTGTGGACGTGAGATGGCGCAGCACAGCCAAATAGAAGAGCAGCGTGTGTGTACAGCAAGCACTGTAAAATCTTGCATTGCAATCATCTGCTGTTGAACAGTATGCAATACATAGAGGAAGGAATGTAGATTTCTGTTTCTATGCACACAACGCAAGATAAAATTTGGAGTTTGCAAACTCTTACACTTACATCTCATTGTTAATGGAGCATTAGTGTAGTAGTTGTACTCCATGCATATAACCTAGGAGTTGAAGTATGGGAGAGCTAATACATACACACACTAGATTTTAAAACGTTTTCACTTTATTTAAATGTAAGCTATATTTGTAATGCTGTAACAAAAGAGAAAAATAAATCATTACACCACAAATAGTTGGTAGAGAAAACAAAAATATACATTTACAAGGGTTACCCAATAATGCCCCACAATTTATTTTGCAGTGAAAACATATTTCAGAAATGTACAAATTTAGGTGCAACTTACTTGAAGTTTACAACATGTGTATGCAAAGTTTCAGTTTCTTCCAACAGAAAGCATAGGCGTAGAAATGTTTTAAAATGGTATCTATAAGTGACATCCATCACAAACAATGTGGTTGAATTTCTCATGGCAGAGAAAGAAACAGTGGGGAATATTCATAAACATTTGTGCAAAGTCTACAGAACATCTGCAGTCAATAGGTGTACCATTGGTGGCTGGGCACAGAGGGTGGTGCTGCAGAGCCTAAAGATTTGCCACAGGTGGGAAAGCCTCCTATGGCTGTCACGCCTGACATGTTGCAGTGGGCTGATGTCATTCGAGAGGATCAATACATTATGACTTGACAATTGGCACTAAAGCTGTCGGTAAGCAAAGGAAGTTTGGATGTGATTATCAATGAGCTCAGATATACAAGATGAGTTCCCCAGTCTTACTGTTGATCACAAATCCCAAAGAAAAGATATTGCTTCTGATTTGTTGCAATGCTTTGAAGCTGACGGGGAGGCCTTCTTGTACCAGGTTGCGACAGCTGATGAAACATGGGAGCATCACTTTGAACCCAAAACAAAAAGGCAATCAATGGAATGGCATTATGTTCACTTTCCACAGGAGAAAAAACTCAAAACACTTCCTTCAGCTTGAAAAGTTATGATCACAGTGTATTTTGGGATTGTGAGGGCATAACTCGCATTGATGTGATGCCAAAAGGCGGTACCATTAATTCAGAAAATTACGTCAAAACATTAGACAAACTTAAGCAGCACTTACAGTGACTGCAACACCATGTCAACCCAGGGAAGGTTTTCACTCAGCATGACTATGCTGGTCCTCACAAAAGTTTGAGGACTTCTACCCGCATCGCCAAACAGGGTTGGCCAGTGTTACCCCATCCACCCTATAGTACTGATTTGACTCCCTCAGATTTCCACTTGTTTGAGCCACTAAAGAATGCCTTTTGTGGAAGGCATTTCAAATACAACAAAGTGAAAACCTGGCTTTGCAGGCAGAGTAAAGATTTTTACTGACAAGGAATACTCACCCTCATGTCTCACTGGAGAAAGGCCGTGAAACTTGTAGGCGGTTATGTAGAAAAATAAAGTGAGCAGACAAAACATTATTCTTTCACATATGTAAATTTCATTTTTGTGGAATAAATACTTTCGGAGAAAAAAAAATATGGGGTATTATTTATTGGGCAACCCTGGAGTAATTCAATTTTGATTTTCGTTAACCTAACATTACACTATTGCCTGATGCTAACGCTAAACCTTGCAATCTCCAAACTTTCATTTTCGCGTTAACGAGATTCATGAGAAGAAAAAGAAGAAGCATTATTGCAATACATAGAAGCAGAAAAGAAAATTAAATGTATTTATTTTATTATGATGTTCTTTAACCTGACAATGAATCAAATGGGTGAAGTTATCGTCAAAAGAGCCCGGTGTCCCTATCTTAGAGTTACTCGACGTTGGTTTTCTCAGAATAAGAGAATACCCGAAAGAAAACCCTTATCCGGTAACTCACCCTAACCGAAATTCAAACTTGGGACCTCTTGAGCATGAAGTTTTAATTCCTCGAAGAAGATTGCACATATAAAAAACACAAATCAAGTAATTCCACTCCATGAGGTATACATAAACAATTACAAATCTAATGCAACAAATTAGCTTGTTTTACTTTGTTTCTGGATCCCAAAATCTTTATACAATGCTTATGTGAGCAAGCTGTGTTCCTCTGCGAGCTTCAAGTTTATTACCACTATACTCCTGCTGCTGAATCTTTGCAATTGACAGTGTGGGTGGCTACATTGTGGTTGCGAGGTTGCTAGAACACAACAGCTGCTCATGAAGCTATCTATTGTGTCTAAAATCTCATATAAACAGAGTACATAGCAAATGACAAAGAATAACTAATTCATTATTAGTGTTAATTGAAAATAGCACTCACATAATAATTGCAACATGCAAAGAATAAATCATGTATTTCAACAATGTAGAACATATTAATGCAAACTTGATTGTTACAATGCAGAAATGAAACACCATTTTAAAATTGTAAAAGCTCAATTCCATCTAAATCTTAGTCGTCACCATCCTCAGAAGCATAATCGTCATCACTTATTATATTTCATTCCATTGTTAATAATAGCTCTGCCTACAGTGACTTTCAAATGGGATGAGATTTGTCATTGAGCATCACCAGGCCGGCAGCCAGCCACTGTGTTGACATATTGCATTTGCAGTTAACTGGGGAGTAACCCGCTAAGTGATTCACTCTCTAATAAATACTACTTGTGCTAAGACAAAATACTCAAATTTTGCAAAAACTAATTCACGAGGAAGATAGGGAGTAATGTTTTTAGTAGAACCATAAAAACAACAGATTTTTAGCTCAAGAAGTTTTCATAATACACATGAATAAGCATTATGTCGCCAGGCAGATTTGCATGCTCAGTGTGCGAGTGAGAGGGAAATGAAAAGCAACCTGGCAACGCAGAGCACAATAACAGATCTCATTTGCTGCAGAAAAGAACTCTTCCCATTTGAAAAACTTTATAGTCAAGAGTTGCTGCAGTTCGCTGCATGATTTTATCAGCATGAACAAAGGGATGCCCATTAACCTTAACATACTCCTCCCATTCAAAAAATTCCAAGATCCTTCCTAATAATTCCAATTCCTGGCTTTTAAGTGGCACACCTTTGCACAAAGGACTGACTTTGTAAACCATCATATCTCCTAACAGATACATCACGAAGTGACCTCATAGTTTAAGTGACATAAAATAAACAAGAGAAAATACCAGCAAAGGCGCATTTTAATGTTAACCATTTGGATAATTTTTTTATCAATGAAGGATATTTGCAGGCTTAGTTACCTACTGAGCATTTGTGGCTGGATCTAATGCTTGTACAATTAGTAATTTCCAGCAATATGCAAGGATGCCAATAACCTATTACATGTTTAAAGGGCACATATACCATTTTTGCACCAAGTGTATTTGTGAATATTTTCAAAAATATCATAGTCATTACAAAATATTGGTTATATTATGGTTAAATAAATGTAAATAACATAATTACAGCAAGTTTTAAGCTTTGTTAAATCTGGCCCAAACTAATTCCACATGGTAAGAGTTAACATATAAATGGATAAAATATGTTATTGACATTGTTTTTCAATTCCTCTCCTTACTTTATATGAAAAAAAATCTGATGTGTTCCATTCACATGACTTTCTCTACATCTCTGCAACAAATTATTGTTAAAAAGCTTATGCTTTTATTTACTTCATGCTAATCAAGAAAAAATTAGCAGAAATAGTCTTATTACTTGCTTCCTTGTAAGTAGAAGTGAAATAAGGTAGTACCATAGGTTAAAGTGATAGTCAAAAGCTGGTTGCTATAGAAATTGCTAGTCAGGATTTAAATGAAAATAATAAATTATTGGTTAAAGAAAAATGTAGTAAAATATTACAGAATTTGAATAAAAATCACCCTAAAGTAAATCACAATAAACAAATTATTAAATCATTAAAAGAAAAAGATGTAATCTATACTAAAGCTGATAAAGGTAACAGCATTGTAATTTTAAATAAAATTGATTACATTACAGAATGGAACTCATACTTCAAGGTGAAGGTTACAAAAGCATTGATATTAACCCTTTAAAATCCTGCATTTCAATTTATAATAAGACCCTTAATGAAATTAGAAGTATTACAAATAAAGAAAAGCAAATTATAAAAATCAGTAATCCAATTTTACCCAGAATATATGCTCTTCCCAAAATTCATAAACCTGGAAATAAAATGAGACCTATTGTAAATTGCATAAATTCACCTACTTACAGCCTAGCTAAATGGTTAAATAAAA
This sequence comes from Hymenopus coronatus, assembly GCA_030762935.1. Lineage (NCBI taxonomy): Eukaryota > Metazoa > Arthropoda > Insecta > Mantodea > Hymenopodidae > Hymenopus > Hymenopus coronatus. The sequence continues at coordinate 16,094,595 of CM060895.1, forward strand.
AATTCACTAATTTTGAAAAATTTGAGAGTTTAAGTATTAAAAATTCTTTTGAGCTAGTCGAAAGGATCAGCAATATTACATTATCTACTAATGATAAACTTGTTTCTTTTGATGTAACTGCTTTGTTTCCAAGCATTCCTAGAGAAAAACTTTTGACATTTTTAAAAAAATGGTTAAGTTCTATAGAACTGAATGAAGATTTAATAAATGATTTTGTTATCCTTACTAATCTTTGTTTGGATCAAAATTTTTTCAGCTTTAATGACAAATTCTATCAACAAACTTCTGGTTTAGCCATGGGTAGTCCGCTTTCACCTTTTCTTGCTGATCTTTTCATGAGCTATTTTGAAATACAGGTCACTAAAGCATTCCCTCTAATTTTTAAAACTTGGTATAGATATGTAGATGATATATTTGCTATTGTTCCTGATAAACATGTAAATGATGCTTTAAAACTTTTAAATTTACAAGATAAGGCTATAAAATTCACATTAGAAACTGAAAGAGATGGCTATCTCCCTTTCCTGGATTTAAAAATAATAAAAAAGGATAATAAATTGAATTTTGGAATATACAGAAAGCAAACCCACACTAATAATTATATAAAAAATAATGGCTTTAACCCTTTTTCACATAAATTTGCTGTTTTTAATAGTTTAATTTATAGGTTAATTAATTTACCCCTTAATAAAGATGAATTCTATAAAGAATATAAACACATTATTAACACTGATTTAATTAATGGTTTTAATACTGATTTTATAAATAAAAAAATTTAGAAGTTTAAATATCAAAAAGCTATTAAAGATATTTCTACGCTTAAGAAAATAAAAGATAATTACATTTTTAAAAAATTTACTTATTACCCTTGGGCAAATAAAAAATTCACAAATATTTTCAAAGAGCATGGCATAATATTGGTTCCTCAAAATAAATACAGAATAAAAAATTTGTTAGGCTTTTCTAAAAAGGATGAAATTTCAAAAAATAAAAAATCTGGCATTTATCAATTAAACTGTTTAAATTGTGACCTTGTTTATATTGGTAAGACTAAACGTCATTTGGAAACCAGAGTAAAAGAACACTTTAGGAATATTAAATACAAACAAATTGATAAATCAGCTGTAGCAGAACATTTTTGGAAATTTAATCATGAAATAAATACAGATGTTAAATTATTAAAACACTTAAATGGGTCCATAGATTTAATGGTTTGGAAGAAAATATTTATATCAAAGTATAGAAATCATGCAATGAATTTTGATATACCTCCAATTGACACTCTTACCAAATTTGTTTTGATTCCAGTAGTTAGCAATGCATTAGTACACAATCCACCTAGTAGCAGTAACCATAACAGTGTAAACAAGCAACATCAAAAAAGAGACCAAAAGGATATGTTGATAATGCAATGAAATCATTGCGAAACTAGTCCAAGCAAGGATTCCAAAAGATAAGTGAAGATTTGTTGCAACTATTATTTTTATATTAATATTTGTGTTATTCTTCACTGTTACTAGCTTCTTTTTACATTCCTTTGTTTGAATGGAAAGGAGTTGACAAATTCATGTATGGGAAAAGTTAAGTTTTTCAAAGCTGAAATCAAAAACAAGGAATATCTCAAAAATATTAACTCAACAAAAAAAAAAAAAAATGTATATAACCTAAATTGTGTCTTTTAAAGTGCTCTGCATTTTTTGTGTGATAGGTTTTTGTCCATCTCTTACGGTTTAGAAGTTATTCAAAATTCTGTAAAATTCATCCAGAATAAACTAGTCTTCAGAGGCTATTCCCACAAAATACAAGTTAAACATTTTATTTGTCAGATAAATATCTTTAATATATGATATTTTAATCAAAATCGTAAGAGCCATTTTTGAGAAAATAAAAAAATATTCGAAAAAGTTCCATGTAAACGGTAGTTGGAGATAGGGGGATTTTCTTGAAAATCTTTGTATCGCATCCTTGGAAGATACCAAACCTAAATACCAAGTTTGGTTTTTGATGGACTTTTCGTTTTTGAGCTATGCTGCCCACAGACACACACACACACATACGCAGACAGATACATACACAGACATTTTTCTAAAAATATTTTTCTTTTATTCAGGGAGTCTCAAAACATGTATTTCCGGTGAAATCTCAGTATCAAATTTTTGGGTGCATTACAATACCTTCTCTATACACTATATACATAGCACGTATGTGTGAATGGTATTCATTGATGAATTTTATGTCTTGGCAAGTTTAAAGCAATTATCAGTTTTTAACCTGTTTAACTGTGTGCTTAGCTGATAGTCATTTTAAAGAGTGCCAATTCTTAGCACTCCAGACCACACCCTGTTCTAGAACAATAGTGAAGGCCAATTTTCACACATCTGTAAATTCTAACACTTACTCCCACCCTTTTCTGAATCACTCCTGTTTAGCCTTTACATTACTATATATTGCATTGTTATTGGGTTTGTAGTGGCTTGTGTATGTGAATGCAATGGTGAGGCAGACATGTTATGCCATCATTGCAAGATTTCCAAAATTAGTAAGGTAGTTCTCTCGGTCAAAGACCATTAATCGCAAGTAAAACACATCAACTGTTTTCATCCTCCATGGTGTAATGGTTGCCATGCTAACTTCATATATCCAAGATTGCAGGTTCAAACCCAGCAGAGTACAATGGATTTTTTTGGGCGTAAAAACCGTTATCATGGCTTCCTTTGGAAGGGAAGTAAAGCCGTCAGTCCTGTTCATAGATTTACGGCACATAAAATCACTTTAAGTCTGATAAAGAGACCTCTGAGCAAAATCTAGCTGTCTTTCACACTAAGAACCACAGCAGTAATAGATTGTCCATAAATAAAATGCCATTTCATTTTGCATCAATTTTTACATAAAATGAAAATAATGTTAAAAGTTTCTGTCTTAATTATACTTTTAAGCCATTTAAGGAGACAGATTGGTATTAAAATGGCAAAAACTGTGATTTTTAGAGGAAGTTCAATTTTTGTTGGAAACTGAATCCTTGGTATATCTAGAATTTATTCATATATTGATTACATCTTGATTTCAGCTGGAAAGCAGCTAATTTTTTCACCAATCAAAACCTTACGCTTTTTATTTTCTCACACCAGCAATTAAAATTCATTATTATGTTGTGCTAAAAATACAAGTTTCTTTATTATAAGATCAACAGAAAAATGTTATTTCAATTATGATTTTATTGCCTTTGTTCCTATATTTTCAAAACATATTACTAAATTCACTTCTTAGCTAATATTGCATGATAATCAGAAATTTTGGTCGCTTGGAATAAACCTTTGTAAAACTAATTTGGTACATTGCTTGAAATTATGAGCATTTTAGGACATGACATATAATATAAATTAAACATTCATTTGAGTTGAATAGCTCATTTACACCACTTATATTTCAATTACTTAGGACAAGTTTTGAAAAGTACTGTCACTTCCATGAACTTTTATTTGACTGGCCGTGCCATGATTCTTGGGCGTGGCTTGCTTCTGGTAGTGCATCTAGGATCTTCTGGACAAGAATGTCTTCATCAAACAATTTCTTTTCTTCCAGATGCGGATATTCTTGCAAGTTTCCAAATCAGAATTGTTTCTTGTGACTTTTAATAAACTCTACGTCTCCTTTATGTCCATCCCTTATGGTTTACCATTTATACAAGTCATCCAGAGGATAATCCCAGGAAGTTCAAGTTATATATTTCATTTGTCATGAAAATATCTTAAACAAATGGTATTTTAATCAAAATTGTTAGAGCCATTTATGAGAAAATCACAATTTTTTAAAAATGTTCCTTGTGTAGGTTAATTTGGATTGGGAGAATTTTCCCGAAAATCTTTGTGTCACATCCTTGGAAGATGCTAAACTTAAATACCAAGTTTGGTATTAAATGGACTTTTCATTTATGAGCTATCCACGCACCCACACCTTTTTCTAAAAATACTTTTTTTTATTCAGTGCTCCCCAAAACATGTAATTCTAGTGAAATCTTGATATCGAACTTTTGGGTGGATTACAATACCTTCTCTACCTACTATAAACATTGTACGCTCTGTACAGAAAGTAAAAATATTCTGAGAACAAAATAATATCCTAGCATACAAAAATAATTTTTAATACAAATATCTTAAATTCAAAGATCAAATTCCAACAGAAAGCAGAACAGAAATATACTGGATAAATTTCTTGGACTGTGAAAAGTTTTAGAGGGAAAATAAAAAGAAATTTGGCAACTACGAACAAAGAACATCTTAGAAAATTATACAGGAAGATAAATCAGAAGTGACATGGCATTTCTGGAGATATCATGATGTAGAGAAGATGCAGCATTTATTAAAAGATGCAAGAGCTGGGGATTGGAAACTTTGGAAAAACAGAACCACATCTGGAAAAACAGAACTCATTCGATGAATTTTGACATTCCACCTGGAGACATCTTCATTCAGAAGTTCCTGAATCCACCACCTGAGGCAAGCCCATCTATTACAACGCCCGAGAAACATGGCACTGGCAATAAAAAATAAGTTTATAATGAAAGTGACATTAGGTATTAAGTAATTAAAATGTAAGTGGTATAAATATGTTAGAACTCAAATGAATACTTAATTTGGTATAATTTTAGTGCCAATAAATAACCATTTTAACATAACGAAAATGTAAAAAAGGAGCTGGTACCTAATCTGATAAATCTAATGTGCTCCATTCTCTAGCTCTTCCAAAAACAACTTTTCTTACAAAAGATTATTCTTTTGTCTACATCTTGCTAATTAAGATAACCATGACCAGAAATGGTATTATAACTTGCTTCTTTGTAACTAGAAGAGAAACAAGGGAATACACCAAGCTGAACAGATAGTCAAATCTTCCAAAAGTCAATCACTATGTGAAACAATTGAAATTTGATTATTTTTACTTGCTAGTAGTTTGAGAAAAGTTTAAATAGCTTAAAACGAAACCAACGACTCAAAATATCTTATAAACATTAACTCTGCAAAAAAAAGTGCATTGTGTAGTAAGCTTTTGTCCCTTACAATGTACCAGTTGTACAAGTCATCCAAAATGAAGAGGTCTTCAGAGCTATTGCCATAAAATTCAACATATACATTTTGTTTGCCATGAAAATATCTCAAACAATTTTAATAAAAATTGTTACACCCATTTTTGAGAAAATCAAAGTTTTCTGAAACTGTTCCACGTAAAATAGTAGTTAAGGGTGGAAGGATTCTTTTGAGAATCTTTGTGTCGCATCCTTGGAAGATACTGAACATAAATACCAAGTTTGGTATTTAACCAACTTTTTGTTTTTGAGCTATGCTGTGCACACACAGATGGACAAGTTTCTAAAAATCCTTTTTTTGGAATCAAATTTTTGGGTGGAATACATTACCTTCCCTACTATGTACATTGCAATATGTGCTAGAGTAAGTACAGATGGCTTAGCACAAATGGATTGTGAAGGTTTTAAAAATTTTAAAATAATTTACGGGCTGAAAAAAAATTCTGACAACATGTTCTCAAATGCTTTTTCTACCAAATAGAAATGTCAGAAAACGTTGTTGGAAGTGGTTAAGATGGTTGCAAATGCCATAAGGAACTAGGAGAGTATTTTTACTTGAACTAGGGGGGGTAATTCCTGGTGGTGAGAAAGACTTTTCTATCATTAAACTTTAATTAGTTTTTGCATAAAATACAAATTTGTACTTCAAGGTGTACTTTTTTGAATTTTTAATGGTTCAGAATGAAATGTTTATCCTGCACATAATAATAAAATAATCTGAGTATTTAGCTCTTCGATACTGTTAATTTATCAGCTTACTGTTAATTATTGCTATTAACATTTTAGAAAAACTTCATTTAATTTTTCTTAAAATGTTGACAAATTAATAATTCTTCAATTTATAATTTCATTTTTCAAAATACATGTACAGATACTAGCTATTTCTACTCTCAGAATGCAGATTTTCAATTAACTACAATAGTGGCATTAATTCTGGACACTTTTTGTGAATTAGCTTTCAAATTTGAATATTTTATTCTACTCTCTTTCAGCGTCATTCTCTCAGTGTTAACATAATACAGTATTGAACCTTTAACCATAAACTAGTGCCAATTTAGCCTTAATGGGTTATTTTGACTCATTTTAGAAAATATATAATTTTATAAATATATATTTTATTTTATGCTGTATTCAATGTATGAAAATCAGTATTATTACTCTCATATTACATAGAAGGGGTAAAATTTTGGGAAATCTAGTAATTTTAGGATTATGGTATTCGTTGTGTTGCTGAACAGTATGTGGGAATGTCATAATCTTAAAAATACTGCATTTCCGCAATTTTGCCCCCCCCCACCTATTAAATGAAAGTAATAACATATTATAATTTCATATTATATGCATAATAAAATGAAAAACATATTTGGGGATTATATTTTTTATTTTATACTGTATCCAACATGAGTATCAATTATTATTCTTGTATAATAGGGGACCCACGATTGGGAAAATCTGGTATTTTAAGATTACAATGTTCAAGGTGTTGAATTGTCATAATCCCAAAATTAAAAGATTTCTTCAAATGCTGAGAGCTCCTCTATGTAATATGAGAGCAATTAAGTTGCCCTCCATGGTGTAATGGTTACCATGCTAACTTCATAAGCCCAAGGTTGTGGGTTCAAACCCGGGGGAGGACAATGGATTTTTTCAGATATAAAAATCCTTAGCATGGTTTCCTTCAGAAGGGAAGTAAAGCCATTGATCTCATGTCGTAGATTTACGGCACGTAAAAGAACCTCAAGCCTGATAAAAGAGGTCTCTTTAAGCACTCTTTCACACCCAGTATAGAATGGGATGCTAAGAACCCCAGCAGTTAAAGAACATCCATAAATAAAACTAAAAAAAACAAAAAAACATGCATACAGAGAGAGTGTATTTATAAACATATTTTCCAACGTTGGATCAAAGTAACCCATTAAGGGTCAAATTAGTTCCAGTTTATGGCAAAGGGTTTAATGCTGCACTATGGTAACACTTCCTGACCATACTTTATCAGATAAGATTCATCTAAATGGGAGTTGAATGCATAATTTAAATTTGAAAGTTAATTTATCAAAAAGTGTCCAGAATTAATGCCAGTATTTCAGTTCAAATTTTCATTTTAAAAATAATCAAAATTTGAAAAATTAAAAATTAATTTTTGCAAAATAATGAAACGAAGCCAATAAAAATGTTTAATGTAGTGCTTTGTACACTATATTAAGCATTTTAACAGCATGCTCCATTTATTACCTACTGTCCTCCTTAAATTACAAAATCCGGCTAAAACCCAAGCATTTTTAGTGTTGCCATTAGAAAATAAAATTTTACTTCTGCACAGTCATAATTAGTTACTGTAAAATGTTATTTCTTTGGTAACATTTTATGTAAACTTCAGTAATAGAGGGCAAGAACAGCCATTCTGAATAATGAGAAGCTTTTCTTCAAAGTTAGCTAGACTAACTGGTTTTTGTTTTAACTGATGTACATATTCTTGTTGCTCTTCCATCTTCCTATTGCATGTTCTGCTATAGCAATATTTAGTAAAATATAGTATTCATAATTCAGTAAAAATAGAGAATCACACCAATCACTCAATAAAAGTGCCTAATAACACTAAATAGTGACACAAATAATAACCCTGCAACAATTCACTTGTGACCGAAAGGCACTAAGGTGAGAATGCATCTCAGGTTGAGGTTTGCATGATATGAATGCTAATGAGGGCCTACAGCAGTTGAATGTGCATATGCTTGACAGATGTGCTTAAACTTGCCATGACTGGCACAGGAGAAAGTCAGTGTGGTGATAGATCAGTAGTTGTAGTAGTTTTCAATCCGCTGGTATCAGGCATGAGTTGCACAGCCTTTTGATTTGTTATGCACATATATCACTTCTTTCTGATTTAATCTAGCCACACATTCTATAAAATTATCTTACTACTTTTCTTGGTCACCACTGGTATTATGATTGACCAAATGCTTCGCCACTGATGTAATGGAGTCAAAGAAGACCATAAGACCTTTCTTCATGCAGGTGTGGTCATCCTTTGGGGTGTCTCCCCTCATCCTTCCCTTGACGAAGGATGCAGGGTCCTCAGAGCATATATGCGGTGCATTGCCCTAGTGTATAGGGACCCTGTCCATGTGTAATCCTAATCCTTTCTCCAGCAACAAAGAGAGAGTAGTTTCAGCTGCCAGGGTTGCTGCACCACCCTCTTGGTGCTCCCTAATGGAGCGTGGGTGTTCAAATTTTCAAATGTATGGAAGTCATGTATGTCTGTGTGGCCTGTTTGCCTGCAGCCACCAGCTGCTTCACCTTAACCATGCCTCTCAGGAGAATACCCACAACAGATCCATTACAGTGTCACAGATTGTGAGGTGTCCCTCTCCATTACAATATCCCAATCCTAGCTATGTTTATGTTTAAAGATTTTTTTTTTTTATTCTTCCATGAGCAAATCTTTCCCTGACCTCAGAAAAACTTTCTTGCAAGGATATTCAGAGAGAGAGAGAGAGAGAGAGAGAGAGAGAGAGAGAGAGAGAGGGAGAGAGAGAGCATTTTCATACAATGATCTTTTATGACTTCAAATGTAGCTTAAATGAATGGGACTATTCTCTGTCTTGTGCAACTGTGTTCTGCTGGTTTGGAGGATTCAAGAGGTGACAGCAATCTTTTAAAGTTGAAGAGAAGAGTGGCAGACCAACAGTAGTAGTGACTGAGAAAAACATCTTCACTATGGAAGCAATGATTGAGGGTCCAAGCCCTATATAAAAGGACATTAAGCTGGTATTAACAATAAGTTTGCTGTTTCAACCATCCTGAACACTTTCTGTAAAAAATGTATCAAGATGGGTGCCCCACAATTATCTGAAGCATTGGAGCTCCATTGGATGGAATGTAGCTAGGATTTCACGTGGAAAGTCTTGCCATGTTTCAGATATTGTTACGGGTGACAAAACATGGATACATCAGCTTGACCCAGGAACAAAATATCAACCACCTGTCAAAATCAATAGAGCAAGGAGTGCTGGAAAAAAAAAATGGTTGCATCTTTCTTCTGCATAAGTGGTCACTTGGCAACAGTTGTGCTCGAAAATCAGAAAACTGTTACTGCAAAATGGTATAAAAGTGTTGCAAAAAAAATCCAAGAAAAGCACCCAGACACAGGACTAAGGGGTATTTTATTGCATTATGACAATGTATCAGCTATAACCACTAATGTAGGTAACAAGGGAGTTCCTGCAAGAAACTGAGGCAAAAATATTGACTCATCCACTCTATAGTCCTTATCTGGCACCATGTGATTTCTTCCAGTTTCCTACAGTGAAGAAACAGCTTCAAAGTCATTGGTTTTCTAGTCCTGAAGAAGCTGTTACAGCATACAAAGAGGAGTTATCTGCAATGCCGGAAACTGAGTGGACTGGATGCTTCCAGAAGATGGAATGCTGCATACAGTGCCAGGGAGAATACTTTGAGAAACTGAGATAAACAAAACGTTTTTAGGTATATGCATTATTTGCAGTCAACAATATTTATCTAGTGACCTTGTATTATGGTGGAGATTTTATGAATCATTTACCAATGTAAATTATGCTACATATCTGCTTATTTTACCTATATGTATATTTTATTAATTTAATCTTCAGATTTGACTTAGAAATTTGATATTTACAAATAATAATGTGCCATTGAGTAAGATTTGAAGCTTAGCAACACATGATAGTTCACATGCAATGCAACCAATAGCTCATGTGCATTGGGGAATATCGTCCTTTTCTATTGTAGCCATTCCCTCATTATAAAGTTGACTCTTAAAGACTTCTTGAAATTGAATTTAAGTATGGTGGTTTAACTTATGCATAATATTGAATTTTGTTTACATTTTATTGATTGGTATCATTAAGATTTGTAAAATGTAATCTAATCATCAATACAAAAGAAAACATTTCAAAATATTCACCCAAGAATAGTTTTAGATATTAAATTCTGAAAATATTCCTTCAAATTCACAATCATTCTGCAGTTGAAGCTTCAGATCAGTGAAATGGTGACCTTGTTTTCATGTATTCATGACAAAAGAATTTTTTTTGCATGCTCTTCAACTGCTGTGGCTCGCAGCATCCCATTCTATCATGGGCATGAAAAATCACAATTTTTACCCAGAGGCATTTCTATTAGGCGTGAGGTTCTTTTACGTACCGTTAAAGTATGATATGGTACCAACAGCTTTACTTCCTTTCCAAAGTTACTGTAAGAATTTTTATGCCCGAAAAAAAAAATCAATTGCCCTCTGCTAGGCTTGAACCCATGATCTTGAGCACTAGAGGCCAGCATGTTACCTCTAGAACACGGAGGACAACATGATAAATACAAAGGTAAGCAAACTAGGCTACAGGGCTATACTCTTCAATATGAAACATTAGTTTTGATGAGAAAACAATAATATGATTTCCACAATAGTTCTATTCACAGACGTTACATTTAAAGGATTAACTGTAAAATTTATGTTACTATGATGATTTAATATTTTTCTGTGTGTTAATAAGTCTAGGAAGCTATACTTCCACAATATGTATTAATGGGTCTATGTGGCTGAAATTGTTATACTGAGAGTTTATGAGTCAAGGCCAAAATTCTGTATTATCTATTAATGAGTCTTGGAGGCCAAAATTCTGAAGCATGTGTTAATATGTCTAGGTGGCCAAAATTCTGTATTATCTATTAATGAGTCTTGGAGGCCATAATTCTGTACTGTGTGTTAATGAGTCTGTGTGGCCAAAATTCTGCATAGTGTATTAATGATTCTAGGAGGCCAAAATTCTGTATTATCTGTTGATGAATCTAAGTGGCCAAAATTCTGTATTATCTATTAACGAGTCTTGGAGGCCAAAATTCTGTATCATGCGTTAATGTGTCTTGTGTTATGGGTGAGGAAGTGGCCAAAGTTGCTGCATTATGCCAGGACTCTAGGTGGTCAAAACTACTGCAAGAAAGAAAAGGAATATAAGGGAACTGCTGAGTTATTCAGGAGCAAGTGGCATGTGCAACTACTGTCACACAGGACAAAGTCTATGCAGCCAAGATGGCAGTTTCTTTGTTTAAATATGCATTTATAAACAAAGTACAATAACTTAGCTATTTATTAACTACCAAATGAGAGTAAAGTATGTACACTAAGAAACTCAAAAATAATATTCTAAATTACTATCTATCTTTCTCCCCCACAAACCATTGTAAAATTCCTTTAAAATAGCAAAAAATCTGAGTGCAAATAACATGGAATTCAGACTGTCAGTGAATCACATTTCAGCAAGCCTACACTGCCTATTACTCTGTTTAGCAGTTCTCTGTGATGGTGATTCTACCCGAGTGTAGGTTCAGAATCCTTTACCTACTTAGCAGCTACATATAAATTGTTCATATTTAGTTGCATTTATGAGGGTTGTTCAATAAAAACTGGCTCTAATGTCTGTACAACAATTTATTGTCAAATACCACTCATACACACTTTTGTCTCCCTCAAAATACCCCCAATGCAATGCATTTGTCCCACCTCCTTTGCCATTCCTGGAAGACGTGCATTCTTTGATATCCTCTTCAGGGTTGCCTCTAAAGCTTTTGTGCTTTGGTTTCGTTGTCGAACTGCCGTCCCCTTTTGGCTGTTGGGTTGAGAAAAAAGTCATACATAACCAAGTCAAGTATAGCATGGATGGTGTACATAGAGATGCCTTTTTTGCCAGGAACCCAGTAACAGCATTAGCAACATGAGGCTTCTCATTGTCATTATGGAGCTTCCATTTCCCAATGAGGTTCCTTTGTTTTTTGGGGATGTAGTCCTTTATCAGTTGCTTCAGGACATTCTTGTAGTAATGTGCAGTGACTGTAAGGTGCCTTGGAACTGTGTGCATGTACACCATCCCTTGGTAATCAAAAAAAAGTGATGACCATGGCCTTATTGGCAGACTTCCGCACTCTTGCCTTTTGTGGTAATGGTTGACCATGTTGCAACCATTCTGTGCTGCTCTGCTTCATCTATGGGTCACAACAATACATGCATGCTTCATCAGCAGTATTGATATTCTGCCACCAAGCATCACCCTCGACCTCAACACATTGTTTCCAATAGTGGCACATATCAACGCAAGCCTGCTTTTGCTGTGGAGTAAACAGTTGCAGTATCCATTGAGTACACACCCTAGACATGTGCAAATGTTCTTTCAGAATTGTATGAGTACTCCCAACTGATATCCCAAGGATTCATGCAAGCTGTCTCACAGTGAGACACGAGTCATCACCAATAATGATACCTGCTGTGTTGAGTATTTCATCAGTAATTGCAGTAATAGGTGCACCTTCCACTCCCTGCTATTCAGCACTTTCCCAGCCATATTTGAAAGCATGATGCCAACAGAAACATGCCCGACGAGACATAGCAGAGTCCCCATATGTCCTCTTCAGATCATAGCTTGCAGTAGCTCTTTTCTTCAACAGAACACAAAATTTAATCGTATAACGCTGCTCACAAAAATAAGCCATAAGAATATTTAGAGGCAATTACTAAACACATTCACTCTCAAACACTGCCAACAATCGACTGCTGAAGCTATCGCTGCAAAACTTTCAGTGATTAACAATTACAGTTAGTATTTGCTCTGCATGCAGACAGATGTCACAAGTAGTCAGTTAAAAGAAGAGAAAAAAAATCAGTGCCAGTCTTTATTGAACACCATCGTATATATATGAATTGTCCCTGCATTATCCATATCGTATAAAACAATCACAATTTGCACTAGATGATCTGTAACTATAGTGATCTAGATTTGAAAGTGTTGAAAGCATTAACTTGTTCAGATTTGAAATGTGCTAGATTGCCAAGGTTTTTGATTTTCTTTTGGGATTAATGGGGTTTTAGCTTCACAAATTCCTTGGCTACACTTTGCCCTCCACCTTGGGCAATATTTGCAACTTAGGGCTCTAAAAGTTTATAACAGAGTGTAAATAACTATAAAGCAGCTCTAATGACAGAATAACAAAAGTACCAAATCCGGATCACATGTGGAAGTAGTGGAACTTTGACTTATTAATTGGTATTTCTAATTCATACAGTATTGCTGATTTGAACGAATGGTTATAGTATTTCTGTTTAGGGGCAGAGGAACAATTATCAATTGTATAGTTCATTGGTGAAAGCTGTTTGCTATATGAGTATTTGATGTTTGAAAGCTCTGCTCACTATTGATTCTCATGACTGAAAAACAAATTAAATGCAGGCTTGACCATGCTCATTTGTTTGGGTTCCAACTAAATCCATCCATTTTCTGCCTCCGCTATGAACACTCAGTTCTCCTGCCTGGGATTTTCTCTCGGGATGTCAGTGCACTGTTACAAGGGAAAGTACTGGTGAGAATAGCCACGATGTCACAGTGGAAGCAGTGGTGGGGGCTCAGATGGAAGAACAAAAAGTTGGAACCATTGCAATTTACATTAATGTGTAACGTTTATTGTTTGACTTCACATTTATTATTCATGTATTTAATATTATTTATTTTGTAATTTTCCCCTTAATTTTCAAATACATCTTACTTTATTTCAAAATAATGGGGCAAAGAACAGATGGTTTGGATGTGAAAGGAATAAAGTTTTACTTCTTTATTTTAAAAGAAAGAAATCTTTACATGTGAAAGGAATGACATTTCTTTTTTTAATTTAAAGAAATAGGACAAGGAAAGGAGTTTACAACAAATGCTTTAAGAATGAGGCATTCATGTCAAAGAATTACAGACAAAGATGCATGGTACACCGGGATTGAAAAAAAATAGTGGTGGCTGTCACATAGTCGAAAGCACATATCTGGGTGCTCTCATATGGTCAAAGGTGGAAGCACTGACATTCATGGAGGGGAGGTTGAAATGGTTACAAATGGCAGGAACCTGAACAGATCACTATTACTGCACGTTTTAGGTTAAGCAGAGTCCCGATTTGCGTAGGGGCAAAAAATTTTATTTTGCCCTCTGCTTCTTGTGAAGCTCATTTTGGTGAAAATTTTGACAGACAACAATTTTGTATTAATTTCTTTTCGCTCCATGCATCAAACATTTCTGGAGTGTTCTCAAAATGCAGAGTAAGACAATGGCAAATTATTTATACATTTAATGACTACAGAGAGCATCACAATGAACTTCCGAGGTCACTATCAAGCTGAACTGAACAATTTATGCCTGTTGATTTTTAGGCTCCATGTGCATATACAGCATGTTTGACAGAATCTCAAACTTTATCTCAGTGTAAAATTCAATCAATGCATATTTATTTTAAGAGAGAATGATTAAAGGGCACTCCTGTCAAGGGTAATTCAAACGCAGATACACATTAAAATATAGCTTAGATGCTGACCGTAAACCTAATAACTTATTTGTTCTGTTGTCCCCCAAATGGACGATGTAATTTTGGGGGCTCTTAATAAGTAAATGCATTTTCAAAAACAAAAGTATAATGTATTGACAATTTCACAGAGCATAACCTGTTTTGTTAAAAATACAATGAATAATTCAATATAAACTTGTACTTACATGTGTTGCAGATATGATAAATACAACACAGGCTCAAAACAGTATGCGACTGACAACCATCATTTATTTTCAGGGAGCTTCTGTAAGCAAAACAAATCTTTTGTCATAAACGTCGGTATAAATGCTCTCCGTAATTACCATTTATAGTAGACTCCTAACTCTTTGCTTTTAAAACTCCTACCCTATAAGTTTTCCAAAAAGAGGAACCGCACAAAAACTATATCCATGTTCTTAAATTCAGAGAACTGTTAGTGCCGCCTTTTATGCAACTCCTTAATGAACGCACTGTCAGTTCTGCCTCAAAATTCATTGCAAAAAACGCGTCTTTTGTATCCTAAACACAAATTTAGTTCAATTTAATGGCATAAAACACTGAGTTCTCGTAACATGGATTTTGCGTCGAATAAATATTCATACTGAAATCAACTTACTAGGTAGAGTGCACCTACAAATTGACAAAAGCTTTCGTCTTTCTCACTCACTATTTTATGTCCGCCATTGAAACAACATGTATGCGACTGCTGTCATTGCTGCCAATGTCTCCGATTATTTTCATTGATTTTTATTTGTTTAGCTTTTGACATTCAGTAACAGATGCACAATAGCTACTTAATTTAACACTCAATTCATTCGTTTAACGTATATTTTCTGCTCCAAAAGTACTGTAAAGACTATACAGTTTCTATTCCATCGTTTTGGGTTAAACTGACAGGTAGCGTTCATAAAAAGTATTTTTGTGCTACACTTTTCCCGCCTAGACAGTACAAAGTAATACTGGATGACCTTGAGTATTTGTTGTTTATTTTGTATTTATGGCGGCGGGGAGTGACTTTTCGACTTAACAGGAATTTTGACTAAATGGAAATCGTCCATTATTAAGCCGCAATAAAAAGTCTTACGCGGTTTTATTTATGGCCACGACAGCACCGCAGAGTATGCTTAGGGGCCCGCCGGCAATGAATAAATGAACACGTACCCCCTTTTCTAATTAAAAAGTTTGTATTTTACTTGTATCTCAAATAATGAACCCTATATATCAATAATTAAAAACTAAGGAAGCTTATTAGATTACTTAAGCTAAACTCATCAGCAAAATATAAGAATTAAAATAATAATAATAATAATAATAATAATAATAATAATAATAATAATAATAATAATAATAATAATAATAATAATAATAATAATAATAATAATAATAATAATAATAATCGCATAGTACTTAGGTGAGAAGACCTTAACGCACAAATCAGGCTCCATGAAGTGAATGTGAAAGATAAGTGGCACTTAAAATAATTGCATTTTATTTTATTTATGAACGCTCTTTAACCGCTGCGGTTCTTAAGTGTTCCATTCTACATATGTTAGGCATGAAAGACCGTATTGCTCTGAGGCCTTCTTTGTCGGGCTAGAGGTTCTTTTAGGTGCCGTAAGTCTACGACACGGGACCAACGGCTTTACTTCCCTTCCAAAGGAAGCTATGTTAAGAATTTTTATTACGCCCGAAAAAAAGCCATCGTCCTCCACAGAGTTTGAACTCGCGACCTCAGGAACCAGAGGCTAAACTTGTTACCCGTAGAACACGAAGACGATGTCCGTGATATCATGCACAGAATGTGGCGTGTTTATTTATCATGCACGCCAAATAATAAGATAATGCAGTATCGTTATGCAAGCTCGTAATCCTGAGCTTTCTATCAAGTGGCTCAAAAGTGCCGAATTACACGTTTGCTGATATGCATATTAATCTGTGAGATATGCCTTTCTATATTAAAAGTGTTGCAGAACTCAATGGGGCAATTTCAAGTTAGCAAGGCCAATGGGGAACTGGCGCATTAGCATGAGTGACCATTTCTTTTGCTTATCAACGAAGATGAGAACGGATCTTGCTCGTTGATAAGCAGTTCCGAGGTTTGCACTAGAGTGTACAGTCCTATAATGGACAAGAGCAGTGTAAATAGCCCGAGAGGTCATAAAATGTTTTCTGCTTCAGTTTCAGAGACTTTGTTTACGAGGGAATAAACTCACATTTTAGATTGACAATAATTAAAATGTCTTTCTTTGAGCTATTCAGTATCCGCCGCCCATAGCAACATTTGTAATAGTGTTTACACTGTTGTTGTCTAACATTGTGGACTATACGCATTTACATTTAAATCAAAATATTAAAGCACCTAAAGGAAAAATCATAGACATGAGAACGCTTAGTGTTTCACTCTTTTATTCGCTTATTATTATTATTATTATTATTATTATTATTATTATTATTATTATTATTATTATTATTATTATAACTGCTGTTGTTACTACTAGTACATTTTTACTTTCTCTACATGTACTGTGTATACATGGTGTATAGAGAAGGTATTGTATTGCACCCAAAAATTCGATACCGAGATTTCATCGGAAATATATGTTTTGGGATCTCATCATTTTTAAAAAAATATGTGCGTGTGTGAGTGTCTATCTGTCTATTAGTTTGTGTGTGTGTGTGTGTGTGTGCGTGCGCGCGCGCGCGTTCGCCTGTGTGCAGCATAGCTCAAAAACTATAAGTCCGTCATATACCAAACTTGATATTTAAGCTCAGTATCTTCCAAGGAGAAATTTTCAAACATTTGATTTTCTCAAAAATGGCTCTAACGATTTTGATTAAAGTAGATAGTATATCATGACATGACAAAAACAATCTATGTGCTCCATTCACGTGGCTTTCTCTACATCTCTGTAACAAGTTATTGTTAAAAAGTATATTTTTCTACCTACTTTATGATAATGGAGATAAACATTAGCAGAAATTGTTTTAATTACTTCTTTCCTTGTAAGTAGAAGGGAAACAATGGAACATACTAGGCTAAAGAGATAGATCTTTACAAGCTGATTGTCATGTGATTGAAATCCGTTTCTATGCATTGCCAGAAATTTACA
This sequence comes from Hymenopus coronatus, assembly GCA_030762935.1. NCBI lineage: Eukaryota > Metazoa > Arthropoda > Insecta > Mantodea > Hymenopodidae > Hymenopus > Hymenopus coronatus. The sequence continues at coordinate 16,112,154 of CM060895.1, forward strand.
ACTTTCCGTGTCAGAAGTTTAAGTATGTTAAATCTGAAACAAATAACAAGAAATATCTCAGAAATTGTAAATTCCAAGAAAAAAAATATATACAACATAAATTATGTGTTTTAACGAGATCTACATTTTTATGCAGAAAGTTTTTGTCTGTCTCTTACGGTTTATCAGTTATGCAAAATTCTTCCAGAATAAAGTAATTTGTAGAGGCTATTCTAGAAAATTCAAAATATACATTTTATTTGGCGTGTAAATATCTTTAATATACGGTATTTTAATTAAAATCGCTACAGCTATTTTTGAGAAAATCAACATTTTCGAATTTTTTTTCCATGTAAAGGGTACTTTGGGGTAGGGAGATTTTTTTCAAAATTTTCATGTCACCTCCCTGGAAGTTACTAAACTTAAATATTAAGTTTAGTATTTTACAACTTTCGTTTTTTAGTTATTGTGTTCATAGACGCACGGACACATACACACACGGACCTTTTTTTGAAAATGCGTTTTTTGGTTATAGGGGACTCTGAAACGTGTATTTCCGTTGAAATCTCGGTATCGACTTTTTGGGTGGAATGCAATACCTTCTCTATGCACTATGTACATAGAACGTGTAGAGAAAGTAACAAATCTAATGTTTTCCATTCACATGACTTTCTCTACATCTCTATAACAAATTATTCCTAATAAGCTTATTCTTCTGTTCACTTCTTTGCTAATCGAGATAAATATTAGCAGACATTTTCTTAATCTCGTACTTGCTTACTTTCAGGCTAAAACGAATGCTCTCTTAAAAGCTGGTTACCACGTGGTTGAAATCCGTTTCTATGCAGGGCCAGGAGTTTACAGCTTTCCGTGTGAAAAAAAGTTTAAGTATTTTAAATCTGAAACAACTAACAAGGAATATCCCAGAAATGGTCAGTTCCACGAAAAAAACCAAAAAAAAAAAAAAAAAAAAAACCCGTATATGACATAAATTGTGTGTTTTAACGTGATCTACAGTTTTTGTGTAGTACGTTTCTGTCTATCTCGTACGGTTTAACTGTAACGCAACAGAGGCTATTCCCAGAAAATTCAAGATATACGTTTTATTTGCAATATAAATATCTTTAATATACGGTATTTTAATCAAGATCGTTAGAGCCATGTTTGAGAAAATCAACATTTTCGAAATGTTTTACATGTAAAGATAGTTTGGGGTGGAGAGATTTTTCTGAAAATGTTCGTGTCACATCTCTGGAAGATACTAAACTTAAACATCAGGTTTGGTATTTTACCGGTTTCGAGTTATCGTGTTCACAGACACACGGACACACACACACACACACACACACACACACACACACACACATGCGGACCTTTTTTTCAGAAATGCTTTTTTTGGATACAGGGGACCATAAAACATGTATTTCCGGTGAAATCTCGGTATGGAATTTTTGGGTGCAATACAATACCTTCTCTATATACTATGTGCGTGTAGTGAAATTAAAAATGTATAAATGCATTTTCTTGGAATAGCGTCTGAGGACATCTTTATTCTGGATGAATTATGTGGAATTTTGCATAATTGGTAAACTGTAAGAGATAAACAAAAACTTATCTAACAAAACATGTAGAGCTCGTTAAAACACACGATTTATGTTATATTTTTTCGTGGAGTTGGCTGTTCTTATAGCCATACAAACAAAGGAATTTCAATCACTTTTGACTATCACTTTAACCTATGGTACTCCCTTATTTCCCTCCTACTTACAAGGAAGCAAGAATTACGACCATTAGCAAAAAATAAATAGAAGAATAAGCTTTTTAATTTGTTGCAGAGCCGTAGAGAAAGTCATGTGAATGGAACGCATAAGATTTTTCAAATTTATCGTAATTGCAATAAAATGAACATAAAACATAATGTTTTATTTTCGAAACTCAGGTATTTTTAAACCCTGGACAGTGTAAGAATGGAGGTCACGTGTGCTGAAATCCCTGACGATGGTAAGCCTATGTCTCCCACACCCACACAGAGCCACCTACACGCACACACCCACACAACTGCTGCTCCGTATTCGTCCTTGTTAGGGATTAACCCGACCACATTCGGGAGGTCGTGCGTTCGATTCCCGCGGCCGTCCTTCATCACTAGGGGACCGATAGCGGGACACACGTGGATACCAGTTGATACCTACCGAGTGGAGACCGACCTGCAATGGCGCCGCATGTAAACAACCTGTAGTAACGTTGGGGAACGTGGTTCCACGCAGCAGTATACTATGTTGTATATGACAATACTGTTTTACAGGTAATTAATGCCTTTGATGATAATGCATGCTCTACAAGCAAGATTGTAACATCTCTTGCTTCAAATGGATTACATGATGTTTTGTAATTCATACAGAAGAACTTTGTAGGTATATTTATCGCAATAACACATATTTGGAAACATCGAACATTGAAATGCCTCGAGCCTTGAAAGCTAGACCGCGTGAAAAAGAAAGCGAAGACTGTTTGAAAAAATGTTGGATTTTCAATAATGCATGAAATACGAAATGTTTTACGGAAATAATTGCTAATGGAGTATCTTACCCAACAGTCGATGATGTGTCTCATTTCCGTTTTGCTCCTATCACAGCTTGTGATGTGGAGCGAAGTTTTTCACAATATAAAGCCTGTTTACGTGCCAATCAGAGATTATTCACTTTTGAGATGTTACGTTGTCTTGAGAGGAAATATGAAGGAAATGAAACGGATAATGATGCTGATGACTTGTTGCACAACAGCAATTGCATAACTGCAAATATTAAAATTGTTAGTTCCCGTAAACCAGCGATATTCATGTTTACCACCCCTCCAACCTCAATCGCCTTCCACTGCTAGTGAAAACATCACAGTCTATCACGTAATCATTTTCCTCCAATTAGTACTACTACGTACACACTGCATTGTCAACACATCACAACTATATACCATGCTGTGCTAACTTCGACTCTGTCCCGCTATTGGTCCCCAAGATGCTATCCCTATTCATCAGCCATGGATTTTTTCGGGGCTTTCTCCGGGTCACTAAGCGAATGCTGGGAAGTTTCATACTCCCTCTGAATGTTCAGCTCCCTCATTTCCTTATCATACCTTTCAGGGTTGAAGAACCAGATGACGCTGTTCGGCGAGTTGCGGCTGGATGATGACTTACGCACTAAAAAAGGTTCTATCCTGGCATCGCCATCGGTACCGCTCGATAGGGCCCGCGACGCAGGGGCTGGCGCTTTCCAGTTTCCCCTGCCATCGAATTCCATCTGTGCTCCATCTTCATTCCATATATCATCATGTTATCACCCTCCGCGCCATAGTAAAAGTGGGTGTTAAACACTATAAAAAATCGGTCTCTTCCCTCATCCTTCCCCCCCTGGGAGACGCAAAGGGCCTAAGGGTCTACAGATATACCTCTGCCCCAGTGCCTGGGGACCCATCTGCGTGAGGTACTAATTCTAATCCTAGGGGTTAATCACAGAAGTTGACACTTGAATGTAGGATGGTATGAAATTGAGTTTTTGGCAGTGGCAGCTCGTGGCCTAATGTATGGGCGAAGCTCTTATCACTAAAAAATCACATGCAACATACCTATTTCTTATACATTAAGTTAGCACTTCTCTGTTATGTTGTCCTAAAAAGGCTGCAATGCCAACAAAATAGTTTCTCTAAATAACTACCACACCATCACTCATATTCACTGTACCATGAATTTTTAAACTGATTTTTGTAACATTTCACAGCTTTTGTTCCACTTTTTATGCTGACAAATTAAGAATGAGGTTTTACTATGTCCATAGTATGTATATAGAGAAAATAATAAGTGAAGTGGAGCTTCATTAGCTTCACCTGTATAGCTATCACTGGTGTTTGGTAGGAGTGTGAAGTTTATAGGCTCCTTAATGTTTCCCATTTCAGGAGCAATATACTTGCCACTACTCCTCTGGGTCTTTGTGCCAAAATAGGTACTGTTTTTAGAATTTTGGTGACCACCTCCATAGGGAGGGGGAGTACTTAGTTCAGCTTATCTGTTGGCTACTTTAATGCCTTAATTACCGGGGATGACTTAAAACCAAGCAAGGAACCCAGTAATGCCTATAGTGGTGTTCTGTGGGAAAATAGCCCCCCAGAGATTTGACAAGGGTATTCTCATGAAGGGCCAATCTGGTATAGAAATTTTGAACCTGGTGCCTAATCACATCATCCACATTGAAGCATCATGTAGTAGCCTAACTCAGAAATACAGCAGATGGAATAGACAGACCATAGTCCCCAATTCCACATCCACTGTAACCTAAGAAGTCAGGAGTCTACTGCCAAGCCCCACACTTTGCAGGCAACAAGCATCAGAGATTAAAAAATGCCATGTCAAGATAACTCCATGCCTCTGCTGTTGAGTGATCAGCATTCTGGCTTCAAAACCCAGAGGTCCCAGGTTCAATACCCAGCTGGGGAGGGAAATTTTTTTTTAACCACAACCATTCCCTAACTTCCATAGAGTCTGGAAGCATAAATGTGGGCATGTTAAATTATATTAAAATCAGCTTTAAGAAACCCTACAGTTCACTGAACAATATCACTACCTGTTTTTTCTAGGTCAAAGCCCATTGAAATGACCAAACAAATAAATGGGGCTGTACAAATGAAACGATTAAACAAAAAAAAAAAACAAAAAAAAATCCTATGTCAGTTGAGCATCAAACTTTATATTTAAGTCAGTATCTTCCAGGGATGTGGCATTATGATTTTCAGGAAAGTTCCTCCATCCCAAACTGCACTTTATATTGAAGATTTACAATTTTCTCAAAAGTGGCTCTAAAGATTTTTATTAAAATGCTGCATATTAATGATATTTATCTGACAAATAAAATGTATATCTTGAATTTTCTGGGAACAGCCTCTGAAGACCTCTTCATTCTGGATGATGTTTCCATTAATTAGTGAACCATAAGAGACAGACAAAATCTCACTTAACAAAAACTACAGAACTTATTAAAGCACATACTTTTGTCAAATAGAGTTTTTTAGTGTTAACCATTTCTGAGATATTCCTTGATATAGGTGTACATTTTTCAACACAAAATTTTCTCAACTGGGAAGTCTTCATTCATCTTTGGTTTTTTTTTACTCCTAATTGTGTAAAAAGAACTGAATGCCAATGCCATTTTATCTCAAAGCAACCAGCCTTTAAACGATCCAACTATCGCTTCAGCTTAGGGTATTTTTCTATTTTCATTTTACTTACAAGTAAATAGGTAATAAGACCATATCTACCAATGTTTATCACGATTAACATGAAGACAAAAGAATAAGCTTTTCTAAGAATAGGTTGTTGTAAAATAAAAAAAAATCATGTGAATGGAATGCATCAGATTTTGTTCAGGATATTTGCATGACAAATAAAATGGATATATTGAACTTTCTGGGATTAATAGTCTGTTAAGTTCTCTTCATTCGCAAGAAATTTGTATAATTTTGTATAATTGGTAAACTATAAGACATAAAAAGTACAATATAAAAGCTATACATCTCTTTAAAATACACAGTTTATTTCAAATAGTTTTTCTGCGGCAGGTATCAGCCATTTCTACTATCAGAGACATGTTTATGTGAACCTTTTGTAACTGTGTACCACACACATCCTCTTGAGGCAGGGGCATTTTATTCTGCTAACTGTATCCATTATTATTGGTTTGAAATTGTTCAATTTTTTTTTATTTTATTTAACTTTTCTTTGTAATGTGCTGTTGCTATTCAGCTGTTTCTTGCAATATTGTATAACAGTATGAAATTTTTAGGCAGCATTTAATAAGTTGATTTTTAAACATTTGACTATTGATTTGGTTTCCTCTATTACTTGTTTATCTCGATTAATATGAAGCAAATAGAAAAATCTTCTGTGTTCCATTCACATGACTTTTTCTACATATCTGCAAAAAATTATTGTTAAAAAGCTTATGCTTCTGTTTACTTCATGCTAATCGAGAAAAAATTAACAGAAATAATCTTATTACTTGCTTCCTTGTAAGTAGAAGCGATATAAGGGAGTACCATAGGTTAAAGTGATAGTCAAAAGCTGGTTGCTATGTGAATGAAGTCCCTTTGTTTGTATGGACAGGAGTTGACAAATTCCTGTATAAGTTTTTAAAGGTGAAACCAAACACAAGGAATATCTCAAAAACGACCAACTCTGCGAAAAAAATGTATATAACATAAATTGTGCATTTTAACATGCTCTACATATTTTGTGTGGTTAAGTTTTCGTCCACCTCTTACAGTTTAGCAATGCAAAATTCCGTAAAATTCATCCAGAATAAAGTAGTCTTTAGAGGCTATTCCCAGAAAATTCAAAATATACATTTTATTTGTCAGGTAAATATCTTTAAAATACAATATTTTAATCAAAATCATTAGAGCCATTTTTAAGAAAATAAAAAAAAATTGAAAAAAGTTCTATGTAAAGGGTAGTTTGGGGTGGGGGGACTTTTTTTAAAAATCTTCATGTCGCATCCCTGGAAGATATTAAACTTAAATACCAAATTTGGTATTTTACCAACTTTTCGTTTTTAGGTTAAAAAACATGCGCGCGCGTGCACCCCCACCCACCCCACCCCACCCCCACACCCACACCCACACACACAGAGGCCTTTTTCTGAAAATACTTTTTTTGGATACAGGTGACCCTAAAACATATATTTGTGGTGAAATCTCAGTATCAAAATTTTGGGTGGAGGGTACATAGTACATATAGAGAAAGTAAAAATGGACTTTTGTAAGAATAGTTTATATAAGTTATGTAAAGGTAATCAATAATGGGTTGAGAAAGCCATGTGAAAATAACATAAGACAATATTTCTGTTATCTTCTTAAACTGATTAGTTATTTTCTTTAAACTTCAAAGTATTTCACTTTATCTGTTTTTAGACTGATTTGATTTGAAAAATTTCTTGTCTAAATCTTAACAAAAAATAAACATCAAACTTACTGAAATATTTTTAGCCATTATAAAAATGATAAAAGTGAACCAAAGGGAAGAGGCATGGAAAAAGTATGGGATAGTTAGAGTAAAAGCAGACAGAGTGTGAAAAAGGTAAAGAGTGAAAAGAAGATAGAGATGGATATAAAATGAAGAAGGCAAAGAAGAAGAAATTCTGCAGTTAATACAATATTCTGAGTAAAGATGCAATTTGATGCTATTTACTCATAAAACATATTTAGAACATTCACACCTGCTCTAAATTGAAATAAGATCACTAAGAGAAGGAAAACATATTGATGTACTTATAAGAAACATGGTCAGTTGCTAAAGTAAGGATGTGGCAAGAAATGGAGGGGGACACTTTGTTCACTACAGACCTGAATGGCCTATTGTGGCAAAACTAAAATATCAATTTAAGCATTTCACAAACTTTTCATTCTGAGTTATGCTGCTCTCTCATGCTCACATACCCACACTCACCTTTTTCTAATTTTATTTGGGGAGGGTCCTCAAAACATCTATTTCAGGCAACATCTTCATATCAAAATTTTGAGTGGAATACAATACTTTATCTACCTACTATGTATGTTGTACATATGTGCTAAGAGAAAGTAAAAAGCTTTAATTGCTTAAAAAAGTAAGTAGTAGTAGTAATAATAATAAAAATAATAATAATAATATCATTAATATTAATAACAATAATAATAATATTAATAATAACAATAAATAATGGTAATAATAATAATAATAATAATAATAATAATAATAATAATAATAATAATAATAATAATAATAATTTATAACTGGAGATTGAATGAATACATTTCAAAAAGGCAATGCCAAGAGAACATACAATGGAAAGTGGACAAAAACTAGTGTAAGAGTATACAAAAGAGTTCATAGTTTCATAATGTCAACAAAATTAGGCTTTATTGCATGATTAGTAATAGATAATGACATTGAGATTAGTTCCTTACGATGATGACGGAAAATAGCCAGGATGGAATTGAGAGAGAAACCATAACCTGACCTTGGCATTTAGGCAAGGATGTTGTCATTCCCTCTCCACAGAATGGTTGTAATAAGCAAAATATAAATATGCAAACCAAACAAGCATACCAAACAACAAAAACAACAAAGTATTTATCAAAGTGAATTGCTCAATCACAACTGTATTGTAAGCACATGATAAAACTAAAGCATGTGGTTAAAATTGGCAAACAAACTGGTTTCGCTTCTGTTTCTACATCACATTAACAAATGTAAGCCGAGGTTGAGGCAAATGATGGTTCATATAATGAGATGAAGAGGAAAGTATAACATATGGGGAAATGAGGTACTTCGGTTCACAGTGAAGGATTTATTTTGGGAAGAAAACAGTTTGATTATTTATCTTATTATTGTATGAAACATTTTTATTGTTTGTAAGACACTGTATTTACAATCTTATTTAAATTAATTTTCAGAGCTACTGATAAAGGATAGAGTTAATGAATAACTTAAAAGTACACTTAGACAAGTGTGTACTGAGCTGCAAGTTATCAGATTGTATTACAAATGCTGTGTAAGTTTTGTAGAACCATATAGCATATAATATGTAAACTATGAAATCATTAAGAGAAATGGCTGATTGTGATTGTAACGCTACAACTCGTTGCAAAATTAACTTTAATAAGACAAACCAAACAGCAGTAACTGATCAGAGTTACTGTTTATTGACAACTTTGTGTTTGCAGCAAGTTAAATAAGAACATGAAGGTATTATTTTATCTTGAATCTTCATTGTTGAACAAACACACATCAACTTGCAATACAACAATACAAATGAAATGCAATAAATGGAGTAAAAAGTAAAAAGCAGGTTGAAAGCATTAGAAGCTCAGTGATTTGAAATATAGAGAATTCAAGAGCTGTAGACATTTGAAGTAGAAAGAGACAATGAACTCAATACGGGTAGTGACATCAACAAATTATGAAAGCACCATTTCTGCAAACCATATCATTGCATTGTATCAGAAGGATGATAGTTACATAGTAACTTTGCATAACTTTATTTTCTTTCTACAGAGTATTTTTAAAGTCATCATTCTCTGGAACGGAATCTTTTCTGTTGCCTGCAGGTTTATTTCCTTTGTGCCTATGGCTGCTACGCAGATGCCCTTCTACAACTTCACTGCCTGGAGGATGCAATCTCATCTGCAATGTTAAACACAGTTCACTGATGAATGTTTCCTTTTACATTTCAAATTAATTTGACAGAAAGCTTAACTTTTTACTCATTTCTTCTTTTATTTGTACATTAAAGTAGTAGTATTTCCTGTATCTCCTAAGTGGAGTAAAGGGCATCATAATGTTTTGACCGCGCCGTGGCCGAGTGGTTAGATGGCCCTGGTTTGATCCCAAGCAACCGCATGTGAGATTTGTGGTGGACAAAGCGGGGCTGGGGCGGGTTTTCTGGTTTCTCCTGCCCCGGTGCTCCATCTTCATTCATGTACCATCAGTGTCACTGCCTGCAGTGCCATAAGTAGTTAAAGCAGGCATTAAACACTACCAAAAAACAAAAAACAAAAAAAAAAAAAAAAAAAAGGTGACAAGAGATCAGTTTGTTGCCCACAGATGGCACTTTGGAATAAAAATCACATTTGTGGACACAAAATGGCATAAAATTTTGCCCAGGAACCTTCTTCTTTCAAGGTAAGAGGTTCTTTTAAGTGCTCATAAACATTACATAGGACCACCAGCTTTACTGCCCTTCTGAAGGAGGCCATGTTAAGGATTTTGTTCCAAAAAACTCCATCACCCTCCGCCATATTTGAACCTGCAATCATGGTAACCACCTCACCACAAAGAGCGACAAATAAAGTGGTTTAACAATTTTGATATTGCTCCAAGCAGTAAACTGAGAGTTTGGTAGTAATAATAGTAGCCAGAGGCATTTCAAGACATGCAGAAATCAAATTTCTGGAAAGGGTTATTTACTGTAAAGTATGCAAATGCTAAACATTTTTAAGTTTAACCATGTAGGTTATATCGGACAATGAATGAACTGGGTAAAATGATGTTCACGAGTCTGAGGTATAGAGAGCTTACAGTTACCGAACATTTGTCTCTAAGGATAAAGTAAAACCCCAGAAAAAACTTATTCAGGTAGCACACCCTTACCAAAATTTCAACTGGGACCTCCTACTGTGAAGGAGACACTCTACCCTCACACAACAGAGGCAGGCATTGATAAACATATTTCATCAAATGTGGTCTATACGTTTCTTGATTTATTTGAATCTTAGCATTATTTGCAGCTCAGATAATAGGTTTTAATGTTAATTAAATGTTTTGTAATAAATCAATGCACTTAACATTATCCATATGTCCTTGAAAGTAAAATCTTGTCAGTTATCCGAGGTTTTATTCATCTACTCTTTATTACACATGAAACTACCATTTTATTTTATTTCATCCATAATGCTATGAAGGAGTACAACTCAAGCTAGAATCTGTTATTAAATGTTACTGACTTACTTCCAAATACTTTTGTCTTTAAAATGAATTAAAAGCACAAGATAAGTATTGATCTTCTTTGTTTACAAATGAAGCAGCTGTTTTTGTACACTTATTTAATTTTCATAACTTTGTTTCTGAATAATACTTACTGTCAATTATTATCAGTTTTAATGCTTTAGTACCTACATTACTTCAGCATTCCATTCCAAGATGAACTACATATTAACTGTTACTGTTCATGACTACTGTAATGGTTGCAATATTATACATATTTACAGACAAAACAAACAAGAGGTTTTGCTGTATATCTTACAGAGAAAACTGGATTAGAATTATTCTGAGAGAAAGAACCTGAATAAGAAGCATGATATATCCAAAGTGCATGATGATAACAAACAAAAGATACTGTAATTTGCACATACCCAGATGCAAACCTTTAAGCTCATTGCCATATTTTATAATTGTAAATAGAAGCCCTTAGCTAGCAAATAAAATAAATAAACTTTTGTATTTGTATTTTGACTTGTCCAAAATCATTGTGTTGATTATTTTGCGTCATTCTTTCCTTCAACAGGGAATTCTTAAAATAAGAACTGAATTAGGGAATTCTTAATTGATTGTAGCACCTGAACAATAAATGTAGAACTGAAAAATCTTTAATATATATATATATATATAAAGAAAAGGTTCATTAATTTATTAAATGAGCAAGCAAACAAATCAGATTTATAACCGAGTTGACCATTACAACAACAACAACAACAATAATAATTGTTATTGTTGTTTTACCAATTCTAACAAACCCATGGCCCATTTATCCCAGAAACTATTTAACAATCAGACTGATATTTTATAGGGTATATGCACATGTTTTCTAAGTTAATTGACTTACTTTTACATTATTTATTTATTTATGTATTTATTCAACTTCCCTAAATATAGGGCTGCCAAGATGACAAAATATACTACCAATAACATATAATTTTCATGTTTATTTTAAACAGGTAGGAAATAAAAGAAAATAGGAAGAAAAATCAATAATATTGTTAAAGATGGATATAAAGTTAGAGTGAATGTGGGATAACAAACCTGTCATATATAGATTTAAAAAAAGCATTACAGAAATAAAAACAGTGATTAGACTGGTGTCTAATGGTGTCTAAGTTAATAGGGATACTTTTAGTGCAGCTAAGGCTATTTCCTTCAGGTGGTATTTTTTAGACCATATGATGCCCAAAAGTTTGCAAGAAGCTTTGTGATTGTCCCTCTAGCCCTGACCATTAATCCTTGTGTCTGATGCTATCCAGGCCATGTTTCTCTTTATAATACGTGATGGTAGGTTCATTAGGCTGACTCAAAAGTGCACAATAGGGTCCAGAAACAACTCACATTTATTTTTGTTTATTCTAGAACATAGGATTAGAGCAAAACTCTGCCTAAAGGATGAGATAAAGTTTACCAGTCTAATCCAAAGGAGTTAAGATTTCTCTCCCCCCTTTTCCCTGTGAAGCAGCATTGAGCTAAGTACAAAATAGCAAGTGCCGTTCCATTTTTAAAAATATATTTAAAGTATATGCCTACAATTATGACATACATATTAGACCAAAGACAAAATTCCAATTAATAAGAGTGTACTAAAATGTGGGTTTTGTTGTTGTTGCAAATTTGACCATTTTGTCTGCCCTTTATAACAATTAAACAATAGACTAAAAGTGCCTGAAATGCAAGCAACTTATCCTGAAGATAAGACGAGTGCAATGAGACACAGAATAACTTTTTCTAAATGTTATTTGTCTATTTCCAATTTGTTATTCAACTTTTATATTTTTCATTTACAATTAAAATTGTGCACTTCTAAACTATCATTAAGCTGAGAGATGATAAATTGTTAACTGATTTACTTCCAGTTTCTCCCTCAAAATACAGCAAACCATTGCTGTTTGCTTAGTTTAGAATTAAAAACAACAGCAAATGCAACAATACACTACATACAGTAGAAATATGCACTAATAAAAAGAATATAATATTACTAAATAATAGATAGGAATACATGTACAGCATCAACATTTCAAATAAAGAACAGAGAAAGACCAAGATTGGAATTCTTGCCAAGCAATAAGCACAAATGTGTTTGATTAGATGAAATAATACATAGTACTTAGGTAGAAATGGAGAAATTAAACATTTCAGTAACTTCCATTCATTCTTTATTTGTATTTCATTTTTACTTTCTGCACCCTTAAGACAAAATAAAGAGAATGAATGTACAAAACATGCAATGTTATTCATAATAAACTTAGAAGTTGTTCTGCTGAATTTAAGAACCCTTTCCTAGCTCTAAGAAAGGAGCTACTGTAACACTGTCATTTCAGATCCTTGAGAAACATTTTGAAACTTAGTGAATATATCAACTCACATGTTTTGCTTCTTATATTTTGTATATGCTTGGTACATCCCATAATTGGTTTAGCTTATGTTGCTGTCATCTGGCACATATGCAACATTGGTGTTTACTCTTCCATAAACACGCAACATTGTAAATAAAGCTATGTTTTAGGATAAAACATACTATGAAATAGAAATGGAGTTTTATTTAACTGTGGTTCTCAGCATCCCATTCTATACTGGACATGAAAATCACTTAATTTTGCTCAGAGGCCTGTTTTATCAGGCTTGAGCTTCTTTTATGAGCCGTAAATCTACGACATGGTATCAACAGCTTTACTTCCCTCTGAAGGAAGCCATGCTATCAATTTTACACCCAAAAAAAATGCATTGTCCACTTCCGGGTTTAAATCTGCAACCTTGGGTATATGAAGTTAGTATGGTAACTATTACACAACTGAAGACAACAAACATACTATGATGGTGATTGAACCAGAGTACTGCACAGGCAGATCCAAGTGGACTGTTAGAGTGGGGGCTGAAAGTTTGTGTGTTAGGAAGGGGATACCAACTTCATTAGCTGCTTTAATAGCATTTGGTGTCACTATAGCCATTAATGAACAAGATGTTCCTTCGCCTGTGTGCAACGCATTATTGTACAGTTTTTAACCAATGAAGGAGTTAAACCCAAGGCAGCTGAAAAATTGTACAAAAAGAATGTCATGCTTGGTGCCCAAGGTCAAGTCTCCGCTTGTCGGCCAGAAAAGTTCTCAGGATAATGCTTTTTGACTACAGAGGAGATTACTCATAGATTTTCTTCACAATCACTGTGAATGTGGCTTACTATTGCCAGTTGGTAAGGTGAACAAAAACTGCCTACCAAAACAAAAGATGCTGTACACCCTTCAGAGATGTCAGCCTTCTCCAAGACAATGCTGAGTCTCACACCATAAATTTGACAAGAAACAGATTGGAGACATGCACTGGAAACTCTTGAACACCCTCCCTACAGTCCTGATTTGTCCCCTTCCCCTGGACTATTATTACTTTCTCTATGTGTACTATGTACATAGTGTATAGAGAAGGTATTGCACTCCAACAAAAAATTTGATACCAAGATTTCACCGGAAATATATGTTTTAGGGTCTCCTGTATCCAAAAAAAGTATTTTCAGAAAAAGGTCCATGTGCATGTGTGGGTTTGTGTCCGTATGTCAGTGTGTTCATGTGTCTGTGAACACGATAACTCAAAAATGAAAAGTCTGTAAAATACCAAACTTGGTATATAAGTTTAGTATCTTCCAGAGATGCGACACAAAGATTTTGGAAAAAGTCCCCCTGCCCCAAACTACCCTTTACATGGAACTTTTTTCGAAAATTTTGATTTTCTAAAAAATGGCTCTAACGATTTTGATTAAAATATTGTATATTAAAGATATTTACCTGACAAATAAAATGTATATTTTGAATTTTCTGGGAATAGCCTCTGAAAACTATTTTATTCTGGGTGAATTTTATGGAATTTTGCATAACTGCTAAACCGTAAGAGATGGACAAAAACTTACCACACAACAAACGTAGAGCACCATAAAACACACAATATATGTTTTATACATCTTTTCTTGGAGTTGATTGTTTTTGAGATATTCCTTGTTTTTGGTTTCAGCTATAAAAAACTTATACTTTTCTCATACAGGACTTTGTGATTTGTGTCCATTCAGACAAAGGAACTTCAGTTACATAGCAAGCAGCTTTTGACTATCACTTTAACCTATGGTACCCCTTATTTCGCTTCTACTAACAAGGAAGCAAGTAATAAACTATTTCTGCTAATTTTTTCTCGATTAGATGAAGTAAACAGAATAATTTGTTGCAGAGATGTAGAGAAAGTCATGTGAATGGAACACATCAGATTTTTGTTTATGTGCTTGAAGGGGAACGATGCAAAACTAATGAAGACATTAAGGAACATGTACACAATTGTGTATGTACTAAGCTGTCATGGTCTGAAGCAAAATTTATCATACATTTTGACCACAGCCTACAAGCCCAGAAGACATTTTACTTCAAATATATGCAATTGGTTGACAATGCATGCTCAAACATTTTTTGAATGAGTAATATTCATGCTTCCAAATCATTGGCAAAACTGTGTAGAGCATGATGGAGGCTAAGTAGAGAATTAGGAAGGGGTTACTTGTGTATATGTTTCATCAATATATATATATTTGTCATCTATATTTGAATCAACCATATTTTGGTCTTGGGATTAGAATTACGCATGGACAGAGCCCCTAAAATACTGGGGCTGAGCTCCAGTTGTATGTCCTTGTGGCCCTTTGTCTCTGATGTGACCCCTAGGGAGGGAAGGATGAGGCGAGATCTGATGGGCAACCAGATCCAGATGATCATGAGTCCCTAACAGTTATAGATGGAATGCTTCTAATCCTGGTGCCACTCATGAGCCCTGAGACATGAAGGCAGGTCGAGATCAAACAGTACCAACAATGACACCAGGATAAATGTTTACAGTGCAAAAACTACCATCCAGCCACAACCACCTGAACATTGTCACTTGGTCCTTCAACTCTGAAATAGTTAACTAGGAAATGATAGGAACAGAAAATGGTGGATCAGAAAATTTGAGGGATGCAATGAATGTACCCAGGATTCACCTGACAATCTTGGAAAATCCCTGAAAAAGGGCCAGCCAAAGGGATCAAACTCATCCTCCCAAATAGCCACTGATGTAACCACCTGAGCTATCCACTCATCATATTTAATATATTCTTGCATTACTATGTTTTGGTAAGTATTTACTTTCTTGGTGAAGTTACAGAAATGTTTAAATTCTAGTTTCAAAGATTCCTACATATCACAGCACAGAGCTGCAAAAACAAATATATACCAAACAGCATCCTCCATCCTGTTGATTTCTTTCAAGGTTGGAATTGAGTGATGGTGCTCGGTGCAGTGTGGCAGGGAAAAATTATGCTCTATGTGACTCTCTCTGAACCCCAACTTCAGGCATTGACCTTATGTGGGACAGAGGCTGTCCAGCTTCAATTTTGGAAACTCTAGGTACTCTGGCATCTAGTTCCAGCTGTCTGGTGTATTCTCTCAACTCATTCCTCCCCTTGTAGGTGGTACAGGTACAATAACCTTAGGGTTGGTACCAAGTCCCCTCTGATTGTATTCTATCCTATTAGGTACACCCATGCAGCAGAGAAGTCAGATATGCAGTTTCTTGCTTACACCACAATCAGATAAGAGCTAAAGAATGTAGTTTTCAAACAACCGAACACATTTTTGACTTGAGACAATATCTCTATAAATATATAGAGACGGGGTACCCATCAAACTGCACTTCAGCTCAGTTTTATTTCTAAATCAAGATACCTTTTGACAAAATTCCATTTCCTGGTGTTACTTTTGTCACTGTTCATACCATGTGGAAGAGGTATAAATGTCATTCTTGCTTGAGCACTAGTTTTGGCAGAAAAAAAATCAAACTTCTACACATTTTTCATGATTATTCAAGCATGGTGCAATTAAGATTGCACTATAAGTCTAGCAGCACTAAGAAACATCTATTTTGGGTATTTTCATAGTCAATTACAAAATGGGATAGTATTTTGGGGGAATGGGCAAATAACATTTTCAAGTTATAAGGGTATTAAATGGAGTAAATAACGGGACTTCCACTAGTCAGAAAACATAGGATACTATCTCTAGCTTGCAAGTTTATTTTACAAACATTTACCTATTAAAAATAATTTTAAACAAAATGATAAAATGGAGACTTCATAATTATAATACACATCAAAAAGATGATTTTCACATTCAGAGTCGCTGAACAGATACTTGAAGTCCAGTGCAATTAATAAAGGAATAAAAATTAAGCAGACTACCAGTAAGTGTAGAGCAAATAAACAAACCTGTACTTTAAAAAAAACTACTGTAAAATCCTTTTACTGCATGATGTGTTTTTTCATTAAATGAATACATGAGTTTATCATAAATTGTAAATAACTTGAAATGGCATACTTTATTAGTGTTATTATGAATATTTATTATAATTTGAAATTATCTAAATCCACGCTTTTGATTAAAACTGGTAGTTTGTAAATAGGAATAACTGTAAAACCTTATAAGCAAGTTTGTTTTTAAATTATTAATTTTGTTAACATCTCATTTTTTTTTTTTTTTTTTTTGCACCTCTAATTCTATTTATATGTTGTGTTAAAGAAACTTTATTTCCTTCAAATGCAGAATTCATGATCTATCTTCATATTTTCATAAGTACTTGCATGCAGTCAATTCTTTGATTCTATTTTCAATCATGTTTCTCCTCCAAAAAATGACAAACCGCAGTTAATTTATCAATCTTCACTGTTAAATTTTCTCAGCAAGATTCTTATTTTATTAGTGTCAATTTGACGAGAGCAATCCTGTGCTGCCCTGACCTAGCACTTGACCTAGGCCCTTGTAGTGCCATAATCTGTGGAAGGCAACAGTAATTTTTACTTTCTCCATACGCACTATGTACGCACTATGCACATAGTGTATAGAGAAAGTATTGCACTCCACCCAAAAATTCAATACCGAGATTTCACCGGAAATATATGTTTTAGGGTCCCCAATATCCAAAAAAAGCATTTTCACAAAAAGGTCCGTGTGTGTGTGTCCGTGTGTCCGTGTCTCCATGTGTCTGTGAACACGATAACTCAAAAACGAAATGTCAGTAAAATACCAAACTTGGTATTTAAGTTTAGTATCTTCCAGGGGTGCGACACGAAGATTTTGAGAAAAATCCCCCCACCCCCAACTACCCTTTATATGGAACTTTTTTCGAAAATTTTGATTTTCTCAAAAATAGCTCTAATGATTTTGATTAAAATTTCGGATATTAAACATATTTACCTGACAAATAAAATGTATATCTTGAATTTTCTGGGAATAGCCTCTGAAGAGTAGTTTATTCTGGATGAATTTCACTAAATTTTGAATGACTGCTAAACAGTAAGAGATGGACAAAAACTTACTACACAAAAAATGTAGAGCACATTAAAACACACAATTTATGTTATATACATTTGTTTTGTGGAGTTCGTCTTTTTTGTGACATTCCTTATTTTTGGTTTCTGCTATGAAAAACGTATACTTTTCTCATACAGGAACTTGTCAACTCCTATCCATATAAACAAAGGAACTTCATTGACATAGCAACCAGCTTTTGACTATCACTTTAACCTACAGTTGTCCCTTATTTCGCTTATACTTACGAGGAAGCGAGTAATTAGACTATTTCTGCTATTTTTTTCTGATTAGCATAAAGTAAATAGAAGTATAAGCTTTTTAAGAATTATTTGTTGCAGGGATATGGAGAAAGTCATGTGAATGGTACACATCAGATTTTTTTCCTTGTAAGACTTGAAGTTTTCATGGCAAGTGTATTAATTATGGCTTCATGGGTAATAGCTTATAGCTATTCTAAATTTCATGGCTTTTTTCAGACCAGAGCAATTGGCAGGCTGAGGGCAGCCCGAGGTGTGATAGACGTGTCCCTGTTCTCAGAGAGAACTTAACCACTTTCTGAGGGGATTGTGGGTTTTTGCAGGATGGCAGGTGAGTGTTGGGGTTGTGGAGTGATGGGAGGAGGCAAGTGTTGCCCCTCGGTGGTTGCCTATGATGGTGCAATGGCCCTTGTGCACTGCTGGTGTATGTTTATCAAAATGTTTGTTTTGAGGTTTTAATTTTGAATCCAAGCAACTCTTGAAGGATTATAAGGAGCTTAGCCGTAGCAGCTGTTGGAGGTGCTCCTTCATTACCGGGGATGCCTGCAAGCCATGGGGGGAAGCCAGTATCGCCTGAAGCAGCGGTTTGTGGGATTGTAATCCCCAAGAGACCTAACGAGGGTGCTCCGATGGAATGGTAAACCTTCGTTGAATTTTGTTGCCCGATGCCTAATCTCGTCCTCCAGGTATGGTAGACCAGAGGCTTCGTGCAGGAGTCTCGTTGGAAAGCCACGGGGCACAGAATAGATAGCCCGAAGACATCTATTCTGTACCTGCTGAAGCAACAGCAGACTGGAGTCTGCCGTCATGCCCCAGATCTCACAGGCGTAGATTAGCAAGTGAACTATGAGAGCCCTCAAAAGGCGCAACTTAAGGGGAATCAGCATCATGGGAAGTGGGCATCTTTCCCACTATATACTCTCGCTAGGTGGGTGGGGCTTGCACTGCTATGGCCAATGACTGCATGATGTCTGTGACTGGCTGGCACCTGGGGAGAGTGCCGTCTCGTCTGATGTTTTCTGCAGTCTGTAATTAGAGTTGCTGTTGCAGGAAAGTTTCGTGACTGATGTCCAAGCTGGACTCAGTTGAAGACCTGAAAACACCAGATGAGAGGGCACCCTTCCCAGGAGCTAGGCATCACATGCTCATGCCAGAACAGCACAAGCCCCCTCCACCTAGCAAGATCATATACTTGGACAAATAAACAAATTTTGAAACAAACTTACACAAGTTTGCATTGCACAAGGGTCATTGCACCATGACTGGCCACCATTGAGTAGCAATCTTGCTACCTCCTTTCAGTCCCCAACCATATTCTCACCCATCACCCTATAAACCTATATTTCTGTCAGTACGTGGTTATGCCCTAGCAAGGGTAGGTACATATGTCTAGCACACCTTCAGGTTGTCCTCAGCCTGCCATTGCTCATCGTTGTTCTTGATGTTTTTAAATTTAGCACGGCTGATTATCCATTTAGCCATAATCAACTTTATTTTGATAACTTGACGTCCTTTAACCTGGTTGGTCTTATCGTACAATCAATGAAATTGGTGAAATGATGCTCAAATGATCCGGGGTCCATGGAGCTCAAGTTACCTGACATTCGTCTTGGGAAAACCCCCCTAAAGAACTTATCCAGGTAGCTCACCCTAAGCGAGATTTGAGTTGGCAAACTTTTGAATGTGAGGCAGTCACGCTAACCCCATAATACCCAAGTGAGTAATATTGTTCTTGTTTTCTTTTATTGTAGAACTAGTATAAAAGTAGCTGGAGTATTTATTTTCCTCTCTTGAATGTTCAAATAAAAATTTAATTTTGGTTTAATGTAACTATATAAATTATAAAATAGCATCCATTTTATTTTTATTTGGATTTTATACATACTGTACCCTTTTTTTTTTAAATGTTTAATTTTAAGATCATTTAACTAGGTACATATCAGATAACATGAATCATAGAGCTTAGTGTTATCTGATATTGAGGATAAGAGAAAATCTCAGAACAAAACCTTATCCTCCTGGTTTATATCAAACCAAAATCAGGACCTCTTGTGTGCGAGACATACATGCTACTTCCTCCTACACCAGGGAAGTGGGCATACATTTTCAATCATATTTAAGGTGAAGTGTGTGATTCCCAAATATCTCCCCTTTCCAAAACATGTTTCTACAAATGTGTAAGGAATAAAATAAAAGTGTTCATAAAATTAAGCATCCAAGCTCTCATCAATATCCATCTGAGATACAAAGGATGACATCTATACCCATTCCACTCAGTATATAATTGTTAATTCTGATATAATTACATACACTTCAAATGTAGTAAGTTAAACAAAATACAATATACTCCTGATTATTTGTGTGTGGGTTATCCAGTTTGCAGATTATCTGCACATCTTCCCCCCCCCCCCCAAATTATTTTATTTTAATGTCAACACATGTTTTTCCTGTTTCTCCACCATCTATTTTTCAAATTCCTTTTAACTTACTTTGTTGACACTTACACGCTGATTAACATCTGAAAAACTGAATTTGTTTTTAATTTACACAGGACAGGCAGGCCGATAACAATGGAAACAGTACTCTGTTGCTATTTCCTAAAGAAAAACAATACCGAGGCACAGAAGTAGAATAAACTTTTGCTCAAAGAATACATGTTAAAAAAAAAAGCTTTTAAACATAATTTTGTATTTACATGTGTATTTTGTACCTTAAAAACATTTTCGATTGTTTGTGCCTCTTCTCCCCCACATTACCCCAGATAATCAAGAGTATACTGTAACTCACTTCAGAATCAGCAGAGACAAAATGTAAAAGGAAAGGGTGCAAAATGATTCTGCAAAAATTCTGTGTTAAATAAGCTGCAACAATTCAGTCATAGCATTACCTAAGCGTTCATAGATACAATACTGAGATGATAGCATTATTTAAACATACATTACTTCAGGCAACAATGTCTTATCAGGTGAAAAAAGACTCTGCAATTACAATACAGAAAATACAGTAAGGAGATGAAGAGCACCATTGTAGAGCCAGATGAAGAAGGCTGAAAAAGGCACATAACAAGAAAAATGAATGCAGTGCAGCAGGCATGACAGATATTACAAGGAAGTTGAGATCTACTTGGAGAATACAGGATATAATTATTTGTAACTAACTTAATATTTCATGGAGACGGAATCTTTTCCTGACTTCTTGGCTCCTGCTCTCTCCTCCTTATGGATGCGTTTCTGTTGAAAAAACAAAACAAAAGAAAGGCAACAAAATGTTAGATTACTATTGCTAATTAATCTTATATTTAATTGTTGTTAAATATTTCTTTACACATGTTTAAAATTATAGCTTTCACAAAATATGTGCATAGAGATTCTCTAGGGTTAGGGGTTGGATGTGACAGCTCTACTGAACATTTGTAAAAATAATTGTCTAGCTGCTTTTATAACCTGTTTTATTTCAGGGTTATTACAACTAAAATAATCAAGCTCTTTACTAGATTCTTTTCTTTTGGGGAATTTAATTTCTTACACTTACATGTACAAATTGAAATTTGGCTACTCTGGATTCACTTTCTACATAAAAACATACTGGACCATTTTTCAGACACTAAATCAGCAACCTAGATTCAATGCCATGCCTTCTCCTGTGACTTGCAGATATGTTTGCTGTCTGAAGATACTGCACATTAAGATCATTTTTATACATACAGGCATCAATATTTAATGAAGGTGTGCATTTTTAGGAGAGAAATTTTGGTCTAAAAATCCTCAGTTGAAACAGAAACTAAGCTTTTAAAAACCCTCAGGAAACCAGTGGAACTTTCCATTAGGGATAAATTAATCATAAATAAAAATTAACACAATTTACTTGTATTAAATATTGATATTCCATATGAAAATGATAACATGCAGTATGTCCAAGCAGAAAATGCTATCTGTAAGGTCACAGAAGGAAGCAATGAGTCAAAGCTGATGATGAAAATAACATTCTCTGAAACATGTTTTGGTGTAGACAATGAGTATAGAGTAATTGAAGTTTCTATTTGTGCATGTTTAAAAATAAAAAAAAAAAAAAAACTATCTATCTATGGATGTGGAGCTCTATGCTCTGACCACTTGAGCTACCATGACAAGATATCTGTATGTGCATTAAACCTTCTGATCTAATCCTGATAAACCTTCATTGCAATCTCCAATAGATACTCAAGTTATCACACCTCAAAGGTGACTTGTAATGCAGCAAGTGTTTTCTATCTCTAGACTTGAGCAATGTTACCTCAGAGTCGACATGTCATGGCAGATGCTAATGTGCACTGTCAGGTACCAACTGTTGAGCAGGAAAACAGCTGCAGTTATAGGAAACAGAGATAGTGGTGTGAAATGTAATAGTTGCCAATAGAAAAGCACTAAATAGTAAATAAATGCTAAGAAGTGTGAGAAACCCAAAGGAAATATGGCACAAGTGAATAACCATTGTGAAGCAGTAAACAAAAATGCAAATGATGTAACAGTATGATGCAATAATAGATGTAAAGCACGAAACAGAAAGAATGGATACAAAAGGAAATGCAGCACAAGTAAAGATAATCACTGTGAAGCAGGAAATGTATATAAATAATCACCTCAAAACAAGAAAAAAAATAACTAATTACCAGAAAGCAGCAAGCAACTATGAATAATCATTGTGAAGCAATAAACAAATATTACATGAATAATAACAGATGTAAAGAATGAAACAGTAAGAAAATGCTGCTAGTTCTTCTGAAAGCCTTTCTAAGCCCCTATTTTCCTTCAGCAGTGTGTCATTATCAAATGTCTTAGTGCATGACATTGCGTAGATAGTCCATTTTTAAAGCTAACAAAATCTTGTAACAATAAATATCTGGAATAGAATAAATCATGCCAGAATAGTAAATGGAAATGATGTAACAACTTTTGCACATTTAAAAGGCATAATAATGTAGCAAGTTTTATTTCAGCAAGGTAGCCTGCCTGACATTTCACAGTACCTGCTATGACACATTGACCTCTGCAGCAACATTTCCTAGACTTCTCCTATATTTTATATTTATTCTTTCAAATAGTCATATGTAGGTAGTTAAAATCAGTTTTGAAAAGTTAATAACATAGCTGGGCTTTGAACTATGGCTTTCCTTGCCAGTGCTCTTGCTTCTCAAAATGCCTTGACTCATCAAACTCAAGTATCCTGGTATAATGGTAGCTTAAGTGGTAAGGGCATTGTTATGTTGAGCCCAAGATCCATGGTCTAAATATTTTAAGTATCATTCATACACAATTTCATAACAAAGAACAAAATATTAAACTGAAACTGTCATGAAGTTCTACTTTTTCTAATTATTTACTAACACAGGAGATATAGAAAAAAGGGAGCTGAAGAAAATCATAACTGACAATTATTATCATTAAGCACCTATAAACTGATCTGTTTACAGTAAGTAATATTAACTGTCATCTTCTGAACTCCTCTAAAGCTAAACTGCAATGGTAATATTTATTTACTTTCAAGCCATTGTTGTACTTATGTATTTGTAAAACTCAGTAGCATAGCCAGAAAAAATATTAAGGGGGTAGTATGTATAGGGATTCAGTTTTTAAACAAATTGTATATTATAAAATGATAAATTTGAAATAACCCTAGTTAAAATATGAGGTTTATCCAGAAAGTAAGTTTCGATCGTGTACAAAGATGGCATGACTAGCCGAAGAATGTACATGTGCAGGAGCATGTGGGAATAATGGAATGCAGTTTCAGACTTGTGATGGCGTAGTTACAGGACGATGCTAAGAACAAATACTTGCTTTGTTACTGCTCCTGCCAACTGCAAGGTTTGTGCAGTTACCACATTTTTACACACTCGAAGCAATCTCCAGCAAGATCCACCCCAATTGTTCCACATGTATTGACACAACGTTATGAGCAACAGTTGGTCAGATGATGGAGCAGGCAACACTGAAGGACAAACCAATATTCACAACAAAGATTGTAGTGGCCAACTGTCCCTGAAGACACCAGAACTGGTGGAAAGTGTGCAGCAAGCAATTTTGCAGAACTGACACTTCACAGTTTCAGAAATCTCCTGTCAACTCCCCTAGATGTCTTGCCCATTGCTGCACGAAAGTGTCTCCTGGTGGCTTGGTTTTCACAAAGTGTGATCAAGATGGGTGTCGAGGCAACTGACAGATGAACACAAAACCAAACATCTGACCGCAGCATTAACATTTCTACAGTGATACACAGAGAAAGGTGACAAGTTTCTCAGCAATGTTGTCACTGGGGATGAAATATGGGTGTCGCATGCCACACCAGAAGCAAAACAAAAATCCAGACATTAGCATCTGTGAAGACCAAATCAAGCAGACAATCTCTGTCAAAAAAATCATGTGCACCATCTTCTAGGATTAATAAGGTGACCTCCTGAGCAAGTTTTTACCTTGAGGGGATACCATAAGTGCTGATCTGGATTGTCAGACATTGCATTAACTGAGGAGGACAATCCAGAACAAGAAACATGGGATGCTGATAAAAGGCATTATGTTTAAACATGACAATGCAAGACCCCATACAGCTAATGCCACCCAAAATGTGTTGAATCAGTTTGGATGGGTGATCTTCAAGCATCCACCCAACAACCCCAACCTCGCCCCAGTATGACTTCCATCTCTTCTGTCTCATGATGAGCTTTCTGGCAGAAAATGTTTTCACAATGATTCTGAGGTGCAGAATGAAGAGATTTCTATGACATAGGCCTACAAGTGATGGTGCACTGTTACAATAATTGCCTAAGATGAGAAGTAGCTAGTGGATGTATGTAAATATTCCAATAAATATTTCTTGCTTAGTCATGCTTTGGAACTTACTTTCTGGGTGACCCTTATATTTTAAAAAATAAGCTCTATATCAATTTAATTGTTTTTTCACACAAGTCATGTGTAGGACAGGAGTTGAATAGGAGAGTCAGAACGAAAAATTCAATGCCATAGCTGGGATTTGAACTATGGATCTCCCAGCCTCTAGCCGGTTGTTCTACCACTCAGCTACCATGGCTACCACTCTATATTCATAGATTAAGGTGCAGCAATTGGAATTAAAATTAAATATTACTTTAAATCTCGTTTTAGCAAGTGGGTTTCCAACCCTGGCTAAACCTCTGGTAATACTATTCCTCTCTAGTTTCTTCTTAAATTAGACAGGATAGCTATCTACATGTCTGAATATTGACTAACTTGTTAATTGAGTGCTATTTTCAATGTTGAGAATATGAATATGCTCGTACTTGTCACTTGACTCCTTTCATTCCTGTGTAAAAATCTGAGATAAAACACAGCATGGACACAAGTTGAGATAAGCCAAGATCACTCTGAATCATGACTGATGCCTTACAGGAACCAACACTTGATGTACATATAATATGTCTATTATTTGTTTACATATAATGTGATCAAATTTATTTGGAGTCTCACTCACTCAGCAAATAGGAAGAGATTATGTTGGGGCTATTTTATTGATGAGATTTTGTAGGGAAACAAGTAACATCTTAGAATATACTGCAGTTTGGGTGATGCAAAAGAAACAAGGAATGTGTGAGAAAATAGTGCAACCTGGTGAAATGTAAGGATCTTGTTTGTATTCTTGCAGAGACATATGCTGCTACCAAACTCTGAGCTAGCTTTCTTTCTTTCTTTTTTTTTTTTTTTTTTTCTTTTTTTTTTTTTCCCCTCTGTCTTTTTTCTTTATTTATTTTCTTAGCAAATTATGTTTACATTTTAATCTGGATTTAAAGGAAGTTATCTACAACAATGTAAACATTTTTAATGAACTGTAGTACATACAGTAATAATATAACAATTGCAATTACACATAATTACACCCTTAAATTTAAAATTAACAATGAAAAATAATGATCTGTATTTTTGAAATGGGTCACTCTGATTTTGTGTCAATTGGGCAAATTAAGAATCCCTATCTTCAATATAAAAAGCAGTAGGCTGGCTGTACAAAACATTTTGGGAATTGTTTTGGTTAGCCTCCTTGAGACTCATCGGCTATGCTTTGCTTGGCAAGAGAGAAGACCTGAGGTGTTTGTTGTAGTAACTCCCTCCTTCACAACCTGTCCATTATACCATGCTGGTCAGTCATGCTATTCCTGGGGCTGCACCGTGGTCAAGTAATTAGACCACTCGCCTCTCACCAAGGCGGCCCAAATTCAATCCCAGGCGACTACATATAGGATTTGTGGTGAATAAAGTGGCACAGGGGTGGGTTTTCTCTGGGACCTCTGGTTTCACTCACCATTACATTCCAGCGGTGCTCCATCTTCATTCCATGTATCATGGTGTCATCACCTGTGGTGCCATCTGTAGTAAAACTGGAAATGCTACTCCTGCCTGAGAAGACAGGCTATGTTACATTTTGAGCAGAATTGAGTTTAATCGCAAGAAGCCCATTTTACACCGTAACAATAGGCTAGAATGCAAATAACCAACAAATACATTACTGTTACAACCAGCTGAAAAATTCAATCCCACAACTGGGATTTGAACACCGTTCTCCTGCTCTCCAAGCGGTTGCTCTAGTTATTGAGGTACTGTGACAACTGTATGATATTTAATGCTCCAAATGATTCAAGTTTTTTACCTGGTCAACCAACCAGTATGTATCCTAACTTCAGAAAATACCTTAATGGTGACTTACAAATTCTAGGTATTTAGTTTCCAAATAATATTTGCATACTTATGTCAACTATTGGGCAATTTTATTATTTTTTGCTGTTATATTAATGTCCTACCAAAGTTAGTGTTTTACTCTTATAACAACATTATGCATTATTTTAATCTGCTGCTTGTTTGCATTCTAGCCTGTTACTATGACATAAAATGGACTGCTTGCAATAAAATTTGGTTCTGCTCACAATGTAATGTAGCCTATCTTTTCAGGCAGAAGTACCTTTTTTTCCTTTTTTTATAGTGTTTTAACGCCCACTTTTACTACCATGGCACCCCATGCGATAACACTGATGATATATGGAATGAAGATGGCGCACTGGGGAATGTGATGGTGGGGGAAACTGGAGAACCCAGAGAAAACCCACCACCGCACCTCTCTGTTCACCACAAATCTCACATGTGGTCACTTCGGATCGAACCTGGGCCATCTAAGTGAGAGGCGAGTGGTCTAACCACTCAGTCACGGTGTAGCCTCAGGAGCAGCATAACTAACCAATGAGTTTTAATGGGTAAATTCGTTATTCAACCAGAATGACATTTTCTATTTGCTTATGCTATTCTATGCTCTGTTTATTTCATTATTTTGGGAGAATTGGCCTTTGTTCTTTTTCACTTAACACATCCCTCACATGGAGGAAAAGTGAAGGGGGAAGTTGTTAAGACAAACACTTCAGGTCTTCTCTCTTACCATTTGAAGTACAGCCAAAGCAGTTCTTAATTGTGTTGGTATAGCCAGTCTAGTGCTTTTATCTGGAGATAAGATAATTGATGTTACTGGTGATAATAAATAATTGCAATACCCAAATAAAAAAATAAATAAAAAAATACACCTTTGGTAGCAACTGTCATCTTTAGCACTATTTAGAAATAAGCAGAGATCAGCAACAAGAGATCAAAATGTCAATTTTGAATTTTATATATTACTACTATCAAAGCATTTAAATAAAAGTCATAATAATAATGGCCTCTGAATTAGAGAGAAGCCAGGATTGATGATCAGCCTGATGCCTGGTATGAAAGTGAGGAAGTGGATGATATGAAATGAATGACAGAAAAAATGATTATGGAACAGTTGGTTGAACAAATGGTGGGGGAAACTGGAGAACCTGAAGAAAACCTGCCCATATGACACATAATCCACCAAAAAACCTGGATCCCCTGAGAACAAGCCTGGGTGACCAGCCTAACCACTTGGTAAAAAAAAAATACACAATAAATAATAAACAAAGAATGTGATACATAAATTTGGATCAATAAAGTGTCATTGTGCAGTACCCTTAAGATTAATTATACAGATACATCCTTACTCTTACAGTCACATCTTCAGCTATTGCAATAGCCTTGTGGGAAAGTCCAAATAAATTTGATCACCTTCTATAATATATTTAAAGGCTCTAGAACAAACAGATATGTTGGTTGACACACTAGCTCTTATGCTAGCCTCAGATAAAGACCGGTGGAGTTAGCTGAGAGTTAGTCTCACCATGATTCGATACTTCTCCTTGCAGGCATACTCTGACTCATCGACATCATTATAGCAGTCACTCTTGTAGTCGGCAGGCAGAGTTTTTCCTTCGTGTTCACACAGTTTACTTAATGGACGAGCCTGCACTAAGAGCTTGTCAAAACCTGTTGGCTTCCTCTGGGGACAGTAGAATACATCTGGGGTCTTCTTGTTGAACACTATAGACTTGCGCATCATGTCCCCAGCATCTATTGATGCCACAACCTGCAAAACAATAGCTCATTGGTATCTGCAATTTTTTATCAAGGGTTATAGAAAACATTTTCTTAATTATAAGCAGTAACTTAAAAAAAATATCTCATGTGTTCCATTCATATGACTTTCTCTACCTGTTCTACAAATAAACAATTCTTACAAAAGCTTATTCTTCCCTCTACTTTATGTTAGCAGAAATGGTCATATTACTAGTTCCTTGTAGGTAAAAGAGAAATAAGGGAATACACTAGGTTAAAGTGATTGTGAAAATTTTTAAAGCTGGTTGCTATGTGATTGAAATATTGTTCTCTTTGCATGGCCAAGAGAAAAACAAAAAGGAACAGGAATGACAAATTCTCATTTGAGAAAAGTTTAGGTAGGTATCTAAAATTGAAACCAATAACAAGAAATATGTAGTAATGGTTAACTCCACCAAAATAAATGTATGTAACAAAAAATCTAATGTGTTCCATTCATATGACTTACACATTACTGTTAAAAAGCTAATTTTCCTATTTACTTCATGCTAATCCAGATAAAACATTAGCAGAAAAGGTCTTATTACTTGCTTTCTTGTAAGTATAAGGAAATTAAGGGAATACCATAGGCTTGAGCAATAGTTAAATCTTTTAAAAGCTGGTTTCCATGTGGATGAAATCCATTTCTTTGCATTACCAGGAGTTGACAAATTCTTGTATGTGAAAAGTTTAAGTATTTTAAAACTAAATATCTCGAAAACAGATAAATATCACAAAAAAAAAAAAAAAAAAATCTATATGACATAAATTGTGTGTTTTAACGAGATCTACATTGTTTGTAAAGTAAATTTTTGTCTATCTCTTATGGTTTACCACTTATCAAAAATTCATTCACAATGAACAGGTCTTCAGATGCTATTCCCAGAAAATACAAGATATACATTTTATTTGTGATATAAATAGCTTTAATATGTGGTAGGGCTATTTTTGAGTATACCAAGATTTGCAAAAAATGTTCCATGTAAAGGGTAGTTCCTATCAGTTCACTTAATTAGCACTATTCTTACAAAAACTCATTTTTCTATTTCATACTAATTTGTTAAACATTATATACCGGAAATATTACTTACTTCCTTATAACTAGCAGAGAAATAAGGTAATGCACTAGGTTAAAGTGATAGTGAAATCCTTTAATGCTCATTGCTATGTAATTGAAATTTGGTCTGCTTTACATGACCAGGAATTAAACATAAAACAGGCATGACAAATTCCTATTTGAGAAAAGTTTAAGTATTTTAAAATTGGAACAATAACAAGGAGAATGTCAGAAATGGTTAATTCTCATAATACATTTATAACACAAAATATGTGTGTTTTAATGAGATCTAAATTTTTTGTGCAGTGAGTTTTTTTTATCTATCTCTTATGGTTTACAAGTTATGCAACAGTCATTTAGAATGAAGAGGGCTTCAAAGGGTATTCCCAAAAATTTTAAGATATACATTTTATTTGTCATTTAAGTATCTTTAATTACAGTATTTTAATAAAAATCATTACAGCCATTTTTGAGAAAATCAAAATGTTCGAAAGTGTTTCCATGTTAAGATAGCTGGAGATGGGAGGATTTTCTTGAAAATCTTTGTTTCCATCCTTAGAAGATACTCAACTTAAATATCAAGTTTGTTATTTAATGGACTTTTCATTTTTGAGTTAACACACACACATACACATGTGCATGCACACGCACAGACTTTTTTTATAAGTGCTTTTTTGGTTACAGACCAAGCAAATCCATTGAAATCTCGATATCAAATTTCTGGGTAGGTGCAATACCTTCTCTACCTATGTACCATGCATTAAATAGAGAAAGTAAAAATCTAATGTGTTATATTCATATGATTTTCTCTAACCCAGGCCGGTCAAATCCAAACTTTGTAGTAGTAGTGACCCATCAAGACTAAAGCCTGCCAATGCAACTACATTGTGTGAGAGAGAGGCAGCAATAGTGGATGGCCACAAATTTGCTTGCTGTTGAATGTACCAATGTTTTATTCAGTAAAATGTGAATTCATAACTTTGAAGAACAGAAAGGTAACCTATCTCACAAACTTCTTTGAAACTATAAAAAGTCAAATTTTCAGGTAGAATTATTTTTATCAAATGATGCATATGTTGGTTTAGGTTTCAAATGCAATTAAGAACAATAGCCAAGTTAATATAACAGCAACCAAGTGAGATCGCTCCACAATAAAGTGCAAGGGTCACATTCAGATTCAATTCCTGGGGCCGGGTACTTGGCTAAGAGTTTTTCATAGTTTTACCTGGTTGACAAGGCAAATGTTCTTTTCCTATCATTTCATTTCCCCTTTCATGTTTCATGTACGCATAGAGAATGTGCACTGTTGGACAGATGGTGCAGATGTTTGCTTACTTGAAAGTTCTTCTTGGTGCTGCCAGAGAGCAGTGTTCTTTGACCCACCTCAGGTGGGTAGATTCTACCCAGAGTTCCTCCAGAGGCAAGTCTTATTTGGTGTGACCAGGTCATGAAACTTGGAAGCTCTGGTTATGTCTGTTAGCCGGCCTACATTCTGCCAATAGTTTCTTCACCTCATCCACTGCTTCAGGGGCTGAGAAGCACAAAACATCTGTGTTGGGTCGAAATGCCCCCTCCATTATAGTTCACTAGGATTAGGAATGGGATTACTCACAGATGGGATCCTCAGTCACTGGGACATTGCACCTTGTGTAAACCCTAGGGGCCCTTTGCGACTCACATAACCCCAGGGAGGAATGAAGGGAAAGACCAAAGGGCGAAGACGGGTGCAAGTATGGAGTACCAGGCCCGAGTGCCCCAAAGGCATGTCCCAACTGAGCGGTAACAACGAGGGCGCCGGATAGATAAACCTTTGCAAAACACCATCCAGCCTCAACCCGCCGAACACCGTTGTCTGCTCCTTCAACCCTGAAATTGGTGATAAGGAAGTGATGGGAAAGAACTTCAGAACGTACCCAACATTCGCTTAGCAACCAGGGAAAACCCCCAAAAACCCTAAGGGCAGGAAGGCTGGTCATGGGAATTGAACCCACCACCTCACGAATACGAATTGCGCATGTAACCGCGGCGCCACTTTGCTCGGTCGTTATAGGTCATACGTCATAATATAAGATCATATACCTCTACTATATTTCCTGGTGAAAATAATTGTATTTTCTGAATATGACTGTGCAAACAGGATCTCTATGTAACATGTTAGGAGAGATCAGTTTTCACTTTTAAGGAATTTCTACACGAGTGTCATCAGCCACTCAATACATCCACGCGCCTTTTTAAGTGGTAGGTTATAGTGATAGCAGAATATAGCACAAATGTGCATTACTACTCTTTGCAGTGTTTAATTAGGGTCTTTGTTCATTTAGCATATCAAGTAATATCGCTCACAATGTTTGCTGCGCGCGCGCGCGCGCACACACACACACACACAGATATATAGTGAGAATAGATAGGAAATAGATATGCATTGTGATTGGTGAAGCACGTTTTTGCCAAGCACCATATTTTGATCTACACTTCTGAGATGAGTACGGCTTTTGTGGGTTAAATGTGCACCCAAAAATAAGATTTTGGGGTGTTAAATGTCAATTAAGCAGTACATTTGGATTATAGGTTTTAAACCAGTATAATAGTGAATATGTATGTGGTGTTTGGTTGTAGTTTCTCAAATAGCAGAAGCAAAAACACGGAAAGGGAAATGTGTTTCAATACATAGGTTAGGGTACTTATTTAAGTGATTTACTTAGTGAAATATGTTATTCATTATCAACATAACGATTCTGCATTGTTTGTTAGATTTTAGATTTCCAACACGGAAAGACCGAAGGAGCAACCAAAATTGGCAACCTACTCCGGTTTATAAGAAACCTCTTACTAGTTCGCCCATTTAGCAGCTATCGCGAGAAACAATCAATATCAAATTATGTGCTTATGATACCAGATCCGTGAGAATAGAGGACGTGTTGCTCTGACTCGGAATGCAGTACATGCAGTCCACAGTGAAAGTCATTATAATCTTTAGATCATCTCTCATACTTGTCATCCTTTTTTGGGGTGCACTTAAATAAGTTCAGTAGTGGAATTAATGGCTATAGGTATGAGAGACGAACGCTAAGGTTTGGTCAACGTCTGATATTTTGCACTCCTCCAGTTTTAGACTAAGAAATCAGATCAAAATTAGTTGTCGCCCTTCGTGGTGTAATGGTTACCATGCTAACTTCATATACCCAAGGTCGCGGGTTCAAACCCGGCGGAGGACGATGGATTTTTTCGGGCATGGCTTCCTTCGGAAGGGAAGTAAAGCTGTGGGTCCCGTGTCGTAGATTTACGGCACGTAAAAGAACCTCAAGCCTGATAAGAGAGGCCTCTGAGCAAAATTAAGCGATCTTTCACGCCCAATATAGAATAGGACGCTGAGAACCAAAGCAGTTAAAGAGCGTCCATAAATAACAGGCCATTTCATTTTCATTTCAAAATTAGTTATGACCAATTTATCAATAATATCTTCTGACAGGCCGAAAAATATTCCTTAAACTAGAGATCTCTCTCCACTTCCTTCGTCCTTTGTTTTTTACTTTAAAAAGTTGGAAAAACAATTAATTTGACATATGTTGCGTAAAATATTTATGGTAATTTGTAGCATCGTAAGATGGCGGCTGGTCACAAAACTTGCTTCAGCAAAACGCAAGGCATTCCCCCAGTAATTCAAGGAAACTCTTTCGAATGCACAACCTGTCCTGGAATCCGTGGATTGCCAGTATGTTCAGTGGATTTCTCATATTGTTTGGTCCGATCCAGCTGCTGTTGGTCATGGCCTCTGTTGCGTAGAGGTCAAGATCAACTTTGTATCTTTTTCTAACTCTTATCTGTAGGAATTCTGTTTCCTGTTTGGTTGAGAGCAGCTGTAGTTTGAGTTCTATGAAGAAAGAATTCTGTGCCAAGAGTAGGCCATTCTGTTTAGCGACATTTTTGATACGCGTATTATAGGTAATAATGTTCTTTTGAGAAATCTGGCTTTTACGTTCTCTATGCAGTTTAGATATATTTGAGATATGGTCCTAAATTAGCTACAGTCCATAAGTGGTAACTGGGACGGCCTTTACTTGGAAGAGGAAAATCGCCGTATCTAGAGATAGTTTTGTAGGATCGTTTATATCATATGAACTTCTGGTGGTTGCCGATGTTGTTTCCCTTGTGTGGTTTTTGAATGACTTTGCTGTTGGTTGTAGTGTGATGCCTAGGTACTTAAAGGATCTTACTAATTTAACTCTTTTTCTTTATACTTTATATCATCACATATTACTATTCTTCCTCCGTTTCTGAACACTGTCACTGTTTTGTTGTCTTCTGCATACTTTTCTAGGCTCCGTGTTATAACGGTTACCATGCTAACTTCATATACCCAAAGTCGCGGGTTCAAACCCGGCGGAGGACGATGGACTTTTTCAGGCGTAAAAATCCTTGGCATGGCTTCCTTCGGAAGGAAAGTAAAGCCGATGGTCCCTTGTCGTAGATTTACGGCACGTAAAAGAACCTCAAGCCTGATAGAGAGGTCTCTGAGCAAAATTAAGTGGTCTTTCGCGCCCAGTATAGAATGGGACACAGAACCACAGTAGTTAAAGAGCGTCCATAAATAAAATTCCATTTCATTTTCCTATGTCATCAGTATATAAATAATGTTTTGTTGAATTGAGTGGCGGATTATATTATGCAACACTCAAGTATACCATTAATACATCTAATCTTTTCCTTGCTAAAGAAATCGAAATTAAGTAGTTCGCTGCCTCCCTCAAGCTTCATTCAGCTGAAGTGAAGTTGTAGATATGGGGAAAAGAACACTTCTTGTTTCATTGGTCTCTTATACTTCTTTGTAGGCCACACTTATTAGTCATGATGTTTTTCAGACACGTTTAATATTACATGCCTAGCAAAAACTAGTGTAGCACTTCTAGCTTTGGTCACGTGCCGTCCCTGAACGTTACCTTCATCCAGTAGTTGACGAACCTTTCTGGTAATTTCTAAAACGGAAATGTTCTGAACTTATATCTACAAAGATAAACAAAAGTTTACAAACGTTGATAAAATTAAATGAAGAAATTATAGATATTTAAGTTCTGGATAATTTTGCCACCTATTCATTTTAAAGCCTGTTTTCCACAGAACAAACGACACAACTTGATCAGGGATACACTCAACTAAGATTCTCCAGGGCACCACATTACACAACAGAAAAGGAACTTTTCTATCCTCAGACAATGTAGTAAAAATTATACTTCTTTCTTAGAGATGGCTTGAATGTTAATCTCCATTAAGATTAACTCTTGCAAACGTTTATTTCGGCGAGACAAGAAAAGCTACAAGGATAGTGTCTCGTTTCATCACTGAGTAAGTGAGGCAAAAGAAGAAGAATCGTTTAAAATAAGCAGTTTTATTTGTTTCGTATACATCATGCAAGACAGTTATACAACAATATGTGGAATGAAACGATATGCATGACTGCATCCTTGCCTGACACGGTCTCATGTGGCAAATACAGGCGCTAACATTGCATCATTCAAAAGCAGTCGATGCAATGCGATTTGCGAATAACACTTATTTAGTGATATTTTACATTGCAATGACAGTTCAGAATGGAGCAACACTGGCGACGCGACATGAAAGATAAATAGGATGGGTGACCAAATGGAATTCGGCATGAAATTCAGGAACGAATCATGCAACGAATGAAGTTACTTTTTACCGCTCAACAGAAGGGTTTATTATGTTCTTGATAAGAAGGCATCAGCCTCCAGAGAAACGCATTCTTTTTTCCGAAGAAATGCTGCAGCACCTCGAATACTGAGCCAGGTGGCTCAGACGATTCGACTGAGACTGGCATTCAAGAGGCCGACTTCTCTGACCCATCGGTTTTTTCAGGGGGTTTCCTTGGTCACTGTGCAAATGATGGGCAGGTTCCTTCATTCGCCCAAACTTCCTGTGCCTTCCTTTCATCTACATTTTATCCAGCCGGTCTCTTTCAGGGTTGTGTCGGCAAGGACTGCGGTGGTGACGCCTTTCTGTGGTGATGACTGCGCTCTGGAAATACACTTTCGGCGCCGGAATGACACTAGAAGTCATCTCTAGACCCAGGGAGCTCGGTCAGAACTGGGGTGCGGACTCCTAGCGCTCCCGCGTCGGAATAAAGAACTGCTTGGAATAAGTTAAGGACCCTCCATGGTGGCTCTTCCCCCGCCGTCTGGTTTCTGCCACCCGTTGACATTACTCTCATCTCATCCTGTCCTCCTGGGCTCTAACTTTCAATACGCCAACGGCTGCAGTGTGGAAAACCTCGGACATCACACACACTGAACTTCTAGTTTAATGAACTTAAATTGAAGTACTTTCAACATTACAACGAAAAGACGTCTGTTTTTCCCCCGAGTTTCAAGCGGTAATGTCAAATTGTATCACATCATTGTAAACATAAGTATTACACAGGAGATTTAATTGGACATAAGAGCCCAAAATTGTATTGTACGCCCCTGACTCTTTAATCATACATAAAATTAAATAATGAAGTCATTTCCTATAATGTTGATTGCAGAGCTTTTCAAATCTCGAAACGCGATAAATCAAAGAATTTATATACTCAGTTCATAAAGTATACCTACATTCTGGTTGAAAAATGGTGCAAGTTAAAGAAAGATAAAGGATGGAATAGGTTTGTTCAGCTACCGAAATTAATAAAATGGAATGTTTCAAAAAGAAGAGTGCATAAAAATATAGAAAATCAAAACAATGACTGGAGTATTAAATCTGAGGAAATTTGTCTTTCATAAAACTACGGGATTGTTTGAATTAAAAAAAAAAACAACAACAAGAAATTTCAAGATATACGTAATCGTTTAATTTCAGTGAGCGCTATTAACAAAAGAAAAAACAAAGTATCAATAATGAAGGTGATATAATTATCGTAGGTTAAGTTAAAACTTTTGCAAAGTGGAAATGTTTTAATGAACTAATAATGAAACAAAATACATTTTAAACACAGAAAACCAGAATGTATTCACAAGAAGAATAACATCCAGATTTATAAGGTAAAGAACTGGTGAAGTAAACGAAGGGGAAAATGTTTAAATAGTATTAAGATAATTAACATGTAATAAAATGATTGGATACTGGATAA
The DNA here is from genome assembly GCA_030762935.1 of Hymenopus coronatus. Taxonomy (NCBI): domain Eukaryota; kingdom Metazoa; phylum Arthropoda; class Insecta; order Mantodea; family Hymenopodidae; genus Hymenopus; species Hymenopus coronatus. Next base: position 16,148,979 of record CM060895.1, read on the forward strand.
TTAAATAAAAGAACCGTGTCCTCTGGTTTCCCCCGCCATTCATGCCACCAATTACTCCATCATCACCTTTCCTATCATACATTTCGCTTGCATTTCATATCATACACTTCTTAACGCTCATGCCTGGCTACGGGCCGACCACTCGTTCCAGGTTCCCTGTTCTGGGGTTTCGTGCCGTTGTCCTCCCGAAAGCTTCTGTCCACCTGGCATGCACTTGTAAGTCCTAGAGGGGTGTCAGTCCTAAAAATATGGGAAGGTAAGCCGACAACGGAAAAAGAACAACGAATAATTGAATGAGCCGAATAGTAAAATGTTAATTAGACACCATAGAGATCCTAGTAATCTCAGGTTGACCTTACATTAAGAAAAATCTTACGTGTTCCATTCACATGACTTTCTTAACATCTCTGTAACAAACTAGTGTTAATAAACTTATTTTTCTATAAGCCTCTAACAGAAACGGTCATATTACTTAGTTCCTTATAATAGAAGGGAAATAAGGGAATGCACTGAGCTAATGCGACAGTCAAATGTTGGGATTGAAATCCGTTTCTTTGCGTGTCTAGGAATTGACTAGTTCATGTATGAGAAACGTTTAAGTATTTTAAAACTGAAACCAATAACAAGGAATATCCCTATATATATATATATATATATATATATATATATATATATATATATATATATATATAGGTCTACATTTTTTCTGTAGTAAGTTTTTGTCTGTCTCTTACGGTTTACTAGTTATGCAAAATTAAAAAACAACAACAACATCAAAAATAAAGAATTCTTTAGAAGCTATTCCTAGAAAATTCAACCTATACATTTTATTTGACATGCAAATATCTTAAACATTAAATATTTTAATCAAAATCGCTAAGGCTTTTTGAGAAAATCAACATTTTCGATTTTTTTTTCATGTAAAAGTAGCTTGGGGTGCGGGGATTTCTTGAAAATCTTCGTGACGCAGCCTTGGAAGACACTGAACTTATATATCAAGTTTGGTATTAAACGGACTTTACGTTTTTGAGATATTCCTTGTTATTTGTTTCAGTTTTAAAATACTTAATACTTTTCCAATATGGGAATTTGTCAACTCCTGTTCATACAAACAAAAGAACTTCAGTCACATATCAAATAGAGTTTAAAAGACTTTGCTATCTCTTTAGACTATGGTACTCCCTTATTTCTCTCCTACTTACAAAAAAGCAAGTAATAAGACCATTTTCCATCATTTTTTTCTCGATTAGCATGGAGTAAATAGAAGATTAAGGGTCTTAGCAACAATTTGTTGAAGAGATTTAGAATGGAACACATAAGATTTTTGGATTTAAAGGGTCCCAAAACATATATTTGCGGTGAAATCTCGGTATCGAATTTTTGGGTGCAATAGAATACCTTCTGTATACACCATGTACATAGTGCGTGTAGAGAAAGTAACTAGAATATCCATAATGGAAGCAAGAAGGAATGCTGCCTCTCTGAAAACAGCTGTCCCCAATTTTTAGTAGATAAATAATTGCACTGGTGTAAGACTAGGTTTTTCAGCATCACTACGACCAGTCCAAACAAACATAATAGAAAGCGCCTTGACATTTCCAAATACGTAGGCACTCGCAAGCCGTATCGCTGACATGGCTAAAAATTCGCCCACTTTTAACATTTGTTATTAAGTTTTCCTAAATATTTCCATTTCTCGTTTACAACGTACAGCTGAGTTGATTGACAGTAATTGATAAACGCTTTTAAGTTTATTTAGTTACCATGCTAACTTCTAATAACCAAGGTCGCGGGTTCAAACCCTGCGGAGGGTGATGACTTTTTCGAGGATAAAAATCCTTAGCAGGCTTCCTTTGGAAGGGAAGTAAATCCATTGATCCCGTGTCGTAGATTTACGGCACGTAAAAGAACCTCACGCCTGATAAAGAGGCCTCTGAACAAATTAAGTGGTCTTTCACGCCCAATATAGAAGGGGACACTGAGAAATGCATTAAAAAGCATCAATAAATAAAAATGTTATGCTACCCTCATATGACTTTCTCTATGTTCTACAAACAGACTTCTTACAAAATATTCTTCTTCTTTCTACACAATGCTAATCGAGATAAGCATCAGCAGAATGTACTTATTACTTAGTTCCTTATAAGTAGAAGCGAACTAAAGGAATGCGCTATGCTAAAGCGATAGTCAAATGTTTTAGTAGCTATCGTTATGCGATTGTCTTTGAAATCGGCTTCTTTGCTTGGCCAGGAGTAGAAGAAAAGAAAAACGGACACTTGCTGTTTGAAAAAAGTATAAGTATTTTAAAACAGAAACCAATAACAAGGAGTAACTTGGAAACAGTCAACTCTACAACAAAAATGCACATCTTTTATGTAGTAAGTTTTTGTCTCTTACTGTTTAACCGTTATCAAAATTCCGCAAAAGTCAACCAGAATAAAGTGTTCTACAGGGGCTATTCCCAGAAAGTGCAAAGTATACATTTTATGTGTGTCGTGAATAAATTCAATACAGAGTATTTTAATCAAAATCATTAGAGCCATTTTTGAGAAAAACAAACATTTTAAATATTTTTCCTTGTAAAGGGTAGTTAGGGGAGGGGTGATTTTCTTGAAAATCATCGCGTCGCATCCTTGGAAGATAATAAATTTAAATACCAATTTTGTTATTTAACGATCTTTTAGTTTTGAGCCATGTTGTTCACAAACACACACAGATCTTTTTCTAAAAATGCATTTTTTTGAATTCAGGGGGTCTCAAAAAGTAGATATATTTCCGGTGAAATCTCGGTATGGAATTTTTGGGTGCAATACCTTCTATATGCACTATGTACACAGAAGGTGTAGAGAAAGTAAAAATTCAATTTCAATAAGTATACTTCACCTCCAATCACACGAAGTAACGATGTATTTTGTTTTCGTAATCAGATATTAAGCAACATCGTCGAGAGAAAAGGCGTGTGCTGATTTTGGCAGATCAGAGGATCCGCGATAGTAAAAGGTTTGAAATCGCGATTTAGAGCGTTTTAAGCCATTAAGCTAGACATGATTGTTAATCTTTAGAACCTTTTTACTTCTAAATAGTTTAACACTCGCATATATGTTGTACTTTCCAGTCTGGCCAATTTACATCCAGCAATGTTCGCGTTTTTCCTACCAAATGTTATCATTTTCAGAATGATCTTTATATTAAGACGGTTTCTATTAACCCCCACACACACACGCACACAATCCACCTGGAGCATGAGTAGCGGAATTATTGCCTACACAGACCACTTCTCCAAAACCGGTTCACTTGCGCTCAATGCATGGCAACTTGATTTGCAATTATGGTGTCAGGCTGCCTATTTTAATCGGTAAAAAAGGAAACTTTACAACTTTCCCTTTGATGAAATAATTACAGGCCTCTTTTAGGACAGTATTTAACATTAAATGGTTCAATTTGTATATCATAACAGACATTTTATCTGCAAATTGTAGATATCTGATTTAGACGCGGCAACAACAATAAGCTGCACTGTATTCAACTTTCAGGATTTAATTTGCTATAACTTATAAGTTTAAGGGTACTGGGACTGAATTTTCAACAAAAAATCGAAAAAAAAGTAATTTTTCTAAATTGTTCAAAAACCTCTTCAAACATAAGATCAGGATCCAATCATAATTTTGCACTTCTAGTCATTTAAATGCTCAAACACGACATGTGTGTGCGACATTCGAAAACGTGTTTTCTCTCGTAATTGTTGTTTTAAATGTTTATGTGCCCCCTCTAATTTCTGTGTTCATGCCGAGGGCTTTGACTTGAGAAACAAGTGCTGGTGTTTTCTCTCTGAACTGCATTGGATTTACCAGTTCTATACTTTAAACACACACATTCTCTCCCATGCATGTATGTCAAATGTGAGAGTGAATGTGTGCCTTTGAAGAAAATAAAATGATTAAAAAGTCAACGAGTTGTTTCTAAAGCAAAGCCTTCGATATAGCCTTAAATACTAAAAGAGGTTATCTAAATGAAACAATAAAAACAGTAGTAGTAGTAGTAATAACAACAATAACAATAATAGTAATAATAATAAGTAAAGATCGGCTTAGAAATGCATTTGACAAACAAATCCCATATAATACAATTTATAATTGGTTCAATGCATTCATAAGAGATTGACTTTTTCTGATGAATTTCGTGGACGCCCAAGAACTGTTGTTACTAATGCAAATACTGCGCTATTCGAGCAATACTTGAAGAATATGGAAGGAGATCTTATGAATTTATTGGACGATAGGTAATGGACAATGGCATGAGCCAAATCCAAAACATTTTACATCAACAGTTAGACGTGAGAAAAAAGTTTGTCGATGGATTTAACAAAACTGACACCCGATAAGAAACATTTGGAAAAATTGCAATGTGGCTCTTGAAATTTGGTTTGGAATATCGTTAACGGTGATGAATCTTGGATTTATTGCAATGATTCTGAAAGGAAGAATCAATCGGTTCCAACAAACTTACACGTGTAATAGTCTGACGATTTCGTAGTGCTGGTAAAATGCAATGTTTTTTTTTTCTTTGTAAACCGTGCTTACTATACATTATAATAGAAGCGAGACGTGCCGTTATTGCCGATTGGTACCTACTCAAATGTCCGTGTACCGCAAAGTTTTGACAAAGTTAGTGAAAAACTCTCAAAAAATAATCTAATATTATGACAATGCATCACTACATACAGCAAAGTTAACAATTGAGTTTACGGATGACAAAATTCACCATACAGCACGATTTCTTTTTGTTTCCAAAAATAAAGATAAAATGCTTGGAATCACATTTTCGTCATCAGATGAAGCAGTGGAACATAATCAAAATGCTGTTTCCGAAGTCCTGTAGGAAGAGTGGCACCATTGCTAGGATTTGTTTCATTGAATCCAAAAATATAGGCATCAATGTATAAAGGGAGTATTTTGAAAAACAACAAAATCATTTAATGTTTTAAAAACTAATCCTTGATCTTGTTTAACTTTCTATAAATGTTCGGTGTCGTCTTCATAGTGATCAAGTGTAACTGGTTAAAATAGCAGAACGGAACACAGTAAGTATCCTGATCAAACTTAATTATATTACAACAATGAATGTAACCTATTAATTAAGCTAAGAACCAGAACACTTCTATGAATTAAACCTATAATAATCAAGCTGCTGGATTTGGTTATCTGTGCCCGTAGCTTGAATAATAGCAGTGGTTACACTTTTCCTGTCTGTCTCAAATACTCTATCTAGCCTTTATGTACACAAGTGTATATTAATGTACTTACGACGGCCATAAAAATGCCAAATATCCACATCCACCGTCCTGTAACAAGAAACACGTTATTAATTTCAGCATAACTTTCGGAATCTTCTTAAAAACAATATATTATCTTAACATTCATATTATTATTATTATTGGGCAATATTTGTAAAATCAAGTTGTAAAAGTATATCTGATAGACATTTACACGACGTTCTACCTATTGCCCTAATTTATATTTCTCCTATAAACTTCATATTACTCAAAATAAATGCTGCATGAATAATTTATTTATATATTTGGCTACTCAAAAATAGTAATGATGTAATAATAATAATATAACAATAATAATAATAATAAACTATATGTTGGTCCAATATGTTAGCTTTGAAATGCCATATCATTTGAAACACTGAATAGGGATGGCACTTCAAAAAATAAGTATATACTAACAAAATCAAACTACACTGTACCCAAGTCCAGTGATCAGTAATCGGGCTTCTTATTTGGAGGTTCCGGTTTCGATTTCCAGCTGGGGCGGGGAATTATTGTTCAATCAGAATTATTCTCTATCCTCCGCAGAGTCTGCAACTAAAGGCGCGCGCGCGTGTCTGAGTGTTTCACATCTATGACCATAGATGTTAAATGAAATAATAAAAATAGACCAGACCAGCAGTAATAACGTATATCTAAAAATTTGTTGATTTGTGTTTTCAATACTAGCACATTTCTGTACGGTGTGTTTTACAATTCCTTCCGAATGAAGAGTATTTCATAGGCTGCTCTCATAAAATCCATTTTATTTATCATAAGTAATATTACGAGGGATCCAACTTTTATCTAGAGAATAGTTGTAGCACGAGTTGTATTTAATAAGACTATGTTGTGAATAAAATAACAATGATTAGCCTATAAGGACACCAAGAATAATAATCCTAAAATCCCATTTGTCTTGATGTATATTTGCACCGAAATCACTGCAACTGGTTCCTCTCTCTCTCTCTCTCTCTCTCTCTCTCTCTCTCTCTCTCTGTTGTTTGTAGTATTCTGCGGTTTGAGTTTTCAATTAATATATCTATTTCAGCGATAGATATTTCCCAAAAAAGTTTTGGAACTTCCGCCATTATGTACGGGAATATCACTGTACACTGATATTATTATAATGAGACGTACATTAGTTCAGAAAGAAAACAAATGCACGTGGGTGCGAGAAATTTAGAAAAACAATTGCACATGGGTGTGATAAAAACGATTAAAATGCATAGATAATGAGTTCCGATGGTTGGAATTTTACACGCCAATGTACAGCATTGGCCACCTCCTACAATCACGTGTCATGAACGAAATAGTCGATATAAATATCCTTTATATAAGATCTTATAATAAACGTAGTTAAGGGCATTTGTTTATAAAATAACAATTTAAAGGGTAGTTTGGATTGGGGGATTTTCTTGAAAGTCTTAAACTCGTTCCTTTGGAACACACTGAACTTAAATGTCATGTTCAATATTTATATGCTGTTCAGAGACACACATCCACATACTTTTTAAAGTACTTTTTTGGATTCAGAGGAGCTCAAAACGGATATTTCAGTGGAATACCGGTATCGACTGTTTGAGTGGAATAGATAGAAGCAGGTGACAAGTATCTGGTTTAAAAACGACAGAGAATATAACTAGGGCCAGGTTCAAGAGCATGTCTTAGCCACCTTGGACTACTTTCGTGGGAATAGACACAAAACACAATTGTTCATTAATTAGCTTTCACTTCCGTTTCGTGATTCAGGGTTATTGCTCCAATGTCCTTTCTCGGAGTCCTCTTCTGCATGTCTATGTAATCCATTACTGTAAATGGGATATCTAACACAAGTCGGCAATATGTTCTATTTATATTCGTAATGCTCCTTACACTGATTAATGCTTTTACTTTCTCTACACGTACTATGTACATAGTGTATAGAGAAGGTATTGTATTGCACCCAAAAATTCCATACATAGATTTCATCAGAAATACATGTTTTGTGACACCTTGAATAAAAATACCATTTTTAGAAAATGCGCCTGTGCGTGTGTGTGTGTGTGTGTGTATGTGTGTTTCAGTGGGCAGTATAGCTCAAAAACGACAAGTTATTAAATGCCAACTTAATATTTAAGTTTAGTATCCTCCAAGGATGTGACACGAAGATTTTAAAGAAAATCCCCCACTCTAAGCTAACCTTTACATGGAAAAAAATTCAAAAAAATTGGTTTTCTCAAAAATGGCTCTAACGATCTTGATTAAAATCTCTTATATTTAATATATTTACATGACAAATAAAATGTATACCTTGAATGTTATGGGAATAGCCTCTGAAGACCTCTTTATTCTGGACATAACTGATAAACCGTAAGAGATACACAAAACTATGCTGCACAAAAGATGCAGATCTCCTTACAACACACAATCTATATCATATACATTTTTTTTTTTTTTTTTTCATGGGGATGACCTTTTCGAGATGTCTCTTCTTATTGATTTCAGTTTTAAAATATTTAAAACTTTTCTCACGCAGGAACTTGTGAACTCCTAGCCACGCAAAGAAACGGATTTCAATCCCATAGCAACCACATTTTAAAACATTTGACTGTCGGTTTAGCCTAGTGTATTCCCTTATTTCCCATCTACTTATAAGAATCTAATAATAACATCGTTTCTGCTAATGTTTACCTCGATTAGCATGAAGTGTGTAGAAGAATGCGCTTATTAACAATAATTTGTTACAGAGGTGTAGAGAAAGTCATCTGAATGGAACACATATAATTTGTTATTATTAAAACCAGTTTTTAAAATGAAAATTGAGTTTTATTTATGGACGCTCTTTAACTGCGAAGGTTCTCAGCGTCCCATTCTATATTGGGCGTGAAAGACCGCTTAATTTTTCTTAGAGGCCTCTTTATCAGGTATGAGGTTCTATTAAGTGCTGTAAATATACGACACCGGACCAAAGGCTGACTTCCCTTCCGAAGGAAGCCATGCTATGGATTTTTACGTCCGAAAAAAAGTCATCGCCCTCCGTCGGGTCTGAACCCGCAATCTTGGGAACAGGAGATAACCACTCCACCACGGCGGCCGACATCAAGGGCGGATCTAGAGGGGGAGCGGGTTCTAAAAAAAATGCATTATCCCCCGCCGAGTTAGAAGGTGATTCGTCTATATGTGTTGCTATGTTTGTAAATGTTGTTTTCTGTGTTGCCGTTGTATCATGTAGTTATGTTAGGCGATTTATCCAACGATGAAGAAAACATCGAAGAGAATTGAAAAAGTGGGCATGAAGTGTACCTGTAAATGGTTAAATGAAAAATCTGACATGTTCCATTCACATGACACTTTCTATCTGTTCTGCAAACAAACTAGTCTATCAGAAAACTAAAGTCTTATTACTTGCTTCCTTGTAAGTAGAAGGGAATACACTAGACTAAAGTCAAATCTTTAAAACGCTATAGCTATGCGATTATCACTGAAATTCGGTTCTCTTTCCATGGCCAGGAATAAAACAAGAGGATGAAGCTAATGACGGTTTCGCGTTGGAGAAAAGTTTTTAGTATTATAAAACTGAAGTCAATAACAAAGAATATCTCTGAATTGGCTATCTCAACAAATAATAAGCAAATAAAAAATGTATATGAAATAAATTGTGTGTTTTAACTAGATCTACTCTTTTTGTGTCGCCCTCCGTAGTGTAATGGTTACCATGCTGACTTCATATACCCAAGGTCGCGAGGTCTTTCACTACAGCATAAAATGGCAGGCTGAGAACCACGGCAGTTAAAGAGCGTCCATAAATAAAACGCCATTTCATTTCTTCTTTTTTGTGCAGTAGCTTTTGCTTTTATATTTTATTTGCCATTAAACATCAATAATATAATTTTAATCAAAATCGTTAGAGCTGTGTTTTAGAAAAGCGAAAATTTCGAAACATTTTCCATGTAAAGGGTAGTTCTTATTTAACCGACTTTTCGTTTTTGAGTTATGCGCGCGTCGGTCTTCTAAAAGTGATTTTTACTCTGGGGACCCCAGAACAAGTATTTCCGGTGAAATCTCAGCATAGAATTCTTGAGTAGAATACAATAATTTCTCTGTCTACTATGTACATTGTACATACGTGCTAGAGAAAGTACCCATGCCCAAAGCGGGACTCAAACCCGCGCCACAAAGCAGCAAAACTAGGCACTTTAGCGAGTGTAGCCATGGGGACCGGCAAATAAACTTAGATGATTGAATTATTATTTGAACTTTCAATAAGTTTGTACTGTGAGGAGTTTACTCACCGCCCAATGCTTTTGGTAGTTTGTTTTAGTATTGTTTTTTTTTTTAACTAAACGTTCTTTAACCTGGTTGGTAACATCGGACGATGAATACAATTGGTGAAATGATGCTCGAATGATCTCGGGGTCCATGGATTTGTAAGTTATTCGACATTCGTCCTCTCAGGAAAACAACCTTATCCGGGTAATGCACCCTAAGCGAGATTCGAACCTGCGACCTGCTTAATGTGAGGCAGACACGCCACCCCCATACTACCCAGGCGGCAATATTTATTTTATCATAACAACCACATTGCACGTGAAAATGGCAACATCTGAAGTTCCGATCACAAAATTAGTTACATCTGTGTAACTAATTTTCTCCTTATAATTGGTGCTTCTATCTAAACAGCAATCAGTCCTAGTTAGCAGGGCGTTGAATTTACTTCACCATGTAAGTAAGACTCCAGCTGAAATTTGTTTCGCTAGCTACACTGGAATACGCAACTGATATTGGAAGAGGTGGAAATTGCTAGAAATGGCAAGACCCGTTAGGACTTTTCTTGTATTTGGAGCATGATGTTCGCCCTCTATTACTGTTGCTCAACACAACGTAATTTCGAATGGAGCAGAAACAAACTTGCCAACTTCCTGAAACTTAAACACGTAAACTTTTCCTCATCCAGCACACATCATTTTTTGAGGACATGACATTTGGAATCCCTAAAATCTTAGAGCAGTAAATATACAAAAAAAAAAGTCTCTGCAAGAAATTATGTTACAAGCTTATTCTTCTATCTACATCATGCTAATCGAGATAAACATTAGCAGAAATAATCCTTATTACTTGTAAGTAGAAGGGAAAAATCTAATATGTTCCATTCACATGTCCTCTAGTGTTCGGTAAACAGACCTTTTATTCAAAACATTAATCTGTTATCTATATCATGCTAATCAAGATAAACATAAGCAGAATTAGTTTTAATACTAGCTCCTTGTTATACTCGTAGAAGGGAAATAAGAAAATGCATAGACAAACGCGATAGTCTCCTCCTTTAAAAGCCAGTTGCTATGTGAAACAATTGAAATTCCAATCTCTTTACTTTCCAGGAATAAAAAAAAAAAAAAAACGAGAAACAAGAAGAGGAAAGTTTGGAAAGTTTAAGTGGCTAAAATTGACACCAATAATAAGGAATGTCTCGAAAACGATTAACTCTATAAAAAAATACAATTTCGTAAAATTGATCCAGAATAAAGTAGTTTTCAGAGGCTATTCCTAGAAAATTTAAGATAGGTATACATTTTATTTGTGATAGAAATGGCTTTAATATGTGGTATTTTAATCAAAATCGTTAGAGCCATTTTTAAGAAAAACAAAATTTTCGAAAAAAGTTCCATGTAAAGGGTAGTTGGGGGTCGGGGGATTTTCTTGAAAATCTTCGTGTCGCATCCTTGGAAGATACCAAACTTAGATACCAAGTTTGGGATTCAACGGTCTTTTCGTTTTTGTGCTATGCTGTCCACAGACACACAGACAGACACACACACGGACCTTTTTCTGAAAATGTTTTTTTTGTTTTTGGATTCATGGGGGACACAAACATTTATTTCCGGTGAAATCTCGGTATCGGATTTTTGGGCGGAGTGCAATACCTTCTGTGTACACTATATACATAATAGTGTAGAGAAAGTAAAAATTGCATGTAAAATAAATGGGCATTCCATTTAACAAGAATTCTCGAAACCTGGTCATTTCTGTCACAGATACTGAAATTCTTCTTGATATCACAATAAACACGATTTCTTTCTACCACAAGAAATGTGAAAAACCATGATTTTTACATTTTTACATTGCGTTCCTCTGTTCCCCCTCCATTATCTACGAGTACAAATTATTGCCATCCGCGGAAGCATGCTGATGACATTGTTAAATATCTTGGCCTGCATTTTGATCACCGATTGACCTAAAACTCTTACATTATCACATTAAACCTAGCTTACTCCCGATTGGCAAATTGTATCCCATGCTCAATCATGTCTTCTTTGCCAATTTCAAGTGGTTTTCTTTTGTATAAATATTTACTTCGTACCTTTACACACATATGCTTGTCTGCAAGTCTTTCAAAATAAAGTTTTAAGGCTTATACTGAATACACTTCGGTATTTGAGAAATACTCAGATTTATCATGAACTTGGACTAAGTACCATTTCTGCACAAATTCGATCTCAGGCTTGCACCCCTCCAGCATCTTCAGTCAGTACCGGGTGCAGTACACTTCTCGTTGGGGCAAAGATCTGATGCATTTCCCCGTTCCTAGTCGTCTTCCACGCTGTTTTCTTCAGGAGTGATGAAATTAAATGTCTCTCAGTGAATGAATATGTACAATCATCTCCAACTGTTTAGTGGCACAGAAGCCTCATGTGGCTGGCTTCACAAATTAGTGCTCATTGTTAATATTATATATAAGGTATTTTATTCCAATTCTGAATAGCATTCTTAATGCTGAACGAATCGAAATATATAAAAAAAATCTGATGTGTTTCATTCACATGACTTTCTCTAGCTGTTCCACAAACAAACTTTCCTCATAAAACATTCTTTAATCTACGTCATGCTAATCAAGATAAACGTTGCCAGAATTGATCATATTACTTGCTTCTTTGTAAGTAGAAGGGAAATAAGGGAATACACTAGGCCAAAGCGACAGTTAGGTCTTTTGATATAAATTGTATGTTTTAATAAATTATACAGTTTTTGTTTATTTCTTACGGTTTACCACAAAGTTTACAAAAGTTATCCAGAATGAAGAGATCTTCAGAGGCTATTTCTAGAAAATTCAAGATAAACATTTCGTTTGACATGAAAATATCTTAATCATATGACATTTTAATAAAAATCATTAGAGCCTTTTTGAGAAAATCAAACATTTTCGAAAAATGTTCCATGTAAAGGGAAGTTGCAGATGGGGGAAATGTATTGAAAATCTTTGTGTCGTATCCTTGGAAGATATTGAACTTACATGTTAAGTTTGATATTTAACGTTTTTGAGCTATGCTGCGCACAGACGCTCGCGACACACACACACACACACACACACACACACAAATGGAAATGGCGTGTTATTTATGGACGCTCTTTAACTACTGTGGTTCTCAGCGTAAATCTACGACACGGTACCCACTTCCTTCCGAAGGAAGCCATTTTAAGCCATCGTCCTCCGCCTGGTTTGAACCCGCGACCTTGGGTATATGAAGTTAGCATGGTAACCACTACACCATGGAGGGCGACACACTCACACTTTTCTTAAAATATTTTTTTTATTTATTTATTTATTTATTTATTTTTTTTTTGGATTCAGGGGGTCTAAAAAATATGTATTTTCGTTGAAATCCTGGTATCAAATTTTTGGGTGAAATACAATACTTTCTCTATGCACTATGTGCATAATATGTGCAGAGAAACTAAACGAAAACCCGCGTTAAGAACCAAAATTGGTGATTTAGTTCAATATGTTCCAAGGATGTGACACCTAGTTTTTCACCCAAACGACCCTTTACATGAAACATTTTTCGGATTTCTTGGTAATAGCCTCTGAAATCCTCCTCATTCTGAATGACTTCTGAACTGTAAACTGTAAGAGAAACACGTAGATCTCGTTAAAAAACACAATTGATGTTATATACATTTTTTGTCCTATTTTGATGATTCGACGTGTAAACAATGAGTGGCGTATTTAAAATAGTTTTGACCCCCCCTCCCCAAGCTTCTTAACGTCCTTTAACCTGGTTGGTCATATTGGACGATGAGTGACATTGGTGAAATCATACTCAAATGATTTCGGGGTCCATGGAGCTTAAAGTTACTCGACATTCGTCTTCTCAGGATAAGAGAAAACTCTGGAAAAAGAAGAAGAAAAAAAACGTATTCGGGTAACTCATGGTAAGCGAGGTTCAAATCTGTTGAATGTGAGGCAGACATACTATCCCCGCATTATCCAGACAGGCTAGTCCAATAATACGACATTTTGCTTTTTTCCTTATTTTGACAGATTTTGCAAGGGGAATATGTGTTGGCAACACTGCGAGTGGAGTTTGAAGATGATGAAAACGATGTAATAACAGTGACACCACTGAAAGATGCGTCATAATGTCGTCATCCATTTTCAAGTAATGCCTTTGTTCCTCTTTATCCATTAAAGTTAAAACTTTACGCTTTGTCATTAAGCGCTCATATTTAACTGCATTAATGACCATTTCTCTACCTTGTGTGTTTTTAAGATCTACTATCCATGGTAACAGTTCTGGTATAACAAATGTTACTTTTTCTACTACTGCACAGGATTCCATCCACAAATTCTATACTATATTGAGATTTCACCGGTAACACGGTGTCTGTGTGTGTGTGAACAACATACCTAAAATCTGAGATGTTCCATTCACATTACTTTCTTTACCTATTCTGCAAACAAATGTTTCTTACAAACATTATTCTTTTATCTACATTATACTAATCAAGATAAACGTCTCCACAAATAGTCTTTATTATTACCTATTATTATTATTATTATTATTATTATTATTATTATTATTATTATAATTATTATTATTATTATTGCTATTCTACTTTTCAAGGACCTGTTCCGGCCACAATTCCATCTTTTAACTGGCCTTCCTATGTCCTTCTATCCATTGGTTTATGTTGTAAGGCCATCTTTGGAATCCTTATTTCTTCAATTCTTTCCAGATGATCCTTCCATGTTTGTTTATGTTGTTTTAGTTTATCCTTTACTGCAAAAATATTCAATGACATCATTAGGAATCCTGCCAGATTAGTACAAACTTTAACTGATCGTAAAAAGATCATTTCTGCAGCCTGTACATTCCTTTATCCTCAGGATTCGCTGCCGTACAGTAAAACAGGAGTAGCCATCTCCTTATAAAATTTCATTTTTGTATCTCTTTGTGTATTTTTAATTTCCTGTTTATAGTACCACATATACTCTGATATTTCTGAAATTTAATGACTATATCCTTATCCTGGTTAAAAGTGATATCACTTCCTAAATAGTTCAGTTCCTTATAAGTAGGAGGGAAATGAGGCAATGCACTAAGCTAAAGCGACAGTCAAATGTTATACAAGATGTCGCTAAAGAATGTCATTGAAATTCGGTTCTCTTTCCATGGCCAGGAGTAAAACATAAGATACATGAAACGGATGAGGACTTCCCATTTGAGAAAAGTATTTTAAAATTGAAACCAATAATAGATAATATCGCTGAAATAGTTTGCTCTACAAAAAAGCTGTAGGTATATTACATAAGATGTGTGTTTAACGAGATCTATCTCTTTTTGTGTAGTAAGTTTTCGTGTCTTTTACTATTTACCAGTTATGCAAAGCTTATTCAGAATGAACACGAATTCAGGAACTATTCCCAGGAAATTCAGAACATACAACTAATATGAGTGTGTGTGGGGGGGGGGGACAGCATTACTCAAAAACGAAAAGAAGGTACAATACCAAACTTGGTGTTTAAGTCCCTATCTTCCAAGAATGTGGTACGAAGATTTTCAGGAAAATCCTCCCAACCCCTACTATTTATGTGGAACATTTTTGGAAAATTTTTATTTTCTTAAAAATAGCGCTAACGATTTTTTATTAAAATATCACATATTTAAGATATTTTCATGGCAAAGGAAATGTATATCTTGAATTTTCTGGGAAGAGCCTCTGAGGACCTCTTCACTCTGGAGAACTTTTGTATAACTGATAAACCGTAAAAGACAGACAAAAACTTACTATACAAAAATATAGATATTGTTAAAACATACATTTATGTCATATACATTTTCTTTTCTTTATCTTATTTAAGTTAGCCGTTTCCGATACATTCCTTTCCTTGTTATTGGTACTTGAACTTTTCTCAAACGGGAAGTCATTTTTCGTTTCATAAATCTTTGTTTTACTCCTGGCCATGCAAAGAGAATCGAATTTCATTTGTTTCACACAGCGAAGATTAAAAGATTTGACTATCGCGTTATCCTAGTGTAGTCCCTCATTTCCGTAGGGCGCTAATAACCTAGAAGTTGAGCGCCCTCAAAACAAGTCATCAACATCGTCATCCTTATCATCATCATCATCATCACCATCATCATATGTTTCCCTTCTACTTACAAGAAAGCAAGTTATAAGAAAATGTCTGTTAATGTTCTTCTCGATTTGCATGAAGTAGATATAAGAATAACCTTTTGTGTGGATAGTTTATTTGCAGAATCGGCAGAGAAAATTATGTGAATGGAACCCAGCACATATTTAGAAATAAGCCCGTGTTTGCATATGTGTATCATCTCTCTTTTGTTTTACTCCTGGCTATGCAAAGAGTACCTACCAAATTTCAATGTCAATCGCATTAAAACATTTGGCTGTCGGTTTAGCCTAGTATATTCCCTTATTTCCCTTCTGTCGCCCTCCGTGGTGTAGTGGTTACCATGCTGACTTCATATACCCAAGGTCGTGGGTTCAAACCCGGCGGAGGACGATGGATTTTTTCGGGCGTAAAAATCCTTAGCATGGCTTCCTTCAGAAGGGAAGTAAAGCCGTGGGTCCCGTGTCGTAGATAGCGAGGCCTCTGAGCAAAATTAAGCGGTCTTTCACGCCCAATATAGAATGGGACGCTGAGAACCACAGCAGTTAAAGAGCGTCCATAAATAAAAATATACGTTCGTTATTTCCCTTCTACTTACAAGGAACTAAGAAATACGACCGTTTCAGCTAATGTTTATCTTGACTAGCATGAAGTAGATGGAAGAATAAGCTTTCGTAACAAAAGTTTGTTGCAGAATAGGCAAGAAAATCATTGAATGGAACACATCAGATTCTTAAAAATCTGACTATCGCTTTAGCTGCATCCTTCTTACATTTGCAGCGAAATGTGTGAATGTGTAATATAAATGTATGTCGAGTTAACTAGAGCAGATGGAGGAATAAGCTTTTCTAAGAATTGATTTTGTAGGAAAAGTCATATGAATGCAACACATCAGAATTGTTTCAAAAGGTCTAACAGTTGGGGATTTAAACTTTCCATTGCTTAAATGCGCTTCACCAAGCGAGGTGGCGCCGTGGTAACGTGTGGGACTCGCATTCGGGATATACTGAGTTGGAACCCCGGCGACCCATGGGTTTTTTGTAGTTTAACCGGTGTCGGTAGGCGAATGTTGGCGTTGTTTCTCATCTACCACGATTTATTTATCATATTTCCCTTTTATTCTGTTTCTTTATTGTCTTTCAGGAGTGCTTCTAGGTTCATGGGGTATCGGTGTGGGAAGATGGCGCTGATGCTGCATCAAAAGAAAGACTGCTCCCTATGGACACTAGAATCCTGCCTGATGGACAGGAAGTTAGTTGATCGCCTTTCTGGCAGTTGCAGCAGTGGGTCGGGTCTTCGAGGCTGGAATAGTTTGAACTTCCTCGCGAAGCTGTAGCCTCTTGTGGTTCTCTCACTTCGTCCCATCGTATGTCATAATGCGGAGGTCTTCTCATCCGTTGTCTAACCTACACTTAAAGTTTCGTAGAATGTTTTATGAGTTCTAGGTTATCCATACCTTACCGTCTTAGATCTGTATATTCTGCATTAACCTTTATTTTGAATGTTTATCTTGCTTCGAAATTTGGGAACGATAATGTGTTTGACAGAAAGAAGGCAACTACGTATGCATATTTTGAGTGCAAGAATTAAGAGAGTAAAAGTAAATCAAGGCAACCATCGAACAGTAGATTTTAATTTTTTAAAACGCTATAAGAAACATAAAAGTAACCGTCAAATGTACTTACACATGATTTAATCCCCAGAGAAACTTAATAGGATAGAACGGTGATAAGGGTTATACGCCTATCGCATTGACAGTTTCCTATTTTATTTCATGAAGCGACGGGATCTAATTGATAGCGGTTACATTATGAACCTCAATATGGCAAGAACTAAACTCGGGGAAATCCATAGTGATCCCTGATAGCCAGCGCACTGTCTTAGCTGATGAGAGGTGTGTCTGCCTCACTGCCAATAGATTCATGCCACGTAAGTCATCCTTGTTGCAAGATATAACTAACATTCCTCGATGCATTTTCAGTTGGCTCCGAGTAATCCTAGTGTAATTTTGAGTATAAGCAATGATAATGCCAGTGACTTTGATTTGAAATAATGATGAAGATAAAGTTGACGATGAAGATGATTTAGGAGAGGAGTCCCTGCTCAGCGACTGAGAGGTTTGATGCTGCTGCCGTGGACGGAACGAAGTGGCAACAGTGTGACGGAGCTGCCATGAGGTAAGGCAACTGTCAGGAATCACTATGGATCTCCCCGACTTTATATCTTGTGTTATAATGGTCATTTTGTCGAGGTTGAATATATGCAGTACTTGGTTATCATAAATCACCGTTAAGGGCTATGTTATTCTGAGCATTTTAATTGTGTCTGCCGTCAACATTTGCGCCAGAGAGAGCAAAACGTCTGGTGTGGACATTAAAGAACAGCAAATCACAAAATGACATCTTAGCTCCTCTCCACTGAAAATAAAAGCTAATTTTGATTCGGTAAGCTGCTGGATGAAAGAGGAAACGCAAATAAGTTTGTGTTCAGAATGCATAGCAAATGTTATTGAGAGAGTCACAAAAATGTAAACGCATCTCTCATTGGACATATCTTTGTTTTAAATTGTTATTATTGGATACACGAAGCCACCACTGATAACACAGTTTGTACTTTGGAACAGATGCTTCTAGCACGTCTCTCTTGGAGGTGACGAACTACAATTACATCTTCTCTCACGTCTCTTGGAGGTGACGAATTACAATAGATAAACCAACTTTTGAAATTATTTTCCAGAAAACTTCACTGTATGTTGGAACTGATGCGTATGGGTGCCTTTCATCATGAAGATGGGGATTTACAATACCTAACCTAACTTTTTTCATTTATTTATACCTAAAATACAATATTTTTTTTTTAGTTTTGCTAGCAGACATAATTGTTAAAAGAGAACAGGAGACATGTGAAAAGGTTCAGTCCAGTGACTGTAAATCTATTTGACGTAGCTTTTGACTTTTTTTCGGGTAGCTTCGCTGGAATTAAAGCTTGTATGTTGAAATGGTGCTTATAGCATGTATCTACTGAAGATGGGGACCCACAATACCTAACCTAACGTTTGAAAGTCTTTTTCAGGAAGGTTTGCTGGCATCAGTGTCTACATGTTGGAACTGATACGTGTAGCATTCCTCTCGCATGTTACGTCACCGAGAGAAAGCTGAAGAGGAATCTGCTGGCAGTATGATGCGATTTCATGTTAATTGGAAACATGGAGTAACAGCATGCTGGCGGTGGCCACTTACTTGAACTGAGACTGAGGCATCCTTTGTTTTTATACTTGCAGACCTAGCGACTCTTCCTTTCACGCCACTCCCTCGCCCCCGCCTTCCTAGCAACATTTTAGCTGGTAACAAAATTGCTATTTAATTCAATTACGTTAACGGGTAATTATTATTTTGCATTCGTTATTTTGGTAACGGATACTCCGTTTTTAGTCACCTTGTATTCGTAATTTTGTAACAATTACTGGGTAATAGTTACTTTATACTCGTATTCCTTACCTCGATAACTGCTACTGGTTTGTTTTTAGTTACCTTGTATTCGTACTTTGGTAACCGTTACTGGGTAGCTAGTTATTGTCGTCTCCGGTACTTCTGCATCCATTATTAAGGTGAAGTCTAAGAAATTTGGAAAAGCCACAGAGTGCAAGATACGTTCTAGAAATTTCTCCCGGTTTATTACACACAATAACAGTATTACTTTTGCGATGTTCTAGCTTGTATACGAGGACTCAGCTTTTTGTACGATGCATGAGCAAAGCCTCCAATCGTGAACAGAATGTAGAAAACTTCAATATTTCATCTTTTCTCCCAAATACTTTAAAATAAAACTTTAATAATAATTTCCAGTGCTACGTTTGTCTTTTAACATTCGCTGTTAGAATGTATTGACGGTTTGGTCTCTTATCTGTTATAGAAGCATTTTTGAACTGCTGCGCGGAATTATAGGGTCAATTCGGAAGATATTTTCCTTAGTTGCGTGTCGGGTTCACGTGTAAATTATTGTTCTGAGTCTATTTATGAAACAGACGAGCGAACACTGAAAACGAAAGCAATTCGAAACGTATAATACGTGGATTAATTACCCAGTTCTTTAAACATGATGATGTTAATAGGTATTAATAAACCATCAGTATATTCGGTTACACTACAAGATTCGATAAGGACAAATATGCAGGAAAACAAACCTAAAAATCTTATGTGTTCCATTCACATGACTTTCTCTGCATCTCTGCAACAAATTATTCTTAAAAGCTAATGATTCTATTTACTTCATGCTAATCAAGAAAAAAATTAGCAGAAATGGTCTTATTACTTGCTTCCTTGTAAGTAGAAGAGAAATAAGGGAGTTCCACAGGTTAAAGTTATAGTCAAAAACTGGTTGCTATGTCACTGAAGTTCCTTTGTTTGTATGGACAGGAGCTGACAAATTCCTATATGAGAAAAGTATATCTTTTTATAGCTGAAACCAAAAAACAAGGAATATCGAAAAAAAGATCAACTCCAAACTCCACGAAAAAAAAAAAAAGAAGTATATAACCTAAATTGTGTGTTTTAACGCGCTCTACATTTTTATGTGGCAAGTTTTTGTCCATCTCTTACGGTTTAGCAGTTATGCAAAATTCCGTAAAATTGATCCAAATAAAGTAGTCTTCAGAGGCTATTTCCAGAAAATTCAAGTTATACATTTTATTTGTCAGGTAAATATCTTTAATATACGATATGTTAATCCAAATCGTTAGAGCCATTTTTAAGAAAATCAACATTTTCGAAAAAAGTTCCATGTAAAGGGTAGTTTGGGGTAGGGGATTTTTCTCAAAATCTTCGTGTCGCATCCCTGGAAGATATTAAATTAAACACCAAGTTTGCTATTTTACCGACTTTTCGTTTTTGAGTTATCGTGTTCACAGACACGCGGACACACATACACACACACACACACACACACACACACACACACACACACACACACACGGACCTTTTTGTGAAAAATGTTTTTTTTAATACAGTGGACTCTAAAACATATATTTCCGGTGAAATCTCGGTATCGAATTTTTGGGTGGAGTGCAATACCTTCTCTATACACTATGTACATAGTTCGTATAGAGAAAGTAAAAAGGACTAAAAGTCATCGCGGAATTGGAGTATTTACCTTTTAATGAAGATAGAAATAAAAGTGTTAAACCATGAGGAAGGTGAATTTACGTCATCAAAGAGAGGATATAACTTTTCAATGTCCTAGCAGAAGAACCGACCATGCTTAGTATTTACTACTACTAAAGAAAAATATGTGATATGCAGAGCTTGCGTTAACATTCTCAGCAAGTGTGTAAAACAATTAGAACTTCATCTAGTGATTTACCTTGGTCAAGAAACGATATAGCAAAGAAGAAGAAGAATAACATTGATGCCATATATAAACATACAAAAAGTACTACTCATTTGGACTGTAAGCAGCAGGAAAAAATATGCGAAAAGCAGTTCCTAGAAATGTGTTCAATAAATGCTCTTGAGCTATGCCTAAAAAATCAAAAGGAAAAATTAGATGCAGCTATTGGGGTATTAAATGGCTGCAAAAAGAGAGTGGAGTTTTCGTGACCATCCAGAACTTTCAGCTATAAATTGCGAATAGCGTGGATATGAGAACACATCGTCACACAGATAAGACCGCAGCAACAATGACTAATGTTATTGCCGAATAATTGCTTTTAAAATTGGTTAATGTTTTAAAATCAACCGACATTTTTCCATTTCTGTCGATGAGTCAATCGATAAGTTTTCTGAAAAACACTTGATTTTATACGCTATGTATGTGAACAAAATAACACATGCTGCTGTTTCTAACATAAATCTGATGTGTTCCATTCACATGACTTTCTCTACATCCCTACACAAATTATTGTTAAAAAGCGTATGCTTCTATTTACTTCATGCTAATTCAGAAAAATTAGCAGAAATGGTGTTATTACTTGCTTCCTTGTAAGTAGAAGCGAAATAAGGGAGTACCATAGATTAAAGTGATAGTCAAAAGCTGGTTGCTATGTAACTAAAGTTCCTTTGTTTGTAGGACAGGAATTGACAAATTCCTGTATAAGAAAAGTATGTTTTTTTAAAGCTGAAACCATGAACAAAAAATGTCTAAAAAAGATAAACTCCACGAAAAAAGTAATATAACTTAAATTGTGTCTTTTAATGTGCTCTACATTTTTTGAGTGGTAAGTTTTTGTCCATCTCTTACGGTTTATGCACAATTCCGCAAAATTCATCCAGAATAAAGTAGTCTTCAGAGGCTATTCCTAGAAAATTCAAAATATACATTTTATTTGTCAGGTAAATATGTTTAATATACGACATTTTATTCAAAATCGTTAGAGCCATTTTTGAGAGAATCAAAATTTTCGAAAAAAGTTCCATGTAAAGGGTAGTGGGAGGATTTTTCTCAAAATCCTCGTGTCGCCTCCCTGGAAGATACTAAACTTAAATACCAAGTTGGGTATTTTACCGACTTTTCGTTTTCGAGTTATCGTATTCACATACACACGGACACACACACACGAACCTTTTTCTGAAAATTATTTTTTTGGATACAGGGGACCCTAAAACATATATTTCCGGTGAAATCTCGGTATTGAATTTTTGGGTGGAGTGCAATGCCTTCTCTATACACTATGTACACAGTACGTGTAGAGAAAGTATCTAGTACGAGTGGAAAATGCTGATATATGACATATTAATAAAAATCGTTAGAGCCATTTTTCAGAACTTCAAAATGTTCGTAAAATATTCTATGTAAAGGGTAGTTGGGGTGGGAGGATTTTCTTGAAAATCTTCGTGTGACATCCTTGGAAGATACTGAACTTAATGAGCTAAGCTGCTCAGAGACACACACACACACACACGGACATGTTTCTAAAACTGACTTTTATTCAGGGGGTCTCAAAACATGTATTCTAGGTGAAATCTCGGTATCGAATTATTGGGTGGAATACAATACCTCCTCTATCTACTATGGGCATTGTACATACGGGCTAGAGGAAGTAAAAAGAGGCTCCACATTTCTCAGAGGCGAATTGATGAACATGAAGACCGAAATAGCTGAAGAGTTCTTTTTGTGTTGGTCATTTCTGACTCAACTTCGTTGTAGCCTGTGATGATGTCAGCATATGGCGGCCTTGTACACAACCTCAGCATCCCACACAGCAATTTATAACCTCGTCTTTGTCTGTATAACAATACAAAGGCCTAGCCAGGGGAGTTGGAGACCCCTTGCTTAAAAATAAAGTAGAAGAAATAGCATTTTTTTTAATTGCAACTCAGGATTAATTTATATTACTTGACTTTATACAATATTTAACTGCATACCTATACATACCCCCCTAATAGTTTTCTGGCTACGCTATAGTAACAATACCCACAACTGGTTTAATAACTATGATCATTTAAAATGAATAATA
This sequence comes from Hymenopus coronatus, assembly GCA_030762935.1. Lineage (NCBI taxonomy): Eukaryota > Metazoa > Arthropoda > Insecta > Mantodea > Hymenopodidae > Hymenopus > Hymenopus coronatus. The sequence continues at coordinate 16,172,133 of CM060895.1, forward strand.
TAAAAAAGAGCATAGTATGAAGATAAACTACACAGCAGTGACATGAGAACTTAGGTGCGATTGGCGCCCAGGGATTTCCGTGGGGTTTTCCATTAGGTTAGTACATATTTTATAAACCGCCCCCCCCTTGCTCCCTCACGCGCGTCAACCCCATAGAGGGTTGACTACCTAATACCTCGGTTGGGAGGACAATTGCCAGCTTCTGTCTACTAAGCTCTCCAGGTTAGTGGCCGGAGGACATTAATTCGTCTCACAACCCCGTCCAGTCCTCGCCGCCAGATGTACCCAATCTCCCATGGGTTTCGGGAACAACTGCCCCGCCGAGTCCAACCCAATCCGCACAGATCTCTTGTGGGAGGAGCTCAGATGTTGGGTCCGACGTACTTCTAGTAACGTCAGACGTACCACGGGTGCTTCAGGGTCGGCAGTACTCGCACCGGAGCAACTGAATGAGTTCGGAGCCTCCCTCCTGCGGGAGAAAATCAAATATTCACTCCTGATGACCAAGTAAGTTACGCCTGTAGGTATATAAAAACCACCTCTGTGGTCAGGTTCTAGCTTCTCGTCGGTCTGGGTGGCTCAGCTGGTTAAGCGCTGGCCATCAGACCATAATGTCGCGGGTTCAAACTTTGTTCAGACTTGTGGTTTTTAGGCGGCAGCCACACCGGCGGTGCATATATGATCCTGGCAACTGACAGCGTCGTTAACAAACATTTCTTTTCTGGCTTCTCAAACCGGCTGGGGCGAGAAATATGTCTGTAACCAGCATCAGTATGGAAGTGAATGTGGAAGTAAATATGAATGAATTTAACAGACAATAGGAAAAGGCGAATGAAAACGTCAACTGTTACTCAGTTCACCCCTCCGATATGGTCACGGGAGTAAAAGAGGTTATGCAAATCATCTTTTTCTTGGTAATTCTGCGCGATGCCGCGACGTCTTAATTAAGTGAAGTATTAATTATTTGTAGCAGACACTCACAAGGGCGTGTTCTCCAGGGGGGAAATTGCATACGCAAAAACATAGTTATATAACGCGTAAATATGCGCAAATTGTGTGCAAAAACATAGAAATGAACATTTATCCGGAAGCAAAAACGTATATCAAACATTTAGTACTAGTTGTTGTCCAATTAATTAATATAAGATACAAAACACAACAGTTTGCATTTCTTAAGACAATTTTTACTTTCTATAGTCCTATGTAAACAACGTACATAGTGGATAGAGAAGGTATTGCATTCCACCCAAAAATTCGATATCGAGATTTCACCGGAAAAACATGTTTTTACACCCCCTGAATAAAAAAAGCACTTTTAGCAACATGTATATGTGTGTGTGTGCGCGCGCGCGCAACATAGTTAAAACACGAAAAGACCGTTAAATAACAGACTTGATGTTTAACTTGAGTATCTTCCAAGGATGCACAACGAAGATTTTCAAGAAAATTCCCTTGCCCCCAATCACCATTTGCATGCAACATTTTTCGAAACTATTTTTTAAAAATCTGATGTGTTACATTCACATAATTTTCTCTACATCTCTGCAACAAATTAACGTTAAAAAGCTTATGCTTCTCTTTATTTCATGCTAATTGAGAGAAGAAAAAAAAAAACAGCAGAAATAGTCTTATTACTTGCTTTCATATAAGTAGAAAAGTCAAAAGCGGGTTGCTATGTGACTGAAGATCCTTTGTTTCTATGTACAGGAGTTGACAAATTCCCGAATGAGAATAGTATGTCTTTTAAAGCTGAAACCAATAACAAGGAATATCTCAAAAACAACCAACTCCACGAAAAAATGTATATAACATAAACTGTGTTTCAAAGAGTAAGTTTTTGTCCATCTCTTGCGGTTTAGCAGTTATATAAACTTCCGTAAAATTCATCCAGAATAGAGTAGTGTTCAGAAGCTATTCCCAGAAAATTCAAGATATACATTTTATTTTCACGTAAATATATTTTATATACGATATTTTAATCCAAATCGTTAGAGCCATTTTTGAGAAAATCAACATTTTCGAAAAGTCTTCCATGTAAAGGTTGGTTGGGAGTGAGCGGATTTTCTTGAAAATCTTCGTGTCGCCTCCTTGGAAGATATTGAACTTAAATACCAAGTTTGGTATTTAACGGACTTTTTATTTTGAGCTATGCTGTCCACAGATACATCCAGACCTTTTTCCAAAAATTCCTTTTTTGGATTCAGGGGGACCCTAAACATGTATTTCCAGTGAAAACTCGGTATCGAATTGTTGAGTGCATTACAATACCTTCTCTATACAGTATGTACATAGTGCGTGTAGAGAAAGTAAAAATAGCTTCAACGACCTTTTATTAAAACTTCGTATATTAAAGATACTTACATCCCAAATAAAATGTATATTTTGAATTTTCTAGCAATAGCCTCTGAAAACCTCTTTATTCTGGATGAGTTTTGCATAACGAACCGTTAGAGATAGACAAAAACTTACTATACATAAAGTTAGCTCTCGTTAAAACACAAAATCCATGTTTTCCTTGTAGAGTTGACCATTTTCGAGATATTCGTTGTTATTGGTTTCAATTTTAAACTACTTAACTCTTCTCAAACGGAACCATGCAAAGCGAACCGAACCTCCATTGCTTTACACAACGACCAGCTTTTAAAATATTTGACTGTCGGTTTAGCCTAGTGTATTCCCTTATGTCTCTCCTACTTACAAGGAAGCAAATAATTTAAGACCAATTCTGCTAATGTTTATCTTGATTAGCATCATGTACACAACATAATAATCTTTTGCAAGAATAGTATATATAGTAAGTGTGTGTGTGCGTGTGTGTGTGTGTGTGTGTGTGGCGGGGGGGGGCTAGAGAAAGTCAGAGATGCGACTGGAAGACATCAGATTCTTACTAATAAGGAATACATGTAGAGGAGAGGAATCGGATGTGTTAAAGCAAAGCGTAGCTACGTAAACTAGACAATACATATCCATAAATCGATTGAAAAAGAAAAAAGGATATACGAAATTTCGTTTAAAAATATCCCAAATTACACCACATAAAGGCCAGTTTAGGGTGGAGAAATATTGTTTAAGCTCTTAGGAAAATATGTAGTATCTTTAGAAGATACTGAACTTAAATATCTACAAAGCTCGATATGTATTGGATTTTTCGCTTTTGACGTATTCTCTCTCTCTCTCTCTCTCTCTCTCTCTCTCTCCCTCCCTCCCTACACACACACAAACACTGTCAATGGGGGTAACATGCTAGCCTCTGGTTCCCAAGGTCGTGGGTTCAAACCCTACGGAGGGCGATGGATTTTTTTCAGGTATGAAAATCCTTAGTTTCCTACGGAAGACCGTTGGTTCCTGTCATAAATTTACGGCACGTAAAAGAACCTCAAGCCTGATAAGAGGTCTCTGAGCAAACTAAAGCAGTCTTTTCAACATAAAATAGAACACTGAGAACCACAAGCTAAACAATAAATAAATGCACATTATTATTATTGCTTATATTTTTAAATAAAAGGCACCGGCTGGCATCCAACGAATACAGATTTTAGCGCTCGCCAGAAATACAGATTTATTGATTGTTATCCTCCTCTTGTAGGACTACCACCCCAAAGACCTACAAGCCTGTCGAGGAATAAGCAAACTCTGGATCCTGTATGGGTGATCAGCCCAATGTCTGGTATGGTGGTGGTGGTGGTGGTGGTGGTGGTGAAAAAAAAGACAGCAGTCTACCTTATCTTCCCTTATACTAAGACATTGTTTGGATTTGCGATGCTAAAACAAAGCAAAGCTGTTTGTATAGCAGATCAATTTTTACTTTCTCTACACGTACCTACTATGTACGAGTACGTAGTATATAGTGAAGGTATTGTATTTCATCCAAAAATTCAATACAGAGATTTCACTGGAAATATATGTTTTGTGACCTCCTGAATAAAAAAAGCATTTTAAGAAAAATATGTGTGTGTGTGGGGGGGGGGGGCAGCATAGCTCAAAACTGAAAAGTCCATTAAATAACAAACTTGATATCTAAGTTCAGTATCCTCCAAGGATGTTACACGAAGATTCTCAAAAAAATGCCCCCCCCCCTCACGACTCTTTACATGGAAAAAAGTAGAAAATTTTAGTTTTCTAAAAAATGGCTCCTAACGACTTTGATTAGGATCTTGTTTATTTGAAATATTTATATGACAAATAGAATGTATATTTTGAATTTTCTGGAAATAGTCTCTGAAGACCTCTTTATTCTGGGCGAATTTTTCTGAATTTTGCATAACTGGTGAATCGTAAGATGTAGAAAAAAAACTTAGTGTACAAAAACTGTAAATCTCATTAAAACACACATTTTATGTCATATATATTTTTTTCGTGAAGTTGGCCGTTTTCCAGAAAGTCCCTGTTATTCGTTTCAGTTTTAAAATACTTTTTTTCATACGGGAACTTAGCCTGCACATTATATTACCTTATTTCCCTTCTGCTTATAAGGAATTAAATGAAAAGACCGTTTCTGCTATTCTTTTTTTTTTTCTCGATTAACATGAAGTAAATAGAAGAATAAGCCTTTTAACAATAACTTGTTGCAGAGATGTGGAGAAAATCGTAAGTGGAACACATAAGATTTTTGATACCTTTGAGCCGGAACGGAAAAATATGTATATTTTCAGATTGTATCACATAAGCTATATGTCTGAAAAATATGCACGTAACAAAGAGTTTCGGAAATGACTATGTGAGTGAGAATGAGAAAATTTAATATATATATATATATATGTGTGTGTGTGTGTGTGTGTGTGTGTCTTTGTTATTTATGTTAATTTACTTATTGGTTCTCATAATATATATATATAGCAGCAATTAAGTCTGTTTTCTGTATATAATATTGTATTCCTGACGAAACCATGAAAATGTAAAATTTCCAACGGTGAATAAAGAGAGAGAGAGAGAGAGAGAGAGAGAGAGAGAGAGAGGGAGAGACACGCACACACACATGTTACACAAACTTTATCTTTTAAACATTACAAATGAATAGCATTTTATTTACCTACTATTCTTTAATTATTTTGAGGTTATAAACAGTAATAAAATATTGCCCTTGAATACTGACATTTGCAGTTAAGAGGATATTCTAGAAAATTAGGCCTAGACTACTAATACAAATTTGGTAACATAAGCAGGATAATTTCCCTGCTATCAAAGTGAGAACATTGTATCTTTAACTTGGGTACGACGTTTTCGCTATAACCATTTTGAGTAGCAATATTCGTGACTGTAATTTGAGTACAACATGCCTCTATCACCAGAGAGTCATGCTCTCTTAACTCGAGTCTTTTTTGGTTATCACCAAACTGAATAGTCACACTCGTATCTGTAATCTGCGTACCACATAATCGTATCATATTGAGTGGTGTCTGTAACCTCAGTGCGACATTTTCCCTATCGCCAAACTGAGTAGGCACACTATTAATCTGAATACGAAGTACCCTTATCACCAAACTGAGTAGTCTAACTTGTCTGTAACCTGAGTATTTTATAGTCGTATCACGAAAAATGTAGTCTCACTCGTTATATGTAACCTGAGTATTTTATGGTCCCAATCACCAAAATGTGTAGTCTCACTCGTTATCTGTAACCTGAGTATTTTATGATACTATCAACAAAATGTGTAGTTTCACTCGTTATATGTAAGCTGAGTATTTTATGGTCCCAATCACCAAAATGTGTAGTCTCACTCGTTATCTGTAAGCTGAGTATTTTATGGTCCCAATCACCAAAATGTGTAGTCTCACTCGTTATCTGTAACCTGAGTATTTTATGGTCCCAATCACCAAAATGTGTAGTCTCACTCGTTATCTGTAACCTGAGTATTTTATGATACTATCAACAAAATGTGTAGTTTCACTCGTTATATGTAAGCTGAGTATTTTATGGTCCCAATCACCAAAATGTGTAGTCTCACTCGTTATCTGTAAGCTGAGTATTTTATGGTCCCAATCACCAAAATGTGTAGTCTCACTCGTTATCTGTAAGCTGAGTATTTTATGGTCCCAATCACCAAAATGTGTAGTCTCACTCGTTATCTGTAACCTGAGTATTTTATGGTCCCAATCACCAAAATGTGTAGTCTCACTCGTTATATGTAACCTGAGTATTTTATGGTCCCAATCACCAAAATGTGTAGTCTCACTCGTTATATGTAACCTGAGTATTTTATGATACTATCACCAAAATGTGTAGTCTCACTCGTTATATGTAACCTGAGTATTTTATGGTCCCAATCACCAAAATGTGTAGTTTCACTCGTTATCTGTAACCTGAGTATTTTATGATACTATCACCAAAATGTTTAATCTCACTCGTTATCTGTAACCTGAGTATTTTATGGTCCCAATCACCAAAATGTGTAGTCTCACTCGTTATCTGTAACCTGAGTATTTTATGGTCCCAATCACCAAAATGTGTAGTCTCACTCGTTATATGTAACCTGAGTATTTTATGGTCCCAATCACCAAAATGTGTAGTCTCACTCGTTATCTGTAACCTGAGTATTTTATGATACTATCAACAAAATGTGTAGTTTCACTCGTTATATGTAAGCTGAGTATTTTATGGTCCCAATCACCAAAATGTGTAGTCTCACTCGTTATCTGTAAGCTGAGTATTTTATGGTCCCAATCACCAAAATGTGTAGTCTCACTCGTTATCTGTAAGCTGAGTATTTTATGGTCCCAATCACCAAAATGTGTAGTCTCACTCGTTATATGTAACCTGAGTATTTTATGGTCCCAATCACCAAAATGTGTAGTCTCACTCGTTATCTGTAACCTGAGTATTTTATGATACTATCAACAAAATGTGTAGTTTCACTCGTTATATGTAAGCTGAGTATTTTATGGTCCCAATCACCAAAATGTGTAGTCTCACTCGTTATCTGTAAGCTGAGTATTTTATGATACTATCACCAAAATGTTTAATCTCACTCGTTATCTGTAACCTGAGTATTTTATGGTCCCAATCACCAAAATGTGTAGTCTCACTCGTTATCTGTAACCTGAGTATTTTATGATACTACCACCAAAATGTGTAGTTTCACTCGTTATATGTAACCTGAGTATTTTATGGTCCCAATCACCAAAATGTGTAGTCTCACTCGTTATATGTAACCTGAGTATTTTATGGTCCCAATCACCAAAATGTGTAGTTTCACTCGTTATCTGTAACCTGAGTATTTTATGATACTATCACCAAAATGTTTAATCTCACTCGTTATCTGTAACCTGAGTATTTTATGGTCCCAATCACCAAAATGTGGTCTCACTCGTTATCTGTAAGCTGAGTATTTTATGATACTATCAACAAAATGTGTAGTCTCACTCATTATCGTAACCTAACTAAATGTCATTTATATAAAAGTGTTGATAGTTTATAAAGGTAAGCGAAAAACGAAGTAGAGATTTCTAAGTTCATTTTCCAATGTTCAGCTTAGGACGGTCTCAGGGTAAAAGAGAATAAGTAATTTTCATCCATTTTAATGGAGAGCCAAAAAACTAAACTGGATATCCTAAAAGATTTCAAATTAAGCATGATTAATCTGAAACTGAATTTTCAAAATCAAGTATAATGTTTTCAGTTATTCCCTTTTACCCAGAGACACATTGCAAAATACTTTTAATTTATTGAAAGGGGGGGGGGGAATGATAAAAATGGCTTATTCTCTTTTACCCTGAGACCATCCTTATATACTTGTTTCCTGACAGTCCCGAGTTCGGTCTAGTCTCCATGTTGTCAACCCCGTGAGTCAGAAACTTGTAATACGTAAAATTGTTGAGACTTATATACCCGCTCGGTTATTCCTTTCTATCTCAAAACGCCCTTTTTGAACTATGTAACACTGATATTGGAACCCTTGTAATACAAGATGGGGACTGTAACAGGCAACTTACCCATTTTCACAGCAGTTCCTCTCTTCTCGCTCAACTCAACACGACTGAAGCGAGACACCACCACGCCAAGTAAGGTAGGAGTTCCTCGCCATGGAAACCGTTACCTTGAGCAAAAGGCGAGAGGTAGCTGCCAGCAAGGTCCATTCCTCCATATGCTGAACGAGAAGTTATCGCCTTTATCGGCAAGTCCTCTTTCTGTACAGGTTTTTGCTCCGTGTCGTAAGATCACTTGCGTATGGATTTCTCTGGCGCTGTGGTTTTTAAAGGAAACTGCATTCTTCTCGCATGCTTGCCTGGAGAACATCTGCTGCGCTCTGAGCATGGGCCAGCCATTTCCTAGACCAAATAGATTTGCTGCTGCTGTCCGCAATCTCAGCCACGCAAAATATCTGCTTCTCACCCGGAGGTCCCGGTTCAATTCCCGGTTGGGGCGGGGAATTTTTCTTTAACCAGAATCATTCCCTATCCTCCACAGAGGTTGGAAATATGTATGTGAGAGTGAATGTGTGTGTGTTTGAAGAAAATAGAACGATTTAAATCCAACGTAAATAGCATACAGACGAGTTGTTTCTAGTGCAAAGCCTCCTACACGACCTTAGATGTTAAAGGGGCTATATAAATGGGGGGGGGGACGGCTGTGAAAAAAGTTAATAAGCTGACGAGTTCCAGTCACGTGACTTTTTCTATCTATTCTGCAACAAATTATTTTTATAAACGCCTTTTTTTCTATTTAGTTCTTACTAATAGAGATAAACATTAACGAAATGGTCTTATTAACTTCATTGTAGGTACAACGGAAGCGATGACATTGATATTCATTTTGCTTTACATAGCCAGTAGTAAAAGCATATGAAATGAATAACAACTTCCCGATTGAGAAAAGTATAAGTATTCTAAAATTTAAATCAATAACTAAATGTAAATGATATTTTTTATGGACGCTCTTTAATTGTTGTGATTCTCAGCGTCCCATTTTATGCTGGGCGTGAAAGACTGCTTAATTTTGCTCAGAGGCCTTTTTATCAGGCTTGAGGTTCTTTTACGTGCCGTAACGGCTTTACTTCCCTTTCGAAGGAAGTCTTGCTAAGGATTTTTACACCCCAAAAAATCCATTGTCCACCGCATTTGAACCCACGACCAATAACTAAAAAAATCTCAGAAATGCTTAACCGAAAACAATGTTTGACATAATTAACAAGATCACATTTTTTGTGTAGTAGTTTTTTTGTCTGTTTCACAGTTCACCAGTTATGCAAACTCATCCAGAATAAATAGGACTTCAGAGACTATTAGCCAGCAAATTCTAGGTGCACATTAATTTGACATAAAATATTTTAATAATAACATATGTACCTAATTTAAACAAAATCCTTAGCCATGTAGGTACCTACTACAAACTCATCTCTACCCATTCGCATATAGTCTTTATAAGATATTAATATAAAATGTGTTATTCTAGATCTTTGTTTTTTCTAGAAATTTTGGAGATTAATCAACGTGGAAACATATCTAAAAATTCCACTTTGTGGTGCAACAGTCCGAAGTTGCGCCAAGACCTACTGTCCGACCGCTGCGTCTCCCACCTCTGCCCATCGCAGGCGTATTGAGTGGGATGAAATACTGGAGGATGGGACATGGTTAGCGCCCCAAGTCCTTCACGCCAGTTTAATGCGGTCGACACAAACTGGAATCGCTACTTTTGCCACAAGTAACTCAAATGCAACTCGGCGTGGAAATGAAATTAGGAATGCAGAAGATGATGGAAGAGAATATGGAATCCAGAATGGAGAAGATGAAAACAGAAATGGTATTGGGAATGCAGGAGATGAGGACCGATATAAAGGCTTTGAATTGAGCAATGGAGAAGATGGTGACTGAGATGTCGAACAGAATAGATGAACAACTAGCCGGCGTTAAAAAGGACGTAGAAGAGTCTTGATAATAGGTAACGCCCTTGAGCGCATCGAAGAACGCGTTGATATCTGGGAAGATCTTGGGGAAAAGTTGGAATAGCTTAGTGGAACAATGAAGGACTACGACCAACGGCTTAATGCCCTGGAGGAAGATTCGACGGAAGCACCAAAGTATACTGACCAGGGGGAGACGATACAAGAGTTTGCCCTGGCGATTGAACAAAGCCCTGGTAAACCTACCATCTAGTTACGTGTTCCAGGAAACCACCTATTCCTTTATCGACGAGGTACATGACGCCGAGATGCGACAGACCTTACGCTCGGAGACTACAACACCATCCACGAGGCGTTAGCGGCAGCACTAAGGATGGAGGCAACCAAGAACAATAGTTGTGCCGAACTCGAAGGCGAGGAGTATTCGTACGACAGAAATACAGAGACATTCCAGAGTCGACAACCTTCGAAAGGTGTGGGTTGGGGGTGCGGCCATCCAGGACACTAAGGGATAAACTGACCAAGACAAAGATGACTAACGACAATAGAACACATCAGTCATCATCGCCAACACCTCAAGTGACGCTACGTACCTTAGGCAGAAGAGTGGACAACCTTATCATGCTAGGTGCATGAAAGCTGTGTCGGATAACAGTACAAACAGGTGCAGCCGTGACCATAATCACACCTGAGGTGGCGTAGGGCTTGTCGACACAAACACCCAGTTGGCTCTATTGGGCCCCACTTGTTATGGTGTCGGGTGATATCTTACCTGTCTGCTGGTGTTGACATTGGAACGGAGCACTACGAGCCTGTAGGTATTTCCGCGATTGTGGTCGAGGATGTGATATAGGAACTGGATGCCCATCGGAGCTACGATGCGACGATCGACCTCGATCAGAAGATCTTGCGAATTGGCCGAGACGAGGTGTTGCTCCGGAGCCCCCATGTACATCCGGTGTTCTGAGGGACGGTGTAGTAGTGTCCACAAGGAGAGAAGCGGTGATGTGGTGAAGGCGCATCTAAAGGGACAACGGTCAAGGAAGAAACTTTGTTTTCGACCAGAAAACACAATTGAACGGATTATGCGCAGTACGAGCATTGTTGGCTTGTCGGGGCGAAGTGCCCATGGGCTGCTGAACCCATTGAACACCGACCAGGACATCCAAGCCGGGACGGGATTAGAGAAGTGCAAGCCAGCACCGAATGTATCGTCGTGCGACGGATCCGACCTACCAGCACTGTCTCAGGACCTGGGACTCCGGCTAAAAGATTGCTAAAAAGGGCGCCGACCATCTGACGCTTCACAACTGGAGGTCTGGCGTCTATCTAGTCAATACCAGTCTGTCTTCAGCAAACGGAACGGCGATTATGGCCACCCTGACGGGTACACTATAACATCGATACGGAGACGGCTGACCTACCCGGAAACCATCAAGACGTGTTCCTCTGGCAAAACAGGCGGATGTACGGGACATGCTGGAAGACATTAGATTCAGCGGAATCATTGAAGAGTCCGACATCCTTGGTGTTCCCCTGCAGTCTTGAAGAAGAAGCAGAACGTTGTGCTGCGCTTCTGCATGGAGTACAGGAAGCTGAATATCGTCGTCAGAAAGGAATGTTTCCCCTTACTTCGAACTGACGACATCCTGGTCACATTTGCTGGTGCCCAGTGGTTCTCGACTTTGGATTTGAAATTGAGATGCTGGTAAGTGGCCTTAGATCCTAGAGATAAGGAGCAGACCGCATTCTTGACTGGCCAAGTGCTTTGGCTATTAGCAATCAGCTATTCACCTTCCAATACCTCATAGAATCATGAGTTTACTTACGACATCTGTCTACTATATCGTCGTAGACCATCTTGAGAACCCGACAAAGATAATGCAAAGGCTGCAAGCACGCTAACCAGAAGTTGAACGTAGAGAAGTGGCAACTCATCTGCAAGGCGGTGAACTATTTGGGCTACATAGTCTCACCATCTGAGGTGGCCACGGATCCGGAGAAGGCTCGAACAATGAGAGATTGGCCTCGCCCGAAAAACAAACGAGGGTTGCGAGGTTTCCTGAGCCTATGCAGCTACTACCGCCGGTTCGTCAGAGATTTATCCAACATCGCAAAACCTCTTACTCGTCTACCGAAAAAGTACCGGCCTTACTCCGATCAGAAGAGGCAGAGAAAGCGTTCCAGAGCTTAAGCCAACACTCTGTATTGCACCTAATTTAGGAATTCCACAATCTAAAGGTGACTTTATTGTGGACACCGATACCAGCGCCATTGGCAATGGAGGCATTCTATCCCAGGTCAAGGATGCCCAGGAGCTGGCAATAGCCTACTACCAATACCCTCTCCAAGTAGAAAAGAACTTCTCACTCGGCGAGAGCTCCTGGCAATAATAAAGGCGCTGGAGCACTTCAAAAATACCTGTACGGTCAGCCATTCACTTGTTTGTTAAGTTTCAAGAACCTGGAGGATCAGACAGCCCGTCGGGTCCAGAGGCTCTAAAAGTAAACCTTCACATCAGAAAATCGGAAAGAAAGGAACCACAACAAAGCAGATGCCATGTCACGACGACCCTGACCACTACAACGTTGAGGAGAAAGAGCGCGCCACAAATGACCGTGCCATTTCGGCGATGGCTGCAGCTGGAAGGGATAACGCTGACCTGAGAAGGAAACAGCTGACTTTGGGTCACTTCTGAGAGAAATAAGGGCGATTGGACCCTACTGGTAGGAACTTGCTACTGGGCCCAATGGAAGTCATTGAAGACCAAGGAAGTACTGTTCAGAGTATGGGAGTCACCTGATGAGAAGACCCATAGAGAGCAGCTGGCCCTCCTTTGGAGTAAGGCTGCCGAAGTCCTGGAAGAAGTAAATGCGGGAATTTCGGGAGGATATTTGGGACCCAACCGAACCATCGACAAGCTCCGACAACGGTACTCTACTAGTTGAGAGGTAGTGCTGTCAATGCCATGTGTGCGCGGGTAGTCCGCACTGACCAGGAGCCTGAGGGGGGGGGGTTTATGCAGCAGTATAACGTGAGAACGCATAGCCGTTGATGTAACTGGGCTATCTCTTTGTCAGACAGGTGCAACAAGTATCTGTTGGTCGACATGGAATTCTTCCAAGCGTCCGTACGTTATTCCTCACCAAGAGGCCAAGACCATTGCGAACTGTTTTATCGTTATGGGGTACCGCTGAAGCTGCACAATGATCGGGCCACCAACCTAGAGTCCAACCTGATGAGAGAAACACTAGAGTGACTTAAGTGCACAAGACGCACATAACACCTCTCCTCCCACAGTCAGACGGCATGGTTGAGCGATACATCAAGACTCTAGAAGAATGTTTAAGGCCAATTATCAGAGACTAGAATGTCAAGGTGCTACTTTCCTTGCTGGCTTACCACTCTTTAACCCGCACCGTGGCCGAGTGGTTAGACCACTCGCCTCTCATCTAGACGGTCTGGGCTCGATCCCAAGCGGCCGCATGTGAGATTTGTGGTGGAGAAACCGGCGCTGGGGCGGGTTTTCTCCGGGTACTCCGGTTTCCCCCGCCATCTCATTCCACCGGTGCTCCATCATTCATGTATCATCAGTGTCACCGCCTGCAGTGCCATAAGTAGTTAAAGCGGGCGTTAAACACTACCAAAAAACAAAACAAACAAAAAACAAAACAAACAAAAAACACGACTCCCCGGTTTGACACCAGCCAGATTACAATTTGGCTACGTCTACGATGCGACCTGGTGTTTTGAGGTTCAACTAGGGCAGGTCAGCCAGCAATCGACAACATGGAGAATCTCCTACACGGCTTCAAGAAATGCATGAGACAGAGCGTCAAAACATCCAGAGAACAAGGAGTCGGATGAAGATCCGTTACGACCGGCAGGCCAACAGTCGAGGATTCCAACAAGGTGATTTGTTGTGGATATGTCGCTCTGCCCCAAACTTCAACAACCATGATAAGGGCCGTGTTTTGTAGTGAGGAGGATAAATGATGTCTATCGCATCCAGTGGCTGCCCCAAAGGGAAGAGGCTGGTAATATATCTGGATTGTCTACCCCGTTACGATGGTAGTGGTCGAGCCTGAGGAGGAGCAGTTGTCCATTCTTGCACCTGCATTAATGGACATGTGTGCTGTTGACGAGTTTTGATATCGAAGCTGTGATTGTTACACCTGCGTGAATGTACATGTGTGGGGTCGACAAGTCCTTTAACATCGAAACCGCGCATTGTTACACCTGCGGGAGTTTGTGACATCTGCGGTGGTTTGCACATGCTACTGTTCTGGAATAAAAGGTGGCCACATGACTGACTGGTATATAAGGTGAGGAGCTCCACAGAAAGTTCAGTTTCAACTGGGAATGTATAGTGTGCAGCAGTTGAGTGAGTTTTGATGGGAAATTTGAGTGTGCAGTGGTAGTCGTCACAGCAGATATCAAAAGGAAACTACACGGCAGAAAAGTTGCAAAAGCATGGAAGAAAGGCGGTTATTTGTTAACATATTTTCGTTTGCAGTCAATGGAAGAAATAAAGGGCTATTTGATAGAGTACTAAAGATAGTTCCTATTACAATACACCCTTCTTTTACTATGAAAATATATTAACATATGGTATTTTAATAAAAATCATTAGCTATTTTTCAGAAAATCAAAATGTTGAAAAACTTTTCATGTAAAGGGTAGTTGGGGTTGGACGGATTTTTTTGAAAATCTTTGTGTCGCATCCTTGGAAGAGGAACTTGAGTATCAAGTTTGGTATTTGATGTCCCTTTTTGTTTTTGAGTTATGCTGTTCACACACGCACAAGTATGCATGTGCATGTGGATCTTTTGCTAAAAATGCCTTTTATGGATGCAGGGGAGCTCAAAGCATAAGTTTCCAATTAAATCTAGACATTAAACTTTTGGGTGGATACAGTACTTCTCCTACTTACTATATGCAGTAGAGAAAATAAAAATCTGATTATACATTCAATAACTTTCTCCAAAATATTCACATTAATCATTAAATTTTGAAAACACAAAAAAATAAAAATAAAATCAGATATTTCATTACTGAGCAAACTGGTTCCTCGGTAACGTATGAGACTGGGATTTGATTCCCACTGCCCAATTAAACTTTGGGTTTTTGTAATTTCCCTGGCCATCGGCAAATGTTGGGATAGTTTCTCATCTACAATAATTTCCTTTTCCCTTCCTTCTGTCTCTTCACGTTTCAGGCATGCTTTTAAGTTTTCTGGTATGTGACGGTGTTGGTGGACATATAGCCAAGATCCTGCTTGCTCAAAGGAAACAGTACTCCCCTTGGACACTAGAGGGATGCTTGGTTATCATTGTCTGTCATCACCACTGCACTGATCTTGAGGATGGAGACAAGAAACTGATAAAGACAATAGGGGCAAGAATACTATCAGGATACTATAAAAGGATTGTAGATAAAGTTAAACAAAAATAAATCCCCGTTTTAGACAATAAAGAAAAAGTTTATTTTTCTGTCTTTAACTCATAATACTAAATGGAATATTTGTACACTTAAAAGTTCTTGTTTGATATTTACAGTAAGTTGTTGAGAGTTTACTATTAGGATAATTACAAAATACTTGTAGTTAGGGCAAAATACATATGATTTGCATTCAAGACTTCCAAGTCAAATAGACTTTTGAGTAGGTAACTGCCCTTTGCCCCTTTACCTGAAAGCTATGACACGTTTACTGATAAAGAACAGGGAGAAACCTGTTTGTTTTCATGAAAGGCATTTGCCAAGAACATCCTCTGAGATGCAAGTATGGGGGCTTAATCTCTATGCTTAATCACCAGTGTTTAATTTCAAAATGGTGTAGTTTTCAATGTTACATAGAAATATATCTACAAGAGTTTCAAAGCTGTGACATCAAACTTTGGACTAGTTCAAGTATAAGCTATAGAACTCTCATATAACTCTGGTGTCATTTTGAAACAGCCTGCATGCTTGCACAAAAGCTGTAACACATGAGTAAAAAATACATATCTACTATTTATAGATATTAAAATGAAATAGTAAGTATAGTGAAGCAGCATAAAAAGTACTGTTGTTTTAACATATAGAAACATGTTACGATGAAAGAAAATCTCAGAAATGCAAGGATGTAAGCAGAAATGTAAGCAGATACATTTGTAATTTGATTAGACTTCTAAGCATAATATACAATATGACATCAAACTACAAATAAAATGCACTCAAAATGTAGGGAAAAATAACAATGATGTGGAGAGGTGGTCCCGAGCACATATGAGCAGCAAGTCATGGACTCTAGTCATGTAATGGCACAATGTTAGGTTGTCAACAGACCTCATCAGGAGACAGCTGAAACTGGCAAGTGATCAATGTGACCGCCTGGCAAACAGTGGCTCTATCACCCCAAGGACTAAAGGGAGTCACTGGCATTAAAATGTTCCTGGGAATGCCATATAAGATAATCACCCATATGAACAAAATTATTTCTGTATTACAGAAGTCTTACTACTATTAAGGTGTTAAATATTAATGTAATAGTGTTCACAACTGAAAAATGCAATGCCATAGCGAGATATAAACCATGGACCTCCCAGTCTCTAGCTAGTTGTTTGACCATAATAGTTAGGCTATACTAACTTATGACATTGTAAGTCGCCATTGGGGTATGACATTTCAAAATAATTTGAGATCGCCTTGTGGTTTTTCAGGAAACATGCAAGTCAGTTGAGAAGTTTAATGCCATGCCAGCATATTGCCATGGTAGCTCAGTGGAACAGCAACCGGCTAGAGACCGGGAGATCCATGGTTCAAATCCCCTATGGCATTGCATTTTTCAGTCTGACTCTACCTATCCAATACTGCACTTGCACACCTCAGCCTCAATAATAAAGCAACTTGGAACTGAGAATGTTTTTTCAACATGACTGCACTTCGCTTGCCCCAACCACTTGTTCTGTAATTCTCTCAAGCTTTTTCACAATTTTGAAAGCAGAAAGACAACATTAAAACCCTAATTATGGTATACACGCTCTTATCTAAAGGCTTCATTCTGTCTGTAGATCCCAGAAATCATGCAAATGCATATGCGCTGCGCTTCATTTAATAATTCATCTACCTATTCACCATAATGGTTGAGGGCCTCAAAGAAACTTCTTTTTCGTTGACAACACTGTAGAAACAGAGGTGGTTTGCTCAGCCCTTGCTTCCCCATAAAACTAGCATACAAGAAAAGGTGTGCACATAGTACCACTTACATGCTGATCAATCAATAAAACTGTCATAAACAAAAAAGCAAAAAACAAAGGAGGAGCAGGGAAAGAAGCAGAAGACAAAGAAGAATAGGAAGAAGAATGGAGAGTGGAGAGTCTGGGCTTACAAGCAATCAAAAAGCAAAAACTTAAATGCAATGCTAGAAGACTGTGAAAATATGGCACTCACTTTTAAACTCTTCTATAGGATTTATTAGGTATGTATATTCAAAGTAACACTATCACATTTGTAAGTTTGCATTGACACCTAATTTTCCCTAAGTGCTTTTATTCAGAAGCACAATGTGTGCTTATTTTCTTTGAAAAAGGTACACAAGGACAATTAGATTGTACAGGAAATAAAATGATTACTTGAGATCACAATATTTCCCTGCTGTGACATCAAAATACTTACAAAACCTATATTTAATTTGGCTGGTTCACAATAATTGAAGAATGTAAATGAAAACAGGGAGCAAAATCGCATACAACAGTTTGGTTCATATCAGAAATAAGAACAGCAATGCATAGCGATAACAGTGCAAAAAGGGATGTCCATTGTAATTGACTAATGATATTTTTATTTTCTCTAGCACATATCTACAATGTATGTAGTAGATAGAGAAGGTATTCTATTTTACCAAAAAATTCAAAACAGAGATTTCACTGGAAATAGATGTTTTGAGACTCTACAAAAAGCATTTTTAGAAAAAGGTTTGTGTGTGCGCATGATAATTCAAAAATAAAAAATCTGTTGAATACCAAACGGGATACTTAAGTTCAGTATCTTTCAAGGATGCAATATGAAGATTTTCAGGAAAATCTCCCCACCCCATACTTTTGCATAGAATATTTTTTGAAATTTTTGATTTTCTAAAAAAATGGCTCTTAACAATTTTGATTAAAATGCTGAATATTAAAGATATTTACATGGTAACAAAATGTATATCCTGAATTTCTTGGGGATAGTCCTCTTCATTCTGAAGACTTTTGCATAAATGGTGAACTGCAAGAGATACACAAAAACTTGCTACACAAAAAATGTACATCTTGTTAAAGGAGGAAGTCCTCATCCATTTCATCTCATTTGTTTTACTCTTGGCTATGGAAAGAGAACTGAATTACAATGACAATTGCATAACGACAGCTTTTAAAAGATTTCACTATCACTTTAGCCTAATGTATTCTCCTATTTCCCTTCTACTTGCAAGCAACTAAATAATAAGACCATTTCTACTAATGTTTATCTCGATTAGCATGAAGTAGATAGAAGATTAAGCTTTTGCAATAATGGTTTGTTGCATTTAAACTTTTCGCATACGTTTTTTAACTCCTGGCAATGTAAAGAAATGGATTTCAAACACATGGCAACCAGGTTTTAAAAGATTTGACTATCGCTTAAGCTTAGTGTACTCCGTTATTTCCCTTCTACTTACAAGGAAGCAAGTGATAAGACCGTTTCTGTTAATGTGTATTTTGATTGGCATGTAGTAAATAGAAGAATAAGCTTTTTAACAATAATTTGTTACAGTGATGTAGAGTGAAATACAACAGATTTTTTGTAATCTTTTATATTGTGCGCCACCTATAGCAGCTGTTTCATGTCACCATTGCTTGAATACTTGCTATAGTGAACAGTCTAATATACACAATATGCCTTCCCTGGAATTAAGAATGAAGAAGTTACATGTTTTCTTTCTCATTCTTGGAACCTTGTAAACTTTCATATTAATCACTCATTCTGGTTACTGTTCTTAGCAATTGTGAACCAGCCATTGTTACACAGGATAAACTAGCATGTAAAATTACAAAATCTGTCAGCATGTTGTTTTCTAATGTACCATATTTATCTGAATGCAAAACAATGGTTTTTCCAAAGTATTAACACTAAGAATCAGAGCATATGCTGCAACCAAGTTCTGGGTTCTCTCTTATTTTTTTTCCACTTGGCATTTTATGTATACATTTTTGTTCTGGATTTAATGAAAGTTATCCTTAAGAATGTAATTAATTTCAATGAAATTTGATACATACAGCTAATATAAATAATAATATGAAGAACATAACAATTACAATTACTCATTAACAAGAAATTACTCATTAACTACATATATCTTTAAAAAAATTATCAAAAAAAAGTGAAAAACAATCACATCCATTTTTGAAATCAATTACTTCTGATTTTAGGTCTTTTAGGCAAATTAAAGATCTGTATCTCCAATAGTAAAAGTCACTAGACTGGCTTAACACACATTGGATGGTTTCAGCTGTCCTTGAAACTCGTCAGCTATGCTTTGCATGGAAGGAAAGAAAACCTGAGAGGTTTGTTGTAGCAACTTCCCCCTTCTTGTTTCTTCCTGCTAATATGTCCATTATACCACTTCAGTCAGTCTTTTTTTTGGTAGTGTTTAACGCCTGCTTTTACTACAAATGGCACCACAGGCGATGACACTGATGTTACACAGAATGAAAATGGATCACCAGTGGAATGTGATGAGGGGGAACCCAGAGAAAACCTGCCCCTGCACCGCTTTTTCCACCACAAATCCCACATATGGTCACTTGGGATTGAACCCAGGCTGACAGGTGAGAGGCGAGTAGTCTAACCATGGTCAGTCATGCTACTCCTGCCTGAGAAGATAGGCTGCATTACATTGTGAATGGAATCAAGTTTCATTCCAAGGAACCCATTTTATGACATAACAACAGGCTAGAATGCACACAGATTAGGAATAAATTCTTTGCTATTTATAAATTTAGTAGAAATTATTTCTTCAGAAATTAAGTGGGTTTCGCAGCTAACCTAGGTACCCTACAGAATACATCCATGCTGAAAACTGAGGCTCTTCTTGCATCCAAGATATGTTTTCCAAATATATCATGCAGAAAAAAGTAACTTTCAAACTTTGCCAGTATGTCAGTGACAAAGCGTGGGGGAAATGGTAAAGATTACCATCATAATAATGATATACGAGGCAGATTTTGTGCACACTTCACTTCACACCATTTACCAGACCTAGAAGAATTATAAGCACTCTATTGGAAAAAAAAATCAATTTTTTGGGTGCAATACAATACCCTCTCTCTGCCCGCCTGGTTAGTGTGGTGGTAATATGTCTGTCTTCAATAGGTTGAGAGTTTGAAACTAGCTTAGAGCGAGTTACCAGATATGGTTTTTTTTGGGGGTTTTCCCATATCCTGGGAAGACGAATGTCAAGCAACTTTAAGCTTCATGGACCCCGAGATCATTTGAGCATCATTTCACCAATTTCATTCATCGTCCAATATGACTAACCAGGTTAAAGGTGTATAGTATGGTAGAGAAAGTAAAAAAATTTCTCTCCAAAACTAAAACAAAAATAGAGGATTTCCTTTCACATTGGCGGTTGTGACTAATGGTCACACAGAAAGCGATGTTTAGCTGCATGCTTTCTTGACACTACACTCACACTGGTATATTTCCATTCTCTCTTCCCTGACCATGTGAACTTGCATGCAAACTCAATTAGGTAAGACTATTAATAAATAGTGTTATACTTTGTATGCTGTTTAAATAAAGTCTCATCCATCATTGTCATTGCAGAGCACTGCTGCAGCTGTCTCTGTCTCCCTGTCTCTCTCACACTTTAATTGAGTTTCTGCACAAATTCAAAATAGGTGACATTTTTTACAACAATGTGTCAATTTAGGTATGTGGTCTATATATAAAATTTTATCCATTATAATCATTGCAGCTACACTGCTGTTGCTGCCATTAGTTTCTTCCACTGCAGGCATACCCATACATTTTGAATCACCTCTTCCCATACATTAATTTCCTCACAAATTTGATTTATATAAAAAAAGAAGAAGAAAAATTAATAAGCTTAAATGTCCATTAGTTTGTTCAAAATATATGTGCAACATTTGAAATTTCATTTAAAAATCAAGTTAACATCTCTTTTATATAGATGATATGCTAAATTTCAAAATTAAATTCTGAAAAAGGGGATTGTCTTGCTTTTGAGATTGTTTTGCATTAGGATAAATATGGTAATTCATCAATTAGGAGTAAAAAATAGATTACACTCAATACAAACACAAAAGATAAAATTCCCCCGTTGATACAATCAGAGATATATGAAATCGGCTACAAGGAAAAACAATACGAAACATTGTAGAACATTTTAAAGAACACATGAGATATTTAAAATATATACAGACAGATAAAGCTGTAGCACATGATTTTTGGACTCAAAACCATAATTTTCACAATGAGCCCAAGTTATTAAAATTAGTGCAGAATCCAATTGGATTAACAGTTTGGTAAAATCTATTAAATTTAAAAAACAAAAACAAGATCATAAATTTTGACATACCGCAAACAAATGAACTCATCTCAAAATTCATCTATCTGGAATAGAGACTGCCACAGGCCACTATCACGAGTTCATCAGTGAAAATGGTGGCAACAGCCACCGAAACATGACTGAAGTAAGTTACTTTATTTCAAGAGTGAAGTTTGAGTGTAATCTATGTTTTTACTCCTAATTGATTAGTTACTTCACTATGCATTCCCATTAATGCTTTAAATGGTAATTCATATTTGAAACTTACACAGTATTCATGCCCTACATACATAGGTGGGTGCACCTGGAATGTGACTCTGTTTGTGTTTCGCCAGAGAATTGTCAAAGGGAAATCCTTTGCCACAAACATCACAAATGTGGCGATTCTCTCCCGTATGCAGCCGCTCATGTCGTCTGAAGCTAGAGCCATCGGCAAATGCTCTGCTACAAACTGAACAAGTGAACGGCTTTTCACCTGTGTGTGTACGACGATGTGTGAGTAAATGCGATTTAGTGATGAACATCTTATCACAACTCTCACACTTATATGGACGTTCACCAGAGTGGATTCGCTTGTGTGCTACAAATGTTGAACTTGTTGAAAATGTCTTCTGGCAAACAGAACAGCAGTATGGCCGTTCACCCGTATGTATGCGCATATGCTTTTTCAGGCCACAGGAGTCTACAAATGAGTTCCCGCACTCATCACATTTATATCGACGAATGATAGTGCCATTGGGGCCATGTGTTCGCTCATGCTTCACATATGCAGAGCGATCAGCAAAACTGCGATGGCAAAGTCGACAAAGGAAAGGTCGTTCTCCTGTGTGAACACGGCGATGTGTGACCAAGTGGGAATTTGTTGCAAAAGCCTTGTTGCAGATCTCACATTGATATGGACGCTGGCCCTGATGATATCGCATATGGTTCATCAATGCTGTGCTACTGGGGTAAGATTTGAAACACACCTCGCAAGAGAATGGACGATTTGCATCTATGTAAGGGACATCATGATCCCTGATCTTACTGCATGTGTCATCACATTTGCATCCTCCAGACACGCACTTGCTTGCACAGTGATTTTCACTAGAAAAGTCT
Organism: Hymenopus coronatus; assembly: GCA_030762935.1. NCBI lineage: Eukaryota > Metazoa > Arthropoda > Insecta > Mantodea > Hymenopodidae > Hymenopus > Hymenopus coronatus. The sequence continues at coordinate 16,194,635 of CM060895.1, forward strand.
GAAACACTGTGCATTCCACATGAATTACACCCTTCAAATTGCACCTGACTGTTTGTATGAACTTTATTGTTTTCTGTGGCTGGGTTTATGGACCTGGGATTACTGCTGCTATCCTCATCTGTTCGACATGTGTGTGGCATTCTTGAAGCCGCACACCTAGCGCACTGATGCACGTCTCTGAGTGCCACATCACCCTCTTCTGTACCTGCTTTGTCGTGATCAAAAGGAACAAAATGTGTGACAGTGTTTGTGGCAGCATCTCGCCGAGGTGGGTCACCTTCCACAGGAACAACTGCCGAAGGGGAAGCACCGTGTTTGTGTTGTTCCACGTCTGATGACTGACTCTTACCAACCTCTGCACTAGAGGGCAACGATCTTGTTGCATCGAACACAAACAGACCACTGGAACGCACATAGTTAAGGAATGTGTTGGAGTCGCAGATGTCACCATTTGCAAGTCCACCACTGGTCGCTGTCCACATTTTTGAGGGCCTGTAGAAAATTAAAGTTTTTGAGTGTTTTAATAGAAAGTTATTCTTAGGAGGGTTAACAGGGAGAGAATCAGGAACTATTGCATATGCGGAGAAAAAGAAAGTAAAACCTGGTACAATACAAGGAGTTAGAGAAGTGAAGACAGTCAGATTTGAAATGGGGTAAACTAGACGAGACGATAGCCATAAAATAATGAACAGCTAAGGGAGAAAAATAGAAAAACCATGTGGGACTTTGCAAGAAAAAATTGGTTAAGGAAAAGTGAATAGAGCAATCCTATGAGAAGGACAGATGTGATGAAGGAGAATAAGAGAAAAAAGAATCAAAGAAAGGGGGAAAGCAAAGGAAAGAATAAAGTTTAACCGAGAGCCAGGAGCAAGTAGCAGAGACAAAAAAAATAAAGGGGGGGAGGGGTTATGTATAGGTATCCATTTTGTAAACAATTTGTATAAAGTGATAGATATAAAGTAATCCTGAGCTGAAATATTGAAAAAAAAAAAAAAAGAAAAAAAGTTAATTTTACATTCATAGATTAAGTGCAGCAATTAAATTATTTTAGATTTTGTTATTATTTAAAAAAATACTCCAACAAACAAAACTTACCAGGCTACATCTATACAAGGTAGTAGCTCTTAAAAGAAAGAAAGAAAGAAAAACAAGACGAACTGTAATTAGAATGTAAGATTTAATAAAAATACATTTAAATTGTTATATGTTCTTAACACAAATATTCTATTTTACTAAAAGAAGCAATAATTCTCTCATTATCATTGCTAATTTCTTAATGCTGATTACTAGGAGACAAATTTCAATCACTTAAATATTAGGAAATAAATTTGCATATATGATAAAATAATCAACACAAAAATGACCAATAAAACACAAAATATGACTCATCACCACATGTAAGTGATGTAAGGACAATTTATTGCAACAATATTAATCTATATATAAAAGAAAGTCATGTTAGTTACACTATTTATAACTCAAGAACGGCTGAACCGATTTGGCTGAAAATCAGTGGGGTGGTAGCTTAGAAGTAGGAGAGGGACATAGGATACTTTTTATCCCGTTTCCATGGGACGTGACATAAAATGTGGTACAACAAAATGCAACAGACAGGAAAATGAAAAATTTATCAGTCAAAACATCAGTCTAGCCGTTCATTTCTTAAAAATGGTATAACAAAATGCAACTGATACGGAATAACAAAATACAACTGACAGCTAAACATAATGTTGTATATGGTTAAGCATGGTTGAAAATTAGAAATTTTGAACTTGAGCGGTTGATGTGTTTGTTTCTATTAGCTTATTGTGCCAATATTATCATTAACAATGCTGTGACCAAGATGATCAAATCTTTCCCGACAAAGCCATAATGCAATTAGGATTCGAAACATTGCAAATGAAAGGACTGAACAAGAACAAGAAATTGCATGTGAAGAGTGCCATGTTAGTATGGCTCAACTTTGTGCTTCTCAATCACAAGAGCAAAGTGAGGCAGCCCGTGAAACGGCTTGGTTGGCAATACGAAATCGTAATGGTCGAGTACCTGTAGACGAATTGAGCGGATTGATTTAATTTCCTCAGAATTTCTGTAACTTTGTTTCATCAAAAGACAAACTCATCAACAAAGTATTCCCAAACATCATTACTAACCACAAAAATAATGAATGGTTGAGTGAACGAGCAATTTTGGCAGCTAAGAATAAAGATGTAGATGACTTAAATTACATAATTCAGAATGAGATCACTGGTACACTGCATTCATTCAGTTCTATTGACTGTGTAACAAATGAAGATGAAACCACCAACTATCCAATTGAATTTTTAAACTCCTTGAATGTGCCTGGCTTACCACCTCACAATTTACGACTAAAAGTTGGCTCCGTAGTATTCATGCTTCGAAACATAAACCAACCAAAACTGTGCAACGGAATGCATTTGGTGGTAAGTAAATTGATGAACAATGTGATTTACGCAACAATACCAAAAGGAAAATTCGAAGGTGAGCAAGTTCTCATTCCGAGGATCCCAACCAATTTGCTGTTAGTTTAAACGACTTCAATTTCCAATACATCTTGCATTTGCCATGACCATTAACAAACCACAAGGCCAATCCATGAAAGTTTGTGGTCTGAATCTAGAAATTCCATGTTTTTCCCATGGTCAATTATAAGTGGCATGTTCACGGGTCGGAAGACCATCTGCGTTATTTGTTCATGCACCTGATAATAAAACAAGAAATGTCATCTATCACAAGGTGCTTCACTGAAGAGTGCAACCCATACACCAAAATACATGGCCAATAAAGAATCATTAAAATACTTGATTTTTTTTTATTTATTATCCTAATAAAAAATTGAACTTAATAAAATCCAAAATCTGCTTTTTTATTGCCTCTAAGGCCGAACAAAGTTTGCCGGGTCAGCTAGTATATTACATATTAGTATGATATATATATATTGGCGATGGCTGAATGTCTTGTGAACAGCACAGCATATGGCTGTGTATTAATAATATATAGTTGCACAGCCTGTGTATTGATACATTTGGGGCATTATTTATATCTTCTCGTTGGATGTTATTAAATGTGGTTTTGAATCTATCAACTATACAATTAGACACAAGTCTATTGAGGTAAAGGTGGAAAAACTCATCAAAAGTGGGCAAGAGTTGCAGAAAGATGAATAACTTCTACTACAACAACTGCTGGCTATGTTATTCAGCAAACAAGTATTATAAAAACCCTTATAAAAGTCATAGTTGAGGTAAATGTGTCACTTGTAATCTTGCAAATGTGTTTCAGTTTTACACTCTGAATTCCACGAAATTCCATTTTGAAAGATGTATTTAGCTCTCACAACTTTTATTAGGACTTGACGATATGTTTTGTGGTGGAAAAAATACAGGGTATATATAAATGAATATCGGGGTTTTAAATCTTTATAATATTTATTACATTCAACTTACAGTTATAAATGATATGTCAAATGAAAAAGCAACTCAAACAGTTTTGTTTGTTGGCACAAGTGCGCATGTGCGTGCAATGTTTCTGCCACAATCCGCTAGACAGCAGTAGTAGCAAAGATGGCGGCTAGTAAACAGAAAGCGTTTTGTGTTTTGCAGTTTGCAAAGACCGAATCTGTAGTTACTGTGCAACGTGTATTCCGTAGTAAGTTCGGTTGTGAACCTCCTAGTGATAAAAACCTTCGTAGATGGTATAATCAGTTTGAAGATACCGGCTGCCTTTGTAAAGGGAAGAGCACGGGACGACCAGGAGTAAGTGAAGAGACTGTTGAGCGAGTGAGAGTTGTTCAGTCCGGAAGGCTAGTCATGAATTACAAGTTCCTGTGTCGACTGTTTGGAAAGTTGTAAGAAAACGCTTACAGCTACGTCCTTACCGTTTACAGTTATTACAGGCTCTAGAGCCGACAGACCACGGATTACGTGCCAAATTCGCAAACGACATGTTGTTTCATGACGATTTTATGGATCGTGTTGTCTTCAGTTCTATGCATGGCCTCCACGTTCTCCTGACCTAACGCCATGCGATTTTTACCTTTGGGGCTTCATCAAGGATCGTGTGTACGTGCCTCCGCTACCAGCTGACCTCCCTGAATTAAGAAACCAGATTGAAGCAGCTGTTGCTACAATTACTGAATACACACTTATCAACGTTTGGGAAGAATTCGGCTATAGACTTGATGTGTGCCGTGTGACAAAGGGTAGTCACATTGAACATTTATAAGCTTCTTGGTAAAACTGAGTTGCTTTTTCATTTGACATATCATTCGTAACTGTAAGTTGAATGTAATAAATATTATAAAGAGTTAAAACCCCAATATTCATTTATATACACCCTGTACAATACACTGAGTGTTTGTATCTCTTCCATTGAAACCAAACTGAATTTGAAATGCTTGTACAGTCCTTTTTATGTTTCCTTTTTTGAAAACAGAGTCATTAGCACTTTGATTAGAATGTGCTTCCATGTTTGAGTGTTTAATTATTTTATTCAGGTGAACAAATCTGGTAACATCTGTCTAACCTTTCCTTTTATAGCTTTCATAGAACAGTAGTATACATACAAAGGATAATGCTTCATATTGCTCAGTTTCCATCCCACAAAGTGTTCACCGAAACAAAAGAATTCTTCATAGGTTGCCAAGGTATTTCACCCATATTTACTCTCTTCACAGCTCTTCCATTTTTGTAACCCTAAGGGCTATTAGGAAATACAAAGTATTTCATCTCTACCTATTGTAAAGTGTATTTTCTTGTGTGTTGCCACTATACAACAATTTCATTTTGATTTTGGCATTATTAGCTTTACATGCATAGACATTATTGCACTATATACTCTAAAGTTTCTTCCACTACAGATGCTGCGTGCATGCTCCCTATGAAGTCTTTGCACTTAATACTCCAATCTTAAAAGTTGAAGCAAAGTAACTTTAATTATTGACAAGGATTGGACACTGTTTCCTAAAGCAAGACCCTTCCTTCACTTTAGATATACTGAACATAAGAGAATGTAGAATGAAAATAAAATGACTGGTCATCAAAAGCTTTGAAGGGACAAAGATGAGATAAACAGTAATAGGAAGATTTAGCTAAAAACCCCTCCAAACTGCTTTTAAAATAGATTTTAAAAATAAATTTGCACAATAATAATTGTAGCGAAATTTGGCATACACTTCTTTAGTTCGACCAATATTAGAATATAGTGCTGCATGCTGGGATCCGTATCGGGTGGGGCAAAAACTGGCACTAGAGAGAGTTCAAAAAAAAAAAAGAGCAGCTAAATTTGTAGACAGAAGTAAACGATTCAAAAATCATACCAGCACTGCTACTTCCTGGGAAACACTAGAAAAATGTAGGAGACGAGCAAGGCTATGTGCAATTTTTAGAGCCTATAAGGGGGAACCTGCATGGAAAGACATATCCAAACGATTATTAAAGCCATTATACTGTGGGAGGAATGATCACTTGGAAAAAATAAGAAATAGGGAACAGAAAACAGACATAGGTAAATTCTCCTTCACAAATAGAACAATAAACGAATGGAACAAAATACCTGCAGCTTTACTGGAGACTTTGCCTCAAAGTGTAAATAGTTTTAAAAAGAGACTAAAGAGGAGTGATTTATAGTCAGGATAGTAAATAAAAATATTGCGTCATTATTACTGTTGTCACAATTGTGTATGTATTAGTATACTATGATGTCATTGGCATTTTAACAGTGTATTATTCACATTATTGTTTATTTAACTCATTGTATTATTACATTGACAGCGCTGCCACCAGGCCACGCCCTAAGCAGTGAAATAAAATATCTATCTATAAAACTATCAATGATATTCAAGAAAAACTGGAAATTTTTAAAATATTCTGAAAAATATTTCAATCTAAATATACCTTTATCCTTGTAATTATACAATTGTTTTTATGAAAAATGCCCAAAATGTGAATTTATATTGAGATTTGTTATAATTATGTTATGTAATATTAACAATATCCAAATATGGATTTATATGCTCATCAGTAAAAACCATTTTATTTTATAAGACTACTATATATTTAAAAAAAAAAAAACTATTTTCCACGTAATTTCTAGCAATGTTACAACACTTATCATATTGAACAACACACTTTTGTATTCTGTTATCAAAAGAAGGTTGCCACCTGACTTACAACCACTACAGTGCAGCCGTTTTAGGCTGTCATCAAAATCGCAGCCTATCTTCCTAGATGATGCTTCTTCAGTTGCAGAAATATGTGGTAGTCTTCAGGCGCTAGATCGATGCTGTATAGAGGATGATCAAATGTTTCACAGCCAAATGATGTGATAATTGGTTCAATTAGTCAAGCAACACCCCCTTCCTGTACCAAAATGTGGTACACATGATTTTCCAAGCTGAAATTATCTGCTTAAACTTCATTTTTGAAGTTGAATATTGCGATTCCATGGATCGTTGTTTTGTTTCTGGTATAACATAGGCCATACATGTTTCATTGCCTGTGACAATTTGGCTTAAAAAATAGTCACCTTCAGCATATAATAACACTCAAGAAAGTCAAGGTGCTGCCTAAATGTTTGATTTTGTGCTCCTCAGTCAATAGTTTTGTTAACCATCAAGAGCTCAGTTTTTGATAGTGTAAACATCCTGTAATAATTTTTCAGATAACACTTCTTGAATCCATTAGAGGAAATGCCTCTGATAACAAAGAAATTGTGAAGAATCTGTTCTCTTTCACTATTTCATTGACTTACTGCACCAAATCGTCTGTAGGTAGCCCATTCTGTGCCTCGTCATGAATATTTGTTTAGCCATCTTTGAAAGCTCTTACCCATTTGCATACCATTCCAGCAGTCAATGTTTTGTCCATACACTTCACAAAGCTAACAGTGAATGTCAACTGCTTTCATGACTTTAGCACTAAGAAAACGAATAGCACTGCATACAGTTGGTGGGATTCTCAACCAGTGAAGGCATTTTAAACATGCAAAAGTAAATGTAAACATGATCAGTTGTTGCTGCAATCGCATCTGTGGCTTGTCGCAGTGCTGCAGAGGCGGAATTTCAAAGCAGTACTTATTTATAAAATCTGATGTGTTCTACTCACATGACTTTCTCTACATCTCTACAAAGAAATATTATTAAAAAGCTTATGCCTCCACTTACTTCATGCTAATTGAAAAAAAACTAGCAGAAATAGTTTTATTACTTGCTTCCTCATAAGTAGGAGAGAAATACGGGCATACCATAGGTTAAAGTGACAGTCAAAAGCTTGTTGCTATATGACTGAAGTTGCTTTGCTTGTATGGACAGGAGTTAACAAATTCCTGTATGAGAAAAGTAAAAGTTTTCAAAGCTGAAACCAAAAACAAGGAATACATAAAAAACGATCAACACCACGAAAAAAATGTGTACAACATAAATTGTGGGTCTTAATATGCTCTACCTTTTATGTGTGGTAGGTTTTTGTCCATCTCTTACGGTTTAGCAGTTATGCAAAATTTCTTAAAATTCATCCGGAATAAAGTAGTCTCCAGAGGCTATTCCCAGAAAATTCAAGATATACATATTATTTGTATATATACGATACTTTAATCAAAATCGTTAGAGCCATTTTTAAGAAAATCAACATTTTTGAAATGTTTTCCATGTAAAGGGTAGTTTGGGGTGGGGGGATTTTTCTCAAAATCTTTGTGTCGCATCCCTGGAAGATACTAAACTCAAATACCAAGTTTGGTATTTTACAGACTTTTTGTTTTTGAGTTATTGTGTTCAGAGACACACAGACCTTTTTGTGAAAATGCTTTTTTTGGATATAAGGGACCCTAAAGCATATATTTTCAGTGAAATATCGGTATCAAACTTTTGGGTGGAGTGCAATACCTTCTCTATAGACTATGCACATAGTGCGTGTAGAGAAAGTTAAAACATGTCTCATACATTGTGCAGCGTCATATTTGTTATACCCTATGGTCCTAAAAAGCCAAGAGAAGCATTTGATTTGGCATTCATAAAGGCCCCAAAACGTGACTATTGGCTCCATCTTTTTGAAATCAGAAAACATAAGGACACCATGTAATTTCATAAAAAGAAATGTTTCAATCATGTTAGCATACCTGATGTCATGAGCCTGGATTTTCCCTCAACATTCTCAAAAATGAAAGGGCCAAATATCCCCGAAGACGATAAAGCACACCAAACAGTTACTTATAGTCATTATGTACTATCAAGCTATTCTATTAGATTGGTAATGCTCCTTCTATATTTAAACTATACTGGGTAATGCTTTTATTATTAGAACCAGCTGAAAAATTCAATGCCACAGCCAGGATTTGAACATGGTTCTCCCGCTCTCAGTGCGATTGCTTTAACCATAGCTATAGCTTGATAGTTGGCAATAACCATATGAATATTACCCAGATACTAAGTATGGAGTACTTAGTAATGTAATGTAAGGAGTTCTCTGAAGGAGACATATCAATTGATTGACTGTGTAAAAAACATGAATCATTTGGATTGAAATGTCATACCGGCATATTATCACTGTAGCTCAATGGCTAGAGCAACTGCATGGAGAACGGGATGTGGCATTGAATTTTTCAACTGGATTTAATAATAAAAAAATCTGATGTGTACCATTCACATGACTTTCTCCATATCCCTGCAACAAATAATTCTTAAAAAGCTTATACTTCTATTTACTTTATGCTAATCAGACAAAAATAGCAGAAATAGTCTAATTACTCGCTTCCTTGTAAGTAGAAGCGAAATAAGGGACAACCGTAGGTTAAAGTGATAGTCAAAAGCTGGTTGCTATGCCAATGAAGTTCCTTTGTTTATATGGATAGGAGTTGACAAGTTCCGTATGAGAAAAGTATACGTTTTTCATAGCAGAAACCAAAAATAAGGAATGTCACAAAAACGACGAACTCCACGAAAAAAATGTATATAACATAAATTGTGTGTTTTAATGTGCTCTACATTTTTTGTGTAAGTTTTTGTCCATCTCTTACGGTTTAGCAGTTATTCAAAATTTAGTAAAATTCATCCAGAATAAACTACTCTTCAGAGGCTATTCCCAGAAAATTCAAGATATACATTTTATTTGTCAGGTGAATATGTTTAATATCCGAAATTTTAATCAAAATTGTTAGAGCCATTTTTGAGAAAATCAAAAATTTCGAAAAAAGTTCCACGTAAAGGGTAGTTTGGGTGGGGCGATTTTTCTCAAAACCTTCATGTCGCATCCCTGGAAGATACTAAACTTAAATACCAAGTTTGGTATTTTACCGACTTTTCGTTTTTGAGTTATCGTGTTCACAGACACACGGACACACACACACACACATACACACACAGACCTTTTTGTGAAAATGCTTTTTTTGGATATTGGGGACCCTAAAACATATATTTTCGGTGAAATCTCGGTATTCGAATTTTTGGGTGGAGTGCAATACTTTCTCTATACACTATGTACATAGTGCGTATGGAGAAAGTAAAAATAGATTTAATACAATTAAAAATGAGTAAAGAGGAGTTTGCATTGACCACTAATGAATTTCTTAAATAGTGAAGATGTTGACTTTGTTTTATGTCCATGATGCATCTGAGGAAGTTATTTAAAATTCATATTTCAAACTTTTTTATTTTAATATCAATCTAATTAATGTTTTTATGCACACTATCATTTCAGACAACCTGCTCCCGCACACAGCTAAGCTAAAGAAGGCCAGCTTGGAAAACATGAAGGAAAGTCACCTCTCCCCTTCTTACCTGCAGTAGCTGATAAAACAACAAACACATGCAGACATGTGGTATAACCCGTTTTCATGCACTGCTCCCAAACAAAATTTAGCCTTACAGTTGTAGATGTGAACAAGAGTATGATAGTGGAAGCAGAATTAGCAACTAAACATTCATCTCTTTCATCCTACTTCATTGCCATGTAGTGTAAATAATGAATTCATTAAAGTTTAATTATCTCCTTTGCCATTCAGGCGCTGCTTTTATCACATGGACATTTTAATTATGACAAAGAGGAAATTCCAATTGACAATTTAGCTCAACTATTAAAGCATCAATGCAATGATTGAGATTAGGCAATTTCAATCAATCATGGTCATCTGACTGGAGCAATATTTTTTTTTTTAACGTCCTTTAACCTGGTTGGTCATATCGGACGATGAATGAAATTGGTGAAATGATGCTCAAATGATCTCGGGGTCCATGGAGCTTAAAGTTACTCGACATTCGTCTTCTCAGGATAAGGGAAACCACCCCCCCCCAAAAAAAAACCTTATCTGGGTAATTCACCCTTAGCGAGATTTGAACTCACGACCTATTGAAAGTGAGGCAGACATGCTACCACCACAGTACCCAGGTGGGCTGAAGCGATATTGTCTAAACATTTTATCGCAGCTGATGTTCATTTCTTTGAAATCATGTAGCACCTATGTCCGTTTGTTTAATCTCCAGTCTTGGTTATTGGTAACAAGGTGATGATCAGTCAGCTAACCTTCACTTTTAATAGCAGTCAGTTCCACAATTGTACTTTCAATTAATTCAGTTACAATATTTATTTAACATTTTATCCAGTTCATAATGTATTTAGTTCAAAAAAGGAGTGAAAATAATCATTATTTGTATTTCTTATGCATGAGATGCGTGCAATAATTTCAAATAAAATAACATTTGTTTCCATTTCATGTATTAGTTATTAAAAACTGAAATAAAATAATTGTTCCTTATTTTTATTGTTGCTATTGATATTTGTGCATTGAGTGTAGGCATACCATAATTCAGGAGGCAGTGAAGAAAGAAAAAAAAAAAAAAAGTTGGTAAATAAAGATGGTCGAATGTGTCATCTACCATTTGAGAACTAATATAAGTATTACAATCATAACCTGATAAAATCTCCCTTCCTATATATTATAAATTATTAATAGTCTATTTTGCTGAATTGTCTCATCAAATACAAATCATAGTATTACTTATGATAAAACTGCACGAAAAATTAAACACACAAACTATGCTGTGCCAGATTGTTGCCATGGTAGCTCAGTGGTAGAGCAACTGGCTAGGGACCAGCAGATCTGCGGTTCAAATCCTGGCTATGGCATCAAATTTTTCAGTCTGACTCTACCTATCCAACTCCTGTCCTACACACAGCTTGTGTGAAAAAACAATTAAATCAATACCAATTGACCATTATAGTTGGCTATACTATGAATACTGTGGCTTAAAATAGTTACAACATTGTAAGTTGCCATTGGGGTTGTCATCTCAAAATAATTTGAGATCACCTTGTGCTTTGCCAGGAAACATGCGAGTCAGTTGAGAAATTCACTGCTATGCCGGCATGTTGCCATGGCAACTTAATGGCAGAGCAACCGACAAGAGACCGGGAGACCCGGGGTTCAAATCCTGGTTGTGGCTTGAATTTTTCAGTCTGACTCTACATATCCAACTCTAGTCCTACACACGGCTTGTGTGAAAAAACAATTAAATAAACACATAATGTTTTGAAGCTTTTTGTCGTTTAGTTTCCTTAAGTTATTGATTATTTTCTTTAATTACCTATCAGTTTGTACAATGGTACCATCCGGTGCCAGATAAGCAGCTGTTTGATGAAACAGTTGAGTAGACTGTTGAACTCCAACATCTGGAATCTGCCCCGTTGCATAGCAATGTGATAACCATGGAGGAAATTCCTGCATGCTACTTGTGAAATTTGCGGAGCCACTTCTATGAAAACAGTGGTTGGTAGAATTTGTTACTGATGTGATGCTGTGACTGGCTGAACTACTGACAGGTGACACGACATCATTCTGCATAGTCACTGCACTTGACACCCCTGGTTCACTTGGCACTGTCTCCTTGCCTTGTGAAACCTGCAACAATTGATTTATCATTCTAAAGAACAAATTTTAGTAGCAAAACAATGTATGAGGGCTGATCAACAAAGACTGAGACTGATTTTTTTTCACATATGTTTATTACTCCAATTCAATGTTTACATGATCTTTTTCAAAGTAGTCCCCTCCTACTTCAATGCACTTTTTATAGCGTCTCTGCCAGTTCTTGAACACGTGATGCAGACCATTCTTTGTCAGGTCCTTGAGAATCGCCTCACTTTTCTTGAGCACTGCTTCAGAGTTCTCAAATTGAATACCCCTAAGCTTTGCCTTTAGTGATGGGACTAAAAAAAGTCACAGGGTACAAGATCAGGGCTATAAGGTGGATGTGGTACACAGGTAATGTTGAATCGAGCCAGAAACTGCATGACTTGATTGGCAATGTGAGACGATGTATTGTCATGATGAAGTCGCCACCCAGTCCGAGAAAGCTCTGGTCGTTTCTTTGCAATGTGCTTCCTCAGTGTAGCCAATACTGATGTGTAGTATGCTGCTGCAACAGTAGTGTGAGGAGGTAAATCATTCCATTACAGTTAAAAAATGTGATCATCACTTTCCCTGCCGATGGAACAACTTTTGCCTTTTTTGGTGTTGGAGAACCTGGCAATTTCCACATTCTGTGGCTTGTTTTCCTTCAGGATCATAATGATGCAGCCATGACTCATCACCGGTGATGATCAATTTAAAAAGCACATCCCCTCCATTAGCAAAGAGACGCAGCACCTCACGGCTTGTCTCCATTTGCACAGCCTTTTGTTCGGGAGTCAACAGACGTGGCACCCAACGAGCACAAACTCGGGTCATATGGAGATGGTCGTGCATAATTGTAAACACACTGCCATATGAAATTCTCAACACTATACTGAGGTTACGTAATGTTATACGCCAATCCTCTCAGACAATCACAACAGCTGTGTTGATGTTGACTTCAGTCACAGCAGAAGCCGACACACCAGGCCCACCTTGCTTAACACTGACAAGTCAGCCTTCTTTGAAGTCCTTGAATCACCTAAACACTGTTGCACGAGGTAGCACATCTTCACTGTATGCTTGCTTCAGCTTTTCATAAGTTTTGGTGGCTGTATGGTTTAAACAAAACAGAATTTGATTGTGCTGTACTGCTCCTCTCACGTCACCTCCACTGTCTGGTATGTGAAATGCACATAGGGTCTACAAAATAGAGCATTACTACCAACCTACCAATACAAGAGTGCTGCTGCCTACCAACATTATACGTAAAAACCTGCTCTTTTCAAATATTTATGTTACAGATATGAAATTATCAAGGAAGCTACAGGAAAAAATCAGTCTCAGTCTTTGCTGATCAGCCCTCGTAGTATCACATTACCAGAAATCTGTCTCATGGACAGAAATTATGTACAGATAAGACAAATTATTATATACAGTAGAACCTTGATTAACGGTTATAATGAAGGGGACAGGGTTGATGGTTAATCAAAACTGGTGAATAATCCTCTTACTTAATATAAACAGTCAGATTAAAAATATTTACACAAAAAACACTAAAAATGCAAATCTATGCTACATTTCTTGTACATTTAAAAAATTTGACTTTCTCTACATCTGTGTAACAAATTATTGTTAAAATGTTTATGTTTCTATCTACCTCATACTAATCGAGATAAACATAAGCAGAATGCTTTCTTGTAAGTAGAAGGGAAATAATGGGAATCACTACGCTAAAACAATAGTCAAATCTTCTAAAAGCAGGTTTCCACGTGGATGAAATCTGTTTCTTTGGATTCCCAGGAGTTGACAAATTCCCACATGTAAAAAGTTTAAAATATTTTGAAACTGAAACCAATAACAAGGAACACCTATATTAAAAATGGTGAACTCCATGAAAAAAAATGTATATGACATAAATTGTCTATTTTAACAAGATCTACATATTTTGTGTAGTCAATTTTTGTCTATCTCCTGCAGTTTACTAGGTATGCAAAATCCAGCAAAAATCATCCAGAATAAAGAGTTCTTCGAAGACTATTCCCAGAAAATTCAAGATATACATTTTATTTTTTATGTAAATATCTTTAATATACAATATTTTAATTAAATTCGTTAGAGCCATTTTTGAGAAAATCAAAATTTTTAAAAAGTTTTCCACGTAAAGGGTAGTTTGGAGTTGGGGGATTTTCTTCAGAATCTTCGTGCCGCATTCTTGGAAGATACTAAAGTTAAATACCAAAATTTGGTATTTTATGGTCTCTTCGTTTTTGAGTTATAGGTTCATATTGACTGTCCAGGCATAGTTCACCGGTAATGTAAATAAAAGCAACAGGTTGCAGCGGTTCTGATTGGTTTCTGAACGTTTCACCGCTTTTTTCCATAAAAAATATTTCCTCTTATTTTGTGAAAGAAGTACAGTAACGGACGATTTTCAGCTACCACGTGGAGAGTGTATATATATGTATGTAAGCAATGGCAGAGGCGTGTGATATCAGTAAAGTGAAACAAAAGTGGCGATAAAAGAATTGTTCCTAATGTATATAATATATTTTGTGAAAAGTACCTTACTTTTGCATTAAATAATAGTCTCAGCTCAACGGTAGAATTTACAGGTGTTTCCTAAAAACAGCATACAGCGTGCAAGACTTTTAAATTATCTGACATGCCAGCAGTTTTTCTACAAGTGACAGTTGAAAATGCAGTAAATGTATATCACATATTGCTCGGTAAGAGCAAACAAAGTGAGATTTGAAGAGAATGGTGAATATTGTCGTTGACCAACTAATTAATTATTAATCTCAGTGCGACAGTTCGAGTGCAGATGCTATGGTGGCTCATATCTTGCAGGAGTGGAACCACTTCCATCTTCAGATTAGCTATTCTGGGTAAGTCACTGCTGGAGTGATGCACGTATGTAATACATCAACAAATTTTCAAAACAGTATGTCTGCATTTTGTAATTTTACAGGAGAATTTTGCTTTTCATATTGAATAACGACTCGACTACCTATTTTATTGTGTTTTATTTATTATATATTTCATAGAGACAATCAGTATCTGTCAGCAGTGAAAGTAGGTAGCCATTTCTTTTCCTACCAAACGAAGGTATGAGATTTTACAATTCTACAGCAGATGAATATAGCCTAGCACCACGTGGTGTGAACATGTGAGTTTGCGGAAGAATACATTCAAGTTTGTTTACATTGCCAGTGAAACAAGGCTGGACAGATAATAGATGTACAGATACACACGTACAGACCTTTTTCTAAAAATTTTTTTTGGATTCAGGGTACCATAAAATGTGCATTTCCGGTGAAATCTCGGTATTGAATATTTGAGTGGATTGTAATATCTTCTCTATACACTATGTACATAGTATGTGTAGAGAAAATAAAAATAGTAACAAAAGTGACAAAACAAACTGAAATCGATTTTCGTCAATTTTGTGTAATTGGCCAATTTATTACAATATTACTAATGTTGGCTAACCAAGGAAATGCATTAATCAGTTAGAGGATTCAATGTCATACCAGCATGTTGTCACTGTAGCTCAATGGTTAGAGCAGCCGTATGGAGAGCGGGAGAATCATGCTCAAATCCCGGCTGTGGTATTGAATTTTTCAGCTGTTTCTAACAGTAAAACACACACCCTTCAACATTACTAATATTATAATAAAATATGTATATATTGGTAGCTCTTGTTATGTGGATATACATACACATACTACATTAAAAAAATTGCCCTCCATGGTGTAATGGTTACCATGCTGACTTCATATACCCAAGGTCGTGGGTTCAAACCCGGCGGAGGACGATGGATTTTTTCAGGCGTAAAAATTCTTAGCATGGCTTCCTTCGAAAGGGAAGTAAAGCCGCTGGTCTCATGTCGTAGATTTACGGCACGTAAAAGAACCTCAAGCCTGATAGCGAGACCTCTGAGCAAAATTAAGTGGTCTTTCACGCCCAGTAGAGAATGGGACGCTGAGAACCACAGCAGCTAAAGAGCGTCCATAAATAAAACTCCATTTTTTTTTACATTAAAAAAGTTCCCAGAATGTGTAAATAACACGGAAACAAGTTACCATAAGGCAATTTACACAACATTTCCTTCCAAATACCTCCCTTCCGCAGTGATACACTTCTGCCACCGCATATAAAGAGATTGGAAGCACCCCGGAAACCATTTTCAGATTCCTGTTGTTGTGCCCTTGACGCATGTACAGTAATTCCTTCAGTGTTCAAAAACCTTAAATGAAACATTTATGCCATTCATATACCTGAGTTTTCTTCATCACTGCCTCACCATAAGCTTCTTCCATCATTCTCAATGTCTCTAAGGGAGACTTACTTCAAACTTTATGTTTGAACATGCTCCGTTGCCACATTATGAAATGTGATAGACGAACATGCATGCACAACAAAAATTAGTTGCCAACTAAAGACAACAATCATTATTAGCATGAAAATTGAAATGAAGTGTCATCATATACGTTACCACCGCCCAAAAATAAGATATCCTTTACTTTCATTAATATTTAAGAGAAAATGAATGATTCTGGAGACTTTTCTAATCTAGATTATATGTTATATTCCATACCAGTGAAATTACAGAATGTA
Source organism: Hymenopus coronatus (assembly GCA_030762935.1). Classification (NCBI taxonomy): domain Eukaryota; kingdom Metazoa; phylum Arthropoda; class Insecta; order Mantodea; family Hymenopodidae; genus Hymenopus; species Hymenopus coronatus. Next base: position 16,211,153 of record CM060895.1, read on the forward strand.
AGCATATAAAGCTACCTTACCACAGTGCTTTCTGTTTCTTCACTATGTTCCAGTTTAACACTAACATAGCACTCTGGAAACATGTGAGTTGGAGCATCTACCTCATCTTCAACCTTGTCATGGCTATCTCTGATAGTAGCTTCTATCCGATGAGAAGCCGGCTGAGCATGGCAATCTTCCATTCTCTACCATCATTACATTATCTCATAGAAACATTCCAAACATCTGCAAACAAATTAAATTACACTATTTTTAAAATTACTTGTATTGTAATCTATACTAATATTATAAAAATCTGATGTGTCCCATTCATATGACTTTCTCTACATCTTGGTAACAAATTATTACTTAAAAGCTTATTCTTCCAACTACTTCATGCTAATCGAGATACCATTGGCAGAAATGGTCTTATTCCTTGCTTTCTTATAAGTAGAAGGGAAATAAGGGAATATGCTAGGCTAAAGTGATAGTTCTTTTACAAGCTGGTTGTTATGTGCTTAAAATCCATTTCTTGGCAGCATTGCCAGGATTTGACAAACTCCTGTATGTGAAAAGTTTTAAGTATTTTATAACTGAAACCAATAATAAGCAATATCTCAAAAATGGTTAACTCCACAAAACATATGTATATAAGAAATTGTGTGTATTAATGAGATCTAAATTTTTTGTGTGGTATGTATTTGTCTATCTCTTATGGTTTATTATTTATGCAAAATTCATCCAGATTAAAGAGATCTTCAGAGACTATTCCCAGAAAATTCAAGAAAATCAGATTTCAATATTTCACATAGCTTTGATGAATATCAGGGAATTTTTCATCCATTATTTGAAATAGTCATGACTGCACAAAATTACAATTATAAGAGGTACTATAAAAGCCCTTAGATTATTGATAAGAATTGGGGTAGGTAAATGAAACTAAGTTTTTCCCTGGAGCTTAAAAAACTAATCTTGTAACATTGGATAACCCTGCTACTATCATTTCACCTTAAGTTCAAAGGAGATGTAAAGAAAACCACATGACAAGGAAACATCTCATTGGCTGGTGGGCAAACTGCAACTTTTTCCGCTTAAGATGTCATCTCTTCCTCTACACAAAACATTCAGTTTAGATGTTTACATTTTTGTGATTATTCTTGTGCAGATAAATTAAATAAACTTGATTATTGTAACAGTTCAATTTATAGAATATAACTTATTTGTTCAGATTCACCTAAAAGTAACTGTACTATTACAACAGTGGGCTTATGAAACTATGTACAGGCATCACAGTTCATTTTCAATTTCTGTTTAAGCAGTCATTTTACTCTTTGTCACATGGTTAAGTGTGTAAAACATTACCTTTGATGGTATCGCAGCTCAGAAAAATCCTGGCCATTGTAAAGAAGTATAAATACGGAAAAGCATTAAAAAGTGGAGAGAAGACAATTGTGCTAAATGTAATTAAAATTAATTGAGTCACCTTTTTTACACTTTTCGCTCACTTTGCCTTTGTTTGGGAAGACCGGTTTCAGGGTACCTTAACCCTTAAACGTCTTATTATTTGGTACATTGACATGGTCTACACACCAGAGAAGTGAAAGTGAAACTATCGCAGAAACAACAGATTATAAGATTCAGTTAACAAGGTAGGAGATTTTGTTGACATAGGGTTAAGGTACACTGAAACTGGTCTTTCCAAATGAAGACAAAGTGGAGCAAAAAGTGTAAAAAAGGTGATTCAACTCATTTAAATTATGGCACTCCATGTCTAAAATACTTCTTACCATTTGATGTGAATAAATTCTATAAATTTGTGAATTCTCACAATAGAAGATGGTGGGATTAACTTCAGAGTTCACAGGTATTTTATGTCCACTGCAAAATAATGCTCAAGAGGAACTTTGTACTTCCATTAAAAACAATATTGATTGCAAAATTTCTCTCAACACTGATTCACCAGATTCATAAATGGATATGGACAATTCAGACCTGAATGTGATTAAGCCCCTTCCTTCCAGCTTCCCACCAATGTGATTACCAGCTCTTGTTGTAAGTACTTCATAAATTATCAGAATTTAAAAATTAATTACAGTAATTCAACTGCTCAGTGCAATAAATGCGTCAATTTATAATCTGGTGTGTACTTCCCCCTTTCAGTGAAAATGTTGTTCATAATATGTGCTTATTTTATTTACTACTGCAACTGTAGTTATCCACAAACTGTTTTCATTTAAGTGGCTCACCATTTACATCTTAGATATAACTGATAAATCAATTCATTGTGTATGGTACCAACAATCTCTCAGCTTTTTCATTATTGGGTTTTGAGTACAGTAATAATGCAAACTGGCACGACAATTCTGTTATGACTTATTTGTAAATTCGCATAGAACCAAACTGTATGAAAATAGCTTCACATACGCTGGTCTACATTTATACAACAAACTACCCCAATATATAAAGAACATTGAATCCCAGCTAAAATTCAAAAAAGTTTTGTTTAAATTCTTAATGGATAATAACTTTTATAGTGTGGATGAATTTATACATCAGGAACTGGTGTAAATTGTACAATTTGTAAAACTTGTATTTATGACTCAACTCTGTATATTATTTTCTTTTACATTTAAAATTTGTTAAATCTTATATTTCTGTATTTTAATCTTGTATTTTAATCTAGTTTGATAAAATGTTATTTTTTCTTATATCTTAATTGATAGTTTGATAAAATGTTATTTTTTCTTATATCTTAATTGATGTGTCCTTTAACAAGTATCGTGTTTCTATGGATGAAAATAAATACAATACAACAATGTATGTGGTTAGTTGTTGTTTAACAATAACTGAAGTTTGTTATTACAGTGATGAGAATTATTGCTCGAATTGTTTTGTGCTGCGTTTCTTTTCTGCTGTTTTTTCTAACTTATATTGTTCAACATTCTTTAATACTTTGACTTGTAAAAGTTTAAAGCAAAAAATGAACATGAAATAAGTGATTTATAAATCCTAAAGTTAAGAGCAGTTAAGTTTGCTTTAATCATCATTTCATAGATGGCTTACCCTCCCTAATTTAGGACTGACACCCCCTAAGACTTACAAGTGAATGCCTAGGGGTCAGAAGCCTGTCCGGGAGCTAACGGCATGAAACCACAGAATGAAGAACCTGGAATGAGTGGTTGAACTGTAGCCAGACATGAGCATGAAGAAGTGGATGGTATGAAATACAAGCAAATGGATAATGGAAAGGTGATGATGGAGCAATTGGTGGAATGAGTGGCAGGGGAAACCAGATGACCCAGAGAAAAAACCTGCTTCGTCCACCACAAATCCCACATGGGATCGAACCCGGCTCATTAGATGGGAGATGAGCAGTCTAACCACTCAATCATGGCACCATCTACTGCTTTAATCATATATGCAGAATAGTAGGTACATAGAGCTGCCTAACTTTCGTGTACCATTTTTATCTGTTTACTTTTAATATTATTTGTTAGAAGTTTAGGAAAAAAGGTAGAATATAGAAATAAGATGCAAATATTAAAAAGCTAATGATTCCCAAGCTGCGGAATGTGCATATATGAATACTATGTGAGGCAATCTGTTATTTGCCTAGTGAGTTCCCACCATATCACCATGTGGTTCTGCAATGTGCTGTGCAGAGTGATAATTATATAAAATATAATTATAATTTTATAAAATAGAGTTTGTTTACTTCTACTTTGAACTTAATGTGAAATGATAATAGTTATTTATAAAACTATAAATTATGTCTCTTAAACAACACAGCTTGCTTAACTCTATTGCCTCCAATACATTTTTAATTTTTGGTATAGTTAATCAAAATTACTTCATTCGAAGAAGATATACATCACATTGTGCCCATAAGGGAAATGTAATGTGTCTTTGTATTGGTTCTAATGTATTGCATTCTCCATAAAGTATTAATAATTGTATATTTTAGCAGAAATTGAAAAAATCATGAATTTGTGGTAGTTGAATATTTAGTAGTGGTGGTTAAAATGGTTGTGTTGTCTGAATTTGTAGTAGCTGAATATTTAGTGGTGGTTAAAATGGTTATGGTGCATGAATTTTAGTAGGTAGTTTTCTGTATGATGTGTTCAATGTCCCCAGCCTGCTCGATGGTGAACCGAACAAACAAATCAAACAAACAACGAATTTTTACTTTCTCTACATGTACTATGTACATAGTTTATAGAGGAGGTATTTATTGTATTGCACCCAAAAATTTGATGTCGAGATTTCACCAGAAGTATATGTTTTGAGACCCCCTGAATACAAAAAAGCATTTTTAGAAAAAGGTCCTGAAGTAGTGACTTTTACAGGCGATCCACATATGAAAATGTTGAAAACATTAAGTTGTTCAGATGTGAAAGTCACCAGATTGCTGAAGTTTTGACTTCTTGGGATCATTGGGGTTTTAGCTTTACAGATCCCTCGGCTGTGCTTTGCAGACCAGTAAGTAACTACAAAGCGACTCTAATGACGAAATAACATAAGTACCTATGTATTGAAGTAATGCCAAGTAGTGGAACCATCGTATAGTATGCACAATTTCATCCCTATCTTCTCAAAAATCCAATTATAGTATAAGTTGCAGCTAGGGGAGGGTAGTTTAATCCTTTAACCGGATAAGTAATGTGAATGTGTTAAACACAGTAAGGCAGCCAGAAAAATTTTAAGCTGAGAGTTATACACTGGGAATCATGTTTTAAACAATTTGTATAAAATCAAATAATAAATATGAATTAATTCTGGGTTGTTATATTTAAAAAAATCTAATGTTTACATTCACTGACATTTTCTATCAATTCTGCAACCTACTATTCTTACAAAAGCTTGTTCTTCTTTCTAGTTCATGGTAGTCAAAACAAACATTAGTAGAAATAGTCTTATCACTTATTTCCTTGCAGGTATAAGGGAATATATTAGGATAAAGCGATAGTTAAATCTTTTAAGAGCTAATCGATGTTCGCATTGACATTAAAATTCATTCTCTTTGCAAACCCAGAAGTAAAAATGAAAAACAATGACCACCTCCCATTTGTGAATTATATAAGTTTTGGAAAATTTAATCCAATAATCATGAATATCTTCGAAATAGTTTACTCTACAATAAAAAATAGTTGAATAAATTTGTTTTAACTAAATGCACATTTTTTTGTGTCCATTTCTTATGATTTGCCAGCTATGCAAAAGTCGTGCAGAATGAGGAAGGCTTCAGAGACTATTCTCAGAGAATTCAAGGTCAATATTATAAGTTTCACTTTTAATGAAAACATCTTAAAAATATAGGTATCTTAATAAAAACCCTCAACCATTTTGGAGAAAATCAAAATTTTCGAAAAATGTTCACGTAAGGGGTTGTTAGGGTAGTTTTCAGGCTTACATGACAAAAAACGTCTGCTTTCGCATGATTTTCTCCACCCATAATTATTTATTTTTGTGTAGTTTCTCCTATACTTGTTGCCAAGGTGACTAGGTTTCAGATGGACCGATCACTCGGCTACACTTTGTCGTCATTTGCACCATTCTCTCCTAAAAACATCCCTCGGCTATGCTTTACACTTAGGGTCCTCAACATTGAACTACGCTTCAAGTACGCGCCAAAAAACGCGACAAGTATGTTAATTCACCTGACTAGTTCGTAGAAACTATACATAAATAAACAATTGATGGTGGAGAAAATCATGTGACACTATGAAACTAACATATCGGCTGCTTTTTCTTTTCTTTCTTTCTTTCTTTCTTTCTTTTTTTTTTTTTTTTTTTTTTTCAGATCTTCCTGAAAGTGCAATTCTGTCAAAAGACCATTAACGTGTTAATATTATTAAGCTTGACATTTTCAGGCGCTATTATAAATCATTAGCAATGTGTAACGTAACAAAAATAAGAACTTAATAATAAGATACCAGTTTGGAAATTAAACGACAAAATTCCGTTTTCTAATAAAATAGAATGTTTGGTTTGACTTACAGAGTCGTTGTCAGAAGTTGACAGGAGAAAATAAGGTTAAGTGTCATAATACAGTGGATAAAATCAGTCCTTGCTGCTCAGCTAAACAATTTCCATACGACAAAGCTTGAATCACTTGGTCACGTACAGGAAACCATAACGTCAGAAATACTCATTTTTCTGAAACTCGAAGCTTTTCTTCATATATTGTTTGACATTCTTTCTCTGCCAGGGAACTTTTTAACTCAACAAAATCCAAAATCGTTCAGTCATGTGCTGCCAACCTGTGAATCGAAATATATAAAGCAAACAAAATGATTTCCAATTTTGTAAATGAATACAGAACTTATCAAAAGATTTTGTTTGTACAACTTTGCGCTTTCTTTAGGTGCATAGCACATTATACAGGCTGTATAAAAATTCTAGAGAACATTTAACAATTCCACTTTTCAAGATTATATGTAAAACACATTGATTCATCTTTTGGTGTTACTTAAAAGCAACACTGCCATTTTCTTCCGGATTACTCCCTTGAGTTCGTTCCCTTGCATCCTAACATAATATCAAATGTATGTTCATAATCGAACTTTTTTATTTGGCTGTTCCTATTAAACCAAGTTAGGTAAGAAATATTTTCCAATGTCAAAATAAACAATAGAGGGAACATATTGCACAACGCATGCTTTACAAAGCTTCGGGAAAATAACATTCTATTTTAACTGCAATTATTGTCTTGATTGCAAAAATCTTGGTTTGCCCTTATTTAATGTCTTTGTCAGAAATTTGGACCGTTTAAACCTACTACAGTAAGAGCTCTCCAAGGCAGAAAAGAATTACCGCGTTACACAGCGAGATCTCTTGGCAGCCTTGGAAGCCTTCCGCGATTACCTGTGCAATCAGCCATTCCATCCGTGGACTGAACACTCAGCCATTATCTGGCTATTGAGCTTCAAGAACCTGGAGGGTCATATAGCTCATTGGGTTTAGACTCTAGGCAATGCACCGCACCCAGGACTAATGTGTACAAGTCATAGTGCGCCCAGTGGGTTACATTGAAGGTCAAATAAGGAGTACTTCTTAGAGTATGGAAGTCATCTGATGGGAAGACCCATGCTGCTGATCCTCAATCAGAGTAAGCTCGCGGAAGTCCTGAAGGAAGTACATGCTGGGACTTTGGGAGGACATTGACAAGCTCCAATTACTGGCTGAAACTATGGACAGATATTAATGTGTTGTGAGTGCTGAAAGTCGCGGCCCACAGATCAGGAATCGGGTCGTATGCAGCAGTATAAAGTGGGAGCACCTTTTGAACGCATCACCATTGATGTAGCTAGGCCATTTCCAGTATGAAAGGGGCAACAAGTATCTGTTAGTCGTCATGGATTACTTTACCAAGTGGTCGGATATGTACAATCACCAGAAAGACTGGGTTAACATAAAATAAAACACTTTTCTTGCTGGCCTGCTGCTCTTCAATTCACGACACCACCGTATTGAAACCAGCTAGCTTGACATTTGACAGGGAGCTGCGTCTACCACATGACCTGAGTTTGGAAGTCCTCCTAGGGCAGAACAGCTAGCAGTTGTGGCTTTACGACATGCATGCAATGACTCGTCAACACATCCAGATAGCGAGCGACCGGATGAAGATCTGTAACAACCGGCAGTCAACAGCAGGATCTTCCAGCAGGGTTATTTGATGTGGTTGTTTCGCCCTACCCGGACCAAGGAACGCTGCCACAAGCTTCAACAGCTAGGGTATGGAGGGCATGGGCCGTATTTTGTGGTCAGGAGGAGAAATGATGTCGGAACGACCAGACCTGAGGAGGGAACAGTGTGACTACGCCCTGCGGCAGTAATCTCCTAACTTGTGTGAACGGCTTACTTCGTTAGTCATAGCTGTTTGTGCTATTCATTGTTACGCCTGCTTTAGTGAACATATGGTGCGGGCAAATTCTTTTGACGTCGAAGCTGCTATTGTCACGGCATTGTTACATCTGAGCGAGTTTGAGACACCTGCGGTGGTTTGCACGTGCGACTGCTCTTGAAAGCCGTAATCGACAGGTATAAAATGGGAATGAAACAGAGTTCAGTTTCAACTGCGAATGCATCGCGAGCAGCAGTTGACTCAGTTTCGACGGAAAATTGGAGCGTACAGTAATAGCCACAGCAGCTGAGTGTCGAGTGTCGAAATTGTTGTGAAAGCATTGAAGAAAGAGTGATTTGTGAACAGATTTTAATTTGTAATCAGAGAAAGAAATGGTTTGTTGGTGCAATAAAGAGAGGTTTTGTTAGTCGGCTTACCCTCCACCTCAGGACTTGAAAGCGGATGCCTAGGCATCAGAAGCCTGTATAAAATGCAATTTACTGACCCAGACAGTACCAACACAATATATGAATTGGGGGGGGGGGGTGCTGTAGTGAGGTGCTTTAAAAGTGGAAATTACTATTGTAGCATATACGTTTTTAATTGTACAAAACAATATCTAGTTAAACTTCAACTCAAAGAAATGCTAAACTTCCACGCATTTCTATTTTCTGCATCTTAAGTTCGTTGCTCTTCACATTTCCCATTGTTCCACAGGCTTTCCTTTCCTTCGCCAATCCTCGACCTTGCACCTCAGCAACATTTGTGGAATTCTGCTACTCTCTATGCTCTTTTCGTGGCCAACCCATTCCATTTTTATAATGATTTCAATAATGTTATATTTAACATTATATCTCTAATTTTTCTACTCTTGATTTGCTCACTATCTTCCGCCAAAAATCAATCTCTGTTGCCGGCAATGTATTCGCTTGAGTTTACCTAATGTTCAGATCTCTGCCACTGATAACATGACACTTTGTACCAAAGATATAAATAATGTCTAAATCTCCTGAATAGGCAATATCCTTACTTCAAGTATAAAAATAAATTCAATATATGTTGTAAATTAGTGATCTATAAAGGTTCGTTGTATTTCTCCGGGTCTAGGGGTATGTTAGCCTCTGTTTCCCAAGATGGTGTGTTCAAACCCGGGGGAGGGTGATGGAATTTTGTTTCAGGCGTAAAAATCCGTAGCATGGCTTGCTTCGAAAGTGAAGTAAAGCCGCAGGTCCCGAGTCGTAGATTTACGGCAGGTAAAAGAGCCTAAGCCTGATAAAAAAAATCCTCTGAGCAAAATTAATCGTCTTTCATGCCCGATATAGAGTGAGACGCTGAGAACCACAGCAGTTAAAAAGCATTCCCTTCATTTTTTACGGGATTACTTCTTCTTTTGCTCTCGCCTGTATTGCAATACAAAGTAAACGGAAGGGAAACAATTAGTCGTTGCTTCAAGAAATATGTTCATCCACATTTATGCGAAAGTGGTATAAAATAACTTCTTGTTTTAAGTGAGGGTTTTATAATTCCATTGTTTAATGCAGTATTAACAATAACGGTAAATAGGTACATACCTGTGTAAATTAATTGTAAATGAAGTCCATTTTTCTATTCTGAAGCACGCGAAGAACGAAAGATTACACAGAGATTCCCTAAATTTGAAAACAGCAATTCCTCTGTCTTTGGTATGCTATATTAGGACTTTGTTAGTTGAGTCATCTTCAGTAAACAGAAGATATTCTAGCAAAAAGTATAAACTTATATGAGAATTTGTATACTTAAATCGGTTATATTTTACAATACAATATCCGAATGCTGAACAATATGCGATTTACTTGTAAGAAAGCAAAGAATCCTTTGCGGTAGCATTACAGTCACTAAGGGTGGGGGCGAGCGGTATAACCAAGAGGGTGGGAAAGGCTTTCGTTTCCTGTCCGATCAGCAGCCACATTAACTACTTCAAAGTGTACCTAAGGGTCAGGAAAGCATTGCGTCACATCCAGGATGAAGTTCCCAAGATTCCTTGGTCATGGATGCTACTCTCAACATCTTCATCGTCATCTCATCGACATCCCAAGTCCTTCCAACCCTGGGGAAAACGCTGACCTGAATCATATTGTTTTCTATTGTTCCCGTTACAATTTCCAACGTTCTTCTCTATTCTGCCTCATCACCTTTCCGTCCCTTTTCCCGCCAGCATCAGTACTCGTATGTCACTGACTTACCAAAAACCAGTTTACCATGCATTAATAACGTTCCTCGATATACTGCAGCACACCTCAGTAGTGTGGTGGAAGCGTGCCTGCCTTACATTCATCAGTTCGCTTTGGGTGAGTTATCCGATAAAAGTTTTTTTCGGGGTTTCCCTTATCTTGAGAAGGCGAATGTAGAGTAACTTTAAGTTCCATGGACCCCGAGATCATTTGAGTATCATTTCACCATTTTCATCCAATCAAGTAGTGGACCATTTCTGCTAATGCTTATCTCGATCAGTATCATTCAGATAAAATAATCTCTTGTAAGAATTGTTTGTTTGCAAAACGGGTAGAGAAAGTCATGTGAATTGAACGCATCAGATCTTTTTTGCTTCTACACTATGTACATAATGTATAGATAGGGTATTATGTTACACCCAAAAATTAGATACTGAGATTTCACTGGAAATACATATTTTGAGACCCGCTGAAACAGCATTTTACTTTCTCTAGCATGTATGTATATAGTAGCTAGAGAAGGTATTGTATTCCACCCAAAAATTCACCGAAAATACATGTTTTAAGACCCCATGAATAAAAATAAACATTTAGTGTGTGAGCAGCATAGTTCAAAAACGAAGAATGTTTAATACCAAATTGATACTTAATACCCTTAACATGGAACATTTTTCGAAAATTTTGATTTTCTCAAAAATGAGTAACGATTTTGATTACAACACCGTATGTTTAAAATATTTATAAGACAAACAAAATGTATCTTGAATTATCTGGGAATAGCCTCTGAAGACCTCTTCGTTCTGGATGATTTTTTGTATAACTAACAAACTGTACAACATATACAAAAACTTACTATGCAAATAGTGTAGATCTCATTAAAACCCACAATTTATGTTATATACATTATTTTTGTACATTTAACCATTTTTGAGAGACTCCAGATTATTAGTTTCAATTTTAGCCACTTAAAACTTTTCTCAAATGGTAAGACATGTTTCTTCTTGATTCCTGGAAACCAAGATTGGAATTTCAATTGCTTCACATAGCGACCAGCTTTTAATGGACGAGACACTTTCTTTAGGCTGTGCATTTTCTTATTTCCCTTATACTTACAAGGAGCTAGTAATAAGACTAATTCTGCTTATGTTTATCTTGATTAGCATGATGTAGATAACACATTAATATTTTGAATAAAAGGTTTGTTTGCTGAACAGCTACAGGACATGATGTAGATAGAAGAATAAGCTTTTTAACAATAATTTGTTACAGAGATGCAGAGAAAGTCATGTGATTATAACATACAGAGTTTTTCCCTTCTACTTACAAGGGACCAACTAATAAGGACAATTCTACTAATGTTTTTCTCGATTATCATGCAGTAGATAGAAGAATTAGCTTTTTAGCAATAATTTGTTACAGAGCTATAGAGAAAATTACGTGAATGGAACACATCAGATTTCTAGAAAAAGGCCCATAGGTATGTGTCTGGGGCAGCATAGCTCAAAAACAAACAGTCTGTTTAATACCAAATTTGATATTTAAGTTCAGTATCTTCCAAGGATGCAACACAGAGATTTTCAAGAAAATCTCCCCATCCCCAACAACCCTTTACATGGAAAAAATTTCGAAAAAATTGTTTTTCTCAAAAACGGCTATGATTTTCATTAAAATCTCTTATACTTAAGATATATACTTGACAAATAAAATGTATATCTTGAATTTTCTGGGAATAGCCTCTCAAGACCTCTTTATTCTGGATGAATTTTTCTGAATTTTGCATAACTGGTAAACCATAAGAGATGTACAAAATCTGACTGCACAAAAAATGTAGATCTCATTATACAACACAATTCATGTCATTTACATTTTTTTTTTGTGGGGTGGACACTTTCCAAGATGTTTCTTGTTATTAGTTTAGTTTTAAAATACTTAAACTTTTCTCATACAGAAACTTGTCAACTCCTGGGCAAGTAAAAAATGAATTTCAATCACAGAGCAACCAGATTTTAAAAGATTTGACTATCATTTTGGCCTAGTGTACTCCCTTATTTGCCTTCTACTTATAAGGAAGCAAGTAATAAGGCTAATGTTTATCTCCACTAGAAGAAATAGAGGAATAAGCTTTTTAACTATAATTTGTTAGAGATGTACGGAAAGCCATGTGATTGGAACACATCAGGTTTTTTTTTTTTTTTATTTTAAATAAACAGCTTCTGACTTTGTGTCCATTTGGCAAATTAAGAATCCCTATTTTCAGTAATAAAAATCACTCGTCTGGTTAGGCTTCACATGGCAAGAGAGAATTTTAAAATTATTTTGTTTGTTAATGATGCAATCAGCTGCAAGGATCATATCAGCGTCGCACAAGTAAAAAGACCTGAGAGGTTTGTTGTAGTGTCTTCCATCTTCTCATCTCTTCCTGCTTATATGCCCATTATGCCACATTGGTCAGTCATGCTACTCCAGCCTGAGAAGATAAGTTAATTACATTGTGAACAGAGAAGAAAATATTCTCAAAGACTGTTATGGGGCACAAGTATCAGAAAAATGGGAAATAAATTGGTTATGTCAATTAAAAGAAATTGTAAGAGAAGTTGGATTGGGAAGCTAGATAATCAAAAGACAGAAGGGGACAAAAATTATGGAATAAAGTGAAAGCAAGAATAAGCGATATAGGGAAACAAGAAATAATAGGTAGCTTAAGGGATAAGAGTACTTTAATATTACATAGGGATACTAAGAAAGTATAGGGAAGAGAAAAATACATTGATGTCTGTGGAAAAATGGAAAGAGAGGGTCTGGCATGGGCAAGAACAGGAACAATGTTATTAGAAGGTCTAAAAATTGATAAAGATTTATGCCCACTATGTGGCAAGGTCGATAACAATTTACACTGTATGATTCAGTGCAAAGAAACAAAAATATGGAATAAAAATTGGTAAACGTTACTGACAGAAATAGTGTACTAAAACTTTTTGGGAACAATAGGAAAGACTTTCTGAAACAACTTGGTAATTGTACAAAAAAATGTGGGAGGAAAATCGCCAAACAAAGAGAGGATCTTAATAATAAAACTGATGACGTTGTGAGTTATAAAAGAGATAAATAGATTAAGTTGATAGGGTATAAAAATGTACAATTAGAGAGAATGGTACATATACATAAATAACCAGGATATTAAGTCTATATGATGCCAAATTCAGCAACTCCAGGAAAGCAATTTTGTGTGTGTGTGTGTGTGTGTGTGGGTGTGGGTGTGGGCGTGTGTGTGTGAAGTTTGTAACTGAAAAGATGAGATAAATTATCTATCTGCATTGTGAACAGAATCTAGTTTTATCGCAAGGAACACATTTTATGCCATAACAGGCTAGAATACAAACATCCATAGATTAGGAATAAACTCTTTATTATTTATATAATCAATGAAAATTCTTTTTCACAAATTTACTGGGCTTTGCAGCTAGTCATAGAATATACCCATGTTCAAAGGTGTTGATTTTGTCATAGCTCATCCTGCCATTCCACATTTTTCAGGTTTACACTGTATGTTAGTATATTTGCATTTTTGTGAGATAGTAGCTTATGTTTCAGTTTCTTTTAAAGATTGCATAGAAAGTGAACTGCAGATTTTGATATCTTGTGAACCATGGAGCATGAGCACTATGACATTCATTGACATAGAAAGTACTCAAACTGCTCTGCCCCTCATTCTATGTACATGCTGTTCGTTGGCAAAACAGTAACATAACTAAAATATTCTGAATGTGTCGCATTCACATGCCTTTCCGAACTCACACTTCTGCAAACATTCTTGCAAAATGATGTGATTCTATCTACTTTTGTTTACTGAGATAAACTTTCATTACATATTTCATTGTAGGTATGGTTATGAACTTGAGTGGTTTCAAAGGAAGCCTGCACTTGTCTCAGAGCCCTTTGTGCCTCTTATTTTGGGCAATACTCAAAACTGATAGCCCATATAAAACAGAGCATGTCTGTCTTTCTTATATCCTCAAGTTCCAAGAGAAAGGACCCAAGGGATACATATCAATGGTAGCGTATCCTTCACATTCCCTTGTGTATGCTGGGAGGCTTCAAATTCCCTCCCATTTCCTGCATAAAAAGTCTTAAGCAAATCCCATTATACAGTGCAGCCAAAACACATCCAAATAACTGCACACACAGAAGCGTAATACACAGCTACTGTATACATGGTCACGGTGCTGGCTTGTTTTTTTCTCTGCTCTGAAAGTGCTATTGACAGTGATACCATGTGGTTAAGTTTTTACCAGTCTGCTTCATTATTTTGCCCTGTATTTAATTACAAAGTGTACTATGGCTCAGCATTTTTTTCTGCTGCACAGTGTGTGTTTATGATTCGTATGTGTTAACACATTTTGTGAGTGGACTCACAATGATGTATTTAATGGTGAAATTGAACCCACATTTAATATTTTTCACGGACTAGGCTTGGTTCCACCTTCATGGATATGTGCGTACACAAAATAATCATTATTGAAGCTCTGAGAAACTTAATATTGTTCATGAAATAACCCTTCATGACGAAAAAATTGCTGTGTGGTGCACCATTAGTGGAAAAAAAGTTATAAGCCCAATTTTTTTTAAGTCCGCAGTTGACACCAACACATACGTGAATACAATTTTTAACAGATTTTGTCTTTTTTCAGCAAGACTCTGCAACAGCTCATACAGCCAATCTTTCGATGAGAACAATTGAAAGTGTGTTTCAGGACAGAATTATTAATAGGGATTTGTGGCTCCCGCAGTCCCCAGACCTAACCCCCTGTGATTTCTATCTCTGGGGTAACTTAAAGCATAAAGTGTACAAGATAAACCCATACACCCTGGAAGAATTAAAACAAAATATCTGCCTGGGAATTGCCAATATTTGTCAACATGAACCATTGCGAATGATGGATAGTTTCCTATACAGCTGCCAAAAATGTATAGATAATGGCAGTGACCAGTTTCAACATCTCCTTTAATGACATTGGTTAGTAAGGCCTTTAAAATTAGTTTTAAAAAAGTTGCATGGTTTCATCTGTACCTTTCTATGATAGTGGCAGATGGCACTGAGTGCTGACAGCATAGACAGACTAAACACAGCACTGCCGGTTTGGACGTTTTTGTATCACCTGGTAGATAGAGGTCTTCACAAACTGGTGTGGCCTGTTAGATGCCCAACAACTCCTCTGAGCTTAGCTCTAGTTAAGCTCAAAAGAAACTCACTACCAGTGGGCCCAGAAATAAAATCATGAGCCTAACTGGGGTAGTTGTTTTCACAAAATCTCAAGATGAGCACTCACAATTAACAAGTTATCTCATATGAGACATTTCTGGGAGACATGCTGCAGAAGAGCTCCAGTCCCATAAATGAAGCCCAATGTTCCTCTCTACAAGTGTCTCTGCCATCTCATTTTCTCTAAAGACATGCATGCTAAGGAACACAAACAAGGGTAACCAGGTGCAGAGTGTATCCAATATTCTTTGGCATTGCCACACCAATTTTGAGGTTATTTTGACCTTTATAAGCTCTTTCAAGCTGCTGGCCATTTGGGCAGATAAATCAGCTCTGCCTGTCTGACTAGCATTTTAATGATGTGCACTACACAGGCTAAAACTGCATGCATCTCAACCTGAAAACCAGTAGCAGCATTTCCAAGGGAAATGACAAGCCTTGTTACGGGGCCCCATTGGAATACATATGTGTGGAAAGATAATATAGAAAGGCAGGAGAAAATAAGCATTTTGAGGTTAGGAGCATGGCACAAATGTTTTTAAAACAGATTGACAGGTGCAGTAAATATGCTTCTGCAACCCTCGGTTACTAACCTCAAAATCTGATTATGATACCACTTTTCTACTCTACAATTTTGTGCATTCAGTATAATCACCATCATCATGGAAATTGATACAATGAAAATGATGATTATGACATTAGTTAAGTGGATAGTGATATAAAATTAATATTTAAATTTAACATGACTTCTATATTAAATAGTTTATGAATGTAAGATGGAGGAGGGGGAGTATCATCTTGCACTTGGAAAATATTTGTAATTGGATCACGACTTGATACAAATAAATTTTAGTAGTCAGGTGATAGTGATCAAGGGTGCTTTATTGCTAGTTATGCATAAATGTTTTAGGAATGTTTGACTGCATTTTGGAAGTTATATGGAATCCGGCATTCTTATTGGAACTGGAATGGTTAAAAAGTTACTCAACAAGTGTGATTTAATGTGTTTTTAGAAGTTCTAAATATTACAACAACAAAAAAAACTAAATGTATTCTGATACTTTTAGTAGCCAGTTTTTAAATATTTATGTAGTGGCAGTACTGAAATGCATTTTTCATTTGGGATATTTTTTTCTAATCATTTTGCATTAAAGCATTTTACTGAGCAGGAGATTGTCATTAAGTTATATTACAAGGCAGAATAAAATGTTGGATGAAATAAAAATTTTTATATTTTTATTTCCATTCCGTTATCATCAAGGTTTCCCAAAAATTATGATTTTTGAGTGCTACCACTGTACTTGTGGATCACCAACATTCTTTCTTTTTTTCTTAAAAACTAAGAACATCATTTGGAAAATAAAACCACAGCTGCCAGGTTAACCCAATGAAAACAGAATAGAAATGACTCGTACAGATTTTAAATCTTCTGATTTGATGTTTCATACAGTCACATTTCCTACTTACGTAATTGCTAATTACCTTATTTAGCACTTCAGGTTAGGAACTTCCTGGTTTTGCGTGTCTGGAAACCATATAGCTATTTTATAAAATAATGCCTGAGCCTACACTAATTTTCTGATATACAAAGATGCAACAATGATTTGTCGTCCTTTCATGTATATATCAACTGTTATAGCTCAAGGAATCCAATTTATCTGGTTCATTCCACAAAAAATTGCCTCTCGTAAACATTCATTCATTTGTTCAAACTAACAAAACAAAAGACATATCACTTGTTTTGCTTCAGTTTTACTTTTATGTATTTTTAACTAATTTTGGATATTGCTGAAGTTCATCACACAAACAGATGTGTTTCTTCCAAGTCCTTGCTGAATTAACATAAGGTAATATTTATTCTGCCACCAGTGTCGAATTAAGGAACAGAAGTGTTATAAATAATTTCAAATTTAATTTTAGTAATAAATACTTTTGTTTTCAAAGTTTGTTTCAAGATTTCCCGGTAATAACTTAACAATGTATCCAAAAACTTGCTGGAACATGTTTTAAAGATTTTATAAATCAGTATCCTAGACTCCTGCTGTGCTTCCTCCGGTCACTTATAAGATAGCATTTCTCGGCTGATAAGACATAGGACTTTACAGTTTAACAACCTGTTTGTGATCTAAAGAATACTATGCTAACTCCTGGTTCCCACAAAACCAGTGGAGTGGGTTGTATTTTTTTTTTTTGCATAAAATCCCAAGCAAGGCTTCCTTCAGAGGGAGTTGGTGCTGCTGACTGGGCCTTGTGGAAGTCTGGACCTCAATCCATTTGATTATTCTCTATGGCAAAAGCTTGAGGCAATAGCAT
This sequence comes from Hymenopus coronatus, assembly GCA_030762935.1. Classification (NCBI taxonomy): domain Eukaryota; kingdom Metazoa; phylum Arthropoda; class Insecta; order Mantodea; family Hymenopodidae; genus Hymenopus; species Hymenopus coronatus. Next base: position 16,228,758 of record CM060895.1, read on the forward strand.
GTCAAAAGATGCACTGCAATATTAGGATACTAAAAAAAAATCAAATCACGTCTGCTGTCAAGAAAATTCCACTGACACAATTTGTAGAACTATTGATCAGAGGCCTCAACAACTTTGCTGCTGTGATGCCGCAAATGGCAATCATTTCGAATGAGAGCATGCTCATTTTGCAGCATTTTTAGTGTTCTTTCAAAATATATGTACATTAATGATTTGTATAGTTTTATTTAGTAATATATGCACTGAAAGTACTAACAAAACTTATGACAGTAGTATGTATATAAGCACTCCTTTTGTTTGTTTTCTGGATATTTACACTTTTAACCTTGGATAGGGTGGAAAAGCATGACCGCTAAATCAGTGAATCTGGCATCACAAAATTAGACACCCACACTACTGAACACAGCATAACCTTAGGGAGAATATTCTTTAATGAGTGCCGTTCAATAAGCACCTAAGTTTTAAAATAGATGGTGTTGCTAAGGCAAGTTGCCATCGTGTTATACTGCATTTTACTATCATTTGTAACTAATGCAGGAGTTAACGGAACAGAAAACCCCTTGGTGTAACAGTGTGGAGTATGCACGTGAACGATTCATGGTCTCACCAGAAAACAACTTTACTGTATTTAGAAATGAATTAGAGCATAGCTTTTAAATAGACACAAGGTACTCCAGGTGATCTGAGTTCAAAGCAAAAACAGAAAATATAATTGTAAATCCACAAACATTCTTAACAACCAATATTCTACTGCTGAGAAAGTAAATCCTGAAGACTAATAATACATTGGAATATTGAAGTTCCTTACCAAATTGTTTAATAAGCATATAATAAACGTAATGGTAAAAAGTCTTTGTTGTCTTTACATGGCTTACTCTACCCTCTTCTACAACTATCCTTACAAAAGTGTTTTCTTCTAATTCTTGTTAATGCAGGTAAGCTTTCAATCCACAATTACAGATTTTGTTGAAAGTATAAGGGTATACAAAGCTAAAGTGATGTGGGATGACTTTGTAAAATGGAATCCATGCAGTTAAGAATATACCCTAAGTAAACCAATGCTTTAAAATATTCTTAAGTTTTACTTTCTCTAGCCCCATATGTACAATGTACATAGGGATAGAGAAGTATTGTATTACACCCAAAAATTTGATGTTGAGATTTCACCGGAAATACATGTTTTAGGGCCCCCTGAGTCCAAAAAAAGCATTTTCAGAAACAGGTCCGTATGTGTGTGTCTGTGGACAGCATAGCTCAAAAACAAAAAGATGGTTAAATACCAAACTTGGTATTTAAGTTTGGCATCTTCCAAGGATGCGACACGAAGATTTTCAAGAAACCCCCCCCCCCCACCCCTAATTACCCTTTACATGGAAAATTTTTCGAAAATTTTCTTTTTCTTAAAAATGGATCTAACAATTTTGACTAAAATACCACATATTAAAGCCATTTCTATCACAAATGAAATGTATATCTTGAATTTTCTGAGAATAGCTTCTAAAGACCTGTTTATTCTGGATGCATTTTGCTTAATTTGGCATAACTAGTAAACCATAAGAGATAGACAAAAACTTACATAAAAAAATGTAGATCTTGTTAAAATACACATGCCACATACTTTTTTTTTGTTTTTTTTTGTGGAGCCTACCGTTTTTGGGGTATTCCTTGTCATTAGTTTCAGTTGTGAAGTATTTATACTTTTCTCAGACGGGAGTGCCCGTTTTTCTTTTGTTCTACTCCTGGCTAAGTAAAGAAGCAATTTGCAATGACAATCGCATAATGACAGCTTTTAAAACATTTGACCATCACTTTAACCTAGAACATTCCCTTAGTTCCAATCTACATATAAGAAACTAAGTAATAAAATTCTGCTAATGTTTATCTCAATTAGCATGGAGTTGAAAGATTAATTATCTTTTGTGAGAAGTTTGTTTGTAGAGTAGCTAGAGAAAGTTATGCGAGTGTAACACATCAGAATTTATTTATTGTTTAATGTATATAGCCTCTTTTAACATGTCTGTAGGTTATGATGGGTTTAAACTGTTTTATTTTCCTATATGCACACGTGCGCGCGCGCGCGCACACACACATTCACTCTCACCATCATACTTCTAGACTCTGTGGGGAATAGGGAATAGTTCTGGTTAAAGAAAAATGTCCTGCCCCAGCCAGGAATTGAACCTGGGGCTTCTGGGTGAGAAGTCAACTCGCTGTCTACTCAACCACAGAGTCAGTCTATTCTTAAGATTGAACTTTTGGGCTAAAGTTTGATTAATAGGGAGGGTAAGAATTTGTTTATTTTTATTTAATCATCCCCCTCATGCTTTTTATACAAGTAAAAATGAATACAACTTACTACTTGAAAAAAATAAAAATATTTTAAAGTTAAAACCAATAACAATGAGTGTATTGAAAATTGTTATTGCTACAAACATTTTGTGACAAATTGCATGTTTTAATAATGAAATGCCTACATTTTTTGTTTAGTGAGATTTTGCCTATCCCTCTCGGTTTACCAATTATATAAAACTCTTTCAGAATGGAGTACTTCACAGGCTACTACCAGAAAATTCAAGACATGGCTTTTGTCATGCAAATATCTTTGTATAACATGTGTTTTAATACAAATTGTAAAAGGTCTGCAACATATAATTTTCCAAATAAAGGGTAGTTTTCCTTGAAAATCATAGCATTTCACCCTTGGAAGATTCTGAATTAAACGAATAGATCAGCAGTTTGTTTTTGAGTTAAGCAATTCTTTCTCACAGGCATGCATACATATTTCTAAAAATGCATTGTTTGGGTTCAGTGCCTCAAAATGTGTATTTTTGGGTGAAATGCTTCATCTACTTACTATAGGAAAATAGTGTAGACAGTAAAAATGCACTTTAGGTAGAAGACAACATATATACATAAATGCAAGTACATTTTTAAATTGTTTGCGAACAATTTAAGTCAATGCTTTGTTTTTGCATGTAAAATGTTGGTTAATATCTTCTACTTGAGCATTTATTTTGCTTTGCAGCAGTGTTAGGCAAAAAGCCCCCCCTCCAAAAATATGCGTGATTTAATATTAGTGCAGATGGGTTCCAAATGTACACACTTTATAGGCTCCTTCCTCATACAACAGCTGGCCTCCTATGAGGCCATTGACAATGCTATTGGCTATGTTTGGAGATTGACCAAGAGTTATGTGGATATTTCTGCTCATTTCAATGACTTCTACTCATAGTTTAAAAGTGAACATTTATATCATTTGTACTTGTATCTGTATAGTTCAGTCATGAAATACATATTTATAGTTGCCATATTATAACTTGTCCCTTGGGACAACTTAGTCATGTTGCTGGAGCTACATGTGTGACAAGAAATCGCTGTAAACTCTGCCCAACACCCCTCAACCTGTAACCTCCAGCATAAAATAACACCTCTATTAATTACAGATTTATTTATATTGCTACCATGTGGTAGCAAAGCATCTCAAGGGACAAATTACAATCCACCGAGTATAACGGTGGTAGCATTTTCCAGTCCTCCAATTTAAGCCTCTATGTGTTGGTTTCATTATATCCCAATACTTTAAATGTGTATCCTCCATTTGTATCTAATTTTTTCTTTATGAATAATAAAGCTTACAAACTTAAAATTTCACATTTTTTTTTTTTTTTGTGGAATGATCCATTTGTATCTTAAAAAAAAACATTTCAAAGGATTTAAAAGATTCTGCAAGCATATAATGCTTCCCATGGCATATTTTATTGCACTTTAGCAGAATATTCTGCCAGTAAGGAAACTCTGCAGTTATTTACACCTTCACAAAATATGAATAGGCTATGCTTCTTTTATACATTAACAGGCATGCTGATTTACAGTGAGATGTGTTTTGTTGTACATACAGAGGAATTCATTTTCATGTTCATCATTATGATTATAAAAGAATGTCATCACTATCATTATAAATGGAGAATGAAGATTTCAGTGTACTAGATCTAAAATTTGTCGGAAAAAGAAATTAGTTTCCCTTTCCATAATTTAGAGACAACTGTTTCCCATTAACGTAATAACCAATTTTATTATCCTGAAGATGGCTTTTATTCTGTGGTCTACCTCACATTCTAAGATATGCAATCTAAAAATGAAATGTCAACAAATATGCTCAATTTCAACGGCTTAATGATAAGAGGCATGGACTTCATACATTGAGAGGTGCTGTCAACTGCTGCACTTCAAAACTTTTCTTTATCCTTCTAAGTGTTCAGCATGGAAATTAACATATGGCCAAACATTAACCTTGGTAATGGAATCCTAAAAATTGTTTTGTTTTAATCTTCACTTTTAATTAAACTAGCTGTATATTAATATGTGCACTGCCTAATGATTAGACCTCGGATTTCATTGCTTAGAGACCTGATACACATCTGTGCATGTGATGTCACATGCATCTCTCCAGATTGCTGTATTTATACACAAACGGGCACACACTCATTCTCAACACAAACAGAAATTTCTCATTTGCCTTCAAGATGGACATCCATCAAAAATAAACACAAAGTTGCTTCAATATGTGGACAAGTTTGGACTTGAGTATTTCACTATAGAAGAAGAAATATATTTTGCAACGTATGTCAAGCAATTTAAAGGTTACAGAAAGATTTTCATCCAGAATCATCACAGTTGTAAACATATAAAAATTATAAAGATTTTGGAAAAACTGAAATTGAAGTTACCAAATATGCAAGTTCAAATTCATTCAATTTGGTACTTTACAAAAATATATTATTATTGTAATAGAGCATACATAAGCAAGTTTTAAAAGGAAATTTTAACATAATAGAATTTATTATAGCTTGTGGAAAATATTTAGGAAAGGTCCGTGAGAAATGGTACAAAATTGTGAGGTAATGCAAGGAAGAGGAAACGAGTAGAGGAGAGAATGGGATTCTCTAGTATTAGTTATTCAGGATTCTTATACATCAATAATGAGGGTATGAGTTTGTAATAGGGCCACAGTATCAAGCAAGTCAAAGATTGTAACAAATTGTTATTTCATACTCTGTTACAATGTATTGTGATTAATGTTAATAAATTCATTTATTTATATAAAATAAAACTGTTTTATCATTTATATTTCATTAGAATATTCATTGATATTTTTTATTGGAGCATGGGGCACAAATTATAATGCAGAAGTGCTGTAATGAAAGTGAAGTAGCAATGCTGTCCTTCTGTACACTGTACTTATACAAGGCACCAGATGAGGTCGTCATCTCATTTCTGTAAACAAAAAACACCTAAACATTACAAGCATAGGTAACTTGAGAAGGCATGCAATGAAGTCCGAGGTCTACTAATGGTCAACAAAGCCAAACTACTAATAACCTGACTAACCATTACTGTGATGTAAACAGAGATTCTATGGTAGTCGCAATAAAGTGGAGGGGAGGGAAACATTTTATGACACTTGTTTTTTGAAATGTTGTAAAGTACATTTCATAACTTGCTGAATTTATTTAGTGGGGTGGTAGGATGGGGTAAAAGCTGCCAAATGGGATACCAAGATATCTTAATACGATAATCCAAGTTCAATAACCACTCCCCTCCAACAAAACTTTTTTAAAACAACCAAAGTTTTAGTATACAACAAACTTTTTTAGTTTTATATTTCATAGATTAATAAACTAAACTCCGGCTATCTTTCTAAGAACTTCCTGTTCTGCAAAAGTGCACTTAAAACTATAAATACATAAACAAAATTCACAAATCTCTATGCCTAGCATATTGCTTTTTTACTTCCTAAAAGGAGGAAGATGTATATATAACAAAGGTTAAGTATGAAATAAGTCATGCAACCCAGCCACGTGACATAAGCAGGGCCTTGCCTGAGATCACCACAGTGATTTAAGTACATAACCATTCCTCTGCTTAGTTGTTAATTGTGAACTTTATTACTTCCTTGCGTCTTATATTCGGTTGTGACATCTGCAGTGTCTTCTCAATAATTTTCAATACAATAACAGTAATAAAAAAGAACAAACAATATTTTATTACTTCAAAGAGATTCCCAGAAAAGGTATATATCCAAAGTCTTGTGCTTCCTGTACAGCCAGAACAAATATTGAGCAAAATGTTAACTTGTTAAAATCAGTTTTGTACAAGTGCAACCTGACACATTTTTAACTACTGAAACAGTGGTCTCTCTTTAGAATGCTGTACAGTATTTAATTCTTAATATTACTATCAAGTATTTAATATTAACAATGGAATGTATAACAGAAATAGTATTAATAGCTGCTCTCTTCTCTTGAAAAACATTCAAATAAAATACTGAAAATGGTAATACTGAGTCACAGAAATGCTACAAAATCCATTAAGAACTTTTTCCTTCTTAGATTCTGTATATAGTAGGTTCTGTGTGATGTATACATGGTACTTCTGTGGACAGGCCAAAACTTTATTATCTACTATACATCCATGATGGAAATATATTACCTTCATTTATAATTTGAACAACAATATAAAATAGTCAAACAGAGCACACAAACATTGCAAAATGTGTTTTAAAAATAACTGATTTGGGCAGTTTAAAGGTAGTTGCCTATAATTTTGGCAGATCTGACTACAAAAAAAATATTTTGATTTTATTTCATTTAACATGCATACTTATATCTATAGATTGCACATTATTGTGAATCATACTCCATGCTCTCTCTTGCTGGCATACATTTCCACCTCTGGAGAGGATAAAGAAACAGCTGTTCTGACCCATCTAGCATTCAAACATGGGATCCAGTTTAGAAACAGTTAAGTGATATGCTTATAACTCGGGAAAATCCTGGTGTTAATGCATTCCTTTCTATTTTTTAAATTTTTGACCAAAAAAAAATGATAAGTTTAGTCACACATTTCTAATTGACAGCTTGATGGTAATACAATTAGCATTGAACAAGAGGATCCCTTTCAGTAGACATACAGCTGACAATGGGAGATCTACGCCTTTGAAATATGTTATATGGGACAGTTTCACAGTTTATGCTTAAGCCGATACTTTGAAGCAAGTTTTAGAGATTTGCTGTAAACTCTTATGTGAGAATGATTCACATTCAAGCTGGTCTTCTGTTGTACAAATGGATTAAATTATTTGAATTTACTCACCACTATTATCGCCTTCAGATAGCATGGAAAATCCTTAGCTTAATCTACAGGTTAGCTTATCGCTTAACTGTATACTGTAAAACTCTGCTGTAGCTTAAGCCTCTCATAAGCCTGATTTAAAGGTAAAGCTTAAACTGTGAAACCCGCCTTCAGTGAAATTAAAGTGTCACCAACTGACTCACAATTTCATTTATATGCCTATAGTTGATAAGACAAGTTTTTCAATTTGCACTCAAGAGTTCAGTATTTGAATAAGTTAAACAGATGAGGATTCTGACAGTTAATAGCAAAGCAGATATCTCACAAACATGAGTTATTTTAGATGCCAGAAACCTTCTGACATGAGGCTGTCGCTTTTAAGGACACTTAAAAACCATCGGTCTGGGCTAGGTTTGAACCTATGACCTTGGTATCAGCAAACCAGTGCATAACCAATTTAGTCACCCAGACCGACTTATCACAAGGTATTGCTATATATGTTTTTGTTACTCTATCTGCATCAACTAATGATTTACACAAATCTAATGAAAATGACTTGTTTGCTGCATATACAAATGCTATTGGAAGTAGCTTGCAAAGGTAGAATCTAAAATATGCTTGAGCCCCACAATATAAGGTATCCCATTTGTTCTTGACCCAGTTTCTAATTATAAATTCAAACTATTGGTAATAATTTAATAACATTTGCTGTCAACATACACTTTGGCACATGGGACCTCATGCCAGCCTTTCAGGGCACTATGTGCAAGTCTGCAATTCTAAATGTATGGATATGTGCTTTGATATCTGACTAAGATTCTGGTGCTATTGTTGTGGCACATCTGATTGAAGTTTTGTGAGTGAATATACTATAAAATGAAGTGTTCTGTGGAACAGCGACTATTTGTTTTACAATTTGGAAAGTGAATCAATGAAATCTCCATTTCAGTGACAAAAAAACCGAAGCGTGAGAGCACTGAAAATCTAAGAAGTGCATAAATTGGAGTTGGGAGCACAGTGTCTCTCTTATTCTTGCTTGCTGCGTGCTGTCAAGGTCACATTGCTCAGAGCAGTGCTCTTGCATAATCTACACTTACATGCTTTTATGTGTGGTCCTAACTACAGTAACTATATTAATGGTAATTAATTATTGAGAAGAATATAGGACAAAAGAGGACTATAGTTTTACTTATACTTTCAAATAAATGAAAAAAAAAAAAAAAAACTGATGTTTTCGCAAAAATTAAACTACATCTTCAGCTGTATTCACTTTCCGTTTACAATCTGTTAATCTGACATTGTTACAGCCTTCAAATTTTTAGGACAAACAGCCGGAGAGTAGGACTACACACAACCACATGGGTGACTGTCAAGATATAAATACTGTTCTGACAACTTGGAGCATGAAGTGATGGTGCCGTGGCTGCATGTTTAAGACTACTCATCTTTCAACTAGACAGCCTGGGTTCAATCCCAGGGGACATGTGGGATTTGTGATGGATGAAACAGCATCTGGGCAGGTTTTCTCCAGTTTCCCCCACCATTTGCTCCATAACCATCTTTCCTGTCATTTCGTATCACTTCCTCATGTTCATATCAGGCATTGGGCTGATCACCCATCCTAGTTTTTCTGATCCTTAGCCTCTGGTCAACAGGCATTGAACCCCAAGTGCTGACCTAAGTCCTACATTCATTTCATAATCGGCTTACCCTCCCTGTATTTGTAGGACTGACACCCTGCTAGAACTTACAAGTCAATGCCTAGGGATCAGAAGCCTGTCGGGGCGCCAACAGCACAAAACCACAGAATGGAGAACCTGTTACAAGGGGTTGGCCCTTAGCCAGGCATGGACATGAGGAAGTAGATGATATGCAATAAATCCTACATATAAGGATAAAGAGAAAGAAAAGAGCATTAAGTAATGAATTTAATGTAGAGCAATACAATGTGAAAGAAAAGAAAAATATGGCCAAAGGTGATTGCTATGAAGGATAATTCATTGATTTCACTATGCAATTGCCTGCAATTCTTTTGGTGTCTTCAGTATGCCTCCTCCTGCAGCAGATATCATTTACAAAGGCTAATGACCTTGATACGCTATAACAGTAATACCTACTGGAAATCTTATATTAAGATGCTATTGTGCTGTTCAGCTTGTGCGATACTCACGTGCTTTAAAAGCTCGTGTGTTGTTATTAAGCTTCCCATAGTTTTGGTTATATTTTGTGCTATAAAAAGCTGCTGATTGTGGATTCAACTTTTTTTTTTAAAGAGACTTAACTCAATACTTATAAGAATTTAGATGTAACATAGGTATATTTATATTACATACGGTGGAGGAACATAAGGATGAATGGTTTAACTCAACTGATCTGACCATCAGCTGGCTGTACAACAACCTACTTACTGGCTGGTTGGTTTGGTACATTAGCTTGGCAAGTTGGATATGTAGATATAATGGTACCAAAATAACGGATTGTAGTCAAGAGTTTGATACAATTGAAGATAAAATTGATTTGTGCAGTATGGTCATTTTTTAATTTATTCAGAAGATAGGTGAAGTGATGGTTACTATTGTCGGTGAGAAATTTCCTTGTGACTGACACTTGTGGGGTGTGTCATCTGCTGACAGGGGCTCATCAGGTTGCTGACCAATCATAGTGTAAGAATGCATAACTGTCAGAGACATCATGTCATTGGCATTGCAACACCTACATGATTCAGTGGAAATTTATGCGCATTCTCATGAATGACTGAACAATTGTTAGCAATCTGATTGATTTCATTCTATGAAAAGTTTGGTTGTGTTATACACCATGATTCCATAAGGATTTACATTTATAATCATTACTACCTTTTATATATTGCAGACATTGTTCTTGTACTTATCCTAGAAATACCACAAGTGACACTGAATTGAAAATGTCTTATGGCCATGACAAACAAGTTGAGGTTACTTTAGCAGAAATAATAAAACATGTTTAATGAACTACAGGACCCAATGTGGAAAGGAATAGATGAGGTGTGAGAGGAAATGCATGCAGAGAAGAAGCCACTTTAGAGGAAGCAGTAGAATGTGTGCCACATTGAGTAAACATGCCAACAGGTACTGAGACAGCCATGTGTCAGCAGAATGTCAATCATAAGGTAATTTCTCTCCGATAATAATTTATGCATATTAATGTTTAAAATATCTGAGTAACTGTTATTTTTCATTTGCAACTAATTAACAAGAACTCACTGCTCAATGTCCATGATGGGAAACATGCCAGAAAGTATGGAACAGGATGTGAAAAGCTTATTGTCGCCTCACCAAAGAAATCCTGCAAAGACTTACACGATGTGGGAGTTGCAGAACAAGTAAAGCTTAATGCTTATCACATTACTGCTGTGCCCTGACAAAAACAAAATACTTTCTAAGAAATCCCAATGTAATTCCTTGACTCCAGGCATACAAAGCATGCCTCCCAACTACCTGGCATGGACAAATGAGAATCCAGAAACATTAGGAACATTTTTGGAACTCAATTGTCTCTATTTTTAACCTATGTTTGACTGCTTTTTTATCTTCTTTCTTTTGATGTTTAATGCCTGCATTTACTACACATGGCACTACAGACACATGAAAATGAAGCACCGAAGGAATGTGATGGCCTGGGATTGAACCTGGGCCACCTGGGTGAGAGGCGAGTGGTCTAATCACTTGGTCACAGGGTGGCCATGTTTGACTGCTGATTCGTTGTAGATACAAATGAGTTGTTACCCACAAGTGTTTAATCTCCTAAAAAGAAGGAATCGCCAACAAAGGAATTGGTGTTCTTCTTTAGTGTTCCAGTCATTTCCATGGGATGTTTTAGTCACCAAGGTTGACTAACCATTCCCTATAGATTTTTCTTATTTCTTGGGGCATACTGAAAACTAAAGCCAAAGAGTCTTATGGAAATGAAAGAAAATGGATACTTTGACTCCTGAAGCTAGCAACAAATTCCACATTAACAAAGTGAGTATGAGTCGACAAATTAACTGAAGATAGGGAGGATGTTCCTGAAACTAATCTTAAAAAGATCAACATGTAAGTGGAGAATTTTAAAGTGTTTAACATTTTGAGTCATTGCTAATGATTTTATTATAATGGTGCTCCACTATATACAAATATTCCTATTATTTATAAGTACAAGCTACTTGAATGTTAACATAATAAGTGTCACCAAATCATTTCTATTGCTAAATGCTCCAAATAATATGTATGCAAGAAGTCTACGTTTTTAGCATCATTTGCAAACATTAATGTGTATAAATTAATAACTATTATTTCACTTATCTTTTTAATAAATTAAAGAAAATAAAAATGGAACATATATCACAAATCAATTTTATCTTCAGGTTTATCTAATCTTTGTTTACAATCTGTTGTTTTCATTTCATTAAGGTTGCCTACATATAATCCAGCTTGTCAACCAATGTACTAAACAAACCTGCCAGTCATGGCATTAAAAAAAGAAATTAAAAAAAAAAAAAGAATAAAAACATTGACAGATAGTGAGATGTCTCAGTACAATGAATTCAAAGACAATTCTTCCTTGTTTGGGTTATTTGGTTTAGAAAGAAGAAAAGGTGATATAGAAGGCTGGGTTAACAACTCAAGCGATGAGTATTCAGATTCACAGATGTTACCAATGCCAGTACTCCTACTTCCATCCAGATAAGTGTTTCAAACTTATACACAAAGAAAATGACAGAGTGAACCTATGAGGTGCAATAATAATGTTTATATGCATGTATATAACCTTCAGCACATAGAGCATGTTTTCACCCAGCATCATAGTGAAGTGTTTTTTTTAAAATCAGATATGATCACTTATATTTACACAATATTAGTTATAATTAACATAAAGTTTTCCAATTTATAACAGGTTTTAAACTTTGTTAAATCTGATGTAAACTAATTCTGCATGGAAATGTTTATGTGAGAATGAAGTGTTAGTACATCATCCTGTTTTAGCTTATGGCACAAATTGTGTTATTAGAAATAATTTAAGATTTTAAAAAAACCTTGCAATTTTATATATCACTGCAGAAGAGTAAGAAATCATCTCCATCCCCTACCAAAGGGGGGGGGGGGGTATTACAAATACTCCATTTTTCATGTCACATTTGGCATTTGGTTGAAAGACGACAAAGCTACGAACAATGTATTTCAAACAAAACATCTGATAGGTAAACTTTAGTAATATCTTCTTTCATGGATGTAAGAGATAAAGTGCTTAAAAATTACTTTAAAAAAGAGTATTTTTAGTTCTTAACATTACTTGTATGTTTCTACATACACTGGCAAATGCACTTGTGCACACTCACTCACGCAAATACACAACATTCGCACGTGAATACAGACAAATTCTCTGAATCACATCAGTCTTAGAAATAAGAAATAAACTGAACTGATTACAAATCTCTCAAGTATGTTGAAGAAAAGAAATAATATATTACAACAGTATTGGCATGTATTTGCTGGCCAAAAGTTTCATCCTCAATACAAACTGATTTCCAATAATAACCCATTCCCAATTCACAGCAGTCTTTTAAATACTTCTGTCTTGTGGTTATACCATTACATACAATAAAAGAGCAACCAATCAGAATCAGCTTTTCCAATATAATTAATTGTGGTAAAATTTTATGGACCGGAAAAAACATTACTACCCTTTTATAAGAGTATCATTATTAATGACAAGTTTAAAACTTGTATTTTCTCTTTTAATGTTTTTAGTTATTTTCACCAATACAATTACCTTCTAATGCTAAAATGTAATGAGATTATGAATCACTTTAGCTGTGAAATTTCTGTGATCTAAGAAGCAGTGGTTGTTTCCGGTTACATAGTGCATATTTTTTATCTTCCCCTGTTCGCTTACTGGACCTGTGCAGCTATGCTGCATACTGCTGCTTTAGGTCCATGAACCGCAAAACATAATTAAGTATCACTTCAGTAACTAAAGAATAAATGTAAAAACTATTTTTTCAAGCATTTTAACAGTTAGTATTGAATGCTTATACCCTTTGATTTCTTTGTATACTGGAATTGTGTAAAATTTCTTTCCCGAACCAACACTTAAAAGTTCTATTCAATATGTTGTTTTTTAAAATAAATGCTGTGTGTTAGTAAAATGCATTAACATGAAGACATGCTTCATTTATGTCAAATTTATTGCACACATATTATGACAGGTTTAGCCATTTACTTGTGTAACATGACATAATGGTGTTATATTGTTTTAGGATAAGTCAATAAAAATGGGTAACACATATGGGAGGAAAATAAGTCAACCAAATCTGTTGCTTATGCACAAAGAAGTGATTTGTTTTTCAGTATTTGCAAATCTATAACATTTTAAACAATAAAAATCATTTTAACATTGTTTTTAGTTTTTCTTTTGTGCAGAAAGCAGCAAATTTCGTAACTGTTTACTTTAGTGTTTTCTACCAGATGACATCTGTAACACCATTTTGATTTTGAGTGATCTTAAAAAAGTACTGATTTGTAAAAGTTTCTGTAACTGTCATGAATATGTCAAAGTTAGCACGTTTTAAATTTTTTGCACCTGAGAAAATATTTCATCCTTAGAAGCTAATCTTTTACAACTAAGGAGAAAACATACTTAAGTTAAAACATTTGTTTACTACATTACAAAATTCAATTCAGTAACATTCTATTCTGCCAACCTGGACACAACCATGTTTAGCTTCTTAGATCACAGAAGCACATTATCTATGGAAATCAGTTTTATCTTGCCATTGTATCCTCAGGATCTTGTTCGTCAGGATCTGCCAAGGCTCTGAATCTAACAAATCCATTCTCTGCAACAAGCATTGAAGGAGATGCACCACGCTCCCTAGAGGAACTAAGAGTCTGCATACCACTCCGGTGTTGGTTCAGGACAGGAGTTGCTGTTCTCCTGCTGTCTACACTGAGCGATGCCAAAGTACCGGATTTCTTTAGGGACCGGCGTGCTGTGTCTGATGATCCTGGGAATCCTACGACGGGTTCCACGGTACCAGACTTCTTCATGGAGCGCCTTTCTAGAGTGCTGCTGCCAGCAGATTCTGACACAGATTGCTCACGATCACCAGTAAGTGATATTAGAGTCCCTCCACCAGCACTTCCACTGACACTAGAATTTTTTAATGATCGTCGCACCTCATTAGTGCTTCCAAAAGGAAGCTCTAGATCTGGCCTTTCCATGTCGAAGGTGCCAGATTTTTTCACTGCAGATCTACGCTCTAATGTTCCAGTGCCATTTATTGGATAAGGGGCATCATGGGTTGCATAGGCTGCTTTTCGCAATGAACGTCTCTCAGAGGTAGAAATACTAAGGGCTGATTCTGGTAGCGGGAAGCCGCTATGGAGGTTGTTAAGGGGAAAAGAGTCATCATACACCTTTTTGCCGGTACGAACAGTGTATTCATGAATTGCCTGATTTGTTACACACACAGCAGGATATATATCATCTGTTGCTTCACTGCTTTGTGGTGTATTATTGCACTGGCCACAGCGAAAAAGAGCAAAGCCTGAGTTTTGTGACTCCTTTTCATCTTCTAGCCCCCCACCACCTAAACGAAGGGGCTGCACTCCAGCCCACGATAGAAGAAAGCACATGGACACCTCAATAACCCGTACAGAGAACTGATAACCCCACCATAGCCAGGCCTGAGTCTTATCGCTATCCATCTTGGTAACGTTATAAGCGCCTAGGATACCATACAGTTGAACAGCTGCCATCATTAAGGCCAATAAAGCAGTGGCTAAAGTTGCACGTACTGCCAGTGCCAGTGTTGGGCGTGCTATGTTGGTGAAACCACTGCCAAAAATGTTGTCCTGCTTTCGAACTCCCGCAGACCTCGAAAGGTGCTTAAAGGCATAGAGGTAGGCAAGTCCCAGGCATATGCACAAAATGATGAAAATGGACTGACATATGAGGGGTAGATATGTCATAGTTGGATCTATTCCTGTGGACAAATCGAGAGTGATACAGAGCAAAATATGTAGCGTGATGAAGATTCCTGTAAGAAAAGGTCGTTGCAGACCAAGGCTGAACATGTGCACCTTGGATGCATACAATAAGAAGATAAATAGCACAATGAATGCAGAAGTGAGAAGGGGAGATACTATATTGAGCAGTAAATGCGACACTGGCTCGGGGAACGAGTTATTAAGATTGTAGGCATCATAAAAAAGGTAAACTGACCTCACAACACCTATTGTGAGCAAAACACAGTGCAGAGTGATGTAGTATCCCCGTGAGAGAAGTCGTTTACAGATATTGATACGGAAGATGTTATACACAGAATACAGTGCCAGCACTGTGAACAATGACGCTATCAGGTACACATGGACATCCCATGCAAGTCGCCACCTGCTGCGTACTGAGCTTCTGGATGGGTTTGTTATGTCTCCATTCTGAAGCACAGTTTTCTCTCTCTCGTTCTCTTTAGGTGGTTGCAACTGCACATCAGGGGAGTTTTCCCCTTGCTTATGATCTACAATTGAATCTGTGTTGGACGGGATATTTGGAGTTTGGGGTCTGCCAACACTTGGACCTGATTCACCTTCTGTTTTAGCTGCCTCAAGATCAGGCCTGAGCATGGGCTGTTGGGGAGGAGGTGGAGGAATTGGTATATCCTTTTTGGCTGCCTTTGGTACCTCAGCCGCTGCTGCCAACTTTGGAAACATTTCTGGCATGCGAGGGAGCTTTGTCTCTGGACGTTGAAATATTTCTGGTGGTGGCTGCGCTTCAGGCTTGCGCCCATTGCTCCCTGACAGAATTCTTGACACTGATGGATAATGAAGTATTGGCACAAACTCAAAATCAGACTCGTTTGCTGATAATGGACGCTGATTGCTAGAGCCACCAGTTTTTTCCAATTCTGAATAGGGAGCCTCTGGTGGACGGTTGAAGCTTGGGGTATTAAGAGGCTTCTTGCGATCTGATGTAGATCCCAAGCTTCTGCAAAAACAGAATAAAATTATAATTATTCTCTTATCTTTCATATTACCATATTAATAATTAGTGTACAATGTTATGCAAATACAGATTTCTCTCAAACAAAAATACTTATGATGACATTAGGTGGTGTTAAAAACGGGATGCTTCTCATAAGATTGAGGTCTTGAGATATTACCATGTTTGTCAGAATACAAGATAACCTCAAGAAAAGTGGGTAATTATAACCTGGCTTAGAAACTCCTCTCTTTACAAGCTTCAACATTTTACATACTAATTGAATCATTACTTAGAACTTCAAAAAAGTATAAAGTATTAAAAAAAAGGGGGGCGGGGGATAGTAATTGCCACAGAAGCATTTATTTTGTATGAATTATTACAAATGTAAGTGTTTTGTGTAATAACAGTTTGTCTCTCTTCAGCTTAACAATTATAACTAGGTTAGAATGAAGGACTGCATAAGCTATTTAAAGAACATTTTCAAGACATGCAACCTATTTATTAGGCAAATATCTTATACATTATTTTTAATAAAAACAGTTGAGCTACCTTTGAGAAAACATAAAATAACCATTTTCCATACAAAGTGTAGTTTGAGATGTGAAATTTTTTTGTAAATGTGTGTCATGTTCGTGGATGATAATAACTTTGCTACCGATTTTACTATTTCACCGACACTTCATTTTTACATTAAACTATTCAAAGACAAGCGACACAAGGACCCCTTCTAAAATTTTGATTATTTATTCAGGGAACTCAAAGCATTTCTGATGGAATCTTGTTAAAAGTTTTGGGCATAATACAGTATTTTTTTTACCAAATAAGGTAGAGCAACATAAAAATATATTCTAAATAGAAGATAAGAAATTAGGTATATGACTATTATATACATTATACTATACACATCAAATCTTATAAAACAAAACAATCCTATCAAAGCACTGGCAACAAATCTTATAAAACAAAACAACCCTATCAAAGCACTGGCAAAGCTATTGCACTAAGTCCTATTAAAAAGTATTTCTGGTGAAAACTCAGTGTCAAATTTTTGGGTGAAATGTAGCACCTGCTTAACCTATTTGGTAGAGAAAGTAGTATTCTTTAAATTTGTATAAAATGCAAATGCACTGGAACTAATCACACATCATTACTCAGAAAAAACAATTATCCTTTTACCTCATATTAAATGTGGATGTTTTGCTAATTTTGGTATTCAACTATCACACAAATCACTTTACTCACCCACTGTTATCACGCTCCAAGCTAGGAACCAAGTCAGGAGGTCTAAGGGGAATCCGGTCTCTTCCAGAAGGAGGTCTGGGTGGTGGAGGAATAGGCCTTCTTCCAGCATGCGAGCTGCTGGTGTCAGAGTTGCTCCCACGTAAAGTTGGCTTATCAGCAAAAGGATTTGCATATTCTGGTGGCAAAGGTGGAGTGAAGAATGATCTTATTGGTGGTATATATGACGGCACTTCACGGGGTGTTGGAGTAGTGAATGATGGAGGGAATAGGGTCTTTGGAGGAGTGAAAGGTCCAACTGATGTGGTAGGCATTGTTGAGTATGGTGGTGTAACAGATTTGGAAGGTGGTGTGGGAACAGAGATACTGCTAAATGGTGGTGCAACTGTTGAAGGTGCCCCAGATGAAGGGAAATACTTGGACGAGATGCTTCTCTTGGTCGTTGTCACTCCACCATAGGCCACCTGAAACAAACATGAAAAAATGACAGTAAGTTTTCAACTTCTTATGCAACAGGATTTGATCCAAATAATCACAAACTGACATTCTCATAGAAAATGTTTTTTATTACCCAACAAATTAAATAAAACTGAAAAAATCTAGCAAAAAATCACATCATCAAAGCCATCCATCACTTTGAAGTGGTTACATATGACTTTTACATGTTTATCAAAATGTACAAGGCGTGTAAATAAAGTAATGAGACTTATAGCATAATGTTCAATGTGGCAATATTGGTGACCCAGGATTTGGAGGGGAGGCTTATGAAACTGTGATACACTAGCAGTGTAAGTTTCAACCTCATTAGGTTGCACTCTGCTTGTAGCTCTTGCTTTATTGAAGCTTTGTATGTGCATTCTGACAATGAGTGACACTGATTTTGAGCATCAGGTTTTGCTTCAAACTTAGAGATAATGAAATGGAAACTGCAGATATTCAGCAAGAGGTTCAGAGTTTGAATCTTGGTTAGGGCGAGTTATATGGAAAAAGTAGTTTTTCCAGGATTTTCCCTTATCCTGTGAAGACAAACCGAGTAAGCCTAAGCTTTATGGACCTCGGTCTCATGAGCATCATTTCATCAATTTCTTTCATTGTCTGATATGACTACCAGGTTAAAGGCCATGAAACTATAAAAAAACCACAGCAGGTCTACCGAGACAGTATTTTGTCAAGGCTCCAGATGTTTTTAGTGGTTTCAGGCATTTTCAGAAGGAAAGAGAGTCAAGAGCAAATGAACATATTAGTGGAAGGCCTGCAGTTTCAAGAGCGGATGAATCTGGGATCTTGAGCTTGCAGTCGTCAGTACCGGGAGGTTCTTTAAAGACTTCACAAAAGTGTCAAGCATGTGAGACCAAACATAAAAAACAACTGAATGTTGCATCAAAACAGTGCAATTTTAATAAACTGTTTGGCCAGTAAGAACATATTTGTGACTCCTCAGTCTCCTTATTTGCCAGACTTGAGTCTCTGCAACTTTTACCTTTCCTGCAGATTGAAAACACACCTCAAGGGACATTGTTTTGGGACCCTGAACAACATTTAAAAGGGTGTAAATGACCAGCAGGCCATTCCAATTTCTGAGCTCTAGCATTACTATGAGGAGTAGAAGATCTATCTCAATGTTGTGTGGCTTGCTAAGCTACTTACTTTAAAGAAAACAATGCTCAATTGTAACACTATTAGATAAAAATGGTAACAAAAAAAAAATCAATCTCTCTACTTTATTTACACACCTTGTACATCACCAAGTATGTTTTTTATGGATTTTTATTAATATGACGCCTTATATTTTCTTACTCATTATTGATAAAATTCTTTAACGTCCATATTTACCGAGTTGAAAATGAAATAGGTTAAATTCAGGATGGGCTTAAAAAATGTTTTTAAAAAAAAGTGTGCATGGCTTAAATGTATTCAATTTCTAAAGAAGAAACTAATCTTTTGTTTGTAGTTGTGGCAAATTCTGGTTATTGGCTATTCATCATGGGGTCAGCAATAAAAAAAACATCAGTAGCTGAGACTTCATCTTGGTAACTACGTATCTCAAAAACTTTGTAAAGGGTAAACGCTAAATTCTTGAATTTAGAAATAAATTAGTGAAATACAGGTAAAATGCATAAGGATTTTGTGTGGAAACATATTACACCAGAATAAAATGCCAATAAAGAGAAGTTTTCGTTTTAATTACAGGAAAAATTATTTAAAAATAAAAATGCCTTTACCCTTACCATGACCTTATGAGCAAGAGTAAATGAAATCTCATAGCAAAAAAACTATGATTAAAAAGCACTGCAATTCAAATCGGAATGGTGCTTTTTACATTTTAACTGATTAATGCATTGCAGTAATTATTTCTTAATACTTTGTAGGACCTTAGTTAATAATGGCAATGCTTGAAACAAATATACTATGTATACAAGTAAATAAATATCTTCTATGCTTTTTTTACTACATTACTGTATTTTTTGGACTATAAGACGCAGTCATGATTTCGAAATAAAAATAACAAAAGTTTTATTCTCTATTACTTACATGATGTAGGTATCCCATACATTTCACGGTTTTGAAGCACAACAAAAAGCATCCTTTAGACTTCATTTTCACTTTCACTCATAACTGAATTTTCACTTTCTGCGGATTATTTTCTCCGTTGGTGAGGACACAAAATGCCTTTCTGCTGTCCTATTACTATGCTCTTGCATATTGCACAAACTCTAATTTGAGTGCAACACTATATGAGAATCTCTTCTGTTCAGGCGGCATCTTATACAGAGACGAGAGCTTAGAAAAATTCACAACTAAAGGTAGCTTTCACAATGGTACACTTGCTACTGGCAACTGAACATAAAAGAAAGGGGCTGCGAAAGAAAATTTTCCTTGCTATCAGATTCTTTAACCCATTATGGGGCAAACTGCTCTTAGGTATGTCTGTCATTAAGGCTCATATTCTCCTAATGGTGCTTTATGCTATGTTGAACCTTGAACCCCAATTAGGTAGCAAGTATACAGTCCACAGGCTCACATTCCCTTGCTAATAATCCATGTTGTGCTGAAACTACCAGTAAATTTAGCTGGTTTTCACATGTGAACTTTGGACCATAAGACGCAGTTAAATTTTAGACAGTATTTTGTTACAAAAAAAGTACATTGTATGTCTGAAAAATACAGTATATTTCTCTTGAGTGCTGCAGCACATTGTAAATGTTTGTCTTTGCAGGATCAAAATTGTTTTAGAGATTTGTTTTTTATAAGAAACCTTACCTTATTAAACACAGCTGCTATGTCTTTTTCAAGGAGACTGCGGTCCAAATATGAAATATCTGTGCCAGATGAAAGTAGTGCCGGCCGCAACAAAGCCGAGGCTGTGCATATGAACAGCAGGAGGGTCCCGGCTGGCGCCATCTATTAACAAATAGACAAACTAATCAGCACTTTATTGAATAAGCAGAACTTGAAATGATTCCTACACAAGTCCTCTCATTAACCATTTAATTCTAAAAGAAATATGCTACATGGTCCACTAATAAATCATGTACATAATAGTAAGTACAGCATGCACAGTAAATGGACTGGTGGTGCATAACATCAACTGATTGTGCTTGTGTAACGACTAAGGCTTGAGTCGAAATCTGTTGATGTAGGTAACATACGCCTGCAAAACATATCCAGGTAATTTATTACTTAATGAAGCAATTCAAGTGTAAATTTGATTTATTTTATAACCAATGTGTAATTATACTTCACTGTGTACCCAGTATTTTGGTTTGTTGAGCATTCCAACAAGCTTTTATCAACCAGAGTCACCAATTGTATACAGTAAATATTGCACACCAATACTGACTAATGACAAACTGAGGGGGGGGGGGGGGCCTGTTACTTTTTCATACACTGAATTCATTTACTTTCAATGACTATATTGTGAAATTTTCCTTGACAATTGAGATTTTTATATATATGATACTGTAAACATTTTGAAAACAATGATACACTGAAACGAGAAGATGGTTCTTCAGTTAAATCCCCATAGCTGTCCAGCATTCTTCTTATTTTTATTATTCCATTTATGCTCTTCCATGGTCAAATTACTGGCATTTTACGTTTGGAATATACCACTTTTTTTGTCAAGGATATTAACTTGTGTACAGTTTTCAATGGATTTTATTTCTTTTGGCTTTTATACATTAGCATACATTCACAATCTCATTCAAGCTTCCAGGCTCTTGAGAGGCTAGGGAACATTTTGGGCTGCAGAAAAATTCCAATCCTGCGCCAGGAATCAAGAATGGACCATTCGCACAGCACAGTGCTCTACTCACTGAACTATTGGGATCAGCCAATGCTCTTCTTGTGATCTTTTGCTATATTTGACAAAACATTACACGTCAAGATTACAAATTAAGATGTAAAATAATACAAATAAATATGTTAATTATTTAATTTCTTCTTCTGCAGCATCTGAATTTTTGTTCTTATAACATCTTTTTCTATAGCTGCATATTGTATCAATAAACATTATAATAGTGGTATGTTATAGCATATATATATACCTGATGTCACAAGACAATTAAAAATCAACACTTTCAAGGAATCCATATTCTGTGTCCCTTTTTCTTTTTATAGAACCCACAATAAGAGAACCTGTTTAAAATTTTCTTTGACTTTTTTTTTTCTGAACGCTATTTACCTGGCCTGTATGACTTCCCATTCGGTTTCATTCTAATTAGCATTCTCGGGTAATCGTGAACCAGACTTAATTTTACTTATTTCTCAAACCATAAGAATGTATATTACAATTCTTTTGAGTTCTTTTATGTACCATAGTTTTATACTTCTGTGTATATATGCCTGAAGCAGTTAACATTTTTATGTTCTTAAAAAGCTTCTACATGTTTATTATTTATCTTGCCTTTATCCAATGCTTTTTTTTTCTGCAATCTAAAACGTTTTTGCATTTCTCTTTGTGCAACATTCCCCCATAGTATAATACCACAACTTATGCGCAAGTATGTAACTGCATAATAAACCTGTATTATAGTTTTGCTAATCACTGATTTTTACTACATGCATTTATTTTTTTGGTGATGTTGCTACTTCGGATTTCCAGTTTAAGTTTTTGTCAATGATCATTCTAAGAACCTTGTGGTTTACCGGGAAACATAAGAGCCAATTGAGAAATGTAATACCATATCAGCATGTTACCATGATAGCTTAGTGGTCAGAGCAACCTGCTAGGGACCCGGAGATCTGTGGTTCAAATCCAATCTAAGGTATTCAATTTTTCAGCCTGACTTTACCTATCAATTCTGAGAAAGTCTGTATTATTTATTTCATCTATATTTTCATCTTATATTGCTAATTTTATGTTATTTGAACTGCAATTTGTTAATTATATAGCTTTTAAATCTCATTTTATTTTTTTTTATTGCACAATTTGCATTCAAATGACTTATTTCTATAGTGTTCTGTTTTCTAAACATGTCAAAACCCAGTTTTGAGCAGGCCAGAAATTTTTCTAGCTTGTTGATCAATATTTATACAGGCAAACACTTTCATACTTACAAGGATATTGAACACAGCCTGGACCCTCAAGGCGTCAAGATGACAGTAGCTCAGCACTTTTCTGGAGGTAATACTTCCATTTCCTCAACTCTCTCTGCAGCCTGCACATTCACTGTCGGCACTGCTGTTGACACAGCAAGTCATTGACCTACTTGTGATTAACATCTCCACTCAAATCTGTGAAAATAAAACATATCACTCACATTTCTGTGGCAACATTTAGTTGTGATACCATCAACATTTATCAACTTTTTAACAGATTGCTTAATTTGAAAGTGCAGCTCTGAATGAACATGCATATTTATCATTGCAATTGCAACTTAAGAGGCCATTGTCACAATACTATACATAAAGCTGGTTTTTAGTACAAGTAGATTGAAAATATAAATACCCATGTTTCCAGCTTCTTTCCCTTAAGCCAAGTTTAACGTACATGCACACACACATACACACGATAGAATGATTCACTAATTATAGATAATTCCTTACATATAATATTTTATATATACTGTTGTTTAGAAAACATTAAACGAGAGAACGTATAAAAATATGACATTTCTCTCACTGTCTTCCTTGGAGGAACCCAACATTGGGAAAGTTCAAACATAACTGCGACTGATTTTGTCTTTGTGATATGAAATCTTGGTTGTAAGATGTCTTTTGTGACGTACTGAGTACAGTTACATGTAGCCTTGTGTTTTCAACATGTGACACAGGTTTTCTTGTGTTTTCTAAAAGCTTTTTGAAAAATGAATATGAGGCGACTGGAGGTGTAGCATGCAGCTGCAAACAGGTTCCTCTGGTTTCGAGATTTTATCGATATTAGGTTATATTAGGTTAGGTGTGTGTAAATGAATTGGATCGAAATAAGGGGTAAAAAATGGAGTTTCTGAAAATTGGCTCTTCTTTTCAATGCAAAAAGCAGTCTTCCATTCATTCTGTCTGTTTATGCCTGCCAGACCTTTGGACTGAACTTTTCCTCACCATCTTGTGTAACATGTTCTAAAAGAATCCCCCAAAGTTCATTGTCAGGCTCTTGCATAGTAACACCAGCTGATTGTTGAAAGGAAAATACCTAGTCAGTCGTTACAACTTAAATGGTGTAATTTTTTCTTGCCAAATAGCAACTCTATGGGAGAGAAAGTCGAGATATGGGGTGTTTTTTTAATGCATTTTCACTATAAAAAACTGCAGTTCAATCTGCGACACCCATTTAACAATGCAACCTTATTAGTTGCTTTCTAGGATTCTTTAGCTGATGACAAGTTTGTGAAAAACAGGCTTCTTGATAACATGATGAAATTGCAGTGTAGAATATTCATATAAGATATGTTACAATTATGGTTTTGATAACAGATAAAATCCAGCTAATTTTTGGGGTTATATCACTTACTAGTGTAATTTTACCTCCACTACCATGACCTCCCCTCGAAACCAGTCAGAAAACAAAAAAATGCAAGCGATGAAAATGTTTCTATTCTAACTCAACCCTTCTCTTACATTAAATTATTGTGATTGTAAACAACACTGTCAACTCCATGAACATATCAGTGCTGTCAGTGTGCCAGAATTTCATCCCATAGGAGTTCTTTTACATGCCAGGATCTCTGAAGATGTGGGGCAGCTACTTTTAGGCACACTTATAAAGTATTGGTCTGGCCTGGGGTTGAACCCATGACCTTGGAATAAGTACACAGCACCTAACCAGCTGAAACACCCACACCGACCTTCTCTGAAACAGATTTATATGTTGTGTTTTTCTGCTAATCATACTGTATGCTCTTAATCTTAATACTTTGTAGTCTGTGATCGATTTATCTCTATTTTTAAATTCTTTAGCCCTTATTTAGTTATTATATGTGTTTATTTTATTGCCTATTTAAAGGAGGGTAGACAGCTGCAATACTTCATAACTTCAATGCCCGTTCCATACTTCTCTTAAAAGTATACATGATTACTAGATTGTCATTTTCATCATACATAGACAAATGAAATTTGCTCTAGTTCTAGAATTATAATTAGACCTCAAAAATATTTGAAAATCCAGTACTTCTCCAACAATAGGGTCATTAAATTATAAGTTGTTTTTTTTGGTAGTGTTTAACGCCTGCTTTAAATACTTATGGCACTGCAAGTGGTGACACTGATGATACATGAATGATGGAGCACCGGTGGAATGCGATGGCGGGGGAAACCGGAGAAAACCCATCCCAGCGCTGCTTTGTCCACCATAAATCTCACATATGGTCTCTTGGGATCGAACCCCGGCTGTCTAGGTGAGGAAATTATAAGGTAAACCCTCTTGTGGTCTCTCTCACGGCGCGAGAGATCTGAGAGTCGCCAAGAAGGTGGTGGTGGCAAAGGTGCACTGGGGTCCTTACCTTAAATAAATGCTGAAAATATTGACATCTGCTCCCAAACAGACAGTATAACAAGTTAAAGCTGTTCTTACTTATTCTCCTAAGCTCAGCAGCAGAAATCCCTGTGTAATCTACAGAAACTTTGTGATATACAAGAAATCAGAAGGATTCCTGCTGCTAAGCTTTGATGAGTGAACGAGAATCATTTAGCAAATTGTACTGCCTGTATGTGAGCAGACAGTCAACATTTCTGTAATTTATCTTAAAGATATGTATTTTAGTGTGCCTTTGTCGGCGACTCTCAGACCTCTTGTACGGTGGAGAGAGGGTGCTACAAAAGTTATCTTATAATTTAACAATCCGGTATATGTAGGTGGCTATAAAATAAAAAGATGATGGGGTTTTCAACCAGAAATGCACAATTGGAATTTGTGTGCAAGTTTGCAACATCTATGATGTGTCAAAACATAGCAAATCATTAATCCCAATGTCCATCCACACATCAGAAGAACCAGTCAGCAAGAGAACATGCCAATAATCTTTATTGTAGTATATATTGTTTGATTTAATTATGATGCTCACAGCAAGCAATGAAAATGCTGGAAAAGAATGTTTTGAAAGTTATAGAAATGTTTTGTTTATATCAGTTCCTCAAAGTATTCTCCATTGTATGCAACGTTCCCTCTGAAACTACTTCTGAATGCATCCATGCCACTCAGTTTCTGGCACTGCAGATAACTCCTCTTCATATGCTGCAACAGCTTCTTCAGGGATAGGGAATTGGTGACCTTGAAGCTGGTTCTTCACTGTAGGAAACAGGAAGAAATCACATGTTGCCAGATTGGGACTAAAGGGTGGATGAGTCAATAGCTTTCCTTCAGTTCTTTGCAGAAACTATATTGTTACATTAGTGTGATGTGAGCTGATGCATTGTCATGCAACAAAATATCCCTTAGTCCTGACTTTTAGATGCTTTTCTTGGTTTTTGAAACACTTTCGGAAAGTAAACTTCTGCATACTATTTTGCAGTAACAGTTTTCTGATTTTCAAGCACACTGTTGCCAAGTGATTACTTGTGAAGAGGAAAGAAGCAACCATTATTTTCTGGCACGCCTTGCTCTCTTGACCTTAACAGATGTTAATCTGAGAACACCCAAATGGAGGACTGACATTTTGTTTCTGGGTCAAACTGATATAAATATTTTGTCACCCATAACAATATCTTAACTGTGGCAAGATTTTCCAGAGTTAAATCTTTGCAGCATTTCTTGGTACCATTTCACCCAATGGAGCTTCTGTACTTCAATAAATTATGGGGCAGCCATACTGAAGAAATTACAGCTCCAGTTGGGTACGTGTGAGTATTCGACTCAAACGAATTGGAACAACTTACTCTGGAAAGTATGGGATTCCTGAAGGAGAACCTGCACCTTTTTGAGGACTTACTCTTTGCAGGATGGCAGCCTCATATACCATCACAAGGATGAAATTGTATGCTATTAAATTTCAATTATAAAAAACTCAAAGAGGGTATAATCCCTGAAGACAAAACTATCCTTAAACCTGCCAAGATAGCCCTAAGAACTAAGGATATCACAATTGAACACCCAATGGATTAAAATTCTCAACACAGAATGCTGGCAGCTGCTTGATAG
This sequence comes from Hymenopus coronatus, assembly GCA_030762935.1. Taxonomy (NCBI): domain Eukaryota; kingdom Metazoa; phylum Arthropoda; class Insecta; order Mantodea; family Hymenopodidae; genus Hymenopus; species Hymenopus coronatus. The sequence continues at coordinate 16,255,702 of CM060895.1, forward strand.
GTAATTTATTGGAACAACTAATTTTCATAATTGGTTAGGAATCTAACAATACAATTAGAAAGACAAAAATTTAGGTGTACACAGGATTGGGCTAATTTCTTCAAGATTCTTTCAAAGTCATCAAAATAAGCAAAGGAGGAATTAAAAGTGGCTAAGGTCATGGAGATTCAGGACATTAAAACCAATTTTTCCGTTTCCAGAGATAATACCATAGACAAAATCTAACTCGCAGATGTGAAAAGAGAAATTTTGCCCAGTGACTGTTTTCAAGGTATTGGGTTATTCTGGATGCAAACATTACACAGGATCCAAGTTCATCCATCACTTTATGATTTTTCTGAAAGTTGACTCAGAGCATTTAATTGTTTTACCATATTTAAATGTGAAGTTTCTGCTCAGTTTAAATATGCATTAAATTTAAAATAAATATTAATTTATTTTAAAATAGCTATTCCCAATCCTTGTGGGTATCGCGATTCACTTTTCTGTATTTAAACTTTAGAAAGTAACAAAAGATAAATTAAGGGGCTGCTTAGGAAGAGTACATTAGGCCTAATGGGTGGTGGTCTGAAGAAGTTTGAGAACCACTGGTATAAACAATGCCACAGACCTGTAATTAGCTAAAGGGTAAACTAACCCAGGACATGTATAGCAATAGGAATCAATGGTTAAAAGTAATATCTATTTTAATATTTTTATTCCAGAGACATAATAACAAGGCCCTAGATTTTTAGGTTCTAACGATCAGTATGTAAGGATTTTTTAGGATCTTGTATGTTGAAATAATTTGATATTGGTGCATTGGAATATTGATGAACATGTTTTAATTAACATATTTCCTGCAGAGCGAGTGTGAGTTATAAACTATTTCAAATATTGAAGTAGTACTATAAATAGTATGGAATGACAAGACTTGGAACAAAGAAGGTGATTCCAGTTTTCCAGTATTGTGCTTTTCCACATGAACGGAGTGACACTCTTTAGAAAACACCAGCAAAATGAATAATGTCTTTAATGGCTAAATCCAGATACTTCTCACAAAATATATGAACACATTAAATATACATTTTTTCACCATTCTTCAAAATTTAAAATTTTCTCTTTGGGATGTTTCACATACACATTTTGATTACATAATAATTGTTAACTTTAACCACTGTTAGCCACAATGTAACAAACAATTTAAGAGCAAATGCAGTGTAAACAAAAATTGAATATTATAACTATGTTTTGTAACAAAATAAAACTTTTATAAAATATAAAACAAAATTAATTTCCATAATCCAACTGGAACTAACTTGTTGCAAAAAAAAAAAAAAAAAAAAGCACGCGCGCACACACACACACACACACACACACACACACACCAAACATGTACTAGAGACTGTATTGAACATTATAGAACTGCACATTCATACACAACACAGTTCAGTTATTACCCTGCATTGTAAATCCAGACAAAAGAAAATGTTTAAAAGGCAATGGAACAATCCAAAAGCCTGGTATTCACCTATCTACTCTTTTTAAGATGATTTAAAAAAAAAGAAGAAAAAAAAAAAAAAAAAGAATGGGGCAATGTCAACAAATCATGCCATCTTCCTGCATTACTTAGGTTATTACTTGCACACTGGCAAGTAATAACCTAATGAAGTGAAATCCACTACATTGGTGAGGTTTTAACTTCTTGGGATCATTGGGATTTAGCTTCAGAGAACACTCAGCTATGCCCTGTGGTTGCTCCTTAATTTGCAGCAGCATAGGGCCTTGTCTTAATTATGCCTATGTTGGTGGCTCTTACACATGAACAGTACAGCAAAACATGAAGTTTGCAGGGTAAGTGTGGAACAAAGTCAATAAGGTTCAATATACAAAAAATGACGGATCTCACTAGTATCATTCCAAGTTAAGTAAACCAATAGTACAGAAATATAAATTTTCACTTCTTCCAAAACATCTTTAAAGTTGACAGAAAATTTAGTGTCAAGGAGTACTATATGGAAATCAGTATTTCAATAATACTGAAATGAGTTTGTGCCACGTAAGTATATGCATTCAAAAGGAATTTCATGCATCAGGCCTCAGTCAACATGCCCAAAAAATCATTTACAAAATGAGAGCAAAACTTGACAGTGGAAATTAACTGGCTATTTCTTCAATAGCTTCATAGAAGGGTATTAAATATTGTAAAAGTACACAGAATGGTATGTATTTGGTTTTATAGGAGTGATGTAAACACTTTTGCATCCTTTATCCCAACACCTGCCCTTTTAAGACATTTTTTTTCACAGTAAAAATAGCGAATGAGCATCAACAAAGCATGCTGTGTTGACGCAAAATGCATAAAGGGAAATGCCATCATATTGAGTTAGTGAAAATTTGGAGATTTCATTGAAGTTTAGCCTCGCAAATATCTTGGTTATAGTATCACAAACAATTTGTCGCCAAAGGTAAAGTGGCCAAACTGCTCCACACCTCTTCTTCTAAAATGCATCCCTCAGCTATACTTTACAGCTTAGGGCCCTCAACATTGGGCTATGCTTAGTATCTTAGGAACCGCAACACCGAAGTATGGCCTTATTTGTTATTAACAGCTCTGCAGTTGCAATGACAACAGTGATAGCTAGAAGTGTCATCTGCATGGAATATTGGGAAGCTGTAAAAGCAGCTTGGAGTCATAGGTATTGGAGAATGTCCATCAATTTTGACTGTGATACATTTTTTACTCTTAGGTGATCAGATCATGTGATAAGAGAAAACACTGATAAAATAAAACACAAAAATCTACTTGAAATTTTCCATAACTGCTAGAAGCAGAAATATTACTTTGAATGAAAATAACACACACAAGAATTCCATTTGTACACAACTTAAAAGCATTTCTACTTAATTTGCATATAATAAAGGCTTTAATCAAAAGACCATAAAGACTGAAAATTCACGAAAGTAATATGATGTATTCTAAGAAAGATTAACTCAGTAGAAAAATATTTATTATCCTTCAACCATCTTGTAATTAAAGAATGACAACATTCTAGCAAATTTCTTTTGAGTTGTTTAAAGTGGGCTTCCACAAAGAATAATATTTTACTACAAATTTACCGTGTTTATCATAAATATTTATTATATTTTATGGTACTCTTTGATATGTTCCAATTTCTTATTCAAAACGTACGCCCCAAATCTAAATCACAAACCCAGATAAAAAATAAGTTAAAAGATATGATAGTTTAAAAGAAATGCTGCAGAAACCATCCAAATTCAGTATAAATTCCAGTATATTAAATACAACATTCTAAGGAAGTAAAGTATTACATGAAGTGTAATTTTTTGCCATTTCCCTCTATTTCACGCAGCACACGTGATTCATCCCCATTATCACAAAAGCTTTCTCCACCCCGTAAAAAAAAAACAACTTCGTCGTTAGAACATTAGTTTTCAAATTTCATGATATATTCACTAATTCAACACATGCTGTAAGGCCTTCACACAAACCATTGTCTCGCTCCTGACAATGAACGAAAATTTTGACATCCAGTGTTTTTTTTAAAATGTATGCAGTTTTATTCAACTATTAACCTTTTTCACTGTAAAGTCACCTAAATCTTGTTACCGTTACGATTTTAGTATTCATTTTGTTAAAAGCATTTCTAAAATACTTTCACAAAATATTGTTTTAAAATAAGTTTCAAAAAACTCTCCCTTTGTAAACAAAAGTCTCTTGAATTTTGGGTACAAACATCTTTTATTCCGTTCTAACACAACTTATTCGTTCTTCAGACCCATAAAAACTTCACAAATATGATTAACTTCAACTACACTATTCAATTTAAGTATTTACAATTATATTACCGTATCACGATCATTATTTTACTCTCGCTGCTTATTCTCCTTTATGGTCAGCCATTTCCTACAGGCAAACATTGGGTGTGTTCATTGTATTGATGGGTCATAAGCATCTACGAAATTTATCGGTCACTGGGTTCACAATAATAATTTTGTCACTAACGCCATTCATATCCTTGTGTGATACCTGTGTATAAAACCTAAAATTCGATTACGTTTTTAAATGTATAACAGTGTGTTGTATATTACATACACCATAACAAACATTTATTTCTCTTTACCACAGACAATTTTGACTACAATAGCCTGTAAATGGCCGCCACAGAAATGCGTACATTGGGAGTGAATCGATATTAGCACTCGAAATAATAGCACGAGAACAATGCAAAATGTTTTAATTTGCGTTTCCTTGTAACTTAGATCCGTTTATCATTGACATTAACAGGGAGAATACATATTACGCTGTAATAATCACAAAACAATCTAGTTATTGTTATAACCTCCAGGGAATATTTTGTAACCAAAGAAATGTAACCTATTTAAGCATGTATTAGCTTTTCTCTCTCTCTCTCTCTCTTTCTGTTTACGTCGCTGTCAACCATATGTGATTAGACTAAATAACTAATGAACTCCGATATCCGTATTGTCCATATAATAAGATGCATGAATGAGTAACTAATGTTTTGTTCTGCATTCCTTTGCCTTACTCTCTGGAGAGGGTTCTTAACTCTCAGCAAATTGTGCTCTTGTGCGTTAAAGATTTACATTTTGAATAGCCATTTGTTCAAAATGTCTCTGAAACTCACAAGTTCCTGAGAAATTAGAACTAATAATCAATGTCAGCAGTTTAAGGTTCGTGCGTGTGTGTATGTATGCGTACGTACGCGCGCGCGTGGTTGACATTGTTTAACTTTGCTGCAAGTGATGTTACGATTTTGAGGTCAGAAATTATTTTAGCATAACTGAGAAAGAAATAATGAAGAGTTAAAATCCATTTTGTTCTGTTATTTCTAAATGTATCAACTCAAAATAATCCACACTAAGCCACATTAGTGAGTAGGGAAAGCATTTGTAGTATTTAAAGATTGACGTTCACTGCACATTTACTTGCAGACGCAAGAGCAGTACAATACGTGCTCTTCGAAACAGTTTTGAACAGAGAATACAAAACAGGAAGGCGGGAGCAGTAGTCTCACTAGTCCTGAGTGTACAGGCCCCACCCCTGTCTCCAAGGTCATCAATCCCCGTAGCGCTTTTAACTTGCAATCTCTCAAACATTAAGCAGCCTACGCTCTCTAGTGGTAAAAAATCTGTTAATTAGAATTGCTCTTCATTACAACAAATATCTTATTTCAATGTGGTAGCACAATTTCATCTTTCGTCGCTTCGACGCTCATGCGCAGCTAACGACTGATGACTGCTCTCTCTAATTTCAGTGCACACTCTGAATTCACTATCGAAACTAAACCCTGCGGTACTGTTATTTTTAATTTTTTGGAAGGAATAAGCGTAGAGCCAAAAGAACATCTGGGAAATGGCATCCCCGTTAATTGCGGTTGATTCTCATACTACTGCGGAAGGCATGAGATTAAATAACATTTTACCAGAACCAACCACGGCCGAAGCCCTGGCTGATCAATAGGTTTCTTTTATTTATTCAGATTCTCTGTACATTTGCTTGCTTGTGTTATGATATTAGCTGCACGTTAGTGTTTCTGTATAGCCTACTGTCTTCTATAGTTACGGAGGATGTATATTGCCGCTGTGTCTCGAGAGGTCCATTGTCCTGCATGAACTGAGGTCCAATTCCCATTCTCTCCTGCAAACGTTTACGGCTGTAGACAGCCAGCTGACGCAAGCCCGGCGTGACGTAGGTCTCAAGAGGTGCTGATGCTGAACGATGGTGTCTGCCTGGTGCAGGCAAGTTAGGTACTGACGTCTGTGGAGTTAGTTTAGGTTGTTCAGCTTGGAGAGGAGAGCCGCGCAATTCTGTTGACTCTGCTGGCGGCAATTAAGGCTTCGATAGTCTGGTAGCACCCATTTTTTATACCTGCTGGTTGCATAGCAAGCAACATTGAAGAGTAAGGAGCATTATTGCAGGTGTATATCACGAGCAGGTGTAGCCCTGTAATACACAGATGCGACAAGGCGTCACGCTATGGAAAGGTAGCCGCCGGTACAAGATCAACAAAAGGTGTAGGCACCCTGCTCCTCAGTGCTGGTCATGCCAGCAATATGGAATAGACGATCTAAGTGCATCACCAGCCACTTTCAGGACAGCCTCTAGATACGGTGGAAGTCATTAATCCTCTTCACGACGAGGTACGGTCCTTTACATGGTTGTTGAAGTTTGTGGGAGTGTCCATTGTTCCCGGTAGGGTGATATAGCCACACCAGATTACCCTACTGGAAATCTCGAATGTTGGCCTACCGATCGACTGGGAGCCACTTCATACATGTTGTGAAGTTGGTCTATAAGATTTTTCACGTAGTCGACTGCTGGCCGTTCTGTCCCAGGGGAAAGCCGAACTACTACTAGATTAATATTAGGTCGCATGATAGACGCAGTTCTATCTCAAAGACCTACTTGGATGGTGTCAAGTCGGCGGTGTCGTGGGTTCAAGAGTGGTGGACCAGCAAGAAAAGCGGCACTCTGACATCCCAGCCTCTCTGGCCATTGGCCACAACCTTCCTCAAGTGTTCTTCTAGGGTCTTGATATATCACTGAACCATGCCGTCTGACTTGGGTGGAGATATGTGTGCGGCTTGTGCATTCCAAGTCACTTCAGTGTTTCCCTCAGGATGTTAGACTCGAAGATCGTTGTATAGCTCCAACGATACCCAAAACATCAAAACAATTCTTCTGCGAGGCAGTTCGGTTGGTCTTAGCCCAATGGTTAAGTATGGTGTATACCTCCGGCTACTGTTGAAGTAATCCATAACCGCCAACAGATACTTGTTATTCCTGTCTGACACACAGAATTGTCAGCTATGACAATGGATATGCGTTGGAAGCGTGCTCCCACGTTATACTTCTGTTTGTGCTCCAAGCTCGTCATCTCTTGGATGCGACTTCCTCCACAAATGTGACGCTGGTGGCACCACCTCTCAGTACCTGCCCATAGCCTCAACCAGTAGTACCGTTGACAAAGATTGTCGATTGTTAAGTTAAGTCCAAGATGTCCTCCCGAAGTCCCCGAATATACTTTCTCCAATGCTTCTGTCACCTTAATCCGAGAAAGAATTAGGTGTTGTCTCTCAATCTTCCCATCAGGTGATTCGCATACTATAAGCAGTACACCAGTTTTGGTCTTTAATCATTCCCATTGGGCTCAGTAGGACTTGTAAACATTGATCCTGAATGCGGTGTATTTCAGGCCGGACTGGTCCTTGCCTCCACTTCTCGCAGGAGTGATCGGCGTCTGCCAGTTGTTCCCTCCTCAGACCTACGCTACCCCATCCGGCTGCAAGCACTGCCGAAATCACACGGACAGCTGCGGCATGGTCTTTCTCGTCAACTTAGTGCAGTGGACGCACTCCTCTGAACAGGGCCGTTGTGACATGGCGTCTGCATTGGAGTAATCCCTTCCTTTCTGATGTTCTGATGACAAGTTGTCCCCTTGGAGCCTCTGGATCCAACGGACTATCTGACCCTCCATATTCATGAATCTCAACAGTTAGGCGAAGGCGGAGTGGTCAGTCTTCAGGTGGAATGTCTGAATGTATAGAAGAGCTGCACCACCTTTATTACTGCTAGGAGCCCTCGCCGGGTAACGTAACAGTTCTTTTCTCCTTTGGAGAGCGTGTTGCTGTAGTAGGCAATCACACGTTCTTGACCATCCTGAATCTGGTATAGAGTGCCTTCGATGCTGGTGTCCCTGGTATCGGTGTCCACAATAAAGTGCCACCAGGTTGTGGAAATCCTAAAATAGGTGCACTGCTGAGTGCTGACTGCAGGAATGCCACAGGCGCATTGTAGAGCCCAAATGACATAACTGTAAACTGACAAAGTCCGTGGACAGTCGAGAATGCAGTCTTCTCCTTATCTCTGAGATCTAAGAACAACTTGGCAGTATCCCGATTTCAAGTTCAAAGTCGAGATGCGCTGAGCACCAGTAAGTGTGCCCAGAGTGGCATCAATCCTAGGTAAGAAGAAACAGTCTTTTGTGGTGACGGCATTCAGTTTCCTGTAGTCTACATGGAAGCGTGGCTCACCTTCTTCATATTCTTCTTCACCAAGGACTGTCGGTCTTTTCAATGATTTCCCTAGATCTCATACCAGTTTCACCAGAGCAATACGTCTTGGTTTTTGCGGAACAGGTCAGGCGCCTCTGGTGTCGGTGTGATGGAGTACTCGGATAGGGTGGAGTAATCGCCATTACCTTACCTGAAGACAGACTGGTATCCGCCACCCTCTTCAGCAAGTCCTTCAGCTGCGACGGTGCTGGCTCTTCGGTTACATCGCACGCCGATACATTCGCTGCTGCCTCGTACTTCCCTAACAGGTCCCGGCCTGGATGCTTTGCTCGATGTCCGTTGGGTTCAGTAGTCTCAGGGACACTTCTTTCCGACAAGGCAACTGTGCCCGGACAACACTTAATTGGTCCAATGCTTCTTCCAGTCCAAAACAGCATTCTTTGACCGTTGATCCTCCAGGTACGCTTTCACCACTATCTCGCGCCTTGCGGGCACAATTACATCGCACCTCAGGTTCTTCCTGATGATCCCCGGATGTTCGTGGGGGCTTCGCAGCATCACCTCTTCTCGGTCTAGTTGAAAGACCCTCCGGGATCATCGTTTGTGGCTTCTGAGGGTATCCATCACGAGTATATCATGCATAAACATCCTCACGACGCACATCAACAGGTTCACAGTACTTCGTCCTAGTGTCAGCTCGCGCAGAAACTCCAAAGTCAAGGCGTCGCCGATGAAGTCACTAGTTGGTAGGGGCGACTGGTTGTTCGTGTCGGCAAACTCTATGCCTCGTCAGATCTGATAGCAGTCATAGCTGCACCTGTGTCCAGTAGTGTCCGGATCAGCTTTCCTTGTAATCAGCTGTATACGATGAGTATTTTCCAGTTCTACCGTTAACGCCTCGTGGAAGTAATGGAGACGTCGAGCGTGAGGCACTGTTGTATATCGGTGTCACGCGTCCGCCGACGGAGTAATAGGCAGCTTGCTGGGTTACCTAACTATGTGGTAAGCCCATCACGGCTTTGCCCATCAATTTGGAAGGCGAATTCCTCGATTCCCCCCTGGCTATTGCAGCCTCGATTTAAGTTGACTGCGGTAGGCTGCAGCCAAGCAATAGTTCCCGATCCGGTTCTCGAAGCCTCCCAGAACTCTTGGGACACTGCCGATGTCGGAATCGCATTCAGTACTTCTGCCGCTAGTCCGTGGCGGAGATTAGTTATCAGCTGTGTGGCTTTCTCCTCTACTGTTCATCGATTGTGGACGGCGACGGCAGCGAACTGCCGCATTTGCGTGCCTTGCCATAAGCGCGGGTGTTCTGTCACGTCAGGGTGTCTCGTGCTTCAAGTCCTTCAGCCTCCCGTCGAGGATATTCCCCACAGTGGTGTTTTGATCTTTGTGACTGCCGCCGAGTTTTACTCCTGGGCATTGACGTGTTTTCCGAGGTCTTTTAGGTCGTCAAGTTCTCCCATGTTCATCAATTTTGTTAGATAATTACGTCTGCGTTTTCATCTTCATAACTGACTCCAATTTATCTTTCACATTTTTCATGCCGAATTTCATTTCCTCCATTCCCGATTTCATCTCTTCCATACTAGATTTTCATCTTAATTTTATTTTCGAGTTAATCTTTATTTCGGCAGTAGAGTTTCAAAATCTCCCCATCGTGGTTTTAAATCTTACTCATGACACTAGTGTGACAAATATCCTTTAAAACTTAAAAAGTTGATTACAATTTTATTGCTCTCTATTCAGGGCTACATCTCAATTCTTCTCTCGCACTACCACTCTCGCTCGTCTGCTGCGATTGTCTTTCTGAAGCGACTGCACGCTCAAAACTCAGAGACAAAACTGACTGACTCCTTGCTTGCAGTTCCCCCTTTATACTTTTCGATGAGGTGGCAAGAATTTTCCGGAATTAGAGATCTTTCCAACTTGTGTCCATTACACCCAGATGTTGCATTCCAAGGCTTGGAAGAATTATGGCCGCTCTTCACGTCATACATTCTCGAACATGTGCGACAATGACAGTGGAACTATGAAAAGAAACCGATCACTCAAGTACAACAATTGCTATACGATCGAAAGCAAGAGGCTCACACGCGTGCAGCAATTGCGGGCCGGCAAGGCACAGCGTGCATTCGACACATAGTAACAGTATGCTGTACTTTTTTCTAGTTTATAGACGTTAGCTTAGATGCCAGGAGAGTGCATTGACGTACTCTGGTTATAATTGTAATAATATAATTAATATTACGGTTTCCGGATTTATATTCAATATGTGACATACACCATAAAAATGAAGGAAACTATCAAGACCATATATGGGAAGGGATGACCGAAGTGTCCATTTTATTTTTTGAAATTATAAACAATTTTTCAAATTTTGAACACAAGCTCCAAAATATATAAATAGCTATTTTATAAATGTTGAGCTCTCACCATAAATAATTTGCCTTGCATTAAACTGGTTCTGTAATTTAATTTCTGAAACTTATTTTGAATAAATACACCAAAAATGCTTATAAATGTACACATAGTCTCCATGCATTCCCATGTTAAAATGTAGCAGCTTGAGACGGATTATCGCACAGGTGAATAAACGCATAACCAATATTTGTAATTGATTAAATTGTTTAGGTTAATTAGTAAGTAGGATATCATGTATGTATTGTATATTGGATGTTCAGAGAGCTTGTTCCTGGAAAGAGTTTCTAACTTGAACCCGAGAGTTCTCTCAAGCGACGAATTCAGTTGTTTACGCTATTTCTTTGTATATTGCAAGAGGGGAAAGACACTATTGTGTGGTCACGTCTCCGTAAGAGAAAGTGAAGGTGACATATAAACCTGGGAACCACGAGGAAATTTAGGTCAAGAATCACGTGAAAGATGCATTGACCAATTACAATTAATCGCGTCACGGCAGAAGCGCACCCCAAGCTACTTTCGGCACCAAAAAATGGGACAATGAGATCACAAGTTGAGGGTTTTGCGAGTGGGTAGAATTTGCTATAAATATTCGCCGCAGTTTTCAGGCAGTAGAGTCCCCTACGAGGCGGAGTCCCAGAAGGCTCTGTATTATCACCCACCTTGTTTAGCCTTTTTATGGCAGACTTCCCTACGGTGCAGGGCGTCAACATGACCCAATTTGCTGATGACGTCCTGCTCTACCGCACTGACAGGAACATACGCAGAGCCTTCAACCCCATACAGAGACACCTCCGTCTCGTCCAGGACTGGTGCAGACAGTGGCGGATGTCCGTTAATCCGGGCAAAAGTCATGCTGTTCTGTTCACCAGAAAACGCCCCGAAATAAACCAGATACCCAACTTTTCCTATCAGGGCCAAAGGATAGAGTGGGGGAATTCCATCAAATACTTGGGCGTCATTCTTGATAAGGGCCTAACTTTTCGTGAACACGTGTGGGGAACGTCGGACAGGGCGAAGGGGGCGGTAGCTTCCCTTTACCCCGTGCTGGCCTCCCAGATGCCAGTTACGCCATTTCAAGGCGCTTATAGTCCCCCTGATGCTCTATGCCTGCGAAGTGTGGGGTATGGCAGCAAACTCCTGGCTTCTCTGGTTATAGCGGGTACAGAATAGAGGACTCCGGTCCATATATTCTGTATGTCGACGTTTCCCTTTGAGGCTACTACATGAAGCTTCGGCCCTCCCATATGTGGAAGATGTTATTAGGCGCCGGGCTCAAAAATTCTACGCCAGATTGGGCGAACATGAGAACGCACTTGTCAGATCTCTGGGGGGGGGGTAACTTACCCTCTGAACGCCGAAAGAGGCGGTTCCGGGTTCCCCGCATGGCTTGTGGGCACCCCCGGTAACAACGGCTTTAAACCAGCCAACAGCGTAATAGCTGAACAAAGCACTCCCCCCCCTCCCATTGGGAGAGGTCTATCAAAATTCACCACCATATTTAACCTGCGACGCCGGAAACAAGGAAGCCACGGCGGAAATTTATAGCGTCTACAATTATTCTGCACGTAACCGTTGCACTCGTCGCCGCGTAAAGTTTAGTTACCTTCATGCGCGTTATGCCCTTGTTCGAGGGAAATTATCCGAACTCAATCGCGCCAGGAACATTCTCAGGAACGCTTGTAAAAGAGAAATAATCCTTGACTGAACGAAAAGTGCCGACGTTATTTTAAGTTAATTTCCGTACCACTCCCTGGAGATCACCGTAGCTAAATACCAGAGCTAGATATTAATAGGTCTGAATTGCTCGTCGCTGAGTTCACCAATAGCCGAGGAGCATCGAGAATCGACTTTAGCAGCTGCAACGCCGGAGAGAAGACCAGTCGTCGCTGCGCAGCCCAGCCCCACCAGGTACGTCACCACCAGTTCCTGCCACAAGCTTTTAAACTTCTGCCTAGAAAACTAAAGCATCAATATAATCTTACCAAAACTACACAATTCCTGAGATTGGTACTTCAACAAATAAGCTAAATGTTTTAGGGCTTTGCATCAGCTGGGGGGAAAAAAAAAACAAAAAAAAAAAAAACTGATAGTCCTGCAGCTTCCAATAGTGCTTTGTAGTGAAGTAGATTGCATTTTCTTTACAAAAAATGGACTATTAGGGACCCACAATCACAGGCAAGTTAAAACTTATTTAATGTAGTATACAGACAAGTATTAGCTTACCATCCCCCCTTACATGTATCAATTCAGAGATCAGATAGATCGGATATCCTCGAATTCTTATCTCCAGGTTAAAAAAGAATGCACCACGACGCCCTGCCCAGAGTCATCGTAGCATGGGTTTCAACCACTTAGATAACTACTATCAACGCCTTCAGTGCAGTGACAAACATGTAAAAGAGCTCTGCCCCTGATCCTTGGAAGATGTGTTAATGTGTGCCAACTGTGAGGGAGACCACATCGCCTGCTATGGAGGATGTTCATAACCAAGAAACTTCGAGTGATGGACTCCATGCGTTCCAGCTCCCACGCCTCCTGCCGCACAGCAGCAACCGCCTTGGCTGCAGCCGATAGCTTCCTCAAGGAGGTTGGGGAACCGGCAGAGAGCAACACCAGCGGCTCCTCAGAGACCTGTAGTTCGGATCACTGGGGTGGCAGGCGCTTTTAGAGACACCTTTGGTAGCAACACCAGGACATCAGGCATCTAGGGGTGCCTCCTATGCGCAGGTCTCGAGGGAAATCTCAACACCTTCCCGCACTCAAAATAAAGGAACACAAACCAATATACCTAAATCCATTTAGAAGAGATAGAGAATGGAATGCTAGTCCGACTCCGAATTGTCGACCACTCACCAGTGCCGGCATGTGCTTCTTGGAAGGCATGGCCGCTGTATCATCCTTTTGCTTCTTAACCCTCACGACAGCCAACCCCAAACCATGCCGGATTTTGACGACTCGGACTTGCTGAAGTGGATGCAGCACGTCTGCAAACTAAGAACAGCATGCCCGAGATATCATCAGGTTTTTCCAGGCAACTAGTCCCATTAGTAAGGTGATGGGTCTCCTCTTTAAGGACCTCACCCTTTCCCTCAGTCTCGCACCGCTGACACAGAATGTTAAACGGAACTAGATGCTGTACCTACTTCTGATTAACTTTTCGAAGGTCAATGGTGTGAGGGATCAGAAAGACCAGCTTCAGTACTTTGCTGTCCAATATGCTCTGGACCTCATTCTGGTTACAGAAACACATTTGCATCCTGACATAGAAGTCTAGAGGTCGTGAGGAGAGACAAAAACAAAACAATAAGTTGTGCAGTTGTTTACCTGAAGGGTTGATGGTGGGAGTTGTACCAACTTGTATGCAAAAAGGTCATAATACTTCTGTCCACGAAGGATTGGAGTTTGGTAGTGCTAGTTTTAGTGCAGCATTCATTTGTGTTTATGCAAATAAGCATTACCAGATTATTAACTTGGAAGAAGACAGTGATGTCGGTGACATCAATAGCGATACTGGTTATAGGGATGACAATAATGGTGCAATGAGTGGAATTGAAGAGCTATAGAAACATGTTAAACACAATAATATTGACTATGTTCATGGTTGCCAACTCATTGTGTGATAAGCTGGAATGCAACTAAAACTAAACACATCAATTCTTTCAGGCAAAATATTTGTCTTACGCTCTACATATTGCTAATGACGTATATGTATAAAAATTAAATTTATAACAGTGACGTCGCTGTAACTGTGGATATGTGCCAACAATTACTTTCATACGAGCTGCAATAATTGTTTAGCCAAGCATGCTGTTGTTACTTGTAAACATTGAGGCATTTAAGGGAGGTGATGGGTGAAATTTAGTTTTTCCACAATTTTGATGCTAGAGGCTTCTGTTTGGTACACATATCAGAGATATAAAAATACATTCTCCTGAGTTTCATTTCTCCAACTCCAATAGCTTTTAAGTTATTTAAATCTTTGGTTTAAAATACATGCATTTTCAAAATCTATCCTGTCATTCAATTTTTGAATAAAATGAATAACATTGTTATTTTGGCAATACCACAGAAATATGTATAAAAACTTCAAGTATCAGATTTTTGATTTTCATTACAAAGGGAGAAAAAATTGTAAAACCAAAATTTCTAAAATTTTTGCTGTTTCTGCACATACCTTTTTTATTTAAAAAAGTAGCGCTAAAATAAAAAATCCAATTCTTAGCTTTGTTGACAATAGTTTTGGGAAGACAAAGTAAACATTTTAGATTACTAACATATTTTGTGGTTTCTGTTGTAAAAATGAAAGTATAGATAAATGACTTTTAAAGTCTGTATGTAGCTTGTACAGAAAATTTGACTTGCATGCTTCTTTAGAGATGTTCATCTCTATAGGTGATTCCTTCCCTTCCCCTGGCAACTTCCAGGATTTAATTGAAAACTGTGATGGTAAAATAACCAGGTGCTTCTGAACAGAGAAAGCAAGTAGCATATTTTCCTTGTTCTGTTATGGGAAAAAAACATATTATTGCTTCTTATGCTGCAATCTGTCAATGATTTGCAATTATTATAGTATACCAATCACGATGACCCTATGGACAATGGGAATTTGAGTTAGTGCAAAAACCTTATGCAAAATAACAGCAATTTTACATAACATATTACAACAGTAGCACCCACCACATCTAACATGGGATATTTAATAATTCAGACCTTTAAATATGACATAATTATGCCAACTTGCAAAGGTCAAAGAGCTTTGAAACTTTGCATCCATGTACTTAATTTTTCCATGAAAAAAAGCTCAAAAGCTTATTTCTATTGAAAATGGCTCATCACTCCCATTAAACAAGTATACCACCTGGTTATTACAGGCTGTACAAATAAAGCTATCTCTGGTAGCATATCTCATACAGCCAAGCTTGCAGGGTCTTATCAAAAATACCTAACATATATGGATTATGTTAATGCATAACTGGCTTAACCCGATTATAAGTACTTCTGTTTTGATTACTTGGTTCAGTAAATGAGCAAAACATGTTGCAAGCTTCAGGTTTCTATAAATTACCTCAAATGCTTTCCCAGTCTTGATATGTATCACACAGCATCACTTAGAAAGAACAGAACCTTTTCTTTATTTAAACTCATTGCCTATGGAACTTGTAACATATAAATTAAAATATGTAAATATTGCTATGTTTAAAATGAAACCAAACTAAGAGAAGAACAAAATGTATTCCGGAAAGGAAGATCATGTACCAATGGCTATTTCACCTAAAAAATCTGAAGTGTCACACTCACATGACTTTCTCTAGCTGTTCTACAAACTTCATACATAAGATTCTTCTTCTTTCTGCACCTTGCTAATTGTGGTACTCATTAGCACAATGTTCTTATTATTTAGTTCCGTATGAGTAGGAAGAAAATAAGGGAATACACTAGGCTAAACCAATAGTCAAATGTTTTAAAAGCTGTCATTATGCGATTGTCATTACAAATCGCTTCTTTTCTTGGCCAGGAGTAGAACAAAAGAAAAACGGACACTCCCGTCTGAGAAAAGTAAAAATACTTCACAACTGAAACTAATAACAATGAATACCTCGCAAACGGTAAACTCCACGAGAAAAATGTGTATGACATAACTTGTGTATTTTAACAAGACCTACATTTTTTGTATAGTAAGTTTTTGTCTATCTCTTATGGTTTACTAGTTATGCCAAATTAAGCAAAATTCATCCAGAATAAACAGGTCTTCAGAAGCTATTCCCAGAAAATTCAAGATATATATTTTATTTGTTAGGTAAATATCTTTAATATATAATATTTTAATCAAAATCGTTAAGAGCCATTTTAAAGAAAATCAAAAATTTCGAAAAAAGTTCCATGTAAAGGGTAGTTTGGGATGGGGGGATTTTTCTCAAAATCTTCGTGTCGGATCCCTGGAAGATTCTAAAACTTAAATACCAAGTTTGGTATTTTAGCTACTTTTCGTTTTTGAGTTATCGTGTTCACAGACACATACACACATGGACCTTTTTCTCAAAATGCTTTTTTTTTTTGGATACAGGGGGTCCTAAAATATGTATTTCCGGTGAAATCTCGGTATCAAATTTTTGGGTGGAATACAATACTTCTCTATCCCAATGCACATTGTACATATGGGGCTAGAGAAAGTAAAAATTATCATCGGGAAGCAAAGAGAATTCAACAATGAAACACATTTAGCCTTTATTAATTTCGCTAAGGCTTTTAATAAAGTAGATAGTAAAAACTATTTGAAATTTGGTAGAAGATAATGTTTCAAATCAGCTAGTATACGCAATCTTTAGATTACATTCTGAAAATTACATTTCAGTACAAGTAGGAAGCAACTATGTAGAATGGAAACCAATTAACCAATGAGTTACACAAGGCTGCAGTCTTTCCCCACTGCTATTTCTCATATACATGAATCATATGATAAAAATCTGATGTGTACCATTCACATGACTTTCTCCATATCCCTGCAACAAATAATTCTTAAAAAGCTTATACTTCTATTTACTTTATGCTAATCAGACAAAAATAGCAGAAATAGTCTAATTACTCGCTTCCTTGTAAGTAGAAGCGAAATAAGGGACAACCGTAGGTTAAAGTGATAGTCAAAAGCTGGTTGCTATGTCAATGAAGTTCCTTTGTCTATATGGATAGGAGTTGACAAGTTCCTGTATGAGAAAAGTATACGTTTTTCATAGCAGAAACCAAAAATAAGGAATGTCACAAAAACGACGAACTCCACGAAAAAAATGTATATAACATAAATTGTGTGTTTTAATGTGCTCTACATTTTTTGTGTAGTAAATTTTTGTCCATATCTTATGGTTTAGCAGTTATTCAAAATTTAGTAAAATTCATCCAGAATAAACTACTCTTCAGAGGTTATTCCCAGAAAATTCAAGATATACATTTTATTTTTCAGGTAAATATGTTTAATATACAAAATTTTAATCAAAATCGTTAGAGCCATTTTTGAGAAAATCAAAATTTTCGAAAAAAGTTCCATGTAAAGGGTAGTTGCGGGTGGGGCGATTTTTCTCAAAACCTTCATGTCGCATCCCTGGAAGATTCTAAACTTAAATACCAAGTTTGGTATTTTACTGACTTTTCGTTTTTGAGAAATCGTGTTCACAGACACACGGACACACACACACACACACACATACGCGGACCTTTATGTGAAAATGCTTTTTTTGGATATTGGGGACCCTAAAACATATATTTCCGGTGAAATCTCGGTGTCGAATTTTTTGGTGGAGTGCAATACTTTCTCTATACACTATGTACATAGTGTGTATGGAGAAAGTAAAATATCTGATGTGTACCATTCACATGACTTTCTCTATATTTCTGTAAATTATTATTGTTAATAAGCTTATCTTTTATTTATTTCATGCTAATCGAGAAAAATTAGAAGAAATAGTCTTATTTCTTGCTTTATTGTAAGTAGAAGCGAAATAAGGGAGTACCATAGGTTAAAGTGAAAGCCAAAAGCTGGTTGTTGTGTGACTGATGTTCCTTTGTTTGTATGGACTGGAGTTGACAAATTCCTGTATGAGAAAAGTATAGCTTTTTCAAAGCTGAAACCAAAAACAAGGAATACCTCAAAAACAATCAACTCCACGAAAAAAATGTATATAACATAAATTGTGTGTTTTAACTTGCTCTACATTTTTTGTGGGTTAAGTTTTTGTCCATCTCTTATGGTTTAGTAGTTATGAAAAATTCATCCAGAATAAAGTAGTCTTCAGAGGCTATTCCCAGAAAATTCAAAATATACATTTTATTTGTCAGGTAAATGACTTTAATATACAATATTTTAATCAAAATCGTTAGAGCCATTTTTTAGAAAATAAAATTTTCGAAAAAAATTCCATGTAAAGGGTAGTTTGGGGTGGGGGGATTTTTCTCAAAATCTTCGTGTCGCATCCCTGGAAGATACTAAACTTAAATACCAAGTTTGGTATTTTACAGACTTTTCGTTTTTGAGTTATCGTGTTCACAGACACACGGACACACACACACACACACACACATGGACCTTTTTCTGAAAATACTTTTTTTGGATACAGGGTACCCTAAAACATATATTTCCGGTGAAATCTCGGTATCGAATTTTTTGGTGGAGTGCAATACATTCTCTATTCACTATGTACATAGTGAGTATAGAGAAAATAAAAATGAAATGACATGTTATTTATGGACGCTCTTTAACTGCTGTGGTTCTCAGTGTCCCATTCTATATTGGGTGTGAAAGACCGCTTAATTTTGCTCAGAGGCCTCTCTGTCAGTCCTTCAGGGATGAGTTTATAAATGTAATGTATCTCAGAAAGTTATAACTTGAAAATCTCAGTTATCAAAAACCAAAGTAATGGCCTTTGTGGGAAAAAATCATCTGCAAACTAAAATATGCATTTATAATAAACCTGTGGAGCACATATCATCATTCAAGTATTTAGGCTATTTTTTAAGTTACAAAACAGCAAAAGATATAGCAATAAAATTAAATATTTTCAATTATGCAGTGAGTACTAAAATATTATTTTCAAACCATCTCTGGTCCAAAGACACAGATAAACGCTTATAAGACACTAGCAAGGTGTTTTAATGAATGGAAGTGAAGCTTGGACCATACGACAAAGTGATCAACATTGTATCACAGTTGATGAATTGAAATTTTTAAGAATGGCAGGATACACTAAACTGGATAAGAAAAAGAATATAGATATTATGAAACAACTCAAAATTGATCCAATAATAGAAAAATTCAAAATTATCGTCGAAATTGGATGTCCCATGAATTCAGAATGCCTGCATCAAGAATTCCATGTCAAGTATTAAATTGCAGACCACAATTAAGAGGACTGTCAGGCTGTCCAATGACGAGATGGAATGAGACATAAGGCCACTAGGCCTAATACTTGACAGGAAGATGATTATGAGACTATATTTAAAAAGAGTTAGTAATAGATTTATAAAAAAATTATTAAATTAATATTACTCATGCATTCTTTAAGAAGTTTACAATTAAGGAGTGGTAGGTTTTTTCCAAAACTTAGCTGTACACAAAATGGGGGGGGTGGTCTGGGCTCAATTATTTTCCCAATTGTCAAATCTGCGGCATATCAGCCTAATGCAACTGCAGTTTTGGGCTCTAGTGATTATCTGACTAGGGTATTGGGGCTGTAGGTAAATTCAGTGTTAGACTTGGAAATCATGTCATGGAGTTTTTCACCAAATCAAACATTATACTCCATCCACCTTATAGCTTTGATCTTGCTTCCTGAGATGTTTCTTTATTCCCATCACTAAAAGCAAAGCAAAGAGATATTTGATTTTAGAATTCTGAAGCAGTGATCAAGGAAAGTGCGGCAATTCTTAAGGACCTGACAAAGAATGGCCTGCATCATTTGCTCGATGACTGGCAGAAACAATATAAATGAGGAATTTAGGAGAAGCCTAAATAAGATTGTGCAAACATTGCAATGAGTAATAAACAAAACTAAACATGTTTAAAATTTTTTTCTTATGTATTCCATTCACATGACTTTCTTGATCTATTATGCAACAAACTGTACTCTTACAAAACATTCTTCTTCTATATACTTCATGCTAACCTATATAAACATCAGCAAAAATGTTAGACATATGTCAAATTTGATGGCTTATTTATTTTTGATACATTGTCAAAAGCTATAACATTTAATCAATACCAGTCAAACCTAATTATAATGCATTTACTTTGACAAACTTCCTATTCAAAGCAGAGTCTTACAGTAAGTCTCGTATATGTTCTAAATCAATGCTATCAAGTTTTATTGTTTGTTTTCATTGTTATTTTCTATTTTTAGATTGAACAAATGAAGATTTCTAAGTATATGGTGAGTATTTAGTAAAGCTATTCGGTCTCTTCTAGCTATAATTTTGTTTACTCTAACAAATACATCATCATAAAGAAAATGGAGAATGCTATTTAAACAAAGAAGAGCAGATCCAAATTTTCTGATGATGAGAAAAGTTTGCTTGTGGGCCTCATTTCCAAAAGGGTAGAAAGTATAGAAGTAATTAAAAATAAGAAAACAGATAGCATAATGTTGCATGAAAAAGACAAAGCATGGGAAGAGTTTGCAAATTGTTTCAACACAATATGTAAACAAGAGAACAAATCAATTGTAAATGTTTTAAGACTTTAAACGAAGGGCAAAACAAATTTTAAATGTTACAATTTTTTTTTTGTAGTATGGTTACTGTCCCCATATTTAAGAATGACCCCTCCCCCCAGGACTTACAAGTGGATGCCTAAGGGTCAAAAGTCTGTCGGGGAGCCACAGAATGGAGAACTTGGAAGGAGTGGTCAGTCCACAGCCAGGCATGAGCATGAGGAAGTGGATGAGATGAAGTGCAAGTAAACTGGATGATAGAAAAGGTGATGGAGCAATTGTTGGAACTAGTAGCAGGGGAAACTGGAGAATTCGGAAAAAACCAGCCCAATGCTGTTTTGTCCACCACAAATTCCACATGCAGGCACTTGGGATTGAACCCCGGCTGCCTGGGTGGGAGGCAAGCGGCCTAACCACACCACAATGGCGGCATCTAAATGTTATACTAATAAATAAAAAATATTGTTTTTCTTGAAATAAAGAAGGTTTATTTTCATCATCATTCTACAGATTCTTAATATTGTAGAGCAATATTTTTTGTTCTCATTCATAAGAGACTTTCTAATATTGCTGCATTTATTCTAAAATATATCTAAATAAATAAAAAATAAATTATTATTAAACAAGACAGCTTCTTTTATGGAACTTAAGATATTATAGTCATATATTCCAACATTAAATTTATAGCTTTATGGAAAAGGCCCTTTCTTATAGTTTATTATCAGAATATTAATAAAATGTGTGTTTGTTTATGTTATATTACACTTCATTATGCATTCACATATTTACCACATTTGAACACATATATCTCTTAGAGGAAATGATTTTCAACAATTCTGTTTTGATTAGGAACTGAACTATAACACCAGGTACACATATTTCCTCAAATATTCAAAAATTCCGGTTGAATCGTCTTTTCTCTTTCAGGTAGTGATGTAGTTCTTGATCTTACAGGGAGCTATCTTCCTTTGTTTGTAAAGCAATACTGTGCAACAACAAAGTTGCTTTATGATTGCCATTGAAGTTCTTATTGCTGTGTTCAGTCCCGATGATAAGGCTGGGAGTCTCCTTGTCATCCATACCTTGTATTGCATCTCAACTATGTTCTTTGAAATTTATATGAGTTCTGTTGTAGTTTTCTCTGTAATTTGTGGATTTAGGAAGGGTATAAGAAGATATTGCGAGTCAATATCCATTATCATCCAGCATATGCCCTTCTTGGATTCTTCCTGTCTCAAATTTCATTCTAATTTCAGAATTGTCAAAAATGAAACTGTCCTGGGCAATCCAGGCCATCAAGCTGTAATATTCCTTAGTAAGGAATAGTTTGCACATTAATGGAGAAGTACAACTTTATGTTTTATAAAACTTTTGCATTAGGTCTCACAGCAGACAGTAGAGGTACACGAGTATATTCAATGGTGCCCACAACTCCAGGGAAATTACTCATCACATAATATTCTTGGATGGCTGCACAATAGTCTTCACCTGGAGGAAAAGTCACATATAGAGGTCACAATGAAGCAAATGGAGCAGAAACTTCCCTGATATAGCAACAGATGGTTGATTTTGATCCTCCATTTACGTCTGGTATTACTGATTGAAATGATCCAGTGGCAAAGTCATGAGGAGTTAAAAGTAGCTGGTCTGTTTCTGTTGGAGAATCAAGCAGGTTTTCTATTTATTCCAAAATTCTTGGAAATCCTGTGCCTGGTTATGAATTGTGAAGTAATGGTCACTACACTCACGAATGGCACATTCAGGCCCTATATTTTTCAATACAATATCTCGGAATAAAAATTATCTCCCATTCTTATAATGTCTTTGATTATGTAACTATTTAAATAAAATGAAATATAGACCATCAATGTTTACAACATAAATGATCATCAAATGGTTTGAATGACCAAAATCAGCATGTTAATTTTGATGGTCATAACAATAGCCAATGATGAGCAAAAATGGAAATTAGATGATCATAAAAGATTAGACAATACTCAAATTCATAAATGAACCTTGGTGAAACTGGCCAATGGTCTTATTACTTATTTTCTTCTAGGCTCAAAGGGAAATACACCAGGCTAAAGTGATATTCAAATCTTTTAAGAGCTGGTTACTATTTGATAGCCTTGAAATTTTGTTGTTTTTATGACCAGGCTGAAAAGAAAGCAAGAAAAAAAAAAAGAAGAGAAAAACACATGAAGACCTAATTTGAGAAATTAAAAAGGCAAGCTGTATATTTTAACATCTACATTTTTGAATAATAAGATTTTCTCGCTCTCTCTCTTGGTTTACCAACCATGCAAAAGTCATCCAGAATGAAGAGGGCTTCAGAGGTTAGTTCCCAGAAAATTAAGCATACATATTTTGTCATGTAAATCTTAGATATTAATAATTTTGATTAAAATGCCATAAATTAATTTTTAGGAAAATCATAAGCTTTGAAAAATCTTCCATGTAAAGGGTAGTTAGGAGTGGGGGGATTTTCCTTTGAGTTACATCCTTGGAAGATACTGATCTTTAAATACCAAGCTTGGACTTCACCAACTTTTCATTTTTGAATCATGTAGTTCACAGACACACACACACACACAGACCTTTTACAATAAATGCTTTTTTATTGATTCAGTGGTCTTCAAAACATGTATTTCCAGTGAAATCTCCGTATCAATGCAGTACCTTTATTTTATGTATTTTGTATGTGCTTAAAAGACAAAAGGGGAAAGGGGAAAAGCAACTTGTATGTGTTAGATGCAAATGCAGTATTTTTTTCTCAGATTCCTTGAAAATGATGGGTGATTCCTTATTCACAACTAAAATCCTATCTGGCTGGCATCATTTAGAAATCACAATATACAATTATTCAATCTGCCTGAATCAACTAATGAGACCAAACCATTAATTTATAAAATAAACACCCACAAAAACTATTTACTAAGCTTGCACTTTTTCAATGCATTATTATTTTATCAGATGAAATAAACATTTATTTAAGCTACTGTAAACATACCTTTATTTGAATTAATACGTGTTTCAACATTTGCTTCTGTCCTCAAGTTGGAACAAATGTCAACTTGTTGGTTCCACGAGTGTAGACATTTGGCATCATTAACAGGTATTCAAAATTGCAAGAAGAAATGTCAATGTTCATTAGGTTGTCTTTGTTTCTCAAATGTAAGTCTTTTCCCAGCAGTTGAGAGCTTTCCTGTCAGAAATAAAGAAATATTTTGCTTGTTAAAGATGCTGTCTTGCCATCCTGGAGCAGAAGAGTACCCGTTTTTAAAGTGGACACTTATCAGGAGAACTAATGCTATACTTCACCTATCCTCCATCCAGAAGATGCTCCTCTACGCTGTGACAGGCAAGTTTCTTAACTCCCAAACTGCATGCTGTGTCAAGAAGATGCCATTCAAAATTGGGAACATCTTGGTACATGTTTTGCCCTTCAGCAATTTTGATACAAATCAAATGGACTACTGTATTGGGAAGCCAGGAAGCTAATGACAATTGTTCAACAACCCGAGCATTAGATTAAACAAATAAAATAAATTAAAAATGGTATCAAATGCTGCTGATGTGCCGGAATTTCTACCTGCAGTTCTTTTAAATGTAAGTAAATCTACAGACATAGGGCTTCACTTTTAAGCTCACTTCAAGCCCACAGGTTTGAACCTGTGACCTTGCAATTAGAAGGCAAGCACCTTACCAATTGAGTAATCCAATTTTCTTTCAGGATTGCATCACCTAACAAGATGGTTAGTGGTATTCTCATGAATGATATCACATCACCTCTGCCTCTCATGTTTATACTACAAGTATATATCTATTTTTATTTTCTCTACTTATATTATGTATATAGCATAGAGAAGGTATTGGGTTCCACCAAAACATTTGATATCAAGATTTCACCAGAAATAGACGTTTTAGGATCCTCTGTATAAAAAAAAGTATTTTCCGAAAAAGATCTGTGTGTGTGTGTCCGTGAACACGCTAACTCAAAAACGAAAAGTTGGTAAAATACCAAACTTGGTATTTAAGTTTAGCATCTTCCAGGGATGCGACAAAAGATTTTGAGAAAAATCCCCCCACCCTAACTACCCTTTACGTCGAAAAAAAATCGAAAATTTTTATTTTTTCAAAAATAGCTCTTAAGAATTTTGATTAAAATACCGTATAGTAAAGATATTTATATGGCAAATAAAATGTATATCTTGAATTTTCTGGGAATAGCCTCTAAGGACCTCTTTATTCTGAATGAATTTTGCTGAAATTTGCATAACTGGTGAACTGTAAAAGACAGGCAAAAACTTTTACACAAAAAATGTAGATCACGTTACAACACACAATTTGTCATATAAACTTTTTTGTGGAATTGACTATTTCTGAGATATTCCTTGTTATTTGTTTCAGATTTAAAATACTTAAAGTTTTCTCACCTGGAAAGTTGTAAACTCCTTGCCCTGCATAGAAACGGTTTTCAATCATATAGCAACCAGCTTTTAGAAGATTTGACTATCACTTAAGCCTAGTATTCCCGTATTTCCCTTCTACTTATAAGGAAGCAAGTAATTAAGGCAATATCTGTTAATGTTTATCTTGATTATCATAGACAGAGGATTAAGCTTTTTAAGATTAATTTGTAACAGAGATGTAGAGAAAGTCATGTGAATGGAATACATCAGATTTTGTTTTTTGTTTTAGTGTCTTCTCTCAAGGTGGCACCTTGTATTCTTCTCCCCTCCCCTTAATAATTGTAACTCTTTACATCCACCGAAGGAAGTTCCAGGGTTTTTTCCTTTATTTCCCACCAATTGTTTAACACCTTTACCTTCCTGTTTAGTTTACAATCTGGCCATAATTCCTTTTTATTTTCTTTGGTTTTCTGGTCACGGCTTGACCAAAGCTACAGCACTGGAAGCACACTGCTTCTCTTCAAGGATTGGAGTGGCACAAGTTTTCATCATATGATGGACTGGACACTTCACAGTTTATGGGATGCCTATGGAGTTTTTTCATCCCTGGTGTGACACTACTTTGATTATTTGGCTTAATGTGCAGAAGAAATTCCATCATGGTTTCCGTTGGATATCCATGGTGCCAAACACTTTCTATGGCAGCAATAGGTTGTTTCTTTTTTTTTTTTGCTTCTCTACTTGTGGCAGTGTAGAAATACAATAACTTTTCTTCTGGGCTGTGTTTGGAAGGTGCAGACTTGCGTTGTTTGCCATGCTGTGGACAGTGTTACAGTGTGTCCTACGTAGCCAGGCACTCATGAGCAGATGTGCCTTAATGAGAATACTGAAGCTTGATCTCGTTCAAGATGGGAGCTGGGATTCCCCACCCATTTTTTTGTTTACAGGTGCTACATTTTGTTTTGGTGTCTAATACCTCTTTAGAGGCAGGGCTCTACATTACTTTTGTAATTGTTAGCTGTATTTGCACCTAACAAGTGCATTGGGCTGCATAAGTGCACAGGATGCTTTTGTTAATTTTCTTTGTATTCCTGTATGCCTGAGGTGTTTGATAACCTCCCTGTGACTAAATTGTCATTTCTTTTTTGCTCTGTGTGCTTAGTTTTATTTTTTTATTTTTAACCAGCACCAGGGAGTGCTTTTATTAGCAATCATAATTGCATTATTTTATTATAATCGAAAATCTTTTATAGGCCTGTCACATTCTTTTAAATTCTATTAGAATCACATTTTAAATTTTTTAACCTTACTGTGCACGTGATTTACCATTCCCTTGGCAATCCCAGTGGAATTTACCTTGATGTTATTTCCAGGATAGAAGCTTGTAAAACAAAGATGCATCAGGCAACACAAAGAATGTCACTTGTCTCTAAGAAAATCCTGGAAACCCATACAAAAACCTGGAAGGTGGTTTGTCATATAGAGTATATGCTGTGATAACGATAGAGAGACCCTCCATAACGTCACTTTTCTGGAAGCTGGGTTCTCATGCGTCAATCTTCAGCCCCTCCAAGTTTTCCTCATTGACATCTTCAAAGTCATTTAAACAGTTACCAGTTTCATTAATTGTGCATTTGCTTCTTCATCAATGAAACTTTGAAAATCATTTTCTTCTCTATCAGGAAGAATTTTCTACCATGACTGGACTAGTGTTGTGGTTTGACATCCTGCCAGGCATCAGAAATCCTGTGTATGGCACCTAGAATTATCAACTTCTTCCAGTACGCGACCAAATCAGTGTCTTCAAGTAGCATTCTCAGAATACCAGCCTGGTAGCGCCGTTTTACTGATGCAATTATGTCTTGGTCCATTGGTTGTATAATGGTAGTTACATTAGGTGGTAAAAACTTAGTTATTAGATATGAGAATGCTCTCATTGGGATGGGAAGGATCGTTATCACAGAATAAGCAGGCAATAACAATGGAAACAATACTTTGTTGTCACACGGTGATCATTTAAACGATGGAAATGGCACTTATTGTCATGTGGCATAGATAATATGCACACGAACAATCAGGAGTATACTGTATTAATTTTATGCCAGGTGTAATGTGTTCCACTAAGGGCGGTTTCACAGTTTAAATTTAAGCCGAAGTTTTAGGAAGATACTAAGCCAGGCTTATACATTTAATTTAACCTTTGAGAGTTTCACACTAGGGCAACCTGGTTTGATTTACCAAGTTGAAAAATTCTGCAGTACAATAAAATTGGTAACATAGGCACACGCACATTGAGTGTATTTTGCATCATTGTTTATGCACAACATTTGTAGGTTAACCAGCAGTACATAGTTAAAATGACTGAAAAGTCAGTTGAAAACATACTTAGTACTTCACTTCTAAATAAGCGAACATCCTCCTACAAATTGTGAACTGCATAAGCATGTAATGAAGTTGAAGTGCTGAGTAAGAAAAACCAAAAATGGGGGAAAATTGTGATGCAAACAGTGGATTAGAATGGCCTGAAACAGTTTTGACAACTTTGCTTGCTGTAGATTTTGAGATGGCAGAAACATGTCCAGCTGCATTTAGCATGCTTTTTTTTTTTTAAATAGTGTTTAATGCCGCTTTAACTACTTGTGGCACCACAAACGATGACACTGGTGATACATGAGAAACTGGAGAAAACCTGCCCCTGCTTCACTTTGCCCACCACAAATCTCACAAGCTCTCACTTGGAATTGAACCCGGGCCATCTAGATGAGAGGTGAGTGGTCTAACCACGATGCAGCCCTAGCATGCTTTCACTTCATATTATAACATCAAACATTTAGAAACGCATTGCTTTTGTAAAATGCTTTTCAGAATTATAAACCAATAAAGGATGTGACAAGAATGAGTGCAACAAGGTATAATATACTGGCATGACGTAGGGAATTAAGTTTTATTTTCCAGCTGGTTTTATGTTTGATTATACATTAGTGTCCAAAAGTTAAGCATAGTGCAATATTTTGTTATCAATGCATCACGCATGATCTGGAATTCAATAGAGTGAGAAATACCAATTAATTCTGACCTCGGATCACCTTTTTATGCAAGCACAAAATCTGATGATCATTTCTACAATGACAATAATGGTGCTAGATGGTTAATATGGGGTGTGGTGACCCCTCATGGCTACCCAGGTCTCACAACGCCGTGGCATGCTCTCTATAAGATGGTTCAACAGCTCTGCTGGCAGCAGTTTCCATTCTTCATCGAGAGCACATCAGAGGTCTGGAAGTGTCCTTGGTAGGGGCTGATGGGCTGCAACTCGTCTTCCTAATGCATCCCGGGCATGCTCTATAGGGTTCATTTCCAGGGACATCGCTGGCCAGTCCATGCATTGGATATCTTCCCTCTCAAGGTAGTCAACCACCAAGTGGGCTCTATGCAAGTGTGCATTATCATCCTTTAAGATGAACTGCACCTCTGAAAATTCACACACATGGTTCCAACACCTTGTCTGTGTACCTCTGGGGATTCACAGTACCATTGTCGAAGATGTGCATATCTATATGTCCATTGAACATTATACCTACCCACACGAGTATGCCACCACCACCAAATGGACATGTTTCCATGATGTTGGTGGGATGAAATCAGATTCCATGTTCTCTCCAGATTATTGTGCGACAAGAATCATTTGTTGACTAATTTGCAAACAGCAAGTTCTTCCATTCATTAAGGTCCGACGTTGACGTTGCTGACTCCATTTTAAATGGGACTGTATGTTATTCGAGTAGATGGGGCACACACTGCAGGACATCTGGCATAGAGGCCAACTGCCCTGAGTCTCTGGTACACAGCTTGCCTTGAAACTTGAACGCCTGAAGCAGCTGCAAGCTTGGAAGACAGTTGTCTCGCACTCCTCCAATGTCGATGTGCTGTTATGGGCAAATATCGGTCCTGTTGCAGTGTTGTGACCCATGGGTGACTATGTAAAGGGAAAACTATTGTAAAATATGAGTACGACCGATAACGAGCCAGGGCTGAACACCAGTCATGTTCACCTGTATAATACTTAGCATAAATAAATAAATGTAAAGGGATCTGACGAACACCTCCTGTTTCTTGTAACCACCCAAAGCCTGGAAATGACATTTTGTGGCACATTCAGGGTGTGAGAGACTGTGGTTTGTGTCTGATCTGCCTCAAGACCTCCAATGAGTACCCTTCAAAACAGGTCCAGTTGACTTCTTTGTGGCATGTTGATGCTGTCTTGTAAACACTTTGCGAAGCAACTACTCTCTGTTCACAATGGGAGAACAATAACGAATGAGCCACACACACTGGATCTGGTGCTCGGATTTTGTTGACCTTAGAAGTGTGAACCTGCTTACCTATCAGAGACTACCAGTAAGGGGAGGCACATACTGTGATATCGTTTACTGGAGCTCGCTCACCATTTACCCTTTCAGTTCTCTGTTTTCCAAGTTATGCTTAACTTTTGTATTATAAATAATTCTTGATCATTCCATATACGAGAATGTTTCACATTCTAAAATGTTTAGTCTTCTGTTCTGTATTCATTACTAATATAATCTTCTTCAGACAAGGCGATTGTTTAACTCAAACCGCAGTTCGGTATGGTTTAAGTAAAGCCACAGATAAGCTCGGTTTATCGCCTGAACAAGGTACTACAAAACTCCACTTAAAGCTTGCTTGGACATTCACCAATGAATCACCTTGGTGACAAATTCCAAAACATCCAGGGATCAACTGTACACTTGACATTGCTATTAAGTTTGTCTTCAAATTGTCATTTTTTAAATACTAAAATAAAACTCAGTATTATTAATGAAAGAATAACTGCAGGTATAGTAAAGAGAAACTGAGACATAACCAAACTGAGTGGCTGCAATCCTAGGTTAATATCTAATCCTTTATTATACATGACCCTGCCACCACACAGTTCTTGACTGATGTCTTTGGTGAGATGAG
Source organism: Hymenopus coronatus (assembly GCA_030762935.1). Taxonomy (NCBI): domain Eukaryota; kingdom Metazoa; phylum Arthropoda; class Insecta; order Mantodea; family Hymenopodidae; genus Hymenopus; species Hymenopus coronatus. The sequence goes on from CM060895.1 coordinate 16,285,754, forward strand.
TGGCATACATCATACTGTCTTCAATTTTTACTTTCTCTATACACACTATGTCCATAGTGTATAGAGAAGGTATTGCACTCCACCCAAAAATTTGATACTGAGATTTCACCGGAAATATATGTTTTAGGGTCCCCTTTATCTAAAAAAAAGCATTTTCACAAAAAGGTCTCTGTGTGTGTGTCTGTGAACACGATAACTCAAAAACGAAAAGTCGGTAAAATATCAAATTTGGTATTTAAGTTTAGTATCTTCCAGGGATGCGACACAAAGATTTTGAGAAAAATCCCCCACCCCAAACTACCCTTTACATGGAACTTTTTTCGAAATTTCAATTTTCTCAAAAATGGGTCTAACGATTTTGATTAAAATATCATATATTAAAGACATTTACTTGACAAATAAAATGTATATCTTAAATTTTCTGGGAATAGCCTCTGAAGACTACTTTATTCTGCATGAATTTTATGGACTTTTAAATAACTGCTAAACCGTAAGAGATGCACAGAAACTTACTACACAAAAAATGTAGAGCACGTTAAAACACACAATTCATGTTGTATGCATTTTTTTCGTGGAGTTCGTTTTTGAGACATTCCTTGTTTTTGGTTTCTGCTATGAAAAACTTATACTTTTCTCATACAGGAATTTGTCAACTGCAGTCCATACAAACAAAGGAACTTCAGTGACATAGCAACCAGCATTTGACTATCACTTTAACCTATGGTACTCTCTTATTTCGCTTCTACTTACAAGGAAGCAAGTAATAAGACTATTTCTTTTAATTTTTTCTGATTAGCATGAAGTAAATAAAAGTATAAGCTTTTTAAAAGTATTTTGTTGCAGGGATGTAGAGAAAGTCATGTGAATGGTAAACATAAGATTTTTTATTTCTCTACACATACTATGTACATAGTGTATACAGAAGGTATTGTATTGCACCCAAAAATTCAGTATCCAGATTTCACCAGAAATACACGTTTTGGGATCCCCTAAATCCAAAAAAAGCATTTTTAGAAAAAGGTCCATGTGCGTGTATCTATGGATAGCATAGCTCAAAAATGAAATGACTGTTAAATATCAAACTTGGTATTTAAGTTTGGTATTTTCCAAGGATACAACACAAACATTTTCAAGAATATCCCTCCACCCCAAACTACACTTTACATGGACAAATTTATGAAAATTTTGTTTTTCTCAAAAAAGGGCTGTAACAATTTTGATTAAAATATCAAATATTAAAGCTATTCACAACACAAATAAAATGTAAATATTGAATTTGCTGGAAGTAGCCTCTGATGAGCACTTTCTTCTGGTTGATTTTTGCATAATGGCTAAACGTAAGAGATAGACAAAAACTTACTACAAAAAAATGTAGATTCGTTACAACACACAATTTATGTCATATGCATTTTTATTTTAGGGTTGACCGTTTTCAAGATATTCCTTGTTATTGGTTTCAATTTTAAAACACTTATACATTTCTCAGACAGGAAGTGTCCGTTTTTCTTTTTGTTCTACTGTTGGCCAAGCTACGATGCCAATTTCAATGACAATCGCAACGATAGCTTTTAAAATATTTGACTATCGCTTTAGCATAGCACATTCCTTTAGTTCCCTTCTACTAATAAGGTACTAAGTGATAAGTACATTCTGTTAATACTTATCTCAATTAGCATAGTGTAGAAAGAATTTGAATCTTTTGTAAGAAGTCTGCTTGTAGAACAGTTAGAGAAAGACATGTAAGTGTAACACATCAGTTTTAACCAGGTAACAACCTGACACCTCAGACTTGTTGTTGGCACTATCCTTGGTAATTAAGCAGTGAATATTATTTCTAATACCATTCCTTGCTTATGAAATCTATTGTGGAACAATAAAACTGTATTTTCCAGGTATAAGAAATGTATGTCCAGAACCATTCTTGAAATGATATTGAAGCTAACGTTTTTCCGTCTCAAGGTTCTGCTTTCGTCTAAATTTAAACCATTCCCCACCCCATACAGCAATTATAACCCAAAATTATATCTGGCTTCTTTGTGGGCTCTTTAGAGTTTCTGGCAGGAGTCACATTGAATTCTGTTGCAATTCCAATTGTTAGAAGTACAACTGAAATCTTTTGAGATCTTTTTACTTTCTCTACACGAACTATGTACTTAGTCTAGAGAGGAGATATTACACTCCACCCAAAAATATGATACCACGATTTCACCGGAAATACACGTTTTAGGGTACCCTGTATCAAAAAAAAAAAAAAAAAAAAAAAAAAAAAAAAAAAAAAAAAAAAAAAAAAAAGCATTCTTACTTTCTCTATACATACTATGTACATACTGTATAGAGAAGGTATTGCACTCCACCCAAAAACTTGATACCGAGATTTCACCGGAAATATGTTTTAAGGTCCCCTGTATATAAAAAAAAAAGTATTTTCAGAAAAAGGTCCCTGTGTGTGCATGTGTCTGTGAACAAGATATCTCAAAAACAAAAAGTCAGTAAAATACCAAACTTGGTATTAAAAGTTCAGTATCTTCCAGGGATGCGACACAAAGGTTTTGAGAAAAATCCCCCCACACCAAACTACCCTTTACATGGAACTTTTTTAAAAAATTTTGATTTTCTCAAAAATGGCTCTAAACGATTTTGATTAAAATGCCGTATATTTAAGATATTTACCTGACAAATAAAATGTATATCTTAAATTTTCTGGGAATAGCCTCTCAAGACTACTTTATTCTGGATGACTTTTATGGAATTTTGAATAACTGCTAAACCATAAGAGATGGACAAAAACTTAACACAGAGAAAATGTAAAGCACATTAAAACACACAATCTATGTTATATACGTTTTTATCGTGGAGTTGATTGTTTTTAAGATATTCCCTTTTTTGGTTTCAGCCTTGAAAAACTTATACTTTTCTCATACAGGAATTTGTCAACTCCTGTCCATACAAACAAATGAACTTCAGTTGCATAGCAATCAGCTTTTAACTATCACTTTAACCTATGGTACTCCCTTATTTCATTTCTACTTACAAGGAAGCAAGTAATAAGACTATTTCTGCTAATTTTTTCTTGATTAGCATGAAGTAAATAGAACAATAAGCTTTTTAACAATAATTTGTTGCAGAGATGTAGAGAAAGTCATGAAGATGGAACACATCAACTTTTTTTTCTGGTGTTGACCATTTTTGAGATATTTCTTTTTATTGGTTTGTTTTAAAATACTTTTCTCATGCAGGATTTTGTCAACTCAGAAATGATTTTTGATTTAGCCCTGTGTATTCCCTTATTTCCCTTCTACCTGCAAGGAAGATGTAATAAGACCATTTCTGCTAACATTTATTTTGATTAGCATGAAGTAGATAGAAGAATAAGCTTTTTAACAATAATTTGTTACCGAGATGTAGAGAAAGTCATGTGAATGGAACACACAAGACTTTTTGGTATGATGCCAAAGGTAATAAGGGCCTTTGCCTGAAGTATTTGTTAATAACACTCAAACTACAGCTGTTGTAAGCAATTAAAGAAAATAATTGGCGGTCTTTAAATTCACATGGTTTTATTGTTATATGGCCACTTATACAAACTACTGTTCATATGACAGTTTACTTTCTAATTTACTTCATTTTGTTCAAAATAAAATTTTACAGAACTAGGGCAACAATGGGCAAGCTCACATAAACTCTCAATTTTCCTGATTCTATAGTATTTTAGATATATTTCAGATCACAGGTTTTGCATGAATGTCATTAACAGCTGTATTGTAGATTGCTTCATTCACCCAATTTCCTCACTAAAAAACATAGAGTAAGTATGGGCCAGCTAGCTACAGGTTTGGCCTGCATGAAGTTCACTGAAAACATAGCGTATCAGCATGTTTTCCAATGCAGGCAGGAAATAATTTTATTAGCCAAGAGAGGTTGGATCAATGTGTTTTGCAAGACTTGTTGACAGTGGAGATACTTGCTAACTGCCAACCTTTGAGTCGTGTTGAATCAAACTGCCTTTACTTCTCTAAGTGCAGGTAAGAAATGTATCTGATGTACATTGTACTTTGTGAGAAAAAATGGAAATGGAGTTTTATTTACGGAGCTCTTTAACTGCTTTGGTTCTCAGCATCCCATTCTATACTGGACGTGAAAGACAGCTTAATTTTGCCCTGAAACCTCTTTTTCAGGCATGAGCCAACAGCTTTACTTCCCTTCTGAAGGAAGCCATACTAAAGATTTTTACGCCTGAAAAAATCCATTGTCCACTGGTGTGAATCTGTGTCCTTGGGTACATGAAGTTAGCATGGTAATCATTACACTGTACTTTGTGAGGGGGTTATATGTAAAAAAAATCTGATAAGTTCTATTCACATTACTTCTCTATCTTTGCAATAAATTATTGTTAAAAAGCTTATTCTTCTATTTACTTAATGCTAATTAAGAAAAAATTAGCAGAAAGAGTCTTATTACTTGCTTCCTTGTAAGTAGACTGGGAATAAGGGAGTACCTAGGCTAAAAAATAGGCAAATCTTTTAAAATCTGGTTGAACTGAACTTAAATACCAGGTTTGGTATTTGATAGACTTTTCATTTTTGAGCTATGCTACCCACAGACACTCATAGACACACACACATATGGACTTTTTTTCTAAAAATGCTTATTTTGATCCAGGGGGTCCTGAAACATGTATTTCTGATGAAATCTCGGTATCAAATTTTTGGGTGCATTACAATACCTTCTCTATACGCTATGAACAAAGTATGTGTAGAGAAAGTAGGTTATGTACCAACGATGTGTGGTAGTCCATTGTTGTTTATGACTTTGGCCCTCGCAAGAGTTTGCTTTATGGTAAATGTTAAAACTTAAGCATTATATATTTACTGTCACACACCATCTAGAATTTTATTTGCAATATTTTGGATCAGCTGAGTGTGACATTTTGTACCCATTAAACTTTTGTCAATGGACAATTGTTGGCAAGCGTAATAATACCAATAAATTCTATTTGCATGCTCCACAATGAGTTGAAATCAAGCACATGAATCATATCTGGGAGAACCAGGAAAAAAAAGTTTGATGTTGTCAGTGAAATGGCAACATTTTGGATGAAGTTGGAACCTTTCCTGCCCTCAAAAAACAAAAAACCTGAACTCCACTTTTTTAAAAACTTGAGAGGTGAGTTTCTTCATTCAGAGGACATTATACATCATGTTTCAAGGTAAACATATCTCATTTCACATTTTATTGTGCTATACTGAAATTAATTTTGGTTTATCTCCAATTCTTATACACTCTTTCTGCTTTAGAATAATGCCTCTCCTATAAAATTATATAAACAAGACTTAAGGTCATTTAGATTATGAGGTAGTTTTCCTTGATAGCATTTTGCCACAACAGAGAGTATGGAAATACACTTCTGTACTCCAGTAGTTTTTTGACCAAATCCATATTCAAAATATGGCAAGGTCCTCATCTCTTCTGCTGTGGCTTTTATCCAGGGTAGAGATCTTGAATTAGGTGATTATTCTTGATCCTGGAGTAGCCAATTGCCACGACAATTTGTTTTGATAACAATTGGATTGAGGATCACAAAGCTAAAGAAAATGTTGAAATACAACAGAAGAGCAGAAGCAGGTGCAGGCACATGTTTTAGTCCACGTGTTCCAAGAAGGAAAATGTAGGGGAAGGAGCGGGGTTGACATAGCTAAACAAGAGTTTGCCTGAAGAGTTCTTGTGCAGCATCATTTTGTTGTTGATGTCATTGGAATCACCTTCAAATTCTAGTGTCCCCAAAGTTGGCAGAGGATGGCGACATCATCTCCAGACAATTTGTTGAAATGCCCCATTTTTTGTGGTAAAGAACCAGGGGGCATGTCGGGTATAATAACACCATTATCATAATCGTTATCTGGCATCAATTCATTAGCATTAAAATTGTACAGTTCAAAATAATGCAATAGCTTCTTGGTGTTGACCCCAGGTGTGAAAATTTCATGGGAACAGCTTGCCATTGCACAACATAGAATCATAAACTGAGAGCTGTTTCCTATTGTAGAACACAGGCATACCATGGATGCTCTGTAACTGCTGCAGTTCTTAGTGTACCATTCTACATTGGGCGTAAAAAACGCTTAATTTTGCTTAGAGGCCTTTTTTATCAGGCTTGAAGTTCTTTTACATACTGTAAATGTATGACATGGGTTACTTTCCTTTTGATGGAAGTCATGCTAAGGATTTTTACACTTGAAGAAATCCATCACACACTGCCAGGTTTTAACCCATGACCTTGAGAATCAAATGATAAAGGTTGAACCATTCCATGGGTGAGAATTCCATTAGTGTCCATTGTTGCAAAAATAGTTTTATTACAAAACATTTTGCAAGCAGGCGCAATCAGCTCTGGTACTCTTTGAGATAGACTTAAAAAGCTAATCTGTTCATCTCATTAACCCACTCAAGGATACCCAATAATGGAGGTGAGGTGTTAAAATAAATGAAAAATATTTTGATACTTTGGGGTGTGAATCTCCAGTCACACCAGTATGGTCAATTCTCTCATACTATGCCACAGAAGATTGCTGCCATTCGGACACAATGATACTGCAGTATTATCTGATCTTATAATGCTGCATAATAGTGCAAATTAACTTTTTTATATGCAAAAATGAAATAAAATGCATGTATTCAATCAAAACCTACCGGCATCCAACCATGTTCATCATACCTGTTGCTTTAGCTGGGCTCTACCCAACCTGTTTCAGTTTCTCTTGAATGAGCCTACGTAGCCACTGTGCCTCAGATTGCATGGCCATAAATCCAGACGAGGTTTATATTATTTCATAGAGTTATCCAATGTCATCTATTGGTAAAATGGATTATTTAAGTCATTCACAGGTCTTTGTATCATGTCCATATCGCTGAAGAAATAAAGAATGATAGCATCCATTTACAACTTGGGAGCCTTTAAGAATTGTCAGATATTTTTTATTAAAATGATAGAAACCTAACAAACTTTAGCATCCCACCTTGTGATTATGAACTCCTGTTAATGATGCCAGATATCTCTCATCTATGCATTCATGTATGTATTTCCATACTCTACAGCTATTTAGGGATGGTGGACCTCATCTTAGTTCATGTTTTTTTTTTTCCATCTTGCTCTATCCATATATTCTCCAAACATTGTTATAGCCCTTTCCTTAATTTAATTTTTAAAACTTCTATACTGACATTTTTCCATTTCTTGGTATACACTGTTCCCTCACAACTTTTTTCTTTGCATTTTACTATATAAAGTTACTATTTACACCCCCCCCCCCCATTTAAAGGGCTTCTACGATCCTTTCTCCTCAACCTATGCATCCTTAGTCTAGTCCATGTATAACCTCTTCTCCCTGATTTACTGCATACTTCTATGTGATGTACATCTCTTTGCCACAATTGTCTGCATTAGTTTATATAGCATTACACTTTTCTAGTTCAAAATAACACAGGATGGTAACCAAAAGAAAACAAGAATGCATATCTCCTTTTTTGGTCAATTTTTTGCATTGTGACATCATATCTTATTAACTGACCAATGGTATTTTTTCAGCTGCCTCCAATTCAGCCAACATAACCTGTGCTAACCAATGTAATAATTTGAAAGAATTGCGACTAAAGTGAACTCAAGTGACTATTTCAAGTCATGGCCATCTAGAAGGAAGGGTCTAATATGCACAATATGCAACTACTATGTCATGCCCAGGGGCGAGCAAGTTAAAAAGTTTAGCCAGGTCTTGCTTCCTATTCCCAGGGCTCTGGAAAGCTTCCTGTCAATTGTGAATGGTTCTATTGAAACACATGTATTTTAACATTGTTACTCTTGTTCTGGTTACTGTTCTCGGTTGTTATGAACCAGTCTTAAATCTTGTTTCATTACATCCTCCACTCTGTTCCTTACTTCTTTCCAGAAACCTCTACTTTGCCCATTCCTCCCTTCCCAGATGTTACCTATTCCATTTTCCTATAAAAATCTCCTCAAACCCTGAGCTCAATTTACCGCACCACTGGTTTTCTCCTGCACTATTTAACATTTTCTCAGGATATTCTGACCCAGTGATTTTATTTTCATCCTTTAACCTGGGAGGCCATATTGGGTGATGAATGAATGAAATGGGTGAAATGATGCTTGATGAGTCCAGGGTCTATTGAACTCAAGAGTTATCTGACATATATGTTTTTAAGGATAAGGGAAACCCCCAGAAAAAACCTTACACTGGTAACTCATCCTAAGATTTGAACTTGGGATCTCTTGAATGTGAAGCAGTCATGTTACTCCTACACTAGAGAGATGGGTGATCTTATTCTATGCCAGTATTTCAGTAGTCTTTTCACTCCCATACTCTTGCAACACACACACACACACTCTTGCCACTTCCTGCAGGCTCTCATCTAAGAAAACATCTAAGCTACCATGAGCAGATGTCAGACTCCAACTGAGGATGGGAGCAAATGCTCTAGAAACCTGCTCTGATTTAATAAACACATGGGAAGTGATAGTTTTGCTATCTGTGACTCGTACATCTATCCAATTACTACTTCACTTTTTCCCATTGCAATGTGAGGTATAGTTTACTGTTTAGCAAATGGAGGGAACTGATAACATTGGTTTCTATTTCTAATTTACAGTGGCTGTCCCAGAAGTACCCGACCTGATGTGTAGATAGCATTTGTTTCAAACAACAACGGTAAAAAGTACCAACCTTAGAAGCTTAAGTTTGACGATTTTACATTGTTTAGCATTTTTTTGGCAGCCATCACTAGTAAATGCTCTCAGCGAATTTGTAAACATGGATAAAACTGGTCATCATTATGTGATATAATACTTTCATTCGAAAGGTCTTAGTCCAACTAATATTAAAGCTGAGCTAGATTCTACTTAGGGGGAATCTGCTCCTTCATTTGGATGGCAGAATTTAAGCATGGCCATACACGCTTCCAAGACGAACATCGCAGTGGTCAACCAAATGAGGTTACCAGTCCAGAAATTATAAAGAAAAACCACAAAATGGTATCGGATGACCATTGACTGAAAGTGTGCGAGCTAGCAGACATTTCAGAAAGTTCTGTACATCGCATACTGACTGAAAATTTGGATATGAGAAAGTTGTGCACAAGTGGGTGCTGCATTTGCTCACAATAGAACAAAAATAACATAACGAGGGTGTTTTTCTACAATAAAGCTGAGTTTTTGCATTGATTCAAACAATGGATGAAACCTGCAACGAAGGGACAATCAAAACAGTGGATTGGAAGGGGAAAATCAGTTCCAAAAGAAGACGAAGACAGTTCCACCTGCAGGCAAGATCATGGCGTCAGTTTTCTGGGACGCATGCGGGATAATTTGCATTATCTCAAAAAAAGAAACCCAAAACAATGGTGAATATTGTGCGAACTTATTACAGCATTTCAGTGATGAAATCGAGCAAAAATGGCCACATTTAGCGAAAAAGAAAGTTTTGTTTCATCAAAACAATGCACCAGTTCACATGTTCATTATCGTCATGGCCAAAATCAATGAGCTAAAGTTTGAATTGTTTCCTCATGCATCCTGTTCGCCAGATCTAACCCCCTCTGATTATTTTCTGTTTCCAAACTTGAACAAATGGCTTGGTGGTAGAAGATTTGCCAAGAATGAAGAGGTGGAGTCTGCAGGATAGCTATTTTGCAGACGTCGATAGTTCTCAAGATAAACAGAGAAACGAAGCTATTGAACATAGCTGGGAAAAATGTATCGAGCTGAAAGGAGACTATGTAGAGAAATAAAGATGTTTTTACCCAAAAGTTTTGTGCTTTCTTTATTAGGTAGGGTACTTCTGGGACAGCCCTCGTATGTATACAATTTGTTTTACAGATTTTCTGATTATGCAGCACTCATATTTTGCATTCACATGTTTCTTATGCAGTATTAAAATTACAACACTGTACCATTAAATAAGAAAAGCATTTAGCATTATTTATTACAAATGCACTATATTTTAGTTTATTTTGAGTATAGGATATACACAAGATAAAATGGAATGAACCAAGTGTTTTCAAAACAAGCTATTACAGACAAACTGTTATATCTCATTACAAACACCCCACATTAATACGAGTTCACCTCCAACAGAGAGTTATATTCTATTTTATACAGTAAGATGGTAAGACTGCTTGCCAAAGATCTTAATAAAATAGAAGTTATTATTGGAAAATTTTAAAACTTTATGACCAGAAGAAAGAAATAACTCATTGTTCTTTGCATTTTATGATAAAAGAAACATATTGCAGCTTGTTGAACTTCTTAAACTTATATCTATATAGGTGTATATATTTATATAAAAAACTTAAAATAAAAAAAAAAAAAATCAAGAGCCACTTAGGATTAGATGCAGATACCGCAGCATACCACCTGGTTTTCGTTTTAAAACATATGTTTAATTAAACTATCACTTCTTAATTGTTTCGCACCTTATTAGTTTTTAACTTAGGTGATCTTTTGCATATTATTTCACTTTTCAGTATTCTCAGCCTCTAACTTATCCAGTGCATCTTCTAAAGAAAACAAATAGTCTTTACCCTTTGTTCCTTCTGCTTTTGGTTCGTTCACTGTTTCTGGTTTAACTTCACACACAGTATTTTGTTCATCAGCATCAGGTGCTGCCAACTCCACTACATCCGTATCACTTTCAGTCCTATCACTAACAGACACAAACTCAGGTTCAAGCTCAGGTTCAGTTTCCTGTGGAGCTGTCAGGTCCTGCTTTACTTCACTGTTAATTACTTCCAAAACAACACAGTTTTCGTTTGCTGCATCTTCTTTACAGTCCTTAATGGACATTTCTGAATCATCACTCAGCGACACCACAAATATGTCCTTTTCCTCCTGTTTTATAGATTTCACAGATGCTTGGGATTCATCATCACTTAATGTAATCACGGATTTTGCAATTTCTTGGGTGCTACTAGCACTATCAGGGACTGTTGCGCATTCTTCCGGGCTCACGTTTGCAGAATCCTCCCTGGGTTCTGAGGATACTACACTATTAATAGAAGCTCTGATTTCATGATCAGAAGAGTCAGGATTGCTGTTTTCTGGCAACTTGTTGACAGATTCCACTTCTGCTGTGTTTCCAATATTGCTTTTAATGGAAGTCTGTGCTGTGATGTTCTCCTCATCTGAATCGTCAGAACTGCTACTTAATCTTCTCAAACCAATATTTGGGATTCCAATCACTAAATCCAAATTTTTTTGGGCATCAGCCCTTTTGGCTCCTTGGTCCACAATATTCATGTTATTACTTGTGTTAGAATATGTTGGATCTGTATGTCTGCTGCTTTTGGTGCAGCTACTTTCGTCTGCAGAAGAGTCCTGGCTATCTTCAGACAAGTTAGTTGAGCTCTCGAGCTGACTTTTGTTTTGAGAATACATTACCTGCGGTTGACATGTGCGATAGTGTTTGGTCAGATTGACATAGGAAGAAAAGGATTTCTTGTTGCACCTGGTGCAGGTGAACATTTTGGCATGGCTTGCTTTAACATGCTCTGAGAGTGCAGCAATAGTAGGAAAGCCCTCGCTGCAAGAAGCACAAGGGAATTTACCAGTGCTAGGTGCTCTTTGTTGGTGGTCTCTGGTCTGATGCACTGAAAGTGCTGCCGGTGTTTTGAATACCTGACTACAAATGCTGCACACATAAAAGGTTTGTTTCTCTACTTCTTGTTTTGGCAACTCTGCTATAGCCACTACAGGTGTTTTCCTCTTCATCTGCAAATGCAAGTCAGCAAGCTGAGGATGGCTTTTAACATGACTTTTGAAATCATTTTTATCTATAAAGGTCTTTGGGCACATATCACAACTAAAAACTTCTTTGGGTTCACTGGTAACAGACGTTTGTTCACTTTGTTCATCCTCTTCATCATCATCATCGTCATCATCATCATCATCATCATCTTCATTGTCCTCATCTTCTTCCTCTTCATCATTATCATTCTCTTCTTTGCTACCATGTTCTGTAGCAGATTCGTTGTCATTATCATCTTCGTCCTCATCTGTCTCTACCACTTCAACATCTTCTTTTGGACGGCGGTATTCTGTTGTTCCCCTCTGGTGGCTTTTCTTGTGACTGACCAATGCTCCTTCATTACCACACACTTTGAAGCATATATCACATGTATGTGGGGAAAGTTCAGCAGGACGTACAGTCTTTGATATGCTCCCAGATGAATGGTGCATTTTAACATGGTCTTGGAGTGTGTTTTCATTGGTGAAAGCTTTGAAACAGAAGCGACACGAATGAACATTTGATTGTGGTTGCTGCTCTGGAGCTGACCCTAGAATAATATGGATGGTAGCATGCTGAATAAGCTTTGATCTTGCATTGTGATAGCGTCCACAGATGCGGCAAGTGAAGTTGTTTCCTTCCCCTTTAAAGTTATCAGGATGCTGTGAGGTTAAGTGTGCAGATAGACTGCGATAGTCTTGGCATACCTCAAGGCAAACTCCACATGTTACTGCAGCCTCATGACGGTGATTACGAATCAGATGCTGCCACAAATGCTTCATTGCAGGCCATCGTTTACCACACAACTGACATTGGCATGGCACATCTGGTCCTCCACGGTACACTTTACGTGATTCTGGACGCTTTCTCGTAGGTTTTAAAGTTACTGGTGACTCCTTGACACTTTCATTCTCTATGCTTGCATCCTTATCAACTTCGCTCTCAGTGAAGCTCTTGCTATCATGGTCGCTATCATCCAACATGTCCAACTCCATTTTTACTCTTCTCATCAATGTTTCCCTAAGGTTGGTTTCGGGGATGTACACCATAGTAGCACTCTTATTTGCTGGACTTTCACTTCTTGGAGTGGATTGTTCTTCAGACAATTTCTGTTGCACCTGTAATTTTGCTGCATGGTGTGCTGGGGAGTTTATGTGTCTCCAATAAGATGATTTGTTGGTAAAATATTTCTCACACTGACTACAATGATAAGGCTTAGTTTCAGCTACTGGTGTCTTTTGATGTCGCTTCTTGTGCTCCACTAGGTCTGATGGAGAACGGAAAATCTCAGGACACTTGTCACAATCGTATGAACGACGTGGACGTTTTACAGCACTAGGATTGCCCCCAGGATCAGGAGTATGTTGGCGTTTGGCTGCAGTCCCATCAGCAGCATGTATTGATGCAAAATGCTGGTCATGTTCATTTTCTGTGGCAAACTCTTCCCCACAATGACTGCATTCTATCTCATCTTTTTTCTCTTCCTTAATCATTATAACTATTGGAGATGGAAGTTCATTTTTCTCCCCTGAAACACTAGCATTCTCCTGTGACTGTTGTAATTTATCTTCTTCTTCCTCCTCTTCATTATCTACCTCCTCCTCCTCCCCCTCCTCCTCTTCTTCCTCTTTTTTTGCATGTTCCTTTTCAACATGACTGTCTAGTTCCTGCTGCTCAGCAAATACCTCAAGACACTGACGACAGATATGGTAATCTGGGTGATGATTTGCATGATGCAGTAGTACCTTATAAAAACTAGAGTATGTTTTCACACAGATTTTGCAAGTATCCTTATTTCTGAGAACCCTAGTATGAAGTGTACGTACATGCTCCACTAGAACACTGGTAGAGGGGAAATGATCATAACAAACACCACAAACATTTGAAATTGAAGATTTATGACGAGCTGAGTAATGACTCCATGCCTTAACACGATTTGCACAGTTCTCACCACAAAGGGAACATGTTGGTGGATACTTGAATGAGCGGTGCATTGCTACATGACGGTCACGATCTGTGCGTGATCTCATTGTACGACTGCATCCAGGATGAGAACATGCAAAATTAGGATCATCTGCATGAGAATCTTTTATGTGATGCATGAGATCTATTTTGGAATTGTATGTTACGTTGGAACATAGTTCACAACTCTGTGGGGCATGGATTACTCGTTGATGATCTCGTAACTTAGAATGAGAAGAAAATACTTTTGCACAGGTATCACAAGGGTGTTCGGTTATGGTATCGTCTGACTTTGGTTTTTCACGATGACGTTTTGCTGGACAATGAAGTTGATGTTTTGTCAGTAAATGTCGTTTATAGAACCGCCTCGAACATTTGTGGCAAGGATATAGAGTTGGTATACTTGGTCCTTTCAATGAAGGAAATTCTATTTCTTGTGTCTTAGGAGTAGAAGTTTTTGATTCCAAAGATCGATGCTTGGTAGCAATGTGTGTTTCCAAATGGGATTTACTTGCCGATATACGTTTACATATGGGGCAAGTTAATTCAGGATGGTTATTATGTACTCGTTTGACATGCTTCCATAAATGTGATGTGCGACCATAAAACTTAGAGCAAAGATCGCAAGGAAAAAGGCCATGGATTGTGCGGCGATGTTCGGCTAAATTAAATATGTTTGTAAAAATTGCATCTGGACAGGCATCACAGTACAGGGGTGGTAATGCCAGAGATTTGTGCTTGCCTTTAGGCCCTTGCATCTCAGCCTGAGACTTGTCAAACTTGCCTGCAGTATCTTGGCCCAATTTTGGTGTTAAAGTAGGAAAGGCAGACTTTTTTGTCACTGTTCCAGGAGTGCCAAGCAGCATTTCAGGGTAACATGGAATATCTCCGGATTCACCAACCAAATGAATTCTGCGGTGGCGCGAAAGCTTTGATCTGTTGGAGTAAGGACGACCACAAATATCACAGCAGAAGTCGCCACCTGTCAGAGGCATATGGTTTGAACTTACATGATTCTGAAGTTCTGGAACTGAACAAAAAATCTTGAGGCAGACACCACAGGTCAAAGGAACACAATCTGGATGTACACCCATGAGGTGTTTCCAGAAGTCAACACGAGTACCCCAAAGTTTACCACATATCTCACAGACATTGGGAGTTGCTCCCTGAAGACGATGATGATTGGTGCAGTGGTCTTGCCTTAAAGCCCTAGTTGGAAACACCTTTCCACATCCTGGTCTGTCACAGGTTAGTGCTTGCTCTCCCCCATGTGTCCTGAAGACATGTCTCCAGCGCTCAGATTTGCTTCTATGTGAGCTTCCACACAGCTCGCAAACAAAATACAACTGATATGAACCCTTTGAATTGTTTGGTGTTGAAGAGCTTGCTCTAGGGTCCAAACGATGAGCTCCCTTTTTATGTTTCACAAGACCATCTTCAGTAGGAAAAGATTTATAACACAACTCGCAGCCAAACAAAGCTGGATTTCCAGCATATTCTCCTCCACTACATTCTGCAGAGCCAAAGTCTGTTTCTAATGTAGAATTAAAGTCATTGACTGTTGCAGGACTGTCATGGTTTTCTCGTGCTTCAAAGTTATAGAAGCCAGTGTTCAAAGTAACGAGCAGTTCTGGATCATACGTGCCACCTGAACCATCATCCAAGTTGTGGACAAGAACATGAGCCAAAAGTTTCTTGCGTGAATCATGTTGTCGGCCACACATCTGACAACTGTACCTTCTTTGTTCTGTGGATGCACGATCTGGAGGATGCTGGGTAGTCCAATGTTCATACATGTGCGTATTGCTCCCACAAATCTGTAAGCAAACTCCACAGGCATATGCAGCATATTCTTTGTGCGTATAACGCAAGTGTAGCCATAGTGAAGCACGATCACCAAATTCTCGGCTACATACCTCACAGGCAAAGCTGCCACCCTGTTGTGATTTGTTTTCTGTTCCTCTAGTATCATTTTCTTCATCTTCTGCAGTAACATCAAAGAGATCTTCTTCATCCATAACAGGAACCTGTTCCTCCTCTTTGATCCGGGGAGCTATTTTCTTTGGTGAACGTTGATATTTTGAGATATCCATTATTTCAGCAGGATCAATGCCATGACATGCATTAAAATGACGACTCAGTGATGTGCGCAGCGAGAAATCCTTTTCACAGAGTAGGCAAGAGAAAGGCTTGACAACACTGTTTTCTGCAGTTGTGGCAGCTGCCTCCTCTTCATGGACAATACTGTGTTCTTGAAGCTCGAGAATAGATGAAAACATCTGTGAACAAACAGAGCATACATAACCTTGATTTGCCATAGAGTCTTCACTACTTAGTTCTAAATTTTCTCTTGCATTCTCTTCATTGCGTTGCTCAATCTTTCGTGGCTTTGAATTTTTTCGTCTACTGCCACCTGTTGGAGTTGCCTCAGAAGCACTTTCAACTGCAGCTTTCTTATTTGTAGAGCACTCTGTTTCCTCCACAGATGATTGTCTCTTTTTTCCTTCAGTTATAGAAGGACGATTTTGTAACAGCGTTTGCTTTAATAAACTCATTTCATTTGTAAAACCAGAAAGCGATTTTCGAGTGGGTTCTGGGGATGAACATTTTGCAGAAGACTGTAAATGTGTAAGAGAATGTTGTTCCAGTTCACCTTCTGTTCTGAAAACTTTGAGGCACTGTGCGCAAGTGTGTAGAACCGCTGTATTTACTTCATCCAAAGAGATATGTGGCGCCTCTTGTGTGTTGGCAGTGGGTGATAATGGTTTTACTACGTTATTGCTTGGGAAGGGTGTTGGCGACACATGTTGAGTGCTGGATAGTGGCTTTGATTTAACAATTGCTGCACTTTCTTCTGGAACTTCATTGTCCTCCTCCATACCATGTTTTGTCCTTTTATGTTCTCCAAGATTATAGCAGGTAGAAAAGACTCTAGAACACACTGGACATGTCACCAGAGGATCACCACGATGACACACACTGACATGGCCCCAGCGATGCTTAGCTGTTGAATATGATTTGTTGCAGAGGTCACATTGATATGGGCGATAGTAACCACTCTTCCAGGCAGTTCCAGCAGTAGAGGCATCTGGCACTGACTTGGAAGATGCAGATTCCTTGCTATGAATCTTGTTGTGTAGTGCAAGGTGACCCTTACTGGAGAATGCCTTGCTGCAGATGCTGCATGTGTGCAAATTGCCCTCTTCCTGGCCATCCTCAAACCTAGAAAACATATCCCCATTTAGATATAACATATCCAAGAACTGATATAGCAAATCATGTAATTCAAAACAAAATGGTTTCTTCGTCTACTCCTCTCCCCCACCCAACCAACAATTACCTAGTAGGTAGGAAAAGTATTGTGTTTCACTGCAAATTCTGATAATCGGATTTTACTCAAAATATTTGTTTTGAGTACCCTGAATTAAAAAAGAGGTGTTTTAGAAAAAGATCTGTATACAACTGTGAACTAAAAAAAAAAAAAAAAAATTGGATGAATACAAACTTATTTTAAATTCAATGACACAAAGATTTTCAAGAAAATCCTGCCACTTCAAACTACATTTAGATGGCTGAAATTATTTATCTCCTCAAGGATGGCTCTAACGATTTTGATACAACACACATTTAAAATATTACATTTCAAATAAAATGTACACGTTGAATTTTCAAGGAAGTTTGAAGGAATTTTGTATTTTATAAACTGATAAGCGTTAAGAGATAGACAAAAATATAAAACAGATCTCTTAAAGGGTCTGTAATTAAAATTAAAAGTTGAGGTTTACTAACCTATGGTTATTGCTAATTATTGCCCAATAGAGTGCACTCTAATACAAATGCTAGGTGACAGTAGGTTAGGTAACCTGGAGTCTGTTAGCAATTTGGTAATGCTGCAATTTTGCGTGCGATTTCACATCTCCCAGGTGGCAATTTATGTATGGTATTGGATCTTAAAATCTATTTCATTACTTTCTCTAACAAATCTTATGAATGTACATAGTAGGTAGCAAAGATGCATTACACCCAAAATTCTAATACAGATATCAGAAACATGTTTTGAGGACCCTGACCACAGGGTTAGTACCTAATATACACCTTATAAAACCAGATATCCGGCAGAGCTCAATGTCTGGAAAAAATCCATATCATTAAAAACCAATACCATGTATTCAACTTTGAATTGCTGCCACAAAATATATCGTGGAGGTTCATCACTCAGCCACCAGGGACCGTCACACCCAACATAGAACATCCTGTGGAAATTCAGTTGGAAACCATCGACAATGATGCCCACATGGCTTTAAAAGCAGTATGGAAAAATTATACGTAAGTGATGCTTAAGTGTTATAAACCCTACTACAAAAAAAAAAAAAAAAAAAATTCATACATATCAATGTTACAAAACACCCTTTCATTATAATTGTTCTGCATAAGTTTATAGGTTGTTTTAAGAAAAGTTGAGCAAGGCTGTTGTACACTTTTTTTATTTTTATTATTATTATCATCAATGTTATGATTAAAATAAATCTGCTAGATTATAAGGAAAACTGGGTTAGGATTATGGCAAGATAACAGCCTGGGCTGATGTATAGCTATATCCCTTGTCTGAATACTTAGTAAAAATAAATAAAATAGAAATAATCAGTAGGCTGCCCTCCCCTCCAATGATGATTCTGGAAGGCCTGCTACCATTCACAATGAAAAACAGTAACCTTAGTATTAACAAAACATGTAGCAATTTAGGTCCATTCTAAAAATTTTTTTTGGAATTTTGTCTGATGTACATTTACTTAACCCAACTTATCATAATATTGGTTGATGTTTGGAGGAATTTAGTGACAGTGACGGTCAAATTATATGTTTTATTAATTTGTTGATGTAAGTGACGTAGTGTTAAAAAACCAACTCAACAAATTAATAAAACATATTATCATAATATATTTGCATATATATTTTACAAATTGTTCTACAAAATTTAGCTACTTCCATTAATTGTCAAAATGGAACATTAGCACTTACAGAAGGAGACAGGCAAATGTTTATGGAAGCATGTCCCATATGTTTATGCTCAGTTGTCAAGCATGTGATATTACTTTCTCTACACATACCATGTACATACAATAGAGAAGGTATTGTAATGCACCCAAAAATTAGATACCGAGATTTCACCAGAAATACATGTTTTGGGTCACCCCGAATCCAAAAAAAGCATTTTCAGAAAAAGGTGGTGTGTGTGTGTGTGTGTAGACAGCATAGCTATTACATACCAAACTAGGTATTTAAAACTGGTATCTTCCAAGGATGCGACACAAAGATTTTCAAGAAAATCTCCCCACCCCCAATTACCCTTTACATGGAACTTTTTTCAAAAATTTTGATTCTCTTAAAAATGGCTGTAACGATTTTGATTAAAATGTTGTATATTAAAGATATTTACCTGACAAATAAAATGTATATCTTGAATTTTCTGAGAAGAGCCTCTGAAGACTACTTTATTCTGTATTAATTTTACAGAATTTACATAACTGCTAAACCATAAGAGACGGACAAAAACTTACCATTCAAAAATGTAGAGCCCTTTAAAACAAACAATTTATGATATATACATTTTTTTTCCTGGAGTTGATCATTTTATAAATATTCCTTGTTTTTGGTTTCAGCTTGGAAAAACATAATTTTCTCATACAGGATTTGTCAACTCCTGTCCATACAAACAAAGGAACTTCAGTCACATAGCAACCAGTTTTTGACTATCACTTTAACCTATGGTACTCCCTTATTTTGCTTACTTACAAGGATGCAAGTGATAAGACTATTTCTGCTAATTTGTTCTCGATTAGTATGAAGTAAATAGAAGCATGCTTTTTAACAATAATTTATTGCAGAGATGTAGAGAAAGTCATGTGAATGGAACACATATTTTTTTAAATAGAAATCCAATACTAAAATATATGGTTG
Organism: Hymenopus coronatus; assembly: GCA_030762935.1. NCBI lineage: Eukaryota > Metazoa > Arthropoda > Insecta > Mantodea > Hymenopodidae > Hymenopus > Hymenopus coronatus. The sequence goes on from CM060895.1 coordinate 16,305,463, forward strand.
TACAGTTTATACCTTCTTGTTACACTCTTTATCTGGTTTTGAAATTGACCTATATAAAAATATATGTCATTCCGCAACTGAAAGTGATCATATCTCAGATGGAAGGTCTTTCAATTATATGAGTTCTTCATCATCACTCAGCAATTCCTCAAATATTCAAATGAGTAGCCCAGATCGCCACCTTACAACATAGTATTAAACATAAATTAAATGGACGACGGGTTCCTGTAAAGTTAAACTGAAGATTAAAGTATATAATATGAAGTAATTTAAATCTTGAAATGGATTGTCGCCTGACTGAATGAGCCCTTAATGTGTATGTTAATTAATTAGACTAAAGAAGTTAATTTATAGGATACATGATCATGTTTCTCTGTATGTTTCTCATAATATTATAAATGTATGTAGTAAGCTCAGGGTAGAAATACTCCTGGGAAATGTTGCCTAACATTAAAAACTGGGTTTCTGAGCGATGGTTTTCAATGTTTATGACTGTAGCTTTTTGTGCAGTGCTAAGGGAGGGGGGAAGAGGCCTTTTGTGTAAGTTTTGAGAGGGGAAATACTGTAAATTTAGAAGTTAAAACTCACATGTAAGATGGATTGACCAATAGCCGAAATTTACATCATATCCAAAGCATACCCCAAGCTATCTTCGGTGCCAAAATGGAATTGCCAATTTTAAAGTTTTGCATGTGGGTTAATCTTGTATAAATATAGAGCATTTGCCCAAATTGGGGGACTGTGAAATTTACACACTGGGATAGTGTGACATGCAAAACCTGTGTTTCTCAGAATATCGAACCCGCGCCAAAAGTAAAGGGTGTCGATAAAATGTTATCAAATTCTGCGGATCAGAAGTAAAATAGTCAAAGGTAATTCTGGCTAGTGATTTGCGCGAGGTACGGAAAAGACAGATGAATGTTGAAGGAGATTAATGCCGCATAGCTAAAGATTCTTTTGTGTGTGCCAATGTTCTGTTGTGAGACAAGTTAACTGTGTTGGTGACAAAATTGCTTAATTATATTGCACCCAGAACTTTTTCCATGATTGTAAAGTGAGGGAATAAAATCATAAAACCAATGTAGGTGTTGATGAATATTTTGTGATAAGTTCCCATTCCACTTCCTTGAGATCTCCAGTCTACTACCCTAGGCATAAGAGCATTCTTGCTCACCACTGAGCAAAGATAGCCAAGGGCACTCAGAACTATGTATCCAGTTGCTGCTCTGGAGAGAGGACCAGTCATTGCTCTGCAGACCAATACTTCCAGGTACGTCCTGAGTTCCCGCCTCAATCTAGAGTTTAAAGCTAACCAAGCCCTCTATCGTACTGGGCCTAAACAAACAATTTCTTTAATTCATACATTTTTATAGAGCTAACCATTTCAGAGCTATTCCTTGTTACTGGTTTTAAAATTTCCAATAATTAAGTTTTTCTCAAATTGGAAGTTATTCATTTTTTCTCATACTGAGGGGAATTTCATTTGTATCACATAGTGACTGAATTTTTGAAATTTTTGATTAATGCTTTAGTCCAGTGTATTCTCTAATTTCCGTTCTCCTTAGAAGGGGTAATTAATACAACCATTTTGGATAATGTTTCTCTCAATTAGCACAGGGTATCAACCAGAACGTTTACAAGATAGTATTTATTTATTATTTTATACTTTATTTGCTTCTTTGCCATTATTATTAGGTATTATATATATAATAATTTAAAATATTTAGTTTTTTCGTTATTATATATAAAGAATAATTTTGGCTTTTTTGGTTAAAATACGTATATACTTGGTACATTTATGATTACCTAAAGCTCAAAAGAGAGAAGAATAAGCTTTTATAAGAATAATTTGTTGCTGAATAGGTAGAATGAGTCATGTGAATGGAACACATCCACTTTTTTTATATTGTAATTTTCTTGTGCTGCCATCTCTTAAGTGTAAAACCTTTTATTAAATTAGTGCAGTGCACAGATTGTTTGGATACGTGATAATAAGCTGGACAAGTTTAGTAGTAGTAGCAGTAATAATAATAATAATAATAATAATAATAATAATAATAATGTATATTTGCAATAAATAACACAAGGATTATGCCATGTTTCAGAAAATCTAAAATAACAAATAACTTTATATGTAAAGTGTAGTAGCAGATATTCAGATGAAGCTAATGAAGCTCCATTGCACTCATTTTTAGTTGTATTAAATCTGAATATACATACTGCATTTATTGGGTGCTAAGTAACCAAATAATTATTAGGGAACGGGAGGGGAAAAAGGAAGGGGTGGGAGCTACTTGCCTTCTGGCCTTGAAGAGGGAGAAAAGGAATAGAAGGATGGCCAAAGTTCTAATGAGTTTACAGCTATTTTTACTCTCTCTACATGTACTATGTACATAGAGTACAGAGAAAATATTGTTTTCCACCAAAAAATTTGAAACCGAGATATAACAGGAAATATATGTTTTGAGGTTCCCTGAGTAAAAACAAAATTAGAAAAGGGTCCGTGTGTGTCTATGGACAGCAAGCTCAAAAACTGGAAGACCGTTAAATACCAAACTTGGTATTTAAATTTGATATCTTCCAAGGATGTGACACAACATTTTTTAAGAAATCCTTACCCTACTACCCTTTGCATGGAAATTTTTTTTTTAAAATTTTGTTTTTCTCAAAAATGGCTTTTACGATTTTGATTAAAATACCACACTTTTATATAATTCTTGTGTAACTGGTAAACTGTAAGAAATAGACAAAAACTTAAAAAATAGATCTCGTTAAAATACACAGTTTGTGTCATTTTTTTTTTTTTTTTTTTTTTTTGAGTTTACTGTTTCAAAGATATTCCATGTTATTGGTTTCAATTTTAAGCTACTTAAACTTTTCTCAAACAAGATGTCATCTTTCTTTTTGTCTCTCTTTTGTTTACTTTCAGCAAGCAAAGAGAACCAAACTTCAATTGTTTCAATAGCGACTGCCTTTTAAAGGATTTGAATATTGCTTTAGCCTAGTGCATTCCCTTATTTCCCTTCTGCTTACAAAGAAGTAATAAGATCAATTGTATTAATGTTTATCTCGATTAGCATGATATAGATAAAAGAATAATTTGTTGAAGGAAAGTTTGTTTGCAGAACAGCCAGAGAAAGTCATGTAAATGGAACACATCAGACTGTTTTTGTAGAGTTAACCGATTATGAGATATTCCTCGTTATTGTCATCTTTCTTTTTATTTCTCTCTTGTTTTACTCTTCTCATGCAAAGAGACCTGATGAACTTTTAAAAGATATGACCACTGATTTTGCTAGTGTATTTCCATGTTTCCCTTCTACTTTGAAGGGACTAGTAAAACAATTTCTGCTAATATTTATCTTGATTAACATAAAGAGTGGAGAATAAGTTTTTGTGAGAATAACTTGTTGCAGAATAGGTAGAGAATCATGTGAATAGAACACTTCAGAACTTTGAGGTAGTGTTCACCCATAGATATGGGCACAAGCTCCCCCCCCCCTTTCTTTTTAATTTCTCTACATGTAGCTGTACATATTGTATAGAGAAGGTATTGTATGCTACCCAAAAATTCTATGTCAAGATTTTATCAGAAATATATGTTTTGAGACCCCCTGAAACCACAAAAAGCATTTTAAGAAAAATGTCCATGTGTGGTTTGTGGGCAGCATAGCTCAAAAAAGAAAAGTCTGTTAAATACTAAAATAAAATATCTTGAACTTTCTGGTAATAGCCTGTGAAGACTTCCTTTATTCTGGATGAATTTTCATAACTGGTAAACCGTAAGAGATAGACTAATACTTACATATTAGAAAATGTAGAGCTCATTATAACACACAATTTATTTTATATTTTTTTGAGATATTCCTTGTTATTGGTTTCAGTTTTAAAAGACTTACACTTTTCACATATGGGAATTTGTCAACTCTTGTCCAAGCAAACAAAGGAATTTCAATCACATTGCAACCAGCTTTTGACTATCAATTTAGCCTATGGTACCCCCTTATTTCCCTTTTACTCACATGGAAACAAGTAATAAGACCATTTCTGCTAATTTTTTTCCGATTAGCACAAAGTAAATAGAAGAAAAAGCTTGTTAATAATACTTTATTGCAGAGATGTAGAGAAAGTCATGTGAATATATCACAAGACTTTTTCTTTCTAAAAATATTTCTTTTTTTAAATTCAGGAAACCACAAAGTAAGTGTATGCAGTGAAATCTTTATTAAATTTTTGGGTGGAACACATCATTAACTATACAGTAGTAAGAAAATGTAACAAGGCTATGAAAATACAATGCTTAGTAGCCAAAGGCTCCAGTAGCATAAAGACTTGGTAAATGCATTACTTTCTTAACTGTCACTGCCACCAGCTAAGGTCCTCCTTTACATCATATAAATACCCTGAAATATAAAAACTTCACAGAATTTGTCAATACTATGTGTCTGGAAACACCAACTGAGAGATGTTCTTACTAGGGAACTGCTACATTTTGTTCTAGATCCTTACCTAATTGGCTTTTGTTCTGCTGGGGCTTTGCTGTCCTTTTTGGAACTAAGAGAATCCTCCATCACCACATCCTCTAGGACCTCACATTCCTAGTACAACACAAAATAATGTGAAGTTTAACTCACATAACAGCAATTATTTTTTTTTCAACAAACACTCTTTGGGACTTTTATATTAGGTCAGTTTTAAATTAAGCATTTGGCTATTTGTGGTTTTAAAGAATGTTGGTAGCTGGTGATAATATCTAAACTCTTTCAACTTTATATACATTATCTGAGAATAAAAACATTTCAGTTTATCTTAAGCTATTACGTTAATATTTTAATCCCCTTTAGGATGCACAACATTGATGCGATGTATCAGATATTTTTGTATATATGTTTTATATTTGTCTGAATATGAGACAATGTTGTTATTTTTTTTTTCTTCAAAATATTAATCTTGAGACCTGGGGAACTCTTGCATTTGCGATATATGTTTTCAAATAGCATGTGGGAGAAAGCAATTTCTAAATTTTGCGAGTGTAGCAGCGGCAAAGCAAGGGGGAAGTGGTAAGAACTAAAGATGACAGTCAAGGACGTGATGTATACGTCAGTCTTTATGTGTTTTAATTTTTGCCTTAAACTTAGCTGTTAACAGACGGAGGATTGTAAGCATTCTCAGGAAAAAAGATTTCTCTCCAAGACTAATAGAGAATTTTCTTTCACATCAGTGGTTGTGCCTAATTGTGTCAATGGTCAAACTAAGAGAGGGGTTCAGTTGTGCATTTCACAGCAGACACACCGAGATATGTTTCCACTCTTCCTTCCATCCAATGCGCAACGAATTTTCACACAAATTTGAGTGAATGAGGTTTAAGAGTTTGTTAACAACTAGAACATTTGGGCTCAAAGTTATAAAAAAGAAAACACATTAAAAAAAACAACTAAAAATTCAATACAGGTTTAAAAATAACAAACAAAAAAGTGTCAAGTAATATATGCGCCAAAGACAGACAAGCATCGCAGAGAAGGTAGCAATGTGTTAGTAATGGGGGACCAATATGTAGCCGCAAAAATATAACTTAACTGTGCTGGTGCATCAGGCAAGATGTTAACTATGGTTGCACTGTGTCTTTAATTGTCCAAAGCTGGCTGCCCACTAAACTTTATCAAGATTGTTGCTAGGCTAAAAGATTAGACCAATGAAAGTGACAAGAAACATCCCAGAGGATCTTCTGCTGAATAACTCTGTGAGGAACAGGCAGCCTTAGTAGAACTTTCCTCCACCTCGTTTATCTGCAATACGGATATGATCTGGGACCCACGTGAAGACAAACTGGTAGCCACAATCACTCAACTCACAAATAGGAGATTGGACGCGCACGAGTGATGAGAAAATTTGAATAACTTAGAACGTTTTACCACAATGTGTTATATTATGTTGTCTAAAGGGCAGCGTAATGGTTGAATGGTTAGACTGCTAGGTGGCCCAGGTTTGATCCCAAGCACCCTTATGTGTGATTTGTGGTGGATGAAATGGCACATGGGTGGGTTTACTCTGGGACCTCTGGTTCCCCCTGCCACTCATTCCACCAACTAATCCATCATCGAATTCACTTGCATTTCACATCATCTCCTTCCTCGCGCTCATGCCTGACCAATGATTCCAGGTTCTCCATTCTGTGGTTTCGAGCCATTGGCTTCCCACCAGGCTTCTGACCCCTAGGCATTTGCTTTTAATTCCTAATGTGGTGAGGGTAAGCCGACTTTGAATGTTGTCTAATTAGAAAATTTTATCCATCTTGACTTGTAGTGCACTGCCATCGCCAGTCACCTCCTATTGCACACAATGTGGTATATATCTGTTCTCCCCTCTCCCACCCATTACAAGAATCCCTGTGCAAATTTGAATTAGGTAAAACTGTTTACAACAAAGTGTTAGGTTAAATAAATTGGCTGAATATAAAGTCTTATCCATCATTGGCATTGAAGCTCTGCTGCTATCACCTACGTACCAATACATTTCCATTCCCCTTTTCCTCTCATCCTACCCATATGTGAATTTCTGCGCAATTTTGAGAACAAAAAAATGAAGAAGAGAAAACAATTTTAAGCAGTGCCGCTTAGTTTGATTAAAACATATGTTCAAAATATTTGTAAGTTCTGAAAAAAGTGATTCATCTTGTATTTGGATAAATACAGTGGTATGAATTTGTTGCATGTTGAACTCAATGATAGCAAATTATAAATCAAACAAATTCAATCAACCAGAAATATAATATCTATAAGACATTCAAAGCAGGTGCCAAAAATCTGACAAAAGCCCACTCTGGTGCTTCATGGATGTAATGTGAGCAACAGCGCTGAAATGCATCATCAACAGGCTAAGGAAATTCCAAGCATAAGGCTGACACAATTACCCAAGAATGATAACCATAACAGAAACGACAACAGGAATGCATATCAATAACCATATCAATCTTCAAGTGGAAAGATAATTTTGTGCATTGGATTTTCATGTCGTTAACTTACAATGATTTCTTATCAGCCTCCAATTCAGCTAACTTAATGCAGGTTAACCAAGATCAAAATTCGAAACAATTTAGACGAGTGAGATCTAGTGGCTATCCCATGTGACAGCTTCTTAATATAATAATTGCAACAAATAACTTAATGGTCACAATATGGACCTAACATGTCATGACCTGGAATGCTACTGTATATTTCAACAGATATTTATTAATACAATATTAGGAGGAATATAAATTATTATAGATCATACATAAATAAAGCATCACAAAACAGGATCTGATCATAATGGGAATGATACTATATAATGCCCTACCAAAAAGTATAAAAGATCATTCAGGAAACGGCTCTTTTGCTAAACAGCTAAAAAAACATCTAATTGAAAAATGCCCATACAGACTAGAAGAACTATTAAATTAAAATTTGTAGATAGATTTGTAATACTTGTATATAGAATATGTATGTTTCTAAAATATCTTGTATTTTATATGTAATAGCTTTTGAAAATGCTCTGAGCTTGTAACACAAGTTATGTGAGCAATAAAGAATTGAACTGAATTTGTCATTCTCCGATGTTGTGAACTAGCCTTTAAAGCCACGATGAAAGAAAATTAAATTGAACTTTGATGGAGTTGTGACACCAGAGATAATTAACCATCTCTGATTCTTTGACATGTGCGCACACCAATCATAAGATTGTGTTTACCTGTTGTCAGTGACTCACAGTCACTATTGTGTACATTCTAAGTGTTGATGATGGTTTTGAGTGTAGCTAACTTGAGAATTCCTTAGCCTGACTATCAACATCATGCTGTAAAGAGATACCTTATTTTGAATATCTACGGTTGTTACAGTAATGAATATTTTACTTATCAATATAGAGAAAATTGTTATTGTAATTTATTCCAATGCAGTTTAAAACCAGCAATGAGGAAGATTTTTGGCTAGTGTGTCAGATTAAGAGTTGGTTTCACAGCCGAAGCTTGAGTAAGGTACACCACTTAAGCTATGCTTTGTGAACTTCACAACATGGCAACCAGGTTGGATTTTACTGAGCTGAACAGCTCGAGGAATACTAAATTTGGTAACACTTATGCATGCATCCATTGTTTGCTTATGGTGCTGCTGATTGTAAAATAAGCTTTTTAGGCTAACCAGCAACATTTAGTTAAAATGAGCAAAATATACCATGAATTTTACTTTTCTCCTGCAAGTTGTGAAGTGTATACACATGCAATGAAGTGCAAGCGATTGTAAAATTTACTGTGGAGTAAGAAAAACCAAATGGTGGCAGAAAATTGCATTGCAAATAGTAGATTAGAATGATGAAACAATTTTGACAGCTGCAATTAGCATGCTTTCATTGCATATTACAATCTTTAAGTTTAGAGAAGCTTTGATGAGACATATTTTTACTAAATTATAAAGCAACATTGTATAGATGCAACACAACGACTATGACCAATTATAGATATGAAGTTAAAATTTAAGTTTTGTTTACCAGTATATTTTATATTTATTTGAATTTACTTTTATTTGTATCATGAATAATTTATGGTAACATCTTTGCCGATTATTTACTTATTCAAGTAGAATATTTGGTCATTCCATGCAGGAGATGTTTGGCATACTGAAACATTGTAGATAGTCTTCTGTTGTGCGTATGGGTTAAAATAATGTATTTAATATTGTCTTCAGATAACAACATAGCGATTCCTTAGATGAAACCAGTTTGGTACCTGAACAAGTACTGTATAATGTCCCTATAGTTTTAGATTATGCATAAGCCCAATTTGAAGCTTAAGCTTAAATTGTGAAACTGGGTCTATGTCCTTTTATTTTTAATCAGCTGGTGTAATTCTTTCTTCAAACAATCCTTAGGAAACATGACTGTTCACTATCTATATATATAAAAATGAATCGCTGAAATGTATGTACGCATATCACTTCCCAACGACTGCATCAAATTGAACAATTCTTTTTTTTTGTTGTGTTGGTTATTGTCACAAGGTTTGTGGAGATGAAAATGTTTAAAAATAGTACGGGAAAGTATTTAAAATCTCATATGAATAAAAACCATGCTAAGTAAATGCATTTCAGTTAATGGCCGCCAGATGGCAGTGGTACAAGTTTTTTGTTGCTAAATGGTCATAGTACTGCTCTATATTTCCCTTCCCATTTAATGTTAAGGCAATGCACCAGTTTATCGACACAATGATGCAATACAGCAGTGAAATTCAAATACATTTTTATATATTAACTGTCCTTTCCTTACTCCTATCGTTTAAAATAAAGAATCAAAGAAGTTTTCCTAACGATGAACACCTAGAGTAAGTAGTTATTTATTTTCCGATAGATAGCGATAGTAGTATTTTTCCTTATCACCCAATGTTAAGGTAATGCAACAGTTTATCGAGATGACACAATGCAGCAGTGAAATTCAAATACATTTTTATGTATTAAGTGTCCTTTACTTACTCCTATCGTTTAAAATAAAGAAGCTTTGCTGGCAACGAACACCTGAAATACATACTTATTATTTGCCACCAGGAGGCCATAGTACCTACTGCTCTATTTTTCTTCTTCAATGCTAAGGGCATGCACCTGGTTATGGAGACAATGACGCAAGCTAACTGTGAAAATCAAATATATTTCTTATGCATTAACTATCGTTCCCTTGGTCACATCATTTAAATAAAGAAATTAGTACATTTATGTTGTAATTCTTTAAAATGAACAAGTTATAAACTATGCACATAACCATTCACCCTTCTTAGAATCTGAAACTAACGAGATCCGTTTTAGGACTAATTTTCTATTGCAGATGTTGGTTATTTAACGTTATGTGATACATTAGCTAGCTAAAGAACATGAAAATACCTGCATCACCATCACACTAAAATTGCAGTGTTCTTAATACATTTGAACAAGCAATATTTTGGGTTAAATGGAGAAATTTAATACACAAAGCTATTGTGAAATAAAAGTTTATCAATTGACCAACTGGATCTACTTGCTCTTTAGTTACGTCATTGTTAGCCTTAGAAATTGCTGTTTTGACATAGAAGAACATAAAGAAAGAGGTGGAAAATATTAGGAGTAAAGGAAAGAAAGAGATTCGGAAGAAGCATGAATGTTACTTTGTGACTTTCTCCTTAATGTAATTCATTACCTATGCCAGTGTATACCCACCACACTATGGATGCGCTGCCATTACTGTTATTATGCCAACGACATCTTGGTTGCCAACACTGTTAACTCCATGTCATCCTTTCCACACTACCTTATGGGATTTGCCAGGATTCCCACCACACAATTTACAGCCTAAGGTTGACTCGGTGATAATTATACGAGGCAATATCAATCAGCCGAAATATGCAGCAGAACAAACTCACTGTTAAAAAAATTATGAAAAATTTGATTTAAGTTACTATAACATGGGAAAGTTAAAGGTGAGGATATACTTATTCCAAGAACACCACTAATGTCAACCGACTTTAGTTTTGAATTTAAGCGCACCTTGCATTCGCAATGACAATAAATCCCAAGATGTGTAATATACCACGAATTGTGTTTTTCGCATGTTGTACGTTGCGCGTTCGTGAGTCGGCAAAGTATCGGCGCTATTTTTTTTTCTCTCCGGAAGGAAAATTGTACATTACAATGCATTACAATAAAGTGCTGTCAAATTATTTAATTGTACTTTTATTTCACTGCATGGTCGTACTGTAAACGGAAGATTTTGTCTGAGTTTTTTTCATTAGGTACACTACTCGTCCAAAGCCGGGGTGGGCAGCTAGTATATATATATATATATATATATAAAAAAAAAAATCCAATGTGCAAAATAAACTTTCTACTTTCAGATCAATGTGGTTAGTGATATGCATTCCTGCTCTCATTACCTCGATATTGTAAAAACTGCTTTTAGCAGGAATTTTACATCACATGCAAACAAATCTATTGCAAACAACAAAATTGCAGTTCAATGTATTAAAAATAATGCATTTTGTAAGTATACTAATTTCTAGCACCAAGGTAGTACACAAGAATTATTGTAACACTATAATTAAATAATAACTTAATTAACTAAAAGTGATAACACTGTGAAGCTAGCAATATTAGTTTTAATATTTTAATGAAATCTAATACACACACATGTTTCACAAAAATTTTACTTTACGAACAACTAGTTTTGCATGCACTGTCCATTACTTTCAACAATCAAAATCAACCAAAGGATGCTTGATGTTTGACTGCCTTCCCTATGGTGTTGGATTGATGAACTTCATTAGTGGGTTCTCTTCTAATGGATGGTTGAAATTCATGAGGTGTGTTTCATGTTTCTTCATATACAGAATGTACCAAAATTAGACGGACAAACTTTGGGAGATGATAGATAACATTATATCAAATATTTTTTGTAATGCCATATTTATGCTGCAATACTTTGTTTAAGAACTAAACGAGATACTAGCATTACTGTCTCCCATCCAGTTTGTTAACCATTTAATCTTTGCAAGAGTGCAGTAGAATATGGCATGCTTATGCACTGTTTGTGTTCGTCGCAAAGAACATGCATTCCAACATTTGCTTTGAATGATTAAGTGTAGTTAACTGTAAACACTGTGAGGTATTTGAGTGTTCCGGTTTGTTCCTTGGACTATGATTATGTGCCTTACTAAGATTTACATTACTATTTGTATTGTTTGTTTTAAATGCACTCCTGAAAACAGTAATGCACAATGTCAAGGAAATACAACAATGAGTTCATGAAGTAATCATAGGCTAAACAAAAGTGTTTGTTTTATTTCTTTCTTCTGTTCTCTTTTTAAGATACATACAATAATGTAAAATATATATATATATTTATTCTACACAAACAGGGTGGGAGACAGTAATGATATTAACTCATCTAGCACTTAAAGTACCTCAGCAAATAGCGTGCCTTAACAAAAAGGCTTTCAAATAATGTTATCAGCTGCAAAAGTTTGTTGGTCTAATTTTCGGACACCTGTATAGCTGAAAGCAGTGGAGATTGCATGCAACACACAAAGTTTTGTGAAACACTCTCTGAGAGAGAGACAGAGAGATATTCCATTAAAATATCAAAAGCAATACTAATTAAATTATAAACTAAAATCTATCTCATTATAAATTAATATTAATATTCTAGTATTTGAGTATGGCTATAATTACAAGATTATAGATTACTGTATTCTCATACATATGCAAACACTGAGTTAATTCTTTATATAATGACTTTTAAAACAGTAGAATCACAATTTTGTTGAACATCACTACTTGAATTTTAATCTACATTTTATTGGCTACGATAATGTAATAATTATATAGAAGAACAGTTGTATAAGTAGTAGTATAAACACGAGTATACCCTGTTGTTTCCCCTTATTTTGCTCCATATGACCGAGCAGGATGACTCAGGCAGTAACATTTGTGGTCATAGGTTTAATCTTCAGCAACTGCCCATTCTGACCCATGGGTTTTTCATGGTTTCCCTGAGTCAGCTGACAAAAGCTGGGATGGTTCATCTTCTATCATGACTTTCCTGTTCATTTCCCATACCCATCACTTCCTTTAGTGTCATCTGTTTCAGGGCTGAAGAACCATATGATAGCATCTCAAAGAGTCGCAGCTGGGCAATGGCTGTGAACTCTGTAATGCTGTGATTACACGATGCCAATTGATGAGACTTATTAGAAGACAGTTGACTGGCATAAAATTATTGGCTGCATGGGAACTCTTTGATTCAACTGCCTAGCCAATTGCATTCACAATTGTCATACCAATCTACTGTCTCGAGGATTGGATTGAAGACAACCAGCTGGACCCAGCTGTACCCCCACCATCCAGAATGCAACACTGTCAGGACACTGTTGCCATGTGAATCTATAGGACAATAGTTGCGACACTAGCTAAGCTAGTGAAGTGTAGCGCCTTGAAGTGTAGCGCCCTGATAACTTAAAACTTCTAATTTGCTTAACTATGGCTCCAAAGTGGAGTGAACATTTGAACATGAAGTTTATTGAGCTGTTTAGGGAGCAACAGTGTTTGTGGGACCAGCAAGGATAAAAATGCCTGTCAAATGGCACTCTGCAAGATTACCTCTCAGATTTTCTGGTTATCTTTAACTTCTCCTCTAGAACTTTGCATGACTCGGCAATACATTTCCCACAAAGAACACAACAGGCACTGCACACCTATCTATTGCTGTGTCAATAACTTCCCCGTGTGAAGAGGTCCTTGTTCAACTGGGCTGGCCAGTGACTGTCTCGCAACCATTAGAGGACAACTGCCCTGACAATTGTCTCATCAACTGGCATTGTTGCAGGTTAACTCTGGCCTTTGAGGAATCCCTGGAAGCTTGGGACTTTGGGTAGGGCTGGGCAGCATCGGGTGAGTTAGATTTGGAAACATAGGACTCCTTCCATGCTCGCACCTGTCATCATCTGGATCTGGTCACCCTTCAAGTCTCTTCCCCCTCCTGGGATGACAAGTTGCAAAAGGCCACAGTAGCCTACATGTAGTGCTCTGCCCCAGTGGCTAAAGTCTCCATCTGCAATAGTCCTTTTCCTATTGTGCATGTCAACAATGGCATTTTTCTAGGTTTCTCTTATTGGCTGCTGGACCCACATTTCAATATAAACAAAATTGGTATTTGATTTAAAGCAGTACTCTGCCCTCCTAAACTTGAAGAATTACAGTAAATTATATTTTTCCCAAATCAATCACAAATGAAATAAGCAGATGTAAATTAACAGTACACTATGAAATATGTTGGAGATAACCTCTTGTGCTTAAACTCAGAAGCACAAACAGTTCCATACAGATGTCAGTCCATAGTTGGAGGAATATTATTTTGAAGCTGTATAACTGGACTAGGTCCCCTCTTCAATGTTCTATGGTGGAGAAAAATGTCAACTTGGCTCCCTTATGCAAAATTTCAATTAAACATTTAAAAATCGATAATTTTATGCTTATCTTACCACAGAATTGCTATCAATAATGACATCCTGGCTGTCTTCCATTTCTAGGCCCATCACCTCTTCATCTATATCGTCTTCTAATGGAGTTGCTGGGCCTGATACAGGGCTATTTGATCTCCCATTGGTTGCCTCCGATGGTACTGGTAGCTAAAATTCCACAATAATACAGTTTCACAATATTGGTGGTTCATCCTCATAATACCTAGCACAGTATAGCATATATAGAGCAGATGTTCTCAGGCTCAAGCCAGGTGAACTGTTGGTAGAACATCTATGTTTCAGGAGCACACATCTCTTCCATCTTCAGATGCTGAATGTCTTAGACATGAAAAACTTTCACCAACAATTAACCTGACTTTGATTCCTGAGAACATCTAGAATAATTTGACTGCAAGTTAAATAGACGCCTTTCTTTATTAAATACTGTGACTATGCCTTGCTGCCATAATTGCTGCACATGTGGGCCACCTGTTTCAAAAGTCATACCTGATTGTTGCCGTCCATTGCTACACCTGTGCAAGTGGGCACGTGCATAGTCCATGAGTACTTTACATCAAAGCTTCGATTGTTGCACTTGTGGTGGTTTGCAGTGACTTCTGAAAGCTTCTGCTGTCATTGAAGAGAATGAGCCCAGGAGAATCAACTGGGAATACACTGTGCAGTAGTTGATTCCAAGTTTTGATAGGAAGCTCAGAGTGTACAATAGCCACTGCCACGCATTGAGCACAGAAAGATGATTATTTGTTATCAGTGGAGTTTAATGTTGCGATGGAGATGATGAAGAAAGTGGAAATGGAAATGATATCAGGATTGAAGAAGTTGAGAACCGAGATAATAACTTGAATTGAGTGATGGAGAGAAAAAACAAAGTCGATGAACTTGCCAGCATGGAGGACATAGAAGAACTTGGAGAGAAAGTGAAAAATCTTGAAAGAAAGGTGGAAGTGCTTGGTGGAATGATGAAAGGCCATGACCAAGCCTAACGCCCTGGAAGGAAGAGCCAATGGCAGCACCATTTAACAGGGAACTGAATGCCATGGTGCAAAAGATGCTTGATGGAAGGCTGAAAGACTTGAAGGTCAAGATGACAGGATGCGAAACCACATCTGCATGTGACATGCCATCCCCATCTTTGAGTCTTCTGCTATCGCTACTTATAACCGATGGTCAGCAAAAGAGGAAGCTGCATAGCTGATAACAAGCCTCCAGGAACAGATGGCAGAAGTACTGAATGTTGGTGGTATTCAGAAACATCTGGGAGACCCTCGAATATCAATTTAGGAACCTTTGCTTGGTTGCAGCCAAATGCAGTTAGCTCAAATCAAGGCTGAACCAACCAGGGGAGATGATGCCATCTAGTTACATGTACCAGGAAGCTGCCCACTCCTTTGTCAACAGGTTGCACGATGCTGAGATATGACAGCACCTAATGCTTGGCAACTACAATCTACAAGGCATTAAAGGCAGCACTAAGGATGGAGCTGGCCAAGGTAACAGTTGCACCAACCTCTAAGATGAGAAATATTTGCTGTGACAAACACTTCAGATTCTCCTGTGGCGATGACAGGAATTTGGGGGAGGTCCTAAGCTACAGGGTAACTCCAGGAGCGCTTGCTCAGCAAGCTGCACATAGTCACTTTTTGTATATTGAATATATTTTTCTATATACACAGATAATTAACATTTAAAGCTTCACTAACTTTACTTAAATGTAGTGCACATGTTTCACAGATTCTCCATCACTGATGCATTCCCTCTGGAATCTTGAGGCTCACCCATGGGAAATCTGGTGAATCTGTGGAGTGGGTTGTCTACAATGGGAGTTTAAAAATTCATTAACATTGTCTCATAGATTTTAAATAAATAATCTGCTAAGTTCCAAGTTCTGTTGGTCATTGCACATGTTTTAGAAGATGGATCCTGTTTTTAATGTAGTGGCTTTAATTCCAGAAATGGATTTGATGTTTTGCTGATTTTTCAGTATACTTGTACTTTGGGTACCCAAGGTGTTCCTTGAGATGGGTTTTCCTTTGGTTCTCCTTTTCTGATGATGCAGCATATATTCACAGCATGTACTAGTTAAGTAAAGTTAGTGAAGCCATAAGTGTTAATTTCGACTCAGTTACTTATAGAAATTAAAGTACATCACTTAGCCAGCATGAAGGTATATTAATAAGAATAAAAATAATGAAAATATCAGTGTACACTTCTTGTACTATAGAGCATTTGAGTATCCAAATACTGACCAACCGAAATATTGGTTAACTGAAACTATTCCAGATGACAAATTCAAATGTGTGTGCACACCATGAAGTTCTGATTCAGGAGAAAACAATATAAGAAATTGATTTGAAGGATACAGTGTACACGTAGCAGAAGGTTGGTCTGTTAAGAACACTACACTAGCAAAAACTTGGAATATGCTCCATCAAATTAGTAGTCTATCACTGCACCTGAAGAGCAAAATTGTATCACTAGCTAGAGTAATTAAAGAATCTTAAAAAAAAAGTCTGATGTGTTCCATTCACGTGACTTTCTCTACATCTCTGTGACAAATTATTGTTAATAAGCTTATTCTTCTATTTCATACTAAAACATTAGCAGAAACAGTCTTTTTACTTAGATCCTAGAAGGACAAGGTCTGTTAAAATATATATTGCAAATTTTTAATTTCCACGGTCTACGTATATTCAATTTTTGATTGTTTTGTTATGTTGGTACTCATGTCCCTCACTTATGCTGACAATCTTGGCCATTATGAATGTTCAGTTAATGGTTGACGGCTATTTTGCTTGGACTTGTTTTGGCTCATCTTCAATTTATGCCTATTCCAAAAAATTGAACAAAGAATCTGTATAAAATTTTGTGTGAAAAACAAAATTAAGTGTGTGGATGCATTCCGAATGTTGACTGTGGCATTTGGTGAAGCTACCTTGGACCAAAACAACGTTTTATGGTGATACAAAATGTTCTCAGAGGGTCAAGAAGATGTGAATGATGAAGAGCGCCCCAGACACCCCATCTCGTCAACAATAGATGAAAACATTGAAGTGAAGAAAATAGTATTGGCCAATCGTTGAATCACTGTTGGAGAAACTGCTAATGACCTAAACATATTGACTGGCCCGTGCCACTTGATTTGTACCAATGATTTGTGCGCGAGACAGGTTGCTGCATAATTTGTACCAAAGTTGCTCAATTTCGACTAAAAACACCATCGCATTAACGAATGAGCGGTTGAACTCTGTCTGCGACAACCCAAATTTGCTCCAGAGGGTCATAACTGGTAACGAGTGGGTTTATGGTTATGATGTGGAAACTAAAGCTCAATTGTCCCAATGGATGCTGCCACACAAGCCAAGACCGAAAAAAGTGTGCCAAGTTCAGTCTAATATAAAGATTTTGCTTACAGTTTTCTTTGATTGTAGGGGTGTGGTGCATCATACATTCTTGCCGCAGGGTAGAACGGTCAATAAGGAATATTACCTGCAAGTTATGTGCACTTTGCGTGAAGTAATCTGCCAGAAACAACCGGATTTTTGGAAGAACAAAAAAACGCCCCTGCTCACACATCGTTGCTTGTGCGCAAATTTTTGGTCAAAAACAACACTTATAATGCCGCAGTCTCCATACTCCCCAGACCTGGCACCCTGTGGCCTTTTTTGTTCCCAAAACTGAAGAGGCCCATGAAAAGACGACGCTACACCACAATTGAGGAGATAAAAATGGCATCAAAGGAGGAGCTGAACAAGATCATTAAAAACAATTTTTTTTAAAGTGCTTCGAGGATTGGAAAAAACGTTGGCACAAGTGTATAATATCTGGTGGGGATTATTTTGAAGGGGACATAATAGATTTTCATGAATAAATAAATACTTTTTGAAAAAACACAAAATTTGCGATAATTTTTGAACAGACCTTGTATAAGGGAAATACACAGGGCTAAACCGATAGTCAAATGTTTTAAAATGTGGTTGCTATGGGATTGAAATCTGTTTCTTTGTGAGGCCAGGGGTTGACACGCTCCCATATGAGAAAAGTTCAAGTATTTTAAAACTGAAATCAATATCAAGGAATATCTAGAAAACAGCTAACTCCACAAAAAAAAGTATATGACATAAATTGTGTGCTTTATTGAGATCTATGTCTTTTGTGTAGTAAGTTTTTGTACATCTCTTACGGTTTACCAGTTATGCAAAATTCAATAAAAATCATTCAGAATGAAGAGGTCTTCAGAGGCTATTCCCAGAAAATTCAAGATATACATTTTATTTGTCATGTAAATATCTTAAATATAAGTGATTTTAATAAAAATCGTTAGGGCATTTTTGAGAAATGCAAAATTTTCAAAGTTTTTTCCATATAAAGGGAATACCAAGTTTGGTATTAAATTAAATGGTCTTTCCATTTTTGAGCCATGCTGCCCACAGACGCAGACACAACAACACTTTTTTTTAAAAAAAAAAAATTTTTTTGATTCAGGGGGACCCAAAACATGCTTTTCTGGTGAAATCTTGGCATCAAATTTTTGGATGCATTACAATACCTTCTCTATACCTATGTACACAGAACGCATAGAGAAAGTAAAAAGTTGGAATTCTTTTCCTAAACAGTAGTTTTACATGAGCGGTTATTTTTTTTTGTCAAACTATACTAATCAGTTCTCAGTATTATTGAGAGAGAGACATCAGGCTGAGTTTTATGTTTAGTATCAATATATATTTGTCCCGTGTGTGTGAGAGTGTATTTTGTACAGTGTGCATTTCTTTTCCTATCTCTATGTTTTTAAATGGAGTAGGGAAAAGTGGAGGGGATGGTGATCCCTTCCATGGCATGATGTCCTGTCTTCCCCTTCAGGTGAAGTCATGTTCCACAAATGCAGTTCCTTGCGAGGGGCAGAAGATTAGAGTTTTACTTTGCAAGGTAGCAGTGACACACACATCGACAATGTTACAAGACCATAGAATTATAAGTATTAGGCAAAAACGATGCCAAATGCTCTAGGTATTAATTCTTTCAACTAAGATTATACAATTCCACTACAGTAGAAAGAACTGTGTAATCTGATAGTACACAGAGATCTCAGCTTCTCCATTTTGCTTGGCCCAATGCAAATGCTTGTGTGAACTTGATTCTGTGGGTGATATGAGACTCACCTGGGACTTTGCAGAAAGGTGAGCACAAGGAAGGTAGAGAAATGTATTTATACAAATGATAGCTTCTTATGTATATCCACACATAAAGCTTTGTTGTTTCTATATTCACATTTAAAGTTTAAATGGGTATTCAAATTCTAATATTGTGATTAAGTTGTTCCATTTGTGTAGTTAAAGTTCAAAGTAAAATTTTATAATTTTATTTAACATTTGAAAGCTTCCATGGTCAAGTTTCATATGGCCATTAGTTATGCATTTTTGCTGTTACAGTAAAACACTTTGTTTAAGGTAGAGCTTGTAAGATTTATTAATAATGATTTCAATTCTATTTTCAGAACTTCTATTTGAGATTTATTGTTTTTTAATAACCACTCTTCATGTTAAAGAGAAGTTAAGTTGAATGTGCTCTCATTTCTGATAATTACTTAGATTCCTATGAGCTCTGGTGTTCTTGACAATTTTTTTTTAAATTTAAATTAAGTAGCTAATCATTCCTCTGCAACCTTGTGGAAAATACCCATCAAGAAAGCAATAGGTTGCAGTTTCATACTACCCCTATGACACCTGGTACAATTTGTTTTCATAAAAATTGATCATATGAAAATACCTGCAATTTGATGGATAATCACTGGTCTGATGTATTATTATATTAAACAATACTGCAGGTCTTTGCAGACAATGTTTCAGAAATGATCAATGCAAGTATTTCATTATGATACACAGAAAGCTGTATTGAATCACCTGAGGTTCCAACTGTGGCATTGAATTTTCCTTCTCATGTGAAGCCATTTTTTTCTTCTTTATCTGCTGTAGCTGCACTTTCAGCTGTTCAAATTGCTCCTTTAGGTCTGCTCTCTGAAAAAAAAAAAAAAAAAATTTACAATATATGCAAGTGCTTTTTTTCATCTCTTCCTCAACTTTGAATCAATTCTTCAGCTTCCTAGAAGATGTACAATTGGAGAGCAACACTGGTAAATAAATTTATGAATGCACAATTAAATGCAGTCTAACACACAAATGTATTTTTACTGTCTCTATCATGTCTGCAGTGGGTAGAGATAGAAATACTATATTCCACTCAAAAGTATGAAAAAGTACAGAGAACTTAAAGGCTGGTTCACAATAATCCAAGAATGGTAAGTAAATGGGAAGCAATACAATACATAACATTTTGGGTCACTATAGTCTGGTAACTGGAATGCAAATTGATCTCAAAGTGGAAAGTGGATTTTGTTTGTTTTTAATTGACCAATGGTATTTTTTCAGCTGCCTCCAATTCAGTCAATATATGAGGGCTGTGTGATATAAGGTTCCCAAGGACCTGCAGTCGCAAGGAGCGCTGTTATATGAGATTCGACAACTTGGGGTGTAGCTTGGTCCCCCTGACAAGCTGTCTGTGACAGTCTTGGCAGCCATTAGAGAGGAAGCTTCCACTCACTACTTCTGCCAGGTGTGAATTAAGCTCTGTGATTCAGTTTTTGTGTGCAAAAAGTACTGCACCAGTGGACATTCATTCCCAACTCTGTAATGTGTATGGAGAACAGTGTATAGTACACAACATGTGTGCAAATGGCCAGAGAGTTCAAAGAAGAACATACAGAAGTCCATGAAAAGCTGCATTCTGGACAGCCATCAGTTTCGGACGAAATGATTGCAAATGTGGATGAAGCAATGCTGAAAGATCAAAGAGTGACAGTTCAGGAGATTATCCCTGATGTCAGCAAGACCTGCATTCACAAAATTTTGACAGAAATTTTAGGGTATACCAAGGGTTGTGCAAGGTGGGTCCCAAGAATGCTTATGGAAGGCCAGTCAGAAACATGTTGAGCAGCTCGCAGACTTCTTCAGGCCTACTAATCTGATGCTGAGGAATTCTTGGATTCTATTGTCACTGTGGATGAAAGCTGGATCCACAACATGATGCTGGAAATGAGACAACAATCCCGCCAGTGAAAACATCCAGATTTACCAAAGTTGCAGAAGTTTAAACAAACACTGGCTGCTGGCAAAGTGGTGGTGAGCGTGTTTTGGGACAGAAAGTAGTTATTGTGCGAATTCCTGCCTATCAGTACAGACCACTACTGTGAGACGTGAAAGAAACTTTGCCACGTGATCTAAAACAAAAGGACAGGCATGCTCACAAAGGGAGTGTGTTTCTATCAGAAACTGCTCATCTGCAAATTGCCCATGTGACAATCAATCTCATCAACAAATTTGGATGGGATACTGTCACTCTCCCTTCAGCCCAGACCTAGCCCCAAGTGACTACCATCTCTTTCCTGACGTGAAGAAACTCCTGGCTGGGCCGCAATTCAGAACCATTGAGGAGCTGCAATGCAGATATTCAAAAGATGCATCACATGCAAAAATGCATTGATCTGAATGGCAATTATGTGAAACATAGGAAAAAGTCTAAGCTGTCAAAAATGTATTATTCAATGCCTATAAACATGTTATACATTGTGAAAATAAATTAGAACCTTATTTTATGAACAACCCTTGTAATGAAGATTAGCTAACATCAAAATTCAAAAGAACTGCAACTATACCCCTACCACTGAATCTTTGCATCCAACAGCTAGCAGTTAAGTTGGTACATTTGTACAGGGAAAAAAAGACATGAAAAGCTTTACCCATTAAGCTTTCTGAACCAATCACAAGACACCATTCTGGTTTGTGAACAACAAATCAGAGTTTTCCTTTGAAAGCTATGTATTACACATTACCATTCATATTTGTTGGTATTGTCGATAGTGTTGTTTATATGTATATAAATGTATATTATATATATTGAAGAATGACAATATCTTAAAAACAATCCTGATCACCAAAATTTTGCAAAACAAAAATCCTTTGCATAAAGGTATGCCACTTAATAGTCAGACATTGGAATTATTGAGAAGCACCAGGGAATTCTTTGAACGGGAAGAGGAGTACGTGAAGGTCAATGGACATTCCTTTATTGCTGCTGATAAAACATACAGCACACTGCAGCAGCTCTTTGATTGTGCACCAGAACTGTTAATAGTAGAGAGTGAAACATAACAGCAAGGATGACAATAATGATGCTTCCGAGATGATGACAGATTTGGAGCCTTTGCAGTTTAAAAGCACTGTTATAACATGCATACATCTGTTTCATTTCTCTTCTTGTAACAAGCAAGTTCACATTAATTTGCTCTATTTTGTTGAAAGAAAGTAATTTATTCTACATATGTTACAATATATTATGCAGGTGTTACTTTCAGGTAATAACAAATTAATTTTATTCATTGGAAGTCACAGCTATGTATAATGTTTATATGTGACTTAGACATGATAGAAATGTTCACAATCAGCTGTTGTTTATCAGCAACTCTGACATCCTTGCAATCACAATATAGCCAAACTTATGTGAAGCCATCCAAATTGAAAGTTAAAATTTGGTCAAGTCTTGTTTCCAATTCCTGGAGTTTGCGAAAGTTTTCAGTCAATATTTCTGAATGCTCCAATTAAAAACAGATGTATATCAACTTTGACTTTGCCGTTCTGGTTACCATTCTTGGTTGTTGCAAACCAGTCTTAAAATATGGTAGAAGGAGGGAGTATGCATTATAATACTTATCCAATACTTATCCAAATACATGACGCTCCCACTTTTTTTCAGAGCTTAATTTACGAATTTAGAATACTATATATATAAAAAGAGCATATGATAACTTAATTTTGAACACACTATGGAAACTCAAGTTGGATTTTTTTCCCCCAAAATTATATGGAATTTCAATAATGAGCGGAGGGAGAACAGATGATCATGGTTGACATTTAGGGGTGCTTGACTACTATGGACATTAGTGCCCTTATAAAACCAAGTTCGAATAAAAACACCAGAAGTGAAAGACAACTTAAAAAAACAAAATAAAGATAAAATAAAAGGTAAGTTATAAAATCCAGGAAGTAAAATTACTGAGGGAGATCAGAAATGAATTGGTATTCAGGAGGTGATGACAGCACAGATTCAACAATGATGATGGATAAGATTTTGTATTTAGACACCATACCTATACCATTGTAAACAGTTTTACCTAAAATCTGAATATGCACATGAATTCTCGTATTGAGCGGGAGATGGGAGAACAGAAATGTACTGCTTTGTGTGCGATTGGTGATGGTGAAAAAGGCAGCACACTGCAAGATGATGATGGATAAGATTTTCTATTTAAACAACATGCTTAATACAACACATCATTTGTTAATTGAATTTCCATAAAAATTCACATAATGGATGAAAAGGAGAGGGGAGAATGGACATGTATCCATTCATGTCTGTTCTGAAAGGTGCAACTAGGGTTTAATCTTTGTTTGACCATCAGCTTTCAATACATTGGGTGTAACCACTGATGTGAAAAGATATATTTTTATTTAGCCTCAGAGAGAAATCTTTTTTCCAATGTGAATGCTTATAATCTTAGTACCATAAACAGCTAACTTTACGGCAGAAAATAAAATGGACAAAGACCTTAATATATGTCACAATCTTGGCACACTCTTCAAATTTGAAACTTGCTTTTCCTCACATGCTATCCAGAAAACATATTCCAAACGCAAGATGACCCCCAGATCTCAACATTAATATTTTAGGGAGAGAGAAAAAAAACAGTTTTGTATTTGGATAAATATGGTATTTATTGTTCAAATTCTTTGCTTGAATATCTCTTTGTAAACTGATGCAGCATTTCAATGTATTGTATGATTTATCTGTTTCACCATATACTCACTATGTTTCCCTGCAGAACTGAAATTGATTTGAGTACACTTCTGTATTGAAATTTGCATGGAAACATGGATTCAGATCATATTGAATCTGGCATCCAATCCTCTTAGAAAGTCGGAAACACCTCCATATCAAATTGTACTGAGTACACCAAAGACGCTATATTCTACTGTACTCTTTGCAACAAACTGCACGCTCATCTTTTTGTTTTCTTCAATAAACTTGCCAGGAACTAGTGTAATAAAACACAACAGACCCATTTTTATTGTTTTCATAATATCCTAATTTATTCTCCTCAAAAATATTTCACTAACCTAAAAACATGCATAGCGGGTGGAAGGGAAGTCATTACATTAATTTAAACCAGTGATAAATCTCAGTATTCGGAACACATTTTGTATCTTACATTTTCCTCTCTGACCATTTCATATGGAGATATTTTAATTTTTTCGAAAACAAAAGACAGACAAGCTCGCAATGCTGCAGGTTGTACAGGTATCACTTGCATTCGGTCAGTACATAAACAAACATGCCTCACTGCTACTACCACACCAGTGTAGGCCAATCAGAATGCCAGTTGCATGTTATGTACAAAACATTATACCACCCTGTGTCGTGTTTGAAAACAATTGATGTGTTTTCATCCAGAAGTTGGTTCGGAAACCTGACCAACCCCAACACAAGGTTGCAGAGCTAGTTCATGTCTGAGAAGCGGCTCTGAATATTCCTTTCATTCTTTTAAGAGATTAATCATTTCGAAACTATGTGATCTCCCATAATTCCTGCTGAAACTTATGTCAGAAATATGTTACGCTATGCATATTACAAGCAACAAACTATTATCTTTGTACATTCTTGTGGAATTACGCATCCAATTTGGAAGAAAAAACATTTATTTTTTCGAAATTGGCTGATCAAAGAACAAAATGCCATTAGACTTCTTTGTTTGTAATGAAGCACACCTTAAAAAAAGTAATAAGTTTCCTTCCACCCAATATTATACCGAATTATGTTTAACAGCTTTGTCAAAGTAAAACCATGTCGACTTACATAAAAGCTTAAAATTATTTTTCCTTGAACCTTGTGTATTCAAAACAATTTCAATTTGTATTGAATTTAACTTATTAAATGCAGATTGTATTCAGATGGAATTGAACTAAAATGATTTAAAATCCACATTGCTGTTTAAAGCAATGCATCAATGAAAAACGATAAAAAATGTGAACATTTTGGTTTTCATCTCTTGCAATTTCATATTTATTTATGCATATAGAAAAATCCGACAGCTCTTAGAAAGGACTGCCATTTACAATGGAATATGGTGTTATAAGGTGAAAACAAAGAAAAATTAAATTTAATTATGATAAATTTCAGCATACTATGGCAAAGTTGTATTATAATTTCATGAGATACACCTGTTTTTTTTTTTGTTTTTTTTCATATGAATAATTTTAACACCACAAATGGCTATTTAATTAGTCGTGTACAATTTAGGTAAACCACTGCATTTAGCTTTAAGAATCCATTTTTCTTAATTCTTTCTTTTAAGTATTTTTCATTTACAAAATGCTCCTTGGATCATAAATTATAATATATTAGCTTGAAATTTTAAAGATAGGTTCAGGAATTACAGATTTAAAATTGTTGTGCACTAGCTCAAAAATATTAAACAGTTCAGTTTAAGTTATTTTCGATAACTCACATTAAAAATTCAATAACAAGTTTACAGAACATTTTTTTCTTTTAGACTAATAAAAAATTAAACATCTGCACAACAATTACTTTTTAAGTTTGCACATCTGGCTTAAATTAAAACTTTAGGAGTGATACAATAAGGTATACGCTTCAAGAAGAATTTCATGTTACTAGAGACTGCAAATTTAGGCATTATAAATCATTAAAATAAATAAGCGAAAACACACTAAAAATAACTAAAATATGCAACATAGAAAACCCTTACATTATGACTATTTACTAGAAATTGAAATTTTAGACTTGGTATTACAATTGCCATTGGAGGCAAAGGATCTTCTTCCCAGCAGCCTTGGAAAGTACATTTTTGTGTTTGGTTTTGCTGATATCTTGAGAAATGAAATATTTATTTTCATAATTCACTAACTAGTCACATATTTTGCACAGAAGTGAAATATTTTACCATCAGTACAAAATACACCAGATCTGAAGGTATTAATGCATCGTTGCAATTTACTGAGTAAAGCTACACTGAATTTCAGCATATTACTAGTTATCTTGCACAACATTGCAATGAAAGCTGAAAGAAAGAGAAAATTAGAATGATGTAACTGTGTTTAGCTCATTGTTGCTTTTGAAGGAGATGTGATCCAATGAAGCCAAGTAAACACCAGAGATAACTAGAACCCTTGCCTCTTGTTACCTCTTTTTACATGGCACAATTGCTTTATCTCAACAATGGTTTGACATAGGGCTGCCATAATTATTTGCCATATAATTGGGATAATGTAAACACTTGTCAGCATTTTAGGAGACTACTTGATCATTGAGAACTTGATATACAATTCATATTTTTTTGAATGCTTATGGATTTTGTTTTTTGATACTTTATTAAGAATTTCACATATTTCAACTTTATGGGCATTAGATTTCTTTACACCAGGCAAACTTTTAGAACATTTTATAGTTACTTCCAATTGGTACTTTGTGGTTGCTGTGAAAGAGTGACTTATTTACTCCCTCCTTCAGGTTTCAGAGCTGACCATTAGATGTCAATAAACATCAATACACCAAAAAATCATTCAATAGCTTG
Source organism: Hymenopus coronatus (assembly GCA_030762935.1). NCBI lineage: Eukaryota > Metazoa > Arthropoda > Insecta > Mantodea > Hymenopodidae > Hymenopus > Hymenopus coronatus. The sequence goes on from CM060895.1 coordinate 16,332,183, forward strand.
CCAATGTTAACTGATAATTTAAATCAAAGTGAACTGTAGTCGAGTTTCCAATTAAATGGTAACGGCAGAAATTTATTTCATGATGGTAATGGAAATGGCTATTGTAAAATGTAAGTCTAGTAAATCTGGAATTTTAGGCAATCTATACTTTCAACTCTCGAAACCAGGACAATCCTAATGTTCCGGGCAGTATGGCAACCCAAGTTTGACATAGCTCGTTAAAACGCTGTACACTATGTATGTTATGTTCTGAGGAGCATGCTGAAGTGTTAAGTGCATATCACATTGTAGGAACACTCAAAAGTGTATTTAAACCTTTGCAATTGGAATGTGGGCAAAACTGCAAGCTAACTGAGCATTTGTGGCTGAATATACAAGGGTCATACTGGAAGTCGAGAGTAACAATTGTTTGCTCCCAACTTCAAATAATTCAAATTCAATGGTGCAACAAAATGGGCTGCAGGACAATAATCTTCAGACTTTATACCACATCTCATCATATTGTGAGATCATTAGCTTCTATCACGTGACCAAGGCAGTTTTTCCAAAATGGCAGACATTGATGTTTTATTTTGACAGCATACTGTTATTGAATTCCTTGTTAAAGAGGGAAAGTATACTGCTGAAATTTACCTCAGACTTCAACGTCTACATGATGCTAGCAGTGTTAGATGGATGAAGCATTTCAAAGATGGGAAAACGAGTATCCAAGATGAGCCTTGTAGCAGTCGCCTGCGAACTGCCTCCACAGTACGCAACAAAGAAAGAGCTGATGAGAATACTAGAGTAGATAGGTATATCATTGCGGATGAAATCACCGCACAACTTGCAGTAGGACCTAGTGAAGTGTAAGAAATGACACAACGCTTAGGTTATTGAAAAGTTTGTTCCAATGAGTCCCACATTTATTGACCAAAGACCACTAACTTCAGAAAGGAACCATTAGTCAAAACCTTCTTCAGAGATTTCAAAGGTGACTGTTTAACAAGTATTGTGACAGGCGATGAAAGCTGGTTCCATCATTACAAGCCTGAGACAAAACACCGGAGTATGGAATGCACCATTTGGATTCGCCATTGAAGCAGGAAGCGAAGACAGTGTGATCTGCTGGAAAGGCTATGGGTAGCATCTTCTGGGATAGAACTGGACAAACCATAAATGCTGCCTTCTATAGCCAGACACTTTGGAAGCTACGTCGTGCATTGTGCAATAAACACACTGAAAAGAAAATCATTCTGCTACAGGATAATGCACATTTTCACATTGGCTGTCACAATGGAGAAAATCAGAACATTTGGTTGGGAAACTCTTCCACATCCTCCCTATAGTCCCAACTTAGCACTCTCTGACTACCATATTTTTGGTTCCGTTAAGGAACAGATTCAAGGCCAACATTATGAGCTGGTGGAAGATATTCAGAAAGGGGATGCCAGTATCTTTGTGCAGCTTTTTTTTTTTTTTTGGGTAGTGTTTAATGCCCACTTTTACAACTTATGGCATCGCAGGCACTGCTTTGTCCACCACAAATCTCACATGCGGTTGCTTGGGATCGAACCCGGGCAGTCTAGTGAGAGGCAAATGGTCTAACCACTCGGCCACGGTGTGGCCATTTTGTGCAGCTGGAACAGAGTTCTATTGCAAGGGGATTTTCGAGCTTTCAGAACAATGAGAAAAATGTGTGCAAGAAAAGGGAGACTATGCTGAAAAATGAGAGAAATGTCTGTAAATAACAAAGATGTACTGGTTCTTCTAAAAAAATAAATATTGAGAAGTTTAAAAATTGTTGCTCCCTACTTCCAGTATGTCCCTTGTATCTAATGCTTTGCACAGTTCATTAGATGTTAACATATGCTAGGCTGCCACTTATAACCATTTAATGTGGGGGATTCCCAACCGCATGCTTATGAAATTGTCAACATTTATCTATGGCCAGTTCCCATTTTAGAAGTTTTTTGTATGATGTACGAATATGGCACCAAAATGAACTCTTGAGAGATAGCAAAATTATATCAATGTTTAATGAATTCAGTATTTGAAATTGGGAGGATATACTATTAAATCTTTTCATTGTTTCAATAAATTGTTAAAAAAAAATTCTACTTTATATTTTATTAATTCTTATACCATCTGAAAAAAAAAAAGAACAACAAAAAACAAACGAACAACAGTATATTAGACTGCAATAAATATTTACAAACCACTTCAAAGCCTCCCTCTGGTTTTCCAACAAACATCTCCAGTAGCGTTGCTGCATTTACGGTTTTATTTCTGAAGTCGTAATAGTTCTCTAAGTTGTACATGCAGCGATAACACATCGACTTTGGAAGCTTATCTGTTTCAGAAACCTGTAAAGAGAAAGAACCACATTTCAGGAAATTATCTCACAATCTGTATAAATCTACAGAATATAATGTGTAAGGGCTTTATAAACTCATTACTTGAAAAAACTGAAAATGATTTTGCTTGTTAACGATGCTGTCAATCACCAGGATTGTATCAGTGCCGCTGGTTGCCGGAATTTCTTCCCGCAGGAGATCTTTAACATACCAGCAAATCTACTGATGTGGGGCTGTGCTTTTTAGCACACTTAAAAAACCATCGGTCTGGGCTGGGTTTGAACCAACAACCTTGGGATCAAAAGACCAGTGCCTAAATTAAAGGATTTGAAATATAATAAAGGAACTATAGAATTGCTAAAATTTGTCCTGTTAAGATACAAGATAGCAAGGAATGAAGGAGAGTAATTAAAGGTAAGTTACTGAACTAACCAGACTGACCATCACTACTTGAAAGGTTCAATTCATGTTATAGGAATACATAAACAAATATTTTGCACGGAGCCATTTTCAGAAAGGGTGGCTTTTAACCCATTCATTTACTTTGATGGGTTTCTCTGTTATTCTATAACTTGCCTCTTCTGTACAATGATGGGTCTTTCAGTCATCAGCATTTGCAATAATTTTATGCATACTGCTTTGCAGATTGGATGGATTACATCATCTGTTTTGATCTCCGAAGTCTCCAAGAGATATCTCTGACAGAATCATTTCTTCGAACCCGTCATAATTTTGCCATTTTGTAAGCAGCTAAACAATGACAATAGCTGATCTGCACAGAGCAGAAAATGCAAGACTTTTGCAACTATTTTTTGAGGATAATTGTATACCGTTTGATTATGTTTACTAATGAATTATCAGAATCTGATGTTAGCAAGAGAAAAATTGGGGTGTCAGCTTCGTGAGAGTTAGTGAGTCAGTGCCCATGTTCAATCTACCCATTGATGAGATGTTATATAATGTACTTTTTATCTTCTTGACATGATACTGTTGAATACATTGCCTTCCAAGTCCAGGGGAAAAGAGAATGGGATACACAAGTTTCACGCTAAACACTGTTAAATAACTTCTACAGCGCATTACATTGCCAGAGTATCAAAGTAAAGGATGCTCCAGCCAAAGATATTCAACACTAATACTTCAGAGATGCAATGCCTGCAGTTGACTGCCTTTTTAGAGAGGCCAACCCCTTTTCCACTTCCTTTAACACACCATAAACATCTTGGGGAACAAGAAAGACATACAAAGAACAGGAGAGCATTACTGACAGGACCATAGCTCACGATTATGGGTGGGAGGACCCTACTAATTGTTTACAGATGGATTTGTGGTCAGGTTTCAAAGCGTTCCATTCGCTTCGTTGTTGACTGGGTAGCTAATATATACAAATTCTGTGCTGGCACATGGTATTCTGAGTAAAATACCAACAAAGAACAAGGCTTCTCCATGCATAAGATGCAAAGTGTATTGCGACCTTAATGAAAGAAATCCAGGGGGGTGGGGGGATAGAAGAATAAGCTTTTCAACAATAATTAATTTGTTACAGAGATATAGAGAAAGTCATGTGAATGGAACACATCAGATTTTTTTTTGACTATTGCTTCATCTCTGGTACATAGTGGTTAATCCAAGTTTTGTTAACAATAAGGTAAGGTCAAAAAAGTTGGTCAAGTTGTATCTCAACATATCCAATCACTCCTGTGAGCTGTTAACTCACACTTCTGATCAGGTGGCAAACCTGTCCTGCAGAAACACAAGCCCCAAAACTAGTCCCAGGTTCAAGCATCACTCTCCTCATCTATCCTCAAATTCGACAGAATAAGGAAAGTAGTTGCATTCATTTCTGAGGATGGTCATTTCTATTTGATTATCCTTTCCTGGCAAGAAACAGTTTTAGACAGAGTTCAGATGAACAACTTGCTGCAAATAATCCAACATTGAGCAGAACAGCAGCAGAAACTGCAACCACACGGTCACCTTTACATTAATAGCAGAGCAACATGACTTGGATATTGACTAATTTATTTTTACTAACTGAAGGTTTAAAAAAAAAAAAAAAGAATAGGAAGCTGTGGGGGGGGGGGGCAAGTGTATTCTGATCTAGTGGTGTATTTCAAAAATTTGTCAGGAGGCAGAGATGTTGAAATCCTGGTGTTGACATTGGATTTTTCAGTCCGATTCTACCTTCCAAATTTCTTAGTAAACTTATTATTTACTTACAATGCAGTAGTTGCTGCCAATAACAAAGACATTATTGCATCTAATGTGCACAAATTATCTATATTCAAGTTAAATTATATGAACTTATTTTTTGTAGAATGTGGAGTAAAACAATAAAACATGTAAAAATAAAACCAAATTTCAGGTTCAAATCCTGATGATGGCATTGGATTTTTCATTCTGATTTAACCTTCCAAACCTAAATTTCTTATTAAACTTATTGATATTTATTTATAAATCCTTTTCTTTTCAATAATAAATTTATTTTTTCATTGTTTCTTAATATGTACATATTCCATAGTAAGGAACTGGCAAAGAACTGCAATTAATTCTATCTACTTCATGCTAATTGACAAAAAATTAGCAGAAATGGTCCTACTGCTTGCTTCCTTGTAGGCAGAAGGGAAAAAAGGGAGTAGTATAAGCTAAATGATAGTCAAATCTTTTAAAAGATGGTTGCTCTGTGATTGAAATTACTTTGTATGGCTAGAAGTTGAAAATTCCAGCACTAGAAAAGTATAAGTATTTTAAATCTGAAACTAATAAAAGGAATATCTCAGAAACGGCCAACTCTACAAAATATCCACATTTTTTGTGTAGTAAGCTTTTGTTATCTCTTATGGTTTACCAATTATACAAAATTCAGCCAAATTCATCCAGAATAAAGAGGTCTTAAGAGGCTATTCCCATAAAATTCAAGATGTACATTTTATTTGTCATGTAAATATCTTTAATATATTATATTGTAATAAAAATTGTTAATTCAGCTAAAGTACAAAGAATGCATACAAACATTAAGGCAGTAGAGAAAGAAGTGCGAGCTGATGGAAGGTGCCTCAATTATTGCTTCACCATCTACAAATCTAAACAAAGTTGGGAAAAGCTTTAAAGTGCTTAAAGAGAAACCTGCCAGGCAGTCCATGTAAGAAATAATCACATAATTTCAGATGTATGCTGCTCAGCATTTTAAGCAAAAATAATTTCTGCAAGAGAAGGTGAAATGTTCTACTTCATCAGTCTCTCATGAAAAGAGAGCAGTGGATGGTATGATCCAAAGAATATGCTGGCTGATTGCAGAACGTGTTCTCCTGAGGACTTTGCAGGTGCAGGGGGTGTTATAAAGTCTAGTACAAATGGTATATATAATTTTCCAAATGAGAAAACTGAAGTGGTTGGACCATCTTTAGATGAGAAATGGGGAATCATTAAACAAATACCCAGTCTTTATCAACTTCACTGTGTTGAGGCAAATGGAACATACAATTTAAGTGCCAACTAACATCAGATGACCCTGAACTATCACATGTGCAGTTCAGAAAACAACCAAATCCATCACCTCTGTCGTACAACCTCTCTCGAAAAATCCTTCCTCAAGCAGGACTGGGTGACTTAAGAAAATTTCACTGCATTCTTATACAACAGATTGTGCTTAAAAACAGGTGTGATATAAAATGTTTTCAAACAGGTCCTGCTCAAGATCAAAACATTAGTGTATAACTGCCATACATAGTTTTCTATGAGGTTCATGCTCTTGCCTCAGTCATATTAAATATTAGTTGCTTCACAGCCAAAAAAATATGATGTGAACCAATCAGATGCTAGCTTCACTTGGTCACTCTAAATATACGAATCTGGATTTTTAAGTTATCACTTTATCCTGAAGATGAAGATCATATAGATCTTTAAAATGTAGGAGTCAATTCATTAACTTACCTGGCTAGAAGCCCGAGGACACTTAGAGTTAAGATATGAAGCATTTGTTTTATTATTGTTTACTGTGCTAGTCATCTATGGATTTTGTATATATGGGAAAAACAGTCTAGGCTTTAGAATAAAAGGTTTATTTCCAATTCACTCACCCTTTTATTTGTTATTTTAGATAATTGACTTTAAACTACATATGCTAAAAATAAAAATTTCTTAATGTATTTAATTTTTTATTTGGCAGATGGTAATTTAAATTTAGTGTTCAATGTTTTAATGCTTAAAAATATTTCTCAATACAATTTACATTAAACTTCTGCTTGCCTGATGTTTGTTTTTTCTTTCAGAAAATGATACCTGTTGACAAAAAAGGTTTTCAAGAGAGCTTATTGTGAAAGTTAGAAGGCCAACATTTCTTAAAAGAGAATTCACTAAAGTAAAAGAGAAGGAAAATTATAGGTAACTTGTACGAAAATGAAAAGAGCTCTAGAAAGAGAATATTCCATATCAGCCTTATGTAAAATGGAAGCTAATTTTGAAGCGGTCATTGAGGGAAACTTGTCAGGCCATGGCAGAACTGCACTTTATCACATTGGCAGAATAAAGCATCATGTAAACATGGCAGTGATAGAAAATGTAAACATTTACTTAGAATCAGCCAAAAACTTCCACAATCGTGTTGTGAATGAAGTTTCATGCTGTTAAAAGCCTTTATATTGACAAACGTAAAGTTTTAGAAAATCACTCAGTTCACTAAACCTATTAGGAAGATGTTATTGCACCCTCAAATATTCAGTCAAGCCATCACTTGAGTTTGTGACTAATAATCTCTTGGTTGCTACAACTTTAACCTCTCTGATAAAATGCTACCATTTTTACTTTCTCTAGCCTGCATGTACAATGTGCATAGTGGATATAGAAGGTATTGTATTCCCCCAACAATTTGATGGCAAGTGTGTGTGTGTGTGTTTGTGCAGCATAGCTCAAAAACGAAAGGACTATTAAATACCTAACTTGTATTTAGGTTTGGTATCTTACAAGGATGCCACATTTTTAAGCATATTCTGGGTAAACTGTTGAACCCTTTAGTAAAGCCAAAGGGCCTTCTTACATTTTTGTATTAAGTTGGCCTTAACTTAAGCAATAGTTTGATATAATGTTAACATTATAAAAAGTAGTTTTGGTTGTTTGTGTGTTTGATATACAATAAACTTTTACATACACACACACACACATATATGTGTGTGTGTGTGTGTGTATATATATAATATGTCTTATATTATTATTGTGCACCTTTTTCTTTTATTTTGGTTATGAAGCATAGTAATGCCACTTAGTAACACCTGCTACTTTTTAATTGTAGCTAAAAAATCTGATGTGTTCCATTCACATGACTTTCTGTACATCTCTGTAACAAATTATTGTTTAAAAAGCTTATTCTTCTATCTACTTCAGGCTAATTGATTAGCAGACATGGTCTTATTACTTGCTTCCTTGAAAGTAAAAGGGAAATAAGGGAGTGCCCTATGCTAATCTTTTAAAAGCTGATTGTCGTGGGATTAAAATCTGTTTCTGTTTCAGCAATACATTTTTTGAAAACTTCTTTTGTAAACAAAGTCCCTGAAATAAGAACTGAAGCTTTCCTGGTGACGTATTAATTCAAAATCTTCTCGGGCTTCTAGCCAAGTAAAAACTTGGCTTGACACCAATGTTTCGAAGAAGTGCATCTTCCTCGTCTTCAGGGTGAACTGATGGTTTGAGCTTGCGGAGACTGGTATTTATACAGCTGGGATGAAGCTAACATCTTATTGGTTCGCGTGATATTATGGCCTGGTATTTACGATGACTGAGACATGGGCACGGACTTCGTAGAAAACTATTTATAGCAGTTATTTGGCTAATGTTTTGTGTTTGAGCACGCACCTGCTAGAAAATAAGTCTTGGAAGACTGCAGGTATAGGATTAGGTGTTAAGGCTCTTTAACATTGCCTGAAGACGAGGAAGATGCACTTCTTCGAAACGTTGGTGTCAAGCCAAGTTTTTACCTGGCTAGAAGCTCGAGAAGATTTTGAATTAAAGTCCCTGAATTTAAAGTAAAAATGACTACATCATTTGAAATAAAAAATATAATAAATTTGCTCAAGACCAAAAATTCCTCTGGATATGATGAAATATCAAGTAAAATCCTAAAAGCATGTTCTGACCTAATATGCATTCCCCTTAACTATTTATGTAACAAATCACTAAAGAGTGGAATATTTCCTGACAGAATGAAGTACTCTATTGTCAAACCACTTTTTAAAACAGGAAAACAAGATAATATATCAAATTATAGACCTGTATCTCTCTTGTCTGTTTTCTCAAACGTATTTGAGGAAGCAATGTTCAATAGGCTCTATAATTACTTGGAAAAGAACAACTTATTTGCCAAAGAACAGTTTGGCTTTAGAAAAGGAGTAGTGACAAATAATGCAACCTATAAGCTCACACAAAGTGTTAACAGCGTTAAATGAAAAGGAACATGTCGGTGGAATCTTTTGTGACCTAGCGAAGGCTTTTGACTGTGTGAATCATGAGATTCTGATAGCTAAACTAAATTTCTATGGAATAAGGAATAACATATTAGATTGGTTCATTTCATACCTAGAGAAGAGAAAACAAAGGGTCGAAATTAATAACTCCAATGGGTATCAAAATAGTGCCTCACAATGGAAATCAGTAAAACATGGTGTTCCCCAGGGATCAATCTTAGGGTCTCTTTTGCTCTTGGTTTACATAAATGACCTCCCATTATACATTAACAGTTTTGCAAGTATTTATTTATTCGCAGATGACACTAGTGTTCTAGTAACAAGTAAAGATTTCAATGAATGTGTAGTTAAATTAAACTATGTTCTAAATTGTATGTCAAATTGGTTCAAAGCAAACAAACTCTCAGTAAACCTTGAAAAAACAAAAAACAATTAAATTTATAACTACTCGCTCACCACAAACGCACATAGAAATAGGAATTAATGATACACTGTTAGAACAGCTAAATGAAGTCAAATTTCTTGGCCTTCAGGTAGATAAGCATTTGGACTGGAAGTCACATATTAGCTACATCACACCTAAACTTAGTTCAGCATGTTATGCTCTCCGTGCACTGGTTAAATTTCACTCAATCGATACACTTAAGTTGGTGTATTTTGCCTACTTTAACTCCATCATCGAGTATGGAATAATATTCTGGGGTAATTCAGTAGATAGTAAATGCATATTCCGGATGCAGAAGAAAGCTATACGAATAATCTGTAATGCTTCTAGCAGACAGTCATGCAAAGAACTATTTCAAAAATTGGGGATCCTCACCGTACATTGTGTTTATATATTATCCACTTTAAAATTCTATGCAGTTAATCGACATAACATTAATACTAAACAAAAGGGATTGATTCATCGTCCCAATGCCAATCTTCGTTGCTTTCAGAAAGGTGTATATTATGAAACAATCAAGATATTTAATGCTCTTCCCAGTAATCTCAAAGAAAATGTTGGGAATTTATACTTTTGACTTGCACGAATGTGTCAAATGAATTTTTTTTTTTTAGTATTTAGCAATGACGCAAGGTCTGTAAAGCCTGATGTTTTGATATTTTACACTCTAGCACATAATTGTAAATCTTTGCATTGGAAATTCTATAACATATTTGTAAATATGTATTGTAATTTGTTGACATTTATGAAGAGTACATAATACAATAATCATGTTTTAGTTTATATAACTACTACTAGTAACTATTATATCGATAATTTGAAAACTATCATCTGACATAACATTAGTTTTACATATAATGAAATTATATTTATTTATACATTTTAGCACTATATTTTGATACTCTTTGTTTCTATGTGCAGGCAAAAAAAAAAAAGTATTCTGTTGTTTTTGTAACCTATGCTTTTAGCACTAGAGCTTTATACATTTTTTTTTCCATAGTATATAAACATATGTATACATGTATATGCCTTGACAAGTTCTATGTTCAGTGGCTTTCTGGCCTAAACGAACCTACAGAATGCTTTCTAATCTAATCTAACCAAGAGTAGAGAAATTCCTTTATGAGAAAAGTATTTTAAAACCGCAACCAAGAACAAGGAATACCTTAAAAATGGTCAACTCCATGAAAAAATTGCATATGGCATAAACTGTTTCTTAATGAAGTCTACTTTTTTTGAGTAGTAAGTTTTCGTCTATCTCTTATGGTTTACTATGCAAAATTCAGCCAAATTTATCCTGAGTAAAGAGGTTTTCAGAGGCTATCTCCAGAAAATTCAAGATATACATTTTATTTGCCATGTAAATAAATATCTTTAATATACAGCATTTTAATAAAAACCATTGGAGTCATTTTTGAGAAAATCAAAATTTCCAAAATTTTTCCATATAAAGGGTAGTTTGGGATGGGGGTATTTTTCTCAAAATCTTCTTGTCACATCCTTGGAAGATACTAAACTTAAATACCAAGTTCATATTTTACCAACTTTTTATTTTTGAGTTATGTTCACATACACATGGACACAGACAGACAGTTTTCCTATATACAGGGGACCTTAAAACATGTATTTCTGGTGAAATCTTGTAATTGGCTTTTTAAATGGAATGCACTACCAAAAATAAGTAATGTGATTTAAGGGGAGGCATCTGTGAAAATTGCTAAAATTCATAGTTTTTGTCCCAGAGACTTAAAATTTTGCAAGTATTTGTGCCAAAGGGTTTTTAGTAAATATACCAAATTTCATGTTTCTAATTAAAATAGTTTTTCCAAAAAAAAAAAAAAATATTTATTGTGTTTTTTCTGTGATTTTTATGTTATATAAGAAATGCTCCTTGCAAAACAATATTTGTTATAAATAAACTAAACTCTGGTTGTATGTTCCTTAGGGTTATGTATACAAAACTTGGCATTTTTATTAAGCTATGCAAAATATTTTTGGAGAAAAAAAATATTGAATGCATAGATGACCTGTTTTTTTCCAAATTTTTAATAATTTTCAACATCAAAATTCAATAACAATTAACCAATTCTATCTAGAACACAAAAAATGACAAGTTTTATGCATCAACTATCTAAGAATATGTATGAAAAGTTTCAAAGCAATTCATTAAGAATTGCATTGCAAGGAGCATTTTGTACAATGAAAAATGTTGAAAAACAGAAAGCGGAGAAAAATGACTTTAAAGTTTTAAATTATGAGAACATATAATTAATGCTTCAAAACTCCCCTGAACCATATGAAGGTCTTTCAGCTAACTGTTTAGCTTCCTCTTCTTTAAACTTTGCTACTCTTAACTCTTTTTTTCCTGTTTTGAATATGCTTAATGTACTTAGAGCACTTTGCTTTAATCTTTGCCTATCCCTAAGGCTACTAATTCTTTTGCTGACAGGACTTATTTTAGTAGCTGAAACCTTTCCTTTACATTTAGAGTACCCTCACAACCCATATTGAATTCACTTATAGCTACAGTTACTCCAATTTGCAATTTATTTCTAGAAACAAAAACTTCCTTTGTACATCTACTCCATGTCAAACTATGTAAACTCTCATTTGCATTTTGAGTTTTTCCTTTTATGCACCTCTCTAATAAATTAGTACTGGATAATCTCTGATATACTGGCATAAATGCACTTGCTACATAGGGTGAAAGAAATGTTCTCCTGTTCCCTTCATGTTTGGGGGGTTCCTCACTTAGCACAATTATAAAAGCACCAAGATGATTCACCTCCAGGACACTTGTGCTGCGGGCTCTTATCAGTTGACATACAGTGATAAGAGAGTTGCAAACATTGCAGATTTCATCTGATCTACATTTGGAACATTTTTCTTAATTGCACTTCTGTAATAATTTGAAAGTTTTACAATAGTTTCAGCTTTCAAACTGCCTGATTTTTTTCCACCAAGAACTTTTCCTTTCAATTTTGATTCTTTCACTGCATATCTAAGGCCTGTTCCCAATCGTTTAGCAATGTGGTTCAGACATTCATCTTAAGTAATTTAAACATCTGAACCATACCCTGATAATGATTGTAGAAGCAGGTAGGTCTTTGAGTCACCATCAGAAACAATGGTAGTGTAATGCAAGCAATGGATCTTTGCCAGATATCCTTGGCAGCTGCTGCTTCCATAGATCCAGATGATCCTGAGTAATTTGCCTCACTTGTACCATTTTCTTTGTGACTCTTAACCCACGCTTTATATTCATCGCTGCATTCACCTATTTCTTTACCTTTAATTATGCATGTGCCACAGTATTTAGATTTAATTTCAAAATCTATCACTAAACCTATACGAACATCTATCACAATTCCAATTCCATACATAGAAGTGTGTCCTCGCTTTTGATAGGTTCCGTCATATAACACAGAAATGTCAATAATATCATGCTCAGATAGATCTGGATTCATATCTAAGTGAGCAAGACGGACAGCTTTATATGCCATACTTAGCACCTCACACTGCATCATTTCACTTTCTTTACTTCTATCTAAGAGATGGGAATTGTAAGTAGAGGAACTCGTACATCCCATGCCCATGGTCATACAAAATTTCTGTATGCCAGCATGTCCCTTCCTAATGCCCAAATATGCATCAACTACTTTGCTTTTCACCTCAAAAGGGGGTCTAGAAGAATCACTGGCAACTCTAGGACTAGTGTATGTATCCACATAATTTTTACTGCAAGAAGTGCATTATGCACTTACTTTACTGGCAAAGCCTTGTGTCACTAAATTTTGATTCCAAACCCTGAAATCCACAATCTATACATGTTAAACTATTAAATATTTTACTCCAAACCTCACTGTGCACTAGTACACAATCTGGATTTGATAGTTCCACATTCATTTCATTTTCATCGTCCTTGGAGAACTTCTGAAATTTTTTGGCACTTGAACCTGCTTCTTGAAAATCTACTGTTGGCCTAACTTTGCTAGTTTCTACCTCACATTTGCTAGATTGCCATCTCGTTATTGCATTCTTTCTTGCTGCAAGAGATTTTTTTGTTTGTTGTTTCTTATTTGACCTAATCATTTTGTAATATGTTTATAGCAATTAATAAAAATTTAGTTCACCTAAAGTGCAAATTTTACAGCTGTGCAGTATTACCACAGTGGGGAGAGAAATTAGCTTCTTGTATACTGTATAGAATTGGTAAACAAAGATTTTCTCTTGCAACAAGAAGGCTTATTTTAATATTCCCTGCCTTATTTATAACTATATAAGCTTATGCTTATTCTAAATAGTACTCATCTACTTGTAGACGCTATAATGATGACTTCTCTCTTGTTAAAAGCGTATATTTTGTATGATATCCACAAAATTCACGAAACATGTGGTGATAATGTTCACAGCAAAGCACAAACAACACTGTTCTTCCCGGCATGAAAGTTTGCAGAAAATCCCAGAAGATGTCTCTGCTAACCTGTGCCAGCTCTGAATACACCTGCCTGATTTAAAGTTCAAAATTCTATACTGTTTTATTGAATATATGTAATGAATGTATTTCGGGAGCCACGCCCACCCACACAAGGGTATTTAAATCATGACATAACAGCCTTTTAAATGTCGCTGTGGCGTAAACAATGGTAGATACTGAAAGTACAAAGTATAAGCATAATTTTAAGGCAAAAAATGAAAAATCGGATTTTTCATCATTTTTGCCAAAATTTCACAGATCCCTTAACAAGTTAAATTTATACATTATTTTGATCTTTATTTCAGCTAATGGATATAGGTTTTTCAAAAATTTAATTCAATATGAGTTTTAGGTAAAATTACGCTAAACTAAGGTACTATGCCCAATTTGTGTAATACCTGTAACCGCTGTAAAGTGAATTTTTGGGAACAATCATAATAAATTTATTAGAATAAAAGTAGGCATGCATCACTTTAGTTCTGTCCAATGATTTCAATTTTGAGATTTTAACCAAATTTATTTTGATTTATTTCTTTATCTTACGTGTCTGAATTTAAAACCTGTTAATATGGAATGCCTGAATATATTCTAGCTAGAAATATAATAGTATATCAGAACTAGGCTACCAAAATTGGTTGTATTAAATGATGCTATAAAATATCTGAAATATGAACAAGTAGAGAATCAATCTGCCATAGCATTAGTCATTAAAGATGTGATCAAGTGGTGGAACTAGGGGATGAGAAAGATCTTTCAGTTTTCTGTCGATGTGTAACCATATAGCTTATTTCAAAGCAGCAACTACCCCTGAACTCCCTTCCACCCTCTTGCCTATTCATTAGTTCATATGAGGATTTGTGTACCACTGCAGTGCCTATGTCTTTTCAAATGGGAAGAGTTCTATGCTGCAGCAAATGAGGTGTGTTATAGTACTCAGCATTGCCAGGTTGCTACTCCCACTCTTTTCATATTTACCTCTCTCTCGCACACTGAGCATGCAAATCTGCCTGGCGACACATTTATTCATGTATATTATGAAAACTATTTGAGCTAAAAATCTGTGGTTTTTACAGTTCTGCTACTAACATTATCACCAATCTTCCTTGAGAATTTTGCAAAATTTGAATATTTTGTTTTAGCGCAAGTAGTATTTATGAGAGATGGAATCACAGTGTGTTACTCTCCAGTTAAGGTGAATGCAATATGTCAACACAGCAGCACTCCGGCTGGCTACCGGCCTGGTGGTGCTCAAGGACAAACCTCATTCCATTTGAAAGTCACTGTAGAGACTGATAAATGTTGTTCAATTAGGGGAATATGCAGTTGCCCCTAAAGAGGAAGTTTCCAGAAACTGATATATTCTGAGTCCTCTAAGAAAATAGCAAATTATATCATTTAGAAGCATAAACAATCCTCATAAGAGTTACAAAAAATTAATAGTCTATTCAAGTAGGAATACTGCCGCTCTGATTATGAAACCATTCACATTACAATAAGCAACATTTCTCATACATTGGTACTCTTCTTTGGAAGTGTTCAAAGCATTTTAAAAGTCAATTTGGATATGTGAAAGAATTGTTGCAAAGTTTGTGCTCTGCCTTCTTTCAAATAACTAAGATGAAAGCAGAAAGACTGTCTGAAAAGGTCTTTAAAGATATCTTCAAAATGACCCAGAGTTTATGAAGAAGGTTATTCCAGGTGATCAAATATGGATTTATAGATACAATCTACAAATGAAGCAACAATCTTCACAATGGATGAATCCATCATTTCCTTCCCTCAAAAATGCCAGAACATTTCTATACAATGTGAAGACAATGATTGTTTTTTGGCATTAAAGGAATTTGTAGCACAGGATTAAGTAGTACACTGTTTTACAAACAAGTGTTGTAAAGATTGAGGGAGAATGAGTTATGCAGACTACTGAAGAAGTGGAGCACTGGTGACTGGTTCCTCCATCATGACAATGCCCCCAGTGACAAAGCTATTCCTGTATACCAGTATTTGGATAGAAGTAGAATGAAGTGTTTCCAATCCTGCCTGTTCTCCAGTTAACTTTTCTTCTCAAAATGGATTCCAAGGACACTGTTTTGGCAACATTGCTATTATTCATCATGAATCACATAAGGGTTTGATGATGTTTAAATAAAATTACTCTGAAAGGTACTTCCAGCAGACAACAGCACTGGGACATATCAACTCCCAAAGAGACCACTTTGAGACTGACAATGCAGAATAGAGATATCAAAATGCGAATTGTGTTTATGGTCTCATTCAGGAAACTTTCTGATCACACATACAAAACATGGACTTAACATAATTCAACATCTCAAACAAAATGTTTTGAGATGCTACACATTTAACCACTGAATTGCCAAACTATTCTGAGGGTTAATCCACATGCTCTGACCTAACAGAATAACTATCTTCAACTCTAAACCAATTATTTTAAGATCCATTCATTTAATTTTGGCAGCATTTCCTTTTCTTCAATTTTTGAGTTTCCCTTCTGTTTAAGTGGAGTTGAAATGTCCTATCTTGCCAATGTTAAAGTTTGACCCATTATCTCAGCTACTATTTAACATAATGAGCTAAATTTTTCAAGGTGTATTCAGCAATCAATATCTTTACTGTTGATAGTTGAAAAATAGTGTACTTCTGTCCATTAGAAGGAAGGGTATGATACTTTTTAACTAAGCTCTAAAACTTTTATTGAAAAATAATGATTTTTAAATTTTAAAAAAATAACTAATTCATATACATAAAAGCCTTTTCGTTAAAATAAAGCATATTTAGGTGCTAATGTGTGGTAAAAATTTCACCCCTTAAGGTGTCAATTAGTTTCTGAGATAATGGGGCATTTGTACAGACAATTTTACTTATTCAGAAATTGCTTTCAAACATAACATTACAAAAATGTAACCTAACTTTCCAAACACAACTTTGCAGAACTCCAAAAATCTCACATGAAGGAAATATGAAATAGGATGCCAATGATGCGAATAGCTAAAGTAAAACTTGCTGATCAAAATATAAAAATATCTCTTCTCTAACAGTAATATTTACAAAGTTATTGTTGTTTTACAAAGTGAGTGTACCAGAGTGTTCTAAAAAAACTACTATGCAGAATCATTTTCAAGAATGTTTTTAAACTATTTACAATTAGCGTACCTATATGAAAGTTATCCTAAAATAGCAGGAGATTCGAAATATTCATATGCAATTAAAATATGAAAATGAAAAAAGATTACGAAATTCCCATTTCGATTCCCCTTAATGAAAAATGTTTTCCTTCAGGAAAGTATGTCAGGATGTTTCACTTTTCCTATCCTAATATTTCATTTTGGTCATATCTTTCTTCCAAATATCTAAGTTATAACTGAACACTTCCATAAGTAATTGAAATGCTCTTAGCAGAGGTACAGTTCTACAGAAACAAAGTAGATATACTTTTTAGTTGTTAAAACAGTGCAAGAGCTGAAATTTGGCAACAAATTAAAAAAATAGTTTTTATGACCAAAACTTTTTTTGAGTCTTTAACATCAAGTACATACTAGGACTTTTATTCTTATGACATTTTTAAAGCTGGCAACTTAAATGTTGTTGACCACACCAGATTATTACATGTATTTACTTCAAATGTCTTTCACCAGACTACTGATTTCTAGCAAACAGCTCTTTTTCTGCTATTTTGTTTTACATTGCTTTAACTTATGGTCATATTGTGGCAGGTCTGTCAGCAATAGAGCTAGAAAAGTATTAAGGGGCGGAGGGATGTTTTGGGATCAAGTTTTTATACAATTTGTATAAAATCAAATGATAAATATGAATTAATACTGAGCTGAAATAAATAGATATTTTTATATTCATAGATTGGAATTACAATTAGATTTTGCTATTGCTTCTTACATTCTTTTCAGCGAGGAGGGGAAATTTCACCCCCAAAAATTGCCATAGTTATGCCGTTGGTTAGGAGATATCTCATGAATTGCTGTGTGACGGACAGTTAGCTTTCTAGCCTTCCTTGCAACATACCATCTTACTTCCTTACGACCACAAAGTCTTAGTGCTATGCAACTGATTCTGCATATGACGGGCAGATGACTGCTTCAATAAGATATCCACAAAGACCTTACCAGGCAACTGTATCTCTGTTGCTCTGACGATGGCATTAGGGAGCCACCTTTCATTACCTGTGGATAGATGGCAATGCCACTACTATCTATGTTCATGCTTACTATTGTTTTAGACTTAACGTGACTTTGGTTTGTAGTATTAAATTATCCAATCCAAATTGGTCAACCAGGACCTTCTGAATGTAGGCCTAGACATTATGATTTAAACCATTAAAAAAAAGAGTGAAAACTTTTTTATATTCCAGATATGTGTATTACTTTTTAAATAATATAGTAATAGTTTTATTTGTTCAAAATTAAGATTTCTGCACCAAATGTAACACCTGATTAATTAGCTTAGTGAAAACATATTTTTATAAAAACCATAAAAATATCTACAAGACATTTAAAACACACAATTGTTGTAGATCAGTATAGGACATAATTTTGAAAATATTTAAATAAAAACTACCACAATTTCATATTTGAACCCTTAATATTGTATGGAGAAGAATACAAATGTTTCAACTTTCAAGATTTCTACAATAAAATATTACTACTATGTATGCACATTTTTTGGGGTGCTTGGTTCCCTTGTCTTCATTCGGTAGGTTTCATGCAATTTCAGCAGCAGAGCAGAGCAAAAACTCAAAGACTTGACATATATTATAAACCCTGGTTTCTAGTGGCTTGAGTACTAAGGTTTCATTCTCTCTATAAAATTAAATTGAGTTTTATTTATGGATGCTCTTTAACTGCTGCAGTTCTCAGCATCCCATTCTATATTGGGTGTGAAAGACTGCTTATTTTTGCTTAGAGGTATTTTTATTAAGATTGAGGTTCTTTTATGTGCTGTAAATCTAAGAAAAGGGTCCAATGGCTTTACTTACCTTCCAAAGGAAGCTATGCTAAGGATCTTATTGGGGAAAAGGAAGGAAAAAAAAAAAAGAAGAAGAAAAACATCTATTGCCCTCAACCAGGTTTGAACTTACAACCTTGGGAACCAGAGGCTAGCATTGTTATCCCTAGACCACAGAGGACAGCATTCTGTCTGTACTCCCAGAGGTCACGTACATGCATGTGCACTGTGTTTCATTTAACAATTCAGCTAGTCTGCAGTAATTAGATAACCTACCCATCATAATGGCTGAGAGCCTCAAAGAAACTTTCAATGCGGAAAGACAGGGCAACCACTCCATACTGCCCTCCCTCCCATATAAAACTAGGTGTGCACATAGCATACAGTATTTTATCTTTGTCAGTCCACTCTAAGGCATTTCTTTCCAACTTTGCACCCCCCCCCCCCATCTTCAATCAGTGCTTCCCTTGCAGAAGCAGTAGTATTCTTATGATAGTATAATCTTCTTGTAATGCTGGGCTCAAATGTTAAGGGAAAGAGGGAGTGGAAACTGTTTGAAACAGTCAGATATACAGTATGAGAACAGGATTATCATGCACTCTTGAGTACTGGCCAGAGTGAAACCATGTACTTCTCTGATTTTTGTGAAGGTGGAGATGTTTTGTCTCATGATGCTCATTGATTTGAAACTGTTTTGTCTTGTTATGCCCATTGTTTACTGTGGTGTCGGGAGTGATGGTGAAGTTAAGAATTACACCTGAGGATACTTGATTATGGTTTATTATTAAGTACATTTGTATACATGTTGCCAGACAGGATATGTGGTGTGGATCATTTGTCAATTGTAGTAATGATCTTGTGTCACACACACAATGCCAGGCAAGAGATGGTTGCCCTGTTGTCTATATCTACCTGACATTATTTACTTATAACATATTTATCCACCATTATTAATATCAATTCAGGTATTAATTCCTGTTTTAAGGTAAAAAAAGAGGGTTAATATCAGCACTACCAAATTATGTAAACAGTATTCTGCAGAAATAGAAGAATTTCTGCATTTTAAAACCAATAAATACTAGCATTTGGGACCATTGGTTAATTTTTAGCAATGTTTTTATAATAATGATTTGCTGTCATCATATTTGAGCTGCTTCATGCAAAAGATTTGCTGATGGAAACATGTGTGTCAAGGATGGAATAGTCTCCTTGTAGCAACCAGCAGTTTTCTACTTTTTCTGCCAGTGAAGCACATGGTATTTGTTGTTACTAAAGGATTTCTTTGAATTAGAACAATTTAGTGTCGATATGCATAAACCTCTTTATACACTCAATGTAAATATATAATAACTAAATAAAGATGCAATGGACAAGAAAATGACAAAGACATAATGTCTAAAAATGCCACAAAAATAGAAAATACCATAAAATGGCTGGCCTAATAAATATGCATCTTCATGATAAGGATTCATGTACATGTTAGCAATGTCATCATCATCTGAGCCTTGATAATGAATAACTTGTTACTTGTAAAGGATTTTTAGTAATACCATCTTCCGTGTATATGCATTCTACAATCAAATTTACCATAACATAAATGGCAGCATAATTTTTTTTATTCTTTCATTACCCCAGGTTTGGTTTAGTGTCCTATATATAATAATGCAAGAAATACCATTTTCACTCACCTCATGCTGTTTTATAAACAATTCCTCAGTTAAATTCACCTTCTAATCACTCACATAGAGAGTGTCCATGAACAGTGTACTAAGCTCCACCAAAGTAGAGCAATAATACTTTTGGTAAAAACAAAAAAAAAAAAAAAAAAAAAATCCATTAAGGCAATATGGAGGGTGAAGAAACATGCAAGATAAATGCAATCCAAGAAAGAAAAATAAGACCTATTGAAATGATATGGATATCCATGGATGAATATATAGAAAGAAAGGGAATGAAAAAGATAAGGAATACAGAGGTATTGGGGATAATGAACGTAGAAAAAGATGTGGCAGCTTAACAATGATGGTCATATAATAAGGATGATTTCTAAAGAAAATGATATGATAAGCCAAAGGAAGACCAAAGCTATACAGGAATGAGAGGGCTATAGGATATGGAATAATTGGATATAACTGCATGTATTGGCGATTTACACTTGTTCAGTATTGTTTCTCCTACATGCATTAATGCATGTTGAGAAGTTCATTCCTGAAATGTCAATGACTTAGAAATGTTCATCTTAGGGAAAGAAAGAAAGAAAGAAGAAGAAAAAAAAAAAAAGAAAAAAAAAGAAGAAGAAGTAATCTTGGTGATGGATGTACTATTATATATGCTACAATCTCATAATTATATAGCATGTTCAATGTTCCTGAGCGTTGTTCATAGAGAGACCAAACAAATAATGGAATAAATGGGAAAATTAGATCAAAATAGATTACAATCGTTATGTCTGCTTAAAAAAAACTACAGCGTTGTAGAAAGAACATTTAAAATTACTAGGACAGTGCAATGGGAATGGTTCTGATTGCTTATAATATATCAATGTTGTAATTGGAGTTACCCACATAAATTCTGGTTAAAAGTCACAATCATAGGCTACCCATTTGCCATGAAGTTCAAAGAAAGCCCCCCATTAGTCAAAAACAACACACAATTTGTGCAATAATGTGAAACTAGTGACATACAGGTTTGGCAAAGACATAGAATGATAAATCCACTTTCTAATCGTATATTATATGCGCCTTCAAGAATACCTGACTATGTTCACTATCCCCTGCATTAGGAGCTGCCCTACCTGTATCATGAAAACTGCTGCTCTTAGAAGATATTTAACTCACCATTTTTACTTCCGATTTGTCAGTAGAATGTCTATAACTGTAGAGAGTTATCGCAAAAATCGATGGAAAGTATCTGAACAAAGTTCTAGAATAAGGTACCACACATCCCATTATGGTTTTGCTGTATGTCACAATGGAATATGAGCCATGTTTGATCCTTGCTTAGGGCTTAAATACAGTCACACCACTAAAATAGTATAGAACTTAATTAAACACAATTAACCTAGCTTAATGGAACCATTGTGACATACACATGAGACAGAAAAAAAACTACTCAAATCATCTTGCTTATTTATAACAAGATGAATTATAAATTTATCTAACCATATAAGGTGAGTTCTTTGATTATCAAATAGCTTTGGTGAGCATTTTCTGGCATATAAAGGAAGGCACAAGTGATTTGATTCTTGGCATCTTGCCATTTACATTTATTAAGAATTTTTTTTCACTTTACTTTTATTGTTAAACTGCTAGCATCCGTGTGTACATGAATGGAGAAGGAGCATTCTTGGGATGAGGGAGTTTTTTTATACAAATTAATGACCCTGAGCATACACATTCAGATTATACAATTTTATTGTTGTATTTGCTTTTTATTCATGAATATCATAAGTGAAGATGGTTTAAGGGTATTGTGAGAATAGAAGTGCTGTTCTGGTTTTTATAAATCCCAAAGGGAGCTTCTATTTCCTTTAAAAAATGACATTACTTATGTGAGCCGGATTTGGTATTTTTGTTTTCTACTATTAGAGCTGCTTTGAAGTTACTTACTGGTCTATTACCACTTTTGGGTCCCCTATGCCACAAAGCATAGTCCAAGGGGGCGGCTAAACTGCAAACACAGCCTAGAGATGTTTTTTATAAGTAGAGTGAAGCAATTGCAGGCAAAGGTCGCAACTGCAGAGTGATGACAGGACAAAGCAGAAGTATCTGTAAAGCTAAAATTCCATTGATTCCAAAAAAAGTTGAAAACTTGGCAATTTAGCAGATTTCAAATCTAGACATGTTAATATTTTCAAAACTTTAAACTTGTGCTGATTTATCAAAGTGCAAGAAATATGGTAGTTTTAGCCAATTTAATAACTCTGTACATTCAAATTATTACAGAAATTCTTAAGGAGCTTTCCCTTATCTTCCAACTAGTGCTTTAATACCAAATATCAGGCCAATACAAAAATATTAGATTCAAACAGGCAGATTTTATTTTATACAGCACTGCATTAGCATACCTTGCATTTGTAGCACTCTGAATTACATTTTTCTGGAATGCTCAACGATACTTATAGAATATCATGTACCATGAAACACATTATTGCCAGAGTACAATTGCAGTATGTTAGAAATTAGTCAGATTTAACAAAATTATGAAAATTGAGTGTTGAAACAAAAAATATGGGCTTAGATGTGTAATTACAATAGGATAACCAGTTTAATAGACTATAACAACACATAAGGAATCTAAGCATGCTAACTAGGTTTACCTACATTGCATTCCAAGAAACATTTACTGAGAAATACAATACAAATGATTAAAACAATGATGTGCAATTAAACTATTGTACGTTTTCTTTTTTTATAGTATTGCTGCATTCATAAATCTCTGTGTTTTGACAAGTATGTTTGAAGGGTTCTCCATAATATTGTTACCAAAATGTGATAACGAAGATATTCCCATTATAAAGGGTAGATAGAGGTATTAAGGACGTACTTATATGCTGTATTACATGTGTTTGATGTATTATTTTGGTATATACATTTGTATGTTATATTTATGTATCTTGTGGGTATAACGTATAATTGTAAAAGTGACGTTAGTTTACTGCTGCCAAAAAAATTCTTCTTATAAATGTACTGTCAAAGTGAGCCTCTAGCTCTTTAGGACCTATAATTAAATATAACTACCAGGCTGGATAGCTTTCCTGTTCAGCATTTCTTTACCTGGAAAGGAAGACAAGTTTGAATTTTGTCAACTAAGTTGCGTTCCTTTCCCTCTTCGCCGAAGATTTCCATTTTGATGGCGTCGTAACGAGCGCAAAGCCTGCAGAGCTCCATGACTGGATCCAAAGCGAACATTTTTGGATCCTACTTTCATATATCCTTCGCACACAAAACTTTCGGGATCAGCGGGTAAGAATGTGTCAAAATGAAGGAACAAAGCAGCCACTTGTCTTCAAGAGTATGCATTATTTCTTGCAGCTGCAACATAGGTTAACGTAAACATTGTCCCCCACAATCACCCAAGCTCATTCCGGTGTATCAAAGCATTGCATTTACTGTGAACTAGCTGGATTATACACATATTAACTAAACAGGTAAACACAAACACACGATTGAAAAAACAACACTGACAACAATTCGACCCGCTTTACTTGCATCCCCCGCCGCCATCTTGTACACATGCTTCCTTTTTTATTTCCGTTCCGCAGTAAGGAGCTACAGAGCGCCCTTAGCAAGAGTAATTAGCTACGAGAAATAATTAGTTGCTTTTATGTTGCAATCAGTGCTCAAAATTTGCAAAGTTAAAATACCAATATATGTTCTAAGTACCTTAATTTTCAGTTCATTCCTCTAATTTGAGGACTACAGTCTCGAAGAATTTCCGTTCGATTGTCATGAATCGACTATCATCAAGCAGCGTCGACGTCACACTTCTCAATAAAATTTGTCGATGCAATTTCTACGGGAAGGAAACTTTTTTTTCTATTCGAACGTTTTAATGGTATTTCGACGTATTACGTGTGTTGGTAGCTTAGGTCGAGTTTTTGGCAATGGCAGGGTACAGGAGGGTAAATTACTATGAACTTTGTCGTCTCTGTACTTCCAGTGAAGGTACAAAAATGCACATATTTCGGGAAGAGGGTCGACGGAGGCAACTCCCAACAAAAATTCAGATTTGTCTGCCACTTCAGGTACCGTAAACCTTTTCATTCTTCTCAGGAATGTGTGAAAAGCAATTATACTACCTTAGAACGAGTATAACTTTTTATAACAATAATTACTTTCCGGCTTATTGCATATAGCAAATATGTACAGTTATGGTTTTGTAAACCACTGGAGTGTTATCACAACCAAAGATAATATGGAATGAAAAACAAGTTTTAAGGCTATGTACAAGCCATTATCTAAGGCATTTATTCCGGAAGAAGCAACACAAGTGTTATACAAGTAAAATCTGTGAAATAATGTCCTACAGTTTTCTTATCATTCCTTAGGTGTGTGCGTGCGTGCGTACATTATAGAGTCACTGAGAAAGTGAGGTTATTGTTTTCAAACTCCTGTCACTTATTCTATTCTAGTTATTGTTAACAATTAATCTTGTAACTATCTTAGCTATTAGCCATGTATATCTCAATAGGTTATTGTAAACCAATTATTCAGAAGCTGTAATTTTCAGTAGGCTTGTATACTAACTTTGCTTACCATTAAGGATTTTTTGGGGTGTAAAATTGAAGGAGAGAGAAATGTGGTATTCAACTTCTTCATTGTTTCTGTTTT
This sequence comes from Hymenopus coronatus, assembly GCA_030762935.1. Taxonomy (NCBI): domain Eukaryota; kingdom Metazoa; phylum Arthropoda; class Insecta; order Mantodea; family Hymenopodidae; genus Hymenopus; species Hymenopus coronatus. The sequence continues at coordinate 16,357,202 of CM060895.1, forward strand.
GTACCAAACTTTTTTAATTGGCTTTCAAAGGTATTTTGAATGGATAAAGAAGAGTGCATAATGTGAGTAAGTTCTTGAAATAGTTCCCTCCATTACAATAGTTTGTCAGTTTTTTACAATAGAGGTATCATTCACAAACATTATCACATATTAGACAGTTGCTGTCAGGATCCTTCATAAAGGGTTTGTTTTGCACTGTGTTGATAGCTGTGTAGAACCGTAATTAAAGGGCTCCAATGTAAGAAAACCTTAGAAATATATTTAATCACTTGGTGGAATAAATTATGATAATTTTATTATTGTTTATAGATAAGGATACATTGAATCACATCATATGTATGCTGCTATACCAATGAAGTAATCCTGTAGAGTCCAGATTATTGTGCTGTTTGAACATATTACCTTCTCAATAAAACACGTTTCTGAAGGGTAGGGAGAAGGCATACAGGACTAAATTCACACCATATTTCACTACCATCAGCATTATTTGATATGCTCGGTTGCATGTTTTAACCTTAAGATGAATGTAGACTAAGCTTTAAAAAAAAAACTGCAGTAAAATCACTGAGATTGATGTCTAGCCAAGCATTAATAAATGGACCTTTTATTTATATACTGTGTGTATATGTGTCCTAAAATGCATATGTGTGTCATATTATAAACTCATGTTATACCTACCTCGGGTTGACAATCTTCTCTTGTTTATCTACACTGTATAAATCGCATAAACAGAAGCTTAAGGGGGCTGTACAGAATTTTGGATAAAACTTCCACAGACAATCCAGATTTGAAAATGTTGAAAATATTAGTTCAGATTTGAAATCCGCTAGATTGCTGAGGTTTTGACTTCTTTTTGGAATTATTGGAATTTTATCTTCACAGATTTCTCGGGTATGCCCTGTCATTGCACTGCAGCTGTGGCCTTTGGAAACAAAAACAAAATATATATATATTTTACAGATGACTAAATGAACCACATATTTTATTTGCATACTCATTGGAACTCTTGATTAGACTCTCAAAATTGTTGCAGATTAGAACTTAGGGACAATCCTATATGGCACAGTGATGTGATGACTTATGTATATTTGATTATGCATGTGAATATAGACGAGAAAATACAATCTTTTTCCTCAGACACAGACTCTACTTCTTTGCATACATTTACATAATAGTAGGAAGCAATTGAACACCCTCATTCCAGAAGTAGCTGCAATGCACATTTTATTACTGATGGAAAGGGAACAAAAATAGTCAAATGTTTAAGAACTAGACGTTATATGCTGACCTTCAAATTCTACACTTTAAAGGCATAGTGAAAACAACAGAACTATAAAAGAGTAATCAAATATTAAAGATTCGAAGCTTTCTCAGTGTTGATTAATATAGATGACTTTACGGTATAGCAACTGAGTTAGATTGTAATTAAACAAATCCAAACTTTCGACCATCTTGACTCTGTGGTCATCGTCAATTCCACCTAACTTGGTTGCTATCTGGTGAAGTCATCTGTAGTAATTAAAAATTGGACAATTTGAACAATAAATATTGGATGTCTCAGAAATGGCTGATGCCATTAAAAATCATTTGAAATAAATTTACTGTTTTAAAGAGATCTACATTTTTTGCTGTATGTTTTCTTCTATCGCTTCAAGTTTAGCAGTTGTACAAAATATTCTAAAATTCCTTCCAATGTGGGCCTATTAGATTATTCCCAGAAAGAAATTGCAATGGCGTTTCATTTATGGACGCTAAGTTCAAGATATATGTTTCATTTGCCGTGTAAATATCCTTTAATATATGGTGCATTAATCACAATTATCAGAGCCATTTTTGAAAAAATCAAACATTTTTAATAGTATTCCATATTAAAGGTAGTTGGGGTGTGCAGATTTTCTTGAAACTCTTCTTACTGTATCTTTGGAAGTTAGAGAATTTAAATATTAAGTTTAGTATTTAATCAACTTTTTTCAGTTTTCAGTCATGCACTGACAAGTACCTGTTTCTAAAAATGCTTTTTGATGGAGCGGTGGAGTCAAGGGGCTTTGAAATGTATATTTCTGGTGAAATCTCGGAATGGAATGTTTGGGTGGAATACAATATATCCTCTACTTATTACGTGCAGTAGAAAAAGTAGAAAGATATGGGTTAACAAAGTTTTATTTCATAAGCTGCTGAGCAATTTAATTTCTTATTGCTTTGACTGCTTTGTGATTCTACTGCACTCTGTAAGATATCTGTGTGACTCACTTCCTCTGGCCCTGGATGCCCTCCTTACATAACCCCTGCATTACAAAGCAAGAAACTTGCAGAGTTGGGGGAAGGTGCATACCAGCATTTTTCTTTCTCTCCTTGAGCTATGTAACACTATTCATGCATACTTGCAACAATTCAGGGAGGAGCAAGGAGAGGGCAATGTGCTTGTGCATTTGGACTCTTAGTCATATTGCTCACTCCCCAAGGCTTGTTATACCGACCAGCACCATCATAGCGAGCTATACAATCTGAATTTACCACCAGCCTCTTTCATTGAGGAAGTCTCTGGATGTGTTAAGTTATCATTAATCCTTTTCACTGAGAGTGGCCAAAATACAATGATACAGTCACCAGATGACCCTCTTGCAAACCTTGGCTGTTAGCCTGCTGGCCATAGCTGGTTTTCATGTTCCTTGCTCCCAGGAGGTGTTGACAGTCATGAATGTCGTGATGTTGATCTAGGGTTGGCATTACACTGTAAAATATGTGTCAAAGTTCTAAGCTAACTTATAGTAAAAGATTGTAAAAGCCAACTTATAAAATTAGACTACATAAAATGTTAGTTCATGGCTGAGCAACAGCATTATGAAATAGATAGTTACAAATTAAGCTGTGCTTAAAAATATATGCAAAGAGACTAAACACCAATTTTATATATAATTATGAGATACTAGCAAGCATGCCAGGTACTCTTGATAAATTCAGAAATCTTTCTTTCTAATATAATATGGTTTAAAGTGTGATTAAGTTATATCTGCAAGGAATTAAATATTCTTATTTCAATGCAGTCAGTAAGAAATTGGTAATAGAGCTAGGATTATAACCTGAGATATACAGATTTTCACTTTCTCTGACAAATAATGTCTTGGCAATTCATTCATCTTCATGATATCCAATGCTGTGCAGCCTTCCTGGGCAGCACTTATTTTTTTCTGCATTTTTTTTTTTTTTTTCTTTCTTTTATTTAGGTTTTTTATCATCCTTATGCATTGTGTTGCACAGGAATTCATTAGCTTCATACTAGGAAAGTAATATTTTGGTTTATATATTAATTCAGTCTATTTATTTTCCATTAGGTTGCATCAACAGTCAGTGTTTTATAAAAGGTAGCCAACTATCCATATATATTATAGAAATTTTATTACAGAAAGCTTTTATAAAACAGCCACAGACTGTCAAATATTTTATAATAGATCTGTAGCACAGATCTTTTACAGTGTAATGTCTGCCTCTGATTTCTCCATGAAGTTGATTGGTGGCTGTTCTGCCCCAGAGGGGGTCCCTAGCATTAGTTTACTCAGTAAATACAGCTTCCTGTCAAAAACCAAGCTGGTAGGTGTGAATCTGATGATGCCGTGCCTTGAAGAGCTGGGCCAGCAAGAAAAGATGCACCCAGTCTCTCTAGTGATTGGCCACAATCTTCCTCAAACATTCTTCTAGAGTCTTGTTTTACAGCTCAACTGTGTTGTCTGACTGGGTGGACAGGTGTTGTACACATCTTGCACTCTACAAATTCCTCCTTCATCAGGTGGCCTGATTGCTGTGTAGCTCCAGCAGTACTCCAAAGCTGCAGAACATTTTTTCTACAAGGCAGTTCATGATTCTCTTGGCCTCCTGATTAGAAATGGCATACACCTACAGTCATTTTGTGAAATAATCCATGACTTACAAGTCTACCAGTGGATACTTATTAACCCTTCGGAAAATAGGAATGGCCCACCTGTCAATGGTGATGCATTTGAAAGGTGTTCCTAAGTTAAATTGCCTGTGACCCTGGCTCCTGTTCTGTGGGCTGCATTTTGTCGAATGCATGACATTGACAGCACCGTCTCTCAGAAGCTGGCCATAGCCTCAAAGAGAAGTGCTGTTGTCAGAGCTTGTCGACTGTTCGATTGTGTCCAACATTTCCTCCTGAAGTTCTTGCATGTACATCCTCCAGGACTTCCATCTTATTGGAGGAGCAATTGTTCTCTCTGAGTCTGCCCTTCAGGTGATCCCAAATTCTAAACAGTGCATCTTCCTCGGCCTTCAGTGAATCCCATTGGGCCCACTAGGACTTAAAACCCACTACTCCTGGGTGCAATGTCTTCCCAAATCTGCTTCTGCCAGCTGCTCCCTCCTCAGACCCACACTATCCCATTCATCCGCAGGCACTGCTAAAATAACACAGACACTGCAGCAGGCTCCTTCTCCTCTACCTTAGTGCAGTGGCCCCACTCTTTTGAACAGGTCTTATTAATGTGGCTTCCTCATTAAAGTGGCTCCTTCCTTCCTTTCTGATACTCTTGGAGTCTTTGGTCCCAACAGGTTATGAGCCTCTAGGTTCTTGGAAATTAACAGCCTAGTGTGGTAGAGTGGTCAGTCCTCAGGTGAAATATCTGACATCACACTTCTTGTATGTTGAGGTACTGTTCCTCATTTCTCTCTAGTTATCTCATCTATTCCCTTCAACATTGAGTCCTGTATCTCACTAAATTTAAAAGTTTTATTATTTCGGTTAACGTAACCTCAACTCGTTTATCATGGCTGTAAGACACTTTCAAATCCCAGTGTCAGTCGTGGTGGTTCTAGAATGAGAACAAGAGCACTGTCTACGATGTATAAAAGGTAGTAACGATTATAAATGTAAATCCTTACGGAATCACTGTGTATAATACAAACTAACTTTTCACAGAATGAAATCAATCAATCAGATTGCAAATAATCAAATCAGCCATACATGAGAACGCGCTGGTAAATTTCCACTGAAGCCGTAGGTGTTGCAACACCGATGACACGATCTCTCTGACGGTTATGCATTCTTACAATATGATTCGTCAGCAACCTGACGAGCCCCTGCCAGCAGACAACACACCGCACAATGTCAATCACATGGAAATTTGTCACCGACGGTAGTCTCGGCCGAGTCGCCAAAACCCTCCGGCCGACGCTTGACCGTCGCCTCGTGGCTCCTAAGGGCATTCAATCTCAGTATTACATCTTCAGCCACCCTCGCGACGAACATTCATAGGCTCACAGTGTTCCGTTCTAATGTCAACTCCAGCAGGGCCTCCTCCACTGGCAATATGTCATCCAACGACGTCACTAGTTGGGTTAGGGCCGACTGGGTGTTCGTGTCGGCCAGCCCTTTGCCACGCTAGGTCTGATTACAGCCACGGATGCTCATGTCTGCTAGTATCGGACACACCTTTCCTTGTACCCAGCCGTCTGAGATAAGACTTGCATTCGTCTGCCTAGGAATTCTGAAGCTCACTTAAGGGGTTGACGATGACGGCCTAGACGTGTCCTCAAGTGCCCTACGCCTGCTGGTCTGTCTGTTGTGGAGTCTCTCCCAAGGTGTCCCGGTTGTGCATACCCCTAGCACACATCACTTGAATTTTCCTGTCAGCGAATTCCTGGTTTTCAAGATGGTATCTTTGCCGCCTCCATTCTTAGTGCTGCCGTTAATGCTCGTGGGTCGTCGTATAGTCACCGAGCATTAGACGCTGCCGTATTTTGGTGTCACGCACCCCGACGACGGAGTAGACAGCTTCCTGGTACAGGTAACTAGGTGGTAGATTCAAGGGGGCATCGTCTTCCCTGGCTGCTGTAGCTTTGATTTAAGCTGGCTACGGTATGCTGCAGCCAAGCTTTCGTTCCCGAAACAATTCTCGAGGGTCTCCCAAATATCTCCGGATATCGCCGACATCAGGATCGCACTCAGTACTGCCACATGTCCCTGAAGACTTGCTATGAGCTGTGGCGGCCTTATCTGCAAGCAATCGGTTGTGGGTGATGACGGCGGCGGCAAACTGTCGGTGGACGACTCCAAAGGTTGATACTTGGGTGGCTTGACGCGTGTAGATATTTCGCGTAAAATCGTCTCGACTTTCAAGTTCTCCAACCTACCGTTGAACATATTTTCTACCATAGCGTTCAGTTCGTTGGCGCTGCCGTTCACTCTTCCCTCCAAGACATTAACGCGTTCTCCGAAGTCTTCTAGGGCGTTAACACATTGGTCAAGTTCATTCATCCTTTCGCCGAGCTTTTCCATGTTCCTCTAGTCGTACGTCAATTTTGGTCAATAATCCTGTCTTCATGTTCTCCACTGCGCAATTTAATACGTTATTTAATTTCTCAACTTCTCTCAATTCTCCATTGCAGCTTACATTCGGGTTTTAATTTCCTCCATTCCGATTTTCAGTTTCTCTTCCATTTTCGTACTGGATTCAAACCCCGATTTCATTTTCTTATCAGTCTTCGTGCTGGATCCCATTTTTTTCATTTCAGCTGCCCATGGGCTAGGGGTAATATGTTAATCTCTGGTTCCAAGGTCGCGGGTCCAGACTCTGTATAGGGCTATGGATTTTTTTTTCGAATGTAAAAATCCTTAGCATGGCTTCCTTCGGAAGGGCAGAAAAACATTTGGTCCCGTGTCACGTAAAAGAACACCAAGCCTGATAAAGAGGCAACTGAGCAAAATTAAGCGGTCTTTCACGCCCATTATAGAAGGGACGCTTGTGAAGCGCAGCAGTTAATGAATGTTCATAAATAAAACACCATTTCATTTCTGCCAACAAACATCGGCTCCTCCACTGACAGCAGTGTAGTGTATCTTCATTTAAATCAGAATTGATTACAAAATAGTTCATTCATGGCTGCACAATAATTTGCTGGACGCGTAGACAGTTAATGACTTTCTCACTCTAACACTCGCAGCCGAAGACTGAGTCAAAACTAAGTTTGCTTACAACTCTTTTTATAGCTTTGAATGACAACAGAAGTTACTGGAAGCTTCTGGCGCATGTATATTGCGCCATTGTGTCGCATTACAAGGATTCTGGTTACCAGCGTCACACTTCCTGGGTAACACATATCAAGGCTTCTGCAAACATGAGGATGGCCACAAACACGTACTACATTTACGTGTCGGCAAGGTAGTCGCAGTATTGTAACCAAAAATAATTGAGGCTGTAGTAACCACTGAAAGAATCCAGGATTTTGCAATTATTGATCTTCTAGCTGCTTTCCTGCCCCAGGAAACTACGAACTCGTGCATTTCGACGATAGCGTGATTCTTGACACCAAGGCAGTGTCAAGTTCGGCTTGTAAAGTGTCATGAGGCATTGACACTATTTCGTCTGAAACGAGCATTGTCATCACACCCAAGACTAGTCCAATAAACGAGTAAGGACCGTTTCGGGACGGACACGGTGCCATGCTCCCTACAATGACTTGGCATCCTTATTGTGAAATATTAGATGCTAACCTTTAAGAAACCTAAAGCTGGACAGGTGGACACTTGTTCCCCATAGGGGACTACTGCGTTAGGTACAGGTTTGGCGCACCCGAGCCCACCCTGGTCCTCGGTGTGGGTTCCTCTTTGTGGGGAGAGAATCAGTAGAAATACCCACGCACGTGTAGGCCGTGCGTGGAGATCCGCGTCGGTGGAAAGGAATAACCTGGTTGGATGAGGGTTGCGTATCTGAGCTTGTGCCTTCTGTAAATAGGGAGAATATGCAACTTAGTACACCGCTTTGGTTTCTGCTTCACCTAAACTGGGTTAGAGTTAGGGACTAATCCACTCCTAGCTAACCGACCAAGTCCAGGGTGAGTGGGACGGCGAGCCCGTTATATCCCCTGTGTAGCTGTGTCATATGAGTAAGGTGACACCCCTCGTTGGACTCTGCGGTGGGTGGGGAGAACTATTATTGAAGATCTTCAAAATTCCATTGGGAAAAAAACAACAAAAAAACGTTAAATGTAGTATTGAGGTAGGAAAAGTAGAAGTCGAGTCCTGTGGTCATCGCTGCTTGATTGTTAATAGATCAGAGGAAGTTATCCCTGTGATTCAGGGACTTGCTAAAATTGCTGGTCTTATAAAGTCGTGCATTAGAGCTCGAAACGACACAAAACTTTGAGCTCCTCATGTGGATGGTAAACACCCGCGCATTGGATGGTTTGACCAATGAGGAAATTCAAGAAAATCTTGTTGATCAAGACGTCACATCTGTGTATCGGGTTCAATGTAAAGTAAATGGAGAATTCGTGCCTACGTCTACCCTGTTTCTCACCTTTGATCGTGTAGGTCCCCCCACAAAGAGTTACAGCAGCATGAAGCCATCGAGGTAGGTCATATATACCGAACCCTCTCGTATGTTATAAACATCAGCCTTCGGCCTCACCAGTGAATTCTGCAAAGGCGAGTCTACCTGCGTCAACAGTGGTGACATCTCTTACGGCGGAGCATGTACGCCAGCTCCAACGTATGTTAACTGCAACTGTGTACACCCGTCAAGTTCCCGTTTTGCAAAGGAAAAGGTGATCCTGTAAATTCTAGTTAAAGAGGTGTCCTCGGAAGCCCGCAAATTTGCGAATCTGCCAATCCCTTATCCCGAAGTCGGCACCTATAGATCAGTTGCAACTGAAATCCGTAAGTCAGGAAATCACAACTCAGGCCTGCGATATAAACGGGGTCACTATTATAAAAAAGGTTCTCTCAGATCACTTCTTAAGTCTTTGACTTAAACATCAAATTCGGTAGTAACATCTGCTAAATCTGGAGCTGTAAACAGCGCTCCAGCAATATCGCCATCAAAACATTTGACGTCGACCAATAAGACTGAATGATTATACAGAGTTCTTCATTTAAAACCTGAGTACACAGCGTTTCGCCTCTCCCGAAACTCCAACTTTCTGATGATAATGAGGAATCTCTTGAACGCGGTTTGGATTTTCAGAGGCCTAGAACCGTGTTATGAGTGTTGACACGACCATTTAGATGGAACCACGCCTCGTCGGAAAAGAACAGAAGCTGAGGACCAATTAAACTGATGAAAGAAATCGTTAGCAATAAATTATTCGTGATATTGGGTCACCTTGTTTTAAAGAATGGACACTTGTACACTTATAAGGTTTTAGTTTAAATCATTTAGTTGCCCTATGTGCAAAAGTCTGAAATTCACACCTGTTGTGCTAATTTTGGGATGGATTTTGTTGGTGAAAGTTCAAGACTTGCGCCCATGTCATTTAACTTTTTCTCTGTTATAACTGTACGTTTACACTTTCGCTCTTTGTTTGCCATAGAACCAGTGGTTTTGAATTTCTTCACAATCTCGTGAATTGTAAATCTGGAAGGAGGGACTTCACCAGGGAACTTTTGAATATACTCTGTGCGAACACGGCTTGATGATTCCCATTTATAATAACTTTTATACACAAAAATGCGTTGCTCTAGAGTCAATCGCCTGTTCATGTTGGCAGCCGGTACAATACTGCCGACGCTAGTCCGCGCGCACAAAGGCAGCCGGTAATGGGGGAATCCAGCAAGGTCTCGGAAGAGGCGAAACGCCGTGTGCTCCGTTAGGTTTTAAATGAAGAACCCTGTATAACCTATCTCCTGAAGAACTGAAACGTTCACTTCTTTCTGATACTTTCCTTTTTTTTAACCCGGGTATAGCAGTTTACCACAGTTAACATTTTTCTTACAATGGAATGCCATCTCTATTATAGTTACACTCGACTGGGAACGTCCCCTGTCTTATTTATCTCGTAACACAAGATATATGTTCCACACGTTTTTCTAGATGGCGCTTAGATTAAGCCAACTGGATCCTTTAATTACAACGAGCATGACTATGACTATTTTATTCGAACATCTGATAGTCAATTCTTTATTCCGTGGTCAACTGTACAACCCCGTCGTCGATTTCCGGTACCTTGTGGACATATGAATACCACAATGCCATTCGTGCTCTCCGGGCTTTCCGGCGTCACCTGATACTGGTTAAGCTGGTAATGTATTAGAATATGCATGTCAAATCTAGACAAATTATTAAGGATAACAAAAAGACATCAGGGAGCGCGTTTGTAGCTTCGTTTAATCGACATACACCATCCTCTATCGTAAGGGATAAGTTAAGGCGCATGGCCGGAAAATTGACTCGTGTGCCAATCGCCGGTCTAAAAACCGTTTTAGGAGCTGCTGCTGTTACGTTCAACGTGTCTAATACTTTGGCAGTGCTTTCGCGCAACTGTCTAGCTCAATTATCCGCCTGAGGTTCTTTCAGTTAGGCTCAGATGGAATCTTAGGGTTTTTCCACGAGCTTGAAGATTAGTCTCCTTTTCACCATGGCGGAGTTAGACAGCGCAATTTGATATTCGTGAAACTATTCTATGTCCAGATATCCACGTCCAAATGTTCCAACATCTCTCTCTCTCTCTCTCCCCCCCCTCCCTCTCCCCCCTCCCTCTCCCCAGAAGGTAAGGCTGTCCTGCTCGAGGTTTGTAATCGTATTTGGGTTGACGCTATTTTTCCAGAAAATCCCATCAGGCCCATTTTGAAAGCTGGAACGGACCGCCATCTTCCGTCCAGCTGCCGTCCTATTTCCCTCACCAGTTGCGTTTACAAGGCGATTGACTTACCGTCAGTGGGCAATTGGTATGGAAACTCGCAACCTACTGACGAAGACCCAGTGAGGTTTTCGATGACGTCATTGGTAGTTGATCACCTTATTTGTATATCGACGCAGATCATGAATGGATTCATGAAGAACTGTCAAACATTGGGATATATTTCGAGAAGGCTTATGGTACATGTTTGCGAGCAGGGATATTACGTTCCCTACACACCTGGAATATACTGGATGCCTTCCGATATTCATTCAGGAGTTTGAGGGACCTTGTTTTCCGAGTAAGGGTCGGCTCTTTTTTTTTCCCCCCGAATCTTTTTGTTCAAGGAACGGAGTGCCACAGGGATCGGTACTAAGCGTCGTGCTGTTTACTGTAGCAATTCTATCTCGAAATGTGTTCTCCCAGGTGATTTGTCTTGTGTGTAGACAACTTTGCCGTCTAGTGTACTCAATGTACGCCGTTTATGGAACGCCATCTGCAACAGTGTTTAGACAATCATTTAGAGTGGAGCTATAAAAGCTGCTTTCATTTCTCAACGAGAAGTTACTCTGCCTTAACTCCTGGTGCTGTATGAGGCGATTACCACCTCCGCTCCGATGATTTCGTTCAGATTTACTTCCATTCATAGGTGAGATGAGATTCCTTATTGGAACCCTTCCACATAGTCCAGTTACTAGCCGTTACATCGAATCGACAGAATATAGACAGTATGACCTGTTATCAAAATATGGCCGTGGGCTTAAGTGTATGTCTTCCTATCCAAAACTCATTCCATCTTTCTACATCAGGCAGGACGAACATTATAGAAACATCCAACGCCTGCAGGTTTTTGTTTCCAAGAGCTTCTTCGGAAGCACAATATTGAAATGCCTAGAATGTTTCCTAAGGGGAGGAGGGTACGCCCACTTTGTTTAAATGCTATATCCCGATCTGGGAATGATGGCACACACATATCTATGATACCTGTGCCTAGTATCCGTACATACTTTTTTTAGAATCTTTGTCAAATTACAATTACTAAATTTGTATATGCATCAATGGTGTTGGATGTGCCTTTGTGTATGGAACTGAACAATATACATTTGGTTGTATAGTAGCACATCCATTTATAGTGCAGAACTGTATACCGTTTACAGTGTCATTCTACATATTCACTGTAGAAATTTGGGTGACTGCCTTATTATGATTCTTTTAGTGCATTTCAAAGCTATAATACTATCATCATATTGTACAGTGCATTCAAGATGTCCTCCACATTTTACATGCTTTCAGCATATTTTGCATAAATTTTATTATAAAACATATGCATATTTTGTTTTAATAGACTTTCTATTTAAGAACTTTGCAAATTATGCTGCTGCACATTTGCCTGTTTCATATGCAAAATTTGTTACTTTTTTTTTTCTCTCTCTACTATGTACATAGTGGGTAGAGAAGATATTGCATATTGCACAAAAACTCAATACTTAGATTTCGCGGAAACACATGAACATTTTTAGAAAAAGGTCTATGTGTGTCTTTAACAAAAATAATAAGTCTGTTATATACCAAACTTGATATTTTAAGATGAGATTGAATTTGTATCTTGATGCTCATTGTTGACTGTGCTCTCGGGAGTGATGGGAAATTAAAAATAACACTCAAGGATAATTATGGTTTGATATTAAAATTTTAAAATTAAACCATAAGTATCCCTGTTTAACTCTGTTGCCAGACAGGGTACATTGTCTGGGTCATTCAATTGTAGCAACAGTCTTGTCACAAACTCACAATGTAGGCAGGTGAAAATTGCCTGTTCATGCTGAGCTTGGCAAGGTTATTTCCCGTACTCTTTAAGAAAGGGTGTATTTGTTGCATTGCTGTCTGTGTCTAACTGATATTATTTACTTATAACACATTTATCCACCATTATTAGCTTCAGTTAAGATATTAATTCCCATTTCAAAGTTCAATGTCTTCCAAGGATGCAACATGAATATTTTCAAGAAAACCCTTCTACCCCAAACTACCTTACACGAAACATGATTTTCCCATTAATACAAATTTGATTAAAATTCCACATGTTTAAGGTACTTTAATGACAAATGAAAAATGCACTTCAGTTTCTGGCAATAACCTCCGAAGTCCTCTTCATGTTGCAGTATAACTTGTAGACCATAAAAGAAAAGACAAAATGTTGCTAAGCAAAAGATGTAGATCTTGTTAAAGCACACAAATTGTGTAAAATAATTTTTTAAAAACATTATTTTACACACATGTGTGCAATATATATATGGAGTTAACCATTTCCGAGATATTCTTTATTATTGATTTAAATTTTTCAATATTTATACACTTCTCAAATGGGAAGTCTCTCTCTCTCTCTCTCTCTCTCTCTCTCTCTCTCTCTCTCTCTCTCTCTCTCTCTCTAATTCCTGGCCATGAAAGAATTGGATTTCAAATGCATCACACAGCAACCTGCTCTTAAAAGATGTGGCTTTGGCCTGTTGTATTCCCTTTTTTCACCGTATACCAACAACAAAGTAAAAATTGTAACTCCTTTTCTGTTAACATTTATTTTGATCAGGAAGAAGTAAATGGAAGAATAAGCACAACAGGTAGAGAAAGCCATGTGAAGGAACACCATATATTTTTATTCATATTTGGTTTATATATGAATATTTACAACTAATATGCACCACTGAGTCAATCTTGAAACTTGGCAACACTGATTGTAGCTCTCGTGCAATACAATCAATCGCTCACACTAAATCAATCTATTCACTTCTTATCTGATCACAGTCATTTCCTCATGTTGTTAAAAGATTCTTGGAATTGAGTTGAGGTGCGATTATGCTTATACAGTGGGTTGGTATCTAATGTTGAGCAGTTGGCAGTGAAGCCATTTGCTCCCTTGCATTCCAGTATTTTAATGTCATATTATCATGTCGACTCAAGGTTGGGCAGCACAGTAGATGGTTTCCATCCATATCTTCTTTAAGTGTACAGAAAGGACACAGAGGTGATCTTACTATACCAATCCTGAATAAATGTTTATTGAGACAGTCATGACCTGTTAGGAGACTAAAAGTTGCTACAGAGGATTTTCTTCGTAATGTAGTGATTCTGGTCATGTTGTTACATAAATTTTCCCATGGTTTTCCTTTTGTTTGTAATACATTATCCTCTTTAATTTTGTTATTATATGTTGATATAATGATTCTTTTGATAGAGTGATAACTTACTGGATCAGATGAATTTGATGTAATTTTACTACCTTTCTTGGCTAGAAAGTCAGCTGTTTCACTACCCTGCATTCCGCAATGTGCTGGTATCCATTGAAGTATTAATCTTTTATTTAAATTCATTAGTTGTTTTACGATTTTGCGGCATTCCTCAATATTTAAGTTATTAGGTGTTACATCAGATGTTATGGACATAATAGCTGCTTTAGAGTCAGATAATAGTACAACTTTTTCAAATTTATTTATATGATATAGTAGGTTTTGTAAGCTCTGAAGTATTGCGGAAATCTCTCCATCAAAATTTGAAGAGAGGGCATATTGCACCTGCACCAGTACCACTGTTATTTGGTAAGCTAGAACCGTCAGTATAAACATGTAGCCATTCATTAGTAGGGTATCTTAAATTTATTATTTCTAGTGTCATTTGTTTTAGAACACACAAAGAGATTTCAGATTTTGTAAATTCTTCAGCTAAGTGTAGATAGTGTTTAATATCAAATAGTTCTAATGGGTTAATATTTGTTTGTTTGTTTTCTTTTAAGTAAGAAAGTTTTAATCTATGTTTGACTTCTTTGATTTTATTAAGGAAACTTTGTTGAGTTTTTAGGTTTACTAGTGGTTTTTTTTTTCCCAGTCATTAAAAGGTAGTCTGATTAATTTTTCATATTGTAAGATGGCTGCTTGTTCAATGTCAAGTTCCAGTCTTGGATTATTTGTTAAAATTTGTAGAGCAAGTACTGGGGTAGTTTTAACAGCTCCAGTTACTAGGCGAAGAATTTGATTTTTTAGAATATTAAGTTTTTCTATATTTGCAGTTATTAGTATCTCTTCACAATATTTAAATGTTGGTTTAACATACATCTTGTAAAAAGTGTTAAAAGTTTATGTAGTGCTTCCCCATTTCTTGCCTGCCAGTCTTTTTAATAGTGGTAATTTTTTCCTTGTTTTTGTTATATTATCAATGTGTTTTTTCCATGTTAATTTTGTATCAAAAATAATACCTAAATATTTGGCTTCATGTTTCTGTGAGAGTTTCTCCATTTAGTTGAAGGGAAATATTTATTGGTTTCTTCCTTAGAATTAGTGATAATTTGTTTTCTGTGATTTAATTTTCATGAAATTATTAGATATCCAATTCTGTAATGTCGTCAAGGATTGTTGTGCTATATTTATTAATTGTTGATTTTGATTTTTTGGTTTAGAATTCCATATGACTTCATCATCTGCAAACATTAAGACTTCTGATTCTGTTTTTTGTAATTGATATGGAAGATCATTGATGTATATATTAAAGAGTGTTGTACTAAGGATACTGCCTTGAGGTACACCACGGTGTGTCTGTTGATATTTTGATAATTTATCATTATATTTGTTAGCAATAAAGCGTTGAATAATGAATTCACTGATCCAATGTAACATTTTGCCATGGATTCCTAGAATTTTAAGTTTATCAAGTAGTTTGTCTCTCCAAATACAATCATATGCTCCTTGAAAGTAAATAAGTATTGCTAGAGGGTCTTCTTTTTTATTTAATGCATTTTTAATGTCTTGACTAAGATTTAAAATCTGTGCATTTGTTGAATGGTGTTTTCTAAATCCTGCTTGTTTAGTTGAAATCAAGTTATTTTTTTCTAGAAACCAATTTAAACGATTGGAAATTATTTTTTCCATGATTTTTGCTAATACACTGGTAAGTGCTATTGGACGATAACTTGAAAAATGTTCTGCTGATTTGTTTGATTTCAGTATAGATATTATTATAGATTTCTTCCATTCATCTGGTACTTTTGTATTACATGACAAAGTATAGAGATTTAGGAGTCTTAATTTGCTTTTTTTCCCAGATGTTTGATGAGTTCTGTATGTATATTAAAGGTCCTGGAGATTTTTTTCAATTTTAAGTTATTAATTACGATGTTCAATTCTTTAATACTGAATTGCTGATTAAATATATTTTCTGTAAATTTAGTTGTTGATTTTATGTATTCTTTAATGCTTTTCTTTATAATTGTTTGTTCTTTTTTGGTATTTGTACATAATTTATAGGTATTAGCATAGTATTTATTAAATTTATTAGCTATTTCATTGTCATCTGTAATTATTTTATTATTATAAATTAAAGGTATTTTTTTATTGTCTTTCTTGTTTTGAATGTTATGTATGTATCTGTATGCTTTTTGTGCATCTTTTCTATAGTCCATGTTCTGTAGAAAATTATTAAAATGTTCTCTTTTGGTGTTGGTAATTTCTTTTTTGAATTGAGCACTTAATTTTCTCCAATTTTTACTTCTTTCGGATCTTTAGATTTTTCTGCTGTGATTCTAGCCTGGTCTCTTTCTATTTTCATTTTTTCTAGTTGTGAGTTCCGTAAAGGTTTGTAGTTTTTAGTAAATCCTCTTGGTATGTATTTTTTTGCTGTTTTCAAAATTGTATCACATACATCTTTGTTTAGTTTATCTGATTTTGTTGATTTGTTTACTGGTTTTTCAAATTTAGTTTCTAATTCATTTGTAAAATCTTTCCAGTTTGCTTTTTTTAAAGTTCCATCTAGGTTTATGGTTTATAGGAGTCAAATTTTTCTTTTTAAGTTAAATAGTAGCAATTATAGTTGTGTGTCCTGAGCCTGGATCTTCTAAGATTTGTTTGGAAGTTGATGAGTATAAATCTGAGGATACTAAAAGTAAGTCAGGGTTGGTACCAGCACCAGAATAGTGGATAAAGGTTGCTGGATCTTTTTTGTGGTAAACAGCTTCTGTAGTTGTTAAATTTAGTAGGTCTTCTATGATATTTCCAGAATTGTTTGGTTTGTCATATCCCCATAGTCATGAATGGGCATTGAAATCTCCAATTATGATTGTATTTGAATTTACTGTGATATTTTCAAGATTTGGGGTATTGTTTGGGGGATTATAAACAGAATAAATTTTGAAGTGAGATTTATTTTTCCATATATCTAGTTTAATTTATTTCTATTTTATCTGTATTGTTCATCTCTTTAATAATTTTAAAGGATGAAGTAAGATTTTTTCAAACTCCAACTAGAATGCCACTGCTTATTTGTTGTCCCTTAGGAAGTAGATACATACTAACATTTTGAAATTGATAATAATTTAGTTGTTCTAATGTTAAATTTGCTTCTTGATTTATAAATGTATCAATATTATGATCATTTATAATTTTACTTAGTTCATGTTTCTTTGCTTGTGATAAACCTCCTGTATTCCATTGTAAAATTTTTATTTTTCATTCATATTTTATTGTTTACCATGGAAAAAGGTCCCTGCCCGGAAATCTGAATGGGGAACTGTTTTACTTCCAGAATGTATTTTTTTTCAATGGGACATCACTTTATCTGGAATGTTTTTATTCAACTTTTTGTAGCCATTTAAAATTAGGCACCATAAATGGCTATTACATCACCTAGATTATACTTATATATAATATTAAATTTAGTTTGATGTCCTTTAAGATTTATTGAAATGTAACCTACTAATTTACATAACAGAAAACATTTCAAAATATTCAACCATTAATAGTTTTAGAGATTCAGTTGTGAAAATATTCCTGTAGGTTTGCTGTTGCCCTGCAGTTGAAACTTCAGTTCTGTAAAGTTGTGCTTGTGTATAGTGAAGGCTTTATTTTCATGTAATTATGTCAAAAGTAAAAGTGAGTGACAAAATAGCATACAGGATATTTGCTAACTCTTCTCTCTTGTGTTAAATAATTCATATGATTTCCACAATAATTTTTCATGGAAATATTACACAAAATTCCATTAAATTTTTGTTTTATGTCTAACACTTTTTACTTCCTCTAGCACGTATGTACAATGTACATAGAGAAGGTATTGTATTCCACCCAAAATTTCTTTATACCAAAATTTCACCAGTAATACATGATTTGGGGATCACTGAATAAATAAAAAAATCTGATGTGCTACATTCACATGATTTTCTCTACATTTCTGTAACAAATTATTGTTAATAAGCTTATTCTTCTATCATAACTAATGCTAAAAAACATTAACAGAAATGGTCTAATTACTTAGTTCCTTTATAAGTGGAAGGGATATAAGGGGCTATAATAGGTTAAACTGACAGTCACATGTTTTTTAACATGTGGCTGCTATGGGATTGTAATCATTTCTTTGCGCGGCTAGGACAAGTTCCCATATGAGAAAAGTTTAAGTATTTTAAAACCAATATTTAAATACCAAGTTTGGTATTTAATGGTCTTTTTGTTTTTGCACTATGCTGTCCATACACCCACCCACACATGCGCACACAGACCTTTTTCCAAAAATTTTTTTTTTATTCAGGAGGATCCAAAACATGTATTTCTGGTGAAATCTCAATACAATACAATACCTTTTATATACACTATGTACATAGTATATGTAGAGAAAGTTTAAAAAAAAAAAAAAAAAAAAAAAAAAAAACTTTTTAGATAAAGGTCAGTGTGTGTCTGTGGACATCATTGCTTAAAAACGAAAAGTCTGTTAATAGCAAACTTAGTATATAAGTTTAGATTACCAATGATGTGGCACAAAAGATTTTCAAAAAAGATTTTGATTAAAATGCTATTAAAGATGTTAGCACGACAAAATGAATATCTTAATTGCCCTGGGAATAGCTTCTGAAGTCCTCTTCATCGTGAATGACTTTTGCAGAATTGATAAACCATAAGAGAGAGACAAAAACTTACTTAACACAAATGTACTTCTTGCCAAAACACACAATTCATGTCCTTCAAAATTTTTTTTTTTTTTTTTTTTTTTTTTTTTTTTTTTTTTTTTTTTTTTTTTTGGAACTAACCGTTTCTGAGACATTCCTTGTTATTGGTTTCAATTGTTAAATACTTTTACTCTCAAACAGGAAATTTGTGTTTCTTTTGGTTTACTCATGGCTATACAAAGAACAAATTGCATTGGCAATTGCATAACGATGCCTTTTAAAAACAGTTGACTATTACTTTAGCCTAGGTTCCCTTCTGCTTATAAGGAAGTAAGTAAAAGACCATTCTGCTAATGCTTATCTCAATTACCATGAAGTAGAAAAGAAGAAGAATCTTTTTTAAGAAGTTTGTTTGTAGAACAGGAAGAGAAAGTCATGTGCATTGGACACATCTGATTTTTATACCTGGATATTATAGACATTTTCAATGCAGAGATTAATAGAACACAAGATTCCTATCCTTAGTTATGTATGTAACATAATTATGACAATTTACTCTCACTGTAATTGTACTTTGTAAATGTATGTATGTTTTAAAATTATTGGTCTCAGAACATTTTTTATCACTTGTGCCACATGCTACTGTAGTTTACTTGAAATTCCTGAGCGTGCAGCTACTGTGCATTCAAAATACTTTACCATTTGTAAATAATAGTAATAATAATTTATTATAGTCAATAAACTCTTACAAAAGCATCTGACATTGTCAATCTTATCTATAAAATTATTTATTTACAAATTACAAGAACACCTTATATTCTCAATTTTATCTATACAGAAAGAATACTATATAAATTATTTACATAAGCTTAGAAAATCATACCTTGTCAATCCTATCTAAAAAACCGCAATACATAATTTCAAAACTGATTATTTACATATCTTTATATCCATTATAATTCACTGATATCATATTAGCATTTAAATATTAAGAATGATTTTAATGCAGGTTTAAATGTTGAATCTTTAGTGTTCTTAACACTAAACTTAAATGGTAATTTATTGTACCATACAGTTCCTATTTTATATGGGTCCTTAACAGTTTGTGTTTTATTTGTGCTCACCCTATAAGATCTTTTGCATGCCTGTATCATATTATGACAGTCCTTATTGAGTATGTTGAGCTGATTTCTTTCTTTAACAAGAATAGTGGTTTTGAACTCGTGTAGCAAAGGATGTTTTGTGTTAAAAATGTTTCTTGGCAAGATTGTTGGAACCACAACAATCTTGTACATACTCCTTATAGACTTTTTTTATATTTTTATTAATCTGTTAATATTGGTTTTACTTGTTGCCCCCAAATTTTGATTCCATATGTTAAGAGTGGATATATAACCATAATATGCTGTTTTAAGTATATTGATGTTCCCATATTTTGCTAGCTGTCTCAGTAGGACTATAATTCCGAATTGTAGTCACTAAGCCCAAGATTTTTAGGTTCTATAAAGTTAAAATAGGCTCTGTCACTATATTTGGATAGTATAAGTTCTTAAATGCTCAATTTAGGAATTTTTTGGAATATAGATTGTATAAATTACTAGGCATGCCGTAATTTTAAATTATAACAAGTTATATGAACTGCAACTTTATTATATATTTGAAAGTGCCAAATTCAACACGCCTACAATTAGTATGGCACTGAAAAACAAATTAATTTTAAACACTAC
The DNA here is from genome assembly GCA_030762935.1 of Hymenopus coronatus. Taxonomy (NCBI): domain Eukaryota; kingdom Metazoa; phylum Arthropoda; class Insecta; order Mantodea; family Hymenopodidae; genus Hymenopus; species Hymenopus coronatus. Next base: position 16,377,473 of record CM060895.1, read on the forward strand.
GTGTGTAAAAGTTGTCAGTTTTCATAGTAGACATTGAACAATGAGGGAGACATTGAACAGGAGAGCATTTATACTTGGAGAATCTTTTAATCTTTCCACTTCACATTAAGAGGTGCTATTTCATTTCGGCTATTTCCTTAGGGTTCCAAATCAATGGTTCTCGCACTTTTTCTGTTTGGAAAATGTGACTCAGTATTGTTATGACCTTGAAAATGGACTGTGCACTAAAGCAGTTCATTTCTTTCTTATCTGGAAAATTAGGCAAGATTTCGTAAGATTTTAAATATTTAAAATCTTCATTATTTGAACAGTCTCCTTTTGCTTTGAAAATATTTTTCTATTTGCTTAAATAACTGAATTAGGTATTTTTAAATACTATCTCAAAAAATAGGTCTTATGAGGTCCAAACTAAATTTGTCGATGTGAACTCCAAGTGTATTACTCATTGGTACCTAAACATAAAATGAAATTTGAAGAGGAACTTCTTTGTCTGAATCTTATTTCTACTTGTATCATCCTTTAGAAATGCATTCTTGGGACTAAATCTACACAGATATTTTGGACAGGTGAAATCAGGCTAAAGAAATCAATTTATTGCCAGGATTTGAACCTCAGATCTTTGACTTACTTGCCACTGTTTTAGCAAGTTCTATTACAAAATAAGTTCCCCAATTGGCTCACATTTTTCCCAGTACAATGCTACTCTCCATAGAGATCTTTGTGTTCCTGAAGTCAACATATTCTTAAAAAGCACTCCACTAAATTTTATCAGACATTTATTGACCATCCTAACTCATTACTCAATGAAATGCCAAGGCGGCTGCTACCTCCAAGAGAAGATAGAAGATTAAAGCGAAAGAGAAACACTGATCTTCTGAGTATATAACAAAAAAAAAGAGGATCTTTATTGGAAGAAACCCTCTACATGTGTTTCATGTCATTGTGTACTGTAATGCACTTTGTTGCAATTAAGCTATCTAATAAATGTGGGGGGGAAAAACACGTACAAAGGCGCATGCACATGCACACACGACATTCTCAAATTTATTTTAAGATAACATTCCCAATCTTGTAACTACTTTAAACAATAATATGCTTTAATGTTTTGAAGCTGGAGTGTACAACCATGTTTTAAGCCTGTTTTTTAATTTTTTTTTAGCTGTATCAAATTTCCTATGTTTTGTGTAATTGACCCATATCAATATTACTGAAAATATTTTCTTTGTTAGGTGTGTGAAGATGATTCATTACCAAAAATCATCTGTAGCCACTGTGTGGACAAGTTGGAGAGCTTCTATGACTTCAGAGAATCATGTGTCAATGCAGAAGCTATGTTGGAGAGCTATTTTACTTCCCTGCGCTATTCCGATGATTTCACGCGCGAGGGAAAGGTGTGTATGGTACGATCACAGATTTCAGTGCTTTTGTATGTGTACATAGAGGTAACATGCATGTAATAGCACTCAGTTTACAGTAGATGTTTTTGATTTTAAGTAGTTCTTTGTTTTTGTGTTTATAAATGGTTTTGAACGAGTCTAAAAAACACCAAATGAATACCAAGATATGTTGATCTTCTTAACAAATCATTACATCTGACAGAAAGTATTGTAATGTTTTTACACTTCTGACCTGTATTATAGAGCAGTACAGTGCATATACAGCACAAACTTTTAGTCACTCTACAGAGATGAAATAAGTGAGATATGGACGCATGGTTGTAATCCTATGCTACAGTACACATGGGTCAAAATGCAAATCTATGAGGGTTGAAAATACGAAGTATTCCAATTGTAATGAAAATTTGTATCAGGGTAGTTATTTCAGGAGGTGATTATGAATATGACATGATTTTCTTTATTTCAGCCACTAAGATGCATTGAGATGAGTAAAATAAAGGTTGGATAGAGGTGGTTAATACCCTAGCCTCAAATCATTACATTTATAATTGAGGATTTTTCAAAGAGTAGAAAAGAAATTAAGTAATTTCTTTAAAGGGAGCAATGAATGATGAACTGAACTCTCATTTTTAAAACCTAATGAAATTTGATTTAGGAGAACAAAAATAGTGGTTAATCTATGAGATGTCAATACATTTTATATTTTTGAATTCTCCAGGTGGGACATTTGGGAACATCATGACAATGTAGGCTAATTGCTGACAGAATTTAAGGCTCGTCTAATGTTAGTGGTACATTATTATAAAAAATCTGATGTGTACCATTCACATGACTTTCTCCATATCCCTGCAACAAATAATTCTTAAAAAGCTTATACTTCTATTTACTTTATGCTAATCAGAAAAAAATAGCAGAAATAGTCTAATTACTCGCTTCCTTGTAAGTAGAAGCGAAATAAGGGACAACCGTAGGTTAAAGTGATAGTCAAAAGCTGGTTGCTATGTCAATGAAGTTCCTTTGTTTATATGGATCGGAGTTGACAAGTTTCTGTATGAGTTTTTCATAGCAGAAACCAAAAATAAGGAATGTCTCAAAAACGACGAACTCCACGATAAAATGTATATAGCATAAATTGTGTGTTTTAACATGTCTACATTTTTGGTGCAGTAAGTTTTTGTCCATCTCTCACGGTTTAGCAGTTATTCAAAATTTAGTAAAATTCATCCAGAATAAACTACTCTTCAGAGGCTATTCCTAGAAAATTCAAGATATACATTTTATTTGTCAGGTAAATATGTTTAATATACAAAATTTTAATCATAATCGTTAGAGCCGTTTTTGAGAAAATCAAAATTTTCGAATAAAGTTCCATGTAAAGGGTAGTTGGGGGTGGAGGGATTTTTCTGAAAATCTTCGTGTCGCATCCCTGGAAGATACTAAACTTAAATACCAAGTTTGGTATTTTACCGACTTTTCGTTTTTGAGTTCAGACACACGGACACACACACACGGACACACACACACACACACACACACACGGACCTTTTTGTGAAAATGCTTTTTTTGGATATTGGGGACCCTAAAACATATATTTCCGGTGAAATCTTGGTATCAAATTTTTGGGTGGAGTGCAATACTTTCTCTATACACTATGTACATAGTGCGTATGGAGAAACTAAAAATGTTTGTTCTTTTCTGTGAATAGAACTTTTAGAAAAGTCATCTGATTTTTCTAACTCTGGCTTACAACTGTTTGCTTTTCTTTTTGGTGTTTGCAATGTTCTTCACACACATGCAATGCTTCACGCACAAACACTGGTAATGGGTCACCAGAAGTCATACGGCACCTCTCATGTAACCAAGATTTCCCTAGGGTTGGGAATTCTGGTGGCAGCACTGGTTACCACCGGAGTATGGTGATAATGTTTCACAATTTAAGAAAACTGTTAGGTTCATGTACATCATTCATGAAAGGTAATATAAATAGATATATGAAACTTGCCTGTTTAAAGAAGATGGTGAAAATGTTTACCGTTTTCTTGAACACAGATTCACTTGATTTTATTAATTTTCAAATACTGTAAAGTCTCTTTTGTTAAAAATGTTATATTTATTGTAGTTGCTATTTTCAGCTCAGTTGTTTTGTTATTGCCATTATAGACAATAGCTTTATAATAGCAGCTCCTCAAAGAAAATAATGGGATGGGTCAGATCAGGAAATTACTGAGGCCACAGAGTTTGAGAAATTAGACTTTCCCCAAAAATGTCAACTAACTGCCGCAGGGATTTGTGATGTGTGAACACTGGTATTATCTTGTCGAAAAAATGCACCTTTCACCTCATTTTTATTTAGCCATCAAATAAATGGAAAAAACATAACCAAGCACTGATCATATAAATTAACTAAAGTGTGGAAAAAAATTGGCCCAATAATTCGCGAGTGAGAGAGCAAATATCATACTCCAATTTTCTCGAATGCCAAGAGTTTTCTTGAATGGCATTAGGATTTTCAGTAGACCATATTTGCATAATTCGTGAATTGACGCATCTGAATAAATGAAAAAAATTTGCTATCTAACATGTCACTTACATGGCACACAATAAACCTCTGAAACTGTTTACAATATTGCACAGTTTTCTCACGATCTGTGGCTTTTAATTTGTGCTTTATGTGGATACAAACCAAGCTCTTTTTTCACTGTTTTGTATGCGGAACCATAAGGAATATCACATTGTTGGGTCAATTTATTGATTTCTGTGGACCTTTAAGTATTTTATCTGATATATTTATATATAGACACACACACACACACACACACACACACACACACACACACACACACACACACACACACACACACACACACAGGCTATTACCACCCCTATGAGCATCATGCATGGAACCTGCCTCCCAAAATCTATTTATTAAATAATGCACAGTATCTCGGTGTAGTTTTGAGTTAGGAAACTAGGCAGAAAAATTTATTTCTCTTTTTCAATGAAATTTCCATGTTGAGAAAAAATATCTTCCAGTAGAAAAATACATTTGTGCACACGTCAGTACTCGCAGCAAAACTCGGATCACCAAACAAAACAGTGCAGTAATAGCTCATCTGCTGTAAATCATAGCATTTGTAATGGAATGCGGAAAATGGACAGTTGGAGTCACCTCCATGAATTTGTTATGAGCATTATAAAGTAGTTCTCATTGATTTTTTTGTTTCTATATTGCTTTAATTATTCACAAAGAAAGGTAGCATAAACTTGTAACTTGGGATCCTATGTGGAAATATATGGTAAATAAAATACGCTTGTACTGTAACAGAAAGTGCGACACTGACACCCTTGTTATAATGGGGTTGGTGCTTTGGACACAAAATATGGCTGTCATGTCCTGAACAATAGGTTGCTACTGACTGTTTTGGAGCGTAGTGTGGGACTGTGGAGAGACTGAAAGGTCACATTTTATGAAGTTAAGTTTTAACTGCAAGTTTAATACCTCAATGCATAAACGATGAATGAAATGCTATTATAACATTTGAAATTTCTTCTCCAGATTAACCGCCAGCACAAATGTTTAAGGAAGTGCATAGTTGCATTTTGAAGACAGCCTTTGCTTTACAAACAGAATTCAACTGCACAAACTGGTAGGATTGTAGAGTAGTTTAAGATAGTGAACCTATGGGCTATGGGTTCTAAATTGTTTGCTACAGCATAAAATGTATTAAGGGTTAGCATGCCACTAATCAAACTGCCATGGGCTGTGACATGAGCTTCGATATTGTTAGTGTGTGGGCATTGGTTTAAGATGTTGAGGGAGTTGGAGATTAAAGTCTCCATAGGTATCTCTGTTTTTATGCTGTCTCCTTTGTTTGAATTTTTAATGAGTCGTTCTTATTATGCTGTGTTATCAAATATGATTTATTTGTACTGACAAATAAAATAGTTGTAAAGTACAATAAGCATCTGGGGGTACAATTCTCCATGCCTCTTAGAGTTTATAAAATAAAGTGTATCACACGTTGACATGTTTGTACATACACAATACATGTTTATGCACAGTTCACAATATCATTGTGTCAAATAAACTTCAAATGAAATACAAAATGAACAACCAGCTCCATAGTAAAACAAGTACTTACATAAAGCTAGCTAAGAACTATGTACTAGAAAGCAAAGTGCATTCTACTCTTCCATCTCTGCTTGAAAGGCAAATAAAAACAGACTTTGAGAAATAATACACTATCTGAAGTATAACATTCAAGACGTTAGAGAGGAATGTTCTATGCAACGACTTGCAACATCTGTGCAGAGATTGCCCATATGAAGCACAACATTGTAGGACCACAGCAGCTAAAGTGTTAGAAACCTAGCAATAGCTCAGGATTTTTTTATTCCACTCTTAAAATCATAATTTAGTTTCTACATTTCAAAGCAATATTATATAAATGTTTTCAAAAAATCTTAATGGTTATATTAATCTATGCAGGTTCCTTGACAATTACTGTATTGAATATTACTTAGATTTCATTCATCTTTTGAAAGTAATTTGTCCTGGATGGTTTATTGTCTTGACTTAAAAAATGTAAACCAAGTCTATTATCACTGTTCAAATTGTGTACCTCTTTGAGAAAGAGAGAGAGAGAAAAACAACAAAAGTTGAAAAACTAAACAGAAACTTCAGAGAGCAATACAATTTTACTTTTGTGAGATTTGATGACCAGCTCTATAAGGACTCACCCACCAGTATGTTATAGTGGGCTGCTAGCTAACTGCATATAATCTGAATTGTTACTAGTGGCATCCACACCCTAAGAGAGCAAGCAATTTTGCCAAAATTGCAAGTCCAATAGTTTTAAATATTGTATTGATAGTGCATTCCTTCGATTACTGGCATAGAAATGAGGATTCTGAATGAAAGTAGGACACACACATGTCCACATTATTGTTAATTATGGTCACTGATGTGCGATTCATATCATAACTTTGATATTTGGCAAAAGGGAAGATTGGTTTCCTATCTCAAAATATTTATCCCTCTATAACCTTCCAAATTTGTGTGGTTGAATTCTGGGACGTTCTGTATAATTTACTCTCAAATATGACCATAAATGACTTGAAACAATAAACAAGTAAAACAAAAGAAGCTGTTAGGATTAAGATTATGAAATCTAATTTCAATTGTAATTTCAGATTGCAGATATAGTAAAAAAGAATAATTACCTTATTAGTCCAAATATAAAATGGCCTCACATATAAGAAGAACCTGAAATTTATATAATTTTCAAAAGAAAAATTACCCAAATAATGAATATACTTAAAAAAATATTTGCAACATGTTTGAAATCTTTGCACAAATTGAGTAAAGACATGCACATATTATGAAATGTTCATGTTTTTTAAGCCTATGAGTATTTCTTGGATATGAAAACCACATTCATAAACGTTTCTTCATCTTTCTAACAATGTCTTACTTTTCACTGGGAAAACACTAAACTACTTGATTGAAGCCTTTACATAATTAGTACTTATGCATTGGAACAAAACCCATAACTTGATGCCCAGCAAAGCAACAATACAAGATGCATTCAAGTTAAATACCTCCCATTTTTTTCTCAACAGGCAGTTTGTTTTAAAGTAAGCAGGCACTCTTTGTTAATGCGTGACAGAGATGGCAGCACTATATAGAACCTCTCGTGGCAATGGCAGGAGTGAGAATTGTTTTGAATGGTGATATTTTCAGAGTGTAAGCATTAGTTTTCTCCATTTGCATGGTGTGGCACATTGACAGTTAAGTGAGACATGTGGTGATGGTGTCATGGATGGTTCTAATGTGCGTTTGTGGGTGTATGGCAGGACAGCAAACCAAGAGAATCTGGTCCGATGACATGATCAAGTGAGTAGAGAAACATGTTTTGGAAGATCTCAGAGTGGAACAGATCGCCTCCATGGAATCTGCATACACAATCCTGCATGACGACCTGAAAATGCGAAGTGTCCTCCAGAAGGGTGCCATGAATGCTGATGGATGACAGAAGTCATTCCTCATGCTCCTACTCACCTGACCTGGCTCCCAGCCACTTTTGGCTGTTTCCGACAATAAAAGACTTTCTGTGCTGCTATTGCATCAGCAATTTTCCAGTGTCAAAACAGATTCCTAAAGAAGCGTTTGCAGCAGTCGTGGAATCATGTTGTCGGCTTTGTAAAAAATGTGTTCGGCTGCCGAGAGATAATGTCAAGAAGTGACACAAGTTTCATAATTTTCGTGTTATTAGTTGTGAGAAAAAAAAATCGGAATTGTTTAAACTTGAATACACCTCATAGATCAAGTCAGAAGTACTTGTCAAAGCTTGAGTAGTAATTGGTGTTTTTATAACCTTGAGCTCAGCTGCAATGCGTGTATTGATTCCCAATGCTCAAGCCAATATAAATTCATAAAAATGAGTGTCTTTTTACCTTAGGTTAGACCGGTTATTATAAACACATTTTAAGGTGAAAACATGGTAGCATATTTGGACCAATACAGTATGTTTTAAAAGCATTTGAACCAGAACAGTTATATAAATTACAGTATAGTATTAGTATTCAGTTTTGAACTTGATGGCATGCATATTAGACTAGATGCATGTACATTCTCTAGACCCAAAACCGTTAATTTGCATGAGTGTACCCTTTTGGTACTAAGTGCTGGATTGGCAGCTGGTGATTTGCTGTTTCTTACATCTGCATAGCTCCACATTTTACTGTTATGGCAGTTTAATACATAATAAACACTGTACATATTGCCATGCCTGTTATTAAATTTACATTAAAAAGGTAGAGCGCTGCTGGAGGTTTCCCAGAAATTATAAATTTTGTGCAAGACAGGCAGACATAAGGGAATGCAGCTCTTATTGATTGTACCAAATCACTTGCATCCTGCTCAAAAAAAAAAGGGGGAATTTCATTATGTCACTAGGATAGCAAAGTTGTACAAATTTAGAAGCAAAAAGGGGTTCACATCAAAATTATAATAGTTTATTCAAACAGGTCACACATTACCTTGGTATAAACATGGCGAAGAGCTGACACATGGCACCCAAGAGTGACGTCCCACTACTTGTTACTCATCCCATTGCACTAATTAAAGAGAGAGAGACTGCTCCTCACCTAGACGGCCCGAGTTTGATCCCAATTAACTGCATGTGAGATTTGTGGTGGGACGGGTTTCCTCCAGGTTCTCCAGTTTCCCCTGCCATCTAATTCCACCGGGGCTCCATCTTCATGTATCATCAGTGTCACCGCCTGCAGTGCCAGAGCAGTAAAAGTGGGTGTTAAACACCACCAGAAGAAAAAAAAAAAAGATTCTGCTCACCACCTGCTTATATCAAAGAACCAGATTTTCCAGTGGGCAGTATCACCAACATGAATCCCCCAATACAATGCTAAGTGGTGCCTCCCCGCTTATTGTCCATCCAGCCAGCAAAAATAGGCAGAATACCACAAAATACATATTAGATTTATGCACCATTATTTAATTTACTAATCAACATCGTGGCCAGATGGTTTGACTACTCGCCTCTCACCAAGGTAGTTCGTGGACTGCATGTGCTGTTTGTGTTGAACAAAGTGGCATCTGGGCAGTTTTTCCTTTTACCTCGCCATTCATACCACCAGTTACTCAATATCATCTTTCCTATCATCTATTTCACCTTTATTTCATATCTTCTACTTCCCTCTTATGCGTCCATCCCTCATTCCAGGTTCTTCTTCATTCTGTGATTAAGGTTTCACAATCAATAATTTTGTTTAACTTGGGTAAAAGGTTAACAGTTTTGGTGAAAAAGCGGTTGCACCAAACAGAGTAATGGCTGCCTAGGCCTACAAAGCAGGTTAAACCTTTACCAACCATTTTCTCCTGCTTATGGATCCAAATCATAGTGATGCAAAAAAGAAAAATGGTACCAGAACGAGTAACAGATTTAGGTATGGAAAATGACAACTTGAAGGTAGTGATAATAAATATGTGGCACGAGAGAAGTAGAGGGTGACCATGATAGATCAGATAGCAAAGCAATTATACTCTGTGTATATTATGAGAAGGTTTTGGGACATAAAATATTTTGCATAGCAATATGCAAATTACCTCTACCCAAATGGCTAGCATTGCTGTTTACCAGCTGGAAGTCCAGAGTTCCAATACTGGCCACAGCAGAAATTTTTTTTTTAAATTTGAATTTCACTCTACCTTCCAAAAAATGTGGAACCATGTGGGTGGAATTTGAGGGTGTTTCAAGATAGAAATCCTTAAAAGCAAACATTAAACAAGTTATAGTCAACGGATTGTTTTTCGAATCAACATCCCTGATATGGCATAAAAGTTATATTATACTGAATTGCATTTTGGATCAGAAAGAGCCAGAATTGGAATTCTTATTCAAGATATAAACAGTTAAGTACTAGAAATGTCACTATTAATTAGAGATTTGTCCAAAGTCAGATTATTATTTTTTGCACCAACACACCTAACCTCTATTTCTCTGGTGCACGCTGTACTGTCACTCTTGGTAACGTTTCCAGTTCACTTTACTGACCAGAAATATTTGTATATTATTTCATTCCCAGCATGTGTTATGGGACAATAAAATAAAAGCAAATTTTCTATTTCCACCTTCTCTCTTGTTTTCCATGGCCTACACATGTATTTATAGCATTGTATGATTAATTTACACTTGATTTAGACTCTGACTTTTCATTCATGAGTCCTTCCTTCAAATAAACAATCCCATGCACATTCGTAAAAGTGACATGAATGAATCTAAAAATGCTTATATTAAATGCACAATATGAAAAGCTGTAAAACTTAAAATTTAGCTTGCCTGGGCAGTGTGGGGGTAGCGTGTCTGCCTCACATTCAACAGGTCGCAAGTTCAAAAATCGCTTAGGGTTAGTTACCTGGATAAGATTTATTTTTGGGAGATTTCCCTTATCCTGAGAAGACGAATGTTGAATAACTTGAGGCTCCATGTACATTTACAATCAAATGTAATCTGCTGCTGTATTAATATGATAAATACATCATTACTTTCATTTATTGTTAATGTGCTGGCAATTAATATGCATTTCAATTGTAAATATGGCTAACATTGCTTCAACCTACATGAATATTTCACTTAAAATAATTTTGTTTACAGTTTTTTTCTTTTCATTTCAGTATACTTGTTGCACCTTTTTATATGTTTTTATTAAGTTGTATAGGATTGTATTGTTGTTCTTCATTCCTTTACTCATTGTATCGTTGCTGTGTTGAATTTAATGTATTGCCTGGTAGGGTGGAAGAGAAGGCCTTATGGCCTTAACTCCAACCAGGACAAATAAATAAATTAATAAATGTACCCCAAGATCTTTTGAGCATCTATTACCAATTTCATTCATTGTCCATTATGACCTACCAGGTTAAGGGACATTAAGCTACCCAAAAAAAAGTTGAGTACTGCTACATAGCAATTTCCTTATGATGCTTTTGTGTGTATACTACAGCATTTGACTTATGTTATATTTAGAAAGTACTCTATAAAATTTGTTTTGGTACTTGAAGATGAAGGATTTTCAATGTATATTCCACACTTTTGATGCTTGTAATTTGTTTGTTTGTTTGATCTGACGCAGGTGTACGTCAAGGATGAGAGCAGTCCAAAGAAGAAAACAACCCAAGGGAACACAACTTCAGCTGTTGCTGTTGCTCCCGCTACAGATCCAGCAACAGAGAAGCATAACAAGGCTACAGCTGCTGCATTAACTGCTGCAACAGATGGTCTGAACAGTCTGGTGCAAGCTGCCGGTATACAGATTGTGAGCGACGCAGATGGCACACGAGTACAACAGTACAAATGTGCAATGCAGGTAATTCTAAACAAGATTTCTGCATTAAAGGAAACACAAACTACCACTTCCTTATAGTAAGTAAATACTTTATTCCATGCAAAAATTTTGTAGCAAGATTTCACCTTTTGAGGTTCCCTGAACATCCCCCCCCCCAAAAGGGGGAAAAAAAAAAAAAAAAAAAAAAGGCATTTTAGAAAAAGCTGTGCAGGTATGTGAAAACAACTCAAAATGAAAAGGCCCTCTTGGTCACATTCAAGGTTTTTCCCTTATCCTGAGAAGATAAATTTCAAATAACTTAAAGCTCCATGGACCCTGAGATAATTTAGGTTTAAAAATACCAAACTAGATATTTAACAAGTGAATTTTCAACTAAATACATTTGACTCGGTGACTGTTTAAACTCAAACTTGGTGTTGCTTAGCAAATTCTTAGGATGCAATGCAAATATTTTCCAGAAAATCTCCCCACTTCAAGCTACTATTTATATTGAAAATGTTTATATTATATTTTCTGCAAAATGACTCTATAACAATTTTAAACAACCATATGTTTAAGATAATGAGTGATCAATATGGAGCAGAGCAGGTTTCATGGTTCTTAGTCAGCTGTGGGAAGCATGAGGCTTTGGTGTGATTTGAACTCTTGCAAACATGGCATGCATGTTACTTGACGCAATATAATGCATATTAGGTGAAATTTGAGTACATGTTCTGTTTCTCAAAAAGTGTTCATTTATGATTCATAGGTCTATGTAGAATCTATAAGTAGCTCCCATGCTCCCCCAGTTTTTTATCTCTGGGAGGGCAGATATCAAAAGCAAAAGTTTACAAAACGCATGTTAGAGGAACTTTAAATAACATTTGTCAAAAAATCTAATGTGTTCCATTCACATGACTTTCTCTGTAACAGGTTATTGTTAATAAGCTTATTCTTCTACCTACTTCATGCTAATCAAGATAAAAATTAGCAGAAACGGTTGTATTACTTAATTCCTTATAAGTAGAATGGAAACAAAGGAATACGCTAAGCTAAACCAGCAGTCAAATATTTTAAAATGTGGTTGCTATAGGATTAAAATTTGTTTCTTTACGCGGCCAGGAGTTGACAAGTTGCCATATGAGAAAATAACTATTTTAAATCTGAAATCGATAACAAGGAATATCTCAAAAGTGGTCAACTCCACAAAAAAATAAATAAATAAATTGTGTGTTTTAATGAGATCTGCAGTTTTTGTGTAGTATGCCTCAGTCTGTCTCCTATGGTTTTCAAGTTGTGCAAAATTCCGATAAAGTCATCCATAATAAAGAGATCTTCAGAGGCTATTCCAAGAAAATTCAAGATGTACATTTTATTTTTCATGTAAACATCTTGAATATAAAGGATTTTAATCAAAATTTTCGAAAATTGAATCATATAAAGGTTAGTTGGGGTGGGGGGAATTTCTTGAAAATCTTCGTGTTGCATCCTTGAAAGATACTGAATCAAGTTTGGTATTTAATGCTCTTTTCATTTTTAGCTATGCTGCCCCCCCCCCCCATATACACACACACTGATGGACATTTTTCTAAAAATGCATTTTTTTTTTACTAAGGGGGTCCTAAAACATGTATTTCTGGTGAAATCTTAATATTACATATTTGGGTGCAATACAGTACCTTCGCTATGCACTATGTAGTACATAATACATGTAGAGAAAGTAAAAATCGTTACTAATTCTCAGAAACACTCGAGGGTTCAAACCCAGCGGAGGACGCTGGATTTTTTCGGGCGTAAAAATCCTTAGCATGGCTTCCTTCGGAAGGGAAGTAAAGCCGTGGGTCCTGTGTCGTAGATTTACAGAACGTAAAAGAACCTCAAGCCTGATAAGAGAGGCCTCTGAGCAAAATTAAGCGATCTTTCACACCCAATATAGAATGGGACGCTGAGAACCAAAGCAGTGAAAGAGCGTCCATAAATAACACGTGATTTCCATTTCATTTCAGAGACACTGCGGGGTGTAATGGCGAATTACCTAAACAGAAATGTTTGAATGTAAAGGGGGGCACTTACAACATCTCCTGGCTTGATATATGTGTATTTTTGTTTCTTTGTTAGAAATAACTTAGGCAACACATGCTGTCACCCTCTCAGCATTCATAGCAAGCAGCACCACTGGCTGGCTAACAGCTGTGAAACCTGTTCTGCTCAATGCTGATCACTCAGTATTTGCATGACAATAAGACATTAATCTTCAATTTTCTGAGAATAACCTGTGATGTCCACTTCATTCTGAACTTTTATTTAATTGATGAACTATTAGAGATAGACAAATATTATTGCACAAAAATGTAGGTCAAATATTTTGTTTTTCTTTCTGGTTTTAGCCATTTTCAAAGTATTCTTAAAATACGTTTTATAACAATAGTTTTTAGAAGAGCGAATGGAAAAGCTGATGCAAATTGCTTGTATCAGGAGAGTTTTACGTCTGAGGCTGCAGCAACCAGTTCATCGAGAATGAATAAGGCAGCTTATTGAACCATTTTCAAATGTTCTATTCACTTGTTTACAATTTTACTTTAAATAACTGAACACGGTTATAGATGAATCTGAAATAGTTTAACCATTTGCCCACAAAAGTACAAGGGCCGGCTGACAAGTCCCGGGCCTCTCAAACAGCATTTAAAAAAAATTTTTTTTGCTTTACTTCTCAACATAACTTCCAGAACTGTTAATACTTTTGTCACATCGGTGATCTAATTTAATGAAACCATCTCTGGTGTGTGAATTATCAAGGTCCTCAAAATAGCTGTTTACCGCATCTATGACTTCATTGCTGTGAAATCTTCATCCTTCAAGAAATTTTTTGAGGTTTGGGAACATGTAGTGACTGGGTGCTAGATCTGGTGAATAGGGTGGATGTTCAAACAATTCCAACTTTAATTCGCACATTTTTCCCATTGCAATGACTGAACAATGGGCCGGAGCATTGTCATGATGAAAGAAGATATTTTTTATCCTGATATATGGTGGACTTTGAGACAGTGATGTGTTTTAACAATTAAAATTTAGTTGAGTCGATTTTGTAACACTACATCACTTACTTTTTAATTTCGGAAAACATGTTTCAGAAGCCATGTGCTTCCATTGTCAATTCCTTTGGTCGACTACCGGTATTGCTTGCTGTGGTGGTTGTCTCTGTCCCTGGTGGTGGTTTGATGAACTTCTGTATGAGTAGATCGCCTGGCGGTATTTCAAAATTGAAAACCCGGTTCTTGTTTTTCCATATATATATGTTTTCCCAAACGTTTAATTCTGTCTTCCTTGTGATGTTTTTGAGGATTTTTGGGCTTCTATTTATAGTGTGTTTCTCTTTCCAAAAATGCCAAGCTACTGCAGATTTTTCTTCTTGTTTGAGTTTAATATTTCTGTGGTGTTCTTTTGCCCTGGTTTTTATATTTCTTTTTGTTTGGCCGATGTAGATTTTTTCACAGTCATTACAGCTGAACTGATATATTCCTGGTTTGTTTTCTTGTGGGATATCATCTTTTAATTTGGAATTTAAAATGTTTTTTATAGAGTAATTGTTTTTTGGGGCTAGAATGATGTTATGTCTTTTGAAGATCCTCTGGAATTTGTAGAAAGTTGTAGGGTGGTATGTAAACTTCTTGTAGATCTTGTTTTCTTTCTGGTTTTGAGTGAGTGTGCTGACTTCTTTAATTCTCTTTCTATTTTTGGCTTTATTAACTTTTTTGTACACCAGTTCTGCCCGAAATCCATTCTCTGTAGCTATGTCCAAAATTTTATCAAGTTCACATTGGTATTCTGTTTTTCCCATTGGTACATTTACCAATCTGTGTGTAAGGCTGTTGAGTAAAGCATGCTGATGGGGAATGGGATTGTAACTCTTTTGTTTTATATAGCTGTTGGTGTGGGTAGGTTTTCTGTAGATGCCAAATGTAAGGTGATTATTAGTTTTTATGATTTTTAGGTCGAGGAATGGTAGTTGTCCATCACATTCCTTCTCCATTGTGAAATTTATAGACTTTTCTTGCATATTTAGGAGTTTTAGTGCGTCTTCTAGGTGTCTTTCTGGGACTATTGCAAAGATGTCGTCTACATATCGGTACCATATTTTGAACATCCAGGGGAATGCCTTTTTAATCCTAGTTTCCATAGTGCTCATGAAGAGATCTGCTAATATAGGTGGCAGCGGGCTGCCCATAGCTAAACCAGATGTTTGTTTGTAATATTTCCCGTTAAATGTGAAAAAATTTTGATTTATGCACAGATTTGTTAATATGATGTATTCTCGCACTTCTTCTGTTGTTTTTCCTATTGCAAGTAACCAATTTTTGATGTGGGATTGTATGCTTTCTGTAGGTATGCTTGGAAACAGAGCAGTAACATCAAAGGAAACTAACATATCGGTTTTTTCTAATTTTTTTTTTTTTTTTTTTTTTTTTTTTTTTTTAATAGCCACCCAGCACATAAATGATATTGATAAAAACATAATAAAAAGTGAATGTTGCCAAATTATCGAAACAATAGAAAGCAAAAAGAAAACTAACCCCCAAAAAAATGTAATAAGAGCATTAAAAAGCAAACCGGTAATTTATAGCAAAGCAGACAAAGGAAACACAATAGTAATTATGGACAAAACTGAATATGTAGAAAGAATGGAAACACTTTTAGAAAAAGAAGAATACTCTACAATACAAAAGAACCCTCTAAACCAATGTTTAGTTAAATTAAATGCCAGTATTCAAGAATGTAAACTAATAGACAAAAAAGAAAAATGCAAAATTAAAGTTGATAATCCAGTTCTGCCCAGAATTTATGGCCTTCCAAAAATACATAAGCCGGGAAATGCAATGAGACCAATTATAAACAATATAAGTGCACCTACTTATAATCTAGCAAAATGGTTAACAAACAGATTCTCCTCCTTCCCTAAATTTGAAACAGCAAGTATAAAAAACTCTCTAGATCTGATCGAAAAAATTAAAGACATAAAATTAGAAAAAACCGATATGTTAGTTTCCTTTGATGTTACTGCTCTGTTTCCAAGCATACCTACAGAAAGCATACAATCCCACATCAAAAATTGGTTACTTGCAATAGGAAAAACAACAGAAGAAGTGCGAGAATACATCATATTAACAAATCTGTGCATAAATCAAAATTTTTTCACATTTAACGGGAAATATTACAAACAAACATCTGGTTTAGCTATGGGCAGCCCGCTGTCACCTATATTAGCAGATCTCTTCATGAGCACTATGGAAACTAGGATTAAAAAGGCATTCCCCTGGATGTTCAAAATATGGTACCGATATGTAGACGACATCTTTGCAATAGTCCCAGAAAGACACCTAGAAGACGCACTAAAACTCCTAAATATGCAAGAAAAGTCTATAAATTTCACAATGGAGAAGGAATGTGATGGACAACTACCATTCCTCGACCTAAAAATCATAAAAACTAATAATCACCTTACATTTGGCATCTACAGAAAACCTACCCACACCAACAGCTATATAAAACAAAAGAGTTACAATCCCATTCCCCATCAGCATGCTTTACTCAACAGCCTTACACACAGATTGGTAAATGTACCAATGGGAAAAACAGAATACCAATGTGAACTTGATAAAATTTTGGACATAGCTACAGAGAATGGATTTCGGGCAGAACTGGTGTACAAAAAAGTTAATAAAGCCAAAAATAGAAAGAGAATTAAAGAAGTCAGCACACTCACTCAAAACCAGAAAGAAAACAAGATCTACAAGAAGTTTACATACCACCCTACAACTTTCTACAAATTCCAGAGGATCTTCAAAAGACATAACATCATTCTAGCCCCAAAAAACAATTACTCTATAAAAAACATTTTAAATTCCAAATTAAAAGATGATATCCCACAAGAAAACAAACCAGGAATATATCAGTTCAGCTGTAATGACTGTGAAAAAATCTACATCGGCCAAACAAAAAGAAATATAAAAACCAGGGCAAAAGAACACCACAGAAATATTAAACTCAAACAAGAAGAAAAATCTGCAGTAGCTTGGCATTTTTGGAAAGAGAAACACACTATAAATAGAAGCCCAAAAATCCTCAAAAACATCACAAGGAAGACAGAATTAAAAGTTTGGGAAAACATATATATATGGAAAAACAAGAACCGGGTTTTCAATTTTGAAATACCGCCAGGCGATCTACTCATACAGAAGTTCATCAAACCACCACCAGGGACAGAGACAACCACCACAGCAAGCAATACCGGTAGTCGACCAAAGGAATTGACAATGGAAGCACATGGCTTCTGAAACATGTTTTCCGAAATTAAAAAGTAAGTGATGTAGTGTTACAAAATCGACTCAACTAAATTTTAAGATATTTTTTATTTATCTATTTATTTATTTATTTATTTTTTTTTTTTTTTTTGTGCCAAATGAAGTCTCTTTCTTTTCACCTCATCACTCAAACATTGCAGTAAGCTTGCGTAGTAGTCACCAGTGATACTTTTATCCTTGTCCAAGTAATTATTAAAAATAATTCCCTGTGCATCCCAGAAAACACTCACCATGACCTTGTTAGCTGACAAAATTAACCTTGCCTTTTTTTGGAGTTGGTTCACCTGGCGCAATCCACTGTTTTGACTGTGATTTACTTTCTGGAGTGTAGTGTTGTTTCCAAGTTTCATCTCTGGTAATAAACCGTCTGAAAAATTTACTGGGATTTTTATGGTAGAGCTGCACATTCTTAACAGAAACAGTTTTTCTTTGCAACTTTTGATCAGGTGTCAACAAATGCAGCAGCACTTATCTTGCACAGATCTTGTGAAAGCCCAAAACATTACTTCAGATATTACCTGCACATTCTTTTGATATGTTCATAGCCTCTGCTATCTAAAACAACATTAATCTGCAGTCTTCCAATACTAAATGATGCATTTTTCAATGACCTCTGAAGTCGTCACTTCTACAGAGCATCCAGATCGAGGATCATTACTAGTGCTTGTACGTTCCATTTTAAACTCGGCAACCCACCTTTTAATCATTGAATATGAAGGGGCAGAGTCTTTCAATGTGCTGTCCATTTCCTCTTTGATTTATTTTAGGCGTTAAGCCTTTCAAATGGAAGTATTTAATCACTGCTCGTTTTTCCAAATCCTCCATTTTCGTAAAAACTCTAAAGTTGTCATGTTTTAAAATGCTGTCGTTCGAAAACTAAACAAGCTATTGACATGTCTATATGATGCTTCCATCTAACTGACCTAGTGGCGCCACATCTGTGTGAGGCCCGGGACTTATCAGCTGACCCTAGTACATTACAGATCACTGTTCTGCTATTGTATAATTTTAAAGCTTATGTAGCAATTCTCGGATAACTGCTAAGTCAATAGGGTGTTGCATGCTGTCTGGTTATACTTCACACCACCACCCTTCAATCTTCTCCTGAGCAAAAACAAACTCTATTCATTCTTTCAGTTTCAATTACAAACAATAAAGAAGTAATCTGCATTTCTTAAACATTCTGCAGATTGTGAAACTATTTCATGTCGTTTTACATATGCAAGCTATTATATCCAATGCATAAGACATCTACAAATTGTTTCAGTAGGGAAGTTGAAGGTGAAAACAATAGCAAATATAATTGAATTTGGTAACAGCAAAGCATGCTGTGTATGTGCATGCGTATTATATATATATATATTTTTTTTTATAATATAATACATTACATTGTTGCTTCCAATTTAGTATAAGTTGATTCCATTCATCATATAGCATCTTTTCACCTATTTCACTCATTCATTGTCCGATATGATCCACCAGGTTAAACTTCAAGCAAGAATCAGTTGTCAGTATTTTAAAATTCATAATGCAATCTTGATTTTTATTGTAAATATATTCCCCCAATTCTGTAGATCTGTTTGATTACTTTAATGATTTAAACTTCAGTTTTTGTATTAAATTTTAATCAGATATTATTATAGCATCAGAGATTTGCTTTGATAAGGAAGATTTTCCAAGTCGAGTATGATTCCTAAAATTTCAGCATCAAAATTTGTAGAAGAATAAGCATAGCACACCAGCACCAATGTTATTATTTGATACCCAAATCTATCAAATAAAACATGTGACTGTTCTTAACTTACTTGGAAGAAGCTTGAAACAGTGAAGTAAGTAAATAAATTGAAACTAATAGGCAAATTGGTGAAACACTTATTTCACTTGCTTTTTATGTAATTTCATAATATAAAATTATTGTTATGTTTTTTTAAAGTATATGTCATCCCAGAGAATATGATTACGTTTTCTTTCCTTTCTACACTTTCTTCCATCCAGGATGATGCAGTTAGATACTGAGGATTTGGTTGAAGTTTCATTGCATACACATGTCAGCCTAAAACCCCCTCAGGATGATTTAACTACCAAATTGAGTGATTATTTTCATTATTAAAACTAGAAGCACTATTAACAGTGAAGAAGCCCGTCTGGGTAGTGTGGTGGTAGCGTGTCACATTCAAAAGGTCATGAGTTCGAATCTTGCTTAGGGTGAGTTTCCCAGATAAGGTTTTTTTCAGGGTTTTCCCTTATCCTGAGAAGACAAATGTCAAGTAACTTTAAGCTCCATGGAAACAGTGAAGAGACTTCCATATTATAAGTGTGTTTAGTCTTGTTTTAAAACACTTGTTTCACTCATTGTTGGATATCAAAATAGGAATGTTTTCAGAGATGTTTGCCTCCATGTTTCAGATATCCTGGTGACTGAAGGTTGCCCTCCCTTGTATCTTCTTTCAGTTAATTGTGCTATTCTGATAATCTTTCTAAAGATCTTCTAGTTTTTTTAAAAGACCCAAAATGAATAGTGAACGTCAATATAATTGTCATTTTAAGTGATCATTATGAATGGATCCATTGTATTAGGTGCATTGTATAAGGTCCTAAGTTTTAATGGTAAGTTCACGTAATTTTCATTAAATTATACTGTAATATTTTTGTAGATAACAATTCATAGTACTTCAGATAGTTTCTGTTCAGAAGTTGCACATCTATATAAATGGAAGAAAAATCTGATGTGATCCATTCATACTTAAAATATACATTTTATTTGTCTGTAAATATCTTTAATGTATGATATTTTAATCAAAATTGTAAGAATCATTTTTGAGAAATGATTGAAAATCAACATTTTCGAAAATTTTTCTATGTAAAGGGTGGTTGCGGGTGGGGAGATTTTCTTAAATCTTTGTGTCGCATCCTTGAAAGATATTTAACTCAAATTCCAAGTTTGGTATTTTACCGACTTTTCGATTTTGAGTTATTGTGTTCACATGCACACACAAGCAATGTTATAAAAATGCTTTATTTGGTTACAGGGGACACTAAAATGTGTATTTCTGGTGAAATCTCGGTGTCAAATTTTTCAGGTTGAGTCAATACTTTCTCTATACACTATGTACATGGCACGTGTAGAGAAAGTAAAAATGACAGAAAATCTATTTTATGAAACGATGACTTTAGCTTTTCTTCAGTGATACATTCCCCTTATGTTATTGTGTATCTTATACTTCAATTTTTTATTACATGTTATTGGAAAGATGGTGCCAGCAAGATGACAACAATGAGGAGGATGATTAGGTTAGAGTTTTTTTCAAAATAATTCAAAACTTGCATTCAAATACCAATATAACAATAATTTATAATAAAACTTCACTTATCTTTTAAATTCAAAGGACTAGTTTTGCAGTCACTGTTTTATTACATCATCAGCTTAACTTGTTGCTTATTGACACTGTTATGGTTACTGCTAATAGGTATGGATTGGGTACTAAGGTATTGCTAACCACTGAAATCAAAACAAATTTGGTGACAATCAGGTGGTACATCAAAATTCATTGCATGTTTTTTTATTCTGTAAAATAAATATTTTCTTCCAAACCATGAACTCTATGGTCCATTAAGTGGTTTAGCAATTTAGCTTCTCGATTTATTTCATTGTTAAATTTCCAAAAGTTTAAATATTTATTTTAAAGAATAAAAATAGCACAATGAATTTTGATATACTGCCAATTGATTCGGTCACCAAATTTGTTTTGATTCCAGTAGTTGGCAGTGCTTTAATACACAGTCCATCACATAGTAGCAGTAACTGTAACAATGCAAATAAAACAAAAAGTTAAGCTGACTATGCAAAATAATTGTGATTGCGAAACTAGTCCTTTGATTTTAAGAGTTAAGTTGTATAACAAATTATTAATTATTTGGTATTTATATTACTTCACTGTTACTAGCTTAATTTTTTAAATATTATAAACTATTCTTGTTAAGACATTGGAATCAAGTTAGGGATTCAGGTGTTATATAAGCTTTCCTTCGTTTTTTTGATATGACAGAGGTATATATAGGATAATTGAAACCAAATATGCAATTTTATTTTTGACAGATGCAGCCTGGTGCTGCAGCACCTACAGTTGTGGAAGCTGCAGCAACAGAGGCACGCTACAGTTATGAGTTTAGTGCAGCAAATACGCGAACTACAGAAGCTGGTCCAGTTGTAACACCAACCAAAGTGGAGGATGGGAGCACACAGTGTAGTGAAACAGATTTCACTGCTAAGGTAAATGACATTGATTTCACTGCAGGAAAGAACAACAATATCCCTCAGCTACACTACACAGGGTGGAAGGTGACCAATGATAATCCATTTAAACTATGAAAGAGCATGATGTTTTAAGTATTTTTCCTTTCATAAAATTTTCTATTCTTGGGATAATGAATGGCTATTTTATTTTGCATAATATTGCAACACAGCAAATTCAACATGTTCATCAAAAACAAAAAGAAAACTAAAAATGTTAACACAATGAATCGCAAATTATACATACCATATTTATCTGAATACAGGATGACCTCAAATACCTTCTTTCAGAACTTAATTTTGGATTTTAGCATATTGTGACAAAAACTCTCTTTATTTCTCCAACAAACAACTCTTTATTTCTTCCACTGATTACGAATAAAACTGTTCACAAATAAATGTCTTTCTTCAATACTTCCAAGAGTTCTTCTTTATAGTTTCCTTTCAACAGCAGCTAATTCTGCACGCTACAAATTTCTCGTTGAGAACTGACTCAACTGCTGCTCACTTTGCATTTCCATTCAAACTTAACTGTGGGCAGGGCTCATTCCCCTTTTTATACCTGTCGATCATGTGGCAGGAAATTTCCGGAAGCAGTCACATATGCAAACTGGCACAGGTGTCACAAACTCACTCAGTTTTAACATGTACAGCTTCAATTTCAAAGAACTTGCCAACAGCACACATGTTCACTCGCACAGCTGTAACAAAAGCTTTGATGTCAAAAGAACTTGCCAATAGCACATGTGTCCACAAACATAGGTGTACATATTAATTTTTAAACACATTTTGAATATATATTATGATCAAACTAAGGGTAACTTAAGCTGATTTGTCTCTTTTTTTACTTTTTCTAGTGCATATGTACCTGCAATATACGAGGGGTGTTCAAACAAAAAGATACGAAACAACGCTGTGGGTATAATTGAAATCTTTATTCAGAAGTAATCACCAGAGGCCTGAGCACAACTATCACACTATTTAATGAGCCAAAGGATTCCCTGTTTCCAGAATTTACATGGCCAGTCCTCTACTGTGTTCTTCAGTTCGTCATCCGAGTTGAAGTAGTTTCCTATGAGATGTTTTTTGAGCGGACCAAACAGACTGAAGCCACAGGGCAACATGTCCAGGATGTAGAGTGGATGCTCAAGCTGCTCCCACTTGAACTTTGCCAGTACACTATGTGTGACTCTGGAGATGTGTGGACGCGCACTATCTTGGAGCAGAATCACTCACTCCATGAGCCCAGGCCACTTGCTCTTGATGGACTTGTGTAGGCTATGGAGTGTCTCACAGTACACGTCACTATTAATGGTTTTTCCGTACTCAAGGAAGTCGATGAGTATTGGACCTCGAATGTCGAAAAAGATAGTGAGCATCATCTTGCCTGCTGAGGGCACAGTCTTGAATTTTTTAGGGGGTGGTGATGATGGGTGCTTCCATTGCATGCTGTCCCGCTTTATCTCTGGCTCGAAGTGATGGAACCAGCTCTCGTCACCAGTAACAATCCACTCCAGGAAAACAGGGTCTTCATGATACCGGAACAGATGTAGCAGTGTTAGCCCAATATGCAGTTCTTTTTGCGTTTTGCAGAGCTTCTTTGGGACCCACTGCGCACACACCTTCTGATAACCCAACCTGTGGTGCACAATTGTCCACAATGTTCCAACGCTGACCCCCACCATCACTGCCAACATTCGCATTATGACGCATCGATCACTTCTCACCTGGTCGATGAGTTCGGCCATGATTACCATGTTTGTCTGGCTTGGTCTCAGGTCATCACTCAAACACTCCCGACCTTCATGAAAATAGGCACTCCACTTTCTCACTGACTTGTCGGACACACAGTCTCCCCCATATACGGCCATTATTTGGCGATGAATATTGGCTGGTTTAACACCTTCCGCTGACAGAAATCTTATAACTCCTTGCTGTTCCGCAATTGTCGAATTTTGCAATCTGAATGCCATGATGTCCTTACACGTACTGCCACGTCAGTTGAACGGAACACACAACTGCTTGCTTTTCTCCTGTGCCATGTGTGGGCACCTGCGCATGTGCACAACCAGGCTGTATACCTCATTTGCATCCCTAGATGTTGCATTATGTTATCCCAAAGCGGCATATTCAAATTTCAAACATTTGGTTGTTAAGACGTTTTGTACCTTTTCATTTGAACAACCCTCTTACATACAATGTACATAGCAGCTAGAGAACGTATTGCATTCCACCCAAAAATTTGATGTCAAGATTTCACCATAAATATATGTTTTGAGATCCCCGAGCCCTAAAAAAGCATTTTTAGAAAAAGGTCTGTCTGTGTGTGCACGTGCATGTGTGTGGACAACAAACTCAAAAATGCTGTTAAATATCAAACTAGGTATTTATATTTTAATAGCTTCCAAGCATATGATACGAAGATTTTCAGGAAAATCCCCCCACCTCACAGTACCCTTTACATGGAAAAACGTTTGAAAATTTTGTTTTTCTCAAAATTGGCTGTTAACAATTTTGATTAAAATACTGTATATATAAGGATATTTACCTTGCAAATAAAATACATATTTTGAATTTTCTGGCAATAGTCCCTGAAGACCTCTTTATTCTGGAAGAGTTTTGCAGAATTTTGCGTAACGATTAAAACATAAGAGATAGGCAAAAACTAGATAAAGATGTAGATCTCTTTAAAACACATAATTTGTCATATACATTTTTCTTCTAGAGTTGAGTGTTTTTGAGGTATTCCTTGTTATTGATTTCAATTTTAAACTACCTAACTTTCCTCAAACAGGACCATGCAAAGCAAACCAAACCGAACTGAACCTCAACAGTTTCACATAGTGACCAGCTTTTAAAAAAGTTGACTATATTTTAGCCTTGTGTATTCCCTTATTTCCCTTCTACTTACAAGTAAGTAATAAGACCAATAAAATTCTGTTAAGGTATATCTGGATTAGCATGATGCAGATTTTCTTTTTTTTTTTCCCCCATCTCCAGAAATTCACATAATGGCGTGAACAGAAATGCATATATAGTAGGTGAGAATATACCTAACATAACACATCATTATGAACAGTTGTACCTAATTTGAATTTGCACAAGAATTTTTGTAATGGTCAGGAGAGGGGAGAATGGAAATGTACTATTTTGTAGCAATGAAATAGTAACATTGGCAATAGCAGTGTAGCTGCAATGAAGGTTATGGTTAAGTTTTTATAATTAGACAACATAATATTACACATTGTTATAAACAGTTTATGTTATTCAAATTTGCATGAAAGTTCATGCCATAGATGGAAGGGAGAGGGAGAATGGAAATGCACCTGATGTGTCTGCTTGAAGCATGCAAGTATACCTCTTTCTGTTTGGCCATTGATTAGGCATAACCATCGATGTGAAAGGAAGTACTCTATTTTTATTTTAATCTTGGAGAGAAATTTTTTTTTTTTCAATGAGAATGCTTACAACCCTTCGTCGGTTAACAGCTAACTTAACGGCAGGAAATAAAACACAAAATATTTGCCATAATGTCACGACCTTGGTGGTAATCTTTACCACTTCCCCCAGGCTTCACCACTGCTGCACCTTGAAATTTGAAGCTTGCTTTTTTCCCCGTATGCTATTCGGAAAACATATATTGCAAATTCAGTATGACCCCCCAATTCTCAATATTAATATTTTGGGAAAAATCCTCATCTTGCAATCGCATAAGTATGGAAAGTTGCAAATTGAGTGAAATTTACACTTGAGTTTCTTCAGTAAGTTAATAAATTAAATCAACAATGTTTGTAGGCAATGCATGTCAATGAAACATGTACAGGTAATTTTTTACTTGGTGAAGCAACTCAAGAGTAAATTTTACTCATTTTGCAATTTATGTCAACAGATTCACATTACATTCAACAGGTTAACTTTTAATTCTTCAGTGTGTGCTTCTATGGCAACAAATACTTCTGGTATGCAAATACACAGAAAACCACACATGATTTTAATGTAACCTTGGAGTATTTACAATATTATGCAAACTATTAATAGGAACAATTATTTGTAAAGATAAATAAAATTGAGAACCTAAGTTAAACAAGCATTCTTCCTTTCTATGTGAATTATAAAACTGAACATCTGATTAAAGCAAGGCCGTACCATGGCCGAGTGGTTAGACCCCTCCCTCTCACCTAAACTGTCTGAGTTTGATCCCAAGTGACCGTATGTGAGATTTGTGGTGGACAAAGTGGTGCAGGGTGGGTTTTCTCTGGGCTCTCCAGTTTCCCCCGCCATTGCATTCCACCGGTGCTCCATCTCCATTCCATGCATCACCAGTGTCATCAACTGCAGTGCCACAAGTGGTAAAAGCAGGCATTAAACACTACCCAAAATAAAAACTGATTAAAGCAAGATAAGAATAGAAAATCAACTAAGAACTAATTTTAATATTCTTAAAACAGTCCAATGGGATATGCAGATCTTCCACCAGATGAAGATTTCTTCATCTTTGGTGCAAGAGTTCTTTGGCTAATTCCTTCAACATGATGAGATATGCTTCCTTATCTAGAACTGTTTGACAGATTAAAACAAATGTCCTATGATGTGGTTCTTGTCTGTTTGGAAACCTTTCTCAACAAATTCTTGCCACAACTGCTGTATTATAATGTATTTTGCTGTGAATGATACTCAAGATACTCAGCAGTATTAAATCAGCATTCTGTAACTGATAAACCTGTTATGAAAGCAAGCCAAAGCACAATAAACTATTGAAAAGCATTTCTTTCTATCTTACAGTGTTGTCATGTTGTGTAATCTTCATGGTAGCAATGTTGATTCAACTGAGACAAATTTTGAAAACTTATAATAATAGGCCATGAATGTTGTAATTAATGTTCAGATGTGTTCCATTCACATGATTTTCTCTATATCTCTGTAATAAATTATTATTAAGTTTATTTTCTCTCAGTTGAGGAATAGAAGCTAGTAACTGTGATGCGTAGTCATATATTAAGTGAGTTAGGAAATGATAACACTACATCACTGAAAAAACACTTACTTGGACGCCGTACAGGAACAGGGTATTGTTCCCATTCTCAACAGTTCTCCTCTTTAAGAAAAGGGTATGACTCACTAATACCCTTGTTGCCCCACAATATTAAGTACAGAGTTTTCTCTGCAGATGTGCCAACTTGGATTTTTTTTGGTGGGGGGGCAGTTACTCGGCACCCTTCTGCTTGAACTTTGTCATCCTATTAATCACATTGATAAAGTCCAGTGCATCCTTAAAGGATAATATTGATTCAGCTTTCACCTTTAACACAAGATGATGGCACACTGTTCTTATCACAAAATTTCCACTACATTCAGTGTACAAATAGCCTTTTATGGACCATCACCTCCCCCCCCCCTACAGCAGCAGTCTCAACAGGTGTATATGTTACTTTTGATGCACCCCTTAAAAACTAGTATAAATTGTAAATTATTGGAAGTACTCACAGTGACGCAATAGTTAAAATTAATTACTAATCTACTTACTAAATACTGGCAGGATATTTTGAGGACCAACTGTTTCCATTTTTGGCTGTTGGTTGATTAACTGGTGATTTTCCCCATCTTCTTCCCTGCATCATGTAATCAAATGTAGAGAGCTGCTTCCACAAGATGTAACTAAACACTATTCATGTATTATTTGGATAAGCTAGTAACAGTGATGTGAAATTTAAATTTAAGAGGTTTGAGTTGGAATAGAAACATTTTCATCATATACAATGCTTTATTGTCTGGCGGGTTTCAAGAACATTTTGCTCATATTCCATTAATGCCCTCTATCTCAAATACAAGGCATTTGTGGACATACATTCCTCACAAGAAAATACTCAAGTATAACCCCTGAATCACACCTTAAAATATTTGTTATTCTGACTCACCCTGTATAATAATAATAAACATAATTATGTTTCTTATGGATCAGCATGATGATGGGTTTAATTTTATTTATAACTTATTAATATATCTATTAATTTATAAATAATAGTTTAGAATACATTTATATGTATATTAATAAAATACCTGAAATAGGTTAATAAGGGCTTGTCTTTGGATTGATTCTGTAATTCTACAGTTATTAAAATTGCATTAAAAATGAGAAAACATAACACCACTTTTGGGGAAAATAATACCATTTGGACCGAATAATAAATACACCTCTTGCATGTTCCTACTTATAATTTATAAAATATCAAAATATTTATAAAATCCAAATATTTCAAGTAGGATATTAAAATGACAGAGGCCTTCACCTAACAGTATTTAACACAGGAAAATTGCAGTTTGTTATTTCTTATAGTTCTTGTCAAATATGATTTGATGTAATGCCTTACAAATGTGATCAAATAATTCCTGTTTGATGTACATGTTTAATATGGTCTTAGCACTAACCCTGGTGGATGTGTATCTAAACATACCTGCTGTTGATTTATGTTCAACAGCATTCACCCGAAAGTAGTGAAGAGGGTGAAGCATCAACAGCAAGTCAGCAACAAACAGCTGGAGCTGCTGTAGCCATTACCACCGGTACTCCAGGACAGGAAATGCTGGTCCATTTCAATTTTAACAAGGATCACAGAGAGGGCACGTTCTTCAGGGCTGCAGAAGATCATGCTGCTTTGCAGAGGTAAAAAAGAGCCCTGACTCTTAAATTGTTTTTGCCACTTTCTTTAGCTAATGTTTACAAAACCAGAAAACGTGCAAAACCTGCTGAAATGTGCACCAAAAAATTGAATTTCAATAGAAGATATCTGGAGCGCTTTTTCACTGTGTTTTCAAAAATTTGTCTTAAATAATAAATGTATATATAAAAACTGCTTCATCAAGGTGCCCACGTTCAGTTCCAGGCAACTACATATGGGATTTGATTGGACAAAATGGTGTCTGGGTATAATCACATTTCCTTAAAGCCATTGTCATTTCATATCTTTTTCACTTTTATACCAGGCATATGACTGATCACCCATCCTGGCTATATTCTCATACATTGTCTGCTCCTCTACATGCGTCTAACTCCAGGCGTTGGCTTGGAAGTCCTCCATATGAGGAGGGTAAATAACAAAAGATCATTTAAGAAGAAAAAAAAAATTGAAACATTTTAGTATTTACAATCATAAAACTGAAATTAAGTTGATTCATAATTAAATTATTGTTGTGATTCTTTTATACTTTGGGTTTGGCACCACAGTAGTTAAATACAGTAAAATTGCAACAAACATGAGAATGTTCAGCAGTATTCTGCTCCCTCGGTCTGGTATGAATCTTCCACGATTGTATTCATTTATTTTCCATTAGTTCTATTACACAGTAAGATCTCAATTATCCATCACTTGATTAATTTTACAGAAGAAAAGTCTGCTACCTTTTACTGCTTGTTATATACCTATGTTTAATATGTTAAATGGTTTGATAAGAATACTTAAGTGATGCTCTGTGAGTTGTTTTTCACAAGGCTTCTTACTTACACACCAGAACCAGTATGTAGGATCTGTCTTACATCATCAGCTGCGTAGGACAGATCTTAAAATACCGGATCTGCTGTGTAAGTGACAATCTTGAGGCAGCCTTGTGTAAAATGAAATTAACTGAGCTTCACAATGTATCATTTCCAATTCATATTATTATTATTATTATTATTATTATTAAGAATACTTTAATTTGACTTAGTTCATCTTATACTAACCAATGAAACTACATAATTAAAACATTTCTTTTTAGTTATAATTTCTTTTGTCACTTAACACCTTAGAGAATTCCAGTCTTCAAGTTATTGAGTATATGCTGGAAATGAACTGGATTACAACATACAGATTAAATACAGGTAGTTCGTGGCAAATTATGTGGTGAGGCACAATTTTAAGATTGACTAAAATTAAATTGATTGTTATTTATGTATACTCTTTAATTGCTATGGTGCCGTAAATCTATGAAACAGAACCAACAATTTTACTTTTCTTCCAAAGGAAGAAAGGATTTTTATGCCTAAAAATGTCCATTGCCCTCTGCTGGCTTTGAACTCACAACCTTGGGAACCAGAGGCTAACATGTTACCCATAGATCATGGAGGACAACAACCTAAAATTAATGTATACTTAAATCTATCAGTGGAAATGCAATGCTAATTTGTAATGAAGACCTTTCTATCAGTAGATAAAGTCTATCCTTCGATGTGTATTAATTTGTTGAGTTGGTTTTTTAACACTACGTAACTTCGTTATTATTAGGGACTAGTTTCGAAAGCATAGTCCCTCATAATAACAATGTAAGTGACATAGTGTTAAAAAGCCAACTCAACAAATTAATACACATATAATTTGACCATCACTGTTACTAAATTCCTCCAAACATCAATCAATCTATCCTTCGATCCTTTGCTTGAACAATACTTTGATAATTCGCTGGTTGAAGTCAGGAACTGAATGCAACATATTCCCAGAAACTTGACCCTGAACCATCAGCTTCATATGTTGACAATATTATCAGTAAGGTAGTCCTGTGCAAATTAATGCATAGCTTGTCTTTACAGCTAATGTACTTTGGTTGAAAAGATTCTAGCCTTCAGTATTACTCCACATAATCTCAACACACATGTAGACATGTCCATTACAATGTTCACAATGTTTCTTTTCACAAATGAAGCTACCATTTCTCTCAACAAATTATGGAAACAATCCTTGAAGTAAATCATGATCACTATTAACTGTCTTAAGCATTTTCTTTATTGTCAATTGTACACCTTTAAAATCATTGTCCACCTTTATTAACATCGTTTAACATTTTTCTTATTAAGATGAGTTTTAATACTTCTGTTTATTTGTACACTAGCAACTAATATATTGGCATATTATTCTGCAGTTAATTTCATCAAATTATTCACCAGCACATTCAAATTATGGTTTATTAACGCATGAAATAGGTATATTTAAGGCATTTTTTCACCACTTATCAGTTTCCTTTTAAGACAGGTTTTGTAACTCTCAGCACTCATTTTCACAATGCATCACTTATAACTAGCAAATTTTATTGCTTGTTGACATCCATAATTTCAATAACTACGAGGGGCATACTGAAAGTCACGAGCAACCCATTGTAAAAATTTAAATTTCAGCAATGTAACGAAAAGAATTGCAGGATCGTAATCTACAGATTTTAAGCCACATGTTGACATATTGTGACATCATTAGCTTCTATCACGTGACCACAGACTGTGTTTGAAAAATGGCTGACATTGATGTTTCGTTTCGACAGCGTGCCGTCATTGAATTCCTTGTGAAAGAAGGAAAATCTGCTCCTGAAATTCATCTCAGACTTCAACGTGCGTATGGAGGTGCCTGCAGTGTTAGAAGATGGGTGAAACATTTCAAAGACGGAAACACGAGTCTGCAAAATGCGCCTCGTAGCGGGCATCCTCGAACTGCCACTACAGAACGCAACAAGGAAAGAGTTGATGAGCTCATTACAGGAGATAGGCGTTTCACTGTGAATGAAATTGCTGCGAACTTGGAATAGGACATAGTGCAGTGCAAGAAATGATCCACAACTTGGGTTATCGAAAGGTCTGTGCCCGTTGGGTCCCCCGTTTATTGACTGAAGACCATAAACTTCAGAGAAGAACCATTGCACAAAACCTTCTTCAGAGATTTCATAATGAAGGTGATGAATTTTTGACGTGTATTGTGACTGGAGATGAGAGCTGGTTCCATCACTATGAGCCAGAACCGAAACGTCAGAGTATGGAATGGCACCACTTGAACTCGCCATCGAAGAAGAAAGCGAAGACAGTGCAGTCTGTAGGAAAAGTTATGGGAAGCGTCTTTTGGGATGCACAAGGTTGCATTCTGGTTGACTTTCTTGAACCTGGACAAACCATAAATTCTGCCCGCTACATCAAGACACTTCTGAAGCTCCGTCGGGCTTTGTGTGATAAACGCCTCGGAACGAGGATCATCCTTCAACAGGATAATGCGCGTCCGCATACTGCCCGTGCCACTATGGAGAAGATCAGGGCATTAGGGTGGGAAACTCTTCCACATCCTCCCTACAGTCCCGACTTGGCACCCTCCGTCTACCATCTTTTCGGTTCTGTGAAGGAGCAGATGCGAGGCCAACGATACGATACGCTGGAGGATATTCGGAAAGCAGTGCGTCAGGGTCTGCGGGCAGCTGGAACGGAGTTCTATCACAAGGGCATTTTCAAACTTGTAGAACGATGGGAAAAATGTGTGCAAAACAATGGAGACTATGTCGAAAAGTGAAAGAAAGTCTGTAGATTATGATGATGTATTTGGTTTGGCTTAAAAATAAATATTAAGATTGTAAAACAGTGTTGCTCATGACTTTCAGTATGTCCCTCGTACTTAATTATTGGTTATTTGGCTTTCTCCTATTTTCATTAGAAAGGAAAGATTAATCCTAGCTACTACTAACAGTTTTAAATAATAGAAATATAAAAAATTTTGAATTTATTTCATTTCTAGACTTAGTTCTATGCACTGCACAGTTGGTGTGCAGGCGTATGTTGTCTTCTGCTTGGTTTATCAAGTACCAACAATGTAAATTTTTACTACATAAGCTTCTTTTTGTGTGTTTTGTTTGGGAGTTTAGGATATGAACTTTGTTTTCAAGTAAGAAGACATTGAAACTATAGATTCCTTTCTTATTGTTCAGTCTTATACATAAAGAGATCTTTGGCTAAATATTTTTGTCAGGGGTTTCACTCAAAGTTTAATTTTTGCTCGTCGGTTCTTATTTTCTCTTTGCACATGTGTTGCAAATGACCACACAGGTCTGCATACCTGAAGAGAAGCAGTATCACATACGCCACACCCACAAACTAAGTATATCCAAAAGCACTGAGTTCTTCTACACGTGTCCGTGAAATACAGTCGGTTACTATTTCCAACTGCCATCTTCACTACAATTGTGTAGAGCTCAAAGAATTCACAGTAGGTTTAAATTTATACAAAAATTTGTTAAACATTACAGCATTTTATCTGATAATGTAATGGAAAAATTCTTTTCTGAAATTTTTGTAGGAAGGGTATGTGCCCCTTTGTGCCAGCTGCCACTAATTAAATATAGCAAAACTTTTGGTAATTAAAATGTTTTGCAATATCACATAATTATTGTACTTATAAGTAGAATTGTTTGTTTTGTTCTGCTGTGTTTTCTCTTGATCACCCATAAATATATATGGATTGGAGTGAAATATCTGTAGCTCTTATTTTTATTGCATGCCTTTCTTTGGAGATATTGTTTTCTATTCCATTGAATTTTCACAAGTATTTTTTATGACTCCATGTAGTATTATATAATCCAGGCTTTGTAAATGCTTTTTTAGAAGTTGTCATATAGTCTTAAGTCAACCAGGAAGGATATTTCTTTTTAATTCTGAAGTATTTATCTGTCAGTTGAATAGTTTCCAAGCTTGCCATCTAAAATTTCTTTTCTTTGTAATATTAATATACGTCAGTGTCATGGCCGAGTGGTTAGACCACTCGCCTCCCACCTAGGTGGCCCAGGTTTGATCCCAAGCACCTGCCTGTAGGACAAAGGTGCCACTCATTGCACCAATTGCTTTATCATCACCTTTGTTATCATTATCATCCATTTTGCTTGCATTTTATATCATCCACTTTTTCACAATCATGCCTGGCCATGGGCTGACCACTCATTCCAGGTTCTTCATTCTGTGCCATTGGCTTCCCATCAGGCTTCACCCCTAGGCATCTATTTGTCAGATCTAAAATACAGGAGGGTAAGCTGACTACAAAAAAAAATACTAATATACTTTAGGTCATTTCTATAGCTCTCTAAAAGACCTTGTGCCCATTATTTTAAAGCTTAAGGTTGTTTTCTGAGTGTATAATTGAAGTGTTTCCATGAGGAATTAAGAGCAATTTGAATCCAATTCTCTCTGAATAATATGATCTATATTTCATAAGTTAAACTCAGAATGAATTGATATAATTTTAAATATACAAGGCACAGGAATAGTTTTTATGTTGGTTGACATGGATTTACATTGATTACCTGTCAAACATAGTTCTATTACAAGTAGGTTTTGAGGTTAGTGAATGGTTTTAAGAAAAATAAATTGTTAGATTATGGAAATGATAAAAAATGGCTCTATTGGGTGTTTTATTAGTACCAATTCCTGGCAAGTGTATTAAAGAAAACAAAATGAGTATGCAGTGTGTTGCTAAGATTACTTTTGAGTATTCAATATGATTTGAACACAAAAATGTTTCCGTGCAATATATTTCAATCTGATCTGACTTTCTAAAAGGATTGAATCTAAGATTTAAATTGATCTGAATCCATGCTTCCATACAATATTCAGTATGGAATGCATACTCAAGTAGATTTCAATTTCCCATGGAAGCATGGTAATTAATGTACAAAACTGTTTTATACCTTGTATTTCAGGAAGAGTATATTTTTTTAGAGCTTTTTATAGTTTCAATCTAAGCTGGAATTATTTTTGAACAGGTCCTCAATAGCTCAGATTGGTGAATTTCTACGGATGAAGAGTGTTAATATTATAGATGGGACTGTAAGCACACCAACAGCCACGTTAGTGGAGGTAGCTCCAGGAAATGCGGCAGTGAGGCAGTGGGACCGCTGTGGAAAGACATTTGCTACGCTGGAGGAATTGCAGTCACATTCTAGTAGTTGTACGGACCAAGATGCAACAGGTGCAGCAGGTGGTGGAACGACATCTGAGAGTCCCAGTGCAGGTAATGGTGGCAGTGCAGAAAAAAGCAATGGAGGCGGTAACTTTAGCTGCGAAATCTGTGCAAAGCCTTTCAAAAGAAAAGAGCATCTTTTCCAGCACCGCAAGCTCCATACAGGTGAGCGACCGTATGTCTGTGTGTCGTGTGGTAAAGCATTTTCTCGGAAGGAACACTTGGTGCGCCATGCGGTGTCGCACACCGGCCAGAAGATGCATGGTTGCGATATGTGTGGCAAAAGTTTCTCTCGGAAAGACAATTTGCATAAGCATCGTAAAATACATGGCATTGCTGGTCCCTACATATGTGAAACATGTGGTAAGAGCTTTGTGGTGAAGCACTACTACTTGGTACACCGCGGTAGTCATGCCAACACTACCACTCCAGGCAGCGATGGAGATGCTACAGAAAATAACCCATTTCCATACAAATGCGATGTTTGCGATAAAAGTTTTGCAATGAAGCAGTATCTGGTCACGCACAAATTGCGGCATAGAAAAAAGAATCAGAATCACACTGATAGCACAACAGCACAGAATAGTCAGGTTATTGAAGACAACCCTGCTGTCAGCGAGGCACATGCAACAATGACCCACAACAATCCCCCACCTCTTACAACCATCAACAATGCAGCATTGCTTGCACCTAACATACTTCACCATGTTGCTGCATCCCAACAACAGCAACAGCAACAACAGCAGCAGCAGCAGCAACAGCAACAAGGACAGGTTGTGACCAACAACACAGCAGGGAGCTCAACAACAATGATACAGGTATCATCTGCAGCAGCTGCCACAGCATATCTGTGTGCTCCATCAACAGTGGCTGCCAATGAGTTGTTAGAAACATACCGCAGGCTACATTCCGCATGATAATGGGCAACCTCCACCATAGTCCGACACTGACTAGTGGCAAGACGTCTCCCTCTGCTGGTACATTTCTAAGTAGCTTTCAATTTGGGACCTGAGCCCTTTAATCTTAAATATTTGAGAGTCTTATGAAACAGCTTGTATATAAATGTCAAACACTAGCATGTTCACCATGACATAAAATAAATGATTTTCATCCATTAGGTAATACTCGATTACAATAGGTTTATGTCATTCAGTTGCATTGTGAATGCAAAGCTATCAATATTTTACTATACAGTAAAAGTATATGTTTCATTCTTTGTTTAAAAATATTGATATTAATATTTATTATACCATAAGGCAACTTATTGAACAGCTAAAACAATATAAGTTTCTTTTGTGCAGGAAAACCTACATTTAGGAACATCTAAATCAATTTTATTTCTGCGATTGTGTAAACTACTTTCTAAAATTTGTTGCCTATAGTTACTAAGTAAAAACAATAAATTGGCCAAAAAATATAGGGAAAAAAGGCCACAACCGTTAATAATTTTCAAAGCCTTTTATACTAAAATAAAAACATTCTTAGCACCAGTGCTATTACCCCACATTAAAACAATTCAACTGGAATGGAATAGTCCATATGAACGTTCTAAAGCATTCTTGGGAAATGCTCTCCTTAATCTACTTTATAAAATAACACCTTGGACGATTTTAAACACAGAAATCAATGTAATATTTCCAAGTAAGTTTAAAATCCCAATAATTAACTGAAAAATCTGTTTTTACATTATTAGTAATACTAAAAACAAAAGTCATCTTTTGCCTAAAGTTAAAAGATTATCAATAAAGACTATTCTATGATTAAAATGAGCTAATAAAACCCTAAAAATATTTCATATGATTAATAAACAATATTTGCCAACTTATGTGGTTTGCCCATAAAGAGGATGGGTGCAAAGACCTTTTGGGCAGATTCAAAGTGTTACAAATTTGAACATGTACACGACAAAGCATTAAATTCTGTCGCATTATGCCATAACTTAAAATGACAGACTAAATGCTTCACGCTAATTCATGTACAGGGCTATGATGGGACAAACCTCCCAACATCATAACCATAGTCCCTTTTCACTGGGTTGCAACAAAATGCTTGTGGATTTAAAATTTCATTGTACCAATGGGTAACTGGGTGCAAACATTTAGTAATGGACAGTGTACATTTTAAAGTGAAATCTCTCACATAAGTTGTGCTTTTTTTTTTTGGTGACATTTCATGATATGAAGCATAAAATATGGGCTAGAAATCTGTGTATAGTGCAGGAAATGGCAATCTTTGCTTTAATGTGTGTTCATTGTGGTACTGAAAGGAATGAATGATTCTAAAAATGGGCTAACTATAATTGTACCAGAACAGAAAAAACGTGATCAGTTCTGGTGACCCAGTTGGTTAGGCACTGGCCTTCTATCTCAAGGTCAGGGGTTCAAGCATTACCTTGATGGTTTTTAAGTGTGCTTAAAAGTGACAGCCCCATGTCGATTGATTTACTGGCATCTAAAAGAACGCAAGATGAAATTCTAGCCTATCAACAGCCCTAGTAATTCACAATGCATTTACAAACAAAACAATTAAAAGTACAGCTATCTTGTACAATTAGGCCATCTGAATGGTGTCCTGTCTAGCATCAAATGATCCAATTTTGCTTTAAAAAAAACTAAATGGCATGATCAAATAAATAGTCTTAAAATTAGAAGGTTTTGTATCTCATTTTACAGATTTTCTTGAGATTAGCCAAATTCAGAGGAGATATATTAAAATGTCTGCAGTACCATGTATTGCATTTTTTAGAAAAAAAGATTGCTAGCCTATTTTTGCAATTTCATGCATGACAGAAGCAGTAGATTTTACTAGCTTTCAAGGATTCTTATAAAACAGAATTCCCATTTATGTTACATGTAATTTTTACACATTACTCTACCAAACATTTCACACATTCTAAATGTTATATCATTGTAAAATTATTACGTTTTGCTGCAATAAGGGGAAGTTTTGTGGGCAGAAAGCTGTCAAGTATAGTTAATGATAAATTAATGCTAAAGCACTGAACACTGCAGCATGTCAACATTATTACGAAACATACAATAAAGAATGGTGCTGCTTATTGTAAAAAAAACCTTGTAAGTCCTATGTTTGCTACCCAGTTCATTAAAATATTTGCAATGTGCTATTTTGGTATTTGTTTTTATCACCTTTTATTTCTTTTTCTGTAGCTTGAGCATTCTTCCAACCATATTGTCATTTGAATTCAGCTGTCGTTTAACAGCAGACATGTTTGTTGCACCTCATGGTGGAGGAACTTGGCATAAATACCTAGTAATAATAGAATATAGTCTCATCAATAACATCTGATTGCTCTAAATCATTGGGTGGAATAAGCTTAGTAACATTTCATGAGTTCTCAGTGGTTTTCAGGATTGTAAATGATTCTCATTTCTTTTGATGCTTTTGAAATATGTCAGAAGTCAGACGTATGCTTTTGAAGTCAGACATGACAAGGCAAGTGAGATTGTAAGTGTGCATCCTTAATTTTGGGGGAGAGTAACTCAAAGTGAAGTCAAGAATACTGCTGCTGTGCTCTGTTTGACCTGAATACATGCAGTTAGTTACACGTTTAAAAGTGGCAAAAACATGCTGAGAAAGGCATGGTTTCATTGTTTTAATGGAGAAACATGTAGCATATAGACCTGTATTTTAATCTAAAGTGATTTAACATTGTTAAAATACACTTGAGAATGATGAAAAAATGTATTTTAAATTATCTGTTAAGTTTAGCCCTTTTCATTCTTGTTGAATTTTATATACTGGAAAACCTTGAACAATTACAACAGGAAAATAACACATGTTATTTAAGAGAGTTTATGTGAAGTAATGAGATAACTAAGTTTTATATGAATTATTCAGAAAATGGCTAAGAACAAAGTCCTTGTTGGGGAAGAGTCCCAATGTCTGGGACTGAAGTATGCCTCTCTTGTAACTTATAAGCTTAAGGGGTCCAGATCTCATATGTGAAAGTCTGCTATCATTGTAGCAGTTCTGCATATTTTTAAACAAGCTAGGCTGTAAGAAAATGTACCAGCACAAAAAAAGAAATATTAAAAAGGAGGATGAAATAGAAAACCCTTTTAGTGTTGTCACAAATATTGTAGCTATTTGTTATTTAGCTTGGGTTTTCTTAAAAGACGTCTGCTGTCAGCCAAAGCAGAGTATTGGATCATATGTATGGGGAAGGAAACAGAAGCGAACATTAAAGGTGAAAGGATTCAAAAGGAACATGTTTTACTGTGATAAATATCGGATATTTGCAAGCACATCAAGGAATAAAGAGACTATGGGAGGAGGGTTGAAATTCATTTTAAAATGAAATAAAACAAAACTTGGAAATGAAAAAGGCAGGATAGAAAGTAAAACTAAAATCATTGGTTTTTGAGAATAGTGGAATGATTAAAGGAAAAAAGTGCCTCTTCACCAATAGAACACCACTGCCCGCTTGAATATCATAAAGAGTAATATTCAAAACAAATACCTGTACCATTTTGCAACATGCTATCTTCCAGTATAATATTTGGAAACAATGGTGAAAAATGAGGAATTATTGTTGATAATCACATTTTAAATTATAATTATGTATATGCAGTTATAATAATAGCTGTTACATGCACATGCATAGAGTAAGGAATAAAGTAGGTATAAATATTGGTATGAAATTTAAAATGTATATATTTTGAATAGGCCTTTAAAACTTGTATCATTTAAAGTGGTAAGCATTGATAAATTAAAATACATAAAACTTTTCCTCTCTTACAAAATTCAGAAAAATATATTCCACTAAGGAGTATAATTTTCTTAGGACAATTTGAGCAATTATATGAAGGTTATTCAACCTTAAACCTATATGTTATATTAAACAGCAAGCTCTCATAAAAGCATTTCTGTACATGTTATAAAGTAAATTTAAATCCTACCAAATTAAGTTTGCTATTTCATGATATATTATCTCAGAAACTATATAGGTATCAGATTGAGGTGTTTGCAGGATGCAAATGCATCCCTTTAATTTCACTGATCTACTGTTGTATAACAAAGACATTATTAAAGAAGATAGGAATTTTATGCATTTTTTAAAAAAATAATAATTTACCTTAATCATATAACAGTAGGTCCACAACAGTATTAGGATGTTATTTTTATGATTTTAGTTTAGCTATCTGTAATAATTTTTGAGAAAGTGGATCATGTATATTAGAAACTGTTATTCACAGAAAAAGATGCTCAAAGATAAAAAAAACAGCTTGCAAGTTTGCACAGAAAGACACAACTGGCTGCATAGATTGGACACACAGAAGCTGCCATCTGAAATTTGATGTCACTGCTTTGAAACTCTTTTAGTATTTTTATGTAATTGAAAATTACATCATTTTGAGATTAGGAAAGTTGGGAAGCATTTGTGTGTGATGACCATATTCTCACATCTTAGAGAGTGTTCATAGAAAGCACATGTCACGAAAAACAAGATTTTCTAGTGCATTATCAGCACATCTGTCTTAGCTTTCAGGTAAAGGAGCAAATGGTTGTTACCTCTCAAAATACTACTTATGAGTGGGACACTTTTAAGTTTGAATGCAGAGCATATGCCTTTTTTCCCTAACTGGGAGTATCTTATACTAATCGTTTTGTAATTATCATAACAGCGCTGGACAACTTACTTGCTGTTAAATGTAAAAATGTTTCATTTAATATTACAATTTAAAGACAGTAAAATACTTTTTGTTTCATTGTAAAAGGGACTTATTTTTGTTTAACTTTATCTACAATCCTTGTAATCTTCTGATAGTATTCTTGCCTCTGTTATCTTATCAGTTACTTGCTTCTGAGGCTGATCCATGTTGTAAAAGAATTTCCCAGGAATATGATGTTAGGCAGGAAGGACTGATGCCTCATATGCCACCTCACTGCAGGTGGCATCTCGAAGATCTTGTAGGTTCACCCTAGAACCCCTAATTGCTTCACTCCCAAGCTAGCAATGTTTATGAACTTGATTTCTTTAGGCATGCTAAAGTATACTGTAGTAATGATTTAATGGATGAATTTCAGGGTTGGAGGCAAGCTAGCAATCTGGCAATGTTCAGGAGAATTACAGGATTGAAGAAATAAGTACATATATTCATTATGGAATATTATATATACAGTATTTATCCGAGTACAAGACTATGTTTTTTTTTCCAAAATAGTAATGTTCAGAACTGGGGGCCATCTTGCATTCGTGATATATGTTTTCCGAATACCATACAAGGGAAAAAATAAGTTTCAAACTTTGTAGGTATGGCAATGGCAAAGCCTGGGGGAACTGGTATCGATTATGGCCAATCTGCAGCAGATTTTGAGCATTTCATTTCCCGCCAAAAATTAACTGTTAAGGAGCCTATGAGCATTCTTATTCGAAAAAAGATTACTCTCCAAGACTGAAATAAAATGACAGGACTTCCTTTCACAATGTTGATTGCATGTAATGTTGTATTGGAACTCAACGGTCAAGTAGAGAGAAGTTAGCTGCATATTTCCCTCCTCGAGCTGCACATATGAATGTATGTGCAAATTTGAACTAGGTAAAACGTATTACAATATATTACATTAAGTATGTTGCCTCAACAGAAAATAGCATCCATAAATAATCACCATTACAGCTATGCTACCACCACTGCTGCCATCATGTGCTATCATCACATATGCTGTACATTTTGATCTCACTTCTCTGTCTCTCCCGCTTGCAATGTGAATTTCTGCACAAATTGAAATTAGGTAAAAACATTTACAATATGTTAGATAGGTATGTTGTCTAAAACAAAATCGTATCCATCATAGTCGTTTCAACTACACTACCACCATTGCTGCCGTCATGTTGTACCATCACACCCATACCATACATTTCCATGCCCCCCTCTCCATCGCTTAAAACGTGAATTTCCATGCAAATTTAAATTAAGAACATAAAATAAAAAAGGGACTTAATCAGCTTAAGTGAACATTAGTTTGTTTAAAATATATGGCAAATCTTTCAATTTAATTTACAAATTCTTATGCAGGTGCTAAATTCCATAATTAAGTTTTGAAAAATGAGGGTTTTTATGCATTGGAGGTCGTCTTTTATTCAGATAAATACAGTATATATATTCTCTTGAAGTTGCTGTGATTGTTCATAAAAGAAATTCAAGAAATTACTGTAATAATTGATTTATAGCGTAAATATCCCATTCTAAATGCATAGTGCATTATTTCAGTTAAAAGTTCCAACAAGTAGTTCCAACAAGTCTACGCAGATATGAATAAGTTCCCTATTTCACAGCTCCTCTGTGAACACATAGTTAAACTTAAAGTTTCCTCTCCAATCTTGTAATGTTTCTCGTGGCATCTGGATACATAAATTTCCCCCCAACTTATGATACATCACTGGTATAACTAACTTTGATTGGCAGGCCACTATGTAGACTATTTTGCTATTGGCACTATTGTGTGCTGCTGATTTGTTATGTGGAAACACTAATGCCTAGGAATGTAATCAGACACATTAATGTTATTTCCTTTTGCTGAACTTTGAATTTCACCAAAATTAAACTAATTACATCTTCTGAATAACTTTTAATGGGTACAAAAGATTTCTAGGTTTCTCAATACAATTTGTACATAAAGGATCTTAGAATTCTATATATATATTAATGGTCCCTAGTAACAAATTCGGTACGAATTAAGAGATTTCAGTTGCCTAGATTTTTGTAGATTTTCACTTTTAAGCATATTTAAAATAAAAATTGTGAAAAATACTATTTATATCCAATATTACCATAAATATAAAAACTGAATGCTGAGTAAAATGTAAAATATAGCAAATAAATGCAGATAATTGAAAATAAGCAAATAAATCAGAATAATTAAAAGTTGTGTAAATTATATGAATATTCAATGTGAAGCATTGAATTGCAGCTTGACTTCCATCCTTAAGATGATAATGTTAAATTGCAATTTTAAATATAGTATTAGCAGCTTATATATCCCTACTTATTTTTGATGAAATTGTACATCACAAATAGATCCTTTAGTGAGGTTTGAATCCCTTAATGTTTGCCAACCACTCTGCCAATGTTGGTATGTTTACAAACATTGCAAAAGCATGCAACTTGAGCTTCCCAATTTACCTGTGTGATTTCCATGAGTGAGGATTAAGACTTTGCTCTTGGGTAACTGTCTAATCCATGCTGAACCTGGAGGTGTTCAAAACTATATTTTTGTATCGAATTAGGATCTGAGCAACAATGTATACATCTTGGTTCAGTGTCATTTCAAAACAGCCTGTATATAAAGAACATGTTTAAGAAAATATTAACAAGATCTTTGGGAATAATTACTACTTTGAGCATACTTTTTCTTGGGATTTTTGTGCTTTATGAAAAGAAAATATGTTTCCCACATGAAGTAGAAAAATGCAGCGATATGTTTCTGGAAAAGATCCATCTCAGAAACAAGCTCCAGTGTGGAAGAGTTTGCATTTAATACATTTTTCAGAGATTTAGCAGGAATGCACAATAATAAGATCAACTCAGAAGAAACAAACTGTTATACATTCACTATTTTAAAAAATCTGTGTTACATTCACTTGATTTTCTTACCTTTTCTGCAATACAAATTATTTTTACAAAAGCTTATTCTTTTGCCTACTTCATACTAGTCAAGATAAATGTGAGCAAAAATGGTTTTATTACCTATTTCTATCCATGTACAAGGGGAATACGGAATGCTACGTTTCACGACTTCCCTTCAGAAATTGTTTCTGTATTGGAAAATTTAAACCAATAA
The DNA here is from genome assembly GCA_030762935.1 of Hymenopus coronatus. NCBI lineage: Eukaryota > Metazoa > Arthropoda > Insecta > Mantodea > Hymenopodidae > Hymenopus > Hymenopus coronatus. The sequence continues at coordinate 16,420,884 of CM060895.1, forward strand.
CAAATATCTTGGAAATTGTGAACCCCACAAATAAAGTGTATTGAAAATAATTTGTTGTTTCAACAAGATCTACAATTTTTACATAGACTTAAACGATCCCTTACTGTTTACCAGTTATGCAATTGAACACAGATTTAACATAGTCTCAGAGGCTATTCTCAGAAAATTAGGAATATAAATGTAATGTTTGATAAAAATATCTTTAGTGTATAGTATTTTAATCAGAATCATTAGAACCATTTTGAGAAAATCAAGAGCTTCAAAAGATTTTCCATGTAAAGGGGAGAGTTTTATTGAAAATTTTCATTTATATCTTTGGAAGATACTGAATCTGTATATCAAATTTGGTATGTAACTGATTCTTTGTTTTTATTTATGCTGTTCATAGATACACAATCCGGGACCTTTTTTCAAAAAATGCTTTTTTATGGATTATGGGGAACCTCAAAACATGTTTTGCATAATTTCAGTATCAAATTTTTTTGTGGAATACATTAGTTTCTCTACCTACTGTTAACATGGTGCATGGTAGAGAAAGACTGCTCTTGCCTCCATCTTCAGCAGAGATTTACTGGTGAACTCGTGGTAGTGGCCTGTAGATTTCTCTTTCTAGTAGATGAATTTTAAGATAAAATCATTTTGTCTTTATATATAAAAATTTATGCCTTTTTGATTTTTCGATTTTTTAAAAAAAAAGGATAAATCATTGATCTTGCAAACAATACTTTTAGTATGTTTTTTTGTCTCAGATTTTCTCAAACTGTTCAGATGAATTCTGGATAAATTTTATGAATTTATAGTGTAATATCAGCTTTTTCTTCTCAGATAATTGTTCCAAGTGCTTGTTCATTGTTTATGCTTTCAGGAGAGCTGTGAACATCACAGATAAGAGAATTTTGTATATATTTCTAAGTTTTTTGAACTAGTTATAATTTCTGTAAAACATTCCTCTGCTAAATATAGCAGTAAAATTTTATTACTACTTTTGGTTAACAGCAAATATAGGAATATAGCATGTTGCATCATCAATTCTTTTGCAGATAATTTGTTTTTTCCTTCTCTCTCTCTCTTCTAATGAACCAAATAATTGAAGTACACTCTAAAAGAAATTAAAAATAAACTTTAAATGAATGTAAATTTTAATTTTGTTTGCCAAAATGGACTAACAACATTTAGAAATAAAAAGAATGAAGAAAACTAAGAGATAAAGAAATCTCTGCGAAAACCACTGCAAAACACTGTCCCATATAGAAATTATTTTTGTGTAAGTGAATCATTTTATGTCTTTGTATATACACACTTAGTAAAACCTATAGAAATATTTTGTCAAAGTTCATATATATATACATGCATACTTAGACAAGCATAATCAATCATTTGTATGCAGTATAGCAGGTTTTTGTGAATCTGTCATAAGATGTTTGTGTTCTATTGTTAAATAATAATTGTAGAAAACTTCTTGTATATTATATGTAGATTCTTAGCATTGTTTTCAGAGTTCAATAACAGTAATTAATTCACAAATATATGAAGTATTTTTTTAAGTTATCTGTTTGGCTTAAAGCTGTTTAGTGCTTTATTATTTGTTGATACTTTGGAAAATAATAAATTTTAAGTTCTAAAAGAATCTGTTATGTAATTTAGTGTAATTATATCTTTAAGGTATGTATAAATAATTCCCTTCTTTGTTTCTTGGAAGTCTAATAGTAAGACCTTACCACCTCCCATTTTAATATTCTTTCTGCCAGATGTGTGTTGTGTGAAAAGAACATTTTAAAGGCAGCATATGTTAATGATCCCAGAGCTGCGCATATGATAGAATTCAATTACAGAAGGTGAAAATCTTTGTGCACTTTTGTCTGTGATACATTTTTGTTTCAGTAAATGCTTAAGATAATAATGAGGCAACAAATTGCACACTGCATTAGTATAAAACAGGTTAGATCAAATCACTCATTTAACACATTTCTCCATATTTAAGATTCCCCCACCTCCTCTTTCCGAACCAAAAATAATAATTCATCATGTTATACAACAAATTAAAAATGTAAAAACAAAAAAGCACAACAGAGCTTTCCTTGAATCTGAAATAGGAATTTATATGTTGTCAAAGGGTTAAGAAAAACAACAGACTTTGTTAAAGTGGATGATGATTTTTAACTTGCCTGATCTTTAGTGTGCAGTGACTTGTTTGAATTCTTCAGCCCAGAAACATACTTATCTAAGATAGGTTCCCTTTTCATCATACTATGTGTCTTGTGTGTGCGCGCCTGTCTCTGGATGTGCTGTCAGAGTTGAATGCTTGCATAGGAATAATGTAAATATCCAGGAATCAGACATGGACCTTCAGATTGAAGACCTGGAAACAAAACCATTGAGCTATCCCTATCATCTTTGTCATTGGGGACTATTTCTGCCTATATATTTCTGTTATACCTTTTTTAGAATGAGTAAGTAGAAGAACAGGTTTTTGTTAGAATAGTTGATTGCACAATAAGTAGAGAAAGTCATGAGAATGTAGCATCAGAATTTTTTTTTCATCTCTGCTTAAATTCATTACCTTGGCTTAAGATTTCCTAAAATTTTCATCAAATATTCAACATATATTTGATTTGGCAATAGCCATGAAGTATATTTCATTGGGAAACAATTTCTATAACTTTCTGTATGTGGTATGTGTAAAGCGATAAATGAAAACTCGCTACACAAAATATGCACATCTCTTTAAAACACAATTTATTTCAAATAACCTATTTATGGCATAAGCCGTTTGAGATATCCATTATTAACCGTTTTAATTGTTCATTACTTTGTCATTCTTTTCAAGTCATTACAGTTATTTCTTGCAATTGCATGGAAAGAGTATGGAATTTTAAGGCCAGCATATAGCATCCAGTTAAACATTTGGCTACCATCAATATTCCCTTAGTATTTATAACAAAGTATGTGCAAAGGTTTAGCTCGTTTAAAATGAAATAATATAAGAATAAAGCAAGCTAATATAAGAATGGTTTGTATACCTTTCAATTAACAGTAGGGGGCAGAAAAAGTCAGTTGTCTATGCTCCTTTGACTTATTCTTCACTTACAGTGTGGTCCAAATTTGACAGAACTGCAGAAGTAAAGGGCCATAAAGGTTTGGCTGGAATGTGAAAAAACATGCCTATGATTGCAAAGGTTGAATCAGAACTGAAAAATTCAATGCTGTAACAGGATTCGAACCACGAATATCCTGGTCTTTGCTCACTTGCCCTTAGCAACTGAACTACCATGGCAACATGTAAACTGATATCAAATCAAGCGATATGGTTCCACATTAACATCTGAAGCTTGCTTATGGAATGTGCCTGATTGGATTCCTGGGGTCAAACACACTGACCATGGGTGTTTCTAGTTCTCCAGGTTGGCAAGGCAAATGCTGGTGTGGTTTCTCTTCTACCATACATTTTGTGTCCCTTGTTTCACATTTCATTTCCACTTTCATTTTGGATTAGGGGCTATGCAGTGTCAATGTACAGATGGCAGTCTGTGTGGGTTGAGTTCTCCCAGACTCAAGGGAGGGAATTTCTTTATAAACCACCCCAAGTGTGTTGAGTTCTCCCTACTCCACCAGAGGGAAAATTTCAGTAAACCACTTCAGGTGGGTCAAGTTCACCCTGGCTCCACCAGAGGGAAGCTTTCTGTAAATCACTTCAGGTGGGTCAAGTAGGGTTCTCTTGGGCATCACCAGAGGGAAGCTTTCAGTAAACCGACTTAGGTGGGTTTAAGATCTCCCAGACTCCACGGAGCTTTCTGTAAACCACCTGAGGTGTGTTGAGTTCTCCCTGGCTCCACCAAAGGGAAGGTTTTTGTAAAAGGTCGAGTAGGATTCTCCCTTGCATCACCAGAGGGAAGCTTTCTGTTAACCACTTCAGGTGGGTTAAGTTCTTCCTGGCTCCACTAGAGGGAAGTTTTCTGTAAACTTCAGGTGAGTGGAGTTCTCGCTGGCTCCAGGAAGAGAAGCTTTCTTTAAACTGAGTCAGGTGAGTTAAGGTCTCCCTAGCTCCACAGAGGGAAGCTTTCATTAAACCACATCAGGTATGCTGAGTTCTCTCTGGTTCCACTAGAGGGAAGCTTTCTGTAAACTATTTAAGGTGGATTGAGTTCTCCCTGGCTCCACCAGAGGGAAGCTTTCTGTAACCACTTCAGGTAGGTTGAGTAGGATTCTCCCTTGCATCACCAGAGGGAAACTTTCTGTAAACCACTTCAGGTGGGTTAAGTTTTCCCTGGCATTCTGTAAACTGACTCAGTGGGTTGAGTTCTCCCTGGCTCTACCAGAGGGAATCTTTCTGTAAGCCGTCTCAGGTGGGTTGAGTTCTCCCTGGCTCCACAGAGGGAAGCTTTCTGTAAACTGACTTAGGTGGGTCGAGTTCTCCCTGGCTCCCCCAGAGGGAAGCTTTCTGTAAACCACTTCAGGGGGGTTGAATTCTCACTGGATCCACCAGAGGGAAGTTTTCTATAACCACTTCTCAGATGAGTTGAGTTCTCCTGGCTCCACCAGAGCGAAGCTTTCTGTAAATCACTTCCTGTGGCTTCAGTTCTCCCTGGATCCACCAGAGGGAAGTTTTCTGTAAACCACTTCAAGTGAGTTAAGTTCCCCTGGCTCCACAGAGGGAAGCTTTCTGTAAACCACTTCATGTGTGTCGACTTCTCCGTGGCTCCATCAGAAGGAAGATTTCTATAAACCCTTCTGAAGAGCATTATGACGGGGTCCTCAAGTTTGGAATCATAAGGGATTTCCACACATCTCTGGCAGTCTGATGCAGTTCCCTATTATCCATTCCTCCTGGGGGTCGCAAACACAAAAGACCTTTGTTGGATCAAGGTGTGAGGTATATCTTCCTTTCCCTGTTATATCATGTTATACTGTTAGCAATGTGGTGTTTTTGAGTGACTTTCATCTTTAGCTGCCATAGCTCTGGATAAGGATATCTTACCCCTCCCACCCACTGAAATAAACACACAATAAAGGAATTTGTAGTTCTTAGATAAGAGAGAGATCAACTTATCTCACACAAAATAGAAAGAGTAACATTTGTTACCAGGTTTAGTTAAATAGCCTAGTTGGTGTCATGTCTAAGTGGTTGCACCACTCATTTCTCATCAAACCTACCCAGGTTCGAACCTAGGAGATTGCATGTGGGATTTGTCATGGTCTGAACAGCATTTAGATAGGTTTTTTCTGGTTTCTCCCACCATTCATTTCACCAACTGCTCCATAATCACATTTCCTTTCTCTCATTCCTGAAGTTGGGCTCATCATCCTTCCTGGCTTCTCCCTGATCAAGAGTCTGCTCTACAGGCATCTGACCCCAGACGCTGGCTCGTAAGTCCTACATACAGAGGAGGAAGAAGAAGTGGGAGTAGCATATAAAAGTCGGTGGCCTACACTGAAAATATTATGCAAGTTTCGGCCATATATAGTACAATAAATCACCATTGACTACCATAATAACAGCTTATAAAGACAATAGAATACATTTAGAACATCATTTTTGTTTCCCTACAGATCATGGAATTTATTTATTATGCAGTTTATTTATAACAAAGGCTAAGAAACAGAAAAACATCCTCAGAAAGCAAAGTCAAAAGCAACAATTAAGGTTGTTTTAATGTAGAACTGTGTGTTTAGTACAAGAAATATTGCATTATCATCCCTTTCGCTCCCAGGACAGTAACTTGGCCAAACCCAAATGAAAGACCAATATAATACAAGGTGCGTTTGAAAAACTCTGTGAATAGTCCCATAAGTTGAAAACCGTGCTGGTGAGAATGAGGCACCTATGCATACACATTGAGAGTCATGTCAGCAAGTGTAAATCACGAAGTGAAGTAGTGGTACATGCTGAGACCCACTAATATAGTCAGTGTGAGAACTCCTGTCTCATTGGAAAATGGCAACAGAAGCTCATGGAATGATGTGCAAGTTTATAGTGTTGAAGCAATGAGCAAAAAGTGTGTGAGTGGTTTAAACACTTCAGAGATGGAAAGAAAGATGTTGCAAAAGATAGGCAGGCATCTTTATAAATGATAGCAGAAGAGAGGAAGATTTGTGCCCTGTTGTACTACACACACACACTAACAGACTAGTAGAACACTCACATGGAAAAGTCTGGAGATTTCATTGACATATCTGCCGTTTTTGGAAACCACCATTACAGGAGATGAGATCTGGTGCCTACCAAAAGGATCTGGAGACCAAGCAGCATCATTGGCATAGCATTTATCATTTTCATCTTCCAAAAACTGTTAGCTGACAAAAATCCAAGATTAAGACACCATACACTAGCTCTAACATTCCATGAGTCTCTGTCTAGTTCTCATACTGACTCCGTTAGCTGAGTCTAAGTGTGTATTTCATGATTTATACAATAGGGGGCACTTGTTGATATGTCTCTCAACGCATATATGCAGGCACCTCGTCCTAACCACTGCGCTTTTTAATTAATGCGATTATTCCCCAAACTTTTTTGATGCACCTTGTAAGACCAAAAACAATGATTTCAATGTTCTGATCACTTCGTAACATTTTCCATTCACAGCATCACAAAAACTCTGCTTAAAGTAATTATGATAGCTGAACAATTAAGCTTTTATTTTGCCTTATGGTACAGTATGCGCAACATTTCAAAAAATTGGTCAAAATGGTGTACACAAGCACTAATATAACCAAAGTAAAATGTGTTAAAATGTGCTTGACAAAGGGCAGGTAATGATACTAATATTATGTTATCATGATGAAACTCTGCTTTTGATTTTGAAAAGCTTGAAAGAGAAAATACTGAATAAGCTAGTTTTGGTAAGCTGTGAATGTTCTGACTGTGCATGCAGTGTTCTGCCAGCATTAACCATGCATTTGATAGCCATTCACTCAGTCATATGAGAAGAAGGCTCGCCCTTATTTTTCCAGTGGTGTTATAAACACTTCTTGCTCTGAGAAGTGTGTTGTCTCCCTTGTTCATAATTGTTTCAATTTGAGTCAGGTTCCTGCTTGTAGTGGTAGTGTTTAAAACTGCATAGATTGTGAATGCAGATTGGAATGGAAGATTTATGTGAATTGGTTTAAATGTTTTACCACAGTATGCTTCAGTGTATAGATTGTAGTAGTTTCAGTGGTTTGCTTGTGCAGCTATTGAACATGGACAACAGCAAGTGACAAATTTGGCAACAGTGTGTGAGAGTAATCAAAGGCAGTGCTAACATCAGGTGCATAGTTAATTCTCCCAGACTGTAGGCAGCCATATGCATGCGCCTCTAACTGCATGGTCCTATCGGCAATATTTCCTTGTGGAAAATATTGCCTATTGACAATGGTGTTGACTCATTTACAGTTTTTTGTCATTGGATTCATTACTTAAATTAAGTCTTTACTTAAATTTTATTCATTAGATCATGCACACATTTGCACTCTCATTCATACTTCCTGACTCTGGGAAGGATGTGGAATAATCTGAACTAGAGAAAATTCCCAATCCCCAGACAAGTAATGAACCTGGGACTCTTTGCATAGCTCTACTGACTAAGCCACCCTGAATTGTTAGTGTGACAAATGTCTTTATTGATACAGTTGATGAACATTATTTATTGCTTATTGTTTCAGTGTTATACTCTGTACTTGACTGCTTCAATGCCACTGCACTCTTAGAAATCAACTGTTGAAACTGACTTGCTGCCCTACCAGCTCCACTTAAATAACCCCCAAGTTATGCAGCAAAACATTTTTTGAGAGCTGTGCAAAAGTGCACACAATCTTTTTTTTTTTTCCTTTCTTTCTTGGGGCCATTATTACACATCTTCATTGCATGCAGTTGACAATGTAGGGATCTGATTAAGCAATCTTTGCTTGTGCACATGTTCATTCATGCAGGTGCAACAATGCAGTCAACCACACACCTGCAACAATTCAGGGTGGCAAGATATAGGACTGTGCTTATGGGCATAGTCACAATATTGTTTCTTTTTAACCACTTCAATGAAATTTCACACCTGCACTTTGCAGACAGAATAGCAGCAGTAAAATTTTAGTTTTTACTCATCAGATCTTCTCTGATGCTTTACATGAAAATGTTAAATTGCATGTATTTTTTATTTTATTATATTGATATTTTACTTCTTTGAGTTCCAAAATTCCTCTCTCAGCAAGATGCAAAATGCATTAAAAAGCAAAAAAAAAACAAAAACAAAAAAAAAACCAGTTCTGCTTTTATTATGAACAGTTGTGTGCTTTCAGATGACTCTGCGTATTTGGGGTCAAATATTGTCGCTTATAATTGTTTTTTTGAAACTTGAAGACAGATTTAATAAAACACACCAAAGATCTTAAAGTGTAGCTGTATATATGAACTTTGACTATTTTACTTAAACTGCAGATAATACTTAAGGAATGTATTTAACTGCCTTGTAGTGTAAAATGTAAATATTACCATGAAATGGTTACAAGGTTACGAGCAGGACTCTTGCACTGATAAAGAAGAATAAGAAGTTCCTGGATTTGTCTCTAAAAGCTGAGTTGTAGTGAGTGAAATCAACATAGTGCTGCTTGTAACCCAGTTATTGCAAACTTTAAATACAAACTGCGCTTTATACTTTCAGCAACTTTGCATGTCAGTGTGATAGAAATATTCTATTTTATGTTCTCCCTCTTTGTGTCCATTTATCTCAGTAGACTTCACAAAATGCCAGAATAACCAAAAAATGTGAACAGTGTGAACTGATGTTATATTTATAATGCTAGGAAATATGCAACACACATTTAATGTCATTTCTTTTATTTTAATTTATATTTCTTATGAACATACTGTATCCCTTTTAATCTGCATAAGACATAGCTTTTGAGTGAGATTAGAATGTGCAAATAAGATGCTGTTACTAAATCAAATCACAAGATTTAATATTGGAATATTTATATGTTAAATGGAACCTTCATTTTGAGGGAAGAAACTGATTTCATTGCAAGTATTCCCATCAAAATACATTGCAGTGCAAAAGGACCATATGACAATTAGCTTGTGTGTTTTAGTGTTCTTTGATTTGCAAATGTACTGGTAACAATGTGTAATTAAAATAATCCTCTTTGGTAGTAGAGGTAACAGTAAATATTATCCAGTAGAATGTGGTTTCTGGGCTTGTAGGCCAAGTTCAATAGTAGATGAAATATTACCTGACTTTTCACCTGTGACTCCATCGGACATCTTCAGAGGATGACGCTTTTGGAGTGGCAGGAGGAAGCACCCCCTCGTCTCTTGTTGATCTCTCTTTTGTCAATTCCTGTGTGACTAAGGAAACAGCCACATGAATTGTCTTATCAAGCAATGTCATCCAGGCTTTGCATATACATGCCATTTCTTATTAAAATTTTGTTGGTGTTCATAAACTTTGATGTCCTCATGGTAGAGGCTGTGTTGCTAGTATTTCAGTCACATTAAACTTGATGTTGTGGTCCATTAGCAATACATGCTTGGCTACTGCTGATCTTTCCATGTGTCCTAGTCAGCAGTTGCTTTTGTGCTCTTTGATGTATGTTTTCACATGTGAAACATCAGATGATATTTCATCTACTGGACCTCAGCCTACAAGCTTGGGAACCATGTTCTACTGATTAATGTTGGGTATGAAAACCTAAGCATATATAGTACATGTTATATTGCATTCTCATGTTTCTGAACATTCTGGAGCAATGTTCTTGTCAGATTTTAAAGAAAATAAACCAGACATATGTTTTCTATGGTTTTTAACAGTCAAGAGCAACACATTTATCAGATATTCGTGGACTTAAAGAAAATAAAATAATTTCTTCTGTTTTTCTGAACAGTGAAGCAAAGCATTTCTTAGATGTTGTTGGTTTTAAAGAACATACTTCTATGTTTCTAAACAGTTTGAAGCAAATACTCTTGTCAGATCTTGTTGGTTTGAAAGAATATAAACCTGACTTTTTCTAAGTTTCTGATCAATCTGAAGCAAAACATGTGTCGTATGTTGGATTTAAAGAACACAAACCATATTTCTCCTATGTTACTGAACAGTCAACTGCAATATATTTATCACACGTTGATATATTTAAATATCATAGGCCAGACATATTTCTTCTATGTTTCTGACCAATCACAAGCAATGTATTTGTTGTATGCCATTTGAGCTGTTTAAATTGCATGAGATATTTTAGCAACCTAGGTTGTTTAAGCCAGATCTCACACAGGAGGTGTGCCTCAGAGTAAAATTACTTGTTAAAGCCTGAAGGAAGAGATTATAGAAGGGAAGAATAATGTTAAATCTGTCTTAACATTATGCCTAAGAAGTGTATCAAGTCTAAGAGCTTAGTTTAGCCACTATGAGATTTCTGGAGGTCTTGATGGTCTCTAAAATAAATATTATATGGCTCCAGCAACTGCATCATGGTATCTGGTAGAGAGACTAAGACTGAGTGCTACTGAGACTGAGTGCTGCATGGGGGGTAGTTATAACAAAACACCACTTCTGCAACTACTTCCAAACCGGTCCAGATTTCAATACTTTCTGATAATTTGTGCAACTTCCTTGTGACTGATTCACATCTTGGCACAGGATTGTTACAGTATGTTTTCCTAGGCCACTGGTTCTTAAATTGTTGCAGCCAGCACCCTCCTTAAAAAGGTCTGTTGTTATATCTGTATTATGCGCTTTATTGATTTCACCAATGATTATGGTCTACATATATCAAAGTCAGGCCTCCAACACCTCATAAACATGATTACACATTATTAACAGTTTCACTTCTCAATAATAATTATGCCTCATCTGTAAAGAATTTCCTTTGTAATTTATACTGTAGTCTTCCTTGCTAGTCTTATAGTTAGGGCAGTCAATGTGGAAGGGGCACACAAGAAAAAAGCAATGTTTTGAGAAAAATCAGAAGGAATGTCTATTTCCACTGAGTGATCAGCATAAAGCAGAACAGATTTCATGACTCTTAGCCGGCCGGTGGTGCTGTTTGCTTTTATTGTTTTTGCTTGCTGAATGAGTGATAGGTTGTCCACAGTAAATGTACTACAGCTTGTCATATACATTATTTCTAACAAAGAAATAAAAAGTAAACACTACTCATATATATCAAGCCATGAGATGTTGGAAGTACCTTTCTTCAATGTTCAAGCATTTCTGGCACCTGCTTAGAAAACTGGTTATACATTGCAGTTTCCTTTGAGAAATTGCTTTTTGTTACCATGTATAGGAATAATAGTTATATTGAATAAGAATACAAAAGCTCATCTAGAAGTTACAAAACAAAATATTGTTCTTAATCATTTGTGAAAGTGGAACTAGACAGCTTTATGGACAAACCATCTCAGATCGTCCAGTTACTCCTACCAAAGATGATCATTTTAATGTAAAAACTATATAAAAATGCAATCTTTGTAAACTCTGTTGTCATTTTTGCAACAGTGATCATTAAGAGATGTTACACATGGTCAGTGTAAAATAGCAAGTACTATGTTATAACTTGCGTCTTGCAATGTTTTCTAAAAAAAGAAAAGGGAGGGAAGAAGGAGAAGTCAACCCATTAAAGAGCTCTCTCTCTCTCTCTCTCTCTCTCTCTCTCTCTCTCTCTCTCTCTCTCTCTCTCTCTCTCTCTCGCCCTCTCTTCCCAAATTGTCAACGCGTTATCTGTGTTATGTTTCTGGTCTCGCTCAAAAAGACAAGTGTGTGTTGCAAATTTTAAATATTAATGTATATAGGGGTGCATGTTTTTTTAAAGAAAGTGATGGCAGCATTATTTTATTATACCAAAACATATGAAGAAATACATAGATATATATACAAAGGATAATTGTTTTGTAGTTATTTTGATATAAAAAAGATCCATGATTGTGCTAATAAGTAAGATTGTTGTACATTTAGTCTCTCTTACCACTAATGTATTCACCAGTTAGTATTTCTGTCATGGAGTTGTACATTTGTAATATTACATGTCATGCAATAGTTGGCCTTTAGAATAGCAAACTTAAGCAGTAGAATGGAACTGAGCATTGTGTTTTGTGCTTCTCAAGTTGAAGAACTGGGAACCATTTAGCTGATAATCAGTTTCTTTGTCGAAATTTTGTTTCTGATTTACTAATATACCTGCAGACAGTGCACAGGATACATTGGTCCAGATCTTTTGTTCTCATATAACTTACAGTGCATTTAGTTTTGGGGATGTGGGTATAAACCATGATGACTAACATTCAGAACAGAATTGAGATAGTTTAAAATGTTTGCTGTGCAAACAACAATTTGAGGTACTGATTCCATCTTGCCAATATTATTTGCCATATGCCAAATGCTTTCCATACAAGCTACAATTTGAAATCATTCACAAAGGTTTCTTGTCTTGCTTGCATTTGCCAATAAGCCTGCTAACAGTGCTGACTATTGACAGTGCTTCTCTTTGCTTTCTGTGAATGCAGAATAGAACAAGTTGGCACATAGACGTGCATTCATGAATGGGCAGTATGCAGTAGTTCAAATCTCTTAACTCAAGGTTTTCCTTGCAAAGTACCCTAAACTTGGCAAGCTACATTTCAGCGGCACTGTGGCAGTGATTAGACCACTCACCTCTCACCGGGCCAGGTTCAATCCCAAGTGACTGCATGTGGGATTTGTGGTGGAGGCAGGTTTTCTCCAGGTTCTCTGGTCCCCCCCCCCCATTGCATTCCACCGGTGCTTCATCTTCATTTTATGTATCATCACTGTCATTGCCTGCAATGCCATATGTAGTAAAAGCTGGTGTTAAACACTATAAGATAATGCTACATTTCCTTCCCAATAAAGTCATTTACAAGAGAGATATCACAACACAAGTTATCACCATGACAAAACCAAACCAAACTCTAAATGACAACCAATGAAGACAATGCACTGACTGATAACTGTATCTGTCATTAGTGCTGAAAAGTTTAGTGTGTAACATGGTATTAAATTGTCATATGTCTGTTAATTCAATCCCTCAATTTGTATAAATTGCTGTCTTTCTATTTAAAATTTTGAGCTCATTTTACTGTAGTGAGCTGACCAGTTGGACAGCATTCTTCAAAGCTTTAGTGATAAATGGGACTTGAACCATGGATCTTCTGTTTCTGAACAGTGGTTCTTGCCAACTGAACTGCATGACACCATGGACATAATTAAAATCCCCAACTATGACCTAAGTGATTCTAAGGTTTCCTTGAGGGGTACTCTGGTAAAAAATGACTCCACATCGAAGCTGACTAAAACATTTGATGAACTAACTTTGATTTCTTGTAGAACTTTTGTGAATTCAGATGAGTTTTTGACATGATGAGTGCAGGTACCGTTCAGGGGTTGTATAAGTTCAGTCAAGTGTTTGGTCAGTATGTAAGCTGGTAAACCAATGGCATCTACAGTGGGCCTGAGGGGACTCCTTGTTTGTTTATTTTGGATAATCCATAGACCCTTGGTGGAATGGAGGAGTGAGGCTAGTATGATAATACCAGATCACAGAGACAACCATATGTATTTCATTTATGTCAATATGGTGATAATTTAATCAAATTGTTGGAACTGTTTTTGAGCAAATAAAATATAACTACAAGTTCTCCATGTAAAGGACAGTTTGGAGGGGGGGGGGGGATTTCAACAAAATACTTGTCAGACATCTTTGGAAGATGATGAATTCCAAGTACCAAAATAGATGTCTGTTCAAATTTTCTCTTTTCAAAAAACTTTTTTTTTTCACGAGGTCAGCATAGGGATCTCAAAACTTATATTTCTGGTGAAATTTCTATATTGAATTGTTGATTTGAATGCAGTACTTTCCTGTTCTACCATTGATCAGCAGCAGATAAATTAAAAAAAGACACATTTGAAGGTTTTATCTGCTTTTGTCTTTACATAATAATAATAATAATAATCTACTGCAGTCCTCACAGACCATGGGCTAACAACCCAACTACCAGTCTCATGTCCAGGAATACATGGCAGAGGTGGACAATCATTTAACCAATATCAGGATGAGATGTGGTCAGCATCATGCATCCTCCTGTCATAGTGTTGGCTTTCATGGCCTGGGTCTCTGTGTATTGCAGCTTGTTACTTCCCTTACAATGTTGAGGGCACCTGTCATATATCTAGGACTTTGGTTCTTTCGTGAGTGGGAATGAACCATGGCTGGGAACGAAAGCTTACTGCGTATGACACTGGACATTAGCTTTACCTAAACAATGAAAATGTATAAAAATTATGCTCTTATAATTAAAAATTTTGTAGGTAATGGATTAGCTTGTTTACTCATATAAGTTTAAAAGAAGCATTCTGTCTGAAATGTCAGTTTCCATGTTCTGTACCTGGGTATGTCATTTATTTATAGGAAAATAGAAGAGAATAGGTTATATAATGAATCAAAAACACCTTTCCTCATGCTTTCAAGCAATTTATTTTTATATAAAGAGTAACATAAAGGTAAAACAAATCAAAAAGGCTTAAAATAATTACATGAACTACCTAAGACCTAGAATTTAGTTAAACTTGCAATATTAATATTCAAACACACAATGTGATTAAATAGCAACTTATGAAGGAATATAGATAGCAGAGGGACCAGTGAAATTAAGACCTAAGTAGCTGTGCACATGTTCTGTGAGATGCACTTAAGATGCATTGTTCTTCCTGTCACAACTTCAATATTAATTTTGAAATATGAGCCTAAATACAGTCTTATTAAAGCAAGTTCTATAGATATTTAGAAAACGCACAGAATTATACACCTCCCTCATTATTTTAAGAAGAGGGTAATCTTTTCTAGAAACAGTACAATCTTTTCAAAAATAATAACACAGTTCATGTTGATTAGGACTAGTTGAAAAATTCAATGCCACAGCCAGGAATTGAACACGGTTCTCCCGCTCTCCATGCAGTTGCTCTAACCATTGAGCTACTGTGACAATCAATCTTCCAACTGATTATGTGTGGTTTACCCGGCTCAACCAACCAGTATGTCTCACTTCAGAGAACCACCAGAATGGCGACTTACCATCGGAAGCACTTAGTATCCAGGTTATATTTACTATGTTCCTGCCAACATATAAGCTATTCTATTATAGTTGTAATACTCCTCTCTCCTACATATTAGTGAAAGATACAATGGTATTTAATTAGTTGATTAGGACCAGTTCAAAACTTCAATGCCACAGCCGGGAATTGAACTGGTCTTAATCAACTAATTGTATATCATTGTACCTTTCAATAATATGTAGGAGAGAGGAGTATTACAATTGTAATAGAATATTGGTTGGTTGAACCGGGTAAACCACACATCAGTTGGAAGATTGAATGCCATAGTGGCGGATTGTCACAGTAGCTCAATGGTTAGAGCAACTGCACGGAGAGTGGGAGAACCATGTTCAATTCCCGCCTGTGGCATTGAATTTTTCAACTGGTCCTAATCAACTAATTGTATCTCATTGTACCTTTCAATAATATGTAGGAGAGAGGAGTATTACAATTATAACAGTTCATGTTGTTTGATGGCACAGAACACCTTGTTCTCAAATTTTGGCAGAACCTTTCAAATACACATGACTTTTTTTAATATCACAGCATTTTTTACAAGAAAAGGAAGATTATATACATATATACACACACACATTCACTCACAAGATCTATATATATTATTCCTAAGACATTTGTACATTTCATACATAATGGCACTATATTAACCTGTACATTCTAGATATTACTTTCAAAAATAAAAATTATTGTAAATAAATACTTCTTTGTGTTCATCTTGCAATTCCTAGTGATGTATTCTTTGTTTTTATAATCAAACTCTTCATAGCCAGTTTAAATTCAAGTTCCAAGATTTCTGAAAGTATTCTACTGGCAAAGCTGCTACATGAAGGCAATAGAAAATACTGTCCAAAACAACTATTTCAAAATGTTTCAGTAAAAATCCATAGCATTGCTTCCTTCGGAAGAGATGTGGTCCTGTGTAATGTCTATTTGCATGTAAAAGAGCCTGATGCCTTGAAAGAGAAGGTCCCTGGCCAAATTCTGCCATTTTCATGCCTGTAAGTCATGATTTCCTTTTATGATGTCCCATCTATGGGCAACGAATTGATCCCTCATCACCATGCAGCATAGTGGTGAAATAGCGCGTTAGAAATTTAAGTCAATCAAGAAAATGCTGCTGTGCTCCAAATAGGATTGGCTGAATAGGAGATAGAGGAACTAACTATGATTATAAAATATTTCAAATAAAAACTGAAATAAATAAATACAGGTCTCCATTTAACCCTTTCCTGCTCAATGGTACCATTTAGCATCATTTTGTGTATGTTAAATGTTTGTTTTTGGAAATTAGATAAAGAATTTGAACTATCTTTATTAGTAAACATTTTGGTGCTTTCTTTAAATTTATTGGCAATAATATAGATTAACATTCATGAAAATTTTAAATGAAATATTTTGTTATGTATTTTTTAAACATAAATGTACAACATGTATGGCACTATAGGACTGTTGAAGTCCTATCAATATCGTCGATGTCTATCACCTTTTTTAGGGTCCACCCCATCCTTTATCACAGACTCAGTGTAACCACAGCACGAATTTGAATCTAAAGCATGTCTCAGCCTCAGAAGAGCACAAATGGAGCACACTGTTGCCACATGTACTACATTTACGTTAGAACTTTGGTGCAGAGCTGCGATACGTGTACCAATTCAATGTTACATTGTAAAAACTGTACATCACCAATTAGTGAAATATTGGCATTGCTATTTAAGGTTATTGTAACTCATTTAGTTTTCACCTGTGCTTTATCTCTTCTGTTTTCCTTATAGTTTTAGTACTTCAAAATATATTTTTATATGGCATAAAAAGTACCAAATTTGGAGATATAGAATGATAACATTTTTAATTTTTGGAGTCATCATCATTGTTTACTCTTGACAAAATTACGTTCAGATGGGTGGAATGTTTTAAAACAGCAAAGAATGAAAGATTTATATGTAATAAGATTTTTGCCCTAACCTAGTGTGTTTTTGTTTCACCCTTTTTGCTTTCTATTTAATGATGTCCTTACAGACCTTTCATTTGTTTCTATTTTATCCTATACACTATTGTTTCTGAACATCCGGTAGCCTTAGTTCTTTCATTTATTCCTTACTGACATTCATTTTACTTGATATCTAATGCATTCATTATTATTTTACATAATATATAAAATAACCTACATTTACACTTCACAGTGTCGCATATACGAGGTCCTTATTTTCAACCTCTGATAAGCTATAAATAAAAGACAAGTTCATAGAAAACAATTATTTTATTACTAAAGTTTTGTACACATGTGGTTACTTTTTGACATAATCACCGAAAAGATTAAGACATTTTTCATACCTGTGCACAAGTTTTGCAATACCCGCTTCAAAAAATGTTGAAGCCAATGATTTCAAATGAGCATTGACGTTTTGAAGATCTTCAATGGCTTGAGAGTGCTGCCCTCCTAGCTATGTTCAGTTCAGGGAAAAGGTGAAAGTCGCTGGGTGCCAGGTCGGGACTGTATGGCAAATGATCGAAAATATCCCATTGAAATTGTTGAAGGAGCCCATGTGTTGTGCCAGCAGTGTGTGGATGAGCATTGTCATGGATCAACACAATTCCTGAAGTCAGCATTCCTCTTCATTTGTTTTGAATGGCTCTCAGCAAACATAAAGTACGAAGATCTTCAAAACAATGTCAATGCTCATTTGAAATCATTGGCGGCAACATTTTTTGAAGCAGGTATTGCAAAGCTTGTGCACAGGTACGATAAATGTCTCAATCTTTTCGGTGGATATGTTGAAAAGTAACCAAAAGTGTTCAAAACTTTTAGTAATAAAATAATTGTTTTCTATGTACTTGTCTTTTATTTATAGCCTATCGGAGGTTGAAAATAAAATGGCCCTCATACTATAAACTGTTCCTTACAAACTCATGTTAACTTTAAATGCTTGCAGCCTGGTGACCGTGAGCTAAATGGCTAGATGACTATAGTTATAGAAAATGAGTGCCAGAAGTTAAAGGACTGGCTTGCTTTAAAAACTTTTTCCAACTCTTGTCAACATTTTCTCTCTCTTGATCCCCATTGTAAAACCAATTAAAAAAAAGTTTCTTGTTGCCTGACTTTTCTACTGTATAGGTATAACATTTTCTGTAAATATTTTGATTTAAAATATTATGCTCATATTATTTAAGGTAGAGAATTCAAACTGGGCATGTATCAATATTCTAATTTACTCTATATAAGAAAAATATATTGTTGCATTGTGACCTTTAGTTTATTAGTTACTGCATGATAAGTATAGAAACAGCCAATCAGACATTTACTGAAAAACACATTGTTTTTTTTTTTTTTTTTTTTTTTTTTTTTTCAGAAGTTTGAACTCATGGATATCTAAAAGACTAAAAATAATCTAATCTGATAGAGAACAAAATTTTTAATAAGATAGTGTGTTCTAAGCTAAAAATTATAACAACAGAATACTTATCACCTATTTTTACCAACTTAATGACAGTACGAGAGTAGAAAAGGACGAAGCTAATGGCAACATGTATATATTAGAGACAGAGATATCCCATTTAACTTTCCATGTCAAGCAATAATAAATTGAAGCCTGCATCTGTGGTGTAGTGGTAGCATGTCTGCATCACATTCAAGAGATCCTGAGTTCGAATCTTGGTTAGGATAAGTTTCCTGAATAAGGTTTTTGCCGGGCTTTTCCTTTATCCTGAGAAAAGTCTGGTAATCTTCCCACAGTGCTGTGTGTAATTGGTTGGCAGCCAGGATGACTATTAAAGTCTTACTAACAGCATAGTTTGAATAAACTTCACAGCCAGAACGATCTTAACATGCTCCTCCTTTGAAAGCATTATTCTCTGCAAAAAGACAAAGAACACGAAATTGGATACATGGTGCAGCACTTTTTGAACATCTATATTCCATTATATGACAAAACAGCCACTCTCCCCATACTGATAGGGAAATTTAAACACATTACCAGTGTAACCAGACCCTTTGTCATTCCAGTGTTCATAATGCACACATATTTTAGCTAAAACTATTAATTTAAATGTAAAATATAATTTATACATAAAGGTAAAGATATACGAAGGTTGCATATATAAAACACTTAAGTAGTTTAAGAGGTGGGTAAAGCTTGGCACAGGTGATCCAAGTTTTGAGTGTGGAAAACATTAACTTGTTCAGATATGACATCCGATAGATTGCCGAGGTTTTGGACTTCTTGGGATCATTGGGATTTTAGCGTCACAGATCCCTCAGCTGCACTTTGTGGCTTAGGGCTTTAAAAGTTTATAACAGATCAGTAAGTAATTAAAAAGCAGCTCTAATGTCAGCATAACAAACATACTAAATCCGCACCATATATTCAAGTAATGCCAAGAGATGTAATCAACGTATATAAATTATGAGAAATCTAAATAGTAGCGTTGTGATTTCTTGACCATTTTGCAACCACTAATTAGTGTGCCGCAACTATTCCTCCCGTGACTTTCTGAATGCAGGATCATGCATTCGCAAAAGAAGATTAAAATGTAACTTAATGACGTCATCAGAAAATACACCAATGAGATGAAAGAAACTGCAGCATTTTGCCCAATGAAATTATCGAATCCCTTTACCGTCGCGATGTGCATTTGTCTTCTATTTCACTCAATTCAATTGACATTCGCGTGTTGCAAGGTGGCTTGGAAAGGTTAAGTAAGTATTCATAATACAAAATATACAATTATTATTTTGTAAGTCGATTGTAGGTAAAATCTTCTTTTTAATAAAAATATTTTATTCACTGCAAAGGCTAGTAAATAACACTCGACGGTCTGAATATTTAATCTATGGTCTGAGCTCACGTTGCTCGTGAATTTATCGGAATCTCAGACCCTCCTGTGGCAATTCATTGAAATATGATAAACTAGAAATGTTGAACATGAGTACCAATGCTTCTAGTAACCAAGGCTGTACAAATGATTATCTCGAACGAAATTCGGCAAGAGAGCGCATCAAAGTGTCGTTTCACGTCTTTTCCTCGTTCATAGGCTATTAGTCCATGCATGTACGTATTATGCAACTGGCTACAGTTGACGTAGGCAGAGAATGCGAGTCCAACCATGGTCCTCCAACTATTGCTATTCTGTAGGCCTCTGCTTCCTCGTGAGATACTTTCTAATGTAAGCCTCTTGTCTATTTCATAAATGAAATGGAAAATGTGCCAAGCTATAATATTCTACAACACTGGTTTATAATCTCAAATGTCGCAGATTCAGGCTTCTCCGGGTTTGCCGTATTGTATGCGGTTATCTCAGGTAACCAGTGGGATCTTTTTCGATAATACTGGAGTTGTTATTATTATTATTATTATCATCATCATCATATATCATCATTAATGGTTCTTATTTTTTGGTCGTGGCATTACGTAGGTTCATTGGTTAACTTGAGTCACAGAAATGGTCTTTTTATTGTTTTTTTTTTTTATTTTTGTAGTTGACGTCCTTTAACATGGTAAGTCATATCGGACGATGGATGTATGAAATGAGTGAATTGATGCCCAAAGAGCTTAGAGTTACCCGCCTTTCGTCTTCTCAGGATAAAGGAAACCCCCGAAAAAGCCCTTATTCCGATAATTCACCCTAACCGAGATGGGGACTTGGGACTTTTAAATGTGAGGCAGACACGCTACCGCCACACTACAAAGACGGGCTCGTGGAATTCGGTGTTTGTAGTCTGAGAGCGCACGCATTGTGATGCTGGACAATCGTCTTTAACATCTATGTATATATTTATTTGCATTTCATTTTTTCACTATGTGAAACTTTTAATTGCGATAATGCATATTCAATCCGGTATGTATCTACCTTCAACTAAGGGAAACTACGGGAGAAAATTTCTGATTTGTTGCATTCATATGACTTTTTTTTTTTTTTAACCTATGCTGCCGCAAACTATTCTCACAAAAGCTTATTCTTCTATGAACTTCATGCTAATCAAGATTATTAGTCGAAATTGTTGTTTATTTATATTTCTTTCTAGACACAAAACAATAAGGAAATGCACTAGGCTAAATCGATTAGTCAAATCGTTGTAATAGGTGGTCCTTATGTGACGCTGTTCCCTTTGGATGGCCGGGATGGAAAAAAAACGAATAACGATTTCCCATTTGAGAAAAGCATAACTTCTGGAAAAGTTATATTATATGTATCGTTCTAATCCATAAAGTAACACAATAAAACAATTATTCCATAATATGATTAACAAATAAAACGCCTTGTACTTTTATAAACATGTACAAGTATAAAACTTAATACAAAAAATCTGATGTGTTCCATTCACATGACTTTCTCTACAACTCTGCAATAAATTATTGTTAAAAAGCTTATGCTTATATTTACTTCCTGCTAATCGGGAAAAAATTAGCAGAAATAATCTTATTACTTGCTTCCTTGTAAGTAGAAGTGAAATAAGGGAGTACCATAGGTTAAAGTGACGGTCAAAAGCTGGTTGCTATGTGACTGAAGTTCACAGAGTCCTGTATGAGAAAAATATGTTTTTTATAGCTGAAACCAAAAACAAGGAATATCAACTGCACGAAAAATATGTATATAACATAAATTGTGTGTTTTAAAGTGCTCTACATTTGTTCTGTGGTAAGTTTTTGTCCATCTCTTACGGTTTAGCAGTTATGCAAAATTCCGTAAAATTCACCGAGAATAAAGTAGTCTTCAGAGGCTATTCTCAGAAAATTCAAAATATACATTTTATTCGTCAGATAAATATCTTTAATATACGAAATTTTAATCAAAATCGTTAGAACCATTTTTTAGAAAATCAAAATTTTCGAAAAAAGCTTCATGTAAAGGGTAGTTTGGGGTGGGGGATTTTTCTCAAAATCTTCTTGTTGCATCCCTGGAAGACACTAAACTTAAATGCCAAGTTTGGTATTTTACTGACTTTTCGTTTTTGAGTTATCGTGTTCACAGACACGCGGACACACGGACATACACACACGGACCTTTTTCTGAAAATACTTTTTGTGGATACAGGGGACCCTAAAACACATATTTACGATGAAATCTCGATATCGAATTTTTTGGTGGAGTGCAATACCTTCTCTATACACTATGTACAAAGTGCGTATAGAGAAAGTAAAAACCAGGATAATAATGTGTAGAGCCATGAAAACACAATGAACACAAATCAACCAAACTCACTCAGAATTCATTGCAGTGAATTACAAGATGAATCTTTACTGTATTGAAAGAAAAGGCTTTCCTCCTATCATACAAAATATGTTTGAATCATCCACAAGTTTGTTCTGTGTCGAACGTTTACCCTTTCGTATTTTCCACATTTTTCAGTCTGCGCTCTCTTTCAGTGTTCACTGGTTCAGGAACTGAACGAGGCCAGGCAGTGAGCAATGCTAGATAGTGCAACACTTTCGAAAGGGGCTGTATACTCCATCAGGTCATAGTTATAATCTGTGTGCACCGAATTCAATCCGACAATTTCATGACCCCGGACCGAGCTCGTTATAATAAACATCATGTCTATAAGAGTTTGACATAAAGCAGTTTTCTTAAAGGCCAATAAAGTATTTGGACCTTTTGGCTCGTGCCCCATTGGTATCCCCTCTCACAGTGGAATTTTCTTGAAATTGAAAATGTAGCTTATAGAAAGGTTTTTAAGTGACTTTTTATTTTATCCACCACGTACAATACACATAGAGGATAGAGAAAGCATTGCACTCTACCAAAAATTCGATGTCGAGATATCGAAAATACATATTTTGAGGACCGCTGAATTTTAAAAAATCCTTCAATGAAGTATTTTTCAAAAAGCTTTATTTTCTCAGAAATGGCTCTAACGAGTTTGATTAAAGAGCTATATGCATAAGATATTTTCATAACAAAGTACACACCCACCCACACACTCACACGTGTGCGCGGATACATTTCTAAAAATGATTTTTTTTTTGAATCGGGGGTCTAAAAATGTATTTCTGGTGAAATCGTAGTATGAATTTTTGGGTGCAATACAATACCTTCTCTATACACTAGGTACATAGTACGTGTAGAGAAAGTAAAAATTTAGATCCTCTTTAAAGCAGACGATTTATGCCAGATACTTTTTTGAGTTAACCATTTTCGAGATATTTCTTGTTTAAATTCTACAATGCTTATACTTTTATGAAGTTTTAATTTTTCTTTTTTAGCTCCTAGCCATGCCAGTGCAACGAAATTTCAGTACCATCACATAGGGACTAGCTTTTATAAGAAATGAGTATCGCTTTAGTCTAATGTGTTTCCTTATTTCTGTTGTATCTACAAGGATATAAGTAAAAAGTCTACGCCCGTCTATCTCGATTAGCTTGAAGTAGACGGGTGGGAAAGCTTTTGTATAAATAGTTCGTCGCAGAAAAGGAAGAATATGTTATGTGAATGGAACGGATCCGTTTTTTTTTTATTTTTTTTTTTTTTTGTTTTTTTTTTTCCCCCTCAGGCTTCAGCATAGCCTATTATGCATACTAACTTCAGTCAATCACCCAAATAAAAACTTAGTACCAACTATTCAGGATAGAGTTTCATAATAATGTATACATTGTTAAAATATGTGTGTAAGTTTTCTTCTAAAATAAAACGTTTTAGATCCTGAAAACCAAATATTGCAGAATACTAAATAAAGTTGAAAATCATTCGCATTGAAAATGGAGCTTTATTTATGGTCACTCTTTAGTTGCTGTATTTCTCAGGGTCGCGTTCTATACTGGGCGTGAAAGACCACTTAATTTTGCTCAGATGCCTCTTTTATCAAGCTTGAGGTTCTTTTACGTACCGTAAATCTACGACACGGGACCAACGGCTTTACTTTCCTTCCGAAGAAAGTCATGTTAAGGATTTTTACGCCGGAAAAAATCCACCGTCCTCCGCTAGGTTTGAACCTGCGACCTTTGGATATATGAAGTTAGCATGTTATCTATTAGATACGTGCTCAAACGCTTGGACAACCCTTAAAGCATTCCGAAGCTGTAATCTTGTTTTATGTACCATATCTTCTTAGTAACACATCTTCATAAAAATCATTATCTTTAGAAGGCGCAATGACATGCCCTCATTTTTATCGATCTGGAAGCTGTTATTTCTTGAAGCGTATATAACATCCAAACTGGACAGTTGACGATTCATTATACCGATCTGCAAAAGATTTAAATGAAATCATTATATAGTTACCTGCTGCTGGATACAGATTAGTTGTAAGTAAAAACTGCTTCGTATATCGAGCTCTCTCTCTCTCTCTCTCTCTCTCTCTCTCTCTCTCTCTCTCTCTCTCTCTCTCTCTCTCTCTCTCTCTCTCTCCCTCTCTCTCTCGTGTTTTTTTCCGGAGTACACAAGAAGCAGTTTATCCAGCTTCATTTATCCGGATAAATGTTTGCTTGCTTCCTTTTTTATTTTCTCTAGCATGTATGTGTAATGTACGTAGTACATCGAAAAGGTTTTGTTTTCCACCCAAATATTCGATATCAAGATTTTTAGTGGAAATACACGTTTTAGAGTCCCTGATTAATAATGATAATAATAGAAATTAATAACATTTTAGAATAAATCCGCGGGCCGGCGTGTGTGTGTGTGTGTGTGTGTGTGTGTGTTACTGTGGACAGCATAACTCAAAAACGAAATGTCGGTTAAATACCAAACTTGATATTTAATTTCAGTAGCTTTTTCAGGAAAATCCACCCACTTCCAACTGCCCTTTCCATGGAACATTTTTTTCGAAAATTTTTATTTTCTCAAAAATGGCTCTAGCGAATTTGATTAAAATACCGTATGCTTAATAGTATATTTTATGACAACAATGTATATCATGAATTTTCTGAGAATAGCTTCTGAAAACCTATTCATTCTGGGTGATTTTTTTATAACCGGTAAACTGTAAGATAAACAATGTAGATCTCGTTAAAATACATTATTTATGTCATATGCCTGCATTTTTGTAGAGTTAAGTGTTTCCGAGATATTCCGTGTTATTGATTTCAGTTGTAAGCTACCAAAATTTTTTTCAAACGGGGTCATATTTCTTTTATGTTTACTTGTAGCAAGCGAAAAGAACCAAATTTCAATTGTTGCATAGAGCAACCGGCATTAATAAAGATTTAACTATCGCTTTAGCTTAATGCATTCCCTTATTTCCCTTCTACTTACAAAGAAGCAAGTAAGAAGACCAATTCTACTAATGTTATCTCGATTAGCAGATGTAGACAAAATAATAATCGTTTGTAAGAAAGTTTGTTTGCGGAACAACTAGAGAAAGTCACGTGGATGGAACACATCATTTTTTTAAAGACTTAACAGTGATATTTTTTGCTATTGGTTTCAATTTTAAACTACTTAAAACTTTCTCAAACGGCAAGGTATATTCCGTTTCATATCTGTTTTGTTTACCCCTGGTCATGCAAAGGGAACCGAATTTCAATTGTTTCGCATAGCACGGCTTTTAAAATATTTGACTATCGCTTTAGCCTAACGTATGCTCTTATTTCCATTTAATTACGAGGAAACAAGTAATAAGATCAGTTTTGCCAATGTTTATCACGATTAGTATAGTATGGAGAAAATTATGATCTTTTGTAAGAATAGTTATTTGTGGAACAGGTAGATAAAGTCATGTGAATGGAACACAATAATGTTTTCTGATGTGTTCGCTGACTACCTCGAAAGGTCTATGAGGCCACGAGAAGACCCCCAGGACGAAGACTTCTCGGACCGTGCTCGGCGGGAGGTGCGTCGATACCTTCGGCGCCCCCCCGACGAGGCGGACCGACTTCCCGTCATCCGACCCAGTGAACTCCAGGGCGCACTCCGGCGCCTCAACCCCAAAAAGGCAGCGGGTCCTGACGGACTAACCCCCGCCATGCTCCGATGCCTTCCCATCAAGGCGGTACTCTTTCTAACCAAGGTTTTCAACATGTGCCTCACCTTGTGCCACTTTCCACGCGAGTGGAGGGAGGCCCGGGTGATATGCATCTTGAAGCCGGGGAAAGACCCGTTACACCCATCCAATTACCGATCCATCAGTCTCCTATCAGTTCTCTCGAAGGTTCTCGAGAGGCTAATACTAGCCCGCTTGTCCCCTCTCTTGGGCGACATTCATGCCATCCCAGATCACCAATTTGGTTTTCGTCCTGGGCATTCTACACCCCAGCAACTACTGAGAGTGGTGGAGGCCGCTGCCCTGGGCTTCCAGGACAGAGCCTTCACTGCGGCGGTGTCGCTGGACGTGGAGAAAGCCTTCTCTACGACCTGGCACGCGGGTCTGCTCCTCAAACTCATCCGACTGGAGCTCCCGACACACATCATACACCTACTACACTCATATCTTAAACACAGATTTTTTGTAGTTTCAGTTGCGGGACACAAATCAACACCTAGGCCAGTAAGAGGCGGAGTCCCCGAAGGCTCTGTACTTTCCACTACGCTCTTTAGCGTCTACATGGCCGACCTACCAACAGTGCAGCAAGTCAACATAGCTCAGTATGCTGATGACGTGCTGTTATACTGTACAAACAAACACCCACGCAGAGCCTTCAACCCTATCCAGAGACACCTCTGCCTCATCCAAGAGTGGTGCGAGCGTTGGCGATTGTCCATAAATCCGGAGAAAAGCCACGCTATTCTCTTCACCAAGCGCCGCTTTCCCGCAAACTTCCCCACATTCACGTACCTCAGACGAAGGATACAATGGACTAACACCACCACCTACTTGGGGGTGAAGCTTGACAGGGGCGTCACTTTTAGGGAGCACGTCCGGGGGCTGTGGTGCCGGGGCAATGGGGCTGCGGCCTCACTGTACCCGATGCTGAGGTCCTCGATGACGGTTCCCCTTAAGTTGCGCCTTTTGAGGGCTCTCATTATCCCCTTATTAATCTACGCCTGTGAGATCTGGGGCATAGCGGCAGACTCCAGTCTGCTGTTGCTTCAGCGGGTACAGAATAGGTGTCTCCGGGCTATCTATTTTGTGCCTCGAGGCTTTCCAACGAGACTCCTGCACGAAGCCTCTGGTCTACCATACCTGGAGGACGAGATTAGGCGTCGGGCAACAAAATTCAACGAAGGGTTACCATTCCATCGGAGCGCCCTCGTTAGGTCTCTTGGGGATTACGATCCCACAAACCGCCGCTTCAGGCGATACCGGCTTCCCCGCATGGCTTGCAGGCATCCCCGGTAACGAAGGAGCACCACCAACAGCTGCTACGGCTAAGCTCCTTATATCCTTCAAGAGTTGCTTGGATTCAAAATTTAATCTCAAGGAACATTTTGATAAAAACACACCAGCGGTGCACAAGGGCCGTTGCACCATCAAGGCAACCGTCGAGGAGCAATATTCGCCTCCTCCTGTCACTCCACAACCCCAACACACACCCGCCATCCTACAAAACCCACAATCCCGTCAGAACGTGGTTAAGTTCTCTCTGAGAACAGGGACACGTCTAACACACCTCGGGCTGCCCTCAGCCTGCCAATCACACTGGACTGGACTGGACAATAATGTTTTACTTCTCAAATGCAGCAAAAGAATCTTACACGGTGTTTCAGAAAATAAAAGTGAGTATAATTTTACTATAGGATAGGAAGGGGATCTAGGGTTTTCACTCAAGATTGCTTCAGGGAAATTTTCCTTTTCAGCCGCGTTAGTTATTTTTATTAGTTTTTTTATTTTGTGGGTGGCTCATGTGCTTAGATTGGCAGGCACATTCTTTCTTTTCTCCCCTTTATTTATAAAAATGTTATATACATTTGTTAGGGAGGCCATTTTTGTTCTCTTTTTGAGCGTTTTCAATTTCCATCATTTTTTTTAAACATTGTCATTAGTTGCTGGACGTCTTATTCGTTGGTTCACTGCGTCAGTTGGAGGTTTTCCATGTTTTCTTTTAAAGTTCCATTCTGGTGTTCGATGCGTGCTCTGATGCCTGTGTTGAGTCTGCAGGCGTGGGATCTTTGATGTTGGTCTGAATTTCCTTGATGCCCTTGTAAAACTGGTGTATGAAAAATACCTCGGGGTCCTCCTCGACCGCGGCCTTACATTCACTCCACATGCCAGGGAAAAGATCAGGATGGGGCACGCCTCCCTTCGGCAGTTGTACCCCATCTTCCGCTCCACCATGCCCTCATACCTAAAGCTACGACTGTATCGTGCAGTCATCCGCATCTGATGCTGTACAGCTGCGAGGTCTGGGGTTCGGTGGCTCGTTCCACCATCTGCAGAACAGGGCACTCAGGATGATATATGGCACAGACCGTAGATTCCCTTTCCACATACTCCATTCCCACTCCGGAATCCCCTACATAGTAGATGTGCGAGAAAGAGCTCGCACAATATGTACTGAACTTGCTCCTCTTCCTAATCGCCTGATGAATTCTTTCGGTCGCTATGACCACACGCTGCCTAGAAGACATGACAGCTACCGGCTTCCCAAGGATGCCTTGGGATGGTAGTTTCTGCCGCCTCTCCCTTCAGGAAACTCTAACCCCGCCAAGTTAAGCAGCGTTGGGTGACCACCGAGTCGTACACCGACCGGCCGCATATCTGGCATACCCCCACCTACTACCTCCATCCTTTCCGTTCTCCCCACTAGCTGGCACTGCTTTACTTGCTGGCCAAGTAAACCCGGTTACTTCCTGAGGTAAACCAGCCCGCGCCGGTAGCACTAAAGGAAAAGCCAAGCTCACAGCATATCTACACAGACACAAACGCTTGCACATGACTCATATTATATCGCACGGGTAAATCCGCAAGAAAAGCGGATAGGTACCGTGGCGATTTGCCCCCGCCCGAGAACACTTGGGCGACTCGTTCCTGCTCCTGGCTCCTGTATTTTGAATTTCACGTGGTGGCTGTTTGCTGATTGGTTGTGGAGTTGGTTCAGATGTGGAGATGTTCCTGCTCCGATTATATTCAGTTGTGTGTGCTTCCTATCTTATGAATATCCTTCGTTGAGTTATGGTGTTCGCGCTTGTTGTTGAGGGTAGTATAGGGCAGCAACTCTGGCCGATGTAGTGGTCGTTTCGGCAGTACGTGGTGCAGTATCGGCGGCGACTGGTCTGGTCGTGTTGTCTACATCCTGTTGTGAGAATCGGCGCTCCACAACAGTGGTGTTGATGAGCAGGTCTCGGCGGTGTGCCCATCTCCTGCAAGGTGGTGTCCAGGTTGTGTGGCTTTCTTCTTCTTCTTCTTTTTTTTTTTTTGTTTGTTTTGTTTTTGTTTTTAAGTTTAACGTCCTTTAACCGTGTTGGTCATATCGGATGATGAAATTGGTGAAATGCTCTTCAAATGATCTCTAAGTCCATGGAGCTTAAAGTTACTCGACTCACAGAATAAGGGAAAACCCCGGAAAAAACCTTATCCGGGTAACTCACCCTAAGTGAGATTCGAACTCACGACGTTTTGAATGTGAGCAGACACGCTATCACCACACTACCCAGGCGGGCTTATTTGAACTTATTTCTCAAGAAATGTCACCCTTGTTTGTAATGCTGCGGTGTATTCTCCTCTATTTTGAAGGATGAGGCGAATAAGTGGTGTTGGTCCTCTTTTGTTGTGAATTCGGACGGCGTTCACAAGAGCAGGCCAGATATACTGGGCCAGCTGAAGGAAGAACCGTACTGGCAGCTTGGGATGGACTCCGACCGCAACTGCGCTAAAGCACCCGAAACGACCGGGAGAATCCCTCGCTGGTGTTGGCTGTGGTAGTCAGTGTGGTGCTCATTTCCAGTGTTGAGGTGAAGTTGTGGTGTGCTCTTTGCTGGGAGTTGGTGTTCCGGTGGTTGGAGTGAAGATTTCTACATTGTTTATTGGTGTTGCAACGCTTGCTATGGTGACTTCTGGTGATGTTATGCCTTCTTGCGTGGATTGTTGTGATTCATCGAAAATGTTTTTCAGAGTTACTGTGGTGTTATTTTCCTTCTCCTCCTCCTCCTCCTCCTCCTCCTCCTCCTCCTCCTCCTCCTTCTTCTTCTTCTTTTCCTTCTCCATCTTGGTGTTGCGTTGTGATGTAAAGTGCCTCCTGCGGTGTCCTCCAGCGAACTGTAGTATAATATTGAGCTGTGATGCCCAACCTTAGCTGAAAGAGGTGTCGTTCTCCGTGGTCCAGAGGTAACATGCTAGCCTCTGATTCCCAAGGTTGCGGTTTCAAACCCTGCAAAGGGTGATGGATTTTTTCGGGCATAAAAATCCTTAGTGTGGCTTCCTTCGGAATGGAAGTAAAGCCGTTGGTACGGTGTCGTAAATTTACGGCACATAAAATAACTCAAGCCTGATAAAGAGGCATCTGACCAAAATTAAAGCGGTTTTTCACGCCCAATATAGAATGGGACGCTGAGAACTGCAGCAGTTAAAGGGCGTCCATAAATAAAATTACATTTCTTCAATTTACATCGGTGAGTCATACTATTCCCGTCGCAGAAGACAGGCTGCAATACATTGCGAAGAGAATGAGTTTTATTGCAAGGATCCCAATAGATTAGGAATTAATTGTTTGTTGTTTAAAAATTCAATAGAAACTATTTCTTCGTAGCTAGTCTAGATAGCTCACAATATACGCCCATGCAGTAGATGAGCTATATTCTCTGAAATGCGGTTAGGCATCTTAATGACATTGGTTCATCGATGAAATTGATTGCAGACTATTATTGACTTCCAAGCAACCAATAGTTTAGTAACATTTTAAAACCGAATGCACCCGAATGCTTGGGTAACAATCGAATAACCGATAGCAGTGAATCGTATAATTCCATAGTGTCCATCATTAGTAGCGTTCACGTAATGTGTGTGAGAGAGAGAGAGAGAGAGAGAGAGAGAGAGAGAGAGAGAGCAGTCGTCAACTGTGTGTGAGCGTTGAAAGGACGAGACAGAAAATAGTACTACAGCATTAAAGTAAAAGCGCTAATCTGCTACTCACCCGGAGGTCCAGGTTCGATTCCCGACTGGGGTGGGACATTTTTCTTTGACCAAAACTGGAAGTATGTATGTGAGAGTGAATGTGCGTACGTTTAAAGAAAAAGAAAATGATTAATAACCGAACGTTCAAGAACCTACAGTCAACGCCTGCGATGCCTATGTAGTAAAAGCGAGCGTTAAACACTATATATAAAAAAGAAAATAATTGTTTCTGAAGTCAAAGCCCCTATATGAAATGAAAAACACTAATTTGTGACATCAGCTATTGAACAAAAAGAGATTTTGTTTTACAACGCTTTAGTCTTTTGAGGCAGTGGAAGGATCAGATAAGGACGTCTCGTTGGTGGATCGATGCATACATTAGAGTGTCACTCCACATAAGATTGGGCATAAGCAACCTTTTTCCTACCTTTGCTCATTCCACTGTCCCAAAAAACTGATCAAAGAATAGGCATCTTCCCTCCAGGCTTCAGATTCACTGTAAGTATTTGATTCTCTCTCTCTCTCTCTCTCTCTCTCTCTCTCTCTCTCTCTCTCTCTCTCTCTCTCAGCCGTCCTCCGTGGTCTAGGGGTACCATACAAGGCTCCAGTCCCCGAGGCTGCTGGTTCAAACATGGGCGGAGGGCGACCTTAGTCTGCTCTGGATTGTTTCACCAGGTGTAAATAAGTCCTTACTGAGATACTAAAGTATAGGGTCAAAAAATTACAAGATAACCCCTCTCGCGGCCTCTCTCACTGCGCGAAAGATCCGAGAATCGCCGGAAAAGACGTACTAGAGTCCTTACCTTAAATAAATGCTGAAAATATTGACCATCTGCTCCCAAACAGGCAATATAAGAAGTTAAAGATGTTCTCACTTAGCAGCAGAAATCCCTGTGTAATCTACAGAAACTTAGTGATAACATCATGCACGAAATCACAAGCATTCCTGCTGCTAAGCTTAGATGAGAGAGCGAGACTTTTTCGCAAATTGTGCTGCCTGTATGTGAGCATAAGGTAACATTTCCGTAATTTATCTTAATTCCGTATTTTAATGCGCTTTGCTGGCGACTCTCGGATCTCTCGCGCAGTGGAGAGAGGCCGCGACGGGAGTTACCTTATAATTTAATGACTCTATACATCTTGTAATGCAGTGGCATCTGTTGCAGGTTCGAGATGGATCACACATACGCTGTACCCTACACGTCAACAGCGACCCAATACGCGCTTCCTCCATCGCTACTTGGTCGCGATCACATGCAGTCAGCAGGTAAGAAATAGTGTCATGCAAGGTGAGAGGGAAAACGTGAGCCTTGCTGCATATGCAATGTATGAGTGCAGCGTGTAATCTAAAATACCCGAGTTCGGTCAAATTCGTTCGAAGCAATAAATGCGTAATGGGAGTGGAAATGGGATTTTCATAATTTTCCCCCCCTTTTTCATGTTTTAATTACATATAGATATTTGGAATCTCCCGCTCATTTTGGTACAACTTTCATAGAGGTACACTAATTGTAAATAGTTTTAAAATATTGTTGAACATAATCCTGGGTAGCAGTTTTTTAGAACACTTTGGTACACTCACTTGGAAAAACCTCAATATCTTTGTAAATATTAGTGTTAGAGAAGAGATTTTTTAAATTATTATTTTGATCGGAAAGTTTTACTCTAGCTAATCGCATCATTGGCATCCCGCACATATTTCCTTCATGTGAGGTTTTCTAAATACTGCGAAGTTGTGTTTGGAAAAGATGTTACTTTTTTTTTTTTTTAATTTTATGTTTGAAAGGAATTTCTGAAGCAGTAAACTTTTCTATACAAATGCCCCATTATTTCAGAAACTAATTGACACTAAGGGCTGAAAGTTTTACCACACATTTGCATCTAAATATGCTTTATATTAACGAAAAAGTTTATATGTATATGGATTAGTTTCTTTTTTAAATTTAAAAACGATCTTTTTCAATAACATTTTAAGAGCTTTATTTAAAAGATCTGATGTGTTCCATTCACATGACTTTCTCTATATCACTGTTACAAATTATTCTATTTACTTCATCTAATGGAGCAAAAATTAGCAGAAATAGTCTTATTACTTGCTTCCTTGTTAGTAGAAGCGAAATAAGGGGGTACCATAGGTTAAAGTGATAGTCAAAAGCTGGTTGCTCTGCGACTGAAGTTCCTTTGTATGGACACGAGTTCACAAAGTCCTGTATGAGAAAAGTATAAGTTTTTATAGCTGAAACCAAAAACAAGAAATATCTCAAAAACAATCAACTCTACGAAAAAAAATGTATATAACACAAATTGTTTGCTTTAACGTGCTCTACATTTGTTGTGTGGTAAGTTTTTCTCCATCTCTTACGGTTTAGCAGTTATGCAAAATTCCGTAAAATTGATCCAGAATAAAGTAGTCTTCAGAGGCTATTCCCAGAAAATTCAAAATATACATTTTATTTGACAGGTAAATATCTCTTTAATATACGATATTTTAATCAAATCGTTAGAGCCATTTTTTAGAAAATCAAACTTTTCGAAAAAAGTTCCATGTAAAGGGTAGTTCGGGGTGGGGGTTTTTCTCAAAAACTGTGTGTCGCATCCCTGGAAGATACTAAACTTAAATACCAAGTTTGGTATTTTACCGACTTTTCGTTTTTGAGTTATTGTGTTCACAGACATACGAACACACGGACATACTGACACACAGACACACGGACACACACACACACACACACGAAGCTTTTTCTGAAAATACTTTTTTTAGATAAAGGGGACCCTAAAACATATATTTCCGGTGAAATCTCGGTATCCAATTCTTTGGTGGAGTGCAATACCTTCTCTATACACTATGTACATAGTTCGTATAGAGAAAGTAAAAATCATACCTTCTAATGGACAGAAGTATTATATTCTATTCACCAATCAACAGTAAAGTTAAATATACCTTAAACATAGCTCACTGTTTTAAATAGTTGGTGTGATAATGGGTCAAACTTTAAACATTGGCAAGATAGAGGATTTCGACTCCTCTAAACTCATAACATTATTACAAACAAAATCAGTAATTAATTTGTATTTCTTTCCCTTTGGATATGATACTGAGCAAGGAGGGCGTTTTTACTTCCTCTACCACGTATGTCCTGTACATAGTAGGTAGAGAAGGTGTTCCATCCAAAAATTTAATACCGAAATTTCACCGGAAATGTGCGGAATGAGGTCCCCTGAAACACCAGCGGAGAGGTAAAGAAAGTGCTGTCTGCAAACATCAACAATGCACGAAGGATAATTGCCTTAAGTCACAGGAGCTACAGCAAAATATTAGAGGTGGAATTGTACTGGACTCGGCAAGAAAATCCTCACTTCGACGATATCTAATTCGCGACATACAAAAAATCTGATGTGTTCCATTCAGATGAATTTTTCTACATCTCTGTAATAAATTATTGCTAAAAAGCTTATTCTTCTATCTACTTCATGCTAATCGAGAGAAACATTAGCAGAAATGCTTTCTTATAAGTAGAGGGGAAATAATGGAATACACTAGACTAAAGTGATAGTCAAATCTTTCAAATGGTTGCCATGTGGATAAAATCCGTTTCTTTGCATTGCCAGGAGTTGACAAATTACCGCATGAGAAAAGTTTTAAGTATTTTAACACAGAAACCAGTAACAAGGGATAACTCAAAAATGGTCAACTATACGAAAAAAATGTATATGACATAAAGCGTGTGTTTCAACGAGATCTGCATATTTGTGCACAAAGTTTTTGTCTATTTCTTACGGGTTACTAGTTATAAAAAATCCAGCAAAATTCGTCCAGAATAAAGAGATCTTCAGAGACCAGAAAATTCAAGATGTACAATATATTTGTCGTCTAAATATCTTTAATATACCGTATTTTAATCAAAATCATTAGAGCTATTTTTGAGAAAATCAAAATTTTCGACAATTTTTCCATGCAAAGGGTAGTTTGGGGTGGGAAGATTTTCCTCAGATCTTCGTGTCGCATCCATAGAAGATACTAAACTTAAATACCAAGTTTGGTATTTACAGACTTTTCCACGCGGACACACGGACCTTTTTCTAAAACATTATTGATACAGGGGCCCTAAAACGTGTATTTCTGGTGAAATCTCGGTATCGAGATGGATTGCAATACCTTGTCTACACACTGTGTACATAGTATGTGTAGAGAAAGAAAATAAAAAGAAAACGAAGTTATGCAGAAGATAAGCAAGAAGAAAAAGACAGAAAATGCAGCAGCAGAGGAGAGGAAAAGGAAAGCCAACCAACCAACCAACGAACCTGGTGGATTTTAGTCTCCTTCCTTGTTTTCTCTCTATATTTTCAGCATTTTTCTTCCTGTAAAATGCTCCTTGAGGAGAAGCTTTTCTGTTACACAAATAAAATTTGTTGTACTTGTTTAAAGAGGTACAACGAATAAAAGTTTCTCTAGGTTTTACTGTCAGATGTATTTAACCATATCTTTTCAAATATAAAAATTATAATTTATGACAATAAAAGCACATAACTTTAAAAATAGTTGGTGCCTAAACTAAAGGAGATATAGAAAAACCTAGGGCTTAAGGCAGATGTATTGTGAATCTAAGGTTAAAGATTAAAATATTAGACTAAATTTTTAATTTTTTGTCGCAAGGTACTTCTTTAGTGATGTGATACATACATACATTTGACCAAACCCCTAAACCATTAGAGCAAAATTAAATACATTTACCCTGCAACTTATTTGCATCATATTACATCTGCGGTAAAAATTTCAAGAAGTTAGCATTATTAGTTTCAATTTCAAACTTTCAGTCATACATGTCCTTAAAAGTCTCTTTGTCTGGTAACCAATTAGAGAGCGATTACGCATCTGAGGCCATCATCACCAAGTTATTTATTTAAAATATGTATGAAGGCGACTACGCAACTGAGGCAATCTGTTTGGCTGTCAAAGGCTTGCGTGTACAAATAATAACACTAAATAAGTACACGTTTAAGGTAAGAAAACCATATGTATTAATCATGCCTGTTTTGTGCCAGTTCTTGTGGAGTGTGTTTCTAAAGTACTTTGGTGGGTTTTTTTTTACAGGGTTGGTTGTGCTGCAACTTCTCTTCTTACAACGTTCTCTTCAGGACAAAGGTTGTTACAGCCCTAGTGATCAAAACTTGTTCAACGCAGTTTATCAAGCCGCCCAGGCTGAAAAGTTCTCCTGTAACAAGGTCATGAAGTCCATTCCAATATTATAACAGAGAAAGGGCGTTCGTGCGAACTCATATTTAACGCAAAGTGTTTCATCTCATGACAGGCATTGGCAGCAAAGCACGAGGAGGTAGTGACGGTGCAGAAGAAACTGGGAAGTGTGTGCAAACGAAGCCCAGACCAAGGGGACCCAAAGTCTTGTGTTCCTAACCAAAGACAACAGATACTCCATAATCACACATCAAGATCTGTGGTGCAGAAGCCCACACAGGTCAAGCAGGTAACTTTATTCTGAACCATGATAAAAAACAGAACTAATATTATTTTTACTTTCTCTATACGTACTATGTGCATAGTGTATTGTGTATAGAAAGGTATTGCATTGCACCCAAAAATTCGATAGTTAGTGACGACGCAGCCCATTGTTCGGCTCCCACGTTTCACCAGGTGAATAATTGCTCCTTTCCAATTGTCATTAATCTACAACAATGTTATACTAACAATAAGTAGCACCCTAACCTCTAGCACTTTGAATGTGGTGTTGTCTCTTGCTAACGAGCAGTTTTCACAAACTGATCACATCACTCATTCAATGATCACGCTTGTGGAATATGCCTTAATTTATCTTTTCTTTCATTTTTACTTTCTCTAACCCGTATGTACAATGTAGATAGTGGATAGAGAAGGTAGGTATTGTATTCCATCCAACATTTTGATGTTGAGATTTCACCGGAAATGCACATTTTGAGACCCCTGAGTGCAAAAAAATTGTTTAGAAACATGTTCGCGCGCACGTGTGTGTCTGTAGGCAGCATAGCTCAAAAACGAAAAGTCCGTTAAATACCAAACTTGGTATTAAAGATCAGTATCTGCCAAAGATGCGACAAGAAGATTTTCAGGGATATCGTCCTCACCCGCAACTTCCCTTTACATTGAACATTTTTCGAAACTTTAATTTTCTCAAAAAACGGCTCTAACGATTTTATTCAAAATACAATTTGTTGATTAACGAAATGTATGTATATGTT
Organism: Hymenopus coronatus; assembly: GCA_030762935.1. Taxonomy (NCBI): domain Eukaryota; kingdom Metazoa; phylum Arthropoda; class Insecta; order Mantodea; family Hymenopodidae; genus Hymenopus; species Hymenopus coronatus. The sequence continues at coordinate 16,458,111 of CM060895.1, forward strand.
GAATTTTCTGGGAGCAGCCTCTGAAGACCTCTTTATTGTGAATTTTAAATAGCTGGTAAACCGTAAGATATAGATAAAAACTTACTGTACAATAAGTGAAGTACTCATTAAGACAGGTGATTTAAATGATTTCATTTTTTGGTAAAGCTAACCATTTCCGAGATATTCCTTTTTATTGGTTTCTATATTAAACTACTTTAACTCTTTTCAAGCGGAAATGCAAAAGAAACCCGTATTTGAATTGTTTCAAATAGCGGTAGCATTTAAAAGGTTTGATTATCTCTTTAGCCGAGTGTATTCTCTTCTACTTACAAGGAAGCAAGTACACAATAAGACCATTACTGCTCATGTTTATCTCGATTAGCATGACGTAGATAAAGTAATAAATCATCTTTTATAAGCAAGGTTTGTTGTGTAACAGCAAGAGAAAGTTACGTGAATGGAACACATCAACCTATTTTCTTGTTTAGCTCCCTTTGAGTGTTATGATCATGTCGGGGCTTTTAGCTTGTGAAACAACTCTATGTTAACTTAGCTTATTGACATTAGGCTAATCTCTTTATTACATTAAACACGCACACTCATTCACATGAATACTCCCAAACTCTGTGGGGGTTAGGGAATAATATTCCTTAAAAAAATTCCCTACCCCAGTCAGGAATCGAACCTGGGACCTCGGGGTGAAAAGTCAGCTCGCTGACCACTCGATTACGGAGGCAGTCTCCTATTTTTTTATTCTTGCCATTATGCAGAATTTGCCTCTTAGAATAATAATCTGCAGATGCGCCATTGCTTGAAAGTAAAGCAAATTGACAGAAATACTCTGAATACAGAGAATACATTTTTATTACTTTCTCTACACATACTATATCATAGTGTATAGAGGAAGTATTGTATTGCACCCAAAAATTCGATACCGAGATTTCACCGGAAATATATGCTTTGAGGTTCCCTGGGTCCAAAAAAAATCATTTTTAGAACATGTATGTGTGTATGGGGGGGATAGCATAGTTCAAAAACGAAAAGTCCCATAAAAACCAAACTTAATATTTTAGTTCAGTATTTTCCAAGGATACCACACGAAAATTTTCAAGAAAATCCCTTCACCCCAACTACCCTTTAAATGGAAAACGTTTAAAAAAAATTGGTTTTCTCAAAAATGTAACGATTTCGATTAAGACATCTTATGTTTAAGATATTTATGTGACAAACGAAATGTATATTCTAAATTTTCTGGGAATAGCCTCTAAAGAGCCATTTTTGAGAAAATCAAAATTTTCGAAGTTCTTTCACTGCAAGGGTGGTTAGAGTTGGGGGGATTTTCTTGAAAATCTTTGTGTCGCCTCCTTGGAATATACTGAACTTAAACACCAAGTTTGGTGTTCAACCGACTTTTCGTTTTTGAGCTATGCTGTCTAGAGACACCCTCCCCCCAAACTCACATGCACACAAGGGCATTTTTCTAAAATGCTTGTTTTGGATTCAGGGAGTCTCAAACGATGTATATCCGGAGAAATCTCGGTACCGAATTGCTTGGTGGAATACAATGCCTCCTCTATACACTATGTACACCGTAGACACAAAAAATGAGTCATCCCCAGTTTCCATATGTCAATCGAAGAGCTGCGGGTATCTTTGTAAAAGCTGTGTTCACAACGCGCACGAAAGAGCTGTACAGTGGTCTGTGACTGACAGCGCAATGGTTAACATCTGAGTACTGAAAACAGATCACGGAGCAACGTTGTGGTAGCCGAGAGGTTAAGAAAGATTTGCTTCCACTCATAAGCTACTAGGTTTGAGTCTCTCGCTGCTTGTCATTTTTTTTGTTTTTTTTGTGTTTGTTTGTTAATTTTATGATTGGATATGTAGAAAAAAATATTGCATTAATATAACTTTGGCATTTGAAGTTATGGGCCTATTATACACATAAAAATGCAAGTCTATTAACACTCGTGTTAAATAACTAAAAAATATTTGTAAATAAACTGGCATCTTCTAAAACACAACATATAAACATAATTAATATCGGATGTGTGAACCCTGAGCCCGTATAACAGCCCTCAATTTTCGGGGCATAGACAAAATAAAAGCGTATAATAATGTGGACGAGAAGTTATAAGAGCCCAGGTTTCTTGAATTTGTGCCCAATAGCCATCATTTGTCCTTCGTCCATTTTCAGGTAATTTGAGCGCAGCCCTCATTTTACCGCAGCCCTCACATTCTCAAAGAGGGAATCAAAATATTATCAAACATTATCGTGTATTGTTCACTGTTCATTGTATCGTCAAACTGACACAGCACACTTAGACCGTCCCTTGATATCAAATCCCAACACTATACAGATACGCGACCAGAATGGAATTGTGAAGCCACGTATTTTGCATCGTATCGGATCCTCTTTGGACGATAGACAATCACCTTTCCCTTACGTGTAGAAGAAAATGCCACCTCGTATGAGAACATCACCACGGATCTGTTTATGAAGGGTGTGTTTGGTCGCTTTGTGAAGGGTGTATTAAGTACAAAAAGATGGATCTTAAAAAAGTTTCAAAGCATTGGTTTTCTTAACAACACTTTTAGTATTTCTGCACACCACATATTGATGTTAGGTAGAGTAAACCCTTAGAGAAGCACCATGATAACTATCATATTGTTAACTTACCGAATGTGATGTATGAAATAAATAGTCGCTATGTGTTGATTCAAGATGATTAAGAAAAGGAAGAAAAAATGTCTGCTACTCGTACATGCGAGAAGCGAACCTGCGAACCTCATCAAAGGACTAACCTACGTTTTGTCACAGCGCTACTGTAAACACTAATGTAAAGTGGCAGGTTTTACAATACTAACTGTATCATGTTTATTGTCGATATACTTTCAGTTAATATGGATAGTTTGTGATTATTGGTCATATGGGCTACTAATATTAAGATTTGGAACTTGTGACGACTTGTTGCTGCCGCTACACATCAGTATTGCGGATAGTGTATACAAGGTGCTGTGCCTTTAGGACTTAGACCAATTTGGCGTTCCGGACGTAACTATTACTTTTTATTTTTTGTTTGGCGATGGGTGTACTTAATACGTGTAGAGAAAGTAAAACATCTGATGTGTTCCATTCACATGACTTTCTACAGCTGTTACACAAACTTTCCTTATAAAAGATTGTTCCTTTATTTACGTCATGCTAAAGCGATAATCGAATATTTTAAATGTTATCGCTATGTGAAAAACAATCCTTTGCACGGAAACCAATAACAAGGCATATCTTATAACCGGTACTTAATTCTACTCGGCCAGTTGTCAGTACTCTGGCGCTTTTCTTGAGAGAAAACTTTTAAAATATGTTCTTCTGGTAATTGGCTTATCCTGTACTAATATTCCGTACTATTTTTATTACCATCCCTTTCACATTGATTCTCCCCAATTCTAAAAGTGTTCTGCATTAATTTTATTTTCAGGATTTCCAAACATACTGCTGGCTAAGCTATTGCAAATCTGTATGTGTTGACAGGGAAAGGAGATTAACCTGATTGAGAGTATGACCGAGTTCCTCGACGCATTCTCCAATCACACGGGAGGACTTTGCAACAAGGACAATGCTCTTATTACTGCAGTGAGACTTGGAGACGCAGTCGCTACTCAGCTGATTCTCGACGCAGGCGCTGACATCTCTGCTGTACCAATGAGGGCCAATCCTTACCAGCGTACCGCGCTTCACTGGGCAGCTGCTGCAGGTAATCGGTCGATAGCTAACAGGTGTGCAAGTGACATAACTTCATTGTCTCTGTGGTCCAATTGTCAGTACTCTGGCTTATCAACCCACAGGTTTCAGACAGAAACATTTAACTAGAATTATTCTCTGCATTCCGCATACTATGCTCGTGCCTTTACTTGGGCGCTTGGCTCCCGTCTTCAGTCGGCAGGTTTCGTGCAATTTCGGAAGCAGAATATTGAGACTGCATGCTATACATCTTGACATCTAGAGGCTACAATACTAAGGTTTCATTCTGTCTGTAGATTTAGAGTTCATACACACATGCACGTGCTCTGTGTTTCGTTTAATGATTTGGCTAGTTTGCGATATATTAGATAATCTATTCACTATAATGGAGAAAGAAACTTTCTTTGGTTGACGACACTGCGAAAAGAGAAGTGGGCGACTTCTCACCACTGCCGCCCCCCGGCCCACGCTTCACTGTAAATCTAGCGCCCAAGAAAATGTGCGCGTATAGTAGTTTGGAAGTACGTAAGAGTGAATGATTTCGTACTAAAACGTAAGCTATTTAAAAAAAAAAAAAAATGTAAATGGCGTGTTATTTATGGACGCTCTTTAACTACAGAGGTTCTTAGCGTCCCATTCTATATTGGGCGTGAAAGATCGCTTAATTTTGCTCAGAGGCCTCTCTATCAGGCTTGAGGTTCTTTTACGTGCCGTAAATCTACGACACGGGACCAACGGCTTTACTTCCTTTCCGAAGGAAGCCATGCTAGGATTTTTACGCCTGAAAAAATCCATCGTCCTCCGCCGGGGTTGAACCCGCGACCTTGAGTATATGAAGCTAGCATGATAACCACTATACCACGGAGGGCGACTAAGCTATCAAGCTGTAATATCTACACTTCCACGAGCAATTGAGGGCGGTTCAAAAGTACCCGTGTTTCAAGATAGTGTTGCTAAGGCTGTTGGTGTTATTATTAGATACTGTTCATTTGTCACATGCCGCCAAACAAATTTGATACTGATGTATTAATGCATTGGCAAAGCTTTTCAGATAGTTATTCTAAGTATTTTCACTAAAGTATAAAAGGTGTAGTTCGTTCAGAGATTCGCTTTTAACTTTTGGATGGGAAAACTTGCGAGGAGATAAAAGCAACATCCCAGGCTGTTTATGAGGATCTTTTGCCATCTGTGGCAATGGTTAGACATAGGTTCAACGACTCTAAACGTGGACGAACATCAAGTTTTGATCAGGATAGCACGACGCCCGACAGATGTGGTTACCGACGATATCATTGTAAAAGTTCACGATATGATCATTGTTGATTGTTAAACGAAAGTTCGTAAAGTGGCAGAGGCCATAGGTCGTTCAACGGGAACGGCAATTTAATTTAGCATTATAAGCTGGAGATGAAAAAGTTGTCGCCTCGATGGTTGCTGCGATCACAAGCGGCCGCATCTTTCAACTTTGAAGCTGTGTTTGAATGTATTTCAGTGTCAATATGTTGCTGTAGATGAGACCTGGATTCATCAGAGTACTCCTGCAACGATCAAAGCAATGGGCTACTTCGAGTGAAACTGTTCCATAGAAAGCAAAGACGGTCCTATATGCCGGAGAAATGATGGCGACATTTTTTCGGATGCGAGGGATGTCAAGCTCTTTGACTTCTTAGAAAAATGAATTACTACTGTAAGTTATTGGCCCGATTTGACAAAAATTTGAATGAGACGCGGCCCCATTTGGCCAAGAAGAAAGTTCTGTATCACCACAACACCAGCACATTCATCCGGAGTTGTCGCTGTCAACCTGCCTGAATTACATAATAAATTGCTAATGCAGTCCCCATATTCGCCCTGGCTCCCTGCGATATCTTTTTGTTCGCAAACATGAAGAAATGGCTCGCGGGAACAAACTGTACATTAAATGATGTCATCATCAAAATAGCGATGTATTCCTCAGAACTTGACAATTTATATGTTTGAAGAGGCTAAGAAATGACAGAAATGTTGGAGGAAGTTTACTTGGTTACGAAATAAAATATTTAGGTTTGAAAAAAATAGCGTCTTCATTCCTAACAAGGGTATGTATTTAACCACTAATTGTTTCTCAAGTCAAAGTCCCTGATATGACTGTATAAATAACATGCACATATTGCGAGAATTCCTTCATTCACTAAAAGTGCCTTCGAGGTCACATCTCCTTAGAGCATATCACTTAACGCCGTGACAGGATGACGGGATTAGGATACCGTCCAGTCTAACTGCTTTCACTCTCTGTGGATAGATAGCAGCGCAATTGCAACCACCATCTATTTTCAGTTTTAGTATGGTTTTAGACTGAAGGTGGAACTTTGGGTCGCGGTAATAAATATCCAATTCGGTATTTTCCTTGGCGACTGAGGGAGTCAAAAAAGCGCTTGCCAGATTGGTCGGCCCATGGGATTTGAAGCCAGAATCTCCCAGAGTGGGCCACCATTTTCTATTAAGTATTTGTAGAAAATTAGCGGGGAAAATGTATCGAGTGGAACATTTTAATGCAATATCCTGTCTGGACATATAAATGGCAATTCACTTCGTCCTCAAATTATTAAGAACACCGTATATTAAAGCAGAAACATTAATTTGAAGATCTTCTTTTCTTAAGAATTCCATACATTTTCCTGTAAAATCCTCACTAGTTCAACATGTTCTAAGGCGCGGCCTAAGATGTTCAAGAAATTTCCCCTCATATCCCAAACTGCCCTTTAATGGAAATATTTTTCTAATTTTCAGGTTATTTTTTTTAAAAAAAGGATATACTTATTTTAAAATGGCATACGATTTACATAAATAATGAAATATGAATGTTTAAGGGAATCGCCTGTTAAATTCTCTTTATTTTGAATGGTTTAATGACTCACAAGCCCTTGTTTATGAACCTCAAGCTAGTGTTTGCTTACAGGACACAAGAATGTAGCAGAGGTCTTGCTGGAATATGGTGCAAAGCTGGAGGCAAAAACTCTTGGAGGAGCAACACCATTGCTTCTGGCAGTACGTGACAATGCTGACAAAGCTGTGATCAGGATGCTCCTGCAGAACGGTGCTGATATAGATGCTCGTGATAATCAAGGTCGTACAGCACTGCATGTTGCTGCGCAGACGGGAGACATTGATCTAATGCAGTTACTTGTGGAATATGGGGCAGATCCTCAAGCTGGTTACAGCAAACAACACATTACTCCCCGACAACTGGCCGTAGTGCATGGCCATAGCCACCTTGCTGACTGGCTCAAACAGTTCGAGAACCAACACACTACCAGCAAGCCCAACAAAACGCAGAGGGTGTCTATGGAATGGCAACTGCATTCCCCACTTTATCGTCAACTGCCATTCCCTGAAAACGATACTGCGGTTGATGGGGTTCCGGACCAATTTCATTCTGAAGAATCAAACTCTTCTATGTCAAAGGCTTTTCTTGAAGACAGAAAAGTCCCAGAAACTCACATATCTCCTTTGACAACTGCTGCTAAAGTGTTTTCAAATGCAACTCATCTTTCAGATTTTGGACATAGTGAAGATCTGGAAGAGTTCACTAAAATGCCACATTCGCCCGAAAAATAGCACTTTAGAAATATACAGTATTCTTGAAATAGTAAACAAATGTCAAGTGAGAGGTTAACCTAAATAATGGAATGAGTCCCTTCCGGAAATTCTTGAAAAATGATTCAAGTTTTTAGCAAAATCCGAGCCTCAAACTTATACTTTGTTCCTTAGGACGGTCATAATAACTCAAATATTGATTCAACTGTACGCTAAGATGTGTGTGTGTGTGTGTGTGGAATTTAGTGTTTTTTATTAGTCTTCCCTACTGTGACATAGGGTTAATATAGCAATATTAAATTATAAGGTAACCCTTCTTGCGGCCTCTCTCCGAGATAACCGATAGTTGCCGAATAAGTCGTTCTGGCAAAGGCGCACTAAAATCCTTACGTTATAGAAAATGCTGGAAGTATTGCTTTGCTCCCAAATAGGCAGCATGTCTGATAAACATGTACTTCCTCACTCGCTTATTTATTAAGTTTGTTGATCGATTTTCGAGGTGATTGCTCTAAACTGGCACCAACTTCAGCTAGTTTATTTTCTATTAAAACTGATCTTCTTTAATGTGTTACTTTCAACAAACTCCCTGAGTGGCCGCGCCGTAGCCGAGTGGTTAGACCATTCGCCTCTCGCCCGGATTCGATCCCAAGTGACCGCATGTGAGATTTGTGGTGGACAAAGCGGCGCAGGGGCGGGTTTTCTCCGGGTTCTCGGGATTCCCCCGCCATCGCATTCCACCGGTGCCCCATCTTCATTCTATCTATCACCAGTGTCAGCGCCTGCGATACCATAAGTAGTAAAAGCGGGCGTTAAACACTACCACAAAAAAAAAACTCCCTGAGTACACGGCGATCACATGTTTTAAATTAACCTTACATAAAAGCCCACGTTCTTCCACAGATAAGTGACCCACCAGGTTGACTGTAACGACAGAGGCACCGCTAATGCACCTTAGCACGAAAATGTGACTCCCTGAAGTCTGGTAGATGGCGAGGGAAGCGCGAAGGAGACATAGCCTACGAGAAGGTTACTTTATACTTTAACTACCCTGTATGTAGTGCTACTTTTATGTATATCGGACAATATGGCCATAAATCAAAATTTAAACATGCATGTATTTCTGGTCATATCGTGAAGCATGCAAATATTCAACGTGTCCAATGCTCTGACCGCTAATCTGTATAGGTATGACAAATAGATTGCAATAAAGTATCTTTTCTGCGTTTCTGAATTCCTTCAAATGTCTTATTACACTAGTTTTAGTTTCCTGCATAAGAATGTTATTTGCATTATTGTGCGTGTGATTGGCCGCAATCATGTTCGTGCAATGCGTCGGCTTGCTACGGAATACACGTTCCGAACTTTTCAACTGCTTTTTATATGCCTCAAAATGTATTTGATATTTTACTGTAGAAGTATACTACTGATATCATCTGTGATTTTAGTTGACCAGGAAAACCTTAACTGTATAATTTAAATTATAATGAATTGGGTTCATGTGTAATTTCATCAGATCTTAGCCTCCCACTGATGAGTGGTGGTGGTTTCGTTGCGGTGTGCACTTTCTCCGCTTGGATCGCCACTAAGTCAGCCCATTTCAATCTGGATGGTTGTGGATGAAGAATAGCACATTTCAGATTTTTTGCAATTTTCTACACTGATATAATCTCTTTGATGTAAAAACACCAAAAAAAAAAAAATGATGTAGGTATTGTTGAAAACAGTTTATTACATACAAAAACAAAATATCCCCACACTTGTTTAAAATTATAGACACAAAAGAGAATCGGAGCGAATTGTTCACTAATTGCAAGGAACTGTTTTGATCCTTTTCCCGGAGCGTTTCTTCTCGATATTTTCTACTCCCTATAGCAAGAATACGCTGCGAAATGTGTCTGTTAGTTGACTATGGTAATTCTACAAAGAGGTATGTGCTGCAAAAAATATGTTCTGCCCCGCTGATAAAGTTCTTGCTCGCTCGCAACTCTAAACATAAACATAATTATCAGATATATCCCCCGCTAGCAGTGAGAACCTGGTAATGTGTAATTATACCAATCGCACCAGTTAGTTTTGGCAGCTTGGGTAACTCATACGTACCTATATAACTCCTACCTACCGACCAACCGAATGAAACACCCAACCAACCCCGGCCGCGCCGTGGCCGAGTGGTTAGACCACTCACGGCCCGGGTTCGATACCAAGTGATCCCATGTGAGATTTGTGGTGGACAAAGCGGCTCAGGGGCGGATTTTCTCCGGTTTCCCTCGCCATCGCATTCCACCGGTTCTCCATCTTCATTCCATATATCACCAGTGCCATCGCCTGCGGTGCCTCAAGTAGTAAAAGTGGGCGTTAAACACTAGAAAAAACCGACTAACCCGCCCGTCCACTCATACACACACCTGCTCACCTACCGAGACAACCACCTGCTTATTGACCATCCATCCACCCACCTACCTGCTCACCTACCGACCGAACCGAACACCTACATATCAACCCACTCGCCCACCTCTCTACTGACTGACCCAGCCACCTACCAACCGACCACTCACCTACCTGCCGACCCAACCACTTATATCGACCGATCGATCCAACCATCTACCTATCAACTCACTCGTCCACCTATCTACCGACTGACCGAACCAAACACCTACATATCAACCCACTCGCCCACCTATCTACCGACTGACTCACCTACCTGCCGACCCAACCACTCATATCGACCGATCGACCCAACCATCTGCCTATCAGCCCACTCGTCCACCTATCTACCGACTAACCAACTCACCCGCCTGCCCGCTCACTCATCCACCCTTTTCCCTACCAACCCGTCCACCCACCCCACCACCCACCCGTCTACTTATCTACCGACTGACCCACCCACCTAACAGCCAACCTAACCACTCACTTACCGACCGACCCAATCACTTACCTATCAACCCACCCGTCCAACCACCTACAGACTGACCCACCCACCCACCTGCCCGCTCACCCGTCCACCCACCGACCAAACCGCCCGTTCGCCCACCTACTTACCGACTCGTCCTCCCACCTTCCTACCAACCCGTCCGGCCGAGATCTGGTAGACTCGTAGTGATCCTAGGTGGAGTTGCTGTGTATCTACTCTGAAAGAGCTTAACCACAGGAAAGAAGGATAGTTTAGATTTTGTGATTTTGGTGAGGTTTGGGGTGTTGATGTTAAGCAGATAGCGCTATTGATAGTCTCCTCCACGGTTGCATTTTTCAGGATCAGCATCCTTTTCCGCTGCTGTGCTGTTGTTTAGTTTGTTTAAATTTGTTTATGTTGGAATTGAATTTTGATTGACCACTTCCAAGGTTGGGAGGGTGGAGTACTTAGTTCAGTTAATTTTCTGTTGGCTGGTTTGAAGCCGTTGTTACCGGGGGTGCCAGCAAGCCATGCGGGGAACCTGGTATCGGCGCTCAGTACCTAAGTAGTCCCTAAGCGATCTGACAAGTGCGTTTCCATGTCCCAATCTGGCGTAGAATGTTTGAGCCCGGCGCCTAATTACATCCTTCGCGTATAGGAAGGCCGAAACTTCACGCAGTACCTTCACTGTGAAACGTCGACATACAGAATAGATTGACCGGAGTCTTCTGTTTTGTATCCGCTATAACTAGAGAAATCAGGAGTCTGCTGCCATGCCCCACACTTCGCAGGCATAGAGCATCAGGGGGACTATGAGCGCATTGAAAAGACGTAACTTTAAGTTGACCGGCATTTGGGAGGCCAGAACAGGGTAAATGTGGCCACCGCCCCAGTCCGACGCTCCCCGCACGTGTTCACGAAAAGTTAGGCCCTTGTCAAGAGTGACGCCTAGTATCGGATGAAATTTCCCTACTCTATTCCCTGACCCTGGTAGGAGAAGTTATGTATCTGGGCTGCGGGGGCAGCGTTTTCTGGTAAACAGATCAGCATAACTTTTACCCGGATTAACGGACATCCGCCACTGTCTGCACCAGTCCTGGACGAGACGGAGGTGTCTCTGTGTAGGGCTGGAGGCTGTGCGTAAGTTCCTGCCTGTGCGGTAGAGTAGAACGTCATCAGAGAACTGGGACATGTTGACGCCCTACACTGTAGGGAAATTGCCATGAAGAGACCAAGTAAGGTGGGCGATAAGAGAGCCTGCGGGGACTTGTAGGGATCTGCCAACCCCTAGCTCGACCACCTACTAACCCGCCCGCCTACCTGCTGACCGGCCCAACCACCCACATACACACACACACACACACACACACACACACACACACACCTGTTTACATTACTTTGCTTATCGCCTGTGAATGCCTTATTCTTCTATATTGCGAAATAGGATCTCTGCTCAAGTAAGTGAACATTTCTGATATATTATTTACTATTTCGATTTAGTTAATGATTGGCTCTAGTGCTTCATTAACTGCATTTTCTAGTTGTGTTAAGAGTTCAATAAAAGTATGCTACCACAGCATACAGCATTTGATTGTCAGTTTAGTCTACTGTATTCCCTTATTTCCCTCCTACTTATAAGGTAGGCCGTAACTAAGTAATAAGACCGTTTCTGCTAATGTTTATCTCGATTAGCATGAAGTAGATAAAGAATAAACGTATTAACAATAATTTGTTTCAGAGGTGTATAGAAAGTCATGTAAATGGAACACTTTAGTTTTTTTTTCAGCTCCACTTTATCTCTACTCTTTATATTTTTAGTATTTCAAAATACGATTTGATAGGCATACCAATATATCAAATAGGAATATCTGTATAAAATGACAAGAGCTTTAAATTTGAGGGCATCATATTGTTTACGTGTGACAAAATTGCGTTCAGATGAATGGAATATTTTAAAAAGCAAAGAATGAGTTATGCGTCGCACTGTGTTTGCGCTATTTCGTTGTATGTCGTTTACCTAGCGTGTTTTTTTTTTTCCCTTGCCCCTTCTGTTTTCTGTTTTAATGGCGTACTTTCATTCGTTTGTTTTTGTGCTATACACTACCGTTTCCGGACATCTGGTAGACTCAGCTGTTTGATTTTCCCTTACACTTAATTTACTTGAATAATCTAACGCATCCATTATTTAACCTTTACCAACATTTCCTCTCTTCCGAGCCATAACTCCATAGCACAAGTAAATGGTTACGTTAAATACAAAATCGTATGGCTCTATTCACAGGCTTTTCTCTACTTATTTTGTAGTAAGCTATACTTACAAAAGCTTATTTTTCTGTATCATGCTTATCGCGAAAAACATTAGCAGAAATTGTTTTTCACACAAGTTGAGTAGGTAGATTCAGACTGAAAATTTCAACGCCACACCCGGGATGAACCACGGATCTCCCGGTCTCTAGCCGGTTTCTCTAACCACTGAGCTACATGGCAACATTTTAATGCTGTGCCGGCATGTTGCCCTGGTAGCTCAGTGGTTAGATCTCCTTTAAACACACAGTTTATGCCAGATACATTTTTACTTTAGCACATGTGTACGTATAATATATATAGTAGCTAGAGAAGGAAATTGTATTCCACCCAAAATTCGATGTCGAAATTTCAATAGAAATATATGTTTTGAGATTCGCTAAATCAAAAAAAGAAGCATTTTTAGAAAAAGATCCGTGTGTGTATGTGTCTATGGACAGTATAGCTCTAAAACGAAAGACCGTTCAACATCAAACTTGGTATTTATATTTAGTACCTACTAAGGATGGGCTCACAAAAAAAAAAAAAAATATATATATATGTATATGCCCCACCCCAAACTACCTTTTAAGGCTGGTTCACAACAAATCCGTAACGGTAACCAGAATGAAATGTAAATGGCGTGTTATTTATGGATGCTCTTTAACTACTGTGGTTCTCAGCGTCCCATTCTAAATTGGTCGTGAAAGACCGCTTAATTTTGCTCAGAGACCTCTCTATCAGGCTTGAGGTTCTTTTACGTGCCGTAAATCTACGACATGGGACCAACGGCTTTACTTCCCTTCCGAAGGAAGCCATGCTAAGTATTTTTACATCCGCCAGTTTGGGAACCAGCATGAGAATGGGAATGCTGATATACAGTGTCCTAGAATTCAGCGGCACAATTTGGCAGGACTGTAGAGGAGTCCAAGATAAATAGTTTGAGATAGGGAACCTATGGGTTGTTTGTAACAGCATACACACGTCACTCATCAAACCGCAATGGGCCGTGACCTGAACACGCAATTTAAGATAGCGTAGATATAAAGTCTCCGAAGTATCATTGCTTTTATGTTGTCTCCTATGTTTGAATTTTATAAAGAGCCGTTCATATTTTGCTGCGTCACTCAATATGACTTATTCGTACTGACAAATAACTACAATGTACGATTAGCAGCTAGGTGCAGTGGAGAACGTTTCAATAACAATTGCATTAAGTACACTTCACCGCGCCTTTCGAAGGAGCTTCTAAAATACAATGTATCACACATTGACTTATATACATTTGTTCGTAGTCGGTTTGCCCTCCCTATTTAGGACTGACACTCCCTTAGGACTTATAAGCGAATGCCTAGTGGTCAGAAGCCTGTCGGGGAGCCAACGACCTGAAAACACAGAATGGAGAACCTGGAACGAGTGGTCGGCCTGTAGCCAGGCATGAGCGTGAAGAAGTGGATGATATGAAATGCAAGCGAAATGGATGATAGTGGTAATGTTGGAGCAATTGGTGGAATGAGTGGCGGGGGAAACCGGAGGACCCGGAGAAAACCCGCCCAGACACCGCTTCGTCCACCACAAATTCCACATGCGGGATCTTGGATTCAAACTCGGACCGCCAAGGTGTTAGGCGAGCGAGATAACTACTCGGCAACGGCGCCGCCTCTGTTATATAATACGTACACATTAAACTTGCAGGCTCAGATCATAGTTTACGAAACAATATCATCATTGTGTCAAAGGTTACCAGTTCAATGTGTTTACGTGCAACATCGCTGCAAAGATTGCATCTACAGAGCACGACTCCGGGAGCACCACAGTAGCTAAGTGGTTGAAACGACACAATATCTACAGAGACAAGTATATCCAAGTACCGCTCTTCGTATCCTAGCAATAGCAAATTTTTTTTTTTTATTCCACCGCTCAAATCATAGTTTCATTTAGTTTCTACGTTTTAAAGCATACATTGCATAAATGTTTTCAACAAACCTAATTGCTTTATTAAGCTAAGCAATGCAGGTGACTTGACAAACAATTATTGCTGCATTGAATATTTAACGTCACGTAGATTTTACTCCGTCTTTTGAAAGTAATTTTCATCGTCTTGACCTCAAAAATGTAAACTAAGCATGTACCTCTTTGAGAAAAACAAAATTGAAAAATCTGTTGTATTCCATTCACATGACTTTCCCTATATCTCTGTAACAAATCATTGGTAAAAACCTTAATCTTCTATCTATATCATGCTAATCGAAATAAACATTAACAGAAATTGTCTTTATTACTAGCTTCCTTGTAAGTAGAAGGGAAATAAGAAAATAAACGACCAAAGCGTTAGTCTCGTCATTTAAAAGACGGTCGCTAAGTAAAACTCTTGAAAATTCTTATATCTTTGATTGCCAGGAGTAAACAAATGAGAAACGAGAAGAAAGAGGTCTTCGTCTGAGAAAGGTTTAAGTGGATAAAATTGAAACCATTAATTCGGAATACCTCGAAAATGGTTAACTCTACAAAAAAAAAAAAAAATATATATATATATAATCATATAAATTGTGTGTTTTAATGAGGTCTAAATTTTTTGAGCAGTAAGTTTTTGTACATCTCTTACGGTTTGCCAGTTATACAAAGTCATCCAGAATGAAGAGGTCTTCAGAGGCTATTCCCAGAAAATCCAAGATGTACCTACATTTCATTTTTCCTAAAAATATTTTAAACAGAAGATATTTTAATCAAAATCGTTAGAGCCATTTTTGAGAAAATCAAAATGTTCAAAATATGCTCCATGTAAAGGGTAGTTGGGGGTGGGGGATTTTCTTGAACATTTTCATATCGCATCCTTGGAAGACACCAAACTTAAATACCAAGTTTGGTATTTAACGGTCTTTTCGTTTTTGAGCTATGCTGCCCCTCCACACACACACACACACACACTTACACACACACACAGAAACCTTTCTAAAAATGCTTTTTTATATTCAGGGGGGCCCAAAACATGTATTTCCGGTGAAATCTCGGTTTCGAATTTGTGGGTGCATTACAATACCTTCTCTATACACTATGTACATAGTACGTGTAGAGGAAGTAAAAAACTATAAAATGGAAACTTCAGAGAGCGGTGCGATCTTATTATCGTGGATTTCTTCAACAACCAGTGTGTTGTACCTGACTGCTCTAGCTACCTACATGATCCGAAATCAAACGAAAATTTATCAGTGGCGTACATACCCTCAAAGAACAGACAATTTTGCCCAAATTACAAGTCCAATAATTTTAAATATCGTATTGATTGAGCAGCAATTCTGAATTCCTTCGACTACTGGCATACAAATTGGGCATTCTGAATGAAAATAGCATACGCTCTTTTGAATTACGGTCACTGGTGTGTGACCCACAAAACATACCATAACGTTTATATTTGGCAAAAGGGACAATAGCTTCCCTATCTGAAAGCGTTTAGCTATATAACCTCTCTACAATCCTCCCAATTTTTGGGTTGAATTCTGGGACACTTATTTTAACGGAAGCGTTCACAATTGACAGGAAGACTTCCCGGGTCCCGGGAACGGGAGGCAGGCTTGGCCAAGTTTTAAATTTCTCGTTCTTGTTACCGGGCATGACATATTAGATCCATATTGCGCATTATTCGACTGTTCTTGCCTACGCTGCCATATGTCGTAAAAGCGAGCGTTAAACAATTAAATAGACTATTCGATGTAAAGATTATCCTAAATGGCCGTGACACGAAGCAGCCACTATAGCACACTATAATTGCAATTCTTTTGAATTATAACGTTGGCTAACCAGTATTATGTTGGCTGAATTGGAAACATAAAAAAAAAAAAAAAAAAAAAAAAAAAAACATTAATTTGTTAAAAATAAATCGCAATGCGCAAAACTGACCAGAAAAAGAATAAGTGAATTCCCGTTTTCGCTACCGAATGCTAGTGTCCCGTATGCTTCCTGTTCTTGGTTTCATTCTGGTTACCGTTTTGGGTTATCTTGAACCAACCATTACATGAACAAATGTTTGAAAGTTTGGATTTTATCAAAATGGCTCTTAACGATGTTTATTAAAACGATATTAAAGATATTTAAATCAGAAATAAAATGTATATCTTGAATTTTCTGGGATCTGGATCTTTTATTCTGGATGAATTTTGCATAACTGGTAAACTGTAAGAGATAGACAAAAACTTACTCCACAAAAAAATTAGATCTCGTTAAACTGCCATTTTCCTTCTGTGGTGCATTTTAGGTACAAAGGATGAAAATCCGAAAATTGAATATTGAATTAGACCATGAAAGAGAAGCACAAGAGTATTAACCCTAACACTCCAGTGCTGTTGGGAGAAGCGTTATTATTTTCCAGGGACATCAGGCAATCTTTCCCATTAGGTGGAGAGAATCTATTTAAGGAAAGAAAATATCACTGTATTTATTTAATGAACGAGCGATACCATAATAAGAGAAGCAAATTAGGTATCTGCATAGTGTAACAGTGCGTTTACATAAGTAATTCATTGAAACAATTTTTTTTTTTTTTAATTTAACGTCCTTTAACCTGGTTTGGTCATATCGGACGATGAATGTAATTGAAGATATGATGCTCAAATGATCTCGGGGTCCATGGAGCTTAAAGTTACTCGACATTCGTCTTCTCAGGATAAGGGAAAACCCCGAAAAAAAACCTTACCCGGGTAACTCACCCCAAGCGAGATTCGAACTCACGACCTTTTGAACGTGAGACAGACATGCTACCACCACGTTACCCATGCGGGGCCTTCAGTTATTATAAGAGTAATAATAAACTGCTTGTCATTTATTTTTCATACTTATCCAGTGCATAGAAATGATTCAAATAGATTATCGTTACATATTTAATAGAGACAGTCTGTAAATGGAAAAACCATGGGTAAGTGCATATTACATTTAATATGCTACATAGTATTTGAAAAGTTAGGTAATAAGGCATATTGTTTTCCTGGATGTAATTGGATCGGTCGTTGCAGAAATCTCAGAAGATAGGTTTTTTAATACGAAAAAGTGCCCTAAATATGAAGGAAATAATAAATGTAAAAAGCACGTTGTTCAAGAATGAGCCGTGTTTATGCAGATATTTTGCAATGGTCAACTGATACAGCTAATAATAATAAATGTGATGGAGAGGATAGAAGATTAGTACTCGTTTCTTTTACCCTTCCAGTTTTCAGGAAAAGAGACAAAAGAGTTTATAAGCAGAAATCCTGAAGATTTGTAGCATCCAAGAGTGAAATGTGTGATATAATAGGCATTAATGCAGAACAGACGTATGTAAATCTATAAACATATTGTTTCTAGACTTGTATCTATTCACCATGAAGTGATACTAAAAAGACTTTTTTAATTCTCAGGTATGTTTTTTATTTTGTTTTTAATGTTCATAAAACTCGTGATTTATATTGAAAGACATCGTAAGCAGTTATTTTGCTTTGTTAGCTCTGCCAAACACTACTGCAGAGTTGCCAACATATGACTGACAAATACCGCCATCTTTATGGAAATAATATTTACCACGTTTTCATGGAGAATTGAAATCGATTTGAGTACACATTCCGTATCGAACACTGTATGGAAAGACGGATTCAGATCGCATTGAATCTTAGAAAGTATGTCGAAATATGTTGCATGGGAACACCTTCGTTTTCAGATCATATTGAATACGTAACATATGCTATATTCTCTGCAACACACTGCACACTTGCCACGTTCTTCTCTTTAATAAACTTGCCAGGAGCTGGTGTAATAAAGCACACAACAAAATATTTTTATAATTTCCGTAATCTGGGAATTTATTCTTCTCAAAACATTCACTAATTTCAAAACTGGTTATAATACACATAACTATGTCGTCTTGTAACTTATCTTAAGGGGGCAAAAAGAGAGAAAAGCATCGACTCAAATTCATTAGGTACCAAAAAACAATGAAATCTTCTACCTACCTAATAATGATACTGCTTATATGGATAAAGCTATACATCAACAAATTTTCAGTAATCTTATAATAGTAGAAATATATCAATATAGCACATGTCAGAAATTAAAATTTATTTTAACCCTTCTGAAAGTGTAACATTGGAACTAAGAGCTTAAAATGTTTTTAATTAAAATATATAAACAATTACCACAAGAAATAAAATAATATAGCACATTTTCAGAAATTTTAATTAAAATTAAAAATAGATTTGATTCAAAGTAAAACTAATCAAACAAACTAGAGTTTTTTAATACATATTTATATTTTTAGTAATTTTTACTTTTACTTTATATACTTAGTACATAGTAGTGAAGGTATTGCATTCCATCCAAAAATTTAATAGTGAGATTTCACCAGAAATACACGTTTTAGAGTCCCCTGAGTCTAAAAGAAGCCCTTTTAGAAAAAAGTCCATGTCTGTGAACATGATAATACAAAAACAAAAATGTAATTTAATAATAAATTTGATATTTAAGGATGCAACATCAAGATTTTTAAGACATTCCCTCCACCCCAAACTATCCCATGGAAAAAGCTTCGAAAATTGTTGTTTTCAAAGGTAGCCATAATGATTTTGATTAAAATACATATTAAACATATTTATTTGACAAATAAAATGAATACCTCAATTTTTTGTTTAGGTTAGTCTTTGAAGTCCTCTTTATTCTGGATGACTTTTGCATAACTGGTAAACCGTAAGAGATAGACAAAACCTTATTGCACAAAAAATGTAGAGCTCGTTAAAACACAACATTTATGTTATATACATAATACAATTTATTTGTAGAGTTGGCCATTTCCTAGATATTCCTTGTTATTGGTTTCAATGTTAAAATATTTTCTCATACAGGAATTGTCAACTTGTGGCCATACAAAGAGAACAAATTTCGATCACTTAGTAACTAGCTTCTTTAAGATTTGACTGTCGTTTGAATTCCCTATTTCCCTTCCATTTATTAGGAACAAGTAATAACACCATTTCTACTTATGTGTATCTCGATTAGATAGAAGTATGAAACTTTTTAAGAATAATTTATTACAGAGATATATATAAAGTCATGTGAATGAAACATGTCAGATTTTTACCCTTCGGTTTCATTGTTATTAAATTATATTTATTTATGTTCATATTTTGAATTCCCTTTCCAATATTTTTAGAGTTTATCATTCATATTATTCATATTACATGAATATGCACTATTTGTGATTCTTATTAATGTACATATTGTCAGTGAATCTATTAATACTTGTTACATGATCAAGCCCCAGACTTTTATATTCTCTAGTCCATATGTGCAATGTACATAGTGAATGGAGAAAGTATTGTATTCCACCCAAAAATTTAATACCGAGATTTCAACGGAAATATATATTTTGAGGTCCTCTGGGTCCGAAAAAAATTTTTTAGAAAAATGTGGTGTGTGTGTGTCTGTGGCCAGCATAGCTCAAAACGAAAAGTCGATCAAATACCAAACTTAGTATTTAAGTTCAGTATCTTCCAAAAGATGTGACATGAAGATTTTCAAGAAAATCCTCCCACCACAAGCTACCCTTTACATGAAACACTTTTCAAAAATTTTGATTTTCTCAAAAATGACTAATGATTTTCATTAAAATACTGTATATTAAAGATATTCACATCACAAATAAAATATATATATTTTGAATTTTATGAGAATAACCTCTGAAGAGCTCCTTATTCTGGTTGAGTTTTGCAGAATTTTGTATAATGTTTAAACTGTAAGAGATAGACAAAAACTTACTATGCAAAAAATGCACATCTGTTTAAAACACATAATTTATGTCATATACGTTTTTCTTGTAGAATTGACTATATTTGAGATATTCGTTGTTATTGGTTCAATTTTAAACTAATTAGCTTTCCTCAAACAGGACCATGCAAAGCAAATCGTACCTCAGTTGTTTCTCATAGCGACTAGCTTTTAAAAGATTTGACTATTGCTTTAGCTCAGGTATTCATGTACTTCTCTTCTACTTATAAGGAAGAGAGTAATAAGACCAATGCTGCTAATGTTTATCTAGATCAGCATGATGTAAATAAAAGACCAATTTTTTGTAAGAAGTATTTGTTTATGGAACAGCTAGAGAAAGTTACGTGAATGGAACATAGAACACTTCAGATTTTTAGGTTCTAAAAAGTTAAAATTATGCTCTATCTATTGGTATATTAGGATTTTATGGGATATTATATAATCAATCTAGGAATTTAAAGGAGTTTTGGAATATATATTTTTATAAATCACTGGACATTGTGTTTAAGTCACTAACTTAATTGTTAAAAGTTAAACTAACTGTAACTTTAATAAGTATTTGAGAGTACCCACTTAAATAAATCTGCAATTAGATGGCACTGAAAACAAATTAATTTTAAGAACTACATGTACAAAATTTTTCATTATACTCATTTTGATTTAATATGAACCGAAAATACACAACTTTAAACATTACATTCGAAAGTTTTCTATACTCAATTTGCACTCCTAGTAAGACAGTAAACAATGAATTATTCAGAAGAGGTTTACACCTGAGAATCTGTCATGTTTCTGTTAAAACGCACTTGAAAGCAGAGAAACTGTGTTCCACTTCACATGAGGCAAGAGGTGCTAACTTCATTTCAGTTAAATCCTAAGGGTTCCAAATCAATGATTCTTGAAATTTACAGAGAACACAACCGATTGTTGCCACGACCTTAAAATCTGGATTGCACACTTAACTAACTTCTTTCTTATCTGGAATATGCAAGATTTCATAAGATCATAATTATTTAACATTTTCCTTTTTAGAATGGTCTACTTTTGCTTTGAAAATATTTTTATGTAAATAATTGTACTCTATTTGCTTATATAACCAAATTAAATATTTTTAGGTTCTATCACAAAATTCTGACGTGTTCCATTCACATGACTCTCTACAAACTATAATTACAAAAGATTATTCTTTTATCTACATGTGGTTCTTAATATGGTTGTGGTACTCCATTAGCAGAAATAGTTCTAACTAAAGGGAAATAAGGGAATAACTAGGCTAAAGCAATAGTAAAAAAGTTAGTCACTATGTGAAACAATTGAAATTCAGTTTCTTTGCAGGGTCAGGAATAAAATGAATTTGATATAAATATAAATGAAATATAGATGAAACTCTGAATTTGATCTCAGGTCTATAAAGGCTATGTAAATAAAATAGAAAGAAAATGTTAGGTATAACAATTGTCTTTAATTTTTTTTTTTTTCTATAATTGAGGGGAGAGACAATTGCTCCTCCCTGGGTCTGCATGTGTTATAACTGAAATTGCTTCTTGTATGTTTGTAAAGGAAAGACCACCAGAGACCGGCATTGCCGGATGCCAGCGTGCAGCTCAGACCAAACTCTTGACTTTAGAATACCTTAGCAGTCTAGATGTATGTTCTGAACCTTTGAACCAATGTGGTACTCAAATCATATGCAACATTGGTAAGTAGACTGTGGATAATTGAATAAATTCTTATGAGTAAAATGAACAAATTAATGTATATGATGTGCAGAAAGCTATTACCATACTTCATGAGAGTTTCTACAAGTTCTGTCAGATATACTGTGGAATCAGCCACCCTTGGTTGCAATCATACAATCTGTTAACCGAGGTGTTTCTGTAATGTCCATAAAATTGTGTGTTGCCTGTAGGTGTAGACACCACAAATCTAGAGGAGTTGATAGAAGCAGGAATGAGGATTGCTGTGGTGAAGTGCCATGAAAACACAGAGGAGCTGATCAGGAAATTGAGAGAGGCTGCTAATAACTTTGGCAAGCGTATGCAACGCATGCATCCACTTGGTATAGCTCTTGAAACTTGGGGTTGTACATCTCACATTGGAGGAATTGAGGGGGTGAGTAGATCCAACACTCATTGTTGAGACTATGTCAACTTTAGCAAACAAATGTAGTGCATGTATCTACTCACTTGGTGAGGCTCTTGAAACTTGGAAATGCACATCTCATATTGGAGAAATTGAGGAGGTGAGTAGATTCAATACTCATTGTTGAGGCTATGTCAACTTTGGCAAACAAATGTAGTGCATGTATCTACTCATTTGGTGTAGCTCTTGAAAGTTGGGGTTGCAGTATAGGCATATTTTGTGGGCTAGCTAAGCAAGCCTGATATTAAATTTAATATTAATATTAAATTTATGAATAATGAAGAATTTGTTTAGGTAGAGTCAGACTGAAAAAAATCAATGTCATAACCAGAATATGAACCATGGATCTGCAGTCTCTAGCCAGTTTCTCTACCACTGATGTACCATGACGACATGCCAGCATGGCATTAAATTCTCCAACTGACTTGCATGTTTCCCAGAAAACCACGTGGAGATCTCAAATTATTTTGAGATGATACCCCAATGACGACTTATAATGTTGTAAGTAACTTTAAGTCCCAGGATTCATAGTATAGCCAATTATTGTGGTCAATTAGTATTGATTTAATTGTTTTTCACACAAGCCATGTGTAGGACAGGAGCAACCTCTCCTACACATGAGTAGAGCACCTGCTAGAGACCAGGAGATCCCTGGTTCAAATCCTGGTTATGGCATTGGATTTTTCAGTCTGATTTACTTATCCAGCTCCTGTCCTATACATAGTGAGAAACAATTAAATCAATAATAATGAAGGATTTATTCCTATTCCTTTTGGCTGTTTTCATTCTAGCCTAATGTTACCCATAAAAAGGGGTCCTTACAATAAAACTTGACTCTCTTCAAATGTATTGTAGTCTATCTTCTCAGGTGGGAGTAGTATTGGCTGACCCATGTAGTATAATGGGATATTTGCAGGATGGTATGTGAAGGGGTAAGTAAGTCTTTTCAACAAACCCTCAGGTCTCCTCTTTTGCCTTGCGAAGCCTAACCAATGTCTCAAGCGTTGACTATAGTCAGTCTCATAATTGTTATTACTGAAGATAGGATTACTAATTTTGTTAATGGTCACAAAATCATAAATTATCCGTTTAAAAATAGATGGTCACTATTTTTCATTGTCTTTTAAAATTGAGTGGTCTAGTCAATGAATAAATTACAATTTTTCTATTAGCAATTATTATTATTGTTGTTATTATTATTATTTTTTTTTGCTGTGCATATTAAATTAAATTGAAAATATTTGCATTGTTATAGCTAACTCATTAAATCAGAACAAAAATGTAAACATAATTTGTTTCCAAACCACCCGCCCCCCCCCCCCCCCCAAAAAAAAAAGAGCTAGCCTACAGCTTGGTAGCAGCTTACGCCTCTGTGTCACATAAAAATATCAATCACTTTTCATTATTAATGTGCGTTGGCAAAAGTTTTGTTAAAATGTTATACTAGTTTAAAATAGGTATGTGAATTACAGATAGCCATCATAGAAATTAAACTGCTAATAATAATAATAATAATAATAATAATAATAATAATAATAATAATAATGATAATGATGATGATAATAATAATAATAATAATAGTAATAATAATAATAATAACAACAACAATAATAACAACAATAATAAAAACAACAACAACAATAACAACAACAATAATAACAACAACAATAATAACAACAACAATAATAACAACAATAATAATAAATAATAAATGATAATTAATAATAATGATTAATAATAATGATAATTAATACTAATGATAAATAATACTAATGATAAATAATACTAATGATAAATAATACTAATGATAAATAATACTAATAATACTAATAATAAAAATAAATAAATAAAGGAATAAGGAGATATCACATAATTTCGGGAGATTTAATTTCAGTTCCAGTAGCTGAGAGATTTCATTCAAATCCAAGAGACTTCCAGCCATTCTGGGAGCGTTGGTAACCCTACTGGTCTGGACCAGGTATGAATCTGCGACCTTGGGTTCAGAAGGCCAATGCCTAACAAACTGAGTCACTCAGACTGACAATAGCTCGAGTCTTAATGTTGTGATGAATGTTGAATAAGTTTACTATAAAACATATATATGCTTAAACCTATATAAGGGAAATAAATTATTGGCATAAAATTGATAAAAAGTAAAACAATGCCAATCTTTTAGAAAAGTGCTGTGTTTTGTTCTCAAGGTTACATGTTCAAACCTGACCCAGACCTACCTAAATGCAACAGGTCCATGTCATTAGATTTTCTGCATGTAAAAGAACTCCTGCAGGATGAAATTTCGGCACACTAGCAGCGCTAATGGCATCCTAGCATTGACAATGTTGTTAACAAAGAACATTTTTTTTGCATATTTTGCATCATTGTGTAACAGTTAAGGATATTAAGTTACAGGGTTGGACAGAGTTGCACGCAGGAGAGTGCATCATGCTATCCATGGAAAAAGAATGGGAAGATAAGGGAAATTCCGAACAACTCTATGTGGACTTTCCAGACATGTGTAATATTTGTCCAATTGGCACTAAGATACATTTGGGTGGTGATATTACACTTGCAGTCAAAGAAGTCATTGGTTAGTAGGTACTTCTGAACAACTTTTAATTTGTTATAAATGTCATAAATAGACTTGCCATAGATTTAGAATGAGGGATACTCATCTCCGCCCCCCCCTCAAAAAAGCTACCTTTGAACTCTGTGTTAAAATTTTAATGCAAGGTCCAGGGTGACTTTATGCTGAAGTACCTATACATACTTATATTGAAAACAATAGTTTTATGTTACATTTATTTTTATAACAATTCCTGCAATATACAATTTGGTATCTACATATTCTGAAGGAGTAACATACTTCATACTTGCAGTTTTTCCTTGCATTGCTAATAATCATTTCTAGTAAGGGCATAACATATTCAGTGTGATTTTAATTTCAAATTTCATGAAATTCAAATATTTACTCTTTTAAAATATTCTACTTTTACTTTCTCTACTCAGAAATAGTAGATACACAGAGAGAGAAGGTTATTCATTATGCACATTAGCTGGAAAATCAGGGAAAGGCAGGGAATTTTAAGCCAAGGAAAGCCTGGAAACATTTCAAAAAATACCAAAAGTCAGGAAAATATGTAATTTTTTTTAGAAAAGCCAGGGAAACTT
Organism: Hymenopus coronatus; assembly: GCA_030762935.1. Lineage (NCBI taxonomy): Eukaryota > Metazoa > Arthropoda > Insecta > Mantodea > Hymenopodidae > Hymenopus > Hymenopus coronatus. The sequence goes on from CM060895.1 coordinate 16,483,676, forward strand.
TTTAAATTTTGATTCTTTGCATGTGGTGTAAGTTACCCCAATAAAAACACAAAATATATCACATCTTTTCTTGATAATTTCTTCTGGTGAAATGAAGTGGAATCCAATAAAAACTGATAAGTTTATTCGTAATTCTACTGCAAGGCTTGTTAGTATTCTGTTACCACACATTATGCATTGTTTAGAAATTTGGTACAGATAGAGTTCACATCATTCAGTAATAAACCATTTACCATAAGACAGGAACTAATTGTTAGGCTGGAAATAGCTCTAAAATTATAGGCTACAGAAAGCTGTAGCTTTAGTTTCATATTTTTTATTGTGTTTACAATCATTTTAAATAGAGATTATTGGTTTTGTATTTATTTGCTTAAGGTCTAAATTTTGATAGCTTATTTGAGATGTTACTACCATACAAGCATGTATTCAAAATTAAATAATCTTGAAGTCAGTTGAAAGAAACATTGGATTTACTTTTGTAAATGTACTTTAATTGTTTTGCATGAAATAATTGCTTCCTAATTCAAGTTGTTAGTTAGGTTATTGAATGGTATGCATAAAGTCTAGCACAAGCTTTTTCTAGTGAACTTTTAAGTGTAATCTTGGCTTATAATGCTTCAACTTGACCTTGATTCAGCTTGAATTTTTCAGCCACCACTTGACTAAGTTTAAACCTGATGTATAAAACGAGCAACAGTTTGATTTCTTGTAGATTGATCTTGATATTTTTCAACTAACCTCATTAGGTGACTTCGACTCAGTTAGGAAATCATTTAAAGAAAATTATATCAAGCTAAGCAACAATGCAGAGAGAGAGTATATATAAATATTTATGTAGATTCAATGAATACAACATCAAATTAATTTTGCATCACTTCTTGGGAGGCAGTGCAGAAACACAAAGAGGTGTACTAGCATTTTAAGAAAGGATTTTGTCATTTGTTGATGACCCATCATTTCAGACTGGAGTTGGAAAATGTGCTGGGATCCACCAATTGAGTGCAAGAAGAACTATTGGTGTGTGAGTAGAGAATTTTTGGAAAAACTTATGGTGGATAACATTTCCATTGTGTCTATAAGAAGTGCTTGTTTGTTAATGCTCAGCATATTGGAATTCTTTCATTTGTCTTGTAGCTTCCCAGTAGGCAATGAGAGATTTGACACTTCATTAGATGAGTCATATTCATTGTAGAATCCTCTTCTCTACAAAATGCAGAATTTGGAGTTGGAAGGATATTTAGTTTATGTAGATGGGTAACCAAACAATCATGTCCTGTATGTAATCAAAATAGAGCAACAGCTTTTGATCGTGGACATTCTGGAATTATTGTTGTTTTGTTCAACAATTTTTCCACTGTTTATTTATACTCTCTTGATTTAAACTGTCATATGTTTTTTGTTGGATGATTTTCTGTATTATTAGTTTTCATGAGTGAAACAATAAAGATGAATTTTTAATTTGGTGGATTGTTGTGCCTTTTTTTCCTAAGGAGACTGTGTTTCCATTACCAAGGATTTCCAGTGTGAGGGAATCCAATGTAAATCTATCAATTTGGGAAGACATTGTAAGTGTTTAATACTTTGATAGATTTCAGCTGTATTTTTTTGTTGTCAACTGGAAACCAGAGTTAGGGAGCACTTTAGAAATATTAAATACAAACAAATTGATAAATAAATCAGCTATGGCAGAATATTTTTGGAAATTTAATCATGAAATAAATCCAGATGTTAAATTATTAAAACACTTAAATGGACACATAGATTTAATGGTTTGGGAGAAAATATTCATATTAAAGAATAAACATCATGCATGTATTTCTATATGCCACCAATTGATTTTCTCACCAAATTTGTTTTGATTCCAGTAGTTAGGAATGACTTAGTACACAATTCACCTAGTAGCAGTAACCATAACAATGTATATAAACAACAGGAGCAAAGAGAAATTTAGCTGACGATGTAATATATCTTTTGATTGTGAAACTAGTTCTGTGGATTTAAAACAGATAACAGAAGAATTATTACAAATTATTATTTGTTATATTAATATTTGTGTTACTTCACTGTTACTAGCTTCTTTGTTACATATTAGACAGGGTGATTCGAAAAATATTTTACAATGTGTAGGGATGGATTTCTTGTATCAAAATAAGAAAATATTTTCATATAAGCATGCTCTAAAACCCTTTGCTTTTATGTTATCAATTTATTAATGAAAGTTTACGTTCAACAGATTTCTGGGTCCAACCTAATAGTTTCATTTATGTATGCACTCATTCATAGAAACTTTGACCCTGCAGAGTTGGCCTTGTGTTGCCATGACCGCTTGTTTACATTTGTCATTTATCAGCTGTGTAATACATGCCCCCCTGCACCCCTTATTACAGGTGCTGTCTACAAGAATTTCATTCAGAACACTCTCCCTGGCTTATTAGAAGCTGTGCCCTTGCACATAAGAAGGAACATGTGGCTTATGCATGATGCTCTAGCACATTTTAATCTCAATGTTTGAGATGCACTGGTTGGTATCTAGAATGACATGGATAGGTAGCAGGGGACCATTTCAGTGGCCTGTGCTTTCCCCCAACCTCAATACTTGGATTTTTATCTTTGGGGGCATCTTAAACAATTGGTTTATGAAGCAGACATCCTGGATGAATATACTCTTAATGTGTGTGTGATGGAAGCATGCAAAATCATACAACACTGACTGAGAGTAATTGATGTTCCATGTCCAGGCGAGTTCATGCATGCTTAGCTGCAAGAGAAGGACATTTGGTATTTGTGTCGAACACCTCCTAACAAGCTGACAACATCAAAAATAGATAATGTGTGACTTTAAAATGTTTTCATTAATAACATTTTGAACTTTGATAACTCGAGAACTAAGGGTTTTGGGACATGTGTTTATATAAACATGTTTTCTTGTTTTGATGTAAGGAACCTGTTCCCAAAATTTGTAAAAGTATTTTTGAATCATTCTGTATATTCTCTTCCTTCATCTCTGCCTCTTGTTTTATGAAGTCAAGGATATTTGCAATTATTTCTCTGCTCTATGTAACACCTTGCCTCTAAACTTTGAAAACATCGGAGCCAGGGTTGTTAATGCCACAAAAATAATATAAACACTATTTACTGCCCTCCTTGAAAGTATAAATAGTTGCAGAACACTTTTGATGCAGCTTGTTTTGCTCGCTGTCACTTTGAGCATGCAGTTGCAATTCTGAGTAAGCTAGGCTTGGCAGCCAGGTTCATGATTTCAGAAGTTTTGTGCCCGCTGTATTCTGTTCTTGAAGAATATAACATCCTACTGTTGTCATTCAGCACGCTGAACAGTATTTATATATGCATATTCAGTCAGGAGGTCATTGATGTAAAGAATGAATAGTATTCACCCTATAATTGAATCTTGCTGATCACTTGTGCTTTCTTGGAGTATTTAAAATATATGGTATAGCAACTGTGGTACCAAATTGAACTAAAATCTCGAATTGTTTTAGAAAATGTGAATATTATGTACATTTAAACTACTCAAACATGTCTCATGGATTCCTAAGCAGAAGAGTCCATAACAATCTTATTTGAGCATTGGTGCTTTCCATTATAAAAAGACATGCTTTAAATATATGTGAAGATTTCTTCTTTTCACAAGATTAAAGAAAATTATGTAATTTAATCCTGCTTTTGAGTTAATAATTATACAAAACACATTACACATTAATAACCAGACAGTGGCGGCTCCTGGGGTAGTGCTGTTGAGTCATGGCACCGCTATTAAATAAAAAAGAAATGCCTACACATGGTGATTATTGATTAAACATTGTTCCTATACTCATGTTCTAGTTCTCTCATTTGAACAACATGTTAATCACCCCACAATCTGGCACTAGTTTTTTGTAGTTTGCGCCAGTTCCAGATGGGCACTGTTTAAGCTCATAGGTCACTGTGTATAAAGCTAAAGCATTCGTTTATAGTGGCTGCTTATGGGTGGATGTGGTGCCAAGGTTGAGCTGGCCCACAATCTTTTCCACCCTCCAGAGCACAGCACCTTGTAGGTGACAATGTACTGTTCCTGCCTAAATCCACCTGTAATGTAGTCTTACCATTTTGCTGCAATTTAATGCCAACCATTAATCTTTTGATCTATCATGCCAACACATTTTGAATTCAGTGCAGAAATAGACACCAATATATCCTTATAAACAAATACACATATTTTAAATATAATAACGCCATTAGGTTTTAAAATTATGAAGCATTATTTCAATATTTGTTTTTAGTTTTAAATGTAAGTGATTTTTAAAAACACAAGCGCAAGCATATGCATGTATATATCTGCGATTTTCTGAGTGTACCTTTTAATTTGTAATGCACATCTATGAATTGTTGGCAGTAGATCGCTAAATTACTAGCATTAGCCTTTCCATTTTTCTTTTGGTATCCTGGAATTGTACACAAGCACCTTTTATGATGTTCTCATAGGAATTTCTAGGCATAGGCTTGCTGTGATCTAGGTCTACAACTTGAATGCAAAAGCCCTTTTGCATTTTCCGTTTTCCACTCTTTAATTTTATTAATATAACACATTACACTGGTTATTCACAAAATTACACAATAGCGTGATGATACTGCAACAATAAACAAGTATTTGAAGAGTTTTATTATAACAACATTTTCTTGGCACCACCAGCAGCATACCTCAGCAGCTGCCACTGTAACTAGGTATATTTAAATTTAAGAGAAGGTTTGAGTCAGATCTCTGAAGATGAGAACAAAATGCAGTTCTTGAAACCGATCAGATAATAAAACAATGTCTCTAATCTGATTCATATCTTCTCTTAAATTTAAATTTCACATCTCTGTTACTAGCTTATCTTATATTTTATGAACTAGGTATTGTTTTGGAGATTAGTCATCTACATTTGACTCTTTCAGAATTTCTGTTTTTGTTTTCCAGGAGCCAATAAACTGAACTGTAATATAGAGGTTGGTGGTGAACTGAATAACTATGAGCTCATTACCTTCCCAGGAGCTTCAGAGGACCTGTCTGATCTATCCACAAAAGATAAAAATGATATATTATTTGGTACTAAGCAGCATGTAGATTTTATTTTTGCCTCTTTTGTTCAGAACGTTGAGGTCATTAAGAACATACGTGAACTTATAGGTAGGATAATCTGAACAAACAAAACTTTTCCTGAAATTGTTCTATGATATTTGATTTTATATGAATAACTGAATGAATAGCTTTATAATCCTTTCAACTGACATTAAAACAATTTTTCAGACAAAAAATGTTATTTTCCTAACATATTTATTTTTTATAACAATTTTGGACATAATCCTTTCTTAAGATTCACCTTAACATATTTATATAATTTTTCAATTTTTAATTAATTATTTGCTTTTATAAGGTTGATATTGTGATTGCTTCAGTGTAAAAATGCTCCATATATATTGTTATTTTATACCAGTATTGCAGTTTCAAAATATTTATATATAATGTTTTCAAACTTATTGAAATAGGAGGCAGTGCCATGGCAGAGTGTTTAGACTGCTCACCTCCCACCTAGGTGGCCCGAGTTTGATCTTAAGTGGGATTTGTGGTGGACGAAATAGAGTTTGGGTGGGTTTTCTCCGGGTCCTCCAGTTTCCCCCACCACTCATTCCACCAGTTGCTCCATCATCACTTTTTCTATCATCCACATCACTTTCATTTCATATATTTACTTCCTTACACTCATGCTTGGTTATGGGCCAACCACTCATTCTGGGTTCTTTATTCTGCGGTTACATGCCATTGGCTTCTGATTCCTAGGGGTGTGTCAGTGCTACATACGGGGAGGATAAGCTGACTACATAATGTATTGTAACGTATTGAAATTGGAATATATTTATACAAAGTTTTCATAGTAAGTCTAAAAAATCCTCCTCTATATCCCACTTCTATAGAATGTAATTTAAAGATGTCTTATACCAGGAAACGGCAAACTACAATGTACTGGTTTTATGTATAGCATATTTAATTACTTCATAAACATCCAAATAAGAATTGAGAATTAAATCTGCTTTTACATAAAAAAACAGTTATACCATTTCTGCAATATACAATAAGAAATAAAAAATTAATTTTACTAGGTAAGCCACAAAGTTGGCTATACTATACTAAATGAATCTGAGCTCACTTTCAGGAAGAAAATTGAAATAAAGGGTGGAAGTAATAAACTAGACACCAACTTATGTACACACAATAATATATTATTTATTGGAATTCTCACACTGGGAAGCAAGGTAATTATAATTAACTAACATTGATTCTTATGCTTCACAAACCTTGTTTTCCTTTACAACTGTTTCACCTTCCTTGAAGGCATCCTCAGCTATGGCCGAAATCCAGCTACTGTGTTATTCAGATAACTTAGTTGCAGCTTTTTAAATTGAAAATAAGTTAAAGTTTAGTTTTACACTTACAAGAAGGTACATAAAAAGTGCATAAAGAATTAGAAAAGGTAATATGCTGTATAATGTTAAAACATTCCAGTAACATGCCTTTCTCTAGATTTTTGTAGGAAATTATTCCTAAGCAGTTTAATCTTCTTCTACTGCTTGCTAATTGAGATAAACATTAGCAGAAATAGTCTTATTACATAGTTTGTTATAAATAGAAGGGAAATAAGGAAGTACATTCAAATCTTTCAAAAGCTGGTTACTAATTTGTTTTCTTTACTTGGTCAGAAGTTGACAAATTCCTATATGAGAAAAGTTAAAATATTTTAAAATTGAAATCAAAAAAGGAATATTTCAAAAATTATTAAATAATAAAAAGCAATGTTTATGATATAAATTATGTGTTCTAACAAGCTCTACATTTTTTGTGGTAATTCAACAAAAATCCTCTTTTTAAGTACTTTAATTAGAGGTATATTAATTTCATTATGTGCTATCCCTTATGGCTTGCCAGAAGTCATTCAGAATGAAGAGGACTTGAGAGGGTATTTCCAGAAAATTCAAATATTTGTTATATAAGTATCTTTAATACATGATGTTTTATTCAAAATCATTAGAGCCATTTTTCCTATTTCACTGGGGAGGCTTCATCCTTTCTTCACCACTCCTTGGTCGCTATTTTGGATTCTGGAGTGAAATGATGGACTCATGTCTCATCATATCATCATTAAATCCTCCTCGTCTTGCATGAACTGATTCAGAAGTCTCTCACCTAACCTGTTTTTGCTGCTCAGTTAACAACTTCCATCGAGCATGATCTATTTAAATCCAAGATGTTTGCTGATAATGTTACGAGTACTCCTACTTCTGATGTGATTTCTTCAACGTGCAGCACCAAGCACCTTCAATAAGGTGTCGAATGTCCTTCTGTGAGACTGACCTTGAGCGCCGAGCATGAGTTTTGTTTTGTACAACTCCTTGACCACCTTTAAATTGTCTGGTCTAGGTAAACATATCCCTAAACTGTGTCTTCAAATGAATTAAAATCTCTGAGGGTTTAATCTCTTTATTGGTTAAAACATTAATAATGCATTGCACAATAGGTTAAAGATCCTTTTGTTCACTCATGCCTGTATGAATGTCAAAACCTCTGAAAGCAGCTAACCAAGCTGGTTCCACTTCCCTAACACATCAAACTTCAACCTCCCATATCACCATTCTGCTTGGATCTGCCTGCTCACTACTCTGGCCTTGCACTTAAATTTTTCTCAAATAGGAAGTTGACATTTATTTCATATCTCTTTGTTTTTATTCCATATCATACAAACAGAATCAAATTTCAGTTGTATCACATAGCAACCAACTTTTAAAGAGTTTTCCTTAGCCTAGTGTATTCCCTTATTTCCCTCCTACTTATAAGGAACTAAGGTTTTTTGTTACACCCAAAAATTTTATACCGAGATTTCACCAGAAATACATGTTTTGGGACCCTCTGAATACAAAAAAAGCATTTCTATAAAAAAGTCCATATGTGTGTGACTGTGTGTGGACAGCATAGCTCAAAAATGAAATGTCTGTTAAATACCAAACTTAGTATTTAAGTTTAGTGTCTTCTAAGGATGTAATACAAATATTTTCAAGAAAATCCCCCCTCCCCCAACTACTCTTTACATGGAAAAACTTTCGAAAATTTTAATGAATGGCTCCAATAATTTTGATTAAAATATGTATATTAAAGATATTTACATGAAAAATAAAATGCATTTCTTGAATTTTCTGGGTATAGCCTCTGAAGGCATATTTATTCTGAATGAATTTTGCGGAATTTAAGAGATAGGCAAAAACTTACTGCACAAAAAACTGTAGAGCTTGTTAAAATACACAATTTAGTTATATGCATTTTTTCCTGGAGTTTACCTTTTCAAGATATTCCTTGTTATTGTTTTCAGTTTTAAAATACTTATACTTTTCACGTTTCTCATATGGTAACTTGTCAACTGCTGGCCATGCAAAGAATCGGGTTTCTATAGCATAGCAACCACATTTTATAGCATATGACTATCAGTTTAGCCTAGCATATCCCCTTATTTCCCTTCTACTTATAAGGAACTTAGTTATAAAACTGTTTCTGCTAATGTTTATTTCGATTAGCATGAAATAGAAGAATAAGCTTATTGACAATAATTTGTTGCAGAGAAGTAGAGAAAGTCATCTGAATGGAGCACATCAGATTTTTGTTGTTGTTTTTTTTTTTTTTTTTTTTTTTTTTTTGTTTTTTGTTGTTGTCAGAAGTAAACTCATGGAACATTGAAGTATAGAGACTTCAGTATATCTAGGAGTATACTTTATCACAATGAATTATGGTTTTCTGGATCATGATGGCTCATCAATAAATTATCAATATACTTTTTCTTTATTGCTAATTTCCAAAGTTTGGTGGGTAATTTTGGTTGTTTTGTATATAAATTTTATTCCAGTATTTCAATAATCAGCTTGCAGCAAAGTTTCAAACCCTTTATTACATAGTACTACCATAAGTTCTGTCAGTAAAATTTAAATGCTCTGTAGTATGAAAATTGTGAATGAAGAAGTGTGGCAATACTGTATATTGTTGTACACAGGGACACCTTTACTACTCCGCGATTAATCAGTTTGCAGAGTTCCAGTAACAGGCAAGAGAGAAAGATAGAGTGAGGAATGTATGAAAATTGTATTTCTGTATTGGTGTTATTTTGTTGTGGAAAGCGAGCTAAGGAAACTTTTTTGACACTGAAAGCTCTTGGCATCAATGCACAATTTGTATTTTGGACAATAGTATGGTTTAAATAAATGTGTGTAATTGTTGATCATGTCAGATCTGGCCATCCTAGGTGTGCACGCACAAAAGAAGTTGTGAATACCGTTCATGCAAGGATTCGACAATTCCTTTGTTTAAACAAACACTTTTGTCTCGTGAAATGAACAACACTTCATGAAAAATTTCACTTTTTTTTTTAAGGATGATTTACATGTTAGTGAGTATACTAAGATACACAAGGGATTTGCTAACTGAAAAATTAAAGGAGATACGCCAGGTTCGATTACTGTCTTTGTTAAAGACATATGGGCAGAGAGAAACACAAAGCAAAAACCATACAGCAATGGTTGGTAACCAGTATTCCATGGTACATTGCTGCTGCTGATGTTCTTGTGGAAGTCTGGACCTCAATCCATTGAATTATTCTCTATGGCATAAGCTCAAGGCAAAGCATGCCAAAAGAGATATTGCAAAATTGAGATGTTAAAAAAACCAATCTCATCAGCTGTCAAGAAAATTCCACTACACACGATTTTTGCAGCTATAGATGAGTGGCCACAATGTCTTTACCACTGCGTTGTTGCACATGTCCGTCATTTCGAATGAGAGTATGTTCCTTTTGTAGCATTTTTTTATGTTCTTTCAGAATATGTGTATATTAATGGATTTGCATAGTTTTATTTAGTAGTATATGCATTGAAAGCACTGACAGAATTCGTGGCAGTGCTGTATATATCTAATCTTGACCTTGATCTTTCTCTTGGAATTACAGTCTGTAATTGTGCATCACCAACTTAATCAATTTTTTCTCAGTTTGTGCATTTTCTCTTTACCAAAATAATTTTTACTTTCTCTACACATACTATGTACATAGTGTATAGAGAAGGTATTGTAATGCACTCAAAAATTTGATACCAAGATTTCATCAGAAATACATGTTTTGAGACCCCCTGAATAAAAAAAAGTTATAAAAATGTCCGTGTGTGTCTGTCTATATGTATGTGTGTCTGTGGGCAGCATTGCTCAAAAACGAAAAGACCATTAAAAACCAATTTTGGTATTTAGGTTGGGTATTTTCGTAGGATGTGACATGAAGATTTTCAAGAAAATACCTCCACCCCCAACTACCCTTTACATAGAATTTTTTTTTGAAAATGTTGATTTTCCCAAAAATGGCTCTAACGATTTTGATTAAAATGTCATATATTAAAGATATTTACACAACAAATAAAATGTATATCTTGGATTTTATGGAAATAGCCTCTGAAATACTTTATTCTGGATGAATTTTACGGGATTTTGCATAACTGCTAAACCCTAAGAGATGGACAAAAACTTATCACACAGAAAATGTAGAGCACATTAAAAAACACAATTTATGTTACATACATTTTTTGCGTGGAGTTGATCGTTTTTAAGATATTCCTTGTTTTTAGTTTCAGCTTTGAATAACTTATACTTTTGTCATACATGAATTTGTCAACTCCTGTCCATACAAGCAAAGTAACTTCAGTCACATAGCAACCAGCTATTGACTGTCACTTTAACCTATGGCACTCCGTTATTTCACTTCTACTTACAAGGAAGCAAGACAATAATTTGTTGCAGAGATGTAGAGAAAGTCATATGAATGGAATACATCAGATTTTTTTTTCTTTTGTGCTGTTGTGATTATAATTTCAAAAAACCATTTAAAAATATACAAATATATTGTATTTCTGTTTCATGAAATTCAAAAGGTGAAGCTGGGAAGAAGATAATGATCATTTCCAAGATAGAGAATGCTGAAGGATTTGATAATATTGAAGAAATAATACAAGCTTCAGATGGAATAATTATAGCTAGAGATCATTTGGGTTTGGATATTCCTCCAGAGAAGATTACCATTGCACAAAAGACAGCTGCTGTTGCATGTAATTTGGTATGTTCTTGGAAGCTGTTGTTGTTGTTGTTATTATTATTATTATTAATATTAATTTATTTTAAATTCTATTTATTTATCTGATTTTAAGTTACATGTTCATATCATGATAGATCTGTTAGATGAGATATTTTGTTGATTGATTTGTGGTGGTCAGTAGCCTTCTAGGTCTCATTCCCATACAACTTTCACTTCATGCCAAGCAGATGGTATTTGAGTGCCATCCAATCTAACTGCCTTCACCATCTGTGTATTCAACTGGCAGAGTACAGCTAGCCTTCCAAGAAGAATCAAAGTTTTCGAAAAATGTTTCATGCAAAGAGTAGTTTGGGATTAGGAGATTTTCCTGAAAAGCTTCATATTTCATCTTTGGAAGATACTAAACTTAGATACAAAGTTTGGTATTTAACCAACTCTTCTTTTTTTCTTTTTTTTTTTTTTTTTTTTCTAAAAATTGTTTTTGTGATTCAGAAGTTACCAAAACAAGTATTTCTAATGAAATCTCAGTATGGAATTTTTGGGTAAAATACCTTCTCTGTCTACTAAGTATACTGTACATACATAATAGAGATAGTAGCAATACAGTGTTTTATACACTTATGTAATTTCTTGCAATACATGATTGTTCAGTTGAAGAGATTCACATCACTTTTCTGGTTAAAGGACATAGTTTCTTTTCCACTAACTGGATGTTTGAGAGGGTTGAGAATCCCTTACAGAAGAAACCTACAACTGGCACAAAAGAGGAATATCAGGGTGTCTATCAATCTGTGGGTGAAGATGGTAAGGATTGCAAGATATTGGATATGATGTTTGTGTTTAAAGGTATAAGTGAAATTAGAATTTTCATTCATAAAAAGGAATTAATGTGAAACATTCACAATGAAGTGAAGCCAAGCTACAGATTCATGTCAAAATCAGCAGGAATGGAAGTTTCTTCTGAAATAGGGATGGACCATGAAACAAAAATTATATCTTGGAGTGTTAAATTATATCAGGGCCTTTTTTGGGCTTAATGGGCTTTTAGATCCAGTTTATCAAAGTTGGTTCATAATTCTTCAAATAATCCATTATTTGAGTTCACTTTGTAGAATTGTGATTTATTATCGATCAACGTTTACAATACACAAAATCACAATCACTCAGTACAATTCAGTGCTTTACTTGAATGCAAAAATTTTATTTCTCACAGTTCTAATTCTTAACCAACTGTGACAGAAAATCTAGTTATCTCCTCAGAACAAAATATATCATTTCCCAATACTATGAGCGGAAGTTAATTAATAATTCTGCTGCAAATATTTATGCATTTCTGACTCACATGCAGTAGTAGCAGCAAATTCACAGTTGACCACATTCAACTATTAACAGTCTCTGAGTGCCCCTTCCCTTGCTTGTGAACAGCCTCTTTTATAATTACTGGCTTCACAACCAAGAAAATCAGCATGTTACTATGATACTTGTTTACAACGAACAAAATTGTAGAGAGAAAATCAAAACACTTAAATACAACAAGAGCACAAGGAATAATTATGTTGCACCCAGTGATTTCAACTTCCATATGCAACAAGAAAACATCTGAACATCAAATACACAAAATAAAATAAAATTTACAAAATGTTGGCAATTTGGAGTTAGGATATAAATATTGCCTCAACCATAAAGAAGCTCCTCAGTCAGCCAATTGGAAGTATGCCACTCAGCCATTCAATTCCTGATGCTAAGAAGAAAGATGTTGTAGAACTGCTGAACATTTTGGGAGAAGAATGGCAAAGTCAGGAGATCTTAAGATAGTATGCAAACATTATTGATTATATGCACATGGAAGAAACAGAAGAGCACAATATCAATGTCGCCCTCCGTGGTGTAATGGTTACCATGCTAACTTCATGTACCCGAGGTCACGGGTTCAAACCTGGTGGAGGACAATGGATTTTCAGGTGTAAAAATCCTTAGCATGGCTTCTTTCAGAAGAGAAGTAAAGCTGTTGGTCCCGTGTCGTAGATTTATGGCACGTAAAAGAACCTCAAGCCTGATAGAGAGGCCTCTGAGCAAAATTAAGTGGTCTTTCAGGCCCAATTTAGAATGGGATGCTGAGAACCACAGTAGTTAAAGAGCGTCCATAAATAACATGCCATTTATTTACAATATCAATAACTCTTAACGGGATTGTTTATAAGATGACTGTTTATCATATGTTTAATTTTATTTTTCAACAGGCATATTAATAAATTTGCTGTCTCTTGTTATCATTTAAGTTATTAAACAACTTGTTTTTTATTTTATTAAATTAGAGAAAGAGTTCACGTTAATATATTATAAGCTCAAATTGTGTTTGAATTGAAAATGTTATATTTCTATAAAAAAAAAACCAACATTCTAATATCAATAATTTGATAAAGTAATATGAATATTGCTGAAGAAGACATGTAAAATCGTGTGCAGATGATGTTAGAAAAAAATTAATTCCGGAAGTAATTATAGCTTCAAACATACAAAGGAGAGCATTCTGAGATTTGATTCAAAAGTGGCCAAATCTGGGCACATACTTAATGGAAGTATGTACACTAAGAGATAAAATATTTTATGTTTGAGAATCTATCTGTGAGAATACTTTTGAGTGCAAGTGTGCATGTGCGCGTGTGCGTGTGTGTATGATATCAGAGTGTTCTTGCTTTTATTGTTCTGTGGTTCTATCGTCATAGTACTTGAGCATGTGTATGTGTCTGTGTTTGTATTTCCAATGTTGTAAATATATATAGAATAGATATTTAGGCAATATTTTAAATTCAAGTATTTTTAGACAGCATGTACGGTCACCCGACCCATGCAACTGTGTGCATTATATTGCATTATTGTAAACTTAATAAATACTGCTGCTTATATTTAAATCTTTTTGTTCATATTACTATGTCTCTGAACTTCATTGGAACATATCAGCAAATCCAGAAGGTTTCATTAAGCACCTCAAGCAGGTTATTTTCATTGCTAGGAGTTGAAGCAAGAATTGGTGAAGAAATTGGATGATAAATTAAGTTTCAACTTGTTTTCAGAGAAATAAGCCAATTGCTTGTGCAGGGATGATACTGGAAACAATGGTTGACAGATCAAAACCACTAAGAGCTGATGTCACTGATGTTGGTAATGCTGTGTTAGATGGTTTTGATATGTTGGTGTTATCACAAGAAATTTGCCAAGGGCAATATAGCATAAACTGTATGAAGACGATAACTTCTATATGTTGTGAGGCTGAGGCTTGCTTCTCTACCAGATCCTACCTCAGGAATAGGATGAAACTGGTGAGATTTCCCTTTATATATAAAATAACTAGCTGCATAGTAGTGGAGTATTGATAATATGTGTAGTAGCAGTGTTAGTGATGGAAGTGGTAGTAAAAATAGTGATGGTAGAGGGTAGAGCATGTTTATGCTGGGGTACACCCTGGCAACTGTGACCCGTTACGGATATATTGCGGCCTACCATCCCCTGGGGGAAGGGAAGGGATAAGAAGAGTCAGCACACAGGAAATGATGGGGCTAAGTGCACAGAAACACGAAGTCCCTAACGGCCACTAGATGAAATGGAAATGGCATTTTATTAATGGACACTCTTTAACAGCTGTGGTTCTCAGCATCCCATTCTATACTGGGCGTGAAAGACCGCTTAATTTTGCTCAGAGGCCTCTCTATCAGGCTTGAGGTTCTTTTATGTGCTGTAAATCTACATGGGACCAATGGCTTTACTTCTCTTCCGAAGGAAGTCATGCTATGGATTTTTATGCCTGAAAAAATCCATCGTCCTCCACCGGGTTTGAACCCGTGACCTTGGGTTTATGAAGTTAACATGGTAACCATTACACCACAGAGCGTGACAGCCACTAGATGGCAACCCCAGTGTGCAACGGAGGCTATACAGCACTAGGAGGCCAAAAGGGTGCTTCTACAAGCTAAGGGAAGAAGAATTTCACTCAGAGCAAGCAACTGTGCCATTTGCCTGCACAGCCTCAAGCCCTACACCTCCGCCAACCTCAAAGATGAAGGGAAATGAAAGGGAAAGGAACCATGGTGGAATACACCACCCCAGCATTCCTTAAGCAGCTCTAGGAAAACCACAGAAAAACTCAGGCCAGATGGGGAGCAAACCCAGAATGCCTATCCCAGACGAAACGCCTAAACACCTGGCTCGGTAATAGTGATGGTAGTGGTAGTGTTGAGTAATGGTGTGATAGTGGTTGTTGATATAGTGATGGTAGTAGTACAGATAGTGATGATAGTGGTAGATTTTATTCTGAATGTTGAAATAGTGACATTAGTGGTAGTAATGAGTGATGGTAGTTGCAGTATTCAGTAATTGTAACAATTGTATTGACAGTGATGGTAGTGATAGTTGAAACTGCAGTGGCAGTAAAGATGTGATTGTAGTAATAATGGTGATTTTATTGGTAGTAGAAATGATGATGGTATTGATAGTGATAGAGGTGATAGTTATGAAGGTTAGAGCAATAGAAGTGACCCAATGCCTTTGTGTTGTAATGATATATTGTTAATTACATACTGCTAGAAAAAAACAGTCAGTTGCTATACCTCTTATTACACCTTGTACATATATATCTATAAAAATTGTCTCAGGTGAAAGAAAAATTAAACCCAGAAGCATCAATTGCAATAACAGCTGTCAAAACATCATTGAAGACAGAAGCAGCAGCAATAATTGTGCTTACTCGCTCAGGAAATTCTGCATGGGCCTTATCTCAGATGAGGCCCAGATGTCCTATCATAGCTGTTACACGAAGTGGTACATCTTCGCGACAGATGTGGCTGCGAAGAGGAGTCATACCCCTCTACTATATCAGTAAGTATTACACTCAGTCATAACAGTTACCAATAGGACCAATCCTCTCTAATATACAGCTAAAATTAGTTTTTAGACATTTGATGATAAAAGTAGATCTTTTACCAGTAGTGTTAAAAGTAGAAAATTCTGTTACTCACTGTTATAAAATTATAATATTCCAATGTTGCTGACTTTGGTTTATGTGTCCATGACTTCATTCAAGTAGGCTATGACTCTGAAACCTTTTATCGATCCATAAAATGGAAGATGATTTGAATGTCATGAAAATGGAATCCGCTGAACCAGACAAAATTATGCCAACAATGGAGAGAGAGAAAAATTACAACTGCTACCAAAAAAGTCAAGAAATCAATATGACATTGGTTTATTATTTTCACTACCTCTGTTGTATAGAATGTTTTCATTATTTACAAGTAAGTCATCATGTTGACAGCACTGATGCTAAGCAAGGCAACAACTGAATATCACAGACCATTAAGCATGAACTCCATGAAATAGGTAAAACTATTTATAATTATAGTATGTCTATAAATGTTAAGAACTGTCTAAAATATAACTGTGTATAATACACATTTTAAAATTGCTTTATGTTGTTTTTAGGGTTACTGCACTCGGCCTACGACCTTGTTTCACAAACTTTCTACTCACAATATAAAACATAATTTTTACCATTGTATCATAAATAACTACTAAGGTAAACATAAACAGGATCTAAGTGACAAAAGAGAAAACACCAGAAGTTGTTTTTTGTCAGAAATTCAAGTTTATTTACTAAGAATGAGCTGCAGAAATAATATTTAAACAATGGTTAAAGCTACACATTACATTGCAAAGGCAATGTTTATTGTTACTGTTCATGTTTAAACACTATAAAGAACATTGATTAGCCTCAAAATTTGTACTGCAATGTGAAGTGCTTGCCTGTATGTAATGGAGACAGGGTCATGGAGATACAAATGATTTACAATGGTAGCTTTCTGTACCTATTTATTAATGAATATGAATCAGAGCACATAAGATCTTTAAATAAATTTGCCACCACCACCAATACACTGCTGCCACCTTCCTGGAAACTTCATTATTGCATCATGATACCATTGTTTGGGGGTACTATGCACCCCTCATGCATAGATGTATTTCATCTGACTTAGCATTCTTTGCATTCAAAAATTCCATTACAGACAGTACCAGATTTAGGCAGCAATTTTCAGGGGGGGGTGCCATTTTCTCCATATTTCTGTTTCTCCTTTTTTATTGTAAAATTTATTTTTAAAAATTGTTGGCAAATCTTTTCTGAAGTTTGATTTACAGAACTTGTGGAAGTAGAATATGCATATTATTGCGGGCTCGTGTGAGATTAAAAGGAAAGACTGTAGATGCGTAATTTTATGGCAAAATGTATGAAACATGGAGGAAATTCTTACATTTAACTGCTTGTATAAACAAATAATTGTTTATCACTATTGATACAACTCATTACATTTTCAATATAGGCCTATATCGTCATCAATAGCTTAAAAATAAATCATAGCCAGCCTTTCAGAAATCAGTTTTGTTTCAGCAATGAATGTTTGAATAAGTTTCAGACTGTTAACAACTATATTTTAGTATTCAATGGCTTCAGATAGTGAACAGTTGTAAGCACAGGGGATATAAGAAATTGTAAGTACTCATTTTGTAAATCACAACTTTTAAGTGAGTGAACCTGAATCATGTAAAAAATTAAGTGACTTACAATATAAACAAAAAATGCTAAAGTAAAGCAAGAAAGAAATAGGGTGTTAATTGGAAAGTGTAAAAAGTTAGACAGTTTTATTTCTACAACATTGCTCAACAAAGGAAAAAAGCAAAGATGCTCATGATGCTGCTGTTAATAAAGATTCTTCTAAGAAAGAATTAACAGAAACAAGTACATTTAGCAGTGTAGTGATATGGGTGAAAATACCAGTAAGGATGATATAACAATAGTTTAGGTGTGTGTGTTTCAAGAGGATTTATGAAGATAGTGATCCCGCTAAATCGATTAAACAATGTAATGCTAGACTACATACTAAGACATGCACAACACAAAATATCGATGAAAATTTTGAGGCTCAAGACGATAGTATTCAGACACTCCCAGATACCTTTTGCAATTACTATTCAGCTGAACTTTAATTACTACTGAAATGTAGTCCATGGTTAGTGTTTTCTAAAAGTAAATGCGCAGCTTATTGGCTCCCAGTAGGCTCTTTGGACAGACATCTAACTTGGCTTCAGGAGGTTACAATAAATAGAAACATATGAAAGAACATGGAAATTCCTATGAACATAAATGTGTAATTGCAATAATGTCAGGAAGAAAAAATGCGGATGAAAGAATTCATAGGGCTTTGCTACTCCAAACAGAAGAGCAAATTAAGATTGGAGGGAAGTTCTAAAGCAACAATAGTAGCAACAGTAAAATCCCTTGCTATGTGTCATTTAGAGGCATAGATGAAAAGTTTGGTTCTAACAATAGTGGAAATTATATCATATCATTAGAACTGATTGCACAGTTCGATCCACATCTCGCCGAGCATATAAAGAGATATGGAAATAAAGGAAGTGGCATCATATTTGTCATCATAAATTTGTGATGAATTCATTGAAATAATGTCCCTGGAAGTGGTAAATTTTATAGTAAATGAAATAAAACAGCTCAGTACTTTTCTATATTTTTAGATTCGACTCCTGACATTGCACATACAAATCAATTAGCATCCATCTTTTGATATGTAACTGAATGTGGCTCACCAGGAGCAAGGTTTGTGAAATTTCTGCCGTGGTCACAAGTCTGAAAACCTAGCAACATCTGTGATGGAAACTTTGAATGAGCTCGGTCTTACTATTAAAAATTGCCGTGCTCAGTCCTATGATAATGCTAGTAATATGACAGGCACATATTCAGTCTTCAAGTACAAAATAACGATTTAAATCCCCTTGCTGTGTATGTTCCATGCTCGGCTCATTCTCTCAATCTGTTGGTTCTTCTGCTGCGGGATGTTGTATGCCTGCAGTAAACTTCTTTTGTATTATTCATGAGCTATATAACTTTTACTCAGTGTTTACAAAAGTGTGAAAACTTTTTTAACTCATCTAAAACCAACTCTATGACATTGAAAAGTCTTTCACAAACAAGATGGTCAGCCTGGTGCAATGCTTGTTGTTGTTTGTGTTCATGTTTAGAGATCCAACTGCAATATCTGACAATACCAGAGTGAAACCACTTACTCGTTCTGAAGCCGCAGGGTTTTATGATTCACTCCAAAATTTGGAGACATGCTGTACTGCATTATTGTGGAAAAATATTTTAGAAAGGTTTAACAGTGTGAGCAAAATGTTACAATCTGTTGAGGGTGAATTAGAAGTTGTCAGTAATTTTACAATTCATTAGTAACATATCTTTACTGCAAAAGAGGTATGTTTGATCTTTACAAGGAAAAAGCTATGAACCTGTGTTATGAGGATACATGCAATTACGACAGCACCAGGAAACATAGACGAAAGTTGCAACATGGTGAGCAAAGAGAAAATTTTGCGTGTTCCGGCAGAGACAGTTATAGAATAAATGTTTTCAATGTTATTATTGAGAGGCTGTATCAAAAACTGAAACGTAGATATAATGCATATGAAGGACTGTTTGCTAATTTTGATTGTCTTACTAAACTCCTTGAGTTAGACACAAAACAACTTTTTGAATGGGCTCAAACTTTAAGAGCAACATACCCAGATGACTTAGAAGATGAATTTGACAGTGAATGCATTCAGCTTCGATGGTATATGAATGAGGACAATTTAGATAAAGAAATATCATTGCTGTGTCTATATAAAACACTCCATAAGAAAGGTCTCTTGGATGTTTATCTTAATATTGGTCTAGTGCTATGTATATTTCTGTATACACCTACAGCAAATTGTTCCACAGACAGATCATTTTCAGTACTCAAAAGAGTTAAAAATTATCTTTGTTCAACAACGCCAAGAGAAACTGAATGCTATATCAATTCTTTACATCAAGTCTGATGTGTTTTGTCAGATTGACTTCAATGATTTTGCCAATGCTTTTACTATGCAGAAAGCACAAAGGAAATTGATATAATTTACAAGTAAGATGCATGTATTTATATTTCAAATAATTAATTTTATACTGAATTGTAACTTTCATTTAATGTTGTTTCATTTAAAACTAATTTAAACTCATAATGGCCCTATAATAGCTGCTTATATTTTTTGGGGAAAATTGAGGGCAGAAAATTTTATTACTGCCTAGGGGCGGCAAAATACCAAATCTGGCCCTGATTACAGAATGCCCTTTACAGTGGCTTTATGATGACACAGTTTGTCTTAAATATTTTTAACGATCACTAACAATTTTAAACACAGCACAATCCAGCTGTAATGTGGTCAGACAATGAACCAAAGAGATCAGTGTGCATGTATGGAACTGCTACACTAGCATTGCAGGTGCAGTAGAATGAAATGGTACTTACTTTCAGGACACACCTCGTATAAGATTTATTTGTTCAATGTTTCAAAACAGCCTGTATAAAATACTGTATGAATATTGATGATATAGTAGGGTCTTTATCTGAGATAAAAGTTGTTCTATTTTGTATAATATTTGAATAAGCTATTAACAGTGATGTCGAATTTAAATTTAACATAAAGTTAAAAATCGGGGTTGAAACACATACATCACTTACATTATTTGTACCTAACCAGTTTCAAGAGCTCTTATCTTCAGAGGAGTTCCATCTGTAGTGAGGTGGTTGTTTGCATTGCCATCTGGTGGTGGAGTGACACACTTACAAAGTTGACTTGGTGGCGGTAGTTCAAAATTCATCAAGCTGTGTTTATCTTTTATAATGAAAACCTTTTCCCCAAGAATCCAATTCTGTTGTGTGTTTTGTAGATTTCAGCAGTGTAATGTTCGGTGCGATTGGTCATTGGTGTTCCATTGATTCATCCATCACTACTAAAAAATGACAGTTTCAGCATTAGGAATTCCCAGGACCTAGTTAAGAAATTAGAACTGGATGATAGATTGGTATCTTTGGTGTCACATCCTTCTTCCCAAGTATCCAGACTCTAATCTCCTTTGGCAACTTAAAAATGGTTTGTGCACAACAGTTTACCACAAGATGAAATAGGCGACTTGATAACTCTCATATATCTTTGCATCTCACAGAATACCTTCACATTGAATAACAGGTACTATCAACAGACTTCAGGCTTAGCCATGGGCAACCGCTGTCTCCATTCCTGGCTGATTTTTTCATGAGCAACATAGAAACACTTTTAACCACCTCCTTCCCACACATCTACAAAGTTTGACATAGGTATGTAGATGATATATTTGCAATAGTACCAAAAAAGTTAATCCAAGACTCTCTCAAACTACTCAATTTACAGAACAGAGCGATACAGTTCACTAAGGAAATCGAAAATGAAGGCACATTGCCATTACTAGATGTAAAAGTTATTAGATCCCAAAACAATGTCAACTCTTGGATCTACAGGAAACCTACACATTCTGAAAATTACATAAAAAGCAATAGTTTCAACCCGGTGTGTTACAAATATGCTGTCCTAAACAGTTTAAACCCATAGACTGGTGTACACTCCATTAACAGAAGATGAATACAACCAGGAATATCAGCACGTAGTTAACACAGCAATATCCAATGGCTTTACCAAACAAATCAACCAAAAATAACAAAATTCAAAAAACAAAAGCACATCAAAGATTCTATCAAAGTCACCCAATTGAAAACCATTATGATATTTGGAAAATTTGCTTTCTACCGAATACACACTATAAATTCTACAAAATCTTCAAAAAACACAACATTTGCTTGGCTCCACAAAATAAATACAGCATAAAAAATTACTCTACAACAATTTAAAGGGCCCAATACCATAGAACAAAAAAGCAGGAGTTTATCAAATCAACTACACAGAATGTGACATAATCTATATGGAAAAATGAAAAGAAACTTGCAAATCAGATTGAAAAAACACGAGACATATCAAGTACAAACAGACAGATAATGCTGCAGTTTCACACCACTTTTAGACCACCAATTATTACAACATCTCACAGAACATTACACTACTGAAAACTACAAAAACACAACAGAATTGGATACTTGGAAAAAAAATGTTCGTTATAAAATATGAACACTGCTTGATGAATTTTGAACTGCCGCCACCAAGTCAACTTTGGAAGTATGTCACTCCATCACCAGATGTCAACACACTACGGATGCCAATATCAGCATCCAGTATCCTCCTTTGAAAATAAGAGCAACAGCTTTTGAAACTGGTCAGGTACAAATAATGTAAGTGATGTGTGTGTTTCAACCCCGACTCTTAACTTTATGTTGTTCAAATCTTGACATCTATTGCCGACACATGCTCCACTTAGACATGGTGTAGATGATGTTACACTGGACGCATTTCGACAACCTTCGTTGTCATCATCTTTTGCAGGTTCACAGTCAATGAAGGTTGTCAACACACGTCCAGTGTAACATCATCAACGCCATGTCTCAGTGGAGCACGTGTCAGTGATAGATGTCCAGATTTGAACAAGATGATAGCTTCACTATATGTACTAGCTTTTTAAAAACTTTAAAAATCTTAACTTTATGTTAAATTTGTTCTATTTTGATTTTTGTATGTAGCTAAGCGAAAGGATAACATACCGTGGACCAAAGATGTGGATGTCAGATTGCAGTATGCTCTAAACTTTGGCAAGACAAGTGGATTTATTAAAAAGAATGATGCAGTCATCCTTGTGACAGGATGGCGAATTGGAGGAGGATTTACCAACACCTTTCGTGTGGTGTATGCTACAGAAACAATTGGCTGAACAAAGGTGAAGTAAAATGTCCACTTTTCTTTATTCTTTAGTTTCTTTTACTTGTTGTAAGAAAATAAACAATAATGTCTTGACATGTTATTAATTGTTTCTATGTAATTGCATGGACAAAATAAATATAACAACATAATACATTTTATTTTCTCAGTTATATACCTATGTTTGGTAAAGATTTTACTCAAAAACGATTTCATAATAATACTTGTTACTAGGCCACCTCCCAAAAGATTCTGATGTGCTCTACCTTTTTTGTGCAGTAAGTTTTTGTCCATCTCTTACGGTTTAGCAGTTATTCAAAATTTAGTAAAATTCATACAGAATAAACTACTTTTCAGAGGCTATTCCCAGAAAATTCAAGATATACATTTTATTGGTCAGGTAAATATCTTTAGTATACGAAATTTTAATCAAAATCATTAGAGCCATTTTTGAGAACATCAAAATTTTCAAAAAAAGTTCCATGTAAAGGGTAGTTGGGGGTGGGGGGATTTTTCTCAAAATCTTTGTGTCGTATCCCTGGAAGATACTAAACTTAAATACCAAGTTTGGTATTTTACCTATTTTTCGTTTTTGAGGTATCGTGTTCACAGACACACGGACACACACAAACACACACATGGACCTTTTTCCAAAAATGCTTTTTTTAGATAAAGGGGACCCTAAAACATATATTTCCAGTGAAATCTCGGTATCAAATTTTTTGGTGGAGTGCAATACATTCTCTATATGCTATGTACATAGTGCCTATAGAGAAAGTAATATATATTTTACTTGAACTCTGTGCTTTAACTTGATGTACATTTTTTGTGAAGGAGGGCTGTCTGAAAACTTCTCAGCCCCACACAGTAATGGCAGTTTTAGTGCAGTGATGTTTTTTCATTAAGTTGGTAGATCTGTTTCTGCAAAATGTCAAACCTTTCTATATGTTACTTGTTTCATACAGCTATCTGAAGCAAGATATTATTTTTAACATTTTTAATTATTTTATTCTTTTTCAAAATATTCTCCCTTAACGTTAATACATTTTTGCATTTTATGAAACAAATCCTTAAAGCAATGATACAGCTGCACCATGACTGAGTGGTGAGACTACTAGCCTCTCACCAAGGAGGCCTGGGTTTATCCCAGGCAATCCATGTGGGATTCCCAGATTTGTGGTGGACAAAGTGGCGCAGGGCATATTTTCTCTAGGTTCTCCTGTCCCCTACCATCACATTCCACCAGTGCTCCTCTTCATTCCATGTATCATCAGTATCATTGCCTGCCATATGTAGAAAAAGGAGGTAAATACTATCAAATAAAAAAGCAATGATACAGACTTTTATAATCTTCCACTGGTTCATCTTATAAAAAAAGTGATTCTATGTAGTTTATCTTTAATTTTTGGAAACAAAAAATAAATCAACAGGTGTTAGGTCAAAGCTGTATGGTGGAGGTTTCTCCTGGGTGCTTCGATCTTTTTGAGGTTGGGATGGACCAGGTTAAATAATTGGTGATGCAGCATACCTGGGTGATGGCAGGCCAGGTAGAAGTGCCCAATTTGTTACCTGTTTTGTAACAAACTCACTTACTCACCTTTTTAACTAATATTGCATTCTGAACAGTGATTTTGGTATTATTTAAAATAAATTGTTTCAGTGGAATAAATAACAATATAAACTTACACAAATAACCAGTGGTTGTATAAAAAATTGACATGAACATGGTATATTGCCCTGCTAAGGGATTTAATTTTTAAATTAATGTTGCCCCTGGAATATGTCCACAAATGTGTAATCTGTCAAATAAAAATCTGATTAAATTTTTTTTTGAAAAAAAAATAAAAGCAAGAAGAAGTGTGGTTTAGATAGGGGTGGGGGAACCTCGGTAATCCTTTAGGAGATCAATAATAATTTATCCAATTTAAATAATATTGAGAAGCTGTCCAGTTCATAACATTGTCTTGCAAATCATTGGTGGCCCCATTCTGCAGCAATACTTGTGCAATATCTTTGCTTCTTACTAAATGCAAAGGAGTTCTTCCACCCCAATCTTGAACATTGATGTTATAATAAGACAGATTTTCCACCAATATAATATCATCTAATATCACTGCTGTGTGTAGTTCAAAGTCTTGACAAAGAAACCGGTCCATCATTATTCTGATTCCCTGAAACTCTTTTTCAAACATCTGTGACTCCAAAAATGTTCTGAAACCATCATATTGTGATCCAAACCAAACACCTGCATAATATTCCTTGAATGCATCATGGATGAAACCTAGTTGTCCTTTTTCTTCAAAAATAATGCCAAATATGTCAGAACCGTTTCTAACTGTCTGTAGAAACTTCCTTTGCAGTATATGAGGAATACATTTTATTTGAGGAAAATTTGTGATTGCTTTTAATGCATAATGTGTATGAAGTCTTTCTGCCTGAAACATCAAGTTAGAAATATCTCTACAAGTTTTCTTTTGTATGAAGACTTCCAGGCGTTTACTCAAAAATGTTTTACAAAGCTGAAAGATATCTAGGTTGGTGGGTGGATGGTTGGCTCTCTCTTGGTAAAGATCTGCTAAAATGTGTACGAAGAATGGTGTTCCAGTGAAATGATTATGGGGATCTGGAATGTATTTTTGAAGGAGTTCCAACAGTGTTTCTGCCAGGTGATTGAGAATATCTGGAGATGCAGTGTTTCTGGCCTGTGTTTTCCAAAATTTCACTAAAAAGAGCTTTTGTTCTTTGACAGTAAAAGGTAATAATTGAAGACTCTTGGCTGAAATCACTTTTCCTAATTTCTTTTTAAGTGCTGGTCGTGCTAGTATTATTACTTTAGCTAGAACCAGCTGTTTTTTTAAAAGTTTGAGAGTCTGCAGGCCTTCATCAATGTGATGTGGTTCTACTTCATCTAAGCCATCTATCAGGAGAGCAACATTCCCATTGCTCTGTAGTTCATGAGAAAGTAGCATAGCACTGAGTCCACCATCACACACTCCTGCCTTCTTCAGTATAACATTCCTTGGGTCGGGTACATTTATAAAGTCAGCAAATGTAGTAATAATCACCCATGTGTAAGGTGAAACTCTTTGTATAATATTCACAAATTCTGTTAGAAAAGTGGTCTTTCCTGATCCAACATCACCTAGAATTGCTACCCATTTCCTGGGATACTTCCAAACATCTGAAACTAATTCATTAAGATCAGTACCATCTCTGGTGGTCCCCAAATTGCGTGGAATGTAATATGAAGCTGCCATGCTTGCAGGCAGAGGAACACCAATGCATATTTCCTTGTCAGCTAGAACTTCTTGGAGTATTTGTTCACCAAGCTTTTCTTTAGGAAATTTTGAACACTTCAAAACATCACCTAGAATTGCATCTTTACCTTGAAAGCATACCCTTGAACTAATGACTTTTGTAGCAGAGGATTCATCAAGGTATAACATCTTGGTGCGATCTTCATGCTGAATGACTGAATCCAATTTATGCAGAGTAGGTTCATGTGACACCACAATAAGTCTTCCATCTTTTGGTATACCTTTCATCTTTATTAGCTGTATAGCTTTGTTATCCAGCTCTACAGGCCCCAATAGCATTAATACAACATCCCTGTAGCCACCAGCAGGCAGTACCCAGAGAGCATGCACTTGTTCTAATTGTGACAGAAAAGAATCACTTGTAACAAGCACATAGGAAGTGACTGAAAGAAGTTGCAATATTTTCATTACACTCAACAAGGGTGACTTAGTCATAATGTGTAAACACTTGAAGGGTTTAGCCATAATCTTCTTGAGCACTCCAAGGTACTGACTCTTGAAAGTTACTCTGTGCAGCTTTTCCAGCAACTTATTCCCACTTAAAGACAGATTCAAAACTAATGGTTTTGTAATTTTAGACCAAAAAAACTCATTAGGGGTGATGAAATTGTTTGACAAGAGCCACCAGTTGCAGAAAGATGTTTCCAGTTCTGATACTATTTCCTGTGATTTAGTAGCACTAGTGCACAGTAGGCTCTCAAGCTCTTGTTCTAGTAACTTACTTAGTTGTTGTAGTTCGGCCTGTTCAGTCAGAAACCATAGCTGGGCAAGAAATTCCTTATGCTGCTTCCATTCCTGATATATTTCTGGGAATGCCTCTTCAGTGATAGTAAAGCAAGTACCACAAGTATTTAGAAGAGAGAATTTCTCATCTAGGTGATGACAACGGCGCACATCTACAACAATGTCAGTGTAAACAACCAGAACGCATTTATTGAACTCACCACAGGCTTGCAAATCGTTGCTGCTTGCCCAGTTTTCTTTCAGTGTACAATAGGAGTTGTAAATTCTCTGCAAACACATTCTTTCTGTGTCAGAAGAGCCTTGTAATTTGATGCCATGTGTACCACATCTGAGTTGGATAAGATAAGTTCTGCTCAAACCACCTTCATCTCCAGCATTCAAAACTCTCACTACAAGGTCCCCAAATCTGCCAGCAGCAGACATATTGGCACCAAGCTGGAAGAGTTGTTGCCTTGCAGTGCATCTCAGAAATATCATGGCTGCCAGCTTTGCTCCATAACCATCATTTCTTAGAGGTTTGTGAAAAATAAGATTGTGTGCATCACCTGGCTGCACTGGTAAACCAAGCTGGAAACAAAACCAATGCTTCAGCTGAGATTTATAAATGCAAGAAAATTGAATCACAGTCTTTTTTAAATTCATATCTCAAAGAACATTTTCCTGTAAAAAAGTGTTGGGAAACCCACTACTGAAATGGACAGAAAACAAGTTCATAAATTATAAATTACTTATATATACGAGAGTGACAGTGAAAATTTATGGAATGCACTGCTTCTAAAAACAAATGAAATTTGTTTATATCTGACAAAATGTTTGCAAGTTGATTGTTGCATAGTTTGTTTGATTTGCTCTAATAGTTGGTTAATTATGAACATTTAAAGATTTTGTGTTCAACCAAAAATTAATTTCACTAAAGAAAATCTCTGACCTATGATTTTTTTAATATTTAAATTGTTATTAGCACCTAAAAAATGTGAAGATTAATTTAAAAATACATTTGGTGAAAAACCCACATCTAAAGCAAATATTATAACTGTTGTAACAAATTCAAAAAATTGTTTTTCGTTTTCTTAGTGATGAATTTCTTAAAGGACGCCCAAGAATTGCTATTACTGATGAAAATATTGCTGCTGTTCAAGCAATGCTTGAAGAAGTTCAACAAATCTTATGAATTTATTTGGGCAACATTTGGTATTGCTATGAGTCAAGTTGAAAACATTTTACGTCAGAACACTTTTCTCCTGATTAGAAGTTTTTTTTTTTTTTTTTTTGTATAGCCCTCTTTAACTTTAATGGTCATATCGTGGGCTTTGACTTGTGAAACAACTTACATTATTCTAAGTTTAGAACGTTAGGTTAATCATTTTTATATCATTAAACACAAGCACATTCATTCTCACATTCATATTTCCAGACTCTGTGGGAGATAGAGAGTAATTCTGGTTAAAGAAAAATTCCCTGCCCCAGCCGGGAATTGAACCTGGGACCTCCAGGTGAGAAGTTAGAAGCTATTTGTAGATGTGAATTTACCTGAAACAGATGAGATCCTAGTTCTGTCAGAACTGTTACAGCTTCATCCCTTAGCTTATCTTGTAGTTTATTTTCAGCCCTCTGTTTCATTAGCATGAACATGTCTTTCAGCAACTGTTCCTTAATTGCAACAACATTGAGATTCTCTTCACCCTGTGGAACATCAACAATCCTGGATATTTATGCTAATTAATTACTGTATGCTATTTCATCAACCAGACTAAGATTCTAATCTGGGTAAACTTATATTGTACTTTGTTTCACTTTAGAAGATCACTGATTTACTTAAGCTACAAATATGTTGAGCAGAGATAATCTTCCACTTGTTCATGTGTGCAACAACTAGAGACTACCCCAATGATTCTCCTTGGTTTCTCTCAAGGTTTATTTTACAGTACGCTGTCAACCATATGATCTTCCCACTATGCTTGTCATATAAAATGGATTGGTGAATATGATTTCTTTGCTTCACGTATTTCCTAACTATGTTAGGCCATTAGATTTAACTAGTATTATTGCATCTTCATCTATATGTAGGTTAGGAACTTTGTAAAACATAAAATCCATACATTATCACTCATATATCACTCCACCTATGGCTGGACAGGACAGAGGGCAGATGAGAGTCAACCATAAGATCTGTTATATAAACAATCAAATGTCTGAGAGAGGGAATATTAGCCATTCTAAAACATTGTGGAATTTTCCTCATGAACAATAACTTGAGAAAATAGCAAAAGAAACTACATATACCGGATCCTCATAATATCCTCAAATGCTGATACAAATATTTTCACTTATTCACCTCCCTCTCTGTATAATATAGTCAATATTTGTACAGTTGTGACCTCAAAGAGTTGTGGTCCCCAATGAAAAAAATCTTAGTGTTCCATTCATATAACTTTCTCTAGCTTTCCATATACAAACTATTCTTATAAGAAATTATTCTTTATCTGCTAATCAAGATAAGCATTAGCAGAATTAGTCTTATTACTTATCTGCTTGTCAGTAGACAGGAAATAAGTGAATACATTAGGCTAATGCATTATTCAAATCTTTCAAAAGCTGGTCACTATGTGCAACAATTCAGGTTTGGTTTGCTTTGAATGGTCATATTTGAGAAAAGTTAGGTAGTTTAAAATTAAAATCAATAACCACGCATATCTTGAAAATAGTCAACTCTATAGGAAAACTGTAAATTACATAAATTATTGTTTTAATGGGATCTACATGTTTTATGTAGTAAGTTTTTGTCTATCTCTCATGGTTTACCAGTTTTGCAAAATTCAGAAAAATTCAAGCAGAATAAAGAGGTCTTCAGAGGCTATTCCCAGAAAATTTAAAATATACATTTTATTTGTCTTGTAAATATCTTAAATATACAAGATTTTAATTAAAATCCTTAGAGTCATTTTTAAGAAAACCAACATTTTTGAAGTGTTTTCCATGTAAAGGGTGACTGGGGGTGGGGGGGGGGGAGCTCTTTGTGTTGCATTCTTGGAAAATACTGAACTTAAATGTCAAGTTTGGTATTTAATGGACTTTTCGTTTTTGAGTTGTGCGCACACACACACGCACGCACGCAGGCACACACACACACACACACACACACACACACACATGGACGTGAATCTATAAATGCTTTTCTTTTTTTGACTCAGAGAGTCCCAAAATATGTACTTCCAGTGAAATCTTAGTATTGAATTTTTTGGTGCAATTTAATACCTTTTCTATACATTATGTATGTGTAGAGAAAGTAATAGTGTAAGCAATATTTATATTAACTCAATAGCTCAGTTAGATATTTCACATTGCTTTATTTATAATGCCTCTTCGCCTGATTTTGCATCTGAGCCACCACTCTCACATTAAATGTCTGATTCTACCTTTCTAATTTCAGCCTTTACATGGTATGTATGGCAGAAAAATTAATTATCATTGATTGAAGCCCAGGATTTAAAAATATTTACAAGTATTTACTTACTGGAGAATGATATCTCAACAATAATTTGTTGATGTGAGTAGCTCAATTGGTTAGGCAATGGCTTCCTGATCTCAAGGCTGTGGGTTCCAATCTGGCCCAGAATGATGGTTTTAAGTATGCTTAAAAATGATAGTCCCATCTCAGTAGATTTTCTTCCCATGTCAGTAGGTTTTCTAGTATGTAAAAGAACTCCTACAGGACAACATTCTGACGCACAGCAGTGCAATACTACCATAGTAGCTCAGTTGTTTAGAGCAACAATATAAAGAGTTGAAGGTCCTTGGCCCTTGCTATGGATACATTTTTACTTTCTCCATATGCACTATGTACATAGTGTAAGGAGAAAGTATTGCACTCCACCAAAAATTTGATGCCGAGATTTCACCAGAAATATATGTTTTAGGGTCTCCAATATCAAAAAAAAAACATTTTCACAAAAAGGTCCGTGTGTGTGTGTGTGTGTGTGTGTGTGTGTGTGTGTGTGTGTGTGTGTGTGTGTGTGTCCGTGTGTCTGTGAACACAATAACTCAAAAACGAAAGGTCAGTAAAATACCAAACTTGGTATTTAAGTTTAGTATCTTCCAGGGATGCGACACAAAGATTTTGAGAAAAATCCCCCCACCCCCAACTACCCTTTACATGGAACTTTTTTCGAAAACTTTGATTTTCTCAAAAATGGCTCTAACGATTTTGATTAAAATTTTGTATACTAAACATATTTACCTGACAAATGAAATGTATATCTTGAATTTTCTGGGAATAGCCTCTGAAGAGTAGAGTCTGGATGAATTTTACTACATTTTGAATGACTGCTAAACCGTAAGAGATTGACAAAAACTTACTATACAAAAAATGTAGAGCACTTTAAAACACACAATTTATGTTATATACATTTTTTTCGCGGAGTTCGTCGTTTTTGTGACATTCCTTATTTTTTGTTTCTGCTATGAAAAACATATACTTTTCTCATACAGGAACTTGTTAACTCCTATCCATATAAACAAAGGAACTTCATTGACATAGCAACCAGCTTTTGACTATCACTTTAACCTACAGTTGTCCCTTATTTCGCTTCTACTTACAAGGAAGCGAGTAATAAGACTATTTCTGCTAATTTTTTCTCATTAGCATAAAGTGAATAGAAGTATAAGCTTTTTAAGAATTAATTGTTGCAGGGATATGGAGAAAGTCATGTGAATGGTACACATCAGATTTTTTAGTTGATTATATTTCCTTTCTGATAATTACTTCACCAACAAACAATTTTTACAATCTATACAATATCCCCAGAATTTGGAGGACTGTCACGGGGAAGTTAAATAAATTCCTGGCCATGTCCATTAATATACAGAACTTTTCATTTAAAGTTATTAATTTCACTGGGCTTCACAAAATTACAATTATAAGGATAAAATTGAGGATTCACCATGAAGTTTAGTTGCATAAGCCACAGATTACTCCCGGTATGAAACAGGATTTGGTTTGGATGGGTCCCTATAGGCACAGTCATGTGAAAAAGTTGGTTGGGTCCATGTAGGTGATGTTACTAGTTTCCTTTTATAACTCTGATTAGGTGTCTATAGGTATAGTTGTATTTTCCCGAACTGCTTTTTAGCCAGCTAGACAGTTTGGTAGAGTTAATGAATCTTAATCTTAGGTCACATTATTGTATAGAGAAACATGGAGAAATGTAATGGCAGATGGTAGTTTAAGATACAGTTATCAAAATTGTGGATGTATGTACTGTGAGTTATCTATAGCCATCCTAAGAAAATTCACATAATATACTCTTAGCTAAATCAGCATTAGAGTAGTTGACATAACATTAACAATATTCCAAAATTGCTATTATATGTTAATTGTCGTTTGAGACGATCAATTGTTGAAATCACTTATGATTCTCACAACTAATACCAATTTATAGCTGGCCTTACTGTTGTTAATCTTGTCAATGCGAGGTGCAATCCAAAAGTAACGCAATATTTCTGTTGTGGCATACATAACATGGCAATCTGTAGATCCTATTATGAGATTAGACTGTATGCTCAAACTCTAGGATATAGGCCATGTCAAAGATTATATTTATTCATACTTATTAATACATTTATGTACAAATAATAACTGACAAAGAACTTTGAGAGGTGTCAGTTTTGCATAATTTACAATTACATGTCTGTTTCCAAAAACCTATTCGTACGCATGCATTCTCAGAATATTCATGTTTATTATATTTACAATGTTATGTTATTACCAGTATTTTTTGACTGAATGAAATCTTCCTCTGTATAGAAGGTGTGAGTAATAAGGTATCTTTTTGATTCTGATCTAAACTTGTTTTTGTTCATATGCAATTCTTTTATAGGAGAGGGAAGTGAATTAAACAAAACTATTACTTTGGAATGACTGCAAATTATTTCTTGGTCTGTATAAGTCCTGTCTAAGTCTGGTCTCTGTGTTATTATGACTGTATTTGTTGCTGCAGCAATCATGATGGTGGGGGAAGAGACAGTGCATGTCATGTCACAGGTTAAAAGTTATCTAAAAGAGAGATATAAATTATAGCCAATATAATATAAATTATACTACGAGGGGACAAATGTACATTGAAAATGACCAGGGAAGAAGGCAAGGACAGGCAGTTGTCACAAGCTGACAAGCAACCCAGGTAGGATAGTACTGTTAAGGGAAAGACATTGAACTGGAGGGGTGAAGTTCCACTGCCCAAGGGTGAGCATAACAAGAAAAACAGAAACAATTCTCTTGCTGGTCAAGCGATACTTTTGGTACTTGGCATGGAACATTCGTGGAGCTAATATGTGATTTTTGGGTCTGTGGTGGAGCCTTTGGTTGTGAAAAAAAAGTGTTAATTTAATATGGACCAGAATATGGGCATAATCAGTGCACCAAAAGACAGTCAAAAGTAATAATAGTTGCAGTAGAGTAAAGCATAACTTAAGGGTAGAAAATTTAGGAGGAATGCGAGTGTATTCAATGACAGAAAAGGCAGAACAAAATTAATAAATGAGTTGAATAATAATTTGGAAGAAAATCACTTGTGTCTTACCACACCTGAGAAAGATTCCATGCTAACAAAATTCTGAGCTAGGACACCCACATCTCCACACCATTCCTAAATATCCAAAACCTTTATGCGGGACATGAACCTGGTACTCTATGTTACCTCCACACACCCTTGGGCTACGAGTAAACCATCATTTCAACTCCAAGAGTGAGTGCAAGAAGGTTCAGTGGTGGTTTCTTAAGAGACTTTTTATACTGCCTATTATGGAATTTTTGCAAGAAAATTAATGTGCTATCATCAAATATTTTTATGTAAAAGGTGAAAACTGTGTTAACATTCGCTGTGAACTTGTCTCTATTTGTGGGGATGATGCACTGGATTATAGTACTGTAATACATGGATGAACAAGTTCAAAATAGGAAGTGTCCAGCACTGATTTGCTGCACTCAGGCCAACCTTGCTCATCTTGCACTGCTGCAAACACAGAGCATGTCAACAACTCATTCTGAATAGAGAAGCTTGATGCAAATTCAGGCCTCAGTGGTAAGAATCATTAAAGATGACTTGAAAATAACAAAAGTGAGTGTCCAATAGGTGTCAAGAATGCTTGATGAAAACAAGAAAGAAATCCAGATGATCTGTTTAGAAGAAATGTTGACAAGGCACTGTTCAGATCTGCAGTTTTTGGAAAGGGTGGTCACTGTGGAGTGACTTCTGGCTCTTTGACACCCTGAAAAACACTCTGCGAGGGAAATAATTTTCTTCAAGTTCAAGCCTAGGCTTTGTGGTATACCAGTCTCTAAAATATATATCCAAAGACTCTTACAAAAAATGTTTTGAAAAATGAGTTGAGCATTGGCAACTGTGTTTATTTAAAGAAGGAGACTATGTGGCAAAATCAAATGTATGTTACAGACAATTTTGTATAAATAAATAATTTTCAGAATTATTTTATGTTACTTTTGGACTACACCTTGTATATACCATAAAGGCTAGTAGTACAATATGTAGAACATGAATACCACGATTGCTCATGATATAATCCTCGTTATGTGAATACCATGATGGTTCATAATAGAATCCTCTCAAAGTGATTATATGATTTCTAATCTTAGCTAAAACAAACCATTTATAATAAAATGACAATTTATTTACTTAAAGTCAGCTAAAAAAGTTGCAAAGAGAATTTTTCTGAGAGATAAAATATAAAGAGGAATCATGAAGTAATAAACTAAAGAAACTGAAAATTGTTTTATAAGATGGTTATAAACTTACGTAAATGGAGATGAAATGTATATAACATGAATTGTAAACAATATAAAATACAAAAACATAATATGTAACAAAATGTAATAAATATTAATGTAAAGCTGGAAAAGTAGCAAATATCTTGTTTCAATCATGAAAATCTTTTAAAGCATTGTCCAATATAAAGAATATAAGGGAAACTGAAGAAATTAATTAACCAGCCATAAAGGTTTTAAAAAGCATCCAATGTCTGACAATAGAAATCTTGTACTCTTTTTCATCGACCACTTATCTTTAAAATATAAAGTAAGTTGCAAAGACTACTTACAGAACCTTCAAATGGAACAGCATTGTTAAACTCTTTCATTATGGTTTGGATCTTCTGTGAAAAGTGGAGAGATTGTTGTTCAAGCATACTGCAGATGTTATCATTCATCCTTTGAAATAGCTCCCTCTCCAAGTGTTCCATGTGCTACGCAACAAAAGAAATATAAAGCATGGGCATGTCTGGTAGGAGGATTAGGGGTGCTTAGTCCCCCACTTCTCAGCTCAAAGTTTTGTCACCTAAAATTTCAAATTATTACTTGAATCTTGAATTGTGTGCCTCTATTGGAAAGATGTGCTTTATGACAAAATTGTTGGCTATACTGACAAGGGACCACTGTCACATTGATGTTGATGGGTTCCATTCACATGACTTTCTCTACATCTCTGTAACAAATTATTGTTAAACAGCTTATTCTTCTATCTACTTCCTGATAATCGAGATAAACATTAGCAGAAATTGTCCTTATTACTTGGTCCCTTGTAAGTAGAAGGGCGCAAATCTAATATGTTCCATTCACATGATGTCCTCTAGCTGTTTGGCAAACAAATATACCTGTGTTCCAGCTTTCTCTCCCATAAGGCCCTTAACCACTTGAAAAAAATAATAACATTTTAAGTTACAATATCTGACCTTTGGTCTATCTTCTGTCCAATGATCAGCTGCCTTGTAGTATCAAGCTGATAATGAACTTAACTTACACCGAGGATAAAGCATCTGTGCATAAAGCCATACTAAAGATAACTTACAATCAAGATTTTATAATATAAAGACAAAATTGGCCAGAATCACATTCCATTTCTTTCCTACAAAAACACAGGGAAAAAATTGCATAATTATGTAAATTATTTCATTTGATAAATATTAACCACTGATATATATATATATATATATATATATATATATATATATATATATATATATATATATATATATGTGTGTGTGTGTGGATAAGACGACCTTCAGATAAGACGAGGTATAAACTTTCATCAAAGATGTATAGTTTTAATGTATGTTTGTCCTATAAGATAATCCCCAGACTATCAATGGTCTGTATATTTAGTTTAGAACAGTGATCCTCTGGATAAATATGTGCACTGATTTGGGTATGGCCTTGGATATTTACAAAAGTGCCATATTGGCTAACTAATTTTACAGATATACCCGCTCTGTACTAATAAACAATTGATATGTTTGCACATGTTATAAAGCAAAAGCCTGCTTCAATATTTTTGCAGTTTTGCCTGTAGAAGCATGTGTCAAATAACCAACTCATCTATATGCTAACAAGTATCATTGTAAGTTGTGTTGAGTGTTTGTACTGTAAGTGTAATTGGTGTAAAAATTACAATCTATGTTTTATATCTCATATTTTGGCCACCTTTTTTATGCTTCACCCATCGTCTTATCTGACAAAATATATGGTAATTTTTTTCTGTCAAATTTGAGCCTATGGTAGAGAAAGCCAAGATATGTCTACTTTCTCTCAAAAAAATCCCAGCTCGATCTGTAACATTAGTGTGACTTTGTGGAGCACATCTTCTTTCTTTTTCATAACAAAATTATTTATAATGCTTTTTTTTTTGTCAAAAGTTAAATATTTTTTATTTAGAGGACTTCAAAAGTATATTTTCAGTGAAAGCTTAACATTGAATTTTGGCTGGAATACAAAAAACTTCCTCTATGTATTGCAGCTAAGTGATGGAATATATAAAAATGCATATGTAAATAAATAAGGCAGTGTACTTGTTTTTGAATTATAGATTTTTTTTTTTTTTTTGGGCAGACTTTAACCTGTTATATCGGATGATGAATGAAATGGGTGAAATAGTATGCTCAAATGGGCTTGGGGCCATAGAGCTTAGAGTTACTCAATATTTATCTTCTCAGGATAAGGGAAAACTCTGGAGGAAGAAAAAAAAAAAAAGAAAAAACTTTTCTGGGTACCTCACCTTAACTGAGATTTTAACACAGGACCTCTTGAATATGAGGCAGAACATGCTAACCCCAAACTGCAGAGGTGGGCTTATAGCAGAAATGTTACACATTTGTTTATTTTTTATTAATACAAATATGAGTAATATAATGGCCCAAGTTTACTTTTTATCAAAATACACATCCAATAACTAATGTCAGTTATCTAGGTTTCTGAAACATAAAAAATCTGATGGGTTCCATTCACATGACTTTCTCTACATCTCTGTAACAAATTATTGTTAAACAGCTTATTCTTCTATCTACTTCCTGATAATCGAGATAAACATTAGCAGAAATTGTCCTTATTACTTGGTCCCTTGTAAGTAGAAGGGCAAAAATCTAATATGTTCCATTCACATGATGTCCTCTAGCTGTTTGGCAAACAAACCTCTTATTGAAAACAATTAATCTGTTATCTACATGGTGTTAATCAAGATAAACATAAGCAGAGTAAGTCTTATTACTAGCTTCTTTGTAAGTACAAGGGAAATAAGAAAATGCATAGGCTAAAGCAATAATCTTGTGCTTTAAAAGCTGGTCGCTATGTGAAACAATTGAAATTCCAATCTCTTTTCTTAGCAGGAATAAACAAACAAGAACCGAGAAGAAAGATATCTTCCCGTTTGAAAAAAGTTTAATCCAGAATATCTCGAAAACAGTTAACTCTACAAAAAATGTAAATGACATAAATTTGTGTTTTAATGAGATCTACATTTTTTGTATAATAAGTTTTTGTATATCTATTATGGTTTGCCAGTTATATAAAGTCATCCAGAATGAAGAGGTATTCAGAGACTATGCCCAAAAAATTCAATGTGTACATTTTGTTTGTCACAAAATATCTTAAATATAAGATATTTTAATCAAAATTGTTAGAGCTGGTTTTGAGAAAATGAAAATGTTTGAACATTTTTCCATGTAAAGGGTAGTTTGGGGTGGGGGTTTTTCTTGAAAATCTTTGTCACATCCTTGGAAGATACCAAACTTAAGATACCATGTTTGGTATTTAATGGCCTTTTCATTTTCGTGCTATGCTGTCCACACACACACGCACACGCACGCACACTCACGCACATGCACGTGCACACACGCATGCACGCACACACACACCCACACACATGCACACACACATGCATGCACATGCACACACACCCATACACATGCACACACACCCATACACATGCGCACCACACATGCACACAACACACTCGCACACAACACACACAACACTCGCACACAACACACACACACAACACACTCACACACTACACACGCACACAAGTCACACACAACACACACACACATGATTCAGGGGTCTCAAAACATGTATTTCCAGTGAGATCTCTGTATTGAGTTTTTGGGTGCAATACAATACTTTCTTTATACACTATGTATGTAGTGCATTTAGAGAAAGTAAAAACTATATATTTTTCAATTTAGGTGTAAGTAGCAAATTCTGCATCATACCTTTTCAAAATCCAGTCTTTTATAAACATGACAAACATAACAGTTCTCATCTGTGAGGTTTGCCATCATTTCCCTGGAGAGTTTACAGGAGATGAGTGATGATAAAATCACCAGATGTCTGTCAGAACTGAGTGTTGCTGTCTTCAGTTCCTCACATAGCGCACGAGTTCCTTCAACACAAAGTACTCTGTTATATTTTATATATTACTACCTGTTTATCATATCTAATGTATGTTGTTAGTTAAACAAAAACTTCATACTCCAGGGTAAGGAAAATTTTATTTGTTGAGTGTATGCCCATATTAAAGGGAATTGCTTGTCCTGCACTGCACTGTTTCTAACCGATTCTGTTGCTTCTGTGTGTGCTGGCTGACAAAGCGTATGCTCTTTAGGGGTTGATACATTGTGAGACTGGATATTTCAATGTTATAGGATGTTTTATGCCAAAGATTCCGTATACAAGGGTCATACTTAAGGTCATGAGCAACCCATTTTTACTTTCTTTAGTATGTATATACATACAATATACATAGCAGCTAAAGAAGGTATTATATTCCACACAAAAATTTGATGTCAAGATTTCACCAGTAATATGTTTCGAGAACCACTGAGTCTGAAAAAAGCATATTTACTTTCTCTATACATACTATATACATATTGTATAGAGAAGATATTGTATTGCACCCAAAAATTTGATTCTGAGATTTTACCAGAAATATATGTTTTGAGACTCCCTGAATCCAAAAATAGCATTTTTAGAAAAAAGTCCATGTGTATGTGTCTGTGGGCACTATGTGAAATGTCCATGAAGTACCAAACTTGATATTTAAGTTCAGGATGTGACACAAAGATTTTCAAGAAAATTTCCCCACCCTCAACTACCCTTTACATGGAAAAAATTTAAAAAATTTTGATTGCTTCAAAAATGGCTCTAATGATTTTGATTACATCTCTTATGTTTATGATATTTACATGACAAATAAAATTTATATCTTCAATTTTCTGGAAATAGCCTCTGAAGACATGTTTATTCTGGATGAATTTTGCATAAATGGTAAGCCATAAGGGATAGATAAAAACGTCACACATAAAAATGTAGAGCTCGTTAAAACACACAATTTATATTATATAAATTTTTTTCGTGGAGTTGACCATTTTTGAGATATTCCTTGTTATTAGTTTCAGCTTTAAAATACTTTTATTTTTCTCATAGAGGAATTTGTCAATTACTGCCCATTCAAACAAAAGTATTTCAATCCATAGCAACCAATTTTAAAAGATTTGGCTATGAATTTAGCCAATGAAATGAAATTCAATGAAATGGTGTTTTATTTATGGATGCTGTGGTTCTCAGCATCCCATTCTATTCTGGGTGTGAAACACATCAGATTTTTTGAAAATGGTCTGTGTGTGAGTTTGTGTATGTGCCAATGGACAGCATAGCTCAACAACAAAAAGGTTGTTAAATACCAAACTTTGTATTTAAGTTTGGTATCTTTCAAGGATGTGACACAAAGATTTTCAAGAAAATCTCCCCACCACAACCTATTTTTTACATGGAACATTTTTTGAAAATTTTCATTTTCTCAAAATAACTCTAAAATTTGATTAAAATAACCCTAAAATTTGATTAAAATGCTGTACATTACACATATTTGCATCACAAATCAAATTTATATTTTGAATATTCTGGGAATAGTCTCTAAAGACCTGTTTATATTGGATGAGTTTTGCAAAATTTTGCATAATGGTTAAACCATAAGAGACAGACTAACTTACTCCACAAAAATTGTAAATATCATTACATCATAAACTTACTCCACAAAAAATGTAGGTCTCATTAAAACACACAATTTATGTCATATATATTTTTCTTGTAGAAGTGACCATTTTTGAGAGATTTCTTTTATTTGTTTCAGTTTTAGATTACCTAACTTCTCTCAAACCGAACCTTGCAAAGCAAACCTCAATTGTTTCACATAGCAACCAGCTTTAAAAGACTTGACTATCCCCTTAACCTAATGTATGCTCTTATTTCCCTTCTACTCACAAGGAAACATGTAAGAAGATCATTTCTGCTAATGTTTATCTTGATTAGCATAATGTAGATAATCTTTTGCATGAATAGTTTGTATGTGGAATAGCTAGAGAAAGTAATGTGAATGGAACACACCAGAGTTTTAAAATTCATATTCCAACAATGTATCAAAAAGGACTGCAGGATTGTAATTTACAGACTTTACTTTAGCTTCTATTATGTGACCACAGTATCTCCAAAATGGCAGATCTCAATGTTTTTCTTTGACAGCATGCTTTCATTGAATTCCTTGTTAAAGAGGAAGTATCTCCTGCTGAAATTCATCTGAGACTTCAATGTGCCTATGGAAATGTCTGCATTGGTGCTAGCAGTGTTAGGAGATAGGTGAAGCATTTCAAAGCTGGGGAAAACAAGTATCCAAGATGAGCCTCATCGCTCACAAACTGCCTCCATGGAATGCCATAAGCAAAGAGTTGATGAGATCATTAAGAGTAGATAAGCACATTACTGTGGATGAAATCTCTTCACAACTTGCAATAGAACACATTGCAATGCAAGAAATGATATAAAGCTTAGTTAATTGAAAAGTTTGTGCCCATTGAGTCCCATGTTTATTTACTGAAGACCACAAACTTCAGAGAAGAACCATCAGACAAAACCTTCAGAGATTTCAAAGTGAAGGTGATTTTTGGAGGAGTATTGTGACAGCTAATCAAAGCTGGTTCCATCATTATGAGCCTGAAACAAAATACTAGAGTATGGAATGATACCACTTGGATTTGCTACCAAAGAAGAAAGCGAAGACAGTGTGATCTCTGGAAAGGTTTTGGGTAGCATCTTCTGGAATTCACAGGGTTGCACTGTGGTTAATTTTCTTGAACCTGCACAAACCATAAATGCTGCCTGTTATATCCAGACTCATTGGAAGCTCTCCCATGCATTGCATGAAAATGGAAAGATCATCCTGCAATAGGATAATGCATATCCTCACACTGCCTGTGTCACAGTGGAGAAGATCAGAACATTTGGGTCTGAAACTCTTCCACATCCTCCCTAGGGTCCTGACTTGGCAAAAATGGAAATGGTGTGTTATTTATGGATGCTCTTTAACTGCTGTGGTTCTCAGCGTCCCATTCTAAATTGGGCATGAAAGACCGCTTACTTTTGCTCAGAGGCCTCACCTATCAGGCTTGAGGTTCTTTTATGTGCCGTAAATCTACGACACGGGACCCACAGCTTTACTTCCATTCCGAAGGAAGCCATGCTCAGGATTTTTACGCCTGAAAAAATCCATTGTCCTCCGCCGGGTTTGAACCCGCAACCTTGGGTATATGAAGTTAGCATGGTAACCATCACCCCATGGAGGGCGACCTGACTTGGCATCCTCTGACTACCATCTTTTTTGGCTCCATTAAGGAACAGATGCAAGACCAACACTACAAGACAGTGAAGGATATTGAGAATGTCTTTATGCAGCTGGAACAGAGTCCTACCAAAAGGGTATTCTCAAACTTGCCGAACGATGGGAAAAATGTGTATATAGAAATGGTGACTCTGTTGAAAAGAGAGAGAAAAATCTGCAGACTATAGTGATATACTTGATTTCTCTAAAAAAATAAATATTAAGAGAATTAAAAATTGTTTTTCACTAATTTCAGAATGACCCCCATATTTTAGAACAGAGGATTTTCATGTATGATTCCTATGTAACTAGAGTCGCCAGATTTTTAGAATGACAATATGGAACATTCATTTCAGCTCTGATTTTGAAGACCAGAGATGGTACTGTGAATTCAAGTTGTACAAAAAAGATTTACATCATTAAACATTTTTGTGCTCTATGTTAAAATTTAAATGTAAGGTGATTCAAAACAATATTTTTACGCTACAAATATATTAGCTATAATATATTATTAGTTAATTGCAACTTTCCCTTGCATAGAAAAACTTCCACCATTCTTACTGCTATAAAACATTGACAAGTCATGCACTAATTCAGTATTGATTTTAATGTTGTACTTTATTATTAAATTCAAATATTTACTCTTTTCAATGCTCCATTTTTTTGGTTCAAAGCAGCCTTCTGTTGTCACTGATGTTTAGTTGTACAAGTGAATGAGGCAATTCTTGAAAGCAGATGGTTCACAATAAGAATGCTTTGTGAAGAAAGAAAAATTAACTCAACACATGTAAAAGCTCACCAAAGACAATAATTTACACTCAACTGTACTTGAAGCAGACAACTCTTCCTGCAAGTTACATGAGTCTTAAGTTTGCAGAATCCAGAGAGAAGATAGATCCAAGCCACTAACTGATCTCTGGATCAAGAACCAGTACTGAAGTATACAAGATAACCAAACACACAACCTCAACTTCATTAACATCTTTCCTTCCCTCTTCTTGCTTTTCTAGTAACAATGCAACATAACTTGGCCACATGAACTCGTGACATGATCATGCATACCGCCTCACTACAGTGTAAACATGTGATAGTAATTGCCAATATCATAGTATCAAATGAGTATGCATACATTTCAGAATGCAAACTTTAAGCATAGCATGAAATATAGGATTTTTACTGTCCCATATGTCGGTAATATACAGGAAATCCCATACAATATGGGTCGTCTGGTAATTCTATATGTGTCACCAAATCCTTACAAAGAATTTGTGTAACTCGTGCAGAAATGGTTTGTAATCTTGTGATCATTTTGGGGAAACAGGATCTATTCTTCGTTAGGAACCAAAATTAAATTGCTGTGTTCTTAGAGTAAAAGTTCAATGATATCAGAAATAATAGAATGAATTCCAAACAAATCTCTGAGAAACTTTGCATAGGAATTTACAAATTGTAAACCTCGGCTAGGAGTGCACCTAAAAGTTTAAAGTTAAATCCCTGTTAGCCAGTTAGTAAGTTATTTTCTATCATACAGACCTTTAAATTTAAAAACTCTTATTGGCCAATCAGGACATAAATTTGTGCATTTCAGCTCTAGGAATTGGCAAAATTTTAAAATACCTTAAGAGGTCCTTTCTGCAAGGATGAATGAACCCTTATGTAGAAATACTTAGACCATTTGATCAATTTGAATAAATCTTTAGACAAGTAAAAGTAATACATTAATCACAACTTTAAAAAGCCACCCGATTCCTTGTTTACAATCCTGTACTTAAAAAACTGCATCTACGCTATCCAGCTCATACCCATTAAATTTTTGCAAAAAAATCTGTGAAACAGAGGTATATATGTTAATTTACCTTTTTGATTATAAGTGGTAATATTTTGTTCTTCAAGAATTAATAGTGTTTCACTCCATGCAGCCAATATCTCATCCATATTTCGCTGCAGATTTGACACCTTGACCATGAGTAACTTCTCCCCCAGTATGTTACATAACAACAAAACTACCAATGATTCAGATCCTGGTGAACACTCTATGATCACAATGGTCTGTTTGCAAGTGAGGCAGGATTCCAGAGTATCCTGCAGGACATTTGTCTCTCTTCTGCAGACTTCATCTGCATTCTTTGCAAATGTAGCAGTGGTGTACCTACAACAAAGATATCAGGTTAATCACTATATCAGTCATTCAAACAGTAAGATACAGGAACATCACAAGTCTAAAGTGAACTTGTCTAAAATACCTAAACTTATCAAATATCTATGCTGGTCTGGGAGCTAAAGTGTTTTCCTTTTATTACTGGATCTCACATGGAACTTAGCACTACACTCATATCATAAATACCCAAAAAGCTTTATTGTGTTATCTATGTTATATAAGAAGTCCAGGCTCCAAATATAAGTTGCTGTTTTCAGCTTGAAGTACCTACCCAAGATCAAACCTGGTATATGTTGGGTTGAAGCTTGGAACATCAGGAGATGGACATCCCTTACCTGCAAGTCTAGCTTCTGGATGATTATTCTGGTTAACATTTTGCAAGAATGAAAGCGAAACAGAAGTGACTGGCGTCGATGTAGCGATTAAAATACAAGTTTCTTTAGCACTGTGCACAACACATAATAGCATCATGTGAACAATCTTCTTCACAGATTAACCTCTTTGATTTAATTAGTTGTATGTACCTAGAAATTTTTAAGCAATATCTGTACTTGTGATTTAAGTCGTTGCTATTAATGCATATGGTCAAACTTATACTTACAAACATATGCAGTGACAAAAATAACAGTGGACCAATTTGTACCAACTAAATGTTTGTTGTAGTTAATTACTTTCTCTAGCCCAAATGTACAATGTACATAGGATAGCGAAGGTATTATATTCCACCCAAAAATTCCATGTTGAGATATCACCAGAAATATATGCTTTGAGAACCCCTGAGTCTGAAAAAAACATTTTTA
Source organism: Hymenopus coronatus (assembly GCA_030762935.1). Lineage (NCBI taxonomy): Eukaryota > Metazoa > Arthropoda > Insecta > Mantodea > Hymenopodidae > Hymenopus > Hymenopus coronatus. The sequence goes on from CM060895.1 coordinate 16,528,589, forward strand.
GAAAAAGGTCTCATGCATGTGAACAGCATAGCTCAAAAACAAAAAGTCCTTTAAATACCTGACTTGGTATTAAGTTTAGTACCTTCCAAGGATGTGGCAAAAATATTTTCAAGAAAATCCCGCCACCACCAACTACCCTTTACGTGGAACAGTTTTCAAAAATGTTTATTTTCTCAAAAATGAATCTAGAGATTTTATTAAGATACTGTATATTAAAGATATTTCCATAATAAATAAAATGTATACTTTGAATTTTCTGGCAATAGCCTCTGAAGAGCTCTTTATTCTGGTTGAGTTTTGCATAATTTTTCATTACGGTTTAACAATAAGAGATAGACAAAAACTTAATACACAAAAAATGTACCTAGATCTTGTTAAAATACATAATAATTTAAGTCATATACATTTTTCTTGCAGAGCTGACTGTTTTCGAGATATTCATGGTTATTGGTTCAATTTTAAACTCACTCAGACAGGCGAACCGAACCTCAGTTGTTTTATATAGTGACCAGCTTTTATAAGATTTGACTATTGCATTAGCCTAATGTATACCCTTATTTCCCTTCTACTTACAAGGAACCAAGTCATTAGCATGACATAGATAAAAAATTACACTTTTGTAAGAAAAATTTGTTTAAGGAAGTTAGAGAATTATGTGAATGGAACACATCATATTTTTTATTTGTTTGAAACTGTCAAAAACATCACAATTTACAACGTATCTTCTACCGATTTCCCACTAATTTGCATTATTTCAATGCACACAGTATTCACACAATCCACAAGTCTCATTAGATTCGATGTTGACGCCTGCATAGTAAACCATTCGCTCTCTGAATTATAACTCTGTGCGTCGTCTGAAGCGTTCCATCTATAACCGTTAGGGACCCCTCAACTCTTGCGTCTGTTGTCACCCGGATCTAGTCGCACTTCGGGTCTCTCCCCTCAGCCCTCCCTGAGTTCAAGTAACAGGCAAATGGCCCTCAAGGCGTACGTGTGGTGTTCTGGCGCAGTGTAAGAGGACCCCACCTGTGCATAATCCTAAAATATGTTGAACAAATTTATACTGATATCAATTAGTACCCTTAAAATTCGTCACTCAAGGTTTAAAAAGTCATCTAGAAGGTTTCTTCTCACCTCCAGGCATCATCAACAAGTTGCCGAGCATCTTCTCCCGTCAAATACTGATCCTTTTCCTTCCACCAATCTTTAACTTGATCCTTGAGACGAAGGAGCATGAAGTGTCTGGCATAGGCGCTGCGGGACAGCTGCAACGACTCTATTTCTTCTAGCAGACACCTTTCCAGCTGGTCCATGTCTGCCTGCTTCACAAAAATTAAAACTTTCAACTCGGAACATGTCTCAGGATCGGATACAATGGCTTCTGGATAACTGGAAACCTCACAACAATATGGCTGATGAGAAGAACTGGTGTTGAGCATGGCGATACTTCCATCGTCCCCGTCATCAATGTAACTCAGAGTCAGAAAATCTTCTCCAACTTCAGCGGTCGAGTAAATAACGAATCTGAAAACAGCGATATTTTGTTTGAAATTGTAAGAAAAGCGTTATTGTAAACTATAACGACTTTGCCCTTCAAAATATGATATTTAACAAAATTTAGAACAATTAGCTGATCTTAATTTACGACCTTGTGACCATGGAAGGATATACTGGAGAATACAATTTCAAAGCTACCATACAGCGATCTGCTTTTTAAAAAATCTGAATATCGGTTTATTATATTCTACTCGCCGTATACCTATAACGGGATATGTAAATGTACAATGAAAGTTAACTCTGTTAACCAAGAAGCAGACAGAGGAACATGCGTGATGGCGCAGAGGGCCGGAGCGTGAGGTTGGGGTTCTCGACCTGGAATGTACCGGAGTTCGACTCCAGCCATGGATGTGCGGATTTAGGACCAGCATTCACTTAGCATCTTGAGGAAATTGAGGAGTTGCGATAAGTGGCGATCCCGGGCATGAAACCCGGCTTGGGGAAGCGTGGTGCTGGCCCCATCACCTCCCCGAATCAGTGGATGATCGTCCAGTTCACGTCAGGCCGGCAGTGAGGAAGCGAGGCTGGTACAGTGGAAGTCGGAGTCAGAAGAATAGGCTTTTGTAGGAATAGTTCATAGAAGAGAGAGTAGAGAATGAATATAACACATCAGATTTTCACTTTCTCTATATTTATTGTGCATATTGTATAGAGAAGGTATTGTATTGCACCCAAAATTCGATACCGAGATTCCACCGGAAATATATGTTTCTGGACACCAATAAAAGTATTTTTAGAAAAATGTTCGTGTGTGTGTGTATGTGGGTGTTTGTGTGTGTGTGTGTGTGTGTGTCTATGGGCAACATTACTCAAAAACGAAAATACCGTTAAATACAAAACTTGGTACTTAAGCTTGGCATTTTCCAAGGATGCGACATGAAGATTTTCAAGAAAATCCCCTACCCGCCCCCAACTACCCTTTACATGGAAAATTTTTCGAAAAGTTTTATTTCCTTAAAAATGGCTCTAACGATTTTCATTAAAATACCGTATTTTAGGATATATTTATGACAAACGAAATGTATACCTTGGATTTTCTGGGTATAGCCTCTGAAGACTGGATGACTTGTATAACTGGCAAACCGTAAAAGATATACAAAAACTTACTATCCAAAAAATGTAGATATCATTAAAACACACAATATATGTTATATACTTTTTTTTTACTTCACCGTTTTCGAGATATTCCAGATTATTAGTTTCACTTAAACTTTCCTCAAACGGAAAGACATCTTTCTTCTCGTTTCTCGTTTGTTTACTTCTGGAAAGCAATGAAATTGGAATTTCAATTGTTTCATATAGCGACCACTTTTAAAGGACGAGACTATCGCTTTAGCCTGTACATTTTCTTATTTCCCTTCAACTTACAAGGAGCTATTAATAAGGCTAATTCTGCTTATGTTTATCTTGATTAGATTGAAGTAGCCAACAGATTAATCGTTTAATAAAAGGTTTGTTTACCGAACAGCTAGAGGACGTCGTGTGACTGGAACACATTAGAGTTTCTCCCTTCTACTTCCAAGAGGCCGAGTTATAAGAGCAATTTCTGTTGATGTTTATCTCGATTAGCATGGAAAAATAAGATTTTTAACAATGATTTGTTACAGAGATGTGGAGAAAGTCATGTGAATGGAACACATCAGATTTTTTAAACTTGTCCACTCTGCGGTTAGAGAAACAAGATGAAGGTACCTGAAATCCTTGAGTGATGTGGAAAGGAAATGAAGATCTACTCGTTGAGCCAGTGTCCTCTTCAGTTTGAGATAGGCATGGCAAGCACTGCGCAGGGTTGTCAAAGTTAAAGGCATGTCCTGTGGGCAGATATGCACAAGCAATACTTGAGACGTCCCAGTTTGTGCAAGGTTGGCAATAAGAATATGTCCAAAGGACCCGACTCCTGCGAGGTTGGCAGCTAGATAGAACCGGAAACCATCTCGTTTAAGGGCTCGCAACACCTGCAGTACCATCATATCAATGCCATACACAGCATGCTGACGTGCTGCCAGGCCTTGTAGCATTGTCTGTTCATCTTCACTGGAGTCCGGGTCACTGTGGAGATAACAAACAAACCACATCACTGAAATAAACTAATTTAGTTGAAATTTGTATCACAGGTTTCACTATAATTATATTATAAAATAATATATTGTTATGGTCTTATGTACTTAGCTTTCCAACTTTCAAAAAAATAGTTTTCAAACAATGACTTTTAACTAATCTCACTTTTAAATGCCATTCGTCAAGAACTGGTGTGCGAGAAAATTATTGAAATATCCACCATCTGATTCTCGCTGATCATCGAAGTGTATGGACGAAGGTAACAGTAATTCATATTTTGCATGATAAGTTGGAGATGATAAAGTTATCGTCTCGATGGGTGGCCGATAGCTCATAGTAAACATCAAGTGGATGCGAAATTCGAAGGACTTTCTGCATTGAGTTGTCACCGACGATTAGCCCTGGATTCATCATTACCTTCCGGAAATCAAGCATCAAAACAATGAGTGGTTCCGGTGAACCTGCTCCAAAGACGACAAAGACAGTGCCATTGGATGGACGAGTTTTTAGATGCAAAGGATGTCACACTCATTGACGTATTAGAACAAGGAAAATACTAAAATGAGCTATTCACCCGATACAACAAGAAGTGGAAGGACACTTGGTCTCCTTTGGCGAAGAAGGAAGTTCTGTTTGACAATTCACCCGGGATTGTCACCGCTAAACTGCATGAATTGCTACCCTCATTCGACCGACCTGGCTCCCTGCCATTTCTTCATGTTCCCAAACATGAAGAAATGGCTCACGGCTGTCCTCCGTGGTCTGGTGGCAATATGCTAGCCTCTGGTTCCTAAGATCGCGCGTTCAAACCCTGCGGAGGGCGATTTTTTCGGGCGTAAAAAATCCTTAGCATGGTAAAGCCAGTGGCCCTTTCTCGTAGATTCACGCACGTAAAAGAACGTCAGCCTAATAAAGAGGCCTCTGAGAAAAATTAGGCCGACTTTCACACCCAATATAGAATTGGACACTAAGAGCTGCAGCAGTTAAAGAGCGTTCATAAATAAAACTCAATTTTCATTTAAATGACCCACAGAAACAACATTTAGATCAAATGGACGAATTCTTCGATTTGTTTTGTCGAAAATTCAGTGGGCACCCTTAAGCAGAAACAAGAGGAAAGAGTGAGCGATTTATTTAAATTTAAATGTAATTATGTTTATCCTTGACAATAGTATTGGTCCACAAATGGTGCACCTGTTAGATATACCTACTATACAGAATAATAAAGAATGCGAACAAAAAAGATACCGCCGTAAAACATCACAGGAATAAAAACTTGTGAAAAGTCAAGTAAAGACTCACAACAATGGTATGTCTCAGTATTGGAGAACACATTTGAGGCACGTTAAGGTGGCCAAACAGAGAAAGGCGGGAGCAGTCCTGAGCGGACAGTGAGTGTACCAACCTCGCCCCTTTCTATCAAACGTTACCCCGTCTGCGTTCTCTACTTATTACAAAGTATTGGAGCATAATTACAGTACCTGAATAATAGTATAAAATAAAGCCGCAGCTCTCACCAGAATACTTTTAGCTGTGTTTACACCCCTCCCCCCAATTGCCAATATCATCTCTCGCCTTAAGCAGAATTTACCTACACCTTCGTCTTCTCTCCATGCCAGTAGCGCCTCAACATGCCCTATTTGCTCCTGCACTCTTCAGTACCCTTAAAACTCGGAAAGATAGGCACTTAGGATTTCTTCACAAGCAACCTGTAATAAACCTACCTTTTACTCGGGCTGGAAGACTGCAAAAGAAGAAAAACGAAATATTAATATTAAGAACCTGATGTTACATTCACACAACTTATTCTACACACTCTTCCACAAACGGTTCTTACATCTTATTCTTCTGCGTATACTGTTATTATACATCCTTTTGTGTTAATCAAGATAAACAGTTCTGGAAACGCTTTTATCACACATTCCCCAATGTGTATAAAAGGAAAACACAGGAAGTTGAAGAAATAGTAAAATCTTTAGCAAATTAACACTTCAAAAAATGTAAGCATTTGAATATTTCAAAGCAATAACAACCTTTTCCGGGAAGAGCTTCTGAAGCCCTCTTCATTCTGAATGGCATCCATAAATGGTAAACCATAAGATAAGATAATATAGACAAAATCTTATCACACAAAAAACGTAGATCTCGTTAAAACACATAATTTATGTCAATTAATTGTATTAACAATTTCTGAGATATTCATTGTTATGGTTTGAATTGTCATTGCTTTAAGTGCTAAATCTTCATTTAGTTCATCGAGATTAACATTAGCAGATATGATTTTATTACCTGCATATTTCCTTATAAGTAGGTAAAAAATAAGGGATACACCAGACTAAAAAGATAGTGAAATCTTTTAAGAGATGGTTGCTAAGTGATTACCTTGAAATTCCGTTCCTTTTGTCTAATCAGAGTGGTAAAAAATTACAACAACAAAAAAGTTTGCGAAATTTAAACTAATAACAAGGAATGTCTTGGAAATTGTTAAGTTCACAAAAACAAAATATTTGACATAAATTGCGTGTTTTAACGAGGTATACATTTTTTATAGAAAGATTTTGTCCATATCTTACGGTTTACCAATTTTGTAAATTTCATCCAGAATGAAGAGAGCTTCAGAGGCTATTCCCAGAAACTCAGAATAATTAATATTTTATCATAAGTAAGAGGTCCAACTTTTATCTAATAAAGTTGTAGCTCAAGTTGTATTTAATAAGACAAAATAACAATGATTATCCTATATGGACACGGAGAATAATATTCCTAAAATCCCGTTTGTCTTGACGTATATTTGCAACTTAATGCCCAGGTCATAAATTTCAGATCTCTCTGTATTGCTACATTCTGATATTTTGGCTTAGTAAAGCATGATAGCAATTAATATGTCTAATGGAACTTCCGCCATTATGTACGGGAATATCACTGCACACTGATATTCAGAGAGAAAACAAATGAGCGTGGGTGCGGTAAATTTAGAAAAACAATTGCACGTGGGTGTGATAAAAACCATGAAAATGCACAGATAATGAGTTCGGATTGGTTGGAATTTTACGCGCCAATGTACTGGATTGGCCACTTCCTACGATCACGTGTCATGAACAACATAGTCATGTAAATATCTTTAATATATGACATTTTATTCCAAATTCTTAGAACCACTTTTGAGCAAAGCGATATTTCGAAAAATCTCCCAACGCAAAGGGTAGTTTGGGATGGGGTGATTTTCTTGAAAATGCTTGTGTCGCATCCTTGGAAGATATTGAAATTAAATATCGAATTTGGTACTTAACCGTCTTTTCTTTTTGACACGTACACATGAATCTTGTTCTAAACTCTGGTTGTTGTTGTTGTTGTTGTTGTTTTTTTTTTACTTTCTCACTTCTCACTATGTAAATAGTGTATAGAGAAGGTATTGTAATGCACCCAAAAATTCCATACCGAGACATCACCGGAAATACATGTTTTGGGTCTCCCTGAATTAAAAAAAAAGCATTTTCAGTAAAAGGTCCGTGTGTGTGTGCGTGTGTGTGTGTGTGTGTGTGTGTGTGTGTGTGTGTCTGTGGACAGCATAGCTCAAAAACGAGGAAACCGTTAAATACCAAACCTGGTATTTAAGTTTGGTATCTTCCAAGGATGCGACACGAAGATTAAAAAAAAAAAAATCCTTCCACTCCCAACTACCCTTTACATGGAGCTTTTTTCGAAATTTTATTTTCTGAAAAATGGCTCTAACGATTTTGATTACAATATCGTATATTAAAGATATTTACCTGGCAAATAAAGTGCATATCTTGAATTTTTTGGGGATAGCTGAAGACTATTCTGGATGAATTTTTCGGAATTTTGCATAACTGCTAAACCGTAAGAGATAAACAGAAACTTACCCCACAAAAAATGTAGAGCACGTCAAAACACACAATTTATGTTATATACATTTTTTCGTGGAGTTGATATAATATTCCTTGTTTTTGGTTTTAGCTTTAAATAACTTATATTTTTCTCATACAGGAATTTGTCAACTCCTGTCCATACAAACAAAGGAACTTCAGTCACATACCAACCATATTTTGACTATCATTTTAACCTATGGTACTCCCTTATTTCCCTTCTACTTACAAGGAAGCAAGTAATAAGACTATTTTTGCCATTTTTTTCTCGATTAGCATGAAGTAAATAAAAGCATAAGCTTTCTAACAATAATTTGTTGCAGAGATGTAGAGAAAGTCATGTGAATGGAACACATCAGACTTTTTTAAATTCAGGTATTGTCAAAACATGTATTTCCGGTGAAAATCTCTACCTACTATGTACGTACTTGTACGTGATAAAGAGAGTAAAAAGCTGTAAAGCAAAATAAGAAATTGCTCCGCCGCGATATGAACACAAAGCTATGAGTTGCGTGACAAAGAAATTGTGGAGAGTTGATAGGACTAGTATAGCTACGAGGTTCCTCTGAGTGCGTCAATACGTCCAAGGTCTCGTGTATGTAATGTTTTCCTCTACTTCCAGGAATTACGATTTAAACTGAATTGAGTCACGCAAGAGTATATGTTGCCGCCACACGCTATAATAGTACGTCTACATGTGGATCCCAGTTCTTATCGATAAGATCGATGTGTAACAAGTGCGAGAAATCCGATTATACATTATGCAGCATTTTCACACTGTATTCCAGCTGGCTTTTATTCTCGCTCATGTTTCGCTGTTAAAAAACCGTACTGGTGTTTGGATTTATAAAATCTGAAGTGTTCCATTCACAAGACTTTCTCTACATCTCTGCAACAAATTATTGTTAAAAAGCTTATGCTTCTTTTTACTAATCTTTTTGCTAATCGAGAAAAAAATAGCAGAAATAGTCTTATTACTCGCTACCATCACAGTAGAAAGGAAATAAGGGAGTAGCATAGGCTAAAGTATTAGTCAAGAACTGGTTGCTATGTGACTGAAGTTCCTTTGTTTCTATGGACAACAGTTGACAAATTCTTGTATGAGAAAAGTATGTTTTTTAAAGCTGAAACCAAACACAAGAAACATCTAAAAAAGATCAACTCCAGGAAAAAAATGTATTTAACATAAATTGTGTGTTTTAATGTGCTTTACATTTTTTGTGTGGTAAGTTTTTGTCCATCTCTTACGGTTTAGCAGTTATGCAAAATTCCGTAAAATTCATCCAGAATAAAGTAGCCTTCTGAGGCTATTCCCAGAAAATTCAAAATATACATATTATTTGTCAGGTAAATATCTTTAATATATGATATTTTAATCAAAATCGTTAGAGACATTTTTGAGAAAATCAAAATTTTTGATAAAGGTCCCATGTAAAGGGTAGTTGGGGTGGAGGGATTTTCTTGAAAATCTTCCTGTCGCATCCTTGCAAGATACCAAACTTAAATACCAGGTTTAGTATTTAACGGTCTTTTCGTTTTTGAGTTATTCTGTTCACAGACATACACACACACACACACACACACACACACACACACACACACACACACACACACGGGTCTTTTACCAGAAATGCTTTTTTTGGATTCAGGACGACCCAAAACATGTATTTCCGGTGAGATCTCGGTATCGAATTTTTGGGTGCATTACAATACCTTCTCTATACACGATGTACATAGTACGTGTAGAGAAAGTAAAAATGCATATGACATAAATTGTGTTTTAATGAGATGTACATTTTTTGTGCAGTAAGTTTCTATGTATCTCTTACAGTTTGCCAGTTATAGATAAGTTATCCAGAATGAAATTTGTTATGCATATATCTTAAATATAAGAGATTTTAATCGAAAGCGTTAGAGCCATTTTTGCGAAAATCAAAATTTTGAAATTTTTTCCAGGTAAAGGGTAGTTGTGGTGGGGGGATTTTCTTGATAATCTTCGTGTCGCATCCTTGGAAGATACTGAACATAAATATCAGGTTTAGTATTTAACGAACTTTTACGTTTTTGAGCTGCCCAGAGACACACGGACCTTTTTCTAAAAATTATTTTTTTGATTAAGAGGACCCAAAACATGTATTTCCAGTGAAATCTTGGAGTGAAATTTTTGGTTGGAATACAATACCTTCTCTATACACTGTCACAGTACGTGTAGAGAAAGTAAAAATATCACATTTTTATTTTTGCAAAACATTATTTTTGCATCTCGTACATCACCCTAATTAAGTTAAACATTAGACCGCTTGCGTCTCCTTAGCGCGGTGGTAGCGCAGCTGCCTACCAAGCGGGAGACCTGGGTTCGATCCCCAGTACCGGCGTGGGGATTTTTCCCCCGCTGGGAGACCTGGACCGGGGTGCACTCAGCCTCGTGAGGTCCCTGGGGGGCCAATTGAGGAGCTACTTGATGGAGAAGTAGCGGCTCCAGGTCGTGAGGACCGCATTAACCGGCCGGGAGGGGCTCGAGGCGCTGACCACGTCTCACCCTCCAATACTGCACCCCATCCATGACGTCTGTAGTGGACCGAGATGGGGGACGCAGCGGCTGGGCGGTAGGCCAAGGCTCCCCGTGAGCTGTCGTGCCATGGAGTTATTAGACCGCTTGGGTAGTGTGGTGGTAGAGCGCCTCATATTCAACAGGTCGTGAGTTCGAAACTCGCTTTGGGTGAGCTACCCGATATATTTTTTTTCAGGGTTCTCCCTTATCCTGAGAAGACGAATGTCGAGTAATTTTAAGCTCCATGGACCCCGAGATCATTTGACCAATTCCGTTCATCGTCCGATATGAACAATCAGGTTAAAGGCGTTAAGCATAAAAAAAAAGATAAACATTAGCAGTAATTTCTTATTGCTTAGTTCCTTATAAGGAGAAAGCAAATAAAGAGAATGCACTGGACTAAGTGATAGTCAACTCTTTTAAAAGCTGGTCGGTTTGTGATATAATTGAAATTTGCTTGTTTTTGCATATCCAGGATTAAAACAAAAGAGATATGAAATGAATGAGGACTTCCCGTTTGAGAAAAGTTTAAAGTGATGCATCTGTGGAATTTGACCAAACATTTAAAATATGTTACGCATTAAAATAATATGAATTTTAAACTTTAAAAAAATATATCATTTTCCCCCAATGGTGCACTCTAACTATCAGTTAACAAACTATAAATGGGGAAGTGCATGATTATTAATAGGTACTCCCAACTTTAAACCTTAAATATGTTCTTGGAAACTTTTCTCAATACTTTTCCATATTCAAAATCTTCCACACCATATACATTTTCTATTTGTTTCAAAATGTTTATATTGCCTCTCAAAAGCACATTAAAAATAGTGATATAACTTTTTCGAAATAATGCTCAAATTTTGAGAAATAAATATCTAAATATTGAAAAATCAAAAGTTTTGGAGAGTAGAAAAAGTAACATTTTTGTACACTAATTAGGACCAATATAAAATTTATAATATGACAGGTCTATTTAAGATTCTTTTTCTGTAAAACTGGATTTTATGTGAATATTTTAAACATGCCTCACGTAGCTCGTTTTTATTAGAATAACGAATTTAGACAGTAACATTTTTATTTAAATGACTACAGAAATTAGAATTTTGACATCTGACAAAAATTTAAAGTTAGTGTGATGATAAACATTTCAACACATCCTACATACTTTGGATTTTCTAAATTTCACAGATGCATCAGCTTAAGTGGTTTAAAATTGAACCCGCAACAGGAAATATCTCGGAAATGGTTCGCTCTACAATAATATTGTTAAAAGGAATAATAAATAATAATGTATATGATAGAAGTTGTGTGTTTTAACGAGATCTACACATTTTGTGTAGAAAGCTTTTGTCTATCTTTTAAGGTACACCATTTGTACAAGTCGTCCAGAATAAGAGGTCTTCAGAGGCTATTCCCAAAAAATCCCATATACCTACATTTAATTTGTCATAAAATATCTTAAACATATGACAGTTTAATCAAAATCGTTAGATTTTCGAAACATCTTCCACGTAAAGGGCAGTTTGGGGTGCGGGAATTCCTTGAAAGACTTCGTGTCGCATCCTTGAAAGATTCTGAACACCTGCCAGCCACCATAGCTGCGCTCGCTAAAGTATCTAGCTTTGGCGCTCCATGGCGCACGGGATCGCGGATTTGAGTCCCGCCTCGGGCATGGTTGTTTATAAATGTGAATATGCTGTGTACGTAAAAAATGGAAACAAATAGGATCGTAGGGATAAATATAAAAATCTGATGTGTTACACTTTCTCTAGCTGCTCTACAAACATTCCAGAAAAGATTCTTCTTCTTTATATACAATGCTAATCGAGATAAATATTAGCAGAATGTTCTTATTACTTAGTTCCTTATAAGTAGGAGAGAATAAGGGAATGCACTGTGCTAAAATTATTGTCAAATATTTTAAAAGCTATCGTCATGCGAGTGTCATTGCAAATCACTTCTTTGCTTGGCCAGGAGTAGAACAAAATAAAAACGGATACTTCCTGTCTGAGAAAAGTTTAAGTACTTAACAGTTGAAACAAGTAACAAGGAATATCTCGGAAAGGGTTACCTCCACAACAAAAACGTAAAAGACATAAATTGTGTGTTTTGACGTACTGTACATTTTTTGTGTAGTGAGTTTTTTCTATCTCTTACGGTTTAGCAGTTAAGCAAAATTCATCCAGAATAAAGAGCTCTTCAGAGGCTATTCCTAAAAAAATTCGAGTTATACATTTTATTTCGGACATAAATAGCTTTAATATACGGTATTTTAATAATAATTTTTAGTCATCTTTAAGAAAATCAACATTTTTGAAATTTTCTCCATGTAAAGGGTAGTTTGAGGTAGGGGGACCTTTTTGAAAATCTTCGTGTCGCATCCTTGGAAGATATTAAACCTGAATACCATGTCGGTATTTAACGGTCTTTTCGTTTTGGGGCTATGCTGTCCACAGACACATACACACAGATACACACCTACGGACCTTTTTTTAAAAATGCTTTTTTCGGACTCAGGGGACCCCAAAACATATATTTCCGGTGAAATCTCGGTATCGATGTTTTGGGTGCATTACAATACCTTCTCTATCCCTATGTACATTGTACATATTGGGCTAGAGAAAGTAAAAAAAAAGAAAACAGGTTAAAAAACCCCTAGCTGAACGAGGCCGGGCAGTGAGCAATGCTAGGTAGTGCAACACGTTTCGAAACGGGCTGTAGGGACCATGTCTACTCCATTATTGTGCACCGAACCTCAATCCGGCTATTTCGTGACCCCGGACCGAGCTCTAGTCATTACTTGGTGTACTTAGAGCCGCCTTCGAGTCCAGATGGGTCCACTGGTAGTACGTACCTACAATTATTAGCGAGTAACAACCATCAGTTCCTTCAAGTCGTTTAACATTAGAAGCAAACCCAGACTTGAGATGGACCAACTTTCTCAACCAAAACATGATTAGGAGAGATATGAAGCAGGCTATTCTTCTATATGCGGAGATGTTTCCTGATAGAAGAACTCCATCAAGAGATTCATTTTATCGTGTGGTAAAACAATTCTCCGAAGTAGACAGTGTCCAACCGAAGAAAAGGAGGCGCAGGAGAACAGTACGGACGAAGTTGTGGTGCTAACTGCAGTGAATTCATTGGCGGCTCGTGGCCAAATAATGTGGTGGGACACAAGTTTAAGATTGACTAAAACTAAAATTAAATTGAGTGTTATTTATGGACGCTCTGTAACTGCTGCGGTACTAAATGTCCCATTCTATTTTGAGCGCGCAAGACCGCTTAATGTTGCTCAGAGGCTTCTTTATCAGGCTTGAGGTTTATTTACGTGTCGTAAATCTACGAAAGGGGACCACTAACCTTTCTATTTGTAGAGTAAATACATCCTTCGATCCTTTGCTTGAGCAAATACATCAAAAACCCTTTCGTTGAAGCTAGGAACTGAACACGACAAGGTACTCCCAGCAATTTGACCTGAACCTCACCTTCATATGTTGATCAGATGTCAACAATATCAAAAATCTGATGTGTACCATTCACATGACTTTCTCCATATCCCTGCAACAAATAATTCTTAAAAAGCTTATACTTCTATTTACTTTATGCTAATCAGAACAAATTAGCAGAAATAGTCTTATTACTCGCATCCTTGTAAGTATAAGCGAAATAAGGGACAACCGTGGGTTAAAGTGATAGTCAAAAGCTGGTTGCTATGTCAATGAAGTTCATTTGTTTATATGGATAGGAGTTGACAAGTTCCAGTATTAGAAAAGTATACGTTTTTCATAGCAGAAACCAAAAATAAAGAATGTCACAAAAACGACGAGCTCCACGAAAAAAATGTATATAACATAAATTGTGTGTTTTAATGTGCTCTACATTTTTTGTGTAGTAAGTTTTTGTCCATCTCTTACGGTTTAGCAGGTATTCAAAATTTAGTAAAATTCATCCAGAATAAACTACTCTTCCGAGGCTATTCCCAGAAAATTCAAGATATACATTTCATTTTTCAGGTAAATATGTTTAATATCCGAAATTTTAATCAAAATCGTTAGAGCCACTTTTGAGAAAATCAAAATTTTCGAAAAAAGTTCCATGTAAAGGGTAGTTGGGGGTGGGGAGATTTTTCTCAAAATCTTCGTGTCGCATCCCTGGAAGATACTAAACTTAACTAAACTTAAATATCAAGTTTGGTATTTTACCGACTTTTCGTTTTTGAGTTATCGTGTTCACAGACACACGGACACACACACACACACACACACGGACCTTTTTGTGAAAATGCTTTTTTTGGATATTGGGGACCCTAAAACATATATTTCCGGTGAAATCTCGGTATCGAATTTTTTGGTGGAGTGCAATACTTTCTCTATACACTATGTACATAGTGCGTATGGAGAAAGTAAAAAGATGATTCTGTTGCATATTATTGCATATCTGATCTTTACAGCTGATGTACTTCCGTTTAAAAGATTCTAGCCATCAATGTTACTCCACACGACCTTAATAGCTTAGATATGTCAATTACAACATTTGCGATGTTTCTTTTCATAAACGAAGCTCCCATTTTTCTCAACAGATTATGGAAACCACTCCTAAAGTGAGGTAAATCGTGATTTTGATATTAACTGTCTTAAGCATTTTCTTTATAACCAATCGTACACGTTACAAACCATCGCCTACCTTTCTTAACGCTGTTTAGAATTATGGCGAGTTTTAACACTGCCGTTTCTTTGAACACTAGTAACTAATAACTCGGCATATTATTCTACAGTTAATTTCTCCAAATTATTCACCAGTACATTCGGATTATGTTTCATTAACATATGAAATACATCCTCACCACTCATTTTCACAACACGTCACAAATCACTTCTCGCAAGTAAAGCGCCATTTTACTGTTTGTTGACATCCATCATTTCAATAGCTACTCGATTACTGGTTATTTGGACCTTTCCTATTTTCAAATGAAACTTAAAATGTAGAATGTTAGGAAGGAAACTTAACTACTTCTAATAGATCAAAGAATAGAGCAATTAAAAAGTGATGAATCTATTTCGCCTCTAGACTTACAGTAGTTACCTAAAAATCACATTGTCACAACGGGCATCCGTTGTCTTCTACTAGGTGTGTGTGTGCGCGCGCATACCTATATGTGTGATATATACAATTTGTTTTCAAATAAGAACACATTGAAACTATAGATTTGTTTCTTATTATTTCGTCTTACACGTGAAATGATCTTTGGGTAAATATTTTTGTCAGTGTTTGACTCAAGCTTTAATTTTATTTTTGCTCGTTGTCCCTATTTTCTCTTTGCGTATGCGCGGCAAATGACCACAGAGGCTTTTTTTTTTTGTAGTGTTTAACGCCCGCTTAAACTACTTATGGCACCGCAGGCGGTCCACAGAGCTCTCGTGCCATAAGAGAAAGAGAAACTGCTCCTCCCAGCCTCTCGTACCCCTCACCCACAAATTAACTAACTGCATTTGAAACACTTGAGTTCTTCTGCGCGTGCGCGCAGGATGATCACAATACCGTGTGTGTGCGAGAAATTTGGCCGGTTACTATTTCCGACAGGCATCTTCATTACAACTGTGCAGTGCTCAAAGAATTCACATTAGGTTTAAATTTATACAAAACTACGTTATAAATTAAAGCATTTTAGCTCTTTTTTGTAGGGAGGGCCCTTGCCCTCGTGCCCGTTTTAGCAACTAATGCTGCGGGGGTATCCAAAAACAGCATCCTCAGAATATTGAAACGGCATACATTCCATTCGTACCACATGTCGTTACATCAACAACTCCTGACGACATTCTCTGAATAGACTAGCGTTCTGCAGGTGGGCACGACACCTTTTTCAGTTCGTATTGTTTAGTGACGAGTGTACTTTCACAAATGAGGAGAAAGAAATCGGCTGTGGTTTCGAGAAATAGGACCTCAGAGACCCTGGTCGTCAATGTGTCGTGTGGGATTTTGAATGACAAGGTAATTGGACCATGCCTCATTGATGACACCTTAACAGGTGCAAAGTATAGAAACTTTTTGCCGTAATTGCCATTACAAATCAGGTCACAGGTCGCATACTATGCACGTGCTGCCAGGGATGTTTTAAATAGCAATTACCATTGATCGTTGGATAGGACGTGATGATCCCATTAATTGGCCAGTTCGATCTCCTGACCTTGCCTCACCAGGCTTTTTCTTATGGAGTTATCTTAAGGAAAGAGTGTAGATATTGTGAAACACCTACGACTCGGGACAACACGAAGGTGCGCATACGAAATGCTTGTATGCACCAGCGTTCAAAGATGGTGGTGTTTAAGGGCGCTCAACTACAACTACAAATTTATCAGCGCCCTTATGAAACAAATCATGTCAAGAGTCAGAGATAAAGATCAATAAAAATACAATAAATATAAATAACAGCGGAAGCTAAAAATAAAATTCAGTTTGTATAAAGCTAATCACATAAAACCCATAAATAGGTGAATTTAGAAAACTATTTAAAAAAAATGTTATGAAAAAAATCTGATATTCTCCATTCACATGACTTTCTCTACATCACTGTAACAAATAATTGTTAATAAGTTTTTTCTTCAGTCTATTTAATGCTAAAACATTAGCATTACATTCTTATTACTTAGTTCCTTTATAAGTAGATGGGAAATAAGGGAACACACTAGGCTAAAGCGATAGTCAAATGTTTTAATGTGGTTGCTATAGGATTGAAATCCGTTTCTTTGCGTTTTTTTTTTTGTTTTGTTTTGTTTATTACTTTCTCCATACGCACTATGTACATAGTGCATAGAGAAAGTATTGCACTCCACCCAAAAATTCGATACCGAGATTTCACCGGAAATGTATGTTTTAGGGTCCCCAATATCCAAAAAAAAGCATTTTCACAAAAAGGTCCGTGTGTGTGTGTGTGTGTGTGTGTGTGTGTGTGTGTCCGTGTGTCTGTGAACACGATAACTCAAAAACGAAAAGTCAGTAAAATACCAAACTTGGTATTTAAGTTTAGTATCTTCCAGGGATGCGACACGAAGATTTTGAGAAAAATCGCCCCACCCCCAACTACCCTTTACATGGAACTTTTTTCGAAAGTTTTTATTTTCTCAAAAATGGCTCAAACGATTTTGATTAAAATTTCGTATATTAAACATATTTACCTGACAAATAAAATGTATATCTTGAATTTTCTGGGAATAGCCTCTGAAGAGTAGTTTATTCTGGATGAATTTTACTAAATTTTGAATAACTGCTAAACCGTAAGAGATGGACAAAAACTTACTACACAAAAAATGTAGAGCACATTAAAACACACAATTTATGTTATATACATTTTTTTCGTGGAGTTCGTCGTTTTTGTGACATTCCTTATTTTTGGTTTCTGCTATGAAAAACGTATACTTTTCTCATACAGGAACTTGTCAACTCCTATCCATATAAACAAAGGAACTTCATTGACATAGCAACCAGCTTTTGACTATCACTTTAACCTACGGTTGTCCCTTATTTCTACTTACAAGGAAGCGAGTAATTAGACTGTTTCTGCTATTTTTTTCTGATTAGCATAAAGTAAATAGAAGTATAAGCTTTTTAAGAATTATTTGTTGCAGGTATATGGAGAAAGTCATGTGAATGGTACACATCAGATTTTTTTTGTTTAACGCCCGCAGGCGATGACACTGAAAATTCATGGAATGAAGAAGGAGCATCGGTGGAATGCGATGGTGGAGGAAACCGGAGAACCCAGAGAAACCCACCCCTTCGCCGCTTTGTCCACCACAAATCTCACATGCGGTCGCTTGGGATAGAACTCAGGCCGGGCCAAGCGTTTGCAAGTTCCCGTATGAGAAAAGTTTGGGTGTTTTAAAACTGAAATCAATAACAAGGAATCTCGAAAACGACCAACTCCACGAAAAAAACTGTGTATGACATAAATTGTGTTTTATTGAGTTGTACATTTTTTGTGTAGTAAGTTTTTGTCTATCTCTTACAGTTTACCAGTTATGCAAAATTCAATAAAAATCATTCAGAATAAAGAGGCCTTTAGAGGATATTCCTAGAACATTCAAGATATACATTTTATTTGGCATGTAAATATCGTAGATATAAGAGGTTTTAATCAAAATCGTTAGAGCCATTTTTGAGAAAATCAAAATTTTCGAAAACTTTTCCATACAAAGGGTAGTTTGGGGTGGGGGATTTTCTGGAAAATCTTCATTTTGCATCCTTGAAGATACAAAAACTTAAGTACCAAGTTTGGTATTTAACGGTTTTTTCGTTTTTGAGCTATGCTGTCCACAGAAACACACACGCGGACCTTTTTCTAAACATGTTTTTTTAGATTCAGGGAGACCCAAAACATATTTCCAGTAAAATCTCGGTATCGAATTTTTGGGTGCATTACAATACCTTCTCTATACACTATGTACATAGTACGTGTAGAGAAAAAAGGGATAAGCATAGTTAAATTCCAAATTGAAAGATTACCTTTGATAAACATGTAAAAATCTTTTCTACCGCCCGGTTATCGTCCGTCAGGACTTCTGAAGACTGACCGGCAGTTGCAGACATTCCCGAACATGTGCTAGATGAACACATGTCGGACAGACAAATCTTCTCTAATAGCGGACAGATAGGAACAGATTGCCTCCTAAGAAGGCAAAATTGCAGTGGCCAATACCCAACCGAGCCAATATCAGTTACTTCTGTTGAGATTGACGAGAGGAAGTTACCTAGTTTATTGGAAGGGTTTCACTACTCTAAGCTTGTTTCCGCGGAGATCTGACCACTCTTCATGCCAGCACCAAAGTACTGCTCTATGCACAAGTTTAAAGTCTTTCGATGTTACACAAGACATTTTAACACTGGGCTCTGTGGTTACCGTCTTTGCTGCCAAATCCGTCAGTTCATTCTCGGCAAGCCTATGTGAACAGGAATCCATGCACACTCCACACAGCATTGAAAGAGACATGATTTTACGACAAATCAATCGTTCATTCACTGAGTTGGAAAATGCTTTCAGGTAGAAGGGCATCATTTTGAATATTATTATCCTAAATGAGGTTAGGCTACGGTTATTCAGTTTATGGACTGGGTTCAAATGATGAGTACGATATCGGTGACAGGGCTTTTGCCATCTCTAACAATGCTGTTCTCGCCGATTACACTAATGTGATTGGGTTTACAATATCCTCCACACATGCGCAATATTAACAAAATGGAGTCATGTTTGTTGACATTTTGCGATGGTTTGATTATTTAAGAAAGTGACTTAAAATGGGCTTTGGGTGGTTTAGAGTTTTCATAATTATTCACACATCCTCTTAAAGCCATTATTATAGGCATTTTTCTTATCCAAGTTTACTTTTTACCAAATTAACCAGAAGATAAGTATGGAGATATACCTAACAATGTTAAATACCACTTAAAGAAATTGCAGCCATCTTAACTGTTAACCTTGAATCCGTATGAAAACATAGTAGGTTGTGTACTGAATGCGGTTATAGTGAAGGATTACTTTGGTAGAAAATGAGCATTATAAGATCAAAAGTTTTTACAATATATCTGGACAGCATTTTCAGAATTTTACAATAATTAACTCAGAGCTCAGCAGAGCTTCTAGTCAAACAAATGTTTTTACCCGAAAAATAAGAATTGCTCTGAAAGTTTTATATGTAAAGTTACTTCAAGTATTTGGTAACTGTATGTTTTGACGTCGCTGATTGTAATTAAATAAAGCTTAATGCTTAGAAAGAAACTATTAACTGTCCAAATAATGTAGGTACTAACTGAAGTGCTTCAAATTCATTTTACAAACGTAATACTGTCTTACCTCCATAATCGCTGACAATTACAGCCATTGCCTACTGCACACCATTCATCAGGGTCTTGGTCCACTGAAGAATTAATCAATTAGATAATAAAGTTGGCCATGGTCGCATACGATACTTTGTTCAACTATTTACATAAGGACATCCAAACTCAGAAAATGGGAGTTTATTCCAAGAGGACTAAAACAAGTTAATGTGCATTGTACATATAGAGAAGTAAAACCAGATTGCTATATATCGGCTTTGAAATACTAAACTCTTTCCATGATAGCACGGGAAACAAATGAACGATGAGTAGATCTTGAACATATACGAAGCATTTTATTTATTTATTTTTGCTTTCTCTACACGTACCTTGTACACAGTGTATAGAGAAGGTGTTGTAATGCACCCCAAAATTCGATACCGAGATTTCACCGGAAATACATGTTTTGTCCCATTTTGAGAAAAAAAATCCATGTGCGTGCGTGCGTGGGTGTGTGTACAGCAGAGCTCAAAAATGAAAAGGCCGTTAAATACCAAACTTGATATTTAAGTTGAGTATCTTCCAAGGATGCGACACGAAGATTTTCAAGAAAATCCTCCCACCCCAAACTACCATTTACATAGAAAAAATTTCGAAAATTTTGATTTTCTAAAAAATGGCTTTAACGATTTTGATTAAAATATCTTATATTTAAGATATTTACATGCCAAATAAATGTAAATCTTGAATTTTCTGGGAATAGCCTCTTAAGACCTCTTTATTCTGGATACTTTTTATTGAATTTTGCATAACTGGAAAACTGTAAGAGATAGACAAAAACTTACTACACAGAAAATATAGATCACGATAAAACACACAATTTATGTCATATACAGTTTTTTCGTGGAGTTGGCCGTTTTTAGAGATATTCCTTGCTATTGATTTCGGTTTTAAAATACTTAGTATTTTCTCATACGGGAACTTGTCAACACTTGGCCATGCAAAGAAACGGATTTCAATTCCATAGCAATCACATTTTAAAACATTTGACTGTCGGTTTAGCCTAATGTATCCCTTTATTTCCCTTCTACTTACAAGGAGCTAAGTAATAAGACCGTTTCTGCTAATGTTTTAGCATGAAATAGAAGAATAGGCTTATTGCCAATAATTTGTTAGCATGAAATAGGTAGAAGAATAGGATTATTACATTTGTTACAGAAATGTAGAGAAAGTCATGTGAATAGAGCGCATCAATTTTTTGTTGTTGTTGGTTTTTTGTTGTTTTGTTGTAGCTTAACGTCTTTTAACCTTTTGATAGGTCATATCGGACGATGAATGAAATTGGTGAAATGATGCCCAAATCTCCGTGCCCATGGAGCTTAAAGATATTCGACAGTCGTGTCCTCAGGACAAGGGTAAACCCCCCCCCAAAAAAAAACCTTATCTAGGTAACTCACCTCAAACGAGATTCGAATTTGTGATCTCTTGAATTATGAGGCAGATACGCTACCCCAATGCTACCGAGGCGAGAGCACCCGAAGTATTGGTAATACTTCCAAATCAATAAAATCAATAAAAATAAATAACTGGAAATTACTAAAAAGGTCACTTGAAAAAAAAATAGTGTTTTAAAGAGAGCCACATTAATTGTTGCAGTAAGCTTTTGTCCATCTCTTATGAATGACAATGCATACAAAAGTATACAGAATTCATTCATACAGGCTATACCCAGAAAATGTCAGATGCATCTTATGCATAGCAATAAAAATATCTTAAAATATACTATTCTAATCAAATCGTTGCAGTAAGTTTTGAGAAAACAAAGAATAATTCTCCTTGTAAATGGTAGTTTAGAGTGGGGGAGTTTGCTTGAAAAATCTGTTCATCAAATAGGCATCAGGATCGCAAATTCCTCCAAAATAGTTGCTACAGTTACTGGAGGACATCCCGCCTCTGGCACCACAGGAAATGTGGCTGATCCATCAATATACGCTATCGCAAGAAGCAGACGTAGATGATCGTGGTCATGAGGTAAAATCCATGAGCTTCTGGTTCGCGGGTTCAAATCCAACGGAGGGTGATGAATTTTTTTCGGGCGTAAAAGCCTTAACTTGGCTTACCTCGGAATGGAAGTCAACCGGCGATCTCGTGTCATAAATTTACGGCACGCAAAAGAATCTCAGATGTGATAAAAAAAGCCTCTGAGTAAAATTAAGCCAATATATAGCTTGAATGGGACGCTGAGAACCACAGCAGTTAAAGAGCGTCCTTAATAAAATTCTATTTCATTTTTTCGCGCTAGCTAAACCTTGGTGGCCTATGAGATCGTGGGCTCGGATCCCAGCGTGTTTGTGGTGTGCTCCTGTATTGGTGTTCTATCTAAATCACACTCTTTCCTGATGACCCCGATGTGTGTTTAAAGAAAGGCATTCTTTGAGCGACCTTCATTAAAACACGTCATCCTGAGCTAGTTACTATTGTCGGAAATCGCACGTGCGTCCAACAGCAAGAAATGTGGTTTGAACACCTGCTGCAACAGTTTCTCCACCACTTATGCAGTAAGTAGAGAAGTGCTGTGTTCTGTCCAAAACTTCTACATGAGAATCCACCGGACAAAAAAAAAGAAGGGTTTTTGAGCCTCCTGAAAACATGTTCCATGTGTGTGAACAACTTAGTCTGTAAAGACTTAAAAGTTAAAGCATTAGTAGTGATTATTAGTATATTGCATACTAACAACTGTAAGTAATACATATCAGGTCGAGAATATTCGACATCTGATAAGTAACTTACAGTTCGTGGTTAGCAAATTACTTTTTGAAATAGTTAAAAGAAATGTAAAAAATCTGATGTGTACCATTCACATGACTTTCTCCATATACCTGCAACAAATAATTCTTAAAAAGCTTATACTTCTATTTACTTTATGCTAATCAGAAAAAAATTAGCAGAAATAGTCTTATTACTCGCTTCTTTGTAAGTAGGAGCGAAATAAGGGACAACCGTAGGTTAAAGTGATAGTCAAAAGCTGGTTGCTATGTCAATGAAGTTCATTTGTTTATATGGATAGGAGTTGACAAGTTCCAGTATGAGAAAAGTATACGTTTTTCATAGCAGAAACCAAAAATAAAGAATGTTACAAAAACGACGAGCTCCACGAAAAAAATGTATATAACATAAATTGTGTGTTTTAATGTGCTCTACATTTTTTGTGTAGTAAGTTTTTGTCCATCTCTTACGGTTTAGCAGTCATTCAAAATTTAGTAAAATTCATCCAGAATAAACCACTCTTCAGAGGCTATTCCCAGAATTTTTAAGATATACATTTCATTTGTTAGTTAAATATGTTTAATATACAAAATTTTAGTCAAAATCGTTAGAGCCATTTTTGAGAAAATAAAAATTTTCGAAAAAAGTTCCATGTAAAGGGTAGTTGGGGGTGGGGAGATTTTTCTCAAAAGCTTCGTTTCGCATCCCTGGAAGATACTAAACTTAAATACCAAGTTTGGTATTTTACCGACTTTTCGTTTTTGAGTTATCGTGTTCACAGACACGCGGACACACGGACACACATACACACACACACACGCGCGGACCTTTTTGTGAAAATGCTTTTTTTGGATATTGGGGACCCTAAAACATATATTTCCGGTGAAATCTCGGTATCGAATTTTTGGTGGAGTGCAATAATACACTATGTACATAGTGCGTATGGAGAAAGTAAAAAAACTGATGTGTTCCATTCACATAACTTTCTCTGTATCTCTGCAACAAATTAAAAAGCTTATGCTTATATTTACTTCATCCTAATCGATAAAAAATCAGCAGAAATGGTCCTATTACTTGCTTCCTTGTAAGTAGAGGCGAAATAAGGGAGTACTATTGATTAAAGTGATAGTCAAAGTTGGTTGTTATGTAACTGAACTTCCTTTATTTGTATGAATTTAACAATTCCTGCATGAGAAAAGTATGTTTTTTAAAGCTGAAACCAAAAAAAGGGAACATCTCAAAACCACCAACTCCAAGAAAAAATGTATATAAGATAAATTGTGTGTTTTAAGGTACTCTACATTTTTTGTGTTGTAAGTTTTTGTCCATCTCTTACGGTTTAGCAGTTATGCAAAATTCCGTAAATTCATCCAGAATAAAGTAGTCTTCAGCGGCTATTCACAGAAAATTCAAGATATACATTTTATTTGTTAGGTAAATATCTTTAATATATGAAATTTTAATGAAAATCGTTTGAGCCATTTTTGAGAAAATAAAAAATTTCGAAAAAATTTCCATGTAAAGGGTAGTTTGGGGGTGGGGGGATTTTTTCAGTATCTTCGCATCCCTGGAAGATACTAAACGTAAATACCAAGTTTGGTATTTTACCGACTTTTCGTTTTTGCGCTATCGTGTTCACACACGGACCTTTTTCTGAAATGCTTTTTTTGGATACAGGGGACCCTAAAACATATATTTCCGGTGAAATCTCGGTATCGAATTTTTGGGTGGAGTGCAATACCTTCTCTATACACTATGTACATAGTACGTATAGAGAAAGTAAAAATAATAATAACAATAAATCAAAATTGCTTTTCAATATTTTATTGGACCTAAAAAGAAATGAATTCTCGATGTGAACAAATGAAAGGCTGCATCTAAATTATTTAGACAAAGCCGTAACAATACGTTAGGAAGCAAAAAGGCGACAGAGTAGGAATAAATTCTTTGTTATTTATACACGCATATAAATGCTTTCTTAATAAGTTTACCAGGTTTCGCAGCTAGCCTAGCTAGCACACAGAATATGCCCCAGATTATTGGTTAGATTAGATAGCACCTGTAGGTTCGTTTTGGCCAGAACATAGAACTGGTCAAGGCATATACAAGGATACGTATGTTTATAGACTACGAAAAACAAAAAACAATGTACATATAAGGCCCTAGTGCTAAAAGCTTGGCTTACAAAAACAACAGAATACACATAATATAATCACATCATTTTGCTTTTGAGGCCTCTGCGTTACTGCACTATACTTAATGTGCTCCATAAAAGCATATGTACTTCCTTATTTGCATGCACATATAAACAAAGAGTATCAAAATTATTATTATTATTATTATTATTATTATTTATTTATTTTTTATGTATGTATGTATTTATTTTTTTTTTTTTTTTTTTTTTTTTTTTTGTAGCTTAAGTCCTTCAACCTGGTTGGTCATATCGGACGATGAATGAAATTGGTGAAATGATGCTCAAATGATCTCGTGCTCCATGGAGTTTAAAGTTACTTGACATTCGTCATCTCAGGACAAGGGAAATCCCCGAAAAAAAACCTTATCCGGGTAACTCGCCCTAAGCGAGATTTGAACTCGCGACCTGTTGAATGTGAGGCAGACACGCTACTACCACACTACCCAGGCGGGCTCAAACATTTTTATTAAAATGTATAAATAAATAGTATTTCATAATGTAACACTGATGAAATGTCAGATGATAGTTTTCTATCGACATAATAATTATTAATAGTAATTATATAAAACTAAAATATGATTATTCTATTATGTACACTTCTAAGTTCTAGGTGGATACATGTGATAATTTAAATACATATTTACAAATATGTCACAGTATTTACCACGCAAAAATCTACAATTGTTTACTAATTGAATATACAACAGTGCAAATATTTATTTTTAAACGAGGTAAACTCACAAAATTTTCACATTTAATTTACGGATCTAGAAACCTGTACCGATTTTGTGTCATGCTTATTGCATTTTGAATGGGGTCATTTCTTCTTTTTTTACGCGTTGGTTCTCCTAGGTCGCTATATTGCATGCACTGATGCATTGCAATAATGAAATAAGGAAAAATAACGCAGCACGTTTTCCTGGAGACATGACAAACCAGTTGGAATGGGCAACAGCTTCGAGGTCGCAAACAGGCTTACCAACTGCAGAGTAACGCTCGACCAGTGATCTCGAAAATAAACAAGGTCAAGGGCGATACTAAAATACATACTAACACTAATCCTCAACGCGTTTTTATATAGCATCGTCTGGCATTTTGCTTGCTGGGTAGTTGTGTAGGAGATGAGCTATGTTCTGCCCCCGCATGTATGTATGTGCCTGATGAAGGGTCATTGCACGTACACTGCAGTTAAGCGTTGCAGGTGAGTTTTAAATAGAACCAACACCAAGCAACGCTGACAGAGAAATAGGCGTACACTTAAACTTTAACAACACCAAAAAACGCAATTATTCTCTTCTTTTAAACATAAATTTTACGAATCTGAGTTGTTTCATTCACATGCCTTTCTCTACATCCCTGCAACAAATTATTGATAAAAAGCTTAGTCTTTTATTTATTTCATGCTACTCGAGAAAAAAATTAGCAGAAATGGTCTTTTTACCTGCTTCCTTTAAGTAGAAGGGCAATAAGGGAGGACCACAGATTAAAGCGATAGTCAAATGTTTTAAAAGCTGGTTGCTATGTACTTACAGTCCCTTTGTTTGTATGGCCAGGAGTTGAGAAGAGTATAAATAGAAACCAATAACAAGGAATATCTCCACGGAAAAATGCATATACAAATTAGGACGGAGACGGATTTTTTCGGACGCAAAAATCCTTACATGGCTTCCTTCGGAAGGGAAGTGGAATACCTATTGTGTACTTATTATCCTAATTGTAAATCTAAATAACTTACAGTAAATATCAACAATAAAGTGCTGTTAAAGACACAAATGCTCCATTTAGTATTACAAGTTAAAACCAGTAAAATAAACTTCTTGTCTTACTACAAAAGGGATTATTTACTTTAACTTTAACTAGAATCCTTTGGTAATATTCTTGCCTGCTTCTTACCATTTCCTTGCATTCATCCTCAAGATCACTAACGTTAAATTGCCTAAATAAGATATATTAGCGGTTAAGTAAGACAAGGATCCCTTAATGTTAGCTAACCACTGTGCAGCATGTCGGTATATTTACGATAAACTTGCTAAAGCACGTGACTCGGTGCTTTAAAACCTATCTGCGTCCTCTCCGATGGCGCGGGCAAGGTCCGCGGCTTTGTTCCAGGATAGCTACCTAAACCATGCTGACCAAATTCTTTTGTTGATCTATCTTTTTATTGGCATCGCATCGCATAGGACCTGAGCAACAAAGTGCACATCTTGGTTTGGTGTTGTTTCGAAGCCCCCGTTATAATCTAGCTGCGCCAATAATAATAATAATAATAATAATAATAATGAAACGGCAAGTAAGAGTTTTTTGAGGTGACGTCTATATTGCTGCTCTTATTAATCTGCATATATTAGGGTCGGCTAATAAATCCCGAGCCTCTAAATGAAAACAGCATTTAAATTGTTTCTTTTTTGTTTTTTTTATTATTTCTCAACATAATCTCCAGAAAGGCTAATCATTTCCTCCTTGATTTCTTTGGGCGTTAAGCCTTTCAAATGGAAGTATTTAATCACTGCACGTTTTTACAAATCCTCCATTTTCGTGAAAACCCTAAAGTTGTCTTGTTTAAAATGCTGTCATTCGAAAACTAAACAAGTTATTGACCTGTAACTATGGATACAAGCTAGTCTAGAGTTAAACTTTACAATGCTACCGCCTAACTGGCCTAGTGGTGCCATATCTGTGTGAGCCCGGGACTATCAGCCGACCCTAGTACCTAAGGAGTTATGTTGAGAATATCATGTCACTTCCTAATCAATTTAGAAGTGTTAACAGGGATCGAAACAGTGATTAAGTACTTCGGTGATTCATAAGTAATCTTCTTCTGTAGCTGTTAGATTACACTGTGCTTGCGAATACGTTTTTACTTTCTCTAGCACGTATGCATAATGTAGGTACGTATAGATAAAGAAGCTATTGTATTCCATCCAAAGAATCGTTACTGAAATACATATTTTAAGCTCCGCTGAATTGAAACAAATTAGAAAAAGATCCGCGCGCGAACGGGTGAATGTGTGCCTGTAGACAGCATAATTGAAAGACGAAAAATCGGTTAATTACCAAATTTGGCATGTAAGTTTGGTATCTTTCAAAGATGCGACACGATGATTTTCAGTAAAATCCCCTTTACCTGGAACTTTTTTGAAAATGTATATGTTCTCATAAACGTCTCTACCGATCCTGATTAAAACACCATATGTTTAAGGTATTGTTACATAAAACAAAATATTTGCCCTGACTTTTCTGGAAATAGCCTCTAAAGACCTCTTTATTCTGCAGGTCCTTTTATAACCGATAAACCGTTAGAGGAAAGAAAACTTACTGCATAGAAAAGTATGCCCAAGTTAAAACACACAATTTAGTCATATATATTTTCTTTTTGTAGATTACACCGTTTCCGAGATTTTCTTTCTTATTGGCTTTCATAAAAGTCACTTAAACTTTTCTCACACTGGAAGTCATGTTTCGTTTCATCTCTTTTAATTTTATCCTGGCAAGCAAAGAGAAACACATTTCATTTGTTTCATGTAGGACCAGCTTTTTAAAAGCTTTGACTATCGCTTTAGCCTAATCTATTCTCTTATTTCCCTTCTACATACTTACAAAGAGATAATAAGACAAATTCTGCTAATGTGTATGTCGATTAGCATGCCGTAGATAAAAGAATAATCTTTTGTAAGAAAGGTTTGTCTGTGGAACAGCTAGAGAAAGTCATGTGAATGGAAACATCAGATGTTTACTTTCTCTACACGTACTATGTACATAGTGTATAGAGAAGGTATTGCACTCCACCAAAAAATTCGATACCGAGATTTCACCGGAAATATATGTTTTAGGGTCCCCTTTATCTAAAAAAAGCATTTTCGGAAAAAGGTCCGTGTGTGTGTGTCTGTGAACATGATAACTCAAAAACGAAAAGTAGGTAAAATACCAAGCTTGGTATTTAAGTTTAGTATCTTCCAAGGATGCGACACGAAGATTTTGAGAAACATCCCCCCACCTCAACTATCCTTTACATGGAACTTTTTTCGAAAATTTTGATTTTCTCAAAAATGACTCTAACGATTTTGATTACAATTTCGTATATTAAAGACATATACCTGAAAAATAAAATGTACATCTTGAATTTTCTGGGAATAGCCTCTGAAGAGTAGTTTATTCTGGATGAATGTTACTGAATTTATTGCTTAAGCAATAGAACATTTATAACTCCCCTTCACGCTGTCTCGCATCAGCATTGCCAACTGCACACAGTAAAATAGTCAGCGAACATATTTTAATAATAAAGGTTTTCTGCGACTAATATATTTTCTATACGAATTTCAAACGTGAACGCATTAAATAGATTTACTTCCGCTAGCTTAGATATCTGCGATAGAGGAAGTGAAATGAAGTTTTATTTATGGACGCTATTTCAACTGCTGAGGTTCTCAGCGCCCCATTCTATACTGGGCGTGAAAGACCGCTTAATTTTGCTCAGATGCCTTTTACCCGGCTTGAGGTTCTTTTACGTGCGTAAATCTAAGACACGGGGCCAACGGCTTTTCTTCCCTTCGGAAGGAAGCTATGCTAAGGATTTTTACGCCCGAAAACATTTTTCGTCCTCCGACAGGTTTGAACCCGCGACGTTAGGTATATGAAGTTAGCATGGTAACCACTACATCACGGAGGGAAACTCTGAGATAGAGAAAATATAATTCGAGACAAAAATTAGGTCCGAAGACATCGAAAACATCCCTAGAATACAGTAAAGAGAGTTTCAGAAAATGGTCCACATGAATATTGTATTAACCCAAAACAACTTGGATACACACTTATGTCAAACACCTTTTTAAGCATAAAAAGCCAAGAACTCCCTGGTTCACTTTATATTGTAATTATATACTGTCTGAATTGCCGAAATAATAAATGAGGTGTATATTTTCTTTAGTTTTCTGAGGAAAACCTATGACATTGAATTAATTCTATACAGAGCGTTTCAAAAGCCCCCCATGAAATTGGCGCTCTTACAAATGGTACAAATAAAATAATTGGAAAAGGAAATTTAGAAGAAAAAAAAAAGATTATAGCATACATTTAGGATACCATTTGCCAATTATGAGGGCTGAGGAAAACCTGGGAAAATCCTCACTAAGGGAAGACGCTATCTGGATCTAAACCGCGAACCTCCTGTTCACGAGTTCATGCTTTAAGCATCTCGGTTAGCAGTGTTGGTTATCCCACTTTTATTTACAACGAACTGAGTAATTAACCATTTCTGTAAATATTTATTTCGATCATCATTGAACAGGTGTAAAAAGTAAGTTTAAAAAATGTAGAGAAAAAATATGTGAAAAAATCTGAGTGTTCCATTTACACGAATTTCTCTAACAATTCCAGAAACAAACATTCTTTTATCTGCATCATGCTAATCGAGATAAACACTGGCAGAATTGGTCTTGTTACTTGCTTCCTGGTAAGTAGAAGGGAGTATACTATGCCAAAAAGATAGCAAAATCTTTTAAAACCTGTTGCCTTGTGAAACAATTGAAATTAGGTTCTCTTTGCATGTCCAGGAGTAAATGAAAAGAGAGATGAAACGAAATATGACTTCCCGTTTGAGAAAGGTTTCAGCCGTTTAAAATTGAAACCAATAACAAAGAATATTACGGAAACGGTTAACCCCATAAAAATGTATGTGACAAATTGCGTGTTTTAAAGAGATCTATTTTTTTTAGTAAGTTTTTGTCCCTTACGATTTAGTAGTTATCCAAAAGTATACAGAGTGAAGAGGTCTTCAGAAGCTATACCCAGAAAATTAAAGATATATTTTGTTTGTCATACAAGCTGCTTTAAATACGGTATTTGAATGAAAAATCGTTAGAGCCATATTTGAGATAAGATAGTCAAACATTTTCGGGAAAATTTCCATAGAAAGGGTAGTTGGGAATGAGGCGATTTTCCTGAAAAATCTTCGTGATGCATCCTTGGAATATACTGAACATAAATGCTAAATTTGGTATTTAATCTACTTTTCGTTTTTGAGGTATGCTGTCCACACAAGCACACACACAAACATGCGCGGACCTTTTTCTAAAAATGCTACTTTTGGAATCAGTGTTCTTGTAAAAACTGGAGTTTTATTTATGGACTGTCTTTAACTGCTGTGGTTCTCAGCGTCCCATTCTATACTGGGCGTGAAAGACCGATTAATTTTGCTCAGAGGTCTCTTTATCAGGTTGGAGTTCTTTTACGTACCGTAAATCTACGACAGGGCACCAACGGCTTTACTTCGCTTCCGAAGGAAGCTAAGCTAAGGATTTTTACGGCCGAAAACATTCATCGTCTTCCGCCATGTTCAAACACGCGACCTTGAGTATATGAAGCATGGTAACCATTACACCACGGAGGGCGGCATACTGTTCCTGGTGAAATTTGCTATCGAATTTTTGGGTGGATTACCAGTGGTGCCCAATCTAGGGCGATAGAGGGAAGGGCAGATTTACCTCCAGCCATTTGTTTCCGCTACCAAACAAACCTCTCTATCTATAACGTTGCGTTCTATCAGTGGCGGTGGCTTCAGCAACGTTACTCATATATGGGATATAAGATACTAAAAATACCTTCTTGAACGCCATTCTTGTTAGTGACTTGGTTGGCACTGTTTACTTGTAACCAGTTCATCAATGTTTGCCGACAGGGAGGAACAACAGTCTTAAAAGACAGAACAAATTATCCTACCCCCCTTCCCTTCTACAATATTTGCCTTTTATTTGATTCATTTTCGAGAGCATCTGTTCACAAATATATAGAACAAAATATTTATATATTCTCAATTTTCGAAATATTTCATTGGAAACAGATTTAAATAAATCCCAATCTTTTTTTCTCGGAATATTTAATGGCTGTCGAATTTTGCAAAGCAACCATTTGAAGATAGTGGGGAGCATCTTTGCAGGAAAAATTAATTCAAATTCACATGCTGTTACTGACTGCATACCTGATAAAAATGTTTGCCATAATCAGTGTGATGGTACATATTTTTGAAGGTGTCGTTTAATATTCATTGGAACTCCAAGATAAGTGATGCTTACAAATAAGACGTTTCACATTTAACAAAAAAAAAAAAAAAAAAAAATCTTCCTCCCATTCTTTCTTTAATACAATATGTTTGGTTCACTTGAAACCTGCCATCGTGTCAAGAGTCGAACCCAGTTAAACGCCACTGAATGATTGAAGGGGATATTTGCTTCCTATCTGGCTATGCACAAAACGGACGAGGTAACACTGGGTGACGCAATTAGGTCGTAAGAGCAGAGGTTGGGCACCCTAAGTGGATTATAATACCTTTTCTACCTATTTGTAAATTATACATACATGGTAGAGAAAGTAAAAAGGGTAGCGTGCAGAGAAAGTCATATGTATGTAACAATCCGAGTTTTTACTTTCTCTATACGTACTATTACATAGTGCATAGAGAAAGTACTGTATTCCAGCCAAAAATTCGATACCGAGTTTTCACCGAAAATACATGTTTTGGGTCCCCCTGAATCCAAAAAAAAAATTGGAAAAAGGTCCATGTGTGTGCGGGTGTATATGTGTCTGGATAACATAGCTCAAAAATGAAAAGACCGTTAAATACCAAACTTGTAATTTAAGTGTGATACCTTCCAAGGATGCGACACGAAAATTTTCAAAAAAATTCCCCCAACCAAACTACCCTTTACATGGGAAAAATTTCGAAATGTTTTATTTTCTCAAAAATGGCTCTAACGATTTTGATTAAAATATCTTATATTTAGGATATTTACATGACAATTAAAATGTACATCTTGAATTTTCTGGGAATAGCTTCTGAAGACATGTTTATTCTGGATGAATTTTTCGGAATTTTGCATAACTGGTAAACCGTAAGAGATAGAAAAAAACTTGAAACAGAAAAAAATCTAGAGCTCGTTAAAACACACAATTTATGTTTTATACAGATTTTTCGTGGAGTTGACCGTTTTTGAGACATTCCTTCTTATTGGTTTCAGTTTTAAAATACTTATACTTTTCTCATATGGAAAATGGTTAACTCCTGTTCATAGAAACAAAGGTACTTCAATTACATAGCAACCAGCTTTTAAAAGATTTGACTATCACTTTAGCCTATAGTACTCCCTTATTTCCGTTCTACTTACAAGGAAGTAATAGGGCCGTTTCTGTTAATATTTTTCTGATTAGCGTTAAGTAAATATAAGAATATACTTTTTAACAATACTGTATTGTAGAGATGCAGAGAAAGTCATGTGAATGGAACACATCAGATTTTTACAATAACAAAGGGCATATATGCGTTTCAAGTTGAATTTGAATGGAGAGAAAATGCTGAAAACCTTACGTAACGTATCATGTTGAAGTGTATAATTATTAGTTAGACGCACCCTCGGAATTTTGTTGCCGCGCAGTTGGCAATGTCACACCCAGCACATGCCTCCCGCATAGCATATACATGCGATCAGCTGCAGGTTAGTTCCGCTTGGTAAATGGTAGTGAGAGCCAACAGTTAGTGCTGTGGTTATCTGCAGTGGTGTTACTTTCAAGTTAGCAACATAGGAAAGGAACAGACAGATCCACCCCCGGGTAAGTAAAACAACCCTCTTTGTGTCAGTGCCTGTTGCTACTGTTAAGTCATTCCTCTCCGTTCTTCGCCAACTTATTGTTGCTTCAGCCGTGGTATAGCATCGTCAAGAGCGAATCAAACAAATGCACTCTTCTGCCCAGTGTTTTAAGTTACTTAAGAATAGGGTTACTAAATCGTCCGATTAGCTGGTTAGAACCCGGTTTTTAATGTCCTTTTTCTATCTCGGTTAAAAATCCAGAAAACGGAATAAAATCCCGGTTTCCGTAGGTATGCATTATGCGTCACCCGTTTGTAGTGATTACCAAGGTACAGAAATAAATGTATTTAGCCATATAACAGATTAACTGCATTAAATTGTTTAACTGTTTTTAAAGTAACCGAGTGGGAAAATTGTATGCGATGCTTGAGAAAGATACATTCCAAAAATATTGCTAACTGTTTATAAACAATCATTATAGGGTGCAATCTTCCACACACGCATTTATTTATTAACAGCTAGAAATATTTACTTTCTCTATCCCGTGTGTACAATGCACATAGTGGATAGAGAAGGTATTTCATTGCACCCAAAAATGTGACATTTTTTTTTTTTAAAACAGTACTGGAATCTGGTCAGGATTCTGGCGCTGTATCCTCTATTTACATCCCCCCCCCCCTGTATGATTACTGGTTTTACTGTTCCTTTACACAAACATATACACATTGCACAAACATATAACACCTATTCCCAAGGCGGGACTCGAACCCACGATCATCTGCCCACGAAACACCTAAGCGAGACGCCTTAGCGAGCGTGGCCATGGGGACCGGCCATTGAGATTCCACCGGATATACATGTTTTGAGACCCCCTGAATACTAAAAAGGCATTTTTAGAAACATGTCCGTGTTTTTGTGTGTGTGTGTGTGGGGGCAGCATAGCTCAAAAGCGAAAAGTCGGCCAAACACCAACCTTGTTATTTTCCAAGGATGCAACACGTACATTTTCAAGAAAATCCTTCCATTCCCAACTACCCTTCACATGGATCATTTATTTAGAATTTTTTTTTTCTCAAAATGGCTCTAACGATTTTGATTAAAATGTGACATGAGTAAGATATTTTTATGACAAATGAAATGTATGTCTTGCATTTTTTGGGGAATAGCCTCTGAAGACCTCCTCGTTCTGGATGACTTGTGTAACTGGTAAACAGTAAGAGATAGATAAAAACTTACTACACAAAAATGTAGATCTCGTTAAAACACAGAATTTGTGTAATACTTTTTCTTTTTTTGGGAGCCGACAGTTTAAGAGATATTCTGAATTGTTGCTTTTAGTTTAGGTTACTTAAACTTTTCTCAAACCGGAAGTCATTCCTAGCAATTAAAGACAACCAACCGCATTTCAATTGTTTCCCATAGCGACCGGCTTTTAAAAGAGTTGACTAGTACTTTAGTCTGTGCATACTCTTATTTCCACTCTGCATACAAAGAAGCAAGTAATAAAATCAATTCTGGTAATGTTTATCTGAATTAGCATTATGTCGACAAAAGAACTATCTTTTATAACAAACATTTATTTGTGGAACAGCTAGAGAAAGTCATGTGAATGGAACACATGAGATTTTCTTTTAGGATAGACTTCGACAAGTGATGCAACGACAGATGCACCGAAGTATTGCATTTTTGTTTTTCCTTGTAGCTTAGCGTCATTTAACCTGGTGGGTCATACCGGACGATGAATGAAATTGGTGAAATGATGCTCAAATGATCTGGAGCTTAAAGTTACTCGACATTCATCGTTTCAGGATAAAGAAAAAAAAAAAAACGAAAAAAACTTATCCAAGTAACCTTAAGGTGAGCCATCTGTGAAATTTGGAAAATCCGCAATATGTAAAATCTGTTATTGAAATTTATACCAGTTATTGTATATAATTGTAGTTTTTGTCATGTATCTAAGTTCTAGGTTGTATAGTTATTCAAATAATAATTCCTAATTGTCTATATTCATTGTTTTAATAAAAAGTGATTTATTTTAAAAGATATTCACATACAAATATTCAATTTTACAGAAAATACGCTCAATTTTATAATTTATGTATAAAAATGGAGCATTATTTCGAAAAAGTAATATTACCATTTTAATGCGATTTTGAGAGACAGTATAAAAAAATTTGAATCATATTAGTGAAAAATTGCACCGTGTGGAATAGTTTGAGTATAGAAAATTGCAGGGAAAAATGTTTCTGAGAAAATAAGGTTTAAAGTTGGGACTGCCTATTAATAAGCATGCACCTGCCCATTTATAGCTTCAGTTAAATTATAGTTAAAGTGCACAAAGCGCGGAAAATTATATTTTTTCTTAAAGTTTAGAAGTCATTATTTTATTATGGAACAAAATAATTTTTTAGTTTTTAAAATTTCTGGTCAAATTTCACAGATGCGAGCTTCGAACTCGCGACCTGTTGCATGTGAGGCGCACACGCTACTCCCACGCTACCCAGGTGGGCTAGTGAAAGTTTTCTATCTCTCGTAAGATGGGTAACTTGTATATTTTCAACAAAACCTTTGATGTTGGGGCCCCCAAACTAAACAAAACCTATGTGTTCCATTCACATGACTTTCTCTACATCTCTGAAACAAATTGTTGTTAAAACGCTTATTCTTCTATTTACTCCATGCTAATCCAGATGACTTGCTTCCTTGCAAGTGGAAAGAGAAATAAGGAAATACACTAGCCTAAAGCGTGAGTCAGATCTTTTAAAAGCTGGTTGCCATGTGATTGAAATTCGTTTCTTTGCATGGCCAGTTGACAAGTTACCATATGGGGAAAAAAAAACTTGTATTTTAAAACTGAAATGAATAATAGGGAATATCTCGAAAACGATCAACTACACAAAAAACTGTAAATCACATAAACTGTGTGTTTTAACGAGATTGCATATTTTGTTTAGCAAGATTTTGTCTATTCAACGGTTAATAAGTTATGCAAACGACATCTAGAATAAAGATGTCTTCAGAGGCTATTCAAGATATATATATATATATATATATATATATATATATATATTTGTGCAGTAAATATCTTTAATATATGGTATTTAATCCAAATCGTTAGTTATTTTTTTTAGAAAATCCAAAAAGTTCGAAATGTTTTCCATATAAAGGGTAGTTAGGATGCGGGATTTTCCTCAAAATCTTCGCGTCGCATCCTTGAAAGATACTAAAATACCAACTTTGGTATTTAAAGACTTTTCGTTTTTGATCTATGGTGCCCACAAAGGCGCGCGGACTTTATGTTGTATTCAGGGGCCTCAAAACGTGTATTTTCGATGAAATATCGGTTTCGAATTTTTAGGTGGACTGCAATACCTTCTCTATGTACTACGTACATAGCAGGTACAAGTAGAGAAAGTAATAAAAATCATTTTTAGAAAGGGTCCACGTGTCTGTAAATAGCGTAGATAAAAACTGAAAAGTCGGTTATATACCAAACTTCATAATTAGGTTCAGCATCTTCCAAGGATGCGACATGAAGATTTTCAAGAAAATCCCCCTCTCCCCAAACTACCCTTTACATGAAAACAAAATTGAAAATTTTGATTTTCTTATAAATAGTTCTAACGATTTTGATTAAATACTGTGCATTAAAAACATTTACATGAAAAATAAGAATTGTCTGGCAATAGCCTCTGAAGTCCTCTACATTCTTAATAACTTTTGTTTAACTGGTAAACTGTAAGAGATAGACAAAAACTTGCTACACAAGAAAGTAGATTTTTAATACAGGGGTCTCAAAACATATACTGCCGATGAAATTTTGGTGTCGTATTTTTTAGTGAATTGCGTTACCTTCTCTACCCATTGTGCACGTGGTAGAGAAAATAATATAACCCAATTACGTTAAATAAATGCTATTAACCGTTTTGAAGATATTCGTTGTTATTGATTTGTATTTTTAAATACTCCATACGCCCTTCTGTGTGCCAAGTTGATTATTCTTTGTAATATTATATTCAAATTTAATTGATGTATACTTTGACTTGCACGAATGTGTCAAATGAATTTTTAGTATTTAACAATGACACAAGATCTATAAAGCCTGATGCTTTGATATTTTACACTCTAGTGCATAATTGTAAATTTTTGCATTGGAAATTCTATAACATATTTGTAAATAGGTATTGTAATTTGTTGACATTTATGAAGAGTACATAATACAATAATCATATTTTAGTTTTATATAATTACTAGTAGTAACTATTATGTCAATAATTAGAAGGCTATCATCTGACATTACATTAGTGTTACATATAATGAAATTATATATATTTATACATTTTAACAATAATTTTTGATACTTTTGTTTTAATGTGATTGCAAAAAGAAAGAAAGAAAAGGAAGTTCATGTGCTTTTATAGAGCACATTAAGTATAGTAGAGGCCTCAAATACTAATGGTGTGATTATATGTCTATTCTGCTGGTTTTGTAACCCAAGCTTTAAGCACGAGCTTTATACATTTTTCTTCCATAGTATATAAACATATGTATACATGTATATGTCTTGACAAGTGCTATGTTCTGTGACTTCCTGGCCTAAACGAACCTACACAATGCTTTCTAATCTAATGCAAAGAGTATGGAATTTCAAAGACAGTATTTATAGGAACCCACTTTTTAAACATTTGACTATTACTTCAGCCTCCTGTAAGAAATGTGTAATTGAACTATTTCTACGAATGTTTATATAAATTAACGTGAAATAGAAACATAAGGTTTTGCAAGAATATTCTGCAGAAGCTAATAGGCAAACAAGTAAACGATATGGGTAGAAAACATCACGTGAACGTAAGACGTATAATTTATGTTTGTTTGCTAATATTAGTTTTCATAGTAGGAATGAATATGTTATAATTTGTAGGTTTAGCTGAAGTATTTGAAAATCATACCACCTGTCTGCACACCTGGCTGTTAACTGGCATTTTCCCAAGTGTTGGGCTGCTGCATCATCTGTCTGTCGGCAAGGTTATACGTCAGAAAAGCGAAATACCTCATTGAAATCCACAGTTTGACTCATAGTTTTATCCACTTCCGAACTATTCCTTGTTCTATCTATACAGGTTATTTCGAAACTATCCCAACGAATATAAAGTTATACTTGAAATAGTTTAAAGTTCGTTGTCGCATCTTCTAAACTATTTTAGGTATATTTCTATGTAACATTGAGAATTTCATCATCTTAAGATTGAGCAGTACAGGAGTATGCCTACATACACCTCTAAAGGTGTTCTTGGCGACCACGTGTCATGAAAACAAACGAATTTCTCTTTGTTTGTTATCAGCAAACCTGTCCTAGCTTTCAGGTAAATGGGCAAAGGGCAGTTAACTACTAAAAGATTACTGATGATTCGGATAGATTTGAGGTTGTTCTTGATTGCGAAACATACGCATTTTACCCTAACCACGAGTATCTTGTACTTATTATCCAAATCATATTGTAATTATGCTGATAGTACACTATCAACAAATTACTGTAAATATTAATAAGAACTTGCTGTTAAAAGCACTACTGTTTCATTCAGAGGCCGATTCCAGAAAGTTCAAAATACATATTTTATTTGTGATGTAAATATCTTTAATATACGGTATTTTAAACAAAATCATTAAAACACTTTTGAGAAAATCAACATTTTCGAAAACTTTTCCGTGTTAAGGGTAGTTTGGGGCAGGGGAACTTTCTTGAAAATCCTCGTGTCGCATCCTTGGAAGATACCGAACTTAAACACGAAGTTTGGTATTTAACCGACTTTTTGTTTTTGCGCTATACTGTCCACAGACATACACAAACCTTTTTCTAATAATTTTTTTTTCGGATTTAGGGGACCTCAAAACATATTTCCGGTGAAATTCGGTATCGAATTTTTGGGTGGAATACATTACCTTGACTATCCATTATCTCTAGGGTAAACCGTTAGTCAAATCTTTTAAAAACTGGTCGCTGTGTTATTGAAATTCGGTTCTACTTTTATTGCCAGAAGTGAAACAAAATAAAAACGGTTGACAACTTCTTGTTTGAGAAAGGATAAATAGTTTAAAATTTAAAACAATAACAAGGAGTATCTCGGAAAGGGTTAACTCCTCAAAACGTTTTGTACAAATTGCGCGTTTTAACGAGACCTATATTTTTACTTTCTCTATACGTACTATGTACATAGTGTATAGAGAAGGTATTGTATTCCACCCAAAAATTTGATACCGAGATTTCACCGGAAATATATGTTTTAGGGCCCACTGTATCAAAAAAAAAAAAAAAACACTTTCAGAAAAAAGGTCCGTGTGTGTGTATCTGTGTGTCTGTGAACACGATAGCTCAAAAACGAAAAGTCGGTAAAATACCAAAGTTGTTATTTAAGTTTAGTATCTTTCTGGGATGCGACACGAAGATTTTGAGAAAAATTCCCCCGGCCCAAAATACCCTTTATATGGAACTTTTTTCGAAAATGTTGATTTTCTTAAAAATGGCTCTAACGATTTTGATTAAAATTTCTATATTTAAGATATTTACCTGACGAATAAAATATATATCTTGAATTTTCTGGGAATAGCCTCTGAAGACTAGTTTATTCAGGATTAGTTTTACGAAATTTTGCATAACTGCTAAGCTGTAAGAGATGGACAAAAACTTACAACAAAAACAAAAAAAAAAAACAAAAAAAAAAAAATGTAGAGCGCGTTAAAACACACAATTTATGTTGTATACATTTTTTCGTGGAGTTGATCGTTTTTGAGATATTCCTTATTTCTGGTTTCAGCTGTGAAAAACTATAATTTTCTCATACAGGAATTTGTCAACTCTTGTCCATACAAACAAAGTAACTTCAGACATATGGCAACCAGCTTTTGCCTGTCAATTTAACCTATGGTACTCCCTTATTTCGCTTCTACTTACAAGGAAGCAAGTAATAAAACTATTTGTGTTAATTTTTTCTCGATTACCATGAAGTAAATAGAAGCATAAACTTTTTAACAATAATTTGTTGCAGAGATGTAGAGAAAGTGATGTGAATGGAACATATCAGATTTTTTTGTGTAATCTCTTACAACATCAGTTATCCTTCCCAGAATATTCAGGATATACATTTTTTTTGTCGTGTAAATATATTTAATATACGGAATTTTAATCAAAATCGTTAGATCAATTTTTAAGAAAACAATATGTTCTAAAGGTTTTCCATATAAAGGGCAGTCTGGGATGGGGAAATTTGCTTGAAAATCTTCGTGACACATCTTTCTTTCTCCTCGTATGGAGGACTTTCACTCCCAGGACTTACAAGCCAGCGTCTGGGGTCAGACGCCTGTTCAGGAGCAGAGACTCTGGATCAGAGAGATAGGTTATCAGCCAGTTCCTGGTATGAAAGTGAGAAATTAATGATAGAAATTACGGTGAAATGGATGACAGGGAAGCTGCTTATGTAGCTTTTGGTGGAATAATGGCGGGGAAAACCGGAGAACTGGAAAAAACCGCTCTGACGCCACTTCGTCCACAGCAAATCCCACATGTGGCCCCCTGAGATCACGCCCGGGCCGCCTAGGTGAGAGGCAAGCTATCTAACCTCTCGACTACGGATCCTTGGGAAGATAATAGTTCCGTTTTGGGGCTATGCAGCACACACGAACTTTTTCGCGGTAAAGCATACGTACTAATGAACCCCATTCAACCCTCTACGAAAAACTTCGCCTTTATCCCAGAAAACACAATACTAATTTCTTACATATTAACCAATAATTTTATCATAAGTAATATAACGAGAACTTCAACTTTTATCGATAAATTCGAATTTATCTAGAGAAAAACTGTAGCTCGAGTTGTACTAAAAAGACTATTTCGTGAACAAAATAACAATGATTAGCCTATATGGACACGAAGAATAATATACCTAAAATCCCATCTGTCTTGACGTATGTTTGCACCGAAATCACTGCAACTTGATGCCCATATCATAAATCATGGCCTGTTGCATACAGAATTCATTGAACTGGTTCCTCTCTCTCTCTCTCTCTCTCTCTCTCTCTCTCTCTCTCTGTCGTTCTCTCTGTTGTTTTTACTATTCTGTGGCTTTGAGTTTTCAATTAATATGTCCATTTGAGCGATAGACTTTTCCCCAAAAATTCTGGAACTCCCCCCATTATGTACGGGAATATCACTGCACACTGATACTAGTATTATGAGACGAACATTAGTTGAGAGAGAAAACAAATGCACGTGGGTGCGATAAATTTAGAAAAACAGTTGCACGTGGGTATGATAAAAAAAGGACAATTAAAATGCACAGATAATGAGTTCCGACTGGTTGGAATTTTACTCGCCAATGTACTGGATTGGCCACTTCCTACGATCATGTGTCATGAACGAAATAGTTTCCATAAATTCCTCTTATTTCCATCAATTACTCACATTGGGTGTATGTTACCAACTACAATTGAAGGATCGAATTTATGACTAGAGCAGGTTGCAGTATCTGAACCAAAGTATTCTTGTGATTTGCTTCAGATTATTAGACTTTGGTGCTGTGACCTCTTTTGTCCTTGGCGACGCGTTGCGGTGAAGTAAATATTCAGGTCTTTTGTTTTTGTTTGCCTGCTTCGTTATTTTATTTATTTTTTTTTCCTCATCGCTTTTGCATGTCTAGATTCCGATGCATAGATACCAGCTGTTTTGAATTTCAAACAAAAATATGTTTATAATTGAGAATGACAGGAGTTAACAAATTGAAAACGATGAATGGCTCTAGAAAGTATTCTTTCAACTTTAAAAATTAGTTGTGTTCCATTCACATGACTTTCTCTACATATTCTGGAAACAAACTATTCTTACAAAAGATTATTTATTTGTCTACATCATGCTGAACGAGATAAACATTAGCACAATTGGTCTTATTGCTTGCTTCCTTGTAAGTAGAAGGGAATATACCTACTAGTCTAAAGCGGTAGTCAAATCTTTTAAAAAGTCGCCATGTGAAATTCGGGTCGCTTTGCATGGCTAGGAGTAAAACAAAAGAAGTGTGAAAAGAAACATGATTTCTCGTTTGAGAAAAGTTTAAGTAGTTAAAATTGAAATGAATAACAACGAATATCTTGGAAACGTTTAACTCCAACAACCAAAAAAAGATATATAACACAAACTGTGTGTTTTAACGAGATCCATATAGTTTGTGCAGTAAGTTTTTGTTATTTCTTATGGTTCATCAGTCACACAATCACCCGGAATAGAGAGGATTTCCGAGGCTATTCCCGGAAAATTCAAGATATACGTCATGAAAATATCTTTAACATATGGCATTTTAATAAAATTCGTTAGAGCCGTTTTTGAGAAATTCAAAGTTTTCAAAAAATGTTCCATGTAAAGGGTAGTTGTGGATGGGGGACTTTCTTGGAAATCTTCCTTGGAAGATGCTGAACTCAAATACCAAGTTTAGTATTTAACGGAATTTTCGTTTTAGAGCTATGCAGCACATACACAAACACATAGATTTCCTTCTAAACATGCTTTTTAGGGCTCAGGGGATCTCAAAAATATATTTCCAGTGAAATCTGGTATCGAATTTTTGGGTGGAATACAATATTTTCTCTATACACTATGTACAAAGTACGCGTAGAGAAAGAAATAAATGTGTAAATTTTATTTGTGGAACCTACATCCACTCGATTAATCTGCCATAAACAGTTGATGCTAAAAGTAGGTCTTTTTTCAGATGTCAGTAGTGTTAAAGTTAGACAATTCTTCCACTCAGTGTATAACATTTAAACACTGCAATGTAGCCACTTCGGTTTATGCGTCCAGGGCCTCATTCATGTAGACTATGACTCTGAAAGCTTATATCGATCCATAAAATGGCGGATGAGTTGGATGCCATTAACATATGCAAGCAGTGAGAGATCAAAATTACAACTGCTACACTGCCAACATTGTATCGAATGCTTTCGTTCTGTACGAGTAAGTCTTCATGTTGTCAGTAATGATGCTAAGCAAGGCAACAACTGAATATCGCAGACCATTAGGCATGAACTCGTGAAATAAATTAAAGAATGTATTTATAATTATAAAATGTCTATAAATATTGAGAACTGTCTAAAAATAGTGTATTGCACACGTGTTAAAATTGTTTTATATTGTTCGTAGACAACCTTCCTATTCACAAAATAAAACACAACTTTTACCACTTGTATCATAAATAACTAATCTAGTACAAGTTTTTCTGCTTCATGCTTATCTTGATTGCTTTTGTAATCAGAGTTTGTTACAGAATCGTTAGAAAACGTCAAGTGAATGAAACACATTCCACTTTTTTTTTTTTTTTTTTTTTTTCATTTTATTGTTATTGTACATTTTTTGGAAATGTCGCAGGTTTTCAATTTGTTCAAGTGTGATGTTTAAAACATATTGTACATGCATTTAATAGCAGATTGTTTGGTATAATATCTCGGTGAAAATGGGTTTTGATCTGACAGGAAATAATGCCAAAGTTAGATTATCAATTCAATTTTTTGGATGCCACAATGTTCTTCTCCGTAAATTTAAATTACATGTTAGGCCATTGCAACTATTACATAAAAATGTATACTTCGTTATTTTCACCTGACTTTCTAT
The DNA here is from genome assembly GCA_030762935.1 of Hymenopus coronatus. NCBI lineage: Eukaryota > Metazoa > Arthropoda > Insecta > Mantodea > Hymenopodidae > Hymenopus > Hymenopus coronatus. Next base: position 16,572,642 of record CM060895.1, read on the forward strand.
ATCTACTATCATTTATTAGATTTTCTATTTAATGTTGTGTAAAAGATTCCTTTACTGTATGCTTAAACGTTATACTGTATTAAAATGAGCTATTTAGGGTTTAAAGTAGCAGTTTATTAAAAGGAGCTACTTAGAGTTGAAAGTAAGAGGTTGTATTAAAAGGAGTTCCTTAGGATTGAACAATTTGTAGACTATATTAAAAGGACTTATTTAGGTTTGAAAGTAGCAAAAGGGTTGTTTAAGGTTGAAAAATTAGTAGACTGTATTGAAAGGAGAGTTTAAGGTAGAAAAATTAATAGACTGTATTAAAAGGAGCTATTTAGTGCTGAAAGTAGCAAGTTGTAGAAAAAGGAATTACTTAAAGTTGAACATTTAGCATACTATATTAAAAGGGACTATTTGGGGTTGAAAGTAGCAGGTTGTATATAAAGGAGGTATTTAGGATTGAAAGTAGCAGGTTGTATTATAAGAAGCTATTTAGGGTTGAGAGTAGCAGGTTGTATATAAAGGAGGTATTTAGGATTGAAAGTAGCAGTTTGTATTAAAAGGAGCTATTTAGTGTTTAAAGTAGCAGTTTGTATTAAAAGCAGCTATTTAGCGTTGAACATTTAGCAGATTGTGTTAAATCGAGCAATATAGAGATGGAAAATTAGCAGATTGTATTAAATTGAGCTATATATGGTTGAAAATTTAGCATATTATATTGAATTGAGCTATATCGGGATGAACATTTTCAGATTGTATTGAATTGAGCTATATAGGGATGAACATTAGCATATTGTATTGAATTGAGCTATATAGGGATGAACATTAGCATATTGTATTGAATTGAGCTATATAGGGATGAACATTAGCATATTGTATTGAATTGAGCTATATAGGGATGAACATTTTCAGATTGTATTGAATTGAGCTATATAGGGATGGAAATTTAGCAAATTGTATTGAATTGATTTATATAGGGTTGAAAACTTAGCAGATTGTATTGCATTGAGCTATATAGGGATGGAAATTTAGCAACTTGTATTGAATTGATTTATATAGGGTTGAAAACTTAGCAGATTGTATTGAATTGAGCTATATAGGGATGGAAATTTAGCAACTTGTATTGAATTGATTTATATAGGGTTGAAAACTTAACAGATTGTATTGAATTGAGCTATATAGGGATGGAAATTTAGCAAATTGTATTGAATTGATTTATATAGGGTTGAAAACTTAGCAGATTGTATTGAATTGAGCTATATATGGATGAAAATTTAGCATATTGTATTGAATTGAGCTATATAGGGATGAACATTTTCAGATTGTATTGAATTGAGCTATATAGGGATGGAAATTTAGCAAATTGTATTGAATTGATTTATATAGGGTTGAAAACTTAGCAGATTGTATTGAATTGAGCTATATAGGGATGGAAATTTAGCATATTGTATTGAATTGATTTATATAGGGTTGAAAACTTAACAGATTGTACTGAATTGAGCTATATAGGGATGGAAATTTAGCAAATTGTATTGAATTGATTTATATAGGGTTGAAAACTTAGCAGATTGTATTGAATTGAGCTATATAGGGATGGAAATTTAGCATATTGTATTGAATTGATTTATATAGGGTTGAAAACTTAACAGATTGTACTGAATTGAGCTATATAGGGATGGAAATTTAGCAAATTGTATTGAATTGATTTATATAGGGTTGAAAACTTAGCAGATTGTATTGAATTGAGCTATATAGGGATGGACATTTAGCAAATTGTATTGAATTGATTTATATAGGGTCGAAAACTTAGCAGATTGTATTAAATTAAGCTATATATAGATGAAAATTTAGCATATTGTATTGAATTGAGCTATATAGGGATGAAGATTTTCAGATTGTATTGAATTGAGCTATATAGGGATGGAAATTTACCAAATTGTATTGAATTGATTTATATAGAGTTGAAAACTTAGCAGATTGTATTGAATTGAGCTATATAGGGATGGACATTTAGCAAATTGTATTGAATTGATTTATATAGGGTCGAAAACTTAGCAGATTGTATTAAATTAAGCTATATATAGATGAAAATTTAGCATATTGTATTGAATTGAGCTATATAGGGATGAAGATTTTCAGATTGTATTGAATTGAGCTATATAGGGATGGAAATTTACCAAATTGTATTGAATTGATTTATATAGAGTTGAAAACTTAGCAGATTGTATTGAATTGAGCAATAAAATGATGAAAATTTAACAGATTGTGTTGAATTGAGCTATATATGGTTGAAAATTTAGCAGATTGTGTTAAATCGAGCTGTTGAGGGTGACTAACCGTGACGTACGAACTCTTTAGGTTAAGTTGAATGTCACATGACTAATTTGAGGTAATCGGCGTGAGGCAAAACCTTGGGTTAATAAAAATAACTACCATTCAAAATAATTCCCTGTTGGATTAGTATACCCTTATTAGATCATTTACCTAGCACGATACTTAACTTCACGTGACGTGCTAATGTCAAAATGGTGTGCCAAATGAAGAGTATGTATGTATGCTCGCCGGCTGGCATTAAGTGCCTGTTATTATTCATTACAAGTGACCTGCTTCTGTAATGACAAAACGGCAGGAATAGGTCGATAATACATAACGTTTATTCTTTGTATCTCCATATAGCGAGCGTATTGTGTATATAGAGGGCATTCCACTAGAGTGCCACAATTGGCATGCTCAAGTGTATATGCTGGTAGATGCTCTATTAAAAGCTACATCCTCATACAGATTTACTGGCCTGTAAAAGAATTCTTGCGGGAGGAAAATCTGGAACACCGGCGGCGCTGATACGATCTTGGTAATAGACAATTTCGTTAACAAACATGTTTACTTTCTGGACCTTGTATGAGTAGTACAAACGAATGTAGGTACTTACAGAGTACCCAGAGAAAGTATTGTATTCCACCCAAATTCGTTACCGATGTTTCACCGGAAATATGAATAAGAAAATATCCAATATCCTCACCCCAACTACCCTTTACATTGAACAAACTGAAATTTGGAGAGTAAGAGGTCAGGAATAATATACGTGAGAACCTAAAAATCCGGGTCTAGTTTATATTCTATACCTACACTAATTTAAATACATTTTATAAATATGTAAAATCTCGGTATGGAATATTTGGGTGGAGTGCAATACCTACCTTCCCTACCTATGTACTATTAGTTTGGGACATGAATCCATAACTGATACGTCTGCACCCTTTATAATAACCACCCCTCCACTCACAAGTAACTCTTTCCAGACTTATCATTAAATATAAATTCAACCCCCCCCCCCAAGAGTGCAAATAAAGAATTGTTTTTAAATTTGAGTTGAATAGTGACATTTCTGATGGTTGAAAACGTCAGTAATATAAAACCCGCTATATACCTACTCAATGTAAATGCGAGAATGTTATTACATAAAGACGCAATGGGCAAAAACAAAATAATGAATATACTCGGAAAAAAGTATTCCCGCCTCGGTAGTGTGGGGGTAGCGTATCTGCCTCACATTCGTGGGTTCGAATCTTGCTTAGAGTGGGTTACCCGGATAAGGCTTTTTTCGGTGTTTCTCTTCCCTGAGAAGTCTTTAAGCTCCATGCACCCCGAGATGAATTGAGCACCATTTCACCGATATGACCAACCAGGTTAAACGACTAAAGCATAGCGACAGCTTTAAAAGATTTGACCGTCGCTTTAGTCCAGTATATTCCCATATTTCCTTTCTACTTATAAAGAAACTAGGTACTAAAAAGTTTCTGGTAATATTTACGTATTTTGGTTAGCATTATGTAGATAAAAGAATAATCTTTTATAAGAATAGCTTGTTGGCATCATAGATAGAGAAAGTCATGTGAACGGAATACATCAGATTTTTCCCCCAGAAATGTTTTAGTGTTGCACTTAAGTGAATGTTTTGATTCTAAATTATTGTATTTGAAAAATTGATTAGAACTCAACAAATTTAAATTTCATTTGTCATCGCGTGGAAAATGCATTTGACTCGATTTTCACTTTTACTTTCTCTACCGCATAAATACATAGGTAGAGAAGGTATTGCATTCTACCCAAAAATTCGATACCGAGATTTACATGCTAGAAAATGGACTTCTAAGCGCACTTAAACACCATTGGTGTGGGCCGGGTTTGAGCCCGCGATCTTGAGATCAGAAGACCAACTGAGCTAATCAGACCGACTACAAGGAGAAAGAAAGAAAGAAATTAGAAAAGGTAGATTTCCTTAAAACACAATTTATGTCAAATACATTTTTTTACAATTAACCATTTCCGAGATATTCCTTATTATTGGTTTCAGTTTTTCAATACTTATGCATTTCTTAAATTGAAAACCGTAATTAATTTTTATTTGTCCTGGTTAAGCAATGAGAACGCAATTTCAAAGCCATCACATTACGACCAGGTTGTAAAATATTTGACTATCGCGTTAGCTTAGTGTATTCCCGTTATATCTACAGGAAAATATGCAATAGAAGCATTTCTGGAAATGTTTTATCTCGATTAATGCAAAATATACAGAAGAGTAAGAATTTTTAAGAATGGTTTGTTGAATGGGTAGAGAAGGTCATGTGAACGTAACACATGCAATTAAAATACCGTTTTCTCAGAAATTAATAAAGTGCATAGAACCACTAAAATAATTTTCTGTTATAATTATGCCGAACAAATTTATGGCAAAAGTTTATATTAACTGTTGAAAATTTGTGGAAATTGGCAATCTTATCGAGTATATGGTAAGAATTAACAGAAAGATGCTGTACTATAGATACAGTTAACTACATCCACTGGAAATATGAGTGTAACATTATCGTCTTGGAACATGATATCTTGACCTTAACATGCACCGTAGTGTCGATATGATATAATTACAATATGATACATGTAACAAAATAAACGTACCAGTATAAAGTGTTTCTTAAAACAAATTCAGGGCCTAAGTACTGCTAAAACATGCCATGCTTTGATTCAAATCTTTTAAGACTGCAAAAGGCAAAGGTAGGAAAACGGACTGCTCATGACTAGGTCGCTTGCATGTTTCTTCTCAAAACTACTTATTTCATTATTTCAAAATGCTCCAGGCGTCTCAGTTTTTGTTTAAATACAACTAAAATCTCACAATGTGCAGACGTATCTATTGTAATATTACAAACAACAAAATTATCTTAAGACCACTAGTAATTTTTAAAAAAGTATACCTACTTGTGTGAAAAAGTGATTAATTTTGGAGTCAAATTTTCTAACCTAAACAAATTATATTATTTTAGCAATGAAATTTGTTAAAATATCCTTCTTAAAATTGTGGATGGCTCAAAACTCCAATTCAGAAAATGCCAACCAGTTTTCACAAATGTTTAGGCGCGTGGAATACTTCGATCACGCAACAGATTTACTTATAACATTTATGAAATAGTTTATTTCTTCCAAAGCACTTATTCAATTTGAATGAAATTTGGTTTTCATATTAACAGTGTAGTCACAGTAAAGCTTTCAGAAAAATTTGTACAGAAATGTTGAAATTTGGAATTTCAGTCCCAGTATGTCAACGAGATCTACGTTTGTTGTGTGGTAAAAGTTTGTATGCATAAAAGTATCTGAAGCGTTACATTTACGCAGCATAAGGCTGTGCTCACCTTACTCTATTTGTTAACGCAATCTCCATTCCGTCAGGATATTTATCGCCATGTGGTACCGGTTTTTAGTGCCGATGTTATACTTTTCTACCGCCAAAGAACTTATTCATTTTTTTAATGTACAAAATGTTCGGCCAATCGAATATTATAGGCAAATAATGCAAGTGTATAGTGATAATGAAATGAACGAGTCTTCAGTGAGGAAATGGCGCATACTTTACGAGTAATCAAGGAAGAACAGACAAAGACCAGAGTGGGAGTTCGACAATCATTACGAAGGAATTGAAAGAAAATAGTGATGAAAGAATTCAGAAAAACCGATATTTCACTTTGGTCACCATACATGACTTTTTGGGTGGAAAAGATTTCGCAACCGGTGAAAACGTCAACATCTTGGTTCAGATCTTTAGCGTTGGAAGAGTATAACATAGGCATTGAAACACTGACACCACGTGACAATAAATAAATTGATAGTAATAGCGATTACGTTGAGAAATAGATTCAGATACTGTAACTTTGTTAATAAAGTTTTGTGTTCATATCTTTCGTTATTATTTAGTTATGCCAAATCGTCTGTCACTTTCTGGATCGCCCTCGTAATTATATTAATGAAAAAATCCGGTGTGTTCCATTCACATGACTTTCTCTACATCTCTGCAACAAATTATTGTTAAAAAGCTAATGCTTCTATTTACTTCATTCTGATCGAGAAAAATAAAGTAGCAGAAATAGTCATATTACTTACTTCCTTGTAAGTAGAAGCGAAATAAGGGAGTATCATAGGTTAAAGTGATAGTCAAAAGCTGGTTGCTATGTGACTGAAGTTCCTTTGTTTGTATGGACACGAGTTCACAAAGTCTTGTATGAGAAAAGTATGTGTTTTATAGCTGAAACCAAAAACAAGAAATATCTCAAAAACAATCAACTCCACGAAAAATATGTATATAACATAAATTGTGTGATTTAAAGTGCTCTACATTTGTTGTGTGGTAAGTTTTTGTCCATCTCTTACGGTTTAGCAGTTATACAAAATTCTGTAAAAGTCAAGCAGAATAAAGTAGTCTTCAGAGGCTATTCAAGACATATATATTGTTTATCAGGTAAATATCTTTATTATTCATATTTTAATCAAAATCGTTAGAGCCATTTTTTGAGAAAATAAAAAATTTTGAAAAAATGTCCATGTAAAGGGTAGCTGGGGGTGGGGACGATTTTCTTGAAAATCTTCGTGTCGCATTCCTGCAAGATACCAAACTTAAATACCAAGTTTGGTATTTACCGGCCTTTTCGTTTTTGAGGTATGCTGTTCACAGACATACACACGCGCACACACTCATACGCACGCGGACCTTTTTCCAGAAATGCTTTTGTTTTTTTTTTTGATTCAGGGGGACCCAAAACATGTATTTCCGGTGAAATATCGGTATGGAGGATTTGGGTGCAATATAATACCTTCTCTATGCACTTTGCACATAGTACGTGTAGAGAAAGTAAACAATGAGAAAAAGAAAGTGGCGCAAAAACACTGTTGAATAACCACAAATGCCACAGTTTGTAATGATGATTCCTCGTGAATGCAGCTGAGGACTTCCATGTTGACATCTTCGGGAAGCCTCATTGCTATTTAAAAAGAAATCAGTTGGGAAGAAACACAGCTGTTAAAGTAACTTTATTCTAACTTTGTTTATGCTCAATAACCAACATACGAGCGTAAAACTACTACCAAAAAACGAGCGAAGGAAAGTGTTAACTTAAAGAAGCTCTTTATTTTATTGCTATTTAAAGAGAAATACCTATGGGTAGGTAGATTTAGACTGAAAAGTTCAGTGTCATAGCCAGAATTTGAACCACGGATATCTCGGTCTCCAGTTGGTTGCTCTAACCACTGAGCTAAATTCCAACTGACTTGCATGTTTCCCGGTAAATCACAAATTATTTTGAAATGATAACCCTAATAGCGACGTACAATGCCACAAATACTTGAAGTCCCCAGCTTCACAGTTTTTCAATCCAACTCTTACTTATCCAGCTCCTGTCCCGCTCGGCTCGTGGGAAAAAACAATTGACCTAATAGCTGGCTAAACTATGAAGCCCGGGACTTAAAGTACTTACGCCATTGTACGTCATTTCAAAATAATTTGAGATCACCTTGTGGTTTACTGTGAAACGACGAGGAATTTAATGGCGTACCGGCACATTGCCATGGTAGCTCAGTGGCTAGAGTAACCGGCTAGAGATCGGGAGATCCGTGGTTCAAATTCCGGTTATGGTATTGCATTTTTCAGTTTGACTCTACCTATCCAACTCCTGTCCTACATACGGCTTGTGTGAAAAAATAATAAATTAACAGAGATGCTTATATTTATTTTCATATTGACTATTGCAGAACGGCAAGTGGAGCCTGTCCGGATCATGGAGGCAGGTAGAGGGCGAAGTGGAAGACCACCACTTATAACCATGAACACATTGGATGGTCTTCGGGAAGACGATGTCCTAAATGTGCCCAACACGCCGCCTATCGCCGGCCCAGAGATCGACACCGATCTGGATATGGAGCCTGCAGACTCTGGGATTGATGACGGGCTTCTGCCACCTAAACCTCCAGGCTCTCCAAGACGAAGAGGTTCTTCACCTGGAGGCCGCCGTCCCTCTGTACCTTTCCCTGCTTACCCAGTTCATCCAGAAGATGGGCCGAACTTCAACCCGGTATGTTGATATACTCATTACTTTCATTATAGAGAGGAGGTTTAAAGCTGGATCATGGTAGTTGAGCTGTGTTTGCTGGCCCAATGAGCAATCAACCCTCCGAGGTGTGAAATGGGAGGTGAAATAATTAAATCTTTTGAAACTGACTGGTAGTAAGTGGAAGCAATATGGGCTATTAACTTAGGTGGCAACTTATGGAGGGAGCAAGGCACTTTCTGCCCCTATAACTTGAATACTAGGGACATTACTCTGCCAACAATTTCTCTGAAAGAATCTACCCTCCCCTCCTCCCAGAAAAATTCAGTGATCGGTTTTCAAAATAAGTGGTGATGAAAAATGCAATTCACTTTGTACATTTTCAATCCAGTGGCAGCTGCTCAGGCATGCTACAAGGTGGTGCCAAGCAACTATTGTTACAGTAAAATTCTTAAAATACATGTTTATTCTTGCAGTGGAATCAATCTATTGAGTAATTTTGTGAATAACTGGTATATTTCATACATACTACCAATATAACCCTACAGTCCCAACCAATGTGAAGAATAAAAATATTGAAATAATGTCCTGTAGTTTTGAAACCTAATTACATTATTAAATTCAAAACATGTATGTTTGTTTATAAGGATATGTTAGTGTCTATTTCTGCACTGGATTTAACCAAACATCCAAATAGGTTTCAAAGAGCATTGGCATTAACTGCAGCAAGATGGTCACAGCATTAAGAGGAGGATTTAGATGTGGGCAATGCATTTGTTCGTTGTCACCTCAAGGTACTGTGCTCTGGCCGGTGGAACAGAGACTGTATGTCAGATCAACATTAACACCACTTCCACCCATAAGCAGCTATATATAGCCAACTATAAATGAGCGCTCTAGCCTTATACCCATTCACTTATGAGTTCTGGAACTGATGCAAGCTTCAGAAAATTACTGTCAGATCGTGTGGCACAGGCATTTCTTTTTTATTTAATGGTGGTGCGATGGTACTACCTCAGGAGCCGCCCCTGCTTAAATCAATTTAAAGTAATAACATTGCATCCACTTTTCAAGTTCATGACTAATCTCACACAGCCAGATTTTAAAATTATTTTTGTTATTTGTGTGGCCATGTGTAGTCACCTAACACTGTTGCTGTCATCCACTGTCATTGTAAAGAAGCCGTGAACTTGTATCTTCATTTGGTGGCAGAGGAGTTTATAAGCAGAAATTCATTTTATAGTTTTAGTAGTATTCAACGCCCATTCTTATTGTATACACCACCACAGGCTTGAACTCTGATATACATGAAATGTTAATCAGGGAAGGAAACATTGCAAAATAGAAATGGAAATGGAGTTTTATTTAAGAACGCTCTTTAACTGCTGTGGTTCTCAGCGTACCATTCTATATTGGGCATGAAAGACTGATTAATTTTGCTCAAAGGTGTCTTTTATCAGGCTTGAGGTTCTTTTATGTGTTGTAAATCTACGACACAGGACCAATGGCATTACTTCCCTTCCAAAGGAAGCCATACTAATGATTTTTACACCCCAAAAAAACCCTTTGTCGTCTGCTGGGTTTGAACCTGTCACCTTGCATGTATGAAGTTAGCATGGTAACTATTACACTATAGAGGGCAACAGGAAATATTCCAAGTCTTAAGTTTAAGGTACCTACCCTCCTTGGCATTTGCCAAATATGAAGAACTGAGGAAAACCTGTAAAAATCCTGTCAGGGAGGATGGTCTGGGAGTTAACCACAGATTTCCCACTCATTAGTCATGGCTTAATGACCTTGGCACTAGTTTTATAGGAATTAATGTGCTGCAACACTTTTGCCAGAAAACGGTAAGTTAAGATTCAACAGACCTATGTTTTATTCAAATTTTAAATTAATCAACTATTTATTTAATTTTCAGGCAATCTGCATTTTACTACGATTACTTTTAATTGCATTAAATATTTTATTAATATCCAACCTTATTGCACAATCCTACAGACACCATTCTCTGACAGGCTACATGATGCGATGTGCGAATTTTAGCTCAGGAGTACAAATGTAAACCAGAAGGGAAAGTTAAAATGCTCATTTTCAAATGCAACATGTATAATTCTCTAACAGGAAGGTTTCAGTAGCTGAGAACACTATCAAGCTTCATGTTTCCCATTTCCGATCCTAACATACTGTAATCTTATGGTGCGTATGTTTAATTGTAGAGTAGGCCATGACCCAGAGCATGCCAATTGTTGCAGATTGGAAAAACAAACCACTGTAGCTGCAGGTTTCCATTCTCAGTTTTGTTTATGTTCTGAATTCTTTCAACTGGTTTACAAATTATAGAGAAGCTACTTTTTCAGAATTCCACTGTATCAAATGTTAAAGTTGGTCAACTGCATTCAGACAAAAAAATGTCATTCATTGGTTCTAGACAAATGATATCTAAAATTACAAAAATCAATACAAATGAGAACACCACTTTCTGCTAAACTCACTTTATTCCACACTAGGGCATTCAAAATAATATAACATGTTACACTTTAGGTACACTGCATATGCTTCTCTGTTTTAGCATTTGTCACTCACTAGATTGACCTTTTTAACTAACTTCAGCAGGGTCGGTCTCTCTTAAATATCCTGCAGCGAGTTGTGAAAGTTCCAGTGGTAGGAATTACGGGAAATCATGTTTCTTCTGTCTAGAGTACATTGAAAGTAGAGATTAGGAACATTTGGGAATGTTTTGCAGGGAAGCAAACAAAAGCCTTTATTTGTCCAGCTATTATGTTCATTGTGCTATGGTTAGAGCAGGACAGACAGCTGTCTCTTTGGCAGATAGACCTGGACCACCATTAAAATATTCTATGTTGTTTTCAGTATAGTAACTAACATGCACTTTCATTACATTTCCAACTTCAATCTGCCTTGTTCTTTTTCATATTCCGCATTTATTTCAGAGCAAGAGGAGCAGAATTGAGAGAGGGGTGCATTTTGCTTAGAATCTGACATCATGATGTCACGTCTGCAAAACTGGCAGTGCTCCACATGCAGAACACTTGCATAGCAATTTTGATGCTCTTATTGCTTCCATTGTGGTTGGAGTAGAAATAGAATTTTTTATATGAGTAATAATGTCAAAAATAAATAATATGCTTTCTGAAAGCCTCTCACCATTTTTCCTTTGCCATCACCAAATAAAATTATGTCGCTTTCCAGGATTGTTCTTTAGTACATTTGTTGCACTAATTAGTTCCTATTTTATCAGGCAGTATTAAGTTTTTTTTGTTGTTTTAGTGTTTAATGCCCACTTTAACTACTTATGGCACCGCAGGCGGTGACACTGATGATACATGAATGAAGATGGAGCACCGGTGGAATGCGATGATGGGGGAAAGCAGAGAACCCAGAGGAAACCCGCCCCAGCACTGCTTTGTCCACCACAAATCTCACATGTGGTTGCTTGGTATCGAACCCGGGCCATCTAGGTGAGAGGCAAGTGGTCTAACCACTCAGTCATGGCGCAGCCCCCAGTATTAAGTGATAAAGATAGAGTTGTGATAGAAGTTTCATAGCAGTAGAAATAACTCTGGGTTTTTACAGTGAATGATAATGCTTTTCTTTATTGCAGTTAGTGTTCTATTTATTCATTGAGCAAGTCAAGGATATATTACAGAACTGTATACATACAATTATAGATTTCATATTTGTTACACAAAAAAGTATAATTATGTACACAACACAATACAGTTATTTCTTAACCTCAGTAGCTTGAGAAGCAGAATCTCCAGAAAGAGAGTTACATTCCTGTAAAGTTATAAATAGGACTTGAAATAGACAAAATCCTTATGCAGCTTGTCAGAAGGCAAAGTTGATCTATGACTCAATGGAAGTATTCAATTAGACATTGCATTAATCCAAAAAAACAAAGGATATATTTGGCTCTAAAGTAGAACAACTCAAATGTATTGATTTAATTGTTTTTTCACACAAGCTGTGTATAGGAACAGGAGTTGGATAGGTAGAGTCAGATCGAAAATTGGGATTGTCATCTCAAAATAATTTGAGATCACCTTGTGGTTTACCAGGAAACATGCGAGTCAGTTGAGAAGTTCAATGCTATGCCTCCAGGTTGCCATGGTAGCTCAGTGGTAGAGATCCATGATTTAAATCCCAGCTATGGCATTGAATTTTTCAGTCTGACTCTACCTATCTAATTCAATTGTAATTCTCTCTGCCACTCGGCCTGAAACTTGCGTCCTCAGTTTGAAGTCTTAGCTGTCATTGATGAGACATGCCCAAAGCACAGGAGATGGAGAAGGGAAAAGATGGGCAGTGAAATGAGGCAAGATTGCCTTTCAGTGCAGTGGCACCACAGAATCTTATTCCCCATGCCTACATTTGAGTGTCATTAATGATCAGAGACTAGTGGTGTTTCAGCTTTCTCTGTGAAAAAGTTGCTGCCAACTACATTTCAGAAAAAAACATTCAGTTAAAAGCATTTTCATAGTCGATGATAAAACAAATAATTTTTAATAGTGCCTTTAATTTTCAAAAGTGGGTTGTAGTTCCCGGCATTAGTCTACATGTTACTTATTTAATCTACCTCCTGGGATGCTTTAGAAATAAATGCAGATGTTTTTACTCACAAAGCAAACAGGAAAAGTATAAAGTTAATTTTAGACAAATATTAGCTGTTATATTCTAAAGGTTTAGAGTGTATTTTGGTTCCATATGTAAGTATCAATGATATTTAACATAGTTTTGTTTTCCATACAAAGGTTTCTGAGATAATGTTTCAAATTATTTCATAATGATACTCGTTATTAACTGTGATTTTATTTGTTTCCATGCAGCATAGTCATTGGCATGTAAGTATCAGTAATTAACATTTTAATAAGTGAATCATTTTAACATTTTATTTTATTTCTTATACCTATCACAGCAACTAAACCCCATTCATTATTTTGAAGTTATACTGGTTTTGTGTGTTCCAAAACTTGCCTGTCAACTCAGTCCTGTGATGCTAAGATTGCTCCCTTCACCTTAAGCAAATGATATGCTCCCTCCACTGGTTACTTGTAGCTGCTACTTCTCTGTTCCCAGGAGAATGACCATGCACATTCTTCTGTGCATTCCCCCTCCACCAAGGCCAATTCATGGAGAACCAAATTTCCTTGGATCTGCTGCATGGAGAAAATAAATGAGTAGAGCTACCAATTATTATATCTTTCTTTATTTGACTGGCTAGTAAAATGTGACAACTTGTCATAAGTTTTGCTATTGTTTTGAATTGAAGGTATAACCTTTGGTCCTGGTATTAAATATCCAATCTGATATTCACCTTGGCAACTGAGGGAAACCACAAAAAAAGAAGCCAGAGTGATTGGCCCATGCATGGGATTTGAACTCAGGACCTCCCAAATGCAGGCCACAGAGGTTACCTCCTAGACCAACCTGCTCGATTGTATAGACTTGCTGCAATAGTTTTGAGGTCTCCTCTGTGTGCTGCTCTGCTTTCATTCATCTTTCATGTATAGTCAGTAAAATGTTTAGTATTGGAACCTGTTGAAAAATTCTATGCCACAGCCGGGATTTGAACTGGGTAAAAAACATATAATCAGTCAGAAGATTGAATGTCATACTGGCATGTTGTCACAGTAGTTCAATGGTTAGAGCAGCACGGGGAGTGGGAGAACCATGTTCAAATCCTGGCTGCAGTACTGAATTTTTAACTGGTTCCAGAATAAAAATCATTATTCTGTGTAATATTCAATATATATAAGAGAGGAGTGTTGCCATTATAATAAACTGTTGAGTGTTTACTGAAGGCAGCTAAGACTGAAACTCTTTCTCTCCTTGTACACATACCTGGTTCCTTCATTGTTCCTCACATTTGAAAATTCAGGCTTGGACCTTTAGTGTACAATGTATTTGTTTTGATTTTGCAGTCTGATCCGCGAGGTAGTGTGGATATCAATGTGTACCAGCATAAGAAGACTCTGGCTCAGGGCATGATGGACCTTGCCCTTCTCTCAGCAAATGCAAACCAGTTGCGCTATGTCCTAGAATCAGGATCATCACACCCGTATTTTTACCCAAGTCTCGTCATGATCAGCCTTAGTTTAATACTTCAGGTAAGCAAATATATACATAAGTATAAAATATTAAGTGAGTTGGTAAATGGTAATACTGCATCAATGAAAATTCCACTTACTTGTATGCATTTCTTTAGCTGGAATATACCACATAGATTGCAACGACTGTAATCTAGTATACATAGACAAAACTAAAAGAAATCTGGAAACAAAACTAAAAGAACATATAAGATGTTTTTACCAAAACCATTTAGATAAATCAGCAAGGGCACATCATTTCTGTATCTCAAATCATGACTTCACACCCAGTATAAAACTTTTAAAATCTATAAAAAAACAGCTACGAATTAGAAACCTGGGAAAAGATTCATATACACAAACATAAAGACGACATAATGAATTTCAAATTACTGCCTTCTACCACTCTTGGGAGATTCATCACTCTGTCACCAGAGAGCACCAGCAATCTACAGCCTCCCCTGGACAGGAAACGAAAGTGGCACGATCAGTTCGAGAATTGTTGATATAATGTGAACAATGTGTCCAAGTAAGTGGAATTTTCAGTGATGTAGTGTTACCATTTATTAACTCATTTATTATATGACTATGCATCACAGTTACTGCTTCTACTCTCTCAAATTAATGAACATGAGTATTCATACAGATGTAAATACAACTGAAAATGTTTTATTTTGAACATTTCTACTTTTAAAAATCTGAGGTGTACCATTCACATGACTTCCTCTACCTGTTCTGCAAACAAACTATTCTTACAAAAGATTATTCCTTTATCTACATATCATACTAATTGAGATAAACATTAGCAGAAATGATCCTATTACTTGCTTTCTTGTAAGTATAAGGAAAATAATGCAATACAGTAAGCTAAAGCAATAGTAAAATGTTTTAAAAGTTGGTTGTTGTGTGAAGCAATTGAAATTTGGTTCTCTTTGCATGGTTAGGAATAAAACAAAAGAGAGGTGAAACAAAAGATGACTTCTTATTTGAGAAAAGCTTAATTCGTTTAAAATTCAAACAATATCAAGGAATATCTCGGAGGTGGTTAACTCTGCAAAAAGACGTATATGATATAAATTGTATTTTTTATGAGTTCTACAGCTTTTGTGTAATAAGTTTTTGTCTATTACCAGTTATACGAAAGTCAACCAGAATGAAAAGGACTCAAAAGGCCATCCCTAAGGAACTCAAGATAAACATTTAATTTGCCACATAAATATCTTCAGTATGTGTCTTTTAATAAAAATCATTTGTCATTTTTTTAAAAAATCAAAAACTTTGAAAATTGTTTCATGTAAAGCATAGTTTAAGGTGCACGTACGCGTGCACACAACCTACACACTCCGTCACTCACTCTCACATATACATGAACCTTTTTCTAAAAATGCCTTTTTTATCTAGGGGTCCTCAAAACATGTATTTAGTGTGCAATTTTAGTAACTTATTTTTGGGTAGAATACAATACCTTCTCTGTCTACTATTTTCATTGTACATATGTACTAGATAATCTAAATGTGGAAACTTTTGTCACACATATGAATTCAAACACCCTATTAGCATACTATATATATTTGTACCTGATTTAAAGCATTATACAAACAATAAAATGTTTCTTGTCAAGGATTGCATATTATGCAGGACATAAGAATTTGTAAATGGTCACCTATTCTGTCTGTCCAGAATCTTAACAAAGGAAGGAAGACTTTGCTTACCCATTCTGCTCCCCTCCCCCAGTGCAATGCCATTAGTGAGTACAATAGAACCACACGCTTTGCAGGTTTATGAAGTCCAATCAGACTGGACAGGCTTTGGCATTCAGCTGTTTGTTAGATATACCAACCACTTCTATACCATCTTATGAATTATACATCACCAAGGGTGAAATATCTGCACTGCTATTTAACGCAATTGTAACATATTTATTTTTCAGCTGCACTTTATCTCTTCTCCACATGGTTTTAGACTTCACAATATGCTTTTATAGGCATGAAAAATATCAAATACAGAGGTATAAAATAGTAAAAATTTTAATTTTTTAGGACATGATTATTGTTTACTCTTGACAAAATTACATTCAGATGGGTAAAATGTTTTAAAACAGCAAAGAATAAATAATGCAGCATATTATGTTATCTCCTATTCCATCATAATAAAGTATTTGCTTTAAACTAGTGTATTTCTATTTCCCTTGCCCTTTTTGCTTTCTTTTTAAATAAAATAAAACATTATTAACATTAAATAGGATTCTTTATTTAAGTGATGAAAATTCCAGTGTCCTTATAGAGTCTTTCATTCATTCCTTTTTTAACTTACACACTATTGTTTCTGAGCAGCTGGTAGCTTTAGCTATTTCATTTATTCCCATACATAAATAATCAAAATAATCTCCCATTTAACTCCATATTGTCTTTTGAGATGGTTCATTGATTGATATCTAATGTTAAATACTTGACAATAAAATCATTAATTTTCTTGCACTCCAGTATTTAACTAAAGGTTGTAATCTTTTGTAAAAGTCGGACAATGTGTTATCTTGCACAATCCATTTCATCATTTAAGTTGCAGAAAAGACATATAGGAGTCTCTGCTATGCCAAATATGTAAAAGTATTTTTATAAACAGTTATGTCCTGTTATTAGTCTGAAGGTTGCTACTGCAGATTATTTTGGTAATGTAGAAATATTATAATCTTGTAAATTTGTCCATTGTTTTCCAGAATGTTTTGTTTGTGTATTCTTCATTGCTTTTGTTTGTATACTTATTTGATATTATTCTTTTAATAGAGCAAACTGTAATTAACCTAGGTGTTGATTTAGTGATAATTTTACTTGGTTTTTTGGCCAAAAATCTGCCATTTCATTGCTTTATTCCACAATGGGCTGGAATCCATTTGTCTTTGAAGAATGAGACAAGCTATACAGTGGAATCTGTGATGAAACATTTCTGCAAATGTTAACATGAAATGAAAAAAATATGATGTGTTCCATTCACATGACTTTCTCTACATTTCTGCAACAAATTATTATTAAAATGCTTAGGCTTCTGTTTACTTCATGCTAATTAAGAAAAAATTAGCAGAACCAGTCTTATTACTTTGCTTCCCTGTAAATAGAAGCGAAATAAGGGAGTACCATGGGTTAAAGTGACAGTCAAAAGCTGGTTGATATGTGACTGAAGTTCCTTTGTTTGTATGGATAGGAGTTGACAAATTCCTGTGTGAGAAAAGTATGTTTTTTAAAAGTGAAATCAAAAACAAGGAATAACTCAAAAACAATCAACTCCACAAAAAAAATGCATATAACATAAATTGTGTATTTTAATGTGCTCTACAATTTTTGTGTGAAAAGTTATTGTCCATCTCTTATGGTTTAGCAGTTATGCAAAATTCCGTAAAATTCATCCAGAATAAAGTAGTCTTCAGAGGCTATTCCCAGAAAATTCAAGATATACATTTTATTTGTCAGGTAAATATCTTTAATGGGTAGTTTGGGGTGGGAAGATTTTTCTCAAAATCTTCGTGCCACATCCTGGAAGATACTAAACATTTTTGAGCTATCGTGTTCACACACACACACACACACACACACACACACACACACACACACACACACACACACACACACACACAGACACACACACACACACATACACACACTCACACACGTACCTTTTTCTGAAAATTATTTTTTTGGGTACAGGGAACCCTAAAACATATTTCTGGTGAAATCTCGGTATCAAATTTTTGGGTGGAGTACAATGCATTCTCTATACACTGTGTACATAGTACATATAGAGAAAATCACATGAATGTATCACATACAATTTTATTTTCAGTTTTTTCAGAGAATTGCTATTTTTTATTTTCAGATTGCAGTTGGCGTTGGACTCATCATCAATAGTCGCTATAACATAAAGAAGGAAGGGCAAGTGTACAAGGCCAACAGAATCAACAATTGCACAGTAATTGGTATATTCTTTGTCACCATCATCAACGTATTCATCTCAGCCTTTGGTGTTGCAAACACACAGAACATTGAACCCATAAGACTCACTGATGATACAGAGATAGAGAACGCTACAGTTGAACAAGGGCTTCAGTTATGAGCAGTATCGTATTGAGAACAGGAAAGACCTCTGGTTCATGTGCCACAGAAACGCATGATAGAGAGTGTGTTTTAATGAAGTGGAATCTTATCGGCAGGTCTGTGATGTTCACTGTGAGAGTAAAGCAAGCACATGCTGATGCTGTGACAGTTTTCTGTTTAAGGGGAGACTATGTGGAAAAAATTGCCAAAAGAAATGATAATTTTAACTTTTGTGCAGTGTCGCTGACTGAAATATCCTCTTTAATTTATCCTTGTAGATACAATACAAGGGCAGTTCAGTAAGTACCCATATTAGAAATTAAGATACTTTTTTTTTCAAAAACAAATTATATATTTCTAAGGGTTACTACATAATCCTAGGGAAAGCATTGTTGCTTTATCAAAATAGCTGACTCATTTATAATACAATGATAGCAGGTAGACCATTTTGTGCAATTCATTTTTGCTCAGTTTATGTTTGAAGTCTGGAAAGTGTGAACGTTATTTCAAGTTCAATGGAGATTCAGAGGGAGCATTTTATGTGCAATAAATCTATCACACAGGACCTGCGGCTTTACTTCCCTTCCAAAGGAAGCCATGCTAAGGATTTTCATGCCCGAAAAAATCTGTTGTCCTCCGCCAGGTTTGACCCCGCAACGGGTATATGAAGTTAGCATGGTAACCATTACACTACAGAGGGCGACATTTATATACTAAAAATTTGATGTGTTCCATTCACATGACTTTCTCTACATCTCTGCAACAAATTATTGTTAATAATCTTATTCTTCTAACTACTTCATGCTAATTGAGATAAACATTAACAGAAACGGTTTTATTACTTAGTTCCTTATAAATAGAAGGGAAATAAGGGAATACACTAGGCTAAACTAACAGTCAAATGTTTAAAATGTGGTTGCTATGGGATTGAAATCCATTTGTTTGCATGACCAGGAGTTGACAAGTTACCATATGAGAAAAGTTTAAGTATTTTAAAACTGAAACCAATAACATGGAATATTTCAAAAATGACCAACTCCACGAAAAAAAGTATATGACATAAATTCTGTGTTTTAAGGAGATCTACATTTTTTGTGTAGTAAGCTGTTGTTTATCTCTTATAGTTTACCAGTTATGCAAAATTCATAAAAATTCATCCACAATAAGGAGGTCTTCAGAGTATTCCCAGAAAGTTCAAGATGTACATTTTATTTGCCTTGTAAATATCTTAAATATAAGAGATTTTAATCAAAATCATTAGAGCCATTTTGGAAAAACTCAAAATTTTAAAAAATTTCCATGTAAAAAGGTAGTAATGAGTGGGAGATTTTCTTGAAAATCTTTGTGTCGTATCCTTGGAAGATACTAAACTTAAATATCAAGTTTGTATTTAAGAGATATTTTGTTTTTGAGCTATGCTGCCCACAGACACACATGGACATTTTTTTAAAAATGTTTTTTTTTTATTCAAGGGGTCCCAAACACGTGTTTCTGGTGAAATCTCGGTATGGAATTTTTGGGTGCAATACAATACCTTCTCTGTACACTATGTACTTAGTACGTGTAGAGAAAGCAAAAATTGTTGCCATTACTTTTCCATTCCATGGGACTTTGCCTTCTTTGGAGCAACCCATTGTTTTATTGTTAGTTGCTTTCCAGAGTATAGTCTCTGGAAAGGTAACAACAAAGGTAACAAACAAGTCCTTCAGATTTTGCTTGGAAGCTATGTGCCTGCTGCTTCTGCTTGTTGTCTACAGTGAGCAATCATGGCACCTGTTGGACCAACATTTTCACCTTCAATTTATCTTGCAAAATATGAATTGCTATTCCTGTCAACATACCTATGGCATCTGCCACTTTCCAATCAATCATCCAATGATCAGCGAGAACCATATCCGGACAAGTATAAGTTGTTGAACCAATATGTAACTATTGCCATAAAGACCCCCACAAACAGCATCCAATTCACCTTTTATCCCCTCTCAAGTTTTCCCATGCAAAGGTAAAAAGTGAATTACTGAACAATGTTATGCTTTTTCCATTTTAGTAAAAACATGTTAAGCAACCAACTGAAATGCCTTCCAAATCCAAACTAACCTATAAATTAATACCAAATTTGTTTGGCAATCATCATTTAGTAACAAATCATTTAGCAACACCTTTTTTGAAACCTGGATACTTACTGAACCGCACCCATAGAGACAGACAAAATATTAAATTTCATATTCTAAACCAAGCATACTATGATTATGAGAAAATGTTTTTTATCTATTATTTTGCAGGTGTACAATTCAATGTACATGACAAAAAATGTAGAATTTCATAATAGTTTGGTGAAGTACTTACAACATTGTAAGTTGCCATTGTGGTATGTTATCTCAAAATAATTTTAGACTACTTGTGTGGTTTACCAGATAAAAATGTGTCAGGAATTTAATGTGTATCAGCATGTTGACATGGTAGGCCAGTGTTTAAAGCAATAGGAGATCTGTGGTTCAAATCATGGCTATGGCATTGAATTTTTCAGTCTGACTACCTTTCCAAAACTTCTATAGCTTATGATAATTTTGATTTGTTTTCATAGTTTTGCAGGATTTAAGACCCCTTGCTTTTAAAATAATTTCCATTTCATCTGTGAGATCGCACATGCAAAATTAAATGTCCTTGAAAAGTTTTTGTTTTTTATAAACCAGTGCTTTAATGGGCACGTTGTAATTAGTACTAAGTAAAGACAAAATAACTAATAACTTTTTTTACCATTTTTAAGTTTAGGGATTTCACAATGATTAAAATCTATAAGTATTCTTTGGTTGTTTGCATTTTATTTAATATTTTATTATTTAATATGAAAAATAATCTATAAAGCTTGTTTGTTAAAGCAATCAAGTGCACCTGCTTCAAGTCCTTAAAACTACGAGTTATTTTGCCTTCATGTTTTGTCTGCCTCTAGTTGTAACTGCTACACACTTGGGAGTAGAGAGGTAAATGTTAGAGGAACCTTTGCCCCACAAATTGGTACCTATGTGTGCTTCTGCTGAGTGTCAAGCCATATAGTTTCTTTCTTTACAAATGAGAAGCATTAGAACAAAGTTCACTCCCTGACAAAATGTGTTTTCTTATAAATTACTCAATTTTGATACTAATGAATGGATCTGTGTAATGTATTTTTTCAAATGACACTTCTTACTATTATAAAATGGCTTCAAAATACAGCATTTGGTTCAGAAAACACTTAGTTCACCAGGGCAAGCAGAACAAAAGACCCTGCTTTACAGAAACAAAGAATGCCTACACAACACTATGTACATAAATGCCTTTGATTGCTTTATATATATGTTCTATAGAACTAGAAATGCATGTGTAGCTGCCAAACAATCAGATATCCCTTCCTTGGGTCTTCATAACAATAGTGTGTCATGCTAAATGTTTGAACGAACAAAGAAAAGAATCTCCTTATTTGAAGGTCTGAGATAGAGAACTGTGTTACGGAAGCACTAATAATAGATTTTAAATATTATAGCATGGAAAAGGAAATAATTGTTGCAGGTAATAGTACCAGGAAGAGAATGAAAATGTAAAGATGAAGAGAAACAAAGAAGTACAACTAAGGTAAACAGCTTGTGTCATGCCATTAAAATGTATTTTTTGTATTATTCTTATGCAAATAAATGCAGAGGAATGCCTATAGAGAATACTGAGCTGGCTTTTGTATGTTGTTTTGTGTTTCATGCTAGTGTTCCATTCATATGACATTCTCTACATCTCTGCAACAAATTATTGTTAAAAAGCTTATGATTCGTTTTACTTCATGCTAATCAAAAAAAAAAAAATAGCAGAAAATGTCATATTACTTGTTTCCATGCAAGTAGAAGGGAAATAAGGGAGTAGCAGAGGTTAAAGTGATAGTCACAAGCTGGTTGCTATGTGACTGAAGTTCCTTTGCTTGCATGGACAGGAGTTGACAAATTCCTGTATGAGAAATGTATAAGTTTTTCAAAGCTGAAAACAAAAACAAGGAATATCTCAAAAACGATCAACTCCATGAAAAAAATGTATGTAACATAAACTGCATGTTTTAGGGTGTTCTACATTTTTTGTGCAGTAAGTTTAATCCATCTCCTATGGTTTAGCAGTTATGCAAAATTGCATAAAATTCATCCAGAATAAAGCAGTTTTAAGAGGCTATTCCCAAAAAATCAAGATATACATTTTATTTGTCAGGTAATATAATGTCTTTAATATATGATATTTTAATCAAAATCATTAGAGATATTTTTGAGAAATTTAAAAATGTCGAAAAAAGTTCCATATAAAGGTTAGTTTGGGGTGGGGGTATTTTTCTCAAAATCTTGTGTTGTATCCCTGGAAGATAGTAAACTTAAATACCAAGTTTGGTATTTTACTGACTTTTCGTTTTTGAGTTATCTGTTCACTGACACACAACGACCTTGTTCTAAATATGCTTTTTTTGGATGCTCTGGAAGACCTCGGGGAACGCATTAGACCCTGGAGGGAAGAGTCAACAATGGTGCCAAGGAACCGAACGCGATGGTGGAAAAGATGTTTGATGGTAGGTGAAAGATTGATGCAACACAACATCCGCGCACCTCGAGCCACCCAAGTACGATGGGACGTCAGCCATCGAAGTCATGAGGTTCTTTTACATGTGAATAAGCATTACACAACATTAATGGCATTACTTTCCTTCACGCTCTCTTTGGGAACAGAGGCTAGTAACCATTACACCACGGAGGGCGACTAAAATCTTTTAAGGTATTTTAATTACAAATAAAATGTATATCTAGAATTTTCTGGGCATAGCATCTAAATACCTCTTCATTCTGAGTGTTTATTGCATAACTGAAAAACCGTAAGTAATCGACAAACCATTACATAACAAACAAATAAATGTAGGTCTCATTAAAGCACACAATTGATCTTAAATGCATTTTTATGGGGTTAACCATCTCCAAGACATTCCTTGTTATTGATTTGAATTTTCCAATAGATTTTTCTGAAATGGGAAGGCATTCTCTCTCTCTCTCTCTCTCTCTCTCTCTCTCTCTCTCTCTCTCTCTCTCTCTCCCCCTCCCCCCTTCATGTCATGCAAAGATAACAAATTTCCAGGTCATCACAGAGCGACCAGCTCTTAAACGATTTTACTATCGATTAAGCCTAATATATTCCCATATTCCAGTTATACTTACACAGAAAGGAATTGTAATAAAAGCTTTTCTTCAAATTTTGATACAAATTTACATGAAATAGATAGACGAATATTTTGAAGAATGGGTAGAGAAAGTCATGTAAATGTAACTCATAAAATAATTGTTAATGAATTTGTAAGAGACAATGTCCGATTACAACAGAACAAATCCACTGTTGTAGCTTTGGTCACTGTTTATAATATTGATGAACTATAATTTTGTGGGAAATAAAGTAAAATCTTATCTCCCATTGCCAAGAATAGGAATGGAAACAAATATCTCAGCAAACGTCAATTTCGTCGCAACAACTATCTTATCAAGTTATAAGCCACTCAGGAATAATGTACACCTACGATAATAAGTTAGGAAGGAGGCAAGTGATAAGTTGATTTGTTGGGTAGTAAATAAAATGTTTAGTCAGGTAAGTTAAAATGTAAACCTTGTAAGGAACACGTACAAAGTTTTGTCAGGATGTGCGTCAAGGTTTTTCTATTCATTAGGATAAATAGCGCATTTCTGAAAAAACTGTAGGACTTGGTAAACACGGAAGCGACGCGCCGGTAACTGGAAGCCTTGCAATGCGAGACATCAGCAGGCACGTGCTCGAATCCTCCAGAAACTTTCACAACTTTCCAGAAAGTTCTGTGATATCATTTCTAGCCTTAAAAAGGAAGAATTGTGTGTGTGTGTGTGTGTGTGTGTGTGTGTGTGTGAAGTTGTGTCGTGAGTCAGACTTCGACTGAAGCGTTAGCGCGAAGTAGCAAGCAAACTGTCAACTGTCGAAGCGTCGGGTGAATTCTTTGCAGCAGTGAATTAAACATTTAATTTGTAACCAGTTTTTGAGTCAATAGACATTTGTTACGCTGGTGTAAGGAGTGGGACATTGAAGGCAAAATGGAAGAGATGCTTAAAAAATCTGATGTATCCCATTCACATAACTTTCTCCACATCTCTGCAACAAATTACTGTTAAAAAGCTTATGCCTCTATTTACTTCATGCTAATCGAGGAAAAATTAGCCGAAACAGTCTTATTGCTTGTTTCCTTGTAAGGAGAAGTGAAACAAGGGAGTACAGTAGGTTAAAGTGATAGGCAAAAGCTGGTTGCTATGTGACTGAAGTTCCTTTGTTTGTATGGACATGAGTTGACAAATTCCTGTATGATTTTCAAAGCTGTAACTAAAAACAAGATATATCTTAAAAACGACCAAATCCACGAAAAAATGCATATTACATAAATTGTGTGTTTTAAAGTGCTCTACATTTTTTGTGTTGTAAGTTGTTGTCCATCCCTTACGGTTTAGCAGTTAGGCAAAATTCCGTAAAATTGATCCAGAATAAAGTAGTCTTAAGAGGCTATTCCCAGAAAATTCATGATATAAATTTTATTTTTCTGGTAAATATCTTTAATATAGGACATTTTAATCAAAATCGTTAGAGCCATTTTTAAGAAAATCAAAATTTTCAAAAAAAGTTCTATGTAAAGGGTAGTTTCGGGTGGGGGGATTTTTCTCAAAATCATCGGGTCGCATCCCTAAAAGATACTAAACTTAAATACCAAGTTTGGTATTTTACCGACTTTTCGTTTTTGAGTTACCGTGTTCACAGACACACGGACCTTTTTGTGAAAATGGGACCCTAAAACATATATTTCCGGTGAAATCTCGGTATCGAATTTTTGGGTGGAGTGCAATAACTTCTCTATACACTATGCACTAGAGAAAGTAAAAATTTAAACATTTGATTTTCTCAAAAGCGGCTCTAACAACTTTAACTAAATCCTCTTATAGTATTTAAGATATGTACATTACAAATAAAATGTATTATCTTGAATATTGTGGGAATACACGCTTAAGATCTCTTTATTCTGGATGAATTTTTCTGAAATTTGCATAACTAGTAAGCCGTAGCAGGTAGACAAAGACGGACTACGCAAAAATGTAGATATTCTGAAGACACAATATGTGACATATAGTT
The DNA here is from genome assembly GCA_030762935.1 of Hymenopus coronatus. Lineage (NCBI taxonomy): Eukaryota > Metazoa > Arthropoda > Insecta > Mantodea > Hymenopodidae > Hymenopus > Hymenopus coronatus. Next base: position 16,598,373 of record CM060895.1, read on the forward strand.
TTTGTTTCCGTAGAGTTGACCGTTTTCGAGGTATCCTCGTTATTAGTTCCAGTTTTAAAATACTTGAAAACCTTTCTCATATGGGAACTTGTAAAAAATCTGCTGCCATGTAAAAAAATCTGATGTGTTCCATTCGCATGACTTTCTCTACAACTCTACAATAAATTATTGTTAAAAAGCTTAAGCTTCTATTTACTTCATGCTAATTGAGAAAAGCAAACTAGAAGAAATAGTTTTACTACTTGCTTTCTTAAAAGTAGGAGCGAAATAAGGGAATACAATAGGTTAAAGTGATAGTCAAAAGCCGGTTCCTATGTGACTGAAGTTCCTTTGTTTGTATGGACAGGAGTTGGCAAATTCCTGTATGAGAAAAGTATACATTTTTCATAGCTGAAACCAAAAACAAGGAATATCTAAAAAACAATCGACTCTACGAAAAAATTGTTTATGACATAAATTGTGTGTTTTAAAGTGCTCTACATTTGTTGTGTGGTAAGTTTTTGTCCATTTCTTCCGCTTTAGAAGTTGTGCAAAATTCCGTAAAATTGACTCAGAATAAAGTAGGCTATTCCCAGAAAATTCAAAACATACATTTTATTTATCAGGTAAATATCTTTAACATATGATATTTTAATCAAAATCGTTAGAGCCATTTTTTAGAAAATCAAAATTATTGAAAAAAGTTCCATGTAAAGGGTAGTTTGGGGTGGGGGGATTTTTCTCAAAAGCTTCGTGTCGCATCTCTGGGAGATACTAAACTTAAATACCAAGTTTGGTATTTTACCGATTTTTCGTTTTTGAGTTAATCGTGTTCACAGACACACGGACCTTTTTCTGAAAATACTTTTTTTGGATACAGGGGACCCTAAAACATATATTTCCGGTGACACTCGGTATCGAATTTTTTGGTGGAGTGCAATACCTTCTCTATACACAATGTACATAGTACATATAGAGAAAGTAAAACTTGCTGGAGAAGATGGACCGGAAGGGAAGTAAAATAGGGCAGTGGATACCAGCATAGAAAAAACGAGGGGCGAAATGGCAGTGAATTCCTCATTACAGAAGGAAACCTTTGTGAAGAATATGGAGAAGATGGCAAAAATGCAACTCAGCATGGAGAAAATGGAAGGTAAAATGAAGTCGGCAATGGAGGAAGTGAAAATGGAACACTCTAAAAAAATCCTGAGAGGAAAGGAGGAAGAACTTGGGGGAACGATAAAGACCTCGACCATCGCAATGACGCCCTGGAAGTCCTCGGGGAACGCATTAGACCCTGAAGGGAAGAGTCAACAATGGCGCCAAGGTGGAAAAGATGCTCGACAGTTGGGCCAAAGATTGACGCGACTCGACATCCGCGCACGTCAAGCCACCGAAGTACGACGGGACGTTCAGCCATCGAAAGTTCGCCACCGTTGCCACCCACAACCGATGGTCAGCAGAGAGGAAGTCGTACAGCTGGTAACAAGTCTCCAGGGACGGGCGGCAGAAGTACTGAATGCGATTCCGACGTCGACTAAGTCCGGGGAGATCTGAAAGGCCCTCGAGAAACTTTTCGGAAACTATCGCTTGGCTGCAGCCCACCGCAGTCAGCTTAAGGGAGACTGCAACAGCCAGGTGCGTCATAGCTTTCGAATAGCTAGTGAACAAAGCCGTGGTGAACCTACCACCTAGTTAGGTGCCTCAGGAAGCTAGTTAATCCTTCGTCGACGGGGTGCATGACGTCGAAATACGATAGCGCTTGATGCTCGGCGATTATAGGACGATCCTCAAGGCGTTAACGGCAGCACTTAGAATGGCCAAGACCACAACTGCGCCCACCTCGAGAACCAGGAGTATTCGCTTTGACAGGAGAGAGAAGCAACCCAGACACGACGACAACCATAAAGTAGAGTGTGGCGAACCAGGTCATCTAATGAAGGACTGTCCACACTAGGACGACGAGCAGGCGGAATATAAGGACTAGCATGGCGAGGGGCACTTTGGGCCCGACTTCACCATCACTCGAGTGACGTTACGTGCCTTGGGCAAAAGAATGGATTACAGCCTCATCGCTGACAGATGGATACAAAGAAGGCTGTGCAGGATATTAGTAGGCACAGGTGCAGCTGTAACCGTAATCAGACGTGATGTGGCGAAGGGCTTGCCGATAAGAACGCACAATCAGCCCTACCAACTAATGACGGCGTCGGGCGAGATCTTACCCCTAGAGAAGGAGCCTCTGCTGGAGTTGACATTGGGGTGGAGCACTATGAGCCTGTGAGTAATTGTTGCGAGGGTGTCCGAGGCTGTGATACTGGGACTGGATGTACTCAGGAGCCACGAGGCGATGGTCGATTTCGGCCGGAAGATCTTGCGACTCGGCCAGGAAGAGGTGTTGCTGCGGAGCTCTCACGAAAATCCGGGGATCTGCAGAGTAATCCTGTGATACGGTGTAGTTGTGCCCGCAAAAAGTATGGTGGTATTGAAGGTGCATCTAGAGGGTCAACAGTTAACAAACCTTTTACTGGACCGGAAGTGGATTATATGAATCCATTACCTTGTCGGGAGGTAGTGCCCGTGAGACTACTGAACATGATCAGGACATCCAGGCTGGGACGGAATTAGGGAAGTGCGAGCCAGCAGTGAGTGTATAGCTGTGCGACGGACCCAACCAGCCAGCACCGCCCCAAAACCTGGGCCCTCGCAGAGTGGATTGCTGAAGAGGGCGCCCGACCATCTGGTTGCTTCACAGCTGAATCTCGTCCGGCATCTACTTAACCGATAACATTCTATCTTCAGCGATGGGAACTCCAATTATGGCGATCGAGTACACCATAACATTGACATCGGCCGAAATATCCGGCAACCACTATGACGTGTTCCTCTAGTGAAATACGTGGAGGTACGGCTCATACTGGAAGACATGAGCAATAGAGGAATCAATAAAGAGCTCGACAGTCCTTGATGCTCCCCTGTGAAGATGAAGAACGGCGAGCTACGCTTCGGCGTGGACTATAGGAAGCTGAATGCCGTCACCAGAAAGGGATGTTTCCCCTTGCCCCGGATTGACGCCACTCTGGATACACCTGCTGGTGCTCCTTGGTTCTCAACTTTGGAGTTGACATTGGGATACTAGCAATGGGCCCTAACTCCAAGAAATAAGAAGACTAAATTCTCGGCTGACCAAGGGCTTAGGCAATTTACGGTTCTACCGTGTGGCCACTGCAATGCACCAGCCAGCTTCCAGCGTCTCATGGAATTAGTGATTAGAGAGTTGAATTACGACCAGAGAACGTGACCAAGATACTGCAAAGGCTGAAGGCAGCTAACCTGAAGTTGAACGCCAAGAGGCGCCAACTTTTCTGTAAGGAGGTGAACTACCTGAGCCACATAGTCTCACCATCTGGGTGGCCACGGACCCTGAGAAGACTCGAACGGAGAGGGATTGACTTCGCCCGAAAAACAAACGAGAGCTGTGAAAGTTCCTCGGCTTCAGCAGTTTCTACTCCCGGTTCGTCAGAGGTTTCTACAACATCGCGAAACGTCTCACTCGTCTGACGGAAGAGCTAACACGTGGCCCAAGGTAGAAAAGAATACTGCGTTATCGGGCGAGAGCAGTAGTAGAGGCATTCTACAAATACTATACGACCAGCCTTTCCACCTGAGGACTGACCACTACACACTCGCCTGGCTGTTGAGCATCAAGAACCTGGAGGACCAGACAACCCATTGGGTCCAGTGGCTCCAAGAATACAGCGTTACATCGGAACATCGGAAAGGAAGAGGCCACAAAAATGCGTGTGCCATATCCAGAGGATCCTGTCCAGAAGAATGCGGCCACTGCGCGAAAGTTGGGAAAAAGAGCGTGCCGCAGCTGTCCGTGTTATTTCGGCGGTACCTGCAGCTGGATGGGATAGCGCACGTCTGAAGAGGGAGCAGCTGGTGGCTACTGGCTTGGGACCACTCCTGAGAGAAGTGCAGGCAGGGTATAGGCCGAGCTGGGAGGACATTGCATCTAGGAGACAGATCTATTGACGACTTCTCCGGGTATGGGAGTCACCTGATGGGAAGACAGAGAGAAAGAGAGAGAGAGAGAGAGAGAGAGAGAGAGAGAGAGAGAGCAGCTGGAGAGACTGGAATGTCAGAGTGCCATTTATCCTGCTGCCTACCGTTCTTCAACTCATGACACCACAGCCTAGGTGTCCACACCAGTCAGTTTGGTCTTAGGCAGGGATCTGCATCTACCATATACCTAAGTTTTGAAAGTCCCCTGGGGCAGAACAGCCAGCAGTTAACTATATGGATGTAGACCGACTTCATGACATACATGGTTTGCCTATCAACATATCCAGGAAACAAGTGGCCAAATGAATGACCGACAGGCCAACAACTTAAGTTTCCGGCAGGGTGACCTGGTGTGCTATATCACCTAAGGGACCCTGCCCCAAGCTATGGTGTAGAAAATTAATGATGTCATCTACTGAATCCAGAGGATGCTGCAAGGGAAGATGCTGGTGGTTCTTTTAGAACATCTAGGCAGCTAAGATGGTACTTGTTGGGTCGACCAGCTCTGAGGAGAGAGCAGTGTGCTATGTGCTAGTACCTTGCCACCCTGAATCTCTGCATGTGTATGAGCACCTTCTCTCCATCATTTACATTTGATGGTTGCAGGTATGCATAAAAAAAACACGGTGGGAGCTGGAGGTTTACATCAAAGTGAGTATTTGTCACACCTGAGTGAAGGGAACATACCTGAGTGTAATTTACACTGTAATAATAACCTCTTATTCTGGAAATTTATTGTGACATGGAGGCTTGAAGTTTCAGGTTTGACATAGAGTTCGAAGCGTACAGTTGCAGTAGAGAGACAGCCACATTAAACAAGCGAGTGTTGTAGCGATTAGAGATAAAATTGTGCTAAATTTAAATAAAGACTGATTGTAAACATAGTTTTAAAAAATAAAGAGATTTTTATTACAATCCTAATTTTTCAGATCTGAATGTTCAAGCTTAGACCCCATTGAGTACATTATATTGGTCTGAGTCACTTGACATGGATATCAATCTATACCAGCAAAGATGGATTCTGGCTCAAGGCATGATGGACGTCGGCCTTATATTAGCAAATGTAACTCATTTGCATTATATCCTAGAAACAGGATCATTCCATCCTTATTATTACAGAGGAACTATCGTGATTCTCTTCAGCATATTACTTGAGGTAAGCAATTACGTAAATGGCCTTGTTGGCCCCAATAGTTTTGTGTCTTCAACAGTTTCAACTCTTCCTGACCTCTACAAGCATATGAATGCTAACATTTTGATACTGGTACACTTTGTATCCTGCGAAACAAGGTGTTTGTCACCATAAGTAGGGGAGCTTTGTGGGTCAAATTAAAAAGCAAGTGGGTAAAAAACACATTTACATAAGATATACCAGGAGAAAGAATTCTCTATAAAACCGCCACTCAGTAAGGTAACTGAATGTTTACATAGTGAGGCAGGGTTGTAAACTTAATCCAGTGCTATTTAACCTTTATATTGATACAGAGGTATAATGTACACTCCCCAGTTTTCAATAATAAAGATATTCCAGTTACTGTTTGCAGATGGCTTGATAGTTGGACTCATTTTGTATAGAGGGTTGAGGAAGGCAATTGAGATGGTAAATACTTTTTGTGTGGAAAATGGGAGCTGAAAATAAATGAAAAGAAAACCAAGATTGTGGTTTTTAAAAAACTGGCACAAATTACGTAAGTACGAATAATGGCAGTTTAATGGAGAAAAAGAGGTTGAAAAGGGATTTGATTTCTTGGAGATTAGACAGGTTCCAATGTGTGTAGCAAAATCTGATGTGTTCCATTCACATGCCTTTCTCTAGCTGTTACACAAACAACTTTCCTTACAAATGATTATTCTTTTATCTACGACATGCTAATTAAAGTAAACGTTAGAAGAAATTGTCTTATTACTTGCTTCCTTGTAAGTAGAAGGGACATAAGGAAATACACTAACATAAATCAATAATCATATCCTTTAAAAGCTGGTCTTGTATGAAACAGCAGAAGTTCAGTTCACTTTGCATGGCCTACAGTAAAAAAAGAGAGATGAATCAAAACATCACTTCCTGTTTGAGAAAAATTAAAGTAGTTTAAAATTGAAACCAATATCAAGTAATATCTCAGAAATGGTCAGCTCTACATAAAAAGACGTATATGACATAAATTATGTGTTTTAACGAGATCTACATTTGTTGTTTAGTAAGTTTTTGTCTCTCTTATGATTTAACCATTATTCAAAACTTATCCAGAATAAAGGGGTCTTCAGGGCTATTCTCAAAAAATTCAAAACATACATTTTATTTGAGATGTAAATATCTTTAATATATCGTATTTTAACCAAAATCATTTGAGCCATTTTTGAGAAAAACAACATTTTAAAAGAATTTTCCTTGTAACGGGTAGTTTGGGGTGGGGGGGATTTTCCTGAAAAGCTTCCTGTCGCATCCTAGGTTTTTTCGTTTTTGAGCTGTTCCCCCCCCACACACTGACCTTTTTCTACAAATACTTTTATTAGATTCAGGGGGTCTCAAAACCTGTATTTCCGATAAAATCTCTGCAATCTCAAACGTGTTTGGGTGCAATATAGTACCTACCTTGTCTATACACTTTGTGCATAGTACTTGTAGAGAAAGTATTAAATGACACTGGTTGGAGAAATTTATGTGAATGTATTACATAAGTATTCTCAAATAAGTATCACTTATGATTTTCAGATTGCAGTTGGTCTTGGACTCCTCATGATCAGCCAAAAGGATATCACGAATCCAGAGCATTTGCATGAAGTCAAGAGAATCAACAACAATATATTATATGGCATATTCTTAATTATCATCTGCAATGCATTTATCTCAACATTTATGATTTCAAACCCACTGAGCATTAAACCCATTAGTATTACTGATGAACTAAAGATAGAGCAAGCTAGATTTAAACACGAGCTTTAATTTTGAATAAATGATATATTTGAAAATATATAAACGCACTGGATCTAAAAAGCATGGATGTTTAAGTTCTAATTTATCATTTTATTTTTACTTTTCGCTAGCACCTATATGCAATGTGCATAGTAGATAAAGAAGGCATGGTATTCCACCCAAAAATTTGATGCCGAGATTTCACCAGAAATATATGTTTTGAGGGCCCCAGAGTAAAACAAGCATATTTAGGAAAATATTTGTTGTGTGTGCACGCATGCGTGTACATGCCTGTGTGCATGTATGTTTCTCTGAGGACAGCATTTCTCAAAAATGAAAAGTCAGTTAAATATTAAACTTGATATTTAAGTTCAGCATCTTCCAAGGATGCAATGTACAGATTTTAAGGAAAATCTGTCCACCTCACATCATGTTTTTCATGGAAACAATTTTGATTTTCTCAAAAATGGATCTAATGGTTTTGATTAAAATCGTTAAGATGAGACAAAAATGTAGATCGCATTAAAGCATACAATTTATGTCACACTTTTCCAGAAAATTCGAGATATATATTTTATTTGTCAGGTAAATAGCTGTAATATACGATATTTTAATCAAAATCGTTAGAGCCATTTTTGAGAAAATCAAAATTTTCGAAAAAGTTTCATGTAAAGGTTAGTTGGGGTTGGGGGGATTTTTCTCAAAATCTTCGTGTCACATCCCTTGAAGATACTAAACTTAAATACCAACTTTGGTATTTTATCAACTTTTCGTTTTTGAGTTATCGTGTTCACAGACACACGGACACACACACACACACACACACACACATACACACACACACACGTAGACCTTTTTTCGAAAATTCTTTTTTTAGATAAAGGGGACCTTAAAACATATATTTCCGGTGAAATCTCGGTATCGAATTTTTGGGTGGAGTGCAATACCTTCTCTATACACTATGGACATATAAGTAGAAATGGTATTAAATTCCATCCAAAAATTTGATACCGAGATTTCACTGGTAATACATGCTTGGAGGCCCCCGTACAAAAACAATTAGAAACTGGTCAATGTATGTGGACAGCATAGCTCAAAAACAAAACAAAAAAATCCGTTAAATAGCAAATTAAGTATTTAAGTTTAGTATCTCCCAAGGATGAGACATACAGATTTTAAGAAAATCCCCCCACCCTAAACTATTCTTTGCTTGGAAAAATATTCGAACATTTCGATCTTCTCAAAAATGGCTCTAATTTTTATTAAAATGCCGTATAGTAAATATATTGTGATACGCCCTGCGGTTGTAATAGCCGAATGTGTGTGAACTAGATAGTTGTTGGCATCCATTGTTGCACCTGTGCGTTTGTGGACACGTGTACCTGCGACATGACCTTTTATTATTACAGTTGTGATTGTTACACCTGTGTGAATTGACAGGTGTTCTGTGGCACTCTTGTTATATCTGAGTTTTTGACACCTGCGACTGTTTTGCGCGTGCAATTGTTTCTGGAAATTTCATCTCGCATATGCAATAGATACAAAAATCTGATGTGCTCCATTCACATGACTTTCTCTACATCTCTGTAACAAATTATTGTTAAAGCTTTGTCTTCTATCTACTATCGAGATAAACATTAACAGAAACGGTTTTATTCTTAGTTCCTTACAGGTAGAGGGGATGCACAAGGCTAAACCGACAGTCAAATGCTTTAAAATGTGGTTGCTATGGTATAGAAATCCGATTTTTGTGCGTGGCCGGGGTTGACAAGTTCCCGTGTGAGAAAAGCATAAGTATTTTAAAATAATATCAATAACAAGGAATATCTTAAAAACCGTCAACTCCAGGAAAAAAAAAAAAAAAAAAAAAGCATTAACTGTGTGTTTTAACAAGTTCTTCATATTTTGTGTCGTAAGTTTTTGTCTATCACTTACGGTTTACTAGTTATGCAAAATTCCGCAAAATTCATTCAGAATAAAGATATCTTCAAAGGTTATTCCCAGAAAATTCAAGATATAAATATTATTTGTCATGTAAATATCTTTAATATACGATTCTTTAATGAAAATCGTTAGAGCCATTTTTGAGAAAACCAAAATTTTCGAAAAATTTTCCATTTAAAGGGTAGTTGGGTGTAGGGGGATTGTCCTGAAAAGCTTCGTGACGCACTCTTGGAAGATACTGAACTAAAGTACCAAGTTTGCAATCCGATATTTCACCGGAAATATATCTTTTGAGGTTCCTTTAGTGCGAAAAGCATTTTTAGAAAAAGGTCCTGTGTGTCTGTAGACAGTATAGCTCAAAAATGAAAAATCGGTTAAATACCAAACTTGGTATTTAAGTTTAGTGTCTTTCAAGGATGTAAGCGAAGATTTTCAAGAAAATTCTCCCACCCAACTACCCTTTACATGGAATATTTTCCGAAAAAGTTGTTTTTCTCAAAAATGGCTGTAGCGATTTTGATTAAAATGCCGTAGGTTAAAGATAATCACATCAAAATAAAATATATATTTATTATGAATTTTCGGGAAATAGTCTCTGAAGAGCTCTTTGTTCTGGTTGAGTTTTGCAGAATTTTGCATAACGGTTAAATCGTAAGACAAAAATGTACTATGCAAAACATGTAAATTTCGTTAACACACATAATTTATGCCATATATTACGTTTTTCTTATAGAGTTGGCCGTTTTCGAGATATTCCTTGTTATTAGTTTCAATTTTAAACAACCTAATTTTTGTCAAACGGGACCATGCTAAGCGAACCATAGCGACCCGCTATTAACAGATTTGACTAATGTAGTTCGTTATTTCCCTTCTATATACAACAAAGCAAGTAATAAGACCAACTCCTCTCATGTTTATATTGATTAGCATGATATAGAATAGTTTGTATATGGAAGAGCTAAAGAAAGTTATGTGAATGGAACAGATCAGATTTTTTTTTTTTTTTTTTTTGCTTCATTTGTATAGCCCCCTTTAACATCAATGGTCATATCGGGGGCTTTCACTTGTGAAACTGTAGGTTCAGAACATTAGGTTAAACTTTATATTACTAAACACACGCACACATTCACTCTCACATTTATACTTCCAGACTCTATGGGGGATAGGGAATAATTCCGGTTAAAGAAAAATTCCCCGCCCCAGCCGGGAATCGAACCTGGGACCTCCGGGCGAGAAGTCAGCTCGCTGACCACTCGACCACGGAGGCAGTCTAAGATTATTTTTGTTGTGTCATGAGAAATCCACGTATCACATTACATTCATTTTTCGAGTTCATGTCTACTCTCATACCTACCTAAGTTGTAGCTTGTAAAAGAAACGTTCCATAGGTAAATTTAGAACATCTACCTACCCCTATGGCAATTGCCAGTTATAAGGACGTATTCTGAGGATTAGCTAAGGCTATCTGTGAAATCTATTTAAGTAACGAAGAATTCAGTCCTTATCTGTTGGCTGTTTGAATTCTACCCTATTGTCACCGCATAAAATGGATTCCTTGAGATACAATTCTAATCTTTTCACGATGTATTGCGATCGCGCCGTGGCTGAGTGGTTAGACCACTCGCCTCTCACCTAGACAGCCCGGGTTCGACCCCAAACAACCGGTTTCCCCCGCCATCGCATTCCACCGGTGCTCCATCCCCATGAGAATGGATATATTTGCGGAACAAAACGTAAAGTAGAAAGTTATAGTTTTCTCCAAACATGATGACCTTCAAACGGGATCGCTCCCTCCTGCCACTGAGCAATAACCATTAGTAAACAAAAGACGACCGTGTACTAGGGGCGAGAAGCAACGTGGTAAACTCTCTGTGGAGACTCTGCCTGCAAGTCGAGATTTGCACCTCAGTTAAGGGACCATACATGGAAGACCTGGCAACTGCGAGGGTAGGATTCCAGCCGCACACTTCCTAATCCCAAACTTTAAAGTCACGCCACCTTTAGCAGAGAGTTATCATGCTCTGAAAAATACTGTATTACAACAAACACCTTAGGCCTTCTCTCTTGCCATTCAAACATAGCTGACGAGTCTCGAGGTCAGCCGAAGGGCTTCCCGATAAGAGAGTAACCAGTCTAGTAATTTTTATTACTGAAGATTAGGATTTTTAATTGGCCTATTGGACACAAACTCAGAAGTTATCCATTCAAAAATGGATGGAGGTGATTGTATTTATTTTTAAAAACATTTAAACATTAAAGAGTAATTAAAATTGGTTTATTCTTATGATTAGATAACTGTATGTATTAAATTTCATTGAAAGTATTTATGTTGTTATAGATAACTTTCATTAATTCCCGAACAAAAATGTAAACTTTATTTGCCAAATAAGGAAAGAAACAAACAAACAAATAAATAAGGAACTAACCCACAACTAGCTGAATCAGGGAGGATAGTGGGATTTGAATCACAGAGGTCCCTCTCACGAGTCCATGTCCTAACGACCTCGACCACCCATGTGGGTAGGAATATGAGGCGTAACACTTTTGCAAGAAAGCAGAAGCATAGGATTCCACGACTAGAGTTCTTCTAACCATTTACCTACTTAATTTTCAGGGAATTGAAAAGCGCCTGTGAGTAATATATAGATTTTATTTTAGTAATTGTACTGAATATTATGAGTACCCCTTTTTATTGCCCAACTTTCTCCTCAAAATGTGTACTATATTGTGCACTATATTGTTTTAAAATGTTAACTGTACATGTGAAATATTGAAATTCATCATATTGATTTAATTCAGGTTTGGGTTTCAAATCAATGGACTTCATGGCGCAGTCCTTGCACGCAATAACTGACAATAGTAAAATTGGTATCCACATTTCTTCCAATTCAGCTGTTCCTATAAAGTAATTAGTATCGAAATAAATTCCATCGTGTTTCGATTGTTAGCTATGCTTAAACTCTCTGGCCTGTGATTTCTGAGTGTCGTTTGTTCTGCGCTGCCGTAGGTGGAGAAACTTGGAAGTAATAAATGGAAGCCCGCGTTGAACGAAACTCAATTTTTAATTATTTTATTCTTGGACTTTGGATATAAAAATAATGCATTTTGTGAAAAAAGTGGCTAGTTGTAAAACAAGAAGCACCGACAAGTTGACACCTGTTTGGAAGTCGCTGCGATGCAGATGCAAGGTAATTTCTAGTGCACATTAACCTATACCTAACACAGCGCTTAGCTCTAGTTTCTGCAATCTTTTAATGGCTAGTGATAATTTGTATTCAAATATTGGTGGTTTTGAATGTTGTGATATGAACACTAACTATGGATGATATGGTTTGGAGCTTCTTGTTCAATAGCCAGCGAAACAATGGGAATGTATTTGTTTATTCATTTATAGGTTCTAAAGAGCAAGGACAGTACATTTATAAAAAAAAAAAAAAAAAAAATTGGCAGCAGTAAACTAACAGCACTTTTACATTCACACATTACTGTACATTTTCCCCACAAATATATATCTCATACAGATGTATATGCCAAAATAATACATCAAACACACGCATATATAATATCTTCTCTTAACAACACGAAATCTTTCACTTTGGTAACATACCATAGGGAATCCTTCAAACGTATCTATCAAATAATATATACAGCGATTTATGAATGCAGTAATACTAAATAAGTAAAGTTTCATAAAATGTATATACCGAATTGGGAAGAATGCTCCCCCTATTTTCAGAAGAAAGCATATTGGAAAATAAAACGTTACCAAATAATATTTCTATTATGTAATAAAATCCTATAGCAGGTGGTCCAACAGCGCAATATGTCGGACGCTCCGTTCGCGTTCGGAGTTCAAGGCTGGATAGCTATCCATATGTTGTGTATATAGCGAATACTCAGGAGTATTTGCCATTGGTCAAGTCTTATCTAAAGAATATGATCAGGGGGAAAAATTGATGTGTTCCATTCACATGACTTTTATTAGCTTGTCCACAAACAAACTTTCCTTAGAAAAGAGTAGGTATTATTTTATTTGCATCATGCTAACTGACATAAACATAGGTAGAAGTGGTCTTATTACTTGCTTCCTTATAAGTAGAAGGGAAATAAGGGAATACAATAGACTAAAGCGATAGTCAGATCTTTTAAAAAGCTCATCCCCATGAAACAATTGAAATCCGGCTCTCTTGCATTCTGGAGTAAAACAAAAGAGATTAAAACGAGCTGATTTCCCGCTTAAGAAACGTTTAAGTAGTTTAAGATTGAAACCAATAACAAGAAATATCTTGGAAACGGTTAACTCTACGAAAAAAATGTATATGACTTAAATTGTGTGTTTTAACGGGATTTATATTTTTTGTGCAGTAAGTTTTTGTTATCTCTTACAATTTACCAGTTACACAAAAGTCATCCAGAATGAAGAGGTCTTCAGAGGCTACTCCCAGAAAATTCAAGATGTACATTTTAATCAAAATCGTTAGTCATTTTTGAGAAAATCAAAATTTTCGAAAATATTCCTTGTAAAGGGTAGCTTGAGGTGGTGTAATTTCTTTAAAATCTACGTGTCGCATCCTTGAAATACACTGACCTTAAATATTAAGTTTGGTATTTAACGGACTCTCCGTTTTTAAGCTATGTTGCGCGCGCACACACACACACACACACACACACACACACACACACATGCGCGCGCGGACAATTTTATAAACATGTATTTTTTTTATTCGGGCATTTCAAAACATGTATTTCTGGTGAAATTTAGTTACCAAATTTTTGGGTGGAATATAATAGCTTCTCTATCTAACTACATTGTACATGCGCGCCAGAGAAATTAATAAGCAATTACGAAATTATTACCTTGCTAGTCACACTGTACTTCAACTGGATCTTATCGCTGTTATTTAAACCTGATAGAGACCTGGCGATGGACACCGCGCTGCCAACTGTAAGGAATACATTTCGGAAAACACGAAAGAAAAATATCGGCAGGTTGGAACAAACATAAGTATTTGTTAATACTTCCATATCGAACAAGAATTAAGAGAAATTTGTATAACTATTGTTTTCAAAATCGGCGAGCTTCCTTATATTATTATGCTACAATTGATATATTGTTATAGCTATTTTTCAAAGTATCAGCATCAAGAATTCCTTGTACTTCTCTAAACAGAACTGAGTACTATAGATAAATAGATAGGTAGGTACGAATGGGAGGGAATTACTGTCGTAATGCAAAAAATCTTGTGTTCCATTCACATGACTTTCTCTACACTTCTGTAATAAAATATTGTTAAAAAGATTATTTCATGATAAACGAGATAAACATTATCCTTACTACGTGGTTCGTTGTGAGTAGAAGGGTCAAAAATCGAATGTGTTCCATTCCCATGATGTCTCCTGTAGCTCTTCGACAAACAAACTGTTTATTCAAAACATAAATCTCTTATTTATATCATGCTAATCAATATAAAGATAAGCAGAGTTAGTCTTATTACTAGCTCCCTTGTAATTAGAAGGGAAATAAGAAAATGCACGGAATAAAGCGATAGTCCCTTCCTATAAAAGCCGGTCCTGTGTGAAACAATTAAAATTTCAATATCTTTGCTCTCCAGAAATAAACAAACGAGAAACGAGAAGAAAGATGTCTTCCCATTTGAGAAAAAATTGTCTAAAATTGAAACCAATAATGAGAAATATCTTGAAAACGATTAAATCTACCAAAAAAAAAAAAAAAATGTATATGGCATAAATTGTGTGTTCTAATGAGATCTACATTTTATATATAGTATATTTTTGTATGTCTTTTACAGTTTGCCACTATATAAAAGTCATCCAGAATGAAGAGGTCTTCAGAGGCTAGGTGTTCCCAGAAAATTCAAGAATTACATTTCGTTTGACATAAAGATATCTTAATCACAAGGTATTTTAATAAAAAAAAAATCGTTAGAGCCATTTTTGAGAAAATCAAAATTGTCCAAAAATGTTCCATGTAGAGGGTAGTTTGGGGTGGGGGATTTTCTTGAAAATCTTCATGTCGCATCCTGGGAAGATATCAAACTTAAATATAAATTTTGGTATTTAACGGTCTTTTCGTTTTTGAGTTATGCTATCCACAGACACACATAGACCTTTTTTCTAAAAATGCTTATTTTGGATACAGGGGACCCTCTAGTACGTGAAGAGAAAATAAAAAGTGTTATACAGCTAAGGAATGATGAATCGGATCTGGAGGGTATAGAACCGATGCCCAACTCAGATGAATGGAATGCTCATCATGTAATTTCCATGGCTGGTGTGTTGCATTATGATCAATTACCTTGAGAGTTAACTTGTGTAACTGCAGACTTAGATCAGAGTGTCATCCTCAGACATTAATTCAACAAGGTCTTCATGACTTAAAATATATTGTAGTTAAAAAAATTAAATTGAATGTCATTTATGGACGCTCGAGTTACATGTTACAGAACTTTATCATCCCTGTACTGAGGAAGCAAGGCAAGGAAGACATAACCTTCATGCAAGACGATCTACCCCACAGTTACACCCTTGCAGATATTCGACGACCGTATCATCAATAGGCACTTCCCAGCAACGTTTCAATCTAACCGAAAAAAAGAAAACAATTAATCTGTGTTCCATTCATTTGACTTTCTCTACATCTCTGCAACAAATTATTGTAAAAAAGCTTATGCTTCTATTTACTTCATGCTAACCGAGAAAAAATTAGTAGAAATAGTCTTATTACTTGTTTCCTTGTAATCAGAAGCGAAATAAGGGAGTACTATAGGTTAAAGTGATAGTCAAAAGCTGGTTGCTATGTCACTGAAGCTCCTTTGTTTGAATGGACAGGAGTTGGCAGATTCCTGTATGAGAAAAGTATAAGCTTTTTAAAGCTGAAACCAATAACAAGGAATATTTAAAAAGCGATCAACTCCACGAAAAAGGTATATGACCTAAATTGTGAGTTTTATCGTGATTTATATTTTTTGTGCTCTTAAGTTTCTGTCTATCTCTTACGGTTTACCAGTTATGCAAAATCCAATAAAAATCATCCAGAATACCTAAAGAGGTCTTCAGAGGCTATTCCCAGAAAATTAAAGATATTCATTTTATTTGGCATGTAAATATCTTTTAATCAAAATCGTTAGAGCCATTTCTGAGAAAATCAAAGTTTTCGAAATTTTTTCCATATAAAGGGTAGTTTGGGGTGGAAGGATTTTCTTGAAAATCTTCGTGTCGCATTCTTAAATATTAAGTTTGGTATTTAACGGTCTTTTCGTTTTCGAGCTATGCTGTCCACAGACACACACACACACGCACACACATGGACCTTTTTCCAAAAATGTCAGGAAGTCACAAAACATGTATTGAATCTCGGTATCGAATTTTTGGGTGGAATACAATACCTTCTGTATACACTATGTGCATAGTACGTGTAGAGAAAGTAAAATTGTTAATGGCGTTGTCACTTCCAGGATCATATCTGCGCCTCCGGTGTGCCAGAATTTAATCCCACAGGAGTTCTTTTACATGCCAATAAATCTAGTGACATGGGGATGTCGCTTTTAAGAACCATAAATTGATCCGGGTTTGAAACCGCGACCTTGAGATTAGAAGGCCCTAACTAACTGAGCCACCCAGACCGACAATTCGAGCGTCTTTCTTTATGGGGCTACCTGGAAGAACACACCCTGACACATCCAACAACCCCACTGCATCTGAAAGATGCCATTTGGGATAAACTTGTCAGTATTCCAAGATATTATCTACAAAATGCAGAGAGAATACTTGTGTTGAACAAGAGGACGGTGATGTCCAAAGTTTTGTGAATCTATTGTTTGCCCAACAGTTATGATTTTACTTTCTCGCGCACTTGTATAGAGAAAGCATTGTATTGCACCCAGAAATTCGATACCGAGATTTCACCGGAAATATATGTTTTGTGACCCCCTGACTTCATTTAGAAAAATGTGCATGTGTGTGTGTGTGTGTGTGTGTGTGTGTGTGTGTGTGTGTGTGTGTGAGCAGCATAGCTAAAAACGAAAAGAGCGTTTAATACCAAACTTGGTTTAAGTTTAGTATCTTCTAGGGATACCACATGAAGATTTTGAGAAAAATACCCTCACCCCAAACTACCCTTTACATGGAAAAATTTTCGAAAAGTTTTATTTTCTCAAAAATGACTAACGATGTTGTCTAAATACCGTATATTAAAGATATTTATGTGGCAAATAAAATATATATCTTGAATTTTGTGAGAATAGCCTCTAAAAACCTCTTTATTCCGGATAAATTTTGCTGAATTTTGCGTAACTGGTAAATCGCAAGAGAAAAAAAGTTACTACACAAAAAATGTAGATCACGATTAAACAAACAATTTATGTAATATACATTTTTAATTTCTCTATATGTACTATGTACATTGTGTATAGAGAAGGTATTGTATTGTACCGAAAAAGTCGATATTGAAATTTCACCGGAAATATATGCTTTGAGATCCCCTGAATTCAAATAAAAGCATTTTTAGGAAAAATGTCCGTGTGTCTATTTGTGTGTGTCTGTGGACAGCATAGCTGAAAAACGAAAAGTCCGTTAAATACCAAACTTGGTATTTAAGTTCAGTATCTTTTCAAGGATGCGACACAAAGATTTACACTACCCTTTACATGGAACATTTTTCGAAAATTGTGATTTTCTCAAAAATAGCTCTTAACGATTTTTATTAAAGTATTGTATGTTAAAGATATTTATATGAACAAATTAAATGTATATTTTGAATTTTCTCGGAATAGCCTCTGAAGACTTTTTATTCTGGATGAATTTTGCATAACTGGTAAACCATAAAAGATAGACAAAAACTTACTTAATATAATTGTAGATCTCATTAAAACACGCAATTTATGTTATATACATTTTTTTTCATAGAGTTGATCATTTTTTGCGATACTCCTTGTAATTGGTTTCAGCTTTAAAATACATTAACTTTTCTCATGCAAAATCTGTCAACTCGTGTCCATACAAACAAAGGAACTTCAGTCACATAGCAACCAGCTTCAGTCTATGGTACTCTCTTATTTCCCTTCTACTTGAATAGAAACAAGTAATAATGCTATTTCTGCTATTTTTTCTCGATTAGCATGAAATAATTAGAAGAATAAGTTTTTAACAATAATTTGTAGCGGAAATGTAGAGAAACTCATGTGAATGTTACACAGGTTTTTTTCGTTGAATCCACAATTTCTGAGATGTTCCTTGTTATTTGTCTCAGAAAGTAGTAAACCCCTGGCGCTGCGTAGAAACGGATTTCATTCGCATGACAACCGGCTTTCCAAAGATTTGACTATCGTTTTAGCCTAGTGTATTCCCTTGTACTTACAAGAAACCAAATAATTAAGATAATTTCTACTAATATTTATCTCGATCATCATAAAGTAGATAGAAGAATATGCTTTTTAACAATAATTTGTTGTCGAGATGTAGAGCAAGTCATGTGAATGGAACACATCATATTTTTCCAACCCACCGCTCAAAACACACGTTCTCTTTGGCTGTCCAGCAATGACGCCATGGGATGAAACGCGGGAAATCTATTGCCGTGATAGGTAGGTGCAGGAAATAAAAATCACAGAAACGTATACTGACGGCCACTGTAGTGGGAGAATTGCAGAAAAGTCTGATGTGTTGCATTCACATGTCTTTCTCTACATCTCTGTAACAAAGTATTATTAAAAAGCGTATTCTTCTGTCTACTATATGCTAATGGACATAAACATTAGCAGAAATGCTTTCTTGTAAGTAGAAGGGAAATAAGAGTATACACTAGGCTAAAACTATAGTCAAATCTTTTAAAAGCTCGTTGCCATATAGATGAAATCCATTTCTCTGCATTGCCAGCAGTTATCAAATTACCGTGTGTGAAAAGTTTTGAGTATTTTAAAACTGAAACCAATAACAAGGAATATCTAAAAACTGGCAAACTCCACGAAAAAAAGTATATGACATAAATTGTGTGTTTCAACGAGATACACATACATATTTTATGCAGTAAGTTTTGCCTAACTCTTACGGTTTATTAATTATGCAAAATCCAGCAAAATGCATCCAGAATAAAGAGGTCTTCAGGGGGTATTCTCAGAAGCTTCAAGGTATGCACTTTATTCTGTAAATACCTTTAATATATGGTATTTTAATCAATATCGTTAAAGTCATTATTGAGAAAATCGACATTTTCAAAAACTTTTCCAAGTAAAGGGTAATTTGGGGTGGGGGGATTTTTCTCAGAATCTTCGTGTCCATCCTTGGAAGATAATAAACTTATACACCAAGTTTAGTAATTTACCAACTTTTCGTTATCGGGTTATTTATACACGACCACACACACGTGCGGACCTTTTTCTAAAAATGCTTTTTTTAGATACAGAGAACCCTAAAACGTTTATTTCCGGTGAAATCGCGATATCGACTTTTTGGGTGGATTACAATACCTTCTCTTCACACTATGTACATAGTCCGTGTACAGAAAGTAGAAATGTGATGCAGCGCCGTCACAAATTTGCCTATACAAAAACAAATGGTAGAATGAGATAGAAGTGTCTAGTTTCCCAAGAGACTTCTTCTGAAAGTACTGCTTACTGTGACAATGTAAAGAAATAAATGCCTACTTATGTTAACCCAGGGAGGGGTTGAGAATCGCATAGCCCCCTCCAAATTAAAATAAAAACATATACTATTGCTTTACTTAGCTTTAAAAACAGACATTTTGAATAAAGAGGATTTTACATGCTCTCCCTGGAAACTTCAAGTATACATTTTTTTATCACGTACATTACTTTACAATACTTATTATATAAAATTGTTGAAGCCATTTTTTGAGAAAATAAAAGATGTTGGAAAAATGGTAGTTTAGGATGGAGGGATTTTGTTAAAAACTCTCTTATCGCATCTTCAGAAGACAGCGAACTTAAATACCAAGTGTGGTATTTATTTTTTATTTTTTTCCCAATTTTATCTTCTCTACACGTACTATGTACATAGTGTATAGAGAAGGTATTGTACTCCACCCAAAAATTCTATACCGAGATTTCACCGGAAATGTATGTTTTAGGGTTCCCTGTATCCAAAAAAAAAAAACATTTTCAGAAAAGGGTCCGTGTGTCTATGCACACGATAACTCAAAAACGAAAAGTCGGTAGAATACCAAACTTGGTATTTAAGATTACTATCTTCCAGGAATGCGACACGAAGATTTTGAAGAAAAAAAAATCACCCCACCCCAAACTACCCCTTATATGGAACTTTTTCTTCGACATTTTTTATTTTTTAATTGATAAATAAAATGTATATTTTGAATTTTCTCTGAATAGTTTTACGGAATTTTGCATAACTGCTAAACCGTAAGACATGGACAAAAACTTACCATACAAAAATGTAGAGCACGCTAAAACACAAATTTATGTTATATACATTTTTTCGTGGAGTTGATCGTATTTGAGATACTCCTTGTTATTGATTTAAAATTTAAAATCTGATGTGTTACACTCACATGACTTTCTCTAGCTACTCTCAAACAAACTTCTCACAAAAGATAATTCTTCTTTCAACACCATGCTAATCGAGATAAACATTAGCAGAATTTTAGTACTTAGTTTCTTATAAGTAGAATGGAACTAAGGGAATGCACTAGGCTAAAGTGATAGTCAAAAGTTTTAAAAACTGTCTTATGCGATTGTTACTGCAAATCACTTCTTTGCTTGGCCAGGAGTAGAACAAAAGAAAAACGGAAAAGTATAAGTACCTCGAAAACGGCAAGCTCCACGAAAAAAATGTATATTACAAAACATGTGTATTTTTAACAAGATCTACATCTTTTTTATTGTATATGTTTGTCTTTCTCTTACGGTTTACATGTAATGCCAAATTAAACAACATTCATCCAGAATAAATAGGTCTTTAGAAGCTATTCCCAGAAAATTCAAGATATACATTTTATTTCTGATAGAAATGGTTTTAATAATGTGGTATTTTAATCAAAATTGTTGTAGCCATTTTTAAGAAAAACACAATTTTCGAAAAAAATTCCACGTAAACCGTAGTTAGGGGTGAGGGGATTTTCTTGAAAATCCTCGTGTCGCATCCTTGGAAGATACCAAACTTAAATACCAAGTTTGGTATTTAACCGTCTTTTCGTTTTTGAGCTATGCTGTCCACAGACACACAGACAGACACACACACATACACACACACGGAGCTGTTTCTGAAATGCTTTTTTTGGACACAGGGGGTCCTAAAACATGTATTTCCGGTGAGATCTCGACATCGAACTTTTGGGTGGAATACAATACTTCTCTATTCCTATGTACATTGTACATACGGGGCTAGAGAAAGTAAAAAAATCATTTTCAGAAAAAGATCCGTGTGTATGTGAACACGATAACTCAAAAACGAAAAGTTGGTAAAATACCAAACTTGGTATTTAAGTTTGATATCTTTCAAGGATGCGACACAAAGATTTTCAAGAAAATCGTCCCACCCCCAACTACCCATATCTATATTAAAGATATTTACCTGACAAATAAAATGTATTTCTTGAATTTTCTGGGAATAGCCTCTGAAAACTACTTTATTCTGAATGCATTTTACGGATTTTGCATAAATTCTAAACTGTAAGAGATGGACAAATAAAACAAACGTATTGAGGATAATCAAGCACACAATTTATGTTATATACATATTTTCGTGGAGTCGTTTTTGAGATATTCCTTGTTTTTGGTTTCAGCTTTAAAAACGTATACTTTTCTCATACAGGAATTTGTCAACTCGTGTCCATACAAACAAAGGAACTTCAGTGACATAGCAATCAGCTTTTGACTATCACTATGACCTATGGTACTCCCTTATTTCCTTTATACTTACAAGGAAGCAAGTAATAAGACTATTTCTGCTAATTTTTCTCGATTAGCATGAAGTAAATAGATACATAGGTTTTTTAACAATAATTTGTTGCAGAGATGTAACGAAAGTCATGTGAATGGAACACATAAGATTTTTAGTTATGTTGTTCACAGACACGTACATTCACGAACGCTTTTCTAAAAATAAGTTTTGATTCATGTATTTATGGTGAATCTCGGTATCTAATTTTTGAGTGGAATACCTTCTTCTCCTAGAGAGAAAGTAAATGTTATTTTTGAGTTCATGGACTCTCAAGACATGTATTCCAGGTGTCATTTCAACATGCATTTATTGGTGGAATACCAATATTCCCTCTACTTTAAATACTTAGTAGAGAATGTAATAACGTAGTCTGGCAAACCTAAATGAAGGCTTCAACAGAACTTACATAATTTTGTCTAATAATAAGTATTTTCCAATCACAGCTGATAGCATAAACTCTAAATATCTGATATGGTGCGTTCACACAACTTTCTCTAAACATTAGCAGTTATTCTTACAGATATAGCACGTACAAAGTATTATTATGCAATCACATTTTGCTATCATTTCGTGTTAATCAAGATAAAATGTGCAGATAGGCACAAACGAGATAAAGATAAACTTAGTAAAATATTTAAAATGTGAATCTCTAAAGCTTGAAATGTTCAAGATTTTTCCACCATATCGGGAGAAACAAGTGAATAGTGAAAATACATAAAGATTACAAATACAGAACAATAATTGGAACCCAAATTATCGCAAATAGCTGATGCAATAAAATGTTAGCTAGAAAATCTGATGCATTCCAGTCACATGCCTTTCTTTACAACTCTGTAACAAATTATTGTCAAAAAGCTCATTCTTCTATCTACTTCATCATAATCGAGATAAAAATTAGTAGAAATTGTCCTTATTACTCGATTCCTTTTAAATAGAGGGAAAAAAGTCTAATGTGTTCCATTCACATGATATCCTCTAGCTGTTCGGTAAACAAACCATTAATTCAAAACATTAATCTGCGAATCATGCTAATCAAGATAAACATAATCAGAATTAATCTTATTACTAGCTTCCTTGTAAGTGGAAGGGAACTAAGAAAATACACAGACTAAAGCGATAGTCTCATCCTTTAAAAGCCGGTCGCTAAGTGAAATAATTGAAATCCCAATCTTTGCTTGCCAGGAATAAACAAACGAGAAGAAAGATGTTTTCAGTTTGAGAAAAGTTGAAACGGCCAAAATTGAAACCAATAAATAATCTGGATATCTCGAAAACGGTTAACTCTACAAAAAATGTATACGACATAAATTGTGTGTTTAATGAGATCTACATTTTTTTGTGTAGTAAGTTTTTATTATCTCTTACGGTTTGTCAGTTATACAAAAAGTCATGCAGAATGAAGAGGTCTTCAGAGGCTATTCCTAGAAAATGTAATATATACATTTCTTTTGTTATAAAATATCTTAAACATAAGGTATTCTAATCAAAAACGTTAGAGCCATTTTTGAGAAAATCAACATTTCCGAAAAATGTTCTATGTAAAGGATAGTTTGAAAATCTTTGTGTCACATTCTTGGAAGATACCAAAATTAAATGCCAAGTTTGATATTTAACGGTCTTTTCGTTTTTGAGCTATGCTGTCCACAGGCATACACGGACCTTTTTCTAAAAAGTTTTTTTTTTATTCAAGTGGTCTGAAAACATGTATTTCCGGTGAAATCTAGGTATGGAATTTTTGGATGCATTACAATACCACCTCTATACACTATGTACATAGTATGTGTAGAGAAAGTAAAAACCTATTGTCACCCTAAACGAGGTTCAAGATTCTAACTCGCAGTCTCTTGAATATGAGGCAGACGTGCTATCGCATCACTACAAAGCGGGTGAATAAGCTTTTGTAAGAATAATTTGTTGCACAATAGGTAGAGAAAGTCATGTGAATCGAACATATTAGCATTTTATTTTCTCTAGCACGTGTATGTACAATGTACATGTAGATAGAGAAGGCATTGTATTCCACCAAAAAATTCGTTATCGAGATTTCACCGGAAATATATGTTTTAAGACCCCAAATCCATAAAAATAATTTTTAGAAACACGTCCATGTGTGTGTGTGTGTGTGTGTGTGTGTGTTTGTTTGTCTGTAGGCATCATAACTAAAACATTTGATGTGTTACACTCACATGACTTTCTCTAGCCGTTCTACAAACTTCTTACGTAAGATTATTCTTCTTTTTGCACCTCGTTAATTGAGGTATTCAGCACAATGTTCTTATTACTTAGTTCCTTATAAGTAGGAAGAAAATAAGGGAATACACTAGGCTAAATCGATAGACAAATGTTTTAAAAGCTGTCGTTATGCGATTGACATTACAAATGGCTTCTTTTCTTGGCCAGGAGTAGAACAAAAGAAAAACGGACACTCCCGTCTGAGAAAAGTATAAGTACTTCACAAATGAAACTAATAACAATGAATACCTCGAAAACGATAAGCTTCATGAAAAAAAAATGTATATGACGTAAATTGTGTATTTCTACAAGGCCTACATTTTTTGTATAGTAAGTTTTTGTCTGTCTCTTACGGTTTATTAGTTATGCCAAATTAAGCAAAATTCATCCAGAATAAACAGGTCTTTAGAAGCTTTTCCCAGAAAATTCAAGATATACATTTTATTTGTCAGTTAAATATATTTAATATACAATATTTTAATCAAAATCGTTAGAGCCATTTTTAAGAAAATCAAAATTTTCGAAAAAAGTTCCATGTAAAGGGTAGTTTGGGGTGAGGGGATTTTCTAAAAATCTTAGGGTCGCATCCCTGGAAGATACTGAACTTAAATACCAAGTTTGGTATTTTAGCTACTTTTCGTTTTTGAGTTACCGTGTTCACAGACACACGGACACACACACGGACCTTTTTCTGGAAATGCTTTTTTTGGATTCAGGGGGTCCTAAAACATATATTTCCGGTGAATCTCGACATCGAATTTTGGGTGGAATGCAATACTTCTCTATCCCTAAGTACATTGTACATACGGGGCAAGAGAAAGTAAAAACGAAAAGTCCGTAAAACACCAAGCTTGGCATTTAAGTTCAGCATCTTCAAGGATGTTATAAGAAGATTTTCCCAACTACCCTGTACATGGAATATTTTTAGACATTTTTTATTTTATCAAAACTGGCTCTAACGATTTTTATTAAAATACCATATGTTTAAGACATTTTCATGACAAACGAAATGTATATCTTGAATATGCTGTGAATAGCCTCTGAAGACCTTCTCATTCTGGTTGATTTTTATATAACTTTTGTGTAATTGTTAAATGGTAAGAAACAGACAAAAAAATTACTACATTCTGTTTCACTTTAGCCTAGTGTTCTCCCTTATTACCTACTTTCTACTTACAAGAAAGCGAGTAATAATTTGCTTGCTAATTGTGCTAATATTTATCTTGATTAGCACGGCGCAGATAAAAAAATATTTTTTGGATTATTGGAAAGACATGTAATTGGAACACATCAGATTTTTAATAAAGTTGATTTTTAATAGTATGACAGATTGCAAGCATTTACCAAAAGGATTAAATCCACGAATTGTATTTAAATTTCCCCCCGTTTTTGTTTGTGACAAAGCTGCCTGGACATTCATTTGCCTATTATGTAGAAAAGCCTAGTCGGCGGTGTACATTAGTAATACCGATGTGGAGAAGAAGAGAAGTAAATATTTTACATGATCGAGAAATATGATTTTAAACATGTTCAGAAAACATTTAGCTATTATAAAAAATAGAAAAAAATGATGTTGTCCCTTCAAGATTAAAGAAATATACTTGTGCCGCAATTGCGAAGGTGAGGGGGTACAATGTCCACATAAATATTGTGGGGCACGTAAGTAAATTTTTGTTTAAAGAACTACGTATAAATATTGTTATTATTACTATGTTTACAAAATTTCAGAGAAAAATAACTTCGTAACATTCAGGATTAATATACTTAAACACTTGTTTATTACGAGGGTTGAATGAAAAGTAATGCCTCCACCTTCGTAACTCTTCAATAGATGGTAGCATTGGTATGCGGCAGGTACTGGCTTGTTCCGTAACCTCTTCTCTGTAGCTCCAGTTGGCGGGAAACCTTAGCATTGAACGGTTGTGTTGTTACAGTGTAAGGTGTGGAACCTTGCACAGACGGTCGGTCAGTGCGATTTAAGCAACGTGCAGTCACTAAATTCTTGACAGCAGAAGGTGTCACCCCAAAGGAGATTCATCAGAGAATGAAAGCAGTTTATGGTGATTGTGTGCGTCGTTGGGCGAGTAAGTTTAAAGATGTTGAGGTGGGAACATCTGACTTGCGTGACAAACAAAAAGTTGAACGTCCTGTGACAGCAACCACCGAGTTTCACAAGCAAAACGTTGACAGATTGATTCAGGTCGATCGTCGTATCAGTCTGTCGCCCAACGACGCACAGTACTCACATCAACACAATCACCATAAACTGACATAAACCACAGTAGTCAAAGAGCGCCTATAAATAAAACTCCTTTTCCATTTTATCCTGACCTATGATCCAGAGTCCGTCTGCATCTGACTCCAGGCGCTGGCTTGCAATCCTGTGATTTGTAAGTCTTCCATATGAGGAGGTTACATATTGAAAGATGAAGACTGTTACTCAGTGGCGGCTCGTGCCTAAAACAAGTAGCGTGCTGCACGGGGGAAAAAAATGCATGCAACTCACCTAGTTTCGAAAAATGAAGTCCATACGCCGATGTTTCTTCATGCAGAATTTGTCCATCACTCTGACGTTGAAATCCCTGATATTTGTAACGAATTGTAGCGAGTTTTTCATATGCTTCTTGCTATTTGAATGCTTTTTTTATATATTCATTAACATGACCTAGATCTTTAACACCAGTCGTAGACCACGAATCTGTACTTCCAAACAAGAGGCAAGGAAAGCAAAAGAGCGCGTTTCTGATTTCACAACCACAGATCCAGTCACTGTTGTCATATATATTTGTGTTAAACTTTCTTGTGTAAATAGAATTTTTACTTCCTTTTGCTTTCTGTTCAATTTTTAGATCAGGAGTAGGTCGCCCTAAATTTTTTATCCTGATCTTTTCATCTAACGATCGCCTTGAAAAGGGAGTTTTTAACAGCTCATCAACTATATTCATTATGTATGACTAAAGTTTTCTTACCTATGAAAGTAACACAAACCTACACTGAATGATACTGAAATATAATAAAGTGCGATCACAGTTGGAAATAAACTGAAAACTGACACTGAATAACATTTACACAACAGAACACTTTGTTTCAATGTGATACACGTGGGCCTGTTAGATTTCACATTTGCGGAAGTAACACATTGCGCCAATATGAACTTATGGTTACCAATGTTAACAAACAATATAACAAACAATGTTCTGTACGTTCCAATGTGAATAAGGTATGGAGATAATAGTCCTTTTATGGCTCAGTTTGTATCACAAAGATATAATTAGTTATTATAACTAAAATAAAACGTTGTAATACGCTTTAATTAATTTCACTAAATTCTGATGTTTAGTGTGGCACTTAGGTGAGTGTGGCAGGGCTGTTTCGTCTGCTGCCAAAACGATTATAAGGAAAAGAACTAACACTCGTAGCGATTTCATTGATTCCGTGCTTTAGCCAAACGCAGCACGTAGCAGTGCGAAAACGATGGGACAGCGACCGTCAGGGGGGGGGGTAAGAGGGGAAGGTTCTACGCAAGCGCAATATTCACCTACCGTGCTTGATCGCTTTGAGCACGTGGATGCATTCCATTAGCTAAACTTGCGTGTTTACCTTGCTTCGAGAGTTCGTCATTGGCAGTGCTGCCTTTCTTATTACTACCATAATGTGTTATGTTTGTTACATGGTCCTTCAGCATGTCTGTTATGTAATTTAGAAGAAAAAAAAGTAGCGTGCTGCAGCTCTTCAGCACGTAAGGACGAGCCGCCCCTGCTGTTACTGCTTTCTTTCTCAATATTTTCCTTTTGAATATGACTTTTGAATTAATCGTGCCCCGAACAACTCCCGCTACAGTGTAATGTTAACCAATAGGTTTACTAACTTTTTTCAAAATATTCATTAACTGTAGGAAATGTAAAACCCATCGCATTATAACAACTCATACATCCATTTTTTTGCTCAACAGAGCCTCCCATATAAATATTGGGTTGAACAGTAAACAAAATTTCAAAGTTGTTCCATTTCACTGTAGGTTTCAGCGACAAAAGAGATATCTTTATAATATGTATTGAAATAAGAGAATAGAAACACTACTGATACTTATTGACACGGTCCTTAAATACTAAATTTAATTTTAAAGGTGAATATGAGGCTTTAGAGATTGCAACATTACTGCAAAACCACACATACGATTCCCACGTTGAAGCCATTACGGTTGGGAACTCTAGTCCCAGCACAGTACTCATTAATAAGCTGTTTAACTTCATTGATTACTTAACAATAACACCTTTCTGAATGTCTACATTTGTGTTGTAAACATCATTATAACGTAACGTAACAACCATACAAATACTGCCACATTCAGTTAAGGAAAGTATCAGTGGCGGCCGCTGAGGCATGCTAGTGATTGTACCAATAAAACTCTTCAAATACCTGTTTATTCTTGCAGTTGCGTCCAACTATTGTGTAATTTTGAGAATAACCGCTATACTTAATAATGTATTGTATTGATAAAATAGTGTGGAAAACGGATGCATGCAACAGTGTTTTTGCACTGCATTTGCTTTTAGAAATTAAAATGAACAACTTAGAAAATCGCACTGTATACATGCACATACGTGCGCTTGCACTTGGATTTTCAAAAATAATTAATATTTAAAACTAAAAAGAAACATTGAAGTATTCCCCTATAATTATAAAACCTAGTAGTGACGTTATTATATTCAAAATGTGTATATTTCTTTATAAGGATATGTTGGTGTCTATTTCTGCACTGGATTTAACTAATCTTCAAAATGCGTTGGCATTAACTTGTAGCAAGATGTAACATTGCATTTACAGGAGGATTTAGGCGCATACCTTCGTCGTCGCCTAAGATGTTGGAGAAAAAACAAAACAAAAGGTACTGTGCTTTATTGCGCTCTGCAACGGAGACTGTGCCACCTCAACCACAAACACTCAAGCCTTATACACGTGGCTTATGAGCTCAGATAGCGCCCATCTGGAACTGGCGCCAACTTCAGAAAACTGCCTACTGGCAGATCGCGCGGCGTTTGATGTGCTGCTCAAATGAGAGAACTAGAACACGAGTGTAGGAACAATATTTAATCAATCACCCCAATATGTAGACACTTTTTTCTTGTGCAACGGCACAAGGGCACTACCCCAGGAACCGCCTATGGAAAGTATTTGTTACCAATTTATTGTGTGAAACATTCGGTTTGCTCATCGCTAATACAAATTTCAATTTCTGCACTTGTCCGGTATCGCGCATTACAAGGAGTTTACTGTGACGTTACGACCTGACGCAAGGTGTTACCAAAAGCTTCTGTCGGACAATCTGACAGAAACGATTGATAAGACGAGGCATTATTATCGAATATCACCAGGTCTCTTTATACGATAAGGTACAAAAGGGCGTGCTTGTCGGGAAAGAGCATTTAAAGTATCGGCACAGGTTCAAGGAGCCAGAAGGCCACACTCAAGATTGTGTCACAAGTGACGAGGAGAGAACAAGATGGTAGGTATCTCAGTTTAACAAATTTTGCTCTTCCACAAGTCATTAGATGTAGTTCTCAAAATGAAGAACAAGTTACCGTTACACTCTACAGAGGTTACGTGTGATTTTGCTTTTTAATTGAAACTAAAGTTTATAGAACATTTGTAATGCACAATCTTTACAGTATATATTCTTACGCATGCGCAGTTGTCATATTTACTGCTGTTTCTAGTTATATATTCTTACACACACACACACACACACACACACACGCATGTATATGTAAGAAAATACTATCGAAAACAATACTATATGTATTAGGTATTTATTCTATTTTTTTTTTCAACGGGGCAATTGGAAACAAACAACGGTCAGAGGCAGTGTTTCTTTTTGTTTTGTTTGTTTTGAATAAATCAACATTTTCGAAATTCTTTCTATTTAAAGATTAGTTTGCAAAATCGCATTCTTTTTATCTATTTATTTTTTAATTTTGTTTTATTTTATTTTTTCCCACTTATTTTTATTATATAGCAATTACAAGTTGTCAAACTGTTTAAATTAAAACCATTTAGGTTAGTTTAGAGAGATAAAAAAAAAACAAAACGAAAATATTTCCAGGGGAGGTGAAAGGACCAAGGGATGGTTATTTGTATTATTATTTTTGTGTCATTTTATTGTGTTGACTACACCATTGTGGTCAGTCCTATTTCACGTCTTGAGGAATTTTGTTCTTTTCGTCGGTGGTGTGTGTAATTTTGTAGAATGAGTCCTCCTCACAGCAGCGGGAAGAAAGTATAAGTACTTTACAATTGATATTAATAACAAGCAATATCTCGAAAACGGTTAACTCCACAAAAACAAAATGTATGTAAACACACACACACACACACACACACGCACACCTTTTTTCTGAGAATGCCTTTTCTGGATTCAGGGGGTCCTAAAACATGTATTTCCAGTGAAATCTCAGAATCGAATTGTTAGGTGGAATACAATACTTCTCTAACCACTATGTAGAGAAAGTAAAACTGAAGCTAGTAACAGTGAAGTAACACAAATATTAAAATATTAATATAACAATTAATAATTGTAACGATTCTCCACTTATCTTTTTGAAATCCAAGGACTAGTTTTGCAATAAAAGGATCTATTGCATGATCAGCTCAATTTCTTTTTGATCTTGTTTATTTACATTGTTAGGTGAATTGTGCGCTAAGGTTTTGCTAACTAATAATTAAATTTAATAAATTATTTTGTTAACCTTACTAATTTTTGTTTGAATCAAAAATTTTTCAGCTTTAATGAAAAATTCTATCAACAAGTTTCTGGTTTAGGAATGGGTAGTCCACTTTCACTTTTTCTTGCTAATCCTTTCATGAGCTATTTTGAAATACAGGTCACTAAAGCATTCCCTCTAATTTTTAAAACTTGGTATAGATATGTAAATGATGTATTTGCTATTGATCCTGATAAACATGTAAATGATGCTTTAAAACTTCTAAATTTACAAGATAAGGCTATGAAATTCACATTAGAAACTGATAGTGATGGCTATCTCCCTTTCCTGGATTTAAAAATAATAAAAAATAGCAATAAATTGAATTTTAGAATTTACAGAAAACAAACTCATACTGATAATTACATAAAAATAATAACTTTAATCCTTTTCACATAAATTTGCTGTTTTTAATAGTTTAATTTATAGGTTAATTAATTTACTCCTTAATAAAGATGAATTCTATAA
Organism: Hymenopus coronatus; assembly: GCA_030762935.1. Classification (NCBI taxonomy): domain Eukaryota; kingdom Metazoa; phylum Arthropoda; class Insecta; order Mantodea; family Hymenopodidae; genus Hymenopus; species Hymenopus coronatus. The sequence goes on from CM060895.1 coordinate 16,629,669, forward strand.
AAATATAAACACATTATCAACACTGCATTAATTAATGGTTTTAATACTGACTTTATAAATAAAAAAATTGATAAGTTTAAATATCAAAATGCTGTTAAAGAGGTTTCTACTCTTAAGAAAATAAAATAAAATAAAATTTTTAAAAAATTTACTTATCATCCTTGGCCAAATAAAAAATTGGCAAATATTTTGAAAGAGCAAGGTATATTATTGGTCCTCAAAATAAATAAAATATAAAAGATGTGTTAAGCTTTTCTAAAAAAGATGAAATTTCAAAAAATTAAAAAAATCTGGTATTTATCAATTAAATTGTTTACATTGATAAGACTATGTCATTTGGACACCAGAGTAAAAGAGCACTTTTGGAATATTAAATACAAACAAATTTATAAATCAACTGTGGCAGAACATTTTTGGAAATTTAGTCATGAAATAAATCCAGATGTTAAATTATTAAAACACTTAAATGGACCCATAGATTTAATGGTTTGGGAGAAAATATTTATATTAAAGAATAAAAATCATATAATGAATTTTGATATACCACCAATTGATTCTCTCACCAAATTTGTTTTGATTCCGGTTGTTAGCAATGGCTTAGTACACAATCCACCTAGTAGCAGTAACCATAACAATCTAAATAAACAAGAGCAAAAAGAAATTGAGCTGATGTTGCAATAGATCCTTTTATTGTGAAACTAGTCCCTGGATTTCAAAAAGATAAGTGGAGAATTGTTACAATTATTAATTATTATATTAATACGCACACAGATATTTTTCTAAAAATTCTTTTTTGGATTCAGGGGATCTCAAAACAATTATTTCCAGTGAAATCTCGGAATCAAATTTTTGAGTGTAATACTATGTGCATAGTAAGTGTAGAGAAAGTAAAAATCAAGGAGGAAGAGTGTGAGTGAAATAAAAAGAGAGAAAATGCTTTAATGCAATAATCAAAATATTCCAATCATGCTGTATAAGTGAATTGGCTTTTCTGTCTGTATTTTGCATAACATGCCGTAAATCCAATGATCGTTGATCAACAGTTACATTGTGAAAGGTAGTGTTGCCCTAATATCAGAGAAACCAAACGCCTTGTTTTCTAATTTTGTTGGTTGTGTCTATGCTGATGTGGAAATTAACTTGTGTATATCAGATGAGGTAGCACAAAATGAAGTGGGTTTTTTCCAGGTGATCCTTGAGAGATGCACATTTGTATTTCATTATTCAATGAAATTCCCTCTTTTAGATGACATAGCACTTTCAAAATGTTGATGAAATGCAAGCCTTGTTCTCCCTAAAAAACACAGCTCATATGAAATGTTCCATTGTTTCTTAGTTGTTTTTTTTTTTTTTTTTTTTTCCACTTTAACAGCATGTTATGCTGTTCAATGATAATTTATACACAGAATTAGCTTCTGCAGTTTTGACCAAACATTTTAGTTCTTTTTCACAAAGAATGTAATTACAGGAATATTTGTTCTTTTACTGGTGTATATGTAAATATATTGTTTTTCTCTTTATTACCATTTGCAATTCAAACCAACTTTTTCTTTGAAAACAAAATACGTGACCAACAAACCAATATATTAGGGCCATATATTCACGGAGCCATGATTCACTTTTATGCACTATATTTTATCATTAATATGTCTCAGACATGTTAATTTTATATTTAGAGAATGTTTCAGGTTATGCTTTAATTATATTTTATTTTACAGTAACACTAAAACTTCTCTCACCTTCAGTTTGTCGATGCACAACAGTAGATTACATATTCAGTGAACTTGATTTATGCAAAATGGAATGCTCTATCTACATAGTGCTTCCTTCGTGGTAGTTTCCTGTTCTTGCCTCGTGGGGTGATGCACGCAGATGTACATCTACCAGGTATATACTCTGATCTCATTTACTTGGTGTAGTTTTCCTACTTGTTCACTCACAAGCTCTGTCCAAAGTGCTCCAAATTGTAATCTAGACAGACAGACAATTTATTTCATCTTTTCTAGTTACAACATCATATATAGTAACTATATATATAGTTACTTTCCTGGTTTTCTGAAGTTAGTCTCATATACAGTTAACACCCTGGCTATTTATGTATATGTACCTTTCCATCTATTTGTACATTTTTATACCCTAGCAACTTTATCTATTTGGCTCTTCTAAAAATTGTCATCAGTTCTATTATTAACATCCTCTCTTTCTTTGCAATTTTACTTCCCCATTTCTCTCTTATTTTTCCTGTATAATTACCTAGTTGTTTCAGAAATTATTTCCTATTGTTTCCAAAAAGCTTTAAGCACAATATCTGCTGGAAATTTTTCCAGTTTTTGTTCCATATTATATCTCTCCACATTTCGGTTTCCCCGCACTCAATTATATATGTAAACTATGATCTACATTGCCACATATGGGCATAGATCTTTATCAACTTTTAGACCTTTTAAAAACATTGTTCCTGTTCTTGCCTATCTTTCCATTTTTTCACAAATATCAATTTATTTTCCTCTTTCCCATTCTTTCTTAACACTCCTGTATAAAATTAAAGTACTTTTATCCCTCAAGCTACCTATTACTTCTTGTTTCTCTATATCTTCTATATTGTCCTCCATGGTGTAAAGGTTACTATGCCAACTTCATATACCCAAAGTTGCGGGTTCAAACCCGGAGGAGGGCGATGGATTTTTTCAGGCGTAAAAATCCTTAGCATGGCTTCCTTCGGAAGGGAAGTAAAGCCGTTGGTCTCGTTTTGTAGATTTACGGCATATAAAAGAACCTCAAGCCTGAAAGAGAGGCCTCTGAGCAAAATTAAGCAGTCTTTCATGCCCAGTATAGAATGGGACGCTGAAAACCACATCAATTAAAGAAAAAATAAATAAAAAAAATATATATATATATCTCTTCTATCCTAGCTTTTACTTTATTCCAGATTTTTTTGTCCTTCTATTGTCTGTTGATTGGCTAGCTTGTCCAATTCAAATTCTCTTACAATTTCCTTTAATTGACATATCAAACTTATTTCCCATTTTGCAGATTCTTGTGCCCTAAAACAGTGTTTGACAACACTTCCTTCCAGCTCTTCCCAATTCAACTAATGCTGCCCCAATAGGGGCTATACTTGGTAATCCCAATATCATTTTGCAAAAGGATATGTGAATTTGATCTATACATTCTCAAGTCCCTCAAATCTCTATTCCATGAATCATTCTTGATTCCTCTGTTGCTGCTATATTCTCTCTAGCCAGTACTCTCATGTTTGGTATTTTCTTTAAGCAGGCTCTTATGCTATTAATAGCTAAGTGCCTCTTAACTAGCACATTTTTCCTTTGATACTGTAATCTAATAGGTTCATAAGAAGTTAAAAGTATGAAATTAATTTCCTCTCTTGAGAAAAATAACGAAAAAGGTCACTTTAAACTACCTTAGCCTTATCAGGCAAGATGTATCCTGCCCTATTACATTCGCTGCGTGCGCACATCATTTGGTAAGATTGATGTATGCCATGAAGGAAATACATCTATCTGATCTTTCTGCATGACTGGTGTGAAACGCTGAACAGCATTTCATGGAAGTACTGTTATTCAAAACATACTTCAGAACTAGATTATATCAATAGGATTAACAAATTCCTGCCCCAATTTATCCTTACATGGGAACTGTTTATTTATTTATTTTTATCTAAAATGTGTAACAATTTTGATTAAAATAAATACAAAAAGTTTGTATTTCATTGATTTTCTCGAAGTTCTCGACATGAAGTTTTGGGTGGTTTACAGTACTGCCTCTACCTACCAAAAGTAGATGGTAGTGAAAAAAATCTGATGTGTTCCATTCACATGACTTTCTCTATATCTCTGTAACAAATTATTGTTCACAAGCTTATTTTTCATTTATTTCATGCTAATCAAGAGAAATTAGCAGAAATAGTCTTATTTCTTGCTTGATTGTAAGTAGAAGCGAAATAAGGGAGTACCATAGGTTAAAGTGAAAGCCAAAAGCTGGTTGCTATGTGACTGAAGTTCCTTTGTTTGTGTGGACAGAGTTGACAAATTCCTGTATGAGAAAAGTATGTTTTTCAAAGCTGAACCAAGAACAAGGAATATCTCAAAAATAATCAACTCTACAAAAAAAAGTTTATAACATAATTTGTGTGTTTTAATGTGCTCTACATTTTTTGTGTGTTAAGTTTTTGTCTATCTCTTACGGTTTAGTAGTTATGCAAAATTCATCCAGAATAAAGTAGTCTTCAGAGGCCATTCCCAGAAAATTCAAGATATACATTTTATTTGTCAGGTAAATATCTTTAATATACAATATTTTAATCAAAATTGTTAGAGCCATTTTTTACAAAACCAAAATTTTCGAAAAAAGTTCCATGTAAAAGGTAGTTGAGAGTGGGGAGATTTTCTTGAAAATCTTTGTCGCATCCTTGGAAGATATCAAACCTAAATACCACACACGCACACATGCGCGCACACACATACACACACACAAACAGACAGACACACACACAGACATTTTTTTAAAAATGCTTTTTTTTTGGATTCAGGAGGTCTCAAAACATATATTTCTGGTGAAATCTTGCTATCAAATTTTTGGGTGCTTTACAATACCTTCTCTATTCACTATGTACATAGCATGTATAGAGAAAGTAAAAAAGCATCTGAAATGTTGCATTCACATTTTGGAAGGGAAGTAAAGCTGCTGGTCCTGTGTTGCAAATTTGCAGCATGTAAAAGAACAAGCCTGATAAAGAGGCCTTTGTGCTAAGTTAAACAGTCTTTCATGCCCAGTATAGAATGGGATGCTGAGAACCACAACAGTTAAAAAGCATCCATAAATAAAACCCCATTTCCATTTCTTGGCAGACGTATTGTACACAGACATAAAGTTGTCTGAGAAGTGCACTTTTCTTGGATATTACAGTCCAGTGCTGAAACAACTAGGTTTTTAAGCTAAAATTGCAAAGTCTTATTTTTCTAATTGACTTTATGCAGAAATGATTTAAAAATGTTGATGGTTGAAAATTAAATGGAGGACAGGTGCCCTTTTGCCTTTTTGCATGAGTTGCCACTGTGTAAGGTAGATGAATTTCCTTGTGTAAAAGTTACTCCCTAGCATTTGATGGCCTCTTGGGACACTTCAAGTGACCTGAATGCCGGCATACAGACAGATACATTCTGGTATCATTGGGTTATATCCTGATCTGCCTGCTCTGTGGTGCTTTCCTTCATCTCATTCTTCCCTCCTGAAGATCCTGCTTGCAGTTTGGTGCTCTCCTATGTGCACTACATTGTTTTTACTGTCTTTCTTATTACAATTTTAGCACATTAACGTTTAATGTGAGCAGCTAAGACTGTTTCCTTTTATACAATCCTAATTCCTTCACTGTTGCTCTTAGAATTAGAAACATTAGTTTTTTACTTTTTCTACATGTACTATGAGGGTCGACTGATAAGTCCTGGGCCTCACACAGATATGGTGCCACTAGACCAGCTAGACAGTAGCATTGTAAAATTTAACTCTAGACTAGCTTGTATCCATAGTTACAGGTCAATAACGTGTTTAGTTTTTGAATGACAGCATTTTAAACAAGACAACTTTAGAGTTTACACAAAAATGCAGGTTTTGGAAAAACGAGCAGTGATTAAATACTTCCATTTGAAAGTGGGTTGCAGAATTTAAAATGGGACGTACAAGCACTAGTGATGAGGCTCTGATGCCATATAGAAGTGACAACTCCAGAGATCATTGTTTAGTACTGGAAGACCGCAGATTAAAGTTGATTGAGATAGCAGAGGCTGTAAACATATCAAAAGAATGTGTAGGTAATATTTTAAGTAATGTTTTGGGCTTTCACAAGGTCTGTGCGACATGGGTGCCACGTTTGTTGATACCTGATCAAAAGTTGCAAAGAAAAATTTTTTCTGTTAAGAATGTGGAGCTCTACCGTAAAAATCCCAGTGAATTTTTGAGACAGTTTATTATCATGGATGAAACTTGGATACATCACAGAAAGTAAATCACAGCCAAAACAGTGGACTGTGCGAGGTGAACCAACCCCAAAAAAAAAGGCAAAGTCAATTTTGTCAGCTAACAAGTTTATGGCAAGTGTTTTCTGGGATGCATAGGGAATTATATTTATTGATTACTTGGAAAAGGGTAAAAGTATCACTGGTGACTACTATGCAAGCTTACTGCAACGTTTAAAGTTTGAGTGATTTGGGGAAAAGAAAAAAAATCTTATTTGGAAAAAAAAAAAAAACTAGTGCAAATTGCTTGAACATCCACCCCATTTGCCAGATATGGCACCCAGTGACTACCTCCTGTTCCCAAACCTCAAAAAATTTGTTGGAGGACGAAGATTTCACAGCAATGAGGAGGTCATTGATGTGTTAAACAGCTATTTTGATAACCTTGTAAATTGCACTACAGAGATGGTTTAATTAAATTAGAACACTGATTTGACAAATGATTTAGCCTTTCTGGAGATTATGTTAAGAAATAAAGAAAAAAACATTTTTTTAAATGCTGTTTCATTGAGAGGCCTGGGACTTATTAGCTGACACTCGTGTGCATAGAGAAGGATTGTATTTTACCCAAAAATTTGATGCCGAGATTTCACCGGAAATACAAGTTTTGGGTCCCCCTGAATCCAAAAAAAGGCATTTTTAGAAAAACGTCCATGTGTGCGTGCGTGTGTGTGTGTGTGCATGCGTGTGTGCGTGTATGTGGACAGCATAGCTCAAAAACGAAAAGACTGTCAAATACCAAACGTGGTATTTAAGTTTGGTTTCTTCCAAGGATGCGACACAAAGATTTTCAAGAAAATCCCCCCACACAAACTACCCTTTATATGGAACATTTTTTGAACATTTTTATTTTCTCAAAAATGGCTGTTATGATTTTAATTAAAATACCTTATGTTTAACTTATTTTTATGACAAGCGAAATGTATATATCTGAAGACCTCTTCATTTTGGATGACTTTTGTATAACTTGCAAACCGTAAGAGATATACAAAAACTTACTACACAAAAAATGTAGATCTCATTAAATCACACACATTATGTCATACATTTTTTTTTTTTTTTTTTTTTTTCCCGTAGAGTTAACCGTTTTCGAGATATTCCAGATTATTGGTTTCAATTCTAGCCACTTAAACTTTTCCCAAATGGGAGGACATCTTTCTTCTCATTTGTTTACTCCTGGCAAGCAAAGAGATTGGAATTTCAATTGTTTCACATAGTGACCAGCTTTAATAGGACAAGACTATCACTTTAGCCTGTACATTTTCTTGTTTCCCTTCTGCTTACAAGGAAGCTAGCAATAAGAGTAATTCTGCTTCTGTTTATCTTGATTAGCATGATGTAGATTAATGTTTTGAATAAAAGGTTTGTTTAATGAGCAGCTAGAGGACATCATGTGAATGGAACACATTAGATTTTATTTTTCCCTTCTACTTAGAAGGAACCGAGTAATAAGCACAATTTCTGCTAATGGTTATCAGAGCATTCAAGTTTGGATCTATTTAGTACAATGTTGGTCTTACTTTTCCAGGCTATTCCACGTGTCGTAGATAACAATCTCTTCCAACAGAGGAGGTTTGTTGCTCAAAGCATGATGGAGATCAGTCTTATATTAGTAAATGCAGCTCAGTTGCGCTACGTCCTAGAAGCAGGATCATCTCACGCTTATTTTTACCCAGGTCTCATTATGATCATCCTCAGTATATTACTTCAGGTAAGCAATTATGTAATTGATTATTGCAATTGTTGTCCCTCAATAGTTTTATTTAACAATTTCAACATCTGCTGAGCCCAAGAAGCATAGTTAGTGGTGCATTTTGTGTGATGGAAACTTTAAACTTCACTGCTCAAGGGTAACTAATAGTTTTATATGCAACTTGTAGTTGATTATAAGTGGAAAGATTTTCATATTGAACATAACAAGTTAAACCAGTAGTAACTACAGTTACGTGAGAAATGTAGTCGGCATCACAAGAGTGAAGGTGATGTACAGAAACCAGATTTTAAACAAACATTTTTAACACAAAAAGAACAAAAAAGTGAAAATTATTGCCAAAAAGTTTAGGTAAAAAGGGATATAAAAGTATTAAGGGGAGTCGAAATGCTCTATCTTGCCAATGTTAAAGTTTGACCCATTACCTCAGCAACTATTTAAAATAGTGAGCTATAACTTTCAAGGCATATTCAGCAATAACTTTACTGTTGATTAATGAAAAATAGAATACTTCTGTTTGTTATAAGGAAAGTGAGGATTTTTTTTATAAAGTTCTTAAAATTTTATTGAAAAGTGATGATTTTTAATTTTTTTTAAAAAAAGTAATTAATCCATGTACGAAAAAACTTTTTTATACTCACATACTGAAATATGTTCATTTACTGTTAGAAATCTATATCAAAAAGAAGACCATTGCGATACAAATTTTCATTTCAATATAGATTTTTATGCATGCGCGCTGCCCTACCAATGACTGTTCACTGCCTGCTAATCTGCATAAAATTACAGAAACATCTTATGTGTACAATAACCTCCAAGAATATTTAATTATATATAAGAATTATAAGAGTATATAATTATTTCCAGAATCTAAACTCATAATATTACCTAAGCAAACCAAAGTAGGTCATGATATTGGCATCACAGAGATGAGGAAATCAATAAACCAGGGCATGTGCACTATGAGGACATTTTCCAAGAATGAAGTTACATTTTTTGTTATTCTCCATGCCATGAATTTATCATATAACTTTTTGTAGATCTTTTTTGATTTCTGTGGAAGTAAATTGTTAACAATATTACTTGCCTCCTCTGTTATATCAGGAGGTGGGGAGCTAAATTCCATATCATTATCACTAGGCCAAAATACTTCAGTCTCCATCTTGCAAATCAACTATCATTGTGAATTGAATTTCATTTGTTATCGACGCAAGCATACAATACGCATAGCAGTTGGCAGAGTTCATCTTTCGTATGTAGGATAACTAAATATTAAATATTTATTGTATATCTACATGTCATAGAAAAAAATATTGTATGCAACTCTCTTATAATGGTTATTAGAATACTTGTGAGGTTTTTTGACACTTCCCTTGCGTCAAAACTACCTCTGACAAGAGGTCCAGATGTCAAGGTTTATATTATTTAACAGAGTTACCTGATGTTATCCATTGGTAAAATGGGTTATTTAACAATCATGCACAGACATCTATCATGTCCATATCACTGAAGGGGCTAATTCAGCAGCACAAACTCTCTTTGCTGTATCATTTTTAGATTTGATTTCCAGTTCACTTACAGAAGCAGAAAATGTCTACCTGTGGTCTCCCAAACTAAGGCTAAAATTTTCATGGAAATATTTATTTTTAAAATCAGTACCTGATCATGATGTCTTTAAAGACTACATATTTGACACAGAGAGCTCAGGTGATGGTACTTGATAATGCTCATACATAACCCTGTATAACATGCTTCTTTAGTGAGAAAGGAATTTACATGCTCATGAATTTTTAAGTGGTTTTCTCCTCCAATCCTGAAAGCACAAGGTTCCTTGCCATATTATCTCTTACTGTTCTATCTTCACTAACTTGCTAAATTCACTCATAGGCAGCATTATAAACGTTATAAGACAGCTAATATGGCAGCTATCATGCGTTCTAAAATTATCAAAGGATTCTGAGATCGTCTCTGAACTAGTATTTGAATATGTGCAAAATCTTGAGCTGTCTAACATTCTAATTCAAGAGATATTTTATTTGCAACAATTATATATTAATTTATTTTTCATATACAACAGGAAAACTTAAGAGGCAGTTCCAAACTAACTTAGATGATATTTGTCATTGCTTTTAGTGCAGTCTGTCAGAGAATATCTAAATATTGCTTTCATTCTAAATCCTTTTCAGATTCTCCCTGACACAGATCTCAATTGTCTAAACTTCAGCTTGAATACAGTGGTATTGTGACCAGAAGCAAAAAAAGTATTACACTTTAGTGCCTCGACATGTACTCCAATGCTAGATCCATTGTCTATTTTGCAGCCACCTGTGTACTAGATTAGGCTAACTTCAGGACACTGCATATTGTTCTCATCCATTCTAACATTATTTGAATGGCTTGTTAAACCATAATTTTGGTAACATATGAGGATCATTCCAGAAGTTTTGAGAATGGATGCGATAAAATATTAATATGATCATTGCATCTTTTCAAAATACTCTCCCTGCACTTAATCGACCATCTCTTCCTTTCAAACCATTTTATAAATTCTGAATGCAATTCTTCATTGGAGGGAGTACAAATACATTCTTCATAAGCAGCTTTAGATAACTCAAATCATTGATCTCGAATGGGGCATGGGCCCATATCTGGACTGTAGAGAGGATGAGACAAGTATCTGACACCTGACTCCTTCAGAAATGTATTGTTTCTTGTGCAACATGGGCAGAGTCATTGTAATGATGCAACAAAACTCCATGCAGTCTTAGTTTTTTGCTCAGTTCATTGAACACTTATGGCAGACATTTTGTGGTGTACCTTCTGGCAGTAACAGTTTTTTCCAAACTTAAACGAGCCCCTTCAGTTTAAGTGAATCCCATCCCTGCCAAAATCCCAATCATATATACAGAAATTTGTATCCCTCATCAAACAGTTTGTTACACCACACATCCAATCAAGCTCCTGATTAATGTGTTCACGTTTCTTCTGCACAGTATGTCACTCACTATGGTTTTGGTGTCTCCAGACTGTCCTTTAATCGCCTTTATCAAATCCTTAGTATCACCCATTATATGTTGGGGCCTAACACCATGCCTAATGTTGTTTATTCCAGCTTGAATCAATACAATGTCAGGCTTTGATTGTTGCAAGTTCATTTTCTCCATTTGATGTTGAAGCTCTGTCACTTTAATATCAAGAAAACAACATACCTTGAATCCCTTTTCCTTGCATTTTTCTCCTGTGAATTTTAGCAATGAATCTCCAGTCACTAGCACATTTTCTTCTTTACTTCATGCGTTGTAGAACCCCTTTGGACTGGATTTTCAAATGCTTGAGCACTTCCATCTAATCACTGACAGTAATATCTATTGCCGCCCTCAGATCATTTAAGTGGTCTCTAGCAGTGACAACGTATTGCTGAAGAGTACAATTGACTTTGTACTGGTTATCTCAAGTCAGTGTTTTATTATCACTAACAGGATGAAAGCTCCTATGTGTAGAAAACAAAATTTTACAAGAGAGACAAAAAACTGTTTCATTCTTATAAAAAGTAAATATTTTTTCAGAGAATACTAAAATCTGTCTTAAATTAATGTAATACTTCTTAACTTATGTAATGTATATCCTAATTTGCCTCATTTGCTAACAAATCCATTTATTGGTTACAAGCTATACTTGGGAGATTTTGAATTTTGGTAATGCACACATAAAAGCGGTGTATTCTTAACAGTTCTTAACAATTCCTTTATTATTTTGATAACACTTTAAATCCAAATGTTCTGATTACAGTACTGTTTGCCAATGAGGAGAAGGTCCCTGAAAGGAATGTACTAAGCAGTGCAACAAGGATGTATGCGGCAGAGAACCATGCTACACTCCAAACAGCTCAGCTTAGCATATCAGCAATAAAGGGATATTATTGCTAATATACATCTCATTCCCAGGGGACTTTCTTTGCTGTGGGAAACAGTAACAATCAATAATGATAAAGCACATCAATACATTAAATACAGGTAAATGCGCGCTCTCTCTTTCTCTGACACTCACACACACATACACATCTCTATACATATTTACAGTCAATCTCTCACTACCCGTGGCTTTCTTTGGGTTCATAACTACCGAAATGATGAGTCTTTGTGGCCCAAATAATTCATCTCTTGCAGAAGAATTGGCACTATTTCGCAATTGCTTCAAGTTAGCTGCCTGCAGCCATTGCAGTATCTTCTTCAAAGTTGTGAAATACAACAATGATGTCATCCAGATATAAAGGCAGGTGAGGTACGTCAACCCTCTCATCACTGATTCCATAAGGTGCTGAAAGGTGGTCGGCACATTGCAGAGGCCAAAGGACATAATCATAAATTGCAAAAACTCTTGGCCAGTTGAGAATGTTGTCTTCTCCCTGTATCTGGGAACTAGGGCCATTTCAAAGCTAAAGTTGAGTCCCACTGGGCATCAGTAAGTGTGTCCAGGGTGTCGTCAATTTGGGGTGAAGAGAAACAGCTCTTTCTGGTGTCAGCATTCAGCTTCCAGTGGTTCACACGGGAGCATAGTTCACTGTTCTTCTTCTTCTTCTTCTTCTTCAAGACTACAGATGAGCATCAGGGGCTTTGGACTCTTCATTGATTGTCTTAGATCTCATGTCTTCCAGCATATCCCATACCTCCGTCTGTTTTGCCAGAGGAACATGTCTTGGTGATTGCCAAATAGGTCTGGCATCTCTGACGTCGATGTAATGGAGTACTTGGTCAGTGCAACCGTAATTGTTTAAGATGTGCTGGTATCAGCTAAATAGATGCCGAACCCTCTCCAGCTGTGAAGCTGTCAGATGGTTGGTTGTCCTTTAAGCAATTCTTTGAGCTCCATGGAAAAGCAACCGGCTAGAGACCGGGAGATCTGCAGTTCAAATCCTGGCTATGGTATTGAATTTTTCAGTTTGACACTACCTATCCAACTCCTGTCCTACACATGGTTTGTGTGAAAAAAACATTAAATCAATACTAATTGACCATAATAATTGGCTATACTATGAATCCTGGGACTTAAAGTGCTTACAACATTGTAAGTCGCATTAGGGTATGTCATCTCAAAATAATTTGAGATTGCCTTGTGGTTTACTGGGAAACATGCAAGTCAGTTGAGAAACTTAATGCTATGCCAGCATGTTGCCATGGTAGCTCAGTGGTAGAGCAACTGGCCAAAGACTGGAAGATCCGTGGTTCCAATCCCGGCTATGGCATTGAATTTTTCAGTCTGATTCTACTTATCTGTCGTCATTGTTTTATAGTCACCAAGCATTATGCACTTTTGGATTTCAGCATCACCACTCCGTCGTTGAAGTGGTAGGCATCTTCCTAGGACATGTAACTAGGTGATACATAGGTTCACCAGGCCTTTATTCCTAGCTGTTCAATTGTCAGGCTGAACTCTTGTATCTTCTCGCCTGGTTGTTACCTTGATTTAGTAGCTGCGGTAGGACCAACCTGTTTTTGAGAGCCTCCCAGGTGTCTCTGGACACCACCAAGATCAGAATCGCATTTGGTACTTCCACTGCTCTTCCTGGAGGCTTGCTATCAGCTGCACAGTTTCAGATGGCGAACTGTTGGAGGAAGACTTCGTAGATTGGTTTTCTGTAGTGGCTTAGGTAGCTAGATGTGTGCAGTTGTTGTTTTGCTTCCTATTATCTTGACTTTCGAGTTTTTCAGCCTTCTGTCAAGCACATTTTCCAACATGGCATTCAGTTCCTTGGCGCTCCCGTTGACTCTTCCCTACAGGACATTAAAATTGTTCTCAGGGTGGTAAAATTCCTTTATCCTTCCACTGATCTGTTCCAAGTCTTTCTCCACACGGCCCGGTCATTTGACAATTTTGTTCTATATCTCCATCTTCATTTTCTCCATTGCGCAATTCACAGTTGTTATTTCGTATCTCATATTCTGTATCCCCAATTTCATTTTCTCTTCTATCTTCCCCATGCCAGATTCCATTTACACCTCCATCATCTTTTCCATTCCAAATTTCATTTCTTCCAACTTCTCCATTCCACTTTATTTCTGCAAGTTAGGTTGGCATAAAATCCCACTTCTGGCACCAAAATAATAAAAAATCTCTTTATTGCTTCAAAAATCTGTGTACAAATAATTGTCTTTATTCCACTACATTTGCAAAAATTCTGCAATATTATTTTTTCTCATTGCTTCAATGTATTGCAATTTTGTCTCGTTACTTTGATGCAACTGCTGCATACTGTGAACTCACAGTCAAAACTGATTCGTCTGGCTTGCACCTCTTCCATTTTTATAGCTATTGATGATGTTGATAGAAATTTTCAGAAAAACTGAACATTCTCATATGTGTCCATTGTGCCTTTTGTCACATTCCAAGGTTTTGAAGTAAGGCTGCTACTCTTTATGTGTTAATTTTTGGAATGTCTGCAACAATGGCAGTGGAAGTAAGAAAAGACAGACCATGCTGGTGTAAGTATTGCTATACGTTTGAAAGCAAGCCGCTCACACACGTGCAACCATACCGGCCGACAAGACACAGTACTAAGTGTACAAACAATGAACACAATGTAGGGCATAATCCTGCATAGAATGGTATTGCCTAAGTGCTAGGAGATGTACATCATTCATTTTCAAATCTTTATTATTCAGGTTATCTATCAGCTACCAACATTTATGCACATCTAAGACCTAGATTTGTTTTATTAAAAACTCATTTCTCCTGGAAATATTTTTCATTGAATTGTTTCATAGTGATTGCATGCTCTGCTTGTTGATGTGCTACAAGCCAACCAAGTGCAAGACAAGAAGTGGTTAAGCCTGCCCATGATCTTCCATGTGGATAAGTTGATCCCTTGGGAGTCTTTGCTCCAGTATTTGGAATATGGTACAGCTCTGAAAAATCTCCTTTATGTATATAAGAGCACATAAAATATTTTGCCAGTATTCTAATAGTAATGATACATCAGAGATTCAGTATTTACTTTCTCTACACATACTGTGTACATAGTGTAAGAGAAGGTATTGTAATGACAGGTGGTCATTGCTTTTCAAGTTTTCATGGTGGGCTGCACATATTAATTAAACCTATTTAACAATAATACTAATATAGTATTTACATCTTCAAATGAAACTAGAAAAATTCTACAATTGAACAAAAGCTTGTCCCTCCATTTTTTTCTTCATATATAACTAGTAAACCATTAGAGATATACAAAACTTACTACACAAATAATGCAGATCCATTTAAAAATCTGATGTGCTCCATTCACATGACTTTCTCTACATCTCTGGAACAAATTAGTTCTTAATAAACTTATTCTTCTATCTACTTCAAGCTAATTTAGATAAATATTAGCAAAAATGGTCTTATTGCTTAGTTGCTTAAAAGTAGGAGGTAAATAAGGTAATGCACTATGTTAAATTGACAGTCAAATGTTTTAAAGTGTGGTTGTTAAGGGATTGAAATCCATTTCTTTGCATGGCCAGGAGAAAAGTTTTAAGTATTTTAAAACTGAAACTATCAACAAAGAATATCTCGAAAACGGTTAACTCCATGAAAAAAAATGTATATGACATAAATTGTGTGTTGTAACGGGATCTACATTTTTTTGTGTAGCAAGTTACAGTTTACCAGTAATGCAAAACTCAGAAAAATGTATCCACAATAAAGAGCTCTTCAAAAGCTACTCCCAGAAAATTTAAGATATACCATTTATTTTATCATGTAAATATCTTAAATATAAGGGATTTTAATCAAAATCATTAGAGCCATTTTTGAGAAAATAATACATTTTTGAAATGTTTTCCATGTAATGGGTAGTTGGGGGTGGGAGGGGGGATTTTCTTGAAAATCTTCATGTCGCATCCTTGGGAGATACTGAACTTAAACATCAAGTTTGGTATTTAACAGACTTTTCGTTTTTGAGCTATACTGTCCACAGACAGACACACACACATGCATGTTTCTAAAAATGCTTTTTTTTTGTATTTGGGGGTCCCAAGACGTGCAAAAATGGTGAAATCTCTGTGTCGAATTTTTGAGTGTGTTACAATACCTTCTCTGTACACTATGTACATAGTACATGTAGAGAAAGTAAAAATGGATAATTTATTTTGAAATAAGTTTTTTGTGGCATTGACCACTTCCATGATATCTGTTCTTCACCATTCAGTTGTTTCTGACAATACATGGAAGGAGTATTGGATTTCAAATTCAACAGAGAGGGATCAGCTTTTTAAACATTGTATCATCACTTCAGCCTCCTATATTTCTCTTGTTTGCAGAACATATAAAAAAATAAGCTAATGTGTTCCATTCACATGACTTTCTCTACATCTCTGTAGCAAATTGTGTTTAATAAGCTTAATCTTCTATCTATTTCATGCTAATAGAGATAAACATTAGCAGAAACAGTCTTATTACTTAATTCCTTATAAGTAGAAGAGAAATAAGGGAATACACTAGACCAAACCGACAGTGTAATGCTTTAAAATGTGGTTGCTATGGGACTGAAATCCATTTCTTTATGTAGCCAGCATTTGACAAGTTCCTGTATGAGAAGAGTTTAGGTATTTTAAAACTGAAACCAATAACAAGGAATATCTCGAAAAGGGTCAACTTCACGGAAAAAAATCTGATGTGTTCCATTCACATGACTTTCTCTACATCTCTGCAACAAATTATTTTTAATAAGCTTATTCTTCTATCTATTTCATACTAATCGAGAAAAAATTAGCAGAAATAGTCTTATTACTTGCTTCCTTGTAAGTAGAAGCAAATAAGGGAGTACTATAGTCAAAGGTGGTTGATATGAGACTGAAGTTCCTTTGTTTGTATGGACAGGAGTTGACAAATTCCTGTGTGAGAAAAGTATACATTTTTTAAAGCTGAAACCAAAAACAAGAAATATCTCAAAAATGATCAACTCCATGAAAAATATGTATGTATCATAATTTGTGTTTTAACTTGCTCTACATTTTTTGCATTATAAGTTTTTGTCCATTTCTTGTGGTTTAGCAGTTATGCAAAATTCAGTAAAATTCATCCAAAATAAAGTAGTCCTCAGAGGTTAATCCCAGAAAAATCAAGATATACATTTTATTTGTCTGGTAATATCTTTAATATATGATATTTTAATCAAAATCGTTAGAGCCATTTTTGAGAAAATCAAAATGTTAGAAAAAATTTCCATATAAAGGGTAGTTGGAGGTGGAGGGATTTTCTTGAAAGTCTCAGTGTGACATCCTTGGAAGATACCAAGCTTAAATACCAAGTTTGGTATTAAATGATATGTTTGTTTTTGAGCTATCCTGCCCCTCCCCACCACACACATACACACACACACACACACACGCACGCACTCATGCACGCACGTATATATGCATACACATGACGTTTTTCTAAAAATGCTTTTTTTGTATTCAGAGGGACCCAAAACATGCATTTCTGGTGAAATCTCGGTATTGAATTTTTGCGTGCATTACAATACATTCTTTATTCACTATGAACATAGTAAATGTAGAGAAAGTAAAAATATATATGACATAAATTTTGTGTTTTAACAAGATCTACATTTTTATGTAGTAAATTTTTGTCTATCTCTTATGGTTTGCAAAATTCATCCAAAATGATCAGGTCTTCAGAAGCTATTCCCAGAAAATTCAAGATATACATTTTATTTGTGATGTAAATAGCTTTAATGTGCAGTATTTTAATGAAAATCGTTAGATCCATTTTTTGAGAAAATCAAAAATTTTGAAAAATGTTCTATATAAAAGGTAGTTGAATGTGGTAGGATTTTCTTGGAAAATCTTCATGTTGCATCCTTCAAAGATATTGAGCTTAAATACTTCTCGTTTTTGAGCTATGCTGTCCACAGACTCACAAACATTAACCTTTTTCTTAAAAAAAATTTGGGACTCAGGGGACCTCAAAACATATATTTCTGGTGAAATCTCTGTATTAAATTTTTGAGTGGAGCACAATAAATACATATTTCTATATGGTATGTAGATAGTATGTGTAGGGAAAGTAAAAATAAATGGCAGTGGGTAGAGAAAATCATATTTGTTGCCCCATTAGATTTTTCTTTCAGTATTCTCAAATGATTATGATTATGATTTTCAGATTGCAGTTGGCATTGCACTCACCATTATCCACCAGCAGGACATTGCAAATTTGGAGCAAATGGACACAGCCAATACAATCAACAACTACATATTAATTGCCATATTCTTAATAATCATTCTCAATGCATTTATCTCAGTTTTTATCACATAGGATATACAATTGGCTTCTGTTTGGACGAAAGGATCAGTCCGTGAGTCAGAGATAGAGAAGGCTGATAATAAACAAGAGCTTTAATTCTGAGCGAAATAATGATATCAAATGATAAAAATACAACAGATATTACAAAAAAATTATATTTATTGTATAATGGATAATTATATTTTGTTAATTAAAAATGTTTCCTTTATCCAAAATAGGGCAGTATCACAAAGCATTGCTCAAACAGGCAAAAAGGATCAGTTTATAATTTAAATATATAAAGTGTGTACAAGTTCTTTAATCATATGTACATATATATTAAAATTATAAATAACTTAATCAGTTGATAATAGTCATACAGAAAAAAATATCCCCAAAACATAGCATTAAGCTATAAACTGAATACATGAATATTAATATAACAATTAATAATTTGTAACAATTCTTCATTTATCTTTTTGAAATCCACAGGAGTAGTTTCTCAATTAAAAGATCTATTGCATCGTCAGTAAAAATTTAAAAAGGAATTTAGCTGATGATGCAATAGATCTTTTGATTGCAAAACTACTCCTGTGGACTTCAGAAAGATAAGTGAAAAATTAAAATACGAACTGAAGCTTTCCTGGCGACGTGTTAATTCAAACTCTTCTCAGGCTTTTGAGTTTGAATTAAGTGAAAAATTGTTACAAATTATTAATTGTTATATTAATATTTGTGTCACTTCACTGTTACTAGCTTCATTTTTACATATTGAATACATGAACTTGTCACTTATTCCAAAATGTTTTCTAATGAATAAAATACTTTATTAATTAAATAAGTTAAGACTGATTTGAATTTATATAACTTTCACATTTTTTTACTACTGCTGATAGCCTACTGCACAGGTAAAACTTGGCAGTTTTTCAAATAGACTAAGTCTATATGTAACAGTAGCAGAATTACTTTCATTTCTTGGCTGTGATTGTCAATGTCAGAAGTATTTGCATTTGGAATTGTACTTAACGATATATATAAAATAGTTTTGCAAATGTAAAACTTTTGTTGTTGGAAGGCTTCCCTGTACAAATTAAGCCTTTTTTATGTTTGATACAGATCAGAGTGCTCTTTTCTGTGAAATAAAGATTCTATTTCAATTTAATTTTGATGTATTGCCTCATATTTCTGTGCCATATGAAGTATGTGAATGAATAAGATAAATAAATAATCTTAATAGTTGCTGCCGGAGCATATTTCTATAAACATTTGAGTATAAGCAGTTTTTCACTAACTTTTAATACATCTTTGTGAATGTGTGGAGTAAAAGTTAACATTTTATCCGAGGCGATACCAAGTAATTGTACTTTATCAACACTGTTTACTAATTTGTTATCATTATATAATATTAAAAGTGCTTTAGTGTTTTGTTTCCAAATGTTCATTTCACATTTTGTTACATTTATATTTACAATTTTTACATCAAAGCATTATAGTACTTTGATAACTGTTTTATTTATGTTTTTTTTTTTTTCCTACCATTGTGCTTATAACATTATTGGCTATGATATTTGTATCATTAGCAATTTATACTAATTTTTTTAAATTTATTTATTTATTTAAGTCATATGAGTAGACATGTAAAAACATATAACATTATGTTGTCTTTCCTTACAAAATATTGGAAACGGTAAAGGAGCAACAATATTTTAATTCTATGATATTGCATTATCATTGTGAGAGTGCTTAAAAATAGACAAAATTAATTGAACATAGTATGAGGGCCGTTTTTTTTTTCAACCTCCAATAGGCTATAAATAAAGACAAGTTCATAGAAAACAATTATTTTATTATTAAACGTTTTGTACACTTATGATTGCTTTTCAACATAATCACCGAAAAGATTGAGACATTTATTGTACCTGTGCACAAGCTTTGAAATACCTGCTTCAAAAAATGTTGCCGCCAATGATTTCAAATGAGCATTGATTTTGTTTTGAAGATCTTCGTTGGTTTGAAAGTGCTGCCCTCCTAGCCACGTCTCAGTTCAGGGAAAAGGTGAAAGTTTCTGGGTGCCAGGTCAAGACGGTATGGCGGATGATCAAAAATGTCCCATTGAAATTGTTCAAGGAGCCAATGGGTTGTGCCAGCAGTGTGTGGATGAGCGTTGTCATGGATCAACACAATTCCTGAAGTCAGTATTCCTCTTTGTTTGTTTTGAATGGCTCTCTGCAAATGTTGTCAAGTATGAAGATCTTCAAAACAATGCCAATGCTCATTTAAAATCAGTATTGCAAAACTTGTGCACAGGTACGATAAATGTCTCAATCTTTTCAGTGATTATGTTGAAAAGTAACCATAAGTGTACAAAATTTTTAGTAATAAAATAATTATTTTCTATGAACTTGTCTTTTATTTATAGCCTATCGGAGGTTGAAAAAAAAAAAAAAAGGCTCTCATATATAATGAAAGGTGAGTGTTATGTTATAGTTTAGTAATTTCAAACAACAATAGTTTAACTAACAATGTTAGAAGGATTGTTCCAAAAGTTTTGAGAATGGATGCAATTAGGGTAACCAGACATCCTCTTACATCCAGACATGTCCTTTTAAAGCTTTTGCCTGGTGTCTGAGCAGATTTTTTCAAAATCAAGAAATATCCTCCTTTTTGGAACTTCTATACTCAATCAATTTACATTTTTTTTTTCCACCTCTGTTTTGCAGTTACTATCAACAGATGGCAGCAGAGTTCAATTAGTGTTTGGCCTTGCCAGTAAAATCGATATATCTAATCAATAGGTCCATTTTTGCTATTTTGAGTTGCTGCTAGCATGTGTCCATTGTCTGATCAGTTGATCACCATGAGAGTTGGACTAAAAATGTAAATGGCGAAAAAATCCATTGTCCTCCGCCGGGTTTGAACCCGCAACCTTAGATATATGAAGTCAGCATGTTAACCATTACACCACAGAGGGCAACAGAGTTGGACTGTTTTGCATGGGCTGTTGTATTTTTATTCTCTAGACCACGTGGTTCCTATAATTACTTGAAACTTGATTACTGTTTGTGTATTCAAGAAGACAGGAACAAATATCCTGCTTTCAAGAAAGGAAGAAATGACTTCAAAGCAGAATGCAAAATTTGTAGAACATACGTCTGTCACAAATAAAGGTATGTAATTATTTTATGCATTGTTTCTAGTTCTAGACTTGTAATTATATATTTATTTGCCTATTTATTATTGTAGTTTACATTATGTTATATTCCCTGTAAATTGAGTATGTAATTGCACATATAAGACGAAAATCTAGCCATAAAATAAAAATTCTTAATAACCTTCAGTAATAATATGAAGTCACAAATAATTTATTTCTTGCAATAGGTAGGCAAGATTTGGAGCACTGTATTGCAACCCAGAAACGCAAGAAAAATCTCCAAAGTTGTGCGTCAACATCCAAGATAGACAATTTAGCAATCAGCAGCATAGCAATCAAGTTCTGCATTAGCTCTAGCTTTCCATACTGTTAGACATCATTTTAGTTACAGATCTATGGACTGTACACCAAAATTAAATGAAGCCATATTCTTCGATTCTGATGCAGCAAAGAAGATTTCATCAGCAGCTTCTCATGCTGCAGATATCACTATTGAGTGTTTAAAAGGGATATCTTATTTTGGTGTTTCTACTGATACTAGCAACCATGGTCACGTAAACATGTTTTCAATTTTAATCCAATATTTTGATTATAAGTTGGGCTTGGAAGTTTATGACCTAAAACAGTTAGAAATATGCAGCATAATATGACCTTACAAATAGCTAAGTATGACCAAAAAATACAAAGTATGACCAATCAAATATGCATATTTAACAAATGTAAATAAATAAAAATACTTATTTAATGAATATTTATTGATTAAGAATAGAAAATAATTTCTGTTTTGCAACCATCTTAGCACGTAATAGTGTTTTCTGTTATCCACGCGCTTCATATTTCTTGTTCCTGTAAAGAACAAAAACCATATTAAGTGTGAATATAAATAATAATTGCCTGCATTAATTACAGTGAAATCAAATTTGAAGTACTACATGCCTATTTTCCTGTTCCATTCATTATAGCATTGCAGCATATTATCACATGCATCCTTAAATTCTCAAAGAGGACTTCTCCATTGGTGCTGAAAAGCTCCTTTCCAAACTCTTCAACGATACTTCTTGATTTTCACACTTAATTTTCGGCATATTGCTATTCCCTGATCCACTGCAAGTTTAACATTAAGAAAGATTTAAAGTCCCATTTCTACTGAAATGTTAAGGGACCCCCTGTGTGCTACCTGCGCCAGAGGCTCACCCACAATGCCAACTATACAATGGCAGCAGGGTACTACATTGTTTTCTACAAACCCACATTCCATTGACCATCAAAACAAAATATCAGTAACTCTTTCTCAGAATATCTTCAAATATAACCAAAATGTGACTTAAAAGTACCAAAATATGTAAAACATGACCAAAATTGAGGAAATTACCTAAATATGCAAACATATGACCACATAAAACATCTCTAAAAGTAATCAGAAAGGTTTAATTCATGTTTAATCAAACACAGTGACTGAAATGCAAGCCAGGAAAAAAATATGTCTTAAAATATGTCATAAACATCCGAGTCCTAATTATAAGCACGGTGGCATTAAAACGAAAGTAGTAGAATTCAAATGTACTGCAAATGAGACCTCTGAGACTGTTTCTGGCTGTGTGACTGAAACCTTACATAGCTTTGGTGCTGCCCATAAGTGTATAGCATTTACTGTGGACAATGCTAACACAAATGTTGCTGGTATTCATTGAAAACAGGGAAACAATATTTACAGCAAATTAAAGAAGTCTTTATAGGTATTGCTTGCCCTGCTCATATTTTGCATAATGCAATACAGAATGGGACTGACTCTTTATCTGTAGGTATTCATTGTTTAATCAATAAACTGTGTAATTACTTCTCAGTTTATACTCTGAGAATGGAACAACTGAAATCTTTTTGTGAATTTGTTCAAATTAATTATAAGCGGTTACCTCACAACAAAAGCAGATGGTTATCTCTTTTTCCAGCTGTAGAAAGAATGTTAGAAATATATTCAGGATTGAAATCTTATTTCTTATCTGAATAGAATAAAATATTTACCGTCATATAATGATTACATTTGAGCCTAAACTGATAAACTAGTGACTCGTCAAAAAATATTCTTGAGTAACTTAAATTCTAATATGTACACGTGTAAAGATATTATTTTAAAAATATATTGAAACATTGATTTATATGATAATAATATAATATGTATATTAGCTTAGTGATTCCAAAATTGTGTCATCCATAAATTCTTGTATAGAGTAATATGTTTTATTTACTAATATTTCTTTAACTCTTTTTGTGAATAAATGTAAGGTTTTTATTTCTTTGATTTTTTGTCGCAGTTTATTATATCCTTTTATACCCATATAGCAGGTTTTTTTTTTTCCTTTCTTTTCTTTTTCTTTTTTTTTTTTTTTCTTTTCTCCGTAGAGTGTTAGTCTATGCATGGGGTAGTTTTATGTTAGATTCTTTCCGTGTATTGTGGTGATGTCGGTTTTGTTTTTCCATCAACTTGTCATGATTTTTATAAACATAGGTTAAGAAATATATTGAGGGCATTGTTAATATTTTAAATGTTTTAAACAGTGGTTTACAAGAGTCTTTGAAGTTTGCACATGACATTATGTATATTATTACTTTCTCTACCCCCGTATGTACAATGTACATAGTGGATAGAGAAGATATTGTATTGCACCCAAAAATTCGATACCGAGATTTCACCAGAAATACATGTTTTAGGAACCCCTGAATCCAATAAAAAGC
Source organism: Hymenopus coronatus (assembly GCA_030762935.1). NCBI lineage: Eukaryota > Metazoa > Arthropoda > Insecta > Mantodea > Hymenopodidae > Hymenopus > Hymenopus coronatus. The sequence continues at coordinate 16,653,553 of CM060895.1, forward strand.
ATTTTCAGAAAAAGGTCTGTGTGTGTTTGTCTGTGTCTGTGGATAGCATAGCTCTTAAATGAAAAGACAGTCAAATACCAAACTTGATATTTAAGTTTGGTATTTTACAAGGATGCGACACAAAGATTTTAATGAAAATTCCCCCACCGCTAACTACCCTTTACATGGAGTATTTCTGAAAATATTGTTTTTCCTAAAAATGACTAACGATTTTGATTAAAAATCCACACATTAAAGTTATTTCCATCACAAATAAAATGTAAATCTTAAATTTTCTGGGAATGGCTTCTGAAGACCTGTTTATTCTGGATGAATTTTTCTGAGGTTTGCATAAGTAGTAAGCTGTAAGAGATAGACAAGAACTTACCACACAAAAAATGTAGATTCGTTAAAATACACAATTTATGTCATATTAATATTTTTTTTTTGAGTTTGCCTTTTTTGAGATATTCCTTGTTATTAGTTTGAATTGTAAAGTACTTATACTTTTCTCAGACAGGAAGTGTCCATTTTTCTTTTGTTCTACTCCTGTTTAAGCACAGAAGCGATTTGCGATGACGATCGCATAACAAGAGCTTTTAAAACAATTGACTATCACTTTAGTGCATTCCCTAGTTTCCTTCTTTTTATAAGGAACTAAATAACATTTTGCTAATGTTTATGTCGATTAGCAAGCACTGTGTAGAAAGAAGAACAATCTTTTTTAAGAAGTTTGTTTGTAGAGCAGCTAGAGAAAGTCACGTAAGTGTGACACATCAGAATATTTTTCTGTATTCTGAATATGGTTTCCCACCCAGGTACATTTCCCCATAATATTATGCCGTTTTTTTTTTTTGTTTTTTTTTTGTTTTTTTTTTTGTTTTCTATATTCATTATATGTGTCAGATATAGCATATTAAAACAGCCTGGGTTTAGTTTCTTAGTTATAAATTCTATATGGATGTTTCATTTTAGATATTTATCTATGTATATTCCTAATATTTTGCTGCAGTTCTTTTGTTAAGCTGAAGGTAAGCCACCTAAATTTATCAGTCAGTTCTGTGAGAACAAGTTAGGAGAAGCATATTTATGGCATATGTATTCATTGATGGCTGCACTCCAGTGAAAGATACTGGAAATAGAAAGAGAAGAAAATTCTGTCATTGAAATAATGGAGATTGTTGACACAGTGTGTAAGGTCCTGGAGAACTGACTGTAAGGGAAATTCATTTGCTTGAAAGTAGGAGAGATTTTAGACAAGAAGAGTTTGATGAGGAGGTGATGCTTTCATGCATAAAGCTTTGTTGTTATGGTTGTTGTTGTTGTTGTATGAATATTGCTATGAATATTTGAAACAATGGATCCAAATGTTTGATGAATTTGCATGTTTTAAGTGGATGTCTCTGAAGTCTAATATTGAATACAGTGATGTTGAAAAGTGTATTGTTTATTTGCAAAGAAAATGTAGTTCTCTAGAGATTAACAATGTAAAAGGTTTCGATCAGTTCTGTATTTTCAAAAAAATTCCTTTTTGAGAATATTAATGAACCTGGTTTCAGCAAGTTGCTTTCCAGTCAAAAATGGGCTAAGTATTTCAATACTGGTCCACCAATAGAACCTTATTCTGAGTTGTTAAAGCTGGCAGAGTATTTTTTTCCTGTATACCAGGTGATAATGCAAATGTAAAAAGAGAAGTTACTTTGTTTCAAGAGTGAAGTTTGAGTGTAATCTATGTTTTTACTCTTAATTGAGTAGAAAGAGTGTTACAACACAGTGGACTGATGATAGAAATAAGTTTTTAATTGAATCAATAAAAGGACTATTGATGGTCCAGTATAATTTAAAAGAATTTTCTTGTGTGTCATTTTATAAATATCTACTGGGCAAACCACCATTACTGAAACAAATTGGGTCACCAAACAAATGTCAGCAATGTATGTAAAGGTAAAGAGTATGATGTATGTTTCATTTAATGTGTGTATAGGCCTGTGAGTACAATATAAGCTTAATTCATTTGTCCTCTTTTTTCTTCAAATCTCTTGCTGTTTACAGCAGTTCGTCCTCATTTTTAGTGGTATGGATCTGGTCACCCTAGATGCAATAAAATATCAGACTCTTAGATCAGATCATTGCATCTTTTCAAAACATTCTCCATTGCATTCTATACATTGTGTCATCCTTTGGGCATTTTTCTGACGTTCAACACTATTCTACTTTGGTGAGAGTGCACATACATTCTTCCTAAGCAACTACTGCATCTTCAGGTGACTCAAATTGCTGACTTTGAATTGTTCTTTCGTTTTGGGGAATAGAAAAAATTTGCATAGGGCCAGATCATGACTGAGCAGAGGATAGGACACATATCTGATTCCTGACTTCTGCAGAAATTGGGTTGTTTCTTGTGCAGTGTGGGCAGAGTCATTGTTATAGTGCAACGGAATCCAATGCAGATCAGTTTTAGGACACTTTTTTCTCAGTTCTTGAACACTTGTATCACATATTTTGTGCTGTACCATCTCATGGTCTTTTGTTCACCAAGCATCATAATGTAGCTACTTGCTGAGAAGAAGGAATAGATCATCTTCCTGCCAACATTTCTCGTTCACTTCACTTTTAGGGGGGGGGGGGATCTTCTGCTGGGAAGCCCCAGATCGATGACTATCATTTAATCACTGGTAAAGCCAGTTTCCGTCAACTGTTACTATGTTAAATATGTTGTTGAATTTTTCTCCATTAAATTTTTCAACCATTTTCTGACATAATCGCACAAACACTTGTTTCTGTTCATTTGTGAGATGGTGGAGGATTCAATGACTGCAGAGCTTCCTGGTCAATTTTCTTTTTCCAGGATTGTTTTTACTGCTGCTGATCCAGTATTTAGAACTTCTTGAATTGGCCTTATTGCAACGATGATCTTCCCACAACATGCACTCTGCTTTCACCATTATTGCTGTAGCTGGGTGTCCTGCTTGGTCTGTCTTTGAGGGATTTTCTTGAAAACCTTTGTGTCGCATCCTTGAAAGATACTGAACTTAAATATCAATTTTGGTATTTAACATACTTTCTGTTTTTGAGTTATACTGTCCACACACCACACACATGCAAGACACCAATTACTTTGTAACATAAACGGAATATGAAAACAGCGGTGTTATCTCCATAGATCAAGGCTATTAAGATTTTGAATATGAATCTTCACCTTTGTTTGTTGCTGCTATCTGTGATAGATAAGGTTCAGCAGACCCTTAGCTTTAAGATCTTACCAAAATAAGCTCATAGTGTATATAATATCATTGTCATAAGGATAAGATTAGATGCATGACAATGTTTTTAAAACTTTCTTTTCAAGTCCAATTTTTGTATATACATTATTTTCATAGTCCTATGACTCAACCTAAAATGACAAATTTGGAAGACTATAGTTTTTGGTTGGATGTCAGTATTATATTATATATTTCTTATTTTTGTGTTCCATTTGACTCAAGTCTAAAGGTTTAACATTTAAATGTGTTCTTGTAACTTTTGTTTTAATGAATGCCTGTACTTGTGTGCTCGAGCTTTAAAATCTTATGTGGTCTGAGTTTAAATTGGTGTGGAGGGAAATGCACTAGGCCTACTGCACTGGTCTTCACATCAAATGCTCTTGTTTTTTACCATATCTGTCACAAATATATCCACAAAGAATTAACAACTCCAGGTTCACATTACCAGGCCTAGGAATTACAATTTCTCCATGATCACTACTGCTAATTCTAGCAATGAATAGTTAGTAGGTACATCCTATATATATATATATATATATATAAAAACTATTGAAAAAATGAAAAAAAATGAAATGCCATAGCTGGTATTTAAACCATATATCTTCAGCTTGCTCTAACCAGTTTAGCTACTATAGCAACATGTTGGCGCCATACTAAATTCTCCAATTGATTCAATTTCAACCAGTCAACTACAAGGATTCTCAAATGTATTTTAGATAACATATCCCAATAACAGCATAGTTTAAGCACTTTAAGTCCTGGACTTCATAGTTTAAAACTGAATTTGAGGATGCCTTGCTGTTTACTGGGAAAAATGCGAGTCAGGTGGAAACTTTAGAATTGGATCAGCAAGTTACAATGATATGAGAACTGTCCCAGAAGTAACCAACCTAACAAAGACAGCACAAGAATTTAGAGGAAAAACATCTTTATTTCTCTATATAGTCTTTTTTCAGTTCGATCACCTTTCCCGCGATGTTCAATAGGTTAGATTCCCGGTTTATGTCGCCCTCCGTGGTGTAATGGTTACCATACTGACTTCATATACCCAAGGTCGCGGGTTCAAAACCGGCGGAGGACGATGGATTTTTTAGGGCGTAAAAATCCTCAGCATGGCTTCCTTCGTTGATCCCGTGTCGTAGATTTACGGTACGTAAAAGGACCTCAAGCCTGATAGGCTTCTGAGCAAAATAAGCGGTCTTTCACGCCCAGTATAGAATGGGACGCTGAGAACCTAAGTAGTTAAAGAGCGTCCATAAATAAAACTCCATTTCATTTTCCCGGTATATAGTGAGGACTATCGAGGTCTGCAAAATAACCATCAACTGCAGACTCCACTTCTTCATTGTTGGCAAATCTACCACCAAGCAATTTCTTCAAGTTTGGAAATAGAAAGTAATTCAGAGGGGGATAAATCTGGCGAATAAGGTGCATGAGGAAGCAGTGCGAATTTTAATTCATTCATTTTGGCCATGACGATAATGGACTTGTGAACTGGTGCATTGTCTTAAAACTTTCTTATTCGCTAAATGCGGCCGTTTTTGCTCGATTTCATCACTCAAAACGTTACAAAGTTCACATAATATTCGTCATTGATTACTTTTCTTTTCTTTCTTTTTTTTGTTGAGATAATTAATGAAAATTATCCCGCGTGCGTCCCAGAAAAATGACGCCATGACCTTGTCTGAATATAAAACTGTCTTCGCTTTCTTTGGAGCCAATTCTTCCTCTCTAATCCACTGTTTTCATTGTTGCTCGTCTCAGGTGTGAAGTGATGGACCCAGGTTTCATCCATTGTTATGAATCAACGCAAGAACTCAACTTTATTGCAGCGAAACATTGCCAAACACTCGACTGAAACATCCTCACGACGCTGGTTTTGTTCTATTGTGAGCAAACACCCTGCACACAACTTTCTCATGTCCAAATTTTCAGTCAGTATGCGATGTACAGAACTTTTTGAAACGCCTGCAATGTCTGCTAGCTCTCACACTTTCAGTCGAAGGTCATCAAATACCATTTTGTGGATTTTCTTTACAATTTCTGGACTGATAATCGCATTTGGTCAACCACTGCGATGTTCGTCTTGACAGCTCGTAGGGCCGTGCTTAAACTCTGCCACCCAATATTTCACTGTTGTAAACAAGGAGCAGACTCCCCCTTGTCGCCCTCCGTGGTGTAGTGGTTACGATGCTAACTTCATATATCCGAGGTCGCGGGTTCAAACCCGAAGTAAAAATCTTTAGAATGTCTTCCTTCGGAAGGGAAGTAAAGCCGTTGGTCCCGTTGGCACGTAAAAGAACCTCAAGCCTGATATAAAGAGGTCTCTGAGCGGTCTTTCACGCCCAATTTAGAAAATGACACTGAGAACCACGTTAGTTTAGAGCGTCCATAAATAACACGCCATTTACATTTGCAGACTCCCCCAAAGCAGAATCTAGCTCAGCTTTAATATTAGTTGGACTAAGACCTTTCAAATGAAGTATTGTATCACATAACGATGATCAGTTTTATTCGTGTTTACAAATTGGCTGAGAGCATTCGCTAATGATGGCTGCTAAACAATATAAAATCATCGAACTTCAAACTTACTTTGAAACAACTGTACATTCGGGTACTTCTGGGATAGCCCTCGTAGTTCACTCGGTTAGAGCAACAGCATGGATAGCAAAAGATCTGTGGTCCAAATCCTGGTTATGGCATTGCATTTACAGTCTGTTCTACCTTTCACTGTCGTTTTAGCCTAGTGCACTCCCTTAGATCCCTTCTATTTAAAAGGGGCTAAGTAATAAGACCATTTTTGCTCATGTTTAACTTGATTAGCATGATTTTGATAAAAGAATAATCTTCGTAACAACAGTGTGTTTGTAGAACAGATAGAGAAACCCACGTGAATGGAACACTTCAGATTTTAATATATGGTGAAGCGGAAAATGAAATTAGGAGTGTTTCAAAATAATAAATACATATCATGGGAAACAAAAGACTATTTTGTTTTCTACACTGAATCATTCCTATCAATACATTGATTTTATACACTTATACTGCTTTTTCATATGTAGAAATGAGACTCAGCATTTCAGTATTATTTTTTACATTTATAATGTGTTTAAACATCTCCTGCAGAAGTGTCAGCATATGAAGCTTTTAGTAGTAATTTTTATAGCTTCAAACCTGATATTCCAAGTCGATTAACCTTATTTAGAATCGTTGTTCTATTATATATTTGCTGCAAGTTTTATTTTTAGACTTTTTTTTTTTTTTTCCGTAGTTTAACGTCCTTTAACCTGGTTGGTCATATCGCACGATGAATGGAATTAATGAAATGATGCTCAAATGATATCGGAGTCCATGGAGCTTTGAGTTACTTGACATTCGTCTTCTCGGGATAAGGGAAAACCCCGAAAAAAACCTTATCCGGGTAACTCACACTAAGCGAGTTTCGAACTCACGACCTTTTGAATGTGAGTTTTAGACTTATGAAGATCTAGAATAAATACATTCAATAAAACAATGCTTTCCTAAACTCATAGGAACACCACTCACGAAAAAGTACTCATTAGACTGGTGTACAAAGGGAATTCGAATATCCAGTGCCTGTAAAAGATTGTTACACAACATGTTCAAGACCACTACCGATTTAAACTTCATACAAAACTTACTGCAAAATATATAAGTGTGTAATAGAGAAGGCAAAACAAATGGTGATTGAAAACATCATTAAAAATGCAGATAACAAAAGCAAAGCAACTTGGAGAATAATAAAGGGAGGATTGGAATTAAACGACTCAACAAGTAGAGACAATTTAGGTAATATGGATGCAAAAACAGCGGAATTATTAAACAACTATTTCATAAATATTGGAAATGAAATCCGAGAAACTTCCCCATCAGTACAAGACTCCATAAACGAACTATACAATAATAACTGTCTATGTTTGAATTTTCAATGGTTACTCCTGAAAAAAAAATACTAAAATAATATCAAAACTGAAACCAAAATCAGCTTTCGGACGGGATGAATTACCTCCACTTCTCATAAAGGAAATAAAACATTAAATTAGTAAGCCAATTGGTGAACTAATTAATGATTCCCTAGCTAATAGCGTTTTTCCAGACGGACTGAAATATGTCTGAGTGAAACCTATACACAAAGAAGGGAAAACTCAATTTAAAAATTATAAACCTATTTCTATTCTTCCTACCTTCTCCACCATATTCAAAAAAATTGTCCATTCTCGACTCATCTATCTAGAACATTTTACCAACTTAAACAATTCCCAACATGGATTTCGAGAAAATAGTTCAACAATATCTGCCCTAACAAAATTGGTAAATGATGCTTCGAAAATGATTGATGAAAAACAAAAGACAGTCATACTAATTTGTGATAACTCGAAAGCTTTTGACTGCTTATGTCATGACACATGATAAATTACTTAAAATTTCGAATTCTATGGCATAAGGAACATAGCATTAAGGTGGGTTATAAATTATCTCAAAGATTGGAGACAAAAGCTATCATAAAGTACGAAATGGGTACGGTCCAATCTAACTGGAATTTAAAACAAAAAACAGGAGTCCCACAAGGTACTGTTTTGGGGCCTCTACTGTATATAATATACACTAATGACCTTTCTAACTGCATAAAGGGAAATACAACAAGAAAAACAGTTTACTTCAGTTACTTTCACTCGATAATGACATACGAAATAGTACTATGGGGAATCTCAACAGGATGGGAAATTTTCTTTAAAAGTCAAAAGAAAATAATCCATATAAAGACACAAACAGGGGCAAAAGAATCTTGCAGAAATCTATTCAAAAAATTGAAAATTCTAACCCTATATCCCAATTCCAATATGAAATAAATGCATACAAACTTTTTTTTTTTTTTTTCCATTTAATATCTAAGGCCATATCGGGGGCTTTTGCACTTAAAACAACTCGTCTGTAGGTTCTTTTACGTTTGGTTTAAATCATTTTATTTTCCTCAAACACACACATCCACACCCCTCACATGCATACTTCCAGACTCTGTGGGGGATAGGGAATAATTTCGGCTAAAGAAAAATTCCCCGCCTCAGCCGGGAATCGAACCTCGGACCTTCGGGTGAGAAGTCAACTCACTGAAAACTTGACCACTTGACCACGGAGGCAGTCACTTTCAAACTTTGATGCCATGTATAACCCGCAAACACTACATAATCAGGAACAAGAACTAAAAATAAATTGAAACTACCCATGCATAGCTTAGCATTTTACGAAAAATATACAACTGTCACATGGTAAAGTCAGAACACGACAGATGCTTGAATCCTATAGAGGCTAGTTCACTTCAGTTAGAGGTCCGCCATTGCACTCCTCGTTGGAGAGTCAGGCGCGTAACAGTGATATCAATAACTCAATGGGTGAAATATTAAGTCGAGACAATTAAAGTACACAGGGAAGTATTATTGCTAAATGACGCAACAAATTACAGTGTGTAATACCAGCATACATGCTGTGATGAGGCGTAATTAATACGAAAAGACGACGGGGAAAAAAGGGAATTAAAACAAAAATTCCTATGTTTTCCAGTCACATACTTTCTCAACATTTCTGTGAGAAATCACTGTTAAAAAGCTCATGCTTGTATTCACTTCATGCTAATCGAGAAAAAAATTAGCAGAAATAGTCTTATTACTTGTTTCCTTGTAAGTAGAAGAGAAATAAGGGAGTACCATAGGTTAAAGTGATAGTCAAAAGCTGGTATATATATATATATATATATATATATATATATATATATATATATACATATATTAAAAAATCAACTCCACGAAAAAAAAATGTATATAACATAAATTGTGTGTTTTATTGTGCTCTACATGTTTTGTGCGGTAAGTTTTTGTCTATCTCTTACGGTTTAGCAGTTATACAAAATCCCGTAAAATTCATCCAGAATAAAGTAGTCTTCAGGGGCTATTCCCAGAAAATTCAAGACATACATATTATTTGTCAGGTAAATATATTTAATATACGATATTTTAATCAAAATCATAGCTGCCATATTTTTGAGAAAATCAAAATTTTCGAAAAAAAAAGTTCCATGTAAAGTGTAATTTGGTGTAGGGGATTTTCTTGAAAATCTTCGTGACGCATCCTTGCAAGATACCAAACTTAAATACCAAGTCTTTTCGTTTTTGAGCTATGATATCTACAGAAACATGCACACGCATACACACATGAACCTTTTTCCACAAATGCTTTTTTTTTTATTCAGGGGGACCCAAAACATGTATTTCCTGTGAAATCTTGGTATCGAAATTTTGGGTGCATTACAATACCTTCTCTATATACTATGTACATAGTACGTGTAGAGAAAGTAAAAACGTCCACTGTATGCCGAATAAAAGCTTGTAACAAACTACCAACTAAAATCAGGAAAATAAAAAACAGGACTTGTTTCAACAAAGCATTGAAAAACTATTACTTGATAAAGTGTACTAACTCAGTGCCTGAATATATGAATGACAAATCTTTTTAACTTTTTTTTGCGTTCTGTCAGTTACATATTACTCTATTGTTCCTAGGTAAGTACCATTACAGTTAAACACTGTTTGTTAATATGTATGTTTATACTGTACACTGTCAATTTAATTTATTGTAAGTTAACTGTTATTTGTATTTTTAGATTTGACGGTTACCTGTTTATGGAGTCTTCACTCATTTATTGCAAGCGTGTGCGACAAGGAGCATCTTACCTTATCTTAAAAGAAGACACACACTCAGATAACGTATGGAATCTCCACAATCTTGCAGTGTTGAAGCATGCCTATCTACTTTACAGGAGGAACCGTAAAGAAATGGAATTGGTGTGCTTGAGCATATTAGCAATTTGGCTTTGTTTTAGTTGAGTGTATCAATAATATACAACCATCCAAACAAACATATTAATCAGTTTTGTGACAATGATTTTTACTTTCTCTACACGTAAAATTTACATAGTGTATAGAGAAGGTATTGTATTGAAAAATTCGATACCAAGATTTCACCGGAAATATATATTTTGAGATCCCCTGAATCCAAAAAAAGCATTTTTAAAAAAAAATATCCGTGTGTTGTCTATGGGCAGCATAGCTCAAAAACGAAAATACCATTTAATACCAAACTTGGTACTTAAGTTTGGTATCTTCCAAGGATGCGACACGATTTTCAAGAACATCCCCCACCCTCAAGAACCCTTTACATAGAACATTTTTCGAAAATGTTGATTTTCTCAAAAATGGCTCAAACGATTTTGATTAAAATACCGAATGTTTAAGATACTTTTATGACAAACGAAATGTATATCTTGAATTTTCTGGGAATGGCTTCTGAAGTCCTCTTCATTCTGGATGACTTTTGTATAACTGGCAAACCGTAAGAGATATACAAAATCTTAGATACAAAAAATGTATATCTCATTAAAATATACAATTTATGTTATATACATTCTTTTGTTTTCGAGATATTCCAGACTATTGGTTTCAATTTTAGCCACTTAAACTTTTTTCAAACGGGAAGACATCTTTCTTCTCGTTTCTTGTTGGTATTTAAGTTTGGTATCTTCCAAGGATGCGACACGAAGATTTTCAAAAAATCCCTTCCCCAAACTACCCTTTAGATGGAAAAATTTTCGAAAATTTTATATTTTCTAAAAAATGGCTCTAACAATTTTGATTAAATTATGGTATATTAAAGATATTTACCTGACAAATAAAATGCATATCTTGAATTTTCTGGGAATAGCCTCTGAAGACTACTTTATTCTGGATGAATTTTGCATCACTACTAAACTGTAAGAGATAGACACTCTTAAAACACATAATTTATGTCATATACGTGTTTTATTAGAGCTAGCCGTTTCTGAGATATCTCTTGTTATTGGTTTCAATTTTAAAATACTTTTCTCATACAGAAACCCGTCAACTACTGGCCACACAAAGAAACGGATTTCAATTCCATAGCAACCACATTTTAAAACATTTGACTGTCGGTTTAGCCTAGTGTATTCCCTTACTTTCCTTTTACTCATAAGGAACTATTTCTGGTAATGTGATTAGCATGAAGTGGATAAAAGAATAAGCTTATTAACAATAATTTGTTACAGAGGTGTAGAGGAAGTCATGTGAATGGAACAATCAGATTTTTACATTTGTAACGCGAAACCGAAGCCAAATGTACACATTTCAAACTCTACACTTGCCTGACATCGCTCGAAGCACGGGGTTTATTAACTGTTGTGTTACAACCTGACGCAAGATTATACGAAGAATACTTTTGTGTAATACATTTACAGAGCACTTGTGAAGGCGTGGTGTGATTGGGACATGCGGATAATGAGAACGTACGTAACACATAAACTCTGATGTACACGCGATAAGATACGAACATCATGCGGGAGCCTTTAAAATGAGCATAGGTATATGGATTTAGAAGGCCACGCACACAGCAACATTCAAGATTGGGTCAAGTGACGGACGAGCAGAAGATGGTACGTATCTCAGTTTAACAAACCTTGCTAGTCATTAGATGTAGATAGTTCTCAAACCGAAAATGAGCAACAAAGTTATTGTTACAGTCTACAGAGATTAAGTGCGATTTTACTATTTAATTGGAACTAAAGTTTATGGAAAACTTGTAATGCACAATCTTTACAGTATATTTGCTTTATTTTATTAACTAATCAGTTGTCATATTTACTGCTCTTTGTACGTATATGCAACAAAACACCATCGCAAATAAAATTATTAACGTTATTACTTTCTCTATACGTACTATGTACGTAGTGTACAGAGAAAGTATTGTATTGCACCCAAAATTTCCATACCGACATTTCGCCGGAAATACACGTTTTGAGACTCCCTGAATCCAAACTTGGTATTTAAGTTCGGTACCTTCCACACAGATTTTCAACTTTACAAGGAAAACATTTCGAAAATTTTGATTTTCTAAAGAATGACTAACGATTTTGACTAAAATCTCTTATATTTAAGATATTTTAATAAAAAATAAAATGCATTTCTTCAATTTTCTGGGAATAGCCTCTGAAGAGATGTTTATTCCGGATGAATTTTGTGGACTTTTACATAACTCATAAACCATAAGCTATAGGAAAAACTTTACTTAAGAAAAAGTGTAAATATTGTTAAAACATACAATTTATGTTACATACATTTTTTTCGTGAAGTTGATCGTTTTTGAGAAATTCCTTGTTATTTGTTTCAGTTTTAAAAAACTTATACTTTTCTCATACAGGAATTTGTCAACTCCTGTCCATACAAACAAAGGAACATCAGTCACATAGCAACCAGCTTTGTAACAATAGTTTATTGTAGAGATGAAAAGAAAGTCATGTGAATGATACACATCAGATTATTTTCTGAAATAAGTCCACTAAATGTTACATTCTACTAGAAATAAAAGCAAAGATTAAACAACCAAGTTGCTGTCTTATTTAGCTATCTCGCACAATTTGTATTTGATAGTTTTCGTTAATAAAAGACAACGTTCGTTATGGTCGCATATCTCGTTCTAGAAGTAAGTCACGGAGGATTTACCTTCAAACTTGGTTACAGATCTTATCCGCCAAAACACAAATGCTTCAACAGAGATAAGAAAATTATCTTTCTACTTGTCACTCTAGTTTCCAGATTACAAGCTTTGAACTCATAGATATACGGCTGCACTCCTACAATAATATTCATAACTTGATGTCGATATTTCACCGAACATTATGTTTTAAGGCCTCTGAACCTAAAAATGCATTTTTACAAAATCGTCCATGTGTGTGTGTGTCTGTGGACAGCATAGCTCAAAAACGAAAACACCGTTAAAAACCAAACTTGGTATTTAGGTTTGGTATCTTCCAAGAATGCGACAAGAAGATTTTCAAGAAAATCCCCCCACCTACCCTTTACATGGAACTTTTTCTCGAAAATTTTGATTTTCTCAAAAATGTCTCTAATGATTTTGAATAAAATGTCATATATTAAAGATATCTACACGACAAATAAAATGCATATATTGAATTTTCTGGGAATAACCTCTGAAGGCTACTTTATTCTGGATGAATTTTACGGAATTTTGCATAACTGCTAAACCGTAAGAGATGGACAAAAACTTACCACACAGAAAATGAAGAGCACATTAAAACACACAATTTATGGTATATACTTTTTTTTTCGTGGAGTTGACCGTTTTTTAAATATTCCTTGTTATTGGTTTCAGCTTTAAATGTTTTTTCTCATACAGGGTTTTATCAACTCCTGTCCATACAAACTAAGGAACTTCAGCCACATAGCAAGCAGCTTTTGACTATCACTTTAACCTATGGTACTCCCTTATTTCGCTCCTACTTACAAGGAAGCAAGTAATAAGACTATTTCTGCTAATTGTTTCTCCATTAGCATGAAGTTAAAAGTAGCATAAGCTTTTTAACAATAATTTGAAGCAGAGATGTAGAGAAAGTCATGTGAATGGATCACATCAGATTTTTTTTTTGGATACAGGGGACCCAAAAACATATATTTCCGGTGAAATCTCGGTATCGAATTTTTGGGTGGAATGCAATACCTTCTGTATACAGTATATGCTTAGTACCTATAGAGAAAGTAAAAATCTATTAGATACCGCTTAGTGTTAAACTTTAATACCTACTAAGGATGAGACAAGATTTTCAAGAAAACTTCCCCAACCTAAACCGAAATGGAAAATTTTTCGGAAATGCTGAGCTTGTTAAAAATGACTCTTACTATTTTTATGAAAATATGCACCATAAGTTTAAGATATTTTCATGACATAAATAAAATGTAATCTTGCATTTTCTGGGAAATTTTCTTTGGTCCTCTTCTTTCAGGATGACGTTTGTGTAAGTTGTGAAGTGTAACTGACTATGGTTCTTACTGCACAAAAATGTAGATTTCGTCGACGTACACAATTTATATAAAATGCACGTTTTTTCTGTGCATAACCATTTCTAAGATATTCCTTATTATTATTATTATTATTATTATTATTATTATTATTATTATTATTATTATTATTATTATTATTATTATTATTAGTTTGACTTTCAAATACTTATTCCTTTCTCAAATACATATCGCAGTGCTTTTTACCATTTTTGCTGTTTACCTTATATGCAGAAGTGTTGAATTCCAGCCATAAATACGATAAAGTGATGTCAGTGTAAATGCAAATTTTGAAGTCCCGCGAATAAAAACAATAAAAAAAGAACTTTATGTGTGTGGGGGAGGGCCTTAACTAAAAACGAAAAGCTGATCGAATACCAAACTTGGTATTTAAGTTCAGCGTCCTCCAAAGAATCGACACGAAAATTTTCAAGAAAATGACCCAAGATGAAATTCTCCTTTACATAGAATAATTATTTTCAATTTTGTAATAAAGTGAAAAGGCGCAGCTCGGTAAGTGGACTAGGGTATGCACTTCCAAGTCTGACCGCGTCATGGCACTCATCTCTCACCAAGACGGCCCTGGTTCGATCCCACACAACCGCATGTGAGATTTGTTTTGGTCAATGCGGCGCAGGGGCGGGTTTTTCCCGAGTTCTCCGGTTTCCCCCGCCATTCAACTACTGTCCTATCTTCATTCTATGTGCCATTAGTGTCATCGCCTGCGGTGCCATATGTAGTAAAAGTGACGTTAAACACTATAAAAACACTTTCAAGTCTAATGATTAAAAACTAAATGAGAAAGAATGCGAGCAAAAGAAAACCGAATGCTTTATTTCAAACAATCGGTTTCTTCTTTTCCTTTTTTGGTAGCGTAACGTCCTTTAACCTGATTGCTCATATTGGACGATGAATGAAATCGGTGAAATGATGCTCAAATGATCACGAGGCCCATGGAGATTTAAGTTATTGAACATTCATCTTCTCAGGATAGTGCAAAACCACGAAAAAAAACCTTATCCGGATATCACATCCTAAGCGAGATACGAACTCGCGACCTATTAAGGGCAGTGGGAAGTGTGAAGGGCTCAAAATATCATTTTTTGTTTGTTTGTTTTGTCTCTTATAAAATGCTATGAGGTTTTATGAATCCAATGGAGTATTACATTAAGTATATTTTTAATATTTAGGCCCTTTAAACTGCGATTTAAATATGGCATACGCAGGGTTACGCCCCCTTTTAAACAATAGTATCCTATCCATATTCAATTTGCTAATACTTTTATATATCTAGCGGCATTGAGACACGATAATTTTCTAGCTTGTTGTTGGCACCTCTTCTGCAGATATATGGATGTTGCTGAAGGCTCCCACAAAGTGGTGGACTGTTTATGCATGAAGCACACGTAATATTTTGGCTATGTTGTTTATAGCAGTATCAAATATGACATTACTTTGTAATTATAAGATTTTGTGTCAAAATGGGTGGAATAGGGGCTTTTGGGAAAAGAAAAGGAGTGTTTTGCGGCAATATCACAAAAAGCAGTGAAGCTAACCTTCCTAGTTATTGTAAACTTTCAGTTTCTGCGAAAAAAAAAAAAACTGCCTCATATAGAACCAAAGAGTGACAGTAGCTGTAGATTTGATGTTTGTGAAACTCAGAAGCATTTTATTACTGTTGATTTGATATTAATGTCTAACTTGGAGCAGAAAACTGTAATGTGCAAGTACTGTGATAGTGTTGATTATGTCACAGTAATGGAAAATTTAAATTATAGAAAAGGACTTGCCTCTAGATAAGTGTTTCCCAACCTTTTGAAGTTCACGGCACCCTTGGGAATAACATTAAACACTAGGGGCACCCTTCCTTGAATTAAAAGAAAATTAAGCTTAATATGTTAATTTATTGAAATATTATATAGTAATAAGGTACACCGTAACATAATACAGTAAACTTTACTACAATCACTGAGTAAAAATACATCAATAAATTTTGTTCGATTAATGATTATTGTGAAACTTGTGATTGATGCTTAGAGCACAGATATGTGATGTCGGGTCTTACAGTTGACAGTGAAACACGCAAATCATCCTCAAGGTTATTCGGTCTATTTCTTGCTTTGCATTTTATTGTCACCATAGCAGAGAAGGCTTGCTCGCATAGATAGGATGTTGAAAAGGGCAAAAGTGCGTTAATTGCTTTCTTCATTAGGTTAGGGTACTCCTCTCTTCGTTGAAGCCAAAAACTAGCCACCGACGCCTCACTCTTGGTGAACTTACGTGTGGAATCAGCGCAAAGATCAATAAATTCATCTCGTTCGCAAGCAGTGAAATCTATTTCCTCCGCACTATCTACGAAATCATGGTGAGACAACCCAGTCGAGATTCGTAGTGGAAATAGTTGGAAAGTACGCGTCTATTGCATCTTGCAATCTTGATAAGTGATCACAAATGCGGTCTTTCAGCTTACCCAGATCTTTATCTCCTGCCACATTAAGAAGAGATGGAAAGTTCGACAAATCTCCTTTTTGAACTGCAGACTTCCAAGAACTAAGTTTTCTTTTAAAACCTTTCATTTTATTGGTTGAGGAGATTATTGTTTCATGTCGACCCTGCATCGAAACATTCAGTTCATTCAGCTTATGAAAAATATCTGCCAGATACGACAGTTCAAAACACCAAGAATCACTTAGTAAGAGCTCATGAAATGTGTCTTGATTTTCATCCTTAAAAAAAGTTTTTAGCTGTTCTTTAAGTTCGAGAAACCGGTTCAATACACGACCCCGCGACAACCACCTTACTTCTGTGTGAAGTAACAAAGAGGTATGAGCTGCATCCGTTGCGCGACATAACTGTTCAAAAATTCTGCACTTTAAAGGTCGAGACTTCATATAGTTCACCATTTTCACAACTTGGTTAAACACTTCAGCAAAATCTTCATTACACGCTTTCACGACTAATGCCTCTGTATGCAGAAAACAGTGAGTTATAATAATGGATGGATTTTCATTGAGAGCTCTGGCAGTAAAACCTTTAATTTTCCCAGACATAGATGGTGCACGATCTGTACATATACCACAACAGTCCTTCCATGAAAGATCATGATCATTGAGATAGGAATTAATAGAAACGAAAATATCATGGCCTGTGGTTGTAGTCTCCAGCGGTCTACAGAACAGAAACTGTTCACTAATATCTTTTTCATCAATATATCTGATAAAGCCAAGGAGTTGCGGTTTGTCACCAATATTGAGATTCTCATCTACTTACAAAGCAAATGTTCTATAAGTTTTTATTTTCTCCGTGACTTATTCGTTGATATTGCATGACATTTCAAATATCCTGCGGCTGATTGTGTTGTTGGACAGAGGAACTTTCGAAATTTGATTAGCTGCTCCTTTGCCAAGTATTGTTGAAACTATAACTTGATATGCAGGGCCAATGATTTCCTCTCCAAGAGTATGAGGTTTCTTTTTTTAGCTATCAGTTCTCCTACTTTAAACGATGCTTCAAGAGCAGTATCACCTATGGTCATTCTCTTTACCATTCGCACAGCTGTTTTGTTCTCCCCTCCTAATATATGTGAAAAATACATTACACTTTTCTGTGACACACTAGGATGCTTTGTTGCAAGATGTCGCTTCAGTTTGCTAGGTACCATGGCCTCGTTGCTAAGTGTTTCGCCACAAACTAAACACACAGGGATAGGGTTTTCCTCGTTGTTATTCCACTTAAATCCATTCGCTAAGTAGCTGTCCTGGTAAGTTCTTTTCTTTCGTTTGTCTTCTTTATGTGGTGAATTCAACGGTCCGGGAGAAACTGTAAGATTTGGCTTCTTAAAGCAAGCAGTAGGAGCCGACTGTTCACTTTCACTGTCCTGGCGTTTACGTTTAACAATGAACTTATCCATAGCTAAACACTGTGAATCAACGCGAGGAAGACAACTGAAAGCGCCAAGCGGTGTGCACTTTTATATATTCATCTGTCGAAGTCACGGGAATGTTCCTGAGGAAGCGAGTAGTCTCGGGAATGTTCGGCAGGGTATAGCTGTAATGCCATCTGTGGGATACTAGTATAACTGAATTATTGAAATGAATCGACCACTATCACCATCTGCCGTGCATGAGAGTAATTGATTTGACTTGTTTTATTTCAAGACCTTACAAGACTTAAGGCTTCAGTAGAAGGTATTTTTTTTTTGTTTATCTCAATATCTCGCGGCACCCCTTAGCCAATCACACGACACCCTAGGGTGCCGGGGCATACCGGTTGGGAACCGTTGCTCTAGATTATCAACTTGTTGGATATCAAATTCTGCATTGACATCCAAGGTAGTGGGCACCACTAAATGTTATGGTTTAGTCATAAGATGGAATGTTGGTAAAGATGTGGATGAAATAAGGAAAGCAGTAGTTCCGCTTTCTTTCAAAAGTGTTCTACTGACAACCCACAACATGGATTATGCCTCATGGCACAGAAAAGGATTGCTAGTGTGGAATAATAAAGCTCTGTCAATGGAAACTACAACCATGGCAGTAATGGAAGCAATAAAACCAATTTATAGGGAACTTGCTAATCCAGATTTGCTAAAGTGTGCATAGAAACACCCAAAACCCAAATGAAGTATTTCACCATTGCATATGGGAACGCATTCCAAAGACAGTTTTCGTGGGACTAAATACCCTAAAAATGGGTGTTCTATATGCAGTGGTGTGTTTTAATGATGGTTATGTAGGGAGGATGAAAGTGTTGGAGAAGCTGGGTATTGAAGTGGGTCACAATACTGCATCTGGCATATACAGTCAATTCCTCAATGAAGAAAAATGTGCTCAACAATTTGCCAGAGAGGTCAGAATTTAAAAAAGGAGTTTGAAGCGGAAGAGTGAAGAACAAGAACCATTGGAACAATGAGATTATGGTGAAGGAAGGTTTTGAATTTTGTTGAGTTAGCCAAAAAACACATTACTTTAGTTTTTTTGCATTTTTCCACAAGTTTATATTTCACAGGTTTAGGTGCACTTTTCTCAGACGTTACTTAGGCTAGAGGTCTGAAATTTTTTGTGGTATTACAAATCATTAAGTTTAACAAAGTGAGTGGAAGGATATTTTTCAGATGCAATATATTGAATTTTCAAAAAATTTAAAATATGTATTTTAAGAAATTTTTTTTTCTATTTAAAAAAAAATAACAGCCTATATTTCACTAGATGAAAAAACTAATCCACTCATTTTGTTAAAAATCTAATACTTTATCTCTCCTGAGAAATTGGAATATCTGAGAACAAAATTGTGGCAGTAATAAGTACTAACTAATAAAGTGCAAATTTATATTTTTTTTCGACCTTACTTTACAAGCTTGCTGACCAAAGATATGAACTGATATTTTTTGTTTTGCACTATCAGCATATTAGAAAGAAGTGCTTGATAGATTGTGTAATTTTCATTATCTTATGTCACAGGTAACCCCTGAAATCTATTTTCGAAATGAATGCAGTTAAACACAACATTTCAGCTTTCCACACGTCCCACTGTCCTTAATTAAATGTGAGGTAGACACACTACCCAGGTGGCATTCGAAATATTCAAAGCATGTTGCAAAAGTGAATAAGCTTTTCTATCTACGCCCTATGTTACACCCGTAAAACCATCAGTAATTCCCCAGGTTGTCACATTACATAAGAAAGTTTTGACAGTTGTGAAACAAAATATGTTTCAGAAACTGTTTACTTTCTCTACACGTACTATGCACATGGCACATACATAAGGTATTGTATTGCACCCAAAATTCGATACAGAGATTTTACCCTGAATCCCCCCCCCCAAAATATAAAAAGGTCCGTGTGTGTATGTGTGTGTGTGTGTGTGTTTCTGTGGACAGCAGAGCTCAAAGGATGCGACACGGAGATTTTCAAGGAAATCCCTCCATCCCAGACTACCCTTTATGGTAAGGTCGGAAGAATCGGGTCAGAAGACGAATAGGGTCAATTTTTTATATTTCGCCCTCGCTGTCAAACAAGCAGTAGTGAAGTAAATATTACCATCCGGCGTCAACAATTACAACTTCGTCCAGAGATTGGAATAAGGAATCAGTGTGAGACATATTTAATTGTTGTGTAGTTTTCTTTGTAAATATGTACTGTTTGAGGTGAGTTCGTATTTGTTTTCCCTCTTTAAAATAGCATAGAAGTTATATCGAATCTGTAGTAATAGTTTTATTAATTATTTATTAAATATTAGTTGTCTGTTAAGCTAATCCTTTCTGTCCAAGGTTATGTCAGTGTTATCATATCATTGTTTTGCAAGTGTACCAATACGGTAAAAATGAAATCCTGCATTCAGGCGAATAAGGTCACATTATTGCTGGTGAAAAGGGTCAATATTTTTTAAGTCGATTCTTCATTTTTTTTCTCTTTTTTTTTTTTTTTTGTCGTTTATATTATAGATGGAGAAATTCAAGCGAAAAACACCTCTCAGTGGACAGAAGATGATATCAGAACACAATTATGGGTGTTTGGTCACAATGTCGAACTCCGGATGGATTAATGAAGAGGAAATGCTGAAGTGCCATAAACACTTTAACACTCAATTGGATTATTGCTGGACACTGCATTTAAGTTATTAGATGGTCATATATCACGTAAAAGTTTACAAGCTCTCCGTTTCTGTGAAGCAAATAAAATAGCAATACCACACATCGCTTGCAGCCGCTGGATAGGTCATTTTTAAGTCTTCTAAAGCCAACTATGATTATGAATGTATGAGTTTTATGCGCAACACAAAAGCAGAAAGCAAAATAAACTTACTCTTGGGAGATTTTTAGACAGTACGAATGAAGGTAGCCACACCACTGAATGCTGAAAGCGGATCTTATTTTCCAGTTAATGATAAAGCAGAGACTAAACATGACTTTTTCCTTCTGGTTCTAAGTCGCACCATGGATATTCACTGTGTGAAAGACCTCTTGAACTGAGTAGCCTCAGCAAATCCAGGACAGGAAGAGAACTGATTTCCAACCCCTTCGATCTCATTACATGGGTTATTACCATTTCCAAACAAAATGACACCAACACGTTCAGGCACGAGGCAAATAACATATCTTCTGACTTCTCCAGAAAATATTCTAGAGACCACAGATAGACTGCAAAAGAAAAGAAAACTGTTTCCTCAGCAACAACTATTAGGCAGATCAGTAATAAGTGAATTCGTAAACGGTCTACATTATCATCAGAATCATTAGGAAGCGATGAAGACGATGATAAAATTACATCTTGTGAACTCCCCAAGATAAAATACAGTGATCCCATTATCCGTCAAACTTAGTGACTGGATTCAGTGTCAAGGAAAGGGAAAAGAATGATATCATGAGAGATATGTTGATATGGTGAGTAAAATAATTTTTTCTGCGGTAAATGTATTGTTGTCGAATGCTATTTTAATATTTCTACTGACCCTATTCACCAGTCTCTTTTATCCGATTCATCCAACTTGAGGAGGGCGAATAGGATCATGCAGCACTATTAACAAAGTCATTATATATAATACTGGACAATATTTATACATTCTCAAATAGTGAGATGCGTTCATAAAAGACTGCTGTTTGTAAGCATATAAAGTAATCAAAGTTTATATTAAAGAGTTGTCAGCCATGAAGACTTTTCCAATTTTTGACCCGATTCCCCCGACCTTACTCCACGTGAAAACATTTTTGAAAATGTTGATTTTCTCAAAAAATGGCTCAAACAATTTTGATTAAAATACCGTATATTAAAGCTATTTACATCACAAATAAAATGTATATCTTGAATTTTCCGGTAATATCTTCTGAAGACCTGTTCGTTCTGGATAAATGTTTTCTGAATTTTGCATAATTACGAGGGCTGTCCCAGAAGTACCCGACCTAACAAAGAAAGCACAAAAAATGTTGGTGAAAACCCTCTCCATTTCTCTACAAAGTCTCCTTTCAGCTCGATACACTTTTCCCAGCGACGTTCAATAGCTTCGACACCCTGTTTATAGTGAAAACTAACGAGGTCTGCAAAATAACCATCAACTGGAGAATCCACCTCTTCATTGTTGGCAAATCTTCTACCACCAAGCCATTTTTTCAAGTTTGGAAATAGAAAATAATCAGAGGGGGCTAAATCTGGCGAATAGAGTGTATGAGGAAGCAATGCGAACTTTAACTCATTGATTGTGGCCATGTTGATAATGTACGAGTGAACTGGTGCATTGTCTTGATGAAACAGAAAGTTCTTTTGCGCTAAATGCGGCTGTTTTTGCTCGATTTCATCACTGAAATGCTGTAACAAGTTCGCATAATATTCGGCATCGATTGTTTTTCCTTTTTTGAGATAATCAATGAAAATTATCCCGCGAACGTCGTAGTACTTATGCTTTTACTTATTTACTAAAGTATTTACTTATACTTTTCTCAGATAGGAAGTGTCCGTTTTTCTTTTGTTGTACTCCTGGCCAAGTAAAAATGCGAATTTCAATGACAATCGCATAACTATAGTTTTTAAAACATTTGACTATCGCTTTAGTATAGCGCATTCCTGTAGTTCCGTTCCACTTATAAGGAACTAAGTATTAAGTGCATTATGCTAATGTTTATCTCGATTAGTATGGTGCACATAGAAGAATAATCTTTTGTAAGAAGTTTGCTCGTAGAAGTTCGAGAAAGTCATGTGCGTGTAACACATCAGAATTGTTTTCTCCCGATTTCGTTAGTCGTCACCGTGCTGGTGTGGAAATGAAGTCCTTCTGTATATCAGGCGATGTTGCACGAAATGAAGTGGGCTTTTCCGGGTGGTATATAAGAGATCCACGTCTTATCTTGCTATGTAATGAAATTCCCTCTTTCAGATGATTCAGGACTCACTGTGGCAGGTAATGCAATCTCTTATCGCCACCCCACCCCTCGTATGAAATCTGCAGTTTTGTTCGCATTTACCACTTTACTTGAATGTTATGCTGTTCAAGGTTACTTTAATTGATAGTTTATATACAGATTTCAATTCCCCAGTTTTAGCGAACATTTTAGCTCTTTTTTACCTCTGTAATTACAAAAATATTTTGTTCTTTTATTAGTTTATGTTTCAACTCGACATTTCGACTTGCGATCCAACCCGACTTTTCCTTAGAATGCAAAACACCTGACCAACAAAAAATAGAGTCCTACCCCAGGTGGCTCAGGCGTTTCGCCTGGCACTGGCATTCGGGAGGTCTGGGTTCGCTCCCCGTTGACCGCGCACTCTGGCCCTGGGATTTTCCGTGATTTTCCTGGGGCCGCTTAGGTCGGCGCAGGTGTGGCTTGAGGCTTTGCAGGCACGGTTGCTTGCTCCGAGTGAAACTCTCTTTCCCCTGGTTGCGCTGGTTGAGGCTATGTGACGTTGTAGATGCCTCCTGTGTTGTATAGCCTCCGTGGTGCGCCAAGGCTGCCCTCTAATAACTGTTAGGGACTTCCGTGCGTCTCTACGCTTAGCTCCGTTGTTTCCTGTGTGTTGGCCTGTGGTTTCCTCTCCTCTCATCCCTTTACCCGGGGCGGTAGGCCGCAATAGATTCGTACCGGGTCGCAGTTGCCGAGGTGTCCCCCGCTGTTACCATGCTCTACCTTCTACAATAGGGTCCTACGCCCAGAGAGCCACATTCACCTTTATACACTACATTTTACTATCAATATTGTGAACTAATAATGTCTTTATTGACTCAAAAATTGGTCACAAATAAAACTTTTAATTTACTGATGCAAAGAATTCACTCGACGCTTCGACGTGTAGACAATTGGCGGCTTGTACGCAACTGTGCACTAATACTCTTGTCGAAGTCTATCTCAGTCCCTCTGGTGATTCGCTACAACCTTCCTTGAATGATTTACTAGAGTCTTAATGTACCGCTCAAATATACTGTTTGACAGTAGGTGAAGAGGTGTTGTGTGCGTCTTGTTCATCCGAGTCGCTCCAATGCTTCCCTCATGAGTTTGACCCAAAGTTGGTGCCCTGAGGGCATCTAGTCCCAGTATCACATCCACAGTCACCCTGGACGAGCACCCACAACCTTACGGTGTTCCGTACCTGTGTCAACTCCGGACGGGCCTCTTCCTCCACAGGCTTATGTCGCCCAATGCCGTCATTAATTGTTAGATCCGACTGGGGTTTGCGTCGGCAAGCCCTTAGCCACATCAGGTCTGATTGCAGTCCCAGCTGCTCCAGTTGCACAGAGAGCGATGTTTTCGTCTTGGTGTGACGATTGGTCAGCTCTCTGGAAACAAACTTAGAGAGGTGAAAGCACTCTGTACCTTTTTTTTTATACCACACAGATATCTGCTCGCTCTGTGCCGAACTTTTGTCCTCCGTCATGTGTTGATAGAGTGTGCTCCTCTAGCACTCTTACGAGCCACTCTCGAACTGCCGGCGGTCCTAGCCGAATGGACCTGGAGTGGTAGATACGGCTTTTAAATGTTTATCTCAAGTGACATTTTGTCTTGGGGTTCTAGTTTTATTCTTGTTTCATGTCTTCTAGCGTCTGCCACTGGAGCGATAGATAAGGCTTTTAAATCTTATACCGCAAGTGACGTTTACCTTGATGATTTGTTTCTAATTGCATATCTATCCTTTTAGCTATATTGCGATTGCTTTTATCTTGATCTAGAGTTTTTGCCATTCACTGCTTTATTTCCACAGGTTTGATATCACGTAGGCCACCATTTTATTTTTTCATTTCTTTTATTCTTGTTACTTATTTCTTGTTTTTCCTCTTCAATCTTTGTTTGTATGATCACGGCACGTGAAAGAACCTCAAGTCTGATAGAGGGCCTTTGAGCTAAATTAATCGGTCTTTCAGGCCCAACATAGAATGGGACGCTGAGAACCACAGCAGTTAAGGAGCGTCCATAAATAAAACGCCATTTCATTTTTTTTCTTTACTATTGTTCTTGGAATTAAATACATAAACTTTTTGCTTCCTCTACACATACTATGTGCATAGTATATAGAGTAGGTATTGCATTACACCCAAAATTCAATACTAAGATTTCACCAGAAATATAAGTTTGAGACCTCCTGAATCCAAATAAAAATCATTTTTAGAAAAAGGTCCATGTGTGTGTGTCTGTAGACAGCAGAGCTCAAAATCTTAAAGGCCATTAAATACCACACTTGATATTTAAGTTTATTATCTTCCAAGGATGCAACATGAAGATTTTCCAGAGAATCCCCCCATCCCAAATTACCCTTTACATGGAAAAATGTTTGAAAATATTGTTTTTCATAAATAGCTTTAACGATTTTGATTAAAATACTGTATATTAAAGTTGTCCAGAACACAAATAAAATGTATGTTTTGAATTTTCTGGGAATAGCCTCTCAACAGCACTTTATTCTGTTTGATTTTTGCAGAATTTTGCATAGCGTAAGAGATAAACAAAAACTTACGGATCTCGTTATGTGAGTTTATGTCATATGCAGTTTTGTTGTAGAGTTGATGTTTCCAGGATATTCCTTGTTATGGGTTTCAATTTTAAAATACTTATACTTTTCTCAGACGGAACTGTTCGTGTTTCTTTTGTTCTACTCCTGTCCAAGCAAAGAAGCCAATTTCAATGACAATTGCATAGCTTTTAAAACATTTGACAACTATTACTTTAGCTTAGCACATTCCTTTAGTTCCCTTATACTTAAAAAAACTAAATAATAAGTATATTCTGCTAATACTTATCTTCATTAGCATGATGTAGAAAGAAGAATAATCTTTTGTAAGAAGTCTGTTTGTTGAACAGTTAAAGAAAGTCATGTGAGTGTAACACATCTCAGAACATTGAAGCTTGGATCCATTTAGTAATATGGTGATTTTATTTTGCAGACTAAGCCCGGTGCCTTGAATAACAATCTGCTCCAGCCTAAGAAGATTCTGATGCAAGGCATGTTGAACATCAGTCTAATTATAGGAAACACAGCTGAGTTACGTTATATCCTAGATGCAGGATCATCTCACAGTTATTATTACCCAGCTATGATCATGATAATCCTCAGCATATTATTTCAGGTAAGCAATAATGTCCTATTGCCTCTTAATAGTTTTGTCTCAGCTTCCTTTTTAACAATTTCACCTCCTCCTGAACTCTAGAAGCAAAGGAATAGTTAAAATATTGAATTGGTGCATTTTGGGTGCTGGAAACTTTAAACTTCATTAACATTTATTAAGTATATTGTTTAAATTCTGACTTTGTTTACATGGATTGGGAGCAAGTATTTATATTAAAGAATAAAAGTCGTGCAATGAATTTTCATATAACACCAATTGATTCTCTCACCAAATTTGCTTTGATTCCAGTAGTTAGCAATGCCTTAGTCCACAATCCACCTAGTAGCAGTAACCAAGTAACCATAACAATGTAAATAAACAACAAGAGCAAAAAGAAATTGAGCTGACGATGCAATAGCTTTTTTACTTTCTCCATACGCACTATGTACATAGTGTATAGAGAAAGTATTACACTCCACCAAAAAATTCGATACCGAGATTTCACCGGAAATATATGTTTTAGGGTCCCCAATATCCAAAAAAAGCATTTTCACAAAAAGGTCCGTGTGTGTGTGTCCGTGTATCTGTGAACACGATAACTCAAAAACGAAAAGTCGGTAAAATACCAAACTTGGTATTTAAGTTTAGTATCTTCCAGGGATGCGACACGAAGAATTTGAGAAAAATCCCCCCACCCCCAACTACCCTTTACATGGAACTTTTTTCGAAAATTTTGATTTTCTCAAAAATGGCTCTAACGATATTGATTAAAATTTCGTATATTAAACAT
This sequence comes from Hymenopus coronatus, assembly GCA_030762935.1. Lineage (NCBI taxonomy): Eukaryota > Metazoa > Arthropoda > Insecta > Mantodea > Hymenopodidae > Hymenopus > Hymenopus coronatus. The sequence continues at coordinate 16,680,543 of CM060895.1, forward strand.
ATTTACCTGACAAATAAAATGTATATCTTGAATTTTCTGGGAATAGCCACTGAAGAGTAGTTTATTCTGGATGAGTTTTACTAAATTTTGAATAACTGCTAAACCATAAGAGATGGACAAAAATTTACTACACAAAAAATGTAGAGCACATTAAAACACACAATTTATGTTATATACATTTTTATTCGCGGAGTTCGTCGTTTTTGTGACATTCCTTATTTTTGGTTTCTGCTATGAAAAACGTATACTTTTCTCATACAGGAACTTGTCAACTCCATATAGACAAAGGAACTTCATTGACATAGCAACGAGCTTTTGACTATCACTTTAACCTACGGTTGTCCCTTATTTCGCTTCTACTCACAAGAAAGCGAGTGAATAGACTATTTCTGCTATTCTTTTTTCTGATTAGCATAAAGTAAATAGAAGTATAAGCTTTTTAAGAATTATTTGTTGCAGGGATATGGAGAAAGTCATGTGAATGGTACACATCAGATTTTTTTGTATGGACAGGAGTTGACAAATTCCTGTATGAGAAAAGTATAAGTTTTTCAAAGCTGAAACCAAGAAAAAGGAATATCTCAAAAACGATCAACTCCACGAAAAAATGTATATAACATTAATTGTGTGTTTTAATGTGCTCTACATTTTTGTGCGTTAAGTTTTTGTCCATCTCTTACGGTTTAGTAGTTATGAAAAGTTCATCCAGAATAAAGTAGTCTTCAGAGGCTATTCCCAGAAAATTCAAAATATACATTTTATTTGTCAGGTAAATAATTTTAATATACGACATTTTAATCAAAATCGTTAGAGCCATTTTTGAGAAAATCGAAATTTTCGAGAAAATTTCTATGTAACAGGTAGTTTGAGGTGGGGGGATTTTTGTCAAAATCTTCGTGTCGCATCCCTGGAATATACTAAACTTAAATACCAAGTTTGGTATTTTACCGACTTTTCGTTTTTGAGTTATCGTGTTCACAGACACACGGACACACACACGGACCTTTTTCTGAAAATACTTTTTTTGGATACAGGGGACCCTAAAACATATATTTCCGGTGAAATCTCGGTATCGATTTTTTTGGTGGAGTGCAATACATTCTCTATACACTGTACATAGTGAGTATAGAGAAAGTAAAAATCTGATGTGTTAAACTCACATGACTTTCTCTAGCTGCTCTATAAACACACTTCTTACTAAAGATTATTCTTCTTCCTACATCATGCTAAACATTAGCAGAATGTCCTTATTACTTAGTTCCTTATAGAAGAAGGAAACTAAAGGAATGCACTAAGGTGATAGTCATATGTTATAAAAGCTCGCATTATGCGATTGTCATTGCAAATCGCTTCTTTTCTTGAACAGGAGTAGAACAAAAGTAAAACGGAATCTTCCTTTCTGAGGAAAGTGTAAGTATCTACTTTACAATTGAAACTAATAACAAGGAATATCTTGAAAACGGCGATCTCCGCGAAACAAATGTGTATGGCATAAATTGTGTATTTTAACGAGATCTACATTTTTTGTGTAGTAAGCTTTTTCTATCTTTTACGGTTTACTAGTTATGCAAAATTCAGCAAAATTCATCCAGAATAAAGTAGTCTTCAGAGGCTATTCCCAGAAAATTCGAGATATACATTCTATTTGTGAGATAAATATTTTTAATATATGCTATTTTAATAAAAATCGTCAGAGCCATTTTTGAGAAAATTAAAATGTTCGAAAAATTTTCCTTGAAAAGGGTAGTTGGGGTGGGGGGATTTTCTTCAAAATCTTCGTGTCGTATCCTTGGAAGATACCAAACTTAAATACCAAGTTTGGTATTTAACGGTCTTTTCTTTTTTGAAATATGCTGCCCACAGACACACGCACACACACACACACACACACACACCACAGACACCAGACAGACATACACGGACATTTTTCTAAAATTGCTTTTTTTGGATTCAGGAAGTCTCAAAACAAGCATTTCCGGTGAAATCTCTGTATCGAATTTTTGGGTGCATTACAATACCTTCTCTATACACTATGTACATAGTGCGTGAAGAGAAAGTAAAAATCTTATGTGCTCCATTCACACCACTTTCTTTACATTTCTGTAATATTATTGTTAAAACGCTTATTCTTCTATCTACTTTATGCTAATTGAGATAAAATTAGTAGAAATGGCCTTATTACTTGCTTCCTTGTAAGTAGAAGGGAAATAAGGGAATACACTAGGCTAAACCAATAGTCAAATGTTTTAAAAGCTGTCGTTAGGCGATAGTCATTATAAATCGTTTCTTTTCTTGGCCAGGGGTAGAACAAAAGAAAAACGGACACTCCCATCTGAGAAAAGTATAAGTACTTCACAACTGAAACTAATAGCAATGAGTACCTCGAAAACGGTAAGCTCCACGAGAAAAATGTATATGACATAAGTTGTGTATTTTAAAAAAAACTACATTTTTTGTAAAGTGAGTTTTTGTCTATCTCTTAGGGTTTACTAGTTATGGCAAATTAAGCAAAATTCATCCAGAACAAACAGGTCTTCAGAAGCTATTCCCAGAAAATTCAAGATATACATTTTATTTGCCAGGTAAATATCTTTAATATACGACATTTTAATCAAAACGTTAGAGCAATTTTTAAGAAAATCAAAATTTTCGAAAAAAAGTTCCATGTAAAGGGTAGTTTGGGGTGGGGGGTATTTTCTCAAAATCTTCGTGTCGCATCCCTGGAAGATACTAAATTAAATACCAGGTTTGGTATTTTAGCTACTATGGCACCACAGGCAGTGACACTGATGATACATGGAATGAAAATGGAGCACCGGTGGAAAGTGATGGTGGGGGAACCTGGAGAGCCGTCAGAAAACCCGCCCCTGCGCCACTTGGTCCAACATAAATCCCACATGTGGCCCTTGGGATTGATCCCAGGCCACATAATGTTAGTGTGTGTGTGTGGACAGCATAACTCAAAAATGAAAAGTTGGGTAAATACCAAATTTGGTATTTAGATTCATATCTTCCAAGGATGCAACCCCCAACTACTCTTTACATGGAACATTTGCTGTGTTTTAGCTTTAAATACAGTGACGTTAGTAACTATTGCTCATTATTTAATGTAATATAAACTGAATGGCTTCTGATTGACAGAAAAGTTACCTTTAAATAAATTATAAGCAATGTAGGTAGCAGCTTGGAGCTTTCACCAGTGTCTCAATCATTTTGGGCATTCTAGTCAAGTCACAGGCGAGTCCTGTTCCAACCATTACTGGTTTTAAGCTGTAATAGAAGAAATATTCTTGTGTTGCATTCACATGACTTTCTCTAACCTCTATCATTTATTAGTGAGTATTCAAACAATTCTTACAAAATCTTATTTTCCTACATACTTAATTTTAATTGACATTAACCTTTGCAGAAACAGCTACATTATGCATTTCATTATACAGTAGTGTCCCAAAAACTAGGCCTAATGTGGACTGAAGGATACCCAAGTTTGTGAAAATGCTGGGTTACCAGGAATGGGGTTAAAAAAGAAAAATACAGAAAATGCACTGCTGTATTTGTATATATTGTTTGTTTCAGAATACAAAGAGAATAAACTGTCAAAATACTCTTAGCCTTCATCACAATAATTGAATAATTGTCCTCCAGTAAAGCTTCAACTTTGATAGATTTCTGAAAGTTTTCCTGAAACTGATATGTACCTTCCGTGTCACCAGATACTTCTTCCCACAAATATTAAGCTGCCAGACTCTAATAGTCCTGCATGGAAGGGGTGTTTAATTTAAAAGCCAATAAAGAGAGGGAGGAGGATGTTCATTATTCTCAAAGAAGTATCATTTATGACTTTCAGGTTGCAGTTGGTGTTGGACTCCTCGTGATCTACCAACAGGACACTACAAAGACAGAAAATGCAGAAAAAGCCAACAGAGTTAATAACTACATTTTTATTGCTGTATTCTTGATAATCATCCTCAACGCGTTTATCTCCGTATTTATCATCAGAAACCCCCGGATCATTGAACACACAGATAAGATGTATGGCTCTTCCTTGGGAGAATGGATTCCTGATGATCCACGGAAAGAGAACACCAGAGTTTTAAAAGAGCTTTAATCAAATTCTACATGAAGGTGTATAAATACAGTGACTAAGAAAAACTTTGATATTTTCATCTCGTGGATAATTTTATTCTTTAATTATAAAAAATACTTTTGTACAAAATAGGACAGTATTATCATTTTCAACACAACAGGAGATGCCTATAGTTCATGATGAGATGTGCAAATGGTAACACATACCTAATAAGAATGTGTTTAAATGCTGATATTGTTTGAAATGGAGTCATTCAACAGGTATGTGATGCTGAAAATTTCCTCAGAATTGTGCACTGTAATAGTAGAAACAAATATATTAGAGTCCTCACTAGAAAACAGATTTTTATATCACTTTTCTTTTTATGGAAGTTTGTAAACAGTGTTGTTATAATCCCTTATTTGACGAGTTGATTAATTTGTTTGCTGTAGCAAAGGTAAAATCGGGCATATACAAAATGGAATGCAAGGATTGTAATCAGTTTTATATAGGAAAAACAAAAAGAAATTTAGAAACAAGATCCAAAGAACACTTCAGAAACACGAATAAAAAAAAATCTGATTTGTTCCATTCACATGACTTTCTCTATATCTCTGTAACAAATTATTGTTAATAAGCTTATCTTATATTTATTTCATGCTAATCGAGAAAAATTAGCAGAAATAGTCTTATTTCTTGGTTTATTGTAAGTAGAAGCGAAATAAGGGAGTACCATAGGTTAATAAGTTTTTCAAAGCTGAAACCAAGAAAAGGGAATATCTCAAAAACGATCAACTCCACGAAAAAATGTATATAACATAAATTGTGTGTTTTAACGTGCCTAAATTTCTTGTGGGTTAAGTTTTTGTCCATCTCTTACGGTTTAGTAGTTATGAAAAATTCATCCAGAATAAAGTAGTCTTCAGAGGCTATTCCCAGAAAAATCAAAATATACATTTTATTTGTCAGGTAAATAACTTTAATATACGATATTTTAATTAAACTCGTTAGAACCATTTTTTAGAAAATCAAAATTTTCGAAAAAAAGTTCCATGTAAAGGGTAGTTTGGGGTGGGGGGATTTTTCTCAAAAGCTTCGTGTCGCATCCCTGGAAGATACTAAACTTAAATACCAAGTTTGGTATTTTACCGAATTTTCGTTTTTGAGTTATCGTATGACTTTTCGTTTTTGAGTTATCGTATTCACAGACGCACGGACACACGGACACACACACGGACCTTTTTCTGAAAATACTTTTTTTTTTGGATACATGGGACCCTAAAACATATATTTCCGGTGAAATCTCGGTATCGAATTTTTTGGTGGAGTGCAATATCTTCTCTATACACTATGTATATAGTGCCTATAGAGAAAGTAAAAATCAGCAGTTGCCACCCACTTTTAGACAAAATACTACAATATAAATTCAGATCCAAAACTTGTAAAACACATAGCAGGAAAACAAGAGCTGGTCGCATGGGAGCACATCTTTATTGTAAAAATCTGATGTGCACCATTCACTTGACTTTCTCCATATCTCTGCAACAAATAATTCTTAAAAGATTATACTTCTATTTACTTTCTGCTAATCAGAAAAAAATAGTAGAAATAGTCTAATTACTCGCTTCCTTGTAAGTAGAAGCGAAATAAGGGAAACCGTAGATTAAAGTGATAGTCAAAAGCTGGTTGCTATGTCAATGAAGTTCCTTTGTCTATATGGATAGGAGTTGACAAGTTCCTATATGAGAAAGGTATACGTTTTTCATAGCAGAAACCAAAAATAAGGAATGTCACAAAAACGACGAACTCCACGAAAAAAATGTATATAACATAAATTGTGTGTTTTAATGTGCTCTACATTTTTTGTGTAGTAAGTTGTTGTCCATCTCTTACGATTTAGCAGTTATTCAAAATTTAGTAAAATTCATCCAGAATAAACTACTCTTCAGAGGCTATTCCCAGAAAATTCAAGATATACATTTTATTTGTCAGGTAAATATCTTTAGTATACAAAATTTTAATCAAAATCGTTAGAGCCATTTTTGAGAAAATCAAAATTTTCGAAAAAAGTTCCATGTAAAGGGTAGTTGGGGGTGGGGGGATTTTTCTCAAAATCTTCGTGTCGCATCCCTACTTTTCGTTTTTGAGTTATCGTGTTCACAGACACACGGACACACACACACACACACACACGGACCTTTTTGTGAAAATGCTTTTTTTGGATATTGGGGACCCTAAAACATATATTTCCGGTGAAATCTCGGTATCGAATTTTTTGGTGGAATGCAATACTTTCTCTATACACTATGTACATAGTGCGTATGGAGAAAGTAAAAATAAAAACAGGGTTTTCAATATTGACGTTCTGTTGTGTTTTGCAAGCTCATTGAACCATCACCAGAGGAGACAGCACTTACAACGTCTCCAGCTTTACCACAAGGAATTAGTCGAATCAGTCCTGTTAAAAATCAAGGAAACATGCTCAGCAAAAAGATTCCTGTATGCTAAAGACTTGAAAGTATTATATTTTTCATGTAGTAAAATGAAAAATCTGATGTGTTCCATTCACATGACTTTCTCTATATCTCTGCAATAAGCTATTTTTGAAAAGCTTATGCTTCTATTTACTTCATGCTAATTGAGAAAAAAATTAGCAGAAATAGTCTTATTTCTTGCTTCCTTGTAAGTAGAAGCGAAATAAGGGAGTACCATAGGTTAAATTGACAGTCAAAAGCTGATTACTATGTGACTGAAGTTCCTTTATTTGTATGGACACGAGTTCACAAAGTCCTGTATGAGAAAAATTTTAAGTTTTTATAGCTTAAACCAAATACAAGGAATATCTCAAAAACAATCAACTCCACGAAAAAAATTTATACAACATAAATTGTGTGTTTTAATGTGCTCTACATTTTTTGTGTGGTAAGTTTTTGTCTCTCTCTTACGGTTTAGCACTTATGCAAAATTCCGTAAAATTCACTCAGAATAAAGTAGTCTTCAGAGGCTATTCCCAGAAAACTCAAAATATACATTTTATTTGTCAGGTAAATATCTTTAATATACGATATTTTAATCAAAATCGATAGAGCCCTTTTTTAGAAAATCAACATTTTCGAAAAAAAATTCCATGTAAAAGGTAGTTTGGAGTGGGGTGATTTTTCTCAAAGTCTTCGTGTCGCATTCCTGGAAGATACTAAGCTTAAATACCAAGTTTGGTATTTTACCGACTTTTCGTTTTTGAGTTATCGTATTCACAGACACACAATACATTCTCTATACACTATGTACATAGTGCGCATAGAGAAAGCAAAAATATATATAAAAAGCAAAAATATTTTTATTCAATGTTACACAACTGTAAATAGTTATGTTAAAATAAAATGTCACTCAAAAGTCATGTAGAGTCACTGGTGGATTAAAACAGCCTACTGTTGTAGTGAACTATGACATCTTTTTGCAAGTTTCCCATAATAAAGAATGTTAGTTGTTTTGGAACAATGCACGATACTGGGAGAAGAACATTCAATGTCACATGAACACAGTCTTGCATATTTCACTAAAGAAATATCACTGGCACACAAATTCAATGCTCACTTGCCCTTCCAAAACCATGGCAAATTACGCCTAGTATGAAATCCACCATTTTTTCAAACACACTTTTAAATTTATGTTCAATAGCTCCCAATGTGGGACCTTTGAATGAATTAATCGTTTCTCAATGTCATGCACTTCTTTATCTCTCCTGATTAATAAGCTTTTAATTTTTTATAGAGTGACACAAAAATTTAACATTGATGATATTGAAGATAATTTGCTTTATTGGTGTATTGTCAGTAAGTTCTGAGAAATTACAAGTTTTTAAATGTCACTTTTTTTTTGTTAGTGTTTAATGCCCGCTTTTACTACTTGTGGCGATATGTCACCCTTATTTGGTTCATCAATTATTGACAAAAACTTTTTGAAATTGTTTGCATAATACACTGCTGCTTCTAACCATGTGCCATAGTAAGTAACTATGTGTTTAGCTGAAAATGGAACATCTGGATTTTTCACTCTGAACAAATCAATTCATGTTTGCAGTTTCACATATATCTTTTTGCAACTTGAAATTATTTTGTCCACTTGAGGATACAATGCACATATCTGCTCACATATCCTGTTTTTTTTTTGGTAGTGTTTAACGCAGTCGATAACACATGATACATGAAGATGGAGCCCCTGCGCCGCTTTGTCCACCAGAAATCTCTCACCGGGCCATCTAGGTGAGAGGCGAATAGTCTAACCACTCGGCCACGGCTGTCTTCCATTTATGAAGTAGCATCTCTAAGTAGGAGTAAAACACTATCAAATTTCACCCCATTCAGCTATAACAACTTCAGAAATTATTTGGATAAGTAGGCCATTGTTAAACGGTCGTCCTTAAAATATATTAATCCCATCTCTATCTCACATTAAGGAGATTTGCAGGTTGAATCTCGATTAGGGTGAATTATTCAGATAAGATATTTTCCGAGGGTTTCCCTTATTCTGAGGAGAAGATATCTCGGATTACTTAGAACCCGGACTGATTTGACTTTTTATTATTTCACAATTTATTAACCTAAGTTTATAGAATGTTATTCAGTTAGTACATTTCATACTTACTCATTCTCTGGAGGGCTTTTTGCATGATCAATTCTTTTTCCTGCAACGATGTTGATTAAGTATCTTATTTTTGAAAAACATGTAAAAAGAGTAAACAGAAGGTATATAGAGAACAGAATAATTTAATATATATTTAAATATAATGTTTCCTAATTTTATCACAGAAGTCTTGCACCTGCTATTGATATTGGACATTTATGACCCCCCCCTATAAGAAATATTTCTTTTAATGCTCTCCAAGATCCATTACATAAAACATAAAACATACAGCTTAGTAACTAACTTGCGAGGATACTTCATTTGAATTTAATTTTGTCGTAAATTTGAATGGAAAAAACTGAAAATATATACAAAAAATCTCATGCGTTACATCCAGTAACATTTTCTAACATGTATTGTTTATTAGAGGGGATACAGATAAGTATATATACTGACTGTACAGATTGTAGGTAGAGAAGGTATTGTATTCCACCCAAAAATTCGATGTCGAGATTTCACCGAAAATATGTTTTGAGGTCTCTTGAGTCCAAAGAAGTATATTTAGAAAAATGTAAATTCAAAAACAAATAGAAATCAAGAGCCAGCCAAACACGACACAAGGAGCAATATCGAAGAAGCTAATTGAGAAAACTTTTCCGTCACTTCTAGTCTGCCCTACACTTGCCATTTTCATTTAAATGAGTTGATGTTGCTCTTTCTTACATGCTAATATAAAACACCACTTTGGAAACTAATTCTTCTAGCACATCTAATACAACATTTTCCACTTTTCTACCTCTAAGGTTTGTTCCACATAATTTCGTATGTTATCTTAATCACGTCAACTTGTCATGTTGCCCCTTTAACTACTATGGTCGTATCGGGGGCTTTTAACTTGTGAAACAACTGTATTTTGACGGTAGGTTATTGATATTAGGCTAATCTCACACACACACACACACACACACACACACATTCACTCTCACGTTCATACTTTCAGACTCTGTGGGGGATTCTAGTTAAAGAGAAATTCTCCGCTCCAGCCGGGAATCTAACCCGGGACATCCGGGTGCGAAGTCAGCTTGTTGATATGCATAGATTTTTTTAAGATTATTTCATACATTTTAAAGTAATAATTATATATAGTTCGAGTAACTTAGTGAATGCAAATGTGCTCAATGGGTTAATAAATGTATAAGAACCGATTTGAACAATATACATTTAAGAAATGTGAACCTGAAAACAACGTATGCCTCGTATAAAATACGAGTATATGCCAAGCACTTGAGTCATCAGACGTTTTTACAAGCCAAAGGTAAGTCCTTTGTTGTATTCTTCAAGTGATGATTAGAAAGCAAACATTTCAAAATTACATCATTTCACCAGCAGTTACTTATTCAATTTATGTTATTTACAGATTATAGAAGCAGTTAAGCCTTCATTATTTTTGCCAGACAATAATCCAGTAACATGCACAATACAAAAATGACAAATGAAACGCAAAATGACGGAAAATTCAACAATTATTGGAGAATCTGAAAAGATCAAGTTTGTACAGTTTTAAAAGGTATGTCCCATCTAATTGTTCTGTACAATACTTGACCTCTCTGGTAATTATTGATATTTCTAAGAAAACAATTTCAAGTAGTATATTATTTCTTGTAGGTCCTAGTGAACTTCAAATAACAAGTTTACAGATAAAATTGAAAAACACACAGAAGCTGATCTCCAAGAAAAAGCAGATAGTGAGGGAGCTGAGAGAGACGAAAGCAAGCTTTAAAACTATATTTCAGCTGAACTGGTCACTTCCTTGCAAAATAATGTATTTATTTGCAGCTGCAACAATGCAACAGGAACCCAAGGTAAGTGGTGCTCATAATAATTATGACAAGAACTTTGCACTAGATGTGTATTTTGTGTCACCTAATGCAAGGAAGATATATTTACTATCTGCAAGGTCATTGCACTCCTACTGCAACAACTTCAAGTAGGCCAGGAATAAACCTAGCGTGCAAACTTATAAAACTAAAATCAGCAGGAGCGTGGGTGACACATTACTCACCCAAGTTAACCTTAGTTTACAATTTTCTACTGCATTAATCCTGTTGAAATAATCATGACAAGTATGTTTTGAACAATGGTTCTCCCAAAAAATCCTGTTCAAGTAACACACATCATGGATAACGATCAGGAAGATGCATTTCCTTCAAGGCGCACGCCAGTCTCGTTAAAACATGTGTGCGCAGTGGATGCAGAATACACCTTGCTTGATTAGGTTCATTTGGTTTAAAGTAAACAGCGGAAGTTGATGTATATTTTAAATTCTGATGAACTTATTAGATTTGCGTGAAAGGGTTGGGAGGAAGTTTTAGTTTTGCGCAGTTAGGCAAACTGGCGACAAACCTTCCATCCGCTGCAACAATATATTATAGTTTCTCACTCCTACGTCTTCTTATTCCAGTAGTATAGCTGAGTTTACAGCATAGCATAGTATTTTATTTCGTTAATTTTTCTGGCACAATTTCCCCCCCCCCCTCCACCAGGGCGATTGATTCGGAAACTGTCCTTGTGGAATAAGAACTATTAAAGGTGAACTCTGATTTATAATTTTTATTGGATTTATGAAACGTTTAACAATGAAATCACAATAACACAATATACAATGTTTTTACTTGGTATTATGAGTTTTACTATTCATCGAAGTAATACTCTCGTCGAATTATTATTTTAATAATAACCGCGATATATTCATCAATTATTATTACTTATACCGATGCTCGTTGCTTTCTGCACCCGAGGCGTGTCTTACTACAATGGCGTCTCTCTAGCTTGTACAAAATCAACATTTCTCAGCTTTGCCTAGATAATGAGCATCTCCATATATTTGTTTCATCTTTATTTTACATTTGTAACCATTTTGCTAATTTAAACCATTTTTGAGAAATCAGAAATTTTGAAAATTTGTCCATCCAACTGCTGTACATCAACAACTGCAGGCAAGAGAAGTATTAATTTTATTGTAAAATAAAATATAGCTAAACTATCGGCCGAAAAATCTCTAAATATAACAACATTAAAAATTAGTTTAATTGTTTTTTCACACAAGCCATATGTAGCACAGGAGTTGGATAGGTAGAGTCAGCCTGAAAAATTCAATGATATGGCCTGGAATTGAACCATGGATCTTTGGGTTTCTTAGCCAGGGTCTCTACCACTGAGCTGCCGGCATAGCATTGAATTTCAACATTAAAAATGACTTAGACATTAACAGTAAAACGTAGTGCATAAAAGTGAAGCTTGGATCTCTGGGTGTTGGACCCTATGCTTTTTTTTTTTACTTTCTCTACACACACTATGTACATAGTGTATAGAGAAGGTATTGCATTCCACCCAAAAATTCGATACCAAGATTTCACCCGAAATACATGTTTTGGGTCCTCCGGAATCCAAAAAAAACATCTTCATAAAAAGGTCCGTGAGTGTGCGTGTGCGTGTGTCTGTCTGTGGACAGTATAGCTCAAAAACGAAAAGACCATTAAATACCAAACATGGTATTTAAGATTGGTATCTTCCAAGAATACGACACGAAGATTTTCAAGAAAATTTCCCCACCCCAACTACCCTTTAAATGGAACTTTTTTCGAACATTTTTATTTTCTTAAAAATGACTAACGATTTTGATTAAAATGTCGTATGTTAAAGATATTTACCTGAAAAATAAATTGTATATCTTGAATTTTCTAGGAATAGCCTCTGAAGACTACTTTATTCTGGATGAATTTTACAGAATTTTGCATAACTGCTAAACCGTAAGAGATGGACAAAAACTTACCACAAAAAAAATGTAGAACACGTTAAAACACACAATTTATGTTATACATATTTTTTTCGTGGAGTTGTTCGTTTTTTAGATATTCCCTGTTGAAAAACTTACTTTTCTCATATAGGAATTTGTCAACTCGTGTCCATAGAAACAACAGAACTTCAGTCACATAGCAACCATCTTTTGACTATCACTTTAACCTATTGTACTCCTTTATTTCGCTTCTACTTACAAGGAAGCAAGTAATAAGACGTTTTCTGCTATTTTTTTCTCGATGAGCATGAAGTAAATAGAAGCATAAGCTATGTAACAATAATTTGTTACAGAGATGTAGAGAAAGTCATGTCAATGGAACACATAAGATTTTTTTCTATCTCCTATGGTTTACTTTACTAAAGTCATTCAGAATGAAGAGAACTTCAGGGGCTATTCCTAAGAAATTTAGGATATACCTTTTATTAGCTATGTAAACATATTTATTACAGGTATTTAATCAAATAATGAAACCCATTGTTTAGAAAATCGACAATTTTGAAAAAGTTCCATGTAAAAAGTGGTTTGGGGGGGAGGGATTTTTCCTGAAGTTTTTCGTATCGCATCATCTGAAAATGTTGAATTTTTTATACAGAGCTGGGTATTTAACCGACTTTTCTTTTTTTAGTTATGATGTCCACACACACACACACACACACACACACACACACACACGCACACACAGATCTTTCTCTAAAAATGCGTTTTATTCAGAGGATTTCAGAACATGTATTTCCGGTGAAATGTCGGTATCGAACTTTTGGGTGGAATACAATACCTTCTCGATCTACTATGTACATTGTAGTTACCTGCTAGAAAAAGTATATTCATTCACAATGAGATTGGTGAAATGATGCTCAAATGATTTCGGGGTCCATGGAGCTTAAAGTTACTCGTAATTCGTCTTCTCAGGATAAGGGAAAACCCCGAAAAAACCTTATCCGGGTAACTCACCCTAAGCGAGATTCCAACTCGCGATCTGTTGAATGTAAGACAGACACGCTACCACCCCACTACCCAGGAGGGCACGCTAGAAGTTAGATTCGTAAATTGCATGCGGATCTTTTAAGCGCTCCTCAAGTTCCAACTTGATTAACTTAACTAGCAATATCATACAAAGTCAATTCAATAAAACGCCGTAAAAGTTGTATAAAACATACAAAACTTCGGTATGTGTTGTGTGCCTCTTTGTTATGTTTTGGTGATATCCTAGACCTATTATCAAATGGCTTGACACTCCTGCTTCGTGAACAGAATACTGGTATTCAGTGAAAACAAGTTAAAGTTTGCACCAGCGTGGAGCAGCGGGGTGTCATTAGATTTTCATCAGCAGAAGGGTTGAACCCATTCGAAATTCGCTGTAAGATGGCAGTGCAAAATGGTGAAAGTTGTATAGGTTAATTGTGGGTCAAGGCTGTGTGTCTGTGGGCAGCATAGCTTAAAAACGAAAAGACTTGGCATTTAAGTTTGGTATCTTCCAAGAATGCGACACGAAGATTTTCAAGAAAATCCCCCCACCCCCAATCACCCTTTACTACATAGAACTTTTGTCGAAAATTTTGATTTTCTCAAAAATGACTAACGATTTTGATTAAAATGTTGTATATTAAAGATATTTACCTGACAAATAAAATGTATGTCTTGAATTTTCTGGGAATAGCCTCTGAAGACTACTCTGGATGAATTTTATGGAATTTTGTATAAGTGCTAAACCGTAAGAGATGGACAAAAACTTACCACACAAAAAATGTAGAGCACTTTAAAACACACAATTTATGTTATATACACTTTTTTCGTGGAGTTGACGGTTTTTTTTAGCTATTCCTTGTTCTTGGTTTTAGCTTAAAAAAACGTATACTTTTACCATACAGGAATGTGTCAACTCCTGTCCATACAAATAAAGGAACTTCAGTCACATAGCAACCAGCTTTTGACTATCACTTTGACCTATGGTACCCCCTTATTTCGTCTTCTAAGGAAACAAGTAATAAGACTAATTCTGACTGCCTTTGTGGTCGAGTGGTCAGGGAGCTGACTTCTCACCCGGAGGTCCCGGGTTCGATTCTTGGCTGGGGCGGGGAATTTTTCTTTAACCAGATTTATTCCCTATTCCCCACAGAGTCTGGAAGTATGAGAGTGAATGTGCGTGTGTATTAGTAATATAATAATGCTTAACCTAATGTTCTAACCTACAGTAATACGAGTTGATTCACAAGTCAAAGCCCCCGATATGACCATTGAAGTTAAAGGGGGCTATATTCTGCTAATTTTTTTCTCGATTAGCTTTCTGACAATAATTTGTTGCAGAGATGTAGATGTAGTCATCTGAATGGAGCACATCAGATTTTTTTCTTTTTGAGTTAAACATTTGCGAGATATTCCTTGTTATTGGTTTAAATCTCCCAGTACTTATACTTTTCTCAAATGGGAAATCGTCATTCTCTTTTATATTCACCCCTAGCCACGCAAATGGAACCAAATTTCAACTCATCATTTAGCGACCAGCTTCTAAAAGATATGTCTTACTTTAGCCTCGTGTATTTCCTATTTCTCTTGTACCTTCAAGTAAATATGTAATAAGCTAATTTCTGTTAATGTTTACGTTGATTAGCATGGGGTAGGTAGAAGAA
This sequence comes from Hymenopus coronatus, assembly GCA_030762935.1. Lineage (NCBI taxonomy): Eukaryota > Metazoa > Arthropoda > Insecta > Mantodea > Hymenopodidae > Hymenopus > Hymenopus coronatus. The sequence goes on from CM060895.1 coordinate 16,695,718, forward strand.
TAAGCTTTTGTGAGAATAATTTGATGCAGAATGGTTAGCGAAAGTCATATGAATGTTACAAATCACATTGTAATTGAGTCGACTACTGAACGCCGAGCGAGACGGTCGTGTCTGGCCGCTCTGCTTTGTTTACCTGTACTAGTGCTTCCTTGTGTTGTGCAGTTCGCTGTGTTCGCTCTTCTAGTGTGTTTCATTTTTGTGTTTAATTTTTTTTTTTAAACTATTATCATGGCTCTCCAGCCGGACAATACCGGCAAGATCTTACATTCTGCTATAAATGTGGTATATAACGATACCACGTGTCAGGATAATTTCACTTCTACAACACATGTTTCACCATCCAGTCAACACTACTTACATCAACCGTCGACTTCTGCATTACAACACACTTCATTTTCTACTTCTGGGTTACCTGCAGATAATGCTGTAAGTACATCTATACTACGGCCATCCCAGCTACAATTAAGTCGGCCGCTTAATTCAGTTGACAACACTGTCCAGCAAGATGATAATACGATGACTGACTTTGCCCCATCGGACTGTTTAGGTCGCGACCAACGTTCGCAGCTCTCTCACTCTGAAAGCTCCCATCAGAACAAACGCCGCTGCACTGACCCACCTTCCCAACAACCTCCTGCATCTCGCTATACGTACACAATTCCTACCTCTAACCGTTTTTATGCTTTAAGTGAAACTGCTGATCCAGAAAGTACTGATACTATATCCATCTCTCAAAAAGAGAAAATTCCTCCTATTTGTGTTCGCAATGTTCACAATTATCAATTATTTTTGCAAGACATTAAGAAATGTGTGCTATCTGAATTTCATACTGAGCTTCGAGGGGCTATTCTTAAAGTTTATGCTACGACTACCACTGACTTTCGATGTCTTACATCTTATTTCACCTCCATTAACCAGGAGTATTATACTTTTCGCAACCCGTCGGACAAACTGTTCTGCGTTGTTATACGTAACATACCATGCTCGCTCAGTGATCAAGAGCTTTACGACGAACTCTGTGTGTTGAACTTTCCTGTTCGTAAAGTTACCCGTTTGCTTCGCAAAAACAAGGAACCCATTCCCATCTGTGCTGTAGACCTCGTGAATAATGACGCCGGTAGAAATATCTTAAATCTTTCCCGACTGCTGTACAGTGTGGTGAAAGTTGAACATCGACGTCAGAATACAGAACTGCCCCAGTGTACTAATTGCCAAAACTATGGACACACCAAGAACTATTGTCATCTAGGGCCCCGCTGCGTTCGCTGTATCGGCAGCCATCACTTCTCTAAATGTACAAAGCCATCTACTACACCGGCTCAGTGTGTTCACTGTGAACAGGACCACCCAGCAAACTATCATGGCTGTCCTCATTACTTAAAGCTGAAAGAACGTCAGTCTCGGCGCTCCCAGCAGCCGGCAGCACCTACACACCACAGTTCAGAGCGGCCACCCACGCCTTCTCTTCAACAGCACCCACAACAACAACAACAACAACAACCACAACGTCAACAGAGTCCTTCATCCCCTCATGTATCTACAAGGCCCTCTCGGGCTTATTCTCATGTATTGAGTGGTCGTTCTCCTGCCTTCCAAGACCTTCCTTCCGCCTCTTTACCGGAGGCTCCAACCTCCACAGCTCCGTCTTGGGCTTTTCTTAAAGATCTGCTTGCACAGCTTGGTACATTTCTCCGCACATTGTTTTCTCCGGTTCTGCCGCAAATGATGCAGCTTCTTCGCTCCCTACTCTCTCCTGTGTTTTCTGATGGCCAACCGTGATCTATTGTCTCTACGTCAGCTCACCCTCCTAAACTGGAACTCTAACGGCCTACGTGCCAAACGCTCCTCCTTTATTGCCTTTCTCACTCAGCACAATGTTGATATTGCTTGTGTTACGGAGACTCATTTTCTTCCCAATGAGACCTTCACTATTCCTGACTATCTTATTTACCGGCAGGACCGCGAGGCAGAAAAGGCATCTGGTGGTGTTGCTCTTTTCATTAGACGTTCTCTGCGCCACAGCGAGATCTTTCTTACACACGTGCCCAGTCTGGAGGTGGTGGGTATTAAACTTCACAGTGCAAATGATAGTGATCTCGTCATTCTCAGCGCCTAAAAACCGCCCAATCGCCGGCTGAATACTACTTATCTCTCACTCCTCTTTCCTTTGGAGAACAGTACTCTTCTTTTGGGCGACCTTAACTGCAAGCACTCCTCCTGGGGGTGCCGATCCACCAATCCGAATGGTCGGCTTTTGTTTACGGCTCTACACACCTATGGTCTTTCGATATTGGCGCCGGCGGATCCTACTTATTACTCTTCAAACCCCTTAAATGCTCCTGATATTCTGGACATCGGTGTGCATCGCAATCTTCACCTTCCTACCTTCGTTTCCTCCCTGGGAGAACTTGACTCTGATCACTGCCCGGTGATTGTCAGCTTTCAACTTCCACCTGCCTTGCTCCCACCGATTCCCAGACTCATAAATGGATATGTACATTGGGATAAATTTCAGTCTCATCTGGATGCGACACTCTGCAACTCTTATCAACTCACCACAACCCTTGATGTTGACCTTGCACTACAGCACTTTACTGACGCCATATGCCGTTGTGTCCGTCTTTCCACTTCTCCCAATGTGCGACCTTATTCTCCACCTTCCTTACCCCTCTTCATTTTAAATCTTCTCCGAGAAAAGCATCAAGTTCGTCGACAGTGGCAACGAGACAGACAACCCTGGCTCCGTAGGAAGCTTAACGGTCTCATTCGACGGGTGAAGTTGGAGTTGGAGCGACATCGGCTTCAGTCCTATGAGCGCTATCTGGCGTCACTCTCTCCTCACGACCATACACTTTGGGCAGCCACCAAACGTATTCTCCGTGAGCCGACTGTTGTGCCGGCGCTCTCTGCAAGCGGAAGACTTGTCACAGATATTGCTACCAAGTGTGATATTCTGGCCGATCATTTTGAGCGGGTGTTCACCCTCCCTCTGCCAGCCGCAGATGTTGCTGCAGTAGAACAGGAATTAACTACTCATCGCACTCGCCCTACAGTTCATCAAAGGATTTCTTTTACTAGCCCGCGGGAACTGTCTTCTCTGATTCGCGCTTTCCCACTTAAGAAATCTCCTGGACACGACTTGATTCCCAACATTGTTCTCAAGAAACTCTCCAAGAAAGCTCTTGCCTATTTGTCATCCCTCCTAAATCTCTGTCTACGCCTCGGCTATTTTCCTCGCTCCTGGAAGCTTGCTCATGTCGCGGTATTCCATAAGCCCAATAAACCAAAGCACCTACCAGACAGCTATCGTCCAATTAGTCTGTTGCCTACCTTCTCCAAGCTGTTTGAAAAAGTGATCCATCGCCGTCTACTCTCTTACCTTACTCATAACCATGTTATTCCGCCATTCCAATTTGGGTTTCGCTACAAACATTCCACTGCACATCAGCTTTTGCGTTTAACCCAGTCAATTGTCCATGGCTTTGAAGCCCGTCAATATACCACGGCAGTCTTTCTAGATGTGGCGCAGGCGTTCGATAAAGTTTGGCACGCCGGCTTGCTTCTCAAGTTACACCGCAGCGGTATTCCTCATTATTTATTGTTCTTAATAGAGAGTTTCCTATCTGACCGCAGCTTTTCAGTGCGTATTGGCGGTTTCCTTTCCTCTCCACGCACTATTACCGCCGGTGTCCCACAAGGCTCTATCTTGGCCCCCACACTATTCAGTATCTACACTTCTGATATTCCACATTTGGCCCCGACTTCTTTAGCTCTCTATGCTGATGACACCGTTCTCTACTATTGTCATTCTAATCCTCAACACGCCTATCAAGTGGTACAACACTCCTTGGATCGCCTCACTCAGTGGTGCAACGCTTGGCGCATCTCTTTGAACCCTCAGAAGACTGAGGCTAAGATTTTCACTCTACGTCGCTATCCTGATCTTCTTCCGTTGCGTATTTATGGTAACGATGTGTCTTGGCTACCTGCTCCTGTTCCAGTCAAGTATCTTGGGGTGCTTATGGACACTAGACTGACTTGGCGCGCTCACATCGATCGCCTCATTTCCCTGGCTTCCGGACGGCTTTCCAAACTCTCGCCATTGCTTCATCGTCGTACCACTCTTGGATTGGAGTCCTCCGTATTACTCTACAAGTCCCTCGTTCGTCCGCTTATCACCTATGCCTGCCAGGTGTGGGGAGCCGCCCACACTAGCCATCTACGTCGTCTCCAAGTCATTCAGCACCGCTTTATGCGCATCGCTACCAATGCTCCTTGGTTTATTCGTAATCAGCAGCTCCATCACGAACTGGGACTCTTACCTCTTCACGACTTTATTCGGAGGATCGCCCGTCGTTTCTTTTCCACATTGAAGGATGTTCCTGGAGCAGTGCACTATAACATAGGCGTTCGTACGCGCCAGCCAACCCGCTTGAAGAGAAGACTACCGCAAGACCTACTTCTGAGTGATCCCTCTGATTCTAACTCTAGTGATTGATATGTTCTTTTTCCTCTTGTGTGCTGCGTCTTATACCTGATGTTCGTTTATAACATACTGTAGATATGGGGTGGCCTGTAAGCCTCCTCTAAATGTTATTGTCATTGCCCTGTATGTTATCACTGATCTGTAAAGCATTGTACTGCTGATCGATCAAAAATAAATAAATAAAGAAAAAAAAAACATTGTAATTACTATGCAAGCATAATGTTGTTGTAATTATTGTGTTTTAACACAATTGATTTATTTCTCGCGATGTTATGGAAAGAATGTACAATGTGATTCGCTTGCTATAAAACTTCCTTGAACACTTTATTATCGGATTCCTTTATCTTGTTCGTACGTATCTGCAAATATTATCTGGATTAAGAGGAAACTGATAGCAACAAATTATTATTAAAAAGGCTATCCTTCTATCTGTTTCATGATAACCGAGATACCCATTAGCAGATTGTATTTAATACGTTTCTTATAAGTAGAAGGGAACTAAACGATTGCGCTATGCTAAAGTTATAGTCAAATGTTTTAAAAGCTGTAGTTATACTATTATCATTACAAATCCATTCTTTGCTTGGCCAGGAGTAGAACAAAATAAAAACGGACATTTCCTCTCTGAGAAACATATAAGTACTTTGCAATGGAAACCAATAACAAGGAATATCTCTAAAACGGTAAACTCCAAGAAGAAACGTATATCACATACACTGTGTATTTTAACGAGATCTTCATTTTTTGTGTAATAGATTTTTGTCTATTTCTTACGGTTTACTAGTTATGCAAAATTCATCCAGAATAAACAGGTCTTCAGAAGCTATTCTCAGAAAATTCAAAGTATACATTTTATTTGTGATGGAAATGGCTCTAATATGTGGTATTTTAATCGAAATCGTTAGAGCCATTTTTAAGAAAAACAACATTCGAAAACTTTTCCATGTAAAGGGTAGTTAGGGTTGGGGGGATTTTCTTGAAAATGTTCGTGTCGCATCCTTGGAAGATATAAAACTTAAGTACCAAGTTTGTTACTTAACCGTCTTTTCCTTTTTGAGCTAAGTTGTCCACAGATACAGACAGACATACATACACATACACGGACCTTTTTCTGAAAATGCTTTTTTGGGATTCATGGGAAAACATGTAGGGATTTCCGTTGAAATCTCGGTATCGAATTTGTGGGTGGAATACAATACCTTCTCTATCCACTATATTTATTATACATATGGGGCTGGAGATAGTAAAAAACATTTTTACTCTCGCTACACGTACTGTGTACGTAATGTATAAAGAAGGGATTGCATATCACCCAAAAATTCGAAATCGAAATTTCACCGGAAATACATGTTTTGGGCCCTCCTGAATCAACAAAAAAATAAAGATAATAAAAGGTAGGCGTGTGTGTGTGTGTGTGTGTGTGTGTGTGTGTGTGTGTGTGTGTCTGTGTGACTGAGGGTAGCATAGCTCAAAAACGAAAAGACCATTGAATACCAAACTTGGTATTCAAGTTTGGTATCTTCCAAGGTTGCGACACGAAGATCTTCAAGAAAAGCTTCCCACTCCCAACTACCCTGTACATGGAACTTTTTTCAAAATTTTTCATTTTCTCAAAAATAGTTCTAACGATTTTGATTATAATATCGTATATTAAAGATATTTGTAGTGTAAATCTAATGTATATCTTGAATTTTCTGGGAATAGTCGCTAAAGACCTCTTGGATGAATTTTAGGGAATTCTGCATACTGCTAAACCGTAAGGGATGGACAAAAACTTACCACACAAGAAATGTAAGCACATTAAAACTCGCAATCTATGTTACATACATTTGTGCAGCCTGTAGGTACATGACAACGATCCTTTTCACCACACTGCTGCACATAACGTACGTATAAAATATATCTATACTTATAAATTTTCATTTTTGTATCTCTAGATGTACTATGCGCACAGTGTATAAATTCAATACCCAGATTTCACCGAAAATACAATTTTAGGGCCACCTGTAACCAAAAAAGGCATTTTAGAAAAGGGTCCACGTGTGTCCGTGTGACTGTGAACACGATAAATCAAAAACGAAAAGTCAGTAAAATACCAAACTTGATATTTATGTTTAGTATCTTCCAGGGATGCGACACGAAGATTTTGAGAAAAATCCCCCCACTCCAAACTATCCTTTACATGACAAAAATGTCGCACATTTTGATTTTCTCAAAAATGGCTCTAATGATTTTGATTAAAATAAAGTATATTAAAGCTATTTACATGGAAAACAAAATGCATATCTTGAATCTTCTGGGAATAGCCTCTAAAGATTTCTTTATTCTGGATGAATTTTGCATAACTGTTAAACCTAAAGAGATAGACAAAAACTTATTACATAAACACGTAAAGCTAGTTAACACACACAATTTATGTCATATACGTTTTGTTCATGGAGTTGACCATTTCGGAGATATTCTTTGTTATTCGATTCAGATTTAAAATACTTAAAACTTTTCTCATATGAAAGGTTAAAAACTCCTGTCCATGCATAGAAACGGATTTCATCCACATGGCAACCAGCTTTTAAAATTGTTGACTATCGTTTTCCCTAGGTATTCCCTTATCTCTCTTTTCCTTAAAAGAAAGCAAGTAATGAGACAATTTCTGCTAATATTTATCTCGATTAGCATGAAATATATAGAAGAACAAGTTTTTAACAACAATTTGTTGTGTGAATGGAACACATCGGAGTTTTTAATTTTCTGTTTTTGTACCACATATACTCCGATAGCTCTGTAATTTAATGTCTGTATCCTCGTCCTGTTAAATGTGATATAGCTTCCTATATAGTTAAAAAAGCTGAACTTGATTCAAGATCTTATATTTGCTTCTTACTGGGTATTTCCCATGGAGTGCCATGTCTTCGTTTTATTTATTCACATCTTGAAATTTTAATCCTTTCCAATTATGTTTAAAAATGAATTGATTTTTGTAATTCAGTTTTACTTTCTCCATACGCACTATGTACATATGTATAGAGAAAGTATTACACTCCACCAAAAAATTCGATACCGAGATTTCACCGGAAATATATGTTTTAGGGTCCCCAATATCCAAAAAAAGCATTTTCACAAAAAGGTCCGTGTGTGTGTGTGTGTGTGTGTGTGTGTGTGTGTGTCCGTGAGTCCGCGTGTCTTGAACACGATAACTCAAAAACGAAAAATAGGTAAAATACCAAATTTGGTATTTAAGTTTAGTATCTTCCAGAGATGCGACACGAAGATTTTGAGAAAAATCTCCCCACCCCCAACTACCCTTTACATGGAACTTTTTTCGAAAATTTTGATTTTCTCAAAAATGGCTCTAATGATTTTGTTTAAAATTTCGTATATTAAACATATTTACCTGACAAATAAAATGTATATCTTGAATTTTCTAAGAATAGCCTCTGAAGAGTAGTTTATTCTGGATGAATTTTACTAAATTTTGAATAACTGCTAAACCTGAAGAGATGGACAAAAACTTCCTACACAAAAAATGTAGAGCACGTTAAAACACACAATTTATGCTATATGCATTTTTTTCATGGATATCGTCGTTTTTGTGACATTCCTTATTTTTGGTTTCTGCTATGAAAAACTTTTACATTTCTCATTCAGGAATTTGTCAACTGCTGTTCATACAAACAAAGGAACTTCAGTAACATAGCAACCAACTTTTGGCTTTCACTTTAACCTATGGTACTCCCTTATTTCGCTTCTACTTACAATAAAGCAAGAAATAAGACTAGTTCTGCTAATTTTTCTCGATTAGCATGAAATAAATAAATAAAAGATAATCTTACTAACAATAATAATTTACAGAGGTATAGAGAAAGTCATGTGAATGGAACACATCAGATTTTTAGAATTTGCAATTAAACCAATATCGTCCGCATATAAAGTACTGAGCGTCCTAGAACTGTCTCAGCATTATTTAAAACCATTACTTCAAATGGTGTAATAGATTAAGAGTCAGCAGATATTGAATCATTGCACAATGTCACAACCCATGCTTCCTAGCATTCCTTATTTGCTTATTTCCTGGATGTATGAGTCTAATCAATATACAATCTGCACTTAGAGATGTGTCGTGTTGGTTGTAATTGTTGCAGCTACGATATACCTGCCGCCTAGGAACAAACTCAGGGCTACCGGCTTCATCTGCTCCCCGGGTACTATCATCTCAGACATAAGGAATAGAAACCTAATATGTAAATTGATTTATTATGATTAACTGTCTATATTTTTATTATATTAAAGAAATGCTTTTATAGATGCCTGTTTTATTGCGAGTAGCCTTCCTCTGTCCTACACCTCCAGTGATGTCATAACCACCTCCTAATCTATAGACGTCACAGTATGTTAATATACTCATTCTTGGTTATGCCTCTTACCTCTTCATTCTGGATGACTTTTGTATAGCTGGTAAACCGTAGGAGATAAATTACTACACAAAAAATATAGATCTCATTAAAACAACAATTTATGTAGTATACATTTTTTTGTAGAGTTCACCGTTTCCCAGATACTCCTTGTTATTGGTTCCAACTACTTAAACTTTTCTCAAGCGTGAAGTCACTTTCTTTTCATCTCTTTTGTTTTACTTCCGGGACTGCCAAAGAGAACCGAATTTCAATTGTTTTACAAAGCGATAGTTTTTAAAATATTTGACTATCTTTCGCTTTATCATAGTGTTTTCTCTTATTTCCCTTCTACTTACAAGGAAGCAAGTAAGTTTCTGGTAATGTTTATCTCAATTGGAATAAGGAAGACAAAAGAATAACATCGCTTATTTGTGGAACAGGTAGGTAGAGAAAGTCATGTGAATGGAACAAATTAGAGTTTTAATAGTTGAAGTCTGCATTTGAAATACAGGAAAGCCTTTACGACTCCGTATGAACAATTTAAACAATTTTTACTTTCATTACTAAGTATAGCAAGAGGAGTATTGTATTCCCCCCAAATTTTTATGTCGACATTTCTTGGCAATTGTATGTTTTGAGGTTCCCTGAATCCAAAATAAAGTATCTTAAAACATCTGTCTGTGAAGAGCATAACTTGAAAAAGGAAAATACTAAGTTTGATATTAAGTTCAACATCTTCCAAGGATGGGACACGAAGATTTTCAAGAAAACCGCCCACTTCAAACTACCCTTTACATGGATAATATTTTGAACGTTTTGACTTTCTCAAAAATAGTCCTAAAGATTTTTATCAAAATGCCATATGTTTAAGAAATTTTTCTCACAAATGAACTGTATATATTGAGTTTCTTGAGAATGGCCTCCGAAGACCTCTTCATTCTGGATGACTTTTTCAAATCTGGTAAATCGTGAGAGATAAACAAAACTTACACACAAACAATGTAGATATCGTTAAAACAGACAATTTATGTCATAAAGAGTTTGTTTCTTTTCATTCTTTTGATGAAGCTAGCCATTTCAGAGATATGATTATTGGTTTGAATTTTGAAATAGTTTTCTCAAACGGGAAGTTCTCGTCGTTTAACATCTCTTTTGTTTTACAGTTAGACATGGAAAGGGAACCTAATTTCAGCTCCATTATTAAAGCCCCAATGCAATGACCGAGATTAGGCAATTCCAACCAATCGCGGTTATCTCACTGGAGAGATATTGTCGAAACATCTTATCGCAGCCGATGTTCATTTCTTTGAAATCTTGTCACATCTGACATCGTATGTTTAATTTTCTGTCTTGGTTATATTGATAGCAAGATGACAATCTTCACTTTTAATAACTGACAGTTCCATAATTGTACTTTCAATTAATGCAGTTACAATGTTTATTTAAAGTTTTATCCAATTCATAATGTATTTACTTCAAAAACGGAGTGAAAATAATAATTATTTGTATTCCTTAAGTTTCAGATGAGTGCAATAACATCTTCATTTTCAGTTCATGTTTTTATTAAAAGGTGAAATAAAATAATTGATCCCTATTTCTATTGTTATCGATATTCGTAAATTGGGTGTAGCTACGGTTGGCCATGTCATAATTCAGGAGGCAGTGAAGAAAGAAAGGTAAAGACATGGTCGAATGCGTCATCTACCATTTGAGAACTAATGTATAACAATCATAACCTAATAAAATCTCTCTTCTTATATATTATAAATAGTGTATTTCACTGAATTGTCTTATCAAATACAACTCGTGTTTTCATCTCTTAGACTATTCATTCCTGGCACTTCGCTATGGTCGTGAATTATCGACAAGATGATAACACCCGTGGTATTACTTATGACAGTGGCAAATTTCAAAATACACGATTATCAGTTTAGTCTAGCGAATTATCTTACAAGAAAGCGACTGATAACGCTTTATCTCGATTATCGTAATGCAGATAAACAAGTAGTCTTTTGAAAGTTTTTTTGCAGAACAGATAGGGGAAGTCGCAAGAATGGAACATTCGATTTTTTTCTTACATTTTTAATGAGAAATCTCTCAAGGAAGTTTAGAGTGATGAGCCCCTTCAGTAAAATTATTGAAGAGACGATGACCCTGGCTTTGTAAGTTAGGGGGCAGAAGGGCCCCCCCCCCAAATCGCCGCCTATAATGCCCATGAATGTTCACAGAAAGGATGCAGCTATACACTGCTTACTATAGAAGCTTCCCATTCCCGCGATAAGATATCCGACTTGATGCTTAGGACTACGGAGTCGCTACATAGTAGGCCACACTCAAGATTACGTGTTTCAACAAGCAACGAGGAGGTACGTGTCTCAGTTTAACAGATATACAAACTTGACTCTTACATCCGTCCGGCATTTGACCGGACAATCCTAGTTTTCTTATACTGCCCATGGTTTCCAGCATAAAACAAATTATTGCAATTATGATGCATTTGAAATAGTTGTGAGCCTTACGAGTATTCCAATAAGCATTATATGAGAGTTGCATACATAATTTTTTCTACGACATGTAGATTACAATAAATATTTAGATATCCTACATACTCTACCGACCGTTATGCGTATTGTACGCTTGCGTCGATAACAAATGAAATTCTATTCACAGTAATAGTTGATAATGGCCTAGTGATAATGATATGGCATTTAGTTCCACATCTCGTGATATAACAGAGGAGGCGAGTAATGTTAACAATTTGCTTCCACAGAAATAAAAAAAGATAAACTCATGACATGTAGAACAACAAAATAATGAGTTGAGTGACATTGGTTGGAAGTAGAGCTAGCGCGCATTTCCTGGGTTATTGATTTCCTCGTGTCTATGATGCCAATGTTACTTTGCTTACGTAATATTAAGAGTCTAGAGATTCGGGAAATAATTATATATTATATATAATCAAATATTCTTGGAGGTTATTGTACCCGTAAGATGTTTCTGTAATTTTATGCAGATTAGCAGGTAGTGAACAGTCATTGGTAGGGCAGCGCACAAGCGTGAAAATTTACACCGAAATGAAAATTTGTATCGAACTGGTCTTCATATAGAGCTTTAACAGTAAACGAACGCATTTCAGTATATGAGTATATTTGTCATCATCATCTTCTTCCTGACAGGTATGAGCCTAGTAGCCTGTTACGATCTCATCCCATCTCTTCATCGGACAACCCAACAGTCTTCTCCCTTGTGGTCTGCAATTTAATATTTGACGTGGAATTCTTGATGCAGGCATTCTGAGTACATAAGACCTCCAATTTCGACGATAATTTTGAATGTTTTCTATTACTGCATCAATTTTCAATTCTTTCATAATATCTATATTCTTTTTCTTATCCAGTTTAGTGTATCCTGCAATTCTTCTTAAAAATGCTATTTCATTAATTGTGATATTATGATCATTTTGTCGTATGGGCCAAGCTTTACTTTCCTACATTAAAGCTGGCTTCGCTAGTGTCTTATAAGTCTTCATCCTAGTGTGCCTTTTGACCAGAGACGGTTTGAAAATATTAGTATGCACTCATTGCATAATTTAAATTGTTTAATTTTATTTGTATATCTTTTTCTGTTTTGTAACTTAAATAATAGCCTAAATACTTGAATGATGGTGCCTGTTCTAAAGATTTATTGTATAGGCATATTTTAGTTCGTAGATAATTTTTTCCCACAAAGGCAATTACTTTAGTTTTTGATACTGAGAGTTTTAAGTTATAAATTTCCGATATAAGTATATTTGCCTTTCGCGAAAAGAAGTGGGATAGAAGTAAAGTGTGGTTAATATTACTCAGTTTGACAGCTATAACAGCGTACTTACTTTGTTTAGATAATAAATGACGATTGTATTCCATTTTCGTATTCCGTGAATCCATATCCGGGTAGAATTCGTTGTCTGAAAGTATGTCAGCATTCAAAACAGTAGTTCCAGGCCTTGTTTGTGTTTTATTTGAGGGAATAATATTGTTGCTACATGCTGTTTGAAGCTTCTTGTACTCGTATTTGTGACATCGTCATGGGAAAAAGAAAATTTACACTTAATGAAAAAAATTCAAAACGTTTTAAGTTTTTGAAAACGTGTGGTGATTTTAACGATAGTGAGCAGACAGCTACCACGTTTCCATGGAGAATTTAATCGATTTGAATACACTTACCGTATTGAATGCTGCATGGAAATGCGGATTAAACCGTATTGTATCTTGGATTCGATACTCTTAGAAAGTGGGATTGAAATGAGATCGGATCGAAATATACTGCACGGAACAGCTCGTACTCAATCGTTTTGTATACGGAAAAGAAAATATTTTGCTATATTCGCTGCCCCCAGTAGTCATTATTACGATGATACATCTGTGAAAAACGGAAAGTCTACAGTATCTAGGATATTTTATTGCAATTTATACCAGTTACTATACAGAATAATAGTGATATTTTTGCCCTGAATCAACATTCTACCTTGTAATGTTATTTAAATAATTTTTATAGTCTAATTTCATTGCTGTAATAAATATTAGGCATTCGATGCATTTTAGAAATATTCACATACAAAAATCTAATTTTACAGCCAATGAGTTTACAGATGGGTCTGTAATATTATATTCTTTTATATTAGCCCTAAATAATGAAGACAAATTATTTCCACCAGTAGTCTAAGGTACTCTTGATTTTTAAAAGTTAATACTCTATTTTTTTTTTCAAATTTGTATCATTATTTCAAAAAAGTAATACGACTATTTTCTTTAACATGCTTTTCAGAAGCAGCACAAGCATTTTGAAACAAAGCAGTGAAAAATTGTATTCTGTGGAACATTTTGAAGATGAAAAAGTGTTAAAACGTTTGCGAGAAAATACGTTTTGAAGTTGGGAGTTATTAATAAACAAGCTGTCCACTTATAGCTCCATTTAATTAATAGTTCAAATATGCCAAGTGTGAAAAACAATATATTTTCTTAAAGTTTAGAATTCATATAATGTTATTATGAAACAAAATAATATTTTAATTTTTCACAATTTTGGGTCCAATTACACATATCACCTTAATGCTCTTTTTTATTATTGTTTCATATATATAGCCCCCTTTAACATCTAAGGTCATATCGGGGACTTTGCACTTAAAACAACTAGTCTGTAGGTTTGTTCGTTTGATTTTTTTGTTTTTTTTGTTTAAATCATTTTATTTTCCTCAAACTCACGCATTCACTCTCACATACATACTTCCAAACTCTATGGGGGATAGGGAATAATTCTGGCTAAAGAAAAATGCCCTGTCCCAGCCGGGATTCGAACCCGGGACCTCCGGGGTTAGAAGTCAGCTCGCTAACCACTGGAGTTTTATTTATGGACGGACGCTCTTTAACTGCAGTGGATCTCAGTGTTCCATTTTATATTGGGTGTGATAGGCTACTTAATTTTGCTCAGAGACCTCTTATCAAGCTCGAGGTTTTTTTACCTACTGTAAATCTATGACACGGAACCAACGGCTTTACTTCCCTTCCGAAGAAGTACATGCTATGGTACAGTCGTCATCCGCGACCTTAGGTATATCAGGCTAGTATGGTACCACTACACTACGTACGGTTTTTTTAGGGCTCTGTGGTTTTTATGGTTTCTGTAGTTTACGATGCGTTCCTAAATATGATTATTTAACTTCAAAACCTGCTTATAATACGCAATATGTTTAACAGATTCGCCAACGCAATTACCAAGTTGACAATATAATTTTTTACTTTCTCTATACGTACTATGTACATAGTGTATAGTGAAGGTATTGAATTGCACCCAAAAATTCGATACCTAGATTTCACCGAAAATACATGTTTTGAGACCACCTGAATAAAAAAAAAAAGCATTTTTAGAAAAATGTCCGTGTGTGTCTGTGTGTATGAGTGTGTATATGTGAGTAGCGTAGCTCAAAAACGAAAAGACCGTTAAATACCAAACTTGGTATTTAAGTCCCATATCTTCCAAGCATGCGACACGAAGATTTTCAAGAAAATCCCCCCAATCCCAACTACCCTTCACATGGAAAAATTTTCGAAAATTTTGATTTTCTAAAAAATGGCTCTAACGATTTTGATTACAATATATATTAAAGATATATACTTGACAAATAATATGTATATCTTGAATTTTCTGGGAATAGCTTCTGAAGACTACCTTATTCTGGATGAATTTTACGGAATTTTGTATAAATGGTAAACCGTAAGAGATAGACAAAAACGTACCACACAAAAAATTTAGATCACATTAAAACACACAATTTATGTTATATACATTTTTTTCGTGGAGTTGATCGTTTTTGAGATACTCCTTGTTTTTGGTTTCAACTTTAAAACTTACAATTTTCACATACAGGAATTTAACAATTGCTGTCCATACAAAGTAACTTCAATCACATAGCAACCATCTTTTGCTATCACTTTAACCTATGTTACTCCCTTATTTCGTTCCTACTTACAGGGAAACAAGTAATAAGACTATTTCTGCTAATTGTTTATCACTTAGCACGAAGCAAATAGAAGCATGAACTTTTAAACAAAATTTTGTTGCAGAGATATAGAGAAAGTCATGTGGATGGATTACATCAGATTTTTTCCCTCGAAGCTTGCATATTCAAAACTATCTCAATTCGTATTGAATTTAACACGCGAAACGTATTCAGATTAAATGGACTCGGATCGATTTCAATTCTGCATGGAAACGCGGTAAATTTTATAGAGTAGTTCTGTTATTCACACAGAGAGCAAGATATTGAAGATCACCTAAAACAGATAAGCATAAGGAAACTCTATCACACATTGCGGCTTACTTAAAACGTTTGATGTGATCCATTCACATTACTTTATCTGTTCTTGAACAAACTATTGTTACAAAACCGTAGGTGTTTTATCTACATAATGCTAATTGAGATAAACATTACCACAAGTGGACCTGCTACTTAGTTCCTTATAAGTAGCAGGGAAATAGGGGAATGCACTAGGCTAAACCGACAGTCGACTCTTTTAAAGGTAACTGCTATGATTGATATTGAAGTTCGGTTCTCTTTCCATTGCCAAAGATATATGAAACGGATGAGGACTTCCCGTTTAAGAATCATTCATTTATTTTAAAATTTAAACAAACAACAGGGAATATCTCTGAAATGGTTAGCTCTACCAAAAAGAAAGAAAAACATCTGATGTGTTCCATTCACATAACTTTCTCTACATCTCTGCAACTAATTATTGTTAAAAAGCTTATGCTTCTATTTACTTAATGCTAATCGAGAAAAAATTAGCAGAAATAGTCTTATTACTTGCTTCCTTGTAAGTAGAAGCGAAATAAGGGAGTACTATAGGTTAAAGTGATAGTCAAATGCTGGTTGCTGTGTGACTGAAATTCCTTTCTTTGTATGCATGAATAGTTGACAAATTTCGTATGAGAAAAGTATAAATTTTTCAAAGCTGAAACCAAAAACAAGGAATATCTAAAAAAAAAAACGATCAAATCCACGAAAAAAAGTACATATAACACAAATCATGTGTTTTAACGTGCTATACATTTTTTGTATGGTAAGTTTTTGTCCATCTTTTACAGTTTAGCAGTCATGCAAAATTTCGTAAAATCCATCCAGAATAAAGTAGTCTTCAGAGGCTATACCCAAAAATTCAAGATATACTTCTTATTTGGCATGTAAATATCTTAAATATAAGAGATTTTAATCAAAATCGTTAGAGCCAGTTTTGAGAAAATCAAAAATTTCGAAATGTTTTCCATGTAAAGGGTAGTTGGGATTGGGGGGATTTTCTTGAAAATCTTCGTGTCACATCCTTGGCAGATACCAAACTTAAATACCAAGTTTGGTATTTAACGGACTTTTCGTTTTTGAGCTATGCTGTCCACAGACACACACACACACTCACACGCGCATACATACACGGATCTTTTTCCAAAATTTCTTTTTTATTCAGGGGCAGCCAAAACATGTATTTCCGGTGAAATCTCGGTATCGAATTTTTGGGGTGGAGTGCAGTAGGTACCTTCTCTATACACTATGTACATAATACGTGTAGAGAAAGTAAAAATGAATTGGTTTAATTTTTCAGGCTGAGTCAGGTGCAATGGATAACAATCTGTACCAACAAAGGAAGAATCTGGCTCAAGGCATGATGGACTTGAGCCTTATTATAGGAAACACAGCTGAGCTGCGTTATATCTTAGATGCAGGACCATTTCACCCTTATTATTACCAGGGTATCGTTTTGATCAGCTTTAGCGTATTTCTTCAGGTAAGCAATTATGACCCAATACTTTTTTTTCAGTTACCTCTTTAGGAATTTCAAGTATACTGAGCTCAAGAAGAATAGGAATGACACATGCATTTTCTGTGCTGTAAAAACGAAACTTCACTGTTTTAAGGTAATAATTGTTTTGCAAGCAACCTGTGGTGTTTATGATTTGAAATATGTTCATATCGAGCGTAGCAAGTGAGTAATCCTACGATTATTAAAAAAAATTCACTTTCCTCAAGTTGCATACAGTGACAGTGCCAACTTCTTCAGCAGTGGTTCTCACGTTCGTCTTTGGGACCTTGGGATTCATAAACATCACAGGAAGAGCGTCGCGACGGTAATTGGAATCTTCGGGAAAGCGATTCTCGATTCTTCTCGAAGCTTCGACTTCCAAAAACTTCCAGGAACTTATGTGATGTCATTTTCTAGCTATAAAAGGAGGAAGAATTGAAGGCCGGGGTGAGTTGTGATTTGTACTGAGTCGTTAGTGAGTGGAGGTTAGCGCAAAGAGGCGCACGAGCCGTGAATGGAGGTCATCAACTGCCTACACGTTTAAGCGTCGAATGAATTGTCGTTCTCCGTGGTGTAATGGTTACCATGCTAACTTCATATACCCGGCGTAGGACGATGGATTCTTTCTGGCGTAAAAATCCTTAGTATGGCTTCGTTCGGAAGGGGTGTAAAGCCGTTGGTCCCGTGTCGCAGATTTACAGCACGTAAAAGAACCTCAAGCCTGATAGAGAGGCCTCTGAGCAATTTTAAGCGGTCTTTCACGCCCAATATAGAATGGGATGCTGTGAACCACAGCAGTTAAAGGGCGTCCATAAATAACACGCCATCTATTTATTTTTTCGAATGAATTAAATGTAGCAGTGGAATTCGATAATTTATTTGTAATCAATTTTAAGTCAGTAAAGATAGCTGTTACACTGGTATCAGTTACGCCGAGATGGAGGAAACGATGAAAAGTTTATTGACCGAAATAAAGGCAGAATGAAATCAGTTATGGAGAAAATTATGAGAAGATGGAATCCAGCATGCAGAAAATGAGAAAAGAATCGGAACTGCGTGATGAAGAACTTGAAAACAGAACTATCTTGCAAATTCGACGAATAAACTGGCCGACGTCAACATGGAGGGGGAACGATAAAAAATCTTGACCATAACGTCAAGTCCCTGGAGCGCGTCGAAGAACGCGTTGACGTCCTGAACTGAACTATGTGAAGAATCGACAGCGGAGCCAAGGAACAGAACGCCATGGTGGAAAAGATGATCGACAGAAGGTTGGAAGAGTTGAAGGATGAGACACCAGGACGCGACACAACCCCGCGCGCGTCAAGCCATCTAAGAACGACGGGACGTGAACTTTTGAAGTCTTCCGTTGACAGTTCGGCTCCGTCGCCACGCATAACCGATGGTCAGCAGAGGAAGAGGCACACAGCTGATAGCAGTCACATGCAAACAAAAATCCAAAAACACTCATAATTACCTATAATCAAAGAAATCACACGCAAAGACAAAGGATCTCATACACACAACCAACGTATAAATAGGAACCAAAGTGCATTTCAAAGCCTTCATGAGCTGTACAGCTACAAGTAGGATACCATCTATGTTTTACACGCTTCCAGCGTTAGTGTGAAGTGTACGAGGGGAGTCATAAAGTTTTAATTATCGCCTCGAAAAATAAAGTTATGTAATTAATTTTTTATTAGTAGGTACATGTCTGAAGTTCTGGTACACATTTAAATCCCCGCACCATACCACCGGAGCACGCCGCTAGAGGAGTCAAAACAAAATTGCGCAGCCCATTGATAAAGTGGACTATCGTGCGGTAATTCGTCTCCTGCATTTGAAGGGAAACAACGCTGCAACAATCCATGCTGAGTTGGTGGAAGTGTACGGCAACAATGCACCATCATATAACACAGAGGTCAGGTGGCACAGACGCTTTCAGTGTGGTCAAACAAGTCCGAAAAAGGTGAATACCCAACCATCATCGGACAAGGTGATGCTGAGTGTTTTTTGGGACGTCCAAAGTGCGGTGCTCAGAGGGGGGGGGCAAACCACCAGAGGATCATATAACCGAAATCTCCTGATGAGTTTATGGTAGGCTGTAAAGACGAAGCGTCAGGGGGAAGCTATCCAAGCTCATTCTGCAGAGGACACAGTCACACATGCTGCTTCTTTAGGCTATCAAATTTTGACTCTCCCCCCATATTCTCCTGATACCCAGTAACTACTTCCTCTTTCCTCGGATGAAGAAACCATTATGGCCGGCATTTCTAGAATGACGAGATGAT
The DNA here is from genome assembly GCA_030762935.1 of Hymenopus coronatus. NCBI lineage: Eukaryota > Metazoa > Arthropoda > Insecta > Mantodea > Hymenopodidae > Hymenopus > Hymenopus coronatus. Next base: position 16,715,219 of record CM060895.1, read on the forward strand.
TTATGAGGTGTAACGTTTCCTGCTGACTTCTAAAACCAAGGCCATCTATCGTTGGGAAAAATGTGTCGCGTTGAAGGGTGAATATATAGAGAAGGTCTAATACTATCACCAAGTTTCATGGCCGCAGCTTCATTTTTTGAGGTGATAGTTAAAACTTCACGACTATCCCTCGTACTTGAATGAACAAGGGGATTAGGTAGCAAAGACGACAATCACAGAACCTAGTTTTGCAAAATCTCGTGTAACTCGGAAGCGTTTAGAGCAACGGAGAACAATGCTGTTATGCTCAATCAAAGAGTGGTCAACTCTCAACGGAAACAAGCTCAGAGTAATGAAGGTATTCCAATAAATTGAGTAACTTCTTCTCAGGTACCCCGCCGTAAAGAGTCGATTTTGATTTAATTGTGTGTTGCTCATTGCAATTTTAACCACGTTTACCAATCTAAGCAGAACCTGCTCCTATTTGCCTGCTGTGTAATGAACGTCTGTCGGTCCATCATGTCTATTCCCCTAGTATATATTTGGGAATCTCTCTGCAACTGTCGGTTTTTTAAGTCTGTCAAATATAACCCTTCAAATGAGGATTTAGTCATACAGACATCAACATTTTGTATCTTTTGAGATAGTTTTATAATTTCATATTCATACCTGGCTTTAGCTATATTTTTATATTGGCGGTGGTGACCTTGTACTTCAACGCCCTTAATATATATATATATATATATATATATATATATATATATATATATACATACATACATGTATGCAGACATACATACATATAACCTTAACAATTTTAATAAAACTGCCATATGTTTAAAATATTTACATAAGTAATTAAAATGCTTATATCGAATTTCTTGGGAATTAAGTATTATTAATTTCTTGTAAATGGCTTCAGAAGTGCCCTTATTTACGAATGAATCTTATATCATTCTCTAGAACTAGCAAACCATTGTAGCTAGACAAAAAGTTACTACATAAAAATGCCATTTGAAACACATAATTTATTTCCAATAACACTTTTGGTGGCTTCAGCCAGTTCTGAAAGGAGGCTCAGCGAGCTTTCATTTAAACTGGAACTCCATAGGACGACTCTTCTTGCAGAACCATAGTGATATTGTACACTCCTAGCAATCGAAAACTGCCTAAATTAGCTTTATGCTTAGATGAACCGTCATGTTTTTTTTTGTTTTGTTTTTGTGTGTGTTTGTTTGTTTTTCCTGCAGATGTTTCAAGTCACACACTCCTTCTTTGTTCCACGCATCACCACCACCATTGAACAACATACGAAAGAGAAGAGCACGTCTTTTCTTCATATCCATACACCAAGGAAACTTTTTCGTATAACGAAATATCAAATTTTCCAGTAAAAGAAGCTCTACTCTTACATTGAAGTTGTGTTTGAGCAATGTTAAGCTCAGGCATTGGTCGGCCAATTTTTTTCAGTTCTAATCCTTTGGATAAACTTAGCGAGCTTAACACAACCTTTTTAGTTCACAAACTTTATTGTTTCGTGGCTGTATCGGATTACAACTGAGCGCCAAGCCAATTGGTTGCTATGATTTGACTTCAAAGGCAACAGGCCAAAGAACTGTAAACCCCGAAAGAGCCGTACAAGGAAAAAATCCCATCCCTTTTCTCACTTCATGTAAACGCGTCCTCGGAGATTGAAGTCAGAGAGGTCATTTCCATAGTTCATATCTCCAATTTGAAGCCAGACAATGTCAAACACGGGTACCTTCTATGTACTTAAATCTAGCATTTGGTTGTACAAATTAGCCCATATGCACTAAACATTATGGAAACTATCGTGCAATCAAGTAATTTACAATAATTAACACCAACCTTGTCGACGCTACAGAAACAATAGCGACAAGAGTTTCCAATCCATACATTCCATGACACCCAGGCTGATTTTTCTCGGCCCAATGCTGGCCTTATCTAAGGGAGTGGGACAACCTGACAACTAAGCCGTTGCCATGGTTACCGACGAAAACTAAACAAAAAGTACTTGGGCTTCAGGATCTCATCCCGGTAGTCTGTCATCATAAAACTTAGCCTTAGGAATGGGAGAAAAACCGCAAATATCAAGTTAAACGTGCTTAGAGTACAAAAAATATACCTACTAGGATCGGCTGATAAGTCCTGGGACTCTCAATGAAAACAGCATTTCAAAAAAATGTCTCAACATAATCTCCAGAAAGGCTAATTCATTTGTCATATCGGTGTTCTAATTTAATTAAACCATCTCTGTAGTGCAATTTATCAAGGTCCTCAAAATAGCTGTTTACCCCATCAATGACCTCCTCGTTGTTGTGAAATCTTCGCCCTTTGAGGTTTGGGAACAGGTGGTAGTCACTGGCGCTAGATCTGGCGAATAGAGTGGATGTTCAAGCAGTTCGAACTTTAATTCGCACATTTTTCCCGTTGCAATGACTGAACGATGGGCCGGGGCATTGTCGTGATGAAACAAGACTATTTTTTTTTTCTAAATGATGTCTTTTTCTTTTCACCTCATCACTCAAACTGAGTAAACTTGCGTAGTAATCACCAGTGATACTCTTGCCCTTTTCCAAGTAGTCAATAAAAATAATTCCCTGTGCATCCTAGAAAAAACTCGCCATAACCTTGTTAGCTGACAAGATTGACTTTGCCTATTTTGGAGATGGTTCATCTGTCGCAATTCACTGTTTTGACTGTGATTTACTTTCTGGAGTGTAGTGATGTATCCAAGTTTCATCCATGGTAATAAACCGTCTCAAAAATTCACTGGGATTTTTACGGTAGAGTTCCACATTCTTAACAGAAACAGTTTTTCTTTGCAACTTTTCATCATGTGTCAACAAACGCGCCACCCATCTTGTTCTTTTGATATATTTACAGCCTCTGCTATCTCAAACAACTTTAATCTACGATCTTCCAGTACTAAACGATGAATTTTTCATTGATATCTGGAGTTGTCACTTTTACAGGGCGTCCATAGAAATAGGGATTAATGATACGTTGTTAGAACAGCTAAATGAAGTAGATTTCTTGGCCTTCAGGTAGATAAGCATTTGGACTGGAAGTCACATATATTGATGTATTTTGCCTACTTTAACTTCATCATCGAGTATGGAATAATATTCTGGGGTAATTCAGTGGATAGTAAGTGCACATTCCGGATACAGAAGAAAGTTATCCGAATAATCTGTAATGCTTATAGCAGACTGTCATGCAAAGAACTATTTCAAAAATTGGACTTACTCACCTTACCTTGTGTTTATATACTATCCATTTTAAAATTCTATGCAGTTAATCGACATAGTTTTATAACAAACATGGAAGTTAATAACATTAATACTAGACAAAAGGGATATATTCATCGTCCCAATGCCAATCTTCGTTGCTTTCAGAAAGGAGTATATAATGAAACAATCAAGATATTTAACACTCTCCCCAGTAATCTCAAAGAAAATGTTGGGAATTTCAGGGATTTTAAGGCTTCTCTTAAGAAGTACCTTTGCAATAAATCATTTTACTCTGTAGATGAATATTTAAGAGACAAATCTGTCTGACAATACCGTAATAATCATTGTATTTATAAGTATTATAATGCATTGCATTTTGTGTATATTAGTGTGTGTGTTTTATTCAAATTAAACTGATGTATACTTTGACTTGCACAAATGTGCAAAATGAATTTTTTAGTATTTAGCAATGACGCAAGGTCTGTAAAGCCTGATGTTTTGATATTTTACGCTCTAGTACATGATTGTAAATTCTATAATATATTTGTAAATATGCATTGTAATTTGTTGACATTTATGGAGTACATAATACAATAATCATATTTTAGTTGTATATAATTGCTAGTAGTAATTATTATGTCGATAATTAGAAAACTATCATCTGACATTACATCAGTGTTACATATAATGAAATTATATTTATTTATATGTTTTAACACTAATTTTTGATACTATTTGTTTTTATGTGCATGCAAAAAAAAAAAAAAAAAAAACATATGCTTTTATAGAGCACATTAAGTATAGTGCAGTGGCGTACGGGCCTCAAAATCAAGTGGTGTGATTATATGTCTATTCTGCTGTTTTTGTAACCCGTGCTTTTAGCACTAGAGCTTTATACATTGTTGTTTTTTTCGTAGTATATAAACATATTTATATCCCTTGAGAAGTTCTATATTCAGTGGCTTCTTGGCCTAAACGAACCTACAGAATGCTTTCTAATCTAATCATCACTAGTGCTCGTACGTCCCATTTTAAACTCTGCAACCCACCTTTTAATCATTGAATATGGAGGGGCAGAGTCTTTCAATGCACTATTTCCTCCTTGATTTCTTTAGGCGTTAAGCCTTTCAAATGGAAGTATTTAATCACTGCTCGTTTTTCCAAATCCTCCATTTTCGTGAAAACTCTAAAGTTGTCTTATTTAAAATGCTGCCATTCGAAAACTAAACAAGCTATTGACTTGTAACTATGGATACAAGCTAGTCTAGAGTTAAATTTACGATGCTACCGTATTACTGGCGTGGTGAGGCCCGGGATATATGATGGCCATATTAAAAAAAAAAAAAACCTCACCTACAATTTTTAATAGGGTGGCGCTGCCCTTGGGGCTCCCTTCAAAAGCCGCCACTGATTCTCACAATACATGGAAAGAGCATTTAATTTCAAAGCCAGTAGAGAGGGACCAGCTTTTTAAACATTGTCTATGACTTTAATCTTCTGAATTTCTTTTTATATACAAAGAAATAAGCAAAGACATATTTATGTAAATGTCAATCTCGACTAATCTGATTGCAGAAAATATATAAGAGTACATGTTAGGGATACAGAAATGCATGTGAATGTACCCCATTAGTATTCTTAAAGAAACATCATTTATGGTTTTCAGATTGCAGTTGGCATTGGACTCATCATTATCCATCGACATGACATGACAAATGCACTTCATGTGAGCAGAGTCAACAGAATCAACGACTTCATATTAATTGGCACATTCTTTATCATCATATGCAACATATTTGTCTCAGCGTTTATCGCCACAAACCCACAGAGTATTAAACTCATAGATAACATCTCCGTGGATGAACTGATTGGAGATAAACCAGGGATTGGGAAGGCTAGATTTAAACAAGAGCTTTAATTTTGAATAATTAAAAGATATGAGGATCATCCAGAAAGTGACAGACTATTTGGTAATCTAAATAATAACGAAAGATATCAACACAAAGTTACGGTACTTTATTCTATTTTTCAAAAATAACCTGTCAAGACATTTATTGTCGCGTGATACCAGTTTTGCAATGCCGATTTTATACTTTTCTACCGCCAAAAAAGCTTTTTTGAATGCATAAAATGTTCGACTAATTGAATGTTATAGGCAAATAACGCAAGTAAACACCGATAATGCAATGAACGAATCTTCAGTGAGGAAATAGCGCATAAAGTACGAGTAATCAAGGCAGAATCAGTGTGTACGATAAAGACCGGAGTGGAAGTTGATCAATCGTTATGAATGAGTTGAAATCAAATGTTGATAAAAGAACTAAGCAAAACCGGTGTTTCACTTTGGATACCATACATGACTTTTTGGATGGAAAAAAGTTCACAATCGATGAAGACATCTTGGCTTATATCTTTAACTGTGGAAGACTTATAATATCTGCATTGAAAAACCGGTACCACGTGACAATAAATACCTTCATTGTAATGACGATTACGTTGAAAAAGAGTAAGGTACTGTAAATTTATAAATAAGATTTTCTGTTGATAACTTTCGTTATTGTTTAGTTATGCCAAAGCGTCTGTCACTTTCTCGATGGTCCTCGTATAAACATGTGTATACATAGTGGTTATGAAAAGCATTGATATTTATCATCTAATGCACCAAAAAGCATTTCCTTTTATCCAAAATATGGCCTATCATAATTTACATCAGAACCTGAAAGTTCGTGGTTCATGCTCAGATGTGCTACGGTTAATAAAGGTTGTGTTTACATGCCGTCGATGTGTAAAATGAAACCATTGAACAGTTCAGCGATTATGTGACTTTATCGAACATTGTTCAGCGTGGGAGGAAAAATAAACACATTGAACGGCCCTCACATTCACATTTTGATCATGAAGGTTTTCTGTATAAACATTAAATGACACCAATTGATAATAGTATGTATTATTTTTTGCAGTCTTATTAATTGTAATGCCTTTTTACTTTCTCTAGCCCCGTATGTACAATGTACATAGGAATAGAGAAGTATTGTATTCCACCCAAAAATTCGATACCGAGATTTCACCGGAAATATATGTTTTGGGGTCCCCTGTAACCAAAAAATAGCATTTTCACAAAAAGGTCCGTGTGTGTATGTGAACACGATAACTCAAAAACCAAAAGTCGGTAAAGCACCAAATTTGGTATTTAAGTTTAGTATCTTCCAGGGATGCGACACGAATATTTTGAGAAATATCCCCCCACCCCAAACTACCCTTTACATGGAATTTTTTTCGAAAATTTTGATTTTCTTAAAATGGCTCTAACGATTTTGATTAAAATATCGTATATTAAAGATATTTAGCTGACAAATAATATGTATATCTTGAATTTTCTGGGAATAGCTTCTAAAGACCTGTTTATTCTGGATGAATTTTGCTTAATTTGGCATAGCTAGTAAACCGTAAGAGATAGACAAGACTTACTTTACAAAAAATGTAGGCTAAAATACACAAGTTATGTCATATACATTTTTCTCGTGGAGCTTAAAATTTTCGAGGTATTCAGTATTATTAGTTTCAGTTGTGAAGTGCTTACGCTTTTCTCAGACGGGAGTGTGCGGTTTTCTTTTGTTCTACTCCTGGCCAAGAAAAGAAAGGATTTGTAATGACAATCGCATAAAACACTGAACTATGGTTTTAGCCTAGTGTATTCCCTTATTTTTTCCCCACTTATAAGGAACTAAGTAATAAGAACATTGTGCTAATGAGTACCTCACTTAGCAAGATTCAGAAGGAAGAATAATCTTTTGTAAGAAGTTTGTAGAACAGCTAGAGAAAGTCATGTGAGTATAACACATTAGATTCTTTATTTTATTTGTATTTTATAACTTGGTTCACAGTATTTTCCGTATATTAATTATGTCCATGGTTTTCCATGACATTGAGAAAACTTCTCTCAGAATTGAAATATTTTATTATGTTAGTATAATTTTGTTTCCAAATGTCATTGAATAAGCTCAAATCAGAAGGTGATAATTTTTAATTTTAAAGGAATTATATTCTGGAATTTTATTTCATTGATATTTTCAGTCGGCCTCCGCAATTGCCATGGCCACCAGCGATTTGAGCAACAGCATTGTATGGATGATACATTTTCTATGGTTTATGGAACCAAATAGCAATATATATTACTTGCAGTATTTATATAGCCGCTAGTAATAGAAATGTCCGGGTTTTCAAACATAAATAGATTATTGCAATGATGATAAAGGTGAAAATTTGTGTTTATCTTTGGCGAAAATTGTAGTAAATGTTTTTCTCGTTAACACCTATATCAGCGCAGTAGCCTTGCTTAGACAAGTGAGGACTTTGTTCAGTTTTCGTATTCCGCGCATCGTATTTGGGTATTGCTGTGTTCACAGTCTGTTCTTCACAAATAGAGACACTGAAGATTAACTAAAAGCAGATAATCATAAGAAATCTGCACATGCCGTTTCATCATCTTTCTTTTGGGGGGTAATTTAATGTCCTTCAACCTGGTTGGTGAAATCGGACTACGAATGAAATTGCTGAAACGATGCTCAAATGATCTCGGGGTTCTTGGAGCTTAAAGTTATTCGACATTTATCCTTTCAAGATAAGGAAAACCCCAAAAGTGCCTTATCCGGGTAACTCAACCTAAGTGAGATTCCAACTCGCGACCTCTTGAATGTGAGGCAGACACGCTATCCCCACAGTACCGAGGGGGCTCGTCAAATATTGTAGTTTACTTCAGAACTAGGGCTTGTAGTGTTGTAAAATTTCCTGTCATAATAATTATTTGCAACTATGAATAAGCAGTTATGTGGTTCTATTTATGTTTAGGATGGGCTTTATTTTTAAAGTGATGTGTGTGTGCGTAACGCCCTTTTTACTACTCTAACACCGCAGGCAAAACAAACAAACAAACAAAAAAAAAGAAAGAAAGAAAGAAATATCTCACTAGCTACTAGAAAAGGATATTTTTTCAAAAAAAATCAACAATAGCTGAAACACTGTAAAGCACATTATCAATTATTTCTGGACTTTCTGGGTTTGGTCTATAAACAACGAAAACGTATATATAACAAGCTTACTGGAAAGCAAAAAATTAACAAGACAATTATAAAAAGCAACACTTCCAATAATTCTGCAACTTGTCTTTCTCCTTTTGACTTCCCCCCCCCAAACCCACAGTAAGACTATTCGTGAGAAAATGTCCCTGACTTTTTACTGAAACTAGCTATTTCCCTAACATTTCAACAAATTTGAAGTTTCCCCGACTTTTCTACAGTTTTTAATTTCCCTGACTTGCTTCAAAAATTGGTTACAAAATAATTTTCTCTGATTCACTGCTGGATAATTTACTCGACAGTAGATGGCTCTCTCACGCCATTGCACTTAAGTCGAAGACTGACATACGTCCCACACTTAGCCTTATATAACCTCCTTCCAGAAAACTTCTGGAAAGCGAAGATTCTGGCATGTGCCAGTTGCGTTGATGTATCGTAACTGATGCGTTGATCTTCCTGTTTATTGCATTCCAGGGCCTCTAGTTACTGCCGCCTCACATATCAAGGTGAACGTGAGAACGACGCTGACCACTCGACCTCAGAGGCAGTCTGATATATCAGAATTTGTCAACTAGCAGTGCAAAGAAATGGCTTTCAAAACCGGCAACCGGTTTTTAAAACATCCGCTTTAGCCTGGTGTATTCCCTATTAACAATAATTTGTTACAGAGAAAGTCATGTGAATGGAAGACATCAGATTTTTTTTTAAAGTTGATGCATTTATCCGGCCTTTAATTGCATGGTCTTATTGCCGACACTCCCCTTTGGAACAAGTGCACTGTTCTTGTCAGTTTCTATTTTTCCTCATATCACACATACTCACATTTCCAGGCTCTGGGTCACGCCGTGGCCGAGTGGTTAGACCACTCGCCTCTCACCTAGATCCTCCCAAACGAACGCATGAGATTTTTTTTTTTCATTTATATAGCCCCCTTTAACATCTAAGGTCATATCGGGGGTGGGTTTACGTTGGGTTTAAACCATTTTATTTCCTCATTCACTCTCACATACATACTTCCAGACTCTGTGGGGGATAGGGAATAATTCTGGTTAAAGAAACATTCCCCGCTCCAGCCGGGAATCGAACCCGGGACCTCCGGGTGAGAAGTCAGCTCACGGAGGCAGTCCACGTGAGATTTGTGTTGGACAAACCCTCGCTTTCCCACGCCATCGCATTCCACTGGTGCATCTTCATTTCATATATCAGTCATCACCTGCCACAAGTAACAATAACTAGCGTTAAACACTACAACAACAAAAATCCAGACTCTGGGAACGATAGGGAGTATACTTAGCTAGAGAAAAATTTTCACCCCCAGTTGGGACCCCTGGCACAGCAGGTGAACACTGAACCACGTGGCCAGCCTTTCGATTGTTATCTACTTTGGTTTGTTATTTCCGAATGTCGTTTGTTCTGCGCAACCATAGATGGGTAAAATCGGAAGTATTTAACAAGTGTAAACTCGCATTTAACGAAAATGAATTGCGGATGACTTTATTTTGGGGAGTTTGCAAGAAAAATTTCGCCTAGCTGTAGAAACGAGCACCGACAGGTGATACCTGTTGGGAAGAGGCTGCGATACAAGGTACATTTTATTTGATAGGTAACTAAGCCTATTGTACTTCTATCATTCTCGTTTTAAGAGGGAAATTTAAAATGTTGGCCTGTAAGTTGAACATAGTACCAAGCTTTAAACCTACCTCTGAATGTGTGTATATACAGCAACATTGCAAAGTGGTCTTCAGTAAGTATATCTTGGATTATTTGAGTTTCGCCCTGAAGGCTTAGCCGGGACCCATGAATCACATAAGCATGTTTAAGAGCATACGGGCATCAACATGGAAAACCGAAGTCCCCCGTTTCGTTTTCCGCCCCGATTCATCATCGTTTTAATGGATTAAGCCTTTTGGACTCTTCTAGTTACCTATATTTGGTATAGACAGTGTTTCCAGGCCAGATTCAACTTGACAATATAACTGACTTTCCCAGTAAAGACAAATATGCTATTTGTGATACACATTGATCATCTTTATCATGAATCTACAAAATATAGATGCTTTTATGAGATAAATTGAACTTTTTACTTCCTCTAGCCATTTTTTCATAGTAGCTAGAGAAGGTATTGTATTTCACCAAAAAATTTGATGTCGAGATACCACCGCAAACATGTTTTGAGGTTCCCTGAGACAGAAATACATTAGTTCTAAAAAAAAAAAGTCCATGTGTGTGTGTGAACAGCATAACTCAAAAATTAAAAGGTCATAAAATACCAAACTTGGTATGTAAGTTTAATATCTTTCAAGGATGGGACACAACTGTTTTTCAAGAAAACCCTGCTCCCCAAACTACCCTTTACATGGAAAATGTTGGTTTTCTCAAAAATGGCTCTTAACGATTTTGATTTAAAAACCATATAAGATATTTACATCACAAATAAAAAGTATATCTTGAATTTTCTGGGAATAGCTTCTGAAGACCTGTTCATTCAGAATGAATTTTGTTTAAATTTGCATAACTGATAAACTGTAAGAAATACACAAAAACTTACCACACAAAAAAATGTAGATTTCATTAAAACACGATTTATATATGTATTTTTGCTGTGGAGTTGACCGTTTCTGAGATATTCCATGAAATTGCTTTCAATTTTAAGCTATTTAAACTTTTCCCAAATGGTAGGTCATCTTTCTTTCAAGCCTTGTTTATCTATTCCTGGCAAGCAAAGAGAACAGAGTTTCAATTGTTTCATCAAGAACACTAACCTGGGGCTTTACCTAACCTTGGGATAAATTATAAAACCACAGGATCGAGGATGCGACATTTTCATAAAAATTTCTCAACCCCAAACTGAACTTTGCAGGAACATGTTTAAAAAATAACTCTAAATGATTTTATTAAAATGTGGATACCTTCCCATCAAGGGATAGAGCAGCAACAAAACAACCACCAGTTTATCCCTCTATCTTTATTCCACATGAAGATGCTATAAAGTATGTTAAAAAGCTTATACAAAAATGGAAGAACAACTGGATTGAAAATAATCGTGACAGTAAACTGCATGAAGTAAAAAGTAACACATCATTTATTAAAATATACAAAACTCTCAGCTGGCATCAACAGATGATACTCACCAGACTAAGAATTGGACATACTAAACTAACTCATAACTATGTATTCACCAAACAGCAACCTCCATCCTGTGAACATTGCAGCCAGAGACTATCAGTAAAACACATCATAATGGAATGTGCCCACTATTCTAAGTACAGAACCAGCCATCAATTACCTCCAGATCTTCAGGCAGCAATCAACAAACTAACCAAATTATTATCATTGTTTAAATATATAAAAGATTGTAAACTTACTTCTACAATGTAAAATATTGTATACTTTTAATACACTGTTGTATGATACGCTACATATATAAGTATTATTGTTAGAATTCCAATAATTAATGTTACAAGCTAGATATAATTATATCATTTAACATATTTCCATGACAAAGTGAATGCAGTTTTAAATTTCCTTTAAAAAAAAAATTGTGGTTTAATGAGATCTACTTTGTGTTTAGGCTATCCTGTTCAGATGCATCTGATCAAATCTTGACATCAAATTTTTTGGATAGAATTATTACTTTCTCTATCTACTAAGTAGTTACTGCACATGGTAGAGAACGTAATAATTACTCATTAAAGCAACGAGCCTCAAGGCATTGTAAGGCAAATGCACTTCACAAGACAAGAAGAAATTTTATGGCATATCTAATTTAATGAAATGTGAATCAGAGATAAAAACTATAAATTGCCATTTTAACATATTTATTTTGCTTCACAATAATAGCATTTGAAATAGCAAACTTTCAGTACCCTAATTTGTAAGTTCATGGGCTGCTTTTGAATGTTTTTTTTTATCAAAGTTTTATTATAAAAATTACCATGACTTAAATATAGTTCCTGTCAAAGAAATAGTGTTTCTTTTGGAATAAGCTTTAATTCAGGTAACAGATGACATGTTAACTTCACCTTATACTATGATGTGTTCCATTCACGTAACTTTATCTAGCTGTTCCATATAGAAATTATATCCTTCTTGTATTTACATCATGCTAATTGAGATAAACATTAGCAGAAATAGTTTTATTACAAGTAGAAAGGAAACAAGGGATTACACTAGGCTAAAGAAAGAATCAAATCTTTTAAAAGTATGTCACTAAGTGAAGCATAGGTTTGGTTCGCTTAGCATGGCCAGCTGAAAAACGAGAGATGAAATGAAAAGTAACTTGCAGTTTGACAAAAGTTAGGTACTTAAATAACAATCAGCTCCACAAGTAAATGTATATAAAATTATGTGTTTTAATGAGCTCTATATTTTTTGTGTGATAAGTTTTTGTCTATCTTTTATGGTTTAAAAATTATGCAAAATTCATCCAGAATAAAGAAGTTTTCAGAGAATATTCCCAAAATATTCAAAATATGCATTTTATTTGTGTGTATATATCTTAAAAACACAGCATTTTAAACAAAATCATTAAAGTCATTTTTGAGAAAAATAAAACTTTAAAAAAATGTTCCATGTAAAGAGCAATATGCGGTGGGGGGATTTTCTTAAAAATCTTTCACACCCTTGAAAAATAGTAAGTTTGGTATTCAACTGACTTTTTGTTTTTGAGTTATGCTGTTCAGAGACACACACAAACAGACCTTTTCCTAAAAATGCTTTTTTTTTTTTGGATTCAGGAGACCTAAAAACAAATTTCCAATGAAATACAATACCTTCTCTAGCTACTATGTTCATTGTGCTACAGAAAGTAAAAAGCTCTCTCACAAAAAAATGGAAAACCTGTATCCTGCAGTCATAGAAGTGAATAAGATAAATAATGTACGTGACAGAATTGAGTATACAATTCACATCATCTATTACCAAATGTCTGCATCCTTTATTACTGGTTAATAGAAGTCACTACAGATGCGATCAGATTTTAAATCGGCATGCTATACAATTTGTTGCAGCCCAATGAAGGGGGACCATGTACACAATGAGAGCTAGACACATAGATAAGCAGTGGTCTATCTTAGCATTGTATACCAATTACTGTAGTACATTCAGGAACCTTGCTGCATTGCAAATGTTTTATGCATGCAATGAAAATGTGTAACATTTTGAACCTCCCCACAAAGGTTCCTCAATAAAGGTGTAAAAGTGTGTCTGCTCCTGTGAATTTTAAAATGAAATCGTAATATTTGCAAGTATGTCAACTTTCCTGCCTAATGTCTATATTCCATTTCACCTTTTTAGGTGTCCAAATAAGGATACAGGATATGTCTGATGCAGCAGCACTCATTGACAGTCAATACTGTTGATCTGAATGAGAGTTCAAGTAGCCATGTATGAAAATAACAGAATGCACAAAGTAAGTTTTACTTCTAGCATTTATGTGCATAGTAGGTACGGAAGGTAAATGTATTCCATCCAAAAATTCAATACCAAAATTTCAACAGAAATGCATGTTTTAAGGACCTGTGAATAATAAATATTTTAGATAAAAGTCTGTTATGTGTGATTGGACATCATAACCCAAAAATAAACTCAGTTAAATACCAAACTTAATATGTAAATCTAGTCTCTTCAAAAATGCAAGACGAAGATTTTCAGGAAAATTCCCTACCCCAAGTCCATATAAAGATATGGAACACTTGAAATAGTTTAATTTCTATAAAAAATGACTTTTAATGATTTTGATTCAAAAGCTGTATATTAAATATGTTTAAAAGGCAATTTAAAAACTGTGTATTTTTACAAGATCAATATTTTTTGTGTGGTAAGTTGTGTCTATCTCTTGCAGTTTACCAGTTAATCAAAAGTCATCCAGAATGAAGAGGTCTTCAGAGGCTATTCCCAGAAAATTTTAACATATACATTTTCTTTGTCATGAAAGCATCTTAAGCATATACAATTTGTGAACCAAGATTAACATTTTTGAAAAAATGTTCCATGGAAAGGATAGTTGGGGTCAGGGGATTTTCCTGAAAATCTAACTGATTTGTCGTTTTTGAGTTATTCTGTCCACAGATGCCCATAATTTTTTTCTAAAACTGCCCTCAAAACAGGTACTTTGGTGAAATCTTTGTACCAAATTTTGGATAGAATACAATCCCTTCTTTACCTACTATGCACATTGTGCATACCCGCTAGAGAAAGTAATAATTTTTTTTAAGGTTTTGTAAATAGGTACATTTTAATTTCTATTAAAAAAAGTAAAAATAAGGATTCAATACTTAAAGGTGACAATAATATTGTAAGTTAAAGTGACGTTCTCTAACTGAAAATGATTTATATGAAGTAATAAGCACATTTAAGATGGGTGAAACAAAAGGCATTGTTATTATGGAAAAGATACAATGTGTGAGGTGAAAGAAAGAAAAACCTTTTAATAATCACGGATTAAATGGAATGAATTTTTCCAAAAATGTTCTTACAAAAGATTATTCAACTCTTCTTTCCAAGCAGGTGGGTAGCTCACATTTTATCAATTGTTGGAATTAATGTTTTTGGAGTTGAGTTTTAATTTGCAGCCATGGCAGATGCGAGTGGTCAGAGTTATACTATTGAGCAGCACTTAGCGATAAGCGTGTTGATGCATGAATGAGAACCCATATGGCAGACAATGAAACAGAATATGGCAGCATTCCAGAAAAAATTTAGTTAGTCTCTACTGCAAAAAGTGACACTTATGGATTGAGAAAGATGTGTTTTTACTTTCTCTACATGTACTATATATCATAGTGTAGAGAGAAGATATTGTAATGTACCCAAAAATTTGATACCAAGATTTCACCGGAATTAAAAAAAAAAAAAAAGCATTTTTAGAAAAATGTCAGTGTGTGTGTGTGTGTGTGTCTGTGGACAGTATATCTCAAAAACGAAGACTGTTAAATGGCATCCTTGGTATTTATGTTTGGTATTTTCCAAGGATACAACACAAAGATTTTCAAGAAAATTTCTCAACCCCAACTACCCTTTACATGGGACATTTTTTGAAAATTTTGAATTTCTCAAGAATAGCTCTAACAATTCTGATTAAAATACCTTATGTTTAACATATTATTATGACAAAGGAAATGTATATCTTGAATATTCTGGGAATAACCTCTGAAGACCTCTTCATTCTGGATGACTTTTGTGTAACTGGCAAACCATAAAATATATACAAAAACTTACTGCACAAAAAATGTAGATCTCGTTAAAATACACAATTTATGTCATATACATTGTTTTTGTAGAGTTAACTGTTTTTGAGATATTTTGGGTTATTGATTTCAAACTGCTTAAACTTTTCTCAAACGGGTAGACATCTTTCTTCTCATTATTTGTTTGTTTACTCCTGATAAGCAAAGAGATTGAAATTTCAATTGTTTCACATAGTGACCAGATTTTATAAGATGAGATGCTCTAGCCTGTGCATTTTTTTATTTCCCTTCTACATACAAGGAAGTTAGTAATAAGACTAACTCTGCTTATGTTTATCTTGATTAGCATGATGTAGATAACAAATGAATATTTTGAATAACAGGCTTGTTTACCAAACAGCTAGAGGACATCATGTGAATTGAACACATTAGATTTTTTCTCTTCTACTTACAAGGAACCAAGTAATAAGGACAATTTCTGCTAATGTTTATCTCGATTATCATGGAATAGAAGGATAAGCTTTTTAACAATAATTTGTTAGAGATGTAGAGAAAGTCATGTGAATGAAACACATGAGATTTTTGCTTTTAGCAGAGTTAAAATAGGCCGTGGAAGGAAGGAGACTCGAGAAGAAACATGTGCTGGACTCTCTGCTTCGATTGAATAATCTTCTATGAAGTCGATTTATAAGCAGGCTTCAGAACACTGTATGTCGAGGACATCAATGCTAGATCACATGAAAAAGACCATAAGTTCAGACTTTTTCAACTGAGCTAACGGATAGAGATCGCAGTGATATGTTTAACATGTTGTGCTTTGTTAACTCAATTTCCAAATGCAGTGAATGGTACCAATGCTTTCAGATGAATGTGTGATTTATCGCTGCTCACATGCTAGAAATGCCTTTTTGACCATAGAGACCTCACAAATGAAGAATAGAGAGGTGAGCATTCCAAGAAAAGGTGCATGCATAGCACTAGGATTGTAAGAGGCACTAACAGTTGACAAGATGGCTATACAAATGAAGATCAGTCATGAGTAAGGTCAGGATTTGAAGGTTTTAACCTATCTTTCCAGCTCATTAATTGGAACATTTTAACCTATTTTACTGCATGCCCCTTCTAAATATATGGGTTTAATGTATCTAAAAAGTGCTACATTTGAGTAAAGAGGACTTTCATTAAAGATTAGGGGCTATGAAAAATTTTGTAGAAAAAAGGTTTTTAAATAGTTTTTACACATTAATGCACAGAAATATGGCTTTATGCTGCAGAAACATCCTTCTCGACCTAAAAAACTTAAAAAAGAAACAATAGAAATTCCAGAAAATTTAGAAATGTGGTTTATTATGTAACTATACTTATCAAAATGTAAATATAAAATTTCTTGTAAGTTACAGTATTAGGCCTTTATATTTGGTTCAAAATGTTGTAAGACAGATTACACACACATAGGTAGCTGCATGTTGTAAGTCTGCATTTTATGTAAACATCAATGCATGAATGGAATTTTTCAGTAACAGATATGAGAATTAGTACAAGAGCCACTCAAAGATTAGAGAATGAACATAACATTTTAAAGATTTAGATCTGAGTATTGTATCTTTTCAAAGTGCTCTATTGCATTATATATGATGTCTCATCATGTCAAACCATTTTGCAAATGCATAATGCCACTCTTCTTTGGAGAGATTCAGGTGACTCAAATTGTAGACCTAGAATGTTTTATTTTATTTTGGGGAATAGAAAAAACCATATCAAACTAGATCTAGACTGTAGGGAGGATGGACAAGTATTTGACTCATTCACTTCATCAAAGACTTGCAGTAGACATTTTGTGATGCCCCATCTTGCAATGAAAGTCTTTTGTTTCTCAAGTGGAATTCTCACAATATGGTCTCTAGCTAAGAAGACAATTTTCTTGCCCACCTCACTGTTGTTGGGGGATCCTCTCTTGGAATACTCAGATTGGTGGTGATTGTCACTTGATTTCTGGATCATATTGGTATACCCATCTTTTGTCCCCTTTTATGATGTGAAATGTACGTTTGAATCTTCTACCATCAAATGTTTGTATAATTTCTTGGCACCATTGCCTATTTCTGCTCATTTTTGAGGTGGTGGGGGATTCCACATTCTTTAAGGATCATCCAATCCTATTTTCAGGTTTTCCTGAATCTGATAATATGTACAATAATTTATCTTTCCACAACATGCACTCTACTTGTGCCACATTTTCATTTGTTGTTGAAGTTGGCTGTCTTGCGCAATCTTCATATACAAGGGAATCTTTTCTTTTTTTAATTCTGCCAACCATTGATAAATGGTGGATTGTAGAAGGCAAACACAACCCAAATGTATGATGCAGTCTTTCAAGGCATTCTCTCTCCCCTACACCAACTTTTAAGATGTAGAAAATTACAATATGGAAATGCTCTCGCTGGAGATTCATCCTTGTGTGTGGTATAGCTACACCTGCATGCACACACAGCAGTGTTGATACTGTACATTGTTAGAGCGTGCCCAGGTTTGCATATTTCAATCTAAAGCCAGGGAGAACTGGATTGGTTTACCAGAATTCCTTGTTGCTAAATTTCAAAACTTTCAGTGACCTTCATATAATTATCTCAACATGAATTTAAGTATAATTTGAATGAATTATAAATGTTTCATTACAATACCATAAAGAGATTAATTGTATCATGGGTAATTCCCCCCCCCCTCCCCAAAATGAACTATAAACATTTTAATAATATTTTCAGTGTTAATATTGCTGTTCATTATATATTTTATTAAGACTCCAAGATGGCTAAAATCATTTGTTTAAAACCTAAAAATGGTTATTCCTTGAAAGTAAAAGACTATGTACCTTTTAAACTCGTGATTTGACCTAGAAGTGCCTGCAAGGAGAGTATCAAAATAACTCATGAAGCCAAATGAGATTTGTCGCACATGCTGAAATTCATCTTTGTACCACAGATAACCACTAAACAGAAACAAAGAACAAAACTTGCTAGACTGTACATACATTTTTAATCCATAGTCCTTGTTTCATAACAGAAACTGTAACCAAAACCACAACATTATGCAGACAAAGTAAATAATAATTTATATGCAAGCGAGAGCTGACTTTACAACTTGATTACTTAATGTTTGTGTCAATTTAATGCTCACTGTTTACTAAAGATTACTAGTAATGCAATCAAATTTTAAATCTCTCAAAACAAATTATACATTCGTTGCAGTCCAGTGAAAGGGGAACATCAAGAAGCACAGATATGCTCTGGCCTATCATAGCACTGTATATTAATGGGTGTCTCAAATGTGTCTTGCAATGAACTCAAACCTTGTGGTTAAGTTAGGAACAAGCTATGAAGGAGGAGGATTATTTAGAGTAGGTAGTGTATTACCTCCTCCTGCTAGAATCTTATTTGAGTTGTGCTTGTGAAGTGAAGTTCAAACATTAGCCATTGAAAAGAGAGTTTATTTAGTTCAAAGTATTCCTTGATGATGACAACGATAAAATTTCAGAAGATTGAAATTTCTCTAACATTTTGCACATTCAGTAGGTTCTCATGATACTGTGAGATTTAATTACTAAATTCTGTGAAACCGGATCTGTACATGATACTCCTAAATGTGGTAGGCCTAGAGAGGCTAAATTGGATGAAATTTCAGATATACTGTTAAGGAGCCTCACTAAATGAATGTGGAAATCAGCACAGGAAGCAACTGTTTCTGTGCAGTCAACACATAAAGCCATTAGTAAGGAAATTAAGTTGCATGCCTATAAATGTACAGTTGTCTTGAAAAAAAAAATGAACTAAAGGAAGAAATCACAAATTACAGGAATGAAGACAGCATTTTAAAATCTTCTATGGTAATGATAAGTAATTAATCTTAATTCCTAATAATAATTAGCCCGATCCATTGTGTCAACCAACTGTGACAATGGTGTGTTAGCACATTCATCTCACTACAGAGGCACATTTGAAACACCCATTGTTAGCATGATGTATTTTGGTGGTGATCTTATGTTAGAGAGAAGTATTACATTACTATCTAAAAAAAATTAAAATGTAATACAATAGAAATTAGTTTTATTATGTCTATAATGAAGTTCTGCAACACTTTGAATCAATCCCAAAAAGCCATTAAAAGGTATACATTGCCTCAAAGTCATGAGAAGTCTCTGCCACTGTAAATTTATGGGCAAATTGTAAATTGCAAATATGAAAACTCTGTTCAGATAGATATACTATAATTTTTTCACATCTGGTATACTCTTTTAGCATGACAATGCAACACTTTACACGACTCATGGAAAGGAACAAAATATTGCCGTCTTTATTTTTGATTATTCACTGGGTCTGATATATTCTTATCATCATTTCTTTGGACCATGAGAAATTAGTCCACCCTGATGATGTGAAAAATGCAGTGCATAGAGGGTTATGCAATCAACTTGCATTGAATGTTGGAGACCATGTTAATCTGTTTTTAATTAAAAAAAAAAAACAACATTAAAGTCACTTTATGACTCAGCCTTGTACTTTTGTACACTTAAAGAATTCTTTATTAGTAATCAGGTAATTTGATGCAACTTATTCATTTGTAGGCTCCTGTCAGTGGATCATAGATAAACACATTTGGTGAAACCTGTTGAAGAGGCTGCTGGCCGACATCCTCAGCCAATTTTACCACAGCCTGCTGTATATTTACTACAAAACTGCTGTTGGCAATATAGTTTACTTGTGGTGGCCGCACATATTCAGTAACCGTGTATCCGTTACAAAGGGTAGATGGTCTACACATCCATTCTTCAGGTTGAGGTATAGCAGCTTGACTGGTGTATACTAAATTGTTACTACTAAATGATAGTGTTCCTGTATCATGCCTTTGTGTGGCATGTGAATTGCTGTTCCTCAAGAGTTGATTATGTTGTAGCAAGGAACAACTGTCTCTCTGTGCTTCAACCTTCATAATCTGTGATTGATGTAAGTTCTCTTGTCGAATACTAAGGCTTGTTTGAGAGAGACATACTGCATGGCTGCAATGTGCCTCATTACAGCTAATTTCCACAATTTTAGGTTCTGTTTGAGATGGACACACTGCATGACTGCACTGCTCATCACAGTCCAATTCCACAAGTTTAGGTTGATCTGTTTGATAGAGACACACTGCATGGCTGTACTGTGCCTCATCACAGTCCAATTCCACAAGTTTAGGTTGATCTGTTTGAGAGAGACATACTGCATGGCTGCACTGTGCCTCATCACAGTCAATTTCCACAATTTTAGGTTCTGTTTGAGACGGACGCTCCACATGGCTGCACTGTGCCTCATCACAGTCCAATTCCACAAGTTTAGGTTGATCTGTTTGAGAGAGACATACTGCATGGCTGCACTGTGCCTCATCACAGTCAATTTCCACAATTTTAGGTTCTGTTTGAGACGGACGCTCCACATGGCTGCACTGTGCCTCATCACAGTCCAATTCCATAAGTTTAGGTTGATCTGTTTGAGAGAGACATACTGCATGGCTGCACTGTACCTCATCACAGTCCAATTCCACAAGTTTAGGTTCTTCTGTTTGAGATAGACATACTGTATGAATGTACTGTGCCTCATCACAGTCAATTTCCACAATTTCTGGTTCTTCTTTAGACCTTAACAGCTTAATATCCACCATCTCACTGGAACTTTTTGGATTCCAAAGTGGTTCTAGATTCTTTGAAATGCCACCATTTTTCACTTCAATGTGGCAAAAATTCTGTGATGACCTGTGGTGGTCTGCACTTTCAGTATTATTTTCAGCCAAGCATACATCATACTTTATTCTATTCTCTTCCAAATCTATCTTTGCATTAAAATCTTCATTTGATTCCAGATTTCCATAGTCAGAATTACTTCCAAGAAAATTTTCTTTATTGTCTGAGCCTGCAGCAGCAAGTTCCCCTTGATTCTCAATAATGTCATTGAGTGAAGCAATATCATTCTTAGCAATGTCTTGGACTTGAATGGTGTCCTCTTGCAATGCAAAAGCAATTTCAGTTTGAGTTTCTGCTGCTACTGTTTGAATTGAACAGTAGTTATCCTGGACATTTTGAATGGTGTATTCTTGCAATGTAAAACTGATCTCAGTTTGAGTTTCTGCTGCTAATGTTTGCACTTCTATTTGAATGGAACAAGAATTCTTAGAAATAACACTGTGATTAATTATAGCCTTTTTTTTGCAAAACACACAATGTTTTTTGCTGCTTGGAACTTTTCCTCTTTTATGCCAGTTATTTATCTCTTTGCGCAACCTTGAGTTTTGTGCTTTTAAATCCTTGATGCTTTGTTTCAGAGCAAAACATGGGTCCAGTACTTTATCTTTGTGTACAACTTTTCGCTTCTTAACAGTTTTCTGTCTTGCTTGCATTCCTCTCTTTTCAGATATTTCTCCTAATTTAAAAAGCTTTTGTTCTTCTTTTACCATAAACCCCTCTGACTTTAATTGGTTTGAGTCTGGCCAAACAATAGTATGCTTTTGTAACATATCTATTAATGGCATATTATCTTGATATTTTGATGTCTTTTTCCATTTTTTATTTACAGCATTTAAATTCTGTCTCTGACTACTTAGATTTTTAGACTTTTGATTTTCTGGGAGAATATTCTGTTTGAGCTTATGTTGATGTGTTTCTCCATGTGCTGGAGCACTTTTTTTGCTTTTTGCTGAAGTATTTGTTTTACTCCTGGTTTTTACTAAATAAGTTGACCTACTTGACTTTCTTGGTTCTTTTTTGTTTCCCTGTTTCTGTTGATTCCTCAGCTTTTTGCATGGAACTAAATGTGGATCTATTTTGGGAAAATTCTCCTGCTTGTTGCTCAGGCATTTTGGTGCACTCACTTTATCCACATTCTTCAAACAAGACTTTACTTGCTTATTACTTTCATTTGATCCCTTTGGTGAGCCATGTTTCAACTTAGCCACATTAATTTTATTCTTTCCTTTGAGAGATCTTATTACTGAATTTGTGTGTCTCTGCTTTGTGTTTAAATTTTCCTGTAGTCCACCTATTTTAAACACATTCTTATTTGCTAGTGTTATCGAATCAATTCTTTTGCTTTTATATGATGCATCTGTTTTGCATTTCTTTGCAAGCACAGCATTTTCCACCTCACTTGTTTTCTTCTTTCTTCTTCCAGAGCTTTTTACTATATTCATGTTTTTCTGCTTCACATATAAAATTTCCTCTGATTTACCAATTTTTGGCAGATTCTGGTTTGCTACTGTTTTTGGTTTGTTAATGCCCTGGAGACATTTTCTAAAATGTTGCTGTTCCTCCAATCCTCTTCTTAACTTCTGCTTCTTGTATTCTAACCTTTAAAACAAAAGAAAATATTTTAGTACATCTTTATAAGAACGGATGACATATTAGGTGCCATAGGCACTGATTTAGGGAGGAAGTCACTTTCTGCCCCTTAACTTACAGTCAGGGGCATCGCCCAACAATTTTACTCAAAGGATCTAGCCCCTTCCATCAAATTCAAAGATACCCATTAAAAACAGAGTTCAAACAGACATTTTTATATCCATTTCCCTGGATTTTTAATTCATTTCCCCAACTCGGTTAAGAAATAAGAATAAAATTCAAAGAGCTGCCTGCCTTTGCAGTTTGGTGGTAGTGTGTCTGCCCCACAATCAAGAGCTCCCAAGTCCAAATCTCAGGATGATTTGCCCAGATACAGTTCTTCTGGGGTTTTTGCTTGTCTTGAAAAGACAAATTCAAATAGCTCTAAGCTCTATGGACCCTGTGCTCTTATGGGCATTATTTCATCCATTTCATTGACTATAGAATGACTTATCAGGTTAAAGTATGTTAAACTAGAGAAAAAAAAATATTAAAAGATAAAAGTGTGAAGTCAAATTAGAAATAATAAAATCTCACCCTTTAAGACATTTCTTTCTAGCCACTAAGTATCAATGGATAATAGAATACACCATTCACTAATGGCTCTGGGAAACTATTAAGGGAGAATGTAAATAGTAAGAGTCAAAATTTTTTATTTTTTGAATTTGCTAGTTTTTAAACAAGATTTCCTGTGAAAAACATAACTCAAAAACAAAAATTCTTTTATATATCAAAATTTATAATTAATCTTGGTATCTTCCAAGGATGTGACACAAAGATTTTCAAGAAAATCTACTCACTACAAAGTACCCTTTACACGAAACATTTTCAAACATTTTATTTTTCTCAAAAAGGCTTCAATGATTTTGATTTAAATACTACGATTTTGTTTAAAGATATGCTGTATCTTTACTATACCCCATAAATACCAAGACAAATAAAATGTATATCTTGATTTTCTGAAGACCTCTCTGTTTCATTTATTTTACTTCGGGTAAGCAAAGAGAACCAAATTTCAATCACACACCGACCGGTTTTTAAAATATTTGACTGTCACTTTAGCCTAGCATATTAACTTATTTTCCTTCTACTAAACAATAAGACTATTTATGCTAAGATTTACCTTATAACCTGAATTAGACAGAAGAATAAGTCTTTCTAAACTTTTATCAATTCTTTATAAATCAATGATGAAACTCTTCCTCTAGAGAGAAGTTAAATCATATAAAAAAGTCTTTAAAAATTAACTTTATTACTTTCTCTATGTGTACTATGCACATAGTGTATAGAGATGATGTGGCATTCCACCCAAGAATTTGATTACAAGATTTTACCAGAAATATATGTTTTAGGGCCATCTGTATAAAAACATCTGATGTGTTGCACTCACATGACTTTCTCTAGCTGCTCTACAAACTTCTTGCAAAAGATTATTCTTCTTTCTACTCAATGCTATCTAGATAAGCATTAACAGAATGTTATCACTAGTTCCTTATAAGTAGAAGGGAACTAAAGGAATGTGCTATGCTAAAGTGATAGTCAAATGTTTTAAAAGCTGTCTATATGCAATAATCATTGCAAATCACTTTTTTACTTGGGCAGGTGTAGAACAAAAAAAAAATGGACACTTCCTGTCTGAGAAAAGTAAAAGTACTTCACAATTGACACCAATAACAAGGAACATCTTGGAAACGGTTACCTCCACAACAAAAGCGTAAAGGACATAAATTGTGTGTTTTGATGAGATCTGCATTTTTTGTGCAGTAAGTTTTTGTCTATTCAGCAGTTATGCAAAATTCATCCAGAATAAAGAGGTTTTCAGAGGCTATTCCCAGTTGTACATTTTATTTGGGATGTAAATATGTTTAATATATGGGATTTTGATCAAAATCATTAGTCATTTTTAAGAAAATCAAAACTAGGATGGGGGGGGGGACTTTCTTGAAAATCTTCATGTCGCATCCTTGGAAGGCACTAAACCTTAATACCAATTGGATCTGGATCTTTAATTGGAGATGGTCAAATTTACAATGTTGTTATAACTGCTCTTAACAGTCTCTTCCTTTTTGAGCTATGCTATCCATAGACACACGCACATGGACCATTTTCTAAAAATACTTTTATCAGATTCAAGGGACTCCAAAACATATATTTCCAGAGAAATCTCGATATTGAAGTTTTGGGTGAAATGCAATACCTTCTCTATCGACCATGTACTTTGTACATGTGGGATAGAGAAGAAGGAAAAAAAAAATAAAAATAGGTCTGTATGTGTATGTGAACACACTAATACAAAAACGAAAAGTTGGTAAAAATACCAAAACTTAGTATTTAAGTTTATAGTATCCTCCAAGGATGTGACACAAAGATTTGCAAGAAAATCCCATCCCCAACTACCCTTTACATAGAAATAGTTTCGAAAATTTTGTTTTTTTCAATAAAGGCTCTAATAATTTTGATTAAAATCTCTTATATTTGAGATATTTACATGACAAATAAAATGTATATATTGAATTTTCTGGGAATGGCCTCTGAAGACATCTTTATTCAGAATGAATATTGCAGAATTTTCCATAACTGGTAAACTGTAAGAGATAAGACAAAAACTTACCTGATAGAAAATGTAGATTTTGTTAAAATACAATTTATGTCATATACTTTTTTTTTTTTCATGGGGTTGATCGTTTTCGAGATATTCCTTGTTATTGGTTTCAATTTTAAAATACTTAACTTTTCTCATATGGGAACTTGTCAACTCCTGGCCAAGCAAAGAAACGGATCTCAATCCCACAGCAGACATATTTTAAAACATGTGATTATTGCTTTAGCCTAGTGTATTCCCTTCTAATTAAAAGGAGCTAAGTAATAAGAACATTTCTGCTAATGTTTATCTCGATTAGCATTAAATAGAAACAAGAATAAGCTTATTAACAATTTGTTACAGAGATGTAGAGAAAGTCATGTGAATGGAGAACATCAGATATTTTTGTAAATATTTATCTCACACAAAAAGCTGTAGAAGTGTAAAGTTACTAACAAGTAAAAGCAATTCTGTAAAATTGCTTCACAAATTACAAAGATAAAGGAACATCATTATAAAATTTTTTTTCATTTTTTAGTTTTAGTGCCTTGCCCAACCTATTTAAGGAAAACTATCCACTACCTTTTTAAGTCCTACAATTTATAGCTAACATGAATGCAGAATTTCAAAAATATAACTTTTATAATTAGATAATTCTTTTAATACATTAGCCACCGTTGACTTGCATCCCAATTTAAAGCAGAGAACAGCAGAATTCAAAAAGTTGAGTTAAAGTTACTTCTGAATTCTGATAGCTGCACTTTCTTGCTGCTCCACATATAAAACATACAGCATTGTCAGTCATTCTTCAGTTGAGCAGTGAGGAGAAATAAACAAAGATAAAACTTTGTGAGAACTATCTACTTTAATAAGATTAAAACTGTGCATTGGTGAAGTAATGAATTAACCAAAGCTTTTAAAGTTTATTTTCTCTGTTTTCATTTTTTCACATTTCTGCGATTTCAAAACATTCCAGAAGCAAGTTTCTTTTGCTTTTTTACTTTCTCTACTCATACTATGTACGGTGTATAGAGAAGGCATTGTAATCCAACCAAAAATTTGATAGTGAGATTTCACCATAAATACATGTTTTGGGACCCCCTGATTAAAAAAAAAATTTTTTTTTAGAAAAATGTCCATGTATGTGTTTGTGGGCAGCACAGCTCAAAAACGAAAAGTGAGTTAAATACCAAGCTTAATATTAAAGTTCTGTATCTTCCAAATATTGACATCCGGATTTTCAAGAAAATTCTCCCAGCCCCAAGTCCCCTTACTTGGAAACATCTTTGAAAATTTTGGTTTACTTAAAAATCGCTCTAACAATTTTGATTAAAATCTCTTATATTAAAATACTTACATGACAAATAAAATGTATATCTTGAATTTTCTGGGAAAAGCGTCTGAAGACCTCTTTATTTTGTATGAATTTTTCTGAATTTTGCATAACTAGTAAACCGTGAGATATAAAAAAGAACTTACTATACAAAATATATAATCACCCCAAAACACATAATTTATGCATATACATTTTTTTTGTGAAGCTGATTTTTTTTGTGATATTCCTTATTATTGGGTTCGGTTTTAAAATACCTAAACTTTTCACATGTGGAACTTGACAATTGATTTCTATCCTAGAGCAACCACATCTTAAAACATCTGACTGTCGGTTTAGCCTAGTGTATTCCCTTATTTCCCTTCTGCTTAGACGGAAGCAATAAGACCATTTCTGCTAATTTTTTTCTTAATTAGCATGAAGTAAAGAGAAGAATAAGTTTTTTTTACAGAGCTGTAGAGAATGTCATGTGAATGGAACACATCAGATTTTATATATATATATATATATCTCTTGTTGCAAAACTTTCAGGACATTAGTAATAATGTTTCCTTATTTAACCTTTAACCTACCAAATTCAGTCTACATAAATTGCTTAAAAAATACATACAAGGATCACACTGCAACATTGAAAATTAAAATTGTAACAGCATGCACTATACCTCTGCCTTGTTTCAATCAAATAATGACAAAGTCTTTCTAATTGTGCTGGATATTTTGCCTTAGGTCCTGATCAAACAAGAACACTTAGTTGAATTTTTAGTAGGGAGATGGTTGCTTCTCTCCTAAATTGCAGATGTTCTTTAGCTTTCTTTCCATGTAGCCTCATGATGGGCTTTCCATTGCAAAGAGATTCCAACACTTCTTGCTTCATAGTTGTAGATGATAGCTTGATAAGAGGTGGTCAAAAACATCTACATCACCCATTGTAATTCTTCAAAGCAATTGGCTCTGGAACATCAATCCACTTTTTAAATTTTCTTGAAAATAATTTTATATTTCCCAGCAGCACGTATGTTTGGTAGTTTAAGGCCAGAATAACTACAGCATTAATTCCATCTGCACAGGTATACAGCACCATCCCATCAGTAGTCAAAAAGACCCCTCTCTTCCTTCTTCAGGATGTTTGAATCAAATGCCATTTTCTGATCCATCTCGTATGGTCCTTGTGGTCCTGAAATACTTCTGTTTCAATTCCATCAACAAGTCATTTAATGTGAAGAAATTATCGAAGTATATTTCAACTTAAAAGGATCAGACACAACTGAAAGTAAATTCATAGCTATCAGGATACCAGAGGAGAGCTGCTATCAAAATCTCTCTTTCCTCCATAAATTTCCATATTACGAGGGCTGGCTGATATGTCCCAGGCCACACACAGATATGGTGCCACCAGGCTAATTAGACGGTAGCATCATGTAGTTTAACTCTAGACTAGCTTGTATGCATAGTTACAGTTCAGCTTGTTTAGATTTCGAATGACAGCATTTTAAACAACTTTAGAGTTTTCACGAAAATGGATCATTTGGAAAAACGAGCAGTGATTAATACTTAATAAATACTTTGAAAGGCTTAACGCATAACAAAATCAAGGCGGAAATGGATAGTACATTGAAAGACTCCGCCCCTTCATATTTAATGATTAAAAAGTAGGTTGCAGAGTTTAGGGACATTAAAACACTAGTGATGAGCCTCGCTCTGGACGCTTTGTAGAAGTGACAACTCCAGAGACCATTGAAAAAATTCATTGTTTAGTACTGGAAAACTGCAGTTTAAAGTTGTTTGAGATAGCAGAGGCTGTAAACATATCAAAAGAATGTGCAGGTAATATTTTAAGTAATGTTTTGGGCTTTCACAAGGTCTGTGCAAGATGGGTGCCACGTTTGACACCTGATCAAAAATTGCAAAGAAAACTGTTTCTGTTAAGAATGTGGAGCTCTACCGAAAAATCCCAGTGAATTTTTGAGACAGCTTATTTACAATGGATGAAACTTGAATATATCACTGCACTCCAGAAAGTAAATCATAGCCAAAAGAGTGGATTGCGCCAGGTGAACCAACCCCAAAAGAGGCATAATCAATTTTGTCAGCTAACAAGGTTATGGAGGGTGTTTTCTGGGATGTACAGGAAATTATTTTCATTGATTACTTGGAAAAGGGTAAAAGTAATACTGGTGACTACTACACAAGCTTACTGCAACGTTTCAGTGATGAGGTGAAAAGAAAAAGATCTCATTTGGCATTAACCAATCTGTTGCTTTGTCTTTGTTATTCTCACATTAGTACACAGAAATGTCTGCTAACAGATTTACACTTGAACAGTACATTATTATGTACAATACATACATGAAAACTGAATCACTTAGGTAGTTGTGTAGACAATTTTAGCAGCAATTTCCTGGTTTATCGGTTTCGGGTAGAAACACTGTGAGATGTTTGGTTAACCATTTAGAACAATGGATTCACTAAACAAAGAAGCAAAACTGACATGCTCAAACGGAGAAAAGCTAGTCAAAATTAGTGCTCCATTAAAAGACTTACCTAAGAAGTCTCTCTCAGTTATGTTGCTCATGAATTGGTTGTTTCACAAATCTCTGTTCATACAACTACTAAACTTTTAAAATTGAAACCCTACCATGCGACTATAGTGCAGAAATTATGAACATTACACAAAAAGAATTTGCATATATTAATGGTAATTTCATCCGACAATGTTAAGAATGTCTTTGCAAAGATGGACAACACTTTCAACAACACTTAACAACAAGATTACTACTAATTACATATATGCAGTGGCGGCTCGTGGATTAAAAATTCAGGTGTTCTCAAAATCAGCAATTTACCACCGCCGCAGTCGCTATATGTTGAATTTCTTAGTCTTCGAGAGTTAACCGTAATATGAGGTGATGTAGGGGTGTAGTCCTTTGATGCAGTTCATGTGAAGAATGGTATTTACAGTGAATAATATTTACATTGTTTAATTACGCAGTTAACACCCAATTTATTTGTACAGAAATTCCACGCGCCAGTTTTTCAAATGTGCAAACTTTTCTATCACTTGTAATTAAAGTCCTTTATGCTATTGACCAGTTTCTTCTCAATAGCATAAGTATTGCCAGTGCTGAAAGTCGGACTTCACCCATTGTATTCCTAGTAAAGGTTTCAATTCCTTTTATTGTGGAAAATCATACTTCTGGTTCTGATGAAGTCATGGTTATAGTGATAACAATCTTCGGAAAAGTTCCTTCGTTGAGGTTGTTTTCTGTTATGAATTGCTTAACTCTCGCATAAAATGCAAATTACTAAGAAAAATAGCGCATCTCACAACGACTGCAGTTGCACTTCTGGAAAGTGGTTTCAACTAAATCTCAAAGATAGCAGCACCTCCTGCTCATAAACAGAACCCTGGAGGTGTTAATGTGCACGGTCGCACTGTGCTCACTTCTGGCTGTAAAATTCCAAGCTGCTTTGTTGCCCGCGCTTGCGCAGAGCTGCTAAACGTTAGTGATACGCTAGCACACGAGGCCTGTGCTACAAGCGTTGTTGTCACATACTCAGGTTCTCGGCTGTGTTAAATCTGAAGAGCAGAGCACGGTATATTTAAACAAGTGGCACCGGATAGTGCATTTTATTAAATGTTTCCTGAAAGAGAAAAAGGAGATCCACTAAGAAATATTGGAGGTTCACGTGCTCTTGTGCTCCTACACAGCAGCTGCCGCTGCATATATGTTACCAACACTTGTGATTAAGCAACACAGGAATTACAGAATGGAAAATCCTGCAGTGTAGCAAAATGTGTGCAAAACACACAATTGCTCCATCTGCAGCCTTGGCATAAAACAAAGGCACTGTGTAACTATGTTTCAAGTCCCATTATGCATTTAGGGTCACCTGCACAGTGGTTTTATGATCAGGGAATTTCTAGTCCACCACTACTTGCAGATGTGATGTATCTTGGGGACCAATACCAGGACAGAATCTGAAATTAGCACAGCATGGTATATAGTTGTGATGTGTTGACAAAGCAGTGTGTACGTAGTGCTACTAATAGAAGGAAAATGGCACAGTGGTTGTGTGGTGGACTGTCATGTTTTCACTAGCCGTGGAAGGTGATTGAGGTTGGGTGGATGGTAAATATTAATACTACTGATTTACAGGAACTAACAATTATTTATATACATTTAACTGCTGTTGTGCAACAAGTCATCAGCATCATTATCCATTTCATTTTTTCTCAAGATACATAGATTACAATGCACAACATACATTCGTAATGTCTTGAAGTTAAATTGGCTACAATGGCATGTAAACAGGCTTTATATTGTGAAAAAATTTGCTCCACATCACAAATGTTATTGGAGCAAAATGCAAATAGGACACATTACTGACTATTTGGTAAGATACTCCATCAGCAATTATTTGCGTAGCACACCTCACATAACATTTTGTATATCACGCATTATTGAAAATCTGACATTTTTTTCCAAACACTGTCTTTGCTTTCTTTTTCACATGGTCTAAAACAGGTGTCACAGGTCTCATTAATTGCTTGCATAAGTTCAGTGAGAGCTTTAAGGGTTCGAGGCATTTCAATGTTTCCAAATATGTGTTATTGTCGTACATACATCTGCGAAGTTCCTCTGTATGAATTGCAAATCTCCATGCAATCCATTTCAAGCAAGAAAGTTTACAATCTTGATTGAACAGCATACATTACCAACAAAGTATTAATTACCTGTAAAACAGTATTGTAACATACAGCATAGTATACTGCTATGCCGTGCCAAGTTCCCCTAAGGTGTTACTACAGGTTTACATGTGTTGTGTGTGCAGATCGGTCTCTTCTTGGTAGGTATGCAACTGTATGTGCATGTGTCCCACTTTCGGTCCCTAAGATGCTATCCCTAATAATGAGGAATCAACTCATTGCCCTTAGATGGTATTATAGGGTGGAATGACTTACAGATGGGAAACAAGGAAAATTTAGCCCAGGGACCTTTTCTTTTGAGATATGGAGTTCTTTTACATGCAAGTAAAGATTACACAGGAGCAATGGCTTTACTTCTCTTTTGAAGGAAGCCATGCTAAGGAATATATGTCCAAAAAAGTTCATCACCCTCCACCAGGTTTGAACCTGGTCCAAGAGGCTAGCATATTAACTCCTACAGCATGGAGGATGACAACTGCATGTTTAGTACTTACAGTACAAGAATACTGCTAAAGCAAACAAAGCATTGTAGGAGCAACACTGTCTTTGAGCTTAGGGAAAGGGTACAGTTGGGGCATAAAAGACAATTGACTACTTGAAGGTCAGCCCTGCTTGTCAAGACAACAGACCCATATGCCACACATGAAATGCATGCTGTCATAATTCGGAAGTAATTTTAATTCAATGTTAACATGTGGTATATGGCTATTGACACTAAATTGTTTTACTCAAAACATCAAACATAACATCTAGAAGGATTCAAGTTTTCAATAGAGACACAAGGATTTTCAAAAACTAATTAAATTACATTATATTAATTATAATAAAAATCCCCCTGTCATACTAAAAACTATTTTCACACATTAATTCAATTACTCACAGTTGCATAAATTTTAGATTATTGCTGTAAAATTCCAGACTGAATAGAATTATGAAAGATTACCCTTTATTTCAGCTGCAGAGTTGAACTGTTAAACAAAAGTAATGATGAGACTGCCTCTGTGGTCGAGTGGTCAGCAAACCGACTTCTCACCCAGAGGTCCTGGGTTCGATTCCCTGCTCGGGGGGTAATTTTTCTTTAGCCAGAATAATTCCCTATCCCCACAGAGTCTGGAGGTATGTATGTGAGAATGAGTGTGTGTGTGTGTTTGAGGAAAATAAAATGATTTTAACCTACAGTCGACTTGCAAAACCTCCAATATGATCTTAGATGTTAAAGGGGACTATATAAATGAAAAAAAAAAAAGTATTGATGAAACATATATCCTACCAAAATTGCAGAATATAAACACTAACAGAAAACTGACATAGATAAATTTTCCTTTGCAAATAAAACAATTAATGAATAGAACAAAATACCTGCAGAGTTACTAGAGACTTTGCATCAAAGAGTAAATAATTTTAAAAAGAGACTAAAGAAGAGTGATTTGTAGTCAGGAAAGTAAATATAAATATTGTGTTATCACTAGTATTATAAAACTTTTAATATTGTATTACTCTTATTATTATTTTTTTTTTAAGTATACTATGATGAATTGTCATTCTGACATTATTTATTTTAATTACACTGTTCATTGTATTATTACATTGACAGTCCTGCCACCAAGCCAGGCCCTTAGCAGTGAAATAAAATAACTATCTATCCCTTATTGCACAACAATATTTTCCAGCTTTAATATCTGAGATCAGATTTCAAAGTTAGGTGATGTAAAATGCAATTAGTCATTTTTCATGTTTTAAGAAACTCATTTACTGCATTCATTTATCAAGCTTATGACAACGCTGCTAAATAAAATCATCTTTGTCATTGTGGTCGCCCATGATTGAAACTGTATAGTCACTTAAACATTGTTGCTGCCTTGTGAAGAAGTTCATGAACTTGTATCTTCATTCAGTAACAAAGGAGTTTACAAACAGATAATGAACTTTTAGTTGTGTTTAACACTGGTTCTTACTGCATATGTCATCACATTGATGATACATGGAATTATAATTGGGGGAAGGAAACATTCCAGACTGAGTTTAGGTACTTCCCCTCTCTGGTGTTTTCCAGTTGTGTGGACTGAGAAGAACCTTTAAAATAGAGAAAAGGAGACCCTGGCTGAATTTTAACCACAGTCCTCCCATTCACAAGTTCATGTCTTAATGACTTTGGTAGAATGAATTGAAATGAATAACATTTTGCCAGAAATAATAATACTCTACATAATTACCAATACTTTTATTCAAATTTAAAATTAATCAACTGTTTGTTTAATGGTCAGGCAAAAAAAAAACACCTATGCTATACTATGGTTACTTTTAATTGCACTGTATATTTTTATTGATACCGAAATTTATTGCACAAACCTGCCCCTCCCCCACCCTCACAAAATGTAAAACAAGTTGGCGCCTATGTTAGAAGCATTTAAAATTTCACTTTTGAAGTACTAAAAGAACTAAAAAAATGTTAAGAACCATTCAATTAAGAGTAAAAATACAGCATCACACTCAAACTTCACCAGTTGCCATTGTTTATTTAAAACTAAGTTGCATCCCTGAGGCAACTACTGAGTGTGTTGCATTATTTTGAGCTGGTCATGAAATCATCATTAATAAAACCCTAAAGTGACACCTGTATTGGCTGAAGATTACTATGCAGCAGTCACAGTGGAAAATCCCTATCAATAGCGAGCAAAATCATTGGTAAAGATTGGAATATTTATCCAAGAAAGAAAACAAAATTAGTTATGTGCTTCATTCACAACATTCTCAACTCTTTCAACAACTATTATAACAAAAGCTTATTTTCTTTCTAATTCATGTTAATAAAGATAACATTTTCAGAAATGCTTTTATTGCATATTTGAAGGCGTAAGGGGATTAGAAGAACACACTCTTAAGCCCTAGTCCACTCTATTTAGAGCAGCATATTATGCTATGTGTTTGAAATTTTGTTCTTGTTGCATGACCATGAGAGGCAGAGGGAGATAAAGATTTGAAAATTAAAAACTAATTACAAATATTCAGAAATGTTTTAAGTGACAAAAAATTTTGACATAAATTGTGTGTTTAACAAGATCTACATTTTTTGTGTAGTAGGATTTTGTTTATGTCTTTTAATTTACACAAAAATCGTTCGGAAAGAAGAGGACTTCAGAGACTATTCCCAGAAAATTCAAAGTAATCATTAATTCATTTGTAATGAAAATAGTTATAACATTACAGTCACTTTTGAGAACATCAAAGCTTTTGAAACATTTTCCGTGTAAAGAGTAGTTTGGAGTGAGAGGATGTTCTTGAAAATCTTTTTTGTCCTTGGAAGGTGGTAATTTTAAATACCAAGTTTGGCATTCAACTGACTTTTCATTTTTAGTTACATATTCACAGATACAAAACACACACACTCACCTTTAAGAATGAAAGCTTTACTGTTATAAACTATAGCTATATTATACTAATAGCTATATGTCTGAACTGACCTCTTTTTACTGACATTTTCACTTTGAGCACCCCTTTGGTTTGGTTTGAAAGCTCCAGCCATCAGACTGCGCTTCTTAATTCTTTCAGATTCTCTCCTTGCTCTCAATTTCATGACTAACGTTTTTCCAAATTGTTCTCTCTTCAACTGAACAAACGTTGCTGTAAAAAGAAACATACTTAGTTTTTGGCAATGTGATTGAATAGCATATGTATACTGAGATGCATAAAATAGAATGAAGCCGTTCATGTTGGTACTGACAAAACCTAGCCAGCTCTACTGGTGTAACCACTCTGTTTTCTGATTTTGTCTGGCTAGGACAACTAATATTACACCTTACTCAACTGCTTGCTGCAGCAGCAACCTTATCTGTTTATTTGTTTGGCTGCAAGAATGACTAATCAGCAGTTGCATGTTGATCAAACATTGCTCGCTTACTCTCATTGCTAGTTGCTAGCCAATTGTATATGTTAAATGGAAAGAATTGAGTCAGTTTTTATAACACAAAACATCACTTTGTAATTACTTACCGAGCCCAGTTTCGGGAACAAATTCTTTCCATTTAATATTAATCACATCGCTGTCACAAGATTCTTTGCAAATTTTCAAATTGTATACTTTTTTGGTTTTTTTTTTAAACATAACCATCTGTTGAGTATTGCAGATGTTAACCAAAACAATGATTCCACAAGGCAAGGAATATATGAAAATACTGGCATTAACTTTGCTCTTGGAACAGTTATAAAGTTAAGCAACAATGTTGTAACTTCCAGTGATTTGAAAGGTCTTCTGACAAAATACAAATCTGAAGAGCTCACAAAAAATTATTTATTGAATACATCACCATTCCCACACACACACACACACACATACACACAAAAAAACTACAAAACTAAATATAGTGAGAAATGTAACACGCCCCTCTGACAAAATTATTTGCAGAAGTTGCCAATGCAGAGAAAACTCAAAAGAGGTAGGAAATAACTCTGAGTAACAGAATTTTTCAAATCAGTTAGAATTGTGTACCTTAAATATCACTGTATTTTCTTTACATGTTTTTTAATACAAATTATAATGTATACTGTATTCAATTTTATTTAAGCTGGTATTTTTATATATATAATTTTATAATACCAATAAAAATCATTAATATTTAACCTAAATAAAATTACGAGACATAGACAAAAGGTAACACAAACATATAACCACAAAAATATAATGCAGGTCTACTAGACCCCATACCACTAACAGTACTCTGCTATGGTGCACATCTAATGCAAGGTTAAGCTTATATTTTCATGATTCACAATCATTTTGTTAATATCAGTTTTCTTATTCCATTGCCTCCATGTCACTTATGAAAATGTTCATATATGTAAATGTCAAAAATTGAAATTGAGTTTTGTTTATGGACACTCTTTAACTGCTATGTTTCTCTGTCCCATTCTACATTGGGCATGAAAAACTACTTAGTTTTGTTCAGAGGGCTCTTTATTAAGATTGAGGTTCTTTTATGTGCCATAAATCTACAGTATGGGACTACCCTTCCAAATGAAGCCATACTAAGGATTTTTATACCTGTAAAAATCCATTGCCCTTCACCATGTTTGAACTTGTGACTTTGGGAACCAGTGGCTAGCATTAATTGTCATAGTTTCATACAGTTTCCAATACATGGAGATAATTCTTCACTCCTTCCTCTAGAAGACCAAAGTATGTATATTGTAATTGTTATAGGCTTTCCTTGTGTACCTACTAATTGTAGTGAAACACTTCCACAGAAGTGATATCCAAACCGCACTTTCATTTCACATAGATTATAAACATGATTAGCTGGTTCTGAAATGTCACCTAGGCCAGCCAGATAGAGAATTAATACCTGCAGAGTGGAATCATTTGATTACCTGAAAGTGGAAACCTTATGGATCACTATTGTGATCTAGGGAAATGGTCCACTTTTTATAAATGCGAGTGTATATATTCCTTTTAACTTATACCAAGATAAAAACTGTACATGTTTTTTAGCAATAGTCAGTTTGCAGTGTGAATGATTTTCAAAGAGTTTCAGTAATGTCATGGTTTTCTGTTCAGAAAATACTTAGATACCACTGAGTTTCTAGACATTAGAGATATACAGTTGAGCTTGAATTATGATGAATTTTAGAATTATGTAGATATGCCCAGAAGAGATTATTTATTTCAGTTTCCATTGCAATAGCTTACTTTGGACAATGTGCGATCTAAGTAGTAAATTATAACCTAATCTTGGACACAAAGATTAATTTGGGCTATTAAATTGTAGCCGTTGGAGACAATTGTGAGAGATTTATTAATGAAGAATCAATCAGAGATATAGCTATTCCTTTTATAAGTTTAATATTCTTTAAGCTGCTAAGTCATAAGTGGGGAAAGTTTTTCAGGCAAATCAATTTGTATTTATTCATTTTTTTGCTTGCTTGAGTTACAAGCAGAAACTTAGTATAACTATAATATGCCAAAAACAAAATGTAAAGGGCGTGTTATTTATGGACGCTCTTTAGCTGCTGTGGTTCTCAGGGTCCCATTCTAAATTGTGCGTGAAAGACCGCTTAATTTTGCTCAGAGGCCTCCCTATCAGGCTTGAGGTTCTTTTATGTGCCGTAAATCTATGACACGGGACCCACGGCTTTACTTCCCTTCCGAAGGAAGCCATGCTAAGAATTTTTGCGCCCGAAAAAATCCATCGTCCTCCACCGGGTTTGAACCCGCGACCTTGGGTATATGAAGTTAGCATGGTAACCACTAACCACGAAAGTCGACAAATGCCAAAAACAAAATTGTACTTCACATAAATGCGCATACTTTTAGAATAAATATGTATATGTAAATATTTTTCATATTTCATTACTAGCACATATTTTATGCATGTTTTAGCAATAAACTACATTTTTCATTATTGAGCATCATTTTCCCTTTAACTGTGAGTTGCAAACAACATAAGAACTGGTTGCCAAAAGAGAAGATGGGTAACTTTCTGCCACATTCTGTAACATTAGATTTGACTGCAGCACAGAGCACTGGTGTCTGTTTAGACTACTCAATTATAAATAAATATACAGAAGCATAGCCAGTAGGAGGGGGGGGAAGGTGTTTGTGGATTGAAACCCCTCTTTTACTACAAAAAAAAAAAAAAATCTGATGCCTTCCATTCACATGACTTTCTCAATATCTCTGTAACAATTATTGTTAAAAAGTTTATTCTCCTATCTCTTCATGCCAATCGAGATAAACATTAGCAGAAATAGTCTTATTACTTGCTTTCTTGTAAGTAAAAAGTAAAAATGGGAATACACTAGGCTAAAACGAGTAAAATCTTTTGAAAAGCTGGTTGTAATGGGTTTGAAATTTGTTTCTTTGCATGGCCAGGAGCTGACAAATTCCTGTATGAGAAAAGTGTAAATATTTTGTAACTGAAAGCAATAACAAGGAATATCTTGGAAATCACCAATCCCACAAAAAAAACATATATAACATAAATTATGTAATTAGTGAGATCTATTTTTTATGTCTAGTAAGTTTTTCTGTATCTCTTGCAGTTCACCAGTTATTCAAAATTCAGCAAACTTCATTCAGAATAAAGAGGTCTACAGAGGCTGTTCCCAGAAAATTGAGAATATAGAATATAAAATATTTTATTCAAAATTGTTAGAACCATTTGAGTAAATCAACATTTTTGAAAATTTTTTCATGTAAAGGGTAGTTGGGGTGGAGGGACTTTTCTGAAAATCATGTTGCATCCTTGGAAGATACTGAACTTAAATGTTAAGTTTGGTATTTAACAGAATTTTCGTTTTCAAGCTATGCTGCCCACACACACACATGCGGACATTTTTCTAAAAATGTTTTTTTTTTTTTTTTTTTTTTTTAATTCAGGAGGTCTCATAACATATATTTGCATTGAAAGCTTGGCATTGAATTTTTGGGTACAATACAATACCTTTTCTATACACTATGTACCATAGTACGTGTAGAGAAAGTAAAAATTAATAATTACTTCACTCAATTTATAAATATAAAATCAATTTTCTTTTTGTATTTAACTCAGGATTAATGCAAATTTTTCTGGATACGCTTCTGTAAATGATATTACACAGGAAATAAGTTTCACATATTAGAGTAGACATATCCCAACTAAAGTAACTCATTCCTCTCCATTTGATGCATTGGGGCATTCTGCAATATGATGCAAGTAATTGCATTTGCAATTTGTGTGCAACCTCAAAATTGATATGAAATGGCTAATTCTTCCATTTGCTACCAAACACTATATGTATACAAAACAGTATGTGAGATTCACAAACATTTTCCCACCTTAGCTGGAGTGAAGGGAAACGAGTTCCTGCTGGACATGCCTGTGTTACAGTATTACATCATGCACTGTAAGCTTAACAGGTTTCTTCTTTCATTTGTTATTTTTGTTCCTTCGGTTGAGAAGTGCCCAGCCATACCTAATACTTGCATATCATTGTCAAAAAAATGACAAAGGTATAAAGTAATGAAAGCTTTCACTTGCAGCATATATAAAAGACTTCTTGGTATGTTCACCAAAGATGGAAAAGTTCTATATTGTCAGCCTTGTGGAAAGTCTACATAAAGGTGATCAACACTCTCAAGTAACACATCAATTTTTTGGTAACAAACATATCTAAGCAACTTCTCATTCTACTATGAGGTAGGTGCTGTTAGATGAAGCAGGACTCTTCAGCTCACATGGACCTTCCAAGTGTCAGGAATTTTATTCGCATTTTGTTTCAGTGACTATTCCTCTGCTTTAAGTGAACAAACAATCCAGAGGTTAAAGCTTTTCTTGTGAAGTACACAAACTTGGATCCTCTAACTGAATCTACTTTAAGGAAACACTAGATTCCATAATGCCATGAAGAAACATAAAACATCAGGGCTGTGTGCAAAAATGAGAAAATATGAGGTGTGTGGATGAATTTCAAGACTCAACCGGAAGAAAGGTGGGAAATGATGTAGAAGATAGTGATTTGGGCTTAAGGGTGCTCAATTACCAGGTTATTAGTGCCCTGTGATCAATGTTATTAAAAATGAGATAATTTCTATTTGCTTTTGCTAGCTTGCAAAGAAATATTGGCAGCCAATAAGGTTGATACTGCTAGGTCTTAAGCGCTTCAGTGCTTATTACTTTCTCTACACACACCATGTAAAATACTAAATGTGGTATTTAAGTTTAATATCTTTCAAGGATGCAACACGTATATTTTAAGGAAAATCCCCTATCCTAATACCTTTACATGGAAAACATTTCAAAAATGTTTATTTTGTAAAAAATGGCTCGAACGATTTTGATTAAGTACTGTATATTAAAGATATTTACAGGACAAACAAAATGTATACCTTGAATTTTCTGGAAACAGCCTCTGAAGACCTCCTTATTCTGGATGAATTTTGCTGGAATTTCTAAAACTAGTAAACCATAAGAGATGGACAAAACTTTACTGCAGAGAAAATGTAGATCTCGTTAAACTACACAATTCATGTCATATACATTTTTTTCATAGAGTTGATCATTTTTTAGGTATTCCTTATTGTTGGTTTCAACTTTAAAATACTTAAAACTTTTTAAATACATTGCCAGGAATTTGTTAACTCCTGGCAATGCAAAGAAATGATTTCATTCACATGGCAACCAGTTTTTAAAAGATTTGGCTATTGTTTTAGTCTGGTGTATTCCATTATTTACCTTCTACTTTGTAATAAAGACCATTTCTGCTAATCTTCATCTCAATTAGCATGAAGTAGATGGAAGAATAAGTGTTTTAACAATAATTTGTTACAGAGATATAGAGAAAGTCATGTGAATGGAGCACATCACATTTTTTCTGACATGCATTTGACATGAAGAAAGCTGCACAAGCATGAGCTACACAAAGCCTATAAAACTGTTCAGTCCCTGTACCCCAATATGGACAAATTAATGTCTAACAGATAAAAGGTGTTTGTTAAGGCTTCTACAAGATTAATCTTTTTATTGATAAAATCCCAATATTCCATAATCACTAACACAAATTGAATCACTTGTTTCAGAAACCCTATGTCAAAAAATATACATTTTACAGGAGGTAAAATCTGTAGGGAAAAAATAACTTAAATCACTGTATTCACATTATTTTTATTTGAATGTTTTAACCAAATACACACCAATATTATAACATAGTCGATTGAGCTTGACGGACAAAAGACTTACGACTAATGGTACATCACAAAATGTCAACCACAACGTTCAATGAGCTGGAAGAAAAGCATCTTAAGACAAGTCTGTGTGAAATTTTGTTGCACCATGACAACACCTCTGCCCACATTGCATAAGAAACAGCCCAATTTCTGCAGGAAGCAGGTGTTTCTTACATCCTTCCCTACAGGCCAGTTCTGGCACCATGCAGCTTTTTTCTATTCCCCAAAATAAAAGAAAAAGTTTGAGGTAAACGATTTGAGTCTTCTGAAGCTGAAGTAACTGCTTATAAAGATGTGTTTATAATCTCCAAAGAAGAATGGCATTCAGCATTTGAAAACTGGGTTGAAAGAAACAGTGTATAAAATGCAATGGAAAATTTAATATCTAAGGTCATATCGGGGGCTTTGCATCAGAAACAACTTGTCTGTAGGTTCTTAATGTTGGGATTAAATCATTTTATTTTCCTCAAAAACTCACATTCACTCTCACCTACTTACTTCTAGAACTTCGATTCCCCAGCCCAGCCAGGAATCGAACCCAAGACCTCCGGGTGAGAAGTCAGCTCGCTGACAACTCGACCACGGAGGCAGTCAACATGTTATTGTTTCCACT
The DNA here is from genome assembly GCA_030762935.1 of Hymenopus coronatus. NCBI lineage: Eukaryota > Metazoa > Arthropoda > Insecta > Mantodea > Hymenopodidae > Hymenopus > Hymenopus coronatus. The sequence continues at coordinate 16,757,045 of CM060895.1, forward strand.
GTCAAAACTTTTGGGATGACCCTCATACATGGCATTCTAATCAAAATTGCAGTGCCATTTTTGAGAAAATAAAAAATGCCAGTCACTCATATATAAAACTTAATCTCTGAAACAGCCCTTTTTGGGATGTTCAGAGGTGCTCAAAACATGTATTTTACCTTGAAATCTCAATAACACATTTCTCCACCTACTATGTATGTGCTAGAGAAAGTAAAACTGCCAATCAGGGGACGTGGCTATTAAATGTAAATGGCATGTTATTTATGGACGCTCTGTAACTACTGTGGTTCTCAGCTCCCATTCTAAATTGGGCATGAAGACCGCTTAATTTTGTTCAGAGGTCTCTCTATCGGGCTTGAGGTTCTTTAACGTGCCGTAAATGTAGACACGTCTTTACTTCCCTTCCGAAGGAAGCCATTTAAGGATTTTTACATCGTCCTCCGCGGGGTTTGAAGTTAGCATGGTAACCATTACATCACGGAGGGCGACGGTACTAAGTGCATGCCAATTAGACCTTTAGTTTTTTTTTCTTTTTTTACTTTCTCTACACCTACTATGTACATAAATGTATAGAGAAGGTATTGTATTCCATCCAAAATTTCGATAGAGATGTTACCGGAAATACATGCTTTGGGTCCCCCTGAATAAAAAAAAGTGGAAAAAGGTCCGTGTGTGTGTTTCTTTGGACAACATAGCTCAGAAACGAAAAGACCGTTAAATACCAAACTTGATATTTAAGTTTGGTAGCTTCCAAGGATACGACACGAAGATTTTCAAGAAAAATTTCCCACCCCAAATATTTAAGATATTTATATGCCAAAAATGTATATCTTGATTTTCTGGGAATAGCCTCTAAATACCTCTTTATTCTGGATGAATTATATTGAATTTTACATAACTGGTAAACCGTAAGAGATAAACAAAACATTACTACACGTAGATCACGATAAAATACACAATTTATGTCATATACATTTTTTTCTTGGAGTTGATCGTTTGTGAAATATTCCTTGCTATTGGTTTCAGCTTTAAAAAAAACAACATAATTTTCTCATACAGGAATTTATCAACTCCTGTCCATACAAACAAAGGAGCTTCAGTCACAGAGCAACCAGCTTTTGACTATCACTTTAACCTATGAACTCCCCTATTTTGCTTCTACTTACAAGGAAGCAACTAATAAGACTATTTCTGCTAATTTTTCTCAATTAACACGAAGTAAATAGAAGCATAAGCTTTTTAACAATAATTTGTTGCAGAGATGTAGAGAAAGTCATGCGAGTGGAACACATAAGATTTTTTTAAATTGACATTCGTCTACAGGCGATGAAAAATTGGAAGTGGGAGTAGGCCGACTAAACCCAACGCTTTATCATTACACGTTTTTCAATGTGCTGTTTCCATCATATATGCATGAAGAAAAGTTGACACTGCCACTTAGAAGTTTGTCTAAAGAGAACAAACGGCCTGAATGGAACACTCATAATCGATTTGTTCATTTCTCAGTGCATTTCTATTTTATTATTAAAATCACTGCCTCCTTGGTCGAGACTTCTCACCCCGGAGGTCCCGGGTTCGATTCCCGGCTGGGGCGAGGCATTTTTCTTTATCCAGAATTATTCCCTATCCCCACAGAGTCTGTATGTATGTGAGAGTGAATGTGTGTGTTTGAGGAAAATAAAATAATTTAAATCAAACGTAAAAGAACCTACAGACGAGTTGTTTCAAGTGCAAAAGCCCCCGATATGACCTTAGATGTTAAATCAAATAAAAAGAAAAAAGGTTTGTATTTATTTATTTCATATAGGAATTGGGATATAGGGTTAGAATTTTCAATTTTTTTAAATAGAATTCTGCAAGATTCTTTTTTCCCCGTTTGTGTTATACGGATTATTTTCTTTTGACTTTTAAATATAGTTTCACATCCTGTCGAGATTCACCATAGTATTATTCCGTATGTCATCATTTCTTGTTTCGAGGTTTTTAATTTTGGCAATGCAGCCCATATTAAAGCATGCACTATATAGTAGGTGTTTATTTTTAACAAATAATGGACCGGATCGTATCATTTTAATTGCTTGACGCAAGATAATACAGCATCGTATTATTTTAATTACTTAGTAAAAAGAATTTTAGCATTTTCTTTATGATTATCTAAGTTAGTCCTGTGGTTCTCAAATGTTTACGTTCTCTAGCCCCGTATGTACAATGTACTTAGGGATAGAGAAGTATTGTATTCCACCCAAAAATTCGATACAGAGATTTCACCGGAAATGTATGTTTTAGGGTCCCCTGTATCCTAAAAAAGCATTTTCACAAAAAGGTCCGTGTGTGTGTGTGTGTGTGTGTGTGTGTGTGTGTGTGTCTGTGAACACGATAACTCAAAAACGAAAAGTCGGTAAAATACCAAACTTGGTATTTAAGTTTAGTATCTTCCAGGGATGCGACACGAAGATTTTGAGAAAAATCCCCCCACCCCAAACTACCCTTTACATGGAACTTTTTTTGAAAATTTTGATTTTCTTAAAAATGGCTCTAACGATTTTGATTAAAATATCGTATATTAAAGATATTTAGCTGACAAATAATATGTATATCTTGAATTTTCTGGGAATAGCTTCTAAAGACCTGTGTATTCTGGATGACTTTTGCTGAATTTGGCAAACTAGTAAACCGTAAGAGATAGACAAAAACTTACTATACAAAAAATGTAGGTCTTAGCCTAGTGTATTCCCTTATTTTTAAAAAAAGGTCCATGTGTACGTGTCTGTGTGTGTTTGTGAACAGAATAGCCCCAAAACAAAAAGACCGTTAAATACCAAACTTGGTATTTAGGTTTAGCATCTTTCAAGGATGCGACACGAAGATTTTCAAAAAAAAATCCCCCCACCACAAACTACCCTTTATATGGAACAAATTTAGAAAATTTTGATATTCTTAAAAATGGCTCTAACCATTTTGATTAAAATCCCGTATATTAAAGCAATTTATCCGAAATAAAATGTACATCTCGAATTTTTGGGGAATAGCCTCTTAAGACCTCTTTATTTTGGATGAATTTTGCTTAACTGCTAAACCGTAAGAGATAGAAAAAAACTTACTACACAAAAAAATGTACATCACGACAAAACACAATTTATATCCTTTACGTTTTTGTCGTGGAGGTAACCATTTCTGAGATATTCCTTGTTATTGGTTTCATTTGTGAAGTACTTAACTTTTCCCAGACAGGAAGTGTCCGCTTTTCTCTCTTTCTACTCCTGGACAAGCAAAGAAGTGATTTGCAATGACAATCACATAACAATAGCTTTTAAAACATTTCACAATTACTTTAGCGTAGCGAATTCCCTTATTCCCTTCTACTTATAAGGAATTAAGTAATAAGAACATTCGGCTAATATTTATCTCGATTAGCATTGTGTACAAAGAAGAATAGTCTTTTGTAGGAGGTTTGTAGAGCAGCTAGAGAAAGTCATGTGAGTGTAACACATCAGATTTTTTTTCTTGAGTGTTAAGCTCCATAATGGAGGTTTTAGAGGTATTTATCTTTTAGCCATTTCTTGAAAACTAATTCTTTAGCCGAGTAATTGTCTCTTCTGTATTATTCTGCAACTCCTCGAAGTTATAGCCATTTAGCAAGATGGACGTGTCATCAGCATACATAATTGTATTTCCCTTTATGCAGTTAGGAAGTTCATTAGTGTATATTATATACAGTAGAGGCCCCAAGAGAACAGAATAACCTGTGGGACTCCTTTTTTTATTTGATTCCGTTTAGATTGGACCGTACCCATTTCGTTATTTATGATTATCTTTTGTCTCCTATCTTTGAGATAATTTACAAACCACCTTAATGCTTTGTTCCTTATACCATAGAATTCCAAGTTTTACTTTCTCTACACATGCTATCTACATCGTGTATTATAGAGATGGTATTGCACTCCACCAAAAAATTCGATACCGAGATTTCACCGGAAATATATGTATTAGGGTCTCCTGTATCCAAAAGAAAGTATTTTCAGAAAAAGGTCCGTGTGTGTGTCAGTGTGTCCGTGTGTCTGTGAACACGATAACTCAAAACGAAAAGTCGGTAAAATACCAAACTTGGTATTTAAGTTTAGTATCTTTCAGGATTGCGACACGAATATTTTGAGAAAAATCCCCCCCTCCACCAACTACCCTTTACATGGAACTTTTTTCGAAAATTTTGATTTTCTAAAAAACGACTTAACGATTTTGATTAAAATATCGTATATTAAAGATATTTACCTGACAAGTAAAATGTATATTTTGAATTTTCTGGGAATAGCCTCTGAAGACTACTTTATTCTGGGTGAATTTTACCGAATTGTGCATTACTGCTAAACCGTAAGAGATGGATAAAAACTTAGCACACAACAAATTTAGAGCACTTTAAAACACACAATTTATGTTATAAACGTTTTTTTTTCGTGGAGTTGATTGTTTTTGAGATATTCCTTGTTTTTGTTTCAGCTCTAAAAACATACTTTTCTCATACTGGACTTTGTGAGATCCTAATACAAATAAAGGAACTTCAGTCACATAGCAACCAGCTTTTGACTATCACTTTAACCTATGGTACACCCTTATTTCGCTTCTACTTACAAGGAAGCAAGTAATAAGACTTTTTCTGCTATTTTTTTTTTTTTCTCGATTAGCATGAAGGAAATATAAGCATAAGATTTTTAACGATAATTTGTTGCAGAGATATAGAGAAAGTCATGTGAATGGAACACATAAGATTTTTAGAAAAATGTGCGCGCGCGTGTGTGTGTGTGTGCAGCATAGCTCAAAAACGAAAAGTCCGTTAAAAACCAAACTTGGTATTTAGGTTTGGTATCTTCCAAGAATGCAACATGAAGATTTTCAAGAAAATCCCCCCAATCCCAACTACCCTTTACATGGAACTTTTTTCGAAAATTTTGATTTTATAAAAAATGGCTCTAAAAATGGCTCTAACGATTTTGATTAAAATATCGTATATTAAAGATACTTACCTGACAAATAAAATGTTTATCTTGAATGATCTGGGAATAGCCTCTGAAGACTACTTTATTCTGGATGAATTTTGCATAACTACTAAACCGTAAGAGATGGACAAAAACTTAACACACAAAAAACGTAGAGGACGTTAAAACACACATTTTTTTCGTGGAGTTGATCGTTTTTTTTAGATATTCCTTGTTTTTTGTTTCAGCTTTGAAAAACTTTTCTCATACAGGAATTTGCCAACTCTTGTCCATAAAAACAAACGAACTCGATCACAAAGCAGCCAGCTTTTGGCTTTCACTTTAACCTACGATACTCCCTTATTTCGCTTCTACTTACAATAAAGCTATTTTTTCTCGATTAGCATGAAATAAATAAAAGAATAAGCGTTTCAACAATAATTTGTTACAGAGATATAGAGAAAGTCATGTGAATGGAACACATCAGATTTTTTAAGTAATTTATCAAGACATACGCAGTCATAAGCTTTCGAGTTATCACAAATTAGTACGGCTGTCTTTTGTTTTTCATGAATCATTTTCGAAGCATCATTTACCAATTTTGTTAGGGCAGATATTGAACTATTTTCTTGAAATCCATGTTGGGAATTGTTTAACTTGGGTAAAATGTTATAGATAGATGAGTTGAGAATGAACAATATTTTCGATTATGGTGGAGAAGTTAGGAAGAATAGAGATAGGTCTATAATTTTTAAATTCAGTTTTCCCTCCTTTATGTATAGGTTTCACAATGGCTACTTCAGTCCGTCTTTAAGAATATCACTAGCTAGGGAATGATTAATTAGTTCATTAATTGGCTTACTAATTTCATGTTTTATTTCCTTTATGAGAAATGGAGGCAATTCATCCCGTCCGAAAGATGATTTTGATTTGAGTGTTGATATTTCGGTTAAAAAAAACTCGTATATGAAACAGGACACGTCAGGTTGTATTAAATATAACCTTACAACAATGGGAAAAATAACATGGGTTAAGCATGGTAGAGAATTTACAGTACAGATAATGACCAGTATCTTGACAGACACCAGTTAGGATTTATGATGTAAATGTTTCTACATGTGGATCTATAGTATAAACATAATTTTCCAGTAGCAGCCAATTTTATTTTGCTTTACTTTCTCTCCACATACCCAAAAATTCAATACCGAGATTTCACCGGAAATGCAAGTTTTGGGACTCACTGAATCAAAAAAAAAAAAAAAAAATCTGATGTATTACACTCACATGACTTTCTCTAGCTACTCTAAAAATAAACTTGTTACGAAAGATAATTCTTCTTTCAATACCATGCTAATCGAGATAAACATTAGCAGAATGTTATTATTTAATTCCTCATAAGTAGAATGGAACTAAAGTACTTCACAATTGAAACTAATAACAAGGAATAGCTCAAAAACGGTAAGCTCCAAGAAAAAAAATGTATATAACATAACTTGTGTATTTTAACAAGATCTACATTTTTTGCATAATAGCTTTTTGTCTATCTCATACGGTTTACTAGTTATGCCAAACTAAGCAAAATTCATCCAGTATAAACACGTCTTTAGAAGTTATTCCCAGAAAATTCAAGATATACATATTATTTGTCAGCTAAATATCTTTAATATTCGTATTTTAATCAAATCGTTAGTTATTTTTAAGAAAATCAAAATTTTCGAAAATTTTTCCATGTAAAGAGTAATTAGGGGTGGGGATTTTCTTGAAAATTTTCGTGACGCATCCTTGGAAGATACCAAATTTAAATGCCAAGTTTGGCATTTAACCGGTTTTTTTTTTGTTTTGTTTTTGAGCTATGCTGTCCACAGACCCACTCGTGACACACACGCACATGGACCCGTTTGTGAAAATGCTTTTTTGGATTCAGGGGGTCCTAAAACATGTATTTCCGGTGAAAACTCGACATCGAATTTTTGGGTGGAATACAAAACTTCTCTATCCCTATGTACATGTACATACGGGGCTAGAGAAAGTAAAAAGTATGTTTTGAAAAAGGTCCATGTGAGTGTCCAGTATAGCTCAAAAACAAAATGTCCATTAATAATAAATTTGAAATTAAGTTCAGTATCTACCAAGGATGCGGCACGAAGATTTTCAAGAAAATCGCCATACTCCCAAATACCCCTTACATGGAACAATTTAGAAAATTTTGGTTTTCTCAAAAAGGGCTCTAATGATTTTGATTGAAATATCTTATATTAAAGACATTTACAAGATATTTGACTGTCGGTTTAGCCTAGTGTATTCCAGCATTTCCCTATTACTAAGCAATAAGACCGTTTCTACCAATGTTTATCTCGATTAGCATGTAGTGCATAGAAGAATAAACTTACTAACAATAATTTGTTATAGAGATGTAGAGAAAGTCATGTGAATGGAACACATCAGATTGTTTAGTCAACTAATCACTTTCAAAGTTTGTGGAGGTCCTAAGTTCGAATCTCGATTTGGATGAATTACCCGGGGTTTTTCCTTATCCTGATAACAGTAATTTGAGCAATTTTAAGCTGCATGAACCCCGAGCTCATCGGAGTATCATTTCATTCATCGTCCGATATGACCAATCAGATTAAAGAACGTGAAACTAAGATGAGAGAGGTGTTTATTAAATCTAAGGTAGAGAGATTCTTTTTTTTTTTTTTTTTTTTGGTGTACATTAAAACTTCTAAAATATAAATGCAAGGAACGGGTAAAATATATTTAAGGATTTAAATATCGGTTCTACATTCTGATTTTAAAGATTCTCTTTCTCGTTTTACCCCAAAATATAACATCATACTTAATGAGACTGTGTGCAGAGTACACATGTACAAGCGTCTCGGTGCCATTTCACTCAGGCTACCCCGTTTAGTTCAGTGTGAAGCTCATCAAAATCTCGGCTTTACTTAGACTCGATATACTTAATGACTAGTAAAATGTGTTTAAACTGCGAGTTCCGATTATACTGCACAAGACAATCGACGTGCATGCTATTTGTAATTGTAGCATACGTGAGAGGTTGGGCCTGAGATCGGAACAAAAACAAATATGTTAGAAATTATACATTCCAGGAGACGAATCGCGACAATCTAACAAACAAACCCATTTTTACTTTCTCTACACTACTATATACATAGTGTGTAGAGAAGGTAAGGTATTGCACAACAAATTCCATACCGAGATGAAATATATATTTTGAGACGTCCCGAATAAAAAAATACATTTTTTGAAAAATGTCCGTGTGTGCGTGTGTGTCTGGGCAGCATAACTCAACAACGAAAAGATCATTAAATACCAAACTTGGTATTTAAGTTTACTATCCTCTAAGGATGCGACACGAAGATTTTCAAGAAAATCCCCCATCCCAAACTACCATTTACATGGAAAAAATTTCGAAAATTTTGATTTTCCCAAAAATTGTTCTAACGATTTTGGTTAAGATTTTTATATTCCAAAAAATGTATATCTTGAATTTTCTGGGAATAGCCTCTAAATACCTCTTTATTCTGGATGATATATATTGAATTTTGCATAACTGGTAAACCGTAAGACATGGATAAAAATTTACCACACAAAAAATATAGAGCACGTTAAAACACACAATTTAAGTTATATACATTTTTTTCGTGGAGTTGATCGTTTTTGGGATATTCCTTGTTTTTAGTTTCAGCTTTGAAAACCTTATACTTTTCTCATATGGGAATTTCTCAACTCCTGTCCATACAAACAAAGGAACTTTAGTCACAAAGCAACCATCTTTTAATTATCACTTAAGCCGTTTCTCCCTTATTTCGCTTCTACTTACAAGGAAGCAAGTAATAAGACTATTTCTGCTAACTTTTTCTTGATTAGCATGAAGTAGATAGAAGCATAAACTTTTTAACAATAATTTGTTGCAGAGATGTAGAGAAAGTCATGTGAATGGAACACATCAGAGTTTTCCTCTATGTCCAAGCCAGCATTATTTATATGTTAACGAAAGGTGAAATAGGAAAATAATCCACACCACGTTTGTACACTTCAAATCCTTGCCATGCTATCATTCCCCATTATTGTTATCACCTACCTAAGCAGACTGCAGTGTAGTTCTTTATATTTGTGAAACACACAGCTCACACAACTTTTTAAGTTAGGCCACTGTCCACTATGGGGAAACCACATTCACAATGTATACGGAACAATTAATTAAACTACTTACAACAATACGACCAAATCCTTGCTTGCCGCGTTTCTGAAACCCACCAATCACAGGATTCAGGTCAGTGTTGCTAACTGTAGCATAATTACACCTTACTTTCGTTCGCGGGAGCATGCAAATACTGAAGCTGTGCAAAAATAGCATTATTCTGTTTATTCATTTATTTCGAATTTTCCATTAGCTACCTATTAAAAAAGAAATAAATAAATTGGCCGAAGCTGATAGCTCTAGACCTTATCTGCAAGTTGTTATTACTTTCTCTAGCCCGTATGTACAATGTATACAGTGAATAGAGAAGGTACTTGCATTCCATTCAAAACTTCGATGTTGAGATTTCACAGAAAATAACTGTTTTGAGGTCCTCTGAATCAGAAATGCGTGTTTAGAAAAAAGTCCGCGCGTGAGCAGGTGGCAGCATAGCTCAGAAACGAAAAGACCATTAAATACCAACATTTGTATTTATCTTTACTATCTTCCACGGATGCGATGCGAAGATAAAAAAAGGTCCCCCCATCACAAACTACACATTACATGGAACCATTTTGAAGTTTTTTGTTTGTTTTTTTTTTCAAAAATGGTTCTAACGATTTTGATTAAAATACGTATATTAAAGACAAATCACAAATCTCTTTATTCTGGATGAGTAGACAGTCAACGGAGCTGTAATTCAAGTTAGTGCCAATATTCCCCGTCAGACGTCTTTATATTGTCTGATTATCCATTAACCTACAAGCTAGTATAACCCTATTATGAAGGACAAAGTCAACACGATACAGCAAAGTTTCACACAAACAATCACGTTGGCGGGAAGGAAGGCTAGCTGCCATCTTATTACTCATTACCACCAGGTCGCTCATTGGTTGATTTCATACGTTTGGACCAAAAACTAGAAACTGCTGCATCCTGTTGTAGCAAACTGCAATTGGACCAAAAAATAGGACGGAAATTATAAACTATGAAATTATCAGATGTCCCACGATTCAGTTTGTAGTTTAAGACTATTGGATCAAAATATTTGACCGTGGGACTTCGGCTTTAGGAAAATCAGACGAGGTTTTCAGTGTTGGATTGACGGCACAGCAAAGGGTGGAAGCTGACTGTTAGGATAATTAAAATGCTTCCTCCATGTGCCAGCTCTGGATGTTCGATTATGTCGTCAATTCTCTTACTAGTGGAACACGAGTTATCAATAGTTGCTTGTTTTGATTCAAATGAAGTCGTTTTTACTTTCTCTAGCACGTATGTACAATGCACATAGCAGATAGAGGAGATGTTGTATTCCACCCAAAAATTCCATACCGGCGTTTCATCGCCAATAGATGTTTTGGGACCCCCCAAATAAACAAAAAACATTTTTAGAAACATGTCCATGTGTGTCTGTCGGTAGCTTAGCTCAAAAAGACTTAAATATCAAAGATTGTATTTAATTTTTCATATCTTCCAAGGATGCGACACGAAGATTTTCAAGAAAATCCCCCACCCCCAACAACCCTTTACAGGGAACATATTTCGAAAATATGAGTTTCTCAAAAATGGCTCTAATGATTTTGATTAAAATGCCATATGTTTAAGATATTTTCGGGACCAACAAAAGGTATATCTTGAATATTCTGGGAACATCTTCTGAAGACCTCTTCATTCTGGATGATTTTTGTCTGCCTGGTAAACCGTAAAAGATATACAAAAATCTGATGTTTTCTATTCACCTGACTTTCTCTACATTCTGCGACAAATTATTGTTAAAACCCTTATGCTTCCATCTAGTTGTGGCTAATAGAGACAAAATTAGCAGAAATAGTCTTATTTCTTGCTTCCTTGTAAGTAGAAGTGAAATAAGGGAGTACCATAGGTTAAAGTGATAGTCAAAAGCTGGTTGCTATGTGACTGAAATTCCTTTGTTTGTATGGTTAGGAGCTGACAAATTCCTGAATGAGAAAAGTATTTTTTTTCAAAGCTGAAACCAAAAACAAAGAATATCTCAAAAACGATTAACTCCACGTAAAAAATGTATATAACATAAATTGTGTGTTTTAACGTGCTCTACATATTTGTGTGGTAAGTCTTGTCTATCTCTTACGGTTCACTAGTTAGGCAGAATTCAGCAAAATTCACCCAGAATAAACATGTGTTCAGAAGCTATTCCCAGAAAATTCAAGATATACATTTATTTGTCAGCTAAGTATCTTAAATATACGATATTTTAATCAATATCTTTAGAGGTATTTGTGAGAAAATAAAATATTTCGAATGTTTTTCCCTTGTAAAGGGTATTTGGGGTAGGGGGAGTTTCTTGAAAATTTTCGTGTCGCATCTTTGGGAGATACTGAATTAAATATCTAAGTTTGGTATTTAAACGGGTTTTTTGTTTTTGAGCTATGATACTCATACACATGGGCCTTTTTCTAAAAATATTTTTTTTATTCAGGTGGTCCCAAAATATTTATTTCCGGTGAAATCTCGGTATCGAATTTTTGGGTGCAATACAATACCTTCCATATACATAGTACGTATAGATAAAGTAACTATCATGTGACATAAATTGTGTGTTTTAACGAGATCTACATTTTTGTCCATCTCTTGCAGTTTACCAGTTATGAACAATTTAGCAAAATTCACCCAAAATAAACAAGTGTTCAGAAGCTATTCCCAGAAAGCTCAAGAAATACATTTATGTGTAATGTAAATATGTGGAATATACGGTGTTTTAATCAAAATTGTTAGTCATTTTTGAGAAATACAAAATTTTCTAAATTTGTTCCATAAAAAGGATAGTTTGGGGTGGGAGATTTCCTGAAGTCTTCGTGTCATATCCTTAGAAGATACTAAACTTAAATACCAAGTTTGGTATTTTACCAATTTTTCGTTTTTACTTTCTCTACACGTATTATGTACATAGTGTATAGAGAAGGTATTGCATTCCACCCAAAATTTGATACCGAGATTTCACCGGAAATACATGTTCTTGGAACCCCTAGATAGAAAAAAAAAAAAAAAGAGTTTACAAAAAGGTCCGTGTGTATGTGTGTGTGTGTGTTTGGACAACATAGCTCAAAAACGAAAAGACCGTTAAATACTAAACTTGGTATTTAAGTTCGGTTTCTTCCAAGAATGCCACACAAAGATTTTCAAGAAAATCTCCCCACCCCCAACTACCCTTTAAACGGAAAACATTTCTAAAATTTTGATTTTCTCAAAAATGGCTGAAACAATTTTCATTAAAATGTCTTATATTAGAGATATTTACCTGACAAATAATATGTATATCTTGAATTTTCTGGGAATAGCCTCTGAAGGCTACTTTATTCTGGATAAATTTTTCTGAACTTTGCATAACTGATAAACCTTAAGGGATAGACAAACATTTAAAATACAAACATGTAGAGCTAGTTAAAATGCACAATTTATTTTATACAATTTTTTACGTGGAGTTGACCGTTTTAGAGATATTCCTTGTTATCAGTTTCAGTTTTCTTAAAACTTTTCTCCTGGCCATGCAAAGAAACGGATTTCAGTCCCGTAGCAACCACATTTTAAAACATTTGCCTTCGGTTTAGCCTAGTGTATATTAAATTCCTTCTACTTATAAGAAAGCAAGTAATAAGATCATTTCTGTTAATGTTTACTTCGATTAACATGAAGTAGTTGAAAGAATAAGCTTTTCAACAATGATTTGTTACCGAGATGTAGAAAAAGTCACGTGAATGGAACACATCAGATTTTTTAAAACCTGTTTATAATTTTGCACAGCTCTCAGTTATCCTCCTTCTAGTGGACACAGAAGTGCTTTTCAGCGATTTGGGTAAAAAGTGCCGATTTTTGGAGTTCTACTTCAAAAAATGCCGCGTACTTTAAGTAGATATATTTTACAATGGTAGGGCGGATGTAACACATTTTGGACGCCATTTTATAGCGTTGCGCTGGCTAAATGGTACTATGTCAAATTTTAAAGTCATTTTATATTTTCAATTTGTTGTTATTTTCCCGTTTTCAAAATCTATCTTCCCTCACAAAACTACAGATAGAGCTTGAATATATTCCCAAAACACTGCAGAATGTGTCTGCGCAAGTAAGGGCTAGTTAGGTATTTTAAGAAGGCTATGGTTGGTCGCTCTCTTTGGTAGTTATTAAATTCCATTATGATTGCATGACCAGAATTAAAAAGAAAAAAAAACCAATGACGACTTTTCTTTTGGTAAAATTTTAAGCAGAAACATTTAAATAGAAATCAAGAAATGGTTAAATCCACAAAGATAGACCACTTCTTATGTAACCCGGTATTGGTACTTTTATTATTCTGCCATTAGAGCAGCCTTTTAGTTATTGCTCTGTGGAGGTGTAGCCGGGGAGTAAATAGAACCGAAATTATTCCAAAAAGAATTTAAACCTCGGCAATTTTTCGGATTTCAAATCGGAACACATGAATATTTTTAACACTTTCAAATCTGGATCACATATGGAAGTTTTTGATTCTAATAATTATGATAACATAACTTCAGACAGATATAGACCGTTTTTTTCTCTCTCTAAAAATGCATTTCTAAAAATTCAGGGGTTATGTACTCCGTACCAACTTTTCAGACACACGGACACTTTTCTAAAAATGTTTTTTCTGGATTCAGGGGTCTCAGAAATTTCTCAAACGAGATTTCACCGGAAACACATGTTTTAGGACCCCCTGAGTAAAAACAACATTTTTAGAAAACATGTGTGTATGTGTGTGGATAGCATAGCTAAAAACGAAAGTGTCCGTTAAATACCAAACTTGCTATTTAAGTTCGGTATCCTACAAGGATGCGTCACAAAGATTTTCAAGAAAATCCCCCCCCCCCCAATTACCCTTTACATGGGGAAAAATTCGAAAATATTGATTTTCTCAAAAATGACTAACGATTTTGATTAATATATCGTATATTAAAGATATTTACATGCCATATAAAATGTGTATCTTCAATTTTATGGGAATATCCTCTGAAAACATGTTTATTCTGGATGAATTTTGAGGAATTTTTCATAATTGGTAAGCCGTAAGAGGTAGACAAAAACTAACCTAATAGAAAGCGTAGAGCACATTAAAACACACAATTTATGTTATATACATTTCTTTCGTGGAGTTCGTCGTTTTTGAGACATTTCTTATTTTTGGTTTCTGCTATGAAAACGTATACATTTCTCATACAGGAACTTGTCAGCTCCTATCCATATAAACAAAGGAACTTCATTGTCATAGCAACCAGCTTTTGACTATCACTTTAACCTATGGTAGTCCCTTATTTCGCTTCTACTTACAAGAAAGCAAGTAATAAGACTATTTCTGCTAATTTTTTCTGATTAGCATGAAGTAAATAAAAGTATAAGCTTTTTAAGAATCATTTGTTGCAGGGATATAGAGAAAGTCATGTGAATGGTACACATCAGATTTTTACTTTCTCTATACGCACTATGTACATAGTGTATAGAGAACGTATTGCACTCCACCCAAAAATTCGATACCGAGATTTCACCGGAAATATATGTTTTAGGGTCCCCAATATCAAAAAAAAGAAAAGCATTTTCACAAAAAGATCCGCGCGCGCGCGCGCGTGTGTGTGTAACTGTGAACACGACAACTCAAAAACGAAAAGTCAGTCAAATACCAAACTTGGTGTTTAAGTTCAGTATCTTCCAGGGATGCGACACGAAGATTTTGAGAGAAGTCCCCCCACCCGCAACTATCCTAAACATGGAACTTTTTTCGAAAATTTTGATTTTCTCAAAAATGACTAACGATTTTGATTAAAAGTTCGTATATTAAAGATATTTACCTGACAAATAAACTGTATATCTTGAATTTTCTGGGAATAGCCTCTGAAGAGTAGTTTATTCTGGATGAAATTTACTGCATTTTGAATAACTGCTAAACCGTAAGAGATCGACAAAAACTTACTGCACAAAAAATGTAGAGCACATTAAAACACACAATTTGTGTTACATACATTTTTTTCGTGGAGTTCGTCGTTTTTTAGACATTCCTTATTTTTGGTTTCTACTACGAAAAATTAATACTTTTCTCATACAGGAACTTGTCAACTCCTATCCATATAAACAAAGGAACTTCATTGACATAGCAACCAGCTTTTGACTATCACTTTATCCTACGGTTGTCCCTTATTGCGCTTTTACTTACAAGGAAGTAATAAGACTATTTCTGCTAATTTTTTTCTGATTAGCATAAAGTAAATAGAAGTATAAGCTTTTTAAGAATAATTTGTTGCAGGGATATAGAGAAAGTCATGTGAATGGTACACATCAGATTTTTTTTTCGTGGAGTTGACCGTTTTTGAGATATTCCTTGTTATTGGTTTCAGATTTAAAATACTTATACTTTTCTGATACGTGAATTTGTCAACTCCTGTCCATAAAAACTAAGGAACTCCAATCACATAGCTACCAGTTTTTAAAGATTAGAGTATCGATTTAGATGGCACTCCCTTATTTCCTGTCTGTTTACAATATGCTTTTTAACAATACTTTATTGCAGAGATGTAGAGAAAGTCATGTGAATGGAACTCATCAGTTTTTTCTGCACAGAACTTTTAAGCGTGTATCTCTGGTGAAATCTCGGTATCGAATTTTTGGGTGGAATGCAATACCTTCTCTATACACTATATATATAGTGTAGAGAAAGTAAAAATAGCATAATGCGCAGTTATTCCTTGTGCCATTTTATAAGTCATATATATGTTGTTTTTTTCAATTTTTATTTTATGTTGATGGGAAGAAGAAAAAAAAAAAAAAAAAAAAAAAAAAAAAAAATATGATCGTTGTTCGTGGCAAATGAAAAATTCCAAACTATGCTTTTAACAGCTCGAAAATTATTCTACTTGCTCAATACACCAAGGAATATGCATAAATTACAAACGTTTTTAATACATAACTTATCTTTTCAGGACATAAAGTAGCATAACAATTTTACAGCCTATCTGAGTGTGAGTAGCGTGTCTACCTCACATTCAACAGGCCGCGAGTTCGAATCTCGCTTAGGGTGAGTTACCCGGATAAGGTTTTCTCTCTCTTTACTCCATGGACCCCGAGATCATTTCACCAATTCCATTTCAATATGACTAATCAGGACGTTAAGCTAATAAATAAATAAATAAATAAATAAGTAAATAACAGTTTTTTGCTTTGTTATGCACTTATATCGTGTAAGAAAAATATCGCCACCTTAAATAAATTAATTTTGTCAAATTCGTATTCTTTGATTTCAGCTTTAAAATGATATTTTACATGTTGCCAATCTTCAAAGATAGAAAAAAAATTAAGTGTCTCAAGCAAAATTATGTAGAGATCCAAATGATGACCAGTACCTCAACAGACAGATACAGCTGATGTTTTATGAAGTAAATGCGCATACATACGAGTCTATACTAAAAACAATTTATAAAGCTATACGGTCCAGGAGCAGGGATTCGTTTTAGCTTTTTTGGTCAACTACTTATTTTCAAAGTTGTGTATAATTTCGTACAGTACTACTGTGAGCTATATTATTTTTAATAAATAATTACAACGTACTGCCACTAACTTAGAAACTAATTATTCGACAAAAAATGTTTGTGGCAATACGTGATATAATTCGGTACGGCAATATGTTCATACAATGTGGTATTATTGCTATGGTACTTAAACTATTTCTTGTGTAATGGTTATGTCTGTATTTATTTGAAAGGTGGAGGTTATTACTTTCTCTACACGTACTATGTACATAATGTATTGAGAAGGTATTGCAATCCACCCAAAAATTCGATACCGAGATTTCACCGGAAATATATGTTTTTAGAGTCACCTGTATCCAAAAAAAGTATTTTCAGAAAAAGGTCCGCGCGTGTGTGTGTCTGTGAACACTTTGACTCAAAAATGAAAAGTCGGTAAAATACCAAACTTGGCATTTAAGTTTAGTATCTTCCAGAGATGCGACACGAAGATTTTGAGAAAAATCCCCCACTCCAAACTATCCTTTACATAGAACTTTTTTCGAAAATTTTGATTTTCTAAAAAATGGCTTTAACGATTTTGATTAAAATATCGTATATTAACGATATTGCCTGACAAATAAAATGTTTATCTTGAATTTTCTGGGAACTGCTAAACTGTAAGAGATAGGCAAAAACTTACCATACAAAAAATGTAGTTCACGATAAAACACACAATTTATGTCAAATACATTTTTTTCGTGGAGTTGATCGTTTTGGAGATAGGCCTTGTTATTGGTTTCAGCTTTGAAAAACTTGTACTTTTCTCATACAGGAATTTGTCAACTCCTGTCCATACAAACAAAGGAACTTCAGTCACTTAGCAACCAGCTTTTGACTATCACTTTAACCTATGGAACTCCCTTATTTTGCTTCTACTTACAAGAAAGCAAGACTAATTTTCGATTAGCATGAAGTAAACAAAAACCTGGACTTTTAACAATAATTTGTTGTACAGATGTAGAGAAGTCATGTGAATGCAACACATCAGATTTTTTTTTTATGCACACTGGGTGGTATGAAAAAGAAAATGAGACGCATCTTATGAGACACCGCTAGCAGAAAATGTGAGACGCTGCTAGTCTTGAGACGTGTCTCGCTGATTTCGTTTGAATAAAAATGTTCCCTCCGAAGTGAGACGCGCTATCTGCGTCTCAGTTACGTGCCGCTGTTATCTGTATGTAAACAGGTCAACAATGTATTGTTGCAGGATGGAACGGGTTTATTTCAGCACTAATGAATCAATATATACTGTCAAAATGGAGAAGAAAACATTACCTTTTAATTGTGTTTCGCGGAATAAAATCGTAGTTGTCAGAAAATTAGAACTTTGCAATGACCGTATAAACAAGATCTAGGAAAAAGTCTTGTCAGGGATTATAGCGGCATTTATTTAGGAAAATACACAATGTGAAAAGCAGAACACAACAAAAAATATTATGTTCCATTCACATGACTTTCTCTAGCTGTTCCACACACAAACCATTATTTTATCTACATCATACTAATCGATATAAACATAAGCAGAAGTCTTATTATTTTCTTCTTTGTGAGTAGAAGGGAAATTAGTAATATACTAGGCTAAAGCATACCCAAAACCTTTAAAAACTGATCGTTATGTGAAACAGAAGTTCGGTTTGCTTTGCATGGCAAGCAGCAAAACTAGAAGGACGAAACGAAGTAGGCTTCCTGTTTTTAGAACAGTTATCGTACTTGAAACCAATAACAAGGAATATCTGGAAAACGGTCAACTTTAAAAGAAAAACATATATGACATAAATTATGTACTTTAACGAGATTACATTATTTGTGTAGTAAGTTTTTGTCTATCTCTTTATCAGTTATACAAAATTCATCCAGAATAATTCTGGAGCCTATTCCCAAAATATACAATAATAATTCTGATGCAAATACCTTTAATATACGGTATCTTAATCAAAATTTTCAAGAAAGACAAAAATTTCACATATTTTTCATATAAACGGTAGTTTGGGTGGAGGGATTTTCTTCAAAAACTCCATTTCCCACCCTTGGAGGATACAAAACATAAATATCAAGTTTGGTATTTGCAATTTTTACTTTAATCTATTTAATTTAATAATTAATAAACAAGAAAAATCATTTCAATGAATAAAAATTCCCTTTGAGCTCAGCTGCCTCCCCCCCCACACCGACCTATTTCTAACTTTTTAAATCAGGGGACCTCAAAACATATTACGGTGAAATCTCGACATCGAATTTTTGGGTGGAATATAATACCTTCTCCACCTATTATGTACTTTATATGTACATACATACTAGCGAAAGTAAAAAGCAAATACTTTACAAAGAACAAGCCTGTACACACGAAAGAATAGAAAATAGGTTCTTCAACTTGATAAGAGATACAAATTCTCTGAAAACAGTGAAAATTAAGAAAAAAACATTAAAAGAGTATTATTTTACATATCAATTATTTATTTAGTTTACTTTGTAATAGTCATGCTTCTATAAAAAGATGACAAAGATGAACGTGAGCAGTACTTTTGTACGTTCCTCAAAATAGGTTTTTGCACTCCGTAACACAGGGTTTACTCTACATGCGCTCGAATGGTCAGCACTCTAGCTTCTCACCCAAAGGTCCCGGGTTCGATTTTCGTCTGTGGCAGAGAATTCTTTTTTAACTACAACCATCTTCTATACCTACAGAGTCTATAAGTATGCGCGCGCGGGTGTGTGTGTGTGTGTGTGTGTGTTTAATGTGTGTACAACTAAAAAACGTCGTTAAAAACCTTACATTTCAGCGAAAAATCACCTGCAGTTGTTTCTAAACTGAAGCCCTCGACATGACTACAGAACTTAAAGGCGGTTTTATAAATGAAAAAAATAACGACAATTATTCTAATCTTTGCTCCTTTGCGTAAAGCTATATCTGTTGTTCCTGTTGCTTCGGGATGAAAATGTTGTACAAGCCACTGCACATTTTGCATTAATCTTGAAGTTCGTTATAATTTAGTTCTTCAGAATCCCCCCTGATTTAATAAAGAATCCTTCTGCACTCATAAAACACTAAAACTGGTACCAAATCTGCACACAATTTGTCATAATAAGCTGCGTCTCAAGTGTTGAGACACCTTCGGAGGTGACTCAAAAAATTATGAGAAAGTGAGACGCGGCTACTTTGTATTCATTCCAAAACCTTAGACGCCTCTCATTACGTAACCGCGTGAGACGTTGGTCGCGATCAAGGTCACCTTCATCTTGAGTCGTCGAGTTTTATTCATACGAAAGTGAGACGCGTCTCGAAAATTGCAAGTTTTGAGACGCGTCTCATCTTTATTCATACCACCCATTAAAACTTCTAAAATATAAATACAAGGAACAACTATGATGTTCAAGAATTTAAATAACGACTTTATAAGCATTTATTTTGATTATCCATTTCTGATTTTAAAGTTCTATTTCCCGTTTTTCTCCAAAATATAATTTCATACCTAATAAGACTTTGGAAGTATTACCACGTTTCTATGGGGAATTGAAATAGATGTGAGTCCAATTCCATTTCAGACGATCCTTGTTTCACATGTTAAACTCATTATGAATTGAGATCGTTTTGAGAATAAATTTATTCATCCATTTGTTGGCCAACTTGGAATTGCGTTGGCGAACCTCAACATATATTTGTCATTTGTATATTTTAAGAAGGTTGAGAAGTTAAATTAATTATATTTTAAAATGCACTGCAAACTATAGAAACCATAAAACTAGTTCTATCGTAATCTAACACAGAGGAACAAACGAAAAGCATTAACATAATACTGCCGCGTGAAACGAGTATAGCAGAAAAAGTTTCATTATCGTACGCAAAACGATTTGAATATGGAGGTATTTCCATGCAACATATTTCGTTCTGATCTCATTGCGAGACCACTTTATAAGAGGATCGGATCCAATATTCAATAAAATTTGAATCCACGTTTCCATGCAATATTCCATACGGTAAGCGTACTCAAACCGATTTCAATTCCCCATGGAAATGTGGTATATGTAAGCAAAAGTTCAATGCCATGTGACGCTCCTTTTTCCGTTTCATTTGGCAGCCTTTGAGTTCACGTTAAGCAAAGTTCATCATAATCAACTTTAATGGCTTATAACATGTGTTTAAAACTTTAATTCCCGTTGCACTTTACAAGGCAGACTTTTTAAATACGTGAGAATTTAGCACTAAGAGCGGAACAAAAACAAATAGGTACTTTAAAAATGATGCATTCCAGGAGAAGAAATACGATAGTCTAGCCAAACAAGGCTTTTTCCTGTGTAATACCAAGTCAGCCAGGATGGTTATCTGCTAAGTGAACAGCCATTACAGTTATTACTTACCTTGATGCAGTGAATGCAGACAGCAGAGTGCAAGTTCTTTGTCGAATATCACCTTTTACTATGAGCAAGTCACAATGAATACGGACGGGTCAAGGAAGTAAATTCGTTATAACAATGCGACCAATTCCTTTGTTAGTTGCCGCGTTTTTAAAATCAAACCAATCGTAGGATTCAGGTCAGTGTTACCAACTGTAGCATAATTATACCTGTACCACACTTTCGTTCGCGATAGCATGCGAGTAATAATTCCGTTATGCTATGCAAAAGTAGCATAATTTTTTTTAACGCCCTATAACCTGGTTGGTCATATAGGACAATGAACGAAATTGGTGAAATGATGCTCAACTGATCTCGGGGTCCATGGAGCTTACAGTTACTCGACATTCGTTTTCTCAGGATAAGGGAAAACCTCGAGGGAAAATAAAAAAAAAAACTCTCGATCTTATCTGCAAACTGTTATATTATTGTTTTAATTCCTCCCCCTCCCCCCTCTCTCTCTCTCACTCTCTCTCTCTCTTTGAAGCACAGAACACGGAAAGAGGAGAACAAAAACCTTAGCTGTTTTTCCAAAAAATCTTATGTGTACCATTAACATGACTTTCTCTATATCCCTGCAACAAATTATTCTTAAAAAGCTTATACTTTTATTTACCTTCTGCTAATCAGAAAAAAATAGCAGAAATAGTCTAATTACTCGCTTCCTTGTAAGTAGAAGCGAAATAAGGGACAACTGTAGGTTAAAGTGATAGTCAAAAGCTGGTTGCTATGTCAATGAAGTTCCTTTGTCTATATGGTTAGGAGTTGACAAGTTCCTGTATGAGAAAAGTATACGTTTTTCATAGCAGAAACCAAAAATAAGGAATGTCACAAAAACGACGAACTCCACGAAAAAAATGTGTATAACATAAATTGTGTGTTTTAAAGTGCTCTACATTTTTTGTGTAATAAGTTTTTGTCCATCTCTTACGGTTTAGCAGTCATTCAAAATTTAGTAAAATTCATCCAGAATAAACTACTCTTCAGAGGCTATTCCCAGAAAATTCAAGATATACATTTCATTTGTCAGGTAAATATGTTTAATATCCGAAATTTTAATCAAAATCGTTAGAGCCATTTTTGAGAAAATCAAAATTTTCGAAAAAAGTTCCATGTAAAGGGTAGTTGGGGGTGGGGGGGGGTTTCTCAAAATCTTCGTGTCGCATCCCTGGAAGATACTAAACTTAAATACCAAGTTTGGTATTTTACCGACTTTTCGTTTTTGGGTTATCGTGTTCACAGACACACGGACACACACACACGGACACACACACACACACACGGACCTTTTTGTGAAAATGCTTTTTTTGGATATTGGGGACCCTAAAACATATATTTCCGGTGAAATCTCGGTATCGAATTTTTGGGTGGAGTACAATACCTTCTCTATACACTATGTACATAGTACGTATAGAGAAAGTAAAAATATATTGCACCTACTTTGAGCTTGTATAATAGGAATGTCTATTCGCCTAAGGAGATAAAAAAGTCCATTTTGGTTAGCAGAATACATTTTAATCACAATTCTACAGGATAGGAGTACAATAGACAGTTACCTATTCTAGAGAAGCGTTGTCTTATCCCGATCTAAGACAAGAAATACATATCTCTTGTAATCGTAATACACGCTTACTATGACAATTTGGGCATGATCCAAATTTACTCGGGCTTCAAGCCAGGAAAACTTCAGCTCTTATTTCATAATCCAAACTATACAAATAATTATTTTCTGAATATTGAACTCCCTATGATAAATATTTTTGATTAATTCAACACCTTCTGTAATGTAATTTTGTGTAAAATAATTGTTTTAAATAACAATTTTGGGAAAAAAAGTCCTAAGTAAATGTAGAAAAGTATCCAAAAATGGCATGTTTTAAATGCATAACTGCCCACTCATTAGGAAGTAATCTAACACAGTACTTAATCCAACGCCAAATATTTTTAAAAATGTTGTAATGTACACATTTCAGTAGAAGACTGAAAATGTTGGAAGAGCAGGGGGAAGCCCATGTCACACTTAATAGATAATAAAGGCTCGAGAGGAACTCTGAAGTCAATTGCAAAGTATTTACTTTCTCTATACTCACTATGTACATAGTGAATAGAGAATGTATTGCACTCCACCAAAAAATTCGATACCGAGATTTCACCGAAAATATATGTTTTAGGGTGCCCTGTGTCCAAAAAAAGTATTTTCAGAAAAAGGTCCGTGTGTGTGTGTGTGTGTCCTTGTGTCAGTGTGTCCGTGTGTCTGTGAACACGATAACTCAAAAACGAAAAGTCGGTAAAATACCTAACTTGGTATTTAAGTTTAGTATCTTCCAGGAATGCGACACGAAGATTTTGAGAACAGTCCCCCCACCCCAAACTACCCTTTACGTGGAACTTTTTTCGAACATTTTGATTTTTTATAAAATGGCTCTAACGATTTTAATTAAAATATCGTATATTAAAGTTATTAACCTGACAAATAAAATTATATTTTGAATTTTCTGGGAATAGCCTCTGAAGACTACTTTATTCTGGATGAATTTTTCATAACCACTAAACCGTAAGAGATGGACAAAAACTTTACCCACAAAAAATGTAGAGCACGTTAAAACACACAATTTATGTTATATACATTTTTTTTTCGTGGAGTTGATCGTTTTTGAGATATTCCTTTTTCTTGGTTTCAGCTTTGAAAAACTTTCTCATACAGGAATTTGTCAACTCCTGTCCATACAAACAAAGAAACATCAGTCACATAGCAACCAGCTTTTGGTTTTCACTTTAACCTATGGTACTCCCTTATTTCGTTTCTACTTACAATAAAGCAAGAAATAAGACTATTACTGCTAATTTTTCTCGATTAGCATGAAATAAATAAAAGATAAGCTTATTAACAATAATAATTTACAGAGGTATAGAGAAAGTCATGTGAATGGAACACATCAGATTTTCCTGATTAGCATAAAGTAAATAGAAGTATAAGCTTTTTACGAATGATTTGTTGCAGGAATATAGAGAAAGTCATGTGAATGGTACACATCAGATTTTTTTTAATTGCGTTTAACATCCGCTTTTACTACTATGGCATCTCAGGCAATGACACATAATACATGGAATGAAGATGGAGTACCGGTGGAATACGATGGCGGGGGAAACCGGGGAACCCGGAGAAAACCCGCCTCTGTGCCGCTTTATCCACCACAAATCCCATATGAAGTCGCAGGGATCGAACCTGTTGTGTGAGGCGAATGGTCTAACCACTCGGCCACGATGAATATAACGTTAAAATGTAAAATAGAGTTACTATTTGTTCTTTAGATAGTAGGAGGGGAAAGAAAAGCAGATAAGTATAATTTTTAAGCCTGTTTCTAATTCTGCAATCTTTCATTAATCTTTCGTCCTAAAGGTTAGAACGATTTTAAATCCAGTAGTGATATTTATGATGTGTGTCATAAAATAATTTGCTGGTAACATAGGTACAAGTATGGTTGGGGGGGGGGAGACAAATCTACACCCTCATGTCATTCTGGCCGGGGACTTCAATGCCAAGCATCTGCATTCATCGCATGGTAGATGCGGACCCTCAGCTCAGGGTACAGGGCCCCACCATTCACGAGGTCGAGGACGGGCAACTGTTATTCACTTCGCGATATTATCCAGCAATTTCCCTCTCATAAACCGCTCACTTCATCCTAACCACAATCCCGTGTTAGCTGTGGTTGCCAGCCACACCGAAGTCGATTGGAAATGCGTTAGGGTTTGCCTCATGACTCCATCCACCCGAACTCTACCTCCAGAGGCTACATCCACTGCGAACTGTTCATAACCTCACTGTTGTCACCCTAGTTCCCATGTACACGGACGTCCTCCTATTAAACCCCTGCTATTCCGCCGTTCCCGGGCAGCCTGCACACTATCAGCGTCGCAGCAGCCACACAGCGAGCGCCCTGACAAGCAAACATTCTCATGGGGCAGATAAAAATGTGATTTTGTAATGTCAAAACAAGTAGTTATACAAATTTTTATAACGCGAGTGCGATTACTTCGCTAGTTATTGACATATTAATAAGAGCGTGGGAGGGAGTGATGTTTGGTTTCATATGAGAAGAAATCAAATTTCTTACCTTAATTGAAGCTTCTCGGGAGTATTGCCTACATTATCACATAGTGCTTTCTTAAAGCAATAATACGTTGTGTTTTGGAAATGGTTTTGGTTTTTTATCTGATAGTCCAGCCAGCAGCCAACCGTACTGGAAGGAGTACGTGAGAAATGTGAAAATGGGGCAGTTATTAGGTGTGGATGGCGTACAGTAAAATTATGTTTTACACACTTTTTTGTGGCATACCATTACTGCAAGTCAATGTTCGGGAATAATAACCGGATTTGGAGAAGTGTAGTGCCCACATTTCCGTTAGGACGTGGTTCAGCCCTAGCAAGAATGGGTACACGTCTAACACACCTTCGGACTGCCCTCGGCCCGCTAAGTGCTCATCGTCGTCGTCGTCGTCGCTGTCACACTTAAAATTAACATCGCGTTTCCATGATAGCTCAGTGGTAAGAGCAACCAGGAGATCTTTGTTTCAAATCCCGGCTATGCCATTGAATTTTTCAGCCTGGCTCTGCTTTTCCTTTCTAACATGATGTTATGAACACTTAACAATAACTGAGACTAAATTTTACAAAAATTACACAAAAAATGCTAATGCACAGAACATTAGTCTGGACAGAAACTTTAGATGATGCACTGTTTTCTCCCTAAATATTAGGAATTATCTGACTCGCCAATTTAAATTAACCTTACAATAATAATGCCTATTCCAGATTCTAATGTTATTCCTTTTTTTTTTTTTTTCATAGTTGACTTACCCTCCCCATATTTAGGGCTGACAACCCCATAGGACTAACAAGCGGATGCCTAGGGGTCAGAAGCCTGTCAGGAAGCCAATGACTGAAGTTACAGAATGGAGAACTTGGAACGAGTGGTTGGCCCGTAGCCAGGCATGAGCGAGAGGAAATGGATATGATATGCAAGTGAAATGGATCGTAGGAAAGGCGATGATGGAGCAATTGGTAGAATGAGTGGCGGGGTAAACCGGAGGACCCGGAGAAAACCCGCCCAGATGCCGCTTCATCCACGACAAATCCTACATGTGGACGCTTGGGATCGAACCCGTGCCGCCTAGGTGGGAGGTGAGCAGTCAAACCACTCGGCCACGGCACTGCCCTAATTTCATTCCTTCCTTTTTAAATAGAAGTCAGCGCATTACGTCAGCTCTGAAGTTCTTCAGCACATTGGCTTAGTTAATTATTAAAATAACTCCATTTTCTTTATATTTTATTTATTTTTTTTAGTAGTGTTTAACTCCCACTTTAATTACTTATGGTGGTACCGCAGGCGGTATATTTTATTTAGGTAGCTTAATCTACCTTACCCATAAATTCAATAGAAATCCTGCCAAAATTATGTGAACCTGTTCATATCCATGGACACAATTAATTTGTCAATTTTATACTATGGAGAAAAAAAAAAATCTTGTGTTCCATTCACATGACTTTCTCTACCTATTCTGCAACAAACTGTTCTTACAAATGTTTATCTTTCAGTCTACGTCATGATAATCGAGATAAACATTAACAGAAATGGTGTTTTTACTTACTCCTTTGCAGGTATTTCTTTGTGATGAAATTGAAATTCTGTTCTCTTTACTTGATCAAGAGCAAGAAAAATTAAAAGTCTGATTTGTTCCATTCACGTGATTTTCTCTACATCTCTGCAACAAATTATTGTTAAAAAGCTTATGCCTTTATTTACTTCATGCTAATCGAGAAAAAATTAGCAGAAATAGTCTTATTACTTGCCTCCTTGTAAGTAGAAGCGAAATAAGGGAGTACCATAGGTTACAGCAACAGTCAAATCTTTTAAAAGCTGGATAACAGCAATAGATCAAACCAGATGAAGTACCCATTTTCTTCTTCTTCCTCTTCTCTTTTATACGCTTATTTTGATTTTCTTGTTTTCTTTTTGTGTATATTGGTTACTGAAGACAAACAAGGATATGTTGTTATGTTTAGAAGTGGTTGCTAATATGTATTTTCACTATTACTTCAGAATTAGTTTCAAAGAATTACTTCATCATCAGCTGATTACAACTGGTTGGCTCTCTTCTGATGGTTACATTTGTCTCTTAGTCCTCTGGCGGTGCTTCTACGAATTTAGTGATCAGACTTTTGTCTATTGGATGTTGAAGTTAATTAATCTTGGGTGAAATTTCCAAAGAAATATTTTCTCAATAATATTTAAATTGGTTTTTGTGCCTGCCTAACAAGTGATGTGGTGCTAACAATTTCATGTCCTTGTATCCAAAAATGTGCTGCAACTACTGATTTTTCTTATTCCCTGGATTTGATGTTTTTAAAGTGTTCCTTAAGCCTCGTTTCTATGTTTCACTTAGTTTGACCTGTATAGATTTGAGCAATTCTTTTCAATTTATTCTATACATCTCAAATTTTTTATGAGCCAGCATTTTTTACTTTCTCTAGCCCCAATGTACAATGCACATAGGGATAGAGAAGGTACTGTAATGCACCCAAAAATTTGATGTCGAGATTTCGCCGGAAATACATGTTTTGGGGTCTTCTGAGTCCGAAAAAAGTATTTTTAAAAAAAAAGGTCCATGTGTATGTGTGTGTGTCTGTGGACAGTATAGCCCCAAAACGAAAAAACTGTTAAATACCAAACTTGGTATTTAGGTTTAACATCTTCCAAGGATGCAACACAAATATATTAAAAATATCCCCACCACAAACTACCCTTTACATGGAAACATTTTCGAAATTTTTGAATGACTCCAACAATTTTGATTAAAATCCTGTATATTAAAGCTATTTATATTCCGAAATAACATGTATATCTTAAATTTTCTGGGAATAGCCTCTGAAGACCTCTTTATTGTGGATGAATTTTGCCAAATTTTGCTTTACTGCTAAAGCATAAGAGATAGACAAAAACTCACTACATAAAAACTGTAGATCATGTCAAAACATATAATTTTTGTCCTTTATGTTTTTGTTGTGAAGGTAACCATTTCGGAGATATTCCTTGTTATTGGTTTCAATTGTAAAGTACTTAAACTGTTCTCAGACAGGAAGTGTCTGTTTTTCTTATGTTCTATTCCTGGCCAAGCAGAGAAGCGATTTGCAATGACAATCGCATAACGATAGCTTTTAAAACATTTTACTACCACTTTAACCTAGTGCATTCCTTAATTCCCTTCTACTCATAAGGAACTAAGTAATAAGAGCATTCTGCTAGTGTTTATTTCGATTATTATCATTATGGAGAGAGAAGAATAATCTTTTGTAGGAAGTTTGTAGAGCAGCTAGAGAAAGTCATGTGAGTGTAGCACATCAGATTTTTCTTTTTGGTTTGCTTTTATGAGGAATTATATGTTGAATTTATTTTCTGGGATGAGTGCTATGTTGCTTTTTTTAAAATCTTCTGAAATTTTTTATGTGCCCATTGATGGAAAATTTTGAACATCAGATTTTGTTTTTGTGGTTTGAGGATTGTATTTTCTTTTATCAGTTTTGCTGCTTGAATTTTCTGATCAACCTACCCACCATTCCTTTTTTGTAACCATTTATTCCCACTGTTTTTAAGATTTCATGGTATTCTTGGTTGTATTCCTAAGATGCTCTTTCACCAATCTGTAGGTGAAACTGTTAAAACCTGCAACTTTGTGTGATGGGGGGGGTGTAATTATTGTTTTTATATAATTGTTAGTATAGGTGTTCGTTCTCTGTATTCCAAAGGTTAAGCTATTGTTCTTCTTTAGAATTTTTAGGTTCAGGCAGGGGAGTTGATTATTCACTTCTATTTCCATGGTGAATTTAATGTTGTTAATTTGCAGATTCTATAATTTCAGAGCATTTTGCAACCACTTCTAACCTATTATAGTTAATTTTTTCATTATGCTTCCAATTCAAAATTGAAGGATATATTGACATTACTTAAACTGACATTACTTCTTCTTGATTGAGACCTGCTCTATAATTAGCAATGAGGTAGACCAATTGGGACAATGTGAAAGTCACATCTGCATCCACAAGAAATCAACATTATATTGTGTGATATTTGTGGTTTCTTCAACCATCTTTTGCATAGTATTATTTCAGTTATTTTTCTTTCTTTATATTGTCCTGAGTGCGGTAATTAACTTTTTGTTTAAATGTGTTACATAATCATTTCCAAATGCGTAAAAAAAAAAAAAAAATGTTCGGCAATTGGAGATAAGCAACCTAATGTTGTGAAGATAAACTAACAAACCACAGGCAAGGCCAAATATTTTAGCTGGTAGTCATATAAAACTCAGGATACAGAAAGCCATTTGTAATGAATATAATCATTACTCTGAAGGGAAAGTGTTAGGTGTAATAATCCTATTTATTAATGACGACTTCATGGTGTACAACCAAGTTAAATTGGAATCATGAAAATCTGAGCTTTCAACCATCTTAACTCTGTGGTCAAGATGGAACCGATGCTTGGATTTTTATGACTCCAAATCAACTTGGTTGTTATCCTGTAAAGTCATTATTAATAACCAAAACTGAGAAAGCTTCAGATCTTTAATTGTATTTATGTTATTCAAAACAACGATACTGCAGTACCAGTCTTTATTGATCAAATATTCTCACACCACAGATAAAATAATTAAATTAAAATGTCTTTTATTAGTGATTTTACCAACAAGTGAGACAAATGTCAAATTAATCTAAAATAACAACAGTGCTTTTTTCAGTCATACCACACTTTTAAAAGTATTATTATTATTATTATTATTATTATTACAGTGGTTAATATATGCAAGTCCCTAATTACATACAACTGCATGGTTATGTTGCACAGACATTTTTCAACTGCACAAATCACATAATATTCATAAAGGCAAAACATAATCACTATGCATGCACCTTTTCTTGGGCGCTAGTTTTATGTGGAAGCAAAAGCTGGGGGAAGGTTGCCCATGTCTTTTGGGAGGGTTAACTAAAGAAAGTTTCTTTCTTTGAGACCCTCAATGATAATTTATCATAAACCAGCTGAATTATTAAATGAAACACAGTGCATGTGTGTGAACTCTGGGATCTACAGTCGGAATGGAACCTTAGCACTGAGGCCAGTAGATATCAGAGTGTATAACATACTCCATGTCAATGTTGTTGCCCTGCTCTGATTCCAAAGTTGCACAAAACCTACTGAATGAAGACTAGGGACCCAAGCACCCAAGAAAAGGCACATGCATAGTGTAATGTTCATGAAAAAAAGGTTTTTTTCCAGATGGTCAGCCTACTCTGTTTTTTAAAATGCTGATAAGAGTTACACGAGTGTAAGCTTCAAAATAAGTTGTTAAACAGATTTTTGAGGAACAGTGCTGTCTGGCCAACTGAATGCTTAAATAAATATGCAATGATAGCAGAGAAACAATAAAGTTAAAAGACAGCGTAAATGGCATAACCATCAGTCATTCACACCCTAAAACTATTTTCAGATAAATCTGCTCTCTCAGGTTTAAAATAATTCTTTACAGATTTCACTGCATTGTTATAAATTTGCTAATATTTACTTTTTACTTTTATTTATTTTTAATGTTAAAACTCTTCTGAGATTTCTGGAGAAAAATTTGTTGATTCCACTAATTATATAGAAATGAGGTGGGAGGAGTGATTGGAAGATGAATCTCTGTTCAAAATCAAATGATTTTTATTTTATTAACTTTAGTTCTTCTTCTTGACAATCATCAAGTACACTTTTAAATAAGTTAGGAATTTAACTTTGACATTTGCAAGAGTTTATTAAAGTTTAGTGTTATTGGATTGTACATTTATCAACAGATATGGAGAAATCTTGAGCTCATGGCATAGTTTTCTGATATTAGTTATGTTATAACATGCTAATCATTATAGCAATTAGTTTGAGATATAAAATCTGACAGGTTAGTGGCCAAAATTGGAAATTAAAGTGTGAAATTGAATTGAGTTTTATTTATGGATGCTCATTAACAGCTATGCTTCTCAGCATCCCATTATATATTGCACATGACAGACCACTTGATTTTGCTCAAAGGCCTCTTCATCAAGCTTGAGGTTCTTTCATGTGCTGTAAATCTTAGACATGGAACGAATGGCTTTACTTCCCTTCCAGAGGAAGCTATGCTAAAGATTTTTAGGCTCTCTGCCAGGCATGAACCTATGACCGGGAACCAGAAGCTAGCATGTTACCCTTAGATATTACAAAGTGATGTATCTGATGGGTTCAACATATGGTCCTTTTGTTATTACTATGTTTTATGCCTATTTTTACTTTCTCTGCACCCAAAAATTTGATACCAAGATTTCACCGGAAATAGACATTTTAGGGTACCCATGTATCCAAAAAAGCCTTTTTATTAAAAGGTGTGTGTGTGTGTCTGTGAACATGATAACTCAAAAACAAAATGTTGGTAAAAAACCTAACTTGGTATATAAGTTTAGTATCTTCCAAGGATGTGACAAGAAAATTTTGAGGAAAATCCCCCCACCCCAAACTACCCTTTACATAGAAAAATGTTCGAAAATGTTAATTTTTTAAAAAATGGCTCTTAATGATTTTGATTAAAACATTGTTTATTAAAGATATTCACACAACAAATAATATGCACATCTTGAATTTTCTGGGAATAGCCTTTGAAGACCTCTTTATTCTGGATGAATTTTACTGGATTTTGTATAACTAGTTAACTGTAAGAGATAGACAAAAGCTTACTACACAAAAAGTGTAGATCTCCTTATACACACAGTTTATGTCATACACATTCGTTGTTTTTGTGGAGTTGACCATTTCTGATATCCTTATTATTGAATTCAGTTTTAAAATGCTTTAAAACTTCTGAAAATGCAAAGAAATGGATTTCAACCACATGGCAACCAGCTTTTAGAAGATTTGAATATCATTTTCGCCTAGCGCATTCCATTATTTCCCTTCTATGTACAAGAAAGCATTTCTGCTAATGTTTATTTTGATTAGCATGAAGTAGATAGAAATATAAGCTTTTTAACAATCACTTGTTACTGAGAAGTAGAGAAAGTCATGCGAATAGAACACATCAGATTTTTACCACATATGCTTGATGAAAATGAAATGAAATATTATTTTCAGCCTAAGTTTCCTGACATCTGTCAATTATGAGAATTGAGGAAAACCTTAGAATAAGAAAATTAGTTATGGAGGATGATCCTGGCAAGATTTGAACTGCAGACCTCCTGTCAATGAGTCCAGCCTTAACCCATTAAATTATTTTGCTATTTATGCTGCTCTTCTTTTAATCCCCAAACCAGGTTTAATATCTCTTTCATAGACACTTAAATGTAAGTGATTAGGATATCTGTAATTGTAAGGTGAGATGAAATGGTCTGGGCATCCATTCAAAGACAAACATCATGGGTTTGAATTCCAGCAATTGCTGACAAATGTACCCGCAATAAAAGATGAACAGGACAAACCAGTGTAATGGCAGGGTTACATTTCATTGCAGTTGTATGAATAATACTTTTTGTTCTTAAAAAAAAAAAAAACAAATACTACAATAGTACTGAAATAAATTAATATAATCATGATATAAAATATTTAGAAATACTCCTATTTTAATGTTAAAGGCCAGTATAATATGGAAAAAAAGAAGTCACTTTGCATATTCACTAAGGGGGATGTTTATACATGTCCATATTGGGAAAGAAGTCAACAGCCTTGGCCATCCATGTTGGTATATGATACCAGAAATAAAGAAGATATGTTTACTAGTGCATAAATAATAGCAAGAATAAATGAGACTGGAATAACAGCACAATAATTACAAGCTGAAGCCAAAAGCTTAACACAAGCGCTGGCAATAGTCATGGATCAGCTTACTACAGTCACTTTTTTTCTGACCTCAGCACTTATGTACGTCAGATCCCAGCTCTACTGGGTGTGAATTTTTATTAATGATTTCCTGTGCAACAAATGCCATCCTTGATGCCATTACTGATGAAGCTAGTGACCGTCTGCGGTGCCATAAGTAGTTAAAGCAGGCGTTAAACACTACCCAAAAAAAATCCCTCTAGTGATAGAATATCATACATAAAGTACTGCCTTCCTGGTGCGCCAACTTGGATACTGTCCCTCTAGCATCAGGAGAACCCATTTAATGTAATGTCATCCTGATTAGGAGACTTGAATAGTGTCCCTCTAACAGTATGTGTTCATACTTGATAGTTTGGAATATATACTGTTTCTATGTAGCGATAGATAACATTTATATGTCGCCCCTTAACACTAGAAAAACTTAACAATAGACACAAGGTGTGTTGTGTTATATTGAGCTTGTCAGCATCCCATTCTATGTTGGGCATGAAATACAGATTAATTTAGCTCAGAGGCCTCTTTTACATGCGTAAATCTACAACACGTGACCAATGGCTTTACTTTCCTTCTGAAGGAAGCCATGCCCGAAAAAATCCATCGTCCTCCACCGGGTCTGAACCTGCAATCTTGGGTATATGAAGTTAGCATGGTAACCTTACACCATGGAGGCGACTCACACTTGTAGCATTTTGTGCCCTACTGATAATTGACAAGTTTTGTTGTTATTAATTTTTCCAAATTTTCCAGGGTTAAATTGTATCTTTTATCACAGAAATATTTGACAGACCTTTCAAAAGACACATATGTGATGGAAGCATATTTAAATTTTGTTAACATTTAATATGCTTATTTGTATGGGTACCTACATGCTTAAGATAGAGTACTTCACAAAAGCTTTTTCAAAATAGAAAATGTAGTATTACTCTTTTATAACTTCTATTTATTAAAATTAGGATCAAAAGCCATGAAATATGTTCATTTGGAGTACAATAAAACTCCTACAGAAGTAGTAATTTCACATGAAATGGGAACATAAATAATAAAACCTAAAACCTGAGATCTAATTATTAAAACATAAGTAGGGAAAATACTGGAACTTGTGTGAATTACTGTAACACATTTATTTTAACTCTATAACCCAATGTCAAAAGTTTAGCTTTCAATAATGCACTTCTTTAGATATTTATTGTGAGTTTATACATACTGCATATAAACTAGAAAAATTGAATGACTTTACACAATCTGGCTCAATTTATTTTGGTGTCCAGAGTTTTTGTAAATCATTACTAAGTAGGTACATATTAAAAGTAATATGCAAATTAACAGCAGGGCAGGGAAGTTAATTCCCTGGCACATGATTATAGCATTGTTTCCTTGCCAGGGAAAAACATTTCCTCCTCTCATATTCTGAAACATTTGTTATATATCTTCTTGTATGATGAGCCATATATGGTCTACAGATATGACAGGTTGAATAAGAGCAAACTGTAGTACCGGTGAACAAACAAGGCTGCTGAACCATCAAGATTGATGCTATTATTGTTAACACCCATCCCTTTATAACCATAATGTAACATATCCGATACTTTTTTTTCAAATTGCCTCTATATTACGTATAACCTTGTGTCTGCAACCATGGTCAATTTAACTATCCACATGATAACCATAGCACAATGGATGATCCTCAGTACTGGCTGGAACAAGTCAGTGTTGGAACACTGTGTAATTAGTGATTGCCAATGTAGCATCCTACTAAATTATTTAACAGCTTTGGATTTCAAGTGAACCTGAATCTCATATATATAGTAACTGTATATTCAGAGTTAATTAATTTTTACTAATTAATAAACTAAATAATTGGCTATTATTATGTTTTATGCTGTCTGTGTGTACTTTCTTAATGTCCACGCGTAAAAATATCTGTGAAATATTTTCCCTCTATCAGCAAGAGGTTTGATTTGTATTTTTCCCCTCTTAGCACAAAGCTTGATTCACACATTGATTAAAAGTATAAGTTAGCCAAATTTATTAAGCCTTCTCAAAGGACCATATGAATTAAGAACTAATATTTATTTTTATTATGGATGCTCTTTAACTGCTGTGGTTCTCAGCATACCATTCTATAGTGGGCGTGAAAGAACCACTTAATTTTGCTCAGAGACCTCCTTATCAAGCTTGAGTTCTTTTACATGCTGTAATCTCTGACATGGGACCACTGACATTACTTCCATTCTGAAGGAAGCCATGCTAAGAGTTTTTACAACTGAAAAAAATCCATTGTCCTCCACCAAATTAAATCCTGCTTGAACTAAGAGCAAATGTCTACCAGTGCAATGGCAACTAGTTAATTCTGATTATTTTCTGAAGAGACTGAGAGCTATAGAGAAGAGTAAGTATATTAAGATGAATATTTAAGAAGTAATAACAATGTTTAATTATTATTATTTTGAAGATTCTTCTTCTCAGGAGATTAAAAACAATGGGTAATTCATCATTTAGTAAAAATCAGAGTTGATTAATGATCATTATTCTCCAGTTACAAACACAATTAATCCTTGTTTCTGATAACCTTGCTTAGTAGCGAGGTATTCTTCTGAATTGTTACCTTCCCCTTTTCTCTGATTGATTAATCTACACCTTTGAATAGTGACATGCAAGGATAGACACACATGTTATTGACATCTTGAAAGGCAGGTCTGAAGCAAAGGATCCTCACATCTATTTCATGCAATCTAGATGTATTAACTCTCCTACGCAATATATTTGATTATTACAGTTATGAGAATATAAATTTGACAGTTGTCTTTGAATATACTGAGATAAATGATCATGTTAAATAAGGAATTAATTTGTACTGCACAACACCCTATTCCACAATGGCAACCAATGAGAAATTATTAGTTCACATGACCGTTAAGAGTTATGGGGTAAAGTTATATGGAACAATGCTATGTGGGATAGAAGTATGGGGATTAGATGGAGGATGTGAAGTCATAGATGAGGTGCATAGAAAATTCTGTGAGAAATACTTGGGTTAATAAATGCAAACGTTAGGCATGTAGCACAAATAGAGCTGGGTAGAGTGGCAAGCAAGGGAAAGATTATGGAAAGGGCATTGAAATTTTGGTATAGAATATAGAACTTGGAAGAAAGGAATTTGTTAAAACAGTGTTTAGTATATCAAGAGAAAAGTTTAAAGAACAAGGGATGAGTAGACTGTTTCAGAAATAACATGGAAAGTAGTGGGTTTGGGGAAACGTGGAGAAGAGAAAATAATGTGAATAACTTCTGGAAATTGGCAAGGAAAAGATTTGAGGATATAGAAATACAAAAAATATTTATTGAGACAGCTGAAAAAAGATCTTTAGCTTTCTATATACCAAGAACGACTCATGGGGAAGGAAAAAGTGAGAAGGTATTGCATGGGTGAAAGGAGTATGGACGTTAAAAGGCTTAAAGAAGGATATTCCACAAAATA
The DNA here is from genome assembly GCA_030762935.1 of Hymenopus coronatus. Lineage (NCBI taxonomy): Eukaryota > Metazoa > Arthropoda > Insecta > Mantodea > Hymenopodidae > Hymenopus > Hymenopus coronatus. The sequence goes on from CM060895.1 coordinate 16,793,563, forward strand.
AATGTCCGATATGTGGCAGAAATGAAGACATGGAACATAACATTTAAATGTAAAGGGACTAAAGTTTGGAAAAAAGAGTACACTAATAAGAAATGGTTGTTGAAATGTTTCAAAAAGGCAGTAAGAAGATTGGACAATTCTTAAATAAAATGAAAAGTAAATGGGTTGGTCTGTAAATAGAGTCAAACAACATGCATAAATGTTGTAACAAACTAAATTAAAAAATCTGATGCATTCCATTCACATGACTTTCTCTACATCTCTGCAACAAATTGTAGTTAAAAAGCATATGCTTCTATTTACTTCATGCTAATTAGTAGAAATAGTTTTATTACTTGCTTCCTTGTAAGTAGAAGGGAAATGAGGGAGTTCCATAGGTTAAAATGATAGCTAAAAGTTGGTTGCTATATAACTGAAGTTCCTTTGTTTATATGGTCAGGAGTTAAGAAATTCCTGTATGAGAAAAGTACAAGTTTTTCAAAGCTAAAATGAAAAATCAGGAATATTTTAAAAATGATCAACTCCACGAAAAAAATGTATATGACATAAATTGCATATTTTATCGTGAGCTACATTTTCTGTGAAGCAAGTTTTTCCCCATCTCTTCCAGTTTAGCAGTTATGCACAATTCCGTAAAATTCATCCAGAATAAAGTAGTCTTCAGGGGCTATTCCCAGAAAATTCAAGATATACATTTTATTTGTCAGGTACAATATTTTAATCAAAATCGTTAGAGCCATTTTTAAGAAAATCAACATTTTTTCCATGTAAAGGGTAGTTTGGGTTGGGAGGATTTTCTTGAAAATCTTCGTGTCGCATCCTTGGAAGATACCAAACTTAAATACCAAGTTTGGGCTTTAACAATCTTTTCGTTTTTGAGCTATGCTGCCCACAGACACACACACATGCACACAGACAGACAGACACACATGGAAATTTTTCTAAAAATGCTTTTTTTGGATTCAGGGAGTCTCAAAACATGTATTTCCTATGAAATCTCGGTATCAAATTTTTGGGTATAACGCAATACCTTTTCTATACACTATGTACATAGTTTGTATAGAGAAAGTAAAAATTGTAAAATATGAGTATGTTTGGCAAAGAGCCAGGGCTGAGCACTGGTCATATTCACTTGTATACAACTAGGCATAAATAAATAATAATTAAGAAAAATGAAGCAAACCTTAGCAGTATGCTTTGGAGGTAATTTGTCTCTATTTTCAATCAATGTTCAACTGCTGATTCACTGTTGTTGATGTAGGCAAGTTGTAGCCCTTTTCTGGTGGTGCCAGTAACTTGCAGAAAAAATCATTCAAAACTAAAAACTCAGTGTTTGTATTTTCAAACGTACATTTGTTTCTAAATGGTCAGTTTCTGTTGCTTTGCTAATTGTTTAGAGTATGGAGTGGGATTTATGTCATTAAGTTAGTCCAGAAATGGGTAGTCACCACTGATTTTTACAATTATATTTAAATTGCTTGGTGTTCCTTAATTCCTAATTTCCACTTTTCTCTTTGTTTCTTATCTAGAGTTGCTTGATCTCCAAAACATCTTCCTTGTTAAGAGGGTCTCTAGTAAGTTGAGACATAAAATAATGAATACTCATAGAAACATATGGTTTTTCTCAGTTTCTGGCACTATATGCAACGTTCCATACTCTGGAACCACTTCTAGAATCCACTCAGTTTTTGCCACTGCAAATAACTCCTCTTCACATGCTGCAACAGCTTCTTCAGGGCTAGGAAAATGGTGACTTCAAAGCCAGCTGGTTCTTCACCATAAGGAACAGGAAGAAATCACATGGTGCCAGATGGAACTATAGGGTGGATGAGTTAAGTTTTGCCTCAGTTCCTTGCAGAAACCCCATTGTTACAATAGTGGTGTGAGCTGATGCATTGTCATGATGCAACAAAATGCCTCTAGTCCTTCTTTGTATGCTATACTTGGATTTTTTTAAACATTTTCAGAAGGCAAACTTCTGTGTACCATTGTGCAGTAGCAGTTTTCTGATTTTTTTTTAGCACAACTGTTGCCAAGTGACCACTTGTAGAGAAGAAAGAAGCAACCATTTTCTTTCTGGCACTCCTTACTCTCTTGATCTTGATGGAGTGGTTGGTCATCTGAGAACATCCAAATAGGGGACTTATATTTTGTTTCTGGATCAAACTGACTTATCCATGTTTCATCACCCATAGCAATGTCTGAAACATGGCAGGACTTTCCACATTTAAATCTTTGCAGCATTTCTTGGCACCATTCCATTCTATGGAGCTTCTGTGCTTCAGATAAATTATGGGGCACTTTCTTAAAAAAATTTTTTACGCAGGGATGTTAATGAAGGATGGTCGAAATACTCTGTAATTAAATTGCTAATGTCAGCTCAATGTCCTTGTTAGTCTTGGATCTTCCTTAATCATTGTTTCCATGGTGGTCATGCTTTTCTCAGTCACTACTATATGGTATTGAAATATGAGGTCTCAAACATGGATGGGAAGTTGTAGATTTTGTCCACAGGATGTTTTGTGGTTACCAAGAGCAACAGCAAATGAAGCAGCCCAAATTGAAATGGGGAGAGTGGCAAGAAAAGATTTAGTTATGGAGAGAGCTTAAAATATTGGTATAGGAACCTAAATTTAGAAGATGGTAATTTATTTGCTTAAACAATGTTTGAAATACCAAGAAACAAGTTTACAAAGCACAAGTTGGGTAAGTAATTTAAGAAATAACTTAGAAAATAATGGTTTATGCCATATTTGTAGAAAAAGAGAAACAAATTATAAAGTTTTGGAAGGGAGCAAGAAGAATATTTTAAGATATAGAAATTAAAAAATTGTTTAGTCAGCTATCAGAGAAGAGATGACTTGTATTTTATATACCCAATACTCATAAAAAATAGCTGGGAGAGAGAAAGATACCTATATTGATAATACTAGCCAGGAAGAAAGGAGGGGGATAGCATGGTTAAGAGCAGGAATATGGAGGTTAGAAGGACACAAAACGGTGAATGTCCATTATGTGGGGGAAAGGAAGACGTTCTATATATAATTTTTGATTGAAAGAAAACGAGAAATGGAGAAAAGAAAATATATGGTAAAAAATGAATATGATATCTGATAATAACTATAATTATAGATAAATGCTGTAAGAGATTGAGACAATATTTAGAAAAAGTAAAAAATAAATGGAAATGGACTGTTAAAAAAGATCTATACCTTATGAGTATTTAGTAATAGTGGTAGTTACAGTAATATGTTATTTTTTTTTGTATAACTTAAATTGGACTGCCTGCTGAAAGAGTGGTCCGGGCCAAATTCTAGTGGGCAGTATAAGATATGTATTGCACAATATATGTATTTCTCAATACTTAAATAAACTTAAACAGTCACTATTGCTGCTGATATGCCACTTTTATCTTTGTCTTTAAGATGATTGCTGCACCCTGTGATTTCTCCAAATCAGAAGAACACAGAGACATGTGACAGAGAGTAGTCCCCCAAAACCCCTTCAAACACTCAAGTGACTGTTTCATTTAAGCCACATTTGTATAAGAGCATTGCATGAAAATGAATCTCCATTGCATTTGCAGACTTTAAACATAAAATGAGGGAAAATTAGTGATGCAACAATGCTCTGACTGTTACCATTTCATTACCATTGCTGCTATTTTGATACGAAACATGCTTTCCCCGAGAGAGGCCAATATTGTGTGTCTCAATACTTATCTATGGACTTTTTTTAAATTGTTTCATTTGTATAGCTTCCTTTAACTTCTATTGTCATATCAGGGGCTTTGACTTTAGAAACAGCTGCAGATTTCTTAATGTTGGTTTTTTGGTTTTATACTATTTAACATACACTCATTCACTCTCACATTCATACTTCCCAGACTCTGTGGAGAATAAGAAATGATTCTGGTTAAAGATTTCCTGCCCCAGCTGAGAATCGAACCCAGGACCTCTGGATGAGAAGCCAGAATGCTGATCACTCGATGGCAGAGGCAATCTTATTGACCCTTGTATACTGTATGTAGTAAATAATGGTTACTAATTAACTCAAATTCTTCACAAATTCTATCACTTGTTTTAAAATATGAATGAGCTAAATGTAATACTAAAAACTTCACCTACATCAAGTTGTAAAATCTTGCAATATTTTCAGAGACATTCACTTAAGCATGGTTGATGCTTAAAATGATTGCATTAAATCATTTATACATTTTATAACCAATTCCAAAAGGATTCTCTTATTGTAGAAAGCATGTTGAGTTACAATACAACAGTTATTACCTGTCTGAACAATGAATGCAGATGGCCATGAGTGGAAGCTTGCATAAACACAATCAGCACTCCTGGTGCATGCCCAGTACAGTTTGAGAATACTGGGATACAGCAGTTGAGTCTCTTACAGTGGACGGGTTCGAATCAAGTCAAAATGCAAACACCGCCAAGCATAGTCTTATGCTCAAAAAGTAGAAAATTAGTATTCATTAGTGATAAAGAAAACAGCAAGTTTAACCTGTTGTGGATCATTTTGTTTATTCCTATTTATGCACACTGTGCTGATGTTTTGATGGTCAGACTGTACTACACTATATTCCTGCCTTGTCTGACTGCTGTAAACCATGTCATGCAACACCAGCAATCTCCTCCCCTAACAACTGCATTCTTTTATCAGATATGAATGAGTTCATTCATTCATTCTGGTTCACAGTACTCTAGAATGAGAATGTACATTGATGACCATCTTGCCAGCAAAGTGGAAACTTGATTTTACACAACTTAAAGGTCAGACAAGATGCTCTTTACATTGTTTCTATTGCTAAGGAAATTCCACAACCACAACTTTCTTCTTTTGTTATTTTGCCTCTTCCACAGGCTCACACATTATGACTACAAAGGCTACATCTGGATCATCAGAATCCATACGATTATTGATATTAACAAATGCACCATATTTAGACTTTGCCTCACTTGTTAATGCAGTGGAGTTGGATTGTTGACGGGAATTTGCATTACATGTTTGGCATTGAGTGTTGTTATGTTGGTTATTGAAGCAGTGAAGACTTGCCTTTATGGAAAGCATAAGTTCAAGATTAAAGTTGTTTGTTCTTATAGCTTTAGCTAGAACCAACATTCTATGTTCTGAGGGAGTCAGGATTTGTGGCCAGGATGCAATTTTCTGGAATTTCTTCCAATTTCATTTTCCCAGTTTGCAACTAGAGAGTACTCTAGTGACTGTGTCCTTCCATGGCCATCTTGAATAGTTCTTACAGCAAATAGTCTAATGTGGCGTGCCTGGGAATAAAAGGATTCAATTTTGATCAAGTCTTTCTTGTTGTCAGGATCCCAATACTTGCGAATGCTGACTTTATCATATAAGTATTTATACTTCTAAGTAAGAGCTGAAGCGTTCCTGACGACATATTAACTTTAAGTGTTCTTGGGCTTCTAGCCAGGTAAGTAAATGGATTGATTCTAATGTTTTGAAGCTGTATATCATCTTTGTCTTCAGGGTAAAATGATAACTTGAAAGTCTGGATTTGCATATTTATAGTGCCTCAGTGAAGCTAGCATCTGATTGGTTCGCATGATATTTTTGGCCGTGAAGCAACTAATATTTAACATGACTGAGGCATGGGCGTTGCCCATGTAGAAAACTATAATAGTGGTTATATCCCTAATATTTTGAACTTCAGCATGGACCCATTTGAAAACATTTTAAAGCACACGTTTTTAAGCACTATCTGTTGTATAAGCATGCAGTGAAGTTTTCTAAAGTCTTGAGTGACAGCAGGAATTAGGTGTTAAAGGCTCTTTATCATCCCTGCCCATGCTATACTTAGTTATAGGCCTGAATCCTGATTAAGATTATTTACTTCAGATGAGATGGCTACAGCTTTTTTTACTCTTCTTTCCCAGCAGTTCGAACACTTCACCACTATCCTGGTGTTGGTAAAATTGGCCCTGTGGTGTTTTCAATACAATGTTCAGCCAGTCCAGATTTTTCGACTTGCATAAGCCTGATGGTTCTTAGGTGTTCAGCGACCTGTGTGGCAATAGTGCAGCCTGTTTGACCAATGTACGCTGTGTTGCATTTGCAAGGAATGTGGTAGACACCAGGTACCCTTAGGGCTAAATTATCTTTTACTGGCCTGACCAAATTTCTGATCTTAGGCGGTGGCTTATGGCTGGTTTAGAAGCCATATTTGTAACAGTAATATCAATTTACCCTGAAAATAAAGGTGATATACATCTTCGAAATGGAGTCAATCCATGAACTTACCTGGATAGAAACTTGAGAACACTTAAGAGTTATTTTTACTTTGTCATTCTCATTTTCAATCGGCCTTTAATAATAGTATTGATCTCTTAGAATGCACATGCAAAAGAGAAATCTTCCAGATGCCATTTTGGAACATCACAAATAAGGCTGTTACTATGAAGATGAACCTGAATTTCTATCGTGAGTTAAGGGAGCAATAATTATAATAAGTATTTAAATGTAATACAGAAAATCTGTTGATCTTTAACAGTATATTACAAATTTGTGGCTGAACGGGGTAGCAGGAAGACAGGAAAGGAGGAGAGCATTGTCCTGAAACTTCTTGCAAATGCAAAAGAATGCAATATTTTCAGTAACAAGATTGCATAAAATAAATCTTGCTATAAATTGATGCATTTGACTGTTATTTTGGAACTTAACTTTCTTTTGAAACTGAAACAGTAGGAAAATTACTGGAAAATAACCATCCCCCCCCCCACTAGAACAAATTTACACTTTGCATAATCCAATTTTCATATAATTATTTACATCAGAGAATAACAACATATTGAAAGTTTATAGTATTTTTTTGTAATTGGTCACTGGTATTCCTAAAGTCATTAAAATGCTGTAATTATTAACATATAATAAGTATTTTTTCAAAACTGAATAAATGCCACAAGTGAAAATTAGAACATAAGCTTAAAACAGACAATAGCAAACTTGAGATATTTTAATACTTCACCTTTGGGTAATACTGTCTATTAAAAATGATAAATTATATTGCATGTCAATAAAATAAAGCTTAAATTATTATCCAAACAAATTCATAAATTGCTTGGCATCAACTAATTAAATACAATAGTTTGCACATACATATTTTGTGTTTTATCTTAAATTAATATCTTAAGATTTTAGTTGTATTAATGTTCATTATACATTAACATAACAGTTAAATAACTAGATATAACTTAAAATATTTGCGCTTTATTGTTAAATATTACAATGCAAATACTAAACAAAAAACAATTTGAACTATAGGTGAGCAACACTTCATGTGTTTTCTTGCATGAGCTGGTTTAAAGCAGCAGTTAGACTTTCTGCAGTGATCTTTCTCTTGTAAAATTATATTGTTAAACAACACTGATATTTGGAGAGGCAGAGTCAGACTGAAAAATTCACTGCCATAGCTGGGATTTGAATCATGGGTCTCCCGGTTTACATTTGGTTGCTCTAGTGAAAATATTCTAGCCATTATTGTCCTTTATAATAAATAAACCAGAAAAGTTCATAAAAAAAATGCAGATATTCATAACGAAGAGACCAGACATAGACAGGACTTACACAGACCAACAAATAATTTGCAGTCATTCCAAAGGAATAGTTTTGTTTAATTCACTTCCCTCTCCTATAAAAGAATTGCACTTGAATAAAAACAAGTTTAGATCAGAATTAAAAAGATATCTTATTACTCACACCTTCTATACAGAGGAGGATTTCATTCAATCAAAAAATACTGGTAATATCATAACACTGTAAATATAATGAATGAATGAAAGAACAAATCAAATGAATGAAACAAATAAATGAAATGTATGTATGAGGTGTGATCAAAAAGTAGCAGGAATTTTTAAATTTTGTGGGCTTTATACATCCAATTTTCAATTTACTTTTTCATCATCTTGTTGGTACACATGTTCCTGATGTATGTTTGTGTTTTCAGCTGTTTTGAATATTTAGTTTATTGTTGACAGTTGAAAAGGTTATATGTGTTTGCTAGCGTTTGGGGAATTTTTGCTTTCAAAAAAGATGGATCAAAGAATTTGCATTAAAAATGGAGTAAAGTGCAGCACTGCATTCAAAATGTTGACTGTGACTTTTGGGGAATCTGCTATGAGTAAGAAAAGAGTTTATGAGTGGTATAGATACTTCAAGGAGGGTCGAGAAGATGAAGACTATGATCATCCTGGATGCCCTGGCATATCATTACTGACAAGAATGTGGAAGAAGTAAAGAAAATAGTTCTGGAAAATCACTGAATCGCCATCAGGGAGGTTGCTGATGATGTTGGCTTATTCTTTGGGTCATGCCAAACAATTTTTTCAGATTATTTGGGCATGAAACGTGTGGCAGCAAAGTTTGTTCTGAAATTGTTGAATTTCGACAAAAACAATGTTGAAAGGACACCGCTCAGGAATTGCTGAATGAAGTTGACAACGACCCAGAACTTATAAAGAAGGTGATGAAACATGGGTATGATGTCTAAACCAAGACCCAATCATCCCAATGGAAGTTGCCTGAAGAGACAAGACTGAAAAAGCTTGACAAATTCGATCACATGTGAAGGTTCTTGTTTTCTTTGATTACAATGGGATAGTACATTGTGAGTTCCTGCCTTATGGTCGTATGGTCAATAAGGAGTATTACCTGGAAGTTACGTGCAATTTGCATGAAGCAATCTGAAAAAAAAAAAGTCTAGATTTGTGGCAAAACCACTCATGGAAATTGCAATACGATAATGCTCCCACTCACACTTCAATGCTTGTTTGTGATTTTCTGGCAAAAAACAAGACTGCTTTCGCCACACATGGTACCCTGTGACTTCTTTCCATTCCTGAGGCTGAAGAGAAAAAGGATTTCATTTTGCCACCATTGAGGAGATAAAATAGAATCGCTGAAGGAGGTGAACACCATAACAAAAAGTGAATTCCAGAAGTGCTTTCAAGATTGGAAAAAGCACTGGCACAGGTGTATTATATATGTGGGGGATTACTTTGAAGTTAATGAATAAAGATTTTTTAAGGAAAATAAAAATACCCATTACTTTTTGATCATACTTCATATGTAATGTATGTGCCGCTGAGCTATCAGCATGTTGACACAGCAGTAAATTCCTAAACTTACTCACATGTTTCCCGGTTAACAAGAATTACAAATTATTTTGAGATGACATACCCCAATAATGACTTACAATGTTGGAAATACTTTAAAATCCTAGGCTTCATAGTTTAACTATTAGGTCAACCATTGTGAATTAATTGTTTCTTCCATACTAGCCATATGTACACAGGAGTTGGAGAGATAGAGTCAGACTGAAAAAGCACTTCACAGGAGCATAATATGTGATAGGCTGTTTCGGTTCACACCTGCACAATCTACAGTCTTTGTTATCCTGAAACCTTCCTTTTAAATGTAAGTGCTTTCTCATTGGTGCACACCCATGACAAAAGCAACTATAATTTGTAACTGAAACTTGCTGCATATGAGCAGCTGACAATAACAAGTTTGCATAGTTCTTTAATAAACAGTTTCCCACGCTGTTGTTTGTCGTTATGCTGGCCACAGCAACAAGCTTCTCAAACCTGATGCAATTTTCCAAAAATATGTTGCCACTTTACGGTGTGGACACATAAATAGTTTTTAAATTAACAATTCACCTTTATAACATAGATAAGGCCCGTCACTAACTTGCCCTATGATGTAATCACACACAGCAAGTTTGCCCTGAAACAAGGACAATGCCAGGCACTGTTTACTGAACAATAGCAGGATCAACCTAAGCGACTCATTCTCTATATCATGTTACTATGCTTTCCCCTTTTCTTATTTTCTAACCTCTTTCCTCTTCCACCTTCTTGTTGATCATACTTATCCATTTTTCTCTCATCTTACCCAATTAGTTACCTATAACTTTTATATTTTTCTCTCATTTTGTGGACAAAAACCTGATTACTATTTCCAATTTCCCCATTTTCATTGCCAAATTAAATCTCCCCAAATGTTTTTGTTTTGTTTTTATTTTTATTGTTTCATTTATATAGCCCCCTATAACATCTGTCATTCCGGGGGCTTTGCATTAGAAACAACTCGTCTATAGGTTCTTTACTTTGGGTTTAAATTGTTTTATTTCATAAAAAAAAAAAAAAAAAACCACACATGCACACACTTCCACACTCTGTGGGGGATACAGAATAATTCTGGTTAAAGAAAAATTCCCTGCCCCAGCTGGAAATCAAACCCAGAACCTCCGAGTGAGAAGTCATCTCGCTGACCACTCGACCATGGAGGCAAACCCTATCTTTGATTACAATATACAATGGAAATTTGTGTCAACTTCTTGGCATATTGGACATTGTTATATTTTGCATTTAACCATATCTTCCCATTTACATTTCTCCTGAATACTAAAACATTCTTTATTAATGTTCCTATCTTCTAGATTGGAAATTCTGTATAGATATTTCATAGCTCTTGTGTTTTGATCTTGGTGGAGTGCCTACCCAATTCTAACTGATCTGTCGCATTTGATTATACAATTGTTTTAGAACATAAAAGAGAAATGCACCATTTGGTTAAACTGCTGTATGTGGACATCTCTTGAAGTGTGTCTACATTTACTTTCTCTAGCATTTGCATAAGATAATGAAGGTATTGCATTCAAGCCTCGATACCGAGATTTCACTGGGAATATACATTTTGGGGTCCCCTGAACCCAAAAACAGTAGTTTTAGAAAAAGCTTTATGTGTATATGTCAGTGTGTCTGTGAATAACATAATTCAGAAATGAAAAATACATTAAATAGCACACTTGATATTTAAGTTCAGCATTTTTCAAGGATGTAACATAAAGATCTCAAAAAGAAACCTCCCACCCCAAACTTTAAATGGAACATTTTTTTTTTAAATTCTGATCTTCTCAAAAATAGCTAGATTTTGATTAAAATACCATATGTTTAAGGCAAAATCACGAAATACATATCTTGAATTTTTTGGAAATAGCCTATGAAGTCCTATACATTCAGGATGATTTTTGTATAATTAGTAATCCATAAGAGAGAGATTAAAAGTTACTTCATAAAACACGTAGATCTCATCAAAACACATAATTTATGACAAATGCATTTTTGTAGAGGTAACCATTTTTGAGATATTCCTTGTTATTGGTTTAAGTTTTCCAATACTTATACTTTTCTCTTATGGGAAGTAGACATTAGTTTTTCTTTTGTTTTTACTCCTGGCTATCCGAAGAGAACTGAATTTTCAATGGCATCATACAGCAATTAAATTTTAAAAAATGTGACAATTGCTTTAGTCTGTTGCACTCTCTTGTTTCTATTGTACCAAGAAGGAAATAAGTAATAAGACATTTCTGCTAATGTTTACATGGTGTCACAGAATTTAAACACACATATTGGCCGGATTGTAGAGGGGTTCGAGATAAACAGTTTGAGATAGGGAAGCTATGAATTCTAAATTCTTTGCTACAGTATAAAATGTAATAATGGTTAGCATATCACTAATAATACTACAGTGGACCATGACCTGAACATCTGGATTTTAGAGAGCGTAGTTATAGCATCATTATTTAACGCTATGGTTAGCATGTGGGCATCAAGTTAAGGAGTTGGAGGTTCATGTCTCCATAGATACCTTTATTTTCAAATTATTTCCTTTGTATATAATCAGCTTTCATACTTTGCTGCATCACTCAACATGACTTATTCGTAAAACAAGTGTAATGTACAATTAGCATGTATGTGCAATGGAGAAGGTTTCAATAACAATTGCATTAAACATCTGAAGGAGTACGCCTCTCTGTACTTTTTGATGGAGTTTCTAAAACACAGTGTATCACACATTGACAGGTTATGTACGTACACATTACCATTGTAGGTACAGTTCACAATTTATGAAACAATATTCATTGTCCCATGAACTTCAGATGAAATGCAAAATGAACAACCATGTTCACAGTAAAACAAGAACCTACATAAAGCTAATTAAAAAAGATAAGTGCATTCTACCATTTCATCTCTGCATGAAAGGCAAATAAAAAGAAACTTTGAGAAATAATATAAATATGAAATACAAAATACAATAGACTATCAGAGGAACTACTTGATGTGACAACCTACAACATCCCTGCAGAGATTGCACCTATGAAGAAATGAACCTCGCACCCTGTCAAAAATCCCAGGAGTATTGCAAACTTCATCACAAGCAGCTAAAGTTTGTGTCAATTGTATATTGTTCATCTGTATCATCAGACCTCTGGTAAACAAGACTCTTAAGATGTCCCCATTATGTAGAAGAAATCCAGAGGATTGAGATTCGGAGAAGGTGGTAGCCAATCCACCTCCCAGGAAACATCTTTGAGGTAATCCCTCACTTCTACGCTAAAATGTGGAGATATTCCATTGTGTTGCAACCACATATGGCATTGGATGTTCAGAGGGAAGTCTTCCACAAACAATGCAAAAAATGGATCAAGAACTGCTGATAGACGTAGAAGTAGATATGGCCCAATTACATCATTTGATGTGATGCCCACCCATATACTACTGCTGAACCTGTGTTGATGGATATGCTCTGCGATGATATTTGGTTTTTCATATTCCCAAACTTGGCTGTTCCTTTGGTTCAGAAGGAGCTACTATAATTATTATTGCCAACCCAACTGAAAAACTGAAATTAGAATTTTCATTTGACTTGCAACAATATATGGCTTAACAATATTTTTAGTTCTGCATCAATATGGGCTCTAGGTTTTATTTTCTTTATTATAGTTGGAAGATTAACAGTTGTAATTTTAGCTAATTCAGCTATTGATATTATGTCATGTTGTTAGAGGGCACTGCTCTACAAGTTTCCATTTTTTTTTTCCCCCTGTAGCTGTATTTAACCTGGTTGGTCATTTCAGACGGTGAATGACAATTGTGAAATGATGCTCAAATGATCTCAGGGTCCATTGAGCTTAAACTTACTTAACATTCGTCTTCTCAGGATAAGGGAAAACCCCAAAAAAACTTTAAGTCAACCTAAACGAGATTCGAACTCATGACCTTTTGAATGTGGGACAGACATGCTACCCCCACATTACCCAGGGAGGCTTTTTAATTTTGATTTTCTCAAAGAGATACACCATTTGACCAGTACTAATGCGCTTAATTTACGTTTTTTGAAGTAAGGTGATAAAACCTCCAGGACAAATTACTTTCAAAAGATAGACTGAAATCTACGTAGCATTTAATATTAAATGATGATGATGATTATGAATGATGATAATATAATAATAATTTTTATTGTCATTGAGCTGTACAGCAATAGACAGCGTCACAAAATTAGAAAAGTATTTAAATACAATTTTCTCAATACAAAGTAGCAATTATGTGTATACAAATAAGAGTATCACTAAGATATAAAGATTATTTACAATGTTCTTAATCAAGCGCCTAAACGTGAATAAAATTACATTTCCTGTACTGAGTAATAAGGTTTAGCTACTAACCATCCATACAGATTCTTGTAAGTTGATTCTGAAAATTGCTTTACTTCTAAGGGTAAATTATTGTAAAGTTTTATACCTAATATTTCAAAGACCTTCTGAGATGTGGTTAGTCTGTGGTATGGCGCATTAATATGTTGCCCCCTTCTAGTGTTGTATGTATATCTTGTCTATTATGGAATTCAGGTAAGTGACTTTCTATGTACAGTAATACAGTATAAATGTATAATTGTTTCTCAAGGAACTTGTGTACATTAATGTAATGTAATAAAAACAACAACAATAATAGTGTAATAAAACATCTCTTGCAACATCTTGTATATGAAAAGAATTGTGGAGAAGTTGTGGTGTTCAATCTGCTGCTCCAAGGCCCACCTTCTAAGTTTAATTGCGGACCAAAGACCTCTGACCCCAAAGCCTGCGCCTTAAGAAAATGATAAGGGTATAAGCCTTTCTTCTTTTAGTGCTCGATGCAGACTAGACTATTGCACAGGTGCTGGTGGAAGGTTCTGCCCAGATCCTGGCAAGTACCTCTTTCTCAAAGGCTGAAGTACATCATCTTCATCAGCATCTGGTCTGTGTATCATTGAAGATCCAATTTCCTGCAAATGCTGATTACATTCTGGAAAGTTGGCCTGTGAGGATGTCTGTCTGGAAATCTATCCCTAACCAGCTGTTCAGTTACGATCCATTACCTCTTGCTTCCCCATAAATCAAAGGCATCTCAATGAGCTCCGCAAACAAAAATACATTTGCCATGGTTTGGAGCTACTGTAAACAGCCTGCAGCAGTGTTACACAAACCAGTTAAACTGACCCTTAGTCGTTTAGCTTGATTAGGATTACCAATTTCTGAACTCTAAATTCTGGGAGAAAAGAGAAAATACTAACAGCATTCATATCATTATTTTCAATCACATTCAAACTTTTTTTTGCTGATATTTTCACTTGTTTCAACAGCATTTTCGTAAAAATCAAGAAGACCAGTTTTGATTCCTTCTTCTGTTGAAAAATACTGCACCATCAAGGGAAACATTTTTAGGTTTCCAATATTAGAGGAGTCTGTAGCTACAGACTCTTATTAGAACAGTCCATACTATTATAACTTATATGAAGTTTAACCCTGTGAAAGTTGCTGTAGTTTCTGCTGCCATGTTAAGATCATCTTCTTTAGTAAACGTTTTTTTAAAACACAATCAGAGGATAGCACTTTGTATTTTCTGTTTATCATTATGTTGATATTTAGAAGAATTTGCACGTGTATTGACTGCATCAATTCCCTCGAACTTGATTGAAAAACTCTGTCGGAAAGCTTTACATTCTGCATCAAATTCACTTTTCTACATTAACCAGTCATATGAACTTTTCCAGGCATCGTTAAATGTGTAACAGTCTTTTTTTTTTTGCTTCCAATGAACTAATTATTACAATTACAAACTTACGATTACAACTGTCTTTGACTCAAGGACCTCAAACTGTTAATAATTACTGATTTTGTGATTTCTATTTGTAAATATAGCAAGACCAGTGACTTGATGTGCACACAATTGGTTTCCCTCTCCCTACTGACTTCAACACTACTGGTACACAAATCAAAACACCATTATTTCCTTCTATCTCTGCCAACTCTTGCATATAACAGATGAAATACTCCTATTTTATAAAAGTCAGAATATAAATAATAATAATGGAATAAGGAGATATCACATAATTCCGGGAGAGTTGGCAACCCTAGGGTTGATACTATTGGTATCTTAATCATGTGCAATGGTACCACCTGACACCAAAGAGCACATGAGCTGAAAAGTTCATAGCTTAGACTATCTTAGGATGTCAGTCTGTTTTGCACCTCGTTGAAACAATTTATTTCTTTACACATAGTGTGCATACTTTTACAATATGAACACAATGTTTAGAAATTGATAGTTCTCACAGTAGCAACGTATAGGTATTAGGCAAGATTTTCAGAAACACAACCCCTTAGGACCACAGTAGCTCAAGTAGTTAGGAAAAATTTGCACATATACAGCGGAAGCTGTATTTTGTTGATGAAACATAGGTAAATGAAGGCCACACAACTTGCCAGGTATGGGTAGACATCGCCATTAAGAGTAAAATGCAAGCAAAAGAAAATGAAAGCAGAGGGGTGGAGCAGAACTCAGATCTGGATGGAATTCAACCATGTTTTTTGTATTTATTCTCATATAGTGATTTTTATATCCCTTATTTATATTTTTAATTTGTAGTTCTATATGCAATTGTTATTTAATCAGTATGTGTTTCTAAACTATCCTATGAAGAGGTTAATTGGCAGAAGCCAAGCAATGACAGTTCCAAGGTGCTATGTGGTTATCTCCCTTGCACCACATGGTTATACAACTAATCCAGTTGCCCCTCCATGACAAACCAGAGGGGTACATTTTGTGCTTTGTTTACATAAGGACAATTTTATCTGATGAAAATTGTACAGGGTGGGGGCAGCCACATGCCAAACAGTGCTGACAAACTACAAAATGAAATAACGACACAGATCTCACAGACCAATGTTTTAGTTTAAGGGTTAATTTAAGGACTGCAGTGCTACTTCTAAGACATGGCTGTCGTATCATTAGCTTTCCATGTCTTTGTTCCTGGATATGTTTCCAGTATTCTATATGCAGACTTTGAATCCAGTGTAATAGATTTCTCCTTACCATTACATTTGATAATCCATGAGTGGTTCTGGATCTGCGTCCCTTTTTAGCCAACCTGTGTATTTTCATTTCCAATTACTCCCGTGTGACCAGGGACCCATGCTAGATCTATAACGAAAGTTAGACTTAACATATTGATATTGTTTTGCATCACCCGCATTATCTAGGGGAGAAATGACAGGTTATCAACCATACTATTCACGAAAATCCTGGATAAGGATCACAAGTATTAAATACCAAATATCCCATATCTTCACTTTGGACTACCTCACGTGAAGATCAACATGGATGGGAGTAGTGTAAAAGCTGTAGGCCATCTCATTCCAATCTTCATTATTAATTCAATATTGAGGATGATATTGGAGATAAAATAGAGGACACTATGCTGATAGTCTTCTCCAGGTAATAAATGGATCCATCAACTGCTTGCTGGAATGGTGTTCCTCCCCAAGATCAGTGACTATATGAAGTTTTTTTTCTTTCTTTCTTTCTTTTACGCCTTTTATCCTGGTAGGACATATTGGATGATGAATGGATGAAATGATGCTGAAATGAGCCTGGGTTTCCTAGAGCTTAGAATTATTCGAATTCATTTTCTCAGGATAAGGGTAAACCCTGGAAAAATATTATCTGAGATTCAAACTTGGGACCACTTGAATGTGAGTGCCTATGAGGAGTATAGTGAACAACACTATCTTTCTAAGTAAATTTAAAAAAACCCAATATATACAATTGAAGTGAAATTCAAACAACCTGTTAGTTGTTGGATAAGTAGAGTCACAGTGAGAAATTCAATGCCATAGCTGGGATTTGAACTACGTATCTCCTCTCCATCCCCTTGCTCTAACCACTGAGCTACCATGACAACATACCAATACCACATTAAATTCAACTAACTTGTTTTCCGGTAAAGCATACAAGGAAATCTCAAATCTCAACCAACTATTAGGTCTTCTTCTTCAGTTCCAACTCCCGCCCTTCACACAGCTAGTGAGGAAAAAACAATTGTTTCAAACCTGTTAGGTCTTGAACTTGAGGCAGTTACACTTTTGACTTATTCCCTTCTACCAAGCGTGAAACAACTGACACACAAAGCTTACTGTACTCTGCAGTCTCAATAGGTCTCCCTTAGAATTTTATATTAATTTATGGTTAAGCATTTAAAGTTACAATCATGGATCATCAGATACGATAGATGATGCAGCAGTCAAACATTTTTATCAACTTGTTAGCATCCTAGATCACTCTAGTTTCTAAAACTATTCTGCTCTACATAAATTTATAATCCCAGGTTAACATCTCACCAAAGTATTCCCTTACATCTTGTATATATGTACATTGGCATTATGAAGAAAACTGCCAAATCTGACGAGTTGAATGACTTTGACCTCATATGCTGACTGGGAAATGTGAACTACAATTTCATGCATAATACTTTAAGTAAAAACAGAATACTGACTTGTATTTGAGGTAACATGGCAAGGGCAGGCTTTGAATATAACACTATTGTTCCCCCATTTGATTACCATGAAGTGTTGCTCAACTAATAGTTTCATAACTTGCAGTCTTGTTAAATATAACCTCCCAAAACACTTGTCACCTCTTGGCTCACAGTCTAGCATTAACACCAATCCGAAGTTGCAGTGTTTGCTTTTACTTCATAGCCAAAACTTTAATAGGAAGAGAAGACTTTAAGTATTAGTTTTGCAAACTTAAACATCGGTTTTAGCTGACCAGTCATGCAGTGTTGGTGGTGAATAATCCCTGCACACATAGGGAAGTATAAAGATGGTTCACAATAAGCCAAGAACAGGAATGCTCACTGACTACCATATTAAAGTAAATTAATTTTTGGAACAGATAAACAATATTTTTTCACTATTTCCAACAGATCCATCAGCATTTGACAGAGTAAACATTTTCTAAATAGCAATCCATTACTATTATTAAATCAAAAGAATTTGAGTTGGTTTTTGTAACACAAACATCACTTAGTAATTGCTTACTGGGACCGATTTCGGGAACACTTTCAACTCTCAATTCAGACTAAATCTTACTTCATTGGCGTTAACAATGAGGGTGGTGGTTTATCACTTGAGGAGGCATCTGTTTCTGGATCTATGAACTTCCAAAGGTTGCTGTATGGTGGTGAATCAAAATTCATGAAGAACGAAAAGAAGTTCGGAAACCAAATTAAAGGAACACATGAGAAATCTAAAATACAAACAAACAGAAAGCTCAGAAGTTGCCTATCATTTTTTGACATCAGGACACAAAATCACACCTAATATACAACCGTTAAAACAGCATATAAACCAACAGAATTAGAGGTCTGGGAGAAGATCTACAACATGGAGAAACAGAGCTATATCATGACTTCTGATTTACCATCATACAGCAACCTTTGGAAATTCATAGATCCAGCACCAGATGCCTCCATATGAGATAAACCACCAATCTCATAATTGATGCCATCAAAGCAAGATTCAGCGGCATTAAGGGTTGAAAACGGGAACAAGTTTTTCCGAAGCCGGTCCCAGTAATTATAGTGTTATTTGTGTTACAAAAAGGGTCTTGAATTCTTTTGATTTAATTTTAATCACATCACTGTTACAAGCTTCTGTGCATATTTGCAAAATTTCAAATCCATTAATATTTTAGATTCCTCTAGTCACATGAAGTCATTCCTTTATTAAAGTTATTTGTTATTCTTTGTAGTTTTTGCAAGGCAGTAGTCAGTTTTGTTAGAAGAACCAACCCTGATTGAATCTGATGAAGTCAGCAGAGAAATTTGCAGGAATTTTTCCTGCTTGACTAGAGAGAGCTTGTTGGCTGTTTCATGTCATGGCAGCCTTGAATAGTTTCTACATTGATTGTCAATACTTATATTATAATACATGTATTTTAAGTTTGTTGTTCTTGTTTATTGCAAACAGCTTTAAACTGAAGCTAGTTGGGTGAAATAAATATATATAATTTTTATATATTGACAAAATTTTGCTTAACATTTTAATAACAGTTCAAAACAGGATATGTTTTGCAATTACCCAACTGAATCTTCAGTCTGTTACTGTAAAAAAGGTTATGTCAACAAAACCACTCACTGAAGGACTTCAATAAACAGTTTCTTAAAACTTGTGTCATACAGGTTTAAAAGGACGCCTCATACCACCGAAGTGGTACATTATTAATAATGCTGTCTTTCAAAGTATTGAAGCTATAATTGACATGATATAAACTACACTTTCACCTTAATGGTTCCGTGAACCTCTTGCTAATGCAGTCCCCTCGATCTACCAGTTCTAAGAGTGTTTATAAGTTGGAAAACTATATCACATTTCAGGAACAATGACTTCTTCCCATCTTCAGCATGTTTCCTACTACTCGTGCTGGTTCCTGTTTAGGGGATAATGCAAATTGGCATGTTTTAATGATGCTGGGATGGTGAATCTGCAAGGTGTGTTAGGTCCTTGTGTCTAAGTACAGTAGAACCTCATTAATCCGATCTAATTGAGGCTCTAGCTTGTCTGAATTAATGAAAGTCCGGATTAAAAAAATAGCCCATGAAATGAGCCAAGGTATATATTTAAACACTCTGTTCAGCGAAAGGAACATGTATTTTAAATTTAAGAAATACATAGGTTATTTAGTATGCAAGATATCATCATTGCGCAGTACAGAATTAGAACTTTGCAATCTCACTGCCATTGATCACACTTATGCTTAAAGGTTTGAAGAAACTGCTGATCTTTTGTGGTCTTCCTTTGACATTAATTTCTTTAATAATTAACTCGCCTCAAATGTTCGTAATATGCAGACTTTTTTTTTTATCTTAAACCTTGGGAAGGTCAACAATCTGCCACTAGCTGCAGCACAAACAGGCAACTGACCGACTGAGACTGATGGGAGGCAGTGCAAGTGAAGATTGTCACGTATTAAACGAAGTCCGGACTAATGAGGTTCTATTGTATATGTATTTTCTCCCAAGTGTTCAACTCTTAGCAAATTTGTATTTGTTTTAAAAGTTTATGTTGGGTGTGATGTCACGATTAGTTACCCAACATAAAACTTTCAAAAAACCAATACAGAATTGCTACAAATTGAGGAATGGGGGAAAATACATATACTTAAACACAAGGACTGCATAATGAACTTTGAATTACCACCACCCAACATCCTTTGGAGATTTAACACTCCAGCAACAGAGAGCACCATTGTGATCCTTGACATTGATAAGAGATGTGTCTGCCTCTCTGCCAATAGATTCATGTCACGTAAGCAATCATGTCATCTCTGTTGCAAGATGTAACAATCATTCCTAAATGCAGTTTCAATTGCCAATCAAATTGTAAATATAAGCAATGATGACAGTAACTTTGACTTTAGAAACAACGATGAAGATAAAGTTGACGAGAGGTTTAGTGGGACGAAGTGGCAACAGGGTGATGGAGTAGCCATGAGCTAAGGCAACTGTCAGGGTTCATTAAACATATCATCCCCAGGACAACATCTGGCCCAAGTGGTGGGTAACATGCTGAAGATGGGAACAAGTCTATATTTCTGAAACGAGTTTAAGTAAATGTTTACTGTGATGTAATGTTACAACTTTCCAACTCATTTATTTAAATTATTTCACATCACATTTACAAGATTCTTAATTTTTAAAAATTAATGTGCTTGTTTTATTTGTAGAGTAAACAACAAATATATAATATCTTCCTCATTCACTGAAAGTACTAGAGGTTAGAAATGATTACCCATTAATCATAGGGGAAAAGGGGGCAGGGGTGAAGGTTTAGGTTATGCCACTGCAACACATTAGTAACCGAGAAGTAAAACACTGCATGAGCGGCCAGCGTTCATGAACAGGTTTCCCACAATGATGGTGTTAATGTGCAAAAGAGAATATAGTGATCAATAACATATGCCTTCTTCATAACAATGCAGACCACATTGTTAGTTACATGTCTTGTGACTGCTGACAAAGCATTTTGATTGACTTAGCGAGTGCACCTCTATCTGGTTATTCTGTGTTGAGGTGCAAGGGGTATGATAAAACGTTAGAATGATATAATAGGAACAACCCCTTGTATAGCAACTGCTACTTACATCCTCTTCAACGAGGATGATAATGATGACAGCATCCTTATCTTGATACTCTCCCATCTGTATGCTAATCCTCCCATTCATCATCCTCTTCTTCATCCTCGTCTGCGCTGCTGCCACTTGTGTCCGAGTGGATTGCTCGTGATCTTTCTGCCAATGCTCTTGCTAGTGCCCCAGCCAAGCTGTCTTGAGCAAGAGAAGAGTTTGCTGCTGGCTTCTGATTTGGTTGCACCTGCAACATGCACAATAAAACAGTTTCACTGTCTACTTGTTGATCAAGATAAACTTTACATTTGCACATCTGCTGTACATATAAGAAAAATCTATGTGTTCCATTCACATGACTTTCTCTACATCTCTGTGACAAATTATTGTTAAAAAGCTTATTCTTCTATCTACTTCATGATAATCGAGATAAACATTAGCAAACATTGTTATAACTTGCTTCATTGTAAGTGGAATGGCAAAAATCTAATGTGTTCCATTCACATAGCTGAGTTGCCCTCCATGGTGTAATGGTTACCATGCTGACTTCATATACCCAAAGTCGCGGGTTCAAACCCGGCGGACGACGATGGATTTTTTTCGGGTGTAAAAGTCGTAAGCATGGCTTCCTTTGGAAGGGAAGTAAAGCCATTGGTCCCGTGTCGTAGATTTACAGCACGTAAAAGAACCTCAAGCCTGAATGAGAGGCCTCTGAGCAAAATTAAATGGTCTTTCATGCCCAATATAGAATGGGACGCTGAGAACCACAGCAGTTAAAGAGCGTCCATAAATAACACGCCATTTCCATTTTCCTCTAGCTGTTCGGTATAACAAATCTTTTATTCAAAACATTAATGTTATCCCCATCATACTAATCTAGATAAACATAAGCAGAATTACTCTTATTATTAGCTCCTTGTAAGTAGAAGGAAAATAAGAAAATGCAGAGGCTAAAGCAACAGTCTCGTCCTTTAAAAGCCGGTCGCTATGTGAAACAATTGAAATTCCAAAGATATCTTCCCGTTCGAAATGAAGAAAAAATTCAGAAGCATTAAATTCAAGCAAATAGATAAATCAGCTCTGGCCCATTTAGCTTGAGACATGAAGCTATTTAAAACCACCAGGAACTTAAAAGAGTTAAGATATTGGAAGAAAACAAATCATCCTCAAAAAACATGAAGATGCAATAATGAAAATTGAATTTTCATGAAAATGAACTTCTGCTCTAAATGATTGAACCTCCACCACCAGGCTAACAGTGGCAGAGTTCAAGAAATAGTCGACAGCAGCAGTGAGACTTAGTGAAATCAATCCTAAAATTTGAAATAGGCTATGTGTTTTATGTAAGATAAGATTTTGTCTCTCTCTAATGGTTTACTAATTATGCAAAAGCATTCCAAATGAAGGTGACTTCACAGACTGTTTCAGGAAATTCAAGACATATATTTTATTTTACATGTAAATATCTTATGCTCTGTGTGTGCGTGTGTATGGCTGAAATGGTTAGATTTATGTATAAAATGAGTTACTTACAGCCTTGAGCTCTACTCCCTGTCGAATCTGATCCAGGAGCTCCCATCGTGAATCTGTTGCACTAGAAGGTTTCCTATCCAACTCCACGTGCTGTAAAAATATTACATACAAAATATGAGTTTTAATATCTGACTTTAGAAAATAAAAGGATACAAGAAAATTTATACAACCTTTGCTTAGTTTTCCACAAGTCTACAGATGGCAAATAAGTATCAAATATTGCAATATGGGGAGGGGGTGGAGGAGTAATTGCAGAGTGTTCTACAAATATTAAATACAAGACAAATAAAGTGTATATTTATAAACTAAATTCATAAGCTAACTTATTAAAACATGTGGATCTACAGCATTACAATTTGGGAGAAGAATCTCGATTAGGATGAGTTACCCAGATAAGGCTTTTTTGGGGGTTTTCCCTTAGCATAAGAAGATATAGAGTAACTTTAAGCTCTGGATCATGAGCTCATTTAATCATCACTTCACATGACTAACCAGGTTAAAGGACATTAAGCTATGTAAAATGTATATATAAAAATTTTAAACAAAAATAAAATAAAAAGCTGCAGTTTGAATCTAAAAATACATTGTATTTTCTTTCAATAGATAATAATACTAATTTGCATCTAAAATGAGTAGAAGTCAGCACTTTTAAGCATCATTATTCTGGGATATTATGATTGTCCAGTTGACTCTAGCTGAAGATGTGGGAAACATCCTTTGAAACATGTTCTAGGTAAATACTTCAAGCTTCGTTGTGTGGATTCTGTTTCTTAATCTGGTAATTTGTTTATCATTTTTTTTAAAAGAGTGTTTACTGTCATTTTCTTCTACATATGGTCCGACAGGTGGTGGCAACAGTGATACATGAATGATAATTTGGGAAGGAAACATACCGGGTGAAATGAAATTAATTGTTTTTTCTATAAAAGGCATGTATAGGAAAAGAGTTGGAAGGTAGAGTCAGACTGAAAAATTCAATGCCTATGAATGGGAAATCTGTTGTTCAAATCCTGGTTATGGCACTGAATTTTTCAGTGTGGCTCTATGTACTCAACCCCTGTCCTACAGATGGCTTCTATGTAAACAAAACAATTAGTTTTGCTAATGGTTGACCTAATAGTTGGTTAAACTATGAAGCTTAAAGTACTTATGCATGATACATTGCCATTCGAGTATGCTATTTCAAAATAATTTGAGATCTCCTTCTGGTTTACTAGGAAAACTATGAGTCAGTTGCAGAATTTAATGTTGTGCTGGTATATTTCCATGGTAGCTCAGTTGATAGAGCAACCAGATGGCATTGAATTTTTTAGTTTGACTCTACCTTACCAATTCCAGGTTTTAGTTTAGGGTATCTCTATGACACTTAGTTATAAGGACTGAGAAAAACCTGGAATAAACATCAATAAGAGCGGATGGTGCTGGAGAGATTTTAACCATAGGTCACCAGTCCATGCTAATGACTTCGGCTATTCCTGTCAGTAGGGAGTGTATATATTAATTCTGCTTTACAATTCATTAATTAAAGAGAGATGTGATACAATGAGAACACCTCTGAAGATGCCCCCTACAGACAGGAAAACAAAAGGTTAGGTTAAGGCATTTAACCTGCAGACCATGCAAAATAGCCTGGAAAGTAATAAGCAAGGCGTGAAATCTTATGCACATATTTTAAAATAATTTTATCCAATTGATCTTATTTGGACATTTAAATCAAATCATTTGCATACAATTGAATTTTATCTTGACAAAGTAGAGCATCACTTGCTTCATCTGGATGCACATACTCCAAAAGCATTAAGCAAGGAATGGCTTGTGATGCTTGACTAACCTTTAACGTCTTTCCAGACCGAATAGATTCCATGAGAGCAGAACGAGCATCCATTGAGGCACTGTTGGGTGGCGCTGGAGGCGCAGGAGGTGGTGGTCCTTCTGATGGTGGAGGTGGTGGAGGTGGAGGGGCTGGTATTGAAGCTAAAATGAAACATAATTTGTGTTTACACTCACAAATATCCCATTAGAGCAGTTGTTTTTAAGTCATTTGTTTGTTCTCACACAAAGTTGTATATCTAAATTGTGACCAGAGGTCAGAGACAAATGATGCTACCAAGCTCTAGGCTAGCTCTTTTTTTATTTATTTACTTAGCAAGTTATGTTTATATTTTTGTTGTGGATTTAATGAAGTATCTATAACCACATAAATATTTTCAATTAAATATAATACATGGTTAATAATAATTTTAATTTTGTGGTAACAATACAGCCTCACACTCAAACTTCACTAGTTAACTCCATCTATTTTTGAAATCCCTAACTTCTGATTTTGTGCCCATCAAGCAAATTAATAATATCTTCAATAATATAAATCACTAATTATAAGCAACACATATTGGGAACTGTTTTGAGGACTTGTCAGTTATGCTTTGCAGGAACAAGTCCTAACACCTGAGAGGTTTGTTGTAACAACTCCCCTTCATCATCTCATCCCACGAATATTCCTCTTGTACCATGTCGGTCAGTCACACTACTCTCGCCTTAGAAAACAGACATTACAATGTAAACTGAATCAAATTTCATTACAAGGAAATCTTTTATAACGTAAGAATAGGTTAAAATACAAATAATCAAGATTAGGAATAAATTCTTTGTCATTTATAAAGTTAATAGAAATTCTTTCTTCACAAATTTATTGGCCTTCGCAGCTTGCCTAGCTAGCCCATAGAATTCACTTCTCAGTGGCATAGCATCAGGGGAGATAGGGTCTATCCTAAATTTTGAGATTAATATTGTTTTGGTTTTTAAGCCTCCATCATGTTTGAATATAATTAGTGTCTTTTATTACACATAAATAACTTAATACAATTATGTATTAAAACGAATGCTTCATCGTATTGAAATTTGGAGACCAAAAAATACTTGAGAAACTATGGATAAAATATACTGATCTTTTTGCATATAAAGTCTCAGCTTACCAATTACAGCCATAAAATAATTTACTTAAATAGAAATGCAAAAAATTGCAAGAAAGTGTATGATTATGGAGACCATATTAAAATATTAGTCTAAATTAAGATATCATAGTATAGCAAGGTTTAATAAATCAACAAAGGAATGGTTGAGTAGTTTAAACAATATTTTAGAGGGTAATGAATTAGGGCATATATGGAGGAAAGGAGATACAAATATTAAGAGGATTTTGAAAAGCGGCAGAAAATATTTTGAAGATAGAGAGATACAGAAATTATTTAGTAATTTAACTGGGAAGACATTACTGGAATTTTATTTTAAGGTGAAATAGGCATGAGAAAGGGAAAATTACATATACAGTATAATTTGGTACACATTACTATTAATAAATTCCATTGATTTTGCTATGTACCACCACTGATCTCCATTGTAAGTTTTTTCTTTAAATTTTCTGCCACATGGATCACTCACATGAGTCATGTTGGTCTTATGCTTAAGAGCAGGTGGTCAGTTGGTCTTCTTTATATAACCTGTGAATTAGATTATCCACACCAGCCTCTTGGAGGGATAAGTTAAAATGGCTCGAGTAGGTCAAATCTGTTCTTTCTAATTAGAGCTTTTCTGACTGCATCTTTTGCAACAGTTGCACTCTGTGGGTTTGAAATGTTTGCCATTAAATTGTAGTGAGCCAGTAATTGTCTATGTGCTGCAAATGCTTGGCTTTAATTTCTTTATAATTATGTATTTTGATTATTGATGCTGGGAGGGGGGATATATATACTTTATTATGCAAAAATATAATTAGCTAGTGCCAATCTTGGTCATTTTGGGCCGTATAGTTTGTTTCAAGCAAATTAAGTATCTGTGGGATCCAAGTTGTTGTTGCAGGTTCTATATAATTTATATCTTGTTATTATATATGTTAATTGTTTCAATTTTACATATATTTGTTTGTTTAAAACTTAATAGTCATTCATGTACAGCTCTGCTTGGATTCATATGCTGCTAGACAGTTAACTCACAAAACCTTTGTATTCCCAGTAAAATAGTTTACACACAGCCCATTTGTGTAAGCCTGGTTGATTTACATTTAGTGTCTGTACAGTGGTGTTCCTCTTGTAACCAATGGGAGCACACTGCTATGCCAGAGATAATTGTATTTCAACTCCACTTGGAGTAGATGTAGAGATTGCCTGTGTGTATTTGCCATACCTGCTGCTTCCGTACACACACTGCACCAGTCACCAAACAAATCCACACATTAATGCAGATGATGTACCAACTATACTGCCCTGTCATGAGGACTGAGGAAAGCCAGTCTAGGATGGTCAAGATAGGATTTGAATTGCAGACTTTGCTATTAGTAAACCTTGGTTACCTGTAACAGAGCAAGTGTCTATATTTACCTTGTGATGATGATGAGGAGGAGGAGGATGATGATGATGTGTCTTGCCTCTGAGGAGGCATTCTTGTTGGGGGTGGTGGTGGAGGAGGGGGTGGAGGTCCTGTTGCTATAGAAGGCTGTGATGCTAAGGGTGGTGGCAGTGCTCCTGTCCTAGATGGCGGTGGAGGTGGCGCCGACCTAGCTTGAAAATGATAGTTGTTGGCATTCACTGGTGCAGTTCTGGCTGGCACTGGTGGTGGTGCTGAAGGTACTTGTTGTGCTGGCGGGCGTACTACTTCATCTTTCACTGCATCAATGCCACCATGTCTATTGATGAAGTCGTAGATGAACTCTCGTGTTTCCCGGTCTTGAAGCTGGCTGTCTGATACTCCAGCCTGTCATCAACATTAAACATAAATAGACAATTTATCTAGACTTCCTTCACAGTTAGATCTCCAAGATCATCATGGAAAATAATTAAATGAAAAGAAACCATGAAGGTTTGGTTTATTAACAGACTAGCAGAATCTACAAAATTGCTCAAATTGTATTAAAAAAGGAGATTGTTCTCCCTCTCATGGCCTAAATCTTTACACTACCCTCTCTCTTAGCAATAACTAATCAACATACACAGTAACCATACACCCTTGAAAAATGTAAATTTAATTGAACATTGTTCAGGGTCAAATATTTTCATGCGGCTTAGAGATGCCCTCAGTAGTGTATTGGTTACCATGCTAGTCTCTAATACCCAAGGTTCAAACCTGGTGGAGGATGATAGATTTTTTTGGATCTAAAAATCCTTAGCATAGCTTCCTTTGAAAGGGAGGTAAAGCCTTTGGCTCCATGTAATGCTTATCCTTATCTTGAAAGAAAAGGTCCCTGGGCTAAATTTACAATGTTTCACATCTGCAAGTCCTGACTTTATACTGCTGTGTCATCTATGGGCAATGAGTTGATCCCTTGTCATCACATGCACATAGTGGTGAACTTATG
This sequence comes from Hymenopus coronatus, assembly GCA_030762935.1. Classification (NCBI taxonomy): domain Eukaryota; kingdom Metazoa; phylum Arthropoda; class Insecta; order Mantodea; family Hymenopodidae; genus Hymenopus; species Hymenopus coronatus. The sequence goes on from CM060895.1 coordinate 16,821,772, forward strand.
AACTAGAAATTTCCTGATCAAGAAACTGCTTTAACGGTTATCCAATACATGCCATCTTGGCATAATGTAACTTGATGATGATGATGACACTTAGAAGAAGAAACAGCAAATTACATATTCTGGAAATGGATTCAACTTCAAAATGAAAGAAATAGTTTACTGGCATAACTTAAAATATGCCAGTCCTGTCATATTGAATATTTTTACTAATACTTGGAACAAATAAATTGTCATACCACCATTTGAAGGAGGGAACTTTGAAGTTTTGTGTTGTTTATCTGATTTTCATTTGTCATCTAATGAGAAAGTGGACATCAATTTTGGAGAAAATGGTTGCTTTACCATTCGATCGTAGCTGGTGTGTGCTTGAATTTGCATGAATAGACAAGTGTTATTAAGGTTTGCTGGGCATTTTGGAAGTAATGGTGAAAATACACTCTTATAAAATCATCCAATAATTTGTAGACACCCTAGATATTTTAAATGTAAAAAGAAGCTAGTAACAGTGAAGAATAACACAAATATTAATATAAAAATAATAGTTACAACCAATCTTCACTTATCTTTTGGAATCCTTGCCTGGACTAGTTTCGCAACGATTTCATTGCATTATCAACATATCCTTTTGGTCTCTTTTTTGATGTTGTTTCAAAAGGATATGTTGATAATGCAATGAAATCGTTGCGAAACTAGTCCAGGCAAGGATTCCAAAAGATAAGTGAAGATTGGTTGCAACTATTATTTTTATATTAATACCCTAGATATTGTTAAATTTATTAATGATATAAATGTACAAAATTGAATCTGTGTATGTTGGTAATATAAAAACCAAATGTGTTATTGACTTTATGTTTGCTGTATTGTAATGAATTGATGTTACATATGATTAGTGAGCTGTAAGGCAGAATGAGCTACTGCTTGTGCCAGTTAAAGTACATGGGACATTCAATAATTGGTGACAACAATGCTTGTGTATGGTACTATCAGCAGTAAAGATGCAAACTGATAACTACAAAAAAAAGTATCTGATGTGTGTTATCTGTGAGTTTGAAGAAAATAGTCTTATTTATAACATGAGCTTAATTTGTTGACTGTTATCTGTAGTGCTGGGACTCAATGTGGAGATAGAAAACCAAATGGAATGTTGAATAGGTAAATTATTTGTGCCATACCTTGTTGAAGAAAAGTTTTAACTGTGGGTCATCAACGTCCACATCAAAACCTTTGTTTGGATCCCAGCCAACATGTGATACATGTCTGAAGTCTTTAGGAAGTCCAATATCAGCCTTTGTCAACCTTCGCTTCGAGTCTTTATCCTTTTTCTTATTACCTGAACACAAAAATAAATTAAGTGTTATTTTGGTATTTCAATGAACCTCATTGGGCTAAATTGTCTTCGATCTCCTCTAAATAATAATTAAACAAATATTCCAACATAAACTTCAATGCAGACCTGAATGCTCCACAATAATATATAAACTAAGTCCATATTACTGATTAAAATTTAGTTGAGTCGATTTTGTAACACTACATCACTTACTTTTTAATTTCGGAAAACATGTTTCAGAAGCCATGTGCTTCCATTGTCAATTCCTTTGGTCGACCAAAGGAATTGACAATGGAAGCACATGGCTTCTGAAACATGTTTTCCGAAATTAAAAAGTAAGTGATGTAGTGTTACAAAATCGACTCAACTAAATTTTAATTGTTAAAACACATCACTGTCTCAAAGTCCACCATATATCAGGACCATATTACTGAATTTTAAAAACTCTTCAACCAGATACCAACCGCAATGGATGTACAGCAGATAGAAAAATACATTTTGGTATAAGTACTTTATCTAAGGAGGCACCATGGCCGAGTGTTAGACCGCTCGTCTCCCACCTAGGTAACCCAGGTTTGATCCCAAGTGCCCGCATGTGGGATTTGTGGCAGATGAAGCAACGTCTGGGTGGGTTTTCTCCGGGTCATCCGGTTTACTCATTCCACCAATTGCTCCATCATCATCTTTCCTATCATCCATTTTGCTTGAATTTCATATCATCCAGTTGCTCATGCCTGGCTAGGGATGGACCGCTCGTTCCAGGTTCTCCATTCTATGGTTTCATGATGTTGGCTCCCTAACAGGCTTCTGACGCCTAGGCATCCACTTGTAAGTCCTAGCGGGTGTCAATCCGAAAAATATGGGGAGGGTAAGCCAACTATGGACAAACTATAATCAAGATATTTGTGATTTGACAATGGATAAAGAAATTTTAAAGGTATTTCTGTAATGTTTAAACTTTCTGGAGAAATGTTTCACAGTTGGCAATAATCCTACATTAAAACAATAAGAGTATATTTTACCTGTGGTACGGTGCTGCTGTCGTGGCGATGGAGCTAACGAACCATTGACAAGTTGACTACTACTGCTATACATCTGGCTGCTAGAGAGGCTGACTGATGAACCCATTGTGCTGCTAGGTAGCCCTGATCCTGAATTTCGAGACATTTGGGTTGAAGCCCTTGACTTTCGCTCTGAAACATTATCAATCACTATCTGTTATACAGCACATGTCATTTGTCTTGTGCATCTTGCTAAAGGTTCAATTCTGAACATATAAAAAAAATAAAATAAACTAAAAATTAATAAATTAAAAAATAATAATAACAACAACAGGCCTTCTTTGTTCTTCAATGAGCACATTTGTATTGCAACATGCTGTTTTAAGTAAAAGATTAAATGAATAATTCTTTTAAATAGCCTAATACTGAAGTTTGGCAGAAAGAGCTCAAAAACTGTTGAACTGCTTGAATAATATTATTATTTTTACCAATTTATTTCTGTTTATGATTTATCTTCTCCTATTTGCACTTGAAATATATAAGCAGTTTTGTGCTGTGGGATCCAAGTGAGAGATATTAACATCGTCTTCCATGTTCTAGATGTACCATACTAGCCTCTAGTTGCCAAGGTAACAGGTTCAAACCCGATGAAGGCAATGGATTTTTTCGGGTGTAAAAATCCTTAGCATGGCTGTAGGTCCTGTGGTGTAAATTTACTGCACATAAAAGAACCTCAAGTCTGATAAAGAGGCCTCTGAGCAAAATTAAGCAGCCTTTCATCCCTAATATAGAATAGGATGCTGAGAACCGCAGCAGTTAAAGAGCGTCCATAAATAACATGCCATTTCCTTCCGAAGGAAGCCATGCTAAGGATTTTTACACCTGAAAAAATTCATTGTTCTCCGCCAGGTTTGAACCCACCACCTTGGGTATATGAAGTCAGCATGGTAATCATTACACCACGGAGGGCGACGCATTCCCAGTAGTTGTGGTACTTGGTCATGATGGTTGTGTCTTTAAATCTTACCCATAGCTGTGTTCAAAGCAATTTTGGGTAGTTCCAATTTTTTTGGCTGCAGTATGGAGAGGTCTCTGAGGCATATCGCTGACATTTTGTAAATTATATTCCATTTTGTGTATTTGTTGTTCAATTGCTTTCTTATTGCATACTCAGGTTGAAATCACTGGGTACAATATAATTATTCTATGTGCCTTTGTTAGATATAAGTGTTTTGATTTTCTCTCTGCGATTTTGTTCATTGTAAACAAGTATCATAGTAACGTGTTGATTTTCTTGGTTGTAAAGCTAACAATTTTAAAAGAGGCTGTTTCCTAGGCAAGGAAAGGGCACTCTGAGACTATTCGTAGTTGAGTGAAGTTGACTGTGACTTTGCACTGTAAATATTTCCTAGGCAGGGGACCCTAGGCTACTACATGTGCAGTTAAGCTTAAGCATTAATTTAGAAATGCGTAAATATTTGCAGTAGAATTACTAATTGACTTCCACCTAATGACATAATATAATTTGTCCCAAGGAAGTAAATCAATTTTTTGTTGGAATTGTTAAATTAAAAGAATCACAAAGGATAGAATTTTCTTGACAAAGAGAAGCATTGAATTGGACCAGTGATTGTGACTGAAAATCTTATCGAAAATAAATTACAATTCTGTAAAGAGAATTTGAGTTATGGATTACTTTAAGAAATTATTGACCAACATCAATAGCCTGCCCATAAACCCAGATAGCACCCTGAGATTATTGTCACAACCATATTTTTTGCTTCATCTCTTTGATGTTCTGTGATTCTGTTGGTGGCAGTTCTGCCTGTTTGACATATGTACGTAAATTTGCACGGAATACAATAAACCTTCTGTAAATTAAATTCCAATTTGTCTTTCAATGGTTTCAGTAAATTCTTATATTTGGTGGTTGTTTGTCCTGTTGTTGTGTCAGGCACTTATTCTGCTGTTTCTTTCTAGTGGGTTGCCAGTATGTGGAATGCAGGTTAATGGTGATAGGCTGATCTCTATGTGAAAAAAAAAGAATTCTGATTTATATTTGATGTATCCTTATATTTTAATATTGAATTTTGTGAATAAAAAAAAATACTGTTAATGGAGAAACAGAATAACGAAGCCCACCTCAGTAGTATATGGGGTAGTGTGTATGCCTCACATTCAAAAGGCTGTCAGTTTGAATCTTGTTTAGGGTGAGTTATTCTGATGTTTTCCCTTATCCTGAGAAGATGAATATCAAGTAACTTTAAAGCTCCATGGACCCTGAGATGATTTGAGTATCATTTCATTGATTTTATTCATCATCCGATATGACCAACCAGAATAAAGGACATTAGGGGAATAAAAAATATATATATAATAACAATAATAATAATACCTACCTATCCTACGCTGTTTCCTTGCTTCTAGCTTTTCCAGCAGAACATTTCGCACTGTTCTAGCATCATCCTCACTGGCAAAATTGAAGGAAACTATACATTCCTACAGAAATTAAGATAACATTCATCAGTACCAAAAGTCAAGCAAAAAATATATGAAACACAGCACGCATTTTGCATGGCTCTTTCAAGAAAAAGTGTTTTAAATTTTCCTAGAATTAAAATACATTTTCTTAGATCTAGCCTCCAATATCCCTAGTAAATTAACTTTTGCCTTTTCATTTATTTATAAATTTTTATAAAACCAAACTTAGTTTTATAAGATAATATAATGTATTCCTTTCAGATGTTAGATTACAAAATAAAAATTATAATACAACATTAAACTTCCCTATGTATGTTTTATTCACTGATTGGAAATTTGTTACAAACAATATTAACAACCTGGCTGAAATTAGTAACTGCATTAGTACAAAATTACTCTTTTTGCTGACAATACAAGTGTTCTAATTTCTGGTAATAACAAACATGAACTTAAAACTAACACTGATGGTGTAACAGATTATATAATTAATTGGTTTAAATAAATTAGATTTATTATTAAAAGAACAAAAGTGTTGCTGTAAGGTTTCTTCATAAAACAAACAAGAGACAAGTTTTCCTAATGTTTACTTAGAGAATGAATTAGTAACTATTTCAGGTGAAATTAAATTTCTTGGAGTTTGGGTTGATGAAATATTAATTGGGAATTTAATATTGACATTTTATCTAAAAAGTATGCCAAATTTGTTAACATCATCTTGATGTGCTTAAAATAGCCTACATTGGATACTTATCACTCTCTTTTCGTCTTTAGAAAAGTCTTCTGGAGAAAGCCAAGCTATAACAACAAAATTTGCATAAAAACGGCAATATGGCTAATGCTAAAATTTTCCAGCAGTACAAGTTGTAGACTGTTTTTCAAGTCATTAAATATTTTGACATTTCCACTTATCTACATTTATGAAATGCTGGTGTTCACACATATGCAGTTAAATAGTTTTGTCACCAATTCTGAAATTCATAACCATAACACTAGAATAAATCAAAACTTGTTATCACCCCGTAAATTACTCAATATGATCTATTTTGATGCATATCAGAACTAAGTAAATATATATATGTTTATGGTACTCACCTCCCCTTCAAAAGAATGCAAATACGGCCGAAGTGATTTGTACTCTATCCCATTGTAAACTTCATGTTCCCAAACCATCTGTCTGCGAGTAAGGCAATATAACCGGAAAAAATATGACTTTCTTTGATTGTCTTTGACCAGACAAAGAACACCAGCGTCGCTCCTTCGCCATGTCGAATGGTCTGGAGGATCAGTAACAAATACCTGTACCACACCTGTTGCTAGTGTCTGTAAAAGTCAAAATCAAAACAGTATGATAAAATACCTATATTTTCTACAATTATATACAGCTTGATCTGTAACTATTAGAGCAATAACTTTGTTTCTTAACCATTTGTATTTTTAATTTCTTGACAATTTGTGAGGTGAACAATCCTTGGCAGGACTGCTTTTGCGGCATGTGGCAGAGAGGCAAGACAGTTGCTGTGTTGGCAGTTCAGGTGATAGGAAATCTGCAGTAAATATAGTACTATTTATAAGCAAGTTATTTCTAACACACACGACAGTAACACTTAAAAAAAAGTCTGATGTGCTTCATTCATATGACTTTCTCTATCTATTCTGTAACAAACTATTCTTACAAAAGCTTGTTCTTCAAGCTAATCAAGATAAACATTAGCAGAAATGGTCTTATTACTTGCTTCCTTGTAAGTAGAAAGGAAATAAGGGAATACATTAGGCTAAGCAGTAGCCAAATCTTTAAAAAGCCCGCCACTACAGGATAGACATTAAAAGTCATTTCTCTTTGCAAGGCCAGGAGTAAAACAAAAGGAAAAAAAAAACAGTTAACTTCCTGTTTGAGAAAAGTTTAAGTATTTTAAAAGTAAAAGCAATAACAAGAAACATCTTGGAATTAGTTGGCTACACAAAAAGAAGAAGAACAAAACTGTTTTGACGAAATTTACATTTTTTGTGTAGGAGGTTAAGTTTTGTCTATCTCTTATAGCTTATCAGTTATGCAAAAATCATCCATAATGATTTTACTGTTCATGTAAATATCAATAATATATAGTATTTTAGTCAAAACTGTTAAGAGCCATTTTTGAGTAACTCAATATTTTCAAAATTTTTCCCATGAACTGGGTATTTGATGTGGGAGAATATTCTTGAAAATCCTTGTGTTGCATCTTCAGAAGATGTTGAATTTAAATATCAATTTTGTACTTAACGTCTTTTTCATTTTTGAGTTATGAGACACGCACTCACATAAACACTTTTTTTTTTTTGATTCAAGGGACCCTAGAATGTGTATTTTTGATGAAACCTCAAAATAAAATTTTTGAGGGAATGCAGTACCTTCTCTATCTATGTACTACGTATAAAGTAAATTATTCACACACATCAGGCAAGAAGCTGTTGGAATCTTCTCCCTTCGTTGGTCAAGCATTTCTGGCACCTACTTAGAAAATTACCCATTACACTCTGCAGTTCCCTCTGAGAAATGGAGCACTTTTTTTGACAAATACTATTTTTAAGTTTATCTAAATTCCACAGATTTGTTTTTAAACTTTCTCTTTTAATGCCTCACAGAGATAAAAATCACAGAGGGTTATATAAGAAGAAGAAAATTTACAAAACCAATCCACACATTTTAGATGAACTTAAAAATAACATTTGTCAAGAAAGTGCTCCATTTCTCAGCGGGAACTGCATAGTGTAATGGGCAATTTCTTAAGCAAGTGCCAGAAGTGTTTGAATGAAGGGCGGCAGTTTCAACATCTTGTTTGATATAAATGTGTAATTTACTTCTTTTTTTAAAGCATTTGTGCGTTAGAAATAATTATGCAATAATCCTACAGCTGTTAGGGGTATATGTAGGTAATTAAGGACAGTGGAGTGGCACCATGGCCGAGTAGTTAGACTGTTCACCTCTCAGGCAGTCTGGGTGGTTTTGTGGTGGATGAAGTGGCAGGTTTTCTCCAGGTTCTCCAATTTCCTCATTACACCAATTGCTCCTTAATCATCTTTCTTTTCATTCATTTCACCCTCATTTTATATCATCTTTCTCCTTACTTTCATGCCAGGTATCGGGCTGATCATCCATCCTGGCTTGCATCTGCTCCTCAACAGATGCCTGACCCCAGTGCTGACTTACAAATTCTGGGGATTTAAGTCCTAAATATGGGGAGGGTACACAGAGAAAGAATAAAAGGACAGAGCATTGAAAAGTATTACATCAATATTTGCTTAATTTGCAGACTAATGAGTTCAGTTATTAAGAGTAGTGGGTTTTCAGGATGGTTAGTATCTCCATGCAGGCGTAGTACACAAAGTCATAAGTGTTTATTTTCCCTAAGAGCATGGGGTAGGAGTGTTGGGAAGGCATAACACAGAGTGGGCTGGCCTCGCTTTAATGAACACTGTAGCAAAACTGAGTTCAAACACTTTCTGCAAAGTCAATGACACCAAACAACACATGGAAGCAAAATAGGTAGTCTGTTGGTCACTGTTGTGTTCATGCAGAAGATATCAGGTAGTAAATGTTGTAAAAGTGATTAGTGTGAGAAAACTATGAGACAAAGAGAGAGAGAAAAAAAAAAAAAAAAAACAAAAAAAAAAAACAACATAAAAGTGGATACGTATTAAGTTATTATTTATCAAAATATCTGTTTCTACAGCCCTAGAGCCCTGTGCTTACTGCAGGCTTCCTGTCACTTACATTGCTGACACAACAACCAACCTTGCCAGCTGGGCATGTGCCACAAAACTGGTCCTGCCAAGGTTTGCTCACCCAATATAAGAAAGGAAATAAAATGACCTCAATAATTATAGAAGAATTACACACAGATTTGTTATTTTCTGTGTGATGTACAGAGTGAGCCAAAAACCTCCGAACTGGCTGTGCAGTGTTTTTCCACTGAGTATGTGGACACATGATTCTGCACTGCTGCTGTAAACAAGGTCAACTTCTGACACAGTTTTGCTCTGCTCTGGAAGTGCAGTATTGAGTTGACAGTGATATGGTGCAGTTCAGTTGTCAAGAGTGATTTATATTTTGTCTTGTATTTTGTCACAAAGCGTATTATGGCTCAGCATATGTTTTCTACTGCTCAGCATGTATATGATTTGTATGTGTTAACTCGGTCAGCTTGCCAAGTGAAAGCACAATTTGCAGGAAGTGTAAAAGTTCCAGGCTGAGCAAAAATCCATGAACTTTACAATAAATTTCAGGCCACAGGAAGCATTCAGGCTAAGAAATCTAAAATAGGGCATATGGTTGTTACCAAAGAAACATTAGACAACATTGGTCATCATTTGGAGAATTCCCCCAAAAATTGCTTACTTATCTTTCACAACAGGTTGGCATTTCTTATGACTGTGCAAAGAGATACTAAATAGCTAAAGTTAAAACCATAGAAAATAACTGTGGCACATGCTCTTCAACCAGGTGATCCTGTAATTTGGCACACATTTTGTGAGTGGACTCTCACAATGGTAAAATAAACCCTCATTTAATATTTATCACAGATGAGGCTTGGTTCGACCTTTATGGATGTGTGTGTACACAAAATAATCGTCATTGGAGCTCTGAGAAACCAAATATAGTTCACAAAGTACCCCTTTATGATGAAAAAATTGGAGTGTGGTGTGCCATTAGCAGAGAAGAGTTATAGGGGCAATTTTTTTCGAGTCAACAGTTGACGCCCATACATACGTGAATATAATTTTGCATTTTATCAACAAGATTCAACAACTCATACGGCAAATCTTTCGATAAGAGCAATTGAAAGTGTGTTTCAGGACAGAATTATTAGTAGGAATTTGTGGCCTCCTTGGTCCCCTGACCTAACTCATTGCAATTTCTATCTCTAGGGTAGTTAAAACATCAAGTATTCAAGACAAACTCACACACACTGGAAAAATTAAAACAAAATATTTGCCATGAAATTACCAGCATTTCTCAAGGTGAACTATGGCGAGTGATGCATAGTTTCCTCAAGTGGTACCGAAATTGTATGCATGATGACAGTGCCTCCTTTCATTAAGCTGGTAAATAAAGCCATGAAAAGTAGTTTTAAAACTGTTGTATGGTTTCATCCATGCCTTTCTGTTACAGCAGCACACAGCAACCAGAGCTGAGGATGCAGACAGGCAATTCACAACAGCCAGTTTGTACTTTTTTGGCTCACTTGTTACTAATGTTGAATCACTTTGCTGTAATATATTCTCTAACATACAGCCTGCCTTATAAAGCTACTTATCTCAGTTGGCTATGCCCTCAGGTATGCTTCTTAATAGTTTGTATCAATGTATCTATCTACTCAAAATAACAAGATATATGTAATAATATCAATAGCAATAAATATAATTGGTAGCATGTCTGCCTCACATTCAACATTAAATCTTGCTTAGTATGAGTTATCCGGATAAGATTTTTTGGGGGTTTTCCCTTATCCTGAGAAGGCATATCTCAAGTAACTTTAAGCTACATGGACACTAAGGTCTTTTGAGCATCATTTCACATATTTCATTTATCGTCCAATATGACCCACCAGGTTAAAGGACATTAAGCACATTTAAAAATCATTGGTCTGGGACAGGTTTGAACCTATGTCCTTGGGATCACAAATCAATTGAGCCACTGGACTGATATACAGGATGTACTTTTACTTTTAATGGATATGACACAATCAGCAAATGGCTTGCTTATATGTGTGTTGTATCTCTTTTGAAAACTCGGCAAAGTAATGGATTCTATTCCCTTCAAATTATGTTCAGAAATTAAGTAATCAAAACATGAGATTATATTAACTCCATAAATAAAATCTTTAAGAAAAATAGTTTTTACTCCATTTCAGTTACATATTTTGCTTTGGTTTGCTCTTGATGACTGGAAACCTAAGTGAGAACATCACTTACTTGTGATTTTTCACTCCCTGTTTGATTAATTTTCTTTTCCCTTTGGGGTTATGCGAGTCTTGAGGCCAATTGTTATATATAATCTTAGAGACAATATGTATTACATGAAGAAATTGCAGCGATTTTTTAAAGCAAATTAATAGGATCTGGTTTAACTTAATAAAGAATTAAATAAATTAAGAAAAGAATAAGGTCATCATCACATCTCAAACACACAAATAGAAACAATACTTGGTTGTTATCGGTGTTATTTTTTGCCATGCAGAGGTTATTTTCGTGAAAGGATTATATGTGTATTGAAAAGTGTTCTACTTACTTGACACCGATGACCCAAAAGCTGAAAAATGTGTTCGTTTTCTTCTGGACTGAGCAGCTGAGAACCGCGATTTTCTACTGAGCCCGTCTGTGGTCTCATGGTATTGTTTTCGCACGTTCCCTTCCCAATTTTTGCTGCAAAAAAAATCGTAACTTTATTTCATATACGTTCACTTTATCCATAAAAGTGCCAAGTAAATTAATTCACTTGCGGAAACTGGGTAATGAGTAATCATTTGCCCAACCCAGTTTATTCAGGCTAACAGTTGTCACGTATAAAGGCATCTGTTTTCCTAATTTTGTTGGTCTACGTTTATCCTAAGATATTTTTTCCACTGAAACTACAAAATAAAGCTTCTCTACGCACCTTTATTATTTTAACCTTCTGCTACAAACCAAAACTGTCAGAGGAGAGCTTAACCTTGAAATCCTTTACAAAGTACCTGAGACTTTCTTTCAAAAAACATTCGAATGACAACTTATGACACTCTTAGAAAAACAAAATATGTTACTTTTAGTAACCTTTATAGTTTATAATAATGCTTTTTTATGCATATAATTTAAGTATTTCCAATTAGACACATGTAAATTCCAATATTTAATGTTGGTTAACCTGCCACTCGCCTGACTGGCAGTGCAAAGAGTATATAAAACTAGGAGTTCATAGGAGTTTTAGAAACCATTTGGATACATTTTACTACTGTATAGAGCTGGGTTGTCAGATTGGGTGATATTTCATACTTTGCAATGACATTTTGTCTACTTTTAAATAGCTACTATAGCAGCTTGATTTTGTATGGCTGTTGTAATATTTTGTCTACGTTACCGATCTACTGATTCTGCGTGAAGAAACGCTTAGAATAACCGAAAATGCATTGGCGGAAATTTCGAAACCTGAGCCGTCGACATTCGATTTTTTTAAAGTACAACCATTGTCCCAAATTTTCTTTTCCGTAAAGCAAGACCGCAAATGAAGTAGAAAAGGGTGTCTCTTTACCAATGTATCGGAATGCCAAATAGTTATTTTTTCACCAGTCTTTGACTTTTTAAAAGGTAGTGAATCTTACAAGTACTCGATTTACACACTGTATTCTAGGACGAATGAATAAAGTAAGTTGTCCCTCTTTAGCAGAGGTGTAGGCACCTTTCACAGCGAAAATATAAACCTGTCAATTATTATTTGTTCTTTAAAGACTCCGAGAGATGAATAATACCTTCTGAAACCAGAAAGTGAAATGTATAATAAGCATAGAAAGGCGGGAAAATTCTTATATTTCAGTGACAGCTCCGACCGTTCCAGTTCCAAAAGCTTACTACGTTCCGAATAATCGTTTCAAAATGACAGTTCAGTACATCGGCGAGTATTTACTATTTATGCAATTATGCATAACCCCAACACCTCTTTGTCCACCGTTACTTTACTGATTTGGGTTCTTTCGTAACTAGTTTTAATCCTTCGTTCCCTGCGAATATTGGTATACGGCAGGACAATGCCCTGCTAATGATAATTCGCCATATACGTGGGAGTCAGTCAATTGTGTTAACATCAACCGCCACATCGCGCCATATCTAAATGTTTATTATAACTCGCGCGTAACCCACGTATTAAAAAAAAATATATATGTTCGTCGTCGTCACCATCATGAGTTAAGCATTGCTTGAGTCGCAGCCGACTCCTGGAGATCCTATTGGATTTTCATTGCAAGAAGTGGGTCTTGTCAACCCGATTACATGTTGAGCGTCCTTTGATTTTCCACTGCCTTTCTTGTTTCTGCTCTCCATTGGTCTTGTGTTGCATTGATTAGCTCATTCCATTCCCATAGTTTCTTGTATACCTACCTGTATCCATCTTGTATGTTGCTTCGGGTTCTTTCGCAACAAGTGATCCTTCGTTCCTTGCGAATATCGGTATACGGCAAGTTAATGCTAATTTCCTTATTCCCTCCAAGTTCTAGGCCGCGCCGTGGCCGAGTGGTTAGATCATTCGCCTCGATCCCAAGCGACCGCATGTGAGATTTGCGGTGGACAAAGCGGCGAAGGGGCGGGTTTTCTCCGGGTTCTCTGGTTTCCCCCGCCATCGCATTCCACCAGTGCTCCATCTTCATTCCATGTATCACCAGTGTCATCGCCTGATAGTAAAAGCGGGCGTTAAACACTATCAAAATCCTCCGAGTTCTAACATCAGCTTCTTCTCCATTGAGTATTTTTCCCTCATATATCCAAAATATGCCAGTTTTAATTTTGTAGCCATTGTCTCCAAGCAATGCTTAGGTTTAATCTCGTCTATCACTGATGCATTGGTTCTCTTTTCCATCCAGGAGATTTTAACAATCTTCTCCAAGTCCATAGCTCAAAACTCTAATTTTCTCCTGTCCTATTTGCCCAAGGCCCAACTTTCACATCTGTACAATACTATCGGAAACATCATTGTCTGAATTATTCGGCTTTTCGTCCTCTTGCTTATATCAGAATTTTTTAGGATTTTCTTTATCTTGCCCAATGCTGCTCTACCTAGATTATTCTCCTTATTTCTTCTTTGCATGAAGCATCTTTAGTTATGAGTATCCCCAAGAAGTTGAAACTATCCACTATTAGCTGAACTCTGTCAATGCTTATATTGGTTGTACCACTGGAGGTCTAACTTTGCCATCTCTAGATTAAGCATTATGCCTGCTTTTTCACTTTTGTCTTTAACTCTACTATTTGTGGCAGGTCATTCTCATTTACCGCTAAAAGTGTGATGTCATTGCATATCTCAGATTTTTTATTGTTCTGCCACCTATCTTGACTCCTATTTCCTCTTCATCCAGCCCTGCTTCACCATCATAGTCAGGTGTAAGTAGTCATGTACCAGCTTCCATGATACTAATGATTGTATATTCCAAAACAGCAACTTGTATGCTCATTGTCTTTCGTGTTTGTGCTACAAGAGCTCCGAAGCAGAATTTAAAATTGATTGGTCAGAAATTTTAAATTAGACTTTGCCCAGAATTGAATGCAAAAGCAATCCCAAGACCTCTCATCATGTGCATTTGTAATTTTTGTATTGAAAAACAACTTACTCATACAATCATAGTGTTATTTTTAGAACTGGTTATAAAAAGAAACAACTGCATATTACATTCAGGTGATTTTCTTTATCACCTCTTCTACAACATATTTCTGAAGAATATTATTCTTGTATCTAGGTACCTAACTACATCTTTTAACTGAGATATGCATTTGCTGAAATGTTTTCATTAGGTGCACATTTAATATTAGGCATTTATAAGGGGGAAAATGCTTCTGAGCCAAAATGATAGTCAAAGTTTTTAAAAGAGAAGAGATAATTTATTGTGAAATTGGCTGCATAATGCTCCGCTCTTGCTATCCATTATCTGACCCTACTTTCTCTTTTCCATTTTAACTTATTTTACTTTGCATTACCCAAAGCATGGTGACTTAATCTAGTCAGTTTTTTGTTCAAAAGATTAAATATCATCACTGGACATCCTTTCAAACAACATTAATTGACAAGAATCCTTTATGAAATCCATACTGTGATCCATTCAGTAGTGATTGCTTGAGAAATATCCTTTAACTAGGTACCTGAAAATTACTGCTTCATTGCTTTAGATACAACTGGAAAGAGAGAAATTATTGTATAGTAGTTGCTATTGTTTGCCATTTTCTTATGTACTGCAATGGTCAGTGTAAGTTTTCTGGGAAATACAGATTCATATCTTATTTAGTTAATAGTTTTCTGCTTTGGGAATAACAAATATTGATACAATATAAAGAATTAGGTAATTACGTTCTCTAGCACACATGTGCAATGCACATTGTAGGTATTCAATATCAAGATTTCAACATAAATACATGTTTTGAGGAGATATATATTTGTATTCTGATTTAAATCATGCAAACTTTTGCAAGACATTTCATTGCAGGTATGAGATGCAGGAGGCTGAAACAATAGTCAAATCTTTAAAAAGTGGGTCACTATTGTCTGATTTTGAATTCCACTTTCTTTCATGGACATCACAAATTAATGGAAGACAATTCAAAACAGTAATGAGTATTTGAAAATTCAAACCATTAACAATGAATATCACAGAAATGTTAAACTATTTTACATAAATTGTGTGTTTTAATTAGATGGGCATTTTTTGTGAAAAAAGCAGATATCTCTTACAGTTTATGAGTTAGGTATATAAAAGTATAGAAAATCCATTCAGAATGAAGAGGACTTTTGCAAAATTCCAGATAACCATTTTATTTGGATGTGAATATCTTAAACAAATGTTATTTGGATCTAAATAACTATTTTTGAGAAAATCAAACATGGAAAAAAGTTTGGCATAGAAGGATTTTCTTTAATGTTTTGTCACTTCTTGGAAGATTCTGAACATAAATACCAGGTTTGGTATTCTTTTTATTTGTGTTGTTTACACGCAAACAAGCACACACAGACTTAAAAATGTATGTATTTGTTTGTCAATTTTATTTATTCAGAGATCCTCAAAACATGTGTGTTAAATTTTTGGATGAAATACAGTGATTCAAAACTGCTTTTTCAAAGTTTAGGGACAGGTCCCTACATCAATACAAGAAAAAATGTTCATCTAAACTCATGTCCTAAAACCCTTCATTCTCGGTTTATTGAGGTTCAAAGTGCTATTAATCAAAACATTTTAAAGTGACACTATCCATTTTTGCCTTTTCAGCTTGTTAGGTGTTCCACACAAACACCACTTATAGCAAATGATCCGAATGTTCTCCTCTTGCATCTAGACACGTATGCACTCGGAGCATGGATTGTCAATTAATCTAGGATGTATGCTACATAAACCAATGGCTTAAGGTGCCCCCCAAAAGATACAAATCCAAAGGATTGAGGTCGGGAGAACCTGCAGGTCATGGAACTGGTCCCCTTCTACCTATGCATGTTATGTTTGATAACAGCCAGTACACCCCAAACAATGATACTAAAATGTGCATAAACCACATGTTTCTTCTTATTTGCAAAGACACATTTTCTAAAGTCTGGGAGAGTGTTCAGAATGAAGCTGGGGGAATGTATTACACATCTGATAAATGACAAATGTTAACAAGTAGCCATGGCAAACTGCAGGGTAAACTGTGTCAAAGCCTTCTATGAATAAGTGCATAAATAAATTAAGTCATTAGGTGGGACCCGGAAAGTCATTAAATGTGACTTTCATTAATAAATTGATAATGCAAAAACGAAACGTTTTAGAGCATATATTTATATGAACTTATTTTCTTGTTTTGATGTCAGGAATCCATCCCTAAATGTTGTAAAAGTATTTTTGAATCATCCTGTAAAATTCCCTAGTTATGTAGTATATGAAAGTTTGTTCCCATAATGTATCTGTCTCTAGCATGGGGGACCCGAGCTCAATTCCTGGCAAAGGTGTGGGATTTTTCCCTAATCAGGACTCTTCCCTGCTACTGCTGCTGAGGTCTGACTGTTATGTCCTTTCACTTCTGTCCCGCAGAAAGCACTGGCAAAAAAACATGGTATTATCCTACCTAGTCACCATGGTCAGATTGTGGTCTTTCTCATGATTTCTGTTTCGGATCCAACTATCGAACTGATCACCCCCTCGTCATCTGTACATATAAGTAGTGGAGAAAGCAGAAGTGTACACAAGATGAAATTAAATTTCAATTCTTGGAGCTTTATTTGATTGAGGAAACAAAAACAAAAAAGTGAAGAAAAGAAAAGGGAAATTGCAGTGTGATTATATTTTATAAATTCATCCATATAGCCTAGAAGATGCCATCTAAAGGCTACATAGATAATAGATTTTTGCATGCCTCTGGTAAAATGAATAACATCTGTAAGGTTGTAATATCCTTTCTGCATACAACCTATTGTGCATTTACCAGGAGAAAATGTCTATAAAAATCGGATATGCTCCATTCACATGACTTTCTTTATGTCTCTATATCAGCTTATTATTAATAAGCTTATTCTTCTTTCTACTTCATGCTAATTGAGATAAACATTAGCAGAAATGGTCTTATTACTTAGTTCCTTATAAGTAGTAGGCTAAACTGACAATCAAATGTTTTAAAATGTGGTTGCTATGGGATTGAAATCTGTTTCTTTGCATGGACAGGAGTTGACAAACTCCCATATGAAAAAAGTTAAAAAAAGTATTTTAGAACTGAAACCAATAACAAGAAATATCTTGATGGTCAACTTCATGAAAAAAATGTATATTACATAAATTGTGTGTTTTAATGAGATCTACATCTTTTGTGTGGTAAGCTATTGTCTATCTCTTATGGTTTACCAGTTATGCAACATTTAGAGAAATTCGTTCAGAATAAAGAGATCTTCTGGGACTATTCCCAGAAAATTCAAGGTATACTTTTTATATGTGATGTAAATATCTCAACTATAAGAGATTTTAATCAAAATCATTAGAGCCATTTTTGAGAAAATAAAAATTTTCAAACATTTCTGCATGTAAAGGGTAGTTGGGGGCAGGGGGATTTTCATGAAAATCTTTGTGTCATAACCTTGGGAGATTCTAAACTTAAAAACTAAGTTTGGTATTTAACAGACTTTTTGTTTTTCAGCTATGCTGCTCACAGACAGACACACACACACACACACACACACACACACACACCACACACACACACACACACACACACACACACACACACACACACACACCACACACACCACACACACCACACACACCACACACACCACACACACCACACACACCACACACACCACACACACCACACACACCACACACACCACACACACCACACACCACACACCACACACCACCCACACACACACACACACACACACACACACACACACATTTTTCAAAAAATGGTTTTTTTTTTTTTTGTTTTTTTTTATTCAGGGGGTTCCAAAACATATATTTCTGGTGAAATCTTGGTATCAAACTCTTGGGTGCAATACAATATCTTCTCTATACACTATGTACATAGTACATGTAGAGAACGTAATAAAAATGCATGGCAGATTTATGATTCATTTTATTGTATACACTTAGGAAAAGAAAAACATTTACCCTTGCAGAAACATAGCATATAAAATAATATATCATTTTGCCAATCTCTACAGACCTCCCATCCAGCTGCTGATATAAAGCCCAATGTACAGTGCAACCAGCACCCTGACACACATCATACACCTTCTACACACATACCTTAAATACAGATCTTTTGTAGTTTCAGTTGCGGAACACAAATCAACACTTAGGCCAATAAGAGGTGGAGTCCCCAAAGGCTCTGTACTATCCCCCATGCTATTT
The DNA here is from genome assembly GCA_030762935.1 of Hymenopus coronatus. Lineage (NCBI taxonomy): Eukaryota > Metazoa > Arthropoda > Insecta > Mantodea > Hymenopodidae > Hymenopus > Hymenopus coronatus. The sequence goes on from CM060895.1 coordinate 16,840,161, forward strand.
AATGTCTACATGGCCGACTTACCAACAGAGCAGCACGTCAACATAGCTCAATATGCTGTTATTCTGTACCAACAAAAACCCACGCCTTCAACCCCATTCAAAGACACCTCTGCCTGCTCCAAGAGTGGTGCAAGTGTTTGGCGGTTGTTCATCAATCCGGAGAAAAGCCACGCTATACTCTTCACCAAGCGCCGCCTTCCCGCAAACTACCCTACATTCATGTACCTCAACCGAAGGATACAATGGACGAACACCATAACCTACTTGGTGAAGTTTGACAGGGGTGTCACTTTTGGGGAGCACATCAGGAAACTGAGGTCGGGGATACGGGGCTACAGTCTCCTTGTACCCGATGCTGAAGTCCACGATGCTGGTTCCCCTTAAGTTGCGCCTTTTGAGGTCAGTTTTCATTTTATCTCTTTTGTTTTACTCCTGGGAATCCAAAAGAGAATAAATTCAATTATTTCACATAGTGATAGCTTTTAATAGATTTTACTATTGCTTTAGCCTAGTGTATTCCCTTATATCGACTTCTACTTGCAAGGAAGCAAGCAATAAGGCCATTTCTTCTAATGTTTATCTGATTAGCATTACATATATAATAGAACAATCTTTTATAAGGAAAGTTTGTTTGTGGAAGAGCTAGAGAAAGTCACTTGAATGGAACACCTTTTTCCCATAAAATACATTCCTTTCATCTCAGCTGTACTCTTGATTTATTCATAAATTTGCATACATGCTCTCAAATGTCACATTTAAAAACTCTAGTTTTCTGATTTCTTCATATGTATATTAATTTACAAAACTTTTGCTTATGCTGAAAGAACTTATAGGTAAATAAACTTTTTCTACAAGTAAGAATGTAAACTTGAAATACAGTGTTTTTCAAAAATGACACAAATAATGTAAAATACACATTTTTGTCATCATTTTGTTCCATGAATCATGATACAAATCATTTAAAGCTATTCTACCAAACTTAACCTTTTATCAAACACCCATTTTTAATCTAGGTTTTCAGTATCCTAATAGCTTAGTTATACTTTAAAGCTCTTTTTCTTGGATATCATTTTTTTTTAAATTTTTGAATCACAAAATAACTTCTGCTTGAATAAATATTAAACTATAAACATTTTTGTTGCATTCTCTTAATAGGGTTTATTTTCTACTTAAAATTAAAATAAATTGAAAATAAATTTTAAAAATGTAATTACCAGAATTTTAAATTATAACAACAATGGGTGTATTTAGTGTACTGCTGGAGCAGCAAAGAAATATGTTACTGCACAAGCACCAGAAAGAATGAAAATGGGGAATAGTGTAGGGCCAAATTTAAAGGGGAGTTTTAGGTTTCAAACCCTCCTCCCCCAAAATCCTATCACATTTTATTTATTTCAATTGTTATCAAGCCAATATGAGAAAATTTTGTTAGACAACAGAAGTGGCACATTTACAAGGAAAAGGTACATGTTAACCTTTTCATGTGAAACTGCTTTTTGAAAACAGATGGTATAGGATGGATACTAGTGGCCTTAAAAGTTGCTATTAGCTGATCTCTTATTGGTAGCTCAGTTGTCTAAAGTTCTAAAGCACTGAACTTCTGATCAGGTTTTCAATGCGAGGTCAACTAAGATTGGAATCCTGGATGCAGTGCTACTAATGGTTAAATGAAAGAATGGGCCCAAGTAAAATAAATGCTGATTGGCATACCTAAGTGTTGACTAGACCTCAATAGCATTGAAGCAGAATTCAGTTCTGCATTTGTTATAAAAAAGGTATCAATGAAAGGATTTTATTTTTTCTTTTACCTGTTTTAAGCTTTAAAAAAAGGATCAAAATAGACAGCAAAAAGATAGAGAATTATTGAACATTAGCCTTCCAAGTCCAAACTTTTACCTATATACCTCAAACAACAAATACACATAATGATGCCATATGGCATCATTGGGCTGGAAAGGGTTAACTGCATAGGGTACTGTTAAATTTAGATCTAGTTATGGGCTGCCCCCTCCACCAAAATTAGTTCTGAGTGCCAGGATGATTTGAGATGATGTTATTAGTAGATTTATCTAGGCAGCAAGTATTTATGTAAAAGGATGAGGAAGTCAAGGCTTTGTTTTAGTGTTAGGACTGTTTTATAGCCTGGTAAAACTTATCAGCTATAGTATACGGTCGTTAAATTATAAGGCAATCCCTGTTGCGGCCTCTCACCACTGTGCAAGAGATGCGAGAGTCACAGGGAAAGTGGTGCCAGCAAAGGTACACTAAAATACTTATCTTAAGACAAATTATGGAAATGTTGACCTTCTGCTCACATATGGGCAGCACAATTTTTGAAAATATTCTTCCTAACTTGTCTAAACTTAGCAGCAGGAATCCTTGTGATTTCTTGCATAATTTTGTCACTAAGTTTCTGTAGATTACACAGGGATTTCTGCTGCTGAGCTTAGGTGATTGAGCGAAAACATTTTTAACTTGTTATACTGTCTGTTTGGGAACAGATGATCAATATTTTCAGCATTTATTTAAGGCAAGGACTCCAGTGGACCTTTGCTGGCGCCACTTTCCCAGCAACTCTTGGATCTCTCGCACAGTGGAGAGAGGCCGCGATAGGGTTACCTCACAATTTAATGACTCTACATTAGGTGGCAATAATAGTGCAAATAATTGTTCCCAAGATCACATATAGGTACTGCATAATGCTAACAGAAACTATTTTTAAGCATCTCTGTTCTTGAGTGTCTAGAAGACAATGGTATGTTTTAAACTCATGGTTATTAATAATACCCTACACAATGCAAATGGTTTATCCTTCTGTATTTTACTCTTAATTGTTTAATAGATTTCTCAGTAGATGCATTCTTTTAACTTGCAAGGACTGCAAATAAATATTCTGCTACACATGGTTGCAACTATCACACATGGCAAGATATATTAAACAAATGCAATAATCTACAGAATTTTATTTTAAAGGATAAACATTAGGATGAATCACAACAGACATAACATCTCAAAAAGCCTCTAAAACACATCTAAAAATATTGCAGTACTGTTTGCTCAAAATAATTCAAATTCCTAACATGAACTGCTCTATCTCCTTCCCCATTTTTTTCATAAATAATGGCCATAACTTTGGCATTCACAAGCAGAATAACTTCATTAACAACATTGTTACAATCTTCCACTAAATCTGCAAAAACAAATTGCAAACTTTTTCCCTGATACATATTCTACAATAAACATATTTCCGCATGCTTTCAAAAAAGTGGACCACAAAACAAATCCTGCAATGCTATATGCAGCAAGAGCCTACAAATATACCCCTTATATTCAACAATTTATTCTTTTTATGTCTTTCAGTATTTTGAAGCTTTTATAACATAAATAATGCTACAAGTAATTACATTAAATATTTGAATCAACATCTTTAAAACTAAACGAATTTACAAATGTGAATGTAAATTAACAAAATGATAGTAAAATTGACATATTTACCAAACTATAAGAGATACAGACCTGAATTTGCAGTAAGATAATGTAACATGTGTGTCAAAAATTACACTTCTATTCCTTCGCTTAAGACAATGACATATTTCTGTTCTAACTATAAAAGCACAAGAGGACTTCATAAATTCTGATTAGTTTGCATTAAATAAATACATTACTTTTTCAAGTTAAAGCTTTGGAATTTTATACAGCCATTTGTTGTTTACTTACATTTATATTTTAACAAGTAGCTTTAGTATTCAAAATGTTAGCAAATTGTCCCTTAAAAAGTAATTTGTAATGCAGAACTGTGTTCAGTAAACTTTTATTTTGCACTACATGGAGACATTTTTCAGCTTAATGCACCAATGCTGATACAACACATCCAAGTACAACCAGCGTAAAAGCTGCTGTCCTGGTAGATGCAAGGCCTCTATTGTTGGACAGTCCTTGCTGATTGGGTTCATCCACAGCATTGTTAACATTACCACCATAGTTACTGATCGCAGGATACCATGGCTCTGTGGTAGATTGAGATACAGAATTAGTGACTCTCCAGGTACTAGATGGTGCTGGGGAAGCGGTGGGAGTCCAAGGCAGACCTCTTCCATAGCTGGAGGGTCTAAAGGATGCTGTGGGAGATGCAGTAGTGGGTGCGGTGTTCATATCTTGGGGCATGAAGCTGGAGTGACTGATAGTCCCAGACTCACCAGCACTACTGGTCATCCAGGGTGGCTTATTGCTGCTGGAGTGGTCATAAGATGGCGTGTAGTCACTAGATCTCCCTGCATTGTAAACATTGATACATTTTAGATGCTATGGAAATGTATAACTGATAAAGATTACTAAACTTAACAGGTTTGGATCAATAGTTAAAGTTAATCTATGCAGACATTCTATAATACAGTCCAAACTGATGTACATAGTTGGGGTTGTATAGGCCTGGACTCATGAATAGGAGCAGAGATGTGGTTAAAATCCTGTCAGGATCATCCTATTTGACTGAAGGTCCCCCTCCAGTCATGCTGAAATGTGCCAGGGAGGTACCTTTAACTTAGGCTGCAAATGTTTCCTTTCTCAATATAATTTCATTTCATGTGTCATCTGAAGTCTCATATATGTGATAACAATGAGCATATAACATTACTAAATTAAATATACTACCAGGCAAAAAAAGCGTAATACAAAAACTTTAGTTATAGTTGAAATATGTTATCGTTCAGGCACATCGTTAGAATTTATTTTCATGAACTTTGCAAAGAGGAATTGAAAATGCCTCTTAAGAGTTATTCTCTGATGAATTCAGAAGGTTATTGTAACATTGTTACAGTACGCTTATCAAGCTTTACAAATTCATGCTTTTCTGCCACTCCAACAATATTGCAATTCCACACTGAACATTGTTGTGATTGCAAAAAATCACAGTAGACTATGCCTTGAGAATGTAGTAGCTGCACATATGTGAGCAGGTTGCTTTGGAAGTCATAGCTAATTGAGGTACACTTTTTATACCTGAGGGACTGCACACATGTGCTGTTGGCAAGTTCTTTGACATCAAAGCTGCAGTTGTTACACCTGCAGTGGTTTGCATGTGCAACCGCTTCTGGAAATTTCCTGCCATATAATCAACAGGTATAAAAAGAGAGAATGAGCCCTGGAAAGTTCAGTTTCAACTAAGAATGCAAACCATGCAGCAGTTAAGTCAGATGTTTTGTAAAGTCATATTTCCAATATTTTCATGCAGAGGTCCTGTTATTATGCTGTTGTCCTTCATGGTCTATAGGTAATAGCTAGGTTCTCTTATATGTTGTAAATCTATGACACAGGACCAACAGCTTTACTTCCCTTCCGAAGGAAGCTATGTTAAGAATTTTTAGCCGAAAAAATAGCCATCACCCTGCACTAGGTTTGAACCTGTGACCTTCAGAACCAGAGGCTAGCATATTACCTCTAGACCATGAAGGACAACAGCATAATAACAAGACCTCTGTGTAAAGATATCAGAAATATGACTTTACAAAACATCTTTATTTGCCAGTTGAAATGAACTAACACAAGTTGTATGAACTGTCTCACTAATGAGTATTGGAACCATGATATGCAATATGTACTGAACAATGCTGCACTGTATGGTCTGGTGGTTAGCACGTTAGTCTCCAAATGCAGAGGTTCTGAGTTTGATTCCTGGCTGGAGGATGCAAATTTTTCTTTAGCCAGGATTATTCCATATCTTCCATAAAGACTGAAAATATGAGTGAGAGTGAAAATGTATTTGGTGTTAATTTAATGTTTATAAAAGATTAATGCTTATGAAAGAAAACCCAACCTAAACACACCCAAAGAGGAACAGCATAGTAAAAGGATGAACATCAATGCCAATGAGCAATTGCTCCAAAGGCAAAGCCTCCAATATGACCTAAGATGTTAAAAATGCTGTATAAATGGAATGTCTCCCCCCAAAAAAAGAATTATATTACTGCAATATTCAGTAGGCTTTATTTCGGACACACCTGGTAACATGACTAGTACTGCACAAGAGTGCATTTTGTTTACATTTGACTCACCACAAACAAGATTGCAATTAAAATAAGAACTGAAGCTTTCCTAGCGACGTGTTAATTCAAAATCTTCTCGGGCTTCTAGCCAGGTTCCTGGCTAGACGCCCGAGAAGATTTTGAATTAAGATTGCAATTGTAGACTGGCAGATTTTATGATGATACAAGCAGCCCAGTAAAAAAGCTTCTGCAATCCCTTGTTACGAACCTCAAATTGCTTATTTTGGTACTACCTTTCTATGCTTTGATTGTACATTATTGTTCTGCACCCAAACCTACCTTGAACTGTGAAACAACAATGAACTTATCTTCTTCATGTACATATTTATACTTTAATTGGAAAAGATATCTAAGAAATAACCAAATTTAGCTGCTATTATTCATTTCTTTGTTTTTGTTTTGTTTGTTTGGTATTTTTTGTTTCTTTTGTACTTAATTTGATAATTAATTTACACATACCAGGAGTCCAGCTCTCTTGGCCAGTAGTATGATGGGCTTCACTTGATCCACTGTTAGGCATCCATGGCATGCCAGCCCCACTATCAGGAAGATTGGTTACTCTTCTGTCACCCCGTATGCTACCTAGAAATGTGAATAATATTCATTGGTTGATGAATCCTCTAACATTATACCTACACTTGCTAATCTCTAAAGCAACACAAAAGCATAACAGAATGCTTAGATTGCAGATTTTAACATTATTTCATTAAACATTAAGTATTCTGCTGAAAGTACATGAGGGAACTAGCAAAGTAAATGTTATTCTTGCAACACTGTAAGTATTTGCAGTAAGATATACACAGTTTACTCCACAGAGAGACTGACCTAACCCACCAAGGATTTGCTTGTGCACCTTCTAAGGAAAGCACTCTGCTGCCAAACTTATCTTGGTTTCAGTGTTTCCTACAAATCTAATAAAGATAGAAAACTTGCTCATAAGCCTTTTAAGCGTAACCATTGAGATCTAATTTAGTATATATGATGATATCGATAGCTTGTTAGCTTTTCACTTTGGGTTTAATAACATTTTACATATTTTGTATAGTTACTTTGAGACATAATTTATCTCTGCATGGGTCTAAATCATTTCTTGCTTGATTTTTATTTCACTACCACCAATGTGTAATATTAAAGTACAGCATAAAAAAAAGAGAATCAATATCCAGATTTCACTGAAAATGCATGTTTTGAGGACCACTGAATCTAAAATCTGTTAGGAAAAAGAATTGTGATGTGAGTGTACATGTGCATGTATGTTTTTAATTTTTTAATTTATTTTTTTGAAAGTGTTTAATGCTCACTTTTACTACAAATGGCGCTGTAGGCAGTGGTACTGAAGATACATGGAATGAAGATGGAGCACCAGTGAAATGCAATGGCAGGGGCAACTGGAAAACCTTTTGATGTAATCATCCTGGAGTATTTTATGGACAATATTCAGAAATCTGTGGTGCTAACCACAGATTTATACCTATTGTAATTGAATCTACATCTGCTAATGATTTCATCAACTGAATTTCTAATTTATCCGAAAAATAAACATCAGATGACTGAAAAGCAAGTAATGGTCTCTGAAGAAAACCCGTCCCTGCACTGCTTTATCGACCTCAATTCCTGCATGTGGTCGCTTGAGATTGAACTCGGGCCATCTAAGTGAGAGATAAGTGGTCTAACCACTCGGCCACAGTGCGGCCCTTTTTTATTTGTTATTTATTAATACTCCATTACAATAAAAAGAATACTACATACTTTGTTTATACAATATTTACAAATATAAATTAACAATTCTGTGGTGGGGAGCCATTACTTGATAAGCACATTTTTGCGATTTTTGTCATTTCATTTATAAGAGTTACTTTAATGGTAATCTTGAGCTTGTCCAACACTAATAAGGGTATAATTTGAAATAGGACTACAAAAGTTTCTGAACACACCTTGATATCTGAGATATCTGATTTATGCCAGAAGTTATGTGATGTCTCTCATATTTTTCACTTATCAACTTACAGCACCCCAACTTAGAATTGTCCACTGAGTAATTATCTTTCTTTATTTGTGGGTTATGAATGTGTGTATGTGTGTTTTTTTTAACAGTTTAACTAAAAAATCAGAAGTTGGATAAAACCAAATTTGGTATTTAAGTTCAGCATCACCAAGGATACAATACAAAAGTGTTCAAGAAAATCCCCACCTCACCTTTATGTTGAAAATTGTTTCTTATTTTATGTTTTTAAAAAGTGTTTCTAATTATTGTTTTAAAAAACTATTGTTTAAATTATTGATATAAGGAATAAAATATTAAATATTAATAGCCTTGAATTTTATGCAATTTTGTTTAATAAATAAAAATGAAGAGGGAAATAAAAACATATTCTTGAAAAACTTCAACATTTTTTAAAAGACACATTAATCACTTATTGTAGCTCTACCCATTTAGCACATGTTTGTTGGGTTGAAATTGCTGAGTACTTGAAGCTATAATCATTTTTAGATGTTATATTTACTTATTTTTTCTTATCATATTTCTTTTTAAACATTTTACAGCCATACTAACGACCTATATATTTCTGTGAAGCTATCAAATATAAGTCAGACTTTCTTTTCTGTGTTTTTTTATTTGATGTAACAAAATAAAGTACATAGTGCTTTGGAAATCACTTAGGCCAGTATGACTGACAGTATCTTTATATCCTCATCATAAAAAGAGAAAGGTTGTGGTAACCGAGCCAGGAGGTTCAGGCAGTTTTGTCTGTAACTGTCATTCAGGACGTCCAGTTTCACTCCCCATCGACTGCACACTTTGGCCCTGGGTTTTTCCGTGTTTTTTCTGGGGCTGCTTAGGCAAATGCTGGAGTGCATTTGTTCCTTTCCTTTCTATTCCTTTATTTCATTTCTCTTCTTCATCTTTCAGGTCAGTGGCAGGCATGGTTCGGTGCTTTACAGGCAGATGGCATGGTCTCTTGTTCCGAGAAAAACTCTCTTCTTCCTGGTTGCACCAGTTGAGGCTAGATGTAGTTGTAGGCATGCTTCTGATAGCCTCCTGGCATCTGTGTAGCCTCTATGGTGCACTGAGGCTGCCGTCTAGTAACACTGCTAGGCACTTTTGTGTGTCTCTGTGCTTGACGCCGTCTGCTCCTGCATGCTGGCTCATGGTTTCCCCTCCTCTCAACCTTTCCCCCAGGGGGGTGATTGGTCGCAGTTGTCAAGGTGTCCCCTGTCACTAGTATACTCATACCTCAAGGTTGTGGCATCAGCCAGTTGCATAGGAAGCCTTTTACGCCTGTGCTATCCTTAAATTGTGTGCCTCCTTCAGTGGGTGCCCCAAAGAGATGAAAATTGCAGGGAGATATATCTGGACTATAGGGAGGGTGTTTAAGTGGCATCCATTTCTTTTCTTCAAATTTAAGGTATTATGGCTGGCTATTTGCTGGAACAACCAAGTCTAACCTTACTAAAACATCATAGTAATATGCCATATTGATGGTGTGACACTCATGTAGAAAATCAATTAGCAAATTGCCATGGCAGTCAAAATATAGAGCTGCAAGCACCTTGTCAGCTGACAGTCCAGACTCGACTCTCATTTCCGACTCCTTTCACAGACTTTCTTGAATAACATGCCTTTGAAAGTGTCTGATCAATAAGTGTGCTGCCAATCTCTGCAAAATTTCTGCTGGTTTAATGGCTTCATGAGAAAAGAATTTGGTGATGATGCATTGTGCAGTAGAAACACAATCTCTTGCTCAGACATACTGAGCAGAACTAACAAATGCATTTGCAGAGTCCAACAACCTCTCATCCTCCTCCTCCTGGGTTTGATCCCAAGTGACTGCATGTGGGATTTATGGTGGACAAAGCTGCACAGGGGTAGGTTTTCTCTGGGTTCTCTGGTTTTCCCTGCCATCGCATTCCATCAGTGCTCCATCCTCATTCAATATATAACCAGTGTCATTGCCTGTAGTGCCACAAGTAGTAAAAGCGGGCATTAAACACTATCAAAAAATCCTCCTCCTGACACTCCCAACCAAACCATGTAGAAGTCACAACATGCTCTGTTTAAAACTACGTGCCCAGCGGCAAAAAGTCTCATTTATATTTTATTTACCCTCTTATAACGAAATGCATATTAAAGCAAGTCAATAAGCACTAATCATATTTAACAAGACAGTATGAAAGAAGTATGAAAGAAAACATTTTATGTTTTTAAATCATAAATGAAATTAAAGTATTGATTGCTCTGAAAACACATTTCATTAATGTGCTGACTCAAAATTCAATTTCTTAAACTATTTTTCGTATTGATGTGGATTTGGAATGGATGATGTGAATTTCATTTTTGCAATTGATTTGAAACTGACCAGTTTTGGAATTATGTTTATTCTTCTTAAAATTAAAATTCGAAGGCTTTATGATTGCTTAGCAAGGTTATTTGTGTGTGCTTTTGGATCTTTTCAGCAAATAATTAAAAAAATAATTCAAACCATTTCAACTCCAGTTCTTGTGGTAATGGAAAATTTCACCTTTTCTTTTATGTTACATTATTTGTATTCAAACTAACAACCATTTTACTGCTTGCACATTGTGAGATCATAAAAATTAAAATAAACTAAGCAACATGGCAGAAATTAAAATTATAGGTTTTGTGCATACTATTGAAATGAAGAGTTATAGGAGGAACATAAGCAGTGTTCCCAACAGCTAATATCTAGACATGCTATAAAACTAAATGGTAACACCTTGAGGTTCCCAGGGGCGACGTGTAGGGTTTGGTGGAAAGGGTTGTTGATTGCTGGAACGATGTTGCTGATCTGCCACATTGACAACAGGAGTACCACTACTGCTTGGCCCACTCTCCTCTTGTTCATTGTATGAGTTTGACAATATGGTTAACCCTGGGCATTCACCTGTTGTAGGACTGCAAAATATACAAATATATTAATAAGTTGTAACTTTCAAGCAAAGAGTACTTCAGGTTGATTAGGAATACACTCTAAACAGCTTTTACAGAAGTCGCTTTCATCTACAAAGTTCCCATTTTTATTTTCTCAAAAATGCTTTCAACAGTTTTGATTAAAGTATTATATACCCACCTCTGCCTCATATTGAACAGTTCCAGAGCTTGAATCTCACTTAGCTTTTGAATTACCCAGATAAAGTTTTCTCCAGGGTTTTCACATATCCTGAAAAGCTGAATGTTGGGTAACTTTAAGCTCTATGGACTTCAGGCTCATTTGAACTTAATTCAATCATCTGATTTATTACAATATAGTCTACCCAGTTAAACAACATTAAACTATATATATAAAACAATTGCTGCTAAAGTGTATTTTACCTAAAATAATTTTATTCTGTACAAGATTATCTGAATGACAAATTATCTAGAAGATAAAACTTATATAGCTGTGTAAGTAGTGTCTGGCTGTTTTAATGACAAATCATTGTAAACTTCATTTGATGCCTGATCTAGAATTAATATAAATGTATGTGTATCAAACTAGCAACCAATGCTAAATATTAAAATGTACTGGCTGTAAAAGCCTACTGAAAGTTTAAATCGTAAGTAATGTAATATATGCAATCAAACTGTTTTTGTTTATACATGTCGAATGGAAGTATATAACATGAACCTTGCTTTGTTTCATACTTCATGTATATATCATGTCTTTTTATGTCCGATATCTATAACTAATGTTTATGTGCATATGTAGGTAATTGAATTGTACATTTCCTTGACATGTTCAATGTTCATGTCTTTATGGCTACTGGTGAACTTACTGAACACAATCCAATTCAAGTTTGACACTAACATAAGCAATAAACTGTATATCTTGGGCTTTCTGTGAATAGCCTAATTATGATGAAGTTTGTAAAATGTTATGCATCTATGAACATTACAACATACTTCAGAAAAATCTTTGAAATTATTAATTCATTTATTTATTTATCATTATCATAATTATATTATAGTATGTACATGTATATAACATATCCCACACAGGTCCATGAGGAATCATTAATAATACAGGGTGTGGCACGTAAACCCGCACGTCATAATATTATGGTATATTGCATTATTTACAGTTATTTGTTTACATTCGTATATTGCATTTTTTGCAACAATTTCAGTATCTATCTTGATACCAGGAGATGATGTGTCAACACACATGACTGTCTCGTGCAGGCAGTTACAGCCGCAGCCAGTGAAACTTGTCGAAACAAGTTGAGAAAAAGCATTGTTATGTAGAGCCGGGTCTGAGTGTGTGTTAATGACGTATATGATACCCAAGCATATTGCCATTGTTGAAGCGTTCATTTACACTGAATCTTTTGTGAGACCAAAGAATTTGTTTCTAGAGAAATTTCCAGGAGGTTCTGTGCCAGCAAAAAGCACCATACAGGAATTGAATGCAAAAATGGTGGGCTCCCAGAAACAGACCACCATCTGTCTGCCCTCCTGAATTACGGAGACAGGTGCAGGAGATAATGATAAGAAGTCCTTGTAAGTCAACCAGGAGATTGAGTCAATAGGTTCGTGCGAGTGGGAGAAGTTGCAGATGTGTTTTAAGGGGACTGAAGTTAAAACCATAGCAGATAAGTGTTGTGCAAGAACTGAAGGATCTGCAAAAGAGAGTGCATTTCTGTTTATGGCTGTTAAGAAAGCTTGCCAGTGGTGTCTTGAACCCGAGAGACGAGGAGTGGTTCCACCTGTCTGGGTACATAAATTCCCAAAACAACTGATATTGGTCGACATAAAATCTGCTCACAATTCTCCAGGTACCCTTCATGAGAAGAAGTTTCTGCCACACATGTTATGGGGCCCATATTCTTTGAGGAGAGTGAACAGTGATGTGTATTTGGGAATCCTGGAGGAGTTTTATTCAAATTTGACAGAAGAGGAGCTTCCTACTTTCAGCAGAACAGTGCAACATGCCACACACCAGCTGCAGCATTGTCCCATGTGTTTACACCAGAGAGGACAATCAGCAAAGGCTTATGGCCTCCTCAGTCACCAGACTTGTCCACTTGTCACTTTTACTTGTGGGGCCTGTTAAAGGGAAGAATATATGAAACAAATCCACACACAATTGAAGAACTCAAGTCTAGGATCCAGGATGTCATCATATTCAACATTACATTTCATTTTATGTTCACTTCATGTTGATTGATGTTTGGAGGAATTTAGTAACAGTGACGGTCAAATTATATGTGGTATTAATTTGTTGAGTCAGTGTTTTTAACTATATGTCATTTACATTTTCATTACGAGGGACTAGTTTCGGAAGCCTATGCTTCCATTTTCAACCTCGCAGGTCCAACTGTCATTGTTGGTTGCATCTGCCTGTGTTCTCTTCTTTGGTGGTGAAACGATGAACTTCTTAATTAATGCATTGACTGGCGGGATTTCAAAGTTTATTAGGCGATCTTTGTGTTTCCATATTAGGATGTTTTCCCAAGTTGGACTCGTAAGGTTGTAAATGGAAACATAGGCTTCTAAAACTAGTCCCTCATAATGAAAATGTAAGTTACACAGTGTTAAAAATACTGACTCAACAATTTAATACTACATATTCATTTCATGTGTTGACTTTAAGAGTCAGTTTTAAGTAATTGAAAGTTAGTTACTTTTTGTTTCGGAAACATGTTTTCCGAAATAAAAAGTAAGTGATGTAGTGTTACAAAATCAACTCAACTAACTTTCAATTGTTAAAACACATCACTGTCACAAAGTCCACCATATATCAGGACAGTTTTAAGTGACATACCTTGTATATTAAAGGAGTTTAATTGAGACGTGAAATATTTGTATGTATCTAGTTGGTATCTAATGTTGGGCAGATGGTAATGAAGCCATTTGCTCTCTTGTGCACCATTATTTTGATGAGAGGTTGATTTGTTGATTGATAGCTGGGCAGTGGAGTAGCAGAAAGGACATAGAGGATATTCTGCTCTGTCAAATCTGTGTAAAAGTTTGTTGAGGCAGTAGTAGTAGTCTAAGAACTTCCACAGAGGACTTTCATAGTAGTGTAGTAATTCGAGATGCTTTATGTAGATTTTTCTCATTTTCCTTTTGTTTGTGTTACATATTCTTTTTCAATTTTTGTATTGTATTTTGATTAAATTATTTTTGATAGACTGATAAGACAGTGGACCAGACAGTTTTCATGTAATTTTACCCCCTTTCTTGGCCAGAAAATAGGATGTGTCATTAATTGCATTCTACAGTATGCTGAAGTGCTACTTTTTTATTTAAATTAATTAGTTTTTTATAACTTTGTCGCATTTTGTGCTATTTAGACATTTGGCTTTTGTATCAACGCTATTAATATTATTGCAGCTTAAGAATCAGATATTATGGCATGTAATTCATAATGCATATTTTTAGTAAAAAATTGTTATCCTAAAATAATGAATTGTTTTTCTTAAGTTTGCCATATTAAGTTCACTGGGCATATTACCTGCATATGCAAAATTTTTATAATAGTAAACAAACAATTAAATCTGAGGGAATTTCTGAAAATTTTCCATATATCCTAAAAATTCAAACAAGCATGTTAACAAATTTCTTGGTATAGCATATTAAAATTAAGGTGGCTGTATTTTCCCAGCACATTATGCAATTAATTATGTTTTATGTCTTTTTTTCTGTTTCACAGAACCCATTATCAGCACATTTATGAATAGTGACATGAATGTCATGTCACAGACTGCATTACCATATCTTTGGAACAAATGGCAGAATGGTAAGTTTTTAATATAGATGTGTGAAAATCTGTGTCCATCAATGGCAAAAAAGCTTAAATGTGATGCCAGCCTTGCTCTGTAATAGATAATGATTTGCCATATAATATGTAATGGAATCCACCTCAGTAGTTTGGGGGTAGCATGTTTGCTTCAAATTCAAAAAGTCATGAGTTCAAAACTTGCTTAGGGTGAGTTACCCATACAAGGTTTTTTTTTTTTTTTTTTTTTAAATAGGGTTTTCCCTTATCCTAGCCTAATGGCCTTCTAGAAGGCCACAATTCAGCAGCAGCAGCAGCCTCAAAACATATATTTCTGGTGAAATATTGACTTCGAATATTTGGTGTAATACAACTGTATTATAATTCCATATTGAATATGGGAAAGCTAAATTAAATTAATTAAATCATTATTCAGTTTAAAAGCTCTTCATGCAATACCAGATAAATCAACTAGTCTAAAATTATTACTGTAAATATAATGGAACTTGTTAAATATATTAATAATGAAGAAGCTAGCCTAAAATTAAAAGAATTATGAACCAAAGCATTTGTTTCAAAAATAAGCCATGATGGTTTAAGACATACATAAATGAAAAAGTACATAATTACATGCCATCTTTATTAACAATCATTTGAAAGCTTGCACAAATTATTTGAATATTAATGTTGAAATATATGTAATCTGCTAGAGAATTGTACAAATTCTATTAAGGAACTTCAATTAAGTATAATTATGAACTAAAGTATATTTTTGTGTTACTAAATTTATTCCACTACAACAATTCTCTGTGTTAGCTTTTGTTTATGTGTTCAGCTTTAAACTCAAATGTGCTTAATGCTTACCATATTCTTGGTTGACACATTCCTCTGTGGCATTAAAAACAAAGAAAAAAACCTAAGGTTTATTGCATAGTATGGAAATTCTATTTTATGAGTTAGCTAAATATAAAATGTAAAGGATGTAGAAGAAAATGGAAAAGCATGCTTTTTGTTTTAGATAAGAAATATAGATCACTCTTTAATTAAAGGTAGTTGTAATTAGAAGTTTAATTATGCAGTCAAACTTGATTAATTTGAACATTTTAAATTCAAAATTGTGAATAATTTGAGCTTTTAGTATAGTCCCTTGACATTCCTATACAAAGCAGTGTTAAAAATTCTCCTGTAAATCATTATTTTTTTGGATAATTTGATATAATATTCAATGAGAGTGAGTGAAAAAATTATAGGTTAGTCAAAATCATCCGTATGTGTTTAAATAGTGAACTGAGCCAACAATGGCTCTCTCCAAACCTAAGCATGTAAATTACAAAACTCTTACTTTAACTGAAAAGGCAGCAGCCATTTGCAAAGTGGAAAAAGGTTTAAAAAAAGTGTGACATCGCAAGAAACTTTCCCCCAAAATGCGTTGTCTACGTACCTCAAAAATAAGGATAAAATTTTGAACAGTGTAGTTACAAACAGTGACAAAAGTAAAAAAAGAGCAAAAGGGCTTGAAAAGTCAGACGTCGATGTGCATTAAATAGTGGTTCATGCAGGTGGGATAAAAAATTTCAGTAAGTGGAGTAAGTAAGTTTTAATATTATAAAACTGTAAGTACACACTCTAATGTTGTCCTTCCTATACTTCCATTTAATTAGGCCTGTTTTAATTGAAAACATTTAAAAAATCAAACTTTTGTATTCGAAATCCTGAATAATAATTTTTTTTTTTTTTTTTTTTTTTTTTTTTTTTAATAAAAATGTGAACATCATTTCACTGCTCAGGTTAGTTTTACACTTTACACTTCTATCTTTCAATATGAGGTTAACATTTAAGAATAAGTCATACTCTGCCACTGACAATGCTTTCTCTACTTACTGTAGGTAAACAATAGAGAATGTAAAAAAAAGAAATCCTTAAATATTTTATGATGGTATTTGAATGTGGGGAAATTTAGGTATCAGTATTTGTTTATATTTATATCAATAATAGTAGTAATGCTAGTGGTAGTAGTATTGGTGTGCTATATACATAAAACACAGCAGCACACTTTTGTTATTTTCACTAACACATGTAACTTCCAATGCAGCAGTTTTTAACCTAATAAAAATATTACCTGAAGTTGAACACTGAGATTAGAACTGGAATACAACACTGTCATTACTTTCTGTAACTTTACACTTTCTTGTCACAAATGTATCCATGCACTCACTGTTGCAACAAACTGAACCGAATACTGCAAGCTACAAGCATCATTGCTGGTGCAAACTGCTGGAGTTATGTAAATATGTGTGACTCAGTATAACTCCAAATTAATGATAAACACTTCACTGTTAATTGTGCTTCTGTTTTTAATATTTACAAGTAAAACAGTTTTGAAAAGAAACATAATATGCATTTTTAAAGTGACGTATGTGTTTCCATTCCAACTTGATAACTTACCTTGAATTTGCATTCACATCATGTTACAAGCATATTCAAATATCATACTGAACTATTAAGCAATGCTTGGACATTTACTTACATATAGTTATAGCATTGATCCCGGAGGAAGCTGAGTGCCTTATCAAGCATCTGCCTGGAGAACCTGGTAGCTGAACCTCCTGATGAACCTGAATCACATTTTCTCTTTGTCTCCTCCAGGACACATTCTCTAAACCTCAAGTGAGAACTGTAAATAATGAACGAGAAATT
This sequence comes from Hymenopus coronatus, assembly GCA_030762935.1. NCBI lineage: Eukaryota > Metazoa > Arthropoda > Insecta > Mantodea > Hymenopodidae > Hymenopus > Hymenopus coronatus. Next base: position 16,857,619 of record CM060895.1, read on the forward strand.
ATGTAGCTCATGGAATGATTTGAAAATTACTTGATACAGTGGAATCATCTTATTTAATCACTTACTAAACAGCATTAAAAATGTGACCACTGTTAATATATTTAAAATCAGTCCTTGCTTTTGTAGAAAAGAAGAGTATTTTAGCACATGTAAAAGTTATTCCCAGCAGTATTTACACATTAAAAGATCTTGTCTGCCTGATTATTGTGAAATTTGCACTACCTGTCTGACGAAAGAAGAAAGTTGTTAGGGGAGGTCACTGGTGTAGCATGGCATGGTTTACAGCAGTCAGACAAGGCAGGAATATGGTACAGTACAGTCTGACAATCGAAACATCAGCACATTGTACATAAACAGGAATAAACTAAATGATCCACAACAGGTTAAACTTGTGGTATTCTTTATCACTAATGAATACTAATTTTCTACTTTGTGAGTGTATGACTACTCGCAGAGGTGTTTGCATTTTGACTTGATTCAAACCCGTCCACTGTAAGAGATTCAACTGCTGCATTCCAGTATTGTTGTGCTGTACAGGACATGCATTGGGAGTGATGATATAGTATTGCTTATCTGTTTGTGTTTACGCAAGCTTCTACTCATGGCTATCTGCATTCATTCTTCAGACAGGTAATATATAACTACTAGTAACTTCTACTACTTATTTTCTATTTTTGTAAATTTATATGTATGTATCTGACATGTCCCATAACATATATTTGTTCAGTCAGACAAAATTAATCAATCAAAACATGAGACTCGTTAATAAGGGACCAATTTAAGAATTTTCCTCATACATTTCAATGTGACTTCCATTTCTTGTCCATGTCATGTCTAATTAATGCTTTGTTTCTTATCATAACTAACAACATCTCTTTGGTATTCATGTGATAATAGGCACTTCATTGCACCTACTGATGTCAAACATATTCTGCAGACTCAAATTTCGCAAGCCAAGAGCACACTGAAACCTTCATTGCAATGAAGCACTGAAGCTGAGCTTTATTTGTGGATGCTCTTTAACTACTATGGCTCTTAGTGCCCCATTTTACTTTGAGTGTGAAAGGTCGCAAATTTTGCTCAGTGGCCTCTTTATCGGGCTTGAGGTTCTTTCACTATGTAGTCGGCTTAACCTCCCCATATGTAGGACTGGCACCCCCTTAGGAGTTACAACAGATGCCCAGGGGTCGGAAACCTGTCGGTGAGCCAAGCACAGAATGAATGACCTGGAATGATGGTCGGCCCTTAGCCAGGCATGAGCATAAGGAAGTGGATGATATGAAATGAAGGCAAAATGGATGATAAGAAAGTTGATGATGGAGCAATTAGTTGAATGATAGTGAGGGAGAAAACCCGCCCAGATGCCATTTCGTTCACCACAAATCTTATATATGGGCACTTGGGCTCGAACCCAAGCTACCTGGTGGGAGGTAAGCAGTCTAACCACTCTGCCATGGCGCTATCTTGAGGCTCTTTCACGTGCTGTATATGTATGACACAGTACCACATGTACTTCCATTTCAAAGGAAGCCTTGCTAGGAGTTTTTATGCCTGAAAAAATGCATTGTCCTCTGCTGGGTTTGAATCCACAACATTGGGAATTAGAGGCTAGCTGGTATCCCTAGACCATGGAGGATGAATCCATTACATTGTTCACATCTTCACCATCACCACTACCACTTCACCAACACTGCCACTATCCACTACCATGCATATATGAATATGTGGTGAACAGCATAACTCAAAAACAAAAAGTCCTTTAATGCCATACTTGTTTTGCCAAGGATGCAAAACAAAGATTTTCAAGAAAATTCCCCCAACTTTAAACTATCCTTTACGTGGAATTTTTTTAACATTTTAATTTTCACAAAAATGGCCATGGTTCAAATACTACATATTTAGGATATTTTTCTGACAAATGAAATGTATATGTTGAAGTCCTCTTTATTCTAGATGAGTTTTGCATTACTAGTAATCAGCAAGAAATAGTAGATCTCGTTAAACCATACAATTAATGCTGTTTTTTTTTTTTTTTTTTTTTTTTTGAGTTGACATTTCCAAAATATATTTTGTTATTGGTTTAAATGTAAATAGTTATACTTTTCTCAAATGGGAAGCTATCATGTATTTTTTTTTTACTTCTGACAATGCAAAGAGAACCAAATTTCAAAGACATCAAATAGTAATCAACTCTTAAAATATTTGAATATTGCTTTAGCCTAGTGTATTCCCTTACTTGCCTTCTACCTACAAGGAAGTAATAAGACTATTTCTGCTAATTTTTATCTCATTTGGCAGGAAGTAGAGGAATAATGACTCAAGATAACTGACAATCATTTTTTTTTATCATTAATGCCACCTATAGCACATGAAGCTTGGAGATTTGAAACAAAATTTCATATTTTAAAAATCCAAAGGGTTCAAAATATAGTGGCAGGAATGATAGCCAATGCTCTCTACGGCCTTAGCATAGCTCAGTATCACAAAAATCTAATGCAAGTTAGTCTCAGCTGCATGAACTAATTTCTATGGTGGGCACTTTGTGTATATGTGTCCTTATAAAGGGCTGGAAGCCATACTCTCCAATTTATAACCCATCTCCATGTTCCTTTCTGATCAATTCATCCTGTTAGATTCTGTTTTATAATACTGCATACGTATTCTGTTTACCCCAGGCAAGGCACACAGTATCTACATTTTAGTACTTTGAATAAACTCATATGATTTTTGTATTATACGTCAAGTTCAATGTTTGATAAGTACACAGTACTGCCATAAGTTCTGTCAGTGCTTTCAATGCATATACTACTAAATAAAACTATGCAAATCCATTAATATACACATATTCTGAAAGAACACAAAAAATGCTACAAAATAAACATATTCTCATTCGAAATGATTGCCATATGTGGCAACACAGTGGCGAATGCATTGAGGCCCTCATCAATGGCTGCACGAATTGTGTCCAATGGAATTTTCTTGAAAGCCGACATGATTGATTTTTTTAGTGTCTCAATATTGCGGTCCCTCTTTAGACATGGTATTACTCTGAGCTTCTGCCACAAGGAATAATCCAATGAATTGAGGTCTGGACTTTCATTAGGCCAGTCAGCAGCAGCAATGCACTGTGGGATATTGGTTGCCAACCCCTGCTACGTGGTTTTTCTTTGTGTTTTTGCTCTGCCTATATGTTATTGCATCGAATCCTTGCACAAACAGCGTTTACGTCTTCTTTTGTGCATACACACCTAGAACGGCCAGATCTGACACAATCAACAGTAGCACCCATTTCTTTAAACCATGCTGTTGTTCAAAACTCAAATCATACATTAATGCCAAGAGGTTTCAGCATCAAAAATGTTCCTTAGTTCACTTTCCACCACAAAATAATGCCAATACAGTGATACAATTTTTGTACTCTTCCCATTCCATCTTTCTCTCTTAGCTGTTACTGGCACACTGCAAGCCAGTTACTCGAGGAGTAGAAAAGGTGACCTTGTAGACAACAATATACAGTGTTGCCACATTTCTTCATTTATAATTTCCATACTACAGCACATTTAAATTTTATTGACAGTACTGTGTATATCTGTACAGAATCTAGAATTTTACTTACCAACAGAGGCTAACTCTACTGGCCTCTCCTGCAACTTCCTCCACCAGATGTTTGTAATGTCTGCCACAATATTCATCTCTGGTTAGGGTAGATTTGATGCAGGAAGCATGCTTCAGGTACTCTGTAACAAATAAACAAATAGTTTACCACCAGGAATAACTTGTTTAGTGTAGTTCAGCAAAACTGTGCTTGTACTTCACAGTGTGACCACACATGATGCTTGCACACCAGCTGCTGCAGCTTGGACTCCAAAACAGTTATAATATCCCTACAACATTGTTACAGTTATAACTTCAATGATAATAAGCACATATAAAAAAATAGTACTTCAATGGATACCAGCACATTGTGGAATAAAAGACAATGAAACTGCTGATTTTCTTGTCAAAAAAGGCAGAAAAATAATATCAAAATCCTCTGGTCTTTTTTTTTTTTTCTCACTGTATTAAAATAATAATTACTGCAGCATATAACAATAAATTTCAAGAAGCATTTGCATCACAAGCAAAAGGAAAACGATGGGAAATCTGTATAATGAAACATCTAATTTCTACTCTACAGGAAATCTTTAGCAGTAAGTTTTAGACTACTAACAGGTCATGACTGCCTTAACAAACATCTACATAGGATTAGTATTGCTGAATCTCCCGTATGTCCATCCTGCGAACTCTGAGAAGAAATGGAACAAGACCATATACTTCATTGCCCAGCCTTCAAACTTAATACTACCCTTTCACCAAAATACTGGAGTGCAAGAGAGCAAATGGCTTCATTGCCAAGTGATAAACATTACAAACCAACCAACCTTATCATATGAGATTTTGGGAATGTTGTCCTTCTCTATCCACATATTTCTGGAATTTTCTCAGGAAATTTACATTCACAATGGAGAGTTCAATATATGAAATGAAATGAATTTCTCTCCTGATATTTTCTTATAGTTCTTACAATGCATAGCAACAGTCAAATGTTTAAAAACTTGATGCTATACACTTACCTTAAAAGTTCATATTGTTTCTATGCAATCATGAAAAACAATGAATTGAATATTGAAAAGCTTAAGAATAAAAGGTGTTGAACAATTTGAACTATTTATGATATATATCTTGGCACAAAAGGTTATTTATAATAAATTGTGTGTTTTAGACGTATACATTTATTGTGTAGTGCATTAGCATGTATTGCTTAATGTATACGAGTTAAACAAAGCTATACAAAGTTTCTTTTCAAATGAAAAAGGACTTCAGGCTATTCCCAGAAAATTCAAGATATGCATTTTCTATGTCCTGTAAATATATTTAATATATGATATTTTAGCAAACATTGTTAGAGCCATGTTTTGAGAAAGTCATAAATTTTGAAAATATTGTTCCATGTTAAGTTGGGCAGAGGGGGATTTCTTTAAAAATCTTCACATCATTGGAAGATACTGAACTTAAATGCCAAGTTTAATATTTATTTGCCTTTTCATTTTTGAATGATGCTGTTCACAGACACATAGAGTCTCTTTCTAAAAATGCTTTACATGGGTTTGAGAGCTCAAAATATGTATTTCCAATGAAATCTTAGTATCAAATTTATAGTTGGAATGCAATATGCATGTGGTAGAAAAAATAAAAAATATATAGTATTAGAGAGCGGATGTTTAGGCAATAAAAATATGTTTTAGGCACTTAAAATAGACTGCTTAACTGCTGTATTTAGACGTTATAAAATTAAAAACAGACAGATATTACAAAAATGCACTTAAACAGTGATGTAAGTAATTAAATGATCTTAACAATCAAACTAAACACATTTCGAATTGATGCAGATACCCACAATTACAGGTTAAAATTAAACATTATTGCTGTAGTTGCCTTCACAGTAAATAATAAGCACTTTATATGAACTATCAATGGAAAAGTCATGGTGTTTATTACAAAGTATTAATTCGTATGCTGAGATCTGCCACAAAATCAGCTACTGAATATCCTATATCACAAAGTTTGTCTTTGGAACTGCTTGTCTTGCTGTGTTTAACAGTATAGGCTTTTAAGAATCATAACACAAATAAAACAGAAAAATGTATGTAACACAGGAAAAATAGCATCAATTTTAAAATAGGCACATAAAATGGCCTAGTGGAAAATAGACACTAAACTTTAAAACAGGCATTTTAGACATTATCAGACTACTTTATTTAGACCTAAGCATTCATGAAACATGCAAATACAAAAGTGATGCAAGTCTACATCTGTAAAATTTGACCAAAATAGTGAAAAATTAAAAAAATAATTTTTTTCATAATAAAACTATATGTTCAATTCCTAGTGCCCGCATGTGTGATTTGTGGTGGACAAAACAGCATCTGGGCAGGTTTTCTACAGGGTCTGTTCCCCCCTCCCCCCTGCCACTTATTCCACCAATTGCTCCATCACATCTGGCTACAGGCAGGTCATCCACAGGTACTCCATTCTGTGGTGGGAAGTTGCTAGCTCTCTGACAGGCTCTGACCCCTAGGCACCTGCTTGTAAGTCCTAGGGGGGAGTCAGTTCTACATAAGGGGAGGGTAAGTTGACTATAAAAAATTGAAGAAATAAAATTATATGAATTCTAAACTTTAAGAAAATATATCATTTTTCCCATTGGTACACTTTAACTACTAATTAATTGAAGATATAAATGGGCATGTGCATGCTACCACCATTCATTCCCAATTTTAAATCTTATTTTTTTGAAAACTTTTTTCCAACATTTTTCTATGGTCCTCAAATGTTCCACACACTGCAATTTTTGCTATATTTTGTTTCAAAATTATTATGCTACATCTCAAAAGTACATTAAAGAAAATGCTCCAGCTTTGAGATATCATTTATTTAATTTTGAAAAGATAGGATGGCACTATGGCTGAGTGGTTATTTGCTCGCCTCTCACCGAGGCAGCCTGGATTTGATTCCAGGGGATCACATGTGGAATTTGTGATGATCAAAGTAATGTTTTCTCTAATTTCCCCCACCATTGATTCCATCAATTACTCCGTAATCATCTTTCCTGTCATCCCTTTCACCATCATTTCATATCATCTACTTTCTCACTTTCATCCTGAATTCTCTCTGATCCAGAATCTCTGCTCAACAGAGTGCTGGTTTGTAAGTCCTATATATGAGAAGGGTAAATAAAGGAAGAGTATGAAAAGTAATGATTTTTCTACTGTAGTCAGGGTTAATAGAAAAAAGTGTAATATAATATATCTATTTATAAACTCATTTACTGTTTAACTTGAATTTTTAATGTGAATATTTTAAAAATGCATCATGTTTTTATTATAACAATGAACTTAGATATTAAAAATAATTACTTAAATAGCTATTTAAATGAGAATTTTGATACATGGTACAAATGTCACCATTATTGTGTATAAATGTCAATGACATATCTTATATACTATGGATTTTCCAAATATCACAGGTGCCATTACTTCAAGGCAAAGGATAGACATTTACCTAAAATCTGCTGTCTAGTTACTATAATATAAATACTGAACATAGCATCATTATTATCTAACCATTGAGCTACTGTGACAACATGCTGGTATGACATTCAGTCCTCCAACTGGTTCATGTGTTTTTATCTGGTCAACCAACCAGTATATCTAACTGCAACTGCACAGAGAACAGAAGAACCATGTTCAAAACATGACTGTGACATTGAATTTTTCAGCTGGTTCTAATAATAAGAAATATTACCAATAAGGAGCATTATCAATAAAATAGCTTTTTTACCTGTTTGGTATTTGGATACAGTGCACATTTGGTGCACAGAATTGACAGGACTTTCCACAGCTTTGTTGAACTCCTGGCGTCTGGCTTCAGTGAAACAGAGATCAGTGTATCTCTTGACACAATCCACAAACTGACTCCACCTCCTGGAAACAGAGATCATTAATTGCTGTTATCTCAAATACATACCAGTTTCTACATTTTCTTTTTTTAAACATATTGTAAAAAGAAAAATAGATACAAATTATATAAATAAAATAACATAAGAAAATAAATATTCAAAATGGCTGCAATTTGTACAGAATCCTAATTTAATTCCAAAATTACCAAGGAAATCAGCTGTTGCCAACTTTCATCTCATAACCATCATGATTGAATAACCATCTCTATAGAACTGGCCTTTCAACCTCACCAAACTGCCTACTATGTACCAAAGAAGAAATTATGAATATGGAACATCTAGAATCATGCCAAGGTTTGAAGATGTATCCTAACATTGTCATCAAATACTGGGAAGCTGAAAGGAGGATAACTTCATCATCAATTCCTGAGCATTAATCACACACACGCATTTTCTTTTACCACCAAAATATGTTATGTTTATTGAAAACATTAGTTATCTACTCTGACACATTTATTGGGTTCTGTTTAGCATAACTATACAAAATCCTAAGACCATAGGTGCAGAGTCATGGCATTAACCATTTTTAGATGTCATTTAGAAATGAAACTGCTAATTTTTACAAATGTTATTCAATTTAGTTAAAACATTGAACATTTGTTCAACAAATAGAAAACTAATTTTTGCAAAAAAAAAAATTTAAAAATAAACATTGAGTCATATATAAAATGTTGCACATAATGAAAATTGAAAAAGTTTAAGCTTTATATTTTGCATATTAATCCCTGAATATAGTTTTTTACAATATAGGATGCATTTTTGTGTAACATTAAAACTTTAAAAATCAGTTAAAAGTGAATCCTGTATTAAGTCCCTAAATCCAAAAAAACATAATTGAAACAAAAAAGAATAAATAAATAAAAAACCCTTTACATTTCTTCTTTGAAGAATATATCCTGAAAGTTTTAAAGAAAGTAAACAGAAATTGTATAATCTGGAAGATTTTAAGAGGTATTCAAGAAACTCTTTCTGTGGTCTGGTGGTAATTTTACAATGCTGAAAATAGTAAAATGTTTTCTTCTTCTCTATATTTTTGAAAAATTTTGTATTCAGTTGGTAGCCTTAGTGAATACTCAAATCTACACATAATACTACAAAGAATGAACATGAAAACATTCTTGGTCTTCCAATGTAGTTTTTATCTTCTTTCTTATTGTAGATGGTGTTTCTCTCTCACTTGAACTGTTCTTGGATAACATGGAAAGAAATTCTCTAGTTGTACCTCAGTGTGGGCATCCCCTAGTGGCACTGGTCTAGTAGCACATGCTTGGGCATGTAACTCAAAGAATATTCCAAAATTTGTTAAAATATGACTGAACCTAAACTGAATTGCCCATGTTAGTAAACTGAATCTAAACTAAACAACCTGTAATGTAAAATTAAATAAGATGTTCTAAAATTGCATTTTTACTTTCTCTATACTTACTACGTACATAGTGTATAGAGAAGGTATTGTAATACACCCAAAAATTTGATACTGAGATGTCACCGGAAATACATCTTTTGAGACCCTCTGAATCCAAAAAAAGCATTTTTAGAAAAATGTCCGTGTTTGTGTGTGTGTGTGTGTGTGTGTGTGTGTATGTATGTGTGTGTGCGTGCATGCGTGCATGTGTTTGGCATAGCTCAAAAACGAAAAGACTGTTAAAAACCAAACTTGCTATTTAAATTTGGTATCTTCCAAGGATGCGACACGAAGTTTTTCAAGAAAATCCCCCTACCACCAACTACACTTTACATGGAACTTTTTTCGAAAATTTTGATTTTGTCAAAAAATGGCTGTAACGATTTTGATTAAAATGTCATATATTAAAAATATTTAAATGACAAATAAAATGTTTATCATGAATTTTCTGTGAATAGCCTCTGAAGACTTACTTTATTCTGATTGAATTTAGCATAACTGCTAAACCTTAAGTCATGGACAAAAACTTACCACACAGAAAATGTGGAGCACATTAAAACACACAGTTTATGTTATATACATTTTTTTTTTTTTTTCCATGGAGTTGATCGTTTTTAAAATATTCCTTGTTTTTAGTTTCAGTTTTGAAAAACTTACTTTTCTCATACTTTTCTCTCTCCTTACAAACAAAAGGGCTTCAGTCACATAGCAACCAGCTTTTGACTGTCACTTTAATCTATGGTACTCCCTTATTTTGCTTCTACTTACAAGGAAGCAAGCTATTTCTGCTAACTTTTTCTCAATTAGCATGAAGTAAATAGAAGCATAAGCTTTTTAAGAATAATTTGTTGCAGAGATGTAGAGAAAGTCATGTGAATGGACCACATCAGATTTTTCTTTTCAGAGAGCTATAATGTCATGTTTTTTACCTTGAGTTTGTTGATCACACAACAGTTTATTTTTTATTGCAACAACCATACTGAAACAAGGTTTTGTTTGCTATCCTAGTCACTTTATGATCGTTTGTTTGTTCACTGCTTGTGTGCCTACCTTCCTCTCATAAGCATGCAAATCTTAACCTACATTTTTTTAATACTAACCAAAGCACTCTCACATGTTCATAATTGAGAAACACATAGAAGAAACAAAAGAACTTGCAAATGACTCCCCATTCTCGACTATAAATGCAATGCATGATTCTTAAGATGAGATGTACTCCAGCTCAGAACATATCATGGGTCAACACCAGTTTCCTTCAGCTGATGGCAGGTGCTGTAAATTCAAGCTTTCTCTCAAAATTGAGTGCATCCAAGTTATTGCAGTATGACACAAATTTAAATCATATTATTTTAAGAAGCTTTGATGATTAGTAACATTAAAACAAGTATGTACCACAAAATTATAATGGTCATCAATTTTTCAATGAATTTGAGGAAAATTACAGGGCATGTAATACATCTCTCACATCTGTTGATGCTATGTCCATGCATTGCTGATAGTCGTCCAGTGTAGATCATTTCTTCATTTATCTCAGTAGTATGAGAGGATGTCCCAGTTATAATTGACACCAGCACATAAACAGACAGTGAATGGCAGAATTTCTTTGTGATTCGCTCCTGGACATATTACAAATCAGCAGCTGCCTTGGATTCCAGAGAGGGCTTTCAAACCAGCACTATCTCTGTTTGTTCAAAAAGCATTTTCTATAACTTGGTGCCCCTTTTCAAACTTATCTGATCCACTCCTCAAACACCTCACTTTTACATTTGCTTTTTGGGGAAGATCTACACCATTTGAAGAAAATTTCAAAAGCAGCGTGATCTTGTTGATGGAAAAAAAATACTTCTCTTAAAAGTAGTGTGACTGCAGCACAAGCAGCCACAAGTTGCCATCAAACACAAGGGGCTCCTACCTGACCAGCTCATTGCAGCTTTTGTTCCAGTTGGCCACGCTTAACAATAGTGCTTACCAATCATAATAGCCACACAAACAAAGCCATTAAGTCATTCTCTGCTGATAGATAATTTACTTTTCTGGAGCGTTCCTTTGACATTGTCTCATGACACCCAAGGCTAGAAATTTTGGCAACTAACCTTTGCACTTGGAGTGTATATGAGAGGCAATGAGTGCCTGGTCGAGTCAAGAAGTGAAAAGTGAATACAGTCAAAAAGTGGACAGTGAAGACAATTAAAATGAATGTAGATGACACTGGACGGTGCAATTCAGTTGCGAATTGATTCAGTGGAACAGCTATGAATCAAGTATGTGGTGTTAGTCATTGAAGTATGGATAACTGTTATATTACTTGACAAACATTTTAGCAGTAAATGGCGTTTCTCATTTGTCACAATATTGATAGTGAGGTAAGTTTTATTTACGAGACCACAAAAGCTCACCTGCAGACAATGTCTATATCATTCATGTTGTCTGGGAAGATGAGGTGAGGATCATTAAGAAGCGGATCTGCCATCTTGACACAGCGGTCATATTCTTGCTTGGTGCAGTCAGTCTGGGCTATCACATCTGCAACATAAACACCAGGAATCTATCAGATAAACTGCAATAACTACAATAAAGTATACATTGGTAAAACCAAAAGAAATATCAGCTTCTGGACCAAAAAACATATGTACAACATATTGCAGGGTATTTTTGGAGTTCCAGTCACAAAATAAACAAAAACACAAAGTTAATAATGCATGTGAACCACCCCATAGACCTATATGTTTGGGAAAAAATATTTATCAAAAACAACTTGCTCCATAACATGAATTTGAAATACTGTCACCAGATGTATTTGACAAGCACATGGATATGGATAAAACACCATCCATGCCAGTCAAAAAACTACAGCTGAAGATAAAAGCAATGGCTTTTGAAACATGTCCTGTTTAAAAAAAAAAAAAACAGGAAGTGAAGCAATAAGCATCTACACCTTGACTCACAAATTTAACATAAAACAGTGTTGAGTTTTGTGGTTAAATGTCAGGATTGTTACATGGAAAATATATCGTTAACATCTGTATTAAAACACCATTAATAGTTGTAAGAAATCCATTAATGACCATATTGAATTTGTAAATGTCATATATACTTTAAAAAGATTCTATGTGTTCTATTCACACAGCTTTCTGCACCTATTCTGCAACAAACTATTCTTGCAAAGGCTTATTCTTCTATCTACTTCATGTTAAACAAATATTATCAATTTGATTTGGATAGGTAGAGTCACATTGAAAAATTCAATGCCATAGCTGAGATTTGAACCACAGATCTCCTGATCTCTAGCTGGTTGCTCTACGACTAAGCTACCATGTCAACATGCCAGAATAACAAATCCTGGCTATGACATTGAATTTTTCAGTCTGACTCTACCTATCCAACTCCTGTCCTACACACAGTTTGTGTGAAAAAACAATTATTCCAATACCAATTGACCATAATAGTTGTCTATATATAATATGAATCCTGGGTCTTAAGTACTTGCAACATTGTAAGTCGCCATTGGGGTTGTCATCTCAAAAATAATTTGAGATCACCTTGTGGTTTACTGGGAAACATGCGAGTCAGTTGAGAAGTTCAATGCTATGGCGGCATACTGCCATGGTAACTCAGTGGCAGAGCAACCGGCTAGAGATCGGGAGATCCGTGATTCAAATCCCGGCTATGGCATTGAATTTTTCAATCTGGAGACCTATCCAACTCCTGTCCTACACACGGCTTGTTTGAAAAAGCAATTATTCGAATATCAATTATGAATGTGAATTGCTTTTTTCTCACTATCGTATGTAAGACAGAAATTGAAGAGGTAGAGTCAGACTGAAAAATTCACTGCCATAGCCAGGATTTGAACCATAGCTGGGATTTGAACTACGGATCTCCTGGTTTCTGTCTGGTTGCTCTGACCGCACAAAATTCTCCAACTGACTTGCGTTTTTCCAGTTATTTTGAGATATCATACCTCAATGGCAATTTACAAATTCCATAAGTACGTAAGTCCCGGACTTTATAGTTTACTATTAGGTCAATTAATTCACATTAATTGGTGTCATCTATGGGTGACAAACTGATCCCTCATCACCATAAGCATATAACAGTAAAATCATAAACTAGAAATCCCACCCAATCTAAGAAAACCCATTAGGTGTCCCAAAATACACTGTCATGGAATGATGGAGCTTGATTTGAATAAATTAAAAAAGTAGTCTGTATGTGTATCTGTGTTTGTGGGCTACATAACTCAAAAAGGAAATATCCAAATCCAAATGTTGTATTTAGGTTCAGCATCTTTCAAGGTTGTGACAAAAGTTTTAAAGAAAATCCCCATCCCTAAACTACTTTTTATATGGAATATTTTTCAAAATTCTTAATTTTCTAAAAAAATGGTTCTAACAATTTTTATTAAAATGCCTTATGTTTAAGATATTTACTTACATGACAAATAAAATGCTTATCTTGAATTTTCTGGAAATTTTCATTGGGAAAGAATTTTGCACAGTATTGTGTAACTTGTAAACCATAAGAAATATACAAAAACATACTTCACAAAAAATGTAGTTCTCCTTAAAACACCCAATTCAATTTCATAGAGCCTTTTTGTGCTATTAGCCTTTTCTAAGGTATTAAGTTGTCCTAGTTTGAATTTTTTAATTGCTTTTACACTTTTAGTGCTGTCAGTATTCTGTTTTTTTCTTGTTATGTCATGGAAAGAGTTTGGAATGTAGTTACACTGTTTTCAACATCAGACTATTGATTCAGTTTCCTCTAGCCACCTTGTATCCACAACACAATGTTACTGAAACTATTCTTGCAAAGGATTACCTCAATTAGCATGAAGCAGATCAAAACAAAAAATCTGATGTTTCATTCACATTACTCTCTCTACATCTCTGTAACAAACTATTGTTAAAACATTTATTCTTCTGTCTACATCATGCTAATCGAGATAAAAATTAGCAAAATGCCCTAATTACTTGCTTTCTTGTAAGTAGAAGGGAGGTAATGGAATACACTAGGCTAAAGGGATAGTAAAATCTTTTAAAAGCTGGTTGCCATGTGGTTGAAATCCAATTCTTTGCATTGCCAGGAGTGGACAAATTCCTGTATGAGAAATTTTTTTAAAGCTGAAACCAATAACAAGTAATATCTAAAAAATAATCAACTCTATGAAAAATGCATATGATATAAATGGTGTGTTTTGACAAGATCTTCATTTTTTGTGTGGAGGCTTTTGTTTAACTCTTACAGTTTACCAGTTATATAAAATTCATCCAGAATGAAGAGCTTTTCAGAGGCTATCCCCAGAAAATTTAAAATATACATTTTATTTGTCTTGTAAATATCTTTAATATACCTACAGTATTTAATCAAAATCGTTAGAGCCACTATTCAGAAAATTAAAATTGTTGAACATTTTTCCATGTAAAGGGTAATATGTGGCAGGGATATTTTTCTCAAAATCTGTGTTGCATCCTTGGAAGATACTAAAATTAAATACCAAGTTTGTATTTTATCAACTTTTTGCTTTTGAGTTATTGTGTTCACAGACTCATGGACACACATACACACAGACCTTTTTCTAAAAATGCCTTTTTGGATACAGGGACCCTAAAATGTGTTTTACCAGTGAAATCCTGGTATCAAAGTTTTGGGTGGAGTGCAACATCTTCTCTGTCTACATACTATGTAGAGGAAGTACAAGGGCTATCCATAAAGTGACAGGTGATTTGGCATAACTAAATAATAACGAAAGTTATCAACATAACACTTTATTTGCAAAGTTAGAGTGGCTTACCCTATTTCTCAATGTAATCTCCACTCTGTCAAGATATTTATTGTCATGTGGTACCAGTTTTTCAATGCCAATGTTGAAGGGAGTAATGAGAATGAATTTTGAAAAATATTCCATATAAAAGTAGTAGTTTAGGGATGGGGATTTTCTTTAAAACTTTTGTCACAACCTTGAAAGATGCTGAACTTAAATACAACATTTGGATTTGGATATTTCCTTTCCTTTTTGAGTTATGTTGCCCACAAACACAGATACACATACAGACTTCTTTTTTAAGATTTTAATTTATTCAAATCAAGCTCCATCATTCCATGCAGGCGATGACACTGTGATGCATGGAATGAAGATGGAGCACCGGTGGAATGTAATGGAAGGGGAAACCAGAAAACCCGGCAAATACCCGCCCCTGCGCCGCTTTCTCCACCACAAATCTCACATGCTGTCACTTGGGATCGAACCAGGCCGTCTAGGTGAGAGGCCGTGATGATGGTGATGATGATGATGATGGAGTTTGAATTCAAGGCCTTCTGTATACCATCACATTTGTTTCCTTTGTGAAGTACTCTTAATACAATAAAAGTCGATAGCGATTCTGCATTTATCCTGCATGGAATTGATTAGGATTATCGCGGAATGGGACCTAGTCATTGGGGTAGAGCACCGCAAGCAGGCCATTATGAATGACCCTTTGCGACATACGTGAACCCTGGGAGATGAAGGAAAAATCCGAAGGGATAATGATGGGCGCAAGCATGGACGGGGTCCGTAATGTTTTTAAATAAAATGGATCCGACACTCCTTGGACCATACCCAAAAGCCGCTAGCCTTCGGGAGTCCCCCAAAGGGCGCCCCCCTCAAAAGCATCAGAAGGGGGTCCTGATAAAGTGGATACGCAAAGACGTCAGGAATAAACCTTTACAGTGCACAAGCCAGCGACCAGCCTCAAACCGCCAAACACCGTTGTCTGGTTCTTCAACCCTATAAAAGATGACAGGGAAGTAATGAGTACGAGAAATGATGCACCGGAAGTCGTGGTAGAAGATGAATCACCACCGAGCCGGGAAAACCACGAAAAACCTATGTAACAGTGGGTGATCGCCGGAAATCGAACTTGGAATCTCCCGAACGCGAACCAAAGAACCATCTCGCTAGGTAGGGGGAAGGGTTATGCGTCATGTCATCTACAGTTGAAACCTTACACATATTGAATTATATATACAATAAAAATAATAACAATAACAGGGTTTATATCAAAGGACTTTTCTACATCTAATGTCAATTGTTTCCTCAATGAAGTAATCATAACACCATAATAATTGGTAGAGACTTTGTCTCAGCGTTTTTTTTTTCTTTCATTTATAGCCCCCTTTAACTTTTATGGTCATATTGGGGGGGGGGGGCTTTGCTTTTGAAACAATTGCTGGTGTTTTCTCGCTGAAATGGAAATGAAGTTTTATTTATGGACGTTCTTTAACTACTGTGGTTCTCAGCATACCATTCTATGTTGGGCGTGAAAGACTGCTTAATTTTGCTCAGATGCCTCTTTATCAGCCTTGAGTTTCTTTTACGTGCCATCAATCTACGACACGGGACCAACGGCTTTACTTCCCTTCCGAGGGAAATAATGATCTTTACGTCAGAAAAAAATCGCCCTCCACAGGGTTTGAACCTGCGACCTTAGGTACAAGAAGCTAGAATGGTAACCACTACACCATGGAAGGCGACTTTCTCGCTGAACTATAGGGTTTATTAAAGTTGGCTTTTTCACTACTATACTTTTAAATACGCACATTCACTCCCACATTCATATGTACTTTCAGACTCTGTGGTGGATAAGGAATGAAAGAAAATCGGATGTGCTTCATTCACATAACTTTCTCCAGCTGTTCCATACACAACCATTTCTTACTAAAGATTTTTATTTTATTTACATCATTAGCAAAAATAGTCTTATTACTTGCTTCCTTGTAAGTAGAAGCTAAATAAGGGAGTACCATAGGTTAAAGTGATAGTCAAAAGCTGGTTGCTATGTGACAGAAATTCCTTTGTTTGTATGGACACAAGTTAACAAATTCCTGTATGAGAAAATTATAAGTCTTTTAAAGCTGAAACCAATAACAAGCAATATCTCAAATACGTTCAGCGCTACTAAACCAAAAACTAAAAAATCTGATGTGGTGCATTCGCATGACTTTCTCTACATCTCTGCTACAAATTACCTATTGTTAAAAAGCTTATGCTTCTATTTACTTCATGTTAATCGAGGGAAAAAAATTATGTAACATAAGTTGTGTTTTAACGAGCTCTACATTTTCTGTAAAGTTAGCTTGTTCCTATCTCCTACAATTTCGGGTCCAAATAACCTAGTTGTCGACGGCCCTTAAACACCACTCACTCACTCACTCACTCACTCACTCACTCACTCACTCACTCACTCACTCACTCACCCACTCACTCACTCTCCTACAGTTTACCAGTAATGCAAAATTCCGTAAAATTCACCCAGAATAAAGTAATCTTCAGAGGCTATTTGCAAAAAAAATTCAAAATGTACATTTTAGTTGTGATGTAAATGCCTTTCATATACGGTATTTTAATCAAAATTGTTAGAGCCAGTTTTGAGAAAATCAAAATTTTCAAAAATTTTTCAATGTAAGGGTAGTTTGTGATGGGAGGGGAATTTCTTGGAAATCTTCGTGTCGCACCCTTTGAAGATACTAAACTTTAGTACTAAGTTTGGTATTTAACGGACTTTTCATTTTTGAGCAGTGCTGTTCACAGTCACACGGACCTTTTTCTAAAATGTTTTTTTCGGATTCAGGGGACCTCAAAACATATATTTTGGGTGGAATCTCGGTATCGAATTTTTGGGTGGAAGACAACACCTTCACTATCCACTATGTAGGTACATTTTCAACAGGGCTAGAGAAAGCAAACAAAAACAAAAAACAAAAATTCTGATGTGTTCCATTCACATGACTTTCACTACATTTCTGCAGAAAATTATTGTTAAAAAGCTTATGCTTCTATTTATCCAGAAAAAAAAATAGCAGAAATAGTCTTATTACTTGCTTCCTTGTAAGTAGAAGCGAAATAAGGGAGTACCCTATGTTATAGGATCTAAAAGCTGGTTGCTATGTGATTGAAGTTCTTTTGTATGGGCAGCAGTTGCCAAATTCTTGTATGAGAAAAGTATGGGCTTTAAAGCTGGAACCAAAAACAAGGAATGTCTCAAAAACCATCAACTTCATGAAAACATGTATATAACATAAATTGTGTGTTTTAACGGGCTCTGCATTTTTTGTGTGGTAAATTTTTGTCCATCTCTTACGGGTTAGCAGTTATGTAAAATTCCGTAAAATTCAACCAGAATAAAGTAGTCTTCAGAGGCAATTCCCAGAAAATTCAAGATATAATTTTATTTGGCATGCAAACATGTTACATATGAGAGATTTTAATCAAAATAGAGTCATTTTTGGAAAGCCAAAATTTTCGAAATTGTTTGCATGTAACGGATAGTTTGGGGTGGGGGGGATTTCTTGAAAATCTTCGTGTCGCATCCTTGGAAGATACCAAACTTAAATACAAGTTTGATATTTAACGGTATTTTCCTTTTCTGAGCTATGCTGGTCACAGAGTCACACACGGACCTTTTTCTAAAAATGCCTTTATCATACTAAGGAGACCTCAAAACACATATTTCGGGTGAAATCTCACGGGTGCAATACAGTTATGTACATTGTACACAGAGACTAGAGAACATAAAAAGTCCCCGACGCGACATCTTGGTGAGACTCGGCACATCTTCTGCACGTTATTGTACTTGATACACAAATAGCTATTACCAGCCCATAAGTGTCCATTGTTCTGAAGTTTTGCTGTAAGTTATACGTTAGATAGCAACATCCTGTGCGTGTTAAATGCTGATGCAGTACAATTAAATTCTCCTGGTGGGCAGTTTTGCATGTGAGATGCACCTATTCCGTTGTTAAGGGCGTATGTCGAGTTGCATGGCGAAATCAAGATAAGTTACCAGGAATACGCTGCCCAAGATATCGCCTTGTTGACCTAGCCGCTGACCTTATGGTTTAACGAACCGTTTGACCAAACTACTTATCTTTAGAGTTCAAGTCCTCCAATTTGAAAACGTTAAAAATAGAGCAAATGTTTGCTGTTCTTAGACATTTAAGAACTTAGGGAGTTGCACAGTACACTTTAAATCTGATGTACTGTAAAAAGTAAAGGGCACAAGTAAAAGCCTGAAAGTTAACGAGTATAAGCCGACCAAGGCGAGTGCAATCCTGCACCGGGGAGCGCCTCTTTCACATATAACGGCTTGCCCGCCCTCCTGCACAGTCCAGTTGGGAAAGCGCGAGCAATAGTTCATGATGGCATTTCTCTTGTGTGTGTTAAAATCATAAGCAATCAAATATATTTTCAGATCTATTACAATACAATAAGTTTGTGCATCTCTTTCACCCTCTCGCGTGCTTGGCATTATCCCGTGATGTCTCCCTTACTTGCCGTGTCGGTCTCCAATTTGGTGGCCGTTTCTTCTCCCGATTCAGCATTGCTGTCAAATTCTGGATTGATTATTATCCTTTCCATTTCTTCTTTCATTAGTGCATCTTGAATATTCTTCATCTTCTGAACCGAGTTTTTCCAGTCATTTGCTGTTATTGACCCAACAGCATTCTAATAAATTTTGCTCTTTGAGCCACTACGCCAGAGGTTCTCTCAGAAAACTCCATTTATCTTTACACTTTTTAAATTTAAATATTTTCCTAAACGTTTCTTTACATCCATATAATTATCTCCTCCTTTCAAAAGTTCAATAATTTTTGCAGCATATTTCTTTATAACCTCATAATACTCCTGATATTTTCTTCTAATGACATACTCGTCCATATCGCCGAAAACGACTTTGTTTGCAAGAGGATTACCAATCTTGTGAAGTGGTATAATTTTGCTCGTCCCACCTTCTTCAAGCCGGCCCTCTTTTCTGATCTTACATTTTGTTGTTTAATCTAACCGGTAGAAGCGACAGATCCATAACATTTGTAATAAGTATTTTCTGAGCACAAAAATAACTTTATGAATAATACGGTTGCGTTCAAACACTGTTACTGAATACTACGCGGCGTGCCTATGAAGTAAATTAGACTGTACATCATCATGTCATGACGTATGCGTGAAGTCATATTGCGTCAACGCGTTAGTTCGCCTGTTCTCCGCTCCCAGTGTAGGTCTGCATTCACCTTGGCCGGCTTATACATTATGCTATTCATTCACAATATAACTTTGCGTCAAAACACTAATTACATTGGTTTTATGAAATCATGCATTATGGTCCGATTTGTCCTGGATCTGGAGTAGAACGGAACACCAGAATATTTCTTTCAGACCTGTATAAGTTATGGACATTATTCATCATTTAAACACTGCCAGTAAAATTTAGTGTTGCACACAAAAAGAAATTAAACTAAAAGTTTCTCAACGAAATCTGAACTGTTTGGATAAAGCAATAACCTAAACACAACATTTGCAGCTAAATATAGTATTAGCATCAGCAAAACCGCTACACCGAGCAGAATGACTCAGACGAAACGTCTATACTCCACATTCTGAAGGTCCCGGTTTCAAATCCCGTGGGCCGACCAATCTGGCTAGGGTTTATTTGTGGTTTCCCTCAGTCGCCAAGGTAAATACTGGAATAAATATTTAATACTGCGACAAAATGTTACATTCAGTCTAAAACAATAGTAGATAATACTGAAAATACATGGTAAGAGCGATTGCCCTGCCATCTATCCACAGAGAGTTAAAGGAGCTAGACTGAGTGGTATCCTAACGCCATCTGCCTATCGCAGAGTAAAGCAGTATGATGTATGGGGATGTGTCCCTGGCTTGTACGCCGCCATCTATCCACAGATGGTGAAAACAGACTGTGTCGTCTAATTAACACGAAGCAATGCACTATGATATAAGGATGAGAGACAGAATGATAAGGGCCTAACTTTTCGTGAACACGTGCGGGGAACGTCGGACAGAGCGAAGGGGGCGGTAGCCTCCCTTTACCCTGTACTGGCCTCCCAGATGCCGGTTCACTTAAAGTTACATATTTTCAACGCGCTTGTAGTCCCCCTGATGCTCTATGCCTGCGAAGTGTGGGGTATGGCAGCAGACTCCTGGCTTCTCTGGTTACAGCGGGTGCAGAATAGAGGACCCCGGTCCATATATTCGTATGGCGACGTTTCCCTTTGAGGCTACTACATAAAGCTTCGGCCCTCCCATATGTGGAAGATGTTATTAGGCGCCGGGCTCAAAAATTCTACGCCAGATTGGGCGACCATGAGAACGCACTTGTCAGATCTCTCGGGGAGTACTTATCCTCTGAACGCCGAAAGAGGCGGTTCCGGGTTCCCCGTATGGCTTGTGGGCACCCCCGGTAACAACGGCTTTAAACCAGCCAACAGCGTAATAGCTGAACAAAGCACTCCCCACCTCCCATTGGGAGAGGTCTATCAAAATTTCACCACCATAATTAAATAAAAAATAAACACCAGCGGAGCAGAGGAAAGGATGCTGCTCCTGAAAACGCAACCGCTCGAGGAGCCTACCAGCGCTACCTCCTTAAAACCAACACTCGAAAACTCCAAAATTAAAACCTCAACCTTCACCTCATTCCTGTGGTTAAACCCTTACCAGGGTAGGTACACAGCAACAACACCTAGGCTCACCACGAGCCTACCAGACATGCACGCACACAAGTTGACCACCACACACCGATCAATGAGATATTGCATCAACATTTCCGTCGCGATAGGTTCACATAGTTAAAGCGATCAGCACAATTACCAAAACTTTGTTCTGTTCTGTCAGCACTAATGCAGCAGCTAAGTATACCTAAGGCATTTAACAACTGAAACAAACATTATTGTCCATTGTACAGCGCTTAGCATGTTATCCTCATTACTTGAAATAACCCATCGCAGTTATCCTGTTAAGACAGTTTCTTAAGTACCAAAAATATGCTTGATATGGAAGAATGCCCCAATGCGCATGTGCGAAGGTGATTGCCAACGTAATAGAGCAGGCATGGGCAGATCAGAAGGTAGGGGAATGGAACACTTCTACCGAGTCCACTTTTAGCGTGCCAAGGTAATTGAAAATATTACCCTGATTCGGTCCACGCAGCTCACGCCTTCAACTGCTTCTCTTCCCGCTTTAGCCGCCCACCGCCGGTAATGGTAGGAAAGGTGGTGATGGAGAGAAGTTCGCCATCACCACTATACCATTGTTACAATACGTGCGTAAATGGCTGAATGTATGATGAGAACGGGTATTTCTTTTCACATGTGATAATATCGTAAACAATCTCCTTAGCCTGTCCTCTAAAGGATTTACCAGAGGAGAGCTTAAGTGTTGAAGGTCCTTAAGGTGTTACTAGTTCTCAGTTAATATACTCTTAACAATACACAGTACGCTTTGATTTTAGTGATCACTCACTGCCGCTTGCAATGCGCTCTCTCCCACCACTGACAAAAACCTTGCGATGCGCATGCATGTCTGATGTCACATGGACATGCTGGAGAAGGGAGAATGATGTAATCGGCAACAGTTGCGCCCACAACATTCTGCGCAACTTTTTCATTACCCTGGTTGGGTATAACAGATTGTATTCCCTCTGTGCCAAACACGAATGTCAACACAACTCTGCCTATGTAGTCAGTAGTGGGGTATAATTGAATGTATACTGTCTTAAACTGAATGCAATAGCATACTTTAATATTGAAAACATTCTTTATACACAAATTCATACATTAACACTGGAAAACAAATGATAACGTGAACCATGACTTGAAGCTTTCCTGGCGGCGGTATGAAAATAACTGTATGAAACGTTATTTTCAAATGATAACGTATTGTAAATATAGGATGGTGCATATTAACTAAACCCTTTAAAAATGCTCAGAATCATAATTACTGATGCTGAAAACAGTTAAATATGTACGCTACTTACAAGATATCATTCACATTTGCACTGAAAACAATTGAAAGCACACTTTACAATTCTAACAAACATTTACTTGCATACAAAATACCTAGGTATGTATGTGTTGGAAACACACAAGATATTTACAAAATCCTACACAACAATGAAAAGCTTTTTGCGCAATATAAAATATATTACGAGTCCTGAAAACATATAAAAAATCTGATGTGTTAAACTCACTACCTATTCTGTTACAAACTGTTCTTTATGAAGCTTATTCTTCTATCTGCTTCATGCTAATCAAGAAAACACGATCGTTTTGGTGATCCGGGTGTTATGGTGTGGGGAGGCATAATGTTGCATGGGTGTACCAACCCCCAAATCTTTGAACACAGTACGCTCACTGATCAAGTTATTGTGGTACTGTACTCCTCCCCCATGTGCGTACTTTCAGGGGCAGTCAGTCCGGGCTTCATCTCTATGGATGATAATGCGCGACCGTATGAACAGCGCAGGTGGAAAGATCTCTTGAACGAGAGGATATTCAGCGAATGGACCTGCTTTTTGGGAAGGGGGGCAGGAATAAAGGTTCTTGTGCTGTGGTGATTATTTAATTGGGATGACTGGTGGTGGTGTGGTGCCCGGTTCCGCATTAGCGCTCCGAGAATTCGTGGGTGTATGTAATGGTGGTCGGGATGCTCGACAGTGCTGTGTAGGTCTGCCGCCTTGACATAAGCCCAGACGTAGAACCTATTAATTTTGGTGTTTTCTCCCGTTATGGAAGCGTCTTGTATTAGCTGAAGGCGGTAGTTGTCTGGTTGATGTATCTATGTACTCTATTATGTTCCTCTGAGTGTCGGTGATGAGTCATTCGATCCTGTGTATTACGATTCCTTGGGGATCAAGAAGGATGCCGTGGAATCTGGCGACCTCTCTTTGGTTAGTGTCAAGCTTGGTGGTCATCTGTTCCTCCAGTTCAGTGAAGCATTTCGGCAGATTCAGTACTTCCAGCATGGAGGTCCTGAATTGCTTCCATGATCCTGATGTTGGCGTCAGCTGTTTCCTGAAGCAGAAGACTGGCCTGCCCATTCCCCCGATTAAATCTCATCGCTTTGGCGAGACACATTGCAGCACGACCACATGCAACCATGACCATCCCAACAGTTATCAACAGTGCTGGTGGAGAAATGGAACCACAATAACTCCTTACTAAACTTGCGACCAGCATGTATTGCTATCCGTGGTAATCGTGCACTCTTTTAAGCACCATGTCTCTACTTTTGTAAATCTAGAGGACCATCAAATGACGTAGTGATTTTAGTGTCGCTTATTTTTTCGAAAACTTTTATTTTCTCAAACTGGCTCTAACGATATTTATTAAAATCCTTTGTTTAAGATATTTTCATGACAAATGAAATGTATGTCTTGGCCCGCCTGGGTAGTGTGGTGGCAGGGTGTCTGTTTCACATTCAGCAGGTCGTGAGTTCGAATCTAGCTAAGGGCGAGCTACCCGGATAAGGTTTATTCGGGGGTTTCGCTTATCCTGAGAAGACGAATATCGAGAAACTTTAAGCTCCATGGACCCCGAGATCATTTGAGCACCACTTCACTAACTCCATTCATCGTCCGATATGATCAACCAAGTTAAAGGGTATTAAGTTACAACAAATGTATATCTTGAGTTTTCTTGGAATAGCCTCTGAAGTCCTCTTCATTTTGGATGACGTTTGCGTATCTAGTAAACTGTAAGAGATAGACAGAATCTTACTACTAAAAAGAAAAAAGTAGGCTTTGTGAAAACACAGTTTGTGTCAGGAACATTTATTGTATTTATTTATTGTTTATTTATTTTTGTGAAGTTAACCATTTGCGAGATATTCCTTAATATCGGTTTAAATTTTGCAATACTTCTGCTGTTTCATTGAGAAATCGTTATTCATTTTTTTCCCCAGCATGATCATGCAAAGATAATGGAACTATCACTTAATGACCAGCTTTAAATTGGTTTGACCATTGCTTTAGCCTATTGTATTTTCTTATTTTCCTAGTACCTACAAGGAACTATGAAATAAAACTATTTCTGTTAATGTTTATCTTGATAAGCGCAAAGTAGACAGAAGGATATGCTTTTGTAAGAATAGTTTGTTGCAGAACGGGTAGAAAAAGTCTTGTAACACTCAGATTTTTTAAAACTCATTCCACTGATGGCATATAAAGAATGTTGTTGTTGGTTAAGTCGCATTTTGTTGGCTGCATTAAAAAATTAAATGGACTTATAACTATAGAAGCTCTTTAACTACCGCGATTCTTAGTTTCTCATTCTGCATCGGGCGTGAAAGATCGCTTAATTTTGTTCAGAGGCCTTTTTGGCAGGCTGGAGGTTTTTTCACGTGCCATAAATCTACGACACGAAACCAACAGCTTTGCTTTTCTTCCGAAGGAAGCCATGCTGAGGATTTTTACGCCCGAAAAACCCCATTGCTCCTTGGGAACCATATGCTAGCATGGCTGCATTGAAATCAGATGAAAAATATAATTAGTATTTAGAAACAAATTAAATTCCAATGCGCAAAATCGACTTTACATTTTGTTTTCGACATGATCAATGAAGGACATTCCCGTCATCATTTCCGTTCTCGGGTTATTGTGAACCTGCCTTTAAAATGGATATGTTGTGGACAGACACCTTTTAAATGTTTCCAACGATCCCATAGGTATATGGTATTTGAGAAAACCTAGTTCCACCGGATGACTTGACTCATTTATTAGCCGGAGGTATACAGAGGAGGGTGTCCGTTGTTAAAGAGAAATGCGATGGAACGAGGGAATCTGCAACTATGAACCCACGTCGAAATACAAGGGCCATAGAGAAAGTGACAAACGATTTAGCATAACTAAACAATAACAAAAGTTATCAACACAAAACTTTATTTACAAAGTTACAGTACCTTACTCTATTTCTCAACGTAATCTTCATTGCTATCAAGGTATTTATTGTCACATGGTACCGGGTTTTCAATGCAGATGTTATACTCTTCCGCCGTTAATGATATGAGCCAAGATGTCACTGGCACTTTAAGGTCTTAATGGCTGGGAAATCTTTTCCATCCAAAAGACCATCTACGGTGTCCAAAGTGAAATACCGGTGTTTCTTAATTCGTTTATAAACATTTGCTTTCAACACCTCCATAATGATCGATGAACTTCCACTCCGGTCTTTATCGTACACACTGGTTCTTCCTTGAGTACTCGTAAATTATGCGCCTTTTCCTTACCGAAGATTCGTTCATTGCATTATCACCATACATTTGCGTTATTTGCCTATAAAATTAGATTGGCCGAACATTTTGTACATAAAAAACAACAACAACTAACAAACTAATAAGTTCTTTGGCAGTAGAAAAGTATGGCATCGGCATTGAAAAGCTGGTACTACGTTACCAATAAATGTCTTGACTGAATGGAGATTGCGCCGAGAAATAGAATAAGATACTGTCATTTTGTAAATAAAGTTTTGTGTTGATATTTTTCGTTATCATTTAGTTATGCCAAATCGTCTGTCACTTTCTGGATGGCCCTCGTATATTTCACATGTGCTAGTCAGAGGTGAAACTCTGTAACATCGGCACGAAGACAGCGAACGAACTCTCTGAGCCGTAACTGTAAATAAATACCAAAATTTAAAGAAACGTTTGGAAATGCGTTGGGTTTGTAAACGGGTTTGTAAAGACAAATGCAAACGATTGTGGAAAAACTGTTGAGTACTTTCTAAGATTGCATCAAGTACATAAATATTCATACTCTCCTCCCTCCATGACATTATTGAAGATCAATAAACACAGCATGTACACAAAAATAGGTTAGTGTTAGCAGGTTGCTGGAAGTGTTTATTTCTGTCAGTATCTTTCTGTTGATCTCACTTCATTTTTTGCTCCATGGCTGACCTAGTTTCTTGCACGGTTTACACGCACGGTGGTACTTGAAATCTTAACCGTGTCTTCAAGAAAGACCTTCATCAAAGTAGCGTGTACAATTGTATATTCTTGTGACACAATATCGATCTTTCTCGTCTCAGTATGGACAGCTTGTCTTGATTTCGTGCTCCTCAATTTGTTTTTGCTGCTCCTTGGTGACCAAAAACAATAGTCGCCATAGGCGAGTAGGTCGTCTGTTTTCTACTTGTTTCCTTTGTATATCGTCCTTTAAATCCTTTAGTTTTATCCGGGAATTCGTCTTGAGAAAAACTGATGGTGTTATTTCTCGTTGAACTGTAATGTTTACTTCCTCTATTACCTACATATAGTAAGTAGAAAAAGTTACATATTACACCCAAAAATTGTACATCAAGATTTCACTGGAAATGCATGTTTCGAGGCTTCCTGATCCCCTCACCCTTCAACTCCTTCGTATTTAAATATTGCAACTTCCAAGGATACGACACAAAGACTTTTAAGAAAATCCCTCCCACCTCAAGTTACTCTTTATAGTTTATTTTTCATTTTCTTATAAGATATCATAAATTTAAGATACCTGAAAAAGAATTATTTACCTTTTGGGAACAGCTTACGAAATCTTTATCATTAGGAAGGCTTGTGGTATAACTTGTAAACAAACCATAAGAGAGGCAAAACACTTACTACCGGAAAATAGATATCGTTATAGCTTAACATTTATATCAAACAATTTTAGTGACATCAACTATTTCCATTATTAACTATTGTTGGTTAGAACTGTCCTGATTCCTGATTATTGCTTTTTTTACACAAGCCGCACGTAGGACAAGAGTGGGATAGGTAGAGCCAGACTGAAAAATCTTATGTGTTACACTCACATGACTTTCTCTAGTTGTTCTACAAACTTCTTGCTAAGATTATTCTTCTTTCTGCAGCTTACTAATCGAGATAATCTTAAGCAGAATGTTCTTATTACTTAGTTCCTTATAAGTCGGAAGAAAATAAGAGAATACATTAGGCTAAACCGATAATCAAATGTTTTAAAAGCGATTGTCGTTGCAAATCGCTTCTTTGCTTGGCCAGGAGTAGAACAAAAGAAAAACGGATGCTTATTTTCTGAGAAAAATATAAGTACTTCACAAATGAAACCAATAACAAAGAATATCTCGAAAAGGGTTACCTCCACAACAAAAATGTAAAGGACTTAAATTGTGTGTTTTGACGAGATCTACATTTTCTGTGCAGTAAGTTTTTCTCTATCTCTTACGGTTTAGTAGTTAAGTAAAATGTGGAAAATTTCATCCAGAATGAAGAGGTTTTCAGAGGCTATTCCCAGAAAATTCAAGATATACATTTCATTTAGGATGTAAATATCTTTAATATACGGGATTTTAATAAAAATCGTAAGAGCCATTTTATAGAAAATCAAATTGTTCAAAAAAATGTCCATGTAAAGGGTAATTGAGAGTGGGAATTTTCTTGAAAAGCTTCGTGTCGCACCCTTGGAAGATATCAAACCTAAATACAAAATTTGGTGTTTAACGGTCTTTACGTTTTTTAGCTATGCTGTCCACACACACACACACACACACACACACACACACACACACACACACACACACATATAGACATTTTTCTGAAAATCCTTTTTTTTTGGATTAAAGGAACCCTAAAACATGTATTTTCCTTTGAAATCACGGTATCGAATTTTTGGGTGGAATACAATGCTTCCTCTTTACTCTGTGTGCAGAGTACGTGTAGAG
The DNA here is from genome assembly GCA_030762935.1 of Hymenopus coronatus. Taxonomy (NCBI): domain Eukaryota; kingdom Metazoa; phylum Arthropoda; class Insecta; order Mantodea; family Hymenopodidae; genus Hymenopus; species Hymenopus coronatus. The sequence goes on from CM060895.1 coordinate 16,886,085, forward strand.
AAAGTAAAAATGTAATGACATACCTAGCCGGAACATGAAGCATGGATCTCCCGATCTCTAGCCGGTTGCTCTAATCATTAAGCTACCATGGCAACATATCGACACGACATTAAATTTCTCAACCACATGTTTCCCGTAAACCACAAGGGATCTCAAATTACTTTGGAATGACATATCTCAATGGTGACTTACGATGTTGCAGGTTCTCATTACTAGCGCGCGAGCTATCTGACACGATGTTTGTGTTAATCGTTGCGAGCTGTAAGAACTATATCGCCAGGGCAGAACGTGTTTATGCAGTTCCTCTTGAGCGACTTCTTCTCGTGATCATATAACACACCGACGGACTGCTCAGAGAAGGCTATCATCCGGCAGGGTTGAGAATCACTTTTTAACGAGTAAACATCCGCGCCATTTGTCCGACAGTGATCGACATCGCGCAGTCCCTAAGGCACCTTAACATGAAAAGGGATGCAAAATGATAGAAATTGAGAGGCAAAAATTTCCTGGTAGAAGAGAAATCATCCGAGCATTGGCCTCGCCAACCAGAGAAAATCACAAGAAACCCATTGTCATCGTGGTTGGCCCCAGTTATCCAACCCAGGAACTCCCGAATGTGAACTTTGCAAGTTGGGAGCCAGGACAGCTTACTTTGCTCACAATAGCTCGGTAACGAAAAGGGAATATATGTCCATAACCACATCAATCTCAAAGTGAAAAGTTAATTTCATTTGTTTTAACTGGCCAATGACATTTATTCACCTTCGTCCAATTCAGCCAACATAATGCGGACTAACCAACGTTAAAAGCGACTAGAGTGAGCTCTAGTGGCCACTTCGTGTAACGCCACCTGGAATAATATCTACAGCGAAGAGTTTAATATGAACAGCAGGAATCTAATGTACCATGCCCGGGAACGACAACGAGAAAGTTAAAACTGTGCCGTCTTGCTTCTCATTCACAGGGCCAATTGCGAACGTTCCCGTTACAATACATGCGTTTCAACTTTGTCGTTCTCATTCTAATTCTCGGTTGTAGTGAACCAGCCTTTAATTGTGGAGTCCTCCCTCTCGGTTTCTTTTTGATTAGATGCTAGAGTTGCCATCGTCTTACCTGTGAATAGGGCGACAACGATGGAGATGGCGAGAAGCACCTCCTGCAACAAGAAAGAGTAACCAGTCAGCTATCAGCCCATAAATATTGTTCTCAGTTAAACACAGTGTCTCTTACAATAATCTGCAGTACTTGCTTCATGGTTGTCCACACATTTCACTGAAAAAGTCAAAGTATCTGCTAGTTGAAAACGGCCCCGGCCGTGCAAATTGGAAATTCTAAAAAAATCTCATTGATTTTGAAGGAAATCCCTCCACCCCAAACTACTTTTTACATAGACAAATTTCGAAAATTTTGGTTTTATCAAAAATGGCTCAAACGATTTTGATTAAAATATCATATGTTTAACATATTTACATCACAAATAAAATGTAGATCTTGAATTTTTTGGCAATAGCCCCTGAAGACCTCTTTGTTCTGGATGAATTTTTCTGAATTTTGCATAACCACTAAACCGCAATATATAGACAAACACTTACTACACAAACAATGTAGATCTCTTTAAAACACACAATTAATGACATATATATTTTTTTTCGTGGAGTTGGATCATTTTCGAGATTCTCCTTGCTTTTGGTTTCAGTTTTAAAATACTTCAAACGTTTCTCATACGGGAACTTGTAAACTGCTGGCCAAGCAAAGAAACGGGTTTCAATCCCATAGTAACCACATTTTAAAACATTTGACTATTGGTTTAGCCTAGTGTATTCCCTTATTTCCCTTCTACTTATAAAGGAACTAATAAGACCGGTTCTGCTAATGTTTATCTCGATTAGCATGAAGTAAATGGAATAATAAACTTTTTACATTAATTTGTTGCAGGTATTTAGAGAAAGTCATGAGAATGGAACACATCAGATTTTTTTTACTTTCTCTATAAGTACTATGTACATAGTGTAGAGAGCAGGTATTGCATTCCACCCAAATATTCGATACCGAGATTTCACCGGTTTCATAGGGTCCCCGTAGGATCATAATATTTTCAGAAATAGGTCCGTGTATGTGTGTGTCCGTGTGTCTGTGAACACGATAACTCAAAAACGAAAAATCGGTAAAGTACCAAACTTGGTATGTAAGTTAAGTATCTTCCAGGGATGTGACACACAATTTTTGAGAACCTCCACCCCAAACTACCCTTTATTTGAAAAAAAAAACTTCGACAATTTTTATTTTCTCAAAAATAGCTCTAACGATTTCGATTAAAATATCATATATCAAAGATATTTACCTGACAAACAAAATTTACATCTTGAATTTTCTGGAAATAGCCTCTGAAGACTACTTTATTCTGGATGAATTTTATGGAGCATAACTGCTAAACCGTAAGAGATGGATCAAAGCTTATCGCACAAAAAATGTAGAACACGTTAAAACACACGATTTATATACATTATTTTTTTTTCGTGGGGAGGATCGTTTTTGAGATATTCCTTGTTATTGGTTTCAGCTTTGAAAAACGTATACTTTTCTCATACAGGATTTTATCAACTCTTGTCCATACAAAGAAAGGAACTTCAGTCATATAGCAAAAAGCTTTCGACTATCACTTTAACCTATGGTACTCCCTTATTTCGCTGCTGCTTACAAGGAAGCAAGTAGTAAGACTATTTCTGCTAATTTTTTCTCGATTAGCATAACATAAGCTTTTTAACAATAATTTGATGTTTTATTGTTTAACAATAATTTGTTGTAGAGATGTAGAGAAGGTCATGTGAATGGAACACATCAGCTTTTTGGATTAAGCACCTCAAAGCGTGTATTTGGTTCCGGTGAAATCCACATATCGCATTTTTTGGTTGGTCGACAATACTTTTTGTATCTTCTTTAGATATGTGGTACAGAGCATAGAAGTAAGAAATTGTTTTATTAGTGAAAATCTGTGCAACGCATTCTGGAACTTGAATAACAAGTTTGGTATTTATTGATATTTTTGTTTTTTTCGCACAATGCAGTACTTTCTGTTTCTATAACATAGTAATCGGCAGAGAATCTAGTGATAGAAAGTCGCAGAAATAGCTAAACGTGTTATTTAAAGAACTCGCTGTGGACAACTCGACATCAAAAATTAAAACACTTTCGACAGTTAGGAGGGGGAGAATTGCCAAATACAGTATATGCATGGGGACACCCAGTGTGTCAGATAGGAAGTTGTACTTCCGTTTTCACCGCTCACAGCTTCTCTTTTGTCATTATACATCCTGCGAGCAGCGATCCGTATCTATTAGCAATAGCACTGCACAAAATATATACTTGGCACCAGGTGACGTCACTTTCAGGTCAATGAACTCTCCGTGTGAGGGGATGGTTCGCTAATATTTGCCAGCCATCGACCAAAGCATCGTCATTCAAACTGGGGAGGGGAAGGATTGCTTTAATACTTCTTGACGACGGTGAGGGTGATTTTATAGTTTGCTTGAATCAGTTCTGTTGTCTTACAAGGGGACATTGATGTTACAGACCGAGCTGGGATTTTTCTAGTGAAAGTAGATCGAAAATAAAGACCATCGACTTTCTCTCCCATAGGTACAAGTTTGACAAATTAGAAGACTTATTGTTCGTATTTAATTCCATACATATTAAAACATCTGATGTGTTCCATTCACATTTTCTACATCTCTGTAACAAATTATTGTTAAAAAGCGCATTCTTCTATCCATATCATGCTAATCGACATAAACATTAACAGAAATTGTCTTAATTACTTGGTTTCTTGTAAGTAGAAGGGGAAAAATCTAATGTGCTCCATTCACATTATGTCCTCTAACTGTTCGGTAAACAAACCTTTTATTCAAAATATTAATCTGTGGGGTACATCATGCTAACCAAGATAAACATAAGCAGAATTCATCTTATTACTAGCTCCTTGTAAGTAGAAGAGAAATAAGAAACGAAAGAGATAGTTCGTTCTTTTAAAGCCAGTCGCTATGTGAAACAATTGAAATACCAATCTCTTTACTTACCAGGAATAAACAAACGAGAAACGAAAAGAAATATGTCTAAACGTTTGAGAAAAGTTTAAGTGACTAAAATTGAAACCAATAATCTGGAGTATCTCGAAAACGCCTAATCTACAAAAAAAAAAAAAAAAAAAAAAAAAAGTATATGACATAAATTGTATGTTTTAATGAGATCTACGTTTTTTGTGTAGTAAGTTTTTGTATATCTCTTACAGTTTGCCAGGTATGCAAAAGTCATCCAGAATAAAGAGGTCTTCAGAGGTTATTCCCAGAAAATTCAAGATATGCATTTCGTTTGTCATAAAAATATCTTAAACATAAGGAATTTTAATCAAAATCGTTAGAGCCATTTTTGAGAAAATCAAAATTATCGAAAAATGTTCCATATAAAGGTTAGTTTGGGTGGAGGGATTTTGTTGAGAATCTTCGTGTGACATCCTTGGAAGGTACTCAACTTAAGTACCAAGTTTGGTATTTGACGGTATTTTCGTTTTTGAGCTATGTTGCCCACAGACACACGCGGACCTTTTTCTGCTATTTTTTAATTCAGGGGGACCCAAAACATGTACAGAGGGAAGTACAAACATGTACTTCCGGAGAAATCTCGGTATTGAATTTTTGCGTGCATTACAATACCTTCTGTATACACCATGTACATCGTACGTGTAGAGAAAGCAAAAATTGTTAAACGAGAGGACCCATAAAAGTGAGCAATTTTTTTTTCTCTTCAGCTTTTTTCCTGAAGCCATTCATCAATTCGAAAAAAACCCTGATGTATTACATTCACATAATTTTCTCTATATATTCTGTAACAAACTATTCTTATAAATGCGAATTATTCTATCTACTTCACTTCTTATTAATTTTTAATGGTAACCTAGAAATAAATAGGTATTCACTGAAACATAATAATGTGTGAATATAATTTTGTAATTTGAGAAATAAAGTGTACAAATTTGCAATTCATATCCCAGTATAGGAAACAAGATGCCGGGACAGAATATTTCTTCTTCTTCTTCTTCTTCTTCTTGTTATTATTACTATTATTATCTACTTCTTGCTAATCGAAATAAGCATTTAAAATGGTCTTATTCGAGAAGGTAAATGAGGGTGTATACTAATCTAAAGCGATAGTCATATCTTTTAAGCGCTGGTTGATATGTGATAGCTGAAATTCGTTTCTGTTTGCTTGACTAGCATTTAGAGGAAGAAAGAAAAAAAAAAAGAAAAAAGAATGACGACTTCACATTTGAGAAATATATTAGTGTTGGAAAATTTAAACCACTAAAAAGGAATATCTTAATTCTGAGATTATTAACTGTTCTTTAGTGTTTAACGGCCGCTTTAATTACATATGGCACCGCAGGTGACCAATATTGTGTGCTCTTAGGGTTTACCAGATCTGAACAAGTCATCCAAAATGAAGAGGGCTTTTGAGGCTATTCCCAGAAAATTTAAGTTAAACAATTTATTTGTTTGTTTTTTTTTATTTATGGACGCTCTTAAACTGCTGTGGTTCTCAGCGTCCCATTCTATACTGGGCGTGAAAGACCACTTAATTTTGCTCAGACGCCTCTCTATCAGGCTTGAGGTTTTTTTACGTGCTGTAAATCTACGACACGGGACCAACGGCTTTACTTCCCTTCCGAAGGAAGCATGCTAAGGATTTTTACGCCCGAAAAAATCCATCGTCCTCCGCCGGGTTTGAATCCGTGACCTTTGGTATATGAAGTTAGCATGGTAACGTTACACCACGGAGGGCGACTACAATTTATTTGTCATGTAAATATCTTAAGCATATAGTATTATAGTATTAAAACGATTTTGAGAAAATTAACATTTTCGAAATATTTATCACATAAAGAATTGTTTGGGGTGGGGGAATTTTGCTGAAAATTTTCGTCTTGCGTCCTTGGAAGGTGCAGAATTTAAATTCAATTGTTTACTCGACTTTTCGTTTTTGACACACACGTGCGCACGCGCAGAGAAGCAGATCATTTTTCTATAAATTCTATATTTGGATTCTTTAATGTTTAATAGTGTCTCTCTGGTGAAATGTTGGTATCTAATTTTTTGGGGTGAAATACAATAGCTTCTCTGCTTGCTATACATAGTAGAGAAAGTAAAGCTGTGCTCGAGCCCCCTCAGTTCACTCCCTACTGCGCACGCCCCTGAACTGAGTAATTGAGACATTGATGTGTATCTCTGTAACATGAAGATTAGGAATTAAAGGTGCAAATGTTTTCGTTTTGCTTGACTGGCTGAGTTGCATCCGGCAGGGGATACACTTCAGCGATCCCATCAAGGCCAGGCGAGACCTGGCCATCCGTCAAGAAGTGGGCTAGGAGGATGCCATTCTTTGTGGGATATTTGAAGAGCATGTTCCTCAACCTCTAGCTTTTGTTTTGTTTAGTTGTTTATATCGAAGCCTGGTAACCTTCAGACTGGAAACAGTATGCAAAATTGGACTTGTATGCTTCACTACCCTTCTGGATTTGTTTTCGGGTATAAAGATCCTTAGCATAGCTTCCTTTGGAAGGGAAGTAAAGCCGTTGGTCTCGGGTCGTAGATTTACGGCACATAAAAGAACCTCAAGCCTGATAAACAGGTCTCTTAGCAAAATTCAGCTGTCTTTCACGCCCAAGATGGAATGGGACGCTGAGAACCACAGCAGTTAAAGAGAGTCCATAAATAAAACTCCAATTCTTTCCAGATTTGAAATAAGACCAACATGTATCACGTTCATCTAACTCTTGAGCCACAACTATTTTGTTCAAATTCTATTTATTTTACTCGCGTTAACTACTTGGTGCAAAGGATGAGCTAAGTGAGATAGTCGTTGATCAATATGCGGGGGACAAAACCTTCTATATCTCAACCCCGTATTTTGGAGCTTCAAGCAGATGACGTGAGGGTTTCATCGCTACTAGCAGCCTCTACCATCCGTAGTCAGATGGCGGAGTACAGCTAGCCTTCGAAATCTCGTCCCTTTATGACATACCACTTTGTTCTGAAATAAGCAGATGACATTAGGGTGCCTTCCAGTTTTGTTACTTTCATATCTGTGGATCGATGGCACCGCAATCGCAATTACTATATTTTCCAGATTTACTATTGTTTTAGACCGAAGGTAGAACTTTGGGTTGTGGTATCAAATATCCAATCCGTTATTTACCTTGGTGACTGAGGGAAACCACCAAAAAGTGCAGTCAGAATGGTCGGTTACGGGATTTGAACCCAGGACCTCCCTTATGTGGGCCAGGCGTTGCCGCCTGAACCATCTATTTCGATACAATCATCTTGTAAGGATGAACTTGTAAATCTTTATATTTATAGAATTCTTCTCAAACAGGTAAGTGCGTTATAAACACAAGCCTGCAGTTTGTTTTCTGGTTGAGCGACTTGGAAGAATCGCATCATGGGTCATAAATAAACGTGATAAAGCCAGTCGAATGACATTCTGAAGGTGATGAAGCACACTTCGATTTGACTGACACTGCGAACAAGTTTTAATTACTCCTAAATTACTCCATCTATGTGCGCACCCTTTCTTGGGCGCTCGGCTCCCTATTACTTTCTATACACGTACTATGAACATAGTGTATAGAGAAGGCGTTGTATTGCACCCAAAAATTCGATACCAAAAATTCGATACCAAAAATTCGATGCCGGAAATGTTTTGGGACCCCCTGAATACAAAAACTACCTTTTTAGAAAAAGGTCCTGTGTATCTGTGTGTATGGACAGTATTACTCAAAAACGAAAAGTCCGTTAAATACCAAACTTAATATTTAAGTTCAGTATCTCCCATGGATGCGACACGAAGACGTTCAAGAAAATCGCCCACCTCTAACTCCTCTTTACGTGGAAAAAAAATCGAAAATGTTGATTATCTGAAAAACGGATGTAACTATTTTTATTAAAACCTATTATATTTAAGATATTTGTGACAAATAAAACGTATATCTTGAATTTTCTGGGAATAGCCTCTAATGACCTCTTTATTCTACGTATTTTTTTTTTAATTTTGTATAACTTACTACACAAAAATGTAGAGCTCCTTAAAACACGAAATATTTACTATATACTTTTTTCGTAGAGTTGGCCGTTTTCGAGATATTCCTTGTTATTGGTTCCAGTTTTAAAATCTTTGTCAACTCCTGGCCACGCAAAGAAACGGATTTCAATCCCATAGCAACCACATTTTAAAACATTTGACTGTCGGTTTAGTCTAGTGTATTCCTTTATTTTCCATCTACTTATAAGGAACTAAGTAATAAGACCGTATCTGTTAATAATTATCTCGATTGGCATGAAGTGGATAGAAGAACAAGCTTATTAAGAATAATTTTGTTACAGAGGTGCAGAGAAAGCCATGTGAATGGAATACATCACTGTTTTTACTTTCTCTACACATAGTGTATAGAGTAGGTATTGTATTCCACCCAAAAATTCGATACAGAGATTTCACCGGAAGTACATGTTTTGACTTCACTTTAACTATGATACTCCCATATTTCGCTTCTACTTACAAGGAAGCAAGTAATAAGACTATTACTGCTAATTTTTTCTCGATTAGCTTGAAATAAATAGAAGAATAAGCTTATTAACAATAATTTGTTACATAGAAGTAGAGAAAGTCATGTGAATGGAACACATCAGATTTTTTTTTCATTGTAAAATTTCATTTTTTTGTAGGTTTCGTGCAGCAATTTTGGAAGCGGAGCAGAGCAAAACATTGTAACGTGAAGAACGCTATACATCCAGTTATCTAGTGTATTCAATGCAAAGATGTCATTCTTTATGTAGATCCCAGAATTCACTCACATGCACGAGCGCTGTGCTTCTTTTAATAATGCAGTTAGTTCGCAGTTAGCTAAATTAGAGAACCTATTCGCAATAATGATTGAGGACTTCAAAGAAACAAACTTTCATTGGTTGACAACAATGCGGAAAGAGAGGCGGGGGAATGAGCTCTTCTTCCCCGTAAAACTAATGCCCGAGTAAAAATGTGCGCATAGTAGCTTAGCTTACCGAGCGAAATGGAAATGCAGTGAAAGACGGGGAGGGCCCAAGTAAAATATCCGGTGTGATGGCACGCTTAGATACTGACGAGATTACATTTGACTTCAGTTGTATGAATTTTGCACTTTATTATTTAAAAAAAAAAACACTACAGTTTTATTGCAAAAATATTAATATTTTTACAATATAAAAAATTATAAATATTCCATTTTATTGTTGAAGGTTAGTGTAATACGAAATTAGAAAAGAAGCGCACTATAAATACTAATCCGTGGTAACAAACCAGAGAATTTCGTACTTTACAACGTTTGCGGAGCGCCATTCAAAACAAACGAAGAGGAATGCTGACTTCAGGAATTGTGTTGATCCATGACAACGCTCGTCCACACACTGCTGGCACAACCCATCGGCTCCTTGGATAATTTCAATGGGACAGTTTCAATCATCCGCCGTACAGTCCTGACCTGGCACCCAGCGACTTTCACCTTTTCCCTGAACTGAAGACGTGGCTAGGACGGTAGCACTTTCAAACCAACGAAGATCTTCAAAACAACGTCAAGGCTCATTTGAAATCATTGGCGGCAACATTTTTTGAAGCAGGTATTGCAAAGCTTGTGCACAGGTACGATAAATGTCTCACTCTTTTCGGTGATTATGTTGAAAAGTAACCAGAAGAGTACAAAACTTTTAGTAATAATAATAATAATAATAATAATAATAATAATATATATATATATATATATCGGAGGTTGAAAAAAAAAAAGGTCCTTGTCTGTTACTTTCTGGATGACCCTCGTATATCCCCCATGCCATCGCCCTACACCATAACTTTACAGAACGCAGATCACAGCGCATCCTTGGAATTGTTTGTGGAAATTGCGGAATCCTGATGTTACTGAATCATCGACAATGTAGGAATGCTTGTTTTTTGTTTCTACCCATGACCTACCTCGGTTCGTTGCCTCGGCGGAAGCTCACAGGGGCTTGACCTTCTGTTATTATCCTTATCGGTGATCGACATATGGCGGACCTTGCCTGCAGTTGTTTTAGTGTTGAAATCCTTTACTGTTAAGCTCACTTTTGTTATATAACTGACTCAGGTAAAAGTACCTCCTCTTATACAACATCCAGCCCATCTTGTTCATTCACGTAATAACAAATTATGTGGTCTGGTGTTCAGCTTTCTGGATCCTGACTCCGACTACCGCTAGGATTGGGAAATGTTCTTTAATTAGGATCACTTCATATCCTCCGCGAAGTCTGAAAATTACGGAGCAAATGTGACCACAAGCCTGATGTGTTTCATTCACATGCTTTTCTGTACATCTTTGTAACAAGTTATTGTTAATAAGCTTATTCTTCTATCTACTGCATGCTAATCGAGGTAAACATGAGCAGAAATACCCTTATTACTTAGTTCCTCTACTCGTAAGTAGAACGGAAAAGTATTTTAAAACTAGAACCAATAACAAGAAATGTCTCGAAAACGGTCAACTCCACGAAAAAATGTATATGGCATAAATTGTGAGTTTTATTTGTATAGTAAGTTTTTGTCTATCTCTTACGGTATACAATAATAATAATAATAATAATATTAATAATAATAACAACTCCATAGGCAGGACTGCTCACAAGGAACCTTGGCCTACCGCCCGGCCGCTGCGTCCCCCATCTCGGTCCATGACAGACGTCATGGATGGGATGCAGTATGATGCAGTATTGGAGGATGAGACGAGGTCAGCGCCTCGAACCCCGCCCCCTCCCGGTTAAGGCGGTCCTCACGACCTGGAGCCGCTATTTATCCATCAAATAACTCCTCAATTGGCCCTCCAGGGACCTCACGAGGCTGAGTGCACCCCGGTCCAGGTCTCCCCACGCCGGTGCCGGGAATCCAACTCAGATCTCCCTCTTGATAAGCAGCTGCACTACCACCGAGCTAAGGAGACGACCCTTACGGTATACCAGTTATGGAAAATTTAGAAGAAAAAAAAAAATCATCCAGGATAATTAGGTCTCCAGAGGCTATTCCCAGAAGCTGTCATGTAAATATGTTAAATATTTTAAAGATGTTAATAGAAGCCCGCCTGGGTAGTGTGGTAGTAGCCTGTCTGGCTCACATTCAAAAGGTCGTGAGTTCGAATCTCGCTTAGGGTGAGTCACTCGGATAAGGTTTTTATCGGGGTTTTCCCTTGTCCTGAGAAGACGAATGTCGAGTAACTTTAAGCTCCATGGACCCTGAGATCATTTGAGCATCATTGCATTAATTTCATTCATCGTCCGATATGACCAACTAGGTTAAAGGACGTTAAGTCAAAAAAAAAAAAAAAAAATCGTTAGCCATTTTTGAGAAAATCAAAATTTTCGAAAAATTTTCCATGTAACGGGTGGTTTGGGGAGGAGGATTTCCCTCAAAATATTCGTGTCGCATCCTTGGAAGATACCAAACTTAAATACCAAGTTTGGTATTTTACCGTCTTTTCGTTTTTGAGTTATCGTGTTCACAGCTCAAGGACACACAAGGATCTTTTTCTAAACATCATTTTTTGATGCAGGGGACCCTAAAACGTGTATTTCCGGTGAAATATCGGCATGGAGTTTTTGGGTGGAATACAATACTTTCTCTATATACTACGTACATAGTACGTGTAGAGAAAGTAACAAGCTGTTTGCGTATAACTTGGAGAATAGATATGAAAGTAAATTACGATGGATAGAGAAAGTGGTGTGATTGTAACAGGGCTAGTGATGATGACAGCAGTAATGTGTACCTCACGTTCTCACATAAAGCGTATGGCTTGGCGCCCCAATGGTTTCCTTTATCTGGTGCTTAGTACCAAGGTCTCGGTGTTAAAACGCAACAAACTTGTATAATTGTTTAATGCTCGCTGAATGGAGTTGTTAAAACTTCTTCAACCTTCAAACAAATCCCATTTCAACTTCAATTAGTTTTGTGCAACAAGGATTTAAAAGTTTTGTCGGTGCGTTAGCTGTGGTTACGAAGTCCCGCTCGTTCACGAACGCTCGCCTCAACCTTGCGAGCACCAGGGACTTCTAATTCAAGAGTGCCCATTGATGGAATTTCTAAATATTGCAGTTTTATCCAAATGATTCACATACTACTCTACTTCAAGGTGGTTCACCTGTCCCTTATTCTCTGGTTTTACGCAACCCGCAGAAGTCCATCTAACCTGAAAACATCGTTCCCGAGGGCCGGCGTTCGATCCCAAGCGACCGCATGTGAGATTTGTGGTGGACAAAGCGGCACTGGGGCGGGTTTTCTCCAGGTACTCCGGTTTCCCCCACCATAGCATTCCACCGGTGCTCCATCATCATTCATATATCATCAGTGTCACTGCCTGCGGTGCCATAAGCAGTTGGTAGTGTTTTGGTAGTAATTTTTTCTTCTTTCTTTGTAGCTTAACGTCCTTTAACCTGGTTGGTCATATCGGACGATGAATGAAATTGGTGAAATGATGCTCAAATGATCTCGGAGTCCATGAAGCTTAAATTTACTCCACATTCGTCTTCTCAGGATAAGGGAAAACCCCGGAAAAAAACCTTATCCACGTAACTCACTTTAAGTGAGATTCGAACTCACGACCTTTTGAATGTGAAGCAGACACGCTATCACCACACTACCCAGGCGGACAGTAAGTTCTTGTATATCTCTTACAGTCTGCCAGTTATACAAAGTCATCCAGAATGAAGAGTTCCTCAGGCTATTCCCAGAAATTTCAAGATATGCTCTTCCTTTATCAGAAAATAACTTAAACTTATAGCCCTTTCATCAAAATCTTTAGAGCCATTCTTTAAAAACTTAAAGTTTTTGAAAAATGTTCCATGTAAAGAGTAGTTGGAGTGGGGCAATATTCTCGAAAATCTTCGTGTCGTATCCTTAGCAGATACTGATCTTAGCTACCAAGTTTGGTAACTAACTGAATTTTCGTTTCTGAGCTATGCTGCCTACAGACACGTGCGCCACACACATACACACACACGCATACGCATACGCATACGGACATGTTTCTAAAACTGCATTTTTTGGATTCAGAGGATCTCAAAACATATATTTTTGGTGTAATTTCAGTATCGAAATTTTGGCTGGAATACAATATCTTCTCTAGCCACTATATACATTGTACATACGTGCTAGAGACAGTAATAAATAGTTTTAAATTTGGAATAAGGTGTTCTAACATTGTTATTTTAGTTACCTGTCAATTTTCATTTCATGTAATTAGACATTAATTGTACTCGAAAAGTGTCACAAATTTAATGTATATTTATCTAGCATATTTAACACTAATTAAAATTATTAATGTGAATTTTTAAAATAATTTCCAACAGAAAATCGTACCTCTGCAGATATTTCAGTTGTTTTATTTTAGAAAAAAGTATTTTAGCTTAAATATTAATCGAGTGTTCATCACGATGCATAGCCTCCGTGGTGTAGTGGTTACCAATTTCTCTAATGTAAAAATCCTTAGTATGGTTTCCTTCAGAAGCTAAGTAAAGCTGTTGGTTCCGTGTACTTAAAAGCATCTCATACCTTAAAAGAGAAGAGAGAGAAGGTCTACTTTTTCACGCCGGCTTGATGTGAATCCTTAAAGGGCGTGATTTCGTCTTACGGTATATTCAAAGTAAAAATATCCAATAAATACACAAGGTGTCAAAATTTAGGGTGTTTACGTGCTTTGTGCTCTTATGTAGCAGCCGCCACTACCTAATTCTGAACACTTTTTACTTTCTCTACATGTACTATGTACATAGTGTGTAGAGGAAGTATTGTATTCCACCCAAAAATTCGATACCGAAATTTCAACGGAAATATGTTTTAGGGTCACCTGTATCCAAAAAAAGCATTTTCCGAAAAAGGTCCGTGTGTCTGTGAACACAATAACTCAAAAACGAAAAGTCGTCAAAATACAAAACTTGGTATTTAAGTTAAGTATCTTCCAGGGATGCGACAAGAAAATTTTGAGAAAAATCCCCCCACCCCAAACTACCCAATACATTAAACTTTTTTCGAAAAATTTTATTTTCTCAAAATGTCTAACGATTTTGATTAAAATATCGTATATTAAAGATACTTACCAGACTGGATGAATTTTACGAAATTTTGCATAACTGCTAAACCTAAGAGAGGGACAAAAACTTACAACACAAAAAATGTAGTGCAACACACAATTTATCTTACATACATTTTTTCGTGGAGTTCGTTGTTTTTGAGATATTCCTTGTTTTTGATTTCAGCTTTAAAAATCTGATGTGTTACACTCACATGACTTTCTCTAGCTGTTCTACAAACTTCATACATAAGATTCTTCTTCTTTCTGCAGCTTGCTAATCGTGGTACACATTAGCACAATGTTCTTACTATTTAGTTCCGTATAAGTAGGAAGAAAATAAGCTAATAGACTAGGCTAAACCGATAGTCAAATGTTTTAAAAGCTGTCGTTATGCGATTGTCATTACAAATCGCTTTTTTTCTTGGCCAGGAGTAGAATAAAAGAAAAACGGACACTCCCATCTGAGAAAATAAGTACTTCACAACAGAAACTAATAACAATGAATACCTCGAAAACGGTAAGCTCCACGAGAAACATGTATATGACATAACTTGTGTATTTTAACAAGACCTACATTTTTTGTATAATAAGTTTTTGTCCATCTCTTACGGTTTACTAGTTATGCCAAATTAAGCAACATTCATTCTGAATAAACAGGTCTTCAGAAGCTATTCTCAGAAAATTCAAGATGTACATTATATTTGTTAGGTAAATATCTTTAATATGTGATATTTTAATCAAAATCGTTAGAGCCATTTTTGAGATAATTGAAATTTTCGAAACAAAATTCCATGTAAAGAGTAGTTTGGGGTGGGGGAATTTTTCTCAAAATCTTCGTATCGCATCCCTGAAAGATACTGAACTTAAATACCAAGTTTAGTATTTTACAGACTTTTCATTTTTGAGTTATCGAGTTCACAGAAACACGGACACACACACACGGACCTTTCTCAGAAAATGCTTTTTTTGGATACAGGAGGTCCTAAAACAGTATTTCCGGTGAAATCTCGGTATTGTATTTTTGATGGAGTGCAATACCTTCTCTATACACTATGTACATAGTACGTGTAAAGAAAGCAAAAATGATTCCAGAATTAATGTCACTACTATACTAATAAACAATAGAGGGTAGAGAAAGCCATTTGAATGTAACATATCAGAGTTTTTCATTTTTACCCAGTCGTATGTAACACGCTATAATGAGAGCCCAACATCACCATTAAAATAAATGTTCAGGCAGAGTCTTAGTTTAAGCATTTCAGTTGGATTATTATCAGACATGCAATCGCAGGCAAGTTCTTGAGTTCGCATGTACTTGCAACGTAATACTATACTAAAACGTTACAAACCACCAATCAATAAAGAAATTGTAGCTCTTGAACACTCGCAAGGTTGAACCCTTTCTTGGACACTGGTTTAAGGGGTTCATTGGCCTCAAAATTGCTTCAGTCACGAAACAGTAAGGTGACCACAGTGTGATCAATTAATTTATAGCTATTGCAAGAACAAATTCAGTTCTGGTAAAGCTAGGCAACCCTCACAGCGGTACTTCATTTATACGGGACTGATACGGAAGCAAAGCACATACCTGGGGGGAGCACAGAGACGCAGAAAGAGACATCACTCTGCTATTTTTACTTTCTCCATACTCACTATGTACATAGTGTATAGAGAAAGTATTGCACTCCACCAAAAATTCAATACCGAGATTTCACCGGAAATATATGTTTTAGGGCCCCCAATATAAAAAAAAAACATTTTCACAAAAAGGTCCGTGTGTGTGTGTGTGTGTGTGTGTGTGTGTGTGTGTGTGTGTGTCCGTGTGTCTGTGAACACGATAACTCAAAAACGAAAAGTCGGTAAAATACCAAACTTGGTATTTAAGTTTAGTATCTTCCAGGGATGCGACACGAAGATTTTGAGAAAAATCTCCCCGCCCCAACTACCCCTTATATGGAACTTTTTTCGAAAATTTTGATTTTCTCAAAAATGGCTCTAACGATTTTGATTAAAATTTCGGATATTAAACATATTAACCTGAAAAATGAAGTGTATATCTTGAATTTTCTGGGAATAGCCTCTGAAGAGTAGTTTATTCTGGATGAATTTTACTAAATTTTGAATAACTGCTAAACCGTAAGAGATGGACAAAAACTTACTCCAAAAAATGTAAAGCACATTAAAACACACAATTTATGTTATATACATATTTTTCGTGGAGTTCGTCGTTTTTGTGACATTCCTTATTTTTGGTATCTGCTATGAAAAACGTATACCTTTCTCATACTGGAACTTGTCAACTCCTATCCATATAAACAAAGGAACTTCATTGACATAGCAACCAGCTTTTGACTATCACTTTAACCTACGGTTGTCCCTTATTTCGCTTCTACTTACAAGGATGCGAGAAATAAGACTTTTTCTGCTAATTTTTTTCTGATTAGCATAAAGTAAATAGAAGTATAAGCTTTTTAAGAATTATTTGTTGCAGGGATATGGAGAAAGTCATGTGAATGGTACACATCACATTTTACTTACTCTACACGTACTATGTACATAGTGTATAGAGAAGGTATTGCACTCCACCCAAAAATTCGTTACCGAAATTTCACCGCAAATATATGTTTTAGGGTCTCCTGTATCCAAAAAGTTGATGTGTACCATTCACATGACTTTCTCTTTATCCCTGCAACAAATTATTCTTAAAAAGCTTATACTTCTATTAACTTCGTGCTAATCAGTAAAACATTAGCAGAATTAGCCATATTATTTGCTTCCTTGTAAATAGAGGTGAAATAAGGGAGTACCATAGGTTAAAGTGATAATCAAAAGCTGGTTGCTATGTCACTGAAGTTCCTTTGTTTGTATGGACAGCAGTTGACAAATTCCTGTATGAGAAATGTGTAAGTTTTTCATAGCAGAAACCAAAAATAAGAAATGTCACAAAAACGACGAACCCCACGAAAAAAATGTATATAACATAAATTGTGTGTTTTAATGTGCTCTACATTTTTTGTGTAGTAAGTTTTTGTCCATTCTTACGGTTTAGCAGTTATTCAAAATTTAGTAAAATTCATCCAGAATAAACTACTCTTCAGAGACTATTCCCAGAAAATTCAAGATATACATTTTATTTGTTAGGTAAATATGTTTAATATACGAAATTTTAATAAAAATCGTTAGAGCCATTTTTGAGAAAATAAAAATTTTCGAAAAAAGTTCCATGTAAAGGGTAGTTGGGGGTGGGGGGATTTTTCTCAAAATCTTCGTGTCGCATCCCTGGAAGATACTAAACTTAAATACCAAGTTTGGTATTTTACCGACTTTTCGTTTTTGAGTTATCGTGTTCACAGACACACGGACCCACGGACGGACACACACACACACACACACGGACCTTTTTGTAAAAATGCTTTTTTTGAATATTGGGGACCCTAAAACATATATTTCCGGAGAAATCTCGGTATCGAATTTTTGGGTGGAGTACAATACTTTCTCTATACACTATGTACATAATGCGTATGGAGAAAGAAAAATCTGATGTGTACCATTCATATGACTTTCTCCATATCCCTGCAACAAATAATTCTTAAAAAGCTTATACTTCTATTTACTTTATGCTAATCAGATAAAAAAATTAACAGAAAAAGTCTTATTACTCGCTTCCTTGTAAATAGAAGCGAAATAAGGGACAACCGTAGGTTAAAGTGATAATCAAAAGCTGGTTGCTATGTCAATGAAGTTCCTTTGTTTATATGGATAGGAGTTGACAAGTTCCTGTATGAGAAAAGTATACGTTTTTCATAGCAGAAACCAAAAATAAGGAATGTGACAAAAACGACGAACTCCACGAAAAAAATGTATATAGCATAAATTGTGTGTTTTAATGTGCTCCACATTTTTTGTGAAGTAAGTTTTTGTCCATCTCTTACGGTTTAGCAGTTATTCAAAATTTAGTAAAATTCATCCAGAATAAACTACTCTTCAGAGGCTATTCCCAGAAAATTGAAGATATACATTTCATTTGTCAGGTAAATATGTTTAATAGCCGAAATTTTAATCAAAATCGTTAGAGCCATTTTTGAGAAAATCAAAATTTTCGAAAAAAGTTCCATGTAAAGGGTAGTTGGGGGTGGGAGGATTTTTCTCAAAATCTTCGTGTCGCATCCCTGGAAGATACTAAACTTAAATACCAAGTTTGGTATTTTACCGACTTTTCGTTTTTGAGTTATCGTGTTCACAGACACACGGACACACGGACACACACACACACACACACACACACACACATACACGGACCTTTTTGTGAAAATGCTTTTTTTGGATATTGGGGACCCTATAACATATATTTCCGGTGAAAAATCGGTATGGAATTTTTGGTGGAGTGCAATACTTTTTCTATACACTATGTACATAGTGCGTATGGAGAAAGTAAAAATTTGTGTGTGTGTGTGTGTGTGTGTGTGTGTCCGTGTGTCTGTGAACACGATAACTCAAAAACGAAAAGTCGGTAAAATACCAAAATTGTTATTTAGGTTTAGTATCTTCCAGGGAAGCGACACAGAGATTTTAAGAAAATTCCCCCACCGCAAACTACCTTTTACATGGAACTTTTTTCGAAAATGTTGATTTTCTAAAAAATGGCTCTAACGATTTTGACTAAAATATCGTAAATTAAAGATATTTACCTGACAAATAAAATGTATATTTTGAATTTTCTGGGAATAGCCTCTGAAGACTACTTTTTTCCGTGTCAATTTTACGGAAATTTGTATAACTGCTAAACCGTAAGAGATGGACAAAAACTTACCATACAACAAATGTAGAGCACCTTAAAACACACAATATATGTTATATAAATTTTTTTCGTGGAGTTGATTGTTTTTGAGATATTCCTTGTTTTTGGTTTCAGCTATAAAAAACATACTTTTCTCATACAGGACTTTGTGAACTGGTGTCCATACAAACAAAGGAACTTCATTTACATAGCAACCCGCTTTTGACTATCATTTTAACCTATGGTACTCCCTTATTTCGCATCTACTAACAAGGAAGCAAGTAATAAGACTATTTCTGCTAGTTTTTTCTCGATTAGATGAAATAAATAGAATAATTTGTTGCAGAGATGTAGAGAAAGTCAAGTGAATGGAACACATCAGATTTTTTCTTTCTTTACACGTACTATGTACATAGTGTATAGAGAAGGTATTGTATTCCACTCAAAAAATCAATACCGAGGTTTCACCGGAAATATATCTATATTTTAGGACTCCCCGAATCAAAAACAGAAAAAAAAAGAATGGAAAACATTTTTCTAAAAAGGTCCATGTGTGTATGTGTGTGTGTGTGTGTGTGTGTATGTGGACAGTAGGCTAAAAAACGAAAACACCGTTCAACACCAAACTTGGTATTTAAGCTTGGTATGTTACGAGGATGCGACACGAAGATTTTCAAGAAAATCCCCCCACCCCAAAGTACCCTTTACATGGAATTTTTTTCGACATTTTTGATTTTCTCAAAAATGGCTCTAACAATTTTGATTAAAATATCGTACCATGTTAAAGATATTTACCTGACACATAAAATGTATATTTTGAATTTGCTGGGAATAGCCTCTGAAGACTACTTTATTCTGGATGAATTTTACGGAATTTTGCATAACTGGCAACCGTAAGAGATGGATAAAAGTTTACTTAACAGAAAATGTAGAGCTCGTTATATACATTCATTTTTTCATTGAGTGGATCGTTTTTTAGATATTCATTGTTATTGGTTTCAGCTTTAAAAAACTTACCTTTATCTTACGGAAATTTGTCAACTACTGTCCTTACAAACAAAGAAACTTTAGTCACATAGCAAACAGCTTTTGAATAATACTTTAACCTGTGGTACTCCCTTATTTCCCTTCAACCTGCATGGAAGCAAGTAATAAGACTATTCCTCTAATTTTTTCTCGAATTAACATGCAGTAAAAAGAAGCCTAGGCTTTTTAACAATAATTTGTTGCAGAGATGTAGAGAAAGTCATGGGAATGGAATACATTAGATTTTTAGAAAAATGTCCGTATGTGTGTGTGTGTGTGTGTGTGTGTGTGTCTGTAGACAGCATAGCTCAAAAACGAAAAGTCCGTTAAATACCAAACTTGGTATTTAAGTTCAGTATCTTAAGATTTTCAAGAAAACCCCCTTACCCCAAACTACCCTTTACATGGAAAAATTTCGAGCATTTCGATTTTCTTAAAAATGGCTATAACGATTTTGATCACAATCTCTTATATTTAAGATACTTACATGCCAAATAAACTGTATATCTTGAATTTTCTGGGAATAGCCTCCAAAGACCTCTTTATTTTTGATGACATTTATTGAATTTCCTAAACTGGTGAACCGTAAGAGATAGACAAAAACTTACTTCATAAAAATGTAGATCTCGATAAAATACAGCTTATGTCATATACTTTTCTTTCTTTTTTTTTTTTTTTTCTCGTAGAGCTGAACACTTTAGAGATATTTCTTTTTTACTGGTTTCAGTTCTAAAAGCTTAAACTTGTCTCATACGGGAACTTGTCAACTCCTGTCCGCGTAAAGAAACGCATTTCAATCCCATAGTAACCACATTTTAAAATATTTGACAGTCGGTTTAGCCTAGTGTATTCCCTTATTTCCCTTCTACTTATAAGGAACTAAGTAATAAGAACATTGTGCTAATGTTTTAGCGTTAAATAGATAGAAGAACAAGTATTAAAATACTTTGTTACAGAGACATAGAGAAAGCCATGTTAATGTATCACATCAGATTTTTTTAAGCTTAACGCCCTTTAACCTGGTCAGTCATACCGAACGATGAATGAAATTGATGAACTGATGCACAAATGATCTCGGGATCCACGGAGCTTAAAGTTACTTGACATTTGTCTTCTCAGGATAAGGGAAACCCCCGAAAAAAAGAACTTATCCGGGTAACTCACCCTAAATGACATTCGAACTCGCTACCTGTTGAATGTGAGACAGATACGATACCACCACACTACCCTGGCGGGCACTCTGTAGCGATTGTTATCAGTTTGAGTCACAGCGGAAATGAGACTCCACACAAAAACTGAAACTATAGCTATTAGCTTTTGTCCAAAACCTTTTCATATTTTGCTGTAATTTTTTTTCAGCGTAGGTAATGAACAAAGGGTCAATGGCATGAACATATTATGTTTACGGACTCTTCCCTGTCAGATCACTTGAGGGGTCCAAACTGTCAACTTTTCAAATTCAATGTTTAAGCAATTTCGTTCATTTTTACTTTCTCCATACGCACTATGTACATAGTGTATAGAGAAAGTATTGCACTCCACCAAAAATTCCATACCGAGATTTCACCGGAAATATATGTTATAGGGTCCCCAATATCCAAAAAAAGCATTTTCACAAAAAGGTCCGTGTGTGTGTGTGTGTGTGTGTGTGTGTGCGTGTGTGTGTGTGTGTGTGTGTGTCCGTGTGTCCGTGTGTCTGTGAACACGATAACTCAAAAACGAAAAGTCGGTAAAATACCAAACTTGGTATTTAAGTTTAGTATCTTCCAGGGATGCGACACGAAGATTTTGAGAAAAATCCTCCCACCCCCAACTACCCTTTACATGGAACTTTTTTCGAAAATTTTGATTTTCTCAAAAATGGCTCTAACGATATTGATTAAAATTTCGGCTATTAAACATAATTACCTGGCAAATGAAATGTTTATCTTCAATTTTCTGGGAATAGCTTCTGAAGAGTAGTTTATTCTGGATGAATTTTACTAAATTTTGAATAACTGCTAAACCGTAAGAGATGGACAAAAACTTACTACACAAAAAATGTAGAGCACATTAAAACACACAATTAATGTTATATACATTTTTTTCGTGGAGTTCGTCGTTTTTGTCACATTCCTTATTTTTGGTTTCTGCTATGAAAAACGTATACTTTTCTCATACTGGAACTTGTCAACTCCTATCCATATAAACAAAGGAACTTCATTGACATAGCAACCAGCTTTTGACTATCACTTTAACCTACGATTGTCCCTTATTTCGCTTCTACTTACAAGGATGCGAGAAATAAGACTTTTTCTGTTAATTTTTTTATCTGATTAGCATAAAGTAAATAGAATTATAAGCTTTTTAAGAATTATTTGTTGCAGGGATATGGAGAAAGTCATGTGAATGGTACACATCACATTTTTAGTTACTCTACACGTACTATGTACATAGTGTATAGGGAAGGTATTGTATTGCACCCAAAAATTCCATTACGGAAATATATGATTTTGAACACCCTGAATAAATAAAAAAAAAAAAAAACATTTTTAGAGAAATGTCCGTATATGTGTCTGTGGGCAGCATAGCTCAAAAACGAAAAGAAGATTTTCAGGAAAATCCCCCATCCCCACAAATACCCTTTACATAGAAACATTTTTGGTTTTACATTTAAAATATTAACATGAAAAATAAAATGTACATAAGAACTAAAGCTTTCCTGGCGACGTGTTAATTCAAAATCTTCTCGGGCTTCTAGCCAGGTAAAAACTTGGCTTGACACCAACGTTTCGAAGAAGTGCATCTTCCTTCACCCTGAAGACGAGGAAGATGCACTTCTTCGAAACGTTGGTGTCAAGCCAAGTTTTTACCTGCCTAGAAGCCCGAGAAGATTTTGAATTAAAATGTACATCTTCAATTTTCTGGTAATAGCCTCTGAAGGCCTCTTCATTCTGGATGACATTTTGTGTAACTGGTAAACCGTAAGAGGTAGACAAAAACTTACTAAACAAAAATAATAATTCTCGTTAAAACACACAGTTAATGTCATACACATATTTATTGTGGAATTAACCATTTCCCAGTTATTCATTGTTATTTCTATCAGTTTTAAAATAGTTATCTTTTCTCAAACGGGAAGTCATATTTCATAGCCATTCGTTTCATGATTTTTTTGTTTTACTCCTGACCATGCAAAAAGAACCGAATTTCAATTGTATCACATAGCGAGCAGCTTTTAAAAGATTTGACTATCACTTTAGCATAATTACACTTCTACTTACAAGGAAATAAATAACAAGATAGTTTTTGGTAAAGTTATCTGAATCAGCATGAAGTAGATATAAGAATACCCAGGCTCATGTAAGAAGAGTTTGTTATAAAGTAGGTAGAAAAAGTCGTGTGAATGTAAACTATCAGATTTTATTATCTATGTAAGTGTGTTTAATAGGTGGTGACGTGGCCAAGTAGTTAGACCGCTCGCCTCCCATCTAGGAGGCTCGGGTTCGATCCCGAGCGCCCACATGTGAGATTTGTGGTGGACGAAACATCGTCTGGGCGGGTTTTCTCCGAGACCTCCAGTTTTCCCTGTCACTCATTACACCAATTGCTCCACCATCAGCTTTCTGTGGTTTCGTGTCGTTGGCTCCCCAATAGGATTCTGACCCCTAGGCACCCTTGTAAGTTTTAGGGGGGGGCTGCCGACTACGAAACGAAGTACCTTTAACCCTTTGTTGCCTGTTGGTACCTATAAGTAACCATAAACAAGTAATCAAGGCTGTTTTATGTTGAAATATATATATATAATTTTTGCCCTAAAATTACAGTGATTTTTTTAAATAAATAAAAAAGTTAAACCACATTACTACAGTCAAATGTAACCCCATTAGCTTCCAAGCATCACACCAATTATTTTACTTGGACTCTCCCCGTCATTTATCACAATCACTGGGATTTGAACTTGCAACATTTGGCTTGAAATGGATGGCCAGTCCATTACCTATCAC
Source organism: Hymenopus coronatus (assembly GCA_030762935.1). Taxonomy (NCBI): domain Eukaryota; kingdom Metazoa; phylum Arthropoda; class Insecta; order Mantodea; family Hymenopodidae; genus Hymenopus; species Hymenopus coronatus. Next base: position 16,910,038 of record CM060895.1, read on the forward strand.
CTAACACTCATGGCCATTTGAACCACTTTTTTGGTAGTGCCTTGGCAGGATTATGAAAACTAGTTCAGAAGAATTTAAACTTTTAATTGGGAAGAAAAACATTAATAAAGAATCTACATTTATTTTCAATTCAATTTTTCTCTATTATTTTATATAGTAATTTTATAGGTTTATTCCCATATGTTACTTCCTCTATACGTGCTATGTGCATAGTGTATAGAGAAGGTATTGTAATGCACCCAAAATTTCATACCGAGATTCCACCGGAAATACATGTTTTGGGTCCCCCTGAATCCAAAAAAAAAAAGCATTTTTGGATTAAGGTCCGTGTGTGTGCGTGTGTGTGTCTGTGTGTCTGTGGACAGCATAGCTCAAAAACGAAATGGCTATAACGATTTTGTTTAAAATATCGTATATAAGATATTTACCTGACAAATAAAATGTATATCTTGAATTTTCTAGGAATAGCCTCTGAAGACTACTTTATTCTAGATGAATTTCACGGAATTTTGCATAACTGCTAAACCGTAAGAGATGGGCAAAAACATAACACACACAAAATGTAACACATTAAAATACACACTTTATGTTATATACATTTTGTCGTGGAGTTGATCATTTTTGACATATTCCTTGTTTTTGTTTTCAGCTATGAAAAGCTTATACTTTTCTCATACAGGAATTTGCCAATTTCTGCTAATTTTTCTCGATTAGCATGAAGTAGATGGAAGAATAAGCTTATTAACAATAATTTGTTACAGAGATGTAGAGAAAGTCATGTGAATGGAACACATCAGTTTGTTTTTACTAGTTTTCCAGTTTTAAACTTGAAGTAAAAGAAAAACGGTGTATGTAGTGTACTGATGCAGGCAACTACGGGTTAATATTCGGTACTTTGATCCAAATAATGATATGTTTGAGTGGTCTCTTTTGAGACACACAAGGCCAGTCAGATTAAGCGTTTTAAATATAAGATGATTGCTTATGTAACTGTATAGGGAGTGCAGGCAATATTGGTTAAGGACTGAATCAATTACCAGTCGAAGCGGATGTGCAGGCGGACGTCCGGTTTGTCTCTCGCGTGCAGTGGAACTAATGTAGTCCATAACAGCATCTCCACACATCACTGCTTTTGGTTTCTATCAGTTCCAAAGCCGTTACTTTGTCCTCTTCTGTGGCACATAATGCAATTGTACGATATGTCTCACGTCAAGGTGAATCCTATAGCTTATATTAAAATATTTAGTTGCTTAAATTTAGAATGTTTAGATTCCTCCAATCATGATTTTCGACAATTAAACAACTTCAAGAGCATTTAAACCACATATGAACAGAAACTCAGTAATAGGTAAGTAGATGCATTGACTCCAACATTTCCAAGACGTGCGTCATGTTCGTGCTCAGGGTAAACTGAGTAACCTGGGTAGAAGTCCGAGAGTTCCTAAGATTAATACGTCGTCAGGAAAGCTTCAGCTCTTTATGCTTTGTATGTATCTTTCTTTTTACTTTCTCTAGTCCTATGTGTATTGTACACAGTGGATACTGAAGGTTCTGTATTCCACCCAAAAATTCAATACTGACATTTCACCGCAAATATGTTTTGAGGTCCTCTGAGTCCGAAAAACATTTTTAGAAAAAGTTCGGTGTGTATGTTTTTTACTTTCTCTACACGGACTATGTACATAGTGTATAGAGAAGGTATTGCATTCCACCCAAAATTCGATTCCAAGATTTCACCGGAAATACATTTTCTGGGTCCGTCTGAATCCAAAAAAGATAATTTTTAGAAAACGGTCCATGTGTGTCTGTGGACAGCATAGCTCAAAAACGAAAAGACCGTTGAATACCAAACTTGGTATTGAAATTTGATATCTTCCAAACGTGAAGTTTCGGTGAAATTTCGGTATCGAATTTTTGGGTTGAAGGCATACCTTCTCTGTACATAGTAGTACGTGTAGAGAGATTAAAAAGTGTAGATCTCGTTAAAACAAACAGTTTATGTCATATGCAGTTTTGTTATAGAGTTGAAGTTTTCAACATATCCTGTATTATTGGTTTCAGTTTTAAAATACTTATACTTTTCTCAAACAGTTAGTGTCCGTTTTTCTTTTGTTCTATTCCTGGCCAAGCAAAGAAGCGAATTGCAATGTCAATCGCACAACAAAGCTTTTAAAACATGTGACTGTCCCTTTAACATAATCATATACTTCTCGTCTACTTATAAGAAACTAAGTAGTAAGTATATTATGCTAATGCTTATCTCGATTAGCATGGTGTAGAAAGAAAAATAATCGTTTGTAAGAAGTTTGTTTGTAGAACAGAAAGTCATGTGAGTGTAACACATTAGATTGGCACGCGGTCCGAATTAGTGAAGGGTCGACAAAGAAAAGAGCAAGCGCACTCCTCCAAACCTAACGCTACCCGTCAATCTATCAAATAAATGCATTAGCAGTCTGAGGACAAGGTTATTTCTGTGCATTATGAACGAAACCCTAAATGGAACAGTTTTACCTGTATTGTACATGGAAAATTGAAAGAAAGTTCAAAATGTAATACATTCAGAAGAGCGGAAAACATATAAAAACAGAATTTTACTCTAGTTCTATGTAAAATTTTAATTTTCTTAAGACCAGCTCGAAGTATACGGTACTCCGAAATACCAGGGCTCTATTGTATGGCTGTTTTATACTTCTACACTGTTATAACATATCAAAATGTGTTTTTAAATGGTAAATGGATAAATGATTCTGCCTACTTCAAAGATTAGCATTTTTTTTAGCTTAACGTCCTTTAACCTGGTTGGCCATTTCTGACGATGAATGAAATTGGTAAATTATGCTCAAATGATCTCGGGGTCTATGGAGCTTAAAGTTACTCGACATTCGTCTTCTCAGGATAAGGGAAAAACCCGAAATAAACCCTTTCCCGGTAACTCACCCTAAGTGAGATTCAAACTCACGACCTTTTGAATGTGAAGCAGACCCGCTATCACCACACTACCCAGACGGGCGGATTAGCATTATTGATTGCATGTTAAGTCTTATTTTGAACTTGGTGATGCCTATTTACCTGTCTATTTTAAGTTTTTTAGCCCCAAACTCTAGTTATCAATGATTTTGGCGAAGGAGGGCGAGGATCAATGACAGGAATTCTTCAGCGATTGGGTTCAAATTATCTTCACTCAATCACTGATAGGAATATGAAAACCGGGTTGAGTACTGTCTGCAAATGCCAAAGGTCCATCTGACTACGGATGATGGAGGTAGTTAAGAGTAGAGGCCATGATGTCTAGCTATACAGCGTCATACTGACTACAGATAGTGAAATCAGGCAACTTCTGGCATTCTATCGACATCTGCTTGGCACGTATAGAAAAGTGGTATGGTAAGGGGATAGTGTGTGTGTGTGTGTGTCTGTGTGTTTTGTGTGATGCCGGAGGTGATATCACGCTGCAGCCATTGGCTTATTGTACGTCAGATCCCAGGAGGATTAGATGAGATGAGAGTAATATCAGCGGGCGGGCGAAACAAGACGTCGGGGGAAGAGCCAAGCAGTTCTTCATCTAGACGCGGGGAGCACTAGGAGCTCAAGCATCAGGTCTGACCGAACTCCCTGGGTCTGCGACCTCAAACGCCATCCCGCCGGCGGGAACTGTATTTCCAGAGCGCATTCAAATCCACGGAAGGACGCCACCACAGAAATCCTCGCCGACATTTACACCCTGAAAGAGACCGGTTGGATTAAATGAAGGAATAGGACGTTGAAAGGAATGAAGAAACCTCCCCAACATTTTCATTGCGACCTGTGGAAAATCACCGAAAAAACCATAGGTCAGAGAGGTCGGCCACGGGAGTCGATCGCACGACATGCCGAGTGCCAGCCTGAGCCACCTGGCTCGGTGGTACGAGGACAGTCCTAAAAGGCCGCTGTCCACCACATACCGTCAACAAGGTATCCTACATAATTCGTCGTTAAAGCGTCGTAAAATAAAATAGATAAACAAAGTACTGCAATTCCCATATCACCACAAACTAGCGTTAACTCTTGTTCACGCTTGTGCTCGTATTGTTCCCTGAATGCGATCGAAGCAAATTCTTCCATGTTTCTGTGCGTGACAAAAGAGAGAGTGGAAAAAAATCTAGAATTGTGGATGCCACTGAGCCTATCATCCGTTTCCTTCCGGTTAATTTCAGCTGTGTCTCATTACACGCAACGCAGGATAAAAATGCGTCACAGAAAAGTTAAATCCGCAGTTACCAGGTTGGTTTCGCCCGCTACTCCGTCAGACATTTTCAGAGGATGACTGCCTGGTACGAAGTCAGTCCTATTACATTTTATTGTAGGATCAAAACTGACGCAGGGGAGTACCAAAAATATAACATACCTAAAAGTTCTATCTAATGTTGGACAGTTGGCAATGAACAGACTTACAATCCGTCTGGGATTTGACCGGACAGTCCTAGCATTGTTATACTCTCCCGGGTTGAAAAATATCCAATGTTTCGAACATAATAGTTATTTGTAATGTAAAAACGTATAGTTAGAGTTGCACAATGACGCAGAGAATCAAAAAGAAACTTTACGCCCGCGTATCACACAATGTTTTTTCTACGGTAATGTGATATTAAAAGAAAAGCAACGAAAGATGAAATACATTTTAAGTTAAGTTTGAGGTTAAGTTATTTATTTCGCAGCGTTAGGGCAGGTAGTAAATTTGATTCTGCTTCTTTCGCAGCTCTAAGGATATCATAGTTCTCAAAAGTCTGCCATTTTCTCAAAATACACCACAAAGAATATTAAGTTTGTCACGGCCTACTATAATCGACGTATACCTATGCACTAATACCGTGAATTATTTTGGTGAGCGTAAAGATGGAACAAATTTATTTTATGCTTGCATTTTGCGCGTGGATTCCGTCAAAATCAAGTTTGCGGTCTGAAATGAGCTCGTAAACTACTCAATTACACTCGGTCGTAGAAAGAACACATTATTACAATTATGAAACATTGTGTGTCTAGCGAAAAGGAATGGGTTAGAAGTAAATGCTTGCAAATACTGTTCACGTTAACAGCTGTAGCAGTACAGTTGCTTTGCTTAGATAAATACGGTTTGTTACGTAATAGAAAGAATATATTAGATGTTGAGGTCCCGGGTTCGGTCCCCGGCTGGGGCGGGGACATTTTAAAAAAGAAGCATTTCCTATCCCCCACATGGTCTAGAAGTGTATGTATGTGTTTCAAAAAATAAAACATAATTAAAAACGCAACATTAAAGCACCCACAGTCAACGAAAGCAAAGCGCCCGATACGACCTTAGATGTTAAAGGGGGCTATGTAAATGAAACAATTAAAAAAAATCTGACGTGTTCATTCACATGACTTTCTCTGCAACTGTTCTAACAAGTCAACGTTACGACTGGGGGAAAAACAAAAGATACTCCCGTTTCAGAAAAAGTTTAAGTGGTAATTTAAAATTGAAACCAATAACAAAGAATATCTCGGTTAACTCTAAAACAAAACAAAATCATTTAACGGTCTTTACGTTTTTGAGCTATACTGCACACACAGACGTTTTTCTAAAATGATTATTTTATTCAGGACCTCAAAGCACATATTTTGGTGAAATTTCGTTATCAACTTTGTGAGGGGAATACAATATCTTTTCTGTCTACTATGTGCAATGTACACAAATGCTAGAGAGAGTAATAAATGAAACCCAATTGTCAAAATCGACTTGCCACTTGAGATCGATATGCTTATTGCTAAACATTTCTTTTCTCGCCACCGGACGATTGTGAACAAGATCCTCTTTGTTGAATTACTTTGCATTGTCATTTCTGTTTTGGTTAACCTTCTCGGTTATCGTAAATCAGCCTTAATGGACGAATAGCAGTTGACTTTAAGAGTCCGATAACTTAGAAACCATCTGAGTCTCCTTTTCGTTTCATTCATCTGCAGGAAGCACCGTCATATGCACCTTGAGGAACATGACGCTTGCACGCAAACAGAAAACAAATGAGGGCACTTAACTTGCAGCGAACCATCAAACTCGGCTGGTCAGCACACTAACCCCAAGTTCCCGCTGAGAGGCCTTGAGATTAAAGATTACACACATCGATTTCTTGGGGCTGTTTGTGACCACGTCGCTACAACCATTTCGCACAATGCTACTGTTCAAGAATCCTAGGTAGTGTGTTCTAGAACCTTGGATTGGTTTCCGATCTTACCTCTCTTGTATAAATACAAGGGTCACTATTTATATTTTGAGCCTAATAATAATAATAATAATAATAATAATAATAATAATAATAATAATAATAATAATAATATTAAAAACCGTAATTGTCATTAAAATTTGCCTTTTTATTTCTCGAAATGTTCTCCTTACGACCAATACATTTTTGCATGCATTTGAACATTTGTCACAGAATTTTTTCCAATCTGCTTAAGACACCTCCAAAACATTGTTTTTGAAAGCATCAACGACTTCCTCTGCCGACGAAAATCTTTGTCCACGCATTTTATTCTTGGTGTTCAGGTCCAAAAAGAAGTCATTGGGTGCCAAATCAGGACTGTACGGTGAAGGAGTCATCAATTCCATTTTTGAGTGTTCAAATAGTCGGTTGTTAAACGAGATGTGTGAGCGCTCTTATTGTCTTGAAGAATGATCCGACGGCACTTATTTGTTTTCCTTATTTTACCAAGACTTTCGGAAAACAAATGGTTGTGTACCATGCAGAATTCACCATTTTACGTTGCTCTAAAGGCACTGTTTCCAAACGGCCAGCTTTTTCTGGAGAAAAAAAAAATAACAGGCGACCATTTGTTTTGAAGTGCTTCGAGTGCGAACAACTTTTGTTGGATTTGGTTCATCTTGAAACAGCCACACAGTCGACTGCTGTTCTCGTTCCGGCTTATATGCATAGATCCATGATTAGTCACTTGTTACAATCTTATATACGTCTTTTGAAGCCCCACTATTGTATTTCTTTAGCATTTGTGTGACCCGATCTACACGAGCAACCTTTTGAGATTGTGTTAAATTATGTGGGATCCAACGAGAGCAAACCTTTTTCACGGCTAAACGATAATGTAATGCGTTATATATGCTGGTAGAACTGATGCCTAAAATTGTCTCTGTCTCACAGTATCTGGCAAGACGATCTTCCACTTTCAGTGTTTGCAGAGCATCAATGTTTTCTGGCACAACTGATTTTGTACGACCTTCACGAATTTCATTAGTGTGCGAACGGCGGCCACGGTTTAACTCGTTATACCAGCCTTTCACTGTGGCAGAAGATGAAGCTTCATCGTCAAATGTAGTAGTAAGTTGATCAGCACACTCTTGTCTTGATAATCCACGTCGAAAATCATGTAAATCATTGCACGAACATTTTCATAAGTTAATTTCATTTTTCTCTGAGTCATATAAGTCATTGTAAACAACACAAATAACTCCCTATTAACAAAAATATCTGAAGTAGGTTAAAGTCAACAATGTCAAACTTTCCAGTGCAAACACGCAAGCAGTATTGCCGAGGCTCAGAATATAAATAGTGGCCCTCGTAGTAGTGCTATGCCCGGGCGCAGGACCGAAGCCTCCCGTACCCAGGAAAGCTTAGCAGGTAACAATCCCCAAGTCTCCCGTAAAACCGGTGTAATTAGCCAGCAGGTGGGGTTTCCACAACACATACAACAATCAGTTTTACTCCTGCAGCCCACATCTTGAAGTACTGGATTCTAAAATTGCAATTAATTCATCAACAAATAAAAAAAGGAAAGGTCTTATCCACACTTGTAACTCATGATGCAGCAAGTAGAACATTTCAAGAATGGAATACGTGAAGTCCATTTCTTAAAGAACCAAACCTGGAAATATATGGGAATAAAATCTAAAAGGAAAAATACCTCTTATTTTAAAGACGACAATACATATTCTGTATGATATGGGTTTAGAATGTAAAAATAACTAAGCATCTAAATGCGGATCCATTGTGAGTAAATTACAGAAAATAAAGAAATAACAACGAAGCTGATAAATGTGGAATCTTTTGGGGTGCGAGCCAGTTCGCATCTCGTGGTGCACCCTGGGTAACACTAAACGAACTGGAACAGCAACCACTAATTCAAATTTAAGCATTAGAGGTTCATTTTCTTTTGGTACTAAAGTCGTGTTTCTTTGTTATTAATCATAAACGCAAAAAATCTTCCACTGGAAGTATGTAATGCTTCACACCAAACTACAACTGTTACCTGTTTCGCCCGGGGGGCTGTGTAATTAGGGATCTTTAAGGGTCCGGGAGGCTTCGGTACCGCACTCCTATGCCCATACCTTTTCTTGGGCGCTAGATTTACGGGGAAGTGGGCCAGGGGAAAGAAGAGAGCCCACCTGTCTCTCTTTCCGGAGTGTTATCAACCAAAGAAAGTTTTTTTTCTTTGATGCTCTGTGTTTATGATGAATAGGTTATCTCATTTACCACAAACTGGCTGAATTATCAAACGAAACACAACACACGTATATGTGTGAACTCTGGGACCTACAGAGAGAATAAAACCTCAGCATTGAAGCCACTAGATAAGAGGATGCACAGTGTTCTATCAATGTTGTGGTTTACTCTCCTTCCGAAATTGCACGAATGAATTTTGCATAACTGGTAAACCGTAAGAGATAGATATAATCTTACTACATAAAAATGTTGAGCTCATTAAAACACACAATTTATGTTATATACCTACTTTTTTTTTCGTGGATTAACTTTTCTTGAGATATTCCTTGTTATTAGTTTAGCTTTAAAATACTTATACTTTTCTCATTCGGTAATTTATTAACTCCTATCCATACAAGCAAAGGTACGTGAATTACATAGAAAACAACTTTTAAAATATTTGACTATCGATTTAGTCTATGTTACTCTTTTATTTTCCTTCTATTTATAAGGAAGCAAGTAATGAGACCCTTTCTGCTAATGTTTATCTCGACTAGCATTAAATGAATACAAATACAAGCTTTGTAACAATAATTTATCGCAAAGATTTAGAGAAAGTCATATGAATGGAAAACGCTTAAGGGGTAGTTGGGTTTTTATTTTGATAGTGCTAAACGCTCGCTGTTACTACAAATTTTCGAAAAAAAATTCATGTAAAAGGTATTTGGGAGTGGGGGGATTTTCTTGAAAATCTTCGTGTCGCATTCTTGGAAGATAACAGACATAAATACCAACTATATTATTTACCGGTTTTTTCTTTTTTGAGCTAAGCTGTCCACAGACACACACATATACACGCACGGACCTTTTTCCAAAAATGCTTTTTTAGATTCAGGGAGACCTAAAACATGTATTTCCGGTGACATCTCGGTATCGAATTTTGGGTGGAATACAATACCTTCTTTATACACTATGTACATAGTACGTATAGAGAAATTAAAATTTGAGTAATAAAAATTGCTTTCTCTATACATACTATGTACATAGTGCATAGAGAAGGTATTGTAAAACTTTGAGAAATAGCTAAATTACTTTCTCTATACGTACTATGTACACAGTGTATAGAGAAGGTATTGTATTCCATCCAAAAATTCGATACCGAGATATCACCGGAAATACATGCTTTGGGTCCCCGTGAATCCCAAAAAAAAAAATATTTCAGGAAAAAGGTGTGCGTGTGTGTGTGTGTGTGTGTGCGTGTGTCAGTGATCAGCACAGCTCAAAAACGAAAATACCGTTGAATACCAAACTTGGTATTTAAGTTTGGTACCTTGCAAGGATGCGACACGAAGATTTTCAAGAAAGTCTCCCCAACTCCAATTATCCTTTACATGGAATTTTTTTCGAAAATTGTAGATCACGATAAAACACAATTTTCCATATATATTTTTACTTTCTCTACACGTACTATGTACATAGTGTATAAAGAAGGTATTGTAATGCATCCAAAAATTCGATACCAAGATTTCATCGGAAATGCATGTTTTGGGTCCCCCTGAATCCAAGAAAAAGCATTTTTGGAAAAAGATGCGTGTGTGTGTGGTATTTAAGTTTGGTATCTTCCAAGGATGCGATACGAAGATTTTCAAGGAAATCCCCCACCCCCAACTACCCTTTACATGGAACTTTTTTCGAAAATTTTGATTTTCTCAAAAATGGCTCTAACAATTTTGATTAAAATATCGTATATTAAAGATATTTACCTGACAAATAATATGTATATCTTGAATTTTCTGGGAATAGTCTCTGAAGACTACTTTATTCTGGATGAATTTTACGAAATTTTGCATAACTGCTAAATCGTAAGAAATGGACAAAAGCTTACCACACAAAAAATGTAGAGCACATTAAAACACACAATTTATGTTATATAATTTTTTTTCGAGGAGTTGATTGTTTTTGAGATATTCCTGGTTTTTGGTTTCAGGTTTAAAAAACTTGTACTTTTGCCATACAGGAATTTGTCAACTCCTGTCCATGCAAACAAAGGAACTTCAGCCACCTAGTAACCAGCTTTTGACTTCTTTTTAAATTATGATACTCCCATATTTCGCTTCTATTTACAAGGTAGCAAGTAATGATACTATTTCTGCCAATTTTTTCTCGATTAGCATGAAGTAAATAGAAGAATAAGCTTACTAACAATAATTTGTTACACAGAAGTAGAGAAAGTCATGTGAATGGATCACATCAGCTTTTTTTTTCGTAGAGTTGATCGTTTTTGTGGTACTCCTTGTTATTGGTTTCAGCTTTGAAAATCTTATAAGTTTTTCATACAGTTAATTTTCAACTCCTGTCCATACAAACAAAGGAACTTCAGTCACCTAGTAACCAGCTTTTGACTTCACTTTAACTTATGATACTCCCATATTTCGCTTCTACTTACAAGGAAGCAAGTAATAAGGCCATTTCTGCTAATTTTTCTTGATTAGCATGAAGCTTTTTAACAATAATTTGTTGCAGAGATGTAAAAGCCATGTGAATGTAACAAATCAGATCTTTTAATGTTATCATTAGCATGATGTAGATAGAAGAACAACCTTATTAACATAATTTGTTCCTAAGATATAGAGAAAGTCATATGAAAGGAACATACCAGATTTTCATTTTGTTCTATTCCACATTGTGGTAACAGTGGAATTACAAGAGAAACAAAAGATAAGTACAACTTAGTAATGTTTATCATGGTTTAGAGTTTGAAGTGGCTTTTGAAATATACTATATCATTTAGATAAGTAAATATGCAGTAAGTTTATTCAGACAGAATAGATGTGGACTTACCATGATGACTTGACGAATAATGCGGGGAATCACCTACAGACTGACGGCATGACGAGCATTGTTGCTTCACAATCCGGTAGTGCCTCGACAGATTTCTGGCGGTCGCTCGGTACCTTTAAAGACAGGCTTATATTACAATTACAACAAAAAAGAGCGTCTTAACATAACAAACCAAACAAAAGAAATCATTGCATTGGTCATTCCGTTCTTACGCCCGGCATTTGGTATTGACCAATGAAATGTAAGAATTGTTTAAATTGCAGCCATTCACGACGGACTACCAGTGTATAATAGCTGATAGATATGACATCTTACCGATTCTCAACTGTCTTTATGTCTTTACTATGTAATAGGAGAGAATGTCTGTAATCAAACACATAGCATATGTAGAAGAACAAATAGGTTTTGGTTCTACTTTTTACTTTCTCTACACGTACTATGTACATAGTGTATAGAGAGGGTATTGTATTGCACCCAGAAATTCGATACCGAGATTTCACCGGAAATATATTTTAGAAAAAAGTCCATGTATGTCCCCATTCACAACTATACTTTACAGAGAAACATTTTCGAAAATGTGGGTTTTCTCGGATACCTTCTAGACTAGGGCCTTCAAGCCCGGCACGTAAGCATACATTTATAGATGTATTCATTGGAAAGTTTATCTTTACACCTACTTAATTTTAATCAAAGGATAGCTACATTAAACTTTTACATATAGATTCGTAGTCAGCTTACCCTCCCCATATTTAGTACTGACACTCCCCTAAGATTTACAAGCGGTTACCTAGGAGTCAGAAGAGCCAACGACACGAAACCACAGAGTGGAGAACCTTGAACGAGTGGTGCATGAGCTGAGGAAGTGGATCATATGAAACGCAAACAAAATGGATGATAGGAAATGTGATGATTGAGTAAGCGGTGGAATGAGAGGCGGAGGGAAACCGGAGGACCTAAAGGAAACCCGCCCAGATACTACTTTGTCCACCAAAAATCCCACAAACGGTCGCTTGGGATCGAACCCGATCCGCCTATGTGGGAGGCGAGCGGTTACACCACTCAGCCACTGCGTTCGATATAGATACAAAGGAAAAAGTGATATTCAAGGCGTAAGATTTGGACGCTATATGATTGCATTAAAGTAAATGCAGTTTCTACGCAATCCAAGAAACAACTGAAACGACAGAACTAAAAGAATGAAAAAATATTGAACTATTGCATCCAATAGGCTTACAGAACAGAAAATGTATTAAAATAAATTCTGCTTTTAAAGATATGTATATTTGTCAGTAGTATGTCTTTTTACTTTCTCTATATGTACTATATACATAGTGTATAGAGAAGGTATTGTATTGCACCCAAAATTCGATACTGAGATTTCACTGGAAATATAGGTTTTGAGACTCCCTGAATCCAAAAAAAGCATTTTTAGAAAAATGTCCTTATGTGTCTGTCTAGGTGTATGTGTGTGTCTGGGCAGCATAGCTTAAAAACGAAAAAACCGTTAAATACCAAACTTGGTATTTAAGTTTGGTATCGTCCAAGGATGCAACACGAAGATTTTCAAAAAAATCTCCCCATCCCAAACTACCCTTTACATGAAAAAAATTTCGAAAATTTTGTTTTTCTTAAAAATGGCTCTAACATTTGGATTAAAATATCGTATATTAAAGATATTTACCTGACAAATAAAATGTGTATCTTGAATTTTCTGGGAATAGCCTCTGAAGACTATTTTATTCTGGATGAATTTTACCGAAATTTGCATAACTGCTAAACCGTAAGAGATGGACAAAAATTTACCACACAACAAATGTAGAGCACCTTAAAACACACAATTTATGTTATAAACATTTTTTTCGTGGAGTTGATTGTTTTTGAGATATTCCTTGTTATTGATTTCAGCTATAAAAACTTATACTTTTCTCATACATGATTTTGTGAACTCGTGTCCATACAAACAAAGGAACTTCAGTCGCAGAGCAACCAGCTTTTGACTGTCACTTTAACCTATGGTACCCCCCTTATTTCGCTTCTACTAGCAAGGAAGCAAGTAATAAGACTATTTGTGCTAATTTTTGCTTCATTAGATGAAGTAAATAGAATAATTTGTGGCAGTGATATTGAGAAAGTTTAACGTCCTTTAACCTATCATATCAAACGATGGAGGAATGAAATGACTGAAATGATGCTCAAATAAGCCAAGGTCCATAGAGCATAAAGTTATCCAACATTTGTCTTCTCAGCATAAGGAAAACCCCCGGATAAATCCTTATCCGGATAATTGAACCTAGCAGAAATTCGAATTCGGAACCTCGTGAATGTGAGGCTGGCACACTACAGAGATGTTTTTGTCTGTCGCTTAACGTTTTCTAGATATACATTCAGAAAGAAGATAACTTCGCAGGATATTCATAGAAAATTCAAGACATATACTTTATTCATCATGCAAATATCTTTAATATGTGGTATTTTAATCATAATCTTTGGACAAATTTTCGAAATTTTTTATTCTCTCAAAAATGGTTCTAACGATTTTGATTAAAATACTATATTAAAGGTATTTACACGACAAACAAAATGTATACCTTTAATTTTCCTGAGGATAGCCTCTGAAGAGCTCTTCACTCTGGAGGGATTTTGCTGAATGTTGCATTGCTGGCAAACCGTAAGAGACAGATAAAAACTTACCACACAACAAATGTAAAACTAATTAAAACACACAGTTTATGGTATACACATTTTTTGGTGGCGTTGAGCATTTTTTAAAACAATCCTTGTTATTGGTGTCAGCTTCCAATTACTTAAACTTTCCTCTTGCGGGAATTATATTCATTCACAGTTTAAAGGGCTTCAGAAAATATTCCCAGAAAATTGAAGCTATACATTTCATTTGTCATAAAAATATCTTAACGTATGAGTTGTTAAAAAATGTTTGAGAAAATGAAAAGTTCGTGAAATGTTCCATGGATAGGAAGATGCTGAACTTAGACAACAATTTTTTTTTTATTTTCTGTTTGTTGTTGTTTTGTTACCAACTTTTCGTTTCTGAATTATGTTGTTCACAGACTCACACACACGCGCACGCGTGATCATTTTTACTTTCTCTACTGCCTATTACCTATGATGTACTACATATATTGCAGTTAGAAAAATATTGCAGTCCACCTAAAGATGTGATGTCCAAATTTCACCGGAAATGTATATTTTGAGGCCCCCTGAATACAAGTTTCCTGTATGTAAGCGAATGTATGTGATGTCCGTGTATCTGTGAACAACGAAACCCAAAAATGTAAAATCCGTTAAATATCAAATTTGGCATTTAAATTAAACATCTTTCAAGGATGCGACAAGAAGGTTTTCAAGAAAATACCCCTTCTTCAAACTACTTTTTACATATAAATTTTTCGAAAGCTTTGATGTTCTCAAAAATGGCCCTAACGATTTTAATTAAAAACAGTATGAGTATTTCTGGGATTAATCTCTGAAGCCCTCTTCATACTGGATGACTTTTGCATTTTCGGTAAACTGTAAGCGATAAACAAAAACTTGCTGAACAAAAAATTCAGATTTCGTTATAACATACAGTTTTTGTCATATATAATTTTTTTTTTCGTGAGTTAACCAATTCCGAGGTTGGTTATTGGTTTTAAAGTGTCCAATACCTAGACTTTTCTCAAATGGGAAATCGCTATTCATTTGTTTCATCCTTATCATACAAAGAGAAGGGAGTTCAAATTTCATCATATTGCGACCAACTTTTAAAACATTTTACTATTGCTTTAGCTTAATGTATTCCTTTATTTTCCATCTACTTTACAAAAAACTAAATGATAAAACAATTTTTGCCAATGTTCATCTCAATTAGTACAAAGTAGTTAGAAAAATATGCTTATTTAAGAGTAATTTGTTGTAGACTATGTAGAGAAAGTGATATGAATGGAACACACCAGGTTTAACTAAAAATCTATTTTTTTCAGTGCGCAACACAGTTTTAATTTCCGGTGAAATTTTGACATATAATTTTGGGTGTAATACAATACTTTCTCTACTTTGAAAAAAAATATTTTATATGCTCCATTCACATGGCTTTCTTTACACCTCTGTAACAAGCTGTTAATAGGCTTATTCTTCTATCCACTTCATGCTAATCGATATAAACACTAGAAGAAACGGTCTTATTACTTAGTTCTATATAAGTAGAAGGGAATACACTAGGCTAAACCGACAATCAAATGCTTTAAAATGTGGTTGAAATCCGTTTGCTTGGCCAGGAGTTGACAAGTTCGTGTATGAGAAAATTTTAACTGTTTTAAAACTGAAACCAATAACAAGGAATATCTCGAAAACGACCAAATTCTGGGAAAAAAATGTGCATGACATAAATTGTGTGCTTTATGAAGATATACATTTTTGGTTATGTAAGTTTTTATCTATCTCTTACGGTTTATTATTTAAACAAAATTAAAACAAAAATTGGCTAGAATAAAGAGGCTAATCCCAGAAAATTCAACATGTTCTCTTATATATATTGCCATGTAAATATAAGAGAATTTGTCAAAATCGTTAGAGCCATTTTTGAGAAAATCCAAATTTTCAAATTTTTTCCATGTAAAGGGTAGTTGGGGGGATTTTCTTGAAAATCTTCGTGTCGCATCCTTGGAAGATAGTGAACTTGGATATCAAGTTTGGTATTTAACAGGCTTTTCGTTTTTGAGCTATGCTGCCCACAGGCACACACACACACACACATACACACACAGAGACGTTTTTCTAAAAATGCTTATTTTTGTTTCAGAGGATCCCAAAACATGTATTTCCGGTGAAATCTGGGTATCAAATATACTATACAGTATATAGTACGCGAAGAGAGTAAAAATAATAATAAAATGACAATAATAAATCAAAGTAAAGCTGAAAAATAAAAAAGTATGAATAAGTAATTACGTGCTTGTCTTCTGTGAGGATGTTAATTCTTTACTCCAGAAGAAAAAAAACTGGGAGCAAAACAAATAATGTAAACGTCACTTAGTGCGCTTGCAGGTTTATAAAAGTCACGACACAATAAATCCTTCTTCTCTGCGCGGTGGAAGAGTTTGTACTGATCCGCCGAGGCGATGTTCCCGGCTGCAAACACAGCGCAAGCGCCGTCATGTTTCAACAATGCCAAACTAACACAACATTCTCCGTCACGCTATCAAGTCCGAAAGTGAGGAAGATAATATTCAACAGGTAATCGGAGTTTATAGAGCCTGGATTGTAGCATACCATACAGGTTCGGTTTTCTTTTGTGCACAGGTGCGTTCCGACATGTTGGCTTCGTTAAAATGCTCCGGAAGTAAGCAGTAATCGTTTTCATTAGCAAAGGAAAACAGATTTGCGAAAGTTCTTGGAATGTTTTTCTTCCTGTTCTGCTTGCATACAGTAAAAAGAGGAATAATGCATTCGATTCCTGAAAAACAATCTCATGTTTTTCATTCGCTTCACTCTCTACAAACTATTGTTAAAAAGCTTGTTCTTCTATCTACTTCATGATAATCGAGATGAACATTAGCAGAAATTGTTCTTATTACTTGGTTACTTGTAAGTAGAGGGGAAAAATCCAAAGTGTTCCATTCACATGATGTCCTGTAGCTATTCGGTAAATAAACTTTTTATTCAAAATATTAATCTGTTTTCATGCTAATCAACATAAATATAAACCAGCATTAGCCTTATTACTGGCTTCCTTGTAAGTAGAAGGGAAATAAGAAAATGTACAGGCTAAAGCGATAGTCTCATTCATTAAAAGCCGGTCGCTATGTGAAACAATTGAAATTCCAATCTCTTTGTTAGTCAGGAGTAAAAAACGAGAAAGGAGAAGAAATATGTCTTCCCGTTGGAGAAAGGTTTAAGTGGCTTAAAATTGAAACCAATAGTCCGGAATAACTCATATATATATATATATATATATATATATATATATATATATATATATTGTGATATAAATTGTTGAGATTTTGATAAAAATCCCCCCACCCCCAACTACCCTTTACATGGAACTTTTTTCGAAAATTCTGATTTTCTCAAAAATGGCTCTAACGATTTTGACTAAAATATCGTATATTAAAGATATTTACCTGACAAATAAAATGTATAACTTGAATTTTCTGGGAATAGCCTCTGAATAGTACTTTATTCTGGATGAATTTTACGGAATTTTGAACTGCTAAACCGTAAGAGATGGACAAAAACTTACTACACGAAAAATGTAGAGCACGTTAAAATACACAATTTATGTTATATACTTTTTTTCATGGAGTTCATCGTTTTTGAGACATTCCTTGTTTTTGGTTTCTGCTATGAAAAACATATACTTTTCTCATACAGGAATTTGTCAACTGCTGTCCATACAAACAAAGGAACTAAAGTCACCTAGCAACCAGCTTTTGACTATCACTTTAACCTATGGTACTCCCTAATTCGCTGCTACTTACAAGGAAGCAAGTAATAAGACTATTTCTGCTATTTTTTTTTCTGATTAGCATGAAGTAATTAGAAGTAAACGCTTTTTACGAATAATTTGTTGCAGAGATGTAGAGAAAGCCATGTGAATGGTACACATCAATTTTTTTTTTAATTGTTATATCTTACATTCAAACGAGATACTGTTAAAATTAATTTGTCATAATTTAAATGTTACCGAAATGAATTGATGCAATACAGTCATGTTGGTTACCTTGGAGCTTGTGTGCCATTGTCGGAGTATCAACTATTTCATGTATTGTTGAGTAATGGGCAGAAGTTTAGTAGCATTATGAAACATCGCATGAAAGTAAATCAGTTAAGACAAGTTATATTCAAATCTTAAAATTAATATAGAAACATTAAATAAATCAATTATGGAACGTTAATTCCTTAGTATATTTATTAAGATGTAGGTATTCATATAATGGTGTTTGAATACGGAAAATAACTAAAAGGAAAAGTTCAATTCGGAGATAGTATGAGCCCAAATTGTTTAACAGGTGCATAAACTTGTAGGTAAGGTTTCCTTATACTTGTTATGTTTTTGGAACTATACTGTTTCTCATGGTAACTGGTTTGTGTACACAAACTTGTACTGCTTCCTTATGCTTGTTATGTTACTGGAACTATACTATTTTTCATGGTATCTGGTTTATGTACACAAACTTGTGTCTCTTATAAATGTTATGTGATTAGAATAGTTCTGTTTCTGTATTTCTTTCTGTTTGTTACGTTATAAGAATATACAGTGTCTCATGATAACAAGTTTACATAACTTGCGAAATTATCTTATATGTTCATCCTATCGAAAGATTACAAACAACAAACTTGATGGAACGAGTATGCCTACAAACTTCGGTAATGTTGCCGCAGAGGTCAATGTGTCATGGCGAAACCTTGCAGAATTTAAACTCGCTAAATATCAGCTGATGCGTTTTAAATGCGCGAAAGTTGTTACTATTTTGGCGCAATTTTTAGTTATCCGGATATTTATTGTTGAGACACTTGGTCAGCATTAAATATGAACAAACTGCGCAGCATTGCGGACTAAGATATTTTAAAATAAGAACTGAAGCTTTCCTGGCTGATCAGTTCACCCTGAAGACGAGGAAGATGCACTTCTTCGAAACGTTGGTGTCAAGCCAAGTTTTTACCTGACTAGAAGCCCGAGAAGATTTTGAATTAAGATATTTTAGTTAATGATACAGTGCTGAACGAAAATTGCGACAATTTCCTTCTTTACGATTATTGTTATTGTTATTATTATTATTATTATTATTATTATTATTATTATTATTCGTGTTGTATTTGTTTACTGCTACGCAGCGATTATGTATATCTGTTTATCCTTTCTGTTTCGTGCTTTGTGTTCATCATTAAAATACCATATTTTATTAAAGATATTTATACGCAAAATGAAATGTATATCTTGAATTTTCTTAGAATAGCCTTCATTTAGAAGAAATATTATATAGTCTTATTCAGGATGAGAGGTGAAAAAGTCAAATCATTTTATATTTGGTAGTTTTGTATTTCATTTTGTCCACTTATTAATAGCATTAACATAAATGAAGCACAAAATTCAGGGTCTAATGTGTTTTGAACGACCCTGCGGTATATCTCTGCTGTGTTTACACATTTCGCAAGCCAACTCCTATGTTTAGTGCAACTCGCTTACAACCGATCTGCATTCACGTGACTCACCGTGAGGAAATAAGGGACCGATTCCGTTGCAAATTTTCCTTTACACAATGATTAACTTTACATTGTTCAATTAGCAGATATGCATTTTTTTTACGCCGCAACTGGAGAATCTGCCAATACTACGAGGTAACTTCGGCGGTTTTTAAATCGTCATTTTCCCAAAAGACGAACGTCATGTACAGTGAGTCAAAGGATCTGCGACTCGGATTATCTTAATTCCCGATTTGAAGATTTCATATTAATGTTCACCTTTGCAGGGCCAATGAGGCTGGTTTTGCTATTTAAAGTATCGACGTGCGAATGCCTAAATGTTGTTTTGAGTTAATGTATTTGTTCAATAAATTCAAAATTTAAAAAAGATAATATAATTATGTGCAATATTTTTAAGTTGAACCCTGAATATATTTTGAATCCTAATCAAATAATGTTGTATGGAAACAAAAACATATGGTTATGTAGGTTGAAATTTCAACGCGATTGTTATTCTTCCCTCAAATCACGCCATCTATAGTCGCGCAGGGCAGAGGTAAGAAGAGGATCAACCGTGTGACTTATTACATAGTCACCGAACGTCAGAGACAGGGAATGTTAAATATTGCGAAGTTTTCTTTGTGAGCAAAACTTTATAAAGTAGCGAGAAAAAAAACTGCATCACATCGCCTTCAACTGCTGATACAAATATTTACACTTATTCACCTCCCAACCTGTATATAAATCTCAGGATAAATGTTTCTCATTTATGAGAGATAGTTATCAATGGAGCTCGGTTTTGGTTCCAAAGCGTGCGCAGTTGCGAAAACACAGCTGACAACGGTAGTGGGGAGGGGTATACATGCACAAGTAGAGGTACAGTAGCTCATTACATGTGTTGGTATTGTATGCCTTGTTCTATGTCACAAGTAAACAATAAAACAAACATTTCATAATATGATTAGTAAATAAAAACTCTTATAAGTACAAATATACAAGTTGATACAAAAATATAAGGATAATAATGTGCAGAGCTTTGAAAAGGCAATAAACATATTTCAACCAAACTCATTCAGATTTCATTGCAGTGAATTACAAGATACATCTTTACTATATCGAAAGAAAAGGTTCTCCTCCTGTCACTCAAAATATTTTTGAATGCCAAACGCCTGTCCTTTCGTATGTTGGATATTTTTCAATCTGTGCTCTCTTTCAGTGTTCACTGGTTTATCTACAAGTTGTTGGTCCTCATAGCCACGCTCGCTAAAGTGCTTAGCTTTGGTGCTTTGTGGTGCAGAGGATCGTGGGTTCTAGTTCCGCCTCGGGCATGGGTGTTTGTAAATGTGTTTATGTCTGTGTGTATAAAAAAAGGAAACAAACAGGAAAACAGCAGGAGCGTAGGAATAAATATAATAAAGAAGGAAAGAAGGTTTAAAAAAAAACTATCAGGAACTGAACGAGGCCAGGCATAGTGCAAAACGTTTCGAAACGGGATGTAGAGACCTCGCCTATTCCATCACATCATAGATATATTCTATGAGCACCAGACTTCAATCCGGCAATTTCGTGATATGGGACCGAGCTCTGTTTATCAAATATACATAAAAGCTGTATTTTGTATGTAGCAGACACTGGAATACTTATATTAGAAAGTTGGTGAGGTTACTGCAATAGCTTAAGAGAATTTGGCCTTTTTGCTAAAATGATACTCTTTTCCTTATTTTCGGTCATCTATCTTCCCTTAATCGACATTAAACTATTTTAAGAGCTGGTAGCTTTGTGATAGCTTCGAAATTCCGCTCACTTTGCATGGCAGAGAGAGGGAGAGAGAAAGAGAGAGAGAGAGAGAGAGAAAGAAAGAACTTCCCATTTTGGAAAAGTATATGAAAATTTAAATAACAAGAAATATCTCAGAAATGGTTAACTTTTTAAAAATAAGATGTGTTCCATTCACACGACTTTCTCCACATATGTGTATCAAATTATTATTTAAAAGCTTATTCTTCTATCTACGCCTTGCTAATCGAGATAAAATGAGCAGAAATGGTCTTATTATTTGCTTCCTTGCAAGTAGAAGGGAAGTAAGGGAGTACACTAGGTTTAAAGCGACAGTTAAATCTTTTAAAATCTGGTTGTTATGTGTTTAAAATTCTTTTGTTTGCACCTATAGTCAGGAGTTGACAAATTCCCGTATGTGAAAACTATAAATCTTTGTATTTTAAAGCTGAAACCAATAAAAAGGAAATCTAAGAAATAATAGCTCTGCAAGGAAAAAAAAAAAAAAAAGTACGTGGCATAAATTATGTGTGTTTTTACGACTACGTGTTTTGTGTAGTAAGTTTTTTTCTCTCTTACGGTTTACCAGTTATGCAAAATTCAGCAAAATTCATCCAGAATAAAGAGGTATTCACAGGCTATTCCCAGAAAATTCAGATTTACGGTTTATTTGTCATATAAATATCTATAATAAACGATGTTTTCATCAAAATCATTAGAGCCATTTTTTAGAAAATAAAAAATTTCGTAAAATTTTCGATGTAAAGATTATTTCGGAGGAGAGGGTGATTTTGTTGCAAATCTTCGTGTGGCATCCCTGGAAGATACTAAACTTAAATACCAAGTTTGGTATTGAACGGACATTTCGTCTTTGATCTATGCGCTGCACATACACAGACATACAAATACAGATCTTTTTCTAAAAATGCGTTTTTTGGACTCCGGGGTTAGATTCAGAACATGCATTTCCGGTGAAATCTCGGTATGGAAGTTTTGGGTACAATACATTCTCTAAACACTATGTACATGGTACGTGTAGAGAAAGTAAAATGCATAAACTGTGATATTGAACGATATTTAGTAATATTTTGTCTATTTCTTACGCTTTACTATTTATACAAAAGTTATTACAAATGAAGAGGATATCAGGGACCATTCCCAAACAAATCAGGGTATAGATTTCATTTGCTATAAAAGAACCTTAATCATGTAGTATTTTAAGAAACATGTTTAGGGTTATTTTTTAAAAAACACAATTTTCGAAAAATGTTCCATATAAACGGTAGGTTAGGGTGGGGCATTTTCCTAAACATCTTCGTGACGCATTTTTGGTAGATGCTGAACTTTAAAAACTCCACGTTTTTTAGTTATTCTGGTCACACACACACACATACACACACATGAGCTTTTTCTTAAATGTGTCTTTTGTGTTCAGAGAGCCCTCAAAAACATTATCCTGTTGAAATCGTACAATGAAGTTTTGGGTAGAATACAACACTCGTGTACATACTATCCGTAGTAGCTTGGTGAAGTAAAAACGAAATGTCGGATAAAAAGTCAATATATATAAGAGTCATAATTGTCGTTGTGCTCTCCGAAAGTGGCAGAATAAAATATATTCTGGATTTTTCTAAATTCCTTCTTTAACCTAAGTTATTGATTCATGCTAAAAGTAGCCTGCTGCTTCATCATTGATAAGTCTATGAATTGTTAAATGGTAGGTCGAATATAACCTCTCGTTTATACATCTGACATCTCGAGGTCTTTAGAGGATATTCCAAGAAGATTCAAAATATACAGTTTATATGTCATGTAATAATGTTTAACATGTGGTATTTTAATCAAAATCATTAGTCATTTTTGAGAAGAACAACATGTTTTAAAAAAATTGCATTTAAAGGGTAATTTGGGGGGGGGGGAGGGAAGATATTAAACATAAATGTCAAGTTTGATATTTAACGGTATTTTCGTTTCTAAGCTATTCTGTCCATAGACAGACACACCCACGGGCCTTTTTCTAAAAATGCTTTTTCCGGACTCAGGGAACTTCAAAATCAGTAAAATCTTTAATCCAATGTTTAGGTGGAATATAATAGCTTCTCTAGCCACTATGTACATTGTATATACACACGGCTAGAAAAAGTAAAAATGCAATGCCATAGTCGGGATTTCAACCGCAGATGTCCTAATATCCGTCCAGTGGCTCTAACCTTGAGCTACCAAGGCAACGCCGATAGAACATAAATCCCCAATTGACTCGCGTTTTCCCCGGTAAACTACAAGAAGATCTCAAATTATTTTGAGATGAATTATCCCAACGGTGACTTAACATGTACTTGTTTAATTCACGGGCTTCGTAGTTTTCAGCCAATTATTAGATCAATTATTGTGAAATAATTGTGTGGTCTAGCGAGAAAACGCGAGGCATTTGGGGAACTTATTCCTTTATCGGCACGTTGTCATGATAGCTCAGTGGCTCAGTCCAGTTGAACTGAGGTCAGCAAATCTCGCCTAATGCATTGAACTTTTCAGTCTATCTCTACCTTTCCTGTGGAAAAACAGTTATTTCAAAAAGCAGTCTTACTTTCTCTGGTGGGTACAATGTACAAGTAGGTAGAGAAAGCATTCCATTCCAAGCAAAAATTCGATGCCTGGATTTCACTGCAAATACATGTCATAAGGCCTGATTAAAAAAAAAAAAAAAAAAAAACACCTTCATAAGAAGGTCTGTGTGTGTGTGTGTGTGTGTGTGTGTGTGTGTGTGTGTGTGCGTGCGTGTGTGAACAGCAGAACTAAAACCGAAAATTCTGTTAAAAACATTATTTAGTATTTCAGTAAAGAATCTTTCAAGGATGCCACACGAAAATCTCCCCACCCAAACTACTCTTTACATGAAAGACTTTTCCAAAACTATAAATTTTCTGAAAAATGCCTCTAACGCTTTTGATTAAAATGCCATACATCAAATATGCTTTAAGATGAATCAAGTGTGTATTTTAATGTTCTACAAACAGTCTCTGAAGAATCCTCATTCTGGATGACTTTTGTATAACTACTAAACCGTAAGAAATGGACAAAATCTTAGTAAAGTATAAATGGCGTCAATTATAATACTAAAATTATGGTACATACATTTTTTTTTAGTTCCATTTGCGTTTCCAAGTTATGCCTCCTTTTTGGTTTAAGATTTCCAATATGTATACTCTTCGCATGCGTGTATCGTTATTTTAATTTCTCAAGTATTTACATTGTACATAGGTAGACAAGATAATGCTTTCTACCAAAATTCTTAACAAGATTTCACCTAAATTACCTGTTTTGAGATCCCCTAAATTAAGAGAGCATTTAAAAAGTGTATGTGAAAAGCACGACCCAATGACGAAATATCGATTGTACCAAACATAGTATTTAAGTTCAGAATATCCAAGGATGCGACACGAAGATTTTCAGAAAAATCCACTCACCCCATGGAAGTTTTTCGAAAATTTCAATTTTGTCAAAACGACTATGATGATTTTGATTAAAATGCATGTACTAAAAATCCGATGTGCCCATTCACATAGCTTTCTCTGGCTGTTCCTTGTACAAACTATTCTTACAAAAGATTGTTCTTTTATTTACACCATGCTATTGAGATAAACATTAGCAGAATTAGCCTTATTACTTGCTTCATTGTATGTGGAAAGGAAATAAGGGAATACATTAGCCTAAAGCAATAATCAAATCTTTCAAAAGCTGGCCGCTATGTGAAACAATTGAAGTTCAGTTCACTTACCATGGTCCAGTTTGAGAAAAGTTTGGTAGTTTAAAATTACAATCAATAACAAAAAATATGTCGAAAACGGTCAACTCTAATAATAAAAAATGTGTATCACATAAATTAGTGTTTTAACGGGATATGCATTTATTGTGTATTAAGTTCTAGTCTATCTCTTACGGTTTACCACTTATGCAAAATTCTGCAATACCCATCCAGAGTAAAGAGTGTTCAGAGGCTATCCTGAGAAAATAAAAATATACATTTTATTTGTAATGTACACAAAAAATTCAAAAAATGTCCATTTAAATGACAGTTTTTGATGGGATTATCTCTTAAAAGCTTTGTGTCGCATCCTTGGAAGATACTAATCATACATTTTTAAAGATCTTTTCGTGTTTTATCTATCTGTCCACATAAAAACAAGCAAAAACCCACCAGAGAACCTTTTCTAAAAAAAAGTCGGACTCGTGGGACCTCAAAACATATATTTCCGGCGAAATCTCCACATCGAATGTTTTGGTGGAATACAATACCTTCTTTAGCTACTATTTATAAACCTGCTAAACAAAGTAAACGTATGACAATTTCTTTGACCTGATGCACCCCTCTTATACCTACTAACAACGGAATATGTAAATATGTTATGAAAGTGTATATCCTATTAATAAGAAGTATATGGAAGAATAAGGCTTTTATAAAAGTAGTTTGAAACATAGTGAATAGTAAAAGTCATGTGGAATTGAGCCCCACTAACCAAAGTAATAAACGCACCAGCTGCCTACCACTGACTGGTTTGCGTTGCATATCGCAATATTGCTAGTGTAAAACCATTTCATAGACTCCCCCAGTGCAACTGTAGCTTGTTGCGTGCAAGGATCGACTGACTGGTCAGTATCGACTTGGACAAGGCTTAACGAGGTGAATGCCCTTTAGAAATGACCCACTACCGTATATTCACAAGCTTTATTAATTCTAGTCCTATTTTGTTAGTAGGTGTACATTTCTGTAGAAATTGTTTCTTTTTTACTTTCTCTACATCGTCCATTACTACATAGGTAGAGAAGGTATTGCATTCCACCCAAAAATTCGATAACGAGATTTCACTGGATATATACGTTTTAAGATCCTCTGTACACAAAAAGCATGATTACTTTCTCTACACATAATATGTATATAGTGTATAGAGAAGGTATTGTATTGCATCCAAAAATTCGATACCGAGATTTCACTGGAAATACATGTTTTGGGTTCCCCTGAATCCAAAAAAAGCATTTTTGGAAAAGCTCCGTGTGTGTATGTGTGGGTGTGTGTCTGTGGACAGCATATCTCAAAAACGAAAAGACCGTTAAATATCAAATTTTGTGTTTAAGTTTGGTATCTTCGAAGGATGCGACACGAAGATTTTCAAGAAAATCTCCCCACCACGAACTACCCTTTACGTGGAATTTTTTTCGAACATTTTGATTCTCTCAAAAATGGCTGCAACGATTTTGATTGAAATATCGTATATTAAGGATATTTACCCGACAAATAAAACGTATTTCTTGAATTTCTGGGAATAGCCTCTGAAGACTATTCTGGATGAATTTTACGGAATTTTACATAACTGTTAAACCGTAAGAGATGGAGAGTATATCATGAATTTTCGGGAAATAACCTCTGAACACCTCTTCTGATTCATGACTTTTACATGACAGGTAAGCTGTAAGAGACAAACAAAAACTTACTATCAAAAATGTAGACCTCGTTAAAACACACAATTTAAGTAATACATTTTTTGTAGAGTTAGCCGATTCCGAGATATTCCGCGTTATTGGTTTCAATTTTGAAGTTCCTAAACTTTTTTCAAACGGGAAGTTAATATTTTAATTCTCCCAATAACAAGGAATGTCTTAAAAAACGGTCAACTCCAGGGAAAAATGCATATAACATAAATTGTGTATTTTAACGAGCTCTGCACTTTTTGGATAGTAAGCTTTTGTCTATCTTTTACCGTTTACCAGTTATGCAAAATTCTGTAAAACACATTCAGAATAAAGATGTCTTCAGAGACTATCCCCAGAAAATTCAAGATATACATTTTATTTGTCATGTAAATATCTTTAACATACGATATTTTAATGAAAATCGTTGAGCCATTTTTGAGAAAAACAAAATTTTCGAAAAATGTTCTGTATAAAGGATAATTGGAGGTGGGGGATTTTCAATCTTCTTGGCACATCCTTGAAAGATACTGAACTTAAATACCAAGTTTGGTATTTAACGGACTTTTCGTTTTTGAGTTATGCTGTGCAGACACAGACAAGCGCGCGCACACAGACACACGGACCTTTTTCTAGAAATGTTTTTCTTTTAATTCAGGAGGTTCCAAAACATCTATTTCCGGTGAAATTTCGGTATCTAATTTTTAGGTGCAATACAGAACCCTCTCTGTACACTATGCACAGAGTACGTGTAGAGAAAGTAAAACGTCATTAATACTACCATTTCTGTTGTCTTCTATTTATCTTGATTAGTACGAAGTAGAGAGGAGGATAATGTTTTGTAAGAATAATCTGTTGCAGAATAGCTACAGAAAGTCATGTGAATGTCACACATCAGATTTTTCCTAAATAATAATATGCATTAATCGTCGCTCCAAAGACTCGAAGCTTTAATATTTTTGGCATAATGATACGTGAACAAGGATGCTAATTTACTTCTGATTCATTACCAGCACATCAGTCGTGGAGTTTCGTATAACTATGCTAATAAACTTTCCTTGAATTTTCTGCAAATATATTAATAGTTGCATCTTGGACTACTTTTAAAATTTTTCCTGTAGAACCGTGAAAATCGCTTTCTTCGCACATTTTTACTTTCTTTACACGTACTATGTACATAGTGTATAGAGAAGGTATTGTACTCCACCCAAAAATTTGATACCGAGATTTCTCCGAAAAAAGACGGGTCCCTTGTATCAAAAAAAAAAAAAAAAAGAAAGAAAGAAAAAAAAAGTCCGTGTGTGATTGTGTCCGTGTGTCTGTGAACACGATAACTCAAAAGCGAAAAGTCGGTATGTAAGTTATGTATCTTCCAAGGAAGCGACACGAAAAGATTTTGAGAAAAATCCCCCTACCCCAAACTACACTTTACTTGGAAAATTTTTCGAAAATTCTGATTTTCCAAAAAATAGCTCTAACGATTTTGATTAAAATATCGTATATTAAATATATTTACACGACGAATAAAATGTATATCTTTAATTTTATGGGAATAATCTCTGAAGACCTCTTTATTCTGAATGCATTTTACATAGCTAGTAAACCGTAAGAGATAAACAAAAACTTACTACATAAAATATGTAGATCTCGTTGAAATACACAATTTATGTCATACATTTTTACTTTCTCTATACGCACTATGTACATAGTGAATAGAGAAAGTATTGCACTCCACCAAAAAATTCGATACCGAGATTTCACCGGAAATATATGTTTTAGGGTTCCCTTTATCTAAAAAAAGCATTTTCACAAAAAGGTCCGTGTGTGTGTGTGTGTGTGTGTGTGTGTGTTTGTGTGTGTGTGTCCGTCCGTGTGTCCGTGTGTCAGTGTGTCCGTGTGTCTGTGAACACGATAACTCAAAAACGAAAAGTCGGTAAAATACCAAACTTGGTATTTAGGAATGCGACACGAAGATTTTGAGAAAAATCCCCCCACCCCAAACTACCCTTTACATGGAACTTTTTTCGAAAATTTTGATTTTCTCAAAAATGGCTCTAACGATTTTGATTAAAATTTCGTATATTAAAGATATTTACCTGACAAATAAAATGTATATCTTGAATTCTCTGGGAATAGCCTCTGAAGAGTAGTTTATTCTGGATGAATTTTACGGAATTTTGAATAACTGCTAAACCGTAAGAGATGGACAAAAACTTACTCCACAAAAAATGTAGAGCACATTAAAACACACAATTTATGTTATATACATTTTTTTCGTGGAGTTCGTCGTTTTTGAATCATTCCTTATTTTTGGTTTCTGCTATGAAAAACGTATACTTTTCTCATACAGGAACTTGTCAACTCCTATCCAAATAAACAAAGGAACTTCATTGACATAGCAACCAGCTTTTGACTATCACTTTAACCTATGGTAGTTCCTTATTTCGCTTCTACTTACAGGGAAGCAAGTAATAAGACTATTTCTGCTATTTTTTTCTGATTAGTATGAAGTAAATAGAAGAATAAGTTCTTTAAGAATAATTTGTTACAGGGATATAGAGAAAGTCATGTGAATGGTACACATCAGATTTTTTTTCGTGGAGTTGACCATTTTTGAGATATTCCTTATTATTGGTTTCAGTTTTAAAATACTTTAACTTTTCACATACCTACGGGAATTTGTCAACTCCTGGCAATACAAAGAAACGGAAAGCTTTTAGAAGATTTGACTATCGTTTTCGCCTAATGCATTCCCTTATTTCTCTCCTACTTACAAGGAAACATTTCTGCTAATGTTTATCTGGATTAGCATGAAGTAGATAGAAGAATACGCTTTTTTAACAATAATTTGTTACAGAAATGTAAAGAAAGGTAGGGAAGTTATAGCACTCAGTCCTAAAATTCGATCCCTAGATTTCACCGGAAATATGGTTTTAGGGTTCCCTGTATCCAAAATAATAACACTTTTGGACAAATGTGTGTGTGTATGTGTGTGTGTGCGTGCGCGTTTTTGTGTGTCAGCGTATCTGTGAACACGATAACTCAAAAACGAAAAGTCGGTAAACTACTAAACTTGGTATATAAATGTAGTTTCTTCCAAGAATATGATAGGAAGATTTTGATGAAAATTCACCCACCAGAAACTACCATTTACATGGAAAAGATTACGAAAATTGTTATTTTCTCAAAAATGGCTCTAACGATTTTGATTAAAATATCGTACATTACAGATACCAACAATCATCTAGGAAAAGCTTTACTAAATTGAATCAATAAATAAAATCTCCTGCTGCAACTAAAGTTGAAGAATGAACTAGTGCAGAAACAGGAGTAGGAGCTGCTAGTTGGTAATCAAGCTGAAAAGGGAATTTGAGCACTCTTAGTTATACCAGCTAAAACAACTTAACATCCCAAAATAACATATATATTTTGAGTTTTCTGGCAATAACCTCTGAAGTCCTCTTTATTCTGGATGAATTTTGCTGAATTTTGCGTAACTGGTAAACCGTAATAGACAAAAACTTGCTTCACAAAAAATGTAGTTTTCGTTGAAAACACACAATTTATGCCATATACTTTTTCGTGGAATTGACCATTTTTGAGATATTCCTTGGTTTTAGTATCAGCTTTAAAATACTTAAAACTTTTCTCACACGGGAATTTGTCAAGTCCTGGAAATGCAAAGAAACGGATTTCAAGCGCATGGGAACTAGCTTTTAAAAGATTTGACTATGGCTTTATCCTAGTGCATTCCCTTATTTCCCTCCTACTTTCAAGAAAGCATGTAATAAGATTATTTCTGCTAATATTTATCTCGATTAGCATGAAGTGATTAGAGGAATACTTTTTAAATAATTATTTATTACAATATGTAGAGAAAATAATGTGAATGGAGCACATCTTTATTTTAAATTCAAATATGAAACTAGCATCCAAACTTGCACAAAGTTTGATATTTATCCTGTCTTTTTACTTTCTCTATACGTGCTATGTACATAGTGTATAGAGAAGGTATTGTAATGCACCCAAAAATTCGATACCGAGATTTCATCGGAAACACATGTTTTGAGGCCTCCTTAATCCAAAAAACAGCATTTTAGAAAAATGTTCGTGTGTGTGTCTGTCTGTGTGTATGTGTGTGTCTGTGGGCAGCATAGCTCAAAAACGTAAAGACCGTTAAATACCAAACTCGGTATTAAGTTCCATATCTTCCAAGAATGCGACATGAAGATTTTCAAGAAAATCTCCCCACCCCCAACTACCCTTCACATGGAAAAATATTCGAAAATTTTGATTTCATAAAAAATGGCTCTAACGATTTTGATTAAAATATCATATATTAAAGATGTACGTATTATTTGTGAAGTATATATCTTGAAATTTCTGGGAATAGCCTCTGAAGACTGCTTTATTCTGGATTAATTTTACGGAATTTTGTGTAACTGGTAAACCGTAAGAGATAGACAAAAACTTACCACACAAAAATGTAGAGCACATTAAAACACACAATTTATGTTATATACATTTTTTAGTAGAGTTAATCGTTTATTAGATATTCCTTGTTTTTTGTTTCAGCCTTAAAAAGCTTATACTTTTCTCATGCAGGAATTTGTCAACTCCTTTCCATGCAAACAAAGGAGCTTCAGTCACATAGCAACCATCTTTTGCTATCACTTTAACCTATGTTACTCCCTTATTTCGCTTCTACTTACAGGGAAGCAAGTAATAAGATTATTTCTGCTCATTTTTTCTCACTTAGCATGAAATAAATAGAAGCATACACTTTTTAACAAAAATATGTACTAAAATATATACTAAATATACGACATATATTAAAATGCCCTGAATGTACATAAAATATTGTAGACAATAGGTACGTTACAAAATTTGGTTTAGTAACTAGTACTCTAAATAACTATTAGAAATAACACTTTATTTTGAAACTTGTTTATTCTCAGGAAATTTGTTATCTAAACTTTTGGGGAGACTGTTTTAAAACTACTGAGACTTTCACGGCCGGCGTTTATACTATAAAATTTAGATTCCGGGGTTATAGGCCGTGGTCCAACGGTTCACACGACGTTTCGCCCATAATTTTGTTGGGCATCTTTAAGGGAATGTTGACCTCTCACCGGCGGCCAGAATGAATACAGGTGCGTGATCCTCTTTAAGCGCCTCACCATTTGCTAAGGTTCGCACCGTTGACCCAAAATGGCGGACGGAACTAGATCTCGTACCTCCGATTCACCTTTTCGAGTGCCAATGGCGTAAGGGATCGAAAAGATGAGCTTCGGCACTTTGCTGCCCAATATGCTTTGGACCTCATATTAGTTTCGGAAAAACAGTTGCCTCCTGGCATATTTTCCGCCTACCTGGCTATGTTTGTCATCTAAGCGACCGGGTGCTCTGCCCTGGTGGTGGCATAGTGTTGCTCGTGAGACAAAACATGGTCCACAAACCCAGCCCTACTCTCCCTGAAATCTCTGTATGCTGAACTCCGAGGAGCGGAGGTTGTAATAGTCTCTGTGTATCACCCATCCGTTAGGACGTTCATATCCTCTAACTACCAATCCCTCTTCGCCCTTCATTCTTGCGTGATCATCGCCGGGGACTTTAATGCTAAACATCAGCGTCGGTATTCGGGCCCCCGCGCAGATCCCAGAGGCAATGCAATCGTTCGCCTGATAGGGATCCCCAGCTGAGAGAATTGGGTCCTGGCAACCCACACCCATCCGTAAGGCCGAGGACTAGCGTCTGTCATCGACTTTGCGATCATCAAGCACTACCCTTACCTTCTCACGCTCACTTCACTCACAGCGCTTCATACCGACCACAATGCCGTGTTGGCAGAAGTCAACACCTGGGTTGCCAGCCACGACTTCTCAGGTCACTTCAGAGAAATCAATATTGTGAATGCGTAAAGGATTGCCTCAGCGCGTCAATCCCACCCATCCCCAGGATCACCGACATACCTACCTTGGAGACAGCAGTCCAAACCTTCACAGTGGTACGAAGGTTCATAACCCCCACCTCCTCACACAGAGGTCCTAACTTTCGACCTTGAACTCCTCATTTGGTGCTCCTGGACAGCCTGCAGACTATTTCAGCGAAACCCGACGCCACACAATCGAGATCTTCTATGGCGCACCGAGTGCAAACGTGGCAAGCCACGATGGCCGTTCAAATCTGGAGGGTGGCGACGTCTGCAGAATCGCAAAAATCCCCCGACGCCAACGAAATCAATACCACTCCCCTCTTCAAGGCAACCAAGGTGTACACGAACCGCAAGCCAAAGCAAATGTGCTTGCGCATTACATTTAGGACACCTGAGGCCGAAAGAATATCCTCAAGACATCACTTTTATTGCCCACGCTAATGAGGAAATTGACGCTACCTGCACCTTCAGCTTGATGAAGCGGAAGATCCCCTCTCAATCACCCACCCTGGTGAATTCTAAGGCGCACTCCGGCATCTCAATACCAAAAAGGCTTGTGGGCAAGGCAGGCTGACACCCGCCATACTAAGCAACCTTCCTTTCAGAGCAGTGCTGTTTCTCACCAAGGTGTTCAATATGTGTCTCACTTGGCTCACCTACCTCGCGAGTGGAGGGTGGCACGGGAGGTGTGCTCTTGAAATCTGGAAAGGATCTTCCAGCTACCGCTCCATAGCCCCCTTCCAACCCTCTCGAAGGTCGCCATAGCTGACTAACATTCAAGCCATCCCACTGCCAGTTTGGATTTCGTCCTTTGCACTCAAGTACCCAACAGCTGCTGCGAATAGTGGAGGCTGTTGCCCTGAGGTTCCAGTATAGAGCTTTCACGCCAGTGGTGTCTTTGGAGAAGGCCTTCTCCACCATCTGGCATGAGAGACTCCTTTACAAACTTATCCAGCTTGGCTTACACAGCCAACTTATCCATATAATACACCGCTCTCTACACCAATGCCCCTTTTTAGTAGTGGTCGTGGGGAAAACATCCACACAGAAACCCCTATGATGTGGAGTGCCCGAAAGCTCTCTCTTATCACCCACCTTGTTTAACCTCTTCATGGCAGACTTCCCTATAGTGCAGGGCGTCAACATTGTTTGCAGATGACATTATGGTCTATCGCACAGACAGAAAAACTTGCGCAGAGCCTTCAACCTCCTACAGAGATACCTCCGACTCGTCCATGGACTGGTGCAGACAGTGGCGGATGTCCGTCAACCCGGGCAAGTCATGTTATTCTGTTTATCAGAAAACGCCTCCCCCCCCCCCCGCAGCCCAGATACCCAACTTTTATCAAGGCCAAAGAATATAGAGTAGGGAAACTCTATCCTAGGTGTCACTCTTGATAAGGGCCTAACTCTTCATGAATACGTGCAGGGAGCGGCGAACAGCGCGGGGGGTGGGGTGGTGGCCGCCCTATACCATATTCTGGCATCCCAAATGCCAGTTCACTTAAAGTTACGTATGTTCAAAGCGATCATAGCCCCTCTGATGCTCTATACCGATATGGGGAATGGCAGCAGACACCTGGTCAGGACATGGTTAAGTTATAGCAAGAATGGGTTCACATCTTACACACCTTCGGGTTGCCCTCGGCCCGCCAACTGCTCGTGTCGTGTGTCTTCTCTCTGGCCGAACCGGTGAGAAGTCAACTCTCCCTTGAAGATGCCTAACGAGGCTATGGGCGAAACGTCGGGTCGATCTTCATCCGTTGGACCACGGCCTACAAGCCCGGAATCTGCATTTAATGGTAGACTGTTTTAAGTTCTTCGTTTTGTTTGTTTCTTCTGGTGCGGTTACCCATCGAAATATTTTAAGCAGAGGAACTGTTTATCACGTTTTTATTGTGAATCTTGTTTTCCATAGCAGGTAAAAATCACCTATATTTCCTTGAATTAAAACAACCAGTTTTAGAAAAGGGTCCGTGTGGGCGTGTATATGTGTGAAAAGCATAACTTAAAAAGGAAAACTCAGATAAATAATAAAGCCCGGTATTTAAATTTAGCACCTTCCAAGGATGGCACCCGAAAATGTTCTGCAAAATGTCCCTATGTTCTGCATGGAAGATTTTTTTTCTTAAAAATTATTAACGATTTTGATAAAATCTATACATGTGTATATATAAATGAATCGTCGAAATGTATGTACGCCCATCACTTCCGAACGACTGCACCAAAGTGAACAATTCTTTTTCTGTTGTGTTTGTTATTGTCACGACCAAGTTTGTGGAAAAGAAAATGTTTAAAAATAGTACAAGAAGATTCTTAAAATCTCATAATATGAATAAAAACAGTGCCAAGGGAACGCATTTCGGTTAATAGCCGCCAGATAACAGTGGTACCACGGTTATTTGTTGCTAAATGGTCGTAGAACTGCTATATTTTCCCTCTCCATTCAATGTTAAGGTAACGCACCAGTTTATCGAGATAATGACGCAACGCAGCAGTGAAATTCAAATATATTTTTATATATTAACTGCCATTTCCTTTCTCCTATTGTTTAAAATAAAGAAGAAAGAAGCTTTCCTGTCGACAAAAAACAATAGCGTGTTATTTATGGATGCTCTTTAACTGCTGTGATTCTCAGCGTACCATTCTAAATTGGGCGTGAAAAACCGCTTAATTTTGCTCAGAGGCCTCTCTATCAGGCTTGAGGTTCTTTTACGTGCCGTAAATCTACGACACGGGACCAACGGCTTTACTTCCCTTCCGAAGGAAGCCATGCTAATTTTCTTGTCGACGAACACCTGGAGTAAGAACTTATTTATTGACCGCTAGATGGCCGAAGTAGTATTTTTCCTCCCCATTCAGTATTAAGATAACGCAACAGTTTATCGAGATAATGTCACAATGCAGCAGTGAAATTCAAATATATATTTTTACTTTCTCTAAACGTACTATGCACATAGTGTATAGAGAAGATAACCCAAAATTCGGTACCGAGATTTCACCGAAAATACATGTTTTGGGTCCCCCTGAATCCAAAACAAAAAGCATTTTTGGAAAAAAGTTCGTGTTCATGTGTGTATGTGTGTATGTGTGTGTGTCTATGTGTGTGTGTGTGTGTGTGGACAGCATGTCTCAAAAACGAAAAGCCTGTTGAATACCAAACTTGGCATTTAAGTTTGGTATCTTCTAAGGATGCGACACGAAGACTTTCAAGAACTACCCTTTACATGGAACTTTTTTCGAAAATTTTGTTTTTCTCAAAAATGGCTGTAACGATTTTGATTAAAATATCGCATATTAATGATGTTTACCTGACAAATAATATGTATATCTCGAATTTTCTGGGAATAGCCTCTGAAGACCACTTTATTCTGGATCAATTTTACGGAATTTTGTATATCTGCTAAACCGTAAGAGATGGACAAAAACTTGCCACACAAAAAACGTAGAGCACATTAAAACACACAATTTATGTTATATGTGTTATATTATATTTCTTAGAGTTGATTGTTTTTGAGATATTTCTTGTTTTTGATTTCAACTTTGAAAAACAATTTTTCTCATACAGGAAATTGCCAATTCCTACCCATACAAAGGAACTTCAGTCACATAGCAACCAGCTTTTGACTATCACTTTAACCTGTGGTACTCCCTTATTTCGGTTCTACTTACAAGGAAGCAAGTAATAAGACTGTTTCTGCTAATTTTTTCTCGATTAGCATGAAGTAAATAGAAGCATAAGCTTTTTAACAGTAATTTGTTACAGAGATGTAGAGAAAGTCATGAGAATGGAACACCTAAGATTTTTATGTATTAACTGTCCTTTTCTTACTCCTACCGTTTAAAATAAAGAAACAAAAATGCTTTCCTGGCGACGAACACCTAAAATACGTACTTATTTATTTGCCACCAAATGGCCTTAATACCTACTGCTCTATTTTTCTTCCCCATTCAATGCTAAGGGAATGTACCCGGTTATGGACTCAATGACGCAAGATAACTGTGAAAATAACGTATATTTCTTATGTATTAACTATCGTTCTCTTAGTCACGTCGTTTAAATAAAGAAATAAGTATATTTTTGTTGTAATTCTTTAAAATGAACAGGTTATAAACTATGCACATTACTATTAACCCTTCTTGGAATTTGAAAATGGCGGAGAAATGAAGGCATCCGTTTTAGGTTTACTTCCTATTGCAGATGTTGGTTATTTGACGTTATGTGGTACATGAACTAGCTAAAGAACATGATACCCGCGTCACCATCACACCGCAATTGGGGTGCTCTTAGTACATTTGATCAAGTAATATTTTGGGTTAAATGGAGAAATTTAATACACAAAGCTATCATCAAATAAAACCTTATCAATTGCCCAACCAGATCTACTTGCTCTTTAGTTATGTCATTGTTAGCCGTAAAAATGACTGTTTTGACATAGGAGAAAATGAAGAGGTGGAAAGCATTAGGAGTAAAGGAAAGAAAGAGATTCGAAAGAAGCATAAACGTTGCTTCATGACTTTCTCTTTAATGTAATGTATTACCTATGTCAGCGTTTTTCCGCTATTACTGTGATTATGCCAAAGACATCCTTGGTTGCTCACGCTGTTAACTGCATATGTCATCCTTTCCACACCATCTTATGGGTGCGCTGACTTCATCCTTTTCGCAATATCAACTATAAATGCTACATTGCGCAGATCATTGCCCTTTTCAGATGCAAAGACATTATTAGACATTGTTAATGGGCAAATTCCTGTTGACACTTCTACTGGCCTCATTTCGTTTCCATCAATTTTTTGTCACTTCACAGCGTCAAATTAATATCGAAAGTGTTCCCAAATATTGGTGCAAATTACAAAAACTATGCTTGGTTGAGCGAACGAGCCATTTTAGCAGCAACTAATAAGAATGTAGATGATTTGAGTATAAAAATTCTGAGTAAAATTGATGGACAAATACTTTCATTTAAGTCCATCAATTACATTAGCAATCCAAATGAAGTCGACGATGAATATGCTATGCAATCTCAATCAGCCGAAATTATGCAGTGGACAAAACACGCTGTTAAAAAAAAAATATGACAAATTTTATTTAAACTACTACAACATAAGAAAGTTCAAATGCGAGGATACACTTATTCCAAGATTATCACTAATGTAAACCGACTTTCCTTTTGATTAGGCGTGTTCATTTTCCGGCGCGCCTTGCATTCGCAATGACAATAAATCCCAAGGTCAATCGTTAGAAGTGTGTGGAATATGCCTTGAATTGTCGTGTTTTTAGCATGGGTAGTTGTACTTTGCGTGCTCCGAGAGTCGGCAAACCATCGGCGCTATTTGTTTTCTCCTTGGAGGGACATTTGTATATAATAAGGCATTACAATAAAGCTGTCAAATTATTTAATTGCAATTTTATTTCATTGCATGGTCGTACTGTAAACAGAAGATTTTGTCTGAGTTTTTGTCATTAGGTACATCACCCGTGCGAAGCCGGGGCGAGTTGTTAGTATCATGATATATTAAAGATATTTTAATGACAAATGATATGTATATCTAGCACCTAAAGCTCACTTCATTCTGAAGGACTTTTGCATAACTGGTAAACCGTAAGAGACAGACAAAAATTACTACTACGCAAAAATAGTAGATCTCTTTAAAGCAGACAATTTACACCAAACATATTTTTTGTAGAGTTAGCCATTTCCGAGATATTCCGTGTTATTGCTTTAAATTTTCCATTACTTATGTTTTTTCTCAAATGGGCAATTGCTATTTGTGTTTAAAGATCGTTATTAGTTTTCCCACCCTGGTCATGCAAGGAGAACTGAATTTCATTGCCTTACATAGAAACGCGCTCTTAAAAGATTTGACTTTCACTTTGACCTGGTGTATTCGCTTATTCCCCTTGTGCCTAAAATGAAAAATTAATAACTAATTCTGTTATATTGTTCGACTAAATGCATTTAATTAAAAACGCAATGCAAAAACGCAACTGCAACCTAGAGGAGGAAGTCTCTTCACTTTCAGGCATCCCCCATCCTAAACTAAAATAAAACGGTATGTGATAAAATATAATTGTTTCGCCTCGAAGGCAATTACACTACACATCCATTTATAAGTACATAAGTGTATGTTTTAACATTAAGTACATTTTTTCCCGTGTTGTATAATTAAGATATTCCATATTACATTTTCATAAACATGTTAAACAACATGTTAATTTTCATAAAGCTGTATATTATTTTTTTATTTGTTGTAGTAAGTTTCATTGCACGAGTGTTTTATAGATAGAATTTATATTACAAAGCGTGCTGCCACTATTGTGTTACTATCTCTCCTCCTTTGGTACCGTCACGTCAGCAGCCAATGGCAGGCCGTTTCGATTGTGGCCCAACATTTAGTAGTTAAGAGTAACCATAATACTTCCATGGTACCAATGATCAGCAGCGTGAGTTTCAGTGTTAAGTTTGGATTTGGTTAGTTTGGTGTTTTGTGGAAAATAGTTCTGTTGGATAAGCGTAAGATGTTTAAACTGTTGTGCCTCCTTCTATGGAAGAATTACCTCACAGTGAAGCATGCCTGGCATTTCTTTGGTGTATGTCTTTTTTGTGAAATAGCATGGTTCGTTATAATTCATAGGGACGTTTGGAAGCAACGCGATACAGTTTCACATCCTGCTATTCCTCTGGAACTAGGCTCTATCAGTGAGCGACCTATTCATATATTTTACTCGCCTTCAACTAACTTTACGGACACACTTTTAAAACGGGTTAGTAACGGAGTGAGCAACGGTGTTGTCCAAATCCATTCATACGAAAACTTTCAGGAAATGTTTTACGCAATTTATAATCAACACCTAACAGGTTATGTTGTAGGAATCAATTTTACTCATCCTGGAAATGACCTTCCAAAAACACTTTACTATGAAATATGGGAGGTTTTCAACGTCAGCAAAGGCTATCAAATAAATGAAAGAACCGTAAAAATACGAGGTGAACTTTCAAGCTGCAAGAGAATCATTTGCATTCAAGGAGCAATTGATAAAAGTTTCATTGACCAAGTGACAACAGCAAACTCATATAGGTTTATCGCAACATCCATTCCCCTTTCGGTAGCTGATACATGTCTGCAGAATTTCTTAGATGATGTTAAATTTACTTTGATACAGCAAAATGCAGCCCTATCTTTATTTACTTTCCTTATAGTTATAATTGTTACCAGAGAGAGGGCCAAAGGCGCGCAAAGGTTGATGATAAGCGCAGGAATACCCTCATGGAGCAACTGGATCTCATGGTTAATTACTTCCTTTATTATAGAACTAATTCCATGCATGGTGACATCAATTTTCCTGTACTTGGTATATATAAATACCAAGGCAAACTTAATCCTAATCTACTTACTCATTACAATGTACTGTTTAGCCAGCAAATGTGCTTATTTCTTTGTAATATCCATCATATCTCAACAGGACTTTGCAAGATTTGCTTGCTGTATCTTGTGGCTTTTATCACATTGGCCACTCTTAATGATGAAAAATAATTTTACATTCAAATTCTTTACTTCATTTATACCTCAAATGGCAGTTATTTGGGGTTATGTTGAGTTGGAGGAAATGGATGAGAAATCATGTTCAGGTAAAGTTAGAAGTGTGGTAAATTGGTCACTGAGTGCTACCATAATTTTTCTTTCAGTAGACAGCATTATTTATGTATTCTTAGCTTGGTTTAATGATGTCTACTTTAATGGTTGTTTTGGTAGAGAGTTTCCCATGCAACAATCGGAGAAACAGTCATCTCATGCTGATGTTTTCAAACAAACAATAACATCATCTGTAATAGATGAGCCTGTTATATCTGTTAAAGGCCTGATAAAAAGGTATAAGAAAATCTACCCAGGCAAAATTATTATAAGACTTGCATTGACAGATATCAACATGGATATTTTAAAGAACGAAGTGATTTTTATTCTTGGCTCAGATCAGGATGGATTGTCAACATTGATATACACAATAATTGGATGTGTGAGTCCAACTAGTGGCAGTGTGACTGTGAATGGAATGAACCCTAGGTACTTCTGGAACATAGGACGCTATGTAGGGATTTGTCTTGAAAAACCACTTTTCTTTTCTGATCTTACTCCTAAGGAAAACCTCATGTTCTTCAGCATATTTCGTGGCAGTTCCATTAAGCATGCCACTGAGGAGGCCAACATGATTATGCAAAAGTTGAACATTAAGAAAACTGCATATAAACATTCTAAAGCCATGCATAAAAGGATGTGTATAGGAATGGCTTTAATTGGGGCCCCTCCAATATTAGTACTAGATGAGCCCACTGCTGGCCTGGGCGCTGATCGAAGGAAAGATGTCTGGAATGCTATAGATTTATTTAGCCACAAACACACTGTTATCATCACTACAAAGAATAAAGATGAAGCTGATTATTTGGCAGATAAAATAGCATTACTTCATCAGGGACGTATACTCGCATATGGAACTAATGTTTGGCTTAAGCGACATTTTGGTTCAGGATATAACCTCTCTTTAAAGAGAGACAATGTTAAAAATATTGAAGCTGTATCAAAAGTGGTTCAAAATGTTGTGCCTGAAGCGAAGATAGTAAACACCTATGATATGCTCTTGACATATAATATCCCATATGAAAGAAGAAATAAAATTGTT
The DNA here is from genome assembly GCA_030762935.1 of Hymenopus coronatus. NCBI lineage: Eukaryota > Metazoa > Arthropoda > Insecta > Mantodea > Hymenopodidae > Hymenopus > Hymenopus coronatus. The sequence continues at coordinate 16,951,340 of CM060895.1, forward strand.
GCAATGATAAATGTCTTTGAAAAAAGAGGAACTGAGCTGGGAATACTTGGTATATATTTAGATTTCACTTCTCTGAATGAAATTTATAAAACAATGTCTTTCTCTCCCACTTATTCATTAATTAATCATCCATTTGGGAATATAAGGTTAGAGGATAAACTTTGTGATAAACCAGAGATTATAAGAAAACAAATAAGGGCTCTTATGGGAAAGAAATTTCTCTATACTTATCGGTTTGTGTCAAAGTGGAAATATCTTGGTTTGACAACATTCTTGGCTCATGTTGGTGGATTCATTTTGTTTAGTAATGATGTATATTCTTTTGACAAAGAAGAGTTTGGTATAAAAAAGTACAAGGATATAATAGCAGGCTACATAGTATTAGGTAATGTGTCACAGAGTTTGATAGAAAGCTATAAGAATGCCTTGTCAACAATAACTAAAACATTAAAAAGAGAATTCAAATTCAGTGATATGATAAACTTTCCGATTGGCATTGAAATCAGAAATAATAAAGGTATCTTGGAAATGAATGCTTTATATGGACCATGGGTTGGAGACATTTGTTGGAAATCGGTAAATGTTGCAACCAATGCTGCCTTACGTTCTATTGATCCCCAGTTCAAGATTGTTATGGAAAAACGAGTATTTGACATCTTCCTCATTCACAATAGGATAATAGAAGCACTTTTGTTCTCTTGTTTTGGATTTATTGTTATTTTGGCATACTTCCCATTGTTGCCTATGGTGGAAATTCAGCAGAAAACAAAACAGATGCAGTGTTTGTCTGGCATCACAGATGCAATGTATTGGATGGTGTGCTTCTTTATGGATTTATTTCTCTATATAGCATTTGCCTGTGCTGTGGTAGCTATGATTGCATATGTAAATGATCATGTAGAAATCTGGGAAGTAATAGCAGTCTTGGTGCTATTCTTTATCTTTGGTTTATGTGCCATACCTATCACATATATACATGTGTTTCTGTTTAATTCATATGTAGAGGTGGTAACATGCATTGTAGTGCAATATGCTATATGTGTGATTATTCATTTAGGTTTCCTTGATTATCAAAATGCTTTAGCCATGAAAATCCTGAACTATTATCCAATTTTTGGCCTTATCTCTGCAGTGTTTAAGCTATATATGCAAATGACTGAGAATATGTGTGCGAGAATAAAGTTAGAAACAGACTGTACTGCAAGCAGTGAACCTTGCTGCAGGTTTCCTTGTACTGACAGAAACTGTGACGCTATCAAATCATATTTTGCCTTCAGTAGCATGGAAAATCCACATGGTATTGGTGATTCACTCCTCAGTTTCAGTATAGGTTCTGTTTTTGTGACAATCTTGGTTATTATGCTTTACTTTGAAGTTTATCAAAAATTTTTGTATAAAATTGTACGAAAAATCTGTTTCAAAGAAAATCATAAGTTTCTTGAAGATTCAGAACTAAGTGGTGAGGATGTATTGGCACATGCATTGTCATATCAGAAATACAACAGTAAATATCTTCTGGCAGTAGACAATGTTACCAAGATATACAGAAAAGGCTGGTGTTCAGTTAAACATTTCCCAGCAGTTGAGTCAGTCAGCATGACTGTTGAAAGAGGTGATTTTTTTGCAGTTGTAGGTTGTAATGATGCAGGGAAGACTGTCTTAGTTAATATGATTGTTGGACAGGAGCTTCCAAGTTTTGGGAGGATAAGATTATTTGCCAAAAGCGTAGGTTACTGTCCTCAGGAAGTTAAGTTGCTTTCTCTTCTCACAACTCATGAGAACTTGAAGTTCTTTGCCGCCATTCGTGGTTTAACGAAGTATCACCAATTTTGCGAAGTGGACAGCATGTTAAAGTATTTTGGACTTTGGGAAAGTAGAAATAGATTTGTTTCAGAGTTGACCAAAACTCAAATGAGCGTACTAGGAGTTGCTGTTGCTATGATAGGTAAGTGCAAAATCTTATTCTGTATAGGGGGCCCAATCTGTGACATTTCAAAATTCCATTCTTCTTAAGCAATTAGCATATCCAGAAAATTCAAGATATACATTTTGTTTGTCATAAAATATTCTAAACATAAGGTATTTTAATCAAAATCATTACAGCCATTTTTGGGAAAATCAGAATTTTCGCAAAATGTTCCATGTAAAAGATAATTGGGGGTGGAGGGATTTACTTGAAAATCTTCATGTCATATCCTTGGAAGGAGCTCAACTTAAATACCAAGTTTGGTATTTAACCGACTTTTCGTTTTTGGATTATGCTGCCCAAAGACAGACACACACACACACACACATCTTAAGGTGTGACAGCATAACTCAAAAATGAAATGTCAATTAAATATCAAATTTCAACATTTTACAATGATTGGAGACAGGTTTTAAAGAAAATTCACCTACTTCAGGGTACAATTTATGGGCACAGATTTTTGAAAATTATAATTTTCTCAAAATGGCTGTTATGGTTTTGAATAAGGTACTATATGTTTAAATCAATTTCATGACAAATATAAGTATAGATAGTTTTCTGGGAATAGCTTCTGAAGTCCTCTTCATTCTGGATGGTTTCTGCATAATTGATTAACCTAAGACATAGACAAAAACTTACTACAGAAACGCTAACATATCTCATTGAAAATTTTTTTTTTGTTAATTGTGAAGATAACCATTTTTGAGATATCCCTTTAAAAATTCTTGTACTTTCCTCTATTGTTGCTGGATAAGTAAAGAGAATGGCATTTCAATGCCATCATGTATCAACCACTTTTTAAAAATTGACTGTAGCTTAAGCCTAGTTTATTCCCATATTCCATCAAGCAAATATGATTTATACAAGTGTTTATCTGGATTAACATAAAGTAAACAGAAACACAAGCTTTTTAGGAATAATTTGATGAAGAATGGGTAGAGAAAATGTAGTACATAAAATTTTTACTTTCTCTACCAACTTTGTGCTTACAATGTGCATACATTGTATTAGCTGGAGAAGGTATTGCACTCCACCCAAAAATTCAATGTCAATATTTCACCAGGAATATATGCTTTGAGGTCTCCTGAATCCAGAAAAGGCATTTGTAAATGAATTTTTGTGTGTGTGTATCTGTGGACAGCATAGCTCAAAAACTAAAAGACCATTAAATACCAAACTTGGTATTAATGTTAAGTATCTTCCAAGAATGTGACTTAACGATTTTTAAAAAAATCCCCACACCACAAGCTACTCTTTACAAGGAAACATTTTTGAAAATTTTGTTTTTCTCAAAAATGGCTCTAATGATTTTAATTAAAATGCGTTATATCAAAGATATTTACATGACAAATAAAATGTATATTTTGAATTTTCTGGGAATAGCCTCTGAAGACCTCTTTATTCTGGATGAGTTTTGCAGAATTTTGCATAATGTAAACAGTATGAGATAAACAAAAACATAATACACATTAAATGTAGATCTCATTAAAAAACATAATTTATGTTATATACATTTTTCTTGTAGAGTTGCCTGTTTTTTTAGATCTTCCTTGTTATTGGTTTCAGTTTTAAATTACCTAACTTTTCTCAATTTGGGCCATGTAAAGCGAACCAAATCTCAATTATTTCACATAGTGACCAGCTTTTAAAAGATTTGACTATTGAATTGGCATAATTTATTTCCTTATTTCTCTTCTACTTATAAGGAAGCAAGTTATAAGAACAGTTCTGCTAATGTTTATCTTGATTAGCATGATGTAGATAAAAGAATAATCTTTTGTAAGAATAGTTTGTATTTGAAACCTCTAGTGAAAGTATGGAACTTATCAGATATTTTACTTATGCTGTCACATGTTTAAACATTTTTATAACTTTGCTTTTATTTAGAGTATCTTAAAATTGATATTTCTAGTGAAATATCCATACTGAATTTTCTGGCAGAATATAATACCTTCTCTACTTCATATAAGTAGCAGAGAAGATAAAAATGTAGGGATTGAATCTATTTTGAATAGTCCATGAAATCACTTTTCATTGAGTTTTGTATGTCTAGGAAATCTTAAAAGATACACAAAGCTGGGTGGAAATCTTGCAGGAAAAATGTAGAGGTCATTAAAATGCACTTGTACAAAATACACTTTTTAAAGTGTTAGCAATGTTTTAAATAATTCACATTTTTCAGCTTTTTCCCCATTATCATGTAACAAAATTGTCGAAAGTCTGCAATTTTAGTTTCTTTTCCATAATTCCTTGCTTAACTGATTAATTTATTTATTCAATTAATCAAAGTTCATTGATATAGGATAAATTAAGTTTTTAGAAATGAAGTATTCATAGACATGAAGGAGAGCCAATATACTGGGAACTGGCTGTGGAGTGTTTTTCCTGTCCACCATCAACGCTTGTGTTTGCGGCTGTCCTATAAAGGAGCAAATGCAACCACATAACATTTTTAAAACTAGTTTTAAAGTCTTTACTTACCAACTTTATTAAAGAAATGGTAAAACTGGCCACCATTGTCATCCTTACATTTTTTGCATCTCTTTAGAAAACTCTTCTTCACTCATCATAGTTCACATTGAGAAATGCTGACAATTTTCAGGTGTTTATTTTGTTTTAATTCTGTTGGGGTTTGTCTTGCAAACAGGTTGTGTGAAAAAACAATTAAATCAATACCAGTTGACCATAACTGTTGTCTATACTATGAATCCTGGGACTTAAAAGTACTTACAGCATTGTAGGTCGACATTGGGGTTGTCATCTCAAAATAATTTGTGATCACCTTGTGGTTTAGCAGGAAACATGCGGGTCAGTTGAGAAATTCAATACTATGCCAGCATGTTGCCATGGTAGCTCAGTGGTTCAGCAACCAGCTAGAGACCACGAGACCCTGGTTCAAATCCTGGCTATGGCATTCAATTTTGCAGTCTGACTCTACCTACCTAATACCTTAGGTCAGGTTGTTGTTATTAGCAAACTTGTCTTGAAAATTTTAGCATGAAGCTGCTACTGCTTAGTCTGACCTTAATTTTCCTGTTATGGTGGTTAACTCTGGGCTCACACGGTGTTTCATTTTCAGTGATCTCTTCCTTGTTTTGCTTTGCAGCACATCAACTATCTAGTGAGCAGTAGCTATTCATGGCTACACTCAATTGTTTCACATTGCATCTGCCTTTTTGAGACTGAGCTTCATTTTAGTGTAGCCTGTTTACTTTTCAAGGTCAAAATTTATCTCTCATAGTTATGAATTGTACATTTCTAAGCTTGGCATTCTCTTCTCAGAATAATAATATCTCCATTATCTTTATTTGTTATTTTCTCTCTATTACTTTCTGTACCTCATACATTGAATATGGTAAGTAGGGAAAATGTTGCACTACACTCAAAACTTTGCATGTGTATGTGTATGCATAAGACAGAGAGAGATTTTGTTGTTGTTGATAGTGTTTAGCACTCGCTGTTACTACTATGGCACCGCAAGCTGTGACACTGATGATACTTGAAGATGGAGCCCTGGTGGAATGTGATGGTGGGGGAAACAAGAAAACCCACCCTGTGCCATTTTGTCCAGCACAAATCTCACATGCTGTCACTTGGGATCAAACCTGGGCTATCTAGGTGAGAGGCGAGTGGTCTGGCCACTTGGCCACGTTGCGGCCAGAGAGAGAGATACAAATGAAGACTAAAAAATATGTATATATTCCCACCCCAAATCACCTCACATTGACAATGTTTTTATATTTTGTAAAAATTTAAAATATTTAGATTGAAATTTCTGGAAATAGCCTGTTAACTCCATTTGTGTGATTTTGAATAACACAAAAACCATTTCAGATAAAAACTTCATTGGTAGGAATTGTATTAACTCTTTATTTAATAATTATTTTAGATATGTTTAGTTGTTGAGTCAGCATTTTCTATGGTATCCATTATTATGGGTTTTATTTTTTCAATAACTTTGTAATTTTTTAAAAATAATGTCACTAACTAATTCTCAGAATGTTCTGGAAAGTATAATGTATTTCAAGGCTAGCATAATAAAATGTTTTGAACACATGGCTATCAATTCAGTTTTCTGTATCCCCCTTGTATTTAAAGTGAAATTATTTCTGCATAGTTTTATATCAATATCAAATGGATAAAAAGATATACTTTGTAAGTTTAGTTTGTAGAAACCAATAATAAATTGTGGGAAGAGAAAGCATCATTTCAGATTTTTTTTGACAATTTCCACAGATTGGGCCCCTTAATTATAGCAAGTGTCTATTTTAAAAAATAGTTATTATATTTGTATTTGTGTAGGAGACCCTGAGTTTATCATTATGGATATATCAAGTACAGGATTAGACCAAATTATCAGACGGCAAATTTGGGGGACCATTCGTCAGATTCAGAAACCGTGGCAAGGCATTATAGCAACTTCAGACATTTTGGAGGAGAAGGAAGGAATCTACACCAGGCTTGCTGCCATGAAGGATGGCAGATTCTTGTCCCGTGAGAATTGGAAAAAAATACAGGATGAAGCTGATGGACTCATTCTTAAAATATATGTTAATATGAGCCCATACAACAAAGAGAAAACCAATTTAATAATGGAAGCCATTGAAAAAAAGTTTCAGGACAAATTGGAGCTTAAACTGCAGAAGAGAAATCTTCTTGTTTATAATATCATAGGTATAAGTGTTAAAACTTCAACTTTAGTTAAAGGTATGATGAAGTTAAGTAAACAATTTGTTGAAGTAGAGGATTTCAGCATTCAGAAGTCAAGTATTTTTTATTAAGTATTAAATGAATAAATATGCTGCATTCTTTGAAAAATATTTTTCATTACAGCTGTAGTGCATATTGCTTTCTCTACTGCATTTATATGTGTAGTGGTATTGCATTCCATCCAATAAGGAATGTTATCATAAATTCAGGTTTTGAGATGTGTGTGTGTGTTTGTTCCATGCCCGCTTTTACTACATATGGCACCACATGTGATGATACATGGAATGAAGAAGGAGCACTGGTGGAATGTGGTGGCAGGAGAAATCAGAAAAAAACTGCTCCTGTGCTGCTTTGTCCACAACAAATCTCACATGCCTGGTATCGAGCCCGGGCTGCCTTGGTGAGAGACTGGTCTAACCACTCAGCCACGTTCATGTGTGTGTGAGAGAGAGATAAATTGGGTGTTATTCGCGGATGCTCATTAACTGTTGTAGTTCTCAGCATCCATTCTAAATTGGGCATGAATACTTAACATGCCATATATTTGTGACATGGGACCAGCTAGTTTGCTTTCCTTCAAAGGAAGCCATGCTAAGGATTTGTTTATGTGAGAATAAATAAATTCCAAATAAAAGTTGATAACATAATACTTTCTAGGTGAAGGATACTTTGTAGGTGGTATTTACTTGAAATCTTTAAGTTCCATCAGAAAATGCCAAAATTAAATGCCATATTTGGTACTTCAGTAACTTTTCATGTTTAAGTTATGCTGTTCACAGGCACTTTAACGATTCCGCTATTCCAAATCCCGATGCTGCACATGACTTGATAAAGAAATTCCGTGAAACCAGGGCACGATACATCAAACAGTGGCAGACCTCCAATTTTAACGGCAGAAAAATTTACGAAATGCCGGATATAATGTTGCGTAAGTAGTCCTACGAAATTATAACACGAAAATTATCACAAGAGATCAAAGTGTTTCACAAGGCATTTATATCCCTAAAAAATTTGAGTGAATCACGAATTAAAAGAAAGTGGCTACAAACACAGACTGAGGTACTGTGAATAGTTCCAGAGATTTATAAATTGACATGGACTGACGTTTTAAATGAAAAATTCTTTACGGGAGAATGTTTTCACCTATCTAATATGTAAATTCTCAAAATTCACGGGCTTGATCTTCAACAAACGAATATTTCATTATAATGTCAAGCCCAGAGCCACTTTAATCCAATCGAACTGATTTAGGCTTAGGTAAAGGAGTATGTTGCTGCTAAAAACAAGAATTTTACCATAAAAGAATTGGAAAGATTCATATTGGAGGGAATGAAAAAAGTGGGTGCAGAAAATTGGAGGCGAGCAGTGTGTCACGTTGAAGAGTTCAGAAAAGGCCAATGAAACTGGCGGAGTTCTAGACAGTGCAGTGGATAGTTAAATTACAACTTTGGAAAACAGTTCAGATTCCAGAAGTGACTGGTAGTAATAGTGCAGCAGACCAGGAAGGAATACGTCGCTTCCAGCTGATTGTGATAGAGGTCGTCTACTTTGATTGGTGAATGCAAGACAGCTCATGACCATTGCTCAGCTCCTTTTTGTAGCTACTCATCTTCATGCATCATTCAGTGCATAAGGCGCGCAGTTCAATTGTGACTATATGTGTTGCCCACATATTATGAAATTCGTAAAGTGGCGGGGGTTAAAGATTTTCTTGTGTGTGAAGTTATTAATTTATCCCCACATTAAAATATATTGTCAGTAGAGGAATCTTTTTTCTATGGCGTTGCAAGTAATACTCTCTCAGAATTATATATCTTTTACAGCCAGTAAATAACGAGTTGTGAAGTTGGCGCTAGCATTCCATTTCGTAAATACATTAAACAATAAGGCGGTGTTTAGCAGCCGTAGGAGTGGAAGTGTCGCCTTCCGTGGTGTAATGGTTATCATGCTTACCTCATATACTCAAGGTCGCGGGTTCAAACCCGGCGGAGGACGATGTAAAAATCCTTAGCATGGCTTCCTTCGGAAGAGAAGTTGGTCCCGTGTCGTAGATTTACGGCACGTAAAATAACCTCAAGCCTGGTAGAGAGGCCTCTGAGCAAAATTAAGTGGTCTTTCACATCTAGTATAGAATGGGACGCTGAGAACCACAGCCGTTAAAGAGCGTCCATAAATAACACGCAATTTTTTAAATTGATTTTTGTTTTCTGTATACTTATTTTGCACGTTATTTTGGTTACCTGCCATTTCATTTGAAGTTAAGGTAAACATTAAAAGATGAACCGTAATTACGATGGCATGTGGCGATTTATGCCCTTTATCTGAACATTCTTGGCACTTTAAAGTGCATGCAAGACGGGCTGAAGTAACAAACGGCTTCCCTTTCATCGTTTCCTTGTTTCGCTCTATTTTTACTTTCTCTAGCCCCGTATGTACAATGTACATAGGGTTAGAGAAGTTTTGTATTCCACCCAAAAATTCGATGTCGAGATTTCACAGGAAATATATGTTTTAGGACCCACTGAATCCAAAAAAAGAATTTCCAGAAAAAGGTCCGTGTGTCTTTGAACACGATAACTCAAAAACGAAAAGTAGCTAAAATACCAAACTTGGTATTTAAGTTCAGTATTTTCCAGGAATACGACACGAAAATTTTTAGAAAAATCCCCCCACCCCAAACTACTCTTTACATGGAACTTTTTTCGAAAATTTTGATTTTCTTAAAAATGGCTCAAACGATTTTTATTAAAATATCATATATATTTAAGATATTTACCTAACAAATAAAATGTATATCTTGAATTTTCTGGGAATAGCTTCTGAAGACCTGTTTATTCTGGATGAATTTTGCTTAATTTGGCATAACTAGTAAACCGTAAGAGATACACAAAAACTTACTATACAAAAAATGTAGGTCTTGTTAAAATACACAAGTTATGTCATATACATTTTTCTCGTAGAGCTTACCGTTTTCGAGGTATTCATTGTTATTAGTTTCAGTTGTGAAGTACTTATATTTTTCTCAGACGGGAGTGTGCGGTTTTCTTTGTTCTACTCCTGGCCAAGAAAAGATGGGATTTGTAATGACAATCGCATAACGACAGCTTTTAAAACATTTGACTATGGCTTTAACCTTGTGTATTCCCTTATTTTTTTTTTTTTTTTTCCTACTTATAAGGAACTAAGTAATAAGAACATTGTGCTAATGAGTACTTCGATTAGCAAGATGCGGAAAGAAGAATAATCTTATGTAAGAAGTTTTGTAGAACAGCTAGAGAAAGCCATGTGAGTGTAACACATAAGATTTTTATATTATCGCAACCTAATGTATGCACAGGCCGCAGCGTGGCCCAGTGGTTAGACCACTCGCCTCTCACCTAGACTGCCCGAGTTCGATCCCAAGCGACCACATGTAAAATTTGTGTTGGAAAAAGCGGTGCAGGGGCGGGGTTTCTCCGGTTTCCCCCACCACTGGTGCTCCATCTTTATTCCAGTGTCATCGCCTGTCACAAGTAGTAAAAGCGGGCGTAAAGTATGCACATGTCAGCTGAGCACATGGTGTTCAGTTTGGCAACGTAGTGAGGTAGTTAGGAGAGACACACGATTTGAAATCACAGGGCGGAAATGATTAACGGTTTGCTGAAGCACGTTTTATGTCCAGTCGCCATCTTACGATCTACACACTACTATGTATTCCATACGCAACATCTGTCAAATTAATTGTTTTTGTAACTTTTTGAAGTAAAAAAAACAAGGCACAACGAAAGCGGAGAGGTCTGTAATTGAAGGGATGTTTAATATAATCACATTTTCGGTCTGTCAGAAGTTATTGTTGATAAATTGGTATTATTGCAGTATACATTGCGGTAAGATCAAAACCATTCTAATTTCTTGGTCTAAAACTGAAGAAGGGAAAAATATCAGATTTTGACCAAACCTTTTTGTTTGTCTTCCATGCCTACAGCCATTAATTCCACAACATTAACTTGTAAATAAATGCACACCAAAAATATCTGAGATTATCCCAAAGATTATAATGATTTTCACTGTGGACTGCATCTATTGTATTCCAAGACCGAGGAACACGTCCCCTAATCTCACGGTTCTGGTATCATAAGCACATAATTTGATACTAATTATTTCTCGCAATAGCTGCTAAATAGGCCAATTAGCAAGAGGTTTCTTATACACCGGAGTGACTCCGAGGCACGGCTCACCAAGAGCTACCGCCCGGCCGCTGCGTCCCCCATCTCGGTCCATTACAGACGTCATGGGTGGATACACCGGAATAGGTTGCCAATTTTGTCTGAGAATTATCTTTACCCCAAATTTCTCAACGGTCTTTCCGAATTGGAAATTTAAAATCTAATAAACTATACAGAATCGTTCTGTTGATAATGTATAACATATTTCACTAAGTATACCACCGAAAAATCACTTAAATAAGTACTTTAACTTGTGTATTGAAACGAATTTCCTTTTCCTTGTTTATGCTTCTGCTATTCGAGAAACTACAAACATCATACACGAATTGATTATTATATGCTTTAAAGCTTGCACTTTATATTTATGGCTTAATTGAAATTTAACACCACAAAATAACTTAAATAAATTCAATGACCTGTGTATTAATACACTGGCTTTTTTTTACTATTGTATAAGAAACCCCAACCAAACACTACACACGTATTTATAATTATATTGTTTTAAAATCTAGAATCCAAATGTACTGCTTAATTGACACTTAACACCACAAAATTTTATTTTTGGGTCCACATTTAACGCACAAAAGCTGTACTCATCTCAGAAATGTAGAATCAAAATATGGCGGCTTGACAAAAAACGTGTTTCACCAACCACAATGCATAAGATCAAATACGTGCAGATATACTACTGAATCCAATTAAAATACATCATGAACTTGGACTCAGTAGCATCTGTGCACATATTCGATCTCAGGCTCGCGCGTGTTTAGTACCTGGCGTAGAGCACTTCTCGATGAGACAAAGATCAAGATCTTAATGTAGTTCCTTGGATAACGAGTCGTCTCTCACGTCTCTTTGCTGTTTTTCATCAGGAAGTGATTCCGAATAAGAATACACTCAATGACTGTTCAGTGTCAGAGATGCCTCACAAGATATAATGTTCTTCATTACTTTTAGTTATAATGTATTTTATTCCAATTCTGTATAGCATAATCAATGCTGAACGAATCTAAATAAATTAATAGACTCAAAATTAAAGGATAGGGCATTTCCTATCTATTCTCTCTATATCTCTCTATATCTGTGTTACAAATAGCGGGATCTAGCAACAAAGCCGGTTAGAGCTCTGTTTTCTCTTTTTGACCGAAACACCGAAATGCTACCTTGTAATTAATTCAGGGAGTCTAACGGGTAAAAATTTTCACTTTTTTTTTTTTCCTTTTTTTAATTTACCTATATCTGACGAGTATTATTTATTGAAACAAGCACAACTCCCCGTATTTACGGGCTGCCAGCAAGAACAGAGTAAACCAGACAAATTATAAATGAACTATCAAAAGAAAAAAGTAGTAATAAACTTGAAGCTCTTCTATAAAGATAACGTAACATCGACAGCTGTCAAGCTCAATTGCAAGGTTCGACCCAGCCTTAAAGAATATACGAATAAGCAAGTTGTAGCCCAAGTCAAAGCCGCCGATATGACCAAAGATGTTGAAGGGGGCTATTCAAATGAAACAAATAGAGAGGGAGAGGAAAAACGATAGTTTGATGTTCTGTGGAAAATAGTTTTGTTTTTTCAAGTGTGTAAGAAGCTATTGTGCTAAAATGTTAAAACTATTGTGTCTCCTTCTATGGAAGAATCACTGTGTAGTGAAACATACCTTGCATTTGTTTTGTGTATGTACCTTTTGCGAAATAGCTTGGTTCGTGGTTATTCACAGGGACGTTTGGAAACAACATAAAATAATTACGCATTCTGCCATTCCACTGGAACTAGAATCCATCAGTGAGCGACCTATTCATATATTTTACTCGCCTTCAACTAACTTTACGGACACACTTTTAAAACGAGTTAGTAATGGAGTAGGCAAGGATATAGTCCAAATCAGTCCTTACGAAAATTTCAAGCAAATGTTTTATGCAATTTATAATCAACCCATGGCAGGTTATGTTGTAGGAATCAATTTTACTCATCCTGAAAATGACATTCCAAAAATACTTTCTTATGAAATATGGGAAGTTTTCAACATCAACACAACGCATCATTTAACTGAGCGAACGGTAAGATTGCGAGAGGAACTATCAAACTGCAAGAGAATCATTTGCATTCAAGGAGCGATTGATAAAAGCTTCATTGATCAAGCAGCAAAAGATAACAGATTTAAGTTTTTCGGAACCTCTCTGCCCATTTCGGTGTCAGATACATGTCTCCAGAATGTCTTGGATGATGTTGATTTTATCCTGATACAACAAAATGCAGCCCTTTCGTTATTAACTTTTCTCGTAGTTATATTTGTTTCCAGAGAGAGGACTAAAGGAGCGCAAAAGCTCATGATAGTCGCAGGAATACCCTCATGGAGCAACTGGATCTCGTGGCTAATTACTTCCTTTCTAATAGAGCTAATTCCATGCTTGGTGATATCCATTATCATTTATTTAATCTACATGAATACTAACGCTAGCTTCATGTTAATCTACTTACTCATTACAATGTACTGTTTAGCCAGCAAATGTGCTTATTTCTTTGTAATATCCGTCATATCTCAACAGGACTTTGCAAGATTTGCTTGCTTTGTCATTTGGCTTTTATCACACTGGCCCCTCTCTTTTAGGAGAGATGATTTTGCATTCAAGTTCCTTACTTCATTTATACCTCAAATGGCAATTATTTGGGGTTATGTTGAGCTTGAGGAAAGTGATGAGCGCACATGTGCCGGTAAAGTTAGAGATGTGGTAAATTGGTCACTGAATACTTCCATAATTTTTCTTACAGTAGACAGCATTATTTATGTATTCTTAGCTTGGATTATTGATGTACTCTTTAACGGTCCATTTGGAAGAGAGTTTCCCATACGACAGTTAAAGAAGCAATTAACTCAGACTCCTGATGCTTCAAAACAAGAAACAATAAAATCATTTGTAATTGATGAGCCTGTTGTCATAGCTATCAAAGGTCTGATACACCGGTATAAGAGTTATTCCTGGGGTGATATTCATGTAAAATTGGCACTGATAGATATCAACATGGATATTTTGAAGAACGAAGTGACTTTTATTCTTGGCTCAGAACAGGATGGAATGTCAACATTAATAAATACAATAATCGGGTGTGTGGGTCCAACTAGTGGCAGTGTGACTGTGAATGGAATGAACCCTAGGTACTTCTGGAACATAGGACGCTATGTAGGGGTTTGTCTTGAAAAACCACTTTTCTTTTCTGATCTTACTCCTAAGGAAAACCTCATGTTCTTCAGCATATTTCGTGGCAGTTCCATTAAGCATGCCACTGAGGAGGCCAACATGATTATGCAAAAGTTGAACATTGAGAACACTACATATAAACATTCTAAAGCCATGCGTAAAAGGATGTGTATAGGAATGGCTATAATTGGGGCCCCTCCAATATTAGTACTAGATGAGCCCACTGTTGGCCTGGGCACTGATCAAAGAAAAGATGTCTGGAATGCTATAGATTTATTTAGCCACAAACACACTGTTATCATTACTACAAAGAATAAAGATGAAGCTGATTATTTGGCAGATAAAATAGCATTACTTCATCAGGGACGTATACTCGCATATGGAACTAATGTTTGGCTTAAGCGACATTTTGGTTCAGGATATAACCTCTCTTTAAAGAGAGACAATGTTAACAATATTGAAGCTATATCAAAAGTGGTTCAAAATGTTGTGCCTGAAGCGAAGATAGTAAACACCTATGATATGCTCTTGACATTTAATATCCCATACGAAAGAAGAAATGAAATTGGTGCAATAATAAATGCCATTGAAAATAAAGAAACTGAACTGGGAATACTCAATATATACATAGATCGCAGTTCTCTGGATGAAATTTATAAAACAATGTCTTCCTCTTTCTCTTATTCATTAAATAATTATCCATTTGGCAATATAAGTATACAAGATAAACTTTGTGAAAAAAAGGAGATTGTAAGAAATCAAGTTAAAGCACTTATGTGGAAGAAATTTCTCTATACATATCGGTTTGTGTCAAAGTGGAAATTTCTTGGCTTGACAACATTCTTTGCTCATGTTGGTGGATTCATTATATTTAGTCATACCATACATTGTTTTAATAAAGATGAGTTCAGTATAAAAAAATACAGCTATATAACAGGAGGCTACTTGATTACAGGTAATGTTCCTCAGAATTTGATAGAAAGCTATAGGAATGCCTTGACAACAATAACTAAAGCTTTTAAGCAAATTTTCAAATTTTCTGATATGAACAACACACCAATTGGCACTGAAATGACAGAGAAGAAAGGCATATTGGAAATGAATGCTTTATATGGACCATGGGTCGGAGATATTTGTTGGAAATCAGTAAATGTTGTAACCAATGCTGCCTTACATTCTATTGATCCTCAGCTCAACATTGTTATGGAAAAACGAATATTTGACATCTTCCTCATTCACGATAAGATATTAGAAGCACTTTTCTTCTCTTGTTTTGGATTTGTAGTCATTTTGGCATATTTCCCATTGCTGCCTATGCTGGAAATTCAGAAGAAAGCAAAACGGATGCAGTGTTTGTCTGGCATCACAGATGCAATGTATTGGATGGTGTGCTTCTTTATGGATTTGTTTCTCTATATAGCATTTGCCTGTGCTGTGGTAGCTATAATTGCATATGTAAATGATCATGTAGAAACATGCGATTTAGTAGCAGTCTTGGTGCTATTCTTTATCTTTGGTTTATGTGCCATACCTATCACATATATACATGTGTTTCTGTTTAATTCATATGTTGAGGTGGTAACATGTATTTTAGTGCAATATGCTATATGTGTGATTATTCATTTAGGTTTCATTGAATATGAAAATACTTTTGCCATGAAAATCCTGAACTATTACCCATTTTTTGGCCTTATCTCTGCAGTGTTTAAGCTATATATGCAAATAAATGAGAATATTTGTGTGCGAATAAAGTTAAAAACAGACTGTACTACAAGCAATGAACCTTGCTGCAGTTTTCCTTGTGTTGACAACAGCTGCGACATTGTCAAATCATACTTTGCCTTCAGTAGCATGGAAAATCCATATGGTATTGGTGATGCACTGCTAGGTTTTGGCATTGGTACAGTTTTTGCGACTATTTTAATTATCATACTTGACTTTAATGAGGTTCGAAGACATTTACATAAAATTATAGGGAGAGTCTATTTCAAAGAAAATCTCAAAAGTCTTGAAGATCCAGATCAAAGTACCAAGAAAGAATTAGCTCATGCATTATCATTTAAAAAATACAACAATACATATCTTCTGGCAGTAGACAATATTACCAAGATATACAGAAAAGGCTGGTGTTCAGTTAAATATTTCCCAGCAGTTGAGTCAGTCAGCATGACTGTTAAAAGAGGTGATTTTTTTGCACTTGTAGGTTGTAATGATGCAGGGAAGACTGTCTTAGTTAATATGATTATTAAACTGGAGTTTCCAAGTTTTGGGAATATAAGACTCTTTGCTAGCAGCGTTGGTTACTGTCCCCAGGATGTTCAGCTGTTTTCTCTTCTTACAGTTCATGAGAACTTGAAGTTCTTTGCTGAAATTCGTGGTTTATCAACAGATAGTCAATTTTGTGAATTGGAGAGCATGATGAAGTATTTTGGACTTTGGGAAAATAGAAATAAGTTTGTCTCTGACTTGACCAAGAGACAATTAAGCAAACTGGGAGTTGCTGTTGCTATGATAGGTGAGTATAAAATCCTGTACTGCTTAAGGGGTCCAACCTATGACATTTCAGGATTCCATTCTTCTTACGACAACTTACCCTGAAGTTACGTACTAACTTTTAAAACTTGCATGCAATCAATCCAAAATTATTAGTGCATAACATGAACGTTATCCTAATGCACCATGCCAAATTTAATCCTTTTAGAGCAGATGTTGGTGGAAAAATTTGTGTTTAAATGTTTTTTAAATTGCATATTTAAAAAATTACCCATTTAATACACTTTTAGAGATTTGGTGCTTAGTGAATAACAGTGGTTAGAATAGTTGTACTTTTTTATTCTGCATTATGTTTACTTTGATAGTAATTTTTTTATTCCACAATTCGTTTTTTTTTTTTCCTCCATTTTTTAAGAAATTATTTAAGTTTTTATTATCTTTTGTTACAAAACTAAAAGACACATTAAAACTGGAATTGAGCATTATTTATTTGCCTTTCCTGGTAAGCACACTGAAAAAATAAATTGGATTAAAATTATTGTTTACATGTATAAAATGCAGTAAAATGAATGCACAGGCAGATTCACATTTGAATATTGTACAAATAAATGTTTACATATATTTACTATTGCTAGTCTTGAAATTCGCCAGCAACATGAGTCTGTTTGCTTCTGGCTTCCCTCCTTTCTTTTACATGCTTGAGCATGTGGAGTTTCTTACAGTAGCTTTCCATGTGTTTCTTTCCAATGAGTTAACTTAGATTCAATTGATGCTTATCATTTGTTGCTTTTTGTTATCCCATGTTGAATTCTGCAATTGTTGATATCACTGCAAAAAAAAAAAAAAAAAATGGAGACAATACTGTGACAACACGTTGCCGGCCATGTTTGCGGCCGTTCTCACGTTCGCAGAAGCCCTGGTGTGCAATAAACACAGGAAGAGTGGTCAGTAACTAGAAGCCTTGGAATGTGACACATCGGCGCAACAGACACGCGGCAGAAGCTTCTGTTTTTTAGTTGACATCATTCACGGCTGTATAAGGAAGAGTTGCAAGCAAGGAAAGTCAGTCTTCGACTACGAATGTTAGTACATAGTGGCGTGAGAGAGCAGTTAACTGTCTTTGCGTTGAAATGTCGAGTAATTTGTTGTGCAGCAGAGAATTAAAGACAATTATTTTGCAACTAATTTTGAAGTAAATAAAGACTTTTGCTACACTGATGTCAGGAACGGAATTTAACGCCAAAATAGAGATGGTGAAAAGTTTTTTGGCCATAATGAAGAAGATGGACCCAAAATTAGAAAACCGCAATGGAGAAAATAGACACGAAAATAGAAACGAAACCTGGAATGGAGAAGATGCAGATCGAAATGAAAATGGAGATGTCTACGATGAAGACGAAACAATCTACAAAAATCGGTGAACAACTGGCTGGCGTGAAGAAGGGTATAGAAGAACTTAGAAAAAGTGGAAGATCTTGGGGAAAAGATAGAAGAGCTTAGTCAACGCTTTAACGGCCTAAAAGACCTCGAGGATCGCGTTATATCGCGCTCGTCAAGCCACCCAAGTGCGACTTTCGTAGTCTTCCGCTGACAGTTCACCGCCGTCTCCCTATCTGTCCGCTGTGTGAGGCACATTTATCTGCTCAGCATGTGCTGCTGGAGTGTGTTGCTCTATCCGCTCTTCGAGCAACACACCAGCTTCCAGTCTCCCTTTCTGAGGTTCTTGAGGATGACAATCACGCGACAGATAGGGTTTTTAGCTTTTTACGCCAAGTGCCGTTTTTGAAATCGTTTTAATGTTTTGAAGATTTTATCGTTAGTGACTTCATCTCTCACTTTTAACACTGAGGGTTTGCTTTTACGGAGCTTTGCTTTTTAATTGTCGTGTTTGACCCAATTTTTAAATCCTTTTCAGCCCATTGATCTTCATTGTTTTAGTAATTTTAGCTCTTTTGCGCTTTCAGCACTGTGGGTTTACCTTTAGAGGGCTTTTCCTTCTAGTCTTCATGTGCAACCCAGTTTTATGTCCTTCTATGGCCATTGCCATATTTTTATATATTCTCAGATTTTAAGTGTACCGTTGGGCATATTTTATTTCCGACTTCGTTTTCCCCTTTGTTACTTAGGCGCATATGCTTTTTTATGGCGCTAATAACCTCGTAGTTGAGCGCCCTTAAGCCCCATTCATCATCACCACCGTCTCATCTCACAACCGATTGTAGCAGAAGAGGAAGTCGCATAGTCGATGGCCAACTTTCAGGGGCAGGCAACAGAAGTATTAAGTGCGGTACAGACGTGGGCGATGTCCGGAGACATTTGGGAGACACTCGAGAATCGTTTCGGGAACCATCGCTTGACTTGCAGCCCTTCGCAGTTTGCTTAAATCGAGGCTGCAACAGCCAGGGGAGACGATGCAGGAGTTCACCCTGGCGATCGAACATCTGATGAACAAGCTCTTGTGAACCTATCACCTAGTTACGTGTTTCAGTAAGCTTCCTACCCCTTCGTGGACGGGATGCGTGATGCTGAGATACTACAGCACTTGATGCTCGGCGACTTTAAAACGATCCATGAGGCGTTAACGGCATCACTTAGAATGTAGGCGGCCTAGACAACAGCTGTGCCCACCTCAAGAGAATTCTCTATGACGGAGAGAGAAGCAACCTAGAGACGACGACGACGACCTTCACGTGATGTGTGCCGGGGGTATGGGAGCAAACCATCTAGTGAAGGACTGTCCACACTAAGTCGACGAACAAGCGAAAAACGAATAAGGAACGGCGCGGCGAGGGACATGTCAGCCCCACCCCGAGTGAGGCTACGTGCCTTGGGCAGAAGATTGGAAGTCAGCCTCATCTCAGATGAATGGATACAAGGAAAACTGTGCTGGATACTTGTAGACACAGGTACAGCTGTGACTGTAAACAGACCTGACGTGGCAAAGGGCTTGCCGGCACATAAACCCAGTCTGCCGTTCCAACCAGTGACACTGTTGGGCAACATCTTACCTATGGAGACGGACACTGGAACAGAGCTTGTGAGCCTGTGGATGTTCGTTGCGAGGTGGCTGAGGATGTGATACTGGAATTGTCTGTCCTCAGGTGCCACAAGACAACAATTGATGTCAGCCAGAGGATCTTGCGATTGGCCTGAGAAGAGGTGTTGCTCCAGAACACTCATGAACAACTGCGGATTTGCAAGGTGGAGGACAATGTAGTTGTACCCAAGAAGCGAGATGATGCTGAAGGTGCATCTGGAGAGCCAATGATCAAAGAACCTAATACTGGACGAGAAGACATCACTGAATAGATTATGCATTACCCGAGCTTGGCTGGTTCACCATAAGAGATAGACAAAAACTTACTACTCAAAAAATGCAGAATTTGTTAAAATACACAATTTATGTCATATGAATCTTTCTTGTAGAGTTTACAATTTCTAAGATATTTCTTGTTATTGGTTTCGGTTTTAAACTGGTTAAACTTTTCTCAAACATGAAATCATCTTTTAGTGTTATCTCTTTGTTGTTTTACTCCTGGCCATGGAAAGATAATCAAACTTCAGTTGTTAACATAATAGCCAGCTTTAAAAAGATTTAACTCATTTTAGCCTAGTATGTTTCCTTATTTCCCTTCAACTTGCAAGAAACATGCAATAAGACAATTTCTGGTAATATTTATCTCAATTAGAATGGTGTAGATAAAAAAAATAATCTTATGTAGGAATAGTTGGTTTGCAGAACAGAGAAACTCACGTGAATGGAACACATCAGATTGCTTTGTTTTTTTTCCCCCCTGTTACTGCAAATAATATACTCGACACACTTTAGAATACTTGCTATATTGATTGCCCATACCATTATTTTTAATTCCTAGATAATTTGAATATTTCCGTAGGCCCTTGATATTTGAATATCACAATTTTCACTGTACACCATTTATATGTGAATTTGTGATTTAAAATTCAGTTATGTGAATGTGACCCACAATCTTTATTCGTAACTAACATAATTTCCTTGCTTGTAGTTTCCAAAATATTGGGAATAATTTTAAATCTGTTCTCACCATACAAAGTGAACCGAACCTGAGTTGTTTCACATAGTGATAAGTTTTAAAAGGATTTGACTATTACTTTAGCCTAATGTATTCCCATATTTCCCTTCTACTTAAAAGGAAGCAAGTAACAAGACTGATTATGCTAATACTTATTTTGATTAGCATGATGTAGATAAAAGAATAATCTTTTGTAAAAATAGTTTGTATTTGAAACAGCTGGAGAGAATTATGTGAATGGAACACATCAGATTTTTTCTTTTTTTTGGGGGAGGGGGGGGGTAAAAAGAAACTCACTCTCATTATTACGCAGCAATAATTTATAAGATCAGATAATACCGCAGTTATCATGTGTCTGAATGGCTGCAAGGTCTAAGGCATGGTACGCGAGAGTAGACCATACTGGTATGATCGTAGGTTCATGTTGGTTCTTTATTTATTTTAACCTCAACTCCATTGTTAGGTATCCTTGAATGAGTTAACTATGTGCTTTAATGAGATCTATTCTATCTCTCTCTTTGTTTAATAACATTTTGTCTGTCAGCATGTTTTAACGGTTCATTAAGAATGAAAAGGACTTTAGAGGCTATTCCAAAATTTTAAGATAAACGTATAATAATTTGTCATGAAAATATCTTAAATATATGGAATTTGAAACAAAATTACTGCTGCTATTTGTTAGAAAATCAACATTATGAAAAAATAATTTAATTAGGGGGGAGGGCAAGATGTTATTGAAAATATTTATGTTGCATTCTTAAAAAAAGATGATGATGATGATAATAATAATAATAAATAATAATAACAACAACAATTCCATGGTACGACTGCTCATAAGGAACCTTGGCCTACCACTCGGTCTCTGTGTCCCCTATCTCGGTCCATGAGAGACATTATGGGTGGGGTGCAGTATTGGAGGGTGAGATGTGATCAGCACCTCGAACCCCCCCCCCCCCGGTTGGTTAATGTGGTCCTCATGACCTGGAGCTGCTACTTCTCCATCAAGTAGCTCACAATATGCCCCCTATGGACCTCAGTGCACCCCAGTCCAGGTCTCCCAGCAGGGGAAAAATCCCCATGTTGTTACTGGGAATCGAACCCAGGTCTCCCGCTTGGCAAGCAGCAACGTTACATCTTTAAAAGATTCTGAACATAAATTCTAATAGAAATTGTTTTCAGGTGACCTTTTTTATTAAAAAAATATTTTTTGGATTAAGTGAATCAAAAGAAATGTGTATTCTTACTGAAATCTCAATATAAAATTTTAGGGTAATACAATACTTCCTCTACTTACTATAGGTATGCAGTAGAGAAGGTAAAAAAACAAAGCATAATAATTGATTTCAGAAAAATGGCTGATTCGACAATAAAAGTTATCTGTAGTGAAGGGGTGTGTCTGCCTCACATTCAAGAGGTCCAGAGTTCAAATTTTGGCGAAGGTGAGCTACCCAGATAAGGCTTTTTACTGAGGTTTTCTCTTATCCTGAAAAACAAATTGTAGTAACTACAGCTCTATGGATTCCAGGCTTATTTAGGCATTACCTCATTCATTTGATTCATCCTCCCATATAACATAACAAGTTAAGGGTTTATGAATTAAAAAAATGAATAAACAAAAAAGAGGAACAAAAAAATTATATGAAATAAATACCATGAGTTCTATGTTATGTGTTTACTTAGTTTGTGCATTATTCCAAATTATACAAAGTTCTTTTCAAATGAAATCGACTTTACAGGCCACTACCAGAAAATTCAAGATACAAGTTTTGTGATGTAAATATTTTATTCTGTGTTTTTACAAAAGTAAAAACTATCAATTTTTCAATGTTAAGAATTGTTTGGGATGGAAAGATTTTCTTGCAAATCTTTACGTCACATTACATAAAATATTCATTTTGGTATTTTTCCAAGTATTAGTTTTTGAGTCTTGTGTTTATACATGCATTCAAGTGAAACAACTGAGGTTTGGTTCAGTTTGTATGGTCCTGTTTGAGAAAAATACAAGTATTTTAAAGCTGAAGCCAATAAGTAACATCTCAGAAATGGTCTGTTCTGCGAAAAAGCTTATATGATATAGATTATAAGTTTTGATGAGATCCACAATGTTTGTGCAGTAAGTTTTTGTCTATCTCGTACAGTTTACCAGTAATGCAAAATTAATTCAGGATAAAGAGGTCTTCAGAGACTATTCTTAGAAAATTCAAGATATGCAAATTATCTGTGATGTAATTACTTTAATATACAGTATTCTAATCAAAATCACTAGGAACATTTTTGAGAAAATAAACATTTTCGAAAATTTTTCCATGTAAAGGGTAGTGGAGTAGGAGCGTTTTCTTGAAAATCTCTCACACGCACACATGCACACATGCATGCATGCACACACACACACAACACACACACACCACATACACACACACACCACTCACACACACACACACGCGCACATGCATACATGCACGCACACACACACACACACACACACACACTCTCTCACTCTCTCACTCTCTCTCTCACTCCCACTCTCTCTCTCTTCCTAAAAATTCTTTTTTTGAACACAGGGGCCTCAAAACATATATTTCTGATGAAATCTTGACAGTGAATTTTTGGGTGGAATGTAATTCCTTCTCTATCCACTATGTACATTGTACATACAGGCTAGAGAAAGTAAAAATTATTGTAAAATGCATGTGCAGTGGCTGCAAAGGAAATCTTTACATAGACAATGTGATCTCCCACCACTATAAAAAAAGGCGAGCAGAGCTGCAAATCACATGATTCTCTAGTGCACAGTAGCAGCTTGCTTACATTAGCAGTTCAGGTCTCAGTCTGCCTCTGGTATTTGCTGTATAGCGATTTATTTGCTGAGTGTTATTTTGAACCGATTTTAATTTGAGTGATATTTTTAAATGTGTTTATTTCTACATCTAATACACAAAATGGGATGCAAGAAGCTCACTTTTGAGGAGAAGACTCGTGCTTTAGCTCTATTAGAGGGAGGTACTTCTGCAATTTGTGTAGCTGCTGATCTAAAGGTCTCAAGACAAGCTATTTACGACCTAATTAAAGCAGCAGCACCTTTGCTATGTGGCACCACACCATATTGAAAAACAGGCTCAGGTGGTAAAAGAAAAACTTCAGCAAGGACTGATGACCTTCCAAAACATGAAGTGATGGCTAATCCATGGATTACAGCAGCCAGTTTAAAGAATCATCATCCACGCCTGCTCAACAGTGTTACAATCCGAACCATTCAGCATCAGCTTCAAAAATGCCTAGGTTTAGCAATTCAGTGTGCTGCCAAGAATCTGCTTCTAACTGATGCTATGATAAAGAAAGGAATAAATTTCTGCAAAACATATCAGCACTGGACATCAAAGGACTGGCACAATGTGATGTTTTCTGATGAAAATACTTTCATATTGGTCAGAGGAAAGACCAAAATGGTGAGAAGGCCAAAAATGTGTCATGGTAAGATCCAAATTTTACCGTCAAAACTGTTAAACATCCAGAAAATGTGAAGGTATGGGGTGCTTTTAGTGGTAATTGTGGTATAGATGGCCTGTACTTTCTCCCTAAGAACATAACAATGAAGGGAAGTAATTATTTAGAAGTGTTGCAAGACCATTTGGTCACATTTTGGGCAATTCATGTGTCAGCACTTTATGCATGATGGTGCCCCTGCTCATAGAACAAAGATGGTTCAGAAGTTCCTAAAAGAAAATAATAATAATAATAATGATCATGATGATGATAATATACCTGTACTTGACTGACCTGGTAACTGTCCTGACCTAAATCCAATAGAAAATGCTTGGGATCAAATGAAAGATAAAGTAGAAGAGCTGCAACCATCAAATATTAAGGAGCTGCAGTAGGTGTTGAAGAAGATATGGGTTGAAATGCACAAAAAATATTTTGAAAATCTAGCAGACTCTGTGCCTAGGAGACTCATGAAGGTAATACAAGTTAAGGGAAATATGACCAAGTACTAATTGTACGGAGAAGTTAAAAATAAAACCATGTATGGTCAGTGTTTGTTGTTTTTTATTACTATGTAAAGATTTCCATTGTGGCAACTGTATCTGCATTCAATCAAAACCTGCCAGCATCCAACCAAGCCAGTAGACTGATTGCTAAAGTTAGACCCTCCCCATCCTTTCTCTTGGATGCAGTACATACATTTTCACTGGATTAGATCCAGACATTGAGGTTTGTGTCCAAATTGCTGAAGGGTTTAATATCAAATTTCTTCTGGGGAGCTAACCATTTCCAAGATATTGCTTATTGGTTTGAATTTTCAAATACATTTTTCTCATATGGTAAGGAGTTGTTGTTGTTTTTTTTTTTTTTTTTTTTTTTTTTTTTTTGCTGGTGATCAGAAGAGAATGGAATTTCAGACCTGTCACATAGTGATCTCTTCCTAAAACATTTGATCATTGGTTAAGTTGTCCATATTCCTTCATTTCCATTGTACCTACAAGGTAATATGGAATAAAACCATTTCTACAAATATTTATCTGAATTAAAATGAAATAGCTAGAAGAAGAAGAAGCTTTTATAAGATCAGTTTGTTAAAAGAATAGGTAGAGAAAGTTATGTAATGTAACATATACAGATTTTTTTTTTCAATAATTTTGTCACTTTTTAATGTGACATGACTATCCACTGATTCTGAGATTCTGATATGTTTCTGGAAAATGTATGAATTTCAAGACTAGCATTGAAATTATTTAAACACCTGATTATCATTTCGGTTTCTTCTGCCTCCCTTGTATCAAAAATGAAATTTATTGTTCAAATGTTTTTCTCAACATAAAGGGATAGGAATATATGTTTTGTGACAATAGCTTGTAGAAGCTGCATAAAAATAATTATGGGAAGAAAACCTTATTTGAATGCAATGCATCAGATATTCTTTTGACAATTTCCACAGATTGGACCCCTTCATTATAGCAAGTGTTTAAGTTTTAAATTAGTCATCTTATTTGAATTGTGTTTGCATAGGAGATCCTGAGTTCATCATTATGGACATATCAGGATTAGACACAGTTATCAGAAAGAAAGTTTGGGGAACTATTCGACAGATTCAGAAACCATGGCAAAGTGTTATAGTAACTTCAGACATTTTGGAGGAGAAGGAAGAAATCTATACCGGGCTTGCTGCAATGAAGAATGGAAAATTCTTGTCCACTGAAAATCTGGAAAAAATACAGGATAAAACTGCTGGAATTATTCTTACAATATTTGTTAATATGAGCCCATACAACAAGGAACAAAATGATTTGCTAATGGAGGCCATTGAAAAAAAGTTTGAGGACAAGTTGGAGCTTATGCTGCAGAAGAGAAATCTTTTTCTTTATAATGTAGATAGAACAGTTAAAGTTTCAACTTTGGTTAATGGTATATTGGAATTAAGTAAAAATTTTGTTGAAATAGAGGATTTCAGCATACAGAAGTCAAGTATTTTTTATGAAGTGTTTAATAAATACATAATCTGAATTTCTGAGAAATAGCTTTCATTATAGATAGTCTGTATTATTTTCTCTACCATATTCCAAGTAGGTAGAGGATGTGTTCCATTCACATGACTTTCTCTACATCTCTGTAGCAAATTATTGTTAAAAGGCTTATTTTTCTATCTATATCATGCTAATTCAGATAAACATTAGCAGAAACTGTTCTTATTACTTGCGCCCTTGTAAAATCTAATGTGTCCTGTACATGGAACATTTTCTGAATATTTTAAATTTCTCAGAAATGGCTCTAACAATTTTGATTAAAATAACATACATTTAAGATCTTTTTAAGATAAACAAAATGTATATCTCGAATTTTCTGGGAATAGCCCCTGAAGACCTCTTCATTCTGAATGCATTTTATATAACTGACTAACCGCACGAGATTCACAAAAACTTACTGTAGAAAAAAATGTAGATCCCATTAAAACACACAATTTATGTCATTACCTTTTTTTTTACAATGCTAACCTCATATACCCAAGGTTGCGGGTTCAAACCTGGCAGAGGACAATGGATTTTTTCGGGTGTAAAAATCCTTAAAATGGCTTCCTTCAGAAGGGAAGTAAAACTGTTGGTCCCATGTTGTAGATTTACAGCACCTAAAATAACCTTAAGCCTGAAAAAGATGCCTCTGAGCAAAATTAAACAGCTTTTCACACCCAGTATAGAATGGGATGCTGAGAACCACAGCAGTTAAAGAGCGTCCATAAATAAAAAAAAAAAAGTTACTTTACCTGGCTTGCAGCCCGAGAACGTCTAGAATTTGAATATACTCCTATTATAAATTATTACCATGTGCAGCAACACAGCAGCAAAAACATTGAGGCCATTCATCAATAGCTGAATGAATTGTGTCCAGGGGAATATTTTTGACAGCTGACATGATTGATTAGCATGGTGTAGAAAACAGAATAAATGGTTTGTCTGCTGAACAGCTAGAGAATGGAACACATTAGATTTCTTTCACTTCTACTTACAAGGAACCAAGTTATAAGGATAATTTCTGCTAATGTTTATCTCGATTAGCATGATGTAAATTTAAGAATAAGCTTTTTAACAATAATGTGTTACAGAGATGAGAAAGCCATGTGAACAGAACACATCAGATTTTTTTTTATTTATTTTTTTATTTATTTATTTTCTTTTTTGTAATTCCTTGTAAACAAGTGTTGTAATACATGACACAATTCTTATTGCAGCAGCATTACTTGCAATTTCTTGATTTGGCTCACTCCATATTAATTTTGTAGAACATTATATCTGTATGTGAATAAATTGTTTTTTTCCATACAAGCCATGTGTAGCACAGATCGAGCAGTTAACTCCTGTCCTGCTATAATAGGAGTTTCATACATCATGCATTTGAGGTGGCCAAGCTACCACTGCACTCCCCTTTCGAGCTATCAAGGAGAAAAATATTGATTAAATTCTCTTCCACATACAGGGAGAAATGGGGCAAAGTTCTATCATGTTGTACTTGTGTTCAACAAAATATATGCAGAAGAACATCTACAAATGGAGGTACAATTTGGAAAGGTAGAGACAGGCTGAAAAATGCATTGCCATAGCTGAAATTTGAACCACGGATCTCCCAGCCACCTTCTGGTTCCTCTAACCACTGACTTAAATGGATACTACATTGGCATAGGTTATCTCAAAATAATTTTAAATCTCTTTGTGGTCTACCAGAAAAAATGCAAGCCAGTTGAGACATTTAATTCCATGTTGGGATGTTACCATTTAGCTCAGTGGTTAGAGGAACTAAACAGAGATTGGGAGATTAGTGGTTCAATTTTTGGCAGTGGCATTGAAATTTTCAGTTTGAGTCTAACTTTCCAAATTGCACCTATATGTGTAGATGATGTTCCTCTGCTTCTTTTTTGTCAAATGCAGCTAAGATATGATAGAGCTTCACCCCATTTTTGTGTGTCTGCGGGAGAGAATTTAACCCAATATTTTTCTGCCGGATAGATTAAAGGGGGAATGCAGCAGTAGCTTGGCCACCTCAAGTGTATGGTGTATTATATCAGAAGAGAACTTAACTGCTCGAATAATAGCAGCATGTGATGCTATTCGACAGACACCAGAAATCTTGGATAGAGTAAGACAGTTGTTCTCTCTCGGTAGTCTTGAAAATGCAGGTTGCCGTTTCAAGAAGTTCCTATAAAACTGACATAAAACCGTCAATATTATTATTCTTTTAAACCACTTTCCATTTTAAAGTACAGCATGTGAATATATTAAGCATGATTTAACCTTTTGGTAAATAGGATTGAAATTAATTGTACTGATTGTTAGAATTAAAATGCATAAAATGAAATATGAATTTAAAATTTAGGCTAAAACAGCATTAATATATACTACTCAAAAAATAAAACTGAAGCCTTGAACTTGAAAGCAATTAGATACTGTCTTTTATTTTGAAAGCTAATGCCATAGCCATTGCATCAGAGAGGAACCTCTGAATGGACCATTGTTTTTGGTGTTGTACTCCTGAAGGGTATCATCATTAGCAGAAGCATACTGGCATTTTAGAAACTCATAGCTGTAACTTCAAAATCTGAATAGACAGGTCATATGTAGCCTGTCTCATATTACTGTCACATTCCCTGAAAACATTTTGGTGTAGTTGATTAATGCCCTGTATATCTGCTTCCATCTAATGATCACTTGCTCACTGAGATTGAAGATGTGATTCTACCAATACCATTTCTGTTGAGGAAAGTGTGAATGACCACCACCCTACTTGGGGTTCACCCCAGGCTTGCCAAGAGGCAAACTAATAGCAGAATCCTAGGACAATTATAACCTAGTTCTCCTAAACAAAATAGAGCCTATGTTTCTTTCTGAATCCTTCAATAGATTTTCACACCTGAATTTACCAGTTTCCTTACAATAGTATGTCATCTCTGATTTACATTCTAGCGACCACTTTCTATGTTTCATTAGTCTCTTAACACAAGGTATATGTTCCTCACATTTGCCTAGATGGCGCTTGGATCAAGCCAAGTGGAAGCTTTACTCTCAGTTGGCTGTGTTTAATTACAATATAATGAGCACAAATCTGTGAATGTTTTACCCGATCATTTCACACAAACAATTCTTTGTGCTGCAATCTATTCCGTATTTGATTGCCCACCCCTGTCAATTTCCAGTCCCTTGGCGGAAGGATGAATGCCAGAATGCCTTTCATAATTGCAGGCTTTCAGGATTTTCCAGCATCACCCTATGCCAAGTCCAGAAAAGTTATTAAGGACAGCAGAAGGAGATCATGGAGCAATTTTATAGCTTCATTTAATCAACATACACCTTCGTCTGTTGTATGAGATATATTAAAGCATGTAGCTGGACAATCGACTCACATGCAGGAGTTATTGTTGTTGCATTTGACATGGCTAACACTTTTGGGTGCTTTTACTTAGACAACTATCCACCTGAGTTCCTTCAAGTTAAGTTTCAGTTAGAATCTCAAGATTTCTCATTTCATTCTGGAAGCCTTGAAAATTACAATCACCTTTTCACAATGGCGAGCACTAGGACCACCATCTTCCATCCTACTACCATCCTATTTCCCTCACTAGTTGCATTTGCAGTGTGATAGAATGCATGTTCATCATATGGTGGTCGGAAACTCATAACCAACTGTCTGATCCCCAATGCGATTTTTGACAATACTTTGACCACCTTGTGTCAATATTGATGCCAATGATGAACAGATTTATTAATAGCTGTTGAACCACTTGGGATATTTTTTTCACCTTGAGAGAGCTTATGATTTGTGTTGGCAAGCAAGAATATTTCCCTTCAGTACACAACTGAAATATACATGGACATTTACCATTTACCATTGTTCATATGTTGGCTGCATTCTCCAAGTAAGGGTTGGCTTGGTATTTAATTTTTTTTTCAAGAGAATGGAGTACATCAGGGATTAGTACCATCATTATGTTGTTAGCTATAGCACTTAATTCTATTAAAGCTTTGCTGTCTATTGTACTTCTCAGCATACCTTAAAATCAGGAAGTTTCGTAATAAGTTTATTTACAAATACAAAGTTCTGCCACTGAGTTACAGGCAATAGCCACATAATTCAAAATAAATATTAAAGCATAACCTCACACATTTCAGCAATATTAAATTATCCTTAAAATCTGAATGTGTCATATATATTTATGTGTCGTATTAACAAATAGTACAAAGTATATTACGCAGCTACACATGGCATCATGCTACATAACTTAAAATAATTATTAAGGCATAACCTCACACAATTCTGCAACATTAAATTAATCTTAAAATCTGAATGTTTCGTAATATACTTATTTAACAAATATTATACAGTTCTATCACAGGTGATGGAGACAAATGGTATGCTTTCAGAATTGCCAACCAATCATGATCATAGTGATTACTTCCGTCCTACAGATAAAGTATCATTTAGCAATAATATGTGGCACCTAGATGCAAAGGATGCAAATCATGCCTGGCCACAAAATTATTATTGCTATTAGTGTTCCTATGCCACTTGTCAGATTCCATTCGATAAAGCTTAAGATCAAACTGAGTAACATATATTGGAGTTGGATTATGAAACTGAGAGGATAATGGATGTTGACATAGATTATTGATTAAAGTTTATAATCTCCTTCATGCCATAAACAGTCGTTTGACTTTCTCTATGAGAGATCAGTATAGAGCAGAACAGGTTACACAGCTCTTAGTCAACCAGTGGTGGAGCACAAGGCTTCAGTGTGATCATGGCGTATGTTTGTTACATGATGCAGTACAGTGCATATTAAAGGAAATAGCTGTATTTGGGTACCAGTGTTCTGTTCCCCAAAAAGTTTCCCCCCTGGTCTAGGGGTACCATGCTATAAATCTCTGGTTTCCAAGATCATGGGTCCACACCTAGCAGAGGGCAATGGATTTTTTTCTGGATAAAAGTCTTAGCATAACTTTTTTTAGAAGGGAAGTAAAGCCAGTGGTCCCATGTCATACATTTGTGGCACGAGAAATAACCTCAAGCCCGATAGAGACCTTTGAGCAAAATTTCCGATCTTTCACGCCCAGTGTAGACACTAAGGATCATAGTAGTTAAAGAGTATCCATAAATAAAGTTCAAATTCAACTATTCCTTAAAAAGTATTGGTGTATAATTCATACGTTTGTACAGAATCTGCAAGTGTCTTAATGAGATCCTTTCAAGTAAGATTCCCTGATGTCAAAGTTCATAGGTTATGTGAGTACTTGTATTACTTTCTCTACATGTACTATTACATAGTGTATAGAGAAGGTTTTGTATTGCACCCAAATTTTTATACCAAGATTTCACCATAAATATATGTTTTGAAACCCCCTGAATTAAAAAAAAGCATTTTTAGAAAAAGGTGTGGGTGTGAGTGTGTGTGTGTAGAAAGTATAACTCAAAAACTAAATTACTATTACATATTAAACTTGGTATTTAACTTTACTATTTTCCAAGGATGCGGCACAAAGATTTTCAAGAAAATCCCCCACCGCAAACTACTCTTTATAAGGAACAATTTTTTGAAAATTTTGTTTTTTTCAAAAATGAATCTAATTTACAACACAAATAAAATGTATATTTTGAATTCTGGGAATATCCTCTGAAGAGCACTTTATTCAGGTGATTTTTTGCATAACAATTAAATTGTAAAAGTAAAGACAAAAAGTTACTACACAAAACTGTAAATCTCATTAAAACACACAATTTATGTCATATGCATTTTTGTTGTAGAGTTGACCATTTCCAATCGATAGCTTTTAAAACATTTAACTATTGCTTTAGCATAGTGCATTCCTTTAGTTCCCTTCTACTTATAAGGAACTAAGTAATAAGAACATGCTGCTAATGCTTATCTCAATTAGTATGGTGTAGAGAGAAGAATAATCTTTTGTAAGAATTTCTGTTTGTAGAACAGTTAGAGAAAATGTAACACAAATATTTTTTTTGTGGTTACTTTTATTTTTGTTTGTTTGAAATATCTTACACGATATACTGTAGTACAGTTACTGCAGATGTAGTGTCAGCCACCCAACAGGCACAGCCAGCATCGCCACTGGTGGGTTAAGAGTCATGAAACCTATTCTGCTTTATATTAATCATCCAGCAGTCAATGAATAACATTGAAGTTTTTTTCAAAGAACATTTATTTCTTAACATCTTATTCTAAATTACATCATTGTAATGTATAAATACTATCAATGATTAACTTAATACATCTCCATAAGAAAAAGGAAATACAGCATAGCTATTTACATATTATTTGTTACTACATCTATAGTTGTCTAGCAGATTTTCATAAAGGTAACAAAACAAAAATATTTTTGTATTACCAAGTTTGGTAGTATATATTTAAATTAACTGTAAAAAAAAAAACTAAACTTAACATTGGTATTAATATTTTAACAAATGCTATTTACATACATCTATTTACAAAGTCTTTGTCATGCACCATCTGATTTCAATAATATTCTTAAAAAACACTTACAAAAAAGGTACAGACATCTTATAATTTGTTTATATATTTCTACATAATGGATACAAAAATCTATCTCTGTCTGTTAATTTTTAAGTTGTAAGAATGTAAACTATTTATATGAACTAAAACTTATTTATATTTTTATATATAATCTTGATACATGGTTTGAGAGGAATTAAGAACTGTGCGTATTACCCCCCCAAAAGAAGTATTACCTAAGCATACCTTTGAAAGTAATGCTGAATAGTCTGTATATACAGCAAAACAAATAACACTGAAATTAATGACCATTTGCTGTTTAAATTTGCATAGTATAAAGTATTTATTTACTGCATAGAATGAATTTCAAAAGTGTTGCATATTTTCTGCTTTAGCTAATTTGTATGTTTTTCAAAAAATGCTCATATATCTTAAAGCACACTTTAACACAGAAAAAAACCATACTTAATATCATTGTAATGGAGATTGTGATAGGACATCTGTAGTTTCTTTGTATACATCTCAGAAGTTTTATTATTGTGTTTGACTGTACAAACTATCAATTGTTTTATACAACAAATGTTGCTATGGTAAACAAATAAATAGCTGAGTTTCTTAGTCTTATTGATGCAGTTTATTTGTACAAATTAAAAAATAAACAATATTCTTAAGTAAAGAAAAGAAGAGAATTAAGACTTTAACGATCAGATGCGGTGACAATCTATGTGGCTACAATAGCAACATTTGCTAATAACTGTGTTCAGATGGTATACAAAAATTATAATTGTCATTTAAAAATGTTTTTGATGCAACACAATTTGCATTTGATATTAAAAATAGTTTGTGGGGCATAGTGTTATTTAAACTACAATGTTTAATGTCTTGAGTATTTTTTCAAAAATATTTCTGTTGAAAAAAAAAAAGGTACAGCACTTTTGAAATTCACTGTATAACAGGTACATAATGAATCCAGATATCTGTTGATTTATGGTTCTTGTAACAGAAAAAAAGGTGACTTACTGGACATTATTTCCAGACATATGAAGCAGGAAGTCAGAATGTACTGGTTTGCTTTGTGTTAAAGAAAGTAGGAGAGAGATTGAATAAAGAGGAACCAAATAACAAACAATATCATATGGTATCAGTCCAGTGTCAAGATAAAGAGACAAAAGTATTTACTGACTACAAACAGAATTACTCCAACAGGTGTTAAATAGTCCTCAAAGCATAGACTGCAATGAACAACGATGAAACCTAATTTGAGCCAAAGATACATTTAGTGAATGTTTAAAGAAATGAGTGAATAAGCATTAGGTATGTGACAAACTGCCCTTTTGGGATAATGGTTATAGCTGTCACAGCTACAATATATTTATGGTTAGCAGTAATGCTCAGCTGTATATGAACAATGTCAATAAGTACAGATTTACCTTTTAGTTTGCACCAAATAACAAAAAAGTTTCTCTAGCTGGCCAACATTTTGATTACTGCAGCAATTTATAATCACTAAATGCATTCACACTTGATTTTACATTTCTGCACATACACATGTGAACTGAATTATATTCCTAAATATAAATATTATGTAATGCAGATACATGACAACATAAACAGTGCTAAAGTTAAGTTTATACCTTTAATATTCTTGTCACTTGTCTAAACAAATCAGCTATGCTGTTCTAGCTATCAACTTGAACAATATGTACAACAGTTTACTTCTACCACATTTCTCATTTCTTTTTACCAAAGACAAATACAATTTTTCAGATTTG
The DNA here is from genome assembly GCA_030762935.1 of Hymenopus coronatus. Lineage (NCBI taxonomy): Eukaryota > Metazoa > Arthropoda > Insecta > Mantodea > Hymenopodidae > Hymenopus > Hymenopus coronatus. The sequence goes on from CM060895.1 coordinate 16,985,743, forward strand.
TGTTAATTGCAATAATCTCTTTTATGCTTAAAAACTGAACATTTTTAAATCTAGACTTTGCTCTGGACAATATAAGAAAACCAGGACTGTTGGTCAAATTCCAGAAAGACAGTAAGCCTACCCATAGATTTAATGACATTAACCTCATAATTTTCTGATGCATCTAAGACAAGTATTCACAGTTCAAAGAAACTGTTACAGGTAAGATTTGTATTTTGAGCAAGAAAAGGAAACATATGAGAAAGCTTTTGGATGTTATTTGCAATGAATTTGTGAGTGGATTTACTAGAATTGATAAAGTTGTCAAAAAGTATATGTAAAAGTATGTTGTGAATGTTTTGGCTGAATGAGTAGGTCATTGCATTTTTAGACTGCCAGCTTATTATTATAATGCTAGGTTGGTATTTGTTCATCATGTAAGCTGCAGAGGACACATTACTTCATAGTTATGCTAAAATCATTGTACATTGTTAATGTGCAGACCCATTCTTGGGTATGAATCGATTATGGATGACTATTCTAGAAAACTTGCAAGTATTATATTAAATGTTCCATTTTTAAATGCTTTAAAAGCATTGGTGCTTACATATTATGGTTTGTAGCCAAGATTCCTGTTGTTCCATTGCTATGTACAAGTGCACCTTCAGAGTGCTAGATAAGATGTGATGTTTGTACCTTCAAAAAGTGAAAGTCAGGGATAAGGTGTAAATTACAGCCACACAGAGTTCTTGCATATCTAATACTTTTTGAATGGCTCACGTGATGAGTAACATGTTAAACGTTGGATATTCTGAACTGGCTTGGAGGTAAGACATAGACAGCATGGGGTTGTGATGCTGTTTGTGTCTGCTGTTCTGACTGTTGGTATCTGCCATTGTATGCTGGATGTGGTATCTGTCTGGTACCCATGATATCTTCAATGGAAGGAATTGGTTTTGAGTGCATCAGTTTGAATTCTTCAGCATCCTCATCCTTTGGCATAGTCATGCTGGGCTCTCCTGCAATGCAAAACTTCATTTTAATACTTTCATTAGTACTCTAACTTCAACTTCAAGGATATTCGCCAAATGAGTTGTAATGATATTTTGTTTTTACTTTCTCTATCATAGATATACAACATACATAATAGGTTGAGAAGGTATTGTGTTCCACTCAGAAATTTGATACCAACATTTGACATTTTACCAGATATACATGTTTTGAGGACCCCAAAATTAGAAAAAGATCTGCATGTATGTGTCTGGACAGCATACTTAGTATTTAAGTTAAGTATCTTCCAAAGATGCATCACAAAGATTTCCAGGAAAATTGCCTCACACCTAACTACCCATTCATGGAAATTTTTCAAAAATTTTGATTTCTCAAAAATGGCTCTTAACGACTTTTATTAAAATACCATGATATGTTTAAAATATGTTCATGACAAATGAAATTTATATCTTGAATTTTCTGGAAATAGCCTCTGAAGACCTCTTCATTCTGGATACTTTTGTATTAACTCATAAACTGTAAGAGATGGACAAAAACTTACTACACTAAAAGTATAGATTTCATTAAAACATAAATTATATGTGTAAAACCAGGATTTTACTCTCATTTTAAGTAACATTTTATTGTTCTGAAGACCAGCTCGAAGTGCATGGAACCTGGAAATAATGGAACTCTACTGAGTTTGCATTATTCCTGAACGTGCATTTGTTGCAGGAAATATAGAGGATTTTAGCACATTTGATTTTTCAGTTTACTAAATTGGAAAGTAAATGAAGCCTTATTTGGTCAGCCCAGCAGAGTTGAATTATAATGATTAGCTTCCAAGTTGGCCACAGAAATAATGAGAACTTAGAAGGTTCCAAAAGCTATTTACCTGGAACAGGGCTACCATCTGGCATGACACGCACCACCATGGGACCAATCACATACTTATTGTTGCTTGCAGCTGCTAGGTATTGATGTACATTGGTAGCTGCCTCTTCTTGTGATCCAAGGTTGTTACCTCCAGTTCCTGGACTTGGCCCTTAAACCAAAAATGGCAGAAAACATTTAGTGATATATTTACATTGAATAGAAATCATTGTGTGCTTCTTAGCCATTGTTTGCAATGCTGTAATAATATATAAATTACAAATTTGGAGAGTGAGGGTAATAGCTACCCCAACATGTTTTGTAATTTAACAACAAAGATGGTTCATCAGATGAAGTACCATTTCAGGTGTTTTCTAATTAAGTATAGTCAAATATAATTTTATATTTGCATATTTCACTACTGACATAAAAAATATCATTTTATAAATCACTATTTTAGGAGCACAAATCATTCATTGCAAAGTACTATCCAGGTAGCAGTAGGAAATAAGAACAATTGAATGCAATTGAGCAAAATGGGAAAGTTGAAATGTCCATGAGCAGGCATAGTGGTGCAGCTACTCTTGACTGTGTCACCCTCCCTCCAAGTAATGGTTAACATGCTAACTTGATATACCCAACATTGCTTGGGTATATCAAGCTAATGGATTTTTTCGGGTGTAAAAATCCTTAGTATGGCTTCCTTCGAAAGGGAAGTAAAGCTATTGGTTCTGTGTTGTAGATTTACTGCATGTAAAAGAACCTCAAGCCTGATAGAGAGGCCTCTGAACAAAATTAAGCAGTCTTTCATGCCCAATTTAGAATGGGACGCTGAGAACTACTACGCCATTTACATTTTGTTTTACTCTTGACTGTGGTATGATCAGCTGTAGTGTTTATGTTTGGTTGCCATTAAAACCACTCAAGCTTGTACTGTTATTAGTGTGCTGCCACAAATATCTGCTTCAATCCCATGGTGAAGCTAAAATCATGGATTTTGTTTTCATAGAGGCTGTTTGAAACACATTGTATACTTGTAAACATCCCTTCCCTTGGTTATTGGAATGTTTTCCCTCTTAAGTCAAATCACTTTTCAAACTTTCAGGCCCAGTCCTTCATTGCCAGTTCAGTTCTTGAGTGAAAACAATCTATATGTGACCATTACTGTCGTGTGTATAGTCTTAGAAGCTCACTAGTTAAATAAAAGCATTGACAATAAATTTGTGCATTAAAAACATTTAAGCAATTTGGAATGATTCCATAAAATTACATATTGTTTCATGTTACAAGAATATTTTTTGCAGGACAATAAAAGAAATTTGATATTTATGGGTAGTCGTAAGCCAGTTCTTAGTATATGAATATATAAATTGGAGAGGAAAGGTGCAAAATGTTACATGAAGGTTTTTAGTGTAGCAAGTAGTGCGGTGCCATGTCAGATTGGTTAGACCGCTCGCCTCTCACCTAAACAGCCCAAATTTAATTCCAAGCATCTGCATGTGGGATTTGTGGTGGACAAAACAGCATCTCCAGGTCCTCCAGTTCCCCCACCACTCACTCCATATCACCTTTCCTTTCATCCAGTTTGTTCTCATTTTGTATCATCCACTTGTTCATACTCATGTCTGGCTACAGGCCAACCACTCTTTCCAGGTTCTTTATTCTGTGGTTATGTGCCATTGGCTCCACAAAAGGCTTCTGAGCCCTGTTGTTTGTAAGTCCTAGGGAAGTGTCAGTCCTACATAAGGGGAAGATAAGCTGACTACATAAAAAAATAGCAAGTATAAGTGGTTAACTATTTTGCTGGCCTTATCTATTATTTGGAACAAACAAAAAACTGTGGAATTCTGATAGAAAATTATCAAAAAGAATGCCAGCCAAAAGGATAGGAAATTAAAATTAAATTGAGTTAGGCACGCTAAGCATTTTTATGGGGGAAAAAAAAAATCTATCACCCTACTGCAGAGTTTGAGCCTGCAAACTTGAGAACCAGAGACTAGCATGTTACCCATAGACCACATAGAACATCCTAAAAGAATAGGAGAGTAAACTTGAATATACAAGAAATAGGTCAGCTGTCCATCTTGATTTATAATGAAAAGAGCTTCATCTATAATTTAGGCTACAAGCTGCCACTGTTCAACAACATACTAAGCAATTTTTTTGTGTCCCAGCCATGATCAAATCTGTACCTGATTTACCTGTACTTCTGTATTGTTCCTTTAGCTCCTTAGCAAAGAATGACCCACTTCTCGTAAAACTATGCTCTATCGGCTGTGAATGTCAACAGCTAGTTACAACCTTCTTATATGTGCAGTCTTTTCCAAAATAAATCATTGTTACGAATGGTCTCATTAAAAAGTAGTAGAAGAGTAAAAGCTGATGAAGCTGTTTCATGCCTCATAAATTATTCATTAGGTACTAAACAAAGAAGAAAACAAATCTTACCATTTGCATTACCATTGGACGTGTAGCTATAATCCAGAGGCTCCTTATTGTCTGTTGGAGTCTTGTACGTCCCTTTCATCATTGATTGCCATACTGTAAACAAAACAATAATTATTATGTGTGCTTCCTTATGAGCAAATAAAATACAAGAATATCAGTTTGCAACATACGAATTTATTTGTCAGGTTCTCCAATTAAATGTCAGCATTTCAGTTCTTATATTGATTGTCTACTGCTGCTATAAATAAACATATATTCTCATTACTTTCTCTAGCCACTACAATTACCCTTTATTTCTGAACTTGTACTACTTCTTCAACAAGCTGTTTTTTAAAAATGTGTTTTTTTTTCTGTCAACTTCATGTTAATTCAGAAAAAATTTTGTAGAAATATTACTTATTTCCTTTTGGCTGAACTGAGAGTCAAATCTTTTAAAAGGGATTGCTTTGTCAGCTTCGAAACTCTATACTTTTGTATAATAAGAAACAGCCAGATGGTGACTGTACTTCCAAAAGGTATTGAAAAAATCAAACTAATGTGAATATATTGAAAGTGGCTGATGCCACAGAAAAAGTTATGTAAATAAATTCTGTGTTTAAAAGATAAGTACATTTTTGTGTAGTAAATTATTTTATATTATGTTATATTTGACCAGTTTACAGAGTTATAAAACCTGTATTCCAAATGAAGAGGACTTCATCCTCTTGTAACCCCAGTCTACAATATATTCAACCAGAATTATATATTTTATTTGCTTACGCTATTTGCAGAAAGTTCAACAAATTATTTGTGTTTTTCATGTAAATTTCTATCCTCGGTATTGTAATCAAAATTGTTGGTCTTTTTTGAGAAATTCAGAAATATTTAAATTTATTCCTTGTAAAGACTAAGTTAGGGTGTAGCAATTTTCTTGAAAATCTTAGTGTTGCATTTTAGAAACTGAAGAAACTTGAGTTTTATTTATGATGTTCTTTAATTGCTGTGGTCTTTGCATACCATTCTATATTGGGTGTGAAAGACTGAACATTCTCAGGGTTGAAGTTTTTTTAAATTCCATTATCTACCTTCCTGAGGATTTTTACATGTAAATGTGCCTATTGAATTTAGTTACTGAGTTTGGGTTTACCACACTTCACACTTTTCACTTTTAAGTTATGCTGTTTCTCTCTCTCTCTCTCCCTCTCTCTCTCTCTCATATATATATATAAACATACACATTTCTAAGATGTTCCTTTTTTTGTTATTTTTTTCAGAGGTCCAAAACCATAGCTTTTGGTTGGAATTACAATGTTGAATATTTTGGTGGAAATCAATGCTTCCTCTACCTACTAGATACATGTTACAGAAAGTAATGAGTTAAACCTGTGTCCATGTGTAGGACAGTAATTTATCTGGTGCAGTATGATAAATGCAACAGCTGCATGCAATGATAATGAAGTTGCTGCGTATTCACCTACATACATATATGGCAAAAAAAAAAAAAAAAAAAAAATGAAATGTTGTTTTATTTATGGACGCTCTTTAACTGCTGTGGTTCTCAGCGTCCCATTCTATACTGAGCGTGAAAGACCGCTTAATTTTGCTCAGAGGCCTCTCTATCAGGCTTGAGGTTCTTTTACGACACGGCACCCATAGTTTTACTTCCCTTTCGAAGAAAGCCATGCTAAGGATTTTTACGCCCGAAAAAATCCATCGTCCTCCGCCGGGTTTGAACCCGCGACTTTGGGTATATGAAGTTAGCATGCTAACCATTGCACGACGGAGGGCGACTACATATGTGGCAGTCTATCATATTGTGAACACGGCGCGAGCTGCCGTGAAGCGCAAGCGGCTCCTCTCTCCAGGGCGCAGTTATTGTTCCGTTCGGTAACGCTTAACAATAGCCAATAACTAGTACAACACAATAGTCGCACACACAAAGTCAGTTCCATTCTCTGCTATTTGGGTAGCTACTTTAATGGAGCATTCCTTTTGACACTCTTTCGTGATTTCCGGTTCAGGAAACGCTGGTTGGCAGCAGCATAAGTCAGCTCAAATCAAGCAGTAACGACCAGGTGAGACGTTGCAGGAATATGTCTTGTCCATTGAACAGTTAGTGAAGAAAGCTCTGGTGAACCAAACTCCCAGTTACGTGTTCTTGAAAGCCGCCTACTCCTGTTCCACGCGATGCGTGACGCCGAGATAGGACGGTGCCTGGTGCTCGGCGATTGCAATACCATCCACGAAGCGCAAACTTCCACGTTGAGGATGGGGACGGCCAAGGTACAGCAGTTCCCACCTGAAGGATCAGGAATATTAGAATCGGCGGGGACGGAGATAGTCCAGAGACGTCAGCGAAGTTCTTTCAATGGAGTTTTAGAGTGTGGCCAGCGAGGATGTCGCCGGCCTGAGGAGGCAGAAGCCGGCGGCCAAGTAAACCTGCTTCCACCGTAAAGATCAGGAGTATTCTGTGCCTGTACACAACCAAGTCGATGGGCGTCAACAGGTGTGTTAGGGGTGTGGCAGGCCAGAACACTTAGTGAGGGACTGTATACAGCCAAACTAGCGAGCAAGGCATAGCGTGGCGGCTAGGGGCATATCGGAGCCGTCATCACCAAACCCTCGCGTGACCCTTGTGCCCCGGACACAAAAATGTATGACTGCGTCGTCGTGAACTACTGGGTACAAGGGAAGCACTGCCAGATCTGGGAGACCGGTGCAGTTGTGATTGTATTTAGATTCGACGTGGCAGCGGGTTTGTCGTCAAGGAAACCGGGTTGGTCCTACCAGAGAGTGACGCCATTGACGACTCTCAGGAGAGAGGAGAAGTATGCCTTGCCGGAAATGACACTGGGATGGAGCATTGTACATCTGTGGGCGTTCATCGCGAGAGTGACTGAGGAAGTGATATTGGGATTGAATGTCCTCAGGAGCTACGATACGACGGTGGATGACGGAGGCAAGTCCTGCAACTCGGCGGGGATGAGATATTGCTGTGGAGTTTCGACAGACATCCTGGTCCACATGGTGACTGATGGAAGGTGTGATGGTGCCTGCAAGAATCGAACTGGCTGTGTGGGCGAGCCCGATAGACCAAAGGTTGAAGGACTTCGTTGGCCGTCTTCAGATGTGCACAGGACGATTCGCCAACGCATCCAGGAAGCGAGCGAGCGGGTGGTGACCCGTCACGACCGGCAAGCCAACAGCGAAGGATTTCGACAGGGAAATCTGGTGCGGTTGTATCACTGTACCCGGAGCAAGAGGCGTTGGCCCAGGCTTCAACAAACATCGAAAGGACTCCACTTTTTGGTGAAGATGACCAGTGATGAAGTCTACCGCATCCAAAGGCTGCCCCAAGGGAAGATGCAGGTGAGGTACTTGGATCGACTAGCCCGCTATGACAATGAACTTTTCCAAACAACGCTATAATGAAAGTATATTTGGAGTCTGTCCCCAGTAGGTGGGTATATAGATATTAATGACAAAAACAGTATGGGAACATTTCGTTAGATAACCGAAGGTCTACTACTAATAGCACATTTACATGGAAAAGGTGGAGGTTTAGTTTAGATCTAGGTACCCCGCCCCCTTACCGACGTAATTGTTTCTGGGTGCAGGCTTGACCGGAAAACAAAATACGTAATCAAACAAAGCATTAACTAATGTTTAAAGCAAAGAAGACGTAAACTACACGATATATATCCGTGATAATATTCGAAAAGTTTTAAGGATACCTATCTGAAATCTGGTAAGAATCATCGCAAGTCCATATAAAGGGTAGTTTGGGGTAGGAGAATATTCTTGAAAATCTTAGTGAAAATCACCTCTTTGCAAGATACAGAACTTAAAAAAGTTCGGAATATATTGAATTTCTTCGTAAATTAAAAAAAAAGTGAAACAAACGATTCTAATGTGCTACGTTCATATAGCGTTCTCTATCTATGCTTAACAAACTGTTCTTCTACCTTCACGCTTATCAAAATAAACAAAGTTTTATTAAATAGTATTTACTTATACAAGAACAATAAGGAAATGAAAAGCAACAGTCAAATGTTTTAAAAGCCGGGCGAAATGTGATGGTTTGGAAATGTCGTTCTCTCTTTTTGACCAGGAGAAAGAAAAGCGAATAATGCTTTTTATTTCAGAACATTTTTAAGTATTGCAGAATTGAAACCATTAAATAAAAAGGAGAAAACAAATTGCATAAGATATCAGATGTTTAAATGACATCTACATTTTTCTGAGGTAAGTTTTTTGACTATCTCTTTCGGTTTACAAGTTATGTCATCCAGAATGAAGAGTTCTTGATAGGGTATTCCCATAAGTTTCAAAATATATATTTCATTTGTGATGAAAATATCTTAAATATGGTGTTTTAATCAAAATCGTTAGCCATTTTTGACCAAATCAAAATTTTAGGAAAATCTTCCATGTAAAGGGTGGACAGCTTTTCTCAAAAACCGTTGTTTCGCACTCTTGGAAGATGCTGAGCTTCAAAATGAAGTTTGGTACTTAACCGACTTCTCGTTTTTCCAGTTTTAGTGTTCAGGCGCGCGCGCGCACACACACACACACACACACACACACATACACACACACACACCAAGGTTACAGGTTCAAACCCGGCGGAGGACGATGGATTTTTTCGGGCGTAAAAATCCTTAGCATAGTCTCCTTTGGAAGGTAGGTAAAGCCTTTGGTCCCGTGTCGTAGATTTATGGCACGTAAAAGAACCTCAAATCTGATAAAAGAGGTCTCTGAGCAAAATTAAGCGGTCTTTCACGCCCAGTATAGAATGGGACGCTGAGAATCACAGCAGTTAAAGAGTGCCCATAAATAAAACGTCATTTCCATTTTCACACTACACAAACATATGCACTGAATTTTTTCCAAACATGCCTTTTTAAATTTTATTTATGGGACCTCAAAACTTATATTTTCGGTGAACACTCGATCTTGAATTTTTTGGTGGAATGCAATACCTTCTCTGCCTACTATGTAGGCACATAGAACGTGAAGATAAAATTAATAAAATTGTGCTTTTATTAAGAGGACCTCAAAACATATTTTCAGTGAAATTTCTACTTGGAATTTTTGGATGGAATACACTATTTTCTCTTCCTACTATACACATAGTACGTGTTGAGAAAGTAAACATTGTTAACTTCAACATAGGTGCACTCGAGCTTTGAGCGTAGGAACGGTTGCACTAACGCTCCTATTGGTTTCGGCCGTAGCTTTGACAAAAGCAATAATTTTATTAGAATTGTTTAGTGCATATTTCATTCGATAAATACATAGTTTTAACAAATATATTTCGTGATGTTAGTCAGATAATTATTATTATTATTATTATTATTATTATTATTGTTGTTGTTATTAATAGTATTTATATAGCCCCTTTAACATCTAAGGTCATATCGGGGACTTTGCACTTGAAACAACTCGTTGTCTGTAGGTTCTTTACGTTGGGTTTCCTCAAACACACACGCAGTCTCACACACATTCACTCTCGCATGCATATTTCTAGACTCTGTGGGGGAATAGGGAATCATTCTGGTTAAAGAAAAATTCCCTGCACCAGCCGGCAATCGAACCCGGGACCTCCGAGTGAGAAGTCAGCTCGCTTGTCTGGGCGCTAGAATAGGGATCTACTCACACCACTGTTTATTCTCCAAGAACATACACCCGTTGTTTATCAATTATTTTCATCATACATCATTAAATATTCCATACATGACTAGCTTCTTTTTACCGAGGATTTTATTGCAAACTCAAGTAAATATTTTAAATCTGTATAACCTAAAAACGAAAACGCTACGAAGTCTTGTGTTCTAATTTCCGTTGCTGCTGTACTTTCTTGAACTTTCACTGCGTGAAGAGTACAAAGAAACTGAAGATCAAATTGCTGTCACAATTTCATTCACTCTGTTGGCCCTCTTAAAAAAAAAGAAACACTTGACGCTTGACAAAATGAGTTAAAAAGAGGGAGTGTGAAACGGACGAAACTAGAGAGATAGAAGTTAGATATGACTAACATTTTGGAAGAAAAACCATATTTCAAATACGTCAGTCTTACCGAGCAATTCGTAGCAACAATAGCGGAGCGGAAAACGCTTGGCGTTGTTAAAGAAGTATATGTAAGCTACAAGGTGAATGATACGGATGGCAATCCCGTTCTACAGCTACTCGCTGCAGCGGCCCTACGTGGAGCGTAGGATAATTCGGGGCCTTGACTCCGACTGCACCCCTGAGGATGTCAAGGCGGCTCTTCAGGACGAGTACAACATCACCCCTACCACCGTGGCACGTCTCAGTAAGACGGTGGCAACAGACGACGGCACTCAGCGAGTGCCCATGCCCTTATTCCTGGTCGTGGTACCAAGGGAACGCGCCCAGTCAGTTCAGCCGATAGACGCCGTCCGTCGGCTTATCTTCACCGTCGTGCGTATCGAAAGATACCACGGCAAAGAGGGACCTGTGCAGTGCCATAGGTGCATGGGCTTCAACCACTCTAGTAGTGTGTGCGAGCGCAAGCTCGCATGCCTGCGGTGCGGTGAAGCCCATCTACTGAGGGACTGCACAAAGCCCCATGAAGCTCGCCACTGTGTGAACTGTGGTGAGGCGCACGTGGACTCATACAAAGGATGTAAGGTGCGGAAGCGCCTTGTTGAGAGCCGCCGTGGAGGCCCCCAGGAGCCAGTTAAAGTGCGCCCTGGGGTGTCCTTCTCCTCGGCACTGAACCGCGCTGAGGGAACACTGCGCGCCGCTGAGGCAGCAGCAACTCCCAGCCCCGCAGTCACTGCAGAGACCGTGCCAGCTCCGTCCTTGACGGAGACCCCAACGCCCCAACCTGGTCCGCCTACTTCAACGGAGGAAGCCGCCCCGACGCCCTCGACAGAAGGCCCACGCCGGACTTCTCCAAAAAAGAAGTCCAGGAGGAGAGGAAAGAAGAACCGTCGGGCGGCCGGCCAGTCGGGCCAAACAGAGGCTCCCACCTCTGTGAGACCCGAGGCCACGCCCCCAGCACTCCAGCAGCTACCAGTGGCGGAAGCTCCAGTAGCGGCCGCCACAGTACCGACTCCAGTAGCAGAGGCTCCCGCTGCACCTACCACCACAGCGGCTTCCTCGGCCTTTACAGCGGCCATCCCACAGGCGGACCTGGATGAACTTCAAGACCTAGCCCTGTGGTTCGGTGACCTCCTAAGTAAGGTCCTACCTCTACTGCGAAACTTCAAGTTGCAGTACAGCAACCCCAGACTCTCCCCCCTCCAGAAACACACCCTGTTCCTCCAAACCTTGGAGCAGTTGTACCCGGGTTCCGCTAAGTAATGGCCTCTAGATTCGTTCGGAGACCATTGCGACTCGCGTACTGGAACGCGAACGGCATCCGGGGGCAACGCCCAGGCGTCATTGAGTTTGTACAATCGTACGGAATTGACATCCTGATGGTTTGCGAAACCCATCTGGATGCTGTTACTGACTTCTCGCTGCCTAGTTACGTCACCCATCGGTCCGATCGGGTCGGCCGACAGGGTGGCGGTACAGCTATCTTCATTAAGAACCACATAACCCATACTCCTGTCCAACTCCCAGCACTACAGCACGTGGAGGCCTGTGCAATCCGGCTTGCCGTTGCCGGGCTAGACGCGCTGCTGATAGCTGCATATGACCCACCAACCCACCGCTTCCATGAAGCGGACTACACCACCCTACTCAACCTTCACCCAGTGGTATGCATCGCAGGAGATCTCAACGCGAAACATGCCCTCTGGCACAGCTGCACCAACAACCCCCGGGCTCTACCGCCTCATCAGCGGCAACCCCGCCCTCGTCGCGCACGGACCGAGAGGACCTACGTGTCATCCGGCTCGCGGCAGACCGGATGTTCTTGACATCATAATCGCCAAGAACACACCATTTCATCTAGACCTCTCGGCGGTCAACGAGTTGGACTCCGACCATGACCCTGTCGTGGTGGGTACAACCGAGACCGTATCAGCTCTGGTAACACCAGACTGGATAAATGAGATCGACTGGGACGCAGCCGTCCTAGACCTAAACCAAACCGTGGACCCGCGACCGCGCATCGATTCCATCGAAGCGCTGGAAGCGGCAGCCACGGCCTTCTCCCGCCAACTCCTGAATGTGGTACGCGCGCATACCTACCGCATCCCATCTAACAAACCTAACCCGAGAACCATACCGAATGAACTCCGGCAGCTGCTAAAAGCCAAGGCAACCGTACGGAAGCTATGGCAGCGCTTCCGCCATCCCAGGATCCAAGCAGTGTACCAGCGGTTAAAATCCCTGGCAAGGCGCCTGCTTCGCGCGCACCGCAAAGCGGCCTGGGAACACACAATGGCACATATAAACCTGGAAGAGAAACAACCCTGGAGGATCATCCGATCCCTCAGGAAAGACAAAAGTCAGTTTCAGCATCCCATCCATGGCTCCCGTGGGAGACTCTCTTTTGAGCCCCAGGATAAAGCCACGGATTTCGCAGATTATCTGGAGTTCCAATTCGAACCCCGTGAAGACCCCCAGGATGAGGACTTTACTGAGCTCGTGGAAGCGACGGTAGACTACCTCTATGAGGAGCCCCCGCCGCCCCATGAGGAGATCCGCATTCCTTTAGTCACCCCGAAAGAGGTGGCTTCCCAACTCAACCACCTAAAACCTAACAAAGCCCCTGGACATGACGGCGTTACGGCGCCTATGCTCCAGCACCTATCCAGAAAGGCCGTAATCCACCTGACGCGGATTTACAATGCATGCCTGCACCTACGTCACTTTCCAACGTGTTGGAAGGAGGCGCGGGTGGTATGCATTTTGAAGCCCGGCAAGGACCCGGTCTTCCCGTCAAGCTACAGATCTATTAGCTTACTTCCGATCGTCTCGAAAGTATTCGAGCGGTTACTCCTACCTCGCCTCACCCCTCTCTTTGAAGAGAGACTCCTACTCCCGGATCATCAGTTTGGTTTCCGTACTGGACATTCCACAACCCTGCAGTTGCTGCGACTGGCTGAGAAGGCTGCCCTGGGCTTCCAGGACAACTTCAAAACAGTCGCGGTGCTCTTGGACGTGGAAAAGGCCTTCGCCAACACGTGGCATCAGGGACTCTTGTACAAGCTCAAGAACGCAGAAATTCCTCCCCCCTACCTTCACCTGCTTAGTAGCTTCCTTCGGGACCGCACTTTCAGGGTGAGGGTGGAGGGGAGGCATTCCACAGTCAGACCCATAGCGGCGGGAGTGCCGGAAGGCAGCGTGCTGTCGCCGTTACTCTTTGCTGCCTACATGTCCGACTTCCCCACAGAACCCAGTACAGTTACGTGCCAGTATGCCGACGATGTCCTCATAATGGCGCGTAACAAGAACGCCCGATATTGCTTCCCCCCGCTACAGAGACAGCTCCAGGCCATAGGCAGATGGAGTGAACAGTGGCGGATGGCCATCAGCCCGCAAAAGAGCTCAGCTCTACTGCTGGCTAAAGTCCGTGGCTGGCGACCGGAGAGGTCGCTGAGGCTGCGGCGGCGGCGGATCCCCTGGGTCCGCTCCGCCAAATACCTCTGAGTCCTCCTCGACCGCGGCCTTACTTTCACTCCACATGTCAGGGAGAAGGTCGGCTTGGGACACGCTGCCCTGCGGCAGTTGTTTCCCATCTTCCGCTCCACCATGCCTACACACCTAAAACTACGGCTGTACCGCGCAGTCATCCCGCCCCTGATGCTGTACGGCTGTGAGGTCTGGGGTTCGGTGGCTCGTTCCACCATCCGCAGGCTGCAGGCCGTGCAGAACAGGGCATTGAGGATGATATACGGCACAGACCGCAGATTCCCGTCCCACATTCTCCATTCCCACTCCGGAATCCCTTACATAGTGGACGTTGTGCGAGAAAGAGCTCGCACAATATACACTAAACTTGCTCCCCACCCAAATCCCCAGGTGAACACTCTCGGTCTTTACGACCACACGCTACCAAGGAGACGCGTAAGCTACCGCCTTCCCAAGGACGCCTTGGGATGGTAGGTTTCCGGCCGCCTCTCCCTTTATTGTTCTACCCGCCAAGTTAAGCAGCATCGGGCATGGTCACGACTCGGACGGGTGACCATCCAGTTGTACTCCGACCAGATCTGCAACACTGGCTTCCCCCACCCCGTACCTATATCCCTTCAGGTCTCCCCGCTAGCCAGCACTGCTTTCCTTGACAGCCCGCAAGCGGCTGGCCAAGGTAAGCAGCATCGGGCCTGGTCCCTCTCTGGGTGGGTGGCCACTCTGATAGGTAAACCAGCCCGCGCCGGCTGCACAGAGGGAACACCCTGCCCAATTACTTTGACATTGACAAAAACGCTTGCATAAGACTACATCTTTTATATCACACGGGTAAATCCGCAAGAAAAGCGGATAGGTACCGTGGTGATTTGCCCCCGCCCGAGTACACTCGGGCGACTAGTTCCTGCTCCTGGCTCCTGGATACGGATGGCTTGATTGCCTCCTGAGTTTGATTTCACGCTAGAGGGAGGGTGGGAGAGTCTGGAAGTGGGAATTTGTAACTCACTTAGCTTCCTTTTCCAATTACTAAGCCGTACAATATATCCGTGTATATTACAGTAATTCGTATAAATAGTTATTATCTATCCAGTCTTTATTACTTTGGGGATCCAGATTTCGTAGTATATTATTTGGCCGTTAGGAATGCTCATGTAGTTTTTTACAAGGTTTTCGTTGTTTCTGATACGGCGTTGGCTGCCAACATTAATAAAAACAATACCACAACCTGACAAGCTGTTGTATATACTGACACCTAAGGGCTTTGAGACTATTGTACATTTTTAAGCACAGAGGAAGAAATGTGATTCTAGAGCAACTCTGTGAATTACGGGTGTGCGCTTTAAGCAATAATGCATTACTTCAAGAATTACTTACAAAAGTTCTCTGTTAGTTTTAATTTGGACATATATTTTTTTTAAAAATAGGCTGATTATGGTAGTGTGTATGTGTAACTAGAGACATCTTTGTGGAAGTTTAAGTAATTTCCACTGGTTTCGTTAGGTATAGGTTAGTGTGTGTGTAAATGTTTGTAATTGTTTTATTTCTGATATTTTTTTTAATAAGAATATTTTCGTGCAATTTGATTTTAGTGTTTATCAAAGCACGCGAGCGAAGCGAGCGTGCGTTCGTTCGGTCAGCTCTAAGTTAGTGTGTGTGTGTGTATGTGTAAATTAGCTGATTTTCATGTAATTTGATTTTAGTAATTTCCGCTGCATTTATCAAAGCATGCTCGCATTCGCTCCACTTAACTATACGTTAGTGTGTGTGTGTGTGTCTGTGTGTGTGTATATAAATAAACTGATTTTCGTGAATTTGCTTTTAGTAACTTCCACTGGTTTCACTAAAGTATGCGAACGAAAGCAGCATTCTCTCTATTCCGATAGGCTGAGATTAATAAGTTACTTTATTATTATTATTATTATTATTATTATTTTTATAGTTAATTTTTAGGTATTTCCAGTGAATTCGCCAAAACATACGAGCAACAGCTTAACAAAACAGAAGACTCGCGGATTTCGTGAGAAGAATAGGTTGGCAGTATAGTTGTGCGTTCGTAAAAAATACAAAATGGAGTATTATGTTGTAAGTGTAAATGTAAAATATGATGCGAAAACATAAGCCACAAGCAACGTGGCCAATACCGGAAGCAGCTACCAATAAAAAGCAGTATTTATGTTGTTTAGGACATTTTCCGACGAGTTTTGATTATAAGAAAATAGTTTAATTAGGGCGGATGGGTGGGACACAACAACTCAAGGTGGTCACATTTATTACAAGACACGGTTCCATGCGAATTTTTATTGCTCAGGTTAGTATTTTCAACATTTTCAATCTGGACGTCCTGCGGAACATTCACCATTCATCCAGTTCCATTACTCGGAAAATACGTTTTACTTTGCAATAATTTTATATTAAAAGTAGGTGCTTCTAACGACTTTCTGGCTTGAAAATTGTGGAATTTTGACCAGCACCTTTTCTTTCGCGGTACGGGGCTCTTTTACAGACAAATAAACATACGAAACACGGGACCGAAGGAAGCCACGCTGAGGATGTTTACGTCCGAGAAAATCATCACCCTCCGCCGGAATGAAACCTGCTACCTTGGGTACCAGAGATTAGTATTGTAACTGCTCCAAGGATGTGTGCTTATCATCATTGTAATTATAAGGTGACTGCTAGGATATTAAAACCAAGCCCCGGATCTTTAGATTCTAAAAAGTTAAAATTAGGTTCTATCAGTAGATTAGGGTTGTATACGATCTTATATGTACAATTGAGGAATGTTTAGTATTTTTGGACTTGCGATTAAGTTTAAAACACTGAAAGTTTAAATTCTATGAAGTTAAATTGACTGTTACTTTAGTAGGTATGTTTTTGAAAGTACCAGCCCCAACACCTCTACAATTAATATGACACTGAAAAACACAATTTAGTTTCGAACACTGCATGTGAAAAAGTTTTCAGTATATTTTTTTTTCATTGCTTCATCGAACCCGGGATCTCCGGGTAGGAAGTCAGCTCGCTGACCACTCGACCACAGAGGCAGTCTTCTCATTATGTTTATTTTGCTGTAGTATGACACTAAAAAACACCGCACATGCAAAACCTTTCATTACTTATTCTGCACTCCTAGTATGACACTGGACCGTGGAGTACTTGGAAGGATTCCCAGTTGTAAAATCTCCTCTTCCATTAAAATTCGCTTGAAGCCAAAGTACCCGCGTTCCACTTCACATAAATTAAGAGGTGCTAACTTCATTTTGTATTTAATAAATGTTCACACAAGACATATGTAGGACAGGGGTTGATAGAGTCAGACTGAAAAGTCCAATGCCATAGTATGGTTTTTTTAGGGTTCCTAATCAACGATTTTTGCAATTTTTCTATTTCTATATTTTCTCTACACAGAACGCGACCGATTATTGCTACGTACGACCTTTGAATCTGGGTAGCGGACTAAATAACTTCTATATTCTTCCTTGTATATTTTCCACTAGGTCCAGGTACCATTTTGTTTCTTATCTTGCAACGCTTCTGTCATGGGGAGAGTTGATTTTTCCAATGTTTACTTTCTCTAGCACATATATACAATGCACATAGTAGATAGAGAAGGTATTGTATTCCACCCAAAAATTCAATACCGAGATTTCCTTGGAAACACACGTTTTAGTGTCACCTGTATCCAAAAAAGGTCCGTGTATATGTGTGTGTCTGTGAACACAACTCAAAAAACGAAAAGTCGGTAAAATTCCAAACTTGGCATTTAAGTTTAGTATCTTCCAAGAATGCGACACGAACATTTTGAGGAAAATCCCCCCCCCCGCCCCAAACTACCCTTTACATAGAAAAAATTAAAATACCGTATATTAAAAATATTTAGTATATAACAAATAAACTGTAAGAGATAAACAAAAAACTTACTAACCCGCCTGGGTAGTGTGGGGGTAGCGTGTCTCCCACATTCAACAGGTCGCGAGTTCGAATCTCGCTAAGGGTGAGTTGCCCGGATAACGCTTTTTTCGGGGTTTTCCCTTATCCTGAGAAGACGAATATCGAGTAACTTTAAGCTCCACGGATCGCGAGATCATTTGAAGATCTTGTTAAAACATATAATTTATGTAATATTGACATTTGTCAACTCCTGGCCATACAAAAAAAAAAAAACAAAAAAAAAAAAACAAATTTCGAATCACCTACCAACATCTTTTAAAGCTTTTTACTGTCGCTTTATCCTAGTGTTCTCCCTCATTTTTCCTTTTGCCTATAAGGAAGTAGTTAATACCACCATTTCTGCTATTTAACATTTATCTTGATTAGCAGGAAATAGAGAGAAGGGTTCTTTTGCAGGAGCATCTGTAGTAGAATAGCTAGAGAACGTCATGTGAATGGAAAACATCATATTTTTAATTTTATTGCACATTTGTATTTCATTAATGGATATAACTGAAGATGGAACTTTTTGTTGCAGTTTATTATTGTATTATACCGGAATATTATGCACGATTTAATAAGAGCATAGTTATTTAACCTTTGTCTTGTTTAAAATGTGTTCTTTCGCTGTGAAAATATTTATATAAATAAATGTAGTCTATTTGCTTAAATAATAGAATTATGCACTTTTAGGTTCTAGCACTAACGACATTTAGGTTAGTTTAGGCTATATGAAATTGAAGTATACTACTCGTTGGTACCTAAGATCCCAGAAATTTTGGAATTATGAGGTCAGAACCCAAGAATCCGGGGCTTGATTATTACTATTTCAGTGAGAGTCCGAGCTGCTACGAGTCTTGTGAAGAAAAGAATCTTGTATATTACGATCGTCGCAAAGCGCACTCCATTGAGGAGACTTAAGTTCTAATGTAATAATATTATTACTTACTGATATCGGTTGCTCCTCGCTGGTAAGGATCCATTTTATCCAGGCTCTCTTCTTCCATCTTGGCAAGATTTGTCAACCCATACACGAGCAACACTTTGTTGCAATCTGTAACAGTCAACATTAGTTGCATTAACCATGGGCGTAAATTGTAGGGGGGATAGCAAAGCAGAAGTTGTTTCATACAGCAAAAACACAAAAGCTGGTTTATTTCCTCATTTCTGTTCATTAGTACATAGCCACAATAAAAAAAAACTGATTTGTTGCATTCATATGACTTTATTTACCCATTCTTGAACAAACTTATTTTATAAAACCTTATTCTTCTGTCTGGTTCTTGCTAATCGAGATTAACATTTGTAGATGTAATTTATTACACATTTCTTTGTAGGTACAAGGGATTAGAGGATCACCGTAGACTTAACCATTATTCAAGTATTTGAAAAACGAGTCTCTATGTGATTGGTTTTACTATAAACAGGCAGTAGAGAAGGTAAACATAATTAGAAAGTGAGCCAAAGACCTTCTCTAGACCCGTGGAGGACAGCAAACCAGTGACCCTCTATGGATATTTCCATTTACCCAATACCTGGACATTTAAAAGGCCACCCCCTTCGCTGGCGCAGGGACGGAAGAGGATACCCCAGCCGAGGGATGACTCAAAAAAATCCAGTAACTAAGGTGCCCGGCTCTTCAGGCTGTGCCGGATGACATTGGCGCATTTCGCAACCCCGCCAGACACATTCAATTACCCATATTTGTCGGAACAACCGATTCGTCGAGACCGACCCAATCTCAAGAGGCTGAGATTTTCGGTCCGACGTACTTTTAATAAGTCAGGAGCAATACGAGCCATAGGGATACGCAACGCTCGCACCTTGACAGTTAAAGAGGTCGGATGGGTTAGACAAAAAAAAAAATCTGATGTGTACCAGTCACATGACTTTCTCCATATCCCTGCAACAAATTATTCTTAAAACACTTATACTTTTATTTACTTTCTGCTAATCAGAAAAAAATAGCAGAAATAGTCTAATTACTCGCTTCCTTGTAAGTAGAAGCGAAATAAGGGACAACTGTAGGTTAAAGTGATAGTCAAAAGCTGGTTGCTATGTCAATGAATCCTTTGTCTATATGGATAGGAGTTGACAAGTTCCTGTATGAGGAAAGTATACGTTTTTCATAGCAGAAACCAAAAATAAGGAATGTCACAAAAACGACGAACTCCACGAAAAAAAATGTATATAGCATAAATTGTGTGTTTTAATGTGCTCTACATTTTTCGTGTAGTAAGTTTTTGTCCATCTCTTACGGTTTAGCAGTTATTCAAAATTTAGTAAAATTCATCCAGAATAAGCTACTCTTCAGAGGCTATTCCCAGAAAATTCAAGATATACATTTTATTTGTCAGGTAAATATGTTTAATATACGAATTTTTAATCAAAATCGTTAGAGCCATTTTTGAGAAAATCAAAATTTTCGAAAAAAGTTCCATGTAAAGGGTAGTTGGGGGTGGGGGGATTTTTCTCAAAATCTTCGTGTCGCATCCCTGGAAGATACTAAACTTAAATATCAAGTTTGGTATTTTACCGACTTTTCGTTTTTGAGTTATCGTGTTCACAGACACACGGACACACACACACACACACACACACACACACACACACACACACACACACACACACAAGGACCTTTTTGTGAAAATGCTTTTTTTTGATATTGGGGACCCTAAAACATATATTTCCGGTGAACTCTCGGTATCGAATTTTTTGGTGGAGTGCAATACTTTCTCTATACACTATGTACATAGTGCGTATGGAGAAAGTAAAAAATGAGTTTAATTTATGGGCGCTCTTTAACTGCTGCGGTTCTCAGCGTCCCATTTTCTTTTAGGCGTGAAATACAGCTTAATTTTGCTCAGAGACATCTTTATCAGGTTTGAGAGACCATCACCTTTACTTCCCTTCCGAAGTAAGCCATGCTAGGGAGCTTTGCAACATGTGGGCTAGAACTTGTATGCTAGCTTTGAAGTTCCATATTGTGCATGATATCACGAGAAAAAAAAATTAAGAATAATGACTTAACACATAAAAAAATAGTTTTTTTATTTATAATACCGGCCAATAACAAGTTATAGATATAATACTGCAGAAATAGCCTATTTCACAAAGTTATACGTTATATAACGTATATGGTTTTAACGAGTTCCCCATTTTTCGTGTTTGAGGTTTTGTCTATGACTATGGATTGCCAATTATACAAAATCTCTTTAAATGAGGATGACCTCACAAGATATTCCCAGAAAATTAATCAAGGTATTATCTTAAACATGTATCGAGCAAGTTGGTTCCGCGGTAAGGTGCGAGGATCGCATTCGATCCCGGGATCAATTCCTGGGGCTGCCACTGTGACCATGGATTTTTCTTGGTTAGTAAGGAAATGCTGTTTTTTTCTCTTCTTCCACGAATTTGCTTCCCATCAGTTCCCTTATTCTTTCATGTTTGAGGTAGTTTTAGGAGCTGGGCAGTATTATGGTCAGGGGGCACAAAGATTTACTAACAGGATAACACTTCTTGGCCCTACCAGATGGCAGCCTTCTCTGAGGCGGCTGAGGTAAATCCAGTTTTCTCGGAGTGAAGCCTTCTTTGGATTGACCTTGGTATAATTTTGATCTCCCCTTTCAAAAAAAAATATAAATAAGCTTAAAATCATTAGACTACCATCGCAGTAGGTGGTTCCTCACCTGGAGGGTAGTGAATACAAAATATCTGCGTTGGGTTGAGGTGGGAGGGTCCCCTAATCATAGTCATATTTATCTTAAGCAAGTGGTATCTGACTCAAAAGGTCTTTTTCATTTTCGAGTAAATAAACATAAAGAAAAGTGTTCCGTGTAAGCAATGTTTTTTTTTTTTTTTTTTTTTTGGGAGGAGGGATTTTTCCTGGAAGTGTTTGTGTCGTACTCTTACATTGTTTTTCGTAGTCGGTTTACCCTCCCCGTATTTAGCACTGACACTCCCTAGGATTTACAAGTGGGTGCCTAGGGGTCAGAAGCCTGTCGGGGAGCCCGTTGGAGAGTGGAGAACTTGGAACGAGTGGTCGCCCATAGCCAGGAAGAGCGTGAGGAAGTAGATGGTGCAAAATGGATGATAGGAAAGGAGATAATGGAGCAATTGATGGAATGAGTGGCAGAGAAAACCCGCCCAGACGCTGCTTCGCCCACACAAATCCTACTCTTAGAAAATACCGAACATAAGTACCAAGTTTGGTGTTGCTACGATATATTTTCGCTTTTTTTATCAATTTTTTTTTTTATACTTATGACGTACACACATATCAAGCTCAGGACCTGCATATTCCTGGATACATTCTAATAAACGCAGTAGATGTGTGTAGGTATCTGTTTGAATTCGTATGCAAGTAAACAACATTGTGTAAACATGCGTTAAAAATTAAAACGAAAGTATGCTCTCACAAAAACATTTGAAACAAGGAAAGCGTGAAGACGGAGCAGTTTATGTACACGAAAGTTACAACAATATAGTCCAAAATCTCGGTCATTCTTTGTCGTTTTCAATGATATAAAAGAGCACGCCACCAACTGCTGTTATAATTTTTTCCAGCAAGTCTTTTTCTCTCTCCAAGATGCGTCCGCATGACCCAGTGGCCTAGAAAGCTTAACCCATTCTGTAGTGTGATGTGACGACCTACAGAGCATCTGAAGGAAGTCAGACTTCAGATCCAGACACAAGTCCTCAACTCCCTCTGGATCAGCCCACAGAAGATTCAAGAAATTAGAGCAGGATATTTCAGAAGTCCTTAAATATAAATTCGCTAAACTCTTGTAACACCATGTTTTAATGGAACATCTCTTCCATATTCTCTCCAGTAATTATTTCCTTGAACGGTAATTGTTGATTTCGTTTCTACAAATCAGAAAACAGTTTGTGGATATTGCTGCATAGTTGCCATGTTGTTTTAAGTCATTGTTGCGTAATGATAGAACAGCCAACTTCTAACTAATGAAACAACAATTCTTTGCGTTTCTCCTTCTTTTAGTACACCTCATTTCATAATTCGATATGCTTTGTTATTAGTGATTAATAAAAATATGGGAGGTATTAAGAGGAATGAAACACAATTACATGCACAATTTCAATATAAATCCCATGAGTATCAAAACCGTGGCGGCTCGGATTCGATCCCAAGCGCCCGCATATGGGATTTGTGGTGGGCGAAGCGGTGTCTGGGCAGGTTTTCTCCGCCACTCATTCCACCATTATTGCTCCATCATCACCTTTCCTATCATCCATTTCGCTTGCAGTTCATATCATCCATTTACTCAGCTCATGGCTGGCTACGGAACGACCACTCGTTCCAGGTTCTCCATTCCGTGGTTTCGGGTTGTTGGCTCCCCGGCAGGCTTCTGACCCCTAGACATCTGCTTTTAAGTCCAAGGGGGTGTCAGCCCTAAATAGGAGGAGGGTAAGCCAGCTTCAAAAAAACAATATCAAAATATCCCATTCATCTCTGAAGGATTATTTTACGAGGGAAAGAAATCTGGTGCGATACATTCACATAGCTTTCTCTACCAATCCTATTCATTATATGTTACACTATTTGTTGGTTAGGTAGCTCAGTTAGGCGCTGGCCTTCAGAACCCAAGGTCGTGGGCTCAAACGCGACCCAGACCGATGGATTTTAAGTTTTCTTAAAAGCGACAGGCCTATGTCAGTAGACTTCCTGGCATATGGAAGAACTTCTGCGGGACAAAATTCTGGCACGCCGGCAGCGCTGATATGATCCTAGCAATTTACATCGTTCGTAACAAACAATTTAAATTGTTATACTATGTATACAGAATGTGAATCTTGGATTCTCGCCGCGAAACTTATACTATACCAGACGAATACCACTGATTTTACAAGCGATGTGAACTGCAGGTGCTGACATCTGATTCACCAGCCCCCTGATTAGGGTGGTGCTCATCGTTGGCTTGCTCCAGTAGCGCAGTGGTTAACATGTTTGGAAAGTCGTGATGAAGGTCGGCAGTTCAAATCACGCCTGCGAATAAACGAGTTTTTTATTCATTTCTGTTCATGTTTCGAGAGCATTTTAGCAAATCACGATTTCTTTCGAAGTGGATTGCCTGTAAATTCGAAGTTCCAGCCGTTCGTGCGCACTAGAAAGGTTCACAACGACCATAAACGCTATCTAGTTTGTATGTACGTACTTCATTTTGTAAACTTTCAGAACAGTTTATTGGCTTTCTTCTGTTTGAAAGAATAGCTTTAAGTAGTAAAACATTATTTACTAATGCTTTATGTTTGTTAGTTATACTTTTCGTGGTTGGCTTCCCTTCCCGTATTTAGGACTGAAACATCCCCCCCGCCTAAGACTTACAAGCGAATGCCAAGGGGCTAGAAGCCTGTCGAGGAGCCAACGCAAGAAATCACAGAATGGAGAACCTGAGACATGCCGTGCGAGGCATGAGCGTGAGGAAGTGGACGATATGAAATGTAAGTGAAATGGATAATAGGAAAGGTGAGCTGGAGCAATTGGTGGAATGAGGGCGGGGGAAACCCGGAGAAAACCCACCAAACGCCGCTTCGTCCACCACACATCCCACATGCGGGCGCTTGGGAATGAACCCAGGTGGTTTAGGTGTGAAGCGAATGATCTAACCACTCAGCCACGGCACCGCCTATAAGTTATGATTGCATTTATTTATGATGTTCATTAAAGGATATTCTAACGTAATTAAGTGAAACGACTCTTTCATTGTCAAATCATCACTTCTTGTTAATTATACTAAACATAAAACGTTTTTTAAGTGGCAGATTTGAGCCTGGAACTTCGCCCCTGAAGGCCATTGCGCACTTTGTTGCTCCATGAGAGCAACTCACTTCACCCACAACTGTGCAGATAAGTAATTTCGGCCAAAATTGATACAACGCCATAAAGTGGACAGATAGTGTTTACGGCACGCTGTAAAAAGCCGGGACTGCATAACTCAAACCACAGGCTGATAAGATTCACCCAGTATACATGTTTACTCTCTCTACTTCGTACCTTAACCCTTATTTGCTTGCACTAGTAAAAGTTTAAAACTGGAGTTCTAGTAAAAATACTTGGGAATGAAGCAATAAAATTATTATATAAAATAATAGAGAAAGTAAAAATTAAAATAAATGTAGATCCTTTATTAATATTTTTCTTCCCAACTAAAAGTTTAAATTCTTCTAAACCAGTTTTCATAATGCTGTCAAAGGCACTACCAAAAAAGTAGTTCAAATGTCCATGAGTGTTAGGTGATGGACTGGTCATCCATTCAAAGCCAAATGTTGCAAGTTCAAATCCCAGTGATTGTGATAAATGACGGGGAGAGTCCAAGTAAAATAATCGGTGTGATGCTTGGAAGCTATTGGGGTTACATTTGGCTGTATTTATATGGGCTTTACTCTTTTATTTATTTAAAAAACACTGCAATTTTAGGGCAAAAATTGTATATATTTTTATAATATAAAACAGTCTTGATTACTTGTTTATGGTTGAAGGTTAGTATAACATGAAATTAATCCTAGAGTACAACCCTAAAATAAGCGGAACTTATAGGTACCGACAGGCAACAAAGGGCTGAAGAAACTCATGTAATTCACAAAAACTTCCATAACGACCTGCAATCAAAATAGATGATCTTACACTTCTGAATCGAAATTTTAAATTGTGTTTTATTTATGGATGCTCTTTAACAGCTGCAGCTCTTAGCGTTCCATTCTATACTGGGCGTGAAAGACCGCTTAATTTTGCCCATAGGCCTGTTTATCAGGCTGAGGTCTTTTACGTACCCTAAATCTACGACACGGGACCAACGGCTTTACTTCCCTTCCAAAGGAAGCCATGCTAAAGAGTTTTACGCCCGAAAAAAATCCATTGGCTTTTGCCGGGTTTGAACCGTAGCCTTGAGAACCAGAGGCCAGCATGCTACCCCTAGACCACGGAGGAGGATTCCTGAGTCGGGGGTGGGGGAGGAAGCATTTAGAAAAAGTCTGCGTGAACAACACAACTCAAAACGAAAACTCGTTTCATAAGTTGTGTTTAAAAAGGAAGTGAACGCAGATGTTCAAGAAAATCCCCCTCCCTCAAATATTCCTTACATTGAAGAAAAATTGATTTTTTTCTCGAAAAAATTACTAATTTTGTTAAAATACTCATATTTGAAATATTTACATAACAAATAAAATGTATATCGTGCATTTTCTAGGAAAGCCTGAACTATCCTCATTCATTTGGAAGGGATTTTGTATAGCAAGTAAACCTTACGATAAAGATTAAAGCTCACTACAAAAAAAGATTATAGATGAGTTTAAACAGAGCGGATTCAAACCCAACCCAGGCCGACAGTTTTTAAATACTTAAAAGCGGCAGCCCAATGTCAGTACAGTATTTTTCAGAAAATGATCAAATGTGGTGTGACTTTAAAGCTTGGGATTACGAGGTGTGCGGCTGGAAAGCAAGCCTCGCAGTTGCCAAGTCTTCCACTTGCTGGTCCCTTAACATTTTGTCCAGTAACTCACGGGGTTGGACTCGTAGAAATACGAAACAGAGTCTGCAGGAAACATTTTACTGCGTTGCCTCTCACCTCTAGTAGAAAATCGCCTTTTGTTTGCTAATGGATTCCTAATGGTTATTGCCCAGTAACAGGAGAAGCGCTTCGGTTTGAAGGCCAGCATGTTTTGGAGAGACAGTAGATTTACTGACATACTGACACGATCCTGTCAATTGACAGCGTCGTTAACGAACAGCATTATTTTAATTTTAATCAGTCTTGAGCACGTCATTTGAGGTCTTGTGCAGGTACTCGGGTAGTTTTCTCGCCAGGGATACTGAGGCAGATTGGCTGACAAATGTGACGATGCTCACCTCTGCGGTGTGGAGTAGCGTGTTTGTCTAGCACCGAAGAAGCTCAGAGTTCGAATCTCCGCTTAGGGTGAGTTAGCTTGGTAAGGTTTCCCTTATCTTGAGAAGACGAATGTTTATAATTGTAAGCCCTAGGGACCTTGGGCCCATTTGCGATTCGTTTTAACCGCCCGATATATCTTACCAGATAATAGGACGTTAATTAAATATCAAAGTAAGCAAAAAATATACCACCTTGACCTGATGGCTGATTGATCATTGAGCGAAAGCTCCCCCCCCCACAAAAGAAACTATTCTTAAAGCTTATTCTTATATCACCAAAATAAAGTGTCAAATGGTTTACAAGCGGTTGCTCTTTGATGGCTTTGAAATTCAATGATCTTCTCGAGACTTCTAGAAAAAAAAAAAAAACGAATAGCGACTTACCAGTTGAAAAAGTTATAGGTGTTTGCAAATTTAAACCAATAAAAAAATAATATCGTGGAAATGGTTAGCGCAACAAAAAGTTATTTAACATTGTGTTCCATAACGCGGTCTATAACATTATGTGCAGTAACATTTTATTAATATGCAAAATGCATTAAGATTTGAATTTTCTAGGAATAGCTTCTGTCATTCTGGAGACTTTTGCTTAAGGTAAACAAAAACTTACTACACAAAAATGTAGGTCTCGTCAAAACTAATTTTTGGTACTCTTTTGTGGAGTTAACCTTTCCCGAAATATTCCGTGTTACTACTTTCAATTGTTTCATACTTACACTTTTTACTTTCTCTATAGACACTATGTACATAGTGTATAGAGAATGTATTGCACTCCACCAAAAAATTCGATACCGAGATTTCACCGGAAATATATGTTTTAGGGTCCCCTGTATCCAAAAAAAAAATATTTTCAGACAAAGGTCCGTGTGTGTGTGTCCGTGTGTCCGTGAACACGATAACTCGGTAAAATACCAAACTTGGCATTTAAGTTTAGTATCTTCCAGGGATGCGACACGAAGGTTTTGAGAAAAATCACCCCACCCCAAACTACCCTTTACATGGAACTTTTTTCGAAAATTTCGATTTTCTCAAAAATGGCTCTAACGATTTTGATTAAAATAGCATATACTAAAGACATATACCTGACAAATAAAATGTATATCTTGAATTTTCTGGGAATAGCCTCTGAAGAGTAGTTTATTCTGGATGAATTTTACGGAATTTTGAATAACTGCTAAACCATAAGAGATGGACAAAAACTTACTACAAAAAAAAAAAAAAATGTAGAGCACGTTAAAACACACAATTTATGTTATATACATTTTTTCGTGGAGTTGGTCGTTTTTGAGACATTCCTTGTTTTTGGTTTCTGCTATGAAAAACTTATACTTTTCTCATACAGGAATTTGTCAACTGCTGTCCATACAAAGGAACTTCAGTGACATAGCAACCAGCTTTTGATTATCACTTTAGCCTATGGTACTCCCTTATTTCACCTCTACTGACAAGGAAGCAATGTTTTACTGATTAGCATGAAGTAAATAGAAGTATAAGATTTTTAAGAATAATTTGCTGCAGTGATATAGAGAAAGTCATGTGAATGGTACACATCAGATTTTTTCAAATGGCAAGTCGTTATTTGGTTTACTTCCTGGTGCTCAAGCAAGAAAGGGCCTTCACGTATCGACTGACTCTTTAAAGTTTTGACTCTCCTTTAAGCTCAATATATTCCCCTAATCTCGTTGTATATTTACAAGGAAATGTGTAAAAAAAAAAAAAAAAAATAAATAAAAAAAATAATAAAAAAAAAGCATCTTTGCAGATGTTTATCTCAATTAATGCGAAATACATAAAAGAATAAGCACTTTTAAGATAAGTTGCTGAAAGTAGATAGAGAAAGTAATTTGAACGTACCATTTCAGTTTTTATTTATGTTATTCACACACAAATGTCCGAGATGTCTTTTGTTCTTAATTTTTTTTTTATTTTGTTTATTCAGGTAATCTCAAAACATGTATTTCCGGTGAAATATGGATATGGAATTCGTGAATGGAATGCAAAGCTGTACTTACTACAGGTAAGTAGTAGATAAATAAAAATCGTATTTACAAGTTCTTTAGAGTAATAAAGCTAACATTAGTGTATAAAAACACATTGGTAGCAGTTGATTATTCATATAAGTATTTTAATATACTTTTGTTGAAAAAGTAATGATCTCGTTATATTACATAAAATAACGAAAAAAAATGCGAAGTGTTTGTTTAATGCGGACATAACATCTATAATTGATGCCTATATACCTCGTAATTCAGGAATGTATCAGATAGTATTGCATAAGAACACGATATAAACATTCCTTTTGCCTTCATTTGTTTAATGTTATGCTACTGAAAAGATGTTCTTGATTGCTTAACACATACTTATTCTGATAAGACTACACACTCAATACTACAAGTGTTAAAACCAGGCCGATTCAGTTGGCCGTGTAGTAGGATGCCAATGCTGTTCCGCGATTCTTTTCTACCCTCTCATACGCTCTCCATGTATATCAGAGAGCTCCCGGTGTAGAAAGAATATAGAGCACGTGTCACCAACTCGCTTCCGGGCACGCATGTTGTGCTTTCTTGTTCCTTGCACAGTGTGTCAGTTTATAATCTCGGGTATAGAAGCAATCCAACACGCAACCCATTGACTCCTACGTTTATGCATGCCTAGGAGGAATCTTTCTTATTTATAGAAAGTGGCGGTATAAGTGTTTAGTTTACGGTAAAGTTTGGTATTCTGTCAGAAAATTCAATTTGAAGAGCATCACGTCCGTGAGGAACTGATCGCACGACCTCCTGCTTACCTCAAGTATTATACTAAACACCACACCAGGACAACTAGATTCGAGAATTATTTTAGGTATCTAGTAGAAACATTTTTTTTTTTTTTTTTTTGCTTCTGATTACAACTTGTAACAGTTTTTGATTGTTGGTGGCTCGTTTTTTCAAAGACACATAACGATAAATATCACTTAAAAGTCAAAGTCATGATATTCACGTTCCACTATGGACTTCTTTCTTCTGTGAATTTTTCCGGGAGTTGTTTTCGCCATTTCTCTGCATGACACCGAAACATCGATTAAGTCTGCTTATATATATATAAAGCACACATATAAGCTTAATGTCCTTTACCCTGATTGGTCATATTGGACGATGAATGAAATTGGTGAAATGATGCTCAAATGATCTCGGGGTCCATGGAGTTTAAAGTTACTCGACATTCGTCTTCTCAGGATAACGGAAAACCCCGAAAAAAACCTTATCCGGGCAGCCCACCCTAAGCAAGATTCGAACTCACAAAGCAGACACGCTACCACCACACTACCCAGTCGGGCTGCTAATATATTGATTACGTCCTCAATTTCTAACCTACGAATCTTGTCCCACAATTTGTAAAAAACATTCAGTATAATCTATATTTTCACCATTTTTTGTAGCGGTTTCCATCTGGGATGCCTCATATATCTATTGCCTTGTTTTAGAAAGTGAGTGTTGTATTTAGTTGTCCTCTTAATTGCGCAGGCGCAGTATACACTCAGAATAACACATACAGTTACCTTCAACTTTATTAAACAGATACAATTAGAGATTATTTGGCTACTGCATTTGCATTTGATCGGTATTTTTAAAGTTTTACTTTCCCTAGCGCATATGTAAGTACAACATAGGCAGTGTAGTAGACAGGCAGTAGACCAAAGTAGATAGCGAAGGTATTGTATTCCAGCCAAAAATTTGATACCGTGGTTTCGCTGGAAATATATGTTTTGTGACCCCCTGAACCCAAAAACAAAATTTTTCTACATCGCTGTAATAAATTATTGTTAAAAAAACATAGTATTCTATCTACTTTATCATAATCGAGATCAACATTAGCAGA
Organism: Hymenopus coronatus; assembly: GCA_030762935.1. Lineage (NCBI taxonomy): Eukaryota > Metazoa > Arthropoda > Insecta > Mantodea > Hymenopodidae > Hymenopus > Hymenopus coronatus. The sequence continues at coordinate 17,016,260 of CM060895.1, forward strand.
AATTGTCTTAATTACTTGCTCCCTTGTAAGTACAAGGAAAATAACGGAATACACTAAGCTAAAGCGATAGTCAAATCTTTCGAAAGCCGGTTACCATGTGGATGAAATCCGTTTCTATGCAGGGCCAGGAGTTTACAGCTTTCCGTGTGAGAAAGTTTTAAGTATTTTGAATCTGAAACAAATAATAAGGAATATCTCAGAAATGGTTAATTCCACAAAAAGAAACGTGTATGACAAGTTGTGTGTTTAATGTGATCTACCTATATTTTTATGCAGTAAGTTTTTGTCTATCTCTTACGGTTTACCATTACGCAAAATTTAGCAAAATTCATTCAGAATAAAGAGCTCGTTAAAGGCCATTCTCAGAAAATTCAAGATATGCACTTTATTTGTCATATAAATATCTTTGATATACCTACGGAATTTTAATCAAAATCGTTAGAGCCATTTTTGAGAAAATAAAAAGTTTCGAAATTTTGTTCATGTAAAGGGTAGTTTGGGGCCGGGGGATTTTTTCTCAAAATCTTCGTGTTGCATACCAAGTTTAGTAGTTTACGGACTTTTCGTTTTTGAGTTACCGTGTTCACAGACACACGGACACCCACACACACACACACACACACACACACACACTCACACACACTGACCTTTTTCTACAAATATTGTTTTTGAAACAGAGGACCCTAAAACGTGTAAATCTGGTGAAATCTCGGTATCGAATTTTTGGGTGGAATGCAATACCTTGTTATATACGAAACTTGATATCTCCCAAGGATGCGACGCGGAGATTTTCTTGAAAAATCCCACAACACCAAACTACCCTTTACATGGAAAAAATTTTCGAACATTTTTATTCTTTCAAAAGTGGCTGTAGCTATTTTAATTAAAATACCGTATGTAAGAGATATTTGCTTGAACAATAAAATGTTCATCTCGAATTACCTCTGAGGCCCTCTTCATTATGAATGCCTGATAAACTGTAACCGATAGACAACAATTTGCTGCACAAAAATGTACATCTCGCCAAAATACAAGATTTATGTCCTTTACATTTTTGTTGTAAGGGCAACCGTTTCCGAGATATTCCTTGTTATTGATTTCAGTTTTAAATATTTACACTTTGTCAGAAAGTCGCCCGTGTTTCTTTTGATTTACTCCTGGCCAAACAAAGAAGCGAATTTCAATGACAATCATATATCGACAGCTTTTAAAACATTTGAATATCGCTTTAGCATAGTGCATTTCTTTAGTTCCCTTCTACTTATAAGGAACTAAGTAATAAGTATATTCTTCTAATGCTTATCTAGATTAATATGGTGCAGTTAGAAAAATAATATTTCATAGAAGTGTGTTTGTGGAACAGCTGGAGAAAGTTATGTGAGTGTAGCACATAAGATTTTTTGCAGTAAATTTTACTTCCGCGGGGGTTACAATGCTGAACCATGGCGTTACACTCATACACGTGGTTTTGTTTACATCGCCACACATTCTTAACGGAACCAAAGTGCAACATATCTTATGCTTGTCTCGCTGTTCAACTACGATTAATGCCAACTCTTGAATTCATTCTTGGAAGATTAAAACGAAGAAGTCGCTAAACGCTTGCGAAAGTTAAAAATATGATGTGTTCCATTCACACGACTTTCTCTACACCTCTGCAAACAAAATATTGTTAAAAAGCTTATTGTTTTATTTACTTCATGCTATTCGAGAAAAAATTAGCAGAAATAGTCTTATTTCTTACTTCCTTGTAAGTAGAAGCAGGATAAGGGATAAAGCGATAGTCAAACGCTGGTTGCTATATGACTGAAGTTCCTTTGTATGGACAGGAGTTGACAAATTCCTGTATGAGAAAAGTGTAAATTTTTTAAAACTGAAACCAATAACAAGGAATATCTCAAAAATGACCAACTCCACAAAAAAAGTATATGACATAAACTGTGTGTTTTATCGTGATCTAGATTTTTTGTGTAGTAAGTTTTTGTTTATCTCTTACGGTTTAGCAGTTATGCAAAACTCTGTAAAATTCGTCCAAAATAAAGTAGTCTGCAGAGGCTATTCCCAGAAAATTCAAGATATACATTTTATTTGTCAGGTAAATATCTTTAATATACGATATTTTAATCAGAATCATTAGAGCCATTTTTGAGAAAATAAAAATTTTCGAATTTTTTTCCATGTAAAGGGTAGTTGGGGGTGGGGGAGTTTTTCTCAAAATCTTCGTGTCGCATCCCTAGAAGATACTAAACTTAAATAGAAATTTTGGTATTTTACCGATTTTTCGTTTTTGTGTTATCGTGTTCACAGACAGACGGACACACTGACACACGGATGCACTGACACACGGATACACACACGCATACAAGGACCTTTTTGTGAAAATGCCTTTTATGGACACAGTGAACCCTAAAACATATATTTCCGGTGACATCTCGGTATCGAATATATACATAATATGTTTAGAGAAAGTAAAAATTACCTATCCAATCTGATGTACTATAATTTAGCTTATAAACAAGATGCAATTATCTCAAATAAAGAGTGGCCAACACTTCGGAGATTATCTGGAGGGGGAAGAAGAAAGCGAATAGTTCTGTCATGTTTATGACTTTTTGCACTACACCGACCTTCTCCTTTTAATCAGTTTTTATGTTCTCTAAGGTTTGCAGAAACCCTGCCAGTCGTAGGTGATATATTATTTCAATTATCTTGTGCAGTTCTGATTTACGTATAGAACTCTTTGTTTTATAGCCTTGGTGTCAAAGCAAGGAACTCCTTAGAGAAGGAGAACAGAAGAAGGGGGTGGGGCAATTAGGAGTCAGTTTTCCTGGATTCAACTTTTCAAACTTCATGTGATTCATTTGTCCATGTTAGTCACCATTATTAGTTGTCCCGGCCTTGTGAACAAGAAGCAGCTTTTACGGAACAAACCTCTCCTTGCATTAGTGTTGATATGATTGCCTACTGTATCAGCACTTACACTAGTTACATATTATTAGGAAATTAAAAGGGAAACCTCGAGGTATCAGCGTCGCCCTCCGTGGTGTAATGGTTACCATGCTAACTTCATGCGGGTTCAAACCCGGCGGAGGACGATGGATTTTTTTCGGGTGTAAAAATCCTTAGCATGGCCTCCTTTGGAAGGGAAGTAAAGCCGTTGGTCCCGTGTCGTATATTTACGGCATGTAAAAGAACCTCAAGCCTGCCGGTCCCCATGGCTGCGCTCGCCAAAGCGTCTCGCTTTGGTGTTTCGCAGCGCAGGGGATCGTGGGTTCGAGTCCCGCCTTGGGCATGGGTGTTATATGTTTGTGTATGTGTGTGTAAAAAGTAAAACAGAAATTCAGTAATCATACAGTAATTAAAGTAAACAAATTAGGTAAATAAAAAGTAGGGTATACAGCGCCGGAGTCCCGATCAGACTCCGGAACTGTATTAAAAAAAAAAAAAAAAAAAGCCTGATAGAGAGGCCTCTGAGCAAAATTAAACGGTCATCGCTTCAGTTCGTTTCCTTCCTTACCAGACATTGAGTGATCACCCATCCTGATCAAAATGTTCTTGCTCCTTGACAGGATACTAAACCAAGGCATTGGCTTGAAGTCTTACAAAGAGGAGAGTAATCAGAAGAAGAAGAACACATATCGCTTTTGTAACCTTTTAATTATGTCATATTGAGCAATTTAAAAGTGTGGCAAAAACCACCTGCCGTTTTTACTTTCTCTATACGCACTATGTACATAGTGTATAGAGAATGTATTGCTCTCCACAAAAAAAATCGATACCGAGATTTCACCAGAAATGTATATTTTAGGGTCCCCTGTATCCAAAAAAAGTATTTTCAGAAAAAGGTCCATGTGTGCCCGTGTGTCAGTGTGTCCGTGTGTCTGTGATCACGATAACTCAAAAACGAAAAGTCGGTAAAATACCAAACTTGGTATTTAAGTTTAGTATCTTCCGGGGATGCGACACGAAGATTTTGAGAAAAATCTCCCCCGACTCCAAACTACCCTTTACATGGAATTTCTTTCAAAAATTTTGATTTTCTAAGAACTGGCTATAACGATTTTGATTAAAATATCGTATATTAAAGATATTTACCTGACAAATAAAATGTATATTTTGATTTATCTGAAGACAACTTTATTCTGAGTGAATTTTACGGAATTTTGCATAAGTGCTAAACCGTAAGAGAGAGACAAAAACTTACCTCACAAAAAATGTAGAGCACATTAAAACTCGCAAGTTATGTTGTTTACGTTTTTTTCATGGAGTTAATTGTTTTTTAGATATTCCTTGTTTTTGGTTTAAGCTATAAAAACTTATATTTTTCGCATACAGGACTTTGTGAACTCGTGTCCATACAAACAAAGGAACTTCAGTCACATAGAAACCAGCTTTTGACTATCACTTTAACCTATGGTACTCTTTTATTTCACTTTTACTTAGAAGTAGACTATTTCTGTTAATTTTTTCTCAAGTAGTAGGAAGTAAATAGAAGCATAAGCTTTTTAAAAATAATTTATTGCAGAGATATAGAGAAAGTCATGTGAATGGAACACATCATATTTTTTTTAAGTTCATTCTCTCGGAGTTTCTGCTGAAAATGTGAACCAGATTGTTTAAAACTGCATCGCGTGGAACACCTTTAAAGTGTTAAAAATCGAACAGGAATAAAATTTATTGGAAGAGATATAGGCTATTGGGTTATGCGAAAAGAGACATTTGACTGGCTATGTGTTGAAGTTTTAAAAGGCTCTGGGACTAAAATTCGAGATATACAACTGACGCTAAGGTTTAAAAGTATCTTTAGACATAAAATCCATTTTTAAACATATTTTGAAATTGTTTACCAAATTTAAGCATGGGTAGGTACGCTTAAGCAACTGAGGCATAACAATAATAACAGAGTTTTTTATAAAATCGTAATATGTACATAGTACGTGTAGAGAAAATAAAACAGTCACTGGGGGCCAAATCTGGTGAATACGGTGGATGTTGTAGTGATTCGAACATTAATTTTACAATTTTAGCCATCGAAACTGCGCAGGTGTTCACTCTTGCATTGTCTTGATGAAAGAGAACCTTTTTGTTTGCCAGATGTGGGCGTTTTTTCTCGTGTTCTCCGTTCATGTTTATAAACTCGAGATAGGATTGATATGGTCTCGAAGGCCTTAAGCTGGTGGAGAGACACAGGTAGTGACTGCACTACGGTATATACAACTGCTCAAATTGCTCACAGGTCCCAACATTACCAGTCTTATCACTCAGGCGAAATATGAAATGTCATATTCTAAACCATGCTTGTTATTATTATAGGAACAAGTATTTTTACGTTTTGCAGTTTGTAGAAATCAATGTACGTGACATAAAATTCATATTTCATACTATTTTGGCATCTGTTCATATTTTGTGAAAAGCATCATATTTTGTAAGATTTGCGATTTTTTTTAAGACTATTTATGTTAGCAATGAACAGGGCTTTCCCGATATTCTCGGGCAGTTTTCTTGAAATGTGTTCGGAAAACCTAAGCCATTCTTTCCAGGTAGGAGGGGAGGAGGGACAAAAAAAAAACGCATTTTCTTTTCCAACAAGTCGAATAGTTGAAAAGAAAATGTAGCATTTCCTCTGTGTGACATTTACGAAACTAAACGCCTTCTATCCTGGGGCAGTGAGCTAGAGCGTGGATCTCTTGTCCCCGGTTACGAATTGCATCTAGATTCGAACCCAACCGTGGGAGCACACTCGACAAAGTGAGGAACTGCGATAGGCAGCGATCTTGGCTATGATAGCCAATATGCCGGCTGCGGGATTCGCCATTGGTTGGATGATTGTCCACTCTACCGTGCATAAATGGGCGTGAGATCCGCAGTCGGGGTGGTAGTCCCAAGCCCGTAAGGACTGTAGCGACACTCAATTATTATATTCTTCAAGAGATTTTATTTTATCGAACCAATGATTTAACAGACATTATGTAATTAGTAGTAAGCAAAGAACTCCATTTTTTTTTTTTTGTTTCCAAGTTTAAGGATGTCCTTGTTCATGACATGTGATCGTAGGAAGTGGCCAAGCCAGTACATTGGCAACCAATCGGAACTCATTATCCCTGTATTTTAATCGTTGGGCAATTGTTTTTTCTAAATTTATCGCACCCTCGTGCATTTGTTTTCTCTCTGAATATCAGTGTGCAGTGATATTCCCGTACATAATAGAATGTAGCATTATAAAGATATATGTGTTTATTTTACACCACAATAATATGATGTAGCAATACAAAGAGATCTGAAATTTATGGTATGGAGTTGCAGTGTTTTCGGTGCAAATATACGTAAAGATAAATGGGATTTTAGGAATATTATTTTTCGTGGCCATATAGGCTAACCGTTGTTATTTTATTCACGTCTCATTAAATACAACTGAAGCTACAACTTTTCTCTAGATAAATATGTTACTTGTGATTAAAGTCAGTAAACTCCATGTAAAACATTGTGTTTCATTTTATAGTTTGTCATTAAGTACTGACAAAAACTATAAAACCTATATTTAAATTAAAGAGGCAAGCCTGCTCCATGGTATAGGGGTGACTTGCTAGCCTATGGTTACCAAGGTCGCGGGTTCACATCCAGTGGAGGGCGATGGATTTTTTCCGGGCATAAATTCTTAGTAGAGCTTCCTTCGGAAGGGAAGCAAACCTAGTGGTGTCGTGTCGTAGATTTATGGCTCGTAAAAGAAATCTGAAATCTGATAAAGAGGCTTCTGAGCAAACTTTCTGGTATTGAATGTGGTATCTACTTTGGCTTTAAAATATATATTTCACAATATTTTGTGATTTTTATTTAATACTTTGACAAACGATTATTCGTGTCTCATATTCAAAATAATATACTGAAACATGCTGTGTTCATTATAACGAAAGTGACTCACCTGGCATGCTGAGTGAACTACAGTAGTCTTGAACTTGCTTCACGAACATGTTGAACAAGTGACTCATCTGAAAAAAAAAAAAAAACGAATTTAGCGCTAGGAAAATTAATACACAAAAACAACAGAACACGCTAATAAATTAAAAGATTATGATTTTAAACTGTTTGAAGCCACAACTTCAGTTGCATTATGGGTAAATATTCTTCCCCACTCTCCGTTGCTCACAGTTCTTTTGCTCTTTTGTATCGTATAGTTACCGAGCGAGATGCCTCAGGCGGTTTCGTCTGTAGCCAGCATTCGGGAGGTCGCGGGTCGATCCTCGTCGAACGCCCAATCTGACTTGGATTTTTTGGAGTTTTCACTGGTCGCCAGGCGATAACTGGCGACAAGCTACTAAACTTACATACCAAACTTGGCATTTAAGTTTTGTATTTTCCAAGAATACAATAACGAAACTTTTCAAGAAAATCTCCCCACCACAAACTGCCCTTTGAATGGAAACATTTTTGAAATTTTTGTTTATCTCTAAAATGGTTCTCAGTGATTTTGATATAATACCCTATATTATAGACATTTAGATAATAAATAAAATGTATATCTTGAATTTTATGTAAATAGCTTCTGAATACCTGTTCGTTCTGAATTAATGTTGCTAAATTTTGCATAACTAGTAAACCGTAAGAAAAAGACGAAAGCTTAGTACAAAATGCAGATCTCGTCAAAACACGTAATTTATGTCATACGCATTTTTGTTGTAGAGTTGACTGTTTCCAAGATATTCGTTATTATTGGTTTCAAGTTTCCTTTCATTTCGCTTTGTTTACTGCTGGCCTTGCAAAGCGAACCGAACTTCAATTGTTCATATAGTGACCAGCTTTTATAATATATAACTATCGCTTTAGCCATATTTCTCGCTAATGCTTATCTCGATTAGTATGCTGTGGATAAAATGATCTCTTTTGTAAGAGTAGTTTGTTTGCAGAACCGGTAGAGAAAGCCATGTGAATGGAACACATCAAATGTCTTAGCCTAGTTATTCATAGACATATACAGTAAACGCAGAAGAGCTTAGATTCAAAATACCTCAAAATGTTCATTTTTTGGTGAATTTATTTTTAAATGTTTGGTAAATGCAATCCTTGCTTGTCTATACTAGGTGTCAGCGAAAGCAAAAATCTTATTATTCTATTCTCATGATCTTCTCTTCCTATTCTGCAACAAACTAGTATTGCAAAAGCTTTTCTTTTATCTATGTACTTCATTCTAACCGAAATGGCCTAACAAATGTAGTTTTTACCTATTCCCTTGTTGATACATGGAGAATAAGGAAATACACTACTCTAAGGCGACAGTAAAACACTTTAAGAGTTGATCACTATGTGATGGCCTTGAACTTTGGAGTTTAGTTCCATCCCTGGCCAGGAGTAATAAAAAAAAAGATAAACAATTGACGATCTGTCACTTGTGAAAAGTATAAGTATTGGGAAGTGTAAACCAACAACAAAGAATATCTCGGAAATGTTGTACAAGTTTCTGACACAAACTGTGTGCTTTAACGAGGTCTGTTTAGTTCTTATGGTTTACCAGTTACGCAAAAGTCAACCAGTATGAAGAAATCTAGAGGTTATTTAAAACAAAATAATTAAGATATACTATATTTCATTTGTCATAAAGATATATTAAATATATGGTGTTTTAATCAAAATCGTTAGTCATTTTTGAGAAAAAAAAATCGAAATATGTTGCCTGTGAATGCATTTTGGGGTGAGGGCATTTTCTTAAAAATATCACGTTTGATAATATTTAACGGACTTTTTTTGTTTTTGAGTTTTATTGCTCACAAACACACGCATCCTTTTCTAATGATGCTTTTTTTTCCTCCTGTGTTTTCTCTGGGGCCTTAAAGCGTGTATTTGCGGTGGCATCTCGGTATCGAATTGTTGGATGAAATACAATACTTCCCGAACTTATTATACCTCGGAGTGAAAGTAAAATTGAAGCAACCTTCAAGAGTATTTGTGCACATCCTTGAAAGCATCGTTTAGATATTGTTTATGCGAGATGGTAGACGGACGGCCGGCCGGTAGGATTACTGTGCACTGACCTCAAAGAATGAAACTTGGTTACTTGCGAGGTCGTTGTCCAAGTTTAGTAAAACAGTTGTGGGTAGATAGATATACGCAATTATAGCAGCTCAAGTCTTGTATAACAGCCAGAGTTTGCCAAGTGGCGATTTCTCCAAGTAGCATCTCTTGCATTCTATATCACGCGCTCCTTTTCCGCACAAACATTCCGATAAAAACTTATGCAGCAACTTGACTTTCGCTATCCAGTCTGCAAAAACTATACATTAAAAACTAACAAAATCTGATGTATTCCATTCACATGAGTTTCTCAACACCTCTGTAACAAATTATTGTTAATAAGCTTATTTTCTATCTAATTCATGCTAATCGAGATAAACATTAACAGAAACGGTCTTGTTACTTAGTTCCTTATAAGTAGAAGAGAAAAAGGGAATACATTAGACTAAACCGACAATCTTTTAAAATGTGTCTGCTATGGGATTGACATACGTTTCTTTGCGTGGCCCAGGAGTTGACAAGTTCCTGTATGAGAAAAGTTTTAAGTATTTTCAAACTGAAACTAATAACAAAGAACATCTTGAAAACGGGCAACTCCACGAAAAAAAACGTATATAAAATAAATTGTGTGTTTGTCTGTATCTTATGGTTTACAAAATTCATCCTGAATAAAGAGGTCTTTTAGAGGCTATTCCCAGAAAATTCAAGATATACATTTTATTTGTCATGCAAATATCTTAAATATAAGAGATTTTGGATAGGTGGAGTCTAACTGAAAAATTCGATGCCATAGCCGGGATTTGAACGACGGATCTCCCGGTCTCTAGCCGGTTGCTCTACCACTGAGCTACCATGACAATATGCCGGTGTAGCATTGCATTTCTCAACTGACTCGCATTTTCACGGTAAACCACAAGGTGATCTCAAATTATTTTGAGATGGCAACCCCAATGGCGACTTACATACATTAAGTACTTTAGACCCAGGATTCATAGTATAGCCAACTATTATGGCCAATTGGTATTGGAATTATTATTTTTTTCACACAAGCCGATTTTTTTAATCAAAATCGTTAGAGCAGTTTGTGACAAAATCAAAATATTTGAGAATTTTTCCATGTAAAGGGTAGGATTTTCCTCAAAGTCTTCGTGTCTCGTCATTGGAAGATACTAAACATAAATCAATTTCGTATTTTACCGACTTTTCGTTTTTGGGTTATCGTGTTCATAGACACGGACACACTGACACTCGGACCTTTTTCTAAAAATCCGAGATAAAGTTTCATTACTTTCACACATTTATTTGCAGATATAAGAAGAATATAGTAAGCCAATGTTAATATCAGGTTTTTAAAATGCAAGATCACTATGACATGATGACTAGAGATCGGATGTTTAGGTTTAAAATAGGCTTTTTAATTGATGGATTTTACCTGATGTGTTCAATTCACATGACTTTCTCTACCTGCTCTGCAAACAAACTATTCTTATACATAACATATTATTCTTATATCCACTTCAAGGTAATCAAGATAAACATTAGCAGAAGTAGTCTTATTACTTGGTGTCTTATAATTATAAGAGGAATAACTGGATTCACTAGACTAAAGCGATAGACATATATTTTAAAAGCTGCCGCTATGCCACTGATAATGAAATTCGGTTCTCTTTTAATCGCTAAAGTCAAACAAAAGAAAAATGTGTAACGACTTTCTGTTTCAGAAAAGTATAAGTATTTTGAAATGTACATATATAATTTTGAATGCACAAAAAATGTGCGTTTTAACGAGATCTGAGTTTTTGTTTATCTCTCACGGTTTACCAGCTAGGCAGAAGTAATTCAGAATGAAGGTATTTAGAGGTTGTTTCCAGAAAATTCAAGATTAACATTTTATATGCCTGTAAATATATTTAATATATGCTATTTTAATCAGAACCGTTAGTCATTTTTAAGAAAATTGCACCATGTAAAGGGTATTTGGGTGGGGGGATTTTTCTTCAAATTCTAGGTGTCGCACCTTTAGAAGATGCTGGACTTAATTATTAAGTTTGGCACTTAACCGACTTTTCGATTTTGAATAATATTGTTTACACACACAATGAAATCCTGGTATCGAATTTTTGGGTGGAATGCAATAGTTTCTCTACCTTTGTACTACGTAGAAAAGTAACTGCGAAACATTTTTCGTGTAAGTTGAGGGAATTTTCTTGAAAATCTTTGTGTTGCGTCTTTGGAAGAGTTAAATAAATACATTATTGCCTCAATAATTCGAGCCCTGGTATTTCGAAGTTCTGTATACTTCGAACTGGTTTTGAGAAAATTAAAATTTTACATAAAAATTGAGTAATATCCAACTTTTATTCGTTGTCAACATGCACATATTACGCTCTCTGATGGGTTAGATTTCGAAGTTTCTTTCAATTTTCCAAGTAAAACTGTCCCACTTAGGGTTTTCGTTCATAAAGCACAGATGTAACCCTGTTCTCAGACTGCTGTTGCATTTTGACAGGCTTACTCTCTTTGTCGACCCTTCACTAATTGTGGCCGCGTGTCAATTAATTGTACAGTAAAAGTATTGTATTGGGACAGTAATCCCTACTCAGCAACAGTGAACATTGAAATAGCTTAAGTAAAATACATACACATTTTACAGTAAGAGACTGACCCTTGTACATACTATATTGTAGTGAGCCCACCTGTTGCATGTTGATTTTAAATTGTTTTACCTTCCCATTGTGTTAGTCCCTGACATGGGAAAATGTATTTAAATTATAATTTTATGTTTTTGTAACTTGTTTACCCATATATGTATGTACGTACAACACAGATAAGTACATATGTTGTTCTTTTATTTATTTATTTATTTCTCTACACGTACTATGCACATAGTATATAGAGAAGGTATTGCGTTCCATCCAAAAATTCGATACCGAGATTTCACCGGAAATACATGTTTGGGTGCCCCTGAATCCAAAAAGAGCATTTTCAGAAAAAGGTCCGAGTGTGTGTGCGTCTGTGTGCCTGTGGACAGCATAGCTCAAAAACGAAAAGACCGTTGAATACCAAACTTGGTATTTAAGTTTCGTATCTTCCAAGGATGCGACACGAAGATTTTCAAGAAAATCCCCCCACCCTCGACTACCCTTAACATGGAACTTTTTTTCGACAATGGCTCTAACGATTTTGATTAAAATATCGTGTATTAAAGATATTTACCTAACAAATAAAATGTATATCTTGAATTTTCTGGGAATAGCCTCTGAAGACTACTTTATTCTGGATCAATTTTACGGAATTTTGCATAACTGCTAAACCGTAAGAGATGGAGAAAAACTTACCACACAAAAAATGTAGAGCACGTTAAAACACACAATTTATGTAATATACATTTTTTCGTGGAGTTGATCGTTTTTTAGGTATTCCTTGTTTTTGGTTTTAGCTTTGATAAACTTATACTTTTCTCATTCAGGAATTTGTCAACTCCTGTTCATACAAACAAAGGAACTTCAGTCACATAGCAACCAACTTCTGAATACCACTTTAACCTATGGTGCTCCCTTATTTCGCTTCTACTTACAAGAAAATGGAAATGGCGTGTTATTTATGGACGCTCTTTAACTGCTATGGTTCTCAGCGTCCCATTCTCTACTGGACGTGAAAGACCGCTTAATTTTGCTCAGAGGCCTCTCTATCAGGCTTGAGGTTCTTTTACATGCCGTAAATCTAATACACGGGACCCACGGCTTTACTTCCCTTAAGGAAGTCATGCTAAGGATTTTTACGCCCAAAAAAATCCATCGTCCTCCGTCGGGTTTGAACCCGCGACCTTGGGTATATGAAGTTAGCATGGTAACCATTACACCACGGAGGGTGACTACTTACAAGAAAGCAAGTAATAAGACTATTTATGCTATTTTTTTTTCTCGATTAGCATGAAGTAAATAGAAGCTTAAGCTCTTTAACAATAATTTGTTACAGAGATGTAGAGAAAGTCATGTGAATGGAACACATCAGATTTTTTTTAACCATTATTGTGTTCTGTAAGTAATTATTCATTATTTACCCATTGATTTAGATATTTTGTAATTCGAGGCGGCCTCAGCCCAAAATAGCCTCGAATTACCGCAGCTCTACAGTACTAAGTTTCGTATTAATCCAAACGTTTGTATTTTATACCACACACACGCACACACATCCTTGTTTTCTATTGGATTTAGGGGGCTTCAAAATGTGCATTGCAGGTGAAATATTTGTATCGAATTAATGGGTGAATTATAATACTTCTATTAAGTAAATAAAACTTGATCTTGCACAATTATTCAGATGAAAGTGTTTTAACTTTGTGGAGGATGTTATAGAACAAAACGCCGCTCTGAATTTATTTTGAGAATATCATCTTCATATATGATTAAATGCAATACTACGAATAAAACTACACACCGAAGAGTGGGGCAGCGCAATTTGTGTTCTAGACAGTCTGTGTCCTTGGTTTTGCTTTTTCACCTCCTCCCAAAAAAGGGAACAAGCCACTCAGATAGTTCCCTTATATACCGTATGACCAAACAGGGATAGAATTTATCGTTTTCATTTTACCACCTCGAGATACAGTTGCATTTGTTTCTTTAACCTGCCAACTGCATTATTACTAGGAATTTCTAAGCAATAAAACAGGTCGAAGGAAAATGAAGTTGATGGACACAGATACGTCGCAGGTTAAAATCCACCCCCTTGTCTCTAGCACTTCCAGACAGGACTCCCTGACCGTTTTACCTGCCCATCAGTTTCTTATGCTGCGGTTGTTTTATACTATTTTATCAATAATTAAGCGAGTGTATAATTTGAAGGCAACTGCTTAAGAATTACCATGTCTATTAATAATATCACCAATTCCAAAATTTATCATAAGTTCACGAGAAACGAAGTTGTAAGTGAGAGTATTAAAAATCAATCAGAATATAATAAGTTAACAGAAATAAAACATCCAGAACCGAGTGGAATGGCTCAAGTGGTTTCGTCTGTGACCCGTATTTGGGTTCGGTTCCAGAGCCAGCTTTCTCTACTCATAGGGTTTTCGGGGTTTTCCCCGAGTTGCCCGGCGAATACTGAGGAGCTTCCCCCAAAGTTTATAGTTCATCTTTTCCTGTCATCTATTTCAGGGTTGAACGACCAGGCGACTGTGTTTTGTCCCCTGTAGATGGTTCTTCCTGGCGTCCTCGTGTTGGTACCGCTCTGTCGGAACCTACCTTCGGGTGTTTTCGGGCTATGGCCCTTTCAGGGAACACCTGGAAACTCGGGGCTTCTGGACTGGGCCTAGGCGGCGACGGAGGCATTCAATCTGGAACAGTTGGGAACTCCGTTCATGTTTGCGCTCGTCGTCATCCGGATATGGTCACCCTTCGGGCCTCTCCCCTCATCTGGGGTCACGTCAGTAGCTCAAGGACCTATTGGTGAGAGTAAACATAATCCTCACAGATTTTTTGGTACGAGCTTTGTTGTTCAGACAGACGTACATACACTCGCGTGCGCGAACCTTTTTCCAAAAATAATTTTTGTGGATTCATGGACTTCAAAATGTATTTTCCATACCTCGGTATGGATGAAATGTAATGCTTCCTCTACTCACCGAGCATTCGGTAGGTCGTGGGTTTGATTCCTGTGGTCGTTCTCCGGGATTTCTCCTGGTCGCCAGGCGAATGGCGTAGGTTTCTTTCATCCCCCGCATTTCCTGACCCCACATGTCGTTCCCATTGATATTCCCTTCATGCCGTTGGTTTCCTCAGGGTTGAAAGTGTCGGCAATGGAGCTCGTAGCAGGGAAAAAGGACACACAAATAAAATCTATATCATTAATTTAGAATTTTCCAGGAATAGCTTCTGAAGAGCTGTTCATTCTGCATGAATTTGGAATAACTGGTAAACCGTTATGCAAAAGCTTATACAAAAAATGCAGCTCTCATTAAAACAAAATTTTTGTCATGTACGTTTCTTTATAGAATTAACCATTTCCAAGATAGGTTTCAGTTGTAAGCGTCTTAACTTTTTCTCAAACGGGAGATCATCTTTCGTTTCATCTGTCTCATGTTTTATTACTTTGTTTCCCTTGTACTTGCAAGGAAGCAATACAACTTTTTCTGCTAATGTTTATCTCTTTTACCACAATTTAGATAAAGGAATGTTTTGTATAAATAGTTATAGAGAAATTCATGTGAATTTAAGATACGATTTTTTTTATTCAGAGAGCTTCAAAACATGTATTTCCTTAAAATCTCTTTATTGGATTTTTGCATGGAATATAATTCTGCTCTACCTATTATTGACAGATGTTAGAGAAAGTAAAAAATACTGAAATATATTTTGTATGAATGTATTAGCCCCTTTAGCCCGTTTTCGCGCGCACTTGACATCTTCACTACACGCATGCGCAAGGAAAGAGGGTCGAGGCTAACAACACTGAGGGTATACGTACGAGGTTAGGTTAGGACACACATGACGCTGTCATATTATCTGCCAAAAGGCGAGGCCAAACTTTTAAACGTGGAACAAAACAATGATAACCCAGGAACTTGTTACAGTTCGTCTTGTTTACCATTATCAATATCGATAGCATGATACACTGTTATTAAATTGGCACCTGAATTTGTCTTCTAATTATAACTATTCCATAAATTATTGATGCAAGCTTTATTTTAACTTTCTCTATTATGTACCCAAAATTTTGATCTCAATTTTTGAATCTTCTGAATTCAATAAAACATTAATAGAAAAGATTCGTGTATGAGTCTGTATGAATAAAAACTCAAAGATGAAAAGTGTGATAAATATCAAACTTAGTAATTAAGTTCAACATCTTCCAAGGACACCAAGAACATTTCCAAAATGGAAATAAAGAAAGAAAATAAAGTAAAAAAACCCACCCCGGATAATCCTTTACATTGATCATTTTTCCAAATGCTGATTTCCTCAAAATTCTTTTAACGATTTGATTAAAACGCCAAATATTTAAGGTATTTACATTACAGATAGAATGAATATTTGGAATTTTCTGGGAATAGACTCTGAAGCCCTCTTCATTCAGAAGGAATTTTAAATAATTTTATGTAACTAGTAAACCATAACTGGTGTCTTTTAAAACATACATTTTATTTCAGCTAATGTTTGTGGCATTAGCCATTTCCGAGATATTCTTTGTTAGCGACTTGAAACTTCATATTTACTTCAACCTTAAGCTGCTTGCCGCGATGTCATGGAAATAGCATAGAATTCCGAGGTGAAACAAAATATAGCGATCCTTTTTTAAAAATTTGACTGTCCCCCTTTGTACCTATAAAGGAATGTGCAACGAAACTATCTATGCAAGCGTATCTCTCAAAACTTCAATCGTAATCGTTAAGATACCTTTTCTTTTTTTATTAAAAATAATGCTTTGCGTTGTTCAGTGTAATTGGGAATTAGAAGTAGACGAAAATCTCCGTTCATCCTTCAAAGATAAAACTCCATGACACGACAGCTCACAAGGAACCTTGGCCTACCGCTCGGCCGCTGCGTCCCCCATCTCGGTCCATGACAGACGTCTTGGATGGGTGCAGTATTGGAGGGTGAGACGTGGTCAGCGCCTCGAACCCCCCATGGCCGGTTTATGCGGTACTCGTGACCTGGAGCCGCTACTTCTTCATCAAGTAGATCCTCCCTTAGGGAGGCTAAGGGACCTCACGAGGCTGAGTGCACCCTGGGCCAGGTCTCCCAGCGGGGGAAAAATTCCCACACCACTACCGGGAATCAAACCCAGTCTACCGCTTATCCTGTTAAGTTTGATGTTTAAACATTTTCTTTTTTGAGCGCACTCAATCCATTTTTATTTGTTCTAGCACTTATGTACAATGTACATAGCAGGTAGAGAAATTATTGTATTCCATCCAAAATGTCAATACCGAGATTTCACTGGGCAGGAAAGTCGTGATATAAGAGGAACCACCCAGCATTCGCCAACCAGATGATCGAAACCACGAAAAATCCGCGGGTCAAGAGTGGATCGTCATCTACCGAATGCGAGTCGTACGCGTTACCGCTGCTCCACTTCGCTTGGTTGTAGGTGGAGGAAATGTTGAAGTTCCCTAAAAGTTTGATAGCTATTTAGCTTGCATCGGAAATGTCCTCTCAACCCCCTCAAAAAGAATTCATTATAAAAAATCTGATGTGTTCCATGACTTTCTCAATGTGTTTTTCTTTTGTTTATGTTAATATCCTTTAACCGGTTGGTCATGAATGAAATCGGTGAAATAATACTCAAATGTGCTCGAAGTCCATGGAAAATTAAATTTAAATGGAGTTTTATTTATGGGCGCTCTTTAATTGCTATAGTTCTCAGCCTCCCATTCTATAATGGGCGTGAAAAACTGCTTAATTTTGCTCAGAGGCCTCTTTTATCAGGCTTGAGGTTAATTTACGTGCCGTAAATCTACGACACGGGACCAATGGCTTTACTTCCGGCTCTACGCCCGAAAAAATTCATCGTCCTCCGCCGGATTTGAACTCGCGACCTTTGGTATATGAAGTTAGCATGGTAACCATTAGTCCATGGAGGGCGAAATTCAGGACAGGGTAAAACCCGAAAAAGACTTATCGCGTCCTAAGCGAGATTCGAACTCGCGACCTGATGAATGTGGGGGACACTACCTAGGCGGGTAAAAAATCATTATTTTAATTAAATCATTCTAAACGAGATAAACATTGGCAGAAATAGTCTTAATACTTGTTTCCTTGTAAGTAGAATCGGAATAAGGAAGTACACTAGGCTAAAGTGATAGTCAAATCTTTTAAAAGCTGATTGCTGTAGATTGATATTGGAGTTTGGTTCTCGTTCCATGGCCAGGAGTACAACAAAAGCGATACGAAACGAGTGAGGATTTACCGTTTAAGAAAAACAAATAGTCTAAAATTGAAACCAATTACGGAAATGGTTAGCTCTACAAAGAAAGGTACGTGACATAAAGTGTGGGTTTTAAGCATATCTACATTTTTTGTCTGGCAGAGTGATTAGATCGCTTGCCGCCCACCTAGGTGGCCCGGGTGTGGAGTTGTGGTAGACGAAGCGGCCTCCGGGTCCTCCGGTTTCCCCCACCACCCATTCCACCAATTGCTCATCCAATTCGCTTTCATTTCATACCATCCACTTCCTCATGCCCCTCGAGGCTCTTCATTCTGTGGCTTCTGACCCCTAGGCATCCATTTGTAAGTCCTAGACAAAAATGTTTTTTTTACTTTCTCTAGCCCTGTATATACAATATACTAGTGCTAGAGAAGGTATTGTATTCCAAACAAAAATTCGATGTCGAGATTTCACCGGAAACACATCACCCCCTGAATCAAAAAAAAAAAAAAAGCATTTTCAGAAAAAAGTCCCTGTGTGTGAGGAGGGGGGACAGTATAGCTCAAAAACGAAAAGACGGTTAAATACCAAACTTGGTATTTAAGTTTGGTACCTTCCAAGGATTCGACGCGAAGATTTTCAAGAAAATACCCCCATCCCTAACTGCCCTTTACAAGGAAACTTTTTCGAAAATTTTCTTTTTCTCAAAAATTGTTCTAACGATTTTGAGTAAATTATCACGTATTAAAGCCATTTTCATCATAAATAAAGTTGTATACCTTTAATTTTCTGGGAATAGCTTCTGAAGACCTGCTTATTCTCGATGAATTTTGTTGAATTTTGCATAACTAGAGAAAAACTTACTGCATAAAAAACGTAGATCTTATTAGAATACTCAATTTATGTCATATACATTTTTTTCGTGGAGTTTGCCGTTTTCAAGATATTCCTGGTTATTAGTTTCAATCGTAAAGTACTTATACTTTTCTCAGACAGGAAGTGTCCGTTTTTCTTTTGTTCAACTCCTGGTCAAACAAAGAAGCGATTTGCAATGACAATCGCATAAAGACAGCTTTTAAAACATTTGACTATCACTTTAGTATAGCGCATTCCTTTAGTTCCCTCCTACTTTAAGAAACTAAGTAATAATAACGTTTAACTCGATTAGCAATGTGTAGAAAGAAGAATCATCTTTTGTAAGAAGTTTGTTTGTAGAGCACCTAGAGAAAATCATGAGGGTAACACTGGAGTGCAATACCTTCTCTACCTACGTACCATGTACTATTTAGAGTAAGGAAAAAACAGAAACATTTGAAGAACGTTCGGAGTATAAATAATAAGGTTGTATTAATTCAGAAGTTGAACTTTACAGCACACACAAGTGTCAGACCTTCAACTCTAAATATCCTTATTATTTAGCGTATCCTTTTGCGTCGTTACACCGGATCATTAGTCTAGAGGAGGAACTTGGGAAAGGAAGTAAACCTTGTAGCATGGCCTCCTGGAATTATTGTGACCTGTTCTGTCGAGAGGCCATGGTGAGCCAGCGGAGGCCTAGAAAACAGAAGTCGTTGTTGTGGTTGTCTTTCGAATGATGGACCAGTACCGGAAGAGGATGTTCAGGAAAAGTTCATGACCAACAGGGTGCTGAAACATTAAGAGAGTGACCTCGAGAACAGTAAGGTGAGCGTTGGAGGTTTCATCTGTCCTCAGGTTATTTCCCTACCTCGTCATTCAGATATCATTAGCATGTTCTTCTTTATATTTATTTCACAAAGTATAAATGTTTATTAGTTTATAGTAAGTACGGGAAGTAGTGCATTCCACCCAAATATTTGATACCGAGATTTCATCAGAAATACAAGGTTTGAGACTCCTGCATCAGAAAAAAATGTTTTAGAAAAAACTGTGTGGGTATGAATGTGTCCATGTATCTGTGAACAATTAACTCAAGGACGAAAAGTGGTTAAATACCAAACTAGTTATTTAAATTCAGCATCTCTCAAGGATGTGACATGAAGATTTTCAAGAAAACACCCAAAGTACCCTTTACAAGGAAAGGTTTTGAAAAAAGGTTTTTCTTAAACATGTTTTTCCTAAAATTTTTATTAAAATAACATATTTAAAAAACTTGTATGACAAATGAATTAATTTTACACAGCTATAAAACCGTAAGAAACAGACGAAAACGTAATACACAAAAAATATAGGTCTCATTAAAACACACATTTATTTTATACATATATTGCGAAGTTAACCATTTCACATCAATTTCTTGTTATTGTTTTCAATTTTAATATGCCTATACTTTCCTCAAAGGGAAGTCCTTATTTGTTTTTATTTCTCCTGGTCAAGCAAACAGAACGGAATTTCAAATCACCACTTAGTGGCCAGCTCTTAAAAGATTTGACCGTTACTTAAATTTGCTGTTTCCTTCTATTCTTGTCTACGAGGATATGTGTAATAAAAGCATGTCTGCAAATTTGTACTCAGATTAGCGTGAACTAGTTAGAAGAATAAACCTTTTAAGAATAGCTTGTTGAAGAATATGCAGAGAAAGTCATGTGAATATAACACATCAGAATTTTTTTCTCGAATTTTTCTGTCTAAATATTTTACCACTTACTACATGCATATTCCTACTTTTTGTACATAGAATATTTCAACAAAAATTCGCTACCAAGATTTTACCGGAAATACATGTTTTGAGCCGCCTAAAAACATAAAAACAGTTTCAGAAGAAAGTCCATGTAGGTGCCTGTGAGCAGCATAACTTATAAAAGAATTTGCATACAGGGGTCCTCAAAACATGTATTTTGGTGACATTTCGACATAAAATATTCGGGTGGAGTATAATACCTTATCTAGCTACCATGCACATGCGTGCTTGAAAAGTAAATACGAAAATTTGGATAAATAACCCGACATTGTATATAATTTCAGCATTTTGCAAGGATACAACACGAAGATTTTAAAGAAAACCATCTTTAAATAGATTTTTTTTTATCTGAACACTAACGTCATTAATCTTAGAAAAAATGTATTTTATTGCACCCAAAAATTCGATACCGAGATTTCAATGGAAATACATGTTTTGAAATCCCTTAATCCAAAAAAAGCATTTTTAGAAAAATGTCCGTGTGTGTGTGTGTGTGGGCAGCATAGCTCAAAAACGAAAAGACCGTTAAACACCAAACTTGGTATTTAAGTTTGGTATCTCCCAAGGATGCGATACGAAGATTTTCAAGAAAATCCCCACACGCCCAACTACCCTTTACATGGAATATTTTTTCGAAAATTTTGATTTTCTAAAAACTGGCTCTAACGATTTTGATTAAAATTTCTTATATTTAAGATATTTATGCGACAAATAAAATGTATATCTTCAATTTTCTGTGATTAGCCTCTGAAGACATGTTTATTCTGGATGATTTTTATTGAATTTTGCATAACTGGTAAACCGTAAGAGCTACACAAGAAAAAGGTAGATCACGATAAAACACACAATTTATGTCATATACATTTTTTACGTGGAGTTGATCGTTTTTTAGATATTCCATGTTATTGATTTCGGCTTTAAAAACTTAAACTTTTCTCATACAGGAATTTGTCAGTTCCTGTCCATACCAACAAAGGAAATTCAGTCACATAGCAACCAGATTTTGACTATCACTTTAACCTATAGTACTCCCTTATTTCGCTTCTACTTACAAGGGAGCAAGTAATAAGGCTATTTCTGCCAATTTTTCTCAATTAGCATGAAGTAAATAGAAGCATAAGCTTCGTTGCAGAGATGTAGAGAAAGTTAGGTGAATTTAACACATCAGATTTTTTTGGATTCAGGGGGACCTAAAACATGTATTTACGGTGAAATCTCGTTATCTAATTTTTTAGTGCAATGCAATACCTTCTCTATACACTATGTACATAGTACGTGTAGAGAAAGTAATAAATCCAAAGAAATGATAATTGAGGTGTTGTGTTTGAAGAAGCAATTATTGAACAAGTTCAGGAGTATTCGTATTTGGGTAGCATGGTCCCTAATGAAGGTAGGGCAAATGGATATAAGAATCAAGAAAGTAAGATGCGCCTTCATACAACTAAAATCTCTCTCTGAGATCCAAGCAGATTTCATTAAATGGATGCGTAGGCTTCCTCGACCTGAGTCTTGATGTGTGTTCTTAGCTTCCGGAGAAGGCCGCGTTATCTTCCATTGGAGTGCCGACGTTTCGCTTCATCTTGCCGTGAGTTTCTTCTGGGCTCCTGTGCTCACGGCAAGATGACGCAGCCTTCTCCGAAAGCTAAGAATACACATCACATTTCATCAAAATTTAACTAATACTATTCAACGCAACAGTTAATTCCATTTTATTATACGGATGTGGAACTTGAAAAACCGCCAAGAGTATTGGAAAGAAGCTGAAAGTGTTCATAATTAGATTTCTGAGGAATATTATGGGTTTCTAGTGGCCAGAGAAAATATCAAAGGAAGATTTATGGAAGAAAGTTGATTAGAAGGAAATCACTAAACAAATAAAACATAGAAAGTGAAAGTGGATCGGCCATGTTTTAAGAGGGAAAGTGGAAATATAACGAGAATGGTTTTGATGGAAGCTACAAGGGTTGGGGGTACTGAGGAAGACCCACAATGATATGGTACACAGAGTCCGAACCGAGGCGGAAAGAGCTGGAGTGAGATGAAGGAGCTGGCGAAGAACCACATCCGGAAGCCCTGTGCTTCACCATGGAGGAAATATTACTGCTTCCCTAAAAATTAAACTCAGTTTTATTTATGGACGTTCTTTAACTGCTGTCCTTTTCAACGTATCATTCTATATCGAGAGTGAAAGACCTCTTAATTTTGTTCAGAGGCCTCTTTATCAGGCTTGAGGTGTCGTAAATCTACGACCAACGAAAGGCCGCGCCGTGGCTAAGTGGGTCGACCACTCGCCTCTCACCTCGTCGATCCGGGTTCGCTCCCAAAGGCGGACAAAGCGGCGCAGAGGCGGGTTTTCTCCGGATTTTCCGGTTTCCCATGCCATCATCATTCCACAGGTGCTCTATCTTCATTCTATGTATCATCCGTGTCAGCGCCTGCGTTGTCATAGGTAGTAAAAGCGGGCGTTAAACACTATCAAAAATCTTATGTATCCATTCACATGACTTTCTCTAGCTGTTCCGCAAAAAAAAAAAAAAAACTTTTAACCGGAAGTTTATTATTTTAGCCACATCATACAAATAAAAATAAACATAAGTAGAATTAGTTTTATTAATAGTTTCGTTATAAATAGAAGGGAAATAAAGGAATATACTAGACTAAAGCGATAGCAAAGCCCTTCGAAAGCCGGGCACTATGTGAAACAATTGAAATTCCATTCACTTTTCTTGCCAGCAGTACACAAATGAGAAACGAGAAGAAAGATGTCTTCCCGTTCGAGAAAAGTTTAAGTGCCTTACAATTGATACCAATAATCCGCAATATCTCGAAAACGGTTACCTCTACAAAAAATATATACATTAACTGTGTGTTTTAATAAGATCTACATTTTTGTGTAGTAAGTTTTTCTATCTCTTACAGTTTTCCAGTTTTATAAAAGTCATCCAGAATAAAGAGGCCTTCAGAGGCTATTCCCAGGCAATTCAATATAAACATTTCATTTGTCATGTACATTTCGTTTGTCAATATCTAAAACATTAAGCATTTTAATCAAAATCGTTACAGCCATTTTTGAGAAAAGAAAAATGTTCGTAAAATGTTCCATGTAAAGGATGGTTGGAAGTGGGGAGATTTTCTTGAAAATCTTCGTGTCGCATCCTTGGAAGATACTTAAATTAATACACAAACGCGCACGCGCGCACACACGCGCACACACACACACGGACATGTTTCTATAAATGCTCTTTTAGGAATCAGGGAGTCTCAAAACACGTATTTCCGGTGAGATTTTGGTAATGATGTTTTGGATGCAATATAATACCTTTTCTACACATTATGTACGTAGTACGTGTAGAGAAAGTAAAAAATATGACCATCGGCTTTACTTCCCTTCCGAAGGAAGGCATGCTAAGGATTTTTAGGCCCCAAAAAATCCATCGCCCTCTATCGGGTTTGAATCCGGAACTTTGGGAACAAGAGTCTAGCATGTTAACCGTAGACGAAGAGGACGGCACTACTTCCCGTAACCCGCTTTTACATTGAATGTGAAGCTCTAGTTTATATAAATACATGTAAAGCATGCGACGAAGACAGACCTAAGTCACAATAGGGTGCATGAATTTAAGCAGATAAGGGCGGCTGATTCACCAGGTAAAGGCGTTAGGGAATCATTGTTCCTGACCTTGGAGATGCAAGAGACATCCCTATTTGTAGCCAGAAGTTGAGGTTGTTGGCGCCCGACCTTGAACATCCTTGAGCTGAATGATATCCACCTTCCACAAATGTCTCGACCAGACCTCGGAATCTTGGTTTTGCGTCACAGCCGCGTGTTGTCTTTATGAGAACATCCGGGATGCCACAGTAACCCGGATTCTCAGTCTCGTTCAGCAGATCACATCGGTCTAGTAATGAACGGGGGCAGGATTTTAATGCAAATTATATTCTTTCTCTTCAATAAGAAGGCATACTCACTTGGTAAGCGACTTTATTGCTATATTCCCAACAATTTAAACAATATTTTACGAAGGTGGCTTTGGCAATTCTTACAACCCCATTTTTTTTTTTTTTTTCATTTATATAGCCCCCTTTAACATGTAAGGTCATATCGGGGGCTTTGAACTTGAAACAACTCGTTGTTTGTAGGTTCTTTTTATTTTCTCTATACGTACTATGTACATAGTGTATAGAGAAGGTATTGTATTGCACCCAAAAATTCCATACCAAGATTTCACCAGAAATATATGTAGAGACCCCCTGAATAAAAAAAAAAAAAACATTTTTAGGAAAAATGTCCATGTGTGTGTCTGTGGGTAGCATAGCCCAAAACGAAAAGACACTTGGTATATAAGTTTGGTATCTTCCAAAGATGCGACACGAAGATTTTCAAGAAAATCCCCCACCCCAACTACCCTTTACATGGAACTTATTTCGAAAATTTTGATTTTCTCAAAAATGGCTCTAACGGTTTTGATTAAAATAACACATATTAAAGATTTTTGCCTGACAAATAAAATGTATATCTTGAATTTTCTGGGAATAGTCTCTGAAGACTACTTTTTTCTGGACGAATTTTACGGATTTTTGCATAACTTCTAAACCGTAAGAGATGGGAAAAAGCTTACCACACAAAAAATGTAGAGCACTTTAAATCATTCAATTTATGTTATATGCATTTTTTTCATGGAGTTGGTCGTTTTTGAGATATTCCTTGTTTTTGGTTTCAACTTTGAAAAACTTACTTTTCTCATATAGAAATTGACAACTCTTGTCCATACAAACAAAGGAACTTCAGTCACATATCAACCAGTTTTGACTATCACTTTAACCTATGGTACTCCCTCATTTCGCTTCTACTTACAAGGAAGCAAGTAATAAGACTATTTCTGCTAATTAGCATGAAATAAATACAAGCAGAAGCTTTTTAACTACACTTTGTTGCAGAGATGTGGAGAGAGTCAGATTTTTT
This sequence comes from Hymenopus coronatus, assembly GCA_030762935.1. Classification (NCBI taxonomy): domain Eukaryota; kingdom Metazoa; phylum Arthropoda; class Insecta; order Mantodea; family Hymenopodidae; genus Hymenopus; species Hymenopus coronatus. Next base: position 17,041,750 of record CM060895.1, read on the forward strand.
TTTAGATATTCCTTGTCATTTATTTCTGTTTTAAAATACTTTTCACATACGCGAATTTGTCAACTCCTGGTCCTGCATAGAAACGCATTTCAACCACATGGCAGGCAGCTTTTAAAGGATTTCACTATCGATTTAACCGAGTGTATTCCCTTATTTCTTTTCTACCTACAAGAATGCGTTTCTGCTAATGATTAACTCGATTAACATTAGCTGGATAGAAGAATAAGCTTTTTAGCAATAATTTGTCTCAGAGATGTAGAGAAAGTCATATGAATGGAACACATCAGATTTTTATATATAATTTAAGAGCAATTTTTGGAAGTTTTCAATGCATAACTGCATACATATGTATAAAGGGATTATTAGAGCATGAAGTTCTTGTATCTAAAAAGGCAGTGCCTTATTTTAGATAACTAAAATACTTTTCGCCGCACAGCACTAAAATATCTTATCTACTTATACCTGATAGAGGATACTGTATTGCTGTCTTCCATTGCACAACGGGAGAATTACATACACTATACACTTCAATGTTCTTAGTCTCCACAACCTACTTTTGGTGTATAACGGAAATGTTGTATTCCTCATCAAAATTCAGTAGGTATACATCAGATCTCAGGAATAAAAATCTGATGTGCTACATTCACATGACTTTCTCTACAACTCTGTAACAACTTATTGTTAATACGCTTCTTCTTCTATCTACTTCATGCTAATCGAGATAAACACTAGCAGAAACGGTCTTTTTTACTTAGTTTCTTATAAGTAGGAGGGAAATAAGGGAATACACTAGGCTAAACCGACAGTCAAATACTTTAAAACGTCATTGCTATGCGATTGAAATGCATATCTCTGCGTGACCAAGCCTTGACAAGTTCCCTTATGAGAAAAGTTTTAAAGATTTTAAAACTGAAGTAAATAACAAAGAATATCTCGAAAACGGCCAACTATAGGGAAAAAAAGTATATGACGTAAATTGTGTTTTTTTATCGAGATCTACATTTTTTGTTAGTAAGTTTTTGTTTATCAGTTTACAGTTATGCAAAATTTAATAAAAATCATCCAGAATAAAGAGGTCTTCAGAGGCTATTCCTAGAAAATCAAGCTATACATTTTATTTGTTATGTACATATCTCAAATAGAAATTTTAATCAAAATTGTTAGTCATTTTTGAGAAAACCAAAATTTTCAACAACAACAAAAATTCATGTTAAGGGTAGTTTGGGGCGGGACTTTTGACTACCACTTAAACCTATGGTACCTTCTTATTTCGCTTCTACTTACAAGGAAGCAAATAATAAGTCTATTTCTGCTAATTTTTTCTCGATTAGCATTAAGTAAATAGAAGCATTAGCTTTTTAACAATAATTTGTTGCAGAGATGTAGAGAAAGTCATGTGAATGGAACACAGATTTTTTTGGAATATTGACCACCAGTTCTTGAAATCCAAAATGTCCTCCGGTTTCACTTCAGATAGATAGCTCACATTTTGAAGATTCTTGTATGCCAAGTTCGGTGATTTCATCATGAAGTAAATATAAACTTAAGCTTTTGCCGCTATATTTTGTAGAAGGTATAAAAATAAATGATGTAGCACACTATCTTGTTTCCAACGCATTAGCTTGATATGCCGTGAGTAAGCACTTGAGTCCTGTTTCCGCAGTTATTATGCAACACAAGTGCTCATTGCTTAATATGAAATTACACCCAAGTAAAAATATATCGTGAGTAACGTGTCGTGAATGCGCAATCACTTTTAAATTAAAAGTACAATATTATGTCATAAATACATTTGAAATTGTTATTACGTCATTAGTAATAGTACGAGTGTCCCACATTAGTTTTCTTTTAAATTCTGTAAATATTGTGACTGCGTGTGTGAACGGCTTGATTCGGAAGTAATAGCTAATTGTTGCCAAGCATTGTTACATCTGCGCGAGTTTGTGACGCCTGTTTGCGACTTTTCTGGAAGCTTCTGCCATGTGATCGAAAGGTATAAAAAGGATAACGAGCCCTGCAGAGAGTTTGTTGCAACTGGGAATGCATAGTGTGCAGCAGTTGAGTCAGCTTTGACGGAAATTCATAGCGTGCTATAGTAGCGTCGCAGCGAACGTCGAAAGGAAATTATACAACAGAATAGTTGCGGAAGCACATTTATTTGCAAGTAGTTTCTGATTGTATTCAGTTTGTTGGAGCAATGAAGATTTGGGCTTAACGTCCATTGGTTATATCGGACGATGAATGAAATTGGTGAAATGATGCTCCAATGATCTCGGGGTCCATGGAGCTTAAAGTTACTCGACATTCGTTTTCTCAGGATAACGGAAAACCCCGAAAAAATATTATCCAAGTAACTCACCCTAGGCGAGATCGAACTCGCAACCTGTTGAATGTGAGGTAGTTACTCTACTCCCACAATGGCGGGTGAATAAGGAGTTATTTGAGTGATAAAGAGAGATTTTGTTACGCTATTATAATCAATCAACTTTGTACTTTTTCTTCTACTTGCTGATATTAAGAAGACGAAGTATTGCTTTTGACTAAAAAATGCACGTTTAGACTTTATCGGAAATGCACCTATTGAGGTTCATGAATAAAACATATTGAGAGAGAGAGAGGGGGGTGAGGGGAGAGAACAGTATAACGTAATACAAAAATTCGGGAAAACGCGCAACTTTGTATTTTAGATCAGCGTTCCCCTAAGATGCGACACGAATATTTTCAACAAAATTCATATCGCCCTCCGTGGTGTAGAGTTACCATATTAATCTCTTGTACCCAAGTTCGCGGGTTCAAATCCGGCGATTCGCGCGTAAAATTCTTTCGGAAGCGAAGTAAAGCCGTTGGTCCTGTGTCGTAGATTTACGGCACGTAAAAGATCTCAACCCCGGTAAAGAGGCCTCTGAGCAAATTAGCGGTCTTTTACGCCCAGTATAGAAAGGGATGCTAAGAACCGCAGCAGTTAAAGAGCGTCCGTAAATAAAACTCCATATCATTTTATTTTCAAGTTTAGGAAGCAAACGTTTCCATATCTTTGGTTTTCTCAAAAAGGCTAATGATTTTATTTAAAATACCATATTTTAAAAGAGATTTACACGAAAATAAAATGCACATTTTGATGGGATTTGAATTTCTAGTTCATGAGTTTGCCGCTATACGTCATGGTGACGAGGGATCGGTTCGTCGCCCACAGATGGCACTGTGGGACGAAATGACGACTTGCGGACGCTAAATGGTGGAATTTTGCCCAGGAACCTTCTTCTTTCAGGGTTCTTTTACGTGCAAACAAACATTACAAGGGGCCACTCTTCCGAAGTAAGCCATGCTAAGGATTTTTGCGTCCGAAAAAATCCATCACCCTCCGCCAGGTTTGAACCTGCAATCTTGGATTACACATGGTAACTACTGCACCATTGTGAGGATATTTATTCTTTATTATTAGTTTGAATTTTCTAATAATTATAGTCCTTTGAGTGGTAAGTCGCTATTTGTTTTTTTTTTTTTTTTTTTTTTTTCCCGTGGTCATACAAAAAAGAGAATACAATTTCAAAGTCCATCTCAAAAGGTCAACTTTTTAAAAATCTGACTATGGCTTTAGTTACTATATATCGAGGGAAAAAATTCCGCTTCGTGCAAGACTCGGATTTGGCAATCCTGGGTTCGTTTCCTGCGACCGGCCACTCAATGTGTTTTTCATTTTTTGTTTTATTTTTTTGCTCTTCTACTTCGAATTTCAATCTCTTCATTCCTTATCATTTCCCTTCCTTTTCCGTGTTTCAGGAAGGTTATGGGGCTGTTTAGTGCGGTCCTGTTGAATAGAGGAGGCAGAGATTTCATGGATAATTCTTCTCGACCCTACCAGAGACAGCCTTCTCTGAGCTGCCTCAGACAGATGGATCGAGTTCTCCCCGTAATCGCCATAAGCAAGTCGCTCTAAGCAGTCCGCCAGTGTGACAGATACATCATCATTAGGGACCTCTGCACGTCTCTGTCGGCGGGCCTGCCTGCGGCCTATAGACTCCTGAGGTTCCTTTATCTCATTCATTGCTCCTGGGAGTGGTAAGTACAAATAACCGCGTAGGATTTGATATCGTAGATCATAGCCACTGTATCCTACAACGAAATATAAATGTGTAATGAAAATATAGTTCTATTAACAAAAAGTACAAAGATTGGCTCAAGGAGTAAAGTCTGTAGCCCGCATTCTGGGGGTTCTGGGTTTGAATCCAGTGTCCCAACCAATCTGATTGGCAGTTTTTCGTTGTTTCTCGCAGATCGCCAAGGTAAATACCGAATTGGATATTTTATACCACGATCAAAAGTTCCATCTTCATTCTAAAGCAACAGTAAAACTGAAAATAGAGATAATTGCGAAGTCATTTATCCACAGATAGTGAAAGCAGTTAGACTGGAGGGTACCCTAACGTCTCTTGCTTTTCGCGGAGAAAAATGGTATTGCATAAAGGGAAGAGACCTCAAAGGCAATCTGTGCTCTGCATCTGACTACGGATGGCGAAAACAGCTTTTTGAATGGAGATAGGACCTATTAGGTTATACTGTGCACCACATACTGAATATCTCAGCCAGCACATCCGTCGCGATATAATTAAACTATAGCCACGTAAAATAAAATAAAAATCAGATGTATTCCATTCACATGACTTTCGCTTGCTCTTCTACTAACAAACTTTCCTTTCAAAAGATTATTATTGTATCTACGCCATACTAATCGAGATAAACATTAGCAGAAATGTTCTTATTACTTTCTTCCTTGTAAATAAAAGGAAAATGAGGGAATACACTACACTAAAGCGATAGTCAAATCCTTTAAAAGCTTTTGCTATGTGAAACAATTGGAACGCGGTTCTCCTTTGCATTCTCTAAAGTAAAACAAAAGCGATAAAACGAAAGTTGATTTCTCGCTTGAGAAAGGTTTAAGTGATTAAAAACTGAAGCCAAAAAACAAGAAATATCTCGGAAACGGTTAACTCTACAGAAGAAACGTATAAACAATAAAGTATGTTTTGAAACGACATCTACAATTTTTGTGCAGTCGCCCCACTCCAATCTTAGATAGTTCTTATGGTTTACGAGTTAATCAAAAGTCATCATAAATGAAGAGGTATTCAGAAGCTATTCCCAAAATATTCAAAGCATACATTTCGTTTGTCATAAAAAAAAAACTCTTAGATATATGGCATTTTAATCAAAAACATTAGAGCCATTTTTGAGAAAATCAAAATTTTCGAAAAATGTTCCATGTAAAGGGTAGTTGGGGTTGGGTGGATTTTCTTGATCTTTTTTCCACATCCTTGGAATTTGGTATTTAACTACTTTTCATTTTTGGGTTATTCTGCCCACAGACACGCACACATGCGGCAGGTTTCTAAAACGGCTTTCTTTGGTTTCAGGAGTCTCAAAACATGCATTTCCGGTGAAATTCGGTATCGAATTTTTTGGTGGAATAAATACCTTCTAAAAAGGTACATAGAAGAATAAGGTTTTGTAAGAATGATTACTAAAAAGTGAGCTGTAAAAGTAATCAATCCACTCCCCCTTTTCCTATTGTTTTACATTGCTTCTCGCAGAATGCCTGCAGCTAAGGTTGTCGCTAGGTAACTACCGGAGGATAAGACGTAAGTGGAACCATCAGGATCGCGACGCGCTTAGAAAAGAGAAACTGCTTCACTAGCTCTCAGATAATGCTGCTCTCGATTATCTCGTATCGACCGACGTGACAACTCGAGAGGTCATGGTCAGACACCGGTCGTTTCCATGGCCTATCGCACTGCAATCACTTTCTACGATAAGGCCGGGCGCTTTTCACTCGACGCCAAGCACGCGGCTAAACGTGCCTAATTGAAGCGGATATTCGGGAATGTAAACACCGAACGTTATCTCTGCACTTAGTACAACGACAGGAGAAACCTTAAGTAACCAGCGACGACCTGTGCTTTCTAGTTTCAGTAAGATCTGATTAAAGCAAAGACTTTCATCACCTTTGTTTCAAATAGCTTCCGCAACGAATCTAACGCAAGCCTATTACATTCTCTACCACGTACAATTTACGTAGGTAGAGAAGAGATTTCACTGGAAATATAGGAACGTTAAATTATTACCGGCTCAAAACTTCTGGAATCGTGACCCTGACCATCAACCCAGCTACCGAGCCTAGCTTATCGGGGTTTGTGATATGATACTTTGCTTACTTAAAGTCACAGCGAGCAAACTTTGTACAGTCTGTATCGAAAGTGTTCCGCATATGTTTGTATTCAAAGCGGGCAGTAAATAGTGTTCATTTTATTTGTTTAACCATGGCTCCTACGTTTTCAAAGTTAAGTGGCAAGGTATTACTTAGAGCAGAGAAATAATTGCAAATGTCCTTGACTTCGTGAAACAAGAGACAGAGATGAAGGAAGAAAATGTATGTTTCCCGAGTTCTTCAAAAGCCTGCAGAAAAGCCAAGACAACTGATATTTCACTAAGTTCAGGGTTCTCAAAGATAAGAAAGAAAGAAAAACTTAATATAACACTTTTAAATTAAAAGATGTGGAACTGTTGTGTCGCCAGCGAATTGCAGAAATCGGCAGGCCAGAATGGGAAAATGTATGTGGACATGTTGAGAACATTGAAAAGCATTAGAAAGAATTGTAGAAAATCAAATAGAAGGAATTCTAATCCAGGATAATTGGTGCAGAAAGTAGCAATAGCGTTGATGATGTCAATGACGTGAGTGAAGACAAAAGACTGTCAGGAGGACATTGTTTATATAGTAGGCCATTTGTATAGATGTTTTATAGATATGAACACACATATGAAAACACATGTTTATCAGTGCAGTGTATAAGATATTTGACATTGACTGTGACAGGCATGAATCGACTGGTGAACTGCTTATCTGAAAAGTACAACTCGCTTCCTAGCTCTCATTAAGGTTTTCACATGTCCAGATCTGTTGCGCCAGTTAGATAAGGTAACCCCTTACACTGCGGGTAAAACCCGGGAGCGCCGGGAAAGCGAGCAGACAGAGACAGATTGAAATAATTACCTTATAGTAAATAATGAAAATGTTGACCTTCTGCTCCCAAACAGGCAACATATATTGTACAAATCTGATGTGTTCCATTCAATGCCTTTCTCTACCTATTCTGTAACAAACTGTTCCTACAAAAGCCTATTCTTTGAATTTCTTCATGTTAATCGAGAAAAACAAAGAAATAGTCCTATTACTATTTTCTTATAAGTAGAAGGGAAAAAAGTCTGATGTGTTCCATTCACATGTCTTTCTCTACATCTCTGAAACAAATTATTCTTAAAAAGATAATGCTTTTATTAATTTAATGCTAATCCAAAAAAAAAATTAGCATTGCTATTATTTGCTTCCTTGTAAGTAGAAACGAAATAAGGGAGTAGCATAGTTTAAAGTGATAGTCAAAAGCTGGTTGTTATGTGACTGAAGTTCCTTTGTATGTACGGACAGGAGTTGTATGAGAAAAGTAAGTTTTTTTTAAAGCTGAAACCAAAAACAAGGAATATCTCAAAACGATCAACCCGACGAAAAAGGTTTATATACTTTATATAATCAAGTGCGCGCGTATCAGTGTGCCTGTGTGTCTATGAAGACGATAACCCAAAAACGAAAAGTCGGTAAAATACCTAACTTGCTTCTTAAGTTTAGTATCTTCTAAGGATGCAGCACAAAGATTTTCAGAAAAATCCCGCCACTACAAACTACTCTTTGCATGAAACAATTTCAACATTTTTGATTTTCTCAAAAATAGCTAACGATTTTTATTAAAATGAAATGGCGTTTTATTTATTGGCGCTCTTTAACTGCTATGGTTCTCAGCTTCCCATTCTATACTGGGCGTGAAAGACCGGTTAATTTTGGTCAGTGGCCTCTTTATCAGCCTTGAGATTCTTTTTCGTTCCGTAAATCTACGACACTGGACCAACGGTTTAACTTCCCTTCCGAAGGAAGTCATGCTAATATTAAAGTCCGTATATTAAAGATATTCGCATGACAAATAATACCTTGAATTTTCTGGGAATAGCTTCTGAAGACCTCTTTATTCTGTATAAATTTTTATGAATTTCGCATAATTGGTAAACATAAAGAAATGGACAAAAACTTACTAAAAACCAGTAGATCTCGTTAAAACACACAATTTATGTCATATGCATTTTTTCCCTTGGAGTTGACCATTTCCGAGATATTCCTTGTTATTCGTTTCAGTTTTAAATACTTTTCTCATGGCCATACAAAGAAATGGATTTCAACCACATGGAAACCAGCTTTTAAACGATTTGATATCGCCTTAGCCTAGTGTTCTCCCGTATTTCCCTTCTACTTACAAGGAACAATTTCTGCTAATGTTTATCTCGATTAGCATGAAGTAGGTAGAAGAATAAAATTTTTAACAATAATTTGTTACAGAGATGTAACATACATTTCCGGTGAAATGTTGGTATGTAATTTTAAGTTGGAATGCAGTACTTCTCTATCTACTAGGTGTATTCTAGTGGAGAGAAAGTAAAAATGGATCGTGTGAGAATAATGTAAACAAAGTTATAGCAGATGACACGCTAACGGTAGGTGGTGCAAGGCTGCGGTACGACTTGGTCATTCTGTGATGTAAAATCCACTCCATTACATAATAATGTTAACCTTGGTTAGGTGAATGCGGGCGACGTGAAAGGATGCTTGATGAAACAAATAAACACAATCCTGCGGCCTTGAGACGCATCCAGGTCATCGGGAGCGGAAGAAGGAACTACCGACGAATGTAAAATACAAACGTTGAAAAGCAACAAAGGTTCAGTCATTACGGTGCTACTTCAGAACAGCGTGTGAAAGAATGCTCTAACATATAAAGCATTCAGTCGTTTTATCTGCCATTCCAAGGAAAATGTTTAAAAATGTAGAGTTTAGAAATGTCACGGATTCTCTGCTTATCAGCTCACAGGAATCCTCTGTGTGCTGTTCATATTATCAACAGCCACTCTTATCCACCGTATAGCTATCATAATATTTTCACATGACACTCGTTTTACTTTATAGTATCGTAATTAGAGGACAATTATTGTATGCTGTGTAAAAATAGCTGCCGAGATTTTACCGCAAACACATGTTTTGAGCTCACCTGAATCAAAAAAAGTATGTTTAGAAAACTTCTGTCTGAACATCATAACTTAATAAGACTACATATTTAAGTTCGAAATCTTCTGTGGATGCAACACGAAGATTTTCAAAAAAAGTCCCCCAACTCCCAACTATCCAGCTTTAAGATACTGCCGGTCTTCATGGCCGCGCTCGCTATAGTCGCGGGGGGTCATGGATCAAGTCCTGCCTTGGTAACGGGTATTTGTGTTAGTAAATGTGTGTATGAATATGTATTTGTAAGTAAAAAAGAAAACATTGAACAAAATGGCAAAAAAAGAAAATGTAACGAAAATGAAAAAAGGAGGGGCAAAGATCTTATGTGTTCCAATCACATTACTTTCTCTACCTCTCTGTAAGAAATTATTGTTAATAAGCCTCTTCTTCTATCTTCTTCATGCTAATCGAGATAAACATCAGCAGAAATAATCTTATTACTTGGTATCTTTAAAAGTAGAAGGGAGATAATGGAATACACTAGGCTAAACAAAATAATCCTGAAGAACATAAACCATGAGCAATTATTAAAACAAAAGTTATATAAAATCCTCAAATGTTTTAAAATGTGGTTGTTATGGGATTGAAATTCGTTTATTTGCGTGGCCAGGAGTTTTCAAAAGTGAAGCCAACAATAAGAAATATTTCGAAAGCGGCCAACTCCATGAAAAAAGAGACAATTGTTTGCTTTAAGGAGATCTACATTTTTTGTGTAGTGAGTATTTTGTCTATTTCTTACGCTTTACCGGTTTTGCAACTTTGAGAAAAATGCACTCCAGAATAAAGGGGTCTTCAGAAGCTATTCCCAGAAAATTCAAGAAATGTATTTTTGTCATGTAAATATCTTGAATATAGAAGATTTTAATTAAAATCGTTTGAGCCATTTTTGAGAAAACCAACATTTTCGAAATTTTTTCCATAAAAAGGATAGTTAGGGTTAGGGGGCATTTTCTTCAAAATCTTCTTATAGCATTCTTGGAAGATATCTACTGAACTTAAATATCAAGTTTGGTATTTAAGAGACTTTTCATTTTTTGAGGTGTGCTGCACACACACACACACACACACACACACACACACACACACACACACACATACATACACACAAAACACATATTTGCGGTGAAATCTCGGTATCGAATTTTTGAATGCAATACAATACATTCTCTATGCACTATGTACATAGTACGTGTAGAGAAAGTAATACTTGCATTATTGATATAAAGTTCTAAGAAGCATGTGACCTTATCTTCAGTCAAAATAGCATTTGTATACTTTTTATAGTTGTTAAATCATAACAAGCAAATAAATAAATATCTAAATAATTCACTACACGAAAAAAATAGATATTGTTACAAACCACAGTTTTTAAGATATATTTTGTAGAATTTTCAAAATAGTCAATATTGTTTTGGATTTTGAAGTAAGTTTATGCTTTTGTTGAAATACTTAGTCGTCGTTATTAGTTTGTTTCTGGTTGCCAGGCAAAGAGTATGGAATTTCATAGTCAGTATATACTGAGGTGACTTTTGTTTCAGACTGCGAAATGCATAATAGAACTATATTTGCTTCCATTAATATGAAGTAGGTATTAAACAAACTCCTATGTGTTACATTCTTTACCTTCTATCACTTATTAGTGGCTATACAAATTATTTTTATAAAGATTTATTTTTCTTTCTACTTCATTTTAATGGAGATAAATCTAAATATTTTATAAAGACTTATTACTTTCTCTACACGTACTATGTACATAATGTATAGAGAAGGTATTGCACTCCACACAAAAATTCGATATCGAGATTTCACCGGAAATATACGTTTTAGGGTCCCCTGTATCCAAAAAAAAGCATCTTTAGAAAAAGGTCCGTGTGAGTGTTCATGTGTCAGTGTGTCCGTGTGTCTGTGAACAGAATAATGAACACGATAACTCAAAAACGAAAAGTCGGTAAAATATCAAACTTGGTATTTTAGTTTAGTATCTTCCAGGTATGCGACAGGAAGATTTTGAGAAAAGTTCCCCCACCCCAAACTACCCTTTACATGGAAAAAAATTAAACATTTTGATTTTCTCAAAAATGGCTCTAACGATTTTGATTAAAGATATTTACCTGACAAATAAAATGTATAATTTTAATTTTCTGAGAATAACCTCTAAGACTATTCTGGATGAATTTTACGAAATTTTGCATAACTGCTAAACCATAAGAGATGCACAAACACTTACCCACAAAACATGTAAAGCACATTAAAACACACAATTTATGTTATATACATTTTTTCCGTGGAATTGATCGTTTTTAAGATATTCCTTGTTTTTTGTTTCAGCTTTGAAAAACTTATACTTTTCTCATGCAGGAATTTGTCAACTCCTGTCCATACAAACAAAGGAATTTCAGTCATATAGCAATCAACCTTTGATTATCAACTTAACATATGGTACTCCTGTATTCCGCTTCTACTTACAAAGAAGCAATTAATAAGACTATTTCTGCTATTTTTTTCTCGATTAGAATGAAGTAAATAGAAGCATATGCTTTTTAACAATAATTTGTTGCAGAGATGTAGAGAAAGTCATGTGAATGGAATACATCAGATTTGTTTCTTTCTACTTCATTTTAACGGAGACAAATGTTTGCGGAAATAGGTATATTACATATTTCGTTACTGACACAATCGAACAGTGACAGTCAAATGTTTAAGAACTCCTGACCTTAAAATTCTGTACTTTTTCCATACAATAGTAAGAAGCAACTGAAAATCGAGAACACTGTAACAGATTGGCAAAAGTATTGAACGATGCGTACGGATATCTCGGAAATTGCTAATTCAACAAAGTTATTTAAAATAAATTGTGTTTTAAAGAGGTGTACATTTTCCAGTAGTACATTTTCTCCTCACTTAACATTTGCCATTTATACAAAACCCGTTCCGAAAGAAGCAGATTCCACAGGCTATTCCCAGAAAGTACATATATACAATGTATGTACTTTTCCTATAAATAAGATTAGTATTTGGCATTTTAATCAAAATCATTTGAGTCATTTTCGAGTAATTAATTTTTATATACTTTTTAAAGCGTCGTGCATCTTTGAAAGATACCAAGCACTTGTATCAGGTTTGATATTTTTCTGACTTTTCTAATTCGAAACTTGTTTTTTTTTGGGGGGGGGGCCTTTAATATTTTTAATAAATGTTGATTTTTTAAGAGGTTTAAGATATTATATATTTGGTTTTTTTGAGTTATGCTATTCTCTCACTCTCTTTCACACTGACAGAAACACAGGAATTTCTCTAAAAACCTTTTTATTTGTTTATCATATTTCCTATGAAATCTCAGTATTGAATTTTTGGAAGGACTTTGATGCCTTCTCTACCTACTTAGTACGTGATAGAGAAAGTAATGCGACTTTGTCAGAATAGTTTGTAGAAGATTAGTTAGAGAAAAAACATTTGAATGCACCTATAGTATTTGTTTAAAGATGTAATTTGGCTTTGTAATTGGTTATTATTTACGAACATGTTTATACAACTAGTGCATTAAATGTTTTAAGACATTCATTACTACCGCTAGCCCTTCGTGCGATTCTTCTTCCTCTCCAATATTATGTAATATTACATAATGGGTGTATAACATACAACCGTAGTGAATGTTCTTACCGAAGTGATTTCAATGCGCGGATAAGAATCTGACCAGGTGATTTGAACGCGTGGGTAAAAAAATAACAAACTCCCATGTGTTCCATTTGCATAACTTTCCTTACTTATTCTGCAACAAATTATGTTTTACAAACGCTTATTCTTCTAACTACTCTATGCTAATCAAGATAAATAACAAAAATATTCTTTTTACTTATTTCTTTGAAGGCAAAAGAGAAATTAGGGAGCCCACAAGGCTAAAGCGATACTCAAATGGTTTAAGAGCTGATCGTTGAGTGATATGAGACTGAAACTCCGTTTTCTTTGCATGGTAAGGAGAAAAAATGTATGAATATCAGAAAGTTTAACAAATAACAAGGATTATCTTGGAAATGGTTAACTCCCCTCCCAAAAATTATTACATGAATGTTGTGTTTTAACGAGACATACATTTTTATGTAATACTATTTTGCCTATCTCCTGCGGTTTATCCGATATGCAAAATACACCCCAAAATAAGGCTTAACAGGTTTTTCCCAGAAACCAAAAGGTATGCATTTTATTTGTGATAAAAGTGTCTTTAATATATGGTATTTTAATAAAATAAAGTCATGTTGAGAAAATCAAACATTTCAAAATCTTCCATATAAAGGCTAGTTTGGGTTGGGGGAATGTTCTTGAGAATCTTCGCGTAACATCCTTGGAACATAGTCAACTTAAATACCAAGCTTGGTGTGTAACCCAGTTTTCATTTTTGAGTTGTGCTGGGGCACAGACGGACGGACACACAAATCCTTTTTACTATCTCTATATGTACACATACTATGTACATAGTGTTTAGAGAAGGTATTGCACTCCACCCAAAATTTCGATACCGAGATTTAACCGGAAATATATGTTTTAGGGTCCGATTTATCTAAAAAAAGCATTTTCGGAAAAAGGTCCATGTGTGTGCGTGTGGGTCCGTGTGTCGGTGAACACGATAACTCAAAAACGAAAAGTCGGTAAAATACCAAACTTGGTATTTAAGTTTAATATCTTTCAGGGATGTGACACGAAGATTTTGAGAAAAATCCCCCACGCCCAACTACCCTTTACATAGAATTTTTTTCGAAAATTTTGATTTTCTCAAAAATGGGCTAACGATTTTGATTAAAATATTGTATACTAAATCTATTTACCTGAAAAATAAAATGTATATCTTGAATTTTCTGGGAATAGCCTCTGAAGACTACTTTATTCTGCATGCATTTTACGGAATTTTGAATAAACTGTAAACAGTAAGAGGTGGACAAAAACTTACTACACAAAAAATATAGAGCACATTAAAACACACAATTTGTGTTATATACATTTTTTTTTTCGTGGAGTTAATCGTTTTTGAGACATTCCTTGTTTTTGGTTTCTGCTATCAAAAACTTTTACTTTTCTCATACAGAAATTTGTCAACTGCTGCCCATACAAACAAAGGAACTTCAGTGACATAGCAACCAGCTTTTGGCTATCACTTTAACCTATGGTACTCGCTTATTTCTCTTCTACTTACAAGGAAGCAAGTGATTAGCATGAAGTAAATAGAAGTATAAGCTTTTTAAGAATAATTTGTTGTAAAGATGTAGAGAAAGTTATGTGAATGGGACACATCAGATTTTTTTACTTTCTGTAACCCGTATGTACAGTGCACACAGTAGATAGATAGGGTATTGTATTCCACCACACGAATTTCACCGGTAATATATGGTTTGAGGTCCCCTGAGTCCGAAAATAACATTTTTAGTAAAAGGTGCGCGCGCGCATGTGTGTGTGTGTGTGTGTGTGGACAGCACAGCTCAAAAACGACAAAACCGTTAAAAACCAAACTTGGTATTTATGTTTAGTATCTTCCAAGGATGCGACAAGAAGATTTAAAAATATCCCTCTACCACAAACTGTTCTTTACATGGAACATCTTTTGAAATTTTGTTTTTCTCAAAAATGGCTTTAACGAGTTTGATTAAAATGCGACATGCATATTAAAGATATTTACATCAAATAAAATGTATGTTTTGAATTTTCTGGGAATAGCCTCTGAAGACCTCTTTATTCTAGATGAGTTTTACAGAATTTTGCGTAACTATTAAACCGTAAGAGACAGACAAAAACTTACTACACAAAAAATGTAGACCTCGTTAAAACACACAGTTTGTTTCATATAGGTTTTTCTTGTAGAGTTTACGTTTTCAAGATATCCCTTGTCGTTAGAGTCAGTTCTAAACTACATAACTTTTCTCTAATGGGACTATGCAAAGCGAACCGAACCTCAATTGCTTTACATAGTAACCAGCTTTAACCCTTTGTTGCCTGCGGTACCTTAAGTTCCGCTTGTTTTAAGTGTAATTATACAAATAGGGTTGTGCTCTAGAATTAATTTCATGTTACACTAATCTTCAACCATAAACGACAAGTAATCAACACTGTTTTATATTGTAAAAATGTATACATTTTGCCCTAAAATTGCAGTGATATTTTTAAATAAATAAAAGAGTAAAACCCACATAACTAGGTCAAATGTAACCCCATTAGCTTCCAAGCATCACACCGATCATTTTACTTGGGCTCTTCCCATCCTTAACCACATCCCTGGGATTTTAACTTGCAACATTTAGCTTTGAATGGATGGCCAGTCCATTACCTATCACCTAACACTCATGGCTATTTTAACCAATTTTTGGTGGTGCCTTTGGCAGGATTATGAAAACTGGTTTAGAAGAATATAAACTTTTAATTGGGAAGAAAAAGATTAATAAAGGATATACATTTTTTTTTCATTTCTATTTTCTGTATTATTTTATATAATAATTGTATAGGTTTATTCCTATATATTTTTTACTAGAACTCCAGTTTTAAACTTGAATTAAATGAAAAACGGTATATTTAGTATACTAATGCAGGCAACTAAGGGTTAAGAAGATTTGAATAGCCTTTAGCATAATGTTCTTCCTTATTTCCCTTCTACTTACAGTGATTCTAACATTCTGCTAATGTTTATCTTGATTAGCATGGTGTACATAAAAGCATAATCTTGAATAAGAATAGCTTGTATTTGGAACAGCAAGAGAAAGTTATGTGAATGGAACACACCAGATTATTTTAGGAACGATTACTGATATTCATGTCAACTTAACAGAAGAAATGTTACCAAGAATAGTCAAGAAGCACCATAACGGGGGAAATGTGACACCGTAGGCTTTATGTGAGTTCTGTAACCTCTGTGTCACTCTTTTGTATTTCAGCGCAGAAGCAATAAAGGAAAGAAGATGGAAATGAGCCACTTGCTATCTAATTGAGGTCACGTTTTACCCCCACGTGCATCGCCAACACAACTTTATTGAATCATTGCTTGACCTTACAACAATAGTGGCTATACTTCCAAGTAACGCAAACCTCGCTGAATAATACGCACAAGCACATATGGCATTTTCTCAAACCTAACCTGCAGACACCATAGATTTTACTTTATCGACCGTTTGCAGTGGTGGATAATTCGATCAAAACATTTCATCTAGCGACATTTTAAACCGCCCTCAAATTAGGAAATGTCTTGTACTTGTCTTTGAACAAGTAACTCTAAAGTGAAAACCCTTATAAATATTACAATTCTTAAATACGCTTCTCAGCGTTTAGGAATACAAAGAGAAGATTTTCGTGAAATCTTGCAAGCCTAAATAACACTTTAATTGGAAAAAGTTACTTATTTTTACACTCTCATACATATAGTTTAGTAGAGGAAATAATGTACCTAACAAGAAAAAAAAAAAATGTGTGTTCCATTCACATGACTTTCTTTACATCTCTGTAATAAATTAATGTTAACAAGCCTAATCTTCTATTTACTTCATACTAATCTAGTTAAACACTAGCAGAAATAGTCTTATTACTTTCTTCTTTGTAAGTAGAAGGGAAATAAGGGAGTACGATAGGCTAAAGCAACAGGCAAAGTTTTTAAAAGCTGGATGCTATATGATTGAAGTTCCTATGTACAGTCAAAAGTTGACAAATTCCAGTGTCAGAAAAGTATAAGTATTTTAAAACAAACCAATAGCAAGGAATATCTCCAAAAACGAAAAAAATGTGCATAACATAAATTGTATGTTTTAAGGAACTCTACAATTTTTGTTAAGTATGC
The DNA here is from genome assembly GCA_030762935.1 of Hymenopus coronatus. Classification (NCBI taxonomy): domain Eukaryota; kingdom Metazoa; phylum Arthropoda; class Insecta; order Mantodea; family Hymenopodidae; genus Hymenopus; species Hymenopus coronatus. The sequence goes on from CM060895.1 coordinate 17,058,711, forward strand.
TTTTGTCTGTTTCCTGTGGTTTACTAGTTACTCAAATTTCAGCAAAATTCGTCCAGAACAAAGAGGCCTACAGACGCATTCCCAGAAAATTCAAGATATATATTTTATTTGTCATAAATGTCTTAAAATAAGAGATTTTAATCAAGTGTTAGAGCCATTTTTGAGAAAACCAAAAGTGTTGACATTTTTACCGTGTAAAGGGTAGTTGGGGGTGGAGGGTTTTCTTGAAAATCTTCGTGTTGCATCCTTGGAAAATACTGAACTTTAATATCAAGTTTTGAATTTAATGGAATCTTTGTTTTTGAACTATGGTGCCCATACACACACACATACACGGACATTTTTCTAAAAACATTTCGTGATTCAGGGGGTTCCAAAACATGTGTTTCCGGTGAAATCTCGGTATCGAATTTTGGGATGCAATACAATACCTTCTCAATGCATTGTGTACATATTACGTGTAGAGAAAGTAATTATATGGATGGAGATTTTTTGAAATCCTATATTTTGAAGTTCAGTGAGCTCAAAAAAGGTTTTTGAAAATTATAGGTATGTATGTGTGTCTGTGAAGAGCATAATTCAAAAACGAAAAATCTTTTTTATAATATTTTATTTATTTGGGTATACCTTATTAGAAACACACGCCACTGTCTCATTCATGTTTCCAAACTCTGGAGAGGATGGGAAATATTCTTGATTAGAGAAAAATTCCCACCTTCAGCCGGGAATCGAACCCGGGATCCCTCGCACAGTATATAGGTGATGCACCACCATTCTTTTAGACAGTAAAAGAGGAAGACAAAGGCGACACATGGCTGCACCAGGTGAAATATCGCACCTCGTAAGAGATTAGGCACGAGCAAGCTACTGCTGCATTCGACCATTCCGCATTCTTAAAAGACTAACCAAAGAATACCACATAATATGTAACGGTACAATTTCATCTAGACTAGAGCATCATGAACCTTTTTATTCTTTCTTTAGCATCTGTACCTATTCAATGTACGCATTAGTTAGAGAAGGTATTGTATTGCACCCAAATACTCAATACCGATTTTTCACTGCAAATGCATGTTTTGAGGAGCACTGAATAAAAATTAGAATTAGAAAAAAGAATCCAGGAAAAGTCGTTAAATAACAAAATTGGACTTAAGTTCACTATCTTCCAAGGATGCATCACGGAGATTTTCAGGAATATCTCCCACCCTAAACTACCGTACAATGGAACATTTTTTAAAAATGTTGTTTTTCTCAAAAAATGGCTATAACGATTTTTATTGTACTATCATATGTTTAAGATATTTCCATGGCGAACGAAATGTATATCTTGAATTTTCTGGGAACAGCCTCTGAAGACTTCTTCATTCTTGATGAATTTTGTATAACTTTTGTGTAACTAGTAAACCGTTAGAGATAGACAAAAACTTACTACACAAAAATGTAGAACTCATTAAAACACACTTTATGGCAGTTTTTTTTTTTGGTAGAATTAACCGTTTTCGAGATATTCCGAGTTACTGATTTCAGTTTTAAACATTCCTCAAACGGAGGGCATCTATATCTTCGTTTCTCACTTATTTACTTCTAACAAGCAAAGAGAACCGTATTTCAATTGCTTTACTTAGCGACCGGTTTGTATAAGATGGCTTTAGTCTAGTGCATTCCCTTATTTCCCTTCTAACAAAGAAGCAAGTAATAAGACCGTTCCTGGCAAAGTTTATCTTGATTAGCATGACGTAGATAAAATAATACTCTTTTGTAAGAAAAGTGTGTATATGAATGGGCTAGAGAAAGCCATGTGAATGGAAAACATCAGCTTTTTTTTTAAATATAGTTTTGCGGAAGATTGTCTATAGCATAATCTTGTGTATGTAGGCCATTAGCGATGATCAGAAACGATGAGAGTTGCACTGTGAAACCTCGCATATTTCCTAAAGAAAGATAAACTCAGTAAAGGTGGGCTGTGGGAATGAGACTTGGGAAAGCTGTGTGGCAGAGCTTCAAAAATATCTTCATCACAATGCCCAAATTATCTTGACTTTCTTAAAATCTCACGAAACAGTAGATTATTGTAATTATACCTACAGTTTTGATATTTTTTATTTTTTACTTTATTTACTAACTTGAAACCAAAAATGACGATGAAGGCAGTAAACCATAAGAGACAGATAAAACATACTATGCGAGTAATGTAGCTCTCTTTAAAATATACTTTTATTGTATTTCACTTAAAAATTCGATACCAAACTTTCAACGGAAATATGTGTTTTGAGACCCCCCTGAATAAAAAAAAAATGTCAGAAAAATGTCCGTGTGTGTCTGTGGGCAGCATAGCTCAAAAACTAAACGTCTGTTAAATACCAAACTTGGTATTTAAGTTCAGCATTTGCCAAGGATGCGACACGAGGCTTTTCAGGAAAATCCCCCATCTTTAACACTCTTTTAGATGGAACATATTTTATTCCCTTATTTATCTACATCAATTTAAGCAGTTGAGTAGTGAGTAAACATTTACTAATATGCACACTTTAATTAAAATGTCTAATTATAATAATGTTATCTTCTAAACACTTATTTTATATCCTTATAATTAAGACCAGGCTGTGTATGTAATTGGATCGTAATCATATTCACTCTTAAAATCTAAAGAATTGGATATATTTGTACATCTTATGTTAATTTCATACAATATTATCAGAACTGTCATTCTCCTTTACGCTGGCTACCTTCCTTAACCATTTTTGTCTTACCTTATCAACGAACTTTCCAAGCTTTTATGTTTTCCTATGACTAAACTTCTACATTTATTTCGTTTGGTAAGCTTTCCAACTTTGTAGAAGGAATTCACCCCTCGAGAATTTTGTTCGCTTACATTTAGAATGCAGTGCCAAATTCTATCTGTAGAAGTTACGTAAAAAAGGACAATAGTGTGTGTGTGTGGAGAAAGTTAACATGAATGTAGTCATACATATTTAGGGACCTCTAAACATGCATTTCCGATGACACGACATCAATCCTTTCTCTACCTACTATTATTAGGTGCCAGAGTAAGTATAAAGAAAGAATCGCTTAATTACAACAAAAAAAAAAAAAAAAAAAAAAAAAAAAAAAAAACATGTAATAGATTCCGCATCACAGTTTAACCTGAGAAAACTAAAGATTAGAAGTCATGTTCCAAAAATGTTTATGATACAGGCATTACTAACACGACTTGTAATAGAGTGGTGCATTTTTCACTTGGAACAAATGCTTCTTTTTAAAGTTCAAATGTCTTTTCTTCCACTTCTTTGTTAAAATGGCGGAAGTATAGATTGACTCTCAGGTTTATAAGCATGTGTATACTGTTGCGAGATTTACATTTCTGTGGACGAATGCCAAATGTAGTACCGTTACTCAGCTACAGAACTGTCAAGAGTGGCGCTGCAATCAATACCAAACGGTACCATCTTCGGTCTTACCGTTAAGTTTACCAATTGCATTCTTTATCGTATGAAGGAAGAGCATCAGTGGCGGCTCCCACTATATAGCAAAGGGGCATGTGCTTTCCCTATAATTCTGAACCGTGAATGCCCTTAAATATTTTATACATACATTCTCAACTCAAAAAAAAGATTATACAAGTAGAATTTTAACGCAAACCCTGAATGTTACAATACCTGCATTGTGGCATACAAGAGAACTGCGCTTGATGGTGTTGTATGTTTGTTTATTTGTGTATGTATGATATTTAAGTTCATTTTCCAAGGATAAGACACGAACATCTTCCATAAAATCCCCCATTCCAAATTTTACGTGGAACACTTTCCGAACATTTTGATTTTCTCAAAAATGGGTATAACGATGCTGGTTAAAATATGATTGATTTAATACTTATTCAAGAAAAATAAAACGTATATCTTGAACTTTCTGCAAATAGTCCTCTTTACTCTTTTTTTACGGTAGCGTATAACGCCCGCTTTTACTACATAAGCACCGTAGGCGATGACACTGAAAGATTCATGGAATGAAGATAGAGCCCGATGGAATGCAATGCCGGGGGAAACCGGAGAACCTGGGGAGAACCCGAATCTCACGTGGTCGCCTTGGTGAGAGGCGAATAGTCTAACCACTCGGCCCCTCTTTATTTTGGATGACTTTTGCATAACTAGTAAAACGTAAGAGATAGACAAGAGTTCGCTACACTAAAAAGTGTAGATCTCGTTAAAACAAGCAATTTATGTCAATACAAATTTTTGTGAAATCAAGCATTTCCGAGATATTCATTGTTATTGGTTTCAATTTTAAAATTCTTTCAAATGTCAAGTTACTCTTAAAAATCGGATGTGTTCCATTCACATGACTTTCTCTCCATTTCTGCAATAAATTATTGTTGAGAAGCTTATGTTTCTATTTACTTCATGCTAATCCAGAAAAAATTAGCAGAAATGGTCTTATTACTTGCTTTCTTGTAAGTAGAAGGGAAATAAGGGAGTAACAGATTAAATTGATAGTCAAAAGCTGGTTGCTATGAGATTGAGGTTTCTTTGTTTGTATGAACAGAATATCATTAATTCCTGTATGAGAAACGTATACGTTTTTTTTTAAATCTGAAACCAAAAACAAGGAGAACCTGAAAAACGATCAGCCCCACGAAAAAAATGCATTAAACATGAATTGTGTGTTTTAACGTGCTCTACATTTTTTGTGTGGTAATTTTTTGTCCATCTCTTTTGGTTCAGCAGTTATGCAAAATTCCGTAAAATTCATCCAGAATAAAGTAGTCTTCAGAGGCTATTCCCAGAAAATTCATATACATTTTATTTATCAGGCAAATATCTTTAATATTCGATATTTTAATCAAAATCGTTAGAGAAATTTTCGAGAAAATAAAAAATTTTGAAAAAAAAATCCATGGAAAGGGTAGTTTGGATTGAGGGGATTTGCTTGAAAATCTTCGTGCCGCATCCTTGGAAGATACCAAACTTAAATATCACTTAAATACACGTACACAAACACACACACGGACCTTTTCCAAAAATGTTTTTTCTGGACCCAAAACATGTATTTCCTGTGAAATCTCGGTATCGAATTTTTGGGTGCATTACAATACCTTCTCTATACACTATGAACATAGTATGTGTAGAGAAAGTAGAAACACGAATAGCTATTTTGCTGTTAAAAGCAATATTAGGTAATTCAAACCTATTTAAAGAATATCTCACCAACTGTAAAGGCCACAAGAAATTTACATAAATTGTGCGAGATTTACATCTTTAATGCTATGTTAGTCTCTTATGGTTTACAAGTTATAAAAATTCATTCAGAATGAAGACGGACACAAAGGCCATTCTCAGAATATTGAAGATGAGCATTTTATTTCTCATCCTTGGAAAATGCTGAACCTAAATACAAAGTTTGATATTTAACCGATTTTTCGTTGTTAGCCTTATCCGTGCATGCAGTTTTGCTGTTACAACACCCTTTAGGGACCTCAAAACATACATTTTTTATGAAATTTCCACTTTGAATTTTGTGTGGAGCACAATAATTCCCCTACTTACAATACGTAGTAGAGAAAGTAAATATAAAAAGGCTCGTGATTAGAAAGGCACATTTGTACAATCCTCTTTAACGGGAGCGTTGACTTTTGAAGCAAGTGATTCGTTGACCGTATATTTTATTTAACTTATATTATTTTCGTGAGGAAAAAGTTTTGACATTTACTCCCACATTTATTATTTGAGACGCTGCGATGAGTAGGAAGTAATTCTAATTAATGTCAAATCCCCCACACCAGCCGGGAATCGAACCCGGAACTTTTGGAAAAGTTTAGATTTTTCAAAAGCCCAAAATTAACTAAAGGATTTTGAATGTTGTTTAATTTATGTCGCCCTCCGTGGTATAATGGTGACCATGTTAACTTCATACACCCAAGGTCGCGGGTGTCGATGGATTTTTTTCGGGCATAAAAATTCTTAGCATGGCTTCCTTCGGAAGGAAAGTACGGCCGTTGGTCCCGTATCCTAGATTTTCGGCACGTAAAAGAACCTCAAGCATGATAAAGAGGCGTGTAAACAAAATTAAGCGGTCTTTCACGCTCAGTATAGAAATGGGACGTTGAGAACCGCAGCAGTTAAGGAACGTTCATAAATAAAAACTCCATTTCAGTTTTTAGTTTCATTTATATAGTCCCTTTAACTTCAATTGTCATATCCGGGGCTTTGAGTTGAGAAGCAACTGCTTGTGTTTTTACCGTTTTACGGGTATATTATCAAACATACACATATCCACACTTCTGTGAGGGATAGTCGACTCTGGTTAAAGCCGGAAATCGAATCCAGAACATCTGGGTTGAGAAGCCAGAACCTAATCCCTCGACCGCAGGGTCGGTTAATAGACGATTTATATATGAATTAAACCGGTCTAAATTAGCTGTCGTTTCCAAATTCAGTGGCATGCTCAAAAGTGCCATGCTTTGGAAAAGTTCTCTCTCATATATGGATAGTTCAAAAACAGAGCTCTCTACATTTTATAGAATATTCTGTATAATGGTGATTTCAATGCACGGATAAGACAGAAACGTACAATCCAATTTCAAAAGTGAAAAGTGTTAATAAAATAGTAGCAAATAATTAAGCGAATGCCTATGAGTCAGAAGCTTATCGGCCCGCAGTCAGGCTTGAGCGTGAGGAAGTGGATGATATGAAATGCAAGCGAAATTGTGATAGGGGAGGTGATCATGGAGCAATTGGTGGAATGAGTGCCGAGGGAAACCAGAGGACCCGGAGTTAACCCGTCCAGCCACCGCTTCCTCCACCACAAATCCCACATGTGGGCGCTTGGGATTGAACCCGGGCGCCTAGATGGGGTCTAACCACTCGGCCACAGGGCCACCCAGTAGCGAATAATACGACATTCATTTCGAATTCTGGTACCAGATAATCACCGTAGGTGTCAGCAATTTTTAGAAATATTAAGATTTTTGTCGCAATCTGTATTCTTCACTTAAACAAAAAACTTATGAAAAGATCGCAAGCAATAGTGATTTCAATGCTAGATAAGTCCAAAAGATGTTTCGAATTTGGTTATTAAGAACAACTTTTCCAATGCTGCGAACATGATTCCGGCGTAAGGTAAAATAAAATCATTAACACTTCCATATTGAATTTAAATTCAAACATCCCATGTTTTATGCTCTTTACTAAAAGTCGTAGAAGAACAGAATTCGTATGCAGTGATTTCAATGCCCGATAAGAAGCAAACCCGGCTTAACAGCTTTCATTTCCATTTTCTCCGCAGTAATTTTTATGTAGAATATAGAAGTTGCTTCACAGGAATTTCTCTATTCTCTTTTGTTTATTAGTGGGACATACAAAACATTCTTACAAAAGTTTATATTTCTATGTACTTCACTTTAACATAAACGTTTGCAGAAATACCTAAAGCACGTTTCATAGTAGATACAAAAGGAATAGGGAACGTCAAATTTTTTGAACTCCACGCTATATGCTGGCGTAAAAGTTCTAATCTCCTTGGGATGCAATCGCGATAAACAACTAAATGTCGTAAGGACTTTAAAACAATGACAAAACGTTGAACAACCAATCTATCGATAATATCTCGAAATAGACTTACGACACAAAAGTAATTTGAAATGAATATGTGTTTTGAAAGGAATTGTTTTTAGAGTAGTACCTACGTTTACGTGTATAACATATACTGGTTAAACAGGAGTGTACAAAGTTCCTTCTGAATGAAGAGGACTTCATAGGCTATTCCCAGAAAACTCAAGAAATGCTTTTATTTTTACTTTCTTGGACCTTTTGCTAAATCCAGTTATCGACATTTTGGGTAAATTGCAATACATTCTCTACTTACATATCGTGTACTATGTAGAGAAAGTAGTAAGCTTTCGTAAGAATGTTTTCCATAGCCACTAATAAACGACTAGAGGGAAGAAAGTTTCATGTGAGCGTAACATCAAAGTTTTCAAAGAATATTTTGTTCAAGAACTGGCAGAGGAATTCATGTGAATGTAATACATAAGATTTTTTTTAATATTATAACAGGTTTTTTCTTTAGTTATTTTTATTTCTCATTGAAAACAACTTAAACTTGGGTTTGTGTAATCACTGGATCAAGAATTTTCATATAAATGCATGATTTTTTATTGAAGGGTCATATTAAAGAATTGCTTATATATATATATATATATATATATATATATATATATATATATATATATATATATATATTTCGAAAGAAGTATATTAAAATCTGATTTAATTTTATTTTGTGTTTGCCAATTTTAAGGTTTTTGGCCATAAAGGCTTAGCTTTATTTTATTTTGCATACGATTGTATGTTTTGGCATTTTTCACATTTTCATATGTTTTGTACAAATTTACAACTCAAGAAATTTAAGTGCCCATTTCGTTCATGACACGTGATAGTAGGAAGTGACCAATCCAATACATTGGCGCGTAAAATTCCAACCAATCGGAAGCCATTTTAATCGTTTTTATCACACCCACGTTTTTTTTTTTAAATTTATCGCACCCGCATGAATTTGTTTTCTCTCTGAATATCAGTGTGCAGTGATATTCCCGTACATAATGGCGGAAGTTCAAATAGACATATTAATTGCAATCATGCTTTACTAAGTCAAAATAATAGAATGTAGCAATACAAAGAGATCTGAAATTTATGATATGGACATCAATTTGCAGTGATTTCGTGCAGATATACGTCAAGACAAATGGAATATTATTTTTCGTGCCCATATAGTATAGTCATTGTTATTTTATTCACGAAATAGTCTTATTAAATACAACTCGCGAATTTATCTATAAAAGTTGGAACTCTCGTTAATTTACTTATAATAAACAAATTTACGGCCCTGAGAAAATACTGGCTCAGGTAGTCTATAGCACTTGAAATTTTAAAAAGGACGTTAATTTTTCACTTCAGATAGTCTCTTTAACAGATGTGGTTAACGATCTTCTAAATGGTCTCTTAGATATAGCTTGTTAACCAGGTAATTGGTGCTAACCAGACAAGAGCCACACCATCTTGCTAACAAAGCACCACATCCCCGCAGACTTACCCACACTTAGTTACCAAGGCCAAAGGATTGAGTGGCGAAACTACTTAGGAGTCAAGCTAACAAGGGTCTAACCTTTCGCGAGCACATCCGAGACGTCTCGGCCAGGGCACAGGGGTCAATTGCCTCCCTGTACCCCATACTGAAGTCCGGGAAGTCGGTTCGCCTTAAATTACAACTTTTCGATCGCTGATACTCCCCTCATGCTTGTGAAATCTTGGGCATGGCCGCAGACAGCTGACTGTTATGGCTCCAATGGGCACGAATATGAGAACTGCGGTCTGTTTATTCTGTGGGCCGTGAATTCCCTGTGAGGTTGCTCCACGAGGCCTCCTCACTAGCATACGTGGAGGGCGAAATTAGGCGCCGGGCCACAAAAATCTACGGAAGCTTAAAATACGCCGCTTCTGACGACATGCAACTCCATCAGCAGCGAAAGCTGAACTCCTGTACAATCTCACCAAGAAGTGATTTGCATCAAAATTATTCCCCCCCCCCAAAAAAAAAGTTGAAACGTATTTACTGAAACTACTTTTAGCAGAGGTGTAGAAGGGCCGCTTTATCCTTCAGAACAGCAGTTATTACCTCCTTACATTGCAACCTGTCCTAAAAGGTAAAAGCCATCCTGAAATTAAAGCCCTGCAGGTTTGAGGGTGGACACACAACAAAAGCACTCTGGCTGAACCTTAGCCAGCCAGTAACATGTGATGCTAATGATCCCAGAATGCATTGTTCCTATATATTAACTACAGTGAGACTAAAAACTACGTTCAATATTATAGTAATTATCACAGCTTTTGCTTTCTCTAAACGTACTATGTACATAGTGTATAAAAAAGATATTGTATTGCACCCAAAAATTCGATACTGAGATTTCATCGAAAATATATGTTTTGAGATCCCTGATGAAACCAAAAAAGGAGCATTTTTAGAAAAATTCCGCGCGTGAGTGTTTGTGTGTGTGTCTGTGGGCAACATAGCTCAATAAGGAAAAGTCACTTATTTACCAAACTTCGTATTTAAGCTGCCGGTCCCCATGGCCACGCTCGCTAAGGCGTCTCGCTTTGGTGCTTCGTGGGCAGGGGATCGTGGGTTCGAGTCCCGCATTGGGCATGGGTGTTATATGTTTGTGCAATGTGTATATGTTTGTGTAAAGGAACAGTAAAACCAGTAATCATACAGGGGGGAATGTTAATAGGGGATACAGCGCCGGAGTCTTGACCAGACTCCGATACTGTTTTTATATTAAAAAAAACTCAGTATGCGATACGAATATTTTCAAGAAAATCCCCCCACCCCTAACATTTTTCAAAAAAGTTGATTTTCTCAAAAATGGCTATCATAATTTTGATTAAAATGCAGTATATTAAAGATATATACAAGACAAATGAAGTGTATATCTTGAATTTTCTGGAAATAGCCTCTGAAGACATCTTTATTCGGAATGAATTTTGCATAGCTGGTAAACTGTAAGAGATAGACAAAACGTCTATAACAAAAAATGCAGATCTCGTTAAAACACACAATATATGTGATACATTTTTTTTCGTGGAGTTGGCCGTTTTTGTTTTTTTTTTTTTGTTGACATATTCCTTGTTATTAGTTTCAGTTTTACAATACTTATACTTTTATATTACGGGAATTAAGTCAACTCCTAGTCATACAAACAAACGAATGTCAATCACATAACAAACACTTTTAATTAATGATTTGACTATTGTTTTAGCCTATGATACTTCCTTATTTCCCTTCTACTACAAGGAAGCAAGTAATACGACCATTTCTGCTATTTTTCCTCGATTAGCATGAAATACATAGAAGAATAATCTTTTTAACAATAATGTGTATCAGAGATGTAGAAAAAGTAATGAGAATGGAGCACTTCAGATTTTTATGGTATAGAATCCCATCATAAAAGCAGAAATATACTGTCACCTACTGCAACGAAATACCGTTCTTGATTTATCTATTAATTATGTTATTTATTTATGTTCATCGATAGTATATTGCTTATGTGCTATGCTCACACCATTCCTTGGGCGCTGGTTTTACTGGGAATCGTGGGCAGGAGGGAAGAATAGAGAATCTCCTACCTCTCTTTTCGCAGTGTTGTCAACCAAATAGCATTTCTTTCTTTGAGCCCCTCTGCCACTGTGGTGTAAAGGTTGTCTAATTTACCGCAAACTAGCTGAATTATTAAACGAAACACAGCACACGTTTTTCGTCTGCAATCTACACACAAAGTGAAACCTTATCATTGAACTCACTATGGGCCAGGATGTATAAGCGTACTTCATGTCTCAATGTGGATGCCTTGCTCTTCTTCTGGAATTGCGCGAAATTTACCGAATGAAGTCGAGCGCCCTACAAGCGCATAGTACTGAAAGTGGCGAATGTGTTAAAGGGACAACCAGACTCTTAGTGTAGTGCAGTGTACCGGAGGGAATTCCACACTTCAGCCAGCGAATTTTGTACGTCAGGCCCCGGGAGGAGAGCATGAGATGAGAGCAGCCGGAACAAGTTTGGGGAAGGGAGCCATCGTGGAGATCGCCTAACAGTTCCCAAGTACTTCATCTCGTCGGTGAGCGCTAGGAGCCCGCGCCTCAGGTCTGAATAAACGCCCCTGAGTATACCAACGACCCCCAGCGCCATCCTGCTTCCGAGAGCTGAGTTTCCAAAGCGCAATCATCGCCAGCCCCAGCAGCCGTGGTCATTCTGCCGCGGGTTCGAATTCCTCTAAGGGCATGGATGTTTAAAAAGCGCAATAATCTCCACGATGGGGCGCCACCACCACCGACACTTATCTGAAAGAAAGATCAGACGGATAAAATGGAAACGAAATGGAAGGGCAGAAAATTCGGGGGAATGAAGAACCTTCCCCAGCATTCGCTTACTGACCCGGAAAATCTCCGAAAAAAACCCATGGGACAGAAAAGTCGGCCGCGGGAAACCGATCCCTCGACCTCCCAAATGCCAGTACCAGACGAAACGCCTGAGCCACCTGGCTCGGTAGATCTTGATTAAATGCCGAGGATCTGTCTAGGGTTCCAATTTTTAAATTCTCCCCGATAACAAGCTGTGAGGTTGAAAGTTCATTTGCAGCACACAAGCTTGTGTTGCCAGTTAAGCGGCGCTGTTTCATACAAGAAAATTTGTAGAATACTGTTGTGAATTGTAATATAAATAGCGGCAAACTCTAAAAGCATTTCCATTATTACATATAAATTGTTTGGTTTTTTTTTTCACAGTGAAATTGAATTATTTCGGTGTTTTCTTTCTAGCTCCCAATCTTTATTCCCATTTATTTCATTAATTATTTTTAGCATTTAAAGTTTTAATCATAGTTTCATAAAGTTTTGCATACCTTTAATATCCATAACCATCCGCTCAACTGTATAATTGTAATAAACTTCGAATACTTGGAATTAGGCACAGCATTAAATTCACTTTATTAAAACTGAGTCTTTTTACTAAGTATTTCAAAGTTAAGGTATAACAAATATTAGTAAACTAAATTTAAGAGCAAGTTTAAATTATTCGTGCATATTTAAGGGTATATTTTCTATGTTTTACGGCAAATATATCTACATACGGCAGAACTCCGAAATAAGTGCAATAATAAACTACAATACATTATAAAGGACGTGGTATGCAATAAAGTACAGCACATTTAAATGCATTTACTCACTAGTTATGCTGGGGTGCATTCCAATCCTTAATTGATCTTAATTTATACTGTACACATTTTACATTAACCTAATTTTACTGTCTTAAAGAAATTAGTAAGGTTTGTTTGGCGGACTAATTCACAACGGTTAACTAAACGTTTAAAAGAAAAAAAAATCTATCTACTGAATGCTAATTGAGATAACATTAGCAGAAATGGTCTTTGTACTTAGTTTCTTATAAATAGTAGGAAAATAAGGGAATACACCAGGCTAAACCGACAGTCAAATGTTTTAAAATGTGGTTGCTATGGGATTGAAATCCGATTCTTTGCGTGGCCAGGAGTTTACAAGTTCCTGTAACAGAAAAGTTTAACTATTTTAAAGCTGAAACCATAACAAGGAATATCTCGAAAACGGTCAACTTCACGAAAAAAAAAAAAAAAAATGCGTATGACATAAGTTATGTGTTTTAAAGGGATCTACATTTTTGTGGAGTACATTTTTGTCTATCTCTTACAGTTTACCAGTTATGAAAAATTCAGAAAAGTTCATCCAATAAAGAGGTCTTTAGAGTTCAGAATATTCAAGATATACATTTTATGTCATGTAAATATCTAAAGTATATGAGAAGACCAAAATTTTCGAAATTTATTCCAGTAAAGCATAGGCGGGGGTTTTTCTTGAAAATCTTCGTGTCGCATCCTTAGAAGATACTGAACTTAAACTCCAGGTTTGGTATTTAACCGACTTTTCATTTTTGAGCTCTGCTGCCCACAGTCACACACACGGACATGTTTCTAAAAAAAAATGTTTGTTTGTTTGGATTCAGGGGTCCTAAAACATGTATTTTCTTTGTAAGCTCGATATGGAATTTTTGGGTGCAATACAATACCTTCTCTATATACTATATACTGTACGTGTAGAGAAAGTAAAAAGAGTTGAAATAAATAAATGAAAAGTACTTTATTTCCCCGCGTTAAATCCGAAACCGTGGTATTTCGCTATTCAGGGACTCTACTGTATTTTCAGTATTTCTGTGTATATTGCATGCAAATCCTTGGTGCAATTATCACAAAAATTGTGTTATAGTAGGAGATGAGATGTCTCTCATGATGCTGAGGTGCGTTATCACTGTATTTCCATTGTTTCACAAGTACCGCGACATCCAAAGCGGTGACACTAGGTAACAATTGCGCACATGGACACAATGCTAGAGACTTACCTTTTCTCCGCGGCTGAGGAATTCCCACATGGGTATAGAAGAACTGTAAGTACCTCTGGAACAGACCATCAGCAACACTAAGCTGCCGAAGACAGCTGCACACCGCATTTTTGTAATCAATTAAAATTACTCTCAAACACGTCAAAGATTAATATTACGTTCTGCGAGTTACTGGCGACGAACTATGCTCTCGCGTATTGCGTGTCTTATTGCGACTGCCTTGTGTTTGATCTCGGCTGCCGTAGTATACCACACGACTTCATGTACCTCTCTTCAGATGGCGTTGCTGATGCCAAGGTCCGTTGCCTCCGCAGCAGCGCTTTAATTTCCCGCCGACAGTTGTGTGGGTGTATTTGGGATTTCCGGAATTCCATAACGTGTCTAAGAATGTCCCCCAGATGTCTCCTGATAAAACTTGAGTAGTAGCACGGTGACACGGAAATTCCTCAAAGGTGGGAACCGTGACTTCGCGGCACCTCAGCAAGAATACAAATCACTTCCATTTATCTGATTTTATAAATCAATTTCGCTCTAACAAGATTTAAATACTAGTACATAGGCACCGACTTGTTATATATTTGGGACTGGAAGAGGGCAGGATTGTGCAATAAGTCGGATATTAATAAAATGTGCTCCTGCCTCTGGCGCGGAAGACCCGGTTTTTACACGTACTTTGTACATAGTGTATAGAGAAGGTATTATATTGCACCCAAAATTCGATATCAATATTTCACCGGAAATAGAGGTTTTAGGGTTCCCTGTATCCAAAAACATCTTATCTGTTCCATTCACATGACTTTCTCTAAATCTCTGTAACAAATTATTGTTAAAAAAGCTTATGATTCAATTTACTTCATTCTAATCGAGAAAAAATAGCAGAAATAGTTTTTTTACTTGCTTACTGGTAAGTAGAAGCGAAATAAGAGAGTATCATAGGTTAAAGTGATAGTCAAAAGCTGGTTGCTATGTGACTGAAGTTCCTTTGTTTGTATAGATAGAGTTGGCAAGTTCTGTATGAGAAAAGTATGTTTTTTAAAGCTGAAACTAAAACAAGGAATATCTAAAAAAACGATGAATTCCAAGAAAAGAATGTATATAAAATAAATTGTGCGTTTTAATGTGCTCTACATTTTTTATGTGGTAAGTTTTTGTCCAACTCTTACGGTTTAGCAGTTATACAAAATTCAGTAAAATTCATCCAGAATAAAGTAATCTTCAAAGGCTATTCCCAGAAAATTCAAGATATACATTTTATTTGTCAGTTAAACATCTTTAATATACCGTATTTTAATCAAAATCGTTAGAGCCATTTTTGAGAAAATCAGAATTTTCGAAAAAAGTTCCATGTAAAAGGTAGTTTGGGGTGAGAGATTATTCTCAAAATCTTCATGTCGCATCCCTGAAAGATTCTGAACTTAAATACCAAGTTTGGTATTTTACCTACTTTTCGTTTTTGAGTTATCGTGTCCACAGACACACAGATACACACACGGACCTTTTTCTGAAAATGTTTTTTTTTTTTTGATTCAGGGGGACCCAAAACATGTGAAATCTCGGTATCGAATTTTTGGGTGCATTACAATACCTTCTCTATCCACTATGTACATACGGGGCTAGAGAAAGTAAAAACATAGATATCGTCTCACCAATATGAGGATGTCTGTCATAACCAACCAGGTCACATTGACCAAATTGTGCAGAAGAGTAACAGAGTTCGACCTTCAGCTTCATAACACTATTCTACAAAACTCTAATATTAGATATTAATAATAGAGATTATCAGTAATGAATATGTTTATGCATAAATGGGACAAGGCTGCAGCTGGTTTTACCAAGTTTGTGTAGTGTGAAATGTAGTTCGGCTCTCAGACGGATATTCTTTCTTACATTCGGTTCTCTTTCAATGTCTAGTGTGTGTAACCCGGAGAAAACCCGCCCCTGCACCGCTTTGTCCACTACAAATCTCACATGCGGTCGCTTGGGATCGAACTCGGGCCGGCGCGGCCATGTGTGTGTGCTTGTGATGGAATTCCAGTGGCTTATTGTACGCCAGACCCCAAGAGGTAGGATGAGATAAGTGTAGGGCGGCCGAAACTGGGCGACGGAGGAAGAGCTGCCGAGTGGTTAGACCACTCACCTCTCACCTAGACGGCCCGGGTTCGATCCCAAGCGACCGCATGTGAGATTTGTGATGGACTAAGCGACACAGGGGCGGGTTTTCTCCGATTTCCCCCTCCATCACATTCCACCAATGCTCCATCTTCATTCCATGTATCATCATTGTCGTCGTCTTGGTGCCACACGTAGTAAAAGCGGGCGTTAAACACTACCAAAAGAAAGGAGGAAGAGCCACTGTGGAGGGTGCCTAAAAGATTCCAATCAGTTCTTCATCCCGACGCGGGAAGCGCTATGAGCCCGCGCCCCAGTTCTGACCAAGCTCCTTGGGTCTACAGACGGCCATGCCACCGCTGAGAGTTGTATTTCCAGAGCGCACTCACAACCACGGAAAGGCGTCATCACCGTAGTCCTCGCCGACCCTGAAAGAGACCGGTTTGGGTGAAATGAAGGGACAGGAAGTTTGGGGAATGAAGAAACCTCCCAGCATTTGCATAGTGACCCGGGAAACCTCCCGAAAAAAGCCCATGGATCAGAGTGATCGGCCGCGGGAATTGATCACATTACCTCCCTAATTTTCAGTCTCAGCAGGCGAAACGCCTGAGCCCTCGCTCGGTAATTTCTAGTGATTACAGCTGGTTTAAATTATACTATTCTTTGTTCCATACATCATACAGTATATGAAGTAGGAGGGAAATAAGGGAATACATTAGGCTAAAGCGATAGTCAAATTTTTAAAAAGCTGGCCGCTGTGTAAAACAATTGAGGCTCGGCTCCCTTTGCATAGTCCAGTTTGAGAAAAGTTAGGTAGTTTAAAATTTAAACCAATAACAATATTTCGAAAACGGTCAACTCTTCAAGAAAAATGCTTAATACGTAAACTATGTGTTTTAACGAGATCTACATTTTTATGCTGTAAGTTTCACCGTTGCGCAAAATTCCGTAAAAGTCATCCAGAATAAAGAGGTCTTCAGGGGCTATTCCCAGAAAATTCAAAATATGCATTTTATTTGTGATGTAAATATCTTTAATGTACCGTGGTTTAATCAAAATCGTTAGAGACATTTTTGAACAAAATAACATTTTCAAAAAATTGCCAATGGAAAAGTTAGTTTGTGGTTAGGGGATTTTCTTGAAAATCCTTGTGTCCCATCCTTGAAAGATACTTAGCATTAATACCAAATATGGTATTTAATGGTTTTTAGTTTATGAGCTATGCTATCCACAGACACCCACATACATGGATCTGTTTTTAAAAATGCTTTTTTTCGGACTGAGAGATCTCATAACATGTATTTCCGGTGAAATGTGGGTATTGAATTTTTGGGTGGTACACAATACCTTCTTTAGCTATTATGTACTATGCACATCGTGCTAGAAAAAGTAACAAACAATAATTTCTTGTAAGAAATGTGTTTGCAGAGCAGGTAGAGAAAGTCTTGTGAGTGTAACATATCAGATTGTTTTCATGAGGTCCTCAAAATGTGGATTTGGAATGAAAGTGGATATGTGGTGTAGAAAACAGTATTACGTACGTCATCTAAACAAAGCAATATTTGTGTGGATGTTTGAACAGAAGCTGTGCAGGGAGTTAAATATTTAAGATTCGCCGCACGTGGACGGCTAATATCGATGGAAAAACACAATCGGGCGGTATCTAACCAGACGATGGGTCGCTTGGCGCCAGGATCCTCCACATGAATATACATCACCACCAAGATTCTAATTTCCTCAACGTCCTTCATTACTCAACTACCGCATGCTAACCACATTTACGGAACCACTGCTCAAATTCCTATGGGCTCCTTGAGACGTAATGCTTAAAACTCTTTACTTCACTCAGCAAGGAATGTACTCTTTCACTGGGATGCTGCAAATGTGTATTTTACCATCACTTGAACGTGGAAATAAATCCTGAGTACTTGCTCTACCTACTCTCCTTTATTTCTTTCTCTATACGTACTATGTACATAGTGTATAGAGAAGGTATTATATTGTACCAAAAAATTCGATACCGAGATTTCACCGGAAATATATGTTTTAGCATTTTCAGAAAAAGATCCGTGTGTGTGACTCTGTGTGTTCTGTGAACACTATAACCCAAAAAACGAAAAGTCGGTAAAATACGAAACTTGGTATTTAAGTTTAGTATCTTCAGGAATGCGGCAGCCCGAGTGGTTAGACCACTGGCCTCTCATCTAGACGGTCCGGGTTCGACCCCAAGCGACCGCATATGAGATTTGTGGTGGACAAAGCGGTACAGGGGCGGGTTTTCTCCGGTTTCCCCGGCCATTCCATTGCATTCCACCGGTGTTCCATCTTCATTCCATATTCACCAGTGCCATTGCCTGCGACGTCACAAACAGTAAAAGTGGGCGTTAATCGCCACCAAAAAAAAAAAAATAAGAAGAAGAAGGATGCGACACGTAGATTTTGAGAGGAATCCCCCACCCCAAACTACCCTTTACATGGAACTTTTTTCGAAAATGTTGAGTTTCTCAAAATGGCTTTTTTTTTATTAAAATGCCACATATTAAAGTCATTTCCATCACAAATAAAATGTATTATCTTGAATTTTCTGGGAATAGCTTCTGAAGACGTGTTTATTCTGGATGAATTTTGCTGAATTTTACATAACAAGTAAACCGCAAGAGATAAGACAAAAACTTACTGCACAAAAATGTAATCTCGTTAAAATACACAATTTATGTCATTTACATTTTTTTCGTAGAGTTTACCGTTTTCGAGATGTTCTTTGTTATTAGCTTCAGTTGTAAATTCTCCTGGCCAAGCAAAGAAGTGATTTGCAGTGACAGCCGCCTAAAGGCAGCTATTAAAACATTTGACTGTCACTTAGGCATAGCCCATTCATTTAGTTCCCTTCTATTTATAAGGAGCTAAGTAATAAGAACTTTCTGCTAAAGTTTATCTCGATTAGTATTGTGTAGAAAGAAGAATAACCTTTTGTAGGAAGTGTTTTTTGTAGAGCAGTTAGAGAAAGTCAGGTGAGAGTAACACATCAGATTTTTCCGTGATGGATTTCATCTTACTGAAAGACATTTCCCAAATACACTTTGATCCAAAAGGTGTCGACTGTCGCATAGCGAATACCAAGTTGTTCAGCTGTTTTTCTGCTCTCACTTTAGAAGCTTTAGTGTATTTGCTATCAAAATTTAAATGCACCTTATTAAAATACCTATTAAGATGAAACCTTGAACTTGGTCACGACCACAAGTCACGATATAATAAACACAAGGTTCTGCCTTCCTTTTTAGCAAGTATGAAGAAATAAATCATGCTCTCAACTATGTTGAAAAACTCTTCCTTCTTCCAGTTTTCTCTTTCCGTTGAAAAACAGCACCAGCTATTATTAAATATTACTATGCATTAAACTTAGCAATATTAATCAACTTCAAGGTTCAATTGCAGTGTGCATATATACTAAGAAAATCTTATGTATTCCATTTAGATGACTTGCTGTACATATTTGTAACAAATTGCTGTTAATAAGTGTATACTTCTACATGCTAATCGAGATAAACATTACAGAAATGGTCTCATTACTTGCTACAGTAGGCTAAATCATGAGTCAAATCTTTTAAAATCTAGTTGCCATGTAGTTGAAATCCTATGCATTGCCAGGAGTTGACAAATCCCCGTATTAAAATACTGATGTGTTCCATTCACATGTCATAACTTTCTCTAGCTGTTCCAAATAAAAACTATTCTTTTATCTACATCATGCTAATCAAGATAAACGTTAGCAGAATTGGTCTTATTACTTGCTTCACTGTAAGTAGAAGGGAAATAAGGGAATACGTTGTGCTAAAGCGATAGTCAAATCTTTGTCCTATGCTGGTCCTATGTGAAACAACTGAAGTTCGGCTCGCTTTGCATGGCCTGCAGTAAAACAAGAGAAATGAAACGCCACTTCCCATTTGAGAAAAGTTTAAGTAGTTTGAAATTGAAACTAATAACAAGGAATATCTCAGCTATACATAAAAAGCATATATGACATAAATTATGTGTTTTAACAAGATATACATTTTTTGCCGTAATACAAAGCTCTGCAAAACTCGTCCAAAATAAAGAGATCTTCGAATGCTATTCCCAGAAAATTCAAAATATACAGTATAAGATATAAGTATATTTAAATAGCTTTAATGATTTTGATTAAAATAACGTACATTAAAGATATTTATATCACAAATACGATTGAATTTTTTGGGAATAGCTCCTGAAGGCCTGTTTATTCTGAATGATTTTACATAACGATTAAACCGTAAGAGATAGACGAAAAGCTACTGCAAAAAAAATGTAGATCTTGGTAAAACACACAATTTATGTTATAAAGTATTTTCTTGTACTGATGACCGTATTCGAGATATCCCTTGTTATTGGTTTCATTTATAAGCCACCAAACATTTCTCAAACGGGACCATGCAAAAGGAACCGAACCTCAATTGTTTCACTTATCGACCAGCTTTTGAAGGATTTGACTATCGTTTTAGCCTAATGCACTCCTTCATTTCTCTTCTACTTACAAGGAAGCAATATAGTGTTTATTTTGATTATCATGGCGCAGATATAAACAATCTTTTGTAAGAGTAGTTTGTATATAAAACAGCTAGAGATAGTTATATGAATGCAACACATCAGCTTTTTAGAAAAAGATCCCTGTGTGGGTATGTGTGTGTTTGTGTATCTACGAACACGGTAACTCAAAAACTAAAAGTTGGTAAAATACCAAACTTGGTATTTTAAATTAATATTTTCCAAGGATGTGACACGAAGATTTTGAGGAAAATAAACAAATGACTACAGTATGGAATCCCCTCCGGAGTCAGTCTCTCTCTCTCTCTCTCTCTCTCTCTCCATTGTGTAATGTATGCTAACTTCGTATACCCAAGGTCGCGGTTCAAACCCGGCGGAGGACGATGGATTTTTTCGGGCGTAAAAATCCTTAGCATGGCTTCCTACGGAAGGGAAGTAAAGCCGTTGGTCCCCTGTCGTAGATTTACGGCACGTAAAAGAACCTCAAGCCTGATAGAAAGGCCTCTCCCAGTATAGAATGGGATGTTGAGAACCACAGCGGTTAAAGAGCGCCCATAAATAAAACTCATTTCATTTGTCTCTCTCTCACTCACACACACACACACACACACACACACACACACACACATAAAGATGTACGCATAGAAAGAATACAAAGAGTTATTTGTGAGGGAGAAGCTTTTCTGCGGCACGAGCACTGTTAAAACTGTTTCCACCATGACGTTTACCTTCGCGTGATGTGTTCCGGCGCAGCATAGTGTGACTGGGACGTGCGGAACTCGAACCAGGCTGTCTGCAGTCCATGGCCGACTGCTAACAGGCCACAGGAGAATGGTCTGGCTTTATCTTACGAGAACCCCCAAATGAACATTGGAGAAATCAAAATCAGTTATTGCGTTTCAGCAATACTTGCATTCATATGCTTCAAGTGTGAGAAGGAAATTCTCAATATCTATTGCATTGCGATCGTCAGCTGTTTTCTGTAATAGCTAATTTTGCCCTGCAAATTCTTTGGTCAGATGAAAGTACCTTAGTTAATTGGAAAAGTAAGATCAATGAGAAAGTCAATGCCATAGCCGGAATTAAAATCACGATCTCCCGGCCTCCGTGCGGTTGCTCTTATTAACAGAGCTTCCATGATAATATGCCGACATGAAGTCCATCTATTGTTACATTTCCTTGTAATGTAGCCTCCCCATTTCCATTTATGACGCTCTTCCATTACAATTGCATACCCCAGACCCGTTCTCCTCTGATCTTCTTTGTTGTTTACTCTGTCTTGAGCATTGCCTGTTGCACTTTCTTCTCAATTTTATTTGTACCTAATTTGAACTTTTTGTAGTGTCTGTTTGCCTGCTTATTTGAGTAGTGTAGCCAGAAAAACGATTAAGGGCGCAGTATGTAGAGGGATTCATTTTTAAACAATTTGTGTAAACTAATAATAATAATAATAATAATAATAACAGTAATAAAAAGCTTATGTATTCCATTCACATAACTTGCTCTGCATGTCTGCAACAGATTATTGTTAAAAAGCTTATTCTTCTATTTACTTCATGTTAATCGAGAAAAAATTAGCAAAAATAGTCTTATTACTTCCTTCCTTGTAGGCAGAAGCGAAATAAGGGAGTACCATAGGTTAAAGTGATAGTCAAAAGCTGGTTGTTATGTAACTGAAGTTCCTTTAGTTGTATGGACAGGAATTGACAAATTCCTGTATGAGAAAAGTATGTTTTTTTAAAGCTAAAACCAGAAACAAGAAATATCTCAAAAACGATCAACTCCACGAAAAAATGTATATAACGTAACTTGTGTGTTTTAATGTGCTCTACATTTTTTGTGTGGTAGCTTTTTGTCCATCTCTTATAGTTTAACAGTTAGGCAAAATTCCGTAAAATTCATCCAAAATAAAGCAGTCTTCGGAGGCTGTTTCCAGAAAATTCAAAATATACATTTTATTTGTCAGGTAAATATCTTTAATATACTATTTTAATCAAAATCGTTAGAGCCATTTTTGAGAAAATCAAAGTTTTCTTTAAAAGTTCCATGTAAAGGGTAGTTTGGGGTGGGAGATTTTCTTGAAAATATTTGAGTCGTATCCTTGGAAGATACCACATTTAAATACTACGTTTGGTATTTAACGGTATTTTCGTTTTTGAGCTATGCTGGCCACAGACACACACACACATACACACACAGACACCACGGAAATTTTTCTAAAAATGTTTTTTTTTTTTGGGATTCAGGGGGTCCAAAGCAGGTATTTCCGGTGAAATCTCGTATCGAATTTTTGGGTGTATTACAATACCTTTTCTATACACCATGTACATAGTACGTGTAGAGAAAGTAATAATAACAATAATAATATGTTGTAGTGTGAGTTTACCGGAGAGGATGACACAACTGCGAACCCCCCTCCGAAAAAAACATTGGTTAGAGAGGTCGGCCATAGGGAACCGATCCCATGAACTTCTGAATTCCAGTTCTAGGCGAAACATAATAATAATAATAATAATAATAATAGTAATAATAATAAAAAAATTCATCCTCAGTTCATATATTTTTAAAAATCGATTTTATATTCGTAGATTAAGGCGTAATTGGAATTAAAATCATATTTTGCCACTACTTTATGTATGTATTTTTTTTTCTTTTTTTTTTTTTTTTGTGTGAAGGGGACTGACAATCTTCAAACGCCTACCTTGCCCACGCCTGTAGCCCATTTTAAGTTTTTTTTTTCCCCTTCTTTCTTTCTTTCTTTGACGTTGATTGCGTCGAACTTTAGAGATTATAATGTATTTACTTTAACTTTGTTGTTCTGGTTCTGAATTCCGCTCATGGTTATTGCGGACCAGGTAACCAGCAGTCACGGAAACTTATGAAACTGTTTCTATCTTCTAAACAACAGGCCCAACAATAAGTTCTCGAAAGTTGACAATGATGCAGCAAATGACAGTGAACAGTTACGGGCTTGGAACAGGAACAGTTTCGTGACAATAACAGTTTAGCCCATCTCTTGAGTTGTCTTGCAGGTCTCCTGAAGGCATGCTGCAACTGGGTTACACCATGAAGGTCGTTCTTCAAGGTCGTTGAATGTCGCTCGAGGAGGGTAGAGTGTTCTGCCTCCCCGAGTGACCTTGCTACACAACCTCTTCTTCTCACACCATTCACTGTCGAGGTTTCACTGAAAATACACCTTTCCTCAGTTTAACGCGGTCTTAAATCTGTGAACAATAGTAGAAAACATTGAGAAATTGAAACCAATTTTATCAGACATCTCGGGGAGAAAAAAACTCCTGATGTGGTCCATTCACATGACTTTCTCTACCTCTCTGTAACAAGTTATTCTTAAAATTCATGTTGCGTCTACTTCATACTAATCAACACAAATGTTAGCGGAATTGCATTACCATGTTTGCTTAGCTCCTTTAAGTATAAGGAAAATAAGAGAAAACGCTATGCTAAGCAATAGTCAAATATTTTAAAAGTTGGTTGATATGTAATAGAAATAGTATTTTAAAATTGAATTCAATAAAAATAAATATCTCGGAAATAGGTAGCTCCACAAAAAATGTACATGATATAAATCGTATGTTTTAAGGAGATTTATATTTGGGGGGAGGAGTTATTAAGTTTTTGTCTATCTCTTATGCTTTACCAGTAATGCAAAAGTCATCCAGAATGGGGAGGACTTCAGAGGCTATTCCCAGAAAATTCAAGATATACATTTAATTTATCACATAAGTAAAAAAAAAAAAAAAAATGGAATGTATGTATAAATGGCCGCGCCGTGGCCGAATAGTTAGATCACTCGCCTCTCACCTAGTCGTCCCGGGTTCGATCCCAAGTGGCCGCATGTGAGATTTGTGGGGGACAAAGCGGCGCAGTGCAGGTTTTCTACGGTTTCTGCGATTTCCCCCGCCATCACATTCCACCGGTGCTCCATTTTCATTCCATGCGTCACCAGTGTCATCACCTGCGGTGCCACAAATAGTAAAAGCGGGCATTAAACGCTATCAAAGAAATGTGATATAGGCGCTTTGCTTTAACGAGATCCATATTTTTGTTATCAGATATGGAAAAGTCATCCAGAATGAAGGAGATTTTAGAGACTATTACCAAATTTCATTTGTCATGAACATATCTTAAATATGGTGTTTTAATCGAAATCGTTAGCGCCATTTTCGAAAAAAAATGTTTCACGTAAAGGGTAGTTGAGGTGGGGGAACTTTCTTAAAAACCTTCGTGTCGTCTCCTTGGAAGATGCTGAACTAATATATAAAGTTTGGTATTTTCAGTTTTGAGTTGTTTTCCTTAGAATGCCTTTCTTTTATTAACAAAACATTAATTTCCTGTGAAATCTCGACAAAGAAAATTTTGAAGTGGGATGGAGTACGTCCCCTATTTACTATACGTGGAAGAGAAAGTAAAAATCGGTTTAAATCTCTATTCGTAAACAAGAATGCCTGTCTTGTTTTCATCACGCATCAGCGTAATTCACCTCAAATTACCGTAATCTTACGTAGCCAATTTGAAAATGTGCGTACTTCTGGTTAAGCTCAGAGCTGATTGTTGTAATTTAGATTGGTAGTCTTTCCATTTCCTTTTTTTTTTCTCTCTCTCTCTGTTGCGTCCTTTTCCTTAGCATGTAATTATGATAACATTATTGGATTTGCTGCGGCAGTTTTTCTGTTCGTACCCTGACCCAGATTGAAATGTTTCTTGATAATTACTTTTAGGCAGTAATTCATTTGAGTTTTGTGTTCACAAGTAAGGATTAATTGCTGTGGACATGAGCGCAGCTTGTGATGAATATGGATATAATTCAGTAAATTTGGAACAGATAAACTGTTGTATAAGGCGTGAGTCAGGAATAACCGAAAGGCTATAACAGAAGATGAAATCCTTGTCCCCATTGCTTGCCCATGAACTCGGATGTCATCGAAGTAGGAAAGTAGTGGCCATACCCTTCAGTGGAACTGTAGGATGAGAAAGACATGGCCTTCCTCGATACTTCAACTTATCGCTATTCTGCTTAAAAGTGAGTCCATCGTCATCTTGCCGGTCCCCATGGCCGCACTCGCTAAAGTGCTTCGTGGCGCAGGGGATCGTGGGTTCGGGTCCCACCTTGGGTGTGTGTGTGTATTAGAAACAAAAAGCAAATATGTATCAAATAGATAAACAAAAGAAATGTTGAGAAACAGGAGGGGGGAAGATAAAATGGAATACAGCGCCGGAGTCCCGACTAGACTTCGCACTGTATTTCTTTCCAATTAAAAAAGAATCATTATCATCACCATTAGCAGCAGTAACATTTTCATAAACTCCATCATATTCAGTAGCTTTTCTTTCTCTACATAGGTAGAGAAGACATTGCACTCCACCAAAAAAGTCGATACCGAGATTTCACCGGAAATATGGTTTGCTATCCCCTGAATCCAAAAGAGTATATTTACTTTCTCTAGCCCGTATGTACAATGTATTTACTGTTTAGAGGTTTTCTATTCCACCCAAAAATTCGATACCGAGATTAAACCGGAAATGTATGTATTGGGACCCCCTGAGTCCGAAAAAAGAGTTTTAGAAAAAGGTCCGCGCTTATGGTGTGTGGGAGCATAGCTCAAAAATTAAAAAACCTTTAAATGCCAAATTTGGTATTTAAGTTTAGTATATTCCAAGGTTGCGACACTAGGGTTTTCAAGAAAATCCCCCACCCCAAACTATCGTTTAGATGGACATTTTTGAAAAATATTGCTTTTTTTTTTTCAAAAGTGGCCTTACGATTTTGATTAAAATGCCGTATATTATAGGTATTAACACCAGAAATAAAATATATACCTATCTTGAATTTCCTGGGAATAGCTTCT
Source organism: Hymenopus coronatus (assembly GCA_030762935.1). Classification (NCBI taxonomy): domain Eukaryota; kingdom Metazoa; phylum Arthropoda; class Insecta; order Mantodea; family Hymenopodidae; genus Hymenopus; species Hymenopus coronatus. Next base: position 17,085,218 of record CM060895.1, read on the forward strand.
GTAGATCTGTTCGTGCTGGATGAATTTTGTGAATTTTTGTAACTAGTAAACCGTAAGGAATAGACAAAAACTTACTGCACAAAAGATGTATATCTCGTTATAACACACAGTTTGTGCCATATGCATTTTTTCGTGGAGTTGACCATTTCTGAGATATTCCTCGTTATTGGTTTCAGTTTTATAAAACTTACAACTTTTCTCATACGGGAATTTGCCATGTAAAGAAACGGATTTCAATCATATGGCAACCAACTTTTAAAAGATTTGCTTTAGTCTAGTGTATTTTGTTATTTCCCTTCTACTTACAAGGAAGTAATTAATACGACCATTTTTGCTATCTTCAAATTAGCACTAAGTAGAGAGAAAGATCAGCTTTTGTAAGAATAATCTGTTGCAGAACAGAGGGAGTCATGTGCATGAAACACATCACCTTTTTAAAAGTATTTATTTAAGAATCACCTGCATACCCCGTTACAATAGAACATTAAACTCATTCATTACATCAGTTATTACATTAATTTCCATTGATAATAGTTTCAAAAGATAATATATAGATATTTAAATTTCGTATTAAAATCAATATAAACTTATTACAGTCATATAGATATAGTTTTCTCTAACTATATTTGACGTGAATATTATCTTCAGCAGCGTCGTCCTCTGTGGACTTGGGGTAGTTCCGAAAGTCACAGGTTCGAACCCGGTGGAGAGCGAAGGAGATTTTTCGGATGTAAAAATAGTTAGCACGTGTTTCTTCGGAGGGGAAGTAAAACTGATAGCCCCGTGTGGTAGATTTAAGGCGCTTAAAAGAACCTCAAGCTTGATAACAAGGCCACTGAGCAAAATTTTCTGTCTTTCTCGCCCAATATAGAATAGGATGCTGAGAACCATAGCAGTTAAAGAGCGTCCATAAAATGTCATCTTCAGCAGCAACAACAGTAGCATCATTCTCCTCCTCATCACCATCACCAACAACATATCATCATCATAATCATCATCATCATCAATATATCTGAACCAACAGGCTCGTTCCGTTCCTCATTGGGGTGGAAACATGTTATCCCTCCATGCCGTTGTGGTCTTCCTAAAATGTATTTCCACCTGAAGGTCCGTAGCGTAACATATGCTATATTCTCTCTATAATATTAGAGATTTACTTTAGAATTGTTTTGAGGTCCTCTGAGCTTTTTTAGAAATAGGTCCTGTTGTGTGTGTGTGTGTGTGTGTGTGTGTGTGTGTGTGCTAATGTTTGTTTGTGAAAATCACAACTTGAAACGAAAGATCAGTGAAGTGTCAAATTTAGTATTTATGATCAGCATCTTCTGAGTTTATATACACGAGGGTCATTTCAGAAGTCATGGCAGCTATTCTTTATTAGTCAATGTAGCTGCAGGAAACAAAACTCAGGTTATAGAAATGAATGTCACTGGAATCTTCTGCATAATGCTGGCACTACAATGGGATCCGGGTAAAAGGAGCTGTGGGGTACGTGGCATTGAAAAATGCAATATAGTGATCACTGTTTTATTAGTATTACATACGTATAAAAAAAAAAAACAAAAAAAAAACGCATACATAAGGTAATGCTCTTCGAGATAACGACCTTCAAAACAATTTCCTAAGGCTTCCACACATCTGCCACGCAGAAATACAATTTTTACGTTTGCTAGCTGATCAACTCCAGTGGTATCCATCCATCTTGGAACACAGTCTCTAGGATGCTATCTACTAGCAGAAACCCATGCACTTAGACGTCATCTGGTGGTGACTTCCCATACTGTGAACAAAATGTTTTCATATGTGTATATTGCAATAAGCGCACATTCGGTTATTAAGAACATATGAAATAGTTGCCATGACTTGTGAAATGACCCTCGTATATATATTTCAAAAGACCCCCATCCCGAACTCTCTTTGCAGGGATGTTCTTTCTCCCCCCCCCTCTCTCTCTCGGATGATTTTGATTAACAAATCCATATACTTAATAATAATAATAATAATATATATGCAGATATATGGTAAATAATATGTGATGTGAATCTTGAATTTACTGCAAACAAATGGTGAAGTTTTTCATATTTAAATGAACCTCGTGTACGTTTACATAAATGGTAAACTATAAGAGATGAACTAAAGCTTACTATATAAACAGTATAGATCTCGTTAAAGCACACATTTTATACAAAAATAAAATGCTTTTTCAGCATTAACGATTTCCGGCATATTCGTTGCTATTTGCTAGACGTTTGTAATAATTTTGATTTTACGCCACCACTCAACAGTAACATACAGTGATCCTCAATACGCTGACCTTGGTCCGTTTCTTTTTCTTATGATTCATCATTTAGTGTGCAATATAGAATCTAAAGCAGTATTATTTCCTAATGATACTAATTTTATTCATAGTCATGTCCTGAACCTGGGGTACAAAAATATTATACATAAATCACAATTGTTTTACTTAATGATTCAAAACTCACTGCTGCGTACTGATGTAAAGCTCTTCGACATTTTTAATGGCTGATTTTAAATTGGGGAATACATACTAACTTTTATGGATAAAATTGTCAGGTCGTGAAGTTGTTGAGGAATTTAGTTAATTATGTGTCCTAACCTTTGTTTATGCCCATTCGCGTTTTCAAAAAGTGGCAAGTTCCCCTAGATCGCAATAGTGTTTTTGCCCTCGGTGGGGGGGGGGGGTCTCCGCCTTCAAATAACCAATCTTTTGATTTTACCCAGCCATATCGTTCTTTATTTAACTCGAAACCACTGAAAGATGTTATAACCGACATGAAATGAAGGGGTGGTTCGCATACCGCCTCTATGAAAGTTTCACTATGATAGACCCAAAGGAAACCTTAACCAGTACAGCATAATTCCACCTTATAGATGAAGGCGTGAAGAATTACTTGCATTTGTTATTGAATTGATCGGCAATTATATTTGTATGAGAGGTTTCATCGAACATTATCTCTATGCTTTTATTATCCCACATTTAATTTTTGCACTAAATTTCCACGAAAAAGTATCTTTACCGTGCTTCCTAATTAGATCACAGAAATTAGGTTGTAATGTCACTCGGCAGCAGTTCGGCCATATTTTGGGGGATGTAAAGTTTCGTGCCAATCCAGTAACTAGATTATACTTAAAGAACAGGGATATAGTCAGGCTGGCAGAGGGTCGGGCTGAAATTATAAGTTTCGATATTAATAATCATAACACCCGAGATTACTGAACACAGGATTAATAAAACTCCCAAACTCATCTTGTCAGTGTGGGGGTAGCATGTTTGCCTCAACCTCTCGAGGTTGCGAATTCGAATCTTGCTTAGGTGAGTTACCCGGATAAGGTTTGTCTCTTATTTCTTCTCTTTTTATTTTCCCTGAGAAGACGAATTTCGAGCAACATTAAGCTTCATAGACCCCGAGATCATTGAAGTACCGTCTCATCGATGCCGATGAGACCCACCAGGCTAAAGAACGTTAAGCTAAACAAAAGAATAAATAAACAAATAAAAACTCGCAACGTTACGTTTTTCTTTCATTTGTAAAGCAACTTTAAGCTGTATGCTCATATCCGGGGATTTGACTTGAGAAAAAATGTTGTTTTGCTCACTGAACTGTAGTTTTTCTTAAATTTGTTTTATCAGTTTTACACTACTAAACACACACACACACACACACACACACACACACACACCACATTCACACTCCCGGACTCTGTGAGGGATAATGAATTATTCTGCTTAAAGAAAAATTCCTCGCCTCGGCCAGGAATTGAACCTGGGACCTCTGGATGAGAAGCCAGAACGCTGACGGTTCGACCACAAAGGCTGTTACTGTTATTCAAGTTTTATTGCAACACGTGTTAGCTATTTTTAGGTGCTTACATAATTTTTCAAGAAAAAAAAGGGTCCACTTAGATTAAATATTGTCCATTTTAACTCATTTTCTTGACATTCTTGTTTTTCTGGTGTGACCTTGATAGGAATCTGTTCTCTGCCACTGAGATATGTTGGAACGAAGAGGATTCTGGGTACCGGTACCATGTGTGGGAGGATACACTGCTCTGCAATTAGATGGTGAAACAAATGACCCATCTTGTGTGCGGCCTTCACTCGCCTGACCTCTGGGGAATGCCAACGCTCGTCACCAATAGGGGAGACACGTTTATGGCTCATTACCGTGCGGTATGGAATAACTATTATCATCAGTGCAGCAGTCTGACGTAAGTGTTCCAGCGTGAATGTTATTCCCAATAGCTTTTGTTCGTCACTTACATAAACACAGGAAATAAGGGAGAAACCACCAACAAAAATGTTCTGCTTTTCACTAACCTCTTTATATAGACCGAGCGAGACCGCGCCGTCGCCTCTCACTTAGACGGCCCGGGTTCGATCTTAAGCGACCGCATGTGGGACTTGTGGTGAACAAAGCGGTACAGGGTTCTCCGGTTTCCCCCGACATTCCCATTCCACCGGTGCTCTATCTTCATTCCATGTATCATCAGTACCATCGCCTGTGGTGCCATTTGTAGTAAAAGGGCGTTAAACACTATAGAAAAATAAAGAAAATAAACCAAGCGAGATGGCTCTACGGTAACGTATGATGAGGCTCGAATTCGAGAGGTCCCAGACTCGATTCCGGTCTGAGATTGGTTTTTCTGGTTTTTCCTGGTAGGTGGGCTATTGCCGGAGTGGTTTTTCATCTATCATTTCCCTTTTATTCAATTCATCTTTTAGATGGTCTTCTAAGGATTCATGGCGTATGGTGGTGCCGAATAGTTGGTGCGGTTGCTGGCCCAAAGGAAAGAGTATTCCTCTTGGACACTACAGGGCTGTTTGGTTGACGGGTCTTTCATAGCTCTCTTTAGATAGCTCCAGCAGTGCAAGGGGTATTCCCGCGTCTCTTCCGTGGCCGGCCTTCCTGACCCAGGATTTTTCGCCAAGCGAATGTTGTCTAAATTTCCTGTCCATCATTTCCTGTTGTGTCACTTCCTTATCTGTTTCAGGGTTAAACGATCAGGCGGCAATGTTTAGTGGGTTGCGCTTCGGGACGGCTCTATCATCACCCGCCTTTGGATGCTTTCGGGCTAGTGCCTCCCAATCCCAAGGCACGGGGTTTGTGTGTTGGGCCCGGGTGGCATCGGCAATGTTACATCTGGGGCAGTTACGGACCAAACTTGCGTTCATCGCCATCCGGATCTGAACACCTTTCGGTTTCTCCTCTCATTACTATCTCCCTCACATAGGTCACGTAAGTCATAAAGGGCCTCTGCCCCTGTGCCTGGGGACCCGTTCATGAAATGATCCAATCCGCGCGTCTTTGTGGCCTGTCTGCCTATTGCCCGTCTCCTCCTATGGTTTCTTGACTCCTGGGGAGGCGGTGGCCAAAACATAGCTATGTAGTCGCAGTGCTTTTATTAATCGATGTCTAAGACGCATACAGGGAAATTGGTGGCCGAAAATCATTAGTAACACTACATTATGGGAAATAACAAACCAGTTACCAATTGATAGAGAAATAAAGAAGCGTAAACGAACATGGATTGAACAAGAAAGGATCATGGAAATACAGCTAGACAGGTATTGGAATGGAATCCACAGGGAGAAAGGATTGGAAGACCGAGAATAACTTGGAGAAGAACAGTTGAGGCGAAATTGAGAGAAATGAATAGATCATGGAAGGAGATAAATCTTGTCAAGGAACAGAGTTCAATTTTTTTTGGTAGTGTTTAACGCCCGCTTTTACAGCTTGTGGCAAGCGATGACACTGGTGATACATGAATGAAGATGGAGCACTGGTGGAATGTGATGGCGGGGGAAACCGGAGAAAACCCTCCCCTGCGCCGCTTTGTTCACCACAAATCTCACAAGCGGTTGCTTGGGTTCGAACCCGAGCCGCCTAGGTGAACAGAGTTCAATGGCGAAGATTTGTTGCGGCCCTATGTTCCACTTAGGAATTAGAGGAAATCATCATCAGTCGCAGTGCGCGAGCCGCCCTCCTACATTGTATAATTTCTTCCTAATTTTGTAACAGTTGCTCGGAGTATTTCATGTAAAGTTCATCTAAAGCCATTTATGACTACGATGCAGTGATTTGAACTAGTTCCTGTTATTTATTGAATCATTTGGCTTCTCAACAAAACATTCGGCACTTATTGGTGCTACATTATTGTGCTCATTCTAGATTAACTTTCATAAAATTATATCACATATGACTTTGTTCGTGTGACCAACAGCAATCCTAAAAATATGGTTAACAGGGAAGTTGGCCTTCAAGTAAACACACACTTTCAGACATAACAAAGTATATGTCAAAGGTATGTTTTATGTCAAGTTTACCATTTCCGAGATATTTCTTGTTATTGGTTCACATTTTCAAATACTTACACTTTATACTTATCTCAACTATGAAGTGAATATTTCGTTTCCTCTCTCTAGTTCAATCAAAGAAACAGAAAATATATATATTGTGGAGTTGACCATTTCTAAGACATTTCCTGTTAATTGTTTCCGTTTATAAATACTTAAACTTTTCTCAATAAATGGATAAATAAATGAAAATAAGAAGAACAAGAAGAAAATTTCTGCTTGAAACACATCACATTTTCTATAGAGGAAGTATTGCATTGGACCTAAATTTCGAAGGTGGGATTTCATTGGAAATATATATTTTGAGGTCTTCGAATGAAATACTGAGCGTGTGCGCGCGCCTGTCGTATAGATAAGAATCATTGTACTTAAGTTGTTTCTTCATAGAATAGGACACAAAGACATTCAAGAAAACCTCTCCACCACTAAAAATGTTCCATTAAATTGTATTTTCTCAAAACTGGCACCAACAATTTTGATTAAAACACCATATACTATATGTAGTATATTAGCATGACCAATAAAAGGCATATGTTGAAATTTCTAGGAATAACAGTGAAGTCCCCAGTTCCCAGTAGGAAACTTTGCTGTCCGGATTTAAAACACATAAACATGCTTGTCGTCAAGGAAATAATTAACGGGTGATTAGTGTTATTGTTGATGCCGGCGTGATGGTAATGACCTCCTCAACACTACGATGGCACAATGCCCACGACACACTTCTGTACTGGAGGTTCCTGCGGGGTCAAGGCAGGACGAGTCCTAGAGGTTGTCCATAGGAGCGTCCTCACATATCCAGGATCATCGCTACTCATTCTAACCTTAGCATTAAGGAACATCTAGAAGCAGACATAGGGTGAAGAGAAGTGAGTCTTACTTGTATCTCTTGAGAACCTAAAACCTGTATTTCGGGTGTAATCTCAGTATCAAATTTTGGGGCGAAATACAATACCTTCTCTACCTATGTACTATGCAGAGAAAGTAATAATACTTTGCAGATTCAATACGATAAAAAAGGAAAATGTTAGAGATGGTTAACATCGCAAAAAAATCTGATGTGTTCCGTTCATGTGACTATATCTATTCTGCAGCAAGCTATTCTTGTAAAAGTGTATTATTCTATCTACTTCATGCTAATAGTAATAATATTAGTAGAAATTATTTTATTGCTTAATGTATTATTTTAGTAGGCCAACCAGCACGATGAGTTGTATACAGATCCTGGAAAACAAACTAGAAATACACATACAAACATAAACCTGATTTGAGGTCAACCTCTGACCCCTCTGTCACACTTTAAATGAGGTCATCACTGTTCGGCGTACTTGTAATGTTCAGTGTTGGAATCATTATCGGATGTAGCATATCTTGTCAGAAACTACTCCGGATTCGACAAATTCTCACAGAACGTTATCCTAGGGAGAAATGTTTTGCACCGAGCACGTAGTGTAGTCTCTGGAAGAAAAACTGTGCCTGAGAAGGATGAATTCCAGTTCGCGATGAGTTTGGGTTGCATGTGCTATATTCAATAGAATCCTGGCAACTTTATTTTGGAAGACTTGCAGCCGATAAATCTTGCTGGCAATCGCTGCTCTCCAACCCGGGCAGGCGTAGAAGAGTAATGGAAGTAGAAAGGATACATATAGCATCAAGCTGCCTTGTATACAGAAAGACGATTGGCGCTTGAGGATGGAGTAGAATGTACGCAATCTGGAATAAGCGAGCTTTAATTTTGAGTTTATGTGATAATGTAGATGAACACCGAGATATTTAACTACTTGGTCAATACGTTTCCTGGAAATGGGGATCATTTGAATAATTATAGGAGGGGAGACTAAGGGGTGGGGTAGATTAAAGACCATGGTTTCATATCTCCGATGATTAAATGAAACCATCCACATTTCGATCCAAGTAACGAAGCTGTTGAGAGCAGCCTGTAAACGATGAATTGCAGCAGCAATATTTATGAGCATTAAAAAAAACGATGTCATCAGAGTACATGGTTAGGTCAACATATGATAAATGTCGAGACAGTGCGGGAGCTAGAATGGAACCTTGTGGCACTCTACAGATCTCACAGAAGACAAAATAGAACCAATCCTGATTTGGAAGGCGCGTGGTGCAGATCAAGTGATAGAGATAATCAGGCAGCCCAATTTTGTGAAGTTTAGATGGCAGACCTGAGCGCCATACACGGTAGAAAATTTAGTTTAAAAACAAAAATCTGACCTGTTCCTTGCACATGACTTTCTCTACATCTCTGCAAAAAATTATTGTTAAAAAGCTTATACTTCGATTTACTTTCTGCTAATCGAGAAAAAATAGTATAGTCTTATTACTTGGAAGTAGAAGCAAAATAAGGGAGTACCATAGGTTAAAGTGATAGTAAAAAACTGTTGCTATGTGACTGAAGTTCCTTTGTTTGTATGGACACGAGTTGAAAAATTCCTGTATGAGATAAGTACAAGTTTTTTGAAGCTGAAACCAAAAACGATGAAATCCACGAAAAAAATGTATATAACATAAATTGTGTGTTTTGATGTGTTCTACATTTTTTGTGTGGTAGGTTTCTGTTCCATCTTTTACGGTGTAGCAGTTATGCAAAATTCCGTAAAATTCATCTGGCATAAAGTAGTCTTCAGAGGTTATTCCCAGAAAATTCAAGATATGCATTTTATTTGTCATGTAAATATCTTGAATATACGGTATTTTAATCAAAATCATTTTTAAGAAAATCAAAATTTTCGAAAAAAGTTCCATGTAATAGGTAGTTGAGGGTGCGGGGATTTTCTTGAAAATATTCCTGTCGTATCCTTGGAAGATACTAAACTTAAATACCAAGTTTGGTATTTAACGGTCTTTTCGCTTTTTAGCTATGCTGCACACACACACACACACACACACACACACATTGTTCTATAAATTCTTTTTTTGGATTCAGGGGGATCCAAAACATGTATTTCCGGTGAAATCTCGGTATCGAATGTTTGAGTGCATTACAATACATACACAATGTACATAGTATGTATAGAGAAAGTAAAGAATACGATGACTGTGAGCTGTTAATGTTAAAAGTCACGTGCTGTTGCTTTTGTAGCGCAGTAACTGATGGGTCGTATAGTGACCATGTATGAAACCAAATGGTTGGAGTGGAATCCCTGAAATAGCGTTAAGAATTTATGTAACCGTTTATAGATAAACTTTTCAAAGGTCTGGGAAAGGGAGGGTCAATAACTGGTGAGTAAAGAAGTCGATGGTCTAAATTTTGAAATAAAGACAATTTCAGCATGTTTACACGTGGTAGGGAAGTAACCAAGGTGAAAGGGCGGCATAGAAGTTGTCGGTTAAGAAGGCTTAAGGTATTTCAAAACAATATTGCAAATTAAATCATGTCCTGGAGATTTTTTTGTTGGCAAGTTGTGAAGAAGCCAACGAAGTTCCCGGAGCGACGTGCAGTGTATGCGTATTGGAACTGAGGAATAATTGCTAATTCCGTCTCAATTTTCTGAGTAGACACATCATCTATGAATGTGTTTTGAAATACACCAACCAGTAGCTAGCACTTCGCTGCGCTACTCTCATAACGTAGTTCCTTGTAACTAGAAGCGAAATAAAAATTAAATTAAATTTAGTTTTATTTAATGGATGCTCTTTAACTGCTGTGGTCTCAGTATCCCATTCTACAGGGTGTTTCAAAAATACGGGGCATAATTTCAGGTATGTATTTCCCACATGTAGACAATCAAATTAGTTCATTATAACATGTGTCCGGAAATGCTTCATTTCCGAGTTATGGCCTTCACAACATTGAAATTCACTGAAACGTTTTTCTTTCCGCAGGTTGTTGTCATTGCAGAAGATGTTCAAAATGTCCACCTCCTGCTTGAATACAGATCTCACATCGATGTCTCATTGATCTGCGAACACGATCCCAAACTCCAGGAGTATTGCGTATGTCCTCACAACTTGCCACAATTCGATTCCGAAGGGATTCCAAATCCGGTACCGGAGACGAATAAACCAATGATTTTAAATGACCCACAAGTAGAAATCGAGAGGGTTCAGATCAGGTGAGCGTGGAGGCCAAGCAATTGGGCCACCTCTACCTATCCATGGATCAGGAAACCTTCGATCCAAGTACCGGCGAGCCGTAAGACTGAAGTGTGCAGGAGCGCCATCATGCAAGAAGTGAATGTGTTGATGATTGATCAGTGGAGTGTCTTCGAAAACGTCAGGTATGGTGTTTTCCAGGAAGTTTGTGTACGCCTGCCCCGTAAGTCTGTTTACAAGTACATGGGGTCCAACTAATCGATCACCAATGATACCGGCCCACATGTTGAGGAAGAACCGCACCTGGTGATGAGATACAACAGTTGCACGTGGGTTTTCATGCGACCGTACATGCTGATTGTGGAAATTTGTTATGCCATCTCTTGTGAACTGTGCTTCATCTGTAAATAATACGACGGCAGAAAAGTTCGGATTTACACCACACTGCTGCAAGAACCACTGTCAGAACCTAACTTGTGCAGGGTAATCTGCTGGTGACAGGGCCTGTACACGTTGCAAATGATAAGGATACAATTGATACTCCTTCAACAGTCTCCAGACAGTCGTATGAGGAACATTGACTTGCAACGCTAACCGTCGTGCGCTGATAGAAGGAGTCCTGGCCACAGCCTCCAGAATCTCCTGCACTTCTGGAGCGGTAGATCTTGGTCGTCCCCTTCCCAAACCAGGAGAGGTGAATGTTCCATACTCGCACAGACGGGAATGGAGACGTACAAATGTCTTCCGATCTGGACATTGTCGCTGTGGGTACCTCTCCTGGTACAAACGACGAGCCAGCGCAGCATTGCCGTCCGCCTTACCGTACATTAAGTGTATCTCTGCCAGCTCTTGATTTGAATACATGTCGCATAGTCTTAACGCCTAAAGAACACTGAATGTTACCTTCCTCAGAATGAACTATCAGAGCGCCCTCCTAATGTCTCCTTTGACAGCAAAGACCTGCGGAAAGAAAAACGTTCCAGTGAATTCCAATGTTGTGAAGGCCATAACTCGGAAATGAAGCATTTCCGGACATGAACTATTTTGATTGTCTACAGGTAGGACTTTCAATGTTGTAAAGGCCATAACTCGGAAATGAAGCATTTCCGGACAGATGTCATAATGAACTATTTTGATTGTCTTCATGTGGGAAATACATGCCTGAAATTATGCCCCGTATTTTTGAAACACCATGTATATTGGATGTGAAAGACCACAAACATCAATAAACACGTGTGGTAACAAACACACATGTACGGTCTTTTTTTCTTTCTAAAAATGCTTATTTTGGATTCAGGGGCTTTTAAAGCTTACTTTCGGTGAAAACACAGAATTTTTGGGTTGAATACAATATTTCCCTTACTAAACATGGTAGAAAAAACTAAAATTGTTTCACAGAAATCACAAGCTTTAACGCTATACATTATTTTCTCCAAAGCATGATAGCCCTCAAACCACACCGCTTCCCTCTTCCACAGGGCAATGACAAATAGCAAACAAAATACGATATTAGGGGCGAGAGGCACCATAGACTCTGTTTCCTGTAGACTCTGTAGGCAATTCAGTCACGTATTAGTACCTATACAAAGCAGTGAGTTACTGTACAACATGTTGAGCGACCAGAAAGTGGAAGATTGGCAACTGCGAAGACTGATTTCCAGCCGCACACCTTGTGATCCCAAAGTTTAAAGTCAAGCCACTTTTGGCAGAGGAGTGGGACAGGTTATCTCCACAACAAAGCCGTAAAGGACATAAATTGTGTTTTTTGACGAGATCTAGGTACATTTTTTGTGTAGTAAGTTTTTATCTATCTCTTACGGTTTAACAGTTAAACAAAATTCGGTAAAATTCAACCAGATTAAGTAGGTCTTCAGAGGCTATTCTCAGAAAATTCAAAATATAAATGTTATTTTGGGTGTGCATAACTTAAATATACGTATTTTAATCAAAAGCGTCAGAGCCATGTTTAAGAAAATCCAAATTTTCTGAAATTTTACCATGTAAAGGGTAGTTTTTGGTGGGGGATTTTCTTAAAAATTTTCATGTCGCATCCTTGGAAGATACTAAACTTAAATACGAAGTTTGGCAATTAATGGTAGTTTCGTTTTTGAGCTATGCTGTTCACAGAAACACACACACAAACACACACATATAGGGGCCTTTTTCTAAAAACTTTTTTATCGGAGTCCGGGGACCCCAAAACATATATTTCCAGTGAAATATCGACATCAAAGTTTTGGGTGGAATACAATACCTTCTCTATTCACTGTGTACATTGAACGCGCGGGCTAGAGAAAGTAAAAAAAAACAAAAAAAACAGGACAGATAGCGAAAACCATGTGAGTAGAACACATCAGATGTTTTTGCCCGACATTGTAGTAATATATAAACAGGTTGCTCAGGAAAATGGTTTAGCCCTCTCTCTATGAGTCGCATCAACTTGCAACATTATGTACGATATTAAATACAAAGCTGTTGATAACATTTGGATGTATAAAACAATCAGCACATTCTCTTCTAGGAATTATAAACTGCAATAAACGGTTCTGTGACATTTCATGATATCCCTGGCCAAATTTCCAAACGTGTTGTTGTCCTCCGCTGACTACAGTCGTCGACCTCAGCATGCAAATGTCTTCAGGAAATGTAGGACCAGTCCTTAATGATGAATAGGTAGGTTTTGGATATCCCTGAGGATGTCCCATTGGTGGATTATGGAGGAATCCGGGTCATCAAGAAGAACGCCATGACCCGAGAGGTCAGGATCGAAGAGATCGAGTCAGGTGGTCAAAGTGGAGATATCTGTCAAATATACGATTCCGGTGTGGGTGAACACCTTTCACTTTTCCTCTAACACGCAAATTAGTTTAATAATAATTTCAATATGTGATGCTTAACTCAACTTGTGGTAATTGTATTTGTAATGCTTAGTTTGGCACGGATTTATATTTGTACACCAGAGTAATTTGTTTCTTTCTCTACAAGTACTACGTATAATAGTGTATAGAGAAGATATTGTAATGCACCCAGCATAGCTCAAAAACGATAAGGCCGTAAAATACCAAACTTGGTATTTAGGTTAGGTATCTTTCAAGGATGCGTCACAAAGATTTTCAAAAAAATGCCCCCACCACACCCTTTACATAGAAAACATTTTGAAAAGTTTGATTTTCTCAAAAATGGCTCTAACGATTTCGATAAAATCCCGTATATTAAAGATATTTTCATCCCAAATAATATGTATATCTTGAATTTTCTGGGAATAGCCTCTGAAAAGCTCTTTATTCTGGATGAATTTAGCCAAATTTTGCTCAATTGTTAAACCGTAAGGGATAGACAATAATTTATTGCACAAAAATATAAATTTCGTCTAATCACAATTTATGTCCTTTACGCTTTTGTTGCGGAGGTTTCAATTGTAAGTAACTTATACTCAGACTGGAAGTGTCCATTTTTCTTTTGTTCTATTCCTGGACAAGCAAAGAAGCGATTTGCAATGACAATCGTTATGCTTTTAAAACATTTGACTATCACGTTAGCATAGCGCATTCCTTTAGTGTCCTGCATATAAGGAACTAAGTAATAAAAAAATTCTGCTAATGTTTATCTCGATTAGCATGGTGTAGAAAGAAGAAAAATCTTTTCTAAGAAATTTGTGTGTAGACCAGCTAGAGAAAGTCATGTAAGTGTAAGACATCATATTTTTTTTTCAATGCCGATGTTATACTTCTCTATCGCCAAAGAACTTATTCTTTTATGAATGCACAAAATGCTCTGCCAATCGAATGCTATAGGCACATAACGCATGTGTATAGTGATAATGCAATGAACGAGTCTTCAGGTAGGAAATGGCGCATAATTTACGAGTAATCGAAGAAGAACCAGTGTGCCCGACAAAGATCAGAGTGGAAGTTCTTCAACAGTTATGAAGCAATTGAAAGCAAATGTTGATGAAAGAATTCAGAAAACCAGTATTTCACTTTGGTTATCATACATGACCTTTAGAGCGGAAAAAAGTTCACAACTGATGAAAACCTCAACATCTTGGCTCAGATCTTTAGCGGTGGAAGAGTATAACATAGATATTGAAATACCGGTACCACGTGACAATAAATACCTTGATAGTAATAGCGATTACGTTGAGAAATAGGGTAACGTACTGTAACTTTGTAAATAAAGATTTGAGTTGATAACTTTCATTATTATTTAATTATGCCATAACGTCCGTTACTTTTTTGATCGCCCGCTTTTACTTTGGTACCGCAAGCGACGACACTGATGATTCATAGAATGAGGATGTATCACCGATGGAATTGGATGGCGGGGAAAACCGAGAACCCGGAGAAAACCCACCCGCTTTGTCCACCACAAATCCCACATACGGTCGGCTGGAATCAAACCCGCCTTGGTGAGATGCGAGTGGTATAGCCACTCTGCCACAGCGCGGCCGCACATAAGAGTAAGCTTTATATTTTCTCTGCTACTTTATCTGCACTGAATAGAGAAAGTATTGTATTCTATCTAGAAAGTGGATACCGAGATTTTACAAGAAGTGCATATTTTGAGAGTCACTGAAACCAAATAAAAGCTGAATTTTTAAGAATAGTTTTAGGCGTTAAAAGTTTTCCTCAGCATGTCTTAGGATTAGCAGGAATACCTCTACGATATTCAAAACAGAGCTTTTTTGAAAAAAAAAATTACATGTGTGTGTGTCTGTATATGGACACCATAATATAAAAAAAAATTGTATGTGTTCCATTCACATGACTTTCTCTACCTATTCTGTAACAAACCGATCTTACCAAAGCTTGTTCTTCTATTCACTTCATACTAATCAAGATAAACATTAGCAGAAATAACCTTATTACTTGGTTCCTTGGTTCCAAATCTTTTAAAAGCTGATCGCTCTGTGATTGAAATTTGGTTCTCTCTGATGTTTTTTGTATTCATCGCCCGCTTTTACTACATATGGCACCGCAGGCGATGACTCTGATAATACACGAATTGAAGATGAAGCACCGGTGGGATCCGATGGAGAATCCGAGTAGACCTGCCCCTATGCCCTTTGTCCACCACAAATCCCACATGCAGTTGTCTGGGATCGAACCCGGTCTAACCACTCTTTGAATAACACAAAATAAAAATGAATGACAAATTCCAGTTTGTTAATGATTAAGTATTTTAAAATTGAAACCAATAATAAGAAACATCTTGGAAATGGTTACCTCCAAAAAATGTAAGACATAAATGGTGCATTTTAAAGAGATCTGCATTTTTTGTGCAATAAGTTTTTCTCTATCTCTTACGGTTTACCAGTTATACAAACGTCTTCCAGAATGAAGAGGTCTACAGAGACTATTCTCAGAAAATTCAAATTATAAAGTTTATTCGTCTTTAATGTTTGGTGTTTTAATCAAAACTGTTAGTACCATCTCTAAGAAATTAAAAAGTTTCGAACATTTTTCCATGTAAAGGGTATTTTGGAGTGGTGGGATTTGTCCTGAAAATCTTCGTTCGCATCCTTGAAAGATATTAAATTTAAATACCAAGTTTACTATTTAAGCAAAGAGAAGATGAACTAGATCACCTTCAAGATTTTCAAGATACAATAATTGTCTGCAGTTGCTCAAAAAGCAAATTTAACTTTTAATCTAAATCCCTGCAGATGGTATAGCAAAAGAAAAGCCCGTGTGCAAGTCAACGAATACATATACCTTGTAATCGAAATCCAAAGCGAGCAAACCAACTTAAACACATCAATAAGCACATATTTAAGCAACTGAGTTTTTGTTTTTGAGTTATGCTGGGCCCCTATACATATACATCTTAGTCTGAAATGCTTTTTTTTTGGCGGGGATTCAGGTGCCTTTAAAATATGTATTTTGGTGACATCTCGGTATGAATTTTTTTGGTTGGAATACAATACCTTCTTTATCTGCTATATACGTACATTGCACTAGGAAGAAAAAGTAAAAATCCATGAAACAAAGTTGCACAGTTTTATTCCTTTAAACTTAAAAGTTATCTCCTAATTGCAATAGATATATTTAATGACATTTGAAAAACATTTATAATACTGTAATAAAAAAAAACGCAACTGTCAGGGAAAATTTGTCAACAAATGTGAAGGGAAAGTATGAGGGAAATCAGTAGGATATGAAAAAGAATGTGAACCGCTAAAAAGGAACGCGAGGTATAATTTGGGTTTAAAGTGATGTAAGCTTAGGCCTGACCTTGATTTGTAGAATCAACCGGATCTGCCCACAGGATAATAACTATTGCCTTTCTGCTTTTGTCAGGTTTCCTGCAGTTCTGCTCCACTGCAATGCATTGCACTGGAGTTCGATACCGGATTGATTCAAGGTGTTGCTTGCTTGTGTGTTTCCTTGTTTCTTGGAACGAATATCTTAGGTCTTTTACCGTACCGAGGATTACCCGCAGCGTTTTTAAAATATCGGTGCCGTGTAACTAGACACACTCACTACCCAGATGTTTTTCCCCCTTCACTGTTTGTTTTTGTCAACAATCGAATGACGACCAATACTTTGAAAAGGATTCTTTATGATTACGGATTTTTACATTACATAAATATTTGTTTTCAGTTTTTTGTGTGCTGAAATAGTTTTTTTCCTCCTTTTTTCAAGCTCCTCATTTGTAAAACAGCACACTTAACAATAATTTTCCGTTTTTCTTTGTTTTGTGAGATTCATTTATGGGATTTATTCATGAAAGTTTATATTGTGAATTAATTGTTTCTTCCACACGTGAGTAGGACTGTAGATGAAGAGGTAGAGTCAGAATGAAAAATTCACTGCCATAGCCGGGATTTGAACTACCACTGGTTCATGGTTCCAGGAGGTCCGTAGTTTAAATTCCAGCTATGGCATTGCATTTTTCAGTCTGACTCTGTACCACCCTATCTCCTTTCCTACAAATGACTGGTGTGGAAGGCACAATTCACATTTATTGACCTAATATGAGGGCCAATATTTATATTTTGAGCCTTGGCAACACTGATTGCTGTATGTGCCATCTGGTGTTTCCACTGGAAAGTTTGACATTGTGACCTTAACCTACTTCAGATATTTTGTCAAGAGAGCGGTATTTTTGTGTTTTATAATGACTTTAAAATTATGTTTCAGCGAATTAACTTGTGAAAATGCTCGTGCGATGATTTATTATGACTTCGACGTGGATTATCAAGACAAGAGTGTGCCGATCAACTTACTACTACATTTGACGATGAAATTCCATCCTGTACCACTGTGAAAGGCTGGTATAACGAGTTAAATCGTGGTCGCCGTTCGCTCACTAATGAAATTCGTGAAGGTCGTCCAAAATCAGAAAACATTGATCCTCCGCAAATACTGAAAGTGCAAGATCGTCTTGCCACATACTGTGAGACAGAGACAATTTTAGGCATCAGTTCCACCAGTATATATAAAACATTACATTATCATTGAGCCGTGAAAAATGTTTGCTCTCGTTGGAGCCCACATAATTTGACACAATCTCAAAAGGTTGCTCGGGTAGATTGGTGCACTTAAATGCTAAAGAAATGCAATGGTGGGGCTTCAAAGGACGAGCATAAGATTGTAACAGCTGACGAATCATGAATCCTAGCATATGAGCCGGAATGTAAACAGCAGTCGCCTGTATGGGTGTTTCAAGATGAACCAAATCCAACAAAAGTTGTTTGCACTCGAAGCTCTTCGAAACAAATTATTGTTATTTTTTTCTCCAGAAAAAACTGGTCATGTGGCAACAGTGCCTTTAGGGGAACGTAAAACGGCCAATTCTGAATGGTACACAACCATTTGTTTGCCGGAAGTCTTCGATGAAATAAGGAAAATAAGCAAGGACCGTCGAATCGTTCTTCATCAAGAAAACGCGAGCGCTCACACATGTCGTCTAACAACCGACTGTTTGAACACTCAAAAAATCTGATATGTTCCATTCACATGACCTTCTCTACATCTCTGCAACAAATTATTGCTAAAAAGGTTATGCTTCTATTTACTTCATGCTAATCGGGAACAAATTAGCAGAAAAGTCTTATTACTTGCTCCCTTGTAAGTAGAAGCGAAATAAGTGAGTACCGTAGATTAAAGTGATGGTCAAAAGCTGGTTGCTATGTGACTGAAGTTACTTTTTTTGTATGGACAGGAGTTGCCAAATTCATGAATGGGAAAAGTATAAGTTTTTAAAGATGAAACAAAAAACAAGGAATATCTCAAAAACGATCAACTCCACGAAAAAAATCATGTAACATAAACTGTGTCTTTTAAGGTGGTCTACATTTGCTGTATGGTAAGCTTTTGTCCAACTCTTACGGTTTAGCAGTTATGCAAAATTCCTTAAATTCATCCAAAATAAAGTAATCTTTAGAGACTAGTCCCAGAAAATTCAAGATATACATTTTAATTGTCAGATAAATATTTTTAATATACGATATTAATCAAAATCGTTAGAGCCATTTTTGAGAAAATCTAAATTTTGGAAAAAAATTCCATGTAAAGGGTAGTTTGGGGTGGGGGGATTTTTTTCAGAATCTTCGTGTCGCATCTCTGGAAGATAATAAATTTAAATACCAAGTTTGGTATTTTACCGACTTTTCGTTTTTGAGTTATCGTGTTCACAGACACACGGAAACACGGATACACTGACACACACGGACCTTTTTCTGAAAATGCTTTTTTTTGGATACAGGGGACCCTAAAACATATATTTCCGGTGAAATTTCTCGGTATCGAATTTTTGGGTGGAGTGCAATACCTTCTCTATACACTATGTACATACTACGTGTAGAAAGTAAAAATGGAATTGATGACTCATCCGCCGTACAGTCCTGATTTGGCACCCAATTACTTTTTGTTTTTTTTCCCAAAACATATTGAATAAAATGCATGGACAACGATTTTCGTTAGCAAAAGAA
Organism: Hymenopus coronatus; assembly: GCA_030762935.1. NCBI lineage: Eukaryota > Metazoa > Arthropoda > Insecta > Mantodea > Hymenopodidae > Hymenopus > Hymenopus coronatus. The sequence goes on from CM060895.1 coordinate 17,104,576, forward strand.
ATCGATGATACGTTCAAAAACCAGGTTTAAGAGGTGTCTCAACAGATTGGTCCGAAGGCATGCAAAAGTGTATTGATCATAAACAAGAATATTTAGCGAACAATAAAACACTTTTCAATGCCAAATTACTTTTTTATTTTTTCTTATTAGACTCAAAATATAAATAATGCCCCTCGTAGTTGGTTAACCATAAAGGCTGGGACTTAAATACTTAAGCAGTTTATAAGTCGCCACTGAGGTGTGTCATCTCAAAATAGTTTGAGATTTCGTTGTGGTTTACCGGGGAAAACGCGAGTCAGTTAGAGAATTTGGTGCCGTGTCGGTGTGTTGCCATGGTAGCTTAGTGGTTAGAGCAACTGGACGGACACCGGAGATCCGTCAAATTCCGGCTATGGCATTGAATTTTTCAGTCTGACTTTATACCTCCAACGTTTACACTGTCATAAATGTGTATCCAAAAACACACAGAGAATTATTTTAATTTTAAGGGTATTCTTTGGCATTGCACCTAAATTTTCTGGCGTAAACGATTTCCTGTGATCACGAAACGCATTCTTAAACAAGTTGATTGATTGAGAATTGACTCATTGCAGTACATGGCATATATGCTTAACCCGCAGGTTCCAGAGGTAATTTTCTTGTTTAATTTTACTTTCTCTAGTAGGTATACACATAAAATGCTCATAGTAGCTAGAGAAGATATGTATTCCACCCAAAAATTCGATGTCGGGTTTTCACCGGCAATATTTTGAGATCCCCTGAGTCCAAAAAAAAACATTTTAGAAAAACGTCCGTGTGGACAGCATAACTAAAGACGAAAAAGGCCATTAATAACCAAACGTGGTATTTAAGTGCAGTATCTTCCAAAGATGCGACACGAAAATGTTCAAAAAATCTCCCCACTACAAACTATAATTTACATGGAAAATTTTTTGAAATTTTTGTTTTTGTGAAAACTGGCTCTAACGATTTTGATTAAAATACCGTATATTAAATATATTTACATGAAAAATAAAATGAATATTTCCTTTTCTGGGAATAAGCTCTGAAGACCTTTTTTCTGGATGGATTTTGCTTAACGATTAAACCATAAGAGACAAAACCTTAATACACAAAAAATGTAGATCTCGTCAAAACACAATTTATGTTACTTACTTTTTCTTGTAGAGTTAATCACTTTCAAGATATTCCTTGTTATTGGTTTCAATTTTAAACTTCCTTTTATCAAACGGGACCATGCAACGCGAACCGACCTTCAATTGTTTCACAGCTTTTAAAAAAGTTGACTATCGCTTTAGCTTAATGCATTCCCTTATATCCTTTCTACTCACAATGAAGGAATGTGTATCTCAATCATCATGCTGTAGATAAAAGAATAGTAATTTGTAAGATATGTTTGTTTTTGGAACAGCTAGAGAAAGTTATATGAATGGTACACATCAGATTTTTCTCCCTGTAATACTTCTGTAATGTCTTCAAAACCAAGCTTAGGTTGAATCCTCTGCAGCTTTGACGAATATGCGTTGGTACAAAGTGTATTTCAGTTCTGGAAATGTCGCCAATGATATTTAAAGCATCACTGAGTGGCAAGGTTGCACTTTCCAACCGGCGAATAGCATCTGGTATAAAACAAATAGCTGATGTGTTCCATTCACATGACTTTCTCTACATCTCTGAAACAAATTAGTATTAAAAAACTTACGCTTCTATTTACTTCATGCTAATCGAGAAAAAATTAGCAGAAATAGTCTTATTACTTGCTTCCTTGTAAGTAGAACCGAAATAAGGGAGTACCATAGGTTAAAGTGACAGTCAAAAGCTGGTTGCTATGAGACTGAAGCTCCTTTATTTGTATGGACAGGAGTTGACAAATTACTGTATGAGTAAGGCATACGTTTTTCAAAGCTGAAACTAATAACAAGGAAATCTCAAAAACGACCAACTCCATGAAAAAAATGTATGTGACATAAATTGTCTGATTTAACGTGCTCTACTTTTTTGTGTGGTAAGTTTTTGTCCATCTCTTACGGCTTAGCAGTTAAGGAAAATTCCGTAAAATTCATCCAGAATAAAGTAGTCTTCAGAGGCTATTCCCAGAAAATTCAAGATATACGTTTTATTTGTCAGCTAAATATCTTTAATATACGATCAAAATCGTTAGAGCCATTTGTGAGGAAATCGAATTTTTTGAAAAAAAGTTCCATGTAAAGGGTAGTTGGGGGTGGGGGATTTTCTTGAAAATCTTCGTGTCGCATCCTTGGATGATACCAAACCTAAATACCAAGTTTGGTATTTAACGGACTTTTGTGTTTTTGAGCTATGCTGCCCACAGGCGCGCACATACACACATACACACATAGACAGACATGGTATGGAATTCTTGGGTGCATTACAATAGCCTCTCTATACACTATGTCCATAGTACGCGTAGAGAAAGTAAAAATGTGTCTTAATACGAGTATATGAAAGCGAAGCGACAAGAGTGGAATACTCGAGCGATTTCTTGGCCTTGGCAATGCAGAAAGCTTTGTTTCATCCAAGTCATTGAAGCACTAAGAGATTTCAATAACAAGACAAAACAGCTGTTACGTTATTTTAGGTATCAACCCTTCTTTTTACTTTCTCTCGTGCGTATGTACAATGTACATAATAGCTACAGGAGGTATTGTACCTCACCCAAAAATTCAATGTCCAGATTTCACTGGAAATATGTTTTGAGGTCCCCTGACCCCAAATCGTTTTTAGAAAAGGTACGTGTGTATCTGTGTGTGTCTATGGGCAGCATAGCTCAAAAACGCAAAAAGCCTTGAATACCAAACTTGGTATTTATTTTGGTATTTTCCAAGGATGCTACACGAAGATTTCCAAGAAACCACCACCCAACTACCCTTTACATGGAAGAACTTTCGAAAATGTTGTTGTTCTTAAAATGCCTCTAACAATTTTGATTAAAATACCACATATTAAAACTATTTCCATCACAAATAAAATGTATATCTTGAATTTTCTGAAAATATCCTCTAAAGACCTCTTTATTCTGGATGCTTTTTATTGAATGTTGCATAACTGGTAAACCGTAACAGATAAACAAAAACTTACTACACAAATAATGTAGATCACGATAAAACACACAATTTATGTCATATACATTTTTTTTTCGTAGAGTTGGCCGTTTTCGAAATATTCCTTGTTATTGCTTTCAGTTTTAAAATACTTAAACGTTTCTCATACGGGAACATGTCAACGCTTGGCCAATCAAAGAAACAGATTTGAATCGCATAGCAACCACCTTTTAAAATATTTGACAGTCAGTTTAGCCTAGTGTATTCCCTTATTTCCTTTCTACGTATAAAGGAAGTAACTAATAGGACCGTTTCTGCTAATGTTTTATTTAGCATGCAAAAGATAGAAGAATAAGCTTATTAACATAAAGAGATGTAGACAGTCATGTGAATGAAGCACATCAGATTTTGTTTTTTGCTTTTTTGGTTTTGTTTTGGCTTTTTTGTAAAGTTTACCTTCTCTGAAACATATAATAAGGGAAGTATCGAATTCTACACAAAAATCCGATACCAAGAGTTCACTGCAAATAAATGTTTTGAGGCCTCGTGAGTCCCAAAAAACAAAAACAAAAAAAACATTTTTAGGAAAAAAACAGGTGTGTGTGTGTATGTGTGCCTGGAGCATAACTAAAAACATCTTATGTGTTACATTCACATGACTTTCTCTAGCTGCTCTACAAACAAACCTCTTTCAAAAGAATATTCTTCTTTCTACACATTCCTAATCGAGATAAACATTAGCAGAATGTTCTTATTACTTAGTTCCTTATATGTAGAAAGCAACTAAAGGAATGCGATGCTAAAGTTATAGTTAAATCTTTAAAAACTGTCGTTATGCGATTGTTATTTCAAATCGCTTCTTTGCTTGGCCAGAAGTAGACAAAAGAAAAACGGTTCACTTCCTGTCTGAAAAAAGTATAAGTGCTTTACAATGAAAACTAATAACAAGGAATATCTAGAAAACGGTAAACTCCAGGGAAAAAATGTGTATGACATAAATTGTGTGTTTTAACGATATCTAAAATTTTTGTGCTGTAAGATTTTATCTATCTCTTGCGGGTTTACTAGTAATGCAAAATTCAGCAAAATTCATCCAGAATAAATAGGTCTTCAGAAGCTATTCCCATAAAATTGAAGATATACATCTTATTTGTGATGGAAATGGCTTTAATATGTGGTATTTTAATCAAAATCGTTAGAGCCATTTTTAAGAAAAACAGCATTTTCAAAAATATTTCCATGTAAAGGGCATTTGGGGGTGGGTTTACTTGATAATCTTCGTGTAGCATCCTTGGAAGATACCAAACTTAAATACCAAGTTTTTTTAGCTATGCTGTCCACAGACACATGCGGACCTTTTTCTAAAAATGTTTTTTGCTGATTTGGGGGATCCCAAATATCGACATCGTATTTTTCGGTGGAATACAATACCTTCTTTATACACTATGTACATAATATGTGTAGAGAAAGTAAAAACGTAAAGTCTGATAAATACAAAACTTGGGATTATGTTGAGTATAAGCTTTCATAAATGAAAAACTTTAAGCGACACACAGAAATGCACTGCATAAAAAGTGTGGAACTTTTTAAACATGCAATTGAGTTCAAGTAGCTTTTTGAGGCATAAGCCTTTTCCGATATGTGCATTATTTATCGTTTAAAGTGTTCAATAATATTTGTTAACTCATTCTTTAAAAGTACTTTCGACATTCAATTGTTTCTCGCCTTGCGTGGAAACAGTATGGGATTTTAAGACCGTGGATAAATTTAAAGCCCCCAGCTTTTAAACATTTGACTCTCGCTATTTGCATTTATTTTGAATGTGTAATGTAGCTATTTCTGCAAAGGTTTATCTCAATTAAAATGAAGTAGATTATGAATAAGCTTTCGTACGAGCAGTTTGTATACCCATTAATAAATGATATAGGGTAGATAAAGTCATATGGATATAACACCACATATATTTTTTCAGAGAGCTTCAAAATACATTCACAGCTATTTATTATAAAATCTCGATATTGACTTTTGGATGAAATGTAGTACTTTCTCTATTACCACTATGATGTGTTCCATTCACATAACTTTCTCTATCTGTTCCAAATACTAATTCCAAATAATAACTATTCTTAAAAAGATTGTTCTACGTCATGCTAATCGAGATAAACGTTAGCATAATTGGTCTTATTACCTACTTCCTTTTAAGTAGAAGACAAATAAGGAGATACATTAGCCTAGAGCGATAGTCAAATCCTTTAAAAGCTCGTCACTTTGTGAAACGATTGAGGTTCGGTTCGCTTTGTATGGTTCCGTTTGAGAAAAGTACAAGTATTTTAAAGGTGAACCAATAACAAGTATACTATCTGGAAAGGTCAGTTCTATATAAAAAAAAACGTACACTATGACATAAATTATGTGTTTTAACGAGATCTATATTTTTTGTGAACTTAGTTTTTGTCTACCTTTTACGGTTTACCAGTTATGCAAAATTCGGAAAAAGTCATTCAGAATAAATAGGTTCTTCAGAGGCTATTTCCAGAAAATTCAAGATATACTATTATTTATGATGTAAATATTATTAAAATACGATATTTTAATCAAAATCATTAGAGCCATTTTTGAGGAAATTAAAACTTTCGAAAATGTTTCCATGTAAAGGGTAGTTGGGGTTGAGAGATTTTCTTGAAATCTTCGTGTCGCATCCTTGGGAGTTACTAAACTTAAATACCTAGTTTGGTATTTAACGGCTTTTCGTTTTTGAGCTATGCTGTCCACAGACATACACGGAGCTTTTTCTAAAAATGCTTGTATGGACTCGGGGGAATTCAAACATATATTTCCGGTAAAATCTCGACATTGAATTTTGGGTGGAATACAATACCTTCTCTATTCATTATGTATATTGTACATACGGGCTAGAGAAGGTAAAAAGAAGGAAAGTGATAAGTCGATAATTCGGGAGATAATGGAATAACCTGTATAGCTTTAGAGAAATATATTTACCTCCTGAAAGAAGCTTTAAGGTTTAACGTAACTCAGGTATGTGTCACAGCATTGCTGCAACTATCATCTCTGACCGGAAACTGTAAACAACGATGTTCACTTGTCTCTGATGCGGAACCAGGACAAATAATGCAAACAGGATGCGTCGGGAGTGTCGTTTGTTACGGAATTTCCGCTTCTAATTTACAGAATAAATTCACAGCGGAATTGTCAGTTAAAGCGTTTATGGGGATGCTGTGTTGATTAAATTCCGCAGCGCAAAACTGCACGGAAACAGAAACTGGTAGTAATGCATGCACACTAAAGTAAGTTCATTGACCCTTATGATACATAGAGACAAAATCTCATCTGTTGTATTCATGTAACTTTCTCAACTCACTCTTCCACAAACTGTTTTTACAGTAGCTTATTCTTCGACACCAAAACCAAAATACATAAGAACATTTTGATTTATTTCTTTTACACTTAATGCCCAGCATGCTAAGTAATTTTATAAAAAAAGAAAATTGTACATTAGAAATCAGTGAACAGATGTTTTAATTAACAATTAGATGAACAGTTGAGAAGATGCTTTTTCCCCGATGGTCGCAATTGTACAGTTGCGGACATAAGTGTTGGAACGATAATTTTAACAGAGAATGTTGGTTTGCGTTTATAAATAACACGCTGAAGGAATTGAAAATTGTAACGTATTTATTATGCTAAATAATGGTTATCAAATAAAATTAAAATCCTAGAATGTTAACTAATAAAAAAATAAAATGTATATTACATAAATTGTGTGTTTTAACGTGCTCTACATTTTTTGTGTGGTAATTTTTTGTCCATCACTTACGGTTTAGCAGTTATGCAAAATTCCGTAAAATCTATCCAGAATAAAGCAGTCTCCAGAGGCTATTTACCAGAAAATTCAAAACTTACTTTTTATTTGTCAGGTAAATATCTTTAATACACAATATTTTAATCAAATCGTGAGAGCCATTTTTGAGAAAATCAGAATTTTTGAAAAAAGCTCCATGTAAACGGTAGTTGGGGTGTGTGGCGTCCTGACAATCTTGGCGAATTTGTTTCCCATAAAACTCTTGTATTTCTGCAGTAACACCCGATGAACTTTAGATGTTTCTGAATATTCCTTACAGTCTGCATGTCTTCTTTACGTGGGCTTCCAAAACCACCATAGTTATCAATGTTTTTGGTTTTTATAATGTTTGACAACATTGCACACAGAACAGCTGTTCTTAACAATGCGTATAGTTTACCCTCATTATGTAATATTACTATTATCTTCTTTTTGGGCGTAAAATCCTTACCATGGCTTCCTTTGGAAGGTAAGTGCAGTCGTGTTGTAGATTTACGGCACGTAAAAGAACCTCAAATCTGATAAAGAGACCTATGAGCAAAATTAAGCAGTCTTTCACGCCCATTATAGAATGAGACGCTGAGAATCACAATAGTTAAAGAAGGTGCATAGATAACACTCCATTTCATTTTAATATGATCCTATTTCCCCCCCCCTAGATATGTAGTATATGTAATTGGTAGTCATAACATAAATACTTAAAATTAATGACAATTATTATGGTATTACATAGAAAAACAACAAGCTCCTTAACTTGGTCAATGCTATTGCAATCGCATTCTAACACTTATAGTATGCGAATTAATTTTAACGAAAAAGGTTCACATTTATATCAGTGAATATGAACAGGCATCTTGGTAATTACTTGTTATCAAACACAATCTGAAATAAATGTTCTTATCCTTGGTAATTGTCGTACTCACTTGCATGGATTGCTTAATGACGATGCAAATTGAGTTTGTCTGAGTGCAGAACTTTGTGAAAAATAAATACTTATTCCACCACTTTCTAAAAATAAAATCAATGGGTTGCGTGCTGGATCGCATTCATATCATGAAAAGTACAACAATGTTACCATAATTACATATTCCTCCGAAGTTGACAGTCCTGGTAGCAGAAGTCGAAATTTTTGTTAAGATTCATGGCTTTTGTGATGGGAGGCAACATGGGCAAGCAATGCATTGTTAAGTATTAGATAGAGGATGCCCAATAATCGAAATTGACATTGGTCAACACTAGTATTCTCTTGCAAATGTAATTTTGAGTGGAGGGTTGCTTATCGTTAGAAAATATTAGAAAACCTACTTACAAATATTTCTTTGTTGTATTAAGTATTTTATGGTAGATGTGTTCGGTCAAGTTTGTATGCACTTTGTGGCTCTGCGGGTTAATTTAACACCCCTTCCCCCACCCCCAAAAACAATGTTGCTGTGGCTCTAGTAGTAATATTGGGAAGTTGAAAATATTATCCATAAATTCGTTTCTTTTTATTGTTTGGAATTCCATTGAAATTTGAGAACATCAAATTATCCCTGTTGTTTATATTAGATTTTCAGTTCTGTAGAGTAACATTTTTAACAAATAATTAGAAATTAAGTTTGTGTGTCAATAATTGTTGCCGCATTTGTAACACTTGAGTTTTATTGCGGACTGTTCATCTATGCAAGAAGAAAATTCCTTGTTAAAGTATTTCGTAACGTTTTTCTAGTTCAGTGACTCCGCCAGCATTGTGGCGCCAGTGCGGTTCAAGGTCCCCTGCAACATCTCCCACCCCTGGGGCAGCACAGTTCTAAATTTAGAAACCCGTCCAGGTAATGACGTATTTTTAGAGCCCGGCCAAAACTGAATGCATAAATCAATTAAATGGCATTCGGCAGGAAGAGTAAAATGAGAGAAAAGCAAACCGGAATGGGGTTGTGTTATAAATCCACAAGGTGGAATGAATATCTGGGCGTAGTAAAAAGGAAGGGCAACTTCCTGTTTTCGTTAATGGTGGGAGGAGCTTTATCATATGTAGAGTTTAATATTTCAATTGTTCTAAATTGCAATCTATGAACCATTTCAGTTGCAGAGACAACAATGAGTACTTATGCTAATAACACTGATACCTAACCTAACATTTTGGCGAACTTCGCCGCCTATAATAACTGTCAGCACAATGCTTTTAATGTTGTTTATGACGTTCGAATGCAAATCGCAATTTCATCTTTACCGACCGAGATGCCTCCGCGGTAATGTGCGAGGCAGTTCCTGGGTTTGATTCCTGGGACCGTCCACTTTCACTACCGCAGCAAGTCACTTACTTCAATTCAGGTTAATAAATAACAGTGATAACTATATATCAAAATATAAATTGGTTAATTGGATCGTAATGTAATCCTCAAGAATTTGTAATAGTACGACGTATTAAAATAGAAATGCAACTGACTTGAAATATTGATTAATATTATATCTAGAAAATTACCTAAAAGTATATTCTTAAACATTGTTGATTGGTTAGAAGAATATAACCTGGATTTCCTTTCCCTCCTTTACTATCATTTCTCCTCCCCTTTTATGTTTCAGGAGGGCTATAGGGCTTGCAGTGCCGGCCGGCGTGGAACAGATGGCGCAGACGCTTACTCTCTTTACTAGATGACAGCCTTTCCCCGTAGGGGAGAGGTTCCAACCTCTTCAGCTGCGGACCCCTAGTACCCATGGTCCTTCTGACGTTACTAGTAGTCGGCCAAGCCCCTCCCGGATTGGATTGGGCTCGATATGGCAATGGCCCGAAACCTGTGGGAGATTGGGTGACACCTGGGCAGGGTTGAGAGACGTCTTAATGCCCTCTGGCACTAACTAGTAGACCAAAACTGGTAACGGTTAACCCCACCGAGGTGTTCGGTAATCTTCCACTCAGGGGCTGACGGGCATATTCACTTCCACCCTTGTTTGCAAGAGAGGTTAGTATATAAAATAGGCATGGGCCCAATGGTCCTCCATTCGGAGTTACTGAGGACCAAGCTAACAGCCCTGGAGGATAGGCAGCAAGATCACCGGGATGCAACAGACTCATCTCTCCAACATCTACAAGGACTAATAGAACAACTCACAAGCGATACTTTCACTGCCGCCAGAGTCCAAATGGACAACGCAATACTCCGAGAAATCTTCAGTAACTTCGCCGGGACAGTCACACTCAAGCTAGAGAGGCCGCCCAGATCACTACCGTTAATCCCTCACATCCATACCTTTTATTCCGTATTCCCCACCCTGAACCCGCTGTGGGGGCAGTCTTGGCTTCGGTCAAGTCTGTCTCGCGGCCTTCATTTCGTACTCCCCTGGCCGTTATTCACGGTTTAGTAATTTTCTCCTTTGAATCCGCGGGTGCAATCATGCGGCACCACCTATTCTTTCTCCTTCCAATACCGGTGGAGATTTTTTTTAGTGGGTATGCTGCTATTGAGCGGAGAGCCCCACATATCCTCCCAGCCTGTCCCAGCTGGGGGTTGAATGCATGTATGTATTTTCCCCCTCCACTTGAAAGAAATGAAAAGACCCACGGACTTATTTCCCGGGGTCGCACGCATACCTGAGTTGTCAGGTCACTGCTCGCTTGGTATTCTTTGAGCCGCCTCAGATGGATTAAATTTTCGCCTGTTCCGCCAGAGGGAAGACCTCTCGGAGCAACCCGTCAGTATGTCGAGGTCATCTAACTTGGAATCGCTAGGAACCTCTTTGCGTCCCTGTCGGCCAGCTGGTCTGACTGTGGTCTACCGCCTCCTGTGGTTCCTTATCTCATCTGTTCCTCCTGGGGGCGGCAGACAAATGATCCGCATTGGATCAAAGAGTCAGGTGTCCCGTCCGCTCCCTGGCCAGAATCAGTGTTTATATAACGGAGGGAGACACCTTGCGCACTACGACCTACAAAATCTTCCCAAGAGGAAGGGTCGGGGTGAAGGAAACACAGGTGACTGACTATAGACAACATAGTTTTTATTAATTCAGCAGGGTTTTGCCATATTTTAGAAAATTCACTAGATGACAATTAAATGCACTTTCTTTCTACGCCGTCCCTCTTTTATGGCGAACCAGGCAGGGCAGAAACGCCATTGGTGGATGATCCTTCTTCATCTGCCTATTCCACTTTTCTGGCAAGAGTTGCAACACCACTGATGGCTTTTCTTTTCTCTCTTTGCACATATTGGCCTTCAGCTTGACCTAACTGATCATTAAGGGAGAGAGACTGACTTACAAGTACAGAAACACACAACACTAAACATCAATTCTCACAGCGGGATTCGAACCCGCGCCTCTTTCGCGGCGGAGTGCCAAACGCGCCAACGACAAGGAGGCTGGCCACTGACGCCTTCTTACCCTCATATCGTAGTCGGCTCACCCTCCCCATATTTAGGACTGATATTCCCCTAGGACTTACAAGTGGATGCCTAGGGGTCAGAAGCCTTTCGGGGAGCCAACGGCACGAAACCACAGAATGGAGAACTTGGAACGAGTAGTCGACCCATAGCCAAGCATGAACTTGAGGAAGTGGATGATATGAAATTCAAGCGAGATGGATGATATGAAAGGTGATGATGAAGCAATGGGTGGAATGAGTTTTGGGGGAAACCGGAGGACCCGGACCCACATGCGGCTTGGGATAGAACCCGGTCCGCCTAGATGGGAGGCGAGTGCTCTAACCACTCGGCCACGGCGCCGCCAGTACCCTCGTATCACCGCAGGTAGAGAACATAAAGGCGTTTTAAAAGGGACCGAGCTTCTAAAGGAAAGAAACACAAGGGGTTTTTCAAAGTCGAGTTACACAAGGAGAGTAGAAGAAGTGCTCGTGGGCGGTAAACAGCTGACTAGCTATTGACTATATAGTTCAGCTAGCGATGTTATCGAAGCAATGTGATCAACATACATAGTTTGTTATTCTGTGGCGAATAACAAAGAAAGGCAGATAGAGAAAAATCTGATGTGTTCCATTCACTTGACTTTCTCTACATCTCTACAACAAAGTTTTGTTATAAAGCCTATGCTTCTATTTACTTCATGCTAATCGAGAAAAATTAGCAGAAATAGTCTTATTACTTACTTCCTTGTAAGTAGAAGCGAAATAAGGGAGAAACATAGGTTAAAGTGATAGTCAAAAGCTGGTTGCTATATGACTGAATTTCCTTTGTTGACAAATTCCTGTATGAGAAAGGTATGTTTTTAGAGCTGAATTTAAAAAAAGGAATATCTAAAAAACGATTATTTTCACGAAAAAAATATGTATAACATAAAATATGTGCTCTACATTTTTGTGTGGTAAGTTTTTGTCTATCTCTTACGGTTTAGCAGTTATGTAAAATTCCGTAAAATTCATCCAGAATAAAGTAGTCTTCAGAGGCTATTCTCAGAAAATTCAAGATATACATTCTATTTGTCAGGTAAATATCCTTAATATACGGTATTTTAATCAAAATCAAAATATTTTGAGAAAACCAAAAATTTAAAAAAAGTTGCATGTAAAGAGTTGTTTGGGGTGGGGGTATTTTTCTCAAAATCTTCGTGTCGCATCCCTGGAAGATACTAGACTTAAATACCAAGTTTGGAGCTTTACCGACTTTTCGTTTTTGGTTCACAGACACACGGATATACACGGACCTTTGTCTGAAAATGCTTTTTTTTTGGATACAGGGGACCCTAAAACATGTATTTCCGGTGAAATCTTGGTATCGAATTTTTGGGTGGAGTACAATACCTTCTCTATACACGTGTAGAGAAAGTAAAAATGTACCACAGAGAAAATGCAGATTAGTCAAAATATACAATTTGTTTTACTTTGACTCTCTTGTTCCCAAAAGTTTTATGGGTTTTACTTGGTCGAATTGTTAATTAGGGGGATGCTGATAGTGTGGAGTTACATAATGTGAAGAGCTGCACGCAAACAGTTGAAAGTGCCCCGCCAGCCTACAGATGTAAGACAAGGCTTCCTGATTACCGTCAATTGTCGCCAATTTTAAACTTCTTCGCCATCCGACCCACAAATTGACCGACATCCGCAGGCTGGATGTGTTTCAAGCTGCTGTTGTTCTTGCTTCTCAAGTACACTAATTTATACTTTCTCTACTTCTACATAGTGCCTACATAGATACAGAAAGTATTGCATTCCACCCAAAAATTCGTTTCGAGATATCACTGGCAATGCACGTATTAGGATTCCCTACACAAAAAGAATTTTACTTTCTCTATCACGTATGTACAATGCACCTACATAAGGTATTACATTCTACCCAAAGTATTATACCGGAATTTCACCGGAAATACCCGTTTTGTCTTCCCTGGATAAAGAAAAGCATTTTAGAAAATTTTCGAAAAATGCCCTATTTGAGTGTACTTGTGTCCTATGTGAACACGATAAGTCAAAAACGAAAAGTCACTTAAATATCAAACTTGGTATTGAAGTTTAGCATCTTCCAAGGATACGACACGAGGATTTTAGGAAAATTTTCCCATCCCATAATGCTCTTTACGTGGCAAATTTTAAAAAATTATGATTTGTTTTCTTCAAAAATGCCTGTAATGATTTTGATTAAAATTCCGTATATTAAAGATATTTACATGACAAACAAAATTTATATCTTGAATTTTCTGGGAATAGCCTCTTGAAGATCTCTTCATTCTGGATGACTTTTCCGTAGCTGATAAACACTTACAACACAAAAATGTAGATCTCGTTTCTTTTTTTGGTATTTCAGAGATATTCCCTATGTTAGAGCTTTCAATTGTAAATCACTTAAGCCTTTCTGAAACAGGAGGTCCTTATCCGTTTCATATATCTTTTGTTTTACTCTTTGCACATAGAAAGAAAAGCGAATTTGAATGAATGAATGAATTTGAATGTTTATCTTGATTAGCGTTGTAGATAAAATTATAATATTTTATAAGAGCAGTGAGTTAAAGAAAAGTCGGTCAAATAGCAAACTACATTTAAGTTGAGCATCTTCCAAGGACGCAACAAGAAAATTCCCCATCCCAATTCCCTTTACACGGAAAAAATTTCCAAATGTTTTATTTTCTTACAAATTTCTCTAACCATTTTGATTAAAACAATAGTTTTTAAAGATAATTGCATGCTAAATGAAATGCATATCTTGAGTTTTCTGGGAATATCTTCTGAAGTCTTCTCTATTCTGGGTGACCTTTTGCATAACTGGTAAACCATAAGAGAGAGATAAAAAGTTACCACAGAAAAAATAAAAATAACATTAAAACACGCATTTTATGTCTTACACTTTTTATCTAGAGTTAACGATTTGCATATATTCCCTCTTATTAGTTTCGATTTTAAAATACTGTTCTCAAACGGGAAGTCCTCGTCCGTTTCGCATCTATTTTGTTTTACTCCTGGCCATGGAATGAAAACCGAATTTTATTGTCAGTCGCAAGCGACAGCTCTAAATATATTTGACTGTCGGTTTAGCCTAGCATATTCCATTATTTTCTTTCTACTTATAAGAAACTAATAACACAATTTCTGCTAATGTTTTTCTCGATTACCATAATTTAGATAGAATAACAATCTTTTCTAGAATAGTTTGGTGAACAAGTAGAGAACACTTCAGATTCTTTCACGAAAATAAACTAAGCTTGTTTTTTTCTTTAAGAAATCATATAAAGAAAATGAAAATCACTTTATGCGGGTCTAACGTGATATTCTTTCATTCAAAATCATGCAGAAATGGGTAATTATGGCATGCATGTCATGAAGGTTGTGAAGAAATTATATCATTACCGCCACCTAAATCATTTTATTCAAATTATTTAAAAAAATTAAAGAAAATAATAACAAATCTGATTGTTCGATTCACATGACTTTCTCTACATCTCTGCAACAGACAATTGTTAAAAAGCTTATGCTTCTTTTTACTTGATGCTAATTAACAGAAACAATCTTATTACTAGCTTCCATGCAAGAAGAAGGGAAATAAGGGAGTAGCACAGGTTAAAGTGACAGTCAAAAGCTGGTTGCTACGTGACTGCCGTTGCTTTGTTTCTATGGATAGGTGAGAAAAGTATACGTTTTTTAAAGCTGAAATCAATACAAGGAATATCTAAAAAACGACCAACTCCATTAAAAAATGTGTATAACATAAATTGTGTGTTTTAACGAGCTTACATTTTCTGTTGGGTAAGTTTTTCTCTGTCTTTTAATTCAGTTATACAAAATTCCTTAAAATTCATCCAGAATAGAGTAGTCTTCAGAGGCTATTCCCAGAAAATTCAAGTAATGCATTTTATTTGTCAGGTAAATATATTTAATATACAATATCAAAATCGTTAGAGCAATTTTTGAGAAAATCAAAATTTTCGAAAATTTTTCCATGTAAAGGGTGGGGGGGGGGATTTTCTTGAAAATCTTCGTGTCACATCCTTGGAAGATACTGAACTTAAATACTAACTGTGGTATTTAACTAACTTTTCGTTTTTGAGCTGTGTTGTCCACAGTCACACACACACACACACACACACACACACACACACACATACATACACACATATACGCGCGCGCAGACACACACATGTACACAGGACCTTTTTCTAGTAATGTTTTTTTTTTTTTTTTATTCAGGGGGACCCAAAACATGTATTTCCGGTGAAATCTCGGTATCGAATTTTTGGGTGCATTGCAATACCTTCTCTATACAGTACGTACATGGTACGTGTAGAGAAAGTAAAAATATTCCCACCCTAAACGACATCTCACCGCCTTCTAAGCAATTATACGGATATAATTAAACAATAACAAATAAATTTTGTTTCTTGAGAGCAATGTAAGGATGCTAAACTTGACATTTATATTTCGTTTCGTAGCCGGCTAACCCTCCCCGTATTTAGAACTGACACCCCATAGGGCTTACAAGCAGATGCCTAGGAGGTCAAAAGCCTGTTGGGGAGCCAACGGCACGAATAGTAGTGTAGAACCTGGAACGAGTGGTCGGCCTATAGCCAGCCATGAGCGTGAGGAAGTGGATGATATGAAATGCAAGCGAAATGGTTGTTAGGAAAGGTGATATATGAGTGGCGGGGAAACCAGAGGACCCAGAGAAAACTCCCAGACACCCCTTCATCCGCACAAATGCCACATGCGGGCACGTAGGATACCGGAGTGGTCACCCACCCAGAGAGGGACCAGGCCCGATGCTGCTTAACTTGGCCAGCCGCTTGCGGGGACAACTGAAAGGATGTAGGTAGGGGGTGGGGGAAAGCCAGAGTTGCAGAATCTGGTCGGAGAACAACTTGACGGTCACCCATCCGAGTTGCGACCGGGCCCAATGCTGCTTAACTTGGCGGATGAATCTGTAAAGAAGGGAGAGGCGGCCGAAAACTACCATCCCAAGGCGTCATTGGGAAGTCGGTAGCTTACGCGTCTCCTAGGCAGCGTGTGGTCGTAGCGACCGAGAGTGTTCACCAGAGGATTTGGGTGAGGAACAAGTCTAATGTAGATTGTGCGAGCTCTTTCTCGTACAACGTCCACTATGTAGGGTATTCCGGAGTGGGAATAGAACTACTCGACCTCGGCGCTTCCTGACATTTATATATACGAGGTACGTCCAGAAAGTAAGTTCCGTTTCAATTTATCTCCGCTGCAGCGCTGCGATCGCAGTTCCGCACATGCGCGGTAGACGCTCTGTATCAAGGAGAAGAAACGCGCGCCATTTCGAGATCGCTGTCAGCCACATACGCTTTGTTGTGCTTGTTTACAATGTCGGTGTTGATTGAAAATCCCGCCGCTTGTGAAATCAGATCTGTGATTCGTTTTCTGAATGCTAGGAAAGTGAAACCAATTGAAATTTATCGGCAAATTTGCGAAGTTTACGGACAAAATGCGATGAGTGATTCAATGGTGAGAAGATGGGTCCGACAGTTCAATGAAGGACGTAGTGAAGTGCACGATGAAGAACGAAGTGGGCGCCCATCTTTGGTTACAGAAGAACTGGTTCACGCGATTGATGACAAGATCCAGGAAAACAGCAAGTTTACAATTAGTGCTCTCGCTATGGAATCTCCCCAAAGCTCACGATCACTAATTCATGAAATTGTTACCGAAAAACTGAAATTTCGTAAACTTTGCTCACGTTGGGTACCAAAGATTCTTATTGAGCAACACAAAACAAAACGGATGGGTAGTGCACTTCAGTTTTTAACCCGTCATGATGAAGATGGCGAAGAATTTCTGACACAGATAGTCACAGGAGATGAGACTTGGGTTTTTTACGACACCCCTGAGAGTAAGCGGCAATCAATGGAATGGAGGCACACTTCATCCCCAGCAAAGGTTAAGCCGAAACAAATCTTGACACCTCGAAAAATGATGTGCACAGTGTTCTGGGACTGGATAGGCATCTTACTCATTGATTTCTTACCGCGTGGTCAAACAAAGCAGATGTTTATTGCGAGACACTTAGGAAATTGCGCCGCGCAATACAGAATAAGAGCCGAGGATTGCTGTCAAAAGGTGTTGTTTTTCTTCACGACAACGCACGACCACACACTGCAAATGTGACGAAAAACCTCCTAAAGGGATTTGGCTGGGACGTGTTTGACCATCCTCCGGACAGCCCTGATCTCGCTCCTAGCGACTTTCATCTGTTCTTACATTTCAAGTCTTTCCTTGGCGGTCAACACTTCAACAATGACGAAGAGCTGAAAGAAAATGTTTCCAACTTTTTGAAGACAAAGGCGGCAAACTTCTATGAAGAAGTTATACAAAAACTTGTGCCACGCTATGACAAATGCCTGCAAAATTTCGGCAGTTATGTGGAAAAGTAGTTTAAGAGTTGTAGAATTTTGTGCAATAAATATTTATTCTGTATCTGTACACAATTTAATTTTATTACCAAACGGAACTTACTTTCTGGACGTACCTCGTATACAGAGCGCGTGCACTTGTGCCATCTCTCTGCTCTGCTCTGCACTGCACCATGAGCCTAGAAGCACATCTGAAACATAATAAGGAAATGGTGGAAAGGACGTCGTGGAGAATAAGCACTCCTGCATTCGTCTAAGCGACAAGGGGAAACCACGAAAACCCCCAAGTCAGAGTGTGCGGTCGCATAGGGTTATTAGAAGGAGGGGCAAAATACATTAAGCTGATTAATGAGTGAAAATGTTAATTAAGGATGAAGTTTAAAACTGGAGTGTATAAAAATGAAAAGGTTTTCTGTAATAAATTGTGAAAATATTAAAGTGGAAGATTATAATGTAATTGAGAAGATTCTGAGGTAGAAGAGAAGAATTTTTAAATAACGTTAGGGATTAAATAATGGGTATATTTAAGAATACTGCTATAATAATAATAATAATTAAATATGAGGATGATAGTAACATTTAAATAACACGATTACACAACTCCGTATTAAGTATGTAACTACAACGAAATAGTTTACAGTTTGGAAATTAATAAGGTTTAAAGATTGGAATTGCGCTTGTAGTATCAGTAGGTAGGATACTGGCTGCCAGCGTTCAGTATCTATACTGAAGGCTTTATACAATAAGCAGCTAAGTACCTATATGCCAGCTCGTAACAATTGGTGAGACTGTTACTTTTGAGTAGGGATAGTAGAATAGAAAAGAAGATAATTGTTACATTTTTAAATGTTAGTTACCTGATTACTTTAATGTGCAGAACAATGAATTAAAACGAACTTGCTCGAAGAAGTAAATACATTATTGATTTGGAATGCATGTTCGGGTTTAGATATCCAGATGCCAGGGTGATACATTTATTTTATTGTATTATTTTATTTTCTCTAGTACGTATGTTCAATGCACATAGAAGAAAGAGAAAGGTATTATATTCCGACCAAAAATGCCATACCGAGATTTCATCAGAAATGTTTTGAGGACCCCTGAAAAAAACATTTTTAGAAAAGGTCAGTCTCTTTCTTTCTTTTTTTCTGGTTCTCTCTCTTTCTCTGCATGTGCGTGTGTCTGTGCATAACTCAAAAAGTCAGCTAAATACTAAACTTGATATTTAAGTTAAGTATTTTTCCAAGAATGCGACACGAAGATTTTCAGAGAAATTTTCCTTACCCTTTACATAAAACATTTTTGTTTGGTTTAGCCTGATAACCAGTTGTTTTAGAGATCATGTAGTAAATGTGCATTCTGTATTAACGACTTTGTTAAAGAACATCGGATTTAAATGTAAAGGATACCTGACCTTGTCAGAATACCCAGCTTTTAAAAATTCATTTTTCGCAAAAAATGGAAAATTCGATAA
Organism: Hymenopus coronatus; assembly: GCA_030762935.1. Classification (NCBI taxonomy): domain Eukaryota; kingdom Metazoa; phylum Arthropoda; class Insecta; order Mantodea; family Hymenopodidae; genus Hymenopus; species Hymenopus coronatus. The sequence continues at coordinate 17,123,750 of CM060895.1, forward strand.
TTTCGGTGCCTTGGTGCCTTAATGCAAAATCCTGATCCGCCTTCATTACATAACTGTTAACGTTAAGTGCTTATAAGTAAATCTACTAAAATAGGAGATCTACATATCTAACGCAATTCTTCAAAGCCTAAACGTTCATTATCTCTAAGCATCGTGCACATGGTATATAAAATAGTACAGGTACGTACTACTGTAGTGTAGTTTCAGTGTTCTTATCTCACATTAAAGAGATTCCGAGGGAATCTCGGACAGAATACGTTGTCCGATAAGGGCTTTTCCGTATCCTAAGAAGACGTACGTACGGTAAATTGAAGCTCAATGTACCCCGGGCTCATTTGACATAATTTTACTAATCTCGTCAATTCATTTTTCAATATCATCTAACAGGTTAAAGGACGTTAAACTACAAGAAAAATAAAAAATATTACGTATGCAAATATATTAAAAGACCCAAATCAACTGTAGTCACTAAATTGGTGAAATTTACGATTTTGATGGCAAGATTCTAATACACAGCTCAACACAATCATCACCGCTGAGCGCCGATGTTGGTGAGCTGCCGGAGTCCGCCGCAATTAGTTTACTTTGCCAACCTTTGGGAGTCATAGTTGGTGCTCAGAGAGTGTAACAAGAGAAGGAAACGCAATAATTATTCTTTGGTGGTGAATGCTGACATTAATTATTCTGTGGTGTTGATCCTAAATGTGTAAAGTTTGGTTATGTTAATTGCTTTTGATCTGTGCTATCTGATTATGTAGAGAAGATTTATAGCAGTGCAGCTGAAGTTTTTGTGGACGTGGTTGTTTAAGGAACACATATAATTTAATGTAGTATAGGTCAGTCAGTTGGTGAAGTGCAAATATTAGAATGAAGAAGGAGAAATAACGGCTGTTTGTGTATACACATTATGATGCTGAAAAAAACACTTTTCAGAGATTGCGTGAATTTTGTAAGTGTTTTAGATAGATGTAGTTAAAAAAGATTAAAAAAGATGACCTTTTTAAGCTCAGCAATATCATTTATTTCAACATTACCTGTTGATTCGAACGATTTTAAGCGTTTGGTTGATTTTACGATATACACCTAAAAAAAAGTACTCTCGTTTGTAACCTATAGTGCAATAAGGGTGATCGAATATTTTGATCCTGTTGATGTCATGAGAGCGAAATTAGAACATATGGAATGTAATTTTAATAATATGTAAATGAAACGCTGCAATATCATTTCACATCTTAAGTTATTCTCCTTTTTAAAATCTTATTAAAAGTAATACCTAAAGTTTTTAAAATGCTATATTGTGTATTCATTTATTATGATTCACCTCAGATTATCTATACAAATCATTAATGACAGGCAAACCAATTTTTAAAGGATGTGTTAAGCTGAGTTAGAAAACAATTTATACCAGGTCTTCCATTGATATTAAACATTCATATAAATTGTGTAGAGTGTCAAGGCATAGTCTGATTAAAAATTAGTGCATGCAAATGAATTTGCCATTACTTCCATTTATGATCCAGATTTAGAAGTTCTGTGATTTTGCCATTAGAGCGTTTTGTAGTTATTGGTCTGTTATAAACTTTTATTGCCCTAAGTTGTAAAAGTGTAGTCCAAGGTCCCTAAGCCGCAAATCCTAGGCCCAGGTATCTGTGAAACTAAAACCCATATGATCCCAAGAAAAAATCAAAACCTTGGAGTCTAGCGTATTTCAAATCTATACCTGATAATATATTCAACCCTTTCAAATCTGGATCACCTGTTGAAGTTTTTCCATGAAATATTTATAGTAGCTTTATTTATAAACATACAGTGATGCCCAATCCATTTTCTGCTATGATATTGAATGATATGTGACTTGTGTTAGTTTTAAATCAGATGTTCCATGGTTTATTTGAAATCTCAGACTAAATTGCATAGTAGATATTAAGAAACAAGTTCTGAAGTTTCTATTTTCATTTCATTTTTGTATCTAGGGATGGATACCATTTGCATTGCATGTAGGCTGAATATACAAAAAGAAGTGTAAAATTTTTTATCACCACAACATATTTCATTGATTCAGTGGTTTCAACAATTGATATCCTGAGTGTTGGTGATAAACATCTTTTTCAAATATGTTCAATGCTAATGGGAAAATAAGCATCAGCCATATAGAGATGTAAAACCAACAGCTATATGTAAGATATTGGATTGTAAGGTTTGTAAGTATATATCCTTCAGTTTGTTAGCAATAGATGTAATTTTGTTTGCATACTGCTAGTGAAACTAAATGCTCATTAATGATGATGAATTTTCATGGATTTATCGTATATATACAGGATGTATTAAAAAAATTCAACTTCCCCCAGTTTGCTGCCATGAGCAAATGGTGGTGAATAACAAAATAATATAATACAGAATGGTAAACTTTATGAATAAATAAAAGAAAAGTGGCACTCTAAAGAGAATTGTATGCTTCTCTTGACATTTTGCCTGATTAGTTAAGCAACATTGTCCTTTTTCTGTCGAATTGTCTCTCTTGCATTTAAGTTACAATTTTATGCACACAAGTTTTATCCCAAGGGCTGAATGTAGATACAGCTTATTATGAAATACATGTATTAACAAGGTGTGCATGCTGTAGAAACTTTTATCTGTCTCATTTAGCTATTTCAACCTCTTCTGTAGCACTTGCTTGTAAGGTCCATTACAAAGTTAGCTACATCTTCATACATGGGCTATCAAGGAAGACATTCTTTATTTTCTCCATGTCACTAATAGTTCGTTGAAAGGCTTATAAATAATAAGAAAAATGCCACTGTTAAAATTGCAACTCTTAAACAGTGTTTTAAAAAAAAAAAATCTGATGTGTTCCATTCAAATAACTTTCTGTAGCTGTTCCACAAACATATTTTTCTTACAAAGGATTATTTTTTTATCTATGTCATGCTAATTGAGATATACGTTAGCAGAATTGGGCTAATTACTTGCTTCCTTGTAAGTAGAAGGGAAATTAGGGAATAGTAGGCTAAAACGATAGTCAAATCTTTGAAAGCTGGTCACTATGAGAAATAATTGAGGTTCGCTTCGCTTTGCTTTGCATGGTCATGTTTGAGAAAAGTTAATCAGTTTAAAATTGAAACAAATAACAATGAATATCTCGAAAACAGTCAGCTCTACAAGAAAAATGTATGACAGAAATTATGTATTTTAACGAGATGTTTGATATGTATTTTTTGTATAATAAGTTTTTGTATCTCTCTTGCGGTTTAAACTGTTATGCAAAATTCTGCAAAACTCAACCAGAATAAAGTACTCTTCAGAGGCTATTCCCAGAAAATCCAATATATATTTTTTATTTGTGAAGTGAATATCTTTAACATACAGTATTTTAATCAAAATTGTTAGAGCCATTTTTGAAAAAATCATAATTTTCAAAAAATGTTCCATGTAAAGTTAGTTGGAGGTGAGGGATTTCGTTGAAAATATTCATCCTTGGAAGATACTGAATTGGTATTTAACCAACTTTTCATTTTTGAGCTATGCTGTCCAAAAACACATACACACTCACTCACGTTTTTCTAAAAACACTTTTTTCGGACTCAGGGAACCTCAAAATATGTATTTCTGCTGGAGCGGGATACAATACCTTCACTATCCACTATGCACATTGTACATACGTGCTACAGAAAGTAATGATAATTTTTAGTATGTGAAAGTGGCATTTATCATAATCAACAGAGATGATTTTTCAATATAAGTGACTATTTAATATCACTTAGACTAACTGCTTTAATAATGTTATAAACTACTTTTTCTTAATGTGTACCTACAACATAAAGTTATAAAAGAACTGGTGATGATGCCCCCTGGCTTCAATTAGAGAGCCAGCGTCAATAGGACTAATATGATGTTTATTGCAGAAGTTTTCTTTAACATCTTATTGAGAATAGTAGGGAAGTGAAAATATTTAAATTGTAATGTTATCTTTTTTTCTGCTGCACTTTTGCTAAAAGCTGGTTTTAAGATCTTAATAAAGTTTTTATATCCTTCATTTATTAAGAGTTTGCTTAATTGGTTCAGCACTTCATATTTTAAATAACATTACACTTCTTAAAATAAATGAAATTGCAGTAATTCTGATAAGCAATTATCAGAAACACAGAGAAATCAACTTAGAAGTTGCAATAATGAGCTCTTATAAAATAAAAGAAGGTAAAAGAAAATTGAAAACTTTGAAGCATCCCTTAAATCACTCAGCTCTGTTAAGTGCATTCATTCTGCATGGAATATTTAATAACTGGCTAACAGAACAAAAGAATTATTTGATCCAAATAGTATATTTTCATTAGCATTTTTACTCATATCTCTTATGGTTTTCAAGTTATACAAAATAATAAACTGTTCATATATAAAAATGGGCTTCATGGGCTATTCACAAAATGGTTTCATGTTAATATGTCAAGTACCTGATATTTTAAACAAAATTTAGCAACTCTTTCTTTTCTAAAAAAATAACTTATTTTTTATAAAAAGTCTGATGTGTTCCATTCACATAACTATCTCTGCAACAAATTATTCTATTTACTTCTTCTAATAGAAAACAATTAGCAGAAATAGTCTTATTACTTGCTTCCTTGTTAGTAGAAGCAAAATAAGGGAGTACCATAGGTTAAAGTGATAGTCAAAAGCTGTGCTATGTGATTGAAGTTCCTTTGTTGGTATGGACAGGGGTTGACAAATTCCTGTATGAATGAAGTAAGTTTTTCAAAGCTGAAACAAAAAAACATGGAATATCTCAAAAACGATCAACTTCACACAAAAAAAAGTATATAATACAAAATGTGTGTTTTAATGTGCTGTACATTTTTTGTGTTTTAAGTTTACGTCCATCTCTTACAGTTTAGCAGTTATGCAAAATTCCGTAAAATTCATCCGGAATAAAGTAGTCATCGGAGGCTATTTTATGAATATCTTTAATATACAATATTTTAATCAAAATCGTTACAGCCATTTTTAAGAAAATCAAAATTTACTCAGCACCAGCTTTTACTCAGAGACTAGCTCAAAAACGAAAATACTGTTAATTACCAAACTTGGTATTGGTAATTAACGGTCTTTTTGTTTTTGAGCTATGCTGTCCCCACACATGCACATGCACCAGCACCCCCCCCCCCCACACACACATAAATTTGTCAGAATGCTTTTTTTGGTTTCAGGGGACCCAAAACATGTATTTCTTGGTATTGAATTTTTGGGTGGAATGCAATACCTTCTCTATACACTATGTACATAGTACGTATAGAGAAAATAAAAATATATGTGACTGCCCAGTTTTTAACTGTTATTTCACTATGTTCTCATTGCGCTTCATAGTGACATAATGAAGTACGCATTATATCTGTCTGCTTCATCCACTGGAGAGTTAAACACAAGTCCTCTCTAATCTCTGGCTGTGCAGCACTCGCCACACTCTTGTTGCACACTTGACATCACGTCAGAAATATGTAGCCTGTAGGTTCCACAGGTCATTCTCAGAGCTGGTCATCCTGAACAGATTCACAATATGATGGTCACCCTCAGGGCTGATGCCGAATGCAGTGTACAACATCATTGATACAAGAGCATTGCAGCATCAGCAACTTATGTTCATGACCTACTTTACAGATGCAACCAGTAGAATCAATAACATATTATCTTCATGATCTGATTTACTTTCAGATGCCCTCTGGTAGCATTAGTATAATTTCACTGAGGACATAACATCACCTTTCTCCTCAGGAGTACCATCTGTTTACCCTGGTTTTCTGTCTGGGGATTCCTAAATCTCAACACATTATTTCTCACCAAAAGGTATTGCACTGGGTCCCATAGCTCTTACATATAGGTCAGATATCTGGAAAAAACATCACCCCAGGAAGAAGCACCATCAAATTTCAGTAGTATCACTGGATTTGTATTAGGTGAGTTTGTAATCGTGAGACACACTACACTTTTACATGGATCTTGGCTTCAAGTTCATAGTGTAGCTTCTTCACTGTGCACCCATCATCCTCATGCTTTCCTTCACATGCTGTTCCAGGCGCTTGTCTATTGGCCTCTATCATCCTGTTGTTTGCTTGTCTTCCCATCTAGCCATTTTTCTTACTGGGCAGTCTTTCACTGCATTAATTTTATCTTTCATGTTGGATTTAATTTCTTTTAACTCCTTTGCAATGATGTCTTTCATTATAGTTTCAGATTTTACAGTGCTAGTAGCAAAATGAAGTTAGGATTTCATTTTTATGGTCTTGGTTTCAACTTTCCTCCATTGTGACATATTGTCCCACTCCTGACACCAATGTGACTATCCAGTCTGTAACTGCCTCTTAACTAATGTTTTCATTGTTACTTCACTTTCTTCTTATATAGCAACATAATGAAGTATGCATGATACAGCCTCTTCTTCTGTTTACTTTAATCGTAGGGGACTCAAACACAAATCTCTCTAATCTTTTGCCCCCAAGCATTCATAATAGATTGTAACTGACATCACAATCACACTCTAGTTGCACATTCTATATTGTATCATAAATGCATTTACTTAATGACAAATCCTCTGGCTTATATAGCAGTGGAGAGCATTATAGAATGTTCTGGAATCGGAGAGAAGTGAAACTTAAGGAAAATTCTGGTTATATGCCTGTAGCATTTCTGGAGTTTATGCTGGGTGAAAACACTATAATTTAAACCTGTTTTATCTCTTGACTACTGTTCACTGGTTAGCGCCAGCCAGTTGATAGTTTGGTACATAACTGCATTACAATGTTAACACAAGGTTGATTTGGTGTGGAAAAATTTCATGATAAGTTTTTTTAACACATCCTAAAAAAAATGCTGTACATAAATACTAAGTTTTGTATTTATCCAATCCTTAGTTTTTTAAAGAAGCTGTTCACAAATGTATACACATCAACCTTTTTGGAGGAGTCAGGTTTTCAAGAAAAGCTCTGCATCTAAAGGCATTTTTACATGGAAAATGTGTAGTAGCTCTAGCAAGTTTGATTAAAATAATATATCTAAATATTTGCATGACTAATGAAATATATATATTGAATTTTCTGTGAACAGTATGTTCATTTGTTTGATCCCACCATCAAGCAGGCTCGGGGACATTAAACACATTGCATAGAAAACAACTAATGCAACATAACAATTTTAACCACCAACCATTAAATATCCATCTTCTACCAATTCATCCATCATAACCATTTTAATCAACATTACTAAATAAGTCAACTATTTCAAATTCATGTATTTTTATTTGCAATTTCTACTACAGTATACAATTCTTTACCATAATTCATGGATAACGTTCAAGAGCAAAAGCTAATGTTTATGGGGAATGCAATACATTAGAACCAATACAATGACATGTTACATTTCCTTTAGGGGCACATTTTACTGATCATCCATAAATTCTTGCATTCAGTAATAAGCCTTATTGCATAGTTTTTAAGAGCAGACTTGTATTTCTCTATTTTCCCTGAAGATAGTTCTTCAGTGCTCTTCATTCTAAATGAATTTTGTATCATTTTGTGTTACTGTAAGAGATAAATGAAAACTGCACATCTTGTTAAAACACAGAGCTTATGTGAAATATATTTTTTCTTTCTTTGTTTGGCATTGCCATTTCAGAGATGTCCTTAGTTCTTTGTTTGAATTTTTCAATACTTACAGATAGATACCTTTATGTGGTGCTAAGGCAGCCTGTTTCATGTGACATCATAAAAAAGTATGACATTTCAAAGCATTTAAAAGGAAGATTTTGATTTAAAGATAGATTTGACTATCACTTCAGTCTCCTGTATCATTCTTGTACTTATTATAAAATGTGTAATCCAGCTCTGCAGTGGGGGGGGGTAGCTTGTCTGCTTCAAGAGGTCCTGAGTTTAAGTCTTACTTAGGGTGCCCAGATAAAGTTTTTCCCTTATTCTGAGAAGATGAAATATTGAGTAGCTTTAAGCTCCATGTACACCAAAATCATTTGTGCTTCATTTCTCCAATTTCATTCACTACCCTGTATGAACCAACCAAGTTAAAGAAAATTAAACTACAAAAAAAAATAAAAAGAGTAAAATAAAATGTGTAATAAAACCATTCCGGAAAATATTTAACTAAATTAAAATAAAGTAGATAGAAAAATTAGCTTTTGTTAGAATAATTCTTGAAGAGTGGATAAGAAAAATATTTGAATGTAATTGTTTAAAATAACTTATTACTACATTTTTGAATTGTAATATTTCACTTACTGAAAGTTGGAACAATTGTCTTAAACTGGCAATGTAATGAATGTCTAGAAAATGCTTGTTTTAAAAGTTGTAGCCTAACATGAAACAACATTTTTTCTTTTGTTCTAGAAGTAATATGGAATCTGCTCAGAGACCGAGTAATGATCGAAGAGCAAAGAGCTGGAAGCGCGAGCACGAAGAAAGATGTAGGCGCGACCAGAAGAAATCGCGGGAGCAGTCACAGATATATCAGAACTGTAAATTGGCAATACAGAATGAAGAAGATATTTGTGGTGGTAATGCTGCATCTGCTCTGGAAGACTTCACCGAAAGTAGCGAAGAAGGAGAGGTTTTGAAACAAAACATTCCACTTGAAAGATCTGAATCAGAAAGTGAGTCACTGAGTGCACATTTTGAAAATATAAGTGGGGGCGACATCATTGATCATGGCAGCATTCATATTGAAGAAACAAATGGTATCCCTGTGTGCAATGTAATAACACTGTCGTACAAGACTCTTGAGTATGAAGATATTTCAGAAAACAGTAAAGAAATTGGTAAGTCTGATTGTGAACAATACATGATTGAAGAACAGAGCTCTCTTTATTTAAAACCTGATAATAACATGTCAGATGATGAAGGCACAGCATTGCTAGCCTCAGTTGAAGCATGTAGTCTGAAACATCCTCATGCTTATGTTGAAACTGGGGATGCAGAGCTGGAATCTTATTACGTGACACAGGATGCTTCCAAAAGTGGGTTATCACCTCCTTCACTTTACGGGGACATATTACAGACTAGTTCCAATGATTGTAATATCTTGAATGTTTCTAGTGAGACGGAAGGGCAGGAAGAGCAACTGAGGGACATTTGTGAGCTTCATGCCTTTTTGGGTTTGGGGAAGTCGGGCAATATCGTGAAAGGTAAAGATGAAGTGCGTGGCAGAGAGAGAGGCATGAAGTTTCTTGGGCAGGCCGCAGGAAGTATGGGAGTTGTCTATGTGTGCAGCAGTGAGGAAGGAAGGGATGTTCTTAAACCTTTAGGTAATGAGAGCGTGTTAGAAAAGTTTGGTTGTGAGAAAAGTACCTGTGAACAGACTCCGGTCACAGTGCAAGAAGAGCATGGGGGAGGTGCAAAATCATATGGACATGAGCAAGATAATACCAGAGCAGCAGGTCCAGCAGAGGATGCTGCTGCTATGTCAGATTCCACACAATTACCAGAAAGCATGTCCTCAGAGGATAAGGTAAGTGCTGCCAGGCATCTACCAGTCAGTGAATTATATGTATCAGTTCTAAACAAGAAATTCTGTTTTATAAAGATGCAATATACCGTAAGTAATCTACAAAACTTGGCATTAAGCGCAAGGTCCGTCTCCTGGTCACACACTGTACACTTGGCTGGCACTCGCACTGCCCATCATCTAGTCACACATGTCTGGACATCAAATCATAAGAATAAACACAAAGTATACCTTATCACGGGAGATGTTGGCAGTACCATCCATCTACATTAATACAGAAATTTTCATTCACACGCATTAGCTCAATTTCCAAAATAGCGTTAACTTCTGTCCTGATATTTTGTATTAATTCATCTAATGTGTGGGGATAGTTCTGTATATTTTATTTTTCAAGTTACCTCATAAATAAAAATAGCATGCTGTAAGATCAGGGGACCAAGCACGCCATAAAACCTTACTAATGATTCTATACTAAAAATTTTCTGCAATAACTAATGATTCATCAGCTGTGTGTGTGGTGGCAGAATCCTGCTGGAAATATCCAGACCAACATTCAATGTCCATCATTTGTTCAAAACAGGGTGCCAGTATATTATTCTGTATCCATTTATTACGCACCATACCCTGGTTTTTTGATCATGCAAGGGAGTTTCATGAATGAAATTGTGTTTGTAGCATATCGGTTGTGTTATGATGGCACACAACTATGTAAATGAAATCATGCTTCGTCACTGAACAGTATTAATTGTGGATCATTTTTCCATCATTAACATTCCTCAAAAACCAGTTACAGAAATTTACCCGACTCTGGTGATTACATGATAGCAATTACTGGGCAATGGTTTGAGTTTTGAAAGTTTTGTTGCTTTCCATGCTGAAGTTTTCAAAACATCAGTTTCTTGTGCAAGGCGCCTAAGAGATTTTTGAGGTAACCGTTCTAACCTTTCTCCAATTTCCTCTAATTCTGCTCCATATGCACATGCCTTTACCTTTCTTTTCCTATCACAAATTGATTCTATCTCCCTGAATTTATTTGCAAGCAGACGAACAGCCTCTCTACTTGGAACATGCATGCCAGGAAATTTAGTTTCAAATTACTTTACAACTTCCCTACAAGATGATGTAGGCACATATGTATCGTACATAAACATTCTTTGTGGTACAAGTAGTGTAAATTATGAAGCTACTTACAGTGAAGGCATATCTAATTAATAAAAGGGTTAAATTTACACACACTTCACTTATTTATTAGGTAGGAGATATGTTTCGTGGATCCTTTGCCTGCTGTTGAACCACAGCTGTTGAACCACAACTACCGAGTTTGAATCTAGTAGCAGTGGTTCAACAGCTGAGGATGTGGGCAAAGGCTCCACGAAACATTGTCCTACCTGATAAATAAGTGAAGTGTGTGTAAATTTAATCCTGTTATTAATTCTTTGTAGTACTGTATATTACATTTTGAAAGCACTTCAAGCAAAACTAAACACTTCTAAACATTCTTAATTATTCCTGTGTGAACTGGACTAGAGCAGAAGTAAGACTGAAGTATGTGTGACAACAGAACAGATGTAGGATGTGAAATGCAGTGAAGGTCACATGGGCCGTGCTACTCGTGGCCAAGTTTTGTAATAAATGTAGTGTGGTATATACATAATTCCTGAAATCCAACCTCCAGAATGTCCTTAGCCCTTTATTGAGAAAATTATTTTGTTGCATATGCTACTCTTCCTGTCATTCCTAAACTAGCTTTAATATCCTTTTCAAAGACACGACAATCAGAGCAGTTTCAATTGTTGTGATCATTAAAGCTCAGGTAATGGACAGGCCATCTATTCAAACCCAAACGTTATGAGTTTGAATCCCAGCAACTGCAATCGAACGTGCCTGTGGTAATGGATGGGGAAGGCCCAAGTAAAATAACCAATATAATAGCATACTTGAAAGCTGATGGGGTTATATTTGTGTGGATTTTGCTTCCTTTTCTTAAAAAAAAAATACAATATGTTGCAAAAATTTGATAGTTTTACAAAATAGAACAGTTGTAAATACTTGTAATTTATGGTTGAAGGTTAGTATAATATGAAATTAAAGAAAAAATAATCCATAAACAATTTTAAACCTAAACAAAATACCTTTGTGTTGAATACCTTACACCAGGCTATATAGGGTTAAATCTATATACTTTCTTAAGTCTGTCAAATCATTCACATAAGGCCTACTCCATTTCAAACCCAAAATAAAAGGTAGGTCACCTTGCATTTTCTAAATGAAAAGAAACTTTTGGTATTTCAAAATAAACCAGATATATTCCCTTTATATAGTCTAAAAACACAGAATACTAGAAATTTGTATGTAATTAAAATGGATCAAATTTAACAATCTGTTTACATTTTATGTTTTTCATGTTTCTATAAATTGATAGTTGCAGAACATTTTTTATTTTTAAATCATCAGTTGAATGAAAAGCCTTTTGAAGAATAGTTGAACTCTCCAGTCGGGAAAAACTGTACATAAAAAGACACACTTGTCTCATTACACGTTACATTCAGCCAGGAAGCATGGTGATTAATTATTCTAGGCTAATGATAGAGACAGCATTCCAGCAACCTGCTTCTGTGGTGTGGTGGTAGCGTGTCTCTCTCACATCCTAGGTTCTTTCAGTAGTTTTTCCCTTATCATGAGAAGATGAATGGAAAGTCTATGGACCCTAGACTCATTTGAGTACCCATTCATTCTTCATCCAATATATCTATCAAGTCAAAGAGCATTAAAAAGGTATTGAAGTGAAGCTAGAGTGATTAAAATTTCATTTGTAATGTGCGAATGTATCAAAACATTTCACTATTTTTTCCTAAATAAAGATGAATTTTTAAAGTAAAGGGCCATTCACATAAAAATATTAATGCAAGCATATAAATTTGCATATAACAAACATATAATTTCCTCTGCCATTCATATGCCAACTAACATAACACCAAAACAAGATGATATAACTGTGAAATCTATAAAAATGGAGGCTGTAATGATTAGTAGTGATGCAGTAATGCATTTAATTTGCTACAAATGCATTACTTGTATTTGTGTTATATTTTTTCATACATGAAATAAAATGCAATAGTTTATAACCTATAAAGTTTCACATAATGTCGAAAGACACCATAGTGATAATAATAATTAAATTTTATCTTCATTTTCAGTTAATTCACAATCTGTTTACAAATATTTTGCTTTAGCAAATTATTTTGTAAAACTTATGCTTTTTGGCATAAATATGATTTACAAATAAAATAATTATAACTTCTGATTAAATGACTGTTTTTCTTCTGTTGTGTCTCTATATTGTACAATAACTGCAAGGTTTGGTGTTACTGTCTGTGATACTGTTCATGTTAATGAAAATCCTTGTGAATGGTCCCATTTATTAACCTGGCCGCAACCTACCGTGCAATGTGAGCAGACCTATAGACCCTCTTACTGTATTAATAAAATTGTCACCTTTGGTTCAAGAGAGTGGCGTTCTTTTATATCACAAATGTTCTAAGTTTGTGTGTCAGGTTGTATAAATTCTACAAATTGATAAAATATGTTATAATTAACTCCATTCAAAATTTCAGCACATATTGGACAACTATATTATAGAAGTGGAACAGCGATTATCACAGAAGCAAATGCTTCGTCAGGACAACCAAGATATGAACAACTTACGTCCAGATGAATCTTATTTCTCAAAGCTTGATTCCAGTCTCAAGAAAAATACAGCATTTGTGAGGAAATTGGTGAGTCAAACACCCTTATATGTATCATTTTAATTAATTTAAACATAATTAAAGTAGATTAAATCTGGCTTAACTGAACTGTGCTTAACCAAAATGGCAAAGCGGGAGGGGGAAGAAAAATGGAATGAAAATGAAATGGCCATGTATTGTATGTAGTTAATCCTCACCTCCTGCCTTACATTCCAAGAAATACTACACAGTTATAACAAGTGTTAGCTGCTTGCACACACATACAATGTAGAGGTCCACTGTTGCTTTACTGAATGGTTGGTCAGTGTGCTTTTAAGATGTCATTGAAAAGAAAGTACGTTATTGACCATTTAACAGAAATTCAAAGCTGTTTGCAACAGAGATAGTAAACAAGGGATTTAAAGCATTATAGGTAAGAAAGACTAAAAATTGGTATTCAAATCTCAATGAGAAATATTAAATTACAGCACTATTATGGCAAACATGACATTTAATTAGAGGTGGCAGGAGGAGCTGGTCTGCATGAAGTCTGATGAGAGGCTTGCCTTGTTTGCAGTGTTGTACATATAAGACGCAGCGAACCCACTCTGTAAACCTAGTAATACAATTATAATTTGTATGCATAAAATTTGCTTGCATTCCAGGAAAGAGAATAACTTTTTTATGAAGAGCATTTTATTTTTAAGCTTGTGTTCTAAAAACCAAATTCCAGCATTAACTGATTGTAGAGATATGGAAGTGAACTTGTTTTTTAACACAGGGTTCTATTAAGAAGTGTTCAAGTTCTCTGTTCAACTCCTTTCATGTCTTATTTGTTTAGTGTATCAAAACAAAACTAGCCAAGACAAGGATAAGAAAGGAAAGACCCTTAAGTTGCTGATATTGCAGCTTTGGTAGAAATTCTTTTTTCTTGCGTCAGAAACAAAAATGTAAGTTCCTGAAATTTCATTCTAGTGATTGTGTTTGTTATTTAATTGGTGTTTAGACAAAATATCACTGAATGAACAGGTTGAGTATAAAGAAAGTCAATGAATATAACATAAACAGGAATTATTGCATCACCAAAGTAGGAATATAATTTACATCTATTCTTTTTTCCATGCATGCAATGGATAAACATGTGACAGCAGGGATTATCTCTCTTCTTTGTATGGTGCATCATGTGTCAATTTGTAATGTCGAGAACAGAAAGCAAGCCATCAACTCCTATATTTATGCTTGCCTTGGAGGAATCTTTCTTATTTATAGAAAGTGGTGGAGTAAGTGTTTAGTTTACAATCTAGTTGTGCACTCAGAAAATTTAATTTGCAGTCATTACACAACTCATGTGAGCAAGTACAACAGTTGTCAAGGAGAATAATGCTTCTCTCAAATTGTTTGATCCCAATTAATTACCAAGACACCTGTTGGTATTCATTGCTATAAATGTGAAAGTTTTTTTTGTTACAAATTAATTCTCATATTGTGGGTTTAATGGTACTGACCAAGTTAAGAAGCTTGTTTTTTTTACTATAATAATCATTATTTTTTACTTTCTCTATACGCACTATGTACATAGTGTATAGAGAAGGTATTGCACTCCACCAAAAAATTCGATACCGAGATTTCACCAGAAATATATGTTTTAGGGTCCCCAATATCCAAAAAAAGCATTTTCACAAAAAGGTCCTTGTGTGTGTGTATGTGTGTCTGTGAACACGATAACTCAAAAATGAAAAGTCGGTAAAATACCAAATTTGGTATTTAAGTTTAGTATCTTCCAGGGATGCGACACAAAGATTTTGAGAAAAATCCCCCCACCTCCAACTACCCTTTATATGGAACTTTTTTCGAAAATTTTGATTTTCTCAAAAATGGTTTTAACGATTTTGATTAAAATGTCGTATATTAAAGATATTTACCAGACAAATAAAATGTATATCTTGAATTCTCTGGGAATAGCCTCTGAAGAGTAGTTTACTCTGGATGAATTTTACTGAATTTTGAATAACTGCTAAACTGTAAGAGATGGACAAAACTTACTACACAAAAAATGTAGAGCACATTAAAACACACAACTTATGTTATATACATTTTTTTTCGTGGAGTTAGTCGTTTTTGAGACATTCCTTATTTTTGGTTTCTGCTACGAAAAACATATACTTTTGTCATACAGGAACTTGTCACCTCCTATTCATATAAACAAAGGAACTTCATTGACATAGCAACCAGCTTTTGACTATCACTTTAACCTATGGTAGTCCCTTATTTCGCTTCTACTTACAAGGAAGCAAGTAATAAGACTATTTCTGCTAATTTTTTCTGATTAGCATAAAGTAAATAGAAATATAAGCTTTTTAAGAGTAATTTGTTGCAGGGATATAGAGAAAGTCATGTGAATGGTACACATCAGATTTTTTGTAGTTATTTATATTATGATACCTGCTACCACTAAACCCATGAAAAGATATACCTGTTCATGTCTGAAGTATAAATACTAATGCAAAATGGAACAGTGGCCATCATAACAAAAGCAGAATGACGTGTGGGCAGGCACTGACTGTGTGGGCCACATGGACAGGACAGGGAGAAACCCAGTACCTATCCGTAGGTGTACTGTAGTGGTGATAAAACAGGCGCAGTTGTCATTTGTTCAGTGGTGGTTCATGTGTGGAAGTGCATAATACAAGAAGTGATTGAAGAATTTGACTCCAAATTTAATGAAGCGACAGACTTGGAACCTGATGTTCAAATGTTTGCTATACTTTTCTCTGTTGCAGTTGTTACTATTTCTACCACACTGCAACCAGAAGTTTACAAATGACATAGAATTCATGACAAATTCTAGACTAGACAAAATCCGAGTGACTTCTACAGCAATTACCCTCGATCACTCTTTCCAGACTTCATCATTTTTCTGCCTGGAACCTTAGCACGCTCGCATCTACATATTTATGTGAGCAGTTGTTTTCACTGATGAAGACTTGTAAACCACATCACAGAAACCAGCTATCAGACCATAATTTAAAATGTATTCATCGTTTGTGTGTGAGTAAGAGCACAGTGCCTAAATATTGAAAAACTATTGAAGGACAAAACAATTAAAATATATTGATGAAGCAGTATAGCTCAGAATAAATTTATACTTTGGTTACATCAACAGTGTATGCATTGTAAAAGTAATAACCCATTTTCACAGGGACAAAGGAATGATTTGTTTAAATAAATTCAGGATTAAATCATCAGCTCATAGACATAAGAGAATGTTGAATTAATTAAAATGGTACTGTTAACACACACTTCACTTACTTTTATTGAACAGGACAATTGTTTCGCGGACTGTTGCCCGTATCCTCAGCTGTTGAACCACTACTGCTTGGGTTTGGATTCCAAGTTGTAGTTGTGGATGTGATGATTGTGGTGACATGTGTTGGGTGGGTGATGCGACTTGTTAAGCAATCTATGTTCATCAATGGCGGTATTTATGAATGTAGATGTTTTCCCATGCTGATAACTGAAATGGACTCAAAAGTTCTTTCAATAGTTTGATGTTCGGATTGATTTCGTGGTGTGCTTCCCAAAAGTGATGTGCTACTGCAGATTTGTCCAGCTGTTTTGACTTGATGTGTCTTCTGTGTTCTTTATTGCGTGTTTCAAGGTTTCTTATTGTCTTTCCACTGTATTTCCTGTTGCAGTCTTGACATTCAATGGCATATATTCCTGATTTTTTTCTCCATGGGTATTTTGTCCTTCAGAGAGGAGCCCAGGAGGTTTTTTTAAACTGTATTTATTAATCGGTGCTAGTTTGATGCTGAATTTCTTGAATACTTTCTTGAACTTGTGGGTTGTATGTGATTTTGTGAAATGTGGGAGGTGTCTCTTTATGGGTTAAGGTGATAATTTCTTTGATGTGTTTCTGTCTTTTGTATTTATTGATGTTTTTGATGATGGTGGAGGTATTGAAACCATTGTCTACTGCTGTGCTCAGAATGTGGTCATATTCTTTTTTATATTCAGTGGGATTGAGTGGGACATTAACTAGTCTGAGAGCTAGACTATTGAACACTGCAAATTGGTGTGGAATGGTGTTGAAGCTATTTCTTTGTATGTAGTTGTTGGTGTGTGTAGTTTTCCTGTGTATTCCAAATTCTATTTCTTTTTGAATATGTTTAGACCTAGAAATGGGATGCAGTCATCATTTTCTCTTTCTATGGTAAATTTTATTTTGGGTTCCTGTAAGTTGAGGAGTTTTAAGGCGTCTTGTGCTACTTTTCCTGGGATTATGGCGAAAATGTCGTCTACATATCTGTACCAAATTTTGAAAATTTGTGGAAAGGCTTTGGTAATGTGTGTTTCAAATGCACTCATAAACAGTTGTGCCAAGAATGGGGAAAGTGGGTTTCCCATAGCTAGGCCTGTGAGTTGTTGATATATGTGGTTGTTAAAGGTGAAAGGTGACTATTTGGTTGGCGAGTTTGATCAAGTCTTTATTTCTGTAATGTGTAGGTGTGTGGTGTGTAGCCATTTTCTGAGAAGTTCTGGGAGTTTTTCTGTGGGAATGCTAGGAAATAATGATTTTACATCAAAAGATACTAGTTCGTCTCCTTTGGATATAGTTATGTCTTTTACTTTTCCTATTAGTTCTAGTGAATTTCTTAGACTGGTTGTTGAACTTAGGTAGTGAGTTGAATTTATTGAAATCTGTATGCTCTGCTACTTCATCAGTCGTGCTGAGTAAACAGTTCTCTTGCTGCACATTATCCTTGTTACCGGGAGAACTTGCTCTGCATGATTACATCACAGGGCAAGTAAATGACAGTGACTGTAATAGAGCAATTGTTCTACCAATAATGAACCTGCAATAGATTATTAATCTATGAAAGATGGGTTACACATTTCAAATGCAAAATGTTGCACACTGCCACTGAAGGAACTATCTATTCTTGCTTTTTGCAAGGTGATTTACAGGAGCATTAAGCAAATTTGCTTTCTTTTTTAAATGGCAACCAGTTGGAGACCCCTGTTATAAGCTATGACTTTCAGATTACTTTATACAATGCACACTAAATTTATGTTTGCTTGAGTATAACAGTAAAACCATGTAAAATGTTCTCATCATTGTATGTAACGTCACTCTGCCATTTAACGTGTGGCCACTTCATGCTTTTCCTGTAGCAATCACCTACAGCAATCACCTTTGCATCTGCTGTAATACACAATTTTTTTAAGACTGCTTTGCATTTTGTGGAACAAAGTAGTGAACCAACACCAACAGATGAAATGTTTATTAAAAGGTGACAAAATATATTAGCTGCTCATAAGCATTGTGAAAAGAAAGTTCAGAAAAAATCAACTGATTCTATGAAATAGCCATTGTAAATACACTAATGTATATTTTAATACTGTATATAGAATTTATTACTTTACTAAATATTATTACCTGTATTTGAAAGTAATTTTTTTTTCTTTCTTCCCTTTTCTTAAAATCTTTAGTATTGATTAACTGAAAAAAAAAGTGTTATCTGAAATGTGTTATACCCCCTTCAGTTCAATTGGCAGGATTCTACTGTGTATATTTAAGTTTCTTTAAGACTTTAAGATGTTTAACTGTGGTTTAAAAATTACCTGTCAATGTTTGTGTTTGACAGAAAACATTTACGTGTAGCCAGTTGGATGTGTTACTTAAGGATATGGCTTCTCTAAACCTAACCAAATATGTGAGTGAAGCAGCTTCAGCAATTGTTGAGGCAAAGCTGAAAATGACAGATGTACCGGCTGCAGTGGAACTCTGCAATGCACTTCATCACAACTATGCTGAATTCTCAGCTCACCTGCTAGAGAACTGGCAGAAGTTCCTCTCCATAAAGAAGGATGATAAGGTAAGCTTTGCACATCCTTGTTAAAGTTACGAATCATCATATATAGGCTATGTATGGATGGCCCAAATAATTTTATAACTTATGCCCATTTTACTTTCTCCTCCACAATCCAAAAGGAGTGGCTTTTAGGGGAGAGAGAGAGAGAGAGAGAGAGAGAGAGAGAGAGAGAGAGAGAGAGAGAGAGAGAGAGAGAGAGAGAGAGAGAGAGAGGGAGAGAGGGGAGAGGGAGAGAGATATTAAAATACTGTATTTTCTTCATAAATAAAATATACATTTTTAATTTTCTGGGAATAGCCTCTGAAGGCCTCTGTATTCTGAATGAATTTTGCATAACGGTTAATTTTTTCAAATGGGACCATGCAAAGCAAACCTCAGTAGTTTCATATAGCAACCAGCTTTTAAAAGATTTGACTATCAGTTTAGGCCAGTGTATTCCCTTATCTCCCTTCTACTTACAAGAAAGCAAAGACCAATTCTGCAAATGTTTATCTCGATTAGCATGATGTAGGTAAAAGAATAATCTTTTGTAAGAATAGTCTGTATATGGAACAGCTAGAGGAAATTATGTAAATGGAGCACATCAGATATTTTCTTCGTCCTCTGGCATTTCCGTTTCATTAATATTAGCACCTCTTCTACTCAAACTTGTAACATTTATATTGTCTCTTTTAACCCTGCCAGGTTCTTTCCCATAGTTCTTCCATCCTGAGGTCAACTCTGAATCCTTACATACTTGAGGTTGGAGGCTAGCCTAATGCTGAAGGTCTATTACCTTAGAAACTGGACTTCCAATATTTATAACCCCTCAGGAGCGCAGGTGGCCTAGTTATATCCCTAGGCACTGGCCCTTGTTTCCATTGCCTCTTAGGATTCACGTGAGCATCGATGGGGCTATTCTATCCCATCCTCACATGGGAAGTATCATTAACAGTTTCCGAAATATTTGTTGTTATTGGCTTGAATTTTCAAATATTTATGTTTTTTACAAGTTTTTCTTATGGTTATGCAAAGAGTATGGAATTTCAAAGCCATCATGTGGCAGTCTGCTTTTTAAAAAATTTACTACATATTGCTTTAGTCTATGCATGCTTATATACAAATAAAATGTTTATTGAAACTTCATGGGGATTAACAAGAAATAGATAGAAGCATTTCTAAGACTAATTAGTTGAAGAGTGAGTAGAGAAAGGTATGTAATGCAAAACATGTAAGAGTTTATATTGATGTTCACTAGTTTATAACTTTGACTGACTGTAGAGAAATTTAATGGTATACATGAGTATTTGCTTTGTTACAGGCAATAAATCAGAGTAAGCTGAGAGTAGATTTGAGGTTTTATGCAGAACTGATCAACGTTGGAATTCTCACACACAAGGAAGGTCTGCCCCTTCTTGGCAATGTGCTCACTGTGCTCGTGAACATGGACAGAGAAGAACACAACAATATGAATATCATACTCAGTTTCTGTCGTCATTGTGGAGAAGATTATGCAGGTAAATGTACTTCTCTACTAGTTACATAGGTAGGTAGAGGAATTATTGGACTCCACCCTAAAGTTTAGCCTCTGGATTTCACCAGAAGTACATGTTTCAAAGGTCTCTGAATTAAAAAAAAAACATTTTTAGCAATTTGTGGACAGTAAACTCAAACATAACATCAGACACCAAATTTTATACATAAATGTTGTTGTTTAAACTTGTCAGGCAAAGGTTTTCTAGAAAATCTCCATCCCAAAGTTCGCTTTGTATGGAAATGGCTCAAAACAATTTTAATTAAAATATCACATGTTTGAGAGAGATTAACAAGAGGGATATTTGAAATTTCTGTGAATAGTCTGAGGGATCCTCTTAATTTTCATTAAATTTTATTAACTTTCTACAACTGGGATACTATAAAAGATAGACAAAATTGTACTTCAGAAAGAATGTAGGGCTTGTTAAAATACCATAATTTGTGTCTAATAGATATTTTGCAGCATTAGCCATTTCCATAATATTTGTTTTTTCTTAGTTAGTTTTTCAATATTTTAAGCAATACAATATTTTGACTCCCCTGAACTGGTGCGAAGAGTGTATAATATGCCAGACAAATTACATAACAGTTGACTGCAGAATCAGCCTCCTGCATGTTTTTGTCTAACTGCAACAAAAACTGTTGAAACAATTTCTTTCAGCAGTTATTGTGATTAACAGGAAATACAAAGAAAAATATTCTTTTGAATGAATAATTTTCAGCATTTATTTGAAAGTAAAAGATAATGGAAAGAGAAGGTAATGTGATTGTGATGCATAACATTTTATAGCAGTGTTTGTAGGGTTTGGTATAACAATTTCATTATACAGTTGTAAAAGAAAAACAATGTATAGAAAATTATAGGGTAGAAAAGTGGTACCAAAATAAGTATCTCTGTCTTACTATCTGCACTATGTGTATTTAATACTATATATAAGTATTGTATTCTACCCAAAAATTCAATGTCAAGATTTCAGTGGAAATATATGTTTTAAGGTTTCCTGAATCCAAGAAAAGCATTTTCAGAAAAATGTCTTTATGCACAGTGTTTGTGTGTATCAACAGAATGACACAAAATTAAATCAGTTAAGTACCAAATTTGATGAAGATTAAAAACAGATTCACTATTCAACAGGGAAGTATTCTTTATGTCGAGTTTTGATGAGACACATTTATTTAACTCGCCTACACTTTTAAATTTTAGAAACTCAGCTGATGCATACTGACATAAAGTGATGGTGTGGGTGGCTCAGTTGGTAAGGTACTGGCCTTCTGACTCCAAGCTTGCAGCTTCAAACTTGGCTTTTTGAGTGTGCTTAAAAGTGATAACCCATCTCAGTATGTGGCATATGAAAGAACTCCTGTAGGATGAAATTGTGCATACCAGTGGCACTGATATGATCCTGGCAATTGACATGTTTTTAAGAAACATTATGGTGACTGGTATAAATTGATAAACTATCCTTTACATGTGTATACTGTTTTGAACAGTATTACCATACCATCCAGTAAGCTTCATATCAGACACATCTAGCGACTGTGACTAGTACTGTATTTTATTTCCATATGACATACCACAACTGGAGTCTTGAACATGATGGATATAATTTTGACTTACATAGCACAATAGCACAGTTAAAGCATTTGGTTCTTGTTCTCAAAATGCTTATTTTGGTACTGCCATTGTACTCTTCAATTTTCTGCACATTTCTCCCCCCCTCCCAACAGGTTGTTCTAACTTGAGCATATGCCAAAACAGCAGTGAGTAGCTCTTTAACTCACTGGGGTTTACCTGTAACATGCAGTATGGTACACCATAGAGGGTAAGCTATTGTCACTGCTGAATCAGGTGGAAATGAAGTGGCAGGACACATGTGTTGTGGTATGACCTTTGCCCAGTCACATATTGGCTACCAGCTCCCCTCAAACTCTGCTCCAAGTTTTAGACTTACGTATGTGCATGTACTCTTACTTAAATAAGTCCATTTGGAACATTCTGGTTTGTTTAAATAAGAATTAGCAGTTTACATACTGATTATGCATGCATTAGATTTTTAGGCAGATAAAATATTGTGGTTTTTAATCTAGGTCTTGTGCCAAGGAAAATAAGAATACTTGCAGAACAGTACCAAGTAGCTCTTCCACGAAGTAAACTTCTCTCCAAAGACAAACAAAAGAATGTTAAAGCACTGCTTAAGGATTATTATGCGTCATTAGTGAAACATGTCATGAAGGTAAGTAATAGGATTTGTTATCAGAATCCAAAAACTGTATGCTTCAGTATGAACATATGAAATATAGAATAAGAACTCAATTAGACTGCCTCTGCATTCAGCTTTCGGGCTTCTCACCCAAAGATCCCAGGTTCTTCAAGGCAAGAGTGGGGAATTTTTCTTTAACTAGAATTGTTCCCTATCCCCCATAGAGTCTGAAAATATGAATGAGAGAGTGAATGTATGTGTTTAATTGTATTAATACTATGACAATGCCGTCCATGTATGTGACTGCACTCAGGTTCACTATGGTATGTGTCTCATCACAGTTGGATGTGTATACAACAGGAAAAGTGCGGGAACCTTTGGAACATGAGACATCATGATTCTTCTCGATATTGGATGTTTCTCCAAGCTTTGGCTTCCAGAAGCTTCCAGGAAGTTCTGTGATGTTATTTTCTAGTTATAAAAGGAGGAAAGATTGCGGTGCAGGTCTTGTGAATTTGCTAAGTTGTGAGTGACTGGGTTAGCACACAGTGGTTCGCGAACCATGGAGTGTGCAGCCATAAACTGTCTATATGTCGAAATGTCCAGTGAATTATTTACAGCAATTAATTTAAGACTTTATTTATAAACAATTTTTGAATCAATAAAGACCTTTCTTATACTGGTATCAGAAGTGGTATTATTATACCAGATGGAAGATATGCTTAAAAATTGTTGGAGAAGATAGACACTGGATGGGAAGTGAAATAGTGAGTGAACGCTGGCATAGAAGAAATGGAAACCGCAGTAGAGAAGTTGGAATTCAGCATAGAGAAGATGAGAAAAATTGTTTATGATGAAAATACACTTTCTATCAAAATTGACAAACACCTGGTCTGTATGAAGAAGGATGTGGAAGAATTTGGAGAAAAAATGAAAGATATCAGGGTAAAGCTGGAAGGGCTTGGTGGAATAATGAAAAAGCATGACCAATGCTTTAGTGCCCTGGGAGGAAATGATGAGGGCAGTACCAAGGAATTCAACGCCATGGTGCAAAGGATGCTTGAACGGGAGGCTTAAGGATTTTAAGAACGAGATGACAGGATGCAAAATAACATTTCCATGCACCAAGGCACCCAAGTATGACAGGACGTCAACTTTTGAAGTCTTCTGCCGATAGTTCGCCACCTTCCCTACTCACAGCTGTTGGCAACCCTCCAGTGATGGGCAGCAGAAGTACTGAATTACTGAATGCAATCCTGATGTCTGCGTAATCTGGGGACTTCTAAGAGGCCCTGAAGAACCACTTTGCAAAACATCGCTTAGCTGCAGTCTATTGCAGTCAGTTTTACGTGAGACAATGCAAGAGTTTGTCCTAGCCATCGAACCGCCTGCAAACAAAGCCCTGATGAATCTACCACTTGGTTACATATATCAGGAAACTGCCTACTCCTTCTTTGACAGAGTGCGTGACTGCGAGATACGATGAGATGGTGTTTTTGCAGAAGGTGTTTTATTGTATCTGTTTGGTATAATTTTGATTTTTATGCAGAGTCTATTTTGTGGGACTAGCACTGTGAAACATCTTTTGAAATTTTATGTATTTAGGGTGGTAGGTGAGCTTCTGTAGACATTAAATTAAAAACATAATTAAATCAAACAGATACAATGTAATGCTTTCTGCAAAAAGACCAGGAATCTATAAAATCAACTTTGAAGATTGTGAGAAAGTATATACACAAAAAACCAGAAGGAGCATTCGAAACATGTTTTAAGGAACATCTCAGCTGCACCAAATATAAGCATATAGAAAAATCAGCAGTAGCCTACAATTTTTGGAACTCTGACCATATCAAAAAAGCGCCCATCTTCAAAAATACATGAAAAGACCAACCGAATTCAATATTTGTGAGAAGATTTTTTTAAAAACTACAAGTCAACATTGATGAACATTGAAATTCCCATCGAAGATGATCCATTGATCAATGTCCAGTGGGCGAGCCTCAATACTTCAGAGGTACTGCAGCAACTGAATCTGGCAGTTGAAGATTGGTGAGAATTCAGATAGTGTCTGTAAAAGCCAGTGAAATTTCAAATTATAAGTTTGACTCAATGTTGCTTTCAAAAGTCATTGAATATTTGTTCAAGAATAAACAATATAATAAGATCTCAAAATCTACAGCATACATTGCTATCAAAATTATCTCATGCTATTCTAATGGACTATTTGTGTACAAGTTTTTCCTTGCATTTGGTAATTTTTCCATCATTTTAAGTATGTGCTACTGGATAACCTATAAAAAATGTATTTTATGAGCAGGTCATAAATGGTGGGAATTCAAACTTAATTCATGAGCAAACATTGTGCTCCGTTGCATGGAATCATTCAGCCCACTAAAGACAAATGTGGTTACTGAACTGTGAAACTCTCAAAAATAAACCATAGTGTTAGCCTATGGTATAAGCAGCATTCAGCAGTTTATTATAAGCTCTGGCTTAAGCTTAAACTGTGAAATCAACCATAAATGTATAAACAATGCTTGTTTTTTAAGGACTTCATTATTTAATTATAAGCGCAAAAAAAACTTGTAAGTGAAAAACATATAAATGAAATAAAATTGTAAAGTAACTATAGGAGTTCTGCGAGGACTGTAACAAAAAAAAAATATGTATGTATAAATGTGAAACATATGAACAACGCTTTACTGTATATAGCAGGGAAAAAACTGAAAATCTTTTGCTATGATCAAACTACTCTCTGCTTAAGATAGCCTCTATTTCAGGGCTAGAATAAGCTGTTGGTGGGAAGTGACTAGAGTCGCTGAGTGAGACCCAGTGTCAGACCTGTTTTGTAAATTTTATAAATATATTGCTATACTTTAAACTAATATTAAAGATTAAAAATATAAGCATTAATAACTTAAATGTTAAACATTACAGTAGGCACTGCAAATTTTCAGTAGAAGTAGCTAAAACTGTGATCGCCATTTCCCAGAATTTCATATTATAGTAAAATATTATTTGTTATTTTTTAAGATTGGATGTAATAAAAACTGATTCCGAGGGAAAAACTTGTGGATCAGTGCACTATAAAGTGAGCAGTTATTTTATTAGCTTTTTTCTCAAGTCACAATTTTCCAAAATTTTCTGTGTGTAAAATACTCTTGTGGTGCAGATTTTGTCTAAATACATTATGATTTGCAAGGAAAAGTGGAAGAATTAAAAGTTACAATAGGCAATTTTTATGAATAATACATTTTTTAATATATTTTTCTGCATTCAGTTATTTAGTTATTTTATATTTTTCTAGAAATTCAGTGGAAGCAAAGTTTATAAATATGTTGTGGAGTAACTGTATACAACATAATGAAAAGTCTTATACAAGGGACCTTTTATATCAAGTGATAATTAAAATTAAATAAAAATGACATACTTTGGAACTAATATTCCTACATTCCTAATTTTATAAAATTGTTTCTGTTAAGCATATTAATATATTTACTTATTTATGCTAAGGTATATACGTGAATATGACCAGTGTTAGCCCTGGCTCTTTACCAGTCATACTCATATTTTACAATAGTTTATTAATTCTAGTTTATTACACCATTTTGTCTATTTACTGCCCATACCCATTTATTTTTCACTTTGTATAAGAATTACCCAATTTTCTTACTGTCTTTTTGAATATTTCAACTACTGCTACATTTGTATTTTAAACCATTTCTGATTAATATACTCTTTTCTCCAAACTTCATCCCTTTACACCTAAGTAAAATGTGTTCTACATCTTCATTTCTGCCTCATATAGGACATTGGTTTTGTGGAATACCTTTCCTTAAACCTTTAAATCTCCTACTCCTGCTTTCAGCCATGCAATACCTTCTTGCTCCTCTTTATTTGTAACATCTATATACTTTTCACTTCCCCATGAGTCTTTCATTGGTACATAGAAAACTAAAGATATATAAAGATATATTTTCAGCTATCTCACTAAATATTTTTTGCATTTCTATATCCTCAAATCTTTTCCTTGCCAACTTCCAGAAATTATTCACATTATTTTCTCTTCTCCACATTTCCAATTCAATTCAATTTAATTTGTCTTTGTGATCATACATTGATATCAGACCGGTCATAATAAAGGCAGTTCCCCTAACCCACTACTTTCCAAGTTATTTCTGAGACAGTCTACCCTTCCCTTGTTCTTTAAACCTTTCTCTTGATATACTAAACACTATTTTAACAAATAAATAAATATTAATATATGATTGTATTTTCATAATAGTAGCATTACTATAGAAGTTGACAATTTGAGTCATAAGTCCCCTTAGATGAAGTGTAGTGTATTATTATTATTTGTGTGTGATTGCAGGAGTATAGGGAACTACAGGCATTTGAAAGGCAAAACAAGAAGATCCTGCAGACCCGAGGAGAGTTGAGTGGAGAACGCAAAGAAAAGTGGGAGAGTTTGAAGACTTCACATGAACGTCTATATGCCGGACTCACTAGCTTTGCTGAAATACTTGATGAAGATATTCCAGATCTTCCTGAAGATGGTAAACATTGCTAGGTTATTACTAAACATTTGTTTTTGGTGCATTACAAAGATATTTGTATGTGTTAAGATTTTTGTATGAGAAATAGAATGTATACCTTCAAAGTTCTGAATAAATTTTTTATAATCTTGTAAATCTAGCAAGCTTTAAGAGTTAGACAAAAACTTAACCATTCCAAAATTTGCAGATTTCATTAAAAAGGCAAGTACTGTCAAATATTTTTGTGTCATTAAACATTTCAGAAATGTTTGTTTTGATATGAGTTTTCAAAGTCTTTATGTTTTTAAATGCTAATTATCAATGGTTTGCTTTGGTCATGCAAAGAGTATTTCAAAGCCAGTTTATAGCAATCTGCATCTTAAAGATTTGGTTATTGCTTCAGTTTTGTATTATATGCCTCATGTACACATAACAAAAGTGTAATGAACCATTTGTGCAAAGATTTATTTCTTTATCAAGAAGTAGAGAAAGAAACTAAACTTCTTAGGACATTTTAAATAGCAGTTAGAGAAAATCATATGACATAACGCATCACTATTATTAAACATTTACAGAAAGTCATCCAGAATTGTCAAGAAGAATACTGATCACACACTAACTTCATTATTTTAAAAGGTGTGATTCTATTCACATGACTTTCTCTATCTATTCTGCAAATAAATCATTCTTATAAAAGGTTATTCTTTTATCTAAATCATGCTATTCAAGAAATGGTCTTTACTTAGTTCATTTGAAGTAGAAGGGAAATAAGGAAATACATTAGGCTAAACCCTACAGAATGCCAGTGACCAACCTCAGTTCACCTATCATCCTTGGGCACACAACAAACTTCAGAAAATATTCAGGAATTATAACATCACCTTAGCTCCAAAAAACAACTACAGCATTCAGAAACTGCTGTGCAGAAATTTAAAAGATCATATCCCTGCAGACAAAAAACCAGGAATTTATGAAATTAAATGCTCAGACTGTAATCTGGTGTATATTGAAAGGACAAAGAGAAGTTTGGAGACCAGATTAAAGGAACACATGAGAAACCTAAAATACAAACAAATAGAAAAATCAGCAGTTGCCCATCATTTTTGGACGTCAGGACACAAAATCACACCGAATATAAAACTATTAAAACCAGCTTATAAACCCACAGAATTAGATGTCTGGGAGAAGATCTACATCATGAAGAAAAAGAACCATATCATGAATTTTGATTTGCCACCATACAGCAACCTCTGGAAGTTCATAGATCCAGCAACAGATGCCTCCACAATTAATATACCACCACCCCTATCGTTGATGCCAACGAAGAAAGATTTAGTCAGAATTAAGGGTTGAAAATGGGAACAACTGTTACCCGAAACCGGTCCCCAGTAGGTAAAAATAAGTGATGTTTGTGTTACAAAAACCGACTCAAATTCTTTTATTTTTTATAACAGCCAATGGCAATCATTTTACTATCACTAGAAATAATAGTGTGGTCCTAAGCATCACTGTTATCATAACTGATTTCTACATGACTGCAAGAAAATACCTGCTTTTAAAATGACATTGCAGAATGATCATCAGAAATACATAGTTTTTTTTATAAGTAACTTTAAGCGTTCCTATTGACTATGAGGAGATGGGACATTTTGGAAATAAACACAACTGGGAGATGTGTCACATTGGAAATAACATCATCTTTCAAAGGCTCCTGACGCTGGCATTTATGTCGTTTTGAACATTCAATACAACCTACACCTTCACAGAAGGTATTCTTAACGCTCTGCTATGCTCAGCTCCAATTCTTTTAAAATTGGAGATACGTCACTTGGGAAATAAGCCCTTCAATTGGAAGAAGAAGGCCATGAATTTATTTTCCAACAAGATGTAGCACCTCCTCACTGGCATTTTATATGTTTGGAAACATCTGTATGAGCAGCTTCCATAAAGGCCACACCATGGCCAAGTGGTTGGACCACTCACCTCTCACCCAGGCAGCCTGGATTCGATCCTAGGCAACTGCATTTGGAACTTGTGGTGGACAAAGTGGTGCAGGGACAGCGTTCTATAGGTGCTCCATCTTCATTCTATATATTGCCTGCTGTGCCATATGTAGTAAAAGCGGGCATTAAACACCATTTAAAAAAAACTTCCAGGAAGAAATGATGATGTGTTCTATAAGTGGCTGCCAAGGTCGCCTGATTTGACAGTCTGTGACTACTTTTTATGGGGTAACATAAACGATTGTCTATATACCTCCATTGTCCTAAAACCTGCTGCCAAACAGACCATTTCATCTTAGTTATGTTGTAGTGTGTGTGGTGTGGATGAGAATATTGTCACTCGTGGGAGCCACATTTATTGTCTGTGAAATATAGCGAAACATTTGTGTTTTGCTTTCAATTTCTCTGAGGTGTAGTAAAAATATTTGAGTTTTTCTTTCAAATGTCATCAACTTCACCCAAATATGACTATCCAAAGTAATGCAATACCAGCTCAAAATATGACAGTATTTTTATGGGTACACCATTTTAAATTCAAATTTGCACATAAATTGATGATGTGGGTGGCACATAGGCAGAGGGGAAAACGAAAATATACTGGAATATGTAAGGCAGGAGGCCGGGAAACATGCATCTAACCTGTCTCTTTTTGCTTGAGCGTTGTCTCCCAAAACCACATTTTCTGCAACCACCATTATGAAAATAAGTCCTTTAATCTTATTTTCGAAGGGATGTTTTTTTCCATTTGGAAACCCTAAAGAGGCTCATTAGCAGCTAAATTTTTTGTACAAAATGAAATACAAAATCTGCCTTATACATCTAGTGGTAATCTGTACCATTTCCCCCAGACTTCGCTTCTGCCATACCCGTAAAGTTGGAAACTTACTTTTTCCCCAAATGATATTCAGAAAGCATGTCACAAATGCAAGACAACATTAATATTTTAAAAAAAAGTGGTATTATAGTCACCACTGTTAACAAGTACCTATTTTATAATGAATGTGCTATAATATTTCAGAATGTGCAAAAGATGAGGACATGAGAATGATGGGCACAAGTGATGGTGAAGAAAGTGGCTTCACATCAACTATCTGGGAGGATGAAGAAGAACAGCGCTTTTATGAATATCTCACTGATATGAAAGAGTTCTTACCCAATGTTGCTATCCACAGACTGTCAGAACCAATAGCAGAGGTAATGTTGCAAAGTTTTAAATGTTATGACATGATGGACGTTCTATTGCTTTCTTTCTAGATGTTCAACATTTTTAATTAGTCAGTTATACTATTTGAACCAGTTGTAAAATTCAATGCCATAGCTAGGATTTGAACATGGTTCTCCTGCTCTCCATGCAGTTGCTCTTAGCAATGGAACTACTGTGACATCATGCCAATTCTCCAACTGATACATGATTTTTACCTAGTCAACAAACCAATATGTCTCTTCGCTTCAGAGAACACCTTAATGGTGACTTATGTATCGTAAGTACTTAGTATCTGAGTAATATTCATACAGTTATACCAACTATTGGGCAATTTTTTATTTTATTATTATATTGGCACCTCTGTTATATAAACTCTCTTCCAAGGGTATGTGTTGTACCGTTAAAACCAGCTAAAATATTCAATGCCAGAGCCAGTATTTGAACACAGTTCTGCTGCTCTCTGTGCAGTTGCTCTAACTATTAAGCTACTATGATGACATGCTGGTATGACATTCAATCCTCCAATTTATTTGTATTTTGTGCTTTGGAAAAGCATTCTCTATTGTGGAAAATGGAAATGGAGTTTTATTTATGGACGCTTTTTAACTGCTGTGGTTCTCAGCATCCCATTCTATATTGGGCATGAAAGACTGATTAATTTTGCTCAGAGGTCGCTTTATCAGACTTGAAGTTTTTTTACATGCTGTAAATCTATGACACAAGACCAGTGGCTTTACTTCCATTCTGAATGAAGCCAGGCTAAGGATTTTTATGCCTGACAAAATCCATCATTCTCCACTGGGTTTGAACCTGCTACCTTGGGTATATGAACCCTATTGTGGAGCAGATAGTAATGCTGTTTCTGCCTGTCTATTCATTGTACACATCAAACAACTTACAAATTGTTGATGTATCTAGTCCGCTTTATATATGAGACTAAATAAATTTTGTAAAACATTTGAATGTGATTGAAATAAACACAACATTAAGTTTTATTTCAATTGAGAACCACAAAAGATACATTTTTGGCAAATTGCTGTACTTACAATAGAGGTGAAAATTTATATATATATACACATATATAAATAAAAGATTTTAAAATAAATTTATTGGTGTAAAGTGAAGAATAGTTTGCAAACAAAACCTTATAAGCATTAATAATGTTTAATATTGTTCCCCAAAATATACATAATAATTTGTTTCATTTTATTCATGCAGCTGTCATATTATTACACTGCATCTGTTATCCCATGCTCCTAATCTCAAAATTAGTTTGGTACTGTCTTTCTGCGCTATAATTTTGTGGACATATGTGTATAAACAATGCTGAAATGGTTAAACAAATATATATTTGAAATTGTTACTGTGAAGCACAAACCAACAATAAATAGCTTGTTTTCTTTGGCAGTTTTCTTCAACATGGATTATATTCAATTCAATTCAATTTATTAGTCCTGTAAATCTCACACATGATATAGGATAAGTCAGTGTTTACAGTTAAGTAGAAACATATTTACAATTTACATAAATGGATAGTTACCAATGAGTATTTCATACAGCGATTAACTTTTTTGTTTTGAAAAATACTCATTATATAAAAATTAGACCACACAATAATTCACAATTATTAAACTTCATTTTGAGACAATATTACAAGAATCTTTTATGTACAACTGCTGAAGAAAACATCACAATTAAGCATACAAATATTTACAACTATTAATGTTTACACAATAGTATTACAGTAATAAATACAATTAATCACAAGTTTCCACTATTACATTTTTACTAACAGAATACTCAAAAATACAGACTCTCCGGTCTTATCACTGTAATATAAATTACTTCTTGTACAAGTGTTGTGTACAGTTTTAATTAAAAATGTATATGTGAGCTTCATTAGTATATTCACAGCTTAATTAATTTTACTTGTTTGGACAAACAGTTTTTAACAATAGAAAATCCATGAATTTGTATTGAAAAAATCTGAATTGAAAGAAAATTTAATATCTATAAGTAAATGTATGATTTAAAAACTAATATATGGTCCCATTCTTTTAAGTCTAAAAGAAGAGAAATATTTATTGATTTTCATCAAATTTAATGTTGCAAGGATCTTCAGAGTTCTATCAATATATTGTATTAAATTGTTATAAAATATTAAAACTAATTATCAAATTTAATTAAAAGTTTGCAATACTATCACAAACATATGTAGAAATTATAACTAAATAACTATAGGGTACCTAAACAGGTACACTCAATCCCAGGATCTGTTAATGACATAAACAGGATAAAATGCTTACATGTATCAACTAATCAACTAAGTGTTAAATTATTATTGCAAAATGTCCTACCAGCATGTTGTCATAGTAGCTCAATGGTTAGAGCAACTGCACAGAGAGTTGTGCTCAAATCCCGACTATGTCATTGAATTTTCCAGTTGATTCTAACAAAAAAAAAAAATACTTCAGGGCAGGCTTGGCTTCTAATAAAATAATCAGTATATATGTTTTACTTTCTTTAATAGGTATGTACAATGTACATAGTAATAGGAAAGGTATTATATTCCACCCAAAAGTTCAATACCAAGATTTCATCAGAAATACATGTTTAGAGGACCCCTGAATTATAAAAAAAAAGTAGAATAAGGCCTGTGTGTATGTGTGTGTGCCCACCAGTGCACATAACTCAAAAACTAAAAGTCACCTAAATACCAATTTTCTAGTGGGCAGCACAAGATATATATTGTACAGTATATGTATTTCTTAGTGCTGCATATAAACTTAAACTTAAAAAATAAATACCAAACTTGTTAATTAAGTTCTGTATCTGCCCACCTGGGTAGCATGGTGGTAGCATGTCTGCCTCATGTTCAAAAGGTCGTGAGTTCGAATCTCGCTTAGGGTGAGTTACCCGGGTAAGGTTTTTTTTTCGGGGTTTTCCCTTATCCTGAGAAGACGAATGTCAAGTAACTTTAAGCTCCATGGACCCCGAGATCATTTGAGCATCATATCATCAATTGCATTCATCGTCCAATATGACCAAACTAGGTTAAAGGATGTTAAGCTACAAAAAAAAAAAAAAAAAGTTCTGTATCTTCTAAAGATGTGGCAAAGATTTTGGGGGAAAACCCCTTACTCCAAACTACCTTTTACATGCAACATTTTTCAAAATTTGCTATTTTCTGAAATATGACTCTAATGATTTTGATTAATATGCTGTATATTAAAGATATTTATGCAGCAAATAAAATATATATCCTGAATTTCTTTGGAATAGCCCCTGAAGTCCTCTTCATTCTGAATGACTTTTGCATAACTGTTAAACCATAAGAAGTAGACAAAAAAATTACGACACAAAAAATGTAGATCTCGTTAAAACAAACAACTTATGTTTATAAAGTTTTTGTAAAGTTAACCATTTCAGAGATATTCCCTGTTATTGGTTTCAGTTTTAAAATGCTTAAAACCTTTCTTAAATGGGATACCCTCATCTGTTTCATGTCTCTTTTGTTTTACTCCTGGCAATGAAAAGAGTAGGAACTTCAATGACAATCACATAGCAACAGCTTTTAAAAGAGTTGACTATCGCTTTAGCCTAGTGCATTCCCTTATTTCCCTTCTACTTATAAGGAAGCAGGTAATAAGACCATTTCTGATAATGTTTATCTTGTTTAGCATGAAGTAGATAAAATAATCTTTTGAAGTATAGTTTACTTGCAGAACTGATTGAAAAAGTCATATAAATGGAAGACATCAGATTTTTTTTAATATGATCCAATGGTTAGTTTAAGCTATGTCCCCTTACGAATACAAATCACCATGAAGTTTTATCTCTGAAGTGATGCATATCTCTATTGGTCTACAGGGTAAAACCTGAAATGGATAATTTAATGTCCTACAGGTATGTTGTCAATGATTAGAGTAGCTGTATGGGGAGCTGACTTTGGCATTAAATGTTTCAATGAGTCTAACTATAAATAGACTAGAGTTTCAAATATAAATTGAATAAGCAAGCCATCTTATAGTCAAGAAGCTATTACAGTAGTAATAACTTTAGATAATTGAATACAGAAGCATGCCAAAAAGATTTTGGATACACACTTGATACAGGAATTTGCAACCTTCTCAAAATTCAGCTTCTAGCAAGAGTAATGCTATGGAAACTTACCCCATCAGCGTATGCATACAGAGCCACATGAACATACTGTGTGTTCTTCAGTTATATGATTGTCATTTCAGATCTCAGAAGAAGCACTTGATGCTGAAAATGAGGAACTGGAGGAAGATCCTCTTTCGGAAGGAAAAGATGATGAAGAACCTGTTCCACCTGAACCAGATGGTATGTATGATTAGAAACATTTTAAGAGGCTGTTGCACAAAGAGATTGAAAGAGACCTGTGATTTATTTTCCATCAACAATCTGTAGTTCTTCTCTCATTATGTTAAGTGCAGACATTACTGGCTTCCTCTCTCACTTTGTCATTGTCTCTCCCATTATCAACCTGTTCCACTCCCAGCCTCTGCTTTAAGTGCATATCAGTTGGATGTTTTAAAAACTAGTGTTAACACATTTTTTCGTTGTTAATAAAAGCTAATGTAAAACTTTAAAGCACCATTCATGACAAGTATAGCAGCTGCATAAGCACAAGACTTTGCACCCAGGTTATTTAATGGGACAATTCACATAAAGTCATGCAATGTGCTTTGTAACAAATAGCATGGTGTGCCTGATAGGCCCATTAGACTAATAGGCACATGAACAGCTAATTTTTGGCACAAAATGAAACACCCAAAATCTGCTACATTTGTTGTAACCTTGGCAGTAATGGTATCCATCTCTGCCCAGGCTTCGGCACCGCCATACCAGGGAAGCTTGTTATTTGGAAAACATATATCACGAATGCAAGACCATCTCCCAGTTCTGAATATTATGGTGAAAAACATCATCAGATAAATACAGTATTACTTTGGGTTAATATTTTGGATTCTGTGCCTTTATTAGTGTTATGACAAAATTGTTATAATAGCCATATATAGTCATTTTTTCAAAATAATAGTTTAACAATCACTCATGCTGTATTAACAAACTATAATAAAAAAAAAACACAATCGAGATATTAAAAGCTAGCCTAAAACATGTGTAATGTAAAAACTGTCACATAAATGTTATTAACTTCCAAATGGTTTGAATTATTGCATGATGGTTGTGACGACACATAACTGTGAACTGTGTCAAGCTGTATTTTTTCAATCGCCACATCAGTACAGTAGTATCATTTGGTCACTGTTTTATATGTTTGGGTTTAATTTTATGATTGGCTTCTTCATGCTTGCTTCTAAAAAAGTCTTTACATGCTCTTCCATTTCCTGATTATTGTTTTTTTACTAAGTTTTACCTATGGTGAATGTTAAAATATTGTACTCTAATAAAAAATGTATGTAGATATTTCACCAGAGATACTAATTTTGAAGTCCCTTGAATCCAAAAACAAGCCATTTAT
The DNA here is from genome assembly GCA_030762935.1 of Hymenopus coronatus. Lineage (NCBI taxonomy): Eukaryota > Metazoa > Arthropoda > Insecta > Mantodea > Hymenopodidae > Hymenopus > Hymenopus coronatus. The sequence continues at coordinate 17,159,807 of CM060895.1, forward strand.
GGTAAAAAGCTGGTATATGAGAATAATAATAACAGATAAATATCACTATTTTGAGGGAATAGAAGCTAGAACCGTAATGCATAGTCATATAACAAGTGAGTTGGTAAATGGTAACACTACATCATTGAAAATTCCACTTACTTGGATGCATTTCAACATTATCAACAATTCTCCAACTGATATTGTCATTTTCGTTTCCTGTCCAGGGGATGCTGTAGATTGCTGGTGCTCTCTGGTGACAGGGTGATGAATCTCCAAAGGGTAATTTGAAATTCATTACGCAGTCTTTGTGTTTTTGTATATGAATCTTTTCCCAGGTTTCTAATTCGTAGCTGTTTTTATAGGTTTTAAAAGTTTTATATCAGGTGTGAGTCATGATTTGAGGTCCAGAAATGATGTGCTACTGCTGATTTGTCTAACTGTTTTTGGTATAAACATCTCATATGTTCTTTAAGTCTTGTTTCCAGATTTCTCTTAGTTCTGTCTATGTATACTAGACTACAGTCATTGCAATCTATGTGATATATTCTAGCTAACTTTTCTCTAGGGATAGGGTCTTGTTTTGTTGCTCAGCAATTTTTTGTACACTATGATTCTGAGGAGCTAAGGTGATGTTTTGCTTTTTGAAGATTTTTTTTAAATTTATGGTGTGCCCAAGGATGGTAAGTGAACTTTCTGTATGTTTGTGGTTCTTGTGGATTTTGCAGTGTTGTTACTTCTCGAATATGTTTCTTCTTTCAAATTTCTTAATCTTCATATCTATTAGGGTTTTTTATTAACCATTTTTGATGGCTAGCTGTATGATGTGTTGGTATTGCTCATTTTCCAGAGGTAGGTGTACCAGTCTATGGGTTGTACTATTTAGGACATCATATTTGTGTGCTATAAGATTGTAGCTATTGTTTTTTATGTAGTTTTCTGTGTGGGTGGGTTTTCTGAAGATGCCAAAAGTAAGTTTACTGTGGTTTCTAATGATTGTAGTATACAGATAAGGTAACAATCCATTTTCTTCTTTTTCAATAGTGAATTTTATGGATCTTTTTTATAAATTTAGTAATTTTTGGGTACCTTCTGCAAGTTTTATTGGAACTATGACAAAAATATCATCTACATATCTATACCAGGTTTTGAAAAGTTGTGGGAAACTATTTGTGATTTGGCATTCAAAATAACCCATGTGTAATTTCTGCTAAGAAAGGTGACAGAGGGTTGCGAAGATTAAGAAATTTGAAAGACAAACATATTCAAGAAATAACAACACTCCAAAATCCACAAGAACCGCAAACATACGGAAAGCTCACTTACCACCCTTGAGCACACCATAAATTTAAAAAAATCTTCAAAAAGCAAAATAGCTCTTTATAATCACCATAGTGTACAAAAATTGCTGTGTAATAAAACAAAAGACCCTATCCCTAGAGAAAACCTAGCTGGAATATACCAAATAGACTGCAACGACTGTAATCTAGTTTACATAGGCAGAACTAAGAGAAGTCTGGAAACAAGACTAAAAGAACATATGAAATGTGTATACCAAAACCAGTTAGACAAATCAGCAGTAGCACATCATTTCTGGACCTCACACCCGGTATAAAACTTTTAAAACCTTTAAAAAACAGCTACGAATTAGAAACCTGGGAAAAGATTCGTATACAAAAACACAAAGACCACGGAATGAATTTTGAATTACCGCCACCAACCACCCTTGGGAGATTCATCACCCTATCACCAGAGAGCACCAGCAACCTACAGCCTCCCCTGGACGGGAAACAAAAGTGGCACAATCAGTTGGAGAATTGTTGATAATGGGAACAATACCCTATTCCCAAAACATGCCCAAGTAAGTGGAATTTTCAGTGATGTAGCTTTACCATTTACCAACTCACTTATTATAAGATAAATATCAAATGTACCCAAGTTAACTAATCTCAGTCCTTGCGTATAAAAATCACAGAGTACAGTAAACATCATGAATCCAGGCTGCCTTGTAATTAATTACATTAAAAACAGTTCACATGAATGGAAACAAAAGTTTTGGAAATTTAAGTAGAAAACCATTCCACACAGCTATTGTTCTCATGTAAATGCTCTTTATATTTGTTTCTTGGCGATCAGTTTTATAGCAAGGTCCAAATTTTCTGTGCCTCCATCACTACAGATCAAGGCCAAAGTATGAGTGTGTTACATAGCTAACCCATCCAAATCGTGCCAATCACTCATTAAAGAGGTTCACTCTAGTGCTTCTTGGCATGGAAGACCGTGCATTCAAATTTTTTTTTGGGCATTGGCATTTGTGGGTGGATACTCACATAAATGTAATATACCTATGCAAATATTGTTTAAGTTAAATGTGTGCCAAACAACACACTGCAAAGATAAATTTGTAAAAGAAAAGAGAGAGAATAGGGCTCAGAAAGAATTATGCAAAGTTCTAAGCAGTATCAACAAAATTTTGAGATTTTACAAAGTTGGGATTGTCTTATTTCTTTTGGTAAACCTGTGTAATACCATAACTATTTTATATTTTGTACTGAAATTCTGAATTCCTAGCTTGTAGTTATCTCCAATTATGTAGCATTAAGGGTAGGTTAATTTTAATTTCTTTTTTGCAGAAATCGAAGAGCTGGAATCTGTGACAAATTCAAGCAACAAAATTCTGATGGAATCATTTCTTACACACCTGCCACAGTGTGTAAATCGTGAATTGATTGATAGTTCGGCTGTGGAATTTGTCATGAGTCTGAATACAAAGTACAACAGGAAGAAGCTTGTTAAGTATGTAATGATTTTCTATATGTATTAGCTTCTAAAAGTTCTGTAGTGAAGATATTTCACTATAATACTAATTAGGGTTATTGATTAGCTAACTAAGTTTGGCTTTTAAACACAACCTTACACTTAATTGCTCCACTCTTAAGGTAGTTCTCCACTGCCTCAACAATCAAAACATGATGATTCAACATGATGAGCTCAACATGTTGGCAGTTAACAAATGTCCTAACTGTTCAACAAGTCTTGGCTAAACAAATTGTTTTCCACCTACACTGGAAAATGTATTCAGTGAACACAGACCCAACTAATTACAGCCCAACTTGTACATAATTGTCCCATGCTTACTCTTTGTTTACTAGTGAAGAAATGAAGAATTGACAATACAGATTTATGCAATATCCACCATCGAAATATATGTATAAAATACTATAGAAATAAAATCAAGAAAATTGAGAGTTTATTGAGAGCTTGCCCATTTCTTTTTAATGTACATATGAGAACACAAGAGAGAGAGACAGAACAGGAGACAGACAGAGAGAGGGGGGAGGGGAGGGGTCAAGTCTAACCTCAGTTCAGCTGATATAAAAATGACCACTCTGAAAACTTCTCCTGCGTTGCAATTGGTGTGAAATTATTTTCACATAAATGTCTCAACAATTTTTATTCAAATATTTACATGTTAAATAAAATGTATAACTGGGAATAGCTTCTGAAGACTACTTCATTCGAAAGAAATTTTGTAAAATCATTTCTTAATAATCAGTCACACTTTACACTGTAACTCACCTATTTAGTTTATCTAGAAACATGTTTTCACTGACTATTGCCACTATTTAGGACTACCAGATTTGATGAGTGGTATGGCATCCTAGGCTGCTCTGTTGTTGGGAAAATGAACCCAATATTTGGATTGTCCTGTGTTAACATCAACATTCATGAACTGGCCTTCAAATTTAACATGGAGGACAATCCAAATTTTAAGTTTATTTTTCAATCAATAGGGAAGCCTAAGATGCTATACAACTCACCAAATCTGGCAGTCATAAATAGCTGAAGATTCTGGAAATAGCCAACAAAAACATGTTTTTATGTAAGAAACCAAGTAAGTGAAGTTAGAATGCAACTCTTTATTTAATGCCTATTGAATTATGTTTCACTGTTTTAAAATCCAAGTTTTAATTTCTCTGTATCTTTATCATGATCAACAACAAGTAGTTAGATAAGGTTTAGTAAGAATAGCTTGTATAACTGTGAGTAGAGGAAGTTATATTAAAGTGGCTCTCTAGATCTGTTTCATGTATACAATACCACATCTTGGATACATTTCTGAGAAAGTGAGTTTTGTGTTACAGAATGCTGTTCAGTGTTCCTCGCACCAGACTGGATCTGCTACCATTCTATTCACGTTTTGTGGCAACTCTCCATCCTGTTGTGCCCGATGTTGCAATGGAACTGGGACAGTTTCTCAAGCAGGACTTCAAGTTTCACATACGTAAGAAGGTAAACTCAAACATTCACAACTTGCTGTGTGTCAATTTTTAATTTTTCCCAAATGTAATATGATATTGAACATTTGTGCTTCTGCTCAAAAACACTAACATTTTCTAAATGTTGATAGAGCAGAACCTTGATTCATCATTTTCCAAGGAGGCGGGTAATCAAAACAATAACTTAGATATTCAAATAAGGAATTTTTCATAGTAAAGCGTAATTCAATAATTATTAATTAATGAGTCACACTCCACTTTAAGGTTTCTTACCTAGAAACATGTTTTTGCCAGCCATTGCTTTAGTTCATTTTTCTGACAATAGAGGAACCCAAGACGATGCACAGGTCACCAAACCAGCCAGTCGTTAGCTGAAGATGCTGACAATGCCCAGCAAAAACTTGTTTCTAGGTAAGAAACCTTAAAGTGAAGTTACAGTGTGACTCATTAATTAATATTATTATAACAGTTAATAATTGTAACAATTCTCCATTTATCTTTTTGAAATCCAAGGACTATTTTTGCAATAACTATATATTAATATTTGTGTTACTTCACTGTTTCTAGTTATTTTTACATATCCTTAATTAATGCTTATTGGTGGCCCTTGTCTGAAAGATCTGATTTATTTTTCAGCTTTATCATTTGGTACTATCATTGTGAAGGAAAATAATAAATTATGATTGGCTTCGATATAAAGTTGCACAAGTATGAAATATCTGAAATTACTGAGAGTATGAAATGGTTCAGTTTAAAAATAAACAACTGAATCATTAGTCAACTCAGGTTTTTACTTTTTATTGATTTTACAGTACTGTTATTTAACTTCCAGTATTGCAAGATATTGATTCAATTTGTTTACCATTTATATGACTTGGCCATCCAATTACAACTAGAAAGGCTCTACATTACAATACACATTCTCTCTGAAGTCATAATATAGTTTTATTGAAGCTAAAAGTGTTAATTTTATTTACAGGATCAAATCAATATAGAATCAAAGATTAAAGTAGTAAGATTCATTGGAGAACTTGTCAAGTTTCGAATGTATTCAAAAATGGAAGCACTATATTGTCTGAAGCTTCTTTTGCACGATTTTAGTCACCATCATATAGAAATGTGCTGCAGCCTGCTGGAATCTTGTGGACGGTTTCTCTTCCGCAATCCAGATTCCCACCAGCGTACCAAAGTATACCTTGTAAGTATGAATTTCTGGAATATTTTCCTGTTCATTCACATTATTCACCTAAATACTTTAAAATATTTGTGCCTAGAATAACAGTACCAGACCATATACTGGAGTTTGTAAAAATAAAACTATCAATATAGAAGGTTTAATGACCCCAAAACGCTTATGAATTATCAAATTGCATCTAATCCATAGACAAACAAAAGCTGTATAGTTGCAATTAGTATTTTCAGGTATATCTAACTTCATTTGTACATAGTCGAGTATTGATGGATTGTTTAGTAACTATTGTCACATTAGCATTTCATCTTAACTCTCAAAGTTTGCCACAAATCTAATTTTTGGAGCATTAACATTAAAGTTTTGGCAAGTCTTGCGTCTCACCAAACTTTATTTCTCTTTCTAATATGCAGGCATAACATTTAGTCCCCCCCCCCAACTGACTCATTTTTCTGGTAAACCAGAAGGCATTTTTAATTTCATTTTAAGATAACTTACCCCAATGGCAACTTTACTTTTTAAGTACCAGGCTTCATGGTTAACCAGTTGGTCAGAGTGGTGGCATGATAAGCCAAAGATCCTTGGTTCATATCTTGGATATGGTATTGAATATTTGTCTGATTCTACCTTCCCAATTTTAGCCTGCATATGTCATGTGTGGAAAAACAAGGAATTATTTGTTGATTGACTTAATAGTGGTTGATGATGAAAATTATCTGCAACCCACAAACCACTGACAGTATGCAAATCTCTCAGAGGAAATATTTTAGTACTTGCAGGTGTGGTGTTTATTTTCCAAAAAAAATGTATAAACTATTTTTGGTATTTTGTTTTGCATCATGCAAGGGTGCTAATAAACATGTTCAAGCTAATCAGATTTCAGATATATATTTCACAAAAATAACTCATAATGATTTTAATTAAAATACAATCTATTTTAGGTATTTACATGGCAAATTATTAAATGTATATTTCAATTTTCTGGCAATAGCCTGTAAAGTCCTCTTTAGTTGGAAGGAATTTTATATAAACTTGTTTAATAGGTAAAACATGAGAGATGGTAGATAAAAACCAAATACACCAAAAATGAAAATGTTCTAAAATGCAAACTTAATTTCAAATAACATTTTTTTTTCTTTCTTTTTGTGATATAACTATTTCTAAAATTTTTGTTATTATTTGTTTGAATTTCTCATTCCTGTGTCATTTTTAGATATTTTTATCAATGTGTAGAAAGAAAGTGAAATTTGAAGACCAGCATACAGTGACCCACTTAAAAGGCTTGCTATTTTATTGTTTTATGTAGCTCTATTATACTTACATGTGCAATGAAACATTATTGCATTCTTGATTAACATGAAATAGATAGAAAAATAAGATTTTGTAGGAATAGTTTATAGAAGCTACATAAAAATAAACAGAGGGTAAAGAAAGTCATGTGCTTTACATGCAGATATTTTGTATAACTGTAGAGCTGCATTTATTTGCATGCTAGTTTATTATCTTGTCCATAAATTTAAAATATGTACCCCATCACTTTTGAAGAGTGTTCATGCATATGACACAAGTCTGTGAATTTGACTTGTTTCAAGTAGAAACCGCAACATTTACCCACATTTTATTATTGCAGGAACAAATGATGCGAAAGAAATGTGTCACTGCATTGGATTCACGCTACGTGACAATGATAGAGAATGCTTACTATTATGTAGATCCTCCAGACTCGGCTCCTTTTGTGAAAAAAGAACGACCACCAATGTACCAATTTGTGCGCAAGATTTTGTATAATGATCTCACCAAACTGAATACTGATAAGATATTAAGACTGATGCGCAAGTTGGATTGGGAAGACGAGGACCTAGCAGAGTATGCCATCAAGTGTCTGACCATGGCACACAATGTGAAATACTACAACATACGATGCTTGGCCAGTCTCTTGGCTGGGCTTGCCACTCACCAGGTTAGTACACACAGTGAGGTTATTACAGTGCAGTAGCTAGTGCAAACACTGTACCCAGTTTCCCCTTACTTTCCACTGCATGTCAGCAAAAGTATGTACATTTAGTCTTCTAATTGTGGGTTTCCATTGCCTAATCACTCAACAAGTGTATTAATATAACAATTAATAATTGTAACAATTCTCCACTTATCTTTTTGAAATCCAAGGACTAGTTTTGCAATAAAAGGATCTATTGCATCGTCAGCTCAATTTCTTTTTGCTCTTGTTGTTTATTTGCACTGTTATGGTTACTGCTACTAGGTGGATTATGTACTAAGGCATTGCTAACTACTAGAATCAAAACAAATTTGGTGAGAGAATCAATTGGTGGTATATTGAAATTCATTGCATGATTTTTATTCTTTAATATGAATATTTTCTCCCAAACCAGATTTATTTCACGATTAAATTTCCAAAAATGTTCTCCCACAGCCGATTTATCAATTTGTTTGTATTTAATATTCCTAAAGTGCTCTTTTACTCTGGTTTCCAAATGATGTTTAGTCTTACCAATGTAAACTAGGTCACAATTTAAACAATTTAATTGATAAATGCCAAATTGTTCATTTTTTGAAATTTCATCTTTTTTAGAAAGGCCTAACAAATGTTTACTTTCTTTATACGTACTATGTACATAGTGTATAGAGAAGGTATTGTAATGAACCCAAAAATTTGATACCAAGATTTCACCAGAAATGCATGTTTTGAGACCCCCTGAATAAAAAAAAACTTTTTAGAAAAATGAATGTATGTGTCTGTGCGTGTATGTATGTGTGTAAAAAAAAAATGGTATGTTATTTATGGATGCTCTTTAACTGCTGTGGTTCTCAGTGTCCCATTCTATATTGGGTGTGAAAGACTGCTTAATTTTGCTCAGAGGCCTCTCTTATCAGGTTTGAGATTCTTTTACGTGCCGTAAATCTACGACACGGGACCAATGGCTTTACTTCCCTTCCGAAGGAAGCCATGGTAAGGATTTTTATGCCCGAAAAAATCCATCATACTCCGCCGGGTTTGAATCCGCAACCTTAGGGATATGAAGTTAGCATGGTAACCATTACACCATGGAGAAATCCCCCCACCCCAACTACCCTTTACATGGAACTTTTTTTGAAAATTTTGATTTTCTCAAAAGTTACTAACGATTTTGATTAAAATATCATATATTAAAGATATTTACCTGACAAATAAAATGTATATCTTAAATTTTCTGGGAATAGACTCTGAAGACTACTTTATTCTGGATGAATTTTACATAACTGCTAAATCGTAAGGGATGGACAAAAACTTTTCACACAAAAAATGTAGAGCACAATAAAACACACAATTCATGTTATATTCAATTTTTTCGTGGAGTTGATCATTTTTGAGATATTCCTTGTTTTTAGTTTCAGCTTTAAAAAATATACTTTTCTCATACAGGAATCTGTCAACTCCTATCCACAAACAAAGGAACTTCAGTCACATATCAACCAGCTTTTGACTATCACTTTGACTTATGATAATCCCTTATTTCGCTTCTACTTACAAGGAAGCAAGTAATAAGACTATTTCTGCTAATTTTTTTTCAGGATTAGCATGAAGTAAATAGAAGCATAAGTTTTTAACAATAATTGGTTGCAGGAATGTAGAGAAAGTCATGTGAATGCAACACACGTCAGATTTTTTATATTGTATTTATTTTGAGGAACCAATATTATACCATGCTCTTTGAAAATATTTGTGAATTCTTTATTTGCCCAAGGGTGATATGTAAATTTTTTAAAAATGTAATTATCTTTTATTTAAACTTCTCAATTTTGTTATTTATAAAATCAATATTGAAACCATTAATTAAAGCAGTGTTGATAATGTGTTTATATTCTCACCAAATTTGTTTTGATTCCAGTAATTATCAATACCTTTGTACACAATCCACCTAGTAGCAGTAACCATAACAACGTAAATAAACAACAAGAGCAAAATTAAATTCAGCTGACGATGCAATAGATCCTTTTATTGCAAAACTAGTCTTTGGATTTATTAATATAAAAATAATAGTTGCAACAAATCTTCACTTATCTTTTGGAATCCTTGCTTGGACTAGTTTCGCAATGATTTCATTGCATTATCAACATATCCTTTTGGTCTCTTTTTTGATGTTGTTTATTTACACTTATGGTTATGTCATTTGGAAACCAGAGTAAAAGAACACTTTAGGAATATTAAATACAAACAAATTGATAAATCAGCTGTAGCAGAACATTTTTGGAAATTTAATCATGAAATAAATCCAGATGTTAAATTATTAAAACACTTAAATGGGTCCATAGATTTAATGGTTTGGGAGAAAATATTTATATTAAAGTATAGAAATCATGCAATGAATTTTGATATACCTCCAATTGACACTCTTACCAAATTTGTTTTGATTCCAGTAGTTAGAATGCATTAGTACACAATCCACCTAGTAGCAGTAACCATAACAATGTAAATAAACAACATCAAAAAAGAGACCAAAAGGATATGTTGATAATGCAATGAAATCATTGCGAAACTAGTCCAAGCAAGGATTCCAAAAGATAAGTAAAGATTTGTTGCAACTATTATTTTTATATTAATATTTGTGTTATTCTTCACTGTTACTAGCTTCTTTTTACATTTATAAACTTTGGAGTTATATTAATATTTGTGTTCCCTCACTGTTACTAGCTTTCTTTTTACATATTATAGACCTGCAAAACATGTTGATTCAACATGTCTTCAACGAAATTGTTTTCCACTGACAACGGAAAACTTATTAGGTGCAATATATATTTGATCAACATCATACAGAGCTAGCTTTTGCCAGACAACTGGACAACTGGTCTATGCTTATTCTTGTTTACTAGCGAGAAAATGAAGTGGATGAAGGAAACAACAATGCACCAATTAATTAATGAGATTCATGTAAGACCCATCATCTGGAATAGTTCCCCTAAAAGACTATGGAAATAAAACCAAGAAAACATAGCATTTATTTAGCCCAGGGACCTTTACTTTCAAGGTATGGGGTACTTTTATACAATATTACACAGGACCAACAGCTTTATTTCGCCTCTGAAGGAAGCCATCACCCTCCACCGGTTTGAACGTGCAATCTTGGGTATTAGAAGCTAGCATCGTTATCATTATTACTGAATTGTTTTTCTTATTTTATTAACACTGGGATTTCAGTTTGCTTGTTAGTTGAGGAACAGCAACTAAACCATCAAAAAGGAAAAAATATTGTGAAGTTATTGAGAAATAAACAGAACACTCACTTAATTATCCATGATTATTTAAAATGGTTTTCTTATTGCAGGAAATGGTTGGTACACTTGTTGTGGATGGTGTTATGGAAGACATTAGACTTGGAATGGAAGCGAACCTTCCAAAGTATAGCCAGCGTCGTGTAGCAATGATAAAATACTTAGGTGAACTCTACAACTATCGTATGGTTGAAAGCAGTGATATTTTCAAGGTAAGGGACCTGTGTATCTGAGACTTAATGGACCATATGCATAAAGTCAAGGCTTAGCTTTATATGACAATTTTTTAAGTTCATTTGTTTCCCTATGTATAAAGAACACTAAACACTTTACTTTTATTCAGCTTTCAATTAGAGGTTAGCTTTAATTTTTTTTCGTATTGACTTGATTTAAGTTAAGTCCAGTGTATAAGAAAGTGGACACTTGATTTTTTGGCGGATTAATCTTACCAATTTTCAAGCTTCCTAATATTGACTGAATTCCTGGTGTAAACAGCTAGAAAGGTACAGATTAGATGAAGAGTACATTCATATGAGACTGTTAGTTGGCTCACTATGATGACCATTGTCATTTCTATCAATTGCTTATCAGTTAATATTTAAGAGTGTTAATAATCAATTATCTCATGTATTTAAGAGTGTAAGACTTGTTTATAGCCAGAGCAGTTCAGATTGTTTACTACAAACTTGGAAAGTGGAAAGGGGAACTTTCTTTGTTAGGAAATCACTCTTTTGTCCAAGCACGTACGAGGAGCTGTGAGTGCAATAGAGAACCAAGTGATGGTAAAGACCCTTCTATTAGCGAAACAAGTCTTATCCAATTTTGTAATGTTTGTCATGTTGTCATGTGGGTGTTATGATGTATTCTGGGTAGGAAATGATGCATTATGGTTTACATCAACTCCAGGTTTGTGGTCTTTCTGACCAATCAGAAAGAAGCCACCATGACAGTAATTTTGCTATATAAGTAAGAGATCATAGCACATCAGGGCAATCTCAGGAACCTTACTCTCAGTTAAACATCGGGGCAATCTCTCAGGAAGCACACTCAGTTAAACGTCGGGACTCACTGTTAGTAAACATCGCACCACTCAGGAACTCGCTCATTGCGGCACTCAGTTAAATATCTGTGTTCTCAGTGATGCACATTGAGACTCCGTTAAACACAGCTAAGCTAAAGAAACAAGTTTCTTAAGTAAAATACGTGTGTATCGTTAAGTAAGGAAAGCTCCTTGTAGTTGTTTAACTTATCAGATTGTAAAGCAAAGTGCTTGTCATAAATCTTCTAGTCTGCAATAAATTGAAGTAGAAAGTAACGTGTGTTCAACTAACTGTATATCACTCCCCAAGCTACCCTCATTTGCTACCCCCGAGAGAGTCAAGCCAGCATGCAGGCTGAGCTAAGCTGAGGCACATCAATGGTAGTAGATCTTCTCAACAAAAGGTATGATCTACTCATCTGGTAGCGGAGTGAATCTGGAAGCACTGCCACATACGTGGTCCCTCAATGTGGACTAAACATCCACATACTTGGATCTTCAACGTGGTGCAGAAAAGACGTCGCACATGTCACATCTTAGGAGACAGCATGAAGAGTTACCCTTACAAGGGTGACCAGACTTCCATTATAACAACTAAAAGTGCAGGATTTATCAACATATCCTGTATGTGGAAGCAGTTGAAACACAAGTATTATGTATGTATGCTGAACCTATCACTTAATTTTGTCAAGTCTGTTTCTAAAAAATTATAAGTGAAAGCCTCAAGATTAAGTATATTATTATGCATCAGTTGAACAGGATTAATCTGAAGCTTAAAGTGCAACCTTGAAGATTACACTTCAATGTAAAGACTAACCTTTAACCTCCCTATGCAAACTTAGTTTAGCCATATCTGATAAACTTTAAAAACTCCTCTAAAATAGATAATATCATCTTATTAACATTTATTCATGTACATATCACTAATGTTTATAATTGTAATGGGTCATACCTGATTTTGTGTTTGATTTTCAAGAAAATTCGCTTTATATTTGATGCAAAACCTAACATATAATGTGGGTATTTTACACAGATTCAGTCTAAATAACTTTTTGTGTGTAAGATAAAGTTTGAAACACGTAACTGGATGGATATAAAGCTTGCCACTGTATTTCATAATAGTTAACTTTTTTGCACGTAGCACATGGCAAATCTACCAACGCTTTTCAAATGGATAGTAACATGAGCTCCTTAGCTATGTTATATATTGGTATAATTTTTAATGGTCCAATGTGCTAATTGATTATGTCTTTTCAAATAAAGTTGAGGTTTAACTCTTGTGGTTATCAGCATCCCATTCTATAATGGGTGTGAAAGAAAATTAAGCAGTCTTTCACACCTGCTTAATTTTGCACAGAGGCCTCTTTATCAGGCTTAGGTTCTTTTACATGCCGTAAATCTATGACATGGGACCAAGGGCTTTCTTCGTTTCCAAAAGAAGTTATGCTATGCCTAAAAAATCCATCGCCCTCCACGAGTTTGAACCCCCTTGGGAACCAGGAGTTAGCATGTTACCATTAGACCACAGAGGACAACATATGTTTTTTCAAGCAGCACGCTTTATATGCTTGAGAATCCAGGTGGTTGTTATCACTGGCAGCACTCGATTCGCTAGAGCTATTATTGCATCCAACTGGCTGCAAAGCGACCGTCGCTTTCTAATTCTTCTGATCCAGTTGACTTGAAATAAGAATTGTCACTAAACCGTTACAAATCAATCAATTGTCTGTGTGTTAAATTTTAATGCCATTTTGCATAACACATAGAAAACTCTAAAATTCCTTAGCTATTCTCAAACACATGTGTGCAGCATCACAAACAATAGATAGGAAATTCTGTTTGAACTTTTTTACTTTCTCTACACATGCTATATACATAGTGTATAGAGAACATATTGTATTGTACCCAAAAATTCAATACCGAGATTTCACCAGAAATATATGTTTTGTGACCTCATGAATTAAAAAAAAAAGCATTTTTAGAAAAATGTCCATGTGTGTGTGCGTGCATGCAAGAGAGTAAGAGAGAGAGAAAATTAAAAAACAAAAAGTCCATTAAATACCAAACTTGGTGCTCAGTATCTTCTAAGGATGCAACATGAAGGTTTACAAGAAATTCCCCACACCCCCAACTACCCTTTACATGGAAAAATGTTCAAACATTTTGATTTCTTCAAAAGTGGCTCTTATGATTTTGATTAAAATATCACGTTAAAGATACTTAAATGACAAAATGTACATCTTGAATTTTCTGGTAATAGCCTCTGAAGGCATCTTTATTCTGAATGAATTTTGCGGAATTTTGCATAATACCAGTTATAGACAAAAACTTACTTAACACAGAATGCAGAGCTCATTAAAGCATACAATGTATGGTATATACATTATTTTCATGGAGTTCACCGTTTTTGAGATATTCCTTGTTATTGGTTTCAGTTTAACAATGCTTATGCTTTTCTCATATGGGAATTTGTCAACTCCTAGCCCTACAAACAAAGGATCTTCAGTCACATAGCAATCAGATTTTAGCCAATAGTAGTCTCTTATTTCCCATCTACTTACAAGGAAGCAAGTAAAAAGAGCATTTCTGCTAATTTTTTCTTGATTAGCAAGAAGTTAATAGAAGAATAAGCTTTTTAACAATAATTTGGTAGTAGAGATGTAGAGAAAGGTATGTGAATGAATCATGTCAGATTTTTTTTTAAGCGGCAATAAATGACATCCTTGAATACTGCAGACATTTTGGAAAGCACTAGGTAGATCCAACCACATTTGGTAATCATATTAATTGCCTCCAGAGGCATGTACATAATAACCGTATCATGACGCAAAGGTTTAAGTCAAAAATTAAAACATGGGGCCCAGTGAGTCATATAATATACTCTACAGCATTAATATGTGCAATAATATAGTATTGTATGTTTTTCAGGTACTTTACTCCCTCATATCATTTGGAGTTACTTACAACAATGTAGTTCCATCATATCTAGATTCACCCGACCATTTATTCAGAATTCGGCTGGTATGCGTGTTGCTGGAGACATGCGGACAATATTTCAACAATGGCCTAAGCAAACAGAAATTGGATTATTTTTTCACCTACTTCCAGGTATGCCATCTGTATTTAAAAAATAAACAAAATGTACAAAGATATTCTGAATAGTGATACAGAACCCATTGTGTTAATTCTTTGCTACATATGCCACTCTTCCTCTAATTCGTATGCCATTTTGTATATCCCTTTCATAGGCATGTAAATGTAAGAGATTCAGATGACCATGATCTTTAAAGGAGGAAAAATGGATTATAATGCTTTTCAAATGGGAAGAATTTTACTCTGCAGCAAATGAGATGTGTTATTATGCTCTGCATTGCCAGGTCACTACCCCCACTCTTCATATTTCCCTCTTGCACACTGGGAAAATCTGCCTGGCAACATAGTAGATGATGTAAGGAAACCCTTACTGGTTTTTCTAAACTTCTATAATTTTGCAGTTTTTAAATTTAAAACTTAAACATGCATATTTGCATATTATGCATATATTTTTTTTTAAATGCTATATTATTATAGTTATGAATTACCTGCTCTTTTAATCCAATGGAACTGCCAGTGGCTCCTCCGTATCGCTGTCATCAGTTATGTCAAGAGACAATAATTCCTTATTGCTGCATTTTTTTAAAAATATGTAGACCCTAAAAATAATACTATGGGCCTGGCTACGCAATACCTGCCTCTTAGATTTGCCACTAAAAGCCATTGCACTTACTTCATTCCTGACTAAACAGCAATTGAAAACTGACTTGAACTCTATAGGGACTAAAGTTAAATAAACAAGAGTTCTGATTTTGAGACATAAACATGCAGCATTATCTACAGCTAACAAGGCTTCACTCTCTGTCTCTCGACTTTGACAGGTTGCTAAGCGTAGTCAATGTAATAATTCTTTTAGTACCATCATAGCAATAGTTTACATTCCATTTCTATGTAATTACACATGTGTATATATATATACACACAAATAATAATGGTTATTGCAGTGCTTATTTGATTCTGATTATGATATAATATATGGGTATGTTTATTCATGTGTATTATGAAAGCTATTTAAGCTAAAAATCTGTGGTTTTTACAGTTCTGCTACAAACATTACTCCGTATCTTCCTCGTGAATTATTTTTTACAAAATTTTAATACTTTGTCTTAGCGCAAGTAGTATTTATGACAGACAGAATCACTTAGCGCATTACTCCCCAGTTAAGTGGGAATGTAATATGTCAACACAGCAGCACTCCGGTTGGTTGTTGGCCTGGTGGCGCTCAAGGACAAACCTCATCCATTTGAAAGTCATTGTAGTGATCCATTCAAAGCCAAATGCATGAGTTCAAACCCCAGTAATTGCGTGTGGTAAAGGATGGGGAGGGTCCATGTAAAATAACCAGTTTAATGGCGTTCTTCTACTGCAGTTGCATGTATTGTACTTTTTGTTAAAAATAATAAATTAACACCACAATATTACTGAGGTAAATGAATATATATCTATAATATAACATAGCTTCAAGTCTATTTGATTTATTGTTTAAGGCCTGCAAAATGTGAGAAAAAAGTTGCTTTGAATATTTTCTTTGCTTAACGTTTGTATTAACAAAAAATAAATAGAAGAATAAGCTTTTGTAAGAATGCTTTATAGAAAATGAGTAGGGGAAGTCATGTGAATGCACCATATCAGATTTTATTTACATTTTTCCACAACTGTAGGTTAACAACACAGTTCTTTAAGTTTGTTGGGTTTTATAATATGGATATAGAATAGATAATATAGAAATAAGATATTACTGTGAACTAGCTGAATTATTAAATGAAACACAGCCAATGTGCATGTGTGTGAACTCTGGAATTTGCAGACAGAATGAAATTTTAGCATGAAGCCTCTAGATAACAGATTGTATAAAATAGTTGATGTCTCAGTATTGTCGCTCTCTTTCAAATTATGCAAAATTTACCAAATGAAGACTGGAGCCGAGCACCCAAGAAAAGGCATCCATAGTACCATTCTCTTTTCCACTTTTTATTATTTTTATAAAAACTTAATGATGTTTTATTTTATAAACATCCCCTTATCTCTTGCATTTCTATGTCCTCCATTCTGTTTCATACTAACTTCTAGAATCTATTTATATTTCTCTCCCCTTATATCCACGTGTCTGCCATTTCTTTTTTACTTTCTCTACACATACTATGTACATTGTTTATAGAGAAGGTATTGCATTCCACCCAAAATTTTTAAACCAAGATTTTGCTGGAAATGCACATTTTAGGGTCCCCTGTAGCCAAAAAAGATATTTCTAGAAAAAGGCCTGTGTGTTTGTGTGTGTCTGTGAACATGATAACTCAAAAACAGTTGGTAAAATACCAAACTGGATATTTAAGTTTAGTATCTTCCAGGGATGCGATACAAAGAATTTGAGAAAAATCCCCCCACCCCAAATTATCCTTTACATGGAAAAAATTTCAAAAATTTTGATTTTCTAAAAAATGGCTGTAACGATTTTGATTAAAATGCTGTATATTAAAGACATTTATACGGCAAATAAAATGTGTGTCTTGAATTTTCTAGGAATAGCCTCTAAAGACCTCTTTAATCTGAATGAATTTGTGTAACAGGTAAACCATAAGAGATGGACAAAAACTTACTACACAAAAAATGTAGATCTTGTCAACACACACAATTTATGTCCTTTACTTTTTTGTTGTGTAAGTAATCATTTCCAAGCTATTCCTTTTTATTGGTTTCAATTGTGAAGTACTTTACTTTTCTCTTACATTTCTGGCCAAGCAAAGAAGCGATTTGCAATGACAATTGCATAACAATAGCTTTTAAAACATTTGACTATTACTTTAGCCTAATGAATTCCCTTAGTTCCCTTCTACTTATAAGGAACTAAGTAATAAGAACATTCTGCTAATGTTTATCTTGATTAGCATGGCATAGAAAGAAGAATAATCTTCTGTAAGAAGTTTGTAGAGCAGCAAGAGAAAGTCATGTGAGTGTAATACATGAGATTTTTTACAATGTTCTCCACTCCTTTCCACCAACTATTTTTGTTTGTCATACTCCTTTGTTTATTCACACATATTTATAAAATTGCTCTCTCCTCCTCTCCTTTGTCAAACATTTAAACCAGACTATTTAAGTGTTATAAATTCCAACAATTACAGAATCAATTAATATATGCATTACATTAATTTGTGTTTCTCTTGATATAGCTGTATAATAAACATTATAATCATATAGATCTCTTTGTTATTTATTTTTATACCTCTTATATAAATTACATTATGTTTTATTTTCCTAAAAAGATTTAAGATAAACAATATTGAATTTAATAATTTCTCTTTTCAATGTTTTGGCATTTTCTGGGTATTCTTGGTTAATTGCAGTTTCAATCTGGTTAATATTACTTGAGAATATTTCTATGTGGTAGAAGTAATTAAAACCATTTTCATCCCATTACATAATATAGAGTTTCCTTAGTTTGATAAATCCCTCCTAGTCACGTGATTTCTCACTGCTTATCAGAAGCAAGCTTTATGGTCTTTAAAGAAATTAATCATGTTTATAAAATGTTGTCCAACGAACAACAGTTTTGTTTGAATGTTTTTAATTTAATAAGTCTTTATATTTAAATGCTTTCTTTTAATATGTATTCTTATATTTTTATAAAATAAATTAAATGATTACCCATTATTATGGCATCTCTAAAATCCAGCAAAGCCCTTTACCATATGTTTTGTATTACGGAGACACTATTGAACTTGACAGTAACTTAATTGTTAATTCTTGGAGACTTGATATAGCTATTTGCTTTGAGTAATTTTTATCAGTGTGGTTTTTTCAGAGATATTTCCTTTTTAAATATGAAGATAAGTATTGGACACCAGAGAACCCATTTCCTGTAGGGATTCACTATCTATTTAAAGATGCTCTGCAAAGCTTGCGTCCCAAACTCCATCTTCTGGCAACATTGGAAGATGCAGAACGTGCAGTACTACAAATGCAGCAAGATCTAGCCCCAGTACTAATGGACCATGCACCTTGGATCTTGCAAGGTAATACAACAAGCCTAACAGTTATTAAATTCATTATTAATGCATATGTGTGAACTTGCAGACTTGATAATAATGCTCTTGCCGAGATTGTAAGTGGCCTTTGGGGAATGTTATCTCCAAATGCTCTGAATGAATAAGCACAAACTTGAAAGATAAAGGAGAAGTCAGAGCATTTGTGCTTGCAAGCAAAAGGAAAAACAAAAAGTTTTACCTCAAATTATATGAATAGCATATATCTTTTCTGCCTATCTATTACTTGTATGAAAATAGCTAAAGCTTCTATTGATCTGCCTTGTCTGGTTAAGTTATTGTAGGGACTGTTTCTTTGAGCTTGACAATTCCTATTGTTTCGTTTGTTGTAAATGAAATGATAAAGATGTCATGTTCCTATTTTCAGAAAAAAACTTAAGTCTGTGTAGAAAGTATATTGTAATACGTAAAAACTGAAGCTAGTAACAATAACATTAATATAACACAAACATTAATATAACAATAAATAAATAATTTGTGACAAAACTTAACATATCTTTTCAATAAATTCAATTAGAAAGACATATTTCTTAATCCAAATTTTATTACATAATCAGCTTCCTCTTTGATGGTGTAATCCAATTTGGATTATGAATCATGTCCTTCTAATTTAATTTATTCAAAAGATAAATGGAGCTTTTTCAAAATTTTGTCAGGTTTAGAAAGGTATCCTGACAGAAAAGAGAAATCTCAACTTCTGGATGCAAAAAAAGAAAAATGAAGACATCAGCTCATAGAAAATGTTGCATTGGAAAACAGATATGGCATATTGCAAAATAAGAAACACCTCCTTTACTGAACAAAAGGCATACTTATGATCACCTTTCATTTTATAGGTAGTCTTATTTTTTTATTTGTTTATTTATACTAAGCAACAATACAATGTTGCTATACATCAGCCCAGGCTGTTATCTTGCCATGTTCATACCCAGGCTTTCCGGTCATCACTTGCTTGAATGAGATAATCTCAAAGGTCGATCAGATCAAATGAGGAACGTTGTTTGTTACTAATATTTTTTTTTACTTTCTCTACATGTACTATGTACATAGTGTATAGAGAGGGGATTACATTCCACCCAAAAATTCTATACCAAGACTTCACCAGAAATACAAATTTTAGTGCCCCCTGCATACAAAAAAAAAGCATTTTTAGAAAAAGGTCCATGTGTGTGTATGAGAACATAACTCAAAAACGAAAAGTCTGTAAAATACTAAACTTATATTTAAGTTTAGTATCTTCTAGGGATGCGACACAAAGATTTTGAGAAAAATCTCCCCCACCCCAAGCTATCCTTTACATGGGAAAAATTGCAAAAATTTTGATTTTCTCAAAAATGGCTCTAAATTTTTATTAGAATACTGTATATCAAAGATATTTATATGGCAAATAAAATGTATATCTTGAATTTTCTGGGAATAGCCTCTGGAGACCTTTTTATTCTAGATGAATTTAGTGAAATTTGTGTAACTGGTAGACCATAAAAAATAGACAAAAACTTACTACACAAAAAATATAGATCTCGTTAAAACACAAAATTTAAATCAAATGTCCTTTTCCTGGGGTTGACCATTTCTTGTTATTTGTTTCAGATTTAAAATACTTAAGCTTTTCTCTCACGGAAATTTGTAAATTCCTAGCCATGCATAGAACTGGATTTCAACCATATGGCAGCAACCAGCTTTTAAAAGATTTGACCGTTGTTTTGACATAGGATATTCCCTTATTTCCCTTTTACTTACAGGAAGCAAGTAATAAGGTCTTGTTTGCTAATTGATATAATGAGGTAGATAGAAGATCAAGCTTTTTAACAATAATTTGTTACAGAGATGTAAAGAAAGTCTTGTGACTGCAACACATCAGATTTTTTTCATTGAAACAGTGCAGTGTTTTATAATGCACTCCAGGCGGACCAGGTGTGGTATTTTTGATGGTGTATACTTGCTGCTAGTTGAGTCATATCTGCAAATTGTAAAGGTGATCTACAATTGACCAGGTTTCACATTTTAGAAGTAATACCTTCTGAAATGAAGCCAGAGCTTTATATTTTTTCTATGTATCTAATGCCAAAGCCAGCACTTCATGGCAAAGGAAAGCTTCTTCATTCAGTCCATCATCACAAGCTTAAGTTTTTGCTTCACTTTATTCATTTGACCCAATGAAGTGAATGCTTCAGGTTTACCAGGGAGAACTATATATATATCTGATTCAGATGAAGAATTTACCAGCCTATTGCTATGGTAGCTCAGTTTAGAGCAGCAGTAGCTTAAACCAAATATCTGTGGTTGATATTCTGGATATGGCATTGAATTTTTCAGTCTGATTCTACCTTTTCAAATGGCTAACATGTTCTGTATGAATGTATCAAACTCTATCATTGATGTATTTTATAAAATACTGTTCTTAATTTTAACCAACTTTTTGTTCTTTTTTTCTTTTTCTTTTTTAATAATTGTTTAAGTCTGAACAAGATTATTTAGACTGCCTCTATGGTTGAGTGGTCAGCAAGCTGACTGCTCACCCAGAGGTCCGGGTTTGATTCCTGGCTGGAGTGAGGAATATTTCTTTAACCAGAATTATTCCCTATCTCCCACAGAGTCTGGAAGCATGACTGTGAGAGTGAATGTGCCTGTGTTTAGTGATATAAAAATGATTAACCTAATTTTCTAAACCTACAGTAATACAAGTTGTTTCACAAGTCAAAGCCCCTGATATGAACGTTGAAATTAAAGGGGGCTAAAAAAAAACAACAAACATAATGTAAACACTTATAAATACCCATTACTTATCTGAATCAGATACAGGGAACATGATGTAACAAAAGTTTAATAAATTAATTACAATTATTACATAGGAGAGGATTAAGGATATTGTATGCAATATAAAATAAACCTTGGACAAACAATTTTTTTCCATAAAGTTAAAAATTAAATCACTAAATTCAACTTTGATATTAAAATAAATACTGAAATCTGTGACCATAGAATGAGACATAACAATTTTTAATTAATAATGCCAAATTCTATAATATACTGCATTCTCTCAGTATTAAACATGGCTTCAGATGAGAATGATTTGTTACCAAATTAAATAAAAACTATACAAAAGCTGCATACATTTAGAAATAAATTAAAGCAATATTTTTTTATGTTTACACTTAAATTGCTTGTTACATATTACTCCAAATAAAACTCTGCTACAGTAGAATAGTACTTGCATGAGTCAAAATTGTATTACTGCAAATGTATTCTTTAAACCTTATTCATGTACCAATAACACCATACACCAAAATTGTTTGTGTGTTGCATTGGATACAGCTCTAATTCATTAAGGGTAAATTATGAAATATATGCAGAGTTTAAATTGATTTATTCATTCTGATGTTTAGGTAGTAAAGAAGAAGAGGAAGCAGCACCAACAAATGTGCCATCAGGATCAGACCTGAGCACAATCTTAGAAGCTCCTAGTGAAGCTGACGATGAATCAATAGCTGATCCTACAGATGCTGAAACAGAAACCGAAGAATCAATTTCTCATGAAGGAAGTCCTGAGAAGAAACTGGGAGAAAAAAGAGGTACTAGAGGAAATATAACAACAGAATTTGTGTTGAATTGAATGCATTTATTATTGTTGATGATTGACATCCCTGCTGATATGCAGCTGTCTCAGTACCTTGTTGCCATATTTCCTTGATGTCCATCTGCACTCCCAGAGCATCTTCTTCCAGTTCCTCTTCACTGATAATTTCATCAAAATCACTTTCATACCTTTACTGGAATTGCTGCTGTTACTTAAGTTTATAATCACACATTCCACTGCTTCTTTTAAAATGCCTTCTTCTGTCCATGCCATTTTCTATCACACTTCTCATACGTTGAATTACTTTTTCCCATTTCTCAGTACTTACCTCATATATTCCTTTCAACTTTAGGTCCTGTTATTGTACAGAAGTTAAAGTTTTATTATTTCAGCTAACGTTTCATGCCTATTAGACATTTCAAATCACAATGTCACTCGTGGTGGTTCAGGGATAAGAAAAAGAGCAATGTCTGCAAGATATAAAAGGTAGCAACGATTATTGTAAATCCTTTCAGAATCATTGTGTATAGCACAACCAAACTTTTCACAGAATTAAATCAAACAGTTTGATCAGTTCATGCATGTATAAACTTCCACTAAGCCCTTAGGTGTTGTAACACCAATAGCATCATGTCTCTGACAGTAATGCTTCATACAGTTTGATTGGTCAGCAATCTGACAAACCCCTGCCAGTTAATGACACACCCCACACGTGTCAATCACAGTGAAAATTCTCACTGACCTTACTATACATTTGATTGTAAAATTGTTATTCTATTTTGTGTTTGAAACAAGATTGTAAATGTACAGATGTCTTCAGCATTCACATTAGAGCAGTAATGTATGAGCCAATGGTAGAAACACTTCTAACAAATTTGATGCTCTTTATGGCTAGTTTTACCAACTGATGTTAAAAATAGTATTTAAATCTTGTTTGTTAACATAATGTTAAAACTCTGCATTTCAACAAGCTTTTACAGCAATTTTATTAGTTAACACTTCACAGTAATTTTATTAGCTACCTTGTTTACATCAAAGACAACTGCAAGCAATAGTTTTTGAAGTGGTGGTGACTGAATTACAAGGCTCTGAGCTGCTCTGATGCACTTCTGTCAACACATTGCACTGCTCTCTTGTCAATAGTTACGTAAATTTAGTTGATATGTGGTTTTCCTAATTGGTGTTAGAATCACAGTGTTAAATGAAAAATCTACGTGTAGAGCTCCTAGGTTTAACTGTTTGAAAAGCAGTTAATTATAGATCTGGTTACTAAGTATGAACTATTAAATGCAAAAAGCTGACAGACTTTAATTAAAGGAGAATAATGCAACCTAGGAGAAAATCTGTGAGGAATATAATTGCAATTCATACACTTCTTCCAGGTCCAGCAAGCAACTGTCACAATCTTATGCTAACATAAAATGCACCACCAAAAAGGCTAGATCTGAAAAGCATTAAGAATAGCTTAAAACTAGTGGTGAACACTACAGCAAAACTAAAGAGAAAGAAAGTGTGTCATCAATGAATGAGATCAAGCAGATGCCAACAAAATTACTCTGTACTTCTTAAACCTTCCTTATAAATCCAAAACAGGTTTTGAAATACCACTTACTTTTAATTGAAAAATTGCCAGCAGCATAACCTTTCTCGTTTGTTCTGCAATAGCTTTGATAATCATAAGTTCAAAGTCATCATTTTGAAGTCTCATTATTGGTTGCGAATGTCAGAAAATGTCTAAATAATACTGAATGTGACTATGTGCTCATTTGAGTTGTAACCACCGCTTTCTCATGCTTAAGAAAATGTGCTTGTTGAATATTTTTGTGCATTAGGAATGTGGGTCGGACAGATATCTTCAGATAGTAAGACAATATTCAAAGAACTATCAATACTACCTGTACCATACAAGTTAACCTGTTATATACATGTAAATGTGGATCTCTTTAAAAGGAATGATCAAAATACAAGAGCATGATGTAGTCAATCATAATCACCCTCCATGGTCTAGGGGTAACATGCTAGCCTCTGGTTCCCAAGGTCACAGGTTCAAGTCTGGCAGAGGGTGGTGGATTTTTTTCGGGTGTAAAAATCCTTAGCAGGCTTCCTTTGGAAGAGAAGTACAGCCATTAGTCCTGTGTTATAGATTTATGGCACATAAAAGAACCTCAAGCCTGATAAAGAGGCATCCCAGCAAAATTAAGTGGTCTTTCACGCCCAATATATCTTCCAAATAATGCTAATGAACTCAATCACAACAAATTTAAGACACCTGTGAAGAACGTTTTCCTAGTAATTTATCATTTTCTGTCAAAGGTTATATGAATATAAAATTTTAACTCAAGGGACTATAATTTACTGTGTACATGTATGTAATTTATTGTGAATATGTTTATAATTTATGTGCATATAAAATACAAATATTGTAAAGAATTAATTGTGTTTTGACGATGCATTAGAAGTGCTGATGTTCTCTAGACTGATAATAAATCTAATCTAAAATGAAATGACCCAAATGTAATTTATAAGCAATAATAAGCAAAACATTAGATGTAGCATTAATTACCTTCTGCCTGCAAGTTAAAGAAATGTAAATGTTTTTCAGGTGATGAGGAAGAAGATGAAGACCGTGAGGCTCATTCAGATTTTGAAGATGGAGATGGAGATGGAGATGGAGACTGGGAAGAAACATCTCCTCTTCAACAGAGCCAGGTAGCACTTGAGCCTTATTACCTTCATTTCACCATGATAAGAATATACAAGCAACAGATGTTCTGTGTTTTGGCTTGAATACTGACCACATGTAGCACAACTAGGTTTAATTGTGACTATTTGTAAGATAGTTCCGAATGGCTTGTAAAATTATCACTCTTATGGTACTAATTGGGAAGTTCTATTGCTCCATAATTAAAGAAGTCCTATGTATGAAATTTTTATGATTTTCTCTGTTTCTCTTTTACAAACTATTCTTAGAAAAACTTGTTCCTTTACTCATATTTTTCTTCTTTTATTTAATATTTTTTAATTTTATTTTTATATTTATTTTATTTATGTATTTATATTTTAATGTCCTTTAACCTAGTTGGTCATATCGGATGATGAATGAAATTGGTGAAATGATGCTCAAATGATCTCAGGGTCCATGGACCTTAAAGTTACTTGATATTCGCCTTCTCAGGATAAAGGAAAACCCTGAGAAAAACCTTTTCCGGGTAAACTCATCCAAGCGAGATTCAAACTCACAACCTTTTGAATGTGAGGCAGACATGCTACCACCACACTACCCAGGCGAGCTAAATTTATTTCTTTATTCTTTTAATTTATTTTATGTTTTATTTATTTATTTTTTGTTACCTGGTGGATAAAATTGGATGATGAATGAAATGGGTAAAATGATGCTCTAATACACCTGGGGTCCATAGAGCTTAGACATTTGTCTTCTCACGATAAGAAGAAAACCCAGAAATAAAAGCTTATCCGGGTAACTCAGCCTAACCAAGATTCAAACTCCGGACTTCTTGAATATAATACACAATACAGAGGTGGGTATTTAATTCTTGTTAATCAAGATAGACATTCATTAATTTTAGTGGGTTCAATAAAACTGTAAAAACTAATTAAATTTATATTTGATTCACACCTATAAATGATTGTGCGCACTTCAAAGCTTATGATACTGGTAGTGCTTATTTTGTATTTGTTGTGGTTTTTTGCATTTCTACTTTAAGACTTTTTAGTATAATTGCACCACACTCTACTTATGACTTATGTAACAGTCAAGTGTTTTTGTGTCTCATGTTTTATTATAATTATTATTTGTGTAACAAACCTGTACCTGTGACCGTGCATTTTTGCTTCATTGCACAATTCTGTCACTTTTTGATCACTTTTTTTTCACTGTCTCACGCCATGGTATCCATGGTGAATTTGGCATTGTAAATTAGAAATTTAAACTGGGCTGACTGTAGCACTCCCTTCATTAGGAGTGAGAGAGGAGAGGCAAATAGTAAAGGGAAAGAAATGAATTTCAGGGGTGAAAGTGGAATTAGAGTTTATACTTGAATTAACATTACTTCCGAATCCATGCCAGTTGCTTTCCACCATGCAACCTGCTGCACCATGTGCAAAACATGCATTGTTGTTGGTCCATCAGTGGAATGCAATAGAGATAAACAAAGATAAAACTTTGTGAGAGTTACCTAACAATGGATAAATATAAACATAATAAAATTGTGTTTTGATAAAGTAATTTTGATATAACATTCTGGACAGCAAAAATCTCTGTTAACAATATCAAAAGATATGGTGCACAGCATACCAGTAAACTTCAGATGATGTTTATTTTTCATGCTGTGTGAGAACAGGCATACATACCATTCTATTTTATTACCTTTATAAATGCTGCCACATGATAATTCAAATGTTTATGTTATATCTAATAGAGCAAAGCTTTAAAGTTTATTTTTTCTGCTTTCTTTTTCTTAGATTTCTACAATTTCAAAACCATTATAAACCATCTTTTAATATCATTGTAAAACTTTCAAGGCAGGGGCTACAGTATTTCCTTCATCATCAAGTGTATTACCATATTTAATCTGAGTTGACCTATATTTTTATTTTAACTTGTTTGATAAGACAAACGTTGCATTTTAAACCTGTGATTTTTTAATAAAATGAATTCCTATAATACTTGTATATTAAACAGATATTCATTATTTTAGATACTCTGAAAATAACTGAAGATTGTAAACTATAGTTCCATATTGTATTTATTCCTGGGATCAGACATTGTCACTCATGCAAGAAATGCAGCAGAGATTTTTAAAGTCTAAAATAATTAATACAATATCTGTTGTTCAGTATAATTGCAGGTTTATACTTGGAAAATTACCAATAGGAGGGTGTAATTCACATGTTACAGTTCACCAATTGTATGTTTAAACTTTATAATAACTCGCTATAGTACAACAATATCAGAATATTGCTAAAGCAAGCAAAACATTGTCATCTGATTGCCTCTGTGGCAATACTACCTATTAGCTGCAGCCCTCTGTGGAGAGGGCTTAAAAGGCAAACGTCTATTTCAAATCAAATCCTGTCATCATGACCACAAGCAGAATGATCAGATGGACAAGTAATACAAAAGTGAGCAAAGAAATAGAAATACATTACTGTGGTACGTGCAATAGTAAAGAGTAAATGAAGTGATATGATTGTTACACATCAAATTCATTTTTACTTTCTCTAAACGTACTGTGTACATAGTGTATAGAGAAGGTATTGCACTCCATTTAAGAATTCAATACTGAGATTTCACTGGAAATATATGTTTTAGGGTCCCCTGTATCCATAAAAAGCATTTTCAGAAAAAGGCCTGTATGTGACTGACTTAAAATAATTCAAAAACAAAAAGTCGGAAAAATACCAAGCTTGGTATTTAAGTTTAGTATCTTCCAGGGATGCGACACAAAGATTTTGAGAAAAATCCCCCCACCCCAAACTACCCTTTACATGAAACTGTTTTCGAAAATTTTGATTTTCTCAAAATTGGCTCTAATGATTTTTATGAAAATATTGTATATTAAAGATATTTACTTGACAAATAAAATGTATATCTTGAATTTTCTGTGAAAAGCCTCTGAAGACTACTTTATTCTGGATGAATTTAATGAAATTTTGTATAACTGCTAAACCGTTAGAGATGGGCAAAAGCTTACCACACAAAAAATGTACAGCACGTTAAAACACACAATTTATGTTTATACATTTTTTTCGTGGAGTTGATCGTTTTTGAGATATTCTTTGTTATTGGTTTAAGCTTTAAAAAACATACTTTTCTCACACAGGAATTTGTTAACTCCTGTCCGTACAAACAAAGGAACTTCAGTCACATAGCAACCAGCTTTTGATTATCTCTCTAGCCTATGGTACTCCCTTATTTCGCTTCTACTTACAAGGAAGCAAGTAATAAGACTATTTCTGCTAATTTTTTGTCAATTAGCAGAAATAAATAGAAGCATAAGCTTTTTAACAGTAATTTGTAGTGGAGATGTAGAGAAAGTCATGTAAATAGAACACATCAGATTTTTCCTTCAAGTTTGATGAAAGCTTTGTGTTGTGCAGGGTGATGATGCTAAACTGCAAGCAGCACTGCCACAAGGTCCCACCCATGTAGAATGCCAGGAGGATGAGGAGTTCTTATCAGCATTTGACAGAATGGTATCAGAGAACATTCAGGACCGCATGAGGGAAACAGTGAAACCTCAGCAGGTGGATATCTCAGTTCCACTTCACGTCAAGAGCAGTACTAAGAAAACTTACGGTAAGTCTTGGCTCTAATTCCCTGCAACAAAGCACACATTACTGTTACTTTGTCTGACCTCTATATCTGTATAGAAAGCTAACTGATTGGTACAGTGTTGATAGAAGTGTGCAATTAACAATACCTTTTTTGAAATACTTGATATGTAAGTTAATCATTCTGAACACACATTTAGTAATGTAAGCTAAATTTACAATTCATTTATAAATTGCTATGCCAGCAAGCACTGTAAGTACTTGTAGTAAGTGTTTGAGAGGTCATTAATACTTACAGTATAATTAGGAAATTATGTAACACTCAAGACATGTGCTACTTCAAGTAAAGAATCTATTGCAAAATTCATTAACAAAAGAGTGTATAAGATGGCTTTGTCCATATAATTTAGATGTAGTCTTTCATTTGTTCACATCGAGAATTCATTTTTTCTTAATGTTCAATAAAATACTGAAAAGTAATATGACTATAGAAAAAAATAGAAACTGAGACCAAAAAGAAACTAAGCTGAGAATGCAATATACCAATTTATTGTGAAACTAGTCCTTGGATTCCAAAAGATAAGTGAAGATTTGTTACACTTATTAATTATTATATTAATATTTGTGTTACTTCACTGTAACTAGCCTTTTTTTTTACATTTATAAATTGAAAAATAATTTTGATTTTTTATAATTATTATTATTATTACTACTATTTTTTTTTTTTTTTTTATTATTATTATTATTACAGATTTTTCAAGTATTTTAAAAAGTAATTGGCTAACCACGAAGTGTAAGTTACTTATCAGATCTTGAGTGCTTGGGAAAACTTGGCCCTGTGGGCCTTGTAATCCCAATATCATTCTCAACCTGATAAGTATAACTTACAGGTTTTAGTATGCAATATACTATTGTGTATGTATAATAGGCTCTTGATTATCTGCAGGCAGATTAATCACTTTGTGGATTATTTGCAGACAGGTTAACCATGACTGAAGAATTCAATGTCATAGATGGGATTTGAACCACTGATTTCCCAGTCTCCATCCAGTTGCTCTTACAACTGAGCTACTATGGCAACATGCTGCACAACATTAAATCTCCCAGATGACTTGCATTTTTTCTGATAAACCACTTGGGAGATCTCGGTTCTGGAATTAAATTTTTAGTGTGGCCACCTTTCCAACTCCTATCCTATACAGGACTTTTATTAAGGGAGGGGGGAATAAACACTGATTGCCCTAATAGTTGGTTAAATTATGAACACTTAAAGTTAGTCATCTCAAAATAATTTGAGATTTTGTGGTTTACTGGAAAAATGTAAATTAGTTGGAGAATTTAATGTGTTAGAGCAACTACGGAGACCAGAAGATCTGTAGTTAAAATTCCATTTATGGCATTGAGTTTTTCATTGTGACTGTAGCTATCTTATTTTTTTATTACTATATTTTTTTATTACTATATTTATTTTTTTCATTACCAACTTGTATAGTTTGTATTCCAAAGAAGTATCTATATCTCTCAAAGTATTTCAGTGGACTGTATTTGCTAAGGACTGCACAGTACCTCTCACCAAGTAAGCTTTCTATTTTATGGCACTTTATTGTTCTCTGTTTAACTTTCAAACATGAATACCTTGGCCAGAATATGTAAAGGAACGGAAATATGTGACCTCAACTTCTGCATTAAGGGTAGATATCAAATAAAATTTTGTATGATTAAAAGAATCAAGATACTGGAAGTGGTACACAGTGAAGCATAATAACACACATTGGAAAAATGAGTCGAATTTACACTTGATTTGCTTCACTAAGTAATTAATTACCTGGACATGTTTCGAAGGCGTATGTTGCCTACATCATCAACAGATTTCGACTGGCCAGCCTGTTGTTGGTATTTTTTGTGGACTCTTCTCCTTTCTCTGGTGGCTGATAGATGAACTTGTAGAGCGGGTTGTCATCGGCGGGAATTCCGAAATTCATTAGGCTATGTTTTTGCTTTAAAATAAAGATCTTCTCCCATATGTTTAATTCTAGCGGTCGCTGTACTGATTTTAACAAGTGGACAAGTGGTATGGTTCTGACTAAGGATATGAAAGCTGAAAGGTTTGAGAGGAGGAATGAAGCATGGACTCTGTCAATTTATAGGGAGGAGGAGGATGAACTGTACATAATATTCAAATGTAAAGGGACAAATGAGTGGAGAGAGTAGAGCTGATTAAACAGAAGTGGTTAGGGACAGATAATGAGGTAGGGATAAAGAAGATATTCAAGGACCAAGGGCAGCTAAGAGAATGATGGGAATTCTTATGGAAATTTAAGATGAAATGGATAAATTAGTGAGAGTACATTGTGAACTAATTTTATTGTGCAGGTAATATAGTAATTAGTGTATATGTAAAATGGAGGTTGGTGGCCTACTTGGATAAAAGCCTGGGCCACAAGAGGTTGCTATCATTGTATCAAACTTAGCACTCAAATTATTATTATTATTATTATTATTATTATTATTATTATTATTATTATTATTATTATTATAATTATTATTATTACTACTACTGTATATGTACCTACTTTGTACGATATACAAAGTAGAGAAAGTAAAAACTCGATAAAATTATATGTGAATGCTGAGAGCCAACATGGCTTTTGTTCCGAGAAGGTTGAAATGTAAAGAAAATACTTATTCTAATTACTCAACTTTATTGAAATTTATAACATACGTGTTATCATGTTACAGCGTGAAACATATTCAAAGTTTGCTAACTTCATATACCCAAGGTCGTGGGTTCAAACCTGGCAGAGGGCAATGGATTTTTTTCAGGCGTAAAAATCCTTAGCATGGCTTCCTTCGGAAGGGAAGTAAAGCTGTTGGTCCTGTGTCGTAGAATTATGGCATGTAAAAGAACCTCAAGCCTGATAGAGAGGTCTCTGAGCAAAATTAAGCAGTCTTTCATGCCCAATAAAGAATGGGACGCTGAGAACCACAGCAGTTAAAGAGCATCCATAAATAACATGCCTTTTTCTTTTTTATTCAAAGTTTATTAAGCCATTAAGATAAGTAAAGAAGAATATTCTTCTCTAAGCAAGAGTTATTTTTTTGGTAGTTTAACATCCTTTAACCTGGTTTGGTCATATCGGACGATGAATGAAATTGATGATATGATGCTCAAAAGATCTCGGGGTCCATGGAGCTTATGTTACTCGACATTTGTCTTCTTAGGATAAGGGAAAACCCTGAAAAAAAACCTTATCCGGGTAACTCACCCTAAGTGAGATTCGAACTCAACCTATTGAATGTGAGGCAGACACGCTACCACCACACTACCCAGGTGGGCTAATATTGTTTTAAAAACACCTAATACTTAAAATGGATTAGCAATGATGCTTGCTAAATAGATAGTGCTGATTGAGACATCTTCTACAAAATGGTGAGTTGAATACTAATTTCTGCATTAAAACCATTTTAATAGTATAAATATACCTTACATTAGTACATCCTACAGGACTATGACAAATTTTGGATTGTTCTGCTTTATCAGCAGTAATGTTCCTCTCCATTACAGCATTATTATATCACTAAACTTTTTTGGTACATTGTGAATGATAAAACATCTAAATATCTTTGACTGTTACAGAGCAACTTCAAGAAACACAAATAGAAGAAAAATCTACTATGAATTTTGTGCTCATGTTGAGGAAAGGTCACAAACAGCAGTACAAGAGCTTGGCTGTTCCTTTGAACTCTGAACTTGCATTGAAGCTTAAGAACAGGGAAGAGGTCAGTATACTAGTACTTTCATGTTCCATTATCTGCACAAAATAGTTTCTTGGCTATAAGTTAGGAATGACCAACAGGATCAGGTGTCTCAGGCAATTGCATCTTGAGATTTACTTTCAAGGAGATCCTGGAATCAATAGTTACCCTAAACATGTTTTTTCCCAGGTCAGAAGGTGAATGCTGAATTTTTTTTTCATTTGTAGAGCTCCCTTTAACTTCAATGGTCACACCAGGGACTTTGACTTGTAAAACAATTCATATTAACCGTAGGCTAAGGACGTTAGGTTAAATCATTTTTATATCATTAAACACACGCTTATTCAGTCTCGCATTCATACTTCCAGACTCTGTGGGGTGTAAGGAATAATTCTGTTAAAGAAAAATTCCCTGCCTCAGATAGGAGTCGGATCCGGGACCTCCGAGTGAGAAGTCAGCTCAGTGTATATTTTCTTGTCCCTCATTTCATTTCATATTTTAAGGTAGAAAGCTTAACTCAATTGATTTTTTTTTGGTAGTGTTTAATGCCTGCTTTAACTACTTATGGCACCGCAGGCAGTGACACTGATGATACATGAATGATGATGGAGCACTGGTGGAATGTGATGGCAGGGAAACCGGAGTACCCAGAGAAAACCCACCCCAGCGCCGCTCTGTCCACAACAAATCTCACATGCGGTTGCATGGGATCGAACCCCAGCCGTCTAGGTGAGAGGCAAGTGGTCTGACTACTCGGCCATGGCGCGGCCACTCAATTGATGGCAGCATATATGATGTTGTGCTTTGACAATAGAGCTGTTATCTTCCCATGCATGTTACCTTCTGTCTGAACCTGTCTATGCAAATAGGAGGGCATCAAAGGGATGACTGAGGATATTCAGTCTAGAAATGTTAGGGATTTCAAGGCACTGGTCCTGCTGCCATCAGATCTGACTGTCTGTTGTACTCTGACCTCAATTCTTCTTTCCGGATGTTTAGTAAGGGCAGTAAGACCACATGCTGATATTGTCCTCCAATTCTAATCCATAAACCAAGTTACGAACAAAAGGTCACTATTTGGATTCAGAAATTACCATATTAGCTAAAATGTATACTTTGTTTTTTATGTTAAAATGTACTTTTAAAAACCATAGTCACCTTATATGTACAACCAAATTTTACAAGGCCTACTGACTTGAACAGTGGAAGTCAATTGCACATCATAGCTGAGCTCAAGGTCATGAATGAGCAGAATTTCTTGAGCTTTGATGGTTACTTCTGAACATGATCTACTGTTGTCTGTCCTTAAGGTTTTAAGGAGAACAAACTTAAAATTATGGGTTTTGCGCAAGGCAAAATTAGTAGTAATTGTCAGGCTGTGATGAGGTTCGAGGTTTCCAGGAGTAGTGTATGAGGGCATTTCAATAAGCACCCTGTTAAGAATGAAGAAGCTATTTGTTTTTCAAACACAAATTATTTATTTCTCATCATATTTCCCCTTTCCCACATTCCTGCCATTTTTTTAACCCCTCCAAAAACTAGAATTGTCAAGCTCTGCAAGTAAGCTTGTGTCTAGATGATTCATTTGATCTAAATTTTGTTCCCGCGAGCTGTTTCTTCATGTTTGCGAACATTGTGAAGTCTATCAAGAGTACAAGACTTGGATGAGCAGGACATATAGAAATGTCATGGTGGTGGTGGCAATGGCAGTGGTGGTGGTAGTATAAGGGTGCTCAATTCCTAGGTCATAAACATCTTTATAAAATAAATTGTGGCACAAGCCAGAGATTAAAAATCAATGTAGAAATAAAGCATAAATAAAATAAGAGCCAATATTAGATATAAAACCCAGTCTAGTTCAAACTGCCCATGACTGAAACCTTAGATAAATCTAAAAGGCTATTAAAAACAATGAATGACAAACTAAATCCTCAATGCTAAAAGTCACATGTGTTAAAAATTTATAAACCTCAGCTAGTGTTTCATGATCATGTCAGGATAAATAAAAATCAAAACAAAACTGGATTCTTATTGCAAAAGGCACATTAGTTAAAACATTTTAAATTCTATCCACTGCTCTGGTATCATCTGCAAGGACCTCTGGAAGACTGGCCCCCAGTTGCAGACTTGCTCAAATATGTACTTGAGGAGCATATACTAGCAGTACATGACAGATCAGTGTAGAAAGGAGTGAGGAAAATAAACTTAAGTTTTATTTATGGACTGACTTTAACTGCTGTGGTTCTCAGCATTCTATTCTATATTGGGTGTGTGAAAGACCCTTTAATTTTGCTCAGAGACCTCTTTATCGGCTTGAGGTTCTTTTACGAGTTGTAAATCTATGGCACATCGCCAAAGGATTTTACTTCCCTTCTGAAGGAAGCCATGCAAAGGATTTTTATGTCTGAAAAAATCCAACTTCCGCCATCGGATTTGAACTCACAACCTTGGGAACCAGACTAGCATATTACCCCTAGACCATAGAGAGTGACAAGGAGTTAGGAGGGATCCTTATTAAAAGGAATGGAAAGGGAAACCATAGGAAGAAGGTGTGTGGGAGGACCAAGAAAGAAATTGATACAGAGAATAGAGGAGGATATGAAGGAGAAAAGTGAATGATAAAAGAGAATGAGCGCCGATGTTGAGGCAGGCTCTTGCTCTTCAAGTCTATATCACCAGGGAGTGAGTGAGGACATTCTAATTGCATTCATTGTTTAGGTAGCTTTCATTTTGAAAAACCTTACAAAAATTCAAAGTTCTTTTATTTGTGAGGCTGCCTTATATTCTAACCAATACATTAACCACTTCATCTGCATAGACATATTGTGCTCTTGCTAATCTCTTTTGTACCACTGTCTAACTGATATTTTTTTACATACTGTTCTGTAAGATACTACTATACTTTTGTACCATCCGGTAATAGAATTATCAACTAAGTGCTTTGTGTAATGCAACTATCATATTTTTCAGATAAGATTTTTATTCCAACCATCCATACTGAAAATTACAGCTTGTCATGTATTCACAGTATATATTTCCTGGATAGTGAGGAGAAAGAAATAAGCTTTAGACTTTGAGGCAAATGAGATCTCATCCCTAAATTAAATGGTTTAACAACAGGACTGGAATTTCGTTATATAATGAGTGGTTTGGCAGCAGATTTCCATGTAAAAAGAGATGAATAATATTGTGTTTTTACTTTGCCCACTTCATAATTTTCATACACATCCATGACAATGTGTTTTCAATTATATCTGATTAATCACTATAGTTATGGTCTAAAAATCATATCCATTGTAGCTATATGCAAACCTGGAAAAAGAAAATTGCTGACATCCATTATCATGTTATCACCATCTCAATATATGAGAATACCCTCCTCTATTTTCAGCATCAGTTTCTTTCTTGGTATTTGCACACACCTTCCTCGTTCTATATCTTTATAATAAGGATCCCTCTTTGCTCCTTTCTGTATATCCTGCTCATCCAAGACTTGCACTCTTGATAGGCCTCACGATTTGAGGGTCATCTAGAAGTTTAAATTCTTTATTAGTTCTACTTTTATTCTCCTCATTTTCATGCAGAAAGTATTCCCTATATACTGTAAAGTCCTAGTTTTATTTCTCCTGCTCTTTTAAAAATTAACCACTTCAGTAGGGCAAGTATTGTATTCCACCGAACATTTTTATAGACATTTTGCCATAAAGTGGCAGCTTTAACTTCACTTGACTTTTCCTTAAAAATAACTGACGATCAGAAGACATCTTGGGTTTTCTGAATAGCCTCTGAAGTTATCCACAGTTTATGGTCATGTGAATGTAACATAAAGTAGTGGCATTAATTCTGGTCACTGTTTGGTTAAATTAACTTTAAGATTACAATACTCCATTAAACCCTTATTTAGGATTATTCTTATCTTACAAATAATAGCCAGAAATGTTAGTATAATACATTACTGAACCTTTACAATAAATTGGAGCCCTTAATGGGCTAATTTGGGTCAAATTTTGAAAGTACGTTATTTTAAAATTAGATTTTTTGTGCATGCAATAATAGAAGAGCTCAAAAAGTTGGAGAAATCTATTAATTTTGGGGATTATGACACTTCAACACCATAATCTTAAATATTCAAGATTTCCACAACTTCGAGCCCCCTGTTATAAGAAAGCAATAATTCATTGTATTTCATATTGGGTGCAGTATAAACTGAAAAATATTATTATCTCATATAATAGGGGGCTCAAAATTGGGGAAATGTTGTATATTTAAGATTATAGTGTTTGTGCTGATGTTGATGGTATAGAAATGTCGTAATCCTAAAATTACTAGATTTCCTTAAATTTTGAGTTCCTTTATATAATATGAGAGCAATAATACCAGTTTTCGTGCTAAATAAAATGTGTGTGTATATATTTATAAAATAATATATTTTCAAAGGTAGGGCCAAATTGGCCCATTAAGGGTTAAATAAGTTGCATTTTATGGTAAAATGTTCAATTATGGCTATAGTTTGTCAGATAAGAATAACCCTGAATAAGAGTTTAATCCAATATTGTAATCTGATGGTTAATTTAACCAAGATGTGACCAGAATTAATGCTAGTACTGTACATTTAGTTAATATGGTACATACATCATATCAAATAAAAAGAAGTATTTTAGGCAGTGAAGCGCCATAATTTAAATGTAATGAGTCACCTTTTTACACTTTTGCTCCAACTTTGCAGGGTACTTTAACCCTATTCCTGGAGTTGAAGATAGGGTTAAAGTATCCTGAAACTGGTATTCCCAAACAAAGGCAAAGTTGGAGCAAAAAGTGTAAAAAGGTGAATCATTACATTTAAAAAATGGTACATATAATTCATTCTCCATATTGTAAAATAGCTTTTCTCCCTCTAGTCTTAGTATGCTAAGAGGAGAAATAAAGATGATACAGATATTACTGCAGAAATACAATGGGGGAGAGTTTAACTAAAAACTACAAACAAATGAACAGTTTTGTGAGTTTCAGACAGTGCACACTTGTTCAAGCATATTGACAACAAAGTCATGTTGCTTAGTAAAATGTGCAAAATTAAATTCATCTTTTTGTAGTCAATAACCAATTACATTTTGGACATATTACTGCAAAGGGTGTACATTCTACAAAGTAGTATGTATAAAAATTATAACATTACCTCCAAAATAATGTAATTTAAGTTGGAAAGTACCAATGATAGATGGTGAAACATCCAGTGGTTCATGAGATAAGTGTTGTAAGCACTTGCAGAAAAGGAGAAAAAGAAGAAGTAATATAAGATAAACACATGTGCAGAAATACAGGTAGAGGGAAACAATCACAAACAAGTTATAATCAATAAAAATGCAGCTATGCATGCTTCACTTAGATAGCACATTTGTTCAAGTGTCATTGACATGAAAGTCATGTTGCTTAGTAAAATGTGCAAAATTAAATTCATTCTATTGCCAGTTATTTTATCCAATTAGATATTGGAAATGCCACTGTAAAGGATGTACACAATATAAAAATAATCACCTAGGCTTCCTAATTAAAGTCATAATTATGTCAAGAGTAATGAAATATTTCTTTAGTTGGAAACTGTTAGGAAAGTATTGAATTGTTCATGGTGATTCTCCATATTAAAACTTGCAAACAGGTAAGGACATTTCCTTTTACATAAAATTTAAATTCATAGACAAGCTGCCATAGCTCACCAGAGAACTGCAAAATAGAACCGGAAATAAAAATGGTCAAACATGTAAAAAATCTTTGAAATTAAACCTCTGTGAAAATATTTTTACCAACAAGTACAAAGCAAATCTCATGAACTTTGAGTCTTGCTACAATGGTCTTCCACTACATAAAGCTCTTCCTAATTGTTTATATGTTAACTTAACAATAATTGAACTTCCTTGTTAGTGATGTAGATTTCTAGTTTCGATTGTTTGCTTTGCATTGCGTTTGTTTTCATATATTTTTTACTTACAATGCTAGTTTACAGCAAAAGTGGTATACTAATATTAGAGCATGATTTCTGAAAACTAAAGTTAAGAGTAGTTTAATCACAGGTGGTTAAGTAAACAGATAAATCTGTTGAATTATTCGGTACCACTTTGTCTACTCTTAGTACAAAAGTCATTCCAAAAGTTTTTAGCAGCAACCACAGATATTTTACAATTGAATTAAAACTTTTACAATTTTTCAGCGTACTCTCCATTATGACGAATACACTTAAGATGAATCCACTTCTGCGTCTGTTTAAATGCATCTGACCAGGCTGCTTTTGGAAGATCGCTCACAGCCTCTGTGTAAGCCCCTTCATGTAATAACAATGGCCAGAATAATTACTGCAACATATAGCAATGCATTTAAAGAAAAATTTGCATCACTAGCAAAATGAAAAAGATGGGTAAAATCTGTATAATGAAACATCTAAAATTTCTACACTACCAAGAAAATTTTCAGTAGCAACTTTTAGATTACTAACAGTCATGACGGCCTTAACAAACACCTACATAAGATTGGTATTGCTGAATCTCCCATATGTCCATCCTGCGAACTCTGAGAAGAAATGGAGCAAGACCATATAGTTCATTGCCCAGTCTTCAAACTTAATACTACCCTTTCACTAAAATATTGGAATGCAAGAAAGCAAATGGCTTCATTGCCAAATGATAAACATTAGAAACCAACCAACTATAAAACATGGCAGCTCCATTGCATCTGTCTGTCTGCATAACATTAAGTGTGTTTCCTTCATTCTTGCAAAAGCAAAACACCAGCCATATTGTTTCATTGTAAAACATGATTACACCTTTAAAATATCCCTCTTTCAAATGAAGCACTCACATTGCTATCACTGCAATGGTTTAACTGCTGCTAAAAATATTTGGAGTGACCCTTGTATTATGTGTTAGAACTTTAGGATGTAAGACAAAATATGGGAATAAGACATACCACATGTTGGAAAGCTAATGATCCCCAAGCTGCAGGATGTATCCTACTTATATGCTGTATGGAGGAATTCTTCTTGCAGATGCTTCTAGATCCCAGATTCTCTCTATGTGGTGCTATCATGTACTTTGCAGAGTGAAACATTAAGCTTTGTGTACTTTGAGCTTAAGAGTGAAACAGATATAGAAGAATTGCAGTTTGGTGTATTTAATTCAAAGCACATTTGTTCAAGTGTCATAGATGTCAAAGTCATGCTGCTTAGTAAAATGTGCAAAATAAATTCATCCTATTGTAGCCCATATCCAGTTGTGTATTGGACGTGCCATGTAAAGGATGTACACTAATGTGCATAAAAAGTGACTCATTTCCCAGATGGCAGTAGTGTTTTCCTCTTCATGAGGTTTCCATCTTCATGTAACCAATTTTTGACTCCACTCAGGCAGTATCAGATCTCTATGTGAATGGGCTGAAAAACAATTCAGGGACACAAAGACAAACCAGTGAATAATGTTATTGTTAGTCACAATGGGTGGTTTGGATACGCCCTCCATAAATCATTTTTGGTGCACATGCAAAGGCTATATCACGTACAATATAATTCAGTTTTGTAGAGGGAGGGGGGAAGAATTACTTGTCAATGTCATTAAACTGGATGACAGCTACAACATTTGTATGAGAGCTTTAATCAGCAATATGAACTCAAAGATTAAAGCTTTTGCTGCTATCAAATGGCAATAGCAAACCAACATTAAAAATGTAATTGTTGCATGAAAAATAAAATCTGATGTGTTCCATTCACATAACTTTCTCTAGCTGTTCCATATGCAAACTATTCATACAAAAGCTCATTGTTTAATTCACATCATGCTAATCTAGATGAACATTAGCAGAATTGGTCTTATTACATGCTTCATTGTAAGTAGAAGGGAAATAGGGGAAAACATTAGACCAAAGTAACAGTCAACAGTCTTTTAAAAGTTGTTTGCTACGTGAAACAATTGTGAAGTTCAGTTTACTTCTGTCCCATTTGAGAAAATCTAAGGTGGTTTCAAATTGAAACTAATAACAAGGAATATCTCAAAAACAGTCAACTCTACAAGAAAAACATATATGACATAAATTATTTGTTTTAAGGATGCCTGCATTTTTTGTGTAGTTTATTTTT
Organism: Hymenopus coronatus; assembly: GCA_030762935.1. Taxonomy (NCBI): domain Eukaryota; kingdom Metazoa; phylum Arthropoda; class Insecta; order Mantodea; family Hymenopodidae; genus Hymenopus; species Hymenopus coronatus. The sequence continues at coordinate 17,200,444 of CM060895.1, forward strand.
TGTCAATCTTTTTCAGTTTAACTGTAATGCAAAATTCTGCAAAACTCATCCAGAATAAAGAGGTCTTCAGAGGTTATTCCCAGAAAATTCAAACTATACATTTTGTCATGTAAATATCTTTAATATATGGTATTTTAATCAAAACTGTTAAAGCCATTTTTGAGAAAAACATTTTCAAAAAATTTTCCATGTAAAGGGTAGTCTGTGGTGGGGGATTTTCTTGAAAAACGTTTTGTCACATCCTTGGAAAATACTAAACATAAATACCAAGTTTGGTATTTAGCAGTCTTTTTTTTTTTTGAGCTATGCTGTCCACTTACTCACACAGACCTTTTTCCAAATGGTTTTTTTTTTTTTTGGGACTCAGGGATTCTCAAAGCGTATATTTCTGGTAAAATCTCAACATTAAATTTTTGGGTGGAATACAAAAGTAACAAGGTTTAATTGTAAAGTTATTCTTCAGGAATTTTTCCATATTTGGGGGCAGGTAAGCACCCCACCATTCCAGTGGTAGAGAATTGTGCTGAAAAGCAGAGCAGATCAGGCTGCCAGAGGCAAGAGCTAGGTTGTCAGTACCAACATAAACAGCTGCATTCTATTATGGGCCACATTTTGTGCATGTCAATATGCATATTACAAGATATGCAGTGTGACATTATGGACTGCTGAGGTCGAGTTAACAGAAACACAAATTCTGTTTACTACATTAACTTAGTGAGTGCCAGTGTATTGCAGCAGTTTCATTCACAGCTCTCATGCTGAAGGTCTGTGGTTCAGTTCCCAGCTCCATGGTGGTGGTTTTAAGTCAGCTATATCCCTGCCTCTATCTCTGAATAACTCATATTGAGTATCCCCAAGGCTCAAAGTGGTTTAGAGTACACAGTAAAATCTGTAGCTTCTCTCAATCTGCCATCATCCTCATCACACTAGTGGATACTGCCTGCTGGGTGCCTCTACCTCAGAAATGGGTCCAGTCACCACTTGGTGGAATGAGGTAACCCTCGAAGGTTGATCAGTCCATATGAGAAGCATTGGTTACTATCACTAACATTAACTTATGTTAAAGTTTTTTTTGCAAACTCCATACTTATGGGTATTTCAGTTTAGGATTCTTTAGATATGCGTTTTTCACCAGTGAATGTGAATCTGCAGTGGACTTATCTAAAAAGATACCAATAATCACACAATTCTATCAACTCCATTACAAATTTGCAGCATAATATAAATAGGTACAACAGCAGTCATTAAAACATAATTCTATTCATGTTATGTTATGCATGATGCATTCCTGTCCCAAAGTGATTTCAACTGAGCATAAATTACATTGAGCAATTAGTACTTATAAAGATAGAACCAGATTGAGAAGTTCAATGCTATAGGTAAGATTTGAACTTTGGTTTTTTTCTTTTTTAGGCAGGAAGGGCCTTTGTTTTATTTTACTCAGTTTACCCCTCGCCAACCAATCCAAGATTTGATGCCACTAAAGTTCAAGAAAACGTATAGGTGCTTGCAAAAATTGGCTAATCATGCTTTGATTTACTGAAAAATTAGAATTGGACCAAAATTTAAAACTTGCTCTAAAATTGTAAGCTCCAGATTTCATCAAGCCTCAGATTTTTAGGTTCTAAAAAGTTAAAATTGTGTTCATGTGTCAGTATATTAGGATTTTATTGGAATCATATATGTTGAATTTAGGAATTTGTGATTTTTGGAATATAGATTTGTATAAATTACTGAGCATACCATTGTGTTTTAAAAAATGCCACTCTATGCAATTGTACAGAGCAACAGTGGCTTTTGAATTGTTTATTACAGGTCAGTCATTTCAATTGATTTGAGTCAGTGACCCATACAAATATGCATTCAAACTGTGCAGGCTTTTATTCATTTAAATAGAATTGTACCATCGTCATGTTCCTGACAGATGGGCAATTGGTGCAACGGAAGGAGTGTGAGAAGTGGAAAAGAAGAAATCATCATGTAGGGCAAGAACCATCTGAATGCATATGAATGTCAATCATGTTCAAGCAGAAATGCAACAAAGTCCATAACACTCAGCACGTCAACATTCACTCACAATGCAAATCAGCTGGCAATTGCATCACCATATATTGAAAACAGAATTGCAATTCCATCCAAATTAGCTGTAAGTTATTAAATTACATCCAATTGACTGACAAATAAGAATAACATTTTGTACGCAACTTCAGAAAGAGATTTCAGAGAGTAATATTATACCTAATCTGCTTATGTCAGATAAAGCACATTTCCATCTAAATGGATTTGTAAAACTTCAGTCTCCATGAAATTCCACTGCACAGCCCTAAAGTTAGTGTGGTGCGGTGCAGTGAAATTTGAATTATTGGCCCAAAAGTTTTCCAGGATTCCCAAGGTAGAACCATTACTGTTAACTGAGAATGATATCTTCAAAAGATCTGCATCTTTTTGGTACCTGGATTTAGAAGGATGTGGCATCTTGACACTACATGGCTCCAGCAAGACTACCCACACAGCCAATGGAGAACATCATTTCCATTTTACGGAATTAAAGGCTTCATTTGTCAAGAAATTTTAGACATTCTGCTCGACATGCTGACAGATAGCTTCCTGAGCCAACTGCATACTTGTGAAGTGAATGAAGGAGGACATTTAAGAGTGCAATTTGCAAAAGATAATTTGTTTTCATCTCATGGCAAAGTGTGGACATTGTTTTCAAATAAATTGCATTTTTAGATATGCAGCCATTCTTCTTTAATTCATTGTTCTTTTTGTACTATACCTTTTGCTCCACCCTGTAGTTAAGGTCTGCAGTTGTTATATTGTCCTTATTATGGTCCTACTGGAATGCACCGTATGAGCAGTGCAGTTGAGAGAAGAACCGTTCTCCTCCCACCTACACCTCTGCCCGCACCGTGGCAGAGTGATTAGACCACTCACCTCACCTAGACAGCTTGGGTTCAATCCCAAGCGACCACATATAGGATCTGTGGTGGACAAAGTGACGCAGGGGCAGGTTGTCTTGATTTCCCCCGCCATCACATTCCATCGACACTCCATCATCATTCCATGTATCGTGTCATTACCTGCAGTGCCATATGTAGTAAAAGCAGGCATTAAACAGTATAAAAAAAATAAAAAAAAAAACTTGCACCACTCTCCTTACTAACAATTATAGGAGCTGGATGCAAACTGAAGTTATGTATGAAGAGGTAGAGTCAGACTGAAAAAGTCACTGCCATAGCAGTTAGCTTTATTGTTAACTATAAAATCTAGCAGTACTTATAGAGTTTGTTAATCGCCATTGAGTTAGGGCATTTCAAGATGATTTGAGATTTCCTTGTGATTTACCAGGAAAAATAGTCAATTAGAGAATTTAGTGCCATGCCAGCATGTTGCTGTGGTAGCTCAGTGGTCAGAGCAACTGGACAGAAACCAGGAGATTGTGTATTTTTCAGTCTGACTCTACCTCTTCAACTTCTGTCCTACACATGACTAGTGTGAAAGAAACAATTAGTCCACATGGAGTTATATAAGTTTCGGAACTCTTAAAGAAGACTCTCTTTTCATCTAGTTTATAAATATATAAAATATGTGTACTAATGGATATATGTTGCAGGCCGAGCGGGTTGAGAAGGAAAGAGTGAAGAGACTTACACTTGATATCAACGAACGCTTGGAGGAAGAGGACTATCAGGAAATGTTAGCTCAGGTTTGTAAAAATTTGATAGGTCAATATAGAGGAAGATAACTTATGGTCATGAAATAAACTAATGCTCATTTTTAAATGTTTGTAAGTAAAGACTTTAACCCTTTGACACAATGCATGCTTTCTAAAGTTTATATTTCTAATTTCACATTATTTTAACCTTCAATGGTTGTTACAAATATTTCTAACAGTTTTATATTATAAACATATTAAATTTTAATTTTTTGTCTGAGAAAAAGAAACAAAATGCAGACAAATGTAACTCTGCCAGTATCCAAGAGTGCCATCACACCAGTCATTTTACTTGAGCCCTCCCCATCCTTTATCACAGGCACATAGAATTCACACTTACAGCGTTTGGCTTTGAATGGATGGCAAGTTCAGTACCTATCACCTCAGTTCTCCAACCTTTGGTTGTGGTGCCTGTTAAAGGGATATGAAAGCCAGCTTAGGAATGAGAGGAAGAGTGGCATATGCAGCAAAATAATTCCAGCAATAAGGTGTTAAATATATGAACATTATGTGGATAATTACACTTTGTTTTAATCCTTTCCATGAAAAAATTAGAATTGGACCAAGATTAAAAACTTGCTCTATAATTATAAATATAAGTGATCATCAAGCCCTAGATTTTTAGATTCTAAAAAGTTAAAATTGCTTTCATGTATCAGTATATTAGGATTTTAATAGATCATGTATGTTGAATTTAAGAATATATAGGATTTTTAGAATGTAGAGTTGCATAAATCACTAGCGTACCATTGTGTTTAAACCTTTGTAACTTTAAATTGTAAAAAGGTAAATTAACTGTAACTTTAGTGTGAATTTGAAAGCACCAACTTCTATACACATGTGATTAATATGGCACTGAAAAATAAAAGTTAATTTTGAACACTGCATACACAAAAAGTTTTTGTACTTGTTGTGCTCTCTTAGTATGACACTTTGAAAAATTCTCAAGTATAAACCCTCTTCTTTCTTCTGTAAAAATGCACTTGAAAGTAGAGAAACTGTGTTCCACTTCATTTGAGGCAAGAAGGGTGAGCTTCATTACGGCTTGGAGTTCCAAATATGATTCTTGTACTTTTTCTCTACACAACTGGACCTTAACATTGAAATTAATCACCTCAGAAAATGTAGAAATACGCAATTCAACAGCAGCTCAGTAGGCGAGCTTTTTACGAGGTCTGTGCCACCCAGCGCACAGTATATATACAGGCCATTTACCCAATTAGTCATTCATCATACTGATAATGAGAGAGATGTACACTCCTGAAAAGTCGATGGCTCCACGTTACCTCACCTGGCTTGAAGCTCAAGAACACCTAGAATATATATACCATATGTAATTAAGAAATAAAAATTTGAAAAATATACTGCTTTTAAGGTTTACATTTGTACATTGCCTTTGTGTCAAAATTTGATAGTAAATTTTGCTTAAGTCCTTTTGTATTTTAAATTATTATCTACCCAGACTCCCAGAAATTTTGTTTTTTGTACATAACTTATTTCATTATCTTCTTTTTTTAATAGAAAGTATACAGTCTTGTTTATTTTGTGGTGAAACCTAAGATCTGACTCTTTTCTCCCTTCTGTACATGCTATATGTTCCAAGGTATTTGTAATTCATTTGAGGGTATTCAAATTGAAAACAGCCATTTATATTTGAAGCATGGACTTCTTATACCAGATAGCTGACACAGGCTTTTGAGGTATTTGTGATATGAGTTAATGATATGATGTATTTAGTGTGAATACAGGGTTCCCTATTGAAACTGGATCTGACCTCTCATTCAGTAGACAAACACTCCTCATAAAATATTTAGTAAACTATTATTTGTATAAATATTCTTATTCTCTCTGCACTGTGAATTTTCATTTCTTTTTAACTTTAAATAAATACTGATCCACATTCCTGCTCTCCTTAAGAATATTCTGTTCAACAATATTCTTTTGGCCCACATGGGTAGTGTGTCTGCTGCACATTCAACAGGTGGTGAGTTCGAATCTCGCTTAGGATGAGTTACCCGGATAAGGTGTTTATTTGGATTTTCCCTTACCCTGATAAGACGAATATCGAGTAACTTTAAGCTCCATGCACCCCAAGATCATTTAGCGTCATTTCACCATTTCATTCATTTTCTAATATGACCAACCAAGATAAAGGACAGCAGCCTACAAAAAAAAAAAAAAAATGTTCTTTTGTCCCTTTTAAACTAAGGAGTAAATTTCTCCAGTTTACAAGTTCCTTACGATCAAACACTATATGTTCCAAGTCTTCTTTCCTCCATGGGTATTCCCCTTGAGTAAAGTTCTGACATTCGCCTTTTAATTTCCAAACATCTGTTCTCACCCATACTTAGCTCTCTTTCCTCCTTATTAGTTTTATCATAAGTAATATAATAAGAGCTCCAATCGATAAATCGATAAATTTACGAGCAACTTGTTGCCAGTGACTTTATCTAGAGAAAAATTGTAGCTCGAGTTATATTTAAAAATACATGAATAAAATAACAATGATTAGCCTATATGGACACGAAGAATAATATCCATTACATTCCTCATATTCATTGCCCAGTCTTTCAAAAATGTGACAGTCTCTTGAGTTGGAGTGTCTGGCAAGAGATCATGGCCTCGTTGCTTACAGAATTTGTTGCTTAACTGGTTCCACACTCTCTCTGTAGTTTTTAGTATTCTGCGGCTTTGGGTTTTCAATTAATATGTCTATTTCAGTGATAGACCTTTCCCCAAAATGTTTTCTCTGATACTATTATTGTGAAACAAACATTACTTCACAGAGAAAACAAATGCATGTGGGTGTAATAAACTTATAAAACAATTACACATGGGCGTGTTGAAAAAAAAACAATTAAAATGCAGAGATAATGAGTTCTGATTGGTTGGAACTTTATGTGCCAAAGTACTGGATTAGCCACTTCCTACGATCACGTGTCATAAACGAAATAGTCTATGCAAATTTCTATTTCTCAAGCGCGTTTCATTTTGACATAAAATTTCAGTAATGTCTTCCCAGTTAAATTAATAAATAATTTTTATATCCATCTTTGAAATGTCTTCTTGCCTCTTTCTAAATTCCTCTAATTTTTGTATCTTCTTCCATGAATACCCTAATCCATTACTCTGTAAAACAGTTTCCAAACTACTCAGCCACCCATAAGTTAAATATAAGTGCAATGATAGGTTCCTTGTAAGCTTATTTCACCTCTGAATGGTTACAGTTCCACAGGCATTCCAACCACAATGGGTTAAAACTACCTACATTTTGCAATTTTTAATCTCTAAGCAAGTGAAATAATAATAAAATGTTTATTATTTCAGGCACAAAGACCGGCTGTGATGAACTTGAACCGTGAAAGAAGACATAAATATCAACATCCAAAAGGTGCACCTGATGCTGATCTAATTTTTGGGCCCAAGAAAGTCAGGTGAAATGCATAGAAGAGGAAGCTGATTTTCATACTGATATGTGTGTAAGCATTTTGTTGTTTGCAGAAAGGTAAACAAAAGCACTAAAGGTTATAACCTAACTGTAAAAGTATTGCAGTTAACAGTATCTGTTTTGTTTGTTAAAATGCTGTTGTTGGTTATGTGGTATGTTTTTGGTATTTCCTTTCTTTTTAAATGGAGAAAGAAGAAAGTGAAAAGCTTAAGAAGTAATTTTGTGTGAATAGAAATGATCGTTCACTGTTTCTTTAGTGTATTTCTCATAATTAATGTGGGTCATTGGAAAGGCAGATGAAGTAGTAAATGAACTGAAACTGCTTCAACATTTTGTGTAATGGACTTTTTTTTTTGTACAGTACTTGACAAGAATTAATGAAGGAGCAAATGTTTAAAACATAACATGTCCAATACATATCATTTTGAGTAATGACAAAGGAGCATGCTAAAAGAAATTATTCAATCTCTTTTTTTAAGATTTTGTAATGGTTCACAATAATCAAGAACAAAACCAGAATGAGAATGGCAAAGTTAAAATACATGTATTACAATGTGAACATTCATAAGTAATAGGAAGGTTTTCCAGGTGCCATGACAGGAAACAGCTGTTAGGAAAATCAAACTGAAAGAAATTCCAGCAAATGTGTGCTGACTCCCTCAGATTCCATGAGAATTGGTTCTTATAACTGAAGTATCATTTGTAATTTGGTGTTAATGCAACTCAAAACTGGCTAAAATCATAAATTGCAATGAAAGTTGAAATTACACTTGATTTGCTTCACTAAGTAATAAATTACCTGAATATGTTTTATAGGCAATGTTGTCTACATCATCAGCAGATATCAACTGCCAGACTGTTGTTGATATTCTCCATACACTTCCTGGGTTTCTTATTGGTCACTTGATCAACTCTTAAAGATGGTTGTCTTCGGCAAGAATTTCAAAATTTCTTAGTTGTGATTTTTGTTTTAGGATAAAAATCTTTTCTCTTTTTTTTTTTAATGGTTTTATAGAAATAGAAAAATAAAATATGAAGTGAGGTTTTCCCGGTGGATAGTTACCTGAAATTGTTCTTGGGCTTCCAGCCAGTTTGTTTGCAACCTCGACATTTCCTTGCCTTTTATATATATTCTCATCTCCAGGAAGGATGAGTATCTCTAGGACATATATATGTAAACGGAAATATTACCCAGACACAGACAAAAGTTTATCTTAATTCATAGAGTTTCCATCACAAAAGTAGGAATTCTAAATACATTGGCACACAGAGCAAACTCCAACTCGGACTCAGAACACATTTTGCATTACAAAAAAATGTCTGTTGCCCTCCAAAGTGTAATGGTTACCATGCTAGCCTCACACCCCCAAGGTCGTGGGTTCAAACCCAGTGGAGGACAATGGATTTTTTTCAGGCGTAAAAATCCTTAGCATGGCTTCCTTCGGAAGGGAAGTAAAGCCATTGGTCCTGTGTTGTAGATTTATGGCATGTAAAAGAACCTCAAACCTGATAAACAGGCCTCTGAGCAAAATAAAGTAATCTTTCATGCCCAGTATAGAATGGGATGCTGAGAACCACAGCAACTAAAGAGTGTCCATAAATAAAACTCCATTTAATTTAGTTTTAACAAAATGGCTGTTCAAAAAGTTACATCATATCTGTCTGTAGTAAATAAACAGAAAAACCGATTCATTGGGAACTCCTGACGTAGAAAAAGAAGAATTTTGTATAAATAACATAACATAAAAACAGTCCATAAACCTTGTACAAAACTCAGGAGCATAATCAAATATGTAAAAGACAATCTAGAACTGAAGTACAATGCATTCCTTGTGAATGTAGTGCTTGTTATATAGGCCAAACAGAACCTGCAGTTTAGAACACCAAAGGAATATCATACTAACGCATGCAGAATGATCTGGATTGGCAGAACACGATATTGGATGTGTTCACAGAACAAACTTTGAAGGTGCCACATTTTTAGCTAAAATACTCTTGCTATTGGTACAGAAAAGTAAAAGAAACCCTAGCCATCTCCATAGAAAACAACTTAAATCTAGTAATGCATTAATGAGTTGTTCTACATAAAGCTTCATCAAAATTGTTTCTTACACAGCAGAATGAGTGTCATTGGATCTGTCATGCATCATCAACTCTGGTTGCAGGTGAGCTATCTGTGACGGTGGCTTCTTCTCTTTTGTTGGGCAACTGAGGAACTTCATCAGTAAATTTTCTTCTAGCAGAAAATCAAAGTTCATAAGTCTGGTTTTTAATTTTTTCATATATATATTGTTTTCCTGGTATCCATTTGAACAGCTTTTTGCATGTGTTCTGTTTCATGTTGCTCATACCAGAAGTGGGCTGAAACTGCATTTGTGTATTATGTGTCTAAAGTGTTCTTTCAGTCTGATACCTATATTTCTTTTTGTCTTGCCAATGTATATTTTATCATATTCTTTGCAAATGATTCTATTTAATTATTTTTTTTTTTTTATAATTTTAATTTGATAGAAGTGTCTTTATTCTGTGTAGATTTTTGTGTACCATTTCTTTATTAAATCCCTTATTTTCTGCTATATTTGTGATGTAATTGAGGTCTTTGTTGTGTTCTGATTTTCGCAGAGGTATTTTTATGAGTCTAGTGAAAAAGCTGTTGAATGCAGTATGTTGAGTGTGTTTTTGGGCTAAAACTATTTGCCTCAATGTAATTATCAGACTGAGTTTCCTTCCTGTGAGTTCCAAATTTTAATTTACCAATGTTTTTCATAATTTTGAACTTAAGAATATCATTTTGTTCCAGTTTTATTATGAGCTTTAATTTAGGTTCCTGTAGATTATTAATTAAGTGCTTCTATGAATTTTCTGTTAACTATGGTAAATGCATTGTCAACATATCTGTACCAAACTGTGAAGATGTGGGGAAAGGATCTAGTAAGGTGTATCTCAAAAAAACTTGTGTAGAGATTAGCTAGATATTATTATTATTGTTGTTAACTTTTGTTAACTTCAATTGTCACTCTCGACTTAAATTTAGTTTTATCAGGATGCCAGTTATAAACTGCCTTCATCAGAAGAAATCCACTAATATTCAGGAGTTTTTTAAAAGGACTGTGCCCAGGATGAATAAGTCAGAGTAAAGTTTTGTGCAATGTTTTCAAGAGGTCCATGCTCAAGTTGAACAGCTTTATAATGTAGATTTATGTGAAGACCCGTAAAATAGCCAAGCCAATCATGTTTCGCCTCTTGGTTGCAATCAATCCAAAGGGTCATCTGCCTGTAAATAGTGGAATTCTTCCCCTTGAGTTCAGTTTCCCTGAAGATGATTCAAATTGTTGAAGTACTAATCCTTCACATCAACATGACTGAAAGCCCAAAAACAATTTCAGGTAGGTATTTACCAGAAAAACCTCAGTTCTTATTATAACCTCTTAATGCTACAATTGCTTGACACAATTGTTTTGTTTAATAATTCAGCCAGTTTTCTGTAAATTGGACAACTGGCTGAGGACCTCAAAGAAAGAAACTTTGCTTTCTTTGAAACCATGGTGGGGCCTAGTAGTTAGATAACTCGCCTCTCACCAAGGCAGCCTGGGTTTCAAGATGACTGCAAGAGGGATTTATGGTGGACACAGGGGCGCAGGGACAGGTTTTCTCCACCTTCTCCCGCCATCACATTCCACCAGTGTCCCATCTTCATCCTATGTGTTATCGGTATCATCGCTCTCAGTGCTGTATGTAGTAAAAGTGGGCAACTTTGGTTGACATCACTGCAGAAATAAAAGTGGGCAATTTCTCTCTTCTTTCCTCTGCCCCTCGCTTGCCTGTAAATTTATGCAATAATTGTTTGTTTGCTCTAATGAAAATTATGTATCAGTTTATGAAATAAATTTAAATCTATTTTTAACGCATTCTAAGTGTTGCACTTTTTTTGCCCAGCAGTGTATTATTTTTACATTGTTATGAACACTGGTTTGGTATAGCTCCCTAATACTGATGCTCACACTACATCCTTACCATGAGGAAGTAGAAAATACCAAGCTTCATATACCCAAGGTTGCAAGTTCTAACCCAGCAGAGGACAATTGATATTTTTGGGCATAAAAATCCTTAGCATGGCTTCCCTCAAAAGAGAAGTAAAGTCATTGGTCCTGTGTTGTAAAAGAACTTCAAGCCTGATAAAAGAGGCCTCAGTAAAATTAAGCGGTCTTTCACGCCCAGTATAGAATGAGACGCAAGCCTGATAAAAGAGGCCTCAGTAAAATTAAGTGGTCTTTCACGCCCAGTATAGAATGGGACGCTGAGAACCACAGTAGTTAAATAGCGTCCATAAATAACATGCCATTTACATTTTAGAAAAGACCAGGAGAAATACAGAGAATACCCTTCTAGTTTCAAAGTGTAGTTTGCAGTTAAAGGGTATTGCAAATAGAGCTTAGAAAAGATTGCACAAAAACAGCATGGCTCATGTTTAACTGGACATGCACATGGACAGATTTTGAACATTTGCTCCTCTTGCCTTTTGTGTGCAATATTTGGGAGATTTAGATTGTTAGCTTTTGATGAAATGGTAACTTCCACTGTGAAACATGTGTCTCATCTGATGTATGTACTTTACAATTTCCCATCTTTTAAAAAGTGTTCACTCTTAAAATACTTTTGTTATTTACTAAACTAACAAGGCTATAAATATCCACCTAAATGTTTTCACTACAATTGTTAGAATGTTTCCAAACCCAGCAATGTAATGTGGTGAATGAAGAAAGTTTCATCCCAGTGGTAATAGGTATACTTTTCGATAATTACTGAAATAAATGGGAGGATTAAAAAATAAAGTAAATTTCTTTTTGTTTTTACACGTGAATTTACCTGAAACCATGTAATGAATGTATTGAGTGTTATGTGGCTTGTGTTAAAACAGTGACTAGAAATTCATTTATGACAATTCTACTGGATAAAAGGTTATGCTAAAGTGAACACAGATTTTACTACTGTTTAGGCTTAAATTTCACCTTCATACTTGCCAACTTCCTAAAATTTGAAAAAACCTTTCCTCATCCAGCAAAGTGTAATAATTTTTTGTTGACATAAAATTTAGAATGTGTAAAATTATCAGTGCAGTTAGCATACAAAAATTATATGCAAAATAATTGAGAGTTCTGTTTTATAAGATTCCTTTAAGAGGGAAAAAAAGGAAGGGGGGGGGTACATTTTCCAGTCTATAATATGCATAAGATAAACAGTATACATGAGTGAGTTGACTGTACAAGTCAAGTCATCTATAATAGGTCTTGCCAGGAATATTGAGGGTGTAGCTAGCCAGCTATTCCCTCATCATGTTTCAACATCAAGTCCAACAGAAGTATGTGGTGGTGTTTAAGCAAACCCAATCTTGGAATTACATACTTAGGCTTTCATGGCTGGTGTTGTCAACTTGACTGTAAATGGTAGCTGGGTTCAAATGATTTAATTACTGATGTTTCTTTTTGTGGATGTTTGTAAACAGTGTTGTCATATTCATTTGATGAGTCGATTAATTACACTAAACAACACTTACTTGGGATTTTTGCTGAAATATGTTTCAAAGGACTAATTCCTTCATTTTCAACTGGATTGACTAATTCCTTGCGGTGAAGCTGGCATTGTTGTAAGTGCTGTCTCCTCTGGTGGTGGTTCAATGAACTTTCAAACACATTCTTCTGTGGAACGTTGAAATTAAAAACCCTATTTCTATTTTTTACAATGAAGATGTGTTCCCATGTGGTCAGCTCTTGTTTTCCTGCTGTGTTTTAGAAGTTTTTGTTCTGAATTTATATTGTGTTGTGTCCAAAAGTGGATGGCAGCTGCTGATTTTTCCAATTGTTTTTTATTTATATTTCTGAAGTGTTCTTTGGATCTTGTTTCTAGATTTATTTTTGTTTTTCAAATATAAATCTGATTGCAATCCTTGCATTCCATTTTGTGTTTGCCCTATTTTTTCTTTGCTGGGATGACATCCTTGAGATTTGAGTCTAATTCATTTTTTTATGCTGTGATGGTTTACGGGTTCTAGCTGAATGTTGTATATTTTGAAAATTTTTTGAACTTATCAAATGCCCATGGGTGGTATGTGAATCTCCTGTAGCTCACCTTTTGTTTTATTGCTGAGAGAGTGGTTGTTTCTTTTAGGAATTTCTTCTTTTTGGCTAGTTTTATTTTTTATCTACGAGGGAACTTGTGAAACCATTTTTATTTTGCAATTTCAGCTATTTTGTAGTATTCTGCCTTGTATTCATTTTTCCAGAAGTGGCACGTTAACCAGTCTATGTGCTAGGCTATTGAAGATTGCCTGTTTTGCTTTTTGGATTATAACTATTGGCTTTTATGTAATTGTCTGTCTGAGTAGATTTCCTGTAAATACCAAAGTTTATTCTATTTTCAGATCTATAAATGGTAGCTGGTTATCTTTGACTATTTCTATGTGAATTTTATACTTATTTCTTGGATGTTTTAGGGCACCATCAATGTGCCTTTTTGGCACTACGGCAAAGATGTCATCGACATACCGCTGCTAGGTTTTGAACATCTTGCAAATAAAAATAGTTTCACAAGATCCCTCATAGATAAAAAATAAAACTAGCCAAAAAGAAAAAATTCCTAAAAGAAACAACCACTCTCAGCAATAAAACAAAAGATGAGCTACAAGAGATTCACATACCACCCATGGCCATTTGACAAATTTCAACAAATTTTCAAAATATACAACATTCAGCTAGCACCTGTAAACCCTCATAGCATAAAAAAATGAATTAGACTCAAATATCAAGGATGTCATCCCAGCAAAGAAAAAATTGGGCATATACAAAATGGAATGCAAGGATTGTAATCAGATTTATATTTGAAAATGAAAAGAAATCTAGAAACAAGAGCCAAAGAACACTTCAGAAATATAAATAAAAAACAATTGGAAAAATCAGCAGCTACCACCCACTATTGGACAAAACACCACAATATAAATTCAGAATCAAAACTTTTAAAACACATAGCAGGAAAACAAGAGCTGGCCACATGGGAACACATCTTCATTGTAAGAAATAGCAATAGAGTTTTTAATTTCAATGTTCCACAGAAGGATGTGTTTAGCAAGTTCACTGAACCACCACCAGAGGAGACAGCAGTTACGACGACTCCAGCTTCACTGTAAGGAATTAGTCGATGTCCGGTTGAAAATGAAGGAAACTAGTCCTTTGAAACATGTTCTGGCAAAAATCCCAAGTAAGTGTTGTTTAGTGTAATTAATCGACTCGTCAAATAAATTAATTACTGATGTTTCACCAAAATCTACATCCAGCATCTACAGGAAACAGGGATTGAGTAGCGTCTTGTTGGACTTCGGAGCTGGACTAATAGCTTTGTTCCCTGAAGATGCCAGACGCAGATTTTGACGAAACACTGATAATTAAATAATTTGGACCACGGCCTACAAGCCCAGCTACCATTTACAATCAAGTCAACCTTGGAATTGTTTACAATGTTATAGCACACCTTGTGCAGTCTGCTGACAGTGTCTGTCAGAACTGTTGTATGTGCAAGCTGTTTCCGATCTATGTGCAGTCAGCTGTTCATAATTTTAAGGAAAAACCTTCCTAAAAAAAGGGATATGAGAGCCCAACTAAATGTGCGAGTCAATCAGATCTGTGCAAAATCATGTAAAAGAACTTATTAAAGCAAAAATATTAAACATAGAGTGTTACATAAGACTACCTATGAGTAAGTTATGCATTTTTCTGTGTTCACATTAATTTGTACACTACTGTATCTATGAGATCAAAGAAAGAAACTTTCTTTGGTTGACAACAATGTAGTGTGTAAGCTGTCTTCTTCCCCCCAACACTCGCTACCCAAAAAAGATGCTCACATAGTACTTAGTATCCAAATAATACTAACATAGTTTATATCAACTATTAGATAATTTCACTACATTTATGATGTTATGAAAGGTTTTGTGTTTACAGTTAAATCCTGCCAGGACTGTAGTCCCTGATGGAAGTTTTTTTTCCAGGTTTTCCTCATTCCTCATAACTAAGGCACACACTTGGGGTATGTAAAGACTTGAGTGGACAGTGAATGTAGCAGCTCCTCCCCTGTCGCTGTAGCACTATTTCAAACGTTGCCCCGTCTGTGCTCTCTAATTTTAAATGACAAACAGCTGCATGACATCTATGTTGCCATTGTTGCATCATAACAAAATAGAAATGATATATGTATATTCCTTATTACATAAAAATAGTATTTTCTGTCAACAATCACACACCAGTTTTTGGAAACACATTTAGAAAATATACATAGTCATTAATGCAGAAGAACTGCACTGATAACGGCCCAATATTTACGTTTCTGATTTATGTCACTACTTATGCTTACCAAGGTTTTGAAGACCAAACTAGGACACTTGCTGCAGGATGTTAATTTTTCCCTAGCTATGATTTTTGGTCTTTCCCAGAAATAACTGATTATGCACTTTGTAGTGTTTTAAAATATTTTTCACTTTTACATGCTAAAAGCCTTTTCTAGCAGTGTGCAAGTGGATATTTTATAAAAAGTGTAAAATAAAGATTCTCCTAGACATAAACAAATAGCTACCCATCCTTGCTTGCATATAATTTAGTAATACAAGGAGCAGGAAATTTTAGAGAACTATAATGTGCAGTTTTTCATGATGAAGCAACATCAAATTATGTTATCTGTTTTTATGTGATCTTCATTGTCTCCCCAACCTTTGTTACATTTTTTACATTCACCACATGTTTTAAAAAATTATATTTGTTTTGGAGTTTTTCATTAAATGTACATTTTCCCCCCATGGGGAAACACAAGAAGATTCAATAGAGTATATACTAAAATATTCTTCCTTTTAATAAAACACAAACAAGACCCTAGAACTACTCTTGTTTCACCACACCGGCTGAATGCTGATCATCCTTCACACAAGCAATTCTGCCCAGATTTGATTTTTGAAACACATCACTTGTCTAAACAAAGCAACTGCATTGTTGTAAGCAATATTTACCTTCTAACCCATTCCTTTCTGCAAAAGACAAAAACAATTTTTCACATTTATCATTGCAATAATATGTTTTATGCTTGAAATCCTGGATATTTTTCAATCCCAGAGGGTATAAGAAAACTAGGACAGACCAGTCAAATCCAGGATAGATGATAAGCCAATCACTAGATGTCTAGGGCACTGCAAAAGTAAACTCACTAAATGTGGGTGTCACTGACCAATGGTAATGGTGAGCCATAATGGTAAATGCAGGTGGGTTTATTCCTTCCCATCCCTGGGTATGGCTTCTAAGTATACTGCTGAAATTTTCTCCTCTGATCATGATTATGTTTAAGTTTAAAACTGTTGTTTAGGACACTTATGTTTAGGGAGTACTATTTCAAGTCTTTTAATTCAAGGCCTGGAATTAAAAGACTTGAAGAATAAATCACGTGGAGGTTTTGAAAGACATTTTAATGTATCATGGAACTGTGATTATGATGGTCAATATAATGATGATCATGATTATCCATATAATTATGTATACCAGATATTGTTTCTGGAAGTTTCTTTTTTATTTCTCTCATTATTCTTACAATACTGTAACAAAATCTACTTATTTCAAACTGATTACAAACTGTTTTTATTGCAATGCTATTGTTGCTTCGATGCTCACTGATCTGCTGTGGCTGTCTCTCTACTGCATGCTCAGAACTCAGCATAACTGATTGACTGCAGGCTTGCAGCTCCCTGTTTATACCTGTCATTGACATAGTAAGAAATTTCCAGAAGTAGAGATCATTCTAGCACATGACCACTAAACCCAGGTGTGGCACTCCAAGGCTTGGAGGTACTGTGGCACTCTCCATGTGTTAAATTGACAAACACATGTGACAATGACAGTGGAACTATGAAAGAAGCCGACCACACACGTGCAACAATTGCAACAGCAAGATATCTGTGCCTACACATGGATGCATAGTCACAGTACATTAGTAGAACACCTGAAGGAACTTTATCCTATACTCAAAACGACTCATACCCAAGAAATTGCCACGCAATGTTGCTGCAGACAAATGGAGGAAGGCACCCCAAAATTAGGCTTAGAATGTTTCCTTTCTCAATTAAAATTTCATTTCATAGATCACCAAGTTACCATATGAGCTAGGAGTGAGCTTCAAGCACCATTCAATAATTACGCAAAGAAAAGCAGGTGCGATAGAGGTAAAAATCTGTGAACTTTTCTGTTCATAACATTCATACACATTTCCTTTTATCTTATAGCAAGCTAGGATACATATTACAAATGCAGAATCTTTCAATATTTTTCAGTTCAGTATATTCATCAGCTCTCTTGTATGGAGCAGAATCCTGAAAGATCATAAAATTGCAACAGATAGCTAGAGCCTGAAAAGAATAATAAAGATCTATTGTCTCGAAGTGATATAAAATGGAGAATTATGGGTATATTGTTTGACAACTATTAAGGAAGTGAAATTGGATTGGCTGTATATTGAAAAAGGGAGATAAAGAGTAGTAGACAAGCAGGTGTCAACTGGAACATCCACAGCAATAGAAAAACACAAACCAAGAGACACAGGTAATCTATTGGAGATGAGGGATGGGAAGAAGACAAAAGTAAGAGACAACAACCAACAGGTATAGCTGGATATACAGTGTTCACACAGAAGCTACAGGAATTAAATCAAGTAAGTCATTAGGAATTATATTTATTGCTTTCTCTGCTGCTTGCCTGTAGTATAAGGTCTGGCAGTGGGATATAATGGTTTTTCTAGCCTGACAATTAAAAGAAAGTTATATAGAGCAATGCAATTTATTAATGCTTTATCACTTTTTAAAAACCACACTTTGTAAGGGCATCCACGGCAACAAATATATTCCTGCAATCTGCTATGAAAGTTCTGCATAACTCGTCTCAAGAAAACAGGATCAATGGCACTGATTTCCTTCCTTATGTTTTGTTTCAGCCAAATGATGGTGTGAGGCTTGTTGCAATACACCCTACTTTTCAGATAACCCCATAGGAAGTAATCAGGTCAGGGGATCTTGGCGGCCAGGAAATGTCTCCAAATCGTGAAATTAAGAGTCCTGGAAACATGTTTCGCAGATAGTTCATTGAACCACAAGCAGTGTGGGCTGTAGTGCCACCTTGCTGGAACCATAATTCATATCAAAATTAATTTCATCAAGGATTTCCAACATTGCAGAACAAGTTGGCCTTTGTTGCACAGATTCTCTAACTCTCACAATGTTTTCAGGCGTGTGGACTGTTTTTACACTACTAACAAATTTATCACAAACATTGCCAATATTGTTAAATTTACTCACCCACTTTAGGATAGTGTTTCGGGATGGAATTCTTCCATGCCGTGCAATATTAAGTTCATTTCTAAATCTTCCCTGCACACCCATGATCAATTCAACTCAAAATAAGTTCTTACTGCAAACACGTGTTCTACTGTAGACCAGTTATCCATATTGTCTTTCATAACAATGAGAAAAACAATTGCATTTCATCCGGATCACATTACCAACATTGCTAATTCCTTCACTCAAAACCACTAGCAATAAGTGCATTATAAAAACTATCATATCCCAGAGCCAGATCCTGTATATAACTAGAGCAAGCATTGCAATCCACCCAATAATTTATAAAAGAGATTACACGGTGGAAATACATGTTTTAAGGTTCCCTTAATAAATAAACACAGCATTTTTAGAAAAACTGTGGGTGCATGTGCGTTCACCATCCAAGCTGCCCTTTACATGGAAAATTTTTTATTTTCTTAAAAAGGGTCTTAATGATTTTAATTAAAATACCAAATGTTTCATATGACAAAAAAAATGTACATCTTAAATGTATTGATAATAGGCTCTGAAATTCTCTTCATTCTGGAGGAAGTTTGTATAACCTGTAAGCATTTAAGAGATAGAAAAAAATTCTGATGTGTTCCATTCATATGATTTTCTCTATCAGTTCTGCAAACAAATTATCTCTAAAAAATGCAAAACTCAAAAAAACTTGAGTTCCTCTTTCTGTCTGTAAAAACCAGAATACAATAAATGTTATAGTCATACCACCATACAGTAGTTCAATGATTAGAGCAACCGGGGATTGAAAACTGTGAGATTGAATATTTCAATTGGTTCTGGCAATAAACAAAACATCTTTTAATAATAATATCCCCAATATAATAATTACCTGATTCCATTCCACTAGGTTGTTTTCAGACACCCTGTGCACACTAAATGGATACCTCCTTTTAAATTTGGCTGGCTTCTCCAATTTTCTTCTGAACTGAGACTAATATGCATCTTTGGAAATGCTGCATGTGTATATATATATATATATATATATATATATATATATATATATATATATATAACTAATAACATACTCTCTGGTTTCAAACACAATCTGTGGAACTCACAAAAAAAAAGCAAAGTCATATTTCCTCAAGAAAAATTTCAAGAGGATTATCTCAAAACTGCATTTTCCTTAGCATGTGCGTCCCTTTTCTCTGAAACTATAAAAGCTGCATAGTTAACTTTCCATGCTTATGTAAGAGAATTTGTTAAACTCACTGAAGTTATGTTATGTATGATAGATTTGATAACTCTGCCATAGGTAATGCCTGGCCTTGCATTCAGAAGGTCCCTGGGTTGGCCATTTTGACCTTGGGGTTTTTTTTCCATGGTGTTTCAGTTGTGAATGTTGCATTGAATTATATACTACCACAAATTTTCCTGCCCCTCATGTCATCTTTGAGGGTTGTATGATCAAGTGCGCTGAATGTTGGTGTGCATCATAAGCATTTTGAGATAACCCTAGCATGAAACATGTCCTAGCAGATAGGGGAGCATCCAGAGAGGTTTAGTCTACAACATCCTTGCTGCCCTTGGCAGCAGTGCTGAAATTCATGTCTTTCTGTTCCTATAAATTTTGAAATATTAAAAGTTTTATCTCAAAAATATAAGAAGAAATTTAAATTCAATTTTAGGAGAGAAAAATGTAGATAAAATGTTATGTATTTAATAGCTGAACTTCTTCAGTTCAGTGGTATGAAATTGAATGGCTTTAGGTGCAGTGAAAAAAAAAAAAAAAAAAAAATAGTTCTCTATTTCAAATAGTTTCTGGTGAAAAAGAACCCAAAAATATCAATATTTTTGTCATTTTTCTAATATATTTTAGAAATTATATTTTTTTCCAGGCTATCACATATGTACATGAAATGCATACTGGTATTACAATAATTTTTTATACAATCTATAAGTACACACTTTAATGTTTACGTTTCCTTGGTATATCACAAATCCAGATTGACCACTTGCTTTCCACTTCTCTTGTGCCTCTGATGTGAAATGTTAATTTGCAAATGATATGTTGCAAAACCCTTTAACTTTTAATCTAATAAGTAGACCTCGCACTTCACTATCTCAAGACCCAATATATGTCTGTGCATGACTTCACCTCTCACATGTCAACCTGTCCATTCCTCCTGTCTAGCTATATGACAACAGGACAGGCACTCACTGTAAACATTTATAGAAGTCATTTGCTTTTAGAGTACAAGGTTGTAAGAAGGGCAGCCATTTCAGAAATAATAACACAAGTTGCTTGAATATGTGGACAAATTTGGACATGAGTATTTCACTATAAGAGGACAAAATATATTTTGCAATGTGTCATATACAGTTTAAGCGCTAGAGATTTCCATCCAGAACAGCTCAATTCTAAGCAAAATCATTTTTTAACTCTATAAAGATATATTGTTTTTTATTGTAACAATTGTGGAAACATAAAGAAACTGTTTTATCATTTGTATTAATTAAAATATTCATGAATGTTTTCTATCAGAATGTGGGATACTGAAATTTTGCAAAAATGCAGACACTTATGCAAAACAAGTAACAATGTTGTCCTTCACTGCACTGCATATGTATTACAGAGTAAGAGTCATCTCCCCCATCCCTCTAAACAAGTCTTGGCATACACAGTAGTTATAAAATATGCAGCAAAATACTTTCCAATATGTGACACAGGATTTTTTCTTAAGTCCAATAAGTGCAAAATATTTTTTCGAAGTTTGGCTTTACATTTTATTATCTAATATGGATTTCAAATCCCTTTTTACTATGATTTCATGACTGAAAACGCTTTCTAAATATAAGATTCTTAAGATTTATTATGCTTTATTTATTTCTTTATTTACTTACAACGCATGTAGCCATTCTGAAGAATGCAGCACAGTCAAATTATCTATTTTGAATCACACAATGTAAGGCAGCCAACAGTGTTTTATCGTCTGTGAATTACACTAGCTAAACAGCTCGTCGCTAAATTATGACTTGCTGTTGCACAACTATATAACCATGTGCACTGTTGTCCCTTAATTATTAGTTATGTACACTAAACACTTAACTCACTTGTTAATTAACCTAGCCTAAAGCAAATGTGTACTGTTTGTCCCTAAATTACTAGCTGTATACACTAAACCTACTTAGCCTAAACCTAATCACTAGACCACAGGGTACATCTGCCTAATGTCTTTTGACAATTGTCTGCTAAACAATTTTTGGTGTGACTATGCCACAAATATTCACATAATAATTGTAATAGTAGTAATAATAATACATTTGTATTAACAACAAAAGTCACAAGAGTAGGGCTCTATTTTAACATTCTCCTACCTGCAGCAAAACTCGGGATATGTGCGGTCCCATCTTTTAATGGTGGTGCAAGAGAACATTGCATTCGAACACAACATTCTTGTTCTAGTAGGCCCTTGAAAAATAGTAATTGAAGACAGCCTCATTGAGGTAAACTGACAGATCTGCCCTATTAATTGGACACGCCATTTCTAAAACTATTAGGATCTGTTAAGAATATCGCCAATAACATACAACCTTCCCTTCTGCTCGATTGCATCCCTGCGTTTGTAAAGTAATCAGAAAATATGCTCAGGACTTTTCAAAAATGACCGGTTGTTAATCTCTTCCAGATGGAGCTACAAGTCTGTTGTGAAGATGTCTGGGGACTATTTGTAGAGGTTGGTTACAATTGTTACAAATGATGTTTAGGTTGGCTGCCATGTGAGATGCAATGTGGCTTGCCGTCTTCAGTTGGTTCTGTCTGCTTGTGCATTGGCAAACCTTTGGACTTATAAATGTTTCTCACCATCTTGCATCACATGTTGTAAAGAATTCCCATAATGTGTTTTATAACTTTCAAGTTTCTATGCAAGCTGCACTGTGGCTGAGTGGTTAGATCACTCACCTCTCACCAAGGCAGCCCGGGTTCGATCCCAAGGTGACCACATGTGGAATTTGTGGTAGACAAAGCGGCACTGAGGTGTATTTTCTCCAAGTTCTCTGGTTTCCCCTGCCAGCACATTCCACCGGTGTTCCATCATTCTATGCAACGTCAGTGTCATCACCTACGGTGTGTCTAGTAAAAAATAAGTTTCTATGTAAACAAACAAACTAAATGCCCAAAAAATGAATTTATGAAAATGTAAGCTTTAAATTGTTTATTTTATGCCATGCGAAATATTGTAAAAAAAATTAAAATGAAAAATTTATGTAACAAAACTATTTAAAGTCATAAATTCAAAGCATTGAAAAGATTATGGTTGGCATTTCTTTGATTCACATAGAAAAGGAACTGAATCCTGTCTGCACTGCTTAGCCTGATGAAAACAGGTTTACTTCAATGAAAGATCTGGCATTCACACTACTTTTTCTAGCCACTATTGTTCATATTTTCAAATTGCTCTTACAAAACTTAATTAACTGAGGTAAATATTTTGTTGTAGGTACAAGAAGAACATAAGAGACTGAAGCGATAGTCAACTCTTTAAAAGACTACATGCAATATGCTGGCTTTGTAATGCCATACTATTTCCATAAAAGTAAACTGAATGGTAATAGTGCCTCAAAAATAACAATGGTTAGCTCTACAAAAAACAGTTTATTACATAAGTTGTGTGTTTTAATGAGATCTACATTTTTTGTGTGGTAAGTTTTTGTCTATCTCTTACAGTTTATCAGTTTTGCAAAAAATAATCCAAAATAAAGAGGTGTTCAGGGGCTATTCTCGAAAAATGCAGGATATACATTTATTTCCCATGTAAACATTTTTAATATACACAATTTTAATCAAAATTATTACAACCATTTTTGAAAACATCAAAAATTTCAAAAATTGTTCCATGTTAAGGGTAGTTTGGGGTGGGAGATTTTCCTGAAAATCTTTGTGGCATATGCATGTACATGCACACACCTTTTTCCTCCTTTTTGATTCTGGGGTTCTCAAAACATTTCCAGTAAATCTTGGTATCAAATTTTTGGTTGGAATACAACACCTTCTCTACTTGCTATGTACATACATGCTAGAGAAATTTAGAGAAAGTTATTACAAAGGACGAGAAAAAATTGGTTAAAACTGTTATTGATAAAAAAAACATTTTGCATCAAAAGTAGGAAGAATTGCTAAAAGCAAAACTGTATGTAGATTGGGTCCTGGACAACATGCATTCTTTTTGTTTACCCTGTACATTACAGTGCTACTTTTACTCAAACACACATTCATTCATACAGTCATAAGAGGCCTTAGATTTGCCAACAAGTGAAATGTCAGTATATAGAGAGAGCCAATGAACTGGGTGCTGGTTATGCAGTGTTTTTTCTCTGGGCACAAGGACACATGATTCTGCACTGCTGCTGTAAACAAGATCAAGCTTCTGAAGCAATTTTACTCTGCTCTGGAAGTGCAACATTGAGTTGACAGTGAAATGACATGGTTCACTAATTACAAGTTATTTTTGAGTCACAAAGTGTATCATGGCTCAGCATATGCATAGCATGTAATTATTTATGATACCTATGTGTTAGCTCAGACAGCTCGTCAAATGAAAATACAATTTGCAGAATGATTTCTGGGTTAGAGGTTCCAGGCTCTATAATAATCCATAAACTTTATAATAAATCTTAGGCCACAGGAAGTGGACACACTAAGAAACCTTAAAGACAGCATATGGTTTTTTTCTGAATAAATATTAAATTACATTAGTCATTGTTTGGAGACTTTCCCCCAAAAATTGCTTAGGCGTCTTTCACAAGTGAGCATTTCTTATGGCTCTGAGTAAAGAGCTACCAATTTGCTGAGTTTAAAACCATATAAAATAGCTGTGGCAATACTCTTCAACCTTACGATACCGTAATTAGGCATACATTTTGTGAGTGGAATCTCAATAGTGTACATAATGTCAAAATAGAGCCATATTTAATATTTTTCACAAACAAGACTTGGTTCCATCTTGATTGATGTGTGTGCACACAAAATAATCATTATTGGGACTGTAACAAACCTGATATTGTTCATAAAGTAACCTTCCATGATAAAAAATTGGTGTATGGTACACCATGAGCAGAAAAAGAGTTATAGCGCCAATTTTTTTTCATCTCAACATTTGACACCCATATATACATGAATCAATTTTGTCCCACTTTTTTAAAGACTTAATAGTCAATGAGCTGATTTTGTCTTTTTTGAACAAGACTCTGCAACAGCTCATAGACCAATACATTGGTGAAAACAGTTAATTGAGGTCAGAATTATTATTAGAGATTTGTGGCCCCCTCCGTCCCCTGATTTCTATCTCTGGGGTACTTCAAAACAAAGTGTACAAGACAAACCCACACACCTTGGAAGAAATTACTAACAGAAAATATCTGCCAGGAAATTACCAGCAACTCTCAATGTACACAATGACGAGTGATGAATAGTTGACTAAAGTGATGCCAAAAATGTATGAACAATGGTGGTCCAGTTTCAGCATTAGTTGGTAAGCAAAGCATTTAAAAATAGTTTTAAAGATGTATGGTTGTATCTGCACCATTCACAATAGCGTCAATGATGCAGACAGGAAAACACTAAGCAGCTAGTTCCCAGTTCATTGGCTCTCCCTGTACTATTCAACTCTGTGAACACAACTATCTGCTTCTTCTAAATTTGTTGAATCCTCAGCTAAGTTTGCAAGAAGTATTTGCTCCATTAATGACTGGCCTTCTCTAGCAAGTTAGCTGTGAATAAAGCAATAACAATAATTTGTGTTTTTGTGCTTTTTCTATAGATGACTTCATGAACAAATAGATAAGATAATATAAAAAATATTTACTACATATTAAGCTGTTTTAAAGCCAACATAATTGCGCACACTAACCCAACAGCATGCACAATGGGATATAAACTACCTGGTTTTTTTTGCTTGGGATAGCACCATTTCGAAAGCTATTCCCTTTATTAGTTAAAGGTATATTCAGAATATCAATCTCTTCATCTTTGGTACTAATGCTTTTATTTTATTACATGTGACAATTTAGTGCCTCAACTTCCAGTTGTCAAAAAACTGGCTTGGCAGCAATGGAACAATGAAAGTTGGCAAGTATGTCTGTTGCATAAATAAAATGCCAACTGTTATAAACACAGAATGGAATATTTGAAGTCAAACCTTGATCTACTGTTTCTGGCCCACATTCATCATTCAATTTATGTGCTCCCATCATATTTATGTTAAAACTTTCATAAATAAAATGCATATTCATCGTTCCTAAAAGTAAGGTTTTCCTGCAATATTTATTAAAACATTTCAGTTGCAAATAAATTCTATTCTCGAACAATCATTTTTAAGTTGGAATAACTGGAGCAGCAATTGTAATTTATAAGGAGCTGCCGATACTTTTGGGGCAACCGTACCAGCTGGAATGAGGAATTCCAACATTCAAGCTATTTTGGTTACGTGGGGTTGCAGGCATAGATAGATGGGCCAAAATAGCAGGTGCTGTCAGAATGTCATGTGCAATTCAAAGTGCAGATTAAGAGAATGATGAGAGTAGGAAAAGGGGGAAGACAACACAACAGTGTCAAATTTTTTTCAAAGTTTTGAGTGTACGTAAAACCACAGTTGTTTGTTTCTATGCTATCAGTAACAGAAGCTAGCAACAGAACATGTAAACTTGTTGTTTCGCATGGAAGTAAAACCAGTTAAGAAGCAACTGTCAATAAAAACTCTTTCAAAAAAAGTGAAATGAAGTTTTATTTATGGACACTCTTTAACTTCTGTGGTTCTCAGTGTCCCATTCTATGTTGGGCATGAAAGACCACTTAATTTTTCTCAGAGGCCTCTCTGTCAGTCTTGAGGTTCTTTTACGTGCCGTAAATCTACCAACAGCTTTACTTCCCTTCCAAAGGAAGTCATGCTAAGGATTTTTACGACCAAAAAAAAACCATTGTCCTCTGCCAGGTTTGAACCCACAACCTTCAAAATTTATGCAAAAATAGTGTTTGCTTATTATATTGAAATTTACTTTTTGCTATGATTAGAGCACTTCCCATATCTATTGTTTACCCATATTCACCATTTTGTTAGCTCACTCAGGAAATGATAGATTGAGGTTCAACTGCGACACAAATGCCAAATTTTCACCAAATTATAACATATGTGCTGAGGTACAAAATAACATCAAGAAATGGGTTGCTCCTGCCAGAATTTACTTGTAACCACTTTTCTGTTAAAATAAGAACTGAAGCTTTCCTGGCAACGTGTTAATTCAAAATCTTCTCGGGCTTCTAGCCAGGTAAAAACTTGGCTTGACACCAACATTTCAAATTCAGGGTGAAGACGAGGAAGATGCACTTCTTCGAAACGTTGGTGTCAAGCCAAGTTTTTACCTGGCTAGAAGCCCGAGAAGATTTTGAATTCACTTTTCTGTTGTGTAATACAGTTTGCTGACTAGCATTCTTTGGTAATATTTTGCTGCAGAGGCTTTTTCATTGCTCAAAGTGCAGCCTGATACTGAGAAGTACGTAATGATTGATGGTTTTGCTAGAATTAGCAGTTCTTTGGAAGAACCTCCTTCCACCAAGAATCCTGATAGTGATATTTCTGTATTTCGATGCCTTCACGTGGCACTGGTAGAACAAAACCCCCAAATTCCTTCAATGGAAGTGGAGGAGTGATGAGACGTGGAGGAAAACATTCTAGCGATGTCATTCCCTCACAGTCAGGTGGCAGCATCCGTCGTTTCCATCCTACTCGCCTTAGCATCCCAATCTGAAACATAATGTGAGGCATCAACTAAATAATATTTGTTATAGCTTCATATAGTTGCTTATTATAACTTATGCAATTATTACTTTACTCTACTACTTCTCTATAATACATAGAAAAGTGTGTGCTTGCATCATGTGAAAGAGAACAATGTAACTCAAATATTAAGTGTGGTATTTTTTTGACATTTTGTATTGAAGTTCAGCATCTTCTTACAATGTGACAAACATTTTCTACAAAATATCCTGTCCCAAAAAATGGAAAAATGTTCAATATTTTTTATTTTCTCAAAAATGACTTTATTAATTTTTATTATTAAATTAATGTATATGTTTAAATATTTGCATGACAAATAGAGTGTATATTTTTAATTATCTGTAAATAGCCTGGAAAGTCTTCTTCATTCTGCATGATTCTGGCAAATCCATAGATCTTGTCGGAGCACACAATTTATGTCAAGTGAAAGTTTTTGCAGCATTAATCATTTACAAGATTATCTATGTTATTGGTTTAGATTTTCAAATACTTACACATTATTCAATAGTGAAAATGTTTTTTTCTCATGATCATGCACAGCAAAATTAATTTCAAAGCCATCACATAGCAATACACTTTTTAAAGATTTAATTTTTGCTGTAGCCTTCTGCATTTTTCATATATCTACAATGAAATATGTAAACATATAATGAAATTATTTTGTTTAACAAGAATTATAGAAGAAAAAGCTAGCCCATCTCGGTAGTGTGGAGGTAGCATGACTGTCTCACATTCAAGAGGTTGCGAGTTTGAATCTTGCTTAGGATGATTTACCCAGATAAGGTGTTTTTTTTGGCATTTTCCCATATCCTGAGAAGATGAATGTCTAACTTGAAGCTCCATGAGCCCCAAGATCATTTGAGCATCATTTCACCAAGTTTATTCACTGTTCAATGACACACACACAAGCGCAGACCTTTTTCCAGAAATGCTTTTTTGGATTCATGTATTTCCGGTGAAATCTCGGTATCAAATTTTTGGGTGCATTACAATACCTTCTCTATACAATATGTATATAGTACGTGCAAAGGAAGTAAAAAAACACATAATAGGCCTTTAAGCTATGAAAATAGGCAATATAAAATTAGCATATGTTATTCCAGTAAGTATGAAACAATATATTTATATATAAAGCCAATTATTCTAAACAAAGGAAGAAACCACACAATGCCAAACTGTTTTAAATATTACCAAAGGATCCTCTTCAAATACGATGAGCTGAACACTAGCACCAGGTAACGTAGGATCTTGCACTGTATAACAACCTTCTGCTGAGTTGTATGTCAACTGAAGATGATGCTTGCGGAAAGTTCTTACTAGAAACACTTCATCATAACGCGACAACTCTTCATTAAGCAAGCACATCTCAACATCATCCTCCCAGGGCAGTGAGCGAGATATGCGAATCTGACCCCATAGAGCACCATAGCACAAGAAGTGAGTGAGGCCCAATGCCACTAGCACCTTGTGGGACCTACAAAACCAATCAAAACAAATCTGATGTGTTACACTCATATGACTTTCTCTAACTGCTCTACAAACAAACTTCTTACAAAACATTACTCTTCTTTCTACATCATGCTAATCGACAAGTATTAGCAGAATGTACTTATTACTTAGTTCCTTATAGTATTCTATGCCAAAGTGATAGTCAAATGTTTTAAAAGCTATCGTCATGCAATTGTCATTGAAGTGGCTTCTCTGCTTGGCCAGAAGTACAACAAAAGAAAAACGGACTCTTCCTGTCAAAGAAAGGTATAAGTAATTAAAATTGAAATCAATAACAAGGAATATCTTGGAAACAGTCAACTCTACAACAAATAAATTGTATGTTTTAAAGAGATCTACATTTTTTGTAAAGTAAGTTTTTGTCTATATCTTATGGTTTAACCATTATGCTAAATTCTGCAAAAATCATCCAGAATAAACTGCTCTTTACAGGCTATTCCCAGAAAATTAAAAATGTACATTTTATTTGTGTTGTGAATAACTTTAATATACAGTATTTTAATAAAAATTGTTAGAGCCATTTTTGAGAAAAACAAAACTTTCAAAAATTGTTCCATATAAAGGGTAGTTTGGGGTGGGGGGATTTTCTTGAAATCTTTGTATCGCATCCTTGGAAGATGATAAACTTAAACATGTAAATGCATGCACACGCATTCACACACACATTTAAATGCTTTTTTTTTTTATTCAGGGCGTCTGAAAACATATATTTCCAGTGAAATCTCGGTATCAAATTTTTGGGTGCAACACAACACCTTCTCTATACACTATGTACATAGTATGTGTAGAGGGAATAATACAACTTAAATGACCCATAGAAAGGTTACAGGTTTTTGCATTTGAGCAGCTACAAGGAGTGTAAGTGTACAAGGTTGCATAAATTACATTCTCAATATTTTAATACAAATTATTAGAGAAATTATTTTTGGGAAAAAAAAAATATCAGAAGTTTCGGTGTTTAGCATAGGAAATTTCTTTGAAAACATTTTTGTTGCACCTTGAAAATATATACCAAGTTAAGTATTCTTCCGACTCTTTCAAATTATAGTTTTCTCTCTCTTGGTCTTTTTCTCACATGCAAACAGCCACACAGATCTTTTTTCAGATATAACTTTTTTTTTTTTTTTTTTTGAGGGAATAAGAGGCTTGGGTTACCAATATCAATTTCATGGGCAGAATACTCAAATACCTCCTCTACCTTTCGTAGATAGAGACCTTTCATAGTGAGGCTTACCGCACTACAGGGCAGTCCCTACCTAGAGCAATATGCTCATTGGGGCATTCTATGTAAATAAATAAAAAGTAAAGAAAAAATGTACACGTGTAGGATCAATCACCATTATATTTTGAGCCAAGAAACATACTTTCACAAAATAATATTTGTATCTTTTGTAAACTTGTTTGCAGGTTCTAACTATATTATTATTATTGTTATTATTATTATTATTAAACATCTGATGTGTTCCATCCACAGACTTTCTCTACCTGCTCTACAAACAACTATTCTTACAAAAGATTATTCTTTTATCTATATCATGCTAATTGAGATAAAAATGAGCAAAAATGGTCTTGTCACTTAGCTCTTTATATATAGAAGGGAAATAGGGAATACACCAGGCTAAAGTGACAGTCAAATGTTTTAAAAGCTGCTGCTGTACGATTATTATTGAAATTTGGTTCTCTTTCCATGGCAGAAGTTAAAACGAGAACAATTTGAAATAGATGAGGTCTTTGTTTCAGAAAAGTTTAAGTATTTTAAAATTGAAATCAATAACATAGAATATCTCAGAAATGGTTAGCTCTAAAGTTTTTGTGTATTAAGTTTTTGTTTATCTCTTATAGTTTACCAGATATGCAAAAGTAATTTAGGGGCTATTCCCAAGAAATTTACGATATACATATTATTTGCCATGTAAATATCTTTAATATACAGTATTTTAATCAAAATCGTTAGCCATATTTTTGAAAACTGTTTCATATTAGGGTAGTTTGGAGTGGGGGAATTTTCCTGAGAATCTTAGTATCACGTCCTTGGAAGATACTGAGCTTAAATACCAAGTTTGTTATTCAATGAAGTTTTTCTAAAAAATGCTTTTTTTTTTTATTCAGTGGCTCTCAAACATGTATTTCCAGTGAATTTTAATTAAATAAATTATTTTAAATGGAAACAAATACATTTATTACCAAACAAATTTATAAAGTGTTTTATAATTAAAAGTAAGCATTAAGCAGATAAGCAAACTTCCATAAAATATGATCTTAATTTTGTAAGGGAGAGAAAGATAAATATTACCTGTGTGACAATTTATGCAGATCATCTTGAAATCTTTCAGGATGATGACAGGTCTGTGTGAATGCCTTTCCATTGCTTTGGCGTAGAACAGTCCACATTAAGAGCAATATAGCCATTAAACATGCTGCTGACAGTGCACGACTCAATGTTATTCTCATCCTATTAAAACAAATTAAATAGGCATAAACATTTTTTTAAATTTTAGGCATACATCAGCTGAATTTTTAAATCCAAATTAATTCCTTCACATAAAAATTTTAAATAGCACTGAATGGAGCTCTAGGTAGGTACATAAAACATTGTGTATGTCCATCTAGGCATGCTAATTCCTAAACACAAAGTTTTGGATGTGTGTTATGTTCCCTACTACTCATAACCTGGAAAAAGCTTACTTTAACTACAGAACAGATTTATAATTTTTTTTCCAAGCTGAGTGTGTCCTTGGATATGTTTCAGAAGTTCTTGGTTCATGAGTTATCAATGTTTAGAGGTTTTACTAATTTCTCAGACTTAGAAAATGTTTTTCATTCCTTAGGAGGCAAACCCACATATTCAAATGTTCCAGAAGGTATGATCTCATTGGTTAAGTATTCTGCCCAAAGGTATAAGCTGATGTGGCTATGATATTCGAGGATTTGATCAAGCGTTATGTTCACATGATGTTTTGAGTTGATTGACAGTTAAGAATTGTAAAAGAAACCAGCAATATGCTACGATGCCAGGCATTTAGTGTTTTCGAAAAACAAGTATGACAGTATCCTCTGGTTTTGAGATTTCGGCAAGGTTAGGTTAAGTGTGTGTGTGTGAGGTTAGGTTAGACTTAATGTGTGTACATGAACTGGGTCAAACTTAGATGTAAAAATAGTTACCAAAAAATATTTCTAAGCATTTTTGAAAAAAGCAATGCTAATTAGGATTTTGCAAAAGTCATTCTGTAGCCAAAGTAAACTTTATCCTTCTCCTTAATGACTGCACCTGTAAAATTAGGAAAATCCACAATGTTTAAGATATCTTGTTGAAATTTATACCAGTTATTAAAAACAATAATTGTTATTTTTTACCATGTTTCAAAATTCTAGTTTGTATGGTTAAAATAAAAAATTGTCAATATCTCAATTCATTGTTATAATAAAATACTGCATATGATCAATTTTTAAAAAATATAACAAAAAAGTAAGTTTTATCGTAAATGAATTTTCATATTTTTTAAGTTAACCTGTATTTATTTAGAGAAATTATTACATTATGTTCTCTCCAAAACTCTAAATTGAATAATTTGTTTTTCTCAAAATTGGAGCAATATATCCAAAAGGCATATGATAATTTTCTTTAATGGACTTCTGAGAGACCGTACAAAAAGTTTGAAACAAATTATAAAAATATTGCAGCACGTGGAGCATTTTTGGAGCATGGAAAAATGTTTGATAAAAGTTCACAAGAAAACAAGGTTTAAAGTTAGGCAAACTTATTAATAACAAAGCACTTGTCCATTTATAGCTTTAGTTAATGGGTAGTTCAATTGTGTCAAGTCAACAATTCTATAATTTTATTATGAAAAATTAATTTTTCACAATTTTGTGATTATTTTGATGTTTAGTTACAGAACATTCATGTATTTTTTTAAAAATAAAAACCTTCAGTAAATGAGATTGTTCTTCAAATGAAATAACTACATTGCTCAGTTTTCTTGAATGGTTACAAAAATGTTGGCAATTGATGTAGGTATATTCAGAATACATATTAAACTTTTCAAGAACATTACATTTTCAGTATTCCATTTAAAAGCTGAATGAATCGCAGGAAAATTTACATACAAATTTTGTGACCAAGTACCTCTCTTGCGCTATCTTTCAGATTAAAAAAAAAAAAAAAAACTGGGACTGTTTGATTAACTGAACCTTGACTAGGTTCCCCTGCTAATAACGATTCTAAGCTGATGTTTTATGAATTTACTTTTGGATTATTAGGATAAATCATTAAATTATTTTTCTTTCATTCCAGTGAAAATATATTCAGATATATATATATATTCCTTGAAATTCTGCAGTTAGCAGGCTAATGATAAACGTTTCTTCAGCGTTATTCACCTTAGGCATATATGCAACTTCGCATAGGCTACCTCCGAAACATGTTTTTCGTCACTGCGTCTATCACCTCACGTCAGTTCGATTTTTTCAATTATGTGCTTATAGCAATCGCTTCATTTCAAACTAGTGGCCTGAACGTTAATAATTTGAGCCTATTGTAAATGAAGTGGTCCATGTCATGTTTTGCAATTTTGCTCTCATGTTAAATCAAATCTCTGCATTTTATTGAATGCATTCTTCGCTACTGAGAACTGGATGTCTAATTCATATCCCTATACTCGGCAATAAGATAACGCTACCCTAATGGCACATTTAAACTCGATACTTTCGTAACACTAATTACAGACATCCCGTTTCTCTTCGTAATACACCTCACAAGCACCTGCACGCTTGCGTAAAAAAGTAAACATTGGGGCAATCGGCACTCCCATGTAAGTCACCTAACAAGGTGGCCAACTACTGCGCTCTCACAACTCATTTCAAAAATTTCGCTAAAAAGAGGCAAAACTTGTGCGAAAGGTTTTTTTCTTCTTTTCATTTATTATGAACTTGGCTAAAATAATCCTTTTTGTTACTGACAATCTACGGCATGTAGTGGTCATCATCATTATAATCGATCTGTATAGGATAGCTCTTTTGAGGGATGGCTTTTGTGTTCTATGTCTGAATCTGAACATGTGGCTTGATTCCCAGCCCAGGACAATTATATGCACTTTATGACTTTAAATTGTGACCACCCCTAGTAAAAGCTCTTGCCAGAAAACATTTGGCATACTTGTGACACCTATATGTACTAGGAAAAATTTGGGAGCCACCACTTGAGTTTCTTATAAATCCTACGACCCACAGAGTGTTGGTAAGCAGAATGCAGCGATACCGCTGCTGCTGGCTTGCAGCGCTTTCATGAGCGAAACCCATATCGCGACGCATCTTGATCTGTTGCGAAACTGCTCAAATGTACCGTTTCTGGTATATAATGAAGTTGATCGCCGACTTCTCATTGTTGTAGTAAAACTGCGTTCTTAAAATTTAAAATATTATTGTTTGACCCTGTCAATTGCCAGAAAAATAAAAATGCCGGCGGTATCTCGAAACATTTATGAATGAAATTGGTGAAATGATGCTCAAACGATCTCAGGGTCCATGGATTACTCGACATTCGTCTCCTCAGGATAAGGGAAAACCCTGAAAAAAAAAAACCTTATCCGGGCAACTTACCCTAAGCGAGAATCGACCTCACGACCTTTCGAATGTGAAGCAGACACGCTATCACCATACTACCCAGGTGTGCGATTATGTTTTGTTCTATTGCTTCCTGAGTGAGTTCTTGTGACGTGCGATTAACCGTTGTCCACCTAAAGTGAGAAACAGAAAGTCCTAAAATCAAGAGCTAGAGAAAAGAGGCTGTATTGTGCACCGTTAATTGAAGTGCTACTTAGAGGTAAAACCAAACACTCACTGTAGAGTGGACGGGAAAAATAAGGTTGTCCAATTCGAGACTGTGTGAAGCAAAATATCTTGTAATTCATCTCATCCGTGTTATTTGTATTAAATTAACATCAATCAGAAGCATTTTTGGAAATATTATTTGAGAAAAGGGAGCAATGTAAGAGGAAAATATAGGGTGACCATAACTAAAAGATAGACATAAAACTTGCACGTACTTTCAAATTGCGCAAGGGAGTTTTTTTACTGCTATACTAAGCAATTGTAACCTCAATGCAATTACACATGGTATTGGGCCAATTTGATTGGACTTCACAAATATTTTATGGATGTTTTACAGAAATGCACGGCTGGTTTATTTTTCTTTAATATTAACTATCAAGCTAATATAGACTGAATAGCTCTGGTCAATTAGTGGTCAAACACACTCTAGAAAGCATACATTCTCCAAGATTAATACCCGAAACGTTTGAGAGAGGAAAAATATCTGATGTGCTACATTTACCTAATTTTATATACCTATGCCACAACAAAGTATTTTTACAAAAGCTTATTATTCTCTCTGCTTCATATTTATCAAGATAAACATTAGCATATATTGTTTTATTACGATATTATTTCCTTGTATAACAAAGGGAATAAGAAAATACAATAAGCTAAAGCGATAATCAGCTCTTAAGCCAGTCTCTATGTGATGATATTGAAATTCCGTTCTCTTTGCTTGGCCAGGATAAAATAATTACTAGGCCTCGGTGCCGGCTGTATGTGGTCAGAAATTCAGTTATGTATACATGAAGGTTTTGTGATGTGGCACAAGTGGCAGGGGTGATAACAGTCGTGTCGCCTTACAAACCGGTTGTAATTAGGAGAATGTTACTTTACCTATGTTTACATTGACAGAGCCTCCAGAAGTGTGCAATGAGTGATATCAAATTATCATGATAAAATAATTAAGAATACAATTTAGAAATGTCCCAAGCACTTCTTATAGAAGATAAATTACTACAGACAGCGAAAGAGAGTGACCAGATTCCATTCCTACAAAAGTGAGAAAAAATTTGAAAATGTTCTGCATAAAAATGTTCGGTATGTAACTATGTGTTGGGCAGTGAGCATAATTCTACAACAATAAACATTAAGATGTCCCGTACTTCCGATTTACAACATTAACATCAAGTGACATGGAGAGAAACTTTTCTAACTACTGATAGCAGAAAGCGCTTTTCACGTCGTACTCTAACACAATATCGTTACTCAATATAACTTTTAAAGCAGGCTATGTACACGGGGAACCTTGTTGTTGTTGTTTTGTTTTTTTAATCCTGCTATTATAAGTTAATCGTGTTTTAATTATAGTGAAATTTACGCCTACACGGAAAAGATCATTATGTTACATTTGCCAGTGTAAGAAACAACGGGAAAATAAATGCTTGTCTGCATTAGTTAACCGGACTTTACCGGCGTGTTTCCTCCTTCCTTCCCTTACCACCTCTAGTGTAAACAAACATGAGGAACAAACGAATATGGTATACTAGCTCTCAACCTAACATCCTCTGCAACGGGACCGAAGCTTATTTTGTGTGCTATAACGAAGTCTACATTTTTCTGTAGTAGGTTTCCGCTTATCTCTTACGGTTTACCTGATATGCAAATGCTCTTCAGAGGCTGTTTCCAGGGCATTCAAAATTTGTATTTTGTCATGTAAATATCTTCTAATATATGATATTTTAACCAAAATCTTTAATCATTTTTTGAGAAAATCAAAATGTTCGAACATTTTATCATGCAAAAATATTTGTGTTGGGGATTTTGTTGAAAATCTTTGTGTCTCATCCTTGGAGCATGCTAAACTTAAATATCGAGTATAGTATTTAACCGAATTTTCTGTTTTGAGCGCGTGCGCACACAGGAACCTTTTTTTTTTTAATTAAAAATTTGATTCAGAGAACCGCAAAATTTGTACTTCCAGTGAAGTCCCAGTAACCAATTTTTGGGTAGCATACAATACTTTCTCTACCCAGGAACTATGTACGAAGAAGAAAAAGTAAAAATTGGGATATCATGTTATGTCTTCTGTCATCAGAAAACCCCTCTCAGTAAACCTTGAAAAAACAAAAACAATTAAATTTATAACTACTCGCTCACCACAAACGCACATAGAAATAGGAATTAATGATACATTGTTAGAACAGCTAAATGAAGTCAAATTTCTTGGCCTTCAGGTAGATAAGCATTTGGACTGGAAGTCACATATTAGCTACATCACACCTAAACTTAGCTCAGCATGTTATGCTCTCCGTGCACTGGTTAAATTTCACTCAATTGATACACTTAAGTTGGTGTATTTTGCCTACTTTAACTCCATCATCGAGTGTGGAATAATATTCTAGGGTATAGTAGATAGTAAATGCATATTCCGGATACAGAAGAAAGCTATACGAATAATCTGTAATGCTTATAGCAGACAGTCATGCAAAGAACTATTTCAAAAATTGGGAATCCTCACCTTGTGTTTATATATTATCCATTTTAAAATTCTATGCAGTTAATCGACATAGTTTTATAACAAACATGGCAATTCATAACATTAATACTAGACAAAAGGGATTGATTCATCGTCCCAATGCCAATCTTCGTTCCTTTCAGAAAGGTGTATATTATGAAACAATCAAGATATTTAATGCTCTCCCCAGTAATCTCAAAGAAAAAGTTGGGAATTTTAGGGCTTTTAAGACCTCTCTTAAGGAGTACCTTTGCAATAAATCATTTTACTCTGTAGATGAATATTTAAGTGACAAATCTGTCTGGCAATACCGTTAATAATCATTGTATTTATAAATATTACAGTGTATTGCATTTTGTGTATATTAGTGTGTGTGTGTTTTATATTAAAATTAAACTGATTTATACTTTGACTTAAACGAATGTGTCAAATGAATTTCTTTAGTATTTAACAATGACACAAGGTCTGTAAAGCCTGATGTTTTGATATTTTACACTCTAGTACATAATTGTAAATCTTTGCATTGGAAATTATATAACATATTTGTAAATATGTATTGTAATTTGTTGACATTTATGAAGAGTACATAATACAATAATCATGTTTTAATTTATATGATTGCTACTAGTAACTATTATATCGATAATTTGAAAACTATCATCTGACATAACATTAGTTTTACATATAATGAAATTATATTTATTTATACATTTTAACACTATATTTTGATACCCTTTGTTTTTTGTGCATGCAAAGAGGATTCTGTTGTTTTTGTAACCTATGTTTTTAGCACTAGAGCTTTATACATTTTTTTTTTTTCATAGTATATAGTATATAAACATATGTATATACATGTATATGCCTTGACAAGTTCTATGTTCAGTGGCTTTCTGGCCTAAACGAACCTACAGAATGCTTTCTAATCACTTGACACTTGTTATTTTAGTGTCATAGAGATTCTATGAAAGAGGTAAGACACAGATGGTCAGCTCTGGATTCTAGATAAGCGCTTAAATCCACAACATCCAGCTACGCGTTTCTCTGTGAGGCGCATGAACAGCAGGGAATCTCGGTAGAATCATCCTCTTATTTATCTACAAGAGCTTTTGTCATATAGGAATCGTAGATTACGATTCTGTGAGCTAAAATATACAGGCTATTTAGCATTATAACAGTGTTAACACACTATAAATTTTTGCTTTCACAACCTCTCTACATCGCAAACTTCGCGTCACCAGGCCAAACGGCACACGTGAAGGAGGGAAATGGTAGAACGTAAATAATTGGTTAGATACAGTGCATGGAAACCAGTTATGCGTAATTTATACACGCGTCGTAACGAAGGCTTTGTAGTAGAGAAGAGGGTAGTGTTTAACGCCCGCTTTAACTACTAATGGCACCGCAGGCGGTGACACTGGTGATACATGAATGATGGTGGAGCACCGGTGGAATGCGATGGCGGGGGAAACCGGAGTACCCGGAGAAAACCCGCCCCAGCGCCGTTTTGTCCACCACAAATCTCACATGCGGTCGCTTGGGATCGAACCCCGGCCGTCTAGGTGAGAGTCGAGTGGTCTAACCACTCGGCCACGGCGCGGCCGTAGAGAAGAGATATGACGAAAGGCACATTATGATGTCCTTGGATAATTGGAAGTTTTTGTTGCTGTTCTGCTCATACAACGGTTGCCAAAGCTATGATCATAAGGCGAAACACGTGCTGACCCTATTCAAGAAGAAATTCAGAAACCTTATATAATAGATCACATCGTTTTGTCACTAATACCAAAATTTAGTAAAACAGGATCAATACTATGTCGCCCACTTATATGGTCTGAGAGTAGCGTGTCTACCTCACATTTAAGGGGCCCCGAATCCGAATCTCGGTTAGGATGAGTTACTCGGATAAGCTTTTTACCAATCCTTCCCTTATTCTGAGAAGACATATGTCGGCACATTTAAATTCTAAAGACCCTAGGCTGGCTTGAGCATCAATTCACGAATATCATTCATTTCAGATATGACCTACTAGGTTAAAGAACGTTAAACTTCAGATGTTGAAGCCGCGCATTGTTTGGCCTGAGTGAGTTTGTAATAGCTGCGGTGGTTTTTGCGACTGTTTCTAGAAATTTCCAGCGGCATGACCAAGTATGAAAAGGGCAACGAAGCCCTGGCCAGCATTCAGTTTTCATTGGGAATGCATTGCGCGCAACAGTTCTGTTGAGTGAGTTTGACGGGAATTTAAAACTATACGGCGGAATTGTTACGAAATACAGTTATTTGTGAGCAAATTCTGATTGTAATCAGTTTGCGGAAGAAATAAAAAATGGCTATTGGAGAAAAAGAAAAGTTTTGTTACAATATGGTGTGTGGGTGTGTCGTGAGAAGTGATAAAGAATGAGAGGCCCACCAGTATGCCCATTTCGGTGTGAGCAAAATATGTAAGGCGACCTCGACACATTTTTCGCTGCAACACGTTCCCCAAAGTGCTTAAATGAAACTTTAATTCCGCTTCCCGCGTATCTGTGGTTGTGCGAGTATATCTACTTCTTTTCTGGTCTTGCTGTAGTTTGTAACTTAGTAAATGACAGAATGCTAGGCTTAAAGCAGAAGTGAGTAGCAGCAGTTATATACTGTTTCGAGGTTGTTATTGTCAGCACTGTGTAGTGCGATCCTGTAATTGTTTTGGTATGGAAGTTACTTTTTGCCACTTACGACATAATGGATATGATCTCGAGTTTAAACCTCTATTGGGTCCGATTGTATTGTAGAGGACTCTGTTTGGAGTTAGTGTCTTCCTAGTGCTTAGAATGAATATTAAGTGGTTTATTAAGGCATTAAAAAGGTCGTCACCATCAAATTAGGTGTTTTCTGTTTTACAATTTTGATAGCAGAAGTAATCAAGTCATTTCTAAAGCCAGTTTGTAGGAATTGCTGTTAACATCTATATCTATAGAATGAGAATAACTGGTAAGGATTGAACTCAGTGGCAGGATTTTGGAACCAACAAGTCTTAACAGAGTAGGTGTATCGACGGATGTACCCAGGAAGAAAACAGATTAAAGTTAAAGTTAGGGTCTTCATTTACACTGAAATTATTTATCGTACGATCCGATGTAATCTGAAATTAGGTGACCTTTTTTTTTTGGAGGGGCGAAGGGCGGGTGTAGTTTCCGAAGCGCATTATTGAAGTTCTTTTAATTAAATCCCGCTCTGGATTTAATTAAAAGAGCTCCTTTAGTGGGTTATGATTTATTATTATTATTATTATTATTATTATTATTACAGCATTTATCAAAGTTACGATTAATTACATTTTAGTGATATTTCGGGTGCAAATGTTCGCTGGTAAACGAAATTGAAGTATTCTGACTGTACGATCTACATTGGCACTCCTTGTCAGCATGACGCAAGACTGACCTCTGCTCATCTCATCGTCGTCTGCTAAGTTAAGAACACAAGAGCTGGATGAGAAGTGAATGTTCAGTGAATGACAGTGGCATGACAGCAGGTCAGAGTTGAAGAATGAAATTTTGAGCATAAGAACTGAACGTACTGGGTGATGCAGTAGGTGTCCGTGTAACGAATGGTCATATATCTCATTTCTAACCTTTACGTCGAGAAGTGTATACACACGATTGGCAGTAAGGTAAGCAAGTTTGTCATTAGTGTTGGAATAATGATATCTTTCCAACGTGAATATCTCTTCAGACTCAAATCAGAGAAGCTGTCGTAAATTTGCGATTAGCACGACTAAATTGTTATTTTTCTGAGGAAACGGTTGTAAACCTCCCATATTTTTACTATATCCACATCAACTTCACTTGTTTACATTGTAATATTTATTTATTTTAGCCGTTATTTGGAGTCAATTTTAAAGTCTCCAAATGCAAATTATCCCATGT
This sequence comes from Hymenopus coronatus, assembly GCA_030762935.1. Lineage (NCBI taxonomy): Eukaryota > Metazoa > Arthropoda > Insecta > Mantodea > Hymenopodidae > Hymenopus > Hymenopus coronatus. The sequence continues at coordinate 17,241,540 of CM060895.1, forward strand.
TTCATGAGTTCTATCCCTGTCTGCAGACAATGGTTAATTCTAAAGCATGTTTAATAGGAAAATATCACTGTATTGATGGTTCACCAACTCTCCCTTCTTATTGCACACAGACGGAAATACAAAGTAACAGGTTTACTGTTCTTAATCATCACAGAGGACCTCATTCCTAGAAGTGGTCAAATATTTAAGCACTTAGATATATCTGTAACACCATCAAGTGACTGAATTCACCAAGGTTTCACTGTAGCAGAATAGGCTAGAGGCTGTGAATGATGAATGTAATGTTATATGAAAAGTATAAATATCGCTTATTCTTTATTTCAACAATGTGTTGTATGCAGATAATTTTTAACAAAAATATACTCATGGGTGTAAGATAAAATAGCATCCCCTTACTAAGTTTGTACATAAATGTAAACAGTATAATTTTATAAATCAATGTGAGATTGGATAAAAATATTACGAAAGAGTACCATGAGTGGCAGACATTATTACATAAAATGTATATTCTTATGATAGCTATATCTAAAAACTAATGATAGAATGATCTACAAGCTATGCCATTTATTCAAAATTACATTTTAAAAACTGACTTTTAGTCTGGATATATTGTTGCTCTGGTCACAGGTTCTTTGGATCTGGTTGTATGATATGGAGGTACTAACTTTAAAACTTGACTCCATTACAATGTGGTAAAAAAGGTTCCAATACATCAATTCCCTATCTGTTGTTGTTTCTTTCTTTGTAAAACAAATGCAAATAAAATGTACTTGTTATACACCTAGGGTGTCAATTGCAATCTCTGCATCATGTTTTCTTGTTGATTTAGTCAGAGATCTAATACCTGAATTGCTGACAGTCGAGTTGGCCTCCTATTTCACATTGGTTTTTAATATTTCTGGTGCTAAACTTTTTTCTTTTCAGTTTAGCAAGTAACCAATCAGCAGTGTTCTCTTACCAAATTACGCCCTTAAATCCTTTGCTGTTATGGTATTTTTTACACATCTATACTCTCCCATTTCTAATAAAATCATCTCATTACCAAAATGTCTTCAAGGTAATTGAAGTGTTATCCAAATTCTCTAAAATTTGTGTTTTGAGACCCCTTGCCACAGTACGATTGTATTTGCACAATTAACTCATAGTTTTTCCTTGTTTTCTCAATAATAATTGACCCCTGCCACTGCTTCTGTCAGTGTTGGGGTCTGCTTAATCTCTGCTGACCTCAGATTCTAACTCACTTAATTACATAACATGTGTAGTTGAATATACTCTATGGAATTTTTTTTATATTTTATCAAATAATTATTTGCAAAAGTAAAGTACTCAAGCTTTACATTTATTCTTACAATCAGGCCCCAAATATTTTGGTTCTAAAAAGTTAAAATTAGATTCCATCAGTATATTACGATTTTATAGGATCTTATGCATTCAATTTAGGAATTTATAGGATTTTTAGAATATAGATTTGCATAAATCATTGGACATACCATTTAAATTGTAAAAATATAATTAACTGGAAGTTTAGTATGTATTTGAAAGTACCAACTTCAATACACCTACAATTTCAAACACTACAGCATAAAGGTTCTCTGTATATTCATTTTGTATTAGTATGCCACTGAAAAGCACATCATTTAATTTCAAACACCACATGCACAATAGCTCTCAGTATACATATTTTGTTTTATGTACTTTACATATTTTTTTTATTATGACACGAAAAACACAAATAATTTTAAATACTACATTTTGTTATTATGACATTTAAGTACTTAGAAGAGCATTTATTACTGAGAATCTTACACTCTTCTGTTAAAATATGCCTAAAAGTAAGAAAGTGCATTCCGCTTCACATGAGATAAGAGGTGCGAAATTCATTTTGACTATTTCCTTGATGCACCAAATCAATGATTCTTGCACTTTTTCTCCATACATAATGTGACCAATTGTTGTTACAACCTTGAAATCTGGACTATGCATTAAAATAATTTCTAATTTCTTTCTTGTGCAGAAAATCCTGCAAAATTGCATACAATCATAATTGTCTAACATTTTCCTTATTCAAAATGTCTTTATTTAACATTTTCCTTAGAGTCTCCTTTTGCTTTGAAAATGATATATAAATAAAGATACGTATTCTATTTGGTTAAAAAACCAAATTAGGTGTTTTTAAGTTCTATCATGAAAAAATTGGTCTAATTTGGTCCTAATGTAAAATTAGTTCAATTTAGCCTCTATAAAATTGAAGTATGTTACTCGTTTGTACCCAAACAACAAAATAAACTGAAATTTGGTGAGTAACACGTCAGGAATAAAATAGGTCAGAGCTTGGTTATAATGCATGCATGTTACAAATATCATTCCTGAAATTAAAAATGGAGGTTATATGTTGGCAAAACTTATGTTTTCATTAATATAGGAATTCAAATTTTAAAACTACTAAATACAAGTTATTTTCAGCAGTCTGTGCAGTAAAGTAGATATAAATGTTTAAATGCTACATTTGAAGGATATGAAGTGTCAAAAATAATGAACAACAAGTACAAGTTGTCAGTAAGAAAGTTCAAAGTTTGAAACATGACCCGGTTTTCAGTTTTTGACAATTAGCATAAGATGGGTGGTGAAGGATGTATGAATGTGTTTCTAGCAAGAACAAGCTGTGAGAAAATAAATGTAAATGTCGTGTTATTTATGGATGCTCTTTAACTGCTGTGGTTCTCAGCGTCCCATTCTAAATTGGGCGTGAAAGACCGCTTAATTTTGCTCAGAGGCCTCTCAATCAGGCTTGAGGTTCTTTTACGTGCCGTAAATCTATGACACGGGACCAACGGCTTTACTTCCCTTCCGAAGGAAGCCATGCTAAGGATTTTTACGCCCAAAAAAATCCATCGTCCTCTGCCGGGTTTGAACTCGCGACCTTGGGTATATGAAGTCAGCATGGTAACCATTACACCATGGAGGGCGACACAAGCTGTGAGAGATGGGACATATAGTTGAGATAACAAGATCATAATCAAGTATTATAATACAAATATGAATATCTGTTATTTGGAGTACATGATATTATTATGCTTGAATATTTTGTGTTTGGGAGCTTAAACCTTCTATAATCCAATTACTGGCACATCATAAGGACTATTACAGTGATGACAACCATAATTGTTTTGGCTAGCAGCAACCATGACCACAGTAACTATAACCATTATCACTATGATCAGTGTTAACCTTCACCACAATGATCATAACCAAAATGAGTGTGGCAGGTGACAGCTACTGCAGTCATTACAACCACAATTCTGGCCAGAAACAATCATCACAATGACCCGAACTACAATGGGTGTGGCAGCCACGATTAGTGACAACATCACAATCTCAACCACAATGATTGAGGCTAGCAACAACCATGACCACAATCACAATAACTGGCCAGTGAGAATCATCATAGTGACCACAACTACAGCGACTATGGCACCCATGACCACAATCAATATATCTGACAACAATAACCACAGTGACTGGCAACCATGGTTATACTGACCATAAACACAATGACTAGCAACCATGACCATAGTGGCCATAATCAGGTAGACAACCATTACCTCAATGACCACAACTACAAAGACTTTGACCAGTAATAAACCACAACAACAATGATTGAGGCTATTAGCAACCATGATTACAGTGGCACAACCACAAAGATTGTTGCCAGTGATAATTACCAGAGACCATAACCACGATGGCTGTACTCAACATCAACCACATTAACTACAACCACAATGATTGTTGCCAGTATTAATCACCAGCGACCACACAACCACAACCAGTAACAACCATTACAGTGACAACTATGACTACTGCTGCCAAATGTTGTGATGATAATCACCAGTGACTACAATCGCAATGGCTCCTCAGTGATAACTGCAGTGGTTGTTGCCAGTGACAATCACTATAATGTCTGCAACCATAATGACTATGTCTAGAAACCATGATCACATTGACCACAAGTACAATGGTGGTTACACAATTACAATGTTTGACTTGTGGCAAACACTAGAATGAGTGCAAATACACCACTGCCATCATTACAAGATGCATTCAAGTTATAACACCTCCCATTTTTTTCTCTAAAAACTGGGAACAGATAGAAACATGCAATTTGTTTTAAAGTAAGCGGGCACTCTTTGTTAATGTGTGGCAGAGATAGTAGCACTGTATGACATACAGAACCTTTTGTGGCAACAGCGAGAGTGAGGATTGTTTTGTATACTTAAAATGGCGATGTTCTCAGAGTGTAATCATTCATTTTCTCCATTTGCGTGATGTGACACTGATTGAAATTCATTGCCATTTAAGTGAGACATTTGGTGATGGTGTCATAGATGTGTCTAATGTGCATTTGCAAGTGCGACAGTTCAAAGAAGGCAGAACGTTGTGTGATAACATAACCAAGAGAATCTCGGCCTCTGACATGATCAAGCGAGTAGAAAAACATGTTTTGGAGGATTGCAGAATGATTGTGGAACAGATTGTCTCCACAGTTGGCTTTTCCGTGGGATCTGTGCACACAATCCTGCTTGATGACCTGAAAATGCGAAAAGTGTCCTCCAGGTGGGTGCCACAAATGCTGATGGATGACACAGCAGTTTCTTTGTGCAATCAACTTTGAAGTCATTCCTCATGCACCTGCCTTTTAGTGACTTTTAGCTGTTTCCAATGATGAAACACACTCTCCGTAGCTGCACATTCACCAGCCATGTCACTATTGCATCAGCAATTTTCCAGTGTCAAAACAGACACCTAAAGAAGCGTTCGCAGCAGCCATGGAATAATGGCATCAACTTTGTGAAAAATGTGTTTGGCTGCAGGGAAGTGACACAAGATTCATAATTATCATGTGATTAGTGAGAAAAAAATTGGAGGTGTTATAACTGATACTGCTCTGTCGTCACTATCACTATCATCATGACCATTGCAATTCCTATCATTACTATGACTGATCATGCACATCATCACATCACATGAAAGCTTCATTGCATAATCTCCCTATTTTTTTAACTTGCAAAACTTGTAAACTTTAAGTTAGTTTTATAAGAAATTTTGTTTTCAGTTTCTGTACAGGAAAGAACATTATCAGCAATAGAAATGGTGTTTGCCAAAGGCACAGTTTTGTTAATTTGGAATGGAAATATGAAACACTACAAAAGAAATGCCTACCTATGCTCAGCCTTACAGAAGTATGGGTTCAGTACTCAGTATTCCTTAAAGGCCAAACCATTGGAAGAAACGAGTCCTATTAGCAAAGGTCCCGTAGAAGCACTACACGAAAAGATTGCAAATGGGGAGTTAATGGCAGATGAATACCAGAAAAGCTTGGCAGTAGCCTTGCAAAGGGTTTATGATGATATACATGACTATAGGCCAGTGGAAGAAAGTTTATTGGGCCGTTTGTTCAAAAGAGAGCCTAGGTATGTTCCTCAAGGAATTTACATTCATGGAGCTGTTGGAGGTGGCAAAACCATGCTTATGGACTTATTTTATACTTGTTGTGAGGTAAGTTTTATTCCATTTATATTGGTAGCTTTATTGATCAAAGATAAACAGCAGCAGAATTATGTACTACTAAAGCTCTAATATCTGCACAAGTTTTGTACCCAATCTTCAACAAACTGTTCTTACAAAAGCTCATTCTTTTCTACCTAGTTTATAATTATCAGCATAAACATGTGCAGAAATTCCTTGCGTAAGTTTCAGCAGCTAGTGTCCATTGTGTCTAGAGCTTCTGGGAAGGCCACGTCCTGGCTGAATATCTTGCTGACATTTCGCCGCACTATGTGGGGCTTTATCAGGGCTTCCGGTAAACCTAGACACAATAGACTCTAGGCATAGAAGCTTAAACAAGGAATTGACCAACCTCTATGGGGAGGAAGTCTATGTTAAATCCTGGCAATTGTTATGCCCTGACGAAGCCCCACATAGCGAGGTGAAACGTCGGCAAGAAATTCAGCCAAGATGTGGCCTTCCCAGAAGACCAGACACAATGTGTAGATTTTTTTTTTTTTACACATAGGTATTTCCGTGTAGGTACAACAGGAATAGGGCAATAAGTAGGCTTAAGTGATAGTTAACTCTTTTTAAGAGCTGGTTGCTGTGTGGTAGTTTAAAATTCTATTTTCTTTGCATGACCATGAGAAAAAAAAAAAAACTGCTGTGTTCCATTTACAAGACTTTCTCTGCCCATTCTGTAACAAATTATTTTTACTAAAGCTTATTCTTCTATCTGCTTTATGCTAATCAACATAAACATTAGCAGAATTGTGTTATTACTTGCTTCCTTATAAGTAGAGCTAAAGCGGGTTAAATCTTTTAAAGACTGGTTGCTATGTAATTCAAATTCAGAACTTTTTGCATGGCTGACAGTAAAACGAAAGAAACAGGAATGACAAACTCATGTTTGAGAGAAGTTTAAGTATTTTAAAAGTGCAGAAAATAACAAGGAATATCTTAGAAATGGTTAATCTTACAAAAAAAAATTTATATAGCATAAATTTTGTGTCTTAATGAGATCTGATTCTGTATAGTAAGGTTTTGTCTATGTCTTATATTTTACTAGTTATGCAAAAGTCATCCAGAATGAAGAGGTCCTCAAAGACTATTCCCAGAAAATTCAAGATATTTAATTTCATTTGCCATGTAAATATCTGTAATAAACAATATTTTAATTAAAATCGTTAGATCCATTTTTGAGTAAATTAACATTTTCAAAATATTTTCTAGGTAAATGGTAGTTTAAGGTGGGGGATTTTCTTGAAAATCTTTGTGTCACATCCTTGGAAGATGCTTTGGCATTTAAAAGATTTTTAATTTTTGAGTTATGTAGTTCACACACATGTAAAATGTGCAAGCACAAACATAAATACACAAGGACCTTTTTTTTTTTTTAAATAAAGGAGTCCCTAAAACATGTATTTCCAGTGAAATCTCAGTGTCAAATTTTTGGGTGGAATGCAACATCATCTCTACCTATGTACTAAGCAGAGAAAGTAAAAATGAATTACAATTTCTCATTTGAGAAAGTATGTTTTTCAAAATTCAATTGAGTAACAAGAAATACCTTAGAAATGGTATTTTGTCCATCTCTTATGGTTTACCAGATATGCAAAAGTAATTTTCAAGGTGTACTTCAACAGAAAATGTGAAAAAAGAAGGCTGTCTTACCTGGATCTATCCTGACCTGCATCACACTGCTTGTGTTTGGGATTCCAGTAGATAACAACAGGTGCACTTTGTACCAAGTTGAAACCAGACCAGAGCTCAGAGTAAAAAACATAAATTGAAACCTCTTTAACCTTACGGTGCAGAAAGTTCAAGCTAATGAAATGAAAGTATTGATATTTCAATACTAAAACAACAGTGTCTTTTTTAAAATACAAAAAATGAATTCATATAACCTGAAGGCCAAAAACTGAAACAAAATTATGAAAACCATGCACACACATAAGAATAATACAACTAATAATGAAAATGGCATAAAGCAATAGGATACAAATGTAACGTAGAGTACTGGGCAATTTAGCACTGTGCTGTTGTGCATCTGAGTGGGTGATTCATTTGTATGCATCATCTGGCTACATCCATTTTGATTAGTACACCAATTATTTGTTGCTTACAAGGGCTATTATTATTGAATGCATTTTTATCACTGAAGCTAGAGTATATATTCTCCTCCCTTATGCCAATACTTTCATCAAGGTTCAAAAATTCAAAATCACTGGCTTCCTTCCTCTTTAGTTTATAACCTTTTGCTAAATGACACCATTTTTCAACCAACATAAACACCAGCTAGAGAAATTAAATTTGGAGCTAATTTTGCGCTTTGGATTGCAAAGATAAGGCCCTGAAACGCTCCAGAAAATCTTTCTCTATGTCAATGACATAGAAAGTACACAGACTTTCCCACAGGAAAGAGCTGAAACGTATGAAAATGGTGTCACGATTAGATCATGATTGGCACTAAAAGGGTTAATGCAGAAAATGGGAAGTTTTTACAAAATTGTTTAAGAATGTAATCATAATTTGACAATGGGCTTGATGTAAAGATATAAAAGATAGAATTTTTTCATACTTTTGTTTCCTTTAACCTAGTTGATAGATGTATGATTTGGCAGGTATCCAATAGAAATGAAATGGCCTGTTATTTATGGACGCTCTTTAACTGCTTTGGTTCTCAGCGTCCCATTCTATATTGGGCATGAAAGATCGCTTAATTTTGCTCAGAGGCCTCTCTTATCAGGCTTGAGGTTCTTTTACGTGCCGTAAATCTACGACACGGGACCCACAGCTTTACTTCCCTTCCAAAGGAAGCCATGCTAAGGATTTTTACGCCCGAAAAAATCCTTCGTCCTCTGCCGGGTTTGAACCCGCGACCTTGGGTATATGAAGTTAGCATGGTAACCATTACACCACGGAGGGCGACTAGGTATCCAATAGATTTCAAATGTTAAAAGTATTGTGAATATATGCAATTTCTCTTTCTTCTTTTTATACTGTTTAATTTGTAATAGCCCCCTTAAACTTCAGCAGTTCTGTCAGGGGCTGTGACTTGAGAAGCAAGTTAGTGTTATTAAATGCTGAACTATTAAGTTTTGTTGTATTTAATTTCACTAAGTTTTGCTATTATTGCTCATGTTTGTTCCCATATTGACACTAGTACTTCCAGACTCTGCGATGAATAGGGATTGATTTTACTTAAAGAAACCTTCCTCTACCCAGCTGGGAATTGAACTGGACCTCTAGGCTGAGAAGCCAGCATGCTGACCACTCAACAAAGACAGCCTTTCTCTCTTTCTTTTTACTTTCTCTGCCACATGCATAGTTTGGTAGAGAAGGTATTGCATTCCACCCAAAATTTGATACTGAGATTTCACTGGAAGTACCTGTTTAGAGTACCCTTGAATAAAAAAAAAAAGGCATTTTTAGAAATAGGTCCTGCTAACTCAAAAACAAAATGTCAGGTAGTACTAAACTTAATATTTAAGTTCAGTATCGTACAAAGATATAACAGAAAGGTTATCAGGAAAATTTCTTAACTCTAAACTACCCGTTACATTCACCTTCTCAGGATAAGGGAAAATCCCTAAAGTAAACTTTATCTGGGTAACTCATTGTAAGCAAGATTTGAACTTGTGACATCTTGAATGTGAGTAGAATTCTCCACACTACCGAGGCAAGATTGGTTCAATTCTTTTAATACTTTCATTCTTTTAAACTCCTGTTGACATTCAGTTGTTTCTTGCAATTGAGTGGAAAGATTGAAATTTCAAGGCCAGAAAAAGTGAATACTATTAAAAGTAATGTGAATGCAATACAGCTTTTTATAAATTGACTTACGCTGTTATAAACTAGATAAATTACTTTACTACTTATAAATTGCAATACAACTGTAACCCTGAAATACCTTAAGTAGCTGTAAGTTGAATAAATATTTTAGGATATTAACATCTAATTATAAATTACAAACTATAAACCTGTAAATATATGTAGACCAGACATATAAAAATTATTTTCCTCTCATTTTCTTTGCTCTCTTACTAATGGAGAGCAGGTGGATTTTGTAAACTGAAGTTAGCCAATATCAAAGCATGGTTAAATCTTAAAAAGTCATACTGTATTTCCATTTTCATTACATTTTTGTTACATTGTAAAAACACATAACAAACAATGAATAGTAAACAGGAAGCTTTGTAAGGGCAAGGACCATTAGCAAATAACGCACTATCTGAAAGACAGACTTGAACCTTGACACTAAATATACACAGGCAGTTTTTGTTGACACTGAAATTCCAAGGGTGACCAAAGTACACAACACTTTAACCATGTCTAACTATAATAAAGAACTGTATTTTCATATTGAGAATACTTCAATCAGAAATAAAAACTTATTCTAAAACATACAAAAATAATGACAATTTCATGCTTTTTATTTCTGTCTTTAAATCATTCTTTGGTAAATTAGAAACATACTATTCATAGTTCAAGTATTCTACCATTCTTAAAAAGATTTTATTATTGCATATGATTATTTTCAGCTATCAATTGTTTTATATAACAAATGTTGCTATGGTAACCAAATAAAAAGTTGAATTTCCTGGTGTTGTTGATGCAGTTTGTTTGTACAAATTAATACAAAGTAACAATGTTTTAAGTGAAACAAGAGATTAGAGATTTTAATGATTGGATATGATGAAAAATTATGTATCTTAATGTTGTATAAAACAAACTTTCAGAAAGTATACAAAAAACATATTAGTTGTATTTAAAATGTTTTTGAAGATATCACAACTTCCAAAATAATTGATATTAAGGAGGTTTGTTTTTGTGAAAGTCTCTTTTAAAATATGCTCTTTGATGTGCCCAAGCATTTTTTGAAAAGCATTTTCTTAGAGCTGTATCAGAAAGTATGTTGGACTTTAAATATGCATTGTGTAGATATCTAAATAAAATGTATAAGCTAATCATTTAATTATTAGTTCTGTATTGTATAAATAACTGTCTAATGCTATATATAACAAATTTAAAGGTATATGATACTGTTTAAAAAATTAATTTCCGTGGAAAAAATCCTCCAACATTGTAAAACCCAAATATGTGACGTGAAGTGGTGAGAAATTGTTCTAAATTCAAAGGTTCATGAACGTTTATATGCAAGTAAATAGTGCATCGTATTTTGGAAAGAAGAGTCTCAGAATCCAATTAAATCCTTTGTAAATCAGGATTCAGGCCGGCCAACTGTCAATTTAAAAAAATTTAAATTGTTACGTGCTTCAATATGTAGGAGAAACTGCAATACATTTTCTCTGAATTCTGTTAATCTAAAGGAAATTTGTACAATAATGCACAATACTTGTAATTTTATGCAAGTAACTTGTAATTTTATACTTTTATGACAATTTATTGAAAACATGTAATTTTATTTTGCTGTAGAAAAATTCTTATTTAACACAGGAGGCCACACATGGCATAACTTGGTAAGATGTGTGAATTGCTGCTTTCTTTCTCTGTATGCTAGAATCTATGAGAAATTTATTTCATTAACACTTACATAGGTTGACTTCTCTGCTCTGATAAAATTATGGTTAGCCCATTCAGTTGTAGTTTTGCCCTCCTATCTATTTAAGTGCACACATATGATGTTTAAACATATATGTGAAACTGTTAGACCTAGCTGAAAAATTCATTGCCACAGCCAGGATTTGAACATGGTTCTTCCACCCTCTGTGCGGTTGCTCTAACCATTGAATTTCTGTGACACCTTGCTGGTATGACATTCAGTCATTTAAGTGATTCATGTTTTTTATCTGGTCAACCAATCTGGGTAATATTAACATAAAAAAAGAAAAAGCTCTGTGGTACAACAGCCCAAAGTCGGGCCAAGGTTTACTGCCTGACCGCTGCTTACCCCATCTGTGCCCATTGCAGGCATCATGGATGGGGTGCAGTACTGGAGGATGAGGCTTGGTTAGTGCCCCAAGTCTGTGCTGGACGGTTAATACGTTCTATGCAACCTGGAGCTGCTACTTCTTCCATAAAGTAATTCCTCAATTGGCCCCCCAGGGACCTGACGAGGCTGAATGCACCCTGGAATAGGTCTCCAGGCAGGAGAAAATCCCCATGCTAGTACCGGGAATCAAACCCGAGCCTCCCAATTTGTATGTGGCCACGCTACCACTGCACTAAGTAGATGACAAATATTAACTTAGTTATACCGACTATTATTGGACAATGTTATTATTGTATTGGCAATGCTGCTATATTTACGTTACCATTGGAATGTTTTTTTTTTTTTACTATTAGAATTATGTTAATTTTATCTGGATACTGAAAGAATGAATTTATTATCATAAATCACAATGCAAACATTTGTTACATTTCATACAGTAATATAACCCTTCTTCCTCTCTTTTTCCTTAAACACATTCACTAAGTTTCTATTCTTGAGAGTTGCTTGTTCCTTATACACACTAACACTCTCATTATTGGTGTATAAGAATCCTGTTTAACTAATACTAGAGAATCCCATTCTCTTCTCTACTCATTTCCTCCTCCTTGCACTGCCTCACAATTCTATACCACTTCTCTTGCACCTTTCCTAAATATTTTCCACACTCTATAATAAATTCTCTTCTGTTATTTTTAAACATTCTTTTTGCTAATTCCTCTATCCCTAGTGTATCCCATTATCAAATCTAATTCCCTTCTCCATATTTTTGTTTTCTTGCACTTAAGAACACAATGCAGTACTTCCTCATTTTCCCCACTCATTAGGCATATATTAATGTCATAAACCCCTGTGAGCCCCCTTAACACACCTGTTCTTGCCCAAGCATGTTCTCTCACCCTGCTATATGATGTACATCCCAATCTGTTTTTATATTTCTTTACAGTTCTAGTGAATGTTTATCTCTTAAGCTGCTAAACAAATCTTGTTTTTCAGTATCTTCAAAACGTACTTTCACTTCCCTCCAGAAACCCTTTCTAATGCCAAAGTTTCCATTCCTATTTCTTCTAAATGTTTCCAATCCTTGCATACCAACTGTTTCCACCCTCCAACATTTCCACTCTATATAAATATTTTACTCCTTTTTCAATCACTTTTCCCCTACTTCCTGTTTTTCCCAGCTCAAGCAGTGCTACTGCATTCTGTGAAGCTCTTGGCAAACTCAATATTAATTTGTAAAATTCCCTATGAATCTTGACATATTCTTCTATCCCTGCTTCAACCCTCTCACTTCCACTCCACACATCATTATCGCTTCCACCAGTAGTTATATACCCAGGTACTAAGTAGAGAGATAATTTATATCATCTTTTCAAGTTACAAACATCATATATATTTAGTTTCTTTCCTGCAGTTGCTGAATTTGGTATCATATACAGTTAACACCCTGGTTATTTATGAATATGGGATACTAAGTATTTACAAATATAAGTCATCATTAATGTATTCTCTGAAGTTAGGAGACATACCAGCCTGTTGTCAGAGAGGCTCATTGGTTAGAGCAACTGAATGCAGAGAACTGTGTTCAAATCCCGGCTATGGCATTCAATTTTTCAGCAGGTTGTAACAGTAATAAAATATACCCATGATTTAACATAGATATAGCAGCATTACCAATGTAATAATATTTGTGAAATTTTAAATTTTGGTTTTCTGAAGAAAACTGTTCTTACATTTTTGTCACTTTGAAAATGTTTCTTATTGCACAAATTTTGTTACCTTCTTTTGGAATTTTAGTATAAGTTATTTAAGGATGTAAGAGGAATCTTAGGATCCTTTTCTTGATATCAAATATATTGTATGTAAGGTTTTAATAATTTAGTGCTGATTATTTTTGGAAAATAAAGGTATCATACTTTATTTAGATAAAAAAAAAAGAAGGCTTTTGTGTGGCAAAAAATTTAATCTGTGGTTGGAAACAGCTTTATTCAAGGAATAATAATACAAATTTAAATTCTAAGATGTGCAGATTGGGAAATTTTATGTGAAACTGTTCTGTTTTGAAAATTGGCTAGCTAGGTACATAAAATGTTCACTTGGTTGAAATTTGAAAGTATTAACCATTTCAGAACTGAGTACTCATAAGCGAAAAGTGTAAACCCTTTTTTAAAATGCATGAAAATGCTCAGAGTTAATTTATAAAAGCGTGTGTATTTAAAGCAGGTTCTTTTGTTGCAGATAGAATCAAAAAGAAGAGTCCATTTCCACTCTTTTATGCAAGATGTTCATTCACGGATCCATGAAGTGAAAAAAACAGTTGTTCGTGATTATTCAAGCACAAAGCCACAGCCTTTTGACCCCATTGCTCCTGTAGCAAGGTCAATCAGCAGAGAATCGTGGCTTATCTGTTTTGATGAGTTCCAGGCAAGCATGAAGCCACGGGCCATTTCGGTTTATTAATAAATAAGTTATATCATGTGCATGCTGAATGGCAGCATGGGCTTTATTCAAGGTTACACGTGTTTACCTCTCTCCTTCCCCCACTCTCTCTCTCATACATACAATCACACACACAAGGAATGTAATACTACTACCTGGTACAAGTATATGCTAGAGAAATAATAAAATATATTAAACTCTTAACATACACATTATTTATGAAGTGGTTTTTCTTTTTTCTCTTACTTGTTTAGTGTCAAAATGAAATATTCAGTTATGTATAATAATGATAGTAGCAATGAAATTTACTTTTGAGAAGTTAACAATTAACATTTTGGTCTCTGAATATGCCCTAGATTAAAATCATTAAGTGCTTCAGCTTTGTTACTTTCTGAACTTCTTTATCCTCTTTAATGCATTACCCTCCTCTTTGCAGGACATACACCTGCAAGGACTTATGAGCCAAGTCTTGTAATCTGTTGAAAAGCAAGCAAACTTTGGAATATATCATATTCAGAAAGGGTGATCAGCCCAAATTCTGTTATGGTGGTGTTTGGGTGGCACAGTTGCTTAGGGATTGCTTTCTGATTTAAAGCTTCTGGGTTCAAACCCAGCCCAGACTGTTGACTTTTAAGTGTGTTTAAAAATGACCCATGTCATTAGATTTGCTGGCATGTTAAAGAACTCCTGCGGGATGAAATTTCAGCACATTGCCAGTACTAATATCATCCTGGCAATTGACACTACCATTAACAAACAAATAATTGTTTAATAATTTTTTTTTGGTGATGAAGAAGGGAATGAAATATATTGATGACAGAGATGATAGGAAAGTTTGCGGATCAAATTATCCAACCCAGCATTTCCGTAGTGATTGAGGAGAGCTCCAGAAAAACCTTTGGTCAGATTGATCGGTCCCAGGACCTCCAAAATGCAAGACTCACACATTACTGCAGCTTAACATCATTCAGTATGATAGAGATGGACAATCGTCCAACTTATAGGGGAGATGATGTGGCCATATTGTGTGTACCCAGCTGGAAGTTGCTATTGCAGCCAAAATCTCTGCTTATTGCAACTCCTCACTTTATGATACTGAGTGGGTACCAGTCCTGAACCCTCTTTTGTGGGTTTGAATCTGGGTGCATTTTGTAGCCAGGAACCAAAGTGCTCACACCCTAGCCCACTGCATCACAGTTTAGGACTTTTTCTGAGCTTAACATATGAAAAAGTGAATTGTATTGAAGCACTTGACTTGTGAAAATCACCATGTGAAGTCAGCTATTACAACTTAAAACTCTCATTATTTTTTCTTTCGGTTAGAGACCTTATTTGAGAGAAAGCCAAAATATGGGTGTTTTTCTTTTCAATGTAAAGAGTTACAGCTCAATCTGTGACATCAATATGGCAGTGGCTTCTTGTCAGGTAACCAACAATTTTGTCATGAAGTGCACCTTTCCGATAGAGGTACAGAATTCAAAATCTGAATGCAAATTAATAATTTGAAATTGTAGGTGGTAAAAGCTTTGAATTAAGAATAGGGAGGGTCCAAAACCCCCTGCCAGGCATGCTCTTGATTCCAAAGCCCCTCAATGTAGTCCCCTGCAACATTCTAGAAAAATCTGCCAATGATATAGGAAGCGCTGAATACCATCTGCATCACCATTTTCCTCCCATGTGAAAATCAGATCATCTAAAGCTGTACAGCATTTTCAATACCCTCATGTGTTGCAAACTGTGTACCATATAATGGTTCTTTTACCTTGTCTATGATGTCTTGATGCCACTTAGAAACAAACCAAGATGATAGGTGCTTTAATTCTTCCCATCCCCAGCAATGCAGCAGCCATCCAAACAATGCCTTACCTACCCATCTCGCAACTGTCCGGTATGGCAGGGTATTATTCCATTATTCCCAGGATCTTCCACCAATACACTGTGACATTCTCTAGTAGTTCTCTCAGAGAGAAGGCTGTTTTGATACAAGAGTGCTGTTCAACACAAGTTACATCCATTTGGTAAAGTGGTCGCTAGACAACGGATTTCAAATTGTTTACTGTTTTCCTATGGTCCATTCCAGTCTGTAATATATGCTAATACACATTGGCAGTGCCTCTCTTCTTCACAACACTTACCATTCTGTCCTCCAATTACAGTTTGTCAAAAATAAAATAGTCATGACTTATGTCCCAGCCCTCGTATGTTTTCCCACTATCTTTAAATCCAATTGCATAAATAGCTAAAGCTTTTTTCCATGGAATTTTGTCCTTTGTATTGGTTCTGGGTATATGTTCTGCAACCTCTAGAATAGGCAGAAAAATATAAAGGGGAGGGGGGGATTATGTATTGGGTTTCATTTTTTACATAATTTATTTAAAATAAGATGATAAATATGAATTGAGGCACTCAGACCCATAAGGTCCTAAAGCACATAAACAAAGTTTTGAGAAAAATAGACATTTGTGAAAGTAGATAGGATACCAGACTCATTGGTATAGTGTTTTTTTTTAACTGAGTCGCAACATCTGTATTTCCTATGAAAAAATAAATAACCCACTTTGTTATGAACTTTTAATTTTATATTATTATTATTATTATTGAATAATCACAAATTTTTCATACATAGACTAAGGATAGTACTATCTTTTGCAGTTTTAAAGTTTATAATTAATGTGAAACTAGAGTCAGAACTCAAGTAACAAATTCTAAATGTACTTCACCCCAAATAAGCATATTCTGTAACTTGAGGTTCAAATATAATTGTCTGTCCCCTTCAGTATGAAATCTACTAGTTTTATTTAGTCTTTTGTTTTGAGCAGCCCAGAGTAATAAAATTATGCTTTGGGTCCATGTGGGAGTGAATATCAAAGAAATTGGTGAGACATCTTATCATTAATGTTTATATACTCATATATAATGTGAGTCTAAAACACAGATAAAGTCAGTTCACCATAAGGTCTACACATGTCAGGAGCAAGATAATAGGCTAAAAATCTCAGAATCTGCAAGGATATGCTTTAGTTCTTATGGTTCTCAGCGACTTGATTAATCCTGGGTTAATATATTATTGGAAATGTTTTTATATTTGTAAAATAAGGTATAGTGATTGGAGTTCAAATTACATTTTGCTATTACTTTTTACATTTTATTTTATTAAGCTGTCCTTAAGCAAGATTTGTTAGTTGGGACCAGGGTTATGTGATACTTTTAAAATATTTTTGTGAATTTTTTTTAACCGTTTGGGTTCTTTTAAGCTGGACAATTTCTTTTTGCTTTTTAATTACATAAAAATGAAGATAATTTATTAAATTTTAATGTCCTTTATGAAGATAATCTCATCATACACAAATGTCCAGCTAGAAATGTGGCAATGAGGTTTAGCTAGAGTAGAGTTTTGGAAAGAAATTAGCATAGAAATGAAGATACAGATAGGCAAGAGATGTGGGCTAGTTTTAGAGATAAGACTTCTTTAAAACTATATTGAATAATTAAAAAAAAAAAAAATTGGGAGAAACATGTGGATTATTCTGATAAATTTGAGAGCAAACGTTTGCATGTATGCAATTGAGCACTGGTTTTTCAAAGGTTTGAGAGGAAAAAATGGGGAAGGGTGGATTATGCATTGGAGCTAGAAGAAGTGGAAGGATAATATAGGGAAAATAAAATGGGATAAGTCACATAAAATTATAACAAAAATAACTCGTTTTGATGTAAAACTTCTGTTCACAGGTAACAGATATTGGTGATGCCATGATTTTAAAACGACTCTTTACGGAAATGTTTAACAATGGAGTGGTAGTTGTGGCTACAAGTAACCGTCCACCAGATGACCTGTATAAAAATGGCCTGCAACGTTCCAATTTTGTCCCATTCATTAAAGTATTAAAGGAACACTGCGAAATAGCTGGCTTGGATTCTGGAATAGATTACAGACTGAAATCTATTCCTGGCAAAGAACGTAGCTACTTTGTGTAGGTATTGAACTCAAGCTGTTTTCAGCTGTTTTGTAAAAGCATTTATTTTATGTAACCTTAATATATACAGGATGAACCAGACCACTCATAGCAGTCATTTATTTCTGAAAGTAAGGCATAAAATTTACAAACAAAAATACTTATAATGAAAGTGTATCTTAAGTTTCCTTAAGTTTATTCAAAATATATGTACAACATTTTTAATTTCTTTTGTTTTATAAAGTGATATACTAAATTTCAAACTTCAGTTCTGTGAAGTTATCTTGCATTAGGGGTGGTCTTGTATTCGGATAAATATGACAAAAGACTATAATTTTGTATTTTCTTTTGCTTAATAATGCATATAAGAGACATCTACATTATTACAAATATCGCTTAGATTACTTTGGAAGTCAGTAATAGTGGATGTTGTAGTAAGGATTTTTTCTTCATAACAAATGATATATTCTCTGGTGCTTCCAATCCATGTTTAGGAACCAGATTTACCCTGGAATCACACTCTTTTACTGATGGCTCCAGCTGTGAAAACTTTCATTTATTCAGGAAGAATGCCCAGACACCAGAGAGAGAGAGAGAGAGAGAGATAGATAGATAGAGAGATAGAGAGAGAGAGAGAGAGGGAGGGAGGGAGGGAGGGACCCATCAAAATTTCCTCTCTATACCTGGGGCACTGGGTTAGCAGCTTCCAGAGCAGTGCTCCTGCTAGTATTCCTGGGATCATGCAACAATCTTTGTTGACATATATGTCCAGGAAAAGGCATGCCATAATTTATGTTCTCGGTGCTAATTTCACTGTTTCACTAAAATCTGCTGATGTTCAAAACTATCTGTTACAACATGTCACAGACTCCATTTCTGGTTATGTTGATTAATCAAATCAGGCTCATTTAAACTTCACATCTACTTTAGTTATAAATGTTTTGGTCTCAAAAACTTTTAACTCTGTATTTTGCTAAACAAATTATTGTTTAGAGTGATCTGGTTCAGCCTGTATATAATTTCCTTTATTTCTTTTCTGTCATCCCCCCTCCCTCTTATTCTCTCCTGACCTCTGCTGATCTATTTTAGCATTTATAATTTCCTTTATTTCTTTTCTGTTGCTCTGCTTCCCATTCTCTCCTGCCCTCCTCTCTCTAAAGCAATACACTATCATTGAAGCAACTCAGTGACAGTAGTCTATGTTTTACAGGAAGGATGACTGTGATGCTGACGTAGAATTGGATAATATCTTCAAGTATTTGTGTTCACAAGAAAATGATATCATACGTCCTCGAACATTAACCATTAAAGGTCGTAATGTTACATTCAACAAAACTTGTGGGCAGGTTTTGGACAGCACATTTAAAGAGCTTTGTGATAGGGTATGTATTAAAGTGTATTTCTTATTTATTGGTTAATGTTTTTTATTTTATTTGGAATACACTGTTCAGATGTAGTCTATAGCACAAAACACTGGCATTGCCACCACATTTGTACTTTCTCTAGCATGCATATACAATGTACAGAGTGGTGCATAGTGTATCTACCAATTTTGCTTGGTATTCCTGTTCAACTTGATGTGCGCATTCGCATGAATCAGATATGATTATACGGCTGTAATGTTTGTAATTGGTACACCATGGATTGTTGGCTCATACAGACAAGGATTGCAGCTGTAGAAGCCTTCATTGTTACGCATTCCCTAACTGAAACGCAGCTCCGCCTGTATCAACACTGGCACAGATGACTGCATAACCACTGCTAAAGTCAGATGAAGCAAGCTTCTTCTTCAGAGAGTTTGAGAACAAACAAAGCCAAAATCCTTGCATAGTTTAAGCCAGGATGTTGTGGTGTGGTGTGCAATTTGAATTTGTGGGATAATTGGTCTATGTTTTCCAAGGATTGTGCTGGTCACGCACTAACTGTACTTTCCGACCACCATGTTGCAACATTTTGTCATGCCAAAACTCCAGGAACAACAGTTGAATAACATTTGGTTTTACAGTACATACTGCACTTCAAAGTATGGTTTTTCTCCAAGTGCTTCCCAATTGACTCATTTCCCGCTTTGGCTTTCCCAATCTCCAGATTTAACAGTTCTGGAATAATTTCTGTGGGAATAATTGAAAGAAAAAGTATTCTTGAGCCGTTTGCAAACCATTAGGAGTTGAAAGATACCATCAGCCAAGAAATCAATGCCATTCCACAGGAGATGGCACCATGTGCCATGGAAGCATTTCCACACCATCTTCAAGAATGCATAAATGGAGATGGGGGGGGCCACTGAGTGTCATATCCAAGTAGTGTTGATGTAAGTGTAATATCCATAAATGCAAATGTATATTGTTTCACTTTTATTTAGTAGTTCCATTTCTGAACCGAAATTGGTAGATACATTACTTACCACCCTGTATATAGTAGACAGAGAACATATTCTATCTCACCAAAAAATTCAATACTGAAATTTTGTTGGAAATACATGTTTTGGGACCCTCCACATGGGGGCCTCAAAACATATTCTGCCAAACAATGCAATCCTGGCACTGTTCTTCACGTCACGAGGAGACAATGCTTGCTCAGCTATAAATTGGTCACTGTTATTTCAACCACAGATACCTTCTAAATGGTGAACTACTACTGTGCTGTTTCTACTATGATGTGCCTTTAACTGTGAGGCATTTTCTCACTCTGTGTCGCTACTTTTTGGCGAGCGGCTTGTTCTGTATCCATCTCTAGTTAGTGTTCTAGGCGATGACTCTGCCTCTGACAAGCTCATGCACTACATTCGTTTAATTCGTTGGATTCCTCAAGAAGATTTAATTCTATGCAAGTGCATAATTGTGTGTGTGTGTGGGTGTGTGTGTGTGTTTCATTTTATTTCTGCCTGTTATAATGATGCACTGTTTCTAATAGAGGAAGTTTTTTGATTTTGGCATATTTACAGTATGTATAGTTGTATTTGCTGTGATTGCTTTGACTGTATAATGGCCCTATTAGGAGGATGAAAAGAGTAGGGGAGAGAATGGGATTCTCTAGAATTAATTTAACAGGATTCTTATACACCAATAATGAGAGTGTTAGTGTGCATAAGGAACAAGCAACTCTCAAGAATAGAAACTTGGTGAATGTGTTTAAGGAAAAAGAGAGGAAGAATATTTTTTTTTTATTTATTTTCTTTTATTTTTTTATTTTTTATTTATTTTTTTTTAATGTAGCTTAACATCCTTTAAGCTATAATTTTGAATACTGGAAGTGGTACACTGTGAAGCTAGCAATTAGTTTTTAATTGGTAGTCGAATATACACACATGTGCTTCACAAAAACTTACTTTTACGCAGAACTAGTTTCGCATGAGTGTTACATGCATTGTCTACTGCTTTCGACTATCTTTATGCTGGGGAAAAGGGAAATCACGTCAAAAGAAACCATTCTTTCTTTAGGTGAAATGTTGTAGTCTGAAATGTGTTTTATTAACTCCAGAGAATTATTTAGATTGAGGCTTTCAAATTTCGGAAAGGTATTAAATTTGTTTACAAGCCACTTTGCTAGAAAATATGTTGTAGAGTTGATGTTATTTATGATGGGCCTCATGATGTTACCAGGTTTGTGGATCTTGGGGAGTCCATATATTGATGCAATGTTTGGGTTGTCTGGTTTGATTTTCTTGCAATCTGATTTCGAAATTAAATTGCTATTTTTCAACACTTCGTTAAGTTGTTTGGTGCATTTGTTTAGAGGGTCAGAAGGGATCTTCAAAAATTCCTGATTATCTAGCATTTTTTTCCATGTTATTTATGTAATCAATTTTATTCATGACGACAATTTTGTTTCCCTTATCTGCTTTAGTGATGATGATATCCTTTTCATTCAATGATTTTATAATTTTGCTGAATGGGTTGTTCCGAAATGTTTGTTTTTCCATATCTTCCAATATAACCTCACATTTTTTCCTAACTATGTTTTGGTCTATCCTACTCAAACCTATTATAGACGTTTCTATGTCCACTATGTACGGTTCAATATCGTTTGAAAATTTAGCGCATGTTTTAAATCCTTTGTTTAGAAACTCTATTTCTTGTTTTGAGAGGTTTTCGTTTGATTGGTTAATCACGTTTTGATTCGTACTGCTTTGAATTTTATTTTTCCAAGGTTGGTGGCCTAAGTTTCTCATTTTCTTTTTCTGTGTAATTACTTTTTTGTGGACTTTTGGCGTTATTCTATCGAAAGTGTTGCTTTCCAAATTTTTCCAAGACTATCGATAGTCGAAAGCAGTAGACAATGCATGTAACACGCATGCGAAACTAGTTCTGCGTAAAAGTAAGTTTTTGTGAAGCACATGTGTGTATATTCGACTACCAATTAAAAACTAATCCTTTAAGCTGTTTGGTCATATTGGACGATGAATGAAATTCATTAAACTACTTACAGCATTTTAAGTTGCCATTGGAGCGTGTCATCTCAAAATAATTTGAGATCTTGTGGTTTACCAGGAAACATGCAAGTCAGTAAGGGAATTTAATTAACAGGCGTTGGCCGGTTGGCATGGTAGCCAAGTTGGCTAGAGCTATCAGACCAAAACTAGTAGATTTGTGATTCAAACTCAAACTATGGAGTTTGTAAGTCTGACACTAGCTTTCTAAAATAAAATTGTTTTGTTTCAGCCTCTAGGAGCTAGTGATTACTTGCAGCTATCTCAGGCATACCACACCATCTTGATTCGTGATGTGCCACAGCTGAGCCTGAAGACAAAGTCTCAAGCACGGAGATTTATCACATTGATAGATACCTTATATGATAACAGGGTGAGTTGATGTGCTATATGCACAACTTCCCTAACAAAGCTATTCTTCTGTCCATATTATATGCTGAGGAATGATTTAAAATTCTATTTGCAACCGTTACAGGTACGAGTAG
The DNA here is from genome assembly GCA_030762935.1 of Hymenopus coronatus. Taxonomy (NCBI): domain Eukaryota; kingdom Metazoa; phylum Arthropoda; class Insecta; order Mantodea; family Hymenopodidae; genus Hymenopus; species Hymenopus coronatus. Next base: position 17,264,343 of record CM060895.1, read on the forward strand.
TGATTTCTTCAGATGTTTCTCATAAGCAGCTATTTCTGACAGATAGGAATGTACATGGTGATGATGAACAGCGAATTTTGATGGACGATCTCAACATACAAGTGGGATCGGTAAGTATTGCAAAAGACAAGTGTTTTGTGTATTTCTTTGTCCAGAATAACCCTTAAGTACATGAATTATTTTGCTACAAATGGCATTCTTCTGGTATTTATATCCACCAGCATCATAACTGAAGCGACTTGAATAACCAGAATCATCATCACAATACAAAGTGGACTGCTCATCCAGTCAAAGCCAAACATTACAAGTTCCAGTCCCAGCAATTGCGTTTGAATGTGTCTGTGGTAAAGGATGGGGAGCTCCAAGTAAATTAACCGGTATGATGGCATGCTTGGATGCTGCTAGGGTTACATTTGACTGCAGTTGCATGGAGTTTTCTCTGTTTTATTTAAAAAAAAAACACTACAGTTTTATTGCAAAAATATGAATATTTTTACAATTTAAGACAGCTATAATTAGCTATAAAAAAGTGTATTAAAAATACCAAAAGCTTTGATTAATCATGTTTGTTGCGTATATACAACACCATGCCATTAAGGGTTAAATACAATAACAGCATAAGTAGATATATGCTATGTTTTATAATCTTCAATTTCAAAAGCAGATGTTTATAAGATCCTGTACATATGTGGGCAAGTATACATTTGCACTACAAAATGAAGTATCAACGTGAGTATAACCGAACACAAAAGAAACTATCACCTAGAACAGATAGATAAATCAGTTATGGCACAACATGTTTTATCCCTGGATGACCATTGAATGGCATATGAAAAAGTAAAGATTATAGCTACAGCCAAACATTATCATCTCTTTTGTACAGAGAGGCCAGCTTCAATAAAGATGAAGGATTGAAACCTGGATGACCATGCTCTCTCAACTGCATAATTTCAATCCAATATCATGAATTTTACCAAATGAAATGCTCAGAATATGACAATCTATATAGGAAAAACAAAAATAAACTTGGAGATCAGATGTAAGGAACACATGAACATCAAATACAAACCGATTGAGAAATCTGTAGTTTCACTTTAACTTCTAGACCACCAATCACTTCACACTGAACATTACTTTCAAAATACATAGCAGAGCTGGATATTTGGGAAGAGATTTTAATCATGAAACATAAACACTGCTTAATTAATTTTGAATTGCCTGTCACCAAATCAGTACTGGAAGTACATCTCTCCATCACTAGATGTCAAGACAACCAACACCCTACGGATGCCAATGGTTCTGAAAATGAGAGCTAATTGTAGTTCTCAAAACTGGTCAGATAATAAAATAATATAAGTGATGAAAATCTTCCCTTACATTTCAGTTTTAATACTTCAATTTTCATATGCACCATTCCAAACGAGATACACATTCAAAAATTTGACTCTCACACTAATAATATAAGGGTCAGTAGATAAGTATTGAGACAGCAAATAATATGTACCTACTCATAAAAACATATTGTTTATCCCAGTTTCTCAGTGGTTCTCCCTGACACTATATGAAGCATTCTGTTTTCTGGAACCACTCTTGGAAATATTTATGCCACTCAAGTATCCAGCACTCAGATAACCCTCTTTATATGCTGCAACAACTTCTTCAGAACTAGAAAATTTTGACCTTGAAGCTGGTTCTTCGCTGTAGGAAACAGGAAGAAATCAGATAGGGTCAGATTGGGACTATAGAGTGGATGAGTCAATAGTTTTGTCTCAGCTCCTTGCAGAACTCCATTGTTACATTAGTGGTGTGAGCTGATGTGTTGTCATGATGCAACAAAATGACCCTTAGTCCTGTTTTTGGATACTTTTCTTGGACTTTTTAAAATACTTTTAAAAGGCAAACTTCTGTGTATTATTTTGAAGTAACAGTTTTCCAATTTTTGAGCACAACTAACGCAAGTGACCACTTGTAGAGAAGAAAGAAGTAACCATTTTCTTTCCAGTACTCTTTGCTCTCTTGACCTTGAGGGGTGATTGGTCATCTGGGAACACACAAATAGAGGACTGACATTTTGTTTCTGAGTCATACTGATGTATCTATGTTTCATCACATGGCGATACTTTCCATAGTTAAATTTTTGCAGCATTTCTTGGTATGATTCCACCCTATGGAGCCTCTGTGCTTCAGACAAATTATGGGTCATCCATCTAGAAGAATTTTTTTTTTACACAAAGGTATTCATTGAGAAAACTAATTGTTTATGCCAGCATGGATAGCAATATTAGAACATCTACAAATAATCAAACAGCAAGAACCAGTGACAGGATAGAAGAGGACAGTGTAGCTGGAATACAGGTAATTGGAAGTCCACAAGCCAATCAGTGATGAGGAGGCACCATTTCTCGCACATATATAAGGGAGGCAGGTTCATTAACTTTCACTCTTCGTCTGTACTCTGATGATGAGTAACACAGTTTTGAGCGAAATGTCAAGAGCAAATCCTACTTTTCGACCATGGCCTACTAAGCCTGGAGAAATTTTGCTTCAAATGTTATTTATGATCTGCACAATACATGCTCATTAAGGAATAATGACTAAAATGTTAGTAATTTTATTCCTTAATCACTCATACCATACGTTTTAGCATTGCATGGTTTAATATGATATTTGTGTACTTCCCTCAGCAATTTAAGAGGAGCTAGTTTTTGATGGAGAAATGTAGTAAAATGTTCAGCAACAAATCAGAGCTGTTGCAACCAATTGCTTTTGTTTTGTGAAGTAAGGATGGATGAATGATAGATCCTCAATTCTGGTCTGAAATAACTAGAGGGCAGTTACTGGGCTGGCAGGAGTCAGCTTTCTCTGTATCTAGATTCTGTTTCTTAGAATGTGTATACAAGTTTAACAAAGAAAGCAGGGTAATGTATATTGCATTTGCAGCACACCAAATTCCCAGCTTCCCTGTCATAATGAGAGACTTCTTATGTATGATGTGGATTTTTGATGTTGTGGTTTCTATATAAAAAACAACAGTTACAACCCAAAATCACACCAACATGCCATCTTTAACCGTCTAGTACATCACATAATCAATTTTCCATTAAACAGAGAAGAATATAATCAAGAATACAAGCACATAGTAAATACAATAATCAATAATGGTTTCAACCCAAAAATAGTGAACAAAGAGATTCAAAAACATAATAGCAGAAAGAAAATAAAGGAAGCCACCACTCTAACACCAGTAGAACAGAAGAAAAAGACATTTAAGAAATGTTCATACCATCTATTTTTCCACAAATTTCAGAAATTATTCTCCAAATATTACATTATTCTAGCACCCCAGAACAGATATAACCTTCAAAATTCATTAAGAGCACCTCCAAAGGATCCAACACCCCCAAAAGAAAAACCAGGAATCTATCAGATAAACTGCAATAAAGTATACACTGGAAAAACCAAAAGAAATATCAGCATCTGGACCAAAGAACATATGTACAACATAAAAAACAAACAAACAGACAAGTCAACAGTTGCAGCACATTTTGGAGTTCCAACCACAAATAAACAAAAACACAGAGTTAATAGTGCATGTGAACCACCATATAGACCTATATGTTTGGAAAAAATATTTATCAAAAACAACTTGCACCAGGTCATGAATTTTGAAATACCGCCACCAGACATATTTGACAAGTACATTATGGCATCTACAAGCCATAGAAATGGAGAAGACAATGTCATCCATGCCAGTCAAAAAACTACAGCTGAAGATAAAAGCAACGGATTTTGAAACATGTCTGTTTAAAGAAAACAGTAAGTGAAGCAATAAGTGTCTACTATCGACTTGCAGATTTAATTCAATGGTGCTTCACTGTGTCTAAGCTTCTACAATATTACTTTATCTCATTACCTGATTCAAGATAGATTAGCAAGGCAAAAATGGGCAGCTCAGAGCAACAACAGTTAGAAGAAGAGAACCGGCAAACTTTGATCTAGTGTCCTGGACTTCAGAACACAGCCCTACAATTTATGTCCCCATTATTCCGACCTAGGTCTTTAGAAGTCTTTTCCTTTTTCTAATGTTGCCTCATTGTTTTTTTCGTGGTATTCTGCCCTCCTATATTCTATACAAAATGCCCATTCATGTAATCTCAGTTAATTTGTTTTTAATTATATCAAGTCATTTTAATTCGTAAAAAGTAAAATATTGTATCACATTGTAATATTAACCTCAGTTGTTTATTTTTATTTACAGGAAAATGCTTCAGCAAACATTTTTACTGGAGATGAAGAAATATTTGCATTTGATAGAACAGTATCACGTTTGTCAGAAATGCAAACAAAGGAATACTGGGATCAATGGGAAAAGCAAAGATAATGCAGATAACTTTAGTGCAGAAAATAATATAGATTCTGCATTTTAATTTATTTGCATAAATGAAGTGAGCCAGCATGTTATGTGTGCATCCCATCAGATGGGAAATAACAGCTCATAGTAACAACAGAAATATTTTATTTAGAAAAGATACTTTTATTTATGATAACATACAAGCAGAAAGACTAAAGAAAAGTAAACCATTATCTTTATAAATTGTCATTCTCAAACAATGAAAGAATGATACCTTTCATGCCAAAACGTACCTTGAAAGTTTATTTACAGAGGCAACTTTTACCTGAAAAGAATTAGTTGTTCAGTGAAAGTTCTAAAATGGAAGACTAAATCACTCCAAGGAACCTACTGTTTACCAACTGCACCCTGGCAGTATATATATATATATATATATATATATATATATATATAATTTTTTTTTCTCCAAATGGAGGTGAAAACTCTGTTACAGACACAGAGAAGAGGGCTCTGACTGTGAGGATTGTCAATGGAATGCCATACTCGTTAAAAAAAACAAACTCCTCCACTAGAAGGATATAGGTAGAAGGAACAGAAGTAATTGTGATGAAGTGCAGCAGTGCTGTTATTGCACCTGCAGACTCAAAGAGTGGCTAAATTAGCTGGCCACAGATAGCCTAAGCAGGTGAGGAATGAAGGCCTGAACACCAACTGAAATTCTGGGCCTGGGGTTGAGAAAATGAAAGGTGTCTTAATATATAAAACTCTTGCAAGTTCTGCTATCCAGAAACAGAAATAGACATAGTTGTTACTACTTTTAGCCTACTTAGATCTCATCTCCTCTCCTGTCAATGTAATCTAGATGTTCTGCCAGGTGTCTAGCATCAACCTGCAACATCAAAATCATTTACAGTGGCAGACTGTGTCATGTAAATGATTAGCATTTAAAGGTTCATGTACAACCAATTGGTTTTTCATATTCCTCAGCACTGCCTTGTAATATAATCAGCTGCATTCAGACAGAAGAAGCACTACTTTTCATACAATTTATAAAGGGGGATTGTTGTTGAACACTGTATGACAGTATCAGTCATGAGTAAACAACACATTTTAGGCATACTCTTATTCTTTTGCTTACCTCATCTTTTGTGTTTACATGTTTCATGAATATTTAGGCCTAAATAAAGCAGTTATTGCCTAAAAGTGCTTATTTTGGCATTAGTGCCTATTTTCCTGTATCACATTCACATTTCTGTTTTATTTATGTTATTTTAATTATTTTACATTATTCTTGGAATCACAAGTCATGAAGGCTTACTGTCAATCTTAAACGGCTGTACCATTAAATAGAGCTAGACAGGAAGCTCTATAGAACAACTATCCATTATTAGATCTGTAGTAGCTGCTTTAGTGCCAGATCTCGGCATATAAATTAATACTTTGTGACAAAGGCCATAACTTTTCCGTGGATCATTTAGACAAAATGTTTTATTATTTACTTGAAACCAAGTAATCTTAAGATTACCCCAAAGAAAACCAAATGGCAGCACAAATGAATTTACGATACACACTTCCCCTTCTGAAGCCAAACACCCTCTGGTGATGAAGATGAACATCTTTGGAAAAAAAAACTGAGTGAAACTACAGTATCCATATTTGACTCAATTTAGGTAAGTAATAATTTAGAAGTTTCACTATAAATCACTTCACATACATACCTTGTTGATATGACAATAGTGTTTAATCTTGATCTGTAATTGTGGGTTCTTGTTCAAATTGTGAAATGTATTTGGTTTTATTTTAAGGTCAACATTGCACATTAAATCCCATTAACATTTTTGTTTACTTACGACAGCTATTTTTAGGTATGGAACCTACTTTAAGCTCACAAAACATTATTTTAGTACCTAAACTTCTGCCCTCAAGTCATGAGATTGACTTTATGAAAATCAGTGACATACAGTTACAATGGTAGGCTATGTGAAAAGTGACACGATTCATCACGATTTGACAGCCTCTTAAAACTTGCCACTTCTGGAATTTTCCATAATGGTGTAAATGCAGTTAATTATATTGTTCAGGAAAGCTGTTCATTATGGATGAAGAGTTAATTGTTAATTGTGCTATATTGGCCATTGTGAGTTGTGACATAAGCATTATGACAATGCGCTAATTAAAGACATCTGGAGGATTTTAGGCGAGAGGCTTAAAATGTCCCTCTTCAATAAACTCAAATAACAGTATAACAATGTCCTCTTCCATAGTTTACTGAAACTGAAATTAAAAAACAATTGCATTGAAATGAAACATAAAGTTGTAATGTGGTAGGTTAGAAAGAAATCTCAACACTACACCATGCCATGATAGATTGTGTGGAAATCTGTCTTAAGCTTTAAGGTGATATTTGCACTTAACTGACTGCTTGAAAAGCTATAATGTAAGTGACAGAAGGCAGTGAATTGTGTATGCAACGTTACTTGTCATAAAGGAATTTTAGGTAGATTTTGGCATGAATGGTTTGTTGCTTTACTTGTAAGTGATAAGCAAGCACATTGTAGAGAAATAAAATAATTTTAAAAACTAAAAGTTTTAATTGAAAAAAATATTAATTAGTCTTTGAGTATGTATGATTGTGATATACATAGTTTTAATTTGGAAAGTTGAATCAGACTTGAAAAATTCAATACCATGAACAGAACTTGAACCACAAATCTTGTTCAAGAATGCTCGTGAACCTCCAAGATGATCTCAAATGTTTATACAAGGTTAGTGTGAAGGAAGAATTATCAAATACTGCCTGAAATACCCAGCCTTGTCCATGGTTTAATGGTTATCCTCACCACATTTAACCTTAGGTTGCACTTGTCCAATAATCGGTACATTTATTTGGATGTATTTAAAAATTATTAAACAACATGCTGAAACAAATAGTAAATTAAAACTCGGAACATTATAAAGAAAGAAAAATAGCTGAAAAAACAATGTGCAAAACCACAAATATCAGTTTGTACTGATGGTTTCTGATGCCGCTGTAACTTACATTCTCACTTATAGGGTGATTTGTTGCTATTTATAGAAAAACTCTCAGTTGGAAAGAATTAATACCAGTTAAGTTATGCCAATATATCCCCATTTATTCTCAATAACCAACATAAATAAAGCTACTAAGAAAACACAAGAAAGAAAGGAAAATCAACAAAATAAAAAAAGAATCCAACAAAATGAACATATAAAAGACAATAAGTGTTACTTCATCAGGTTTGATGCTATTGCCCACTTACCATTTTTATATGCCATCATTTTGCTTTTTTGCTTATAAAGCATTCTAAATTTCCCATAGAGAAAGAAACCTACTGGTTATAAAAATTGAAAAACTACAAATTATAACAAGTGAATATCTGAGAATGATCACTGAATGTATGGATGTGAATATCAACTTATTTAATACATTTTGTTAGTAATGTTTGAGCATCATAGAAATTTTGTATGAATGATGAGATTATACCGAATCCTTTTGTGTTATTGTATATTAATATAAAATAATCATATGAAGATAAATAAGATAAGTAGTATTTTGTGTGGTTTGATGATGTTGCCATTTTACACTAATATTTAATGATGCCTGAAGGCACAGCCAATCCTAACAATAGCGAGAACGAACACAAAGGCCTGCAAGATCTCTTGAACCTTCTTTCTACCCAGGCAAAGAGCATGCTTCTTCCAGAATAATCTCTTTCTAATTGACAGAACGTAATGTTCTTGTAATTTCTGAGACGAACCTTTGTAGGCCAGTATGGTAACCTACAATAGAAACAGTAAAATCATTTTTCTATGTGTTTTGATGGCTAGCTTTGACAATGCAAACGTTTGATAAAGTCATTAATAATTCTCACAACCGAAGAAAAATGGAAAATTATTAGTGCTTGTACTGATCTAGGAATCAAAACCTATATTCAAAAAAAAAAAACAAACAAAACCTATTTTAAGGACATAAGAAAATTAAAATTAAGGTTTATGCCACCTAAAATCACTCCCTAGCTATGATATAGAACAAGACATCATGGGACTCTACGATTCTGGACAATAGAATGATTAGAATTTGTCTTCCATACCACAGGACAACAAAAAAAGTTGATTATAGTTCACAGCCTATCGCCAAGATTTTATGGGTTACCCAAGCCTCACAAATAGAATGTACTATTATGTCCCATAGTGTGTGCCATTAGACCATCCACATGTAAGACTGCAAGCTACTTCACTCCATTTTACAACATATTGGTAGTTCTGAAAATAAAATGCAACTTGACATGTGGAATAGATATTTTTGCCAGGACATGTAAAGGACCATATAAGACCTTTGGCACAGAGAGCTAAATATTCATTGTTTTAAGTCCTGGCCATGGCACTGAGTTTTGCAAATCTGATTACACTTTCCAATCTTTTGACTACCATGACTAATGTGAAGGAAAAGTTACCAAGTAGAAATATTTTAATGATTTTAATTGTGAAGTATGAATGAAGAGATTATGTGATAAGTAGTACACATGTAATGGGAGTTGAGAAGTGTTGCCTTAACAACCTTAGTTAAATATACTATTTTTATGCTCCATTTTCTCAGGAAATTATAAAAAAATGTGCATATTAAATGTTAACATATTTCTCTTGTTTTAATCATGATACTTTATGAAAATATTTATAACAGTGCAGTGGTTAACATTTTTTTTTAAATCATCGCACAACTTTAAATTTTGTTTCTTTCTTTATGTACACATTTTTTATACAGAAAATATATGTAATTTAGAAACATTAGTGTGGGTCCATAGCATCCGCCCTATTAAAAATTAAAATTATTAAATAATTCTAAATAAAACATACTCTTTATGCAAAAAATTTACTCCTAAACTATTCTGCACCACAATCATTATTACGCCTCAGTTTTGCTGTTCTTCTGTGGGAAGAATGCTGTGAACAAACAATTTTCAGAATTCTGCAGACACTATCAACAATAACATTGCTAGATTCTCTAATTCTATAAAATGTGTTTTATTTGTTTTTTTCTCTTATTAAAAGCTCCCAGCTGTGTATTATTACTAAGCAAATTTAAGTTATGAATAAATACCAGTGATCCAAAAATGTTCGAACTAGTTGCACAGCCTTTTGCTTGCCCACGCCCTCGGCGTACATTGCATCTGCTGCTATCATAGAAAAGTGCAGATGAAACCATGAAACATTTTTAAAAGTACTTTTAAAGGCTTTACTTACCAATGTTATTAAAGGAGATGCTGAAACTAGCCACCTACGTTGTCCATACATTTTTTGCACCTCTTTAGGAAACTATCCGTCACTCGCAGTAGTTCACATTGAGAAATACTGGCAATTTCCTGGCAGATATTATGTTTTAATTCTTCCAGGAGTGTGGGTTTGTCTTGTACACTTTATGCTTTAAGTTACCCCAGAGATAGAAATTGCAGGGGGTTAGGTCTGTTGAGCAATAATTCTGTCCTGAAACACACTTTCAATTGTTCGCATTGAAATATTGGCTGTATGAGCTGTTGCAGAGTCTTGTTGAAAAAAGGACAAACTCACGCTCCGTATCTGTTAATTCTCTAAAAAAGAGGGTAAAATTGTATTCAAGTATCTATGGGCATCAACTGTAGACTTGAAAAAAATTGGGCCTATAGCTCTTTCTCCGCTATTGGTACACCATACACCAATTTTTTGTCATGAAGGGGTATTTCATGAACAACATTAGGCTTCTCAAAGCTCCAATAACAATTATTTTGTGTACACGCATCCATGAAGGTGGAACCAAGTCTTGTCTGTGAAAAATATTAAATGTGGGTCAATTTCACAATTTTATACACTATTGAGAGTCCTCTCACAAAATGTGTTAACACACACAAATCATAAATAAGTATATGCTGTGCAGTAGAAAACAAATGCTGAGCCATAATACATTTTGTGACTAAGTACAGGACAAAATAATAAAGCACACTGGTAATAACTTAACCATATGATATCACCATCAGCTCAATACTGCATTTTCAGAGCAGAGAAAAACAAGTCAGCACTGTGACCTTGTGTACAGCAGCTGTGTGTTATCATGTTTCCATGTGTATAGTCGAAAAGCACTGCTCAGCAGTTTGAATGTATTTGGGTCATACTGTATAATAAATTCATGTCGTACTCTGGTAAATATTACATTTGGGCACTCATAAATAAAGGTATAGGCAGTGTAAACTGTATAAAATAAACAAACTAGGACAATATCATGTTAAGTCAACATAAAAATAACAAATTTAGCAACAAAAGTAGCAAAGACACAGTCAAAAATATTAACTCTTAAGTGCATAGATGTTTCTGAAGGTTCTAAAATGATTGCAGGATTATTTGTTTTTCCTAAAATTAATTTTAAATTCTTATAATAAAATAGTTGCACATAAAATACCTACAAAACCAGACAGAGAAGATAATTTATTAATATAGCATAAAAATATAAAAATAAATAGGTACTTAAAATATAAACCAAATAAAATGAATACATTTTTCATGATTTTTAACTATGAACTTCCCTTAACTTTAAAAGAAAGAGAATTGGGGGGGGGGGGAGGCTAAGTAATCTCTATTCAAGTTTGTCTCGATATACACAAATCCATTTACGTCGTACATTCAGTTTAACAGAGTTATTGTTAATGATTGATGTTTCATCATATCAGTTCAAGTTATTTAACATGTTTTCTATTTTGTATGCGTATGTTGCATTTACTTGCCATTGTGTGTTTAATTTTGAAGAAATTGAACATCTGCAGAAAAATGCACTGTAAGAAATATTAGGAATGTGAACTGCTTTTGGTTTTATATGTTAAAAATACAACTATTTCTGCACACTTGAGTTCAGAAGAAAAATGAAAGCAAGAGAAGAAATAGGAGGTAAAATAAAGACAATAACAGCAGTTGCCATTATCTACCAATTTTTCTGTTATAAGAGACCAAGAAAAAATGAAAACTGGACAACTGCATCCAAGCAAAATGTAAGTAATGTAAAACAAGAACATTGCCTTAAATAAAGGAATGTATTATTCATATGGAGAATAATATGTATACTAAATAATTAGGTAGCATGTTTCATTCATAAAAGAATGTACACATCATACATGAACTTGAAGATTGTTATTTAAGAAGGGGAATTTGTAAAAAGCATGTACATAATTATTTTAAAAAATAAATTATTTTCCAGCATTTGTTGAAATCTGCCTTTGCTTAGCACTGACTAAGGATTAAGGTTTTTTATTGTTACGTTTGTCCACTGCTCTGTAAGACCTTGTCCATCTATATGCATGCATGAAACAGTTCACTGCTGCACATCTTGACACACTTTGTATGAAGAACGTTCCTTAAATTGTAAATTTGCTTGAATTTTATACAAAACAAAAAGAAGTTTTTATATAATCCCTAATGAAAAAGTGTATTTGTTATTTCCCAAAATATCTGTTAAATATCAAAATTCAAGAGAGAAAGTCGGTGAATATTGCAGAAAAATAAAAAATTAAAGTAATTTTTACACAGCACTCTTAAATTTGGAAAAATTGCCTTTTTTGTTAATAGAATTAACCCTCCCTTCCATCCAAGACTTGTGAAATATGCAGATGGTGTAGCATTAGTGACGCCCTCAGAGAATGCATTACAATATTCAGTATGTATTTGAACAAAATAGGCATCATGTATAATATGAAAATTTATACAGAGAAGAAAGTAACAGCTTTTCATTGAGAATCCCTGTATCATGATAATACTGGAGAGTGTACATTCATTTACCTATCTTGGGTATACATTAACATATTTGGATGAGTCCAGAGATACCAAAATACAATTTCACAAAACCTGCACTTTGCTATGGACATTGAGGAGAGGAGAGCAGGAAAATTGCTAGTGCAATGAAGTTCATGAGCTACTCAGCAGAGTACACCAACTGGGATTACAAATGCAATGAACTTTTTAGAGAACTACACTTAGAACCAGTTATCAACTATATACATATAGTCTCCCTCCGTGGGTAGTGGTTACCATGCTGGCCTCATATACCCAGCAGAGGACAATGGACTTTTTTGGGTGTAAAAATTTTAGCATGGATTCCTTCGGAAGGGAAGTAAAACCATTGGCTCCATGCCGTAGATTTATGACACCTTAAAAAAGAACTTTGAGTCTGAGAAAGAAGCCTCCGAGATAAATTAAGTGTTCTTTCATGCATAATATAGAATGGGATGCTGAGAACCACAGCAGTTAAAGAGCATCCATGAATAAAACTCCATTTCATTTCATACTAGAATACAGGAAACCTAGCAGGTAATGTCTGTAGTCTGCATTCTGGAGGTCCCGAGTTCTAATTCCATGGACCCACCAATATAAATGGTAATTGCAATTGTGTTGCCATCTATCCACAGATAGTGCAAGCAGTAACCTGATCTATCTGTCCTGTAGCTAAGCAGTAAGCATGGTGTGAGGAGATGAGACCTTTAAGGGTAGTGAACCAGTTCCTATTTGTCCCCTCTGTCGAGAAGATCTTTCTGTTGCTAGAGTATGGTCCTCTTTAGCCATGCCGGCCTCTCTTGCGGAGGTTCTGGCTGATGACCCCAGAGCAGTAGACCTGGTGGTAATCACATTTTTATCTAAAGTGCCTATATCACTCAGGTTTCAGTTTTTTATTTGCGATGGTTATCAAGTTGTTGGTCTGGTTTTTTAACCATTTTATTTTTTCCTTTGTGTGTTTTAACAGGTCTATATTCTCTGCCTTTTATCACTCTTCTTATCGATTTTAAATGGTTTTAGCTATACTCCTGGTTTTTTGCCAATAAACTGTACTTTTAAACTGGATTTTTATCCTTATTTTAGCTCTAACTTTGTGTGTTCATTTTAAATATACATTAGCTCCATTTGTGGCCACTATTTGTTTTTTTTTAAGGCCACTATTGACCATAGAAGTTGAGCACCCTAACACCCAATCATCATCATCATCATCATTTTTCTCTGGCTGTAATTTATAGATAAATGTAAACAAAGTTGCTGTATAATCTGGATATGTGCACGTATGTCTCTTGAAATTGTTATGGTATATTTTGTAGTTTGTCTGAAAAAAAAATTTAACTTCCAAAAATCATTTGTTAAATAAATGTCAAAAATTGGACATTTTTATGTTCCCTTTTTGAAGAAACGAGTAGTAATAGTAGAAAGCTGAAACTTTTACTCCATAAAAAGAGATTCTGCCTTCTACCACTGAACTAGGGGAAATAAGCTACCTATGATATTTCTGATTTGAAAAATGTTATTGACTACAGATGGCACTAACTGACAAAGGTTGCAGCTAGACACCATCTATTTGGTGCGAAGTGAAGGTAGTATGGTTCAGGGATGAAACCTTGGAAGGTTACTGTCAATGAGGTATCTTATCGAACAGTTCCGTTACAATGTGACCATGATTTTAAAGCAACGTTCAATTAAATAGAATTAAAGAAAAAAAAAAAAAAATACCGGAACGAGTAGATGAATGTTTACAGATAGAGTTCCCAAAGCCATGTTTCATAATTGTCCAGCTGGGAAAGGATCTGTGGACCATCCAGGGAACTGCTGATTACAAAATTTGATAGTGATATCGTAATAGGCCTTTAAGCCTAAGACTTATATGCATGAAGGAGCATAAGGAAAAATTGCCACCATCTAAAAATCAAAGTATATAAAATGCAATACTAAACAAAAACAATGAGGAAACATTGACAGTGACCTCAACACCTCAGGTATCGGAAAGCTCTGCAATCTGCAGTTCTTCCATGCATACTAAATATGAACTAATAGAAAAATCAGCAGTATTGTAATATTAGCCACATGATAAATAGTGTTTAGCTTTTAAAATCTGTTAAACATAAAAAAGGACTAGGCATATAGAAGAAATTCAAAAAGAAACATGAAGCAGTTTTGATGAAACTTGAAATTCCACTCAAAGATAACCTAGTCTACAAGCTTATCAGAGATCAGCAGATAAAATCTGGAGCCAATGACATTTGTGGCAGCTGACCACAGCTGAGAATGTAAACAATATGGTCTGCAAAACATATCTATAGAGACAAAGCTTAGTGAAGCCATAAGTTAAATTTGCTCAAGTGTTTTAGTAAAATAATAATTTTGATAACTGTGTACCTCTTTCAATTTAATTCATATTATATCTAATATTATTAAGGGTGTATTCTATGGGTTAGCTGCAAAGTCTCATACATTTGTGAAGAAAGAATTTCTATTAGTTTACAAATAACAAAGAATTTATTTCTAATCTGTTGGCAGTTTGCATTCTAGCCTATTGCTACAGCATAAAATGGGCTCCTTATGATAAAACTTGATTTTGCTCATAATGTATTTGTAGTCTGTCTTCTCAGGTGGGAGCAGCAAGTCTGGACGATGTGGTATAACTGTTACAGGCTTATTAATAATATGAAGTCACTACCACAAACCCCTCAATTCTTCTCTCATGCCAGCGAAGCAGAGCCGAACTAGTCTTGAGGACAGCTGAAGCAGCTCCTGATTATGTTAAATATAGTCAATCTAGTGAGTTTTATTCTTCAAGACATTTCAGAAGTTGTTTGTTTCAAAAAGATGGAAGTGATTATTTTTATTTTTACTTTCTCTAGCACATATGTACAATGTACATAGTGGATAGAGAAGGTATTGCATTCCATCCAAAATTTCAATCAAGATTTTACCGGAAATACATGTTTTGAGACTCTCTGAATCCATATAAAACATTTTTTAAAAACATTTCCTTAGATCTGTGTGTGTGCATGTGTGTGTATGTGCAGATAGCTCAAAAACGAAAACTTAGTATTTAAGATCATTATCTTCCATGGATGCAGAAAAAGTATTTTCAAGAAAAATGCTGCTACCCTTTACATGGAAAATTTTTTGAAAATCTAATTTTTTCAAAAGTGGCTCTAACGATTTGTATTTAGGATATTTTCATGAAAAATGAAATGTATATTTTGAAGTAGCCTCAGAAGACCTGTTTATTCTGCATAACTGGTAAACTGTAGTAGAAAAAAACTTACTACACAAAAAATGTAGATCTCATTAAGCCACACATTTTATGTTGTATACATTCATTTTGTGGAGTTAATTGTTTTTGAGATATTCCAAGTCAGTGGTTTCAGTTTTAAGGTCCTTAACTTTAACAAATGGATAGTATCTTATTGTACCCCTTTTGTTTACCCTTAACAAACAAAGAGAACTGAATTTCAATTGTTTCACATAGCAACCGCCTATTAAAGGATTTCACTACTGCTATAGCCTGTGCATTCCATTATTTCCCTTCCACTTACAAAGAAGCAAGAAATATTATAATTCTGCTAATGTTTATCATTATGTTCACATAAATAAAAGAATAATCTTTTGTAAGAAAAGTTTGATTTGGAACAGCTACAGAAAGTCATGTCAATGGGACATTTCAGATTTTTTAAATTTAAAGGCCTAGTTATTGAGTAGTTAAATCTTTATATTGTTAATTAATAACTTTATGTATTAAATGTCTTGAAATACTTACATTATACTTACGCATAAGTAACTTTATTTAAATCGATTACAAAAATGTGAACATAATTTGCCAAATGAAAAAAAAAAGGTTTGCCCGGAACTTGGTACATTTTATAGGAAAATGGCTGGTGAGGACAAATGTTCGTGTTACTTGTAATGAGGTAGTGATGGGGTGTAGGCTTCACAAAGTAGAGTTTACCCCATTGACTCAATACATCTGATCTTTATAAATGTAATCATGTCATCTTCCCATTAAATATACTGGGTGTTCATTTTTATCTATCCCGAGTCGGGTCAGTCCTCTTCGCCTCTGGATTCTGTTGGCTTTATATTATGCAATAGGCCAGTGTCATTGCGCTTGTTCCAGAAAGAGTTCATCTGGCAGCTGTTGGTGCACGCTCACAACCACAGCATTGAAATCACCATAGCATTCGGTGTGGACCTCAGCTGGTGATGGCGGCAGAGGCTCTGTCATAGGTATCGGTAAGCGGGAACTGGTCCAGCAGTGTCGGCTGTGGTGCCGGTGTACGAGTCCGTGATTGGCAGCGGAGAAATCGGCGCTAGTGCAGGGCTAATGTTGTGATGTCGTCTGCCAGAGGAGCAGGTTTCGCAAGTTCGGTTTTTTCCTTCTGCCACCCTTCCCCATGGTGAGAGTAACTCCTTTCTCTGCGACCATCCGAAGCGAAAGACCCTGAAACATGGCGACGAGCAGTTGGCGGGCCGAGGGCAGCCTGAAGGTGTGTTAGACGTTTACCCATTCTTGCTAGGATTTAACCATGTCCTTACGGGAATGTGAGGTTTGAAAGATGACGGGTGTAAATGAAATTAGGGACTGAAGGGGGTTAGCAAGATTGCTCATCAGCAGTTGCCAAGAGCAATGCCTCTTGCATACCGCTGGTGTAATTTAGTTGCAAACTTTGTTTATTTTAGAGGTTTCATTTTGATGTCCAAGCAACTCTTGGAAGGATTCTATAGGAGCTTAGCCGTAGCAGCTGGTGATGTTGCTCCTTGATTACCGGAGATGCCTGCAAGAAATGCAGGGAAGCCGGTATCGCCTGAAGCGGTTGTTTCTGGGTATGTATTCCCCAAGAGACCTAACGAGGGCGCTCCAATGGAAGGGCAAATCATCGTTGGATTTTACTGCGCGGCGTCTAATCTCGTCCTCCACGTATGGTAGACTGAGGCTTCGTGCAGGAGTTTCACGGGAAAAGAGAAGGGGACAGAATAAATGACCCGAAGGCATATATTCTGTACCCGTTGAAGCAGTAGTAGACTGGAGTCCGCTACCATGCCTCAGATCTCGCAGGCGTATATTAGCATGGGGATAATGAGAGTCCTCAAAAGGCGCAACTTAACGGGAATCGGCATCGTGCACTATAGCATCCGGTACAAGGAGGCTGGAGCAACAGTGCCCCGACATCTCAGCTCCTTGATGTGCTCACCAAAAGTTAGACCCTTATGTAGCTTCACTCCCAAGTAGGTGATGGTGTTGTTCCACTCAAACCTTTGTCTAAGGTACGTGAAAATGTGGGGTAGTTTGCGGGAAAGCGGCGCTTGGTGAAGAAAATGACGTGGCTTTTCTCCGAATTGATGGACAATCGCCAACGCTCGCACCACTCTTTGAAGAGGCGGAGGTGTCTGGATGGGGTTGAAGACTCTGCGTGGGATCTTCTTAGTGCAGAATAACAGCACGTCGTCTCTTATTGTGCTATACTGACAAGCTGCCCAGTTGGTAGGTCGGCCACGTAGACGCTAAATAGCGTGGGAGATGGTACAGATCATTCGGGGATCTCGCCTCTTATTGGCCTTTGTGTAGATTTGTGTCCCGCAACTAAAACAACAAACGATCTATGTTTGACATAGGTGTGTACCAGGTGTATAATCTGTGTAGGAAGCTAAAGACAAACTTCAGGAGACCCGCATACCAGTTCGTAGAGAATACCTACCCCATAACCAGCGACACCGCTGCAGTGTAAGCCTTGTCCTGGTAATCCAGGGCAGCCGCCTCCACCACTCAGCCGTAATAGTTGCTGGAGTGTAAAATGCTCAGGACGGAAACCAAATTGATGGTTTGTAATGGCTTGAATGGCTCCAAAAGAGGGACAAGCGGACTAGCAGTAGCCTCTTACAGACCTTCGAGAGAACGGACAGGAGACTGATGGAGCGGTAGTTTGAAGGGCGAACTGGTTCTTTTCCCGGCTTCAAGATGCAGTTCATCCGGGCCTCTATCTACTCGTGTGGATAGTGGCACAAGGCGAAGCACATGTTGAAGACTTTGGGCAGAAAGAGCACAGCCTTGAAGGGAAAGCGTTGCGGGGGTGGGCCCCTCAGACCTCGTTGCCTTTTTGGGGTTGAGGCACCGAAGTGCGACTTGGAGTTCGCTTAGTCTGATGACAAGAAGTTGAACTGCCTCGTCAGGGGGACGTCGGAGATAGACGCACCTCCCGCCGAGCGCGTTCGGAAAAGTATACGTACAGGAGTCATCCCGCTGCCACATAGTCTTTTCGAGATAATAAACGAAAACATCTACTTTGGCTTGAGGTTCATATGGGAGGCCTCGGGTGCCTTGGAAGGGGAGGTGAGCTGACCTCAGCAGGGGCGGAGAGCTTTGGCAATCCTCCACACGTCGCCAACCTCGAGCCTCGGCCATCGTCTTCTCCCATGCTCGCATCTTATGCTCGCGTAGGCGGATACTGAACTCTCGGCTTAAACGCCCCAGAAGGCCTCGAGTATTCAGCGTGCGGTGAAGTCTGTGAGCTGCCCAGGAACGGCGTATTAGCAGGAGTTCAGAGAAGGGCGTGCTTACGCATTCCCGTCCACGTCACGGTGTTGAACCGATATGTCATGATTGGCAACCCGTGTGTTAACCTTAGCTAACCCGTGATTGTGATACAACCATGCCCTATGGCTGCAGTTTCAATTACGCTTTTAACGATTTCTCTCCATTTTTTGTTGTAGTTAAGTTTCAACTTGGCTTCCGCGTTTAATAGTTTCCTTTCTTTGGGTTTTATCCGTTACTTTAACAGCCATTTTGTCTTTTACCTTTATTTTAATGGTGCTTTATTTTATTTCTGATTTCCTTAGCAGTTGAGCGCCCTTGAATCCCAATCATAATTATAACGGGATTATGGTCGGAATGGAGTGCGTCGATCGAAATGTTGTCTGCAGCGGCCAGCTTATTTACACTGGAAGGTGCCGCCCTCGCCTGACCGGAATTGGTTCGGGTAGTTGTCCAATGAACCCGTGGTAGAACTAGAGTTGTGAATGTTTCTTTCTATTAAAATCGGTTGTATTCTTACAAATCTCGTTCACTTCACAGTGTAATCTTGTATAATGGGTAGTGGACGAGAGAATGTCGTACCAGATCACATGTTCTCAGTCTGCTTCTAAAGCATGCTGTACAGCCGCCGATTTTTTCGGTCAACATAGACGATAGTTCTGCGATGCTCGGTTAGTTTTATATTAATGCCTCTTTGGGTGGAGCCAATGTATACCGGTCACATGAGAAAGAAATCCGATACATCCCTGTTTATGAAAGCGGGTATCGGTGATCTTTGGCCCAGCTTAGGAAATTGCGTATTTGTTTTGTCGGTTGAAAATTGTGTTCACATTATGGGTCTTCAGCAGCTGGAAATTCGGTTCTATGAAGTGTTAAGGAAAGGAAGAAAACTACTCCTTCGTTCTTGGGATTTTGTTACTTTGTGTGCTAGACTGCTTTTTCGGATGTAAAGCTCTTCTTATTTCTTTTTTAGTGTAGACATTAGCTTTAAGTGTCGTTGTGTTTTAGTTCATGTTTAAGATGTACTTCACATACTCTAGTTGCTCTTTCCAATTATGTTTTTCGTGGCCCTTTTCTGTCGCCGGTGATGATTAGAATTTTTGTGAAGATAGCGATTTGTGTGCAAGTTTGCGGTAAACGTTATGTCCCAAGGTGCCATCAATTTTTTGCTAACGAGAACGTCCAAGAAAGGAAGACTTTCATCATTTTCTTTCCCCATCGTGTGTATGGCTGAAATTTCATGAAAAATGACAAAAATTCGACTTCTTTATTTTAATTCCTTTAAATAATTTAAACATTCCTGAATCAAAAAATCTTATGTGTTCCATTCACATGACTTTCTCTATCTCTCTGTAACAAATTATTGTTAATAAGCTTATCTTTTATTTATTTCATGTTAATCGAGGAAAATTAGCAGAAATAGTCTTATTCCTTGCTTTATTGTAAATACAAGCGAAATAAGGAAGTACCATAGGTTAAAGTGAAAGACAAAAGCTGGTTGCTATGTGACTGATGTTTCTTTGTTTGTGTGGACAGGAGTTGACTAATTCCTGTATGAGAAAAGTATAAGTTTTTCAAAGCTGAAACCAAGAAAAAGGAATATCTCAAAAACGATCAACTCCACGAAAAAAATGTACATAACATAGATTGTGTGTTTTAACGTACTCTACATTTTTTTGTGTTAAGTTTTTGCAGTTATGCAAAATTCATCCAGAATAAAGTAGTCTTTAGAGGCTATTCCCAGAAAATTCAAAATATACATTTTATATTTTTAATATATGATATTTTAATCAAAATCGTTAGAGCCATTTTTTAGAAAATCAAAATTTTCGAAAAAAGTTCCATGTAAAGGGTAGTTTGGGGTGGGGGGATTTTTCTCAAAATCTTCGTGTCGCATCCCTGGAAGATACTAAACTTAAATTCCAAGTTTGGTATTTTACCGACTTTTCTTTTTTGAGCTATCGTGTTCACAGACAAACGGACACACACACGGACCTTTTTCTGAAAATACATTTTTTTTATACAGAGGACCCTAAAACATATATTTCCGGTGAAACCTCGGTATCGAATTTTTTGGTGGAGTGCAATACATTCTCTATACGCTATGTACATAGTGAGTATAGAGAAAGTAAAAAGGCCACCAAGCGTCATTTTAAATGCCTTAACTGGAGATACAGCAAAGAATTAGAGGTAAAACCGTACTGGACTCGGCAAGAAAAACTTAAGTTCGACGAGATCGTACAAAAGAACAAACGAAGCTGTACAGAAGAAAAGGACAGAAATGGCAGCAGGAGAGAGGAGCGGAAAAGGAAAGCTGAGGGTGCAACCCACCAACATGTTGGAGCTATACATTCAAATCTTTCTTTGTCTTTTCGCTATTGACATTTTCAGCATTTTTCTTCCTGTAAAATGTTCCTTTGAAGCAATTTTTCTGTTACACAAATAAAAATTGCTGTACATCTTCACCGAGGTACCATAAATAAGAATTGCTCTAGATTTTACTGTCAGATGCATTTAAGCTTATGTTTTCAATTTTCAAACACAAAAATTATATTTTATGACAAAAAATAAACACATTCATAACTTAAAGTTTTGGATCCTAAACCAAAGGAGACGCAGAAACCTAGGGCAGTTTCAAGAATTATTGATTGGGTACCTAGGGTTAGAATATTAGACCAACATTTATTTATTTATTTATTTATTTATTTGCCGTAATGGAGCTTTTAAATGACGTGACAAAAACACAAACAAATTTTACTCTAAATTCCAACTCATTGGAACAAAATTTATGCAATTTGCACTGTAACTTATTTTCATTATACATAAACTGTGGTATAAATTTCAAAACGTTATCATTATTTTTTTTGGAATTTCAAACTTTCAGCCATACATGTCCTTAATATACCGAAGGAAATCATCTAAGACAGAATCACCCAAGCTCTACACGACGAAATATCGTCCACCTATCGGAATCAACACATCGGTTTAGGGGAGCAGAAGCAAAAGCTCTGGCCATATTAAGATTAGCTATTACAGGGCTCAGTGTACTGCCCATGACCACTTCGTCAAGTTGGTTATAAAAATTCTCTTGCTATTTAAAGTACGTGGTGTTAAAACTAATAAAACAGGGTTGGAATATCATCCAGGAAAATATTTTTCAGGTGGTACATTGTTTTATTAACAGTTACTAAAGTGAATAAGGAGACCATACTGATCCTCAAGTTTCAACGACAGAGTTTCCAGTTTTTGTATAAAATCAGCTGAGCCATTAATGTGTGTATCTGAATTTCCAACATGTGGTTTTAAAGGACCGGCTAAGTATATAGATAGAGTATGGATGGGTGACCCGATAGCATTGAAAATGGGGCGAAACGGAACACCAGGCTTTTGTAACTTTGGTAAGCTGTATAATCTGAGGGCTAGTGCTTCCGTTCTTTTTGGTGATCCGTTTTGTCTCTGATGGTAAGGAAGTCTGCATAATCATTTGGTTTGTTTCCCTTAAAACACGCGTAGTGGGATCTTTCTGAAGCTTCTTGTATGTGTTAATATCTAGAAGATCAGTAATTTTGTTATGATAATCCAGGGTGTTGAGTATAACGCTGGCATTATCTTTGTCTGTTGTAACAATAATAATGTCGGTGTTGGAACGTATTACACGTGGGGAATCCATTTTTCCCTGCTCAAATTGGGCGTGGGCTATTTTGCTGGTAGCAGTATTTTGGAGGTGTCGTATGTCTTCAGACCAAATAACTGTCTGATCCCCACTTCTATGTTGCAATAATGTCTTCAATTGGGGCCACTGCAGGTGTAACCGCAAAATTCTCTCCCTTGGCTATAACTGCATGATTAGTCTGACTCAAATCGTGAGATGAAAGATTAATAATACGGTCAAGTGTACATATAGAGAAAATAAAAAGGGTTGCAAAATGAGCTAAGTAGTTACAGAACCATATCAATAATTCCAAGTTTCAACGACAGAGTTTCCAACAATAGTTAAAATTCTAGAATGCATTTTAAAACTAATTGTTATTATATTTTAAACAACATAGCATATTTGCCAGTAGTCAAAATGGGTATTGGTAAATCAACTCTTTATGCGGCGAACTCATTGATTTAGAAAATCTTTGACACTTTAAAAACGGTACTTCTGCGCAGGCAATTCTTTACGACTTGAGTAAGGCGTTCGATATATTCTCCTTAAGAAAATAGAAATGTAGTGGGTTAAAGGGGTATATTTAAATGTATTTAAATCCTACTTAATGGATCGAAAGCAGATGGTGGTAATAAGAAGCAAAGAATTTCAAGCGAGTGAAGTTGATATCGGAGTGCTCAGGGCTCTGTGTTAGGGGCCGCTTTATTACTGATAAAGGTGAATAATATACAAGAATGCTCTATCTCACATTGGTTGCTTATGTGGATGACGCAACTTTTCTCAGCACAAACAAAGCTTAAAACGTTCCTAAACACCACGATCAGCAATGATGGAACATTAATTTTTGCTGCCAACTACAATATATGAAAAACTCATTTACAAGGGAGTTACTTACAAAACCAATTAACTTTACCTCAATGTACACAAGACGGAGAATATTCTGTTTACACTAAAGAAAAAATCAAGGGCATTGTTGATACAGTTGAGAGTGTGAGCTTGGGATACATATTGATAATAATCTCTCTTTGAACGTACATATTAATTTTATTTGTAGTAAACTATCTCGAAAAGTATTTATGTTAGCCAATCTCAACAAATTAGTGCCAAGAACCAGTTGTGAGAACATTAACGGCTTCCCATAAACTCAGCATTGTAAAACGACTATTGAAGATTACTGAAATACCCACAATTGTCAACTTACATTTAAGTTCTTGTTTTAGTATACATGAAAGAAAATATATAAATACACAAGAAAGGTTATAAAGGATATAAATGTATATCAAACAAGAAACAACAATAAAATAGAAATATCTTTTCAGAGACTCCATAAAACAGCCATATATTATAAAATTATAGGAATTCAATTATATAACAGCTTGCATCTTGGGGGGGGGGGATAGACCGCTCTGTTGCCGAGTAGTTAGATCACTCGCCTCTCACAAAGGTGGGTGTTCGATCCCAGAAGACCACATGTGGAATTTGTGGTGGACAAAGCGGCGCAGGGGTGGGTTTTCCCTGGCTTCTCTTGTTTCTCCCGCAATCGCATTCCATCGGTGCTCTATCTTCATTCCATTTATCATCAGTGTCGTCGCCTTGCGGTGTCATATGTAATAAAAGCGGGCAATGGAGGCCCACTGGAGTTTTTATGGGAATAAACAAACATTAAATGGACAAATAAAACAAGACAAATAAGTATAATTCAAAGGACATTGATTTTACATCAGGGGATGTTTTGAAATTTGAATGAAGAAGAAGAAGAAAAAAAAAGAAGGAAATTAAAAATACTAAATTACTTACTAAAATAAATGTTTTAAGTAATCACTACATCATTAGTATAAATCTTAATAAATCAGCATTCAAGTAAGAGAGAATTGAAATTGTAACTGTTAAGAGGCTGCTTTTCTTGTTTTAATGGTCAATAATTTAAAATACCGTAATAGCTTATTACTACACAACATTTTTTTATTTATTCCGTCTAAAGTAACAGTTTTTCTTAATATTTGTGTAATAATTAAGTACACATTAATGATTACGTAGTTTTAGCAACTTCAAAGTGTTACTGTTTCCTTTCACATAGTGGCTAATAAACAATGTATCGAAATGAAAGCATATCATGCGCATTTGTGTAGTACATGCATCGAAACGAAACCTTGAAAACACGCAATTTCTACGCCAGTTTGCTTTCAATTTGCCCCAGTCAGCATGAGCAGTGTCAACCCTGTTTTCACAATATCCGCTAGATGCTGTTAATTGCCTCCGCGAAGTCATGCATTTACCTTTGCCGAAACAAAAGTTTTGAAACATAAAGTTAACTCTCTGAAAATGACTTAACCTAGGTTATTAAAATGCGATATAAAATTACAGTTAACGCTGAATAAATGGAACTTATATAGTTTAGAAATTATCTCTTAAATTGGGAATCATAAATGTGCTAAATGAATTTCAGCCATTAGTTATTATTCATAAACGCCACATTTATCAATATAAATGTTATTAGGATATCCATTTATAACATTTTATTTGAAAGAATGCTTTAAATAAAAAGAAAATAAGTATTCATGAAAATTTGTATACAGTGATGGGAAATTTAGGAAGTAATCTCGGCAGCATTGTTTGTTGTCATATCCGGTTGGTGGATGTGTTGTCAAGTGGAGCAGTAGACGGTGTTTTCATGTTTCAGCTTTTGCAAATACGGATAGTGTTTCTAAATAACTAAAATAAATCTGGGATTAATGTGTTCGCACATTACTTACAAATTGAAAAGAAGTCTCGGGCAGTTGCTAGGGTAGATTGGTTTTAATTAAAGTTCTGTAGTGGACTTTGTATTAGAATGAAATAGATAAGACTTCATTCATACAGTATGTCTGACAAATTACAAAGTAATCCGTTCTCGGCTCTTTTCGGGTCCATAAATGAAGCCGAGAACTTCACGCAGCAAGTTGCTCAATCACCATGTACGGTTCAGTCACCTGAAGAGCAAAGTCAGTCAGCAGAAGATGCAATCACAGAAGAAGCAAGAGAGGTAAATCAGCTGGTGGAAGAAGTTTTTCACCTAACCTTAAGCAGAAAATCATACTCATCAGGACCAAACGGAATCGTCAACGAACTCATATTTTTGGAAGACCTTGCATCTATAGTAGCTCCAAAGGACTGGATAGATATTGATACCCTTGAGCAAGCTCTATTTGAGCGATTGCTTTTGGTAGAACCTAACAATCATGTGATTACAAGGAGTGGAGCACCCATGAAAGACTCATCTTCAAGTAGGCATACAACACAGAAGAATGTAATAACATATTTATTTGAATGCTACCGAAGACTTCACAATGCGGCTGCTAAAGATGTTAGAAGAAAAGAAGTGTTAATGAAAATGATAGGCCTGGTGTTGCGTAACACAGCAACAGCTCTGAGACAACCAGATTTGTTTGAACCACAGGAGCTTCATGTTCAAATGCGGCATTTATTTGAGGATAACTGCATTTCTATTACAGAATTGACTTCATTCTTTGATGGCTTAGTGCAGGAATTCATGCAGACAGAACGTGAGGAAGTTTTAGCAGAAACACTATTAGAATCATTTACTCCATTTCTAACTGAAATTTATAAAGAAATTGCCAAGAGTACTCTTTTTACATTTAATCATTCATACTTTGGTGTTCTACATGTGTTCTCAAGTAATCCACATTTGAGTTCGGTGCTAATCCGACATAGCACCCCAAGAATCCCACATGTAGGATGGCTATATGACAACACATTACTTGGTGCTGTTTTCTGTCTCTCAGTTCTACCCAAAAGTGCAGATGGACCATATGAATTTTTTGATAAACCCTTGGCACAGTCAAATGGTGCCATAGAGGGTAACGTGTGGACTGCAATGGAGGCTGTAACGGAAAATCTGTACCGTATATTTCATACACTACTGAAGTACTCAGGTGAAGTACGTCATATGACTCTGCGGTGGCTTGGCGATTGTCTACATGCCAATGCTGCACGAGGAAAGCTGTGGAATTCTCATGGACTGGGTGGAGAGGATGAAGCAGCTTCAGTCTGTGTCACAGATGGCTTCATGCTCAATCTTACTGCAGTGCTGTTGCACCTTTGTCAGCCTTTCTGTGCAGACACACCCAACCCCAAGTAAGAGAATATGCATAGTTGCTGTTTAAGGGTGGGATGCCCAACCTAGAGTAAGCTCTACTTCTGTAGTAACACTTGGCAACTTCTGTTTAACAGTCAACTACTTCTGCAGTATTTTATTTTTCTGAGACTCTAAAAGTAAACTACTACAGAAGTAAATGTTGGAGAGCAGCAGGGGTATTTTACTATGGAAGTAAATAGAGTAAAATTTAGGTTAGAATTTAATTGGGTAAACTGAATGGAGAAGTGTATCTACTGATTGTACTGCAGTATGCATTCCACCAAAGTTCCATTATGTATCACATTCCAAATGCTTACTCATGTGCGCAAGCTGCCACACTCATATGTGGTGTTGGCTCTGCTATTTAAGTAATTGCTTTGCCAACATTCAGGCCCCTAAGCTACAAAGCATAGCCAAGGAGTCTGTGCAGCTATAACCTCAATGATGCTGGACATAGCCAAGATAACATTCAGCAAATCTAGTGGCTTTCAAATCTTACCTTAGGTTAGCAACGACTTGTGGACATGCGCATAATGACAATATGGTATGTTTTCTTAGCTTTCTATCAGTTTAACTATTAAAGAAAAGTTCTATTTGCTCTTGAAACACATACAAAGATAAAACATGCATTTTTATCAAATTTTTTGGAAGTTTCTAGATTGCAACAGGTACAGAACTTTAGCCGTGCATCCTGTGTGGGAGGAAAATCTTCTGATGTGTTCATGTGGTGTATTAAAGAATTACCAGAGCATTTCAGTAGCTGCTAGTGAATCTATACAAGTCAAAGGATGCAAGTACTTAGTTTTTGTTGTGAAATTCTCGTAATATTTTATTTTTACTACTATTGGGAAAGATAATTGCAATTCACTTTCTGTAGATATTATTTTTCTAATTTTAAATTTAATTGATTCTGAAGTAACAAAGTGCACAATCAGACTGAAAAATTCATTGCCATAGTGAGGATTTGAAGTGCAGATCTCTTGGTTGCTGTTGGTTGCATTAACTATTGAGTTGCCATGCTGACATGACATTAAATTTCCCAACTGACACACAGTTTTCTTAGCAAACCACAAGGAGGTCTCGGAAATTATTTTAAGATGACTTACAACTGAGAATGTTGTACAAACTATGCACACACCTTTTCTTGCCCACAAGTTATACAGGGAAGTGAATACTGTAGGTAGGAAGAGTTTGCTTGCCTGCCTGTCATTCTACAATGTTGCCAACCAAAGAAAGTTTTTCTTTGAGGCCCTCAGTCTTATGGTGAATACGTTATCTAATTTACAGCAAACTAGCTGAATTATGAAGTGAAACCCAGCGCACATGCAGATGAATAAAACCTTGCAATTGAAGCCACTAGATAAATGGGTGTATAACATACTTCATGTGTCTGTGTTGCTCTACTCTGCTGCCGAAATTGCACAAAACCTACCAAAAGAAGAGTAGGGAGCCAAGCACCCAAGAAAAGGTGTTTGCATAGCAGTTGCTTAAACTTGAAGCCCAGAACTTACAATATTTGTGACATTCTAAGTCACTATTGGAGTTGCCATATCAAAATACTTTGAGATATCCTTATGGTTTACAGGGAAAAATGTAGGTCAAGTGAGGAATTTAATGTTGTGTCAGTTTGCTGCTGTGGCCTCTCAGTGGTTAGAGTAACTGGATGGAGATTGGAGATTGGTTAAAATCCTGGCTATGAAAATGAATTTTTCATTTTTTATTCTACCTTTCCAATCCTGTCCTGCATGGGGCTAGTTGGAAAAAACAATTAGGAAAAGTGAGTTTATAACCCATTGTTTCTCCCTACTTATTTTGTTTCATAATAAAACCCTGCTTAGAACTCCCAAGTAATAGTCACTGAGATATCAGGGTTATTATCCACTGAAAAGTGTGTACTTAGGTTTAATTCACTTTGCAAATCACTAGCAGCATTGCCACCAAATTTTCAGTATTTATGCAAAGCCGTCATATTCAACAAAAAAAATTGTGATGTTGCATTATCATCACAAAATGAATTGGTGAATGTGTGTGTGTGTGTGAGAGGAAAATAAAATGATTTCCCAAAGTACCCAGCCTACAGACGAGTTGTTTCTAATGCAAAACCCTTGATATGACCTTAGACGTTAAAGGGGACTATATAAATGAAACGATAAAAAAAAAAAAAAAAAATGAATTAATCCCTTGGAACAGTTTGGGTATTATTTCAGTTATTATTTGTACTTTCTATACTGTGTAAGAGAAGTATTGTATTGCACCCTAAAATTCAATGTGGAGATTTCACTATAAATATATATATTTTGAAGGTACCTAAGTCAAAAAAACAGCATTTTCAGGTACATATATGTATACATACATGTATATCTCTGTGATCAGCATAACTCAAAAAATTGGTCATATACCAAACTTAATATTTAAGATCTGCTTCTTGCAAGGATGTTCAAGAAAATACCCTACCTCAAGGTCCGTTTAGATGGGACATTTTTACAAAATTTTGATTTTCTCAGAAATGGCTCTAACAATTTTGATTATAATGTCTATGTTTAGGATACTTTCATATATGAATTGTATGCCTATTTTGAATTTTATGGAAATGCCTTCTGAAGTCCTCTTTATTGTGGATGACTTCTTTTGCTAACTGGTGAATAATAATAGACAAAATCTTACTGCACAAAAATTGTAGGTCTCATTAAAGCACACAGTTTATATCAAATACATTTTTTTTGGAGTTCACCATATTTCTAAAATATGCCATGTTGAATTAAATTTTCCAGTGTTCATATTTTTCTCAAATGTGAAGTAATTTGTTTTGTTTTTCACCTGTCATGCAAGGAGAATGGAAGTTCAATATCATCACATAGCAACTATGTCGTAAAGATTTGACTATCACCTTAGTCTAGTGTATTCTCCTTGTACCTATAAATAAATGTGTAATAAAACATTTCTTCTATGTCTTGATTAACATGAAGTAGATAAAAGAATAAGCTTTTGTAAGAATAGTTTGTTTCAGTATAGGTAGAGAAAGTCATGCAACCTCAAATAAATATCACTTGGTTCCCCCAGGTTTGAGGTAGAGTTTGGTCAGCTCCCTAATCATCATAAAAAAATCTGGTGTGTTCCATTCACATAACTTTCTCTATATCGCTGTAACAAATTGTGGTTAAACAG
This sequence comes from Hymenopus coronatus, assembly GCA_030762935.1. Taxonomy (NCBI): domain Eukaryota; kingdom Metazoa; phylum Arthropoda; class Insecta; order Mantodea; family Hymenopodidae; genus Hymenopus; species Hymenopus coronatus. The sequence continues at coordinate 17,293,993 of CM060895.1, forward strand.
CTTATTCCTCGTAAGTAGAAGGGACATAAGGGAATACACTAGGCTAAAGTGATAGTCAAATCTCTTAAAAGTTGGTTGCCATGTGGTTGAAATCTGTTTCTATGCAGGGCCAGGCATTTACAACTTTCTGTGCATGAAAAGCATTTTAAATCTGAAACAAATATCAAGGAATATCTCGGAAATGGTCAATTCCACGAAAAGAATTGTATATGACATAAATTGTATCTTTTACCTAGATCTACCTTTTTTGTGTGGTAAGTTTTTGTCTATCACTTATGGTTTACCAGTTCCGCAAAATTCATTCAGAATAAAGAAGCCTTTGGAGACTATTCCCAGAATATTCAATATATAAATTTTATTTGCAATATAAATATCTTTAATATACAGCATTTAATCAACATTGTTAGCCATTTTTGAGAAAATCAAAATGTTCGAATTTTTTCCCATGTAAATTTTTGGGGTGGGGGGATTTTTCTCAAAGTCTTTGTGTCACATCGCTGGAAGATACTAAACTTAAATATCAAGTTTGGTATTTTACTGACTTTTCCCTTTTGAGTAATCGTGTTCATGGACACACACAAACATGGACCGTTTTCTAAAAGTGCTTTCTTTGGATACAGGGGACCCTAAGATGTCTATTTCCAGTGTAATCTCGTTATCAAATTTTTGGGTGGAATGCAATACCTTCTCTATACATTATGTACATAGTACATGTAGAGAAAGCAAAAATTTTAGTACTAAAAAGTCTTGAAGTGTATAAACCGGCTAGCTTCAACAGTTAAAGTTCTCGGTATAGTGATTAAAAGAGAATCCTAATTTGAGTTGGAAGATGTAAATAAACACATTTTCCTTATTGTTCACTTTTTATCTTCACCATCAAGCAGAGTGTTCTCTATTTGTGAAAGAGCAGCTGTGTGTATCTACCCCCCCCCCCCCCCCCCCCCCCCGCTGCATCTCACATATATATGCACCTGTTACATTTCATATTCAATGAGAAGAATGAAACTTAACTTTTCTCTGGCATGATTAAGAACCCCAGGAGAATAAAGGCATACGCCACACATTTGATTTTTGAGTTTTTATTACATTAAGGTAGCTCCTGTCATCTTGTGTCAATTCCAATAACTAATTTTATAGTGGCATGTACCCATTCTTTGAAAGGAGAATAAAAAAATCTCTTAGATTCTGAATGCTATAAATAGATAATGAAAAAACATCTGATGTGTTCCATTCACATTACTTTCTCTATATCTTGTTTACAAATTCTTGTTGAAAAGCTTATTCTGCTATCTACTTAATGCTAATTGAGATAAATGTTACTAGAAATGCTCTTATTTCTCTTAAGTAGAAAGGGAATAAAGGAATATACTAGGCTAAAGTGATAGTCAAATCTTTTAAAAGCTGGTTACCATGTTGATGAAATCCGTTTCGTTGCATTGCCAGGAGTTGACAAATTCCTGTATATGAAAAGTTTGAGTATTTTAAAACAAGCTAATAATAAGGAATTTCTCAAAAATGATCAACTTCATGAAAAAAATGCATGTGGCATAAATGTGTGTTTTAACGAGATCCACATAATTTGTACAGTAACTTTTTGTCTGTGTCTTATGGTTTACCAATTATGCAAAGTTTATCCATAATAAAGAAGTCTTTAGAGACTATTCCAAGAAAATTCAGGATATACATTTTATTTGGCACGTAAGTATCTTTAATATTTTAGTCAAAATTTTTAGAGCCATTTTTGAGTAAATCAAAACTTTCAAAATTTTTTCCATGTAAAGGATAGTTTGGGGTGGGGGAATTTCCCTCAAAATTTTTGTGTTATATCCTTGAAAGATGCTAAATTTAAACACCAAGTTTAGTATTTTACAGACTTTTCATTTTTGAGTTTGTCATGTTCACAGACACATGCACAGACAGTCTTTTTCTAAAAATTTCTTTTTTGGATACAAGGGACCCTAAAACGTGTATTTCTGGTGAAATCTCAGATACACTATGTTCATAGTACGTGTAGAGAAAGTAAAAAGGCTCAGACACCCTCATTTAGCAAAATTCCAGGATTTGCACTAGCTCTTGTGGTTTGTACCACCAATTTGTCTCTTTCTATAATAGTCTAAAAGGCTTTGAGGAGAAGATTCAAGTTGATGTGGGCTTGGTCACCATATAAAATATAAGTTGAAATTATTTCAATGGTATTAAATATTAATGAAAGTTAAACATGACATCTGTGTTTAGATTTACATTTTTGCAGTTTTGTTAATTTGGATACCAAATTATTTTATTAACAAGGAGTTATGCCACTACTTAATTTGTATATGTTTCCATTCATTCTGATTAAAACACAACACTAACAGTATTAATGATAACATCTAATAATGAATTTAATTCATGATCCAGTATTTTTAAAATTAGAATGTGTCAATATTCCACAAGAATTTACTTTCAGAAATTGCTGACATTTGTGGTTCTAATTTTGTGCTGAACCATCAAACGAGACTCAAAATGCTCATCTGTCATATTAAAGAGCTATATTTAGATTTGACTTATTTTGGTTTTACTTGTCTTACTATATACATAGTAGGTAGAGAGTGTATTGCATTCCATCCAAAAATTGGTACTAAGATTTCACTGAAAATTAATGAAATGTATGTCTTGAATTTTCTGGGAATAGTCTCTGAAGACCTCTATTTTGCATGGCTTTTGCATATCTGGTAAACTGTAAGAGATAGACAAAATTTTGCTGCACAAAAGAGTCAGATCTCATTAAAACACACAATTTGTGTCAGTTTTTTTTTATTAAGTTAACATTTCTGAAATATTCATAATTATTGATTTCAGTATGAAATCTTGCTGCACAAGAAGTGTAAGTTCGTTAAAGCACATTATTTGTCAAATAATTTTTATTTTGTAGATTTAAACTTTTGGAGATATTTCATAATTATTGGTTTCAATGTTTCAATTCTTCTTAAATGAGTAGTCATTTGTTTGTTTATATATATATATATCACATAAGGAATAGCTCTTTATAGGATTTGATTATTTCTTTAGTCTAGTGTACTCCCTTATTCCTTTTTGTACCTGACAGGAAATAAGTATTAAGTCTGTTTCTGCTATGTTTATCTGAATTAGTCTAAAGTAGATAGTAGAATAAGCCGTAGAGAATTTTTTTGCAGAATAGGTAGATAAAGTCATGTGAATGAAATACTGTATTATTGAAAATGTCTTTTCACTGATATTCTTTGATGAAAACACTGATTTTAGTGCATGTGAAGAAAAGTGACACTTGGCAGTTAGTGTAAAAATTAATCAAATTAGCTGCTTTCTATTTGTCCTTAATTCATTATACTCTATATAGATTTGAACATTTAATTTTATGTATTAATTTGAAATTTGGGAATACATTAATCCTAGGCAGGGTCCTTTCATTTTATTCAGATTTTTTAAGTTTATAGGTGGGCAAACAAACACAGCTCCCCAGGCTGCATTCGGCATACAAGATGCATACAATGTCAAAACATTCATGAAGTACAACACAGGTTTTAACCTGATTGGATTCATGATCCTAATATTGCAGTGATAAAAGAGACCTCACATTTTCTTTATCATGCTCAAACTTAGGTCATAGTTCAAATTGTAGAATATGTGAAAGCATCTGTGGTCATAGCTGTTGAAGGAGAAAAATGGGCAAAAGTTTATTTTGACTACAGAATAAAATTAGAATTTTTACTTTCTCTACACTTACTTTGTACATAGTGTATAGAGAAGGTATTGTAATGCGCCCAAAATGTTGATACTGAGATTTCACCAGAAATACACGTTTTGGGACTCCCTGAATCCAAAACAGCATTTTTATAAAAAGTTCTGTTTGTGTGTGGGTGTGGGTGGGTTGGGGGGGGGGGTGGGGGTGGGAGGGTGGACAGCATAGCTCAAAAATGAAATGACCATTAAATACCAAACTTGGTATTTAAGTTTGCTATCTTCCAAGGATGTAATACGAAGATGTTCAAAAAAGTCCCCCCACCTCAAACTCCCTTTACATGGAACATTTTTTTTGAAAATGTTGATTTTCTCAAAAATGGCACTAATGATTTTGATTAAAATACTGTATGTATAAGAAATTTTTATAATAAAAAAATGATATAGTGAATTTTCTGAGAATAGCCTCTGAGGACCTCTTCATGCTGGGTGACTTTTATATAACTGGCAAACTGTAAGAGATATTCAAAAACTTATTACACAAAAAATGTAGATCTCGTTAAAATACACAATTATATCATATACATTTTTTTTTGTAGAGTTAACTGTTTTTTAGATATTCCAGATTATTGGTTTCAATTTTAAGTCACTTTTAACTTTTCTCGAATGGGAAGATATCTTTCTTCTCATTTCTTTTTGTTTACTCCTGACAAGCAAAGAAATGGAATTTCAATTGTTTCCCATAGTGACCGGCTTTTAAAGGATGAGACTGTCGCTTTAGCCTATGCATTTTTCTTATTTCTCTTCTACTTACAAGGAAACTAGTAGTAAGATTAATTCTGCTTATGTTTATCTTGATTGGCATGATGTAGATAAGAGAATAATCAGATGAATAAAAGATCTGTGTGTGAACAGATATAGGACATCATCTGAATGGAATGCATTAGATTTTTTCCCTTCTACTTACAAGGAACCAAGTAATAAGGACAGTCTGCTAATGTTTATTTGGATTAGCATGAAGCAGATAGAAGAATAAGCTTTTTAACAATAATTTGTTACAGAGATGTAGAGAAATCATGTAAATGGAACACATCAGATTTTTTTTTTTTTGTTTTCTTTTTGCAAACCCCTAATTTGCAATTTTTCTAAACACTTGGAAATAGATTTTAATTGTTCTTCTATACACAAGGATGAATGAGGTTGTGCTTCACAAACCTCCAGAGTGATAGGATTGCCTGTAAAATGTACGGGAGCTGAGATCTTTTTATGGCAGAGGAGACATTTTCACTGCTTGGTGGAGAAATTTACCATGTGCATGACAAAGCAAATTCTGTCACTATTCTATAATAAATAAAATAAGTTTGAAAGTTTATTTAATTTACTTCCGCCATTGGCCCAACAGTGCCATATTTCAGATAATCCTTCATGCAATAAAAGAGTTACAGAATTATATGTGGTAATTGCAAGCAAATACTGATCAGTGGTGGGTAGCCTGAGCAACCTTTGTTGCACACCTCTTGCATATCGGCAAAAATAGTAGGGAATCATGCTCATCAAGAGGCAGTATGCAGACTTTTACTAGTCTGTGATGATATACAAGAGACCAAAAATGTTAACTATTTTCCATTTCAGTTACAGAACTTTTATTTTTGAGAGAAAAATTCATCTACCATAACTACTAATAGCTAGTTTTGTAATTGTGTATACACTTTTCTTATTTAACGTTAGAGATCAGATTTTACAGATCTTACCTGTATAAGGTTTATTCAGGGTTTTCCCTTACCTTGAGAACATGAATGTTGAGCTCAATGGTCCCAGGGTCATAAGAGTACCATTTCACCCCTTTCTTTCCTCCATTGTGTGATATGATCTGCCAGGTTCAAGGACGTTAATACTACCTCCCACCCTCCAAAAGTATAAGTTATGGTATCTATGACATGGTTTACAAGTCTCTGTCAATGAAAGAAACTGCTTACATAAATATGTAGATGCAAACATGCCAAAATTATGACATTTTGGAAACTGCGATTAAGAGAAATTGCAACCAAATAAAAACATTTCTTGCAATACTTGCTGGAATGTTGGTGTTGATGGCATTTTGTTAACATCTTGTAGCTACTTCTGATGTGTTCTTCCAGAATAATATTAGACTTCCACATACAAGCCGCCACGGAACATATCACAAGAAAATCCCCCCACCCCCAACTACCGTTTACAAGGAACTTTTTTCAAATTAATATTATTATATACCCTCTGTGCATTTCTGTAGGTTGTGCCAGCCTGTCCTGCAGTTTCTTCACCTCATCCATTCCTCCTAGAAGTGTATGCAATACTATTATTATTATTACTACAGCTCACTTTGAAAAGGCAGGAAGACAGAGTGTAACTCGTGAGACAGCTAAAGTATTGTAATAATAAGCTAAGCAATAAACAATTCTCAGTTTGATTAGCTAGTGTGGCATTCAGGACCATAACTCCAGCAATGATGCTTGTAGCTTACAGTATTCGGTTCAGTTTGTTGCAACAGTGTTCTTATTATTGGTCAGCATGGATAGATTTGTGACGAGAGCGTAAAGTAATGACAGTGAATAATTCCAATTTGAATTTCAGGCTGCAACTTCTGATAATATTAATATTCAGTTAAAAAGTGCAACATTGGAAGTGAGAAGGGGTAGTGAAAATAGTAAGAGTAAGTGCATTACACCAATCAGGGTATGTATAAACAAAATCAAATTGCTCCTGGCTTTCATCAAACTGTGCCTTTACTGCTTAGAAATAAATCATGGTTTTCTTAAAGACAGTAAAATCTATTTTGAACTATTCATTTTAAAGAGTTGAATGCAAACAACAACAAAAAGCTAAATGATATATTACTGGAAAAGGAAATGGAGTTTTGTTTATGGACGCTCTTTAACTGCTGTGGTTCTCAGCATCTAATTCTGTACTGAAAGATTGATTAGGCCTTTTTTATCAGGCTTGAGGTTCTTTTACCTGCCATAAATCTACAACACGGGACCAACGGCTTTACTTACCCTCTGAAGGAAGCCATGCTAAGGATTTTTACTCCCGAAAAAATCTATCGTCCTTCACCGGGTTTGAATCCGTGACCTTGGGTGTATGAGACCACATGGTAACCACTACACCACAGAGGGCGACATATATTATTGGTATAAATATAACACAAATATTGAATATTAAGGAAACCCCCCCCCCCATGTCAGAAAGTCCCGGGGTGTAAGCCTCTGCACCATTTGTCAAACACCAACCTCGCAGACAACCTGAAGCATGAAATCAGAGGAAATTGAGGAGAGATGAAATCTATAGTAGGAATATACCACCCTAGTATTTTCCTTGCCAACTGGGAAAACTTCAAAAACCTATGGTCAGAATGGGCAGAAACTGACTGTTGAACCAAGGCAAGCCTCACATATTACTGCAATCATCTTGCTCGGCTTGCTAGAGGGAGCATTGTATTTCACCCAAGAATTTGTTGTTGATATTTTAAAGTAAATGTACATTTTGAGGTGGGGAAGGAATGTTCACATGTGTGAAAATGTAAAAGAATGGGGAAGTTTGGCAAACTGTCTTTTACATGGAGCAATTTTATTTTATTTTATTTATTCATTTATTTTTTTTTATTCTAAAATTGGCTCTAATGATTATAATACCATAAGTTTAAGAAATTTACATATAAATAAAATGCATATCCTCAATTTTATATGATAGCCTAGGACCCTCCCCCCTTTGCCTTCTTAATGGAATTTGTTCAAATTTGTATAGCAGGTAAAGTATAAGAAATTGACAAAAGCCAATACCTACAGTAAAGCTAAACTTGCCAAATGATAGTATAGTTTCAAAATTTTTGTTGCAGAACTATTTCTGAGATATTCTTTTTGGTTTAAATTTCCAAAAAGCTTTATATTTGTGCTTCTTTTTCACTTATTTGTTTATCATGATGTTGTGTAGAGAGTGTGGAATTCGAAAGCTGCATATAACAGATTTACAAATTTGAGAATAGCCTGTGTCTCCCTTGTATACTCACAATCATTAAACCACTTAATGAAACCATTTAAATGTTTATCTTGATTAACATGAATTGAAAGTTGAGGTTTTATAAGAGAAGTTTGTAGAAGGGATAGAAAAATAAGAAATAGTTGGTAAGGAAAAGTCACGTGAATTTAACAGCAGTTTTATTTATTTATTTTTTTTTTTTTTTTTAAACTTAGATTGTTTCTTCTTTTAAATGATTTCAACTAATACATCACCATACAATTATATATTATTGTTTCTGTAGCTGCTTTAACTTTTTAGTTACTGTAGTTTAGCTAAGTGATGCATGCAGACTTATTTATTACATATGAAATAATTGCTATGTGTTTTGCAGGTTGCTGCGCATTGATCCAACATATTGTGCTGCCTCGGACGCTGGGACAAATGCCATACCACGTGGAGTTCACATGCTAGATCTAGCGTCGGAGACATGCTTAGTCCCAGTACCAGAGGGTACTGCCCGTCCAATGGCAGAGACATATGGCTTTGTAAGCGAATGCTTCTTTATGGCCCACAAGGCTCTGGATCTAGGTTTCCGTGTGTTCCTGGAAAAACTGATGCGGTTGAATCAAGATCTAGGAAGAATACAGCGTGCATTTGTTGATGCACAGAACCAAGCAGGAGCTAATTCAGATGTTGTGCAGGCAATTGGTAAACGTATGGAAATGGAAATGACACGGTAAGTTTTATATGTACCGTACAGACAATAACAGGTTTGTATTCAGTGCACTGCTGTGTAACTCTGTTCTTGCAGTAGTGGCAGGCTGACTTGCCAATATCAAGTTCAATTCAATTTATGTATCAGTCATTGGGTAATATACTTGGTCATTTATAGCTATGTACACTACACTTTTACCTTATGTATAAATATGTGGAACAAAATTCACCTCATATATTATTCTTATACAGCTCTTCAAATTCTTGTATCTATATACAGGATTTTCCATTAGCTATGTATAGACTCTATTCTGAAGATTGAAGTTGCATACTCTATTCGGTAATGCATTAAAAAGTATTATTCCTATTATTTTATAACATTTACTTGCCTTAATCTATGGTAAGGCATATCCAATTTGTTTGTTTCTTGTATTGTAATTAATGTTTTTCTTTTCTTGACCTATGTTTATGCATATTTTCCTTTATCTATGTTAGAACATCATAAAGGGTCAACTTCTCTCCACTGTGCGAGAGATGCGAGAGTTACTGGGAAAATGGTGCCTACAAGGTGCATTAAAATATGTATCCTAAGATAAATTACGGAAATATTGACCTGCTCACATATGGCGGCACAATTTATGAAAATATTCCTGCTCACTCGTCTAAACTTAGCAGCAGGACTCCTTGTGATTTCTTACATGATGTTATCATTAAGTTTCTGTAGATTACATAGGATTTCTGCTGTTGAGCGAGAACATCTTTAACTTGTTATACTGCCTGGTTGAGAACAGATAGTCAATATTTTCAGCATTTTTTTTAAGGTAAGGACTCCACAAGGCAACTCTCGGATCTCTCGTACAGTGGAGAAAGGCTGCAAGAGGGGCTACCTTATAATTTAATGACCCTATATATAAATTACCATTTTAAGAATTTTTAGTTTTATAAATAATGTTTTACAATGATCCATTTGTTTTGCATCTGATAGAATTCTGTTAATTTATTTTTTTTATTCTTAGCACCTCTGATACATGTGAAATTACCCCATAAAATTAACCCATACCTAAGTATACAGTGAAAGAAAGAAAAATAAGCTGATCATAGCAAATCCTTTGAAATGACTTTTTTAAGTTTGCTGTTGAAAATACAACCCGAGACAATTTACTGCATATAAGATCTACATGCACATTCCAGGATAATTGCATATCTAGCACTATAATTTAACTACTTCAGTTGTGGTCTCACTTGAAACTTTGAATTCTTTAGCGTGAAGAGTATATTTTGTGTTTTTGCTTCATTTATGTAAAAACCATTATTTTAAACCAAATTTGTGCTTGCTCCATCATATTATATGCTAACTTTCGTAGTGTTCAACATTTTTATGGACATTTAAAAATGAGGTGTTCTGCATATACAGCAGTATAAGCTGAAGAGCACTCAGATACATCATTAATCATCAGCAAGAAGAGTAAAGGTCCTAGTACCGAGCAATAGGAATGCTATGTGTGCACCTTTTCTTGGATGCCAGCTTTCCAGGGAAGTGAGGACCAGGGGGAAGAAGAGAGAGCAAGCCTATGTTGTCAACCAAAGAAAGTTCCTCAGCCATTTTGGCAAATAAGTTATCTAATTTACTATGAACTAGCTAAATTATCAAATGAAATACATGTGCAAGTGCGTGAACTCTGGGATCTACAGACAGAATGAAACTTAAGTATTGAAGCCCCTGATATTGATAATGCCCCTGCTCAACATCATTGCTTGTGCATGAATTTTTGGCCAAAAACAACACACTTATGATGCTGCAGCCACCGTACTTCCCAGATCTGGCACCCTGTGGCCTTTTTTGTTCCCAAAACTAAAGAGGCCCATGAAAGGACAACACTATGCCACAATTGAGGAGATAAAGACTGCATTGAAAGAGGAGCTGAGCAAGATCACAAAAAATTATTTTTTAAAGTGCTTCGAGGATTGGAAAAAATGTTGGTGGCACAAGTATGTAATATCTGGTGGGGATTACTTTGATGGGAACCGAGCATCTAAGAAAACATGCACATATGCACCTATTTATAAAAGGTATTCAAAATGATGTCCCTCTGCTTGTGTACAAGCCTGACATCTGCTGAAGGTGTTTTCTGCAGCTGAAAAATTGGAAAGTATAAGCCATATACTTTCTTCTAATTTGTCCAGTGTTTAGAGTTTGTTACATAAACTTTGCCTTTAAGCATTTTCTTATAACTACCATTTTTTTTTAATACAAAATGATCCCTTTTCTCAATGCTTAATTTTCAAAAGTAAGCACATCATCTATATAAAAAAAATAAATTCTAAAAAGTGTTTTACATATATTTTTTTTTGAACAAACCAAGAGTCGCTTAAACTGATTAAAACTTGAAATGTGAACTGAAGCTTTCCTGGTGACATACATACTCTAGGCATTCTCGAGCTTCAAGCCATATTAAGTAATGTAGAGCCATCAACATTTCAAGAGCATACATCTCTCACATCATCAGGATGATGAATGGCTCAGCCAGGTGAAATGGCCAGTATATATATTGTCTGCATGGACCTCGCAGAAAATGCAAAAAGTGACTACTCTGGCAGGTGCTTAGTTTGTCTGTATCTGTGCTTTCATAGCCAGTCAATTTGGAGTTTTATGGCTGGTTTCCATAGGAACTGAACTGTGACCCAACATCCCGGTTCAACATGATCTTTTTGGAGGACATAGCCAGCACCTCCTTAACCTTGCACTCCCGACAACTGTCTTATTTTGCCATAGTGCTTGTGTTTTGGAAGTTAGCTCTGTGGTCCTTTTCAAAGGCTAGACCTTTTGGGCTGCATTAAATGGATGGTCCTTGTGTGTTTTTGTGTTCTTTCACCCTGGTGGATATGATCCTGCCAGTTTGTCCTATTTATGAGAACCAGCACTTGCTGGTACATTGAAAAAATAGCTCTCAGCATCCCATTCTATACTGGGGGTGAAAGAATGCGTAATTTTGCCCAGAGGCCTCTTTATCAGATTTGAGGTTCTTTTATGTGCCATAAATCTATGACATGGGGCCAATAGCTTTACTTCTCTTCTGAAGGAAGCATGCCAAGGATTTTTGCGCCCGAAAGAATCCATCTTCCTCCACCAGATTTGAGCATATGAAGTTGGCATGGTAACCATTACACCACAGAGGGCGACCTGGCACATTAAGGCACAGATCTCACTAGACTCTTAATCTTTGGAGGCAGTTTGTGTACGGTCCTGATATTTATGGCATGAAATGACACACAAAATGTGCCTCATACTTAATGATCTTAGTAGTAATGTTTACCATTTCCCCCATGCTTCAACACTGTCATAGTTGCAAAGTTTGAAACTTATTTTTTCATACCTACAATTGTATATCACCTCCAGTTCTCGGTATTAATATTTTGGAAAAAAACAATGTTTTGTAATATAAGGCAGTGATTTTTAAAGACTTTGTTCCATGAGAGCCCCATATCTCATCGATTTTATAACTTTGAATTGTCTCTGGTTTTTGCTTACAGTCAGGGTGTTTCTGTAGAAACTAAATTTGATAATCCTCATTTGACTTTTCAAGCAAAGCTTAACACAATAAGCACAATCCATTTTGTACTGTAAACCATGATTGCTACACAAATCCAAAAGATGGTAAATTTTGATAAGGCTAGTCTGCAGTAACGAAGAAGAAAGCATGAACAGGAGGCTAAACAGCACACAACATTTTGGCATAGAGCAGAATGGTTCAGGCAGTAACATTTTCATGGCTTCCCTTAGTCACCAAGGTAAATTACTGGATTGGATATTTAACCCTATCTCCACCTTCAGCCTAAAACAGTTGTAAAACTGAAAATATTTGGTAATAGCGATTGCATTGCCATTTATGTACAAATATTTAATGACTGGATTGCATGTAATGCCATCTGCTTGTAGCAGAGCAAAGTAATATGGTATAAAGGGATAAGGCATCAAGAGATATGGCCCATCTCACTACAGATGGTGAAAGGAGCTAGCTAGATTGTGGCATCCTATCACCATCTGCTTGTTTCAAAGCAAAAGTGGTATAGTACGAGGATGAGCCCTAGAAGGCTACTATCCACCATAAATAAGGTATTTTACAGAATGCATCCATTGCAATATGAACCAAGAAGTTAAAGTCACATAAAACACAATCGATTTTAAAAAAATGTTGGTTCCTTATACTCTTGGATTAAGAACAGGAATGCATATCAATGACCATATCGATAGCAAAGTAGAGAGTTGATTTTGCACACTGTGACATATGTTTGTAACTGATCAGTGATAATTTTTCACGAGCTTTCAACTCAGTCATCATAAGGTAGGTTAGCCAACATCAAAATTTGATACAAATAACTTTATCTAAAACCAGATCCATTACTATTGCTGATTCCTCTAGTCATATTAGACATCAGTCTTACATTGAGAACATACATTAAAATTATTTGTTATTCTTTGTTAATTTCTACCAGTTTTTGCTGTTCTTTGTAGTATTTGCTATTGCCTTTTTGAATTAGATATTTACCTTCGACTAGTTTCGAGGACTCTCTTTCACATTGTCAGCTGACTGTGATTACTCCTGGTGATCATCACTTACCCCTTGTCCTTCTGTTGGCGTTCTATGAATTTTGTGATGAGATTTTGGTCCATTTGGATATTGTAGGGAAGTTCTCTTCATTTTGAATGATTTGAATGTAAGTTGTAAATCAAAAGAAGTAAATTAAAACATACAATTTATGTTAATTAACATTTTTGTGGGATATTCTTTATTATTTGTTTAAATTTTCAAAGGCAACATGTAAGGATCCAGATATTAAAATTCTGATTACTGTAATCTTTTTAACCTCGGCTATGATATGAGTCCACAGTGTTTTGTTGACATTTTCAAGACTTGAGGGCAAAGTGACAGTGGTAATGTACAGTTACACAATGAAGATATTACCACCCTGCTCTGTCTCTATATTAGTCCTCTGAAGCAGCACCTCTGCATATAGTTTCTTTAGGGGATGTACTTCTAATGCTCTGACCATTTGTTTTCTGTTTAGTTTCTCTTCCCACTCAATGTATTCATATTGAGGTTGACTACAATGATTATAATGAAATGTGTATATGTGTAATGACAGTTTATATCTCTGTGAAAATCCAAAAATCTACAGTTTTCTTGTAAAGAGCTTGTATCTTTTACAACATACTTATTCAGAACATAAAATATGTGTTGAACACCCCATTTTAATGACCTATGTATATCAAATGTTAACATTTTAAATTTTTATTTCTCTACTTAGTATGTAGCACTTAGGTATTGCCAGCACAAAACTTCTGGAATCGTGACCCTGACTGCCAACCCAGCTACTGAGCCTAGCTTATCAGAGTTAATGATATGATACTTTGCTTACTTAAAGTCACAGTGAGCAAACTTTGTAGTCTGTATCGAAAGTGTTCCACATATGTTTGTATTCAAAGTGGGCAGTAAATAGTGTTCGTTTTATTTTATTTTTTTAACCATGGCTTCTACATTTTCAAAGTTAAGTGGCAAGATATTACTTAGAGCAGAGGAATAATTGCAAATGTTCCTGGCTTCATGAAACAAGAGGCAGATATGAAGGAAGAAAATGTATATTCCCCGAGTTCTTCAAAAGCCTGTAGAAAGTGAATGAAAGTGTAGCCAAGGCAACTGATATTTCACTGAGTTCTGCTTCCAGGGTTCTCAAAGATAAGAAAGAAAGAAAAAAAATAAAACTTAATATATCACTTTTAAATTAAAAGATGTGGAACAATTGTGTCACCAGCGAATTGCAGAAATTGGCAGGCCAGGATGGGAAAATGTATGTCAACATGTTGTGAACATTGAAAATCATTAGAAAAAATTGTAGAAAATCAAATAGAAAGAATTCTAATCCAGAATAATGGTGCAGAAAGTAGTGATAGCGTTGATGATGACAATGACATGAGCGAAGACAAAGGACTGTAGGTGTGGAAGAATTGGAGGCAGACGATTGACATTGTTTATATAGTAGGCCATTTGTATAGATGTTTTGTACATATGAATATACATATGAAAACACATGTTTATCAGGCAGTGCATAAGAGGTGATAGATATTTGACATTGACTGACAGGCACTCTTCCAGCATGTATGCACTGACTGGTGAACTGCTTATCTGAAAGTACAACTCGCTGCCTAGCTCTCATTAAGATTTTCAGATGCCCAGATCTGTTGCACCAGTTATAGAGAAGGTTTGCACTCTACCTAAAAATTTGATACCAAGATTTCACCAGAAATACACATTTTAGAGTCCTCTGAATCCAAAATAAAGCACTTTTAGAAAAGGTCTGTTTTGCGTGTGTGTGCATGCACACCTCAAAAACAAAGGTCTGTTAAATACAAAACTTGTTATTTAAGTACAGTAGATTCCAAGGATGTGACATGAAGATTTTTGAGAAAATCCCCCCTCTGCAAACTACCCTTTACATGCAAAAATTTTTCGAAAATGTTCATTTTCTCAAAAGTGGCTCTAACACATCTGATTAAAATACCATAGGTATATGACAGATGATTACATGACAAAATGTATATCTTGAATTTCCTGGGAATTGCCTCTTAAGTGCTCTTCATTCTGGATGATTTTATATAAACCATAAGAAATAGACAAATATTTATTGCACAAAAAATGTAGTTCTCATCTAAACATACAGTTTATGTACTATAAATTTTTGTTGTGGAACTAACCATTTCTGAGAGATATTCCTTGTTGTAGTTTCAATTTTAAAATACTTATAAGTGTCTCAAACAGAAGTTGTGATCATCTAATTTTCTTCTGTTTTACTCCTAGCCATGGAAGGAGAACCGAATTTCAATGTCAAATCACATAGCGACAACTTTTAAAAGATTTGACTATTGCTTTAGCCTTGTGTATTTACCTTATTTCTCTTCTACTTATAGGAACTAAGCTTTAAGAGCATTTCTGTTAATGATTATCTCAATTAGTATGAAGTAGAAGAATAATGTTTTGTAAGAAAAATTTGCTGGCAGTACAGGTAGAGAAAGTCATGTGAATGAAACATATCAGTTTTTTAATTCAGGACATCATTTTTATATGATTAATATGAAATGCTTTTTACACCCTATATTTTATTATGTTTTTCCCAAATTTTTAATTTGAGCTTAGTACCTATGCAAATTTAATGAAATTGTTATGCAGCAATTTCTTAATTTTAGTTAGTTTAAGAGAAAATGTTTTTTGTCTACATGTTATTGAATTTTTCAACTTTTACGGTGTGAATTATGGAAAATAATATCAAGAGTTTAAAGTGCAATGTGGTGCTTTACTTGAGTTAAACAGGACCAATTAAGTGGCTATTTAAAATTGCTGATATTAAAAAAAGAATGCTTAGCATGACAGTACAGTTGTAAGATTAAAAAAAATTATGATGTATTACATTCATGTGCCTTTGTTTACCCATTCTTCAACAAACTGTTTTTGATTCAGAAGAAAGAGAACTTCAGAGGCTTTTTGAAATTGTTTTATTTGTAGCCCCCTTTAACTTCAAAGGTCATATCAGGAGCTCTGACTTGTGAAACAACTTCTATTACTGTAGGTTTAGAACATTAGGTTGAAAAATTTTGTATTAATAAACACACCACATTCACTTCCACATTCATACTTCCAGACTCTGTGTGGAATAGGGAATAATTATGGTTGAAGAAAAATGCACCGCCCCAGCCGGGAATCGAACCGAAGACCTCTGGATGAGAAGACAGCTTGCTTGACTATTTGACCATGGAGGCAGTTTTCAAAGCTTTCCCAGCAAATTCAAGATATATAATTTATTTTCATGAAAATGTCTTAAACATATGATATTTTAATCAATCTCAAAAGGGTTATTATTGAGAAAATCAAGATGTTAAAAATTTTTTCCAAGCAAGGGGTAGTTTGGACTGGGAGGATTTTGTTTAAAATCTTTGTTTGCATCCTTGGAAAATGGTAAATTAAAATATCAATTCCTTGCATAAGCTTCAGTGGCTGGGGTCCATTGTGTCTAGGTTTTCGAGGAAGGCTGCATCTTGGCTGAATATCTTGCCGACGTTTCGCCTTACTATGTGGGGCTTCATCAGGGCTTGTCCTCCCTTCACGACAGTTGCCAGGTGAACTGTGCTGGATACACAGTTGTGCGCTATTTATACTCTGGTGGAGGTGGGGTAGAGAGCTGGTCCCTCTCGTGCTTATTGGTTGGTGATCTGCCAATCCCTACGTTCTTAATTACGGTCTGCCAGATAGTGTTAAGATGTCTGCCATTGTCTCAGTTTAAGGTGTGTGAAGAAAGGTGGCAAGAAATTCAGCCAAGATGCAGCCTTCTTGGAAGACCTAGATAAAATGTCATGTTTGGAATTTAATGACATTTTTGTTTTTGCATTATGCTGTTCATGGACTGCATGCACCCATGCTCACCCATCTTTTTCTAAATCTTTTGCTAAAGGGTACTCCAAAACGTATTTCCTATGAATTTTGGCTATCAATACCTTCTCTAATTACTGTGTACATGGTAAAGAAAGTAGTAAAAATACAAAAATCAAATATAAAGTATTTTCACAATTTTTATTAAGTTTCACTGATGCATTGTTGTAAGAGATAATAGAGGAAGTCACATGTCTAAGTTTATGTATTAAAATATTATTCTGTATAGCATGTTATCAATGACTTATATAATATTTATTTTGCAGGTATCTGAGCTTGCGAGCAGCTCTGTTGGAACCCAAATCTCTTGCATGGACAGCACAGTTGCTTGTAGCAACAGCAGTTTGGCTGGTACAAGTTACCTTGGATGTTGAAGAAGATATGAGTATGATGCAGGAGATTGAAACTCCAAAGAAATCTTATGGTCCATCACATTTCCGCACTGTAAAATTTCCTCTACCAGATAAAATTCAAATTGCACTCAGGTTTGTTGCAATTTTCAATATCAAACTCTTAAAGTAAGAAGCATAAATTGTACATTAATACTGTTTACATTCCAGTGCTTCTAAAATATTAAGATTTTATTACTATTGCTAATGGTTCATTGCAAGAATGAATTTATTGATTCATTAAATTCTGAATGCATTGGTTCAATAAAACATCCTTTAACACATTGAAGCCTGGGCGTTTCGGTAGTTGAAGTGCCAAGAAACCAAGGGTTTTTACGCCTAATTTGAGTTATTATTTACAGTACATCAATTAAATCTGCCGAAAAGTATTGGGACAATGTAAAAGTATGGCATTCAAGGATTTCTCAATAAGTAAGAAAATAGTCATAACTTCCGTATTAATATTTTATTTTAAATTTACAACAAGTATCAAATATGAGTTTGAAAAAAAACTGCTTAAAGCTGCTTACACTCCATTGATTCAAAGTTCAAAAAACTCTCCCTTGGAATCAGAATTTTCCACAGCTTTGTTTGTATCCTGAATTTCAGCTTCAGTTGACAGAAATCAAGGGAAATGCAGCATTTTAACATTTAAGAGCACAAACGTAACAAACAGATCACCACCTTCAAAGAAAATGGCGCGATTATCCCGAGAGCAGCCAATATTACTAAATCTCCTAATAGTTGACTAAAGCAAGGACAGATGGCAGCACAAATCAGACAGCTAAACGATAACTGATGTATGTTCTTTGCCGCATAGCCCAAGACCGAGTTAAGGTCGTGGAATTGCATTAAAAGTGTTAGAAATACCTGCCCAAGTTATGCTTGGGCATGGGTCTCATAAACATTTTGATGTCCTGAGCTATATTCGGGCTTGGGCTCCAATGTGTTAACTAGTGGCAAAGCCAGTATTTTGTTTTGGGAGGGGTTTGAAGATTCTAAATGCATTTGCTAATGCAGAGTCCTATTAAAGTCGGAAGAGATCCACAGTGGTCTTTGACAGTTGCCTTGTCTTATAGCCGTTCCATCACATGGTTGGTTGCCACTTCATCCCGTCCATGGCAGTAGTACCAATCTCTCCAATTGCTGGACAGGGGCTCCACTCCTAAATCATGTTCAAAGTCAAAGTCATCTTTGTCATTGCTTCTAAAACCACTGTCTTCATTGCTTATATTTAGAAATACACTAGAATTGCTCGATGACAACAGATTCTGCATAGGTTACATCTTACAACAAGGATGACATCACACCTCCAATCAGCTGAGGCTGGGATCACTAGTTTAGCTGAATGCAAAGTCGTGCATCCAAGTACAATTTGGCAATATCACCATTTTGTTGTTTAATTTTATATAGCCCCCTTATATGTGATCATTCATAGTGGCTCCTAATATTCTGGATAGTGTATCTTTGAGCAGCCAGTCATGTCCTATTACTTTCTCTAGCATGTAAATATAATGAATGTAGTAGGTAGAGAAGGTATTGTATTTTACCTCAAATTGATACTGAGAGTCCTGAGTCCAAAAAACAAGGCATTTTTAGAAAAGGGTGTGTGTATGCATGCATCTTTCAAGGATGACAGAAAGATTTTAAGAAAATTCCCCCCACCCCAAACTATTCTTTACATGAACATTTTTCAAAATTCTTGATTTTCTAAAAAAGAAATCTGATATGTTCCATTCACATGACTTTCTCTACATCTCTGTAACAAATTATTGTTAAAAAGCTTATGCTTCTATTTACTTCTTGCTAATCGAGAAAAAATTAGCAGCAATAGTCTTATTACTTGCTTCCTTGTAAGCAAAAGTGAAATAAGGGAGTACCATAGGTTAAAATGGTAGTCAAAACGTGGTTGTTATGTGGCTGAAATTTCTTTGTTTGTATAGACAGGAATTGACAAATTCCTGAATGAGAAAAATATGTTTTTCAAAGCTAAAACCAATAACATGGAATATCTAAAAAAACGATCAACTCCACTAAAAAAAATATATATATATAAAAAAACATAAATTGTGTGTTTTAATGTGCTCTACATTTTTTGTGTGTTAAGTTTTTGTCCATCTTTTACGGTTTAGCAGTTATGCAAAATTCTGTAAAATTTATCCAGAATAAAGTAGTCTTCAGAGGCTATTCCCAGAATGTTCAAGATATACATCTTATTTTCAGGTAACTATCTTTAATAAATGATATTTTAATCAAAATTGTTAGAGCCATTTTTAAGAAAATCAAAATTTTCAAAAAAATTTCCATGTAAAAGGTAGTTGGGGGTGGGGGGAGTTTCTTGAAAGTCTTCGTGTCACATCTTTGGAAGATACTAAACTTAAATACCAAGTTTGGTATTCGACGGTCTTCTCGTTTTTGAGCTATGCTGTCCACAGACACACACACAAACGCACACGCACGTACCCCCGCACACGCACACATGGACCTTTTTCCAAAAATGTTTTTTTGGATTCAGGGGGACCCAAAACATGTATTTTGGGTGAAATCTCGGTACCAAATTTTTGGGTGCAATACTATACCTACCTTATACACTATGTACATAGTACGTTTAGAGAAAGTAAAAATGGCTAATGATTTTGATAAAATAAAGCATATTAAAGATATTTACATGACAAATAAAATGCATATCTAGAATTGCCTGGAAATAGCCTCAGAAGTCCTCTTCATTCTGATTGACTTTTGCATAACTGGTAAACCATAAGAGATAGACAAGAACTTATAAAACAAAAAGTGTAGATCTTGTCAAAATGCACAATTTATTTCTTATACATTTTTGTTGTGGACCTAACCATATCCGAGGTTTTCCTTTTTATTGGTTTCAGTTTTAAAATAATTACACTTTTCTCAAACAGAAAGTTGTCCATGTTTCTTTTGATTTACTCCTGGCCATGCAAAGAAGTGAATTTCAACGACAACTGCATAGCGTCAACTTTTAAAACATTTGACTATCACTTTAATCTATTGTATTCCCTTATTTCCTCTCTACTTATAAGGAAGCAAGTAATAAGACCATTCTGTTAATGTTTATCTCAATTAGCATGAAATAGAAGAAAATCTTTGTAAGAAGTTTGTAGAGCAGGTAGAGAAAGATATGTGAATGGAACACATCAGATTTTTTTTAATCTGTATCTGCTACTTTTTGTGGCATTTTAAGTCATTATATATATAAAAACTTAAAATCTGTGTTTTAACAAGATCTACGTTTTTTGTGTAGTAAGTTTTTGTCTATCTCTTATGGTTTACTAGTTATGCAAATTCCAGCAAACTTCATCCAGAATAAAAAGGTCTTCAGAGGCTATTCCCAGAAAATTCAAGGTATACATTTTATTTGCGACAGAAATATCTTTAATATACAGTATTTTAATCAAAATCGTTAGCCATTTTTGAGAAAGTGTGGTATTTAACGGTCTTTTCATTTTTGAGCTATGCTGTCACACACGCACACAGACAGACACACTCACACATATATACAGATTTTTTTTCTAAAAATGCTTTTTGTGGACTCAGGGAAAATATATATTTCTGGTGAAATCTTGAGATCCAATTTTGGGTGGAATACAATACCTTCTCTATGCACTATCTACTTTATACATACAGGCTAAAGAAAGTAAAAATCATGTATAAAGAAAACCTGGGCTATATAAAATCAATTGATTAGATTGCCATCAAATATATATGGGAAGAAGAAAAAGATATCTCAATATTAGGATGAAAGGGCATTTCAAAAACTTTATATCCTAATAAATAGAATATATATTTTGTTTTAATAAATTTAGGAGGGTTTAAGAAGTGATTTCAAACAATAAATCAACTGTAGCCCATCATTTTTGGAATAAACACTATAATATAGCTTTGAACATAACCTACATTAAACCATCAGGAATACAAAAGACCTAGATGTGAGGGGAGAAAATCCTCATTAAGAAAACCTTAAGACATAGTAATAAACTTTGAAATTCCTGTAGAAATGAACTTCTAGTCTAAATGGTTGAAGCGTCCATCATAAGGGAACGGGAACAGTGCCAGTTAATGAGAAACCCAGATATTAGCTGACTCAATCTCAAGTTGATTTATATTGGTATTGTTTTTGCCCTTATGGTAGTAGATTAAAGTCATGCAATGGGCTCAATTTTACATCCATAAAAAAAAAAAAAGGCTCTCAAAATGTGTCAGTTATCTTAGTAAATAATAGAAAAACTGTTTTTTCCCACTTTCAATGATTAGTAACCTTAAATAACTTTGAATGAGGTTACTTCCTGTAGTTAATGTTTTTTCCCTTGCAGTTGCATACCAGAGTTTTTGATGGAAAACACAGCCAGCTTCCTGAGCTTTGCACGACGTTTCAGTCCCCGTACCCTGGAGGAACAAGGCTTTGCATTCCTGGATCCTCTGCTAACAGTAGTGCTTGTCTTCATGGGCTCACCACAGCGCATGCGTAACCCACATCTTCGTGCTCGAATGGCTGAATGCTTGGAATCACTTTTACCACATCAGAATGACGAGCAGCCACACATGAACCCAAACCCTCTGGGTTGTTTCTATCGAGAGCAGCTTTTTAGAGTACATCCACATCGCAAAGAGGTAAGCTTTCTCCTTCTCTCCCCCCTCAGATTTTGTGGTAATTAGGGACCCTGAAATTTCATAATTGTTTATTTGAAAATCGGTAACCATTTAATCAACTGTATTAAACTTATTCAAAACTAACGTGAGCGATCATTG
The DNA here is from genome assembly GCA_030762935.1 of Hymenopus coronatus. Lineage (NCBI taxonomy): Eukaryota > Metazoa > Arthropoda > Insecta > Mantodea > Hymenopodidae > Hymenopus > Hymenopus coronatus. Next base: position 17,316,041 of record CM060895.1, read on the forward strand.
ATCAATTTTTAAACCCTTATTGAAGCATATTATAAGAATTACTCATGAGTTCACTTACAATATATGAAGGTGCTGTGTTTGTTTTGTAGCAGATGCTTTATAACAGTGATGCAAGGATGCGAGTACTTTTTCTAAGTCCAATGGTTCACCAATGTGCATGTGCAAGCTGATGACTACGAGCCCTATTGCTTCTTGTATAGCAGCCAACGTGCACATCATTTGTCAAATCGTAGCCAACCTCTGTAAATAATCCCCAAACATCTTAACAGCTGGTCATTTTTGAAAAATCTTGACCAAGCTTGCTCTTGTGTTTTTTGTTCTACAAACACGTGGATGCATAATGTAATATTGTAGAAGCCTAGAGACAGTGAAACACCACTGAATTAAATTTATGAGTCAAGGTATAGCCACTTATTGCTTCATTTACTGTTTTTTTTTTAAACAGGGCATGTTTAAAAGCCATTGCTTTTATCTTCAAGTGTACTTTTTCAACTGGTGTGGATGTCATTGTCCTCTCCATATCTATGGCTCGTAGGTGGTGTAATGTACTTGTTGAATATGTCTGGGGTGGTATTTCAAAATTCATACCCTGGTGCAAGTTCTTTTTGATTAATATTTTTTCCCAAGTATTTTTTTTTTTTTTTTGTGGATGCAATCAGACAGAATTTATTGTAGTGTGAGCAATGAAGGTTATGTGTTTTTGGCAGTATTCTTGCAGATTATAACAGTTTTAGAAATTGCTTGTGCAATTAATAAGATAAATCTGTCAGTTTACTTCTGTGGCAGAGGTCTGTCTTTAACTATTACTTGACGAGGGTCTGCTGAGAACAAGAATGTTATGTTCTAAATGTAATGCCATCCTGCATCCCATTAAGAGATGGTGCCGCACAAATTGCGAGTTTTGTTGCAGGTAGGAGACTTAAAATAGAGCCCTACTCTTACGACATTTGGTACGAATAATTGTCTAGTAATTAACTACATGTATTATTTATTTTATAAACTGGACATGAAAATGTCATGCAGTCTGAAAGCAAAGATTTGAGTGGTCAAAGGTCTTGCCCAGGTAAACTCTTTTCCTCATCCTCTGCTTGGCTTACAAGCAATCATATGAGGTAATGGAGTGTTTGGTCAGAGTCCAATGTGTGAGCTTGCAGACAGTTCTGTCTGATTCAATTATCACCCTCCGTGGTGTAATGGTTACCATGCTGATTTCATATACCCAAGGTCACAGGTTCAAACCTGGCGGAGGATGATGGATTTTTTCGGGTGTAAAAATCCTTAGCATGGCTTCCTTCGGAAGGGAAGTAAAGCCGTTTGTACCTTGTCATAGATTTACGGCAAGTAAAAGTGCCTCAAGCCTGACACAGAAGCCTCTGAGCAAAATTAAGCGGTCTTTCACGCCCAATATAGAATCGGACGCTGGGAACCACAGCAGTTAAAGAGTGTCCGTAAATAACATGGCATTTACATTTTTTTTGTCTGATTCAATTACTGAGGTGAGCTCATGGTCACCAACAATACCAAATAAACTACAAGAGGGAAAATGGCAGTCCCGGCCATGTCATTCAAATCAAATGTCAATTAGGACAAAGAAATTACATTGGAGGCATGTCAAAGAGAACAACTGGATCCTTGGAATGATAAATGTTCAAATGAGGTGTGGATGATGATGATGAACAACAACAACAACAATAATAATAATAATAATAAAATAATAATGTAGAGGCTTAGGCTTTCACGGCCAGCGCTATATGGCGTTAACAAAAATGTTTTCAATCGAAAAGAAGAAAGACAGCAAATAAGCAAAGCTTGGATTCCAACTCTGGAAAGAGCTAGAATGAAAACTGAGCAAAGGGAAGCTCGTCACTTTATACACGAAGCAGAGACAGCCCTCAGACAGGTGATGGCCAATGACCAATCGACCTCCACCCACTAACTAGCCACGCCCTCTGTCGGCTCGTGGCTATATATACAGCAGCAGTTACTAGTGCTCCACTCTTGCCTGGACTCTGGAGCTAGATTCTCACCCTGATGATGCCAACAACTGGACCATGGCCAACAAGCCCAGCAAACTTAGATAATAAGGTTAATAGTAACAACAAGATGCCAAACATGACAATAGTAACTGGCCATGGAAACATCAACACATACTCCACAGACTTAGGATAGCAAGCAACCCTGAGTATTCATGTGGGAGTGAAAAGAGAAAGAGAATCTCTAGTTAATAGTATGCTTAAAACAGACAAACGGCCAGTGCAAAAATCAGACCTAATGAAAATGTTTTTAAATCCATTTGCAAGATAAGTGAACTCCCTAGACTTCCAAGTGTTAAAAAAACCAATGAATAACAGCAAGCACTACATAAGTGGTTAAATGAATATAGATAATAGGAAACCATCACACAAATGAGTAAAATGAGAATAAAAAATCAGACACAAAGCCATCAGCAAAAAATGCATTACTCAAATCAACTAAGGTTATTAGCACATACTGTATATAAAAGGAATTGAAAAAAACATGTAGAATACTACAAGGTAGTACAGCATGCAGAAACTTTACAAAAAAAGAAGAATATTATAATGATGATGATGATGATGATGATGATGACGACGATAACAACAATGACAACAAAAACGACGACAACGACAAGAAGAAGAATCATGATATAGCAATTAGGTTTAGATTAGGCTAAGTTAACAAGTGAGTTAGTGTCATCTTAATTTTGGGATGAAGAGCACATATACAGTTAGCATAATTTATTGGCAAAAAGACTGTTGGCAGCATTACATTAAGTGATGCAAGAGGAATAATTTGGCTGCACAGCATTTTTCAGTATGAATACATGAGTGGAAAGTAAATAAATAATTACAAACCTAAATAATGTAAAGGAGGTGTTCTCTGGTATGAAAGCATAGTAAAAAGTAATTTTAAGTACCTATTAGATAAACAAATCTAAAAGCCATACTACGAAAAAATATTCTCTCACATCAGAGTTGAAAAAAATAGCGTGTCACATGTTGGAAAGAAATGCTGATTTTTGTAATGCTTAATATGAGATATTTTCTAGTAAAAATATAGGAGCATAAAATGAGTAGAAGCAACTTCTTTTATAAGAACAATATAATATATTGTGCATTATATGAAGTTATGTGTACACATGAGAGTCCTTACAGAAATAGCATTGCTGTTTTACAGATTGTCCGCTGCCTTCTGGATGTGTTTGTGGGTATTGAAATGACTGGACAGAGTGTTGCATTTGAACAGAAGTTCAACTATCGCCGTCCGATGTATGTAGTGATGGATTATTTGTGGCAGATAGAGGAACACCAACAGTGCTTTCAGTAAGTACAATTATTGCTGACTATTTCTTTCAGGACATGTGATCGTAGGAAGTGGCCAATCCTGTACATTGGCGTGCAAAATTCCAACCAATTGGAACTCATTACCTCTGCATTTTAATCATTTTTTTATCACATCCACTTGCAATTATTTTCTAAATTTATCTCACCTATGTGCATTTGTTTTCTCTCTGAACTAATGTTCGCCTCATAATAATCAGTGTGCAGTGATATTCCCGCAAATAATGGTGGAAGTTCCGAAACCTTTTGGGAAAGGTCTATCGCTGAAATAGGCATATTAATTGAAAAGTTAAAGCCGCAGAATACTAAAAACAGAAAGAATGTGTGACACAAGTTCAGTGAATTCTGTAAGCAACGATGCCATGATTTATGACATGGACATTAAGTTACAAATATACGTCAAGACAAATGGAATATTACTCTTCGTGTCCATATAGGCTAATCATTGTTATTTTATTTATGAAACAGTCTTCTTAAATACAACTTGAGCTACAGCTTTTCTCTAGATAAAAGTTGGAGCTCTCCTTATATTACTTATGATAAACACCTTGTAGAAGGAGATACCAACAAAGAAAGCTTGCTTATGTAGGATATTAAAATACTGATGCAACCTTAGGGGCAAATGAATAAAGCTCTACTGACAATGAAACATAAGTGTAAGAACTAGATTACACTCAAACTTCACTCTTGAAATAAAGTAGCTTACTTTGGACATGTTTTGGTGGCTATTGCCACCATTTTCAACGGAGATTCACTCACTGACAACAGCCACCGAAACATGTCCGAAGTAAGTTACTTTATTTCAAGAGTGAAGTTTGAGTGTAATCTAGTTTATACTCCTATTTGATTAGTTACTTCACTGTGCATTCCTATTAGTGTTTTAAATAAATGTAAGATCTTACATCCATGTTATTTAATGGCAGCATTCACATAGTATTGCACAATGCGCTACATATGCAAGAGTTTGGAAACTCCAAACTTATTTAAGAACAAAAAGTTATTAAAAGCAGCAATGGTCTCAATTGATTAATGTGGTTGATTTTTACACACACTTCACATACTTTTATTGAGAAGGACAATTATTTCATGTGCTATTGCCTGCATGTTTAGGTGTTGGGAAAGGTTCCGTTGCTGTTTGTATTGTCTGAAGTAGTTAAAAATTCATAGCTGTGTGATGGTATTTTAGAATGAAAACTCTTCCCACACTGTTAATTTGAATGGCTTCGATAGTTCTTTAAGTAGGTTGATTTCTGGATTGTGGTGCCAGAAGTGGTATGCCACAGCAGATTTATCAATGTGAGCAGTGGCCCTTGAAACAATTGTCCTACTCAATAAAAGTAAGTGAAGTGTGTGTAAAAGTGAACCCCATTAATCAATCTGATTATCCTTCACTGTAACCAGTTTCACAATAATGGGCCCAATACTGAACCTTGGGGTATGCCATTGTTTACACATGTTCTTCAGATTGTAACCTGCTTCCTGTTGCAGAGGTAAGATTGAAAAATCCATAGAGTATTTCCACTTATGTCATAATACTCCAATTTGGAAATAAATAAATTGTACTCAGTGCAGTTAAATCTCAGAAATTATTCAATTCAGTTTAATCTTTATTGATCCTATTAATCATAATACATGATATAAGGATACACTCATTATAGATTTACAAAAATATAACAGGTATAATATGTACAATTATGTTACAATAATAGAAATAATGGATTCATAGTAACAAATTATTAATTTACACAATCTATAAATAATTAAGATTACATTTGATTATTTATTATTTAGGGGGATTAATTAAGTTAACCTAAATATTCTGTTTGAAATCAATTTCAATGTTTTACTTATATTAACATTACATCATTATCATTATATTATAGAGTGTTCTTACATATATTCTGTCATTCAGTATATAACTTTGTTTATAAAATATTTAGTACATTGATAGTCATCTACCTTTTACTGATTTGCACTGAAGTAGCCATTGCATTTAAAATTCACAGATGATTAAACAGTACTCTAAAACTTTTGATAAGACTGGTATTAATGAAATGGGCTAAAGCTGGTTGACAGTATTTCTTGCTTCAATTGTAACCAATTTTTTCTATTAAACAAGGTTAGTTACCTGCAACAAAAGAGAGAAACCTTCTTTCATAAGATTGCATCAGTTCATGAACACCCTGTAGTTTCTTTCTATACCTATTCATAAGGCAGAGAAAGTATTGCTTTCAACCCAAAAATGCTATATTGATAAATTCCCATGGGGAAAACAATTTGTTGTGTTCCATTCACATGACTTTCTCTATTCTATAACAATTCTTACAAAAGCTTCTTCTTATATCTACTTCATGCTAAACAAGATAAACATTAGCAGAAATGGTTTTATTACTTTCTTCCTTGTAAGTAGACCTTTTAAAAGCTGGTTACTATGTGATTGAGATTTGGTTCTCTTTGCAAGACCAACAGAGACACAAAAGAAAAATAAATGGCAAATTCCCATTTCAGAAAAGTTTAAGTGTCATAAATTGAAAACAATAACAAGGAATATCTCAGAAATGGATAATTCAAAAAAAAAAAAAAAAAATACTTAGTGTAAATTGTATATTTTAATAATATCCATAATTTTTTCATAGTAAGTTTTTATCCATTTTTTATGGTTTATTGTTATGAAAAAATCATCCAGAATAAAGAGGTCTTAGGCTACTCCCAGAAAATTTGTTATATACATTTTATTTGTCATAAAAATATTGAAACGTATGGTATTTTAATCAAAATATTAGAGCCATTTCTAAAAAGATCCTAATTTTTTAAAAATTTCCATGTAATGGGTAGTTGGGGGTGGGGGATATCCCTGAAAGTATTTGTTGCATCCTAGGAAGATACTGAACTTAAATACCAAATGTGATATTTAACAGACTTTTCTTTTTTGAGTTATACTGTTCACGCACGCACACATGCACGTACACATAGAGGTCTCAAAACATATATTTTTAGTAAAATTTCAGTGTAATATTTTTGGGTGGAATACAATACCTTCTCTACCTACTATGTGCATTGTACATATGTTATAGATAAAGTAAAAGGAGATTGAAACAATTTTAGAAGTGACAGGCAGGACTGTGAGAAGGAAGTTGAAATGTGTGAAGTGAACTGAGAACTGAGTGTGGTACCAAATTTATAAATGTAAAAAGAAGCTAGTAACAGTGAAGAATAACACAAATATTAATATAAAAATAATAGTTGCAACAAATCTCCAAAAGGTAAGTGAAGATTTGTTGCAACTATCATTTTTATATTAATATTTGTGGTACCAAATATTGGTTTTCTCAAAATAAAGGAACTTTATCGAGACAATGCACTCTGACCAGGCTGAGGCCCCGAAGGCAGCCATGCTAACCCCATGAGGTGGAATCATTATATTGTGTAAAAGGTTGTTTAGGATGGAGAATTCAGTGAAATTCCATAGATTCACAAAGCATGCTTAAAGGATGTCGGACTTAATATTTACACAAGTTTCTATGTTTACTTTCTTTGCCATATACTTATAGTAAGTAGGTAGAGGCAAGATTGCATTCCATCCAAAAATTTCATATTGAGATTTCATTTGAGCTATGGTTTTAGGTCCCCTGAATTAAAAAAAAAAAAGTTTCAAAATGTGGCACATTTGTGGTGTGCGTCTGTCTGTGGACAGCATCGCTTAAAAAGAAAAATCTCTTAAATACTAAACTTGGTATTTAAGTTTAGTACCTTCCAAGAATGCAACACAAAGATTTTCAGAAAATGCTCCCATCCCATTTTTTTTCCTGTACATGGAAAATTTTTAAACGTTTTGTTTTTCTCAAAAATGGCTGTAATTATTTTGCTTAAAATACTTTATATTAAAGATATTTACATGACAAATAAAATATATAGCTTGAATTTTCTGGTAATTTGCCTCTGAAAAACCTCTTCATTCTGGTTGACTTTTGCATGACTGATAAACTGTATGAGTTAAACAAAAGCTTACTTCACAGAAAATGTAGATCTTGTTGAAACACAATTTATATCATATACATTTATTTTTGTGGAGTTAACTATTTCAGAGTTAATCCCTGTTATTGGTTTCAGTTTTAAAGTAATTAAATGTTTCTCAAATGGGAAGTTGTTATTCGTTTTAACTCTTTTGTTTTACTCCTGGCCATGCAAAGATAACTGAATTTCAATTGTTTTAAATAGTGATAGCTTTTAAAAGATTTGACTATCACTTTAGCTTAGTGTATTCCTTTACTTTGCTTACAAGGATGCGAGTAATAAAACCATTTCTACACCATTAGCATGATGCATATAGAAAAAGACTTTCACAAGAATAGTTTGTTACAGAATAGACAGAGAAAGTTATGGGAGTATAAGATGTCAGGTTTTAATTATTTTTTATATATATATAAAATATATATTTTCTGAGAAGAGCATTTTAACTTGAGTGCCTTCTGAATAATACAATGTTGGTTGGTTTGTAATATTTAGCAGCTGGCAATGAAGCCATTCACTCTCTTTCATTCTCATATTTCAATGAAAGGTTAGTATTAAGTTGTTGTTTTTTTTTTTTCCTTCTTCTTGAAAGGTCTCTGTCCGGAGGTCTGATTGCAGGACTGTTTTACCTGTGGATTCTTTTTCCAAGGAGACATCATAAATCTGAAGTATATTTATAAACATATTGTAACCTCATAATAACAATGTAAGTGACGTTGTGTTAAAAAAACCAACTCAACAAATTAATAAAACATATATTGTAACCGTTTAACAATGGACACCATACGATTGGTGCCCATCACCCTATAATGAGAGGAGTATAAATAGAAAAGAAATGAATTGGTCCCCAATGCCTTGAATACTCTTAATACCATCAGGATCGAAGAATGCAAGAATTCAATAAAGAGAGATTGGATAGGAAGTCTAAAGAGGGGATCTGATATAATACAATGTGTAAAATAATGTTTCAGGGCTTTGGCAGCTGAGGCAGAAGCCAACATGGAGGCTGTAACTCCACCGTTATTCTTACGCTTTGTCAATTTGCTGATGAACGATGCTGTGTTTCTCCTTGATGAGGCGTTATCTAACATGGCACAGCTTCGGCAAATGCAGAATGCTCGGGAAGCAGGAGAGTGGCAAAACCTTCCTATTCAAGAGCGAGAACAAAATGAAGGATATCTTCAACACATAGGAATGATAGCAAGGTGAACCAAAACCTCTTATCAACAATTTATACACAGTAGAGTGTAACTGTGTAATTAACTACACAGTGTTTTTTAAAAGGAATAAGATATAATACTTTAATTTCTTGAACCTCTGTCATCCAACATGAATTGTTTTCTTTCTATTTCAGATTTGATAATATTCTTGGTCGAGAAACAATTCACACTTTGGAGTTCCTAACTTCCAAAATAACTTCTATATTTTCACATCCAACAATGGTAGATAGAATTGCAGCCATGCTCAACTATTTTCTCTATCATCTCGTTGGTCCAAAAAAGAAGAATTTTAAGGTGAGTCACTGATCCCATGTAATTTAGAATAACAGGTTATTTTGCCTGCCTTGCCATATACATATTGCGGCAAATATCTTTATTGACTAAGAATGTATTTTTACTTCTACAAATGATTCAATCGATGCCATCCATGGCTGGCGCACCACTGTGCACTAACACTCCAGTCACTTACAGCTCAGTACAATTCACGGCACAATGCACTGCAATTCTTCCTCCTTTTATTGTGAGAAAATGACATCACAGGCTTTCTGGAAACTTTTTGAAGGTACTAGAGGCCAAAGCATGGAGAAACATGTTTGAATATTGAGAAAAATCATGATGTGAGAAGAGCCTCGTATTTCGAAGAATCCTACCATTGTTTACACATCCAACTGTGATGTCTCACATTCCAGCTCCACTGCCATATGCCAGAATGCACATGAGAGCACTTGCATATTGGGTGACATTCTCACAGTATACAGGGTAGACCATTTAAGTTGAGACTGTAGCATATCTCCAAAACTATGCAATCATCTTGAGTAAAAGTTGCTTCATATAATGGGGAGGGGGAAATAAATGCTATTTCTTGTGTTTTAATTGAAGAAGGTAATTTGAGAGTCAAGGTACGGTTTTTAAATGGGAACCAGAATTTTTTATTTTGTTTCCTCATTCCTCATTAAAAAATTAACAACTTTTGTTTAAACCATTTTCTAGTACAGGGTCCTTTTACTGGTGTAGACAATTAAACATTGATGAAAGGCAGATGCACAGAGAATCACCACTACATGGGTGTTATTTCATAAGCATCGTACCTTAGAGTAGTAAATGTTCAAAGTGATGCCCTTCTACCTCAATGCATTTTCCAACTCTGTGAATAAATGATTGCTGTGTCTGTCAATACTGGCACAAGCATTTTGTAAAGGATTTACACAGCCTTAGTATAATCAAGATGGACATATGGGGATCAGAGGTAGGATGGAAAGAAATGAAGGCCTCATGGCGCAAAGATGTCTTGAAATAATCTCATAGATAGAGAATTTGGGGGGGGGGGGAATGTTCATGCAAAATGTTTTGAAGTACTGGTACTGGATTCAACAGCTCCCTCAACAGCAAATAATAATATATTATTTACTATACACAATATTAAAACATGCATTACAATATTTACATTTTCATGAAATCAGTGTTTTTACTATTTTTAACCTTCTTTGGTTGTAGCTGCTATATCACAGCACTGATTTGTGTCATTTATTTATTGGTGTTGATTCACTGCTGTTTTCCACAAAATGCAAGACAACCTAAAAACAAAAACAAAAGTGCAGTAATTCAGTATTTTCCTTTAAGATTTGAATATAAATTTGTAGTTCTTCATATTTCTAGTGTTTTTATTCTCTTGTCTGCCATCACTGTTGCTAACAGCATCTGGTTTCTATTTAAATGCATATTATAATACAATTTCTTCAAATCAACCACACTGACCAACACCAACAGTAGAATAACAGTGGACCTTCATGTTCAAGCAGGTAACATATAAAGTGTGTACACCTTGACTCATAAAGTTAATTCAGGTAACGTGTTATAAAGGAAAGTAAAAGAGAGTACTGACCAAGCTATCTTATAAAACAAAAAAGGAATTTTAAGGTGCAAAGTGGATGCCAGTTATAGTCAAGTTAATTGCAACAATTGGAAATAGAAAATAAAAAATATTTTTGGACGATGCCCCTGCCCACTCTTGTGTTACCACACAAAGCTGCAGCTGCTAATGTTTGGCCTTACTGTCGACTTGACTTTCTGGCTAAACATCTCTAAAAATTGGCACATTACCATCTCCAGATTGCTTATTTTGCTGCCAAAATATAGAAACAGAATAACCCATCTGTCAATTTTTGAGCTGTTAAAAATTACCATGAAATGACATCCAAATATTGGGAAGCAAGATGAAAACTGACTTTGTTGTGAACTCCATTGCTACCTACCCATGCACATGCCCTTACCTTGCCGCTCTGAATTGTTGCAGGTGTTATGAACATACAGTAATGCCCCACCTCTCAAAAAGGTGATGTGCACTTTTCCACAGCTCTTGAGGTTTCTTGCTACATAATTGGGGACTATAAAGGGGCGAGGCTGAAGTGCATTCAGAGAGCTGAACTGATGAGAAAAAAATTGTTCATCAGCATTTGAAATAAACACTTTATAATAATACATGTGTACGTTTGTTATAATGGTGCAGTTTTCTTGCAGTGTGGGATAAGGGGTGAGGATTAACTGCATGCAATGCCATGTAGCTGTAATTGGAATTTAAAGTTGGGGCATATATTAAGAAAAGCCTAAATTTTAATGAAAAATAACACATTTCTGCTGTATTTTATAGCGCATTTAGAAATACCTATTTTATTGTGTTTATTGCAGGTGAAGGACCAGAAAGAGTATGACTTCAACCCAGCAAACATTGTAATGGATATTTGTAAAATTTATGTACATCTATATCAGAGCGATGCTTTCTGTTTGGCCATATCACAAGATGGACGCTCGTATAATCCTCAGCTGTTCACTCTAGCCGAAGATGTTTTAGGTAAGCATTTGGTAGTAAATTAAAGAGTGGTACATAATGAACAGATTTTTACTTTCTCTGCATGTACCAAAATTTCACCAGAAATACATGTTTTGAGACCCTGAGTTCAAAAGATGCATTTTTACTTTTTCTACACGTACTATGTACATAGTGTATAGAGAAGGTACTGCATTCCACCCAAAATTTTGATTTCACCGGAAATATATGTTTTAGGGTCCCCTTTATCTATAAAAAACATTTTTGGAAAAAGGTCTGTGTGTCTGTGAACATGATAACTCAAAAACGAAAAGTTGGTAAAATACCAAACGTGGTATTTAAATTTAGTATCTTCATGGAATGCGACACAAAGATTTTGAGAAAAATCTCCCCACCCCCAACTACCCTTTACATGGAACTTTTTTTCAAAAATTTTGATTTTCTCAAAAATGGCTCTTAACGATTTTGATTAAAATTTTGTATATCAAAGATATTTACCTGACAAATAAAATGTATATCTTGAATTTTCTGGGAATAGCCTCTGAAGAGTATTTTATTTTATTCTGGATGAATTTTACGGAATTTTGAATAACTGCTAAACCATAAGAAATGGACAAAAACTTACTACACTAAAAATGTAGAGCACGTTAAAACACACAGTTTATATTATATACATTTTTTCCGTGGAGTTCACCGTTTTTGTGACATTCCTTGTTTTTGGTTTCTGCTTTGAAAAACATACTTTTCTCATACAGAAATTTGTCAGCTGCTGTCCACACAAACAAAGGAATTTCAGTGACATAGCAACCAGCTTTTGACTATCACTTTAACCTATGGTACTCTCTTATTTCGCTTCTACTTATAAGGAAGCAAATAATAAGACTATTTCTGCTAATTTTTTCTGATTAGCATGAAGTAAATAGAAGTATAAGATTTTTAAGAATAATTTGTTCCAGAGATGTAGAGAAAGTCATGTGATCAGATTTTTACAAAAAGATCTGTGTGTATGTGTGTGTGTGTGTGTGGGTGGGTGGGGGTGTGTGGGTGTGGGTGTATGTGTAGCTCAAAAACGGAAAGTCTGTTAAATACCAAACTACCAAATTAGTATTTTACAAAGATTGGACACAAAGATTTTCAAGAAAATCCCCTACTTCCAACTACCCTTTACTACCAACATTTTGAAAATTTTGGTTTTCTAGAAAATGGCTCTTAACGATTTTGGTTAAAATACTGTATATTAAAGGCATTTACATGACAAATAAAATGTATATTTTAAATTTTCTGAAAAGATCCTCTGAAGACCTCTTAAATTCTGGATAAGTTTTGTAGAATTTAATATAGCAGTTAAATTATAAGAGATAAACAAAAACTTACCACACAAAAACTGTACATCTTGTTAAAATACATAATTTATGTCATATACAATTTTTATGTAGAGTCAGCAGTTTCTAAGATATTTTTTGTTAATAGTTTTAATTTTAAACTACTTAAACTTTTCTCAAACAGGAAATGATATTTTATTTCATCTCTCGTTTTATTGCAGGCCATGCAAAACAAAGCAAACTTCAATTGTTTCACATATGATCAGCTTTTAAAAGATTTGACTATTGATTTAGCCTAATGTACTCCTTTATGTCCTACTTACAAGGAAGCAAGTAATAAGACAATTTCTGCTAATGTTTATCCTGATTAGGATGTCATAGATAAAAGAATAATCTTTTGTAAGGAAAGTTGTAAGACAAGAAGTTGAAGAAGCTTTTGTAAGAATGTGTAAAAGTTATATACAGACAGTAGATTTTGTCAGAGAATTGTTTTTATAGTATAAGTGAATATAGTTTATAATAATGTCTATTATAAATGTAAAAAGGAAGCTAGTAATAATGAAGTAACACAAATATTAATATAACAATTGATAATTATAACTACTCTCCACTTATCTTTCTGAAACCCAAGGACTAGTTTTGCAATAAAGTGATCTATTGCATCCTCAGCTCAATTACTTTGATTCTCTCACCAAATTTGTTTTGATTCCGGTTGTTAGTACACAATCCACCTAGTAGCAGTAACCATAACAATCTTAATAAGCAAGAGCAAAAAGAAATTGAGCTGATGTTGCAATAGATACTTTTATTGTGAAACTAGTCCCTGGATTTCAAAAAGAAAAATGTAGAATATAATTATTAATTATATTGGTGTCTATTATATTACTATTAACCTGACTAAATTACTTATAAAAAATGTATAATGTTGATAAAACAAATAATTTTGTGCTTTGCATTGCATTTGCAGTTCGCATAGGTGGAGGAGCGTTGATCGCAGATTTGCAGGCTGTGGCACAGAAAGTAGCACAAATGGCATCACAGCAGCAAACAGAAGAAGAGATTCTTGCTGAGGCCCCAGATGAGTTCCTTGATCCCATCATGTCCACGTTGATGACAGATCCTGTAATATTACCTTCATCACGTACCACAGTGGATCGCTCGACTATCTCCAGGTATGAACATTGGCTTTGTGTTCACTTAAATTAAAGACCAGTGAAGTTTGAAAATATGGCAGCACTTTTAGTAATTACAGTTGACTGTCATGAAATTGATTACTGAGAGAATTTCTAATTAGAGAAGACTCTAAACCATCACTTTTCTTATGGAAGTTTTAAAAACAGCTGTTGTTCTAATCTTTTAATTTGATGTGTCAATTAATTACATTAAACAACACTTACTTGGGATTTTCGCCGAAACATGTTTGGAAACACTAGTTTCTTTTATTTTCAACTGGACATCGACTAATTTCTTGTGGTGAAGCTGGCGATTCTGTCACTAATGTCTCACCTGGTGGTGTTTCAGAACTTGCTATGCATCCTTCCACAGAATGTCAAAATTGAAAAAATTGTTCCTATTTTTTAAGATGATCTTCAGTAACACAAATCACAAGCATTGGTGCCACCCACTTTTGGATAAAAAACCACAATATAGATTCAGAACCAAAACTTGTAAAACACATAACAGGAAAACAAGAGCTGGCTACATGGGAACACCCCTTCATCTTAAAAAATAGGAACAGAGTTTTCAATTTTGACATTCTGCAGAAAGTTGTATTTAGCAGGTTCATTGAACCACCACCAGAGGAGACAGCACTGACATCACCAGCTTCATCAAAAGGAATTAGTCAATGTCCGGTTGAAAATGAAGGAAATTAGTCTTTCAAAACATGTTCCAGCAATAATTCCAAGTAAGTGTTGTTAAGTGTAATTAATCAACTCATGCTCTCAAATTAGACTCTCTACCATAATTAGAGTAGAGTTATGAGGGTGGGGTGACACTGCATCCTTAACAAATCTATTGAGCATCCACAGTCTTATTACTGTATTTATCCAACATGTTTTCTTCTAAAATATTAATGTTGAGAAATAGGGGTCATTTTGCATTTGCAATATACTAGGGTTGGGGCAAAAGTCATGGCAGCTATTTATTTTCTTGAAGATACCAATCTGTTTTGAAAATGTGATATATACAGACGAAAGGACAAGATGCTAATTACATGTGTGGACAATGATTAGCACTGAATATCGTAACATACTAATTTATTACTGTAGTATACAGGGCAATATGGCCTTCACAGTGCAAAAGAATGATGATACAGTACACATACAGTTGACATGACAAACCTGGGCCTAAAGACCCTCAAAGTAGTCCACTGCTACTGTCACCACACGCTGCCAACGATGTGGGAGGCGCTGAATATCAACTGCCGCAGCATTTGCCGCACTATGTGTGAGTCGGGTCATCTGTTCGTGCACAGCATTAGCAATGTCCTCTCGTATTGCAAACCGTCTACCACATGGTGGTTCCTTAATCGTTCCAATGAGATCCAAGTCACAGGGTGAAATGTCAGGAGAGTACGGTGGGTGCTCCAATTCTTCCCATCCCCAACGTCGCAGTAGCTGCCCTACACACTCAAGTCCATGTATTACTGTGCGATCACTGTTCTGCCATGTGGAACAAAATAGCAAACAATGACACCCCTGATGTCATAAGCAACGATCACCATCAATTTGACTGGGGAAGGATTCTGTTGGAACTTCTGTCTCCTTGGTGATCCAGCATATCACCACGTTTCAGTTCTGGTTCGTATGCCCTGGCCCAAAATTCATTAATGGTATTTATTCGTGACAAGAATTGATGGCCATCCTGTTGCCAGCGTGCAAGGTGGTCAGAGCATATTGCATAGTGCACCCACCTGAACTTCCGTCAGTGCTTGTGGTTTTGCATAGTTGCAGGTCATTATGCAATATCCTGTGGATGGTGTGTTTCTCGATGCCACGTGCCCTCTCTAACTCAAGTAGCATCCACCGTCTGTCTTCACCCAGGAGCTGCTCGATGACGGCACACGCGTCGATCCGCACCTGACAGGTCATCCCAAACATTGCTCATCACAGGTTGACACTTAATTCACTGTGACATTCCATTGCATTTCTCCCTCTGAGAACATCTATTTTAATGTAAGTGTGCTACTCAACACGGGTTACTTCCATCTTGCACGACATTGACACGGGTTACTTCCAGCTCAACTGACTGATTTCACAGCCTTGGTATTTAACGTGATTCATCTGTGAAATTTAAAAAAGCCATAGTATCCAAGATACCATATTGAAATTTATACCACAGTAATAGTGATATTTTAATCATGTATCAAAATTATAGCTCACATGGTTTTTTAAATAATAATTTTTTACTGTCTATATTCATTGTTCTAATTAAAATGAGGCACGTGATGCATGTTTAAAAATATTGATATACAAACATCCAGTTTTACAGAAAATGACTTTAAAACTAGATCTGTTATATTATATTTTTTAGCATTAGCATTAGCCCTAACTACTATAGAAAACATTGATTTTGGCCTTTTCAAAAACTCATGATTTTTTAAAATTTAATAGTATATTTATAAAAATTGGGGCATTATTTTGAAACAGTAATATGACTATTTTCTTTAATGTGCTCTTAAGAGACAGTATAACAAGTTGGAAACATATTAGAGAAAAATTGTATTGCATGGCACATTTTGAGTATGGAAAAGCGTTGAAACAAAGTTTGTGAGAAAATAAGGTTTAAAGTTTGTGGTGCCTGTTAATAAGCAGACGGCTGCCCATCTATAGCGTAAGTTTATTTGAAGTTAGAGTGTGCCAAGTAGGAAAAATGATATATTTTCTTAAAGTTTAGAATTCGTATAATTTTATATCAAACAAAATAATTTTTCGATTTTCCACAACTTTTGGTCTAATTTCACTGATGCATCATCTTAAATATAGTATCTTCTAAGGATACGACACAAACATTCTCAGATGGAATATTTTTCGAAATGTGAGATATTTACATCTCAAACAAGATGTATATCTTTAATTTTCTGGAAATAACCTCTAAAGATCTCTTCACCCTGGATGATTTTTGCTTAACTGGTAAACTGTAAGAGATAAACTAAAACTTACTCCACAAAAAATGTAGATCTTGTTAAAACACTCAATTTATGTCATACACACTTTTTGGGGTAAGTTAAACATTTTTGAGATATTCCTTGTTATTGGTTTTAATTTTAAAGTAGTTAAACTTTTCTCATTAGGAAATTTGTCAACTGCTGGCCATGCAAAGAAACGAGCTTCAATTGCACAGCAACCACATTGTACCCTCTTGCATATATAATATAATGTGAAATGGAACTATTTCAATTATTGGATACTATACAAAAAATGTGGATCCCATTAAAACACATAATTTATGTTTGTACAATTTTTTGTAGAGTTAACAATTTTTGAGACATTCCGAGTTATTGATTTCAGTTTTAAGGTTCTTAAACTTTTCTCAAATGGGAGACATCTTTCTTCTAGTCTCTCTTTTGTTTATTCTTAGCAAGCAAAGAGAACCGAATTTCAATTGTTTCACTAAGAGATCAGCTATTAAAAGATTTGACTATCGCTTTACCTAGTGTAGTACCTTATTTCCATTCTTCTTACAAGGAACTAAGTGATAAGATCATTTCTGGCATTGCTTTTCTTGGTTAGTATGACGTAGATAAAAGAAAAATCTTCTAATATTCTCTTTGCTAAATGAACTCTTGGTTGTAAGCTGTGTTAAGTGTGGTCTTGTGTACATATACTTATAGCCTTAGTGCAGTATAGTAGCAAGCAGCTGATTGTTGAGCAGAAGACAGACCTAAAGTCAGTCATTGCAGCTTAAACTTTTAATTTTTTGCTAACAAATAGAGACTACAAGACTGAAAACTGAGACACAAGTATGTTGTTTTCAATGTATTTCTGCTAGAAAATTGTACTCTTACAAGCAAACATTCTCATGGGACAGATGAAATTTTTTTTTCCCAAAATGTTTGTAATTTCAAAACAAGTGCTTATACAAATGTTTATAACGTGAGTGCGATTACTTGGCGAGTTATTTACATATTAATAAGAGGGGGTGACATTTGGTTTCATGTGAGAAGAAATCAAATTTCTTAACTTAATTGAAACTTCTCCAAATGTGGTTATTATTCCTGAACATACGCCCTGTATCCCACAATTTCCTGTATGCCATCCACACTTAATAACTGCCCCTTTTCCATACAGTTGGTTCCTGGCTGCACTATCAGAAAAAGAAAACCAAAACCACTTCCTAAACACAACAGATTATTGCTTTAAGAATTTGATATGTGATAAATGTGAATAAGTGGCAGTTAATAGGTGAGGATGGTGTGCAGTGAAATTGTTGTACACTCTTTGTTGTGGAATACCATTACTGTAGGGCTCAGGAATAATAACCACGTTTGGAGATGTGTAGTTCTCTGGAGAAGCTTCAGTTAAGGTAAGAAATTTGATTTCTTCTCAAATGAAACCAAACGTCACTCTCTCCCAAACTCTTATTAATATATAAATAACTGGCGAAGTAATTGCACTCGCATTATAAAAATTTGTATAAGCATTTGTTTTGGCATTACAGACATGTTGGAAGAAAAAAAAAATCACATTTTTATCTGCCCTATGAGAATGTTTGCCTATGACATCGATGTGACAATGAATGACCCCTTGTTAGTTGAATCCATCCTCATTTAATTTTATTGTAAATGTTCCTTTTCATTTGAATGTAATGAAGAGGTTTTGAAAACATTGTATTGTGATTTGCAGACACTTGCTGAGTGATCAGACAGATCCTTTTAATCGTTCGCCGCTTACAATGGACATGGTACGACCTAACTTGGAGCTACGAGCTAAAATTGAAGCTTGGGTGCAAGAAAAAAGACAACAGCAACGCCAACGACCAGTCACAAGTGATGCAAACAGTGAAAAATAACATTGGCTTCTATTGTTTGTTTATTATTATGATTATTGTTTTTATGTATCCTCATGTGTATGTTTTGTTTGGGGTGTCAATAGCAAAGGAATCACTGAACTTTTGACTCGTATGGTGGAGCTCTTCTGACAGTGTTTGATTTATTTTAAGGTAGTATGTATGGAAAACAAAAAGAGTTGTCAATAACAATGGTTTCCTTCTCTACCCTAAGTATTGTTGTTGAAAGCACTGAATTGCACTGTGAATAGCTGCATATTGGTTTGTGAATGGAGTAATATGAAGGCTAGGTATTGCTTTAGTACAAAAGAACACTACAAAATACCTAAAATGACAAGAAGGTTAATATCTGTTTCCAGTTAGTAAATATTACAAGATAAGAAGTGCATTCAGTATCAGGCATAAAATTAAAGATAGTTATTTCTAAATCATTTGAGCCAAGGATAGTTTATTATGCATTTGTTTGATTTTATAACTAAACTTTTCAGTTTTTATTAATTTTTGTTTTAATAGTCATAAATAATGAACACAGGACTGAGAATGAAATATTTCTCATCTGTGCAGCTCCTAAAGTATAATTTACATCAAGTATTTAGTATTGGAAATTTATATGGAATCTCTT
Source organism: Hymenopus coronatus (assembly GCA_030762935.1). Lineage (NCBI taxonomy): Eukaryota > Metazoa > Arthropoda > Insecta > Mantodea > Hymenopodidae > Hymenopus > Hymenopus coronatus. Next base: position 17,335,408 of record CM060895.1, read on the forward strand.
CAATCTTATGTGCCAGTTAAATTACCTGGGTTTTGTTTTGTTTTTTTTCCCCCTTTTTTATGGCACTGTGCGTTGCAAGTGTGTTTACGTGATGTTTGAGTTTTCCTCAATGGACATTAAAGAGCAACATTTTAAAGAATGCATTATTACATTATTTTGGAGTCTCCAGGAATTATGTGCCACGGACTTCAGAACATCTAGTCTATGTGAGAAACAGTGTTTAATTTTGCATCTGACAGCACCAAAATTTTATTTACACCATTTCATTTTCTTTTATTCTTAAATTGTTTTTCTTTCTTTTAGGTGGAGAAGAAAGAAGAAAAACCTATATTAATAACTCAGAGAAATTATAATGATAAAAGCATATATGTATACTTTTATTTAGAAATTATTAAACTTTATTAAAAAGAAACATTTCTGTTGCTCAAATTAAGTAAATAACATTTTGTCTTTTAACTGCACTCGAGTCAACAGGTTTGTTGTTTTAAATAAAAAATTAAAATAGTAATTCAATATATATATAGATATATAATTTTTTTTGTTTTGAATTACCATTCTCTGCATGCTTTTCAGAAAATAGCATTACTTGGAAAAATGTAAGCATAGATTAGCAGCTGGCTGGATCATACCAAGATCTCTAGATAAGTATTGTACTCTTACTAAAATTTTGTTTTCACAAGTTTATCACAGTATCAGGTACATTCAAGTTAGTTATAATACCTCCCATTTTTACTTTCTCTATATGCACTATGTACATAGTGTATAGAGAATGTATTGCACTCCACCAAAAAATTCGATACCGAGATTTCACCGGAAATATATGTTTTAGGGTCCCCTGTATCCAAAAAAAGTATTTTCAGAAAAAGATCTGTGTGTGTGTGTGTGTGTGTCTGTGAACACGATAACTCAAAAACGAAAAGTCGGTAAAATACCAAACTTGGTATTTAAGTTTAGTAGCTTTCAGGGATGCATCACGAAGATTTTGAGAAAAATCCCCCCACCCCAAACTACCCTTTACATGGAAGTTTTTTCGAAAATTTTGATTTTCTAAAAAATGGCTAACGATTTTGATTAAAATATCATGTATTAAAGATATTTACCTGACAAATAAGATGTATATTTTGAATTTTCTGGGAATGGCCTCTGAAGACTACTTTATTCTGGATGAATTTTGCATAACTACTAAACCGTAAGAGATGGACAAAAACTTAACACACAAAAAATGTAGGGCATGTTAAAACGCACAATTTATGATGTATACATTTTTTTCGTGGAGTTGATCGTTTTTGAGATATTCCTTTTTCTTGGTTTCAGCTTTGAAAAACATACTACTCTCAGGAATTTGTCAACTTCTGTCCATACTAACAAAGGAACATCGGTCACATAGTAACCAGCTTTTGGCTTTCACTTTAACGTATGGTATTCCCTTATTTCGCTTCTACATACAATAAATCAAGAAATAAGAATATTTCTGCTAATTTTTCTCGATTAGCACGAAATAAATAAAAGATAAGCTTATTAACAATAATTTGTTACAGAGAAATAGAGAAAGTCATGTGAATGGAACACATCAGATTTATTTTCCTCAGAACTGGAAACAAATAGAAACAGGCTGTTTATTTTAAAGTAAGTGGATACTTTTTGTTAATGTGTGACAGAGATGGCAGCACTGTATGGCACACACGTCTCATGACAATGGCGAGAGTGAGGATGGTTTTGTGTACTTAAAATGGCAATGTTTTCAGAGTGTAATCATTCGTTTTCTCCATTTTTATGGTGTGACACAAATTGAAATTCATTGTCAGTTAAGTGAGACATGTGGTTTGTGGGTGTGACAATTCAAAGAAGAACATCATGTGACAACAGACTAAGAGAGTGTTGACCTAGGACAAACTGGTCCGATGACATGATCAAGCAAGTGGAGAAAATATTTTGGAGGATTGCCAAATGATTGCTACCACAGTTGGCATTTCTGTGGGATCTGTGTACACAATCCTGCATGGCAACCTGAAAATGAGAAAAGTGTCCTCCAGGTGGGTGCCAAGAATGCTGACAGATGACACAACAGTTACTTTGTGCAAACAACTTTGAAGTCATTCCTCATGTTCTGGCTCCTAGCAACTTTTGGCTCTTTCTGACAATGAAAGACACTCTCCATGCCACTATTGCATCAGATATTTTCCAGTAGCCATGGAATCATGGTGTCAACATTGCAAAAAATGTGTATGGCTGCAGGGAGATTACATCGAGAAGTGACACAAGTTTCATAATTTTCATGTGATTAGTTAGCAGGAAAAAAAATCGGAGGTGCTATAACTTGAATGCACCTGATATTCCTCTTGATACTCCAGTTTATATTCTGTGCAACCACTTCTGGAATCATCCACATCACCCAGTTTCTGGTATACAGATTGTATGCTGCAGCTGCTTTTTGGGGGCTGAAAGATTGGTGAGATTGAAATCATGTCCTCGCAGTAAGAAATTGCATGGTGCCAGGTCAGGACTTTAAGTGGTTGAGTTAAAAGCATTGCTACAGTTGTAGAAACTCTATGGTTACATTAATGTTGCAACAAAATGCCCCTGCAATCGATCTTAGGATGTCAATCTTGGATTTTCTGAATCACTTTTGGAAGGAAAACTTCCGTGTAGCACATTCTAATAATAATTCTCTGATTTTTACTTTCTCTATAGGCACTATGTACATAGTGTATAGAGAATGTATTGCACTCCACCAAAAAATTTGATACCGAGATTTCACCGGAAATATATGTTTTAGGGTCCCTTTTATCTAAAAAAAGCATTTTCGGAAAAAGGTCCATGTGTCTGTGAACACGATAACTCAAAAACGAAAAGTCGGTAAAATACCAAACTTGGTGTTTAAGTTTAGTATCTTCCAGGGATGCGACACGAAGATTTTGAGAAAAATTTCCCCACCCCCAACTACCCTTTACATGGAACATTTTTCGAAAATTTTGATTTTCTCAAAAATGGCTCTAACGATTTTGATTAAAATTTCGTATATTAAAGATATTTACCTGACAAATAAAATGTATATCTTGAATTTTCTGGGAATAGCCTCTGAAGAGTAGTTTATTCTGAATGAATTTTACTAAATTTTGAATAACTGGTAAACCGTAAGAGATGGACAAACACTTACTACATAAAAAATGTAGAGCTCCTTAAAACACACAATTTATGTTATATACATTTTTTCGTGGAGTTCGTCGTTTTTGTGACATTCCTTATTTTTGGTTTCTGCTATGAAAAACTTGTACATTTTTCATACAGGAATTTTTGGTTTCTGCTATGAAAAACTTATACATTTTTCATACAGGAATTTGTCAACTGCTGTCCATACAAACAAAGGAACATCAGTGACATAGCAACCAGCCTTTGATTATCACTTTAACCTATGGTACTCCCTTATTTCACCTCTACTTACAAGGAAGCAAGTAATATGGCTATTTCTGCTAATGTTTTACTGATTAGCATGAAGTTAATAGAAGTATAAGTTTTTTAAAAATAATTTGTTGCAGAGATATAGAGAAAGTCATGTGAATGGTACACATCAGATTTTTAAGTATAATGACTGCCATGATTAACCTTGGAAAAGACAGAGGTGAGCATTTTTCTTTCTGTGCACTATGCTCTCTTGACTGATGGGAATAGGTCTTCAGGGAAAACCCAAATGGAGGACTGGCACTTTGTTTCTTGGTCAAACTAATATATCCGTATTTCCTCCTTGTAGCAGTAAGAGTTTAGGAGGTGAAACAGCAGCTTCTAGCAGAATGGCATGTCAGTGATGCCTTGGCAGCTGCTCTCCACATTGAAGAGAAGTTGATACCCAATAAGGCCACCTTGGTGCCAGCCAGAGCTTTGTCAAGCACACCAGCTTAACCATTGTAGGACTTGGGATGGAGCTCCAGAGACTCTGATTACCTCTTTGGCCATATCCCTGCTAAAGTTCAAGAAAACTACTAAAGAAGAGCATGAAGATATGTTGGTGCTGTCATCTTCACCTCACTTCACATTGAACACTGCAGCTGGGAACATTGAGGATAGTGTGGTAGCACTTAGATTGTACCTGCAGGTATGATTGATATACCTGAGCTGCCACTCTCACATTTGCCTTGGTAAGTAAGTAGTGTGTTGAAGACCTTATAATGCATAACAATACAGGAAGTGCAGTGCATCAGTAACCATATATCTCGATTCAACTCAAAACTTTGGCTTTCAGAAAGTTCTGACATAATTTTCTAGCTATAAAAGGAGGAAGAATTGTAAGTTATGTGTAGTATTAAGTTATGTCATGAGTCAGACTTTGAATGGACTGTTAGTGTACAGTGGCATGAAGAGAAAGCTGTCAACTGTCTTCATGCTGAATGAATTGTTCGCAGCATGGAATTAAAGACTTTATTTGTAACCAATGTTTGAATCAATAAAGACATTTGTTACACTGGTGTCAGAAGTGGGATTTTTATGCCAAGATGGAGGAAGGAGATGATGAAAACTTTGCTGACTGAAATGAAATAGTTGGACACAAAGCTGCAGAGGAGAAAATACATAAAATGAAAACCAGAATGGAAAATGTAGTGGAGAAAATATGGAATTGAATTAAATAATGTCTGTAAGTTGCATGAAGAGAACCTAGAGATGGATTACTGACCAAAATCGATGAACAACTGGTCAGCATGGCAAAAAATGTGGAAGAGCTTGGTAGAAAGATGAAAAAATTTGACTAACATGTTAACTAACACCCTGGAGCAGATCGAAGAGTGCATTGATGCCCTGGAAGATCTTGGGGAACACTTGAACGTCCTGGAGGGAAAAGTCGACAGCGGTGCTAAGGAACTAAACACCTTGGTGGAAAAGATGCTCGACAGAAGGTTGAAAGACTTGAAGGTCGAGATGCCAGGACATAACACAACTGTGCGCAACAAATCATACTAGTACGACAGAATGTCAACATTCGAAGTCTTCTGCCGACGATTTGCTGGCATTGCCATCCATTACCAATGATCAACAGAAGAGGAAATTGCACAGCTGATAGCAAGCCTCCAGCAGCAACAACAACCAGGTGAGATGACGCAGGAGTTTGCTCTAGCCATCAAACAGCTGGTGAACTTTTTCACCTAGATACATGTCCCAGGAAGCTGCTTACTCCTTTGTCAACGAGACCCATGATGCAGAGATACGACAGCAGCTAAAGCTCAGTGACTATAAGACAATCAACAAGGCATTAATGGTAGCAGATAGAATGGAGGCAGCCAAGACAGCTGTGCCCACTGTGAAGGCCAGGAGTATTTGCTGTGACAGGGAGGGAGAAGCAACTCAGAGACGGAGCCAGGTCAGCTAGTGAAGGACTGTCCACTCCAAATGATAAGCAGGTGGAAAGTGAAATAAAGACCAGTATGATGAGAGACAAACTGGCGGTGATCTTCATCACTCCCTCAAGTGAATGATAGCCTCAATGCAGACAGCAGACACAGGTGCAGAGGTGTTGGGTGACATCTTGCCTATGGAGAAGGAGGCCCTGCTGGAGTTGATATTGGGTCAATGCACTAAGCCTGTGTTCATTCTCAGGAGCCACTAGGCAATGTTGCTGAAGGGTTTTGCGACTCAGCCAAGATGCGGTATTGCTCTGGAGTCCAAATGAACCTCTGGAGATTGGCCTTGCCCATAAGATAAATGAGATCTGCAAAGTTTCCTCATCTCCTCGTTAGAGGTTTCTTCAACATTGCAAAACCTCTCGCTCATCTGTCAGAAGAGCATCAGATTTATATGTGATTAGAAGAGGCAGAGAGTATGTTCCAGGTGCTGAGGTCAGCAGTGCTCCTATTTTGGGATTTCCACAACCTGGTGGTGGTTTTATTTTGGACACAGATGGCAGCGACACAGGCATTGGTGGTGCTCTATTGCAGGTCCAGGATGACCAGGAGCAGATAATAGCCTATTACAGAAAGATGCTCTCCAAAGTAGAAAAGAACTACTGTGTTACCCGGCAAGAGCTCCTGGCAGTAGTAAAGGTGCAGGAGCACATCCAAATTATATATATGGTCCCCCATTCCACCCGAGGACTATACTCTACTGACTGTTAAGTTTTGAGAACCTAGAGGACCAGATAGACCATCGGATCCAGAAGCTAGAAGAGTACAATTTTATATCACAACATTGAAAACTAAGGAACCACTCCAATGTGGATGCCGTCCAGATGATCCTTCCAGAGGAGTGGGACCACTGCATTAAGGCTGAAGAGAAGGAGTGTGCAGTAGCTGTCTGTGTTATTTCAGCAGTGTTTGCATCTAGATGGCACAGTGCAGGACTGAGCAGATGCTGTCTTGGGGCCACTTTTGGGGGAAATGGAGGCACTGATATTGAGCTGGGAGGACATTGTAACCAGGAGTAGTATGTACAAATCCTACTGTGCCCATCGGTCAAGGAAGGGGTACTGTTTAGAGTAAGGGAGTCACCTGATGGGAGAACACAGAGAATCTAATCCTCCCTCAGAGTAAGATCGTGAAGCCTGGAAGAAGTACATGTGGGACTTTGGTAGGACATTTGGAAGCCAATCAAACCATCGACAAGCTCCAACAATGGTACTGATGAATGAAACTGTGGGTAGGTGCTGAAAGGTGGCAATTACTGCGTCACATACAGCAGCACCCTTAGCCATCGACATAGCTGGGCCATTCCTCTGTCAGACAGGGACAACAGGCATCTGTTGCTCACTATGGATGGATTACTTTGCCAATTGGCTGGAGGTATATGACTTCCCTAGTCAGAGGCCAAGGTCATTGTGAACTGCCTCGTGGAAGAACTGTTTTTTTCACTAGGTACCAATGGAGCTACTCAGTGATCAGGACACCGGCTTTGAGTTCAACCTCATGAAGGAAACCTGAAGCAGCTTGGAGTGCACAAGATGTGCACACCTCTTCACTCACAGTCAAAAATAAATATTTTGTTTCATATCAATGCTGTCAATTGCCAGGATCATACCAGCACCATCGGTGTGCCAGAATTTCGTCCTGCAGGAGTTCTTTATCATGCCAGTAAATGTACTGACTTGGGGTGTTGCTTTCAGGCACATTTAAAAATCCATCAGTGTGACTGGCTTGAACCCGTAACCTTGAGTTCAGTAGGTCAGTGCCTAACCAACTGACCTACTCAGACTGACACCCACAATCAGATGGCATGGTTAAGCATTGCGTCAAGAACATTTGAGAAAGGCTGTAGCCAATCACTAGGGAGACCAGGATGCCATTTTTCTTGTTAGCCTACTGCTTTTTGGCAGAACAGTCAGCAGTCAACTTTGTAGAGAAATTCGATTTCATGGCATGCATGAGGTGGCCCATCAGAATATACAGGTAGTGAGCAATCGAATGAACCCTCATTAGGCAAACAACCAAGGTTCGCAGGGCTATATCGCCCTATCCAAACCAAAGGACAGTACCCCAAATTTCAACAACCATGGTAAGAGGTGTTCATTTTGGTGAAGAGGATAACCGATGTCATTTACTATATCCAAGGGAAGAAAGTGATAGTACATTTGGATTGTCTATCATGTTACAATGGTGCTGGGGATGGAGCAGTGTGACACTTATTTATGAAAAGACATTAAAGTAAATGGATCTTGGGTAGAAAAAATGTTAATCACATCAGATGTTTAAAATAATTTGTCTATTATGTATTATATTTTAAGCTGCACATATAACCTCCATAAAACAAATAGGCGCTCTCTGAATATAAGGTGGCTTTGAAATTCCACTCTGTGTGTCATTGCGAGAAATAATAAATAGTGATTTAATACTTCCAAAAATTGTACCAGGTGTTGTAGATGTATATGTACAAACTAGAATTATTTTTGATGAGTTGATTAATTACACTAAGCAACACTTATTTGGGATTTTTGCCGGAACATGTTTCGAAGGACTAGTTTCCTTCATTTTCAACTGGACATTGAAATCGATGTCCAGTTGAAAATTAAGGAAACTAGTCCTTCGAAACGTGCTCCAACAAAACTCTCAAGTAAGTGTTGTTTAGTATAGTTAATCGACTTGTCAAATAAATGAATATAACAACACTGTTTACAAACTTCCACAAAAAGAAAACTGTAGAATTAATTTATTACTCAACTTAAAAATAATATACCAGAACTTACAGGGACATGCTTCAGACACACACACACACACACACACACAAAAAGCAATGAATCAACTACAAATCCTGACAGTTTGGCAGGGAGGGGCGACTTCAATATTTTGATTCGATGTCAACACTACTCTCTTATTTTTTTTATGTTTTGTTTTTTATAGTGTTTAACACTCGCTTTTACTACAAACGGCACTACAGGTGATAATATTGATGATACATGGAACGAAGATGGAGCACAGATGAAATGTAATGGTGGGGAACCTGGGGAAAACCCACCCCTGTGTCACTTTGTTCACCACAGGAGGTTGCATGGGATCAAACCCCAGCCGTCTAAGCACTCAGCCATGATGCAACGTCAACCCTCCTCCCCAACTTTAAGAACACACTCTTGAGTTTCGATGGTTTTGTGATTATCTTAATAAAAGCTCTACTTGATGCTAAGATAAAGTTTGTATGAACATTTTTTCTTTGTTTTTGTTATCTTCAGTTGCCCCCCCCCTCCCAGGATAGGTTAAAAGACTGAGGCAGGACAGTACATCTCTTTTTCCCCTTTTTATTGGAGTAGCCCAACCTATACTTCCATTTAACTTAACTTCTTTTTACAGAGAATATGGAGTATAGGCTAGCACACACTTCCCTCGCCCACAAGTCAAGCCACACACCCCTTTCTCTTTTTTTGGTTGGGGGAGGGGGATGGCAACAAAAAAAAATAAATAAAAAGAAGAAGAAAAAGGGCTGAGATAGGTTATTATACACTTTCCTTGGAGCTATGCTGAGTCACACTTATTTATGCTCAACTCCACTTAATATAGTTGGCAAACATTATCATTCATCCTCCTCTTCAGCAGTTTGGTGCCTGATGCTCCTTTTCTACTTCCTGATGTTTCCCATCCTGTTGCCATCTGGGATTGGGGATGCAAAGTTTTAACACTTTAGTGGGAGGATTTCAAAATTTATTATATAACTTCTGTTTTTTATCATTTGTATTTTCTTCCAGATGACCAATTCTATTGATGCTAGTGGTTTTAACAATTTTATATTTTACCCAATGTTGTGATTTTCTGCCTAAAAATGGTGTGACACAGAAGATTTTTCATTTGCTTTAGTTTTAGGCTTCTCTGGTGTTCCTTCAATCTGATTTCCAAGTTTCTCTTTGTTTTGCCAATGTAATATTTCTCAACTAATTGTTGGTCCCGTGTCATAGATATACAGCAAGTAAAAGAACCACAAACCAGATAAAAATATGTCTGACCAAATTAAGTGATCTTTCATGCCCAACATAGAATGGGACAGGAGAACCACAGCAATTAAAGAGCATCCATAAATAAAACTCCATTCCATTTCACAACTAATCTGGTGCTCTGAATTATATTTGTAAAATCCTTAGCATGGCTTCCTTCGGAAGGGAAGTAAAGCCGTTGGTCCCGTGTCGTAGATTTATGGCACGTAAAAGAACCTCAAGCCTGATAGAGAGGCCTCTGAGCAAAATTAAGCGGTCTTTCACGCCCAATATAGAATGGGGCGCTGAGAACCACAGTAGTTAAAGAGCGTCCATAAATAACACGCCATTTACATTTTTTTTTATATTTGTAAGAAGTTTGTTTAGAATGTTCTTCAAGATGAATTTGTTTTGTGGAGCAAGTATTATGTTGAATTTGTTGAAGATTCACTCAAATTTTCCTAAAGGTCCAAGGGTGGTAGGTGAATCTTTTGTGTTTGATAGTGGTGTTAATGTTGTAGTTGGCACTGTCAAAGGCAAACTCAAAATACAAAAGATTCTCCTACCACCCTTGACCTTTAGAACATTTGAGCAAATCTATAACAAATTTAACATAAGACTCGCTCCACAAAACAAATTCAGTTTGAAGAACATTTTAAACAAATCTCTTATATAATACAGAGCTTATTAAAATCTGGAATATGCCAGATTAGGTAAGAAGTTTGGCAAAATAAGGAGAAACTTGGAAATCAGATTAAAGGAACACCAGAGAAACATAAAACTAAAGCAAATAGAAAAGTCTTCAGTGTCACACCATTTTTAGACTGAAGACTACCACATTAGGCAAAATATGAAATTATTAAAATCACAAGCATCACCAATTGAACATCTGGGAGAAAATACACATAATACAGTGATTAAGTAATACATTTTGAAATTCTGCCACTAAATGAAGTGTTAAAACTTTCCATCCCCAACACCAGATGGCAACAGGATTGGAAACAACAGGAAGAGGAGGAAGCAGAAAAGGAGCTTCGGTCACCAAACTGCTGAATTGGAGTATGAATGATATTGAAAACCTTTTTCAACTATATTAAATGGAGGTGAGTGTAAACAAGTGTGGCTGCCATAATTCCAAGATGATGAATATTTCAATATTAATAGTGCTTCTGTTTTTATGTTTATGTACTTTCCTTCTACTTAGGTTAAAGGCTGAGGTAGTCCAGCAGACACTTTCCTTTCTCTCATAGAGGTATGCCAAAAGACTGAGATAGGTTAGTATGCACTTTTGATTTACAGAACACAGGTTGAGGCAGGATAGCCTGTGTGCTTTCTGCTAAAAAAAAAAAAAAAAAGGGGGAAGGCTGAAACAGATTAGCCTGCATTCTTTGGCCCATAAGAGATGGGCTGAAATAGGCTAAAAAGGCTGTGATAGGCTAGCACCTTGTGGCAGATAGGCTAGTCTTTTTTATGGCAGATAGGCTATGGGAGATAGGCTAAAAAAAGGCTGTGATAGGCTAGCATCTTGTGGCAGATAGGCTTTAGCCTATGGGAGATAGGCTAAAAAAGGCTGTGATAGGCTAGTCTTTTATGGCAGGTAGGCTGAGGCTGCTCTTTGGCCTATGGGAGATGGGCTGAAATAGGCTAGCCTGCATTCTTCTGCCTACTGGGGATAGGCCAGCCTGCACCCTTTCTTTCTCTCATAGAACATAAGTTGAAAAGACTAAGATAGACTTCCTCTCATTATAGGCTGGACTGCACTCTATTATAGGTGACACTTTCCTTTATTTTGGGGGGGGGATTCTACAGGTAGTGAAGGATTTAAAGGTAGGAGGGTGTTCAATAAGTCCTTAGACAAAGATAGAAAAGCAAATTATATTTGTTAGATTTTTGTTTTATTTTTCAACATCTCTTTTTAACTTGGATAATTTAGGCCATTCAAAACATAGACCTCAAAAAAAAAAAGAAGGCATCTGTTTGAAGGATGACCTCATTAGACATGAATCTTTTTCAAGTGGCCAAATCTGGTAAATACAGTGGATGATGTAATTCACACTGGAGTAGTGTGTGTCTGGGAAATATTGAATGTCTGGTCACCCAGCTCTTGGTTATGTAACATTTTCCACACTTATGTACTTCACATGCATGGACAGCTACATTTTAACCCCTCAGAACCAGAATATTTATCAGCTTCCAGCACATTCCTGAAACAAAAAAAAATCTGATGTGTACCATTCACATGACTTTCTCCATATCCCTGCAACAAATAATTCTTAAAAAGCTTATACTTCTATTTACTTTATGCTACAAATTAGCAGAAATAGTCTTATTACTCGCATCCTTGTAATTAGAAGCGAAATAAGGGACAACGGTAGCTGGTTGCTATGTCAATGAAGTTCCTTTGTTTACATGGATAGGAGTTTACAAGTTCCAGTATGAGAAAAGTATACGTTTTTCATAGCAGAAACCAAAAATAAGGAATGTCACAAAAACGAACTCCACGAAAAAAATGTATATAACATAAATTGTGTGTTTTAATGTGCTCTACATTTTTTGTGTAGTAAGTTTTTTTCCATCTCTTACGGTTTAGCAGTTATTCAAAATTTAGTAAAATTCATCCAGAATAAACTACTCTTCAGAGGCTATTCCCAGAAAATTCAAGATATACATTTCATTTGTCAGGTAAATATGTTTAATATCCGAAATATTAATCAAAATCGTTAAGAGCCATTTTTGAGAAAATCAAAATTTTTGAAAAAAGTTCCATGTAAAGGGTAGTTTGGGGTGGGGGGATTTTTCTCAAAATCTTCGTGTCGCATCCCTGGAAGATACTAAACTTAAATACCAAGTTTGGTATTTTACCGACTTTTCGTTTTTGAGTTATCGTGTTCACAGACACACGGACCTTTTTGTGAAAATGCTTTTTTTGGATATTGGGGACCCTAAAACATATATTTCCGGTGAAATCTCAGTATCGAATTTTTGGTGGAGTGCAATACTTTCTCTATACACTATATACATAGTGCGTATGGAGAAAGTAAAATCTTACCATTATTTTATTTCCCTAAAATATCTCTACATCATTTTAATTGAAATAGTAAATTTTTTTTAAAGCTCTCAAAATTAGAACATACTCAAGGTAGGTATCCAAAGGGTTTTATTCTTACCAAACACAAGAATAATTAGACAAATCTGATGTTCCACCCACATGACTTTCTCTACCTGTTCCCAAAACATTATTCTTACAAAATATTTTTTTTTAATCTACATCATGCTAATCAGTTGTATTACTACTATGTTCCATGTTAGTAGAAGAGAACTAATGGAATACATAGCCAATCTTTTAAATGCTGGCTGCTAAGTGAAACAACTGAAATTAAATTCTCTTCTTGGCCAGGAATAAAACAAGAGAGATAAGAAATGAAAAATGACTTCCCATTAGAGAAAAAATTTAAGCAGTTTAACACTGAAACCAATAAAATATCTTGGAAATGGTTAACTTCACATAAATTGTGAAGTGGGGGAATTGAAGTCTTTGTGTTGCATTTTTTGAAGATACTAAACTTAGCTACCCAGTTTGGCATTTTACTGGCTTTTAGTTGAAAAAAAGGTCCATATGTGTTTGTAAACATAATGACTCAAAACAAAAAGTTGGTAAAATATCAAACTTGATACTTAAGTTCATTATCTTTCAAGGATGCAACATGAAGATTTTAAGAAAAATGCCCCCACTCCAAACTAGCATTACATGGGAAAAAATTTGAATTTCCTAAAAATAGCTCTAATGATTTTGATTAAAATATTATATGTTAAAATGTGCATCTTAATTTCCTGGGCATATTCTCTGAAGGCCTCTTTATTGTGGATGACCTTTGTATAACTGGTAAACTGTAAGAGATGGACAAAGCCTTACTACACAAAAAATGTAGAGGTTTTTAGAACACACTTTTTCTCCGAGTTGTGCATTCCTTGTAATTAGTTTCAGTTTTAAAATGCTACGTTTCTCATACAGGAATTTGTCAACTCCCGGCCATGCAAAAGAATGAATTTCAATCACATAGCAACCAGCTTTTAAAAGATTTGACTATCACTTTAGCCTAGTGTATTCCCTTATTTCTCTCCTACTTATAAGAAACTAAGCGATTAACACCATTTCTACTGATGTTTATCTTGTCTAGCATTTAGTTAATAGAAGCTTTTTAAGAATAATTTGTTACAGAGATGTAAGAGAGTCATGTGAATGGAACACATCAAATTTTTTTATCTAATAGCCAAATATTCCTCATAGCTATTTCTTCTAATCTCAACCCCAACTCCCTATACCAACTCTCTCTTCCTATTATAACTTTCTGAAACTTCAAGAATTCTTTTACAATATTATTCTCATCTACATTTATACATCTATGTCAGTGCTTCAAAACTCTTTCTGCTTACCTTTGCCCCCTACCTTTCCTAACTCTGTTAGTTCTATGGCGCTTGGTGAGCTCTTTGGTAAACCCTAAACTTTCGTGCAAAATATTCTATGAAGTACATCAATCTTTAGCCATGCCTTGTGTCACTCCCTAGGTTTCTATTCCACAAAGCATCTTTGTCTTGACTACTGCTTCATAAAGTCTTTCCAAAAATAGAGAGAGATATCTGGATTCATGTGCTAAGCAGGGAAGGGAAGGATGAGCTTGGGCAAGAATAGGTGTGTTAAAACACATTGACAATTTATGCTTAATGTGTGAGGAAAATGCTGAAGGACTGCATTGTGTTCTTAAGCGCAAGAAAATAGAGGTATGGAGCAGAGAATTGAGATGTCATAAATAGGATAAACTATGGATAGAGGAATTAGCAAAAAGAATGTTTTAAAATAACAAGGAATATTTAAAAAATGATCCACTCCATGAAAAAAATGTGTATAACATAAATTGTGTGATTTAATGAGTTCTACAGTTTCTGTTATGCAAGTTTGTCTATATCTTACAGTTTGGTAGTTGTGCAAAATTCCATAAAATTCATCCAGAACAAAATAGTCTTCAGAGGCTATTCCCAGAAAATTCAAGATGTACATTTTATTTGTCATGTAAACATCTTTAATATAAAATATTTTAATCAAAATCGTTAAAAGCCATTTTTGAGAAAATCAAAATCTTCAAAAATTGTACTCTGTAAAGGGTAGTTGGGGGTGGGGGATTTTCTTGAAAATCTCAATGTCGCAGTCTTGGAAGATACGGGACTTAAATACCAAGTTTGGTATATTTAACATAGTTTTTCTAAAAATGCTTTTTTTTTTGGGGTTTCAGGGAGTCCCAAAACATCTATTTCCGGTGAAATCTCGGTATCAAATTTTTGGGTGCATTACAATACCTACTCTATAGACTATGTACATAGTACATGTAGAGAAAGTAGCATAAAAATGTTTCTTGCAAGATTTTTTTTTGTTTCACTTGTATCAATGGTCACATCTGGGGCTTTGGCTTGTGAAACTCTAGGTTCAGAACATTAGGTTAATAAACTATATACAGGGTTACTACAAAAGAAGGACAACTTCAACTGCCTGTAAAACAAAAACTATTAAGAGATAGCAACCTAATTATTTTGGAGGTATGTTGAGAAACTCTCAAAGTTTCATTTGTTACTATTGGTAACGCTGTAGTGTTTTGTTTGTTGTTGCAGAAGCTAAAATGGTGGAAAATCCTGTGGAAAAGGCATATTGCGTGTTGGAATTTGCTAGAACGCAATCAGCAACTGTTGTCCAACACATTTTAGAACACGTTACCACAAAAATGAAATGATGCGCTCACAAAAACCAGCATCGTCTTCATCATGTCGCAACATGTCGATGCAAAAGTCACGCCGTATGACCTTATCTTCTTCACTCAGAAACTGCAACATCTGTAATCTGTAAGGCATCATGTGCAGTCGCTTCCGCAAGATTTTCCATACAGTTTGCTGTGGAATTTGTAATTGCATGCTTGCCCTAGATGTCGATTTCTGTGGGCTTCTTATGTAGGCAGAACGAACACGTTCAACGTTTTCTTCCGAAACTCTTGGTCTTCCCGAGCTCTTCCCTTTGCACAAACATCCCGCTGTCTCGAATTTTCTATACCAGTCGTAGATTGACTGTCTAGTCGGTGGCGTTTTGTGGTAACGTGTTCTAAAATGTCGGACAACAGTTGCTGATTGCGTTCTAGCAAATTCCAACACGCAATATGCCTTTTCCACAGGATTTTCCGCCATTTCAGCTTCTGCAACAACAAACAAAACACTACAGCATTACCAATAGTAACAAATGAAACTTTGAGAGTTTCTCAACATGCCTCCAAAATAATTAGGTTGCTATCTCTAATAGTTTTTGTTTTACAGACAGTTGAAGTTGTCTATTTCTTTTGTAGTAACCCTGTATTACTAAACACACACACACATTTACTCTGACATTCATACTTCCAGACTCCATGGGGGATAGGGAATAATTCTGATTAAAGAAACATTCCCCACCCCAGCTGGGAATCGAACCCAGGATCTGTGGGTGAGAAGTCAGCTCGCTGACCTCTCGACCACGGAGGCAGTTGCAAGATTTTGTTTAAAAAAGCATAACAAAGGGAACTGTTGTATTTCTTAGTAAGTGAGGGATGGTGCTGTCCAAGACTAGGGTTCCCCAGGTGTATATAAGCACTTTCATGCTGAGGCATCATTGAGGTTTAAAGTCAACCAATAAGGAGCTATGAATTTCTAGCACAAAGAAAAGTCTCCAATTACCGAAATGTATAGCCATGACTATGTTTAGGGCATCACAAATATACGGGGGGCTTCAATAAAGCCTTAGAAAAGGATAGAAAACAAATTATTTTTGGTAGATTTTTTTATTTTCCAACATAATCTCCTTTCAGTTTGATACACTTTTCCCAGCATTTCTCCAACTGTTTTAAGTCTTCCAAAAAGTAAGATTTTGGAAGGTCCTCAAAATAGGCATATGTTTGAGAGATGACCTCTTTGTTAGATATGAATCATTTTCTGTCAAGCCAATTTTTCAAGTTTGGAAATAAAAAGAAGTCACTGGGGCCCAAATGTGGTGGATGTTGTACTAAATCAAATGTTAATTCTGCCATAAACACAACAGGTGTGCACCCTTGCATTGTCTTGATGGAAGAGAATCTTTTTCTTTGCCAATTTTGTTTCATTTCTCATTCAACCGGTGAAATAACTATGCATAATGCTCGCCATTTATTGTTCTGCCTTTCTGCAAATAGTCAATGTAGATGATTCTGTGAACATCCCAAAAAACAGGCCATCACTTTGTAGATTTTTGCACCTTTGCTTTCTTCGGAGTCGGTTCACCCTTAAAAGCCCACTATTTCAACTGTATTTTTGTCTCTGTAAGTGTAGTGTAACCATGTTTCATCCACAGTCATTTATCGACACAGAACTCGTCAGAATTGCAACAAAAAAATGCCAAACCAGCTTCCGAATTGATCACACGATTGCATTTATTCTCCATTGAGAACAAATGAGGCACCCATCTTGCAGAGACCTTTTCCAGACCTAATTCTTGGTGAAAAATTGAGAACACTGTACCTTGTGATATGTCTGTGGCCTCTACTATTTTGTAAACTTTGATTCGTCTATCACTTAAAACCATATCCTGGATTTTGTCAATCATTTAGGAGGAAGTCACTTCCACTGGACATCCAGAATGATGTTTATCATTTCTAGATGTACGGCCATGTTTAAATTCATTTATCCAATTGTAAATTGTTGCAAATGCAGGAGCAGATGTGCTATGAACTTTACTCAACTCTGCTTTTATCTCTATTTAAGCCTTTTAAATAGTGTTTAACCACTGCATGAAACTCATTTTTTTCATCTTTCTGAATAAGCAAAGATTGTTGATTCAATCGTTTATGGCAACGACACCACATGAAGGATATAGCTGAAACTTTAATTTTCATCTAGTAATAGACAACGGTTACTAAATATAAACTTTTTTTCGATGCTGCAAGTACAGTTTCTTGGATTTCTAAGGACTTATTGAACTCCCTTGTATGTTATAAATAGGGTTTTTGGACATGAAGCTTCACTTTCTGTCAAGCAGCATTCAGATGAACTTGCTACTCAGTGTCCTCAAAAATATAACAAGATATTTATCAAATGCAAGCAGGGCAACAGCGAATATATACTATGTGTAAGGAAAGTAAACAATGGAAACTATATGTGCACAAATATGTATGTATTTCTGAGTATATAGGAAAAGATAGTGAACTTTGATATCAAAGCATATAAACAAACTTAGTAAAATTGAGACATACAGTTTGTTATAGTAAAAATATGATGTGTTCAATCACACGACTTTCCCCACCTCTCTGACAAATTATTCTTAAAAAGCTTATTCTTCTATCTGGTTCAAGTTAATCGACATAAACATTAGCAGGAATGGTCTTATTATTTATTTGGTTCTATTAATTCCTTATAAATGGAAAGGAAATAAGCTAAGCCAACAGTCAAACCCTTTAAAAATGGAATGCTATGTGATTGAAATTCAGTTCTGTTTGCATTGCAGGAGTTGACAAATTCCTGCATGAGAAAAGTATTTTAAAATTTAAACTAATAACAAGGAAATGGTTAACTCCACAAAAAAATTGTACATAACACATATCAAGTTTATAACGACCTTTAATTTTACTTTCTCTAGCACATATCTTCAGCAAACATAATAGTAGAGAAGGTATTGCATTCCACCCAAAAATTTGATACTTAGATTTCATTGGAAAAATGTGTTTTTAGACCCTCCGAACCAAAAAAATTGGAAAAAGATCAGTGTATGTGTGTGTGTGTACAATATAACCCCCCCCCCAAAAAGTCTGTTGGTATTTAAATGTAGTATCTCCTGAGGATTCAACATAAAGATGCTCAAGAAATTCCCCTCCATCGCAAACTACCCTTTACATGGAAAAAATTTCAAAAACTTTGACTTTGTCGAAAATTACTAACAATTTTATTTAAAATACTGTATATTTGATATTTATGAAAAATAAAATGTATATCCTGAATTTTTTGGGAATAGTCTCTGAAAACCTCTTTTATTCTGGATGAATTTTGCAAAGCAGATAAACCTTAAGAGACAGAAAAAAACTTAAATTATGTGTTTTAACAAGATCTACATCTATGTCATATAAGTTTTTGTTGAGAGTTGACCGAATTCAAGATATTCCTTGTTATTGGATTCAATTTTAAACTATGTTAGTCTTCTCAAACAGGAAATAACCTTTTGTTCCATCTCTTTCTATGCAAGTCATGCGTAGAAAAGCAAACTTCTATTGTTTCACGTAGCAACCAGATTGCCGAATCCTAGTGTATTCCTCTATTTCCCTTCTACTTATAAAGAGCACAAAATAAGACCAACTCTGCTTAAGAACAATCGTTTTTAAAGTAATGTATATGTAGAACAGGTAGAGAGAGACATGTGAATGGAACATGTCAGATTTTTTGTGTAGTAGATCTACTTTTTTTGTAACAGAGTCTATTCCTAGAAAATTCAAGATATACATTTTATTTGTCATATAAATATTTTTAATATACAGTATTTAAATATAAATTGTTAAGTCATTTTTGAGACAGTCAAAATTTTCAAAACTTTTTCCATGTAAACGGTAGTTTGGGGTGTGGAGATTTTCTTGAAAATCTTTGTGTCACATCTTTGGAAAATGCTGAACTTAAATATCAAGTTTGGTATTTAACCAACTTTTCATTTTTGATAATTGTGTTCAGACACATGGACCTTTTTCTAAAAATGCTTTTTTGGATACAGTGGACCCTAAAATATGTATCTCCAGTGAAATCTCGGCATCAAATTTTTGGGTGCAATGTAATATCTTCTCTACCTATGTACTAAGTAGAGAAGGTAAAAAGAACATAGCTTAAAGTGGCTTCACCACATTGAAATGAAACTGATAGGATACAAAAGCAAAGTGGGAAAAAGTGTTCCTAGAACAGAATTTGAGGGTTCCAAATAATAAAAAGGAGAGTGATATGTAAATATGTGAAACCACTTTACAAGGGGAATAATTCACACAATGCTATTTGTATAAGTGCAGGAAGTTGGAGAAACCATGTTATTTTTCAGCAATAATCTCCCAACAAGTCTAATATGAGGGCAAATCAAAAAGTAATACACAATAATTTTTTTCTGCCTTGGTATTGCAGCTGGAATGTTACAACTTCACACAGATACCGTTTGAAGTTTTCACTGCACAGGTTATTTTTTGTTTCATGTGCACCTCTAGCGAGAGAAGCATGAACTATGCAAAAAAGGTGGCTCGCATGCTACTGTCATCCACATGTGAAGAGTAGAGAGGTTGGTTTGATATTTGTGGGCCAAAGGGCATAAACCAAGTGAAATTCATTGGGACATGTGTGGCGTGTAAGGGGATCATTTTGGACTATAGTAATGTCTTCAAGTTATGTGTATTCTTCAAGCGGCCATGCGAACCTTAGTGATTCGTCACACTCTGGGAGATCGGTATAACAGCTGTAACCCTGCAAAATATCAGAATGACCTGTGTGTGCCAGTGCAAACTTTATTGCAGCAGTTCAACATTTTATATTGTGCAGTGTTTGCATTGTTCACGACATGCTGACATTTTGTAAAGTTAGTGCTTGCTGGGTGTCTAAGAACCAGACAGATAACCACAAGGGCCAGCGAATGATGACAAGTCGTGACTTTCTGAAAGGAATCATCACTGGTGATGAGTCATAGGTATACCATACCTGCCCGAAATAAAGCAGGGAAGCATGGAATGGAAACATGTTGGTTCTCCAGTAAAGAAAACATTGAAAGTGACTCAATCTGCTAGGAAAGTGCTCGTGACAGTGTTCTGGGACATGCATGGTGTTTTATTGGTGGACTTTGCTGAACATGGAACCACTGTGAATGCTGCAACCAACATTAAAACCTTGTTGAATTTGCATTGTGCCCTTCATGACAAATGCTACAACATTGAAGCTGACAGTGTCAAACTTCTTCGCAACCCATGTTGCTGCTGCTGTTTGTCAGAAAATCATCAAATTTGGTTGTGAAGTGCTCCAGCATTCACCACACAGTCTGCACCTTGCACCATTGTCTTTCATCTGTTTGGTCCCATGAAGAAATTCCTGGCCAGAGCCTTGCGACAGATGCAGAAGTGGAATCAGCAGCCTGCAGATGGCTATACTCCAGGGAAACGGACTTCCGAACAGGGCATTTTGTAACCGGTATCAGAACAAGACAAATGTATTGAGAAAGTTGGTGACTATGTCAAAAAGTAGGTAAAAATTTTAAGTTCATCTGTGATTTCTTTTGTTTTCAACTATTAAATGCTTTTGTAAAAAAAATTATTGTGCATTACTTTTCTATCTGCCCTCGTACAATATACTACATACCTATTTCCTTCCTGGACCACGTTCTCCACAGTTAGCTGGTAGACGATGAGAAACTATCCTGAGATCTGTGATGAGAACTCCAGCAGTAATGAGGTCAACCCCTCACTGGGCATGATGACCAAAGCGCTCATGAGGCACTCACAAGAACAACTCTACCTCACAGTTTAGCAACTAAGAAAACAGAGCAGGAAAACAAATGAGAAGCAAATCTGCTTATAATGCTATAGTACACATGCAGAACCAAAACAAAAATATTTAATTACTAGAGACCAGATTATATGCAACATCAAATAATAAAAACAATGTAATGATCAGTTTTGAATTAATACAAAAGCCGTGTGTAGGACAGGAGTTGGATAGGTAGAGCCAGACTGAAAAATTCAATGCCAGTCTCTAGCTGCTTGCTCTACCACTAAGCTACCATGGCGCAGCATGCTGGCATGGCACTTAATTTCCCAATTGACTTGCATGTTTCCCAGTAACCCACAAGGTGATCTCAAATTATTTTGATGACATACCCAAATGTTAAATATTTTTTAATCCATTATTTGGGATAAATATACTGTAAGAAATTACAATTATAAGGGGTAAATGGGAAGATTCACTATAAAAACCTTCTAGATCAATCCTATCAGTAATTCTTTGAATGCTTATTGGATTTCTTTTTCATCTCGAACTCAAACTTTCAACGTATCAATTTTGTCATAGAAGAAAGGAGACCCTTTAAAGGCTTGCTTCTATAATTTTAAGACTTAAAGGTACCGATCTAAACAAAATTATGTGGTGAACTAAAGGGAAGGGCTGCTCACCAATAAGCACTGATCAGCTTGGTGAGTAATTGACCTGAACTGATATTTCTTCCTTTCCACATATCACATCCCCTCTTTTACCTTTCTTATCCAGTCTTGCTTGACTCAACTCTTGTTTTCTTCGACCCTGATGGTATTAGAGTATTTGAGGCTTAGTGGATCCTATCCATACCTTTCTTTTCTTAGGTGACGTAACTGCCATTTATGGCGCCTAATTTTAAACGGTTACAAAAAGTTGAATAAAAACATTCTAGATATTTTATTATAATTAAAGGTTAAACAGCGGTACACAAGAAATAAATCATCTTTCCTAAAAATTTTAAATTCAATTTAACATGTTAACATAATCAAAAATTGCTGTGACCTTACACCAAAATGTAGAAAAGTAAGCTAATTTTAAGCTAAGTTGTGTGAAGGGCAGATGTATTCACTGCTCTATGTTTGACTGAAAATCTCACTCTGATTCCAAATGCCTATAATGGAGCAGCAAGGTAAGTTTTGTTGAATTCCACGTACAATGGGCTAGCCAAGCTAAATGTTGCCTTAACAACAGTTTTAAGTAGACACAAGTAGAAGTTCAGTCACAGGTAGAAGTTTTGTATGGCTTTCAGAGAAATAGGTGATCAAGCTCATGGACTATCACATATTGTTCCTATATCCAAAAAATAAATGCAAATTATTAGGTTGTTCTCATATATGTATAAATAATACATTTTACTATTTGCCTTGCCAAATATGTATTTTATATGAGGGTCACCAGATAAGTATTGAGACATGGAATATTAGCCACCCTTGGGGAAAGCATTGTTGCTGTATCAAAATAGCAGATTCCTTGGTAATCCTTGGTAGCATTTCTATGTTTAAAGTCTGGAAAGCGTGTGAAAGTGCAATGAAGATTCAGAGAGCATTTTCATGCAATGATCTTGTACAACTTCAAGAAATGCAGTGGCTTAAATGAAATGCAGTCAGTTGAGAATTTGGGGGGGGGGGTATTCTCTCTCATGTGCCACTGTGTTCCACTGGTTTTGAAAATTCAAGAAGGAGGTGATCATTTCTTAAAGATGAAGAGAAGAGTGGTAGGCAAACAGTAGTGACTGAGAAAAACATCAGCACTGTGGAAGCACTAATTAGGAAATATCAAAGTGTAACCTACAAGAATTTTGACCTGGCATTAGCAATTAGTTTGCAGTGTGTTTTAACCATCCTTATGAACACCTTTATGTAAAAGAAATTTCTTCAAGATAGGTTCCCCAAAAATGAAATAGCATTTTATTTATGGATGCTCTTTAACTGTTATGATTCTCAGCATCCCATTCTGTACTAGTTTTGCTCTGAGGTCTCTTTATCAGGCTTGAGGTTATTTTACAAGCCGTAAATCTATGAGATGGGACCAAGGGTTTTACTTCCCTGAAAAAAATCCATCATCCCCCGCCGAGTTTGAACCTGCAACTTTGGGTATATGAAGTTAGCATGATAACCATTAGGGAGACTGATGTACCTTGAATCACTTTTTAAAAAATCTAATAGTGATAGCACATTTTAACTGATTTATTTAAAGAAACAGACCTCACTCATCAAGAGTATAATGTAATGTTATAACATATAAGTTTGAAGTATAATATATTTTTTCTGGTGATTGTACATAGCTTTTCAAAAATACTTGACACATGATCCAAGGTACAAGACCATCATATACCCTGGATCAATGGATAATACTGCATTATAAATGACAGTTTATAATGTTATATAGCGGCATTGCCTTTTAACATCACATTGTTACATACATTTGAATTATTGTGTAAGCTAAAACAGTTTTTTTTTTTTTTTGGTAGCTTAACGTCCTTTAACCTACAGTTGGTCATATCGGATGATGAATGAAATTGGTGAAATGATGCTCAAATGATCTCAGGGTCCATGGAGCTTAAAAGTTACCCAACATTCATCTTTTCAGGATAAGGGAAAACCCTTAAAGCAGTTTATTTCATGTTGTAGTTAGAAAAGTCTACGACTGCACTTTTACTCAAGCAAAGCCAGTTGATTCAACTGGTTTTGGAAGCTTAAGTAGCATGTCCTGTTCAACAACATCAAGTACATCTTCAGATTCAGATCTGAAATTCACACACATCTTGGGACATTATTTTTACAACAAAATGTTCAGCCACTCTTTTTTACTTTCTCCATGCATACTATGCACAAACTGTTCAGAAGAGGTATTGTATTCCACCTAAAAATTTGATACCAAGATTTCAGCGGAAATACGTGTTTTGGGTCCCCCTGAATCCAAAAAAAAAGTATTTTCAGAAAAAGGTCTGTGTGTGGATGTGGATAGCATAGCCCAAAAACAAAAAGACCCTTGAATACCAAACTTGGTATTTAAATTTGGTATCTTCCAAGGATGCGACACAAAGATTTTCAAGAAAATACCCCCACCCCCAACTACCCTTTACATTTTGATTTTCTTAAAAATGGCTCTAACGATTTTGATTAAAATATTGTATATTAAAGATATTTACTTGACAAATAAAATGTATATCTTGAATTTTCTGGCAATAGCCAATGAAGACTACTTTATTCTGGATCAATTTTACAAAATTTTGCATAACTGCTAAACCGTATGAGATGGACAAAAACTTACCACACAAAAAATGTAGAGCATATTAAAACACACAATTTATGTTGTATACATTTTTTTCGTGCAGTTCACAGTTTTTAGATATTCCTTGTTTTTGGTTTCAGCTTTGAAAAAGCTATACTTTTCCCATACAGGAAGTTGTCAACTTGTGTCCATATAAACAAAGGAACTTCAGTCACATAGCAACCAGCTTTTGACTATCACTTAAACCTTATTTTGCTTCTACTTATAGGGAATCAAGTAATAAGACTATTTCTACTAATTTTTACTCGATTAGCATGAACTAACTAGAAGCATGGGCTGTTTAACAATAATTTATTACAGAGATGTAGAGAAAGTCATGTGAATGGAACACATCATATTTTTTCTTTGTAAATTGGACCAATACATAATCTCCTTCTATAAATGTTGTTCTTTCGAACAGCAGTTCATCTTGTGCTTCAAACATTTCTTCATTTAGAAGCTCCATTAATGTATCATTATCCTCGTAACTTGCTCTCCTTCCGCAGGGCTATCTAGAATCAGTACTGCTGTTCAAGATTTATTCCTTAACAGCCTTATGTTTATCACGTTTTTGTTGGCCTGGGGATACTTTAACCTTAGGCTTGGAGCTTTTATTTTCCTTCTGTTTTCTGATTTCTTTCTTCTCAGGAGTGTCAGTTATATTCTGGTTTCCTTCCCTTCTTATTCTTCCTCTCAGTGGCTTTGTGAAATTGCTGAATTTGCTCAAAAAATGGAAATGGCGTGTTATTTATGGACACTCTTTAACTACTGTGGTTCTCAGCATCCCATTCTAAATTAGGCATGAAAGACTGCTTAATTTTGCTCAGAGGCCTCTCTATCAGACTTAAGGTTCTTTTATGTGCTGTAAATCTACGACATGGGACCAATGGCTTTATTTCCCTTCCAAAGGGAGGCCTTGCTAAGGATTTTTACACCTGAAAAAATCCATCATCCTCCGCCAGGTTTGAACCCACGACCTTGGGTTTATGAAGTTTGCATAGTAACTATTACACCTCGGAGGGCGACTTGAATTTGTTCAGGCATGATTGTTGGATTGCTTTTAATTGTTTTCCTGGGTGTGGCTGGATCCTATTGGTGTTGAGCTGCTGGATGATGTGTGAGTGTGCCAACAGTTGATGGTCCAGTTTGAGACAGTTCAGCTTTATCAGTCAACATCTGGTTACGACTCCCTGCACTGGGATGGCCTGGAACTGAGCTATCAGAAAATCACTGTCTGAAAATACACCTCTATCCAAGAGAAATTGAAGCCACTTAAGATGTTGCTTGCAATAAATGCTCGGGGGTATATTAACACCACAATCTCAGCAACGCAGTAAATATCAAATATTTTGTCTGGATTGTTTAAATGCCATGCATGAACAGCTTGATCATAATAAGCTTTAAGAGGGGAGTGCACAGAGACCTTCAGTGGCTGGAGCTTGTGTGATGCATGTGATACCCATTCTATGGCTTCCACTGAAAGGTGAGCTTCGTGATTATCAATCAGTAACAGAACACACTCATCTTTTGACATGTTTTATAAGGTGTTCTAGAAAGGTCAAAAAAAGAGAATCATTTGACCAGTCAGATGGGTTAGCTCCACTAATTGCTCCAGGAGGGGCCCCTTTGAACACAAACTCTTTAAAATGCACACGTGGGAAAATTAGCATTGGTGGTATATGGTTCCCAATTGTATTTATGTATGTATTAAGTGTTACCAGTTGGCCAGGTCTGCTGAGGTTGAACTGCCAAGTTGTTTCATGCCTTTTGGTCCCACTATTTTTGGTGGAGTTTGAACAGTGATAAGGCAGGTTTCATCGTGGTTCCAAATTCTTTCTGGAGGAAACGGGCCAAAACCTCCATGCACATTTTGAGGATTGTAAGAACTCACCAATATTGAATTTATTGAAGCTCATAGAAGAGACAAATTAGTAGCTTCGGGCTTCCGAATAGATTCTTAGCATACTGTTTCATGAAGAATCTCATCCATTCTTTACCAGCAATTTTCTCTTCATCCCATTTTTTGGGATATTTTTACTTTCTCTATATGTACTATGTACATAGTGTATAGAGAAGGTATTGTATTGCACCAAAAAATTCCATATCAAGATTTCATGTTTTGAGACCACCTGAATAAAAAAAAAACATTTTTAGAAAAATGTCTGTGTGTGTGTGTGTGTCAGTGGGCAGCATAGCTCAAAAATGAAAGGACTGTTAAATACCAGACTCGCGCTTATGCTTCATTTGGAGTAGCAATCGACTCTTCTCAGGGTGTTTTAACGGGCTTCACAGACCCAGACTACCTGGCGACTTCTTAAATAATAAATCTCTAGGATTTTCTTTGTAGAATTGTAGTTTATTTTGTAATCGTTTTGTACAATTCTAAAGTGAAACTGCAATTTCTCGATGTAATTTATGTGCTTTGTTGAATGTTGGAAATATATGTATGCATATAATTATACACGAATATATTAATGTATGCGTAATCTCCAAGTGGCCTTTTCCATACTTGTGAAAAAGCCTCTTTCTTTTTGATAATCGGCTTCACAAACAAGAAAATCAACACGTAACTATGATACTTATTGTTGGAAAACAAAATCACATAGAGAAAATCAAAACACTTATAGGTGACGAAAGCACAAAGAATAATAAACATTTGCATCCAGCGATTTCAACTTCAGAATACAACAGAACAAAAACATTTGAACATAAAATATTACAAAAATGACATGAAATTTACAAAATGTTGGCAGATTATGTGGCTAAGATATAAATATTGCCTCAAACATCAGCATGAGAAAAGGTTTCTGGACCGAAGTGAAAGTATGTATTGAGATATTGAAAAACAAGATATGTTAAGCAGCTTAAGAGACAAACATTCACGGGAACTATACAGAAATTTAAACACAAAATGGGGCACAGAGAGAAAATGTGAACTTATGTGATACAACGGGAAGAGAAGAATGAGCTTGGGCAAGAACAGCTGTGTTAAAACCAAGGGGCTCAGAGGGGATTATGACACTAATATATTCCCAATGAGTGGGGAAAATGAAGGACTGCAGTATGTTCTTAAATGCAAGAATACAGAGGTATGGAGAAGTGAATTGAGATTTCATAAATCAGATACACTAGGGATAGAGCAATTAGCAAACATTAATTATAATAGAAGAGAATTTATTACAGCTTGCAGAAAAAATACTTATAAAGGTATGTGAGAAATGCTATAGAATTGTGAGGCAGTGTAAGGAGTAGAAAAGAAAATGAGATTATTTAGTATTAATTATTAGTGGGTGGGAAGTGGATGTAAGTGCAGTAGAACTAATTAAAACAATGTTAAGAGTCTGATAGTTGCTCTATTTTGACATTACATTCACTTTTTTGTGTGGTCTTACAAAACTGATCCCTTCATAATTAAGAAGAACTTGAACAATGATTTTTCCCCACAAGAAGAACTGTATAATGAAGCATCTTCTACAAGACGCAACACAAGTTGATGATGATGGTTGGTGTTTAAGGGTGCCTACTGAGGTCATTAGCGCCCTCATAAAACAAGGTTAAATAAAAACATCAAACGTAAAATAACAATATAAAACAAATTAAAATTAAAAGGAGGTCAATGAAAAACCAGAGAATAAAGCAACTGGTTAGAAAAAGACACACACGAATCTAAAATATTTAAATACGGAGCAAAAAGCACACAAAATAACTAAAACGTGGTTGATGGGTTAAAATTAATGCAGGAGAGAACAGTTAAAATCAGCAAAACCCATAAATCACTGCTCCATTAAAAGCAATCGTTATAAAAGAAAATCTAAATTCTTGTTGGACATATCAAATTAGATAAAAATCTGATGTGTTCCATTCACATGACTTTCTCTACATCTCTGTAACAAATTATTCTTAAAAAGCTTATGCTTCTATTTACTTCATGCTCATTGAGAAAAAATTAGCAGAAATAGTCTTATTACTTGCTTCCTTGTAAGTAGAAGCGAAATAAGGAAGTACCATAGGTTAAAGTGATAGTCAAAAGATGGTTGCTATGTGATTGAAGTTCTTTTGTTTCTAAGGACACGAGTTGACAAATCCCTGTATGAGAAAAGTAAGTTTTTCAAAGCTGAAACCAAAAATAAGGAATATCTAAAAAACGAACTCCACGAAAAAGAAATAAATAGCATAAAGTGTGTGTTTTAACATGCTCTACATTTTTTGTGTGGTAAGTTTTTGTCCATCTCTTACGGTTTAGCAGTTATGCAAAATTCATCCAGAATAAAGTAGTCTTCAGAGGCTATTCCTAGAAAATTCAAGAGATATATTTTATTTGTCAGTAAATATCTTTAACATACAATATTTTCATCAAAATTGTTAGAGCCATTTTTAAGAAAATAAAAAATTTCGAAAAAAGTTCCATATAAAGGGTAGTTGGGGGTGGGGGGATCTTTTTGAAAATCTTCATGTCGCATCCTTGGAAGATAAAAAACTTAAATACAAAGTTTGGTATTCAACAGTCTTTTCCTTTTTGAGCTATGCTGTCCACAGACAGACAGACAGACACGCACACACACACACATGGACCTTTTTGTAAAAATACTTTTTTTGTATTCAGGTGGTCCTAAAACATGTATTTTCGGTGAAATCTCGGTATCAAATTTTTGGGTGGAACACAATACTTCCTCTATACTCTATGTATATAGTACGTGTAGAGAAAGTAAAAAGGTAAAAAACTCTATCGACCGTTCTGTGGTCATCGACAAGGACCTCTGTGGGGGAGCCCAGCAGATGGAATGTTGAACAAAGGGCTGCTAGAGCAGCACATGCCGCCCCACAGAGCAGAGATAGGAACAGGATCCCTCTTAAAAACATAAATATGCATGAAATTACAGTGACCGATCCACAAGTGAGCCAATAACACCTCCTCCCGACAGGAAACATGAGTTGTTATATCACTGCCATCATCATAGTTCTTTACAGATTTGGTGGGCAAAAACACCAGAAAGAGCAATTTTATAATTTAAGTAAAAATGTATGGAAGAAAGAAGATTTTTTTCATAAGTCAATTAACGTTTTAAAATGTAAATAAAAATATAAAAGCACTAAAATTTTACTTTACTTAGTTCATATCTATTTTAGTATATTTTGCTTATTGTAATATACTTAAAATATAATAAATATTATTAGTGCTAGTTGCCTTCCCTCTTTTTGGGAAATGTTCCTCCAAAATTTTCCTACCTCAAAGACAAATTGTTGAAGCTACGTTTTTTAAAATGTTGTGGTGCACTCCTTCCTTTCCAAAATCCTGGATCTGCTCCTGGCATTGCATAATGTTCCCAGTCCTGCACAGTTCTGCTTATTACTGGGAGAAAGACGTTGCCATGGTAAAATCCTGTACGCCATCACTGAAAGTAGTAAGCCAAATGGTTTTTAATAATATGGGGCTCTGATTTAGGTAAGTTATGCAAAACTATAAATTGAAAACTAGAATTTCTCTTAATGATTCCAACAATACATTTAATTAATGCAACCCCCAGCTGTACATGTCACAATAAAGAGCAGCAGAGTTGGAATGTATAAAGTAATATAACTGCAGGCTGTGGATTATGAGCAAGTTCACAAAGAAGCAAACCCATGCAGCTGAAGAAATGGGAATAAAATACGATGGTAGAACTCCATCCTTTCTAAAAGGAAATGAATAAATGAATTCAAAGGTTATCTGTAACACAACATGGAAATCAAAAGCTGCACATCCATCAACAAGACCATGAATGGCCAAGCTGCATGTCATATCCAAGAGAGAAGGCTACAAAGGGTACTGTAACATAATATAGAGATGCTGCAATGTTGATTCTTAGTTTTGAAAATTAGAAATGCCTATTTATTTACAGCTTATAATTACAGTAGTGTGATCTTTCAGTGTCAGTTCTTGGAACATCATCGGCAGTGAAAGTGCAAAATTAGGCGACTTGACCAATCCTAAAAAATGTCATTTTTCAGATTATTTTGTATTGTTTTTTTTTTTTCAAGATAGGATGTAGTAACTTCTATAGACAATTTAATTTTAATTTTCACTTAAACACACCCATCATATGCATGCACTAATGCTTTAAATGGAAGCTACAAACAGTTAACTTTGTCCCCTCCTCCCCAAAAAAAGAAAAGAAAAACAAAAATATAAATAAAAGTGGGATGACTTGTAGAGGATGATTTTTGGGGCATAAAAATCCTTAGTGTGGCTTCCTTCAGTAGGGAAGTAAAGCCATTGGTCCAGTGTCGTAGATTTAAGACACATAAAAGAACCTCAAGCCTGTCTAAGAAGCCTCTAAGCAAAATTAAAGTGGTCTATTACACCCAATATAGAATGGGACTCTAAGAACCACACCCATTAAACAGCATTGATAAATAAAACTAAAAAAAGGGAAAGAATAGCTAAGGCACTCTTGCCTGTGTCCTGCATTCAGGAAGTATGTCTAGTCTGACTTGAGTTTTTTCATGGTTTTCCCTTGTTGCCAGGAAAATGTTGGGGACTTTTCTAATACCACGAATCTTTTTGGTACCTCAAACCCCATATTCCATTTCATATTGTCTTTAGGAACGCAGGGCTTGATTGGGTAGTTTTGTGATGTGACTATGTAACTCTTTTCACCTCTTTTACAGAACCAGAGCAGTTTGGACATATTGTGAGGAGCGCTGGGGGGTGCTGCAGGAGTGCCTCCATCTGTAAAACTCTAAGGACTCCACAATATCCACAGGTGCTGCTGCATAGTCCAGGCAACAATCCTTCAGATCTTCGTCTCATCCTTTCCTCCCAGAGAATGCATATGACAAAATAGGCCTTTGGCTTCAGTGCTTAAATCCTCCTCTGTCCCTTGCAAGAAAGAAAGAAGGAAAGTTAGAAAGATAAAGACAGAGGTAGAGGGAGAGCATTAAAAATCAAATGGTTTTATTTATAGAATGTAAGAGGTAAGATTAATACAAATGAAGGTAAAAGCAGTCAAGATCAAGAATATCATTATATATTCAATAGAAACTTCCTGTAAGAACATGGAACTAATCCGTTTGTGGGACCAAGTGGAATGTCTACTAATTTACACTACATCAGTAACAGCTACAATAAAGGACTGGATCTACAAAGAGGAAAATACAATCAACAGTCAAACATAAAAACATTAATATAGGGTCGTTAAATTATAAGGTAATCCCTGTTGTGACCTCTCTCCGCTGCTCAAGAGATTTGAGAGTTACTGGGAAAATTTTTCCGGCAACGGTGCACTAAAATATGTATCTAAAGACAAATTACAGATATGTTGATCTTCAGTTCACATATGGGCAGCACAATTTGCGAAAATATTCTTGCTCATTTATGTAAGCTTAGCAGCAGGAGTGCTTATTTTTATAGATTACATAGGGATTTCTGCTGCTGAGTGAGAACGTCTTTAACTTGGTATACTGCCGTTTAGGAGCAGATGGTCACTATTTTCACCATCTTTGCTGACACACTTTCCCGGCAACTCTCAGATCTCTTGTGCAGCGGAGAAAGACCATGAGAGGGGTTACTTTATAATTTAATGCCCTATAGCAACCTACTTCATCCCAGAAATGTCTTCACCAGTTTGCATTAGATGCTTATAAAAGCAATTGACAAAACAACAAAAAAACATGATATTTCCTGATAAGACCCTTGGACAAGACCCACTAAGGTCAAAAGTGCAAAACATTGTAATAGAAAATTTTGCACACATGTTGAATGCCTTCTTTAACAGTATCAAGAAATACATCAGTGGAGCAGAATCTCACAAGCAAACTACCAGTCTACTTGCAGTCTATGTTGGCAAAACAATGTTAACTCAACGATACCACTAACTTGTACATATGGATAGCTCATATGTTAGCACTCTACAAATAGTAGTACAGAATGGACAACTCTTGAAAGACTTTATAAAAGCTTTATATAGAGAATAAAAATCTGATGTGTTCCATTTACATGACTTTCTCTACATCTCTGCAAAAAAAGTATTGTTAAAAAGCTTATGCTTCCATTTACTTCATGCTAATGGAGAAAAAATTAGCAGAAATAGTCTTATTACTTGCTTCCTTGTAAGTAGAAGCGAAATAAGGGAGTACCATAGGTTAAAGTGATAATCAAAAACTGGTTGCTATGTGACTGAAGTTCCTTTGTTTGTATGGACACGAGTTGACAAATTCTTGTATGAGAGAAGTTTAAGTTCTCCAAAGCTGAAACTAAAAACAAGTAATATCATAAAAATGATCAACTCCATGAAAAAAATGTACATAACATAAATTGTGTGTTTTAATGTGCTCAACATTTTCTGTGTGGCAAGTTTTTATCCACCTCTTACGGTTTACCAGTTATGCAAAAATCCCTTAAATTCATCCAGAATAAAGTAGACTTCAGAGGCTATTCCCAGAAAATTCAAGATATATATTTTATTTATCAAGTAAACATCTTACATATACAAGATTTTAATCAAAATCGTTAGAGCCATTTTTAAGAAAATCAAAATTTTTCGAATTTTTTCCATGTAAAGGGTAGTTTGGGGTGGGGGGATTTTCTTGAAAATATTCGTGTCGCACCCTTGGAAGATACCAAACTTAATACCAAATTTGGTTTTTAACAGTCTATGCTGCCCACAGACAGACACACATGGACATTTTTATAAAAATGCTTTTTTTGGATTCAGGGGTTCTCAAAACATATATTCCCGGTGAAATCTTGGTGCAATACAATACCTTCTCTATACACTATGTACATAGTACGTATAGAGAAAGTAAAAAGAAAACTGTAGTAATGGTGCAGAAAACTGCAATGATAAAGTGTGATGTGATGAATAAATAAATACCAATATAAATATCTGGGAATAAGGGTAGAAAAAGTAGATCTACTACTCTGCAAACATGTAAAACATACACTAAGCTCTGCCAAAAACTATCTACTGACTATAAACAGCAAAATTAATAACAAAATGTATACAGTACCTAATAAAATTGACATGAATCAAAATTAAAAATTATCTTTCTAGAAGGGGAGTAAACCTTCCACAGGTGATACACATTTGAAGGTGTTGAAAATACTAACATGTCTAAATTTGAAGTCTACTAGATTGCAAGGTTTTGACTTCTTTTTGGGATCATTGGGGCTTTAGCTTCACAGAACCTAGGCTGCGCTTTGTGCCTTAAGGCCCTCCACCTTGGGCTATGAATTGCACTTTAGTGACCTAAAACTTTTTAACAGATCAGCAAGTAACTGCAAAGCAGATCTAATTGCAAAATAACAAAAGTAGAAAATCTGGACTATGTATGGAAGTGGGAAAGGGGATAATCTCCAATACTTGCTGTACTTTTTGATGTGCACTTAAGTGCAGCATAATATTGAGGGCTTCAGCAAGACAGAGATGAGGGATCAGCCCATTTAAAATTCCAATCGTTCACAGTTAAAACTTTTACAGTCAATTCAGATTTTAATGTTGAAATTATTAATAGGTCCAGATTTGAAGTTTGCCAGACTGCCAAAGTTTTGACTTCTTGGGATCATTGGGGCTTTAGGCTCACCATTCTCTCCAGCTAGGCTCTGTCAATGCTCCACTCCTTTACTTATTAAAAACATCCCTCGGCTAAGCTTTGCAGCTTAGGGGTCTAAAAAGTTATAACAGACCATTAAGCCAGTATAATATGATTCTAATGATAGAATAACAAAAGTACCCAACTAGATCACATATAGAAGTGGCATCCACGCAAAAAGTATAGGAGAAACTCTCTAGAAAGTAATGTGCCTACCATAACCCCTAAAAAATAGCGTACATAATGGAAAGACGACCATTTCATGTCTGATGTTACCTCATAGCCTCGATTAAAGCTGGAGTTGAGGAAATAATCAGCAGGAGCAATATAATGGTAGCTAAAATCCCCTACATAAACATTTTGCACTAGAAAGGGGACATAAAGGGCATAGTGTCCCTGCACCAGATAGCCATTTACTACCTCTCCTACATTCACGTCAGTTACTCCACCAGTGGCAATGCTTAAAGTAATGCTCACGCGGAAAAGAAAGAGCTGCTTTACTTTACATAAAAATACCTATACCTTTCATGTATAAACAATTCATTTCTTTAAATGAATACATAAACAAAAGAATACTCCCCTCACGAATACACATCTCCCACATCTATTCTTTTAAATAAATAATACATTGAAAAGCATTCCTTTTGCGAGCAAGCTATCCATTCCTTTAAATGAAAGCATTTCTTTCACGTGCAAACTCTCCACTTCTTTAAATGAACGAACATTTAATTTGTTTCACGTGCACTCTATCCATTCTTAAAATTGACAAACAAAAGTTTTCACATTCTTTCTTGGCCTCACTTTCTAAAATTAAAATTGGATATACCAAGGACATATGCGATAGATCACTATTGTCACATAAATTACAACACCTGTACTAAAACAACATCATGAGTTTTCTCTTTATTTCTGTACTAATATACACTATACGTACCTCTCTTCATGCACAGGGTCATTTTACCATTTCTAATTGCAATTTGTATTCACGCGCAGGTTAAATAGTGATAATTTTGATATGTACAAGTTCAGGGTGACCAACATCGAAAGTTTTCATTGAACCTGGTGTAAAACACAGAGTATAGAAACGCTACATTTGGTTTAATGATACTCTCTGGTAAATGCACATCAAGGATGAACTCGATATAATGTTCTAGGCCGCAGGATTCATTACAAACTACACGATTATTTATTTTACCACAGATGGATCACTTATGTTCAAGCCAGCAATCGATATATTGGAGCACACATTTTTTTTTTTTGCCACCTATGTATGTAAATAAATAACTTGTAAGGTGTTACAAGATACAATAATAAACGTGGGATTTAATGAAAGGGCTGTAAATTAGGAAAAAGTGCTTATTTGGCAATCGCTCATTATAATTTAGCCGATTTAGGTTACAATAATATAATGTATAAGTACATTCTTGCTTACAGTCAAAATTACTAACCATATCGAGAGAATGGACCGATGCAACTTCCTCGCGTATTTACATTGCGTATAAAATGAGCCTTGCAACCAGGAGTTTTGTCGCTCGTGCAATAATGAATTACAATTGTCATCCTCCCGCTTTCAGACATAATCTAATTTTTATCCGCTATTTCAGTCCCCCATGGCTGCTAATTCTGATATAACATATATATTTGTGCAGCTGTTAATACATCAATCTCTGGAAGAGACATATGTGTAAAACTAACAAGATTGTTCTCAGTGAAAGATAAACATAATATACAGAAAATGAAAGTACATTTGGCGGTCGGCAGCACTGGTTAATAACCATCTTTATTATAGGGTGTATAATGGAGAGAGTCATCTCACACTGCGATCTACGAGAGATCTATTGCGGTTACCATCCTCCAGGAGAAAAGGATAAAATTGTAATGGCTTGAAACACCCTCTCTATAAACGTGGTATGTTTGACGATTAGCATCAGTGAGGATCACTTCAAAAGGGACAAGCTCTACGCTTCATTTATCACCAGTTGCATAACAAAAATCTCCAGAATGGCTGTAGAATTAAGTATAATTTGTAATTCCGTTATATTTTAGAATATCTTCTTCACTTATAGGATTTTACAGCCCCTAAAACCCGCAACGTTAGTCAGCGGCACAGTTTGAGCTTCCATTAAGTTTTCTTTACACGACTTGACACTAAAAATAAGATATATTGTAAGTATATATTATAAAATTGTACTACTTTGGGGAAATAAAAGATTTAAATGCAAGAGTTCCAACCAAGTCCCAACTGTCAGCTTTACCATGAGATATACCTTTGCACCTCTTTTTGAATTTATCAGACTATTAACTTCTTATTGAGAATTATTTTGATGATATTGTTTTTATCAAACTATGGTTGTTTACCATTATTTTGACAGTTCTGTGCGAGCTAGGAAGAGCTTAGGAAAACATAAAATGAAAATGCTTATGAGGAAATGTATTCGTTTACCTTTCTCGGAATTAGGCCTATTCAATGCTTCAACCATTAAATTAGCTTTCTCTTTGTTGTTGATTTCATTTTTCTTTTAACAGAAACATTGAAGAGGACTTAGTTCATGAAATGCTCAGAGTATAGATAATCAATGTCTTGTATTGTACTTGCTCACATAAAGGGATTCTCTGTTCTTTAAAATTACATCCACATCACATCAACAGAAGTAGACTTACTTATTTAAAATATAAAATAGTTACCAGTATTAGCTGTATAACAACTAAAAACGTAATTCAAATTGTCATTAATGCAACATATGATCTTCTTTGGAAATTAAAAAAAAACAACTTTGAACTAGATTTATGCTTGCTTGTAATGCTTGCAATGTAATGAGGTGCAGACTACCCAATTACATTTTTATCAACTTATAACACACATTTCGAATCGAATTCAATGTACAATAGCTTTTAAGTTTTGTTGCTTCGGGCCAAACCAATAGGAACCTAGTATAGCTGTTCCTCTGCTCTTTATTGTAGTCATAGAAGAGGACCGTGCAAGAACTGATATAATGGCAAAGGACCGTTGTAGTAGCGAATAGCCCACCTCACTAGCAACAGAATATTACGTCATTCTACGTAAATTCAAGCAGAGCGGCGGCCCAACAAAGGGCGGGATCATAAGGGAAAAGCCTTCATGGGACTGCCATAGAATTCATTTGGATTTAACAAATTAAGTACCTATAGAAACTTCTGTTCCTCTGCTTAGTTATTTTACCTAATAGCTATGGCAATTCAAATTTAACAGCAGTTCTGAAGTTTAGTATATTAAACATCTTGCATTACTATTATTATTATTATTTATAGGAGCTAGTAGCGTATATTCCTTTAATATTATGAGAAATAAATACAAAATGATGCGGTTATAAAATAGGAAGGTTTAAGAGTCAACTTAAAAAAATCTCCACATGTAAGCTCTCATACCTATTATAATTACGGGAGCCCAAATACAACACATCTTGGGTAAAGTACAATTCGAAAGCTTGGTATATTCTTTGTTAGAAGAATGTTGTCACACCAAATAACTTCAACAGGATTTGACTCATTTTAAACTCTATTTAAATCAGTGCAAAATGAGCGCACCCCGATATGGCCATTGAGGTTAAAGGGAGGCTATACAAATGAAATCAAAATTAGCGCAATTATTAATAAGAATATTCTAAAGTAAATTATTGCTAGAATTAGTTACCAAAAACATTTATAATAACAATTGAAACAATGCGCCAACACTATTTTCACTGTAAATTGAATGTCTTTAATGATGCGCATACATTTACGGTTATATTTAAAACTTAATGTAACTTATTTTATATCCACTTATATTAAGTGACCAAATCAGGAAGGCCTTCTCTTCCATTCTAAATAATCATTGTTCAGGTACTTATATCTTTGAGGTTAGCAGTCACGATAGTAGGAATCGAAATGTTTATGTACCTACTCCTTGTCTTTAACATTAAATCAAATCGAATTTTATTTATGGACGCTCTTTAACTACTGCTGTTCTCAGCGTCCGATTCTATATTGGCCGTGAAAAACTGCTTCATTTTGCTCAGTGGTCTCTTTATCAGGCTTGAGGTTCTTTTACATGCCGTAAATCTACAACACAGGAGCAACGGGTTTACTTCTCTTCCGAAGGAAGTCATGCTAAGAATTTTTACTCCCGAAAAAAATCTCGTTACTCTCGAGAAAGCCACTGTCTATGCGTCGAGTGAATTGTTTGCAGCAATGAATTAAAGATTTATTTGTAACACATTTTTGAATATTGTATGATGGTAGGCCACCATAGAATGCGCCGATAGAAAAATAAAATTAGATTCCGAAGTCCAATGTCTGGAAATATTGTTTGGGCGATAGTATTCATTTGATAGAGTAAAAATGTAAAGCCATAAGCCGAATTTGAACCATCTATCGTTGATTTTCTGTACAGTTGCTCTAACCAATAGAGCTACTATAGCAACATACCGGCATCACATTAAATTCCCCCGCTAACTCACATTTTCCCCGGTAAACTACAAGGCATTCTCAAATTCAATAATTTAGATAACATACTTCAATGGTAACTTCGATATGGTAAGTCTCATATTTATAGTTAACCGCAATTACAAGGAACACTATTTAGTTTTGGGCCTAATAATATTGAAAATTGCTTTATTGTTTCTCGAAATATTCTCCTTTATGATTAATACATTTTTGCATGCCTTCGAACCATTTATTATAGTATTTTATCCAAAGTGCTTGTTTTTGAACGTATCAACGGCTTCTTATACCGACGAATCTTTGTCCATGCATTTTGTACTTGATGTTCGGAAATAAAAGGAAGTCATTGGATGCCAAATCAGGAGTGTATGGACGAGTTATCAAATAGTGTACAAAGAGTCGGTTGTGTGTGTTCGCATTGTCTTGATGAAGAATGATCCGATGGCATTTGTTTGTTTTTCTTGTCACCGAAGACTTCCGGAGAACAAATGGTTGTGTACCAGTCAGAAATGAGGTTTTACGTCCCTCTAAAGGCGCTATTGCCACATGGCCAGTTTTTCTGAAGAAAGCAACGGGGGGTCACATATGCGACCATTTGTTTCAAAGTGCCTCGAGTGCGAACAACTTTTGTTGAATTTGGTTCATCTTGAAACACCGATACAATCGACTGCTGTTTACACCCTGGCTTATAGGCATAGATCCATGCATCTTATATCCCTTCGTCTTTTGAAGCCCCACCATTGTATTTATTGAGCATTTTTGTGCACCAATGCACAATAGTATTCTTTTGAGATTGTGTCAAATTACGTGGGATCCAATGAGAGCAAACTTTTATACGGCTAAATAATCATGCAATATTTTATATAAGCTGATGTAACTAATGCCTAGGACAACCTCTATCTCACAGTATATGGCATGACGATCTTGTACTATCAGTTTTTGCACAGCATCAATGTTTTCTGACACAATTGAATGTGGACGACTTTCACAAATTTCGTCAGTGAGCGATCGGTCCCGATTAAACACGTGATATCACAGTGGCAAAGTATGGAGCTTCATCGCCAAATGTACAGGTAGTGAGATGATCAATGCACTCTTGTCTTGATAATCCACGTCGAAAATCATAATAAATCATCGCACATCAACATTTTCACGAGTTAATTCCATCTCTTCGCTGAGACATAATTTTAAAGGCATGTAAACAATACAAATAACGCTCTATTGACAAAATATCTGAGGTAGGTTAAGGTCAACAATGTCAAACTTTCCAGTTCAAACACCAGATGGCACCTACAGCAACCAGTGTTGCCAAGGCTCAAAATGTAAATAGTGGCCCTCGTAGCTCAATCAATGATAAGCCGTCATTAGATATGTGTGAAACTGTAAAAGAATATTACCGCCTGAGTCCATTCTCTTGCACATATAATTTTTGAGTAAAGAATTGCCTCTCACATTGCGTTACATTCACATGACGTTTTCTACTAACTATTCTTATAAAACCTTGTTTTCATACCCGGTTTATGTTAATCGAGATACACATTGGTAGAAATTACTTTGTTACAGTAGGCTGTAGCGATGGTTAAACCATTAAATTTCCATACGTTTTGCATGACATCGCGAGAAACAAAATATCTTGGAAATGGTTAATTCCACAATTCCCACCTCCCCATAAATTGTGAGCATTTTTATAGTTAGAATGAAGATGATTTCATAGGTGATTTACAGAAAATCAAGATATGTCCTTTATTAGCCAACTAAATATGTTAACTATGGGGTAATTTAATCTAAATATTTTGAGTAATTTTCAGTAAATACAAATAATGAACAAATTTCTATTAAAAGGACAGTTTTAGTACACCTCGTTAAAGCGTATTATTTATTTAGTCAGTTTTGTTGCGCTAACCATTTATGACATGTACTATGTTATTAATTTGGATTTTCAAACACTTAAATTTGTTTTTGAAGTAGTAAGTCGCTATTCTTTTTTTCTCGTAGTCACGCAAAGAGTAGGTATAAAAATTCAAAGCTATCAAATAAAATTGACTATTGCGACTAAAAGCTCCATTCACATGACCTTCTCTATGTATCTGTATATAATTATTAAAAGACTTGTTCTTCTATCTATACTCTAGATTAAAGCGATAGTTAAATCTTTTAAAAGCTGGAGCCAAATGGTTGGAATACATTTCTTTGCATAGCCAAGATTTGACAGGTTAAGTATTTTAAAAATGGTGAAAATATGAAAAAATGTATATGATATATACTGTGTGCTTTAACGAAAACTACATTTTTTGTAGTAAGTCTTTGTCAATGTTACGGTTTCATTCAGCAAAATTCACCCAAAATGAAGAGCTCTTAAGAGGCCTTACCCAAAAAATTCAAAATATACATTTTATTTGTTATGTAAATATCTTTAATATAGTTATTTAAATCTAAATCGTTAGTATTTTCCAAGGATGAGACACGAAGATTTTCAGGAAAATCACTCCACCCAAAACTGTCTTTTACCTGTAAAAATTTCGAACATTTAGATTTTCTCATAAATGGCTCTTACGATTTGCAATTAAAAGCCGTATGTTACAGATATTTACATGGCAAATAAAATGTATATCTTCACTTTTCTGAGAATAGACTCGGAAGCCCTTTTCATTTTGGATGACTTTTGTATAATTGGTAAATCGTAAGAGATAGACAAAAGCTTACTATACAAAAAATGTAGATCTCGTTAAACACACAATTTATACCATATACATTTTTTTCGCGGAGTTGACTATTTCCGAGAAATTCACTGTTATTGGTTTCAATTTTAAACTACTTTTATCAAGCGGGAAGTCAATTTTCGTTTCATTTCTTTTCTTTTACTTTCGCAAATGCAAAAGGGGATCGTCTCCTTAGTGCGGTGGTAGCGTTGCTGCTTACCAAGTGGGAGACCTGGGTTCGATCCCCAGTACCGGCGTGGGGATTTTTCCCCCACTGGGAGACCTGGCCCGGGGTGCACTCAGCCTCGTAAGGTCCCTGGGGAGCCAATTGAGGAGCTATTTGATGGAGAAGTAGCGGCTCCAGGTCATGAGGACCGCATTAACCGGCCGGGGGGACTCGAGGCGCTGACTACGTCTCACCCTCCAATACTGCACCCCATCCATGACGTCTGTAGTGGACCGAGATGGGGGACGCAGCGGCCGGGCGGTAGGCCAAGGTTCCCCGTGAGCTATCGTGCCATGGAGTAAAAAAAAACTGCAAAAGGGAAGTGAAATCAATTGTTTCACATGGGAT
Source organism: Hymenopus coronatus (assembly GCA_030762935.1). Taxonomy (NCBI): domain Eukaryota; kingdom Metazoa; phylum Arthropoda; class Insecta; order Mantodea; family Hymenopodidae; genus Hymenopus; species Hymenopus coronatus. The sequence goes on from CM060895.1 coordinate 17,376,923, forward strand.
AGCTTAAAATATTTGACTATCGCTTCAGTCTAGTGTAGTCCCTTATTTCTCTTTTTCTTACAAGGAACTAAGTAATAAAGCCATTTATGCTAGCATTATTTCGATTAACATAGCGTAGATAAAATAATAATAATAATCTTTTGTAAGGAAAGCATGTTTTTGGAACAGCTAGAGAAAGTAGTGTCAAATTTTTAATTTCTCTACACGAACTATGTACATAGTGTATAGAGAAGTATCGTACTCCACCCAAAAATTCGATACCAAGATTTCACCGGAAATATATGTTTTAGGGTCCCCTGTATTAAAAAAATCAGAAAAAGGTCCATGTGTGTGTGTCTGAGGACAGCATAGCTCAAAAACGAAAAGTCTGTTAAATCTCAAACTTGGTATTTAAGTTCAACATCTTCCAAGGGTGCGACACGAAGGGTTTCAAGAAAACCCCGCAACCCCAACTATCATTTCCATGAAAAAAATGTCGAATTTCATAAAAAATTACTCCAACGATTTTGATTAAAATACTGTATATGAAAGATATTTATATGGCAAATAAAATATATATCTTGAGCTTTCTAGGAATAGCCTCAGAAGATCTCTTTATTCTGAAAGAATTAAGCTGAGTTTTAAATAACTGGTAAACGTAGGAGATAGACATAAGCTTATTACACAAAAAATGTAGATCACGTTAAAACACAATTTTTGTCATATCTATTTTTTTTTTTTTTTTTTTTGTGGAATTGATCACTTCTGAGATATTCCTTATTTGTTTCAGATTCAAAATACTTAAACTTTTCTCACACGGTAAGTTATAAACTCCTGGCCCTGCATAGAAACGGATTTCAACCACATGGCAACCAGCTTTTATAAGACTTGACTATCGTTTTAGCCTAGAGCAGTGTTTCCCAACCTTTTGAAGTTCACGGCACCCTTGGGAATAACATTAAACACCAGGGGCACCCTTCCTTGAATTAAAAGAAGATTAAGCCTAATATGTTAATTTATTGAAATATTATATAACAATAACGTACACCATAACATAATACAGTAAACTTTACTACAATCACTGAGTAAAAATACATCAATAAATTTTGTTCGATTAATGATTATTGTGAAACTTGTGATTGATGCTTAGAGCACAGATATGTGATGTCGGGTCTTACAGTTGACAGTGAAACACGCAAATCATCCTCAAGGTTATTCAGTCTATTTCTTGTTTTGCATGTTATTGTCACAATAGCAGAGAAGGCTTGCTCGCATAGATAGGATGTTGAAAAGGGCAAAAGTGCGTTAATTGCTTTCTTCATTAGGTTAGGGTACTCCTCTCTCCGTTGAAGCCAAAAACTAGCCACCGACGCCTCACTCTTGCTGAACTTACCTTTGAGTGTGGAATCAGCACAAAGATCAATAAATTCATCTCGTTCGCAAGCAGTGAAATCTATTTCCTCTGCACTATCTACGAAATCAAATGGTGAGACAACCCAGTCGAGATTCGTAGTGGAAATAGTTGGAAAGTACGCATCTATTGCATCTTGCAATCTTGATAAGTGATCACAAATGCGGTCTTTCAGTTTACCCAGATCTTTATCTCCTGCCACATTAAGAAGAGATGGAAAGTTCGACAAATCTCCTTTTTGAACTGCAGACTTCCAAGAACTAAGTATTCTTTTAAAACCTTTCATTTTATTGGTTGAGGAGATTATTGTTTCATGTCGACCCTGCATCGAAACATTCAGTTCATTCAGCTTATGAAAAATATCTGCCAGATACGACAGTTCAAAACTCCAAGAATCACTTAGTAAGAGCTCATGAAATGTGTCTTGATTTTCATCCTTAAAGAAAGTTTTTAGCTGTTCTTTAAGTTCAAGAAACCGGTTCAATACACAACCCCGCGACAACCACCTTACTTCTGTGTGAAGTAGCAAAGAGGTATGAGCTGCATCCGTTGCGCGACATAACTGTTCAAAAATTCTGCACTTTAAAGGTCGAGACTTCATATAGTTCACCATTTTCACAGCTTGGTTAAACCCTTCAGCAAAATCTTCATTACACGCTTTCACGACTAATGGCTCTCTATGCAGAAAACAGTGAGTTATAATAATGGATGGATTTTCATTGAGAGCTCTGGCAGTAAAACCTTTAATTTTCCCAGACATAGATGGTGCACCATCTGTACATATACCACAACAGTCTTTCCATGAAAGATCATGGTCATTGAGATAGGAATTAATAGAAACGAAAATATCATGGCCTGTGGTTGTAGTCTCCAGCGGTCTACAGAACAGAAACTGTTCACTAATATCTTTTTCATCAATATATCTGATAAAACCAAGGAGTTGCGGGTTGTCACCAATATCGAGACTCTCATCTACTTGCAAAGCAAATGTTCTATAAGTTTTTATTTTCTCCGTGACTTGTTCGTTGATATTGCATGACATTTCAGATATCCTGCGGGTGATTGTGTTGTTGGACAGAGGAACTTTCGAAATTTGATTAGTTGCTCCTTCGCCAAGTATTGTTGAAACTATAACTTGACATGCAGGGCCAATGATTTCCTCTCCAAGAGTATGAGGTTTCTTTTTTTTTAGCTATCAGTTCTCCTACTTTAAACGATGCTTCAAGAGCAGTATCACCTATGGTCATCCTCTTTACCATTCGCACAGCTGTTTTGTTCTCCCCTTCTAATATATGTGAAAAATACATTACACTTTTCTGTGACACACTAGGATGCTTTGTTGTAAGATGCCGCTTCAGTTTGCTAGGTACCATGGCCTCGTTGCTAAGTGTTTCGCCACAAACTAAACACACAGGGATAGGGTTTTCCTCGTTGTTATTCCACTTAAATCCATACGCTAAGTAACTGTCCTGGTATGTTCTTTTCTTTCGTTTGTCTTCTTTATGTGGTGAATTCGACGGTCCGGGAGAAACTGCAAGATTTGGCTTCTTAAAGCAAGCAGTAGGAGCCGACTGTTCACTTTCACTGTCCTGGCGTTTACGTTTAACAATTAACTTATCCATAGCTAAACACTGTGAATCAACGCGAGGAAGACAACTGAAAGCGCCAAGCGGCGTACACTTTTATATATTCATCTGTCAAAGTCTCGGGAATGTTCGTGAGGAAGCGAGTAGTCTCGGGAATGTTCGGCAGGGTATAGCTGTAATGCCATCTGTGGGATACTAGTATAACTGAATTATTGAAATGAATCGACCACTATCACCATCTGCCGTGGATGAGAGTAATTGATTTGACTTATTTTATTTCAAGACCTTACAAGACTTAAGGCTTCAGTAGAAGGTATTTTTTTGTTGTTTATCTGAATATCTCGCGGCACCCCTTAGCCAATCACACGGCACCCTAGGGTGCCGGGGCACACCGGTTGGGAACCGTTGGCCTAGAGTATTCCCTTATTCTTAAAAGGAAGCAAGTAATTAAGATTAATTCTGTTAATGTTTATCTCGATTATCATAAAGTAGACAAAAGAATATGCTTTTTATCAATAATTTGTTACAACGATACAGAGAAAGTCGTGTGAATGGAGAACACATAAGACGTTTGCTTTCTCTACACGCATTATTTACATAGTGTATAGAGAGCTATTGCACTCCACCAAAAAATTCGATACCGAGATTTCACCGGAAATTTGTTTTATGGTCCCCTGTATCCAAAAAAAAGCATTTTCAGAAAAAGGCCCGTGTGTGTATGTTCGTATGTCTGTGAACACGATAACTCAAAAACGAAAAGCCAGTAAGGTAACAAACTTGATATTTAAGTTTAGTATCTTTCAGGGATGTGACACAAAGATTTTGGGAAAAATCCCCTCACTCCAAACTACCCTTTAGATGGAACCTTTTTTAAAAAAGAATAGATTTTCTCAAAAATGGCTCTAATGATTTTGATTAAAATGTCACACATTAAAGATATTTACCTGACAAATAAAATGTATATATTGAATTTTCCGAAGACTACTTTTTTCTGGATCAATTTTATGGAATTTTGCATAACTGCTAAACCGCAAAAGTTAGCTAAAAACTTATTACACAAAAAATGTATAGTACCTTAAAACACACAATTTATGTCATATTTTTTTTTTTCGTGGAGTTGATTATTTTTTGTTTTTGGTTTCAGCTTTCAAAAAACGTACACTTTTCTATTACAGGAATTTATCAACTCCTGTCCATACAAACAAAGGAACATCAGTCACATAGCAACCAGTTTTTGACTAACACTTTAACCTATTGTACTCCCATATTTCGCTTCTACTGACAAGGAAGCAAGTAACAAGACTATTTCTGCTAATTTTTTCTCGATTATCATGAATTAAATAGAAGCATAAACTTTTTAACAATAATTTGTTGCAGAGAAAGTCATGTGAGTGCAACACATACGATTTTTTAATTACTATCACAGACCTTAATTTTTCTTCCAATGAAGGGACAGGTTATGTGTTTTAGTAAGCAATGATTGATGCATTCGATTGTTGCTGACGATCACAGTAATTGTTGGTGACAGCTGAATGTCTTCAAGACAAGCACGCTCAGAAAGTTCCTGTTATACCTACGTCTTGCCTTGCTCTGTCGATTATGAGCTTGCATTCTGAAAACTGCAACGCGACCGGTAAGCGAACTGTTGACATCGATAGAATATCGATCGCTTGTATCACGGTGAGGGTTGCATGTGAAGTGTTTTTCACACAAGGTCGGGCAACCTCATCCGCATTTATTACGAGTGTGTGCAACTCGATAATGAATCAGCGATATGAGGTACTTGAGCCATCCAATAACTTGGCCGCACACATCTCTGTGAGTCTCGCTTCAATCATTATATTAATCTCACATCCTTTTCCCACTTCATTTTGTTATATACGTTCAATTTTGCCGCTTTTTGAACTATACAAAAATATCTATTGCCTTTTATTCATATGCCTTTATCTACATCTTTCCAACAAATTATTGTTGAATATCTTATGCTTCTATTTACTTCATGCTAATCGAGAAAAAAATAGCAGAAATAGTCTTATTACTTGCTTCCTTGTAAGTAGAAGCGAATTAAGGGAGTACCATAAGTTAAAGTGATAGGCAAAAGCTGCTTGCTATGTGACTGCTGCTTGTTTGTATGGACAGGAGTTGACAAATTCATGTATGAAAAAAGTATAAGTTTTTAAAGCTGAAACCAAAAACAAGGAATGTCTCAAAAATGATTAACTCCACGAAAAAAGTGTATATTACATAAATTGCGCGTTTTAACAAGCTCTACATTTTTTGTGTGGTAAGTTTTCGTCCATCTCTTCCTGTTTAGCAGCCATGCAAAATTCTGTAAAATTCATCCAGAATAAAGTAGTCTTGAGAGGTTATTCCTAGAAAATTCAAGATATACATTTTATTTGTCAGGTAAATATTTTTAATATACAATAATTTAATCAATATCTTTAGAGCCATTTTTGAAAAAATCAAAATTTTCGAAAAATGTTCAATGTAAAAGGTAATTGAGGGTGGGGGGATTTTCTTGAAAATCTTCGTGTCGTATCCTTGGAAGATACCAAACATAAATACCAAGTTTGGTATTTAATGGACTTTTCGTTTTGAGCTATACTGTCCACACACACACACACACGCGCGCGCGCGCGCACACACACACATACACACACGGAACTTTTTCCAAAAATGTTTTTTTTTTGGATTCAGGGGGACCCAAAATATATCTTTCCGGTGAAATCTCGGTATCGAATTTTGGGTGGAATACAATACCTTCTCTATACACCATGTAAATAGTACGTGCAGAAAAAGTAATCAACAGCAATAGTCTTATTACTTAGTTCCTACCAAAGAAATACGATGTTACACTAGGCTAAGGCGATAGTCAAATCTTTTAGGAACTGGCGACTAAGTGATAACACTGAAATTACGTTCTTTTTGCATGGTCAGGAGTAAAAAAAAAAAAAAAATAAAATAAAAAATATGTGTTACACTCATATGACTTTCTCTAGCTGTACTACAAACGAACTTCCTGCAAAAGATTGTTCTTTATACACAATGCTAACCTTTAGCTGAATATTATTACCTGGCCCCTTGCAAGTAGAAGGGAACTAAGGGAATGCACTAATCTAAAGTGATAGTCAAATGTTTTAAAATCTGTCGTTATGCAGTTGTCATTGTAACTCGCTTCTTTGCTTGGCCAGGAGTGGAACAAAAGAAAACCGGACACTTCCTGTTGAGAAAACTATAAGTACTTTACAATTGAAACCAATATCAAGGAATATCTCGGAAACAGTTGACACCGCGACAAAAATGTAAAGGACACAAATTGTATGTTTTCACGAAATTTACATTTTTTGTGCAGTAAGTTTTCATCCATCTCTTGCGGTTTTGCAGTTAAGCAACCTTTGGCAAAATTCATTCAGAATAAAGAGGTCTTCAGAGGCTATTCCCAGAAAATTCAAAATATGCATTTTATTTGGTATGTAAACAACTTTAATATGTGGTATTTTAATAAATTCGTTAGAGCAATTTTTAAGAAAATCTAAATTTTCGAAAAAATTTCCATGTAAGGATAGTTTGTGGTGGGACCTAAATAGCAAGTTTGGTATTTAACGGTATTTTCGTTTTTGAGCTATGCTATCTATAGACTCACACAAACATATACCAGACACACACGGATCTTTTTACTTTCTCTACATGTACTATGTACATAGTGTATAGAGAAGGTATTGCACTCCACCAAAAAATTCGATACCAGAAAATCTTTGTGTCGCATTCTTGGAAGATACTGAAATTAAATACCAATTTGTTTTTATTGAACTGACCTTTAGTTTTAGAGTTATGTTATCACACACACACACACACACACACACACACACACACACACACACACACACAAAGTCACACACAGACACACACACTCACAAACACACACAGACACACACACTCACAAACACAGACGCACACACACAGACACACATACAAACATAAAAACACACACACATAAACGCACACACACAAACACACAACCAGATGCACACACACAGACACACACTCACAAACGCACATACAAACATAAAAACACACACACAAACGCACACACACAAACACACAAAGACGCACACACAAACACACACAGACGCACACACAAACACACACTCAGACGCACACACACAAACACAAAAGCACACACACAGACACACACAAACACACACAGACAAACACAGACGCACACACAAACACACACAGACGCACACACACAAACACACACAGACACACACACACACGGACACACACAGACACGCACAGAGGCACACACAGAGGCACACAGACACACACACACAGAGGCACACAAACAGACACACACAGAGGCACACACACAGACACACATACACAGACACACATCACAGAGGCACACAAACAGACACACAGGCACACACACAGACACACACAGAGGCACACACACAGACACACATACCAGAGGCACACAAATAGACACACAGGCGCACACACAGACACACACAGAGGCACACACACAGACAAACACACAAACACTCAGAGGCACACAATCAGACACACACAGACACATACAGATACACACAGACACACACAGGCACACAACAGACACACACATGCACACGCAGACACACACATGCACACAAGAAAAACACACATGCACACAAGAAAAACACACAGGCACACATAGTCTCACACACACAGGCACATAAACAGGCACCCGCAGTCTCACACACACACAGACACACACACTGGCACTGAAAGACAAACATACAGACACTGTGTCGCCGTATGTTCTCGCAGTTATATGTTGGCCGATTTGTGGCTTATAGTTTTGCCTTAATCGATTCCATTTGCAGTAATTGAGTGGTGTTGGTGGCGGTGATGGTGCGGTTGGTTTTTGAAATGGTGGTGATGGTGGTTGTGGTGGTGCTGTTGGTTTTTAAAATGGTGATGGTGGTTGTGGTGGTGCTGTTGGTTTTTGAAATGGTGGTGATGGTTGTGGTGGTGGTGCTGTTGGTTTTTGAAATGGTGGTGATGGTGGTTGTGGTGGTGCTGTTGGTTTTTGAAATGGTGATGGTGGTGCTGTTGGTTTTTGAAGTGGGATGGTGGTTGTGGTGGTGCTGTTGGTTTTTGAAATGGTGATGGTGGTGCTGTTGGTTTTTGAAATGGGATGGTGGTTGTGGTGGTGCTGTTGGTTTCTGAAGTGGTTGTGAAGAGTTGTTGGATATGAGAGGAGTTAGAGACTAAATATCTTTTTTACTATCCCTATTTCAGATCCTTGGAGTTTCGCTTTACAGAGATACGATCTTTAAATCTATTGAATGTTGTCACATCAAAGAGTAGATATCTTCTTTACCCCAGGACCTCGCACTCTAATAGTAAATCACTAGTGGTTTCTTCTCGCTGCCCACAAAGTTGCAACTGGTATCTTCTTGGAGGATAGCCACAGGTGCGTTTTGAACCTGGCGACTTCTACTAGATGCGATCTATAGACGGCGTCATAGGATACTTTGAGAATGCATTTACGAGGGCCATCCAGAAAGCGATAGACGATGTGACATAACTAAACAATAACAAACATTATCAACACAAAACTTTATTTACATAGATACACTACCTTACTCTATTTCTCAAGGTAATCGTCAATGCTATCAAGCTATTTATTGTCACGTGGTACCGGTTTTGCAATGCAGATGTATGCTGTTTTACCGCCAAAGTTATGAGCCAGTATGTCAATGTCACTTTGAGGTCTTCATCGTTTGGGAAATCTTTTCCATCCAAAAAGTCATGTACGGTGTCCAAAGTGTAGCACCGGCTTTTCTAAATTCTTTTATCAACATTTAGTTTTAACTTTTTCATAACAATTGTTGAACTTCCACTCCGGTCTTTATCGAACACACTGGTTCTTCCTTGATTCCTCGTAAATTTGTGCCATTTCCTCACTGAAGACCGTTCATTGCATTATCACCATACACTTGCGTTAGTTGCCTGTAAAATTTGATTGGCCGAACATTTTGTGCCTTCAAAAAACGAATAAGTTCTTTGGAGGCAGACAAGTATTACATCGGCATAGAAAAATTGGTACCACGTGATAATGAATGTCTTGACAGAATGGAGATTGTGTTGGGAAATAGAGTAAGGTATGTTAACAGCGGGGGCCACCACGGCAACTGCAACCCAGTTGCGGCCTACCACCCTGGAGGAAGGGATGAGAGGAGGGGAAACCACAGGCCAGCACACAGAAAACGACGGAGCTAAGCGGAGAGACTCACGGAAGTCCCTAACAGTCACTATATGGCAGCCCTGTCGCGCCATGAAGGCTATACAGGCGCCGGGAGGCCGAAAGGATGCCTCTACAACGGCACTTAGCCTCAACCAGCGCAAGCAGAGGGAAGACAGTTTCACTCAAAGCAAGCAACGGTGCCATCTGGCTGCAAAGTCTCAAGCCACACCTGCGCCGACCTGAAAGACGAAGAAGAGAAATGAAATGAAGGAATGAAAGGGAAAGGAATCGTGGTAGATATACAGCACACCTGCATTCCTTAAGCGGCCCAAAGAAAACCACGGAAAAAACACAGGGCCAGAGTGCGCGGTCAACGGGGATCGAGCCCGGACCTCCCGAATGTCAGTCCCAGTTGAAACGACTGATCTAAGCGGCCCAAAGAAAACCACGGAAAAACCCAGGGCCAGAGTGCGCGGTCAACGGGGATCGAACCCGGACCTCCCGAATGTCAGTCCCAGTTGAAACGACTGATCTAAGCGGTCCCAGGAAAACCACGGAAAAAACCCAGGGCCAGAGTGCGCGGTCAACGGGGATCGAGCCCGGACCTCCCGAAAGTCAGTCCCAGTTGAAACGACTGATCTAAGCGGCCCAAAGAAAACCATGGAAAAACCCAGGGCCAGAGTGCGCGGTCAACGGGGATCGAGCCCGGACCTCCCGAATGTCAGTCCCAGTTGAAACGACTGATCTAAGCGGCCCAAAGAAAACCACGGAAAAACCCAGGGCCAGAGTGCGCGGTCAACGGGGATCGAACCCGGATCTCCCGAATGCCAGTCCCAGACGAAAAGACTGAGCCACCTGGCTCGGCACTACAGTAAGGTTGTGTAATTTTGTAAATAACATTTTATGTTGATAGCTTTCGTTACCATTTAGTTGTGCAAATCGTCTGGAGGCCCTCGTATATACTGCTTAGCCAACGACATTTTCCCACCGGTTTATGCCTTTTTGTGGTGTATTTTACAACAGCGGTTCTCGCATTTATTTGCTCACACCGCAGAAAGGTTAAGGTCCATAGTAGGGGGTCGTTAACTACCTCCTTGGCTAACTGACCAGTTCTTTTATTTCCCTCAAACACCTTGATGTCCCCAGGCACCCATCCTAGCCCTACAGAGTTTTACTGTAATGATGTTTGCAAGATTTGAAGACATTCCCACACCAATTTCGATTTGAATTGGCGTGAATCAAGTGCTTTTAATGCAGTTTGACTGCCAAAGAGGAAAGTAGCTGTTTACTTTTGTAGCGTTTTTCTAAACTCTCTCAACAAGGCAAGGATTGCATACACCGGGTGGAAGGAAACTTATTAAATTCCTTCTAATATATGCTTCATAGAAGCATTGCAAACAGAAATGTCTAATGCCATTTTGTTTTTTGATCATCTAATTTCGAAAAAATAAATGGGTTTTGTTCCAAATTGGATTCGTAATTCCACAAGAATATACGGAGTTGATAGTTTGCTACTTGTAGAGTAACCTATTTCTGACATTAGTTTTGGTAGTAATAATGGGACATCACAAGCAGTTTCAAAATAACTAAACACTTAAAAGAATTACAGAAATATTTCGAGCAGCATTTTCAGATGCAAAGTAACCCGGCAACGTTGGTTGAGGTTGTCAGGGATCTGAACCGGCTTCTGGATGTAAACACGTCGGTCGCTTGCAAACATGACACAGGGTGGTGTATTGTTTTGGGAGATAACGAGTGCTACTGGCATTCTGATTGGCCTACACTTGTACAGCAAAAATCTGATGTGTTACATTCACATGACTTTCTCTATATCTCTGTAAATTATTATTGTTAATAAGCTTATCTTTTATTTATTTCATGTTAATGGAGAAAAATTAGCAGAAATAGTCTTATTTCTTGCTTTATTGTAAGTAGAAGCGAAATAACGTAGTACCATAGGTTAAAGTGAAAGCCAAAAGCTGGTTACTATGTGACTGATGTTCCTTTGTTTGTATATACAGGAGTTGACAAATTCCTATATGAGAAAAGTATAAGTTTTTCAAAGCTGAAACCAAGAAAAAGGAATATCTCAAAAACGATCAACTCCAGGAAAAAAATGTATATAACATAAATTGTGTGTTTTAACGTGCTCTACATGTTTTGTGGGATAAGTTTTTGTCCATCTCTTACGGTTTAGTAGTTATGAAAAATTCATCCAGAATAAAGTAGTCTTCAGAGGCTATTCCCAGAAAATTCAAAATATACATTTTATTTGTCAGGTAAATAACTTTAATATACGATATTTTAATCAAAATCGTTAGAGCCATTTTTGAGAAAATCGAAATTTTCGAAAAAAGTTCCATGTAAAGGGTAGTTTGGGGTAGGGGTATTTTTCTCAAAATCTTCGTGTCGCACACCTGGAAGATATTAAACTTAAATACCAAGTTTGGTATTTTACCGACTTTTCGTTTTTGAGCTATCGTGTTCACAGCACATGGACACACGGACACATACACACGGACCTTTTTGTGAAAATGCTTTTTTTTTGATATTGGGGACCCTAAAACATATATTTCCGGTGAAATCTCGGTATCGAATTTTTTGGTGGAGTGCAATACATTCTCTATACACTATGTACATAGTGAGTATAGAGAAAGTAAAAATCTGATGTGTTCCATTCACATGACTTTCTCTATATCTCAGTAAATTATTTTTGTTAATAAGCTTATCTTTTATTTATTTCATGCTAATCGAGAAAAATTAGCAGAAATAGTCTTATTTCTTACTTTATTGTAAGTAGAAGCGAAATAAGGGAGTACCATACGTTAAAGTGAAAGCCAAAAGCTGGTTGCTATGTGACTGATGTTTCTTTGTTTGTATGGACAGGAGTTGACAAATTCCTGTATCAGAAAAGTATGTTTTTCAAAGTTGAAATCAAGAAAAAGGACTATCTCAAAAACGATCAACTCCACGAAAAAAAATATATATATATATATAATTGTGTGTTTTAATGTGCTCTACATTTTTTGTGTGTTAAGTTTTTGTCCATCTTTTACGGTTTAGCAGTTATTCAAAATTTAGTAAAATTCATCCAGAATAAACTACTCTTCAGAGGCTATTCCCAGAAAATTCAAGATATACATTTCATTTGTCAGGTAAATATGTTTAATATCCGAAATTTTAATCAAAATCGTTAGAGCCATTTTTTACAAAATCAAAATTTTCGAAATAAGTTCCATGTAAAGGGTAGTTTGGGGTGGGGGGATTTTTCTCAAAACCTTCGTGACGCATCCCTGGAAGATACTAAACTTAAATTCAAAGTTTGGTATTTTACCGACTTTTCGTTTTTGAGTTATCGTGTCCACAGGCACACGGACATACACACACGGACCTTTTTCTGAAAATACTTTTTTGGATACAGGAGACCTTGAAACATATATTTCCGGTGAAATCTCGGTATCGAATTTTTGGTGGAGTGCAATACCTTCTCTATACACTATGTACATAGTACGTGTAGAGAAAGTAAAAATCATACTTTTCCTTGTAATGAACATAAGTATTCTGTTTTCCATCAATCAACCATATATTGCTGAATAAACCTTGAAAGTTTTAGCTCATTTAGTTGCTGGGCTAATGGGCCAAAGCTTAACATTAACAAGATAGGGAATTTCGACTCCTCTTAAGAAACTTATTCTTCCTCTACCACGTATTAGTCGGTATAAACACTAACAGGAACGGTCTTATTACTTGCTTCCTTATAGCTAGAAGAGAAATAAGAGAATGCTCTAGGCTAATGCGATAGTAAGGTTTTTTTTTTTTAAAACTGGTCGCTATGTGATGCAATTGAAATGTCCTCTTTGCATGACCAGGATGAAAAATGCAGATATCGACTTCCCATTTGAAACAAATCCAAGTGTTAGAAATGATAAAACAAATAACAAGGAATATCTCGGAAGTAGTTAGCTCTACAAATAATAGTGTGTGATATATATTGATTTTTTAACGAGATCTACATTTTTTGTGCAGTAAGTTTTGTCTATCTCTTAGAGTTAGCAGTTATGCAAAATACATTCAGAATGAAGAGGCTATTCCCAACAAATTTAGGATATGTCCGGGATCGCCATATAACACGAAACCTATAATCTATTCAGCCTTAAGTTGATCCTCGCCAAAACAAAACCCAGGCGACCAGTGTACCGTTATAATGTAGTCTTCCGCCATTCGCCCCAGAAATGCTATTATAGTTTCACGACCATGTGGCGAGCACACGCGACATTTAATGCAAATAGAACAAGGCAATTATAACTTAGAATTTTCGGCTGCTTTTGACAAATTCGAATCCAATTTCACGCAAAATTTAATAAAATATAGTTCTTTTGAAATTAGGAACATCTAGATCAGCATTTATACTTGCTGTAGCACGCCTTCAACCGTTAGAGGATGATTAGTAGTAGCAGTAGTAATATTATTATTAATACTACTACTACTATTAATAATAATAATAATAATAATAATAATACCAATCTTATGTGTTCCATTCACATGACTTTCTCTACATCTCTAAAACACTTATTTTTAAAAAGCTTATTCTTCTATCTACTTCTTGCTAATCGAGATAAACTTTAACAGAAGTGCCTTCTTGTAAATAGAAGGCAAATAAGGGAGTACATTAGGCTAAAGCGATAGTCAAATCTTTTAAAAACTGTTACTATATGATTGAAATTCGTTTTCTTTGCATGTCCAGGAGTTGACAAATTCCTGTATGAGAAAAGTTTTTAGTATTCTAAAATTGAAACCAGTAACAAGAAATATGTCGGAAATGGTATACTATACAAACAAATTGTGTATGACATAAACTTGTGCGTTTTAACGAACCCTATATTTTTTGTGTGGTAATTTTTTGTCTATCTCAGAGGATATTCCCTGAAAATTCAAGGTAACATTTTATTTGTCATGTAAATATATTTAGTATGTGGTATTTTAAACAAAATTATTAGAGCCATTTTTGAGAAAACAACATTTTTGAAATTTTTTCCATGTAATGGGTAGTTTGGGAGGGGGTATTTTCTTGTAAATGTTTGTGTGCATCCTTGGGAAATACCAAACTTAAGCTTTTCTTTGGGTAAAGGGGGTCTCAAAACATATATTTTCGATGAAATAATGTTATGGAATTTTTGGGTGGAATACAATGCTTTGTACTTACTATGCACATTGTACACACGTGCTAGAGAATTTAAAAATTGCGCTAGTTAAATTCCTAGGTGTTTGTATAGAATATTGTGCCATTAAGAATAACATGATTTAGACTATTGGCAGGGGATTATTTTCCTGCGCACACCGCTACTGTGTTCTGCACGGCTAACTGGCACAAAAAATGGAATGAAAGATAAATTAGAGAAAGGAAAACGTGGCAGAAGAGAAACCTTCCCAGCACTCGCCTGTTGATCAGGGAAAACCATGGAAATCCAAAGGGAGGAGGGGGGGTCAAAGGAAATAGAACCGGGGACATCCGGATTTTGAATATTTTCTGGTTACTCGGGAGTTGCTCCGGGGTTTACAGATCTCATTTATTTACCTCCATTATTCGTTCCACGTGCACTGGAATGATCCAGAGCATTCCCCCAGGGTTATGCCTACCACCAGCTGGAAATCGATACAGTAAAGTAATGGTTTGCTTTTTTCATTATTTCATCTCTTTTACCCACTCGAAGCTGCCCATTAAGTAGCAGCAGTGGATTCAGATTGCGGTATTTTTATTTTCCAAGCCAGTATCTCCAACATATCTTTTGATTAAAATCGTTAGAGTGAGTAAACAAAAACATGATATATTTCGTTACCATGACTTTCTCCACCAAATACTTTCTTTAGTACTACATAATAGGTAGAGAAGGTATTGTATTCAACTTAAACATTCAATATCGAGCTTTCACCAGATATACATGTTTTTAGACCCCCCGAATAAGAAAAATAAATATTTTTAGAAAAAAAAGTGAGTGTCTGTGTGCCTGTGAACGTGATAACTCAAAAACGAAAAGTCGGTAAAACACCAAACTTAATGTTTAAGTTTAGTTTCTTCCAAAAATGTGACATGAAACTTTTGAGGAAAATACCATTCTGCAAACTGCCTATTACATGAAAATGTTGTTTTTATCAAACATAGCTGTAACATTTTGATTAAAATAACATATTTTAAAGACATCTGCAAAAACTTACTACATAAAAATATTGAACTCATCAAAACACACAATTTATGCCCTTTACAGTTTCTTATGGAGCTAACCATTCCTCGCGATTGATTCAATTATAAAATGCTTATACTTTTCTCAAACAAGAAGTCGTGTTTCTTTTGTTTTGCTCAGTGCAAAGAAGCGAATTTCAATGACAATCGAACTGCAACAGCTTTTGAAACACTTGACTATCGATTTAGCCTAGTGTATTCCCTTCTATTTATAAGGAACTAAGTAGTAAGACTATTCTGTTGATGTTTATCATGGAGAACCATGTTTTATAAGAAGTTTGTTTTTAGATTAGATTGAGAAAAATGTAAATGCGTCTTATTTATGGACGCTCTTTAACTGCTGTGGTTCTCAGCGTCCCTTCTAAATTGGGTGTGAAAGACCGCTTAATTTTGCCCGGAGGCCTCTCTGTCAGGCTTGAGGTTCTTTTACGCGCCGTAAATCTACGACACGGGACCAACGACTTTACTTCCCTTCCGAAGGAAGCCATACTAAGGATGTTTACGCCCGAAAAAATACATCATCCTCCGCCGGGTTTGAACCTGCGACCTTGGGTATATGAAGTCAGCATGGTAACCACTACACCACGGAGAGCGACTCAGATAGAGAAAATCAGTTGAATGGAACACATAAGATTTATTTACTTTATAACAATCGAATTATTTAATATTTTATTTGCATTAAACTCATTAAATATTTAATTATTTTGCCATGTACATAATAGGTAGAGAAGGTATTGAATTCCACCAAAATTCGACATAGAGATTTCACTGGAAAATTATGTTTTAGGTCCTTTGAATCCAGTAAAAGCATTTTTAGAAAAAGGAACGCGCGCGCGCGCACGAGTGAATGTGGACAGCATAACTCACAAAGGAAAAGTGCGTTAAGTACCAAACTTGCATTATGTTTAATATCTTCCAAAGATGCGACACGAAGATTATCACTCACAGCTACCAGCTTTTAAAAAAAATCTGATGTGTACCATTCACATGACTTTCTCTACATCTCTGCAACAAATTACTCTTAAGAAGCTTATACATCTATTTACTTCATTTAATCAGACTAAAATAGCAGAAATAATCTTATTGCTTGGTTCCTTGATGCTTTGTTTGCGTTGTTCCTTGCTGGTTGCTATGTCACCGAAGTTCCTTTGTATGGAAGTAGTTGACAAATTCCTATATGAGAAAAGTATGTCTTCATAGCAGAAACCAAACACAAGGAATGACTCAAAAACGATGACTCCACGAAAAAAAGTATATAACATAAATTGTGTGTTTTAACGTGCTCTACATTTTTCGTGTAGTAATTTTTTGGCTATCTCTTACAGTTTAGCAGTTATTCAAAATTCCGTAAAATTCATCCAGAATAAAATAGTCTTCAGAGGCTATTCCCAGAAAATTCAAGATATACATTTTATTTGTCAGGTAAATATCTTTAATATACGATATTTTAATCAAAATCGTTAGTCTTTTTTAAGAAAATCAACATTTTCGAAAAAAGTTCCATGTAAAGGGTAGTTTGGGGTGGGGGGATTTTTCTCAAAATCTTCGTGTCGCATCCCTGGAAGATACTAAACTTAAATACCAAGTTTGGTATTTTACCGACTTTTCGTTTTTGAGTTATCGTGTTCACAGACACAGGACACACGGACACACACAAACACACACACACACCACACACACACACACACGGACCTTTTTGTGAAAATGTTTTTTTTTTTTTTTGGATACAGGGGACCCTAAAACATATTTCCGTTGAAATCTCGGTATCGAATTTTTGGGTGGAGTGTAATACCTTCTCTATACACTATGTACATATTGCGTATAGAGAAAGTAACAATTGACCATCACATTAGCCTAATACATCTACTTACTTCCCCTCTACTTACAAGGAAGCAAGTAATAAGACCAATTCCGCGAATGTTTACCTCGTTTGTAGAAAGAAGAATAATATTTCGTAAGAAGTTTGTGGATCAGTTAGAGAAAGTCATGTGAATGGAACATACCTGATTCTTCTACTTCATACTAATCGAGAGTCATTTTATATTTCATTTGCATTAAAATTATTAAACATTTTAATTTTTTTACAACATAATAAAGAAGGTATTGCACCCCACCCAAAATTCCATACCAAGATGTTACCAGAAATAAACGTTTTGAGGGCCACTGTTCCGAAAATAAGCACATGTAAGTGAAGAGCGTAATTAAAAAGCGAAATCTCGGATTGACACCATACTTTGTATTTATGTTTAATTTCTTCTATAACACAAATGTTTTCATTAAAGTTTCCCAGCTGAAACTACACTTACATGGAACATTTTTCGAAACTTTTGATTCCATAATCATTGCATATAATAATATTGATTAAAATGTTGGTGCCGCGGTGACGTAGCGACTCACTTTAGGAAGGTCGCGAGTTCAAATCTCAGTTAGAGCGAGTTACACGGATGTTTTTTCGGGATTTTTCATTAGAGAAGACGAGTGTCGAGAAAGTCAAAGCTCCTTGGGCCCGGGGCTCCTATAATTTCACTGATTTCATTTATCGTCTAATATAACCTATCAAAACAAATATGTCAGCGAAAGTTAAGTGAATGTTAGACTTTTTACTTTCTCCACACGTACTATGTACATAGTGTATAGAGAAGGTATTGTAATGCACCCAAAATTTCGATATCGAGATTTTACCGGAAATACATGTTTTTGGGTCCCCCTGAATCCCCCCAAAAAAAAGAATTTTTGGAAAAAGGTCCGTGTGTGCGTGCGTATGCGTGAGTGCGTGTCTTTGAACAGCATAGCTCAAAAACGAAAAGACCGTTAAATACCAAACTTGTTATTTAAGTTTACTCGCAAGGATGCGACACGAAGATTTTAAAGAAAATCCCCCCACCCCCAACTACCCTATACATAGAATGTTTTTCGAAAATTTTGATTTTCTAAATATGGCTCTAAGGATTTCGATTAAAATATCGTATATTAAATACATTTACATAATAAATGAAATGTATACCTTGAATTTTCTGGGAATATCGTCTGAAGACTACTTTATTCTGAATGAATTTGACGAAACTTTGCATAACTGCTAAACCGTAAGAGATGGACAAAACATTTACACCACAAACAATGAAGAGCATGTTAAAACACACAATTTATGTTATATACATTTTTTCCGTGGAGTTGATCGTTTTTGAGATATTCCTTATTTTTGGTTTCAGGTTTGAAAAACTTATACTTTTCTCATACAGGGATTTGTCAACTTCTGTGCATACAAACAAAGGAACTTCAGTCACACAGCAACGAGCTTTTGACTATCACTTTAACCTATGGTAATTGGATTATTCCTGCTATTTTTTTCTCGATTAGCATGAAGTAAATAGAAGAATAAGCTTTATAACAAAATTTGTTGCAGAGTTGTAGAGAAATTCATGTGAATGGAACTAATCAGATTTTTTCCTTAGTACACAATACATAGGAGAGAAAGTATTGCATTCTATCCAAAATTTGGGTACCGAGATTTGACTGCTACATAAAACGCAATTTTTAGAAAAAGGTGTATGTGTCTATGTGTGTGCCTTTGAACAGCGCAACTCAAAAATGAAACGTTGGTTAAATATCAAACCTGATTATTAAATTCAGAATCTTACAAGCAGGTGAAGACGAAGATTCTTAAGAAAATTTCCGTGTTCCAAACTACCCTTCACTTGTGAACATTTTTAGAAACTTTGATTTTCTCAAAAATGGCTGTAATGATTTTGATTAAAATACTGAATATTTTAATCACAAATGAAATATATATCTTGAATTTTCTGGAAATTGCATCTGAAGTGATCATTATTAATGACTTTTATATAACTGGTAAATTGTAAAGGACTGACAAAAACTAACACGACTCGCCTGGGTAGTGTGGTGGTAGCGTGTCTGCCTCGCATTCAACAGGTCGCAAGTTCGAATCTCGCTTAGGGTGAGTTAACCAGATAAGGTTTTTTCAAGCTTTTCCCTTGTCCTGAGAAGGCGAGTGTCGAGTAACTTTAAGCTCCATCAACCCCGAGATCATTTGAAAAACATTTCACCAATTTCATTCATCGTCCGATATGATCAATTGAGTTAAAGGGCGTTAAGCTACAGAAAAGAAAATCTAATGTGTTCCATTCACATGATCTTTTCTACGTCTCTGCAACAGATTATTGTTAAAAAAACGAATGCGTTTATTTACTTAAAGCTAATCGAGAAAAAAAAAAAATTAGCAGAAATATTCTTATTACTTGCTTCCTTGTAAGTAAAAGCGAAATAACGGAGTACCACAGGTTAAAGTGATAGTCAAAAGATGGTTGCTATGTGACTGAAGTTCTTTTGTTTGTATGGATAGGAGTTGACAAATTCCTGAATGAGAAATGTATAAGCTTTTTAAAGTTGAAACCAAAAACAAGGAATATCGCAAAAACGATCAACTCCACGAAAAAAAGTTATTTAACATTATGTGTTTTAAAATACTCTACATTTGTTGTGTGGTAAGTTTTTGGCTATCTCTTAACGTTTAGCAGTTATGCAAAATTCCGTAAAATTCATCCAGAATAAAATAGTCTTCAGAGGCTATTCCCAGAAAATTCAAGATATACATGTTATTTGTTAGGTAAATATCTTTAATATACGATATTTTAATCAAAATCGTTACAGCCATTTTCAAGAAAATAAAAAATTTCGAAAAAGTTCCATGTAAAGGGTAGTTTGGGGTGGGGGGATTTTCTCAAAATCTTCGTGTCGCATCCCTGGAAGATACTAAACTTCAATACCAAGTTTTGTATTTTACCGACTTTTTGTTTTTGAGTTATCGTGTTCACAGACACACGGAAACACACACACGCACGGACCATTTTCTGAAAATGCTTTTTTTTGGATAAAGGGGACCCTAAAACATATATTTCCGGTGAAATCTCGGTATGGATTTTTGGGTGAAATGCAATCAACACCTCTCTATACACTATGTACGTAGTAGGTGTATAGAAAGTAAAATGCTTTTGTGAGGATAATTTGTTGCAGAATATGTAGAGAAAGTGAATGCAAGGCATGAGATTTATTTTACAAAAGTGGCACATAACTGGAATGACAAATGAAAGCCTTGATAATTGGTTTATTAAACAAAGGAAGGAAGGAAGAAGTAGGTTTGCATAAGAAGTGTTGTTGAGATTGCTGAAGGTCCAGGTTCGCGCTCAGCGGCTCGGCACGGCGCGGCAAGAGCTGAGGGGGCCGGGGGGAGGACGGGGTAGTGGAGGTGCTCTCTCTCTGGCTGGCAGTGGCTATAGCTCCTTCGGCCGGGGAAGCTGCTCGTCAAGTACGGGGAATCATGTAAAGTGGGAATCGTTTGTGATTTGTGTTGCATGAGTGACTTGTGCCATGTCGGTCAGAAGGGACAGGGATGGGGAGCACAGGGACGCTGTGGCCCAGTTCAGAGGTACGTGCCGTACCCTCACAATATCTAAACATTAACACATTCACAGAAAACTATTCATATGCAGTTTATTTGTAGCGAAAATATCTTTAAAAAGATCTGATGTGTTCCATTCACTTGACTTTCTCTACATCAGTTATGCAAAATTCAGTAAAAATTCATTCAGAATAAAGAGGTCTTATTTCTAGGAAATTCAAAATTTACACTTTATTTGTCATGTAAATATATTTAATATGATATTTTAATCAAAATCGTTAGAGCCATTTTTAGAATATCAAAATTTTCGAAAAATTTTCCATATAAAAGGTAGTTTGGGGTGGGAGGGTTTGCTTGAGAATCTTCGTGTCGCATCCTTGGAAGATACTGAATTTAAATACCAAGTTTGGTATTTAACGGTCTTTTCGTTTTTGAGCTATGTGGTCCACAGGTACACACATGAACCTTTTTTCTAAACATGTTTTTGTTTTGGATTCAGGGGGTCCCAAAACATGTATTCCCGCTGAAACCTCGGTATCGAATTTTTAGGGGGAATATAATAGCTTCTGTATACACTATGTACATAGTACGTGTAGAGAAAGTAAAAATCTGATATGTTCCATTTACATGAATTTCTCTACATCTCTGCAGTAAATGTGTTTTGTCTTTGTATGGCTAGGAGTTGACAAATTCTCGTATGAGAACACTATAAGTATTTTAAAGCTGGGACCAATAAAAAGGAATATCCGGAAAACTTGTGTGTTTTAAAGAGATCTACATTTTTTGAGTACTAAGTTTTTGTCTATCTCTTACAGTTTAATAGTTATGCAAAATTCAGTAAAATTCATCCAGAATAAAGATGTCTTCAGAGACTATTCCCAGAAAATTCAAAATATACATTTTTTTTGTCATGTCATCTTAGGTGTAAAGGATTTTAATCATAATCATAATCGTTAGAGCCATTTTTGAGAAAATCAAAGTTTTCGAACTTTTTTCCATGTAAAGGATAGTTGGGGGTGGGGAGATTTTCTTGAAAATCTTCGTGTCGTATCCTTGAAAGACACTGAACTTAAATACCTAGTTTGGTATTTAACGGACTCATCATTTTTGAGCTATGCTATCCAGTCTTACATGGACCTTTTTATAAAAATGCTATTTTTTTATTCAGAGGGTACACAACACATGTATGCCCGATGAAATCTCGGTATCAAATTTTGGGTGCAATACAATACTTTCTCTATACACTAGTAGCCTAGTACGTGTAGAGAAATTAATATGAAACTTTAAAGCAGCTTTAGGTAATTTGGTGGAAATAAAAATACCTAACATTTTACGTGTAAAGGGCAGTTTGGGATGGGAGTTACTCAGAAAATCTTCGTGTTGCATCTTTGGCAAACACTGACATAAATACCAAATTTGGTATTTATGCGACTTTTTGTTTTTCTGTTGACTTTTTCATAAATGCTTTTTTTTATTTATTCATTTAGAGGTCTCAAACACATAAATATAATCTATAACGACATTTTTAATGGAACAAAACACCTGCTCTATCTAAGAGAATGCATATAGAAAGTGAAAGTGCTTCAAAGTTATGCCACCTTTCAGGTTGAAACATTTCTATAAATAAGACTATGGGATTTTCAGAGGGTTTCTTTAATAATTTGTAAGCATTACTGAACTTTCATAAAGAAGGAAAGTTAAAATGATTTCTTCACTTATTGAGAGGTATATGCAGAGACGTCATACACACTCATACAACAACAACAACAACAACAGCACTAATAATAATAATAATAACACAACATTTTTATCTCTAGTGATACTAAAATTGCAGAAAACTATTTCAAATGAAGAGGAATTTACGAATTATGCATAGAAAATTCAATATACACAGTTTATTTGTTGCAAAAATATATTTTCACGTGACAATTAAAAGAAAAGTTAAAGTCAATAGCTATTTAGGAGAAAATAAACATTTGGCAATTTGGGGTGGAAGTTACCTTGAAAATCTTCGTATTGCATCTTTGGCAGATACTGACGTAAATATCAAATTTGGTATTTATACGACTTTTGCTTTTTGAGATGACGTTCTTCATAAATCCTTTTTTATTCATTCAGGTCTCCAAGACATAAATAAAATCTATAACGAAATTTTTAGTGGAATAAAAGACCTGTTCTACCTGAGGGAAAGGGTACAGAAAGTGCCAGCGCTTCAAAATTGTGCTATCTTTCTGGTCCAACTATTTCTAGAAATTAGAATGTAGGGTCTTCCGAGTATTTCTTTTATAATTTGTGAGCATTACTGGTCTTTCACAAAAAAGGCAAGTTAGAATGATTTCAGAACATAATCTTATATGGAATCTATAAACAAAAACATAGAGCGTGTGTTTTTAAAATAGTTCCTTCTTTGATTTGGATGTAATTGTCGTTCAAGTGTGAATATGTTTTTTTTTTCTTTCTCTCTTTTTTTACTTTCTATACAAGTAAAGAAAAGGTATTGTATTCCATTCAAAAATTCGATACCGAGATTACACTGGAAATACATTTTTGAGACCCCGAAATAAAAAAAAATCATTTTTAGCAAAAGGTTTGTGTGTGTGTGTGTGTGTGTGTGTGTGTGTGTGTGTGAGAGAGAGAGAGAGAGTGTGTCTGTAGACAGCTAGCTCAAAAACAAAAAGTCTGTTAATAAGATTTTCAAAAAAATCTCCCACCTCAAACTTCCCTTTACATGGAAACATTTTTAAAAGTTTTGTTTTTCTCAGAAATAGCTCTAACGATTTTGATTAAAATATCGTATATTAAAGATATTTATTTGGCAAATAAAATGTATCTTGAGTTTTCTGGGAATTGCCTCCAAAGGTCCTTTATTCTATATGAATTTCTTTGAATGTTTTATTACTGGTAAATCGTAAGAGATTCACAAAAGCCTACTAGACAAATAATGTAGATCTCGTTAAAACATATAATTTATGTTGTAGAGTTGACAGTTACTGAGATATTCCTGGTTTCAGCTTTAAAATACATATACATTTCTCATACAGGAATTTGTCAACTCCTGTCCATACAAAGGAACTTCAGTCACATAGCAACCAGCTTTGGACTATCACTTTAACCTATGGCACTCCCCTTATTTCGTTTCGACTTACAAGGGAGCAAGTAATAAAACTATTTCTGCTGTTTTTTATCGATTAGTATTAATTAAATAGAAGCATAAGCTTTTTAACAATAATTTGTTACAGAGATGTAGAGAAAGTCATGTGAATGGAACACATTAGATTTTTTCATAATCTTTTCTTCTCTTTCTTCAGAATTACCGTGCAGTTAGGCAACCCAACTTGCTTCCAAGTAGAATGTGTGACGTTTCATCTGGCTTATGTGCCATAAGCTAACACACGATTTCAACTTGGTATATTGTGAGAGATGGATACCAAGTATGGAGAGATGCAGATTTTTACTTTCTCTACACGTACTATGTACGTAGTGTATAGAGAAGGCATTGTATTGCACCCAAAAATTCGATACCAAGATTTCACCGGAAATATATATTTTAGGGTCTCTTGTATCCAAAAAACGTATTTTCAGAAAAAGGTCCCTATCTGTGTATGTGTGTCCGCGTGTCTGTGAACACGATAATTCAAAAATGAAAAGTCGCTAAAATACCAAAATTCGGTATGGAATTTTTGGTTGCATTACGATACCTTCTCTATACACTATGTATATACATAGTACGTGTAGAGAAAGTAAGAATAAAGGTGTAATGTTTTCAATTTTATAAACATTAACATTATATTTAACTATTAAAACCGTTAATTTAAAACTGCTTTGGATATTCAGATGAAGCTATACAGACCACTTTCTACTCTTAAAACGTATACTGAAAAAAATAAAAAGAAAGTGAAGAAAAAAAATCTGATGTGTTCCATTCACATGACTTTCTCTACATCTCTGCAACAAATTATTGTTAAAAAGTTTATGCTTCAATTTACTTCATGCTAATGGAATAAAAAATAGGCGGAATAGTCTTATTACTTGCTTCCTTGTAAGTGAAAGCGAAACAAGGGAGTACCATAGGTTAAAGTAATAGCTAAAAGCTGGTTGCTATGTGACTGAAGTTACTTTGTTTGTATAGACACAAGTTGACAAATTCCTGTGTGAGAAAAGTATACGTTTTTTAAAGGTGAAACCAAACACAAGGAATATCTAAAAACGATTAAATCTACAAAAAGAAAAGGAAAAATAACATAAAGTGTGTTTTAACGTGCTCTTCATTTTTGTGGTAAGTCTTTGTCTATCTCTTACGGTTTAGCAGTTATACAAAATTCCGTAAAATTCATCCAGAATAAAGTATTCTTCAGAGGCTATTCCCAGAAAATTCAAGATATACATTTTATTTGTTAAGTAAATATCTCTACTATACGGAATTTTAATCAAAATTGTTAGCCATTTTTGGGAAAATCAAAAATTTTGAAAAAAGTTCCATGTAAAGGGTAGTTTGGAGTGGGGGATTTTCCTTGGAAGACACCAAACTTAAATACCAAGTTTGTTATTTAACGGCCTTTTCATTTGTGAGCTATGCTGCCCACAGTCACACACACACAAACACACAGACATTTTTCTAAAAAGGTTTTTTTTTTTGTATTCAGGGGACCCCAAAACATGTATTACCGCTGAAATCTCGGTGTCGAATTTTTGGATGCAATTCAATACCTTCTCTGTACATCACGTACATACAGGATGATTTATATAGAGCTGACACATTTCTTTCTCTAATTCTTTCAAAGCGAATTGTGCTAGTGGCAACTTATTATACCTAAATTGTGGAGCAATTTTGGGAAACTATTTACCTCTATTGCAAATGTTGAAAATGTCCTCCTTCCTGCATAAGGCACAACTCAACACGTCGTTCCATGTTACTGGCCACTCGTTGAAGGATTCTGTTGTCAATAGCTTGAATCTCCTTTGTAATGTTGTGCTTCAGAACGTCCAATATTTGGGGACGTGTGGCGTAAACCTGTCTTTTAAGTAACCGCATAGAAAGAGGTCCGGCGATGTCAAATCCGGAGATCTCGGTGGCCACAGGTTCCTGGAAATTATCCGATCGTCATGGAAACTTGCAATTAGGTTCATGGATTCATTTGATGTATGGCATGTAGCGCCATCTTGCTGAAAATATCCCTGACTCAGCTCTACATCGTCCAGGTACTCAACAAACTCCAAGAAAATCAGTCGGTACTCTGCAGTATATAGAGAAAGTAAAAACGATGAACTCTACGAAAAAAAAATGTATATGGGATAAATTGTGTATTTTAACGTGCTCTACATTTTTGGTGTGGCAAATTTGTGTCCATTTCTTACGGTTTAGCAGTTATGCAAAATTCCGTAAAGTTCATCCAGAATAAAGCAGTCTTCAGAGGCTATTCCTAGAAAATTCATGATATACCTTTTATTTGTCTGGTAAATATCTTTAATAGACATATTTTAATCAAAATCGTTAAGAGTCATTTTTGAGAAAATAAAAAATTTCAAAAAATTTTCCATGTAAATGTTAGTTGTGGTTTGGGGGATTTTCTTGAAAATCTTCGTGTCGCATCCTTGGAAGATACTAAACTTAAATACCAAGTTTGGCATTTACCGGTCTTTTAGTTTTTGAGCTATGCTGTTCACAGACACACACGCGCGCGCGTCTTTTTCTAAATGTTTGGACTCAGTGGACTTCAAAATAAATATTTCCGGCGAAATCTGAACTTCAAATGGTTGGAAAGAATTCAATAACCTCTCTATCTACTCTCCAGTGTACATATACGCTAGAGAAAGTAAAAAAGTGATATGAATGCAACACATGACGAGATGTTTTGTTAAGCTCTGTCCAGATAAACGTTGAGAGACAGGCACTTAGATTGAATGAAGCGCTAGTTGGAAGGGAGGAAAAAAGAGAGCATCGCTACTACCCTGGGGTGCCTTTGTCGTTAAGGCGCGGTGCTCACAGTTATGTAGTGTGTACTCGGCTGTCTCTAACGAGATCTGCACCTCATTCATTTCTTTGTTCGTCCATTGTATTTATTGTACCAGCAGCTTAATTATCACATTGTCTCCCCCTTCCTCACACTCTCCCACATACCTCCCTATAACGCCACAATTCGCTTATCTTCATTATCCATGACGAAGGTAAGCATAATGGCTGCCAGGATTCGATACCAGAAGATGGGATTTGTGGTGGGCAATGCGACGTTTGGGCGGTTTTTACTTTCTCTGTACGAACTATGTACATAGTGTATAGAGAAGGTATTGCACTCAACCCAAAAATTCCGATACTGAGATTTCACTGGAAATAATGTTTTAGGGTACCCTGTCCATTCACATGACTTTCTCTACATCTCTGCAACAAATAATTGTTAAAGAGCTTATGCTTCTTTTTACTTAATGCTAATCGAGAAAAAATTAGCAGAAACAGCCTTATTACTTGCCTCCATGCAAGTAAAAGGGAAATAAGGGAGTAGCATAGGCTAAATTATTATTCAAAGCTGGTTGCTATGTGATTGAAGTTCCTTTGTTTGTAAGGACAGGAGTTGACAAATTCGTGTATGAGAAAAGTTTAAGTTCTTTAAACCAGAAACCAATAACAAGGAATATCTCTAAAACGATCAACTCCACGAAAGAAATGTATATGACATAAATTGTGTGTTTTATCGTGATCTACATTTTTTGTATAGTAAGTTTGTGTCTATCTCTTACGGTTTACCACTTATGCAAAATTAAATAAAAATCATCCAGAATAAACGGGTTTTTAGAGGCTGTTCCCAGAAAATTCAAGATATACACTTTGTTTGGCATATAAATATCTTAAATATAAGAGATTTTAATCAAAATCGTTAGAGCTATTTTTAATAAAATAAACATTTTCGAATTTTTTTCCATGTAAAGGGTAGTTGCGGGTGGGGGGATTTTCTTGAAAATCTTCGTGTCGCATCCTTAAATATCAAGTTTGGTACTTAACGGTCTTTTCGTTTTTGAGCTATACTGCCCACAGACACACAATGACAGACAGACACACACAAGGACGTTTTTCTAAAAATGCCTTTTTTGTTTGTTTCAGGGGGTCCCAAAACATGTATTTCCGGTGAAATCTCGATATTGAATTTTTGGGAGCATTATAATACCTTCTCTATACACTATGTACATAATACGTGTAGAGAAAGTAAAAAGGATTTACAGAGGAAAGGTCCGTGTGTGTTCGTGTGTCTGTGAGCACGAATAACTCAAAAAGGAAAACACCGTTAAATACCAAACTTGGTATTTAAGTTTGCTATCTTCCAAGGATGCGCCACGAAGATTTTCAAGAAAATCCCCCACGCCCAACTACCCTTTACATGGACTTTTTTTTCGAAAATTTTGATTTTCTCTAAAATAGCTGTAACGAATTTGATTAAAATATCATATATTAAGGATATTTACCTGACAAATAAAATGCATTTCTTGACTTTTCTGGATATAGCCTCTGAAGACTACTTTATTCTGGATGAATTTTACGGAATTTTGTGTAACTGCTAAACCGTAAGAGATGGACAAAACTTGCCACACAAAAAATGTAGAGCACCTTAAAACACACCATTTATGATACATACATTTTTTCGTCTAGTTCATCTTTTTTTTAGATATCCCTTGTTTTTGGTTTCAGCTATGAAAAACAGACCTTTCTCATACAGGAATTTGACAACTTCTGTCCATACAAAAAAAGAAACTTCAGTCACATAGCAACCAGCTTTTGACTATCTTTTTAACCTATGGTACTCCCTTATTTCGCTTCTACTTAAGAGGAAGCAAGTAACACGACTATTTCTGCTAATTTTTTCCGATTAGCATGAAGTAAATAAAAGAGTAAGCTTTTTAACAATAATTTGTTGCGGAGATGTAGAGAAAGTCATGTGAATGGAACACATAAGATTTTCTTCGGTTTCTGCCGCCATTCATTCAATAATCTTTTCTTTTATCCATGTTACCGTCGTTTCATAACATCCACTTCCTCACTCCAATACCCGGCATCGCGTTGATCACCCATTCTAGCTTCTCTGTGATCCGGAACGTCTGATTCTCAACAGTATGTGCCCGGGTTCGATCCCAAGTGACCGCATGTGAGATTTGTGGTGGACAAAGCGGCGCAGGGACGGCTTCCCCCATCACATTCCACCGGTGCTCCATCTTCATTCGCCTGCGATGCCACAAGTAGTAAAAGCGGACGTTAAACACTATCCCCTCTCAACAGGTGTCGACCCCAGGCGCTGTCTTGTAGGGTGTAAACCTTAAACTCGAGAGGATAAACATAAAGAAGCCAAACACAATTCTCAGAAGCGATATATGTGTTACATTCACATGATTTCTCGACCTATTCTGTCGCCCTCCGTGATGTAGTAGTTACCATGCCTAGCCTCATATACCAAAGTCACGGGGTCACACCCGGCGGAGGACGATGGTGTAAATATCTCTTAACCGCTGGTCCCGTGTCTGAGATTTACGGCACGTAAAAGAACCTCAAATCTGATAGAGAGGCCTCTGAGCAAAATTAAGCGGTCTTTCACGCCCAGTATGCAATGGGATGCTGAGAACCGGAGCAGTTAAAGAGTGCCCATAAATAAAACTCCATTTCCATTTCTCTACCTATTCGGCAACCGAGTTAGGTGACTCGGGTGCTTCGCCTGAGCCTGGTATTTGAGAGGTTGTGGGGATTGGTTCGCCGAGGCGGATCTCTATGACTCATGATTTTTCGTGGGTTTTCCCGGTGGTTCTTTCCTTCCCCAGAACTTCCTGTTCCTTCTTTGCATCCCAAGCGGTTTGTTTCAGGGTTATAAGAGTCACAAGAACTGCGACAGAGGCACCATTTCATGGAGGTGATTGCGCTCTGGAAATAAGGCTAGCGGAATAGCGCTAGTTCTTGTCTGCGGCTCAAGGGGTCCATCCTGGACTGGGCCACGGCTCCTGGCGCTCAGATCGTCGAGATGAACTGATTATGGACTGTTAGGGATCTTCCACGGCGGCTCTCTCCCTGTCCGGATGTCGGCCACCCTTTGAAATTACATTCATCTTATCCTTCCTCCAGAGGTCCGATATACAATAAGTCGACGGCTAAAGTGTGGAATCCCCCGCCGTAGATAAACACACACACACACACACACACACACACACACACACACACACACACCTATTGTTCAACAAATTATCCTTCGTGCTAATTAATAAACACATTTCATGAAATTGTGTGATTACATATTTCGTTAGAGCCATTTTTGAAAAAATGAAAATTAATATAAGCACAAAAATAATTAAATAAGATTTTAAATTATTAACCTGAAATCACTGATTTAATCTTCCCATTTTTATCAAAATATAATATAAATTTTGAGCACCAAAAATTCTCTTCAACCTAAATCAATATATTTAATTTAATCTAATTTCTATGTAAAGGGTAGTTGGAGGGGGGGTTTCTTGAAATCTTCATGTCGCATCCTTTGAAGATACCAAAATTAAATACCAAGTTTGGTATTTAACGGTCTTTTCGTTTTTGAGCTATGCTGTCCACAGACACACACACACGCACGGAACTTTTTTTCCAAAAATGCTTTTTCTGGATTCAGGAGTACCCAAAACATGTATTTCCGGTAAAATCTCGGTATCGAAATTTTGGGTGCATTATAAAACCGTCTCTATACATTATGTACATAGTACGTGTAGAGAAAGTAAAAAAGCAGTTTTGGAAAAAGGTCTGCGCGTGCGCGCGCGTGTGTGTCCGTGTGTCTGTGAACACAATAACTAAAAAATGAAAAGTCCGTAAAATACCAAACTTGGTATTTAAGTTTAGTATCTTCCAGGAATGCGACACAAAGTTTTTGAGAAAAATCCCCTACCGCAAATTATACTTTATATGGACAAAATTTCGAAAATTTTGATTTTTTCAAAAATGGCTATAACTATTTTGATTAAAATATCGTATATTAAAGACATGGTAGATAAAATGATATCTTGAATTTTCTGGGAATAGCCTCTAACGACCTCTTTATTCTGAATGAATTTTGCTTAATTTTGCGTAATTGGTAAACTGTAAGAGAAAGACAGAAACTTACTACACAAAAGACGTAGATCACGTTAAAACACACAAGTTATGTCATATACCTACTTTTTTTATCGTACAATTGATCATTTCAGAGATATTCAGATTTAAAAAACTTAAACTTTTCTCTCAGGGAAAGTTGTAAACTCCTGGCTATGCATAGAAACGGATTTCAACCACATGGCAACCAGCTTTTAGGAGATTTGAGATTCGTTTTAGTCCAGTGTATTCCTTCTACTTATAAGGAAGCATTTAATTAAGACAATTTCTGCTGATGTTTATCTAGATTATCTTTAAGTAGATAGAAAAACATGCATTTTCACAAAAATGTGTTACAGGGATGTAGAGAAAGTCATGTGAATGGAATATTCTTGTATTTATCGCATAAAATGTTGAAGAAAGATGGTTACGTAATAACAGACTGGTTCGGTTATATAAAAACAAGTTTCATCTACATTGTGTCTTTAAAATTAATTTTGTCACGTGAAGCCAGCCGTAAGATTAATCGCATTTCGCTACACATTTGTTATCATCTTATTATATAAACCTTGTCAGAGATGCCAAACACAGCATTGTTGTATAAGTTTGAATTCTTCTCAAGAATATATACATACTTGACCTTTTATATGACGGTCAATGTATACCACATAGGGACATATTTTCCAAGGAAGCAACTATTGCATTTTGTTAGAAATACATTAATTTGCATTAACCCTTTATTGTAGCTGTGGCATATGTGCACCGAAGATGATTAATCAAAGATTTTACAATTTTCAGTGGACTTTTTACCTTCTCTACACATACTATGTACATAGTGACTAGAGAAACTATTGTATTGCACCCAAAATTTCGATAGCGAGATTTCACCGGAAATATATGCTTTAAGACCCCCTGAATCCAAAAAATCATTTTTAGAAAAATGTCCGTGTGTATGTGTGTGTGTGTGTGTGTAAAAAACGGCGTGTTATTTATGGACGCTCTTTAACTGCTGTGGTTCTCAGCGTCCCATTCTAAATTGGGTGTGAAGGACCAAATAATTTTGCTCAGAGGCCTCTCAATCAAGCTTGAGGTTCTTTTACGTGTGCAGTATAGCTCAAAAAAGAAAAGACCGTTGAATACCAAACTTGGTATTTAAGTTCAGTATCTTTAAGGGATGAAACAGGAAGGTTTTGAGAAAAATCCCCCCACCCCAAACTACCCTTTACGTGGACCTTTTTTCGAAGATTTTGATTAAAATCTCTTATATTTGAGATATTTATATGCCACATAAAATGTATATCTTGAATTTTATGGGAATATCCTCTAAATACCTCTTTATTCTGCATGAGTTTTATTGCATTTTGCATAACTGGTAAATTGTAGGAGATAGATAAAAACTTACTACACAAAAAATGTAGAGCACGATAAAACACACAATTTATGTTATATACATTATTTTTCGTGGAGTTGGGCTTTTTCAAGATATTCCTTGTTATTCATTTAAGTTTTAAAATACTTAAACTTTATTAATACAGGAATTTTTACTTTCTCTATACGCACTATGTATATAGTGTATAGAGAAGGTATTGCACTACACCAAAAATTCGATACCGAGATTTCACCGGAAATATACGTTTTAGGGTCCCCTTTATCTAAAAAAAGCATTTTCGGAAAAAGGTCCGTGTGTGTGTGTCTGTGAACACGATAACTCAAAAACGAAAAGTAGGTTACATACCAAACTTGGTATTTCAGTTTAGTATCTTCCAGGGATGCGACAGGAAGATTTTGAGAAAAAAACCCCAACCCCAACTACCCTTTTCATGGAAATTTTTTCGAAAATTTCGATTTTCTCAAAAATGGCTCAAACGATTTTGATTAAAATTGCGTATATTAAAGATATTTACCTGACAAATAAAATGTATATCTCGAATTTTCTGGGAATAGCCTCTGAAGAGTAGTTTATTCTGGATGAATTTTACTGAGTTTTGAATAACTGCTAAACCGTAAGAGATGGACAAAAACTTACTACACAAAACATGTAGAGCATGTTAAAAGACACAATTTAAGTTATATACATTTTTTTCGTGGAGTTCGTCGTTTTTGTGACATTCCTTATTTTTGGTTTCTGCTATGAAAAACATACATTTTTCATACAGGAATTTGCCAACTGCTGTCCATACAAACAAAGGAACTTCAGTCACATAGCAACCAATTTTTGACTATCACTTTAACCTATGGTACTCTCTTACGATTAGCATGATGTAAATAGAAGCATATGTTTTTAGCAATAATTTTTTGCAGAGACGTAGAGAAAGTTATGTGAATGGGCACATCAGATTTTTTTTATCACACCTCGTATATAGAATTCAGTGTTTTGGTAAAGAAATGTAACATTCGAAGCAAGTTTGAAACTGCCAACTAGTGATGAAAATCACCACTTTTGCAATCGCAGTGATTAGCAAGGTTCACGCTGATCTTATACAGTGATTGGGAATGAATGTATCCCGCAGTTCTTGAGCAATGTACATGTGGTACAATGTATGGTTGAACGAAGCAATAACGTGCTCGCCGCTCAGTAGAGATGGACGGGCGAAATCTTGAAATGGTTTATTCAGAAGCGTTAAAGCTTTGCGTACTGTAATGTCACTTCGTCCGTTGAACGCAGATATTATACATTACTTAAAAAAGTCTGATGTGTTCCATTTACATGACTTTTTCTACATCTCTGCAACACTTTATAGTTAAAAAGCTTATTCTTCTATTTACTTCATGCTAATCCAGGAAAAAAAAAATATCAGAAATAGTCTTATTACTCGCTTCCTTGTAAGTAGAAGCGAAATAAGGGGTACAATAGGTTCAAGTGACAGTCAAAAGCTGGTTGCTATGTTGTTTGGTTGTATGGATAGGAGTTCACAAACTCATGTATGAGAAAAGTAGTAGTTTTTCAAAGCTGAAACCAAAGAAAAACAGGGATATCTGAAACACAATCAGCTGCAGGAAAAAAATATAAATGACATATTTGGTGTGTTTTATCGTGATCTAAATTTTTTTTTTTTTTTTGTCTATCTCTTACGGTTTACCAATTATACAAAATTCAATAAAAATCATCCCGAATAAAGAGGCTATTCCCAGAAAATTCAAGATATACATTTAATCTATTAAATATCTTTAATATAGATATTTTAATCAAAATTGTTAGGGTCATTTTTGAGAAAATCAAAATTTTCGAAAAAATTTCCATGTAAAGGGTAGTTGTGGGTGGGGGGATTTTTCTCAAAATCTTCGTGTCGCATCCCTCCAGATACAAACTTAAATACCTAGTTTGGTATTTTACCGACTTTTCGTTTTTGAGTTATCGTGCTCACAGACACATGGACAGACGGACACACACGAACCTTTTTCTGAAAATGTGTTGTTTTTTTTTTGGATACAAGAGACCCTAAATCATACATTTCCGGTGAAATCTCGGTATCGAATTTTTGGGTGGAATACAATACTTCTCTATCCCTATGTACATTGTACATGTAAAAAATGCATACTTCCAGACTCTTTGGGGAAGAGGGAATAATTCTGGGGAATCGAACCTGGTACCTCCGGGTGAGAAGTCAACTTGCTGATCACTCATTGGCTAGAGTAGAAGAAATAATACTTTCACAATTAGCTTAGTTTATGAAGATTTTCCTCGATCATCAATTTAATTGAATGTTGTAAATTGAAAGCGATAACGTTTTGATGCGAGCAATACCACACACAGGTTGCTGAACACTCGCCGATGATAAATCTGTGTTGTGAACGTTTCCGCACTCTCTGATCCTCCACAGAGGCTCGCTGCAAAGGGAAGATCAAAGGATGAAAGCGGGAAGCAATCATTTCCAAGCCCGAAGGAGATTGCCCTAAAAGAACAAGAGATAAAAAAATAAGCGGCTATAGGACTATAGAAAAGGCGAAGGAGGAATATCTAGCAGGAATCCTTGGCTACTCCCGAACAATTGCCCTTATAACCAACTTCAAAATCCATAAATCTCTTCTTTCCAGTTTAAAAATCAAATGCCTTCCATTCACGTGAATTTCTCTACATCTCTGCAACAAATTATTGTTAAAAAGCTTATTCTCCTATTTACTTCATGCTAATCGAGAAAGCATTCCCAGAAATGGTCTTATTACTTGCTTCTTTGTAAGTAGAACGGAAATAAGGGAATACACTAGGCTAAAGCGATAGTCAAATACTTTAAAAGCTAGTTGCTATGTGATTGACGTTCATTTGTTTGTATGGCTAGAAGTTGACAAATTCCCGAATGAGAAAACTAAAAGAATTTTAAAACTGAAACCAATAACAGGGAATATCTCGGAAACGACCAACTCCACGAAAAAAGTGCATATAGCACTAATTGAGTGCTTTAAAATGTAAATGGAGTTTTATTTATGGACGTTCTTTAATTGCTGTGGTTCTCAGCGTTCCACTTTTATACTGGGCGTGAAAGACTTTTGTAAGGCTTGAGGTTCTTTTACGTGCCGTAAATCTACGACACGGGACCAATGTCTTTACTTCCGTTGCAAAGGAAGCCATGCTAAGGAATTTTACGCCCAAAAAAAACCATCGTCCTCCGCCGGGTTCGAACTCACGACCTTGTGTATATGAAGTTAGTATTAGCAAGGGTACACCACGGAGGGCGCGTGCTTCAACGAGCTCTACTTTTTGTTAAGCTAGTCTCTTTTTTTTTTACGGTTTACCAGCTAATTGAAACTAATAACAATGAATACCTCAAAAACGGTTAGCTCCACGAGAAAAATGTATACGACATAACTTGTGTATTTTAACAACACCTAAATTGTTTGTATAGTAAGTTTTTGTCTATTTCTTACGGTTTACTAGTTATGCCAAATTAAGCAAAATTCATCCAGATTAAACAGGTCTTCAGAAGCTATTCCCAGAAAATTCAAGATATACATTTTATTTGTTAGGTAAATATCTTTAATATATGATATTTTAATCAAAATCGTTAGAGTCATTTTTAAGAAAACAAAGTTTTCGAAAAACGTTCCATGTAAAGGATAGTTTGGGGTGGGGGGATTTTTCTCAAAATCTTCGTGTCGCATCCCTGGAAGATACTGAACTTAAATACTAGCTACTTTTCGTTTTTGAGTTATCGTGTTCACATACACACCGACACACACGGACCTTTTTCTGAAAATGCTTTTTTTGGATACAGGGGGTCCTAAAACATGTATTTCCGGTGAAATCTCGGTATCGAATTTTTGGGTGGAATACAATACTTCTCTATCCCTATGTACATTGTACATATGGGGCTAGAGAAAGTAAAAATTGTTAGAAAAACGAACCGAAAAACGTTCCATGTAAAGGGTAGTTGGTGCTGGGCGATTTTCTTCAAAATCTTCATGTCGCATCGTTGGACTGTTCTTAACTTAAATACCAATTTTGGTATTTAACCGACTTTTCGTTTCTGAGCTATGCTGCCTAGAGGCACACACAAACACAGACAGGTTTCTAGAAATTTCTTCTTTTTTTTGGATTCATGGGGTCTCAAAACATGTATTTCCGATGAAATATCAATATCAATTTTTGGTGCTAAAAAAACCTTCCCTATCCACTATGTACATTGCACATACGGGCTTGAGAAAGTAAACATCTGATGTGTTACATTCACATGACTTTCTCTACTGTCTACCACATATTACTGGCTAGAGAAACTGCTCTTACGAAAGCTTATCCTTCAATCTACTTCGTTTTAACCGAGATGAATAATTTCAGTAATAGTTAGCTATATAACATATTTAATTATATATGCCTACAGATGGTGATAGTTAAATGTTTAAGAACCAGACACATAATATGCCTACCTTCAAATTCCGCACCTTATATGAATAGTGAAAAATGTGATGTGTTCCATTCACATGACGTTCACCACATCTCTGCAACAAATTATTGTTAAAAAACTTATGCTTCTATTTACTTCATACTAATCGAGAAAAAATTAGCAGAAATAGTCCTATTACTTGCTTCCTTGTAAGCAGAAGCGAAATAAGGGAGTACTATTGGTTAAAGTGACAGTAAAATGAGTTACTATGTGACTGAAGTTCCTTTGTTTGTATGGACAGAAATTGTTAAATTCCTGAGTGAGAAAAGCATGTTTTTTTTTTTTTAAATTTGAAAAAAAGGGAATAACTCAAAAACGATCAACTGCACGAAAATAATGTATATATCATAAATTGTGTGTTTTAACGTGCTCTACATTTTTTGGGCGGTAAGGTTTTGTCTATCTTACAGTTTAGCGGTTATACAAAATTCCGTAAAATTCATACAAAATAAAGTTGTCTTCAGAGCCTATTCCCAAAAAATTCAAGATATACATTTTATTTCTTATTTAAATATCTTTAATCTATGATATTTTAATAAGGAACGTTATAGCCACTTTAAGAAAATCACAATTTTCGAAAAAAGTTCCATGTAAAGGATAGTTGGGGTGGGGGGATTTTTTTGAAAATCTTCGTGTCGCATCGTTGGAGGATACCAAACTTAAATACCAAGTTTTGTATTTAACGGTCTTTTCGTTTTGAGCTATGCTGCCCACAGACACACACACACGGACATTTTTCTAAAAATGCTTTTTATGAATTCAGGGGGACCCAAAACATATATTTCCGGTAAATCTTGGTATCGAATTTTTTGGTGTAATTTAATACCTTCTCTATACACTATATACATAGTATGTATAGAGAAAGCAAAAAACTGAAAATCGGCATTACTTTAAGTATTCAACAATTTGAATCACAAATAACAAATGTACATTTGTTACTTTCTCTAGCACTATCTAAAATGTACATAGTAGATAGAGAATGCAATGTATTCCACCCAAAAATTCGATACCGAGATTCAACGGAAATATTATGTGTTCAGACTCCCTGAATCACCCCCAAGAAACAACACATTTTTAGGACAATGTCAGTGTATGTTTATCTGGCGGTCAGCATAGCGGAAAAACGAAAAGTCGGTTAAATACTAAACTTGGTAGTAGTACAGGATGCGAAACGAAGATTTTCAAGAAAATCTCCCATCCCAAAGCCTTTTACATGGAACATTTCTCGAAAATGTTTGATTTTCTCAAAAAATGGCTCCAACGATTTTGATCAAAATGCCACATATTTAAGATATTTTCAGACAAACGAAATATATATTTTGAATTTTCTAGCAATAGCTTTTGAAGAGCTGTTCATTCTGGATTACTTCTGTATAACTTTTGTATAACTGGTGAATTGTAAGAGATAGAGATTGACTTCACACAAATAAACTTCTCGTTAAAACACAACATTTATACTACATACATTTTTTGTGGACTTGCTGTAAGTCATTCCTAGCAAGCAAATTGCCGAATTTCAATTGTTTCATACAACAATCAGCTTTTAAAACATTGGACTATCGCTTTAGCCAAGTGTATTCTCTTATTTCCCTTCTACTTACAAAGAAGGAAGCAATCACATTACATATATATTATTATATATTTTAACCTGATAGATCATATCGGGCAATGAATGATACAGGTGAAAACGATCCTCAAATGCACGAGAGGTCCATATAACCTACACTTACTCGACACTCATCTTTCAGAATAAAGGAAAACCCGGGAAAATACGAGGGCCTTTTTTTTTAAATCTCCGATAGGCTATAACTAAAAAACAAGTTCATAGAAAACAATTATTTTATTACTAAAAGTTGTGTACACTTATGGTTACTTTTCATCATAATCACTGAAAAGATTGAGACATTTATCGTACCTGTGCACAAGCTTTGCAAAACCCGCTACAAAAAATGTTGCCGCCAATGATTTCAAATGAGCTTTGACGTTGTTCTGAAGATCTTCGTTGGTTTGAAAGTGGTGCCCTCCTAGCCACGTCTTCAGTTAAGAGAAACGGTGAAAGTCGCTGGGTGCCAGATCAGGACTGTACGGCGGATGATCGAAAATGTTCCATTGAAATTGTTCAAGGAGCCAATGGGTTGTGCCAGTGTGTGGACGAGCGTTGACATGGATCAACACACTATTCCTCTTCGTTTGTTTTGAATGGTTCTCCGCAGACGTCGTAAAGTACGAAGATCTTCAAAACAACGCCAATCCTCATTTGAAATCATTGGCGGCAACATGTTTACTTTCTCTACACGTACTATGTACATAGGGTATAGAGAAGCTATTGCATTCCACCCAAAAATACGATACCGAGCTTTCACTGGAAATACATGTTTTGGGTCCCCTTGAAACCAAATAAAAGCATTTTTGGAAAAAAAGGAACTATGTGTGCATGTTTGTGTGAGAGTGTGTGTGTCTGTGGACAGCAAAGCTCAAAAATGAAGAAACCCTTAAATACAAAACTTGGTACTTAAGTTTTGGTATCTTCCAAGGATGCGACACGAAGATTTTCAAGAAAATCCACCCACCCCAAGCTACCCTTTACATGGAAAACATTTCGAAAATGTTGATTTTCTTAAAAATGGTTCTAACCATTTTGATTAAAATGTTTTATATTTAAGATATTTACATGTCAAATAAAATGAATATCTTGAATTTTCTGGGAATAGCCTCTAAAGACCTCTTTATTCTCGATAATTTTTATTCAATTTTGCATAACTGGTAAACCATAAGACATAGACAAAAACTTACTACAAAAAATGTAGATCACGATAAAACCAAAATTTATGTCATATACATTATTTTCGTGGAGTTGATGGTGTTTTAGATATTCCTTGTTATTGGTTTCAGCTTTAAAAAATCTGATGTGTTCCATTCACACGACTTTCTCTAAATCTCTGGAACAAATTATTGTTAAAAAGCTTATGCTAATATTTACTTCATCCAATCGAGAAAAAATTAGCAGAAATAGTCTTGTTGCTTGCTTCCTTGCAAGTTGAAGCGAAATAAGGGAGTACCATAAATTAAACGATAGTCAAATGCTGGTTGCTATTTGACTGAAGTTCCTTTGCTTGTATGGACACGAGTTGACAAATTCCTGTATGAGAAAGGTATAAGTTTTTCAACACTGAAACCAAAAACAAGGAATATCTAAAAACACGATCAACTGCACGAAAAAAGTATATGGAATAAATTGTGTGTTTTAATGTGCTTTACGTTTATTGTGTGATAGGTTTTTATCTATCTCTTACGGTTTAGCAGTTATGCAAAATTCGTAAAATTCATCCAGAATTAAGTAGTCTTCAGAGGCTATTCCCAGAAAATTCAAGATATACATTTTATTTGTCAGGTAAATATCTTTAATATACGATATTTTAATCAAAATCGTTAGTAATTTTTAAAAATTTCGAAAAAAAAGTTCCATCTAAAGAATATTCGGGGGTGGGGGGATTTTCTTTAAAATCTTCGTGTCGCATCCTTGGAAGATACCAAACTTAAATACCAAGTTTACTGTTCAACGGTCTTTTCGTTTTTGAGTTATGCTGTCCACACACACACACACACACACACACACACACACACACACATACACACACACAGAGACCTGTTTCTAAAAATGCTTTTTTTGGATTCAGGGGGACCCAAAAACATGTATTTCCGGTGATCTCGGCATCAAATTTTTGGGTGCATTACAATACCTTCTCTATAAATTATGTACATAGTACGTGTAGAGAAAGTAAAAGCTTATACTTTTCTCATACAGGAATTTATCGACTCCTGTCCATACAAACAAAGGCACTTCAGTCACATAGCAACCAGCTTTTGAGTACTATCTTAACCTATGGTACACCCTTATTTTGGTTCTATTTACAAGGAAGCAAGAAATAGGATTGTTTCTTCTAATTTTTTCTCAATTAGCGTGAAGTAAATAGAAGCATAAGTTTTTTAACAATAATTTGTTGCAGAGATGTAGAGAAAATCATGTGAATGGAACACATCACATCTTTTAAGAATAGTTTGCAGAAGAGAAATAGAACTAGATAAATTCATGAGATGTTTTGTTTTAAACTAGAAACCAGAGTTTTGCAATACGTTTGATAGACGCATTCTTTACAAGCTCTCAGCTATTTCCGAAGCAATGCTCCTTTGACGCTTAAGAAACGGAAGGAACACGTTCCAAGTTTCTCGGGAAACATTCGATTTTTGTTGGGAACTGCCAAAAATGCTCTTGTATGTGAACACCCACGGGAGATATGCGACATCCGCTGGGCGGAAATGGCTGCCAGACTGGGACAGGTGCAAACCTCAAGAATCTGAGACACGCGCGCTCTTAAAGGTTTTCTGTACTTCGGGCTTCTCTCTCAGGGATGCATAGCTTTTATACTGTAATAGTGTGACTTTATAGTATATGTGTTGCTTTGCAATAATGACGTAAGTAATGTGTTAAAACTTTATTAATTTATGATCAATCCCATTCTAATTGCTTCCTAGCCTTCTGTAATATCGTCCTTTTGATGTCTTACTTTATCTATATAGTACATACTCCGGAAATACATATTTTAGGGCCCTCAGTATCTACATTTCCAAACACTCAATAATTTTCTCAAATAGGAAATCGTTATTTACACATTTCCACCCTGATAATGTAAAGAGAACGAATTTTTCCAGCCCATCACACAGCGAATCTCTTAAAAGATTTGGCTATCGCTTTAGTCTACTGTATTCCCTTATGCCTGCAAGGCATATGTAATAAAACCATTTGTTGCAGAATGGTAAAGAAAGTCATGTGAACATAACGTATCCGAATTTTTGTCATATGATGAATATTTCCAATGTTACTTTATACTCTTTATATAACATTGTATAGTGTATACAATACTAAGGCAATTATTTGAGTTTTCTCAGACAAAATGTGTATAATTGTTTCCAAAAATTCTGATGTGTTCCATTCACATGACTTTCTCTACCATTCTGCAACAAATTATTGTTAAAAAGCTTATGATTCTATTTACTTCCTGCTTTATGAGAAAAATTAGCAGAAATAGTCTTATTTCTTGCTTCCTTGTGAGTAGCGAAATAAGGGAGTACCATAGGTTAAAGTGTTAGTCTAAAGCTGGTTGCTAAGTGATTGAAGCTCCTTTGTTTGCATGGACAGGAGTTGACAAATTTCTGTATGAGAAAAGTATACGTTTTTTTAAAGCTGAAACCAAACTCAAGGAATATCTATAAAAACCATCAACTCCACGAAAAGAATGTATATGACATAAATTTTGGTTTTATCGTGAACTACATTTTTTGTAATAAGTTTTTGTCTATTTCTTATGGTTTACCAGTTTTGCAAAATTCAATAAAATTCATCGAGAATAAAGAGGTATTTAGAGACTATTTCCATAAAATTTAAGATGTACATGTTATTTGGCATGCAACTAGCTTTTAATCAAAATCGTTAGAGCCATTTTTGAGAAAATAAAAATTTTCGAAATTTTTGCCATGTAAGGAGTAGTTTGGGGTGGGAGGATTACCTTGAAAATCTTCGTGTCGCATCCTTGGTA
This sequence comes from Hymenopus coronatus, assembly GCA_030762935.1. NCBI lineage: Eukaryota > Metazoa > Arthropoda > Insecta > Mantodea > Hymenopodidae > Hymenopus > Hymenopus coronatus. The sequence continues at coordinate 17,419,336 of CM060895.1, forward strand.
GATTAGATACTTAAATAACAAGTTTGGTGTTTAACGGTATTTGCGTTTTTGAACTATGCTGTCCACAGACACACACAAACACGCACACACGGCGCTTTTTCCAAAAATGCTTTTATTTGGATTCAAGGGGATCTAAAACATGTATTTCCGGTGAAATCTCGGGATCGAATTTTTGGGTGGAATGCAATACCTTCTCTATACACCATGTACACAGTACGTGTAGAGAAAGTAAGCATGTATATGGCATAAATTGAGGAGATCTACATATTTTGTGTAGTGCAAACTTCATCCAGAATAAATAGGTCTTCAGAGGCTATTTCGATAAAATTCAAGATATACGTTATATTTGTCGTGTAAAATATTTAATATACGATATTTTAATCAAAATCGTTAAAGTCATTTTTGAGGAAATAAAACATTTCGAAAGTTTTTCCATGTAAAGGGTAATTCGTGTCGCATCTTTGGAAGATGTTAAACTTAAATACAAAGTTTAATTTTTAACCGACTTCGTTTTTGAGCTATGCTGCCCAGATACACACACACACACACATACACACGGAGATGTTTCTAAAAATGCTTTTTTTAGATTCTGCGGGTCTCAATATCTTCCAGAAAAATCTCAATATCAAATTTGTAGGTGGAATACAATAGCTTCTCTATCTACAATATACCTTTATATACGTGGTAGAGAAAGTAAAACTTAAATATTAGCCCTTGCCTTGTTAAAAGGGTCTCAGAGACACGAGTTGTAAGCATGTTACTTGAAGCGACGCAGCACACCAATGGTGTTTGAAACAGAAAGAGCAGGGCGTTAAAAGCGCATTGTGTACATTATAAATTCTCTCTGTGTTCACAGCTAGTCTAGTCATATCTTGTGTAGAGAAAACCTTTTCTGCTCCTGTAAAACACAAAAATGTTGGCAAAAAAGAGCATGATCTTTGAGCATTACTACAATATGGAGAACATCAACAATACAATTAAATGTTACTTTTTACTTTCTCTACACATACTATGTACATAGTGTATAGAGAAGGTATTGTAATGTACCCAAAAAATCTATTCCGAGATTTTACCGGAAATATATGTTTTAGGGTCCTCTGTATCCAAAAAAAGCTTTTCAGAAAAAGGTCCGCGCGTATGTGTGTCCGTGTATCTGAGAACACGATAACTCAAAAGCGAAAATTCGGTAAAATACCAAACTTAGTATTTAAGTTTAGTATCTTCCAGGGAAGCCACACGAAGATTTTGAGAATATTTATCCTCCCTCAACTACCCTTTACATGGAAATTTTTTCGAAAATTTATTTTTTCAAAAATGCCTCTAACGATTTTGATTAAAATATCACATATTAAAGATATTTACCTGACAAATAAAATTTATATTTTGAATTTTCTGGGAATAGAATCTGAAGATTACTTTATTCTGGATGAATTTTACGGAATTTTGCATAACTGCTAAACCGAAAGAGATAGATAAAAGCTTACCACACAAAAATGTAGAGCCCGTTAAAATACACAGTTTATACATTTTTTTCATGGAGTTGATCGGTTTTGAGATATTCCTTGTTTTTGGTTTCAGCTTTAAAAACATACTTTTCTCATACAGGAATTTATCAACTCCTGTCCGTACAAACAAAGGAACTTCAGTCACATAGCAACCAGCTTTTGACCATCACTTTAACCTATGGTACTCCCTTATTTCACTTCTACTTACAAGGAAGCAAGTAATAAGACTATTTCTGCTAATTTTTTTCTTAATTAGCATGAACTAAATAGAAGCATAAGCTTCTTAAGAATAATTTATTGCTGAGATGTAGAGAAAGTCATGTGAATGGAACACATCAGATTTTTACTTTCTCTACACGTACTATGCACATAGTGTATAGAGCAGGTATTGTAATGCACCCAAAAATCGATACCGAGATTTCACCGGACGTTTTAGGCTCCCCTGTAACAAAAAAAAAGTATTTTTAGAAAAAAAAGGCCATGTATTGTGGGTGCATGTGTATCTCTGAGCACGATAACTCAAAAACTAAAAGTCGGTAAAATACCAAACTTGGTATATAAGTTTAGTATCTTCCAGGGATGCGAGATGAAGATTTTGAGAAAAATCCCCCCAGCCCAAACTACCGTTTACATGGAAACATTTTCGTAAATTGTGAATTTCTCAAATTTGCATTTAACGATTTTGATTGAAATACTTTTTGTTTAAGATAGTTTTATGACAAACGAAATGTATATCCTGAATTTTCTAGGAATAGCCTCTGAAGACCTCTTCATTCTGGATGACTTTTGTATAACTGATAGGGATAGACATAAAGTTACTACACAAAAATGTATATCTAATTAAAAGACACAGTTAATATTAAATACCTAGATTTTGTTTGTAGAGTCAACAGCTTTCGAAATATTCCAGAATTTTGGTATAAATTTTAAGGAACTTCAACCTTTCTCGAACGGAAATATACCTTTTTTTCTCGCTTCTCTTTTGTTTACTCCTTCCAATAAAAAATAATGAACTTTCAATTGTCTCACATAGCGACCGGTTTTTAAAGAGCTTGACTATCGTTTTAGCATGTGTATTCCCTTATTTCCCATCCGCTTACAAGGAAAGAAGTAATAAGACTAATTCTGCTAATGTTTATCTTGATTAGCACAATGCAGATAACAGATTAATGTTTTGAATAAAAGGTTTATTTGCCGAACAGCTAGAGAAAGTAATGTGAATGGAAGACATCAGATTTTTCTACCACGTATTATGTACAGGAGTTAGAGCAGCTATTGTATTCCAAACAAAAAAAAATCTGATGTGTTCCTTTCACATGCCTTTCTCTACATCTCTGCAACAAATTATTGCTAAAAAGCTTATGCTTCAATTTACTTCATGTTAATCGAGAAAAATTAGCAGCAATAGTCTTATTTGCTTCCTTGTAAGTATAAAACTGGTTGCTATGAAGCTGGTTTCTATGTTTGTATGGACAGGAGTTGACACATTCCTGTATGAGAAAGTATAAGTTTTTCAAAGTTGAAAACAAAAATAATGAATATCTTAAAAAGGATCAACTCCACGAAAAACATGTATGTAACATAAATTGTGTGTTTTAACGTTCTCTACATTTTTTGTGTGGTAGGTTTTTGTCCGTGTCTTACGGTATAGCAGTTATGCAAAATTCCGTAAAATTCATTCAGAATAAAGAGGCTATACCCAGAAAATTCAAGATAAACATTTTATTTGTCATGTAAATATCTTTAATATACGATATTTTAATCAAAATCGTTAGAGCTATTTTTGAGAAAATCAAAATGTTCGAAAAAAGTTCCATGTAAGGGATAGTTTGGGGTAGGGGGATTTTCTTCAAAATCTTCTTGTCACATCATTGGAAGATACTAAACTGAAATAACAAGTTTGGTATTTAATGGTCTTTTCGTTTTTGAGCTATGCTATCCACAGACACACACACGGACCTTTTTAAAAATGTTTTTTTTTTTACATTCAGGGGAGCCTAAAACATGTATTTCCGGTGAAATATCGGTATCGACTACTTGGGTGGAATACAATAATTCCTCTATACACTATGTTGGTGTAGAAAAAATAATACGATTTCGAGATTTCACAGGAAATAAATGTTTTGAGGTTGCACTGAATAAAAAAAAAAAAAAAAAAAAAGAAAAAAAGAACATCCATATGTGTGTGTGAATAGCATACCCAAAACGGTTGTACATCCTTCAGGATGCACACTAAGATTTTTAATAAAATCCCTCCATACCAATCCTTTACATGGAAATTTTTTTTAAAATTTTGATTCTATCAAAAACGACTCGAACGATTTTCATTGATATACTGGTTTATGATATGTTTCGTGAACTTCATGGTAATAGGATCTGAAGATTTCTTCTGGAGGACTTTGTATAACGTATAAACCGTAAGGGGTACACAAAATCTTACTCGACAAATAATATAGATATCGCTAAAACAATATTTTTGTGTCTTATACATTTTTTCCATGGAGTTAACCTTTTCCGAAATGTTCCTAGTTATTGTGTCCAAATATAAAATACTTATACTTTTCTCAAATGTTAATGTTCATTAGTTTCATAACTTTTGTTTTTACTCCTGGCCATGCTAACAGAACCGAATTTCAATATCACCATATGGTTTAAAATATTTGACTATTGGTTTAGCTTATTTCCCTTCTGGATAGGTAAAGTCAGACTGAAAAAATCAATGCCATAGCCGGCATTTGAACCACGGATCTCCCGATCTGTAGCCGGTGGCTCTGCCATGAGTTACCTTGCAACATGTCGGTTTAGCATTGAATTTCTCAGCTGACTCGCATGTTCCACGGTAAACCATAAGGTGATCTCCAATGGTGACTTACAATGTTGCAAGTACTTTAGACCCAGGATTCATAGTATAGCCAATTATTAGGGTCAATTGGTATTGGAATAATTGTTTTTTCACACAAGCCGCGTGTAGGACAGGAGTTGAATATGTAGATTCAGACTGAAAATGTCAATGCCATAGCCCGGATTTGAACCACGGATCTCCCGATCTCTAGCCGGTTGCTCTACCACTGAGCAACATGCCAGCACATAGCATAGCAATATATAGTTGTCTATACTGTGAATCCTGGGACATTGTAAGTCGCAATTGGGGTTGCCGTCTCAAAATAATTTGAGATGACCTCGTGGTTTACCGGGAAACATGCGAGTCAGTTGAGAAATTCAACGTTGTCATGTGAGCTCAGTGGCAGAACAACCGGCTAAAGATCGGGAGATCCGTGGTTCAAATCCCGGCTATGGCATTGAATTTTTCAGTCTGACTCTATTTATTCAACTCGGCTTGTGTTATTCCAATCATTTCCCTTCTACTTGTAAGTAATAAGAATATTTCTGCTAATGTATACCTTGATTAACAAGGAGAATAGTATTTTGTAAGAATAGTTTGTTACAGAATAGGTAGTCATGTGAATGGAACACATCAGAGATGTTCATCAATGGCATAGGTATATTTTACGAAGGCAACCTTGAGTTTCTTTTCTTTTATTGACAGTTTTTGTGTTTGAGCCTCCGGAAAGAGTGTTTAGATTATTACGTCTAGCAGGAGATAACGCACGTCTTCTGTTCTTGCTACTATGGCAGAATGTTGCATTGCAATTGTTTTACGGACACTTCCAGACAACCAGCTTTTCATTACCTTCTGTTCCGAATAGAGAAAATCTGACACGCACAAATGCGTTTTATATTGCATTTTTGTGCCCATCAGCCCCCTACTATTCAACGTAGCAACGTTGTAGAAGCAATCAAAGACGAAGCACCACAAGTTTGGATCTACATCTATGCCGACGACATGATTTTGGGATGTCATGACAGAAAGGAACTACAGAAGGCAGTGGTCGTAGTGTTGCCAAAAGCATTTCTCAAAATTTCGCCCAAAACATTAAAAAAGTCGCAAAGTTTCAGTTTAAGTCGCCCAATATTTTCTCTAAAATAAGCAATTTATTTTACTATGTTATATACACAAACACACACTCTTGGAATATTTTCAAAAGATTCTTATAGCCGGTATCTCTGTAAGTAATGCACAATCATAATAAATGGCATAATACTGGAATACTAACTAGTGTGAGCAGCGCTGATACAGATTCAGGAAAGAGTATGAAAATACGAGGCGCATGCGCTGATAATTATACTGAAATATTACTTGAAGTATTTATTTTATTAATTACTTCCCTCAGTTGAGAGCTGCCTTATAGACATATAGACTTATAACCATACAATCGATAAACGTTACATTTCAGAAGGCGATTCTCCGATGTGTTGCTATGGGAACATACTTTTTATTCGTATGGTTTTACTTCCCGCACTAATGCTTTTGATCATGATTAAATTTGATTGTTAAAATATCGATAAAACCAAACCAACAATTCTAATATGTAAGAAGTATAATGAAATATTAACTACCAGCACTGAAATTTCTTTTGCTTTCGTTGAAGCCACATTAGCAAGCAAGAATGCCAACTTATGATCCATCCATAGCAACAGATTTAATAAGTACTGCAAATTAACTATATCGTGCAAAAAAATTATTGGCAGGCTTAAAATAACATTGTATAAATAAGTTTTACTCACGTCAGAGAGGATTTAGTATTTGTCTTTCTTCAATTTAGATTTAGAGCTCTCTTCCCTACCAAACGGCGCACAAAGTTAAAACATACATTGATAAAAGTTACATTTTGCAGAAATATTTTAGTAGCCCAAAAAATCACAAATCGCCTTCATCAAAATTTGGTCGTAAAAAGCGGATTTTAGTAGCCCAATCGGCGACTTTTCGTCCAATCTGGCAACAATGCTGGAGAGATGGACTGACAAAAAGGAAGTACAAATAAATAAAGAGAAAACCGAACATATGATATACAGAAAAGGAATCAAGACATCTCAGAAGGACAAAATCTACATGAAGAACGAACCTCTGCAAACAGTCAACCAAGTCGATTTATTACTACAGACCACAACAAATTCATTCAGAATACACACTAACCAATAGCAACAAAATCAATACACGACATACGAGAACTAATAAAATTGTCTCTCAAACCCACAAATATTATTTAAAAAAATCTGATGTGTTCCATTCACATGACTTTCTCTACATCTCTGCAACAAATTATTGTTAAAAAGCTCATGCTTCTATTTACTTCATGCTAAACAGGAAAAAGTTAACAGAAATAGTCTTATTACTTGCTTCCTTGTAAGTAGAAGCGAAATAAGGGAGTAGCATAGGTTAAAGTGATAGTCAAAAGCTGCTATGTCACTGAAGTTCCTTTGTTTGCATGAACAGGGATTGACAAATTCTTGTATGACAAAAGTATACGTTTTTTAAAGGTGACATCAAAAACAAAGAATAACTCAAAAGCAATAAACTCCACGAAAAAAAATGTAAATATCATAAATTGTTTTAAGGTGTTCTACAGTTTTTGTAAGGCAAGTTTTTATCCATCTCTTACGGTTTAACATTTATGCAACATTCCGTAAAATTCATTCAGAATAAAGTAGTCTCCAGAGAATATTCCCAGAAAAATTATAATATACATTTTATTTGGCAAGTAAATATCTTAAATATACGAGAATTTAATCAAAATCATTAGAGCCATTTTTAACAAAATCAAAATTTTCGAAATTTTTTTCCATGTAAAGAGTATTTTGGAGTGGGGGGATTTTTTTTGAAAATCTTGGAAGATACCAAACTTAAATATCACTTAGTTTTAACGAGCTTTTCAACCGTCTATGCTACCCACAGACACACATACACACACGGACATTTTTCTAAAAATGATTTTTTTTTGGGTTCAGGGGGTCTCAAACATATATTTCCGGTGAAATCTCGATAGTGAATTTTTGGGTGCATTACAATGCCTTCTCTATACACTATATACATAGTACGTGTAGAGAAAGTAAAAATAGTAGCCATACTTACGTACGGACTAGACTTAACATGGGACAAACTCCGCAGGAAAGACTTCCACACCCTAGAGAACGTCAAAGTCCGCTTCCTGAAGGCTACACTGGGAGTGTCGAAGCTATCTAGATTGTCCTAGGTGCTAGCACGAGAAGCCTGCTTAATAGAACTCAGGACCAGACTTGGACCTCCCTGGACCCCCAAATGGAAGAAGGCGCTCGAAGAGGGAAGCATTTGGCCAGAATTCTTTTCAACGGAAGCCATGGTAAACCGGAGCTGGACTGGCACGAACCAAAATCTCTGACACTTCACGACATCGATGGCAGCATATGGATACCATCACAAAGCATTCCACGTTCCGGACGACACCTGTGTATGTATCACTGATCTGATCCGCTTTGAGCACCAAAGCGGATCAGATCAGTGATAAACTTTTGCACAAAATAACTCCAAACATATCTACAACTATTACGCGATAGTATTATTATTATTATTATTATTATTATTATTATTATTATTATTATTATACACTGTCTCCATAGTATAAAATCTACAAATCGCCATAGGTAACTCCATCTCGATAAGATTCATCAAGCTAGAATATTCGATGGGTACCCAAAATTGAGCGTTAACTTGCAGAAATAGGTACATTACAGATTTCCATTTAGATACATGGAGAACAGCGAGAGTCAAATGTTTTAGCAAATTCATGTATAGTGAGTGGGCTTCAGGGAAGTCGCAATGGGATATTCATAATTTGCTTCCATTTTTACTTTCCCTAGCCCGCATGTACAATGTATATTGACTAGAGAAGGTATTGTTTTCCACCCAAAAATTCGATGTCTAGATTTCACCGGAAATATATGCTTTGGACCCCCCTGGGTGTGAAAAAAAGCATTTTTAGGAAAAGCTCCGTGTATGTCGCTGGCACCATAGCTCAAAACCATTAAATACTAAATTTGGCATTTAGGTTTAGTATCTTCCAAGAATGCGACACGAAGATTTTCAAGAAAATCCCCCCACCACAAGCTACCCTTTTCGTGGAAAATTTGTATTTTCCGCAAAATGACTCTAAAGGCTTTTATTAAAATCCCGTATATTAAAGATATTTACATCCCAAATAAAATGTACACTTCAGATGTTTTTAATTTTTTATATTATACGAACCTTCATCCATAAAATTAAACGATTTATATCTGTAAAATATTGTAAAAATTATTAAACATTTTCAATGAAATTGTATGTTTTTAAACAAGCAAAACCCATGCAACTGCAGTCAAAAGTAATTCGACTATCTTCCAAGCGTGCTAGTACACCATTTATTTTATTTGGGGCCTTCCCATCCTTTACTACTGACATTTGTGGCTGTAGTTGCTTGGTTTCGATCCTGCGACTTTGTCTTTAAATTGATGGCCTTTAATGATCACGGCTATTCGAAACGCTTTGATTGTGGCGCCTTCGGAAGGGATATGAATTCTGGTTTAGGAATTAGAAAAAGAACAACATATCTAACAAAATAATTCGGGCAATAAAGAGTTAAGCTATTTTTATGACAAATGAAATGTATTTTTTCTTTATCTACATAGCACATAGTACGTAGGTGAAGGTATTGCACTGCACCTAGAAATTCGGTAACAAGGTTTCACCGGAAATACGTGTATTAGGGTCTAAAGAAAAACGTTTTTATATAAAGGTCCACGTGTGTCTGTGAAATAATAACTCAAAAACGAAAAGTCGATAAAATACCAAACTTGGTATATAAGTTTAGAATTTTCCAAGGATGCGACATGAAGATTAAAAAAAAAAAAAAAAAAAATCCCCCCTCCAAACTACTTTTTAAATAAAAAAAATAAAAAAATTGTTTTTCTCAAAAATGGCTTTTAACTATTTTGATTAAAATGCCGTATATTAAAGATATTTACAGGCAAATAAAATGTGTATCTTAAACTTACGACACAAAAAGATGTAGATCTTGTTAAAACACGCATTTATATCATATAGATTTCTTTTATGATATTCCTAGTTATTGGTCTCAATTATAAATTACCCATACTATTCTCAAACAGGAAGTGATCATTGGTTTTTATTTTGTTTTCTATCTATATGAAGATAAGTAATAAAGCTACATCTGCCTCTATTTACCTTGATTATCATTAAGAAGGTAGAACATTTTTATGTCAAATGAAATGCATGTCCTGAATTTTCTGGGAATAGCCTCTGAAGTATTCTTGATTATGGGTGACTTGTATAACGGGTAAACCGTAAGAGATAGACATAATCTTCTTTCGTAGACAGCTTGGCGTCCTCGTATTTAGGACTGATACCTCCCCCCTAGGACTTACAAGCGGATACCTAGGGACCAGAAGCCTATCGGGCAGCCAAACGGCACGAAGACACAGAACAGAGAACCTGGAACGAGTTGTCGGCCCGTAGCCAGGTAAGGGCTTGAGGAAGTGGATTATATGAAATGCGAGCGAAATGGATGAAAGGAAAGGCGATGATGGAGCAATTGTTGGAATGAGTGGCGGGGGAAACCGGAGGACCCAGTTCGTCCACTACAAATCCCACATGCGTGTGCTTGAGATTGAACCCGGGCCGTCAAGTTGGGAGGCGCCGCCATAGACATAATCTTACTACATAAAAATTTAGATCTCGTCAAAGCAGACAATTTATATCTGATATATTTCTTTTGTGATGTTAATTATTTTCGAGATATTCCTAGTTATTGGTTTCATTTGTAAAATCCTTATACTGTTCTCAGACGGGAAGTGGTTATTTGATTTTCTTCTTTTTTTTTTTCTTACCTAGATATATTAAAATAAGCACTAAAACCGTATCTGTCTATATTTATCTTGATAACAATGAAATTTTCAAGAATAGTTTGTGACAGAGATGTAGAGAAAGTGTTATGAAAGTAAGACATGAGCAGATAACTCACCAAAATCAGGTATTAGTTTGAGCTATCAGCACAGGAATAAAATGTTGGCAAGTTTGTTGATCTAAAATAGTCACAGTTGAACAGCTGTTGGTGGCGAGTGTCTTACGTGATGAAGTGTGACACACAGCTAGTGGATAACGTCCACATGTAGCCATATAGACCAAGGTCTAAAATATCATTTATCACCTGTCTTAACTGGAGAGCAACTCTCAAATGTTTATACTCGGTGTTTCTTAAGCAATTAAAAATGTAATTAATTACCAAACTTTCAAATTAGCACAACAATTTCTTGAATAGTTCTTCAGAGAAAAACTCTGGTGTATATTTCCATGACCTTCTCTATCTTTATTAGTGAATATACAAATTCTTCATTACCACGATTATTACTTTTTTACACTGACTAAAAACAGTATAAAATATAAATCTATATAATAACCCTGGTACGTAATTACATAAACCAAGGCTAATATGCCAGCTTTTTTAATATTTATTAAACTTCACATTTCTACATATATCATTTAGATAAATTTAAACTAGCATAATTATAAATATAAGCTATAAGTATAAAAGTATAAATATAACTTTAAACAACTAAAACTACTAATATTTCTAAAATATAATAAATAATAAACTAAATCAGTAAACACACATTATACATGCATTATTTATGTAAATAACACCAATAATTATAATTTCTAAACAACAATAACAGATATATAAAATCAAATTACCACATTTATTATAATTAATATATTATCTTATATTTATTATTTATATGGTTATATAATAATTTTTAAACCAATAATTAATATTAAAATTTATTTATTCATTTTCAAATTATTTCATTTGCATAGTTCATTATCACTTTATTAAATTTTACTATTTAATTAATTTATATATACATATATATACACGTCCTGTACATACATAGTAGGTTAGAGAAAGTATTGTATTCCACCCAAAAATATCATACCGGTATTTCAGCAGAAATACGTTTTTGAGGTCTCCCGAGTCCAAAAAAAAAAAACAAAAATACTTTTTTAAAAAAAGGGCCTGTGTGTGTATGAAAACAATAACTCAAAAACGAAGTCTGTTAAACAACAATCGTGATAATTAAGTTTAGCATTTTCTAAGAATGCAACACGACGATTTTCAAGAAAATCTCCCCACCCAAAATTATTCTTTACATGGACAGATTTTAGAAATGTTTTATATTCTTAAAAAATGTCTCAACGATTTTTATTAAAATACTATATATTAAAGATATTTGCATGAAAAATAAAATGTATATCTTGAATTTTCTGAGAACAGCCTCTGAAGACCTCTTCAATTTGGAAGACTTTTGTATAACTGGTAAACCGTAAGTAATAGAGGAAACCTTGCTACACAAAATATAGATCTTGTTAGACCACACAACTTATGTCACGTACATTATTTGGGAGCCAAGCATTTCCAAGATATTCCATGCCATTGATTTAAACTTTAAAAAACAAAACCGACGTGTTCCATTCACATTACTTTCTCTACATCTCTGCAACAAATTATTGCTTAGCCCGCCTGGAGAGTGTGGTGGTAGCGTGTCTGCCTCATATTCAACAGGTCGTGAGTTCGAATCTCCCTTAGGGTGAATTACCCGGATAATGTTTATTCGGGGTTTTCCCTTATCCTGAGAAGACGAATGTCAAGTAACTTTAAGCTCCATGGACCCCGAGATCATTTGAGCATCATTTCACCAATTTCATTCATTGTCCGATATGACCAACTAGATTAAATGAAGTTAAGCTTAAAAAAAAAAAAAAATATTGCCATAAAGGTTATGTTTCTATTTATTTAAAGATAATCAAGAAAAAATTAGCAGAAATAGTCTTATTACTTGCTTCCTTGTAAGTAGAACCGAACTAAGGGAGTACCATTGATTAAAGTGATAGTCAAAAGCTGTTTGCTATGTGACTGAAGTTCCTTTATTTGTATGGACAGGAGTTGACAAATTCCTGTATGAGAAAAGTACAAGTTTTTTATAGCTGAAACCGAAAACAAGGAATATCTCAAAACTGATCAACTCCACGAAAAAAAAAAATGTATACAACACAAATTGTGTGTTTTAGCGTGCTCTACATTTTTTTGTGTGGTAAGATTTTGTTGTTTACCAGTTATGGAAAATTCCGTAAAACTCATCCAGAATGAAGTAGTCTTCAGGGGCTATCCCCAGAAAATTCAAGATATATATTTTATTTGTATGTAAATATCTATAATATATGATATATTAATTAAAATCGTTAGAGCCATTTTTGATAAAATCAAAACTTTCGAAAGAAGCTCCATTGAAAGGATAGTTGAAAATCTTCGTGTCGCATCCCTGGAAAATACCAAACCTAAATACCAAATTTTGTTTTCTTTTGGTGTTTTTGTTTTTCAGCTATACTGCACACACACACACACACACACACACACACACACACACACACACACACATACACAGGCAGACAACCACACGGACATCTTTCTAAAAATGTTTTTTTTTATTATTCAGGGGGACCCAAAACATGTATTTCCGTTGAAATATCGGGTTCTAATTTTTGGGTGCATTACAGCACCTTCTCTATACACTATGGACATAGTGCGTGTAGAGAAAGTCAAAATGCATTGTCAGCAAAAGACCCGTGTGTGTCTGTGGACAGCATATCTCAAAACAAAAAGACGGTTAAATACGACACTTGAATCGGTTTTAAAACATTTGGCCATCGCCTAAATCAAACTAACATGAATTTTATTTATGTGCGCGCTTTTACTGCTGTGGTTCCTAGCGACTCATTCTATATTGGGCGTGATAAACCGAATACTTTTGCTCAGAGGATACTTTATCAGGCTTTAAATTCTTTTACGTCCCGTAAATCTATGACATGGGATCCACGGTTATACTTCCCTTCCGAAGGAAGCCAAGGATTTTTACATCTGAAAATGTATACCCCCCCCCCATCGCGTTTGAGCCTGTGACCTTGGGAAACAGAGGCTAGCATGTTCCCCTTGACCACGGTACGATGACTATAGCCTAGGGCCATTTTTTTTTCAACTTCCGATAGGTTATAAATAAAAGACAAGTTCATAGAAAACAATTATTTTATTACTAAAAGTTTTGTACACTTTCAACATAATCACCGAAAAATTGAGACATTTATGGTACCTGTACACAAGCTTTGCAATACCAGCTTCAAAAAATGTTTCCGCCAATGATTTCAAACGAGCACTGACGTTGTTTTGAAAATCTTGAAAGTGCTGCCCTGTTAGCCACGTCTTCAGTTCAGGAAAAAGTTGAAAGTCGCTGGGTGCCAGGTCAGGACTGTATGGTGGATGATCGAAAATGTCCCATTGAAATTGTTCAAGGAGCCGATGGATTGTGCCAGCAGTCTGTGGACGAGCGTTGTCAAGGAACAACACAATTCCTAAAGCCAGCATTCCTCTTCGTTTGTTTTGAATGAAGATCTTCAAAGCATCGTCAATGCTCATTTGAAATCATTTGCGGCAACATCTTTTGAAGCGGGCATTGCTAAGCTTGTGCACAGGTACGATAAATGTCTCAATGTTTTCGGTGATTATGCTGAAAAGTAACCACAAGTGTACAAAACTTTTAGTAATAAAATAATTGTTTTCTAAGAACTTGTCCTTTTTTTTATAACCTATCGGAGGTTGAAAAAAAAACGGCTCACGTATTTCCTTATTCCTCTTGTAAAAGAAAATAGTAAGCAATAAAAACTATTCTACTAATTTGGATAGGTAGAGTGTGACCGAAAAAGTAAATACTATAGCCGGGATTTGAACCACGGATCTCCCAATCTGTAGACACAGAGCTACTACGGCAATGTTGGTAAACGTGGTTCAATCCCGGCTATGACATTGAATTTTTCAGTCTGACACTACCTGTCCAACTGTCCTACGCACGGCTTGTGTGAAAAAAAATCGGTGTACCATTCACATGACTTTCTCTACATCCCTATAACAAATTATTGTTAAAAAGCTTATGCTTCTATTTACTTCATGGCAATCGAGAAAAACTTAGAAGGAATAGTCTTCTTACTTGCTTCCTTGTAAGTAGAAGCGAAATAAGAGAGTACCAGTTAAAGTGAAAGTCAAAAGCTGGTTGCTATGTGACTGAAGTTCCTTTGTTTGTATGGACAGGAGTTGATAAATTCCTGTAGGAGAAAAGTATGAGTTTTTCAAAGCTGAAACTAAAAACAAGGAATACCTTAAAAACGATCAACTCCACGAAAAAAAGTATATAACATAAATTGTGTGTTTTAATGTGCTCTACATTTTTTGTGTGGAAAGTTTTTGTCCATCTCTTACGGTTTAGCTGTTATGCAAAATTCCGTAAAATTCACCCAGAATAAAATATTCAAAGGCTATTCCCAGAAAATTCAAGATATGCAATTTATTTTGCAAGCAAATATCTTAAATATACGAGATTTTAGTCAAAATCGTTTGAGCGATTTTTAAGAAAACATTTTTTAATTTTTTCCATCTAAAGGATAGTTTGGGGTGGGGGGATTTTCTTGAAAATCTTCGTGTCGCATCCTTGGAAGATACCAAATCTAAATACCAAGTTTGGTTTTTAACGGCCTTTTTGTTTTTGAGCTATGCTGTCCAACGACACACACACGGACATTTTTTTAAAAATGTTTTTCTTTATTCAGGGGTTCTCAAAACATGTATTTCCGGTAAAATCTCGGTATGGGATTTTTGTATACAATACAATATCTTCTCTATACACTATGAACATAGTAGTATAGAGAAATTAATAAGCTCTTGTAAGCATACTTTGTTCCAGAATAGGCAGAGAAGATCATGTCAATGGAACATGTGAGGTTTTTGAACAGTTGACTATTATTTCAGCCTTGTATCTGTAATTAAATATGTAATTAAAGTATTTCTGTGAAGTAGATGGAAGGATAACCGAACACGGGGAACCCAGGGTGAGAAGTCACGTGGAAGTCCGTGATCACCTTGAAACAAATGTTTACTTGAACGCACTCAACGAAGTGACGTTGTGAGGATAGTGTTTGAAAAGCTTGTGATGAAAACTCTCGTGAGGTAACAGTTTGGGTCTGCTGACGGATGAAGCGTATTTGTACAGTCCATGCTTACATGTAACACATGCAGGATAAGCTTGGAGTGATGTAACACCAAATATTCATCACTCGGGCACCAAAGTTGATCTACACATTACTGCAATATGATCCATATGGTTTCGTTTCGTAATCGCCTCACCCTCCCTGTATTGGTAGGACTGACACCCCTAGCAACATTCACCAGAATGAGCAGGTCTTCAGAGGCTATTCCCAGAAAATTCAAGACAATCGTTTTATTTTTAATGTAAACATCTTTAATACACAGTATTTTAATCAAAATCAATAGAGCCATTTTTTGAGGGACTTAGAAACCAATGCCTTAGAATCAGAAGCCTGTCGGGGAGCCAACGGCAAGAAACCACAGACTGGAGAACCTGTTATGAGGGGTCGGCCGGTAGCCAGGGTATTAAATGTAAATGAAAGTGATGGTTGGAATGAAGAATAGGGAAACCGAATTACCCGGAGAAAACTCGCCCAGAAGCCGCTTCGTCCACCACAAATCCCACATGTAAGCGCTTGGGATTGAACCCGGGCCGCCTAGATGGGAGGCGAGTGGTTTACCACTCACCCACCGTGCCGCAATCTATATAGTAATGACCCTAATTTACGACAATATCAGTTAAACTTATAAAATTAGCAATAAAACGAGGTTAAATTTATCAAAATAAAACATAACATCTGTATACTACTCTCATTCTTTCTCTACATAGTGTATAGAGGAGGTATTGTATTGCACCCGAAAATTCGATGCCGAGATTTCACCAGAAATATGTTTTGAGGCACACTGAATAAAAAAAAGAAACATTTTTAGAAAAATGTCCGTGTGTGTGTGTCTGTGGGCAGCATAGCTCAAAAACGAAACGACCGTTAAATACCAAACTTTGTATTTAAGTTTGGTATCTTCCAAGTATGCGACACGAAGATTTTCAAGAAAATACCCCCACCCCCAACTACCCCTAACATTGAAAACTTTTCGAAAAGTTTTATTTTCTCAAAAATGGCTCTAACAATTTTGATTAAAATATTGTATATTAAAGATATTTACCTGACAAAAGGTATATTTTGAATTTTCTGGGAATAGCCTCCGAAGACTACTTTATTCTGGATGAATTTTACGGAATTTAGCATAACTGCCAAACAGTAAGACATGGACAAAAACGAACCGCACAAAAAATGTAGATTACGTTAAAACAAACAATTTATGTAATATACATTTTTTTCGTGGTTGATTGTTTTTGAGATATTCCTTGTTATTGGTTTCAGCTTTGAGAAACTTATACTTTTGTCATACGAAATTTGTCAACTCCTGTTCATACAAACAAAGGAACTTCAGTCTCATAGTAACCAGCTTTTGACTATCACTTTATTCTATGGTACTCCCTTATTTTGCTCCTACTTACAAGGAAACAAGTAATAACACTATTTTTGCTAATTTTTTCTCGATTAGCATGAAGTAAGTAGAAGTATAAGCTTTTTAAAAATACGGAAGACATCAGATTTATTTATTGCTTCATTTATATAGCTCTGTTTAACATAAGGTCGGACTTTGTACTTAAAACGACTCATTGTTTGTATGTTCTTTTACGTTTGGTTTAAATAATTTTATATCATTAAACTCACGCACATACACTTCCAGACTCTGTGGGGGATAGGGAATAATTCAGGTTAAAGAAAAATTCCACGAACCCGGGACCTCCGGAAAAGAAGTCAGCTCGCTGACCACTCGACCAGGAGGCATTAGTGTTTTATCTGCCAATAGACATAAACATTAGCAGAAACGTCTTATTACTCGTTTCCTTGTAAGCAGAAGGGAAATAAGCGAATACAATAGACTAAAGTGACATTCATATGTTTTAAGAATTATCTCTAAGTGAAATAATTGAAATTCAGTTCTGTTTTGCATTCCAAGGAGTAAAACAAAAGCGATGAAGCGAAAGTTGACTTACCGCTTGAGAAAATTTTAATTGTAATTTAAAGTATTCCTTATTATTGGAAACCAATAATAAGGAATACTTTGGGAACGCTTAAATGTACAAAAAACTGTGTGACATAAATTTTGGATGGCCAGGGTAGGCCAGCCATATCACATACAGACAGTGAAACGCTGACTCGTACGCTGCTGTTTTCGAACGGAACGGAATAACTTGTAAATCTTCAGTTTGCTATTACAGCTGCTCAACAGTATGATCTGCGAACAAAAATCGCTTCTATAATTGTCCTCCTTGAAAAACTAAGGGGAACGCTTACTAGCGTCCCTTAAAGCGTCGCCCCTGATAACCATAATGGACTGTTCAGTGGAAAAGTGGCCTGGACCAAACAGCAGCATCGACTTATTCCTTCAATAAATAGTATTATTACTACTATTGTTACATCCTGAATGAAGTAAGAATTTATATAAAACTCTCCTAAAGTGTTCTTCTAAAATAGTTGATAATCGCTGCAGTTGGTATGACTGACTGAGATCAGGTAGGGGCAGGCTTCCCTTCTTCATGTGATAACAAGATAAGGGAGTTGCTCATGTTGACCACTATCACATATTCACGCCTGTTAGGCATTTCGCTTAGCGAGGTGCCCAAGCGCTTAGCGATACTGCTCCTTCAGGCAACGTTTACACAAACCCACACTCTATGCCCACAAAACGACGATTACATACTCTTTAATCCAATTTTAACTATACTATATTCGTACATAGAGAAGCTATTGCATTCCACCCAAAAACTGCATGTTGATATTTCGCCGGTAATACAAGTTTTCATACCCTATGAATCCAAAACAAACTGAGTGTTTGTGTGTGTGCTGTGGACACCATAGCAAAAAATATAGATGTGTTCCATTCACATGACTTTCTCTACAACACATTATTGTTAAAAAGCTTATGCTTCTATTTACTTCATTCTAATCGAGATAAAATTAGCAGGAATAATCTTATTACTTACGAAGTAGAAGCGAAATAAGACAGTACCATAGCTACAAGTGATAGTCAAAAGCTGGTTGCTATGTGACTGAAGCTCCTTTGTTTGTATGGACAGAAGTTGACAAATTCTTGTATGAGAAAAGTATCTTTTTTAAAGCTGAAACCAAAAACAAGGAATATCTCAAAAACAATCAACTCTACGAAAAAAAATTATATTACATAAATTGTGTGTTTTAACATGCTCTACATTTTTTGTGTGGTAAGTTTTTGTCCATCTCTTACGATTTAGCAGTTATGCAAAGTTTCGTAAAATTCATCCAGAATAAAGTAGTCTTCAGAGGCTAATCCCAGAAAATTCAAAATATAGATATAATTTGTCAGGTAAATATCTTTAATATACGATATTTTAATCAAAATCGTTAGAGGCATTTTTGAGAAAATCAAAATTTTCGAAAAAAGTTCCATGTAAAGGGTAGTTGGGGTGGGGGAACTTTCTTGAAAATCTTCGTGACGCATCCTTGGAATATACCAAGTTTGGTATTCAACGGTCTTTTCGTTTTTGAGCTATGATGTCCACAGAATCACACACGGAAGTTTTTGTAAAAATGTTTTTATTTTTTGGATTCAGGCGGACCAAAAAATGTTATTTCCAGTGAAATCTCGGTATCGAATTTTTGGGTGGAATGCAATAACTTCTCTATACACTATGTACATAGTACGTATATACCTAAAGAAAGTAAAAAATCTGATATGTTCCATTCACATGACTTTCTCTACATCCCTGCAACAGGTTATTGTTAAAAAACTTATGCTTCTATTTACTTTATGGTAATCGAGAAAAAATTAGCAGAAATAGTCTTATCACTTATTTCCTTTGAAGTAGAAGTGAAAGAAGGGAGTACCATAAGTTAAAGTGAAAGTCAAAAGCTTGTTTCTATGTGACTAAACTTCCTTTGTTTGTATAGACGTGATTTGACAAATTCCTGTATGAGAAAAGTATACATTTTTCAAAGCTGAAACCAATAATAGGAATATATCAAACATTTTCAACTACACGAAAACATGTATAGGACATAAACTGTGTGTTTTAACGTGCTCTACATATTCTGTGTGGTAAATTTTTTTCCATCTCTTACGGGTTAACAGCTATGCAAAATTTAGTAAAATTGATCCTGAATAAAGTAGTCTTCAGAGGATATTCCTATAAAATTCAAGGTATACATTTTATTTGTCAGGTAAATATCTTTAACATATGGTATTTTAATCAAAATCATTAGAACATTTTGTAAGAAAATAAACATTTTCGAATTTTTTCCATGTAAAGGGTAGTTGCTGTTCTTGAAAATCTTCGTGTCGCTTCCTTGCAAGATACCAAACTTAAATACCAAGTTTTGTATTTAACGGTCTTTTCGTTTTTGAGCTATGCTGTCCACACACACACACACACACACACATACACACGGACCTTTTTTGTGAAAGTGCCTTTTTTGGTGTCAGGGGGTCTCAAAATATGTATTTCCGGTGAAATCTCGGTATCGAATTTTTGGGTGCTATACAATACTTCCTCTATACACTATGTACATAGTACGTGTGGAGAAATTAAAAAGTCCATTAAATACCAAGCTTTGTATTTAAGTTTATTATTTCCCAGGGATGCGACACGAAGATTTTGAGAAAAATCCCCCCACCAAAATCTATGTATAGAAAAATTTCGAAAATTTTGATTTTCTCAAAAATGGCTCTAACGATTTTGAATAAAATACTGTATATTAAAGATTTTATATTGAAAATAAAATATATATTTTGAATTTTCTAGGAGTAGTCTTTGAAGACATCTTTATTCTGGATGAATTTTGCGGAATTTTGTACAACTGGTAAACCGTAAGATATAGAGAAAAACTTACTACACAAAAAATGTACATCATCTTAAAAAATACAATTTTGTCGTATACGTTTTTTCGTGGAATAGGCCATTTCTGAAATATTCCTTGTTATTTGTTTATGATTTAAAGTACTTAAAACATTTCCTACACGGAAAGTTGTAAGCTCCTGGTCCTGCATAGAAACGCATTTGCAGCTTTTTAAAGACTTGACTATCATACAGCGTCAATAAATCTGTTTCCAAGCAAATAGTTCATAAAACATCGTTTTTCTCAAAACTGATTTTCGTACTTTCAAAATGTGCCATGCGACTCGGTTATTGTTTAAATGCAAATAAAATGTCCCAGAATGTGCGGAACCATCTATTATAATATTAAAAATGACAAAATTATCTTAACACGATAGTAGTTTTTCAAAAAAACTATTTTTATGAAAAATATTGTTAATTTTGGAGATTAAAACTTCTAAATTTTTGAAGAAGTTATAGTAATTGGTTTATCAAAGTTATTAAAACACGGTTTAAAAGTTATTCTATGTGGTTCAAAGCCGCAATTCAGAATATGTTAAATACTTTTCTAAAATATTTAGGTGTGTGGAATATTTTGATTATGCAGTGTATTTAAACAACAACATTTATGAAATAATTTATATCTTGCAAAGTATATATCCAACTTTAGTGAAATTTCGCATTTATATTAACATAAAAGTAATGCAATCAAAGTAAATGTTTCAGAAACATCTATACAGAAATATAGAATTTTGAAATTTGACTCCCAATATCCCATTATGCGGCCAATTTTCCGGTAACTGGAAAGCAAGATCAGAATCTTCCAGAAGCTTTGTCTTCCACAAGATTCCAGAAAGCTTTGTATCATCATTTTAGCTATAAAAGGAAGGAAGAATTGCAAGCCAATTTAGTGTGTAGTGAGTAGTGAATCAGACTTCGACAGGAGTGTTAGAGCGCAGTGGCGTGAAGGCCGTTAATTATCTACACGTCAAAGTGTTGAATGAATTGTTTGCAGCAGTGAATTTAACACTTTATTTGTAGCCAATGTTGGGGTTACAACAAGACTTTATGACTTTAAATGTCTTTGTTTATACTTATTTTGTAACGGAGTAGTTATTTTTTATCTCAGGGGAAGTGCCTTAGTGTTATTGTATTCCACCCATAAATTCGAGGTTGGAATTTCACCGGAAATACCTGATTTGAGGTCACTGAATCGGAAAAATCCAGTATTTTTGGTTTAAGTTTCTTTAACATAGTAGATCATATCAGATGGAAGCATGAAATGAGTTAAATAAGATTCAATAATGATCCCGGGGTCCGTAGAGCTTAGAATTACTCGACAATAGTCTTCTCAGGATAAGGGAAAACTCTGGAAAAATCTTTATCGGGAAACTCACTTAAGCGAGATTTGAACTCGGTTCCTCTTGAATGTGAGGAAGACGCGCTACCCGCACACTATAGAGGCGGGCGAAAACAATTCTAATTTCCCTACTACATAGTAGTATTGTATTCTGACAAAAATTCGATGTCTAGTTCACCAGAAATATGTTTTGAGGTCCCAACATACAAAAAAACCACTACGTAGTAAATAGAGGAACTGAATATTGTATTTTACCCAAAATTAAGTGTCAAAATTTCAGGAAATATATATTTTGAGGCCTCCTGAAAAAAAAATCTGATGTGTTCCATAAACAAACTTTTCTTACAAAAAATACTCTTTTATAAATAATGCTAATCAAGATAAACATTAGCAGAAATATTCTTCTTATTTACTTCTTTGTAAGTAGAAGGGAAAAGAGAGAATAGACTACACTAAAGCGATAGTCAAAACTATTAAAATTCAGTCGCTTAGTGAAGCAGTTAAAGTACCTTAAAAGAGAAACCAATAACTCACAATATCTCGAAAACGGTTAACTCAAAAAAAAAAAATCTATATGACATAAATTATGTGTGTTAATGAGATCTACATCTTTTGTGCAGTAAGTTTTTGTATATCTCTTACTAGTTATATTAAAAATCTGATGTGCTACACTCACATGACTTTCTCTAGCTGTTCCAAAAACTTCTTACATAAGATAATTCTTCTTTCTGCACCTTGCTAATCGAGCTACTCATTAGCACAATGTCCTTATTAGTTTCTTATAAGTCGGAAGAAAATAAAGGAATACATTACGCTAAACCAATAGTCAAATGTTTTAAAAGCTGTCGTTATGCGATTGTCGGTTCTTTTCTTGGCCAGGAGTAGAACAAAAGAAAAACGGACACTCCCGTCTGAGAAAAGTATAAGTACTTCACAACTGAAACTAATAACAATGAGTACCTCGAAAACGGTAAGCTCCACGAGAAAAATGTATTTGACATAACTTGTGTATTTTAAAAAAGAAACCTACATTTTTTGTATAGTAAGTTTTTGTCTATCTCTTACGGTTTACTAGTTATGCCAAATTAAGCAAAATTCATCCAGAATAAACAGGTCTTCAGAAGCTATTCCCAGAAAATTCAAGATATACACTATATTTGTCAGGTAAATATCTTTAATATACGATATTTTAATCAAAATCGTTAGAGCCATTTTTAAGAAAATAAAAATTTTCGAAAAAAGTTCCATGTAAAGGGTAGTTTGGGGTGGGGGGATTTTTCTCAAAATCTTCGTGTCGCATCCCTGGAAGATACTTAACTTAAATACCAAGTTTGGTATTTTAGCTACTATTCGTTTTTGAGTTATCGTGTTCACAGACACAGGGACACACACACACGGACCTTTTTCTGAAAATGTTTTTTATGGATACAGGGGGTCCTAAAACATGAATTTCCGGTGAAATCTCTATCAAATTTTTGGGTGGAATACAATACTTCTCTATCCCTATGTACACTGTACATACGGGTCTAGAGAAAGTAAAAATCTGATGTGTTACACTCACATAACTTTCTCTATATCCCTGCAATAAATAATTCTTAAAAAGCTTATACTTCCATTTACTTTATGCTAATCAGAAAAAAATTAGCAGAAATAGTCTAATTACTCGCTTCCTTGTAAGTACAAGCGAAATAAGGGACAACCGTAGGTTAAAGTGATAGTCAAAAGCTGGTTGCTATTTCAATGAAGTTCCTTTGTTTATATGGATAGGAGTTGACAAGTTTCTGTATGAGAAAAGTATACGTTTTTCATAGCAGAAACCAAAAAAAAAAAAAAAAAAAGGAATGTCACAAAAACGACGAACTCCACAACAAAAATGTATATAACATAAATTGTGTGCTTTAATGTGCTCTACATTTTTTGTGTAGTAAGTTTTCGTCCATCTCTTACGGTTTAGCAGTTATTCAATATTTAGTAAAATTCATCCAGAATAAAGTACTCTTCAGAGGCTATTCCCAGAAAATTCAAGATATACATTTTATTTTTCAGGTAAATATGTTTAATATACGACATTTTAATCAAAATTGTTACAGCCATTTTTGAGAAAATCAAAATTTTCGAAAAAAGTTCCATGTAAAGGGTAGTTGGGGGTGAGGGATTTTTCTCAAAATCTTCGTGTCGCATCCCTGGAAGATACTAAACTTAAATACCAAATTTGGTATTTTACCGACTTTTCGTTTTTGAGTTATCGTGTTCACAGACAAACGGACACACACACACGGACCTTTTCTGAAAATGCTTTTTATGGATACAGGGGGTCCTAAAACATGATTTTCCGGTGAAATCTCGGTATCGAATTTTTGGGTGGAATACAATACTTCTCTATCCCTATGTACATCGTACATACGGGGCTAGAGAAAGTAAAAAAGTCACTCAAATTGAAGACGATTCAGAGGCTATTCCTAGAAAATCAAGATATAAATCTCGTTTGTCATGAAAATAATTTAAACGTATGGCATTTTAATAAAGCCGTTCCAGCCACTTTTGAAAAAATACAACTTTTCGACAAATTTTCCATGTAAAGAGTAATTACGGGCGGGGGATTTTCTTGTAAATTATCGTGTCGCATCCTTGAAGGATACTGAAGATAAATAGCAAGTTTGGTCTTTAACGGTCTTTTCGTTTTTCAGCTATGCTGCCCACAGACACACATACACACTTACACGGTCATGTTTCTAAAACGTTTTTACTTTATCTTCACGTACTATGTACATAGTGTATAGAGAAGGTATTGCATTCCATCCAAAAATTCAATTCCGAGATTTCACCGGAAATACATGTTTTGTGTCCCCCTGAATCCAAAGAGAAGCATTTTCAGAAACATTTCAAAGCTGAAACCAAAAACAAGCAATGCAATCTTATAAACGATCAACTCCACGAAAAATAATATATAACAGATTGTGTGTTTTAAGGTGCTCTCCTGTTTTGTGTGGTAAGTTTTTGTCTATCTCTTACGGTTTAGTAGTTATGCAAAATTCCGTGAAATTCATCCAGAATAAAGCAGTCTTCAAAGGCTATTCCGTGAAAATTCAAGATATACATTTTATTTGCCAGGTAAATGTTTTTTAATGTACAAGATTTTAATAAAAATCGTTAGAGCCATTTTTGAGAAAATCAAAATTTTCGAAAAAAAGTTCCATGTAAAGGGTAGCTGGGGGTGGGGGGATTTTCTTGAAAATCTTCGCTTTGCATCCTTGCAAGATACCAAACTTAAATACCAAGTTTTCGTTTTGAGCTATGCTGCCCACAGACACACAGAATGACAGACAGACAGACACACACACACACACACACACACACACACACACACATACACACGGATTTTTCTAAAAATGTTTTTTTTTTTTTTTTGATTCAGGAGGTCTCAAAATAAGTATTTGCGACAAAATCTCGGCATCAAATTTTTGGGTGCATTACAATACCTTCTCTATACAATATGTACATAGTACGTGTAGAGAAAGTAAAAACTATTACGAGGGGCGTTAAATTAGTCTTTACAAAAATCCAAAAAATTACACTCGCAGCATCGAAAGAAGTTTGTATTTAGTAACGTGGTCTCTTACTAGAGGACTGTTAAATCTTCAGCTGTATCCTTCAAATGGTTTCGTTGCCATAGGCGATTGAATAAACAATCTTGTTCTTATTAAGAAAGATGGAACACTTTTCGAGTATAGTGTAGTAGTGTAATGGAATCACTAGGCTAAATCGACAGTCAAATGTTTTGAAATGTGGTTGCTACGGGGTTGAAATCAATTTCTTTTCGTGGCCAAAAGCTGACAAGTTCTTGCATGAGAAATGTATAGTATTTTAAAACTGAAACTAATAACAAGGAATAATTTGAAAAGGATAAACTCCACGAAAAACATATACATGACATAAATTGTGTGTTTCAACGAGATCTATAGTTTGTTTAGCAAGTTATTGTGTATCTCTTACGATTTAAAAGTTCTACAAAATTCATTCAGAATAAACAGGTCTTCAGAAGCCTATACATTATGTACAGAGTACGTGTAGAGAAAGTAACATTTCTTTTTTTGAGCTCAGGGCACATCAAAACATATATTTCTGGTTAAATGTCGTTAACGAATTTTTATGTGTAAATCAATATGTTCTCCATACACTATGTACATGGTACGTGTAGAGAGAGTAAAAATTCTTTTTCGAACTCAGGGGACCTCAAAATATATTTCCGGTGAAATGTCGGTATAATTTTTGGGTGCAATACAATAAGTTCTCTATACACTATGTACATAGTACGTATAAGGAAGTAAAAATTATTTTTTCGAACTCAGGGGACATCAAAACATATATTTCTGGTGAAATGTCGGTAACGAATTTTTAGGTGCAATTCAATGTGTTCTCTATACACTATGTACATAGTACGTGTAGAGAAAGTAAAATTCCTTTTTCGGACTCAGGGGACCTCAAAACATATCTTTCCGGTGAAATGTCGGTATCGAATTTTTGAGCGCAATACAATATGTTCTATATACACTATGGAAATAGTACGTATAGAGAAAGTAAAACTGCCTTTTTCGGACTCAGGGGACCTCAAAACATATTTCCGGTGAAATCTCGGTATCAAATTTCTGGGTGCAATACAATATGTTCTCTATGCACCATGTACACAGTACGTGTAGAGAAAATAATAAGACAACCGTATCTTAATAAAATGTTTCATAATTAAATACTCTCCTGTAAAAGCTTTTAAAATTTTCCTTTATGGGAGACTTAATAATTGATGATTTGTTAGAGCATTTTAAAGAAACCCCTTAAAAGTGGCCACGTTTACCAAGCCAAATGTAATGAATGACATTTTTGATCAGACAGGAGTGCTTCTTGTGTGTGCGCAAGATAAGTTGATTATTTTCAATAGGATAGGTAAACACACGCGAAACAGTGTTTCAGAAGAGAGTGTACCTGATGGAAGAGTCTTAGCTCGGTACGAAACTAATATCAAAGAGTAATCTGAAGTAACAAAAGTAGGTCAGATCTCTCACCCACCTCTCCCCTCTTCCACACACACACACACACACACACACACACACACACACACACACACACACATTAAGTGTGGAAGGGCGTCATTTTGAGGAGTTTTAGTGCATCTTGTTGCCAGCAGCGAAATTTCCTACACCTCTTGCTGCAAAACCGAGCAGTTCACATTCCTTCAAGCAAAATGTGCCACCAGCTCATTAACACTACATTCTTTTATCCAGCACTCGTTAATATACTAAATAAACCTTATGTGTTCCGGTCACATGGCTTTCTCTACATCTCTACAACAAATTATTGTTAAAAAGCTTATGCTTCTATTTACTTCATGCTAATCGAGAAAAAATTAGCAGAAATAGTCTTATTACTTGCTTCCTTGTAAGTAGAAGCGAATTAAGGGAATAGCACAGGTTAAAGTGACAATGAAAAGCTGGTTGCTATATGACTGCAGTTCCTTTATTTGTATGGACAGGAGTTGACAAATTCCTGTGTGAGAAAAGTGTGTTTTTCAAAGGTGAAACTAATAACAAGGAATATCTTAAAAGCGATCAACTCCACGAAAAAAAAACGTATAATACATAAATTGTATGCTTTAACGTGCTCTACATTTTCTGTGTTGTAAGTTTTTGTCCATCTCTTACGGTTTAGCAGTTAGGCAAACTTCTGTAAAATTCATCCGATACTTTAATCAAAATCGTTAGAGCTATTTTTGAGAAAATCAAAATGTTCGAAAAAAGTTCCATGCAAAGGGTATTTGGGGGTGGGGGGATTTTATTGAAAATCTTCGTGTCGCATCCTTGGATGACACCAAAGATAAATACCAAGTTTGGTATTTAAGGTCTTTTCGTTTTAGAGCTATGCTGTCCACAGACACATACATAGACACACACGGACCTTTTTCAAAAAAAAAAAATTTGGGATTCAGGGTGACCCAAAACATATATTTCCGGTGAAATCTCGGTATCGAATTTTTGGGTGGAATGCAATACCTTCTCTATACTCTATGTACATAGTACGTGTAGAGAAAGTAAATAATCCATAATAAATATGGCTTCAGAGGCTACTTCCAGAAAATTGGAGATTTACATTTCATTTGACAAAACATATCTTACACCCACGGTATTTTATTAACTTGTTAGAGCCGTGTTTGAGAAATAAAATTTTCGAAAAACATTTCTTGTAAAGGGTAAGTGGGTGTAGGAGAATTTTCTTGAAAACCTTAGTGTCATATTCTAAGAAGATACTGAATTTAAAATATCAAATTTGGTATTTAGCGGGCATTCGTGTTTGAGTTATGTTGGTATCTGTCTCTCCCTCTCTTTCTCTCTCTCTCTCTCTCTCTCTCATACATGCACACAAACAGAGAGAAAGACAGACAGACCCTTAGACTCTCCAAGTTGTTTTATTCAGAGGTCTTCAAAACGTGTATTTTCGGTGACATCTCGATCAGTATTATGCAACATCTTTTCTATCTGCTATGCAATTTGTACATAGTAAAGAAAGTAAAAAAAAAAAAAGAATAAATAAAAGTAAAACACATAAAGTTGTCCACTTTTTTATAGCACCAACAGTTTCCGAGATATTCGCTTTTATTTTATTTATTTTTATTTTTTCTTAACATCCTTTAACCCGGTTGATCATTTCGGACAACGAATGAGATCGGTGAAATGATGTTCAAATGAGCTCGTTTCCATGTAGTTTACTGAACATTTGTCTTTTCAGGATAAGGGAAAATCCAGGAAAAAAAACCTTATGCAGGCGTTTTACCCTAAGCGAGATTCGAACTCGCGACCAGTAGAATGTGAGGTAGACACGGTATCACCACACTATCCAGACGATCGTTAATTGGTGTGCAGTTTTCAATATTATACATTATTTGAAGTAATTGGGCATTATTTATTTGTTTCTCAAAATGTTATGCGAAAAGAATAATTGAATGTAAAAGCCATGAGGAATGAATACGTTAACGGCGGGGGACACCTCGGAAATTGCGACCAAGTATTTATCTATTTCGGCCTACCACCCCCGGGGGGAAGGGTTGAGAGGAGCACACAGAAGCTAAGCGTAGAGATGCACGGAAGTCCCTAACATTCACTAGATAACAGAGCCTATACATGCGCCGGGAGGCCGGAAGGAGGCCTTTACAGTGGCACCTAGCCTCAACCAATGAAACCAGGGAGAAGAGCGTTTTACTCGGAGGAAGCAACCGTTCCATCTGCCTGCAAAGTCTCAAGCCATCCACACCTGCGCCCACCTGAAAGATGAATGAAAATGAAATGAAGGAATGAAAGGAACTGTGCAAGATATACACCACGCCAGCATTCGCCTTAAACGCCCCAAGGAAAACCATGTAAAAACTAAGGGCCAGTATGCGCGAATACCAGGCCAAGACGAAATGCCTTTACCATCTGGCGCTAGCATCTAGTGATGCAGCTCTTTGCTTTCTCTACACGTACTATGTGCATAGTGTATAG
This sequence comes from Hymenopus coronatus, assembly GCA_030762935.1. NCBI lineage: Eukaryota > Metazoa > Arthropoda > Insecta > Mantodea > Hymenopodidae > Hymenopus > Hymenopus coronatus. Next base: position 17,448,543 of record CM060895.1, read on the forward strand.
AGAAAGTATTGTAATGCACCCAAAACTTCGGTACCGAGATTTCACCGGAAATGCATGTTTTGGATCCCCCTGAATCCAAAAAAAGAACATTTTTAGAAAAATGTCCTTATGTGTGTGTGTCTTTGGGCAGCATAACTCAAAAACGAAGAGAACGTTAAAAACCAAACTTGGTATTTAGGTTTGGTTACTTCTAAGGAAGCGACACGAAGATTTTCAATAACCCCCCCCGAATCCCAACTACCCTTTACATAGAACTTTTTTCAAGAATTCTGATTTTCTCAAAAATGGTTCTTAACGATTTTAATTAAAATGTCACATTAAATATATTTACACGACAAATAAAATGTATATCATGAATTTTATGGAAATAACCTCTGAAGACTACTTTATTCTGGACGAATTTTACGGAATTTTGCATAACTAACTGCTAAACCGCAAGAGATGGAAAAAAAACCTCCGCACAAAAAATGTAGAGTGCTTTAAAACACACAATTTATATTATATGTATTTTTGTCGTGGAGTTGATAGTTTTTTAAATATTCCTTGTTTTTGGTTTCAGCTCATACAGGAATTTGTCAACTCGTGTCCATACAAACAAAGGAACTTCAGTCACATAGCAACCAGCTTTTGACTATCACTTTAACCTATGGTACTCCCTTATTTCGCTTCTGCTTACAAGGAAGCCAATAATAAGATTATTTATGCTAATTTTTTTTCTGATTAGCATGAAGTAAATGGATGTATAAGCTTTTTAAGAGTAATTTGTTGCAGAGATGTAGAGAAAGTCATGTGAATGGAACCCATCAGAGTTTTTTAAACACCTGACTATCCCTACAGCCCACTGCATTCATACAAAGAAGTGGGTAATTATTTAATAAAACTAATTTTATTAACTTGTATCTCTATTAACAGGAATAAAATAATGAATTTTGTAGAGGAAAGGTTAGACAATATGTTGTGAATGCAAGACAGATATTTTCTAAATAAATGTCATTTTATTGCACCAGATGGCAGTAGTTGCTTGAGATGCGGAATCCTTATAAGGAAGATTGTTTTTTATTCCTTTTCTCCTTTTAATTTTGCTGTTGAAGGTGAAGTCCGAAATTCCCTTTTGGGGCAAAGGAAGAAAGGCAAAGAGAAAGAAAGAAGGCATTATTGCACAGTTGCATGGGGGATATCTTTTCCTTCTCCTCTGCAGAATAATTGCCTCTTAACAAAACTTTAAAGCATTGTAACTGGGGTTTTTTTCCCCCGCAGCGCGCTTTTTAATTATGCACTTCCAAATTGCCACACAATTTCGGATGTAATTCGTTTTTCAGTCCAAAATTAAATCAGTGTTATAAAATCTCTCCTCCACTTGTACTTGTGGACAGACGTTGCTACTTTGTTTGTCTTTTATGAAAGTTAGGAAAGCGAAATGCTAAACCAAGTCCAAGTATTTACAAAAGTGAATTTTATTACTTCATTTTAATTCACTTAGTTTCTTATTCCATAGGGTTTGAGTTCCAATCTTGGTTTGGGGAGCTTTTACTTTCTCTAAAATATACGTATTTAGAACAGAATTGTATTCCACCTAAAACTTCGTAGTCGAGATTTCATCGGAATGCAAATTTTAGGTCACTTGGAATACATCATCTTCATGCGTTACATTCACATAACTTTTTCTACCCTTTGTCGCTTCACAAGCTATTCTTACGAAAGGGGTGATTTAAAGAGAATAAATGTTAGATAATTAATTAAAGTAAATATTGTGAAGGAATTAAGGATCTCAAAAACTGCTCTATCACTGTTAATGTTGAGGCTTCATAGCAACTGTTTGTAAACATACTGGTAATTGATATATTACTGAACAATATGTAGTTAGGTATTTCAAAACCCATACAGATATAATATGTTAGTCGTATTACTATTATTGTTTATTTACTAATACTAATTTGTATTACTATTATTATATATAACATTATTATTGTAAGTGAATTTTATACATTTTACTCTGCTGTGAGGCAGTACCCAATTGCAGCGAATAAATACAAAAATTATTCATTTCTCTACACGTACTATGTATACAAAAGTTTTCAGGTACCCTGCCACCATAAAGTATTTTTACTTTCTCTATACGTAATATGTACATAGTGTATAGAGAAGGTATTGCACTCCACCCAAAAATTCGAGACCGAGATTTCACCGGAAATATATGTTTTAGGGTACCCTTTATCTAAAAAAAAGCATTTTCGGGAAAAGGCCCGTGTGTGTGTGTTTGTGTGTATATGAACACGATAGCTCAAAAATGAAAAGTCGGTAAAATACCAAACTTGGTATTTAAGTTTAGTATCTTCCAGGGATGCGATACGAAAATTTTGAGAAAAATTCCCCCAACCCCTACTACCCTTTACATGGAACTTTTTTCGAAAATTTGGATTTTCTCAAAAATGCCTCTACCGATTTTGATTAAAACATCGTTTATTAAAGATATCTACCTGACAGATAAAATGTATATCTTGAATTTTCTGGGAATAGCCTCTGAAGAGTACTTTATTCTGAATGAATTTTACGGAACTTTGAATAACTGCTAAACCGTAAGAGATGGGAAAAAACTTACTACACAAAAAATGTAGACCACGTTAAAACACACAATTTATGTTATATACATTTTTTTCGTGGAGTTCATCGTTTTTGAGACATTCGCTGTTTTTAGTTACTGCTTTGACAAACATACTTTTCTCATACAGTAAATTGTCAACCGCAGTCCATACAAACAAAGGAACTTCAGTGACATAGCAACCAGCTTTTGACTATCACTTTAACCTTATTTGGCTTCTACTTACAAGGAAGCAAGTAATACGACTATTTCTGCTAATCTTTTCTGATTAGCATGAAGTAAATAGAAGTGTAAGCTTTTTAAGAATAATTTCTTACAGAGATGTAGAGAAAATGATGTAAATGGTACACATCAGATTTTTAGAAAAAGGTCCGCGCGTGTTTATGTATATGTCTGTGGGTAGCATAGCTCAAAAATTCCGTTATATACTAAAGTTTCTATCTAAGTTCAGTATCTTCCAAGGATGCAACACGAAACAACCCTTTACATGGGGCATTGTTTGAAAATTACGATTTTCTCAAAAATGCCTCCAACAATTTTGATTAAAATACCGCATGTTTAAGATATTTTCATAAAACGAAATGTATATATTGAATTTTCTGTGAATAGCCTCTGAAGAGCTCTTCTTTGAGGCGAGTTTTGTGTAACCGTAATGGATAGACTTAATCTATAGACCTCGTCAAAAAACATAAAAATTTATGTAATTTAACAGTTTCCAAGTGGGAAACCCATCTTTCGTTTCGTACCTCTTTTGTTTACTCCTGGCCACGCCAAGAGAATCGAATTTCAATTGTTTCGCATAACGATAGCGTTTAGAAGATTTGACCTCGGTTAGAGTAGTACATTTACTTTTGCTTATAAGGAAGCAAGTAATAAGATACAGTCTCTGTGGTCAAATAGCCAGTGGACTGCTCAGCTGGAGGTCTCGGGTTTGATTCCCGTTTGGGGCGGAGAACCAGATTTATTCCCTATCCCCAGAAATGTATATATAAAATGATTAACCTAATGTTTCCATAAGCTACAGTTAATATAGGTAAGAATTGTTTCACAAGTCGAAGCCCCCGATATGAAAATTGAGGTTAAGGAGGACTATACAAATGAAACAATTAAAGAAATCAAATGTGTTCCATTCACATAACGTTCTCTAGCTGTTCTATTATTCTTTCATCCTTGCCATGCTAATGAAGATAAACAACAGTAGAATTGGTCTTATTCCTTTCTTCCTTGTATCTCGAAGGGAAATTGCAGATTACATTAGGCTAAAGCGATAGTAAATTATCTTCAACGCTAGTCGCTATGTGAAACAATTTACGTTTGCTTCACTTTGATGGTGCCGTGTCAGAAACGTCTACTATTTTAAAATCGAAATCAATAATAATGAATATCTCGAAAACGGTCAACTCTATAAGAAGAACTTATATGATATTAAATTATTTGCTTTAGCGAGATCTACATTTTTGTGTAGTAAGGTTTTCTCTATTTATTACGGTTTACTTCTGTATAATTCAACCAGAATAAAGAACTCTTCAGAGGATATTCCCAGAAAATTCAATATACAATTTATTTGCGATGTGAATATCTTTAACAAACGGTAATTTAATCAAAATTGTTAGAGCCATTTTTGAGAAAATCGAAATGTTTAAAACATATTCCATGTTGAGGGTAATTGGGGTGGAGAGATTTTCTTGGAAATCTTCGTGTCGCATCCTTGCAATATACTAAACTTAAATACCAAGTTTACTATTTAACCGGCTGTTTGTTTTTGAGCTATGCTGCCCACAAGCAGACAGACACACACGGATCTTTTTATAGAAATTATTTTTTTCGGACTTAGGGGACCTCAAAGCATATATTTCCGGTGAAATATCGGTATCGAATTTTTAGGTGGAATGCAATAGCTTCTATATTCAGTACGGCTACGAGCCGACCACTCGTTTCAGGTGGTCACGTGTCGTTGGCTCCCCAACTGACTTCTGTCCTCAAGGCACTCCCTTGTAAGTCGCTGGGGACTGTCGGTCTTACATACGCGGAGGGTATACCGACGACGGTGCATACGGTCTAGCAAAAGTATAAAGTAATATGACAATTTCTGTTAACGTTTACCTCGATTAGTATGATAAATATAAAAGGACAAAAAAAGAACAATCGTTTGTAAGAAAAGTTTGTTTGCGGAACAGCTAGAGAAAGTCTAGTGAATGGAACACATCATACTTTTTACTTTCTCTACACTACTATGTACATAGTGTATAGAGAAGGTATTCCACTCCATCCAAAAATTCGATACCGAGATTACACCGGAAATACGCTTTATGGTCCCCTGTATCCAAAAAATCTTATGTAATCCATTCACATGACTTTCTCTATATCTCTGCAACAAATTTTTGTTAAAAAGTTTATGCTTCTATTTACTTCATGCTAAGTGAGAAAAAAATTATCAGAAATAGTCTTATTACTTGCTTCCTTGTAAGTAGGAGCGAAATAAGGGAGTACCACAGGTTAAAGTGATAGCAAAAGATGTTTGCTATGTGACTGAAATTCCTTTGTTTGTATGGACAGCAATTGTTAAATTCCTGTATGAGAAAATTATAAGTTTTGAAGCTGAAACCAAAAACATGGAGTATCTCAAAAACGATCAACTCCACGAAAAAAAGGTATATAACATCAATTGTGTGTTTGAATGTGCTCTACATTTTTTGTGTGGTAAGTTTCTGTCTATCTCTTACGGTTTACACGAAGATTTTGAGAAAAATTCCCCCACCCCAAACTACCCTTTACATTGAAAAAATTTCAAAAATTTTGATTTTCTTAAAAATGCCTCTAACGACTTTGATTAAAATCTCGTATATTTAAGATATTTAGCTGACAAATAAAATGTATATCTTGAATTTTCTGGGAATAGCCACTTAAGACTACTTTATTCTGGATCAATTTTATGGAATTTTATATAGCTGCTAAACCCAAGAAATGGACAAAAGGTTACCACACAAAAGATGTAGAGCATTTAAAACACACAGATTAGTTATATACATTTTTCTCGTGGAGTTGATCCTTTTTGAGTTGCTCCTTGTTTCAGATTTCACCTTTAAAAAAACTTATGCTTTTCTCATACAGGAATTTGTCAACTCCTGTCCATACAAACAAAGGAACTTCAGTCACATAGCAACCAACTTTTGACTATCACTCTAACCTATGGTACTCCCTTATTTCGCTTCTACTTACAAAGAAGCAAGTAATAAGACTATTTCTGCTAATTCTTTCTCGATTAGCATGAAGTAGATAGTAGCATAAGCTTTTTAACAATACTTTCCTGCAGAGATGTAGAGAAAGTCACATGAATGGAACACATCAGATTTTTTTTTTATATTCGGCCACTGACCAAGTTGATTCCGCCACTGTTGTACTTTGCATGGTGAGCAACAGACTCGATATTATTTCCAGATAAGATGGGGAGACGTCACTCTTCCCTTCCGTTTACTTGCTCCTCAGGGGTGCACGTAAAATGTTTAAATATTATTACGTAAGCGTTATCTGAGATTCTGTTACGGTTATTCTGTCTATACAATATTTGAGAATTCTTGGAGTAATAAAAATAATAATAATAATAATATCCTCTACACATATTTAGGACTGACAACCCCTAGGACTTACAAGTGGAGGCCTAGAGATCAGAAACCTGTCGGGGAGGCAGGCATATGCATGAGGAAGTGGATGATTTGAAATGCAAGCAAAATGTATGATAGGAAAGGTGATGATGGTGCAGTTGGTGAAATGAGTAGCGGGGGAAACCGAAGGAGCCGAGAAAACTAGACAATAATCCCAAATGGGGGCGCTTAGGATCGAACCCGAGTCGCCTAGGAGGGAGGTGAGTGGTCTAACCACTCGGCTACGTTCGCCACCACCATATAATAATAATAATAATAATAATAATAATAATAATAATTTTTGTTACTTGGCCTACCCTCCCGATATTTAGGACTGATGCCCCCCTAAGACTTACAAGCAGATGCCTAGGGGTCAGAAGCCTGTTGGAGAGTCAACGGCACGAAACCACAGAGTAGAGAACCTTGAACGAGTGGTCGGCCCGTAGCCAGGTATGATGAAGTGGATAATATGAAATGCAAGCGAAATGCGAATGAGTGGCGGGGGAAACCGAAGGACCAGCTCAAATGCAGCTTCGTCCACAATAATCCCATATGTGGGTGCTTGGGACCCAATATTATTATTATTATTATTATTAATATTATTATTAGTAATATTATTAATGCCAGCCTGAGTAGTGTGCTGGTACCATGTTTGCCTCGCATTCAAAAGGTCGTGAGTTCGAATCTTGCTTGGGGTAAGTTACACGGATAAGGTGTTTTTCGGGGTTTTCCCTTGTCCTGGGAAGACGAATGTCGAGTAACTTTAAGCTCCATGGCCCCCGAGATCATTTGAGCATCATTTCACCAATTTCTTTTATCGTCCGATATGGCCAATCAGGTTAAAGGACGTTAAGCTACACAAATAATAATAATAATAATAATAATAATAATAATAATAATAATAATAATAATAACAATGAATCTTGGCACACTTGTGAGTATTGATTATAGAGCGAAAGAGCAGAATAACGCCAGGTAACCACAGGACATAAATTTGTAGCGCCCCCCGTTGCAGCCCCTAAATCCTGGTTTCATCCGGGTTATGTACACGGGTGCGTACAAATGACTACTTTCCAACGACAATAAATTAATATGTTACTTCCCCTACGGTATAATTTTCAATGTGCTGGTTTCTAACCCGCCTCTGTATCCTTCGCTTGCGTTTGCAATAGGAGCTCTGCGACAAGCAAAACCTGGTGCAATCCAACTGTAAATATTCCACAGTTTGTCTTACTATTACAGCATTATTATCCATCTAAACTCTGGTTTGTTACAATCACACGTCTTTCTCTTGTTGCTATCTTCTATAAAAAAATCTGACTTTCTCTACATCTCTGAAACAAATATTATTAAAAATCTTATACTTCTATTTACTTCATGCTTTCTCTTACGGTTTACTAGTTATAATAAATTAAGCAAAATTCATCCAGAATAAACAGGTCTTTAGCAGCTATTCCCAGAAAATTTAAGCTATACATTTTATTTGTGATAGATATGGCTTTAATATGTGGTATTTAAATCAAAATCGTTAGAGCCATTTTTAAGAAAAATAAAATTTTCAAAAATTTTTCCATGTAAAGGGTAGTTAGAGGTGGGGGGATTTTCTTGAAAATCTTGAAAATCTTCGTGTCGCATTGTGCATAGGGGGCTAGAGAAAGTAATAAAAATTTAAAATTAAACCATGTATTTTTTTGCTTCTGCTTGGAAAATTATGCGCTATATTTCAGTTATTGTATAAAGATAGAAAAGCATTACATTAAAATGATTATTGCAGTAATTAGATAAGTGGACTGTAGAAGGCGAGAAAGTAGTTTACCTGCCCGTGTGTGTAAAGCGACCCAGTCCGCACTTTCTGCTTGAGAATGCGAGATCTTGCAGATGCCGTCCTCTCTAATACTGCAAGAACAAGTCCTTTTCGCACGTTAATTGACTAATCAATTAAATTACATGCGAGCACTGACATCCTTCACTTTGATAGCGTGTTTCCCTGGAAAGCAACAACAAACTTCCCCGTGTCACGTGGTACACAATTAGGTCACAGACTAGAAACTGATCTAGTCTCACGTTTTGTTTTCATACTCAGCGTTAAGCGGCTACTTTACTTCATTTAACTGCTCACGGAAAAGTACGTACTAAGATCATGAAAATTAAATCTATTCTATAATGATCAAATGCCAACAACAACAAATCTGATGTGTTCCATTCACATGACTTTCTCTACATCTCTGCAACAAATTATTGTTAAAAAGCTTATGCTTCTATTTATTTCAAGCTGATCGAGAAAAAATTAGCAGAAATAGTCTTATTACTTGCTTCCTTGTAAGTATAAACGAAATGAGGGAGTACCATAGGTTAAAATGATAGTCAAAAGCTGGTTGCTATGTGACCGAAGATCTTTTGATTGCATAGACACGAATTGATAAATCCCTGTATGGGAAAAGTATACGTTTTTCAAAGCTGAAACCAAAAACAAGGAATACCTAAAAAACAATCAACACCACGAAAAAATGTATATAACTTAAATTGTGTGTTTTAATGTAGTTTACATATTTTCTGTGATAGGTTTTAATCTATGGCTTATGGTGTAGCAGTTATGCAAAATTCCGTAAAATTCATCCAGAATAAAGTAGTCTTCAGAGGCTATTCCCAGAAAATTCAAAATACACATTTTATTTGTCAGTTAAATGTCTTTAATATACGATATTTGAATCAAAATCATTAGAGCCATTTTTTAAATTTAACATTTTCGAAAAAAGTTCCATGTAAAGGGTAGTTGGGGTGGGGGGATTTTCTTGAAAATCTTCGTGTCGCGTCCTTGGAAGACACCAAAATTAAATACCACGTTTGGTATTTAACGGTCTGTTCGTTTTTTAGTTATGCTGCCCACACACACTCACACACACATACGCACAAACACAGATACACAGACACATGGACATTTTTCTAAAAATGCTTTTCTTTGAGTGTTCAGAGGACCCAAAACATGTATTTCCGGTGAAATCTCGATATCGAACTTTTGGGTGGAATACAATACTTCTCTATTCTTATGTACATTGTACATACGGGGCTAGAGAACGTAAAAATCTGATGTGTTCCATTCACATGACTTTCTCTACATCACTGCAACAAATTATTCTATTTACTTCATCTAATGGAGCAAAAATTAGCAGAAATAGTTTTATTACTTGCTTCCTTGTTAGTAGAAGCGAAATAAAGGGGTACCATAGGTTAAAGTGATAGTCAAAAGCTGGTTGCTCTGCGACTGAAGTTCCTTTGTTTGCATGGACACGAGTTCACAAAGTCCTGTATGAGAAAAGTATGTCTTTATAGCTGAAAAAATAACAAGGAATATCTCAAAAATAATCAAGTCCACGAAAAAAATGTATATTACATAAATTGTGTGTTTTAAGGTGCTCTACATTTTTTGTGTGGTAAGTTTTTGTCCATCTCTTACGGTTTAGCAGTTATGCAAAATTCCGTAAAATTGACCGAGAATAAAGTAGTTTTTAGAGGCTATTCCCAGAAAATTCAAGATATGCATTTTATTTGTCAGGTAAATAGCTTTAATATACGAAATTTTAATCAAAATCGTTAGAGCCATTTTTGAGAAAATCAAAATTTTCGAAAAAAGTTCCATGTAAAGGGTAGTTGGGGTGAGGGGATTTTTCTCAAAATCTTCGTGTCGCATCCTTGGAAGATACCAAACTTAAATACCAGACACAGACACATGGAATTTTTTCTAAAAATGCTTTGGGGGGGGGGGGTTCAGGGGACCCAAAACATGTATTTCCGGTGAAATCTCGATATCGAAGTTTTGGGCGGAATACAATACTTCTCTATCCCTATGTACATTGTACATACGGTGCTAGAGAAAGTAAAAATTGTTGTGCTCCATTCACATGACTTTCTCCATCTGTTCTGCAAACAGACTATTCTTACAAAATATTTTCTTCTACTATGGACCTTTAATAAGTCCTTAGAAAATACAAGTAATTACTCTCGTAGCATTGAAAAAAGTTCGTATTTAGCAACCGTCGTCTCTAGCTAGGTGGCAGTTAAATTTCAGCTATATCATCACGTGGTTTCGTTGCCGTAGGCGATTGAATAAACAATTTTGTGCTTCTATAGAAAGATGGTAAAAACGAGTTGCGTGCGGTGATTAACACTTCTATTTAAAAAACCTTAACACCGAAAGAGATAAAAACTAAGTTGGATGAAGTTCATAGCACATCTGCTCCTTTGTTTGCTTCAATTTACAATTGAATAAATGAATTTAAACGTAGCCGTACATCCCAGTAGAAGTGACTTCCACCGAAATGGTTAACAAAATCCAGGGTATGGTTTTGAGTGATCGACGAATCAGAGCTCATCAAATAGTAGAAGCCACAGACACATCACAAGGTACAGTGTTCTCAATTTTGCACCAAATGACAAAAGTTCTCGGATAGATGGGTGCCGCGTTTTCCCTCAATGGAGAATAAACTCAATCATATGATCAATCCGGAAGCTGTTTGGCACTTTTCCGTCGCAATCCTGACAAATTTCTGCGTTGATACATATCTGTGGATGAAACATAGATACACTACTACATTCCAGAGACAAAAATTGGGGTTTTAAAGGCGAACTGGCTCTTTTTTGAAAGAATTGATAAATGGTGCAAATACAATAGTCTTGTTCTCAATGAGAACAAAACAATTGACCTGACTTTTAATATAAGTTGTCCTTCTTTATTTATGTCAGGTGTTTTAAAAAAATCATGTGCTGCAGTGTTTTATTATCAGTTTATTATGGACAAATCCATAGCTATTTGAGTTAAGGTATTTTATTTTGGGGGAGCTATGCTTTAGATAGAAAGATACTTTTATTACAGAAAAAGGCAATTCGAATTTTATGTGGCTTAGCCTCCAGAACTAATTGTAAACCTTTATTTGTTCAGTTGGGTGTTTTAACTTTGATTAGATTATTTGTGTTCCACTGCCTCTTATTTGCTAAGAAAAATAGTCATAAATATAATCTATATTCCGAAATTCATCATCACACCGGAACTAGTTCCAATGTTTACATAATTAGCTGCTTTCTTTCCCATTACTTTTGTATTACTGAGTAACTAGCTACTTTCGTCTTCGTTAATTTTGAAAGCGTTACTGAGTAACTAGTTATTTTCTTCTCCGTCACTTTTGTAAATGTTACTGAGTAACTAGCTATTTTTCCTGTTACTTTTGTAAGCGTTACTTGGAACCAGTTACTTTCTTCTCCGTTACTTTTGTGAGCGTTACAGCTACTTTCTTTCCCATTACTTTTGTAAGCTTACTTTGAATCAGTTACTTTCTTGTCAGTTACGTTTGTAAGCGTTATTGAGTAACTAGTTACTTTCTTTGCTATTACTGTTTTAAGCATGACTAATGAGCAAAGTATGTACCATTTCATTGTGTTGGAAAGTAAGAACCTTGACCATTCCTATAGCTTCACAACAAACTGTAAGGTAATGAAAACACGTCATGTTTACAAGGTTTCGCCTACTTTGAATGCTATTCACAAGCGGTACGAGGCTGAGGGGTGACGAACCTGGCGACCTCATTCTCCCTGTAGTCTCTTCATCCAGATCGTAAAAGCTTTCAACCTCAGAAATGAAAAGCGAGAGTTAATTCGAGATACCTCATTTTCTTATCAGGGAAATTCCCAGGCAATGGCTTCAGATGGAAGCAGAAAAGAATTCGCCCTAACAAAAACACACCGCTTGTAAAAAAATTATGATACGTTCCATTCACATGACTTTCTCTACATCTCTACAATACATTATTGTTAAAAAGCTTATGCTTCTATTTAATTCATGCTAATCCAGAAAAAATAGCATAAACAGTCTTATTACTTGCTTCCTTGTAAGTAGAAGCAAAATAAGGGAGTACCATAGGTTAAAGTGATAGTCAAAACTTGGTTGCTATGTGACTGAAGCTCCTAAGTTTTTCAAAGCTGAAATCAATAACAATGAATATCTCAAAAATGATCAACTCGACGAAAAAAATGTATATTACATAAATTGTGTGCTTTAACATGTTCTACATTTTATGTGTGGTAATTCTTTGTCCATCTCTTACGATTTAGCAGTTATGCAAAATTCCGTAAAATTCATCCGGAATAAATTAGTCTTCAGAGGCTATTCCCCGAAAATTTAAGATATACACTTTATTTTTCAGGTAAATATATTTAATATGCGATATTTTAATCAATATCGTTATAGCCATTTTTCGAGAAAATCAAAATTTTCGAAAAAACTCCATGTAAAGTGTAGTTATGGGTAGGGGGATTTTCTTGAAAATCTTCATGTCACATCCTTGGAAGATACCAAACCTAAATACCAAGTTTGGTTTTTTACAGACTTTTCGTTTTTGAGCTATGCTGCCTACAGAAACCCATACACATGGACATTTTTCTAAAAATGTTTTTTTTTTGGATTCAGGTGACCCAAAACATGTATTTCCGGTGAAATCTTGGTATAGAATTTTTGGATGTATTACAATACCTCCTCTATATACTATATACATATTACGTGTAGAGAAAGTAAAAAGCGTATATGACATAAATTAAGTGTTTTAACGAGACATACATATTAATGTGGTTAAGTTTTAGTACATCAGTTACAGTTTACCAGTTATGCAAAATTAAACAAAATTCATCCAGAGTAAAGAGGTCTTCAGAGGCTATTCCCAGAAAATTCAAGATGTACATACATATTATATGTGATGTAAGTATTTTAATATACGACCTTTCAATAAAATTCGCTAGAGCCAATTAAGAGAAAATCAACATTTTGAAAATTTGTCTATGTAAATTGCAGTTGGGGTGGGGAGATTTTTTTTTAAAAAACGTTCGTGTTGCATCATACAAAACTTAAATACCTAATTTGGTATTTAACGAACTTTTCGTTTTTGAGCTTTGCTGTCCATACAAATGAACCTTTTCCTAAAATGCCTTTCTTTCGGACTCAGGGGACCTCAAGACATATATTTCCGATGAAATCTTGACATTGATGTTTTGGGTGGAATGCAAATCTTCACTATCTACTATATACATTGTACATAAAGGTTTATGAAAGTAAAATGTGGCACGAGGGGGTCTCAAAACATGAATTTCCAATAAAATCTCGGTATCGAATTTTTGAGTGGAATACAAATCTTCACTATCTACTATATACATTGTACATACAGGATTATGAAAGTAAAATGTGGCACGAGTGGGTCTCAAAACATGAATTTCCGCTAAAATATCGGTATCGAATTTGTTAGTGGAATACAAATGTTCACTGTCTACTATATATGCATGTACATACAGGTTTATTAGAGTAAACTGTGGCGCAAGGGGGTCTCAAAACATGAATTTCCGCTAATATCTCGGTATCGAATTTTTGAATGGTTTACAAATCTTCACTATCTACTATATACATTATACATACAGGCTAGAGAAAGTAAAATGTGACGCGAGAGGGTCTCAAAACACGAACTTCCGATAAAATCTCCGTATCGAAATTTTTGGTGGAATACAAATCTTCACTATCTACTATAAACATTGTACATGCGTGTTAGAGAAAGTAAAATGTTGCACGAGGTGGTCTCAAAACATGAATTTCCAATAAAATCTCGGTATTGAATTTTTGAATGGTATACAAATCTTCACTATCTACTATATACATTGTACATACAGGTTTATGAAAGTAAAATGTGGCACGAGGGGGTCTCAAAACATGAATTTCCAATAAAATCTCGGTATCCAATTTTTTGGTGGAATACAAATCTTCACTATCTACTATATACATTGTACATACGTGCTAGAGAAAGTAAAATGTGGCACGAGGGGTCTCAAAACATAAATTTCCAATAAAATCTCGGTATCTAATTTTTGGGTGGAATACAAATCTTCACTATCTACTATATACATTGTACATACGTGCTAGAGAAAATAAAATGTGGCTCGAGGGGTCTCAAAACATGAATTTCCAATAAAATCTCGGTATCGAATTTTTGGGTGGAATACAAATCTTCGCTATCTACTATATACATTGTACATACGTGCTAGAGAAAGTAAAATGTGGCACGAGGGGGTCTCAAAACATGAATTTGCAATCAAATCTCGTTATCGAATTTTGAGTGGAATACAAATCTTCGCTATCTACTATATACATTATACATACAGGCTAGAAAAAGTAAAATGTCGCACGAGAGGGTCTGAAAACATGAATTTGCAATAAAATCTCGGTATCGAATTTTTTAATAGAATACAAATTTTTACTATCTACTATATACATTGTACATACAGGCTAGAGAAAGTAAAATGTGGCGCGAGGAGGTCTCAAAACATGAATTTGCAATAAAGTCTCGTTATCGAATTTTTGAGTGGAATACAAATCTTCACTGTTTACTATATACGAGAGAAAGTAAAATGTGGAACACAGGTGTGTACTTGAAATGGATATTAGAACACATTACATTGTGTTGATGAATGCAGGAGGATAACATCGAAAGTGACGCTGGAAGAATGGGGGTCAATTTTGAAATAAAGATTAGGCAGCAGTGACCAAAGGGACAGACAACAAAGAAATGGAACTGACCCAATAGGAGAAGAGACGATAAGAGTACTTCAGTCGCAACGGCTTATCAGTAGAGGAAGCCAAAAGAAAGCCAAGACGTAAAGGATGAGCTGTGCAGGACATACAAACATGTACGGTTACATTCACATGACTTTCTCTACCTCTCTGCAACAAATTATTATTAAAAGCTGATGCTTCTATTTACTTCATGCTAATCGAGAACAAATTAGCTTCCTTGTAAATAGAAGCGAAATAACGAAGTACCATAGGTTAAAGTGATACTCAAAAGCTGGTTGCTATGTGAGAAGTTCCTTTGTTTGTATAGACAGAAGTTGACAAATTCCTGTATGAGCAAAGTATAAGTTTTTCAAAGCTGAAACCAAAAACAAGGAATATCTCAAAAACGATTAACTCCACGAAAAAAATGTATATTACATAAATTGTGTGTTTTAACGTGTTCTACATTTTTTGTGTGGTAAGTTTTTGTCTATCTCTTACGGTTTAGCAGTTATGCAAAATTCCGGAAAATTCATCCAGAATAAAGTAGTCTTCAGAAGCTATTCCCAGAAAATTCAAGATATACATTTTATATGTCAGGTAAATATCTTTAATATAGATATTTTAATCAAAATTGTTAGAGTGGTTTTTGAGAAAATCGAAATGTTCCCAAAATAGTTCCTTGTAAGGGTAGTTGGGGATGGGGGGGATTTTTCTCAAAATCTTCGTGTCGCATCCCTGGAAGATACTAAACTTAGATAACAAGTTTGGTGTTTTACCGACTTTTCGTTTTTGAGTTATCGTGTTCATGGACACACGGACCTTTTTCTAAAAACACTTTTTCTTTTGGATACAGCTGACCCTAAAACATATATTTCCGGTGAAATCTCGGTATAGCATTTTTTGGTGAAGTGCAATAGCTTCTCTATACACTATGTACAAAGTACGTGTAGAGAAAGTAAAAAGCTTATGCCTCTATTTACTTCACGATAATGTTTAGCTCTAATTACTTAGTTCCTTATAAGTAGAAAGGAAATAAGGGAATACACTAGGCTAAACTGACAGTCAAATGTTTTAAAATGTGGTTGCTATGGGATTGAAATCCGTTTCTTTGCGTGGCCAGAAGTTGACAAGTTCCTGTATGAGAAAGATATAGGGTTTTTCAACAAGAGTGTTCTATCTTTGAACTTAAATAAAACACGTTCTATAAATGATAGAGGTTTCTTTTTTTTTTCTTTTTTATTTTGGAACATAATTAATGTTATTACGTGTGGAAGAGAACATCAGTGAAGTGTCCGCCGCGACTTCGTTGGGTTGCACCTATATGGTCGACCCAATTTTCAATGACAGAAGAACGTAAATTAGGTCCAACGTCAGAAATAACATGGTGATGTTATTCATAAGATCATTTATTGATTCTGGCTTGTTGACATAAACTCGAAATTTAACATAACCCCACAAGAAGTAATCCAAAGGCGTTAAATCACATGATCTCGGGGGCCAATTAACATCACCAACACGGAAATGATGAAACTTCTGAACTTCTCCTTCGAAAGATCGATTGTTTCGAGAGCAGTATGACATGCGGCACCATCTTGCTGGAACCAGATGTTTCCGAGATCCATACCATCCAATTGAGATAAAAAAATATCTTTCTCCATTGACAGTTAGAGCTTCTCCATCTTCGTCTTGGAAATTTCACAATTTCTATGCGTTGCTGAATGCTGTAACATTCCATAGTTATTTGTATATAACAATGTAACCACATGAAAAAAATGAGTGCTGTAACTCCATAACAACGGCAGCTATCATATGTTAAAAATAGAACACCCTTGTTGAAATATCCTATATAAGTGTTTTAAAACTGAAACCAATAACAAGGTATATATAAAAACTGTCAATCCTATGAATATATAAATTATATACGTATAACAAAAGTTGTATGTTTTAACAAACTCTATATTTTTCTTCAATAAGCTTTTGTGTATTTCTTACGATTTGCCAGTTACACAAAATCCAGAAAAATTCATTCAGAATAAACAGTTCTTCAGAGGCTACTTGCAGAAAATTCAAGATATATATTTCATTTGTAATGTACATATCTTAAATCAAAGATATTTTCTTCAAAATCGTTTGATCCGTTTTTGAGAAAATCAAAATTTTTGAAAACTTTTCCATGTAACTTTTCCATTGGGGTTGAAGAGATTTTTTTTTTAAATGTTCGTGTCGCTTCCTTGGAGGATACTGAACTTATATTTCAAGTTTGATATTTAACGGCCTTTTCGTTTTTGAGCTATGCTATATTTGTATGAACATTTTTTCGTGTTTTGATATAAGGAACCAGTCCCCAATCTTTGTAGAAGTATTTATGAATCACTCTTTATAAGAGACCTTTAAATTTCAATCTCGAAATGCAAGAAATAAATATAGTAATACTATTACTCTCCGAAAGATGTCTCTTTCCAGCAGTGTCCTCAGCTCCGGCGTTAGTGAAGATTCCACTCCTAATCTCTTAATTAAACTTATCTCAGGGGTTTGTGGGTGAGGCTAATCTTAAAAACACTTCCCTTACGACTTAAATTTGTTGTATCACAGAATTAACGGGCGGCTAGATTGTTTCCTTACAAAATGTCTCATAAATAAATACCATCCCACTACTTAAATTATTAGCCAGGAGCCTAATCTAACCCTCTGCACATCACTCACCCACCACTTAAGCACGTGGACGTGCGCGCAACACAATGTGACGTGAACACAAGCTCAAGAGAGTAACAGTAAGAGAGTAACCACATCAGAGATCTGCCTTGCCTTAAATACTGATCCTGGATGACGCCAAATTTCGGTTCTTAGTTAGCATCACCTCACAAGCTATGTGAATAAATTGTGCCAAATTTTGACGTCATGGCGTGCACATGATGCGTTTGGAAAAACGCAGTGCTTCCTTCTCACTTTAACTTTATGCTTGCTTTGTCTTATTCTCCAATTCCCTGTGCTACTTGGAAGACAAGTCACTATTCCTCTTGAATATTCAGAACTATTTTACATTGCTTTCTATAAGCTTATACTTTTATATACAATTTCTCTTTTTATATATTTTGTGAGCATGTGGTAAGTGCTCCTACAAAGACAGGCACTGTTACGCATACCCTAAA
Organism: Hymenopus coronatus; assembly: GCA_030762935.1. NCBI lineage: Eukaryota > Metazoa > Arthropoda > Insecta > Mantodea > Hymenopodidae > Hymenopus > Hymenopus coronatus. Next base: position 17,466,513 of record CM060895.1, read on the forward strand.
CTTTACTAAGCTGCTGTTAAACCATTATGCAGCTACAAAATTATATGAAAACTTTATGTGAAGTGCCTTTTGAAGAGACTGTGTTGTGTTAAGATTTCTTTTCCTCTGGGATACTTCACACAGCATGTGAGAGTAGGAAGAAGCAGGGATCTCTAATTTCCCTAAGGCACGTTAATCCCATCATCCGGGGCGACCTCTGGTGGATTACACAACACCAGCGAAAACAAGTGATGGAAAGGATCGCCCCATTTCGAACACATCTCAAGTGACCAGATTGTGACATCCGGAAATGCTGTGTTCCCTAGGCAACTGCTTACCCAGCGCCGCAGAAACGAGATTGTGAGGCTCTTTTTACTTTCTCTACACGTACTATGTTCATAGTGTATAGAGAAAGACTACCATTCCACCCAAAAATTCAATACCGAAATTTCACCAGAAATACATGTTTTGGGTCCATCTGAATAAAAAAAAACATTTTTGGAGAAAGGTCCATGTATGTGTGCGTCTGTGTGTGTGTGTGTGTGTGTGTGTGTGTCTGTGGACAGCATAGCTCTAAAACGAAAAGACCAAAGAACTCCAACCCCAACTACACTTTACATGGAACGTTATTCGAAAATTTTGATATTCTCAAAAATGACTCTAGCGATTTTTATTAAAATATAATATATTAATATTTACCTGACAAATAAAATGCATATCTTGAATTTTCTGAGAATAGGCTCTGAAGACTACTTTATTCTGGATGAATTTTACGGAATTTTACATAACTGCTAAACAAACACCCACCACACATAAAAAATAGAGCCGTTAAAACACTCAATTTAAGTTATATGCATTTTTTTCGTGGAGTTGATCGTATTTGGGATATTCCTTGTTTTTGGTTTCAGCTTAGAAAAACTTACACTTTTCTCATACAGGCATTTGTTAACATCCTGTCCATACAAACAAAGGTATTTCAGTTGCATAGCAACCAGCTTTTAACTATCCCTTTAACCTATGGTACTCCCTTATTTCCTTTCTACTTGCAAGGAAGCAAGTAATAAGACTATTTCTGCTAATTTTTTCTCGATTGGCTATTTACGTCAGTAAATAGAAGCATAAGCTTTTTAACAATAATTTGTTGCAGAGATGTAGAGAAAGTCATGTGAATAAATCACATCAGATTCTTCCTATTGAATGCCAATTTAAATGAATAAACATTGTGCTAAACCTATCAAGGAAAGCGAAAGCTGGTAGGGAGAAATTGAAATACAATAAGCTCAGCGCCTACAAACAATTAGCCGGCAACCCACCGCGCAAGTGCTGCGCGTTTTGCAGCCCAGAACGGCGATCCATTGTCTCCTTGGCATAGCTAACTAAGAGCCTACACCACTGCACATCTTGGTCGGGATGTTTTCTTTTTTTTAACATATTTCCTCGCGGATTCAACGGGAATAAGGAAATACAGTAATTAAGCGATGGTTAACTCTTTTAAGAGCTGGCTACTATGTGACTCTTTGGAGTTCCGTTCCATTTTTTTTAATATAATTTATTTTCCATCATTAGAATAATACACGATTAGAATAGGTTTAAGTCATAATTCAATTGAATGTTAAATACAAAATACACTTTTACTTTCTCTATACGTACTAGGTACATAGTGTATAGAGAAGATATTGTATTCCACCCATAAATTCGATAGCGAGATTTCACCGGAAATACATGTTTTGGGTCCCCCTGAATCCAAAAAAAGCATTTTTGGAAAAAGGTCCGTGTGTGTGCGTGTGTGTGGACAGCATAGCTCAAAAACGAAAAGACCGTTAAATACCAAACTTGGTATTTAAGTTTGGTATCTTCCAAAGATACGACACGAAGATTTACAAGAAAATCCCCCCACCCCCAACTACCCTTTACATGGAAATTTTTTCGAAACTTTTGATTTTCTCAAAAATGGCTCTAACGATTTTGATTAAAATATCGTATATTAAAGATATATTGACAAATAATATGTATATCTTGAAGTTTCTGGGAATAGCCTCTGAAGATTACTTTATTCTGGAGGAATTTTGCATAACTGCTAAACCGAAAGAATTGGACCAAAACTTACCACACAAAAAAATGTAGAGCACATTAAAACACACAATAATGTTATATGATTTTTTCGAGGAGTTGATCGTTTTTGAAATATTCCTTGTTTTTGGTTTCAGCTTCGAAAAACTTATAGTTTTCTCATACAGGAATTTATCAATTCGTGTCCATACAAACAAAGGAACTTTAGTCACCTAGTAACCAGCTTTTGACTTCATTTTATCCTATGATACTCCCATATTTCGTTTCTACTTACAAGGAAGCAAGTAATAAGACTATTTCTGCCAATTTTTTCTCGATTAGCTTGAAATAAATAGAAGAATAAGCTTATTAACAATAATGTTTCACAGAAGTAGAGAAAGTCATGTGAATGGAACACATCAGATTTTTTATAAAAATGTGCGTGTTTGTCTGTGTGTGTCTGTGGGCAGCATAGTTCAAAAACTAAAAGTCGGTAAAATACCAAACTTGGTATTTGAAGTTCACTATCTTCCAAGGATGTGACACGAAGATTTTGAAGAAGAAGATCCCGCCACAAACTACCCTTTAGATGGAAAACTTTTCCAAAATTTTGTTTTTCTTAAAAATGGCTTTAACAATTTTGATTTAAATCATGTATTTTAAAAGTATTTACATCCCAAATAAAATGTATATCTTGATTTGTTTGGGAAAATCCTCTGAAGGTCTCTTTATTCTGGATGAATTTTGCCTAGTTTTGTTTAACTCCTAAACCGTATGAGATAGACAAAAATTAGCACACAAAAATTATAGATCTCGTCAAAACACACAATTAATGTCATTTACATTTTTGTTGTGGAGGTAACCGTTTTCGAGATGTTTCTTGTTATTGGTTTCAATTGTGAAGTACTTTTACTTTTCTCTGGCAGGAAGTGTCCGTTTTCTTTTGTTTTACTCTTAGCCAAGCAAAGAATCTATTTGCAATGATAATCTCATAACGATAACTTTTAAAATATTTGACTATCACTTTAGCCTAGCGAATTCCTTTAGTTCTCTTCTAATTGTAAGGAAATAAGTAATAAGAACATTCCGTGTATGCTTATCTCGATTAGCATTGTGTAGAAAGAAGAATAATGGATTTATTGTTTTTTCACACAAGCCGTGTGTAAGACAGGAGTTGGATAGATAGAGTCTTACTGAAAAATCCAATGACATATACTTGCAACATGCGAGTCAGTTGAGAAATTGAATGTTATTCCGGCATGTTGCCATGTTAGCTCAGTGGCAGAGAGATCGGGAGATTCGTGGTTCAAATCTCAGCTATGGCATTTTTCAGTCTGACTCTACCTATCCAACTCCTGTCCTACACACGGCTTGTGTGAAAGAACAGTGCAACAGTGGTGTAATACCCATCTTTTTAAAAATGGAGAATAACTCAGTTAAACACACCTGGTTTCTTTGAGAATAACGAAAACCCAATTTTAATCGAACTGATTGTTCACTGGCACTTTTCCAGAGTATCACACAACACATTGAGTACTGTTAACATAATGTTGAGGTATACCTAAACAATTTTTATTAGTGGGGTGCAAATCTTTTTCTGGGTTAGACCACTGTTGCGCTGACCCCCTCAATCCAATACCAATTGTCCATAATATTGGGCTATACTATGAATCCTGGGACTTAAAGTTCTTACCACATTGTAAGTCGCCATTGGGATTGTCATCTCAAAATAATTTGAGACCACCTTGTGGTTTACCGGGAAACATGCGAGTCAGTTGAGAAATTCAATACTATGTTGCCATGGTAGCTCAGTGGCAGAGCATCCAGCTAGAGATCGGGAGATCCGTGGTTCATATCCCGGCTATGGCATTGAAATTTTCAGACTCACTTTACCTTTCCAAGAAGAATAATAAGAAGTTTGTAGAGCAGCTAGAGAAAGCCATGTGGGTGTAACACAGCAGATTTTTTACTTTCTCTATACGAACTAAGCACATATACTCATAAACTAATACATAATCAAGCTAAAACTATAAATATAAGTTTTAGTAATTGTGCTGCTAACATCTCGTGTCTAATTTAGGGTGAAAATCCCACATAGAATATATTTTTACTTTCTCTACACTTACTATGTACATAGTGTATAGAGAAGATATTGCACTCCACCAAAAAATTCGATACCGAGATTTCACCGGGAATATATGTTTTAGGGTCCCCTGTATCCAAAAAAAGTATTTTAAAAAAAGGTCCGTGTGTCAGTGTGTCCGTGTGTCTGTGAACACGATAACTCAAAAACGAAAAGTTGGTAAAATACCAAACTTGGTATTTAAGTTTAGTATCTTTCAGGGATGCGACACGAAGATTTTGAGAAAAACCCCCCACCCCAAACTACCCTTTACATGGAACTTTTTTCGAAAATTTTGATTTTCTAAAAAATGGCTCTAACGATTTTAATTAAAATATCGTATATTAAACTTATTTACCTGACAAATAAAATGTATATTCTGAATTTTTTGGGAATAGCCTCTGAAGACTACTTTATTGTGGATGAATTTTTTATAACTACTAAACCGTAAGAGATGGACAAAAACTTAGCCCATAAAAAATGTAGAGCACGTTAAAACACACAATTTATTTTATATACATTTTTTTCGTGGAGTTGATCGTTTTTGAGATACTCCTTTTTCTTGGTTTCAGCTTTGAAAAACTTATACTTTTCTCATACAGGAATTTGTCATCTCCTGTCAATACAAAGGAACATCAGTCACATGGCAACCAGCTTTTGGCTTTCACTTTAACTTATGGTACTCCCTTATGTCGCTTCTACTTACAATAAAGCAAGAAATAAGATTATTTCTGCTAATTTTTCTCGATTAGTATGAAATAAACAAAAGATAAGCTTATTAACAATAGTAATTTACAGAGATATAGAGAAAGTCATGTGAATGGAACACATCAGATTTTTTATAAAGCAAGCAAAGGGATCTTTATGTTACGAATACTGAGACAAACCATTAACAAAATATCTTTACTGTCAGTGTATTATAGTAGTATATACTCACTTATGAATTACGGTATTTTACTTTGGGAAACCATTCCTATACTAATAAACTTCTTATTTTACAAAACAGAGCAGTAAGAATAATATGTGGAGTTCCACCAAAAACACACTGTAAACCACATTTTATTGAACTTGAAAGCCTCACTGTATATATATCTGTATTCTGTATTCCTTGTATTTTTAAATCGTTTACTATATATTAAGAAGAATATACATGATTATGCTTCTTGTGAAACTATGCATAATTATCCCTCAAGAAGTAGTAGAAATATCTATTTTAGGACATGCAAATATAGTATTCATTAATTTATTCAATATTTTACATAACAAAATCTAGAAATTTACATTTAACAAATTTAAAAGAGAGATTCTAATTATTTTGAAGAAAAATTATCTGTATAAGGTCCAGGAGTTTTATAACATTGAATTTTTGCAAATTTTAATTGATGTTGCTATACATGTATTATGTTCTTGGCAATAAAAATCAATCTAACTATCTGTCCGTCTATCTATTTCGGTTCTACTTAAAAGGAAGCAAGTAATAAGACTGTTTCTGCTAACATTTTCTCGATTAGCATGAAGTAAATAGAAGAAAAGGCTTTTTAACAATAATTTATTGCAGAGATGTAGAGAAAGTGATTAGTTTTGTTGCACACAGTGCCATATTTGTGGCAGCAGTTTTCTTGCCGTTGTGCTGGGCGATATGGCGGATCAGATTCAACTATTTGTCCGTTTTTCACGCTCGACCAGACACACTTAGTGAGTTTGTTTGCCATTGAATCATGTGTTAAGCGGAGATTCGAGTGTAATGAGATTACCGCATTATCGACCGTTCCCAATCGTTCTCTTCTCTAATGACTGAATGAAAAAGCCACCAAGCACATAACTCCCCCCCCCCCCACGATAATTTAAGCTTATTGGCGAGCGCTCTAAACCAAATCATGCCTCTCCCTCTATCACTCACTCACTCAGCGCACTATACGTTGTTACATTTTGTTCATATTTTACAAGTCTTGTGAATTATATTTCATTTACCCAATTCTCTACTGATTACGTACAGTAAGTAGATGGAAGGTAACATTAAACCCAAAATTAAATATCGAGATTTAATCACAAATGTGTGTTTTGAAGTTACCTGTTTAAAAAAGTCTCATGTACTCTATTCACATGGCTTTCTTTACATCTCTGTAATACATTTTTGTTAAAAACGTTATTCTTCTATCTACTTCATGATAATCAAGAAAAACATTAGCAGAAATTGTCTTATTACTTGGTCCCTTATAAGTAGAAGGGAAAAAGTGTAATTTTTTCCATTCACACACTTTCTCTACGTCTCTGCAACAAATTATTATTAAAAAGCTTATGCTTCTATCTACTTCATGATAATCGAGATAAATATTAGTAAAATTGTAAGTAGAAGGAAAAAGAGTAATTTGTTCGATTCACATGATCTCCTCTAGCTGTTCGGCAAACAAGCGTTTTATAATGACTTCCCTCCCGGTGGTCCCGGGTTCGATTCCCGCCTGGGGCGGGAAATTTTTCTTTAACCAGAATTATTCCTTAACCACCACAGTGTCTGGAAGAAGGAAAATATTATTTTTTTGGAAAACAAAACGATTTAAATCCAACGTAAAAGAAAACAGCTACAGACGAGTTGTTTCTACTGCAAAGCCCCGAATACGGCCTTAGGTGCTAAAGGGGGCTATATAAATGAAACAATAAACAAAAACATTTGTTATCTTCATCATGCTGATCTAGATAAACTTAAGCATAATTAGTCTTATTACTAGCTTCCTTGTAACTAGAAGGGAAATAAGAAAATGCGCAGGCTAAAGCGATAGTCTTGTCCTATAAAAGCCGATCGCTTTAAATTCCAATCTCTTTGCTTGCCAGGTGTAAACAAACGTGAAATGAGAATACAGATGTCTTCCCGTTTGAGAAAAGGTTCAAGTGTCTTAAAAACGAAACCAATAATCCGATATGTCTCGTTAAAAAAAAAAAGTGATGTGTTCCATTCACATGACTTTCTCTACATCTCAGCAACAAATTATTGTTAAAAATTTTATTCTTCTATTTACTTCATTCTAATTCAGAAAAAAATTAGCAGAAACAGTCTTATTACTCGCTTCCTTGTAAGTAGAAGCGGAATATAGGCTAAAGTGATAGTCAAAAGCTGGTTCTTATGTGACTGAAATGCCTTTGTTTGTATGAACAGGGGTTGACAAATTCCATTATGACAAAATTATAAGTATTTAAAGCATCGTTATTATTGAGAAAAACAAAATTTTCGAAAAAAATTTCCATGTGAAGGGTGGTTGTGGGTGGTGGGATTTTCTTGAAAATCTTCGTGTCGCATCCTTGGATGATAACAAACTTAAATACGAAGATTTGTACTTAACGGTCTTTTCGTATTTGGCCTATGCTGTCCACAGACACACACACACGCACACACAGACCTTTTTCTAAAAATATGTTAATGGATTCAGGAGGACCCATAACATGTACTTCCGGTGAAATCTCGGTTTTGAATTTTGGGTGGAATGCAACACCTCTATTCACTATATACTAACGTCGGCTGATAAGGCACGGGCCTCTCAATGAAAACAGCATTTAATTTTTCTTTTGCTTTATTTCTCAACATAATCTCCAGAAAGGCCAATACATTTTTCATATCGGTGTTCTAATTTAATTAAACCATCTCTGTAGTGCGATTTATCAAGGTCCTCAAATTAGTTTTTACCCCATCAATGACCTCCTCGTTGTTGTGAAATCTTCGTCTTCCAAAGAAATGTTTTGAGGTAGTCACTGGGTACTAGATCTGGTGAATATGGTAGTGTTTAACGCCCGCTTTTAGTGCAATGGCACCGCAGGCGAGATCTGGTGAATAGGGTGGATGTTCAAGCAATTCGCACATTTTTCCCATTGCAATGACAGAACGATGTGCTGGAGCATTGTCGTGATGAAACAAGATTTTTTGGGGAGCCAAATGAGGTATTTTTCTTCTCACCTCATCACTCAAACGTAGCAGTAAGCTTGCGTAGTACTCACCAGTGATCTTTTTACGGTTTTACAAGTAATCAATAAAAATAATTCCCTATGCATCCCAGAAAACACTCGCCATAACCTTGTTAGCTGACAAAATTGACTTTGCCTTTTTTGCACTTGGTTCACCTAGCGCAATTAACTGCTTTGACTGTGATTTACTTTCCGGGGTGTAGTGATGTATCCAAGTTTCATCCATGGTAATAAGCCGCTTCAAAAATTCACTGGGATTTTTACGGTAGAGCTCCACATTATTAACAGAACCAGTTTTCTTTGAAGCTTTTGATCAGGTGTCAACAAACGTGGCACAGAGCTTGTGAAAGCCCAAAACATTACTTAAAATATTACCTGCACGTTCTTTTGATATGTTTACAGCCTCTGCTATCTCAAACAACTTTAATCTGCGGTCTTCCAGTACTAAACGATGAATTTTTTTCGATGATCTCTGGAGTTGTCACTTCTACAGACCGTCCAGAGCGAGGCTCATCACTAGTGCTCGTACGTCCCATTTTAAACTGTGCAACCCACCTTTTAATCATTGAATATGAAGGGGCAGAGTCTTTCAATGTACTGTCCATTTCCTCCGTGATTTCTTTAGGCGTTAAGCCTTTCAAATGGAAGTATTTAATCACTGCTCGTTTTTCCAAATCGTGAAAACTCTAAAGTTGTCTTGTTTAAAATGCTGCCATTCGAAACATGAACAAGCTATTGACCTGTAACTATGGATACAAGCGAGTCTAGATTTAAACTTTACGATGCTACCGTCTAACTGGCATAGTGGCGCCATATCTATGTGAGGTCCGGGACTTATCAGCCGAACCTTGACCAGCAGAAAGAAAAATGAATCACGATTTTCGTTTTAAGAAATGTATAAGTATTTTAAGATTGAAACCAATAACAAGGAATATCTAGGAAATGGTTCAAACACAACATTTATTTGGTATAAATTGTTTTTTTACTGTTTTGTGCAATCAGTTTTTGTATATTTCTTACATTTTACCGTTTATACAAAAGTCATCCAGAGACAGTGGTCAAGTGTTCAGCGAGCTGACTTCTCACCTGTAGGTCCCGAGTTCGATTCTTCGGGAATTTTTCTTTAACCAGTATGATTTCCTATCCCCCACAGAGTCTGAAAGTGTTATGTGTGCGTGTGTTTAGTAATATAAAATGATTAACCTAATTTTCTAAACCTACAGTAATACGAGTTGTTTCACAAGTCAAAGCCCCCGATATGAGCATTAAAATTAAAGGGGGCTATACAAATGAAACAATTAAAAACAAAAATGTTCAAGGGCTGGTAGGTATGTGATGCATTGACATTCCGTTATCTTGGCTTGACCAGCAGAAACAATAAATAACGAGTTTCGTTTTGAGAAATGTATAAGTATTTTAAAATTGAAACCAATAACAAGGAATATCTCGGAAACGGCTCATAGCAGAAAATATATTTGGTATAATTTTTTTTGTTTTAAGGAGATCTACTAATTTTTGTGCAGTAAGTTTTTATGTACTTGTTACTGTTTACCAGTTATACTAAATTCATCTAGGATGAAGAGAATTTGAGAGGTTATTCCCAGAAAATTCAAGATATATATACATCATTTAGCATACAATACTATAAACGTGGAATATCTTTAATCAAGATCATTACAGTCATTTTTGAGAAAATCAATATGTAAAGCGTAGTTTGGGGTGGAGGGATTTTCCTGAAAATCTTCTTGTCGCATCCTTGGAAAATGTTGAACTTAAATAAAAGATTTGGTATTTAACTTCTTCTCATTTTTGAGCCATGTTGTTCACAGTTACAGATATTTCCGGTGAAATATCTGTATCGAATTTTTTGTGTGCAATATAATACCTTTTCTGCCTTCTAAGTACATAATAGCGAATGTAATTATATTTCGAAATTTCACCGGAAATAAGTGTTTTATGATTCCTTGAATAAAAATAGTTAATTATGTTACAAGAGTTAAAACACTGCGATCTGAATTCTCATCCAAAGGCTATGAGTTCGATTCCCGGCTAGGGCGCGGAATTTAGTTTTAACTACAATCATTCCTTATCCCCCCCCCCCAAGAAAGTATAGAAGTTTGTGTGTGACTTTAATGATACAGTACTGAAAAAATCTGATGTGTTCCATTCCCATGACCTTCTCTACACCTCTGCAAAAAATATTTTTAAAAAAGTTTATGCTTCTATTTACTTCATGCAAATCGAGAAAATATTAGCAGAAATAGTCTTATTACTCGCTTCCTTGTAAGTAGAAGCGAAATAAGGGAGTACCATGTGTCAAAGTGATAGTCAAAAGCTGGATGCTATGTGACTGAAGTTCTTTGTTTGTATGGAAAGGAGTTGACAAATTCCTGTATGAAAAAAGTACAAGTTTTTCAAAGCTGAAACCAATAAAAAGGAATATCTCAACGATCAACTACACGAAAAAAATATATATTACACAAATTGTGTGTTTAAACGTGCTCTACATTTTTTGTGCGGTAATTTTTTGTCCATCTCTCACGGTTTAGCAGTTATGCAAAATTTCGTAAAATTCATCCAGAATAAAGTAACCTTCAGAGGATATTCCCAGAAAATTCAAGATATACGTTTTATTTTTCAGGTAAATATCTTTAATGTTCGATATTTTAATAAAAATCGTTAGAGGCATTTTTGAGAAAATCAAAATTTTCGGAAAAAGTTCCACGTAAAGGTAGGTAGGGGGATTTTCTTGAAAATCTTCGTGTCGAATCCTTGCAAGATACCGAACTTAAATACCAAGTTTGGTTTTTAACGGACTTTTCGTTTTCTGAGCTATGCTGTACATAGACACACACACAAAAAACATTTTTCTAAAAATACATTTGTTTTATTCAGAGGGTCTCAAAACATGTATTTCCGGTGAAATCTCGGTATGGAATTTTTGGGTGCAATACAATACCTTCTTTATACACAATGTACATAGTACGTGTAGAGAAAGTAAAAATGCAAGTAAAAATGTGTAAATGATTTTATTAAGGGACGTTTACATTAATATTTAAAATATATAATGTATAATGCTCACTTTACATCCTCTAGCTGAATAAAAATAAATAACATGTTTAGACACAGCTAGTAATAAGACTATTTCTGCTAATTTTTGCTCGATTAGCGTGAAGTAAAAAGAAGCATAACTTTTTTAACAATAATTTGTTGCAGAGATATAGAGAAAGTCATGTGAATGGAACACATCAGAGTTTTTTTTTAATACAGGGTACTCTAAAACGTGTATTACCGGTGAAATTTGATATTTATCGAATTTTGGGGTGCAATACAATGTCTTCTATACAAACTACGCACATAGTACGCATAGAGAAAGTAAAAAACTGTTACCATGTATAGAAAATTGTTGAAATCACGAAGAGTAATGGATAAGGTTAAAGAGGAACATAGAGTAATAAAGCAAAGGAGAACGGCTGTGAACTATGTTGGGCAGCACCTATGTTACGAAATGAGTAAATACACGAATGCCGCGGACACACGAAGAGAGGTCCTGGGGGTGGGAGGAAAGAGAGCTAGGCCCTGGAATGTGGGAGCGCTGGAGGAAAGCAGCACATTGAAAATCAATGCCGCATCCGACCGCCTCCATTTTCTTCACCGTTGCAAAGACATAACCTCAAACGTACATGTGTTTGAACAAGCAAATAAACGTATTGGAGTCGTGCCTTTGTTCTCTGTGCACGTTTTAAACTGCCTAAGTATGCCATTATTGTTCTGCATATACAGCGCTTTTTTACCTTCTCTACACGTACAATGTACATAGTTTATAGACAAGGTATTCTATTGCACCCAAAAATTCGATAGATATCAATATTTCACCGGTAATACATGTTTTAGGGTGCCATGTATAAAAAACTCTAATGTGTTCCATTCACATGACTTTTTCTACATCTCTGCTACAAATTATTGTTAGAAAGGTTGTTGCTTCTTTTTACTTCATGCTAATGGAGAAAACATTAGCAGAAATAGTCTTATTACTTGCTTCCCTGCAAGTAGAAGGGAAATAAGGGAGTAGCATGCTAAAGTATTAGTCAAAGGCTGGTTTTTAAAGCTGAAACTAATAACAAGGAATATGTCAAAAACGATCAACTCCACGAAAAAAAATGTATATAACATAAATTATGTATTTGAGCGTGATCTACATTTTTTGTTTGGTAAGTTTTTGTCTATCCCTTACGATTTATCACTTATGCAAAATTCAATAAAATCATCCAAAGTAAAGAGGCCTTTTGAGACTATTCCCAGAAAATTCAAGATATAAATTTTAATTGTTCAAGTAAATATCTGTAATATACAATATTTACATCAAAATCATTAGAGCCATTTTTGAGAAAATCAAAATGTTTGAAAAAATTCCAATGTAAAGGGTAGTTGGGGGTGGGGGATTTTCTTGAAAATCTTCGTGTCGCATCCTTGCAAGATACCAAACTGAAATACCAAGTTTGGTACTTAACGATCTTTTCGTTAGAGCTATGCTGTCCACAAGCGCCTATACACACATACACACACTCACACAGACACACGGACCTTTTTTCAAAAATATTTTTTTGGATTCAGGGGAAGCCAAAACACCTATTTCCATTGAAATCTCGATATCGAAAAAATGTAAATGGCGTGTTATTTATGGACGCTCTTTAACTACTGTGGTTCTTAGCGTCCCATTCTAAACTGGGCGTGAAAGAGCACTTAATTTTGTTCAGAGGCCTCTCTATCAGCCTTGAGGATCTTTTACGTGCCGTAAATCTACGACACGGGACCAACGGCTTTACTTCCCTTCCGAAGGAAGCCATACTAAGGATTTTTACACTCAAAAAAATCCATCGTCCTCCGCGGGGTTCGAACCCGCGACCTTGCGTATGTGAAGTTAGCATGGTAACCATCACACTACGGAAGTCGACTCTCGATATCGAATTTTTGGGTGGGAATACAATACTTTTCTATACTCTATGTACATAGTACGTGTAGAGAACGTAATAATTAACCAAAAACATTTAGAACCTGTTTTGAGAAATTAAAAGTTTGCAAAAATGTTCCATGTAAAGACTAGTTTTGCATGGAGGAATTTTTCTTGAAAACCTTCATGATGCATCCTTGGAAGATATATTCTTCTTCTTATCGTTATTATTAATATTATTATTATTAGAAAATCACCGTTTGGAATTGTCCTTTTGTCAACTACAGACAGGATTCTAAGTTAGTGCTATTGACTATTGCGTAACCTATAAAAATAGATAGTTCCTAAGTTGCCCAACTGTCCTGTATTTGTGTGGATATCCCTTTATATGTAGAAACAGTTATAAAACTCAACGGGGTAATTTCAAGTTAAAACCGGCCAGTGGAGAGCATCTTTCATTTTACCGCTGTCAATGGGCTCAACCCATTCACTATATTCGCTGATAAGCAAGAGGGGTAAAACGAAGGTTTTTCCCAGCGATCGGTTTGAACTTGAAATTGCTCCGGTGAGTTCTCTTTTAACCAAAAGGGCATCAAATATGGAACAGTTGAAACTTGGTAGTGAAATGCATCCTTGTAATTACAGTTAAGGTAGTTAAATTCGGGCTTGCCAGATTTGTTTCACATAATATCGCCGGAATTATTTTAAAAATAGCAAAATTCATTTTTAAGTTGCCCAATCAATTTCACAGTGACGTTTTCTTTGTAGGGGGCTGAAAAACGTTTCTAAGATCTGGTACTAATTTTCTTTTTGAGGGGCGTTTGTTTCTTAAGGCTAGACTAATGGGGTCTTCAGCCTCCCCTCTCAGCCCAAAAGTGTTATCATTTGGGAACCTTTTAAAGCTATTTATTTCCTTCAGGTTCACAAACCAACTTCACTTTTTATTAATGTTTGATTTAAATCACGGTCATATCTGCATTTTCCTTTGGAAGATACTGCCAATTGGCAACCCGTATGCTTTCATTGGGTTTCTGTTTTTCTTTGGATTTTATTAATTAGATTACACACACATCCACACTCTCGTGCATGCTTTCAGACTCTGGGGAAGATAGGAAATAATTTTGGCTAGAAAAAATTCTCAACCCCATGCGGGAATCGAACCCGAGGCACTTGGCAAAGCAGCAACGTCAGCTCTTGTTCAAGTGTTTTTCGCGTTTTTCCCACTAGCCTATTATTAATAGCATTATTTACTGTATAAGCACCGTGATTAAACTGCATTGCTTCAAACGTCAACACATTACACAAAACATTAAGATGTATTTGCACTGATTTGCCCTATTGATTCAAAACGTTCTCTTGAAATCATGTGACTGCGGTATAAACAAAAAATCTGATGTGTTCCATGCACATGACTTTCTGTACACCTCTGCAACAAATTATTCTTAAAAAGCTTATACTTCTATTTACTTCATGCTAATCGAGAAAATATTAGCAGAAATAGTCTTATTATTTGTTTCCTTGTAAATAGAACAGAAATAAGGGAATGCTATAGTTTAAAGTGATGGTCAAAAGCTGGTTACTATGTGACTGAAGTTCCTTTGTTTGTATGGACAGGAGTTGGCAAAATCCTGTTTGAGAAAAGTTAAGTTTTTCAAAGCTGAAACCAAAAGCAATGAATATCTAAAAAACGACGAAAAAAAACGTAAACAACATAAATTGTGTGTTTTAATGTGCACTACATTTGTTGTGTGTTAAGCTTTTCTCCATTTCTTACGGCTTAGCAGTTATGTAAATTTCCGTAAAATTCACCCAAAATAAAGCAGTCTTCAGAGGCTATTCCCAGAAAATTCAAGAAATAAATTTTATTTGTCAGGTAAATATCCTTAATATACGAAATTTTAATAAAAATCCCTAGATCCATTTTTGAGAAAATCAAAATTTCGAAAAAAGTTCCGTGTAAAGGGTAGTTTGGTGCGGGGGATTTTTCTCAACATCTTCGTGTCGCATCCCTGGAAGATGCTGAACTTCAATACCAAGTTTGGTAATTTACCGACTTTTCGTTTTTGAGTTATCGTATTCACAGACACACGGTAACACACACACGGACCTTTTTCTGAAAATACTTTTTTTTGGATACAGGGGATCCTAAAACATATATTTCCAGTGAAATCTCGGTATTGAATTTTTTGGTGGAGTGCAATACCTTCTCTATACACTATCTACATAGTACGTGTAGAGAAAGTAAAAAGGAGGCACAAGGAAAATACTATAGCATCTCTTCTGTGATTGCAGATTGCACTATTGCACTAACGCTAGCACTAATTTCATATCAGTGGCTAAACGAATATGCTATCACTATAACTTTTAATACATTATTTAGTTTGTGAAACAACATAACCTATACAGGAATAAATTTAAAGTAGTTTTATGATTAAAGATACAGCCCAAAAATTCGCAAATCGCCCCAATTAAAAATCGGTCGCAATGTCTTTAATTTAGTAGCCCAATCCGCGATTTTTCGCGAATCTGGCAACGCTGGTTAAGTTTATTAATAAAACTTGCTTTTGTGTGAAGAATGTATATCAGTAACTGTAATCACTCAGGACTGCTTAAGAGGTTATGTTCAAAGTTGTCTAACTTTTAATCTTTGTCCCCCAAAAGGTCCAATTTCATAGCATTGTCAGTATATAACTTAGAGAACAAACTTTGATTAAACGTATATGGAATATTCTGAAATAGCTAGTATCAAAGGAAAACAAACTTTTTCGGATTTAAGGCTCTTTTCCTAGGCAGGGTAACATTTTTACTTTCTCTATACGTACTATGTACATAGTAAAGGTATTGTAATTCACCCAAAAATTCGATACACTGGAAATATACGTTTTAAGGGTCCACTGTATAAAAAAAAAGTATTTTTAGAAAAAGGTCCGTGTGTGTCCGTGTGCCACTGTGTCCGTATGTCCGTGTGTCGGTGTGCCTGTGAACACGATAACTCAAAAACGAAAAGTCGGTAAAATACCAAATTTGGTATTTAAGTTTAGTATCTTCCAGGGATGCGACAGGAAGATTTTGAGAAAAATCCCCCAACCCCAAACTACCGTTTACATGGAAAAAAATTCGAAAATTTTGGCTCTAACGATTTTGATTAAAATTTCGTATATTAAAAATATTTACCTGACAAATAAAATGTATATTTTGAATTTTCTAGGAATAGCCTCTGAAGACTACTTTATTCTGAATGAATTTTACGGAATTTTGTATAACTGCTAAACCATAAAAGATGGATAAAAACTTACCACACAAAAAATGTAGAGCACATTAAAGCACACAATGTATGTTATATACATTTTGTTCGTGGAATTGATCGTTTTAAAGATGTTCCTTGTTTTTTTTCAGCTTTGAAAAACTTATATTCCTCATGCAGGAATTTGTTAACGCCTGTCCATACAAACACAAGAACTTCAGTCACATAGCAATCAACCTTTGGCTATCAGTTTAACCCATGGTACTCCCTTACTCCGTTTCTACTTACAAAGAAGCAAGTAATAAGACTATTTCTGCTAATTTTTTCTCGATTAGAGTGAAGTAAATACAAGCATAAGCTTTTTAACAATAATTTGTTGCAGAGATGTAGAGAAAGTCATGTGAATGGAACACATCAGATTTTTGGTAAAAGGTCCGTGTGTTGCGTGTGTGTCTGTGGACAGCATAGCTCAAAAACGAAAAGACCGTTAAATACCAAACTAGGTATTTAAGTTTGGTATCTTCCAAGGATGCAAAAATAAGATTTTCAAGAAAATCCCCCCACCCCAAACTATCCTTCACATGGAACCTTTTTTCGAACATTTTGATTTTCTATAAAATGGCTCTAACAATTTTGATTAAAATATCGTATATTAAAGCTATTTACCTGACAAATAAAATGTATATCTTGAATTTTCTGGGAATAGCCTCTGAAGGCTACTTTATTCTAGATGAATTTATGGAATTTATATAACTGCTAAACCGTAAGAGATGGACAAAACCTTACCACAAAAAATGTAGAGCACGTTAATACACACAATTTATGTAATATAACTTTTTCATGGGGTTGATCGTTTTTGAGACATTCCTTGTTTTTGGTTTCAGCTTTGAACAATAGATCTTTCTCATACTGGAAATTGTCAACTCTTGTCCATACAAACAAAGTAACTTCAGTCACATAGCAGCCAGCTTTTGACCATCATTTTAACCTATGTTACTACCTGATTTCGCTTCTACCTACAAGGAAGCAAGTAATAAGACTATTTCTGCCAATTATTTCTGGATTAGCATGAAGTAAATAGAAGCATTAGATTTTTAAAAATGATTTATTGCAGAGATGTAGAGAAAGTCATGTGAATGGAACACATCAAATTTTTCATATTGTAGCTACGTCTGGTAGCCACAATCACCGCTCATGTGTGAACGAATTGTTTCGAAAGTCACAGCGATTTCTACCGTTCACTCGTTGGCTTCTTTTCACTAGTTAATGCAGGGCCGGTAAGAAATTATCTACCTGTACAATCGCTCCTTCCTTTTTCTTTCCACCTGGCAGAGAAGCGGAGAGGTTACATGTGCAACAGTGGCGGTTGTAGTGGAAGAACAACAAAATACTTGTTCTCCCAATCTCGATTAAACTTATCACTCATACTGCACATGTTAGTCACCACTACACTGAAGGCTGCCTAGAGGCTAATATCCAAATGGGCCGGTTTATTTGGCTCTACGTGACTGTTGAAAGAGAGTAGTGGTGACGAGATGGAGGGTTAGTTCACCTCTTGCGCCTTGCCTGCCAGGCCTGAGTAAATACACTGTTACCTGTGAGTGAACACGTGTGCAGTCGGCGATTGTCACACCTGCAGAGGCTTACAGGTGCAACAATAAGCGCTACTTCTGGAAGTTTCTTGCTAAGTCATCGACAGGTATAAAAGGAGAGCCTCGGAGAGAGTTTCCAGGATTGGTGCAGACAGTGGCGGATGTCCGTTAACCCGGGTAAAAGTCATGCTGTTCTCTTCACCAAAAAACGCCCTGCAGCAGCCCAGATACCCAACTTTTCCTATCAGGGCCAGAAGATAGAGTGGGTAAATTCCATCAAATACCTGGGCATCACTCTTGGTAAGGGCCCAACTTTTCATGAACACGTTGGGGGAACGTCGGACAGAGCGACCCTGTTCTGGCCTCCCAAATGCCAGTTCACTTAAAATTACGTCTTTTCAAGGCGCTCATATTCCCCCTGATGCTCTACGCCAGCGAAGTGTGGCTTCTCTGCTTACAGCGGATACAGTCCATATATTCTGTATGTCGTCGTTTCCCTTTGAGGCTACTACATGAAGCTTCAGCCATCCCCTATTAGGCGCCGGGCTCAAAAATGTTACGCGAGATTAGGCGAACATGAGAACGCATTTGTCAGATCGCTGGGGGAGTAATTACCCACTGAACGTAGATACAGGCAGTTTCGGGTTCCCCGCATGGCTTGCGGGCACCCCTGGTAAAAGCGGCTTCAAATTAGCCATCAGCAAAATAGCTGAACTAAGTACTCCCCCCTCCCATTGGGAGAGGTAAAAACAATTCTCCAACAAAAACAATGTTTCACAAATTAAACACCAGCGGAGCAGAGGAAAAGGATGCTGCTCCTGAAAAACGCAACCATTCGAGGAGCCTATCTAGCGCTACCTCCTTAACTTCATCACCCGAAACCTCAAATACCAAACTTCAACCTTCACCTCATTCCTGAGGTTAAACCCTTACCAGGGTAGCTACACAGCAACTGCACCTAGGCTCACCACGAGTCTACCAGATCTCGGACGGACGCAGAGTTTGAACTGGGAATGCACAACGTGCGGTAGTTGGGTCAGTTTCGACGGGAAGTTTGGAGAGTGCAGTTGTGCCAACGCCTCCGAGCGTCGAAAGAAAACTAAACAGCAAAACAGTTGCAAAAGTATCGAATAAAGACGTTTATTTTAGAGCGAATTTATGTATTGCAATCAGTTAGAAGAAATAAAACAGTTGCTGCTTGAGTAATAAAGAACTGGTGTCAGGAGTGGGCTATATATACGTTTTTATCAAGGGTTATACGAGTAGTAAACAGGTTTTAATTATAAGCAGTAAAGTAAAACTCTGATGTGATATATTCACATGACTTTTATCCAGATTATGACTTATAGTATTCGCATATAGAGTTTATACGTATAACAAATCTAGCGTGTTACATTCATTTGACTTTCTCTAGCCTAGGTCAGTCAAACACGTGCAGCGGACCCTATGCTGTAGTTACAATATAAAATATATTTAATATATGACAGTATTCTTCATCAAAATATTAAAATCTCTTTGAGAAAATGAAAATTTTAAGGAAATGTTCCATGTAAAGGGTAGTTTGGAATGAGGAGATTTTCTTGAAAATCTTGTGTCCCATCTTTGAAGGATAAAACGTAACTTGGCACGACCTTGGCCTACCGCTGCATCTCCCATCTCGTCACGAAGGCGTCACGAATACGGTGCAGTGCTGGGGGGTGAGACTGATCAGCTCCTCGAGTCCTTCCGGCCAGTTGAAGCCGTCTTTTCGATCTGGTGCCGCTACTTCTCAATCAAATTGCTCTTCAATTGGACCTCCAAGAACCTCACGAGGCTAAGTGAACCCCGGACCAAGTCTGCCAGCGGGGGAAAATTCCCCACGCCGATACAGGGAATCGTAGCCAGGTCTCCCGCTTGGCAAGCAACCGCGCAACTTTGGAGGATACTTATAAATACCAAGACAGACAAACCGATAGACAGATACAATAATACACGCGCGTGGTCCTTTTTACTTTCTCTGCACGTGCTATGTACATAGTGTACAGAGTAGGTATTGTATTGCACCCAAAAATTCGATACCGAGATTTCAGCGGAAATACGTCTTTTAAGACCCCCTGAATAAAGAAAAGCATTTTTAGAAACAAGTCCGTGTGTGTGTGTCTATCTGTCTGTATGCGTGTGTGTGTCTGTGGGCGGCATAGCTCAAAAACGAAAAGTCCGTTAAAAACCAACTTGGTATTTCAGTTTGGTATCTTCCAAGGATGCGACACGAAGACTTTCAAGAAAATCCCCCCACCCCCAACTACCCTTTACATGGAAATGTTTTCGAAAATTTTGATTTTCTCAAAAATGGCTCTAACGATTCTGATTAAAATGTCATGTATTAAAAATATTTACACGAAAAATAAAATGTATATCTTGAATTTTCTGGGAATAGCCTCTGAAGACTACTTTATTCTGGATGAATTTTACGGAATTGTGTATAACTGCTAAACCGTAAGAGATGGACAAAAACTTATCACACAGAAAATATAGAGCACATTAAAACATACAATTTATGTTATATACATTTTTTTTTTTGTAGAGTTCTTCTTTAAGATATTCCTTGTTTTTAGTTTCAGCTTTAAAAGCTTATACTTTTCTAATACAGGAATTTGTCAACTCGTGTCCATACAAACAAAGGAACTTCAGTCACATAGCAACCAGCTTTTGACTATCACTTTAAGCTATGGTACTACCTTATTTTGCTTGTACTTACAAGGAAGCAAGATGTTTCTGCTAATTTTTTCTCAATTAGCATGAAGTAAACAGAAGCTTCAGCTTTTTAACAATAATTTGTTGCAGAAATGTAGACAAAGTTATGTGAATGGAACATATCAGATTTTTTTTTGATTCACAGATCCTCAAAAGATGTATTTCCGTTGAAATCTCGGGGTCGAATACCATGTACATGATAGAGAAAGCAAAAGTATGATTTTGTAAGAATAGTTTTAGAAGGTAAGTAAAACAAACGATAGTTACTAGATGAAAATGATGTAAGTATTGTATTGTATTTTTCAGGAGGTTCTGCGACATCGCCTCCAAGAGGTGGCTCTCTACGGGAACGACCGACACATCGGGGCCCGGGAGCGCCAAGACGGTTCTCTGCACACATCGTGGCAAGGCGAGAGTCGACGCTGGAACGTGGGGGAGGTGTGACGATGGACGCCGCGATAAGACGGCCGTCGCTAGCCTCTGTGGCAGAGCGTGGCAACTGGGGCTCACGGTGGGAATTCCTCTTGTCCTGTGTAGGACTTTCAGTAGGCATCGGCAACGTCTGGCGCTTTCCCTACCTCGCCTACCAGAACGGTGGCGGTAAGTACCTCGTATTATCCTGTTTCAGGTGGCATATCCGTCTCTTCAATATGTTTTTTTCAAAATAAAAAAAAAGTGTAGAATATAAATAAATAATATGAAATAAATTTTAATAAATAATAATAACAATAGTAACACTTTATACTAAAATTAAATAAAAATTATTAATATATATTAAAATACGAAATTATATTAATTAAATCGAAATTATATTAAATATAATATTAACACACAGTTTAATTGATAATAATTATGATTTTAATTGTTATTTATAAACATTTTAGGCTAAGTTAGGTTAAGTTTATATCTGTAAATTTAAATATCATGATTAAATTTGTAATTTGTACAAGTAGTAATAAATGTATAAAGTTTGGGATATTTTACCCTGGTTTAGGTAATTACTTATCAGGATTTAATATACAGATTTTATTTATTTTTATTTATTCTTCCATATTTAACTTTGGAAAACTTACCGAAAAAAAAATATCTGAAGTGTTACATCCACAAGGATTTCTCGACAATTCTGCAATAAACTTTCTTACAAAAGCGTATTCTTCCATCTACTTCATGCTAATCGAGGTAAACATCAGCAGAAATGGTCTTATTACAGCTTTTCTTATAGGAACAAGTGGAACAAGGAAATCCTTCGTTTCGTTTCGTTGTCGGCTTTTGCTTCCCGTATTTAGGACTGATGCCCCCCCTAAGACTTACAAGCAGATACCTAGGGGTCAGAAAGCCTGTGAGGCAGCCAACAGAATGAAGACCCTGGAAGAGTGGTCGTATCATAGCCAGGCATGAGCGTGAGGAAGTGGATGATACGAAAGTTGGTGATGGACCAATTGGTGGAATGAGTGCAACCGGAGAAAACCCACCGACGCCGCTTCGTCCACTACAAATCCCACATGCGGGCGCTTGTGATCAAAACCGGGCTGCCTAGATGAGATCTAACTACTCGGCCACAGCGCCGCCATTTAGTACTAGGCTAAATTGCTAGGAGAGGATACGGTAGGAGGGGACTCGCCACCGAACCTGAGGTTATTGTACAAAGAGCCCCAAATAAAATCTCACTGCACTTCGCGTCGGCGTCACATTATTTGATGTGAATGTATAAGTATATTTATTGACATAACGATATTATATATTGAATTTCAACAATCGCACGGATCCATAGACCATACGTGCTTTTGTAATACACACTAAAAACAATATTAAAACAACTACAAAGAATTAAAAGAGTAAACATGAAAATAAAAATACAAATATAATACACAATAAAAAACAATATTAAAACCACAACAATGAATTAAAAGAGTAATACACGAAAATAAAAAAACAAAGGTAATACACAATAAAAATCAATATTAAAACAACAACAAAGAATTAAAAGAGTAAACACGAGAATAAAAAACAAAGGAAATATACAATAAAAAGCAATATTAAAACAATAACAAAGAATTACGAGAATAAAAAAACAAAGGTAATATACAATAAAAAGCAATATTAAAACAACAACAAAGAATTACGAGAATAAAAAAACAAAGGTAATATACAATAAAAAGCAACATTAAAACAACAACAAAGAATTACGAGAGTAAAAAAACAAAGGTAATACACAATAAAAAGCAATATTAAAACAACAACAAAGAATTACGAGAGTAAAAACCAAAGATAATACACAATAAAAAGCAATATCAAAACAACAACAAAGAATTAAAAGAGTAAACACGAAAATAAAAAGACAAAGGTAATGCACAATAAAAAGCAATATTAAAACAACAACAAAGAATTACGAGAATAAAAAACAAAGGTAATGCACAATAAAAAGCAACATTAAAACAACAACAAAGAATTACGAGAGTAAAAAAACAAAGGTAATACACACTAAGAAGCAATATTAAAACAACAAAGAATTAAAAGATTAAACCCGAAAATAAAAATACAAGGATATTCAAATATAGCAATTTATATTTACAGCACAGAGTACTCCTTCATAAATGTACCCTCTTATAATATATAAACAAACTTATAAGGAACATATACACATAATATATACGCAATATATAAAACCATAACACAACAGTGACCTAAGTATGACATAATATATATGTCAGTTTTGTTACCTAGCCCGTCCACGTCTTCTCTATCTACCAGTAGCGTCCACGTGAAGCCATGCTTACTTGCTTTAGGCTTCGGTACAAGAATTACACCAATAACAACAATGTTTACAAAATGGCGTAGAAACGAAATAGATGCTTTTGGACGATATGATTAATTTCTATCACTAACCGCTATTGTTGTTACTGGATGTAAATTAGCATTCCCACATACAACCTGATTGCTATAGAAACAAAAGAAATCACAATACTGATATGGACTGAAAAAGCACACGTACGGTAAATAAAACAGTTGCTTAACTAATTACTTTCTCTACACGTACTATGTACATAGTGTATACAGAAGGTATTGCACTCCACCCAAAAATTCAATACCGGGATTTCACCGAAAATACATGTTTTAGGGTCCCCCTGAATCTAAGAAAAAGCATTTTCAGAAAAAGGTCCGTGTGTGTGAGTCTGAAAAGCATAGCTCAAAAACGAAAAGTTCGTTGAATACCAAACTTGGTATTTCAGTTCGGTATCTTCCAAAGATGCGACACGAAGATTTTCAAGAAAATCCCCCCACTGTCTTTAAATTGAACTTTTTTTCGAAAATGTTAATTTTCTCAAAAATGACTCTAATGATTTTGATTAAAATATCGTATATTAAAGATATTTACCTGACAAATAAAATGTATATCTTGAATTTTCTAGGAATAGCCTCTGAAGACTACTTTATTCTGGATGACTTTTACAGAATTTTGCATGGCTGCTAAACCGCAAGAGATGGACAAAACTTACCACAAAAAAAATGTAGTGCTTGTTAAAACACACTTTTTTCGTGGAGTTGGTCGTTTTGAGATATTCCTTGTTTTTGGTTTCAGCTTTAAAAACTTATACGTTTCTCATAGAGGAATTTGTTAACTCGTGTCCATACAAACAAAGGAACTTCAGTCACATAGCAACCAGCTTTTGAGTATCACTTTAAACTATAGCATTCCCTTATTTCTGTTCTATTTACAAGGAAACAAGTAATAAGACTATTTCTGCTAATTTTTTCTCGATTAGCATGAAGTAAATAGAAGTATAAGCTTTTTAACAATAATTTGTTGCAGAGATGTAGAGAAAGTCATGTGCATGGAACACATCAGATATTTTGTGAAAAGAAGCAGTGTATTATCCCAAGGAATGCCTGGGGTCATGTTCTATACTGACCATTTCGTAAGCTTGAGGGAGTAGTTAGATGACGTCAGTCTTATGTTTTCTCTGAATCCCTGGAATAAAGCGCCCTAATTCTCTAAACCTGCAGATAAGGTAACCCAGGGGACTTCTTTCATCCAGGGATGATGAAATCGAAATCTGAGATCTATTCCCTCTGAATAAAGAGGATGTTGCACGAACTTAAGACAAAGAATATGTTTTAATCACTCAGGACTTTTCAGTTTTGGCGGTCCCTGTTTTCCGAAATTTCCCACGGTTACCCCCTCATATCGAGTTTTTGGGTGCAATACAATATCTTCCCTATACACTACGAGCGGAGCACGTGTACAGAAAGTAAACATTGTTTCAGTTATTAAATTCGAAATTTTAACATTTTAATTTCATATTTGAGTTCATTTTCGGCATTTAACCATTATCAAATCCTGATAATGCGATTCAACTTTTACTTTCTCTATGTACATAGTGTATAGAGAAGAGAAGGTATTGGAACTCACCCAAAAATTAGATACCGAGAATTCACCGGAAATACATGTTTTGAGACCCCCTGAATAAAAAAAACGTTTTAGAATCATGTCCGTGTGTGTGTCCTCCGGTCTGTCTGTGAGTGTAGTGTGTCTGTGGACAGCATACCTCAAAAACGAAAAGACCGTTAAATGCAAAACTTGGTATTTAAGTTTGGTATATTTTAAGGATGGGACAAGAAGATTTTCAAGAAAATTCCCCCTCCCCCAACTACCCGTTACATGGTTCTTTTTTTCGAAAATTTTGATTTTCTTAAAAATAGCTCTAACGATTTTGATTAAAATATCGTATATTAAAGATATTTACCTGACAAATAAAATGTATATCTTAAATTTTCTGGGAATAGCCTCTGAAGACAAAAACTTACCACACAGAAAAAGTAGAGCACGTTAAAACACACAATTTATGTAATATACATTTTTTTCGAGGAGTTGATCGTGTTTGACGTATTCCTTGTTTTTGGTTGCAGCTTTGAAAAACGTATACTTTTCTCATACAGGAATTTGTCAACTTCTATCCATACAAATAAAGGAACTTCAGTCACATAGCAACCACTTTTGACTATCACTTTAGCCTGTAGTACTCCCTTATTTCGCTTCCACTTACAAGAAAGCAAGTAATAAGACTATTTCTGCTATTGTTTTCTGGATTAGCATGAAGCAAACAGAAGCAATAGGATGTAGAGAAAGTCATGTGAATGGAACACATGCGTTTTTTGGTTGGAATGTAATAGCTTTTATATCTAGTGTACATCGGACATACGTGCTAGAGAAAGTAAACACGTGATTCATGATGTCCGCATAGCCAGACGAGGAGGAATCTGTGCTGACCATGGCTGCAGCCGAAGCGCAAGCTAATAGCCGTCGCCCGAGAGGTGTTGAAGATAAATGGCCATGTCACAGAAACGAGACAAGAAGAAAAAGCGGCAATAAAGTTGAGGTCGTGCCTCTCGCTTTATTCTGCTAATTCGGTGAGAAGATGCTAAGCCAAAACCCTGTGTTAGCGATATTGCTGTGTTCAGGTAGGGCTGTTGTCATCTCAAGGGGGACTACAATGACGCCATCTCGAGTGGGTGGTTGCTACGAGACGCTACCAATAAAAGGAGAGACACTTTGACGTCATTATAAGAGTCGTGGTGGCCATGCTGCAAATAACTAAATATTAACCTTACAGAAGATGCTCACTGCGTCTGAGGCCCAGCGGAAGCGTGTCGAGGGTTCGGTGTGGCATTCCAAAGTACTGCAACGCCAAGCTATTGTGTAATCTGTAGTAGTTAAAAATCTGATGTGTTTCATTCACATACATTTCTCTACATCTCTGCAAAAAATATATTTAAAAAGCTTATGCTTCTATTTACTTCATGCTAATCGAGAAAACATTAGCTGAAATAGTCTTATTACTTACTTCCTTGTAGGTCGAAGCGAAATAAGGGAGTACGTTAGGTTAAAGTGATAGTCAAAAGCTGGCTGCTATGTGACTGAAGTTCCTTTGTTTGTATGGACACGAGTTGACAAATTCCTGTATGAGAAAAGTAAACGTTTTTAAAGCTGAAATTAAAAACAAGGAATATCTCAAAAACGATCAGCTCTACGAAGCATAATATTTTTAACAATCATTTGTTGCAGAGATGTAGAGAATGTCATGTGAATGTAACATATCACATTTTTACCATAGTTGTTTGCAACAACAACCGCTAGCTATACGTCAGGTGGGGTACTTCTGTACATAGGAATGATTCCGGGGAATATCACGATGTTGCCTCGCATAACATTTTGGGAATAATTAAATTCTTAACGAAGTACATTTACTTATTGGATATCTGCAAATTAAGTGGAAATAATAAACCTGTATTTGTGAAAGATGAAAGTGAAGATGTGTAAAGGAGTTGATGTGAGTAATAAGAGAATTAAATGTGGGAATTAAACGCGCACTTGATAAAAATCCATCGGCCTAGAAGTTATACTGATACTGTATACTATAGTTATTATGTTATAGATGTGTGAACTTAATTGAAATTTCATTCCTCAAAGTTCGTGAGTAAAATGAAATCTTATAAATTGAATTCTAAAACTCGCCAATTTTATTCAGTAGCAGTTACTCCTCGTATTAATCTCCTGAGAAGGAGTCCACACAATTAAACTAAAGCCTTAAGTTGATCCTCGCCAAAACAAAACCCAGGCGACCAGTGCACCGTTATAATGTAGTCTTCCGCCATTCGCACCAGAAATAGTCATACTTTCACGGTCACTCAGCGCGTACATGTAGCATATTGTTATGTAACGCAAACAGAACCCTTATTCCCATAACTTAAACAGTGACTATAATATTTTGAGAGGTATAATGGTGATAATACTGATAGCCATAACAAAATGAATAGATACATAACTCTTATCTCTAAAAAAACACGAGCAAAAAAATAAATATCATGCACACAATAACTTACATTTATTCGCTCTTCGTAAGCGGTCTATTCCCTCCAGATGAGAATCGTCATCTGAAATATTTGTGCTGCTTCCTCTCAAAGGTTGTTAACTAGGTTATCAATAACAGTGTCACTTAAACTATCCACCTCCCAAAACAACGCTTCTTTTGTTACATGTAGCACTTTATTAACTGTTGGCGGCTCATTTTTAAGAAAAGAAATTGTGCACCTCTACGCGAATTGCATTCTTCACAAAATCATCACATTTTTGCATCGTATATTTCACTTTTTCGTTTCAGGTTTTTCTTTACGAGACTGTTTAAATTTGTAGTCTAATACCGGTGAACTGAGAATTTAATTTGGTAAAGGTATACGAGAGTACCGTCATATAAATTTATCCTTAAGAATTGAAACTAACCCTGTAATCCACTTCAGAGCATCAAGGAGGTAATATGTTTTTATCTAGAATTGGAATATCCGACCGCTCCTAGCTTGAAATACTCTATCTTAAATAGCAAAATTCACGAAAATTATCATGGTGGGGGAAGATTTAACAGCTGTTGCTAGGCGGGAAGTAAGTATTTATGTTCTAGAAACAACGAAATGTGTATGCTACCAACGTAGATAAAGTCACCAAACAAGAAAGAAAAAAAAAGTGAAGCTCAAAAGTCACCAACACTCACACATTAGCAATGGAGTGCTAAGGCTCAGTTGGTGAAACCAGTGGAAATTATTAAAACCAAAGTACAGGAAAGTCAGTTTATTGATACACACTAATCTAAACCTAACACACCTAATTCTTTCTTCGCTCGCATGCTTTGGTTGGAACAATCAAAATTATTAAAACCAAAATAGACGAAAACTAAGTAGTTTATTTAATACGCTGACCTAAACCTAAGACAGCGCATGCTCGCTCCGCTCGCATGCTTTGGTAACACCAATGACAATTATTAAAACCAAAGTACATGAATACCAGTATATTTACACACGCACTAACCTAAACCTAATACAGCGCACGCTCGCTTCGCTCGCATGCTTTGGTGAAACCAGTGGAAATCATTGAAATCAAAGTACGGGAAAATCAGTTTCTTTACACACTAACCTAAACCTATTACAGCGTATGCTCGCTTCGTTCGTATGCTTTGGTGATACCAGTGAAAACTGCTAAAAACAAGTTACACGAAAATCACGTATTTACACAACAATAATGGATTCAGAACTCTAAAAACACAGAATCACTTTTAGAATCGGCAGGATGGCATGTCGCGGTATTTTTTGTAAAAACGTTATAAATCATCGTCATGATGTAAAAAAAGACAGCTCAATTATAATCAATTATAAAGCGGCTCAAGTGATCTAATAACAAATCACCAATGATGGTTCCACAACCTTTTAATGGCTAGTGATAAGCAGTTTTCAAATATTGGTAGTTCTGAATTTTACAACATGAAGGTCAACTATGAACGACTTAGACACCACCTGTCTGATTGCTGGTGAAACAATAGAAATTGTAAAAAAGTTAAACAAACTAACACTTTTGGTATATTTTAATGTAAATCGCCTACTTTGTTGAAATTTAAAGTCCAAAAATAAGCAACATATGTTTTTAAAAGTTAGTAACACAATGTTACGGTGAGTAAAACTGAAAAAACTAATACCTAAATAGCTTTAGTGGTAATTTAAGCGTTGGAACCACGATATAGTAATAGTCTTAATTTCATCACTTCTTTCATGTGAAGTATTGAACATGTAATACATTTTAAATAAAGCTAGCTGGCCACTTATACACAAATGTACATTTTCTTTTATCAAGAATTGAAAGCCAGAAAAAGTATTATTGCAAGGGAAAGGAATATGATTGGACGGATAAAGTTTTACCATTTCTCAGGTAAACCAACATACGGAACATAAAAACCCTAGCAGTACTACATGTAGAACAACAGAAAGGGAAATATAAAATGGATGTGTTGCACTCACACGACTTTTTCCAATCACTGTTCTACAATTTATTCTTACTAAAGGCTTTTATTGCATCTACTAATAGAAATAATATTACGAGGGGCATCCAGAAAGTAACAGATAATTTGACATAACTAAATAATAACGAAAGTTATCAATACAAAACTTTATTTATAAAGTTACAGTACCTTACTCTATTTCTCAACGTTATCTCTATTCTGATAAAACATTTACTGTCACGTGGTACCATTTTTTCAATGCCGATGTTTTACTTTTCTACCGCCACAGAACTTATTCGTCTTTACTTTCTCTACATATATTCCGTACATAGTGTCTAGAGAAGGTAGGTATTGCATTCCACTAAAAAATTTATACCGAGATTTCACCGGAAATACATGTTTTGCTTACCCCTGAATCCAAAAAAAGCATTTTTGGAAAAAAGTCCATGTGAGTATGTGTGCTTTTTTTGTAGTGTTTAACGCCCGCTTTAACTACTTATGGCACCGCAGGTGGTGACACTGATGATACATGAATGATGATGGAGCACCGGTGGAATGCGATGGCGGGGGAAACCGGAGTACCCGGAGAAAACCCGCTCAGCGCCGCTTTGTCCACCACAAATCTCACATGCTGTCGCTGGGGATCGAACCCCGGCCGTCTAGGTGAGAGGCGAGTGGTCCGTGTTTACAACAAAATCCCCAGCCCAAACTACCCTTTACATGAAAAATGTTTCGAAAAGTTTGATTTTCTCAAAAATGACTAACAATTTTGATTAAAATATGTATATTAAAGATATTTACATTAAAAATAAATTGTATATCTCGAATTTTCTGGGAATATCCTCTGAAGACATACTTTATTCTGGATTCATTTTGAGGAATTTTGCATAACTGTTAAATCGTAAGAGATAAAAAAGAATTTACTTAATAAAAAATCTAGATATCGCTAAAGCACACAATTTATGTTATATACATTTTTTTCGTGGAGTTTACCGTTTTTGAGATATTGCAGTTTTAAAATACTTATACTTTCCTTATAAAAAAATTTTGTCGACTCCTGTCCATAAAAAGTAAGGAACTTCAATCGCATAGCAACCAGTTTTTAAAAGATTTGACTATTGCTTTAGCCTTATAATTTTTCTCATTTCCCTTCTACGTACAAGAAAGCAAGTAATAAGACAATTTCTGCTATTTTTTTCTCAATTATTATGAAGTAAATAAAAGAATAAGCTTTTTAACAATAGTTTGTTGTGGAGAAATAGACAAAGTTATATGAATGGAACACATCAGATTTTTTTTTGAATGCACAAAATATTTGGCCAATCGCATTTTATAGGCATATATGACAAGTGTATAGTGATAACGCAATGAACAAGCCTTCAGTGAGGAAATGGCGCATAATTTATGGGTAATCAAGGAAGAACCAGTGTGACCACAAGACCGGAGTGGAAGTTCATCAAACATTATGGAGGAGTTAAAGCAAATGATGATAAAAGAATTAAGAAAAATCTGGCGTGTTCCATTCACATGACTTTCTCTACATCTCTGCAACAAATTATTCTTAAAAAGCTTATTTTATGACTGTCACTTTAACCTATGGTACTCCCTTATTTTGCTTCTACTTACAAGGAAGCAAGTAATAAGACTAAGCTTAAGCTTTTTAACAATAATTTACTACAGAGATGTAGAGAAAGTCGTGGGAATTGAACACATCGGGTTTTTCAATCATGCTATTCACAGACACACAACCTACTTATTATAATAGAGAAAGTGATGGATATTTGTAAGGACGATTTGTATTAAAGAAACAATTGTAGATACAGAAAAGGACCCGAAAGTAACACATCGTTTCTTGCTTTATTTGCCAGAGAGTTTATTAAAAACCAAATCATTGAATAAGCCCTTATTATTGAACGTGAATGTGGTTGTGAGGTGATGATTTGCATTGTTGGGGAAGAGGGAAACAAAACAGCAACGAAGCGGCTGCAAGTGGAATACACGGCACCCATTGTATTACAATTGTCGATTATCTTGCTAATGAAACAATGCCTCGCACTTTCTGCTGACTATTGCCATTTAGCACTACAGTGTATTAAAGGTGGTGTATATGAAAAAAAATCTGATGCGTTACGATCACATGACTTCTCTAGCTACTCTACAAACAAGCTTCTTACAAAGGATAATTCTTCTATCAACACCACGCTAATCTAGATAAACATTAGCAGAATTTTATTACTTAGTTCCTTATAAGGCCAATGGAACTAAGCTAAAGTGATAGTAAAATGTTTTAAAAGCTGTCGTTATTCGATTGTCATTACAAATAGCTTCTTTGCTTGGCCAGGAGTAGAACAAAAGAAAAACGAACACTCCCGTCTGATAAAAGTATAAGTACTTCACAAGTGACACTAATAACAAGAAATACCTCGAAAACGATAAGTTCCACGAAAAAAATGTATATGACATATCCTGTGCATTTTAACAAGATCTACATTTTTGGTAAAGTAAGTTTTTGTCTCTCTCTTACAGTTTACTAGTTATACTAAATTAAGTTAAATTCATCCAGAATAAAAAGGTCTTTATAAGCTATTCCCAGAAAATTCAAAATATACGTTTTATTTGTGGTAGATATGGCTTTAATATTTAGTATTTTAATCAAAATTGTTAGAGTCATTTTTGTAAAAATCAACATTTTCGAAAAAAGTTCCATGTAAAGGATAGTTGGGAATGGGGTCATTTTCTTGAAAGTCTTCGTGTCGCATCCGTGGAAGATGCCAAACTTAAATACCAAGTTTGGTATTTAACCGTCTTTTCGTTTTTGAGCTATGCTGTCAGCAGACACACACACACATACACACACAAACACACACGGATCTGTTTCAGAAAATTCTTTTTTTTTTGGACTCAGGAGGTCCTAAAACATGTATTTCCGGTGAAATCTCGACATCGAATTTTTGGGTGGAATACAATACTTCTCTATCCCTATGTACATTGTACATACGGTGCTAGAGAAAGTAAAACGTATTTAACAAATTGTGTTTTTTTATGTGATCAACATTTTTGTGTAGTAAGTTTTTGTATATTTTTCACACTATACCAGTTACGTAACGTTGAGCAAAACTCTTTCAGAATAAAGAGGTCTCCAGAGGTTATTCACAGAAAATCCAAGATACACGTTTAGTTTGTCATAATATCTTTAACATAAGTTATTTTAATCAAAATAGAGCCAGTTTTGAGAAAATCAAAATTTTAGTAAAATGTTCCATGTAAAGGGTAATTGGTGGTGGGGGATTTTCTTCGTGTCGCATCCTTGGAAGACACTAAACTTGTGTAGCAAGTTTGGTATTTTACCGAATTTTGATTTTTGAGTTATCGTGTTCATAGACACACGGACACACACACAGACATGGACCTTTTTCTAAAAATGCTTTTTTTGGATACAAGGGACTCTAAAGCGTCTATTTCCGATGAAATCTCGGTATCGAATTTAAGGGTGCATTACAATACCTTCTCTATACACTATGTAAGCAGTACGTGTAGAGAAAGTTAAAAGCATTTTTGAAAAAGGTCCGCGTGTGTGTATGTGTGTTCGTGTCCGTGAACACGATAACTCAAAAACGAAAAGTCGGCAAAATACCAAAACCTGATATTTAAGTTTAATATCTTCCAGGGATGCGAAACGAAGATTTTGAGCAAAAACACCGCCATCCCAAACCACCCTTTACATAGAACTTTTTTCGAAAATTTTAATTTTCGCAAAAAACGGCTCTAACGATTTTGATTAACATTCCGTATATTAAAGACAACCTGAACAATAAAATGTATAAGTTGAGTTTTCTGGGAAAAGCCTCTGAAGACCACTTTATTCTGGATGAATTTTGCTGAATTTTAGATAATTGGTAAACCGTAACATATAGACAAAAACATACTACATATACAATGTAGATCTCGTTAAAACACACAATTTATGTTCTATATATGTTTTTTTCGTGGAGTTGATCGTTTTTGAGATATTATTTGTTATTGGTTTCAGCTTTAATAAACATACTTTTCTCATACAGGAATTTGTCAACTCCTGTCCATACAAACAAAGGAACTTCAGTCACATAGCAACCAGCTTTTAACTATCACTTTAACCAATAGTACTCCCGTATTTCGTTTCTACTTACAAGGAAGCAAGTAATAAGACTATTTCTGCTGATTTTTTCTGGATTAGTATGAAGTAAATAGAAGCATAAGCTTTTTAACAATAATTTGTTGCAGAGATATAGAAAGAGAGTCATGTGAATGGAACACATCAGATCTTTTTTCGTAAAGTAGATCATTTTTGAGATATTCCTTATTATTCGTTTCAGTTTTAAAACATTTTAACTTTTCTTACACGGGAATTTGTCAACTTCTGGTAATGCAAAGAGTTCATCATACAGCAACCAGCTTTTAAAACATTT
This sequence comes from Hymenopus coronatus, assembly GCA_030762935.1. NCBI lineage: Eukaryota > Metazoa > Arthropoda > Insecta > Mantodea > Hymenopodidae > Hymenopus > Hymenopus coronatus. Next base: position 17,500,398 of record CM060895.1, read on the forward strand.
GACTATCGCTTTATCACAGTGTATTCCCTTATTTATCTCCTACTTACAAGAAAGCAAGTAATAAAACTATTTTTGCTGATCGATTAGCATAAAATAGATAGAAGAATAAACTTATTAACAATAATTAATTATAGAGATGTAGAGAAATTCATGTGAATGGCACACATCAGATTTTTAAGTGTACTTTTATCAACTGGGGGAAATGCTCCACTGACGTCTGGCGCCACAATCGGTTTTAGAAGAGGTAATACCGATGAAATGCATATAGCTTCTCTCCACTTCCAGAAGATTTACTCCTTGGATGCTTTCTTGCTAACGGACTAATCACTGGCCTCGCTATGATGATACATTAATCGGTGAGCACGTGGAAGTGTAATATACAGTGAGAGTACATTCTGGGTGTTCACAGAAGTTTGAGAGTCGGAAATGTAAATAACATCTCCTCCATAAAGTTATCATTATTGTCAAGTTGATACACCTGCAGAGCCATTTCTTCAACATCAACAAACACGACGATGATGATATTGATGCTTAAGTTGTGCACTTAAACTTTTCTCACATGTTTCTCCTGCCATCTATATTTCAACTATGGCAACAAGTTTTAAAATAGTTGAGTATCGAATTAGCCTAGTGTATTCCATTATTTCCGGTATACTTACATGGAAGCAATTAATTGACACAATTTCTGTTAATATTAATCTCTATTATCATATAGTATATAGAAGAATATGCTTTTTGACAATAATAAGTTATTGATGTAGAGAAAGTCACGTGAATGGAATACATCTGACTTTTACTTTCTCTATACGTACCATGTACATAGTGTATAGAGAAGATATTGCACTCCACCCAAAAATTCGATAGCAAAATTTCACCAGAAATATATGTTTTAGGGTCCTCTTTATTTAAAAAAAAAGCATTTTCAGAAAAAGGTAGGTGTGTGTGTGAGTGTGTGCGTGCGTGCGCGCGCGCGTCCATGCGTCTGTGAATACGATAGCTCAAAAACGAAAAGTCGGTAAAATCCCAAAGTTGGGATTTAAGTTCTTCCAGGGATGCGACACGAAGATTTTGAGAAAAATCCCCCCACCCAAACTACCGTTTACATGGAACTTTTTTCGAAAATTTTGGTTTTCTCAAAAACGGCTCTAACGATTTTGATTAACATTTCGTATATTAAAGATATTTACCTGACAAATAAAATGTATATCTTGAGTTTTCTGGAAATGGCCTTGAAGACTACTTTATTCTGGATGAATTTTTGGACTTTTGTATAACTGCTAAACTGTAAGAGATGGACAAAGACTTACCACACAAAAAATGTAGAGCACCTTAAAACACACAATTTATCTTGTATACATTTTTTTCGTGGAGTTGATCGGTTTTTGAGATGCTCATTTTTCGTGGCTTCAGCTTTAAAAAACTTATACTTTTCTGGTACAGAAGTTTAAAAATTCCTGTCCATACAAACTAAGGAACTTCAGTATAATAGAACCAGCTTTTGACTATCACTTTAACCTATGGTACTACCTTATTTCGCTTCTACTTACAAGGAAGCAAATAATATGACTATTCCTGCTAATTTTTTCTCGATTAGCATGAAGTAAATATAAGTATTAGCTTTTTAACAATAATTTATTTCAGAAATGTGGAAAAAGTCATGTGAATGGAACACATAAGATTTTTTAGTTATATATTCACACCATACACCTATAGGCATATTTACCTGACAAATAAAATGTATATCTTGAGTTTTCTGGAAATGGCCTTGAAGACTACTTTATTCTGGATGAATTTTTGGACTTTTGTATAACTGCTAAACTGTAAGAGATGGACAAAGACTTACCACACAAAAAATGTAGAGCACCTTAAAACACACAATTTATCTTGTATACATTTTTTTCGTGGAGTTGATCGGTTTTTGAGATGCTCATTTTTCGTGGCTTCAGCTTTAAAAAACTTATACTTTTCTGGTACAGAAGTTTAACAATTCCTGTCCATACAAACTAAGGAACTTCAGTATAATAGAACCAGCTTTTGACTATCACTTTAACCTATGGTACTACCTTATTTCGCTTCTACTTACAAGGAAGCAAATAATATGACTATTCCTGCTAATTTTTTCTCGATTAGCATGAAGTAAATATAAGTATTAGCTTTTTAACAATAATTTATTTCAGAAATGTGGAAAAAGTCATGTGAATGGAACACATAAGATTTTTTAGTTATATATTCACACCATACACCTATAGGCATGTAGCAGAGGAATTATACGTGGTTCCTCGATAAAAATAAATGTAGTTTTCCACACACTCACATATTTCTCGAAATAAGTGACATTAATGTCCAGCTGCAACACAGCACCAATTTGTATAGTTTGGTTTAATGTTCCATTTATACTCCGCCGTTAACTGTATGCTCCTATTGACGGTATTTCCCTACGGAACAAATTGGCTATCAGCAACGGTGTTAATAATTTGTGTACTGATGTCACTATTTTCTTTAATGTTATTCATTAAATCACACACACATTCGCACTCTCATTCATACTTCCAGACTCTGTGGAGAATAGGGAATAATCTGGGCTATAGAAGAATTCTCACACCCAGTCGGGAATTGAGAGTCCTCGCACACAGGCCAGCTTGTACGAGGGTGGTCTGAAAAGTTCTCGGCCTGATAAGAAAAACGACAATTATTCGTGCTTTCAAAGTAGTTTTATTACTTTCTCTATACGTACCATGTACATAGTGTATAGAGAAGGCATTGCATTCCACCCAAAAATTCGATACCGAGATTTCACCGGAAATACACGTTTTGGGTCCCTCTGAATCCAAAAAAAGCATTTTTGGAAAAAGGTCCGTGTGTGTCTGTGTGACTGGACATCATAGCTAAAAAAACGAAGAGACCGTTGAATACCAAACTTTCCTTTAATAGGAATACATTTCGAAAATTTTGAATTTCTTAAAAATGGCTTTAACGATTTTGATTAAAATATCGTATATTAAAGATATTTACCTGACTAATAAAAGGTATATCTTGAATTTTCTATAAATAGCCTCTGAAGACTACTCTATTATGGATGAATTTTGCGGAATTTTGCATATCTGCTAAACCGTAAGAGATAGACAAAAACTTACCACACAAAAAATGTAAGGAACATTAAAACACACAATTTATGTTATATACATATTTCTTAGAGTTGATCGTTTTTTTAGATATTGCTTGTTTTTGGTTTCAGCCTTGAAAAATTTATACTTTTCTCATACAGGAATTTGTCAACTCCTGTCCATGCAAACAAAGGAACTTCAATAACATAGTAACCAGCATTTGACTATCGCCTTAGCCTATGGTACTCCCCAAATTCGCTTCTACTTGCAAGGAAGCGAGTAATAAGACTATTTCTGCTAATTTTTCTCGATTAACATGAAGTAAATAGTAGCATAAACTTTTTAACAATAATTTGTTGCACAGATGTAGAGAAAGCCATATAGATGGAACACATCAGATTTTTTCAACATAATTTCTAAAATCAATACATTTTGTCCCGCGGTGTTCCAATGCCATTATCCCTATCTGAAGTGTTCCTCTGGAAGTGCTGTAAAGTACCCACTTACAGCCGCAATTGCTTCTTCATTGGACGAAAAGCCCTTACCAGCGAGGAACTTCTTCAGTTTTGGAAGTATATGAAAGTCCGAGGGAGCCAAATATTGGGAATAGGGTGGGTGTACCTGCACTTCATAGTGCAGATCTCTCAACTTCCCCATTGCCAAAACACTTTTGTGGGCAGGTGCATTGTCCTGATGGAAAACAATTATTTTCCTTTTTAACCCGGGTCTGTTTTCACGAAAGCTTGCATTCAGTTTGGTTATAAGTTTAGAGTAATATTGTCCAATAATGGTTTTACCTTTTTCAGAATAGTCAATCAACAAAATTCCTTTGGTAACCCAAAACACTGACGCCATGATCTTTCCCGCCGATGGCACCATCCTTGCCTTCTTCAGGAGCTGAAGAACCAGCTTCTGTCCACAGCCTCGACTGCTACTTAGATTCGGTTGTGGATCCATGTTTAATTCATTGTGACGTATCGGCGCAGAAAGTCACTTCTGTTCTTCTGAACATGCGCCAAGCACTTTTCAGAAAGTGTTGTGCGAATGCGTTTCTTATCCACAGTGAGGATACCCGGCATCCATCTTGACAAAAGCTTTTTCATATTTAATTCCTGATGCAAGATGTGACCAATACGTTCAGTTGAAATTCCAAGAGCATTAGCAATTTGTACGCAGATCCTCCAAAATCATGTCATGCACATTTTCAACGATTTCCGCTGTGGTTACAGTTTTTGGACGTCCTTCACGTGGATCGTCTTGGACGCTTTCACGGCCTCGCTTAAAATCGGCCGCCCATTTCTTCACAGTGGAAACTAAAGCTGAAGTCACCATACACATTTACAATCCGTATATGTATTTCTGTAGGTGTTAAACCTTCTTTTACGAAGAACTTTATCACAACATAACACTCGAATTTCTCCATTTTCAATGCAATGCGCACCTTCTCTGCTTCAAACAACTGCCTACAGTCAACTATTGCCTGGAATGACTTGTAATTATACATAGGGTCTATTAACATGTGTACTAACGTAAGGGAAAAAAATCACGCAAGTAGTGCCGCGAACTCTGGGTGAGGCAGAGAATGGAACACATGAGTTGCTTTAGCATAATTCCACGTTTGGTTCACCATTAAACTATTACATTGGAGGTGAAAAGTCTTGTCTATAAGTTCCGCACAATTTCAGTGCGCCTTTTCACTGTTCTGCAAAGGATAATCGTTTAATCCTCTTCACTGTTAATCAAAGTTTACAGAGAACCATTAAAATTTTGTAAAATTTCAAAGATTGTAAGAAGAAAGTGTTGTCTTGTGAATATCAAGTAGTTAAAAGTATTATAGAGAAGTTTGTCTTTTAGAATCTGAGTAAATTTTACCAAACAGGCAATGCAATATACGACTGCTTTATCATACAACCTTGCACCTAATGCATCTTAAGGATAAAACTGTGTTCCATTCACATGACATTCTCTGCATATCTGCAACAAATTATTGTTAAAAAGATTATGCTTCTATTTACTTAATGCTTATTGAGAAAAATAGCAGAATTAGTCTTATTACGTGCTTCCTTATAGAAGCGAAATAATAGAATACCACAGGTTAAACTGACAGTCAAAAGCTGGTTGCTATGTGACTGAAGTTCCTTTGTTTGTATGGACAGGAGTTGACAAATTCCTGCAAAGCTGAAACCAAAAAACAAGGAATGTCTTAAAAAGGATGAACTCCACGAAAAAAATATATAGAATATAAATTGCGTGTTTTAACAAGCTCTACAATTTTTGTGTGGTAAGTTTTTTCCTATCTCTTATGGTTTACCAGTTATGCAAAATTCCGTAAAATTAATCCAGAATAAAGTAGTCTTCAGAGGCTATTCCCAGAAAATTCAAGATATATGTATATATATTATTTGTCAGGTACATATTTTTAATATACGATTTCAGTCAAAATCGTTAGAGTCATTTTTGAGAAAATCAAAATTATCAAAAAAAGTTAGTTGGCGGTGGGGGGATTTTCTTGAAGAAGCCAAGCCAAGTTTGGTATTTAACGGTTTTTTCGTTTTTGAGCTATACTGTCCACAGACACACACACGGATCTTGTTGTAAAAATGCTTGTTTTGGATTCCTGGGGACCCAAAACATGTATTTCCGGTGAAATCTCGGTATCGAATTTCTGAGTGGAATGCAACACTTTCTCTATACACTATATACATAGTACGTATAGAGAAAGTAAAAATCTGCTGTGTTCCATTCACCTGACTTTCTCTACATCACCTTAACAAATTATTGTTAAACAGCTTATTCCTCTACCTACTTCATGATAACAAGATAAACATTAGCAGAAGTTGCTTGCTTCCTTGTAAGTAGAAGGGTAAGTAGGCTAAAATAATATTCTCATCTTTTAAAAGCTGGTGGTCATGAGGTTGACATCAGCTTCTATGCATTACCAGGAGGACACACATTTCTGTAGGAGAAAAGTTTATCTGAAACAAATAACAAGCAATGTGTCAAAATGGTTAGCTCTACGAAAAAATATGTATATGTCATAAACTGTGTTTTATCTACTTCTTTACTTCCTCTACACGTGCTATTTACATAGTGTATAGAGGAGGTATTATAAAGCTCCCAAAAATTCGAGATTTCACCGAAAACACATGTTTTCAGTTCCCATGAATAAAAAAGAAGTATTTTTAGAAAAATGTTCCGTGTGTGTGTATGTGTGTGAGTGGAGTTTTATTTATGGACGCTCTTTAGCTGCTACGGCTCTCAGCATTCCATTCTATACTTGGCGTGAAAGACCGCTTAATTTTGCTCAGAGGCCTTTTTATCATGCTTGAGGTTCTTTTACGTGCCGTAAATCTACGACACGGGACCCACGGCTTTACTTCCCTTCCGAACGAAAAAATCCATTCGTCCTCCGCCGGGTTTGAACCCGCGACCTTGGGTGTATCAAGTTAGCATGGTAACCATTTCATCGCGGAGGGCGACATGTGCGTGTGTGTGTGGGGGGGGGGAGCACAGCTCAAAAACGAAACGATTCTTAAATACCAAACTTGGTATTTAAAGTTGAGTATCTTCCAAGGATGCGACACGAAAATGTTCAAAAAAATCCTCCCATCCCAAACTACCCTTTACATCGAATATGTTGATTTTCTCAAAACTGGCTGTAACGATTTTGATTAAAATACCTTTCGTATAAAATATTTGTATGACAAACGAAATGCAGGTGTATGTGCAATCTTGTGGGAATAGCCTGTTAAGATGTTAAGGGTCACACTTCCGCGGCCAGTCGGCAGCTTCGCCCGCACTCGTCCTCGCAGTATTAAATATCCACTTTAGCAATTTGCTTTTAAGTTACGCTGTTCACATGAGAGCTTGCGCGCGCCCTTTTTCCACTTTTTTTTTTTTCATTTCGGGGCATCAAAACATACATTTCTGGGAAAATCTAGACAATGAATTTTTCGGTGGAATACATAATTTGTAGTAGCTACTCCTGAGTGAGGTAGTGCTTTGATAACGCGTTGACCCGCGACCGTCCACTCTTATGCATGGGTTTTTCGTGGTTTTACCCCCAGGTCGGCAGGTGAATTCTGGGGTGGTCCTTTTTCTACCGCGGCTTTGCTGTCCCACATTTCCTGTGCCCATCATCTACTTTATTGCCAAACTGCTCCATTAGGACCAGTCTCAAAGTGGGCTCCACCAGCGAGTTGACGGCTCATGGGTGGGGTAGAGAGATGCCCGTGATATCCAAGCTGGAAACGTTAGGGACCCTGCACGTTCTAGCACCCTTCATCACCTGGTCTCTTGCCTCATCCTTGCCTCTCAGGAGTCACTGTAGAAGCAGCCACATGACCTATGCTCCAGCTGCGAGGTTCCCATCGCAGCTCCGTTTACTGCATATACTTGGTAGAGAATGTAATAGACATCGCATACTAGACTATAACTAACTGTTTTTTACTTTCTCTATGCGCACTATGTAGATAGTGTATAGAGAAGGTATAGCACTCCACCCAAAATTTCGATACCGAGATTTCACCGAAAATATATAATTTAGGGTCCCCTGTATCCAGGAAAAGCATTTTCATAAAAAAGATCCTTGTGTGTGTGTGTGTGTGTGTGTGTGTGTGTGGGTATGCGTCCGTGTGTCCGTGAACACGATAGCTCAAAAACGAAAACTCGATAAAATACCAAACTTGGTATTTAAGTTTGCTATATTCCAGGGATGCGACACGAAGATTTTGAGAAAAATTCCCCCACCCCAAATTACCCTTTACATTTTGATTTTCTCAAAATATGGCTCTAACGATTTTTATTAAAATATCGTATATTAAAGATATTTACCTGACGAATAATATGTATATCTTGAATTTTCTGGGAATAGCCTCTGAAGACTACTTTATTCTGGATACATTTTACACAATATTGCATAACTGTTAAACTGTAAGAGATGGAGAAAAACTTACCACACGAAAATCTTCGTGTCGCATCCTTGGAAGAAACCAAACTTAAATACCAGGTTTGGTATTCAACGGTCTTTTCGTTTTTGAGCTGTTGTCCACAGACACACACACATACGCACGCAAGCACACACACACGGACCTTTTTGTAAAAACTATTTTTTTGGATTCAGAGGGACCCAAAACTTGTATTTCCGGTGAAATCTCGGTATCGAATTTTTGGGTGGAATGCAATACCTTCTCTATACACTACGTACATAGTACGTGTAGAGAAAGTAATTATTCGCTGCTTATCGTAAGTGAGCAGAAAGTCAGGAACTTTAAATAAAGTTCAAATCTCTTGCAGTTTTCCCACTAGCTAATATTAATTCAGTCCAGAACGAAAATGTCCTTCAAAAGAAAACTATGAATATGACAATGACTTTAGCAACTCGTGTTAACATATCGATTAATGAACGTTTCGAGAGCCAATTTACGCATTGCCAACTAGGCATAATGGTAAGGCAAACGTTTGGTCTTTGAAACAAAACGTAATCGTTTCCATTAGCAACTGAAATAAAAACGAATGAAAGCGGCGATATTACAGAAGGCTTTAGAATTTTGCGGGTTAAGAGGGATTTAGAATGGAATCGATTATAAATGCATATGTTTCAAATGATTTAATACGTCATTGTTGCTAAGCAACCATTGTGACCGTGCTAAAACACACAATCGTGCACGACTTTGACATTAATAACGTGCTTATAACGATGGTATAATGCAGTGAAACCTTTATAAAGAAAGTGACATGTTCTGCTTTTTACTTTCCCTACCACGTACACTGTCCATAAAAGGTAGAGCAGGTATTGCATTCCAACAAACAATTTGATACAGATATTTCACAGGAAATATATGTTTTGAGGACCACCGAATAAAAAATCTGATGCATCCCATTCACATTATTTTCTCTATCCGTTCCGCAACAAACCTTTTATTCGCAACACTAATATTTATCTACATCATGCTAATCAAGATAAACATTCGCAGAATTAGTGTTATTATTAGCTTAATTGTAAGTAGAAGGAAAGTATGGGAATGCACAGATTAAAGCGATAGTCAAGTCCTTTAAAAGCCTGTCGCTATGTGAAACAATTGAAATTCTGTTCTCTTTTCTTGCCAGGAGTTAACAAACGAGAAGCGAGAAAAAAGATCATTTTCCGTTCGAGAAAAGTTTAAGTGTCTTCAAATTGATACCAACAATCCGGAATATCTCGAAAATAATTAACTATACAACAAAAATGAATGTAGCATTAATTGCGTGCTTTAATAAGATCTACATTTTGTGTAGAAAGGTTTTGTCTATCTCTTATGGTCTGCCAGTTATTCCAAGTCAAAATATGAAGAGATCTTCAGAGGCTATGCCCAAAATGTCCAAGATATACATTTCATTTATCATGAAATATCTTAAACATAAGGCATTTTAATCAAAATCGTTAGAGAAAATAAAAGTTTTGAAAAATCTTCTATGTAAAGGGTAGTTGAGGTTGGGGTGATTTTCTTGAAAATCTACGTATCACTTCCTTGAAGGATATCAGAGTTAAATACCAAGTTTAGTATGTAACCGACTTTTCCTTTTTTGGCCATGCTTCCCACAGACACACACATGGATGCGTTTCTAAAAATGTTTTTTTTGGGGGGGGATTCAGGGGACTCTAAAGCATGTATTTCCGGTGAAATTTCAGTATCGAATTTTTGGGTGTAATACAATACCTTCTCTATATACTATGTACATAGTACGTGTAGGGAAAGTAAAAAGAATATGACACGTTCCTACTTTTTACTTTCTCTACTAAGTACAAAGTCCATGGTAGGTAGAGTAGGTATTGCATCCCACCAAACAAATCGATACGGAGATTTCACGGCTAATATATGTTTTGAGGACCACAGGATAAAAAAGCATTATTAGAAAAACGTCAGTGTGTATCTATGTTCCCTGTGCCTATGAAAGCACAATTACAAAACTGAAAAGTCATTTAAATATCAAACTTCATATAAATGTTCAGCATCTCCCAAGAATGCACATAAGTTTTTAAGGAAAGTTCCCCACCCCAAACCACCGTATATGTACAGGAAACTTTTTCGAAAATTATGATTTTCTGCAAAATGGCTTTAATGATTTTTATTAGAATATAACATGTTTAAGACATTTCCACGACAAATGATATATTTGAATTTTCTGGGAAGAGCCTATGAAGTCCTATTAACTTTGGATGATTTTTGCATAACTGGTATACCTTAAGAGACAGACAAAAACTCACTACACAAAAAATATGGAATGTATTAAAACACAGTTAATTTTTTCTGGGATTATCCATTTTCGAGATATTCCTTGTTATTGGTTTAGTTTCCAATGCTTATGCTTTTCTCAAGCAGGGAAATTATTATTCTTTTTCTTTTCATCCTGATCATGCAAGGAGAACGGAATTTCAATGAAAAGAGAGCAATCAGATCTTAAAAGAGAAGACTATCACTTTAGTCTTGTGTATTCTCTGTTGCTATTATATGTACAAGGAAATATGAAATAAAATCATTTATGCCGATGTTTATCTCAATTTGTATGAAGAGTTTGTCGGAGAATAGGCAGAGAAGGTCATGTGAATGTAGAATTACATTTTTTTTTTTTTTTTTTACCTAATAGACGTTTCCGTGTTATTTAAATATTTCAGGTATATTTCCTACAAATAATTAAATTCCTATAAAAGATTAAATATAAATACCATGCCATATATTCAACATAAACGCATTTTACTAAAAATCTGAAGTGTTCCATTTACAAAACTTTTTTAACCTATTTTTTTAATAAATTACTGTCACAAATACTTATTTTTCTCTCTAATTTGTGCTAATCGAAGTAAATATTAGCAGAAATTGTCTTATTATTTGATGCATTGTGAGTAGAAGGGAAATAAGGAAATACACTAGGCTAAAGCGATAGTTTTTAAAAGCTGGTTGTCTTGCATGCAATTGAAATTCGCTTCTCTTAGGACTAGATTGAGTTTTATTTATTTATTCATTCTGTATTGGGCGTGAAAGGCCGCTAAATTTATCTCAGTGGCCTCTCTACCAGGCTTGAGCTTCTTTTACGTGCCGTAAATCTACGACACGGCACCAACGACTTTACTTCTCTTCTGAAGCAAGCCATGCTAAGGATTTTTACGCCGAAAAAAATCCATAGCCGTCCTCCAGGTTTGAAACCGGGACCTTGGGAACCAGAAGCTATCAAGTTACCACTAGTCCACGGAGGATGACTTCTCTTAGAATGATCAAGATAAAAAAGTGAATAACGACTTCCCATTTGAGAAAGGGGTATCTCGAAAGTGTTTAGCTCAAAAAAAAAAAAAAAATGGATATAACATAAATTGTGTGTTTTAATGAGATCTGCATTTTTTGAGTGGTAAATTTTTACTTTCTCAACACGTACTATGTACAGTGTATAGAGGGATATTGTATTCCAACCAAAAATTTTATACTAGATTTCGCCGGAAATACATGTCTTAGGATCCCCTTAATCAAAAAAAAAAAAAAAAGCATTTTTAGAGAAAGGTCCGTGTGTGCGTCTGTGTGTGTCTGTGGACAACATAGCTCAAAAACGAAAATACCATTAAATACCAAATTTGGTATTTAGGTTTAGTAACTTCCAAGGATTCGACATGAAGATTTTCAAGACCCCCCCACTACAAAGTACCCTTTACATGGAAAACTTTTCGAAAATTTTGATGTTCTTAAAAGTGGCTCCAACGATTTTGATTAAAATCACGTATATTAAAGCGATTCGCACCAGAATAAAATGCATATCTTGAATTTTCTGGGAATAGCTTCTGTAGACCACTTTATTCTGGATGAATTTTGCCAAATTTTGCATAACTGCTAAACCGTAAGAGATGGGCAAAAACTTACCATAAAAAAAATGTAGAGCACGTTAAAACTCACAATATACGTTATATACATTTTTTTCGTGGAGTTGATCGTTTTTAAGATATTCCTATTTATTAGTTTCCTCTCTGAAAAACATATTTTTTCTCAGACAGGAATTTGTCAACTCCTGTCTGTACAAACAAAGGAACTTCAGTCACATAGCAACCATCTCTTAACTATCACTTTAACGTATATTATTCCCTTATTTCGCTTCTACTTACAAGGAACTAAGTAATAAGACAATTTCTGCTAATTTTTTCTCGATTGGCATTAAGTAAATAGAAGCATTAGCTTTTTAACAATAATTTGTTGCAGAGATGTAGAGAAAGTCATGTGAATGGATCACATCAGATTTTTGTATATCTCATACGGTTTACCTGTTTTGTAAAAGCTGTTTAAAATGAAAAGGCCTTCGGAGACTATTCTCAAGAAATTCATTTGCCATGTAAAAGTGTTTAATATATGGTATTTTAACGAAGTCGTTAGAGTCATTTTTCAGAAAAATAAAAATTTGGAAAAGTGTTCCATCTAAACGTTAAGTTGAGTCGAAAAATGTTCTTGAAAATCTTCGTGTCGCATTCTTGGAATACACTGAACTTAAAACACCATATTTGGTATTTAGCCGAGTTTTCGTTTCTTCTAGTCAAGCAAAGAGAAGCGAAAGTCAATGCACCACATAGCGACTAGCTCTTTAAATGTTTGCCTGTCGCTTTAGCGCTGTGTATTGCCTTATTCCTGCGTATCTATAAGGAAGCATGGAAGAAAGTATTTCTGCAAATGTTTATGTCGAACCCCGTAAAGCAGATAGAAAAAAAATCTGATGTGTTCCATTCACATGACTTTCTCTACATCTCTGCAACAAACTGTAGTTAAAAAGCTTATGCTTCTATTTACTTCATGCTAATCGAGATACATTAGCAGAAATAGTCTTATTATTTGCTTCCTTGTAAGTAGAAGCAAAATGAGGGAGTACCATAGGTTAAAATGATAGCCAAAAGCTGGTTGCTATGTAACTGAAGTTCCTTTGTTTGTATGGACAGGAGTTAACAAATTCCTGTATGAGAAAAGTATGTTTTTCAAATCAGAAACGCAAAATCAAGAATACCTTAAAAATGATCAACTCCACGAAAAAAATGTATATGACATAACTTGTGTGTTCTATCGCGAGCTACATTTTCTGTATAGTAAGTTTTTGTCCATTTCTTACGGTTTAGCCGTTTTGCACAATTCCGTAAAATTCACCCAGAATAAAGTAGGCTTCAAAGGCTATTCCCAGAAAATTCAAAATTTACATTTTATTTGTGAGGTAAATATCTTAAATATACGAAATTTTAATCAAAATCGTTAGAGCCATTTTTAAGAAAATCAAAATTTTCGAAATTTTTTCCATGTAAAGTGTAGTTCGGGGTGGCGGAATTTTCTTGAAGATCTTCGTGTCGCATCCTTGAAAGATACCAAACTTAAATACCAAGTTTGGTTTTTAACTGTCTTTTCGTTTTTGAGCTATGCACACACACATACACACGGACATTTTTCTAATTTTTTTTTGATTAAGGAGATGTTAAAACATGTATTTCCGCTGAAAGCTCGGTATCGAATTTTTGGGTGCATTACAATACCTTCTCTATACACTATGTACATAGTACGTGTAGAGAAAGTAATAAGTTTTTACTTTCTCTATAGGCACTATGTACATAGTGTATAGAGAAGGTATTGCACTGCACCAAAATTCGATACCGAGATTTCACGGGAAATACATGTTTTAGGACCCCCTGTATCCATAAAAAGCATTTTCAGAAAAAGGTCCGTGTGTGTGTGTCCGTGTGTCTGTGAACACGATAACTCAAAAACGAAAAGAAGCTAAAATACCAAAGTTGGTATTTAAGTTTAGTATCTTCCAGGGATGCGACACGAAGGTTTTGAAAAAAATCCCCCCACCCCAAACTACCGTTTACATGGAACTTTTTTCGAAAGTTTCGATTTTCTCAAAAATGGCTCTAACGATTTTGATTAAAATATCATATATTAAAGGCATTTACCTGACAAATAAAATGTATATCTTGAATTTTCTAGGAATAGCCTCTGAAGAGTAGTTTATTCTGGATGAATTTTACGAAATTTTGAATAACTGCTAAACCATAAGAGAGGGACAAAAATTTACTACACAAAAATGTAGAGCACGTTAAAACACACAATTTATATTATATAAGTTTTTTTCGTGGAGTTCATCGTTTTTGAGACATTTCTTATTTTTGGTTTTAGCTTTAAAAAACTTGTACTTTTCTCATGCAGGAACTTGTCAACTCCGATCCATATAAACAAAGGAACTTCATTGACATAGCAACCAGCTTTTGACTATCACTTTAACCCATGGTTCTCCCTTATTCGCTTCTACTTACAAGGATGCAAGTAATAAGACTATTTCTGCTAATTTTTTTTCTGATTAGCATAAAGTAAATAGAAGTATAAGCATTTTAAGAATAATTTGTTGCAGGGATATAGAGAAAGTCATGTGAAGGAACACATCAGATTTTTATAAGAATATTTTGTTGCAAAATAGAGAATATCAAGTGAGTGTAACACATCGGCTATAGATTTTAATTTTTCGGTCTGACTCGACGCACGGCTTGTGTGGAAAAAACCTTATTTCTGCTATTCACATGACTTTCACTGCATCTCTGTAACAAATTATTGTTCATGGTAATCAAGCTAAACATTAGCAGCAATGGTCTTATTACTTGCTTCCTTGAAAGTAGAAGGGACAAAAGGTAATACACTAGGCTAAAACGATAGTCAAATCTTTTAAAAGCTGAATGCGCTGTGACTGATATTCGTTTCTTAGCATTGTCATGAATTGACAAAAGAGATATGAAATTAATTACTTGTTCCCATTTGAAAAAAGAGGAATTATTTTAAAAATAAGACCCATAACACGGAGTACCCTGGAAATTGTTAAAACATATATATGACATAAATTATGTGTTTTATCGTGATGTACATTTTTTCTGTGGTAAGTTTTTTTCTATCTCTTACGGTTTACCAGTTATACAAAAGTTATCTAGAATGAAGCGGTTTTTCTTAGGATATTTTCACAAAATCCAAGATATATCTACAGCTTAATTGTCCTGAAAATATGTTACACATGTGGTAATTTAAACAAAATCGTTTGAACCGTTTTTGAGAAAATCAAAATTTTCTAAAAATGTTTCATATAAACGGTAGTTGGGGTGGGGGGTTTTCTTGAAAATCTTCGTGTTTCATCCTGGAAAGATGCTGAATCGTTCGTTTTTGAGTTATGCTCACAGACAGACAGACACACACCTAAAGACTTTTTTACTTTCTCTAGCCCGTATGTACATAGTCGATAGAGAAGGTATTGTATTGCACCCAAAAATTCAATACCGAGATTTCAACGGAAATATACGTTTTGGGGTCCCCCGAGTCCGAAAAAAAGGAATATTTCAAAAACGATTCACTCCACGAAAAAAATGTATATAACATGAATTGTGTGTTTTAACAAGCTCTACATTTTCTATTATGTAAATTTTTGTTTATCTCTTAAGGTTTGCCAGTTATGCAAAATTCCGTAAAATTCATCCAGAATAAATTAGTCTTCAGAGGTCATTTACAGAAAACTCAAGATATACCATATTTTAATCAAAATCTTTACAGCCTTTTTGAGAAAATCAAACATTTTGAAAAAGATTCCATGTAAAGGGTAGCTTGTTGTGGGGGGGATTTTCTTGAAAATTTTCGAGTAGCATCCTTGGAAGATATTGGACTTTAATACCCAGTTTGGTATTTAACGGACTGTTCGTTTTTGAGTTACACACACAAATGTTTTACTAAAATGTCTTTTTTGGACTCAGGTACCTCAAAACAAATTTCCGGCGAAATCTCGATACGAATCTGTCCTTGAAATACAATACCTTCTCTACTTGGATAGGTAGAGTCAGACTGAAAAATTCAATGTCATAGCCGGGATTTCAAACACGGATCTCCCGATCTCTAGCCGGTTGCTCTACCACTGAGCTACCATGGCAAAATAGCGGCACAGCATTGAATTTCTCAGCTGACTCGCATGATTTCCCGGTAAACCTTGTGGTGATCACAAATTATTTGAGATGACAACCCCAATGGTGACTTACAATGTTGCAATTACTTTAGACCCAGGATTCATAGTATGGTCAACTATTATGATCAATTGGTATGGAATAACTTTTTTTTTTACACCTAGCCATTGAGGTTTCATCTCACCTTGTGGTTTACCGGGAAACATGCTAGTTAATTGAAAAATTCAATGCTATGCTGGCATTTGCCACGGTAGCTCAGTGGCAGAGCAATCGGCTAGAGATCGAGACATCCGTGGTTCAAATTCCGGATGTGCAATTGCATATTTCTGTCTGACTCTACCAATCCAATTCCTGTCCTTCACACGGCTATGTGTAAAAATCTGATGAGTTCCATTCACATGACTTTCTCTACAACTCTGCAACAAATTATTCTTAAAAAGCTTATGCCTCTACTTACATCATGCTAATCGAGAAAAACTTTACAGAAATAGCTTTATTGCTTGCTTCCTTGTAAGTGGAGCGAAATAACGGAGCAACATAGGTTAAAGTGATAGTCAAAAGCTGGTTGCTATATGACTGAAGTTCCTTTGTTTGAATGGACAGGAGTTGACAAATTCCCGAATAAGAAAAGAATGTTTTTTCAAAACTGAAACAAATAACAAGGAATATCTCAAAAACGACTCACTCCACGAAAAAGATGTATATAACATTAATTGTGTGTTTTAACGAGTTTTACGTTTTCTATTCAGTAAGTTTTTGTCTCTCTCTTACGGTTTGCCAGTTATGCAAAATTAAAAAAAAATCATCCACAGTAAAGAAGTCTTTAGAGGCTATTCACAGAAAATTCAACATATATGATATTTTATTCAAAATCGATAGAGCCACTATTGAAAAAGTCAAACTTTTCGAAAAAAATGTATATAAAGGGTAGTTGAGGACGGGGGGATTTTTTGAAAATCTTCGTGTCCCATCCTTGGAAGATATCGAACTTAAATATCAAGTTTTGTATTTAACGGACTGTTCGTTTTTGAGTTACACACACAAATGTTTTACTAAAATGTCTTTTTTGGACTCAGGTACCTCAAAACATATTTGCGGCAAAATCTCGACACGAATTTGTGCGTGAAATACACTATTTTATCCACTTATTTACTAAGTGTACAGGAAGTAATAAGCAACATTTTGGGTGCCTGGGTAATGTGGTGGTAGCGTATCTGCCTCACGTTCAAAAGGTCGTGGGTTCGAATCTCGCTTAGGGTGAGTTACCCGGATAAGGTTTTTTTTCAGGGTTTTCCCTTATTCTGAGAAGACGAGAGGTCATTTCATCATCATTTCAGGTTAAAGGACGTTAAGCTAAAGAAAAAGAAGCAACATTTTGTGTCGCACAACAAGGTATTTCACGGCAATGAGAGGTGACTAATGGAAAAGATTTTGCTACCTAGCCTGGGGCTTATGAATGCTGCAGAAGGACATATTTCGCTGTTGCAACAGCTAGTTAGAACATAATAAGGAGGGCTGTGAATGCAGTCTTCATAATAAGACTCCTTAAGAGAGCCTAATTGCCAGTAAGAAATGGCTTGATGACGTAGCTACTGGGCAGCGTGTCTGATCGATACTGCAGGGTAAGCGGGAGGGGTTCAAGATGTAATCATCCCTCATCCACCAGAAAGCTTCCACATTCCACATGATGCTCCAGGAAAACAAAACAAACAGGTACAATAATTACACTCTTCCAATATCTGGAAACAAACAACGGTCGTAATGAGACCTATTTCGTCACGTTGCTTTCTTTGTTTTCAGCTTTAATACCTATTGACATGTCCTAGTGCAAAAACCTTCCGTGCTAGGCGAATCTTTTTATAACTCAAATTTCATGAAATATTAAAAAAAAGGTCCTTGTAAGTAGAAGCGAAATAAGGGAGTACCATAGGTTAAAGTGATAGCCAAAGCTGGTTGCTATGTCACTGAAGTTCTTTTGTATGGATAGGAGTTCACAAATTCCTGTATGAGAAATGTGTAAGCTGAAACCAAAAATCATGGAATATCTCAAAAATGATCACTCCACGAAGAAAAATGTAAATAACATAAATTGTGTGTTTTATCGTGATCTACATTTTTTGTGTAGTGAGTTTTTGTCTTTCTCTTACGGTTTACCAATTATACAACGTTCAATAAAAGTCATCCAGAATAAAGAGGTCTTTAGAGGCTACTCCCTGAAAATTCAAAATATGCATTTTATTTGGCAAGTAAATATCATAAATATAAGGGATGTTTATTAAAATCGTTAGAGCCATTTTTAAGAAAATAAAAAATTTCGATTTTTTTTCTTCATATAAAGGGTAGCTGGAGGTGGGGGGTCTTTTCTTGAAAATCTTCCCGTCGCATCCTTGGAAGATACCAAACTTAAATGCCAAGGTCCTTTTGTTTTTGAGCTATACTGCCCACAGACAGGCACACACACACACACTTTTAGGATTCAGGGAATCTGAAAACATATATTTCCGGTGAAATCTCGGTATCGAATTTTTGGGTGCATTACAACACCTTCTCTATACACTATGTACATAGTACGTATAGAGAAAGTAAAACTGTATGTGATATAAACTGCGTGTTTCAACGAGATCATATTTTTGTGTAGTAAGTTTTTGTCTAACTTTTATGATTTTCCAGTTATGCAAAAGTCTCCAGAAAAGAGTATTTTAGCGGCTGTTTCCAGAAAATTCAGCATATATGTAGATTTTGTCATGAAATTATTTTGAACATTTATTTTAATGAACACTTTTGGAGCCATTTTAGAGAAAATCAAAATGTTTTTAAAAATCTGATGTAATCCATTCACATGAATTTCTCTACATCTCTGCACAAATTATTATTCAAAAGCTTATGCTTCTTTTTACTTCATGCTAATCAAGAAAAATTTTCTTTCTTGTAAGTAGAAGCGGAATAAGAGAGTTCAATAGATTAAAGTGACAGTCAAAAGCTGGTTGCTATGTGACTGAAGTTCCTTTGCTTTTTGTTTGTTTTTTATTTTTTTTATTTATTTATTTTTTTTTGTTTCATTTATACTATAACATCTAAGGTCATAACGGGGATTTTCCACGTTGTCTGTAGGCTCTTTTAAGTTGGTTTAAATCATTTTGTTTTACACAAACACTCACACATTCAAACTTTCAGACTCTGTGGGGGATAGGGAATAATTCTGGCTAGAGAAAAATTCCTCGCCCCAGCCGGGAATCGAACCCAGGACCCCCGGGTGAGAAGTCGGCTAGCTGACTACTCGACCACTGGCAGTCATTCCTTTGTTTGTATGAACAGGAAAAGTATACGTATGAGAAAAGTATACGTTTTTCAAAGCTGAAACCAAAAAACAGGAATACCTCAAAAACTATCAACTCCACGAAAAAAAATGTATATAACATAAACTGTGTGTATTAATGTGTGCTACAGTTTTGTGTGGTAGGTTTCTATCCATCTCTTAAGTTTAGCAGTTATGCAAAATTCCGTAAAGTTCATTGAGTATAAAGTAGTCTTCAGAGGGTCTTCCCAGAAAAGTCAACATATACATCTTTAACACAGGATATTTTAATCAAAATTGTTAGAGCCATTTTTGAGAAAATAAAAATTTGCGAAAAAAGTTCCATTTAAAGGGTAGTTTGGGGTGGAGGGATTTTCTTGAAAATCTTCATGTCGCATCCTCGGATGATACTAAGTTTGGTATTTAACGGTCTTGGGTTTTTGAGCTATGCTTCCCACAGACACACACAAACACAGGAACATTTTCCTAAAAATGCTTTTTCTGGATTCAGGGGGTCTCAAAACGTATATTTCCGGTGAAATCTCGACATCAATTTTTGGGTGTAATACAATACCTTCTCTAACCATTAGGTACATAGTACGTGTAGAGAAAGTATAAAGTGTGGTTTTAAACGATTTCGTTCATTTTTCACTTATGTATACCCTTAAAGTTCGAAGCGACTTTTGAAAGATCTTATTGTATCCTAATCTATGTTACAAACATCGTCACATGAATTTCCCCATGTCTCAATATCAGACAATTTCTTATTGATTATTTGGTAACGCAAGCGACACAGTGCCACTTGTCAATGCACTTCACAAAGCGCATTAAATTCATTATTTGACAGTTGGAACTTTTAAACCTGTCTATTCAGAGAGGTTGTCTGAATATAAATGATTCGAGATTGTTTTTGCTCAGCATGTTTTAACGTACTAAAGTTAGAAAAACTTTCCATTTCATAACGATGGTTCCGCGGATGGCGCTACCCTTAAAAGTTGACCTAAATTTTTCCTCTCCACTCCAAAGTGTGTAGAGGTTGTAATTGTTACTTTCTCTACAAATACTATGTATATAGTAGTCCATTTCATGCTAACTTCATATACCCAAGGACGCGGGTTCAAACCCGGCGGAGGACGATGGTTTTTTTCGGGTGTAAAAATCCTTAGCATGGCTTCCTTCGGAAGGGAAGTAAAGCCGTCAGTCCCGTGTCGTAGATTTACGGCACGTAAAAGAACCTCAAGCCTGATAGAGAGCCTCTGAGCAAAATTAAGTGGTCTTTCACGCTAGTATAGAATGGAACGCTGAGAACCACTGCAGTTAAAGAGCGTTCATTCATTTTTATGTACATGGTAGGTATAAGGTATTGTATTCCACCCAAAAAGAATTAGAGTATTCATTGGAAATATATGTTTTGAAGTCCTCTAAGTCCAGATTTTTAGAAAAACGTCCGTATGTGTATATGTGTGTGAGTGAATTTTTGGACAGCAATAACTCAGAAACGAAAAATCGGTAAAATACGAAATTTGATATTTAAGTTCAATGTCTTCAAAGGATACGTGACGAAGATTTTTAGTAAATTTATACCCACCGGCAACTACCCATTACATTGAACGTATCTCAAAAATTTTGATTTTCTCAAAGTTGGCTCTAACAATTTTTATTAAACACAGCAACCAGCTTTTAAATGATATGAATTTCGCTTTAACCTAGTGTATTCCCTTAATTCCCTTCTACTTACAAGAAAGAAAGTAATAAGACCATTGCTGCCAATGTTTATCTGGATTAGCATGAAGTAAATAGAAGAATATTCTTTTAAAGGAATAATTTGTCTACAGAAAAGATAGAGAAGGTCAGTGAATGGAACACGTCAGATTCTTTATTACTTTCTCTACATAGTGTATAGAGAAAGAAATGGGAAAAGTAAATGGTATGTTATTTATGGACGCTCTTTAACTGCTGTGGTTCTCAGCGTCCCTTCTAAATTGGGTGTGAAAGATCGCTTAATTTTGCTCAGAGGCCTATCAGGCTTGAGGTTTTTTTACGTGCCGTAAATCTACAACACGGGACCAACGGCTTTACTTCCCTTCCGAAGGAAGCCATGCTAAGGATTTTTACACCCGAAAAAATCGATCGTCCTCCGCCGGGTTTGAACCCACGACCTTGGACATATGAACTTAGCATGGTAACCACTACACCACGGAGGGCGACCTGTATAGAGAAGGTTTTGCAATTCACCCAAAAATTCGATACCGATATTTCACCTGAAATACATATTTTACGTCCCCTGAATCCAAAAAAAAAGCATTTTTACAAAAAGGTTCGTGTGTGCGCCTGTGTGTGTGTGTGACTGTGTGTTGGTATTTACGTTTGGTATCTTCCAAAAATGCGACACGAAGATTTTCGAGTAAATCCCCCCAACCCAAACTACCCTTTACATGGAGCTTTTTTTGAAAATTTTTATTTTCTCAAAACTATTATTATTTTGATTAAAATATCGTATCTTTAAGATATTTACCTGATAAATGATATGCATATCTTAAAATTTCTGGGAATATCCTCTGAAGACCACTTTATTCTGGATGAAAGTTATGAAATTTTGCATATCTGCTAAACTGTAAGAGATGGATAAAAACTTTCCACTCAAAAATGTAGAGCACGTTAAAACACACCATTTATGTTATAAATCTTTTTTTCTTGGAGTTGATTGTTTTTGAGATATTTCTTGTTGTTGGTTTCAGCTTTGAAAAACTTATACTTTTCTCATACAGGAATTTTTTAACTCCTGCCCATACAAACAAAGGAACTTCAGTCACGTATCAACCAGCTTTTGACTATTACTTTAACCTATGGTAGTCCCTTATTTCGCTTTTACTTACACTATTTCTGCTATTTTTTCTCGATTAGCATAAAGTAAATAGAAGCATAAGCTTTTGCTAATATTTTTGCAAAGATGTAGACAAATTCATGTGAATGGAACACATTAGACTTTTTTCTAGTTTTCAGGGGACTTGAAAATTTGTATGTAATGCAAATGGTTTCCTGTGCCTAGATTGGGAGCAGGTGATTGTTATTGTTGTTGCTGTGCTGGTGCAGGGAACATTGATGAAGTAAGAGATTAGTTCTGTCTAGTTAGGTAAATACACTTTACATTAAGTTGGTAATTGCTCCAAAATAGAGTTGAGGCAGCAGCAGCATATAAACCAAGTGATGAGAGTTTGAGGAGTTTGCTTGGAGGAGACGATCAAGGAATCTGTCTCCCAGACCCAACGGTTATCATCACGATCCCTCAGGATCGTTCCATCTTGTTTCCAAAACTGATTACACTCGCAACGAGGTGCTTTAACAATTCAGTACACTGCCTGAAAAAATCTTGTGTGTTCCATTCACATGACTTTCTCTACATCTGTGCAACACATTGTTCTATTTACTGCAACTAATCGAGACAAAGTTAGCAGAAATAATCTTGTGACTGAAGATTCTTTGTTTGTATGGACAGCAGTTTCTGTATGCGAAAAAAGTTTTTCAAAGCTGAAACCAAAATAAGAAATATCTCAAAAACGATCAACTCCAAGAAAAAAATGTATATAACATAAATTATGTGTTTTAACGTGCTCTATATATGTTGTGTTTTCGTCCATCTCTTACGGTTTAGCAGTTATCCAAAATTTTGTAAAATTCATCTAGAATAAAGTAGTCTTTCGAGGCTATTCTCAGAAAATTCAAGATATACATTTTATTTGTCAGGTAAATATCTTTAATATGTGATATTTTAATCAAAATCCTTAGAGCCATTTTTAAGAAAATAAAAATTTTGGAAAAATGTTACATGTAAAGAGTAGTTTGGGGTGAGGGGATTTTTTTTTGAGAATCTTTGTGTCGCATGCTTGGACAATACCAAACTTAAATACCAAGTTTGGTTTTTAACGGTATTTTCGTTTTTGAGCTATGCTCCCCACAGACACACACGTGAGATTCACAATGAGATGCAAGCGCAGACACAAGGAAACACTATTCACAGTGCAATGCAAGAAGTTGTCACGTGTATCTAGATGCGCAAGTTGCATGCAAATATCTTCCAAGCGCTCCCCAAGTTACAAACTGAGTAACATAACCAACAATACACATATGAAAATTCACTCAGTCTTATACAAATATATATGTTATAAAACTACATACTAACAACTGACGGTCGCGGCAGTGACGTAACAATATTGCTCATTCAAAATTATTGAAAATAGTACAAGCATAGAGACTTTAGAGAGTGATAAAGCTACACTTTTAATGAACCAAGAAATGTAGACACGGATGACATTTACATCCATTAAATCAAACAAGGATTAGCATTTAGAATTAGAGATGGCGTGGCACTGCATGTACAGCAGGCCCTGTAAAATCTTGCAGTGCATTCGTTTGTTATTGAATTCATAGGCAATGCATACAGAAAAGAAACAGAATTCCTCCTGTTTGCACGCAACGCAAGGATAAAGTTTGGAGTTTGCAAACTCTTGCGCTGTATTGCATTGCGTCTTGTGTGTTTCTATGTGAATGCTTACATTAAATAATATGAGTGCACATTCTTGCACAGACGCAGCGTAAGCACAATACTTTGCACCCATGTTATTCAATGTAAGCATTCACATAGATACACGCAACACGCAATGTAACGGTAACATTTGCAATCTCCAAGCTTTATCCTTGCTTAGCGTGCATACAGATAGAATTCTACATTCCGTCCTCTATGCATTGACTGCTGATCAGCAGTAGACGATCGCAATGCGAGATTTTACAGGAACTTCTGTACATATATGATCTTCTATTTGGCCGTGCAGTGCCACGCCATCTTTAATTTCCATCGAGAGGTTATGGCACGCTCTTTTCGAATCTCTCACAAAGAAATAATTCACATTTCATTAACTATGTAGCTTTATCGCTTTCTCCAGCCTCCATGCTAGCATAATTTTCAATATTTTGTTAAATTATTGTGACGTCACTGCAGCGAGCGACATTTCTGTGCATGTAGTTTTTACTTTCTCTACACGAACAATATACATAGTATATAGAGAAAGTATTGTATTGCACCCAAAAATTCGATACTGAGATTTCATCGGAAATACACGTTTTAGAATCCCCTATGTCCAAAAAAAGCATTTTAGAAAAAGGTCCATATATGTGCCTGTGAACACGATAACTCAAAATCGAAAAGTCAGTAAAATAACAAACTTAGTATTTAAGGGACGCAACATAAAGATTTTGAGAAAAATTCCCCCAACTCAAAGTAGCCTATAAAGGAAAAAAATTTCGAGGGGTTTGTTTCTCTCAAAAATGGCTCTAACAATTTTGGTTAAAACAACGTGTATTAGAGATATTTATATGCCGAATCAAACATTTATCTTGAATTTTCTGGGAATAGCATCTAAAGACCTCTCTATTCAGAATGAATTTCGCGTAGCTGGTAAACTGTAAGGAATAGACAAAAAACGTACTGCACAAAAAATGTAGATCACGTTAAAACACAATTTATGTCATTTACGTTGTTTAGGTGGGATTGACAATTTCTGAGATATTCCTTGTTATTTGACCATGCATAGGAACTGATTCCAATCACATAATCAGCAGCTTTTAACTGATTCCCTTATTTTGCAGTGGTGTAATGGTTACCATGTCAATTTCATATACCCAAAGTCGCGGGTTCAAACCAGGCGGAGGACGATGGATATTTTCAAGCGTAAAAATCCTTAGCATGGCTTCCTTCGGAAGGGAATTAAAGTCGTTGGTCATGTTTTGTAGATTTACGGCACG
This sequence comes from Hymenopus coronatus, assembly GCA_030762935.1. Lineage (NCBI taxonomy): Eukaryota > Metazoa > Arthropoda > Insecta > Mantodea > Hymenopodidae > Hymenopus > Hymenopus coronatus. Next base: position 17,525,572 of record CM060895.1, read on the forward strand.
TAAAAGAACCTGAGGCTGATAATGCCTCTTCTGAGGCAAAATTAACCGATTTTTCACGTCGAGTATAGAATGCGACGCTGAGAAGCACAGTAGTTAAAGAGCGTCCATAAATAAAACTCCATTTATTTTCCTTCTACGTATAAGGAAACAAGTAGTTAAGGCAATTTCTGCTAAAATTTATCTCGATTAGCATAGAGTAGATAGAAGAATATGCTTTATAACAATAATTTGTAACAGCGATGTAGAGAAAGTCATGTGAATGGGACATATCAAATTTTTCAAGAGGGAACCCATGTCTGAAGGTATAGATTTGGATGCTGTGAGCCCTCGAAATTTGTGAACCGTTCAAACTGTCACATATTAACATTTCGTTAAGAAACCCACCACACACACCGTACAAACCTGATAGAGAGGCCTGCAGCATGAGAACCTCTTCCCATTCTCGCTAAATTTGAACTAAAAGTCTACTCACGCTTATGCTTGGTTTGGAGCAGCAATCGACTCTTCTCAGGGCGTTTTAACGGCTTGTTGGGTTTCATTACCTGGCGACTTCTTAAATAATAAATCACTAGGATTTTCCTTGCAGAATTGTAGTTTATTTTGTAATCATTTCGTACAGTTCTAAAGTAAAACTGCAATCGCTCGATGCAACTTATGTGCTTTGTTGATGCTGCAAATATTTGTATACATATAATTCTACACGAATACATTAATATACGCGTAATCTTGAAATGGTATTTTCCATACTTGTGAAAAACCCTCTCTTTTTGATAACTGACTTCATAAACAAGAAAATCAAAACGTAACTATGATACTTATTGTTGGAAAACAAAATCGCATAGAGAAAATCAAAACACTTATACGCGACGAAAGCACAAGGAATAATAAACATTTGCATCCAGCGATTTTAACTTCGGAATGCAACAGAACAAAAACATTTGAGCATCAAATATTACAAAAAATAACATGAAACTCACAAAATGTCGGCAGATTTTGCGGTTAGGATATAAATATTGCCTTAGGCCTCTGAGCAAAATTAAGCAGTCTTTCTGCCCAGTATAGATTGGGACGCTGACAATCTCAGCAGTTAAAGATAATACTCCATTTATATTTCCAGCGTCCCATTCTATACTGGGCAGAAAGACCGCTTGATTATATTCAGGCTTGAGCTTTTTACGAGCTGTAAATCTACGACACGGGACCAACGGCTTTACTTCCCTTCCGAAAAAAGCCATGCTAAGGAAAAAACTGATTGTCCTCCGCTGGGTTTGAACCCACGACCTTGGGTATATGCAGTTAGCATGGTAACCACTACACCACGGAGGACGGCTCTTACACTGAGCACATCATGAGAATCGCACAGATTGAACTGACGAGTCTTCACCTGTAATAGCATACAATAATTAACAAACAAACAAAACGGCCCGCTAATTAGCGCGGCAGTGCAACCAGAGAAATAACTCACTAAGGGTACAATTCATAACCTTTAATTAACTTTATGTTCTGGGTTTATAAAATACAATGTCAACTTGGAAATAGTAGAAATTGACTGAAAAATACAATACCTCAACCGGGATTTGAACCACGGATCTTTAAATTCCGGCTATGGCATTGAATTTTTACTTTGTCCCGTATGTGCGATGTACATAGGGGATAGAGAAGGTATTGTATTGCTCTCAAAAGTTTGATACCGAGACTTCACTGGAAATACATCTTTTGAGATCTCCTGAATCCAAATAAAGCATTTTTTATAAAAATGTCCATGTGTGTGTCTGATTGTGGATACCATAGCTCAAAAATAAAAAGACGGTAAAAAAACCAAACTTGGTATTTAAGTTTGGTATCTTCCAAGGATGCGACACGAAGATTTTCAAGAAAATCCCCCCACCCCCAACTACCATTTACATGAAAATTTGTTTGAAATGTTTGATTTTCTCAAAAAATGGCTCAAACAATTTTGATTAAAATATCGTATATTAAAGATATTTGCCTGACATATAAAATGTGAATCTTGAATTTTCCGGGAATAGCCTCTGAAGATTACTTTATTCTGGAACAATTTTAGGGAATTTTGCAAAACTGGCAAACCGTAAGAGATAGAACAAAACTTACTTCGCAAAAATGTAGAGCTCGTTAATACACACAATTTATGTTATGTATATTTTTTTCGTGCAGTGGATAGTTTTTGAGATATTTCCTTTTTATTGTTTTCAGCTTTAAAAACATATAGGGGGATTTTTCAACTCCTGTCCATGCAAACAAAGGAACTTCAGTGACATAGCAACCAGCTTTTGACTACCACTTTAACCTATGGTACTCCCTTATTTCGCTTCTACTTACAAGGAAGCAAGTAATAAGGCTATTTTTGCTAATTTTTTCTCGATCAGCATGAAGTAAAAAGAAGCATAAGCGTTTTAACAATAATTTGTTGCAGAGATGAAGAGAAAGTCATATGAATGGAACACATCAGATTTGTTTTAGAAAGTGGCGAAATAAATGTTTAGTTTGCGGTAAAGTTCCCCATCCAGAAAATGCATTTTTTTAGGGTCATTACGCAACCCAAGCAAGTAAGTATGACAGTTACTAAGGAGAAGAACGTGTCTTTCAAATTGTGTTCCATACCAGTTAATTACCAAGATGCTTGTTTATATTCACTATTATAAATGTGAGCGTTTTTGGTTAAAAAGTAATTTTCATTTCGCTTCATTACTTTTGCGTTTATTTATGTAACAACTACAATTACCACCTCACGTTTGTAAACATGCATTTGTTCATTTCCGAATAATAGATACTAATGCAAGAGACGAAATAGAGTGATAGTTCTATCTAAAGAGGTGTATTAATCTATGAACGGCGGGTAATACATTTCAAACGCAAAATGGGGCATATTGCTACGGCACTTCAATAATTATCTGATTTTTGTTTTCCGCACAGTACCGTAGGCAATTTGCAGGAGAATCAACAAGATTTGCTTTTTGCTTTACTCAAAGGGCAATCAGTTAGTAACCATTGAACTAGTGTGTGTGTGTTTGTGTGTGTGTGTGTTTTATGTCGGAGCGAATCCACACCGCAGCCATTGGCTTATTGTACGTCAAAACACAGAAGGATAAGATGCGATGAAAATAAAAGCAATGGGCGGCCGAAATTGGACGGCGGGGGAAGAGCCAACTTGGAAGGTCTCTAACATATCCCAAAGAGTGCTTCATATCGACGCGCTAGGAGCCCAAGCCCCAGTTCTGACCAAACTCCCCGAGTCTACCTACAAATTCCAACGCCATATCGCAGTCCTCGTCGACATCTACAGTCCTAAAAGAGACCGGCTAGATGAAATAGAGGGACAGAAAGTTCAGTGAATGAAGAAACCTCCCCAACATTTGCCTAGCGATCCGGGAAAATCCCGAAAAGTTCATCGGTCAGAGAGGTCGGTAGCGGCAATCGATCCCTGGAGTTCCCGAAAGCTAGCGGCGGAATCCTGACAAGACTCCGGAACTGTATTTTGTTTTAAAAAAATGCCAGTCTCAGCACCTGGCTTGCTTTAGCCTCTATTCCACTTGCACCTGCAACGAAATTGTATTGCAACAATTTCAATAAAGGTTTATCAGTAATATCACGAGTGTTTTCATCTTGTCGATAATTCTCAACCGGTGCGAAGCGACGGGAGTCAATTGTCCTAAGAGATGAAAACACGAGTTGTATTTGATAAGACAATTTAGCGAAATAGGCTATTAATAATAATAATAGGAAGGGAGATTTTATCAGGTTATCATTGTAATACTTACATTAGTTCTCAAGTGGTAGATGACGCATTCGATCATGTTTATTTACCGAATTTTTTTTTTCTTTCTTCACTGCCTCCTGAATTATGACATGGCACACCTTGCTTACACCTAATGTACGAATATCGATAGCAACAATAGAAATAGTTAAAAATTATTTTACTTCAGCTTTTAATAACTAAATCATGAAATGGGAACAAACGTTATTTTATTTGAGGTTATTGCACTCATTTCATATATAAGAAATACAAATAATGGTTATTTTCACTCTTTTTTTGAACTAAATGCATTATGAACAGGATAAAACTTTAAATAAACATTGTAACTTATTAATTGAAAGTACAATTGTGGAACTGACAGTTATTAAAGTGAAGGCTGACTGCCTGGACTGTCACCTTGTTACTAATAACTTTGACAGCAAATTAAGCATACGAACGTCAGGTATGACAAGATTTAAAAGAATTGAACATCAGCTGCGATGAGATGTTCCAACAATATCGCTCCAGTCAGATGTCCGAGATTGGTTGAAATTATCTAATCTCAGCCATTCCATTGGCGCTTTAATAGTTGAGCTAATTGTCTTTTGGTACTAATTTGCGGTAGATCAAAGAACAAGCTTTTGTAAGAATGGTTTATAGAAGAATCGGCGTATAATTCCATACAAGAATTTTGCAATCGATCTACCTGTAGAGCACGTGTCGTAAAAGTAGCCTCCCCCCCCATTTTCTACATTATGTTTGTTGACCGATTTATTTACCATTTTCTTTTTACTTAAACATACGCATACATATACACATTTACAAACACGTAAACACTCATGCACAAGGCTGAACTCAAACCCACGATCTTCTGCGCCACGAAGCACCACAGCTAGGCACTTTAGCGAGCGTGGCTATTGAGGTCGGCTCTCTTCTTTTTTTTTTAAATACAGTTCTGGAGTCTGGTCGGGACTCCGGCACTGTATACCCTTTTTCTACTTTTCTAGTTGTTACTGTTAATTTCTGTTGATTGCTGTTTTTTATCGTTAAACCCCCACACACACACCTATACACATTTCACAAACACACAAACACCCGTGCCCAAGGCGGGACTCGAACCCATGATCCTCTGCGCCACGAAGCACCAAAGCTAAGCTCTTCAGCGAGCACTGCCAAGGGGGCCGGCTCTTCGGTGAAAGAGAGCAGGTACCCCTGTAAGGCCTACTATACGCCAAGCAGCCAAGACAGAGAAGTTGCCTACATAGAACGGTCGAGTCAAACTTCTGTTTATTGTCTTCGTGCTTCTTTCTTGCCTATGAGCCTCAGAACCGGATTTGATGCAAACACAATATTGCATATTACTCCTGATGCTCTTATCAGTTACGAAGAAGAAACACAAACAGAAGTCACGTGGACTGATATCTAGTTTGGAAAATTTACTACAACTATTAAAGCACCGATGTAATGGCTGGGATAAGGCAATTTCAACCAATCGAAGTCATCTGACTGCGTATGTCGAGACATCTTATCGCAGCTGATGTTCATTTCTTTGAAATCTTGTCGCACCTAACGTTCCTTTATTTAAGGTCTTGGTATTGCTAACAAGGTGACAATCCAGTCATTCAAGCTTCACTTTAAGTAACTGTCAGTACCACAATCATACCTTCAATTAATTCAGTAAAATGTTTATTTAAAGTTTTATCCAGTTCACAATGTATTTAGTTTCAAAAAGGAGTGAAAATAATCAGTATTAGTTTTTATTAATATGAGATAAGCTCAGAAACCTCAAATAAAATAAAATTTATTTCCATTACATATATTAGTTATTAAAAGCAGAAAAAAATACTTGGTCCCTATTTCTATTGTTACTATCAATATTCATACATTGTATGTAGGCACGGCTGCCATATCATAATTCAGCAGGCAGTGAAAAAAGAAGAAAAAAATCGTTAAGTAAACATGGTCGAATGCGTCATCCACCATTTGGGAACTAATGTAAGTATTGCAATGATAACCTGATAAAAATTATCTTCCTATATATTATAAATTCTTATTAGTCTATTTCGCTGAATTGTCTTATCAAATACAACTCGTGTTTTCATCTCTTAGGACAATTGACTGCCTTCCCTTCACTCCGGTGAATTATGGACAAGATGAAAACATTCGTGGTAATACTTATGGCCTGCGCACAATTTGAATAATGATTATAACTCAAAGGATTTGAAATTATATTCAAGATAACTTTCTGTAGCTAAATCACTGTTGGGAGAAGTCTGAAATCTGGTCTGCAACTCTCGATATGCTCCCTGTCAATAGTTATGCTCACTTCATTTCTCTTCATGAACATAAATCCCATTTTTATTTTCTCTACACGCACTATGTACATGGTGTATAAAGAAGGTATTGTAATACACCCAAAAATTCGATACCGAGTTTTCACTGGAAATACACGTTTTGGGTCCCCCTGAATAAAAAAAAAATATTTTCAGAAAAATGTGCGTGTGTATGACTGTGTGTACGTGGACAGAATAGCTTAAAAACGAAAAGACCGTTGAATACCAAACTTGGTATTTAAGTTTGATATCTTCCAAGGATGCGACACGAAGATTTTCAAGAATATTCCCCACCCCCAACTACCCTTAAATGGAACTTCTTTCGAAAAATTTTATTTTCTTAAAAATGGCGCTAACAATTTTGATTAAAATAACGTATATTAACGATATTTACCTGACAAATAAAACGTAGGCATATCTTGAATTTTATGGGAATAGCCACTGAAACCTTCTTTATTCCGGATGAATTTTACGGAACTTTACATAACTGCTAAAGCGTAAGAAATTGACAAAAACTTACCACACAAAAAATGTAGAACATGTTAAAACACACAATTTATGTTATATACATTTTTTCATGAAGTTGATCATTTTAGATGTTCCTTGTTTTTGGTTTCAGCTTTGAGAAACTTACATTTTTCTCATACAGGAATTTATATAACTCCTGTCCATACAAACAAAAGAACATCAGTCACATAGCAACCAGCTTTTGACTATCACTTTAACCTATGGTATTCCCTTATTTCTCTTCTACTTACAAGGAAGCAAGTAATAAGGCTATTTCTGCTATTTTTTCTCGACTAGCATGGAATAAATAGAAGCATAAACTTTTTAACAATAATTTGTTACAGAGATGTAGAGAAAGGCATGTGGAAGTAACACATCAGGCTTTTAAAATCGTGGTTCCTCAAAACATATATTTTAAGTAAATCCTCCGTATCAAAATTTGGGCGGACTGCTTTTGTACCCTGTTATCCAGTTATATAACACGTAAAAATCTTCTACGCTCTTCAGCAAAGCAATATTGCCTAAAATCTATATATATATATATATATATATATATAAATGAATCGCTGAAATGTATGTACGCGTATTACTTCCCAACGACTGCATCAAATTGAACAATTCTTTTTTTTTTTTTTTTGTGTTCGTTATTGTCACGACAAGATTTGTGGAGATGAAAATGTTTAAAAATAGTACGGGAAAGTATTTAAAATCTCATTATATGATTAAAAACCGTGCTAAGTGAATGCATTTCAGTTGATGGCCGCCAGATGGCAGTGGTACAAGTTATTTGTTGCTAAATGGTCGTAGTACTGCAATATATTTCCCTTCCCATTCAATGTTAAGGTAACGTACCAGTTTATCGACACAATAACGCAACGCAGCAGGGATATTCAAATACAATTTCATATAATATTAACTGTGTTTTCATTACTCCTGTTGTTTAAAATAAAGTAGCAAAGAAACTTTCCTGGCGACTTACAGCTAGAGTAATTACTTATTTATTTGCCACTAGATGGACATAGTGGTATTTTTCCTCCCCATCCAATGTTAAGGTAACGAAACAGTTTATCGAGATGACACAACGCAGCAGTGAAATTCAAATACATTTTTAAGTATTAACTGTCCTTTACGTACTACTATCGTATAGAAAAAGGAGTTTTTCTGGCGACGAACACGTTAAATACGTACTTATTATTTGCCACCAGATGGCCGTAATACCTTCTGCTCTATTTTTCTTCCTCAATGCTAAGGGAATGCACCCGGTTATGGAGACAATGACGCAAGATAACTGTGAAAATAAAATATTTTTCTTATGTATTAACTATCGTTCCCTTGGTCATATCGTATAAATAAAGGAATAAGTATATTTTTGTTGTAATTCTTTAAAATGAACAAGTTATAAACAACGCACAGAACCATTAACCCTTCTTGGAATCTGAAAATGGCGGAGAAATGACGGGACCCGTTTTAGGTTTAACGTCCTATTGCAGATGTTGGTTATTTGACGTTATGTGGTACATGAGCTAGCTAAAGAACATGAAGATACCCGCGTAACCATCACCTTGCAATTGGGGTGCTCTTAATACATTTGATTAAGTAATATTTTGGGTTAAATGGAGAAATTACACATATGATTGTCTCCATAATGTAATTCATTACCTATGACAGCGTTTACGCGCCACACTATGAAAGGGCTGCCATTACTGTTATGCCATTGTTGTCACTTCACAACGTCAAAGGAAGAATTAATATGGAAAGTGTTTCCAACATTAGCAATGCAATAAATCCAAAGGTCAATCGTTAGAAGTGTGTGGAATATACCCTCAATTATGTTTTTCGCATGGATAGTTGTACTTTGCGTGCTCGAGAGTCGGCAAAACATCGCCGCTATTTGTTTTCTCTCCGGAAGCAAAATTGTACATTACAAGGGATTACAATAAAATATTGTCAAATTATGTAATTGTAATTTTACTCCATTGCAGATTCGTACTGTAAACGGAAGATTTTTACCTTTAAAGTAGATTACAGACGTGGTGTTGTTTGTTGTTTCAGGAGCGTTTCTGATTCCATATCTGATAATGCTGGCGCTCGCTGGGAAGCCGATGTACTTCCTTGAACTTGCCGTGGGACAATTCAGTGGTGTCGGCCCTGTTGCACTCTGGAACTGCTGTCCCATTGCTAAGGGTGAGTAAACAATCAATAACTTGCTGCTAGCATAGATAAAAACTATCCTAAAATATATGTTTGAGAAAATGATCTTTCATTCATGGTTGGAGCTTCAAGTTCGTATATACATTGCTAATAATTAACTCACTTGTGTGTTTTATATTGCATGTATACGCATGAAAAATGTTAAATCCCAAGATTTTTAATATACTGTTATATCAGACATGGTTATGTTTAAATCTTACCTAGATATTGAATGAGGTGTTGATTTTGTTCAACACCAGTCATGAATAATCGACTTATGTTAATTCTTTAATCTTGCTTTCGAACCAAATATACAACAGCTGTTAGTAATTATTTCATTTTAGTGAAAGTAATGGTTATATTATTTACTATTGTAGAAAAATGGTGTTAAACTATATATGTATGAGGGCCATCCAGAAAGCGATAGACGATTTGACATAACTAAACAATGACAAACATTATGAACACAAAACTTTATTTACATAGATACACTACCTTACTCTATTTCTCAAGGTAATCGTCATTGCTATCAAGCTATTTATTGTCACGTGGTACCGGTTTTGCAATGCAGATATTGTACCTTTCCATCGCTAAAGATGAGAGTCATGATGTCACTTCCACTTTGAGGTCTTCATCGGTTGGGTGAGCCGCGCCGAGGTCGAGTGGTCAGATCACTCGCCTCTCACCTAGACGGCCTGGATTCGATCCTAAGCGACCACATGTGAGATTTGTGGTGGCCAAAGAGGCGCAGGAGTGGGTTTTCTCCGGGTTCTCCAGTTTCCCCCGCCATCACATTCCACCGGTGTCCATCTTCATTCCATGTATCACCAGTGTCATCGCCTGCGGTGCCACAAGTAGTAAAACGGGCGTTAACCACTACAAAAAAAAAAATCGGCTGGGAAATCTTTTCCTTCCAAAAAGTAATTTACCACCGTGAAACACCGGTATTTCTTAATTTTTTTATCTATGTTTGTTTTCAACGCCTCCACAATGATTGATAAACTTCCACTCCGGTCTTTTTCGTACACAATGGTTCTTCCTTGATTACTCGTAGATTATGCGCCATTTCCTCACTGAAGACTCGTTCATTGCATTATCACTATACACTTGCGTTATCTATCTATAAAATTCGATTGGCCCAATATTTTGCGCATTAAATCTGTATTGCGAATACGTTCTTTGGCGGTAGAAAAGTATAACATCGGTATTTAAAAACCGATACCACAATAAATATCTTGGATACGTAGAGCCAGACTGAAAAATTCAATGGCATAACCGGGATTTTAACCACAGATCTCCCGATCTCTCGCCAGTTGCTTTACCACTGAGCTACCATGGTAAGATGCCAGCATAGTATTGAATTTCTGAACTGACTCGCATGTTTCCCGGTAAATCACAAGGTGAATTCAAATTATTTTGAGATGACGAACCTTATGGCGATTTACAATGTTGTATATGTACTTTAGACCCAGGATTCATAGTATAGCCAACTATTATGGTCGATTGTCATTGGTTTAATTGGTCCGTGTGTAGGACAGGAATGGGATAGGTAGACTCAGAGTGAAAAATTCAATGCCATAGTCGGGATTTGAACCACGAATGTCCCGGTCCCTAGCCGGTTGCTCTACCAATGAGCCACACATGGCTTGTGGGAAAAAATATTTAAACCAATAAATACCTTGATAGCAACGATTATATTGAGAAATAGAGTAAGGTAGTGTAACTTTGTAAATAAAGTTTTGTGTTGATATCTTTCGTTATTGTTTAGTTTTTTTTTATAATAATTTATTTTTGACCAATCAGCTTCTTTACAGGCCATTGAGAACAATTAACAATATGACAATAGCAAATTACATGTTGAGGTTGAAAGTCTCCTCTTTCGTAAAAAAAACAAAATGTGTATTTTACATAACATATTCACTGATGTTAAATAATATCTACTTATAAGTAACAATGAATAGCTGACATTAAGTAAAGAATAAAATACAATAATGACAGTAAATGTGTGGTAGCAAATTAATTTATTCAAGGTGAGCAAAGTCGCTGTCATCGGATTGGCTGTGTAGACTGTCCTGGGGCGATTTCCTTTTTAACCTTGTTCTCTTTCGGGTTTGTGATATGTCTGGACTCCAGAGACTTGAGGAAGTTTATTGTAGAAAGACTTTGATAGTTCCCTGATGTATTGTTGTAACGGCATAATTCCTAGTTTTTGATCCAGTTCATTGTTTCTTACGTACCAGGAGAATTTGTGGCAATTCGAATGAATTTATTTTGTAGTTCCTGTAGTCGATGGATATGTGATTTGCTGGCTGCACCCCACACAGGAGTTGCATATGTGATGAGTGGGCGTATCAGTGATTTATATAACAACGTTGAGCATTCAGCCCAAGTTTGGGATGCCTGTTGACCAACGGATATAACTTGGTGATTCGAGAAGAAGTGAGACTGTGCGAGTAATATGTGCAAGGAGTGTTAAATACCAAACTTGATATTTATGTTGAATATCTGCCAGAAATATGACAAGAAGATTTTCTAGAAAATTCCCCCACCCCAACTACCCTTTAAATAGAAGTTTTTTCGAAATTTTTGATTTACTCAAATACGGCTCTAACAATTTTCAAGATATTCATATCACAAATAAAATGTATATTTTAAAATTTTCTAGGAATAACAACCTCTGAGGATCTCTTTATTCTCGATGAGTTTTGCAGATTTTACATCGTACTTAAACCGTAAAGATAGACAAAAACTTACTACACAAAAAATATAGATCTCATTAAAACACACAGTTTATGTCATATTCGTTTTTATTTTAGAGTTAACCGTTTTCGAGATATTCATTGTTATTGGTTTCAATTTTAAACTAGTTAGCTTTTCTCAAACGGAACCATAGAAACCGAAACGAACCTCAATTGTTTCATTGCCAATTATGCAAAATTCCGTAAAATTCATACAGAATAAAGTAGTCTTTATAGGCTATTCCCAGAAAATTCAAGTTATACATTTTATTTATCAGGTAAATATCTTTAATATATGGTCGTCCTCCATGGTGTAATGGTTACCATGCATATGCCCAAGGTCGCGGGTTCAAACCCGGCGGAGAACGATGGATTTTTTCGGGTGTAAACATCCTAAGCATGGCTTCCTTCGGAAGGGAAGTTGATCCCGTGTTACAGATTCACTGCACTTAAAAGAACCTCAAGCCTGATAGAGAGGCCTCTGAGCAAAATTAAGCGGTCTTTCAAGTCCAATTTAGAATGGGACGCTGAGAACCACAGCAGTTAAATAACACGCCATTTCCATTTTTCTTTAATATACGATATTTTGATGTAAATTGTTAGAGCCATTTTTGAGAAAATCAAAGTTTTCGAATTTTTTCCATGTAAAGGGTAGTTGGGGGTGGAAGAATTTTCTTGAAAATCTTCGTGTCACATCCTTGGAAGATACCAAACTTAAATACCAAGTTTGGTATTTAACGGTCTTTTCGTTTTTGAGCTATGCTGCCCACAGGCACACACACACATACACACACGGAAATGTTTCTAAAAATGCTTTTTTGGGATTCTGGGGGACCCATAACATATATTTCCGGTGAAATCTCGGTATCGAATGTTTGGGTATAATACAATACCTTCTCTATACACTATGTACATAGTACATATAGATAAAATAATAGTCATAAATACAATCTATATTCCGAAATTCATGATCATCACACCAGAACTAGTTCCAATATTTACATAAATAGATGTAAATATAGTAAGACACAAAATTCCTTTGAGACAATATCATTAAATCTATTTAACAGCATTAAGCTCTCTCCATTGAATCTTTTAAGAGTTCAGTGAAGCGCACTTTGATTTTAAATCCATTTTATTGTCTGGATGAATGTTATAATACCGCTAATTGTTTTTGATATTATTTGTAATTGACGTTGCTACACAATGTACTTTGTCTGCCCAATAGCCGATACACCTGCGGTTGTTGAAGCCACGGCCGGTATTGGCGCTTAAAACCCACCTCATCCTCAGGGTTGTATGGTTTCTATAGGTCGGAAGGTTTTACGATGGGTGAAAATGGAGGACAAGTTGGTAAATATTTTACAAGTGGTCTCAAAACTTAAAGCTCATGATTGAACTAATCTTAATTTTAAGAATTTACTTCATAGGAAACTTGTTTTCCAGCCAAATAAGAAATATAAATTTGAAATTCTATTTATAAAATCTGACGTGTTCTTTCACATGACTTTCTCTATCTGTTCCTCACATAAACACTATTCTTGCAAAAAATATTCTTTAGCTACTAATTAAGATATACATTAGCATAAATGGTCTTATTGCTTGCTTCCTTATAAGTAGATGAGAAATAAGAGAATACACTACGGTGAACCGACAGTCAAACGTTTTAAAAACTGTTGCTATGTGGCTGTCATTTAAACACGGTTCTCTTTCCATTACGAGGAGTACAACAAAAGATATGAAACACAGGAAGATTTCCTGTGAGAGAAAAGTATTTTAAGATTTGTTCTATCTGTTGAATACAAATATATTTTTTTGTTTTGTTTTTTGTTTTGCAATTTGGATGGCAGGAATAATATAACACACTACCTGAGAGAACGTGCTTGACACTTTTAACGTATTGGATGCTTTCCACTTTTGATGGAAAACGTGTTAAGTCAGTTGACTGTCATATGTGATTGGGAGACCTTTGGAAGTTTCTGGGCCATAACCATGGTAACGGAGTATTTCGATATCAGTTGTTCCGTTGTTTACTCATCATACAGTTCCGGATTCCTCTCCTTGACTTGATATGGAATGGACAAAAGAAAAGAGATTTTTATTAATCAGTGATATTATGTTGAGGCCATCTTGTGCGACGTTTCATCAAAAAGGAGGGACAAGATTAAAAGTGCCCAACTATGTTATTGTTATTCCACAGGCGGTTTCAAAAACTCATATTAGTTGCATTCACATGACTTTCTCTACATCTCTGTAACAAATTATTGCTAAAAAGCTTATACATCCATTTACTTGATGTTAATCAAGAAAAAAAAAAAAAATAACAGAAATAGTCATTACTTGCTTCCTTGTAAGTAGAAGCGAAATAAGGGAGTACCATTAGTTAAAGTGACAGTCAAAAGCTGGTTGCTATGTGAATAAAGTTCCTTTGTATGAACAGGAGTTGACAAATTCCTGTATGAGAAAAGTGTAAGTTTTTCAAAGCTGAAACCAAAAACAAGGGATATCACAAAAACGATCAACTACACGAAAAAAATATATATTACATAAATTGTGTGTTTTAACGTGCTCTACATTTTTTGTGAGGTAAGTTTTTGTCCATTCCTTACGGTTTAGCAAATATGCAAAATTCCCTAAAACTGATCCAGAATAAAGAAGTCTTCAGAGGTTATTTCCAAAAAATTCAAGATATACATTTTATTTGTCAGGTAAATATCTTTAATATACGATATTTTAATCAAAATCGCTAGCGCCATTTTTAAGAAAATCAACATTTTCGAAAAAAGTTCCAGTGAAGGGTAGTTAGGGGTGGGGGGATTTTCTTCAAAATCTTCGTGTTGTATCCTTGCAAGATACTAAACTAATGTAGTTATATATCATATAGAGAGGCTCAAACCTTGCATTACTTTCTCTACACGTAGACATACAGACGGATGGATGGATGGATAATCTTTATTGCCGGAAACCGTGTTACAGTGCAGCAACGTCAAATGCAATACAGGCTTAGAAATTAACACTAAAAGAATCATTGGCACTACATAATGGATTAGCCACCAATGTATGGCACATGGTCCTCTTAAAGATCAGGTAAGGGAGTTCTCTTGTTCTTGGTGGTAAAGCATTAAACAACTTCAAACAAAATACCAAGTAACTATTCTGGTGTACTTAGATGTGTTAATATATAAATTTGAACAATTTCGTGTTGAATAGTTATAAATATTTGAACAAATTACAAAGCTATTTATATATTCTTTGACATATAAGAGGCAACTCAGCACATACATTGATGGAAAAGACATAACGCCTAATTCAATAAAAAGTGGCTTACAGTGGTGTTTATAATGAACTCTGCAAATTATTCTCACAGCCTTCTTTTGCAAAATAAAATTTTTATCTGCCAAAGAATGTTTACCCCAAAATATGCCATAATTGGCATGAGAATAAATGTAAGCATAATAAAGCTTCATTATGACATCCGCAGTGATACTAGGGCTTAAGATTCGTAACATGAAAAGACCAAGCAGTATGTGCATAGTGTATAGAGAAGGTACTATATTGTATCCAAAATCTCGATACGGAGATTTCACCGGAAATACATATTTTGGATCCCCCTGAATTAAAACAAATGTTTAGAAAGACATCCGTGTGTGCGTCTGTGGGTACCAATCTCCAACGGGTATCGCACCACTTCTACGTCGAGTCCAACCCAATCCGAACACTCCGCAGCTCGCACCGGAGCAACTGAAGAGGTCGGGACCTCCCCTTAAGGGTGATATGGAGGGACAGGACATCTGGGGAACGAAATAAACTTACTCAGCATTCGCCTAGCGACCCGGGAAACCCCAGGAAAACCCATGGGTCAGGTAGGCGAACCCCGCGAGCTACAGAAGCAGACCACAGATGAAACTGTCTGAGTCATCCCGCTCGGTCATTTAAGCACATATTTTGCAACATAACCTTTTCAGAATAAAGAAAATGGTTGGGTAAGGTAAGTATTGATTGGTTTACACTGCATTATCCAAATGTTTCATGTTGCACCCAGAGTTAAATGTAGTGTGTACTCTAAAAGGTTACATCGACAACATGCTATGACGCATTTCTTGCTTCCTTGAGCACTAACCGAAATCGATAGCAGCTTTAATGAAACACCTACTATGTCATCATTCTAGTTGCATTTGTAAGGTTTTAACAAGTGGTAACACTGTACCGTACTAACATCTTACTAATTTGCCAGAAAATGACCGCAATAACAAAAGAATTTTTGTAAATAACACGAGTCTTAAAAGGAAGTTAATATTTTTGGACAATATTAATTGATTTTTCCCTTTTTGTCTTATATAGTTTTACTTTCTCTACCTCTTGCCCAAGGTAGAAGAAGTATTGCACTCGATCCAAACATCTTAAGGTGATACGTCTGTGAATTTTCTCTACATCTCTGCAACAAATTATTGCTCAAAAGCCAATGCTTCTATTTCCTTCATGCTAATAGAGAAAAATATAGCGGAAATGGTCCTGCTTGCTTGTAAGTAGAAGCGAAATAAGGGTGTACCATAGGTTAAGATAGTACTCAAAAGCTGGTTGCTATGTGCCTGAAGTTCCTTTGTTTGTATGGACACGAGTTCACAAATTCCTATATGAGAAAAGTAAACGTTTTTTAAAGCTGAAACAAAAAGAAAAACAAAAAAAAAAGAATATCTCATAAACAATCAACTTCGTGAAAAAAATGTACCTAACTTAAATTGTGTGTGTTTAACGTGCTCTGCGTTTTTTGTATGGTAAGAGTTTAGCACTTACGCAAAATACCGTAAAATTCATCCAGAATAAAGTGGTCTTCAGAGGCTATTTCCAGAAAATTCAAGATATACATTTTATTTGTCAGGTAAATATCTTTAATATACGATATTTTAATCAAAATCGTTAGAGCCATTTTAGAGAAAATCAAAATTCTCGAAAAAAAATTCCATGTAAGGGGAGTTTGGGGTGGGGGTATTTTTCTCAAAATCTTTGTGTCGCATCCCTGGAAGATACGAAACTTAAATACCAAGTTTGGTATTTTACCAACTTTTCGTTTTTGAGTTATGGTGTTCACAGGCACATGGGCACACAGACACACACACGGACCTTTTTCTGAAAATGCTATTTTTCGATAAAGGGGACCCTAAAACGTATATTTACGATGAAATCTCTGTATTGAATTTTTGGGTGGAGTGCAATGCCTTCTCTATACACTATGTGCGTAGTACATACATAGAAAGTAAAACAGAACGAACTACAACCCTTGGTGAATGGCTCAAACTTAACCTCAAATTGATTTCATCTTTCGTTGTTTTTCTTTTGACGTCAGAAAATTCTCAAAGAAAAAGCATACGAGAGCGTAAAAGTTCTTTTTAATTCTCGAGTGGTTGTGAAACGAGTCGCAGTCGAATCAAAAACGATAACTTTACGCTCTTACGTCATAAATAACTATTATTACACCTATAAATCTATTAATGAAAGTGTTTATAGATTGGTTCTGCAAAGCTTTAGAAATGCCTCAATACCACTTTGGTCGTTACCATTCAAAGAAACACACGATTTATATTCAAATACACCAAAACAATTGTGAAGGTAGAGTCAGACTGAAAAAGTCAATGCCATAGCCGGAACTTGAACCACGAATCTACCGCATCTCGTGGACAGATTCTTGACAAACGACGTTACCTCTCGCGGGCAAACTCTTAGCAAAACGACCACGATGTGTCGAACCCTAATTCTTTTATACTAAAAACGGTGTAATGGTAAATTCTTCCTGATTGGTTAGAAAGTTCGCCAAAATGACACCATCGTGACCCAAAAACCATTGCGAATCTCCCAGAATACGTCATAATAACCACGTGATACTACGAATATAAAGCAGAAGTCCCCTCATGGGTTTTAAACTGGACTACCCCTGTATAAGAAATTCGTACGTGACTTACACAAAAGAAGCAACTTCTCACCCCTCTCTCCAGTCTGGCGTCAGGATTCTGTGTAACTTCCAAGTCAACAACTGACTTCTTGGTTCCTATGTATACAAATTAATAAATATTAACTTTCTTTACTTATATACATCTAGATAATCAATAGAATGATTGTCATTATTACGACGAGGCTAATTAACGGTCTCAAACTTGAACAATGAATCTCCCGGTCTCTAACCGCTGAGCTACCATAGCAATATGCCAGCCATTTCCCCCCACCGACACATGTTTCCCGGTAAACCACAATGTGTTCTCAAATTATTTTGAGATGACAACCCCAAGTACTTTAAGTCCCAGAATTTATAGTTTAACCAACTATTATGCCAATTAATTAATATTCATGAAATTTCCCTTTTTGTCTTCCATATTTTTACTTTCTCTACCTCTTGACTGAGGTAGAATACGTTCTGCAGACGATGAATGAAATCAGCGAAACGATGCTCAAATGATCTTAGTGTCCATGGAGCTTACACTTGGTCGACATTTACCGAGTAATTCATCGTAAACGATTTCAAAAATTGGGAAAAATTAAAAAAAATATCAATAATCATAATAAAATATATGAATTCCATGGCGTAAGAAAATATATAGTTTTTCCCGTTTGCTACACTTCAACTACCAATTAAATGAAGCTATAAATGGCTTGGCGCATGTTTAGTTGTTTTTTTTTTTTTTTTTTTTTATGGACGCTCTTTAACTGCTATGGTTCTTAGCGTCCCATTCTATATTGGGCGTGAAAGACCGTTTAATTTTGCTCAGAGGCCTCTTTTTCAGATACTTTCATATATCGCAAATCTGCGACATGGAACTAACGGCTTTAATTCCCTTCCGAAAGAAATCATTTTCAAGAAAATCTCCCCACCCAAACTACCCTTTACATGGAAAAAAAAATCGTAAATTATGATTTTCTTAAAAATGGCTGTACCGATTGTGATTAAAGTCTCTTATATTTAAGATATTTGCTTGCCAAATAAAATGCATAACTTGAAATTTCTGGGAATAGCCTCAAAACTCCTCTTTATTCTAGATGATTTTTACTAAATTTTGTTTAACTGGTAAACCGTAAGAAATAGACAAAAACTTACCATACAAAAATGTTGATCACGTTAAAATACACAATTTATGCTATATATGTTTTTTTCGTTGAATATATCATTACTGAGATATTCCTTGTTTTTGTTTCAGATTTAAAATACTTGAACTTTCATCCACATGGCAATTAGCTTTTAAAAGATTTGACTATCGTTTTAGCCTAGTGTATTCTCTTATTTTCCTCCTACTTACAGGAAAACAAGTAATTAAGACAATTTCTGCTAATGTTTATCTCGTTTATTATAAAATAGTTAGAAGAATATGTTTTTAACAGTAATTGATAATATCCACTACCAATAATAATTTATTTATAAACTTAAAGCATAAGCTTATGTCTTGTAATCATAATAAAGAGTTAAATTCCCTTATTAATTTTTTGGACATCCTGAAGTCTACATTTTAATTCTTGCAGGATTCGAAATACTTTCTCGTGTAATTTATAGCGCTGTAGAGAAAGGCATGTGAATAGAACATATAAGTTTTTTTATTTATTATTATAATTTTTTTTTTTTTTACATTTTTTCAAGTAGTTCAAAAAGTAACTGGCTAACCACGAACTGTAAGCTCACGGCTCCGCGGACCTCGTATTCCCAATATACACTGGTACATTTCGGTTGTCATGAAATTATCTTAAACCTATGGTATTATTGTTGCCTGTCGGTCGGTACCTATAAGTTCCGCTTGTTTTAAGCGTAACTATACAAATAGGGTTGTACTCTAGGATTCATTTCATGTTATAGTAACCTTCAACCATAAATTACAAGTAATCAAGACTTTTTATATTGAAAAATGTATACAATGTTTGCCCTAAAATTGCAGTGATTTTTTTTTAAATAAGTAAAAGAGAAAACCGACATAACTACAGCCAAATGTAACCCCATTAACTTCCAAGCGTCACACTGATTGTTTTACTTGGGCTCTCCCCGTCCTTTACCACAATCACTGTTATTTGAACTTGCAACATTTAGCTTTGAATGAATGGCCAGTCCATTACGTATGACCTAACACTCATGGCCATTTGAACTACATTTTGATAGTGCCTTTGGCAGGGTTATGAAAACTGGTTTAGAAGAATTTAAACTTTTAATTGGGAAGCAAAATATTAATAAACGATCTACATTTATTTTCATTTTTATTTTCTCTATTATTTTATATAATAATTTTATAGGTTTATTCCCAAATATTTTTTACCAGAACTGCAGTTGTAAACGTGAATTAAAGGAAAAATGGCATATGTAGTATACTAGTGCAGGCAACTAAGGGTTAATCAAAATTCTTGGAGCTGTTTTTCAGAAAATCAAAATTTTCGAAAAATGTTCCATGTAAAGGGTAGTTGCAGTGGGGTGAGGAACTCATGTGAATGTTTGTGTGTTAAAGTTAGTGGTGTTGCTATGTTTGCAGGTGTTGGTTGTGCCATGGTGACTGTGTCGCTGATAGTGTGTATATATTACAACGTGATCATGTCCTACACGGTGTATTACATGGTCTCGAGTTTTGCGAGCGTGGTGCCTTGGAGCAAATGTGACCCAAGTTGGGCGGACATGTCCACCTGCTATGTCCGCGGCTCTAGAGCGGTAAGTACCTACATGGGACGTTTAATAAATCCTTAGAAACACAAAAAACAAATTAGTTTTGGTAGATCTTTCTTTATTACTTTCTCTACACGTACTATGTATATAGTGTATAGAGAACGTACTGCATTCTACCCAAAAATTCCGTTCCGGGATTTCACCGGAAATACATGTTTTGGATCGCCCTGAATCCAAAAAATGCAATTTTGGAAAAAGGTCCGTGTGTCAGTGTGTATGTCTGTGGACAGCATAGCTCAAACTTGGTATATGAATTTATTATCTTCCAAGGATGTGACACGAAGACTTTCAAGAAAAATCCCCCCACCACAAACTACCTTTTACATGGAACTGTTTTCGAAAATTTTGAATTTCTCAAAAATGGCTCTAACGAATTTGATTAAAATATAGTATATTAAAGGCATGTACCTGACAAATAAAATGTATATCTTGAATTTTCTGGGAATAGCCTCTGAAAGCTACTTTACTCAGGATGAATTTTATGGAATTTTGAATAACTGCTAAACTGTAAGAGATGGACAAAAACCCACCACACAAAAAATGTAGAGCACATTAAAACACTCAATTTGTGTCATATACCTTTTTTCGTGGAGTTGATATTTTTGAGATATTCCTTGTTTTTGGTTTTAGCCTTGAAATTCTTATACTTTTCTTATACTGGAATTTGTCAACTTCTGTCCATACAAAGGAACTTCAGACACATAGCAACTAGGTTTTGACTTAATCTTTAGCCTATGCTACTCCCTTATTTCGCTTCTACTTGCACAGAAGCAAGTAATAATACTGTTTGTGCTAAATTATTTTTCTGATTAGCATGCAGTAAATAGAAGTATAAGCATTTTAAAAATAATTTGTTGCAGAGATGTAGAGAAAGTCATGTGAGTGCTACACATCAGATTTTTAATCAATGAGTTTTAATTTTATTTGCATTATTCCTTTCTTATGAAATATTCTATCTATATAACCAAATATATGTATGGGATTGTATTATACCAGAGTGTACGTTTAAAAGAAGCGCTGTATTATGTGTCCTTGCTTGGAAAGCACATCCCACCCCTGCCACCGTGTTGAGAACCTTGAATAAGTTAGTGTAGAGAAACAAGCGGGAAGTAGGCTTGTGTACAGATATCATGGGCAGACCAGGCGGTGACAGATGCTGATGGAGACCACACCCACACGTACAGCGTCAGGGGAACACACCATCTGCTACAGACACTCATTCCAACATGACCTTGAAGTTATTTCCACCATTGGCGGTTTCATGCAAAACATTCCCTGCTTTTTATGGGAAAACTGCTTTGTCTTGTTTCCATTCCCGCTTAACTATCATAGGTTAAACTGATAGTCAAAAGCTGGTTGCTATGTGACTGAAGTTCCTTGGTTTGTATGTACAGGAGTTGACAAATCCCATATGAGAAAAGTATGCGTTTTTAAAAGCTGAAACCAAATACAAGGAATATCTAAAAAACGATCAACTCCACGAAACAAAATTATATAATATAAATAGTGTGTTTAATGTGCTCTACAATTTTTGTGTGGTAAGTTTTTGTCCATCTCTTACGGTTTAGCAGTTATGCAAAATTCCGTAAAATTCATCCAGAATAAAGTAGTCCCCAGAAACTATTTCCAGAAAATTCAAGATATGCATATTATTTATCAGGTAAATATCTTTAATATACGATATTTTAATCAAAATCCTAAGAGCCATTTTTTTTAAATATAAACTTTTCGAAAACAGTTTCATGTGGGGGGATTTTCTTGAAAATCTTCGTGTCGCACCCTTACAAGATACTAAACTTAAATACGAAGTTTGGTGCTTTACAGCCTTTGCGTTTTGAGCTATGCTGTCCAAAGACACACACACACACATACACATGGATCTTTTACCAGAAATGTTTTTTTTTTTTATTTAGGGGACCCAAAACAAGTATTTCCCGTGAAATCTCGGTATGAAATTTTTGGGTGCAATAGAATACAGATAACGACAGAGGTTTGAACCAGCGAGAATTTTACAGAATAGGCTTGGTGCTTCCCTATGGCAACTCGCACGAAAAATAAATAAAATTAAATTAAAATAAAATTGAAGTGTTCCATTCACATAACTTTCTCCAGCTATTTTTACAAAAGGTTATTATTTTATCTACATCATGCTAAACGAGATAAACATCGCTAGAAATTGTCTTAATTACTTGCTTCCTTGTAACAGAATATATTCGCTAAAGCGATAGTCGAATCTTTTAAAAGCTGGTCGCTATTTGAAACAATTGAGGTTTGGTACGCTTTGCATGGTCCCATTTGAGAAAATTTAGTTAGCTTATAATTGAAGTCAATAACAAGGAATATGTCGATAACAGTCAACTCTACAAAAAAAAAAAAAAACTTATATGACATAAATTATGTGTTCTTACGACATCTACATTTTTTGTGTAACAAGTTTTTGTCTATCTCTTACGGTGTAACAGTAATGTAAAATTCTCCAGAATAAAGAGGTCTTCAGAGGTTATGTCAAAGAAATTCAAAATGTACATTTTATTTGTGATTTAAATATCTTTAGTATACAGTAAATTAATCAGAATCGTTAGCCATTTTTGAGAAAAAAAATTCCAAAAATTGTACATCTAAACAGTAGTTTGTAGTGGAGGGATTTTCTTGAAAATCTTCGTCTCGCATCCTTGAAAGATACCAAACATAAATACCAGACCTTTTCTAAAAATGCTCTTTCCGGAACATATATTTCCGGTGAAATCTTGACTTCGAATTTTGGGTGGAATACAATACCTTATCTAACTATTATTTACGTGCTAGAAAAGGTAAAATCTTATACGTTACTTTCACATGACTTTCTCTACCCACTTTCATTTATTAGTGGCTATACAAGACATTCTGAATGAAGTTTAATTCACTTGCATTGAGATAAGTCGATACAGAAATAGCTACACTTCACATTTAACTATAGACACAAAAAGAATAGCGATAGTCGAATGTTCTGGGAGCTGGTAAACGAAGGGGAAGTGCGACGTCTCCCCATTCCACCTGAAGTTTTTATCAAGACTGTTGCTCGGCATGTAAACTACAGTAGTGGTGGAACTTGAAGGTGAGTACCAAAATATGCCGTGCAAACTTTCGTGCCCAAATGAGGGTTTGCAAAACTTTTCACGAGCGTATAGTAGTACGCTGATATCTTATTCTCGTCACTAATTTATCAATGTTGGCTCAACTGTAGACACAAAGAGACGTAGTATTGATAGAAAGATATCATCATTTAAACTGCAGCAAGCATCATTCAATTTAGAAAATAACTGCTCGCATTTACATGGATGAGGAACCAAGCATTGTAACAATATGCCCTGCAAAATCGGCAATTTGGGGTATGTATCGGCTGGTAGCTATTGTTGAATTTGCAAGCCGTGTTTTACTCTTGTTTTAAGAGAGTACTGCTCTGTAAGGTAATTAGGAGTGTTTGTATCTGCAATGGGACATCTGTCGCCCTCCGTGGTGTAATGGTTACCATGCTAACATCATATACCCAAGGTCACGGGTTCAAACCCGGCGGAGGACGATGGATTTTTTCGGGTGTAAAAATCCTTAGCATGGCTTCCTTCGAAAGGGAAGTAAATCCGTTGGTCCCGTGTCGTAGATTTACGGCACGTAAAAGAACCTCAAGCCTGACAGAGAGGCCTCTGAGCAAAATTAATCGGTCTTTCACACCCAATATAGAATGGGCTGCTGTGAACCACAGCAGTTAAAGAGCGTCCATAAATAACATGTCATTTAAATTTTTGATGGGACATCTATTACATGGATTGCAAAATATGTGCATACCGTATAGTTTTCCACGCCAAAATTTCTGTCACTGAAATTTCACGTTGTTATTCGTCATGTATACAGCTAAGCAGGCATAGTGGGTAAGGAGGGGTGGCAATGGTTGCGCACGAATGAGAACAAGCTCCCCAGGTCTGGTTTAAGTAGCTACATGCTGCCCTTAAAATTCCATATTTTTTCCATGCAATCAACAGAACACACTGAACATCGACGGGACTAAAATATTAACGAAAGCCTTGTACGATTTGAACCATTAATAAGGATATATCCGAAATAGTTTATCCAGCAAAAAAAAAACTTAATTGGAACAAATTCATAATTTGTTACGCAGTACGTTTTCCACTGTTTACCAGTTATACATTATAGAAACTTCCTTGCGAAAGAGATCCCTCTGGCCAAGCTCACTGAAGTGTCTAGCTTTGAAGCTCCGTGGCGTAGGGGATCGTGGGTTCAAGTCTCGCCTTGGGCATGGATGCTTACGTTCTTGTAATTGTGTGTGTGAATCTAAAAAAATCTTATGTGTTCCATTCACATGACTTTCTCTACATCTCGACAATAAATGATTGTTAAAAAGCTTATTCTTCTATTTCCATAATACTAATCGAGAAAAAAATTAGCAAAAAGGGTGATATTATTTGCTTCCTTGTAAGTAGAAGTGAATAAAGGAGTACTATAAGCTACATCGATAGTCAAATGTTTTAAAATCTTGTTGCTATGTGATTGAAGTACCATTGTTTGTATGGACAGGAGTTGACAAATTTCGTATAAGAAAAGTTAAAGCTGAAACTAATAACATGAAATATCTTTAAAAAAAAAAAAAAAACGTGAACTCTACAAAAAAACTGTACGAGGGTTGATCAACAAAGACTGAGACTGATTTTTCCCTGCAGCTTCCGTGATAGTTTCGTATCTGTAACATAAATATTTGAAAAGAGAAGGTTTTTATGTATAATGTCGGTAGACGGCAGCACTCTCGTATCAGTAGGTTGGTAGTAATGCTCTATTTTGTAGACCCTACGTGCATTTCGCATACCAGACAATGGAGGTGACGCGAGAGGAGCAGTACAGTGCAAGCAAATTCTGTTTTCATTTAAACCATACACCCACTGAAACTTATGAAAAGCTGGAGCAAGCACAACCTCGTGCAACAGTGTTTAGGTGATTCAAGGACTTCAAAGAAGGCTGACTTGTCAGTGTTAAGCAAGGTGGGCCTGGTGTTTCGGCTTCTGCTGTGACTGAAGTCAACATCAACACAGCTGCTGTGATTGTCTGAGAGGATCGGCGTATAACATTACGTAACCTCAGTATAGTGTTGAGAATTTCATATGGCAGTGTGTTTACAATTATGCACGACCATCTCCATATGACCCGAGTTTGTGCTCGTTGGGTGCCACGTCTGTTGACTCCCGAACAAAAGGCTGTGCAAATGGAGACAAGCCGTGAGGTGCTGCGTCTCTTTGCTGATGGAGGGGATGCACTTTTTAAATCGATCATCACCGGTGATGAGTCATGGCTGCATCATTATGATCCTGAAGGAAAACAAGCCACAGAATGTGGAAACTGCCAGGTTCTCCAACACCAAAAAAGGCAAAAGTTGTTCCATCGGCAGGGAAAGTGATGATCACATTTTTTGACTGTAATGGAATGATTTACCTCCTCACACTACTGTTGCAGCAGCATACTACACATCAGTATTGGCTACACTGAGGAAGCACATTGCAAAGAAACGACCAGAGCTTTCTCGGACTGGGTGGCGACTTCATCATGACAATGCACGGCCTGACATCGCCAATCAAGTCATGCAGTTTCTGGCTCGATTCAACATTACCTGTGTACCACATCCACCTTATAGCCCTGATCTTGCACCCTGTGACTTTTTTTTAGTCCCATCACTAAAGACAAAGCCTAGGGGTATTCGATTTGAGAACTCTGAAGCAGTGCTCAAGAAAAGTGAGGCGATTCTCAAGGACCTGACAAAGAATGGTCTGCAGTACGTGTTCAAGGACTGGCAGAGACGCTATAAAAAGTGCATTGAAGTAGGAGGGGACTACTTTGAAAAAAGATCATGTAAACATTGAATTGGAGTAATAAACATATGTGAAAAAAAAGCAGTCTCAGTCTTTGTTGATCAGCCCAAGTATATAACATAAATAGTGTATTTTAACGAGATCTACATTTTTTCTTAAGTATGTTTTTGCCTATCTCTTACGGTTTATGAGTTACGCAAAATTCTGCAAAATTCGTCCAGAATAAACATCTCTTCAGAGGCTATTCCCAGAAAATTTAAGATATACATTTTATTTGTCATTAAAAATCTCTTAAATACACATAAGAGATTTTAATCAAAATCGTTAGAGCCATTTTTTAGAAAATAATTGTTTTTTATAATTTTTCCCATGTAAAGGGTACTTGGGGGTGGGGGGATTTTTTTTAAAATCTTCGTGTCGCATCCTTGGAAGGTACCGAACTTAAATACCAAGTTTGGTATTTAATGGTCTTTTCGCTTTTGAGCTATGCTGCCCACAGACACACATACACACAGACATACACACAGACAGACAGATAGACAGACACACATGGACATATTTTTAAAAAAGTATTTTTTTGGATGCAGGGAGTTTCAAAAGGTGTATTTCCGGTGAAATCTCGGTGTCGAATTTTTTGGGTGGAATGCAATACCTTCTCTATACACTATGTACATAGTACGTGTAGAGAAAGTAAAAATGAGAACTTCAGATGATATTCCCAGAAAATTTAAAATATACATGATATATTTTCATGTAAATATCTTAAATATATGGCATTTTAAAACATTGAGCTTGTTAGAGAAGTTTTTGAGAAAAAAAAAACGAGTAATTTACCATGTAAAGGGTAGTTAGGGGTGGGGTACTTTTCTTGAAAACCTTCACGTCCCATCTATGAAATCCATTTCTTTACACTACCAAGAGTTGACAAATCCCCGTGATATTTATCCGACTTTCCGTTTCACACACAGACGCGCGCCCGCGCATGTTCGGAGACATACATACACACATACACACATACACACATACACACACACATACATACACACATACATACATACACACATACCTAATACATTTTACTAACATCTATACATAAATAGATACAGAATACATATTCACACACTTATATGAATACATATATATATACCTAATACACCATAATACACACATACATGAATACATATATACATACATAATACACCATAATACACACATACATGAATACATATATACATACATAATACACCATAATACACACATACATGAATACATATATACATACATAATACACCATAATACACACATACATATATAATACACCATAATACACACATACATGAATACATATATACATACATAATACACCATAATACACACATACATGCATACATATATACATACATAATACACCATAATACACACATACATGAATACATATATACATAATACACCATAATACACACATACATGAATACATATATACATACATAATACACCATAATACACACATACATGAATACATATATACATATATACATAATACACCATAATACACACATACATGAATACATATATACATACATAATACACACATACATGAATACATATAAACATACATAATACACCATAATACACACATACATGAATTCATACATAAAGATACCCTTACACACATACAAGTATAAATAAATACAAATACAATACATGCATAAATAAATACATACATAGATAGGTACATACTTGAATTCATACATACACATATAAATACATATACATACATTCATGCATACATGCAAAAGCATACATAAATACATTTATACATACATAAAATACAGGCATATATACATCCACGCAAACACATAACACACATAGCTACAGAAACATTAAATTTGTACGGATATTTCGTAAAAAAAAGTTTTCTTTCTCTACACGTACTATGCACATAGTGTATAGAGAAGGTATTGATTGTAATGCATCCAAAAATTCCATAAGGAGATTTCACCGGAAATATATGTTTTCGGTCCCTCTGAATCAAAAAAAAAATAATGTTTAGAAATATGTCCGTGTGTGTGTGTGTGTGTGTGTGTGTGTGTGTGTGTGTGTCTGTAGGCAGCATGGCTCAAAAACGAAAAGACTATTAAATACCAAACTTAGTATTTAAGTGCGCTACCTTCCAAGGATACGAAAATTTTCAAGAAAATACTCCCACAACAAGCTACCCTTTACATGGAATTCTTTTTTAAAATTTTGATTTTTTTAAAAATGGCTCTAACGATTTTGATTAAAATATCCTATATTAAAGATTATTACCGGACAAATAAAATGTGTATTTTGAATTTTCTGGGAATAGCCTCTGAAGACTACTTTATTCTGGATGAATTTTACGATATTTTGTATAACTGCTAAACCGTAAGAGATGGAGAAAAACCGACCACACAAAAATGTAGAGCACGTTAAATCACACATTTTATGTTATATAATTTTTTACGTGGAGTTGATCTTTTTTGAGATATTCCTTGTTATTGGTTGCAGCTTTGAAAAGCTTGGTTCTCACTTATTTCGCTTATACTTACAAGGAAGCAAGTAATAAGACTATTTTTGCTAATTTTTTCTCGATTAGTATGAAGTAAATAGAAACATAAGATATTTAACAGTAATTTGTTACAGGGATGTAGAGAAAGTCATGTGGATAGAGTAATCAGATTTTTTCTTGATTCGGGGCTTCAAAACATGCATTTCCGATGAAATCTCCTTGTACAATTATTGGGTGGAATGAATCATGATAGAGAAAGTGCTGAACGATGTTGCTAGAGAAAGTCATATAACTGTATCAGGTGTAGATATTGGCGAAATGACAGTCCTAAGTAGGATCTTGTGATTTCGTGAGGTTGCTCACTAAGACTGTCAGAAATTCCTGAGGTGGAACTGGGTCAGAGATTTGTGTTGCCAGTTCTGCTGTGGAAATAGTACAAATCCCTGAGCGACACATTATTGGACAATTAAGCTGTGAAGCAGCTTCGGGTCCTTAATTAAGCTAGGGTTTTCGGTTCTCGACCTCTTTGATGAACGTTCACTTTCCTGCTTCTGCGGTCTAACTTACAATGCTATATGTTTGTCATTTGTACCAAATAGTATATTGCGTGCTATCAAGTGTAAGTTATACTTATCAGGTTCTGATAATAACTTACAGTTCATGGTTAGCCAATTACTTCTTAAAATACTTGAAAAAACTCTAAAAAAAAACAATAATAAATCAAAATTGCTTTCCAATATTTTAATGAACATTAACAAAAAATCTTATATGTTCCATTCACATGACTTTCGCTAAATCTCTGCAACAAATTATTGTTAGAAACCTTAAGCTTCTATCTATTCCAAGCTAATCGAGATAAACGTCCGCAGAAATGCTTTTACTTTCTCTACACGTACTATAGTGCATAGAGAAAGTATTGCACTCCACCAAAAAATTCGATACCGAGATTTCACCGGAAATATATGTTTTAGGGTCCCATCTATCCAAGAAAGTATTTTCAGAAAAGGTCCGTGTGGTCAGTGTGTCCGTGTGTCTGTGAATACGATAACTCAAAAACGAAAAGTCGGTAAAATACCAAACTTGGTATTTAAGTGTAGTATCTTCCAGGAATGCGACACGAAGATTTTGAGAACAATCCCCCTCCCCAAACTACCCTTTACATGGAATTTTTTCGAAAATTTTGATTATCTCAAAAATGGCTCTAACGATTTTGATTAAAATATCGTATATTAAAGATATTTACCTGACAAATAAAATGTATATTTTGAATTTTCTGGGAATAGCCTCTGAAGACTACTTTATTCTGGGTTAATTTTTCGGAATGTTGCATAACTGCTAAACCGTAAGACATGGACTTACCACACAAAAAATGTAGAACACTTTAAAACCGCAATTTATGTTATATACATTTTTTTTTCGTGGAATTGATTGTTTTTTAGATATTCATTGTTTTGGGTTTCAGCTATAAAAAACGCATACTTTTCTCATACAGAACTTTCTGAACTCGTGTCCATACAAACAAAGGAACTTCAGTGACATAGCGACCAGCTTTTGACTATCACTTTAACCTATAGTACCCCCTTGTTTCGCTTCTACTAACAAGGACGCAAGTAATAAGACTATTTCTGTTAATTTTTTCTCAATTAGATGAAGTAAATAGAATGAGTTGTTGCTGAGATGTGGAGAAAGTCATGTGAATGGAACACTTCAGATATTTTTTGTAAGCTTAAACATTAGTCAAATCTTTTAAAAACTGGTTGTCATGCGGATGAAAGCCGCTTCTTTACAATGCCAGGAGTTCACAAATTTCGTATGTGAAAAGTTTAGGTACTTTAAAACTGAATATCTCAAAAATGGCCAACTCCACAAAAAAATGCATGTAACATAAATTGTGTGTTATAAGGAGCTTTACATATTTTGTGAGGTAAGTTTTTCTCCATCTCTTACGCTTTAGTAGTTATGTAAAATTCCGTAAAATTAATCCAGAATAAAGTAGTCTTCAGAGGGTATTCCCAGAAAATTCAAGATATACATTTTATTTGTCAAGTAAATAATCTTTAATATATGATATTTTAATCAAAATCGTTAAAACCATTTTTAATAAAAACAAAATTTTCGAAAAGTGTTCCATGTAAAGGGTAGTTTGAGGTGGGGGGAGTTTTCTCAAAATCTTCGTGTCGCATCCCGGGAACATGCTAAATACCAAGTTTGGTATTTTACAGACTTTTTGTTTTTGAGTTATCGGACACACTGACACACTGACACACGGACACACACACGAAGGTTTTTGTGAAAGTGCTTTTTATGGATACAGGGGACCCTAAAAAATATATTGCCAGTGAAATGTCGGTATCGAATTTTTGGGTGAAGTGCAATTACCTTCTCTATGCACTACGTATATAGTACGTGTAGAGAAAGTAAAATTACTAAACAATAAATGTACACCTCGAAAAAAAATGTTTCAAAACACAGTTTTTTTTAGAACTAAGTATTTCAGAGATATTCCTTGTTGTTTTTCTCAATTCTATATACTTAAACTTTTCTCAAACAAGAAGCCCTCATCCGTTTCATATCTGTTTTGTTCTGCTCAAGGTCATGGAGAGAGTGCTTAATTTCACTCACAGGCGTATAGCGACAGCTTTTAAAAGATATAAGAAGCCGCTTTAGACTAATGTATTTCCTTATTTCTCTTCTACTTACAACCAAGTACGTAATAAGGACATATTTGTTAATGATTATCTTTATTATCATGATGTAGATAAGAGATTAACCTTTTGTAAGAATAGTTAGTTTCCAGAATAGATAAAGTGATGTGAATGGAATACAGCAAATTTTTACTTTCTCTACACGTATTATGTACATAGTGTAGAGAGAAGATATTAATTATATGCACCCAAAAATTC
Source organism: Hymenopus coronatus (assembly GCA_030762935.1). Taxonomy (NCBI): domain Eukaryota; kingdom Metazoa; phylum Arthropoda; class Insecta; order Mantodea; family Hymenopodidae; genus Hymenopus; species Hymenopus coronatus. Next base: position 17,557,059 of record CM060895.1, read on the forward strand.
CATACCGAGATTTCAACGGAAATACATTTTTGAGTCCCCCTGAATAAAAAAAAGCATTTTTAGAAAAAGGTCCGTGTATGTGTTTGTCTGGTGCGTGTGTGTTGGGTATGTGTGTGGGTCTGTGGACAGCATAGTCAAAAACGAAAAGACCGTTAAATATCACACTTGGTATTTAAGTTTGGTTTCTTTCAAGGATGACACACGAAGATTTTCAAGAAAATCATCCCACCCCAACTACCCTTTACATGGAACTTTTTTCGAAAATTTTGATTTTCTCAAAACTGGCTCTAAATATTTTATTAAAATAAGGTATATTAAATATATTTACCTGACAATTAAAATGCATATCTTGAATTCTGTTGACACCTGATCAAAAGTAGTAAAGAAAAACTGGTTCTGTTGAGAATATGGACCTCTACCGCAAAAATGCCAGTAAATTTCTGAGACGGCTTATTACCATGGATGAAACTTGGATATAACACTACACTCCAGAAAGTAAATCACAGTCAAAACAGTGGATTGCGCCAGGTGAACTAACTCCAAAAAAGGCGAAGTCAATTTTGTCAGCTAACAAGGTTATAGCAAGTGTTTTCTGGGATACACAGGGAATTATTTTTATTGCTTACTTGGAAAAGGGTAAAAGCATCATTGGTGACTACTGCGCAAGCTTACTGCAACGTTTGAGTGATGAGATGAAAAGAAAAAGACCTCATTTGGCAACAAAACAAAATTGTTTCATCACGACAATGTTCCGGCCCATCGTCATTGCAATAGAAAAAGTCTGATGTGTACCATGCATATGGCATCTCGGCAACAAATTATTCTTAAAAAGCTTATACTTCTATTTAATTCATTCTAATCAGAAAAAAATAGCAGAAATAGTCTTATTACTTGCTTCCTTGTAAATAAAAGCGAAATAAGGGAGTACCATAGGTTAAAGTGATAGTCAACAGTTGGTTGCTATGTCACTGAAGTTCCTTTGTTTGCGTGAACAGCAGTTGACAAATTCCTATATGAGAAAATTATGTTTTTCAAAGCAGAAACCAAAAACAAGGAATGTCTCAAAGACGATCAGCTCCACGAAAAAAATGTGTGTAACATAAATTATGTTTTTAAATAAGATCTACATTTTTTGTTGAGTAAGTTTTTGTACATCTCATACGGTTTAGCAGTTATTCAAAATTCCGTAAAATGCGTCCAGAATAAAGTACTCTTCAGAGGCTATTCCCAGAAAATTCAAGATATACATTTTATTTGTCAGGTAAATAGCTTTAGTACACGATATTTTAATCAAAATCGTTAGAGCCATTTTTGAAATAATCAAAAATTTCGATATATTTTCCATGTAAAGGGTAGTTGGGGGTGGGGGGATTTTTCTCAAAATCTTCGTGTCACATCCCTGGAAGATATCAAACTTAAATACCAAGTTTGGTATTTCACCGACTTTTCGTTTTTGAGTTATCGTGTTCACAGACACACCGACACATACACACACGGCCTTTTTCCGAAAATGCTTTTTTTTAGATAAAGGGGACCCTGAAACATATATTTCCAGTGAAATCTTTGTATTGAATTTTTGGGTAGAGTGCAATACCGTCTCTATACACTATGTGCATAGTATGTATAGAGAAAGCAAAAATGTGCGAACAACTAAAGTTGGATTTGCTTGAACATCCACCCTATTCGCCAGATCTAGCACCCAGTGACTACCACCTGTTACCAAGCCTCACAATTTCTTGGAGGACGAAGATTTCACAGCAACAAGGAGGTCATTGATGGGTAAACAGCTATTTTGAGGACCTTGATAAATCGCACTACGGAGATGGTTTAATTAAATCAGAACACCGATATGACAAATGAATTAGCCTTTCTGGAGATTGTTGAGAAATAAAGCAAAAAACAATTTTTACTTTCTCTACACGTAATATGTACATAGTATATGTGGCCAAGTTAGACCACTCGACTCTCACCTAGATGGCCGGGGTTCGATCTCAAGCGACCGCATGAGAGAATTGTGGTGGACAAAGCGGCGCTGGGGCTGATTTTTTCCGGGTACTCCAGTTTCCCCCGCCATTGCATTCCACCGGCGCTCCATCATCATTCATGTATCACCAGTGTCACCGCCTGCGGTGCCATAAAACGGGCGTTAAACACTACCAAAAAAAAAGAAGAAGGTATTGCACTCCACCCAAAAATTCGATACCGAGATTTCACTGGAAATAGAGTCCCCTGTATCCAAAAAAAAGCATTTTCAAAAAAAGTTCAGTGTGTGATGTGTGTCCATGAACACGATAACTCAAAAATGAAAAGTCGGTAAAATACTAAACTTGGTAAATTAAGTTCAGTATCTTCCAGGGATGCCACACGAAGATTTTGAGAAAAATCCCCCCACACCAAACTACCCTTTACATGGAACTTTTTTCGAAACTTTTTATTTTCTCAAAAATGGCTCTAACGATTTTGATTAAAATGTCGTATATTAAAAATATTTAAGTGACAAATAAAATGTATATCTTGAATTTTCTGAGATTAGCCTCTGAAGACCACTTTATATTGGATGAATTTTACGGAACTTTGCATAACTGCTAAACCGTAAGAGATGGACAAAAACTTACCACACAGAAAATGTAGAGCACATTAAAACACACAATTTATGTTCTACACATTTTTTCCTGGTGTTGATCGTTTTTAAGATTTTCCTTGTTTATGGTTTCAGTTTTAAAAAAGTTATACTTTTCTCATACAGGAATTTGTCAACTCCTGTCCATACAAATATAGAAACTTCAGTCATATAGCAACCAGCTTTTGACTATCATTTTAACCTATGGTACTTCTTTATTTCGCTTCTACTTACAATAAAGCAAGAAATAAGCCTATTTCTGCTAATTTTTCTCGATTAGTTGAAATAAATAAAAGAATAAGCTTACTAACAATAATTTGTTACAGAGTGATAGAGAGAGTCATATGAATGCAACACATCAGATTTGTTAGATAAAGAGGGCCCTGAAACATATATTTCCAGTGAAATCTCGGTATCGAATATTTGAGTGCAATACAATACCTTCTCTATACACTATGTACTTAGTACGTATAGAGAAAGTAAAAATGTGTGAATTAAAGTTGGAATTGCTTGAACATCCACTCTATTCGCCAGATCTAGCACCCAGTGACTACGAACTGTTCCCAAACCTCAAAAAAGTTCTTGGAGGACGAAGATTTCACAGCAACTAGGAGATCGGCACGCACCACGGACGAGTAGTCAGACCACTCTCCTCTCGCCTAGACGGCCCGGGTTCGATCCCAAGCGACCGCACGTGAGATTTGTGGTGTACAAAGCGGTACAGGGGCGGGTTTTCTGCGGGTTCTGCGGTTTCCCCCGCCATTACATTCCACCGGGGCTCCATCTCATGCATCATCAATGTCATCGCCTGCGGGCAGTAAAAGCGGGCGTTAAACACTACCAAAAAGAAAAATAACTAGGAGGTCATTCATGCGGTAAAGAGCTATGTTGAGGACCTTGATAAATCGCACTACAGAGATGGTTTAGTTAAATTAGAACACCGATATGACAAATTTTTTAGCCTTTCTGGAGATATTTTGAAGGCTGTTTTCATTGAGAGATCAGCCGACCCTAGTACATTACACGTTGTAGTGAAAATAGCACCCCGTTATGCCTTTGTTACAGAATGTATGACAGTTAGCTGGTAAGTTACAATGGTAGAGCTAATGAACGAGTTGACAATCTCTCACCTTTACAGGAACGTCCAGCTGCAACTTGGCTATCAATATAACACCGCGCGCATGCTACTGACATAATTTATGTGTTGCAGCTCTATTGCTCTATCAAGACGAACTAGCTTCGTGATGGAGCACACCGGTGTGTTACTTATCACCACTACATCTCATAGTTCAAATGTTTTCATATAACCAAATGTATAAAGCGTTTTAACCTGAAGCAAAAAGCAGTATTCTTAATTTCTACATTGGAGGTAGCGGAAATATTACATTACATTTCACATAAAAATTCAACATCGAAATTCCAAATACAAGTTTCAGAATCTCCTGGTCACCTTCCCTCCAAAATATCATGTTTACACAAAGCGTCATGAGAGTATCAGAACAACTTAACTAAAAACATCTCTGATGTGTTACATTCGTATGACTTTCTTTACCTACAAACAAACTATCCTTACAAAAAAGTATTATTCTTCTATCTACTTCATGCTAATTGAGATAAACACTAGCAGAATCGGTCTTAATACTTAGTTCCTTATAAGCAGAAGGGAAATATGAGAATACACCAGGTTAAAGCGATACACAAGCCGATCGTTATGTAAACAATTGAAGTTCGGTTTGCATTTCTAGAAAAACAAAAGAGAGGTGAAACCAAGCGTGACCCTATGTGAGAAGAGAGTTTAAAATTGAAATCCATAACAACGAATATCTCGGAAAAGGTCAACTCTGGAACGAAAATGTATATGACACAAATTGTGTTTTATCGTGATCAACATTTTTTTGTGGAGTAAGTTTTTGCCTATCTCTTACGGCTCACCAGTTATGCAAAATTCAATAAAATCTGATGTATACGATTCACATGTCTTTCTCTACATCTCTGCAACAAATTATTCTTAAAAATCTTATAATTTTATTTACTTCGTGCTAATCAGTAAAAAACTAGCAGAAATTGTCATATTACTTGCTTCCTTGTAAGTAGAAGCGAAACAAGGGAGTACTATTGGTGAAGTTCCTTTGTTTGTATGGACAGGAGTTGACAAATTCCTGTATGAGAAAAGTAAGTTTTTCATAGCAGAAACCAAAAATAAGGAATGTCTCAAAAACGACGAACTCCACGAAAAAATGTGTATAACATAAATTGTGTGTTTTATCGTGATCTACATTTTTTGTGTAGTAAGTCTTTGTCCATCTCTTACAGTTTAGCAATTATTCAAAATTCCGTACAATTCATTCAGAATAAACTACCCTTCAGAGACTATTCCCAGAAAATGCAAGATATACATTTTATTTTTCAGGTAAATATCTTTAATATAGGAAATGTTAATCAAAATCGTTAGAGCCATTTTTGAGAAAATCAAAATTTTCGAAAAAATTTCCATGTAAAGGGTAGTTTGGGGTGGGGGGATTTTTCTCAAAATCTTCGTGTCGCATCCCTGGAAGATACTAAACTTAAATACCAAGTTTGGTATTTTACCTACTTTTCTTTTTGAGTTATCGTGTTCACAAACACATGGACACACCGACACATACACACACGGCCTTTTTCCGAAAATGCGTTTTTTAGATAAAGGGGACCCTAAAACATACATTTCCGGTGAAATCTCGGTATCGAATTTTTGGGTGGAGTGCAATACCTTCTCTATACCTACGCTATGTACATAGTGCGTATGGAGAAAGTAAAAACCATCCAGAATAAAGGACCTTTTTCTAAAAATGCCGTTTTCGGACTCAAGGGAGCCCAAAACACATATTTCCGGTGAAATCTCGACATCGAAATTTTGGGTGGAATACAATACCTTCTCTATCCTTTATGTATACATTGTAAAAGCGAGCTAGAGAAAGAATAGTCTGTCAAAGAATGGGTAGAGAAACTTGTGTGAATGTATTAGGTCACATTATTAATAACATTATGAAATACAGGTTACGCCGTGAGTAGCACAAATAGCACTATGATGTTTTAACATAATGCATGTGAAAAGTTAACATTGACGAAACAAAAAGTATCATAGCAACGCATCAAATCATAAACACCACGATACTTCATATACTTCTTATGTCTTTGGTAGCGGAAAATATTAAGTATGCAGCACGTACAGGAAATTTTATGCTCTTGGAGAGATTTTAGAACTCGCCTACGGCATCTTTTAAAAGTTTCTCATCGCGTGCAACAAAACGACAAACAAAAGGAGCTTTTTCGCCTATAGGGAAGCTTTTTCGCTTATAACAGGAAATTTCCTTTTTTATCAAAGGATAAGAAATTTCACCTATTTACATATGACTTTCACCACCCATTAGTTTATAGTTTTCTTACAGAAGCTTATTGCGTATTTAAAATTTACAGAGTAGATAAAGTACTGCATTTCACCCAAAACTTCAATACCGAGATTTCAGCGGAAATTCTTGTTTTGAGACTTACTGAGTCCAAAAAGGCATTTTTAAAAAAATGCCCATTTTGTGTGTATATGTCAAGACTCAAGAACGAAACATAAATACCACTGATTTACGTGAACTAACAATTTTAATATTTACATATATTTAATTGCTGTTGTGCAAGAACACATCAGCGTTATTATCCGTTTCGTCTTCTCCCTATATACACATATTACAATATACAGTCGTAACATCTCAAATTTTAATCGTCTCCAATTGGCATGTAAACAGGCTTTATACTGTTAAAAACTTCGCTCCACATCACAAGATATGATCAGAACAAAACTAAAATAGGACACATCATCGCTATTGGGTAAATTATTTCTGTAGCAACATCTCGTAGCACATTTCATATTCCATGCATTACTGAAAATCTGACTTTTTTACTTTCTCTACTCGTACTATGTACATAGTGTATAGAGAAGGCATTGCATTCCACCCAAATTGGATACCGAGATTTCACCGGAAATACATGAATCCAAAAAAAAGCATTTTAAGAAGAAGGTCCGTGTGTGTGCGCGTGGGTCTGTGGACAGCATAACTCAAAAAATAAAGACCGTAAAATAGCAAACTTGGTATTTAAGTTTAGTATCTTCCAAGGATGCAACACGAGGATTTTCAAGAAAATCCCTCTACCCCCAACTACTCTTTACATGAAACTGTTTCCGAAAATTTTAAATTTCTAAAAAATGGCTCTAAGGATTTTTATTATAATATCGTATATTAAAGATATTTACCTTACAAATAATATGTTTATCTTGAATTTTCTGGAAATAGCCTCTGAAGACTACTTTATTCTGGATTAATTTTACGGAATTTTGCATAACTGCTAAACCGTAAGAGATGGACAAAAACTTACCACACAAAAATTGTAGAGCACGTTAATACACACTATTTATATTGATTAAAATTTTTTGTGGAGTTCATCGTTTTTGAGACATTCCTTGTTTTTTGGTTTCAGCTTTTAAAAAATTATACTTTTCTCATACAGAAAAGTATCAACTCCTGTTCATACAAACAAAGGAACTTCAGTCTCGTAGCAACCAGCTTTTGACTATCACTTTAACCTATGTTACTCTCTTATTTCGCTTCTACTTACAAGGAAGCAAGTAGTAAGACTATATCTGCTAATTTTTTCTCGATTAGCATGAAGTAAATAGAAGCATAAGCTTTTTAACAATAATTTGTTGCAGAGATGTAGAGAAAGTCATGTGTGTTTTCACTTTCCTTTTCATATGGTCTAAAACAGGTGGCACGGGTTCCTGATTAATTTCTTGCACAAGTTCATCGACAGCTTCCAGGACTCGAGGGGTTTCAATGTTCGATGTTTCCAAATATATGTTATTGTCATTGATAATCTAAAAAGTTCTTCTATATGAATTGCTAATCTTCATGCCATCCATTTGAAGCAAGATATTTTACAATCTTGATTTCAGAGCATGCACTATCATCGAAAGCATTAATTACCTTATCGTAATATATAGCATAATATACTGCTGCGGCGAGCCACATTCCCGGTTGTTTACATGCGGCGCGTGCAGTAGTGAATGCAGGCCGGTCTCTAGCCGGTAGATATGCAACTGGTATCCACATGTGTTCCGCTATCGGTCTCCAAGCTGCTGTCCCTATTGATTATTATTCCACAAATTATAAATTCTTAAATCAGCAATAAAATGTACATCTTGAATTTTCTGGGAATAGCCTATGAAGTCCATTTCATTCCGAATGACTTTTGCATAATTGATAAGCCATAAGAAGCGAACATCAAAGTGAAATCATATAGCAAACAGCTTTTAAAAGATTTGACTATCGATTTAGCCTAGTATATTCCCATATTTCCCTTTTATTTACAAGCAACTAAGTAATAAACCATTTGTTGTAATGTTTATATCGATTAACATGAGGTAGATAGAAGAATAACTTTTGTAAGGATAGTTTGCAGAACAAGTAGAAAAAAAAAATCTGATGTGTTCCATTCACATGACTATCTCTACATCTCTGCAACAAGTTATTGTTAAAAAGCTAATGCTTCTATTTAATTTATGCTAATCGAGAAAAAAACAGCAGAATAATCTTATTACTTGCTTCCTTGTAAGTAGAAGCGAAATAAAGGAGTACCATAGGTTAAAGTGACAGTCAAAAGCTGGTTGCCATGTGACTGAAGTTCCTTTGTTTGTATGGACAGGAGTTGACAAATTCCTGTATGAAAAAAGTATAAGTTTTTCAAAGCTGAAACTAAAAACAAGGAATATCTTAAAAACGATTAATTCCACGAAAAAAAAATATGTATATAACATAAATTGCGAGTTTTAGTGTGTTCTACATTATTTTTGTGGTTGTTTTTGTCCATTTCTTACGGTTTAGCAGTTATGCAAAACTCCGTAAAACTCATCCAGAATAAAGTAGTCTTCAGAAGCTATTCCCAGAAAATATAAGATATATAATTTATTTGTGAGGTGAATATCTTTAGTATACAATATTTTAATCAAAATCGTTACAGCAATTTTTGAGAAAATCAAAATTTTCGAAACAAATTCCATGTAAAGGGTAGTTTGCGGTGGGGGGATTTTTCTCAAAATCATCGAGTTGCATCCCTGGAAGATACTAAACTTAAATACCAAGTTTAGCAATTTACCGAATTTTCGTTTTTGAGTCATCGTGTTCATAGACACGCGGACACACTGACACACACGGACCTTTTTCTGAAAATGTTTTTTTTATACAGGGAACCCTAAAACGTACATTTCCGGTGAAATCTCGGTATCGAATTTTTGGGGTGGAGTGCAATGCCTTCTCTATACACTATGTACATGGTACGTGTAGAAAAAGTAAAAAGATCAACTCCACGAAGAAATGTACAGAACATAAATTGTGTGTTTTAAGGTGCTCTACAATTTTTGTGTGGCAAGTTTTTGTCCATCTCTTACGGTTTAGCAGTCATGCAAAATTCCGTAAAATTCATCCCAAATAAAGTAGTCTTCAGAGGCTATTCCCAGAAAATTCAACATATACAATTTATTTGTCAGATAAATATCTATAACATGCGATATTTTAATCAAAATCGTTAGAGCTATTTTTCAGACAATCAAAATTTTTGAAAAAAGTTCCATGTAAAGGGTAGTTTGGGGTGCAGGATTTTACTCAAAATCTTCGTGTTGCATCCCTGGAAGATTCTATACCTGTATACCAAGCTTGGTATTTTACCGACTCTTCGCTTTTGAGTTATCGTGTTCACAGACACACGGACACACACACACACACTTGTACCTTTTTCTGATAATGTTTGTTTTGGAATCAGGGACACAAAACATGTATTTCCACACACACACACACGGACCTTTTTCCGAAAATGCTTTTTTTAGTTAAACGGGATCCTAAAACATATATTTCCGGTGAAATCTCGGTATCGAATTTTTGGATGGAATGCAATACCTTCTCTATGTACTATGTACATGGTACGTGTAGAGAAAGTAAAAAAAACATTTTTGGAGAGAAAAAAAAAAGTCCGTGTGTCTGTGAACACGATAACTCAAAAACGAAACCTCAGTAAAATACCAAACTGGTATTTAAATTCAGTATCTTCCAGAGGTGCAACACGAAGATTTTGAGAAAAATCCCCCACCCCAAAGTACCCTTTACATGGAAACATTTTCGAAAATTTTGATATTCTCAAAATTATTTCTCGTGATTTTGATTAAAATACCGTATATTAAAGACATTTTATATGGCAAGTAAACTATATAGGTTGAATTTTCTGAGAACAGCCTCTAAAGACATCTTTATTCTGAATGAATTTTGTGTATTTTGCATAACTGTTAAACCGTAAGAGAAAGAGAAAAACTTACCACACAAAAAATGTACTCACGTTAAAACCCACAATTTATGTTGTATACACTTTTTTCGTGGAATTGACCATTTTCCTTTTTATTTGTTTCAGATTTGAAATACTTAACTTTTCTCACACGGAAATTTGTAAACCCCCGACTCTGCATAGAAACGGATTTCAACCACATGGCAACCAGGTTATAAAAGAGTTGACTATCGTTTTAGTCTAATGTATCACCTTATTTTCCTTCTACTTACAGGGAATCAAATAATTAAGACAATTTCTGATAATGTTTATCTCGATTATGAGATGGATAATCTTTTCAACAATAATTTGTTACTGAGATGTAAAGAAAGTCATGTGAATGGAACACATCAAATTTTTTTTGTATCTCTCTCTCTCTCTCTCTCTGGTTTACGAGCTACATAAAAGTATGCAGAGGATTTTATAAGATTTTCGTAGAAAAAAATCAAAATATTCATTTTATTTGTCATAACATTTTAAACATACAATATTTTTATGAATATCATTAGTTGTTCTTGAGAAAATTTAACACAACTAAAAGGGCTTATATTTACAGTGCAATATGAGATGGAGGGATTTTCTCGTAAAGCTTTGCTTTACAGCATTAGAAGATCTTGATGTAATATACAAAGTTTCGTATTCGTTCCAAAATTAATATCATATAGTTTATTAAACAGTTTTATAAATGTAGTTGATTGCATAAGCTGCGGCGGTATTGGTTGCGGGTTCGTATCCCGGGCGCAGGTTATGGGTAGTAGGAATAGTGTGGATATGTAGGTGCCCTAGCTCAGGGTTTTTAGTAGCATGGAAACTCTTTCAGGTTGTGGTACGACACAAGTACTATACTCATTTAGTTCGGCCTTTTTCCGCCTCGAACACGCACGCATTCCTCTTAATTTTCTACTATGAAGTTACACTTTACTCGCCCGCGACTGTTATTACTTTCTCTATACGTACTATGTACATAGTGTATAGAGAAGGTATTGCACTCCACCAAAAAATCGATACCGAGATATCACCGGAAATATATGTTTTAGGGCCCCCTGTATCCAAAAAAAAAGTATTTTCAGAAAAAGTTCTGTCTGTGTGTGTCCGTTTGTCTGTGAACACGATAACTCAAAAACGAAAAGTCGGTAAAATACCAAACTTGGTACTTAAGTTTAGTATCTTCCAGGGATGCGACACGAAGATTTTGAGAAAAATCGCCCCACCCCAAACTACGCTTTACATGGAACTTTTTTCGAAAATTTTGATTTTCTCAAAAATGGCTCTAACAATTTTGATTAAAATGTCGTATATTAAAGATATTTACCTGACAAATAAAATGTATATTTTGAATTTTCTGGGAATAGCCTCTGAAGAGTACTTTATTCTGGATCAATTTTACGGAATTTTGAATAACTACTAAACCGTAAGAGATGGACAAAAACTTACTACACGAAAAATGTAGAGCACGTTAAAAGACGCAATTTCCGTTATATACATTTTTTCGTGGAGTTCATCGTTTTTGGTTTCTGCTTTGAAAAACTGTTAATTTTCTCATACAGGAATTTGTCAACTCCTATCCATACAAAGGAACTTCAGTCAAATAACAACTAGCTTTTGACTATCACTTTAACCTATGTCAGTCCCTTATTTCGCTCCTACTAACAAGGAAGCAAGTAATAAGACAATTTATGCTAATTTTTCTGATTAGCATGAAGTAAATAGAAGTATAAGCTTTTTAAGAGTAATTTGTTGCAGGGATATAGAGAAAGTCATGTGAATGCTACACATCAGATTTTTTTTGTATTCTGGTCAGTATTAAAACAACTATTTCCCTCACGACTAAAGGTAGTCAGTTCGGCTCCACCACTGACTCTAAATATCACATCTTAGTTGTACGGAGGTTCTTCGCCAAGTCCCTCACAATGTCGCTTGACCAGCGGAGATCATTGTTTTCTGTCCCATTAGTTCCCTCGGGCAGTGAATTCTCCACCCCTTACCCTCAGTTCAATGCACGGACGTAACGGTACCTTGTGCCACCAGCTACTGACAAGAACTCTTCTACCTATATACGTTTAAAGTCTTTCTACCCTTCCAATTTTCACTGTACATATATTTTCTCTTCTTGATATAATTTATATTATGAGCTATGATTTATATTTCCCTTCTGAATAATTCTTTGCCCCGTGACACGACATGTACTCTCTCAAAGCCTATAGTTAATTCACAGTATTTAGCTAATGAAGTTATATATTTTGTTTTGCAGAAAGAAGATGTAGACAATGGAACATGGAGCAACAGAAGCGTTTCACAGAACGAAACAAATCCCACCACGGCGAGTTTGCAGTTCTGGGAGTGAGTACAAACTCTTAGTGCTTAAGGGGAGACTATATCGCTTTTTTTTTTTTTTTTTTTTTTTTTAATGTTGTGTTATAATTGGGAAATTTCCTGTTTTATTTGATGTATAGATAATAGTTGCAAGCTAATTTCTTGTGTTTTAAATATTTTTTTTTACTTTTTCTATACGTACTATATACATAGTGTATAGAGAACGTATCATAATGCACTCAAAAATTCCATACCGAGATCAAACCGGAAATACATGTTTTGGGTATCCCTGAATCCAAAAAAAAAAAAAACATGTTTAGAAACAGGTCCGTGTGTCTATGAACACAATAATTCAAAAACGAAAAGTCGGTAAAGTACCAAACTTTGTATTTAAGTTTAGTATCTTCCAGAGATGTGACACAAAGATTTTGAGTAAAATCCCCCTTCCCCAAACTACCTTTTACATGGAAATTTTTTCGAAATTTTTTATTTTCTAAAAAATGTCTCTTAACAATTTTGATTAAAATATCGTATATTAAAATATTTACCTGATAAATAAGATGTATATGTTGAATTTTTATGGGAATAGCCTCTGAAGACTATTTTGGATCAATTTTACGGAATTTTGCACTACTGCTAAACCGTAAGAGATGGACAAAAACTAACCACACAACAAATGTAGAGCACTTTAAAACACACAATTTATGTTACATACATTTTTTGCGTGGTGTTGATTGTTTTTGAGATATTCCTTGTTTTTGGTTTCAGCTATGAAAAACTTATACTTTTCTCATACAGGAATTTGTCAACTCCTGCCCATACAAACAAAGTAAATAGAAGCTTAAGCTTTTTAACAATATTTTTTGCACAGATGTAGAGAAAGTCATGTGAATGGAACACATCAGATTTTTGTTCTATTATCAAGAAAATAATTATATCTTTCTTAAGAAACAAACAAAATGATGCAATAATGTTAGTTCAGTAAACTTACATCATACATATCTATGTCCTATAAAGATCTCATCCGATAGCTAAAATAGTTTCTGAGATAAAGGGTCATTAAATTAGTAAATTTAACATTGGGCGGGATAGGCCTTTTAATCTCCCCTTAGTACTTCAATAATAGCCAGTTTTGTTAAACATGTCTCAATTATACCTCGTGGCAAACTATTCCTGTAGAACTGGGTAAAGGATACAGGGGACACCTCGCGCATTGCAACTACAGATCGCCTGATAAGTCCCGGGCGTCACATAGATATGGCGCCACTAGATCAGTTAGATGGTAGCATCGTATAGTTTAACTCTAGACTAGCTTGTATCCATAGTTACAGGTCAATAGCTTGTTTACTTTTCGAATGACAGCATTTTAAACAAGACAACTTTAGAGTTTTCACGAAAATGGAGGATTTGCAAAAACGTGCAGTGATTAAATAGGCTTAACACCTAAAGAAATCAAGGAGGAATGGACAGTACATTGAAAGACTCTGCCCCTTCATATCCAATGATTAAAAGGTGGGTTGCACAGTTTAAAATGGGAAGTACGAGCACTAGTGATGAGCCTCGCTTTGGACGCCCTGTAGAAGTGACAACTCCAGAGATCATTGAAAAAATTCATCGTTTAGTACTGGAAGACCGCAGAGTAAAGTTGTTTGAGAAAGCAGAGGCTGTAAACATATCAAAAGAACGTGCAGTGATATTTTAAGTAATGTTTTGGGCTTTTACAAGGTCTGTGCAAGATGGGTGCCGCTTTTGTTGACACCTGATCAAAAGTTGCAAAGAAAAGCTGTTTCTGTTAAGAATGTGGAGCTCTACCGTAAAAATCCCAGTGAGTTTTTGAGACGGCTTATTACCTAGGAGGAAACTTGGATACATTACTACAGTCCAGAAAGTAAATCACAGTCAAAACAGTGGATTGCGCCAGGTGAACCAAGTGCAAAAAAGCAAAGTCAATTTTGTCAGCTAACAAGGTTATGGCGAGTGTTTTCTGGGATGCACAGGGACTTGTTTTTTATTGATTACTTGTAAAAGGGTAAAAGTATCACAGGTGACTACTACGCAAGCTTACTGCAACGTTTGAGTGATGAGGTGAAAAAAGGCCTCATTTGGTTAAAAAAAAAAATCTTGTTTTAACACGACAATGCTCCGGCCCATCGTCCAGTCATTGCAATGGGAAAGGTGTGCGAATTAAAGTTGAAATTGCTTGAACACCCACCCTATTCGCCAGATCTAGCACCCAGTGACTACCATCTGTTCCCAAACTTCAAAAAAAATTCTTGGAGGACGAAGATTTCACTGCACTGAGGAGGTCATTGATGCTGTAAACAACTATTTTGAGGACCTTGATAAATCGCACTACCGAAATGGTTTAATTTAATTAGAACACCGATATGATAAATGCCTTTCTGGAGATTATGTTGAGAAAAATAAAATTATATGCTGTTTTCATTGAGAGGCCCGGGACTTATCAACCGACCCTATTAAACATGCGTTAGAGAACTTCCTTTTGCTAAACCGCCACTGCGAGGTAAGAAACCCTCTCCTTTGCACCGCGTGCATGTGCATGCCGGGTTGCGTTCGCTAACGTCACTATTCCTGCAATTACGACGACCAGTTTGTCGATTCCTGCTCTAAAGGTGTCCATGAAACTATACTACCTTTGGTTTGTAAATTAATTTGTATTGTATTACTGCTGTTGAAATAACTTCTCAAATGAAATGGTGTGTTTTATTTACGGACGCTCTTTAACTGCTGTGGTTCTCAGCGTCCCTTCTATACTGGGCGTAAAAGGCCGCTTAATTTTGCCCAGAGGCCTCTTTATGAGGCTTGAGGTTCTTTTAGTATCGTAAATCTACGACACGGGACCCACGGCTTTACTTCCCTTCCGAAGAAAGCCATGCTAAGGATTTTTACGCCCGAAAACATCCATCGTCCTGCGCCGGGTTTGAACCCGCGACCTTGGGTATATGAAGTCAGCATGGTAACCATTACACCATGGAGGGCGACTCTGATTAACTTCATTTCACATATGTGTACCTTGCAGAGTATATTTATGGATAAGTGTGACCTATGCTAACAGTGGACTATTGTCTAGCGCATGGTCTGCAGTTCGTTTGCATAAAATTCCCAGGACGTGCATTGTCTTGTTCGCCCCAAACATATTGATGAAGCGCTAGGACACTGGTGAGGGAAGCCACAGTTAATTAGCAAACAGCGAAAGCGTTACACACATAACGTCATGTTACTCATATTTTCACTTTCTCTACCACCTACCTGTCATGCTTTACATCCAAAGCTTCGATACCAAGATTTTACCGGAAATACGAGGGCCATCCAGACGATTTGGCATAACTAAACAATAACGAAAGCTATCAGCACAAACCTTTATTTACAAAGTTAAATTACCTTACTCAATTTCTCAACGTTATTGTCATTGCTATCAAGGCATTTATTGTCACCTGGTACCGCTTTTCAACACACATGTTATATTCTTCCACCTGTCACTTTGAGGTCTTCATCCGTTGGGAAGTCTTTTCCATCCGAAATGTCATGTACGGCGTCCAAAGTGAAACAGCTTCTTCTTAATTCTTTTATCAACATTTGTTCCATAATTACTACTTTATCTATACGTACTATGTACACCTGAATCCGAAAAAAACATTTTTACAAAAATGTCCGTGTGTCTGTCTGTTTGTCTGTGTATATGTGGGTGTGTGTCTGTGGTCAGCATAGCTCAAAAACGAAAAAAAAAACTTGGTATTTAAGTTCAGTATCTTCCAGGGATGCGACACGAAGATTTTGAGAAAAATTCCCCCACCACCTACTATCCTTTACATGGAATTTTTTTCGAAAATTTTGATTTTCTAAAAAATGGCTCTAACGATTTTGATTAAAATATCGTATATTAAAGATGTTTGCCTGACAAATAAAATGTATATTTTGAATTTTCTGAGAATAGCCTCTGAAGACTACTTTATTCTGGGTCAATTTTACGGAATTTTGCATAACTGCTAAACCGTAAGAGATGGACAAAAACTTACCACACAACAAATGCAGAGCACCTTAAAACACACAATTTATGTTATATACATTTTTTTCGTGGAGTTCATTGTTTTTGAGATATTCCTTGTTTTTGGTTTCAGCTATAAAAACTTATGCTTTTCTCATACAGGACTTTGTGAACTCGTGTCCATACAAACAAAGGAACTTCAGTCGCAGGGCAACTAGCTTTTGACTATCACTTTAACCTATGGTACCTCCTTATTTCGGTTCTACTAACAAGGAAGCAAGTAATAATACTATTTCTGCTAATTTTTGCTCCATTAGATGAAGTAAATAGAATAATTTGTTGCAGTGATATAGAGAAAGCCATGTGAATGGAACACATAAGATTTTTCTTAATTCTTTTATCAACATTTGCTCCATAATTATTTTTTTATTGTTTCATTTCTATAAACATCAATGATCATATCAGGGACTTTGACTTGTGAAACTGTAGGTTCAGAACATTAGGTTAATAAACTTTGTATTACTAAACACACGCACATTCACTCTCACATTCATACTTCTAGGGAATAATTATGGTTAAAGAAACATTCCCCTGTCCCAGCCAGGAATCGAACCCGGGACCGGGACCTCAGGGCGAGAAGACAGCATGGAGGCAGTCTCCATAACTATTGATGAACTTCCACTCCGGGCTTTATCGTATATCTTGATTACTCGTAAATTATGCGCCATTTCCTCACTGAACACTCGTTCATTGCATTATCACCATGCACTTGCGTTATTTGCCTATAAATTCCGATTGGTCGAGCATATTGTGCATTCAAAAAAACGAACAATTTCTTTAGCGGTAGAAAAGTATAACATTGGCATTGAAAAACTGGTACCACGTGACAATAAATACTTCAACAGAATGGAGATTACGTGTACTGTAAATTTGTAAATAAAGTTTTATGTTGATGGCCTTCACTGTCAGTTAGTTATGACAAATCGATCGTTAATTTCTGCATGGCCCTCGTATATGTTTTGATTACAATGCCATGTGTTTATTGATGTCAAAATATTAAATACAGACGCTTACTGCATGGGTCGTTGCAAACATATTTCGAATACAACTTCAAGGTGACAAAAGGTAACAAATGAGAAAAATAAAGAAAAAGAAATCTGGCGATAAATTGACTCTGACTAGCTGAAAAAATATACCCAGCCCACGTGGTAGCGTGGCTGCCTCTCATTGAGCTCAACCCGCTCACCTCCTTCGCATATAGCAAGAGAGAGTCACCGCCTGCGATGCCATTAGTAGTTAAAGCGGGCGTTAAACACTACCAAAAAAAAAAAAAAAAAAATATAGCAAGAGAGGTAAAACGAAGGTCACTCACCTAGATCCTCACTGCCCTATATTAGCGCTAAACAGCTCCATAATTTCTGCAACTCTTTTAATACACAAAGAGATATCTGCACACGTCATATATGGGCCAGTTACGTCACCTGGTATTTCTGAAATACAAAATCGATCACAATGAAGAGGGATACAAATGGCATGCCCAACAAATTCAAGGTGTACATTTCAATTAAGAAAACATTTTAAATATATGGTATTTTAATGAAAAGCGTTAGTTATTTTTGACAACATAAAAAAAAACAATTTTTACTTTCTGTATACGCACCATGTGCTAGTGTAGAGAAAAGGTATTGCACTCCACCCAAAAATTCGATACCGAGATTTCACCGGAAATATATGTTTTAGGGTTCCCAATATCCAAAAAAAAAAAAGCATTTTCACAAAAAGGTCCGCGTGTGTGTGTGTGTGTCCGTGTGTCTGTGAACACGATAACTCAAAAAAGAAAAGTCGGTAAAATACCAAAATTGGTATTTACGTTTAGTATCTTCCAGGGATGCGAAATAGTCTTATTACTCGCTTCCTTGTAAGTAGAAGCGAAATAAGGGACAACCGTAGGTTAAAGTGACAGTCAAAAGCTGGTTGCTAGGTCAATGAAGTTCTTTTGTTTCTATGGATAGGAGTTGACAAGTTCCTGTATGAGAAGAGTATACGTTTTTCATAGCAGAAACCAAAAATAAGGAATGTCACAAAAACGACCAACTCCACGAAAAAAATGTATATAACATAAATTGTTTGTTTTAAAGTGCTCTACATTTTCTGTGCAGTAAGTTTTTGTCCATCTCTTACGGTTTAGCAGTCATTCAAAATTTAGTAAAATTCATCCAGAATAAACTACTCTTCAGAGGCTATTCCCAGAAAATTCAAGATATACATTTCCTTATCCAGGTAAATATGTTTAATATCCGAAATTTTAATAAAAATCGTTAGAGCCATTTTTGAGAAAATCAAAATTTTCGAAAAAAGTTCCATGTAAAGGGTAGTTGGGGGTGGGGGAATTTTTCTCAAAATCTTCGTGTCGCATCCCTGGAAGATACTAAACTTAAATACCAAGTTTGGTATTTTACCGACTTTTCGTTTTTGAGTTATCGTGTTCACAGACACACTGACACACGGACACACGGACACACACACACACACACACACACACACACACACACAGACCTTTTTGTGAAAATGATTTTTTTGGATATTGGGGACCCTAAAACATATTTCCGGTGAAATCTTGGTATCGAATTTTTGGTGGAGTGCAATACTTTCTCTATACACTATGTACATAGTGCGTATGGAGAAAGTAAAAAGAGACCAACATCTGAAGAAGCATCGCAAATAGAACTAACTAGAACCTGAGGGACAAAGAAGCTTGAGATAAAAATGTGAAAACCAGGTCTACCGCTGATATGAGCCTGTTTTAAGAATGAGCAATACAGTCTGATTTGACGGAAATGAACTATAGACCGTTAGAACAAAGAGACCATGGCCTCACATTCAACAGATCGCGAGTTCGAATCTCGCTAGGGGTGAGTTAACCGGATAAAGTTTTTTTCTGGGTTTTCCTTATCCTGAGAAGACGAACGTCGAGTAACTTTAAGCTCCATGACCCTAAGATCATTTGAGCATCATTTCACCAATTTCATTCATTGTCCGATGATCAACTAGATTATATGACGTTATGCTACAACAAAATAAAGGCCCTGTGTGGATCAAGAAAATCTAAATGTAAACGGCGTGTTATTTATGGACGCTCTTTAACTGCTGTGGTTCTCAGCGTCCCGTTCTATATTGGGCGTGAAAAACAGATTAATTTTACTCAGAGACCTCTCTATCAGGCTTGAGTTTCTTTTACGTGCCGTAAATCTACAACACGGGACCAGCGGCTTTACTTCCCTTCCGAAGGAAGCCATGCTAAAGGTTTTTACACCCAAAAAAATCCATCGTCCTCCGCCGGGTTTGACCCCGCGACCTTGGGTATAGGAAGTTAGCATGGTAACCATTACATCACGGAGAGCGACAAAAAGAGCATCTAAAGATGATACTACAAGTGATTCTGCCTAACCATGTACAGTGTGCGCACAAAATCCGTATACCCCTATATTAAATTCAAACTGACGTGAAATAAAACTACAAATTTCCAATATTTATGTAATTGAATGTTTCTCCTTGCATCTTAGGGCTCCAAAACATCGGTATGTGTCCCCCCATTGTCTCTGCACAGCCGAATACGCCTCCATTTTCTCGTGTTCATCTTACTCAACATCATTGGAGTCACTGAATGAATTATCAGATGCTGACACGTGTTAATGCTTGTGGTCGGATGCTGCAACAATTCCAAACAATGTCTGAGAAGGCAACACTTAATTTTCAGATCCACTTTGATGTGTTTCCTCATGGTTGATTTTGATCTTCAATGGAACACATCAGATTTTTTTACTTTCTCTATTCGTATTATGTACATAGTCTATAGAGAAGGTATTGCACTCCACCAAAAAATTGGATACCGAGATTTCACCGGAAATATGTGTTTTAGGGTCCCCTGTATCCAAAAAAAAGTATTTTCAGAAAAAGGTCCGTGTGTGTGTGTCCGTGTGTCTGTGAACGCGATAACTCAAAAACGAAAAGTCGCTAAAATACCAAACTTTGTATTTAAGTTTAGTATCTTCCAGGGATACGACACGAAGATTTTGAGAAAAATCCCCCCACCCCAAACTACCCTTGGAACATTTTTCGATACTTTTGATTTTCTTAAAAATGATTAACGTTTTTGATTAAAATATCGTTCATTAAAGGTATTTAGCTGACAAATAAAATGTATATTTCCAGTGTGTGTGTGTGTGTCCGTGTGTTCGTGTGTCTGTGAACACGATAACTCAAAAACGAAAAGTAGCTA
Source organism: Hymenopus coronatus (assembly GCA_030762935.1). Taxonomy (NCBI): domain Eukaryota; kingdom Metazoa; phylum Arthropoda; class Insecta; order Mantodea; family Hymenopodidae; genus Hymenopus; species Hymenopus coronatus. The sequence goes on from CM060895.1 coordinate 17,577,672, forward strand.
AAATACCAAACTTGGTATTTAAGTTCAGTATCTTCCAGGGATGCGACACGAAGATTTTGAGAAAAATCCCCCACCCCAAACTACCCTTTACATGGAACTTTTTTCCAAAATTTTGATTTTCTGAAAAATGGCTCTAACGATTTTGATTAAAATATTGTAATTTAAAGATATTTACCTGAAGAATAAAATGTATATCTTGAATTTTCTGGGAATAGCTTCTAAAGACCTGTTTATTCTGGGGGAATTTTGCTTAATTTGGCATAACTAGTAAACCGTAAGAGATAGACAAAAACTTACTATACAAAAAATTTAGCCGTTGTTAAAATACACAACTTACGTCGAATACATTTTTACCGTGGAGCTTACCGTTTTCGAGGTATTCATTGTTATTAGTTTCAGTTGTGAAGTACTTATACTTTTCTCAGACGGGAGTGTTCGTTTTTCTTTTGTTCTACTCCTGGCCAAGAAAAGAAGCGATTTGTATTGACAATCGCATAACGACAGTTTTTAAAACATTTGACTATCGATTTAGCCTAGTGTATTCCTTTATATTCTTCCTACTTATAAGGAACTAAGTAATAAAAACATTATGCTGAATACCTCGATTAACAAGGTGCAGCAAGAAGAATAATCTTATGTAAGAAGTTTGTAGAACGGCTAGAGAAAGCCATGTAAGTGTAACACATCAGATTTTTTCTCAATATCTCGGCATCAACTAATTTGATTCATAAGATTTGTTGATTGAGCGACAACAATCGAAGTCATCAACAATGGGCATCTGACAGGAGAATAACATAAATATATATCAACCTCAAAAAAACATATTTACTCACGTAATTTTAAATTTAGTGCAGGGGCATACGGACTTTGTGCGGACACTGTAGAATGGACATCGATATCCTTCCCCAATGCTAGCTAAATACAATACGCCAGGGAGTCGTACTTGCAAATTGCCCAGTTTTCATCAGAAAGTTCATCTGCCTGTCAACAGAAACGAATGATACGGCAGGGAGAGATATGGGTCAGCCAACTGGATGTGTGAATGTAAGTAGGTGTTCACGAATGAAATAACTGCTACCTATTTTGGCACATGGCCAGTACCTCAGTGAATGAAATGCTCCATTTCATTTCCCTTCGTATACACCAGGCAGACCCAAGCGTAACCCGTGCGAATTGGCGAAACTGAACACTTCCACGTCCTTGACGTGAGGGAAATTAGCTCAGACGTCTCCAGAGATACTGCACCGCACTGCGAAGGTATTGGGGGCAGATGGCGGTAAAACCCAAAGTCGCTGTATGAATGAATGAATAAGTGTATTTATTGACATAGCATTTCAACAAATTCACGGGGCCACAGACTGTACGTGTAATACACACTAAAAAGAGATATTAAAACAACAACAACAAAGAATTAAAAGAGTAACCCCGAAAATATTCAAATAAGGCAATTTAAATTTACAGCACAGAGTACACCTTAATAAATGCACCCTCTTATAATCGCGTGGATTAGACTACGAGCATGGAGGAGCACAAAAATCACTGACGAGAATGGTACGAGAATCTGTCCCATTTGCGAGGAGGAAGAGTCGTTTATCCACATCTTGGCAAGATGTAGGGGAACGGAGAAAAATATTTACCACGATTCTTTACCACCGCGAATGTAGAGCTAGAAGCATGTTGGACGCTACTGGCAGGCACGGAAGACGTGGACAGGCTAGGTAAATTTATACTTATGGCAAGACAGCTGAGATCTGAGGAGGCTACCAATAGAGAAGGGGAGGGGATAAGAACAACTAAACAAAAGTGACTACAGTGATTTACATATATATTTTATGTCATACTTAGGTCACTGTTGTGTTATGGTTTTATATGATGTGTATATATTTCCTGATTCATACACAAAGTCGCTGTAAATACCTGCCACACGTCACAATGAAGAGTTTGGTTTGACACAAATCTACGAGGGCCAACCAGAAAGTGGCATAACCAAACAATAACGAAACTTTATTTACAAAGTTACACTACCTTACTCTATTTCTCAACGTAATCATCATTGCTATGAAGATATTTATTGTCACGTGATACCGGTTTTTCGATGCAGATGTTATACTCTTCCGCTGCTAATGATATGAGCCAAAATGTCACTGCCATTTTGAGGTCTTTATCGGTTGAGAAATATTTTCCATCCAAAAAGTCATGTATGGTATCCAAAATGAAACACCGGTTTTTCTGAATTCTTTCATTAATATTTGCTTTCAACTTGGGGAGGTAACTGGGACTACGGGTTCGTATCCCGGGTGCAGGTTTTGGGTATTAGGAATAGTGTGGATATGAGGGAAACTCTTTGAGGGTGTGGTACGACACAAGTGCTTTATTCAGGTAGTTCAGCCTTTTTCCGCAGTCGAACACACACGCATTCCTCTTAATTTTCTCCTGTGAAACTGTACTTTACGCAACCGCGACTATTGTTACCTATTAATTTTGATGCAGTGATATCGTCGTACTCTGGTCTGTATTACAATAACTATTTCCCTCACAACTAAAGGCAGCCTGTCCGGCTCCACTACGGATTCTAAATATCACATCTTGGTTCTGCTGATATTCTACGCCAAGTGCCTCAAAAAGTGTCGCCTGGCCAGCGGGAGCATTGTTTTCTCTTTTCCCGTTTTCTTCCCCTCGAGCAGTGTCCTCTCACCCCCTTCGGGTCAATGCTCTACCCTAACGGTATATGGTGCTACCAGCTCGTGACAACTCGGCTACTTAAACGTTTTCTTCCCTTCATATACATTTATATTTCCCTTCTTGGTATAATTTATATTATTAGCTATGATGTCTCTTTCCCTTCTGAATGATTCTTTGCCCCGTGACAAGACATGTACTGCCTCAAACTCCTTCATAAAGATTGATGAACTTCCACTCCGGTCTTTTACGTACACACTTCCTTGATTACTTGTAAATTATGCGCCATTTCCTCGCCGAAGATTTGTTCATTGCATTATCACCATATACTTGAGGTATTTGCGTTTAAAATTCGATTGGCCAAACATTTTGTGCATTCAAAAAGCGAATAAGGTCTTTGGCTGTAGAAAAGTATAACATTGGCATTGAAAAATTGGTACCACGTGACAATAACCTTGACAGAATGGAGACTAAATTGCGAAATAGATTAAGGTGCTGTGACTTTGTATATAAAGTTTTGTGTTGATGTCTTTAGTTATACCAAATCGTCTGTCACTTTCTGGATGATCCTCGTGCTCCACTGTCACTGCGCATATAGATTTGCATTTGGTATCCGAGATCCAGAGGGAGTTTTGAATTGCACGTTCCAACACTAAAGTGCGATTATACCTTATTGCATTTCTACATCCCTAACAAAACATTATGAGATTTAAATCCGATTCTTTACCTCGCCAAGCGTTGACAAGTTCCTGTATGAGAAAAGTTAAAGTATTTTAAAACGGAAACCAACTCCATGAAAAAAGAATGTATATACCATAAATTGTAAGTTTAAAGAAATTTACATTTTTGTGTAGTAAGTATTTGTCTATCTCTTGCGATGTACCAGTTAGGTATACAAAATTCAAAAAAATTAGTCCAAAATAAAGAGGTCTTCAGAGGATGTTCCCAGGAAAGTCAAGAGAAACATTTTATTTCTCATGTAAATATCTTAAATATAAGAGATTTTAATCAAAATCGTTTGAGCCAAAAGTTTCGATTTTCTCCCATATAAAGGGTAGTTGAGGTGGGGGGATATTTTTGAAAATCTTTGTGTCGCATCCTTGGAAGATACTGAACTTAAACACCAAGTTTGGTATTTAACCGATTTTTCGTTCTTGAGTTATGCTGCCCATAGGCACACAAGGACGTTTTTCTAAAAATCTGATATGCTCCATTCACATGACTTTCTCTACATCTGTGCAACAAAAAAAAAGCTTATGCTTCCATTTATTTCATTCCAATCGAGGAAAAATGAGCAGAAATAGTCTTAATTCTTGCTTTATTGTAAGTAGAAGCTAAATAAGGGAGTACCATAGGTTAAAGTGAAAGCCAAAAGCTGGTTGCTATGTGACTGGTGTTCCTTTGTTTGTGTGGACAGGAGTTGACAAATTCCTGTATGAGAAAAATGTAAGTTTTTCAAAGCTGAAACCAATAAAAAGGAATATCTCAAAAATGATCAACTCCACGAAAAAAATGTATATAACATAAATTGTATGTTTTAAAATGGTCTACATTTTTGTGTGGTAAGTTGTTGTCCATCTCTTACAGTTTAGTAGTTATGCAAAATGTCATAAAATTCATCAAATATTAAGTAGTCTTTAAAGACTATTCCCAGAAAATTCAAGATGTACATTTTATCTGTGAGGTAAATATCTTTAATATACGATATTTTAATCAAAATCATTGGAGCCATTTTTGAGAGAGTCAAAACTTTCGAAAAAAGTTCCATGCAAAGGGTAGTTAGGCGTAGGGGTGATTTTCATGTCGCATCCTTAGACGATACCAAACTTAAATACTAAGTTTGGTATTCAACGGTCTTTTCGTTTTTGAGCTATACTGTCCACAGACACAGACACGCATACACATGAGACCTTTTTCCAAAAATGCTTTTTTGGGATTCAGGGGGGGCCCAAAACATGTATTTCCGGTGAAATCTCGGTATCGAATTTTTGGGTGGAATGCAATACCTTCTCTATACATTATATACATAGTACGTATAGAGAAAGTAATAAGCTCTAATTGGATGGAGAAAACGTACAAGTGCAGTGAGAAGTTTTGATTAAATGCATTTTTGGAAAAAGGTCCGTGTGTGTGCATGCGTGTGTGTATATGTGTCTGTAGACAGCATAGCTTAAAAACAAAAATACGTTAAATACCAAACTTTGTACTTGTGTTTCCATCTTCCAAGAATGCGACACGAAGATTTTCAAGAAAATCCCGCCCTCACCAAACTACCCTTCACATGGAACTTTTTTCGAAAGTTTTGGCTCTCTCAAAAATGGCTCAAACGAGTTTGATTAAAATATCATATTTTAAACATATTTACCTGATAAATAAAACGTATATCTTGAATTTTCTGGGAATAGTCCCTAAAGACTGTTTAATACTTGATGAACTTTACGTTTGCTTAACTGCTAAACCGTAAGGGATGGACAAAAACTTATCGCACAAAAAATGTAGAGCACGTTAAAATACACAATTTAAGTTGTTTACGTTTCGCTCTTGGAGTTGAACTTTTTGAGATATCCCTTGTTTTTGTTTTCAGCTTTGAAAAACTTATACCGTTCTCATACAGGAATTTGTCAACTCCTGTCTATACAAACAAAGGAACTTCAGTCACATAGCAACCAGCTTTTGACTATCACTTTAAGCTGTGGTGCTCCTTTATTTCACTTCTACTTACAAGGTAGCAAACAATAAGATTATTTCTGCTAATTTTTTCTCGATTATAATGAAGTAAATAGAAGAATAAGCTTAATAACAATAATTTATTGCAGAGATGTATAGAAATGCATGTGAATGGAACACATCAGTTTCTCTGGTTACCATAGGAAAAAACCCTCTAAAGTGTTCGATTCTTAATTCGATCAGCTTTTTCAAACTCTACGGAAAAGTTTATGAACAAAAACCATAACTAGAGGTCAAGTGTTTCTTCCACGCTGTGTGTAGGATAAGCGCTGGAAAGGTCGAATCAGACTGAAGAAAGCAAAGCCATAGCCGGGATTTGAATCACGTCCTGTTACTCTTACCACTAAGCTGCCATAGCAAAATACGGACATGACATTAAATTTCTCAACTGACTTTCTCTACATATTCTGCAACTAATTATTCTTCATGCTAATCGAGATAAACATTAGCAGAAATGGGTATTATTTAGTACCTTCTAAGTAGAAGGGAAATAAGAGTACACGAAGCTAGAACGATAGTCAAATCTTTTAAAATTTGTAGCTCTGTAATGCAATAGAAATTTCCTTCTGTTTCCATGATCACGAAATGAATAGCGATTCCGGTTTGAGAAAAATCTGAGTAAACATTTTAAAACCAATAACAAGGAATATCTCGGAAATGGTTATGTCTATAAAAAAAATGTATATGATTAACATGATGTGTTTTAACGAGATCCACATATTTTTGGAGTAAAATTTAGTCTAGGTATCTCTTACAGTTTACCAGTTATACAGAAGTCATTCACAATGAGGACAACTTTAGAGACTATTCCCAGAGAATTCAAGTAGTAATTGGCTAGTAAATATCTTTAATATACATCAAGTTTGGTGTTTAATAGATTTTTCTTTTTTGGTTTATGCTTTGCACACACACGCATACACATAAACAGAGACTATTTTGTAAAACTGATTTTATTAGGGGTCCTCAAAATATGCATTTCCGTGAAATCTCGGAATCGAATTCTTGGTGCAATACAGTGCCTTTTTTACCCACTATGTATAAACTAGCACTTTATAGACGAAGTTAAAATTTGGGTTAAACTTTAGCGTTTTGTTCTCGGACTTAACAAACAACCTTCGTAACGTTTGTTTCTGAAACCCTAAAATGACCACACAACAGAATCAATATAAGGCCTAAAATACGTACATTCTGAAACAGACTACCGGTGATTTCCTAGGAAACACATGATTATAAATTTTCAGAATCTATGCTTAGTCGCAACCGCATTTGTTAGTGACGGAGTCTCCATCTGGCTTTTTGACGATACAGGTTCATTGATTGAAAACAGGTATTTGTAAGTAAAACATTTGATAGTACTAGGCTACACCAAATTTGCTGGCTGGTCATAAAAAACTAAACTGTATGTGAAAATGTATGTTTCAGGAAGCAGGTTCTTCATTTGTCATCGGGAATAGAGGACATCGGTCCCATCAAATGGGATCTGGCGCTCTGTTTGCTGTTCTCGTGGGTTGTCGTCGTCTTATGTCTAGTGAAGGGCATCAAGACATCGGGCAAGGTAACAACATAACCTCAATATTTTAAACACAAACTTACACACACTGGAGCTTTGCTGTACAGTTACTTCCTTGTGGTGGAGTGGAAGAAAACATTTTAATTTCTATATTTTTGTATACATTTTCCTCAACAGTTTACTGTGATTGGAATTCTGATATATTAGTAGTAATACCAAATTTAATTCAAATTTGACAAATATTTTGCAATTATTTCGTATATTTTATAATGCATAATCAAAATGTCGCTTAGGCCTCATAAAGAGACAATTGTTTGGAATTTTTTTGCACTGGAGCTTTAAACCACATTAGCTTTACTTGTACTTCAGTATTTTTAAATACTAAATTGTGACTAAATGTTATAAAAGTTAGAAGTATTAACCTCTAAAATTGATCATTTCGTCATAAAAATAAATGAATATTGGTGTCAAGATAATTATTTTGTCCCCTGTAATATTACAATAGATACTGTTGCACATTCTGGAAAATGTTGGTCGTATTTAAGCAAAAACTGAGATACTTGGAACATTTTGAAGGTCTGAAAATGTAGTTTTGAGAAAAATGGTGGTTTATAAAATATGCTAGGAAAAAGGTGTATCATACAAGTTTTAAATTGCTGCAATATAAAAAAATCTGATGTCTTCCATTCACATGACTTTCTCTACATCTCTGCAACAAATTATTGTTAAAAAGCTTATGCTTCTATTTACTTCATGCTAATTGAGAGAAAATTAGCAAAACTAGTCTTATTACTTGATTCCTTTAAATAGAAGCGAAATAAGGGAGCACCATAGGTTAAAGTGATAGTTAAAAACTGGTTGCTATGTGACTGATGTTCCTTTGTTTGTATGGACAGGAGTTGACATATTCCTGTATGAGAAAAGTATGTTTTTCAAAGCTGAAACCAAAAAAAAAAAACGAATATCTCAAAAACGATCAACTCCGCGAAAAAAAATGTGCACAACATAAATTGTGTGTTTTAATGTGCTCTACATTTTTTGTGTGGTAAGTTTTTGTCCATATCTTACGGTTTAGCAGTTATGCAAAGTTCCGTAAAATTCATCCAGAATAAAGTAGTCTTCAGAGGCTATTCCCAGAAAATTCAAAATATACATTTTATTTGGCAGGTAAATATCTTTAAGATACGATATTTTAATCAAAATCGTTAGAGCCATTTTTGAGAAAATCAAAATTTTTGAAATTTTTTCCATGTAAAGGGTAGTTTGGGATGGGGAGATTTTTCTCAAAATCTTCGTGTCGCATCCCTGGAAGATACTAAACTTAAATACCAAGTTTGGTATTTTACTGACTTTTCGTTGAGTTATCGTTTTCACGGACACACGGACACACTGGCACACATACACACGGACCTTTTTGTGAAAATTCTTTTTTCGGATATAAGGGACCCTAAAATATATCTATTACTGGTGAAATCTCGGTATCAAACTTTTTGGTGGAGTGTAATACCTTCTCTATACAGTATGCACATAGTACGTGTAGAGAAAGTAAAAAATGTTAGATTGTAGTCAAAATTTCATGCCTAAGTCCATTAACTATACCAGGTGGCACAACTTACTCGTTATGGCAGCACCGTGGCCGAGTGATTAGGGCATTCGCCTCTCACCCAAGCGACCGTATGTAGGATTTGTGGTGGACAAAGCGGTACAGTTGTCGGTTTTCTCCGTTTTCCCCCGCCATCACATTTCACCGGTGCTCCATGTTCAATCCATGTATCATCAGCGTCATTACTTGCGGCGCCATATGTAGTAAAAGCGGGGGTTAAACACCACACAAAAATACTGACCCGTATTTGGCGTGTGCAGATATCCCTTGATTAAAAGAGTTGCAGAGCTCAACGGGACGAATTCAAGTGAAAACCTGCCAGTATAGTACTGGCGGGAGTGACCTTCGCTCACACGTCTTGCTATCAGCTCTTTGCGAGAGATAAAACGAAGATTGTTCTCACTCATTTCTCCACTGGCGGGTTCCACCTTGAAATAGCCCCGTCGAGTTGTGCAACTCTTTTAACGCACCAAGAGATATCCACACACCAAAAAGGGGACAGTTGGGCCACCTGAGAGGTTCTTCTTTTCCGAGATTCCTCTTGCATATCACCAAGTACGCAAAAGCTTTGATGGAGTATTCCAGACTTGGCAGCTGAATTCGTCTGCTAAAGCTTATTTTGCATACTTGATACATAAGCGATTTCATCTTGTTCGGTTGATTTTCCTCACGCCTCGTGTTTGTGACATTAAGACAAAACACACTCGTGATGTAACTATTGGTATTTGTATCTATGACTGATATTATTTGTTGCAGGTGGTGTATTTCGCAGCCACGTTTCCATATGTCATATTGTTCGTGCTCTTGATAACAGGACTACTTCAGGAAGGTTCTCTTACCGGAGTTCTCTACTTCATCACTCCAACCTGGGAAAAGTTGTTGGACATTCAGGTAATCAGAAAGCCGCCATAATTTACTGGTGGGGTAACAACTGTTCATCCAATTATCAAGAGGCAGGTCCTTCTGTCCATTCACCCCTATTTTTGCACTTTTTTCCGTCTGTGAATATTCAACACGCAAGCTGTTTCCAAAATGTAGACAGAAATAAAAACCAAGAGAATCCAGCTAACATGGGTCAGAAACATAACCTGCTCCACTAAATAAAATAACTACATTTCAGGGTGAAAATCTGATGGTTACACTCACATGACTTTCTATAGCTTTTCTACCAACTTGTTACATAAGATTATTCTTCTTTCGGTCAACTTGGTAATCGAGATCATCGTTAACAGAATGTTCTTATTACTTAGTTCCTTACCTATACGTAGGAAGAAAATAAGCGAATACACTAGGCTAAATCAATTGTCAAATGTTTTAAAAGCAGTCGTTATGCGATTGTTCATTGCAAGTCGCTTCTTTGCTTGGCCAGGAGTAGAACAAAAGAAAAACGGACACTTCCTGTCTGAGAAAAATATCTTCACAACTGAAACCAATAACATGGAATATCTCGGAAACGGTTACCTCCACAAGAAACATGTAAAGGACATAAATTGTGTTTTTGGACGTCATCTACCTTTTCTGTGATGTAAGTTTTTGTCTATCTCTTATGGTTTAACAGTTAAGCAAAATTCGGCAAAATTCATCCAGAATAAAGAGGTCTTCGGAGGCTATTCCCACAAAATTCAAGATATGCATCTTATTTGGTATGTAAATATCTTTAATATACGGGATTTTAATAAAATCGTTAGAAACATTTTTTAGTAAATCAAAATTTTCGAAAATTCTTCCATATAAAGGGTAGTTGGGGCTGGGGAGATTTTCTTGAAAATCTTCGTGTCGCATCCTTAAAATATACCAAACTTAAAAACCAAGTTTGGTATTTAACGGTCTTTTCATTTTTGAGCTATACTGTCCACAGACACACACACGCACAAACACAGACATCACACACGGACCTTTTTCTGAAAATGCTTTTTTTTTTTATTCAGGGGGTCCTAAAACATGTATTTCCGGTGAAATCTTGGTATCGAATTTTTGGGTGGAATACAATACTTCCTCTGCCGCCTGGGTAGTGTGGTGGTAGAGTGTCTGCCTCACATTCAAAAGGTCGTGAGTTCGAATCTTGCTAAGGGTGAGTTACCCTGATAAGGTTTTTTTCGGGGTTTTCCCTTTTCCTGAGAAGACGAATGTCGAGTAGTTTTAAGCTAGCCCGCCTGGGTAGTGTGCCTGCTCCACATTCAAAAGGTCGTGAGTTCGAATCTCGCTTAGGGTGATTTGCCCGGATAAGGTATTTTTTCGGGGTTTTCCCTTATCCTGAGAAGACGAATGTCGAGTAACTTTAAGCTCCATGGACCCTAGATCATTTGAGCAACCATTCACTAATTTCATTCATCGTCCGATATGACCAACCAGGTTAAAGGACGTTAGCTAAAAAAAAAAAAAAGAAAAAGCCTTAAGCTTCATGGACCCCGAGATCATTTGAGCATAATTCCATCAATATCATTCATCGTCCGGTATGACAAACTAGGTTAAAGGACGTTAAGCTACAAAAAAAAAAAAAAAAAAAAAAAAAAAAAAAAAAAAAAAAACTTCCTCTATACACTAAGTGCATTACGTATAGAAAAAATAATAATGAAGAATATGCTGGTATTTAAAATGTTTGATGCTATCCAGATCAATAACGACTAAAATTTTATTCTAAAATTTTCCTCTCAAATGCTAAATTTGATGTGCCTGAACATTTTTTAAAAAATCTAGTATATTATATTCACATGACTTTTTATACCTATTCTGCAACAAAATATCCTTACAAAAGTTAATTTATCCATTTGATTTATTCTGATCAAGGTAAATATAACAGAAAGGGTTTATTACATATTCTGGAATATATTAAGCTAAAAAGATAGTGAAATCTTTTAAGAGCTGGATGTTCTGTGATAGCCTTGAATTTCTGCATGATGAGCGTGAAAACCAAGGAAAAAAAAAATAAAATGAATTACGCATGACGACTTCTCATGTGAAAAGTAATGGGAAATGTAAGCAAAATGAAAAGGAATATCTCGGAAATGGATTTGTGAGGAATGCAATACGTTCTCTACATCCTATGTACATTGTACGTGATATTGAAAGTGAAAAAATTCATTTTTACTTTTATTTAAATTATTTTTAATTGTGAAGGGGGTCAGTATTTTATTACTGTATTATAATTGCATCTTATTTGCAAGTGTTCTAAATGTTTACTTTTACCAGGTTAATCGCCAACGTCCTCCCCTCCAAATAAATTCAGAGATTGGCATTCGGGAGTTAATGGGTTCTATTCCCGTGGCCGACCTCTCTGACTCATCGGCTTTTTGGGGGCCTTCCCGGGTCACTAGGAAAATGCTGGGATGGTTTCTTCATTCCCCGCATTTCCTGTCCATTCATTTAATCTCTATTTCATCCAGCGGGTCTCTTTGAGGGCTGTAAGTGTCGGCGAGGACTGCAGTGGTGACGCCCTTCCATGGTGATGTCTTCACCCTGGAAATACAGCTGTCGGCGGCGGGATGTTGTTGGAAGTCGTCTGTAGACCCAGGGGGTTCAGTCAGACTGAGACGTGGGCTCCTAGCGCTCCCCGCGTCGAGATGAAGAACTGCTTGGAATATGTTATAGACCCTCCACGGTGGCTCTTCCCCTGCCGTCCGGTTTCGGCCGCCCATTGACATTAATCTCATCTCATCGTAGTGTAGAATTCCCTCCGACATCACACACACATTAGTTTAAAAGTGCTATATGCTATGTTTTTTCAAAGGATGCTAAGAATATTTTGTCCCACAGAAAGTTGGAGCAAGTAATTTTGATTTCACAGCCTTCCTCATTAGTCATAATAATATTTTTTCAGGTTTGGCAAGCAGCTGCGGGGCAGATGTTTTTCTCCCTGAGTGTGTCCATGGGTGGCCTCATTATGTACAGCAGCTACAATGACTTTCGCAACAATGTTTACAGGTAGGCTTACAGTCATGCAAATTAAACAGTTGAGAGCGAAAATAACAGCCCTATCCCACCAATGCTAAATGTCCTTAGAAATGTTTAAGATATGATGAATTGTTCATAGGCTGGAATCAACTTGATACTGTAGAATATCTCCAACACTAAGCGTTGTAGAAAGACATTTCTTGAATAAAAATTGCTTAATATAATGGGGGGAATAAACGCCATTGTTGTTTTAATTGGAAAAAGTTAGAATGGTAATTTGAGGGTCAGGGTACTTTTTTTTTAAATGGGAACCCACATTTTTATTTTGTTTCCTTATTCTTCATCAAAAAATAAATAACTTTTGTCTGAACCATTTTGTTGTTCCATTCACATGACTTTCTCTACATCTCTGCAACAAAATATTGTTAAAAAGCTTATGCTTCTATTTGCTTCATGCTAATCGAGAAAGAATTAGCAGAAGTAGTCCTATTACTTGCTTCCTTGTAAGTAGAAACGAAATAGGGGAGTACCACTGGTTAAAATGATAGTCAAAAGCTGGTTCCTATGTGACTGAAGCTGTGTGAGAAAAGTACCTATATTTTTAAAGGCGAAATCAAAAACCAGGAATAACTCAAAAACGATCAACTCCACGAGAAAAATGCTTATAATATAAATTGTGTTTTTAACGTGCTCAACATTTTAGTGTGATAAGTTTATGTCCATCTCTTACGGTTTAGCAGTTATGCAAAATTCCGTAAAATTCATCCAGATTAAAGTAGTCTTCAGAGATCATTCCCAGAAAATTCAAGATATACATTTTATTTGTCAGGTAAATAGCTTTAATATACGACATTTTAATCAAAATTATTAGAGCCATTTTTGAAAAAATCAAAGTTTTCGAAAAAATTTCCATGTAAAGGGTAGTTTGGGGTGAGGGGAGTTTTCTCAAAACCTTCGTGTCGCATCCCTGGAAGATACTAAGCTTAAATACCAGATTTGGTATTTTACAGACTTTTCGTTTTTGAGTTATCGTGTTCACACACACAGATCTTTTTCTGAAATGCTTTTTACTTTCTCCATACGCACTATGTACATAATGTATAGAGAAAGTATTGCACTCAACCAAAAATTCGATACCGACATTTCACCGGAAATATATGTCTTAGGGTCCCCAATATCCAAAAAAAGCATTTTCACAAAAAGGTCCGAGTGTGTGAGTGTGTGTGTGTGTGTGTGTGTGTGTGTGTCCGTGTGTCTGTGAACACGATAACTCAAAAACGAAAAGTAGCTAAAATACGAAACTTGGTATTTAAGTTTAGTATCTTCCAGGGATGCGACACGAAGATTTTGAGAAAAATCCCCCCAATTCCTTTATACGGAATTTTTTTCGAAAATTTTGATTTTCTCAAAAATGGCTCTAACGATTTTTATTAAAATTTCGTATATTAAACATATTTACCTGAAAAATAAAATGTATATCTTGAATTTTCTGGGAATAGCCTCTGAAGAGTAGTTTATTCTGGATGAATTTTACTAAATTTTGAATAACTGCTAAACCGTAAGAGATGGACAAAAACTTACTACACAAACAATATAGAGCACATTAAAACACACAATTTATGTTATATACATTTTTTTCGTGGAGTTCGTCGTTTTTGTGACATTCCTTATTTTTGGTTTCTGCTATGAAAAACGTATACTTTTCTCATACAGGAACTTGTCAACTCCTATCCATATAGACAAAGGAACTTCATTGACATAGCAACCAGCTTTTGACTATCACTTTAACATACAGTTGTCCCTTATTTCGCTTCTACTGACAAGGAAGCGAGTAATAAGACTATTTCTTTTTTTTTTTTTTTTTTTTTTTTTTGTTTCTGATTAGCATAAAGTAAATATAAGTATAAGTTTTTTAAGAATTATTTGTTGCAGGGATATGGAGAAAGTCATGTGAATTGTACACATCAGATTTTTTTGATACAGGAGACCCTAAAACATTTATTTCCGGTGAAATCTCGGTATCGAATTTTTGGGTGGAGTGCAATACCATCCCTATACACTGCGTACATAGTACATATAGAGAAAGTAAAGGTGTAGTTTGATTAGTATATGTATAATTTTGATGAGCAACGCAGAGAATATAATAAGAATGTACTGTTTACAGAGATGCCTTAGTGGTGAGTGTGCTGGATACAGTCACCTCTATCATTTCGGGCATGGTGACGTTCTCCATTCTGGGCGCCATGGCTCACGACCTGCAGGTTCCAATAGAACAGGTGGTAAAGGAAGGACCAGGACTAGCATTTGTTGCCTACCCTGAAGCACTTCTGCGATTGCCTATGCCTCAGCTCTGGTCCGTGCTCTTCTTCCTCATGCTGTTTGTCCTTGGACTCGACAGTGAAGTGAGTACCACAATATAGCTTTCACTATGTATCATACAACACACGAACTATAATTTAGTCTTGAGAGCAAGTTCGCGCAGGCGATAAAGCTCATACAGCATTTAGAAAAGGTACAAACCACACGCTGCTTCATTGTAAGAGGTTATGAACGCAAACTTTCAACACACACAGGAAGGTATTACGTTAAATGTTTATTAAATACCAAATGGATGCAACAGTTAACATTAGTGAAGCCATCCACTGCTGCCTTAACAAGGTGCAAAGTCCGTTCCGCATTTGTACCGTACGAAAACGTTCAATACTGGACAAACTTTCTTAAGCAAGAGAAGGCGGTGCTTGTAATCAAAAGCTGCCCGACTGCCTCCGTGATCGAGCGGTCTGCGAGCTGACTTCTCCCCCGGAGGTCCCGCGTTCGATTCCAGGCGGGGGCGGGGAGTTTTTCTTTAGCCAGAATTATTCCCTATCCCTTACAGAGTCTGAAAGTATATAAGTGAGAGTGAATGTGTGTGTGTTTGAGGAAAATAAAACAATTTAAATCCAACGTAAAGAAGCTGCAGACAAGTTGTTTCTAATGCAGATCCCCCGATATGACCTTATATGTTAAAGGGGGCTATATAAGTGAAACAACTTAAAAAATTAAATAAAAAAAATAAAAAAAAAGCTGCCCCTATCATATTCAGTATTGCTTGCAGATAAAATTATCAGGAAGTATCAATCGGAAACAATAGCACGAAATGGCGAGTTTTAGGATTCTAAATAAAAGTAAAACTAATAACACAACTTCTGATGTGTTACACTCACATGACCTTCTCTAGCTGATCCTCAAACTTCTTACAAAAGATTATTCTTCTTTCTACACCATGCTAATCGAAATAAACATTAGCAGAATGTTCTTATTACTTAGTTCCTTATAAAAAGAAGGAATGTACCAGGCTAAACTGATAGTCAAATGTTTTAAAAGCTATCATTATGCGATTGTGATTTCAAATCGCTTCTTTGCTTGGCAAAAACGAAAGTTTCATGTCTGAGAAAAGTATAAGTACTTCACAATTGAAACCAGTAAAAAGTGTTAACTTGGAAGCGGCTACTTCCACAACAAAAACGTAAACATAAATTGTGTGTTTTGATGAGATCTACATTTTATGCATTAAGGTTTTGTCTACCTCTTACGGGTTAGCAGTTGAATGCGACACGAAGATTTTGAGAAAAATCCTTCCACCCCAAACTACCCTATATATGGAAAAAATTTCGAAAGTTGTGATTTTCTCAAAAACGGCTCTAAGGATTTTGATTAAAATGTCGTATATTAAGGATATTTACATGACAAATAAAATGTGTATGTTGAATTTTCTGGGTATAGCCTCTGAAGACTACTTTATTTTGGGTGAATTTTGCTGAATTTTGTGTAATAATTGTGTTAAGTTAGGTTAGGTTAGGTTACATAAACTTACTCCACAAAAAATGTATATCTCGCAATTTATGTCATATACATTTGTTTTTTTTTTGTTTTTTTTTTATTTAGTGTCTAATAAAGGCAACTCTTTGAGCGAGAGTGCTGCTTTTTTTTTTTATTTATTCTTTTTTATTTAGTTTGTAATGGCATGGTACCCCCTTTGGGAATTAGGAACTTTATTTATTTCAGGAGAAGCAGGAGCTCTACATCACAACAGGCCAGCATAAAGAGGAATAATGCATGTTATTGCATCCAAGATCATCCCGGATCGATATAGAATCAATTAGGTGCTCATATCCTGTATATCCAGGGTTTAAAGGGGTTGATTCTGTTGTCTCGAATCATCCGCCACCTCTCTGCATACAAAAAACTTCGTAAAGCTGGAACCACACAGTCAGCTGGCGTGTCCAAGGTACTAAGCCAAGCATAGGTACCCATTACTGTCAAAATAAGAGCTCTCCACAATGCAGGACGCGTCCAGGGAAAATTCAGGTGCAAAATATCCGTTGCTGAAGGCTGCCAGGTGTCACCAGTCCAACCCCGACATCGGCTCAAGAGCCATGTCCATATCAGTCCTTTACCTGAGCATTCCAAGAGTCGATGTGCGAGCGAATCTGGAGCTTGGCACATTGGACAAGCGGGAAGAATTGCCAGATGATGTCTGTGTAATTTATCTGCAGTTGGTAGGATTTCATTGACAATCTCATATGCCACCGAGACCCATTCCGTGTTGATTTCCGGTACAGCAAAGCCACGCCAAATTTGCTTCCAGGGCAATTGTGGATACTTAACTTGTATATGTGGAGTAGTAGGTTCCCTCCGTTGAAAAAAGGTATAGACTTCCTTAGCCGCCCGAAAACGGCCATTAGCCACTTCTGCTGAAGGTAGTGTGCTCAAGTCACGTAGGAGATCACGTAACATTTTAGGAATCTTATGGAGTTCTCTCCGTTCCCAAAACAACTGATAATGCCGTTGTACTTGCACCTCTACACTATCACCCTGTCCATCCAGTGCTTGCAGAATCATTTTTAAGGAAAGTGCTTTACATTGCATCGCCACATCCAATAACCCCCAGCCACCCTGGCCTTTTGGAAGACGTAACTGAGTACGGGAAATGCGATATAATGTTCCTGTCCATATGAAGTATCCTATTATTTGCTCAATTCTTTGGCTGTGCCGTTTTGTTGGAGGCAGCACGTGTGCTAAGTACCATATACGACTCAACGCAAAGGCATTACAAAACCACACACGTTGTATCAAGTTCAGCATCCTCGACTTTTGACCGTATAGTACACCACGTAAAGCATTAATGCATGACGTCCAATTATAGTCTCACAGGTCTTCGTCGTTTCCGCTGAAGTATATCCCAAGAATTTTTGTGCGTTGCACAGTGGGTATTCCTAACACCGTGGTATCCGGAGGATGCGGTCCAATGGGAAGACTTTCAGATTTCCTCAAATTAAACGTCATCCCCGCACATTGGGCATATTTCTGTAAACATCTTCGTAGATACGTGACATCCTGCTCGTCGGTAACCATCACCGTAAGATCATCGGCATATGCCCTAACGGCTAGTTTCTTCCCATAGACCTCCAGACCCGTTATCGTAGATTGCAGCTGTCGGAGCAAAGGATCGATGTACACAGCAAATAACAACATTGATAGGGGACAACCTTGGCGGACGGATCTGTTGACCGGTATGGCGGCAGTCAGAAACCCATTGCATTGAATCCTTGATAACGCAGTGCCATATAGTGCCCGAAGGAGGTGATACAACTTGTTCGGCACTTGCAATGACTCCAAACGTGCCCAAAGACCCTCGTGAACCACATTATCAAATGCTTTTTCAAGGTCCAGGTTTACCAGCGTAGCAGAGCGGGTTTCTTGGCGACAATGAAGAATACAGTCTCGCAAAGCTGCCACGGTATGGTGCATAGCCGCACCTCCGCGCACCACAGCCTGCTGCTCACTAAGCAAGGGTACTAGCCATACTTGCAGCCTACGGGCGATTATTTTTGCAAACAGCTTATAGTCACAATTGAGTAAGGTGATGGGCCGATAATCTGCGGGCCGGCTGGGCG
The DNA here is from genome assembly GCA_030762935.1 of Hymenopus coronatus. NCBI lineage: Eukaryota > Metazoa > Arthropoda > Insecta > Mantodea > Hymenopodidae > Hymenopus > Hymenopus coronatus. The sequence continues at coordinate 17,596,018 of CM060895.1, forward strand.
TGGCGGTCTTTGGGAGTTGTAGAACCACCCCATCTCCAAATGTAGACGGCGGGTTTTCATCCCTCCAGATTTCTTGAAACACTAGAAGAAGTTCTTTCTTAATAAACCGCCAACAATGTTTATAGAACTCGTACGGCAGCCCATCTGGTCCGGGCGCTGTATGAGGTTTGGCTGTCTGAATCGCAGTGAGCAACTCCGTCTCCTTCAGCATGGGAGTAGGCGACCGTTCTAAGCCTCCCTGCACAACTGGCACATATTTGGACATATACGACTGGATTGAATCCACCATATCCACCGGCCTGGCAAAGCGCTGGGTGTAATAAGAATGCAACACACGAAGAATCCCTGTCGTGGTCGTAACCTCTTGACCATCATCTATCAATTTGGTAACAAACGCTCTGCGACCTTGCCTACGCTCCTTCGCCAGGAAGAAGAAACTCATTTTTTCACCATAAACCATTTCTGCTGTATGTATTCTGGCTAAGGTTCCCTGGAGCTCTTGCGTTTTACGGTGCTGGATATGAGCCTTGACTTCCCGGAGCTGACAGTGTACGTCCTCTCCATGTTGTTGGCGCAGGTGTAAATCTTGTAGCACTGCAAGATAAAAATCCAAAGTTTCTTTCCGAGCTGACGCTCTACGACACGCTGCGGCTTTAAAAAAGGAGCGTATCGCTGGCTTCGCCTTATAGACCCACCATGTTGCCTTATTGGGAGAGCGCTGAAAAGACTTCTGCAGTTTGGACCAACATTCTTGGAATTCTATCAGGACCTCGGCATCTGTAAGTAAGGAGCAATTAAGCTTCCAGAACCCTGGACCACTACGACGTATCTCCGCACGACCTACAACGGCATGTAGCAGTGCATTGTGATCACTAAAAGCTGCTGACACTATCTCTGTGCGATGTATCCGGGATTTCATCTCCGGTAGAACATACATCCGGTCCAGTCGAGAGGCCGACTGGCCCCGTACGAAGGTGTACATCACATCATTACCATGCTTGAATTCCCAGCTATCCACCAATTGAAACTGGTCCACTAACTGCTGCAATGCTATACCACCATTAAAGGCCCCTCTTTGGTCCTTGGCTGCTAGCGTACAGTTAAAATCCCCAACCAATAAGAATGGGGAACTCCGAGGAATATGAGTTAAAAGCTCCTGGCGAAAAAAATCCTCGCGTTGTTTCCTCTTGTTGCTTCCCGCCGGGGCATAGATATTCACGAAGGTAACACCATCATACTCCGCGGAGAGGATTCTACCTGAAGGATGATAGGCAAAGCCGTGTAAGGGCAATCCCTGGCGGTATACAATAGCCGTCCCAGTACCACCCGGGCCTAAATTAGTCTCATAGTCATATCCATATAAAAAGTCCATATTATAAACATTCACCTCTTGAAGAAAGCAAACATCAACATCATTACTACTCAAAAAATCCCGAAGCAGCTGTTGCTTAACTGGTTGACGCAACCCATTCACATTAAGTGACGCCCAAATTTGAAGTCCAACTGGCATGCAGGGCAAAGAAAAGTACTTACAATCTCAGGACCAATGGCGTGATACCAAACAGGAATTAGGACACGTGTCAGTTCAATCAGGGGAGTACAACCATTAATTGTCCGCACCTTCGTGAGGATCGTCCTTAGTATGCTTGTAGCAACGCCGTAGGTCCTCATCGGCGTCGTTGGCATCTTCAGCCGGCCTCTTGCCGGAATCACTGGCCTTGACTACACGACCGTCAGGAAGATCGTGAAGAAATCGTTGCACACCCGCGCCACCAGCTGGCGAAGACGATAACAAACAGGCATCAATACGGCGGTCTAGCGGTTGGAACTGGAGGCGAGGGTCGCGAGCAGATACAGAAACTCTGGACGGCGCACCCAAGTTGCGGGTCACGTCTTCAGACGCTTCAGGTACGTCGCTATCATTCGCCCTGCGATCAGTATCCTGTTGTACTGTGTCCTGTGCATGCTGGACATCAACAAACTCCGGCGTCTCCGGCATCACCATGCTGTCCCCCTCTATAGGTAACTCCTCTCCCTCATCCAACTGTCGTTGTACAGGCATTACCTCCACTTGGGTCTCCATTGATGACCCGGGCGTGTGCATAACACCCTGCTGGTCATCCGCCAGTAAGTTAGCCGGAGCACCCACTGCCTCGCTGAAGGTTGCCGGACGATTTCTTGGTTGCAGAGACAACCGAGTAGCTCTAAAGGGACAATCCGCTCTTAAATGCGTCGTCTCACGGCACAAATGACAGGCTTGCTGCTGTCCGGTATAGGCAATAGATATCACATAAGTATCAATAACCAAGGTAGAAGGTATATTGCACTTAATACCCATTTTCACGGTACACACGCCATTGTTAGCCGGAAGCAGATAATGAGAGTGCCATTTCTCACGTCGTATATCAAATACCTTACCGTATTTAGACAATTCTTGTGACAAAACTGCGCTGGGCACCTCCGGTGGGAGGTTGAAAACCCGCACATTAACAATTTGCTGGTCACCTGGCGTGATTTTCACTTTGGAGATTTCCCCAGATTCATATGTAAATTTTTGTTCTTCGGTGTAACGTGATATAAGTTTATCATATAATAACGTGGAAACTAACTTGACATAAATAGCACGTTCACGACTATTGAGCTGAAGCGTGTCCACTTGATCCGGTTTTAAAGCCAGAAAATTTACCAACCATTGATGTATTTCTAGTGCAGACGGTCTAGTTGCTGCGTTGTCAAACTGAATTTTAATAGTATTTACCCGCTTATACACGGCCATTTTAATGCTTTACCACCTTCTCGCAAGAAGAATGAAGGTGCCCAATTAAGTAGAACGCCTGCCCGCTTTCACAACCGGCAGAGACGCCGCAACAAACAAACAACTCACCGCAGTGAAGACTGGTTCCGCTCGCTATACACAAACAACCTCACGGTACGCCGTCCAGCGAGCGACTGTGTTTTTTGGTGGAGTTGATCATTTTTTAAATATTCCTTGTTATTGGTCTGTTTTAAAATACTTAAGCTTTTCACAGAATTTTGTCAGCTCCTGGCAATTGCAAAGAAACAGAGTTCATCACATGGCAACCACATTTTAAATCATTGACAATCGCCTTAGCCGAGTTAATTCCCTTATTTCCCTCCTACTTACAAGAAAGTAAGTAATAATACAATTCTGCTAATGTTTATCTTGATTAGCATGAAGTAAACAAACGAATAAGATTTTTAACAGTAATGTGTTACCGAGATGTAGAGGAAGTCATGTGAATGGAACACATAAGATTTTTTTACTTAGTCATGTTTTTGTGTTAAAAAATGTGTGATTTAAAAATGTGTATCCTAATTTTAAAACATAGAAGTCGAAAATGTTATTGAATATTCTAAAAGTTTTGGTTGAATATACTAAGTGTGTATAATTTATTTTTATTATTTGCTTCCTGTGCAGAATAAAAACTATTTTATGCACTCATGTTCTCTTGCGTCATGTGTTTTATCTGTTATTTCATGAACAATGAAATATGTAAATAATCCAATACACGATATATAAGACTAGTTTCTGGAATATTCGTTATATTTTCAGTCTATATATACAAAAATCGTAAATATATTTTTTTTCAGCAAAATACTAAAAAAGAAACAAACAAAAAACAGGTTTTGTTGGGAGCAGGCTTTAAAAAACGGCGTAGTTTATTAAAGTTAAAAACTTCATCGGGCCACAATTCTTCCTAAATACGTAAAACAGGTTAACACAGGTAATTGATTTTTGTGAAAAAAAAAACCTTATTCTTAAATAAAATCCTACATATTTTCGACTGTTAGAAAATTTAGGGTATTATTTATAGTATTGTTATTATGTTTATTCTATCACCATGCCCAATAACATAGAATTATACTAAATGGTTTATAAAACCTTATTTACCTAGTGAGGTTTACTTTTGTCTCTGTTGTATTAGCCATTTACTTATTATTCCTCTGAGTGTTATTGTATCGCTCATTTTCACTTTTCGCTATCACTTTTACCGACTCAATTTCTATTTATTTGTAGTATATTACTGATTATATTAGATGACTCAAAAACAGATGAAAGCTAATCTTACTTACCCTGTATCCCTAATTTTGTTAAGCTCCTTCCTGATGAACAATTCCTGGGCCTGCTCATTTTGCAAAGAACGGCCCATGTGAGTGAAACTCCTCATTTGTCCACATATCTGCTGAAAGAAAAAGGAACATTTCATTTAAAATTGATGAAATAATGAGCAAAATATGGGATGTACAAAGCCTCACCAACTGAAAACCTATCAGAAGCTATAGGACACCATTTTAGGAACATTTTCTCACATGACCTTAAGGAACTTCAAACTTAGAGCTCTGGTTAAGGCCTGCTTTCCTCCAATCTGAAAACTGAACTCAACTGAAAACTGAATTTAATATGTTTTAGTTTGGATCACGTGATCACGAACTGTACCATTGTTTATTATGGAAGTGCTTTCCTCCGGCCGAGGACTTAACGAAACTGACAACTTAATCACTCCTTTCTCATTTGTCACTATAAATGTTTAGTTTTCCACTAGAAATCTTGGCGACGAAAATTAAGGTGGAAGAACTTTTTTCAGTTCAGTTCAATTGAGCTTTGGACGACGAGATAGCATAAGTGAGGTTAAAGTTGCGGTATTTGTTTGTAATTTGGTTTAAATATTTGTACGTAATGAGTGGAAAACGAAAGTTTTCACAAATTGAGGAAGAGAGAATAATTGACTTTGTTTGTCATAACGAACTTTTATTAACGTAAACATGCCGAGTATAGAAATATAGAGAAGAAATAGAGGCTTTGGAAGGAGTTGGGAGAGGAATTGGGAAAATCAAGTAAGTAAATAAGATTTACTTATATGTTTAATAATTTTCAGTCAGTTTCAGCTCTGAAATATGTTAAAATATTCTGGAATAAAGTGTAGTACAACAGACTGGCATTATGGCGGGTTAACCTCATGATGTAGTAATTTTGTTCATTATCAGTACTATCTGTTATTTCATCGACCAAAAAAAAAAAAAAAAAAAAAAAAACCATCAAAGTATCCAACTCTAATTCACTCTCTTCACTGCCATGGAACCTTCTCAACCATTCTTCAGCCATTTTAATGATGCGCAGTTTTCAGTTCGGTTTTCTAGGAAAGCACAACCGAACTAAATATAACTTTTCAGTTTTAAGTTCTAGATTAGTTCAGTTCAGTTTTCAAATTGGAGGAAAGCAAGCCTTTATTACCTTTTTTATTTTGTGTGAATATATATTTTTAGGCATTCTCCTGATATTTATAAGATATCAGACATTACGGCATCACAATACAGCTTTAACATAACCTCACAGAAGAAAATGAGGGGATGTTAAATCAGAAAAGCCAGCTGCCCAGCCAACAAGTGCCTCTCTTCCTATGCAATATTTCCCTCAAGTGTGAAAGAGCTACATCATAGTGGAAAAACGTGTTTCCGTTTTTAGTATATGATGTACTGTCATTCGGTTCCATAAATGTATGTTGCGGCCTTAAAAGTACTATATCGAAATTTGGCAGACGTGTACATAATCGGTAACAGCTGATACCTATCCACAGTGGCAAAGCTTTGCTTGATTACTGCTTATTGCACTTAATTGTTTGGCACAAATTTTGAGGGGAATGTTTTCGTTGAGTACAGTTTCCGTAGGAATGGAAGCGGTCGTTATGATAGGCATTTCATCCCTAGCCACTTTTCGTGACCGATGACATAATAGTCCAAATTATAGACAGTTCCTCATTATGAATACGTGTTTGCATAAATGAGCTCTTCATAGGGAGTTGTCTATGATCGCTATCAAGCACCAAACCATCACATTCTCTTTCCGTGGCTGTTTGTTTTTTCGAAGTTAATTCTAAACAGCGCCAATCTCATTTGATGACATTCTGCCACTAGTACCTAGCGCTGTGCACTATATTTGAGGAGTTTTCTGGAGCCCTTACTCAAACAACGCGACCACGTGTTTCAGTCTAGATTCACCATCACGGCCACTTCCATATGAACTGAAAATTGATCAAAAATAGCGATCTGCATACAAATACTCAGTAAAAACCATGATTTAATTTTCACCTCATCTGTTTTCTTCAAAAAGTAGACAATTTCTTTCTATACCTCCACTGCTACAGACTGTATTCAATGTAGCTGAATATTGTAATTTTCTCGACCATACTCTATTTACATGAACTGTAATCAGTCTGCTGATAGAAATAGAAATGTCTTCATAATAAATTGCCATAGTGTATTTGGACATTAAATTGTCATTTGAAAGAAAAAGAATAAATAAATACATTACACTATGCGGACAAAACTCTCCTGCACTGAACTGCTCCGTGTTACATCTGGGTAGGTATACGAGAATATATAAATGCAGGCGCAAGGACTTATTCTGACAGAAATATTTTCTATGAGACAACTCAATGGAGAGAATTGAGTGCATTTTATTGTAAGGCTTTTGGGCTTTCCACCACTGAGAATCCATAGGGTTTGTCCGTGCCCTCCATTGTGAACTGAAAACGTCACGGAGGCGCTGAGACTAACCATCATTCTGATAGACCTAATAAATTAATTGACGAGACCGACAAGCTCTAAGGTGTACTGTATGAGTCAATTGTCAGATACTCTTGTCAGCTGCTGCAAAAAAACTTCCGTTGCAGGCTAATGACAGAACGATCTATCGAGAGGTGACAGATTATGATTAAGCTGCTGCCCACAAGTCACTGATCACAAAATGAATATTTTGCTTAAGAGTGGGCATGTGTGGGCCTGACAGATGCATGGAGAGCAGTATTTTTCTGGGTATATTGTGGTGACGGTGAAATTAGATGTAAGTGGTATAATCGTCAAGGGTTAACTTTTTCTGGTCTGGTCTTGGAGCATTAGGTTTGATCAAGGACAAAATTCAGGGGAATTAAGATATTTTAGTCAATAGCATGCTTTCTGACTTTTCTACATCAGCATCGCTACGTTCCGGTTCCCAAATCAAAGACAATGTATTCGAAGAAAATCAGTTGGATTTGCAGTTCTAGTCTGCTAAAATTCTTGACCTCTACTTTGAGTGTCGGATATGAGCCAGATCAATTTGCCCAAAAGCTCGGTAGCAACTCTTCAAAATGCATTAGGAAAAAATGTCAACAAATTCTGTCTTTACTTTTTTCAAACTTAACCGAAAGCCTTGCTGGATGACTAAACCCTGTAACAGAGCAAGAGTTGGTCACTGTCCAGAGACTTTTGACCGCATAGCTCCTTAAGGACGTGTCAGAGAACAAATATTCCTACAACGAAAAATCAGTGCCCTACCATTCCTCAGAATTTGCTGTCGAATTCCTATTTGTGTTTAGTTCTTAATGATTTGCTAACATATTCACAATCAATAACAACATGTTAGGGAGATATATGTACTTAGAACGTTGACATGTGTCTAGTTTACCCACAGTTTGCACTTCTGGAGAACGTGCTCACCAGTATATCAGATGAATTTACCATACTTAGGAATCACAAGCTGAGTTTCTGCATAGTAACAGCGGTCATCTGCTACCTTGTTGGACTCTCCTGTGTTACTTATGTAAGTCTATATAATTTAACTTATCCCAAACATTAAAACTCTAACGATCGTTGCAGAAACTTTGTTCAAGATTCAGTGGAGTATGATCAACAATCAGGAAGCAATCAATTGGCCTTTTTGAGCAACATTGATATAGATTTAATGGACTTCTAATAGCAGATAAGATTTGACAAACATTTTTGACGAGACATATTGTTCTTTAATCAAATCTACTGCATATGTTTGTTCAGGATTTCTTTCCAATAAAAAGTAATTACAAAATGAATTCCTTATTAGAATTTCGAACAAATATGTTTAAGACAATCAACGTATGTTACAAAATATAAACCCAGAAATAAATTATATTATCCTCTCTTTTCTTCACCAATTAGTTCTAACTACATTCAAATATTATACACTTTGGAATTTCCAGATGATTTTATAAAGAGATGCATAATTTTCATTGAAACATCTTGCCACAAATTTAGATAAGATATCCGTTTTCTGAAAATAATGCTCATATTAAGAAACAGATCCTGTCATTAGGGTTGACATTTTGTTATAGTTTCCTTTTCTGTAGTGATTTCCACTTACTTAGCATAAGATTGTTTAATCAAAATGAAGTTACTTAAAATTCAAGGTCACCAGTAAACTATTCAGACCCCAAAAGATCTTTGATCAAGAGTTATTGAACAAATGTTTCTGCAATCGAACCTAACATCTATAAAAATATAGTTTTAAAAACCTATACATGTGACGATATGAAAAACCAGCTCTTAAATATATTATATGCATTGTTATTTACCTTTTTACCATTGCTAGAGATCGAAAAGAATCCAATTAATCGGTATATTATAGGGTAATTAAAAAAGATGGATTCATACTGATAAATTTGTATTTATTGGACTATGTATTCTATATGAGATATCTTTGCAATGCTTGAAAGAGGAAGTCTTAGAGTTTCAAATCCTATCACATAGTGTAGACCATTATATATACACGGTCTTTTGCACTCAAATCAAGTTTTATTTATGTCTGCTTTTCAGCTACTGTAGGTTAATTGGGTACAAAAGACCAGACATTTTGTGGCCTTTTACATTCGTGTATCGCTTTTTATCAAACATTTGGACAACTTTAAACAGCAAATTACAACTCCACAAGCAAGACATTTTTCATAGCCTTTGGAATGCATTTCTATGAGGATAGAAAAGAACACACGGAATATATTATTTTGTAAATGCTAGATGTATAATCAGATTCATTGTGAGTGCATTTGTGAAGGTTGTTTGGAAAGTTCTCGCTCAGAGAAAGAAAATACAAGGCTTTAAAATCCAATTCTCTTTCTTTCTTTTACAGCATAGTTCCCTGTATCATAGATCAAATTATGTGTTTAACTTCTTTATACATACTATATAAAATGTTTTGTCCAACTGTAAAATTAGAGTTTGTCTAACATATGATCTCCACGTCTGAGATAAATCTTTGTCCAAAAAAAATAATATTTCTTCGGATTTGGAAAGAAGAAAAGTTACTAGGAGCCAAATCTGGTGACTATGGCGCACATGGCGGCAGCTGAAAGTGTAAGACATGCAACTTTGCGATTGTAGAACTGTGCGCTGGTGCATTGTCTTGGTGGAAATACATTTTCTTAACAAATGCAGATGTTTAGCCTTAGCATCCATTAGTTGCTCTAGTAAAACTGCATAATGCCCACTTCCTGTTGATGGTTTTTCTCTTGTCAATCTACCACCACCGCCACTCCCAGAAAATAGTGCCCGTCGCCATTTCCCATCATCAACAGTGATGAAACTTTACAAAACATCATTCAAGTTGCTTCTGAATACGTCCAAATTTTGAGATATTTATTCAAATTGCTTCTGGTCGGCGGCAAATATCTTAGCATTCTTCCCGCTAGAGGTGTCCCATCATGGGGATGAAATAATCACATCTGGGCAATATCAGCAAATTCACATACCTTGACACGTCTATCATTTAACAGAGCATTGTAAATGTTCGTGATATTTTCTTAAGACGTAATAGTAACTGTATGTCCTGGAGGTTCGTCATAAAGCATGGAAGAATGGCCGCGTTTTAGCTAATAGCTTCACCTTAGGAAATTAGGCTGAAGTATCTTCCAAAGTAGAATTCAATTCGTTTATTTACTTATTATTTATTTATTTTGGGCGGCATGAAACCTTTAAATACTACATATTTAATAACTGTACCACATTCTATTTTGCTCCATATTTGAAAGAAACATCAACGTGTTTCTTTTGCAGTGATATAACAAACACAACAAACAATCGAGTGGGATGGTTCAGGTGGTTTTGTCCGTAAGCTGCGCTTGGGAGGTTGCGGGCATGATCCCTGTTGCTGACCTATCTGAATGTTTGGGGCTTCCTTGGGTACGTTCATTATATCCCCAAAAGTTTCCAGCCCACCATTTCCCGTTCCCACCACTTTCTAGCCATCTGTTTCAGGGTTGGAGGATCAGATGGAATGGGACTGAATACTGGATTGTGCACTACAAAGCTTTATTCTGCCATCGCCGTCGGTACCGTTCAATCAGGACTTGCCTTCGACTGATGAGACCGCCCTCTGTGGGACCACCGGAGGCTCGAGGCTCGTGAGCAAGGACCAAGCGCCATCGGAGGTTCCATCTACATTGCTGTTATGGACCCGCCCATGGTTACCCCTGTCATCTGGATATGGTTGCCCTTTGGACCGCTTCCCTCTCTCCCTGGGATCACATAAGAGACAAAGGTTCACAAGGGCCTATGCCCGGGGCTCTGCTCCAGTATTTGGGGGGGGGGGGCTGTCCATGCGTAGTTCTAAACGCATGTACAACATTAAACATTGCGGCAGCTAATGAATCGCCCTTGACAGATAAATATTTCTAGATGATACTGCCAGCATCATCTATATGTTAGGCTGAGAACTTTCCAACTCTTCTCTTAATTATAACCACATATTAGTTACCACTTCAGTTATGAGTCACTGGTTCACAAGTTTGAGTCCATCTTTCTAAAGCACCTTATAAATACAGTTTGTGATGAGTTACCATTAATGGATTGAATTGCGTGTTTCAGGGAGGCAACTATGTTTTAACACTCATGGATGTATATGGTGGTGGAATTGCTGTTCTTTTTATTGCTATTGCTGAATGCATCAGTCTAATTTGGATTTATGGTAATGTAAAGTACATTGTTCAATTGTGTAGTTTAAATATTCTCTTTTTTACCCTGTGCAATAACGTTATTAATAAAACTAATATGATCACACAATTCAAAACTAACACTATTATCTTATTTCTGTTTTAAAGGATTGACAAATATCTGCGATGATTTGCAGTTTATGTTGGGGAGAAGACCACAGTTATACTGGAGGACAACGTGGGGAGTGTTTGCTCCAGTAATCCTTTCTGTAAGTTTCTGATTTTGTTGGACTGGTGTTATAACTATTATGTTGATAATTGGAAAACTATCATCTGACATTTCATCAGTTCTACACAATGAAATTATATTTATTTACACATTTTAACACTAATTTTTTATACTTTTTACTTTCTCTAGCCCCATATGTACAATGTACATAGGGATAGAGAAGGTATTGTAATGCACCCAAAAATTCGATACCCAGATTTCACCGGAAATATATGTTTTGGGGCCCCTGAGTCCGAAAAAAGCATTTTTAAAAAAAGGTCCGTGTGTGTGTGTGTGTGTCTGTGGACAGCATAGCCCCAAAACAAAAAGATCGTTAAATAACAAACTTGGTATTTAGGTTTAGTATCTTCCAAGGATGTGACACGAAGATTTTAAAAAAAAATCCCCCCACCACAAACTACCCTTTACATGGGATAAATGTCGGACATTTTGATTTTCTTAAAAATGGTTCTAACGATTTTGATTAAAATCCCGTATATTAAAACTATTTATGTCCGAAATAAAATGTATATCTCGAATTTTTGGGAATAGGCTCTTTATTCTGGATGAATTTTGCTTAACTGCTAAACCGTAAGAGATAGAAAAAAAAAAACGTACTGCACAAAAAATGTACCTCATGACAAAACACACAATTTTTGACCTTCACGTTTTTGTTGTGGAGGTAACCGTTTTCGAGATAATCCTTGTTATTGGTTTCAATTGTGAAGTACTTAAACTTTTCTCTGACAGGAAGTGTCTGTTTTCTTTTGTTTTACTCCTGGGCAAGCAAAGACGTGATATGCAATGACAATCGCATAACGATAGCTTTTAAAACATTTGACAATCACTTTAGCATAGTGCATTCCCTTATTCCCTTCTACGTATACGGAACTAAGTAATAACATTCTGCTAACATTTATCTTGATTAGCATTGTGTACAAAGAAGAATAATCTTTTGTAGGAGTTTTGTAGAACAGCTAGAGAAAGTCATGTGAGTGTAGCACGTCAGATTTTTATTTATATGTGCATGCAAATAAGGAAGTGCATATGCTTTTATGGAGCACATTAAGTATAGTGCTGTGACGGTAACAAACTTCGGAAAGAGAAAGACCTTCCTATAACCTGGGCAATCTCCTCGCGTCCTTCTCCTTGGCCACGGCTGTTTTACTCATACGTATCGTTGTAATTGAGATCCTGCCGTCCTGGCTGGTAGTGTGTACTGCTCTAGAATCTCTTCGCACCACTCTCCAGCTGCCGGCCTCCCTAGCGGAGGTTCTTGGTGATGATCCCGATGCGGTTGAACGGGTTTTTAAATTTTTATCAACAATGAGTTTTACCATCAGGATCTAGTTCCTTTTATTTATTTTTTATTACTTACTCTACATGTACTATGTACATAGTGTATAGAAAAGGTATTGTATTCCACCCAAAATTCGATATCGAGATTTCTACGGAAATACATGTTTTGGGTCCCCCTGAATAAAAAAAAACATTTTTGGAAAAAGGTCCCTGTGTGGTGTGTGTGTGTGTGTGTGTGTGTGTGTGTGTGTGTGTGTGTGTGTGTGTGTGTGTGTGTGTGTGGACAGCATAGCTCTAAAACGAAAAAACCGTTAAATACTAAACTTGGTATTTAAGTTTGGTACTCGTATTTCAAGGATGCGACACGATGTGACCCAAATCTGGCCTTTACATGGAACTTTTTTCGAAAAGTTTGATTTTCTCAAAAATGGCTCTAACCAATTTGATTAAAATCACTTATATTAAAGATATTTACCTGACTAATAAAATGTGTATCTTGAATTTTCTGGCAAGAGCCTCTGAAGACTATTAAGGATGAATTTTACGGAATTTTGCATAACTGTTAAACCGTAAGAGATGGACAAAAACTTACCTCACAAAAAATGAAGAGCACGTTAAAACACACCATATATGTTGTATACATTTTTTTTGTATTGATAGTTTTATTTTTTCTCGATTAGCATGAAGTAAATAGAAGTATAAGCTTTTTAACAAGAATTTGTTGCTAAGATGTAGAGTAAGTCATGTGAATGGAACACACATCAGATTTTTTTTTTTTTTTTTAACGTCCTTTAACCTGGTTGGTCATATTAGACGATGAATGGAATTGGTGAAATGATGCTCAAATGATCTTGGGGCCCAGGAGCTTAAAGTTTCTCAACATTCGATTTCTCAGGATAAGGGAAAACACCGAAAAGAACCTTATTCGGGTAACTCGCTCTAAGCGAGATTCGAATTCACGACATGTTGAATATGAGGCAGACACGCGACCACTACACTATTCAGGCAGGCGTTTTATTTGTTTATCCTCCTACGTTTTTAGTTTTAACCCTCTTTTTCCCTTTTTAGGCTTATTGTTTCAAATGTTTTTTTTGTTTTTTTTACTTTCTGTATACGTACTATGTACATAGTGTATAGAGAAGGTATTGCACTCCACCCAAAAATTCCATACCGAGATATCACCAGGAATACATGTTTTAGGGTCCTCTGCATCCAAAAAAAAGCATTTTCAGAAAAAGGTCCGTGTGTGTGTGTCCGTGTCTGTGAACAGGATAACTCCAAAAAGAAAAGTCGGTAAAACACCAAATTTGGTATTTAAGTTTAGTATCATCCAGGGATGCGACACGAAGATTTTGAGAAAAATCGCCCCACCCCCAACTACCCTTTACATGGAACTTTTTTCGAAAATTCTGATTTACTCAAAACTGGCTCCAATGATTTTGATTAAAATAACGTATATTAAGGATATTTACCCGACAAATAAAATGTATTTATTGAATTTTCTGGGAATAGCCTCTGAAGAGTACTTTATTCAGGATGAATTTTACGGAATTTTGAATAACTGCTAAACCGTAAGAGATGGACAAAAACGTACAACACAACAAATGTAGAGCACGTTAAAACACACAATTTATATTATATACATTTTTTTCGTGGAGTTCATCGTTTTTGAGACATTCCTTGTTTTGGGTTTCTGCTATGAAAAACTTACACTTTTCTCATACAGGAATTTGTCAACTGCTATCCATACAAACAAAGGAATTTCAGTCACATAGCAACCAGCTTTTGACTAACACTTTAACCTATGGTACTCCCTTATTTCGCTTCTACTTACAAGGAAGCAAGTAATAAGACTATTTCTGCTATTTTTTTTGTAATTAGCATGAAGTAAATAGAAGTAAAAGCTTTTTAAGAATAATTTGTTGCAGAGATGTAAAGAAAGTCATGTGAATGGTACACATTAGATTTTTTTAGCAATGGATAGTTTTTACCGTTTCTTTTATGTCTAATTTAGCTCGCTTTTTATCCTTTGCTGATTTTAACCCCATGTTAGTTCTGGTCTCGTGTCCTGTTTAGTTTTCTAAGGGCGCTGGTAATTTAGTAGGTGAGCGCCCTTAAACCCCAATCATCATCATCACCATCATCATCATCATCATCATCAGTGGAGTACAAGCCTCAAAAGCAAATAGTGTGATTATATGTCTATTCTGAGGTTTTTGTAACCCGTGCTTTTAGCTCTAGAACTTTATACATTGTTTTTTTCATTTTTACTTTCTCTACACAAACAATGGAAATAGTATAGAGAAGGTATTGCACTCCATCCAAAAATTTGATACCGAGATTTCACCGGAAGTATGTTTTAGGGTCCCCTGTATAAAAAAAAAAAACATATTCAGAAAAAGGTACGCGTGTGTGTGTCCGTGAACACGATAACTCAAAAACGACAAGTCCGTAAAATACCAAAATTGCTGTTTAGGTTTGGTATCTTCCAAGGATGCGACACGAAGATTTTCAAGAAAATCGCCCCACCCCAAACTACCCTTTACATGAAAAAAACTTTCGAAAATTTTGATTTTCTCAAAAATGGCTCTAGCGATTTTGATCAAAATATCATATATTAAATATATTTACACGACAAATAAAATGTATATCTTGAATTTTCTGGGAATAGGCTCTAAAGAGTAGTTTATTCTGGATGACTTTTACGGAATTTTGCATAACAGCTAAACCGTAAGAGATGGACAAACATTTATCACACAAAAAATGTAGAGCACGTTAAAACACACAATTTATGTAATACACATTTTTTCGTGGATTTGATTTTTTTTATTAGATATTTCTTGTTTTGTGTTTCAGCTTTAAAAACGTATTCTTTTCTCATACAGCTCCTGTCCATACAAATAAAGGAACTTCAGTCATATAGCAACCAGCTTATTTCGCTTCTACTTACAAGGAAGAAAGTAATAAGACCATTTCTGATAATTTTTTCTTGATTAGCATGAAGTAAATAGAAGCATAAGCTTTTTGGCAATAATTTGTTGCAGAGATGTAGAGAAGGGCATGTGAATGGAATACATCAGGTTTTTTTAGGTAGTGTTTAACATCTGCTTTTTACTACTTGTGGCACCACAGGCGATAACACTGATGTTACAAGGAATGAAGATGGAGCACCGGTAGAATGCAATGGCGGGATAATTGGAAATTCGTAATATTAATATTAGACAAAAGGGATATGTTCATCGTCCCCATGTCAATTTTCGTTGCTTTCAGAACTCTATTATTATGAAACAATCAAGACAATAACGTCAAAGAAAATGTTGGGAATTTCAGGGCTTTTGAGGCTTCTCTTAAGGAGTACCTTTGCAATAAATCATTTTACTCTGTAGATGAATATTTAAAAGAGAAATCTGTCTGGCAATACTGTCAACAGTCATTGTACATATTTATAATACTATAATGTACTGCATTTTGTGTATATTAGTGTGTGTGTGTGTGTGTGTTTTATATTAAAATTAAACTGATTTATACCTTGACTTGCACGAATGTGCCAAATGAATTTTTTAGTATTTAGCAATGAAACAAAGTCTGTAAAGTCTGATGCTTTGATATTTTACACTCTAGTGCATAATTGTAAATTTTTGCATTGGAAATTCCATAACATATTTGTAAATATGTATTGCAATTTGATGACATTTCTGAAGAGTACATAATACAATAAAATTGTTTTATATAATTACTAATAGTAACTATTATGTTGATAATTAGAAAACTATCATTTGACGTTACATCAGTGTTACATATAATGAAATTATATTTATTTATACATTTTAACACTAATTTTTTATACTCTTTGTTTTTATGTGTAGAAAAAAAAAAGAAAGAAACAAACAAAAGGAAATACATAAATTTTATAGAGCACATTAAGTATACTGCAGGCCTCAAAAGCAAATGATGTGATTATATGTCTATTCTGCTGTTTTTGTAACCCGTGCTTTTAGCACTAGAGCTTTTCAGTGGCTTCCTGGCCTAAATGAACCTACAGAATGCTTTCTAATCTAATATAATCTAATCAATTCTACTATATAGTTCTTTTATGACGGCTATTACTCTCACTATGAATTTCCTGCCAAAACTCGCTCAACTGGATCACTGTGGCTTTGCATGACTAAGAGAAATAAATGAAGTTTTTATTTATGGACACTCTTTAATTGCTGTTGTTCTCAGCATCCCATTCTATATCGGCCATGAAAGACACCCAAAAAAATCCATCATTCTCCACTGGGTTTGAACCCACTACACCACGGAGGGCAACTGACAAGAGAGACAACTGAATGGTTACTTAACACTTCAAAAAAAGTATTATTTATTTGAAAATTCAACCAATAACAATAAATATCTCAGAAATAATTAATGCTATAACAATTTCTCATAACTTATATTTTGTTTCTTTACCCTGAGTTTTCTTTTCCCTTTGATTGTTAACATACCTTGCCTTTGTGCACAGGTAACTATGTCCAAATAATATTCATAGCATCAACTTAAAAGTGATTTTACTTTTTTCAGGTTATTTTCATCTACTCGTTGGTAAAATACAAGCCACTGGGAGATGAGAACTATGACTATCCAGATTGGGCTGATGCGATTGGCTGGGGACTCGCCTGTCTTTCAATGGCTCAAATTCCTTTCTGGGCTATTGTTATTATTTGGCAACAGAAAGCACCAACACTCAAACAAGTAAATGAATATTTTACTGTATTTTAGTTGCTGAGTCATCAGAAAGAATATGTTTATCAAATATAGCAGAGCGATTAGAAATAGAAAATAAATTTCCAACATATAGTGTGAGCTACCTAACCCTACCCTGCAAATATCTCACACACAAAAATACACACCGAATAAGTATATTAATTAAAACATTAATGGAAATATACAATGAAGTAACTAATCAATTAAGAGTAAAAACTTAGATTACACTCAAATTTCATTCTTGAAATAAAGTAACTTACTTTGGACATGTTTCAGTGGCTGTTGCCGCCATTTGCAATGGAGATTCATTGATGAACTCGTGCTAGTGACCTGTGGAGGTCTCTCTTCTGGACAGATGAGTCCGTTTGTTTGTGGTATGTCAATTTATGCCATAATTTTCACAGTGAACCCAAGTTATTAAAATTAGTAGAATCCAATTGGACTAACAGTTTGGGAAGATATATTAATTTTAAAAAACAAAAACAAAGTCATAAATTTTGACATACCACAAACAAATGGACTCATCTCAAAATTCATCTATCCAGAAGAAAGACCTCAAAAGGCTGCTACCACGATTCATCAGTGAATCTCCATTGAAAATGGTGGCATCAGCCACCAAAACATGCCCAAAGTAAGTTATTTTATTTCAAGAGTGAAGTTTGAGTGTAATCTATGTTTTTACTCTGAACTGGATTGCTTAGAAACATAATTAAATATAGATAGAAATGGAGGTAATTTCTAGATGTAAGTTGGCCTGATAGTTTAGTAACTGCAAATTTGAAACTACTTGGGCCACTTGCGAGGAGTCACTAATATTTAATATTGCTGTATTGTCAAGAGATTGTACAGAACTTATTCTGTTATTATGACTAAATGTATCAATTCAATGCAATATAATAACTTGTGGTATTGTAACTTTGCAGAAGCTGCTGATGGCTGCCAGACCAACAGAGGACTGGGGACCTTCAGACCTAGATGCCAAAGAAGACTGGTTACAGGCAAAAAGCAAAGCAAGTCCTACTCTTCAGCTTAACTCTACAGGTACGTTAATGCAGTGTCCAGGAAAAAGGCTCCAATATTTATGTCAGTTCCCCTGTTAGGGAAGAAAACACTTGGACAGGTTGTGTGAAAACAACAATGACAGCCCATGTGGGTAGTGTGGTGGTAGCGTGCCTACCTCATATTCAACAGGTCATGAGTTCAAATCTCGCTTAGGGTGAGTTACCCAGATAAGATTTTTTTCGGGGATTTTCCCTTATCCTGAGAACTTTATCTAGTAACTTTAAGCTCCGTGGACCTCAAGATCATTTGAGCATCATTTCACCAATTTCATTCATCGTCCGACATGACCAACCAGGTTATGGTTATACTATGAATCCTGGGATTCATAGTATAACTGCCATTGGGGTTGTTATCTCAAATTAATTTGAGCTCACCTTGTGGTTTACCGGGAAATATAAGAGTCAGTTGAGAAATTTAATGCAATGTTGCCATGGTAGCTCAGTGGCAGAGTAAGCAGCTAGGGACTGGGAGATCCATGGTTCAAATCCCAGCTATGGCACTGAAATGTTCAGTCTGACTCTACCTGCACACGGCTTGTGTGAAAACAACAATTAAATCAAGACAACATTTTTTTTCAAATATAAATTATTTATTCCTCAACACAGTTGCTTCTGTTACATAACCTCTCCAAAAGAAGCTCTGCAAAATAGGCCGCCGTCTTAATGATGACCTCCCCATTTTAATTATGCAAGCATTTCCGCATGTTTGGGAGCAAGAAGAAATTGCAGAAAGCAGGTCAGGTGAATATGGAGGGTGCAGCAGCAATCACCACACAATTCATGCAGCTAGGCTACAACAACTCTGGATGAATGTTTCTTTTTTTTTTTTTTTTGGTAGTGTTTAACACCTGCTTTTACTGCTCTGGCACTGCAGGCGATGACACTGATGATACATAAAGATGGTAGAATGTGATGGCAGGGGAAACCAGAGAACCTGAAGAAAACCTGCCCCTGCGCCGTTTTGTCCACCACGAATCTCACATGCGGTCGCTTGGAATCGAACCCAACCAAGGCGGGGCCCATGGATTAACGTGCTAGTGCATCGATATGATGAAATACCACTTTCTTCTTTGTTAAATGCAACCAGTCTCAAACTGAATTAATTAATGTGGTAAGTATTAACACACACTTCACTTCACTGTATGCCTTCATTGTAGGCAGCTTCAAAACAACTTAAGCCTGTCTCCTTCAGTTTCTTGTCAAACTGGGCTAATAACTCACGTAGTATTGTCCAGTAATCAGTTTTACTTTTTCTAGAAGTACTTTCCTACTTTAATTTCCAAATGTATTGAAAATGTTGCAAAAGACCTATACATTTACCTCACTCAATCAAGGAATTACAAGAAGAAGTGAAAAAAATTAATGCAATAAAGACTTACCAGATAAAACATGCTTTTTATTCAAATGATGAATACAAAGCAGAACCAAGATGAGTGATTTATAATTTTATTTTCAAACATTTGTTTACTGTAATTTGTTAACTATTTTGTGTACGTACGTATATCTGTTTAGACCTGCACTTAGTTCCACTTGTTAAATTGGTAATTTAAATATATGTTTTATAGTTCTTGTCAAATTGACGATGCTTAATTTACCAATAGCTTTCCAAAATTGGTTAATAGCTATTTTATGTATGTCTACTCAGAACTGTATTTATATCAACTTGTTTTAATTTCTTAATGCAAATATGTATTTTATCCATTATAAAATTGATGATGCTTTGTAAAAAATATTACAAATGATAGAATAAATTAAACTCAAACTCAAGTCAATAAGTATGACACCCTTCACATGCCAAAAAATTGTCACCAACATTTTTACAGCCCATGGGACTGCTGTTGCCTTCTTTGGAGCAGATTTGCCAGAACAAACCTATTGTTTTAATTGTTGCTTGGTTTCTGGAGTATAACAATGAATTCAGGTCTCATTGACACTGATAACTCGGTGCAAAAGTTGTACAGATTTCAGTTAAATAGTTTTTAAACACAGCTTTAAAGTTGAAACCTGCACCCGATTTTTATTCAGTGTGAGCAAACACTGGGCCCATCAAGCTGATAACTTTTTCATCTCTAACTTATCATTACAAAATATGAATTGCCATTTCCGTCAACAAACCAATGGCCTCTACCACTTTGCGAATTTTCATTCGATGATCAGCAAGAGTCATATTGTGGATTTTTTCAATGATGTTCTTGGTAACCTCATTTGCTGGGCATCCTTGACACTTTAAAATTAGTTTATTAGTCGATTTTGTAACACTACATCACTTACTTTTTATTTTGGAAAACATGTTTCAGAAGCCATGTGCTTCCAATGTCAATTCATTTGGTCGACTGCTGGCATTGCTTGCTGTGGTGGTTGTCTCTGTCCCCGGTGGTGGTTTGATGAACCTCTGTATCAGTAAGTCATCTAGCGGGATTTCAAAATTGAAAATGTGGTTCTTGTTTTTCCAAATATATATGTTTTCTCAAACTTTTAATTCTGTCTCCTTGTGATGTTTTTAAGTATTTTTGGGCATCTATTTATGGTGTGTTTCTCTTTCCAAAAATGCCAAGCTAGGCGGATTTGTCTTCTCGTTTGAGTTTAATATTTCTGTGGTGTGCTTTTGCTCTTGTTTTTATATTTTTTTTTGTTTGTCCAATGTACATTTTTTCACAGTCATTGCAGCTGAACTGATATATTCCTGGTTTGTTTTCTTGAGGGATATCATCTTTTAATTTAAAATTTAATTTAATTTAGAATGCTTTTTATGGAGTAATTGTTTTTGGGGCTAGAATGATGTTATGTCGTTTGAAGATCCTCTGGAATTCGTAGAAAGTTGTAGGGTGGTATGTAAACTTCTTGTAGATCTTGTCTTCTTTCTGGTTTTGAGTGAGTGTACTGACTTCTTTAATTCTCTTTCTATTTTTGGCCTTATTAACTTTTTTGTACACCAGTTCTGCATCGACTAATAAACTAATTTTCAATTGTTAAAATACATCCCTATCACAAAGTCCACCATATATCAGTAATAATACTTGACACTGCTTACCATAAACAGAGTTCAACCACATTAAAGTCATTGAATCAATATCTAACTGTTGGTGAAAGTTCTAACAGCACCAATTTCGCTTTTATCTCCTCGCAAGTTTTCCCAACCAAAAGTAATACATCCAGATTGCATCACAGACATTGAACATATGTTCTTGTAGTATGTGCACCTCATTTATGAGAGTGTATCAAAAAGTAACAGCAAAAAAAAATTTTTTTTCGACACCATGATGTTTTTTTACTCAAATTTAATTTCAATTTACAAAAGAGTCTCCTTCTGAGACTACACAGTGGTTCCAATGTTCTATCCACTCTTCATAACACTCAGAGAAGCCCTTGTTTGACATCTTGTTCAGTATACTGAAAATAACACCGTTTAAATCTGTAGTGGTTCGAAAATGGCGCCCACAAAGATGTTTTTCTCTTGTGGAAACAGGTAGATATTGCAGTATGCTAGATCCAGCAAATATGGTGGTTGGGGCATGATTTCGATACCTAGTTGAGTGATTGCCTCTTGTGTTCATATGGCTCGAAGAGTATTGTCCTGATGGAGGATCCATCCTTTGGGAGCAAGTTCTGGTCTCTTGGTAGCCATTTTCCTTTGAGTGGTCTTTAAGGACATTAGTGTAGTATTAAGCAGTTATTTTCCCTGCACTTGGTTGCACCTTTGCTTTTTCACCATCTTGAAATTTTTTATGCCATTCAAAAATGCATGTTTTTGATAAAGCTTGGTCTCTTTATATTTCCTGTATAATTTGCAGCATTTTAGTTCCAGATTTTTTCAGAAGAACACAAAACTGAATTGCCGCTCATTGTTCTAACATGAAATCGATGTTGGGTCACTGAAACATGTACTTACACAATGGCTGCCTCAGACAAACTGAACAGCTCACAGACAGTGTCGTGCATATTCCAATATCAGTAAAGGTTACACCTCTCTGTTACCATGATTGGCGAATTTTGATGCGCTTGTATTTAAACAGAAAAAAATAATTCTCATTACTTTTTGATACACCCTTGTATAGGGACTGTATACTCTAAATATCCTTAAATCCAAAAATCTAAAGGACTATGGTCGGGAGAATGGGAAGGTCAAGCTATTCCACATACTTGCCTGGTCTGGCTCCCTGCAATTTCTTCTTGTTCGCAAACATGAAGAAATGGTTCATATGAACAACATTTATATCAAATGAAGAGATCATTATTGAGACAGAGGCATACTTTGCATAGCTTGGAAATTCCTACTTTTTGGAGGGGATAAAAATAGCAGGGACTTTGGGAGAAGTGTATGTCCCTAAGTAGGGACTATGCTGAGGAATAAATATTTTATGTATGAAATGAAGTGGGCTTTTCCAGGTGGTTGTTAAGAGACAGACATCATAGTCATTATCCAATGACATTTACTCTTTTAGATGATTCAACATTCTAAATGTGGCTATCTTGTTTTCGCAAAAGAACAGGCAGCTCTTATGTTTTTCTACTTTGTCTACAAGTTATGCTGTTCAATGGTTACTTTAATTGATAGTATATATACAGATTCAAATCCTGCAGTCTTTACTGACCATTTTTAGCTCATTTTCACAAATAATGTACTAATTACGGAATATTTGTTTTTACTGTTTATATTCAACAAAACAATATATGAGTCCTACATTGACAAACAACAATTCACTTTTATACACTACACTTTATCATTAATATGTCTCAGTCTAGTTGCCTTGGTGTAGTAGTTGCCAAGCTAACTTCATATACCCAAGGTCACAGGTTCAAACCCAGTGGATGTCGATGGATTTTTTCCGGTGTAAAAATCCTTAGCATGGCTTTCTTCGGAAGGGAAGTAAAGCCATTGGTCCCGTGTCATAGATTTACAGCACGTAAAAGAACCTCAAGACTCATAGAGAGGCCTCTGAGCAAAATTAAGTGGTCTTTCATGCCCAGTGTAGAATTGGACCCTGAGAACCACAGTAGTTAAAAAGCATCCATGAATAAAACTCCAATTTTTTTTTGTCTCAAACTTTTATTTTTAATATTACTTATGTTGGGTCGCATAATCATATCATGACCTTGAGTTCATGCTTTAATTATGTTTTCGTTTACTGTAAAACTAAAACTTTTCTCGCCTTCAGTATGTTGATTGCACAGGAATTGGATCACATATGCAGTGCATTTGGTTTATGTGAAATGGAATGTTCTGTCTACAACAAGTGCTTCCCTTGGTTAGATGCTTGCAGGTGTCCTTCATCCATGTACATACACTGTTCTCATTTACTTGGCATATTTTTCCCTATGTACCTACTCACTAACAAATACTTTCAAAATGCTCCATAGTGTAATCTAATAAGTTTACAAGTAGTTGAAAGTATGAAATTAACTTTCTCTATCACACAAAATAAGGAAAAAGTTCACTTTTAGCCACCCTAACCTTATGAAGCTTTGTGTATTCTGGCTTAAAAAATCCCTGCGTACAGGCGGTTTGATGAGACAGATGTGCACCACAAAGGAAATGCTGCACCTGATCCATTTCCATGACTGGAGTGATATGCTGAGTAGTGCTTCATGGTAGCCCACTTGGATAGTGTGATAGTAGCATATCTGTCTCACATTCAAAAGGCCGCAAGTTCAAATCTCACTTAGGGTGAGTTACCCAGATAAGGTTTTTTTAGGTGTTTACCCTTACCCTAAGAAGACAAATATTGAGTAACTTTAAGCTCCATGGACCCCTAAATCATTTGAGCATCATTTCATCAATTTCATTCATTGTCCGATATGTCCAACCAGGTTAAAGGGCGTTAAGCTATACAAAACAAAAAAAAAAAGGTTCCATGGAAGAACTGTAGTTCAAAACATACTTCTAACAAGGATTAATACAATATAAAATTGTAAACTAAGGTAAACTGCTAGGGTATATCATACATTTTCTACATCCACTGACACTATACAACTGGAAATGAATTGTTTTTTAATTCCTGTGGACGCTCTTTAACTCCTGTAGTTCTCAGCAACCCATTCTATACTGAATGTGAAAGACTGCTTAATTTTGCTCAGAGGCCTCTTTATCAGGCTTTTACGTGCTGTAAATCTAAGACATGGGACCAACAGCTTTACTACCCTTTTGAAGAAAGCCATGCTAAGGGCTTTTATGCCCCAAAAAAATCCATTGTCCTCTGCTGGGTTTGAACCCACAATGTTGGATATAAGAGGTTAGCATGGCAACCATTACACCAAAGAGTGCCATGCCCCTGGAATCTGCCCATAAGGTCATAAGGATGCCTTCTTTGTTGTTAAAGCGTAAAAAGGTGTCTACTGCTGCATGTTTTACAGGAAAACCATAAAAACTTGACAAGTATGTTTATGCATAAATTTGAAGGCCTGAAACAATGTCATTTCTAATTTTGCAGATCACAATTCAGCAAGACACATAACAACGACTCCAGAAGAATCTGAGAGGACTGCCTTGCAGAGCAATAGTCATAGTGCAAGTGTGACGTGAAAATGGTTGTGACATGCAAATGTGAATGGAAAAGTCACGTCAATGTGCATATATTACAGTAATGGTTTATTTTGGTCAAGGAACGTTAATGCGCTAGGAAAAGGAAAGGAAATTATGCCTCTTCTGGTAAGAAGGAATGTGGAACTTGCTCACCAAACTCCGCAGTGGGTAACAGAATATTTTTCTTTCTCTTTATCATTATTTTATTCCTCTCAATTCCCTTTTAATGCCAAAATAATATTTTATTGAGTATATTTTGTAACAGCTTTCTTGTATGCAGACCAAAATACTTTTTATAAATTCAATTACAGAAAAACAATAGTATATTATCACTTTATATTTTAATAGGAAGTCATGATATTACTTACGATAATAACTTCAGTTTATATTATAATGAAAAATGCAAAAAAGATTTATTTAACAGTCAAACATTAATCAAACAGATATCAACATATGTATTACTTTAAAAGTAGATCACAGTCAATTTTCAGGGAAATAAAATAAAATACGGTTATAAAATAATAATAATAATAATAATAATAATAACAACAACAACAATAATAATAATCATCACGATGATGATGATGATGATGATGATGATGATGATGATGATGATGATGATGATGATGATGATGATGATGATGGACGACGACGACGATGCAACGTGTTTGTTTATGAAACTTATTTAGTTCCTTATTTCTGTCAATTTTTTTTTAATACAGTTCTGGAGTCTGGTCAGGACTCGGGCGCTGTATTCCTTTTGCTTATTCCTCTTTTTTTTTCTTTTCCCCTAAATTTCCTGTGTTTACCATTTTCTTTTTTATGACAAATACACGTACAAATACACAAACACACAAAGACCCATGCCCAACGGGGCCTCGAACCCACAATCCCCTGTGCCACCCAATTAGCACCCTTAATAAAAGTTCTGATGTGTTACACTCACATGACTTTTTATTTCCTCTTGTAAAAACTATTCTTACTGCAAATGCTTGTTCTTCAATTCAATTCAGTTTTATTTCATCCATATGTACCAACTACATCGGATATGTCAACAATTTCATAAAAATATATATATATGGTATTTACAGACAGTTTTCACCAATTTGAATACAGCGTTTTATCATAAAGATTTTACGATATTTGTATATACTAGTTTTAATTTAATGTATTCATTCATTTTAATCTCTACTTTTAAATACAGTTAAAGGGACACACCATAATATAATCTATTTATATTATACACAGAATTATTACATATATTTTCCATATTTAAATTCATCTATACTACAAAATGCTTTTTCAATTAAATACTTTTTTATAGTTTTCATCATTACTTCTGTTGATATTATTTTTATGTTTGGGAGTCTTCTATCTGCTTTATGCAAATTGAGGTAAACGTTAGCAGAAATGGTTCCATTTCATATTTCCTTATAGGTACAAGGGAAATAGGAGAATACACAAGGCTAAAGCAATAGTCAAATCATGTAAGAGCTGGTCCTTATGTGATGATTTTAATATTCAGTTCTGTTTGCATGGCCAGCAGTATAAAAAATAAGGAAAACCAATGATGTCTTCCTATTTGAAGATAATATGTATTGGAAAATTTAAAACAATAACAAGGAATATCTCAGAAATGGTTAACTTCACACACACACAAAAAAAGTATCTGATATAAACTCTGTGCTTTAATGAGATCTACATTTTTTGTGTTAAAAATTTGATTTATCTCTCATGGTTTACCAGTTATACGAAAGTCATGCAGAATAAAGAGTTCTTCAGAGGCTACTCCCAGAAAATTCAAGATATACATTACATTTTTATTTATTATTTTAATCAAAGTTATTACAGTGATTTTTAATAAATTCAATTTCTCAAAAATTATTCCATGTAAAGCTAAAAGCTAAGTTTGTACTGAAAGTCCTTGTTTATAATTAGCACTACACATGGTTCTGCTGATGTTACTGCATTACATGCGGAGATTCCCCTGTTCATTGTTTTTACACCATCTCTCACCCTCTTTTTCTCTCCTTCTTTCTCTCTCTCTTATTCCATCTTTCTCTGTTACCTACTCTCTCCCCTCTGCCACTCACATTATTCTGCCTTCCTCTCTTTTCCAAAATAAACAGGATTCCAGGTTATTGAGTATCAGATTTGGACAGATTTCACTGTACTTCAAAGCTTTTCAACACTAATAACAATATTCCCTTTCCTGTGTGCAGGCCTGGGCCTGCCAATTCAAATGGCAACCGGATGCCTACTAAGACACATTAAATAAGTAGACATTTTCAATCCATACCCTAGTACATAATTTCTTCATAATTTATTCATCTTTAAAATTCACATTTCATTACATAATAATTTTTGCAGGTATTTAAGAATTAAAACTGCATTAAAACAACTTAAACAAACAAGTATTTATAACTTTAAATATTTGCTAATCAGTACCTTCCTTGCAGTTAATATTATTTTTATTTATATTGTTTATTTCATATACAGTTATTATACAAGATATTGCAATTATTAATCATAATTATTTTATAATTATTATTTTTACTGTTGGCATTAGCAAGGTTGTTTGCGACATGGGGGATAGCTATTTGAGGCTAATGCAAGGAAGGCAGATGGTAGAGCAATGAGCAATTAAGCTAATATATTGAGAAAGATTAAATACTTTGTTGGTTGCAAATGTTTGATTCACAAAGTTAGGGGATTGCAACATATTCCACTAACCCTGGCCAATAGCATTCTGATCACTGGGTTACTAATACAAAGCCTTACCTTAAGAGATATGTCATGGTGTGTCTAGCTGAGGTGAGAGATGAAGTGGTTGAGCGCGGAGGTATGCCCCAAGACACACACAACGAAGCAGAAGTTCCCCGACGGTCATGCCCTCACAGTTGGGTCACTCCGACTCCGTGACACCGCTCACTAAGAGCCTTGGCTTACCGCCCGGCTGCTGCATCCCCCATCTCGGTCCATTACAGACGTCATATATGGGGTGCAGTAATTGGGGGTGGTCAGTGCTTCGATCCCCCCTAGCCATTTAATGCGGTCTTCACAACCTGGAGCCGCTACTTCTCCATCAAGTAGCTCTTCAATTGGCTCCCCAGGGACCTCATGAGGCTGAGTGCATCCCGGTCCAGGTCTCCCAGCAGGGGAAAAATCCGCACACCGGTACTGGGAATCGAAGCGGTTGGGTCAGCAATCCCTTAAGTAGGTTTAGCGGTGCCCCAGAAGGGCTTTCCAATATGGTGGCTGTATTCCTAATATGGAGAACCAATAATGCGTAGTTAGCCAATCAGTATCAAATCTTTAAATGTTCTAGAATATCCAGTGTGACGTCCAAGAGCAAACTTCTCCCATGACAAATGTGCATGTAGTCCAATGGAAGTTGGCATCATCGAAAAGTCCACCAGGAGTGCCATCAGAAGAGGCTAGTGTCTTCCATCCTGTTACTTAATCAGCTTATGACAAAGCTTGTATTCTTCCAAGAATATGTAAAAATGAAATCCCTATTAATTCACAGTAATTAAATAACTCCTAATTAATAAAATATTACTAAAACAATAAAAGTTAAACCCTCACCAATGATATACATGACAACATCATCATCATCATCATCATCACTTTGCACACTGAGATGGGGATTATTCCAATCAATATGGTGATGTGCCCCCTCAGCCGGAAAGTTGGCTTTCTTGGCTGGGACCTCATCCTATCTCAGCTACTCGCTTTCCTCATAGTGTTGAATGGGCACCAATCCTATGTCCAGGACTTAAAACCCACACCCTTAAAAGGTTGAGATCAAAACCAGTGCATTCCACAGACGGGAACCAGAGCAGCACCATGTTCTAGCAGTCTATTGTTTTATTACTGATATATGGTGGACTTTGTGACAGTGATATGTTTTAACAATTGAAAATTAGTTTATTAGTCAATTTTGTAACACTACATCACTTATTTTTTATTTTGGAAAACATGTTTCAGAAGCTATGTGCTTCCATTGTCAATTCCTTTGGTCGACTGGTCCCTGAACAAGAAGATAAATCCGCAGTAGCTTGGCATTTTTGGAAAGAGAAACACATCACATATAGATGCCCAAAAATACTCAAAAACATCACAAGGAAGACAGAATTAAAAGTTGGGAAAACATATTTATTTGGTAAAACAAGAACCGCATTTTCAATTTCAAAATCCCAACAGGCGACCTACTGATACAGAAGTTCATCAAACCACCACCAGGGACAGAGACAACCATCACAGCAAGCAATGCTGGCAGTCCACCAAAGGAATTGACAATGGAAGCACATGGCTTCTGAAACATGTTTTCAGAAATAAAAAGTAAGTGATGTAGTGTTACAAAATTGACTAGTAAACTAATTTTCAACTGTCTATTGTTTGTTAATTGTTTCTTATGAGATGACCCATTTAATAATTTTGGCCTTTAAGATTCATACTTTCCTTTACTTTCCCTCTTCAATGTAAAAAATAATTAGTTTGTCAGAGTATGTTAACATACAAGAAAGCTTCTTAGGTGTTATAAACTTTCATTTAAAAATGTACAAGTTGTTGGCTAAATCTTTGCTGTTCTTTGTTACCTCTGATTGTCCAATATGCATGAAGAGGTGAAAACTGGTAAGTAGATTTATAAAATTAGTGTCATGGGGAAAAAATACTGTTTTCATCTCAGGGAAATTTAAAGTACAGCCAACTGAGGAAATTGTATAGGCTATAAATGCACATAAGTGTTTGTTTTTTTCCTAATATCAACTGATGACTCACATTGCAGAAGGTTTCCTATGTTAACTTCACAATGGCAATAATGATTAGTAATATTAATATTTTATGTTACTTAACTCTTCAAGAATTTGTTATCCTATAGTGGTTGTTTTGTTAGCATATTAATTGCATATACAAGTGCGAATTAATCAAAAATTTTAGAATGATGGCTACAGAGAGGGACCTCTAGAGTTGACCATGTTCATAATTATAAATAATCATAATTAAACCAACATTGTTAGAGCAACTTTTGAAAAAAATCAAAAGCTTGAAAAATGTTCCACATAAAAGGAAGTTAGAATGGGGGATTTTGTTGAAAACTTCCATGTCACAGCTTTGGAAAATGTAGAACTGAAACACGAAGTTTGGTATTTATTTCAATTTTCATTTTTGAATTATGCAGTTAACACATACACACATGCATGCATGTATGTGCACACATACACATGTAAACATAGATCTGTTTCTAAATATGCCCTTTATTTATTTGTTTATTTATTTATTCAGGGGGCCTCAAATTATATTTCTGGTGAAATCTCAGTATCAAATTTTTGGATGGCATGCAATAACTTATCTTCATATTATGTGTGTGGTAGAGAAAATAAATAAGGGTAATGACTTCCCATTTGAGAAAAATGCAAGTATTTAAAAATTCAAGAACAAGGAGTATCTCAGAAATGTTTGGCTCTGCAAAAAATGTAATAACATTAATTGTATACTTTAAAGAGATGTATATGTTTTCTGCAGTAAAGTCTTATTAAGATTTTGTCCATCCCTTAATTTTTTACCAGTAATTGAAACATTATTCAAAATTAAGGGGACGTGAGAGGTTTTTCCCAGAAAATTCAAGATATATGCTTCACTTGTTATAAAAATGTTTGAAAGTGTGGTATTTTAATCAAACTGTGAGACCAATTTTTGAGAAAATCAACATTTTCGAAAAAAATTTCCAGTAAGGGGTAGCAAAGACAGCAGCTGTTGCTCTTCAAGAGACACACATGCACGCATGCACATGGATGTGTTTCTAAAAATCTGGTGTGTTCCATTAACAAACTCTTCTCCATCTGTTCTCAAATAAACTATTCTTAGAAAAGATTATTCTTGTATCTACTTCATGATAGGCTAAAGTGTTAGTCAAATCTTTTAAAAGCTGGATTCTATGTGATACAATTGAATTGGTTTTCTTTGCATGATTACGTAAAACAAAAGAGATATGAAATGAATGTTGAGAAAAGTTGAGTATTCTCATACTGAAAAAGGTAATAAGGAATATCTTGAAAATCTTGTGTGTTTTAATGAGATCTTCACTTTTTGTATAGTAACTTTTTGTTTCCTCTTATGGTTAATTAGCTATGCAAAATTCATTCAGAATGAAGAAAACTCCAGAGACTATTCAGGATATACATTTTATTTTTCATATAAATATCTTTAATATATGGTACTTTAATCAAAATCGTTAGAGCAAGTTTTTAGAAAACTGGGAACTTTTAAAAATATTCTACATAAAACGTAGTTTGGGCTGGGGTATGTCCCTGAAATATTTCATGTTGCATCCTTGGAAGATGCTGAATTTAAATATCAATTGACTTTTCATTTTTGAGTTATCGTGTTCACAGACAAAACATATATTTCTGGTGCAATTTTGACATGAAATTTTTGATGTAATATAGTAATTCCCTACTTACTGTACATTGTAGAGATAGTAAAAACTCACTGCTATGCACTATAATTTTGGGAGGTGTCTATATGATCCCTATTCAATTGGTGTCATTTTGGCATATATTAGGCCACCTTTGAAAGAATGGGTAGTTTTGTGGATATTTGTTGCATACATCATTAAGTATAGCGTTGTAAGGCAAGAATGAATTAATATGGAAATTAAATTGCAGTTGAGAAAATGGATAGTCTGAGATATGCAGTTCCAAATGCATTTACTTTACTTACTTCTGCCAAAATCCCAAGATGATAGAATTAACACACTATTTCAGTCCTTGTTTCAAAGAATGAATGAAATGGAGTTTTATTTATGGACACTCTTTAACTGCTGTGGTTCTCAGCATACATTCTATACTGGGCGTGAAAGACTGCTTAATTTTGCTCAGAGGCTTCTCGATCAGGCTTGAAGTTAATTTACATGCTATAAATCTACAATACAGGACCTATGGTTTTACTTCCCTTCCGAAGGAAGCCATGCTAAGGATTTTTATGCCTGAAAAAATACATTGTCCTCCTCTGGGTTTGAACCTGCAACCTTGGGTATATAGTAACCATGACACCATGGAGGATGACCACTGTTTTAAGAATACACTGCTAAGAGGCATTAATATTGTTGTCCTCTAGTGATCTTGACCTCTAATTGAAGTGAGTTACCATCTGGTGTCATTAGTGTCAATTTTATTGATAGAGTAAGGGAAAAGAAGCTTTGTCATTCAAGCACACTTTGCAGTGTGCACACCTCATGCACATTTGACCCATAAGGCAATTACATCATACCAGTTACACATATGCACAAAAGCTAATAAAACGTGCACAACTCAAGATGTGCTATCAACATTGATGCCACATTTCATATGTTTAGAGGAGTAGCGTGGCAATTTTAAATTCTGTATATTTTAGTTACTGCATATACGTTATGTTTAATGGAGTTCAAAGAAAAAATAATCTATAAATCCACAAGGTATCAAAAATTAAGGGTCCACATGCTCTTGTGCTCTTATATAGAAGCTGCCACTGCTAGAGTATATGGCTTCAAATAGCAAATATTCCTTAAAAGACAGTAGCATTGGCTTAATCTAGAAAAAGTAGGATTAGTAGGTAATACTAACAGTTACAGCATGCAATTTTTACTTTCTTTACACGTACTTTGTGCATCGTGATTAGAGAAGGTATGTTGTATTGCACCAAAAAATTTGATACTGAGATTTCACCAAAAATACATGTTTTGGGACTCCCTGGATCCAAAAAAAAAAAAAAAAAAAAAAAAAAAAAAAAAAAAAAAAAAAATATCAGTGTGTGTGTGTGTGTGTGTGTGTGTGTCTGTGAGAGCATACCTCAAAAACGAAAAACCTGTTAAATACCAAGTTCAAGGGTGTGACACAAAAATGTTCAAGAAACTCCCACCAACTGCCATTACCCTTTACATGGAAAAAATTTAGAATCTAATTTTCTGAAAAATGGCTCCAACAATTTTGATTAAAATCTCTTATATAGATATTTACATGAGAAATAAAATGTATATCATGAATTTTCTGAGAACAGCATCTTAAGACCTCTTTATTCTGGATAAATTTTTCTGAATTTTGCATAACTGATAAACTATAAGTGTAGGCAACCACTTACTAAACAAAAAAATGTAGATCTACTTAAAATAGACAATTTATGTCATACATATTTTTCGTGGATTTAGCCATCTTCGAGATATTCCCTGTTATTGGTTTCAATTTTAAAATACTTTTCTCATACGGGAATTTGTCAACGCCTGGCCATGTAAAGAAACAGATTTCAATCCCATAGTAAGCACATTTTAAAACATTTTACTGTTGATTTAACCTAGTGTATTCCCTTATTTTCCTTCCACTTAAAAGGAACTAAGTAATAAGGCTATTTCTGCTAATGTTGATCCTGATTAGCATGAAATAGAAGAATAAGGTTATTAGAATAATTCATCACAGAGATATAGAGAAAGTCATTTGAATGGAACACATCAGAATTTTTGTAATTATAGAGCACTTTTTACCTATTTTATATGTCATGAGCTGGCACTGAATCAAATCCCTGATCTCCCAAAATCAAGCCCTCAGATGTTGTATCTGAGCCATCATGCTAAATTCACCAACATATTAAAGTTGTCAGCATTTTATTTTAATTAAACATTCATGCTTAAATAATCAAGACATTGGAACCTTCTGAATGTGTGATATTATAAACAAATAAGCAAACAAAGGGAGTGTTACTTAGATCAATACTGTAGTTACTGCCAACTTAAATGGAATGGATAAATTAGTGTCTACTGTATACTATTTTGGAACATAGATTAGAAGAACATTTTATATAGCTCAAAAATGAAAAAAACAAAAAAACAAAAAAACAAAAAAACTATAAATGTATAATCTATAGAGGATGTATTCTTACATTACTTTTGTTGGCAACCAGTACTGTAAAATGGGGACAAATTATATGATCTAAGTTCATTAATAAAAAAAATATTTGGACGTGATACAGAATAAAATATGTTGGTAAAAATGGACTATTTAATCACTTAGAACTTCTTAATCAAAAATGTACTAGTTTTATATTTTATAGAATTTTAAGGCACCTAAAAGAGCTGCTCTTTGAAAACAAAAGATGAGGTAAAATACAAAATGTGTAACCAAAGTAATAATGTAAAAATAATTTCTTTTAATGTAAAGTTTAAATCATACTATTTGAAAATAACTTCACATCTCTGAATAGTAAAGGCATGCTTCTTGTTGTAAAAGTCATCTTATGCTGTAAATGTCTTAATTACTAATACCAAGCATGCCCTCATTGTTGATTAAGGAACAACTAGAGGTCAGTTGCATCATGCAAGTATTGACTGTCTCTTATCATCATTTATTTTTGTATGTCTTCTACAAGCTACTCTTGAAAAAAACATATTTTTCTATCTAGCTACTTAAAATTAACCAAAATAGACATCACACATTTCACTATATGAACATGAGGGATACAGTAGACTGATATATTAGTCAAATTTTTAAAAAAGTGGCTTGCTACATGTGGCCATTAAAATATCATATTCTTTCCATGACATCATGAAAAACAAATGAATGGTGGCAGTGTCTCAAAAAATGACAAAAGTATTGAAAAATTCAAATCAACAATAACAAATATCTTAGAAATGCTTTATATGAGTGATGGCCAATTAGTAATACAATGAGGGCCAGAATACAGTAAGGACCTTACTTGAGGGCCGGGAAAATTAATTAAACTATATAAAAATAAAATAACAGCAATGGCAACTTAAGAGCATATTATTTTTAATATTATTACATGCACAGTGAAGGAACAAGCATTGTTTTTTACTAAGAGCAATGAGGTTTGTCAAAATCTTTTACAAAAGATTTAAAATCCACTTTCAGTTCTGATGTTGCAATTTTAAGAATATGAGATCACATTGAATCAGTTAATCTGTTTTGGGACTTTGATTTCACTAGTTCCGTAGCAGAGAAGGCAGTTTCACATATGTAAGTGCCACCAAATATGGAAGTAAGTTTTAAAACCCAGTTTCTAAGATGTAGAAAATGTTCCTTTGAAATGAGTTTCCAAAAATCAACACCATTGCCTGTTGTTTGAAGAGATGAATCACAGTGGAGCTCACATAGTAGATCCCCGGGCTGGCATTCTACTTAACATCTCATAGCATTGTTGGAAAGTTCCATCTGTGATCGAAATACTTCAAAATCTTGAAATCTACTATCAAATTCTAAAATGAGATCTATGCAGGAAGTTAAAAAAAGGAATAAATCATATATTTATTAGCGGGCTGGATTAAACATACCTGTGGGCCGCCATTTGGCCATCACTGCTTTATACCATGAAAAGGTTATTTGAAAAAATAATAAAATTTGTAATATAAAAAGATGTACATTTTTTATGCAGTAAGTTTTGTCTATCTCTTAGAGTTAAAGTAAAAGTCATCCAGAGTGAAGAGGACTTCAGAGGCTTACCAAAAAATTCAAGATATGCATTAAAATTGCCATGAAAGTATTTAAACATATTGTATTTTAATCAAAATTTGAGCAAATTTTGATAAAATAAAAATTTTCATAAAATTTTCCAAGTAAAGGATTTTATGGAATGGAGGAATTTAATGATAAATTTAATTACAAAGTTTGGTCTATCATCATCATCATCATCATAATACCAAATTTGATAATTGGCTTTTCATTTTTGAGTATCCTGTTCATAGACACACATGCATGTACTCAAAGAGCCCTTTTTCTAAAACTGTTATTTTGGGTTGAGAGTGCCTCAAAACATATTTACTATACAATCTTGATATTGAATTTATCATCCTAGATTACAGGACTTCACCTACTTACTATATATAACAGATAATATATTTTTGACCCTAGCCTATTGAACTATAAATATGAACACATAAGATGACTTTAAACAACTGTCGTAGCACATATAGCAAAAACAGAAAAACAAAAATAAAATTAAAAAATCTGGTTTTTATCTAAAAGTGAATATTTTGGTTTATCTACTAGACATATTTTTATTTGTGCTTTGGTACCTTTACAGTTAGAAGTAGTTATGCAAAAGAGAACCAACACACAAAATCACAATTTTTAACATAATTGAATCGCTGCAAAATCTAAATATTTTAATCTAAAGTTTTAAACATTTTCTGGGGAGAACCCCCAAACATCCCGGTGTCCCCCTGGATCTGCCACTGTCTGAAACTCCATGTTTCTATCCTCAGAATCTTTATTTTTATACTGTCTTTTTACTCCAAACATATTATAATATCATCTAAATAATTTTCTTATTTTCCTGCTTATTACTGTGCATTTTTATTAGAAATAATCCTAAATTAAGCAACATTAGAAGTCACCTTTTTCTTGCTAACAAGCCCAAGAGAAAGATATAAGAAAAGTAATTTGCTTTACAGATGCTGCACGACAGTTCAACTTGGGAAAAATTTAAAGATGTAACAATGAATAAAATAGGAGTAAAAACATAGTAAAAACATAGATTACACTCATTTTCAATGAAGATTCACTGATGAACTCGAGTTCATCAGTGAATCTTCGTTGAAAATGGTGGAAAAAGCCTCCGAAACATGTCCGAAGTAAGTTACCTTATTTCAAGAGTGAAGTTTGAGTGTAATCTATGTTTTTACTCCTATTTAATTAGTTACTTCACTGTGCATTCCCATTAATGATTTAAGTAACAATGAATATTTCAAAAATATGTAATACTACAGAAAAAATTATTTGGAATAAATTGTATACTTATTTCAATGAGCTCAATTATTCAGATTTACAGAAAATTAATTCAAAATGAACAGGACTTCATAGGCTGTTCAAATAAAAATGTATCATTAATCATTCAAATACCAGTGATGCTTTAATCACATTTGTTTAGCCAGTTTTGTGAAAATAAGAAATAACAATTTTTTATGTAAACAAAGGCTTAGGGAGGAGGAGTATCTTTTTAAAAATCTTGGTTTAATTGCAACATAAGTTACTGAATCAAACTCCTCAAGTAGGGATGTTTTGATTTAAAATATATGAGAAACTTCTTTTTGGTATGTGGATTGTTTTTGCATGACTACCTCTATGTTACCGGGGATAAAGTTTTAATGAGATTTTTAGGTTAAATAAGAATAAAAATTTGAAGTCCCAGGAAGTATAGTTTAATTATTTATATTATTGTTTTCAAAACCCTCAGCTTATAGCTGTTCAAAGTTGGACTTATACATGCAAGGAAGGAAAATTGAAAAATGAAACTCTTGATTTAAATTGGAACTACAATTTACTCTTATTTGACCAGATCTCTATTATAATATCTAAGATGAAATAATATTTTTCAATTAACTGCTGATGAGATACTATTGTAAATATGCATGTAATATATTTAATTCTACTAGCACTTACATATATATATATATATATATATATATATATATTTAACATACATTTGTTTTTAAAGAGCAAGGCCATAAAAATTAGCTTATCTACTTTCTGAACATGTACCATACTTTGTTAGCGGCTATATTTCATATATTATTCCATAATGTAAAGAGAATTTGTTAAAAGGACTATATTAGCAGAGTGAATACTAAATGCCATCTTTAAGATTAGGGCATGATGTAGGGCGAAATTTGATACAGAAATTGTCATGGTATTATAATTAGCTATGGCATCAAATAGGGAAGGAATTATTCTGAGTCAAGAAAATGATCTGATACATATAACATATTATTTATATTTATTTTATAACTTTCTTTTGCTTTTGTTAATTAAATCAAAGTTAATGTCTGCACATTAAAAATATATTGTCCTCCTCCTGAAAACCTTCCATCTTCATTTTCGACATATGTGTAAGAATGCTGCTGTTGAAGTTCCATAAAAACCCACTTCTGTTTTTTGAAACTACATCCACTTTGATATGCTATCCATTTTACATTTTGAGGAGAATCTCCTTTCTTGATTACATTATCCATTCTTCTTATAGAATTTCCATAATTTGATAACTTTCATTTTTCATTTTTTTCATTATTGATCCTTTATGAAATTTTTGTGTAACAAATGTATAAATTAATTTAAAAAATGTTTGAACTAAATCAATACTACAAATTTTTGACCAGAAGGAAGACCAACTTATACTTGTTCCAGAAAAATCAGATTCTTAACTTCAGTGTTAAGAAAGCATATGGATCAAGTTGTCAATGGTTCCATGTACTCCTTAAGACATGAAGCAGAAGTGATTCCTAACCTTTCCACATATGACAGAAGATGTCATTCCAGAAATTTGGTGTGTGTGTCCATGTTTGACATAACCTATTAGCAAAAGAGTTTCAAATTGGAAAGACAAATGGCAGATTCAAAGATTGTATACCTATTTAGTTTTGGTGCTTGTTGGCAACTATCTCCTGTAATTTGAACTTGTGTCCTGTTGAAAGGGAGTAAATAAATAAATACAAGCTTAACCAACAAGGAGAAAAATCAAAGTATAGTAAACTTGTATAAAGCAAATAAAACCTTTACATTGATGTTGGAACTGTGGAAGGTACAATTATATTATAATTTTCTGAGTGAAATCTATCCATAATTTGAATGTTTCTTCTTTTCTAATGAAATTGTTGGTAAGTTTATGGATCTCGATCATTTCACGGTGCAAACGTGTATAGTAATGAGTAGTGGAGGAGAGGATGTCAGTTTTGTCATAATGAATCTAGAGCATGCAGTGCTACCGCCGAGTAACTTAAGTTTTCCATGTAAAAATAAATTTTGTGTTTTGAGGTTGGGGTGTATTTCCTTTAAAATCTTTGTCATGTCATGTCTTTGAACTAAAATACAATATTTAGTATTTATCAGAACTCAGTATGACATTTTTATTTTTTATGAGGAATGCAATACTTCCTCAAGCTTGTATAAGTAAGTGCTAGAGAAAGTAAAGATTGTAAGACAGAACATTGGTTACTATGATGTTATACATGTTTATTACTCTTTGCTCTTTGAAGATGGCATTTAGTAGAAGCTTATTTTAATTAGATAGGTACCTACATAAAACATTAAATTTTTAAAAATAGGTTATCATCATTTATCATGTTTTAACTGGTTTCACCAACTGCTACAAAGTCAAAACAACAATAAAGCTACTTCATTTGATCCTCATCAGTGCCAAATAATGGTCAGTATGCAAAGGGCATACATGTAAGTGAACAACACTTGGGTAGATGACCCCAAGCTAAATAAATAAATACAATAATGTGATCCTCAGTATCCACGCACACATTAAAATGCTATATTCTTCTGATTAATATGAAATACTAG
Source organism: Hymenopus coronatus (assembly GCA_030762935.1). Lineage (NCBI taxonomy): Eukaryota > Metazoa > Arthropoda > Insecta > Mantodea > Hymenopodidae > Hymenopus > Hymenopus coronatus. Next base: position 17,634,975 of record CM060895.1, read on the forward strand.
AACTTTCTCATACTGTAGTGTACATCATACTTGAGCAGATGGTATAGTGACATGATGCATTGTTGTTATAAAATGGAAGTATGTTTATAGTTTCCCTAGCCATAAATTTTATCCAAAAGAAGGGGAAGAGGGCATCAAAGAGATGTTAGTAACTTTAAGTTTTCCTGGTTTTGGTTGTTAATTATGGCTTCATAGGATTATAGTTGAGAAACTTACAGTTTCATAACCAAGATTTCGGCCATGTTCATCATATCACACCACATCATGATAATGATGAAACTGGGCAAATATGTCACTTTATATCAAATAAAAATAAGTAGTTTAGACAGTGGAGTGCTATAATTAAATGCAATGAGTCACCTTTTTACACTTTTTGCTCCAACTTTGACTTCGTTTTTTTGCACTTTTTGCTCCAACTTTGCCTTCACATTAGGTACAAGCATGTAGACAAATCTGCAGTAGCACATCATTTTTAGTCTGAAAACCACAACATAAAGGAAGAAATAGAGTTGATTAAATGTGTAAAGAAACCTTTGGAACTACAAATTTGGGCAAATATCTTTATCACCAAAGAAGAAGACTCTCTTATGAATTTTGAGGTTGTCATCCTGTTGGCAAGTAGAGGGCAACACAACACCAGGCTGCACACAACCACCTGTTGCATGTAGCATCAGTCATCCCCGGAGTTGAAGATAGTGTTAAAGTACCCTGAAACTAGTCTTCCCAAACGAAAGCAAAGTTGGAGCAAAAAGTGTAAAAAGGTGACTCATTACATTTAAATTTAATGTCACTTTATGATTGGCTCTTTATCCCAGCCAACTTTTTTTCTTCTTCTTCTTCTTCTTCTTCTTCTTCTTCTTCTTCTTCCTCTAACTCCTTCATGCTGTTAAGCATGAAGTATTAGCTTTGATTTGTTTCTTCCACTTTACCTAATCCTTTGCTGTTCTCATTTCAGTCATAGTTTTAGCCTTAACACAGCCCAATTTCTCAATGCATTCTAATAGCTTTATGGCCTTCCTCTTAACCTTTTAACTTCCAATCTTGCTTCCAGAAATTGTCTGGGTTTCCTATCCTCTGACTTATGGGACACATGCCCAAGAGAGGAATTGGATACCCAACTTGTCCAATATTGTATTTCTGACCAAGTCTCTTCTAGTTTTCCCCATAATTCTTCACATATATCTCCCTCCTTTCCATAGCTGTTATTTTACTTTCATGTTTCACAATTCTCTCTGCTCCATAAAGTAGAACTGGCAATATTATTGCTTTAAAAATCATAATATTTGTGTTGTTGAATAATTCCTTTTTTCAAACTATTGTAATATTAATTATATATAGTAAATGAGGTTGGATTTCCTAACTCTGTTTAGTATTTCCTGCTCTGTTTTTCCTATTTTCACTTTTTAGCACTCCCAAGTATTCATATGGTCATGTCACAGTGGTTAGACCACTTACCAGAGCAGCTGGGGTTTGATCCCAAGCATCTGCATGTGGGATTTGAGATGGACAAAGTTGTGAAGGGGCAGGTTTCCTCTGTGTTCTCCAGTTTCCCGGACCATTGCATTCCACCAGTGCTCCATCTTCATTCCATGTATCATCAGTGTCATCTCCTGCAGTGCCATATGTAGTCAAAGCAGCCCTTAAGCACTATTAAAAAATTCTGTGTTCCATTCACATGACTTTCTCTACATCACTGCAACAAATTATTATTAAACAGCATATGTTTCTATTTACTTCATACTCATTGAGAAAAAATTAGCACAAATAGTCTTATTGCTTGCTTCCTTGTAAGTAGAAGCGAAATAAGTGAGCAGCATAAGTTAAAGTAATAGTGAAAAGCTGGTTGCTATATGACTGAAGTTCCTTTGTTTCTGTGGACAGGAGTTGACCAATTCCTTCCTTTATAAGAAAAGTATGTTTTTCAAAGCTGAAACCAAAAACAAGGAATACCTAAAAAACTATCAACTCCATGAAAAAAATGTATATAACATAAATTATGTGTTGTAATGTGATCTACATTTTTTGTCCATCTCTTATGGTTTACCAGTTATGCAAAATTCCGTAAAATTCACCCAGAATAAAGTAGTCTTCAGAGGCTGTTCCCAGAAAATTCAAGATATACATTTTATTTGTCAGATAAATAGCTTTAATATATGACATTTTAACCAAATTCGTTTTTAAGGAAATCAAAATTTTCGAAAATGTTTACATGTAAAGGGTAGTTTTTGGTGGGGTGATTTTATTGAAAATCTTTGTGTTGCATGCCTGGAAGACACTGAACTTAAATACCAAGTTTGGTATTTTACCGACTTTTTGTTTTTGAGTTATCATTTCACAGACACACAGACACATACACACACACACACATACATATGCAGACCTTTTTTCTGAAAATGCTTTTTTTGGGTACAGGGGACCCTAAAACATATATCTCCGGTGAAATCTCGATATTGAATTTTTGGGTGCAACACAATACCTTCTCTATACACTATGTAGATAGTACTTGTAGAGAAAATAAAAATCAAGTATTCATAAATATCTACCTATTCCAATTTCTCATTATTATATGTTATAATTCATTCCCCTACGGTACATGCTATATTAAATTTTAATTGTACTCAAGTCTAATCCTTTTCTAAAAGTACCTCTTTCTATTCTGTTATTGACATCTGCAGATTATTCCTTCTTTTACAATCAATATAATGTCATTGGTATATATATATCAATAATTGTACCAAACTCCAGCCAATCACAAGTCTTATTCCTAGCATCAGTCCAACATTCTAGGGGCTTGTATTCCACAGAAACAAGGACAGCATTGCTTCTTTTTAACTGCTAGTGGTACATCAATATCTGTATTTTCATTAAAATCAACAGTGTGTGAATTGCTATACAAATGTACTTTGCAAGAAGTTTTCATGTGCTCCAAACAGAAGCTTGCCATTTACTTATAGAAACACTTGATATAATCTTGTTTTGCAGAGGCAAGATATTTCTTACTTATTATTTCCCTGTGGATAAACCAGAGTATTGCTTGTTAGGAGAGGTCAGGAGAGAAAAAATCAAGTCAATTTATGTTTTCTTTATAAATAATAATAGCAGTCTAGAATTACACAATGTTGCAAATGTATCTAATGGAATGTCTGTTTGACAAGTTTGACACCACTTCATCCATGACGAATTCCACACTTGGACACTTGAAATCAAACACAGGCTGCCTAGGTGAGAGGCAAACAATGATATAGAGTATAAATACCACAGTTTTATTTATTTTAATGTTTTGTTTTAGAGTTATATTTTTTTTTTATTTATACTTTTATTTAATGTCGCCTAACTACACAGGTCTTATAGCGACAACATTATGTAACAATAAGAAATTTAATAATACAATATTTACACATTTAATTAATAATTATATCTAGCTTGTAACATTAATTATTGGAATTCTAACAATAATACTTATATATGTAGTATATCATACAACAGTGTATTAAAAGTATACAATATTTTACAGTGCAGTAGTAAGTTTACAATCTTTTATATATTTAAACAATGATAATAATTTGGTTAGTTTGTTGATTGCTGCCTGAAGATATGGAGGAATTTGATGGCTGGTTCTGTACTTAGAATAGTGGGCACATTCCATTATGATGTGTTTTACTGATAGTCTCTGGCTGCAATGTTCACAGGATGGAGGTTGCTGTTTGGTGAATACATAGTTATGAGTTAGTTTAGTATGTCCAATTCTTAGTCTGGTGAGTATCATCTGTTGATGCCAGCTGAGAGTTTTGTGTATTTTAATAAATGATGTGTTACTTTTTACTTCATGCAGTTTACAATCCAATTGTTGTTCCATTTTTGTATCAGCTTCTTCTTAACATACTGTATAGCATCTTCGTGTGGAATAAGGATAGGAGGATAAACTGGTGGTTGTTTTGTTGCTTCTTTTGCTGCTTTATCTACTCTTTGGTTCCCCTCTATCCCCTGATGGGAAGATATCCACATTAAAGTTACTTCTTTATTTTCAAGCAAAATTTGGTTGTATAAATATTGGATTTCTTTGGTCAGTGAATTATCTGACAACAGGGAAATTAAAGCACTATAGCAATCTGAAAAATTACGCATTTCCTGTTTGAGTTTATTGCTTCCAAAGATTTTTTAATTGCAGATTGTTCACTGGAAAAGATGGTGTAAGATTCCAGTAATTTGTATATCATTATACATATAGAGTTATATTGTTCACAGACTTATTAATAAATATTGTTTTTTTATTCACCTAGTCTCAAAACATTTATTTCTAATGAAATCTTGACATTGAATTTTTGGGGTAGTACAACACTTACTATTTACCTATTGTAGGTATGATTCAGAGAAAGAAAACAGTTTTTTATTGTTTTTAAGCTGTCTTGAAACAATACTGGCCAAAACTATAATCATGAAAATTGCACATTACTTAGCAGCTACTCCAAGAAGCCATAATTAAAATCATAGAAGAATGTTGAAACCATTAATGTACCTAGTAAAGTATAATTCCTTAACCATATCAAAGTATCTGTAATCTTTTAGCCAAAATATTTCCTGCAATTCTACAGAACTATAGAACAGGATATCATTTCAAACATTTAACTTTTGATATATTCATAAAATAAAATGCAAATGCTAAATTTCATGTTGTCTAAACAAGCCCCATTTTTGAGTATCTTGTTTGTATTTAATTGCATTCCATTCTCTATATTCACATCAAAAGATGTTTAGTTTTGAAACAGGTGGTGAAGAAAAGGGGGCAGATAATTATGAAGTAAAGAATGATATGGTCATATTGCAAGCATTTCAGAAAAACAACAGAGAAGTTCTTCTCTTATAAAACCCAGAAATTCTTTTTTCATATACATTTAATTTTATGTGATTTTTAGGTAGTTAAAATTTTGTAATAAAATAAATCATAAAATATATAAGTTATTTGTTCTCTACTAGCATTTTGTAGAATGTTAATACATCACTGATTCTTTTTCAAAAAAAGAAGTGTTAAAGATAAAAATTATTTTGTATATATTTAGTAGTTGTGCATTTAATTGCTTCTGTAAAAACTGTATGTTTTTATGTATGTCAAAATGTTTGTTTTAGACCATAAACAGACCCAGATGGTGGTTAAAAGGGGCTAAAGCCCTCTTAATTATAGAAAAAAGATGACAATATACTTAAAGTAAAATCAAAACCAAATTTTATATCTATTTTATTTTATAAATCAAATGAACATCTGTTCAGTGACAGTCAATGAATGGACTTAGAGGTGACTAGAACTCAAAAGATATAGGTAACTTGAAAAGAAAGAAGGGAAAAAATTAGACCAAATCAAATATACTTTATGATTATTACTAAATAACTTCAGAATAAGCTCTCAAACAACAAGAATCAATAACTTAATGGTGAAATTGAATAATCAAAGCAATTAAATATTATGTTTAATAGGGATCTTCATTTGCAAATAATATATGTTTTTTTTCAAAATTTAAATTAATGCTTACATCCAAAGGACAATATATGGATACTATGTGCATGCCTTTTCTTGGGTCTAGCAAGGGTCGGGGGGAAGAAGAAAGAGCTAACCTGCCTGTGTTTCTGCAGTGTTGCCAACTAAAGAAACTACAATTCAGCAGAATTGTATGTAAGGTAAGTGTGGTCACCAGGGCAAATGTAAGGTCTATAGACAGACAAGAAATTAAACTTGGTGTTATATGTTTATATAGTATATACATATTATGTCATGAATAGTTGCAGCTTGCAGTAATTTTCAGGGTTGGCAAATATTTGCAATATGTAAATTACAGATCTAGAAGAAACGTTTAGTTTATAATTACAATATACTCTTGATTATCTGGGATAATGTGAGGGAGAAGAAGCACAATTAATTGAAAAACGTGAATAATCGAGAAACCTGTAACTTAATGATTTTAAGTATACAACATACACATGTAAATAGGAAATTATGTTTAAAAGCTTTTACCAACATGTATTTTTTGTTCAAAAGTATATTTTACTTCTGTGCATAGGAAAAAATTATGTAATAACACAACCAGAATCACTACATTACCAAGAAAATCCTCTGTAGCAACTTTTAGTCTCCTAACAGGCCATGACTGCCTCAATAAACATTCATTCAGGATTGGTATAGTGAGAACCCCTCTGTGTCCTTTCTGTACACTTAAAGAAGATATGGATGGAAACCATCTACTGCACCTTGAGTCAACATGTAACATAACATCAAAATACTAGAATGCAAGAGAGTGAAAAGCTTCACTGCAAACTGCTCAACATTAGATACCAACCAACACTTCTGTACATAGGTATTGTAGGCATATTTATTTCTTAAAATAGTCCTTGATGCTGGTCTGCTTTTGAGAGGAGCTGACATTTTTTCACACATCATTTCAAATTTTTCTTGCAGTAATAATGTAATTTTACTCAAACCCCCTCAGCCAGTATCAACACATTGAAATGCAGTACAATGACTGATTAGGTCACTATTCCCACTTTCACATTCACTATCCTCTTCTTTGCAGTCATAATTTTGGCGTCCCTAGTGTACTGGAAGATAGGTTCACATGAGTTGATTTTCAGCCACTCATTCAAGTATTCTTCATCATCTTCAAAGCCATTATCCATTGCCAGTTTAATTAATTGTGCAGTTGCTTCTTCTTCATCACTGAAACTTAGAAAATCACTTTCTTCTCTGTCTGGAAGAATTTTCCTCCACCATGACTGAATTTGTGTTTGTGTCTTGATATCCAATGTATGGCATCTCAAATCGTCAACTTCTTCCAGAACGCGACCAAATCATCTTCATCAAGTAGCATTCTCAGTATACCAGCCCGGTAGCACTGTGTACCAGCCTTGGTCCATTGGTTCTATAATGGCAATCACATTAGATGGTAATCATCATCAGATACAAGAATACTCTCATTGGGATGTGAAGGAGCATTATCAGCCTTTTGTTGCAATCCATTTTCTTCTATAAGTCAGCAAATTTCTGGTACAAAGTTTTTGTGGAACCAGTTTTTGAAATGTTCACTATTCATCAATGCTCCTTTTGGTTGTAACAATGAACAGGAAGATCCTTAGCTTCAATATCCTTGAATGATATTTTTTTTCGCTCTTTCTTTCTTTTCCAATCACTATTAGCTTCACTTTGTCGTTCCCAGAAGCATTAGCCATGCACAAAATTGTAATGTGTTGTTTTGACAACTTGTATCCAGGACTGCGAGCTTCGCTCTTAAAATGAAGGGTTCTGGTTGGTAGACTTCCATGGGAGCTGATCACCCAAGAAAAGTAGCACACATAGTAATTTATATAAAGTTTGAAAATCTAAAAAAGTAAAATACAAAAAGTATTATTTACTATATTTTACTCATTGGTAAGGTATGTTTCAAAATGTTGTTACTCCCTCCCTAAAGAAATCCTGGATTTCTATGTTTTGGATTACTTCCCAATTTCTTCCTTTTCTTCTTAACACATTCTACATTGAAAATGTGCATATCAGAATCACTTTCTTAAACCATCAAAGGAAACCACAAACAAAAGAATTGGAAGAAATGATATTTCAAGTCAATCAAATTGTGAAAATTAATTTTTGGCATATCAAAATCTAGATTTACAGCATACAGCAATGTGGAAAATACAGTATTTTTGAGTATCACATTCATAAAAAGCTTAACCTAAATACTCGAAGACTAAGGGGGAAGAAAAGCACATTTGTAAGGTGACATAAGAGATTTCAAAATGAGGGACCATTCTGAATATTTTAGGATAGGTGATCACCTTACTATAGGAGACAAAGTCTCATAGAGGATGTGATACTAGTCACTGAAGATGTGAATTGTTCTGCCCTCCACTCCCTTGTATGTAGCCATTAGTGGGTATATTTAAGGAGGAACATAATTTCTACTGCTTTTTCACAAGCTATGTCTGATAATTGTACTGCAGATATAACTGCTCAACTTGAGAACTCCTGAATTAACAAACTTCCGTTGTTTATAAACCTCCGTTGAATGAAATAGTGTTTGAGGAAATGCATTCCTTGTACATCCATCAGCCCTTTAAAAATAATGTTATATAACACCAAACAGGCTGTTAATAAACAATACCAAAAGAAACTAATGACATCACTGCCCTTACAATGAATATTATGCAACAAAACATCAGTTAACAAATATTATTAATTCATGATTTAAATTTAAACCTTTTCGTATGAAGCTCTTATTCTAAAACAGGTACAGCTCCAATTTTGTTCTTTTTGAAATACAAATACTTGGTGACAGAAGATTCACAATGAAGGGAAAAGTTAAGAATAATCTGATGTGTTATACTTGCATGACTTTCTCTGCCCATTTATCTGCAAACTTTTCTTTAAAAAGGTTATTTTTCTATCTCCTTCATGTTAATCAATATAAAATTGCAGAAAACGTTTAATTATGCAGTTGTTTGTACACAAATGATGTAGAAATAGGATTCCAGTCTTTGCGTGAGATTACAAGAAACAAATGAATGAGGTCAGAGCACTTCCAACAACAACAAAAACAATTATCTCAGAAAACATTGATTCCACAAAAAACTTTTAAATCAATTTTGTATTTTAGCAAGTTTTACATTATTGTTTGCAATAATGATTTCCTTTACTCACTGTGTTTGAGGAAGCACTATTTTAGTCACGGTTTGCTTGGAATTGCAAAATAAAATTAACAAATTTTAAGAAGTTTACTGAGCTTTTTAATGGTATTCTAACCTGCAAAATATTCACATCACTGGTCTGTAACTTGTATTTTGATCCAAACAAATATTATGCAGTGTTTTTAAACACCAGAAAATTAATCAAATTGTTTTGTGTTTGCCTTTGTTTTGAAGATACTGCAGACAAGGAACAAGTGCTTCAAAATTTGCCTGTAATATTTCAAAGCTCAAAACAATGGAAACATTCAGATTCTTTGCAAGGGCTTATCTATTTTTGTAAAGAATACATGCATGCATCTTTTTGAAAAATGTATATTAAAACCTGTCTGAAATTTAATCTCAGACTATTCAGTGCCAAAATTAATAAGCTGTTGACTCCTACAATAGCACTGTTTAATTCTTAGAATACATTAACTATCTAAAGGATTTTGTATAATTTCTTTAAGTTTTAAATCAAAATACAAAACAAATATAAATCTGATTTAATGCTAAATAAGGTGAACAATCATAAAAAGGAGGACATATTTAGCAAAAGTTATGTTATGTAACTTACTCATCAGCAAGAATAGCTAGAAAAGTCTGCAGTAGCCACACATTTTTAGCAAGAAGGACATGAAAAGAAGATACAAGTGCATCTATTTACAAGGACCATCAAAAAGTAAGGACGATTTGGCATAACTTGGTATTTAAATTCAGTATTGATTTTCACAAAAATGATTTTCACAAAAATCATCCACCCCAAACTACCCTTTACAGGAATTTTTTACTTTCTAAAAAATAGCTCTATCTTATTAAAACACCACATATATAATATATTTATATTACAAATAAAATGTATATTTTGAATTTTCTGACAATAACTTGTGAAGTTCCCTTTATTTCATTTATTTATACATTTGTATAATTAAAAAACTGCAATAGATATACAAAAATTTATTTAGAAGGAATGTGGAGCTCATTTAAAAATATATTTTGTATCAAATAATTGCTTTCATAACATTACCAGTTTTCAAAATATTCCATATTGTAATTTTACACTCCTCTTATGATCATGGATGAATCATTCGTTTTTTTCTCTCTCTCTTTCTTTCTTTTCATCACAAGCACAATTTTTAGCACAAATGAAACATTTGAATGTGATTATCACTATGAACTTCTTGTTATACTGAGAAATTAATTTACAAATCTGCCTTCGGCACAAATTAAACATATGTGGCAACATGTGCAAAGTTTCTTTCAGGGGCTTTCATTTTGAGGGAGTGCTTATTGAACCAATTTTGTAAGATCATCTCAATTTAAGTTTTATTTATATTTTATTGTTCTATTAAAGTTCTGGTTTAAAGTTTTTTTCTTGTTCCTTTTTACTCTTTGTTTTAATGCTTATGTTCTAAGCCTGTTCATAATGCCTAGAAGAAACAGAGTAGTTTTAATTTCAATGTTAAGAAGAATTTTTCTGCGAAAATAACCAAAATATTGATATATTTGGTGAGGTTAAATGGTGCACAAGTAATTTGCAAAAAATGTTGATGCTTGAAGCTTTGATGTAATTGATAAAATTCTTTATTTTTTCACACTAATCATTGACATGGAACAGAATTTCAAGGCTCTCACAGAGCAGTCAACTCTTAAAAGATTTGACTACTTTAGACTAATTTGTTTCCTTAGTCTCTTGAACATACCCGAAAATATGTAATATTTCCGCTGATGTTTATCTGATTAGCATGGAGTCTATAGATGAATAAACTTTTGTAAAAATAGTTTGTTGCAGAATACTTGGAGGAAGCCATATGAATTTAACGCATCATAATCCTTTTAAAATACAGGAGCCTCAAAATAAGTGTTTCCAGGAAAATTTTACATGGAAGACATACAATACTATGGATATGTGACAGGGAATGTAAGCATTTATGATTTCACTTCATTGCATTGATTCCAATTTGAATTTTTATTTTATACCACATGTACTAGTGCATAGTAGGTAAAGAGGGTATTGTATTCTACCAAAAACTTTAATACAGAGATTTCAACAGAGTATATGTTATGAAAACCCATTAATAAAAAAAAAAAAAAACACTTTTAGAGAAAGGTCCATGTGTGTGTGCATGTGCATGTGTCTCTCTGCAGACAGCATAACTAAAAAATAAAATGTTTGTTAAATATCAGACTTGCTCTTTGCATACAATCACAGAAACAACTATACATCGAAAAGACTTCAAAAGAATGACAAAGCTTTGAATGATTGGATAAATGTATAATGGATACTTAATAAAAGACTAATAGCACAAAATTATTTTAAAAAATTGTGTTTGAAAGAAATCTATATTTTTTGTGCAGTACCTTTTCATCTGTCGTTTTAACCAACATTTAGAATTATAACATTTCTTCCAGAAAATTCAAGATATATTTAATTTTTTCTGTAAATATCTTTAATATATGGTATTAATTTTACTATCCAGTTTTCAAAAACTAAAAAAAAAATTGAGAGAAGTTCCATGCAATGGGTAATTTGGGGATAGTTTGTTTAAAATCATGTCACATCTTTAGAAATGAACTACCATGGTAAATTTTCATTTTTGAATTATGCTGTTCACCGACACACATACAGACCTTTTTCTAAAACTACTTTTCTTGGATTTAGTGAGTTTTAAAAAGTGTATTCCCAGTAAAATCAGACTATTAGTTTTTGAATGGAATGCAATACTTCCTCTACTTACTTTATGTAGTAGAGAAAGTAAAACTGGGATATGTTGACCATGTTTAGAATCCAAATAATATCACTAATTATAACACAAACTGCTCTTGTTCACTGTATGCATATAATACATAAGAGAAGGAGATGGGAAAAAATAAAAAGAAAAAAAAAAAAAAAAAAAGGCAATCTAAGTCTAGATTGTGCAATATAGCAACTATTCTTATCAGTTTATTTATTTTAATTATAGTGTTCTTAGAATAAACTAGGGCTGTAGATCAAAAGTAGTTCAGGATAATAGTTGAACCCCTTTAGAGAAAATATTTTTTATAAGTTAAGAGTCATGTGTGTTTGCAGGGTGTGTCAATAAATGTATTTGTGAGATGTCTTTAGTCTTTGTTACAAAGAGATTATATATGTTTATGAATGTGCAGTCATATTTTAATGGTTAAACTGTTTGTACTATATATATCCTATTTGTATATTAGATACATGTATTTATGATATGCGTATTAATAGGAGTAAAGTTGTTGTCCAAGTGTTCAGAAAAATAATTTTTGTTGACATTTATAAAGAGAGCATAATGTATATTTTAAGAATGCAGAAGGCTCAAATAGGTATTGTAGAAAAATTAAAATTATATTCTTATTTTATAATGATGAAAGATTATTTACAGATATACTGATACTATGAAGTGTTGATAGTCTATGGTTGTTTATTCTCTGCTAATGATAAATAATTAGTCTATTAAATATGTATTTAAGCAGAGAAAAATAAAAGTTTAAGTGCCAATTTGGAAAAAAAAATTGTAATTGTTTTGATTTTACCCTATTGCATTTTCCTGAAGTTTTTTTTTTTATTATTATTGTTTGATAGCCCCCTTTAATGGAACAAGGATTCTGAAATGGCAAAAAATATTTTTTTTGTTTTATTTTAGACACTAATAAAATAGAGAGGGGGGGTTATGAGGAGTTTAATGAATTTAAATATAATTTAAATGCTAGTCTGCATTTCTTTAAAGCTGCCATACAATACCTCTTTTTAGTACATTGGTATCTTTAAGCTAAGTTTTCTCAAACAGCATTTGTTGATACTTATGTACCTTTTTCTCAGGAAGTATGAGAGCTGGAAAGCTGAAATTTTCAGCACATATATACAACACATATTTAACTTTCTGAACCACAATCTTGATGTTATAGTATATGCTGATCAGATTAAGAAAGCAACAACATTGCAATTTTTCCACATTTTTACTTTTTGAATTTGTAAATTTTTTTTTTAATTTCTACTGAAATTTATCTTAGCTAAATAAGTGAAGTTCAGAAGATAGCTGATTGTACTAAGAACAATCATGCAAAAGTGTGCTTATGTATTGTAAGCAGTATCAGAGAAAAAGATACATGAATTCACATGTTTTAAGACCAAGTTTTATTACTTTTCTGCTGAATGAAATACTTTTTATAGACTCAACCATATACATAAGCTATGAATTCAAAAAAACCACTTGAAATAATTATCATGATTTATAGAATAATTTATACAAATTTCTGGTAAAACAATTGAATACTTCAAGCACAGTGGTAATTCTACTTACTTAAGGTGTAATTTCCGGATGTTCAAAAATGGTGTGTTATTTATGGATGCTCTTTAACTGCTGTGGTTTTCAGTGTCCTATTCTATACTGAGCATGAAAGACCGCTTAATTTTGCTCAGAGGCCTCTCTATTAGGCTTGAGGTAATTTTACGTGCTGTAAATCTACCCATATGTTCAGACTACCTTGTTCCCTTAATTATAATGGTCATATAGGGGGCTTTGACTTGTGAAATAGCTAATTACTGTAGGTTTAGAACTTTGGGTTAAACATTTTTATACCACTAAATACACACCTTCATACCTCCAGACTCTGTGGGGGATAGGGAATAATTCTGGATAAAGAAAAATTCCCTGTCCCAGCCAGTAATCGATCCCTGAACCCCCAGTGAGCAGGTAGCTCCCTGACCACTTGACCACAGAGGCAGTCTCCTGAAGTTAGTTACTTGGGGAAGTATATAACTCTTCAAGCATTTAAAACCATTATTTCTAAATCTTTTTTCCATGATGTTTACACTGTGTTTATTACTTTCTCTACATGTACTCTGTACATAGTTTGTAGAGAAAGTATTGCATTCCACCCAAAAATGCGATACCAAGATTACACCGGAAACACATGTTTTGGGTCCCCCTGAATAAAAAAAAACCAAAAAAACATTTTAACGAAAAGGTTTGTCTGATGTGTGTGTGTGTGTGTGTCTGTGGACAGCATAGCTCAAAAACGAAAAGGCCCATAAATACCAAACTTGGTATTTAAGTTTGGTATCTTCCATGGATGCGACATTAAGATTTTCAAAAAAATCCCCCCACCCCTAACTACCCTTTACATGGAATTTTTTTCGAAAATTTTGATTTTCTTAAAAATGGCTAACAATTTTGATTAAAATATTGCATATTAAAGATGTTTACCTGACAAATAAAATGTATAGCTTTAATTTTCTGGGAATAGCCTCTGAAGACTACTTTATTCTGGATGAATTTTACGAAATTTTGCATAACTGCTAAACCATAAGGGATGGACAAAAACTTACCACACAAAAAATTTAGAGCACTTTAAAACACACAATTTATGTTATGTACATTTTTTTCGTGGAGTTGTTCGTTTTTTTTAGATATTCCTTGAGTTTGGTTTCAGCTTTGAAAAACTTATACTTTTCTCATACAGGAATTTGTCAACTCCTCTCCATACAAACAAAGGAACTTCAGTCACATAGCAACCAGCTTTTGACTATAACTTTAACCTATGGTACTCCATTATTTCGTTTCTACTTACAAGGAAGCAAGTAATAAGACTATTTCTTATAATTGTTTTCTCGATTAGCATGAAGTAAATAGAGGCATAGGCTTTTTAACAATACTTTTTGCAGAGATGTAGAGAAAGTCATGTGAATGGAACACATCAGATTTTTAGAAAATACGTTAGGAAGTATCCCTGCAATTAATGAATAATAAATAGAACAGGAATTGAAATAACTATGCCATTCTAGGAAATTCTTTAACAGTTTAGAAGGAAAAAACCTGATGTGTTACACTCACATGACTTTCTCTAGCTGCTCTACAATCTTCTTACAAAAGATTACTCTTCTTTCTACACAATCCTAATCGAGATAAACATTAGCAGAATTTTCTTATTACTTAGTTCCTTATAAGTAGAAGAGAACTAAGGTAATCCTCTAGGTTAAAGTGAATTTCAAATGTTTTAAAAACTGTTGTTATGTGACTGTCATTGCAAATCGCTTCTTTGCTTGGCCAGGAGTAGAACAAAGGAAAAACGGACACTTCCTGTCTGTACGTGTAGGGAAATTAATATGAAGTACAATATTACTTTTATTTAAAATAAAACAATTCTAACACTGAAATTGAGTGAGTTATTTCAGTAAAAAATCTAGAAAACTCTGAGATAAAATAAACCCAAATCACGGTCACAACAAACCCAAACGGTAACCACATTCTGCTCCAAAAACCTAATGATATTCTTTTAATTAATCTTACAAAATAATAATACGAACCTTTTAAATATCAGATGATGGACGAATATTCAACAAAGGACAATTCTGAGTCTATTGAGAAGAAAAAATCTGATGTGTTACATTCTCATGCCTTTCTCTTCTTCTCTGCAACAAATTATTGTTAAAGAGCTTATGCTTCTATTTATTTCATGCTAATCGAGAAAAGCTACAGAAATAGTCTTATTACTTGCTTCCTTGTAAATAGAAGCGAAATAAGGGAGTACTATAGGTTAAAGTGAAAGCCAAAAGCTGGTTGCTATGTGACTGATGTTCCTTTGTTTGTATGGACAGGAGTTGACAAATTCCTTTATGAGAAAAGTTTAAGTGTTTTAAAAGTGACACCAAAATCAAGGAATAACTCAAAAACGATCAACTCCACGAAAAAAAATGTATATAACATAAATGGTGTGTTTTAACGTGCTATACTTTTTTGTGCTGTAAGTTTTCTCCATCTGTTACGGTTTAGAAGTTATGGAAAAATTACGTTAAATTCATCCAGAATAAAGTAGCCTTCAGAAGCTATTCCTCGAAAATTTAAGATATACATTTTATTTGTCAGATAAATATGTTTAATATACAATATTTTAATGAAAATCATTAGAGTCAAAAAAGTTCCATGTAAAAGGTAGTTTGGGGTGGGGGATTTTTTTGAAGATTTTCGTGTCTTGGAATATACCAAGTTTGATATTTTACCGACTTTTCGTTTTTGAGTTATCATGTTCGTAGACACACATACACACACCCAGACCTTTTTCTGAAATTGCTTTCTTTGGTTACAGGGGACCCTAAAACATACATTTCCGGTGTTATCTCGGTATCGAATTTTTGGGTGCAGTGCAATACTTTCTCTATACACTATATACATAGTACGTGTAGAGAAAGTAAAAAGGGTGTCATTGATCTCTACAGATTTGTTTTCCATGTTGTGAAGAGAACAATAGACGATCAGCAATATTAAATTTAATTGCATATTCTTTAGGACATATTTGGCTTTCTACCGCTGTAAATCCAGTATCTTGCTGAAGCAGGTAGCCATTCCATTCAGCCTTTTTCTTATTTGTGTAAACTGAGAGTGTGGATAAACGGGTTTCGTTTTACCCGAGACAGCCCCAAAGATGACAATAATTTATGCATTCGCAACTTCAATTCGATCCTGCAATGCAAAGAATGTTATTATCACTAAGTTCTGCATGCCGATAACATCAGCTTCCAACATTGGTCGTTTTGATAGATGAAAGAGGTCCTACAAATATCTGATGTCTTCCATTCACATAATTTTTACTTTCTCTATACATATTGTATAGAGAACATAGGTATTGTGTTGCACCCGAAAATTCAATTCAGAGATTTTACTGGAAATACATGTTTTTGGTCCCTATTTTTGGAAAAAGTCCATGTGTGTTCGTGAGTGCCCGTGGATAGAATATCTCAAAAACGACAAGTCCGTTAAATTCCAAACTTGGTATTTAAGTTCAGTATCTTCCAAGGATGCGACACGAAGATTTTCAAGAAAATCCCCTCACCCCTAACTACCCTTTCCACGGAAAAATTTGCGAAAATGTTGTTTTTCTTAAAAATGGCTATAGCGATTTTTATTAAAATACCACATATTAAAGCCATATTATCACAAATAAAATGTATATATTGAATTTTATGGGAATAGCTTCTAAAGACCTGTTTTTCTGGATGAATTTGGCTTAATTTAGTAAAACTAGTAAACCGTAAGAGATAGACAAAAACTTACTTTACAAAAATACACAAGTTATATCATATACATTTTTTTTCGTGGAGCATACCGTTTTCTAGCTATTTGTTGTTATTAGTTTCAATTGTGAAGTACCTATACTTTTCTCAGACAGAAGTGTTCTACTCCTGGCCAAGCAAAGAGGCAATCGCATAACGACAGCTTTTAAAACATTTGACTATCACTTTAGCCTAGTGCATGTTCTTAGTCCCATTCTATGTATAAGGAACTAAGTAATAAAATGCTGCTAATGTTTATCTCGATTAGCATGGTTTTGTAAGATGTTTGTTTGTAGAATAGCTAGAGAAGATCATGTGAGTGTAACGCATCAGATTTTTACTTTCTCTAGCCCCCTATGTACAATGTATAAGGGATAGAGAAGTATTGTATTCCACCCAAAAATTCGATACCGAGATTTCACCGGAAATACATGTTTTAGGACCTCCTGTATCCAAAAAAAGCATTTTCAGAAAAAGGTCCGTGTGTGTGTGTCCGTGTATCCGTGTGTCTGTGAACACGATAACTCAAAAACGAAAACTAGCTAAAATACCAAACTTTGTATTTAAGTCTAATATCTTCCAAGGATACGACACGAAGATTTTGAGAAAAATCCCTCCTCCCCAAACTACCCTTTACATGGAACTTTTTTCGAAAATGTTGATTTTCTTAAAAATGGCTGTAATGATTTTGATTAAAATACCGTATATTAATGATATTTACCTGACAAATAAAATGTATATCTAGTAAACCGTAAGAGATAGACAAAAACTTACTTTACAAAAAATGTAGATCTTGTTAAAATACAAAAGTTATGTCATATACATTTTTTTCGAGGAGTTTACCGTTTTCGAGCTATTCCTTGTTATTGATTTTAATTGTGAAGTACCTATACTTTTCTCAGACAGAAATGCCCGTTTTTCTTTTGTTCTACTCCTGGCTAAGCAAAGAAGCGATTTGCAATGGCAATCGTATGACGACAGCTTTTAAAACATTTGACTATCACTTTAGCCTAGTGCATGTTCTTAGTCCCATTCTACGTATAAGGAACTAAGTAATAAATGCTGCTAATGTTTATCTCGATTAGCATGGTTTTGAAAGAAGAATTATCTTTTGTAAGATGTTTGTTTGTAGAATAGCTAGAGAAGGTCATGTGAGTGTAACGCATCAGACTTTTTAACAATTCATGTTGAGAGTAGCATGATTCTCGCAATTCATTTTCAACAACGATTTATGCCAAGATTGATACGATTCATACGATTCTTTTCTTGAAGTCATTCATATGAACGATTCGTTCAAGAATCGTCCCATGTCTAATTCATTCGGTGAAAATGGTCTATACCCCCGTCTGAATCCTTGCACTTGACAGTTCGGGTGGTTTCGCGGAAGGTTGGCTATGCTGCCTTTGCGGCGTTGCCAGAGTAACTAGTAAACAACAATAGCTGATTACAAATGTCTCTATCGTGTATAACGACGAATATAAACAGTGTACATGGTAAATGAATGCCAATGAATAATGTAACGAATTCGTTATTATTGATGTTAACTGAAATAACAGTGATACTGTAACGCCTGTAGCCTACATTAGGTATTTACGACAATATAGAACTGATTAATGCAAAGTAACTCGTTACAATGAGAGAAAGGTATAACAAAATGATTTTCACCAGTTTAGAATTTTAATGGCTCAATTCCATCCAAGTCTCCGTCGTCATCATTCTGGAAAGGATCATCGTCGTCACCAAGACATATCATTAGAGGTTCAGATCCTCTGATGATTCCGTCTAATTCCTGTGCTTTTCGTATTATTTTGTGCACATGATTCACTTCCTTCTTCCATGTATCTGCGTCCACTCTCGCCATACCTTCCCCACTTCTATAATTGAGGAAGTCTTGTTATGTTCCCTCACGTACAAACAAAACACCAAAAACACTATCAAGAAATATAAATACCAACAAATAATACGTATCTTGTACAGAACAGCTCAACGCACGTGTTAGGAGTTCACAAACTTAGCATGTGGTTGGAATTAGCCAGATATTGCAACGGTGCGGCATCTAGATGTGTTTCCGGAATGCTTCTCTGTGGTTGGCTCAGAAAGTCAAACGGGTAAAGCTTTTCATCTGTTTTCTCTGGATGTACCAACTTAACCCCTAACTGTCGCGTCCGTTAATATAAGCAACTTCGGAAAGTGCCAAGACATCCCATATTGGAAAGCTGCTCGGATGGCAAGCGCCTTATCCTTATCAAGCAAGATGTATTCTGCCTTATTATATCCACCAAGAGGGCTATAATCTCTTGTTATCCACTGCGCGCGCACATCGCTTGGCGAGACTGCGTGCGCCATGAAGGAAATGCATCTACTCGTACGTGATCTGTCTCCATGCGCTGAACAGCATTCCATGGGAGAACCGTTGTTCAAAACATGCTTCTCAACAAAGAATATAACAATAGGATTAATACATCGAAAAGTATGTAGTACTCTCTGTCAGAACTTTGGGCGAACAAAATGTAAATGGCGTGTTACTTATGGACGCTCTTTAACTGCTGTGGTTCTCAGCGTCACATTTTAAATTGGGCGTGAAAGACGCTTAATTTGGCTCAGAGGCCTCTATATCAGGCTTGAGGTTCTGTTACGTGCCGTACATCTACGACACGGAACCAACGGCTTTACTTCCCTTCCGAATGAACCATGCAAAGTATTTTTACGCCCCAAAAAATCCATCGTCCTCCGCCGGGTTTGAACCCGCGACCTTGGACTTTGGGCGATTTCAAACGACAACTCACATTCGCCCGCCTGGGTAGTGTGGTGGTAGCGTGTCTGCCTAAATTTCAATCGTTTTTTAGATATTCCTTGTTATTTGTTTCAGGTTTGAAAAACTTATGCTCATCTCACACAAGAATTTGTCAACTCCTGTCCATACAAACAAAGGAACTTCAGTCACATAACAACCAGCTTTTGACTATCACTTCTACCTATGTTACTCCCTTACTTCGCTTCTACTTACAAGGAAGCTAGTACTAAGACTATTTCTGCTATTTTTAACAATAATTTGTTGCAGAGATGCAGAGAAAGTCACGTGAATGGAACACATCAGATTTTTTTCTTGGATTCAGGTCGTCAATACATGTATTTATGTTGAAATCGCGGTATCAAATTTTAGTGCAGTACTATGCATTTTCTATCTAGTATGTAGACACGTGCTACAGAAAGTTTGCAATCATTATAATTATACTGTTAATTTCGTTTCTTAGTCGGCTTACCCTGACATCCCTCTAGGACTTACAAGCAGAAGCCTGTCGGGAGCCAACGGCACAGAATGGAGTGGTCGGTCCATAGCCAGGCACGAGCTTGAGGAAGTGATTGATATGAAATGCAAGCGAAATGGATGATTATACCTACTATTAGTTTCGTTTCGTAATCGGCTTACCCTGACATCCCTCTAGGACTTACAAGCAGAAGCCTGTCGGGAGCCAACGGCACAGAATGGAGTGGTCGGTCCATAGCCAGGCACGGGCTTGAGGAAGTGGTTGAAATGAAATGCAAGCGAAATGGATGATTATACCTACTATTAGTTTCGTTTCGTAATCGGCTTACCCTCCCCGTATTTTTAAGACTGAAACCCCCTAGCGGTCGGAAGCCTGTCGGGGAGCCAATGGCGCGAAATCACAGAATGAAGAACCTCCTACGAGGGGTCAGCCCGTAGTCAGGCATGCACATGAGGAAGTGGATGATTTGAAATGTAAGCGAAATTCATGATAGGATGGGTGATGATGGAGAAATTGGTGGAATGACCCAGAGCTTGGTATCGAACCTGGACTGCCTAGATGGGAGACGAGCGGTCTAACCACTCAACCACAGCGCCGCGTATATTATTAGTAATAATTGAAATCATATGGTGAGTTCGAATCTCGCTTAGAGTGAGTCACACAGATAAGGTTTTCCTTATCCTGAGAAGACGAATATCAAGTAACTTTAAGCTCCATGGACCCCGAGATCATTTGAGCATCATTTCACCAATTTCATTCATCGTCCGATATGACCAACCAGGTTAAAGGACGTTAAGCTAGGGAGAAAAAAGAAAAGAAAAGGGGGGAAAAAAAACTTTGTGCAACGCTCAGGCAGTGTGTGACGTAACAACTTCCTGATCACGGAGTGTTGTCTACATTTCAGGGGTTTGACTATCGTAAGTTGCTCATCACTGCGCAGGTGTTATTCGAGAAGTTGATCTCATGCTTACCTCATAGTAAGTTCCGGCAAGCTTCCATGAGCTTACGCACTCTTCTGCTACAGCTTGTTGCCAATGACGAGTAACCCTTGGCAACTGCTGCGCAAGCAGACTGACTCACTGGCATTCCAAAACTTGCCAAAATGCATTTCCTTGACTCACACGATTCTTTTAATCTCAAGTGCGGAAAAGATGTACATTCACTACCAAAATCTTAACCTTACGTAATTACAGATCAGATTCTAAATAATGCTAAAGAATGTTTTATGGTTTTGAGTTAAATTACCTTCAAATATGAGCATTTGGGGCAGTGAATCGATAAAATTTGGTTAAACATAAAAATATTTCTCTTTTTTTAGTTTTTCATTTTTACTTTCTCTTCACGTACATGTGTATAGAGAAGTACAATATTGCGATACCGAGATTTCACCGGAAATATTCGTTTTGAGACTCCCTGAATCCAAAAAAAAAAAAAAATTAGAAAAAGGTGCGTGTATGCATAATTCAAACACGAAAAGTTCGTTAAATTCCAAACTTGATATTTAAGATCAGTATGCTCCATGGATGCGACTCGAAGATTTTTAGGAAAATCCCGCCCACCCAAACTACCTTTTACATGGCAAATTTTTCAAAATTTTTGATTTTATAAAACATGGCCGTAACGATTTTGATTAAAATACCGATATTCAATATATTTACAGGACAAAAAAAAATGTATATTTTGAATTTTCTGGGAATAGTCTCTGAAGACCTCTTTATTCTGGATGATTTTTTTTTTTAATTTTGCATAACTGTAAACCCTAAGAGATAGACAAAAACTTTCTACAAACAAATATAGATCTCGTTGAAACACACAATTTATGTCATATACTTTTTCGTGGAATTTGTCGCTTTTGAGATATTCCTTGTTGCTCTTTTCATTTTTAAAATACCTAAAAACTTTTCACACACGCGACTTTGTTAATCCAGGGCAATCCAAAGAAATGTATTTCATCCACATGGCAACCAGCTTTTAAAAGATTTGACAATCGGTTTAACCTAGTGTATTCCATTATTTCGCTTCTACCCTCAAGGAAGCATCTCTGATAATGTTTATCTTGATAAGCATGAAGTTGACAGAAGAGTATGCTTTTTAACAATTATCTGTTACAGAGATGTTCAGAAAGGCATGTGAATGGACGACATATGATTTTTTTAGTTTTGCATGTTTACTTTCTCTACACGTACTATGTACATAATGTATAGAGAAAGTATTGTAATGAACCCAAAATTCGTTACCAAAATTTCAGCGGAAATACATGTTTTGAGACCCCTGAATAAAAAAATAACATTTTTAGAAAAGCCTTTGGGCAGCATAGTTCAAAAAACGAAAAGTCCGTTAAAAGCCAAAGTTGGTATTTGATTTTGGTATCTTCCAAGGATGCGACACGAAGATTTTCAAGAAACTCCCCCCACTCCAACAACCCTTTAAACCCTTTTTTCGAAAGGTTTGATTTTCTCAAAAATGGCTATAACGATTTTGATTAAAATATCGTAAATTAAATATATTTACCTGACAAAAAAAATGTATATCTTGAATTTTCTGGGAATACAGTCTGAAGACTACTTCATTCTGAATGAATTTTAAGGAATTTTGCATAATTGCTAAACCGTAAGAGATGGACAAAAGCTTACCACACAAAAAATGTAGAGCTCATTAAAACACACAATTTATGTTATATACATTTTTTCGTGGGGTTGGTCGTTTTTGAAATATTCGTTGTTTTTGGTCTTAGCTTTGAAAAACATACTTTTCTCATACAGGAATTTGTCAACTCCTGTCCATACAAACAAAGGAACTTCACTACTCCCTTATTTCGCTTCTACTTACAAGGAAGCAAGCAATAAGACTATTTCTGATAATTTGTTCTGGATTAGCATGAAGTAATTTTTAACAATAATTTGTTGCAGAGATGTAGAGAAAGCCATGTATCGTGAAGAACACAACAAGGTGTAGAACCACATTGTGTGTGAGTTTGTACGGAGCAGAGAAAGTGGTGGGTATTTTTTGGTGTATTTAGGAAACGCTCTTGTTAACCAGTTGGTTACGACACGAGTATTTCCCATATTTCTCAAGCTGCTGCTGGTGCGGCGTCAGTTTGAAGACCGACTTTGATCTGACCGGCTCAGTCAGTGACCTCGGTGGTTGCGCTGCTGCGAGCGAGCTAGTCAGGTGGTTCGGCAGGCAGTTAGTGCTTGCTTGCAAGGCGGTCAACATGGGAAGACGCAGGGATCCCAGCGGAGGACCCTTCCGGACTCCTGTAAGTCTTGTGTTCACTTTAACTTTGCTAGGGTTCCACTCGGACACGACACTGTAGCATCAATCTCTTCAACTTCCTCATGTAGGCAGAGCAACTATACCATTCCTCAAAAATATAATAATATACTTGGTGTTTAATTTCATTATTTTCCAAGGAAGAGACAGAGGAATTTTGAAAGAAAATCATTCAGCGCAAAATATTTTATTATTACTATACGATGGTTCCACCACTTGGCATTACTTCTATATGTTGGCACTTTTGTTATTTCGTCATTAGAGCCGCATTGTAGTTACTTACTGGTCTGTAATAAACATTTAGGGCCCTAAGTCTCAAAACGTAGCCGAGGGATCTGTGCTAAAACCCCAATGATCCCAAGAAGTCAAAATTTCGGCAATGTGTCAACTTTCACATCTGAACAACTTAATGTTTTTAACACCTTCAAGTATGGATCGCCAGTAAACGTCTTGAGACCATTTGTGTGTGTGTGTGTGTGTGTGTGTGTGTGTGCGTGTGCGTGCGCGCGCGCGCGCGCGTACCGCGCGCATGTCCCTATATGTGGTAGAACCATCATATAGCTTTACCAATATTTTTACATGGAGATGTGTTTCATGTTTTTAATCTTCTCAAAAACGGCTCGGAAGATTTTGGTTAAAATAATGTGTGTTCATGATATTTCCACCATACATGTGTTGCATTCCACCAAAAATATACACCGTTGGAAATTAAATATAGAGCTTCCTTGAACACAGAAATTTCATACTGTCAATTAAACACCAAACTTGGTATAAATTCAGTATTTTTCAAGCATGAGACAGTGGAATTTTGATACAAAATCTCCCAACGCAAAATATTTCTTATTTTTAATCTTTACAAAAGTGGCTCGGAAAAGTTGGTTAAAATAATGTGTGTTCATGATATTTCCATGACTAATACAATTTGTAGGTATCCTAAATTTATTTTGGAGAAATACTTGCAAATTATTGTTACTATTTTTCAAAACATCCAGTTTTTACTTTCTCCATACGCACTATGTACATAGTGTATAGAGAAAGTATTGCACTCCATCAAAAATTCGATACCGAGATTTCACCGGAAATATATGTTTTAGGGTCCCCAATATACAAAATAAGCATTTTCACAAAAAGGTCCGTGTGTGTGTGTGTGTGTGTGTGTGTGTGAACACGATAACTCAAAAACGAAAAGTCGGTAAAATACCAAACTTGGTATTTAAGTTTAGTATCTTCCAGGGATGCGACACGAAGATTTTGAGAAACATCCCCCCACCCCCAACTACCCTTTACATGGAACTTTTTTCGAAAATTTTGATTTTCTCAAAAATGGATCTAACGATTTTGATTAAAATTTCGGATATTAAACATATTTACCTGATAAATGAAATGCATATCTTGAATTTTCTGGGAATAGCCTCTGAAGAGTAGTTTATTCTGGATGAATTTTACTAAATTTTGAATAACTGCTAAACCGTAAGAGATGGACAAAAACTTACTTCACAAAAATGTAGAGCACATTAAAACACACAATTTATGTTATATACATTTTTTGTGACATTCTTTATTTTTGGTTTCTGCTATGAAAAACGTATACTTTTCTCATACTGGAATTTGTCAACTCCTATCCATATAAACAAATGAACTTCATTGACATAGCAACCAGCTTTTGACTATCACTTTAACCTACGGTTGTCCGTTATTTCGCTTCTACTTACAAGGATACGAGTAATAAGACTATTTCTGCTGTTTTTTTCTGATTAGCATAAAGTAAATAGAAGTATAAGCTTTTTAAGAATAATTTGTTGCAGGGATATGGAGAAAGTCATGTGAATGGTACACATCAGATTTTTTTTTTTTATACAGGAGGTCCTAAAACATGTATTTCCGGTGAAATCTCGGTATCGAATTTTTGGGTGGAATACAATACTTCTCTATCTCTATGTGCATGTATACATGGGGCTACAGAAAGTAAAAACGATTTATTTATTTATTGAGGGAGTCTCAAAGCTAATATTTCCGGTGATATCCCAGCATCGAATTTCTGGATGGAATTCTACACTTCCCTTACTTACTGTACGTAGTAGAAAAAGTTTCTGTATGAATAGTTAGGTGGGAACATTTCACATGAATAAGGACCTACTTTGTGTTAACAATAAAACACTTTACGAGTTCAATTTGTGGAGCACTGTTGCTCTGACAAAAGTTGGATATCCACGGGTGCTGAAGTTAGGTACCAAATTATGACAGTTCTTTACTGGATCACTAATCATCGGCAAACACCAACTGAAGTGTATCATAAATATGTGTTTAAATTCAGATGAAATTTGTGACATTTGGAAAATCACACTATATAAGATATATACCAGTTATTAGACACAATAATAGCGATATTTTAACCATGTTTATAATTACACCTTGCATGGTTATTTAAACAAAATAATTCCAATAAAATTATCCACAGGATTCATTTTTGCTTTTTCTACACCTACTGTGTACATAGTGTATAGAGAAGTATTGTATTTCCCCAAAAATTCGATACGGAGATTTAACCGGAAATACATGCTTTGGGACTCCCTGAATCCAAAAAAAAAAGCATTTTTAGAATACTATCCGTGCGTGTGAGTCTGTGTGTAGCATAGCTCAAAAACAGAGAGTACGCTAAATACCAAATTTAATATTTAAGTTCAGTATCTTCCAAGGATGCGAAACGAACATTTTCAAGAAACCCCCCCCCCGCCCCTACTACCCTTTACGTGGAAAGGGACTCCCTGATTCCAAAAAAAAAAAACATTTTTAGAATACTGTCCGTGTGTGAGTCTGTGTGTAGCATAGCTCAAAAACAGAGAGTACGCTAAATACCAAATTTGATATTTAAGTTCAGTATCTTCCAAGGATGCGAAACGAACATTTTCAAGAAACCCCACCCCCGCCCCCACTACCCTTTACGTGGAAACATTTTCGAAAATTGTTGTTTTCTCAAAAAGACTCTAACGATTTTGATTAAATACCACACATTAAAGTGTTTACACGACAAATACAACTTATATCTTGAATTTTCTGGGAATAGTTTTTTTTTTCCTTGGTGGCGCTTAACGCCCGCTTTTACTACTCTGGCACCGCAGGCGATGATACATGAAGATGGAGCCCCGGTGGAATGAGATGGCGGGGGAAACCGGAGAACCCGGATAAAATTCGCCCCTGCGCCACTTTGTCCACCACAATCTCACATGCGGTCGCTTAGGATCGAACCCGGGCCGTCTAGTTGAGAGGCGAGTGGTCTGAATAGCCTCTGAAGACCTCTTTCTTCTGGATGAATTTTTTCTGATTTTTGCATAACTGACAAACAGTAAGAGACAGACAAAAGCCTACTATAAAAAAAATACAGGCATTGTTAAAACTCACAATTTATTTCATGGACTTGGCTGTTAATAATATATTTATTGTTATTGGTTTGAGTTTTAAAATATTTAAAGCTTTTCTCATGCGGGAACTTGTCGATGCTTGGCCACGCAAAGAAATTAATCTCAATCCCATAACAACCACATTATAAAACATATGACTGTCGGCTTAGCCTAGTGTATTCTCTTATTTCCCTTATACTTATAAGGAACTAAGTAATAAGACCGTTTCTGATAATGTTTATCTCGACTAGCTTGAAGTAGATCACTTAGTAACAATGATTATTATAGAGATGTAGAGAAAGCCATCTGAATAGAACACATCAGATTTTTAAAAATATCCACAGTAAATGACTCTATATATACCATATAATCTTTTTACTTTCTCTATACATATATAGCGCGTAAAGAAAGTTTTGCATTCCACCCAAAAATTCGATACCGAGATTTTAGAAATACAAATTTTGGGGTCCACTGATTCCGAAAAGAGTGTATAATAAAACTCCCGCCTTTGCGTGTGTATATGTGTGTGCATGAGAGAGAGAGAGAGAGAGAGACACTTGCTGCGGTATTTATGTATGAAGTAAGTTTTTGTCTATCTCTTACTGTTTACCAGTTACTCCAAATTCCAGAATACAGAGGTCTTTATTCCCAGAAAATTCAAGATTTGCACTTGGTCATATAAATATCTTAAATATATGGTAATTTAATCAAAATCGTTACGGCCATTTTTGACAAAATCAACATTTTCGATTTTTTTTCATGTAAAGGGTAGTTGGCGTGGAGGGATTTTTCTCAAAATCTTCGTGTCGCATCCCTGGAAGGTACTAAATATAAATATCAAGTTTTGTATTTTACTGACCCTTCATTTTTGAGCTTCGAGTTCACAGACACATGGACACACTGACACACGGACCTTTTCTTAGAAATGCTTCTTTTTTGAATACAGGAAATCCTAAAATGTAAATTTCCAGTGAAATCTCGGTATCGAGTTTTTTGGATGGAATGTAATACCTACCGTCTTTATACACTATGTACGTAGTACGTGTAGAGAAAGTAAAAATTGCATCATGTGTAGCATTTTGAGTATGTAAAAAGTTGAAAACCGTATCTTTATAAGCATGCGCTGCCATCTAATAACACTGTTAGGGACTTCCGTGCGTCTCTGCGCTTGGCTCCGTCAGCTCCTGGTTTCTCCTCCTCTCAATCCTTCCCCCAGGGGATAACCCGCAATAGATCGTAGTATCCTTTAAGTTCAGCATCTTTCAAGGATGGACACGAAGATTTTCAAGAAAATTCTCCACCGTTTACATGAACATTTTTCGAAATTTGATTTTCTCAAAAATGGCTCTAACGATTTTGAGTATAATACATAATATGTTTAAGAGGAAATGTATATCATGAATTTTCTGGAAAAATCTTGTGAAAACCTCTTCATTCTGGATGATTTTTATAACTTTCGTATATGTGGTAAACTGAAAGATATAGACAAAAACTTTCAAAACAGAAAATGTAGATGTTAAAACACACAATTTATGTCACATACATTTTACTTGCTCTACACATAGTGTATAGAGACGGTATTCCATTCCGCCAAAAAAATCGATACTGAGATTTCACCGGAAAAATATGTTTTGGGTCCCCCTGAATCCACAAAAAGAATTTTCAGAAAAAAGTCCGTACGTGTGTGTGTCTGTGTGTAGCATAGCTTAAAAACGAAAAGACCGTTGAATAGCAAGCTTGGTATTTAAGTTTGGTATCTTCCAAGGATGCGACACAAAGATTTTCAATAAAAATCCCCCCACCGCCAACTACCCTTTACATGGAACTGTTTTCGATAATTTTGATTTTCTTAAAAATGGCTCTAACGATTTGGATTAAAATGTCGTATATGAAAGAGATTTGCCTGACAAATGTATATCTTGAATTTTCTGGGAATAGCTTCTAAAGACCTGTTTATTTTGAATGAATTTTGCTTAATTTGGCATCACTAGTAAACGTAAGAGATAGACAAAAACTTACAATAAAAAATGTAGGCCTTGTCCTACTTAAACGGAACTAAACAATAAAAACATTCTGCTAATGATTATTTCGATTAGCAAGGTGCAAAAGAAGAATAATGTTATGTAAGAAGTTTGTAGAACAGCTAGAGAAAGTCATGTGAATGTATCACATTAGATTTTTTTTTCTGTTGAGTTAACCGTATCGGGAATATTTCATGTTATTAATTTCAATGTTAAGCAACGTTTCTCGTTTGTTTATTCCTATCAAGAATTTCAATTGTTTCACATAGCAGCTTTTAATGAATTTGGCTATCGCTTTAACCTAGTGTATCCCCGTATTTCCTTTCTACTTACAAGGAAGAAGTGTAAAGACAAATTCTGCTAATGTTTATCTCGACTATCATGATGTATATAATCTGTTGTAAGAAAAAGTTGTTTGTAGAACAGCTAGAGAAAGTCGTATGGATAAAACGCATCAGATAATTTGTGCTCCTGTGCAGCTAATCTAGTATTTTAAGATTCTTGAGGTCATATCTGTAGAATGGTTTATTCACGTAACTAAGCAAATCCTATCAATTTTTACAATTTAATAGGAAGCTAGACTTAGTCAATTACCTAAATCGTTATACCATTTAAAGGTACAGCTATAAAGCCTTCCTGTAATTTAAGTATAAACTTTTAAAAAATAATGTTACTAATATATTTTTGATAATTTTTGCCTTTTTACTTTCTCTACACGTACTGTGTACATAATGTATAAAGAAATATCACAGGAAATACATGTTTTAGGATACCCTGAATAAAAAAATATTTTTTTAGAAAAAGGTCCATGTGTCTGTGTGCAGAATAGCTTCAAAACCAAAACTCCGTTAAATACCAAACTAGATTTTTAAATTCAGTTATTTTCCAAGGATGTGACACGAAAATTTTCAAGAAAATCCCCCCACTCCCAACTTCCCTTTACATGAAAAATATTTACCTGACAAATGAGATATATATCTTAAATTTCCTGGTAATAGCCTCTGAAGTCCTCTATATTCTGGATGAATTTTTATGACTTTTGCATAACTGCGCAACGTAAGGAATAGACAAAGCTTACTACAAAAAAAATAGATTTTGCTAAAGCACACAATTTATGGCATACATTTTTTTCGTGGAGTTGGCAGTTTTCGAGATACTCGTTAAAACTTTCTCATACAGGAACTTAGCAACTCCTGGCCACGCAAAGAAACAGATTTCAAACCCATAGCAACCACATTTTAAAACATCTGACTGTCGGTTTAGCCTAGTGTATTCTATTATTTCCCTTCTGCTCATAAGGAACTAAGTAATAAGAGCGTTTCTGTTAATGTTTATCTCGAAGCAGAAAAAAGAATAGGCTTATCAACAATAATTTGTTGCAGAGATGTAGAGAAAGTCATGCGAATGGAACACATCATATATTTTTTTCATTTATTCTTAACTATAACTTGTGTGCAGTCTAATAGTGTGTAGATGATTAATTTTTTTCCATTTATGGTGAATCTTTTGGTGCCTTACATATGATCAAGAAGATCCCGAAATCATATCAATATTTTTCATGTTGTTGTTTTATAGTAGTTCCAAAATTACATCGATCTTTTAACGTTTTAATTCGTAGTAACTAAAGAGTTTATATTACTTGTATTTAAATTTTATACAGCAATATTTTCATATTACACTTTGCAATGTCAGCGACATATCATGTATTTCTGATGGAGAAATGCATTTGTGACGTCACAAAACAGCAGAGTTGTCGAAGCGGAAGTTGAGTAAACGCGTCGGTGATTCATGATTGATATTTTTTCCTTACATCAGATAAAATTCAGTTTTACACAATTCAGGATTAAACTAAAATATCTGTTCTAAGGAAATCAAGGAGATAAATTTTGTAAACGATATTAATGTAATGATTGGTGACATTTTAAAAAAATCTGATGTTCCATTCATATGACTTTCTCTACATGTCTGTAACAAATTACTGTTAAAAGACTTAGTGTTCTATGTCATGCTAATCGAGATAAACACTGCAGCAACATTCTTTTTAACTAGTTCCTTATAAGTAGGAGGGAAATAAAGGAATAAACCAGGCTAAACGACAGTCAAATGTTTTAAAATGTGGTTGCTATGAGATTGAAACTATTTTTTTGCATAGCCAGGGGTTGACAAATGCCCATATGAGAAAAATTTTCAAGTATTTTAAAACTGAAACCAGTAACAAGGAATATCTCGAAAACAGTCAACTCCACGAAAAATATGTATTTGACATAAATTGTGTGTTTTAAGGAGATCTACATTTTTACGTAGTTAGTATTTGTCTATCTCTTACCAGCTATACAAAATTCAGAAAAAAAAATTATCCAGAGGTCATTCCCAGAAAATTCAAGATATACATTTTATTTGTCGTGTAATTTTCGAAATGTTTTCCACGAAAAGGGTATTTGGGATGGGGGGATTTTATTGAAAATCTTCGTGTCGCATCCTTGGAAGATATTGAGCTTCAATACCGCCATAGAATCACACACACATGCACAGACAGACACATACACGGACATTCTTTTAAAAATATTTTTTGGGATTGCGGTGAAATCTCGGTATCGAATTTTTGAGTGTAATACGATATCTTCTTTATCCACTATGTATATTATATATGCCGGCTAGAGAAGGTAAAATATGACATAAAGTCTGTATTTTAATGAGATCTGTATTTTTTGGATAGTAAGGTTTTTTTCTGTCTCTTATGGTTTACTAGTTATC
Organism: Hymenopus coronatus; assembly: GCA_030762935.1. Lineage (NCBI taxonomy): Eukaryota > Metazoa > Arthropoda > Insecta > Mantodea > Hymenopodidae > Hymenopus > Hymenopus coronatus. Next base: position 17,666,446 of record CM060895.1, read on the forward strand.
AGAATTCAGTAGAATTCATCCAAAATGAAGAGTTCTTCAGAAGCTATTTGCAAAAAAAGGTAAGAGATACGTTTTATTTGTGAGGTAAATAGCTTTAATATATGTCATTTTAATCAAATTCGTTGGGGTTGTTTTTGAGAAAATCAAAATTTTCAAACAATTTTACATATAAAGTTTGATGTTAAGAAAAATAATACGTTAAACGCATAGTATTTAATCTAAATTGGTAGAGCTATTTTTGAGAAAATAAGATTTTCCACGTGTAATTTAGGGTGGGGAACTTTATTGAAAATATTTGTGAGATGGTAACTTAATTACCAATTTTAACATTTAAGGATTGTAATGTTTTTGCGCTGGGCTGTTCATGGACACACACGGACCTTTTTCTAAGAATACTATATTTTAATTCAATGAGCTTTCCAGTATCGAATTTTTTGGTGGAAAGTAATACTTTCTCTGCATACTATGTACGAGCTAGTCAAATTAATAATAACAAATCTGATGTGTTCCATTCACATAACTTTCGCCACAGCTCTGCAAAAAAGTATTGTTAAAAAGCTTATGCTTCTATTTATTTCATGCTAATCGAGAAAAAAAAGTAGCAGAAATAGTCTTATTACTTGCTTCCTTGTAAGTAGAAGCGAAATAAGGGAGCACAATAAGTTAAAATAATAGTCAAAAGCTGGTTGCTATGTGACAGAAGTTCCTTTGTTTGTACGGACAGGAGTTGACAAATTCCTGTCTGTGAAAAGTATACATTTTTCAAAGCTGAAACCAAAAGCAAGGAATATCTCAAAAAGGATCAACTCCACGAAAAAAATGTATATAACATAAATTGTGGGTTTTAACGTGCTCTACATTTTTTGTGAGGTAAGTTTTTGTCCATCTCTTACGGTTTAGTAGTTATACAACATTCTGTAAAATTCATCCAGAGCAAAGTAGTCTTCAGATGCTATTCCCATAAAATTCAAGATATACATATAATTTGTCAGGTGAACATCTTTAATATACGATATTTTAATCAAAATCGTTAGAGCCATTTTTGTGAAAATCAAAATTTTTGAAAAAAGTTCCATGTAAAGTGTAGTTGGGGGTTTGGGGATTCTCTTGAAAATATTCGTATCGCATCCTTCGAAGAAACCAAACTTAAATACGAAATTTGGTGCTCAACGGTGTTTTCGTTTTTGAGTTATGCTACCCACAGTCACATCACACGGATATTTTTCCAAAAATATTTTTTTGGATTCAGGGGGTCTCAAAACATGTATTTCCGGTGAAATCTCGGTATGGAATTTTTGGGTGCAATACAATGCCTTCTCTATATACTATGTACATAGTACGTGTAGAGAAAGTAATAAAACGTTTCTTGTAAACCAAGAGGGACGGTATGTGTACTAAGGACTGAACATTACGGTGGCGTAATTTCACCAAGTACACGCAGTCTGCTTGCTGCGAGCACAAAAGCCTAAGCAACTGTAAATTACACAAGGTATTCACATGTTTTTGCGTAAGACACGTTCTCAGCTCAAAAGTGGCAAACAGGAAATGTTTCTTGGTTAAAGAATGCACAGCCGACCTTGTACTGTAGTTATATGGCGATCATCATAGCTGCACAAATTAGGGGCGGAGGTTATTATACCACCCCGTCCCATAAACTTGCCATAATGATATATGTATTTTAACTTACTTTAAATAAAAGCACAACACTGAATTTTTACTTTCTCTACACGTACTATGTGAATAGTGTGTAGGGAAGGTATTGTATTCCACCCAAAAAATTCGATACCGAGATCACTAAAAAAAATACCTGTTTTGAGCCCTCCTGAATCCAAAAACATTTTTACAAAAATATCCATGTGTGCGTGTGTGTGTGTGTGTGTGTGTCTGTCTGTGGGCAGTAGAGCTGAAAAACGAAAAGTCCGTTAAAAACCAAACTTGGTATTTAGGTTTGGTATCTTCCAAGAATGCGACATGAAGATTTTGAGAAAAATCCCCCCAACCCCAACTACCCTTTACATGGAACTTATTTCAAAAAATTTTATTTTCTTAAAAATGGATAACGATAATGATTAAAATATCGTATTTTAAAGATATTTACCTGACAAATAAAATGTATATCTTGAATTTTCTGGGAATAGCCCTTGAAAACTACTTTATTCTGGATGAATTTTACGGAATTTTGCATAACTGGTAAACTGTAAGAGATGGACAAAAACTTACCCCACACAAAATGTAGAGCACATAAAAACACACAATTTATGCCGTATACATTTTTTTTGTGAAGTTGAGAGTTTTTAGATATCCTTTGTTATTGGTTTCTCCTTTTAAAAACTTTCTCATACAGGAATTGCTCAACTCTTGTCCATATAAACAAAGGAACATCAGTCACATAGCAACCAGCTTTTGACTTCACTTTAACCTATGGTACTCCCATATTTCGCTTCTACTTACAAGAAAGCAAGTAATAAGACTATTTCTGCAATTTTTTTTTTTTCGATTGGCATGAAGTAAATAGAAGAATAAGATTTTAACAATAATTTATTGCAGAGATGTAGAGAACGTCATGTGAATGGAACACATCAAAATTTTATCTCTTGTTTTAACCCTTTGATTGAGATCCTTTTATCTCAGGTGTTTTAATTCCCCGGTTTTACGTTAAGGGCCCCTATAACCTAGAAGTTGAGCACCTTTTATCATCATTGAAGCACCTCACTGTCGTATAGATAGGCCGGGGCCCCGCCCTACATAGGATCCAAGGCCCTTGGCAGGAGCGATCCTCATCCCAGCACCAGCTGAAGTCGAGGGAAGGAGACAGGCACTTTGACCTTGCTTTTTCATTGCCACACTGCACCGCCAACACTTTCAACCCTGAGAGAAACCAACGTGATGAAGGATGAAGCAAATGACAATAGAAGCGACATGCCATTCAGGGGATGAAAGAAACCTTCCCAGAATTCGCCTGACGAAAAGTAGGTTAAATACCAAACTTGGTATTTAAGTTTACTGTCTTCCAAGGATACGACACGAAGAGTATCAAGAAAATCCCCTAAGCTCATTAATTATTTCGAACATTTTAATTTTCTTAAAAATGGCTATCGATTTTAATTAACATGATGTATATTAAAGATATTCACATCACAAACAATAAGTACGAGTATATCCCGAATTTTCTGGGAATAACCTCTGAAAACCGCTTTATTCAGGAGAAATTATTTTGAATTTTGCATAACTGGTAAGCCGCAAGGGATGGATACAAACTTACTGCACAAAAGATGTAGATCTGAAAACAAAATTTGTATCATACATTCTTTTCGTGGAGTTGGCCGTTTTTACTTTCTCTATAGGCACTATGTACATAGTCTATAGAGAATATATTGCACTCCACCAAAAAATTTGATACCGAGATTTCACCGAAAATATATGTTTTAGGGTCTCCTTTATCTAAAAAAAGCATTTTCGGAAAAAGGTCCGTGTGTGTGTGTGTATCCGTGTGTCTGTGAACACGATAACTCAAAAACGAAGAGTAGGTAAAATACCAAACTTGGTATTTAAGTTTAGTATCTTCCAGGGATGCGACACGAAGATTTTGAGAAAAATTCCCCCACCCCCAACTACCCTTTACATGGAACTTTTTTCGAAAATTTTGATTTTCTCAAAAATGGCTCTAACGATTTTGATTAAAATTTCGTATATTAAAGATGTTTACCTGACAAATAAAATGTATATCTTGAATTTTCTGGGAATAACCTCTGAAGAGTAGTTTATTCTGGATGAATTGTATTAAATTTTTAATAACTGCTAAACCGTAAGAGATGGACAAAAACTTACTACACAAAAATGTAGAGCACGTTAAAATACACAATTTATGTTATATACATTTTTTTCGTGGAGTTCGTCGTTTTTGTGATATTCCTTGTTTTTGGTTTAAGCTACAAAAATTTATATTTTTCTCATACAGGACTTTGTGAACTCGTCTCCATACAAACAAATGAACTTCAGTCACATAGCAACCAGCTTTTGACCATCACTTTAATCTATGGTACTCCCTTATTTCCCTTCTACTTACAAGGAAGCAAGAAATAAGACTATTTCTGTTAATGTTTTCTCGATTAGCAGGAAGTAAGTAGAAGCGTAAGCTTTTTAAAAATAATTTATTGCAGAGATCTAGAGAAAGTCATGTGAATGGAACACATCAGATTTTTACTTTCTCTTTACGTACTATATACATAGTGTACAGAGAAGGTATTGCACTCCACCAAAAATTCAATACCGAGATTTCACCGGAAAAATATGTTTTAGGGTCCCCTGTATCCAAAAAAATATTTTCAGAAAAAGATCCGTATGTGAGTATGTGTGTGTCCGTGTGTCAGTGTGTCCATGTGTCTGTGAACACGATGATCAAAAACGAAAAGTCGGTAAAGTACCAAACTAGGTATTTAAGTTTAGTATCTTCCAGGGATGCGACACGAAGAGTTTGAGAAAAATTCCCCCACCCCAAACTATCCTTTACATGTAACTTTTTTCGAAAGTTTTGATTTTCTAAAAAATGGCTCTAACGATTTTGATTAAAATATCGTACATAAGATATTTACCTGACAAATAAAATGTATATTTTGAATTTTCTGCAAATAGCCTCTGAAGACTACTCTATTCTGGGTCAATTTTACGGAATTTTGCATAACTGCTAAACCGTAAGAGATGGAGAAAAACTTACACACAAAGAATGTATAGCACCTTAAAACGCACAATTTATCTTATATACATTTTTTTCGTGGAGTTGGTCGTTTTTGAGATTCTCTTTGCTTTTTTATTTCAGCTTTAAAAAACATTCTTTTCTCATACAGGAATTTAGCAATTCCAGTCCATACAAACAAAGGAAGTTCAGTCACATAGCTACCAACTTTTTCTATCACTTTAACCAATAATACTCCCTTATTTCGCCTCTACTTACAAGGAAGCAAGTAATAGGACTGTTTCTACTGATTTTTTCTCGATTAGCATGAAGTAAATAGAAGCATAAGCTTTTTAACAATAATTTGTTGCAGAGATATACAGAAAATCATGTGAATGGAACACATCAGATTTTTTTAGATATTCTATCTTTTCTAATACGGGAACTTGTCAACTCCTGGGCACGCAAAGAAACGTATTTCAACCCCATAACAACCACATTTTAAAACATTTGACTGCTGGTTTAACCTGTGTATTCCCCTTCTACTTATAAGGAACTAAGTAATAAGAGCGTTTCTGCTACTGTTTTTCTCGATTAACATGAAATAGATAGAATAAATTTACTAACAATAATATGTTACCGAGATGTAGAGAAGGTTGTGTGAATGGAACAGATCAATTTGTTTTTTATTCTATCATCAAAATTAATTGTATTTCCGGTGAAATCTCGGTATCAAAATGTTTGTTGAAATGCAACACTTATTATTTCTTTGAAATAATACCAAACATATTTCTGAGAAAAAAAACTTTAAAACAAGGTGCGTTTGAGTTTTTCTCTCCACAGATGTTGTAGAAATCCGGTTTCGCAATATAGACTGCAAGTTTTCCTGAAACTGGAGCGATAACCTTATCTGACGTGACGCATACTGAGCTTGTATTTTCATCTTTGGCTTATTGGTATTTCATATGCAGCAACAACAGATAAGATACGTGTATATTAAAGCAGACAAAAGAATAAATGAGCCTACAAGAAAATAACTGTCATCTATCAGAAACAAAGAAATAATGCTTTAAAAATCTGATGTGTTCCAATCACATGACTTTCTCTACATCTTCCGGACACACATATACACACGAACCTTTTTCTGAAAATGCTTTTTTTGGATACCGGGGACCCTAAAACATGTATTCCCGGTGGCATCTCGATATGGAATTTTTGGGTGGAATATAATACTTTCTCTATACACTTTGCACATATTACGTATAGAGAAAGTAAAAACAATAAGCGTATTAAGAATAGTTTATGAAAGGATGAGTAGAGAAATCTTGCAAATTGTCACATCGGAATTTTTACATTTAGAAGGCAATTATTACACACACACTAAAATATTTTGTGTCAGAGAACACACTTCTCTAAAAGCACTTCTCTACTCTTAAACAATACATTCTCTTCATTTTTAGTAGCCAGTATCACTTAAACCTGCTCTTTGCTGTGAAAACATTTGTCAAAATTGTATTTTCTAATGTCTACTAAGGATCATGTATTTATAAAGCAAGTGCTAACGTTGGAAATTTTTATAAAAGTTAAACTCACAAAAAACATGCCTTTGGAAATCATTGTAAATTTAAACAGTAAAACTGCAAATTTGAATTTGTTAAATGAATTTGCCTTTTTAGAAAAATGTTGGTGTGTGTATATATATCTGGGAGTGTGTGTGTGTGTGTGTGTGTGTGTGTGTGTGTGTGTGTGTGTGTGTGTGTGTGTGTGTGTGTGTGTGTGTGTGTTGGTATTTAAGTTCGGTATCTTCCAAGGATCCACTCCACCCTTTCCATGGAAAACATTTCGAAGATTTTGATTTTCTGAAAAATAGCTCTAACAATTTTGATTAAAATCTCTTATGTTTAAGATATTTACATGACAAATAAAATTTATATCTTGAATTTTCTGGAAATAGCCTCTACAGACCTCTTTATTCTGGATGAATTTTATTGAATTTTGCATAACTGGTAAACCGTAAGAGATAGACAAAAACTTATTACACAAAGAATTGGATCACGATAAAACACACAGTTTATGCATATACATATTTTTCGTGGAGTGATCGTTTTTCCATGATTTTGGTTTCAGCTTTAAAAAACTGATACTTTTCTCATACTCCTGTTCACACAAACAAAGGAACTTCAGTTACATAGCAACCAGCTTTTGACTATCACTTTAACCTATGGTACTTCCTTATTTCCCTTCTACCTACAAGGAAGCAAGTAATAGTTCTGCTAATTTTTTTCAATTAGCATGAAGTAAATAGAAGCATAAGTTTTTTAACAATAATTTGTTGCAGAGATATAGAGAAAGTCATGTGAATGGAACACATCCGATTTTTTTTCTAACACTCGAGAGATTGATTTGAAAATTTCTTACAGAATACATAATAAAGATGTGGTAAAACAAATGAAAAGTAATTGCTTAAAAAATATAGAATTTCCAGACTTCAGAGTTGGTACGAAGTAAAAGGCAACAAGGAGCTCTACGGTCAGCGAGCAGACTTATCACCCGGAGGTCCCAGGTTCGATTCCTGGCTTTGGCGGGGAATTTTTCTTTAGCCAGAATTATTCCCTATCCCAAAGCTCCCGATATGACCTTAGAGTAAAAGGGGCCTATATAAATGCAATAATAACAAAAATAAAAAAGAAGCTCTAGCATTCCTGTTGTATCAGGGATGAATTTTTTGCTTTAAAGAAATAAAATGTACAGTGTGCCATTCACATGACTTTCTCTAGCTGTTCCATAAAAAACCTTCCTTTTAAATGGTTATTTTTGTATACGCCATGCTAATCAAGATAAACATTGCAAGAATTGGTCTTATTACTGCTTATTTGTAAGTAAAAGGTAAATAAGGGAAAACACCAGGCTAAAGCGATAGTCAGATCTTTTATAAGTCAGTCGCCAAGTGAAACAGTTGAAATTCGATTCTCTTTGCTTGTTAGAAGTAAACAAACAAGAAAAGAAAGATATCTCCCGTTTTAGCAAGGTTTCAGTTTTTTTTAAAACTGAAACCAACAACTCTCGAAAACGGTTAACTCTACAAAAATGTGCATATGACAAATTGCACACACGCACACACACACCACACTTACAGGCTGACTGACAGACACGCAGACATTTTTTTAAAAATATTTTTAATTCAGGGTCTTAAAACGTGTATTTCCGGTGAAATCGGTATCAAATTTTCGGGTGGAATACAATGCCTTCTCTGTCCACTTACATATATTGCATATATGGGGTAGAGAAAGTAAAAATGCACTTTAATGTAAATCTTAGTGCTAATTGTTATATCTTCAACGCCAGGAAGAGGTGCTTATTTTCTAATGCCAACGAATAACGGTTAGAATTACCAGAGTTAAGTGTTGATAAATGCGTATTACGTAATGCTAGCATTATAAAAACGTTGCTGTGATGGTGGGAATCGTGCATAACTGCGTTTTCATACCACAGGTGCCATAATAGTTACTTAGTAATAGTGACGTAATAACTCTTTTAAAGCGTAGGCATTTGTAATCTATTCCATTCTAATTTCCTCTTAAACCGTAAAATTCTGAATCCTTCTGTAATATTTTCCTTTGGATTCGTTTTTATTTGAGTTGGCAACGAGACGATTATGTTTTGTCTCACAAAGCAAGCATTTTGATTGATATGGCATATAGTAGGCAATGCACATATACAAATATAATTATTGAAATCTTCAATTAGAGATTGATATTACAAGATGTTGGTCACCTGCACATTCATGGTAACATATAACCATTTTATTGTACTTCTCGTCACTGTCATGAGCTCTGTATGATTGTTCAGATTTCTGTGGATTATTACTTTCTCTTACACGTATGCACAATGTACATAATAGGTATAAAAGGTATTGCATTTACACCCAATAATTCCATACCGACATTTCACCAGACTTAATTAAAGGATCCCTGAATCCAAAAACAAAAAAGCATTTTAAAACAAGGTTCACCTGTGTTCGTGTCTTGCTGTTTGTGGACAGAATGACTCCAAAACCAAAATTCGGTTAAATACCGAGTTTAATATTTAAGTTCGCTATATTCCTAGGTTGCGGCACCCACCCCAAATTTTCCTTTACATGGAAGATTTTCGACATTTATTATATATATATATATATATATATATATATATATATATATATATAAAGGGTCAACAATTTTGATTAAAATGCCATATTTTAAAATATTTACACGGTAAATAAAAAAAAATATATATATATATATATATATATATATATATATATACAGGGTTACTACAAAAGAAATAGACAACTTCAACTGCCTGTAAAACAAAAACTATTAGAGATAGCAACCTAATTATTTTGGAGGTATGTTGAGAAACTCTCAAAGTTTTGTTTGTTACTATTGGTAACGGTGTAGTGTTTTGTTTGTTGTTGCAGAAGCTGAAATGGCGGAAAATCCTGTGGAAAAGGCATATTGCGTGTTGGAATTTGCTAGAACGCAATCAGCAACTGCCTTTTCCACAGGATTTTCCGCCATTTCAACTTCTGCAACAACAAACAAAACACTACAGCGTTACCAATAGTAACAAACGAAACTTTGAGAGTTTCTCAACATACCTCCAAAATAATTAGGTTGCTATCTCTAATAGTTTTTGTTTTACAGGCAGTTGAAGTTGTCTATTTCTTTTGTAGTAACCCTGTATATATATCTCGAGAATTTCTTGGGAATAGGCTCTGAAGCCCGTTTTGTTCTGAATGACTTTTGCACAATGGTAAACCGTGAAATAACATTTTTCTCAAACAGGAAATCCTTGTCCGTTTCATATAATGTTTGTTTTACTCCTTGCCATGAAAAAAGAGTACCGATTTGAAAGCCAATCACATAGCGACAGCTTTTAGAAGATTTGACTATCAGCTTAGCCTAGTGTATTCCCTTATTTCCCTTCTACTTATATGGAACTAAGTAATAAAACCGTTTCTACTGTTTATGTTGATTAGCATTATTTAGATAAAAGAATAATATTTTGTAAGAATAGCTTGCAGATCAGGCAGAGAAAGTCATGTGAATGGAACACATCAGATTTTTTTTCTCGCAAGGGACAGAGGAGGATTTAAGCACTGTGGCCTTTTGTGCTGTATGCTGCCTCTGGGAGGAAGGAATGAGATAAAAAGTCTGAAAGATTGTTGTCCGGACCAAGTAGCGGCAAATGCGGAAATTTAGGGAATCCCTAAAGGACATAGATGGAGATACTCTGGCAGAACCCCCCCCCCCCCCTGGTGACGAACAGGTCTGAACTGCTCCGAGATCCATACCAGCGGAGGGGGAGGCAACAGTTACGTAGTGCGTATCCGCCGCGCACCACACACCACCAAACTACCCAATCAAAGTTTGTACTCGGAAGTCGCCCTCCGTGGTCTAATGGTCAGCATATACCCAAACCCGGCGGAGGACGATGGATATTTTCGGATTTACTACACGTAAAAGAACTTCAAGCCTGATAGAGAGGTCTCAGCAAAATTCAGCGGTCTTTCACGCCCAGGAATGAATGGGATGCTTAGAACCACAGCAGTTAAAGAAAATAAAAATTCATAAATAAAAATCCATTTCCATTTATACTCGGAAAGGTGATATGAAATTAAATTAGACCCCCTGACCTATGCATGTGACAACCGTCCAGCTCCTCAAATCTATTGAACTTGCATCTATCATTATAAACGAGAGTATATTGCCACCGTTTTGTTTAGTATACTATAACTTGGCTGCATATCCATTCCTGAGTTGTCCGAGGACACGGATTCGCCAATTATGCGCGTCGACCTTAGTAGGGAACGCTACCGATACACCTCGTATCGTACTTCACCGTCTACCAGATCTGCAGGTCAGTACCGAAGTATATTAAGGCGTTCACAAACACGTCTGAGTTTTCCAAGATGTATCCAATCTCCCAAGTATGTCGGGAACCACCACCCCGTCGAGTCTAACCCAATCCGAACAGTTCCCTTCTGGGAGGAGCTCAGATGTTCTGTCAGCGTACTTATAGAAATGTTTTAACTGGGGCCGATCATGATAGCCATTGCCATACTTTATTTATCTCTGAAAAGATTTTAACTCTTATTACCTTGTATATATATATATATATATCAGTGTCTGATAAAAGTGAAGGTCCGTCTGTAAGTCAAAAAACTAAAAGTCCATGAAATACCAAATTTGATATTTATGTTTAACATGGTCCAGGGATGTGATACAAGGATTTTCAACAAAATCCCTACACCCCAAACTAAGCTTTATATGGAAACATTTCCGAAAATTTTGATTTTCTCAAAAATGGCTCTAAGGATATTAATTAAAATGCCGTATAATTAAAAACATTTACATTACAAGTAAAATGTAGATCCTGAGTTTCCTGGAAATATCCTCTGAAGCCCTTTTCATCCTGAATGGCATTTATATAACCGACTAACTCGGGGAGGGACACAAACTTACTATACAAAACTTGTAGATCTCGTCAAAATAAACATTGTCCTCTACATTTTGTTGTAGAACTAACCTTTCCAAAACATTTCTTGTCGTTGGTTTCAATTTTAAATCCTTATATTTTTCTTAAACTGGAAGTAGTCTGTGTTTCTTTCCTTTTACTTCTGGCCATATAAAAGAAGTTAATTTCAATGACAATCGCATAACAGCTTTTAAAACATTTGCCTATCGCTCTAGCCTAGTGCATTCCATGTTTCCCTTCTCCTTAAAAAGAATTAAATAATAAAACAATTCTGCTAATGTTTATCTCGATTAGCAGACGCGCAAAAAAGAAAAATTTGATGTGTTCCGTTCACACAACTTTCTCTGTATGTTCTGCAACAAAACCGTCCCTACAAAAGATTGTTCTTTGATCTATTTCATGCTAACAAGATAAACATCAGCAGAAATGGTATTATTACTTGCTTTCTTGTAAATAGAAGGAAAATAAGGAACTACACTAGACTAAAGCTATAGTCAAATATTTTAAAAGCTGGTTGCTATTTCATTGAAACTCTTTGTTTGTATGACCAGGAGTTGACAAATTCTCGTACGAGAAAAGTATAAACATTTTAAAGCTGAAACCAATAACAAGGAGTATCTTACAAACGGTTAGCTCTACAAAAAAAAAAAAAGTATATGACATAAACTATGTGTTTTAATGAGATCTACATTTTTTGTGTAGTAAGTTTTTGTCTATCTCTTACGGTTTACCAGTTATGAAAAATTCAACGAAATTCGTCCATAATAAAAGGTCTTCAGAAGCGATTTCCAGAAGATTCAAAATATATGGTTTATTTGTCATGTAAACATTTTTATATGAGATATTTTAATCAAAATCATTAGAGCCATTTTTGATAAAACAAACATTTCCAAAAAATGTCCATATAAAGGCTAGTTTGGAGAATGGAGATTTTCTTGAAAGTATTCGTGTTGCATCTTTGGGAGATAATAAACTTAAATACCAAGTTTCGCATTTAACGGACTTTTCGTTATACAGCATGCTCCCCCCCCCCCACACACACACTGTCCTTTATCTATTTTTTTTTTTAATTCAGGGCACCTAAAACATATATGTCCAGTGAAATCTCAGTATGAAATTTTTGGGTGCAATATAATACCTTCTCTATACACTATGTACATAGTACGTGCAGAGAAATTAATAATCGTTTGTAAGAATGGAACACAGCAGATTTTCCTTTTCATGTGACTCGTGAAAAGTAGCGAAGACTGATAGCGAATGCGCTAAGTAATCACTTGTGATACAATGTAACGAAATATAACTTTTATGAAGTTTTTCTTTACATAATTAAGAAACTTGATGACATGTGATTAGAGCGGATGCTTGACAGTTTCCTTGCCGTGAGTAAGATCGCCTGCTTGTGGTTGCACGAAACAGGTTCGTCAAAACAGGCATATCCAAGAGTAGCTGCTTCCAGACCGGTCATGCAATACCAGTACAAGACGGCACAGCTATTTAATATGTATCATATTAGATAATATATAGGCAAGGACACATACCCACTCTCTCTCTCTCTCTCTCTCTCTCTCTCTCTCTCTCTCTCTCTCTCTCTCTGTGATCTCTGATGTGTTCCAATCACAAGATTTCTGTACCTATTCTACAACAGCTAATCTTACTAAAGCTTATTATTCTATCTTATCTATGCTAATCGAGACAACATTAGCAGAAATTGTCTTTTTGAAATACCAGATATGATCACATATTTGGAAATGTAAGCGAACTATGTTATTCATGTATTAATTGGCATGTCAACAAACACTGTAAGTACTTACAGTAAGAGTTTGAGAGATCATTAATACTTACAGTACAATTAGAAAATGACGTAACACTCAAGACATGTGCTACTTCAAGTAAACAATCTATTGCAAAATTCATTAACAAACGAGTGCTTAAGAAGGCTTTGCCCATATAATTTAGATGTAGCCTTTCATTTCTTCACATCGAGAATTCGCTTTTACTTTCTCTACACGTACTATCTACATAGTGTATAGAGAAGGTATTGCACTCCACCCAAAAATTCCTCAGAAATCATTTGTATTCGTTTTAATGCTGGTGATATAAAAATTCATTAAATTTTGTTGTATAATTTTAAAATTACTGAACTGTTTTTTTGAGAAGATTTGTATGTGCTATTTGTATTAGATTTGAAGTTTATCATTTCTAATTTTATATGTTATCTTACTTAGTTATACGATTTATTTTTAGCATTGTAAATTACTTTTAATTGTGTAGTTATACTTTGTCTACATGGCAGCCCTCAACTAAGGAAAGTAATAAAATAAATAACCTATGATACTCCCTTATTTCCCTTCTACTTACAATGATTCAAGTAATAAGATTATTTCTCCTAATTTTTCTTGATTAGTATGAAGTAAATAGAAGCATAGATAAGCTTTTTAACAATAATTAGTTGCAGAGATGTAGAGAAAGCCATATGAATGGATTTTGTTTTTAGGAATTTCATCTGAAGTAAACATGTTAATCGCAATTGTGGCTTACAACTGAATACAGTATGGACACCGATGACTTAAGAGCCTTAACACCTAATTCCCAACCTGCCGTCTCCCAGGACTTTAGAAAACCTCACAGCGTTCTTATACATTATATTGTACTTAAAAACGTGTGCGATATAAAATGTTTTCCAAAGGTCCGTGCTCAAGTACAAAAACATTAGGCGTATAACTGCTATAGATAGTTTTCTACCAAGTCCATGCCCCCAATCATACTATCCTTACATCAGTTGTTTCACTACAAAAAAAAAAAAAATCTGGTGTGCTCCATTCACATGACTTTCTCTACATCCCAGCAAAAATATTATTAAAAAGCTTATGCTTCTATTTACTTCATGCTAATCGAGAAAAAATTAGCAGAAATAGTCTTATTACTTGTTTCCTTGTAAGTAGAAGCGAAATAAGGGAGTACCATAAGTTAAAGTGATATAAAAAGCTGGTTGCTATGTGATTGGGTTGTTTGTACGGACATTAGTTGACAAATTCTTGTAGGAGAAAAGTATGTTTTTCAAAGCTGAAACCAAAAACAAGGAATGTCTTAAAACCGATAAATTCCACGAAAAAAAATTATATAGCATAAATTGTGATTTTTAATTTGCCCTATATTTCTTGTGTGGTAAGTTACAACCATCTCTTACGGTTTAGCAGTTAGGTAAAATTCATCCAGAATAAAGTAGTCTTCAAGGGCTATTTCCAGAAAATACAAAATATACATTTTATTTGTCAGGTAAATATATTTAATATACGATATTTTAATCTAAACCACTAGAATCATTTTTAAGAAAAAAGTGCCATGTAAAGGGTGCTTGGGGGTGGGGGAAATATCTTGAAAATCTTAGCTTCGCATCCTTGGAAGATACCAAACTTATATACCAGTTGGTTTTTAAAGGATTAGCATGAAGTAAGGAGAAGCATAAGATTTTGAATAATGTTTTTGCAGAGATGCAAAGAAAGTAATGTGAATGGAACACATCAGATTTGTTGTACTTCCAATGAAATCTCGGTATCGAATTCTTGAGTGGAATGCAACACTTCCTCAGTATCGGCTGGTTGAAAAACGTTTAATTCTAACGCAATCTTCAGTTCACGACCTTGTTAGGCTTGAACATGAAAACATCATTTAGATAGGATCCCATTGTGCATGACACACCCTGTGACGTCACTTATCGCCACTATACTGACTAACAGGTGGGCCCAGAACACCTTTGTGGAATAAAGATAACGCCATCGTAATCTTTCGAAACGAAACTATTTGATTGATAGCTTTATTATAAAGAATGCCGATGTCGACCTTGTGTGAGAACGATCAGATCACTATCCAAATATAGCCTCATCTTAAAAGTTCCGTGGGCTTAATGTGTTTTCAGAATGTTCAATACTGAATCCATTGTGCGATATGATAATGCAATTTACGTGTAAAACCAACAAGTTCCAAAAGCTATTTCCAAGTCGCATATTATCACATTAACAGCACCTGATCATTTCAAGATCTGGAGAATAAACAATCAACAAACATCATATGGGTTCCATTCACATGACTTTCTCTACATCTCTGTAACAAAGTATTATTCAAAAGCTTATGTTTCTATTTACGTCATGCGGATTAGGAAAAAAATAGCAGAAATAGTCTTATTACTTGCTTCCTTGTAAGTAGGAGCGAAACAAGGAAGTACCATAGGTTAAAGTGATAGTCAAAAGGTGGTTGCTATGTGACTGAAGTTCCTTTGTTTGTATGGACAGGAGTTGACAAACTCCTGTGTGAGAAAAGTATGCTTTTCAAAGCTGAAACCAATGATAAGGAATATCTCAAAAACGATCAACTCCACGTAAAAAATATATAACATAAACGTTGTGTCTTAACGTGCTGTACATTTTTGTGAGGTAAGTTTTTGTTCATTTCTTACGGTTTACCGTTTATGCAAAATTCCGTAAAATTCATTCAGAATAAAGAAGTCTTCACAGGCTATTCCCAGAAAATTCAAGATATACATTTTATTTGTCAGGTAAATATATTTAATATACGATACATTAATAAAAATCGTTAGAGCCATTTTTGAGAAATTCAAAATTTTCGAAAAATGTTCCATGTAAAAGGTAGTTGGTTCGGGGGGGATTTTTTTTCTTCAAAATCTTCGTGTCGCATCCCTGGAAGCTACTAAACTTAAATACCAAGTTTGGTTTTTTTACAGATTTTTTGTTTTTGACTTACCGTGTTCACAGACACAGGAACACACACATGGACCTTTTTGTGAAAATGCTTTTTATTGGATACAGGGGACCCTAAAACATATATTTTCGGTGAAATCTCGGTATGGAACTTTTGGATGCATTACAATACCTTCTCCATACACTATGTACATAGTACGCGTAGAGAAAGTAATAAACGAAATACCCTATTGCTGATCCTTAAAGGCTTAAGGCCTTCTGCTAGTGGAAAAGCCCATGTCTCCACTTTACTCTCGTGGTGAGCTGGACTACGTTTGCGCACCTCACATAATTAGCGCTGGATTATGCAATTAGAGTATTTAGCACTTTTGTCGTTGAGATGATTTTACTCGTTGGTGCTACTCACTTTTTCACATTTAGACGGTAGGTACATTAAAGTAATTAAATTGTGTTTACAGATTCACAACGCCACCTGGGAATAGCCTCTGAAGACCTCTTTATTCTGATTGAATTTTGATAAATTTTACCTAACAAGTAAAACGTAAAAGATAGACAAAAGCTTACTCCACAAGACACGTAGATATAGTTGAAACGCACAATTTATGTCGTATACATTTTTTCTTAAGTTAGCCATTTTTGACATATTCCTTTTATGGTTACAGTTTTAAAATACCTTGAAGTTATCATATATGGGAATTTATCAACAAATGGCAATGGAAAGAAACAGATTTCACCACATACCACCAGGTTTTAAAAGATTTGTCTATCGTTTTAGCTTAGTGTATTCCATTATTTTCCTTCTACTTTCAAGAAAGCATTCATAGATAGAAGAATAGGCTTTTTACTTTCTCTATACATACTATGTACATAGTGTATAGAGAAGGTATTGCACTCCACCCAAAAATTCAATACCGAGATTTCACCGGAAATATCTGTTTTAGGGTTCCCTGTATCCAAAAAAAGCATTTTCACAAAATGCTCCATGTGTGTGTGTGTCCGTGTGTGTGTGAACACGATAACTCAAAAACGAAAAGTAGGTAAAATACCAAACTTGGTATTTAAGTTTAGTATCTTGCGAAACAAAGATTATGAGAAATATCCCCCCCAGCCCAAACTACCCTTTACATGGAACTTTTTCGAATATTTTGATTTCCTCAAAAATGGCGCTAACAATTTTGATTAGAATATCTTATATTAAAGATATTTACCTGACAAATAAAATGTATATCTTGAATTTTCCAGGAATAGCCTCTGAAGACTACTTTATTCCGGACGAATTTTACGGAATTTTGCATTACTTCTAAACCGTAAGAGATGGAAAAAATCTTACCATATAAAAACTGTAGAGCACTTTAAAACACACAATTTATGTTATACGCATTTTATTCATGGAGTTGATCGTTTTTGAGATATTCCTTGTTTTTTGGTTTCAGTTTTAAAAAATTATATTTTTCTCACAGAGAACTTTGTCAACTCCTGTCCATACAAACAAAGGAACTTCGGTCACATAGCAACCAGCTTTTGACTCTCACTTGAAGACTATTTCTGCTAATTTTTTTCGATTAGCATTAACTAAATAGAAGAATAAGTTTTTTAACAATAATTTGTTGCAAAGACGTAGAGAAAGTCATGTGAATGGAGCACATCAGATTTTTCTGACATAAATATCTACGTACGTGACAAGGAAGTCAAGGCTAAAACTACAAGGACCATGATGGTAGCCTCCATGGCTTTAAACAGCTGTTATCGTCAGAATCCGGAACGATCAAAGGACTATTTTCTTTCGCAGTGTTCTCTAATCTAATTCTCTACATGAGAATACATTTATCGTAACTATATGTTAAAACCTCATCAATAGGATGTAATAACAAGAAGCGAATCAACCCGCCCTATCCTTATCTCTCTGCGAAATCCCAAGGAAACTGAAAACGTGAGAAAATGGCGGACCTGTGTGAATGAGTTGCTTCCCATAACCTCGCAGCTTAAGCTCGATGAGAAATATTCTACTACTAGCCACCCCCCTGCCGCTTCCTTTTACTTTCATTTGTCTTCAGCTTCTCTACTTCTTAATAACCTATCGATCACTATTATGATTAATGCCTTACATAGATTATTTATCACATTTTTTTTTATTTCTGTACATGCACTATACATATAATAAATAAAGAAGGTATTGCATTTCACCCAAAAATTCGATGCGGAGATATCACCAGAAATACACGACTAAGGTACTCCCTTATTTCGCTTCTACTTACAAGGAAGCAAGTAATAAGACTATTTCTGCTAATTTTTTCTGGATTAGCATGAAGCTTTTTAACAATAATTTGTTACAGAGATGGAGAGAAAGTCATGTAAATGGAACACATTAGATGTTTACTTTCTCTATACGTACTATGTACATATTGTATACAGAAGGTACTGCACTCCACCAAAAAATTCTATACCGAGATTTCACCGGAAATATATGTTTTAGGGTCCCCTGTATCCAAAAAATGTATTTTCAGAAAAAGGTCCGTGTTTCCGTGTGTCTGTGAACACGATAACTCAAAAACGAAAAGTCAGTAAAACACTGTTATTTAAGTTCAGTATCTTCTAAGGATGCGACACGAAGATTTTTAAGAAATTCCCCCCCCCCCACACCCAACTATCCTGCGCATGGAAAAAATTTCGAAAATTTTGATTTTCTAAAAAATGGCTCTTACGATTTTGATTAAAATATCATATATTAAATATATATACTCGAAAAATAATATGTATATCTTGAATTTTCTAGGAATAGCCTCTGAAAACTACTTTATTCTGGATGAATTTTACGGAATTTTGTGTAACTGGTAAACCGTAAGAGATAGACAAAAACTTACCACACAAAAAATATACAGCACATTAAAGCACACAATTTATGTTATATACATTTGTTTCGTGGAGTTGATTGTTTTTGAGATATTCCTTGTTTTTGGTTTCAGCTATAAAAACATACTTTTCTCATACAGGACTTTATGAACTCGTGTCCATACAAACAAAGGAACTTCAGTCACATAGCAACCAGCTTTTGACTATCACTTTAACCTATGCTACCCCCTTATTTCGCTTCTACTAACAAGGAAGCAAGTAATAAGACTATTTCTGCTAATTTTTTGTCGATTAGATGAAGTAAATAGAATAATTTGTTGCAGTGATATAGAGAAAGTCATGTGAATGGAACACATTAGATTTTTAGTTGTATGGTTCACATACACGCGCGCGCGGACCCTTTACTGAAATTACTTGTTTTAAATTAAAAGAACCTTAAAATCGGTGAAATCTGGATATGGATGTTTTGCATGGAATGCAATAGTCCCCCCCCCCCCACTTACTTACGTAGTTGAGAAATTAAAAGTGCTTATACGATAGTATTCACATTTAAATATAAAGTTGTCAATTATAGTACAGAGTGTTGTATTCGTTTAATTATTCACTTATCTGTTTATTTGTTAAACTCCACCCGAACTTTTTATCTCTTTCGATAGCAGGCTCCGAGTTCACTGCGCGCATTATTGATAAGATTAAAGCTATGATAGGGAAGATAGTCGTCTAGGTGGAATGTAACCTCTCTGAACCTTAGCCCTTATGGGTATACGGTAATTAGGTTCTTACTTTCTCTACACGTACTGTGTACATAGTGTATAGAAAAGTATTGTATTCCACCCAAAAAATAAGATACCGAGGTTTCACCAGAAAAACACATAGGTCCTTGTGCCTGTGAACACGATAACTCAAAAACGAGAAGTCGGTAAAATACCAAACTTTGTATTTAAGTTTAGTATCTTCTAGGCATGCGACACGAATATGTTGAAAAAAAGCCCCTCTCTCTAAACTACACTTTATATGGAAACAATTTCGAAAATTGTTATTTTCTCAAAAATGGCTCTAACGCTTTTGATCAATCTCTCTTATATTTAAGACATTTACCTGACAAATATATCTTCAATTTTCTGGCAATAGCCTCTGAAGACTACTTTATCCTGAATGAGTGTTATGGTATTTTGCTAAACGGTCAGAGATATACAAAAGCTAACTTAACAGAAAATGTAGAGCTCGTTAGAACACACAAATTATGTTATATACATTTTTTTCGTGGAGCCGGTCGTTTCTGAGATATTCCTTGTTATTCGTTTCAGCTCTGAAAAACTTATACTTTTCTCATACAGGAATTTGTCAACTCCTGTCCATACAAACAAAGGAACTTCAGTGACATAGCAACCAGCTTTAAAGTATCACTTTAACTTAAGGTACTCCCTTATTTCGCTTCTACTTACAAGGAAGCAAGTAATAAGACTATTTCTGCTATTTTTTTCTCGATTATCATGAAACAAATAAAAGCAAGAGATTTGTAACAATAATTTGTTACAGAGCTAGAGAAGCACACGTGAATGGAACACATCAGATTTTTTATCCTAGTTTGCATACATTCTTACAACAGCTCTCTGCTTCATATCAATCCAGATAAATGTTTAAGAGGACCAACGATTTCAAATGCACTGTTTCTTAAGGAATTACGTTCATTTTTATTTTCTCTACACGTACTATGCACATGGTGTATACAGAAGGTATTGTATTCCAACCTAAAATTAATACCGGGATTTCACTGGAGATGCATGTTTTGAGACTCCCCGAATTCAAAAAAAGCATTTTTAGAAAAATGTCCGTGTGTGTGTGTGCGTCTAAGGGCAACATAGCTCAAAAACGCAAAGACCGTTAAATAGGAAACTTGGTATTTAAGTTTGGTATCTTCCAAGGATACGACACAAACTTTTCAAGAAAATCCCCCCACACTCAAACTACCGTTTACATGGAACATTTTTCAAAATGTTTTAATTTCTCAAAAATGATCGATTTTGATTAAAATTTCTTATACTTAAAATATTTACCTGACAAATAAAATATATATCTTCAATTTTCTGGGAATAACATCTGAAAACATGTTTATTCTGGATGAATTTTGCGGAATTATGCATTACTAGTATACTGTAAGAGCCAGACAAAAACTTACTACACAAACTGTGGAGTTCGTAAAAATACACAATTTATGTTATATACTTTTTTTTCGTGGAGTTGACTGTTTATGGGATATTCCTTGTTATTAGCTTCAGCTTTAGAATACCTACACTTTTCTCATACGGGAACTTCTCAACTCCTGACCACGCAAACAAACAGATTTCAATCCCATAGCAACAACAGGCCGCGCCGTGGCCGAGTGGTTAGACCACTTGCCCGGCCGGGGTTCGATCCCAAGCGACCGCATATGAGATTTGTGGTGGACAAAGCGGCGCTGGGGCGGGTTTTCTCCGGGTACTCCGGTTTCCCCCGCCATCGCATTCCACCGGTGCTCCATCATCATTCATGTATCATCAGTGTCACCGCCTGCGGTGCCATAAGTAGTTAAAGCGGGCGTTAAACACTACCAAAAAAAATATAGCAACATTTTAAAACACGTGACTGTCGTTTTAGCCTAGTGTATTCCCTTATTTCCTTTCTACTTACAAGGAAGCAGGTAATAAGCCCCTTTCCGCTATTTTTTTCTCGATAAGTATTAATTGAATACACAGATATTATTAATATCTCTCTCTGTCTCTCTCTCTCTCTCTCTCTCTCTCTCTCTCTCTCTAGCCCGTAAGTACAATGTACATAGTGGATAGAGAAATTTGATACCCAAAAATTTGATACCGAGATTTCAACGGAAATACATGTTCTGATACCTTGTGAATAAAAAAAAAACATTTTTAGAAACATTCCCGTGAGTGTGTTTGTGTCTGTGTGTCCATCTGTGTTTATCTCTGGGAAGCATAGCTCAAAAACATCAAAGTCGATTAAATACTAAATCTGTTTTTAAGTTCAGTATCTTCCAAGGATGCGACACGAATATTTTCAAGAAAATACCCACAACTACCCTTTACACAGAAAACGTTTCGAAGAGTGTTATTTCCTCAAAAATGGCTTTTAACGACTTTTATTAAAATGCCGTATGTATAAGATATTTTCATAACAAACGAATTGCATATCTTGAATTTTCTGGGAATAACCTCTGAAGACCTCTTCATTCTGGATGACTTTTGTGTAACTTTTGGAGAACTGGTAGACCGTAAGCGTTAGAAAAATGCTTACTGTGCAAAAATGTAGATCTCATTAAAATTCACAGTTTATGTCATACATTTTTACTTTCTCTGCCCCGTATGTACAATGTACATAGGGATAAAGAAGCATTGTATTCCATCCAAAAATTCGAGTCCGAGATTTCACCGGAAATACATGTTTTAGGACCCCCTGAGTCCAAAAAAAGTATTTTCAGAAACAGGTCCGTGTGTGTGTGTGTGTGTGTGTGCGTGTGTGTGTGTGTGGACAGTATAGCTCAAAAACGAAAAGACGGTTAAATACCAAACTCGGTATTTAAATTTGGTATCTTCCAAGGATGCATTTCGAAGATTTTCAAGAAAATCCCATCCACCCTAAATACCCTTTACATGGAAAAATGTTCCAAAATTTTGTTTAGGTGAAGTTTTGTTTAAAGTGGTTTTATTGTTTGTAATGCTTCCATGAAGCACATATTAGAATGAATGTAAAAGTTTCATTCCACCCGGTATTATAGGGAATAGAAAGCGATCTAACACACAGGCCATCGACTGTACCCTGCCTGGGAGGAATATTTATTATTACTTTCTCTAGTCCGTATGTACATAAAATATACATAGTAACTATACCACATATTGTCGAGATTTTGCCGGAAATATGTCTCTTAAGGTCCCCTGAGTCCGAAATCCATTTCGGAAAAAGGTCCGTGTGTATGTCTGTGTCTGTGGACAGCATAGCTAAAAAAATCTGCGTTCCATTCAAATGACTTTCTCTACATCTCTGCAACAAATTATTGCTTATGCTTCTATTTACTTCATGCTAATGAAGAAAAAAAAAATAGCAGAAACAGTCTTATTACTTGTTTCCTTGTAAGTAGAAGAGAAATAAGGGAGTATCATAGGTTAAAGTGATAGTCAAAAGCCGCTTGTGACTGAAGTTCCTTTGTTTGTATGGACAGGAATTGATAAATTCCTATATGAGAAAAGTATAATTTTTTTAAAGCTGAACCCAAAAACAGGGAGTATCTCAAAAACCACCAAATCCACGAAAAAATGAATATAACATAAATTGTGTGTTTTAACGTGCTCTACATTTTTTGTCTGTTAAATTTTTGTCCATCTCTTAAGGTTTAGCAGTTATGCTGAATTCCGTAAAATTCATCCAGAATAAAGTAGTCTTCAGAGGCTATTGTCAGAAAATTCAAGATATACATTTTATTTATCAGGTTAGCCATTTTTGAGAAAATCAAAATTTTAGAAAAATGTTCCATGTAAAGGGTAGTCGGGGTGGGAGGATTTTCTTGAAAATCTTCGTGTCGCATCCTCGGAAGGTACCAAACTTAAATATCAAGTTGGGTCTTTAACAGTATTTTCGTTTTTGAGCTATACTGTCCACAGACACATACATACACTGACCTTTTTCCAAAAATGTTTTTTACTTTCTCTACACGTACTATGTGAAATCTCAGTATGGAATGTTTGGGTACAATACAATAGCTTCTCTATACACTATATACATAGTACGTGTAGAGAAAGTAAAAAGAAAGGTCTGTTAAATACTAAACTTGGTATTTAAGTTTAGTATCTCTCAAAGGATGCGAACCGAAACATTTTATCTCCCCCCAACCCAGCTACCCTTTACATGAACAAATGTTCGAATAAGAATCTATTACTTGAATATTTCATTAATATCTAACTTTATTTACTTAATCCTATCCGCCGAAACGCATAGAAAGCCGGCGCCTATGGTCTGTGGAATGTAACACGAAGCAAGCTGTTTCTTCGGATGTGGAGAGGAAATGGACAGAAAAAGGAATCTAAAGGCAGTGAGTGAGCTTTGCAGCAATTTTTTACGCGCCGTGTTTCAGGTTGACTGACTGTCGAGGTGATCATCTCGTCAGAAACGCATTCCAGCTTGCAGATGCCTAGCTTTATTCCCGTCATGCTCTCCTTCCCTTAAGGCTTTTTCTCAAGCCTGGAAACGGAGCCAAGAGCAAATTGATAGATAGCCCTGCCTTTATATCTTATTCAAATGACCTATATTAAACGTTTGCTCTCTGTTCAACAATAAAAACTATACAACAGCTACTGAGACAATACATTCTCAAGGGGAAAGCTACATTTTCATTGACGTGTCTGTGAAATTTAGAAAATCCATAGTAAGTGACGTATCTTATTGTAATTACATCTACCAACTATTACACATAATAATTTACATTTTTGACATGTTTCAAAATTCTAGTTTGCATACAGTGTATTTTTACTTTCTCTATACTCACTATCTACATAGTGTATAGAGAATGTATTGCACTCCACCAAAAAATTCGATACCGAGATTTCACCGGAAATACATGTTTTAGGGTCCCCTGTATCCATAAAAAGCATTTTCAGAAAAAGGTCCGTGTGTGTGTGTCCGTGTGTCTGTGAACACGATAACTCAAAAACGAAAAGTAGCTAAACTACCAAATTTGGTATTTAAGTTTAGTATCTTCCAGAGATGCGACACGAAGATTTTGAGAAAAATCCCCCCACCCCAAACTACCCTTTACATGGAAATTTTTTCGAAAAATTTGATTTTCTTAAAAATGGCTCTAAAGATTTTAATTAAAATATCGTATATTAAAGATATTGAATTGACAAGTGAAATGTATATCTTGAATTTTCTGGGAATAGCTTCTGAAGACCTGTTTATTCTGGATGAATTTTGCTTAATTTGGCATAACTATTAAACTGTAAGAGATAGACAAAAACTTACCATACAGAACATGTAGGTTTTTTAAAATACACAAGTTATGTCGTATACATTTTTCTCGTGGAGCTTACCGTTTTCGAGGTACTCATTGTTATTAGTTTCAGTTGTGAAGTACTTATACTTTTCTCAGACGGGAGTGTCCGTTTTTCTTTTGTTCTACTCCTGGCCAAGAAAAAAAGCGATTTGTAATGACAATCGCATAACGACAGCTTTTAAAACATTTGACTATTGGTTTAGCCTAGTGTATTCCCTTATTTTCTTCCTACTTATACGGAACTAAGTAATAAGAACATTGTGCTTATGAGTACCTCGAATAGCAAGGTGCAGGAAGAAGAATTATTTTATGTAAGAAGTTTGTAGAGCAGCTAGAGAAAGTCGTGTGAGTATAACATCAGTTTTTTTCTTATATGTGCTTCATGCTAATCGAGTAAAACATTAGCAGAAACGGTCTTATTACTTAGTTCCTTTATAAGTAGAAGGGAAATGGGGAAATATACTAGGCTAAACCGACAGTCAAATGTTTTAAAACGTGGTTGCTATGGCATTGAAATCCGTTTCTTTGCGTGGCCAGGAGCTGACAAGTTGGTTGTATGAGAAAAGTTCATTTTAACACTGAAACCAATAACAAGGAATATCTCGAAAACGGTCAACTCCAGGACAAAAATGTATGTAATATAAATTGTGTGTTTTGAGGAGATTTACATTTTTGTGTAGCAAGTGTTTGTCTCTTACAGTACAGTACAGTACAGTACAGTACTCTGAAGGTATTTACATGACAAATAAATGGTTTATTTTGATTTTTTGGGAATAGCCTCTGAAGAGAGCTCTTCATTCTGGATGAATTTTACATAACTGGTAAGCCATAAGGGACAAAAACTTACTACACAAAATATGCAGATCTCTTTAAAACACATAATTTTTATATATACTTTTTTGTGTGTATGTGTGTAACCGTTGACCGTTTCTGAGATATCCCTTGTTATTAGTTTCAAATTTAAGATCTTTTAACTTTTCTTATACGGGAATTTGTCAATTCCTGGCAATGCACAGAAACGGATTTCATCCATATGACAACCAGTTTTTAAAATATTTGACTATCGTTTTAGCCTAGTGCATCCGTTTATTTTCCTTCTACTTAGAAGGAAGCAGGTAATAAGACCATCTGGTAATGTTTATCTCGATTAGATGAAGTAAGTAGAAGAGTAAGCGTTTTTACAATACTTTGTTACAGGGACTAGAGAAACTCATGTGAATGGAACACATTAGATTTTTTTTCTAATGCTATAGTAGTAATATATCCTGTTTCAGAAAGAAAAAATCTGATGTGTACCATTCACATGACTTTCTCCATATCCCTGCAACAAATAATTCTTAAAAAGCTTATACTTCTATTTACTTTATGCTAATCAGAAAAAATTAGCAGAAATAGTCTTATTACTCGCTTCCTTGTAAGTAGAAGCGAAATAAGGGACAACCGTAGGTTAAAGTGATAGTCAAAAGCCGGTTGCTATGTCAATGAAGTTCCTTTGTTTATATGGATAGGAGTTGACAAGTTCCTGTATGAAAAAAGTATACGTTTTTCATAGCAGAAACCAAAAATAAGGAATGTCACAAAAACGACGAACTCCACGAAAAAAATGTGTATAACATAAATTGTGTGTTTTAAAATGCTCTACATTTTTTGTGTCGTAAGTTTTTGTCCATCTCTTACGGTTTAGCAGTCATTCAAAATTTAGTAAAATCCATCCAGAATAAACTACTCTTCAGAGGCTATTCCCAGAAAATTCAAGATATACATTTCATTTGTCAGGTAAATATGTTTAATATCCGAAATTTTAATCAAAATCGTTAGAGCCATTTTTGAGAAAATCAAAATTTTCGAAAAAAGTTCCATGTAAATGGTAGTTGGGGGTGGGGGGATTTTTCTCAAAAGCTTCGTGTCGCATCCCTGGAAGATACTAAACTTAAATGCCAAGTATGGTATTTTACAAACTTTTCGTTTTTGAGTTATCGTGTTCACAGACACACGGACACACACACACGGACCTTTTAGTGAAAATGCTTTTTTTGAATATTGGGGACCCTAAAACATATATTTCCGGTGAAATCTCGGTATCGAATTTTTGGTGGAGTGCAATACTTTCTCTATACACTATGTACATAGTGCGTATGGAGAAAGTAAAAAAGCTAGCAATCATCTTGTTTCCAGCACTGTGAATTCGTCAGATTTTAGTTGACTTGAGTTCTGTTCAAAACACAGCTGCTTGGCTTCTGTTTCAGGATCATAACAATAAATCCAAGAACCATTATGAGTAGCGATATTCAAACCAAATTTGAGGTGCCAGCTTGGAGTCATTCTAGAGCTTTTCTGCAATGTATTGTTGTTTCTGAATGGGAATCACTTTGTGGAATGCATCGACAACAAAGTTATCTCACGTCTGTTGATGTATTGCCCAATGTCGCCCGAATACGTCTGTCGAACTTCTTCAAGCATTGCTTGAACAGCGGTGATATTTTCACAAGTTCTGGTCGCCCTCCGTGGTGTAGTGGTTATCATACTAGTCTCTAAAAATAAAGATTACAGGTTCAAACCTGAATGATGTATTTTTTCGATAGCAAAAATCCTTAGCATGGCTTCCTTTGCAAGGGAAGTAAAGCCGGTGGTCCCGAGTAATGGTTATTTGCACTTAAAATAACCCCATACCTTGAAAGAAGAAGGTTCCTGAGCAAAATTCCGTCATTTCGCGTCCGCAAGTCGTGTCTTCTTTCTATAGTGACAATTGTTTTATGCCGCTCTTTGTGTTAATGACTATTTAAAATCTTATAAAATCATAGTCCGGTAATGCTCTCTAGTCAAATTCATTTTTGAGTGAACAGAAATCTATAATTGATGATAAATAAAAAAACATGAGAGGAAATCGAAAAAGCTTGGCAGAGAGATTTTTATCGGGCCCCCCCCCCCCCTGAGAAGACTAATAGCCTGTAACTTAAAGCTCCCGAGATCATTTGAGCATTATTTCACTGATTTCATTCATCGTCATGAAAAAACAATATGATGCGTTCCATTCACGTAGCTTTCCCTAGCTGTTCCCTGTACAAACTATGATCATCAAATCTGTTAAAAATCGGTCGCTTTCTGAAACAATTGAGATTCGGTTTGCATGGTCCCGTTTGAGAAAAGTTTGATAGTTTAAAATTAAAACCTAGGAATATCTCGAAAACGGTCGTCTCTACAAGAAAAATCTTATGTGTACCATTCACATGACTTTCTCTACATATCTGCAACAAATTACTCTTAAAAAGCTTATACATTTATTTACTTCATGTTAATCAGACTAAAATAGCAGAAATAATCTTATTACTTGGTTCCTTGTTGCTATGTTTGCTTTGTTCCTTGCTGGTTGCTATATCACTGAAGTTCCTTTGTTTGTATGGAAGCAGTTGACAAATTCCTATATGAGAAAAGTATGTCTTCATAGCAGAAACCAAAAACAAGAAATGACTCAAAAACGATGACTCCACGAAAAAAATGTATATAACATAAATTGTGTGTTTTAACGTGCTCTACATTTTTCGTGTGGTAAGCTTTTGTCCATCTCTTACGGTTTAGCTGTTATTCAAAATTCCGTAAAATTCATCCAGAATAAAGAGGTCTTCAGAGGCTATTCCCAGAAAGTTTAAAATACGCATTTTATTTGTTATGTATATATCTATAACATGTGGTATTTTAATAAAATTCGTTTGAGCCATTTTTGAGAAAAACAACATTTTCAAACAATTTTCCATGCTAAAGGTAGTTTGTGGTGGTGGGTTTTTCTTGAAAAATCTTCGTGTTGCATCCTTGAAAAATACTAGACATAAATACCAAATTTGGTATTTGACGGAACATTTTTTGAGCTATACTTTCCACAGCCACCATGTTTTTTTCGGACTTAGGGGACCTCAAAACATATATTTCCGGTGAAATATCGACATCGCATTTTTGGATGGAATACAATATTTTCTCTTGCTATGTACATTGTAGATATGTACATACGCGCTAGAGAAATCATTAAGGAATAGTTGTCAGATATAAAGTTGAACATTTTCAGAGTCGTAGTGTTGCAGTATTACGCAGCCAGGAATAGCCGTGCTTGGTAAGGAAATACATAGTGAACAAGGGCAGCAGACATGGTATCCAGCCCACACAGTGAGAACCTTTCTTTGCAATCTGATATTCTCAGCACGTGGGAAACTGACCACTTCAGTTACAATAGCTACACCATCACCGTATCCTCGAGGACGCACAAAAACTGCAATACACAACTTTCATATGATTTTCTCTATCTATTCGGCAACAGGCTGTTCTTATAATAGCTTATTCTTCCATCTGACTCACACTAATTCTCATGGACATTACCAGAAGTAGTAGTATTACTTACTTCCTTGTCTACAACGAAAATAAAGGAATAATCTAGGTTAAACAAGTAAAACACTTTTAAGATCTGGTCTCTTTGTGACGACCTTGAAAGTCTGTTCTCCTTAAATGCCAGAACCAAAAAGAAAAGAAAAACGAATGGCGACTTCCTATTTGAGAGAAGTATAAATATTACAAAGCGGTGCCATGACCGAGTGGTTAGACCGCTCATCTCCCGCTCACGGCCGGGTTCGATCCCAAGCGCCCGCATGTGGGATTTGTGGTGGACGAAGCGACGTCTGGGCGGCTTTTCTCCGGGTCCTCCGTTTTCCCCCGCCAATCATTCCACCAATTGTTCCATCATCACCTTTCCTATCATTCATTTCGCTTGCATTTCGTATCATCCACTTCCTCGCGCTTATGCCTGGCTACGGGCCGACCAGTCGTTTCAGGTTCTCCATTTTGTGGTTCCGTGCCATTGGCTCCCCGACAGGCTTCTGACCCCTAGACATCTGCTTGTGAGTCCTAGATGAGGGTAAGCCGTCATTAGAACATGTAAACCAATAAGAAGGCACATCTCGAAAATAATTAGCTAAAACAACAAATAAAATTATCTGACAAATTGTGTTTTTTAACGAGATCTACGTACTGGTAGAATTGTTCGTCTAGCACGTTTACGAGGCACGCTACTTCCGGTCAGAACTAAAGAGATGCTGGTGGATGATACCAGAGCGGTAGATAAGCTTTATAAATGTTTTTCTTCCCTGTCTTTTAAGATTGACATCAAGTTTTATTTTCATTTTACTTACTCTGGCACGATCATGGAGTGGTAGCTACTGCTTTTAAATTTTTAACACATTTTTCAGCAATGGAGATCTGGTTTTAGCTATATCTTTATAGTTCCATTGTTTTTAGAATCACTAAGTTTCTGTCGTGGGCAGTTTTATTTGTAGATACTGGATTTTATTTGTCATTAAGTTATTTTTACTTTCCCAAAATGTACTATGTAGGTACTTAGTGTATAGAGAAGGTTTTGCATTCGAACCGAAAATTCGATACCGAGTTTTCTCCGGAAACAGACATTTAGGGTCCGCTGTAGCCAAAAAAGGCATTTTTAGAAAACGGTCGTGTCTGTGTGTGTATTCCTGTATCAGTATGTCCGTGAGTCTATGAACACAATAACTCAAAAACAAAAAGTCGGTAAAATAACAAACTTGGCATTTAAGGGTAGTATCTTCGAGGGATGCGACACGAAGATTTTGAGAAAAATCCCCCCACCACAAACTACGCTTTACATGGAACTTTTTTCGAAAGTTTTTATTTTTTTAAAAATGACGAACAATTTTGATTAAAATATCCTATATAAAAGATATTTACCTGACAAATAAAATGTTTATCTTGAATTTTCTGGGAATAGCCTCTGAAGACTGCTTTATTAAAGATGAACTTTACGGAATTTTGGTTAACTGCTAAAGCATAAGACGTAGAGAAAAACTTATCTGACATAAAATATAGAGCACGTTAAAATACACAAGTTGTGTTAAATACATTTTTTTCGTGGAGTTGATGGTTTTTGAGATATTCCTTGTTATTGGTTTCAGCTTTGAAAAACTTTTATACGGAAATTTGTCAACTCCTGTCCATACAAACAAAGCAACTTCAGTCATATAGAAACCGGATTTTGACTATCACTTTAACCTTGCACTTACAAGGAAGCAAGTATTTCTACTATTTTTTTCTCAATTAGTATGAAGTAAATAGAAGCATAAGCTTTTAACAATAATTTGTTGCAGAGATGAAGAGAAAGGCATGTGAATGTAACACATCAGATTTTTTTATAAATGTATTTAAAATACAAGTAATATGCCTGTAATTGTAATTTAATACCAACTTAGCAGAAAATTACAAATTGCAAAACTGCAGCAGAGATTAAATCAGTAATTTGTTGGCGATTTTTTGTCATTTAGCGTTCCGTTAATTTAGATTGGTGTTTGCTAGAAGCTGCTAATGGCGTCGGACCTGTCAGAAATCCCCGGTTTACGATGTCACTTGTTAACGCAATCACACGTACCAACATTAATGAGGCCAATTTGTAACAGCTCCCTGCGGAACGACAGCACAAAATTAAATACCCTTCCATTTTCTGGGCTGCACACTAACGAGCGTGGGCCAACAGTCAAGCGCTGTTGCCCCAGCTTTTGGCTGAATTTGACCAAAATGTGGACAATAATCCTTCGAAACACGGTCTTCGTAACATTTCCAGTAAATATATTAATGAGAATAAATATCTGACTATATTTCCTTTAATTCAGTCAAAACACGATAAGCACTAAAATCTGGTGAGCTCCATTCACATGACTTTCTCTACATCTCTGCAACAAATTATTGTTAAAAATCTGATGTGTTCCACTCACATGACTTTCTCTACATCTCTGCAACAGATTATTGTTAAAAATCTGATGTGTTCCATTCACATGACTTTCTCTACATCTCTGCAACAAATTATTGTTAAAAATCTGATGTGTTCCATTCACATGACTTTCTCTACATCTCTGCAACAGATTATTGTTAAAAATCTTATGTGTTCCATTCACATGACTTTCTCTACATCTCTGCAACAAATTATTGTTATAAATCTGATGTGTTCCATTCACATGACTTTCTCTACATCTCTGCAACAGATTATTGTTAAAAATCTTATGTGTTCCATTCACATGACTTTCTCTACATCTCTGCAACAGATTATTGTTAAAAATCTTATGTGTTCCATTCACATGACTTTCTCTACATCTCTGCAACAAATTATTGTTAAAAATCTGGTGTGTTCCATTCACATGACTTTCTCTACATCTCTGCAACAGATTATTGTTAAAAATCTGATGTGTTCCACTCACATGACTTTCTCTACATCTCTGCAACAGATTATTGTTAAAAATCTGATGTGTTCCATTCACATGACTTTCTCTACATCTCTGCAACAAATTATTGTTAAAAATCTGATGTGTTCCATTCACATGACTTTCTCTACATCTCTGCAACAGATTATTGTTAAAAATCTTATGTGTTCCATTCACATGACTTTCTCTACATCTCTGCAACAAATTATTGTTATATATCTGATGTGTTCCATTCACATGACTTTCTCTACATCTCTGCAACAGATTATTGTTAAAAATCTGATGTGTTCCATTCACATGACTTTCTCTACATCTCTGCAACAGATTATTGTTAAAAATCTTATGTGTTCCATTCACATGACTTTCTCTACATCTCTGCAACAAATTATTGTTAAAAATCTGATGTGTTCCATTCACATGACTTTCTCTACATCTCTGCAACAAATTATTGTTAAAAATCTGGTGTGTTCCATTCACATGACTTTCTCTACATCTCTGCAACAAATTATTGTTAAAAATCTGATGTGTTCCATTCACATGACTTTCTCTACATCTCTGCAACAAATTATTGTTAAAAAATCTGATGTGTTCCATTCACATGACTTTCTCTATATCTCTGCAACAAATTATTGTTAAAAAATCTGATGTGTTCCATTCACATGACTTTCTCTACATCTCTGCAACAAATTATTGTTAAAAATCTGATGTGTTCCATTCACATGACTTTCTCTACATCTCTGCAACAGATTATTGTTAAAAATCTGATGTGTTCCATTCACATGACTTTCTCTACATCTCTGCAACAGATTATTGTTAAAAATCTGATGTGTTCCATTCACATGACTTTCTCTACATCTCTGCAACAGATTATTGTTAAAAATCTGATGTGTTCCATTCACATGACTTTCTCTACATCTCTGCAACAGATTATTGTTAAAAATCTGGTGTGTTCCATTCACATGACTTTCTCTACATCTCTGCAACAGATTATTGTTAAAAATCTCATGTGTTCCATTCACATGACTTTCTCTACATCTCTGCAACAGATTATTGTTAAAAATCTGATGTGTTCCATTCACATGACTTTCTCTACATCTCTGCAACAGATTATTGTTAAAAATCTGATGTTTTCCATTCACATGACTTTCTCTACATCTCTGCAACAGAGTATTGTTAAAAATCTGATGTGTTCCATTCACATGACTTTCTCTACATCTCTGCAACAAATTATTGTTAAAAAGCTAATGCTTATTTTTACTTCATGCTAATCGAGAAAAAAATATCAGAAATTGTTTTATTACTTGCTTCCTTGTAAGTAGAAGCGAAATAAGGGAGTACCATAGGTTAAAGTGAAAACCAAAAGCTGGTTGCTATGTGACTGAAGTTCATTTGTTTGTATGGACAGGAGTTGACAAATTCCTGTATGAGAAAAGTATCAGTATTTTAATGCTGAAATCTAATAAAAGAAATATCTCAAAAACGGTCAACTCCACGAAAAAAATTTATATAACACAATTTGTGTGTTTTAAAGAGATCTATTTTTCTGTTACGTAAGTTTTGCGTATCTCTTACGTTTACTAATTATGCAAAATTCCGCAAAATTCATCCAGAGTAAAGTAGTCTTCAGAGCGTATTCCCAGAAAATTAAATTTTGTCGTGTAAATATCTTTGATCTACGATATTTTAACCAAAATCGTTTGAGCCTATTTTAAGAAACCCAAAATGTTCGAAAAAAGTTCCATGTAAAGGGTAGTTGGGGTTGGGTGTTTTTCTTGAAAATATTCGTGTCGCATCCTTGAGAGCTACTGAACTTAAATACCAAATTTGGTATTTAACGGTCTTTTTGTTTTTGAATTACCCTGTCCACAGGCACACAGAGACACACGGAACTTTAAAAAAAAAAAAAAAAAAAATCGGACCTAGGGGCCCTACAAACAAGTATTTCCGGTGAAATCTTGGTATTGAATTTTTGGTTGCAATACAATACCTTCTCTATATACTATGTTCATAGTAGTCGCCCTCTGTGGTGTAGTGGGTACCATGCTAACTTCATATATCTAAGGTCGCAGATTCAAACCCGGCGGAGGACGATGTAATTTTTCGGGCGCAAAAATCCTTAGAATGGCTTCCCTTTGGTCCCGTGTCGTAGATTTACGGCACGTAATAGAACCTCAAGCCTGAGCAAAATTAAGTGGTCTTTCACGCCCAACTTAGAATGGGACGCTGAGAACCACAGCAGTTAAAGAGCGTCCATAAGTAACACGCCATTTCCATTTTTGTACATAGTACGTGTAGAGAAAGTAACAAATGAACGTGGCACAGCTCACTAAGAACCTTCGCCTACCACCCAGCAGCTGCGTCCCCCATTTTGGTCTATTACAGACGTCATGGATGGGGTGCAGTATTGGGGGGTGAGACGTGGTCAGCGCTTCGATCCTCCCGGCCAGTTAATGCGGTCTTCACGACCTGGAGCCGCTACTTCTCCATTAAGTAGCTCCTCAATTGGCCCTCAGGGACCTCACGAGGCTGAGTTCACCCCGGTCCAGGTCTCCCAGCGGGGGAAATACCCCACGCCGGTACCGGGAATCGAACTCAGGTCTCCCGCAGCAACGCTATCACCGCGCTAAGGAAACAACGTAACAAATGAACGTAATTACTTAAAAAAAACATTGAATATGAAATTTTCACAGGTTGGTCCTTTCAATAATAGAAGTAAAATATTGTTTCGTGGATAAAGTAATATTCCATATGTTACTTCTTCCGGGAATGCTAACATTACAAAATGATTTCAGCTGAAATTGTTATATTTAGGTTAAAATTTGACTCAAAGAATAGCGGTGAGCTATTATATCTAATGCTAAAATACGGACGTGAGTAGAATATCTCCTCAACAATCAGACAACATATGATCGCATGTTGACTGTCATTTGATACTTTGTTCACCACGCTTACTGCATATTCCCATACTCCGCCCAATCCTTTCTCGATGTCGTAATCAGCAGCTCGTATTTCACACGTCATATTTCAGTATGACGTGTTCTACTCCTTCCTCTGTAATAATACATAATCGTAATAATTAATAATAACAATAATAATATTGATAATAATAACCCAGCCCATACCAATTTTTACTTTCTCTACACGTACTATGCACATAGAGTATAGAGAAGGTATTGCATTGCACCCAAAAATTCCATACCGAGATTTCACCGGAATACATGTTTTAGGACCCTCCGAATCCAAAAAAAGCATTTTTAGAAAAATGTCCATGTACGTGTGTGCGCGTGTGTCTGTGGACAGCATAGCTCAAAAACGAAAAGACCGTTAAATAGGATGCGACACAAAGGTTTTCAAGAAAATTCCAGCACCCCAAACTACCCTTTACATAGAAAAAATTTCTAAAATGTTGATTTTCTCAAAAATGGCTCTAACGATTTTAATTAAATCTCTTATATCTAAGATCTTTACATGCCAAATAAAATGTATATCTTGAATTTTCTGGGAAAAGCCTCTAAAGACCTCTTTGTTCGTAATAATTTTTATTGAATTTTGCACAACTGGTAAATCGTAAGAGATAGATAAAACCTTACAACACAAAAAAATGTAGATCAGGATAAAACACGCAATTCATGTCATCTACATTTTTGTCGTGGAGTTGGTCGTTTTTGAGATATTCCTTGTTATTATTTTCAGCTTTGAAAGCTTTATACTTTTCTCATATCGGAATTTTTCAACTCCTGTCCATACAAAGAAACTTCAGTCACATAGCAACCAGCTTTTGACTATCACTTTAACTTATGATACTCGCTTATTTCGCTTCTATTTACAGGGAAGCAAGTAACAAGACTATTTCTGCTAATTTGTCTCAATTAGCATGAAGTAAATGGAAGCATAAGCTTTTTTAACAATAATTTGTTACAGAGATGTAGAGAAAATTATGTGATGGAATATATCAGATTGTTTTTTTCTGTTGCATTTATATCTAGTATTAAATGCATGGTCGTATCGATGACATTTCCCAGTGGAACGTAGTATTTGTTTTCTATCGTTCTTTTAATTGTATACTGTATACTGATCCTCAGACCCTGGGGAGGATAGGAAATATTTTTGGATACAGAAAAATTCTCATTCTTCAGTCGAGAATTGAACTCGGGACCCCTCACATAGCAGGCAGGTGCTCTACCGATTGAGCTACGGAACCAAATCACTCACTGACAGGTTCCTCAGGTAGTGAGGCAGAGCACCGTACTGGGGCTTACGTGGCCCCAGTGGGGTAGGGTTGAACAAGTAACCCGATGACGACGAGCACAACGGTTCCCTGTAAATCCCTCAGACGTCGCCCACAAGCCCCGAGCTTCTAAGGGTCCTAGCCTGAAAACATTCCAAGACGGTCCCGATTATCACCTCTACAGACGCCGTCTCTTGGTCCTTCAACCCTGAATAACATGACAAAGAAGTGTTAAGTTCAGGAAATTCAGAGAGTGTAACGAATCTTCATAGTATTTTCCTGGCGACCTGGGGAAACCACGAAAAAATAACGTGAATCAGGAAGGTCAGTCACGGGAATCGAACCAAAGACTCCCTTAATGCACACGTTAGAGCACCGCCACTTCGCTCTCTATAAATCACGCATTCATACTTTCAGACTCTTTTTACTTTCTCTGCACGCACTATGTACAGTGTGTATAGAGAAGGTATTGTATTGCATCCAAAAATTCGATACTGAGATTTTACCGCAAATACATGGTTTAGGGTCTTCTGTATGTTAAAAAAAACATTTTTAGAAAAAGGTCCGTGTCTACGTTTGTGTCTGTGAACATGATAACTCAAAAAAAGAAACGTCGGTAAAATACCAAAATAGGTATTTAAGTTTACTATCTTCCACGGATGCAGGGCTAATATTTTGAGAAAAATCCCCCACCAGAAACTACTCTTCACATGGAAAAATGTTCGTAAATTTTGATTTTCTCAAAAATGGCTCTAAAAATCTTGATTAAAATACGGTATATTAAAGATGCTTACAGGACAAATAAAATATATTTCTTGAGTTGTCTGGGAATATCCTCTGAAGACATGTTCGTTCTGAATGAATTTGGCTGATATTTGCATAACCGTAACACATAGACAAAAACTTACTACACGAAAAATGTTGGTTAAAACACTCGTAGAGTTAACTATTTTAAAAATAGTTCTTGTTATTGGTCTGAGCTTTAAAATACTTAAACTTTTCACAGACAGGCATTTGTCAACTCCTGGCAATGCAAAGAAACGATTTCATCCACATGGCAACCGGCTTTTATAAGATTTGACTACTGTATCTCATTATTTTCTTTCTACTTACAATAAAGTAAGTACATGAAGTACATAGATAGCATGGAGCTTTTAAACAATTTGTTACAGAGATGTAGAGAAAGTCGTGTCATTGGAACACATTGGATTTTTACTCTCTCTATGTATATAGTGTATAGAGAAGGTATTGCACTTCACCAAAAAATTCGGTACCGAGATTTCACCCGAAATATATGTTTTAGGGTCCCCTGTATCCCAAAAAAGTATTTTCACAAAAAGGTCCGTGTGTCTGTGAACACGATAATTCAAAAACGAAAAGTCGGTAAAATACCAAACTCAGTATTTAAGTTTAGTATCATCCAGGGATGCGACACGAAGTTTTTGAGAAAAATTCCCCCACTCCAAACTACCCTTTACATGGAACGTTTTTCGAAAATTTTGATTTTCTAAAAAATGGCTCTAACGATTTTGATTAAAATATCGTATATTAAGGATATTTACATGACAAATAAAATGTATATTTTGAATTTTCTGGGAATAGGCTCTGAAGATTACTTTATTCTGGGTCAATTTTACGGAATTTTTAATAACTGCTAAATCGTAAGAGATGGAAAAAACTTACCACACAACAAATGTAGAGCACCTTAAAACACAAAATTTATGTTGTATACATTTTTTTCGTGGAGTTGATATTCCTTGTTTTTGGTTTCAGCTATGAAGAACGTATACTTTTCTCATACAGGACTTTGTGAACTTGTGTCCATACAAACAAAGGAACTGCAGTCGCAGAGCAACCAGCTTTTGACTATCACTTTAACCTATGGTACCCCCTTATTTCGCTTCTACTAACAAGTAAGCAAGTAATAAGACTATTTCTGCTAATTTTTGCTCCATTAGATGAAGCAAAAGGAATAATTTGTTGCAGTGATACAGAGAAAATCATGTGAATGGAACACATCAGATTTTTTAGTATTGATTCTAGCTGAAGAAAACGTTTCCCCAGTTTGGTTGGGAGTTGAACTTCACGCCTTTAGGTTGAGAAGCAAACGCGGACTATCTAATTACAAAGGCTGAGTTTCGTGTTGTTTGAACTCTTCAATATATTATACCCTAAACCAATATCTGATCACCGCGGACTCTGGTGGCAGGTACCAAACACCATTGATTACAGAAAACGTCACTAGAGGTCCACATGTCGCATGATTGGTAGCTATTGTCCTTGTTCGAAGGTTGGCGAGACTGTTGCAGTCATGCTCAGTTGCAACAATGGTCGACAAGGAATCGTTACAAGAGCGGAAGTTCGCTTGCCGAAGTTAACGTCAATATTTGAGAAACTAGTTTCTTCCCTTCAAATCATCGGCAGCTCGACACTTTGCTTTTATTTGATAGAGCCTTTTAACATCTTCGATATGTCACGACCATTACTTGATCAGTCCTATACCTTAGTTGCGTGGACGTCTTACTTTATCATCTTCTTCAGGAAGTTTCTGATAGGCGACCTTAGTTGGGCAATCTCCTTCTTTTACCATCGATATTATTGCTACTGAGTTTTAGTGAAATGTGGACTTCTCAGTTCGTATAACTCTTGGCTATTCTTTCAATGTACAAGATGATATTGTGATGCCCAACAAATGATCTAAGTTGCGTATTCGCCTTCCTGTACCATTATTGTAATCTGAATATTCAATCCGGATCTTACCTGGCAACTGAGGGAAACTACGAAGAAAAATATTTATATTGGGCCGTACTTCTAGGATTTGAATGCTTCACTTACAAAATTAAAGCCGCAGACAATATCGCCTGAGCCATATGCCTCGATTCTATTTATTTTTTGCATGAACTAACCAATTAACAGTACTTAATAGCTTACTAGATGAATTTCGCTGAATTTGCATTACTTTTAAACCGCAAGAGGTAGGCAAAATTTACTACACAAAAAATGTGGATCTCGATAAAAACACAAAATATGCCACATACATTTTTTCGTGGAGTTGACCATTTCCGAGATATTCCATGTTGATGATTATAATTACTCACGGACGGTGTTCTCAGCCAGTGTGACGCAGTAGCACACGTATGTCCTTTGTGAGGAAGCGATGAAAGAACCGAAGGGCGACCAGATCCGGACGACAACATGGACGGGGTCCCTAAAGTTACAGTGAACGCCTCCGACGTCGCCCAGGCCCAACCCAACCCCAAGCTTCCGGGACTTGTCCCAAGGGGCCCTAGCCGGAAAACACCCGAGGGCGGTAGCGCGACGACGCCAGCAACTAAATTCAAGCAAAACCAGCGAGGCGCAGACGTAACCCCGCTCGGCATGTTAGAGGAAACTGAATCAGGATGCTGCCAACAGAAGTAGACCACGTTGCTACTAACCCCACGGTGGCATTCTGTTCCGTTAATGTCGACTGCAATACAGTTTCAAAATCCACTGACGTAAGCAAACTATTCAAGGTTGTTATTGCTTGCTTAGTCACACGTTATAAATCAAT
Organism: Hymenopus coronatus; assembly: GCA_030762935.1. Taxonomy (NCBI): domain Eukaryota; kingdom Metazoa; phylum Arthropoda; class Insecta; order Mantodea; family Hymenopodidae; genus Hymenopus; species Hymenopus coronatus. Next base: position 17,706,282 of record CM060895.1, read on the forward strand.
CAAACACTAATTGCAAAAATCTGATGTGTTCCATTCATATAACTTCCTTGTAAGTAGAAGCGAAATAAGAGAGTACCGTAGATTAAAGTGATAGTCAAAAGCTGGTTGCTTTGCGACTGAAGTTCTTTTGTTTGTATAAGAAAAGTACATGTTTTTTTTTTTTTTACTTTCTCTATAAGCACTATGTACATAGTGTATAGAGAATGTATTGCACTCCATCCAAAAATTCGATACCGAGATTTCACCGGAAATATATGTTTTAGGGTCCCCTTTATCTAAAAGAAGCATTTTCGGAAAAAGGTCCATTTGTGTGTGTGTGTCCGTGTGTCTGTGAACAAGATAACTCAAAAACGAAAACTAGGTAAAATACCAAACTTGGTATTTAAGTTTAGTATTTTCCAGGGATGCGACACGAAGATTTGGAGAAAAATTCCCCACCCCTAACTACCCTTTTCGTGGAACTTTTTTTGAAAATTTTTATTTTCTCAAAAATGGCTCTAACGATTTTGATTAAAATTTCGTATATTCAGGATATTTACCTGACGTCTATAAAATGTATATCTTGAATTTTCTGGGAATAGCCTCTGAAGAGTACTTTATTCTGGAGGCATTATACTGAATTTTGAATAACTGCTAAACCGTAAGAGATGGACAAAAACTTACTGCACAAAAAATGTAGAGCACGTTAAAACATATAATTTATGTTATATACATTTTTTTCGTGGAGCTCGTCGTTGTTTTTCTTTATTTTTGGTTTCTGCTATGAAAAACTTATATTTTTCTCATACAGGAATTTGTCAACTGCTGTCCGTACAAACAAAGGAGCTCAGTGGTATAGCAGCCAGCTTTTGATTATCACTTTAACCTATGGTACTCCCTTATTTCACTTCTACTTACAAGGAAGCAAGTAATATGGCTAGTTCTGCTAATTTTTTACTGATCACCATGAAGTAAATAGAAGTATAAGCTTTTTAAGAATAATTTGTTGCAGAGATGTAGAGAAAGTCATGTGAATGGTACACATCAGATTTTTAAAGGTGAAATCAAAAACAAGGAATAACTCAAAAACGATCAAATTCACGAGTAAAATGTATATAACAAAAATTGTATGTTTTAACGTGCTCTACATTTTTTGTGGGGTAAGTTTTTGTCCGTCTCTTACGGTTTAGCAGTTATGTAAAATTCTCTGAAATTCATCCAGAATAAAGTAGTCTTGAGAAGCTATTCCCAGAAAACTCAAGATATACATTTAATTGTCATGTAAATATCTTTAATTTACGATATTTTAATCAAAATCGTTACAGCCATTTTTGAGAAAATCAAAATTTTCAAAAAATGTTCCATGTAAAGGGTAGTTTGCGGTGGGGATTTTTCTGAAAATCTTCGTGTCGCTTCCCTGGAAGATACTAAACTTAAATACAAAGTTTGGTATTTTACCGACTTCCAGACTGTATGAGGGATAGGGAATAATTCTGGTTATAGAAAAATGACCCACCACAGCCGGGAATCGAACCCGGGACTTCCGGGTGAGATGGATAGTATTGTCGAAACAAGTACAGAAATGAAGTATTTACAGAAAATGTCAAATAAGGAGTAACCTAAATCAAGATCCAGGAATAAAAAATCTTATGTGTTCCATTCACATGACTTTCTCTATACGTCTGTAATAAGTTATTAAACTTATTCTTCTATTTACTTCATGCTAATCGAGAAAAAATTATCAGAAATAGTCTTATTACTTGCTTATTTGTAATCAGAAGGGAAATAAGGAAGTACCATAGGCTAAAGTGATAGTCAAAAGCTGGTTACTATGTGACTGAAGTTCCTTTGTTTGTATGGACACGAGTTGACAAATTGCCGTATAAGAAAAGTATTAGTATGTTAATACTAAAAACCAATAACAGGAAATTACCCAAAAACGGTTAAAAATTGTTTTGATGATATCTACATTTCGTGAAGTAAGTTTTTGTCTATCTCTTTCGGTTTACCAGTTTTGCAATATTTCGCAAAATTCATCCAGGATAAAGATGCTTTCAGAGGCTATTCCCAGAAAATTCAAGATATACATTTAATTTGTCAGCTAAATATCTTTAATATATGAGATTTTAATCAAAACGGTTAGAGCCATTTTTGAGAAAAATGCAATTTTCGAAAAATGTTCCATGTAAAGGGTAATTGGGGGGGGGGATTTTCTTGAAAATCTTTGTGTTGCATTCTTGGAAGATACAAAGTTTGGTATTTAACGGTCTTTTCGTTTTGAGCTGTGTTGCCCCCACGCTCGCACGCACACAGACACACACCTACACACAAACGGGCATATGTCTAAAAATCTGTGTTCCATTCACATGACTTTCTCTACATCACTGCAACAGATTACTGTTAAAAAGCTTATGCTTCTGTTTACTTCGTGCTAATCGAGAAAAAATTAACAGAAATAGTCTTATTACTTGCTTCCTTGTAAGAAGGGAAATAAGGGAGTAGCTTAGGTTAAAGTGACAGTCAAAAGCTGGTTGCTATGTGACTCAAGTTCCTTTGTTTAGACACGATTTGACAAATTCCTGTATGAGAAAAGTATAGTTGTTTTAAAGCTGAAACCAAAAACAAGGAATATTTCAAAAACGTCCAACTCCACGAAAAAAATGTGTATAACACGCATTGTGTGTTTTAACGTGCTCTAAATGTTTGTGTGGTAAGTTTTTCTCTATCTCTGACGGTTTAGCAGTTATGCGAAATTCCGTAAAATTCATCCAGAATAAAGTAGTTCTTAGAAGCTATTCCCAAAAAATTCAAGATATACATTATTTGTCTTTAGTATACGATATTTTAATCAAAATCGTTAGCCATTTTTGAGAAAATTAAAATGTTCGAATTTTTTCCATATAAAGGGTAGTTCGAGTAGGGGGATATTTCTTCTTTTTTTTTTTTTTTTTTTTTCAAAATCTTCATGTCCCTGGAAGATACTAAACTTAAATTCAAGTTTGATGTTTTACCGACTTTCGTTTTTGAGTTATCGTGTTCAAAAACACACGGGCATTTTTCTAAAAATGATTGTTTTGGATTCAGGGGGACCCAAAACATGTATTTCCAGTGAGATCTCGATATGTAATTTTTGGGTGCAATACAATACCTCTGCTATACACCATGTACCTATAGTTCCTGTAGAGAAAGTAAAATGTTAGAGTCAAATGTTTTAAGATGGTTTTGGACTTATAAATAGAATGGGTGAGAGCAGGAAAACGTAACAGATAAGTTAGGCCAGAGGGGAAAGAAGAAGAGGGAGAGAGAGACCAAGAGTAGAAAGGAGCGATTATGTAGAGAAAATAGTGAATACGAAAGGAAAGAACTTTGAGAGAAGTTAAACTAAGTAGAGATAGGACTAAGTATAGGAAACGGAGAATGTCCGTCTGAGGAAACCCAAAGCTCGAAAGGAAAAGAAGAAGTTGCCGCGAAGACATAATGCGGTGACAGTTTCCCCTTAAGATCCAGTAATTACATAACACGGTGCTCACTTTTATATTTGACAAGTCATCTGAGAATGTTGCTCGAGACAGAAACACAATAGGCGACTACACATTATTGTAAATGCTATTCTTCCTGAACTGTCCTCAAAGGCAGACTAAAACTCTATTCCACCAACGTTGAACCTGCTTTTTACTTTCTCCATACGCACTATGTACACAGTGTATAGAGAAAGTATTGCACTCCACCAAAAAATTCGATACCAAGATTTCTCCGGAAATATATGTCTTAGGGTCCCCAATATCCAAAAAAAGTATTTTCACAAAAAGGTCCGTGTGTGTGTGTGTGTGTGTGTGTGTGTGTGTGTGTGTGTGTGTGTGTGTGTGTGTGTGTGTGTGTGTCCGTGTGTCTGTGAACACGATAACTCAAAAACGAAAAGTCAGTAAAATACCAAACTTGGTATTTAAGTTTAGTATCATCCAGGGATGCGACACGAAGATTTTGAGAAAAATCCCCCCACCCCCAACTACCCTTTACTTAGAACTTTTTTCGAAAATTTTGATTTTCTCAAAAATGGCTCTAACGATTTTGATTAAAATTTCGTATATTAAACATATTTACCTGACAAATAAAATGCATATCTTGAATTTTCTGGGAATAGCCTCTGAAGAGTAGTTTATTCTGAATGAATTTTACTAAATTTCGTATAACTGCTAAACCGTAAGAGATGGACAAAAATTTACTATACAATAAAAGTAGAGCACATTAAAACACACAATTTATGTTATATACAATTTTTTCGTGGAGTTCGTCGTTTTTGTGACATTCCTTATTTTTGGTTTCTGCTATGAAAAACTTCTCATACAGGAATTTGTCAACTGCTGTCCATACAAACAAAGGAACTTCAGTGACATAGCAACCAGCTTTTGATTATCACTTTAACCTATGGTACTCCCTTATTTCACCCCTACTTACAAGTAAGCAAGTAATATGGCTATTTCTGCTAATGTTTTACAGATTACCATGAAGTTAATAGAAGTATTAGCTTTTTAAGAATAATTTGGTGCAGGAATATAGAGAAAGTCATGTGAATGGTACACATCAGATTTTTACTTTCTCTAGCCCCGTATGTACAATTTACATAGGGATAGAGAAGTATTGTATTCCACCCAAAAAGTCGGTACCGAGATTTCACCGGAAGTACATGTTTTAGTACCCCCTGAATCCAAAAAAAGCATTTTCAGAAAAAGGTACGTGTGTGTGTCCGTGTGTCTGTGAACACGATAACTCAAAAACGAAAAGTAGCTAGAATACCAAACTTGGTATTTAAGTTCAGTATCTTTCAGGGATGCGACACGAAGATTTTGAGAAAAATCCCACCACCCCAAACTACCCTTTATATGGAAAAATTTTCGAACATTTTTATTTTCTTAAAAATGGCTCTAACGATTTTGATTAAAATATCATATGATAAAGATATTTAGCTGACAAATAAAATGTATATCTTGAATTTTCTGGGAATAGCTTCTAAAGACCTGTTTATTCTGGGTGAATTTTGCTTAATTTGGCATAACTAGTAAACCGTAAGAGATAGATAAAAACTTACTATACAAAAAATGTAGCTCTTGTTAAAATACACAATTTATGTCATATACATTTTTCACGTAGAGCTTAGCGTTTTCGAGGTATTCGTTGTTATTAGTTTCAGTTGTAAAGTATTTATACTTTTCTCAGACAGGAGTGTCCGTTTTTCTTTTGTTCTACTTCTGGCCAAGAAAAGAAGCGATTTGTAATGACAGTCGCTTTTAAAACATTTGACTATCGGTTTAGCCTAATGCATTCCCTTATTTTCTTCCTACTTATACGGAACTAAATAATAAGAACATTGTGCTAATGAGTACACTCGATTAGCAAGGTGCAGAAAGAAGAAGAATCTTACGTAAAAAAAAAAAAGTTTGAGAGTGTAACACATCAGATTTTTTATTGTTTCATTTATATAGCCCCCTTTTTCATCTAAGGTCATATCGAGGGCTTTGTACTTGAAACAAAACGTTCTCTGTAGGTTCCTTTTACGTTTAGTTTAAATCATTTTATTTTCCTCACACATACACACACACACACACACACACACACACACACACACACACACATACTTACATATTCACTCTCAGATATATACTTCCAGACTCTGTGGGGGATAGGGAATAATTCTGGCTACAGAAAAATTCCCCGCCCCAGCCGGGAATCGAGCCCGGATCCTCCGGGTGAGAAGTCATTCGCTGACCACTCGACCACGGAGCAGCCGATTCGTGACCTATTTTCTGGAAAGTATTTAGGACATCAAACCGAGCCGACGTTTCCGTCTGTGACTGCCATTCTGGAGGTCGTGGGATCGGTTCCCCGCGGTCGACATCTCTGCCCCTTGTTTTTTATGCTTCCGAGGGTTTTCCCGGGTCACTAGGCGAATGCTGGTGAGAGTTTTTCATCAACCCCCCCCCCCACCAAATTTCTTGTCCCAACATTTTATCCGTCTGGTCTTTCTTTCAGGATTGTCAGTGTCAGCGAGGTCTGCGGTGGCGTCGCCCTCTCGTGGAGATAATTGCAGTTAGGAAACTCTGCTCTCGGCAGCAAGATGGCGCTGGGGGCCATATGTGTACTAGGAGCTTTTATTCAGACCTGAGGCGCGGGTTCCTAGCGAGATGAAGAACTGCTTGGGAACTATTAGGGACTCTCCACGATGGCTCCCTGCCGCAGTCTGCTTCCGGTTGTCCTGTTTAATTGCTCTCATCTCCTCCTGGGGTCTGACGTACAAAACGTGTATCACTGAATGAGGTGCAGAATCCCTTCCGGTTCACTACACTGCTAGGATATCAAGCCGAATTATCTACAGGATGTGCATGTTTGCTTTATAACTTCACTGATCTGTTTTTGTATGTACATTTATTAAAGAGAGGCGGGCTTTTTCTTAAATGTACCAACTTTTATTGATACATTTTGCGAAAATCTTATGTATTCCATTCACATGACTTTATTCTGTAATAAACTATTCTTACGAAAGCTTATTCTACTATCTGCTTCATGGTAACTGAGATTAACATTAGCTTAAATTGTTTTATTACTTATTTCCTTGTGCGTGCGAGGAAAATAAGGGAATATACTAGTTTAAAGCGATAGGAAAATCTCTTAAGAGTTGGTATTTATGTGATGGAATTAAATTGCGCTCTCTTTACTTGACCAAGAGTAAGAAAAACTAATAACGACTTCCCGTTTGAGGAAATTATAAGAATTTTAAAATTAAAACAAATAACAGGATTATCTCGAAAATGGTTAACTAATGTATTTCACATAAAATGTGCTTTCTAACGGGGTCTAATTTTTTTTCTATATTAAGTTCTTGTTATTTCTTACAGTTTACTAGTTATGCAAAAGCATCCAGAATGAAAAGGGCTTCAGAGGCTATTTCCAGAAAATTCAAAAAAATAATTTCATTTGTCGGTATTTTATCAAAAGCGCTAGAGTTATTTTTGAAGAAACCAACATTTTCGGAAAATATTCCATGTAAAGGGAGTTTGGACTAGGTATTTTCTTGGAAATTTTTATTTCGCGTCCTTGGAAATGCTGAACTTAAAATTAACTTTGGTATTTAATAGTATTTTCATTTTTCAGCTATGCTGTTCTCTCTCTCTCTCTCTCTCTCTCTCTCTCTCTCTCTCTCTTTCTACTTACTCACGCACACACACACATACACACACGGACCTTTAACGTGGTAGTAAAAGCAAAACAGTAAGCACCTTAGCACCCAAGTAAACCCATAAAAGCACTTAAATGTTGTTTTTGGCATAGTTTATGGCTTATAGGTTATACAACGGAGTAGGACATTTCGCGCACTGCAATATATTGTGTTAGTCCCTCAGGAGCAAGGGATGAAGTGAAATAATAAGATGCCACATCAACCAAGCAGGTCTCAAAGTGTCCACGGGGAATCTTTTCTTTGGGCAAGCATTTACACCATCTTTCCGGTACCGCCATACGCCGCCGCGAAATCTAGCGCATCTAAAAATGAGAAAGGAACGCAACCAAAGGGATATGATGGAGAAAAATTCTTGGGAGAGAGAAACCATCCCATTACTCGCCCAATGACTGGAAAACCTCGAAAACCCCAGGATCAGATTGAACGATCGAATCAGGGAGCCTACTCGCTCAGTTGTTTCTACCTTATTATTTACTAGTGTCCAAAAGTTAAGCCTAATTCTGAAAACAGAGAACTGAAAGGGTGAGCGAGCGCCATTAAGCGTTATCACAGCGTGTGCCTTCCCTTACTGGTGGGTTCATGCTTCTCCCATTGTGAACAGAGAGTAGTGTTTACAAGACAACATGCCACAAAAACGTCAGCTGGACCCTGTTTTGAAGAGTAGAGTCATCGGACGTCCTGAGGCAGGTCAGACACAAACCACAGTCTTTCAGGCCCTGAATGTGCCACAAAGTGTCATTTCCAGGCTTCAGCGACGGTTCCAAGAAACAGGTGTTCGTCGGATCCCTGTACATGATCACCCACGGGTCACAACGCCGCAACAGGACTGATATTTGACCATAACAGCACAACATCGGAGGATGCCCGCGAGGCAACTGTCTTCCGAACTTGGTTTAAGAGTTTCAAGGAAAACTGTATCCCGGAGGCTCAGGGCAGTCAGCCTCTATGCCAGACGTAAAGCAGTGTGTGTCCCACTCATTCGAATACACATAGGTGCCGTTTACAATGGAGTCAGCAACGACCTTGGATGAATGGAGGAACGTGCTGTTTACAGATGAGTCCAGATTCAGTTTGAACAATGATTTTGGTCCCACATTAATCTGGAGAGAACGTAGAACCCGGTTTCATCCCATCAACATCGTGGAAACACGCCCGTTGGTGGTGATGGTGGCGTACTCGTCTGGACAGGCATAATGTTCAATGGACGTACAGATCTGCACATCTTCGATGATGGTACTGTGAATGCCAGAGGTACAGAGACGAGGTACTGGAACCTCATGTGCTACTTTTCAGAGGTGCAGTTGGTCCATTGGTCTGCGTAGAGCCCACCTAGAGTCTGTATCACTATCTTGAGAGGGAAGATATCCAGTGCATGGATTGGCCAGTGATGTCCCCGGATATGAACCCAATAGAGCACGCCTGGGATGCATTAGGAAGACCAGTTGCAGCCCGCCAAGGACACTTCCAGACCTCCGACGTGCTCTCCGTGAGAAATGGGAACTGCTGCCTGCAGAACTCTTGAACCACCTTATGGAGAGCGTGCCACGGATCTGCAAGGCCTGTGTAGTCATGAGGGTTCATCACACCCCATATTCATTGTGATTTTGGAAATGATTGTCAGATTTTGTACTTACGTAAAAAGGTGTCCCGAGGTCAAAACTGTCTGCTATTTCTCACTCTTGCATTCCAGATCACATATGAGGCATTGATAACATGGTGCATTATGCCTAAACTTTTTGCATTTTGTGAAAGTTTGATGATAAAATATTGAATTATGCTTAACTTTTCGGCACTAGTGTATAATTTAATCTAACTTTAATCGTTTCTGAAAAAGCAAGTGCTTAGAATTAGAAAATGCCATTCACTCAAAAATCTGTTGTAAGCGAAACCAAACTCGCATACATATATCTGCATTGAAAGAAAGTACATGATTTGGGCACAGAAGCTACCAAACTTAACAGTAGTACCAATTTGTAGAGAAAAACTTTCTAATAAAAAGTAGTTTTTTAAGATTTACCATCCTATTCCAAAGGGTATAAGAATTATCCCCCCTCTCTCTCAAGTGATGCAAAATGAAGATGCATGTCATTCAAAAATATCTTATACGTTACCTTCACATGACTTTCTATAACTTTTTCTGTAAACTAATCTTACAAGAGTTTATTCTTTTATCAACTCCATTATAAATCGAGATGAAGATTAACAGAAATGGCTTACAACTTATTTCCTTTTAGGTACAACATAAATAAGGGTTTGCACTAGGCACTAATACAACCTGGCAACGCTGTTCTCCCACTTCCATGCTATTGAACTGTCACAAGTTTCTACTAGTTTAAATGTTACTGAGGTATAATTGTCAACTCGTACAGGCAGCGATTCATGCGTATGGACGGACAGAAAGACATGTTCTGTAGTAGCAAACATAAAACAAAAGATTAAGAGGGGGCGTAGGCCGAGATTCAGCACAACAAAAACTCTTCCATGGCCATTGTGTTTGTCCTAAAGCAATGCCATTTTCCACAGTTAATTGACTGTCTTATTTTATAAGAAATTTTGTTAACAAATAAAGAAATTACACTACATTGGAATTTTCAAAACATCAAAAACTTATGTACCTTTTTCTTAGTATGCCTTTAGTGAAATTGTTTGAAAACAAGTGTACATAAAATATTACAATTATGCTATATTTTGGCACAGAAGTTTTTTCTCTATCTCTCAATGATTTTTACTTTCTCTATACGTATTATCTACATAGTGTATAGAGAAGGTATTGCACTCCACCAAAAAATTCGATACCGAGATTTCACCGGAAATATATGTTTTAAGGTCCCGTGTATCCAAAAAAAAAGTATTTTCAGAAAAAGGGCCCTGTGTGTGTGTGTGTGTGTGTGTCCGTGTGTCAGTGTGTCCGTGTGTCTGTGAACACGATAACTCTAAAACGAAAAGTCGGTAAAATACCAAACTTGGTATTTAAGTTTAGTATCTTCCAGGGATGCCACACGAAGATTTTGAGAAAAATCCCCCCACCCCAAACTAACCTTTACATGGAACTTTTTTCGAAAGTTTTGATTTTCTTAAAAATGGCTCTAACGATTTTGATTAAAATATCGTATATTAAAGTTATTTACCTGAAAAATAAAATGTATATTTTGAATTTTCTGGGAATAGCCTCTGAAGACTACTTTATTCTGGATTAATTTTTCATAACTAATAAACCGTAAGAGATGGACAAAAACTTAACGCACGAGAAATGTAGAGCACGTTAAAACACAATTTATGTTATATATATTGTTTTCGTGGAGCTGATCGTTTTTGAGATATTCCTTTTTCTTGGTTTCATCTTTGAAAAACTTATATTTTTCTCATTCAGGAATTTGTCACTTCCTGTCCATACAAACAAAGGAACATCAGTCACATAGGAACCAGCTTTTGGCTTTCACTTTAACCTATGGTACTCCCTTATTTCGCTTCTACTTACAATAAAGCAAGAAATAAGACTATTTCTGCTATTTTTTCTCGATTAGCATGAAATAAATAAAAGATAAGCTTATTAACAATAATTTTTAAAGAGATATAGAGAAAGTCATGTGAATGGAACACATAAGATTTTTTTAATTATTTTTCAAGGTACGTGAGTTTTTTTATTTCAAATTATTATGTATTTCATAGCACAATTCCTAGCTGCCCCAAAATACTCATTGTGGACTGAAATATGTGTGTGCAAAACTTCATTGCAATATCTCAAATAGTTTCTAAGAAAAAGGTACACAAGTGTGAAAAATTATAAAACTGAGAAAACGAGAAAAGACAATTTTGTTTGATTGTTTTATTAGGGAGTAATCTACATACTTAAATACTGCCTAAAATCCACCATAACTGTAGCCAGCTTCTTCAGTCTGGCCAGAAATTGCAGAAACATACCTACTAAATATTTATAACTATGTTTGCCTGTTAGAAATGTAGAGAAACAAGGGATCAAAGCAGATAATCAAGCAAGCAAGCAGAAAAAATGGGCATGCCATGACAAGTCCTAACTTTTTTATTTATTTTGGTCACAAAGAAATAGAATTAGGCTACGAAAATTTGGGAACATAAAGCTGAGTGTATTAGCAATTAATTAGTGAAATAAAAAATCTGATGTGTTACATTCACATGATTTTCTCTATATCTCTGCAATACATTATTTTTAAAAAGCTTATGCTTCTATTTACTTCCTGCTGACTCGAGAAAAAATTAGCAGAAATAGACTTATTACTTGCTTCCTTCTAAGTAGAAGCGAAAAAAGGAAGTACCATAAGTTAAAGTGATAGTAAAAAGCTGGTTGCTATGTGACTGAAGTTCCTTGTTTGTATGGACAGGAGTTCATAAAGTCCTATATAAGAAAAGTATGTTTTTTATAGCTGAAATCAAAAACAAGGAATATCTAAAAAACAATTAACTCCACGAAAAAAATGTATATAACATAAATTGGGTGTTTTAAAGTGCTCTACATTTGTTGTGTGGTAAGTTTTTGTCCATGTCTTACGGTTTAGCAGTTATGCAAAATTCCGTAAAATTGACTCAGAATAGAGTAGTCTTCAGAGGCTATTCCCAGAAAATTTAAAATATACATTTTATTTTTCAGGTAAATATCTTTAATATACGATATTTTAATCAAAATCGTTAGATCCATTTTTTATAAAATCAAAATTTTCGAAAAAAGTTCTATGAAAAGGGTAGTTTGGGGTGGGGAGATTTTTCTCAAAATCTTCGTGTCGCATTCCTGGAAGATACACAGCTTAAATACCAAGTTTGGTATTTTACCGACTTTTCGTTTTTGAGTTATCGTGTTCACAGACACACGGACACACACATGGACCTTTTTCTGAAAATACTTTTTTTTTTGGATACATGGGACCCTAAAACATATTTCCGGTGAAATCTCGGTATCGAATTTTTTGTGGGGTGCAATACCTTCTCTATACACTATGTACATAGTACGTATAGAGAAAGTAAAACAATTGAAAAATTAATTCGCCATTTTTATCCTACGTCCCCCCTCTAAGACCTGTGTTATTTTAAGTGTACTTATAAATTTAAGATGAAAATTCACAATTGTTGTATGTTGCAGGTGTTCCGGAGCCCGGAGTCAAATATGGGAGTGTTTCGATCTCTCACAGAAGATGGCTACAGCACCACAATATACATTTCAGGTAAGTGACTCTCTGCTTTGGTTTGTTTTTAACGGTTACCTTATTATCTATATTGTGACAAGGAATAACGAGAACGAAATATTAGTAATAGTAAAGTAACTGCGACTTGTAGTATAACTAGTTACTTAGTAGCAGTTTCAAAAATAAAGGCGACAGAAATTAAACAGTTATAAACAAATTTATGTGTTCCATTCACATGACTTTCTCTACATCTCTGCAACAAATTATTGTTAAAAAGCTTATGCCTCTATCTACTTCATGCTAATCGAGAAAAAAATAGCAGAAATAGTCTTATTACTTGCTTCCTTGTAGGTAGAAGCGAAATAAGGGAGTACCATAGGTTAAAGTGATAGTCAAAAGCTGGATGCGATGTGACTGAAGTTCCATTACTTGTACGGAAAGGAGTTGACAAATTCCTATATGAGAAAAGTTTGCTTTTTAAAGGTGAAACCAAAAACAACGAATATCACAAAAACGATCAAATCCACGAAAAAAATATATACAATATAAATTGTGCGTTTTAACGTGCTCTACATTTTTTGTGTGGTAAGTTTGTGTCCATCTCTTACGGTTTAGCAGTTATGCAAAATACCATAAAATTGACCAAGAATAAAGTAGTTTTCAGAGGCCATTTCCAGAAAATTCAAAATATACATTTTATTTGTTATGTAAATATCTTTAATATACGATATTTTAATCAAAATCGTTAGAGCCATTTTTTAGAAAATCACGGACCTTTATTTGAAAATACCTTTTTTGGATACAGGGGACCCTAAAAGATATATTTCCGGTGAAATCTCGATATCGAATTTTTGAGTGGAGTGCAATACCTTCTCTATACACTATGTACATAGTTCGTATAGAGAAAATAAAAATCTGATGTGTTCCATTCATATTACTTTCTCTATATCACTGCAACAAATTATTCTATTTACTTCATCTGATTGGAGCAAAAATTATCAGAAATAGTCTAATTACTTGCTTCCTTATTATTAGAATTGAAATAAGGGAGTACCATAGGCTAAATTGATAGTCAAAAGCTGGTTGCTCTGCGACTGAAGTTCCTTTGTTTGTATGGACACGAGCTCAGAAAATCCTCTATGCGAAAGGTATCAGTTTTTTTATATCTGAAACCAAAAACAAGGAATAACTCAAAAACAATCAACTCCACGAAAAAATGTATTTAATATAAATTGTGTGCTTTAAGGTGTTCTACGTTTGTTGTGTGGTAAGTTTTTGTCCATTTCTTATGGTTTAGCAGTTATGCAAAATTCCTAAAATGTATCCAGAATAAAGTAGTCTTCAGAGTCTATTCCCTGAAAATTCAAAATATACATTTTATTTGTCAGGTAAATATCTTTAATACACGATATTTTAATCAAAATCGTTCGAGCCACTTTTTTAGAAAATCAAAATTTTCGAAAAAAGTTCCATGTAAAGGGTAGTTTGGGGTGGGGGATTTTTCTCAAAATCTTCGTGTCGCATCCCTGGAAGATACTAAACTTAAATACCAAGTTTGGTACTTTACCGACTTTTCGTTTTTGAGTTTACGTGTTCACAGACACACGGACTCACGGATACACGGATTCACGGACACACTGACACACGGACGCACACACACACGGACCTTTTTCTGAAAATACTTTTTATGGATATAGGGGACTCTAAAACATATATTTCCGGCGTAATCTCGGTATCAAATTTTTGGTGGAGTGCAATACCTTCTCTATACACTATGTTGCAAACTTTTATTAATCAATGTCTAAGACACATACTGAGAATTTGGTGGCCAAAAATCAGTAGTAGCACTACATTATGGAAAATAGCAAAACAGTTACCCATTAATAGAGAAATCAAGCAGCGTAAATGGTCATGGATTGGACACATATTGAGAAAGAATCGTTGACAGGTATTAGAATGGAATACATAGGAAGAACGAAGGACTGGAAGACCTAGGATAACTTGGAGAAGAACAGTTGAAACGGAATTGAGAGAAATGAATAGATAATGGAAGGAGATACAAGTCTTGTCAAGGAATAAAGTTCGATGACAAATATTTGTTGTGGCTCTATGTTTCATCTAGGAATTAGAGAAAAGTATCATCATAGAGTAACTAGTTACTTAGAAACAATTAAAAAAGCTGATGTGTTCCATTCACATGACTTTCTCTACGGCTTTACAATAAATTATTGTTAAAAAGCTTATTCTTCTATTTACTAAATGCCAATCAAGAACAAATTGGCTGAAAGGTCCTTATTACTTGCTTTCCTGTAAGCAAAGGGAAATAAGAGAGTACCATAGACTACGATATTCAAATCCTTTAAAAGCTGGCTGTTATGTGATTGAAATACATTTTTACTTTCTCTAGCCTCGTATGTACAATGTACATAGGGATAGAGAAGGTATTGCAATCCACCCAAAAATTCGATACGGAGATTTCACTGGAAATATATGTTTTAGGGTCTCCTGTATCTATAAAAAAAGCATTTTCAGAAAAAAGTCCATGTGTGCCTGTGAACACGATAATTCAAAAACGAGAAGCAGCTAAAATACCAAACTTGGTATTTAAGTTTGGTATCTTCCAGGGATGCGACACGAACATTTTGAGAAAAATCTCCCCACCCCAAACTACCCTTTACGTGGACAAAATTTCGAAAATTTTAATTTTCTTAAAAATGCCCCTAACGATTTTGATTAAAATATCCTATACTAAAGATATTTACTTGGCAAATAAAATATATATCTTGAATTTTCTGGGAATAGCTTCTGAAGACCTGTTTATTCTGGATGAATTTTACTGAATTTTGCATAACTAGTAAACCATAAAAGATAGACATATACTTACTATACAAGAAATGTAGATGTCGTTAAAATACACAAGTTATTTCATACACATTTTTTTTGTGGAGTTGCCGTTTTCAAGATATTCCTTGTTATTAGTTTCAATTGTAAAGTACTTATACTTTTCTCAAACAGGAAGGTTCCGTATTTCTTTTGTTCTACTTCTGGTCGAGCAAAGAAGCGATTTGCAAATGCAAACGCATAACGAGTGCTTTTAAAACATATGACTATCACTATAGTTCTTTCTTCTTGTAAGGAACTAAGTAAATAAGAACATTCTGCTAATGTTTATCTTGATTAGTATTGTGTAGAAAAAGAGTAACTTTTGTAAGAAGTTTGTTTGTAGAGCAGCTAGAGAAATTCATGTGAGTGTAACACATCAGATTTTTTTATTAAGGTGTATAATATGTTGTTAATACCGTGTAACAATGTTGATGTGTTAACCGTTAGTAATTCTGATTTAATAGAAGTTTGTTAAGGCTAGAACAAGACTGTTAATTAGATACGTGAAAATACCGTATAATACCAAAGCTTATTGCATAATACCGCATTACTCCTAGTGCAATACACGTAACCTTCACTACCGCAACGATCGTCGTTGTGCATAGCCTCCAGGCGACGTGTTAGAGCAACATTGGAATAATCATGGCTCACACTTAGCTCGATTTATTTTTTGTTTTTTTATTATTTTTTTAAAACAGTACCGGAGTCTGGTCAGGACTCCGGCGCTGTACCCCATATTTACACCCCCCCTGTATGATAACTGGTTTTATTGTTCCTTTACACAAACATATAACACCCATGCCCAAGGCGGGACTGCAACCCACGATATCCTGCCCACGAAGCACCAAAGCGAGACGCCTTAGCGAGCGTGGCCATGGGGACGGGCGATTTAAGGGAATCCGAATCAGGATTTCCATAATTTTTACTTTCTCTACACGCACTATGTACGTAGTGTATAGAGAAGGTATTGCATTGCACCCAAAAATTCCATACTGAGATTTTACCGGAAATACATGTTTTGAGACCCCCAAATCCAAAAAAAAATAGAAAAATATGTTATGTGTGTGTGTCTATGGGCAGCATAGCTCAAAAACGAAAAGTCCGTTAAAAACCAAACTTGATATCTAGGTTTGGTATCTTCTAAGGATGCGACATGAAGATTTTCAAGAAAATTGTCCCACCCCAACTACCCTTAAAATGGAACTTTTTTTGAAAATTCTGATTTTCTTTAAATGACTCCATTTTGATTAAAATGTCGTATATTAAAGATATTTACTTGACAAATAAAATGTATTTCTTGAATTTTCTGGGAATAGCCTCTGAAGACTACTTTATTGTGGATGAATTTTACGGCATTTTGCATAACTGCTAAACCGTAATAAATGGAAAAAAACTTACCACACAAAAAATGTAGAGCACGTAAAAACACACAATTTATGTAATATGCATGTTTTTATGGAGCTGATCGTTTTTGTGATATTCCTTGTTATTGGTTTCAGCTTTGAAAAACTAAATAGAGCATAAGATTTTAAATAATAATTTTTGCAGAGATGTATAGAAAGTCATGTGAATGGAACACATTAGATTTTTTCCCCAATTTCATGTTTTAATTGCATATAGATATTTGGAATCTCCCGCTCATTTTGGTATAATTTTCATAGAGGTAAATAGTTTTAGAATATCGTTGAAAATAATTCTGCATATAGTATCAGAATATTTTGGTACTGTCACATCAATAATTTTGTAAACGTTAGTGTTACAGAAGAGGTATTTTTGTTATTTTGATCGGATTAGCTATTTGTTTCCAACATTGGCATTCCGCTCATATTTCCTTCATGTGAGACTTTCGAAGTACTGCAAAGTTGTGTTTGGAAAGTTAGGTTACATTTTTACTTTCTCTACACGTACTATGTACATAGTGTATAGAGAAGGTATTGCACTCCACAAAAATATCCGATACCGAGATTTCACCGGAAATATATGCTTTAGGGTTCCCAGTATCCAAAAAAAGTATTTTCAGAAAAAGGTCCGTGTGTGTGTCCGTGTGTCTGTGAACACGATAACTCGAAAACGAAAAGTCGGTAAAATATCAAAATTGGTATTTAAGTTTAGTATTTTCCAGGGATGCGAAACGAAGATTTTGAGAAAAATTCCCCCACCCCAAACTACCCTTTACATGGAACTCTTTTAGAAAATTTAAATTATTTTGATTAAAATGTCGTATATTAAAGATATTTACCTGACTAATAAATGTATATTTTGAATTTTCTGGGAATAGCCTCTGAAGACTACTTTATTCTGAGTGAATTTTACGGAATTTTGCATAACTGCTAAACCGTAAGAGATAGACAAAAACTTACCACACAAAAAATGTAGAGCACATTAAAATACACAATTTATGTTGTATACATTTTTTTCGTGGAGTTGATCGTTTTTTAGATATTCCTTGTTTTTGTCTTCAGGTTCGAAAAACTTAACTTTTCTCATACAGGAATTTGTCATCTCGTGTACATACAAACAAAGGAACTTCAGTCACATAGCAACCAGCTTTTGACTATCGCTTTAGCCTATGCTACTCCCTTATTTTCCTTATACTTACAAGGAAGCAAGTAATAAGACTACTTCTGCTAATTTTTTCAATTAGCATGAAGTAAATAGAAGTATAAGCTTTTTAAAAGTAATTTGTTGCAGATGTAGAGAAAGTCATGTGAATGGAACACATCAGATTTTTTAAATGTTATGTTTGAAAGCAATTTCTGGAGAAGTATAATTTTCTATATAACAACCCCATTATCTCAACCTAAATGACACTAAGGGCTAATATTTTTACCACACATTTGCACCTAAATAGGCTTTATTTTAACAATTTTTGTGTATATCGACAAGGTTTTTTTTAATTTAAATCATTATTCAACAAAATTTAAGAGCTTTATTAAAAAAATCTTATGTATCCCATTCACATGACTTTCTCTACATCTCTGCAACAAATTATTTTTAAAAAGTTTATGTTTCTTTTCTCCATTCTAGCCGAGAAAAAATTAGCAGAAATAATCTTATTACTTTCTTCCTTGTAAGTAGAAGCGAAAAATAAGGGAGTACCCTAGATTTAAGTGATAGTCAAAAGCTGGTTGCTATGTGACTGAAGTTCCTTTGTTTGTATGGACATGAGTTGACAAATTCCTGTATGAGAAAAGTATAAGTTTTTTAAATGTGAAACCAAAAATGGGCAGTATCTAAAAACTCCACAAAAAATGTATATAACATAAATTTTGTGTTTGAACGTGCTCTACATTTTTGTGTGGGAAATTTTTGTTCATCTCTTATGGTTTAGCAGTTATGCAAAATTCCGTAAAATGCATTTTGAATAGTCTTCAGAGGCAATTCCCAGAAAATTCAAGATATACATTTTATTTTTCAGGTAAATATCTTTGACATACGACATATTAATCAAAATCGTTAGAGCCATTTTTGAAAAAATCAAAATGTTCGAAAAAAAGTTCAATGAAAGGGGAAGTTTGGGGGGGGGATTTTTCTGAAAATCTTCGTGTCGCATCCCTGGAAGATACTAAACCCAAATGCCATGTTTGTTTTTAACGGTCTTTTCGTTTTTGAGCTATGCTGCCCAGGGACACACACACACACACACACACACACACACACACACACACACACACACACACACACAGATACGCCCATGGATATTTTTTAATTTTTTTTTTATTCGGGGGGTCTCAAAACATGTATTTCCGGTGAAATCTCGGTATGGAATTTTTGGGTGTATTTCAATACCTTCTCTATACACTATGTACATAGTACATAGCACTAATGTTTGTTGACAAATCACCATGGAGACAATGACATAAGAATATAGCTGAGAAATGTTTTGATACTATTGGTTAACCCAGCTAAGAGTCTGTAAGTGATGCATGTTTTCATAAGGAAGCAAATCGAGGGAAAACAAAAAGATAATGTAGTGTAGAAACTCATTACATTTAATTAAACGGTATTTTAAAGATGCAGTCTTCAATTGTTTAAAAGTAAAAGGAATAATTGAAAAACTCAATAGCCTTAACCCATACCATGACCTGAGCAAAGAAGAAAATAAACAGATTTCTTTGCTCTAACAACCACCTACAAAAAAACAAATCAGATGTTTCATTCACATGGCTTTCTCTGGTTGTTCTGCAAACAAACCTTTTATTCAAAAGATTCATCCTTCATCTACATCATACTGATCAAGAAACATAAACAGAATTAATCTATTACTTGTTTCCTTGTAGGTAGAACAGAAATAAGAAAATGCACAGGCTAAAGCGATAGTCAAGTCCTTTAAAAGTTGATGTCTATCTGAAACGATTGAAATTCCATTATCTTTTTTCCAGGAGAAAACGAACGAGAAACGAGAAGAAAGGTGTCTTCCCGTTATAGAAAGGTTTAAGGGCCTTAAATTTTACATCAATAATCCGGAATATCTCGAACGGTTAACTAGTAAACAATTATATATATCATTGATTGTGTATTTAAATGAGATCTACAGTTTTGCTCATTAAGATTTTGTGTATCTCTTACGGTTTGCCAGTTATACAAAAGTCATCATGAATGAAGAGATCTTCAGAGGCTATTTCCAGAATATACAAGATATACATTTCAGTTGTCATAAAATATCTTAAACATAAAGTATTTTAATCAAAATCGTTAGAGCTATTTTTGAAAAATCAAAATTTTCGAAAACTTTTCATGTAAAGGGTAGTAGGGGATGGGGGGGTTTCTTGAAAATCTTTGTATCGTAATCATGGAAGATGCTCAATTTAAATACCAAGTTTGGTATTTAACCGACTTTTCGTTTTTGACCTATGCTGCCCACGGACACACACGGACATGTTTCTAAAAATTTGATGTGTTCCATTCTCGTGAGTTTCTCGACATCTCTGCAACAACAAATCATTATTAAAAAGCTTATGCTTCTATTTACTTCATGCTAATCGAGAAAAAATTAGCAGAAATAGTCTTATTACTTGCTTCCTTGTAAGTGGAAGTGAAATAAGGGAGTACCATAGGTTAAAGTGAAAGCCAAAAGCTGGTTGCTATGTGACTGATGTTCCTTTGTTTGTATGGGCAGGAGTTGACAAATTCCTGTATGAGAAAGGTATGTTTTTTAAAGGTGAAACCAAAAACAAGGAATATCTCAAAAACGACCAACTCCACGAAAAAAAAGTATATAACAAGTTGTGTGCTTTAACGAGATCTTATTGTCTATTAGATAAGTTTTTGTCTGTTCTTACGGTTTACCAGTTATCCAAAATGCATAAAAGAGGCTATTCCCAGAAAAGTCAAGATATACTTTTATTTGTCATGTGAATATCTTAAATATAAGAGATTTTAATCAAAATCGTTGCAGCCAATTTTTATTATAATGCAAATATTCGAGGTTTTCTCCATGTAAAGGTTGTTGTGGTTGGGAGGATTTTCTTGAACCATTCCGCATCCTTGAAAGATACTGAACTTAAAAATTGTGGTTTTAACGGGGTTTTCGGTTTTAACTATGCTGCTCACACACACGAACGTACGCATGGACATGTTTTTAAAAAGCTTTTTTTTATTATTTATTTATTTATTTTATTTTTATTTATTTTGGAATCACGGAGTCTCCAAACACACATTTCCGATGAAATCTTGGTATCGAATTTTTAGTTGCAATAAAATAGCTTCTCTATACTCTATGTACATAATACGTGTAGAGAAAGTATTAATAGCAACATTTATAATTAATGAAGAACTGCCACAATCTGATATACAGGGTTGTTTAACAAACAACAGATAAAACGCTGCCATCTAAACTTCTGAGTTTACATCATCAGTCACAATAAAGTGTTAAACTTGATATTTGAATTCAGCATTTTCCAACGATGCAACACGACCGCACCGCAAACATTCTTCTATATGGAACATTTTCAGAAAATTTTGGTTTTCTCAAAAATCTGTAACGATTTTGATCAAAATATTATATGTTTAAGATATTCTATGCTAACTGAAATGTATATCCTGAATTTTCTGGAAATAATCTCTGAAGTCCTGTCCATTCTGGATGAATTTTGCATAATGGTACACCGTAAGATACAGAGAAAATCTTATTACAGAGGTCCGAAGCTACAGGCTAACTCGACGACAAGAGCCATAGTTAAACCAATAGTCAAAGTTATTATGCCGAAAATGGAAAAAATTGCATTAAAGGGCAAGAATAGTAGAAAACGTAATATATAAATTAGACATTAAGAAAATACTTGAAGTAAATAGCACCCACTTAGGGGGCAATACTAAATCAAAGCTGGAGTGGGGGGAACATGTAAACTCGATCACTGGTAAGGCGTGGAAAGCGTTGCATTTTGTAATGAGGATTTTAAAACGCAGCAATGGAAAGTCGCGAAATTTGGCATACACTTCTTTAGTTCGACCAATATTAGAATATAGTGCTGCATGCTGGGATCCGTATCGGGTGGGGCAAAAAGTGGCACTAGAGAGAGTTCAAAAAAAGAG
Organism: Hymenopus coronatus; assembly: GCA_030762935.1. Taxonomy (NCBI): domain Eukaryota; kingdom Metazoa; phylum Arthropoda; class Insecta; order Mantodea; family Hymenopodidae; genus Hymenopus; species Hymenopus coronatus. The sequence continues at coordinate 17,728,062 of CM060895.1, forward strand.
TAGCTAAATTTGTAGACAGAAGTAAAGGATTCGAAAGTCATACCAGCACTGCTACTTCCTGGGAAACACTAGAAAAACGTAGGAGACGAGCAAGGCTGTGTGCAATTTTTGGAGCCTATAAGGGGGAACCTGCATGGAAAGACATTATACTGTGGGAGGAATGATCACTCGGAAAAAATAAGAAATAGGGAACAGAAAACAGACATAGGTAAATTCTCCTTCACAAATAGAACAGTAAACAAATGGAACAAAATACCTGCAGATTTACTGGAGACTTTGCCTCAAAGTGTAAATAGTTTTAAAAAGAGACTAAAGAAGAGTGATTTATAGTCAGGATAGTAAATAAAAACATTGCGTTATTATTACTGTTGTTACAATTGTGTATGTATTAGTATACTATGATGTCATTGGCATTTTAACAGTGTATTACCCACATTATTGTTTATTTAACTCATTGTATTATTACATTGACAGCGCTGCCACCGGGCCACGCCCTAAGCAGGGAAATAAGGTATCTATCTATAAATTTAGATTTCCTTAAAATATTTATTTTGTACAGTTAAATACTTCCGAGATATTCTAAGTTTCAACTTTAAAATACTTATACACTTCTTAAATGGAAAATCATAATTAATTTTTTCTGTTGGTGAAGTAAAGAGAACGGAACGTCAATGCATCACATGGTGGCGAGCTTTTAAAACATTTAACTATCAGTATAGCCTAGTGTATTACCTTATTCCCGATATCTACAAGGGAGTATGTGATAAATGTGTGTTTGGATATATAAGAGAAGTCTAGAAAAATAAACTTATTGCAGAACAGGTAGAAAATGTCATATGAATGTGACACTTCAAATTTGTATTAAAAGCAATCTAAAATGAGCAGATTCACACAAAAACCAAGAACAGACTTTGTGCGGCAACAACCGAAACGCTGGTACCAATACAACGGAAGGCCATACATACAGACGCACTGAAACCAGTTGAGAATCAACAGGTGCAAAAATCTCGTCTCATTAAGAGCTCAATTAATCTTGGGGAATTGTTTCATAAAAGTTGTCTGCGCTCCTTTTCATTCGTGACTCTGATTGCCTTTACTTGAAGCACCTAAAGACTGCTTTTAACACAAATCTGATGTGTTACATTCATATGACTTTCTCTATATCCCTGCAACAAATTATTCTTAAAAAGCTTAGGTTAAAATTATAGTCAAAAGCTGGCTGCTATGTCAATGAAGTTCCTTTGTTTATATGGATAGAAGTTGACAACTTCCTGTATGAGAAAAGTATACTTTTTCATAGCAGAAACCAAAAATAAGGAATGTCTCAAAAACGACGAACTCCACGAAAAAATGTATATATCATAAATTGTGTGTTTTAATGTACTCTACATATTTTGTGTATTAAGTTTTTGTCCATCTCTTATAGTTTAGCAGTTATTCAAAATTCAGTAAAATTCATCCAGAATAAACCACTCTTCAGAGGCTCTTCCCAAAAAATTCAATATATACATTTTATTTGTCAGATAAATATCTTTAATATACGAAATTTTAATCAAAATCGTGAGAGCCATTTTTGAGAAAATCAAAATTTTCGAAAAAAGTTCCATGTAAAGGGTAGTTGGGGGTGGGGGGATTTTTCTCAAAATCTTCGTGTCGCATCCCTGGAAGATATTAAACTTAAATACCAAGTTTGGTAGTTCACCTACTGTTCGTTTTTGAGTTATCGTGTTCACAGACACACGGACACACGGACCTTTTTCCGAAAATGGTTTTTTTAGATAAAGGGGACCCTAAAACATATATTTCCGGTGAAATCTCGGTATCGAATTTTTTGGTGGAGTGCAATACATTCTCTATACACTATGTACATAGTGCCTATAGAGAAAGTAAAAATGAATTATGATTTTCCATTTCAGACGCACATAAGTATTTTAAAGTTGAAAATAAGGATAATTTAACTCTACAAAATATATATTTTAAGCAAAGCTATGTAATAAGATTTTCTCTGTCTCTTACGGTGCACCTGTTGTGCAGAATGGACAGGACTTCAGAGGCTATTTCCAGAAAATTCAGGATATACATTTCATTTAGCGTAGAATATCTTAAACATAAAATATTTTGATCAAAATCGTTACAGATTTTTGAGAAAACCAAAATTTTCTTAAAATGTTCCAAATAAAAGATAGTTTGCGGTCGTTGCATCGTTGGAAAATGCTGAATTTAAATATCTAATTTAATATTTAACCTACTTTTCGTTTTTGAGCTACGCTGTTCATACACAGATATACATAAACATACCCATGCATACACACACACACAAATACACGGACTATTTTTATTTGACATGCATATGTCTTAATATACAGTATTTTAATCAAAATCGTAGTTCCATTTTTGACAAAATCAAACTTATCGAAATTTCTTCTATGTAAAAGATAGTTTGGGATGGGGAAATGTTCCTCAATTTTTATATATATAGCTTAACATCCTTAAACCTGGTTCGTCATATCGCACGATGAATGAAATTGGTGAAATGATGCTCAAATGATCTCGGGATCCATGGAGCTTAATTCGACATTCGTCCTCTCAGGATAAGGGAAAACCCCGATAAAGAAAACCTTATCCGGGTAACTCACCCTAAACGAGATTCGAACTCACGACCTGCTTTAAATCTTTGTGTCGCATCCTTGGAAAACACTTAACTTAAATACTAAGTTAGGTATTTTACCGACTTTTCGTTTTTGAGTCATCCTGCTCACGGACACGTGGACACAGATGAACCTTGTTCTAAAAATTTGATGTGTTCCATTCACGTGACTTTCTCTACATTGCTGTAACAAATTATTGTTAAAAAACATATTTTTCTGTCTACTTTATGATAATCAGATAAAAATTAGCAGAAATTGTGTTAATTACTTGCTTCCTTGTAAGTAGAAGGAAAATAAGGGAATGTACTAGGCTAAAACGATAGTCAAGTCTTTTAAAAGCTGGTTGCCATGTGGTTGAAATACGTTCCTATGCAGGCCAGGAGTTTACAACTTTCCTTGTTAGAAAAGTTACGTATTTTGAATCTGAAACAAATAACAAGGAACATCTAAGAAATTATCAACTCCACGAAAAAAACTTATATGGAATAAATTGCGTGTATAAACGTCATTTACATTTTTTGAATAGTAAGTATTTGCCTATCTCTTACGGTTTACCAGTTCCGCAAAAACCAGAAAAATTCATCTCAAATGAACAGCTCTTTAGAAACTATTTCCAGAAAATTCAACATGTACACTTAATTTGCCATGTGAATGTATTAAATATGATGTTTTAATGAAAATCCTCAGCCATTTTTCAAAAAGGAAATTTTTTTTTAAAATTATTATATGTAAAAGGGTATTTGGGGTAGAGGATTTTCTTGAGCATCTTCTTCCTTAGAATATACTAAACTTAATATCATGTTTGGTATTTAACGGAATTCATTTTTGAGTTATGCTGCCCAAAGACATACACACGAACATGTTTCTAAAAGTGCCTTTTTTGGATTCAGGGGGTCCTAAAGTATGTATTTCCGGTGAAATCTCGGTATAGAATTTTTGGGTGCAATACAATAGCTTCTCTATACACCATGCACATATTACGTGTAGAGAAAGTAATAAATAAATGGGTTCTGAAGGCAGCAAGAAAAGGTCTTGCGGACATAAAGCTCTTCAGTACAATCCCAGAGAAAAGTTCTTTGGCTTTCTATGTGCAGATTAAAAGGTGCTGGAACAGGGAAACATGGTTAACAAAGAGGAACGCGAGGATAAGAACTGCTGTATGGAGACTAAAAGGTTTTAGAAATTATAAACCAATGCCCCATATGTGGTGATAGAGAAGACACTGAACATGCGTGATATGTTACATTCACATGACTTTCTCTACATCTCTGCAACAAATTATTGTTAAAAAGCTTTTGCTTCTATTTACTTCACACTAACCGAGAAAAACTTAGCAGAAATAGTCTTATTACTTGCTTCCTTGTAAGTAGAAGCGAAATAAGGGAGTATCGTAGGTTAAAGTGACAGTCGAAATCTGGTTGCTACGTGACTGATGTTCCTTTGTTTGTATGGACACGAGTTGACAAATTCCTGTATGAGAAAAGTATACGATTTTCAAGACTGAAATCAAAAAGAAGGAATATTTCATAAACGATCAACTCCACGACAAAAATGTATATGACATAAATTGCGTCTTTTATCCTGATCTACTTTTTTTTTTTTTTTTTTGTGTTGTATGTTTTTTATCAATCTCTTACGATTTTGATTTTCTTAAAAAGACTAACGATTTTGATTATAATATCGTATATTAAAGATATTTACATGTCAAATAAAATGTATATCTTGAATTTTATGGGAATAGCCTCTAAATCCCTCTTTATTATGGATGAATTTTATGGAATTTTGCAGTTGTAAAATCAAAAACAAGGAATATCTCGGAAGCAGCAAAAAAATGTATATGGCATAAATTGTGAGTTTTAAAGAAATCTACACTCTTATATAGTAAGTCCAGTTATGCAAAAGTCTTCAGAGGCTATTCCCAGAAAATTCAAGATATTCACTTTATTTGCCATGTAAATGTCTTTAATATTCAAAATCGTTAGAGTAATTTTTAAGAAAATAAAAATTTTCGAACTTTTCCTCTATAAAAGATAGTTTAGGGTGTGGGAGGGATTTTCTCAAGACATACATTTTATTTTCCATTAAAATATTTTAATATACACATGGTATTTTAATCAAAATCATTACAGCCATTTTCAGAAAATTGAAATTTCAACTAATCTTTCATAAAACTAAAATAAATATTTTGTTTGTTAACGACGATATCGATTGCCGGAAATATATCAGCGTCACCAGTATGTCGGAATTTCGTCCTGAAGGAGTTCTTTAAAATGTCAGTAAAACTACTGAAATGGGGTTGTCGCGGTCTAGGTTGGGTTTGAACCCGCAACCTCGGGATCAGAAGGCCAACTGAGCCACGCAGACCGACAAACATTGTTTCATGTAAAGGGTAGTTTGGTCTGGGGGGGGGTTTCTGAAATTGTTGTCGTATCTTTAGAAGACTCTCAACTTAAATACCAAGTTTGGTTTTTAACAGGCTTTTTGTTCTTGGCTACGTTGACCAAAGACACACACCCGGGCCTTTTTCTAAAACCGCTTATGTTTTGAAATCACGAGACATCAAAACGTGTTTTAGGCGAAACCTCGGTATCTAATTTTGGGTGGAGTACAATACCTTCCCGTTTGGGGTTAGTTACCCGGAGACTTTTTTCTCCGGGGTTTTCCCTCTTCCAGAGAAGTCGAATAACTTTAAGCTCCATAAACTCTGAGAACATTTGAGCATCATTTCACCAATTTCATTCATCGTTCGATATGACCAACCAGGTTAAAGGACGCTAAGCTACAAAAAAATCCATTTACCTAGGTACATGTAACAGGTAGAGAAATTAAAAATGAATTAATTTCATTTACTTATGCAGGGGTGACTCTGGCTACGGGCCGACCATTCGTACCAGGTACTCCATTCTGTGGTCATGCCGTTGGCTCCCTGACAGACTTCTGACCCCTTGGCATTCGCTTGTAAATCCGTGTCAGTCGTACATTCGGGGAGGGTAAGCCGATTATGAAACGAAATTTAAAGTTAAGAAGACGTAGAAATGGTCGGAAAAATACCTAGATTATTATTGTTGTTGTTGTTGTTGTAACCCCACTACTACTTCAAGTTAATATGGCTACTTCTTTTGAGATGCCTATAAATGTCTGATGAAGCAGCAAGGGTTTCCCTCCCCCCAGTTTGGGAATGTTTCTAGCATCACTCACCAGGGGTGCTTGTTCTGTTGCAGGTAACAGCGCTCCTACCGGTGCAGCTGACAACTACGCAAGTGGCGGTGGCAGGATAGTCAGCAGAGCAGAAGCACGTGGAATGAATGACGGTTACAGAACTGGTTATGGCTCTGTGGTGACTCGTCCGGTGTTTCCAGAATCTTACAAGGTTGACAGTGGCAAAGCGTCACAAAGCCAGGAGATCGGTTCCCGGGGGTATCATCCGGTCGCTTTGCAGCAATCCAGGACCAATAACTATCGTCTCGTTGTGTCGGGCCAGGATTTGCAAGCAAAGGACAACAAGAACTATGGTGCAGTGTTGAATAGTAGTGGTAACAAATACGGTGATTTGGTTTCGATGGACGTCGATCACGAAAGATATGTGAACAAAAGTGGAGATTATCGTGCAGTGACCGCTGGTATGGCGACCAACAGAGCCAGCAGTCCAGGGAATACCAGCAGCGGCTCCAGTTCAAGTGGTTCAAGAATTACACCCATGGGATCCACCACTGGTCTCATCGGAACCTCTGACACTTCATCCTCCAAATACAAGGTAGGATTGCAACTGTCTCTTTATACAACTTCACGACAAGTATTGCCTCATGGTTTAGATACACCTCTCAAATAGGATGCGGAAAATAAAAAGGGATTCTAAATTATATTTTTACTTTCTCATACATATACTTCTATAGAGAAGATATTGTATTCATTATTACTTTACGACGGTTGCACCACTTGTCATTACTTCAATACATGGGTACTTTTATTAATCTGTCATTAGAGCCGCTTTGTAGTTACTTCCTGGCCTGTTATAAGCAATTAGGACCCTAAGCCGCAAAGCGTAGCCAAGGTATATTTTTATGAATAGAGTGTGGCAGTTCCGGCCGAAGGGTGTGCCTAGGGATCTGTGAAGCTAAAGCCCCAATGATCCCAAAGTCAAAACTTCAGCAACCTGGCGACTTTCACAACTTAATGTTTTCAACACTCAAATATGGATCCCCAGTAGAAGTCACTTAAACTACTTCTCAAGACATTTGTGTGTGTGTGTGTGTGTGTGTGTGTGTGTGTGTGTGTGTGTGTTGCAACCATCGTATAGCTTTGCCTTGCTTTCCACCCAAAAATTCGATATCGAAATTCCAAAATTTCCTGGGAATACATATTTTGGGACCCCCTGAATGAAAAAAAAATGTTTTTAGAAAACTGGTGTGTGGGTGGGTGAGGGCAGCATAGCTCAAAAAATAAAAGTCCCTTAAATACCAAACCTGTTTAGTGTTTTTGTATTCCTCCTAAGTCATTCTCTACTCTGATGGCGAATTAGGTTAAATAGCCTAAAGGCCATCTTCCAAGGATGCGACAGGAAGATTTTGGGGGAAAATCCCGCTAATTATTTACAAGTTGGGCCGCTAACTCTCTCCGCTGCGACTTATGCCAGTTTTGCACTCTAACGGGACCAGTGTGTTTAGGGAGGGGTTATGGATGGGGAGATGGTTTAAAAAACGAATGTTGTATCCATTGCGCTGTTAGGAGTTGTTGGAAATATCGATAATGAGGTACTACCACGATATAAAATTAAAAACATATATTTATATACACACACTAACCTAAACGGATTGGAACCTAACCTCGCGCTAAATTTGAAATCCACAGGCTTTGAAATTGTCATCATAAATATAAAGTCAATCAATCGCACTTAGTTTCATTCGATTTTAGAGTGGCCGAAGTTCTACACAATAAAATTCACTGAACAGCTGTATCTGCGTGAAATATACATCAGCACAGCGTCTAGCGACATATGCCGGTGTTGCATTCCACAACGCTGTTCGCCTGCCGCCGACAATGAAACTCAGGTTTTAGGCACTTTAGTGTGTAGTATTATTATATATTTACATTGCAAAAGTACTACAAGACTCCTTTGTTCATATTCTACTCCTTCTAGGCAGCATATTTCATAAATATTCACAAAAAAGGATCGCTACACGCATGTAATAAATTAGCGTTTAACTTAATTACGGAGCTTTTCCGATAAAAAAAATTGGTGAAAACGTAACAAGTATAAACCAAACTTACAGTCAAACCACAATTTGTTTAATTTCTAGAGCGGCCCAAGTTCTCTATAATTACCAAAATCACTCCTCTCCAAACTACGCTTTACATGCAAATGCAACAAATGTCTTTAACATTTTACCAAAAATGTATCTAACGATTTTGATTAAATACATTTACATGACAAATACAATTTTCATCTTGAATTTTCTGAGATTAGCTTCTGAAGATCTATTCATTCTAGATTAATGCTGCCGAATTTTGCATAGCTGGTAAACCGTAAGAGATAGAAAAAAACATTTTATATATATTTCGTGGAGCGGAAGATTTCCGAGATATTCCTTGTTATAGGTTTGAGTTTTAAAGTGCTTTAAACTTCTCTCATACGAGAATTTGTAAAGGCCATTTGGCCTAATGTATTCCCTTATTTCCCTTGTACTTACAAGAAAACAAGAATTAAAACAAATTCTGCAAATTCTTTGATTAACGTGACGTAGATAAAAGAATAATCTTTTGTAAGAAAAGTTTGTTTGTGGAACAGCTAGAGAAATCATATGAATGGAACACGTCAGAATTGTTGGATTCAGGGCTCTAAAACATATACTTCCAGAGGTTTTGGTATCGAAATTTTAGCTGGAATGCTAAAGCTATTTTCCTTGCCTGCTATATGTAGTAGAGAAAGTTAACCTCAAATCCAAAATGTTCTATTTTATATTTCATCGGTGCATTGTTTTAAGCCTCATATACTCTCAGACGTCACTGGGACGCACTAACGAGTCTAACGGCGACTCTAATAATGACGGCTAGCCAAACAGTGGACAACGGTATTCCAAATAAGGATGTTCATTTGTTGTCAACAATAATAACGCTTGGGAATGATGCAACTTGGCGGCGCCGAATGGATAGACAGGCTTCTGACTCCTAGGCATCCGTTTGCAAGTCCAAGGGGGGTGTCAGTATTACATATGGGGAGGGAAAGTCAACTACGAAAAACAAAATTCTGATGTGTTCCATTCATATGATTTTCTCTGCAACAAATTATTGACAAAAAGCTTATGCTTCTATTTACTTCATGCTAATTGAGAAACAAATTAGCAGAAATAGTCTTATTACTTGCTTCCTTATAAGTAGAAGCGAAATAAAGGAGTACCATAGGTTAAAGAGATAGTCAAAAGCTGGTTGCTATGAAACTGAAGTTCCTTTGTATGGACAGGAGTTGATAAATCCATATGAGAAAAGTATTATTATTTTAAAGCTGAAACCATTCACAAGGACTATCGCAAAAACGGTCAACTCCACCAAAAAAAATGATATAACATCAATTGTGTGCTTTAAGAAGTTTTGTATGGTAAGTTTTTGCCTATCTCTTACGGTTTACCAGTTATACAAAATTCCGCAAAATGCATGTAGAATATGTCTTCAGAAGCTATTCCCAGAAAAATCAAGATATACATTTTGTTAGTCGTTAAATATCTTTAATATACAATATTTTAATCACAATCATTAGAGTTATTTTGGAAAAAATCGAAATTTTCGCAAATTGTTCCATGTAAAGGGTAGTTGGGGTGGGTGGATTTTCTTGAAAATCTTTGTCTGGTATTTAACGGTTTTCACACACACACACACAAACACAGAGAGAGAGAGAGAGGGGGGGGAGGGGACGTTTTTCTAAAAACACTTTTTTGGATTGAGGGAAACGAAAAGTAGTTAAGATACCAAACTTTGTATTTAAGTTTAGTATCTTCCAAGGATGCTACACGAAGATTTTGAGAAAAATCCCCCCACCCCAAACTACCCTTTACATGGAACTTTTTTCGAAAATTTTGATTTTTTCTAAAACGGCTCTAACGATTTTGATTAAAATATCGTATATTAAATATATATACCTGACAAATAAAAGGTATATCTTGAATTTTCTGGGAATAGTCTCTGAAGAGTACTTTATTCTGGATGAATTTTACGGAATTTTGAATAACTGCTAAATCGTAAGAGATGGACAAAAACTTACTGCACAAAAAATGTAGAGCACGTTAAACATACAATTTATGTTATATACATTTTTTTTCGTGAAGTTCATCGTTTTTAGACATTCCTTTTTTTTTTTTTTTTTTTTTTTTTTTTTTTTTTTTTTTTTTTTTTTTTCCGCTTTGAAAAACTGACACTTTTCTCATACAGGGATTTGTCAATTGCTGTCCATACAAACAAAGGAACTTCAGTGACATAGCAACCAGCTTTTGACTATCACTTTAACCTATGGTACTCTCTTATTTCGCTTTTATTTACAAGGAAGCAAGTAATAAGACTATTTCTGCTAATTTTTTCTGATTAGCATGAAGTAAGTAGGGGCATAAGCTCTTCAAGAATAATTTGTTGCAGAGAAAGTCATGTGAATGGTACACATCAGATTTTTACTTTCTCTAACGTACTTTGAATATAGTGTGTAAAGAAGTGTTGTATTCCACCCAAAATTTGGTACCGAGATTTCTCTGGAAACACATGTTTTGAGACTTCATGATTATAAAAAGAATATTTAGAATGTCTGTGGGTGTGGACAGCATAGCATCTTAAAAAGCGAAAATACCATTAAGTACCAAATTTATTATTTAAGTTGAACATCTTCCAAGGGTGCAATACAAGGATTATTGCGAAAAATCCCCCACCCCAAATTACTCTTTAAAGGAAAAGTTTGTGTAATTTTTGTTTTTCTCAGAAGTGGCTCTAACGGTTTTGATTAAAATATCGTATATTACGATATTTACATGACAAGTATATATATGTTTGTATTGTATTTTCTTGAAATAATCTTTGAAGACCTCATCATTCTGGAAGACTTTTGCATTAGTGGTAAACCGCAAGAGATAGACAAAACCATAGTGTGGTGGTAGCGTGTCTGCCTCACATTCAAAAGGTCGTGAGTTCGAATCTCACTTAGGTCGCGTTACCCGGATAAGTTTCTTTCGGGGTTTTCCCTTATCCTGAGAAGACGAATGTCGAGTAACTTTAAACTCCATGGACCCCGAGATCATTTGAGCATCATTTCACCAATTTCATTCATTGTACGATATGACCAACCAGGTTAAAGGAGTTAAACTACAAAAAAAAAACAAACAAACAAACATACTGCACAAAAAAGTAGGCACACCTGGGTAGTGTGGTGGTAGGGTGCCTCCGTCACATTCAACAGGTTGCGAGTTCGAATCTCACTTAGGTCGCGTTACCCGGATAAGTTTTTTTTCGGGGTTTTCCCTTATCCTGAGAAGACGAATGTCGAGTAACTTTAAACTCCATGGACCCCGAGATCATTTCACCAATTCCATTCATTGTCCGATATGACCAACCAGGTTAAAGGAGTTAAAAGACAAAAAAAAAACAAAAAAAAAAAAACAAACAAACATACTGCACAAAATGTAGGCCCACCTGGGTAGTGTGGTGGTAGGGTGCCTCCGTCACATTCAACAGGTTGCGAGTTCGAATCTCACTTAGGATGAGTTAACCGGATAAACTTTTTTCAGGGGTATTCCCTTATCCTAAGAAGACGAATGACGAGTAACTTTAATCTCTATGGAATCCGAGATCATTTGGGCATCTTCATCGTCCGATATGACCAACCAGGTTAAATAACGTTAAGCTAATAAGTTAAAACCACTATTTCTGTCACATACATTTTTCTTTGTGTTTTGTAGAGTTAATCATTTCCAAAATATTCCTTGTTATTGGTTTCAGTTTTAAAATACTTTAACTTAATTTATAACGGGATGCTGTCATTCGTTTTATATCTCTTTTGTTTTACTCCTAGCCATACAAAAAGAATCGCATAGCGCCAGCGTTTAAAAAATTTGACTATCGTTTTAGCTTAGTGTATTCTGCTATTTCCCTTCTACTTACAAGGAAGCAAGTAATAAAACAATTTCTCGTATGTTTATCTCGACTGGCATGAAGCAGATAGATGGTATGAGCTTTTATAAGAATAGGTAGAGAAAGCCATGTGAATTTTGATAGTGAAAGACGTGGTAACGATTACACCAAGTGCTTTATATGACGTTAATTTGGTAGGTGATCACTTCCTGCTGCAAACAAAACTCTTGTAAACCGCTCTCGCTTTCACTAACTTGAGTTTAATTAACACAGAGGGTTACATAAGTGTTGGTCTTTTGCTGTACACACACACACACACCAGCAAGGAACCAACTGTGTTACGAAAATTCTCACCGGATTCGTTTATTTTGTTGCCTACTCAGTTTTCAGCACAACTTGTTCCTCATGGAACATGTTACTTACCCTACCTGTAGCAGGTAGTGATGGACACATATACAAATCGATTTACTCAATTTTTACTTTCTCTATACGTACTATGTACATGGTGTATAGAGAAGGTACTGATTGTATCGCACCCAAAAATTCCATACCGAGATTTCACTAGAAATAGACGTTTTAGGATCCCCTGTATCCAAAAAAAGTATTTTCAGAAAAAGGTCCATGTGTCCGTGTGACTGCGAACACGATAACTCAAAAACGAAAAGACTGTTAAATACCAAACTTTATATTTAAGTTTAGTGTCTTACAGATATGTGACACGGGGATTTTGAGAGAAATCCACCACCCACTAACTACATGGAAAAAAATTCCGAAAATTTTTATTTTGGCAAAAATAGCTATAACGATTTTGATTAAAATACCGTATATTAAAGATATTTATATGACAAATAAAATTTATATCTTGAATTTTCTGGGAATCGCCTCTTAAAGACCTCTTTATTCTGAATGAATTTTGCGTAACTAGTGAACCGTAAGAGATAGACAAAACGATAAAACACATAATTTACGTCAATACGTTTTTTTCCGTTGAACTGACCATTTGAGATATTCTAGGTTATTTGTTTCAATTTTAAAGTACTTAAAACTTTTTTTCACGCTAAACTCCTGGTGCTGCATAGAAACGGATTTCATTGGCGTTGACAACCAGTTTTTAAAAGAATTGACTACCGGTTTAGCCTAGTGTATTCCCTTATTTTACTTACAAGGAAGCAAGTAATAAGGCTATTTCTACTATTTTTTTTTTCGATTAGCATGAAGTAAATAGAAGCATAAGCTTTTTTAACAATAATTTGTTGCAGAGATATAAGCTACTAAACTAACAAGTTTTCATTCGGATTGAAAAACGCGAAGTAATAAAACTCTAGTTTTATTAATGAGTGGTACAAGATCCACGAGTCAATAAAGGCACTTTTGCACCAAGCTGAATACAATACTTTATCTGTGTTTATTTAAGGAAATACGTTTTTAATGTAAGCAATAATTATAATTTGACATATTAAATCTTAATTCTGTTACTATTCATGTCGTGAACATAACGCCAATGTAAATATATTTAATATAGTATCGTATTTTAATCAAAATTGTTAAAGCTATTTTTGAGAAAATCAACATTTCCGAAGTTTTTTGTGTAAAGGATAGTTTGGGATGCGGCGATTTTCATAAAAATCATTGTGTCGCGTCCTTGGAGGACACTAAACTTAAATACCAAGTTTGGTATCGAACCGTCTTTTTGTTTTTGAGTTATGATGTCACAAACGCATGGATCTTTTCCTAATCATGCTTTTTTTTTGATACAGGAAATCCTGAAATGTGTATTTCCGGTGAAATCTTGGTATCAAAACTTTGGGTGGACTACAATACCTTCTCTACTTTCCCACCAAGTAGAGAAAGCAAAAATGTAGATTACTTAAAAAGAGCAATTTATACCATATAATATTTGTTGCCAGTTATAGTTATAATTTCCGAGATATTCTTTGTTAGTGCTTAAAGTGTGTGTGCTTAAAGAGCATAACTAGAAACGAAAACTTTGACAAATACCAAACGTGGTATTTAAGCTCCGTATCTTCTAAAGGTATAACACAAAAATTTTCTTAAAAAAAATCCTACTTCTCAAACCTCGTTGTGTGAAATATTTTCGAAATGTTGCTTTTTTCAAATATAGATGTAACGATGTTAATAAAATGTCATATGTTGATACTTTCGCGACAAATAAATTGCCTAACATAAATTTTCTGAGAATAGCCTGTGAATTTTTTTGGGTAGTGTTTAACGCCCGCTTTTAACTACTTATGGCACCGCAGGCGGTGACCCTGATGATACATGAATGAAGATGGAGTACCGGTGGAATGCAATGGCGGGGGAAACCGGAGAACCCGGAGAAAACCACAAATTTCCTATGCGGTCGCTTGGGATCGAACCCGGGCGTGTAGGTGAGAGGTCTAACTACTCGGCCACGGCGCGGCCTATAGCCTGTGAAGTAATCTTCACAGTGAATGAATGTTGTTTATCTGTTACCCCATGAGAGATAGACAAAAACTATTGTACAAAAAATGTATTTCAATGTAACACGATTTATTTCAAATAAATATTTTGTTTCATCAGCCTTTTCTTAGATATTCGCTATTGTTGGTTTAAAATTTGTCATTTTATTTATTGGTATTGTTTAAGTTGTATTGTCATATCGGGGACTTTGACTTGTGAAACATCTCGTCTGATATCAGTAGCTTATTGTCATTAGGTTTATCATTTTATATCATTAAACACACACACACACATTCATACTACCAGACTCTGTGGGGGATAGGGAATAATTCTGGTTAAAGAAACGTTCCCCGCCCCAGCCGGGAATCGAACCTGGGACCTCGCTGACCACTCGACACAGTCTTATTTCTCTACCAACACTATTCAGTTAGTTCTCACGATATCATAGAATGATTATGGAATTTCAAAGCGAGCATATAAACATCTGACTATCGATTCTGTTTCCTCTGTCCACCTTGTAACAACAAATGTATAATGAAACTATTTCTACCGGAAATAAAATGAAGCAGATATATGAAAACGAACTATCCTAAGAATAAATTGTAGTAGCTGTGTAAGAAACAAAGAATAAAGATTGATTAGAGAAAGCCATGCGAATGTAACATGTAATTTATAACATTATTATTTTCTCTACCACGTACACTGTAGATAGAGAAGCGAATTGCATTTCACCTAAAATATGATACCGAAATTTTACTAGAAATACGCATTTTAAGGACCCATAAATAATAAAAATGTACTTTTATAAAAGAAAAATAATGTGTATATGTACAGCATAACTTAAAAACGAAAAATACAAAAGTTACGTGCATACCAAATTTGATACATCAGTTCAGCGTTTTCCAAGGAAGCAACGAAGATTCAAGAAAATGGTTTATACTTTTCTAAAACAGAATGAAGCTATTCGCTGTTTTCCCCCGCCAATCACATAGCTACCAGCTCTTAGAATTTTCAATTTTAAATTATTTGTTTTTTAACGATGCTGTTAATTACCAGGACTATTTCAGCGCCGCCGGTGTGCCGGAATTTCATCCCGCAAGGAGTTCTTTTACCTGCCCTTAAATCTACTGATGTTTTTAAGTACACAGACCGACAGCTCATAAAAAATCTGACTATCAATTTACTTAAAGTATTGTTTTATACATATGTAATAAAACCATTTCTGTTAATGTTTGTTTCGATTAGCATTAAGTAGAAGAATAAGCTTTTGTTGTTGCAAAATAGGTAGGGAAAGTAATGTGAATATAACATAAATATGCATTTGTTTGTTTACTTTTATTTTATGGGTATCTGAAAATGTGTGTTTGTTGTGAAATTTCGATATCAAGATCTATGGATATGAAGATGAAGTAAATAAGTAAGGTCACTTTAGATCTACCCGGTGATGTTAACGCTGGAGTAAGAAACAAGACTGTATTTTGCGATAATACGAGGTACGTCCAGAAAGTAAGTTCCGTTTGATAATAATATTAAATTGTGTACAGATACAGAATAATTATTTATTGCACAAATTCTACAACTCTTAAACTACTTCTCCACATAACTGCCAAAATTTTGCAGGCATTTGTCACAGCGTGGCACACATTTTTGTATACCTTCTTCATAGAAGTTTGCCGCCTGTTGCTCAGTAAGATTCTTTGGTACCCAACGTGAGCAAAGTTTGCGAAATTTCAGCTTTTCGGTAACAATTTCATGAATTAGTGATCGTGAGCTTTGGGTAAATTCCATAGCGAGAGCACTAATTGTAAACTTGCAGTTTTCCTGGAGATTGTCATCAATCGCGTACCAGTTCTTCTGTAACCAAAGATGGACGCCCACTTCGTTCTTCATCGTGCACTTCACTACGTCCTTCATTGAACTGTCGGACCCATCTTCTCACCATTGAATCACTCATCGCATTTTGCCCGTAAACTTCGCAAATTTGCAGATAAATTTCAATTGGATTCACTTTCCTAGCATTCAGAAAACGAATCACAGATCTGATTTCACAAGCTGCGGGATTTTCAATCAACACCGACATTGTAAACAAGCACAACAAAGCGTATGTGGCTGACAGCGATCTCAAAATGGCGCATGTTTCTTCTCCTTGATACAGAGCGTCTACCGCGCATGTGCGGAACTGCGATCACAGCGCTGCAGCGGAGATAAATTGAAACGGAACTTACTTTCTGGACGTACCTCGTATTTTGAGTACTATGGAACAGAGCTGTTCGAGTATATAATACGCTACAAATAAATTATCCTCATTAAAATAAAGCTTTAACTTTTAATATACATGCGACTTCTTGGGTACAAAAGGGAAAAATTAAAAACCATGTGTATTTTATTATGACGAAGAAAACTGGTTGGTGTTTGTTTTATCTACTATACGTGGCACTAATAGCCTTGTAGCTTCTTATTCAGGCTGAAAATCAAATAACTGGATAGAGAAATTTAGCATGTGAAATCATATAGTTCAGTAAGACAATAATTACATTAATTATTTAATATTGATTTTGTTTCATTTTTGTGAGATTACTCTTTATAAGTTTGTAACAAATGAGAACCAATAACGTAAAAATCTGATGTGTTACACTCACGTGAATTTCAAACTTCTTACAAAAGAGTATTCTTCTTTCTACACAATACTAACATTAGCAGAATGTTCTTATTACTTAGTTCCTTATAACTAGAAGGGAACTAAAGGAATGCGCTATGCTAAAGCGATAGTCAAATGTTTTAAAAGCTGTCATGTAATTGTCTTGCAAATCGCTTCTTTGCTTGGCCAGGAGTAGAACAAAAGAAAAACGGACATTTTCTGTCTGAAAAAAGTATAATACTTTACAGTTTTCGCGATATTCCTTGTTATTTGCTTTAATTGCAAACTCCACGAAAAAATGTATATTACACAAATTGTGTATTTTAACGATATCTACATCGTTTGTGTGGTAAGTTTTTGCCTATCTCTTACGGTTTACTAGTTATGCAAAATTAAGCAAAATTCATCCAGAATAAACAACTCTTCAGAAGCTATTCCCAGAAAATTCAAAATATACATTTTATTTGTGGTGGAAACGGCTTTGATATGTGGTATTTTAATCAAAACCGTTAAGTCATTTTTAAATAAAACAAAATGTTCGACAATTTTTCCATGTAAAGGGTAGTTAGAGGTGGACGGATTTTCTTGATCATCTTTGTGTCGCATTCTTGGATATCTTTGTGTCGCATTCTTGGAAGATAACAAACTTAAATACAAAGTTTGGTATTTAACCCTCTTTTCGTTTTTGAGCTATCTCACAGACACACACACACACACACACACACACACACACACACACTGACATTTTTCTATTTTTTTTTCATGGGATCTCAAAACAAAGTAAAAAATCTGATGTGTTCCATTCATATTACTCTACATCTCTTCAACAAATTATTGTTAAAAAGCTTATTCTTCTATTTCCTTCATGCTAATGGAGATAAACATTAGCAGAAATGCTGTCTTGTAAGTAGAAGGGAAATAATGGAATACACTAGGCTAAAACGATAGTCAAATCTTCTAAAAGTTGGTTGCCATGTAAATGAAATCAGTTTCTTTGCATTAACAGGAGTTGAGAAATTCCCGTGTGTCAAAAATTAAAGTATTTTAAAACTGAAGCCAATAATAAGGCATATCTCAAAAATGGTGAGCTCCACGAAAAAATTATATTGCATAAATTGTGTGTTTCAACGAGATCTACATTTTACGGTATACCAGTTATGCAAAATTCAGCCAAATTCATCTAGAATAAAGATGTCTTCAGAAGCTATTCCCAGAAAACTCAAGATATATATTGTTTCTCATGTAAATATCTTTAATATACGATATTTTAGTCTAAATCGTTAGAGCCATTTTTAAAAAAATAAGAGTTTTCGAAAAGCTTTCCTTGTAAAGGGTAGTCCGGGTGTGGAGATTTTCTTGAAAATCTTAGTATCGCATCCTTGGAATATACCAAACTTAAATACCGAGTTTTGTATTTAACGGTCTTTTCGTTTTTGAGCTATGTTGTCCGGAGACACACGCAGGGATGTTTTTTATGGATTCAGGGGGCGGATAGTTTCTAGGTATGTCCACGCATACACTGAATTTGGCGCCTAGTTAGTTCCCACCGCTCTATTTTTTGGCCATCACATTTAGAAAGTAACCTCAAATAACGGAGGTGGTTTACGGAAATGTTGAAGGATTATAATGGAATTTAACTTGAATGAGGAAGGACTTAGATGGATTGGACTTGAAACTGCGCCTTAAACTTTGGTTCAGCAGAAAGTGATCTGTTGGACTGCTCTATCTCGTTGTCGGAGCACTTGAGTTCATAAGTACCTCCAAAAAGTCTGCTCTTGTGGAAGCTCTTCAGAGACAATCATTGAAGAAAAATCGATAGGCGTGCGAAAAACCTTGATGAGTAAGCAATTTCCCTGAGGAGGCAATTAAGAGGACGCTTACACAAAAAAAAATGAACGAAGATAAATCGATCCAAAGTCAAAAGAAACCAAACAAAGGCTATTGAATTCATCCGCTCTAATTCCATCCTAAGACCTGGATTCCTTTAAGGGAAAGATTTTCAAATATGTTTTGCATTCTCTACCGCTTTCTGCATTTAAGGTAGAGGAAATATTTTACCCCAACCCCCAAAAATCATTATTTCACTGGAAATACATGCTCAGAAATCCACGAAATAAGAAATCAGCATTTCTACGAAAAGGTCAGATCAAGAGAAAGAGAGAGAGAGAGAGAAGAAGAAGAAGAAGAATTTTTCGGTTTACCCTCCCCCTAGTTAGGAGTTACAAGTACATGCCTAGGTGAGCTAACAGCACGAAACCACAGAATGGAGAACTTGGAAGGAGTGATCGGCCCGTAGCCAGGCATGAGCATGAGGAAGTGCATGATAGGAAAAGTGATGGATCAATTGGTGGAATAAGCGGCGGGGGAGACAGGAGGACCCGGAGAAAACCCACTGCTTCGCCCACAAATCCCACATGCTATCGCTTGGGATTGAACCCGGGCCACCTAAATGGGAGGCGAGCGGTCTAACCAATCGGCCACGGCGCCGCCAGAAGAACAATTTAAAAATGGAAAGCCTATAAATAAAGATAAAGATCCATGCTTCAGTCGGGCACTGTTTAACTTTGCCAATAGAAAATTTTTATAAAAATTCCCACACCCTGAACTACTGCAGAGCAGGAAAAACAAAATTATGTTTTAATTTTCTCAAAAATCACTCCAACTCTGTGATTAAAATATAGTATTTGAATTGCTTAGACAAATTTAATATTTATCTTGAATTTTGTGTGAAGTATTCGTCATACTGATACAATGTTGTACAATTTTTATAACTGGGAAATCATAACGAGAGAGAACAAAATTGCCACAGAAAAAAAAAAACAACATAGGATTCATCAAAGTACACAGCATGTATAAAATGAAACCTCGTAGCGTTAGCCGTTTTCGATATATTCTATATTGTATGTTTACTTTCCCAAGGTTGATAGTTTGCGATTGAGCTTTTATTTTAACGCTGTGGGTAAGTAAGCGTGTCTTGCTTAGTTTGAAAATTATTTCCAAACAAAAATATATCCTTTATTTACCTTAACATCCTTGAACCTAGTTGATCATATCGGACGATGAATGAAATTGGTGAAACGATGATCAAATGATCTCGGGGTCAATGGAGTTTATGGTCACGATAACTCAAAAACGAATAGTCGGTAAAAAGAACAAACGTGGTATTTAAGTAAGTTTTGTATCTTCCAGGGATGCCATGGCCAAGTGGTTAGACCACTCGCCTCTCACTACACGGCCCGTGTTCAATCCCAAGCAACCACATGTAATATTTGTGGTGGACAAAGCGGCGCAGGGGTTTCCTCTGCTATCGCATTCCACCGGTGCTCCATCTTCATGAATCTCCAGTGTCATCGCCTGCGGTGCTACAAGTAGCAACAGCGGGTGTAAAACACTACCAGAAGAAAAGAAACGACACGAAGATTTTGATAAAAAGCCCACAAACACAAACGACGTCATTACAGACGTCATGGATGGGGTGCAGTATTGGGGGGGGGGATGAGACGTGGTGAGCGCTTCGACCGCCCACCCGGCCAGTTAATGCGGTCTTCACGACCTAGACAAACACTTACTACACCAAAAATGTATACCTCGTTAAGGCACACAGTGGATTTGAACTCTTTCGACATATTCTTAATCAGTTTTAGTTTTAAAATACTTAAAAAAAATTTAGTACCGGAATTTGTCAATTCCTGGCCATGCAAAGAACCGGATTTCAACCACATGACTTTTAAAATATTTGACTACCGCTTTGGCCTAGTGAATTCCCTTATTTCGTTTCTACTTATAAGGAAGCAAGTGATGAGTAATTTTGTGCTACGGTTTATGTCGATTAGCATGAAGTAGATAGAAGAGTAAGTGTTGTAACAATAATTAGTCACGTTGGATTTTTAACAAATGGTCCGTCTGTCTGCCTGAAGCATAAGAAACCGTAGAGCGAAAAATCGAATGGTATTTAAGTTTAGTGTCTTCCAAAGATACGGCACAACGATTTTAATGAAAATCCAGTGAGGTTATCATGGTATGTGGCAGTTGAACATACTGTTATGGTTGTAGGTTTATTTAAACTTTATTTATGGGTATCCTTGAATGGGTTAAACAAGCAAAACAACGGAGTAGAGGAAAAGGATGCTACAGCTGAAATAGCAACCGTTGAGGAGCCTGTCCTCTTTACCACCAAACCTCAATCATCCACCAGTCCTACTATTACTCAGGGTAGGTACACAGCACGAGTCCACCAGATCTCGCACGCTCATATTGATTCACTGTGGAAGACCCTTACATTATTTTGTTTCGTGCTCACGTTTAGTGGACACAAGCGTGCATGATTGTTGAATGGACGAGACTCACAGAGAATACCAAGTGTCGAGGAAACATTTGCAAATAAGCATACAGTTACCTTCCTGCTGTAACAGTACATTCTCCTTCATCATCGTTACGTCCAACAATGTCTTGCTCACATCCTCAGGAAGTTATGGACTTTCGAGCGAAAAAAAAAAACTCATTTATTATTGTCACGACTTTCTCTACCAACTCTTCGACACAATGTTCTTAAAAAGCTCATTCTTGTAAAACAAGATGGCTTTGTGATGCCTTTGGAAATTCATGCTCTTTGTATGACCACGAGAAAATACGACCAGCAAAAATTCTGATGTGTGCCATTTACATAACTTTTTCTATCTTTCTACAAATAAGAGTATTCTTACAAAAGATTATTACCTTATCTAGATCTTGCTAATCATTATCAAAATGGTCTCATTACTTAGTTCCTTGTAAGTAGAAGGGAAATAAGGGAATACACTAAGATAAAGCGATAGTCAACTCTTTTAAACGCTGTTTGCTATGCGATTGTCATTGAAATTCAGTTGTCTTTCCTATGCTAGGAGTAAAACAGAGAGATATGAAACGCATGATAACCTCCCGTTTGGGGCGGGGGGAGGGGGTATAAAAGGTTTATTTTTTAAAAAAAAACTGAAACGAGTATAGCGAATATCACAGATACTATTAGTTCTATAAAAAAAATATATACGATAGGAAAAGAATCAGGCAATTTTGAATGCTGTAATAAATATTCTGCGTTATTTGTATTTTAAGGTACAAAAGTAAGAAATTTTAGTCTTTTAGCAATCTTACCGAATTTTAGCAAATAACGGTTCCAGTGTAGCATCTGGCATGCCTATAGTACTATTGTTTTCTCAAAATGTTGTATATACACCAATTGTGCGTAAACTGTATAGTTGGTAAACAACAAGACATAGACACAACAAATGTAGATCTCGTTAAAACACATAATCTGGCTCTGTTTCTCTCTCTCTCTCTCTCTCTCTCTCTCTCTCTCTCTCTCTCTCTCTCATACATATAACTTAATATTGTTTTTTTTTTTTCACAAGCCGTGTGTAGGACATGATGGTCCTCAAACGGGACCACTGTCCCCCCCCTTACCACTGGGCAATAATCATTAGCAAATAAAAGACGTCCTGTATTAGGGGCGAAAGGCAACGTACTAAAATCTGTTTGCAAGCCGAGAATCGCACCTAAGTTAAGGGACCAGAAAGTGGAAGATTTAACATCAGCAAGGGTTGGTTTCCAACCGCAAACTTCAAAGTCAGGACGACTTTGGAAGAAGGGGAGGGCAGCACTATCATGTTCTGAAAAATACTGTAGAGTCTGAATGAAAAATGCAGTGCCATAGCCCGTATTTGAGCCACGGATCTCCCGGTCTCTAGCCGGTTGCTCTAACCACTGAGCTAATCTGGCAATGTAGTTTAAATCCCGGCTATTGCATCGATTTTTACTTTCTCTTGCCCGTATGTACAATGTACTTAGGGATAGAGAAGTATTGCATTCCACCCAAAAATTAGATACCGAGATTTCACCGGAAATACATATTTTAGGACCCCCTGAATCAAAAAAAAGCATTTCCAGAAAAAGGTCCCTGTGTGTGTGTCCGTGTGTCTGTGAACACCATAACTCAAAAACGAAAAGTAGCTAAAACACCAAACTTGGTATTTAAGTTCAGTATCTTCCAGGGATGCGACACGAAGATTTTGAGGAAAATCCCCCCACCCCAAACTACACTTTACATGGAACTTTTTTTCGAAAATTTTTATTTTCTTGAAAATGGCTTTAACGATTTTGATTAAAATATCGTATATTAAAGATATTTACCTGACAAATAAAATGTATATCTTGAATTTTCTGGGAATAGCTTCTAAAGACCTGTTTATTCTGGATGAATTTTGCTTAATTTGGCATAACTAATAAACCGTAAGAGATAGACAAAAACATATTATATAAAAAAATGCAGGCCTTGTTAAAATACACAATTTACGACAATACTTTTTTTCGTGGAGCTTACCGTCTTCGAGGAATTCATTGTTATTAGTTTCAATTGTAAAGTACTTATACTTTTCCCAGACGGGAGTGTCCGTTTTTCTTTTGTTCTACTCCTGGCCAAGAAAAGAAGCGATTTGTAATGACAATCACATAACGACAGCTCTTAAAACATTTGACTGTCGATTTAGCCTAGTGTATTCCCTTATTTTCTTCCTACTTATAAGGAACTAGTAATAAGAACATTGTGGTGAATACCTCGATTAACAAGGTGTAGAAAGAAGAATTATCTTATGTAATAAGTTTGTAGAACGGCTAGAGAAAGTCGTGTGAGTGTAACACATCAGATTTGTTTTCATCTTACTCTACCTCTCTATTGTGTGCATATAATATCTATGTTATATAATAATACAGCATAAATAATTAAGGGCGGTTACGACTATCGAAAATAAGGTTTGCGTATTGTCACTAATCCTTGCTTTTGATCTCTGAAATTCTGCAGCCGATTCTTCAGACTTCCCCATAGTGATTGCATATTAATTATCATATGCTGTTTTGAACTCTATACTTGAAGTCAA
Organism: Hymenopus coronatus; assembly: GCA_030762935.1. NCBI lineage: Eukaryota > Metazoa > Arthropoda > Insecta > Mantodea > Hymenopodidae > Hymenopus > Hymenopus coronatus. Next base: position 17,751,797 of record CM060895.1, read on the forward strand.
GATGTTAATTTTAAACTCATAAACTATCGTAAGAATTCAGAGATGAGATGAGCTGGGTTCTGGGAGAGACTACGAAGGTAAACTACAACTAAAGGGGAAGGGTACCTGGCTTGCTTCCAACCCTTAATTGCAGGGTGTTGCATATATGCAACAGAGATGACTAATCAAAGCTTTTAGTATTTTGGTAATTATTTACAAGTTGGGCCACTACATCTCTCCGCTGCGACATATGCCAGTTTTGCACTCTAACGGGACCGGTGTGGTAAGAGAGGGATTATGGATGGGGAGATGGTTTAAAAAACTAATATTGTATCCATTGCGCTGTTAGGAGTTGTTGGAAATATCGATAATGAGGTCCTACCACGATATAAAATTAGAATCATAATTTATGTACACACACTAACCTAAACGGATTGGAACCTAACCTCGCGCTAAATTTGAAATCCACAGGCTTTGAAATTGTCATCATAAATAGAAAGTCAATCAATCACACTTAGTTTCATTCGATTTTAGAGTGGCCGAAGTTCTGTATAATAAAATTCACTGAACAGCTGTATCTGCGTGAAACATACTTGCCATACATCAGCACAGCGTCTAGCGACATATGCCGGTGTTGCATTCCACAACACTGTTCGCCTGCCGCCGACAATGAAACTCAGGTTTTAGGCACTTAAGTGTGTAGTATTATTATATATTTACATTGCAAAAGTACTACAAGTTCTCTATAATTACCAGTATTTTTACTTTCTCCATACGCACTATGTACATAGTGTATAGAGAAAGTATTGCACTCCACCAAAAAATTCGATACCGAGATTTCACCGGAAATATATGTTTTAGGGTCCCCAATATCCAAAAAAAGCATTTTCACAAAAAGGTCCGTGTGTGTGTGTATCTGTGAACACGATAACTCGAAAACGAAAAGTAGGTAAAATACCAAACTTGGTATTTAAATTTAGTATCTTCCAGGGATGCGACACGAAGATTTTGAGAAAAATCCCCCCACCCCCAACTACCCTTTACATGGAACTTTTTTCGAAGATTTTGATTTTCTCAAAAATGGCTCTAACGATTTTGATTAAAATTTTGTATAACAAGGATATTTACCTGACAAATAAAATGTATATCTTGAATTTTCTGGGAATAGCCTATGAAGAGTAGTTTATTCTGGATGAATTTTACTAAATTTTGAATAACTGCTAAACCGTAAGAGATGGACAAAAACTTACTACACAAAAAATGTAGAACACATTAAAACAAACAATTTATGTTATATACAATTTTTTCGTGGAGTTCGTCGTTTTTGTGACATTCCTTATTTTTGGTTTCTGCTATGCAAAAACGTATACCTTTCTCATATTTTAACTTGTCAACTCCTATCCATATAGACAAAGGAACTTCATTGACATAGCAACCAGCTTTTGACTATCACTTTAACCTAAGGTTGTCCCTTATTTCGCTTCTACTTACAAGGAAGCGAGTAATTAGACTATTTCTGCTATTTTTTTTCTGAAAAGCATAAAGTAAATAGAAGTATAAGCTTTTTAAGAATTATTTGTTGCAGGGATATGGAGAAAGTCATGTGAATGGTACACATAAGATTTTTTGTATAGTTTTTTTATAATCTCGTAACTAATATAATTAATGTTCAGCAATAAAATTAGACTTGTTATTGCTTTCTTATATTATAAAATTATAAATATTTTTGCAATAAAATGTTGGTGTTTTAACACAAAGAGCAATAATCCATGCAACTGCAGTCAAATAAAACCCCTTCAGCATCCAAGTGTGCCAGCACACCGGTTATTTTACTTGGGGCCTCCCCATCCTTTGCCACAGGCACATTTGAGTGCATTCTCTGAGACTCGAACTCACCACTTTCGGCTTTGAATGGATGGCCAGTCCATTACGTATTGTACTAACGATCAAGTTTATTCAAGTCGCTTCAGTTGTGGTGACGGTGAAAAGGATACAAATACCGGTTTGCGATTTAGAGACCAGACCTCCCAATTTAGTGATTTGATATTATCATATACTGTTTTGAAATCTTTTATTTGAAACTCGTAAGAATTCAGAGATGGCGTTGAGTTCTAGTAAAGGCTATGAAGGCAACCTGTAACAAAGGAAAGGCTTCCAGCCCCTAAAACGGAAGTTAGTCATTGTTATCAAGGGGAGTAGAACCACCCCAACTTCCACATGTCACGAAGCCACAAACAGCCCCTCCGCTTTAGGTGATTCAGCGTTAATAACCGATGTAATATTCACTCATTCGGAGGAAATCTTATTCTTGTCTTACCTCATACTTCAGGTGAAGCAACTATGAAAACTTCGAAAAACCCCATATGAAAAATATCTTGTTGAAATTATTATAGACAATAAAACTGATATTTTTGCAATATATCAAAATTGTAGCTTACATTGTATTTAAATAATTATTTTGCCTAACTTCGTTTTTCTAATAAAAATTAATCACGTGGTACATGTTTAAAATATTCGCATAAAATTCAGTTTTGTAACAAATGAGTTTACAAATACATCTGTCACATTATATGTTTATATTAGTCCTAATTAGTCTCCAAACTTTAATTTTTTCAAAATTTAATAAGTAGTTCTTACATTTGGAGCATTAGTTCGAAAAAGTATGACAGTTTTCTTTAATGTGCTTTTAAGAGACTGTATAAATCTTTTGAAACAAATTTTAAAAAAATTGTATTGTATAGAAAAAATATTGTTTTGGAAAAAAGCGAGAAAATAAGGTTTTAAGTTGGCAGTGCCTATAAGCATGCGCCTACCTTATCGTTTTAGTTAATTGGTAGTTAAAGTGTGCCAAGTGGAAAAAAGTATATATTTTCTTAAAGTTTGGAATTCATATTATTATGTTATGAAAAAAAAAAGTTTGTAATTTTTCTCAATGTTTTATTAAATTAAACAGCTGCATCACCTTAATGAGGAAGTTTTGCGAAAACTTCCAACTATTTGGATCCCGTACTGATATATCTTCACTTGTAAACCTGTAGCGCTATAAAGGACACTAAACATGTGATGTCAAATCATATGATTTTCTCTACTCACTGCGGCACCATATAGTCCCGTATATATTACAGTATGCATATAAACTACTCCGCAGTAACGTTTGAGACTTACATTTGTAAGGTCGCGTGTTTTTCGTGGTTCTCCGTGGTCAGTAGGCGAATACTGGGGTAGTTTCTCATCTACAATTTCCTTTTCTTATGTTTCTTTCATACCGTATCCTTCTCGTGTTTCAGGTTATTTCTAGCGTAATGTGAGACAGTACCAGACTGACAGCGTAAACAATGTCTCAAAGAAACCACTTCCGTGGGTACTAGAGGGCTGCCTAGTTGGACGGGTCGTTCATTTCCCTCTCTAGGTAGCTCCAGCATTGAGACGGCTCTTCCAGCCTGGAAGTGTATGGGGCTTCTGCGCGTTTCTGTGGCCTGTTGACTGCGGCCTATAGGCTCCTGTGGTTCCCACATTTCATATATTCCTCCTAGGGGTGGTAGCCACAATATATCCCCCATAAATTGCAGTGCTCGAAGTGGCCCTCTCGTATAACCTATAATCCAGGCTGGTCCAACGCAAATGCTACAGTAGCATCCACAGCTATCATGGCTAAAGCATTCTGCGCTGTGCGAGGGAGAGAGCAGGCGTGTTGCAGTGGCGACAGCAGATGGGTAGAGCATGTACCAGCGTTTTACTTAATAACATTGTATTCACAACTTCGGTGAACATACCTATCTTACAGATTGATTTGAAACTCTAAAAACTAAATTTTGAGGTAAAATTGTTTCGACCAAAGATTTATTTATATTAGTCCTAATTAGTCTCCAAACTTTAATTTTTTCAAAATTTAATAAGTAGTTCTTACATTTGGAGCATTAGTTCGAAAAAGTATGACAGTTTTCTTTAATGTGCTTTTAAGAGACTGTATAAATCTTTTGAAACAAATTTTAAAAAAATTGTATTGTATAGAAAAAATATTGTTTTGGAAAAAAGCGAGAAAATAAGGTTTTAAGTTGGCAGTGCCTATAAGCATGCGCCTACCTTATCGTTTTAGTTAATTGGTAGTTAAAGTGTGCCAAGTGGAAAAAAGTATATATTTTCTTAAAGTTTGGAATTCATATTATTATGTTATGAAAAAAAAAAGTTTGTAATTTTTCTCAATGTTTTATTAAATTAAACAGCTGCATCACCTTAATGAGGAAGTTTTGCGAAAACTTCCAACTATTTGGATCCCGTACTGATATATCTTCACTTGTAAACCTGTAGCGCTATAAAGGACACTAAACATGTGATGTCAAATCATATGATTTTCTCTACTCACTGCGGCACCATATAGTCCCGTATATATTACAGTATGCATATAAACTACTCCGCAGTAACGTTTGAGACTTACATTTGTAAGGTCGCGTGTTTTTCGTGGTTCTCCGTGGTCAGTAGGCGAATACTGGGGTAGTTTCTCATCTACAATTTCCTTTTCTTATGTTTCTTTCATACCGTATCCTTCTCGTGTTTCAGGTTATTTCTAGCGTAATGTGAGACAGTACCAGACTGACAGCGTAAACAATGTCTCAAAGAAACCACTTCCGTGGGTACTAGAGGGCTGCCTAGTTGGACGGGTCGTTCATTTCCCTCTCTAGGTAGCTCCAGCATTGAGACGGCTCTTCCAGCCTGGAAGTGTATGGGGCTTCTGCGCGTTTCTGTGGCCTGTTGACTGCGGCCTATAGGCTCCTGTGGTTCCCACATTTCATATATTCCTCCTAGGGGTGGTAGCCACAATATATCCCCCATAAATTGCAGTGCTCGAAGTGGCCCTCTCGTATAACCTATAATCCAGGCTGGTCCAACGCAAATGCTACAGTAGCATCCACAGCTATCATGGCTAAAGCATTCTGCGCTGTGCGAGGGAGAAAGCAGGCGTGTTGCAGTGGCGACAGCAGATGGGTAGAGCATGTACCAGCGTTTTACTTAATAACATTGTATTCACAACTTCGGTGAACATACCTATCTTACAGATTGATTTGAAACTCTAAAAACTAAATTTTGAGGTAAAATTGTTTCGACCAAAGATTTATTTATATTATTTTTCTTCGTTAAGAATTAAGATTCACTGATTCGACTTTTGACAGCTTTTGGACGCAAGTTTGCCTACGTTTGGGGTGATGAATTCACAGAACACCTTCAAATGATATGTTGGTGTGACACACACAAGGGCGATGAGAGAGTCGTAGCGCCACAGCCATCGGGGGGGGGGGTGCTTTTAGAACCGGTCTCCTTCTAGTGATATGTTAGTGTCTCACACACTGGACCTGGCCGGTGGGGTAGGTGTAGTGTCACAGCCATCGGGGCGCTTGTTGAACCTGCCCACTCCATTCCTAAAAACTCATACTTCTATCACGTTACGTTACAATGAGTTTACTTCCTCTACCTGCAGTAAGCAGAGGATTTTTAAAAAATCTGATGTGTACCTTTCACATGACTTTCTCCATATCCCTGCAACAAATAATTCTTAAAAAGCTTATACTTCTATTTACTTTATGCTAATCAGAAAAAAATAGCAGAAATAGTCTAATTACTCGCTTCCTTGTAAGTAGAAGTGAAATAAGGGACAACCGTAGGTTAAAGTGATAGTCAAAAGCTAGTTGCTATTTCAATGAAGTTCCTTTGTTTATATGGATAGGAGTTGACAAGTTCCTGTATGAGAAAAGTATACGTTTTTCATAGCTGAAACCAAAAATAAGGAATGTCACAAAAACGACGAACTCCACGAAAAAAATGTATATAACATAAATTGTGTGTTTTAATGTGTTCTACATTTTTTGTGTAGTAAGTTTTTGTCCATCTCTTACGGTTTAGCAGTTATTCAAAGTTTAGTAAAATGCATCCAGAATAAACTACTCTTCAGAGGCTATTCCCAGAAAATTCAAGATATACATTTTATTTATCAGGTAAATATCTATAATATACAAACTTTTAATCAAAATCGTTACAGCCATTTTTGAGAAAATCAACATTTTCGAAAAAAGTTCCATGTAAAGGGTAGTTGGGGGTGGGGGGATTTATCTCAAAATCTTCGTGTCGCATCCCTAGAAGATGCTAAACTTAAATACCAAGTTTGGTATTTTACCTACTTTTCGTTTTTGAGTTATCGTGTTCACGGACACACGCACACACACACACACACACACACACACACACACACACACACACACATGGACCTTTTTGTGAAAATGCTTTTTTTGGATATTGGGGCCGCTAAAACATATTTCCGGTGAAATCTCGGTATCGAATTTGTTGGTGGAGTGCAATACTTTCTCTATACACCATGTACATAGTGCGTATGGAGAAAGTAAAAACAGTTTTAGAAAAAACTTCGCATGCGTGTGTCTGTTTGTGCGAGTGAGAGAGAGAGAGAAAGAGAGAACAACATAACTCAAAAACGAAAAGTCGGTCAAATACCAAACTTAATATTTAAACTCAGAATTTTCCAAGGATACAACACAAAGATCTTTAACCAACGCCCCCCACATCAAACTACACTTTGCATGAAACATTTTCCGAAGCGATTTTAAGTGTCATATGTTGAAGATATACTTGAGTTTTCTCGGAACAGCCTCTTCCTTATGGATGGATGGATGACTTTTGCGAAACTGGTAAACCGTAGGACCTAGACAAAATCGTGCTACCCAAAAACTGGTTAAAACATTTAATTTACGTCATGTACTCTTGAGTCGAGCATTTCTGAGATATGCCTTGTGTCAAGTTTTCCAATACTTTCACTTTTCTCAAATGGGAAGTTATTATTGATTAGTGTTTCCTTCTTTTTTACTCCTGGCCATTGAAAGAAACCGAATTTCAATTGTATCACATAGGAATCAGCTCTTAAAAGATTTGACTATCGCTTTAGCCTGGTATATATACTTATTTTTCTTCTACCTACAAAGAAGGAAATGACCATTTCTGTTAATATTTAAGCATAAAGTACTTGAAGAATATTTTTTGTAAGAATAATTTGTTACAGAGTAGATGGAGAAAGTCATGTGAATGTATCATGATATTTATATTTTAATTGTTCCATTTATACTCCGCCTTTAACTGCAATCGTCATACCTTTTACCTTTCATCTAGAGCCTACAGAATAAGTTGTCATTGGATTTCTGGCCTTTCTTTGGTTCTTCTTACACATTAGATCTCTCTCTCGCTCTCGCTCTCTCTCTGTCTTTCACACTCATATCAATACTTCCAGCGTCTGGGAGAATAGGAAAGAATCTTGGCTACAGATAAATACCCATCCCCAGCCAGGAATCGAACCCTGGACCCTAGTATATTTTATTTGAAACATGTCACATAGAGAAGATGGGACAGAAGTCAGTTGTCCAGCCAAGCTTGAGACCAGCTGCGCACCGCTGAAAACACGTCAACTTGGCGGGTTTCTTTTTCCGGAGTGACTTGGTTACCGCCAGCCGTCCGTTGCACCGCTCACTTCCGGTTCACCTCTAACGAACGCCTTTTGAATTCACGGCTCGCCATACTCCAACTATGGAACGGAAACCCTCTCCTCATTCGCACTATTGTTCCTCTTCTTAAGGTTACACAGCTGTAAAATCAATTATTTCAAGTCCACACATTTGAAATTGCAGTGCAGCAGATGATGTACATGTTATGCAGAGGTGTGTATGTGTGTCTGCCTATGTGTATATATACTTTTTTTGTAGCGGTGGTAGTAGTAGTAGTTTAACGTCCTTTAACCTGATTGGTTATATCGGACGATGAATGAAATTGGTGAAATAATGCTCAAAATGATCTCAAAGTCCATGAATCTTAAAATTACTCGATATTCGTCTTTTCAGGATAGGGACAAAAACACGAAAAAACATTGTCCAAGTAACTCCCCTAAGCGAGCCTCGAACTCGCGACCTGTTGAATGCGAGGCAGATGCGCTACCCTCACACCACCCAGGCGGGCAGGTAGATATTGAATTCGATGCCGAGAGTTGACCGGAAATGCATATTTTGAGGACTTCAGAATCCAAGATAATAATTTTAGAAAAAACTCCATGTGTCTGTGTGCGTGTGTCGTTTAAAGATGTTACACGGAGATTTTCAGGAAAACATCCCCAGCCCAAAACACCCTTTACATGGAAGACTTTTCGAAATTTTCCATTTTCTCAAAAAGTACTAACAACTTGAATTAAAATTACCATATATTAAAGCTATTTACGTCCGCCTCTGTAATGTGGGGGAGCGGGTGACTCTCATTCAACAGTTATCTCTGCTTTACCCGTATCATGAAAGACATAAGTCGAGTAATTTTAAGCTCCATGAACCTCGGGTTCTTTTGAGCATCAGCTACTAACTGATTTCATTCATCGTCCGATATAACCTACCAGGTTAAAAGCGTTATAGCGAAAATGTATCTCTTTTGAATAATTGGAAAACCGTAGGATATAGACAAAATCTTACTGCACGAGAGCTGTAAATTTCGCTAAAACACAGTTTATGTCCAATACAATTTGTGTGCAATTTATCATGTTCGAGAATTTTTTTATTATATTTGCACTTTTCTTTTTCAAGAAGAGGCAGGCCTTGTATTTATAAACATTTCATTATATCGCATAGCGGAATGCGTCAATGCTACACATGGATGCAATGAGTTACTGCTTCACCTTTGCTGCTTCAATTTGGACATGCTGCATTTGAGCAATTTATGAGCAAATCAAAAATAACCAGTATAACCAGCATAACTGGTAAACCGTAAGAGATAAACAAAAATGTAGACCTCGTTAAAACACACAATTTATGTCATATACGTTTTTTCGTTGAGTTGGCCGTTTTTGGGATATTGCTTGTTATTAGTTTCAGCTTTAAAATATTTATACTTTTCTCATACAGGAATTTGTCAACTCGTGTCCATACAAAGGAACTTCAGTCACATAGCAACCAGCTTTTGGCTGTCACTTTAACCTATGGTACTCCCTTATTTCTCTTCTACTTACAAGGAAGCACGTAATAAGAATATTTCTGCTAGTTTTTACTTTCTCTACACGCACTATGTGCATAGTGTATAGAGAAGGTATTGCACTCCACCCAAAAATTCAATACATAGATGCACCGGAAATATATGTTTTAGGGTCCCTTTATAAAAAAAGCCTTTTCACAAAATGGTCCGTGTGTCTGTGAACACGATAACTCAAAAACGAAAAGTCAGTAAAATACCAAACTTCGTATGTAAGTTTAGTATCTTCCAGGGATATGACACGGAGATTTCGAGAAAAATCCCCCCACCCCAAATTACCGTTTACATGGAACTTTTTTCTAAAATTTGTATTTTCTAAAAATGGCTCTAACGATTTTGATTAAAATATCATATATTAAAGATATTTACCTGACAAATAAAATGTATATTTTCTGGGAATAGCCTCTGAAGACTACTTTATTCTGGATGAATTTTGCATAACTACTAAACCGTAAGAGATGGACAAAACCTTAACACACAGAAAATGTAGAGCACATTAAAACACACACTTTATGTTATATACACATTTTTGGTGGAGTTGATAGTTTTTGAGATATTCCTTTTTCTTGGTTTCAGCTTTGAAAAACTTACACTTTTCTCATACGGGAATTTGTCAACTCCTGCCCATACAAACAAAGGAACATCAGTCACATAGTAACCAGCTTTTGGCTTTCACTTTAACTTATGGTACTCCCTTATTTCGCTTCTACTTATAATAAAGAAAGAAATAAGACTATTTCTGCTAATTTTTCTCGATTAGCATGAAATAGATAAAAGATAAGCTTAGTAACAATAATTTGTTACAGAGATATAGAGCAAGTCATGTGAATGGAACACATCAGATTTTTTTTTTTGTGTTACACTGTTCAGACACACCTATGCAAGAAACATTTTCTTTTGGACTCGGCAAGCCCCATCATCTATTTCCGGTGAAATTTCACTATCGGGTTTTATATTTGGAACGCCTACCAGACAGGTAGGTTATGTGTTAGAGGAAGTGAAAACATGTCCATTCAACATCGATGGCTACCAGTGACTAGAGCGCTGGGATGGATGGATTCATTGTTAGTGGTGAAATTTGACCAAAAATTGTAAAAAAAAATATTTTGTTTCATAATAAAATGACATGAGTGCTAAACTTTATAAAAACAAATCTGTTGTGTTATGTGTTATTAATCAAGAAAAATAGCAGAAATAGTCTTATTACTTGTTTCCTTGTAAGTAGAAGCGAAATAAGGAAATGCCATAGGTTAAAGTGATAGCCAAAAGCTGGTTGCTATGTGAGTGAAGCTCCTTTGTTTGTATGGACAGCAGTTGATAAATTCCTGTATGAGAAAGTTATAAGGTTTTCAAAGGTGAAACTAAAAACAATAAAAATCTCAAAAACGATCAATTCCACGAAAAAAATGCATATAACATAAATTGGGTGTTTTAAAGTGTTCTATATTTTTTGTGTGGTAAGTTTTTGTCCATCTCTTACGATTTAGCAGTTATGCAAAATTACGTAAAATTCGTCTAGAATAAAGTAGTCTTCAGAAGCTATTCCCAGAAAATTCAAGATGTACATATTATTTGTCAGGTAAATATCTTCAAAATACGATACTTTAATCAAAATCATTAGAGCCATTTTTGAGAAAATCAAAATTTTCGAGAAAAAAATTCCATGTAAAGGGTAGTTGGGGGTGGGAAGATTTTCTTGAAAATCTTCATGTCGCATCCTTGGAAGATACGAAACCTAAATACCATTTTCGTTTTTGTGCAATGCTGTCCACACGCACACACACACACACACACATGGACATTTTTCCAAAAATGCTTTTTTTGGATCCAGTGGAATCCAAAACATGTATTTCTGGTGAAAGTATCAAATTCTTCGATGCATCACAATACCTTCTTTATACACTATGTACATAGTACGTGTAGAGAAAGTAATATGTCGTTTTTCCCACATGACGACTTTAACTTCAATTTAAATGACTCTATAGATGGGTAGGCATTAAACCTTATTTTCTGTTCATTACTTTTCCACACTCAAAATGTTCCACGCGATGCACTTTCCCACTAATTTGTTACAAATTATTTATAGTGTCTCTCAGAAGCACATTAAAGAAAATGGTCATATTAATTTTTCCGAAATAATGTTCCAATGTTGTTAAATAATTCATTACATTTTGAAAAATAAAGAGTTTTGTAGAACACAAAAAGTAAACATGTTTCTACGCTAATTAGGGCTAATATATAAATATAAAATATGACAAATCTACTTTAAAACTCATTTGCTGTAAACCTGGATTTTTGTTTGTGAGTATTTTTAAAAATGCATCACATAGCTCGTTTTTATTAGAACAATGAGCTTAAATAATAAAAAGAAATTGATGTGTTACACTCACATGAATTTCTCTAGCTGTTCTACAAACAAACTTCTTAAATTTTGTTCTACACAATGCTAATCGAGATAAACATTAGCAGAATGTACCTATTACCTTATACGTAGAAAGGAACTAAGGGATTGCTTTAGGCTAAAGTGATAATAAAGTTTTAAAAGCTGTCGTTATGCAAATCCCTTCTTTGTTTGGCCAAGAGCAGAACAAAAGAAAAACGGAACTTCCTGTCTGAGAAAAGTTTAAGTACTTCACAATTGAAACCAATTACATTGAATATCTTGGAAAGGGTCAACTCAACAAAAATGTATATGACATAAATCGTGTGTTTTAACAAGATCTACATTTTTTGTCGAGTGAGTTTTTGTCTATCTCTTATGGTTTAACAGTTATGCAAAATTAGCTAAAATTCATCCAGAATAAAGAGGTCTTAAGAGGCTATTCTCAGAAAATTGAACATATACATTTTATTTGGGATGTAAGTGTCTTTAATATACGGGATTTAAACAAAATCGTTAGAGATATTTTTGAGAAAATCAAAACTTTCGAAAATTGTCCATGTAAAGGGTAGTTTGTGGTGGGGGGAATTTGATGAAAATCTTCATGTCGTATCCTTGGTAGATACTAAATCTAAATACAAAGTTTGGTATTTAACGGACTTTTCGTTTTTGAGCTGTTGTCATAAGGCACACACGAACCTTTTTCTAATTTTTTTCGGACTCAGGAGACATCAAAACATATATTTCTAGTGAAATATCAGCATCGAATATTTGTGTGCAATACAATACCTTCTCTATCTACTATGCACATTGTACGTGCGGGCTAGAGAAAGTAATTATTATTTAAAGAACCATGTAAGTTAGAATTTTGATAGCAAAAATGTCACTTATTGTACATAATAAGTGGTGGTATTAATTTCAATAAGGTTTCTTATATGCTGTGGATTTTACAAATTTCACAGATGTTTTGCCTTGAGTTTTAAATTTTGCTTACCGCTACACTTGTCAAAGGAAAGACGAGGGAAGCACGTAAAGCGCAACAGGTTATGTACCTGCTGATAACATGTTGGGAAATGTACCTTGACCCTGAGGGAGTTAAGATGTGCACTGTAGCGTTAAGGAGGAAACAGCATAGTTCTTCCTCTGCGCATGCTCTGTGAAGCTACAACACTTGTGCTCATTCCTTATTATTATTATTATTATTACTATTATTATTATTATTTACTATTATTATTATTATTATTGCATATACAGTTTTATCCTAAGTAATATAAAGACAGCTCCAAATTTATCTAGAGAATAGTTGTATCTCGAGTTGTATTTAATAAGACTATTTCGTGAATAAAATAACAATGATTAGCCTATATGGACACCAAGAATATAAAATTCCATTGTTTTGACGTATATTTGCACCAAAAACACAGATCTCTTTGTATTGCTACATTCTATTATTTTGACTTAGTAAAGCATGATTGCAATTAATATGTCTAATGGAACTTCCGCCATTATGTACGGGAATATCACTGCAATTCAAAGAGAAAACAAATGCACGTGGGTGTGATAAAGAGAAACGATTGGTTGGAATTATACCCGCCAATGCACTGGATTGCCCACTTAGGATCACGTGTCATGAACGAAATAGTCGCCTGTAATAGCAAAAATCTGATATGTTCCATTCACATGACTTTCTCTACATCTCTGTAAAAATTATTGTTAATAAGCTTATTTTTCTATCTACATCGTGCTAATCGAGATATACATTAGCAGAAGTGGCCTTATTACTTAGTTCTTTGTAAGTAGAAGGGTAATAAGAGAATACACTAGAATAAACCGACAGTCAAATGTTTTAAAATGCGGTTGCTATGGGATTGAAATCCGTTTCATTGCTTGGCCAGGAGTTGACAAGTTCCTCTATGAGAAAAGTATAAGTATTTTAAAGCTGAAACCAATAACAAGGAATATTTAAAAAACGGTCAGCTCTCTCTCTCTCTCTCTCTCTCTCTCTCTCTATATATATATATATATATATATATATATATATATATATATATGACAATATTTTTGTGTTTTTAATATGATCTACATTTTTTTTTGTAGTAAGTTTTTATCTTTCTTACGGTTTAACTGTTATTCCAATTTTAGCAAAACTTATCCAGAATAAAGAGCTCTTCAAACGCTATTTCCAGAAAATTCAAAATATACATTTTATTTTGATGTGAATATCTTTAATATACGTTATTTTAATCAAAATCGTTAGAGCCAATTTTGAGAAAATCAAAATTTTCGAAAAATGTTCCATGTAAAGGGTAGTTTAGGGGGGTGACTTTTTTGAAAATCTTCGCGTCTCTCCTTGGAAGACACTGAATTTAAATATCATGTTTGGTATTTAACGGACTTTTCGTTTTTGAGCTATACTGCACACACACACTCTCTCTCTCTGGCAGACACACCTCCACATTTTTCTTGAAAAATGTTTGATTCAGGAGCTCTCAAAACATGCATTTCCGGTGCAATCTCGGTGTCACATTTTTGGGTGCAATATAATGCCCTCTCATTCAGAATGAAAGGGACTGTAGAGGCTATTCTCAAAGTTTAGATACACATTTCGTTTGACATAAAAATATCTCAAACATAAGGTATTTCAATCAAAATCGTTCAGCCGTTTTTGAGAAAATCAGAATTTTCTAAAAAGGTCAACGTAAAGTGTAGTTTTGAGGTGGGAAAATAACCCTGAAAGTCTTCGTGTCGCATCCTTGGGAGATGCTGAACTTGTGTACACATACATATAAACAGGGGATCGCTAACGTTTATTTCCAGTGAAATCCCGGTATTGAATTTTTGGGTGAAATGCAATACCTTGTGTACCTAAGTACTATATACGAAGTAGAGAAAGTAATATATCGTAACGATCATCATCTCTAGCCTCTAGTTCCGAGTCGCGGGTTGAAACCCATCGGAGGGTACTGGATTTTTCGGGCGTGAAAATGCTTATCAAGGCTTCCTTCGAAAGGGAAGTAAAGCTGGTGGTATTCCTGTGCCGTAGGTTTGTGGCACGTAAAGGCTGATGGAGGTCTGTGACCAAATTTCCGAGTTCTAACGCCCAATATAGAATAGAACGCTAACAGTCATAATAGTTAAAGAGCGTCCATATATAAAACTTAATTATATGAAGACTATAATAGTTAGAATTTTTAGACAGTTGAAGCTAAAAGTTGGTCTTTTTATCAGATGTCAAATGTAATGTTAAAAGTCGAAAATTCTGTCACAACACTTAAGTCATCATGTTGTCAGCACTGATGCTAAGCAAGGCAACAACTGAATATTGCAGACCGTTAAGTATGAACTGCGTGAAATAGGTAAAACAATCTATTTATAATTATGTCTATAAATTGAGAACTGTCTAAAAAATAGCAATGACTCATGTGTTAAAACTGTTTTATATTAATTCAAAATCTTCTCGGGCTTCTAGCCAGGTAATAACTTGGCTTGACACCAACGTTTCGAAGAAGTGCATCTTCCTCGTCTTCAGGGTGAACTGATGGTTTGAGCTTGCGGAGACTGGTATTTATAAGAGCTGGGATGAAGCTAACATCTGATTGGTTCGCGAGATTATTATTCTGTTTTATATTGTTCGTACTAATCACAATATAAAATACCATTTACCACTGTACCATAATTATTATGACTATTTCGTTCATGACATGTGATCGTAGGAAGTGGCCAATCCAGTACATTGGCGCGTAAAATTCCAACCAATCGGAAAGCATCTGCATTTTAATAGATTTGTATCGCACCCACGTGCATTTGTTCTCTCTCTGAACTAATGTTCATCTCATAATAGTAGTATCAGTGTGCAGTGATATTCCCGGAAGTTCCAAAACGTGTTGGGGAAAGGTGTATTGCTGAAATAGACGTATTAGTCGAAAACTCAAAGCTGCAGAATACTAAAAACAACAGAGAATGTGTGGAACCAGTTAAGCAACGAGGCAGGCCATGATTTATGATATGGACATCAAATATACGTCAAGACAAATGGAATATTATTCTTCGTGTCCATATCATTGTTATTTTATTCACGAAATAGTCTTATTAAATACAACTCGAGCTACAACTTTTCTCTAGATAAAAGTTGGAGCTCTCGTTATATTACTTACCGTACTGTATCACACAAGGAGCAGAATCAATAGTCTTCTGCCTCATTTACAATAAACAGAGCCAGGTACATTACACAGCTGGCGTTATTGTCGAAACCGTCATGTAGTTGCGTGTCTTGATGCCATTGGAAAAACCTTTGCCAAGGTTCCCGATCGTATATTGTTTCACTGAGGAAGCCATCTTGTTAATGCTGCGGTATCAAGGGGAGTTTCCCTTGCTGGGAAACCTGGCATGGGGTCCATTCAGCCTCATGAGGTCCTTGGAGACCAATTGACAGAGTGGCTGTGGGTTTGCAAATACCATCCAAGCGGCATGCTGAATTCATGCCAACCCAAATTTGAATTCTGCCGAAACATGTCCTACATGGACAGAGGCAGGGAATATAGCCGCCATTCGGACACGAAATGGAACGATTTCCAGTTTTTATGAAGGTGGAGACATGATTTCAGAGCAATAAAATAACATTTAAAACATGTGATGACTCTCTGCAGATTTGTAATACATTACTTTTAGTAAGATTATTCCTTTATTTCATGCTAATCGAGAAAAACATTAGCAGAAACGGTCTTATTACTTAGTTCCTTATAAGTAGAAAGGAAATAAGGGAATACACGACTAAACCGACAGTCAAATGTTTCTTTGCGTGGCCAGTTCACACATGAGAAAAGTTTTATGTATTTTAAAACTGAAACCAAAAACAAGGAATATCTCGAAAACAGGCAACCCCACAAAAAATGTAGACATAAATTGTATGTTTTAACGAGATCTACTTTTTTTGTGTAGTAAATTCTTGTCTATCTTTTATGGTTTACAACATGCTTTTTTCGGACTCAGGGGACCCCAAAACATATATTTCCGGTGAAATCCCTGTATCGAATTTTTGGGTGGAATACAATACTTCCTCGCCCACCTGGGTAGTGTGGTGGTAGCGTGTCTGCCTCACTTTCAAAAGGTCGTGAGTTCGAATCTCACTTAGGGTGAGTTACCCGGATAAGGTTTTTTCCGGGGTTTTCCTTTATCCTGAGAACACAAATGTCGAGTAACTTTAAACTCCATGGATCCCGAGATCATTTGAGCACCATTTCACCAATTTCATTCATCGTCCGATATGACCAATCAGATTAAGGGACATTAAACTACAAAAAAAAAAGTCAATACTATATACATAGTACGTGTAGAGAAAGTAAAAATATGATAGTTTATAGTCGCATACATTTCTCCACCCAGTATCGCTTATAACTTTCTCTGCCGTGTTCATATAAAGTAGGTATTGCATTCTACCGAGATTTCACCTGAAATACACGTTTGATAGCCCTTGAATCTCCCCAGATTTAGTACAAAGGTCCGCGCGTGTCTTTGTGTCTGTAAACAGCATCATTCAAAAATGAAAAATCGGATAAATACAGAAACCTGGTATTTGTGATTAGTGTCTTCTTAGAGATGCGACAAGAAGGTTTAAAAAATCTCCCAACCTAAAATACCGTTTAGTTGGAACATTTGTCGGAAATTTTGATTTTCTCAAAAATGGCTATTAAAATACAAAAATCTGTAAACTCCTGACCATACAAAGAAACGAATTTCAACCACATTGTAACCAGCTTTTAAAAGATTCGACTATCACTTTAGCCTGTGCATTCCCTTATTTCCCTTCTACTTACAAGGAAGCAAGTAATAAGAGAATTCCTGCTAATGTTTATCTCGATTACCATGATGTAGATAAAAGAATAATATTTTGTGACAAAAGCTTATAGAGAAAGGCATGTGAATTCAACACGTGTCTTTAATTGTGTTAGATACCAATCAATTATCAGGAGACCTGTTCATATTCACTGCTACAAGTGTGTAACAATTTCCTTACAAATTAATTCTTGTATTGCTAGCTTTATATATTATATTTATTATTATTTACGAGGTACGTCCAGAAAGTAAGTTCCGTTTCAATTTATCTCCGCTGCAGCGCTGCGATCGCAGTTCCGCACATGCGCGGTAGACGCTCTGTATCAAGGAGAAGAAACATGCGCCATTTTGAGATCACTGTCAGCCACATACGCTTTGTTGTGCTTGTTTACAATGTCGGTGTTGATTGAAAATCCCGCCGCTTGTGAAATCAGATCTGTGATTCGTTTTCTGAATGCTAGGAAAGTGAAACCAATTGAAATTTATCGGCAAATTTGCGAAGTTTACGGACAAAATACGATGAGTGGTTCAATGGTGAGAAGATGGGTCCGACAGTTCAATGAAGGACGTAGAGAAGTGCACGATGAAGAACGAAGTGGGCGTCCATCTTTGGTTACAGAAGAACTGGTTCACGCGATTGATGACAAGATCCAGGAAAACCGCAAGTTTACAATTAGTACTCTCGCTATGGAATTTCCCCAAAGCTCACGATCACTAATTCATGAAATTGTTACCGAAAAACTGAAATTTCGTAAACTTTGCTCACGTTGGATACCAACTTTTTGAAGACACAGGCGGCAAACTTCTATGAGGAAGGTATACAAAAACTTGTGCCACGCTAAGACAAATGCCTGCAAAATTTTGGCAGTTATGTGGAAAAGTAGTTTCATTTTGTGCAATAAATAATTATTCTGTATCTGTACACAATTTAATTTTATTGCCAAACGGACTTACTTTCTGGACGTACCTCGTATTATATTCTATTGACTTCTATTCTTCAAGATTGGTGTGATGCCAATAAATTAAGTGTAAACAGTAGTAAAACCACTTGTCTTCAATTTAAATTTAGCACTGGTGATAGTTCTACTGCAAAATTGTTAGGTGTATACATTGATTCTGATTTTGGTTGCTCTATTCATGTTAAATATGTTTTTAAAAAGATTACTACTTGGTCTTTTCACGTTACGAATCTTAAGCCCTAGTGTCACTGCGGGTGTCCTAATGACGTTTTATTAGGCTTACATTTATTCTCATGCCAATTATGGCATATTTTGGAGTAAACATCCTTTGGCACATAACAATTTTTATTTTGCAAAAGAAGGCTGTGAGAATAATTTGCGGAGTTCATTTTAAACTTCATTGTAAGCCACTTTTTATTGAATTAGGCGTTATGTCTTTTCCATCAATGTATGTGCTGAGTTGCCTCTTATATGTCAAAGAATATATAAATAGCTTTGTAATTTGTTCAAATATTTATAACTATTCAACATGAAATAGTTCAAAATATATATTAACAAATCTAAGTACACTAGAATAGTTACTTGGTATTTTCTTTGAAGTTGTTTAATGCTTTACCACCAAGAATAAAAGAACTCCCTTACCTGATCTTTAAGAGGACCATGCGCCATACATTGGTGGCTAATCCATTATGTAGTGCCAATGATTCTTTTAGTGTTAATTTCTAAGCTTTTATTGTATTTGACGTTGCTGCACTGTAACACGGTTTCCGGCAATAAAGATTATATATCTATCTATGGTACTGACCAAGTTAAGGAGCATGTTGTTTTACTAATATGTTGTTAATACTATAATTGTCATTATTTGTTACGATTACCAAACCTATAAAAATACGAACAATTCACATCAGAAACGTCAATATTAACTAAGATACACTATAACAGAGCAATTATTCTACCAATCATGCGTATTTCAAACGCAAAATGTTGCATACCGTCACTGCACCGAAAGAATTTTCGCACATTTGAAGTCGCATAGTGTACAGTAGATGATTCAGTCGAGCAGCGAGTACGTTGCTCTCTGCTTTACTCAAAGAGTGACTAGTTGATGGCAGCTGCTTTAGATAGTTTTGTGTGGATATCAGGAGATAAAAAGCCACGCGTGCAACGTCGGTTAGGTAGTAGTTTTATAAAACATATAAAATTCGTAAGTTAAGATCAGTATGTCATATAATTAAGGTTTTCATGCTCCAAGCCTTTCACTGTTCGACATGGTCACCGCTCCTTTTTTCTCCATTGTTATATTATTTAAATGAGTTGTATAATAAAGTGGGCTCGCTTACAGATTTACATATCACGTACTATCTTAAGTAAAAGGTAAGAAGGCCGTTACCCAACTTTACAGCTTTAACAACTCAGCATTAACTATCAGATTTAATTAATGCAGACTATCATCTCTATTTAGACCCCCGTTTCCGTTCTCGTCATTAAAATTGCTATTTTTAATGTGCTGGCGATATGGTAGAACATGCAGCATATGAAACAAAGAGCTTCGACTAAACTGCATTCTCGTGCACAACGAAAAGTCCTCGACACAGTGGTGGTAGAGGCATTAAAGTGTGCACGTCTACTAGCTGCCACTCGTGGTACTATTGTGCTGCTGAAAAGCGGCATCAAAGGCTGTGATAAGATTGCAGGTTTTCAGTAAAGCAAAAAGCAACATTGTCATGTTTTCTTCAAGTAAACACGCATGGATACCTATTTCTTAGAGTACCAAATGAATAATAAACATTAGCAAGATTCTTATTAAGTGAAACGAGAGTGCTAAAATATCTAACCGCATTTTCTACAACTGCACGAATGAGAGAAGACAGCAAAGAATATTTAACGCTGTGTTTTACTGCACATGTAATTAACGTCTATCGGTCATCTGATTTCTACGCATTCATTGGCTGAAATCATGCGCTCATTGATGCACTGCAAAACGTCGGCGACTTCCGAAAATAATCAGTGCGTTATCTCAGAGATTTCTATTAACAAAGATACAGCGCATGTTAACCTTTTCAGCAGCACGATAATAAAATGTGTCGCATGTCTACACCCTGTGCTATGTGTCAACGATGAGAGTGCCACCAAGTGAGGACGGCTACAGCAGTGCTTTCTAGCAGCAGGGTTGCCAGGTTTGGGAATTTTTTGCATTGTTGGCCAGCTTTTTTCTTCGAAAGTATCCATATAAAAGATTTGGAGACTGGCGATTAAATTTGGCTAGCAAAAGCATTAGTTGGAGATTATATAGCTGTTATCTTACTTTTCAAAGTACGAGTGGTTAAATACTCGTATATATAGGTATACTAACGAATTATCGATTTTAAAGTTCGCAAGTGAGTGTACAGTGTGTGAGTTTGGTGTTCTGTGGTAAAGTTAGAGAGCTGTTAAGCATTTCTTTACTTTAAAAATCAGATGCGTTACATTCACATGCCTTTCTCTACATCTCTGTAACAAATTATTGTAGAAATGATTCATACTATTTACTTTGTGCTAATCGAGATAAACATTAGCAGGAATAGTCTCATTACTGCTTCCTTGTAAGTAGAAGGAAAATAAGGGAATACACTAGGTTAAAACGATAGTCAAATCTTTTAAATCTTACTTCTTTTCTACTCATGAGGAACTTAGTAATACGACCATTTCTGCTAATTTTATCTTGATTAGAATGAATTAGAAAGAAGCATAAGCTTTGGTAAGAATAGAGGTAGAATCTTCTTTCTTTTTTTTTGCTGGCCATGCTAAGGAAACCAAATTCCAGGCTCTCATATAGCGATCAGAAGTTTTACTATCGTATTAGCTTAGTAGGTGAAACCGTTATTTCCGCGTATTTACCAGGAAGTATGCAATAAAAGTATTTCTGCAAATATTTATCTCGATATAGCATAAGCAGATAGAAATACGACAATTTGTTGCAGAATAGGTGGAGATTTTCCCATTTGAAGTTTGACTTTTTCTAGTAAGGTTTATCATGCAAATATATTGAATTTGATTCCTGCAAACCTTCAATAGCTGTTTCTTTATTTTTCATCCTCGTCTATTAAAGCCCTAATACCTCTTTCAGTGCATACTTTTTTGCTCATTCTGGATCCAGTTTTTCATGTTTTTTAGACTAGAGACGTAATGCTATCGAAGGCTGTAAGTTGATAGCATATAGCTGCCTGGACACTACTGACCCAGTCTTAAAATAAACAGAGCATTTCGTTGGACGGCCACTGAAGTGTTTTATTCAAGAATAATGCGCTTGATTATCGTCTTAGGTCGAATGTCTCCATGCATAAAGGTCTTGAATCTTTGGGCATTTAGTTATACCAACACTGAATAGTTTTATCAAGTTATTCTTTATGAAGAGGATATCATGTGGCCGGTTTTCTTTGTTTTACAGTACAGTAATTTGTAACCTTTAATGTTGGACAACCGTTAGGGCTTGAAGACGCTTTGATTATATCATTTTTACCTGCCTGCTCACAATGAATTTCTCTTTAAATTCACGTTTCTGTAGGATTGCACATATTCAAATGCTATCAAATTGTATCATTTTCTTGTGGCCTCGAGAGCTACAGAGCATATGTTTGGATAAAGTAAGTAAGAGTTTTTCTGAATTAAAAATTAAAATGTGATACATAGATGTTAAAAATCGACTTTTTTTCTTTCAAATATACTTAATAAAATAATAATAGGTAAGAAGATCTGCATTTCATCCAAAAGTAAACGGGTAGCCAATGGAGGGGGACAGCTAGCGCATTGTGACCTAACTATTGTGGCTAACACCCCTCAAAAGGAAGGGATAAAGAGAGGGAACCGCAGGAGGCTACAGGCCCCAGGAAGGCCACAGAGACGCGCGGAAATCGTTAACATTTTCCAAACCGAATGACCTGCTCCAGAGAGGACAGTCAAGCGCGCGTCTACCTGGCAGTCCCATAGTTATTCCCATCCACTACATGAATCTTAAAAGCTATCGTATTTTGGCCGTTTGGATCGACAATCCGATGCTTTCTTTTCTTTTTACTTTCTCTATACGTACTACGTACATAGTGTATAGAGAAGGTATTGCGCTCCACCCAAAAATTCGATACCGAGATTTCACCGGAAAAATATGTTTTAGGGTCCCCTGTATCCAAAGAAAGTATTTTCAGAAAAAGGTCCGTGTGTCTGTGAACACGATAACTCAAAAACGAAAAGTCGGTAAAATACCAAACTTGGTATTTAAGTTTAGTATCTTCCAGGGATGCGACACGAAGATTTTGAGAAAAATCCCCCCACCCCATTTTAGTTTTCACATTATGTATTTTTGTAATGAATGAAAAGCCCTTCCGATTAAATAGCAATGTACTTTTCTACTTTCTTTACTGCGTACACAGAAGGCAGAGAAGGTATTGCGTTCGACCCAAAAAATAGATACCGAGATTTCACCGGAAATACATGTTTCTAGATCCCCTGAAAAAATAACAATAAAAATGTTTTTAGAAAAAGATCTGTGTTTGTGAACAGCATAAATCCAACTCGAAAAGACGGTTAAATACCAAATTTGATATTTTAAGTCCAGTAGCTTCCAAAGTTGCGTAAGGAAAAATTTGCAACAAAATCCGTTCACTCCAAACTACCTTTTATTTGGAGCATTTAACACTTTTCCATACTGTAAATGTAATTTTGGAAATAATACTGCAATTTAAATAACCATCCAAGCAAGAATTTTAACACATGACAATATTACTTGTCCTGTGTACATTACTGGTATAAAATTTAATAAGATAATCTTGTATACTGTGCATTACCTTAAAACATTATGTCCTCTTCATTGCGAAGACATGTTGCACAATCCTGTATAACTTGTTAAGTGATAGATGAAAGCGTGTGTAAATATTTGAGATAAATTATATCAACTAAAGTGAAGTAAATATAAACATTAGTAACTATATAGTTTTACCCACTAAAAATTATAGAGGACATAGAAAGCCATGTGAAGAAACGGCTTTTTTTACGTCAAGAATGCGAGTAAATGATGTACAAAGTAAATTTTATTTCTCATTGGAATGAAATTTCTGATCATTAAAAAGTCATTGTTGTGTAAAATGTTCGTAATATAAAATTCTATATATACTCAATGTAAACACAAGAAAAACTTAAAAACAAAGAACAAGAAAATGAGGTAAAATCGAAGAAAGTTCCCTAAGAATAGAAAATAGCATAAAATGATAAAAATGATGCAATGTGTATAAATATTCATATATGAACCAGTGACAAAGATTTATGTACAAGTTAGCAATGCATTTCAGCAAAAATTAAAACATATTAATCGGATTATTATTATTATTCACATTATTATTATTATTATTATTATTATTATTATTATTATTATTATTCACATTATTACTATTCACATTATTATTATTCACATTATTATTATTATTATTATTCACATTATTATTAGTATTCACATTATTATTATTATTATTATTATTATTATTATTATTCACATTATTATTCACATTATTATTATTATTATTATTATTCATATTATTATTATTATTATTATTCATATTATTATTATTATTCACATTATTATTATTATTCACATTATTATTATTCGCATTATCATTATTATTCACATTATCATTATTATTCACATTATCATTATTATTCACATTATTATTATTATTCACATTATTATTATTATTCACATTATTATTATTATTATTCACATTATTATTATTATTATTCACATTATCATTATTATTCACATTATTATTATTATTATTCACATTATTATTATTATTATTATTATTCACATTATTATTATTATTATTATTCACATTATTATTATTATTCACATTATTATTATTATTCACATTATTCACATTATTATTATTATTATTATTCACATTATTATTATTATTATTATTCACATTATTATTATTATTATTCACATTATTATTATTATTCACATTATTATTATTATTATTCACATTATCATTATTATTCACATTATCATTATTATTCACATTATCATTATTATTCACATTATTATTATTATTCACATTATCATTATTATTCACATTATTATTCACATTATCATTATTATTCACATTATCATTATTATTCACATTATCATTATTATTCACATTATCATTATTATTCACATTATCATTATTATTCACATTATCATTATTATTCACATTATTATTATTATTATTATTATTCACATTATTATTATTATTATTATTCACATTATCATTATTATTCACATTATCATTATTATTCACATTATCATTATTATTCACATTATTATTATTATTATTATTATTATTCACATTATTATTATTCACATTATCATTATTATTCACATTATCATTATTATTATTCACATTATTATTCACATTATTATTATTCACATTATTATTATTCACATTATTATTATTATTATTATTATTATTCACATTATTATTACTCACATTATTATTATTATTCAGATTATCATTATTATTCAGATTATCATTATTATTCACATTATTATTATTATTATTATTATTCACATTATTATTATTATTATTCACAATATTATTATTATTCACATTATTATTATTATTCACATTATCATTATTCTTCACATTATCATTATTATTCACATTATTATTATTATTATTATTCACATTATTATTATTATTATTATTATTATTCACATTATCATTATTATTCACATTATCATTATTATTCACATTATCATTATTATTCACATTATTATTATTATTATTATTATTATTCACATTATTATTATTCACATTATCATTATTATTCACATTATCATTATTATTATTCACATTATTATTCACATTATTATTATTCACATTATTATTATTCACATTATTATTATTCACATTATTATTATTATTATTATTATTCACATTATTATTACTCACATTATTATTATTATTCAGATTATCATTATTATTCAGATTATCATTATTATTCACATTATTATTATTATTATTATTATTATTCACATTATTATTATTATTATTCACAATATTATTATTATTCACATTATTATTATTATTCACATTATCATTATTATTCACATTATCATTATTATTCACATTATCATTATTATTCACATTATCATTATTATTCACATTATCATTATTATTCACATTATTATTATTATTCACATTATCATTATTCACATTATCATTATTCACATTATCATTATTATTCACATTATCATTATTATTATTATTATTATTATTATTATTCACATTATTATTATTATTATTATTATTATTATTCACATTATCATTATTATTCACATTATCATTATTATTCACATTATCATTATTATTCACATTATCATTATTATTCACATTATTATTATTATTATTATTATTATTATTATTATTATTCACATTATCATTATTATTCACATTATTATTATTATTATTATTCACATTATCATTATTATTCACATTATCATTATTATTCACATTATCATTATTATTCACATTATCATTATTATTCACATTATTATTATTATTATTATTATTCACATTATCATTATTATTCACATTATCATTATTATTCACATTATTATTATTATTATTATTCACATTATCATTATTATTCACATTATTATTATTCACATTATTATTATTCACATTATTATTATTATTCACATTATTATTATTCACATTATTATTATTATTCACATTATTATTATTATTATTATTATTATTCACATTATTATTACTCACATTATTATTATTCAGATTATCATTATTATTCACATTATTATTATTCAGATTATCATTATTATTCAGATTATCATTATTATTCACATTATTATTATTATTCACATTATTATTATTATTATTATTATTATTATTATTATTCACATTATTATTATTATTCACATTATTATTATTATTCACATTATTATTATTATTATTATTATTATTCACATTATTATTATTCACATTATCATTATTATTCACATTATCATTATTATTCACATTATCATTATTATTCACATTATCATTATTATTCACATTATCATTATTATTCACATTATCATTATTATTCACATTATCATTATTATTCACATTATTATTATTATTATTCACATTATTATTATTATTATTCACATTATCATTATTATTCACATTATCATTATTATTATTCACATTATTATTATTCACATTATCATTATTATTATTATTATTATTATTATTATTATTCACATTATCATTATTACTCACATTATCATTATTATTCACATTATCATTATTACTCACATTATCATTATTATTCACATTATCATTATTCACATTATCAGTATTATTCACATTATCATTATTATTCACATTATCATTATTATTATTCACAATATCATTATTATTATTATTATTATTCACATTATCATTATTATTATTATTCTTATTCACATTATTATTATTATTCACATTATCATTATCATTATTATTATTATTATTATTATTATTATTCACATTATCATTATTATTATTATTATTATTATTATTCTTATTCACATTATTATTATCATTATTATTCACATTATTATTATTATTATTCACATTATTATTATTATTCACATTATTATTATTATTATTATTCACATTATTATTATTATTATTATTCACATTATTATTATTATTATTATTCACATTATTATTATTATTATTCACATTATTATTATTATTATTCACATTATTATTATTCACATTATTATTATTCACATTATTATTATTCACATTATTATTATTCACATTATTATTATTCACACCATTATTATTATTATTATTATTATTCACATTATTATTATTCACACCATTATTATTATTATTATTATTCACATTATTATTAATAGTATTACTACTATGCAGAAGCATACACTGCCGTGCAGTGCTCGTGAAGTTAGAATCGGTGTCGGGTTTAAAGAGATGCAGAGGAATATCTGGCCATGATTTTCTGCACTGCGGTTTGAAACAGCCTGTAACAATTAGTGCGAGCTGGTCACAGATGGCAGACATTTCTCCTGCGAGGTTCAACCTTGTTGATGCGGTCTGTGAACTCCCTTTCCATCTTTGCATTAAACCGTCTGGAGTCTGTTGTTAGCTTAATGAAATGGTTCACAAGACCACTATCGTAATTAGAGCTGCCACTTCTTGGGCACATAGGCACGTGACAACACAACACTATCTGCAATTGAGTTATAATGTTCCTCACAGTTTACTTTAGTAAATAGAATATTGTATTGCAACCAAAAATTGGATGGATACCGAGATTTTACCGAGAATGTGTTTTGAGACTCCCCGGATAAATAAAAGCGTTTTTCGGAAGGGTTTAATTAATATGTGTGTGTGTGTCTATGGACAGTACTAACTCGAAATGGAAAACGGCATTTAAGTTCAGAAAATTGACGATTTTCAAGAAACTCCCCAAACGAATCTTTAGGTGGAAAAATTCACAGGATATATTTTAATCAAAATGATTGAAACATTTTGGAGAAAGTTAAAAATAACAAACAATTTCCCATATAAATGGTAATTTGGGGTGAGGGGATTATCTCGGGCGTAACCTAAGTACTTGGCCTACAGGAGGATAGAATTAGATAGTACACAAACACAGAAACACAACGCTAAACATTATTACCCATAGCAGGATTCGAACCCGCGACCCTTTCGTGGCAGAATGTCAACAGCAAACGCGTCAACGTCCACGGCTCGCCAGCTTTGAAAACTTTCGTTGGTGTCTTTGGAAGACGCAACTTAAAAGCCAACTTTCGTATTGGTCAACCTCTTCGTGCGCGCACACACACACATATCTAAATCTACAATAGGACCCTTCTCCAAAAATCTTATGTGCTCCATTCACATTACTTTCTCTACGCCTCTGTAACAAATTATTGTTAATAAGCTTATGCTTCCATCTCCTTCATACTAATTGAGATAACCATTACAAGAAACGGTCTTATTACTTGCTTCCTTTTAAGTAGGAGAAAAATAAGGGAAAACACGAAGCTAAACCGAAAGTCAAATGTTTTAAAATGTGGTTGCTATGGCATTGAAATTCGATTCTTTGCGTGGCGAGTAGTTGACAGGTTCCCGTATGAGAAAAGGTTTCAAGTATTTTAAGATGAAGCTAATAACAAGGAATATCTCGAAAACGGTCAACTCCATGAAAAAAATCTGATGTGTACCATTCACATGACTTTCTCCATATCCCTGCAGCAAATAATTCTTAAAAAGCTTATACTTCTATTTACTTTATGCTAATCAGAAAAAATTAGCAGAAATAGTCTTATTACTCGCTTCCTTGTAAGTAGAAGCGAAATAAGGGACAACCGTAAGTTAAAGTGATAGTCAAAAGCTGGGTGCTATGTCAATGAAGTTCCTTTGTTTGTATGGATAGGAGTTGACAAGTTCCTGTATGAGAAAATTATACGTTTTTCATAGCAGAAACCAAAAATAAGGAATGTTACAAAAACGACGAACTCCACGAAAAAAATGTATATAACATAAATTGTGTGTCTTAAAGTGCTCTACATTTTTTGTGTAGTAAGTTTTTGTCCATCTCTTACGGTTTAGCAGTCATTCAAAATGTAGTAAAATTCATCCAGAATAAACTATTCTTCAGAGGCTATTCCCAGAAAATTCAAGATATACATTTCATTTGTCAGGTAAATATGTTTAATATCCGAAATTTTAATCAAAATCGTTAGAGCCATTTTTGAGAAAATCAAAATTTTCGAAAAAAGTTCCATGTAAAGGGTAGTTGGGGGTGGGGGGATTTTTCTCAAAAGCTTCGTGTCGCATCCCTGGAAGATACTAAACTTAAATACCAAGTTTGGTATTTTACCTACTTTTCGTTTTTGAGTTATCGTGTTCACAGCTACACGGACACACACACACACACACACACACACACACACACACACACACAGACGGACCTTTTTGTGAAAATGCTTTTTTTGGATATTGGGGACCCTAAAACATATATTTCCGGTGAAATCTCGGTATCGAATTTTTGGTGGAGTGCAATACTTTCTCTATACACTATGTACATAGTGCGTATGGAGAAAGTAAAAATGCATATAACATAAATTGTATGTTTTAACGCGATTTACATATTTTGTGTAGTAAGTTTTTGTCTATCTCTTGCGGTTTACCAGTTATGCAAAATTCAGAAAAAATCGTCCTGAATAAAAAGGTCTTTAGAGGCTATTCCCAGAAAATTCAAGATATACATTTTATCTGTCGTGTAAAATATCTTCAACATTGTTAGAACCACTTTGAGAAAATTAAAATTTTCGAACATTTTTCCATGTGAAGGGTAGTTGACGGTGGGGGGGATTTTTCTGAAAATCTTCGTGTCCCATCCTTGGAAGATACTGAACTTAAATATCGAGTTAGATATTTAGCGGACTTTGCGTTTTTGAGCTATGCTGCCCAAGACACTCACGAACCTTTTTCTAAAAATGCTGTTTTTGGATTCAGGGGGTCCCAAAATATATATTTCTGGTGAAATCTTGGTATCGAATTTTTGGGTGCAATACAATATCTTCTCTGTACACTATGAACTTAGTGCGTGTAGAGAAAGTAAAAATTGGTTGTGATATATTCACACAACTTTCTCTACTTGTGCCGCAACAAGCTATTCTTATAAAAGCTTTTACTTCTATATAGTCCACATTTAGCAAGATAAATATTAGCAGAAGTAATATTATTTCCTTGTACAAGAGAAATAAAGAAATACAATAGGATAATGTGACAGTCCAATCGTTATGTGATGGTTTTGAGGGTCTCTCTCGCCCCATAAGTTCTGCAACTCTCTTAACGCACGAAAGGATCGTATTTGCACATGCCAGTTGGTATGACCTTTCAAAGCAAACAAGTTTCAATGTTAGGAGTATATTTATAAATTGATTTGGAAGCGAAACTTTGTTTACCCTTGTGAAGAAAGTGTTTCCTCAACGAGATTGTAGCTATTTTCCTTGTGACTAATGGGACTTTTACCAGTCTCGCTAAAATGATACAGCTCACTCGCTATCGAAATCTCCACTATTTGGAGTGCTATCGTAAGTAATCGGCTTATATCTCAATAAGTGAAACTAAATACGTTCTTGTTATCATTAAAAACGGAATCTTGACCTAGTCACTTGTTTTGACCTTGCTAGGTTGCATGTATTTTGAGGAAAGCAAACTACATTTTTCAGTTACGGCGACCGAAAGGCGAGTTCTAAAAATATACAGTTAATAACATGTTCTCTTAATTACTTCTCTACAATGTACACTAGGTAGAATACCGAGGTTTCACCGAAAATGCATGTTTTGAGAATCCCTGAATAAAACCATTTAGAAGGAAAAAAAGTTTGTGTTTGTGTGTGTGTGTTTGTGAATGGCATCTCAAAAACGAAAACTCCGTTAAATACGAGCATCATATTGGCATTTAAGTTTAGTATCTTCTAAACATCCCACAGGAACATCAAATACCCCACCTCAAACTACCCTTTACGTGGAAAATTTTTCGGAATTTCGATTCTTAAAAGTAACTCTTAACAATTTTCATTAAAATGCTATATATATTAAAGATATATGAATCACAAGTAATATGCACATCTTGAATTTTCTAGGAATAGCCTCTCTTATGTCCTCTCCACACTGGATGACTTTTACGTAGCTGGTAAACCGTAAGAGATAGACATACACTTAACAATAACTCCATGGCACGACGGCTCACGGGGAACCTTGGCCTACCGCCCGGCCGCTGCGTCCCCCATCTCGGTCCACTACAGACGTCATGGATGGGGTGCAGTATTGGAGGGTGAGACGTGGTCAGCGCCCCGAGCCCCTCCCGGCCGGTTAATGCGGTCCTCACGACCTGGAGCCGCTACTTCTCCATCAAGTAGCTCCTCAATTGGCCCCCCAGGGACCTCACGAGGCTGAGTGCACCCCGGTCCAGGTCTCCCAGCGGGGGAAAAATCCCCACGCCGGTACTGGGAATCGAACCCAGGTCTCCCGCTTGGTAGGCAGCTGCGCTACCACCGCGCTAAGGAGACGACCTAGACATACACTTACTACACAAAAATGTAATTGGACGTGAAAGAGCGCTTAATTTTGCTCAGACAGACAGACAGATCGATAGATGGATGGGTGTGTGGGTGGGTGGGTGGGTGGATGGATGGATGGATTTATTGTCTTTTGCCACACACTGTACAGATAGACTCGTCATAAAATGTACATTAATTAAACAATTCACTTAAACAATAAAAAGTGATCTTTTAAATTTACACATATCATCTATTTTAATAATTTCATATGGGAGAGTATTGACAATTTTACTTATGAGGCACTTTGGTGATTTTGAGTGTTTAGTTGTTTTATATTTTTCTATATGGATGTCATTCATACTTCTAGTAAAATGATTATGAACGTCACAGTTGAGTGTGAATAAGTATGAGTGGTTTTTATAAAATAGTGCAGCGTTATATATTAATAAATCAGTCAAAGTAAAAATATGAAATTGTTTAAAAACATGTCTTAATGAATCTCTTGGCTTCACATTAAAAATTATTCTTAGCACTCTCTTCTGAATTAAAAATACCCAATATATAGGGTGGGTGGTAAATAAGTGCAAATAATTTGATATTTAGTAGAGAACGATACCTATAACACATAAGCATATCTCATCCGCTTATTAATTGTATTGTCGTAAATTAAGCACAATGTTCACGATGTAACGTGTTTAGAATGGCCCTGAGCTATGTCTTTGTTGTTGTGTTTACAAACATCACACCACCTATAGTCGGGCAGAGTATAATACCCATCCTAAAAACATCGTAGAATTTTCATAATGAAAATACCTTCAGAAAACAGCGAGAAAAAAAAAACTGCGAATACTCGATCAGTGTCATATATTTGCACTTATTCGCATCCCACCCTGTCTGTATGTTATGTATGTTTATGTATGTACCATGGCTGTCGCAGAAGTACCCGACCTGACGTATAGATAGCGGTTGTTGTTTCAAACAACAACAATGGTAAAAAGTACTAACCTTAGAAAGCTAAAGTTTGAAGTTTAACGATTTTACATTGTTTAGCATTTATTTAGCAGCCATCATTAGCGAATGCTGTCGGCGAATTTGTAAACATGGATAAAACCGGTTAGTACTTTCAATTGAAAGGTATTAGTCCAACTAATATTAAAACTGAGCTAGATTCTACTTTGAGGGAATATGTTCCTAAATATTGGGTGGCAGAGTTTAAGCCCGGTCGTACGAGCTGCCAAGACGAACATCGCAGTGGTCGAACAAATGAGGCTACCAGTCCAGAAACTATAGAGAAAATCCACAAAATGGTATTGGATGGCTGTCGACTGAAAGTGCGCGAGCTAGCAGACATAGTAGGTATTTCAAAAAGTTTTGTATCTCGCATACTGATTGAGAAAGTTGTGTGCAAGATGGGTGCCACGTTTGCTCAATGGAACAAAAACAGCGTAGTGAGGGTGTTTCAGTCGAGTGTTTGACAATGTTTCGCTGCAATAAAGCTGAGTTTTGCGTCGATTCATAACAATGGATGAAATCTGGGTCCATCACTTCATACCTGAGACGAAGGAACAAACAAAACAGTGGATTGGAAGGAGAGAATCGGCTCCAAAGAAGGCGAAGGCAGTTCCATCTGCAGGCAAGGTCATTGCGTCAGTATTCTGGGACGCACGCGGGATAATTTTCGTTAACTATCTCATATAAAGGAAATATAATCAATGGCGAATACTATATGAACTTGTTACAGCGTTTGAGTGATGAAATCGAGCAAAAACGAAAAAGAAATTCCTCTTTCATCAAGGCAATGCAGCAGTTCACACGTCCATTATCGCCATGTCCAAAACCAATGATTTAAAGTTCGAATTGCTTCCTCATTCGCCACCACATTTAGCCCTCTCTGATTATTTCCTGTTTCCAAACTGGAAGAAATGGCTTGGTGGTAGATGATTTGCCAACAATGAAGAGGTGGAATCTGCAGTTTATGGCTATTTTGCAGACCTCGATAGTTCTCGCTATAAACAGGGTATCGAAGCTATTGGACATTGCTAGGAGAAGTGTGTCGAGCTGAAAGGAGACTGTAGAGGCATAAAGATGTTTTTACCCAAAAGTTTTGTGTTTTCTTTGATAGGTCGGGTACTTCTGGGACAGCCCTCGTATGTGGAGTTAAATATTTCCGAGATGTCTCTTGTTCTTGGTTTAAATGTTCCAATACTTAAACTTTTCTCAAATGGGAAATCATTATTCACATTCTTCATCCTGGCCATGCAAAGAATTTCGAAAATTCCGTTTTAGTTATTAAAAGGGACCGGCTTTTAAAAAATCTTATGTGTTCCATTCACATGACCTTCTCTACATCTCTGCAACAAATTATTGTTAAAAAGCTTATGCTTCTATTTACTTTATGCTAATCGAGAAAAAAAAAACTAGCAGAAATAGTCTTATTTCTTGCTTCCTGGAAAGTTGAAGCGAAATAAGGGAGTACCATAGGTTAAAGTGATAGTCAATAGCTAGTTGCTATGTGACTGAAGTTCCTTTGTATGGACAGCAGTTGACAAATTCCTATATGAGAAAAGTATAAATTTTTATTAGCTGAAATCAAAAGCAAGGAATATTTCAAAAACAATCAAATACACGAAAAAAATGTATATAACATAAATTGTGTTTTAAAGTGCTCTACATTTCTGGTGTGGTAAGGTTTTGTCCATCTCTTACGGTTTAGCAATTATGTAAAGTTCCGTAAAATTGACACAGAATAAAATAGTCTTCAGAGGCTATTCCCAGAAAATTCAAAATATACTCTATTTCTCAGGTAAATATCTTTAATATACGGTATTTTAATCAAAATCGTTAGAGCCATTTTTTAAAAAATCAAAATTTTCAAAAAAAGTTCCATGTAAAGGGTAGTTTGGGGTGGGTTTTTTTTCTCAAAATCTTCGTGTCGCATCCCTGGAAGATACTAAACTTAAATACCAAGTTTGGTATTTTGCCGACTTTTCGTTTTTGAGTTATCGTGTTCAAAGACACACGGACACACACGGACCTTTTTCTGAAAATGTTTTTTTTATTTTAGATACAGGGGACCCTAAAACATATATTTCCGGTGAAATCTCGATATCGAATTTTTTGGTGGAGTGTAATTCTTTCTCTATACACTATGATGTACATAATGCGTGTAGAGAAAGTAAAAAGGGAGTACCATAGGTTAAAGTGATAGTCAAAAGATGGTTGTTAGGTGACTGAAGTTCCTTTGTATGGACACTAGTTGACAAATTCCTGTATGAGAAAAGTATACGATTTTCAAGGCTGAAACCAAAGGACAACGAATATCTAAAAAACGATTAACTCCACGAAAAAAAATTATGTAACATAAATTGTGTGTTTTAATGTGCTCTACAATTTTTGTGTGGTAAGTTTTTGTCTATCTCTTACGGTTTAGCAGTTATGCAAAATTCCGTAAAATTCATCCAGAATAAAGTAGTCTTGAGAGGCTATTCCCAGAAAAGTCAAGATATACATTTTATTTGTCAGGCAAAATATCTTTAATATACGATATTTTAATCAAAATCGTTAGAGCCATTTTCAAGAAAATAAAAATTTTCGAGAAAAGTTCCATGTAAAGGGTAATTAGGGGTGGGGGAATTTTCTTGAAAATCTTTGTTTCGTATCCTTGGAAGATGCCAAACTTAAATACCAAGTCTGGTTTTTAACAGTCTTTTCGTTTTTGAGCTCCACACACACAGACATTTTTCTGAAAATGCTTTTTTTGGTTTCAGGGGTCTCAAAACATATTTCCGGTGAAATCTCGGTATCGAATTTTTGGGTGCAATACAGTACCTTCTCTATACACTAAAATATACCCGTCCCAAATACAAATTGAGGTATGATTTTTAAAGTTTTTACCACGAAATTTAGTCATAATTTAAGTGAGTAAAGAAATTTAATTAAGTGTAGGGAAGCAGGAACTGTTATCTTAACTTTAAGTCTTGGTTACAATTAATACTACAGCAATAAGTTTTATTTTTATGTATTGGCGGGATTGTAGTCAATTTCACAGTAATGACTTAAAACTGCACTTAGGCATCATCTATATGAGCCTGTTAGAAGTATTTAACTTGTCTAATTACGGGCATCAGATTCGCAATTATAATGCAACTAGATGTATCAAAATGTTCCCAAGCTACCATAGGTTGAAAAACTAGATATTGTTTTAAACTAATTAATCCCACAAGCTAAGTAGTAATAGCGAACTAAACATTAGTTCTCCTACTCCGAAACAATCAGACGTAAATTATTCAGGAGGAAAGAAAGAAAGAAAGAAAGAAAGAAAATCTCTGATGTATTACTCTAGCATGACTTTCTCTTTCTGTTCTGCAAACTATTCTTACAAAAGAGCATTTTTTTTATCCTCACCATGCTAATCGAGATAAACAGTAGTATAAATAATCATATTTCTTGCAAGTGGAAGGGAATACACTAGGCTAAAGAGATAGTCAAATCGTTTAAAAGCTGGTTGCTATGCGTTAGATAGGTATTCGCTCTTTACATGGATTGACAAATACCTGATTCAGAAAAGCTTAAGTATTTTAAAATTGAAGCCAATGACCAGAAATATCTCCGAAATTATTACCTCCACAAAAAAAAAAAAATTGACATAAATTGTGTGTTTTAACGAGATCTACATTTTTTTTTTTTTTTTTTGAGTAAGTTTTTGTCTATCTCTTACGGTTTACAAAAAACATTCAGAATGAATAGGACTTCAGAGGAAATTCAAGATATACATTTTATTTTTCAGGTAAATATCTTTAATATACGGTACCTAAATCAAAATCATTATAGCCATTTTTTAGAAAATCAAAATTTTTGAATTGTCCCCTCATTTACAAGGTGGTATGAGATGGAATTTTCCTGAACATTTTTCTGTCGTTTCTTTGTAAGGTGTAATTAAATATAAAGTTTAGCATTTAACCGACTTTTCGTTTTTGAGTTATCATAGTCGCCCTCTGTGGTGTAGTGCTTACCATGCTAGCCTCAAATATCCAAGGTCGTGGTTTCAAACTCGGCAGAGGACGATGGATTTTTTCGGGCGTGGAAGGGAAGTAAAGCCGTTGGTCCCGTATCGTACATTTACGGCTCCTGATAAATAGACCTCTGAGCAAAATTAAGCTGTCTTTCATAGAATATAGAATGGGACGCTGAGAACCACAGTAGTTAAAGCGCGCAGTAAAATCTCTGTATCGGATTTTTTTTCGTTGGAATACAATGCTTTCTCTACTGATTTTCTATGAACGAAGTGGGTTAAGCAGAAATGCTTTTTTATTTAGGGGACACAAAAAAAATGTATTTGCGGTGAAATCTCGGTATCGAATTTTGGGTGGAATGCAATGCCTTCTCTATCGACGTGCTGTGTTCAAGAACAGGGAAATACACATACACGCGCGCGTAGAATTGGGAATTCCAACTAGGTGTCGGAATGGCATGCAGACTGCTAATACTTCCTTACCAAGGGGTTTTGCAACTTTAGAATTAACGTTCATGCTTATCTTGCCACGCTATTCACAGTCGAAATAGAGTACATGTTTATTTTCCTGTGTAGGATTTCTGAAAGTAGCTCCAGACTCGGTCCATTAAGATTCGCACATTGGCCTACTTGATATCTTATCAACCTCACAATGCCTTATTATCTAGGCAAAGTAAACTGCTGATAAAACAGGAAAACATCAAATTCACATTAAAATATTCTTAGGAGATGACTTAAAGTTATCAAACCGAGCTCAGGTGGTTTCGTTGTAGCCCAAATTCGGGGGAGGTCGCGGGTACGATCCCTGTGTCCGGCTATCTGACCCATAGAATTTTCGGTGGGGGGTTCGAGTCGCCAGGTGAACGCTGGGCTTCCTTCATCCCCCGAATGTCCTCTCCCAACGTGTTGTTTCGATTGTCATTTCATTTCTCCCTCATTCCGTTGATTTTATCGGGTTTTAAAAGCCGGTATTGGTTCTCGGTGCGGCGTGGCAGGGAAAAAGAATGCTCAGTGCCCCTCTGGATGAGGGCGTTGTACCGAATATGGATGGGGTCCCCGGTCTGCCTGTAGGATTGTCGAGTGCTTCAATCTGGAAACTGTAGTTGTGTCGTCGCTCCTGGTTCCGGCCGCCCTGTGTATCTTCTCACCTCATCCCTCCCGGGGACGCCCCTTCGAGAGGCATTGGTACAATAACCACTAAGCTTCGATGCCAAGTCCACTCCCAATGCTAAGGTTTATCGAACTTCAAAAAATTCTGTAGCTAGAAAAACAGAGCAAGAATATCTAAAAGAAAACACAGCAATAATTATTATTATTATTATTATTATTATTATTATTATTAAGAGTTAGTACCATTTTCACTAAGAGTGTGACAAACCGTATTTTTTTTCAACCAACCGTTAAATATTAATTATTTTCCTTCCATTAAAAACCGCATATAAACGTCAGTAACTGCCATTCTGTCTAGAGGGTTTTCGCTTAACTTTCCTACAAATACGGCAAATTTACAGAAAAATAAACTTATGAAGCTTAACAGTTTGGTTGGAATTGGAATTAAGAGGTAGAAAAACCAGATGTTTTACCTACTACAACATATCTACGGCAGTAGCGTAACCAGAAAAAATCTGATGTGTTCCATTCACAGACTTTCTCTAGCTGTTCCGCAAACAAACTCGTTATTAAAAAGATTAATCTTTTATCTTCTATATCAAGATAAAGATAAGCAGAATTAGTCTTATTACTTGCCTCCTTGTAAGTAGAAGGGAAATAAGAAAATGCACATGCTAAAGTTATAGTCAAGTCCATTAAAAGCGGTCGCTATGTGAAACAATTGAAATTCCATATTTTGCTTGTCAGAAGAAACTTAACGAAAAACGAGAAGAAAGATGTCTTCCCGATCGAGAAAAGTTTAAAACTGAAACCAATAATCCGGAATATCTTGAAAACGGTTAAGTCTACCAAAAAGAAGAAGTACATATATAACATTAACTGTGTTTTAATGATAATCTGCATTTCAATATTGTATGGTTTTGTCTATCTCTTATGGTTTGCCAGGTATTCGCAAATCATCCAGAATGAAAGTCTTCAGAGGCTATTCCCAGAAAGATATACTTTTCATTTGTTATAAAAATATCTTAAACATAAGGTATTTTAATCAAAGTAGTTAGATCCATTTTTGAGAAAATCGAAATTTTCGAACATTGTTTCGTATAAAGGGTAGTTGAGGGTGGGGAGATTTTCTTGAAAATTCTCGTGTCGCATCCTTGGGAGATGCCAATTTAACGGATTTTTCGTTTTTGAGCTACACACACATAGGGATATATTTCTAAAAATGCCTTTTTTGGATTCAAGGGGTCTCAAAACATGTATATCCAGTGAAATCTCGGTATCGATTTTTGGGTGTACCTTTTCTGTACACTAAGCACATAGTATGTGTAGAGAAAGTAATATTAAGGGGTGGATCTATTTTTAAACAATTTATATAAAATCAAATGTAAAAATGAATTAATCCTAAGTTTAAATATTTTTAACAACTCGATTTATATTTAGATTAGATGCAGCAGTTGGAATTAAAATGGATTTTGTGGAACTTCTTGCTTTTCTTTTAGCAATGGGGCGCGGGATTCCAACCCCAAACCCCCTGGCTACGCTACTGATCTATGACAAGTAGAATTATTGTATTGCACCTAAAAATTCCATATAGAAATTATTTTGAGTTCAGTGCTTGAACAACATAAATTGGAAAACAACAAAATGTGGAATAAATAACAAACTTGATATCAAATACAGCGTCTATGCATGGAAGAATGTTGTCAAAAATGACGCCTGCGCGTTTAATTAATCTCGTGTGATTAATACGATTGCGCGTCTAATAATAAGGGGTATCTAATTTTCTGCAACTAGCCTGTGAAGTCCTCTTCATTGCGTATGTATTTTGTATAATGGTAAATCATGATAGGCAAGGAATTATCACACAAATAATGTAGATCCCCTTGGAATGAGTCATTATGTAAATATAACTGTTTTATGCATTAACCATGTCTGAGATATTCGTTGTTACTGGCTTGAAATTTCCATTACTTACCTGGCTTAAGCTACAGTCAAATAGCTGTGTGCTATATTTCAAATTCCGTTTGACCAGAATAACGTTTTCTATTTGAGAGTATAAATATCTTAAAATTGAAACCGATAACAAGGAATACCTCGGAAATGGTTAATTCTTCAAAAAAAATTTTGTGGTATAAATTGTGTGTTTTAATGAGATCATTTTTAGTAAGATTTTGACTATTTCTTAAGGTTTACCAGTTATACAAAAGTCATCCAGATAGAAGGGGATTTCTGAGGCTATTCCCAGGAAATTCAAGATATACATTTTATTTGAGGTGTAAATAAATATTTTAATACATATACAATATTTTAATTAACATCTTTTTAAACATTTTTAACAATTTTCGAACATTTTTCCATGTAAAGCGTAGATTGGCGTATATTCTTCAAAATTTTTGTGTCGCATCCTTGGAAGATGCTGCACTTAAATATCAAGTTTGGTACTTAATCAACTTTTAGATTTTTGCTTTCTCTTTATAATACATTGCACTCCACTTAAAAATTCAATACCTAGATGTCACAGGAAATGCACGTTTTAGGGTCCTCTGTATCAATAAAAAGCATTTTTAGAAAAAATTTCCGTGTGTTTGTGAACACGATAGCTCAAAAACGAATAGTGGGTAAAATACCAAACTTGGTATTTAAGTTTAATCCCCTCCAAGGATGCGACATGAAGATTTTGAGGAAAATTCCCCACACCCTAAACCACCCTTTGCGTGGAAAAAAATTCGAAAATTCTTATTTTTTTCAAAAATGGCTAGCTATTTTGATTAAAATACCGTATATTAAAGATATTCATATGACATAAAATTTATATGTTGAATTTTCTGGAAATAGCCTCTGAATACCTCTTTATTCTAGATGAATTTTGCATAACTGGTAAACCGTGACAGATAGACAAAATCTTACTACACAAAAAATGTAGATTTTGTTAAAATACAGTTATCATTATTGAGGTACTCCTTATTTGTTTAAATTTTAAAATACTTGTCAAATTCGCGCTTGAGAAACGTTTTTACTCCTGGCAATGCAAAGAAACGGCTTTCAATCACATGGCAACTACAAGATTTTACTATCGCTTTAGCCTAGTATATTCCCTTCTACCTACAAGGAACTAAGTAATGCTAATGTTCAGATAGAATAAGCTTTTTAACAATAATTTGTTGCAGAAATAAGTAGTCGTGTGAATGGTACACGTCAAATGTTTAGTTATGTTGTTCAGAGTCACCAGTCGTACGCACGAACGCGGTCCTTTCTCTAAAATACCCTATTTTTAAAGGATCCCTAAAACTGTATTTCGAGTGAAATCTTGGTATCAATTTTTGGGTTGAATGCAATGCTTTCTCTGCCTACTATATAGTGGTAGAGAAAGTAATAAAGGTCATGTGAATGTAATGCAACATTTTCTTAATTCTCATTCACAAGGACGCTGCAATACCAAACAATAAAGATGCACAGCCTTGACGGATTTAATTCCCTTTCCACAGGAAAGCAGTGGGCATTTCTCTGAGGACGATTTTGCTCAGAATGCTGTGAAGCGTAGTGTCATGGCAAAACTTTCGATTTTGTGGGTGACTCACTTTCTGTCATGGTCTCTTTACAAGCTTTTGTTAGAAAACACGAAGATGAAACGTGAGTACGTGCTAACAATTAGAGGCTGTGCAGCACTAAGGAATGTTGTCTTGCGTTCTGATACATAGCGGGCGTTGCCCCGGGTTTCCAACATTTTAGCAAAATATTTATTTGTGCCTCACTTTCTTTAAATTTAACTTTCATTGCGTCAAATTCCCCACTCGTACTGAAAATCCTCCGAATTGTATAAAATTTTTCAGTCCCATCCATAAAATAATTTTTTCTCATTAAAGGAACGAGATCAACATTTACGTTTTATTTTTGAGAAAATATTTCCATCCTCGACTGTTACCCTACGTGCTAACTTCATACACCCAAGGTCACGGGTTCGATGGATTTTTTCGAACGTAAAAGGAAGTAAAGCCCTTAGTCCCGCGTTGTAGAATTACGGTACGTAAAAGAATATCAAGCGTGATAAAGAGGCCTCTGAGCAAAATTAAGTGGTCTTTCACGCCCAATATAGAATGGGACGCTGAGAACCACAGCAGTAAAGAGCGTCCATAAATAAAACTCCATTTCCTTTCCATCCTTGATTTCTTGCTGGATAAACTCAAACAACGAACATTTTCCACCCTTCTTCCATTGTTGAGAACTAGTTTTTGTTATGCTCTCTAAAAAGTGAGGACAATGATTTACGTTTAATTAAAAAAAAAGTTGCGGATT
Organism: Hymenopus coronatus; assembly: GCA_030762935.1. NCBI lineage: Eukaryota > Metazoa > Arthropoda > Insecta > Mantodea > Hymenopodidae > Hymenopus > Hymenopus coronatus. The sequence goes on from CM060895.1 coordinate 17,793,517, forward strand.
TTTGTGCTGCAAAACCTCAAAACCGCTTCCCGGGCGAACATTTTTCGCCCCTTCTACATTACGGATATTTTGTTTTGTAATTGCACTCCTATAGTATTTTTAGTAATGAGCTCAAGAATATGGGTATTCATCTCTCATTAGGATTGGGGGGGGGCGGCATTACGGTTCCTAAAACAACGAAGTGAGCAAAATTGTATTTAGCATTGAGAAAACAGTTCAAATCAAGCTGAGGATCTTCAGAATTGTCGAACATTTTCCATGTTTCCTTTACTATTGGGGGTGATATTTTTTTCTCTAGCATATGTGCACAATGTACGTAGCAGGTAGAGGAAATATTGTATTCCACCCTAAAATTCCATACCGAGATTTCACTAAAAAGGCACGTTTTCGGGAACGATGCTCCAAAAATGTAGTTTTAAAAAAGATCCATGTGTGCGGGAGGGGGGGCACCGTAACTCAAAAATGAAAAGTCAGAAAAATACCAAACTTAATAAACGATTTTGATAAAAAATAACGTATATTGGAGATATTCACATGAAAAATCAAATGTATATCTTGAATTTCCTAGGAGTATCCTTTTGAAGTCTTTTTCATTCTGAATAAGGTTTGCATAACTGGTAAACCGTAAGAAATATACAAAAACTTACTTAAAAAATGCAAAGGTCGTCAAAACACATCGTATATAGATACATTTCTGTTGCGGAGCTAATATTTCTGAAATATAAATTTTAAATTACTTAATGTTTATCTCAAACAGGAAGCTATCCATGCTTCTTTTGTTTTACTCCTGATAAACAGAAGCGAATTTCAATAACAATCGCATAGAGACGCTATTAAAAGGTTTTACTATCACTTTAGCCTAGTGTAGTCCCTAATTTCCCTTCTGCTTAGAAGGAATTAAGTAATAAAAACATTTCTGCTAAAGTTTATGTCCACTAGCATGAAGTAGAAAACCAAATAATCTTTCGTAAAACGTTTATTTGCTGAAAAGACAGTCATGTCAATGAAAGATATCAGATATTCTTCTCTTGCTGTGACAAAATCGGTACAAAGATGCGCGCGCGATTACGCATATTTTAGGGAACAGTCAAACATGGTGTTCAGGGCGAGATGGTTCAGGCAGTAATATTTTTGGCCCGCTTTCGGGTTCAAATTTCATAGGTCGACCAATCCGGCTGTTTTGTTGTTGTTTTTTTTTTGTTTTTTTTTCCCGTAGTTCCCTTCAGTCGCTAGGATAAATACGGGATTGAATACTTAATACCACAACCCAAAGTTCCCCCTTTAGTCTAAAATAGTAGTAATACTGAAAATGGGTGGTAATTGCTATTGCGGTGCCATCTATCCACACACGGTCAAAGCAGCTAAACCGGACGACACCGCAACGCCAGCTGTTTGTCGCGGAGCAAAGTAATATGGTGTGGAGGATGAGACCTCGGGGTTGGCTGAATACTGTCCGAATATGGTGAAAAATCAGTTAGACTTCAGGGCACCGTGACACTATCTGCTTGGCTCGAGCGAAAGCGGTATGTTACATGGATGACACTATGAAGGCTACTGTCCACCACACACCGATCAAGGAGTATCTAACAGACACAGCATGACCAAGAAGTTAAAAGAATATAAAATAAATAGAACAAAAAAGTGGTGTATTTTTAGAAAGCCTTACTGTTTATTCTATATATGTATATATTACAACAAACGAAATCTGTTTACATATTTTGCAGCTCTTATGTATGAAATACCAATTTAGTAGTGAGGATTGTATAAAGCTTAAGAATTTTAGTTCATTTCTCACTCGCCTTCTTTTACAATCTAACATAACCTAACATTAAATAATCACCCAATTCATAAAGTTAGGTACGCGGATTATATAAAAAAGAAAGGAAAGTGGCCAAAACCATCATAAATTTGCACTCAACTCTCAGGGTGCAAATTAGATATCACATGTGAAACAAAATATTAAATATATTTAGAAATTTTCAATCACTTTTCAGACAAATAATGATAATAATAAAAGTAATAATAATAATAATAATAATAATAATGATGATGATAATGATGACAATGATAATAATAATAATGATAATGATGATAATGGATTAAGTATGTTAAATTCGATTAACAAACTTTATTACTGATATATTTCATCTCTTTTCAGTCAGCATTCTTAATAGAAAACCTCATTTGCAAAATAGCTGCACAACATTTTTAGAGACTGCATCTGCATCAGTGTTCTGGGTTCTCACTCATAGGTCCCCGGATCGATTCCTAGCTGGGGCGGGGAATTGTATTTAACTAGAACCATTCCCTATCTACCACAGAGTCTGGAAGTATACATGCAAGAGTGATTTTTGTGTGAGAGCGTGAGAGTGTGAGTGAGAGATAGTAGATAATATTGAAACAACTAACATTAATAAACTTTGCAATTAGTAAAAATCACCAGAAGTTGTTTCTAAAGCAAAACCCCTGATATGACCATAGAAGTTAAAGAGGGCTCTATAAATGAAGCAGTAAAATTAACATTTATTTACATAGTTAATCTACAATTTATTATGAAGCTTAATTTTTATTTTTATATCTTGATTCTGCAACTCATCATAAATATTTACAGAAAATGGTTTCAATAGTTAATATCATTGTTGTTGGCTGGAGTACCCAACGGTTACCCAATCTACAATTTATACAGGAGGTTATAGAATTTGACTCGCAAACCTCGAGGGATTATAGAAGAGCATTAAGATACAGGACAATTATGATCTTTGAGGTGACAGTCAAATCGATAATGAGCCAGTACGCCAGTGAGTTGCTGCTAACTACAGATAATCGTAGTCGTACAAAGCAAAGGACAACAATTAATACCATACTCTCTTTCACATGGTTCATAGCTAGAGGTTCAAATCCCAAAATAATTATTTACTTTTTCAATATTTTGATTAATGTATTATGTAACACTGTGCTGACCAGTGCTGACCAGTGGTGTTAAATTTAACAGAGGAAATAAATTTAAAGAGCAATGAACACCACAATATGGATGCAAAAGGGTGATACTAGAGAAAGAAAACACAACATTAAGGTTGTGTTCTTGTTCACCTCAGGACAATAAAATATGAAGGAATATTATACAGAAATAAAAAGATGTGTATGTTGTAGATATGAGATGAAAAAAAGAAAAGTGAATAAGTGAAATGTTTCCAATATTCAGAAACAATGGCATGTCTCCAGCAGATACTATATTCAATTTAAGAAATATCAAACTTTTGTTTATAAATTCTCAACCTCAAAAGTACACAGGTTTGACTGACAGTTTTAGGAGCCTTTCCATCTAAACTGCGCTTTATTTCTAATACATTTCAAAAGTCCTGCCAATATTCCATGCGATTACATGGAAATAACATGGAATTTTAAAGCCAGTATATTGTGTCCAATAAATGACAATTTTACTATTTCTGCTCCATTTGTATCTATAAATAAATGTTTAACACAGCTATTTCTACAAAGGCTTATTTTTATTAAAATGAAGTAGATTAAATAAGTAAGCTTTAGTGTGAATAGTTTGATAAGAATAAATGAAAGTAAAAGATTAAAAAACATGAAGCTTCCAAATAACACTCGCCAGTCTTATCTGTATGTAGTTTCTTCTATCGGGATTTCTTGAATGTGAGGCAGACATACATAACTCTTGTTTTATAAAATTAAAGGCTTAATATTTATTCTTAACCTTCATGAAAATCATTGTTACATAAGTGACAAGAAGATATACACTGCTCAACCTAGTATCTTTTCTGGAGAACACATTTTAGATTATTATATTTGTACTGGTGTTTTAAGCGAGTACCAGGATTATTTTAGCATCCTTCCACCCGTTTTTCATTCTGTCTCTGTAGATCTGAGCCGTTAAAAGGGAAGTTAAATTTTGATAAAATATCTTAAATTAGAGATAACGCTTATGCGCAGGAATAAACTATTACCACGTTTCCATGGGGAAATGAAATTGATTTGAGTGCACTTACCGTTTTGAATACTGCATGGATACGCGGATTCAAATCGTATTGAATTATGGATCCGATCCTCTTAAAAAGTGAGATCGGAATGAAATCGGATCGAAATACGTTGCATGGAAACAAACATCTCCGTATTCAAATCGTTTTGAATACGGTAAAGAAACACTTCCTCTGTAGTAGTTGCACGCGGTAGTCATATGTTAATGCTTTTTATTTATTGCTCTGTGGTAGATAATAATAGAACCACTTGTATGGTTTATATAGTTGGCAATGTAAAATCAAATATAATTATTTAGCTTCAAAACCTGCTTAAATACACAGATGGCGAACCTTTTAACACAATTCCAAGTTGACCAACATAAATAGATGAATAAAGTTACTTTCGAGGCTTGCGTATTCAAAACGATCTCAATTCGCACCGAATTTAGCATGTGAAACGCGGTTAGTATTGAGATGGAATTGGACTCGAATCGATTTCAATTCCCCATGGAAACGTGGTATGTGTTAGTGGGGCTGTTGTCCCATTCAGCTACGATGTACCATAGATCTCGTTATTTGGATGTTTCACGTTAGATTATAATGCTAAAATGTGTGTTTTTCCACTCTACTGTTTTCTCTTGTTTTACGTAACTACATAGGATAACAATAGTTACGCAGTACACCTGATACATTCCCATGCTTCAAAGGCATGTATTTTCCAAGGTCATTTTAACTAAGGATTACAAGGAAAAATATGAGCCCAATGTTCTCACGAGTAACTTGATGGACCTCTTCATGAATTGCTGCCAAGGCAGCAAATATTTCTTACATGAAATTAACTGCTTTGAACATTTACCTACAGTATCATTGTTTCCATGTCTTTTAGCGCTGCAGGTTTACGCAGATTTTAGCAGTAACATCAAAAATCAAGAACATTTCACACTTTTCCTCAAAATTTCAAAAACTCGTACCGTTAAACCCGTTTGTGAGCTTCAGCTGTAATGTCATAACCATTAAATACCCCATGTTTTAGCCGAGCCTGGTGGTTCAGGCGTTTCGTCGGAGACTGGCATTCGGGAGGTCGTGGGATCGATTCCCTGCGGCCTACCTCTCTGAACTATGGGTTTTTCGGAGGTTTCCCCGGGTCACTGGGCGAATGCTGGGGAAGTTTCTTCATTCCCTCGAGCTTCCTGTCCTTTCATTTTATTTCCATTTCATCCAACGGCCTCTTTCAGCAGTGTAAGTGCAGTCGATGACTGCGGTAGTGGCGCCCTTCCGTGGAGGTGGCTGCGTTCTGGAAACACAGCTCTTGGCGGTGGGATGGCGGTGGAAGTCGTCTGTAGAGTCGGAGAGTTTGGTCAGACCTGGGGCTCGGGCTCTTAGTACTCCCCGTCGAGATGAATTGCTTGGAAACTGTTAGGGACCCCCCACGGTGGACACCGGTTTCAGCCGCACTTTGAAATTACTCTCATCTCATCCTATCCTTCTGAGGTCTGACGTATAATAAACAAATGGCTGTAGTGGGAATCCCCTCCGACATAAAAATACACACAGGTTCAGGTACATGTTAAAAAGTTAATCTAAGTTGGATGAAAGTTGGGTTTTGTAAAATTCCCTATCCAACAAAATCTAATCCATTGCGCACTGCCGATCAACTCGCCCATCGGTCTCATGCACACTGCAGAGGCGCCAGCATCAAGCTTGCACAGGATGCTTAATAGGCACTGGTCCTTGTGCCCGTAAATATGCAGCTCGTGGGTGAATTGGATTAAGTGAGGAGTGAGTTGAATAAAATTAAACAAAGGCCTTCCCCCCAAAAAAGGAATTTTTGCCCAAAATTCAAACTTTTAAGAACAAATGAAAACATTGGTTCTATTAACAATACTGTTACATCAACTATTGAACAATTAATAATATTTTATACTCCTAGATTCCATTTTTTTATTCTTCATAAAAACATAGAGGCAAATCCAGACGCTTTCCAAAAAACTCACAATACCGTATGCAAGATCTCAAGTTGGCTGCATTGCAAAGAACGCGATAGGCCGTGTCCATTACGAGACAAGAAGTTCAGCGTATGAGAAAATCTTCCGCTGGACATGTGCCGCGTTAATTAACAATGAATCAAACACGCATTTTCGAATAAATGTTTCCCAGAAGTGTTGAAGAGTTATATAAACGCGATTTAGTTATTTTCTCTGACGTTTCGTAGATGAAAATGGATTCATCATTATATGCAAGAGACGAAGGAGTGGACCAAAAAGGGGTTGCAACAGTCTTTAAGTGCACCAAGGAAAGGGAAAGGCATAGTGGTGCTCATCCAGAAGGACAGAACTATCATCGGGGAGGATTACGCTTTGTGCTGGACCAATTGAAGGACACATTCAGACTGAACATCCACACCTTGCGAAACAGAATTTGTCCTCCATCACGACAATGCGTCTTCACACACATCTAGGATTGTTGCTACAGAACTACATGACCTTCGCTTCCAAGTGCTTCTACGTTGGCCATATTCGCCGGATTTGGCCGAGTGGGCGAAAACCCACATCAAATGCTGAGGTTGAAGCTGAAACAGACAAAGCTCCACAGTTGGACAAACCTTGTTTACTGGTGACATTAAAATGGGAAAGTCAATGGACTAATCGATGTAATATTGAGCAATTATAACACTCTGGCAGATTTCTATGCTATATTAGATTATGTCCCTTCACTGTAAGTTGGGGGTTCCTTCCAAGAGAGCCATCCAGAAAATAGCGAACGATTTGGCATAACTAAATAATAACGAAAGATATCAACACAGTACTTTATTCTCAACGTACAGTCAAGACATTGTCACTGGTACCGTTTTTCAGATCTTCCACCGCTAAAGATATGAGCCAAGATGTTCATTATCACTTTGCGGTTGGGAAATTCTTTCCATCCAAAAAGTCATGTACAGTGTCCAAAAATGAAACACCGGTTTTTCTTAATTCTTTTATCAATATTTACTCAACTCCTCCGTACGATTGATGAACTTCCACTCCGGTCTTTATCGTACACTCTGGTTCTTCCTTGATTACTCTGAATTATGCGCCATTTCCTCACTGAAGATTCGTTCATTGCAATCACCATACACTTGCGTTATTTGTCTATAAAATTTAATTGGCAGAACATTTTCTGCATTAAAAAAAACGAATACTTTTTACTTTCTCTACACGTACTATATACATAGTGTATAGAGAAGGTATTGTAATGCACCCAAAAATTCGATACCGACAGTTCACAGGAAATACATATTTTGGGACCCCCTGAAACCAAAAAAAAAAAAAAACAAAAAAAAAAAAAAACATTTTTGTATGTGTGTGTGTCTGTGGGCAGCATATCTCAAAAACGAAAAGAACGTTAAGAACCAAACTTGATATTTAGGGTTGCTATCTTCCAAGGATACCACACGAAGATTTTCAAGAAAATCTCCCCACCCACAACTACTCTTTACATGGAAAAAGTTTCGAAAATGTTTATTTTATCAAAAATGGCTCTATGATTTTGATTAAAATCTCTTATATTTAAGATATTTGCATGCCAAATAAAAGTATGTCTTGAATTTTCTGGGAATATCCTCTAAAGAGCTCTTTATTCTGGATGATTTTTATTGAATTTTGCATAACTGGCAAACCGTAAGAGATAGACAAAAGCTTACTACAGAAAAAATATGGATCACAATAAAACACACAGTTTATGTCATATACTTTTTTTCGTGGAATTGATCGTTTTAGAGATATTCCTTGTTATTGGTTTCCGATTTAAAAAAAATTATACTTTACTCATACAGGAGTTTGGCAACTCCTGTCCATACAAACAAAGGAACTTCAGTCACATAGCAACCAGCTTTGAATTATAATTTAGTCTATGGTACTCCCTTATTTCGCTTCTACTTGCATGGAAGCAAGCAATAAGACTATTTCTGCTATTTTTTTTTTCTCGATTAGCATGAAGTAAAAAGAAGCATAAGCTTTTTAACAATAATTTGTTGCAGAGATGTAAAGAAAGCCAATGGAACACATCAGATTTTTTAGCTTTAGAAAAGCATAACATCGACATTGAAAAATTGGTACCACGTGACAGTAAATGTCTTGACAGAATGGAGATTACGTTGAGAAATAGAGTAAGGTACTGTAACTTTGTAAATAAAGTTTTGTGTTGATAACTTTCGTTGTCATTTAGTTATGCCGAACCGTCTGTCACTTTCTGGATGGCTCCCGTATGTCAACCACTGTAGTGAAAGTGATATTATGTATGTAGTCTTGACCAGGTGAGTTATGCCGATAAGCTTTTCTCTGCCCTTTTAAAGGTGAACAACCCATATCACAAAGTGTAGGCACCTATTCTGCTTTTGAGGCAAGTGATAGCGAATTTTACTTTATTTACTACGTGTAGTAAGTGAGAAAGTATGTATTCCACTCAAAAATTCAGGTCCAGATATCATGGATGTTTTGAGGTTCCCTGAAGCCAAAAAAGCACTTTTAGAAAAAAAAAAAAAAAAAACCTCCGTCTCATGTGTGTAGTGTCTGTCTATCTGTATGTATTTGTGTTTGTGTCAACAGCATAACTCAAAAACGTGAAGTTCATTAGACACCAAATTTGAAATTTAAGTTCAGTATCCTCCAAGGATGCAGCAAGAAGATTTTCAAGAAAATACCTTAACTGGGACTACCCTTTACGTGGAATATTTTCCGAAAATTTTGATTATCTCAAACATGGCTCTAAAGAGCACTTCAGAGGCTATTCTCAGTAAATTCAAAATATACATTTTGTTATATAGGTAACATCTTTAAAATGCGGTATATAAAAAAAAAAATCGTTAAGCCACTTCTGAGATAGTCGTTTTTACTTTCCGTACACATACTATGTACATAGTGTATAGAAAAGGTATTACATTTCACCCAAACATTCAATACACGTTTTAGGGTCTCTTACATCCAAAAACAAAAAAAAAAAACAAACAAAAAATTTACAAAAAGGACTGCGTGTGTCTGTGAACACGATAACTCAAAACCGAAGAGTCAGTAAAATAACAAACTTGGTTATTTAAGTTGAGTATCATCCTAAGATGCGACACGAAGATTTTTGGAGAATGCGCACACCTAAAACTATACTTTACATGGAAAAACTTTAGAAATGTTTGATTTTTCTTAAAAATGGCTCGTGGTCTTGATTAAAATGCCATATATTAAAGATATTTACATAGTTAATAAAGTGTATATCTTGAATTTTGTGAGAATAGCCTCTAAAGACATCTTTATTGTGGATGAATTTTGCTGGATTTTGCATAACTAGTAAACTGTAAGAGATGTACAAAACCTTTTACTATATAGAAATGTAGAGTTTGTTAAAGCACACAATTTATGTCATATACATTTTTTTCGTGGAGTTGACCATTTTTCAGATATTACTTGTTTTTGGTTTCAGTTTTAAAATACCCAAACTTTTCACATATGGGAATTTGTCAAATCTCGGCAATGCAAAAATAAATAAAAATAACTGATTTAATCCTCATGCAACCAGCTTTTAGAAGATTTTAATGTCATTTTAGTCTAGTGTATCCCATTATTTCCCCTCCTACTTACAAGAAAGCATTTCTACTAATATTTATCTCGATTAGCATGAAGTAGATGGAAGCATAAGGTTTTTAACAATAATTTGTTACAGATGTAGAGAAAGTCATATGAATGGAACACATCAGATTTTTAAAAACGTTTGCGATGTAAAGAATAGTTTGGAGCTGAGGGATTCTTTTGAAAATCTTTTTATCGCGTTCTTGGAAGATGTTAACCTTAACAGCATTTAACAGACTTATCGTATTTGTTCATACACACACACGCGCGGCTTTTCTAAAAAATCTGATGTGTACCATTCACATGACTTTCTCCATATCCCTGCAACAAATTATTCTTAAAAAGCTTATACTTCTATTTACTTTATGCTAATCAGAAAAATTTAGTAGAAATAGTCTTTTTACTTGCTTCCTTATAAGTAGAAGCGAAATAAGGGACTACCATAGGTTAAAGTGATAGTCAAAAGCTGGTTGCTATGTCAATGAAGTTCCTTTGTTTATATGGATAGGAGTTGTCAAGTTCCTGTACGAGAAAAGTATGTTTTTCATAGCAGAAACCAAAAATAAGGAATGTCTCAAAAACGATGAACTCCACAAAAAAAAAAAAAAAAAAAATGTATATTACCTACATAAATTGTGTGTTTTAATGTGCTCTACATTTTTTGTGTAGTAAGGTTTTGTCCATCTCTTAAGGCTTAGCAGTTATTCAAAATTCAGTAAAATTCATCCAGAATAAACTACTCTTCAGAGGCTATTCCCAGAAAATTCAAGATATACATTTTATTTGTCAGCTAAATATCTTTAATGTACAAAATTTTAATCAAAATCGTTAGAGCCATTTTTGAGAAAATCAAAATTTTCAAAAAAAAGTTCCATGTAAAGGGTAGTTGGGGGTGGGGGGATTTTTCTCAAAATCTTCGTGTCGCATCCCTGGAAGATACTAAACTTAAATACCAAGTTTGGTATTTTACCGACTTTTCGTTTTTGAGTTATCGTGTTCACAGACACACACACACGGACCTTTTTGTGAAAATACTTTTTTGGGTTACAGGGAACCCTAAAACATACATTTCCGGTGAAATCTCGGTATCCAATTTTTGGGTGGAGTGCAATACTTTCTCTATACACTATGTACATAGTGCGTATAGAGAAAGTAAAAATTGTTCAGGGGCCTCAAATCATGTATTCTCCTGTAATCTCGGAGTAGAATATTTTATTACTACACAATAGTTGCTCTAATATGTGCACGTAAACCGACAAAACTAGAAATGGAAATGGAGTTTTATTTGTGGACGCTCTTTAACTGCTGTGGTTCTCAGCGTCCCGGTATAGACTGGGTGTGAAAGATCGCTTCATTTTGCTCAGAAACCTCTTATTCAGGCTTGAAGTTCTTGTTCGTGCCGTAAATCTACGACAAGGGACCAACGGCTTTATTTCCCTTCCGAAGGAAGCCATGCCAAGGAGTTTTACGCCCGAAAAAATCCATCGTCCTCTGCCGGGTTTGAACCCGCGGCCTTGGGCGCATGTATTCATGTTTGAGGTGTATTTCTAGTATTTTCAAACCTCGCAGCTTTGTGTGTTATCTTAGGAACCTATTTTGTATCTTATTTCAACACCTCGTGAGCTCTATGAGTTATTATTAACCTACATTTCGTCATTGTGTGTAGTTATTCCAGCATTGTTTGATGTAACATTCATTCCAAACAAAATCACAGAGGGCAAAAGTACACAGATATATTTTGAAATGTTTTATACTTTTGTGTAATTGGATTTAGCACACGAGGTTCTTTATCAAAAACTGGAACAGTGCTTATCTCAGGGAAATCTGAAAGGTGGGAACTTTTAGTTACAAAACTTTGACCTCAGTACGCAAGCAGCTATTTACGTAATACCTGAGGGTCTTAGTAAACTATCTTTGTTACTCTGGAATTTGCTTCCGGCTGCTTGAGAGAATTTACTTCATTTGTTCCACCATAAACATTATTATATTCACATTTTGAAGGACATTTTGCATATTCTAGCACACAGTTTCCTCCTCCTCTTTACTGGTATGAAAGTAAAACCCTTTTACTTTCTCTGCACGTACTATGTACATAGTGTATAGAGAAGGTATTGTGTTCCATTCTAAAATTCAATACCGAGATTTCACCGGAAATACACGTTTTAGGGTCCCCTGTATAAAATCTGATGTGTTCTGTTCACATGACTTTCTCTACTTCTGTGTAACAAATTATTGTTAGTAAACTTATTCTTCTATTTACTTCAAGCTAATCGAGAAAAAATTAGCAGACATAGTCTTATTACTTGCATCCTTGTAAGTAGAAGCGAAATAAAGGAGTACCATAGGTTAAAGTGATAGTCAAAAGCTGGTTATTAGGTGACTGAAGTTTCTTTGTTTGTATGGACACGAGTTGACAAATTCCTATATGAGAAAAGTACAAATTTTCCAAAGCTGAAACCAAAAACAAGGAATATCTTAAAAACGATCAATTCCTCGAAAAAAATGTGTATAACATAAATTGTGTGTTTTAATGTGCTCTAAATTCTTTGTGTGTTAAGTTTTTGCCATCTCTTACGGTTTAAGAGTTATGCAAAATTCTTCCAGAATAAAGTATTCTTCAGAGGCTATCCCCAGAAAATTCAAGATATACATATAATTTGTCAGGTAAATATCTTTAATATACGATATTTTAATCCAAATCGTTAGAGCCACTTTTGAGGAAATCAAAATTTTCGAAAAAAGTTCCATGTAAAGGGTAGTTGGGGGTGGGGGATTTTCTTGAGAATCTTCGTGTCGCATCCTTGGAAAATACCAAACTTAAATACCAAGTTTGGTATTTAACGGTCTTTTCGTTTTTGAGCTATGCTGTCCACAGACACACACGCACACACACGGACCTTTTTCCAAAAATGCTTTTTTTAGATTCAGGGGGGCCCAAAACATGTATTTCCGGTGAAATCTCGGTATCGAGTTTTTGGGTCGAATACAATACCTTCTCTATACACTATGTACATAGTACGTGTAGAGGAAGTAAAAAGGCATTTTAGAAAAAGTTCGCGCGCGCGTGTATGTACTTGTCTATGAGCACGATAGCTCAAAAGGAAAAATCAATAAAACACCAAACTTGGATATAAGCTCAGTATCTTCCAAGGATGCGACACGAAGATTTTCAAGAAAATCCCCCATCCCCAGCTACCCTTTACATAGAAAGCATTTAGAAAATGGCTGTAATGATTTTTAATAAAATACCACGTGTATAAGATATTTTCATGATAAATGAAATGTATATCTTGAATTTTCTGGTAATAGGTTATTAAGACCTGTGCATTCTGGATGACTTTTGTATAGTTGTTATACCACAAGAGATAGGCAAAAACTACAAAAAACCTAATATGATCCATTCACATGACTTTCTCTACATCTCTGCAACAAATTATTGTTGAAAAGCTAATGCTTCTATTTACTTCATGCTAATTGAGAAAAAATTAACAGAAATAGTCTTATTACTTGCTTCCTTGTAAGAAGAAGTGAAATAAGAGAGTACCATACGTTAAAGTAATAGTCTGTCGCCCTCCGTGGTGTAATGGTTACCATTCTAACTTCATATACTCATGGTCGCGGGTTCAAACCCGGCGGAGGACGATGAATTTTTTCGGATGTAAAAATCCTTAGCATGGCTTCCTTCCGAAGGGAAGTAAAGCTGTTGGTCCCGTGTCGTAGATTTACGGCACGTAAGAGAACCTCAAGCCTGATAGCCTCTGAGCAAAATTAAGCGGTCTTTCACGCCCAATTTAGAATGGGGCGCTGAGAACCACAGCAGTTAAAAAGCGTCCAAAAATAAAACATCTTTTTTTTTAAAGTAATAGTCAAAAGCTGGTTGCTATGTGACTGATGTTCCTTTGTTTGTACAGACAGGAGTTGAGAAATTCCTGTATGAGAAAAGTATGTTTTTCAAAGCGGAAACTAATAACAAGGAATATCTTAAAAACGATCAACTCCACCAAAAAATGTATATATGTATGTGAGTTTTAATGTGCTCTACATTTTCTGTATGGTAAGTTTTTGTTCATCTCTTACGATTTAACAGTTATGCAAAATTCGGCAAAATTCATCCAGAATAAAGAGATCTTCAGAAGCTATTCCCAGAAAATTCAAGATATATATGTTATTCGGGGTGCAAATAGCTTTAATATACGTGATTTTAATCAAAATCTTTAGCCATTTTTAAGAAAATCAATATTTTCGAAAAATGTTCCATGTAAAGGGCAGTTTGTAGTGGGAGGATTTTCTTGAAGATCTTCGTGTCTCATCCTTGGAAGATACTATACCTAAATATCAAATTTGGTACTTAACGGTCTTTTCGTTTTTGAGCTAAGTTGTCCACACACACACACACACACACACACCCACACACAGGTACAGACACACACTCGGACTTTTTTCTAAATGCTTTTTTTTTTTTTTTTTTGATTCAGGCGATCCTAAAACATGTGTTTCCGGCAAATCTCGGTATCGAATTTTTGGGTGGAATACAATACTTCCTCTATACATTATGTACATAGTACGTGTAGAGAAAGTAAAAATCTGATGTGTTCCATTCACATGACTTTCTCTACATCTCTACAGCAACTTATTGTTAAAAAGCTTATGCTTCTATTTACTTCATGCTAATCAAGAAAAAATTAGCAGAAATAGTCTTATTACTTGCTTCCTTGTAAGTATAAGCGAAATAAGGGACTAGCGCAGGTTAAAATGATAGTCAAAAGCTGGTTGCTATGTGACTGAAGTTCCTTTGTTTGTATGGACAAGAGTTTACAAATTCCTATATGAGAAAAGTATAAGTTTTTCAAAGCTGAAACCAAAAACAAGGAATATCTTAAAAACGATCAACGCCACGAAAAAATGTATGTAACATGAATTGTGTGTTTTAATGTGCTCTACATTTTCTGTGCAGTAAGTTTTTCTCCATCTCTTACGGTTTAGCATTTATGCAAAATTTCGCAAAATTCATCCAGAATAGAGTAGTCTTCAGAGAATATTCCCAGAAAATTCAAGATATACATTTTATTTATCAGGTAACTATCTTTAATGTGTGATATTTTAATCAAAGTCGTTAAGAGCCATTTTTGAGAAAATAAAAAATGTCGAAAAAATGTCCATGTAAAGGGTAGTTGGGGGTGGGGGGATTTTCTTGAAAATCATCGTGTTGCATCCTCGAAAGATACCAAACTTAAATACCAAGTTTGGTATTCAACAGGCTTTTCGTTTTTGAGCTATGTTGTCCACAGCCACACACACGGACCTTTCTCTAAAAATGCTTTTTTGGATTCAGGGGATTCTAAAAAACATGTATTTCCGGAGAAATCTGGGTATCGAATTTTTGGGTGGAATACAATACTTCCTCTATACATTATGTACATAGTACGTGTAGAGAAAGAAAAAAAAATAATGTTGCTAAAACAGACTGTTTGTTATACATTTTTTTTTTTTTCTATTTTTGTAGAGTTAATCTTTTCCAGAGCATTCCTTGTTATTGGTTTCAATTTTTAAACTTTGAATATGAAGTTGTCATTCATTTAATTTCTCTAGTTTTACTTCTGGCCATGAAGGTGAACCAAATTTCATGTGTATCACATAGCAATAACGTTTAAAAGATTTGACTCTCTTTGGCCTAGCTCCTTCTGTTACTCATGACTTCATGTTTTGCAGGTGGACGCGACGACAGGGTGGATGCCCGGGTTGAACGCCGCTTTGAGTATATTGTCACTAGCTGTTAGTCTTGGCAACATCTTGCGGCTACCTCGAGTTGTGTACTTCGCCGGCGGAGGTGAGTATTCCTCAAACACTACTTACTATTTGCTACATGCAGACGTGAAATCTGGAGCCCAGTGCACCGTTGTTCAGGAAACGACAATGGGATAAAAGTTTAAAAAATCTGATTTGTTCCATTCAACAACTTTCTTTACATCTCCATAACAAATTATTGTTAAACAGCTTATTCTTCTATGTACTTCATGCTGATCAAGAAAAAATTAGCAGAAATAGTCTTATTACTTACTTCCTTGAAGTAGAAGCGAAATAAGAGAGTACCATAGGTTAAAGTGATAGTCAAAAGCTGGTTGCTAGGTGACTGAAGTTTCTTTGTTTGTATGGACACGAGTTTACAAATTCCTGTATGAGAAAAGTACAAGTTTTTCAAAGCTGAAACTAAAAACAAGGATTATCTAAAAAACGATCAACTCCACGAAAAAAAAAAAATGTATATAACATAAATTGTGTGCTTTAATATGCTCTACATTTATTGTGTGGTAGATTTTTGTCCATCTCTTACGGTTTAGCAGTTATACAAAATTCCGTAAAATTCATCCAGAATAAAGCAGTTTTTAGAGGCTATTCCCAGAAAATTCAAGATATACATTTTGTCATGTAAATATTTTTAATATACTTAATCAAAATCGTTACATCCATTTTTAAGAAAATGAAACATTTTGAAAAAAGTTCCATGTAAAGTGTAGTTGGGGGTGGGGGGATTTTCTTGAAAATCTTCGTGTCGCATCCTTGGAAGAAACCAAACTTAAATACCAGGTGTGGTATTCAACGGTATTTTCGTTTTGAGCTATGCTATCCACACACACACACACACACACGCGCGCTAACACACACAAGAATGTTTTTGTAAAAATATTTTTTTGGATTTAGGGGGACCCAAAACATGCATTTCCGGTGAACTAATTGCTTTCTTGTAAATATAAGGGAAATTAAGGAATATACTAGGCTAAAACGATAGTCAAATCTTTTATAGCTGGTTGCCATGTGGTTGAAATCCGTTTCTATATGTTGCCAGGAGTTAATTTCCCGGTTCACTTTAAAACTGAAACCAACAACAAGGAATATCTCAAAAAAAAAAAAAAGGTCAGCTCCACGAAAAAAAGTAGATGATAGACGTTGTGTGTTTTAACGAGATCTACCTTTTTTGTATAAAAAGTTTTTGTCTATCTCTTACTGTTTACCAGCTATACAATGTTTTAATCAAAATCGTTAGAGCCATTTTTGAGAAAATCACATTTTTCGAAATTGTTTTCCATGTAAAGGGTAGTTTGGTGTGGGGGGGATTTTTCTCAATGTTCGTGTCGCACTGTTGGGAGATACTAACCTCAAATACCAAGTTTGGTATTTTACGGATTCTTCGGTTTTTAGTTATCGTGTTCACAGTCACGCGGATTGACATACGGACACACACACATGGACTTTTTCTAACAATTTTGTTTCTTTTTGGATACAGGAAACCCTAAAACGTGTATTTCCGGTGAAATTTCTGTTTCGAATTTTTGGGTGGAATGCAATACCTTCTCTATACAGTATTGTATAGTGCGTGTACAGAAAGTAATTCTTTTTTGGATACAGGAGATCCTAAAATGTGTATTTCGGTGAAATTTCGGTATCAAATTTTTGGGTGCAATACAATACCTTCTCTATACACTATGTACATACATAGTATGTATAGAGAAAGTAATAATAATGGTTATCTCGGAAAGAAGGATGCCTCAAAAAGCTTATTTTAAATAAATTGAGTATTTAAAAGGAATCTTCACTTTGATGTAGTAAGTTTTTGTGTACCTTTTCATATAATTATGCAAAATTCCTTCTGAAGAAGAGGGTTAGCTAGCTATTTCCAAAAAATTCAATGTATACATTTTATTGAATATATAAATATCTTAAATATGGCATTTTAGTTGCTAGTGCCAGTTTTGAGAAAAATAAAAAATATTGAAACATGTTTTAAGTAAACAGTAATTTGATATTGGGGGAATTTCTTGAAAATCTTTGTATCACATCTTTGAAAATACTAAACTTAAACACCAAGTTGTTATTTATCGAACATTTTATTTTTGAGTTAGTGCTGTTCACAAATAAACAAGGAGCTTTTTCAAAAAATGCTTTCCTGGATTCAGGGTATCTCAAAAAACTTATTTCCCATGAAATCTGGATATCAAATTTTTGGGTGGCATAGAATACTTTGTCTTACCTCTACATGTAGATAGCAAAGAAAATAGTATCAAGATATCTTAAAATAGAACTTTCCTTTATTAACAAATCCTTTGTATCCTGATATATGGTGGACTTTGTGACAGTGATGTGTTTTAACAATTGAAAGTTAGTTGAGTCGATTTTGTAACACTACATCACTTACTTTTTATTTTGGAAAACATGGCTTCTGAAACATGTTTTCCGAAATAAAAAGTAAGTGATGTGTTACAAAATCGACTCAACTTACTTTCAAATCCTTTGTAATTTATTGTTGGTCTTTCAGGCACATTCCTGGCAGTGTACATATGCATAAGCCTGATTTTTGGCATTCCTCTGGTGTTCCTAGAAATTGGCTTAGGACAGTTCTGCCAAGAAGGTACTACAAAACTATGGAGAGCAGTTCCTTTGTTTAAAGGTGAGTGAAAATAATATTGTACTCAAACATCCACAATGCTGATGTTTAAGGTGTGGCACTTTATTTAAAAAAAAAAAAAAAATTAGTCAAGGGCTACTCCTTTCAATGTGCAGTATTTTTTAAGAATATGATGCCCCTGTCCCACTCTTCTTCCAAAGTTTGTGGTTAGGGGGTGTGTGTGTGTGTGTGGTTGGATACCAACTCTCACTGTTGCCAAGTCTTCCACTTACTGGTCCCTTAACTGAGGCATGATTCTTGACTTGCAAGCAGAGTCTCCAGGAAACAGAGTTTACTACGTTGCCTCTCGCCCCTAGTACAGGGTAGTCTTTTGTTTGCTAATGGTTATTGCCCATGGGAGTAGTCCCATTTGAGGGCCATCATTTTTTGCAGAAAGCTATAGTCACCTTCCTGGAATCTACAACACTCCATATGAATTAGAGATCCAATTCTTTATTAAATTTATTTTGATTTTTTGGACATTGTGAAGTTTATATTTTAATTCTCCTGGGATTTATATCATCCATAAATAATGATTAAAAGATTAAATTACCTTAGGGATAACAGCATAATTTTTTTTTGAGAATTCTTATCGAAAGAGAAGCTAATTCATTGTTGGAAGCAGTGCTGCAAATCATCTTGTGTTATGCTAATAGTAATGCACTATTTCAACAGTTACACCATTTTTGCTTTCACTGCATTTACAGACTTGAACTCGGTTCCTCTGAGTGTAGACTTAACTTTCAGGAAAAGAAAAAAGTTGCACAGTACTAGAGGCATGGATATTCTGTTTGTTTCATCACTGGAACATTGTTTTTTGATAACTCTTCACAAATGTCAACCATTAAAATAATCTGATATCATTACACCACCACAATATTTAAATAGTACACAAAGCTGGCTATGGCTAGGATTGCCATACATCCTAAAAAAACTGGGATTATCCCAGTTTCAAGGATTGGAAAAAGTGTCTCGGCTGGATTGGTAAAAGTCCCGCATTTACAGGAGATAAACATTTCATGATGCATTTGAAATTTCTAACCTAATCATCATTGTTACTTTTTGATTGGAAACTTGTCTAAAATTGATTTGGTTTAAATTTATTGATTAGTGTTGTCAGTATATCGAATGAGTTGTTTGCTCTTAGTTGGTGATTGACATTTATCAGCTCTGAAAACTGAGGGAGGGAGTATATACACATCTCTGGTTTCATAACAACCAGCAAAAACACCAATTGGAAGTAATCTGTAAAATTTTGTGAAAAGTTTGTTTAGGTAAGAAAATATTCAAACTCCGTCATGCTAAGTTGGCATACACTGGGCTGGTTTCTTGATCAGGGAATTTCTAGTTCGCAAGTGTGCCACTCTGTGCACATGGTGACAAGGGATCAACTCATTGCCCATGGATGCTACAATAGATCCAAGTCACAGCTTGCAGATGTAAAAATGGAAAATTTAGCCCTGGGACCTTTTTTTTTCAAGGTAAGGGTTTCTTGGGATTATGTGCAAATAAACATTACATGCAAAACTGGAAAAGGAGTTTTATTTATGGTCACTCTTTAACTACTGTGGCTTTCAGCATCCCATTCTCTACTGGGCATGAATGATCAATTAATTCTGCTCAGAGGTCTCTTCATCAAGCTTGAAGCTCAACAGCTTCCCTTCCGAAGGAAGCCATATTAAGGATTTTTGCACCCAAAAAATCCATCATCCTCTGCCAGGTTTAAACCCATGACCTTGGATATATGAAGCTAGCATGGTAACCATTACACCACAGAGGGTTACATTTCATGGGACTAATGGTTTTACTTCCCTTAAGAATGAAGCCATGTTAAGGATTTTTACACTCAAAACAACCTATCAGCCTCTGCTAGATTTGAACCCACAACCTTTGGGTATCAGAGGCTTGCATGGTAACCACTACACCATGGAGGGTAACTTAGAAAATATAATGCCCATAAAAAGTATGTGAAGTACTTAATAAGTGTTGAAAATCAAGATGCCTAAGCAACTCAAATGATTTTCTACAAACAGCTTATTTTTCTTTCTTTCAGAGCATATTTAGGTATGTGTTAATTTTATGGGGTAGCAGTTCACGTGTATTAGAGGTGCTAAGGATTCAAAGAAAAGGCCATCAGAATTCTATCAGATGCCAAAAAAATGGATCATTGTAAAATACTTTTTGTTAAACTAAAGATTCTCACAATTGTAAATTTATATATTTATGATGTTCTAATAAATGTAAAAGAAAATATGCTTAAACATAGTACAAGAAAAGAAATACATAATTACAATGCAAGAAACATAAACAAACTGAATATGCCTTACCATAGATTAAGTAAAACATATAAACATTATAAAATAATAAGAATAAAGTTTTTTAATGCACTAACAGATAGAATATGTAACCTTAATCTTCAGGTACTTAAGAATAGAGTATATACATGGATGATGAAAATTCCTGTATATAGTATTCAGGAATTTGAAGAGCTGATCAAGAATAACATAAGAGTTTGAGTGTTGTTTTATATATTGTATAGCCAAGGAGAATACGATTGTATATATAGTTGTAAGCGACAGAGTCTATTGCAAATTTTTGTATTTACCCAATAACAGATAAATAAATTCAATTCAATTCCAAAACTTATTACATATTAAACTGCTTAAGTATACTTAAAATACTAACATGCAGTTGACATTGTACCATCATTAATAAGATACATCTCATAAAACCTTTGTTCCGGTTTTATGGCAACCATAGATATGGTCATAACTGATAGATAATATGATAGTTGTAGATATGATCACATGTTACTGATATTCTTCTACTGCAAAAAAAAGTTATGCGAATCATATCTGATGCACCGAAACTCGAACCTTTGTTCATCAAACTAAAAGTAATGACTGTAATAAATTTATACATTTATACTGTATTACTGTACATAGAAAGCCACTTACTTGAATTCCAAAATAGACAAGATATACATACATACAACACTAGAAAGGGGGCAACATATTAATGTGCCATACCACAGGCTAACCACATCTCAGAAGAGCTTTGAAATATTAGGTATAAAACTTTACAATAATTTACCCTTAGAAATAAAGCAATTTTCAGGATCAACTTATGGATGCTTAGTAGCTAAACCTTATTACTCAGTACAGGAATATTTGGAAATGTAATTTTATTCACGTTTAGGTGCTTGATTAAGAAAATTGTAAATAATCATTATATCGTATATATATGATATATATTATTATTAATATTATTATTATTAATATTATTATTATTAATATTATTATTATTATTATTATTAATATTATTATTATTATGGATCAAGTAAAACTCATGAGGACGATATCATACACAAAATACAGTGAATTATTTAAAATCCATGGCAAGTATTACCTTGTGTGATAAATTAATATTGATTGTGTTCAAATTAATATTGTTGGTAATTTGCAGGTGTTGGCTATGTAAAGGTCCTAGCTTCAGCTCTACTCTCCATTTATTATCCTGTGCTGATGGCAATTTCACTCTTCTACTTTGTCTGGAGTGCTAAAGGACCTTTACCTTTCTCAGAATGCACTCAACCTCTTGCAGATCAACCTCAGGTAAGCCAAATACAAGGATAAATGCCAAACTTATATGTTCTCAAAGTGTATTTTTTTTCCTTTAACATCTAAGATCATATCGAGGGCTTTGCATTAGAAACAACTCGTCTGTAGGTTCTTTATGTTGGTTTTAAATTGTTTTATTTTTCTCATTCACACGCACACACACACACATACACTCTCGCGTACATACTTCCTCACTCTGTGGGGGATAGGGAATAATTCTGGTTAAAGAAAAATTCTATGCCCCAGCTGGGAACTGAATCCAGTACATCAAGGTGAGAAGTCAGCTCGCTGACCACTCAAAGTATTGTATTCAACCAAAAATCCAGTTGAAATAACTCAGAAGTTTGAGATAAGCGGAGAAGTTCAAGTATAATAACATGAATCATTATAGTGACACTCATCTCACTTAAAATGGAATTCACAAAACATATGTTTCAAGGGCGTTTATCTCCTCTTCTTCAGTTGAAGTCCGAGTGATGGCTGGGAGTTGTACTCTGTGATCAGTTATGGTGGGGACATCTGGTGAAAATATTCTCCCAAACTGTGGGTGCTGCCAGGGTATTTACAGCTTTAAGCAGTGTTGTCATTTTTGTATTTCATCTCACAACACAAAGACCAGTTCATAAATTTGGAAATACCACCACTTGAGTACAAACATGCTGAGAACACCAGATGTCTCCACCATAACAGACCACAGAGCACAATCAGACTTCAACTGAACAAGAGTACAAACACCCTTGAAACATATATTTTGTAAATTTCATTTTAAGTGAGGTGAGTCAGTTTCCCAACTCATGTTGTTATACAAAAATCCAGTATTCAGGTTGAAGTACACATTTTGATATGGCATGAACTCTATACCCCTGCCGCTGAATCCTTGCACTTGACAGTTTGGTTTCGCACAAGGATGGCAATGCCAAAGTAACTAGTAAACAACAACAGCTGATTACAAATGTCTTTATCGTGTGTAAAGGCGAGTTGAAACAGTGTACTTAGTAAATGAATGCCAATGAATAATAAACTAATTCACTGATGTTTCTGTCTAATTCCTGTGCTTTTTGATTTATTTTGTGCACATGTTTCACTTTCTTCTTCCATGAAGCCGCGTCCACGCTCGCCACACCTTCCTGCAAAAGTCTATCCACCTCTATAATTGTGAAAGTCTTGTTATGTTCCCTCACGTACAAACAAATACCAGCAACACTATCAGAACCAACAGCTTCTTTTTCCCTCTAGAACTTTAAATTTGTAAATAAAATATATACTGTTCCCACCTTATGTATAATAAATACTATAAAAAAGCAGCCAAAATTGCAAAACAAAAGTTTTAAATTAAATTTAATTGATTAATACAGGAACATGACTGACCATATATTTCAAACTGTCTCATATTTAGGCATTTACCCACTCAATTGGAGGTAATTTCTGGCATGCCAAACATTTTTAATAAATAATAATATAAACTACATAATTATTTGATAGCAACTTTATTGAATATGGAATATTATTAGATATTTTTAATTATTTTCTTTATGAAGTACAAATTGTGAGAATATGCATCGTAATTAATTCAACAAAATTATTACAAGTACTAAGACCATAGAAATTAGTCAATAATGACTACAATTTTCGATGAATTTCAGCTAGGGCAAATTTTTCGTTCTTTATATGCTAGGAGAACTCCTTCATTTATTAAACAAATTAAATTAACTTGAGTTTTATTTATGGATGCTCTTCAACTGCATGGTTCTCAGTGTCCCATCCTATTATGGGTTTAGAAGACTGCTTAGCTTTGCTCAAAGGCCTCTATCTGGCTTGAAGTTTTTTACATGCCATAAATCTTGGCCTGGCACCACTTTTACTTCCCTTCTTAAGGAAGTCATGCTAGAATTGTTATGCTCGAAAAAATCCCATTGCCCTCTATTGCACTTGAACCCGCAACCTTAGGAATAATTTTTTTTTTATTTGTGGCATTACTTGAAAAATGAAAAACTTACAGACAATGTCTCTCTATATATAGAGCAAGTAGTTGATTATTAAGTGATATACAGGCACTGACAGAAGTAAAGAAGGCAGTGAGCATTATTTGGACTGTGGAAGGAATCTGGCAAGAAGAATTTAAATAACTTGCGAAATGACGTGAAAATGTTTTGCCATGATCGCTAGATTTTAGGTATATGAATTCCCCCTCCTGAATATGCCATTGGTCTTGGGAATGGAATCTGCCTATGAAAACAAAATAGAAGAGTCGCAAACTTTAATCATATCCATTAAACAACACATTTAAGAAACTATAAAAAAATGAAAAATTTATTTGACACAAATTCTGTATTTTAATCAGTCTACATTTTTCCTGTGGTAAGTTTCTGTTTGTCTCTTATGATTTCCAGTATTAACTTCATAGACTGTCCCAGAAATCAAAGATATTAATTTTATAACATGTGCAAATATCTTAAACTTATGGTATTTTAAAAAAACTCATTAGACACATTTTTAAGATAACAAAATTGATAATCTATTCAAGTAAAGGATAGGACTGGGTGAGAAGATTTTTAAATTTTGGTGTAATATCTCTGTAAGATGCTAAACTTAAATACTGTGTTTGGCATTTATTATCCAAAGTTTTGTTTTTGAACTATGCTATTCACTCACTTGATCACTTACTCACAAACAGAATAATTTACAGATAGAGGCACATTATCTCTGTAAAACATGCAAGGAATTTAAAATTTAAATAAGTGGTACTTAGTTCTTTAAATTTGCCTACATGAATATTCTATGATATTTTAATTTTAATGTACATTCAATGTTTTCTAAGAATTTTATTTTTAATTTGCAGGTCGGAGAGGAGTGCTTAAAGTAAGTCGAAGTTTATTTTACCAAGTAACATAAGCAATACTGTTATTCTTTTTGTAAAATCTACTATGGTACATTACTTTTCTAATAGCTGGGGATGGAAATACATATAAAAATACCAGAGGGGAGTTTAAAAACCCATCTCATCGATGTTAAATTTCTTGATTTCATATTCCTTTTCTTCAAAAACTATTGGAGATATTAAGATAATTTTTATAGGGTATTTAGATATATGCCTTGTGTGTTCATTGATCTAATTTTACATCAAAATATGCTTTATTAAGGTTTCTATGATTTTTTTATAATTATATATTTTTAATCAAATCAGTTTGAGTAACTTTTTTTTTTTCTGGTGTGAGCTATTGCTGAGATTCAAATTGGAATAGATCCACATATCACCAGAGTGTTTTGATATACTTTAAATTTCATAAGATAACTCTTATAGTTCTGGAGAATAAGAGCATGTATGTTAAAAAGTTTTTGAGAAAAATCAACTTAAACCTTAAACTTAGGAGAAACTTATATTTGCCTTAGAAGCACATCAAAATCATCCTGAAGCATAGCCCTGGTTCTCTTCTGCCTATTTTTCTTCAAACCTGGCATTTTCTTTCCTTCCTCTTCTCTTTTTCTTCCATAAAAATTTCAGTTTTGGAAATTTGCACTGTTGTATTTTTTCCTATGTTTATTCCCAAGTGTTCTAGTACTTCAACTCAACCTATATTTCCTACATTGAAGGCCAAGAACAGCATCATGTGCACCAAAATGTAATGGTGGTTTTTCTCTGCACAAATGTGTTCCTTGGAATCTTTGACTAGTTTATATTGTTGAAAGATTCACACACATTTTTTATCTTACCTGAGGACATTTTGCTACAAGCCATAAATCTGTAATATTACTGTATATAGGTTGACATATATAGTAATGCTTCTACTACAAAATAAGCTAAATTGTAGCTATCTAGCCCAAAAGTTTGTCAAGTAATGATTTTTTTCAACTATTACAGAAATATTTTTAAATAAAAAGTATTTAAAATACTTTCAGGTACATACATCCATGAAATATATCTCAAATTGCTCATAAAACTTCTAACAATGTAACTACTTTCAAAAAATGACCATATAATCTACCCATAATGCATTAGGAATAAAATTCTGCATCAAATTTTCATTAAAAATTTGTGCAAGAGCTGCAATATTCTTTTGAAACATAATTTGTTAACTTAGCCTACCTCAGTAGTGTGGGGGGAATGTCTGACTTACATTAAAGAGGTTGCGAGCTTGAATCTCGCTTAGGGTGAGTTACCAGATAAGGTTTATTGGGGGGGGGGGATGAATGTCGAGTAACTTTAAACTCCATAGAATCAAGATTTCATTAATCATCCAATATGACCAATCAGATTAAAGGACGTTATGCTATATATATATATATATATATATATATATATATATATTTTGTTATTTTAAAAGATAGATAAGCTTTTAACAGTATATATTTGATAAATCAAAAGAGTTGATAGCTTCATTATGACTGAACTGATGTTCAAGCAAAAGTAAGCAACAATTGCAATATACAAATGTTGACTTTTTGCTAGTGGATTCATTTAAATGCTGGTATTCAACAGAACTTTGTTCTTAAGGACTACAAAGCAACAAGGCTGACATCCTTTAATTAAGCAGCAAACTAATTCTTATAACACTTTTGGTCTTAGTTACTGTTGCTTAACGGAGAATTTTAATAGTTTGTAAAGTAAAATTATTGAAAAACCTAGGATTTTATTTTTTTCTCCAGAAGGTTGCATAACAAAAGTTTATAAGCATATTGATACTGATAATTTTGCATTACATATTTTAATAGGATAAATGATTTAGGAGTTAATCCAATTTTGTGTTACTCATGTACAAAACTAGTTATCTCAAGTAATAGTAAATTGAATCACATAACAACATAAGAAAGGGATACATGTTTTGTATGTGTTAAGCCTTTTATTTATTTAGCCTTTATTATTCAATTTTATTACCAGTTTTCAAAACATAAAAAGATATGCAACTGCAGAGAGAGAGAGAGAGAGAGAGAGAGAGAGAGAGAGAGAGAGAGAGAGAGAGAGAGAGAGAGAGAGAGAGAAAAACATGGAGATGAAGATGCTCAGTATTTAAATATTAATATGAGTAGAACTGCAGGTTCTGCTAGAATAAATAAAGCAAAATATTAATTTGTTACTGAAATAAAAAGCATGACATCTGTTATATTTACTGAATCCTTGGTCTATTTGATTATACCAAGTAGTAGTTATATATAGGTATCGGCTGAATATTTTTTTTACATGTGCTTCCAGATTAAGTGTGATTCTAATATGAACACTTTTGTTATAGAAACACATTCCTGAAGCCACTTAATGAGGACTTCATGTGGTTTGGAGTGAATGTGGCATTTCTGTTTCTGCTGTGGACTCTCTTCATGCTGTGGTAAGTACATTTTCTTTAATCCATTTTCCTTTTTTTCTTGTGTTAAGAAACATATACCCATATGCTTACAGGTGAAATGAGTATAAATGTCATTACTTAAAGCAGAGATTGATATTCATAAACATATTAAGCAAAATTGTGAACATTGCTTTACCTTTCATAGACTTGTAGAATTTGCTTTGAAATACAAGGACATTTGGCACAGAGCATTTTATCTTGCACTTTGGGTGGGAAAATAATGATTGTTGGGTAAGGTTAGATCCATCACAGAGTATATTATGTATTTTTCTGATCTTGCTGAATATGAGAATGATATTAAACTTGCTAGTGGAATTTAATGCTGGAGACATGTCATTCAAGAGTTTTCAGCAAAATGCTTAATTTTAGCAAAGAACCAGTTAATAAGATATATACTTTATAGGCATTTTTAGCTACCGAGAAGGTCATGTAATCTCATGGCTTGTTTCCTCAGGTGCAACTTTGTAAGTGTTGTTTCCTTATAGATTCGCTAGCCATAGAGCACGAGAGGACGTGGCTTGCTTCAGAAGCTAAGAATGCCTAGTTGTTTCTCAAGTCAAAGCCCCCAATATGACCATTGAAGTTAAAGGAGGCTATACAAATGAAACAAAAAATAAAATTATCAATTATTATAACTTTTCAGCCTGTTCAAGAGTGAGCAATCATACAGAATATCACTGTGTGTGATTTTCATATTAATGGTGACATGTCTGGTGGCAATCCTTGGAGAAGCCATTCTCGGTGATAGATCCATAAAAGGAATAAAAATATTGCTGACATTTCAGTGGGAAACACTGCTGAACGTTCAGGTAAGCATTATAATCATCACCAGTCATTGTTACTTTAGAAACAGTTTTTATGGCACAATGGCTTAAAAGTTATAATTAAATAAAGCCATAAGATTCCTCCAGTTGCTTCAAGTTAACTTTGAAACTAACCTAGATGAACTGCTAGAACAGCCAATCACATATGTATAGAATCAGTTAACTCTACCAAATAGGAATAAAAAGTATATTACATAGTGCCACCAAAACATACAACAGTCTCCCACGTAACATTAAAGAATCACTTAACTTATCCCAATTTAAAAACAAACTCTTCTAATACCTACTTGAGCAATACTGTAATTCATAAAAATTTGACAACAGAAAATTCCTCTGGTGTTTTTTGAAATATTGCATTAAGTTTAATCACACACCCACACAAATTACTTTAAAAAAAAATTATATACTACTTTTTATATGTGTTAATGTGTTTATTTTATTCTTTGTATTTTGCTTACCACCTTACTAAAGGGCAGTCCCTACCTAGAGCAATATGCTCAAAGACATTCTATGTAAATAAATAAATAACATAAATAAACTGCAATGCAAATGAGTTGTTTCTTCTACACTAGTTTGAAATGATTGACCTAATAGTTGGCTAAACTATAAAGCAAATCCTAATTATGGCCTTAAATTTTTCAGTCTGGCTCAACCTTTCCAAACTTTGATGTTGCACTGTATTTATGTTTTGTTCAGTCTAACTTTTCACATTTTATGTCTTGATCTGTATTAAATTTAGAAATATCTAATTCTTTAAAACATTTGTTTATCTCTGATGTTTGTAACTTCTCCATTATAGTGAAAATGTCTTCAGAATTTAGCAGTTTATCAATAAACATTAAAACAGCAATATGATATTTTACTTCAGTTGATATACATTTAGGTTTGAAATTGATTGTTGTACAGTTTTTCAATTCTAAAATAAATCCTTCAAATTTCTGGCAAAAACAGAGTATCCTTTCCGTATAATGTATACAGCATTTACAGAAATCTAATTTATATCTCTTCTTCTTCAGGTTTTATTTAAGCAGTAAGCAAATTCAGTTCACTTCCAAAATTTCACAGTCTAAATTTGACTAATTCCTTGGCATTATAGAAAATAAAAGGTGTAGAAATAGATAAAACTACTACATTGGTTTCACTTGCACCATGACCCAATTTCCAAGCACAGAAACTATAAGAACTATTAAAAAAAATGTCTAAATCCAGAAGAAACAGAAGAATACATCTTATGTGTGCAGATTATCTGTGCATCCCCCCTAAAAAAAAAATGTTTTAATGTCAACACATGTTTTTTTCCGTTTCTCCCTATCTCTTTAAAATTTTCTTTTAACTTGTTTCATTGATGCATGCTGATTAACATAAAAAAAAAACTGAATTTGTTTTTAATTTACACCAAAAAGGCAGACCGTTAACAATGGAAACAGTACTCTGTTGTCACATGGTGATTGTTTAAACAATAGAAATGGCACTTATTGTCCTTTATTGCTCTAAAGAAAAACAATACCTATGCACAAAAGTAGAAAAAGTTTTGAATGAAGGACACATGTTAAGAAAAGCTTTTAAATGTAATTTCCTATTTACATATGTGCATTGCACCGTAAAAGTATTAAATTAAGGTTTCTCGATTATTCGTGCTGCTTCTCCCCTACATTACCCCGAATAATTGAGAGTATACTGTAATAGTTCACTAAATATTGTATGTGGAGAGGATGTCTACTGAATGAGTGACCAGAGCCACTTCCCGTAGGCAGGTCTATGTATTGAACATTTCTTAGCAGTAAATAAATCAAATCATCCAGAAGGTTCACTTATCACACAAAAGGTTTAGAAAACTCCAAAAGATCCTCAGAGAAACAAAATGCGATATTGACCCTCCCAAGCAGATACTCCACGCTAAATTCAAAAACAAAATATAGGATTACATCAGACAAAAGATCTGAAATATTCCAAATTAACTGTATGGATTGTGAAAAATGTTGTATAGAAATCTCAATAGAAGTCAGAAAACTGGAACCAAGAACGCCTCAGAAATGCTAATTAAAACGACAAGATAAGTCAATAATAGCACTTCACTTTTGGAATGAAAACAATAACCTGGATCCAAATTCAAAATTACTGAAAAGCATGACAGACAAAAAAAAACGGACAACTTGGGAAAACATTTTAATATGGAAGCACAAAGACCATCCTCTAAATTCCAAATCCCACCAGTCGAAAGAAGTGAAGAAGTTCATTATTCCATCACCTGTACACAATTATAACTAACATTAGCAGTCAGACCCTAGCCTCTGATAATTAAAGTGTAAGAAGCATGGTTACAAGTATTATTTTGGACATCTATATCACTAAATTCCTCTAAACTTAATGGTTAATCTCAAAGACCCTGCTACACTAATGAAGGTTTAAATATGAAATGTTGATTGTTACATAGAAGTCCTGATTTGAATATCTTGTCACAGGTCTGGTACTTTGCTGTAATTCAAATGTTCTTTTCCACCCATCTTGGATTTGGAAACATTGTTACCTGTGCTGGAAGGCTGTATTCAAAAAACAATGCACTATGGTAAGTTTAAAAACTCTGATGGTTCCATTCACATGACTTTCTTTACATTGCTGTAACAAATTATTGTTAAAAAGCTTATTCTTCTATCTACTTCATGATAATCAAGATAAATATTGGTAGAAATTGTCTTAATTACTTACTTCCTTGTAAATAAAAGGAAATTTGGGAATACACTAAGCTAAAACAATAGACAAATCTTAAAAGCTGGTTGCCATGTGGTTGAAATCCGCTTCTATGTAAATTACAACTTTCTGTGTGAGAAAAATTGAAGTATTTTAAATCTGAAACATGTAACAAGGAATATCTCAGAAATGATCAGTTCCATGAAAAAATCATAAATGACATAAATCGTGTGTTTTAAAGAGATCTACAATGTTTGTGTAGTAATTTTTATCTATCTCTTACAGTTTATCAGTACTGCAAAATTCAGCAAAAGTCATCCAGAATAAAGAGGTCTTTAGAGGCTTTTTCCAGAAAATTCAAGACATACATTTTATTTGCCATGTAAATATGTTATCTCTAAAAACCAGCCCAAATCTCCTGTCTACATTCTTTGCCTAACTTCCTTCCAAAAGCTATTTCACTTTGATCTCCAAATTTCCATGACTCCCAATCCAATATGATGATAAAAGGTTTAACTGTCAACCACTGTTGCATCACACCATGAAAACATGATATAAATACACACTAAAACATATACATTTAGGTATAATTTTATATTTTTGCAGGGCAGCTGTGTTCTATGTGATTTCAAACCTTGTTATTGGCATCCTGGTAGTGTGCATCGTCTACCAATGGATTGGTCGCGTCTCTGGAGGGATAGGAGTTCATCAACAAGGACCACCTGAAGCATTCATCTTCACACTGGCATATGATGTTGCTGTTCACAGCATGGGAAACCTAAAGCAACTTTGGGCATCACTGATTTTTCTTATCTTTATCTTTGCTGGATTTGCTTCAGTGGTAAGTGATTTTGCATAAATAACTAAATTTATGTAACAAATAAGAATGATACTTTAACAGCTGTCTTTAATTTTCTATGAATGGTAATTATGAAAACAAACTGCAAGCCTCCACTGATGCCAAAATTTAAAAAGTCAATAAAAAAAAAATCTTCCTCTATTATTAACTCACAAGTATAGAAATTGGCACACGCACACGCGCACTGCTATAAAAAAAATAAATTTAAAAAAAAAACAGGGGCATATCTTGTCACCAGGGAATCAACCCCTATGCAAAAGAGGATTTAAATTGCTCTTTATTGATTCATTTATTTGCAGACAGTTGTATTATTGTAAATAATATACTTCCAAAGTATAAAAGCATCTGTTGAAGCTTCTCTGATATTTAATATTGTATTCATTTTATTTACAGCTGGCAGCAGTATATACAATTTTAGTTGCAGCAACAATGGAAATAAACAGAAGATGGCATTGGTGGATAATAGCAGGATGTCTGAGTTTCATTGGATTGTTTATGGGGGTTCTGTGCTTTGTTCCTGTAAGTATTCTTTCCAATGTCAACTTTTATATTATGCTTCTGTCTGTAATCCTATTAATCTGCAAAAAAATCTGATATTATTTTATTCTAATTGAGTTAATTTTAACATTTACGGCAATATATTATTGTTTCATGCGGCATTCTATAGTTATGGCTGTAATACACTTTGGCTACTTTTAATTTGCTGAAACATATTTCAGGAGCATTTGTTTCCCATCTTCAAGGCTGGGTCATGCGAAACAAAAGATCATAGAGCACTTAGATTTACAGTAACCCTGAAATAAAAATGTAAATCCATATTGATAACAAAATGGAAGGTTAATTTTGCACTATTTGTTTGTAACTGAGTATTTATATTTTTTCATTTGATTCAGTCACCGTAATACAGGTTGGCCAATGGCAAAATTAAATAGTAAACATTTTTCTAAATGCAGAATCATTACTATTTCTGTATTCCTCTTGTCATTCTTTCTTAACAACATACATTGTTATTTGTTGTCCTGTTAATGTTGATCAAGTTTTGCTGTTCTTTATGTAATAGCCAGTTTTAAGTTGCATGTGAACAAACTACAAATGATGTCTTTGCTAATGAATGGATTTGAGGGAGTCGGAACACGCATTTATGGAATTTCTTTTAATTTCATTTTCTCAGCTTGCGACAAGTGTGAGCTGCAGGGGCTGTTTTGAGTCTCAACTGCCTTAAATTATTACTATGGTATGAATGACAATAAAAATATTTCCCACAAAAGTTGTTTGTTTTGAAGAGATCTATATAATGGTTTCCTATTTGATTCCCACTCTCAATTGGGATTTTAAAGTGGGATGGGATGAGGATGGGAATGGGGATAGGAGTGGGGGATGGGGTTGGGAATGGGGGATAGGGATTGGGGATGGGAATGGGGCAATAGAGATAGAGATTGGGGATGGGGATAGGGATTGGGGATGGGGGATAGAGATAGAGATTGGGAATGGGGATGGAGATAGGGAATGGGATTGGGGATGGGATTGGGGTAGGGATAGGGATTGGGGATGGGAGTTGGGGATAGGGATAGAGATTAGGGATGGGAATGGGGATAGGGATTGGGGATGGAGATAGGGATAGGAATTGGGAATGGGGATAGGGATAGGGGATGCTTTATTTCACACATTAGACATGGCCTGGTGGCAGAGCTGTCAATGTAATAATATAATGTAGAATATAATTAAAATAAATAAATAATATGGCTAATATAATGCCCTGTCAGAATGACAATGTATCATAGCATATAATAATAATAATAATAATAATAATAGTGATGATATAATAGTGATGATGATGATGATGATAGTAATAATAATAATAATAGTGATAATGTAATATTTATATTTACTATCCTGACTATAAATCACTCTTCTTTAGTCTCTTTTTAAAACTATTTACACTTTGAGGCAAAGTCTCCATTAACTCAGCAGGCATTATGCTCCATTCATTAATTGTTCTATTTGCAAAGGAAAATTTAAGCATATCAGTTTTCTGTTCCCTATTTCTTATTTTTTTCGAGTGATCTTTTCTCCCACAGTACAATAGTTTTAATAATCGCCTGGATATATCTTTCCATGCAGATTCCCCCTCATAGCCTTGCTCACCTTATACGTTTTTCTAGTGTTTCCCAGGAAGTAATATGCCACTAACCCATTATGGCTGATTGATGAAATAAGTTCAAGTGAAGGTTTACATGTGCTTTGGTTATAAATATTCTTGTATGAAAAATTGTAATGTTATCTTTTAAATAAATGATGTTTGTTCCATTTGTAGCAATGCAAGTTTGCAAATTATACAAATAGTTTTTACATTATTGCAGGCTATTGCCTTGTAAATGGGATTGCTATCATATAATTTAAAGCTAATGTTAGTATAAGTGAAAAGTGGTGTTTCTCATGATATTAAATTTCCTGTTGCAGCACAAGTTAGAGTTTATGCACATCATGGATCATTATGCAATAGGAAGAATGGTGCTGGCATCAACTGCACTAGAACTGATGGCATTTGCTTGGATCTATGGTATGTGAAGTGAAATGTGTCAATAATCTGCAAAGTTGGTTCATTTGACATTTTGGAATTATTGATGAAGTAAAGTGTCGTTCACAGTAAAAATTAAGCATTAACATAACAATGTAAAACTTAGCATAAAATTAATGCAATATATTGACTTCACAGCAACAAATAGCAATATAAACAGTAGCCAATCACAAGAGCATGAGATGTCTGAGCTAATATGGCAGTCTGTTTACTTTTTTGTAGATTTGTTATATTTTGATACAGAGCAACTTATTAAGCGCACACGTACAAATACAAGTGTCTGAATTTAAACTCCGATTGTCAGCCATATAATAAAGAAACATCTAGATTCTTTTAAAAGCTTGTTACTATAGAAAAAGTAGTGCATATAATAAGACTGGTATGTTCTGTTTACAGGATGTGGGACACTGTACAATGACTTTGAATTTGTTCTTGGCCATAAACTGAATCCCATTTGGAAAGTAATATGGTTCATCACACCTATTCTACTCGTGGTAAGTAGCATTAACTTTATTATTTTGATAAAACTGAGTCATCTTTTTACACTTTTAACTCCTTCCCATTCAATCAAGAAGACCAGTTTCAGGGTGTGAAACATACAAAATTAATAAGAGTAGGTCCTACCATGGATGCTGACAAGAAGGGTAGAGGGTAACATAGTACTGAGCTGGGCACAACCACCTGTTCAGTTGACCACAGAACTGAAGTTAAGGTAGAGGTACCCTGAAAACGGGTCTTCCTGAACAAATGTGAAGTGAAGTTAAAATTGTAAAAAAGTGACTCAGATTTATAAAAACTCAAAGTAATGGTGCTCCATTGTCTAAAATACTTCTTATTTATATAGTATTAATTTTGTTTACTGCCTATTTGAACTGAGTAACAGAAGGGGCTTTAGATTAGTGAAGAAGTGCTGAATAACAACTGAAGGCACGTTCACAATAACTGCAACAAAAGTCAGAACAGGAGTGTCCAAACCTCACACACACTGATGGTTTGTACGTGTGCTTAAAAGCGACAGCCCCATGTCAATAGATTTACTGTCATGTTAAAGAACTCCTGTGGGACAAAATTCTGGCACACTGGCAGTGCTGATGTGATCCTGGTAATTGACAGAGTCGTTAAGAAATAAAATAATTTTTAAGGAATGTCAAAATTAAAATACTGTGACTTTGTCCACTGTGTCTGCAGTAGACTTGCCAGACGTCCCATAAGCACAGGATTTCCTGTAATGAAGAAGGAAAAATCCTGTCCCATAATACCTCTGTACAGAATACCAAAATTCCTGTATTCAGTTTGAAGGCTGTATTTTGGTACATTGGTATAGTAACCACATGGTAACATGGTCATGTCATAGTGTGTGTGCAGCAGCTGCTTGTGTACATGGTCACATGGTCAAGCCAAGAACCTAAGTAGCAGCTTTAGTTGAGAACGTGTTGGGACCAAAATGTATAAGGCATTTTCTTTTATGAAGAATTTTGTGTTTTGAGACGATTTGTCATTTAATATTCCCAGTTAACATCTTATAGCTACAGTTTCCCCCTCTATTTTTTTCCATTTTTTATCTCAAAGCCTGCTTCTCCATATTGCTAATTCCTTGCATTCTATCAAATAATGTTCTATACTTTCTTTCTTACCACATATTTCACATAGTCCTTTTTCACTGCCTCTTATCCCTCTTAGAAATATTGTTTCTGTTCTCATCCAAGCTAGTCCTTCTCACAATATAGATGGAAGAATAAGCTTTTGTAGAAATAGTTTGTTTGCAGAACGGGTAGAGAAAGCCATGTGAATGGAACACATAATTTTTTTTTCCTATCTTCTTCTTGGTAGCAATGTGTTATTAATACTGCATTTTGAATTTTGTGTAGGGTTTGGAGATTTGGTCGTTCATCTCGCTACCTCTGACAGGACTTCCTGAACGTAACAGCGACCCCATGTGGGTGTACACAACAGGCTGGGCACTTTATTTATTGGCTTGGGCGATGATTCTGTGCTCTGCTGCATGTCAGATCCACGCTCAAGTTGACTACAACCTCTCACAGGTAAGCAATAGCTACACTAATATTAGAAATACAGAAAATTTGTATGTACACTATACTCCCAATTATTTGTATGTAGATTTTTATTTTCTCTACACGTACTATGTATAGTGTATAGAGAAAGTATTGTATTCCACCCAAAAATTCGATACTGAGATTTCACCGGAAATACAAGTTTTGGGTCCCCCTGAATCCAAGAAAAGCATTTTTATAAAAAGTTCCATATGTGTGTCTGTATGTGTCTATGGACAGCATAGTTCAAAAACGAAGAGACAGTTGAATACCAAACTTGGTATTTAAGTTTGGTATCTCCCAAGGATGCGACAAAGATTTTCAGGAAAATCCCCCCAACCCCAACCATGCTTTACATGGAACTTTTTTCCAAAATTTTGATTTTCTTAAAAATGGCTCTAACAATTTTGATTAAAATATTGTATATTATAGATATTTACCTGACAAATAAAATATATATCTTGAATTTTCTGGGAATAGCCTCTCAAGACTACTTTATTCTGGATGAATTTTATAGAATTTTGCATAACTGCTAAACCATAAGAGATGGACAAAAACTTACCACACAAAAAATGTAGAGCACATTAAAACACACAATTTGTTATACATATTTTTTTCATGGAGTTGATCGTTTTTTAGATATTCCTTGTTTTTTGTTAAAGTTATACTTTTTATGAAAAAGTTATACTTTCCGCATACAGGAATGTGTCAACTCCTGTCCATACAAACATAGGAACTTCAGTCATATAGCAGCCAGCTTTTGACTATCACTTTAACCTATGGTCACTTCATTTTGCACCTCAACATTATTGTGAAAATATTTTGCTGTCAGAAAATGCTTCATGAAATGGAAGAGATGAAAATTACTTGGGGCGAGGTCAGAGCTGTAGGGTAGATGGTCAAAGATCTCCCATCCAAACTTATTCAACACATTTTGTGTGGCGTTGGTTATATGGAGTCTTGCACAGTCATGCAATAGCTTAATGCCTCTTGTCAACATCCCATATCCCTTGTTCTGGATTGCCCTCTTCAGTTTATGCAATGTCTGACAATATCGATCAGTATTTAGGGTAAAAACTCACACAAGACACCATATTCCAGAAGATAGTGCACAGATGTTTTGACAGAGATTGCCCACTTGAATTTGGTCTTCACAAGTGAACCAATGCACTGATTGTTGTTTTGTCTCTGGTGTGGCATGCGATATCCATGTTTCATCCCGGGTGATATTATTGTCAAGAAACTTGTCACCTTTCTCTGCATACTGTTGTAGGAATGTCAATACTTCAGCCAGACGTTTGGTTTTGTGTTCATCTGTCTGTTGGCAGGAGATAATATCAGAGCATTTTGCCTGTGGTGCCACAATTAGTAAAAGCGGGCATTAAACACTACCAAAAAAAAAAAAAAAGAAACAGAGCAGCTATTTTCTCCTAGCACAGTGTGGTAACTATTGCTGTCAGAAGACTAAAAACTATACTGCATTATTCCCACATACTCCCTCTCTACTCCTGCACATGTACATTCCTATCTGACTGGTGGTGCCATCTCTGGATGTGATCAGGACTTACTTTCTGGATACACCTCATATATATCAAGTAATAGTACTGGTAGAGAAAGTAAAAATTCAAATTACTAGACCATTCTGATGATTGTTTGAATGCCAAAGTGTACTTATAGTCTATGTAGCATTTCCAGAATTTGAGAGACTATCAGGGGGAAATTAAGGAGGCCAGAAATTCTGGCAATGTTTCACATCAATTTGCTTGAATTATTTTCTGAATCCCTTTAAGGTTTACAGTGTAATCAAACCCTTTTCCCTTTGCTGTACTCATGTTCTCAGTGCTTTAATGACATTATTATTTTTGTTGCAGAAATTTCAGAGTTCACTTAAAGCATCTCGGAATTGGGGTCCAGTAGATACAATCTATCGCCATTGGTGGGTACAGTGGCGCGTTACTTGCACAAAAACTGGGCAGCGAGACTTCACATTCAAGCGACGAGGCACCAAGGACTACACTTCATCTGTGCAGAAAAATAAATCTTCAGGGACTGATCCAGTAGGGAAACACTACAGAGCAAAACTCTCCTCAGCATCCACAAATGGTACATTGCAGCATAGCCGAGGATCAGGCCCCTTTACGATCCAGACCAATGGTCAAGCTCTTCCTGAGCATGTTTGTTGGAGAGGCACACTGCAACAAGGGCGTGAGCCTGGGACTTGAAATCTAAGCAATTTGCCAACCAGAATCCAC
This sequence comes from Hymenopus coronatus, assembly GCA_030762935.1. Classification (NCBI taxonomy): domain Eukaryota; kingdom Metazoa; phylum Arthropoda; class Insecta; order Mantodea; family Hymenopodidae; genus Hymenopus; species Hymenopus coronatus. The sequence continues at coordinate 17,831,742 of CM060895.1, forward strand.
TTTTAAGCAATTTAGAGGAAGGCAGGAGTACCTTAAGATCTGATAGCTTTTACCAAAAAGTAACACTTATTTAGTTTCAGAAGATGTGTGTACCTTTGACTTGAGATGTTTCAGCAGTATTTTATGTCTGCATGTTATCTTTCTCATACTCCTGCAGTGCTATATATTTTGCTGAAATACAACATTTGTGCCACATTTGCTCACTTCAAGAAGTTGCAGTGCATAGGACAAGTAATGAGTGTAAATATAACTAGTTATATGAGTCATTTGCTGATAAGTACTACAGTCTTCCTTAGTTTTTAAACCTGATCTGTGTGATATGTGATAAATGTGATATAACCTCAATGTGAAGCATCACATAACCTCACTTACTTGGGATCAAACAGTTTAGTTCCAAGACCTGGATGGCTAATAAGTCTGTGCATTCATATTGGAACCAGCACTGTTTTACTTCCTTTTGTTTTTAGTCTCTCACTGGGGTGCAGAAGAGCATTAAAAACAATAATTTATTTGGAGAACTAGCATACAACCAAATGTGCACTCAGTTCTCAAGCTGTGAGATGAAGTTTTCTGTGGAGTCAAACCAAAGAATCCCTTACGGAAACCATGATTTACATAGTGGTTTGTTTAGAAAATAGGAAAGAATCTGAAGGAAATGGTAATCAGTATATTTAAGTAATTCTTTGTATGAAATGGATTTAACTGGATGTAAATCATGTTCTAGAATGGTAGTGTCCATAATGCACATACTTTTACTGTGCAATTCAGCATACTCTGTTACTCTTTCAAAAATTGTAAATTTGACATATCTTATCTTCTGCATGTGTATATGCTGACTGTATGATGTTAAAATCTCTTCCAATTTGTTTGCTGATATTCTGGAGAACAGTAGAAGTGAGCTTTGCAGAAGCTAGATGAGCTTGCACTTCATGTTGAAGCCTTGGCATCTGATACGTCAGTTGGATACTCAGAACTGTACTTACTTTCAGCTTACCTCAAGCACAAATATATTCTTTAAGCTCCATACTCTTGATATTGTGCTGAGATTGGAAATCTGCACATTATATCATTGCCAATTTTTCACCCTTTTTCACCAAATCACAATTTTCTGTTTTTAGTTGATAGCTCCATTTCTGTATCTTTAAACTGTTTCTGAAGATTCTCCACTTCTTTATGCAGTTCTTGTTCTTTAATTAGATAGTTTTGCACTTCACTCTTTAGAGCTGCACTTATATTTCCTGGAGAAGTCCATCTTCCAAGAGGAGAGTATTCAAAATCAGAGTTGCGTCTGTTGCATCCAGGCATTATTTCTTGAATAAACTTTAGAAGATGATCATTAGTTTATGAAGTTGAAATACCTGATCTTCCTTGTCCTTCACCTCTGCTTCAGCAACTCTAAGCTGGTAGTGGCTTCTTCTGCTTTAGTTTGCCAAATGTACATTTGCCCTCCAACTTTGCAAGCTTCTTTGTTAAGGCATCCTTTATACTTTTGCACACTCCCTATCTCCTCTTGCAATGTAGTGACACATTTTCCATTATTTTCACTTCCTGTTTAAGCATAACCTCATGAAGAGGCTCACCCGTCTTAGGATATATATACTGTTCATACATTCTTCACGGAGCTTCAAGTAAATAATAAGGTCATTCAAAAACTTAAGCAAATACATTTCCAGCATAAACTTCTGTTTTTTTTTTTTTTTGTGTTTTAAGTGGGCAGCCTATATTGACAGTGAAAACATTAGCATAATACACCATTCAAACTGTGATTACTGCAACCTAAAGTTTGTACTTATCTCAAAATATGTATCTGGGGATGTAAATGACTTACTGTGATGCAACAAATGCCAATTTTAATGTGACTTTGCATATTATCAATTGTCATAAATACAGGGTGACAATTTATCATAAAAGAATAAAAACTTTATGCTGAAACATATTCGCTTAAGTTTTTGAAATTCCCATATTATTTACTTTAATGAGCACCTCCCCTTCTTCATACCTTTGAAAGATGTTTTTCAATATCTAATGTTTCAAAGATATTTGTGATGAAAATTTGAAGTAGGCCACCTGTACAATCTCTAGTCTATAGAAATGGAATTATTCATCCATTTTTAAGCCATGTTAACTACTGAGATGGCAGTCTACTGTTTGCTGTGATTAGTTGTCTCTTCTTCTGGAATCAACACATGTGTTGTCAAATCGAAAAACCTTTCAAATAAGACCTAAGATCAGCCTTTCAGCCTAGATGGCATTATAAACACCATCTGTTTATTAAAATTTAAAACTTTCTTATTATTAATAATGAAGTTTTATGGGCTATCAACTGAATGTAGAAATATTCCTCCTCCAAGCTTTCAGCCATATTGGTTCCAAGGGATTCTTCAGGGTGCTAAAACTTGATGTATTTAAGTCCATAGTTATACTAAAAATGAAATCATCTGATTAGTGTACTAAACAACCAATCATTTCAATCCCTAAAAATTAAAATCCAATTATGTCATGCTTAAAAATAGTTTTCTGTGTAGTCCGTGCCCCTTGAAATACACTGATGTCTAACTGTACTTACAGACCCAACACTGACAACTGAAGGATACTCATTTGGTTCCCCCCTGATGCATTTAAGTAGACTCTTGGGCACATTAAAATGCTCACATCCATATGCATCCTCAAAGTGTAAATTTGTCTCAAGTTCCACTGGGCTCCGTGGTCAATTCACACACCATCTCCGAGCTCAAACTCTTAGTTTCATTCTGCCATTTGTCAATTGTGCATCAATAGTTGAGTGATTAAAGTGAGTGAACTACCAAGGCTTCAATCCCACCCGTAATCTTTTTTTTTTCTTCACAAAAACAAAAATGTTTGAAGCACATATGATAATATAACCTGACTTTATCTAGATTTTACTCACTCACTTTTCACTTTCTCTTTGCACATAACGTTACAAAGTAAATGCCTCTTCTCTACAGTAAAGGGCTGAACACAGAACTCCTCTTCCCTCTTTCACAAATTGCTCTTTTCAGTATCAAACATAGGATTCCTCCTTTCTATTCCAGTTACTCACTTGAGTGTTCAACATATGACTTCTCTTCTCTCTTCCACTCATTTACTGGAATAATTCAAAAGGTTGCATACAAACTTAGGGAGCTTATACAGGGGTCAAAGTACAGCCAGCATCTTTGATATGAGAACTTGTGGTCTAGGTGGTGTTCTGGATTGGTGGAAGCCTGGGAATGTCAGCAAACATTAAAGTTAAACAAAGATGATGTTTAATCAACAAATCAGTGTTATAAAAGTTGTTCAAAATGGCATACACCACAATCAATACAGACATAATGTGCTTGGTAAAGTGTGCCAGAATTCTCTATGGCAATGTTAAGCCAGTCCACTCAAGGTCATTTTCCTCACTATAGTAGGTTCCCTCTTGTAGTGCAGTAGTATTGTTATGGCAGTATTGTAACTCCAGTTTTGAGCTATGAGGAAAGGAAACTATAGCAAGAGACAGGTATATAACATGAATTTAGGGATTACCATGTGTGACCCTGACTGGAATAGCCAGAGAAAACCACTTTAAGAAAAAAATTTGAAGTATATGAAGAATTAGAACCTACTTAACCATTATAGAAAAATCACCAAAATTGTATACTGTTGCTATTAATCAGATATTTTCAAAATAAATGGAGGGTGGGACAGATAATACTGAGAACAGTTGTTAGCTGAATCAAACTTGGTAGTTATAACTTTTATCAAGTAAAAAGGTTTCATTTGATTTTCCTTCTTTTAAGTTATGTCTAAATGAAATATCAGTTTAATTCCATAATACTAACTTGAGGACACAAAAGGCATGACACATTTTCAGAATATTTTTAAAATTATGAGAAAAATAGGCATTCAATATGCACTGTTATGTCCATATGTTTTATACTTCTGTGATTATAAATAGCAGAGATATTTTTAGAGATTACACAAAACTTGTGAAAAGTGAAGAAAATAATGTTAATTAAAATGCAGTTTGCATAAAGGAAACTGTATTTTATTAAAAAGATCATAGCTGGTAACATTCAGCAGTAATTTGTAAGTTGTGTGTATACATTTCCAATTGTAAAGTGTTTAAATAAAAATAAATGATGTACATATAAAATTGCTAAAGGTTTACTTTATGTAAGAGGTTCATTAATACTATTTAACTTTATTTTTCAGTCTTTCCCCACTACTATTTCTCATATATAGGAATCATATGATAAAAAATCTGATGTGTACCATTCACATGACTTTCTCCATATCCCTGCAACAAATAATTCTTAAAAAGCTTATACTTCTATTTACTGTATGCTAATCAGAAAAAATTGGCAGAAATAGTCTTATTACTCGCTTCCTTGTAAGTAGAAGCGAAATAAGGGACAACCGTAGTCAAAAGCTGGTTGCTATGTCAATGAAGTTCCTTTGTTTATATGGATAGGAATTGACAAGTTCCTGTATGAGAAAAGTATACGTTTTTCATAGCAGAAACCAAAAATAAGGAATGTCACAAAAATGACGAACTCCACGAAAAAAATGTATATAACATAAATTGTGTGTTTTAAAATGCTCTACATTTTTTGTGAAGTTTTTGTCCATCTCTTACAGTTTAGCAGTCATTCAAAATTTAGTAAAATTCATCCAGAATAAACTACTCTTCAGAGGCTATTCCCAGAAAATTCAAGATATACACTTCATTTGTCAGGTAAATATGTTTAATATCCGAAATTTTAATCAAAATCGTTAGAGCCATTTTTGAGAAAATCAAAATTTTCGAAAAAAGTTCCATGTAAAGGGTAGTTGGGGGTGGGGGGATTTTTCTCAAAATCTTCGTGTCGCATCCCTGGAAGATACTAAACTTGAATACCAAGCTTGGTATTTTACCGACTTTTCGTTTTTGAGTTATCGTGTTCACAGACACACGGACCTTTTTGTGAAAATGCTTTTTTTGGATATTGGGGACCCTAAAACATATATTTCCGGTGCAATCTCGGTATCAAATTTTTGGTGGAGTGCAATACTTTCTCTATACACTATGTACATAGTGCGTATGGAGAAAGTAAAAATGGAAAACAACGGAACATGGAAAATTAGAAGCTAGATATATTATTGTTTGCAGTAATGTAATATTAATGGTAGACTCTGGAAATGGCCTTCAGCAATCAATTTATCAAATGCAATGTGTCTCAGAAACTTATACCTTGAAAATCTCAGTATCAAAAACCAAAGTAATGGCTTTTGTGGGGAAAAGATCATCTGCGAATTAAAACATGCCTTTACAATAAACCTGTGGAACAGGCATCATCAATCAACTATATAGACTACTATTTAAGTTATGAAATTGAAAAAGATATAGCAATAAAATTAAAAAATTTCAATTATGCTAGAGTACTATTAATAATATTTTCAAACTTCTCTGATTCAAAGATACACTAGTATAAAGGCTTTTAAGACACTAGCAAAGCCAATTTTAATATATGGAAGCGAAACTTGGATCATACAATAAAGTGATCAACATTGTATCATTCCTGCGAGTCAGTTGAGAAATTTAATGCCATGCTGGCATGGTAGCTCAGTGGTAGAGAGGCCAGGTGGAGACTGGGAATTCCACGGTTCAAATCCTGGCTATGGCAATGAATTTTTTAGTCTGACTCTACCTATCCAACTCCTGTCCTACAAACGGCTTGTGTGAAAAAAAAAAATCTGATGGGTTCCATTCATATGACTTCCTCTATATCTCTGCAACAAATTATTGCTAAAAAGCTTATGCTTCTATTTACTTTATGGTAATTGAGAAAAAATTAGCAGAATTAGTTTTATTACTTGCTTCCTTGTGAGTAGAAGCGAAATAAGGGCGTATGATTGGTTAAAGTGACAGTCAAAAGCTGGTTGCTAGGTGACTGAAGTTCCTTTGTTTGTGTGGACAGGAGATGACAAATTCCTGTATGAGAAAAGTATAGCTTTTCACAGCTGAAACCAAAAACAAGAAATATCTTAGAAATGATCAACTTCACAAAAAAAATGCATACAACATAAATTGTGTGTTTTAACGTGCTCCACATCTTTTGTGTTGTAAGTTTTTGTCCATCTCTTATAGTTTGGCAGTTATACAAAATGTCTTAAATTCATCCAGAATAAAGCAGTTTTAAGAGGCCATTCCCAGAAAATTCAAGATATACATTTTATTTGTCAGGTAAATAAATATCTTTAATATACGAAAGTTTAATCAAAATCATTTTTAAGAAAATCAAAATTTTCGAAAAAAGTATGTTTGGGGTGGGGGGATTTTTCTCAAAATCTTCGTGTCGCATCCCTGGAAGATACTAAACTTAAATACCAACCTTGGTATTTTACCGACCATTCATTTTTGAGCTATCGTGTTCACAGACACACATGGACCTTTTTCTGAAAATACCTTTTTTGGACACAGGGGGCTCTAAAACATATATTTCCAGTGAAATCTCTGTATCAAATTTTTGGGTGGAGTGCAATACCTTCTCTATACACTATGTACATAGTGCGTATAGAGAAAGTATTAATAAAATCAATACTAATTGACCATAATAGTTGGCTATGCTATGAATCCTTGGATTTATGACATTGTAAGTTGCCATTGCAGTATGTCATCTCAAAATAATTTGAGATCACCTTGTGGTTTACTGGGAAACATGCGAGTCAGTTAAGAAATTTAATGCTGTACTGGCATGTTGCCATGGTAGCTCAGTGGCAGAGCAACCAGCTAGAGACTGGGAGAACTATGGTTCAAATCCTGGCTATGGCATTGAGTTTTTCAGTCTGATTCTACTCATCCAAATTGTATCACACTTAATGAAATTAAATTTTTAAGAACAACTGTAGGATAGACCAAGCTGGATAAGAAAAAGAATATAGATATTATGAAAGAATTGAAAATTGATCCAATATTGTCAAAATTGGAGGTCCCATGTACTCAGAATGTCTGCAACAAGAATTGTAAGTCAAATATTAAATTGCATAGGCGAGAATACTGTTGGGCCTTCCCATGAAGAGATGGAATGAGACCTAAACAGACTAATAGATGTAATGCTTGGCAGGAAGAAGATGTACTTTAATTCAAAATCTTCTCGGGCTTCTAGCCAGGTAAAAACTTGGCTTGACACCAACGTTTCGAAGAAGTGCACTTCTTCGAAACGTTGGTGTCAAGCCAAGTTTTTACCTGGCTAGAAGCCCGAGAAGATTTTGAATTAACACGTCGCCAGGAAAGCTTTAGTTCTTATTTTAAGATGTACTTTATTACTTTCTCTATATGTACTATGCGCATAGTGTATAAAGAAGGTATTATAATGCACCCAAAAATTTGATACCAAGATTTCACCAGAAATACATAATTTGAGACCCCCTGAATCAAAAAAAAAAAGCATTTTTAGAAAAATGTCTGCATACCTGCGTGTGTGTGTCTGTCTATCTGTCTGTGGGCTGCATAGCTTAAAAAACGAAAAGGCTGTTAAAAACCAAACTTGGTATTTAGGTTTGGTATCTTCCAAGGAGGCAACACAAAGCTTTTCAAGAAAATTCCTCCACCCCCAACTACCTTTTACATGGAACTTTTTTCAAAAATGTTGATTTTCTCAAAAATAGCTATAACAATGTTGTATATTAAAGATATTTACCTGACATATAGTCTTGAATTTTATGGGAATAGCCTCTGAAGACTACTTTATTCTGGATGAATATTACAGAGTTTTGCATAACTGCTAAACTGTAAGAGATGGTTAAACTTAAAACACACAAAATGTAGAGCATGTTAAAACACACAATTTAGGTTGTATATATTTTTTCATGAAGTTGATCATTTTTTAGATATTCCTTGTCTTTGGTTTCAGCTTTAAAAAACTTAACTTTTCTCTCACAGGAATTTGTCAACACCTGAGCATACAAACAAAGGAACTTCAGTTGCATAGCAACCAGCTTTTGACTATCACTTTAACCTATGGTACTCCCTTATTTCGCTTCTACTTACAAGGAAGCAAGTAATAAAACCATATCTGCTACTTTTTTCTCAATACGCACAAAGTAAGTAGAACCATAAGCTTTTTAACAATAATTTGTTGCAGAGATGTAGAGAAAGTCATGTGAATGGAACAAAGATTTTTTTTCCCCTAAATATTTGCCTCCATAGTATTATGAGCATTCTATCAGATAATGCACTGGATTTTTCATTGCACCATCACAAACCTTTTTTATGGGGGATGGTTTACGATCTATGGTAACATACTAAGACACCTGATAAAACCATGCCTTCACCATAGCAAACTACTACAAAGTACAAGAAGGTCCAGTTATTCCTTTCCTGGCATGTTAATCCAATTGGTTTAACAGTTTGGGAAAATCTATTAATTCTAAAAAACAAAAACAAACAAAATCATACATCAAATACCACAAACAATCTCATCTTAAAATTCATTTACCCAGAAGAGTGACTTCCACAGGTCACTACCACGAGTTCATAAGTAAATTTTCGCTGAAGATGGTGGCAACAGCCTCCAAAACATGTTCCAAGTAACTTATTTCAATTAGTGTGATTCTGTGCTTTTGCTCTTAATTACATAATATTAGATTTGTTCTTATTAGCTTTTAAACCCCATTTCATACATTATTTACTTATTGCTTTGATACCACATCATAGTCCTATACTTCATACTGCATTTGCCACTAAATCTGAAAAATGTAAGTTTTCTTCTTCAATAATATCAATAAATTAAATAGGATAGGACTTAGTTTACGCCCTTGTCTCAGGCCCATTGTACTATATACCCATTCTGTGATCCTATTCTGCTCTAGTTTGATACAAAACTCTTTTTTTTTTTTTTGTAAAATCTCTGAATTAACTCTTATAAACAGCTTTTTGGTCCATAATTTTTTTCCTGTTTATTATACCAAAAGACTTGGTAGTAACGATTCCTAATTAAATGCAATGGCCTCTGAGTTACAGGGCCTCAACCTTTTGAAATATCTTTGGACGCGACTGGTGGCTGGTCCTGGATTTACCATTTCTTGCCCTTTAGAATAAGTCCTGATCTTGTTAAGTACACATGAGAACAGTGGATGCAGTATACCTATGCCTCTTGCACTGCTTAATAATCTTGCAATTGAAGTAGTAGTATATCTTTTCCAGAATGGTTCTATTTCAGCACATCTGTCATAGCAGGAATGAAATCACACAACTGAACCAACACAACAATACACTCACACTGCTACACTTTCATTTGTTCTGCATGTTTCAAGGTGGAGCTTGTATACTCATCCAAACTTGTTACCATAGATTGTGAACAACCTTGAGTATTTCCTCTTATCCTTGGGCCTATATTACACTACCACATTTCTGTGATAGAGTTGAGATCAATAGATGTAATAAAATATTTTAAAGTAGCTATGACATACTTCTGTGATAAAAGTTTTACCCACCATCACACCTTTGATCACATTTGCCATTAGAAAATAAAATGGCAGACATTACACATGTTCAGTGGCTATAGCCAAACTGCTCATTTCCTATTATGAATAAAATGAAATGGTATAAAATTTAAAAAAACATAATAATTATAAAAACAGCAACAAATGACTGTAAATGTATAAAAGCATAGCAAAAGGCTTTAGTGAAGTACATGAAGGATAAAAGGAAAGTGATGCAAGGAAAAATTAAATGGATTGGGAAGCCAATATTTAGAAGAACAAAATGAAATGTATTATGTCAACCATTAATTACTATTTTTTCTACTGTCTTTGTTATTTATTCATACTCATAAATGTAGTAACATTCCTTAAGAAATTGTCTTATTGGAGTTAAGTTTTAAGTTAGGTTATACGGAAACGTAATAGAAACTTAAAGTACATTTATTTATAAATATTCACACAACTAACATTCTAAACAAACAAAACAGGAGTCATTTATTACAGCTCATAATGATAACTGTTAGATATTTTTTTTAAAAATGTGATAAAAGGTTTGATGTAGTGTAATATACTCAACAGCTTTAATGCGATCACAACGTGTGATCAAAGGTTTTATCTAGAGGTGGTCAAAACCTGTGTCACTCTCGCTCATCACTCGTATGGCAACGAGAATTTCAGTATCGAGAACTAGTGCTCACGAGCAAGGCGACTCGAGTATTCCCATAACTACAGACGAAGTAGGTTCATGCATGATCCATATTATAAACTGGTTACTTAATAACTAGGGCCCAGAGTTATAGGTTTTAACATATTTTTTCCCTTATAAGTAAGCTAGAAATTTTCAAAGTATATACTTTTACATTTCAAGCTGTTTGGAATATAATGTGTGAATCTTATTCAACCTAAAAAAAAAAAAAGGCTAAATAGAACACTAACACTTAAACCTCGCTAATTTAAGTTTTATTTATTTGTTTTTTTAACCTCAGTAGAAAATGTATCCATTTTTTTCTTTAATTTATTTGAATTACAATTTTTGTTTGACAATTCGTTTAGTTCTGTTTCGAGTGTAATTGTGGGATTAGCCAGGGAAAGAGTTTATCACAATTTTTATCTTAGTATAAAAATACGTTAAAGATCTTGTGACGTTAAAGATCTTTTTCTGCCTAAAGGAATATATTAAAAAACAACAGAAAATTTGCAAATGTGGCTAGTTGTGTATTGCAAAACTACTGAAATATTAAGTTTGTTTTAAGTGAGTGCTATATATTATAAATACATGCTAAATTTTTTAGTTAAAATGTTTGAGCACGAGTATATTTAATAAATTGCCTTAAATTTCAGTACATATTAATAGCATGATTCTGTGAAGTAAAATAGTTTTCATATTTTTATCCATATTATGTTATAAAAGGTGTTTTGACGTCAACTTCCTTAAATAGGTAGCAAAAATTGTTTAAAACCAAATTAAGAACATTGTTAGAAAGCTAGGAAAATGGTTTAAAAACCTAAACAGGTTAATAGAAGATAACAAAAAGCTAAAGCTGCATTTATAAAAAGCTAAAAATTTGGGCCCTAGTAATAACACAAGATGACTCATCGTTAAGAATACATATATCACAAATGCATTCACAGTAAACTGTTTGAATCAACGATATTAATCTTTAATGACATACTTATACTTTGTGTTGCTATGTACCTAGGTATATACATGTTCAGTTTACAACCAAAAATAGTTACTTCTTGCAACATAAACATCTTAGGAGTAACAAAATATATACACACTTGTTTGTAATCAAAGTTGAGACCACATACACATATCTGCAGATTCTGTGATATCACATTTTGTGTTTAACCCTTTCCCTAGTGTGGGTTATTTAAATATCATCTTTACTCTGGTAGACTATTTAAACTTAAACAATTTAAACAGATGACATAATATAACTTGCAGGACTAATTATGCAAGTTTCTGTGCATTACACTGCAGTCTTACTATTAATGAGATTTATGAGTCTTGCGAGTAATCAAGACACTCGTATGCTCGTTGGTAAAGTTCTCTCATGCCAGCTATGCCTTCAGCTGCATCTACTGGCTGCGAGAGGCAAACTAAGTGGCAGCGGGAAACAAGTGATATTGAAAATTGACTTGATTGGCTCTAGTTTTATCATATTTTGTGATACAGAAATGTGATAGTGTAATAAAGCCTTAGTAACATTGACCCATTTTCATTGCTGCAAAACCTGGTAACCCTAATTATCCACCCCTTTTTCCCAACCTAGAGCACAAGAAAGAGAAAGGGAGTATGATAAATCTTGCATGTTAATCCTTGAAATCTTTACTTAGCTCTTTCTTGTGCCTTGTGTACGTTATACTACTTTAACACAAGGAGTTTAGGATGGATAGAGGAAAATTATATACTAATAATATACAAACATGATAAGTTTTTATTTATTATATTACATTATGCTCCAATGCTGAGACAAGTATCGCAAGCTTTTGCATTCACCATTTTCAAGAGTGTTTTGAGAGATGATCCTGGCCCACACTCAAAAGTTCTAGGAAAATGACCTCCCATTGGACGTTCATATAAAATGTGCAGTGTCTGTTCCCACTTGACAGGCATAAAGATTTGTTTAGGCAGCTGTCGTCGTATATGTGCAGCATTCACATAACGCTTCCCATCAACATTTGAATACACCGGCACCAGGGGATCAGAAATAGCTACATTACGTAGAGCTTCTTTAAAAACTTCAGCTGCAGGGCGCATTAAATCTGTATGAAATGCTCCAGAAACCGCCATCTGCTTAAGCCGTTTGAGCTTAAATTTCTCTGCGTTCTTTGCCAAGAATTCCAGGGCCTAGTATTAAAAAGAACAAAAGCATTTTACACCATATAAAATACTGTTTGATGTTTATCTGAAATACATTTGTACCACACATGCCATGTGCAGGCTAAAGCTGGAAAGTAGAACCAAACTGAAAACCTCTATACCGGAGCCGGATTTGAACCACAGATCTCTGACCAACTATGGTGCAGATTTTATGCATTGGGATTTCATTTGTCTTTAATTGGACAATATTTTTACTTTCTCTACATGCACTAATATATAATGAGTAGAGAAAGTATTGTATTGCACCCAAAAATTCGACACCAAGATTTCATCAGAAGTACATGTTTTGAGACTCCCTGAATCCAATAAATAAATAAATAAAAAAAAAAGTCTGTATGTGTCTGTAGGCAGCATAGATCAAAGAAAAATCTGTTAAAAAAGGTACCAAACTTGATATTTAAGCTCAGTATCTTCCAAGGATGCGACATGATTTTCAAGAAAAACCCCCCTACTCTCAACTTCCCTTTGCATGGAAAAAATTTTGAAAATTTTGGTTTTCTCAAAAATGGCTCTAATGATTTTAATTGAAACCTCGTATATTTAAGATAATTACATGAAAAATTAAATGTATATCTTGGATTTTCTGGGAATAGCCTCTGAAGACCTCTTTATTCTGGATGAATTTTTCTGAATTTTGCATAACTGGCAAATCATAAGAGATAGACAAAAAAACTCACTGAGCAAAAAATGTAGATCTCATTAAAACATACTATTTATGCTGCATACATTTTTTTCGTGGAGACCTCTAAAGACCTCTTTATTCTGGATAAATTTTTCTGGATTTTGCATACTGATAAACCATAAGAGATACATAAAAAACTCATTGAGCAAAAAATGTAGATCTCATTTAAACACACTATTTATGCTGTATACATTTTTTTCGTGTAGACCGTTTTTGAGATATTCCTTGCTATTGGTTTGTTTTAAAATATTTAAAACTTTTCTCATACAGAAAATTGCCAACTCCTGGCCACGCAAAGAAACAGATTTCAGTTCCATAGTAACCACATTTTAAAACATTTGACTGTCGGTTTAGCCCAGTGTATTCCCTTGTTTCCCTTCTACTTATAAAGAACTAAGTAATAAGACCGTTACTGCTAATGTTTATCTTGATTAGGATGAAGTAAATAGAAGAATAAGCTTATTAAAAATCATTTGTTACAGAGATGTAGAGAACTCATGTGAATAGAACACGAGATTTTTTCATCTGCCTCTAATGTAGCTAACATAATGCAAGTTGTCCAAAGTCAAAACTCAAAATTGTAAGTATAGTAAGCTGTGACAGCTGTTTAATCTTACATGCACCTTGAATAATTTCTACAGCAACATATAATATGGATCTAATATTCCATACCTAGGAGCAAAGATGTTAAAATTAAAGTCTTCTTTCCCATTCCCAGAAAGTTACTCATCAATCTGAATGCTCCCATTAAAATATATTTGAGCTTTCTCATTCTCATTTGGATTACTCTTGCTGGTGGTTGTAAACCAGTCTTAAGGCATATTCATATTCAAACGACAACTTACAATTTCAAAAGTTCTCAAAATCCTTGACACCCCCCCCTAGGATTTACAAGCGCGTACCCAGGGGTCAGAAGCCTGTCAGGGAGCCAACACCTAACCACAGAATGAAGAACCAGGAATGAGTGGTAAGCCCGTAATCAGGCATGAGCATGAGGAAGTGGATGATATGAGATGCTAATGATACAGATTATAGGAAAGGTGATGATGGAGCAATTGGTGGAATGAGTGGCAGGAGGAACCATAGAAAACCAGCCCAGATGCTGTTTCATTCACGACAAATTCCACATATGGCACTTGGGATCGAACCCTGGCCACCTAGGTGGGAGGCGAGCAGTCTAACCACTTGGCCATGGCACCACCACAATGTTAAGTAAGGGGTATATTTATGGTCAAAACTGCCCAAAAATTATATTTTTAGTTTTTATGGGCTCATTAATGGAATTTCCTCTTTAATGTGATAATAAATATTTTATTATTACTGATACAATACTTATCTATAATAGAGGGGGAAAAAAAAGCATATAAGTAGTGAAAGTATTTATTCCACCCAAAAATTCCATGTCAAGATTTCACCGGAAATATATGTTTTGAGGCACCCTGATTCCAGAAAATAAAACTGCAGAAATAATGCATAAAAAGCCCTATGTGTCTGTGAACAGCATAACTAAAAAAAAACATTAAAAGTTGGTTTAATACCAAGCTTGATATTTAAGTTTGCTTCTTCCAAGAGTGCAACATGAACATTTTCAAGAAAACCCTCATCATTATAAGACTATAGGGGCAGTGAAAGAAGTAACATTTGTTCAAGGCAAACGAGTGCTTCAATGTTTTGCTGGTCGCAATGTTGTTCCAGCTGACACTTCAATTGTTCTTCTACACATGGCATGTGTAGGCAAAAATGGGAAAGGTAGAAAAAGACTGGTCAGAGCAGCTGCATGGAAACAAATTACCTTGGTTCAAATCCTGATTATGACATTGAATTTTTCAATTTGATCCTACCATCTTTCTGTTTAGTGTTTGGATATGCACGAAATAGGTAAATAACACTTCCTGGACTTACTTCATTACTGCCAGCAACTACTTTGCACTGTGGATACATATAGCTGGCAATGCTACAAGTTGGTGATTCGACTCCCTTTTGCAAACACCATTCCTTTGCTTCCAAACAAGCATAATTTAACTTAGAATCTGGATGTAATAAGACAAGCATCATGCCACTGGGATGAACATCACAAGCCAGCTGCATTGCCTCTGCTCGAACCTTCACTAATCTTACAGCTGCAACAAAAAGTAACCAATGACAGACAAGGCCAGCCTGGGTAGTGCAGTGTGGTTTTTTGGGGGGTTTTCCCTTATCCTGAGAAGATGAATGTTGAGTAACTTTAAGCTCCATGGACCCTGAGATCATTTGAGCATCATTTCACCAATTTCATTTATCGTCCAATATGACCAACCAGGATAAATGACATTAGGCTACAAAAAAAGACAGACAAAAGTCATGCTATAGTTAAAAGAAAAGAAATATGAAGCTTCTAAGACTTCTTACATAATATAAATAAAGATGTGATGGTGACTGATCATCCATAACAAAATTTTTGGTGCATATTTGCCTAAAATTCAAGAAATCGTGAGTTTAGAGTGAGTTACCTGATAAGATTTTTGTTTTTTGGGGGATGGGAAGACGATTGTTGAAAAAATGTTAAGCTTTATAGACCCCATGATCATTTGAGCATCATTTTGTAATCCTTCACAGTCTAATATGAACCATACCAGGTTAAAGGATGTTAAGCTACAAAAAAAAAAAACTTTTTGGGATGGGCTAGCATTTTACAATTTTCAGAACATGATAAAAGACATTGGTTTCAATGATCTATCTCTTCTTTCTTAATATGCATGTTGGCAATGTTGTTGCAAAACCTTGCTAAGAAGTACCAACTTTAGAAACTAATAAGGCACTGCAAAAAAGTGGCGGTTGGTATTCCAGCCAATGGAACCAATGCCACTAGATGGCAATGGCAATGCGCTAGTTTCCTTACCGTACAATGCAAAAGGAACAAATCTGGTTAATGGATTCAATGTCGCTAGATGGCAGTATGAAATATTTTCCTTTACGGATCTACAATGCCAAGGGAATGAGCCCACTTAATGGAGTCAATTTGTTAAATGGTAGCATTAGTACCATACAATGATTCTGGGTTTGTAATGGAATAAATGTGAAATAAATAATAAAGACATGAATATTAAATGTGACAACTATAAAAAATGAAAACACTATTTAAAATTAACACATTAAAATGCATTTTGATGTACACGCTATTATTCCCTAGCTCCTATTGTTCAAAATAAAGGAAATAACATACTCTTTCATGTACAAGGAATCTTTTTATTCCCAAAATACATTAAAATTACTAAGTTATAATGTACTTACATTAGACAATAATTGGTCTTGGAAGCAGAAAATGTTGGAGAAATGATGGGACCTGGATAGTACACTATCTATAATTAATCTATTGCATTATTGTGGTCGATTTGCCTTTTCCCAGCATTCCCAGTGTGCATGTGTCCAAACACTTTTGGTGGTAGAATTGATATGGACGGAAAGGAAGATGAAAATGGTGAAGTGACAGGATCAAGATAGTATGATTTAAGGTTAACCTATTACAGAATTGTGGTTATAATTTAATAATACTTGTTTTTATTTGGTACATGAACTAGCATGATTTCATCAGAAAATGATGATACCCCCTTTTCCATCATACTGCAATTGCAGTGCTGTTAACACATTTGTTCAACTGATATTTTGGGCTAAATGGAGATTTGCACATTTACAGAATTTCCCACTTTCCTATGGCTGTTATTTGGTACAGATACGATACTGCCAACCACATATGAGCTCCCTAATGTATATAATTACATTCTTAGTGTTTGCACACTTTTCCATGGTTGTACAGTCTGTACTTGTTAGCATTTCCACATATTTCCTGCTTTTCTATGGTTGTGAACTTTTATGACCCCTGTAGTTGTCCCCACCAGTATTTCCTTTTCCAAACATGTAATACACCGAAGGAGGGGTGGTGGTAGCAGCGATTGTCAGGTGTCTGAGAAATAATACCAGTAATGGGGAAACAGAGGAAAAGCTGAACATGGTGGAGGAAGCACCCTTGAAGTACATTATTGCCTTAAATATAGATATTGCATTTTGCTTAACTAAATTACCTACTTCAATTATCAAAAGGAATATACCAACAAACCTTCTTCAAAAAGAAGTGATCCAGCAAAAACTAACGCACTGATCTCGCCTAAGCTGAACCCTGCTGTTGCAACACACTGTTCTATTCCTCTAGGTCTCTCTTCTTTTAGTTTTTCCACAGCAGCTAGTGAACAGACCATTACTGCAGGCTGACAGTGAACTGTCTTATCTAATTTTGATTTAGGCCCATGCACACAAAGCTTATACAAGTCATAGCCCAGAATATCACTTGCTGCATCAAACATATCTTTGGCTATTGGATATTTTATGAGATCCTTCCCCATGCCCACAAACTGTGTGCCTTGTCCAGGAAACATTACAATGCTAGTCTCACGAGGATCTTTCTTTGGCCTGAGGAAATGTCTGGACTGATCTCTCTTTAGCACTGCACCTTCAGGATAAGGAGAAGTAGCCCACATATTTTCACGGTTTTCAGACTTTTCTTCGTTAATGACTGCTTCTTCCAACAAATGCTTCACATTTTGATCAAGTATGGACTTATCTTCTGCTTCAATATTTTTGTTTACTTCCTTTTTTGGATCTAGTTTACCATCGTCCGAAAGTACTCGTAATATCGTCCATGTAATACTTCTGTTTCTGTGCAGTAACTGTCTTGTGTTGCCATTTAAGATGTGCCGTGAGCTGAAATGTATTTTTCTGAACATCATAAAGAACTTAACCCGTGCTCTATCATTAACAGAATAAATGTAGTTTAAACTCCACGGATGCTGAGCACAATTCCACACATTTCGTCAACTTACTCTTTTCCTAACCTTAACAAAAACTCACATGTTTTGATTTTGATAATTGGAGCACAGACTCCATAGAAGAAAAAACTTGCCGTATAGCCTTTAGCACAGAATACACATCTACCCGTACGTACGGTTGCACTGGTTTAAGCCCACCTCGTCCTGCGGGTTGTATGGTTCAGGTAGATTCGTAAGGGCGAATATTATCAAAAAAAAATCTGTGCTACATCCAAATAAATTTCTCTAGCTGTTCCATAGACAAATTGTTCTTACTAAAGATTATCATTTTATGTACATCATGCTAATCGAGATAAACTTTAGCAGAATTGGATTTATTACTTGTTTCATTTTAAGTAGAGGGGAATAATCTTTTAATATAGTGTTTAGCGCCCGCTTTTACTACTATGACACCACGGGCGAGAAGGGAATAAGGGAATGCATTAGGCTAAAGCAATAGTCAAATATTTTAAAAACTAGTCGCTATGTGTAACGTTTGAGGTTGGATTGCTTTGCATAGTGCAGTTTGGGAAAAGTTAGGTACCTTAAAATTGAAACCAATAACAAAGAATATCTCGAAAACGGTCAACTCTACAAGAGAAACGTATGATATAAATTCAGTGTTTTGAGATGTACATTTTTTTTTTTTTTTTTTTTTTTTTTTGTATACGTTTTTGACTATCTCTTACGGTTTAACCGTTATGCAAAATTCTGCAAAACTTGTCCAGAATAAAGAGGGCTTCAGAGGCTAATCCCAGAAAATTCAAAATATACATTTTAATTGTGTAAATATCCTTAATATATGGTATTTTAACCAAATTCATCAGCCATTTTTGAAAAAATCAAAATGTTCAAAACATTTTCCATGTAAATGGTAGTTTGTAGTGGGGGGGATTTTCTCGAAAAGCTTCGTGTCGCATTCTTGGGAGGTACTAAACTTAAATACCAAGTTTGGTGTTTAACGGACTTTTCATTTTTAAGCTATGCTGTCCACACGCACACACACACACACACACACGGACCTCGACATCGAATTTTTGGGTGGAATACAGTACCTTCTCTGTCCACTATGCACATTAGAGAAAGTAAAAATGGTGCAAAAGTCAATATTAACTAAACAAGTCAGATTGTACGGGGATGTTTCCTGATGTTTGCTATTGAAATGAAACTAAATACATTATATGATAATTTCCAGAACCCACACCGGAGTTCATGGCAGCGCATTTACAACTTCTTAAGATTCACATGCACGTACGCACCCACCCACACACAACACACACACGCACGCACCGACTGGAATGGAAGTCATCATTACATTAATTTAAACCAATTGCAAATATCTTATTTGGAATATATTGTGTGCCTTCCATTTAGTTCTACGACCATTTTCTGTGTAGATGCTTTTGAATATTCGAGAAAATGATAACACAGTAATAGATTACAATAACAATAATAATAAAAATAATAATATAAATAATAATAATTATAATAATAATAATAATAATAATAATAATTGAGAGCTAACTTAACTAATTTCCTTTGGTTCTCAGTTTAAACTTTCAAATTTCTAAATAGTATTTTGCATACATAAAAACGGCAGATATATTAATTACAACAATAATTACAGTGGCCGACAGATTATGTGTTAAGCCAGGCGTGTTCCGGTGTGGGGGAAAGGCGTAAAATATTCGTTTTCACAACAAAATCGTTTATACATGAAAGAGCATTCCTTGACCTAGTTTTCGAAATAGTTGCCACCAATGTACAGACGTTTGTCATAGCGGGGAATCAATTTTTGTATGCCCTCTCCGAAGAAAGCTGCCGCCAGTGAGGACAACTACTGCTGAACGCTGTTTTGCGTCGTTATCGCTATCATCGCTTCTTCCTCTAAAACCACGCTTCAGCTTGAAGAACAAGAAGGCGCGAGATCGGGGATATAAGTTCCATCCGATTTGTTGAATAACATTTTGATGGCACCAGCGGCATGGGGACGTGCGTTATCATGAAGCAACACAATGCCTTGGATGAGCATTCTACGTCATTTGTTTTGAATTGCGCGCCTAAGATTTCGTCATATTTCACAGTATCGTACTGTATTGACAGTTGCATCTCTGGGAAGGAACTCAGCAAGCAGATTACAGTGCATATGATTTTTCGTGCCGACAATGGTTCTTCTTCTTCTTCTTCTTCTTCTTCTTCTTCTTCTCTTTTTATGTTTGTTATTTCAGGGATCCTGTATGTTTCAACTCTCTTGATTGTTTTAATTCTGGAGTGATATGACAAAGCCACCGGGCATATCCCTCTTAAGAATACATCTCCCTCATCATCAGGATCGCCCTCCGTGGTGTAATTCTAGCCTTATATACCCAAGGTCGCGGGTTCAAACCCCGAGGAGGACGATGGATTTTTTCGGTGGCTTCCTTCGGAAGGGAAGTAAAGCCGTTGGTCCCGTATCGTAGATTTACGGCAAGTAAAAGAACCTCAAGCCTGATACAGGCCTCTGAGCAAAATTAAGTGGTCTTTCACGCCCAATTTAGAATGGGACGCTGAGAACCACAGTAGTTAAAGAGCGTCCATAAATAACACATCATTTACATTTATTACTGGTCGGGTAACAAATGTTAAAGCACTGTGCAGTTGCTTCGTTTTGTGGTCACCCGAAAGCATTTTCGGAACCCATACACGCACTTTGTGAGTCTTATGCAAAATAGTTTTTGAAATTTGTGGAAACATACTACAAAGCATCCTCCTGTTTTCACGAATTACCTCATTCACTTGTTCAACCAAACCATTAGTGACAACAGAAGCGTGCCCAATCCAGGCTTTATGAACATTGGATCGTCTACTATTGAATTGCCCAACTCATTTCTCACTATTCTGTCATTACATTTTCATAGCAAGTTGACGATGAATTCCAACTGGCTTAGCATTCCTTGCGCTCAAAAACCGTATTGCGGAACGCACTTCACACTCGGCGAGATGAGATATTGTCTTAAACATTTTGAACTATCACTATCAGCTGTAAACACAGCACGATCCGGCTATAATGACATCAGTAGACAGACAATGAACTAGAAACACAAGTGCACATGCATGGAACTGCGACACTAACATTACGGTGGTGGTAGAACGAAATGGTATTTACTTTACGGATATTCTTTGTACTTAAATCGTTTCAGCTAGGAAAGTTCTGGAAGTTTTATAAAAAATAATGTTGTTTACCCTCGACTAGTTCTTTGGATTTCAAAAATTAGAGATATTGATCCTGTACAGAGATCCTGCACGAAATATACAACTTAGCTGACTTTTAACAATCTTGTTCAAGATAGTCCTTCGACACTTGTTTACCCATTGAGCACAGCTGCAAATGGAATGAAAAGCAAGATTCTGCTAATGCACATAGCCCACAACTATAGTACTTTACTTATGCATTATTGCTCCAAGAATAATTGTTCCGCGTATGTACTTTTTTTTAATAAATAAAATACAGTTCCGGAGCATTGTCAGCACTCCGGCGCTATATACCTTTTCTCCCCCCCCCCATTTTCCCAACATTGCCTTTGTTTTGTTTTTTTTGTTTTTTTTTAATTGCCGTTTTGCTTTTTGCTTTTAAGACACACACATATACAAACCCACGATCCCCTGCGCCACGAAGCACCAAAGCGTGGCACTTTAACGAGCGCGGCCATGATGACCGGCACTTTGTTGTATTTTTTCCAATATACTTTATATTTATAACTTTAACGAAATGTAATCATGGAGAAGCACTGGTCTTATATATTAAAACAATGTTTAGGTGCCTGTCCTTATTTCGAGGAAATCGAAAGGAAGATGACATTATCTTATCAAATACAGTGCTGGCAGTAATATACTGCACACCCTTTTCCGTAGTTTAAGATTTTCATTGTCTAAAACTAGGAAAAACAAACCTGAACACGTATTTCACTACAATGTCCACACCAGACTGTTATAGATTTAATGTGCGCCAAAGGCGCACTGAGTAACTCGCGACTCATAAGGGTTTACATGCAATACAATACAGCGCAGCATTGAGAACAAGACGTTATCGTCACGGCTGAACCAAGTGTTATAAATAAAGTGGCAGGACGCAATCACTGTGATGTGACCTTTGCCTATGTAGTGATGTATTGACTATCATGTTCCACTCAGCTCTGCACGGGGTTTTTACGGAGTGCGCGTATGTATTCTCGCTCAGACGAATCGAGTTAGAACAACCCGCTCTATAAAGTTGATAAAAAAAAATGGAGTGTTATTTATGGATGGTCTTTAGCTGCTGTATCGCCTGCGGTGCCAGAGCAGTAAAAGTGGGCGTTTAACACTACCAAAAAAAAAAAAAAAAATGAACTGCTGTGGTTCTCAGTGTCCCATTCTATATTGGGCGTGAAAGACCGATTAATTTACCTCAGAGGCCTCTCTATCAGGCTTGAGGTTCTTTTACGTGCCATAAATCTACGACACGAGACCAACGGCTTTACTTCCCTTCCGAAGGAAGCCATGTTAACGGTTTTTACGCCCGAAAAAATCCATCGACCTCCGCCGGGTTTGAACCCGCGACCTTGGATATAGAAAGTTAGCATGGTAACCATTACACCACAGAGGCACACACACACACACACACACACACACACATGCGCGCGCGCAGAGTTGATACAAACAGTCTAGGCTGTTACACTAGTGTTCCTAGTCTTCATTTTGTTTTCACCAGTTTCTGATTTTTAAAGCTTCCTTTATTGCAAAGTTGTCTCATGAACAAAGTTTAACAATTACGAACACCCATTAATAAGAACACATATAAATGGTTAAATATGGCAATAAAAAACAGAACAGTGTATCATAAAACAGTATTAAAATTCGAGCTATGTTACAAGTGAAGTAATGGGAGAACATGATGACATTAGTGTGGTTGTCTAAAAAGTCACATCAACAGTTAAGAGATTCTGTCAATAAAGCTTTTGAACAGCTCAACATTTGGTTTGAGGCAAATATGCTTTAAACTATGATAAAACAAGTTCAATTCAATTTAAAACTAAGATAAGCAAGTACAAGAATTAGCAATCAGATTCAACAATTATACTATAAGCAAAGTATCAGATACTAAATTTCTAGAGTTCCAAATAGACGAAGAGCTCAAATGGAGAAACCAGATAAAAATACTGTTACCAAAACTTGGTAGTGCATGCTTTGCATTAAGAAACTTAAAGAATTTGCTTAATGAAAACACCTTAAGAGCAGCATATTTTGCCTACTTCCACTCGCTGATGAAATATGGAATTATCTTCTGGAGCAATTCAGCACACAGCAGGCAAGTGTTTGTATTACAAAAAAGGGTCATTCGTATTATTTGTGGCATTGCTTTCCGTCATTCTTGTAGGCCATTATTTAGAATCCAAAAATTTTTACTCTTGCAGGTGAATACATATATTCTCTGCAGATAATTGTGATAACTTCACAACAAACCTTGCTGTAATGAACACAGTAAAGGCAGGTAGGTGAGTAGGTAGTAAATAACTTAAAATTGTTTCAAAAAGTATAAATATATATAACTCCATGGCACGACAGCTCACGGTGAACTTTGGCCTACCGCCCGGCCGCTGCGTCCCCCATCTCGGTCCACTAAAGACGTCATAGATGGGGGTGCAGTATTGGAGGGTGAGACGTGGTCAGCGCCTCAAGTCTCCCCGGCCGGTTAATGCGGTCCTCATGACCGCTACTTCTCCATCAAGTAGCTCCTCAATTGGCCCCCCCCAGGAACCTTACGAGGTTGAGTGCACCCCGGGCCAGGTCTCCCAGCGGGGGAAAAAATCCCCACGCCGGTACTGGGGATCGAACCCAGGACTCCAGCTTGGTAAGCAGTTGCGCTACCACCGCGCTAAGGAGACGACCAATATACGTGTAAAATCTTTAAGAACATTTTTAAAAAGAATTCTTATATACTCGCTCCCCATATACTGTTGAGGAGTTCTGCAGTGGTGATGGCTTAAAAATATACATTATTTTCTCTTCTTCTTTTATTAGAAAGATAGAGAAAAATGATAGTGTGTTTTGGTGATGGGTGTTCTATTGGTCATGATGCATGTTCCGTTTGTATGACGTGTTCAACGTCCCCGCTCTTGCTCGCAGTGGGACCAAATGAACAAACACAAAGAAACAAACAAACAATTGATTAAGAACGTCATTAATAATTAAGACAAAAAAAAAACATGATTTCTTAAGAGAGGCATTGAACCCATCAAAGCAGATGTACCACTTGATTTAATATTTGTGGTATGTAAGACTAGGATCTTGCAGGGGTCGGCGTAGAACTTAGGAATTGTTCCACGGGCGCCAGTGGTGTTTGCTCATTACCAATCAAAAAGAGGATCAACAAAACTACTAAGGTTTCACGGCCGGCTTTTGTACCATAAAATGTAGATTTCGGGTTTGTAGGCCGTGGTCCAACAGATGAAAGTTCACCCGACGTGTCTGGCTAATATCAGTGAGGAGTCAACTTTCCTTTGAAGATGCCCAACGTTGGGTGAACTTTCATCTGTTGGGCTAGGGCCTAAAAGCCCGGAATCTACATTTTATGTAAAAAAAAAAAAAAAAAAAAAAAAAGAGGATCGTTCCTCTCTTCAAATGCGTGTTTTTCTCTATGGGATATGTGGCGGGAGCGTGACGTCTGCTATGTTTACCTCGGGGACACATGGGCATGTCTATTTATATTCATAAAACGTTTAGTATTAGTAGTATCGAGTGCAAAAATAGAATAATTCAAGAACTTTGGAAATAATGGAGTGCATGAAGGATGCTGCCAACGAGTCACTGACAGAAGAAACTCATTATACTGAGAACATCAACTGTAGCGAAAAAGCTATAGATTCAGAAGGAACAGATGAATTTTATTTTGAATCTGACCATCTAGCTCTTAAAGGCAATAAAGACTATCTTAATGTTTTAAAAACCATTGCCATTCTTGAAAGCCAACGAATAAAAGCCATCAAGGTAAAATATAAACGTAAAGCAAGAACCAGCATTCTGAAAATATTTATTATGTAGCCAACACTTTCGCAGGGGGCATTAAATACAATTTCAAATCCAGGCTACAAATGAATCATTTTCCAGCTTACAGTATATTTTCTTAATGCAGTTGCTGAAGTTTCAGTTGACAATTTTTACATTATTGGTTAGGTTTGTACTCATATTCTTAAAGTTGTAACAATTAGCTCATTAATAAAGACCACATAGTATCTTACTGTGCTCAAGCGGACACTGGCTAAAAAGACTTACCCATTGATGCACCTGGCACTGCATCATGGTTTTCATGAGTTTATCATTGTAGAGAAGATTTTGAATTAATACATCGCCAGGAAAGCTTCAGTTCTTATTTTAAGAATTTTTATGTTTAGCATAATTGAGGAACGCTATGAAATAAGTAGAACAAATGGTTCAATAGTTAGATACTGTCCAAGATTTTCTGTTTCAGAACAATAAGCTCCATTTAATTCAAAGCAAAGCTTGGATTGAGACAAAATGCAATAGTCTTGATGGCAAACCATGGAATCCTACCAAGAATTAACAGGGTTTAGTCAACATTTTATTAGCTAAATGCCCACAAGAGACCTTGGCCATCTTGGTATATCTGTTTTTGTTTTGCTTGAACCCATTATCGAGCAAGGCTCAGGGACATTGAACACATCATTCAGAAAACCAACTGTCACATAACCATTTGGACCACCCCACTAAATATGTAACTACTGTGAATGCATGCACTTTATATATATATATATACTTTTTTTTTTTTTTTCTGTTGCAACAATCACCATATTATAGTTACTAATTACAATATTCCAGAAAACAGTAAACAGTGCTTTTAATACCATGCAAGATCAAGGATGAAAAACATGCAATATTACCGGCCAAAACACCAGACAAGTAATAAGATAATTTAAGAAATTCCAACTAACAATATCTGCAGTATATTAAAAATCAATACAATGACACATTACATTTCCCTTATGGCAGAGGACATTTTAATGATCATCCGTAAACTCTTTTATCAAGTAATAAGCCTTTCTGCATAGATAGTTTTAAAAGCAGAGTTGAACCTTTCTATTTTTCCTGAAAATAGTTTTAAATGATTTGGAAGGGCGTTGAATATTCTGACACATACATGGTATACTCCTTCTTGGTAACAAGTTAAGCTAGCACTTGGTTTGTGTAAATCCATTCTTTGTCTAGATTGTATTAGAAACCAAATTCATTGGATCAGCAACAACAAAGAGAGGAGTTCTGCAACAAAGCCATGACTGCAGTTCTTTAACAAAAATTGAGTTTCTTCACACATCGTTCATGCATCACATAGTAGTCTTGAAGTGCCTTCTGCACATTTTCTCTGCCCATTAGCATGTTTATGTCTTGAAAATCAAATTGTAATGCTAGATTATAATCTCCAGAGTTTAGTGTTATGATTTTATACATACTGATCAGCCGAAATAAACATCTTTCTTTGCTGCAACCACACAGAACATTGATAGTTTGCCACCATCAAAATAGCAATTTTATGCTTCTGCAAATTTGTGATTTTCACTTTGTTTTAATAAAATTCCAGTTCACTATTGTCATTAATTTTTTACTTTCTCTACACATATTATGTACATAATGTATAGAGAAGGTATTGAATTCCACCCAAAAATTTGATACAGAGATTTCACCAGAAATACATGTTTTAGGGTCCCCTGTATCCAAAAAAAAGTATTTTCAAATAAGGTCTGTGTGTGTCTGAGCAAAATAACTCAAAAATGAAAAGGCAGTAAAATACCAAACTTAAGCTTAGTACCTTCCAGGGATGTGACATAATGATTTTGAGAAAAATGTCACCCCCCCTCCAAACAACCATTTACATAGAAAAAATTTCGAAAATTGTTATTTTCTCAAAGCTGGCCGTAATAATTTTGCTTAAAATACTGTATATTAAAGATATTTATATGGCAAATAAAATGTTTATCTTGAATCTTCTGGAAATAGTCTCTAAAGACCTCTTTATTCTGAATGAATTTTGCTGAATTTTGTCTAACTGGTGAACCATAAGAGAGAGACAAAAACTTACTTCACAAAAAATTTAGCACACGTTAAAACACACAATGTATGTTATGTACGTTTTTTTTTTTTTTTTTTTTTTTTTTGTCATATGTAAAATATTTAAACTTATCTCAAACAGAAAGTTGTAAGCTCTGAGCGCTGCATAGAAATGGATTTCATCCAAATGGCAACTGACTTTTAAAAGATTTGACTATTGTTTTAGCGTAGTGTATTACCTTATTTTCCTTCTACCTCCAAGGAAGCAAGTAATTAAGACAATTTCTGTTAATGTTTATCTCGATTATCATAAAGTAGAAAAATATGCTTTTTAACAATTTTTTTTTTTTTAGGTTGTCTAATTAGTGAAGACATTTAAAGGTCCATCATATTTCTGTCAGTCCTGTAGTATCCCAGGGTGATTTTAACAGTGGAAATGCCAAGAATTCCTGAACACTATCACATTCTGCCTTTAAAATTTTGGTAAAAGCACAAATTGCATTTGGAAGTTGAAGAATGTTCCTTGCTCGCTCTACCTTAGTCCTCTTTTTGACTTTGAAACACAATAAATCAGCAGTTTATATAAATTACATATAAACAATTCTAATTTTCCCCTTTAGAATATGCTGCAGCAACATCTTGAGCTTCATAAGTAATTAGAGTATTTGTGTATAGTGGAGCGCCATATAATGGTATTGTTTATCTATCTATAGGCTTCTCATTGTTGCAGAGAAGAAGACTTAGAAGAATCTGTTTCAATATTAATATAAGTATTTAACATAATAGTATGTATTTGAAACATCCTGAAAGATCTGTTTTGCATTTGTAGAGAGATAAATAGGGCAAATGAAGGATATAAAATTATTTTAAAATAAAACTTACACATCGTTGCAAATTTATGTTTAAATCAGCATAATAAACACAGATTATAATTCATATTAAAAATAATAATGTTATTCTTCCTTTAAGCTGAACTGCAGAGGGTGGTAAATTAACTCTTATTTCTCTCAAATACAACTGAATATTTCTCTGCTTAGTCTTCCTTCCACTTAAGAGTGTCTGACAAGTCCATGGGTTTGATTTAAAGACATTGTAAAATAACTCCTGAGGAGCAAAATTATGGAACACCAGCGGTGCTGATATCCTGTTTTTATATATATTGTTATGTGCCTTTTTTTTAATGTGGAAGCCCTAAAAGGTAATGTCTCCCACTGGAATTTCTTAAAAGTCACGCAAATCTTTGCTGATGACATATTGCTGTTCAACTTGCATGTTAATGTGTGAACTCCACTCACACATAAGCCCAGACATTGGCAACTAGGGGTGCCAATAGTCACAATTTTGTTATAGGCACAGAGTCTATAATGTACAAAAACTATGTACTACTCAACCGCAATATGAATGCACTTGGAGGAGAGTGCTGCAGTGTTGTTGACATTGTCAAGACTTAGGAATCAATGGGTGTTAGGGGAAGATGCCAATGAGAATGTACAGTTGACCTGCTGCTATCTTCATATTAGTTCTCTGAAGCAGCATCTCTGCATATGTTTACTTGGCTCAATTCTTGAACCTGTAATAGTTATTTTTACTTGTAAAATAATTACAGAGTTGGGTAATAATTCTATCCAGTATAATCCTGAAGGAGTAAGGAACATATGAGGGGCATACTGAAAGTCACGAGCAACCCATTGTAAAAATTTAAATTTCAACAATGTAACAAAACGAATTGCAGGATCATAATCTACAGACTTTAAGCCATATGTTGACATATTGTGACGTCATTAGCTTCTATCATGTGACCACAGACGGTGTTTGAAAAATGGCTGACATTGATGTTTCGTTTCGACAGCGTGCTGTCATTGAATTCCTTGTGAAAGAAGGAAAATCTGCTCCTGAAATTCATCTCAGACTTCAACGTGCGTATGGAGGTGTCTGCATTGGTGCCAGTAGTGTTAGAAGATGGGTGAAACATTTCAAAGATGGAAGCACGAGTCTGCAAAATGCGCCTCGTAGCGGGTGTCCTCGAACTGCCTCTATAGAATGCAACAAGGAAAGAGTTGATGAGCTCATTACAGGAGGTAGGCGTTTTACCGTGAATGAAATTGCTGTGAAACTTGGAATAGATCATAGTGCAGTGCAAGAAATGATCCACAGCTTGGGTTTTTGAAAGGTCTGTGTCCGTTGGGTGCCCCGTTTATTGACTGAAGACCACAATCTTCAGAGAAGAACCATTGCACAAAACCTTCTTCAGAGATTTCATAATGAAGGTGATGAATTTTTGACGTGTATTGTGACTGGAGATGAGAGCTGGTTCCATCACTATGAGCCAGAAACGAAACATCAGAGTATGGAATGGCACCACTTGAACTCACCATCGAAGAAGAAAGCGAAGACAGTTAAGTCTGTAGGAAAAGTTATGGGAAGTGTCTTTTGGGATGCACAAGGTTGCATTCTGGTTGACTTTCTTGAACTTGGACAAACCATAAATTCTGCCCGCTACATCAAGACACTTCTGAAGCTCCGTCGGGCTTTGCGTGATAAACGCCCTGGAAAGAGGATCATCCTTCAACAGGATAATGCGCGTCCGCATACTGCCCAGGCCACTATGGAGAAGATCAGGGCATTAGGGTGGGAAACTCTTCCACATCCTCCCTACAGTCCCGACTTGGCACCCTCCGACTACCATCTTTTCGGTTCTGTGAAGGAGCAGATGCGTGGCCAACGCTACGAGATGCTGGAGGATATTCGGAAAGCAGTGCGTCAGGGTCTGCGGGCAGCTGGAACAGAGTTCTATCACAAGGGCATTTTCAAACTTGTAGAACGATGGGAAAAATGTGTGCAAAACAATGGAGACTATGTCGAAAAGTGAAAGAAAGTCTGTAGATTATGATGATGTATTTGGTTTGGCTTAAAAATAAATATTAAGATTGTAAAACAGTGTTGCTCATGACTTTCAGTATGCCCCTCGTATATGGTGAAATGTTCTCTGGTGAAGTCCACCTAAATTTATTTGCAACCTCAGTTATATATGGCAAAGTAATACCATTATCAACTACATCATCTGCTAAGAACACCAAAAATAGCTTTAAATCAGTGTTGCCAACCTACGAAAATAAAAATCTGCAATGGATGGGAAGTTGTAGATTTTGTCCACAGGATGTTTTGGGGTTGTCAAGAGCAACAGCAAATGAAGTAGCCCAATTTGAAAAGGGGAGAGTGGCAAGAAAAGGATTAGTTATGGAGAGGGCTAAAAAATATTGGTATAGCATCCTACACTTAGAAGATGGTAGTTTGCTTAAGCATTGTTTGAAGTGCCAAGAAACAAGTAAACAAAATACAAGTTGGGTAAGTAATTTAAGAAGTAACTTAGAAAATGATGGCTAGGTGATATTTGAAAGAAAAGAGAAACAAACTATAGAAGTTTTTGGAAAGGAGCAAGAAAAAGATTTGGAGATATAAAAATTCAAAAATTGATTAATCAGCTATCAGAAAAAAGATCACTTGTATTTTAGTTGGGAAAGAGAAAGATACATGGATATGGATAACACTAGTCGGCAAAAAAGGAGAGGGGTAGCATGGTTAAGAGCAGGAATATGGAGGCTAAAAGGACAACAAAACGGGCACCCACAAGGTGTGGGGGAAAGGAAGATGTTCGAACATATAATTTTTGATTGTAAGAAAACTAAGAAATGGAGAAAAGAATATATATGGTAAAAAATGAGTAGGAAATCCGATATAAATAAAATTACACATAAAAACTGTAAGACATTAGGACAATATTTAGAAAAATTAAAAAAGTTTACCGTTAAAAGAGAACTACAGTTCATGAGTATTTAGTGGTAGTGGTAGATACTGTAATATTTATTTTTTTATATATACATATAAAACTTAAAATGGATTGCCCACTGAAAAAGCGGCTGGGCCAAATTCTAGTGGGCAGCACAAGATTTGTATTATGTATAATACAATATATGTATTTCTTAGTGCTTCAAAAAATTAAACTTAAAACTTTTAACTTTGCTACAAGTCATTTTTATTTCCTGTAGGATGTGGATGAACTGTTAACCTTGCAAGAGAGAGCTTTGCAGGATCCAATGAAATTTGTAGAGCAGCTCCAACAAGGGGAAGATCTGGGGGTGCCACCAAGACAGATCATTGCAGAGGTAGTATTCTAGGGTCGGCTGATAAGTCCTGGGCCTCTCAATGAAAACAGCATTTAAACATTTTTTTTTGCTTTATTTCTCAACATAATCTCCAGAAAGGCTAATACAATATCAGTGTTCTAATTTAATTAAACTATTTCTGTAGTGTGATTTATCAAAGTCCTCAAAATAGCATTTAACACATCAATGACCTCGTTGCTGTGAAATCTTCATCCTCCAAGAAATTTTTTGAGGTTTGGGAACAGGTGGTAGTCACTGGGTGCTAGATCTGGTGAATAGGGTGGATATTCAAGTAATTCAAACTTTAATTCACACATTTTTCCCATTGCAATGACTGAATGATGGGCCAGAGCATTGTCATGTTGAAACAAGATTTTTTTTGCCAAATGAGGTCTGTTTCTTTTCACCTCATAACTCAAACGTTGGATTAAGCTTGATAAGTAGTCACCATTGATACCTTTACTCTTTTCTAAGAAATCAGTAAAAATAATTCCCTGTGCATCCCAGAAAACACTCGCCATAACCTTGTTAGTTGTCTAAACTGACTTCGCCTTTTTGGAGTTGGTTCACCTGGCGCAATCCACTGTTTTGACTGTGATTTACATTCTGGAGTGTAGTGATGTATCCAAGCTTCATCTATGGTAATAAGCCGTCTCAAAAATTCACTGGGATTTTGATGGTAGAGCTCCACATTCTTAACAGAAACAGTTTTTCTTTGCAACTTTTGATCAGGTGTCAACAAACGCAGCACCCATCTTGCACAGACTTTGTGAAAGCCCAAAACATTACTTAAAATATTACCTGCATGTTCTTTTGATTTGTTTACAGCCTCTGCTTTCTCAAATAACTTTAATCTGCAGTCTTCCAGTACTAAACGATGAATTTTTTCAATGATCTCTGGAGTTGTCACTTCTACAGGGCATCCAGAGCGAGGCTCATCACTAGTGCTCGTACATCCCATTTTAAACTCTGCAACCCACCTTTTAATCATTGAATATGAAGGGGCAGAGTCTTTCAATGTACTGTCCATTTCCTCCTTGATTTATTTAGGTGTTAAGTGCTTCAAATGGAAGTATTTAATCACTGCTCGTTTTTCCAAATCCTCCATTTTTGTGAAAACTCTAAAGTTATCTTGTTTAAAATGCTGCCATTGGAAAACTAAACAAGCTATTGACCTGTAACTAAGGATACAAACTAGTCTAGAGTTAAACTATACTATGCTACTGTCTAACTGGCCTAGTGGCGCTATATCTGTGTGAGGCTTATCAACCGACCCTTGTACAGTGTTTTGTTTAAGCTGACAAGAGTGCTTGCAATTTTAATAGGATACTACAGTGTGTGCTATTCTCTTAAGGGAAATGCTTCTCATTTCTTCAGATTCCAACCATTGATTGGGCAGCCTATAATATAACACTACCACCAGAGATTAACAGGACCCGAAAGACAACAACACAGGATACATTGCCAGAAATAAATGAATCCAAATCAAAAGTAATGGTACGTGGGAGAGTATTTGATGACAGTAAACCAGAAACATTCAATCAGGTATGGCACTTGTCGTAAAATATTTGTGGCTGCATGTTTAAGTAACTCTGTAGGTTTACAACTCTCTAACCTGAAAACATTGATGCTATTGTCACGATATCCTCGGTGTAACTTTTTTTATAGTTTTTAACAGCTGCTTTTATTACACATGGCACTGCAGGCGATGACAATGATATATGGCATGAAGACGGAACACCAGTGGATTGTGATGGCAACCAGATAAAACCTGGCCCTGTGTCACTTTGTACACCACAAATCCCACATATGATTGCTTGGGATCAAACCGGGTCACTTTGGTGAGTGGTCTAACCGCTCGGCCATGGTGCAAATGTATGCAAATAAGAAGCATAAAAGGATTTTGTTCCTTGCTTACCTTGGCTTGGCTAGTAACAGACACTTTATGGCTATTCAGTTCATGTGGAAGAGCCGCCAACATCCAAGTGCAAAATACTGTGAAAGATTGAAATAACATTTGTTTGTTTGGTCACCATGAGGAACACTCAGGGACATTGCACATATCATGCAATCATGAAATATGCAGCATAATTAATTCCACTGCGATTGGTTTTTGCTTTCTCTACATGTACTATGTACATAGTGTTTAGAGAAGGTATTGTTTGTGCCCAAAATGTTCAAACAGAGATTTCATCAGAAATACTTATTTTGAGACCCCATGACTCCAAAAAAAAGCATTAAAAACAAAAAGTCCTTTAAATATAAACTTAGTATCTAAGTTTAGTATCTCCCAAGGTGTGACTTGATGATTTTCAAGAAAATCCTTGCACCTCTAACTACCCCCCTACATGGAAAAATGTTCGAACATTTTGACTTTCTCAAAAATGGATAATGATTTTTACTAAAATATCATATATTAAACATATTTACATAGCAAATAAAATGTATATCTTGAATTTTCTGGGAATAATCCCTGAAGACAACTTCATTCTAGATGAATTTTGTTGAATTTTGCTTAACTGGTAAACCTTAAGTGATGGACAAAAACTTATTAAAAATACTTAAGTTTTCTCATACAGGAATATGTCAATTAATCACCCAGCTTTTAAAAGATTTGCCTATTGCTTTAGTCTAGCGTATTTATTTCCCTTCTATTTAACAAGGAAGCAAGAAAGACAATTATCTTGATCAACATGAAGTAGATAGAAGAATAAGCTTTTTGACAACAATTTTTAACAGTTGTAGTGAAAGTCATGTGAATGGGATACATCACAATTTTTTAGTAGTAAACTAGTAATTTAGACAAGTTATTTCCCATCATACAAATATGTAAAGAAGATGAACATATCTAAACCACCACCATTTCAAAAGTGAACTTCTCAACATACATTCACATAGAACAACAATAACTGTAAATCACCAGTCCTTGCAGTCTACCCCAAACATTGAATATTCAACCAAATTAAGAATGGGAATCCACACAACAAACTAAAAAATCTGATGTGTTCCATTCACATGACTTTCTCTATATTCCTGCAACAAATTATTCTCAAAAAGCTTATACTTCTATTTACTTTATGCTAATCAGAAAAAATTAGCAGAAATAGTCTTATTACTTGCTTCCTTGTAAGTAGAAGCGAAATAAGGGACTACCATAGGTTAAAGTGATAGTCAAAAACTGGTTGCTATGTCAATGAAGTTCCTTTGTTTATATGGATAGGAGTTGACAAGTTCCTGTATGAGAAAAGTATACGTTTTTCATAGCAGAAACCAAAAATAAGGAATGTCTCAAAAACGACGAACTCTTCGAAAAAAACGTATATAACATAAATTGTGTGTTTTAATGTGCTCTACATTTTTTGTGTAGTAAGTTTTTGTCCATCTCTTACGGTTTAGAAGTTATTCAAAATTCAGTAAAATTCATCCAGAATAAACTACTCTTCAGAGGCTATTCCCAGAAAAATCAAGATATACATCTTATTTATCAGGTAAATATCTTTAATGTACAAAATTTTAATCATAATCGTTAGAGCCATTTTTGAGAAAATCAAAATTTTCGAAAAAGGTTCCATGTAAAGGGTAGTTGGGGTGGGGGGATTTTTCTCAAAATCTTCGTGTCACATCCCTGGAAGATATTAAACTTAAATACCAAATTTGGTATTTTACTGACTTTTCGTTTTTGAGTTATTGTGTTCACGGACACACTGACACACGGACCTTTTTGTGAAAATGCTTTTTTTGGATATTGGGGACCCTTAAACATATATTTCCTGTGAAATGTCGGTATCGAATTCTTGGGTGGAGTGCAATACCTTCTCTATACACTATGTACATAGTGCATATAGAGAAAGTAAAAATGTGATGTGTTCCATTCACATTACTTTCTCTACATCTTGTAACAAATTATTGTTAATAACCTTATTCCTCAATCTACTTCATGCTAATCAAGATAAACATTAGCAGAAATGGTCTTATTACTTATTTCCTTATAAGTAGAAGGGAAATAAGCGAATACACTAGGTCAAATATTTTAAAATGTGGTTGCTATGAGATTCAAATACATTTCTTTGCGTGGCAAGGAGTTGACAGGTTTCCATATGAGAAAAACTTAAACCAGTAACACAGAATATCATGAAAATGGTCAACTCCACTAAGAAAATGTATATGACATAAATTGTTTGCTTTAAAGAGATCTACATTTTTGTGTAGTAAGTTTTTGTCTATTTTGTCTACTCCTTACAGTTATGCAAAATTCAGCAAAATTGATTCAGAATAAGGAGGTCTTTAGAAGCTATTCCCATAATTCAAGATAAGCATTTTGTTTGTCATGTAAATAACTTTAACATACAGCATTTTAGTCAAAATCGCTAGAGTCATTTTTCGGAAAATCAACATTTTCAAATTTTTTTCCATGTAAAAGGTAGTTTGGGGTAGGGGGATTTTTCTCAAAATCTTGTGTCACATCCCTGAATATTACTAAACCTATAACAAGAGATAGTTCGAAAACAGTCAACTGCACGAAAAAAATTTATAGAACATAAATTGTATATTTTAATCAGATATACATTTTTTGTATAGTATGTTTTTGTCTATCTTTTACGGTTTACCAAGTGTGCAAAATTCTGCAAAAATCATCCAGTATAAAGAAGTCTTCATGGGCTAGTCCCAGAAAATTCAAGATATACATTTTATTTGTCATGCTAATATCTTTGATATACAACATTTTAATCAAAATCGTTAGAGCCATATTTGAGAAAATCAAAATTTCCAAAAAATTTTCCATGTAAAGGGTAGTTGGGGGTAGGGGGATATTCTTGAAAATCTTTCTGTCGCATTCTTTGAACTTAAATACCAAGTTTGGTATTTAACAGACTTTTCGTTTTTTATCTATGCCCCCTCCCCCCGCTCGCGGACATATACACACATTTTTCTAAAAATGCTTTATGTACACAGTATGTGTAGAGAAAGAAAAAATAAGCTGAACACTCTTAACCTTTGTTGTTTCAGTTTTTACCTAAAACATACTTCAGAGGATGTTTCCTCCATCTTCAGCTAGAGTTAGCTGTTTAAGCCCAATGTGATTGGGGCTGGAAATCACGTCCTGGTGGTCTGACGAACCTATAGTTTGGATTTTCTTCCATATTTACTTCAAATTTTATTAATTGCTTCTTATACGCCTTCATGTAGATTTTTTCCCAGGTTTTCAACTGGTTGTGGTGGCATACACTTTTTAACAAATATATTTCAATATCATGATGATTTTACCAAAAATGATAGGCAACAATGGACTTGTCTATTATCTTATACAAATTTCTGAAATGCTTTTTGAACCTGGTGCCTATTTTCCTCTTTGTTATTCCTCTGTAAGCCTTGTTGCATTGTTAATAGTTAATGTGGAAGATAAATTTTTCTTTGGCCAGCTTTTTGCGTATTTTATTGGAGCAGATTTTTAGGCTAAATTTGTTTTGTGGAGTCACATTGAGCCTTTTGAAATTTCCTTGTGGCACTGGGATGATTTGTGCAAACTTCTTAAAAATTGGTTGTTTGCCTATATGTGAAAGTGTCGTGATTTGCTGTTGAAATTCCTTGATCCTGAACTTTTTAATGTTTTTATCCACTAAATGTTTCCCGAAACCATTGTGCTCTGCAGTTTTAAAAATCTGTTGATATTCCTTTTTGTGCTTGGCTGCAGTTAGGGGTATGTTAATCCATATGTTAAACTATCAAATATTACCCGTTTGTGATGTTTTCGGTTGTAATCATGTGCTTTAATATAGTTGTCTGAATGAGCATCTTTTTGGTAAATATCAAATTCTAGTGTGTGTCCATTTTTAATGTTTTAGATCCAGGAAGGAAAGAACTCTTTGTCTATTTCTTTGTACATTGAGAAGTTGATTGATAGACAAGTTTGCTGTTTCCTATCATTTTTGGAAAAATCAGCACAATATTGAAGAAGTATATTTGTTAAAAAGCATATGGCACCACATTTAGTTGAAAACCTGGGAGAAAATCTACATATAAAAGTATGAGAAGTAATTCATTAAATTTGAAGTAAATATGGAAGAAAATTCAACCTATAG
This sequence comes from Hymenopus coronatus, assembly GCA_030762935.1. Lineage (NCBI taxonomy): Eukaryota > Metazoa > Arthropoda > Insecta > Mantodea > Hymenopodidae > Hymenopus > Hymenopus coronatus. The sequence continues at coordinate 17,868,914 of CM060895.1, forward strand.
GTTTGTGATTTCCATCCCCAATTTCTCACCAAGCTCCGACAGTTGACTCTAGCTGAAGATGTGAGAAACTGAAGTATTTTTATTTTCTCTACACTTACTATGCACATAGTGTATAAAGAAGCTATTCCATTCCACCCAAAATTTTGATACCAAGATTTCACCAGAAATACATGTTTTAGGATACCTGTATTAAAAAAAAAAATCATTTCTAGAACCCATGTGTCTGTGAACATGATAAAACGAAAAGTCTGTAAGATACCTTACTTGGTATTTACATTTAATATTATTCAGGGATGTGACACAAAGATTTTGCGAAAAATCTCCTCACCCCAAACTACCCTTTACATGGAAAAAATTTCAAACATGTTGATTTTCTCAAAAATGACTAGTGATTTTGACTAAAATATTAAAGTCATTTGCATGGCAAACAAAATGTATACCTTGAATTTTGTTGGAATAGCTTCTAAAGACCTCTTTATTTTGGATCAATTTTGCTGAATTTTGTGTAACTGGTAAACCATAAGGGATAGATAAAAACTTACTGCACAAAAACTGTAGATCTCTTTAAAATACACAATTTATGTCATATACATTTTCTTTGCAGAGTTGACCATTTTCAAGATATTCCGTGTTACTGGTTTAAGTTTTTCTCATATGGAAACTTGTCAATCCTGGCCGCGCAAAGAAACAGATTTCAATCCCATAGCAACCACATTTTAATTCATTTGACTGTCGATATAGCTTAGTGTATACCTTTATTTCCCTTCTACTTATAAGGAACTAAGTAATAGGAGGATTTCTGCTAATGTTTATCTCGATTAGCATGAAGTAGATAGAAGAATAAGCTTAGTAGCAATAATTTTTATAGAGATGTAGAGAAAGTCATGTGAATGGAACACATCAGATTTGTATGTAAGCTTTTATATTTTGATGGATTTTATTTAGTTATTAACTGGTATAGGTATCCCTTATTTGTTGACACATGCCAATAAAATTGCCTTAATAGATAGAAAGAGACATAACACCTTGACTCAGTCATCTCACTCAATTTTTGGGAACTTATAACATAACACCTTCATTCACTTGCACCTTCAACTGTATTATTTGCAAAAAAAGGTATAATATTACAGAATTATACTTGTTTTACAGCTATGGACAGCAGAAGAACAACGGCGACTAGAGGAATTGCTGATAGAATATCCACCAGAGGAGGTTGAAACACGAAGATGGCAGAAAATTGCTACCGCTCTTGGTATGAATCTCTAAAGTGAAGGTTGCAGAGTACTTTACATAATGTTAAAATTTTAAAGTGTTTAATTTTTTGTAAAGCTTTTATCAATAAAACCTCAGTCAGTAGTTCCTAGAACAATATATATAATTTAAATTATGCAAACCCAAGGTTTTCTAGTATAATAAAGGCACATTTATTACGTACTAGTAGGTAGAAAATATATTGCCTTCCATCCAAAAATTTGATATTGAGATTTCACTTGAAGTGTGTGTTTTGAGGCCCCTGATACCAAACAAAAGCATTTTTAGAAAAATCTCCTTTGTGTGCGTGAGCGCATGCACGCACGTGTGCAGCCTCCCCCCACCCCACATACACATGCATGAAAACACACACACACACACACACACATAAAGTTGAATCTGTTAAAGATGACACAAAGGTTTTCAAGAAAATCCCCCAACCTCAAAAACTATCCTTTATGTGCACATTTTTCAACATTTTTTATTTTATGAAAATTGGTTCTTAATTATTTTGATTGTAATACCATATATTAAAAGTACTTACATTGCAAATAAAATGTATGTCTTGAATTTTCTGGGAATGGGCTGTAAAATCCTCTTCATTCGGAAGGAATTTTATATGATCTTGTAAAACTGATAAACATTAAGAGAAAGATAAAAACAGAAAATGCAGCTCTCTTTTAAACACAGGTATTATTTAAAATAATTTTTGGTTGCCATTATATTGCCGTCCTCCGTGGTGTAATGGTTACCATGCTGACTTCATATATCCAAGGTCGCGGGTTCAAACCCGGCGGAGGACGATGGATTTTTTTCAGGTGTAAAAATCCTTAGCATGGCTTCCTTCGGAAGGGAAGTAAAGCCGTGGGTCCCATGTCATAGATTTACAGCATGTAAAAGAACCTCAAGCCTGATAGAGAGGCCTCTGAGCAAAATTAAGCGGTCTTTCACGCCCAGTATAGAATGGGACGCTGAGAATCACAGCAGTTAAAGAGCGTCCATAAATAAAACGCCATTTCTTTCTTTCTTTGGTTGCCATTATCCATTTCCAAGATATCCATTATTAGTGGTTCGAATTTTTCAATAGCTTGTCATTCTAAGTTGTGTCAGTATTCTATTGTTTCTTGTGATTGCATGAAAAGAAATGCAGTTTTAAGGCTAAATGAGGTGTTCAGAATCTTGCAATTCCCTTGTATATGTAACAAAACGTAATATAGCTATTTCTGACAAGATTTATTTTAATTAAAATGAAGTAGATAGAAAAATAAAGTTTTTATAAGAATATTTTTAGGTCAGTTAATAGAGCTTCTGCCTGCTATGTGAGGGGTCTTTGGTTCGATTTCCAGCTGGGGGTGGGGACTTTTCTCTAGACAAGATTATTCCTTATCCAGAGTATGGAATTTTGAATATATCTGTGTGTGTGTGTGTGTGTGTGGGCATATGTGCATGAGCCCCCCCCCCCATTTAAGGAATAAAATTAAAAATAAAAATGGAAACCCATTGACAACAGTACAAGAGTTAATACCATTGCTGATATGCAATATGTTCCAAAGGGAAATGCTGCCAATATGACCATGCAGTTAAAGGCAGGGTTTAAATGGAAGAAAAAAAGAAAATAAGGAATAGTTTTGTAATCCAATAAGGGATAGAGGATAGAAAGTCAGTGAGTTTAACACATTAGATTTTTAAAGTAAGTACCATTATCTTCTTATAATGGAAATGTAAGAACAGTGTTGTTATAATCAATAATACATTTGAAAGTGAGTTGACTAATTACACAAAACAACACTATGGAGTTTACTGGAACATGTTTTGGAGGCAATTTTTCTCTATTATTAACTGGGAATTGACTTCTTAATGGAGAAAAATAAGCCTCTGAAACTTATTCCAGGAAACTCTAAAGTATGTTTAATTAATGTGGTTAACTTTTGCCCACACTTCACTTTATTGAGCAGACAATTGTTTCGCATCACCAGTAAAACATCTTTTCTAGCATGCCTATATCAAATATGCAATATCTTTGACATGATTGAACCAGTAAAGGCTGCGCAAAGAGAAAATAAATACAGGTGCTACTTCAGTTATTTCCATTTAAAAACACTTGTTGATATACGTGTTTTGTTGCAACTGAAATTTCAGAACAAATGCGGTTCAAGGAACAATAAATGTAAGTTTTAATAATATGGAATCTGTTTTAGATCAGTGTATTCAAACAGTAAATAGTGGAAAAATGATTGTTCTGGAAACAAAATATGGACATTTTAGTGTAATTTATCTTTTGTATAGATCTGTATTACAATAAATGATTGTAAAAACACTATAGCACATATAAATTGACAAAAAACTTATATTACAGGTAACCGAACCACAAAGCAGGTTTGCAGCCGTGTTCAAAAATATTTTATTAAACTACATAAAGCAGGGCTGCCAGTTCCTGGAAGAATTCCCAAAATCCAAACTCAAGATGTGCTGAAAAGAGTAAGTGTTCTAGTACTGAATATAATTATTTTGGGTTTAAAGAAAATTGTATATGCTCCACAGCAAAAGAAACTCATAACTATTCTAATGCTAAATTCCCTCCGATATTTAGAGAGGAATAAAACTTAAATTTAGAGATCCAAATTCAGCTGAAATGAAGTGAAACCGCCAATAGGAATCTGCAGTATTGGAATATGTTGTTAGTCCAGAGATAAGGCAATCAATAATACTATTGTATTTCTTCAAATAAAGACAATATTTATTTTGACTTTGTCCAGTTTGCTACAATCAATCATAACATTGCACTAAACCAGGAGTGAAGCAGCCTCATATCTTTTCCTATCGCTCACTAATGTTGAACAGAGAACTCCTCTTCTCATTGGTGTGTTGAGCACAACCTCTCTCCTCCAGGAGCTCAATGGAGTATTGAACAGAGAACTTCTCTTGCTTCCAATCACTCAATGAAATGTCGAAAACAAGACTCTACCGAACTCTATTGAAATGTTGAACTCAGGACTCTTCCAGCTGCTCACTGAAGAGTGGCTCACTGGGAGTGCCAAACACAGAAATCCTCCTCTCTCTATCATTTGCTCACTGGAGAATTGAATCCAGTCACTCACTGGCATGTTGTATATAGGACTTTTCCTATCTCTTCTGGTTGTCTGTTGGAAGTGTTGAACACAGGATTCAATTTCTCTGTTCTTGTTGTTCACCTTACTCCTGCCCTCTCTTTCAATTGTTCACTGTAGTGTTGAACACAGGACTTCTCTCTCTTTCGGTCATTTAATGGAGTGTCATACACATGATTCAACTTCTCTGCTTTGTTGCTCACGCAAATGTCAAACACAGGCCTCATTTGCTCTTGCTCTGATGATCACACAACAGTACTATGTGAAGCAATAGTGCCACAGAAAATTTGCTCCTTTTTATACTCATAAGAACTTTGAGAAGAACCTTGAGTTACCTTGAATTTTCATCATTCTTCTCTATTAGTCTTCTAGATGTTTAGTGAGCCTGGAGCATTCTTTGCGCCCTTTCTAACCAATCATGTGCTAGCTAGCACTGAAAGACACGCCAACTATCCATGAAGTAAATTTCTTCCAGAACATAAACCTTCAAGAAACATAAGTTATTCTTGCATTTTAATATATAGATATCTTTTGAATAATGCATGTGGAAATAATGAACATTACAATCAAATTCTTAGCATATTAGCATATCTACTTGTTTAATTATGTGCTACAAACCCAACTCAGAAATATTCTATAAATATTACGTTACACTAATTTTTACTTTCTCCACACGTACAATGTACATAGTGTATAGAGAAGGTATTGCATTCCACCCAAAAATTTGATACCGAGATTTCAGCAGAAATACATGTTTTAGGGTCCTCTGAATAAAAAAGAAAAGGATTTTTAGTAAAAGGTATTGTGTATGTGTCTATGGACAACATAACTTAAATTGAAAAGTCAGTGAAATATCAAACTTGGTATTTAATTTATTTAAGTTCTCGGTACTTAATATTCGAAACAAAGATTTTTAAGAAAATCTCCCCAACCCCAACTATTTTTAGCATGAAAATTGTTTTGGTAAAGTTGATTATTTTAAAAAAAAAATGACTAATGAATTTGGTTAAAATACCATATGTTTAAGAATTTTTATGACAAACAAGACATATATCTTGAATTTTCAGGGAATAGCCTATGAAGACCTCTTCTTTCTAGATGACTTTAAACAATAAGAGATAGGCAAAACTTCCCACAAAACACATAGATCTTGTTATAACACACAATATATGTCATATATGTTTCTTTGTTATCTTGTTATTAGTTTCAATTTTAAATTACTTGTACTTTTCTCAAGCAGGAAGTTATCTTTCATTCCATTTCTCGTTTTTTTACTCCTAGACATGCAAAGAGAATCAAATTTCAATTGTTTCTTGAAGCAACAATATTTTAAAAGATTTGATATTACTTAAGCCTAGTGTATTACCCTATTTCCCTTCTGCTTATAAGGAAGGAAGAATAAGACCAGTCCTGCTAATGTTTATCTCGATTAGCATTGTATAGATAAAAGAATAATCTTTATAACAATAATTGAGAAAGACATTGAATTGAATAGTTCAGACTTTTTAAGCAGTTTGCACTTCACTATGTAATGGTTCCGGTTTTTGGGTTCTTTTGATCTACATATGATTTCCCAAATGTGATTTTCTAAAATCAAAGATTATATTTTGCATAATATTAAAATTATACATTTTTTGGTTATATTAGTTTTGCATGGTGGATGTGACATGCGCTGTGTTTATATTGGAATACTTTGTTTCCAGGGCTATCTTGGACATCGACACCAAAGACACAATCATTACCTGTTCCGACAGACTACATTCTTTCCATCTCAGGATGTCCCAGTCTATATGTCAGAATTTGATGATGATGCTCAAGCAACTTACCCAGCCACATCAGCGTCAGAATTTGAAGCTAAACTTGAGGATGATGCCATGTCGGTAAGTATACTGTATGACTGCTGTGAGTAGTTTTAAGAGCTTAGTTTATAAAGGAATGTCTTCATACTCATATTAACTCCCTCATCAAAATGGGTGTGTTACGTTGTCCTGTACCGCACTTTTAAATAATTTAACTGGATGACAATGTCAGTGCCACAGATTTATGGCATGACAGGCAAGGCTAACCTTAAACCAAAGTTCAGATTCAAGTAAAAAATATACTCTGCATTCAATAAAAACTGTTGTAAAGGACGGGGAGAACCCAGCTAAAATAATCAGTGTGATAGTATGGTTGGACGCTAACAGATTTGATTGAATGCAGGTATACACATTTTATTCTTTTATCATCTTTAAAAAAAAAACAAAAAACACTCACAAGGTTACTGTCCATGCAAATAGACGAGAGAGCAGTCTAGTTGCACAGTACAAGGAGAGGGGGGAGGAGGAGGGGCCTTCAAGTGATAGGCTTGCAGTACGTAAACACACAAAGATAGCACAGGAGAGCCGGGATGAAATACCACAACAAACACTTAGTTTAAAGTAGTAAAAACACCACCAGATGTCTCCAATAATAGGTTTGCCATGGGAAGCAACTTGAAAACCTGCCAGTTGACAAATTGCTGATGGTACCCTCAAGTGAGGGTGAAACAGGTTCAAGGTAATTGAATAAATTTATGAAGCTTAAGATTGTTTATGTTGACTCGGCAATTTACAAATAGAGTTTGTTGGATGGAAAGAATTAGAACTCAAATAATTCAGCAGAAAAGATATATAAAGTAATATCAAATCCCAAGATAAAATTAACATGTAAAACTCAAAGTAAAGCATTGTATATTATTGTGCATAATAATTTAAAATTATAAGTAAATATGTCATGATTCAGAAGGAAAAGAATGATTTTAAAATCCTCTTGTCACATCTTTGGAAGATACATTTAAACACTAAATTTAATGTTGTTTTGTTTTTAAGTTAAGGTTGGTTCACAACAATCAGTAACAGTAACCAGAGCAAGAATAGGAATTTTGAAATACATGTATTTCAATGGATGCATTCACAATTGACAGAAGCCTTCCCAGGCTCTGGGAACGAGAAACAAGTCTTGCCAGGTTTTAAGTTTCTTCTTCTTGTTACCAGGTACGGCAAATTAGATTCATGTTTTGCAGTATTAGACTCTTCAATGCAGAGATTATTCTAATAGGCCTTTACATGAAACTGCTGCATTATACTGCAAATAATAAACTTGCAAACAAGGGTGGGAGATAGATAAAATGACTTCATCCAAGCAACATCATCTGCCTAATATGTTCCTTGCTCCTTCAGGTTTACGTTGGATATAAGAATCTTTGGAATTTCAAAGTGTTTAGCTAGTAAAACAATTACTTTTGGGTTTGCAGTGAAAACAAAAAACTTCAATACCATAGTGTTTCCATTTTTTCTTACCAAACTTGGGAATATGAGAGAGAAAGCTGAGATATTGGCATATTTATTTTCAGTCTGCTTTCACTAAGAAACTCCCAGGTCACACTATAACATCTTTGTGTCAAAGCCCATTTAAGTTAAGAGTTATTCATAAGTGTTAAAAACTGAGATTATATTTTGTTTTTGTATAATCCAGGAGGATGAAGCTCTTCCAGAGAAGTTCCACAGCATGCCAGAATATCGACAGTTATGTCTGCTGCGCAGAGTGAGAAGAGAGAAAGATCGTGAAAAGAAGCATATACAACATGCTGGCTATAAGGTAAAATATCACTACAGTTTGCTACTTGATTTAAGGTATCAAGAATAATGACATCTGTCCACAGCCTAATTTCGCATTCAAACAGTTAAGTATGAAAAGCCACACTCATTGCAACTAACCTAATAAATCAATCCAATTCTTTTGCCATTTTTGCAACCACAGTTTTGTGCTAGAGCAAGCAGTTTTGGGTAAATAAGTGATATGAGGGTCTCTAGATAAGTACTGAGACAGCAAAGTGTTGTTTAGTGTAATTAACACATTGGAGCCCAAGCCCGAGTATAGCTCAGGCCATCGAAATGTTCATGAGGCCCATGCCCGAGCATAGTTCGGGCAGGTATTTCTAATGCTTTTAATGCAATTCCACGACCTTAACTCGGCCTTGGGCTATGTGGCAAAGAACATACATCAGTTATCGTTTGGCTGTCTGATTTGTGCTGCCATCTGTCCTTGCTTTAGTCATCTATTAGGAATTTTAGGAGATTTAGTAATATTGGCTGCTCTCGGGTAGTCGCACCATTTTCTTTGAAGGTGATATCTGTTTGTGCTCGTTAATGTTGAAATGCTGCATTTTCCTCAATTTCTGTGAAATAAAGCTGAAATTCAGGATACAAATGAAGCTGTGGAAAATTCTGATGCCGATGGAGAGTTTTTTGAACTTTGAATAAATGAAGTGTAAGCAGCTTTACGCAGTTTTTTTTTCACTGTTGTAAATTTAAAATAAAATATTAATACGGAAGTTATGACTATTTTCTTACTTGTTGAGAAATCCTTGAATGCCATACTTTTAGATTGTCCAAATACTTTTTGGCAGATTTAATTGATGTACTGTAAATAATAACTCAAAGTAGGCGTAAAAACCCTGGGTTTCTTGGAAACTGTAAAACTGGAAGTGGTTATGAAAATTTTTTGAAGACTGGTATAGCCAATGCTTTGTTGGCTCACAAGATGATGCTTTATGGTAAGAAGATGGAGAAGATGAATCTGAGGTGAAAAATGGCAGCAGCAGTGATACACAGTTTGAAAATGATCCAAAAAGATATGTGAGCGATAGGAAAGTTTTTTCTAACCTAAAAAACAAAAATCCCCAAACAAAGGATGCACCGTAGTTTTTCTTCCCCAAAACTTGGACAAAAAAGTGTGTCCATTACATGCGTAAATGCAGTAATTCTTAAAATCTACTGGTATTTTTTATTTTCCCATGGACGGAATGTAAATTTTTTGATCTTTTTACCTTTCACAGTTTTTTTTTTCCTGTACTTTTTTGTGTACCACTTCTCTGCTAAATCCATTGTTTTCTGCTCTATCTGTGATGCATTTCAGCTCTTCATTATTTTCCCAGAAGTATTTTTGTGAGTCTATTGAGTAAGCTGTTGGACACTGCATGTTGATGTGTTATTAGATTAAAACTATTTATCTTAATGTAATTGTCAGTGGACACTCCTACAAATATCATTTTTTTCTTTTTTCCAGTGTGATGTGTGCAAGCAAGAACCCCTCACTGGAACACGATGGCATTGCATTGACTGTCCCCCCAACATATCTGTGGATTTTTGTACAGACTGTGTAATAATGCAATTGGATTCATCTAATCCTCATCCGTGGTCTCACCATCTTGTGGACATCAGGAAAACAGGTGACAGTCAAGGATTGTGGGATGAGGACTATGGACCCCATTCGTTTTCTGGAAAACGAGAAAACTACAACTACTTAGATCCAAATTTCATGCCAGAATGAAACCCCTTATGCTAGATTGTAAATAAATTGAAAACTGAGAAGCTGTAAACTGTGTGTTTAGAAATCAACAAAAAGTGACATAATGTGACTTTTTTTTTTCCATTTATATAGCGCCCTTTAACATCTAAGGTCATATCGGGGGCTTTCCACTTGATACAACTTGTCTGTAGGTTCTTTTACATTGGTTTAAGTCATTTTGTTTTACTCAAACACGCACACATTCACACTCACATGCAAACTTCCAAACTCTGTGGGGGATAGGGAACAATTCTAGCCGGGAATCTAACCCAGGACCCCAATGTGATATTTTAACTAACTTCTTATCATCAGAAGTAGCTGCTGTACTCCTGTAATCAGTTTCATATTTATTGCTCTACCTTCTCTTCGTATTTTTTATTTGAATGATGAAAATTCTAATCCAATTAGGGTTATTAATAATAATATATTGTAGCCTTCCTTTGTGTTCCCCCAAAGTGAGGGTTGCCTCATGCGCTCCCTTATTGGACCATTGAGGACTTTATCTTGTTACCCCGAATATGAGTCTACTTATTGTTTTTCTAGCAAAAAAGGGTGCCTCTTCAGCACATTTGATATATCCATTGAGGTCTTCACCCGTAACCTTGGGCAAGGGACCTTCACCAGGTACTATGCCCCAGACCAGAGGATCTGGAACTCACGTGGGCAAGATTGCTACTCCCTGAAATTGAGCTAGCTCTAAAGAGAGATAATTAGAGAGTCTTAAAAAGCTGCACCTCTGCTACCTCTTACTTTCAAATAAATGGAAAGAAATAAGTAACAGAGATGTGTTATTTTAAGACACAGCAGGATATACACTAAAAGACAGAAGGAGGAATGAAAACATACTTAAAGAATTAAAAAGTCTTCATTCGACTAAAAAGAATCAAAGAAAATCAAAACAACTGGAATCAAACATATGGTTAGGATGGACGAAGTTTGTTTTAAAATATATTCCAAAAGGTCAACGAAACATGAGCAGACCTAAAAGAAGATGGACAGAACAGTTTAAATGATGAGACTGGAACGATTCAAAAGGCTTAAGCCATGAAACATGAATAGTAATAATAATAACAATAACAAGAACAATGTTTATCAATGGGTTTTGCTGATTTAGGTTTTTGCAATTGAATTTCATAATTACCGACATGGAGATGAGAGCTGTCTATGCTTGTAGGCTGTGGTCTAGAGCTGCTCAAGGGCTCATTTTCTCCAAGGACTGCACTTGGCATATTCAAAGGTAACCTGCTTAGGTTAAGTGAAGCACTCTTTATATAGAAGGTCATGGAATCAATTGATAAGCTTTCAGTGGTTATAGAGAATTTGTATGACATCTGTGGTTTGAGTCAACAAAGAGTGAAGTTGTGCAGTGAATTTTTATTTGAAGAATTTTTATTTTTAAAGAATTTTTATTTTTACTTGAATTTTCATAATGATATGCAAATCTATCAAAGGATAGTGAAACAGCAAGCCTGGATGGCTAAACCTAATGCTATTGCTTGTTGCAGAGCAAAGTGGTATGATCTCGAATGCTAGCTGTCCACCATCATCTATCCATAACTAGTAAAACAGCTAGACTGAATGATCCCTAATGCTATTTGCAGGGCACAAAGCAGAAAGTGGTATGATACAGGGATGAGACTTAGAACAACAATCAACAAGGTATTTCACCTAATAGATCCGTCACAATATGACCATATAGTTAAACTGATGCAAAATAAAATAGATTAAAAGTCTGATGTATTCATATTGTTGATAAAAAGTCTATTCTTCTATCTATTTCATGCTAATCAAAAAACTGTCTTTACTACTTGCTTCCATGTAAGTAGAAGAGAAGGGAATACACTAATCTAAAATGATAGTCAAATCATTTAAAAGCTGGTTGCAATGTGCTTGAAATCCATTTTTTTGCAGTGCTAGGGGTATACAAATTCCTGTATGAGAAAGAATTTTAAAACTGAAACCAATATTGAGGAATACCTCACAAATGGTTAACTCCACAAAAAAAAAAAAAAATGCATATGGCATAAATTGGGTTTTAACAAGATCTACATTTGTTGTACGGTAAGTTTTTGTCTATTTCTTATGATTTACCAGCTATGCAAGATTCAGAAAAATTTATCCAGAATAAAAGAGTCTTCAGAGATTACTCCCAAAAAATTCAAGATATACATTTTTATTTGTGTTGCAAATATTTTTAATGTACGCCATTTTAATCAAAATCATTAGAGCCATTTTAAGGGTAGTTTAGGGTGCGGAAAATGTTCTCAAAATCTTTGTGTCGTATCCTTGGAAGATGCTAAACTTAAATACCAGGTTTGGTATTTTACTAACTTTTTGTTTTTGAGTTATTGTGTTCACAGATACATGAATACGCAAACAGACCTTTTTCTAAAAATGTTTTTTTTTTGGGGGGGAAGACCCTAAAATGTGTATTTCCAGTGAAATCTCTATATCAAGTTTTTTGGTGGAGTGCAATACCTTCTCTACATATGTACTATGTAGAGAAAGTATAAAGGACCTGGTTTACCATTACACAAATATTTTAAAAATGTATAATCTTACACAGATGTTAATAATAGCTGCAAATCTAGGTTTGAATGTTTGAATGTATAAGATTTACAAATGGGTTCAAAATGAGTAAATTGTTTCCTCATAAGTTTTTCTAATAACAAGTTTAACCTTTTACAAGATTTGACTGTTGCTTTAGGCAAGTGTACTCCCCTTATTTTCTTTCTACTTACAGGGAAATAAGTAATAAAGTCATTCTGCTAATGCTTATCTTGATTAACATGAAACAAATAGAATAAGCTTTTGTAAGAATAGGTATTTTTTTCCGAATAGAGAAAGTCATGTAAATGAAACACATCAGATGTTTTAAAAACTTTGAACAACTTCTATTCTGTTAGGTCTGGCAGAAAAACTGAAGATCCAACAAAACTACCAAAACAAAAGACCTATTCTTACTACAAAAACGGATTGTAAAAATCATGAAACGTGTCCCCATAAATTCAACAACAAAACCAGTGTTCAGAGAATTCCGTATTCTACCACTAACTTGTCTTTACATTTTGGAGACTGTTATTTTCATTCATAAGAATATATATTTTAGCAGGAATTCTGACTACCATTCCTATAATACCAGGGGATCGCAAAACTTGCACTTCAATCATCAAAGCAGTAAAACCTGTCAGCAGAGAACACTACATCAAGGGCTATCTCTTTATAACAAACTTCCGGGTAACTAGAAACTCTTAAATCAGAAACAACTCAAACATAAAGTTAAAAACCATCTCTTAACCCATATGTTTTACAATATAAATGATTTCATGACTACTGCATTTTCCTAAACTTGTATTAACCATTGTGTAAATTATTAATATCTTGTTTAAGTTACTTTAAATTGTACATACTAGTTGTAGGTTGTATTACAGAAATGTAAATTGTAATTTGTTATCTGACGAAGCCTTTGAATTCATGTAATTCTTTTGGTGAATAAATATATCATCTTATCTTATTAGAGGACTGGTTTTAAAGATGGTAATGTTTTCTATAAGATTGATCGTGACAGCAACTGGCAAATATCTTCCACAACACAGAAGGGGTTTAATATCGACAGGCCTCATAATCACAATGCATCCATAAAATTTGGAAATCAAAGTTGGATGCTGCAGATTTTTAAATCATTTATGCATAAGGAATATCATTCTTTTATGATAATTTGATAAATTAAATTGCGAGGACAATCTAATGCTATGATTGTTATTTTGTAAACAAATGCACTGTATATATGTATGTAAAAGTATGTATGTGTAGATACTAATCAGAAGTTAGAAGTATACAGGCATCCAAAAAGTGAATCTTAATGATAGCTCTAAAAAATATAGGTAATTTTGTGTTGACCCAACAAGATGCAAGTTTTATAGCATTTAAATAATCAATTCTATGGATATAATATTAATAATGTTTTCCTGTTTATTTTGTGGTATTTTAAAGATAATACTCAGCTATGTGCTAAAGCAGCCACAGTCGCAACTTGGAGGTTACGATTATGCCATAAGGCCCAAAAGTCATTTGACAAATTGGGAAATTAGAAATATTCAATTTTATGAAACAATTTATTGAAAAATAAGGATTACATTGTCTCTTAGTAACACTTTTCTCATTTGTTATTCATTGTAATAATTATTTATGTTGAAACTAATTCATGCTCATGGTATCCATTTAAGACCTAATGCAGATATTCAAAATGGTGTCCATCAACAATCCCTTCATTATTATAACTGTTGAACACTAATACTGCAGTAAAATTGAGTAAATTCTTTATTGTTGCCACTCCCATACTAGAGGAAAATAAAGGAGGAAAAGTGTATTCCAAGAAAAATTAGAAAACCTTTTTGAGCTTTTGCTAGTTACGCCAATGGGGCAACTACATAATCTCAAGTCACAACTGGGGACACCAGACCACGTTGGGAAAGTACTGACAGTTTAAAACTGAATTAAACAAGCTGCTGGTTTTAAATCATTCCTACTCAGTTACAGTATTTAATGAATTGCTGTTTAGTAATAAATATCTAAAGTAAAATATGCATTTAACATGTTATTTTTGTTTAAAGTATCTAGAATCCCACTTTTGTGCATTACATTAGCTTAAAAGTCACTTTCTTGTTTTATAACTATTTGCTGTTTTGACAAATCCCAAAACATATACTGTCTCTTAGTATGAATGAAATAAATGGCCATAGGATCCTCTTCAATCAGACATTGGTAGTCAAGTACGCTAACAGTTACTGGGGCCATGTCATCAAGGAGGGCATTGAAATTAGAATCCGTGATAATTTGTAAAAAAGGGACCTGGACATACAACTAAGTGAGGCCTGGCAATCTGGCCTCAATGTCAGTGGATTCTCATCAGATTTCTGAAGTTAAGCAGTATTGGATGTGGTCAGCACTTGATTGGTTGACCATATCATGAGACCAGGAGCAGATCTCCAAAAAAATTAAGCCAGAAACCCCTTAGAGACCTGTCGCTATATCTTATACTAGGAGTAGTTTAGCAGCATTGAGCTTTAGATAGCACATTGCCCTCCATAATAGTTACCATGCTAACTTCATATACCCAAGGTTGTGGTTCAAACCTGGCGGAGGACGATGGATTTTTTTGGGCGTAAAAATCCTTAACATGGCTTCCTTCGGAAGGGAAGTAAAGCCTTGGGTCCCATGTCGTAGATTTAGGCAGTTAAAGAGCATCCATAATAATAATAATAAAAAAACCTTTGGACAGCAATTGGATGGATGACCACTACACAACACCAGAAGCAGACTGTGGGAAGCTGCATGTAGACCTGTTGCTACATTTTGTGCTTAGAAAGTTAAGCAGTATTGGACATGGTCAGCACTTGATGGAGGACTGCTACATGACACCAGGAGCAGACCTCGGAGAAGCTTACGTATTTGGAAAGCTATTGGCGATCTCATGGCAAGAAGCCATATCTGATTGGTTGGTATTGAGCACTACAGGTATATCTCTAAACTACAAATATTCATTTTTACTCCAGTTTTACCAGTTCCGTGACAAAAATCACAGAGCTAAGCTGGTTGAAAGCTTGGAATTTTATGACTCCAATTTAACTTATTTGGTATCCCATCCCCCATTAATAACAACACCCTGAAAACTGAAAATCCTAACAATAAATAAATTGAATTTAGCATAAAACCATAAGAACAATTACACTATGCCAGAGAAAGAAGTATGCTACCAAGAAAACAAAATAAATGAAATACCTTACCATAAGGTAGCAATATGAGATGGAGTACATTTCTCTCATTACTCTTGTTCGTGGGTCTGAAAACAAAGGTGTCCAATTCCATGTTTTACCCATCCTAGTAACCTAAGCATGGCAGAGGGGAAGACACTACACACTTTACTCTCTAACATTTCCTCCACAGCCCCCAAGTCAGGAGACAGTTGCCCATGGTGGCCCCCAGATGCATTACTAGCAGTAAGTCTGTTAAATACACACTTGATCACAGCCACCATCTGTAGAGCTTACAAACATGATACATGCAAGTACATAATTAGTAACTCTTCTCCTACCTTTCGATATCTTCAAGCCTTGGTGAGAAATACTTACCTGTAGTAAAAAGAACACAGACATTTGAAATGACCTGCATTCAACTTTTTTTTAAATACTTCATATGTAAGTTAATAATTCTGAACACATATTTGGTAATGTAAGCTAAATATGTAAATCATTTATTAATTGCCATGCCAACAAGCACTGTAAGTACTTACAGTAAGAGTTTGAGAGGTCATTAATACTTATGGCACAATTAGGAAATGACATAACACTCAAGATATGTATGTGCTACTTCGAGTAAAGAATCTATTGCAAAATTCATTAACAAAAGAGTGTACATAATTTAGATGTAGTCTTTCATTTGTTCACATTGAGAATTAATTTTTCTTTAATGTTCAATAAAATATTGAAAAGCAATTTTGATTTATTATTCTTTTTTATTTCAAAACGTGATTGTCTAACAACGAACTGAAAGTCACATATCTTAGTATGCAATATACTTGTGTTTTGTGCTTTCCCTCCTGCATATATAGTAGGTATAGAAGATATTTCATTCTGCCTAAAAGATTAAAAGGTAATTATTTACAAGTTGGGCCGCTAACTCTCTCCGCTGCAACTTATACCAGTTTTGCATTCTAACGGGACCGGTGTGGTTAGAGGGGGATTAGGGGTGGGGAGATGGTTTAAAAAACTAATGTTGCTACCTGTTTATATATACACACTAACCTAAATGGATTGGAACCTAACCTCACGCTAAATTTGAAATCCACAGGCTTTGAAATTGTTATCATAAATACAAGTCAATCGCACTTAGTTTCATTCGATTTTAGAGTGGCCGAAGTTCTGCATAATAAAATTCACTGAACAGCTGTATCTGCATGAAACATACTTGTCATACATCAGCACAGCGTCTAGCGACATATGCTGGTGTTGCATTCCACAACACTGTTCGCCTGCTGCCGACAATGAAACTCAGGTTTTAGGCACTTTAGTGTGTAGTATTATTATATATTTACATTGAAAAAGTACTACAAGATTTCTTTATTTATATTCTACTCCTTCTAGGCAGCATACTTCATAAATATTCACAAAAAAGGATCGCTATGCGCACATAATAAATTAGTGTTTAACTTAATTACGGAGCTTTTCCGATAAAACAAATTGGTGAAAATGTAACAAGTATAAACTAAACTTACAGTCAAACCACAATTTGTTTAATTTCTAGAGGGGCCGAAGTTCTCTATAATAATCAATTAAAAATTTCACAGGAAATACACAGTTTAGAGTCCCCTGATACAGAGAAAACATTTTTAGAAGAGGAGTCTCTCCCTCTCCTCTCTCTCCCCTACTCTTGCCATCCCTCTCTCTTCCTCTCCCCCAAAAAAGTCCAAAACATACTTTTCCAGTGATGTCTAAATATCAAATTTCCCACCTCTGTTGTATAGGAATATAGTGTGTGTGTGTGGGGGTGGGGTGTGTGTGTGTGTGTCTGTGTGTGTGTGTGATGTCTGTGTGTGTGTGTGTGTGCGCGCGTGTGCGTGGGGGTGGGTGTGTGTGTGTGCGCGTGAGCGTGTGTGCGCGTGCGTGTGTGCGCGCGTGCGCGGGTGGGGGTGTGGGTGCGTGTGTGTGTGGGCGCGCCTCACATTCAAGGGCTTCCAAGTTCAAATCCCATTTAGGGTGAGTTCTCCGGGTAAGATTTTTTTGCCATTTTCCCTTATCCTGAGCAGATTAATGTTGGTAACTTTAAGCTCCATGTACCCTGAACTCAATAAAAGTTAATTTCACAATTTCATTCATCATCCGCAATAAGCTACCAGATTAAAAGACATTAAACTAAAGACATAAATAAAATCTTATGTGTTCTGTTCACATAACTTTCTCTACCTATTCTGAAACAAAAGCCTTTTTCTCTCTGAACTTCATGCAAATTGAGATAAACACTAACAAAATGGTGTTATTATTTTTAATTCCTTCCAAGTAGAAGGGAAAAAAGTAAATACACCAGGCTAACTGATTGTCAAATCTTTTACAAGCCAGTTGCTATGTGATGCAATTCATATTTCCTTCTGTTTGGAAGACTAGGATGAAAAAAGTAAATTACAACTTCCCTTTGAGAAAAATCTTGGTATTGGAGATTTTAAAACCAATAAGGACTATCTCTTCTGCAAACAAACTATTTTTAAAAAAGATTATTATTTTATCTCCATAATGCTAATCAAGATAAACATAACAGAAATTGTCTTATTACTTGCCTCCTAGTAAGCAGAAGGAAAATAAGCAAATACACTATGCTAAAGCATAGTAGTTCTCTTAAAAACTGTGTGCCATGTTAAACAATTGAAATCCAATTTTCTTGCATATTCAGGAGCAAAACAAAAGCGAGTTGAAATGAAAGAATACTTCCTTTGAGAAAAGTTTAAGTGGACCAATAACAAGGAATATCTTGGAAACAGGTTAATTGTACAAAAGCATTAATAAAAAAAAAAAAGGATCCGCATAAATTGTGTGTTTTAATGAGATCTACATTTTTGTGTAGTAAGTTTTTTTGTCTATCTGTTGTGGTTTATCAGTTATACAAACATCATCCAGAATGAAAAGGTCTTCAGAGGCATTCCCAAAAAATTCAAGATATATATATATATATTTTAATCAAAATTATTACAGCCATTTTTGAGAAAATCAAAGTGTTCAATTAATGTTTCATGTAAACGGTAGCTGTGGATGGGACAATTTTCCTGAAAATCTTTATGTCACATCCTTGGAAGACACTGAACTTAAATACCAAGTTTTTTATTTAACTGACTTTTCATTTTTGAGTTATGCTGTCCACAGTCACAAAACCACAGACTTTTTTCTAAAATACCTTTTGTTTTAAACTCAGGGGTTTGCAAAACATATTTTTTTCTGGTGACACCTTGACATATTTTTGCATGGAATACAATACCAACTCTGCCTACTATGTATATAGTACATGTAGAGATAGTAAAAATATATATGACATAAATGTGTTTTAATGAGATCTACATATTTTGTGAAGTAAGTTTTTGTCTATCTCTTACAGTTTACCAGTTATGCAAAACTAATTCAGAACAAAGAGGACTCTAGAGACTATTCTCAACAAATTCAAAATGTACATTTTGTCATGTATACATCTTTAATGCACAGTATTTTAATCAATGTCATTATATCCATTTTTGAAAAAGTCAAAAATGTTGAAAAATCTTGTGTAAAGGGTAATTTGTGGTTGGGGGGGGGGGGGTTGTCTTGAAAATCTTTGTGTTGCATCCTTGGGAGATACTAAACATAAATAAAAAGTTTGATATTTTTTTTTAGTTATGCTGCACACACACACACACACACACACACACACACATGAGCTTTCTGGCGTGACCTTTTTCTATTTTTTTTAATTCAGGGATCATCAAAACATGTATTTCTTGTGAAATATTGGTATCAAATTTTTGGTTGGAATACAATACCTTCTCTGTATTGCACGCACATGTAATAGATAAAGTAAAAATCAAATTATAATACAATACTCACTCTACCTTAAATATCTATGCAGTAGAGAAAATAAAAACTATGTTTATGATGTAAGAAAACACTATATTAGATATTCCATGACCCTGGCAATTACTGATTTTCAAGTATTAAAACCAACAAATGCTTAAAGTTTATTTTCTCTTTTGTGTACTACTGAAAACTATACAAAATATATTCTAACCCCAAACTATTTTAAAATGTTTAAGCTAGGTGTAATTAAAAATAATAAGCAAACTTATTTGAAGTAGTAGTTTTTGGACAAAATTTAGTACCCTTACAAAATTATGTCAAACGGCACCTATACGGAAAGAAAATCTATTCGCCAAAAATTGTAATATAGTTATTTCTAAGCAAAGTGTTTTGGAATTCATTTTAAGAAAATAATATTCATCATGAGAGGAGATCCCAAGTTGAAACAAAATTAATTAGATTATGCAAACGTTACGGAGACTAAAATTAAGATATTCAAGACATGCGTACCTTAGCATTTCGTTTCGAGGTTAGATCCTTGAAGATTCCTTACAACAACGCAGAGTTTCATATTTCAAATTCGCTTAAGAAGCGCGCGCGGCTTGTGAGCGCATAAGAAGGTCTTTACCACAAGTAATGCCGGATTCACAATGGAGCGATATTGACGATGCGGTAAGCGCGGCAAAACGATTGACCAAAAGGAATTCAGAATTGACATGACGAAACCCGTGCGAAGAAATTTGAATTTAACTTTTACCGGGCGGAAGGGGCGTCATCCACAGAAATCCTATTTGATATTCTGTGGTCCTTGTTTGTTTGTTGTTGTTTTTTTTTTTGTAGTGTTTAACGCCCGCTTTTACTACTTGTCGCACCGCAGGCGATGACACTGATGATACATGAATGCAGATGGAGCACTGGTGGAATGCAATGGCGGGGGAAACTGGAGAAAACCCACCCCTGCGCCGCTTTGTCCATCACAAAT
The DNA here is from genome assembly GCA_030762935.1 of Hymenopus coronatus. Lineage (NCBI taxonomy): Eukaryota > Metazoa > Arthropoda > Insecta > Mantodea > Hymenopodidae > Hymenopus > Hymenopus coronatus. Next base: position 17,889,214 of record CM060895.1, read on the forward strand.
TTCACATGTGGGTCCTTGTTAAATATGGCGCCAACATCAAGGGAAGTCATTCGTTATTTTACTTTCTCTATACGCATTATGTACATAGTGTATAGAGAAGATAGTGCACTCCACCCAAAAATTCGATACCGAAGTTTCACCGGAAATATATGTTTTAGGGTCCCCTTTATCTAAAAAAAGCATTTTCGGAAAAAGGTCCGTGTGTGTGTCCGTGTGTCTGTGAACACGATAACTCAAAAAAGAAAAGTCAGTGAAATGCCAAACTTGGTATTTAAGTTTAGTATCTTCCAGGGATGCGACACGAAGCTTTTGAGAAAAATCCCCCCAACCCCAACTACCTTTTACTTGGAACTTTTTTCGAAAATTTTGATTTTCTCAAAAATGGCTCTAACGATTTTGATTAAAATTTCGTATATTAAAGATATTTACACGACAAATAAAATGTATATATTGAATTTTCTGGGAATAGCCTCTGAAGACTACTTTATTCTGGATGAATTTTATGGATTTTTGCATAACTGCTAAAGAGATGGAGAAAAACTTACAACACAAAAATGTAGAGCACCTTAAAATGCACAACTTATCTTATATACATTTTTTCGTGGAGTTGATCGTTTTCGACATATTCCTTGTTTTTGTTTTCAGCTATGAAAAACTTAAGACTTTTCTCATACAGAAATTTGTCAACTCATGTCCATACAAACAAAGAAACTTCAGTCACATAGCAACCATCTTTTGATTATTAGTTTAGCCTATAGCACTCCCTTATTTCCATGAAGTAAATAGAAGTATAAACTTTTTAACAATAATAATTTGTTGCAGAGAGGTAGAGAAAGTCATGTGAATGGAACACATCAGATTTGTATGTTATGCTTTTTTAACTGTGTAATAATGGTAATGCAAACGCTACAGAAAATGGAAACTGTCTTGGACAACCAAAATTATATCTTCATTCCAGAATAATCTTGCCACCAAATTATGCTGTTGAATGAATAATAAATAAGCCCATACTACCTCAAAGTTACACAAAGACGCTCTGCTGAAGATATGTCTTTCGAATTGACTGTTTCTCTATATGAGGACTAATGATGTGCAAAAGATCATCAAATTGTGATGGTATCATTCACATGTAATTGTAATATGATTCGAGATCCGTGATTATCATATTCGGAATTAGAGTATGAAAATCCCCAAATTGGCTACGCTCTTTGGATATAGGTCGAACCAACCAACGACGGAGCTTCTGCTGTCTTCTTTGAGGATTGTTTCTGTTGTTTCTTCTTTTTAGAAAATACAGAATAAGAACTTGTTTTAATTCCACAGCCATTGCTTCAAGTGTGCTCTGCACCGGTCAGTAATGTCAAATTGAACCGTCCTATTGTGAACACTAGTTTCCATGACCAAAGCGGTGTCGCGATGATAGCCATGTCGCGTTGGCAGTATCGCTTCCATTGTGAATCCGGCATAAGGGGAGTCCGGAAAGGGAGCTAACGAAAGTTTTCGACTCATTCCTGTCCCTGATTTATTTAATTCAAAATTAGCACACACAGGTGAAACATGTATCTGTATCATACGCATATGCCTTTGCGCCATTTGTAGCAATTACTTTATATCGAAGGCGGAGCTCACAGTCCACGGAAATTAATACCTATATACTGTTGCTTCAACTACCTATTGTTAAAACTAAAACGTAATAAATGAATTTAGAATATCGTCTAAATTTCTGAAATGAAGCTAAACGTCTTGATACGAAAATATATTTAAAAATTTACTTTAAAAATATTTAATTATTTGAAGTATTCGGGTTCTGAGGTGATCAAAATTAATCAAGTGTACTCAAGACAATAGTACTCAAAGCTTCCAAACTAATCGTGAATAAACTCTTACAACATCGCGTGCAAGTTTCAAATGAAGAAGCGTGTAGTTTTTCGCAATCATTTACATATGCAACCCAGTCTTCTCGTGATACTTTATCAAGTTCATCATTAACTAATTGTTCCACGTCCGCAATTTTGAAAGAACTATTTTTTAGCGACTTCGCTTTTGACTTGAATCCATATACTCTATGGGGTTATACTTGCAGTGATAAGGGTAACCTAATGTCCCTAATAGCCAGTAGATTCAGCTCAAACATTTTCTCACTGCTTTTCTAAATGCTCGGCTTTTGTTTCCAAAGGAGAAAACACAACGCCTTTTTCTTCTAACTACTTAATTATATAGCCTTTTCTGGAGGAAGCACTAGGAATTTTGTTTTCAGTAACAGAGTGATAAGGCGCATTATCCATAATAATTATACTATCTTCCTCTAGCTAATTTAAAAATCTGTTTAAGAACCACTTCCGAAATTAATCGGATGTCATCTCGTGATAGTCACCCGTTTTTTGTTGTTTTTTTTTTCGATCTAAACACCCATTTACTTTCTGAAAGAAAACCTGTATGAGCCGATCCTACATGACAAATTATAAGTCTACTTTCTTTCCCTATTGGAACTTTTAGACCTCCATTTCTGGAAGAGTTCTGCCAAATATATCTCATTGTATGATTCTGATTTACCCATGTTTCGTCCAAATAATATATAGGTCGTGTGTCACCTGATTGATATCATTTATGATGCGCAGAAACTTCAGTCTCGCAGCAACAATGTCCCTTCGTTCCATTAGAAACTGTCGCTCATCAAGTGTTTTCCTGTATTTAAATCCTAAACATTTCAGAAGCCTCCTAGTAGAAGTAACAGAACCTGCATACCCTATCTTTTCCCTAAGCACCATCGTTATTTTCTTATCTGTCGGAAATCCTCCTTTATTATAAAACTCAAAAACACTACGCCGTACAACATCTTTTTCGAAATCGTCCAGGTTTGTCACTCTCTTAGGTACGCGTATGTGCTTTCTGGGCGATGTAAACAATGTCGGAGATCCCTCTGCGTGCACCTTTTTTGCTTCCCTACACACACGCGATACAGTTGATGCACTTAATGAGCATACTTCTGCCGTAAGTTCTTGATATTTGCTAAAGTTAAGATTTTTGCAGCTTTCTTCGTTTGCATACTTCTTATAGAAATTATAAACACTGAACACAACAGCCCTAACCTTACTGCCGGATCCACTGGTACTTATACTTGCTTACTAAGCTACATTTTCTTGAAAGAGTCAACTTTGTGAGCATTAGTACAAAGTCATCACTGTACAAACTGAATACACCGCAGTTTAATTTTCAACTGAGGCACTTACCTTCCAGTTCCAGCACGCACACATTAGCGGTGTTTACTGTCTATGCGTTATCAATGTTTTAACCTCGAGCTATCGTATCAGGTGCAATGCATTGCATCGTTTATACTTCCTCGACAATGTGATGATAGTTTCTGAATCTTAGCAAAGCTGTCAGTTGGCTTATTGTTAGTGCATTCCAAGTAACGAGCTGCTGAATGTAAAAGTATATCACATGCCTACCTACGTACTTGGTTCTAGGACTCTGCATTGTACAGGAATAAGCGTAATAACTATTAAAATGCACTCATCATTGGTTTTCCAAATGGAATTTTCTTGAAACAAAACAATACATTATGTTTAGGGCTGCGCCATAGGACTTCTTACGAGATCGTACCTTCATAAAAAGCCTCGCCGAATAACTATTTCTAAATTTCTTTGGGATATGGAGAATTTCACATTATTATGTGATAATTATGTTTATTTTATTACAATGTATAAAATTACTACGACCACAATGGATTTATTACTATTAAAACCGTAACCTTTAAGTAGTGGTCTCCATTTAAACATCACGAAAGATAGCTATAAATTAGTGGTTTAATATACGAACCACTGGGTGTAAAAATATGATTCTTTTTCGTACTTATTCAGGAATATATCCCCTTTCTTCCTAGCCACTTGTTACTTATCTATAGTATGAAATATGCCTGCGCGCACGCGATATTGCAATTAGAGTTTTACTAACGGCGAGGTGTACTGTCCGTATGAGGTAACGCTGCGTCGTTGTTATTGACTACTTCCGTATTAGTGGGCACGTCTCAAGCGTCAAGAGGTTTGGCTCGCACTAGGAGTCATGTGTCATTAGTCATGTGTCTTAAATCATGTGTTATAGGCCTGGAACATGCTGTCAGCAGTCAAGAGATACAAGTCGTTAGCCATGAGCCAGGAATCATGAGTCATGACCCAGGAGTCCTGAGTTAAGGTTCTGGAGTAGACAGTCGGCATTCGTCAGTCGGGAGTCGAGAGCCGTGAGTCAAGAGCCAGACTCCCAAAAATATGGCGACATGGAACACGGCGATCCTAGTGCAGCGATCTGGGAAGGTGAAACGCCACAGGAGATCCGGATTTTAAAGTGTTTAAAAGATTAATATATCCAGTTATATTCGGCATAGGGCCCTACAAAGCGACTGTAACGGCAGAAGAACCAAATCCAATCGCATGTGGAAGTAAGTCGGGTTTAATGCATTTGAATAAATAAACTGGTAACGGAAGAAAACATTGGTATAAGTTAGCTCTTAATTTTATATCTTAACTTAGAAGGAACCGCAAAAATGTAAGTTATGATTTTTTTTTTTCCTACTGTTGCATTCCAAAACGACTATAGAATGAAAACCTACCATTATTTAATTTATAAACTCCTCAGGTTGCTGAGGATCAGAGTAAAGCAAATTCTATAGGTTGCATGTTTTCATTACGATTTGAATGGTGCCCCGTTCGATCAGGTTTTCTGAACTTTGGTAGATTCTCTGGGTCAAAATCGGCTTTTCTCCAAAATACGCTGGAGAGTTCCTGATATTCGTATTTTTGCTACAAAGCAATTGTGCTAGAATTAAATTTTATTCCGCAGACCGAAAACACATACATAATTTGAAAATTAGCTTCAGAGCATATAATTATTATAAGTTACTGCCGTTCATATTATTTCCGGTAATGTACGTCTAAATGTAGGTTAAATAAACAATTTTATATTGTAATCAGTAAAGGTTAACTCAACCCACTCTCGAAATGTATTAAAGCTTGTTTCCTTATTTGTGACCTACATTGGAAAGAGAATGCATAAATTTGTGTATTTATTCTGATTTTAATAGAAATAACGACGCCTGTAACAGCATACTTTTCTGATGTGTGTAATCCAACATCTTCACTTGTCGTCAGCCGTTCCATGTTAAATTGGGGGGAGTTTCAGTTTCGGTACTGAAGGGTGTTTGCTACTACTAATACTACTATTTTATATTGCGTTCATTATCTACTATCTCAGCCATTGCACCCTGACGATTTAAGTCGCCCTCCGTGGTGTAATGGTTACCATGCTAACTTCATATACCCAAGGTCGCGGGTTCAAACCCGGCGGAGGACGATGGATTTTTTCGGGCGTAAAAATCCTTAGCATGGCTTCCTTCGGAAGGGAAGTAAAGCTGTGGGTCCCGTGTCTTAGATTTACGGCACGTAAAAGAACCTCAAGCCTGATAAGAGAGGCCTCTGAGCAAAATTAAGCGATCTTTCACGCCCAATATAGAATGGGACGCTAAGAACCATAAATAACAGGCCATTTCATTCCTGACGCTTTAAGGGTTTCCCAAGTTAAGGTTAGTATTTCAAATTGTAAAACGTAGAGAAAAGTTAAATCAAACTTGAAAAGTGGGCTCGGTTATTTTCCATCCGCACATGGCGTACAGACCCCATCCATGACGTCTGTAGTGGACCGAGCTGGGGGACGCAGCGGCCGGGCGGTAGGCCAAGGTTCCCCGTGAGCTGTCGTGCCATGGAGTTACATGGCGTACAGAATTCACAGAACCAATGTACAACTGACAGTGCACAACGCGGAAAGCTTTTACCAGTTTTTACTATTGGTAGCTCTGTGCCACAGGAAAACAAAGGAAAACAAAACCGGGATAGTGCGCCGCTTCCGTGACACATACACTGCGCATGCGTAGGTAAGAAGATTCTCTGACTGATGTAGGTGGCCGGGAATTAAAGTGGTGTTGTGGCGGTCGCCTTTTTCTTTTAAATATTTCTTAACAAGATGGTGAGAGTTTTATTGATAAGATTAGGCCACGTAAATATTAGAATTATGGTGTATATTTGAGCTGAGTATTATAAGATAGGTGCAGTGTGATGAGCCGATGATTTCTGATTAATGCTGTACTTAATGCCTCAACGTGTTGTGTGAAGCAGCATCCATATTGCCTTTATTATACATAGTTATATACCGTGTTAACATTACAAAAAGTAACTTTATCATTGAACATACACACTTAAGTATTTTACGCAGCTATTGGTGGCATAAGTTCCAAACTATTTCACTGAATTTATGAGGTTAAAACTAGCGTATATGTAAACAAGTTTTAGTTATATATATAAGTTTTAAGGAATGTGTAGCGGTTTAATTTTACAGCGACTTTATTAATCAAGTTCTGTGTTCTATTTTTTTTTTTTTTTATAGGGGTTTGTTAAAGTTGTTAAGAATAAGCAATACTTCAAGCGTTTTCAAGTTAAGTTCAAGAGGCGCCGTGAAGGAAAAACTGATTATTATGCACGTCTTCGTCTTACCATCCAAGACAAGAACAAATACAACACCCCAAAGTACAGGCTTATTGTGCGATTTTCCAACAAGGACATTACGTGCCAGGTATGTGAAATTTTTTTTCCCCCTTTAAAAGGTATGAGGTTATTGCATCTGTTTGCTAAGCTACTCATTTGATGCTCTTAATTAGGATTAAAGTTGGGTTTAATAGGCTTGCACATGCGTTCAGTGTAATATAACCTATTGGTTAAATTCTCCCATACTTTTCACTCATTTCGGTATGCACTTAAGCGGCAGTTGTCGCCTATGCCATCTGCTGAAGTACAGCTGCCAACTGTCTGGTACTTGGCATTTTTCAGCCTCTCTTATGTTCCCCCACTATTGGTTACTTCACAGATAATAGTCACTTCCCACCACAGCCACTGCTTTGGCTGAGGTAGGATGCATAAAGGACGTAACAGGCCCTTAGCCAGAAAGTGTAATGCCATGCACATATTGCATATAGGAATTTTCATTGCTGAGTGGCAGGGAAACAACAAGTTGAATAAACAGCTAAACTAGTTTGAATCTAACAATGATACTTAAGGTAAACACCTGTGGAGTTCAGTACTGCCTGCAAGCCACATGTGAGGTATTGGTTCAGGGATTGGCAACAAATGACCATGCAACTAACAATGTTACTACCCTACTCTAATATTGCTTGAGTACTTCGATAGGTTCTGTCAGTGCTTGTGCATGCTGATATTAGGAAATAATTTTGTAGGACTTAATGGAAAGAATATCCACTTCTTGCTATGAACACACCACATAACCTATGGCAACTGCTAATACTCAAAGCATATTTTGTTCCATTTCATGTTGATCGGTAACAGTTTACATGGTTACAACAGCTAATGTAATGCTTTTAGGGAAGAAATTCAGTTTAACTACAGGATGGATTTATGAATATTTCTAAGAATAAGATGTACTTAGGCTTAATTTTGAACCATAGTTCTATTTGGATTATGTTGTGGAATTGGTTAGTTCTTGAGTAATTAATGCTAAAAGTTTTTACTAATTTGTCAGACTTCCAACATGGCTCATACAGTAAACCCACAGCTTTAAGTTATTCAGAAGATAGGATCTCATTGGTTAATTGTTCTGTTAAATGATATGAGCTGATGTTGTGGCCAGTGATATTCAAGGATTTGTTCACATGATAGGCTATTTAATATATTGAGTTAACAGCTGTGAATTGTAAAAGAAACCAGTAATGGCCATGCAAATCAGCAAGTGATTCCAGCAATGCTCAATGAAATATATTGTACAATTATGAAATATGTAGCAAAACTAATAGCATACCCAACAGCAGTTTGTTTTTGTTTAATTTAATTTTTTTTTTCCTGTGTATTGTGTAACAGAACTAGCACCATTTCATGAGGGAGATGAACACAATTTCTAAGTTCTAATGCAGAAATTTTGCATGCCTTCGTCAACCTACATGTGGAGGTTGTGGAGGGAGAAGGGAATTGCACTGACGACCCCAGTTGGAGAAGGGGAAATCAGGTTACCATACATGTGTATAAAGCGTGAAAAACACTAGAGCAGAGTACAGTGTAAGTCACAGTGCAATTTAGATTAGTAGAAGTGTTAACCTGCAAACTACAAAAATATAAGGTGTAATGCACATGCCTTCTGTGTTTAGCATGTGAATATTTCTGCACTTAAATAATAACAGTATAACAAACATATAACATGCATATAGCTTAGATATCTGTGCACTTAAGTGCATGTGTAACAGTAATACTATGTACTATTTTAATATGTGAATATCTATTTACTTAAATGATACACTAATGTAACGTTACATTCCACATTTTTAATGCATATTTATTATATTCCCTTGCTGCTGAATCCTTGCACTTAGCAGGAGTTAAGTTGGTACACCCACAGAAAACAAATGTTAAGGGTTACCCATTTGACTTTCTGAACCAATCACAGCAGTATTCTGGTCGGTCAGACAGTGGAAACGAATCTTAGATGCTGCACTGTTGCAATATCTGGCTATTTCCAACCATGTGCTCAGTTTGTAAACTAACGTGTGTCATAGAGTTGTTCTGTACAAGTTATATATTATTCGTTATTTATATTATTGTTAGTGTTTGTATGTGAGGGAACATAAGTCTTTCACAATAGACCTTTGCAGAAGGTGTGGTGGCTTCATGGAAGAAGAAAGTGAATCATGTGCACAAAATAATACAAAAAGCACAGGAATTAGACAGAATCATCAGTGAATGTGAACCACTAATGATGTGTCTTGGCGACTGCAACGACGATGTTAATGACGATACTTCTGAGAATGTTGACTTGGATTGAATTGAGCCATTAAAATTCTAACCCTGTGAAAATCACTTTATTATACCTTTCTCTCATTGTAACAAGCCTTTTTGCATTTTTGTTCAATATTGTGGCAAGTACATATGTATGCTACATGTGTTATAGTATTACTGTTATTTTAAATTAACATAAATAATAGCGAATTAGTTTCATTAGTCATCAACATTCATTTAAAATATGCACTGTTGATAGAGATATTTATAATCAGCTGTTGTTTACTAGGTACTTTGGCAATGCTGCAAAGGCAGCATAGCCAACCTTATGTGAAACCAATCAAACTGTCAAGTGCAAGGATTCAGTGGCAGGGGTATAGTTCAAAAGCGGTTGCAAATATACAATTTCATCTCGGAACTAGTTTTTAAAAAAAAAATGTAAATGGCGTGTTATTTATGCACACTCTTTAACTACTGTGGTTCTCAGTGTCCCATTCTATATTGGGCATGAAAGACCGCTTAATTTTGCTCAGAGCCTTTCTATTAGGCTTGAGGTTCTTTTACATGCCGTAAATCTATGACACGGGACCAATGGCTTTACTTCCCTTCTATTTTTACACCCAAAAAAATTCATCGTCCTGTTTTGGGTTTAAACCTGCGACCTTGGGTATATGAAGTCAGCATGGTAACCATTACACCATGGAGGGCTACACTGGTTTCAAGGAATCACTTCATCAGCTGATTGTAACTTGTTGACTCTCCTCTGATGGTTGTGTTTGTCTTAGTCCCTCTGGTGGTGGTGCTATGAATTTGATCAAATTTTCGTCCATTGGGATCGCCAAGTTCATTAATCATAGACAAAATTTCCAAAGAGCTATTTTTAGTAAAGCTACACAATGGTTGCAGCACACATCAGTCACAAGTAGTAGTGTAAGTCTATTGATGGTCCATATTTGTAAACATTGTTGTTCAGATGTGAAAGTCACCAGATTGCTGATGTTTTGACTTCTTGGGATCATTAGGGTTATAGCTTTGCAGATACCTTAGCTGTGCCCTGTCGTTCTTCAGTAGCGACCTTTGGCAACTGCTGCACTCCTCTACTTATAAAACTTCCCTCAGCTATGCTTTGTGGCTTAGGGTCCTAAACGTTAATTACAGACAATGTGTTCTAAGTAGCTACAAAGTGGCTCTAAAGACAGAATAACAAAGTACCCATGTATTGAAGTAATGCCAAGTGGTGTGGCCATCGTATAGTAATAATATACTTTCACCCAAATATTTAAATCAGTGGGTTTTTGAGCCTGTCTAACAAGCGATGCTGTGTTGACAATTTGATGTATCCATAAACTCCTCACCAGCTCCATAACTCCTTCATGTCTTCATCTTGGAAACTGGAGGTAATGTTGCCAACTAAGGGTCTGTTAGCCGCGTAATAGGCAGGCAACCTGTACATCTCAAACGTGCAATGATCTGTGTTTAGAGCATATATAGTCGGCATTGCAAAAAGGAGGGAAGACAGCACACCCCTAGGGTAGTGTATAAAGGATGGATGAAATATGCAAATAACAAGTGTGGGAAAGCAACGATGGCATAACATTATGGCAGTGCTACCATTGTGTTGTGGGTAAACAGTAGAATATTCATTTAATAGTCGCTTCGTGTATTAAATTTCTCTATTTAACTCAAAATATTACTTGATCAAATGTAAAAAGAGCACCGCAATTGCAGTATGATGGTGACAAGAGGTATCTTCATTTTCTGATGAAATCATCTTCATGAATCACATAACCTCAAATAACTAAGAGGTTAACCTAAAATGGTATACTACATGGATCCTGTAATTTCTCCACCATTTTCAGATTCCAAGGATTGTTGCTAATGTGTATAGTTTATAACCTGTTAATTTTACGGAATTCTGATAACAAACATATCCTTAAACGTGAAACAAGTATGTTTTATTTCTTTGTTTAAACGATGTGACGAAGGAAACAATACATAAAAATCTTGTGTTTCATTCACATAACTTTCGCTACATCTGTGCAACAAATTATTGTTAAGAAGCTTATGCTCATATTTACTTCATGATAATGGAGAAAAAATTAGCAGAAATAGTCTTATTCATTGCTTCCTTGTAAGAAGCGAACTAAGGGAGTAGCATAGGTTAAAAGGATAGTCAAAAGATGGTTGCTATGTGCCTGAAGTTTCTTTGTTTGAAAGGACAGGAGTTGACAATTTCTGTATCAGAAAATAAGTTTTTTAAAGGTGAAACTAAAAAACAAGAAATATCTAAAAATGATCAACTCTGCAAAAAAAAAAAAAAAAAAATGTATATAGCATAAATTATGTTTTAAAGTTCTCTACATTTTTTGTGTGATAAGTCTTTGTCCATCTCTTACGGTTCAGCAGTTAATACAAAATTCCATAAAATTCATCCAGAAAAGTCTTCAGAGGCTATTCCCAGAAAATTCAATGTATACACTTTACTTGTCAGGTATATATCTTTAATATAAAATATTTTAATCAAAATCGTTCGAGCCATTTTTGAGAAAATCAAAATGTTCGAAAAAAAGTTACATGTAAAGGGTAGTTGGGGGTGGGTGGATTTTCTTGAAAATCTTTGTATTGCATCCTTGAAAGATACCAACCATAAATACCAAGTTTGGAATTTGATGGTCTTTTTGTTTTTGAGCTATGCTGTCCACAGACACACACGTGGGCCTTCTTCTAAAAATGCTTTTTAGTGATCAGGGAACTCAAAACATGTATTTCTGGTGAAATCTTGGTATTGAATTTTTGGGTATAATACAATACTTGCACTTAACAGTTAGGAGTCAAGTTGGTACATCCACAGAAAACAAACGAAAAGCTTTACCCGTTGTGACTTTCTGAACTGATCACAAAGAAGCATTCCGGTCAGTCGGTCAGACAACTGAAACACATATAGATGCTGCACTGTTACAATATCTGGCTATTTCCAACCTGCTCAGTTAATTCCTAACACGTGTGTTGAGCTGTTCTGTACAAGATACATATTCATTGTTATTTATATTTGCTAACTAGCTGACCCGGCAAACTTTCTTCCGCCTTAGAAGCAATAAATGAGCAGATTTTGGATTTTATTAAGTTAAATTTTTTTTTAGGTTAATATAAATACAAAAAATCAAGTATTTTAATGATTATTGGCCATGTATTTTGGTGCATGGGCTGTACTCTTCAGTGAAGCATCTTGTGATAGACAACATTTCTTGTTTTATTATCAGGCGCAAGAACAAATAATGCAGATGGTTTTCCTACCCATGAACATGCCACATATAATTGACCATGGGGAAAACATGGATTTTCGATTCAGACCACAAATTTTCAAGGATTGGCCTTGTGATTTGTTAATGGTCATGGCGAATGCAAGACGGATCGGAAATTGAAGTTGTTTAAACTCAAACAGCAAATCGGTTGGGATCATCGGGATCCTCAGAATGAGAACTTCCTCACCTTCAAAGTTTCCTTTGAGTATTGTTGCGTAAATCACATTGCTCATCAATTTACTTACCACCAAATGACTTCCGTTGCACAGTTTTGGTTGGTTTATGTTTTGAAGCATGATTACTACGGAGCCAACCTTTAGTCGTAAATTGTGCCTGGTAAGCCAGGGACATCCAAGGAGTTTAAAAATTTAATTGGATAGTTGCTCTTCACGTGCAATTTTATTCGCAATGTTTCGAATCCTAGTTGCATTACGGCTTTGTCAAGAAAGATTTTACTGTCTTGGTTGCAGCATTGTTAATGGTATTGGCACAATAAGCTAATAGAAACTCAAACACCATAGACAACAATGCATTTAGCTGTCTGGTGCATTTTGTTATTCCACGTTTTATGTCACGTCCCATGGAAATGGGATAAAAAGTATCCTATGTCCGTTCGAAGCCAAATCGGTTCAGCCGTTCTTGAGTTATAAATAGTGTAATTAACGCGACTTTCTTTTATATATATAGATAGTGTTTTGGTGTTTGTATGTATGGGAACGTACCAAGACCTTCACAATTATAGAGGTGCATAGACTTCTGCTAGGAGGTATGCACGGGGGCTGACTGTAGCAGCCAAAGTGTCCATATAATTTCATTGCTGTTAACCTCGCTATTTGTGTACGCATGTGTGACCAACTCCACACCCCAAGCATCAATTTTGCAGTTGTTTGAAATTCCACATGTGTCCTCCACATGTATCATTGTTACAAAGGAAGCAACTTAACTGTTTTTTCTTCTCTAATTGATCCTTTAACAGCATTGTAATATTGGTGGCATATTTACTTTAAACGTGAAAATGAATATTCTGCCAGGTGCTTAGCAGTCAGTACTTATATAAAGTTAAGTGGCAGTTGTTTCTGATAGCAATGGCTAGGTTTCAACTTTTTTGATTTTGTGCCTTTGTGTAAATATGGGGAAGAATGCATGCATTTCCTTTATGATGAAAGCCTGTTAAGAGCCCAAGTGTTTTGTTGGAACTGCAATTCCGTGCTACATCCTGTGACAAAACAGGATAGAAAATACCAGATATTTTCATTTCGTTAGTGTAGGATAGGGCACACCAAACAGTTTTTGAAATCTGTGGCAAAATGCACAACAAATGCTGGCGGCAGATACAATGGGGTTAATGGCTGAACGTTTTGCAGTGCATTGACCCAATAACAAAAGTCCACACCAACAACATTGAGTCGCACTGGGGATCTGTCATCACCTATCAAGGTGCAGAATCGGAAAGAACCCAGTGGATATAATTAAAATAAGACCATGACAACACAGATTTAGAGGGAGTTGACAACTACAGTGAATTGGTGTTTAGTGTTTTGGCAACAAAAACTAGTATGGTTGCAAGAGCAATGTTGGAAATATTGTAAATTTTCTGCTACTGAACTCAGTGCATGTGCAGTAAGTACCTTTGGACTTATATGGAAAAAAACTTTATTGAAAAAGCTATGATGTATGTTGATTCTGGCTGAAATATTTCATCTGCATGGAAGTGAACACTATGGGTTTGTAATTAAATATTCAATCTTCCCTTTACATAAACTACAGGATTCTATTTTTGATAATTACATACACATGACATACAGCTTCAAAATCTACGCTGATTGCATGCTTTATGCTAATCATAAATGCCATTACCATGGTTGTGTCACAAGTGAACAACAAAACCAAATAAAAAATAAAAGAATTTGAGTCGGTTTTTTGTAACACAAACATCACTTACTTTTTTTTACTGACTGGGGACCGGTTTCGGGTAACAGTTGTTCCCATTTTCAACCCTTAATTCCGACTAAATCTTTCTTCGTTGGCGACGATGGGGGTGGTGGTGTATTAATTGTGGAGGCCTCTGTTGCTGGATCTATGAACTTCCAGAGCATTCAGAAACTGCTGTGCAGAAATTTAAAAGATCCTATCCCTACAGGCAAAAAACCGGGAATTTATGAAATTAAATGCTCAGACTGTAATCTGGTGTATATCGGAAGGACAAAGAGAAGTTTGGAGACCAGATTAAAGGAACACTTGAGAAACCTAAAATACAAACAAATAGAAAAATCAGCAGTTGCCTATCATTTTTGGACATCAGGACATGAAATCACACCAAATATAAAACCAGCTTATAAACCCACAGAATTAGATGTCTGGGAGAAGATCTACATCATGAAGAAAAAAAAGAGCCATATCATGAATTTCGATTTGGCACCTTACAGCAACCTCTGGAAGTTTATAGATTCAGCAACAGAGGCCTCCACAAGTAATACACCACCACCCCCATCGTTGCCAACGAAGAAAGATTTAGTCTGAATTAAGGGTTGAAAATGGGAACAACTGTTACCCGAAACCGGTCCCCAGTAAGTAAAAATAAGTGATGTTTGTGTTACAAAAAGCTGACTCAAATTCTTTTATTTTTTATTTAATCACATCACTGTCACAAGCTTCTATGCATATTTGCAAGTTTTGAACAAAACTAAAGTTTGAAAGAATGCATCATTGGTTATCACAGTATCAGAAATGTAATGATGAATAAAGGACACATTTGCACGAAGAACCAGGGTGTTAGACGTATATGTTTGTATACTTACAATTCCTAGGATTAATGTAAATCGTAAATTCTGAAGAAAAGTAAATAAATTCATTCAAAATATAGTGATGTACAAATGTGCACACGCATAGATAGAATGTTAATGCTATTCAAAACCAGATTATAAAACAACCCTAAATTTAACTTTCAACAAATTGAATCCGTTTTGATCCATAACTTTTAAAGCATGGAAACTGCTTATTATAGTTTATGTAGTTGTAGGGGATATGAATATGATGTAAAACAAAAGTCCCAAGTATACTTTCAGTATATCGATATTAAATTACATGTTTTTTTAATACTATAAAATTAAGGAAATTAGGAATGGAGTTTAGAAAAGAAATTATCTATTGAAGGTCGACTGAGCTATTTCATTTCTAAATCTAATTGCATTTCAGTTTTTAAAATATGTATCTATTAGGTTTATTAAATTGTGTTTGACATAAATAAGTAATATTAATACAGCAAATAAATACTCCTGACAGAGGAATAGGCATGTTTGTAAACTCTAAGCTGACTTCCTGTTGTGAAGATCACTCATCAATTACTTGTTAGACTAATAGCAAAGATCAGTGAAGAGGGGAAATACTGGGTGATTAAAAAATGTCTGAACTGCTGTCTGCCGCTCTCATAGAAAGGCACAGATGAAACCATGCAACATTTTTAAAACTGCTTTTAAACCTTTACTTACCAATGTTATTAAAGGAGACACTGAAACTAGCTATGCCATTGTTTTGGCACCTCTTTAGGAAACTATGCATCACTTGCTGTAGTTTAACTTCAGAAATGCTGGCGTATATTTTCTTTTAGTTCTTCCAGGGTGAGTGGGTTTGTCTTGTGCACTTTATGCTTTAAATTACCCCAGATATAGAAATCACAGGGGGTTAGGTTGGGGGCTTGAAGGGGCCACAAATCTCTACTAATTCTGTCCTGAGAGAACACTTTCGCTTGTTCTCATCGAAAGATTGGCTGTATGAACTGTTGTAAGAGTCTTGTTGAAAAAAGGCAAAATCACGCTCCCTATCTGTATATTCTATAAAAAAAATGGGGCAAAATTGTATTCAAGTATGTATGGGCATGAACTGTGACTCAAAAAGAATTGGGGCCTATAACTTTCTCTGCTAATGGTGTATCATACACACCAATATTTTCGTCATGAAGAGATATTTCATGAACAATATCAGGCTTCTCAGAGCTCCAATTATGGTTATTTCATATACACACACATCTATAAAGGTGCAACCAATCCTATTTCGTGAAAAATATTAAATGTGGTTAAATTTCACCATTTTATACATAATTGAGAGTCCACTAACAAAGTGTTAACACATAAGAATCAAAAATGCACGCTGTGCAGTAGAAAACAAATGCTCAGCCTTAATACAAATTGAGGCTAAGTAATGGACAAAATAAAGCACACTGGTAATAACTTTACCATATGATATCACCTTCAGCGCAATACCTCACTTTCAGAGGAGAGAAAAACAAGTCAGCACTGTGACCTTGTATACAGAAGCTGTGTTTCATGTTTCCGTGTGCTCATTGGAAAAACACTGTACTGATGTATTTGGGTTGCACTGTATTTATTTATACCAAACCATGGTGAGTGCAGCTTGCAAGTGTTTTTTGTCACTTAATGTGATAGACATTTTCATTAGGACTAGGCAAAACCATGTAAACACTTTCTAAGAATTTTATGTTGAGAAAGTTCTATAAATATTTTTGTTACTGTAAGAAGGCGAAGAATCTTTGATATTCATCCTTTATTCTCATCCTTGGGCAGTTTATTGAAATATATTGCCCAAATAGCCTGCCTCATTTCTGCAATGGTGACATTGAACAAGGTGGCTCGATTGGCTAGGCGATGCCCTTCTGATCTCAAAGATTGCAGGTTTAAACCCTGCCCAGACTGATGGTTTTTCAGAATGCTGAAAAGTGGCAGCCACATGTCAATAAATTTACTGGCGTGTAGAAGAATTTCTGCATGACAAAACTTCAGCATACTGGGGTGGCAATTAGCAGTGTCATTAACAGATAATTATTTTCTGCAATAGCAGCATAATTATGTGCTTCCATGTGTTTTGTTTAAATGGTTGAATTAAAGAGCCAAATTGATCAATAAGCCCAATATATAGTTTTAAGGCAGACTTGAATTTAATTAGATTAAGTTGAGTTATATAGTGGTAGTGGGATTATGTACATATAAAGTAACATTTTATATACATGGAAGTAATAATCTATCTAGTATATTGTAGAGTGTAAATCATAGTATTGAAGTAATGTTTACTTTTTTGGCATAAAACTTGAATTGTGTGATTTTCTGTTTTGTATAAGTCATGGCTCAACCACTCTTGTGACTCTTGAAGTAGAACTTTTCACAGAAGTTGATGTACATAATATCCTCTGTTTTATTGCAGGTTGCATACTCTCGTATCGAGGGTGACATGATCCTCTGTGCAGCGTACAGCCATGAATTGCCTCGATATGGAGTGAAAGTTGGTTTAACTAACTATGCTGCTGCATATTGCACTGGTCTGCTGCTTGCAAGACGTGTAAGTGTTGGCTCAGGATATGCATGCAGGTTTACCACAGATAAAATTCAGTTGATGGCACTGGTGGCATGTGGTAGCGTACACCATCTTCAAGTACATACTAGGGGACTAATTTATACTGGAAGTAACATTGGAGAGCTCAGTTACAATTTACTCTTAGTTACTGCTATGGAAGTAGGAGTTCGTTTGTTGTAGAAGATGTACAATTTGCTTGAAGTGATCTTGCATAAGAAATCTGCTGTAGGAAATTGAAGACAATCACCAAAAGAAATAAATGCTATTTTTGGAGCTTAATGCCTTAACCTGGTAGGTCATATCGGACGATGAATGAAATTGATGAAATGATGCTCAAATGATCTCGGTGTCCAAGGAGCTTAAAGTCACTCAACATTCGTCTTCTCAGGATAAGGTAAAAAACAAAAACAAAAAACCTTATCCTGGTAACTCGCCCTAAGCGAGATTATACTCACGACCTTTTGAATGTGAAGCAGACATGCTACCACCACACTACTCAGATGGGCTAATAAATGCTTGTTGGTAGGGGTGTCAAATTAATTTTTTGTTTTATCAAAATTGATATCCATTTTGAAAAAAATAAAAATTTTCGAAAAATGTTCAACATAAAGGGTAGTTTGGGGTGGGGAATTTTCTTGAAAATCTTGTGTTGTATCCCTGGAAAATGTGGAACTTAAATGTTGTTTGGTATTAACTGTCTTTCATTTTTAAGCCATGCTGTTAAGATACACATATGAAACTTTTTATAAAAAACCAACTAATCTTTATTCAGGGAGGTTTCAAAACATTTATAATGAGATCTCTGTAAAAAAATATTTTAGGTGAAACACAATAACTTCTCTACCTTTCATACATGTAGTCAAGAATGTAAAAGTGGTATGGTTTAATACTTTGAGCGACAGGAAATATATGGAAGAGCTTCTTAAAATCCTTTAAAAACTTCCTAATCTTCATGTTTGCATCACAGATCATTCATGTTGATTGAGAAATATGCTTTCCAATTTTGGCAAATTCAGCATTTTAACTATCACTAGACAGCACAAAATCATATATATATATATATAATCAATTGCCTATAATGTGGAAACTTACAAAAATAAATTGCCTTTTATTTTCTGGACACACACAATCCTTTGTGAGAATATATATAAACCTTGCTCCTAAGCTCAGAAGTGCTCCAACATCACAAAATAAAGAAATTACCAGCAGTCGAATGGAGAACATTTATTAAAGGGTCTGAAACTATCTGAAATGTTGCTATATACAACACTCACAGGGTATAACAATTGAAATTTGTGTTCAGTAATGTTTAATCTCTGTTCTTGATATAGTTCAATTCCTGCTGGAGGATCTCTTTTTTTCTCATACTATACGCACCATCACGTTCCATTTTCTTCTTTGAGATCAATATAACCGTTGACAAGGTATTTCTTCAAAGGCAATCAATGGCTGAATCTCTCCAACCAATCACAAGAGAGATTTCTAAACCTACATTTTTGTTGTATTTGCTTACCATAATTAATGGTCTACATGATTGTGCCTCTCGAACATTTACTTCTGTAATAATTTAGTCAGTATTTGAATGGAGTGAAATGCTTCGGTACTAAACTGTTACTTATGTTGAGTATTGATTTTAATAGTCCTATGGAAGTAAAGATTATTCTAAGTCAGTGCCTCGGCCCTTAATGCCTTAACAACACACTTTTCAATTTTAGTTTTTTACATAAAAGAACTAATACTTTCTGGTGAAAATAATGTTGAAAAATGGTAGCATATATCATATGCATGCTTATACTTATTCATGGATGGTAGAGTTGGGAAGGAGAATTGCAAAATCTTCCTGCTCTAGACTAAATTTTGTCTGTGGTAAACCAGATTTTGCTTAAATGTGTTAAATAACTGTATTTTTATACCACACTTACAGGACTATACACACATGTTTGAATGTAAAACAGTTTATAAATGGGGAGTCATAATGATGAGTTGATGACGAGACTGAGCTTTTGTTGCAACACTGGTGTTAACCTATGAAGTAGCAAGAGTTATTGATGTTTTGGCAGCCTGATTGACTCCTTTCATCATACACACAAATAATGGCACATGATTTTAAAATTTCAGAAAAAGTGCTCAGCTTCAGTATTCCTTATTTCAGGTTTGTGTATTATGTTTGAACAAGTAGGTTACAGTATCATTTTTATATCTTCAATGAATAAAGTCTTTTTTTTTTTTTTTTAGAGATTTCACAGACATACTCAAGTTTTTAAGTTTCATTATTAAAATACATGGCTTAAACTGCAATCTTGACTACTACAGAGTATTCAACTTACAGAGTATTCAACTATGCATCCTTATTTCACTGGTGAAGTCAAACCAAAATGCATTCTTCCAAGAATGCATATGTACCATGTGGTGTTCAGTTGTGATTGTCTGCTGTACAGCACTGCTACCTATGCTTCACTAATTAGACAGGAAAGACTTATCTCCTTTCACTATTCACACAATGTTTTATTTGAATATTTAATGGAAATTGGTTAGAATAATATGCTTACTTCAAGTGGATATAAAAGCTTTAATTGCTTATTCTTTTAATTGCTTATTCTTCTGTAGCTCATATAGGTTTAGTAATTGGAGATAATAAAACACCAAAAATGTTAAATAAATTCAGCTGTAAAATTTCAAAATGCAGATATGCTGCTGTGTGACCTACATTCATCACTCCAATTATTATTATTATTATTATTATTATTATTATTATTATTATTATTATCTTTTTAATTAATATTATTACCATGCTGCTATAATGTAATAGCTTACCTAGAAGAGTAAAGGTGGAATTGTTTCCCCTCTTGCCTGTTTGTTTTTTACACATATTGTGCATATAGTGTATAGAGAAGGTATTGCATTCCATCCAAAAATTTAATACCAATATTTCACTGGAAATGCACATTTTAGGGTCCCCTGTATCCAACAAAAAGTGTTTTTTTAAAAAAAACGTCCATAGATGTGTAACACGGTAACTCAAGAACGAAAAGTTATGGAAAGATTTTGAGAAAAACTCTCCCTTCCCAAGCTACCCTTTATGTGGAAAAAATTTCGAAAATGTTGATTTTCACAAAACTGGCTCTTCACGATTTTGATTAAAATACTGTATATTAAAGATATTTATATTGCAAATAAAATGTATATCTTGAATTTTCTGGAAATAACCTTTAAAGACCTCTTTATTCGAATGAATTTTGCGTAACTGGTAAACTGCAAGAGATAGACAAAAACTTACTACAAAAAAAATGTAGATCACATTAAAAATTGCAATTTGTCATGTATGCATTTTTTGTTGATTTGGCCATTTCTGAGAGATTCCTTGTTTCAGATTTAAAATACTTAGCTTTCTCATGTGGAAAGTTGTAAACTCCTGGCACTGCATAGAAACTGATTTCAACTACATGGCAACCAACTTTTAAACAATTTGATTATCACTTAGCCTAGTGCATTCCCTTATTTCCCTTCTACTTATAAGGAAGCAAGTAATTAAGACAATTTCTGCTAATGTTTATCCCGATTTTATAAAGTTGAAGAATATGCTTTTTAACAATCATTTGGTACAGCGATGTAGAGAAGCAAGTAGAAATGCCATGAACTGACAGCTGACGTAATTTTGATTTGATTTTAAACACAAGTAAAGACGTGATTATTTAAATCTGTTATTGATATATTTTTTTCGTGGAAGTGTATTATTAAATCCAGTTTGTTGTTACTAGTTTAATCAAACTGTGGGATTACCTATGATAAACTGCCATTCTTTTATGTTTACAGCTGTTGAAGAAGCTAGGTTTAGATCAGCTTTATACAGGCTGCACAGAGGTAACTGGCGAGGAGTATATTGTTGAAGAAGTGGAAGATGGTCCAGGAGCGTTCCGCTGCTACCTGGATGTGGGATTAATGCGGACCACAACTGGGGCACGTGTGTTTGGTGCAATGAAGGGTGCTGTTGATGGAGGTCTCGACATTCCTCACAGGTGTGCTTAAAATTTCAATTTATTTTGATATACATTAACCCCAAAATATCTTGGATTAATATTTTATCCCATTGGCTATAGAGTTTTCTTCTGCAGTGGGTATTTTCTGTCATAACATTCCACAGATGAAATGACAAAAAATTCTACAATATTTTACATTTTTTATTTTGGAATATGATGACAATGTTGTTGAGATTGAAGTGAAGTAAACATTGAGTCGATTAATGCCACTAAACAACACTCTTATTTAAATTTCTTGGAACATGTCTCGGGAAAT
Organism: Hymenopus coronatus; assembly: GCA_030762935.1. Lineage (NCBI taxonomy): Eukaryota > Metazoa > Arthropoda > Insecta > Mantodea > Hymenopodidae > Hymenopus > Hymenopus coronatus. The sequence goes on from CM060895.1 coordinate 17,910,995, forward strand.
TTAAATGTGAGTGACAAGAGTATTTAAGAAAATCCCCCACACATTGCTACATAAATTAACTTGTCAGAATTCTGTTTGGTAAGTGTATGCCTGCTACTTTTGCCAACACAATATGAGCAGCTGATCTCTGCTAGCTCTCAACTTAAGGTAGCATTCTTCTCCCGTGAAACTGTAGCAAAATGTAATGCTAACATTTAATACAGGACAACCTCCGCTGCCCTTTTTGGTGCTTATTTTACATCAGCATAAAACAACCTAAGGGTGAGCCCCTATAATAACTGGAAATATTTCTTCATGCTATATGCAAATTCCCTATTTTAATTGCAAAATCCATACACCTAGTAGGTAGAAAGATTGCATTCCACCCAAAATTTATCATTTTGCTGAAAAAGCATAGACCTTGTAAATTTCGTGCTTTGAAGCAGTCTCAGAGTACACATTAATCCAATAAAACAAAGCCCGAAGTTGGTATTTGAATTCAGTATTTTAAAAGCCTGCATGTATTTTTGAATTAAGCAGGTATTTGAGAAAGCCATTAAGTGCGTAAGGAAACATTTCTAATGTCATTACTTTGTACAAGAAAAATTCCCTGGAAACTGATTGTTTTTAATTTTTTAATGGATCCCTTGAGGCTCCTTGAATGAAAAGAGAAGCATTTTTAGAAAAAGGTCTTTGTGTATATTTGTGAACAGCATAACTCAAAAAGAATGAGTCTGTTAAGTACCAAACTCAGTATCTTTCAAGGATATGACACAAGGATTTTCTGGAAAATCCTCCATCCCAAACTACCCTTTTTATGGAACATTTTTCGAAATTTTGGTTTTCTCAAAATTGGCTAATGATTTTGATTAAAATACCCTATGCTTATAATGTTCCTATGGCAAATTAAATGTATATGTTGAATTTTGCTAGTAATAATACCAGAAGTCGTTTTGCTTCTAGATGACTTGTCATAACTGGTAAACTGTAATAGATGAAATCTTATTATTTAAGAACTGTAGATCTTGTTAAAGCATACAAGTTTTGGTTATTGGATTAAATTTTAATAAGTATATTTTTCTTCAATGGGAAGTATTTTTCCTCCCCTCCTGATTATGTAAATTTATCAGTCTTAACTTAGTCAAAAACTTTTAAAAGATTTGGCTATTGCTTTAGCCCAGTGTTTTCCATATTTGTCTTGTACCTACAAAGAACTAAGTTATAAGTTCATTTCTGAATGTTTATCTTGCTTAACATGGAGTTGATACAAGTGTAAGCTTTTGTAACAACCCTTTAATAAAACTCAACAAAACTCCATTTTTCAAAATTTGTTTAACAGATTCTGGTGGTTCAATATGATCCTTGTATAATACTTAACAGAAAATATGACAAACTGTATATCTGCTGTTGTAAGAGGCGCCTGAATATAGCAAATTTTCAAAAACTCAATCTCCATTTTTCAAAATTTCACAAAACTCGGCTAATCCTCCTTTTATACCGTGGTTGAAACTATGAACATGATTTATTTAAAGGTTAAATAAGAATGAAATCAACACTGTGATATTTTGCTTTCACTGCTGGCAGAAACAACCATTATCTATTGGAGAATATTTCACTCCAGCCAGGTCTAGTTGTACCTAGTCGTACCTTACTGTTAAAAACTTTTGGCACAGGCTGTACAACTGGTTTTGAAGGTCGTGGCCAACTCTTACAGGGTAAGTTAAGAGGGGGGTCATTGTGAGTGTGGCTGCAGAAGAGGTGTGTTTCCGAATACATTTAGCAGTGGAGTGGGGTGATTATGAGAATCCTGTAGCAGTGTTAGCCCTTCATAAGGTGGGTAAATCAGCTTCTGAAATTTTCATTACCCTGAAGAAGTTGAAAATTAGCAGAATGTTTGTGTATCGGACCATTAACCGATTCCTAGAAACTGGGACTGTTGATCGCCAGAGACAGTCATCCATGCAGCATTAGGGACAAGAAGACAGTTCTATCAGTGGCAGCTGGAATTTGACGGAATCCTGTGAGAAAGCAGTCAGTGCTGGCTTGAGAGCGGAACATTTCAAAAATATATGCGTAAGCTTTCACGGCCGGTGTCCATGGTTTTAAAATTTAAAATTTTCGGGCTGTTTTGCCATGGTCTGGCTATAACCCGCACTGATGTAATTCTTTCTGAGTTAGCAACGTGAGTGCAGTGCCTCTGAAGATGTCCCCTACAGACAGGGACAAAACGTTAGGTAGAAATATTTTAACCTACAGACCATGGCAAAACAGCCCGAAAATTTTAAAACCATTTCAAAAATGTCGATGTCCCGCCTGTTGAGTGATGACCTAGAGTTGAAAGCTTACCGACGGAGTACAGGTCACCTAACCCAACGTCTGAAAGAGCAGAGGGTGATACAATTAAAACGCCTTCTTCAGCATTATGCACACAATGGCCACAGAAAACTTCTTTTCACAGATGAAAAGAAGTTCACTATTGAGGAGGTTTTTCAATCGGCAAAATGATTGTGTATAAGCCAAAAATCATTTCGAGAAGCTCATGAGAAGGTTCCGTAGATACAAAGTGGCCATCATCCTGCCTCAGTCATGGTTTGGTGGAATGGCATATGACAGCACCACTAAACTCCATTTTTGTGAACTGGTGAAAACTCCTGCCAAAGTGTACCAAAACTTTGGAGACTTGTGAAGGATTTGAGCAACACTTTGTTCAGGAATCAACAATGGAGCTTCCAGCAGGATTCAGCACCTGCTCAAAGTCTACCCAGGACTTGCTGCAGAGGAATGTTCCGGACTTCGTTGCTCCAGATGATTTGCCTTCCAGTAGCTCTGACCTCAATTCATTGGACTACAAGTTGTGGTTCATACTTGAGGGCATGGTCTGTAAGAAGAGGCATCCCAGTATCAACAGCCTAAAGTGCTCCCTGGTAAAGGCAGTGGCAGATTTTCCTACAGAGATTGTACATAATTCTATTGATGCTTGGCCAGAGAGAAGGGCAAAGGTGGCCATTTTGAAAAATGATTGGTGCTCTGGGTCTGTAATACATGTAAGTGACCAGTATTAAAAGCATATTAAATTATTTTGAAAACTGTGCAAATGGCTCAGGATCATTTTTGTAGCAGTATTTATGGTAAGACTAGGTATAACTCTACAAACTTAAGATATTCATAAAAGAAAGTAGACAAAGTAGTGACTTTTGACTGACTCAGGCGCAAATGAAATTGCATGTGCTTTGAGAGAGACTTTAAGTTTTTTAGAACAATATATAGCCCGTTTGCATAGTGTATCTGCCTAACATTCAACAGGTAGCGAGATCGAATCTCGCTTAAGGGTGAGTTGCCCGGATAAAGTTTCTTTTTGAGGGGGGGCTTCCATTATGAGAAGACAAATGTAGGGTAACTTAAGCTCCATGGATCCCAAAATCATTTGAGCATATTTCACCAATTTCATTCATTGTCTGATATGACCAACCAGGTTAAAGGACGTTAAGCAATATATAACAAAAAACAATGTATAATAAAAGAAGATGGAGAAAATCTTAGTCTCAGATTGTTTTCTGTTTTTTTGAAAGTTCAAAAGAAATTCTCTTCATTCCATGTATCTGTATTATTACCTGCACTGCCATATGTAGTAAATGCAGGTGTTAAACACTATTAAAAATAAATAAAAAAAGATAGTGTAATGAAAGCCAAATTGCAAGAATTCTGCATTAGGTAAGAATGTTTTTCAAAATATGCATTTTGCTTCACCAGAAGAAGTTGTGCTGAAATCTGGAAAGGTGAAGTGCTATGGTAATGTTTGAAGTACCTCAACTTCCATCAATGAGTCACATAAGCAAAAATATATGTAATGTTGTGAAGAAGTTAATTTATCATTTTGAAAATGATTCAGAGAAAAAGAATTCTATTAAAAATTGCACAAGGGAATATTACTGACACTGGAGACAAAATCTGTATTATGAAGATCCTTTAAAGAGGACTGTGTTTCAGTATTATTTTTAATTTCACAGAGCATTAAATCTAAAAATGTATTAAAATATGTACTCTAATTCCTCATTAAAACATGTGACTATGAGTTAGTTGAAGATATATAAGAAACAAATTTTGTTGCTGTAGAAACTTGTGCTCAGGTTACATTACAAGAAAACTTCTTATTCTTATATTAACTACAAAATGTAATACAAATAAGAACTATAGCTTTCCTGGCGACGTGTTAATTCAAGATCTTCTCGGGCTTCTAGCCAGGTAAAAACTTGGCTTGACACCAACGTTTCGAAGAAGTGGCTAGAAGCCCGAGAAGATCTTGAATTAAAATGTAATACATTTTAAATTCTTAGAATGTGTGTTTGTAACACTTGGTTTATAAAAACAAAATAACAAACATTCATGAAAAAGTGGATATTTCAGTTTTGTAAAAATTTCCAATTTATAATTTTAGCTTTTTGAATAATGGCAGTTAGTGATGAGTCTCAATTATTCCTTCATCACTTCCTATCTACAAGGATGACCAATACTTAGAATCAAGATATTGAGTGCTACTAAAGAATAACTTTCCTGTAAAATTTTGTAAGTGGTGTTTGTTGAGTTTTGTTGAAACAGCCCTCAATTTATTACAGAATGGTTAGAGAAAGTCATGTAAATGTAAGTTTTCATAATTAGAAGTTTTTATGAAAGTTGTAGTTCAGCTATTGGATTCATTGTAGTTTAAATTAAAGAACATATTGCCGAGTCTGAATTAAATTTGAAAGTTTTAGCATTGACAGTTTTTGCAAAAAATGAGAATAAAGTGCTAGTTAAAGCAATAGACTGCAGATGAAAACAGCTAATTCATGAGATGCTTATCAAATATACATAAAATTTATTTGTATGTAGCAGCAATTTTTTGTTTAAGCCTTGTCTGTGAAGCATTTTATTTTCACTGTTTTTAAAAAAAAATTACCTATGCTTTTCTAAGTCTCTGTTAAATGACAAATTATTCGTTATATGCAAACTGCATTTAATCATGATGACCACTGCGACTTTAATGTGTTAATAGTTTCATAAAGGGAAGTCATAATGATGAGTTGATGACGAGACTGAGCTTTTGTTGCGACACTGGTGTTAACCTGTGAAGTAGCGAGAGTTATTGATGTTTTGGCAGCCTGATTGACTCCTTTCATATAAATTATGCATTAAATCCTTCACTAAAACAATTGTATCATTAGGCAACAGATATGGCTTATGGTTCTTAATCTGTTTACAGCTTGAAACGTTTCCCTGGTTATGATGCAGAATCTAAGGAATTCAATGCAGAAGTTCATCGTAAACACATCTTTGGTCAACATGTTGCTGATTATATGCGCTTGCTTGCAGAGGATGATGAGGAGGCATATAAACGACAGTTTTCCAAATACATTAACTTAGGAATTGATGCAGATATGGTGAGTTGTCAGTTATTCATTCAGATACTATTACAATAATATTTAAATCTTCAGCAAGTGATGACAATTTTTCTAACATAAAAGTATTTGCTGATTAAAAGCGAGCTTTTTAACACTGATTGCTGAAGATCTATATATTTAAACTTTTTGTCGAGATTTTTTTTATCCCCTCCACTTTGTTGGATAATTTATTTCATCTTTTCAAGTTACAAATTTCATTCATACATAATCATGTTTCTGGAGTTGCTGAATATACAGTTAACACCCTGCTTATTTATGTATATGTACCTTTCCCTCTAATTGTACATTTTTATACACTACCAACCTTATCTATTTCTCTCATAACAACCTCGTCAATTTTATTATTAAGATCATGTTTTTCTTTGACGATTTTCCTCCCCCATTTATCTTTTACTCTCCCTGTGCAATTGTCAATTGTTTCAGAAATTCTTAATGTTTCCAAAAAGTACTTAGCTCAGGTGGTAACTTTTCCCAATTTTTATTCAATATTTTTCTCTCCATATTTTAGTTTCCTCGCACTCAATTACACAATGTAAACTGTTATCAACATTGCCACATAGTGGACATAGATTTTTATCAAATTTTAGACCTTTTAATAACATTGTTCCTGTTCTTGTGCATGCTAGACCATCTCTTTCCATTTTTCCACAGACATCCATCTCTTCCCCATACTTTCTTAACATTCGTATATAATATTAAAGTACTCTTATCCATGAAGCTACCAATTTCTTGTTTATATTATCTCTCTCTCTCATGTTTGTCCCCATAATGTCTGTTGACTGTCTAGCTCTCCCAATCCAACTTCTCTTACAATTTGCTTTAATTGTGACATCCAGTTTCTTTCCCATTTTGCTAATTCTTGTGCACTAAAACAGTCTTTGACAATGTTTGTTTCTTCTAGTACTTAAATCGTGTTCCAATATTTCACTATCCATTGACGCTGATCACTTCCTCCCAGCTCTTCCCAATTTGACTAATGCTAATCCATTTGGAGCTATTCTTGGTAATCCCAATATCATTTTGCAAAAGGACCTATGAATTTGATCTATACATTCCCACCCTTTTTCAGTTCCAAAAACTTTTATTCCATGTATCATTCTTGATTCCACTGTTGCTGCATATATTCTCTCTAGACAGTTTACTCTCATATTTGGTATTTTCTTTAAGAATGCTTCATGCTATTAACTAATTTCCCCTACCTGGCACATTTTGCTTTTGCCCTGTCCATTTTGCATTGTTATTTAGCCTTACTCCTAAGTAATTAAACTTGTTTACAACTTCAAATTCATTTCCCCCTAACCACCATCTCTTCTCTGCTGAGTTTTCTCCATTTTGTTATAATTTATATGCAAGTTGAAGTGGTGCTTCTTGGCATTGATTTTAGAACAGCATGTTCATTTTCACCAAGTATAAAATACTATTTTCCCTACATTCATTCTGGCAAATTGTACTCTTGGGCTTGGGCTCCATTGGCAGTAATTGACTACTTTCATGAACAGAACTGTACTGCTTAAAAATGAGAAATATGCCTTTATCATGAGGAGGTTGTTATAGTGTTGTTCCACAGAAGTATGAAAACCAGAACCAGTTTAAAGTGGCACTGCCAAGAATATTTTCTTATGGTATATTACTGCCCCTGCCTTGGCTCCACTGGCTGTAACAGTATTGACACCATGTGCTGTATTTCTCAGGTTTTTTCATTGTTTCAGTGCCTTAAAATTTAGCTGGATAGGCAATTAATAATTGTAGTTGTGAAATATGAATTCAGTTCTCGATAATCCTAAGTACAAAATGTGTAAGAACAGAAATTCCTTACCACTGCCTGGTACTGCAGTGGAGCCAGGACTTCAGTCAAAACAATGAATGTAACCATTCTGTTTCACTGCATAAAATGAACAGTATAACACTGGTCATTAAAACAGTAAATTGCTCCCATTGGAACCCTTACCTTACCCCGAAAATAAATGTAGATGTATTTTTGTCTTGTGCATTATATATTTTGATATACATTTATGTTTCAGATTGAAGGCATTTACAAGAATGCGCATGCTGGTATTAGAGCAGACCCACTTCATGTTAGAAAACAGAAAGATACGTCTGCCATTGTTAAGAAACGGTGGAATAGGGCTAAGATGTCGCTATCAGAACGCAAGAACCGCATAGCACAGAAGAAAGAGGCGTTCAAAAAGAAGATAGAAGCTGGGGAAGTTGAAGCATAAGGATTGTTAAACTTGTGGTGGAAATGAATGATGAATAAAGAGAATTTTGAATATGTCTTATTGTAAATATCAAATAATAGATGCACTCTCGTTTTGGAGGGTAAGAGTTTTGACACATTTACTACATTCCTTCAGATATCAAAGAAATACCCACATATCCTTTATATTTTTAATACATCAGTCAGTGGTATATGAAAGTCCATTATGTTGGTAACAAATTCCTTATCCTCTTTAGTCGAGTTCAGAGGCAAAACATATTTTATTGTATGATCTATTAATTTGTACCCTTTTTATGCAGTCAATGGAGTGTAAAATATGTTTTGCTTTTGAACTTAATTTTAAAAAATCTGACATGTTGCATTACATGGCTCTCTTTTGCATTATTCACAAACTGGTCTTTCAAAAGTTTATTCATCTTGTTTCATACTTATCGAGATAACTTTCACTCCTCTTGAGTATTATATAACTCAAACCATGTCTTACAAATGGTCGACATCACAAAAAAAGTTATTCTGCTCTTTGAGATGTACTTTTTGCATAGATTTTTCCATCTCTTACGGTTAACCAGTTATATAAAAGAAGAAAAGGTCGTTGAGAATGAAGAGTGCTTTACAGGTTATTCCCAGAAAATTTAAGATATACATTTTGACCAAACATCTTAAAATATAATATTTTAACCATAATTACTTTTTATGAAATTAAAAATGTTGAAAAATATTTCCATGTAAAGGATAATGGATTTCATATTTAGCGAACCTCCAGTTTTTATTTATGCTGTTCAGATGCAGACCCTTTTGTAAAAATGCTTTTTATTCAGGTGTTGTTTTCTTGCATTGTTATACAGAGCACAAAATGTTTTGGCAAAATATAATTTGGACTTTTAACTCCATTTTCTTGAGCTCTGCTCTTCTTGCTCTCAGCAAATTGAAATGCAATGACATTTTCTACACAATTTCATGCTGCTATATGCTAAAGTAGCACCTGTTTCTTTTAAGCTTGCTTGATTTGTGTTCCTACTCACTGTCATTAAAGCTGTTTATCATGTGTACGAGTTCAGGTGAGGCATGACAACTGAGTGTAGTACATCTACATGTATATCATGCCAAAATGGTCATTTGGCCATTGGATCATGCTACAGCACAGTAGTAGTGCATGCAGGAATGTAATTTCATGCTAACAATCTAAATTACAGAATGAATTTATTCTTACACAAATACCTATGAGTTAAATTGATTTTGATTTATGTTAAACAGAACTACAAAACCCAACATGCTATGCACAAGTCGCATGATTTCCCCAATATTGTTTACACAGTAATGGGTGCTGATGGTTTAGAATCATGGAGGATGTCTCCATGAATTTTCTCCTGCAACTTGTTGAATTGCATAAGTCTGGTAAACTTTTGAGTAGTGATGAAAAATCTATACTACCAAATGTTTATTGAAAGTTTTGTGAGAAAACATCTCGAGTTCACCAGTCTTTTGGCTACAAGTTTAAACAGTGCCTGCAAAGAAAAATCTGAAACTGTAAAACGTTGTTACAGCTGGAAAAAAAGAAAGCATGTGAAATATGCAATGCAAGAATGTGGCGATTTTGTGAAGAATGCAATTGGCATAATATTCCACAATTTATTTTTTACTTTCTCTACACATACTATGTACATTATATATAGAGGTATTGTATTCAAAAAATTTCATACAGAGATTTCACCGGAAATACATGTTTAGGACCCCCTGAATAAAAAAAAAAAAAAAAAAAAAGTCCATGTGTGTGTGTGGACAGCATAGCTCAAAACACAAAGAGAGCACTAAATACTAAACTTGGTAGTTTAGTTTGGTATCTTCCAAGAAGGCGACATGAAGATTTTCAAGAAAATCCCCCCCCCAAACTACTCTTTACGTGGAAACATTTTTGAAAATGTTGACTTTCTCAAAAATGGATAACGGTTTTGATTAAAAAGCTATATGCAAATAAAATGTGTTTGTTGAATTTTCTGGGAATAGCTTCTAAAGAACTTTATTCTTGATGAATTTTGTATAACTAGTAAACCGTAAGAGATAGAAAAAAAGCTTCCTACACGAAAACTGTAGATCCGTTAAAATAACTATTTATCCATTTATTTTTTTTTTTTTTTTTGTGAAGTTTACAATTTTTGAGTTATTCCTTGTTATTGGTTTCAGTTTTCAAGTACTTTTTTCTTGTATGGAAACTAGTCAATTCCTGGTGAGACAAACACAATTTCAATCTCATAGCAACCACATTTTAAAACATTCGACTGTTTAGCCTGGCTTATTTCCCTTCTACGTATAAGAAACTAAGCAATAACACAATTTCTGCTACTGTTTATTTGATTAACATGAAATGGAAGAATAAGCTTATAAGCAAGAATTTATTGCAGAGAAAGTTATGTGAAAGGTACGCATCAGATTTTTAAAAATGGGCTGCCAACAATTGATAAAGTGTAACAAAAGCAACATTATTTTGGGAGATGAACAGTTTGTGGCACCATCGTTGATAACCTGCTTATCAACCATGGAAGGGTACTAATGACCTTGGCAGTTGAACACTTAACAGCAGCACAAATGGCTCAGATGACAATTCTGATGTGGAATATATATATTTTTTTTTTCTCGTGTATTTTTAGTTATTACAAGTACATTCATTTATTTTGTTGACTCAATATTATCACCATTATACCTAAAAGAATATTTGTCACAGTTTAAGCTGTTGAAATAAGGGCTCTGTTCATTTAACATTACAATATGCCGCATGTATGTGCTATGTAAGTATGGGAGCATATTGAGTGTGAATGATGGAGGGCTGCATTATAATAACGGTGTTGCCTGGGTTTTGTTTTGGCAAGAATAGATATTATTCAGGCTCAATAGATATTAGTTCATGGGTATTTTATTCCATCACAGATTCTATAGACATAGGCAATGTCATGTAATGTGCTGCCCCATTCTATTTCATGTTGAATATCCATGATCAAAGCAGCAAATTGCAAGAAACTTATACTTTATAGCTGTGCACCCAGCTTGTGAAGCCTGAAAAGAATGTGTACACAGCACACACATGAGCACAGATAGAAACACTTTTGAAGAATAACGTGCAGCCATTAGTGGCCGTGCCAATTCTGAACACATTGTTTTCAGTTTTTTTTTTTTAAGATCACCAGTTGTGTCTAGGCAGAACAGCTCAAAAATGAAAAGCTTGTTAAATAAAGTGGTATTTAAGTTCAATATCTTCCAAGTATGCAGCACAAAGATTTTCAATAAAATCCCCCACCCCAAGACATTTTTTAAAAATTTTGATTTTCTCAAAATTAGCTTTTGATGGTTTTTATTAAAAAACAATGTATATCTTGAATTTTCTGGGAATAGTCTCTCAAGACTTCATTCTGGATGACTTGTGTAAGTAAGAGAGAGACAAATTCACAACACAAAAAAGTGGATCTCATTAAAACAATTTATATAATGTTTTTTAATATATAAGTATATAATGAGTTAACCATATTCTTCATATTATGGAGTTGTCAGTTTGCACAACAGTATGGGTTCTGGTCTTGTTTTTTTTCTAATTTTCCAGTTTTGCTCAATACACTTTTCAAGCTACACTAGCTTAAAAAACACATCTGCAGGAATGATTGCTGTATAACAGCTTGCCTAAAATAAGATATCACTTTTCGCTCTTCCCACACCTCAGCCTGTGGGGCTCATGAGCCCAAAACACAACCATAGTCTGTAAAGAGAGCTGAGTCCACTTCTCTGTGATGAAATTGCTTTCTCACTGCAGGTGGTTGTGGTTGATCTTAAAGGTGCAAGCAGGTTTTGTCATATGGCACAATTAGCTGCATGCTGTGGTTATGTATTCTGACTACACATCTATGTACAGTGATTGTTGCCAGTGCTTCCTTAGCATAACTTGACACATTGCTACACTGCATTTAAAGAACGTGCAGTAATAACCCCTGCTACTTGGAAGTTTCTTGCTGACCAATTGACAGATATATAAAAGAAACCAGGCCAATGTTTTTTTTTTTTTTTTTTAGGACAGGGAGCCCCAAAAGTATAGTTGTCAACTGTGTATGATGGTTGAACAAGAAATAAAATACTGCAGCATTTAAATTCAAGACCTCTATTGCAACTAACATGAATTGTATGGGATTTTGTTACCATGGTTTTGTCTGCTTATAGCATTATTATAAATGAAGCACTAATTGCAGGGTCTAATGTGTTCTGAACAGACCTGAGCTATGTCTGCTGTATTTACATACATCACTCCACCCATAGGTGGGCAGGGTAGAGGAGGGTCAACTGTATGACCTGTTATATAACTGAACATCAGAAATAGGGTATAAAAACATCCTGAAATTTTCTTAATGAATATAACTTTACAAAATATTGAAAAAACTGCAAATACAAGTCATCACAACGTCCTCAAATGTTACAAATGTTTGCACTTTTCACCTTCCATCCATCCTGCAATTTTTTTTAACCCCTCCAATAACAAGTATGTGTCATTTCTTCATGTTTGGGAACAAGGAGAAATTGCTGGGAGCCAGGTTAAGTGAATGTTAGGGTTGGAGAGAAATGTGCAACAGCAATTTATGCAGTCTGATGCCAACAACTCTGAATGTGCTGGTGTATTGTCATGGTGAGACTTTCAGCCCAATAATGCACTAGTATTGTCCAGTAATTTTCTAAGAAGTCAATGATTATGACTCTTCATATGTAATTTCCAGCCAATGGGACTTTCTTTGGAGCAGAGACCTCGGAAGCAACCCATTGTTTTGTTTGATGCTTAGAGCAACGGTTCCCAACCGGTGTGCCCCGGCACCCTAGGGTACCGCGAGATATTGAGATAAACAAAAAAAAATACCTTCTACTGAAGCCTTAAGTCTTGTAAGGTCTTGAAATAAAATAAGTCAAATCAATTACTCTCATGCAAGGCAGATGGTGATAGTGGTCAATTCATTCCAATAATTCAGTTATACTAGTATCCCACAGATTGCATTACAGCTATACCCTGCTGAACATTCCCGAGACTACTCGCTTCCTCACGAACATTCCCGAGACTTCGACAGATGAATATATAAAAGTGTACGCCGCTTGGGGCTTTCAGTTGTCTTCCTTGCGTTGATTCACAGTGTTTAGCTATGGATAAGTTCATTGTTAAACGTAAATGCCAGGACAGTGAAAGTGAACAGTCGGCTCCTACTGCTTGCTTTAAGAAACCAAATCTTACAGTTTCTCTTGGACCGTCGAATTCACCACATAAAGAAGACAAATGAAAGAAAAGAACATACCAGGACAGTTACTTAGCGTATGGATTTAAGTGGAATAACGAGGAAAACCCTATCCCTGTGTGGCGAAACACTTAGCAACGAGGCCATGGTACCTAGCAAACTGAAGCAGAATCTTACAACAAAGCATCCTAGTGTGTCACAGAAAAGTGTAATGTATTTTTCACATATATTAGAAGGGGAGAAGAAAACAGCTGTGCGAATGGTAAAGAGAATGACCATAGGTGATACTGCTCTTGAAGCCTCATTTAAAGTAGCAGAACTGATAGCTAAAAAAAAGAAACCTCACACTCTTGGAGAGGAAATCATTGGCCCTGCATGTCAAGTTATAGTTTCAATACTTGGCGAAGGAGCAGCTAATCAAATTTCGAAAGTTCCTCTGTACAACAACTCAATCAGCCGCAGGATATCTGAAATGTCATGCAATATCAACGAACAAGTCACGGAGAAAATAAAAACTTATAGAACATTTGCTTGGCAAGTAGATGAGTGTCTCGATATTGGTGACAAACCGCAACTCCTTGGTTTTATCAAATATATTGATGAAAAATATATTAGAACAGTTTCTGTTCTGTAGACCGCTGGAGACTACAACCACAGGCCATGACATTTTCGTTTCTATTAATTCCTATCTCAATGACCATGATCTTTCATGGAAAGACTGTTGTGGTATATGTACAGATGGTGCACCATCTGTGTCTGGGAAAATTAAAGGTTTTACTGCCAGAGCTCTCAATGAAAATCCATCCATTATTATAGCTCACCGTTTTCTGCATAGAGAGGCATTAGTCGTGAAAGCGTGTAATGAAGATTTTGCTGAAGTGTTTAACCAAGTTGTGAAAATGGTGAACTATATGAAGTCTCGACCTTTAAAGTGCAGAATTTTTGAACAGTTATGTCGCGCAACGGATGCAGCTCATACCTCTTTGTTACTTCACACAGAAGTAAGGTGGTTGTCACGGGGTCGTGTATTGAACCGGTTTCTCAAACTTAAAGAACAGCTAAAAACTTTTTTTAAGGATGAAAATCAAGACACATTTCATGAGCTCTTATTAATTGATTCTTGGTGTTTTGAACTGTCGTATCTGGCAGATATTTTTCATAAGCTGAATGAACTGAATGCTTCGATGCAGGGTCGACATGAAACCACAATCTCCTCAACCAATAAAATGAAAGGTTTTAAAAGAAAACTTAGTTCTTGGAAGTCTGCAGTTCAAAAAGGAGATTTGTCGAACTTTCCATCTCTTCTTAATGTGGCAGGAGATAAAGATCTGGGTAAACTGAAAGACCGCATTTGTGATCACTTATCAAGATGCAATAGATGCGTACTTTCCAACTATTTCCACTACGAATCTGGACTGGGTTGTCTCACCATTTGATTTCGTAAATAGTGCAGAGGAAATAGATTTCACTGCTTGCGAACGAGATGAATTTATTGATCTTTGCGCTGATTCCACACTCAAAGGTAAGTTCACCAAGAGTGAGGCGTCGGTGGCTAGTTTTTGGCTTCAACGGAGAGAGGAGTACCCTAACCTAATGAAGAAAGCAATTAACGCACTTTTGCCCTTTTCAACATCCTATCTATGCGAGCAAGCCTTCTCTGCTATGGTGACAATAAAATGCAAAGCAAGAAATAGACTGAATAACCTTGAGGATGATTTGCGTGTTTCCCTGTCAACTGTAAGACCTGACATCACATATCTGTGCTCTAAGCATCAATCACAAGTTTCACATTAATTGAACAAAATTTATTGATGTATTTTTACTCAGTGATTGTAGTAAAGTTTACTGTATTATGTTATGGTGTACATTATTATATAATATTTCAATAAATTAACATATTAAGCTTAATTTTCTTTTAATTCAAGGAAGGGTGCCCCTGGTGTTTAATGTTATTCCCAAGGGTGCCGTGAACTTCAAAAGGTTGGGAAACACTGGCCTAGAGCTTAAAGTTGAATCTAGGTCTCATTGACAATATAATTCAATACAAAAAGTCCTTTGGATTTCACTTTAATGGCTCTACAAACACAGTGCTGAAGTTGAAAGCTGCATCTTCTTTTTCTCCACTGGTAGCATTTGTGGCACCCATCGCTTTAAACTTTTTCATCTCCATTATATCATGCAAATATCAATTATTGTTCCCATCTAGACACTTATGGCTTCTGCCACTTTAAGAAATTTTGTTTGACGATCACAGAGAATCTGGACTTTGTCAATTATTCTCTTGGTAATTATGTGTTCTGGGTGCTTCTCATCATAAATGGATGTGCAACCATATACAAAGTCAAACCAATATCTAACTGTTATAGACGTTGAAAGATACCCGAAAACAGCATCTAATTTTGCTTTTATCCTCCTGAAATTCCTGCCAAATCCAAACTAACCTATGAATCAGTATCAAGTTTGTTTTAGCAGCATGTAATGAACATTATACAATGGTAACATCAACTTGCCTTACAAACAGCATCTATTTTGAAACAAGGGTAGTTACTGAACTGCCCTCATAAATCACATTTAAACATGCATAAGTATCCATAATCCTGCTAGAATTAGCCAATATGATGTGCAGCTAAGGGGTTCTGTATCGGTAATGTTGCTGTTTAAGGGTAAGTTGGTTGCATAACGTCAGACAGCTAACCTTTGCATCTGAAAGGTGCAATGTTCAGCGTAATGGAGCATATATAGTTGTTATTGCGAAAAAGAGGGAAGGCAGCTTAGTCATAGGGTAATGTGGAAAGCATGAAATTTACAATTAACAGTATATGCCTTAGGAAGCATAACGAAATGCTGAAATATGCAATTATATGAATCAGGGGGTGCATATACTGTTCTTCTGAATATCTCCTACTTTCTCCACCGCTTTCATATTTTCTTCAATGACAAAACAGCCCTTTTTAAGACTACTAATGACATAACTAAAGAGCAAGTAGATCTGGTTAGGCTGACAGTTATTCTTACAACTAATAATAATAATAATACTCATCATCATACTATCACCAACAATAATATATAATAATAATTTTTATTTACTACTGTTTTCATTAAAAAGAAACAAAGCAATCATACTTCTTATTTAACAGTAGCTTTGTGTATTAAATTTCTCCATTTAACCCACGATATTACTTGATCAAACGTAATAAGAGCATCACAATTGCAGTATGACATATATGGAGTTATCTTTATGTTTTGATGAAATCTCTTTTAGCTAGCTCCATGTACCACATAACCTCAAATAATTAACATCTGCAATAAGTAGGATTAATGGTGTATGATAGATAGCGTCGTTTGCTAGAATTACCACGTCCTTCAGCTACGTGATATATGCGCCATTTAGCAACATATAACCGTGTTACTACCATTTTGCAGCTATTAACTGGTTGCATTGCTTTGGCACTATGTGCTCAGTTCTACAGTGGGTTTTCAATTTCTAAAGTTGGTATGGTTTTGTGACATTGCACGGCCAACTGACCCTTAAACGGCAACATTACCTCTGTATCTTCTTGTTTCAACTATATAGCTCCCTTAAACATCTATGCTTGAGGGATTTGATTGAGGAACAATTGTTAATGGTGTTGGTACTTTCTAAACTACAGGCTTTATTTAATTTCACTTTTAACTTTACAAACTGGAGGAGAAGGAATGATTCTGGATAAAGAGAATACCCTGTTGGGAACTGAACCAATGACTCTGTTATATAAAATTTATTGTAAATAAAAAAAATTTGGAGATTTGCAGATTTATTTATGCTAATACCTAAAAATGTGGCATTTTAATCAAGGCCATTACTGAAGTTATAACAAATTCTATAGGTGAACAATGGAGAAAATGATGTTCTACACAGATCAAGTAAGAAGAACATTTCTTCTTCCTCCACTAGGTGCATGCACATAAACAATGAGCATGTTTCACCTGCAGTGACAAAGATACCAATCTGTCTGTAACTGTCTGGCAGCACAGAGAGAGATAAGATTGGCAGGGAAAGCATTCTGTCAAGCATCAATGGTAACTTCCTCTCTCAACATTCTTTTCTAAGTTAGAAACCAATAGTTAACATTTTGCTTGTGAAGATGCTTGCTTTGTGTCTTTGAAAAAACTCAGGGCCAAAGAATGGAGGGAGGTAAACCTGGGCACACAGAAGGAAATTTACATTTTTAATGAAACCTCAGTTATAAATTGAAGGTTTGTGCACAACAATGGTTTAACCCTTCCCATTTTAAAAAAGAAAAAGAAAAAATTATACACAATAAAATAGGTATTGGTTAATGCAGTGGTGTATTTTACTAGGGTTAAAGCATTAACCTCAACCAAATAAACTGTGCAGATTGCCCCAAAATTTACATTGGACTGACTAAAGAGAAACCTTCAGACAAGATTGAAAGAACACCTCTCAGGAAAATGAAACTCGAGCAAACAGACAACTCTACAGTATCACATCACTTATGGACATCAAACTTATTACCCACATAGAAATCACAACTGGACTAGCAATTTGGGAAAGGATACACATTAAGAAAAATGTGCACACAATTATGAATTTTGACATACCACCAGCAGACAACATCTAAGATTACCTCCAAGAAAACCAGACAGAAGAGGAAATTATGATAGGAATCTCCCCTTCTGAACCCAGTCAAAGACCTGACAAAGATAAACATTGAAATGCATCTGTGAAAAAACTAAGTGAAACTATAGTGTCTGTATTTTACACAAATTAGCTATGTACTAATAATTCACCTCAAACATTTTTTAATGCAGAGTCCAAAGTATTTTCATTTATTTTAAGCTACATATACTTTTATTTTTATTATTAAAAGAATTGTAATTAAATTTAGATGTACTTATTAGAAATTAATTATAAAAACTCTTGAAAACTATTTCAGACACTCAATAAAAATCAGGAAAATTCAGCAATTGTTCTTTACAAACATTTTACTTCACCAGACACAGATGTAAAACAACTGTAATATTCATGGAAAGTTGGAGGCACATAATTGAACAGTTAAAGTACATCTTTGTGGTGGAGGTATGAACCTTGGATTTTCATACTTATGTGGCAAAAAATGTATGTCATTAGATTTACTTATAATCAAGAATTTTGATGTTATACCACCCTAAATTAATAAAATATTTCAAGGATTAGACCGTTTTTATGCACATGCCTTAATTTGTTTGTTGGAATACAATATTTGCTCTACCTACTATGAGTAAAATTACTTGCAAAGGAAAAAAAAATTCTTTTATGTTTATGTTATTTTTACGGAAAATAAACATTTGTATTATTTACATTGCACTTTCTTCTTGAAAACATAAGTTTCAATGTCCATTTATTTAACTTGTTTTAGAAGTTCTGTCAGTTTGCAGACCCGAGGATAAAGAGATTTGCTTTAATTCATTTTCATGAATTAGTGCTGGAGAGTGTCTCCTTTGTTTTGAATTGGTGTCTTCTAGTAAACGAGTGCACTGCAGCATATTGTTCACTATGTGCTCTAATGTCCAATGCTTCCTTAGAAGCGCATGTTCTAGTGTGAAACAGTCATAGCGGATACACTGCACACCTGTACATGTGGCTGCACTTCGAACTTTCATGCCTATGTCATGTATCAATGCACCAAAATATTCTTCATATTCATTAATACATTGCATTTCTGTGAACAGACAATAAAAACAGAGTTAGCACATACCTTATAAAAGTATAACTGAAGGATACAAATGGCTTAAGTACTATTATCTATTCACCTTAGGTTGATCTGTACCCTCATGGCCAGGGCACTGTGGTACATCACACTAATAATTCACTCAGAAATGTAATTTCATGCTAATAATCTAAGTTTTATCTAAGAGTTTAATTTATGCTGTTAAACAGAGCTGTAAGACCCAAAATGCAATTTGTATGAGTAACCGGATATCTGGAATATTGTTTAAAATAGTTGCTGTTTAAAATCAAGCAGGGCAGTCGCCATATATTTGCTTTTGCATCTTCGAGTTACATAAGACCATTGACTAGTGGGTAAAACAATAGTGCTGAAATATGTTTTATGAGAAATATCCAACATTTTCCGTAAACCAAAGGGTGAAATTAACTTCAGATTAATATTTATTTTTTACTGTCTCTACATGTCTATGTATATAGCGTATAGAGAAGGTACTGTATTGCACCCAAAAGTTTGATACCAAGCTGTCACCAGAAATACATGTTTTTTAGAAACATGTCTGCGTTTGTGGGCAACATAGCTCAAAAACAAAAAGTTAAATACCAAACTTTGTATTTCAGTTGAGTATCTTCCAAGGATGTGACACAAAAGATTTTCAAGAAAATCCTCCCATCCCCAACTACCATTTATATACATGAAACATTTATCGAAAATTTTGATTTTCTCAAAAATGACTAAAATACCTTATGTGTAAGATATTTTTATGGCAAATGAAATGTATATCTTGAATTTTCTGGGTATAGCCTCTGAAGACTACTTTATTCTGGATGGTTTTTGTAAAACTGGCAAACCATAAGAGATAGACAAAAATATACTACTCACAAAAAAATGTAGATCTCATTAAAACACACAATTAATATTACATTTTTTTGCAGAGTTAACCATTTTTGAGATATTCCGAATTATTGGTTTCAATTTTAAGCTATTTAAACTTTTCTCAAACAGGAAGACATCTTTCTTCTCGATTGTTTACTCCTGGCAAGCAAAGAGATGGAACTTCAATTGTTTCACATAGTGACTGGCTTTTAAAGGATTTGACTAACTGTTTAACCTGTGCATTTTTTAGTTACAAGGAAGCAAGTAATAAGATTAATTCTGCTTAAATTTATTTTGATTAGCATGCTGTAGATAAAAAATTAATCTTTTGAATAAAAGGTTTGTTTGCGGAACAGCTAGAGAAAGTCAAATGATTGGAACACATCAGATTTTTAGTTTTTACCATTGTTTTAGACTGAGGGCGGAATTTTGCATCATGGTATTTACCTTGGCAACTGAGAGAAACCATTTAAAGAACTTAGCCACAGGAAAAAGTTTTTGTTCAGAAATTTACACATTTTAAAAATATATCTATTAGTGCTTATACCTAATGTAAAGTCTGGTGGTTCAAAATGAATACATTTGATGCCATAAATAACAGGAATTTTGGATTCTGCTGGTTTTATAGGTCCTTGAATTGCCAATTCATATGCTGTTTGTGTCTGTATATCCACACCACATTGCCTGAAAAAAAAAAAGGTACAAATAATTAACATGCTTTTCTTTAATGATTACTGCAGCAGAATTAACAAACAGATATTCTTTCAGCTTTCTCTACATTGTATTCCACTCAAAAATTTGATATCAAGATTCCATTAGAAACCCTTATCTTGAAGTCCCCTAAATCCAAAAAGAACCATTTACAAGAAAAGGACCATATGCATATGTTTTATGGTCATCTATCTGAACAGCACAACTAAAAAGTCAAGTGTCAAGGAAATCCTTCCACCCCAAACTATTCTTTACAAGGAAATGTATAATAAACCATTTCTGTAAATGTTTTTTTTAATGAAGTAGATAGAATAATATGCTTTTTAATAACAGGTTATTGAAGAATGAGTGGAAAAGTTATATTGTGGTGTACAGTTTTCAACTACAGGACTGAATGATTATATGTGGATGAGGTTGACACTTTTCCATAATACTATCAGAATATACATTGGTCAAATGTGGAGTTAGAAAAAAGGAAAACATGAGAAACATCAGTTTCAAATACATAAACAAGTCCACCATTGCCTGGACAGAAAATCATAATATAGAACCAGAAATAAAATTGATCAAGCACTTAAAACAACCTTGGGAACTAAACACATGGAAAAACATCTTTATTAATAAGCACGAAGAAAATTCATGAATTTTGAGATTCCTGCCTTAGATGGCATCATACGGTTAACAGAAAAGAGATGGCAGCACAACTCTTAGTGGAACCAGAGCAGCAGTTGACAAATTAACCAAAGATAGAGAGGACGCTCCCTGAAAATAGTCTTGAAGAAGAAAGTGGTTAAACAATGGTGCTCCAGTACTTACAAATATTCCTAATTATTTATTTATATATCAGAATGTACTTACGCAAACATTTGCTTTTGATGTGCTGCCTGTATGGAGGCCACTAGTGCATCAAATTTTGTGCGCTTGATATGATGAAATGTGGCCTTCTCAACTACCTTTCCTGTATCAAAATAATTTTCAGTGGCTTGTCCCAGCTTGCCTTTCACACGGTACACTCTGCTTGGCCTCTGTTGATATAATTCTAGAGCTGATTTAGCACCTTTATTTATACCTATAACTAAACAGAAACACAGCAGCAACTAAGTGACAGCAACTTTGATTAAATACATATATACCCCAGCCACTGAATCTTTGTATTTGACAACTTCATGTAAAGTTGCCTGAGTTACAGCTCATTATGAAACTTTCTATTGTGTTGCATACAAACAGTGTACATTGTAATGAATGCCAATGAATAAAAACTAATTTAAATAATGCATATGCCAACCTGAATAACAGAATACTGTCTGAAAAATGTCAAAGGAATTTTAGTGTACAATGCAGGGTTTTAAATTATTAGTAATAAAATGAGTAGTAAATGACATAGGGAGGTGAATACTTTTTTATTTTAGTAAACCATTTTGTTTACTGTATAATATTTATTTATTTATTTATGCTAAGCTTTATACAGGTGAATATGACCGGTGTTCAGCCCTGGCTCTTTACCGGTCATACTCATATTTTACAATAGTTTATTAATTCTAGTTTATTACACCATTTTGTCTATTTACTGTCCATATCCATTTATTTTTCACTTTGCATAAGAATTGTCCAATCTTCTTACTATCTTTTTGAAACATTTCAACTACTACTACATTTCTACTGTATAATATGCATTATATGGATGAGAAGTCTGCTCAATATTTTTAAAAAATTAAAAATAGAAGATAAATTTGAAAAAAAAATAAAAATCCAAAAATAATCAATAATTAGGCATACTATACTCACTATACAGAAAGTTCAGACTAATGAAATGAAAATACAGATATTTCTTTATTAAAACAGCAATTTGTTTTGATTTGGTATTTTCTTTTTTTAAAATACAAAACATGAATTCATGTAATCTGAAAGCTGGAAACTGAAGAAAACCATCAAAAACACAACACACATAAGCCTAATAAAACTACGAGGGTCAGTCAATAACTAATGCCTCCTATTTGTTTTCTCTTTGAATTTGTAAGAAATTTAAACTTTGATTACACAGCATGAAAGCATGAAACATTGAGGATTAAATTGTCACTTTTCAATGTAATCCCTGTCCTTTTCCACAGTTTTAGTCGTGTTTTCCAGTGTGGTGAAATGCACAGTCTTGCTTCCGAAGTCATTGATGCACAGATATTTTTACGGCCTCTGCATCTTCAAAGTGAATCCCACAATGAGCTTCCTTTAGTGGCCCAAACAGATAGTAGTCTGATGGTGCTAGGTCAGGGCTGTATGGGGGATGAGGCAAGACTTCCCAATCCAATTTTCACAGTTGCTTATGTGGTGTGATGACTGGTGTGTAGTTTTGCATTGTCATGCAAAAGAAGAACATCTGCTATGGTCGAACTTGTCGAAGATGTGCTTCAAGTTTTCTGAGGGTGCTGACGTATTGGACAGAATTTATTGTGCATCCTTGCTCCAAAAATTCAACCAGAATCACTCCCTGTGCATCCCAGAACACTGTTGTCATTACTTTCCCTGCCGATGGCACATTTTTTCTTCTTCAGTGAGGTTGTGCAATGCCATTCCATTGACTGTGATTTTGATTCAGGTTCAAAAAAATGAATTCCATGTTTCATCTCCAGTCACAATGTTTCCCAGAAACTCCTCTCCCTCCAAATTGAAGTGCTGCAAAGAGTTTCTTGTCTCCTTATTCTCACTGGTTAACATTCTTGGTAACCTACTGTGAACAAACTTTTGAGTACCCCAGTTGTTGAATAATTGTCATACACTGCCTTTACTAAGGGACATAATTCAACACAATTACCCAGCAGTCAGTACGAATGATCTCATCCATTCACTCAATGTTGCGTGGAGTCACTGCAGCCACCGGTCAACTGCTCCAATTTTCATCAGCCAATGGTGTTCGCCCTTCTGCTTCATTACAGCAATGGACCCTCTTCTAATAGTGCTGACATCCATTGTTGCATCACCATATACATTTTTCATCATTTCATAATGTGAATGGGCATTTCACCTTCCACATGCAAGAATTCAATTAAGGAATACTGTCTAATAGGCACATCGATGTCAGCTTTTTTGCAAAAGGCAGCAGTGCTGCCATCTGTTGACTTAGGAAGTTGCTACTGCAGCAGATTAGAGAAGGTTTGAGGAATCGCACCAAATTCAAATTTTTCGCATCGCTAACTTAGTTAAGGAGAAAACAATAGGCAGCATTAGTTATTGACTGACCCTCATAATAATGAAAATGGCAACAAGAACAGATGTATGGTAGATTACTGTAAAATTTAGCACTTATGCTGTTGCATAGCTGAATGTTGACTCAGATGATCTGTGTCATTTGGTTAACCTCCCTAAATCATTTTGATAAGTACACTGATTATATTTTGCATGCATACAAGGACCTCTGTTATCGGATACATTTTTATCGCTAAAGCTAGAATATATATCCTCTCTTACGTTAAGTCAGAAATGCTTTCATCAAGGGCTGAAGATTCAAAATCATTTGCTTTCTTCTAAAACATTGCAATCTGCAGTTCTTATTTCATTTTTCAACCACCATAAATAAACATCAGCTAGGGATATTAAATTTGGAGCTTTTATGTGTTTTGGAGTGTAAAGGTAAGGACCTGAATCACTCCAGAAAACCTTTCTCTGTGACTATGACATAGGAAGTACACAGACTTTCTCGCTGGAAAGAGTTAAAATGTATGAAAATGGCATCGCAATTAGATTGTGATTGGCAATTCTCGCAGAATTTTCTGATCATGATTAGATTCGTAATTGGCACTTAAAGGGTTAATAATATTGCAAGGTATGTAGAATAAATTACACACCTTTGACAATATAGGAAAAATTAATACAAAATTGTTTGTTACAATGAGATAAAAAAGATATAAGCATGGTATAAAAAAGTGCTTTTTATTCACCAATTTAAAATTTTAAAGATTCAATTCCTCTTAACCTCAGTCATCAACATCATGTTTCACTCCCTTACTAATAACAGTTCTCTGCAGGGTTTCATCAGCAGGAATAGAATAATACCCATTGAACTTGTATACCCCTCCCATTCAAAGAATTTCTGGTTTCTTATTAATAATACCAATGCTTCGCTATTAAGTGGCAGACATAAAGGCACATAAAGGATGTTTACTTTGGAACATCACTCATTTTTGAGGCATTGTTATCTTTAAATATTGTATCAATAAAATGAAAAAAATAGGTAATTATATGCAGATAAATATACAACACAACTAACAACAAATAATATATAGCTTGCATAGAACAACTCGAGTATGTGTGGAGATCACAAACTAAAGCACATAGTTGGAAACAGCCAGATTTGGCATTATAACTGCTTTGATTTCCGTTTCTGCTTTGTGACCAAGTGACTGGAATACTACCTTGTGATTGGTTCAAGAAGTCTAATGGGTAAATCTTTTTATCTATATTTTTGCAAGTGTACCAACTGCAAGCTGTCATATACAAAGTTCGAGTGGCAAGGGTATCATTATCTACTTATTTAACACATTGAAGCCCAAGCCCGAATATAGCTCGGGCCATGCCAAATATTTATGAGGCCCATGCCCGTGTATGGCTCGGGCAGGAATATCTAACGCTTTTAAGCAATTCCACGACCGTAACTCGGTCTTGGGCTATATGGCAAAGAACATACATCAGTCATTGTTTGGTTGTCTGATTTGTGCTATCATCTGTCTTTGCTTTAGTCAACTATTAAGAAATTTAGGAGAGTTAGTAATATTGGTTGCTCGCGGGTAGTCCCATGATTTTCCTTGAAGGCGGTCATCTATTTGTTACGTTTTGTGTTCTTAAATGTTAAAATGCTGTATTTTCCTCGACTTCTGTGAACTGAAACTCAAACTCAGTATACAAATGAAGCTCTAGAAAATTCTGATTCCGAGGTAGAGTTTCTCAAACTTTCAATAAATGGAGTGTAAGCTGCTCTGCGCAGATTTTTTCAAACTCATATTTGATACTTATTGCAAGTTTAAAATAAAATATTAATACGGAAGTTATGACTATTTTTTTACTTGTTGAGAAATCCTTGAATACCATACTTTTAGATTGTCCCAATACTTCTTGGCAGATTTGATTGATGTACTGTAAATAATAACTCAAAGTAGGCGGAAAAACCCTGGGTTTCTTGGCCCTTCAACTAAAGAAATGCCTGGGCTTCACTGTGTTAATAAAGATAAATAATTATAAATAAAAAAATAAAAGAATGAGTCGGTTATTTTTACTTACTGGGGACCGGTTTCAGGTAACAGTTGTTCCCATTTTCAACCCTTAATTCTTGAAAATGGGAACAACTGTTACCCGAAACTGGTCCCCAGTAAGTAAAAATAAGTGATGTTTGTGTTACAAAAACTAACTCATTCTTTTATTTTTTATTTAATCACATCACTGTCACAAGCTTCTATGCATATTTGCAGGTTTTGAATAAATAATTATGTCTGAAGATGACAAGATTATAAATGCACAAAACTCTCACCTGAGGATTTGTAAGTAATCCAAAGGTAACAACTCTGTTATGAATCTTGTACACAAACAATAAATATTAAATAGCAAACTAATAGTTATTTATGTGACTTATGGTATATGAGCACTCTATTACGATGTGAGTGTATTTTGAGGGAAGAAGGTGCAATCAGAGCTCGTAAGTACATGAGAGTTGTAATGATGCTCATCTAACTAAATGCATAGCTACAATATTTTGTTGACCTTTAAATAAACAAACATTACTTATATGCATTCATGATAAGATTGTTTATTTATAAATAACAGCATCATTATTCAACAAATATTGTGATACTCTGTGATTCAATGTAATATTATTTTGTTGATTATAGTAATGCTGGCTTAGAAAGAAAGGAACTAATGCAACAATATTAATTAGTTGGTAATGCTTTGCACCCAGGGCTGCATAATGTCAGCCAGGCAACATGTGAAATATAAATCTAGTGGAATTTCAAGCTGCTTTGTTTACAAGCTATGAAGTTATTGATAGGTTCTGTAACGGTTGAATAAGGTGGGAAATGAACAATTTATATACATATGGATAGCTGGTTGTGTGTATTACTTGTTTCAAGAATGAATGCAGATGGCCACGAGTGGAAGCTTGCGTAAACACAAACAGAGAAGCGGTATTATGTCATCACTCCCAGTATAGCACGACAATACTGGAATGCAGCAGTCAAGTCTCTTACAGTGAACGGTTTTGAATCAAATCAAAATGCAAACACGGCTTCACAAAGTAGAAAATTAATATTCATTAGCGATAAAAAATACAGCAAGTTTAACCTGTGGTGGATAGTTTAGTTTATTCTGGTTTATGTAAGCTTTACTGATGTTTTGCACTATATTCCAGCCTTCTCTGATCGCTCTAAACCATGCCATGCTACACCAGCAACCTCCCATAACAGTTACATTCTTTCATCAGACAGGTTTTATTGCATTACAGAATAAATGAAGGCTCCCTTTCATATAGTGATGGGATATGAATAATTTATTTGCAAACATATCATGAAATGACTATTGAAACACACTTCATCCAATTCTGCAATATGAAAACCTTAAAACTGAAGATATTTTGTAACATATGTTTGCTTAACAAATACAAGGTTCTAACACAGAGTTACAGGTGGAAGTTGGCCACATAACCTGAAATAATTTAAAGCATAACCTCACACATTTCACAAAATTTAATTAAACTGAAAATGTAGATGTTTCACAATATTTGGCAAATGCAAAGCTCTGTTAGAGGTGTAAGTGTGCCACATAAACCAAAATAATCATTATGGCATAACCTCACACATTCTGCAATATTAAATTAACCTTATAATTTGAATGCTTTAATGATGTTTATTTAACAATAGTTCTATCACAGAGTTACAGGTGGCAGCATGTTTATTAGCAAAGAGTATGCTTTCACAATCCGATATTACCAAAATTAAATTTTGCCAACTTCTGGGGATTAGATGTGATTTTATATATCGATGATCAGTAACTAACATCTAAAACAAAAAGAGTAAAAAGGAATTATTTGATCCATCATTGTTTTTAACTGATTAACTTCCATTTGAATGTGCAATTAAACCTCTGGTTATGCACCACTTCTATTCACTTTTGCCATTTGCCAAGCTAATCGTGAGCGTAACAAATTCTTCCTTACTAAGGTTGGTGTGATTTAGTGAGATTATACAGTGAATTTTTATTTAACTTTATCTTTGTCTTGATTAGAGATTGATGGGCTATCCAAATGTCTTTACTTTTCTGTTGTGTTGAAAGCATTCTATAATGACTTTTACTAACAAGTTAAACAAGTGCAAGCAACAATGGACTTACACCTAACAAGTATAAGCAACAATGAACTCATATGCAGGCTGTTTTCTACCAGAACAATTCGAAGAGGCAGTTCATGGTAGTTTAACATGAGGAAGTCATATGTACTTATATAGTTGTGATTCTAAGAGATAAAAATATCTAAATTAATAGAAAACAGCAAAGAAATAAGTGCAGTAATAATAAGGAGAGTTGAAACAAAAAATGCAAAAGAAAAGTGAAAAAAAAAAAAATAATACATACATACATCAGATGATTTGTGCTAAGCATCACAAAAGTTACTTAATTTGAATAATTTAACGTGTTTCCTTTTCAAACTTGATACCACTTTTTGACTTCATTGCAACCCTATCTTCAGGTATGCACTAAACACACAAAAATCAAAATTTCACCTTTGAGGGCCTGTGACCTGTTGCAAATTTGCTTACCTGTAACTCAGGTTTATAGTGGTACTGGACATTTTGATTCATTTTTACTTTTGCTACACGTAGTGTGTATAGAGAAGGTATTGTAATGCACTCAAAAATTTGATAATAAGATTTCACCAGAAATACATGTTTTAGATTCCCCTGAATCCAAAAAAAAAATGTTTTCAGAAAAAGGTCCATGTGAGTGTGTTCTGTGGACAGCATAGCTCAAAAACAAAAAGACTGTTAAATACCAAACTTGGTATTTAAGTATGATATCTTCCAAGGATGTAACACAAAGATTTTCAAGAGTGGTCACCAGAATTATTCCCTACCCCCCACAGAGTCTGGAAGTATGTATGTGAGAGTGAATGTGTGTGTGTGTGTGTTTGAGGAAATAAAATAGTTTAAATCCAATGTAAACCTACAGACGAGTTGTTTCTAATTCGAAGCCCCCCGATATGACCTTATGTTAAAGGGGGCTATATAAATGGGAAAAAAAAAAAAAAAAAAAAAAAAAAAAAAAAAAATTCAAGAAAATCCACCCACCTCTAACTACCCTTTACATGAAAAAAATTTCGAACATTTTTATTTCCTCAAAATTGGCTCTAACGATTTTGATTAAAATCTCTTATATATAAGACATTTACATGACAAATAAAGAGTATAGCTTCAATTTTCTGCGAATACCTCTGAAAACATCTTTATCCAAGATGAAATTTTCAGAATTTTTCATAACTGGTAAACTGTAAGATATAAACAAAAACTTACCACACAAAAAATGCACCTAGAGCTCATTAAAACACACAATTTCTTGTTTACATTTCTTTTGTGGAGTTGACCATTTTTGAGATATTCCTTGTTATTAGCTTCAGCTTTAAAATACTTTACTTTTCTCATACGGGAATTTGTCAACTCGTGTCCATACAAACAAAGGAATTTCAGTCACATAGCAACCAGCTTTTGACTATCACTTTAACCTATGGTACTCCCTTATTTCCCTTCTACTTACAAGGAAGCTAATAATAAGACCCTTATAGCTAATTTTTTCTCAATTAGCATTAAATAAATAGAAGAATAAGTTTAACAATAATTTATTACAGAGATGTAGAGAAAGTCATGTGAATGAAACAAATCAGATTTTTAGTTCTTAAATGCCTATTTTGCTAAGTTTCTGGTCAATAAAATCCTAGCTTAAATTACAGGCATTGAATGGCTATTTGTTTCAATACTGCATCAAATGCAAATGTTTTAAATTTCTATAGAACTGAAACAATCTACCTCATGCCTTAAACTAACCATACCAAAAACTCCGGAAACATGCTTTCCCAGATGTGCACTCCAGGCGAGTCGAAAATCCTGAGGTTGGTAACGAGGTCCTACAACTAAAGGATGATCAGCATAACTTGGTGCCACTTCAACACTCAATGCCGTTGATGGGTTTCCTTCTATAAAAACATGATTCATTGGTGGTCGACATTCAAGAGCACACAGATCTACGACAAAAACAAAATAAATATTATATATGTATACAAGATTACTATTAGAATAGATGATCACTGAAGCCTATTGACCTTAAGCCACTTTTGTGGTCCAGTTAAGGTGTTCAATGATTACAGCACACACATGGATGGATGGACGATCACATACACACAACGGCCTTAAGAAGTAGTTTAAGTGACTTCTACTGGCGATCCATATTTGAAAATATTGAAAACACTAAGTTGTTCATATGTGAAAATCGCCAGATTGCCAAAGTTTTGACTTCTTCTTGGGATTATTGGGGTTTTGGTTTCACATACCCCTCTGTTACTTTCTGTCGTCAATCCGCACACTCCTCTGCTTATAAAAAATATCCCTCGACTACAGTTTGCACATAAGGGGTCTCCACCTTGGGCTACACTTTGCGGCTTAGGGCCCTAAACGTTTATAATAGACCAGTAAGTAACTACAAAGTGGCTCTAATGAAAGAATAACGAAAGTACCTATGTATTGAAGCACAGCCAAGTGGTGTAACTACCACATAGTACTAATCAGATAGCATATCTCATTATAGTGACATTATACAATATGCTCAAGTATATATTTTAACCTTAAAAAATATAGGAAGCCATCAGAAGTTTTGCAAGAAAATTACTGTGTATTGTAGATTCTAGATTTGGAAAGTTTGTATGTTTTTTCGATTTTAGTAACATTTTTCTATAATCAGGGAAGCATATATAGGAAGCAAAAGCATGTACTTTGTAAAAAAGCATTTTTCAAATATTCTTTGTCATCTATAGTTGCGAATCGAAACAGTTTCCAATTATTCCTGCAGATGTGCTTCCTAGTTATAGCTGTTCTTATTCATAACCCCAGATGACTAACAAATATGCCAGGTTGAGAGTCCTAAGCCGCAAAATTAATTGATTTTCATTTATAGACGCCCTTTAGCGGTTCTTGGCGTCCTATTTTACACAAGGCGTGAAAGAATGCTTAATTTTGCTCAGAGGCCTCTTTATCAGGCTTGAGGTTCTTTTACGTGCCGTAAATCTTAGCCCAACTTCCCTTCCGAAGGAAGCTATGCTAGGGATTTTTACCCCCGAAAAATATCCATCTCCCTCCACCGAATTTGAGCCCAAGACCGTAGGAATCGGAGGTTAGTATGATACTCCTAGGCGACCCGCAGCCGCAAAACATAACCCAGTGTTGAGAGTCTTAAGCTCCAAAGGTAGCCGAGGAATGCTTTTGAAAAGTAGAGGAGTGAAGCAGTTTGCAAACTGTGGAGCGAAGACTGAGCATAGCCGAGGTGTCTGCACATCTAGACCCCAATGATCCCTGGTGGCTTTCACTACCACTATGGAACTATAGGTTCCAAGAAATGCCCATTTTCTGTACATGATAAATAATACAACGCCTCAAAGACACTAAACGGAAAACTTACCTCTGCATAAATTCCCAATTACTGTATTTCTAACTTGTGCTGCAGTCACCCCACTAGGTTTATACAAACATATTATTCCTTTAAGCAGTTTCCATACAGCAGGTGCATCTCTTAGGATTACCATTTCTGGTTATCATGTCCCTAACCTTAATTCGTATGTTTACGTATCTATGGTTCAGTTGCTCGCTTGACTCGACTGGACTGGAGTATGCACCAAATATCCGGAGAATTTTTCAGGTGCACCAACTCAAACGAGGGCTTTCTCTTTGAGATTGAGAATATAAAACGTCAAATTCATTAAAATTATTTTTATTTGTAATAAAATTTATAATTTATATTAATTTCTGGTAATTTTATGCAAGTCTGCAGCACTTTTGAGTGAGTTAATTTATGTTGGCTAACAGTCATTCAGTTTCCTAATTGTATCGCTTTGGTCTGTTGTGTTGATTGTTGAAAGTGTTTGGGATAGGATTCCATGTTGTGTGCCTGTCGTCTGCTTGGAGGTGCTTTAAAAGGTAATTTTATGATACAGCTTACTATTTGTGGTGATATGCTATGCGCATAATTTTATTGGTTTTTTTTTATTAATGTATTAAGCGTATTTTATGGAAGTCTTTTATTAATATTGTATTTTTATTTTAGTTTGAATGATAACAATTTAATGTCATTTGCGAGGTTAGTTCAAATGTGTCTAATTTTAATGGCATTCACATTTGGAATTTTGGCAGAGAACCAGCCAGCGTAGTTGTTGATATTAGTTTATTATATTCATTTAAATTGAAATAGCATTGCATGTTTTCCATAAAAATCTTATACATAAGAATGGATGCGCTGCCAAAATTGCTGCATTACTCCTATCCAGTTTACGTATTGTTCTAAATTTGGTTCAAGCTTAAGAGGCGGGGCTGAAATGAGCCCGCGAGGACCGTGGTGTTTTCAATTTATAAAGTTTTGGAACCTTGTCGTCGTTATTTGATAAGATCTGCGTAGATCAATTTTGTTTCTTTTAATGATAGAATTGTTTGTGTGTGTGTGTTGATTGACTTTGGGAATATGGTGTAAAAATAATAGAATGTTAAAAATGTTCAGTTTTTTCCTAATTAATCATTTAAGATATTGTTTACGTATAGAGAAAGCCGTAATCATTGCCATAAAAGAGTGCGAATAATTAATAAGCGTCTAGCGTCGCAGACGAAAAATGGGGCAGCTATATTTTAGAGCCAAATTATAAAGCAGAATTTGGAAAATCAAAGTTGTTTACACATGGATCATTCCATGCATTTCTATGTTGCCTTTTTTTTTTTTTTTTTTTATGATTTTTACCTAAGAATTTTCAAGTATAACAAGAAACATTTAGTTATATAAAATGGGGAAATGGCATCCATGTTTATTCGTGGTAACATTCTCTCCTAGAAGAAGGTGAGGAAAATCAGAACTTTTAAAATCTCCTTAAAAATTACGCTTTCGTATTCCATATTAATATATCAAAGGTTGCGCCGTGGCTGAGCGATTAGACTACTCGCCTTCCACCTAGGCGCTCGCATGAGGGATTTGTATTGGACAAAACGGCGTCTGGGTTTTTTCTCCAGGTCTTCCAGGCTTCTGACCCCTAACTCTTGTAAGTCCTAGGGAGATGTCAGTCCTACGTACGGGGAGTCTAAGTCGACGTATTAATATGTCAAACTTATATTTTTAATAAGCATTTTTACAACCCATTTTGAGGAAATAAAAACTATGAAAATGTTTCCATCTAAAGAGTAGTTTGGGATGGAGAGTTTTGCTTGAAAACCCTGCTGTGGCATCCTTGTAAGGCATTGAACTTAAATATCAAGTTTGGTATCAATACGAAATTTCCTTTTTGAAATATGTGGTTTACATGTAAGCGCGCGCACATATTTTATTTTAATGGATTTGTTATTCAGGGAGTTCAAAACGTGTAGTTTAGTCAAGTCTCTGTATCGAATTTTTAGGTGGAATACATTACCTAAACCCGACGGAGAACAAAAAATCTTTAGCATAGCTTCCTTCGGAAGGGAAGTAAAGCCGTTGGTCCCGTGTCGTAAATTTACGGCACGTGAAAGAACCTCAAGTCTGATAAAGAGGCCTCTAAGTAAAATTAATCGGTCTTTCACGCCCAGTATAGAATGGGACGCTGAGAACCACATTAGTTAAAGAGCGCCCATAAATGAAACTCCATTTCATTTTCATTTTTTGTTTCTTGTCTCCACTGGACGCCCTAGAAGTGACAACTCCAGAGATCATTGAAAACATTCATAGTTTAGTACTGGAAGGCGCACATTAATGTTGTTTGAGATAGCAGAGGCTGTAAAAATATCAAAAGAGCGTGCAGATAATATTTTAAATAATGTTTTGGGCTTTCACAGCGTCTGTGCAGATGGGTTTGTTGACAGCTGATCAAACGTTGCAAAGAAAACTGTTTCTATTAAGAATGTGGAGCCCTACCGTAAAAATCCCAATGACTTTTTGAGACGGCTTATTACCATGGATGAAATTTGGATACATCACTACACTCTAGAAAGTAAATAACAGCCAAAACGGTGGATTGCGCCAAGTGAACCAACTCCAAAAAAGGCAAAGTCAATTTTGTCACCTAACAAGGTTATGGCGAGTGTTTTCTGGGATGCACAGGGAATTATTTTTATTGATTACTTGGAAAAGGGCAAAAGTATCACCGGTGACTACTACGCAAGCTTACTGCAACTTTTGAGTGATGAGGTGAAAAGAAAAAGACCTCATTTGGCAACAAAAAAAATCTTGTTTCATCACGACAATGCTCCGGCCCATCGTTCAGTCACTGCAATGGGGAAAATGTGCGAATTAAAGTTTGAATTGCTTGAACATCCATCCTATTCGCCATATCTGGCACCCAGTGACTACCACCTGTTCTTAAATCTCAAGAAATTTCTTGGAGGACGAAGATTTCACAGCAACTAGGTCATTGATGCGGTAAACAGCTATTTTGAGGACCTTGATAAATCGCTTTACAGAGATGGTTTAATTAACTTAGAACACCGATATAACAAATGTATTAGCCTTTCTGGAGGTTATGTTGAGAAAAGAAAAATGGTGTTTTCATTGAGAGGCCCTGGACTTATCAGCCGACCCTAGTAATGTACGTATATAAAACTGTGTTCATATATGCTGATAAAACTCAATCCTGAGAAGGGCACTGTACGAACTTTTACACAGCTAAAGATGATTAGTTCCCTCTGTCTATACATTGGGAGGTGAAACCCTAGGTGAGCAAGGTCCAAGTCCGACTCTCAGCTGGATTTGAGCATGCTGTCGGAGACATTTGCAACAGTGGAGGATTTCATGGCTATGAAACAAAAGAAAAATCACTTAAAATAGTAAATTTGTGGAAAATAAGTAGTCGAGCCTCGTGGTCCTCGTTTCTTAGTAATTTTTAGAACAGAAAAAGAAAATGAATTTGCATCGATGAGTCATCCATTTACTATCCAAAAGTGTCTCGATAGATTGCTGGCCCAGTAAAGTCATGTTCCAGGTTGAAGCACATTCGGCATCCTAGGCAGCGAGAATACTGAGAGCAGATTTTAACTAGCTACCCTGTATGAGTTGAGATGCAAGATCTTGAACATCTTGCTCAGTGTGCTTAAACGTTCGGCTATTGGATGTCACGTCTGTGTATCGGGTTCAGCGGAAAGAAAGAAGCGATTTCATGCCAACCCATAATCTGTTTCTTACCTTTAATCGGATAGAACTACCTCTACAGATTAAGAGAGGGTATGAAGCCATTGAGATTAGGTCATACGTCCCGAACCCATTCAGACGTTAAAAGTGTCCGAGCTTCAGATCCCGAACCCATTCAGACGTTAAAAGTGTCCGAGCTTCAGACACACCAGCAATCTCTATAAGGGTATGCTGGCCGTACATCCCGAACCCACCCAGATGTTATGACTGTCAGCGCGTTGGATACACCAGTGATTTCTATAATGGTGAGTGTACCTTTCTTATCCGTGGAGACTTCTTGCATGGCGGAGCGTGTACGATAGCTCCAATTTGGCGGTAATGGTGGCGGTAGACGTAACAAGGCTTCGCCTTCTCGCATGAGATTTGTGGTGGACAAAGCGGCGCAGGGGCGGGTTTTCTCCGGTATCCCCTACCGTCGCATTGCACCGGTGCTCCATCTTCATTCCATGTATCACCAGTGTCATCACCTGTGGTGCCATGGTAGTAAAAGCGGGCGCTAAACACTAAAAAAAATCAAGGTTCCGAGAGTGGCATGGTGAACATATCAAGGTTTACAGAGATCGGGTTAGAGAGAGGAAACTCCTTATGTTCTAAAATCTGGTACCTATAGCTCAGTTGCAGCTAAACTGGTAAAGGAAATCTCAACTCAGGCCAGTGATTTTAAGGGACCACTATTATAGAAAACATTATCGTAGCTAGATGACTTCCAAAGTCTTTAATATCAACACTTACATCGGCATCAACATCCATTAAACCCATCATTGAAAATAACACTCAAGTAAACTCATCACCAAGTGTTGAATCCAATAAGACAGGCAAATCCATAATGTATAATGCAGCACTGATAAAGTTCAAGACCTGCTTTGATAAGCTCTACCTCTACAAAGTAAGTGAAAAGTCTGTTCCCACAACATCAAAGGGGAAATCAAGTCCATGAAAATCTCCCCCTGAGGGAACTTTGGGAAGGACTCAGTTTGGTAATTTCTATCTTCAGTGATCTCTACTTCCAATCCATTTGAGGTTCTCAATGAAGTGAATGGATGGAGC
Organism: Hymenopus coronatus; assembly: GCA_030762935.1. Lineage (NCBI taxonomy): Eukaryota > Metazoa > Arthropoda > Insecta > Mantodea > Hymenopodidae > Hymenopus > Hymenopus coronatus. The sequence goes on from CM060895.1 coordinate 17,946,645, forward strand.
AAGAGGGTTCTGTCCAAACTGCTAGAACAGGAGTGAAATGAGGTTGGATAAACCTGCACAAAGTATTAGCTTAAGACTAAGGAAAAAGAGTAAATTGTTCAGTACCTTGCTGTCCTCAACATAGTGGAGCCTTACGACTGACAACTTATCGCGTTATAATTATTAATTATCGTGGTTATCCTACAGTGAAACATATGTGGAATTAAAAGGCATCTACCAGAGCTTGAACTTTTGTGCAACAAGAATGAGCCTTTAGTCGTTTGTTTGCTTTGTCAGCAAGATAGCTGAGAAATCAGGTGATGCAGTTCCATAGGTATGGTTTTTACACCGAAAAAGAGTGTTCCTGCCAATGGGGGCATCAAGACGCTCATAGAGATTATACATTCATGAAATCTGTATCGTTACAGTCTGCCATCCAGTCAGTTGCTGTAGGAATTAAACTGCCATCTGTCCAATTCACTATTTGTAGTATTTATCTGTTACTCAGCAGTTTTTCTCTTGGTGGGAGATGTCATTATCCACCATCCACTTTGAGGCTCATCCAGACATTAAATTATTTGTTTGTTAACAACACTGTCATTGCTCAGGATCATATCAGGACTACTGGTGTGCTAGAATTTTGTGCCACAGTTCTTTTACGAGGGCAGATCAAAAAGTAACAGAATCATTTTTTATGCCTTGGTATTGCAGCTGGAATGTTACAATTTCACACAGATAAAGCTTTAAGTTTTCACTGCAGAGGATATTTTTTGTTTCATGTGCAGCTCTAGTGAGAGAAACGTGAACTATGCAACAAACATGGCATGGCTGTCCACATGTGAAGAGCAGAGAGGTGTGGTTGGATATTTGTGGGCCAAAGGGCATAAACCAAGTGAAATTCACAGGGACATGTGTGGCATGTATGGGGATGATTGTATGGACTGTATCAGTGACTCCAGGTGATGTGCATTCTTCCAAGAGGGCTGTGTGAACCTTACTGATTCGCCATACTCTGGGAGGCTGGTAAGCTGCAACCCCTCAGAATGTCAGAGACATTGAGGTGGCAATTTTGAAATAATGGCATGAATAACTGCGAACCTTATCACAACAGTTCAATATTTCCTATGGTGCAGTGCACGATATCGTTCATGACACCTTAAAATTTCATAAGTTAGTGCTCGCTGGGTGCCTAACAACCTGACAGACAACCACAAGGGCCAGCGATGATAACAAGCTTGGATCTCTTAATGCAGTACACCGCAGAAGGACATGACTTTCTGAAAGAAGTTGTCGCTGGTGATGAGTCGTGGGCATACCACTACGGACCAAAAATAAAGTTGGCAAGTATGGAGTGGTAACTTGCTGGTTCCTCAGTAAAGACAAATTTAAAGTGACTCAATCTGCTAGGAAAGTGCTTGTGACAGTGTTCAAGGATATGCATGGTGTTTTATTGGTGGACTTTGCTGAACATGGGATCACTGTGAATGCTGCAGTCTACATTAAAACTGTGGTGAAGTTGAATCGTGCCCTTCGTGACACACGCTACAACATTAATGCTGATGATGTCAAACTTCTCATGACAATGCTCGCCTCCATGTTGCTGCTGCTGTTTGTCAGAAAATCACCAAATTTGGTTGGGAGGTGCTCCAGCATCCACCATACAGTCCAGACCTTGCACCATCAGACTTTCATCTGTTTGGTCCCATGAAGAAATCCCTGGCTAGTCAATGCTTTACAACAGATGCGGAAGTGAAATCAACAGTGCACAGATGGCTAAACTCCAGAGAAACAGATTTCTACAAACCATGCTATTGAAACTGGTATAATGATGAGACAAATGTGTTGAGAAAGTTGGTGACTATGTCAAAAAGTAGGTAAAAGGGCTAAGTTCATTAGTGATTTTTTTTTTTTTTTTTTTTTTTTTTTTCAGTTTTCAGAGCTTGGCCAATTAACACCAATCAGCAATAAGCAAGTGCAAAAAGCTCTTTGCGATATGGATGTGATGCAACATCTTGTGCATGACTGTTAAATATCCCATTTTACCGATGGATACCATCAGACAACTCCATTAAATAATCCAAGCAACGACAATCTGGATTTATGGCCATGCAGCCAATGTCACAATAGGAGTAACTAACCTATCAAATCAAGGATCAGGGGTTTGAATTCGCTCAAAATGTATGTTCTGCATTCAAGAGAAACTGTGGTAAAGGACAGGAGGGCCCAACTAAAGCAATCAGTGTGATAGCGTGGTTGGTGCTGACAAGTTTTGAATGACTGCAGATACATACATTTTATTTTATTTATTTATTTTTTTTTTTTGCAAAACAAAATCACTCACACAATTTTTCAGTATTATAAGATGAATAATACTGCAGTTATCATTTGTCCAACTGGCCCTGCAGTCTAGGACAGGGTATGTGAGAGTTGACCATTTGGTATGATTGGAGGTTCACACCCCAAAATATTTTTTAAATTTATTTATTTATTTGAGCTCCTCCCCTCCTTTATTGAGTATCCTTGAAGGAGTTAATAACTTGCTAATACTACAATTAATAAATTTAACCCAAAGGAATTGTAAAATTTCCAAATAAATACTAACAATCACATTTTAACATAGCGACTGAGGTGGACATTTCAAATGTATTTCAAACCAAAAATCTTGAAAATAACAGTGTAAAATGTATATATCATGTAAATCTGGGATTTTTACCAATGCAGCTGGGACACTTTTTCCAAGCTGGAAACCGGGACAATCCCAGTTTTCAGGGACTTCTACCATTAAAGGATATATAAATAAGTTGAAGAGAAAGGAAACTGGGTGGTTCTGTTAGCTAAAGATCAAAACAGAGACTTTCCAGAACCTTTTAATTGGAATGTGATTATCTATATCATAGTTGTTTACTTTCTATACTTTGTGAATAAATAAACAGCTTAACTTATCGGTAAATAAAACAAAAACTATAAAGAAGGTCCTTGCAATGGGGATGGGGACAAGTATGCGTTATTTTATACCACTGGAAATAACAAAATGAAATAGGGTTTTATTTATGGATGTCTTTTAACTATTATAGCTTTTAGTGTCCATTCTATGTTGGGCAACAAAGACCACTTAAGTTTGCTCAGAGTCCTCTTTTTCAGGCTTGAGGCTCTTTTTGTTTTTATTTTCGTACTTGGCTTACCCTCCCCATATGTAGGACTGACACACCCCTAGGACTTACAAACAGATACCTCAGAAACCTGTCGAGGAGCCAACAACATGAAACCACAGAATGGAGAACCTGGAATGAATGGTCCGTCCATAGCTAGGCATGAGCATGAGGAAGTGAATGAATGATATGAAATGATGAACAATTGGGGAATAAGTGGCAGGGGAAACCGGAGAACCCAGAGAAAACATGCCCAGATGCCACTTTGACCACCTCAAATCCTACATGCAGGCGCTTGGGATAAAACCCAGGCTGCCAAGGTGGAAGGTAAGTGGTCTAACCATGGGGCCACCGATGTTTTTTTAGTGCCATAAATCTACTACATGAGACCAATAGCTTTACTTTGCTTCTGAAGGAAGCTATGCTAAGAATTTTTACTTTGGAAAAAAATCCTTTGCCCTCCACTGGGTTTGAACCTGTGACCTTTCAATGTTTGCCTTGTATTCAAATGGTCAAAGTTTGAATTTTGTTTGGGTAGAGTTCCAAAATGAGTTTTTTTTTTTTCTCACCTTTTCATTAAAATTATTGGATTCGAAACTGTGATAGGTATTAAGAAGAAATGTTGAATAAGACAAAACTCTTATGTTGCAGATTTTGTGCGAACAAGTTCTAGAGTGCTTTCAATGTCTGCTGAGAAGCTAGCGAGTGTTCCTGAAGTGGAAATTGATCCTGATGGAACCTTCAAGTATGTGCTCATCAAGGTTTATGGATCAACAAAGAGCAGTGATGCACAGGATGTGAAGACCATTGTAAGGGGCTTCAAATCGGGCAAATATCACGGTAAGGAAGTTAAAATCTGCAATTTCTAAATCAGGACTTTTAATATTGTTTCTTAACCTACCTCTGTATTAATATTATAAATAAAAATCTGATGTGTTCCATTCACATGACTTTCTCTATATCTCTACAACAAATTTTTGTTATACTTCTATTTACTGCATGCTAATCGATAAAAAATTAGCAGAAATAGTCTTATTACTTGCTTCCTTGTAAATAGAAGGGAAATAAGGGAGTAGCATAGGTTAAAGCAATAGTCAAAAGCTGGTTGCTATGTGACTGAAGTTCTTTGTTTCTATGGACAGGGGTTGACAAATTCCTGTATTAGAAAAGTTAAGTTTTTCGAACCTGAAAACAAAAACAAGGAATATCTCTAAAACGATGAACTCCACGAGAAAAATGTATACAACATAAATTGTGTGTTTCAGTGTGCTCTACATTTTTGTGTGTTAAGTTTTTCTTTCCCTTACGGTTTAGCAGTTATGCAAAATTCCATAAAATTCACTCAGAATAAAGTAGTCTTCAGAGGCTATTCCCAGAAAATTCAAAATATACATTTTATTTGTCAGGTAAATATCTTTAATATACAATATTTTAATCAAAATCGTTAGAGCCATTTTTTAAAAAATCAAAATTTTCGAAAAAAGTTCCATGTAAAGGGTAGTTTAGGATCAGGGGATTTTTCTGAAAATCTTCACGTCGTGTCCCTGGAAGATATTAAACGTAAATACCAAGTTTGGTATTTTACCAACTTTTCATTTTTAAGTTATCGTGTTCACAGACACGCGGACACACGGACACACACACACACACACACACACACACACACACATGGACCTTTTTCTGAAAATACTTTTTTCGGATACAGGGGACCCTAAAACATATATTTCCGGTGAAATCTTCGTATAAAATTTTTGGGTGGAGTGCAATACCTTCTCTATGCGTTATGCACATAGTGCGTGTAGAGAAAGTAAAAATAACTCCTATGGGGCTTCAGTTAGCAAAGGGCCTGGGCCTGCCATCCCAACTCCTGGCCTCACACTCACTTATGCATGTCAGAGATGAGTGATCCTTCAGCCAATGAGATAATGTGGTCAGCATCACACATCACCCATCTGGAAAGTTGGCTCACAAAACAAATTCACCATAGCTGATCATTTTCCTTGTTGTAAGTGGACAGTGGTCCTATATTTAGGACTTAAAATCCTCAGCGCCATGGGTGTGATTGAACACTGGTGATTCTGTAGCCAGGAACCACAGCTCCAAACTTTAGCCCATAGAGGCATAGCACAGGGTTACTACAAATGCTTTTTTTTTTTTTTTTTTGGTGTTACGACATGCTCCATTACATAGTAATATTACATGTTTTAGTTTTCTTTTAGTGTTCATGTTTTCACTCAGATGAGTTTTTAGAATACTTAATGCTCTTAGTATGATGGTGGGGACTAGAATCTTGGTGAAGTTAAACATATTTTCTAAAAGATAACTATTACATGTTTACAAGCATTCTTTGAGTTTAAGTTTACATTTTATATTCTATATTTTCCAAAGTATTACACATAAAATTATGAATGATACATAAAAGATCTAATGCGTTCAGTTAACATGACTTATCCTACATTGCTGTAACAAATTATTGTTAAAAAGCATTTACTTTCCAACATAATCATCCTGTATATAGAGATGCTTATTCCATCTCTATACAAGTCCTTGAACACTGGCGGCAAAGAACTCTTTTGGTTGCTGCTGTAGCCAGCGTGTAACCTCTCAGATTAGTGTCATCAGTTTTGAAGTGATGGTCACTCAAATGACTTTTTAGGTGTCTGAACAGGTGGAAACCACAGGAGGCTAAGTCAGGACTGTACGGTGGATGTTCCAGCTGTTCCTAACGAAATGTTTGTAACAGCTCCTGTGTTAATCTTGCTGAGTGAGGACGGGCATTGGCATCCAGAAGAATCGCTCCCTTTGTCAGGAGTCCAGGTCGCTTGCGGCAAATGGCCTGACTACAGAATGTCATGGTACTCAGAGTCTCACACTGAGGCTGAAATGTCTGCAGTATGATGCCTTGCATGTCCCAAAACATGGTGAACATAACCTTGTGGGCTGATGGAACTGCCTTGAACATTTTTGGTGTTGGTGAGGTGGGATGCTTTCATTCCATGGAAGAGTTTTTTGATTCTGGTTGAAGGTGGTGAACCCAAGACTCGTCCCTTGTAACAATTTATGCCAGGAAGTCATCTCTTCCTCATTGTACCGAGTGAGGTGCTGCAAAGACATATCCATTCTTTTCATTTTGTGCTCCTCAGTCCACTGGCGGGGACCCACTGTGCACAAACTTAACAAAACTTCAACTGCTCATGTATGATGTAAGCGGTTCCACGAGAACAGCCTATAACACCTGCTATGTCACTAATCGTCACATGCCAGTCATTACAAACAATTTGTTCTACATGCTGCACTATGGCTGCAGTTGACACCTCTGCAGGATGACCAGGACGCTCCCAATCTCGGTTGCTTTGCCTGGTTAAATTGCTGGTTCCAATTGAACACAGCTTTCTCTGAGAAACATTTGTCACCATACACGGGCGCATTTCGCGATGCACTTCTGTGGACAGTCCTTTGGCCCACAAAAAATGCACAACTGTACTGTTCTGCTCGGGTACAATTATGTAACACACCTGCCATCTTAAACTGGCAACTGACCGCATGCTGGAGAGATATGACCCAACCTCTACAACAAGCATACATATGCTGCTATCTGCTAGCAAAAATGTGCGCATAACTTACAAATGGAATAAGGGAAACAGACTTTTGCAACTTATTTATTGACTTATCCTCATTAATTGAGTTTTATTTATGGACTCTCTTTAATTGCTGCTGTTCTTAGCACCCCATTTTATATTGAGCGTAAAATACTGTTTAAGTTTGTTCAGAAGTCTCTTTATTTTTGCTTGAGGTTCTTTTATGTGGTGTAAATCAATGACATAGGACCAATGCTTTACTTCCCTTTTAAAGGAGCTAAAAATTTTTATTCCCAGAAAAATTCCATCTCCTCTGCCGGGTTTGAATCTGTAACTGTGAGAATCAGAGGCTAACATGTTGCCCCTAGACCATGGAGTACAACACAAACAACAAAGAGTAAAACCTTTGCTTCTGACACTATCAACTTTACTTTCTGTTGTGCTTTTTCGTAGTTCCATGAAAGATATTTCTGCTGAAAAGTGAAAAGGGAGTTGGAAGAATATGGAGAAAACTTTATTTTAAGAAAATGATAAAACTATTTTAAACAATGTTAATATTTATTTATATAATGGATACATAGTCATTTAATTTCTAAATAATTTACACATAGAATTATTCTCTGGTTGTTTGAATTTGGAACTCAGAATTTTGTTCTATGTATCTACCATTTCATTAACTAATTGCCTACTACATCCATTGTAATTCAAAGATAAGGTCAGAGGACACCAGTTTTCAAAAATGCATTATTTTTTAGTTAGTCTTTCATCTTTTTGCTAGTTTTTGCAAACAGAAAGTGGCTAATTACTGGCTTAAGTAGATATTTACATTAAAAGACATTTTTAATTCTGATTCTCTGTTGTTATCATTTGTTTCTTTTGCCATTGCTGTGTGAGAGGAAACGCAGTCTACATATGGTTCATTAACTTTATAAGCATCAAATGAAATGCTTAAAATTTGAAAATAAAGCTTTATCAGCTGTTATTGCAATAATTTCTGAAATTTATACCCAGTGCTGCTTAAATTTACTGTTGTCTTTTTTAAACAAGCAAAAAATAAATGCATTAGAGTTAGCAAAGTACAGAATTCACAGAGTTCAACCTGCTTAGTTAGGATATACATGTAATATTATTGGTATGCAACATTAATGATGATTAGTTATATTTCTAGCAAGATGGGGCTCCTACTCTCACTAACCATCAGTTGTGTGAAACTTTTTAACTGAAGAATTTCCAAATAAGTGAATGGGATGAAGGGAATAAATTTAACAGCCTGAATCATGGTAGGAACAAGTCCAAGATTATAAAGTGAACTTGTTTTCAAAACCTAGATATCCTTTTCTTCCCTTCCATATGTATATTGACATAATAATGGTTGTCCATAAAACCCTCTATAAAGAATAAAGCAGTGTAACAACACTGTTTAAATTATATATAATGCATAGGGATTATTTTGGCTTCCGAAGTAGTTCACGTCATTTCTTAGACTGCTCTCTTATCGATGTTTCGTTGCAACCTGTACTGAGCTTCATCCTGGTACTGCAGTTTCAGTTTATTTTATTAAACAATTTGGTCTGGTGCCGGTACATTGGAACCAAGCTTGCAGCCTTAATTTTACATATATTTTATAATTAATAAATATATACAAATGACCATTTTGGCTTAAGAGCATGCCATACGGTGACCAGCCTTAGGTCACCGAGAACAGTTTCATTGGGTCAGTTGAATAAAAGTCAGTAAACTCTTTTACTTATATTATTTTAAGTCAATACTGATAACAAATTGAATAAACCAATTACTTGCAGTTCAGGCATTACTGATTACCGATAAGTTATTACTTTTACTCGCTCAGTAATTACTAGTTTTTCCAGCAAATACTTAAAACATTTTTTGAATAACATTCAGTTGAGTTAAGTATTTACTGAAATATTTTTAAGTTTGTTGTAGAGTTGTCTTGGAAAAGTAGCTGCAAATAACTATGGCAGCATTTTTACCCATACACCAGGAAGGAGATACAATAAGAGAGAGGATATTAGTCCCAGCTTTCTGAGGTTTGAAAGTGAAAGTGTAAACTTTTTAACAAACTGTTTTCTAGATGGTATGGATCAAACAAGGGGTGGAGCATTAAGTGCACATCAGAAAATTAGCCATTTTTTTATGCTATTTAGTTCACCCAGTTGCAGGAGATTTTGGCATTCACCATTCCACTGTGTGCTTCGTGGCAAACAGAATTGAAGCAAAGGCAGGTGACTGGATAAAATTTCCAACCTCAGATTTGAATTCATGAAGCGAAAGAAATATGGTCTTCTCGCTTTAGATTTGCTTCAGTTATTGGTGCACTTGACTGTACACACGTACAGATTGTTACATATGCTCCTCCATGGCAAGCCCTTCTATTCAGCTATTCATTTGTTTATTCAGTTTATACTGAAAGTTATCAAGGTATTACTTATGAGTAAAAGTAAACTATTATTCAATTAAAAATCAGTAATTACTTTTACTGATCGGTGTTAACTTTCCTTGGCAAGTAATTACTTATAAGAGTTTATTGATTTTTATTCAACTGACCCATTTTGTCTTGTTTCATGGTTTACTGCAGGCAAAGAGATTTTTTTTCTTTCTTTCTTCCATTCATTCACATTTGCGTGCACATTATAGCCATGCCAAGCACATTCCACTAGACACTCACACAGACTCATTTCACTTACACATGACAAGTCCTACCGAGCTGATGTTTATGCTTGTGTGCTCTCTTCTCCTATTGGTTGTTGGCTGATCAATCCCCTCTCGTCTAAGAAATGATGTAGCCTACACCGGAAGCCAAAGTAACCTCAATGGGCTATGGCCATAGAAACCTACAGATATATCTACATATAATGCACTAAAAGGTTGCTGGTCCGATGATTGCTGCAGTTGCTCAAAGTGAACAACAAGTGAGTGCAGCTTTCTATTTAAAAGCAAAATCCAAAGGTATTTTCTACCGAGTTGTCACTATCGAGACTTGGGTTCATCATTATATTCCAGAAACCAAGTAGCAATCAACACAATGGGTTTCTTCCATTGAATCTGCTCCAAAGAAGTCAAACATTATCCCATTAGCTGGAATGTGAAGCGTGTCACACTCACTGACTTCTTACAAAAATTAAAAACTTACAATTCTACAATGAGTTATTGGCACATTGTGACAATAAGTTAGCAGACACTGCCTGATTTGGTAAAGAAGAAAGTGGTGTTTCACCACAACAGCTGGTGTTGTTGCTGCACCCCATATTTGAGTGATCTGGCTCCCTGCAATTATTTCTTGTTGTTCCCAAACATGAAGATAAGGCTCGAGGGAACAAAATTTAGATAAAATGAGGAGGCCATCATTCAGACAGAAGGCTGTTCTGGGTAGCTCAGGTGGTCAGATGCTGTCCTTCTGATCTCAAGGTCATGGGTTCAACCTGGCCCAGACTGATGATTTTTAACCCTCTAGTGTATGAATTATTTTGCTACACATGTCGTTCTTCCTCTAATTTGCAAACCTGTTTTTATATCCCTTTCACCGACACCTAAAGTGACCTGATTAGCTGCCATTGTTAAAGCGACACGAAGTGGACTGACCATCCATTCAAAGCTGTACGTTGCAAGTTTGAGTCTCTGCATCTGCAGTCAAATGTACTGTGGTAAAGGATGGGGTGGGCCCAAGTAAAATAACCAGTGTGATGACACACTTGGATGCTAACAGAATTACATTTGACTGCAGTTGTATAGATTTTGATCTTTATTATTAAAAAAAATGGTAGTTTTATTGCAAAAATATTAACATTTTTACAATATATAACAGCTATAAATAGCCTGATTTCACTGTTGAAGGTTAGCATAGTTTCAACATTGGAATTATTAACATTTAATTACATCAGTTCTCGTGCAGTAGAAGGTTGTATATTCATATATACAAGGTACAATAGAAGCTTAAGCGTGCTTAAAAGTGACAGCCCCATGACAGTAGATTTACTGGCATGTACAAGAACTGCAGGACAAAATTTTGGTAACCAGTGGCAATGATTTGATCCTAACAATTGACACCATCATTAACAAATATAATTTTAGACAGAGGCGTAGTTTGCAGAGCTTGAAAATTTCTATTTTTTTAGAGCAATCAGAAAAATGACAGGGATGTTGGGAGAAGTGTGCATTTCTAAAAGGGAAATACTTAAATAATTTGTGTTTAAAAGACATGGCATCTTCATTCTTAATGCAGGTACCTAATGAATCACCCTTATACATCAAAATTAATGAAACTGAACCCAGACATTTATTTTACTGATATAAGGCTGGCATGCTTTTGGAATGCTATAAAACATAATTCTAAGTAGAATATTGACATTTAGGAACCAGAGTTACAAACAGCTGTTAAAGCTTACACAATGATAAAGTTTGATTCTTCTGATTTCATACTTTTAACACCAATAAGATGTTTTACTGAGCAGAGAATTAGAGGAAATTTGAAATGTACAGCAACAGTCTTATATGTATACTACCTAGTTTTAATCTCATGGTGTCCTCCTATAAATATTCTTTAAAATTACTTGTGAACATTTTGGATGCCCCTCTTCAATCCCTTAGCATTGCAATATGACAGATTTAATCTTGTGCAATTAAAAAATAAATATTAACAGTGCAAAAATATGCTGTCCGATCATTATTCCACAGATTTACAACTGGATATGCATATATTGTTTTGCCATTTTATAACAATAACATCACACAAAATATACTGAAGTTCACATTTACTTACATTGACATTATTCATTTGCAAGCAAAGCCACGGTCATGTTTTATCAGTACTGCCAACAGGACCACCATAATATTGATATGAAGTAGTTTTGAGCAGCACAAAGTACTTGTGTTGTTTTCCAAGGTTATAAAATATTTGCATTCTCTTCTTTTTTCTCAAACACGCAGACCAAATTATGTACATGTGGTATTAACAACCCATAAACTTTTATTTTAGACATAAGAAGGCTTTAGAACATTCTTATCAAAACCCAGTATCGCTGAAGTATGCACACATATTTTCTATAATACTAGTACAAAAGATGGCCTTTATTTGCTTACACCAAACATGAAGGTTTTGCATATCTGAAGTCTACTTATGAATAATCATAACCTTAATAAATGTTTGGAAATAATTTACTTAAAGTGTTGATTTATTTCCATACAAGAATATCAAAGGACATCTCTTTGGCAGGGGTCACTGATTAGTTCCATCAAGGCCCATTTACACTAAGAAGTACACAAGAATCTCATTTATTTGGCCCTCATAAAACTGGATTACTGGTTTGTCCAGATTGATTTTTGCGTATTTTTTTCCTTTGATAAATATAAGAGGCATTCGGAAATGATTCACAATTGCATTGTTTATGGGCACATCTTGTCATAGGATGATGAACTGATATTAGTACATCATGTAGATGCTAGATGGCAGTTGTGGACACAGTGTAGAAAGCCATGGATAAGTTGGAAGGCAACCATCAAGGACTACATGGTTTTTGTGGAAGGAAGGAGTCAAAACAGCAGATATTTATAAACATTTAATTGTGGCATATGGTCAAGAAGCTGCTGCACAAAAGACATTTATAACTGGATCATCTGCAGATATTTTGGAACTCTTGTGGTATACTTATAATGGACAAGCTTCCACAAGGAACAACTGCGAATGGCAGGGTATATTTTGACATCCTTCCACGACTTGGATGCAGGGTTCACAATAATAGCACAAGAAACAGTGAAGACTGTCACAGATATGATATTAGCAAATGTATCAGTGAAAAAGATATCTCAAATCTCTGACAGATATCTCAAAACTAAATTTTAAGCATAAACTAAAAGACTATTTATTGAGCAAATGTATATACAACCAAGTTATAAAATGTATTACAATTGTATAATATGTATATACCATACATATTTATTTTAAGTTTAAGATTTGATATCCAAAATCAAATGTATTATTATTATTATTATTATTATTATTATTATTATTATTATTATTAAACAATGATGACAGGGAAAGTGGCCAAAAGGAGTTCTCCTACACGACAATGCTTGGCTGCACACCAGCAATGTGACAACTGCAAAGTTGACGTCACTGTGGCTCATTGTTGTGCTGCATCCACCATATTCACTAGATCTCGTTCCATTTTATAATGCTCTATTTGAAAACTTAAAGGGCGCTGTGAGGTAAAAGGCTTGGCAACAATGAGGAATTATAGGCAGCTGTCCACAAGTGGGTGTTATTAGCCCTAACAATGATTCCATGATACGATAATGAAGTTAATTTAATTGTTTTTTTTCACACAAGCTGTGAGTAGGACAGGAGTTGCACAGGTAGAGTCAGATTGAAAAATTCAATGCCTTAGCAGAGATTTGAGCCTTGGATCTCCCAGTTTATAGCCAGTAGCTCTAACACTGAGATACCATGGCAACATGGCATTAATTGTGGCTATACAAGGTTGAAATGTTGGCACCAGAGATTACCATCAGTCAACAGTAAGTACACCATTACCTTGGTTAGTGTTACACAACAATAAAATGAAAGTGTGCAAGATTATGTTTAATTATTTTTCATAATAGTTATGATGCTTCTTCTGGTTTTGTAGTAAAACAAATTTCATATTGTGAATCAGGTTTATATTCACATAAAAGTCCAGATAAACAAGGTTTTTATGTGAATATTTTTGAGTTGGTTTTGTAACACTTAAGTATTCATCATGTATAATTTTTCCAGACCAGTTTCGAAGCCATGTGGGCATCATCAGGTTCTTATGTACTACCTTAACAGACAAAGTAATTAGGGACCCTGGGTTTGAATTTACTATTTGCTCATTTTGATATTATTTGGTTTATACAGAAAGATTGGTGACAAATTATTAAAATTATTATACAAGTACTTATTACATGAATCATACACCATACATGCATATTTCAGGTATTCAAATTAAAAGTGAAGAAAAAAAGAAAGAAAAAATAGACATAAGTTCTTTTCATGTAAGTGAATGAATTTAGTTCTACTTCCTTCGGTATATTATTACAGTTTTATAAATTCCACTAATTTCATATTGTCTTAAGCATATTTTCTTCCTAGGGCCCCATGCAACTCAACACCCTGGTTATATTATGTGGCCCTTCCCCCTTTTATTTGTGGATGATTCCTGCTATTTGCTCTACTTGTCTATCTTATCTTGCTTTTCTTCTTTACTGTTTATTTCTTCTTAGCACTTTTTTTTTTCTTTTCCATTTTGTTGCTTTCTATTGTCTCCATCTTCCTCCCATCTTTTTAATCTCCCTTAACCTCACATGCAGGGGCATATTCTGTGTACTAGCTAGGCTAGCTTTAAAGTCCAGTAAATTTGTGAAGAAAGAATTTATATTAGTTTTATAAATAATAAGTAATTTATTTGTAATCTGTAGGCCAGTTGCATTATATCCTATTGTTATGCATAAAATGAGGTCTTTGTGATAAAGCTTGATTCTGTTTGCAATATTTTGTAGCCTTCTTCTCAGGAAGGAGTAATATGACTGATGGACATTTTAGCAGGATAGACAAGAAGGGGGAAGTCACTACAACAAACCTCTCTGGTCTTCATGCGAAGTCTAGCCAATGGGTCTTGAGGGCAGCCAAAGCAAACCAATTCTGTATAACTAACCTGGTGATTTTTATTGCTGAAGATATGGATTGCATTCGTAATTAGCCTAAAAATGTAACTCAATGGCACGAGTCCACAAGGGGCCATGGTCAACCACCTGGCTGCTGCATTTCCCATCTCAGCCCAAAGGCATCATGAGTGGGGTGCAGTGCTGGAGGGTGAGATGTGATTAGCGCCTCGAGGCCCTCCCGGCCAGTTGCGGTCTTCTTGACCTGGAGCAGCTACTTCTCAATCAAGTACCTCCTCAATTGGTCCCCCAGGGACCTCATGAGGCTGAGTGCACCCCGGATCAGGTCATCCAGCAGGAGAAAATTCCCCATGCCAGTACTGGGAATCGAACCCAGGTGTTCTGCTTGGCATGCAGCGACACTACCTCCGTGCTAAGGAGACGACCTCATAATTAGCATAATGGACATAAAATTAGAAGTTATCCATTTCAAAAATAGATGAAGGTGGTTATTTTTAATTTTTTTAGAATTAAAGGTTTAGTTAAGAGTAATTACAATTCTTTGTCCTATTATTATTATTATTATTATTATTATTATTATTATTATTATTATTATTATTATTATGATTATTATTATTGTTATGATTATTATTATTATTGTGATTATTATTATGGTTATTATTATTATCATGATTATTATTATTATTATTATTATTATTATTATCATTATTATTATGGTTATTATTATTGTGATTATTATTATGGTTATTATTATTATTATTATTATTATTATTATTATTGTGATTATTATTATTATTATTATTATTATTATTATTATTATTGCTCAATTTCATTGAAAATGTTTACATTGTTAAGGATAACTTTCATTAAATCCAGAACATAAATGCATATGTAATTTGTCAAGTGAAAATAAAAGGGGTGGAAAAAAATGAGCTAGCCCAGAACTTTGTTACAGTGTACACTTCTGCTCCCATCTTCCCCTTTTTCCTCTGGGATCTCCTTCCTTACTTCCTTTTACCCAATCATGACCTCAGTGTGGTCAACCTTGGTAATATTCCCTTTGATCTTATTCTCCCCCCCCACCCATGCTCTATCCCTTACCTCAGCTGTCACCTTCTCTATTGCTATTATCCTATGCCCTCTTTGTCTTATAATTTCTTCTGCTTCTCTCTTACTGTTCAGATGTTTCATCTCACACTTGCCTGCCTTCTTCTTTTTCTTATTAATCTGCTGACTTGTAATTCGAGCTCATTCTTTGTTGAGCTGTCTCCCCCCTCCCCACCCTTCCAAAATGCTTAACTCTGCTTCAATTGGCCCTTTTCTTTTTTCTGTGAATTACCTTTCCTCCTCCTTGTTTTCTTCTCCTCCATGGTTTCTCCTTCCCCTGACTCTGTGTGCTGTTTTTATAAAGCTCTTTCTAATTAGCTGGATAAATTTGGTCTTGCTTTGCACACTTTATCCAGGATAATTTTAATGTTTTTCTAGTCCCAGCCATTCCAAAATTGCCAATCTCCTTCTAACAGGAATTTTTGTGAAAATTTAATTTTTTCTGTTCTTCCACTCACATTCCATAATATTGTGCATCCAGTTTCCATCCCCACCACAGAATGACAGATTCTTTTTCCAATCATCAGTAATTTTCTGTGCCCTCCAGTCTCCAAGTCTAAACCTGATTTTTCCTTTCTTCTTAAAGCAAGTATAAACGTCTCCTTAATCCGATTCAATTTCATTTCATTGGTTAGGGCTAGGCTTAAAGAAGCCTAATTTTATAATTCAATTCAGTTTCTTATATGCTCCTTTCCAATTGTCTGCAACATTGTTACTTATTATTAGATAAGCTATTTATAAAATTTGAATTTGATGTAATATTGATATTACAATATATTAAATATTTTTTTACAAAATTGAAAATATTGATGTGGCTTTGAAGACTCCTTAGAGCATCACATTTGAACCAAAGGAATGAATCAACCTTTTTTAAGCTTAAAAGAATAGAATATTTTTTCATTTTTAAATCCTGTATCTATGAATTGCTCTTTTACTTTGATTTCAGATTTTTTGAATTCAAATTCTCACATTATTCATACATAAAAATTGTTTTTGTAGAAATCAATAACATAAATAAAAATAATATCTAAAATTGTGATTATGCAATGAAGATGAAGCATAAACTTTTGAATAAATTTGACCAAAACTAATGCATAAGGAACCATTTATATCTTGAAAAATGCATGTTGGAGAAGTCAAAGAAATAAAATATGATATAAGCTTTTAAATGCTACTCATTGGCCATTTAAATATTCTTTATAGAACTTTAAAAATGACAGAATCATAAAAACTATAATCATATTATCTATACTGGTCTTAAGTGTGTTTAAATGAAAAATCTAGAATTTGGTAATTTTGGGCACTTTTGGGCAAAATCCAAGTCCCTGATTTATGCACTATAATATAGAATATTCTTAAAAATTAATAATCTGATGTGTTCCATTCATGTAACTTTCTATACATGCCTATAATTATTGTTTAAAAGCTTGTTCTTCTATATATGTGCTTCATGCTAATTGAGATAAACATTAACAGAAATTGTCTTATTACTTGCTTCCTTGTAAGTAGGAGGGAAATAAGGGAATACACTAGGCTAAAGCAATAGTAAAATCTTTTAAAAGCTGATTGCTATGTGAGTGAGGTCATTGACAAGTTCTTATATGAGAAAAGTTTAAATATTTTAAAACTGAAACCACTAACAAGTGATATCTCAGAAATGGTCAACTTCACGTAAAAAATACCTAACATATTTTGTGTGTTTTAACAAGATCAATATTAACTCTAAATTTTTTTGGGCTTCTACTCAGTTGGATTGACTCCATTTCAAAAATATTCATCATCTTCGAAATCTTAGAGTCAATCTATATAGTAACCTGAGAAGAAGCCCGAGAAAATTTAGAATTAATTCTAACATAATTGGTGATATGTAGTCTATACTCAGGGCCAGTTTTTTGTGTGCCATCTTGTGGTATGTATTACACTCTTTCAAATTTAGAAACAAACTGGATAAAATAATACAAGGTGCTCAAATTTACTTGGACTCCCTGCAGTTCAAGAGTGATATAGTCACTGTTCTTGAAGAAGTTGTATGAGGGTTGTTCCAAAAGTTTTGAGAAAGGACAATTGAGTTTTGGTAAGCCAAAGCAACTTTTCCCCATTTTTGCCATGAACACTTTTCTGTGAATGAGTGCATGGAAAGACACAAAGATGGATCATTTGTTGGCATAAATAAGCCATTTTCTAAAAAATTGTTGAAGATAGCTAAATTAATTAAACCTCTAAGTGCTAAGCAAAAAGAAAATTGTTATAAATGTATATTATGAAGTGTAAAATATGATCCGGTAATTGTGTGCTTGCTAAAGTGATGTTCTTTGCTTTAACAAATGTGATGGAAGTATAAATTATCACATTGCAACTTTACACTGTCTTGTTTTAAGAGAAAAATCTTCAGTTATGTGCACTTTTTGGTTCAATGTATGTTTGTGAATCTGTGTTTTCAAAAATTACTTTTATATAAAACAAACTTGAATAGAATAAATTGCTCAAATTTAGATTACAGACTTCAGACAAATTGCTATTCTTAGTATATTTTGTTTAATTTTTGTAATTTGTTCGCATAAAGTATTATTCATACCATTTTAGAATATTCTATATTATAAATAAAATGCTCACAATGAACAAGCATATAAAATGAATTACATTAATTGACTTAATTGATCTAATTATTGATTTGTCTTTTTTTTGCAGTTTCCTGCATGATATCTTTCACAATTCTTGTTACATAGTTCACAGATAAGGTCTTCATCTAGTTGGTGAAATCTCTTGTTTTGGCAGAACTTGTGGTGGAAGCTGTGTGTTGCATATTACATTTCTTTATGTCAAAGTTCACAGTTTGTCTGCTTGCATTCTTCCATTGCCTGAATAGAAGTTGCTCCACATAAATTTTGTTTTTTCCATAAGCATTTGGCATGTGCTATCGTAGACTGTGGTATTTGGTAGGAGTATCTGCATTCTGATCTTCTATGAATATTCTGTATTATAAAACATAAACCAAAATCTTTGAGGAACGTAGTAATTGGCTAAAAGTGTCAAATTATCAAATTCTGGATTTTTCATTTCAACACACTTAGACCAATGTAGATCATGTTTATGAGAAAAAGAAACTATCAGAAGCTATTATAATTAAAAGTAGAACCAATTTTAGAATAAAATTTCCCCTCAAAAATGGGATAAAGTTAAATTATTATAGTTTATATAATAAAACATAAGTTTTTATATACTATTCTTCTTTTATATTTCTAATCATTACATTATTTAATCTAAATTAGTACAGTGAATATTGCAGTACCAAGAAGAATTTCAGCATGTGTGACGCAAAGAAGCAATATTACCAGATCTTAAAACATTCTTATGAAGTACAATTTCCTTTATTTTATATGTAATTTTATACTGTATTGCTGTAAACAAATTATGCATTTTAACTTTCATGTCCTCACAAAATTATTATACTTTGCTGGACGAAGGAAAGTTTTATCAATTTCAGTAAGTTGGCAAGTATGCATGTATAACATTTATAAATGAATTATAAGAAATGCAGGTTTAAATTTAAATTTGGCAATGAAAAATACCTTCCTATTTTAGTAGGGAAATATAAATACTCCTCAGACTGTATGTTTATTGTATTATTCCAAAATGTTCAATTTGAACTTGGTATTTAAACTTTAAGCGATTATTGTGCAGATATTTCTTAATTTTAATTGCTTTAAGAGAAAAAATAATGTATATGTTATAGAATTTTTCAACTTTTTCAATGTGAGTTAGCAAAATAATTAATTTCAGCTTAACTATTTAAAATGTTTACTTTCTCTACCACATACAATGTACATAGTAGGTAGATATGGTATTGTAACCCTTCCAAAAATTCAACATTGAGATTTTTCCAGAAATACATGTTTTGAGAGCCCCTGAATAAAAACTTTTAAACATCTGTATTGGTGTGTATGTGTGCGCAAACAGTAAACTCAAAAAGGAAATGTTGGATAAATATGAAACTTGATTATTTAAGATCAGTATCTTCCAAGGATAGGTCACAAATGTTTTCAACAAACTTCCCACCCCAATCTACCTTTTACATCAGGCTGTTCCAGCTATAATGTATACCAAAAGTGCACTGAGTTACTCATTACTCGCAGGGTCTATTTTCAACATGCAATATGGCAAGCATTGAGAGCAAGCTGTTGTCATAGCTGAATTAAGTGTTGGAAATGAAGTGGCAGGACACAAGCATTATGGTGTGACCTTTGCCCAGTGACACATTGGCTACCACATTCTCCCTCCAGCTTTGTGACTGAGTGCACATGTACTCTCACTCAGATGAGTGGAGTTGGAGCATGCTTTACATGGAATATTTTTCGAAGATTTTGATTTTCTCAACAATGGCGCTATCAAATTTTGATTAAAATGTCATATGTTTGAAATATTTTTATGACAATTGAAATGTATATCTTGAATTTCCTGGATATAGCCTCTGAAAGACTCTTCATTCTAGAATAATTTTGTATAACTGGTAAACAGCAAGAGGCAGACAGAATGTATTTATAGACCTCCATAAAGGATATATGTCACGTATATTTCTTGTGGCACTATTTCTGAGATATTCCTTGTTATTGATTTCAATTTTCCAATACTTATGCATTCCTCAAACAAAAAGTGCTTATTCACTTTTTTCATCCTGGTCAAGCAATTCTATTTGCATGAAATTTCAAAGTCATCACATAGGGATCTGCTCTTAAAAGAATTGACTATCCTGTTAAGCCTAGTGTATTCCCCTGTTCCCAGTACTTATACAAAATATGTAATAAAATCATTTCTGCCAATATTTATGAAGTAGATAGAGTAATAAACCTCTGCAAAAACAGTTTGTTGCAGAATATGTGGAGAAAGTTATGGGAATATAACATATCATGTTTTTAAATCCATAATTTCTGAAACTCTCCTGAAAATTTCAAGCTATTAAGCTATAAATTATAGTCCAAGGAGTATTTTGACAGTTAAAAAATGCTGAAAAGAAGGAACTGAGAAAAATGGTTTAGTGATGGGTGCTTTACCTAAATAGAAAAGAACAAATTAAATTATCATTTATGGCTTTAACAACGGTTGATATTAAGAAGCCAATTATATAACATAATTTATTTGACAAAACTTCATTGATGCATTTTCTTAGTATATTATAAGTCCTATCTGCCAATGTTATATTTAGTACCAAATTCATAATCAAATTTAGACCTTTTAACATATCAGATTGATAACTGTGTTCATCAAGCTTCAGTAAGCTTTTAATGATTCATTACTATATTTATTGGTTCAGTAAATAATTTTTATAGCTCACCAAGCATCTGTACCCAACATATTAGTGAAATACTCACTAAGTTATTGATAGCAATTTCATTCATTAAATCTTACTGATTCAGTAGAAACCATAGCACAAATTGGTGGAACGTTTCGAAGTACACCTCAAACTTCTTGAAAATGTTAATCAGGATGGAGGTAATATTAACTGTTTAATAATTTTAGTGACATAGAATTTCGTGAAAGACATTTCCTTAGTAAAGGTGTTACAATTTTGAAAGAAATTGATCATAGGTTAGAAATCTAACCAACAGAAGCCACCCTATTATTAATATAGCAGGCTGTGCTTGATTAGACCACTCGCCTGTCACCTAGGTGACCTGGGATCGATCCTAAGTGACCACATGTGGGATTTGTGGTGAAAAAAGTGGTGCAGGGGCAGGTTTTTTCTGGTTCTCTGGTTTCCCGCCCCACACCATTGCATTCATCTGGTGCTCCATGCATAATCAGTGTCATCATTAGCAGTGCCATATATAATAAAAGTGTTAAACACTATAAAAAAAAACAACAATGTAACAATTGCTATTAATTCTGCATTTTATGCTACCGAAAGCAACAATGTTATTTTTGGAGATCTGAATAGTGTTTTTAGAGCTATTGTCTGGATGTATGTTCATAGGTTTATGTAAAACTTGTCTTATACATGTATATTTTTAGTTAAATCACCACCATTAGGAAACTGACCAAAGTGGCACCACAGTAACTTGTGTGATTTGTATTCAGGAAATCCCAAGTTTGATTCCATGTATTGTGCACCCGAGATTGGGAAGTGAATGCTGGGATGGTTCTCTTCTTTGACTTTCCTGTCTCTCATTCTCAATACCATAATTTCTTTCTTTAGCTTCTATTTTAGAGCTGTAGAACCAGGTGTCAGTTGCAGCTAAGTGTGGATTGCTGTTTGTAGTAGAGGTTTCTTTGCTGCTGGCGCTGGTCAAGATTACCCACATGGCACATGCCTTTGGAGTTTGCCCCATTTTGAGAAGTATGATGAATCACTGTTGTTTTGAATTCATGAGCAGCTGGACCTGATGTTTCAGTAACATTGTTACTTTTACCATGTGCTCTTGGTGTCTTTGGAGTCTCCATTTATCTGGTATAAAGCAGCCTTTTCATTGGCGCAGTTCTTGCTGTCTTCTGTAACCATCATAGAACAGTGGCATGTGTTGGGTAACTTTTTAGAGGGAATTTACATTCCTTGTATACACTTTCCCAACAACCTTCTTTTGCCTGATCGTATCAGTGATCCATTAGTTTTTTCTTCTTTTTCTTTTTCTTTATTTCTGTTTTATTGAAGTTTAAAGTGCTTAAACCTAGTAGGTCATATTGAAATGATGAATTAATGGGTGAAATGATGCTCAAATGAGCCCAGGATCTACCTCTTAGGATATGGGAAAACCCAGAGAGAAACCTTAGCCAAGTAACTCACCCTAGCCAAAACTCAAACTCACGCCTCTTGAAAATAACTAGACATGTTATCGCACAACACAGAGAGGTATGTATACATTTTTTTTTGTTTCAGTCACATTGAGATATTTAAGAAGCACATCTACAAACATTTCAACCTTTACATTCATAACATTAGTGCCTCCTGTTTGTTTAATGTTTATTTAATTTTGGATTATCAACTGATAATCTACTTTCTATATTTGCATTTTTCCCTCCATTTTGTTACTTTACAGTTTGTCATCAACTACCTAGGTACCAATTATACGAGGGCTATCCAGAAAGTGACTGAAGGTTTGGGATAAATAAACAATAATGAGAGTTAGCAATACAAAACTGTATTAATAAAGTTACAGTAACGTACTCTATTTTTCAATATAATTTGAATCATTCAAAGTGAAACTCCCGTTTTTCTTAATTCTTTTATCAACATTTGCTTTGAACTCCTTCATAACAATTGATGAACTTCCACTTCAGGCTTTATCATACACACTAGTTCTTCCTTGATTATTCATAAATTATGCACCATTTACTATTGAAGATTCATTCTTTGCATTATCACCATACATTGCATTATTTGTCTATAAAATTCAATTGGCCAAACATTTTGTGCATCCAAAAAAAAAAAAAAAAAAAAAATTAAGTTCTTTGGTGTTAGAAAAGTATAACATCAGCATTGAAAAACTGGTACCACATGACAATAAATGTCTTGACAACATGGAGATTATGTTGAGATATAGTGTAAGGCCCTGTAATTTTGTAAATAAAATTTTATGTAGATATCTTTTGTTAACATTTAGTTATGCCAAATTGTCTGTCACTTTCTGGATAGCTCTCTATATGATTTGCGATTGTGTAGGCTGTATTTGTACGTAAACCTTATTAACCACAATAATTTATTCTTAATTAATTATTATGTACTGTTCAGTAAATAATATTTTTAAGTTTATGGTGAACAGTGTATATTTTAATGAAGCTGTAAATATTTTACTAATCAGTTATTACTGCTTATTTGTTCTGAGTTAAAGAAGTTTGGTGAACACTGTCATGAAACTTTTACAGGATGTATGTGGATGCCCTCTAAGCTTACTGGTCATTTTTATACAATAGGTTTGAATAATTATTAAGGCAGAAGGGTTATTTCCTTAATTATACCACCTTTAAATTAACATTGGGATTGAAATATGGGGCGCTGCTGCAAAAACACATATGGACAAATTACTTCTATATCAAAAGAAAAGTGTTAGAATCATGTTTAATTTAAAATTCAGGGAATCATGCAGGGAGACATTTATTAATAAAAGGATACTAACCATCTACTCTCTATATGCTTATAGAGCAATAATGTTTGTAATTGACAAGTGTGAACAAATAAAAAATAAACAAATGTATGAATACAATACAAGAGGCAACATGAACTATTATAGATGTAATGTAAATAAAACTGTATCAGTGAAAGATGTACAATATCTAGGAATTAAGCTTTTTAACAAGTTACCCCCAAAAATTAAAGCAATCGCAGAGGTGTCAAAACGACAATTTAACTTAAAATTGAAGGCATATCTGTTAAATAGATGTTTATATGATTTGGATGAGCTATAAATTATGATTTTGTACAAATGTATATATGAAATGACGTGTCTAAAATCAATGTATTGATAAACTGGACCAAATAAATATTATTATTATTATTATTATTACATTTATCGATATTTATTTTATTTAATTCAATAACAAACTGTGTTGTTGCTCAAAGTAGATTCATAACAGCACTTTCTTTTCTATCATCCTAAAATTGAATGTGCTACCTTCAACAATTTTTCAGTAAATCTTGATATCTTTCCATGCACTGATTGATAGAAAGATTTTAAAGGCAAAAATAGAGAAAATAATCAAACTTATACTTACAAAGAAGGAAACCATCAGATGTAGTCAAGTTAACAGCAGTACCAATTTGCAGAGCAAAATTGCCCCTAAAGTATGGAATAAAGTTTACCTTTTTACTCCAAGTAAATAGAGTAATGATTATTTTCTGAAAAGTATTGCGGAACTTGCAGACAGATGCAGTATTATTTTTAAAAAATGTATATATAAAATACAAATATTGTAACTTCAATGTTAAAATACCATACGACCCAAAAACATCTGAATCACTTTGTGATGTTTTTCCACAGAAACCTGGTAACACACAGCTACTGAACACAAGGTCACAGTGTTGACTTGTTTTTCTCTGATCTGCTCTATCGTATGGTTATTATCAGTGTGCTTTATTATTTTGTCCTGTACTTAGCCACAAATTGTATTATGGCTGAGCATTTATTTTCTACTGCACAGTGTGTATTTATTTATGATTCTTATATGCTAACAAATTTTGTGAGTGTATACAATGGTGAAATTGACCCATATTTTATATTTTTCATGGACGAGGCTTGGTTCCACCTTCATGGATATCTGTGTACACAATATAATTATTATTGGAGCTCTGAAAACCTAATATTGTTCATGAAACACCCCTTCATGACAAAAAAATTGGTGTATGGTATGTGGAGAAAGAGTTATAAGCCCAATTTTTTTTTTTTGAGTCAACAGTTGATGCCTGTACATATGTGAATACAATTTTGCCCCCTTTTTTAGAGAATTAATAGTCAAAGAGCATGATTTTGCCTTTTTTCAACAAGACTCTGCAACAGCTGATGCAGCCAAACTTTTGATGAGAACACTTGAAAGTGTGTTTCGGGACAGAATTATCAGTAGAGATTTGTGGCCCCCTCAGTCCCTGACCTAACCCCCTGTGATTTCCATCTTAAAGTATACAAGACAAATCCTCACACCCTGGAAGAATTAAAACAAAATATCTACCAGGAAATTGCCAGCATTTCTCAACATGAACTATGGCGAGTGATGGATAGTTTGCTAAAGAGGTGCCAAAAAGTATGGACAATGGCAG
The DNA here is from genome assembly GCA_030762935.1 of Hymenopus coronatus. Taxonomy (NCBI): domain Eukaryota; kingdom Metazoa; phylum Arthropoda; class Insecta; order Mantodea; family Hymenopodidae; genus Hymenopus; species Hymenopus coronatus. The sequence continues at coordinate 17,971,853 of CM060895.1, forward strand.
TGGCCAGTTTCAGCATCTCCTTTAATAACATTGTTAGCAAAGCCTTTAAAAGCAGTTTTAAAAATGTTACATGGTTTCATCTGCACCTTTCTATGATAGTGTAGTGACAGATGGCAACGAGCGCCAAGGGCACAGACAGGCAAAACACCGCATAGCCAGTTTGGACGTTTTTGGATCAACGTGTATATAACAAATTGAAGAGGAAATTCCAATTAATAAGCCTGTTCAAAAACTATACAATTTTCAGCCATTTTTCTTCCCATAAACAGTCTGACCAGGTCCTAATTGACAAATAACAAATGCCGCTTCTTTAAGCAGGTAACAATAACATCAGCTGTTTGAAAACTATGTTCTCATTCACCCAATTTCTGTTGGTTATGGTATCAAATACCTCCCTCTTTCATTACAAACTTAAAAAAAAATCACTGATTTGTGGAATTATTACAAACCCTTGGATACAAACAATGCTTTACTCTTTAGCTGCCCATAATAATAACAATAATTTTCTGACATTGTTATTTATACTGTGAATAAGCTTGCATTCAAGCATACATAGCAAGTGCATCTTCTGATTATCCCTCATATTGTCTACCTGTCTTTTACCCTTTCTTTCATCCAGACCAAATAGGAAAGATAAGATTACTAGCAAATACATAAATAGAATTGTAAGTTATACTTATGAGGTCAAGAATGCATATTGGGAATATGAGGCCCACAGGGCTGAGATCTGATAGTAACTTACAGCTCGGGTTAGCCAATTACTTTTTGAAATCCTTGAAAACTCTGTAAAAAAACAATAATAAATCAAAATTGCTTTTCAGTATTTTATTGAACATTAAGAAAAAATGAATTCTTGATGTGAACAAATGAAAGGCTACATCTAAATTATATGGACAAAGCCTTCTTATACACTCTTTTGTTAATGAATTTTGCAGTAGATTCTTTACTTGAAGTAGCACATGTCTTGAGTGTTACATCATTACCTAATTGTACTGTAAGTATTAATGACCTCTCAAACTCTTACTGTAAGTACTCATAGTGCTTGTTGGCATGGCAATTAATAAATGAACTGTAAATTTAGCTTACATCACCAAATTTGTGTTCAGAATGATTAACTTACATATCAAGTATTTAAAAAATATCTAAAATTCACTTTTCGTTAGTACTATTTCAAATTTATGATTTTAGTAGGTAATGCATGTATGATATGCCCTAAATAAAAACTTTCCAATGTGTTACATTCACATGACTTTCTATAGCCTCTATTGCTTATTATTGTACTGTTGCTCCATGGCATTTCATGAGGGTAAAGAAAAAGATAGTTATATATCAGAATGGCCAGCTTTAGCAATAGTAGCGCTGTGAATTTCTGTAGTAAAGGATATTATTCTGACTCATTTCATAGATACATTGGCACTCTAATTTAATTTCCTGTAATGTTTGTAATAAATATGGTTTACTGTTGTTGCTAAGAGCTTTAGTACATGCAAAACACAACATGAAGGAAAGATAAGGAAAATCAGGCAATGTTTATAGTTTCGGGTTGATGCGCACAGCAAAGTGTGGAAGCTGTGGAAGGACCAATTACATGCTTCCTCCCCATGTGCCAGCCCTACATTGGCGCTTTGTTGTCAATTCTCTTGTAAGTGACTAAGCAGAATATATTACATGAATAATTGCTTACTTTATTCCAGGTGAAGTTGTTGGTTTTTTTCCTTCCTTTTTTTTTTTTTTTTTAATTTCTCTACATAGTACATAGGTAGAGAAGGTAATGCACTCCAACCAACAATTTCATACTGATAATTCACCATAAATACAGTTTTATTGTCCCCTGTATCCAAAAAAAGCATTTTTATAAAAAGTCTGTGCATATGGGAAATTTTAAAGACTTGTTATAATTCATTAAAGGTCATTTTTTTAATTGTATCTTGTGTGAAGTTAGATTAGCATTTATTTTACCATGCTTTATTTCCTTAATTAGAAGTTATTCATTATTATTCAATGATTGCGAGATGTAGCACAAGAAAGAACTTATCAAGGATGACATGCTACAGAGTGTGTGTGTGTGTGTGTGTCCGTGTGTCTGTGAACATGATAACTCAAAAAAGAAAAGTTGGTAAAATACCAAACATAGTATTTAAGTTTAGTATCTACCAAGAATGTGACACAAAGATTTTGAGAAATCCAAAACTCCCTTTACATGGTAAAAATTTCCAAAATTTCGATTTGCTCAAAAATGACTCTAATGATTTTGATTAATACTGTACATTAAAGATATTTTCACGACAAAATTCTGGGAATAGCCTATGAAGATCAATTTTGCTGAATTTTACATAACTGGTAAACCGTAAGAGATAGACAAAAACTTACTACATGAAAAATGTATATCTCATTTAAACACACAATTTATGTCATATACATTTCTTTTTCTTGGGGTTGACCATTTCCGTGATATTCCTTGTTATTGGTTTCAATTTTAAAACACTTTAAGCTTACTGCTATGCAAAGAAACAGATTTCAATCATATAGCAACCAGCTTTTAAAAGATTTGAATATTGCTTTAGCCTAGTGTACTCCCTTATTTCCCTTCTACTTACAACGAAGCAGGTAATAAAAACCATTTCTGCTAATGTTCGTCTCGATTAGCTTGAAGTAGATAGAAGGATAAGCGTTTTAACAATACGAGGGGCATACTGAAAGTCACGAGCAACCCATTGTAAAAATTTAAATTTCAACAATGTAACGAAACGAATTGCAGGATCGTAATCTACAGACTTTAAGCCACATGTTGACATATTGTGACATCATTAGCTTCTATCACGTGACCACAGACGGTGTTTGAAAAATGGCTGACATTGATGTTTCGTTTCGACAGCGTGCTGTCATTGAATTCCTTGTGAAAGAAGGAAAATCTGCTCCTGAAATTCATCTCAGACTTCAACGTGCATATGGAGGTGTCTGCATGGGTGCCAGCAGTGTTAGAAGATGGGTGAAACATTTCAAAGATGGAAACACGAGTCTGCAAAATGCGCCTCGTAGCAGGCGTCCTCAAACTGCCTCTACAGAACGCAACAAGGAAAGAGTTGATGAGCTCATTACAGGAGATAGGCGTTTCACTGTGAATGAAATTGCTGCGCAACTTGGAATAGGGCATAGTGCAGTGCAAGAAATGATCCACAGCTTGGGTTATCGAAAGGTCTGTGCCCGTTGGGTCCCCTGTTTATTGACTGAAGACCACAAACTTCAGAGAAGAACCATTGCACAAAACCTTCTTCAGAGATTTCATAATGAAGGTGATGCATTTTTGACGTGTATTGTGACTGGAGATGAGAGCTGGTTCCATCACTATGAGCCAGAAACGAAACGTCAGAGTATGGAATGGCACCACTTGAACTCACATCGAAGAAGAAAGCGAAGACAGTGCAGTCTATAGGAAAAGTTATGCGATGTGTCTTTTGGGATGCACAAGGTTGCATTCTGGTTGACTTTCTTGAACCTGGACAAACCATAAATTCTGCCCGCTACATCAAGACACTTCTGAAGCTCCGTTGGGCTTTTTGTGATAAACGCCCTGGAAAGAGGATCATCCTTCAACAGGATAATGGGCGTCCGCATACTGCCAATGCCACTATGGAGAAGATCAGGGCATTAGGGTGGGAAACTCTTCCACATCCTCCCTACAGTCCCGACTTGGCACCCTCCGACTACCATCTTTTCGGTTCTGTGAAGGAGCAGATGCGTGGCCAACGCTACGAGACGCTGGAGGATATTCGGAAAGCAGTGCGTCAGGGTCTGCGGGCAGCTGGAACGGAGTTCTATCACAAGGGCATTTTCAAACTTGTAGAACGATGGGAAAAATGTGTGCAAAACAATGGAGACTATATCGAAAAGTGAAAGAAAGTCTGTAGATTATGATGATGTATTTGGTTTGGCTTAAAAATAAATATTAAGATTGTAAAACAGTGTTGCTCATGACTTTCAGTATGCCCCTCGTAATTTGTTACAAAGATTTATAGAAAATTATGTGTAAAGAATACATCAGATTTTTGTTATTGTGATTTATTGCATTATCCTGTTATAGTTATTTATATAGTTGTTGTAGTTAACATTACAACCTTTATTGTTTGAATTTTTATGAAGAGATAGAATATATATATACACAGTAGTGGCAAAAGTAGGCAACACTGCCTCTGTCATGTGTGCTGGAGATACAGCATCAGTGCTAGAGTGGGTATACAGACAGTTCTCATGAAAGAGCTAATTTTTCTATTTATTACATTTTAATTAAGAAAAATTATTGCAGAAATAGCTGCATCACACATTTCATTATAATTTCAAAGAAAAGTGTTAGTTAAATATGTAAGAACTGGAGATTATATGCCAGCCTTGAAATTATATAATCTTTCCTTGCAATCATGAGAAACAACTGAACATCAACAGGACTTGAAAGAAATGAGAAGTTGTTGAACATTTTAAACCGTTAATAATGGATATACAATAAGTGTAACCTATTTGAAATTCAAGTTATTGGAAACAAACTGTGTGTTTTAAAGAGAGTGTAATACAGTTGTATCTATCGCTTCAAGTTGGCAAGTTATTCAAGATAATGCAAACTCTCTTCTGAATGAAGAGGACTTCATAGGGTATCCTCAGGAAATTCAAGATAAGCATTTTATTATCCTGACACACCTGTTTTAATCTATTGATAGATCTATTTTTGAGAAAACAAGAAAAAAACATAACAAAAAAATAATAACATGTAAACTTCTTTTTCATCAGACTTTTAGTTATCCTTTTTCTATTGCTTTCCTATAGTAAGTAGAGGAAAGATTGCATTCCCCCAACATTTTATTCAGATTTCACCAACATATATTGAGACACGATGATGACCCCCCCCCTCCCAAATAAAGGAAAAAAAAAAAAAAAAAAGATGTGTGTGTGTGTGTGCGCATGCTTATTTCTGGTCTGTCTAAGAATGCCACATAAATACTATAAACTTGATATTTAAATTCAGGATCTTCCAAGGATACAACAAGATAATTTTCAAGAAAATCCATCCTCTGTCCCTGCTCATACCAAACTAACCTTTACATAGAGAACTTTTTTTTTATTTTTTATTTTTCAAAAATGCTCTAACAATTTTTCTTAAAATACTTTATATTTGAAATATTTGCATGACAAATGAAATGTACACATTGAATATTCCGTGAAGAATCTATGAGATCCTCTTTATTCTGAATGACTTTTGTAATCAGCAAACCGTAAGAGATAGAGTATTACTTTGCAAAAGATATATATCTGGATAAAGCACATGGTTTGTTACATTAACCATTTCAGAGATATTGTTTGTTATTAGGTTGAAGTTTTAAATATGTAATCACTATTTGTTTTTTTTTACTTATGTCTAAGTTGAGATCATGGAATTTCAAAGCCATTATAGGAACCCAGTTTTAGAAATCTGACTATTACTTATGTATATAATTAGTGTGTAAAAGCCTATCTTCATTTGTCAAGAAGTGGATATGAGTGTAAGCTTTAATAAGAATAGTTTGTAGAAGAGTTAAAATATTAATCAATTTGATGTAACACATCAGATTTTTACCTTCTCTGCTACGGTAGTAAGTAGGGGAAGCTTGTATTCCATCCAAACATTTTCTTACAGAGATTTCACCAGAAATATATATTTTGAGACCCCTGATTCATAAAAAAAACTTTTTAGAAAAAGTCCATATGTGAGGTTCTGTGTGTGTACGGAAGTTAATAAAGAAGCAATTATCGCTATCAAGCTATACAGGTTTTAAAGCACAGATTTGCTGTAAATCTACATAAAAGTATTTTATTTTCAACTGTTTGTATTGTTGTGTTTTAAATTAACAAATATTTTATCATTCTTGAATTGGTTTTCTATGTGAAACCAATGTGTAAGCTATGAGTGTATCCCTTTCTAACACTGGAAAAATTATACACTCCATACTTATAGTTATTTACTCTTCTGTGTGTCAAAATCAAGTACCACCTAAAATGTTCTGTGCCTTCAATTCTCCTCTGCTGTTTCAGTGGATGTATAAACATACTCACACCCCAACACAATCTCACAACAAAGAAATCCTAAGCCTGTTTAACAACTACCTGAGCTAAGTTCTCACTTCAAATAGCCACCATTTTCAAACTGCAAACAAAGAGGCAGCTCTGCTCAAATCATAGCATCAGCAGCCAATAAATCTCACAACCAACAGCTTCTCATGAAACCAGTACTCCACAGTGCTAAAACCAATAGTGCACAGAAGTATAATTTAAGTGAAGATGAAATGCCAAAATAACAAACAGTTCAAGCATCTTCTGTCTGGCAGAAATATATAACTGACTTGCAAACAGTTCACAACAGATTTTCTCTCCTGGGTTGTATAGAAGAACAATCTCAAGATGAACCTTCATGCATGCGACACCGCTCACTGCAACGTGTTCAGATTCTCTGAGTGCTCTCCAAAGTCTTCGTGCACTCTACACTTACCACTCAATCCTAAGGTGGATCCAAGATTGCCTTCACTCCCTTTTGACAGCAGGTCTAAGTGTGACGTTTCTGTGGTACCTGGTCACACCTAAGTAGCGGGGAACGAGGTGGCTGATGCCACTGCCAAGAGAGTCATTGCATCTTCCAGGATATTTGCTTCTTCTGTTCCTGCGAATGATCTTAAGGTGGTGTTATGAGGGACCATTCTTTCTCATTGGGTGGCTGAATGGTCCAGAACTGCTGGTAACAAATTGCAGGTAATTGAAGCACTCCCCAAATCTTGGAAAACTTGTTGTCGCACCTCCCGCTGAGAAGAGGTCATTTTATGTCGCCTGCATATCGGACACTTATTTTAGCCATTATCTTTTACTGCGTGGAGAGCCAGCTCCAGTTTGTCATTGCAGTGCGACCTGACAGTAAGAGATTTTATTTGATGTCCACACATGTGTGACTGGGTGACAGGCTGTGCGACTGCCAGCTAAGTGCGCAGTACGTGACGGGAGACGGACTACGTGCCTGATGGGAAAGCTTTGTAGAATACTTACTGTACAATTCCTTACTAGGCACCATATACACAGTGCTTTTATTTCTGAGACACATAAAACTGAATGAGAAATGCAATGTTCCTGGCTACAAGGTTTATTGCAAAGCCCACAATACCCCCATGGCATCTGGACGGGTTGCTCTCATCAAAACATCATTTTAAACACCACTCCGTGCGTACTCCAAGTCATCCTCACTAACAATCAAAACCTAACTGTTTTAGCAGCCTACAGACCTCCTTGTAACCATCTGCCCATGCAGGAGCTACAATTATTGTTTTCTTCAACTGGTCCTACTATTTTGCTGGGAGATTTCAACAGTAAATATACCACGTGGGGATGCCGAGTTATTTAACCCAATGGTTGTTTTCTTGAACAAGCAGTTGATGACTCTTGTTTTTCTGCTAGTTGTTCCCAACGAGCTTACATATTACTCCAACAATATTAAAAAATCAACCGCAAATCCTTAATTTGGTGCTTATCAAGAACTTCCTAAACTGCTATGCATGCAAGTATTAATTGAAATGGACTCCAATCACTGTCTTGTGGTAGCAAAATTTGATGTCATGAACACTTTTACACTGTATATTCCTTTAATGCAAGGTCACATGGATTGGACCATTGACCTGAAGCTCTGTCCTAACCTTCCTCTTACACTGAAACAGAATGTTGATGCAGCTATTCACCATGCTATTACAACAGCAACCATATTTCTTCAACTAGCAAACACCCTCTTCTCATTATCACCCTCATAAAGCCTTCCATGAAACTATCCTCATGATTATCATCCATCTTTTATGTGAGGAACATCAACCACAAAGACAATAGGAACTTCACCATCAACCCTGGCAATGCTGTCAACTCAATCATGAATCAACTACATAACTGGAAAGGCCGAGCACACCCTTGATGAATACAGACAGCAGCATCTGTCTTAACATTTCTGTTTTGGTCTGTAGAATATGAAAGGAAACAAAATGTATTCTACGGGAACTGACTACTATTCCACCATTGCATCACAACCACAATTACGAGAGCAATACTGATAAATGCAAACTATTCACCGATTATTTAAAAACTTCCATCATATCAAATACAGCACTTGATCTAACCATAATTATACTGTAGAAAATCTGTTAAGCTTCACACAAAAGAAGCTCTTTGCTTTTATAGCCTCTCTTTACAATGTAGTTGCTCTGTCTGGATCATTTTCCTTCTGTCTGAAAACATGCAAATGTAATAGTTCCACATAAGCCTGGAAAACCTACTTGTATACTATGTGGTTGTCATTCAATAAGTCTTCTAGCTTCCTTGTCCAAAATCCTCGAAAAAAATATTAATAAGCAAACCTGAAAATGTATATCTACTAACTCCAAACCATCATCTTTTGGTTTCAGGCTTGGCCATTCTACCGTCCACCAACTGATAAGAGTTACAGAGTAAATAGTGTAATCTTCTTATGAAAATCAACCCTCTCTGCCTGCATATTTTCTGGACTTCACACAGGTTTTGATCAACTATGTCACCTTAGTCTCCTGCACAAGCTACAAATGGATTTCCTGACTATCCTTTCAATATTATTTAGTTTTCTACTAGACCAGACGTTCTAGAGCAATCCTCAATGAAGCCAATTTTTGCTGGTGTTTCTTAAGGTTCTATGCTGGGACCAATTCTGTTCAATATTTTCTCTTTAGACATCTCTCCCATTACTTGTATCAATATTTCCATGTATGCCAAGAGCCTTGTGTACTTCATATGCGAAAGTAAATATTGCTAACAGACAGATTCTAACAGTCCTGAATTCTCTATCCGCTTCGCTCAAATCTTAGTGAATTGCCCTAAACCATGGTAAATGTGAAGCTATGACTTTCACTTTTTGCCCACCATCTTTACCTCCACCACTTATGGTTTTCATGACACTCTAAAGAATGGAAAGACATTAATGAAACGGTAAAATACCTAGGAGTTCTTTTCGACCATCACCTCACCTAGAAATCTCACATTAATAAGAAACTTAACTTAGCCTATTCTTATTTTTCATAACCTTATCCTCTAAATCGTAAATCTTCTCTAAACAGCGCCAGAGCCATTTTGATTTTCAAATATATTCTTTGTCCAATTCTCACATTGGTTGCCCAATTTGAGTGGTTCAGCCTTCAACAAAATGAAATCGCTTGTCTTTTCATAAAGCTTGTCTTTCTTGCAGTCCACGCACCCTGGTTTGTCAGGAACACACAATCACACCGAGAACTTGGTATGGCCACCTTTGATAGGCTCACAGGTTCTTCAGCAATTTATACAAAGTGTCACTTTTCTCTGGGCAAACAATCTAGCTTCCTACGAAATCCGCAGTGGAAGTGTTACACAGCGTGATTATGCCCCTTATAGAGGAGCTTGCGCCGTGGCCGAGTGGTTATATCACTAGCCTCTCATCTAGATGGCCCGGGTTCGATCCCAAGTGTGACCGCATGTGGGATTTGTGGTGGACAAAGCGAGGCAGGGTGGGTTTTCTCCGGGTTCTCCGATTTCCCCCGCCTTCTCATTCCACCGGTGTTCCATCTTCACCATCGGTGTCATTGCCTGCGGTGGCGTTTAAAGTAAAAGCGGGCGTTAAACACTATAAAAAATAGAGGAACTTGTTGAGGTCGACCTCACTTCTGTTATGTTGTTTGTTATGGTATTTGTTCTGTATGTTTGTATTGTTATCAATGGTCTGTATAGCGCATGTACGCTGATCGACCAATAAAAGTAATTTTGAAAATGCCATCACATACCACTAGTTCTTAAAAGATTTATCACTTAAGCCTAGTGTATTCCCATATTTCTTTGTGCCTATAAGAAAATATGTAATTTACGAAAATGAATTGGATTAAAGCGAAGTAAAAAGAAGAATAGGATTTTTAAAGAATAGCTTTTTGAAGAATGGGTAGAGAAAGTCATGTGAATGTTTTTTTTTTTTTAATTGTACCGTTCATAGACAGACACAAGAATTGTTTTTGATGAATTCTTCTACCTGCTACATTGCAGTTTATTTGCTAGTAATCATATCTTTTCTGGCACTAGAACAAATCGCTTCCTAATCCTACTTTAGGACAGACATCAGAAAATAGCACCAAAACGAAGACACAGTTACAGTAAACGTGTTAGGACCAAACTGACATTTACTTGTCGTTTTTATGGTAATACACGCATTTATTTCGTCAGGACACATTACAGTTTGTTAAAAACATTTTTATATATATTATATATTATTGAGTTTTGTATAAGAAAATATGCCTCGTTTGTTTTACACACACGTTACAGTTGGCCATGTCATGTAGCATCTTGTTCGTCATGCAACAGCAAGGACAGGAGTTGCAGTTCGCCTTCTGTGGTGCGCTTGAGTGGTTTGATCTTGTGCAGAATGCGTGCAAGTTTGACAAAGCGGTGATGACCGGTGCAGAGCCGATGTCACTTGCCGTTCTTGTCGGAGAAACAGCACAGCACGCGTCGCACGACGAGTTTACCGGTGATGCCGCCGCCGCCGCCGCTTCCCTGCTGCACCTGGTGGTTACTGTTCTGCCTGGCCGTATCTCAGGTGGGCTCCTCGTCGCATTGCAAGATCACATCCTCATCCTCTCGCTGCTTCGGTTTCTTCTTTTCGCTCTTAGGTGGCGGTTTCGGCGATTGCGTCGCGGAAGTCGTGGTCGCTGTGATTGTTGCAGTCGTCGTGGTAACTGTGGGAGCGATGGTTGTTGTGGGAGTGTTATCGTCCTCCTGTACATCCTCCGAGACTGGAATCGTCCGAGCGGGTGAGGACACAATCTCAGTCGGTTCGCTAGATAAAGAATGAGTGAGCGTGAAAGGTAACTTGACCGAGAGCTCTCCACCCATTGCTCCAATCAGGAGCTTCACTTTGACGTAATACGAGACGTAGATGGCGAAGACGTTCCGGTCTTCAGGAGAGTTGGAGGAACAAGTGACGGTGGAGGCTAACGATGCTCCTGCTCGACTGAAGGAGTCCTCCAGTGCTATCCAGTTCTTAGTGGCTCCCTTAGCGGGATATAATGTGTAGCTGCGGTTCAAAGACGCTCCGGGACCTAGCGGGCATTCGTCTTTGCTGGTCTCCAGCGCTACCACGTTCTTGAATTTACCATTGGAAAACATGCACACATCTACGTGCTGCACTACGAAAACCTGAAACAGAAACAAGCAAAATACACGTGTTTATACATTATTAAGATATCATGGATAAGTTGTACCTGAAGGAGCATTTGATACGGTACCAAGAAAGTTTACATGGCAAGCATTAGAGGCAAATAAAGTGCAAATGAGGCTTTCAAATGCAATTAAAAGCATATATGAAGACCCAATTAGAGTAGTGAGGATGGAAGAGGTGTTATCAGGGGAACTCGCTGTGGAGAGGGGGATAGTCTCAGTCCAGCTGTTATTTATAATATTTATGGACGAAATTCATAAGATCTGTAAGAGAAGAACATGAACTAAAATTGGAAACTGGAGATTGAGACCAGTACATTTACAAGCTCTCCTAAAAGGTATAAAAGTTGATAAAGTTCCCTGCTCACTATGTGGTCATGTCGATAACAATTTACACCGCATAACTGAGTGCGAAGAAACTAAAATGTAGAGAAAAAAATATTGAATAAAAACTGGAAAAAGTTACAGCCAGAGATAGAGTAGTTAACATTTTTTTATATATCTAATCATAAAGAATAAATGAAAATATTAAAGCTTCGTAACGCAAAGCATGCAATATTACAGCAGGTGGTGTTTCACCGCATAATAATAATAAACAATAATTAATTAATAATAATAAATAATTAATAATAATAAATAATAATAAGTAATAACAATAATAATAATAAATAATAATAATAGTAATAATAATACCGTAAAAAGCCACTGCTCTCATACATGTTTTTCTTTACGGAACCTTAATGCTTTCATTTAACCCTACAGTGGATCTAGTCTCAAATGTTAAATAAAAACAACGTATACACAATTATAAAACTTGCATGGATAGGCAGAGTCAGACTGAAAACTTCAATGCCTTAGCCGGGATTTGAACCTCGGATCTCCGGTCTCTAGCCGGTTGCTCTGCCACTGAGCTACCATGACAACTTGCCGGCATAGCGTTGAATTCTTCAACTGACTTGCATGTTTCCCGGTAAACCACAAGGTGATCTCAAATTACTTTGAGATGACCGACTTACAATATTGAGTACTTTAAGGCCCAGGATTCATAGTATAGCCAAGTATTATGGTCAATTGGTATTGGATAAATTGTTTTTTTTTCACACAAGCCGTGTGTAGGTCAAGAGTTGGACAGGTAGAGTCAGACCAATAAAACTATCTGTTGCCGGATACTTATAGGTGAAATAAAAACGTTTTAATTCATTCCCAATTTAACAGGTGACTTTATTCTCTCAAAAATAAAACCTCTGTAACTGAAGTGGGAAACATGTTAACATTTTCGACCTGTTATACGAGATCATAAAAACCTGGGAACTCCTCTCAATAAGCGGGGAATGCCTCACCGTTTCCGCTGATATGCAAGAGGTGTAAAACGCAGATATCTTGCGCTATCACCGCCACTGAGCGGCGTTTACTTGAATCTGCCCCGTTGAGCTCTGCAATTCTTTAAACGCGTTATCTACTAACGTAAAATACGGCTACCATTCCCTTTTGTTTTGCTATGTTTTAGTTACTGAATCGTAACCAGCTGCATATAGGTATATTATTTGGAATGAAATATTTGCGGCACTTGTTTTATTATACATGCATTTTCTATTCAACGGTATTTTTAACTAACAGTCGAAGCCTTCTTTAGTACCTATGTTCTTTTATAACTCCAATGCGTTCGTGTTCAAGTACAAGGATTTTGTAAATCTTTTTTATCTTTCAGTAATTAATAATGTTAGAACATGATTTATAGACCACGTGCGTCTGAAAGATGTAGTCTTTTCAGTGGTGAAAGAATTGCCATAGTCGAATGAGTGGTTTTTGAGACCTTCCAACATACACCCCCCCCCACACACACACACACACACACACACACACACACACTCATTTTCTCTCTTTATAATATTAATACACATATAGACGAGTATGTTTTATAAAGCTTGAGTTCAATAGGTGTTTAGTTTATGAAACTATGTGAATTGGCGAAAAAGAAGTAGAATGTAGACTAGATGGTTTAACCCTGCTCAAACTAAAATACATTCACCAACTTCGCCTATAGTATAATAGACCTGGCTACTGATTTCGCGCGAGAGAAATTGGCGGAACGGTTAGGCCATGCATGCTAGGACACTATCGCAGCTTTTACGAAATTTAATGAAAATTAAACGCCTTTTGGTGACTGATTATCATTTTAGTTGATGTTTATAATGGCTTTATGTGCCTTATTCCCTGCTGCATGGTAAATTATAAAATAGCAGCAAAGTCTTGTGGGTTAAAGTTCCCAAAGGATGAACTTTTGTAGAAACAGTGGTTAAACGTTAAAAATAACTTTACGCCAACCGAAACTCAAAGGAAAGCCTACTAATCACATATTTAATATTATATTGTATATGTGCGTAGAAAAATAACGTAATTACTGACCAGTTGCTCATATTTGCAGGGCACTGTTTATACGGATTTTTGCGAGCATCATAAATTTTTTTTTTCCATTTATATAGCCCCTTTTAACATCTAAGGTCATATCGGGGGCTTTCCACTTGAAACAACTCGTTTTCTGTAGGTACTTTTACTTTGGTTTAAATAATTTTTTGTTTTACTCAAACACGCACACATTCACACTCACATACAAACTTCCAGACTCTGTGGGGGATAGGGAATAATTCTGGCTAGAGAAAAATTCCCCGCCCCCAGCCGGGAATCGAACCCACGACCCCCGGGTGAGAAGCATCATAGTTTGTAATGCATTCTTATACATTATATTCACATTCTTGTAATCAGTTACGTATATAAGTAGAACTAACAACTTCAAATATTTCATTATGATGAAACTTCGGTTCCCTTTTAGGTTTATGTTTAAGATGTTTACATTAAGTTCTTTTAAATAAGGCATTTTACTTTCTGTAACATACAATCTTTAATTTCATTAAATATTTTGGAAATATATAGAAATCGAATTCGATATAAATGAACATATACCGAACATATGTTCATTTTCTGTGCTTAGTTTTTAGTATAGTAGCAAATCGAATTTTAAATGACTACGTAGGTATTCAAATATGTAAAACTCTTTGGCATTTGGTAACGATTATTTTCCAAAACCGTGTATGTATTTTCTGACCCTCAGTTGATTTTCCGATGTAGATATGACATAAAACTGAATAATGCTTTTGTCAATTACGGCAAATATCTTTTTAAAGATTTATAAAGTTCTAAGGTTAGTGGTAATTTTTCAGGCAATGATTATTGTCAGTATTCTTTTGAAATCCTAAGATTGACTTGCATGTGCATTATTTGTGGAAAAATAATCAAATAAAGGAAAGCTAAAAGAACCACTTATAATACACATAGACTGCCAATAAAAGTTTGAGATTCCGTTACCAACGAGAAAAAATGTGTTTGGGAAAGAAAAGATACATTAATAAAAAAAGAGGCCTTCTCTCTGGATGGTGTTGCCTTCACTATCCCTTCACACATTCATCTGTTAGGGTTCTTGGCTTGGAAAGAACTATAGTTTGAAGAAGTGTGCTCACCTTGATACGACGCACAGTCTTGCCGCTCTTGTTATGAACAGTGGTGTTGACGACGATAGGTTCCCCGTGAGCGTAGATAGACCTGTCGAGAGACGCTTCCAGCTCCACTTTACCATCACTGAGGAGGAACGGCTTGTCGACGGCCGCGTGGGGAGCTCCGTGCGGGGGTGTTGAGGGGGTACAGTGTTGTACCACCCGGATCCCCATCCTCACCGTACTCCGCCTGTGTAGCTTCTCGTCGGCTCTCTCCGCTGTGGAACAATGCCAATGTTAGTCCTATTCTAACATGTGCTTTATAGAAGCATTACAAGCAAATAAATCTAATGGCATTTTGTTCTTTGATCAGCTGCTTTTGAAAAAATCTGTTTTTATTTTGTTGTTGTTCCAAATTGTATGTATAATTCCACAAAAGTGTACGAAGATAATGGTTTGTTACTTGTAAGATACATAGAGTAACGTATTTCTGACATTAGTTTTGGTAGGAAACACAAGATTTAGAAATAATTAATTACTTAAAAGAATTAAAGGAATATTCCGAGCAGCTTTTTCAGACGTGAAGTAACGGCAACGTTGCGTTGAAGTTGGTCAGGGATCTGAACCGGCTTCTGGACGTAAACACGTCGGTCGCTTGCAAACACGACGCAGGGTGGGGAATAACGAGTGTAACTGACATTCTGATTGACCTACACTCACACAGTTAAAACGGAAGGAATGGCTTCAACGTCCTAGTGAGGCATGTTTTTGTCCTGACCTAGAGCAAGTGACACCCACACAACCTGCAGCGTTGTCAGTTTGTCTGTCTCTTGTTTCGACAAAACTCAAATATCTGCGTAGGAAATGGTCAGAGACAGAAACGTAAGATACATAATGTGTTCTAAATACGGAGGTCTATCACTGATGTAAATTAATGTAATGAATTCCGTTTCACCCGGTATAGGCTGATAGATAGATCATTAACGACAAAATCAAGAGGATGTTTGAATACATGACGGAAGTACAAGACGTTATACCAAATGGCGTAGCGGCTCCTATTTGAAACGTGCAGATCTCTCTTCGTGAGTTAAAAGAGTTACAAAACTCACGAGGCTATTTCAAGTTAAAACCTGTTGGTAGGTAATTGACCAGAACGACCTTCGTTTTATCCTTCAACTTGTCAGCGAAGACGGTGAGCGGGTCGCACTTATTGAGAGGGTTAAAACGAACGTCACTCACGCCAGTTACTGATCGGTTTTAAAATGAAATAGTCCCGTTGAGTTCTGCAACTCTTTTAGCGCAGGAAGGGACATCTGTATACGTCAAATACGGGGCAGTTGGGCCACCTGGTGTTATGTACGTAATTGTTAATTAACAGCTGGTCTAAGTATCAACATGGCCAAGAGTACTGATAGATCCTACTTGCAGACTTTTATGGATTTCCCGTAAAATATAATTATGGTAGCGGAAGCTGTTTACGACTTTACAGCAAAAGAGGGGTTTCTACAGCTTTATAGTAAAACGTGCTACAGATTTTCACTACAGACTTGACAGGCATTAAATTGTATTGGTTTTTATGATAACGTGATATTACGGACTGAATGTACCGCGCTAATTGGTATGATAGGCCACAGCTTATATGTGTGTCTATCCATTCTGAGAAGACGAATGTCGAGTAACTTTGAGCTCCATGGACCCTGAGATCATTTGAGCATCATTTCACCAATTTCATTCATCGTCCGATATTACCAACAAGATTAAAGGACGTTACTTAAAAAAAAAAAAAAAAAAAATTAAAAAAATGCACAGAGTGCGATTTAAATTTTGACTGCACCAGTAGTGAGTGGCTTATATAACCAGAGTAAATGGGCGCGAACATTCAGTAATGGAAGCGTGAATTGTAAAGTTACTCCCTCAAGTATTTTGTTGATCTTATTCGCATTCTATGGCTACGGCATTTAAATTTTATAGTTTTTGCCACAATTTTTGTTTAGAATTTATGTTATAAAGCGCAAAATATACATTAGAAATCTTTGCTTAAAAGTGTTTAATGCGTTACCAGGAAGAATGTCGGCAAGTGCAACAGAAAGAAACAGTACTAACAGGTCTGCAAGGATTCTTATAAAACGGTATTCCCATTTATTACTTTCTCTACATATACTATGTACGTGGTGTATATAGAAGGTATTGTATTGCACCGAAAATTCGATACAGAGATTTCACCGGAAATATATGTTTCGGGACCCCTGAATCCAAAAAGAGAATTTTTAGAAAAAGGTCTGTGTGAGTCCGGGCAGCATAGCTTAAAACCGAAAAGTCCGTTAAGTACCAAACTTGTTATTTAAGTTCAGTATCTCCCAAGGATGCGACACGGAGATGTTCAAGAAAATACCCTCATTCACAACTACCCTTTACATGAAAACATTTAAAAAAAAATGATTTTCTCAAAAATTGCTGTAACGATTTTGATTAAAATCTCTTGTATTTAAGATATTTACTAGATAAATAAAATGTATGTCTTGAATTTTCTGGGAATAATATCTAAAGACTTCTTTATTGTGTATGATTTTTTTTTTTTTTTTTGAATTTTGCATAACTAGTAAACCGTAATAGACAAAGACTTACTACACCAAAAATGTAGATCTACATTTATGTTATATGCATTTTTTTCCTGGACTTGGCTGTTTTCGAGATATTCCTTGTTATTGGTTTCAGTTTAAAAAATACAACATTTCTCATATAGGAACTTGTCAACTGCTGGCCACGCAATGAAACGGATTTCAATCCCATAACAACCACATTTTAAAACATTTGACTCTCGGTTTAGCCCAGTGTATTCCCTTGCTTTCCTTTTACTTATAAGGAACTAAGTAATAAGACCGTTTCTGCAAATGTTTACCTCGATTAGGATGAAGTGGATAGGAGAATAAGCTTTTTAACAATAATTTGTTAGAGAGATGTAGAGAGAGTCATGTGACATCAGATTTTGTTACGTGTGTTTTTGTAGATTTAACATTTCTCTACAGATGTGAAGTGAAGTCATGGAACTCGGAAAGCGTCGTTTTCAGTTTCTGAAATACGTTTGTGCTTTTGTTAATTTCCCAGTATACTCGGAAGCTTTGTGGAGCGCGCGCACACACATAAGAGACTTCATTAAGCTACGGGCAGGAGGCGGCTTCCCGGGGATTGTAGCATAAGTGGCATTCACGTAGTTTATAGTGCACAGCAACCCCGCCGTGATACGTGAAAACACAATCTATATAATGACTTACTGTTATTAGGAAAGTGCAGGGATGGAGTATTGCACAACCACCACCACAATTTTACGTTCAACAATCATATTACTTATAATTATTTTATTATTGTTGTTATTATTTACTTTCCCTATTAACTTCTTTTAGTAAGCAGAGAAAATATTTTATACTGCCCCAACATTCAATATTGAGATTTCATCCGAAATACACATCTCGAGACGACTGAAGAAATCTGATGTCTTCCATTCACATATCTGCAACAAATTATTTTTAAAAAGCTTATTCTTCTACTTCATGCTAATCGAGATTCACATTAGCAGAAATGCTTTCTCGTAGATAAAAGGGAAATAAGAGAATACACTACGCTAAAAGATAGTCAAACATTTTTAAAGCTGGTTGCTATGTGGATGAAATCCATTTCTTTGCATTGCCAGGAGTTCACAAATTCCCGTACCTATGTTAAAAGTTTTAAGTACCTATTTTAAAATTGAAACCAACAACAAGGAATGTCTAAAAAATGGTCAACTCCACGAAAAAAATGTATATGATATAAATTGGTGTTTTAACGAGATCAACATATTTTGTGCAGTAAGGTTTCGTCTATCTCTTACGGTTTACTAGTTATGCAGAATCCATCCAGAATAATGAGGTTTTTAGAGGCTATTCCCAGAAAATTCTAGATATACATTTCATTTACAATATACATATCTTTAATATACGGTATTTTAATCAAAATCGTTAGAGCCATTTTTGAGAAAATAAAAAATTTCGAATTTTTTTTCCATGTAAAGGGTCGTTTGTAGTGGGAGGATTTTGCTCAAAATCTTCCTGTCGTATCCCTGGAAGATACTAAACTTGAATACCAAGTTTGGTATTCTATCGACTTTTCGTTCTTGAGTTATCGTGCTCAGACACACGGACACATACACACACGGACCTTTTTCTGAAAATTCTTTTTTTATAAAGGGGACACTAAAACGTGATTTTCGCTGAAATTTCGGCATCGAGTTCTTGGGTGGAATGCAACACCCTCTCTATACACTATGCGCATAGTACATACAAACAAAGTAATAATTTAATAAAGATCCGCGTATGTCTGTCTTTCAGTCTGTCTGTGAGCAGCTTAACTCAAAAATGAAAAGTCGGGTCTTACAAAACTTGGTGTTTAAATTTAATGTCTTCCAAGGATGCGTCACGAAAATTTTCAAGAAAATCCCCCACTTCAAACTATTTTTTACATGGAACATTTTAATTGAAAGTTTTGATTTTTCTCAAAAACGGCTCTATGATTTTGATCAAAATACCATATGTTTAAAATATGTTCATGTCCTATAAAGTGTGTTGTAACAAATGTCTTTATCGACTCAAAATCGTTTACAAATAAAGTCTTAAATTCTCTGCTGCAAATATTTCACTCGACGTTTTGACGTGTAGACAGTTTATGGCTGTACCACTAGGCGCTATTACTTCAGTCACTCACGGCTTGCAATTCTACCTATTTTTATAGCTAGAAAATGACGTCACTGAACTTTGTGGAAACTTGTGAAAGCCGAAGCTTCCAGACTATCTCGAAGCACGAGAAGAATCGAGACGTTTCACATTCGAAGGTTCCTGTTGCCGTCGCGCCGCTCTTCCTGTGTTGTTTGCGAATCTCAAGGTCTCCAACTGCGATGACTCACATACCAAAGCGAACGTGAGAATCACTGAAGAAGACATAATTGTCATGGTATATATTGAATTGTCTGGGAATAACCTCTTGAAGTCCTCTTCATTCTGGATGACTTTTCTCAACGAGCAAGCCGTAACTTCTTACTACACAAACACACATTTTTTTTTCGGAATTAACAATTTCCGGGACATTCCTTGTTATTGATTTCAATTTTCCATAGCTTATCCTTTTTCTAAATGGGAAACCATTATTCACCACTTTCATTCTGATCTTGCAAAGAGAATGGAATTCAATGTAATCACGTCACCCTCCGCGGTGTAATGGTTACCATGCTAACTTCGTATACCCAAGGTCGCGGGTTCAAACCCGGCGGAGAACGATGGATTTTTTTCGGGTGTAAAGATCCTTAGCATGGCTTCCTTCGGAAGGGAAGTAAAGCCGTTGGTCCCGTGTCGTAGATTTACGGCACGTAAAAGAACCTCAAGCCTGATAGAGAGGCCTCTGAGCAAAATTAAGCGGTCTTTCACGCCCAGTTTAGAATGGGACACTGAGAACCACAGCGGTTAAAGAGCGTCCATAAATAAAACGCCGTTTCCATTTTTCAATGTATTCACATAGCGACCGGCTCTTAAAAGGTTTGTTTCAATTGTAAGGTACTTATACTTTTCTCAGACAGGAAGTGCCTAGGGCATTCCCTTAGTTCCCTCCTACTTATAAGGAACTAAGTAATAAGAACATTCTGCTAATGCTTATATCGATTAGCATTGTGTAGAAAGAATAATAATCTTTTATAAGACGTTTGTTTTTAGAAAAGCTAGAGAAAGTCATGTGAGTGTGATACGTAAGATTTTTTACTTTCTCTATACGCACTATGTACATAGTCTATAGAGAAGGTTTTGCAATGGACCCAAACATTCGATACCAAGATTTCACCGGAAATACATATTTTGGGCCCTCCTGAATCAAAAAATACAACACATTTTTAGAAAAAGGTCCGTGTGTGCGTGTATGTGTGTCTGTGGATAGCATAGCTCAAAAACGAAAAGACCATTAAATTCCAAACTTGTTATTTAAGTTTGGTATCTTCTAAGGATGCGACACGAAGATTTTTCAAGAAAATCCCCCACCCACAACTACTCTTTACATGGAACTTTGACTTTCTCAGAAATGGCTCTAACGATTTTGATTAAAATATTCTATAAAGTTATCATTTTTTCAAGTATTTCAAAAAGTACTTTGCTAACCACGAACTGTAAGTTACTTATCAGATCTGCATTCTCGACCTGATAAGTATAACTTACTGTTCTTAATACGCAATAAACTAGTTATTCGCAGATAATTATCCAGGACAGGGAAAATAAAATACAAAAGGCGAAACACAAATTAAATACGGTATGTGGAGAATATGATTTAAAAATCTGAGCACAAAAGACAGAGGAAAAGTTATGTGAATATATTGCCTTGTTGATAGAGGGTGCTAGACGCTTGAGGGGAGTAGTCGGAACGTCCGGTATGCGGTTAGCTTGGTCTGCCTGCAACTGGCACACACACCGCTATATTAATTATGTGATTACGCGGAGACCGTACTTAAGTCTACAGTTGTGCTCTACCCCAACTTTACATAAGCTATGTCTTCCCTGTCCGCCTCATTTCATTAATGTTCCTATCTTCACATAATTAACTTGCTACTCTAGATGAAGTTATCAGTTTATCTCCCCCTTCTGTCGCTATACTCCCGCTCTCTATGTGAACAGCATACATCTGATGTGTTCCATTCACATGACTTTCTCTACATCTCTGAAAAAAATTGTTAAAACGCTTATGCTTCTATTTACTTCATGCTCATCCAGAAAAAATAGTGTTATTACTTGCTTCCTTGTAAGTAGAAGCGAAATAAAGGAATAAACTATGTAATGAAATTCGGTTCTATTTATATGGACAGGAGTAAAAAGGAAAGAAAAACGTATGACAGCTTCCCACTTGAGAAAAATATGTTGGAGCATTTAAGTCAATAGCAACGAATATCTCGGAAATTATTAACTCTACACATAAAATGATGCTCACCTGGGTAGTGTGGTGGTAGCGTGTCTGCCTCACGTTCAGAAGGTAGTGAGTTCGAATCTCGCTAAGGGTGAGTTACCTGGAGAAGGTTTTTTTTCGGAGTTTTCCCTTATCCTGTCGGGTAACTTTAAGCTCCTTGGACCCTGAGATCATTTGAGCATCATTTCACCAATTTCATTCATCGTCCAATATGACCAAACAGGTTAAAGGACGTTAAAACTACAAGATAAAATGATTCTGACATAAACTGTGAGATCTAAACATTTTGTGTAAGATATTTCTCACAGTATATCAGTAATGCAAAAGCTATCCAGAATGAAGAGCGTTTCAGAGGCTATTCACATAAAATTTAAGATTTACATTTTATTTTATATTAAGATACATGAAAGTATCTTAAAATATTTTATTTCAAGAAAAATCGTTAGATCTGTTTTTGAGGAATTCATAGCTATGACCCATGTGAGGGATTTTCTTGAAACTCTTCGTGTCGCACCCTTGGAAAATACTGAACTTAAATATCATATTTGGTATTTAACGGTCTTTTCGCTTTGTGTTATGCTGTTCACACACACGGACCTATTTATAAAAATGCCTCTTTTTATTCAGGGGACCCCAAAACATTTCCAATGCTTGAAATCGAATTTATGTTTTCTACGCCAGTAAAGAAAACAAGGAAAGTGCAATTTAATCTGTAACCATTATTTCTGATGAATAGACAGCTACATGATATGCCGATTAATTTTCATGAAGATTGCTTGAACAGCCCGGAATCTATACATTTTAAAAACGTGACATGTTCCATTCACATGGCTTTATGTACATCTCTGTTACAAACTATTGTTCAAATGCTTATTCTTCTATCTACATTATGCTAATTGAGATAAAATTAATAGAAATGATCTTATTGCAGCTTCCTTATAAGTAGAAGGAAAATAAGGGAGTACCATAGGCTAAAGTGATAGTCAAAAATCTTTTAAAAGCTGAGTGCTAAGTGACTGAAACGCGTTTCTTTGCATTGCCAGGAGTTGACAAATTCTCATATGTGAAAATTTAAGTATTTTAGAACTGAAACAAATAGCAAGGAATATCAAAAACTGGTGAACTCCATGAAAAAATGTATAGAACATACATTAGTGTTTTAACCAGATCTACATTTTTTGTGTAGTACATTTTTGTCAATCTCTTACGCAGTTATGCAGAATTCAGCGAAATTCATCCATAATGAAGAGCTGTTCAGAGGCTATTACCAGAAATTCAATATGTATATGTGTTTTATTTGTCATGTAAATATATTTAATTTAAATAAAATCATTAGAGACATTTTTGATAACAAAAATCGAAATTTTTTCCTTGTAAAGTGTAGTTTGGGGTGGGGAGGATTTTGCTCAAAATCTCCTGTCGCATCTTTGGAAAATACTAAACTTAAACACTGAGTTTTCGTTTTTGAGTTATCGCATTCACAGACACACGGACACACACGCTCGGACTTTTTGCTAGAAATGCTTTTTTTTATACAGGGGACCCTAAAACATGTATTTGCGGTGAAATCTCGGTATGGAATTTTTGGATGCAATTCAATAGCTCCTCTATGCACTATGTACATAGAGAAATTAACAAGTAACGGGAAAGGATTATCCAGCAGTCCTAAAGGCTGAAACCCTGTGCTACGCTTGTACCAAGCACCTGAGTTTGAAAACGTGTGCCTACTATCTTAATCAGAAAGAAGAAACGGCTCGAGTGATGGCACCCAGAGGGCCATTAGTAATCTAACTCGGGCTTGGAAACACCTGCATGTGCTGCTTCCAATTCCCCTTTTCCCCAAGCCTGCTTCAGTGTTGCAACCTTTTCGTTTTCTACACCAATTATCTTGCATTCCTCCCAAAATATTCGATACCTATCGATATTTTGAGATCCCCTGAGTAAAATATTTTCTTTTTACTTTCTCTATACGAACTATGTATGTATATACTGTATAGAGAAAGTATTCTATTGTACCCAAAAATTCGATACCGAGATTTTACCGGAAATACATGTTTTGGGTCCCCCTGAATTCAAAATAAAAAAAACATTTTTGAAAAAAGGTCCGTGTGTGCGTGCGTGCGTGCGTGTCTGTGTGTCTGTGGACAGCATAGCTCAAAAACGAAAAGACCGTTAAATACCGTTTTTAGAATATTTTGATTTTGTCAAAAATGACTCAAACGATTTTTACTAAAAAAAAGATCATATATTAAATATATTTACCGGTCAAATGAAATTTATATTTTGAATTTTCTGGGAATAGTCTCTGAAGACTACTTTATTCTGGATCAATTTTACGGAATTTTGCATAACTGCTAAACCGTAAGAGATGGACGAAAACTTAACACACAGCAAATCTAGAGCACATTAAAACACACAATTTATGTTATATACAGTTTTGACGTGGAGTAGATTGTTTTTGAGATATTCCTTGTTATTGGTTTTAGCTTTAAAATACTTATTCTTTTCTCATACAGGAATTTGTCAACTCCTGTCCATACAAATAAAGGAACTTCAGTCACATAGCAACCAGCTTTTGACTATCACTTTAACCTATGGTACTCCCTTATTTCGCTTCTACTTACAAGGAAGCAAATAATAAGACAATTTCTGCTAATTTTTTTTTTCGATTTGCATGAAATAAATAGAAGCTTATTATTTCTAACAATAATTTATTGCAGAGATGTAGAGAAAGTCATGTGAATGTAACACATAAGATTTTTTAATTTTAATTTTATTGTTGGCAGATTATTAAATACATTAACATTTGAAGAACACCATGCTGGATTCTCTAACATAAACAGAAATACTTATTAATACAGAAATGATAATATAACTTTACAAATAAATGTTGCATTGAATGAAAGTATAAGGTAATAACAATAATAAATGACGTGTTACACTCACATGAATTTCTCTAGCTGCTCTACAAACTTCTTACAAAAGATAATTCTTCTTTCTACACCATGCTAATTGAGATAAACATTAGCAGAATGTATTTATTACTTAGTTCCTTATAAGTAAGAGGGAACTAAGGTAATGCACTAGGCTAAAGTGATAGTCAAATGTTCAAAAGCTATCATTATGTGATTGACATTGCAAATTACTTCTTTGCTTGGCCAGAAGTAGAACAAAAGAAAAACGGGCATTTCCTGTCTGAGAAAAGTGTAAGCACTTTACAATTGAAACCCATAACATGGAACATCTCGGAAACGGTTACCTCCACACAAATAAATTCTGTTTTTTGAAGAGGTTTACATTTTTTTGTGTAGTAAGTTTTTGTCTATCTCTTACGGTTTAGCAGATAAGCAAAATTCGGCAAAAATTCATCCGGAATAAAGAGGTCTTCAGAGGCTATTCCCAGAAAATTCAAGATGTAAATTTTATTTGGCATGTAAATATATTTAATACAGGGGATTTTAATCAATATCGTTGGAGCCTTTTTTGAGAAAATTAAAATTTACGAAACATTTTCCATGTAAAGGGCAGTTTGTGGAGGGGAATTTTCTTGAAAATCCTCGTGTCGCATCCTTAGAAGATACTAAACCTAAATACCAAGTTTGGTATTTAACGGTTTTTTCGTTTTTCAGTTATACTGTCCAAAGACATACATGGACTTTTTTCTAAAAATGCTGTTTTCGTACTCAGGGGGACTCCAAAAAATCTATTTCCAGTGAAATCTTGACATCGAATTTTTGGGTGGAATAGAATACTTTCTCTATCCACTATGTACATTGTACATAGAAAGTAAAAAATGAAAGTACATGAAGAAACTTATTTTGTACAACTTGCAGTACAAAAACATCTGAGGTGCTCCATTCTCGTGAATTCCTCTACCTATTTTGCAATAAATTATTCTTACAATACCTTATTGTTCTATCTCCTCTGTACTAATGAAGATAAACATTACTTATTTCTTTGTTGGAACGAGAGAAATAAGGAATATACTAGACCAAAGCGGTACACAAATATTTTAAAAGGTGATCGCCATGTGATAGTGTTGAAATTCCAGTCTCTCTGCATGGCCAGGGGTTCAAAATAAAAACGAATGACAACTTCCCATTTGGGAAAATTATTAACATTGACAAATTTTAACTAATAATATGGAATATCTTGGAATAAGTGAATTTCACAAAAAAAAAAAAAATATATTTTAGACATTAACGAGATCTGCTTTTTTTTGTGTAGTAACATTTTTTCTGTATCTTATGGTTTACCGGTAATGCAGAAATCATCCAAATGTAGAGGTGCTCAGAGGCTATTGCGAGAAAATTCAAGATGTGCAATTTATCTTTGATGTAAACGTCTTTAATATTAAATCACTGTTATTGGTTTCAATTGTAAACACATTATCTTTTCTCAAACGGGACCCTGCAAAGCGAACCAAACCTCAACTGTTTCACATATCGACCAGCTTTTAACAGATTTGACCATCATTTTAGCCTAGTACATTCCCTTATTTCCGGTCAACTTACAGGGAAGTAAGTAATAAGACCAATTCTGCAAAATTTTATCTTGTTTTGCATGATTTAGATAAAAGAATAATATTTTGTTAGAATAAATTGTACATGACTTAACTAGAGAAAGTTATGTCAATGGAATACATCAGATTTTTTTTTCCATTTTGTACGTTTCTATCTCACACACACACACACACACACACACACACATATATATATATATATATATATATATATATATATATATATATATATCAGGGTGTCTACCGGTACCGAAGGTACCAAAAGTGTCGAAAAAGTAACGAATTTCGCAAGTGGGTGCCGAAAGTACCGAAAAGTAATGAATTTAATGATTTAGAGAATATAGGGTAACGAATTCACGTTCAAACTTGGCTCTCGTAATTGCACTGCTCTCGAAAAGAAGCAAACTATCGGGCGTCAACAATCGATTTAGAACGACTCTCGGAAACGCACGTTGCCAATAGAAACCCTAAGTTGCCCTCCTCTCTTGCTGCCTACTGTTACGTGCGTAGTTTGCTTGCATGATTGGCTACATTGGCAAGTGAAGGAAACAACATTGGAAGCGGTTGATACTGATTTGAAACAAACATTTATAGTTAGGAGTTTTGACGGCAACATGAAGTAATTCGTGGGAAGTCATTGAACAACAACAAAATTATAATTTGGTATTTCGGACGGGTTGTGTAGTGCGCATTCATACATTAGAATTCGTAGTCACGAAATAATTGTACGACTTCGAGTGAAGAAGTTAGTTATTTGTGAAGATTATCTCTGTGTTTGCAATTAGTTTACGTAATAATAGTCTAGTTCAAGAAAAACTAAAACCTAATAGGTCAAACCAAATGCCATGCCTAGAAAAAGCAGGTCTCAAGACACGTGGTTGGCGAGTGAAGAATTTTAAGTTCTGGTGGTCATAGACATGATGCATACTGTTTGCTGTGCAAAAAACAAGTTCAAAATTGGAAAAAGTGGCATTTACAATGTACGACTACATGCAAAAGGTATGAAGCACTTAACTGCGGCACACAAACGAAGGTGATGCTACGAGATACCTTGAAAATTGAATCATCTGCGTCGTGATCTAAGGGCAACTCGGAGACCCATCAGGCAGAACTACAGTCAATATATAGCACTAGTGGCATTTCTAGCTTTCTGCAACAGGAGGAAGTTTCAAAGTTTGTGGTCACAAGGAACAAATGAATGTAATGGGTAAATTATTGGGTTGTTAATTCTGGGTTAGTAAGCACTAGATATTTGAAGTTCTTGTTCCTAGAGAAATCAACAGCATCGAATATGATGGATTGTCTAATAGGCTTGTTATCTGAAAAAGGACTTGTTCAGGTGTCCACAGATGTCCCTAATGTAAATCTGAAACTATATTCCGATCTAACGATTCATATGAAAAATAGTTTGACATAAGAAAAGCAAATAGTGTTCCCTTCATACCATAAATGGAGCATATAAAACTGTTTTGAAAAATACTGGGTGGGGTCATTGAGGAGTTTTTAAAGTCTTTGTTAAGATTGGGTTAAGGATCGCATGTGATTTGCCGCGATCAGGAACTTTGATACGTGTGGTACCTAAAAAGGTATCTAATTTTTTCATATTCTCAGTAAACACCCTACATATATTCCAACCCCAGGCCCCAATAGTAATAAAGTGCTCTACCAACTGAGCTGAGGGCCAGGCTACAGACTTTTAATAATTGCAGCATATTAAGTAATTAAGTCTTGTAAATGCACTTTCTATTACTATACTCTTTAGTGTCTACAGTCTTCACACTATTTTATTTCCGTACTGTACGTGATATACTTCTGCTTTGTGCACAATGAATGTACATGTTAAACCGCATTACTCCGTTTCTTATTGCTATGCAAACTCAGTCAACAAAATATGCATGAGATGTAATTTATTATCTCATTTCCCGCAGCACTTTGCGAGATAAACAATGTCTCATGATTAATGTAACTTAATAAAAATACTCAACTGGTGTTAAAATGTCAACTCTTTCTGTGGGAGCACAGAATATAATCTGTACACTTGCAGGCGTTTTATCAACAAAAACGCCTGGAACAAAGTGACAGCATATATGACTCACATTCGAGACACTTGTTTCTGGAGCGGGGGACCCGGTACCAGCTTGGGGATTTCTCTCCCGCTGGGAGGACTAGGGTTGTGGTGTCTCCCAAAATTCTGTTGCAGCCACTGACCGACCTTCGGGTTGAACACTTGCTATCGTTAGTATCATTGAGATTTCGCCCGAAATACAGGTTTGAAAAAATCAGAATTTTCGAAACTTTTTTCATTTAAAGCGTAATTTGGGGTGGGGATATTTTTTAAAAATGCTCGTGTTGTATCCTTGGGAGATACTGAACTTTGGTATTTAAGCGACTTTTCGTTTTTGAGCTATGCTGCATACACACACACACACACATACACACACAAACGGGCCTTTCTCTAAAATGCTTTATTTGTCTTCAGGGGGTACCAAAACATATATTTCCTATGAAATCTCGGTATCGAATTTTTGGGTGGAATACAATACCTTCTCTATACACTATGTACATAGTACGTATAGAGAAAGTAAAATTGATAGTCATTCATTTATTCTGGTCATCATTCCACCCTGCCATATACCCCGTTGTACCAAAAACGAATTCGTAACGAAACTATCTCTCCAAACAAATATAAGCTTTTGTAACCTTATGGAAAAAAAACTATATTGGCTAGAGAAACGGATGTGATTATAACAGATCAGAATTTTTAAGAATTATCAGGGAAACCAGCTTTATATCGGTTTTCAAAATATCATATGCCCTTTAAGTTACCCAGAGAGAGGGAGGAAGGCGGTGGAGAACAAAGGAGGGGTAAGCTAGGAGGAGGAAAGGAAGGAGAACGAGCCGGGGAAGTGTAAGGGAGAAAGACTGAGACGTGTGTCAACATATAGCGCAGCAACCAGAGAAATGCTGCAATTCCTTTCAATAAGCCATAGCATATTATTATCTGTCCACACACAAACGCCTGATGCATAGACATTGTGCGATGCAGGTCAGTCGAGTGGCTTCCGTCCCAGCAAGGCGTTGTCATGGCTCCAGCACATATATCGTACGAACATTTTCGAAGTTAAAGAGTGTCTTAATAACTTCTCCTTAACACAACGATATGCATTCTCTTTGTACACTCATTTAGATTCTTCGAAACTGGTACTGAAAATAAAGACTGCATTTTTATTATGGTGATGCTCTGTCATATCAAAATTTTAGCTTTCCACGATTATTTAAATAATCATTTTTACTGTCTAAATTCATTGTTGTTAAAAAGCTTATTCTTTCTACTTCATGCTAATCAAGATAAAAATTACCACAAATGGTCTTGTTACTTGCTTCCTTGTAAGTAGAAGGAAAATAGGAGAATACATTAGGCTAAAACGACAGTCAAATATTTTAAAAGCTGGTTTCCATGTGGTTGAAATCCGTTTCTTTGCATGGACAGGAGTTGACAAATTCCCGTGTGAGAAAACTAAGTATTTTAAAATTGAAACCAATAACAAGCAATACCTCGGAGACACTACAAAAATGTAAAGGACATAAATTGTGTGCTCGAAGGCTTTCAGGCCATGGTCGAATATTAAAATTATTAAAATAATTAAAACTTCACGTTTCGTCCTCAGCTGTGGAGGACATCTTCAGAAATGAGACTGGGCAGAAATGGCTAACGACTGCAGATTCATGGAGCAGTGGACGTCAACATATACTGTTAAGGTAGTGGGAGGGGAGTAATTGGACTGCTGTGTTCTGATTGGCTGTTGTGCTGGCCGGTGCGAAGACGCTGTAAGGCAGGAATCCAGGTCTGGTTTAGCTGAAATTCGTCTTCTCTATTAAAGTGATTGGAATGTTTGTATATTTCTATGGATTCTTTGACCATTCTAGGTTAGTAATGTTTGGTAGTTGTGAGGACTTCTGTTTTTTCAAATAACATGTGTTTGTCAAGACGAGGGCATGATCTGCAACGGTAGATTTGTCTGTATGGCCGAGGCGACAATATCCAACAATCCAGAATTAATAACACTACTGTATATTGGTTACCAACAACATAATGTAACTGCATTTCCAAGTTCATTAAATTAGGCCAAATATGTGACAAAAGAGAGTCACAAAATGCATAGTTTTTATTCGCGCCTCTGCTTCTCACTTCACGTGACTTTATTTTCTTTACACAGCTCTGGCTTTTATGGTTACTTTCTTTAACGGGTATGTTTGAGTGTTACGTCGCGGTGAAATGGACGTAGTGAAGTGTTTGCAAGTCGATGTTAGGGTACGAGAGCCGGCCGGAAATATTCACGGCAACAGGCTTTCAAGTACTCCAGAGGAGGGAGCAAGGAAACAGAAAGAAAGAAAGAAAACAGTGTAGAAGAAAACTCGGCAAACATTTTCTTTCATCTCGTCGCTATCAGTGCATAAGACGGCACAAGTGCTGTGAGTAGTTGAAAATTATCCGGTTAATAATTGCCTCTCATTTTTACTTTCTCTGGCTTATAAGCACGTACAATGCACATACTAGCTTGAGAAGATATTGTATTTCACCCAAAAATTTGATGTCGAGATTTCTCTGGAAATATGTTTTGAGGGCCCCAGAGTACAAAAAAAAAGTTTACGTTCTGTAACCCACATGTACGTACAATGTACATACTAGCTAGAGAAGGTATTGTATTCCACACAAAATTTGATGTTGAGAGTTCGCCGGAAATATATGCTTTGAAATCCCCTAGGGAGAAAAAAGTATTTTTAGAAAAAGTTCCGTGTGTGTGTCACTGTGGGCAGCTTAGCTCAAAAACGAAAAAGACCGTTAAATACTTGATATTAATGTTTAGTATCTGCCAAGGATGCGACACGAAAGATTTAAAAAAAGCTCCACTCCAAACTGCCCTTTATATGGAAAATGTTTTGAAAATCTCTAACGATTTTGATTAAAATACCACATGTTAAAGATATTTACATCACAAATAAAATGTATATTTTGAATTTTCTGGGAATAGCCTCTGATTCTGGATGAGTTTTGGAAAGTTCGATAACAGTTATAGCGCAAGAAACAAAAACTTATCACAAAACACACAATTATGTCATATACGTTTTTCTTATGGAGTTGATCGTTTTCGAGATATTCTTTGCTATTTGTTTCAATTTTAAACTACCCAACTTGTTTCAAACGGGAACATAGCAAAGCGAACCGAACCTCAATTGTTTGCTTTAAAAGATTTGACTATCACTTTAGCCTACTGTATTCCCTTATTTCCCTTCTACTTACAAGGAAGTAAGTAATAAGACCATTTCTGCCAATGATTATCTCTATTAGCATCATATAAAAGAATACTCTGTTGTAAGAATAATTTATATTTGGAACAGCTAGAGAAATTGTCTTATTATTTGCTTCCTTGTAAGTAGAAGTGAAATAAGTGAGTACCATAGGTTAAAGTGATAGTCAAAAGCTGGTTGCTATGTGACTGATGTTCCTTTGTTTGTATGGACAGGAGTTGACAAATTCCTGTATGAGAAAAGTATAAGTATTTTAAAGCTGAAACCAATAAAAAAGAATATCTCAAAAATGATCTACTCCACGACAAAACTGTATATAACATAAATTGTGTGTTTTAACGTGCTCTACAATTTTTATGTGGTAAGTTTTTGTCCATCTCTTACGGTTTAGCAGTTATGCAAAATTCCGTAAAATTCATCCAGAATAAAGTATTCTTTAGAGGCTATTCCCAGAAAATTCAAGATATACATTTTATTTGTCAGGTAAATATCTTTAGTATACGATATTTTAATCAAAATCGTTAGAGCCATTTTTAAGAAAATCAAAATTTCCGAAATTTTTTCCATGTAATGGGTAGTTTGGGGTGGGGGAATTTTCTTGAAAATCTTCGTGTCGCATCCTTGGACAATACAAACCTTAAATACCAAGTTTGGTATTTAATGATCTTTTCGTTTTTGAGCTATGCTGCCCACAGATACACACACACACACACACACACACACACAGACAGACACACACGGACATTTTTCTAAAAATGCTTTTTTTACATTCAAGATGTCTCAAAACACATATTTGCGATGAAATCTCGGTATTGAATTTTTGGGTCATTACAATACCTTCTCTATACACTATGTACATGGTATTTATAGAGAAGGTAATAAACCTGTTATTAGTCATAAAATATCTAAAATGTACGGCATTTAAATAAAAATCGTGAGTCAATTCATAGAAAATGAAAACACAACAAAAATATTTCATTATAGAGCTTTGTTTTGGGAGGGGAGACTTTCTTAAAAATCTTTGTTACATTCTTAGAATATGCTTTAATTGAATATCGAGTTTGGTATTTACGAGACTTTTTGTTGAGATGCGATGTTCACACATATGCGCGTTGACAGGCCCCCTAAATATTTTAGGTGGAATACATTACTTCAACATACGTGACAGAAAGAAGCACTACCGGCCCTCTAGGAGTTATTATAACACTGAATTCGCATTACCAAATTCTTGCACATTTACTGCACTGAACATATGCATTCTAAATGCCATGTCGTCGCAAAGTTACTAGACCACTGAAAGCTTTACGGGTTTCAGTTTCAGGAGGGTCGCAATGACAATTTGTCAAAGGCATGAAAGTTTAATTAAATGCACACAATAATATAAGCAGTGTTTCTTTTTGGGGGGGGGGTTAAATGTGAGAACCTCAAAAGATGTGTGTGTTTGGTGAAATCACGAACTGAAATTTTGGGTTGATTGTATTACCTGCTAGTGTTCATGCAAAATACGCTCGTGTTCGGTCCATGTTTATCAAATGTGGCTACTACCGAAGTTTGCTATTTAGATAGGAGGCAAGTTGTGTTGTTCAACTTTATCTTCCGTTTACTGGGTGGACTCTCTTTTTCTCTCTGTCTCATTTACACGATAACCCAGTCACAGGTTTCGGAGAAATGGGTAGTCAAGCTGATGGACCGCCATGCGTATTTTTAGCGCCAAATGAACTTTACTGTTCCTTGGTACGAAAATAAGCACGAATTAAGTAATGAAACTACGTTTATGGAACACAAACGCCATGTATTAACCCTGAAATAATACCCTTTGAAATTATCAAGTGGATGTAAATAAACATATCATAATTAGTAAAAAAGACAACCCTCCGTTCTCAGTATCATATCCAAAGGGAAATAACTACAGTAAAGACACTACTTCCAAATGTGAACTATCATAATGTTATAAATTAATAAAAAAAACTCGTACACTTGGCCATCAATTTAACAAATTTCTGACATTTTTAGGCATAGTTTGTAAACAAGGGTTTACCCACCTCTAGATGAACTACATCGCCTGGGCGTCAATAAATTAAGCAAGGCCATTCGTTCCAGTCAGCAATATCGCTTCGAGCGAATTTGATCCTACTCGGTATTTTAGATTACACGCTGCACTCACATGTTTTGACTGCTGCATATGCAGCAAGGCTAACGTGTTGTTTTACCATTTCAAGTTGGAACATTGCACAACACTATTATCTGCCACTGTAAAAGATGTAGTGAGAGTGTTGAAAACAAAATGCAACGAAAACAGCTCCAAGTGCAAATGTCTCCCAGGAGAATCGAGCTAGATGCTGCGGCAAAGTTGAAAAAAGCAGAAGGTGACTCAGTAATGGGATTCACATACTCTCTCACCTGCTCTCCGTTCACATGGAAGCTTTCTTCTGATTGAAAAAGGAGACATTTTCGCGCATCATTGATCAGCAAGAGAATGTACTACAGTGTCTGTCAAAAGTTTAAGGATGCACTTAAATATCAGACTTTTCATTCTTGTCCTTATACTTTTGTGAAGTCTCAAGATGTTTATACATGGATCAAACACATGTCAAAAGTGAAGTTTTCTGCTCCAAACCAGAACTCGCTATCTTTAAAACTGTGTATAATAAGATGATTTCTCAATAAGAAAACTGGTTAAAATTATGCAATTTTTATGGAAAAAATCTGATGTGCTCCATTCACATGACTCTCTTTACATCTCTGTAACACATTAATGTTAATAAGCTTATTCTTCTATTTCATGCTAAAACATTAACAGAAAGGGTTTTATTACTTAGTTCCTTATAAGTAGAACAGAAATAAGGGAATACACTAGGATAAACCGACAGCCAAATGTGGTTGTTATGGGACTGAAATCCGTTTCTTTGCGTGGACAAGCGTTGACAAGTTCCCGTATAAGAAAAGTTTTAAGTATTTTAAAACTGAAATCAATAACAAGGAATATCTCTAAAACGGCCAACTCAAAAAAAAAAAAAAATGCATATGACATAAATTGTGTGTTTTATCGAGATCTACATTTTTTATGCTGTGAGTTTTTGTCTCTCTTACGGTTTACCAGTTATGCAGAGGCTATTCCCAGAAAATTCAAGACACACATTTTAATTATCACGTAAATATCATTAATATAAGAGATTTTAATAAAAATCGTTAGAGAAAATCAAAATTCTCGAAAGTTTTTCCATGTAAAGATTTTCTTAAAAATCTTCGTGTCGCATCCTTGGAAGACACCAAACTTAAATACCAAGTTTGGTATTTAACGGTACTTTCGCCTTTGAGCTATGCTGCACACACAGACACAGACAGACACACACACACAACACACACGGACATTTTTCTAAAAATGATTTTTCTGGATTCAGAGGATCTGAAAAGATATATTTATGGTGAAATCTCCTTATCAAAATTTTGGGTGCAATACAATACCTTCTCTTTACACTATATATATAGTACGTGTAGAGAAAATAAAAATTTATGAAGCCTTTTTATTCACATTTAATGACTGATTTTTCCCGATTTTCTAAGGTTAAGGTAAAATCCACAACTGACACTAAAACAGAGGAGATTTGTTGTTTTATCAGTGCTGCAAGGCCTCCGAGATCATGATCTATATGGCCGTGACAGCAAAACATTCGTTTGCTGCGAACTTGAAATGCAAAGAAAGACTATTCGTAACCTATTCTAACCCATCTTAGAAAAATCAGGAAAAAATCTGGCATTAAATGTGAATAAAAGCGCTTAATACATTTTTAAATTAAATCTTTTTCTAAAAGTGCTTTTTCGGACTTAGGAGACCTCAAAACTTACTTCCGGTGAAATCTCAACGTTGAATTTTTTGGTAGAATTCAGTACCTTCTCTATCCACTATGTATATTGTACATAGGGGTAGAGAAAGTAAAAATCTGTTTAGAGAAAAAATGGAGAAAACAAACTTGCAGATTTGCGAAGAGCGAAATCTCATGAACTGAGCACACAGAAGCTACTGTACTTAACAGTACAGTACCTAAATACCAAGTTTGGTATTTACCCAACTTTTCATTTTTGAGCTATGCTGTACACAGACAACACATACACGGACTTTCTTCTAATAATGTTTGTTGTTGTTGTATTTTTTTTTTAATCCAGGGCCTGCTTTTCCGGTGAAATTTCGGTATCGAATTTTTGGGTAGAATAGAATACCTTCCCTGATTATTATGTACATTGTTCATGCGTGCTGGAGAAAGTAAAAATGTGGATCTCGATAACACACATAATTCAGTTATTTTTTGTGGCATTAACCATTTCCAAGGTATTCTTTGCTATTGGTTTCAATTTTAAACTAATTCGTATCGCTATTATAATTCGTCATTTGTTTCTCGCAATAGCATACAGAAAGTAGGACATTTCAAATCAGTATGTAGCGATTAAACTTTTGACTATGCCTATAGTCTCCTCTGTACCTCTTGTGGTACAACGTTAGGCTTAAACTATTTCTGTGAATGTTTGCCTGGACTATAGTTAAGTATATGGAAACATGCGTTTTTATAAGAGTAGTTTTTGGGAAAACGGCTAACGAAAATCATGTGAATATAATATAACAGCTTTTTAATATTTAAAGCTCCGGTGGGAAGGATCACTCATTAAAGTTGGCGGTAATCCATGATGAGTGTGCGCGTTTCGGACGCTGATTGTCAGCTGTTTCACGTTATACTAATCCGAGTGCGAACTGGAGCCTTTCAGAGCAAAATGTAATGAAAACAAATGATGGTTAATGAGCGCAACGCTCAGCAAATTCTCTAAAGAGTACGCTGTGGTTTGTGCTCTTTTGCCACCGAGCTAATAACGGCACGTCATTTGTTTTCCTGTCGTACGCGGATTTTTTTTTTAATTCCTGTCCGCTTGTGTGTACAGTTAGAGGTAGAATGAATTGAAAGAATGGCGCTATAGTGTAAATGTCTACGTGTTCACAATAAACGAGGCGAAGAGATATATGAGGGAGGAACATTTGTGTAGGATAAGAAATGAAACTATTAGACGAGAGCCGTCTAGAAAGTAACAACGATTTGCCGTAACGAAGTATACCAACAAAAACACTATTTTCAAAGTTACAATACCTTGCTCTATGTCTCAACGTAATTGTCATTGCTATCAAGATATTTATTGCCACGTGGCACCGGTTCTTCAGTGCTAATTGTTGCTCTTACGCAGTTAAAATTCTAAGCCTGTGCATTCTCTTATGTCCCTTCTACTTACAAGGAAGCTAGTAATAAGGCTAAATCTGCTTATGTTTATCTTGATTAGCACCATGTAGATAACAGATTAATGTTTTGTTTACCGAACAGCTAGAGTGCATGCAACACATTAGATTTTTCCGTTATACTTACCAGGGACCAAGTAATAAAGACAACTTCTGCTAATGTTTATCTCCATTATCATAGAAGAATAAGCTTTTTAACAATAATTTGTTGCAGAGATGTAGACAAAGTCATGTGAATGTGACACACCAGATTTTTTGTTCGCATATATCCACATATATAGGAATAGAATATGTAATTACATAAGAACTTGTGTTCTACATTTAGAAATGTGTTACAGCACCGCAAATCTAGTTAAAGTTTTAAATTTCTTTTCACTTCAGTAAAACATTTTACACTGTGAAGTCATTTTAACGAATGGTAATTATTTTGGAAGATACAGGCACCGGTTTTTAAAAAAAATCTGATGTGTTCCATTCACATGACTTTCTCTATATCTCTGTAACAAATTATTTTAATAAGCTTATCTTTTATTTATTTCATGCTAATCGAGTAAAATTAGCATTGTTGCTTTATTGTAAGTAGAAGCGGAATAAGGGAGTACCATATTTTAAAGAGAAAGCCAAAAGCTGGTTGCTATGTGACTGATGTTCCTTTGTTTGTATATACAGGAGGTGACAAATTCCTGTATGAGAAAAGTATGTTTTTCAAAGCTGAAACCAAGAAAAAGGAATATCTCAAAAATGATTAACTCCATGAAAAAAAATTTATATAACATAAATTGTGTGTTTTAACATGCTCTACATTTTTTGTGTGTTAAGTTTTTGTCCATCTCTTACGGTTTAGTAGTTATGCAAAATTCATCCAGAATAAAGTAATCTTCAGAGGCTATTCCCAGAAAATTGAAAATATACATTTTATTTGTCAGGTAAATATCTATAATATATGATATTTTAATCAAAATCGTTAGAGCCATTTTTAAGAAAATAAAAACTTTCGAAAAAAGTTCCATGTAAAGGGTAGTTTGGGGTGAGGAGGTTTTTCTCAAAATCTTCGTGTCGCATCCCTGAAAGATACTAAACTTAAATACCAAGTTTGGTATTTTACCGACTTTTCGTGTTCACAGACACACGGACACACACACACACACACACATGGACGATTTTCTGAAAATACTTTTTTTGGATACAGGGGACCCTAAAACATATATTTCCGGTGAAATCCCGGTATCGAATTTTTTGGAGTGCAATACCTTCTCTATACACTATGTACATAGTACGTATAGAGAAAGTAAAAAATATTAACTTTTGCTTTCAACTCTTCCATAACGGTTGATGCATTTCCATTCGGTCTTTTTTTTAAAATAGTAACGGAGTCTGATCAGGACTCCGGTACTGTATCCCTATTTACATTTTCCCCCAGTAGGTTTTACTGATTACTGGTTTACTGGTTCTTTTACAAACATATACACATTGCACAAACATATAACATCCATGCCCAAGGCGGGACTCGAACCCACGATCCCCTGCCCACGAAGCACCAAAGCTAGACGCTTTAGCGAGCGTGGCCATGGGGACCGGCTGGTCTTTTGTCGTGCACATGATTATTCGTAAATTGTGCTCCGTTTCATGATTCGTTCATTGCATTATCACAATATGATTCCGTTATTTGCCTATAAAATGTGATTTGTCGAACATTTTGTGCATTCAAAAAAACGAATAAGTTCTTTGGCGTAGAAAAATATATCATCGGCATCTTAAAATGTCTTGATAGAAGTTACGTTGAGAAATGGAATACGGTTTTCTAACTTTGTAAATGAAGTTTGCTTTGATAGCTTTCGTTAATCTTTAGTTAAGCCAAATCGTGTGTCACTTTCTGTCTGGATGGCCCTCGTATATATGTATTGTAACAAAAGCTCATTTTACTCCAGTAAGCAGACTCTATTTCTTTTTCTGGTTACAAATGAAACTCTGTTTACAAATTACTGTGTTTCCACAACAATTCTGCCTTTCCTTGCGGCGGCTACTACTCGCTAGCCATTCCCAGTTGAAATTAAACTCTCTGCAGGCTTCTTTCCCCTTACTTTATACCTGTCGATCACTTGGCAGGAAACTTCCAGAAGCACACTACCGTAGGTATCACAAACTCACTCAGGTGTAACAATGTGCAGCTTCGATGTCAAAAGAATTCGCCGCCGGCACGCGTTTCCACTAACGCAAGTGTAACAATAGGCGCCAACATTAGCTATGATTTATGAAGTAAGCCATCCACACATGTTTGGCGAAGTCACAGTATGTATGCTATATATACAAATCTGATGTGTATTCAACTTCGCTGTAGCAAAGTATTGCTAATAAGTTTATTCTTCTATCTACTTCATGCTAATTGAGGTAAACATTAGCATAAACGGTCTTATTACTTAGTTCCTTGCAGGCAGAAGGGAAATAAGTGAATGCACTAAGTTAAACCGACAGTCACGTGTTTTAAAATGTGGTTGCTA
Organism: Hymenopus coronatus; assembly: GCA_030762935.1. Classification (NCBI taxonomy): domain Eukaryota; kingdom Metazoa; phylum Arthropoda; class Insecta; order Mantodea; family Hymenopodidae; genus Hymenopus; species Hymenopus coronatus. The sequence continues at coordinate 18,011,159 of CM060895.1, forward strand.
TGGGATTGAAATACGTTTCTTTGCCTGGTCAGGAGTTGACAAGTTCCTGTACAGGAAAAGTATTTTAAAACTGAAACCAATAACAAGGAATATCTCAAAAACGGCCAACTCCAGGGAAAAATGATTATGACATACACTGTGTGTTTTAATAAGCTCTACATTTCTGGTTTACCTTAAGGTTTATTAGTAATGCAAAATTAAATTAGAGGATTTTCCTGGAAAATTCAAGATATAAATTTTATTTGTCATGTGAATATCTTAAACATAAGAGTTTTCAATAAAAGTCTTTAGAGCCTTTCGGAGAAAATCCGAAATGTTTTCCATGTAAGGGGTGGGGTGGGGGATTTTCCTCAAAATGTTCCTGTCGCATCCTTGGAAGATACTGAGCTTAAATATCAAGTTCGGTATTTAACGGACTGCCCACAGATACACACACACACACGGCCATTTTTATAAAAATGCTTTTTTGGATTCAGGGGACCTCAAACATGTATTTCCGGTGAAATCTCAGTATCTAATTTTTGGGTGCAATACAATACCTTCTCTATACACTATCTACATAGTACCAGTAGAGAAAGTAAAAATGTATTGTAATTAATATGTAGTTTAGTTTGGCTGGATACCAGTGATGTAGTTTATAGCACAGCTGGCTTTTCAGTAGCTTTGTTCTTTAAAGCAGTTTATCTTATTGCATTTCATTTACAGCTATAATGTTTTTATATTCTAAATTTTTATTTACTGATTAATAAATTTTCAATTTTAGTTTGAGTTTAATTAAACAATTAAAAAAAAAACTAATGTGTTTCATTCACATAACCTCCTATATCTGTTCTGTAAACAAACTATTATTACAAAAGCTTATTCTTTTATCTCCAGCATATTAATCATGATAAACATTACCATTGCTTGTTGTAAGTAGAAGTGAAATAAAGGAATGCATTAGGCTAATGCGATAATAAAATATTTTAAAACCTCGCTCCGTATGAAACAATTGAAATTCAGTTTTCTTTAAATTGTCAGGACTAAAACAAGAGATGTGAAACGAAAGATGACTTCCTGTTTGAGGAAAACTTAAGGGCTAGAAATGAAACCAATAACAGAAAAGTAAAAATATCTCGAAAACGATTAACTATAAAAATCGATATGGCATAAATTTTATATTTAACGAGATCTACACTTTTTTGTGTAGTTAATCGTTTTCGAGATCTCTCACGACTTACCAGTTATGTTAAATAATTAAAAATAAATAGTTCTTCAAAGGCTATTCCCAGAAAATTCAAGATATACCTTTCATTTGTCATTAAAAAAAACGGCGAAAGACGGACTTTTTACGCGCATAAAAATTCTTAGCATGGCTTCCTTCGGAAGGGAAGTAAAGCTGTTGGTCCCGTGTCACAGATTTAGGCATGCAAAAGAACCACAAGTCTGACTAAGAGGCCTCTGAACAAACTTCATCGGTCTTTCACGCCAAAAGTAGAATGGGACGCTAAGAACCACAGTAGTTAAAGAGCGTTCATAAATAAAACTCCATTTCCATTATGATAAAATAACTTAAATGGGTACTTTAATCAAAATTGTTAGAGTCAGTTATTATAAAATCGAAATTTTCGAAAAATACTGCATTTTCCTGAAAATCTTCGTGTCGCAACCTAGGAAGATACTAAACAAATACCATGTTTGGTATTTACTGACTATTCGTATTTGAGTTATGGTGACCACAGACACACACATATACACACAATGCACCTTTTGTAAAACTGGTCATTTTTGGATTCAGGGTCTTGTATTCCACACAAAAATTCGGTCCCGGCAATTTTCCGTGTTTTGAGAACACCTGAATTAAAAAACACAAAAAAAAAACAAAAAAAAAAACCCTCAATTATAGAAAAGTTCGGTTTGTTTTTGTCTGTGTGTGTGCATGTGGACAGTACAACTCTAAAAACGAAAAGTCCATTAAATACCAAACCTGGTATTGAAGTTAAGCATTTTCCAAGGATGTGATACGAAGATTTTCATGGGCATCTCCCGCCCCTAACTACCATTTACATAGAACATTTGGCTCTAAGGATTTTCAAAATGCCATATGTTAAAGATATTTTCATGAAAAATGAAAAGTATATCTTGAATTTTTTGGGAACAGACGCAGAAGACCTCTACCTTCTGGATGACTTTTGTATAAATAGTAAACTGTAAGAGCTAGACAAAAATATACAAAAAAAGTAGATCTTATTAATACACTCAATTTATAACATTTACATTTGTTCTGGGATTAACACGTTTTAAGGTATTTCTTGTTATTGGTTTCAGTTTTTAAATACTTGTACTTTACTCAAACAGGAAGTAGCCAAAGTTTCTGTTGTTTTACGCCTGGCCATGCAAAGAAGCGAATTTCAACAACATTTGACTATTGCTTTAGCTTACTGTATTCGTTTATTTCACTCTTACATTTAAGGAGCCAGGTAATTAGACCATTTCTGTTTATGTTTACCTCGATTACCATTAAGTAGAAAGAAGAATACACTTTTGTATGAAGTTTGTTTGCAGAGCAGGTAGAGAAAGTCATATGAATGGAATACATTAGATTTTTACTTTCTCTAGCACGTCTATACAATATACATAGTGGATAGAGAAGGTATTGCATTCCACTCAAAAATTCGATGCCGAGATTTCAACGGAAATACATGTTTTGACACTCCCTCAATCAAAAAAGAAGGTTTCAGAAACATGTGTGTGTGTGTGTGTGTGTGTGTGTGTGTGTGTGTGTGTGTGTGTGTGTGGGCAGTATAGCTCAAAACGAAAACTTGGTATTTAAGTTTGGTATCTTCCAAGGATGCGACACGAAGATTTTCAAGAAAATTCCCTTTACATGGAAAAACTTTCAAAAATTTTGATATTCTCAAAAATGGCTCTAACGATTTTGATTAAAGTCTCTTATATTTTAGATATTTACATGACAAATAAAATGTATATCTTGAATTTTCTGGGAATAGCCTCTGAAGACATATTTATTCTGCGTGAATTATGCGAAATTTTGCATAACTCGTAAACCGTAAGAGATAGACAAAAACTTGTTGCACAAAAATGTAGATCACAATAAAACACACAATGTATGTCATATGTATTTTTTTTTCGTGGAGTTGGCCCATTTACAGACATTTCTTGTTATTGATTCAGCTTTAAAATACTTACTCATACGGGAACCTGTCAACTCCTGGCCACGGATTTCAATCCCATAGCAACCACATTTTAAAACATTTGTTTGTCGGTTTACTCTAGTGTATTTTCTTATTTCCCGTCTACTTATAAAGGAACTAAGTAATAAGACCGTTTCTGCTAAATTAAATAGATAGAAAAACAAGCTTATTAACAATAATTTGTTACAAAGATGTAGAGAAATTTATGTGAATGGAGCACATCACATTTTTTTGAATGCACAATATGTTCGGCCAGTCGAATTTTATAGGCGAATAGCGCAAGTGAATAGTGATAATGGAATGAACGACTCGACAGTGAGGAAATGACGCATAATTTACGAGTAATCAAGGGAGAGCCAATGTGTACGAAAAGACCGAAGTGGAATTTCATCAATCGTTATGGTGGAGTTGAAAGCAAATGTTGATAAAAGAATTAAGAAAAACCGGCGTTTCACTTTAGGCACCGTACGTGACTTTTTGGATGGAAAAGATTTCCCAACCGATGAAGACCTCAAAGTGACAGTGACATTTTGGCTCATATGTTTAGCGGTGCATTGAAAAATCGGTACCACGTGACAATAAATGACGATTATATTGAAAAATAGAGTAAGGTTCTGTAACTTTGTAAATAAAGTTTTGTTTTGATAACTTTCATTATTGTTTAGTTATGCCAAATCCTCTGTCGCTTTCTGAATGGCTATCTAGTTTAACTTTTAAATTTGCACTTCGGTAAAGCCATTTTAACGAATGGTAATTATTTTGGGAGATACAGGCTTGCCCAACGCCATTCCGTGTCCGTGGACCTCGTTCCACTGGTCCAGGGAGGTCGTTTATCGATGTAATTACGCGCTAGTTTACGTTTCATATTCCTGGCGGTAATTAGAGGTACTAGCTACTAATTTGGGCACGCAATAATCACGCATTTCAGCAATCGTCGGCAACGCAATCAGGTTGCCGCTTCTATACAAAGTTCCTCCTATGCAAACCATTGTTATTGTAACATAAATAGAGAAATAGACAGACAGCCGAATGGAGGTAATTTAACTATACCTATTCAAAATTACGTTAGCAGTTTTGATTTTCTCCCCCCCCCTCCTCTCTCTCTCTCTCTCTCTCTCTCCAAATTACTAGAAACAACTAGGATGTCTCAGGCGGTATCGTCTGCGGCTCGGATTCGGGAGGTTGCAGGTTCGCTTCCCGTTGCTGTCCTACCCGACCCATGGTTTTTTTCGAGGTTTCCCCAGGTCGCCAGGCGAACGGAAATTGAGTTTTATTTATGGACGCTCTTTAACTACTGTGGTTCTCAGCGTCCCATTCTATACTGGGCGTAAAAGATCGATTAATTTTGCTCAGAGGCCTTTTTAACAGGATTGAGGTTCTTTTACGTGCCGTAAATGTACGACACGGAAGCAACGGTTTTACTTGACCTTCCGAGGAATTCATGCTAAGGATTTTTGCGCCCGGCCAGGCAAATGTTGGGAGGTTTCTCTCGTCCCCGGAATTTCCTGGCCATGTCGTTTCCATTGTCATTTAATTCTTCCTTCATCCAGTTGATTTCTTTCAGGTTTGGAATTGTCAGCGATGTTGCTCGATGCGCGTGACAAGGTTGCTCAGTGATTATCTCCGTCCCCCGACTTCGACTGGCTGCTGGGATGAGGCCGTTGGATCCTATATCTGACTGTGCTTCACTCTGGAAACTGTAGGGAACCTGTCGCTCCTGGTGTATCCTTTCACCTCATCCCTCCGTGGGCGTACCCAGTGGGCCGTAGTACAACAACCTGAGATTGGATACCGAATCCCCCGATTGTATCCTATCCTATCGCCTGATGGAAGCAGCTACCTACTGAAGTGTTGAACTCAGACGACATTCTCTATTCGCTTTTCTACAAACTAATATTACAAACATCGAACTACTTCTATAAGAGGAATACAATAAGCTAAAGCGACACTAAACTATTTTCAAAACAGGTCGCTATGTGATGGGTTTGAAATTCTTCTCTTGCATGAAAAAATCCCATGTTACATTCACATGCCTTTCCTTACTTTATATCTTTATTAGTACGTATACAAACTTTTTACTGTATTTTTTATCTGCTTCATATTAATGAGATAAACTTAAAGTGATAGCTACTTAAGTGTATCGTAAAAAATACAAACGGAATAGCGATAGTAAATATTTAAGAACTGGACTATGTGCTGCATCAAAAGTCAATACTTAGGGGTCTTAGGTTTGATTCGCCCATAAGGGGGAGTGGGAATTTTTCTCTATCCATATGATTTCCTATTCTCCCCAGAGTCTGTAAGTGTGTGCGAGATGTAACATACAAAAACTCAAACAAGTGAAATCCAATGAAAGCTGTACACGAATTAACACTTAACGATAGGCAATGCGGTCCAAGAGTAAAAGACCACCGTGAGGACCAGTGTAGTTAAAGGTGGTGTATTAAAAAAATCTGATGTGTTATACTCACATGACTTTCTCTAGCTGTTCTACAAACTCCTTACATAAGAGTGTCTACACCTTCCTAATCGAGGTACTCATTAGCGCAATGTTATTACTTAGTTCCTTATAAGTAGGAAGAAATAAGGGAATACACTATGCTAAACCAATAGTTAAATGTTTTAAAAGCTGTCGTTATACGATTGTCATTACAAATCGCTTCTTTTCATGGCCAGGAGTAGAACAAAAGAAAAACGGACACTCCCGTCTGAGAAAAGTATAAGTACTCACAACTGAAACTAATAAAAATGAATACCTCGAAAACGGTAAGCACCACGAGAAAAATGTATATGACATAACTTGGGTATTTTAACAAGACCTACATTTTTTGTACAGTACGTTTTTGTCTATCTCTTACGGTTTACTAGTTATGCCAACTTAAGCAAAATTCATCCAGAATAAACAGGTCTTTAGAAGCTATTCCCAGAAAATTCAAGATATACATTTTATTTGTCAGGCAAATATCTTTAATATACGATATTTTAATCAAAATCGTTAGAGCCATTTTTAAGAAAATAAAATTTTTCGAAAAAAGTTCCATGTAAAGGGTAGTTTGGGGTGGGGGATTTTTCTCAAGATATTCGTGTCGCATCCCTGGAAGATACTAAACTTAAATACCAAGTTTGGTATTTTAGCTACTTTTCGTTTTTGAGTTATCGTGTTCACAGACACACGGACACACACACGGACCTTTTTCTGAAAATTATTTTTTTGGATACAGGGGGTCCTAAAACATATATTTCCGGTGAAATCTCGGTATCGAATTTTTGGATGGAATACAATACTTCTCTATCACTATGTACATTGTACATACGGGGCTAGAGAAAGTAAAAATGCCACACTCTTTCCATGCATTTGCGAGAAACAGCTGAAAATCGACGAGACATTAAGAACTACAAAAGTATTGTAACAAATGAGAACACCAGTTACTATTAAATTCACTTTATTTGTCACTAGGCACTCCACGTAATACAACACCTTACACTCTTTGCACACGAATAACTGAGTCACTACGTTCACGACACTGTCTTAGTATTCCTCACTCACTAGACTGACTTTTAGTCCACATCTCTTTACTTCACTTCACAGTGCGCCCTCCGTAGCCGGGCTCCGAAAGTTACAGTTATAGAAATTAAGAGAAAATTACATTTAGAAAAAGATGACTCTGGAGGTGGAATATTCTGGGCATAGAGATAAAGAAGGTCCGAGAAGTTTCGCAGGGTAACAATAACGGTCTTTATTTGCCCGGCTATTGTGACCGCTCACATTATTGTTAGAGCAGGTCAAGCACTGTTCCCTTCAGCGGTCATTCGGCCCCCACGCGTCTCCGTTGCAGTATGGGGCTGTTCGAACCATTAATAACGGACATGTCAGAATACGTTTATTTTAAATGAATATTGTGTTTTAAAGAGAGATACATTTGTGTAGTATGTTTTCGTCTATTGCATAAATTTACCGATTATATACTATTGTACAGAACTCCTAAGGAAGAGGAATTCAGAGGCTATTCCTACAAAATTCAAGATAAACACTTTATTTGCCATGAAAATATTATGAATATACAGAATTTTAATCAAAATCGCTAGAGCCATTTTTGCTAAGCGGGATAGCTCACGCGGTCCACATTCCAGAGGTCCCGAGATCGATACCCGGCGACCACTCACTCTGATCATGGAGTTTTTCGTGGTTTTTCTCTGATCGCCTAGGTGAATGCTAAGGTAGTGTATTTTTCCGCGATACTCTTTTCCCTCCTTTCCAGTCATTTCATTTCCCTGCCATCTTTCAGGTTGACTAAGCGGCTGCAGTTCGGTCGTTGGCGGGAAGAAATATACGGACCATTTTCTATAAATGCTCTTTTAGGGTTTGGGAGTCTCAAAACATGTATTTTTGGTGAAATGTTGACTTCTAGTTTTTGGATGGAATACTTAATTCTCCCACTTAGTCTATGTATGAGATAACGTAATAAAACAACAACACTGTGATCTTAGACAGTTAAATTGGATTCAATTCAGCTGTTAGATCTCGCTGAAAGATATGTATCAGACTCGTCTGAGTAAGACGAGTACACCGGTACACAACCAGAGATCTCGGCGGAAAGCTGGAGGAGGAGCGTAGTATCCAAAGCACTATAAACAGTGGGTTCAACCGTCCGCCATTTTGGTTCAAGGGGAAATTGCACAAGAAGATCAATTTGAGATTCTCCTTGCATATCACAAGTAGGACATGGAAATCAATGCCCGTTTTACATTTTAATTTTGAGTTTATTTCCGATATGCTGTGCAACTGGAATACCATTTTTACTTTCACTAGCTCCGTGTGTACAATGTACATATTGAATAATATAATGGAGTGCACCCAACAATTCGATAAAGAGATTTCACCGAAAATATATTTTTTGATGTCCCCTGAATCGAAAAAAAGAAGTTATTTTTAAGTAAAAGGTCCGTGGATGTCTATGTGTGTGGGTAACATAGCCCAAAAAACGAAAAGTCGGTTAAGTACCATACTTGGAACTTAAGTTGAGTATCTTCCAAGGATGCGCCATGAACATTTTCAAGTACTCGCACCCCAAATACCCTTTACATGGAACATTTTTTGTAAATTCTGATTTCCTCAAAAACGACTCTAACGATTTTCACTAAAATACCTTATGTTTAAGATATCTTTATGACAAACGAAATGTATATCTTGAATTTTCTGGCAATAGTCTCTGAAGACCTCTTTATTCTGGATGACTTTTGCAAACCGTAAGATATATATAAACTTACTGCACAAAAATGTAGATTTTGTTAAAATCAGAATTTATGTCATATATATGTATGATAAAACATATCTCGAAAACGGTCAACTCTACAATATATATGTATATATATATTGTTTTGTAGAGTTAACCGTTTTCGAGATATTTCGGATTATTGGTTTGAATTTTAAGCCACTTAAACTTTTTTCAAACGGGAAGCCATCTTTCTTCTCGTTTTCTCGTTTGTTTACTCTTGCCATACAAAGAGTTTAGAATTTCAATTGTTTCACATAGCGACCGGCTTTTAAAGGACGAGAATGTCGCTTTAGCCTGTGCTTTTTCTATTTGTCTTCTACTTACAAGGAAGCTAGTAATAAGATTTGATTAGCATAATGTAGATAAAAGAATAATGTTTTGAATAGAAGGTTCGTTTTCCAACTGCTAGAGAACACATTACATTTCTGTTTATAAGGGACCAAGTAATGAGGACAACTTCTGCTAATGTTTATCTCGATTTGCATGATGTAGGCAGAAGAGTAAGCTTTTTAATAATACTTTTTTACAAAAATGTAGAGAAAGTCATGTGAATGGAACACATCAGATTTCTAGAAAAAGGTTGGTTTTTGTGTATCTGTGGACAGCATAGCGAAAAGACTATAAAGTAACAAACTTAGTATTCAGGTTTAGTATCTTCCTAGGATGCGACACGAAGATTTTCAAGAAAATCCCCCCACCACAAACCACCCTTTACATGGTAAACTTTTCTAAAAATGTTGATTTTCTCAAAAATGACTCTAATGATTTTGATTAAAATACTGCATTAAAGATATTTACATAAAAAGTAAAATGTATATCTTGAATTTTCTGGGAATAGCTTCTAGAGAATTCTTTATTCTGTATGCATTTTGCTGAACTGTGCATATTTGTAGTAGGGTTTTTATTATCGGTACGTACGTTTACCCATAAAAGGTAAAACTGTTTTCGTCCAATAATATTCCTTTACCAATTATATAATGCCTTTTCAGTAGCTTTCCATTTGGTTAATACATTTATATTTCGTATATGCGTGACCAACTAGCTATTTTTACTTTCTCTACACGTACTATGTACCTAGTGTAAGTTTGGTATCTTCCAAGGATGCGACACGAAGATTTTCAAGAAAATCTCCCACCCCCAACTACCCATTAAGTGGAACTTTTTTCGAAAGTTTTGATTTTCTCAAAAATAGCTGTAACGATTTTGATTAAAATATCGTATATTAAAGATATTTACCTGACAAATAATATGTACGTATATGTATATATATATTGAATTTTCTGGGAATAGCCTCTGAAGACTACTTTATTCTGGATGAATTTTGCATAACTGCTAAACCGTAAGAAATGGACAAAAACTTACCACACAAAAAATGTAGAGCACATTAAAACACACAATTTATGTTACATAATTTTTTTTCGAGGAGTTGATTTTTTTTTAGGTATTCCTTGTTTTTGGTTTCAGGTTTAAAAAAAACTTGTACTTTTCTCATATAGGAATTTGTCAACTCGAGTCCATACAAACAAAGGAACTTCAGTCACCTAGTAACCAGCTTTTGACTATCACTTTAACCAATGGTACTCCCATATTTGGCTTCTACTTACAAGGAAGCAAGTAATGAGACTATTTCTGCTAATTTTTTCTCGTAAATAGAAGAATAAGTTTACTAACAATAATTTGTTACACAGAAGTAGAGAAAGTCATGTGAATGGAACACATCAGATTTTTAAGATATAATTTGCATGGACTCTTTTCTCAAGGTGATTAGTACAAGGAGTAACTTGCTACTGAATAAACAAGATAAGTTTTAGAATTCAATATTATCGTTTTATTTCACTCTCGATCTTTGAGAAACAAAAATTCAATTTATCTTCTTAAGTGACTGTATTCGTTTAAGATATTAGTTATTCTCTTAATTTACACTATGTACCATCGTGGTATTCAACGATATTACACTTATGTACATTTATTCTGCTTCTTCTTCTTCTTCTTCTCCGTCTCCAAGCAAACGTTTTCAAACAAAAACAGGAGACAATGTATTCCTAACTCATTTATTTTTTCCTTAAGGAAACAATATAAACATTCATATACATTTGTTCATCGTTCATCGTTTGTATGTAGTTCTTCCGTTTTAACCATTAATACCACAAATTACAGCTAATGGCATAAAATTGCACGGTTAGACAGTAACTTTCCGTTGTAACTGTTAAACCTTAAGAAACAGACAAAAACGTGTTACTCAAAAGCTGTGATCTCGTTAAAATACGCAATTTATGTCAAATACTTGACTATTTATGAGATATTTCTTGTAGTTGATTTCAGTTTTAAACTAATTAAAACTTTTCACATACAGGTATTTGTAATCTTCTGGTAATGAAAAGAAACGGATTTTATCCACACGGCAAACAGCTTTTAAATTGTTTGACTATCACTTAGCTTAGTCTCCCTCTACTTAAAAACAGGCAAGTAGTAAGATAGCAGATAGAAGAATATGCTTTTTAACAATAATTTTAAGCGAGATGTAGAGAAAGTCACGTGAATGGAACACAAGAGTTTTTCAACTGTGTACCAAACTACTGGTGAAATATTTTCCGAAATTATCGAAAGTAATGCTGATGTAGAGAAAATCTTTTTTCAATATAAACGCTGTTTAGTAAAATTTCGTATAACTTCACCTCAAAATCTTTCAAGCGTATGTTGTCCGTTTTATTAAAAATGAACTTGATGAAAGAGACTAAAATAGTACAGCATAAATTATCTACTGTATATATGCACTAAGCACAAGTTTGCATACACATATTGTAGATATGCATATGCATTTATACATACATTACATTATACCATAGTGTACATACATTATAAATAAATTATAAACACCATTTCCATGCGCCTATGTAAACGTGTACTATAATATAAAATGCTATTGTGAAACATTTCATTTTCAAAGACTATATTGAATTCAATCTGCCTTTTGTTTGTTTGCGCTACTCTAAAACCGGCTCAGAGAGCACGTGCTGCTTGCGTCTGTGGGTAAATGTGTAGTGAACTTCAGTCTTTACATACCCCAATCGTTATCTTGTCATCACCTATCAGCCCGCATATTGAAGCTTATCGCTTCAGCTTGCTGTATCTGCCAATGTTTATTTCGATTAATGTATAGAAAAATGTGTAGTATTCCATTCACATGACCTTCTGTTCCGATTCAGCAACAAACTATTGTTACAAGAGATTATTCTTCTATCTAGCTCATGTTAAAATAAGTATTAGCAGAAATGGTCTCACTACTTAGTTTCTTATAAGTAGAAGGAAAATAAGGGAATATACTAAACTAAAGCGACAGTCAGAACCTATAACAGCTCGTTGCTATTTCATTCAAGTTTGGTTCTCTTTGGAAGGCCAGGAATAAAACAAAAGGAACTGGAGCAACAAATTACCATTTGAGAAAAGTTTAAGTATTTTAAAATTGAAATCAATAACAAGAAATGTCACGAAAATGGTTTACTCCACAAAAATGTATATGCCATAAATTGTTTTAACATGATCTACACTATTATATTGTAAGTTTTTGGTCTACCTCTTATGGTTTACCAGTTATGGAAAAATCATCCAAAACAAAAGAGGTTTCAGAGGGTATTCCCAGAAAATTTAAGATATACATTTGATTTGTCAGGTAGTTTGTGTCTTTAATATACGGTATTTTAATCAAAATTGTTAGTCATTTTTGAAAAGCACATGGTTTTCACAATTTTTTCCTTTTAAAGGGTAGATTAGAGTGCGGGATTTTTTTAAATCTTCGTGAAGTATTCTTGGAAGATACTAAACTTAAATGTCAAGTTTGGTATTTAATAAACTTGTCGCTTTTGAGCTATGCTGCGCACAAACACACACAAACGGACCTTTTTCTAAAAATGTTCTTTTATTCAGGGGTCCTCATAATATATAGATATATTTCCGGTGAATACAGTACCTTCTCCCTATTATGTACCATATAGAAGAGAAAGTAAAAATACATATTTCATATAGTGGCCAATAATTAAAAACAAAAACAAGAAAATAATAATAATAAAGCGAGACCAATGCAAATTGAGGCTTTTAGAATTTAATCTTTTAACGTAAAAGGTGGAAAATTAGCAATTTCAGCCATGCCCCTCCCCACATAGGATGAGTATAGAGTTGCACACGAAGAGTGGATCCCACCCCAGGGCGCATGGAATGAAGAGAGCACAGTGCCATTGTTTAGCTCCACCTGTTCACTTTGCGGGGAAAATAAGCGAGTAGTTCTCGTGATAATAAAGCTCTTAAGAGGATTAGAGACCAGCAAAAGCGATTAACTTTATGTAATAATTCGGAATAATATAACGGTTTATGCTTCAGCTGTTTGGAACACCAGAACAAAGGCCACTCTAACCAACACACTTCTAATTAATTTATGGCACGACTGTCTTTAATAAACATGTGATAAGTTGCATACACGTGACTTTATCTAGTCCCTATGTACATAGAGGGTAGAGAAGGTATTGTATTCCAATTAAGAATTCGATGTCAACATTTCACCGGAAATATATGTTTTGAGGTCCAGTGCGTCCAACAAAAGCATTTTTTTTAAAAAAAAAACAAAACTCCGTCTGTGTGTGTTTGGTGAGCTTGGACAGCATAGCCCCAACTATCCTTTACATGGAAAAAAGTTCGAAAATTTTGGTTTTCTCTTAAATGGGTGAAAGCGATTTTGGTTAAAATCTCTTATATTTAAAATATTTTCATGGCAAATAAAATGTGTATCCTGAATTTTCTGAGAATTCCTCTGAAGACCTCTATTCAAGATGAATGTTTCATAAATAGTAAACCGTAAGAGATAGACAAAAACTTACTACACAAAAGATGAAGATCTCGTTAAAACACACAGTTTATGTCACATCCATTTTTTCGTATTGTTGGCCCTTTCTGAGATATTCGCTGTTATTGCTTTCGGTTTTAAAATACTTCTGAAACGGGAACTTGTCAACTCCTGGCCTCGCAAAGAAACGGTTTCAATTGCATAGAAACCATGTTTTATAGCATTTGATTGTCAGTTTAGCCTAGTGTATTCCTTTATATCCCTTCTACTTACACGTAAGCGAGTAATAAGACCGTTTCTGCTAATGTTTATCTCGACTAGCATGAAATAAATAGAAGAATACATTTATTAACAATAGTTTGTTATAGAAATGTAGAAAAAAATCATGTGAATGGAACAAATAAGATTTTTAGAAAAAGGTCCGTGTGTGTGGACAGCACAGCTCAAAAACGAAAAGACCGTTAAATACCACTTAACCAGTTAACCATTTCTGAGATATTCCTTGTTATTAATTTTAGTTTTTAAACATTTACACTATTCTTAAATGGGATGACATTTGTTTTTCTTTCTTTATATAAAGAAAAGAGAACGGCATATAAAAGACATGACATAGTTATCGGTTCTTAAAATATTTGACTATAGCTTAAGCCTAGTGTATTCCCTAATTTTAGTTCTGCTTATAAAGAAATATATAATAAAGGTATTTATACAGATGTTTATATCGATTAACGTGAAGTAGATAGAAGAGTAAGATTTTTAACCCTTATTTGCATGGTGTTGCATATATAAAACAAACATGATTAATGAAAGTTTATAATATTTTGAATGGACTTTTCTATAATTTCGTATTACACTAAAGCTCAGCAATAAAATTAGGCTAGCTATAGTTTTCATATATTGTAAAAATATTAATAAAGCTGTAGTTTTTTTTTAAATAAAAATGCACAAAATCCATGAAATTGCAATCAAATGTAGCTCCGTTAGCATTCAGGCGTGCCATCACACCGGTTGTTTTACTTGGACCCTCCCCGTCCTGACTGCAGTAACAGGGACTCGAACTCGCGACGCTGGCTTTGAATGGATAGCTAGTCTACTTCGTATCGCACTAACGATTACGGCTATTCAATTCGCTTCAGTTATGATGCCGGTGAAAGGGATATAAATACCGGCTTGCGAATTAGTGGAAGAGCGGCATATATGGCAAAATAATTCATGCTTTTAAGGGTTAAGAATACAGTAGAACCTCATTAATCCGGTATAATTGGGGCTCTAGCTTGTCCGAATTTATAAAAAGTCTGGATTAAACTATGAAATGAGCCAATGTACACATTTAAATACTCTGTTCAGTAAAACGAACGTGTATTTTAAATTTAAGAAGTACAAAGATTATTTAGAATACAAGATATTGTCGTTGCGCAGTACAGAATTAGAACATGGCAATCAAGGCACACTGTCATTCATCACACTTGACACACTTAATAGTTGCTGATCTTTTTTACTTTCTCTATACGTACTATGTACATAGTGTATAGAGAAGGTATTGTATTGCAACCAAAAATTGGATACCCAGATTTCACCGGAAATATATGTTTTGAGCCCCCTGAATAAAAAAAAAACATTTTTAGGAAAATGTCCGTGTGTGTCTGACTGTCTGTCCGTCTGTGTGTGTGTGCGTGTGTGTGTCTGTGGGCAGCGTAGCTCAAAAACGAAAAACCCGTTAAAAACCAAACTTGGTATTTAAGTTTTCAAGAAAATTCCCCCCCCCCCCAACTACCCTTTTACATGGAACTTTTTTCGAAAATTTTGATTTTCTCAAAAATGGTTTTAACGATTTTGATTAAGATCGCTTATATTTAAGATATTTACATGACAAATAAAATGTATGAATTTTCTGGGAATAGCCTCTAAAGTCTAAAGACCTCTTTATTCTGGATGATTTTTATTGAATTTTGCATAACTGGTAAACCGCAAGAGATAGACAAAAACTTACCACACAAAAGATGTAGAGCACATCAAAACACAGAATTTATGTTACATACATTTTTTTCATAGAGTTGGTAGTTTTTGAGATATTGCTTGTTTTTAGGTTTTAACTTTAAAAAAGTATGCTTTTCTCACACAGGACTTTACCAACTCCTGTTCATACAAACAATGGAACTTCAGTCACATAGCAACCAGCTTTTGACTATCACTTTAACCTAAGGTACTCGCTTATTTTGCTTCTACTTACAAGGAAGCAAGTAATAAGACTATTTCTGCTATTTTTTCTCGATTATCCTGAAGTAAAAGGAAGCATAAGCTTTTTAATAATAATTTGTTGCAGAGATGTAGAGAAAGTCATGTGAATGGAACATATCACGGTTCATTTGTTGATTTTGACACTATAAAGTTCTCGTAAGGTTAAAAAAACACCGCTGCAGCACCATCTACAAACTAGAGCAGATCCGACGAAGTGTATCTCCCCGGGGTTTGCGAATCTTTCCTTAGACCCCAAGCTCAGATATTGGTACATCATCTTCTCTCCCGCGTGCTTCTTGCGCGTCCCCAGTTAATTTACTGGCTGAGATGGCAATCTTCACGATGGACCTCAATCAGAAATGCAGTCGCTTGGGTATCTCCTTTCACTGGCTAATACAGAACCATCTGCAACAGGAAGTGACCATTCCTAATTACCCAGCCCACTGGACCGCAACGACTAGATATGCCATCATCATCATCAAATTCCATGTGACAAATTGGTTGAGGCATATTTCAGTTGTTTACTTTCTCTGCCACGTATGTTTCAATGTACGTAGTAGATAAAGTATTGCATTCCACCCAAAAATTCGATGTCGAAATTTCGCCGGAAGTATCTGTTTTCAGATCGCCTGACTCCGAAAAACAGCATTTTAGAGAAAGGTCCACCTGTGTGTGTGTGTCGTAAAATACCAAATTTGGTATTTAAGTTTAGAATCTTCCAAGTTTAGTATCTCCCCCCATCCCAAACTAATGGAAATGTTTAAAAACTTTGTTTTTCTCTGACGATTCTCATTAAAATTATACTATAGATGTATTTTATTAAATATATACGTATATTAAAGATATTTACAGGACAAATGAAATGACTATCTTGAAAATCTCTGGGAGTAGCTTCTGAAGATCTGTTCATTCTGCATGAATTTTGCAGAAAATTGCGTAACTGGTAAACTGTAAGCAATTACAAAATCTTACTACACAAAATTTTTCATCTCGTTAAAACACACAACTCATGTCATATAATTTAGTTGTAGACATGACCGTTTCCGAGATATTCCGTGTTATAGATTTCAATTCCAGCTTTTCTCAAACGGTAGGTCATCATAGTTTTTCGTTATTTACTCCTGGCAAACAAAGAAAACGGAACTTTAATTGTTTCACTTAGGGATCTGCTTTTAAAGGAGTTAACTATCGCTTTAGCCTAGTGAATTCCCTTTTTCCCTTCTACTTATAAAGAAGCAAGCAATAATAATATTTATGTTAATGATGATCTGGAATATCATGATACAAATAAAATAATAGTCTTCTGTAAGAAACGTTTGTTTGCGGAACTGTTAGAGAAAGACTTAAGAATGGAACCATCAGATTTTTACTTTCTCTACACGTACTATGTACATAATGAATAGAGAAGGTATTGCACTCAACCCAAAAATTCGATACCGAGATTTCACCGGAAATATGTTTTAGGGTCCCCTGTATCCAAAAAAAAAAGCATTTTCAGAAAAAGACCCGCGCGCGCGCGCGCGCGCGCGTGTGTGTCCGTGTATCTATGTGTCTGAACACGATAACTCACAAACGAAAAGTCTGTAAAATACCAAACTTGGTATTTAAGTTTAGTATCCTCCAGGGATGCGATACGAAGATTTTGAGAAAAATTCCACCAACCCAAACTACCCTTTACAGGGAACTTTTTTTGAAATTTTTGATTTTCTCCAAAATGGCTCTAACGAGTTTGATTAAAATACCGTATATTAAAGATATGTACCTGACAAATAAAACGAATATCTTGAATTTTCTGTGAATAGCCTCTGAAGACTACTTTATTCTGGATGAATTTTACGGAATTTTGCATAACTGCTAAACCGTAAGAGATAGACAAAAACTTACCACACAAAACATGTAGAGCACCTTAAAATACACATTTTATGTTATATACATTTTTATCATGGAATTGATCGTTTTTTTTTTGTTTTTTGTTTAGATATTCCTTGTTTTTGGATTCAGCTTTAAGAAACATACTTTCCTCATACAGGAATTTGTGAACTTCTGTCCATACAAATAAAGGAACTTCAATCACGTGGTAACCAGCTTTTGACTATCACTTTAACCAATGTACTCCCTTATTTCGCTTCTTCTTGCAAGGAAACAAGTAATAAGACAATTCCTGTTAATTTTTACTCGATTAGCATGAAGTAAATAGAAGCATAAGCTTTTTAACAATAATTTGTTGCAGAGATGTAGAGAAAGTCATGTGAATGGAACACATCAGTTTTAAATCATATGCTCTGCTTTTATGCATTAACCGATGTGTCATTATGTTATCTGTGATGTTATTACGCTATGATAATGTTAGTATGTTTTCGGACAGAGAGTTCGTTTTATTTTGAGATTATTCAGAAGTGTAAACATTATAGCCTAATTCACGATTTTTAGAAACTATAATATTTTAAAGGATTCTTGGAGGCTCTGAGAAGCCCAGATATTTGGATATTTTACTGTGAGTAGATAAATTTTATAGTTTTATGTGATTTAAACTTTACATATCTAAAGCCATATAGTAATTTTATTGTATTTTGTACATTTTGGTACATTAAATATCAAGATAATATTGACCGCAAGAAGCAAGCAACTTTTGAAAGCTGTGAAAATTATAGTATATTTGTCCTAAGTATTTTCATCGTTTATTACTTCCTCTACACCTACTATGTAAATAGTGTATTAAGGAAGTGTTGTATTCCACCCAAAAATTCGCTACCGAGATTTCACCGGAATATACGTTTTGAGGTCCCCTGAGTCCAATAAAAGGAAACTTTTTTATAAAAATGTCCGTGTGTGTCTGTGGACAGCAAAGCTCAAAATCTAAAATACTTGGCATTTAAGTTTGGTAATTTTCAAGGATGCACACGAAGATTTTCAAGCAAATTCCCCCACCCCAAAGTACCTTTTAAGTGGAAATGTTTTTGAAAAATTTTGTTTTTCTCAAATATGGCTCTAACCATTTTGATTAAGATACCGTATATTAAAATTACTATCCTTTACAAATAAAATATATATCTTATTTTTCTGGGAATAGCATCCGAAGTACTGTTCATTCTGGATGAATTTTGCTGAATTTTGCATCACTGGTAAACCGTAAGCGAAACACAAAAACTTGCTACACAAAAAATGTAGATCTCTATAAAATGCATAATCTATGACATATACATTTTTATGTAGAGTCGACCGTTGCTGAGATATTCTTCGTTACTAGTTTCAATTTTAAACCAATTAAACTTTTCTCAAACAGGAAGTGACGTTTCATGTCTTGTTGAGATGCAGGTCATGCAGAACGAAGCAAACTTCAACAGTTTCACTCAGAACTAGCTTGTAAGAGATTTGAGTATCGATTTATCCCAATATATTCTATTACTTCTACTTGGAAGGAAGCGAGTAGTAAGACAATTTCTGCTTATGTTTGCCTTGATTAGTATGTCGTAGATAAAACCATAATCTTTTGTAAGGAAAGTTGTTTGTGTGACAGGTAGAGAAAGTCATGTGATGGTACACATCAGATTATTTTGACATAATAGTTAATAAGTTTTAATGTGATATTGTTTAGAAAGTTAGACTCTTACTAACAGCTATTGACGTACATCAATTAAATATTAGCACACTTTAGTGACATGCAAGTTATGTAGGAAGCCAGTTGTATCGTAAACCAGAAGTTACCAGCACAGGCAGGAACTGGCTAACTACCCACAATGTTCTAATAACAAAACACACCAAGGCATTCTTCAATAGGCTTTGACAAATTTAAATAACACAAATGTTCAGCAAAATGGAAACAAAACACAAAAGAATCTAAAATCAAAGACTATAAACCACAAAAAGTGGATCCTTCTAATGGAAATTTAATATATTTGGAATTTGTAAACAGGTAATAGTTATATTTTAGAAATTACACTTAACTTAACAGAAATAACAATTTTCCACATCCATACTTGGTGCATTACATATTTAAAAATCTAATATGTTCCATTCACATGACTTTCTATACAACTCTGCGACAAACTGTTGTTAAAATGCTTATGCCTCTATTTAATTCATGCTAATTAAGAAACATTAGCAGAAATAGTCTTATTACTTGCTTCCTTGTAAGTAGAAGCGAAATAAGGGAGTACCATTGATTAAAGTGATAGTCAAAAGCTGGTTGCTATGTGACTGAAGTTCCTTTGTTTGTATGGACAGGAGTTGACAAATTCGTGTATGAGAAAAGTGTAAGTTTTTTAAAGCTGAAACCGAAAATAAGGAATGTCTCAAAAAAGACCAACTCCTCGAAAAAAAATTATGTAACATAGATTGTGTGTTTTAATGTGCTCTACATTTTTTGTGTGGTAAGCTTTTGTCCATCTCTTACGGTTTGCTAATTATGCAAAATCCAGAAAAATTCATCCAGAATAAAAAGGTCTTCAGAGGGGCTATTCTCAGAAAATTCTAGATATACATTTTATTTTTCATGTACATATCTTTAATGTACGTTATTTTAATCAAATTCGTTAGAGTCATTTTTGAGAAAATCAAAATTGGCGAAAAATGTTCCATGTAAAGAGTAGTTTGGGGTTGGATATTTTCTTGAAAATCTTCGAGTCACATTCTTGGAAGTTACCAAACTTAAATACCAATTTTGGTATTTAACGTTCTTTTCGGTCTTTTCCACAGACATACACAGACCTTTTTCTAAAAAATGCTATTTTTGGATTCAGAGGGCCCAAATGTATTTTCGGTGAAATTGCGGTATCGTATTGCAATACTTGCTCTATACTCTATGTAGGCATATAGAACGTGTAGAGAAGGTAAAAAACAAACGCTAGTAAACCCTATAGTCCAGCTAGAAAACGCCAGCAGTTGTTTCTAAAGCAAAGCCTCTGATATAGGAGATAAAGGGGGTATTATATTATATATATATATATACACACATATACGTTCTGCAAAGCTGATACCGTATTATACGAGATGTAGCGAGAGGAGTTCACATGGTATACATGGAATGATTTACAACTACCGACTGACCTAATGTATTCCTATCAGAAATCATGCTTACAAACGCCAGCAACAAAACCACATTTATGTGGCATAGCCTGTAGCTAAAGGGATAGTTAGTGCCGAAATGTTGCCCAACATGTGGCGAAATTATATGAATGCCCTGTTAAGGCTATGCATACATTACAACATAATTATTGTAGCAGGGAAAATGTACCTAAAGCTGCTAGAATACCTTCTACATAGGCCTTGCATTTATGTTAAAGTATACACACCTACGTAAGCTCTGACGTCATAGCTGGTACCGATAGGAGCGCCGCTGTACTCTTTGGCAGGAACTAGTTGGACACTGGGGGGTGCTAGAGGGGTAACTTCCATGGTGAAGGGGTGGGCGTTGGGGCCCAACCTCTTTATCAAGGCCTCCTGTACAAAACAAAACAAATACGTTATACATGCACACTTCATTCTGGTATTTTTTCATGTATGTTTTAATATATATATATATATATATATATATATATATATATATATATTTTTTAATACTATATTATAAACAAACATTAAGGTTTTAAATTATTTTTACTGAAATAAACAAATTTTACAACATAACTTTGAGATTCTGTTTATACATTACATTGTTTAGGCGTAGTGAAGTCGAGATATTATTACATCAATTACCCGCCTCGGTAGTGTGGTGGTAGCGTGTCTGCCTCACATTCTAAAGGTCGTGAGTTCGAATATCGCTTAGAGTGAGTTACCCGGATAAGGTTTTTTTTTTTTTCGTGGTTTTCCCTTATTCTGAGAAGACGAATGTCGAGTAACTTTAAGCTCCATGGACCCTGAGATCATTTGAGTATCATTTCACCAATTTTATTCATCATCCGACATGACCAACCAGGTTAAAGGTCGTTAAAAACTACAAAAGAAAAACAAACAACAACATAAATTTGAAGTGAAATACATTGATGTTCTCAAAAATAAGTTTGAGAACATCCTAGTTATGCAAAAGTCACGAATAAAGAAGACTTGATAGCTATTCCCAGAAGTTCAAGATATAAATATATTTAATAAGATAGCTAAAGCAATATCGTTCAGACAATTTTCTATGTACAGAATGGGGTGTGAATTTTTTTTCCTTGAAGATGCTGAACGTAAATATCCAAATTTGGTATTTAACCGCCTTTATGTTTTACAGTTATCTTATTCACAGACACACGGATACACACGGGCCTTTTACAAGGTATACTTTTTTATTCAGGGGAGATCCTAAAACTTTTCGAAAATTTTGATTTTCTCAAAAAAGGCTCAATCGATTTTGATTAAAATTCTACATTTAAAGATGTTTACATCCCAAATAAAATGTATGTTTTGCATTTTCTGGGAATAGCCTCTGAAGACCTCTTTATTCTGGATGAGTTTTGCCGAATTTTGCTTAACTGTTAAACCGTAAGAGACTGACAAAAACTTACTGCACAAAAATTATATCTCGTCAAAACATATAATTTAAGTCGTAGCATTTTTTTCGTGGGGTTAACTATTTCCGAGAAATTCCTTGTTATTGGTTACAATTGTCATGTATTTATACTTTTCTCGGACAGGAAGTGTCCGTTTTCTCCTGGCCAACCAAAGAAACGATTTGCAATGACAATCG
This sequence comes from Hymenopus coronatus, assembly GCA_030762935.1. Taxonomy (NCBI): domain Eukaryota; kingdom Metazoa; phylum Arthropoda; class Insecta; order Mantodea; family Hymenopodidae; genus Hymenopus; species Hymenopus coronatus. Next base: position 18,033,368 of record CM060895.1, read on the forward strand.
TATAACGATATCTTTTAAAACATTTGACTATCAGTTTAGCATAGCGTATTCCTTTATTTCTCTTCTACTTATAAGGAACTAAGTAATAGGAACTTTCTTCTAATGTTTATCTCGAATAGCATTGTGTAGAAAGAAGAATAAGCTTTTGAAAGAAGTTTATAGAGCAGCTAGAGAAAGTCATATGAGTGTAACACCTATTTATGATCCCTTCACGTACTCACATACAAGAAGAATTTCAATACAGATTTAAAGCACATTTGACCATTGCCTTAAATAATACTATCGAAATGAAGGTGTTATCTGTTGCAGTGCTACTTTCCTAGTTTGAAATTCCGGTCTCATATTCAGAAAGGGAAGTCGACAATGGGGCCGGTCTTTCTTGCCGCGACCAACACTGTAGCAATAGTCGTCTAACTTTATTGGAAAACATGAATATTTGAATGGCAAACCCGAGAAACAAAATATAAACTCTTGCGACGTCATGGCGGTAAAGAAAGCGGGTGTATATAACGACCCCTGGGAAATACCGCTGCTGGCATATACACCAGCACTAGCCAACTTTACTGCCAGTGCTCTATGGAAATTCCCTGCTTGAGTACTCTTGCTAATACTGTACGAGGTACCTTCTCTATGCACCAACACACGAAAATAACCAAATCTCTATGACTTTTCCGCTTTTGTGACCTCATCCAAAATGGAACGCTGAAATAAAAGAAAATGTTAAATTTTGACCAGTCATAGTTGTCTTAGGCGCCCCACTAGAGGACGCGTCTTATCCAATAAGACGTCTAGGCAATACTGAACATATTAAATCAACTCAGTATGCAGTATATGTGTGTGTGTGTGTGAACTCAAAAACGAAATAGTTAAAAAACAAACTTAATATTTACATTTTACTTTCAACAGAGTCTCCTTGATCCAGCGATCCTCCAACTTTTTCTTTCCATCGAAAAAAATAGGTTCTGTCAAACTCTTCAAAACACCCGACTGCAACTGTCACTTCCGCATTTGTTGAAAATTTCTTCCTACCAAGTCAAACTTTCAAGTTAGGGAACAGAAGGAAGTCACTTGGTGATAAGATTGATGAATATGGTGGATGAGGAGTCTATTCAAAGCCCAATTCATGCATTTTCGCCGTTGATATCGTTAATGTGTGGGAAGTGCATTATCCTGGTGAAAAAGCACCTTTTTGCATGCCAACCTTGGTCTTCTTTCAACCAACGCAAGTTTCAAACGATTCAACAATGGCTGTGTCTTTTTCCAAGTAATCTATGAGTATTCCTTGGGAATCCCCACCCCCGCAAACAAAACATTGGCTATCACCTTATCAGCTGACAAAATGGTATTTGCTGCTTTGGTACACTTTCACCAGCCTTTGTTCATTGTTTTGACTCTGGTATGTACCCAGGTTTTATCACAAATCGGCGCAAAAAGTGTTGCGGATTGCGATTCAACATCGCCAGATATTGTGTTGAAATGCTTGGGATGCGCTGAGCAAAAGCGGTACCCACCTCGCACCTATCAGCTTCTTCATAGCCAAGCAGGATATTATGCACTCGCTCAGTTCAGATGTCTACAGTCTCAGCCATCTCAACAACGTTTATTCGACTGTGCTGCATTACCACATCATGGATTTCGTCAATTATTTCATGTGTGGTGAACTCAATTGGAGTGCGCTTCGTCTTCGGTCTTGTCCGATCAAATTTATATTTACAAATCAAAAGTAAAATGTCTTCACTGATGGTGTAGAGTCCGCATGAACTTCAACCAATTCTGTTTTGATATATGATTCAGTCAAACCCTTTAAATGCAAATGTTTAATAGCAGCATAGAACTCTATTTTATCTACTTTCAGTTGTAGTTGACACATTAACCAATTCAGACGACTGTTAGCAATGTACTCTGTACATTGTTGTAAGCTTTATAAGATCCTTTGAATAATCAAGCTTACCAACCAAGAAGCCGCAGCAAAAATGATCCATTCTTTCATGGAAATTTACCAGAATTATCAAACCACGCTCCTAAGTTCAGCATTTTCTAAGAATGCGACACGAAGGTCTTCAAGAAAACTCCTCATCCCATAACTACCTTATACATGAAAGATTTTTCGAAAATTTTGATTTTCTCAATAATGGCTCAAACGATTTTAATCAAAATACCTTTTGTTTAAGATATTTTCTTGAGAAAATGAAATGCATGTCTTCGATTTTCTGAAGATAGCCTTTGAATACCTGCTCATTCTGGATGGCTTTTGTATAACTCGTAAATTGTAAGAGATAGAAAAAAATTACCACATAAATAATCTAGAACTTGTTAAAAGGTTGTCTTATGAAGTTTTTGTAGAGTTAATCATTTCCGAGATATTCCTTGTTATTAGTTTCAATTTAAAATACTTCACTTTTGCCAAATCGCGAGTAATTTGTTTCATATCTCTTTTGTTTTACTCCTGGTCATGCAAAGAGAGCCGAATTTCAATTGTGTCATATAGTGACAGATTTTAAAAGATTTGACTATCGCTTTAGTCTACTCCATTCCCTTATTTCCCTCCTACTTACAAGGAAGCAAGTAATATTTTTTCCTGAAAAAGCACTTTTAGGAAAAGATATGTTCTGTATCTATGAACAGCTTAACTAAAAAAACTGTTGTGTCCCATTTACACGACTTTCTCTACCTATTCTGTGACAAACTATTCTTACAAAAGCTTATTCTTCTATCTACTTCATGCTAGTCGAGACATATGTTAGCAGAAGTGGATATATTATTCAGTTATTTATAAGTAGAAGAGAAATAACAATAGGTAAATCTTTTCTATTCATGTTTAACCAGAATACTACGATGCAGAAAAAAGAATACTATTTTATAAGATAAGAATAGTTTGTAGAACAAGTCAGGTGAATGAAACACATACGATTTTTAAGAATCGTTTTTGATAAGAGGAGAGAGAGAGAGAGAGAGAGAGAGAGAGAGAGAGAGAGAGTAATGTGAATTCAGCTTTTTTTTTGCGACTTGTTTCAGCTTTTTACTTTCTCTACAAGTGCTATGTACATAGTGTATAGAGAAGATATTGCGCAACACCCAAAAATTCGATACCGAGATTTCACCGGAAATATATATGTTAGGATTCCCTGTATCCAAAAACGTATTTTCAGAAAAAGGTCCGTGTGTACGTGTGTCTGTGAACACAATAACTCAAAAACAAAAAGTCTGTAAAATACCAAACTTGGAATTTAAGCTCAGTATCTTCCAGGGATGCGACACGAATATTTTGAAAAAAAATCCCCCCACCACAAACTACCATTTACAGAGAACTTTTTTCGAAAATTTTGATTTTCTCAAAAATGGCTCTAACGATTTTGATTAAAATATTGTATACTAAAGACATTTACCCGACAAATAAAATGTATATCTCGAATTTTCTAGGAATAGCCTCTGAAGATTACTTTATTCTGGATGAATTTTACGGAATTTTGCATAACTGCTAAACCGTAAGAGATGGACAAAAACTTACCACACAGAAAATGTACAGCGCACTAAAACACATAATCTATGTTATGTATAATTTTTTCGTGGAGTTGGTCGTTTTTGTGATATTCCTTGTTTTTAATTTCAGCTTTAAAAACTTATATTTTTCTTATACTGGAATTTGTCAACTCGTATCCATACAAACAAAGGAACTTCAGTCACATAGCAACCAGCTTTTAACTATCACTTTAAGCTATGGTGCTCCCTTATTGCGCTTCTACTTACAAGGAAGCAAGTAATAAGACTATTTCTGTTAATTTTTCTGGATTAGCATGAAGTAAATAGAAGCATAAGCTTTTTAACAATAATTTGTTGCAGGGATGTAGAGAAAGTCATGTGACTGGAACACATCAAATTTCCCCATTTGGATTTGTCCGCGCTGAATGTGATCTTCCTGAAAGTGTAATCCTTCTTTCTCATTAATTTCAATTTGAGACGAGGAAGTGGACTTTTGCTGAGATATTAACTTGAGATATCACGGGAAGGCAATAAGGGATAGCTGCTATTGGCTCTTCCTTCTTTTTCCTTCGTTCCAATAACCCTCGCTTCTTATCTGTGACTGCTGGTCTAGCAAGTTTCCTTTACCTTTCTTTTTCGTTAGTCAATTCTCCGTTCATTTTCTTTCTCTGCGGTGTTCTACAACCGGTGAAGCCCTATGCTACATTGTTTATCGGCTCAGTACGGACGACAAGATGCAACACTTTTATCGGCTTCTATAATACGCCAAAGGCAATTATTAACGCTTTGAAATAGTCCAACAAGATAGTAAAGACCCACCCTGTGGCGTAGTGGTAGCGCGTCTGTCTCACACTCTAGACACCCAAGAACTCGGGTTCAACCCCGGCGAAGGAAGATGGGTTTATTTGGGCGGAAAATCCTTAGCATGGCTTTCTTCGGAAGGGAAGTAAAGCCGTGTCGTAGATTTACGGCACGTAAAAGAACCTCAAGCCTGATAGCGAGGCCTCTGAGCAGACTTGAGCGGTATTTCACGCCAGTATAGAATGGGACGCTGAGAGTAACAGCAGTTTAAGAGCGTTCTTAAATAAAACTCAATTTAATTTCACTTTATGTACTAGTGGTCCCGAGTTCGAATCTCAGATAAAGTGAGTTAACCAGATACGATTTCTTCAGTGGTATTTCTTATCCCGAGAAGACTCATGTCTTTGATATCTTAAAAATCGAGTCCAACGATTTTTATTAAAATGCCGCGTGTTTACGACATTTGTATGGAAAATAAAATGTAAATCTTGAATTTTCTGGGAATAGCCCCTGAAGACTACTTCATTCTGGATGACTCTTATGTAACTCGTAAGCTATAAGAGATAGACAAAAACTTACTACACAAAAAATATAGATCTCATTAAAATACACAGTTTATGCCATATACATTTTTTTCCCCACAGTTAACCGCTTCCGATTTTCTTATAATTGATTTCAGTTTTAAAATACTAAAATTTTCTCAAACGAGAAGTCAACTTTCGTTTCATCTCTCTTGTTTTCCTGCCGGGAATGTATAAAAGAGAAACGAATATCAATTGTTTCACATAGCGATGAGCTTTTAAAATATTCAGGTAAAAAGTTATATTTCAAATTCAATGTTTCTTACCTTTATTGTTTTTGTGTAAATATTTCTGAAATTTTGAGACAAGTGCAAATATAGTTTTTGAGAAAAAATATTTTTGATTTTTAACTACTCCAGCAAAAAAAAAAAAAAAAAAAAAAAAAAAAAAAAAAAAAAAAAAAAAAAAAAAAAAAAAAAACCTTCCTGGCGCTTCAGTTTATAACATTTCAGAAAAAAAGCTTCATAGTAATTACATTTCGGGCATATCATTTAAAAACATTATCGGATGGTTTTCAATGTAATTAAATATTACTGCAGGAAAGTGTATGATAAGCTATTCTTTCATACTTTTGTCATTTATTTTTCATTGTCAAATGGCAACATCATGCAATATAGGGTTAAGGAAACACAACTGTGCTCAAACAAAATAAATATCGAAGTTCAACGCCGAAAACAGAATAAATTGAACATTAACTCTATATTGCATGAATTATTTGGTTACAAATGCCGTTCTTCCTCTAATTTGCTTACTTTCTCTTCACGTACTATGTATAGTGTATAGAGAAGGTATTGTAATGCACACAACATTTCGATACCGAGATTTCAACGGATATACTTGTTTTGAGATCCCTGAATCCATTTTTAGAAAAAGGTCCACGTGTGTATTTTTGGGCAGCACACTTCAAAACCGAAAAGACCATTAAATACCAAAGTTGGTATTTAAGTTAGATAATCTTCCAAGGATGCGATACGAAGATTTTCAAGAAAATCCCCCAACGCCTAAATACCCTTTACATGGAACATATTTCGAAAATGTTAATTCTCTCAAAAATGGCTCTAACGATGTTGATTAAAATACCGTATGTTTAAGATACTTTTATGACAAATGAAATGTATATTTTGGCTTTTCTGGGATATCCTCTGAAGACCTCTTCATTGTGGATGACTTCTGTATAACTGGCAAACCGTAAGAGATATACAAAACTTGCTACACAAAAAATGTAGATCTCGTTAAACGACACAACTTATGTTATATACATTTTTTTGTTTTGTTTAGTTAACCGTTTTCGAGATATTCCTGAGTAGGTATTAGTTTAGCCGCTTGTTTCTCGTTTGTTTACCCCTGGCAAGCAAAGAAATTAGAATTTCAATTGTTTCACATAGCATTTTCTTATTTCCCTTCTACTTACAAGGAAGCTGCTTATTTTTATCTTGATTAGCATGACCTAGATAACAGATTAATGTTTTGAATAAAAGTTTTGTTTGCCAAACAGCTGGAGGACATCATATGAATGCAACACATCAGATTTTTTCCCTTCTCTTGTACTTACAAGGGACCAAATAATGACAATTTCCACTAATGTTTATCTCGATTATCATGAAATACGAGTAGCTAGAAGAATAAGCTTTTGAACAATAAGTTGTTACAGAGATATAGAGAAAGTCATGTTCGTAAATGAAATACATCAGATTTTTATATTCCTTTCAACGGCAGCACAACTCAGGCGACTTGAATAGCCGTGATACACCACGCAATGTAGCATTAAGGGAATTTTAATGATTTTGGTAAACAATACTGAGTTTGGATTTAGATGCAAAAAGTTCACCATACTTTAAAGTACCTACACATTCTCAATGTTTGATGCTCCTAGGATGGATGTAACACATTTTTGGGATGCCATTTTAAAGCGTTGAACTGGTTAATTGAAACTTTAAAGCTATTTTTTCTCAAGTTCAGTTTTTTGTTGTTGTTATTTTCTGTTTTAAAACCCTATCATCTCCCACAAAAATTCTGTTACAGATCTGAAAATTTTCCCCAACGTACTTCAGAATGTGTGCAATAAAATGATGCATTAGCACTTTGATATTGATTGTAGTTTAGTTTTAAAAAGATGATTAACATAATGATACTCTGATTTCTCTCAGTTTTTTTTTCTTTGTGATATAAAATATTTTAAAAAATCTGATGTGTTCCATTCATGTGACTTTCTCTACATCTCTGTAACAATTTATTGTTCAAAAGCTTATTCTTCTATCTACTTCATTCTACTCGAGATTAACATTAGCAGCGTTGGTGTGCTTCCTTGTAAGTAGGAGTATAAGGGAATGCACTAGGCTAAAACGATAGTCACATCATTGCCTCGTGGTTGAAATCCGTTTGTTTGCATTGCAAACAGTTGAAAAATTCCCGTATGTGCAAAGCTTAAGTATTTGAAAACTGTAACCAATAATAAGGAATATTTAAAAAAGGTCAACTCCACGAAAAAATGTATAATATATAAATTGTGTGTTTAAACGAGATCTACATTATTTGTGTAGTAAGTTCCGTCTATCTCTTACAGTTTATCAGTCATGTAAATGTCACCCAGTCTAAATAGACCTTCAGAGGCTATTTCCAGAAAATTCAAGATATATATTTTGTCATGTAAATATTTATAATATACCGTGTTTTAATCAAAATCCCTACGGCCATTTGGGAAAATGAACATTTTCGAAAGTTTTAGGTGGGGGATTTTCCTGAAAATCTTCGTGTCGCATCCTTTGAAAATACTCAGCTTAAATAATGCGTTTGATATTTATTCTACTTTTCGTTTTTTAGTATCGTGTTTACAGATACAAAACACACACACACACACACACACACACACACACACACACACACACACGGATGCACACACGCACATAGACACGCAACGTTTTCTTAAAATGTTTTGTTAGGATTCAGGGAACCTCAAAAATGTGTTTCTTGACATCGTATTGTTTTATTGGAATGCAATATCTTCCCTTTCTACTATGTACATAGCACGCATAGAGAAGGTAAAAACGAAAAATTGGTTAAACGCTAAACTTGCTTTTTAAATATAGTGGTTAGACTGCTGTAATCTTCCTAAATCGGCCTAGGTTCAATCTCCAGAAACCGCGTATGAAATTTGTGGTGGACAGTGGGGCGTCTAGCCGAGTTTTCTCCGGGCTGTCCGGTTTCCCCCGCCATTCATTCCCACCAGATGAACCATACTAACCTATCCTTTCATCCATTTCACCGTCAGTTTGATATCATCTTCTTCCGCACTCTCATTCCGGGAGTCGTGCTGATCACCCATCCCGGCGACTCTGTGATTCAGAGTCCATCTGCTCCCCAACAAACATCTGGCCTTTGGTGCTAGATTCTAAGTCTTGGAGTTTAATGTTTACATACTATGAGGATAAACAGCAGAAGAAGATGTGGTAGGAAGATTTTTCAAGAACATTTCTCAATCTAAAATACTCTTTATATGTAAAACAATCAGAAAATTTTGATTTTCTCAAAAATAGCATAACAATTTTGATTGAAATAGCCTATGTTGAAAACATTTTTATAATAAATCCAACGCACTTATACCTTGAATTTTCTGGAAATAGTCTCTGAAGGCCTCTTCATTCTAAATTACTTTTGTATAACTGATAAACCGTAAGCGATAGACAAAAACTTACTACACAAAAGTATAGATCTCATTAAAGTACACAATTCATGTCAAAATCATTTTGTTGTTGTTGTGGAGTTAACTATTTTCGAGATATTTCTTGCTATTGGTTTAAGTTTTACAGTACTTATATTTTTCAAATGGGAAGCCGTTATTCGTGTTTCCCTGGTGAAAAAGATCCGTACTTCAATACCATTATATGAGCTGCCAGCTCTTAAAAGATTTGACTATCACAGCCTGGTACATTTTGCTATTCACATTGTGTCTATAAGGAAATACTTAATAAAACGCATTTCTGTAAATGTTAATCTAGATTAATGTGAATGAGATAGAACATATTTTTTTTAAGAATAACCGATTGAAGAATGCATAGAGAAATAAATGTGAGTTTGTAAATGTAACGTAACATTATTTTTCTAAACGGGTGATTTTATCCTTGGGAATCAAAACGTGTATTTTAGCGAAATTAATATGGTATATTTTTACTGGAATACAAAAATGTAGATCTCATTAAAACATACAATTTATGTTATATGCATTTTTTGTAGACTTAACCGTTTCCGATATATTCCTTGTTCTTGGTTTCAATTTTAAACTGCTTAAACTTTTCTTAAGTGGGAAGTCAACTTTCGTTTCATCTCTATTGTTTTACTCTCGGGAACGGAAAAGAGGACCTTATTTCAATTGTTTCATATAGTGATAGATTTTAAAACATTTGACTCTCGCTTTAGCCTTGTGCATTCCCTTATTTCCCTTTTACTTACATGAAAGCAAGTAAAAAGACCATTTCTGCTGTTTATCTCGATTAGAATTACTAGGTACGTTCAATAGGTCCTTAGAAAATCCAAGAAATTATACTTTTAGCATCGAAAAAAGTTTGTATTAGTAGCCGTCGCCTCTTATTAGATGGCAGTTAAAGTAGCAGCCTTATCCATCACGTGGTTTCGTTGCCATAGGCGATTGAATCAACTATCTTGTGCTTATTTAGAAAGATGGGAGAAAAAAAAAAAAAAAAAAAAGAATTTGCATGAGGTGATTAAAACTTCTATTTAAAAGGCTTAACACCAAAAGAGATAAAAACTGAGTTGGATGAAGTTCATGCGCATCTGCTCCTGCGTTTGCAACAATTTAAAATTGGATAAATGAATTTAAACGTGGCCGTACGTCCACAAATGGCAACATTCTTCCAGATTTCCAGTAGAAGTGACTTCCTCTGAAATGATTGACAAAATCCAAAATATGGTGTTGAGTGATTGACGAATCGATGATTAGAGATAATCACGACGAAGTTGGCGAAGTAATAGAGGCCACAGGCATATTACAAGGTACAGTGTTCTCAATTTTGTACCAAAAATTAGGTTTGACATAGGTCTCGGCAAGACGAATGTTGCGTTTGCTCTCAATGGAGAATAAACGCAATTGTGTGATCGATTCGGAAATTGGTTTGGCACTTTTCCGTCGCAATCAAGACGAGTTTCTGAATCGATACGTAAATGTGAATGAAACAAGAATATACTACTACACTCCGGAGACAAAAGTACAGTCGAAACAGTGATGGCCTCGGTTTTTTGGAATGCACATTGATTATTTGCAGAAAGGAAGAAGGATAAATGAAGAGTATTATGCATCGTTATTGCACCGGTTGAACGAGAAAGCAAGGGAAAAAAAAAAACGCCCTCATCTGGCAGAGAAACAGATTCTATTCCATCAAGATAATGCAAGGGTGCACACCTGTGCAGTTTCGATGTCAAAAAGTGTAGAATTGATGTTCGAATTACTACAAAATCCACGGGTTCACCAGTTTTGGCTCCCAGTGGCATTTTTTTTAATTTCCAAACTTGAAAAAGGGGCTCGGCGGAAAATGAATCACGTTTAACGAACAGGTCATCTCCCAAACAGATGAGCACCCTCTGAAGGCTTAAAACCATGTTGAAAAAATATCTAACAAAAATAATTTGTTTTTCTATCTTTTTCTAAGAATTTATTGAAAGCCTCTCGTACGTAGACGAAAGAGTACGTTTGCTTGTGGAACAGCTAGAGAAAGCCATGTAAATGAAACAGATGATATTTGTTTGTATGGTATTGATGGGGATGGTGATCGTGACTTGTGTGAATTATTCAAAGAGACAGACCTATAAATTTGTGTCAAAATAAAGAAGCCATGATCAGCTGAGAGATAATTACTGGAAGATCGTGTGTAGTGCTGACCTGGTAATGAAGCAAGGAGTGTGCTGTATCTACCGGTCCAGAGCCATGAGCCGACGTGACTCCGCAACTGCCCCTATAAATACCTTCGTTATCTTGTGTTGCGTCCGCTGCAGAAACAGTTCAATGGCCCACACTATATAAATCATATGTATCTGTACTCAGCCAATATGCCACGATTATTACCAGCATCTACAACATTCACAAGCTAAAGATTGCTTCCAATTACTGTTCAAATAAGCGGAGTTCACAGTTTAAAAAATCTTATGTGTTCCATTCATATGACTTTCTGTACATCTTGCAACAAATTATTGTTTAAAAAAAGTAATATTCTGTCAGCCATCATCACTAACTTACCCTGTGACATGCTCACGCAAAGCATGTATGTCCTGAAACATGGATAGCGTGTGCCGCGAGGCACTGTTTACTCAGCACAACTGACGATGGGGCAGTACCGAGACTAATCTGTCTAAGCGACACATTCTCTATTACAGATCGTGTATTATGAATCTTAAACTATTGGTGGAAGCTACATGATATAAAGGAGGGTGTTAATATAAAATAGCTGTAAACAGAAATTGATTTTCTTGCTCAAGACACAAATTAATACTACTTATCGCATAATGAAATTGCAGATATAGAACATTGAAAACTGTTTACAGAATAACATTCTCTATTATGTCTTAGAAGTGATGATTAAATCCTGATAAAGATATTTAATCATTGCTTTGTCCCTGTAAAAATGAGTTTCTGCTTTTACAATACATACACAGTTGATGTACCCAGAGTATACATTTACTGTGAGCTGTAGAGCTTTGTCAAGATATTTTAATTCTTTTGCGTTCAATAGTTTTTTACTTTCTCTACATATAATATGTACATAGTGCACAGAGAAGGTATTGTAATGCACTAAAAATTCCATACCAAGATTTCACCGGAAATACATGTTTTGAGACCCCCTGAATAGAAAAAAATGTCCGTGTCTGTGTCAAACTTGGTTTTTAGGTTTGGTAACCTTCAAGGATGCGACACAAAGATTTTCAAGAAAATCCCCTTCACCCAACTACCCTTTACATGGAATTTTTTTTCGAAAATTTTGATTTTCTTAAAAATGGCTCTAACGATTTTGATTAAAATGCATATTAAAGATATTTACCTGACAAAAAAATGTATATCTTGAATTTACTGGGAATGGCCTCTGAACACTACTTTATTCTGGATCAATTTTACCGAATTTTGCATAACTGCTAAACCGCTAAGATGGACAAAAACTTACCACACAAAAAATGTACAGCACGTTAAAACACACACTTTATGTAATATACATTTTTTTGGTAGATTTGATCGTTTTTTATGTATTCCTTGTTTTTAGTTTCAGCTTTGAAAAACTTATACTTTTCTCAAACAGGAATGTGTCAACTCCTGTCCACACAAACAAAGAAACTTCAGTCATATAGCAACCAGCTTTTGACTGTCACTTTAACCTATGGTACTCCCTTATTTTGCTTCCTACAAGGAAGCAAACTATTTCTGCTATTTTTTTTTCTCGATTAGCATGAAGTAAATAGAAGTATAAGCTTTTTAACAATAATTTGTTGCAGAGATGTAAAGAAAGTCATGTGATTGGAACGCATCAGATTTTTTAACATTTAGACACACTATGCTCTGACTTACACACAGTGAGAAGACAGTTTAAGTTACGGTCTGATAGGAATATTAGACTTTCACACATGAACCGCCACCGAGCAACTGATAACCGCACCCGCGTTATCATCACTACAGCACACTTACCGGTAGAGACTGGCTTCTTCTCTGCCCTAACCGTGTTGCCCGCACAGTCAATGCCTGCCCTAACGTCACCGCTTCGTAATGACGGCCGTTGTTCTATGCATTTCTTGCTAATCGAGATAAAAATTATCAGAAATGGTCTTATTACTTACTTCATTGTAAGTAGAAGGGACGTAAGGGACTATACCAGGCTAAAGTGATAGTTAAATCTCTTAAAAGCTCCCGCTATAGGATAACATTAAGATTCGGCTCTCTTTCCATGGCCAGGAATAAAACAAAATTTACATGAAACATACAGGGAAGATACATTTCTGTTTGGGAACATTAACTTAAGATTGAAACCAACTACAAGGAATATATTGGAAATCGTTAACTTTACAAACAAAATGTATATGACAAAGTGTGTGATTTACTAGATCTACATTTTTTGTGTAGTAACTTTTTGTACATCTGCTACGGTTTACCAATTAGTAAGACTCATTCAGAATGCAGAGGAATACAGATACTGTTCCCAGAAATTTTATTTGTCATGCTAATGTCTTAATTGCATAGCATTTTAATCAAAACTGTTAGTAACTTTTGAGAAAATTAAAAATATGGAGAATTACATGCAGTTTTAGGTGGACTAATTTTCATGAACATTTTATTTCGTATGCTTCGAAGACGCTTGACTTAAATACCAAGTTTAGTATTAAACCGAATTTTACTGGTTTTTAAAAGAGTTTTAGGAATAATTTGTAGATTCACTATGAAAATGGCTTACAACTTATGGGTAGTGAAAGCCCCGTCATCACGTCTGACAAATTGCGTTCTCAAAATATTTCATTGTTTTAGCTGTTGCCATTATAATAAAGTTGTTGTAATTATATTTCTCGTTTTATTATTACTCATATGCAAGAGTCTAACAGTCTGTATATAGACTGTATAGAATAATTCTATGTACTGCTTAGCGTATTTTACACATAAGGTGTTTTTTTTAATGGTTTTGACGTTGTTTAAATGACTCTGGGTTTAATTTCTGATTATATTAAAAGTCAGCAAAACATACAAGTATTTATAGCTGTTTTATATTATAATATATTAAACTTTTGCAATAAAATTATAATGTTTTAGAAAACAAAGAGAAACATCCATGCAACTGCAGTCAAAGTAATCTCGTAACCATTCAAAGATGCCATCACACCTATTATTTTTCTTGGGCCCTCCCCGTCCGGCCTTTACCACAGGCACATTTGACTGCAAGAACTAGAATTCGCGACCTTTGGCTTTGAATGGATGGTCAGTCCATTACTTCTCTACGTTCACGGCCATGCGAACCACTTCTGTTGTGGTGCCTGTGAAACAGATATGAAGACTAGTATAGGAAATAAAGGAAGAGTGGCAATGTGCCAAAATAATTCCGACATTAAAGGTTCATGAGAACCTTGATCCCTTCAAGCAAATACATTACAACGTTACTAGTTGGTTTTAGTATAACCTGGATTGAAACTTAATTATTTTTTTTTTTTATGTCCGAATAAAATTATATAGATGCACACTGTGTTTCGAGATTGCCTCTGCTACAAAGATGAAAGAGACAAATTATTATGTACATAGTGTACAGAGAAAGTATTGCATTCCACCCGAAAATTCGATACCGAGATGTATGTTTTAGTGTCCCCTTTATCCAAAAAAAAAAAAAAAAAGCGTTTTTGGGAAAAGGTCCGTGTGTGTCAGTGTGTCCGTGTGTCTGTGAACACGATAACAGAAAAACGAAAAGTCGATAAAATACCAAACTTGGTATTTAAGTTTAGTATCTTCCAGGGATGCGACTCGAAGATTTTGAGAAAAATCCCCCCGTCTCAAACTGCCCTTTACATGAAAATGTTTTCTAAAATTTTGATTTTCTCAAAAATGGCTGTAACGATTTTGATTAAAATACCGTATATTAAAGACATTTATACTTTAAATAAAATGTATATCTTGAATTTTTTGGGAATAGCCTCTAAAGACCACTTTATTCTGAATGGATTTCACTGAATTTTGCGTGACTGGTAAATCGTAAGAGATAGACCAAAACTTACTTCACAAAACATGTAGATCACATTAAAACACGCAATTTATGTCATATACGTTTTTTTCGTGGAATTGACCATTTCTGAGATATTTCAACTTATTTGTTTCAGATTTGAAACTTTTCTCTTAACACTGCATAAAAATTGATTTCAACCACATGGCAACCAGCTGTTATTTTCCTTCTACTTACAAGGAAGCAATTAATTAAGACACTTTCTGCTAACGTTAATCTCTGTTATCTTATAGTAGATAGAAGAATATGCTTTTTAACAATATGTTACAGCGATGTAGAGAAAGTCGTGTGGATGGAACACATCATTGTTAAGTCATTTATTACGCAGCTCTCTTAGGACAAGTGTTTCCTCCCTTGTTTATTGCGAAACATTTGTGATCAATTTGTGGGTAAAGGGCTTCATTTTAATTAAATCCCCTCTTTATTAATATTAATTGAAAATTCTTGTTGGCAACAGAAGCTCATGATTGAAAATAAACGTCCTTTTTGTGATGCTGCCTCTGGTGATCCCGGAATGAAACTTCTGATGTTGCAGGAAAAGCGAATACATTACTGTTTAGTAGACCGCGAAATATTAGACAGGACAATTTAGTCTTCTAACTTCTATAAAAGTTACAGCAATATTAAACTATGTGCTAAATTAGCTCTAATGCATATCTTTCGTAACCAGAGGAAGTATTGTATTCCACCCAACATTTTGATATCAAACATCAATAAAAACAGAGTTTTGAGACTACCTGGATCTCCCCCAAAGCAATTTTAGAAAACATAAAAATTAAAAAGTTGGGTACACAAAACACAACTCGTCTTTAAGAATGCAACACGAACATTTGTTAAAGGAATCATGATTCTTTTTGTAGTGTTTAATGCCCGCTTTTACTACTATTTCATTCAACGCAGGCGATAACACTGATGATACATGAAATGAAGATGGAGCACCGGTGGAATGTGATAGCGGGGGAAACGGAGAATCCGGAGAAAATGCGCCCCTGTTCCGCTTTGTCTACCATAAATCCCACATGCGGTTGCTTGGGATCGAACCCCGGCCGCTTAGGTAACAGTTTTGATTAAACTAACGCATTACTTTCTCTACACGCACTATGTAGGTGCATAGTGTATAGAGAAGGTATTGTATTGCACCCAAAAATTCCATACTAAAATTTCAGCGGAAATACATGTTTTGAGAACACCTGAATCCAAATAAAGCATTTTTAGAAGCATGTGCGTGTGTGTGTCTGTGGACGGCATAGCTCAAAAGAAAAGACCCTTAAATACCAAACTTGGTATTTACATCGCAAATTTTTTGAAAATTTTGTTTTTCATAAAAATGAACTTACGATTTTTATTAAAATACCACATATTAAAGGCATTTCCATCACAAATAAAATGTATATCTTGAATTTTCTGAGAATAGCTTCTGAATACTTGTTTATTCTAGAAGATCAATTCCGCAGCTGGCCTGTCTGATGAATGGGAATTTTCACGCGTAGGCAGGCAAATGTTGGATAGGTTTCTTCATTCCATTTCGTCATCATCCAACCGGTCTCTTTCAGGGTTGTAAGTGTTGACGAGGACTGCGGTAGAGGTGGTGACTGCGCTCTGCAAATACAATTCCTGGCGGCAGGATGGTGTTGGTAGTCGTCTGTAGATCCAGAGAGTTGGGTCAAACCTGGGGCGCGCGCTCCCTGCGTTGAGGGGAAGAAGTGCTTGGAATATGTTAGAGTGGCTCTGATATCACTCTCATATCCTCCTGGGGTCTGACGCAGGCTGCAGTGTGGAATCAGAAGTAACTGCTATATTACTATAATCTGGTTTAAGAGACCATTACTTGCTTTTCAGTCATCTGATGTTTATTCTTCAGATAAATTAGTAATTCTGTTGATAAAATCATTAGCAGTAGTAGATTCAATTACAATAGGCATAAATCTGTGGTGCTAAACTCCAACATCACACACACACACAGTTGGTAGAGAAGGAAAAAATACGATAAACTGCAGATGGAGAATCGATTCCATAAACAATGGCATTTGCTTCGAATGAGCCTAGCAAATTGGACCTACGCTCTCCAGAATCCAAAGTGTATCGGTTTATGAAACAAAAATAACGACAGTGACTGTTACATTGCGAGCTTGTTTACTTAACTGTGTAGCAACAGTGCATTGTTTCTGCTTGACCTGGGTAATTGAGATAAATCGCTGACGAAATGGCTTTCTGTACACAACACATCCGCCAAGATGATTAATGACAGTCTTGCGTTCCACTCTATCTGCATTTCATTACTTGCTTAGCTTTGATTAATCTGTCTGACAGAAGCCACGTGTTATAGAAGAGCTTTACATTCAAGTAATTAGAACGAACGGCAGGAAGTCCAAGGAAAACCAACTGGACGATGTCGCAGTGCTACTTCCGCCGATATGCACATGCATAAACTTGTGTTATTGCCAAACCATAAGGCATTAACTGCACACGGAACAAGAGCAACGTTAAAATGGGAATGGGACAAGCCCTCTATGAGTATCTCGCTTTTACCGACGAGGATGAAGTTGCGAAACGTTAGTTTCGAGTGCAACCGCTATCAGAATTATCGTGTTTAGGCAGTGTTACCAATCTGACATGACTTTCTCTACATCGCTGTAACAAATTATTGTTAAAAAGCAATTATTCTTCTTCTATCTACTTTACCATAATAGCAGAAATTGTCTAAATTACTTGCTTCCTTGTATGTAGAAGGAAAATATGGGAATGCATTAGGCTAAAACGACAGTGAAATCTTTTAAAAGCTCGTTGCCATTTGAATGAAATCCGTTTCTATGCAGGGCCAGGAGTTTACAACTTTCCGTGTGAAAACAGTTTTAAGTATTATAAATCTAAAATAAATAATAAGAAATATCTCAGAAATGGTCATTTAAAAAAAAAGAAAGAAAAAAGAGTATATGACATAAATTATGTGTGTTTTAATGTGGTATACATTGTTTTGGTCAGTAAGTTTTTGCCTATCTCTTAGGGTTTACCAGTTACGCAAACTTCATTCAGAATAAAGAGCTCTTTAGTATTACTTTTACCTACATCAGCGTTTATTTCAACATCCATACGTGGATGTGTAATATCAACATTATTTGCAGTGATATCTTTTGGTTTTCCAGCATTCTTCCGCTTTCTGAAAACCCTATTACCAGCATTGTAAACAAATTGAAATAAAAATAAGAACTGAAGCTTTCCTGGCGACGTATTAATTCAAACACAACAACAAAATATTCACAATCACATCAATAATGAACTAATTACTTAAAACTAACAAATATGTATAATTAAATATAATATTATTCATGAAATTTTATTTACCAATGTCAATATTTTGTAAATGGTACCATTAAAACATGTCGCGATATGACTACTTTGTAAGTTAAAGCGACATAAAATAAATTAAAAAAAATGAACTAAGATGTTTACACAGAACAAAATGGCTAGGTTAGGTTGCCATGATAAATCAATCATCACTGTTAACAAAAATCAGTATGGCCATTTAAAAATTTACCACATCTCCTTCCTAAAAAAACGAGAACTTTAAATATACGAATTCCGTTCATAGCAAAAACCACTTTCAATAAATTGACCGACCACGCCCCTTAGTAAATACTCTATAAAATCCATAGAACAGTGATATATCAAGATAAAAATTGAAGCATTTTACTCAGAAAATTCTCTAGTATATTTACATACAAAAACAAAAGAAATGTATTTTTACTCATATTTGCCTTATCGGGTCCCCTTAAGGTGTAATTTCCGTATGTTCAGACTACCTTGTCCCTTTAAAGAGTAACTTATTGAGGAATGTGTAGAGAATGTAACACATCAGCTGTTTAGATTACCATACATACACATACCCATTTTCTCTCTTTACAATATGCTAGTACAATGTGGAAGCCTTTATTCTACGAGAGTTAAATGGGTATCGCTTTGTTGGCCATATCCATGTCGTTACATCCTTTATAGACAATAAAGTTGGTGCCACAGAATGCTATTTCCCAAATCTCCCTAGGAGGGACATAAACCTCAGCAGTGGCCGAGGGAAATCACCGGGAGAAGTGCCTTGCAAGCAGCAACAGGAGGCCATGTTAAATACTGCTTCGTACAATATCAATATGATTACTAGAAGCGACGACTGGATAAAATTCCCAACACAATAGCAGTTCATACTTGCCAACTTTTACGGTTTGCCTGTAAAATGTACGGGATCGATAGCTTTTTTACGACTTTACGGCAAAGAGGAGGGTTTACTGCTGTGTGGGCAGATTTAAAGTGTTGCAGATTTTCACCACGAACATGAGGCACATTAAATTCTATTGCATTATACAGAGTGTTTCGAAACCACACCGATAGGATACAGTCAGGGGGGACTCGGCACCAAACCTGGGGTTACTGCACTTACGTCCCACAAGGGGCAGCTCCGGGAGGGAGGGAGGGATGAGATGAGAGGATTCACCACAGACATTAAATTCTATTGCATTATACAGAGTTTTTGATACTACTCCGATAGAATACAGTCAGGGGGGATTCGGCACCAAACTTGGGGTTACTGTACCTACGTCCCATAAGGGGCAGCTCCGGGAAGGAGGGATGAGATGAGAGGATTCACCACAGATATTAAATTCTATTGCATTATACAGAGTGTTTCGAAACCACACCGATAGGATACAGGCAGGGGGGACTCGGCACCAAACCTGGGGTTACTGTACCTACGTCCCATAAGGGGCAATTCCGGGAGGGAGGGATGAGATCAGGGGATTCACCACAGACATGACGGTCATTAAATTCTATTGCATTATAGAGGGTAAGAAATAGACAACTTCAACTGCCTGTAAAACAAAAACTATTAGAGATAGCAACCTAATTATTTTGGAGGTATGTTGAGAAACTCTCAAAGTTTCGTTTGTTACTATTGGTAACGCTGTAGTGTTTTGTTTGTTGATGCAGAAGCTGAAATGGCGGAAAATCCTGTGGAAAAGGCATACTGCGTGTTGGAATTTGCTAGAACGTAATCAGCAACTGTTGTCCAACGACATTTTAGAACACGTTACCACAAAAATGAAATGATGCGCTCACAAAAACCAGCATCGTCTTCATCATGTCGCAACATGTCGATGCAAAAGTCACGCCGTATGACCTTATCTTCTTCACTCAGAAACTGCAACATCTGTAATCTGTAAGGCATCATGTGCAGTCGCTTCCGCAAGATTTTCCATTCAGTTTGCTGTGGAATTTGTAATTGCATGCTTGCCCTAGATGTCGATTTCTGTGGGCTTCTTATGTAGGCAGAACGAACACGTTCAACGTTTTCTTCCGAAACTCTTGGTCTTCCCGAGCTCTTCCCTTTGCACAAACATCCTGTTGTCTCGAATTTTCTATACCAGTCGTAGATTGACTGTCTAGTCGGTGGCGTTTTGTGGTAACGTGTTCTAAAATGTCGTTGGACAACAGCGGATTGCGTTCTAGCAAATTCCAACACGCAATATGCCTTTTCTACAGGATTTTCTGCCATTTCAGCTTCTGCAACAACAAACAAGACACTACAGCGTTACCAATAGTAACAAACAAAACTTTGAGAGTTTCTCAACATACCTCCAAAATAATTAGGTTGCTATCTCTAATATTTTTGTTTTACAGGCAGTTGAAGTTGTCTATTTCTTTTGTAGTAACCCTGTACAGTGTTTATTCCGTAAAATTAGTTATTTAGGTAACCGACACTCTCTCAGTCCACATTAGATCGAGTTATCGGGGTTCTACTGTACCATTAATTAGGACGTTTTGGGCAAGGAACAAGATTGATTCTCGCCATTTTCTTTGGGTGTATGCATCACTGTAGAGAAATGAAGAGAGAAAATTCCGGGGATTAAAATTACAGGCCAAATAATAAAACCATACCAGGGGAGGCATATCGAGAAAAGTTGAGAGAGATTCTGGATAACTTCGGAGATGCCACTGCATACCAACTGATCTCTGCCATATGAAAGCTTGGGAATGATATGAAAAAAATCTGATGTGTACCATTCACATGAATTTCTCCATATCCCTGCAACAAATAATTCTTAAAAAGCTTATACTTCTATTTACTTTATGCTAATCAGAAAAAAATAGCAGAAATAGTCTTATTACTCGCTTCCTTGTAAGTAGAAGCGAAATAAGGGACAACCGTAGGTTAAAGTGATAGTCAAAAGCTGGTTGCTAGGTCAATGAAGTTCTTTTATTTATATGGATAGGAGTTGACAAGTTCCTGTATGAGAAAAGTATACGTTTTTCATAGCAGAAACCAAAAATAAGGAATGTCACAAAAACGACGAACTCCACGAAAAAAAATGTATATAACATAAATTGTGTGTTTTAAAGTGCTCTACATTTTTTGTGTAGTAAGTTTTTATCCATCTCTTACGGTTTAGCAGTCATTCAAAATTTAGTAAAATTCATCCAGAATAAACTACTTTTCAGAGGCTATTCCCAGAAAATTCAAGATATACATTTCATTTGTCAGGTAAATGTATTTAATATCCGAAAGATTAATCAAAATCGTTAGAGCCATTTTTGAGAAAATCAAAATTTTCGAAAAAAGTTCCATGTAAAGAGTAGTTGGGGGTGGTGGGATTTTTCTCAAAATCTTCGTGTCGCATCCCTGGAAGATACTAAACTTAAATACCAAGTTTGGTATTTTACCGACTTTTCGTTTTTGAGTCATCGTGTTCACAGACACACGGACACACGGACACACGTACACACGTACACACACACACGGACCTTTTTGTGAAAATTCTTTTTTTGGATATTGGGGGCTCTAAAACATATATTTCCGGTGAAATCTCGGTATCGAATTTTTGGTGGAGTGCAATACTTTCTCTATACACTATGTACATAGTGCGTATGGAGAAAGTAATAAAAACTGAGAGAAGCAGATTTTCTACTTATAGCAGAGGCTGCAAGGGCAATGGACCAATCTCTCAAACCCTTCAGGATGAATGTGGAGTGGGGGTGAGAGAAATACGGCAAAGTTTTGTTTTGTTAAGAAACACATACAAGGAGAAAGAAGGGGGGGGGTGGAAGCAGAAACTCCTAGAGAAAGTTTCGAAGACGCTGTTTCAGGGTCAGGATTGTAGGTTTTGTAGGGCTCTTTTGAAAAAGGAAGAGCCATTTTCAGGAAATATTCGCCTGTGGGGGAAACCTGATTGAAATTTCAGTGCTAGGACAGGCGAAAATTGAAAACTTAGATAAGTACTTCAGGCAACGAATGATTTAAAATATCTTATGTGTTCGCATCACACTCCCTACCTTTTCTGCAAACAAACCATTCATGCATCCAAATGATGATAAAATAGACACACATTGTTATAATCGGTCTTATTACTTGCTTCCTGGTGAGTAGAACAGGCTACAGAGGTTATTCCCAGGGAATTCAACATATACATTTTAAGTGATATGTAAATATCTTTAATATTACATTTTATTAAAAATAGGTAGAGCCGTTTTTCAGAAAATGGAAAATTGCGAAAAGTATTCTATGTAAAGTGTGGTTTGGAGTGGGGAGATTTTTTTTTTTGAAATTCTTCGTCACACATCCTTGAGAGATACCTACTTAAATACCAGGTTTTGGTATTTAACCGACTTTTCGTGTTTCAGTTATACTGTTCACACACACATGCACATGTACACACGGACCTTTTTACTTTCTCTACACGTATTATGTACATAATGTATAGAGAAGGTATTGTATTGCACCCAAAAATTAGATACCGAGACTTCACCGGAAATACATGCTTTAGGGTCCCCTGTATCCAAAAAGAAAAAGCATTTTCACAAAAAGGCCCGCGCGTGTGTGTGTGTGTGTGTGTCCAGGTGTCTGTGTCTGTGTGTCCGTGTGTTTGTGAACACGATAACTCAAAAACGAAAAGGTGGTAAAATACCAAACTTGGTATTTAAGTTTAGTATCTTCCAGGGATGCGACACGAAGATTTTGAGATAAAATCCCCCACCCCAAACTACCCTTTTATGGAAGTTTTTTTTCGAAAATTTTTATTTTCTCAAAAATGGATCTAACAATTTTGATTGAGATATCATATATTAAAGATATTTACCTGACAAATAAAATGCATATCTTCCATTTTCTGAGAATAGCCTCTGAAGACTACTTTATTTTGAACGAATTTTACGGAATTTTGCATACCTGCTAACCCGTAAGAGATGGAAAAAAACTTACCACACAAAAAATATAGAGCACTTTAAAACACACAATTTATGTTATATACATTTTTTTCATGTAGTTGATCGTTTTTGAGACATTCCTTGTTTTTGGTTTCAGCTTTAAAAAATCATACTTTTCTCATACAGGAATTTGTCAACTGTTGTCCATACAAACAAAGGAACTTCAGTCGCATAACAACCAGCTTTTGACTATGAGTTTAACCTATGGTAATTCCTTATTTCGCTTTCTACTTACAAGGAAGCAAGTAATAAGACTATTTTAGCTCATTTTTTCTCGATTGGCATTAAGTAAATAGATGTATAAGCTTTTTAACAATAACTTGTTGCAGAGATGTAGAGAAAGTCATGTTTCCTGAAGAAAACTTCTGCATAATATCGGTAGGTGGCAGCATCTCCTTGATTGGAGTGCTCTTTTGACACTTGCAACATATCAACCATTATTTCCTTCTAAGTATGTGTGAAAACAGAGAAAATCTATGCGGGTGGACCTGATTTAGTTTACACTAACAATTGCTAAGTGTACTGTAATTTATGGTGCCATGTATTCTTTACTAAAATATGTTGTGGTATTAAATTTTGACTACACTTTCATACTCTATAAACATTTTTATGATGATAACATATTTATGGTTTTTATTAGTAGACGTTACGCAAAAATTGTCGCAGATATGTTCATGAACTTTGTATTGGTACAAAAAAGATTGTTCATTTTCAGCGTCCAGAATGTAACAAGTCTTAGGAGTCACATTTTTAATTTGTTTTGTGGATCTGTATAAGTAAATTTGTCATTACTGGGTGTTTAATTAGACACGTGTTTGTTCAGAATGTTACTTAATTATTCACATGGTCAATTCTGTCTTGTACTTTAGGAAAAAAAATTGAACTGGCAGTAATTCGAATTAATAGTAAAGTGAGTTAGTCCCACTTCAGAAAACCAAAATAATTAACAGCATATTTCTTGAGTTATCCAATAAACTTTAGATTTTCCTTTTACTCATGGTTCAATACATAGATTTTATCAATTTTTTAAAAAAGTTGCCTGCTAGATGTGGACTAACATTGAATCAAACCTTGGTATGTCCTTATTTGGCGCACTTACTATCACAAGCATATCTTGGAAACGGTCAATTCTACAACAAAAATGCTTGACGTAAATCGTGTGTTTTAATTAGATCTACATTTTTTAAGTAAATGTTTGTCTACCTCTTATGGTTTACTATTTATTAAAAATTCAGAATAAATTGTTCAGAAAAAGCAGGCCTTCAGAAGCTATTCCCAGAAAATTCCAGATATACATTTTATTTATCATGTAAATATTTATAATATAAGGTATTTTAAGCAAAATCGTTAGAGCCATGTTTGAGAAACACAAAACTTTCAAAAAATTTTCCACGTAAAGGGTAGTTTGGGGTCGGGGATTTTTTTTGGAAAATTTTCGTGTCGTATCCTTGGAAGATAATAAACTGTAATAACATAGTTTTTGAGCTATACTGTCCACAGACACATACACAGACCTTTTCGTTTTCTAAAAATGAAGTTTTTGGACACAGAGGATCTCAAAACATAATATCCAGTGAAATATCCCAATCGAATTGTTGGGTGGAATACAATCATTTCTGTAAACATTACGTGTAGATAAAGTAAAAAATCGAATGACAGCTTTCCATTTGAGAAAAAGTATGAGTATTGGGAAGGAATATTTCGGAAAAGACTAACGCCATAAAGAAACTGTATTAGACATACATTGCGTGTTTCAATGAAGTGTACAATTTGGTGTTCCTCTTATGGTTTACGATTATCCGAAACTCATCCAGAGTGAATGGGCCTCAGAGACTTTCCCAGCAAACTTAAGATATAGGTACATTTTATTTGTCATGTAACTACTTTTGGTATATAGTATTTTAATCAAAATCGTTAAGAGTCAAAATTCCGAAAAATCTCCCTGTAAATGGTAGTTTGGTGTGCAAGGATTCTTTCTGTTGCATCCTTGGAAGAAACTGGACTTAAATACCAATTTTGGTGTTTTACCAAACGTATAATTTTTCATAGACGTACAGACAGTTTTCTAAAAATGTTGTTTGTCAGGGTTTTGAAATTATTATACATTGTACGTGGTAGAAAAAGTAAAATGGATATAGAAATGGATGATACGAATTTCTATATGAACCCTGTGTTAACAGTTTTGCAGTCAAGTGCACATTGTCACTCGTTCTATATAGAAAAAAAATCTGATGTATTCCTACCAAATAACTTTTTCTATATCTCTATAGCAAATTATTGTTAGTAAACTTTTCTTCTATCTACTTCATGCTAATAGAGATAAACATTAGCAGAAATGGTCTTATTACTTAGTTCCTTATAAACAAGCAGAAGGGAAATAAGAGAATACTCTAGGCTAAACCGACAGTCAAATGTTTTAAAATGTGGTTGCTATGGAATTGAAATCTGTTTCTTTGCATGTCCAGGAGTAGATGAGTTCCCGTATAAGAAAAGTTAAGTATTTTAAAACTGTAACAAAAACAAGAAATATCTCGAAAATGGCAAACACCATGAAACAATTCAAAATCTTCTCGGGCTTCTAGCCAGGTAAAAACTTGGCTTGACACCAATTAACACGTCGCCAGGAAAGCTTCAGTTCTTATTTTACCATGAAACAAATTTATATGACATAAATTGTGCGTTTTAAGAAGCACTACATTTTTGATTCAGTAAGTTTTTGTCTATCTCGTATGGTTTACCACTTGAGAAAAATTGACAAAAATTCAGGCACAATAAAGAGGTCTTTAGAGGCTATTCCCACAAAATTTAAGATATACATTTTGTTTGTCATGTAATCTTAAATAAAAGAGATTTTAATCAAAATCGTTAGAGTCATTTTTGAGAAAATAAAAATGTTCGAAATTTTTTCCATGTACGGGGTGGTTGGGGGTGGGTGGAATTTTCTTGAAAATCTTTGTGTCGCATCCTTGGAAAGTTAAAATTTCAAGTTTGTTATATAACGGACTTCTCGTTTTTTTGAGCTATGCTGCCCACAGACACACACACATACACACGGAATTTTTCTAAAAATGCTTTCTTTTTATTCAGGGATCCCAAAACATGTATTTCAGGTTAAATCTAGGTATTAATTTTGGGGTTTAATACAATACATTCTCTATACTTTATGTACTTAGATCGTGTAGAAAGTAATAACAGTAGGTATATAATCTTATGGAGTATATCCTATATCAGTATAACACAGCAAAAGTAATGTGAGTTTTAGGCATGAGCCTTTTACTCTTATTTTGTTGGCAAGTATCCTCAGGGCATCGGATACACGACTTCTTGAGAGAGAGAAACAGATATAATAGCAAGATGAAATACGCCCTGGAAATGAATCAACCTAAAAGGGTCTTTCCAATTGAATTAAAAACTCCATCACAGAAAATTAAAATTGCTTTTAGTCTTTGTCATCAGATTTAAAAGTTTGTTAAGAATAAAGATATTTTATCACTAAGATAATGGAGAGCATCGTAATGTATATTTAAAACCCATAGGCATTAGCATGTTGTAATTGACACAATTATACAGTGCATGAAAACATGTATTACAATAATGCGCACCAAGATAATTTAATTTCTTTCTTTTTTGTCTTAGACAATTTCCCGATGCTCATATTTATTCATAAACTTGAAGTGACAGAACTGAGCACCGAAGGATGTAGACAAAAAATTTCTTTTCAAAGTTTTGCAATTAAAAATATTTCCACCTGCTTCTATCAGAAAGTAGTAGTATGTATAAGTTTGGTGATTTTTACTTTCTCTACACGTACCATGTACATAGTTTATAGAGAAGGTATTGTATTGTACCCATTTTTACTTTTTCTGCATGTATAGAGAAGGTATTGTAAAGCACCCAAAAATTTGGATTTTCTGAAAAATGGCTCTAACAATTTTGATTAAAGTATCGTATACTAAAGATATTTATATGACAAACAAAATGTATCTCTTGAATTTTCTGGGAATAGCCTCTGAAGACATACCTTATTCTGGATGAATTTTGCATAACCGGTAAACCGTAAGAGATAGAGAAAAACTTATTTAACAAAAAATATACAGATCATTAAAACACACAATTTATGTTGTATAAATTTGTTTCACACAGTGACCGTTATTGAGATATTCTTTGTTATTTGTTACAGTTTTAAAATACTGTACTTTTCTTATACGGGAGTTTGTCAACTCCTGATCATACAAAGGAACTTCAATCCCTAAGAAATCGGGGTTTAAAAGATTTCACTATCGCTTTAGCCTATGGTATTCCCTAATTTCCCTTATACTTACAAGGAAGCAAGTAATAAGGCATTTCTGCTTTTTTTTTTTGGTTTTTTTTTTTTTTTTTCGATTAACGTGAAGTAAATAGAATAACAGGCGTTTTAACAATAATTTGCAGAGATGTAGAGAAAATCATGTGAATGAAACACATCAGGTTTTTGAGTTATATTTTACACACACACACACACAGATACGCACACGGAACATTTTCTAAAGTTTGTTTTATTTATTCTTTAAATACATATTTCTAGCGAATCGAATTTTTGGGTGGACTACAAAACTTTTCTATCTACCATGTACGTATACTTAGTATTCGATAGAGAAAGTAAAAAATCTGATATGTTATATTCATATGACGTTCTCTGTCTGGTCTGCAAACAAACTATTCTTATCTACATCATGCTAATTGAGATACACATTACTAGACATAGTCTTATTGCTTAGCTCCCTATAAATAGAAGAGAAATCAAGGAATACCTTAGGCTAAGTCATTATTATCATTGAAATTCGGTTCTTTTTCCATGACCAGGATTAAAACAAAACAGCTAAAAATGAGGGCTTCCCATTTTAGAAAGTGTAAGTATTTTGAAATTGGAACCAATTACAGGGAATACCTATCTCTGAAATGGTTACCTACATGAAAAAATTGTGTGTTTTCGCGAGATCTACAATTTTTGTATAGTAAGCTTTTGTCTATCCCTTAAGGTTTACCAGTTATGCAAAAACCATTCAGAATGAAGAGCATTTCAGAAGATATTCCCAAGAAATTCAGGATATATATTGTATTTGTCAAGTAAAAATCTTTAATTTACGACATTGTAACCAAAATCGTTACAGCCATTTTTTAAAAAATCGAATATTTCGAAAACCGTTCTATTTAAAATGTAGTTTGAGGTAGGGGGATTTTTCTGAAAATCTGCGTGTCGTATCCTTGGAAGATACATATTTTCCCTTTTGAGTTATGCTTCACACACATACTGACCTTTTTCTAAAAATGCTTCTTTTTGGATCAAGGGTCTCAAAACAGGTTTTTCCGGTGCAATATTGGTATATCATGTTTTAGTGTAATGCACAACCTTCCTAACCTATTACTTATGTAATATAGAATCATATATTCTATACATCTCCAAAGAAAATAGCTACTGATTTTGAAATTAAATTTCAGCTTATAGAATGAAATATTGCTTTCCATGACATTTAATGAATTACTATAATCGTTCGGATTGTAATATCTACAGTATGAAGTGGCTTAATTTCTCTTGCGTTATAAATACATTACTCCTGCGGCGACGGTCGGTTTTAAAAACAACTGGAATAATTCAGTGGGTTTTGAATATGAATTTCTCCGCTGTTATTGCGAATGCGAGAACAAAAGAACGCTTCAGGCAACACTTGTTTGAGAAAAAAAAATCTAATGTGTTGCATTCACGTGACTTTCTCTACATGTCTGTAACAAAATTTGTTAAAAAGCTTCAGCTTCATGCCAATCGAAATAAACGTTAGCTGAAATGGTCTTATTACTTGCTTCCTTGTAAAGAGAAGGGAACTAGGAAATACACTAACTATAGCGATAGTCAAATATTTTAAAAGCTGGTGCTATGTGATTGAAGTTCATTTGTTTGTATGGCCAGGAGTTGACAAATTCTTGTATGAGAAAAGTTTAAGTTTTTAAAACTGAAACCAATAACAAGGAATATATCGAAAACAGTCAACTCCAGAATAAAATGTATATGACATAAAATGTGTGGAAATTTACAAGTTTTGTAAAGTAAGTTTTTGTACATCCCTTACGGTTTATATATATATAATTCAAGATATACATTTTATTTCTCTTGTAATTATCTTAAACATAAGATATTTTAATCTAAATCTTTAGAGCCATTTTTGATAGTTGGGGTGGAGGGGATTTTCTTGAAAATCTTCGTGTCGCAACCTTGGAAGATATTGAACATAAATATCTAATTTGCTATTTAACGAACTTTTCGTTTTTGTGTTACGCTGCACACACACACACACACACACACACACACACACACACACACACCGAAACTTTTTATAAAAATACATGTTTTTATTTAGGGGGTCTCAAAACATGAATTACCTGTGAAACATATTTGGGTGCAATACAACACCTTCTCTATACGCCATGTACGTGTAGAGAAAGTAAAAATTGGTTAACACCTTTGCTCTGGGCAAGCTTTAATTTTTATCTCAGTTTTGATATGAAATTACTTAAATGCGATATCTAGTTAATACTGATGGTATCAATTTTATTACTTTCTCTACATATATTATTCATATAGTAGGTAGAGGAAATGTCTTTATTCCATCAAAATATGCGATATCGAAATTTCAAAGGAAATATATGTTTGAGGTACTGAGTCCAAAAAGAAAACAAAAACATTTTTTAGAAAAAGGCCCATGTGTGTAATGTGTGTGTGGGTGCACGCGAGTATGTAACTCCTAAGGATGTGACACGAAGATTCTGAAGAATGTGCCCCCACCCCAAACCACCTTTTACATGGAAACATTTTTGAAAATTTTTGTTTTTTCTCAAAATGGCTCTAACAATTTTGATTAAATTACCTTATATTAAAGATATTTACATCACAAATAAAACGCATATATTGAGTTTCCTTTGACTAGCCTCTGAAAACCTTTATTCTGGACGAGTTTTGCATAACTGTTAAACCGTAAGAGATAGACTAGACCTTGCTACACAAAAATGTAGATCTGGCTAAAACACATACTTATGTCATATTCGTTTTTCTTGTAGAGTTGTCAGTTTTTAAGATATTCCTTATTATTGGTTTCAATTTTAAACTACATAACTTTCCTCAAACGGGTTCATGCAAAGGGAACCGAACCTCAATTGTTTCACTCGCGACCAGCTTTAACAGGTTTGGTTATCGCTTAGCCTAGTATATTCCCTTATTTCCCTTCTAATTGCAAGGAAGCAAGTAATAAAACCAATTTTGCGAATATTTATCTTGCTTAGCATGCTATAAGCATAGTTTATGTATGGAGAAAGTTATGTGGATGCAACACCAGAGTTCTCTAAAGATGCTTTTATTTTGTTGGAGTCAGGGGTCCTCAAAATATATATTTCCGGTGAAATCTGTCGTCATTCAAGGTGTAAGGTTACCATGAGGGTCACGGGTTCAAACCTGGCGGAGGACGATGGATATTTTCGGGTGTACAAATCCTTAGCTCCTTCGGAAGGGAAATAGAGCCGTTGGTCCCGTGTCGCAGTTTTACGGCACGTAAAAGATCCTCAAGCCTGAAAAAGAGGCCTCGGAGCAAAATTAAGTGGTCTTTCACGGTCTGTATGGAATAGGACACTGAGAACCACTGTAGTTAAAGAATGTTCATAAATAAGTGGTAAAATCGTGGTTTTACACTTTTGTGTGGGTTACAATACCTACCTACTATGTGCATACGTGCCAGAGAACGTAAAAATGATAATAGGAAGGTTTTTATAATCAGCATAAATGTAAATATTTGGTATCTGGATATCGCCAATACTGCCCTGGATATCGGACATGCATAATTTAACATGCGGCTGATTAAGCACCTCCAAGCATACCTGAAGGCAAAATTAATTCCATCATCATTCTAGCGTGGTCTAATTAGGTCTGCACCCCCTCCCCACATATAGATTTCAGCACAAATTTACAGCCTATACACCACTGTAATAATCTTCTGACGTCATCACTATCTTCTGGAGTTCCAACTATCTGGCAAAGATCACTTCATGTTTAGTGTTCTCTCGAAATATAGTACTACTTTCGCACGCTTGCAACATTTTCACATCTAATTACTTTCTCTATACGTCCTATGTACATTGTGTATAGAGAAGGGTTGCACTCCACCCAAAAATTGGATACCGAGATTTTACCAGAAATATATGTTTTAGAGTCCCCTGTATCCAAAAAAGGCATTTTCAGAAAAAGATCCGCGTGTGTGTCCGTGTGTCTGTGCACACGATATAAAGTCGGTAAAATACCAAAGCTGGTATTTAAGTTTAGTATCTTCCAAGGATGCGACACGAAGATTTTGAGAAAAATCCCCTCACCTCAAACTACCCTTTACATGGAACTTTTTACGAAAATTTTGATTTTCTTAAAATTGGCTTTAACGATTTTGGTTAAAATATCGTATATTAAAGATATTTACCTGACAAATAAAATGAATATCTTCAATTTTCTGGGAATAGCCTCTGAAGACTACTTTTTTCTGGATGAATTTTACGAAATTTTGCATAACTGCTAAACTGTAAGAGATGGAGAAAAACTTACCACACAAAAAATGTAGAGCACCTTAAAACACACAATTTATCTTATATACATTTTTTTCGTGGAGTTGATCGATTTTGAGATACTGCTTGTTTTTGGTTTCAACTTTAAAAACTTATACTTTCCTGACACAGGAATTCAACTCCTGTCCATACAAACAAAGGAACATAGCAACCAGCTTTTGACTGTCACTTTAACCTATGGTACTCACTTATTTCACTTCCACTTACAAGGAAGCAAGCAATAAGACTATTTCTGCTAATTTTTTCTCGATTAGTATGAAGTAAATAGAAGCATAAGTGTTTTAACAATAATTTGTTGCAGAGATGTGGTGAACGTCATGTGAATGGAACAATCAGATTTTTTCATTTCTATAGCATGTATGTGCATAGTAGCTAGAGACGTTATCGTGTTCCACCCGAAAATTCGATGACAAGATTTCGCCGAAAATATAATTTTTGAGCTCCCTAAGTCCGAAAAAAGCATTTTAAAGAAAATGTTCGCGTGTGTGTATGTGTGTGTGTGCGCGTGCGCGCGCGCGTGTCTGTGGACAATAAAGCTGAAAAACGAAACGGACATTAAATTTATGTTTGGTATCTTCCAAGTATGCGACACGAAAATTTTCAAGAAAATCCTCCCATCAGAACTACTCTTTAGTTGGAAAATGTTAGATAATTTTGTTTTTCTAAAAAATTATTAAAATACCGTATATTAAAAATATTTACAGCATATATTTAATGTATATCTTGAATTTTTTGGAAATAGCCTCTGAAGAGCTCTTTATTCTGGATGAGTTTTGCAGAATTTTGCCTAACGGTTAAACCATAAGAGATGGACAAAGCTTGCTGCACAAAAAATGTAGATCTTGCTAAAACACATTATTTATGTCATATGCGTTTTTCTTGTTTTCGAGATATTTCTTGTTATAGGTTTCAGTTTTAAACTACCTTTTTTAAAACGGAACCATGCAAAGCGAACCGAACCTCAGTTGTTTCACATAGCGACCAGCTTTTAAAACATTTGACTTTAGGTTTAGCTTAATGTATTCCTTTATTTCCGTTCTACTTACAAGGAACTAAGTAATAAGTCCAATTCTGATTTTTATCTCGATTAGCATGACGTAGATAAGAGAATCATTTTTGTACGAATAGTTTTATATGGAGCAACTGGAGAAAGTTATGTGAATGGAACACATCAGACTTTGTCCCTTCTATTTTACCTCACTTTAACTAGTGGTCATATCGTTAGGATGTGGCGAACATTAACCGTCTCATCCTTGTTTCATATCATCTTGACATGGGTCTACAGATGCCTTAGTGCTAGGCAACTGTACCCCTGCTTCTATACTTGAAGTGCAGATGCTGCCAGCTTCTACACGTATCCACAGATGTCTGTCCATAGAGACCTTACTGCTAGGCAGCTGTTTCTATGTTTCTATATATGTCATGAAGGTAGCATTAGAGCTCCGTGCACTGTACTCACTTTCATTTCCTATGGGTAAATGACAGAGCATTTACTACTATCAACTATTGTAATTTTTTCTTTCTTTAGCCCCGTATGTATAATGTACATAGGAATAGAGAAGTATTGTATTCCACCCAAAAATCGATGTAGAGATTACACCGGAAATGTATGTTTAGGACCCCCTGAATCCAAAAAAAAAGCATTTTTAGAAAAATATATGTGTGTGTGTGTCAGTGAACAGGATAACACAAAACGAAAAATCGGTAAATTATCAAAATTCGTATTTAAGTATAGTATCATCTAAAGAATTTTGAGAAAAATCCCCCCACCCCAAACTACCCTTTACATGGAAAAAAAATTAGAAAATTTTGCTTTTCTCAAAAATGGCCCTAGCGATTTTGATTAAAATACCGTATATTAAAGGTATTTATATGACAAATGAAATGTATATTTTTTATTTTCTGGGAATAGCCTCTAAAGGCCTCTTTATTCTGAATGAATTTTGCGTAACTGGTAAACTATAAGAGATATCTGTTGATCTCTCAAAACACACAATTAATGCTATATACGTTTTTTTTTCTTCGTGGAATTGGAAATTTCTGAGATATTCCTTGTTATTTCTTTCACATTCTAAATAACATTTAAAATTTTCTCACACGAAAGTTGTAAAATCCTGGCTGTGCATGGAAACGGATTTCATCCACATGAAACCAGCTTTTAAAAGATTTGATTATCACTTTAGCCTAGCGTATTCCATTATTTCCTTTCTTCTTACAAGGAAGCAAATAATTAAGACAACTTTAGCTAATATTTATCTCGAGTATCACAAAGTAGATAGAAGAATATGGTTTTTAATAATAATTTGTTACAGCATGTGGAGAAAGTTATGTGAATAGAACACATAATATTTTTTGATAGTGTTTAACGCCCACTTTTACTACTATGGTACCGCAGGCGATGACACTGATGTTAAATGGAATGAAGTTGGAGCACCGGTGGAATGCGATGGCGGGGGAAACCGGAGAAACCGGAGAAAATTGACCTTGCGCCGCTTTGTCCACCACAAATCCCACATACGGTGTCTGGGATCGATTCCGGGTTGCCTTGGTGAGAGGCGAGTGGTCTAATTACTCAGCCGGATGTTTTACTCGACATACTTTCTCAGTATTATGCAGTTTCAATAGAAATAAACTCTTAAAGTGAATTCTGGGAGTGTTCATAATGAATGAACTGTGAGGTATCTACAAATTACCGCCGAATGTGAAATGAGAGGTAGTTGTACTTTGAATACCCGAAAGTTGAAACCTGTAGAAATTTGGTCAACTAAGTGAAACGTATAATGTTACAGTAATGAACGAACAAATGTGCATTTGAAATTCGACCCGGATGTCCATCACTCCATAGATGAACTGGAGAGTCAGGAAAACGAACTCCTAAGACAGATGCGTAACCCTAGAGGAGTTCCAGATTTCTCGTTCTTTGCCTGGAGAAATTGTGTTCGAAAATGTTGATTTAATGGACTCGCGGTTCAAATAAGCTCTCTTATTTTATTCGGAGTTTTTCGTTCTACTTTCTCTACCACGTGCAATGTATATATTAGGTAGAGAAAAGACTGCATTCCAACCAAAAGTTATGTACCGAGATTTCATCGGAAATACATGTTCTGTGAATTTATGAATAAAAAATAAGCATTTCAGAAAAACCTCCCATGTGTCCTTCTGTGCGTCAGTTCAACAACGATAAGCGGAAGTATCAGCTTTGACATTTTAAGTTCAGTATCTTCCAAGGATGTATAAACATTTTCAAGAAAATGTAGCCATCCCAAATTACATTTTATATGGAAGATATTTCGAAATTTTCGATTTATTCAAAAATTACTAACGATTTTGACTAAAATGACATACAGGGTTACTACAAAAGAAATAGACAACTTCAACTGCCTGTAAAACAAAAACTATTAGAGATAGCAGCCTAATTATTTTTGAGGTATGTTGAGAAACTCTCAAAGTTTCGTTTGTTACTATTGGTAACGCTGTAGTGTTTTGTTTGTTGTTGCAGAAGCTGAAATGGCGGAAAATCCTGTGGAAAAGGCATACTGCGTGTTGGAATTTGCTAGAACGTAATCAGCAACTGTTGTCCAACGACATTTTAGAACACGTTACCACAAAAATGAAATGATGCGCTCACAAAAACCAGCATCGTCTTCATCATGTCGCAACATGTCGATGCAAAAGTCACGCCGTATGACCTTATCTTCTTCACTCAGAAACTGCAACATCTGTAATCTGTAAGGCATCATGTGCAGTCGCTTCCGCAAGATTTTCCATACAGTTTGCTGTGGAATTTGTAATTGCTTGCTTGCCCTAGATGTCGATTTCTGTGGGCTTCTTATGTAGGCAGAACGAACACGTTCAACGTTTTCTTCCGAAACTCTTGGTCTTCCTGAGCTCTTCCCTTTGCACAAACATCCCGTTGTCTCGAATGTTCTATACCAGTCGTAGATTGACTGTCTAGTCAGTGGCGTTTTGTGGTAACGTGTTCTAAAATGTCGTTGGACAACAGCGGATTGCGTTCTAGCAAATTCCAACACGCAATATGCCTTTTCCACAGGATTTTCCGCCATTTCAGCTTCTGCAACAACAAACAAAACACTACAGCGTTACCAATAGTAACAAACGAAACTTTGGGAGTTTCTCAACATACCTCCAAAATAATTAGGTTGCTATCTCTAATAGTTTTTGTTTTACAGGCAGTTGAAGTTGTCTATTTCTTTTGTAGTAACCCTGTATATTAAGACATTTCCATCACAAATAAAATGTTTATCTTGACTTTCATGGGAAAAGCTTGTGAGGCCTCTTCTTTCTGGATGACTTTTGCCTAACTTGTACATCATAAAAGATAAAACAAATCTTTATACACAAAAAATGTAGATATCCTAAACACATACTATTTATGTCCGAAAAAAAATTTGAAAAGCCTATCATTTTCAAGATTTTGTTGTTTGTTATCTAAAATGTCCAATGCTTATACATTTATCGAATGAAAAGCCGTCATTTGTTTTTCTTTTTTTTTTTCTTCTTGGTCATGCAAATACAACGGAATATCAAGGCCATCTCATAGCGACTAGCTATTAAGAGATTCGACTATCGCTTTAGACATATGTATTCTCTTAATCCTTTTGAACCTATAAGAAAATATATATTAAAAAGAGACTCTTCTGCTAATGTTTATATATATATTTGTAGCTTAAGGTTGTTTAACCTGGTTAGTCATATCGGACGATGAATGAAATTGGTGAAATGATGCTCAAATGATCTCGGGATCCATGGAGCTTAAAGGTAATCGACATTTCATCTTCTCAGGATAAGGGAAAACCCAGGAAAAACCTTATCCGGATAACTCACCGTAAGCGAGATTCGAACTCACGACATTTTGAATGTGAGGCAGACACGCTACCACCACACTACCCAGGCGGGCATGTTTATATTAGATAGTAAGAAGTTCATAGAAGAATAAAAGAATGTAACACATGAGATGTTCTTAATCTTGAAGTGAGCTATATTCTCAACCCTATTGTTGGTGGCACTGGTTACTATCCTAACCTTCATTCGTCTGACTGCTGAAACAATAGTGGTTTGATTTAAATAACACAATTAATGAGAATCGAAATGGGAGTTTCATAATTTTTTTCCCCATTTTCATGTTTTAATTGCATATGAACATGTCATATTTCCGCTCATTCTGGTATAACTCATAGAGGTAAGCTAATTATAAATATTGTTGAAATTAGTCCTGCAGAATAGTTTTTTTAGAACATTGTGACACATTCACTTGGTAAAAAACATCAGTAGGTTTGTAAATATTAGTGTTAGAGAAGAGATTTTTCTTTTTTTATTTTGATTGGAAAGATTTATTTTAGCTACACGCTGCATTGGCATCCCGATGAGATTTCCTTAATGTGAGAGTTTCGAAATACTGTGAAGTTGTATTTGGAAAGTTCCGTAACATTATCTTAGAAACTAATGGACACTAAGGGCTAACATTTTTAACACACATTTGCAACTAAATAGGCTTAATTTTATCGAATTTTTTTTTATAGGTATGAATTATTTTTTTTTAAATTAAAAAATCATCGTTTTTCAGTAGAATTTTAAGAGCTTTATTAAAGCATCTGATGTATTCCATTCACATGACTTTCTCTATAGCTCTACAACAAGTTATTGTTAAAAAGCTTAGGCTTCTTTTTACTTCATGCTAATTGAGAAAACATCAGCAGAAATAGTCTTATTACTTGCTTCCTTGTAAGTAAAAGCGAAATAAGGGAGTACCATAGGTTAAGGTGATAGTCAAAAGCTGGTTGCTATGTACCTGAAGTTCCTATTTTCTATGGACAGGAGAAAAGTGTAACTTTTTTAAAGCTGAAACGAAAAACAAGAAATATCTTAAAAACGATTAACTCCACGAAAAAAAAAATGTATATAACATAATTGTGTGTTTTAATGTGCTCTACATTTTTTGTGTGGTAAGAGTTTTCCATCTCTTACGGTTTAAGAGTTATGCAAACATCCGTAAAACTCAACCAGAATAAAGTAGTGTTCAGAGGCTATTCCCAGAAAATTCAAGATATACGTACATTTTATTTGTCAAGTAAATATCTTTAGTATACGAGATTTCAATCAATAGCGTTAGATCCCGTTTTAATAAAATCAACATTTTAGAAATTTTATCCATGTAAAGGGTAGTTTGCGGTGGGGGGATTTTCTTGAAAATCTTTGTTTCGCATCCTTGAAAGATACTAAACTTAAATACAAAGTTTGGTTCTTAACGGTCTTTTCACTTTTGAGCTATGCTGCCCACAAACATACACATAGATATTTTTCTAAAAATGTTTTTTTTTGGGATTCAGGGGTTCTCAAAACATATTTCCGGTGAAATCTCAGTATCAAATTTTTGGCTGCAATACATTATTTTCTCTATACACTATGTACACAGTACGTGTAGAGAAAGTAAAAAGTCACACCATGCATTCTAAGAAACAGAAGTATTCTATTTTTCAGCAATTAACAGTAAAGGTATTGCTGTTTACACCATGACCCCCCCCCTCCCAAAGAAATTGTTTTTATGCTTTATTAATGGAACTGGCTTAATAAATCCCATTCTAGGTTATGAATTTCGTCAGATAAATTAACTTACATAAGATTTTTCAGTGTTATTTGATATGAAACGTCGCTACGACGCATTAAGTGGGTTTTAAAGCTTTGATTACGCTACGGAAGTTTTTTGTGCTTGTGACAAACCAGAGTGCGTGGCTACCGCGCAAGGTAGGTATTACGTCAAAGAAAAAGAGCTTATGGCGCGTGAGCACTTCAGTAGAAGTATTAGGATAAGGAGGCGAACCCTACTAACATTTCAGCGTCTACAAGGAGAGTCAGCTGTCAAAGTACTTCAAATCCTTTGTTCTGCGTTTATTTGCTTCACACTTTAGAACATCATAAATCTGTTAGCCATTAAATTTTAAATTTTATATAAGATTTAGGAGGCTGCCCCGTTACACCGCTTTTGTATAACTCGTGAGAGATAGCCAAAAACTTACTACACAAAGATAGTAGATCTCATTAAAATACAGGTACAATTTATGTGGTATAATATTACTTTCTCTACATTTACTATGTACATAGTGTATAGAGAAGGTATTGCATACCACCCAAAAATTCCATACCGAGATTTCACCGGACATACATGTTTTGGGCTCCCCTAAGTCCGAAAAAAGCATTTTCAGAAAAAGGTCCGTGTGTCTGTGGACAGCATAGCTCAACAACGAAAAGACCGTTGAATACCAAGCTTGGTATCTTCCAAGGATGCGACATGACGATTTTCAAGAAAATCCCCCCATCCCCAACTACCCTTTACATGGAACTTTTTTGAAACTTTTGATTTTCTTAAAAATGGCTCTAACGATTTTGAATAAAATATAGTATATTAAAGACATTTACGTGACAAACAAAATGTATATCTTGAATTTTCTGGGAATACTCTCTGAAGACTACTTAATTTTGGATCAATTTTACGGAACTGTGCATAAATGCTAAACCGTAAGAGATGGATAAAAAATTAACACAAAAGATGTAGAGCACGTTAAAAAACACAATTTATTAACATACATTTTTTCATGGAGTTGATCGTTTTTTGAGGTATTCCTTGTTTTTTGGTTTCAGATTTGAAAAACGTAT
Source organism: Hymenopus coronatus (assembly GCA_030762935.1). Taxonomy (NCBI): domain Eukaryota; kingdom Metazoa; phylum Arthropoda; class Insecta; order Mantodea; family Hymenopodidae; genus Hymenopus; species Hymenopus coronatus. The sequence goes on from CM060895.1 coordinate 18,072,519, forward strand.
ACTTTTATTATACAGGAATTTGTCAACTCCTATCCATACAAAGGAACTTCAGTCACATAGCAACCAGCTTTTGACTATCACTTTAACCTATGGTACTCCCTTATTTTGCTTCTACTTACAAGGAAGCAAGTAATAAGACTACTTCTGCTAATTATTTCTCGATTACCATGAAGTAATAGAAATATAAGCTTTTTAACAATAATCTGTTACAGAGATGTAGAGAAAGTCATGTGAATGGAACACATCAAAAATTTTTGTAGAGTTTACCGTTATCGGGATATTCCTTGTTATTGGTTTCCGTTTTAAACTACTTAAACTTTCTCAAGCGGGAGGTTAACCATGGTTTCATCTCTTTTGTTTTGCTCCTGGAAATGCAAAAGAGAACCGAATTTAAATTGTTTCACATGGTGATAGCTTTTAAAAGCTTTGACTATCGGTTTAGCCTAGTGTATTTCCTTATTTATCTTCTACTTACAAGGAAGCAAGTAATAAGACACTTTTTGATAATGTTTACCTTGATTTGTATGATGTAGATAAAAGAATGTCTTTTATAATGAAAGTTTGTTTGTGGAACATCTAGAGAAAGTCATGTGAATGGAACACATGATATTTTTTGTAATGCCACAATTTTGAGAAATAAGACATTTACTTTTGAAAAATATAAAAGATTTGAAGAGTACAAAATGTAATAATTTTTGTACAATAATGAGGGATTAATACAAAACAAATCTGATATGACAAAAGTATTTGTAAACTAATTCACTGTAACACTGGATTTTTTATGAAAATAACCAGTTGAAATAATTGTCATGATTTATAGAATAATTCATACAAATTTCTGAAAAAACAATTGAATACTTTAAGAGCACTGGTAATTCAACTCACTTAAGAGAGGTCAAAATGGGATTTTCGTAATTTTTTTCGAATTCTATTTTTAATTGCATATGAATATTTCGAGTCTCCCGCTCATTTTGATATAACTTTCATAGAGGTATGCTAATTGTAAATAGTTTAAAAATATTGTTGAACATAATTCTACGTAGTAGCTTTTTAGAACATTTTGTTTCACTCACATGGTAAAACATCAATAACTTTGTAAATATCAATTTTAAAGAAGAGGTCTTTTTTCATTTTGATTGGAAAGTTTTACTTTTGCTAATGGTACCATTGGTATCCCGCTCATATTGCTTCATTTGAGAGTTTCGAAGTACTGTAAAGTTGTGTTTGGAAATTAGGTTACATTTTTTTTAATGTTATATTTGAAATCAATTTCTGAAGAAGTAGAATTATCTAAACAAATGCCCCTTTATCTTAGAAACTAATAGACATAAAGGTGTGAAATTTTTACCACAAATTTGCATCTAAGTATGTTATATTTTAACGAAAGCTTTTTTATGTATATTGATTAGTTATTTTCATTCAATTTAAAATCATAATTTTTAACTGCATTTTGAGAGTGTTATTAAAAAAAATATACCTTTCCTTCTAATGAATAGAAGTATTCTATTTTGATCAATTTACTGTAAAGGTATTCTTGAATATAACTTGAAAAATGTAGCTCATTATCTTAAATACTGACTGAGATAATGGGTAAAACTTCAGCATTGGCAAGATAGGACATTTCGTCTCCCCATAAGGTGTAATTTCTGTATGTTGAGACTACCTTATCCCCTTAAATGCTAGCAATGGTTCTCTCGTTTAACTGAATGTGGGGAATGTCTGTTACCATTTCCAAGGGAGGGGGATGTCACATGCATATAAACGGTGTGCCTGTGAACATTTGTGTTGCGTTTTGTTAAAACAGTTTCTCTTTGAGATGTAATTTGGACAGTTTTTCCTGAAGCTAGCAGGTGACGTGATGTCAATGCCAAACCTATCGATGTTGTTATCGATGTTTGTAATCACGTGTTACGTCAGGGCTGTATCCGCTTCACTGCGCCCTCTTTCACACTCATGTCTTCATGCACAGCTCTGCTCGCTTTGTATCTCTTTCTCTCCCGCTCCCTCACCCACTCTCTAACTTTCTCTTTGTAATTGGTTAAAAAAAAATATCTTTCTGGAAAAATATTGCATTCCACCAACAAATTCGCTACCGAGATTTCACTGTAAATACGTTTTTAGGCTCCCTGAAATTAATAAGCGCTTTCAGAAAAAGGCTCGCGCGCGCGGGTATGTGCGTATGGCTGAACATCTAAATGCCAATCGAAAAGTGGTTTAAATATTAAACTGATATCTAAATTCAGCATCTTACAAGGATGCAACACGTAGATTCGCAAGAAAAATTTCGAAACTCAAATTCAAATTGAGTTATAGTTATGGATGTTTTTTGACTGCTACGTTCTCAGCGTCTCAAGACCACTTAACTTTGCTCACAGCCCTCTTTATCAGGCTTGAGGTTCTTTTGTGTGCCGTAAATCTACTACGGCGACGCCGTGAGTGACTGGATAGACCGCTCGCCTCCCATCTTCGATCCCAAGCGCCCGCATGTGGGATTCATGGTGGACAAAGCGGCGTGTGGGCGGGTTCTCTCCGGTTTCCCCCACTACTCATTCCACAAACTGCTTCATTATCATCAATTTCGCTTACATTTCATATCATCCACTTCACCGAAAGGCTTCTAGGTGTCAGTCCTAATAATAAGGGGAGGGTGTATCGAATACGAAACGAAATCTACCACACGGGACCCCGGCTTTACTTCCCTTCCAAGGAAGCCATGATTAGGGTTTTTACGCCCGTCTATGAGCTTCTCTTCATTCTGAATGTAACTTGCAGGAGAGAGACACACAATGTAGAACCGTTCAAGCTCGCAATTTATCTCAATTTTTACTTTCTTCACTTCGTATTTAGTGCATAAGTAAGAAACGTATTGCACTTCACCCAAAACTCTGATGTGTTCCATTCACATAACTTTCTCTACATCTCTGCAATAAATTATTTTTAAAAAAACTTGTGCGTTCATTTACTTCATGATAATCGAGCAAAAAAAAAAAAAAAAACAAAAAAAAACAACAACAAAAAAAAAAACAGAAATAGCTTTCTTGTAAGTAGAAGCGAAATAAGGGAATACCACAGGTTAAACTGATAGTCAAAATCTGGTTGCTATGTGACTGAAGTTCCTTTGTTTGTATGGACAGGAGTTGACAAATTCCTGTATGAGAAAATTATGTTTTCAAATCTGAAACCAAAAACAAGGAATATCTCAAAAACAATCAACTCCTCGAAAAAATTATATAACATAAATTGTGTGTTTTAATGTGCTCTACATTTTTGTCTGGTAAGTTTTTATCCATTCTTACGGTTTAGCAGTTATACAAAATTCCGTAAAATTCATCCAGAATAAAGTAAGTAGTCATCGGAGGGTATTCCCAGAAAATTCAAGATATACATATTATTTGTCAGATAAATATCTTTAATGTACGATATTTTAATCAAAATCGTTATAGCCATTTTTGAGAAAATAAAAATTTTTGTTCCATGTAAAGGGCAGTTGGGGGTGGGGGGAGTTTCTTGAAAATCTTCTTGTCACATCCTTAGAAGATACCAAACTTAAATACCAAGTTTGGTATTTAACGGTATTTTCGTTTTTGAGCTATGCTGTCCACAGATACACACACATACACACACGGATCTTTTTCCCGGAAATGCTTTTTTTGGATTCAGGGGTATCCAAAACATGTATTTCTGGTGACATCTCGGTATCGAATTTTTGGGTGTATTGCAATACCTTCGCTAAATGTTTTAAAATGTGGTTGCTATGGGATTGAAATCCTTTTTTGCGTGACCAGAAACAGACAAGTTTTTTTTAGCAGAAACGTACTTTAAAACTGAAACCAATTACAAGGAATGTCTCGAATTCGGTCAACGCCACAAACACACACACACACAAACACACAAACACACACACAAACACACACACAAACACAAACACACACACAAACACACACACAAACACACACACAAACACAAACACACACACAAACACACACACACAAACACACACACAAACACACACACAAACACAAACACACACATACACGCACACAAACACACACACAAACACACACAAACACAAACACACACACAAACACACACACACAAACACACACACAAACACACACACAAACACACACACACAAACACACACACAAACACACACACAAACACACACACAAACACAAACACACACAAACACACACACACACAAACACACACAAACACACACACAAACACAAACACACACAAACACACACACACAAACACACACACAAACACACACACAAACACAAACACAAACACACACAAACACACACAAACACAAACACAAACACACACACAAACACACACACAAACACAAACACACACACACAAACACACACACACAAACACAAACACACAAACACACACACACAAACACACACAAACACACACAAACACACACACAAACACACACACACAAACACACACAAACACACGCACAAACACACACAAACATACACAAACACACAAACACACACAAACACACAAACACACACACAAACACACACACACAAACACACACACAAACACACATACAAACACACACACAAACACACACACACAAATACACACACAAACACACACACACAAACACACACACAAACACACACACAAACACACACACACAAACACACACACACAAACACACACACACAAACACACACACACAAACACACACACAAACACACACACAAACACACACACAAACACACACACAAACACACACACAAACACACACACACACACAAAAAGGACATACATTGTTTGTTTTAAAAATCTCTAGAGTTTTATGTAGTAAGATTTGTTCTATCTCTTACAGTTTATTAGTTTTGCAAAATTAAAGAAAGACTATCCACAACAAAGAAGTCTTTAAAGACTATATGCACTGAACTTAAATATCAGGTTTGGTATTTAATGGACTTTACGTTTTTGTGCTATGTTACCCACAGCCACACACACACACACACTCACACTCACACACACTTTATAAAAATGTTTTCTTTATTTAGGGGGTCTCAAAACATATATTTCTCGTGAAATCTCTGTATTGAAATTTTGGGTGCGTTACAATACCTTTTCTATACAAAGTACGTGTAGAGAAAGTAATTAATATTACTGTACGCTGATATTTAAATAAAAAGTGTGGTGTATATGGTCATTTTAAGCTTCCCACACCATGCTAAGAGAATATCATGTTAGTTGTACATAAATCACTTCGTATCTTCCATCAGATCTTTCAGGCAACAGTTCTGTTGAAGATACATATATTATTCGTTATTGCTGCCACGTGCCCGTAAACTTTCGGCTTCCTCCTTGTCTTCGTAATCTATAATTCAGAACGTTAAGCAGACAACCAAACCGAACAGCTGTTTATATCAACAGTGGTTTCCTACTAGCTTCAAGGAAACAAATCTAATGTCGTAGATGGATATGCATTTTGACGTTTACAAAAGTATTTACAATATTTACAAGTTTTACTTTCTGTATACGCACGATGTATATAATGTGCAGCGAGGGTATTGTATTGTACCCAAAATTTCGATATCAGGATTCCACTGGAAATAGACGCTTTAGGCTTCACTGTATCACACACAAAAAAAAAATACATTTTTAGAAAAAAGTCCGTGAGTCTGTGAACACGATAACCCCAAAACGAAACGTCTGTAAAATACTAAATTTGGTATTTAAGTTGAGTATCTACCAAGGTTGAGACACGAAGATTTTAAAGAAAATTCCTCACTCCCTAATGGCCCTTTATATGGAAAAAATTATCAAAAAGGGCTCTAACGATTTTGGTTAAAGATTTATTTAAGATATTATCGTGACAAATAAAATGTATATCTTGAATATTCTGGGAATAGCCTCTAAAAACATCTTTATTCGGGATTTTTTTTTTAATTTTGCATAACTAGTAAACCGTAAGATATACACAAAAGCATACTATATTAAAATGTAGAGCTTCTTAAAGCACATCATTTATGTCATATACATTTTTTTCCTGGAGTGGACCGCTTTCGAGACATTCCTTGTTATTAGTTTTGGTTTTTAAATACTTTTCTCAACTTGCCAACTTCTGTCCACTCAAAGAAATGGATTTCAATTCCATAACAACTACATTTTAAAACATTTGACTGTCAGTTTAGCCTACTGTATTCTCTTATTTCCCTTCTATTTATAAGGAGGGAAGTAATAAGACCGTTTCTGCTAATGTTTATCTCGATTAGCATGAAGTGGATAGAAGAATAAGCTTATTAACAATAGTTTCTTACAGAGATGTAAAGAAAATCATGTGAATGGAGCACATCAGGTTTTTTCCTTAAGAACAGTAGCTGGAGCACCGGGTCCATCTTCCTTTGAAATTGACTGTCTCCCCTCGTTAGACAATTTAAACCACCTTCGAGCTATGCTGTAGGGAAGATCAAGCTCTCCATAGGCCTCCTGTAACATTGTAAAGGCCTCCGCTGAAGATTTGTTGAGACTAAATGCAGAATTTCAAAGCCGCATATTATTCCTTGCGCGTCACCTCCATTATTGCGGTAGAGGAGCATGAACAGTGAAACTACTATGGTGTGTTTGTTACACATTAAGCTCACCGAATATCATATGATTAAACTTTAACGCGAGAAATTATGACCGTAAAACATTTATGACCATTCTTTATTAAACAGTCATCGTATAAACAGGACCAATGCTCAGTAGAACAAGTCATATGAAAGCAACACTTCAGATTTTTTTATACACATAGTGGCATTTTCCACGAGATCTTATTGACATTTATGTTTCAGTTCCATTCGTAGTCATTTATTTCAACATCAATGTCATAATGAATACAAAAATTTTAGTGTTACATTCACATAAATTTGTATACCTATTATGCAACAAACTATTCTTACGAAGTTTTTATCTAACTTTATGCTAATCAAGATGCATATTAGCAAGAATGGTCTTATTACTTAAGTTCCTGTAGGTACAAGAGAAATAAAGAAATACACTGGCTAAATTGGCAATCAAATGTTTTAGCGATGGCATTAGAATTAGATTCTCTTTGCATATTCGGAAGTAAAACAAAGGGAAAACGAATGACGGTTTCCGTTTGAGAAAAGTATAATTATCTATTGTAAAAGTTAAACCAACAGCGAGGAATATCTTGGAAATCGTTAAATCCACAAAAATATATTTCACATAAACCGTGTGTTTTAACGAGGTCTACATTTTTCGTGCAGCAAGTTTTTACTTTCTCTATCGGCACTATGCACATAGTGTATAGAGAATGTATTGCACTCCACCAAAAAATTCGATACCGAGATTTCACCGGAAATATATGTTTTAGGGTCCCCTTTATCATTTTCGGAAAAAGGTCCGTGTGTGTGTGTGTGTGTGTGTCCGTGTGTCTGTGAACACGATAACTCAAAAACGAAAAGAAGGTAAAATACCAAATTTAGTATTTAAGTTTGGTATCTTCCAGGGATGCGACACGAAGATTTTGAGAAAAATCCCCCCACCCCTAACTACCCTTTACATAGAACTTTTTTCGAAAATGTTGATTTTCTCAAAAATGGCTCTAACAATTTTGATTAAAATTTCGTATATTAAAGACATTTACCTGAAAAATAAAATGTATATCTTGAATTTTCTGGGAATAGCCTCTGAAGAGTAGTTTATTCTGGATGAATTTTACTAAATTTTGAATAACTGCTAAACCGTAAGAGATGGACAAAAACTTACTACACAAGAAATGTAGAGCACGTTAAAACACACAATTTATTTAATATACATTTTTTTCGTGGAGTTCGTCGTTTTTGTGACATTCCTTATTTTTGGTTTCTGCTATGAAAAATTTATACATTTCTCATACAGTAATTTGTCGACTGCTGTCCATACAAACAAAGGAACTTCAGTGACATAGCAACCAGCTTTTGATTATCACTTTAATCTATGGTACTCCCTTATTTGACCTCTACTTACAAGGAAGCAAATAATATGGCTATTTCTGCTAATGTTCTACTGATTAGCATGAAGCTAATAGAAGTATAAACTTTTTAACAATAATTTGTTGCAGGGATATAGAGAAAGTCATGTGAATGGTACACATCAGATTTTTGTATCTCATGGTTTACCAGTTATGCAAATGTTATCCGGAATAAATATATTTCCCAGACAATAACATAAAAATTATTCCTTGTGAAATCTAAAGAATCAAAATGTTGGTGTGAATGAATACATTCTCCACCTACCGTGTATATGGTAGAGAAATTAAATACTAGCCGTAAAGAGCATATGACTTTATAACTTTTGTGCTTTATCGCTATACTTTTAATGCGATCGGAAGTACCTATATTGTTTCTTATGATAGTTGGTTTACGTACACAAATAGTTGTAACAAAACATTTCTATGCCTAACGCCTTAAATACTCATCTTGAGTACAAGAGAACTAGTTATCAACATTATGCTGATAAACCTTTGTTGTAACCCGTAGGCGAGGGATGTTTCACGTTTTTGTTTTACTTTATGCTTGATTAAACTCTCCGCTTGGCAAAGCAATTACGATGTAATAAAAGAGAATTGACCTCTCCCTGTATTCTTTATGTTTATAGCAAACCCTTCCCCTCACTACTTTAACTAAGTCCCTCTGATAACCTTCTATCAAATAATTGCTCTCGCTGTGCTCCAAATTCTGAAAGGTATTTATCTCGTAATACAACTTGTCACATACTTGGTACACAAAATAACTTGAGTTACATCTCACGATTGGCTGCACTAACACTTATTCACTGCTTTATTGTTTGTCACTCACTCAACTTTTTAGACTCCCGCTGGTACGTGTCGGTCCTCTTATATCCTCCCGTAGTCAGACCCGAAGATTCTAGTCGTAAAGTCACTGGGAATCGCGATTCTAAAGGTTCCAGAAATTGACTTGTCGAAATCGCGATTGCGAACATTTTAGATCTTCAGGGAAGTAACACAGCTGCCTTTGTCCGGCTATTGTGTTCATTCGTGCTATTGTTAAGTGAGCCAATCAGATCAGGCAGCGGTTCCTCGGACGGGCGGACGGCAATCCGTGCCGTCGTGACAATATACGCTCTGTAAGTTGGTGGCCGAAGGACATTAAAGCGTCTCATAGCTCTTCCCAGGAATCACCGCCCAGACGTATCCAATCTACCATGGGTATCAAGTTCGCTGTCACGTCGAGTCCAACCCAATCCGAGCAGCTCAGATGTTCGGCCCGGCTACTTCTAGTAACGTCACCCAGTGTAAATCCTCCATGCGGGGAGGGTAAGCTGAATATATCTATGTATGGCCGTTGGGAAGAACAGTGATTTTCACTGGTGTAAGAAATATAAAAATGGGTAGACATTTCTGAGATTACTCCCAGTGCAGGTAGTTCTCTCCTTTATATACATTTTTTAGCGGACCTGCCACTGCACACAGCAGTGATTATGCTGTCTCCGCGTTCGCATTTGAAGACGCCTGATACAGATAGGTCACTGTATTCTTGTTTCACTTGTTTTGTATCCCGCTGAAAAGCTCTCTGTGAGCGCTTTTCTTTTTAATTTGATTACAGCGTCGCTCTCTAGTGAAATAAAATACTAGGAGCATGGTTGTGGTAGGGACCTTTGTTATGACATCGCAGATGTGTCAGTTTATTAGGACGTTGTGGACAGCCTGCAGGAGTGAGGTTCTTTTGTTTAGCTCTCGGGACACACTAATGCGGTATAGCATGGTTGGGAATTATAACAACGATATAAACTCGCACAATACATATTTCTCCAACAAAATATTGAAAACAATCCTGACTTTCCTTACCTATTTTGCCACAAACTATTCTTACAAAAGCATCATCTTCCATCTATTTCATGCTAATCGAAATAAACATTACCAGAAATGGTTTTATTACAGATTTCTTTGTAGGGTATAATGAGAAAAAGGAAATACATTAGACCAAAGCGATAGTCAAATATTTTAAGAGCTGGGCCGCATTTGATCATATTGAAATTAGGTACTCTTAGCATTGTCAGAAGCGTAAAACACAAAAAAAAAAAAAAAAAAAAAAAAAAAAAAAAAAAAAAAAACACGAATGACGACTTCCTATTTGAGAAAAATAAAAGTAATGGAAGGTTTAAACCAATATCAAGGAATGTTCCAGAAACGTTAGCTTCATATACAAAATTCTGACATAAATTATATTGTAGGGAACCTGATATGGCCATTTTGAATATATTATATTTCATTTAGCAAGAGGTAATGTTGCACCAGCTTCTGCAATCGACATTGGTAGCAAGATGTCGAAATGCTGACTTAGCTGCGACCTCTTAAGGCTATACTGGCATAAGCATAGGTTTAACTATAAACTCTCTAGTAACTACGTCACATAAGACCTTTACGTCGGAGATACTGATATTGTAAAACGTGCTCCGGACCGACGTCGACAGAAAGGGCACTGTTTTATTTAAACGTGTTAACTTTAAGAATCACAATGTACAAGTGAGTGTTAAATAGAATTTGGATTTTCTTCTATTTGCGTCCCTAACCATATTTTCATCTACTTGATAGTAAAAGCACTGTCTCGTTGCATCCTTGCGTATTTATTTATAGTTCCTGATTTCTCCCCAGAGTACACCTCCTGTACTTTAAACCCTGAGGCCACTTGTCTCCCTCTCGCAGGCGCGAGCAGCTATACCTCTGATCCTATTACCGCTTAGAGATGCACAGTATAGGGGCAACTACCACCCTACACGGGATACCCTGCAATGTACTTAACAAGATCTACTTCTTTATGTAGTAAGATGTTGACTGCCTCTTACGGCTATCATTTATAGAAATACCGTCCAGTATTAGCTCTTCAGAGGCTATTACAGAACATTCAAGATATACATTTCATTTGTGGTGAAAATCTCTGAAAGATACAATAGTTTAATCATAAACGTTAGAACCATATTTAAGAAAATCAACATTTTCATGAAAAGTGTGGAGGATTTTCTTGAAAATCTTTGTGTTGCTTTCTTGAAACATTCTGAACTTATATCAATGTTGTCTTATTTGCAGGCTTTTCGTTTTTGAGTTATGGTGTTCACAGACGGACACACACACGCAGGCGTGCCCAGACCTTTTTATAAAAAGCGTTTTTTATGCTTTTATTTTATATTTTTTCGAATGGAATACAATACATTTGTGTGGTACAGAAGTAAATATTAAACAAATGTAAAACTGTAAGATACGAAATGAAAATGAGAATTTTCTCTACGTTAATGTGTGTGGTAAAGTATTACCTTTAGACAGTTGTTGCTAAAATGAGTTTTTTTACCAAATGTCAGTAGTGTTTAAAGTAGAAAATTCTGTCACTCAGTGTTATAAAATTATAACACTGCAATATAGCCAGCTTTGCTTTATGCGTCCACGGCCTCATTCAAGCTGGCTATGACTCTGAAAGCTCGTATCGATCCATAAAATGGCGGACGATTTGAATGTCATGAACATGGAATCTGCTGAACCAGACGAGATTATGCAAGCAGGGGAGAGAGCAAAATTACAACTGCTACACTGCCTCCGTTGTATATAATGTTTTCGTTCTGTACGAGTAAGTACAGCACTGGTGCTAAGCAAGGCAACAATTGAATATCGCAGAGCATTAAGCAAGAACTCTGTGAAATAGATAAAACAATCTATTTATAATATGTCTAAAAATAGCGTTAAAATTGTTTTATATGCTTCTTAGGATTACTAAACTTGGCCTCGTTTCGTAAGCTTCCTACCGAAAATAAAACACCACTTTTACAACTTACACCATAAATAACTATTTTGAATTATATGTTGCTAATCCTATCATAATGTAAGAAATGGGAATACCAGTTTCTGCTAATCAGAATTTATTTATCACTTCGGCGCTGAAAGTACCACAAATGCTACACTTAGACTGTTGACACATGGCCATAAAAGATTGCAATTCATTAGAGGTCTTTAGAGTCTATTCCCAGAAATTTCAAGATATACATTTTATTTGCAATATAAATATCTTTAATATACGGTACTTAATCAAAATCGTTATAGCCATAGAAAATCAAAATTGTCGATTTTTTTCCATGCCAAGTTTGGCATTTTACCGATTCTTTGTTTTCGAGCTATCGTGTTCACTGACGCACGGACACACACGGACGTTTTTCTAAAAATGCTTTTTAATACAGGGGTCTCAAAACATGTATTTCCGGTGAAATTTTTGGTTGCATTACAAAACCTTCTGTATACACAGAGTACGTGAGGAGAAAGTAAAACTTCATGATACGCTGCTAGTTATACGGCTGCCTTCCTTCCCCATCATTGTTTCTCAACAAACTTTTCGCATTGCTTCCAGTCGAACGGAGCTTAGTCCCTCACAGTACTGTTGTCATTGTGTTTCTGGTTTTCTTTGGGCTTTGTACATCAGACCACACGCTCATTCATACTTGCAGACTCTGGGAAGGAGTTTCAAGCCAGGCAAAGCTATTTTATGCTAATGTAGCAGCAACGAGAAATATACACTAACGGTGCATGCGGCAATTTACAAGTCTTATGGCGGTGTTCACCAACCCTCATTAAATCAAGCCAAATAAAGCAGTAGTAACTGATCTATGGAACCATTAAAATATGCACTGTTTACGATCAACTTGATGGTATCATTTACTGAACATTAAACTATAATTCATTAAGGATAAATTATTGCAATCAATGTATTTTTAATCCAAACTACAGCCTACAAAAACCAATCGCATTGTGTAGTCGGCGCCTACTTGATGCAAAACAACTGGACAAACTGAAAAATAAAAATCTGATGTGTTCCATTCATATGGCTTTCTCTAGCTGTTACACAAACAATCTCGCTTACTAAAGATTGTTCTTTTATCTGCATGCTAATTAGCAGAAATTGTCTTATTACTTGCTTCCTTGTAAGTAGAAGAGAAATAAGGGAATACACTAGGCTAAACCGACATTCAACCTTTTTTAAAATCTGGTCCTATGTGAAACAACTGAAGTTCGGCTCGCTTTGCAAAACAACGAAACGTCACTTCCCGTTGAAAAAAATTCAAGTAGTTTAAAACGGAAACCAACAAGGAATATCTCAGAAACAGTCACCTCTACATAAAAAAAAACATATGACGGATATTATGTATTTTAACGAGATCTAAAATTCTTGTGTAGTAAGTGTTTGTCTCTCTTACGGTTTAACCGTTATGCAAAATTCTGTAAAACTCAACCAGAATAAATAGGCCTTCAGATATAATTATTTTAATATTCGGTATTTTAATCAAAACCGTTAGAGCCATTTTTGAGGAATACAAAATTTTCAAAAATTTTCCATATAAAGGGTAGTTTGTGGAGGGGGAATATTTTAGTAAATCTTCGTGTCGCATCCTTGTAAGATACTAAACTTAAATACCAAGTTTGTTTATTAACGACTTTTCGTTTTTGAGCTTTGCTGTCCACAGACACACATACTTTTTTCGGGCTCAGGAAACCTCAAAACGCATATTTTCAGTGAAATCTCGACATCAACTTTTTGGGTGGAATACAATACCTTCTCTATTCATTATGCACATTGTGCGTACGGTCTAGAGAAAGTAAAAGAATACTTGTGAAAATTTATAATGTGGATAGATAGTAGATAGTTAAAAATGAGAAGATGCTCAGATTGTTTGGCAGCGAGGAATGCTGGGTAATGTGAGGGAAGTCAGCGTTGGATGATGCTACCTATTGTGTTGAATGTTATCGGTTATGTGTGCACATCATATTATTGGCTTTGTGTTTGCATAAGCGATATATAATCATTAGAATAATGGTTTAAGTGATTGATGTATGTTAAACACGCCATCCATGTGAATATTATATGAGTTATAAAAGTAAAAATCTTATGCGTTACACTCACATGACTTTCTCTAGCTGCTCTACAAACAAACTTCTTAAAAAAGATTCTTCTTCTTTCTACACCTTGCTAATCGAGATAATCATTAACAGAATGTTCTTATTACTTAGTTCCTTATAAGTATAAGGCAACTAAAGGAATGCACTAGGCTAAAGTGATAGTCAAATGTTTTAAAATCTGTCGTTATGCAATTGTCATTGCAAATTGCTTCTTTGCTTTGTCAGGAATAGAACAAAAGAAAAACAGACACTTCCTGCCTGAGAAAAGTATAAGCACTTTACAATTGAAACCAATAATAAGGAATATCTCGGAAACGGTTACCTCCAAAACAAAAACTTAAAGGACATAAATTGTGTGTCTTGACGAGATCTACATTTTTTGTGTTGTAAGTTTTTGTCTATCTCTTACGGTTAGCATTTGTGCAAAATTCGGCAAAATTCAACCAGAATAGAGGTCTTCAGAGGCTATTCACAGAAAAGTCAATATATACATTTTATTTGGGATATAAATACCTTAGTATTTGGGATTTTAATCAAAATTGTTAGAGCATTTTTCAGAAAATCAAATTTTCGAACATTTTTCCATGTAAAGGGTAGTTTGTGGTGGGGGGGGCTCTTAAAAATTTTCGTGTCGCATCCTTGAAAGATACCAAACCTACATACCAAGTTTGGTATTTAACGATCTTTTCGTTTTTGAGCTATGCTGGCCACAGACTGACACACACACACACACACACACACACACACACACACACACACACACACACGCGCGCGCGCGCGCACCTTTTTTCGAACTCAGGGGACCCCATAACATATATTTTCGGGGAAATATCGACATCAAATTTTTGGGTGGAATACAATTGCCTTCTCTATGCACCATGTATATTGTACATGCGGGCTAGAGATAGTAAAAATAGTGTATTCTGGAAAAGAGGAAATCGTATGTTATCATTTACGCGATCATTACTCTCGGAGACTAATCGACTGAGACTATCGATCTTGCCGCTAGCGACGAGATTAAAGAGTCTACAGCATCTCTACGACTGGCTAACCAGGGCATCGAAGTGCAAAACGTTACAAATTGGCATCCAACATAAAGGCCATCAAATAAAAACGTTGTATAATTGTCAGCCAACTAAAGAGAAAAACGAAAAACAGACCCAAACATATTTCAGTAGTAAGTTTTTGTCTCTCTCTTACAGTTTACCAAATAAAGTCATCAAGAATGAAGAGGACTTCAAGGGTTATTCCCAAGAAGTCCAGGATATACATTTTATTTGCCATGTAAATATCTTTAACATACGTCAGTTTTATTAAAATCTTTAAGGCCATAAGTTAGAAAATTAAACACTTCGAAAGTGTTTTCAGGCAGGGGGAGTTTCCTGAGTTTTTTTTTTTATTAAGCTTAACGTCCTTTAACCTAGTTGATCATATCGGACGATGAATGATATTGGTGAAATGATGCTCAAATGATCTCGGGGTCCATGGAGCTTAAAGTTACTCGACATTCGTCTTCTCAGGATAAGTAAAACCCCGAAAAAAACCTTATCCGTGTAACTCACCCTAAGCGAGATTCGAACTCGCGACTTTTTTAATGTGAGGCAGACACGCTAACACCACATTACTCAGGCAGGTGAAAATCTTCGTGTTGTATCCTAAGAAGATACTGAATTTAAATACTAAGTTCGGTACTTATTACCACACACACGCGCGCGGCTTTTTTCTAAAAAGCTTCTTTTGATTCAGGGGTCCTCAAAACATGTATTTATGGGTGAAATCTCAGTATGAGAATTTGTATGGAATATAATACCTTCTCTAATTACTATTCGTATGTGCTAGAGAAAGTAAAAATTGATACACGCCTCCGTGAGCATGTCTCGAGTTGGAATCTTGATAGGGTTTTATTCCCCTGTTTCCCCTTATTCTGAGAAGACGGGCTGGCGAGTCCACCCGAACTGTCAAGTGCAAGGATTCAGCGGCGGCGCATAGTAGGAAATAAAAGTGAAATGTGCAGATTTTGGTGTAAACACAGAAAGTAATTTAAAATCGGTTAATAAATAGAAAGGTCTGCAATTCAGATTCAGCAAAGACCTGTCAAATTATACATAAATCAGGCTCATTCTGCAACTTCTAATTATTAACCGATTTTAAATTACTTGTGCTTTCACCACAATGTAAACATTTCTTTTTTATTTCCTATTATAGATTACCCAACGTTAATTCCGGCAGTATCAATAGAGCCGTTGTGCAGAATTACCAGATAATCTAACCTATAATCCATTTCCTCTAAAAACATGCCAAGTGAACATATACGGGAAAATCTTTCACGAAATTATATGTCACTAAAATTTCAAAATAATTATTTATTAAATAATAAATTAATATTACATCTTTCCTGATCTTCCTTTTTAAGCAGTTCCAGGCATACAATGAAATGTTCCACCATTTTATGCTATAGTTTTAATCGATCGGTAAGACATTGTTGCATGACATTTCTATCAGTAATTTAATAATCGTTTTACTGGGTCGTTAAGTTTACAGATGCTTGCTCAGCTATAAAAATGATTCACTGAACCAGTAAACACATTAATGAATCATTAAAAGCTTACTGCAGCTCTCTACAGGGCAATTAGTCTAATAGATTTACCATCTCTTTACATAACAATATGTATGTAGTTTGCGTAGGCAGTATGCTTTTTACTTTCTCTACACTTACTATTTACGTAGTGTACAGAGAAGGTATTGTAATGCACCCAAAAATTCGGCAGCGAGATTTCATCAGAAATACAATCAGAATCTCCTGTATTAAAAAAACATTCTAGAAAAAGGTCCGTATATGTGTGTCTGTGAACCAGATAGCTTAAAAACGAAAAGTCGGTAAAATACCAAGCTTGGTATTTAAGTTTAGTATTTTCCAGGGGTGCGAAACGAAGATTTTGAGAGAAATCCCCCCACTCCAAACTAGCCTTTACATGGAACATTTTTCGAAAATTTTGATTTTCTCAAAAATGACTCTAACAATTTAGATTAAAATATTGTATATTGAAGATATTTACACGACAAATAAAATGCATATCTTGAATTTTCTGGGAATAGCCTCTGAAGACTACTTCATTCTGGATCTTTTACGGAACTTTGCATAACTGCTAAACCGTAAGAGATGGACAAAAACTTATCACACAAAAAATGTAGAGCACGTTAAAACACACAATTTATGTTGTATACATTTTTTTCGTGGAGTTGATCGTTTTTTAAATATTCCTTGCTTTTGGTTTCACCTCTAAAAAAACGTACGTTTCTCATACAGGAATTTGTCAACTCCTGTCCATACAAACAAAGGGACTTCAGACACATAGCAACCAGCTTTTGACTATCACTTTAACCTATGGTACTCCCTTATTTTGTTTCTACTTACAAGGAAGCAAGTAATAAGACTACATCTGCTTATGTTTATCTTGATTAGCATGAATTAATAAATAATAAATAGGAAAAGTAATGTGAATTAATACAACATATGATGGGTTCCATTCACATGCCTTTCTCTACCTATACTGCAATCAAACTATTCTTACAAAAAAAATTCTTCTTCTACATTATACTAATCGAGATAAACATTAGCAGAAAAAGCTGGTCAGTAAGCTATTCATTTGAAATTTGGTTTTATTTACATAGCCAGAATTAAAACAAAATATATTTGAAACGAATGACAAGTCCCCTTTTGAAAAATATTTAAGTGCTGCAAGGTGAAACCAATAAAAAGGAATGTCTCGAAATGATTACCTCAAAAAAAAAAAAAAAAAATGCGTATGATATATTTTCCGTTTTAACGAGCCCTACATTTTTTATAATAAGTTTTTGTCCCTGTCTAATGTTTTACTGTTATGCAAAAGGCATCCCGTATGAAGAGGTCTTCAGAAGCTATTCCTAGAAATCTCTACATATACATCTTATTTATAATGAATATGTCTTAAACATATAGTACTTAATCAAAATCGTTACAGCCATTTTTAAGAAAAGTATCTAGTAAAGGGTAGTTTGCGGCGCAAGGAATTTCCTTGAAAACTTCGTGTCACATCCTTGAACGATGCTGAAGTTAAATAAATTTGGTATTTAACGTAGTTTTCGTTTTGGTTATGCTGATCTCAGACACACACTCACGCGCGGACGTTTTTCTAAAAATGCTCTTTTGAATTCAGGGGACCTCAAAACATACATTTACGGTGACATATTGAATTTTTTGTTGGAGCGCAATAGGTACGTGTAGAGAAAGTAAAATGTGTGTCGAATGAATGCAACTGCTGTAGATGAGACTAGCGTTGAATTTCAATGAGTAAGTTGTACAGCCCTGGCTCATAAAATAACTGTTTAAAAAGCGTGGACGGTTTTTGCTCGTTTCGTGGAAATCCCCGCTTGGCGGTAGGTGGGGCGGTAAACTCCGTGCCTTGATTTACGGCCGCTGCACGTCCACAGCAATCCGCATAACAGTAAAAAACGTCATGAAACAATATTCGATAACTTCCACAGGTAGCTGCTTTGCCTCCCACGAGAGGTCCATCTCAGCAGCTGGTTTAAACTGCGCTTCGCTGAGGAGTATCTCCCACCAGGCTCCTACAATTAAATACCACAAAATATCTCCAATATCGGAAACCATTCCACCGATTTTGACGATCATTCTTTCACCACTGAAAACGGACGGTTATTGGCTGTAAAATATCCCCAATATCACTTTTACAAAATCTCATATATTCCATTTACATACCTTACTCTAACTAGTATGCGAGAAATTATGGGGTGCAAAAGAGTACGCGAACACCCTAGTTTTTGACACCTTGTGGATTTATTGCACATTTTTTCTTTGAAAGCTCTTTATATGCGATAATGTAAAATATACGGCGTTTAAATCTACCAACTACTGCTCTCAGCTCGATGAAATGTGGCATCAATGTCGGTAGCACATCTTGAGTTGTGCGGGAGTGGCATCACATAATAAAAGTGTCTTATGATCCAAATGCACACCGGCATGCACATTACAAAGCGTGCTCGAATGACAGACAGCTCGCTCTATCAGTAGAATTTGATGTGTGACCTCTGATGGTAAGCTCACTGCGGTAGAAATCAAGGTCGCTAGAGAGCAGCAATATTAATGCATAAGGAACGCGCGCGGAACCTCATATCTCAGTCTATCCAATATTTATATCCTAACCACAAAAACTGTCGAAATTTTGTGAATTTCATGTCATTTTTGTAATATTTGATGTTCAAATGTTTTTGTTCTGTTGCATTCCGAAGTTGAAATCGCTGGATACAAATGTTTATTATTTCTTCTGCTTTCGTCGCGTATAAGTGTTTTGATTTTCTCTATGCGATTTTGTTTTCCAACATTAAGTATCATAGCAACGTGTTGATTTTGTTGGTGGTGAAGTCAGTTATCAAAAACAAAGAGGCTTTTTCACAAGTTTGGAAAAGACCACTTGGAGATTCAATGTATTCGTGTATAACTATATGCATACAAATATTTGCAACATTCAAGAAAGCACATAAATTACATCGAGCGATTGCAGTTTCACTTTAGAATTGTACGAAACGATTACAAAATAAACTACAATTCTACAAAGAAAATCCTAGAGATTTCTGTCAATACATTTATGTGAATACATTCGTTAACCATTTATGTTATTGGTTTCAATTTTAACTTAGGTGAACTTTTCTCAAATTGGAAGCCGCCATTCGCTTTTTTGTTTTTTTTTACTTTCTCGAAACTACTATGTACATAGTGTATAGAGAAAGTACCATGTTCCACCCAAATTTCGATACCGAGATCTCACCGGATACATGTTTTGAGACCCCCTGAATCCACAAAAAAAAGCATTTTAGGGAAAAAGTGAGTGTGTATGTGTGTGAACGGTATAGATCAAAACGAAAAGCCCGTTAAATACCAAACTTGATATTTAAGTTTAGTATCTCCCAAGGATGCGGCACGAAGATTATAGGTTATCAAGAAAATTCCCCCACGCAAACTACACTTTACATAGAACAATTTTCGAAAATCCCCTGAAAATGGCTCTTAACGATTTTGATTAAAATATAGTATATTAAATATATTTACATGACAAATAAAATGTATATCTTGAATTTTCAGGGAATAGCCTCTAAAGACCTCTTTATTCTAGATGCATTTTGCATAACTAGTAAACCGAAAGAGTTAGACAAGAACTTACGAAACAAAAAATGTAGATCTCGTTAAAATACATAACTTATGTCATAATATATGTTTTGGGCAGAAATGAGCGTTTCTGATATATTTCTTGTTATTGGTTTCAGCTTTAAAATACTTATTCTTTTCTCATACAGGAATTTACCAGCCCTTGGCCATACATACAAATGAATTTCAATCTTATAGCGACCAGGTATTAAAGGATTTGATGTCACCTTAGCCTAATGTACTTCCTTAGTACCCTTATAGTTACAAGTAAATAAATAATAAGACAATTTTGCTAATGTTTATCTCAATTAACTTGAAGTAAATAGAAGAGTAACCTTTTTAACAATAAGAGAAAGTCTTGTGAATGGAACACATCAGATATTTTAAACTTCTTTTTACTCCTCTCAACGCAAAGGGAACCGAATTTATACGTCACCATATAGCAACCAGCTTTTGAGATTTGGTTTACACTTTACCCTAGTTTATTTCCTTAGTCTCCTGGTAATTACAAGCAAATAGTAATAAGACAATTTTAGTAATGTTTAATTGAATTAGCAAGTAGGAGTACATACAAAATAAACTTTTGTAAAAATAGTTTGTTGCCAAATAGGCAGAGAAAATCATAAGAGTTTAACCATGATTTTTTAAAAAGAGGATTGTAGAGCACGGGGAAGCGTATTTTGAAAAAAATCTGATGTGTTACATTCACATGACCCTCTCTACTTCTCTGCAACAACTTATTGTTAAAAAGCTTATGCTTCTATTTACTTCATGCTAATCAAGAAACAATTAGCAGAAATAATCTTATTACTTGCTTCCTTATAAGTAGAAGTGAAATAAGGGAGTACCATAAATTAAAGGGATAGTCAAAAGCCAGTTGCTATGTGACTGAAGTTCCTTTGTTTGTATGGACAGGAGTTGACAAATTCCCGTATGAGAAAAGTAAGTTTTTCAAATCTGAAACTAAAAGCAAGGAATATCTAAAAAACGATCAACTCCACGAAAAAATGTATATAACATCAACTGTGTGCTTTAATGTGCTCTACATTTTTATGTTGTAAGTTTTTCTCCAAATCTTGCGGTTTAGCACTTATGCAAAATTCCGTAAAATTCATCCAGAATAAAGTAGTCTTCAGAGGCTATATCCAGAATATTCAAGATATACAGTTTATATGTCAGGTAAATATCTTTAATATACGATATTTTAATCAAAATCGTTAGAGCCATTTTTGAGAAAATCAAAATTTTCCAAAAAAGTTCCATGTAAATGGTAGTTTGGTGTGGGGGGATTTTTCTAAAAATCTTCGTCTCGCATTCCTGGAAGATACTAAACTTAAATACCAAGTTTGGTATTTTGTCGACTTTTAGTTTTTGAGTTTTGGTGTTTACAGACACACGGACACACACGGACCTTTTACTGAAAATGCTTCTTTTGGATAAAGGGGACCCTAAGACATATATTTGCGGTAAAATCTCGGAATGGAATTTTTTGGTGGAGTGCAATATCTTCTCTGTACAGTATATTCATAGTACGTGTAGAGAAAGTAAAAATCCTGAAGCCTCTGCAATGTGCACGAGTAGGCCACCCATTCTACAGAGACAGATTGTATACTACTAGTCACGAGAGCATTATTTATTTGCTCATATTTGCATACTGCACATCCTTAGTAGCATTCGTTGCGCATCAAAATCATTAAATATTCATGCTTGGCAGGCCAAAAGCTGGTAGCTTCGTGCTAAAGGAATTTAATTAATTTCCGAGAAGGATAAACTCCACCACTGAGAAGGAAGGCCTTCATAATTAATGCACAAGCTACATGGTCTCAATAGATAAACTTAAGTGACAATTAAGAGTGAATTTAATTTTCCCTTAGAGAGGAGGGTGGGGAGCGAGTGTTGACTTGGGTTAATTGCAGTACTTTCATAAATACGGCGCTGTAACCGCGGGATTAACTCGACACTCATTTAAACCGTCAATTGGCTATATATTTACATCAGCTTGCTGCGCTCTTGTACCAGATCAGTTAAAACTCGCGTCTAACGTAGAAATGTGCATACGATATCTGCTTAATTACCGTTTCACATTAACCTAGTTTCATTTTCTAGAATACTTGCTCTGTTACTGTGGTAACTCGTTCATAAAGCTAGGATCAAACCATATTCACTTTCTGTACTTAGAATAGGCATTACCTTGCACCAGAAAGTTACGTTTCAGGGTACTCTGTACTAAAATAATCTGATGTGTTCAATTCACATGACTTTTTCTACATCGCTGTATCAAATTATTGTTAAAAAGCTTATTCTTCTATCTAATTTATGATAATCGAAATAAACATTAGCAGAAATTGTCTTATTACTTGCTTTCTTGAAGTAGAAGGTAAATCACAGAATACATTAGGCTAAAGTGATAGTCAAATCTTTTGAAAGCTGGTTACCATGTGGATGAAATCCGTTTCTTTGCATTGTCGGGAGTTGACAAATTCCCGTATGTGAAAAGTTTAAGTATTTTAAAACTGAAATAATAATGAGTATCTAAAATACGGTCAACCCCACGAAAAAATGTATATAACATAAATTGTGTGTTTTAACGAGTTCTACGTTTTTTGTTATGTAAGTTTCTGTCTATCTCTTACGGTTTACCAGTTATGCAAAATTCCGCAAAATTCAATCCAGAATAAACATTTTTTCAGAGGCTATGCCCATAAAATTCAAGATATATATTTTATTTGTCTGGTAAATATCATTAATATACGATATTTTAATCAAAATCGTAAGATCCACTTTTGAGAAAATTCAAATTTTCGAAAAAATTTTCAAGTAAAGGGTAATTGGGGGTGGGAGATTTTCTTGAAAATCTTGTTGCGTATCCCTATTTAATATCTTCATATTAAACTTAAATGCCAAGTTTTGTATTTTACCGACTTTTCGTTTTTGAGTTATCGTGTTCACAGACACACGGAGCCATTGGCAAATAGACAGACACAGACACTTATCTTTCAGGGATGCCAAACGAAGATTTTATGAAAAATCCCCCCCCCACCTCAAACTACCCTTTACATGGAAAAAAAATCGGAAATGTTGATTTTCTTGAAAATGGTTCTAACGATTTTGAATAAAATGCCATATATTAAAGACATTTACTTGACAAATAAAATGTAAGCTAGGTAAGTGTTGGATAGAACGTATTCTGCATAACTGGTAAACAGTTAGATATAGACAAAAACTTACTACATTGGAACTCGTTAAAACACACAATTTATGTTATGTAAACTTTTTTGTAGAGTTAACCTTTTCCGAAACTGACTTGTCATTAGTTTCAGTTGTAAGTTCCCAAGCTTTTCTCATACAGGAATTTGTCAATTCCTGGCCATCCAAAGAGAAGGAATTTGAATCACATAGCAACATAGCAATCAGCTTTTAAATCACCTTAGCCTAGTGTATTCCCTTATTCCTCTTCTACTTATAAGGAACTAAGTAATAAGACCTTTATTGGTGATTTTCACCTCGATTAGCTTGTTGATAATAATTTTTACAGAGAAGTAGAGAAATCCATGTTAATGGAACACGTCAAATTTTTACTTTCTCTACATGTATATTGCACATAGGTATTTTATTCCAACCAAAAATTCGATACAGAGATTAACCCAGAAATACGTCTTTTAAGGTCACTGAAAATGCAGAAAAAATTCCGAGTATCTCTTATCTGTGTGTGTATGCGCGTGTGTGTGTGTGTCTGTGAGCAGCATACCTCTAAAAGGAAAAATTCGTCAAATACCAAATTTGGTATTTAAGTTCAGTATCTTCCAAGAATGCGACACGAAGATTTTCAAAAAAATTCCCCACTCCAACTACATGGGAAACTTTTCGAGCATTTTGATTTTCTCAAAAATGGCTCTAACGATTTTGATTAAAGTATCGAATATGAAAGATATTTACATCACAAATAAAATGTATATCTTGAATTTTCTGGGAATAGCAGCACACAAATTCTGCTAATGTTTATCCAGGTTAGTATGATGCAGGTAAAATAGAATAATGTTTTGTAACAAAAATTTATTTGTGGAAGAACTAGAGAACGTTATGTGAATGAAACGCATCAATTTTTTTTTAAAGTTTCCTTTCGCATTATTGAAATATTCTGAACGGTATTACCGAGTTCGGTATATCTACGGTATTTGGTTTTTGAGTTACGCTGTTTGGGGTCGCACACACTTAAAAAATATTTCTATTTATTGGAATTCTAAATGTGTATCTCTGCATACCTTTCTAGTAGAATAGAATACTTATTCTACTTATTGTAGGTAATCAGAGGGAAAGTAATTTGGCTAATTTTGAAGTGCTATATTCCCTTAAACAAAGCACTTTGTTACGTACCAAGCAACGTAAGGAAAGCTTTACTGCGCCATACATCACACGTCAATACCTGTAGCGGCGTGTGTTCAGTTACCAATATTCTTGCTGTATTGTTCTATTGCACCCAACCGATCAATGCATCGCGCTCTGAATTAGATCCGATTTCCATGTAACGCTAATGCGCAGCGCCTGGGCTCTGACGCAGCTTCGCAGCAAATAAATTACCCAATGCCATTTATATTACCTGACTTTTCCGAGAGCCATAGGCAACACTACCCAGCGGATGGGGAACTCAATTAGTGCTAAGAATTCGGTCGGTCCCGTATTTCAATCAATGCGCTCCGATTTATCTCAGCGGCAGTTTTTGGAAACATTCTTGGAGACTCAGGCCAGCACCGCTGGCTCATTTAACGTCAGTAATATAACGAGAGCTCCAACTTTCATCTAGAGAAAAGTTGTAGCTCGAATTGTATTTAATAAGACTACGTCGTGAATAAAATAACAATGACTAGCCTATATGGACACGAAGAATAATATTCCTAAATCTCATTTGTCTTGACGTATATTTGCACCGAAATCACTGCAATTTGATGTCATATCATAAATTTCAGATCTTTTGTATTTATTATTTTGGCTTAGTAAAGCATGATTGCATTTAACATGTCTATTGGAACTTCCGCCATATCACTGCGCACTGATATTCAATGTTTTGGTAGTGTTTAACGCCCATTTTACTACTTGTGGCACTGCAAGCGATGACACTGGTGATACATGAAATGAAGATGGAGCACCAGTGGAATGTGATGGCGGGGGAAACCGGAGAACCCGAAGAAAACCCGCCCCTGCCCCGCTTTGTCCACCACAAATCTCACATGTGCTCGCTTGGGATCAAGCCGGGCTGACTAGGTGAGACGCGAGTAGTCTAACCACTCGGCCACGGCGCGACCGTCACTGCTATTCAGAGAGAAAACAAATGTATGTGGGTGCGATAAATTTAGAAAAAATGGGTGTGATAAACTAATAAATGCAGAGATAATGAGTTCCGATTGGTTGGAATTTTACGCGCCAATGTACTGGATTGGCAACTTCCTACGATCACGTGTCATGAACGAAATAGTCAATATAAATAAGCTTACATATAGTCTTTACCTATAGTAAGTAGAAGAAATATTCTATGCCACCTAAAAATTTGATACAGCAATTTTTCAGAAAATGCCTGTTCGTATGAGTGTTTGAGTGTAAACACCATAAATCAAGTCGAAAAATCAGATGAATAGCAAACGTGAATTTAAGGATATGACACGAAGATTCTCAAGAAAGTCGCTTGTCGTGATTTCGACCTATAGTATCATCAGTGGGCAATGAGTTGATCCCACGTCACTATGTGCACACAGTGACGAAATCGCGAACTAGAAGAGTCTCTGATAAAGAAAAACGCCGCAACCGATGTCCTAAATACTCAGACATGGCTAATAGAGCTTAAATGAAACCTTTCAAGAATACAACAGCAAGGTTTTCAAGAAAATTCTCTGTCCTCTTCTTGGGAAATATTAGTTTTTTATATTTCTTCACAAATTGTCTAAGGAAATTTATTAAAAACAGTATAATAGTTATTTGTACGACAAATAAAATATAGACATACGTTATATTTTCTGGGAATAGCCTATGAAGTCCTCTTCACTCTGAATGGCTCTTATGTGATTCGTAAAGTGTAACAGGATCTTAGTGCACTGAAAATGAAGATCTCGATAAAGAACGGAGTCAAATAAACTGTTTGTGACCTTGTCCAGTATTGATTTATTCTGTTTATTGGTTCCAATCTTCAAATACATATACTTTTTTCAAGTGATTATTCGTCGTCGTTCTTTTTTACTTTCTCTAGCACGTATGTAAAATGTACTTTGGTAAGTAGAGAGGTTTGTATTCTACCCAGACATTCTATATTGAGATATCGCCGAAAATTCATGTTTTGGGACACTTAACTAAAAAAAAAAGTCTGATGTGTTCCATTCACATAACTTTCTTTACACCTCCCCAAAAATTATTGTTAGAAAGCTTATTCTTCTATTTGCTTTATTCTAATTGAGAAAAAAATTATCAGAAATAGTCTCATTACTTCGTCCTTGTAGGAGAAAGCGAAATAAGGGAGTACCATAGGTTAAAGTGATAGTCAAGAGCTGGTTGCTATGTGACTGAAGTTCCTTTGTTTGTATGGGCAGGAGTTGACAAAGTCCTATATGAGAAAAGTATGTTTTTCAAAGATGAAACTAAAAACAATGAATATCTCAAATTCCACGAAAAAATGTATATAACATAAATTGTGTGTTTTATTGAGCTCTACATTTCTTTGTGTGGTAAGTTTTTCTGCAACTCCTACGGTTTAACACTTATGCAAAATTCCGTAAAATTCATCCAGAATAAAGCAGTCTTCAGAGGCTATTCCCAGAAAATTGAAGATATATTTGTCTGGTAAATATCTTTAATATACGATATTTTAATCAAGATCGTTAGAACCACTTTTGAGAAATGTAAACCATGTAAAGAGTAGTTGAGCGCGGGGGGATTTTCTTGAAAATCATCGTGTCTCATTCTTGGAAGATACCAAACTTAAATACCAACGGTCTTTTTATTTTTGTGCTATGCTGTCTATAAACATACGCACACAGGCACCTTTTACCAAAAATGTTTTTTTTTGTATTCAGGGGGATCCAAAACATGTATTTCCGGTGAAATTTTGATATCGAAATTTTGGGTGCATTATAATACGTTCTATATACGCCATGTACATAGTACATGTAGGGAAAATAAAAAAAACATTTTAGAAAAAGGTCCTTTTGTGTGTGTGTGTAAATGAAAAGCTTAGCTCAAAAACGAAAAGCTGGTTAAGTACACAGACTTAATATTTAAGTTTAGTATCTTCTGAGGTAGCCACAGGGAACATTTTCAAGAAACGCACTTCACAACAAACTTCGCTCTACATGGAAATGGGTCTAACGATTTATATTAAAATATTATATATCAAAGATATTTACAAGAAAAACAAAATTTATATCTTTCATTTTCTGTGAACTTGTTAAAACACACAATTTAGGCCATATACATCTTTGTGAAGCTTACAATTTACGAAATATTGCTTGTTATGTTTTAAAGTTTTCGATACTTAGAATTCTCTTAAAAGGAGAGTCATTTTCCACTTTTTTAAGGAAATTTCAATTGAACTACAAAGCGACCGGATTTTAAAAGATTTTATTTCCCTTTTAGTTATAAGGAAACAAGTAATAAAACCATTTCTGGCAATGTTTATCTCGATTAGCATGAAGTAGAGATAATAATGTTGCTGAATAAGTAGAGAAACTCATGTAAAGAATAGGAATTTGAGAAGCACAATGACCCGCTTTTTAAAAATCTTACATAGGATTTATTCTACAGTATTCTTCCTATCGCTACAACGAAATAAGTTTACTGTAACGGAACTATTTATTAGAGGTTAGAAATATATTTAAAAATAAGTTTTTTTAAAGGATATCTTGTAGAAGCATGAGTAGAGAAAGTCAAATGAATGCAACACATAAAACGTTGTACCTATCAATAACAGAAATGCACAATGCTTTTGATAGGCTCTTGCGATGGAAAGATAAGTTAGAGGAAGAAAAGCAATTGGCAACTTCAACATGTGCCTATTAGAATGAAACGAAGAAGGGAAGTGTCAGATCTTTCATACTGAAACTCACCCTGAAATTCCGGTGACAGAATCGGTGGAGTATAAGGAGACCACGCTGCTGGTTTTAACTGCCAAGTGCGACATCTAAGCTAGATCTTTCCATGACATGTGCTTCACTGTAGCGTTTGAGTTTAAGGGGAGTCGAAATGGGATTTTCATATATTTTTTTTACATTTTCTTGTTTTAATTGCACTTGCTAAACCGCAAATAAGTTTGTAAATATTAGTATTAGAGAAGAGATCTTTTTTATTTTGATCGGAAGGTTTTACTTTAGCTTGTGGCAGCATTGGCATCCCACTAATACTTTCTTCATATTGTGAGAGTTTCAAAGTACTGCGAAGTTTGGAAAGTTAGGTTACTTTTTTTTTTTTTTTTTTTTTTTTAATTTTATGATTTAAAGCAATTTCTGAAGATAATATTTTCTATATAAATGGTCCATTATCTGAGAAACTAATGAGGGCTGAAATATTTACCACACATTTGCATTTATTTAAACTTAAACTTTTTTTATGTACATGGTTTAGTTTTTTAATTTAACAATACTCATTTTTCATTACAATTTAAGAGCTTTATAAAAAATATCATAGCTTTGTTTCTAATGAACAGAAGTATTCTATTTTTCATCAATCAACAGTAAAGTTATTGGTGAATATACCTTGAAAATTTAGCTTAATATTTTAAATAATTGCCGAGATAATGGGTCAAACTTTAACATTGCCAAGATAAGGGATTTCGACTCTCATTAACTGGACGAGTTGGCTAATAGAAGTATTATTTTCGTGTAATTCATGTGAAATATCTGGCATTCGTTTTCAATGATAGATGATGTTTTGGGTGTGGTATCCATTATACTATACCGCTTCTGTCACAGGAATTCAGAGTGAAATTCGGCATGAGAGATCTAATGCTTCCTTTGTTAGAAAACATCAAAACTTTCAATATTTTATTCAAATTGTTTATTTGAATGACCCCTATATTGTTCCTGCACTAAGATATATCAAATTCTTATGTCCTAAACATACAACATTATGCACATTTGGATTAAATAAATGGGACATTATATACTTTGGGCAGTGAATTCAGGTATGTTTTATTAGTTACGTAAATATCTTAAGTATATAGCAATTTAAAACGAAATCGTAGGAGCAATTTTTGAGAAAGTGCAAAATAAGGGACAGGATTACACTTAGGGAATTTTCTTAAAAATGTGTGTATCCTATTAGAAGATGCTGATCTAGAATATGAAGTTTGGTATTCACCAGCATTTTGTTTTTGAGTTAAGGTGGGTTAGAGTACGTTTATACGTTGGAAATGGTACTCTTTTTCAAAAATTTTCAGTTTGTTTATTTTGGTGTACTATAATAGCACATGCGCTATAGTTTTAAAAAATGCATAGTTTATACGACATTATTTATTAAATGTGAATTTAAATTAGGATATTGTACCTCCCTGCACAGCTACTCTGAGGCGCATTGTTGAACTTTCATTTCACTATTTCTCCGAATTAAAATGTTCAGCATTTTTGGCTTTTTAAATCGCAAAGAAGCTGCATACCTCATTCATATATCATTTTGTAGCTTATCAACCAGCAAATTAAGTGACCAACATTTATAGACTTTAATTAGAACAATTATTCTGTTGTCATTTTATATCGAAATCCAATTAGTAGGAATACTTGTTTTGAATTTTAAAATGCACAGCTTTTTAAACTGTTGAAATATTTGACATTTACATCATTTTACATCTTCATAGAAACAAATTTGTGTACTGAAGTCTGAGATATCTATATTTTTATAGATGCTACGGTGTTTTAAAAAATATGTAAACTTTTAATTTCTAATTTTTTTTACGGTTGTCAAAAAAAATTTAGTTTTGGTATTAAAAACTTTTTAGTTAATCATGGCAAACAACACAAAACAAAACATCTTTTTAAAAGATTGGATTAAAAATATAAATGTTTCATTCCCTCCTGAAATTATAGGAACAATCGTTTGTAATAAATGTTTGTAGGGAAGATAAAAATAAACGAGAGGCGGTAGAGAAACTCGTATATACCTATATATTTATGTTTGTACATTGATGCTGGCAGCTTGCACTTATTGGCACATGTCTACAGTTTTATTTGTACTTTTGTGGATTTCCCCCCAAATAAAATGAGTGAAATACGGTCTTTATGAGAGCCCCTCAGTACATCTTTTGAAACCACCTGGTGGATATTATTATGCCTCTTGCTTTCATTTCACAGAAACTGACAAATAGGCTTTAGAATTTTTCTCTTCAAGGAAACCTGTGTTGGTTTTCTAGAGACATCTTATTTAACTGCCTCTGTTGGGTAAACATCAAACATGCTTCGTCTCTCTCCCTCTCTGTATGCCTGGAGCTGTGAATTCTGCAGATATAGGAAACGTAATAAAGAACACATGTTCCTCAGTGATTCCCAGAGCAAGCTGAGTTTATGCATGGTCAATATTCTAACATTTTCATCTTTTGCTTCAAAGCAACTGTTTTGGCCGTGTGGTTCAAATCCGTTTCTTTGCATTGCCGGGAGTTGACAAATTCCCGTATGAGAAAAATTTAAATAATTTAAAACTAAAAGCAAAAAAAGAATATCTCGGAAGCGGTTAACTCCACGAAAAAAGTGTAAATGGCATAACGAGGTTTATATTTTTTTGTGCAGTACATTTTTGCCTATCTCTTAGACCAGTTATGCAAAAGTCATCCAGAATGTAGAGGTCTAAGCGGCTATTCCAAGAAAAATCAAGATATACATTTTATTTGTCTTTAATAGATGGTTTTTAATTAAAATCGTTCATGGTATTTTTGAGAAAATCTAAATTTTCAATTTTTTTTCATGTAAAGGGTAGTTTGGGGTGGGAGAATTTTCTTGTAAATCTTGGTGTCGCATCTTTGGAAGATACTGAACTTAAAAACCAAGTTTGGCGTTTTAACGGTCTTTTCGATTTTGAGCTATGCTACCCACAAACATATACGCTGACAGTTTTCTTTTTTTTCAAAATGGATTCAGCGAGTTTCAGAACATACGTTTCCAGTGAAACCTTAGTATCAAATTTGTGGGTGGAATACAATACCTCTATTTTACACACGTGCTAGAGAAAGTAAAATATACAAATTCACTCAAATAAGAGGAACTCTACAGACTATTCAAGACGTGGATACACTTTACTGGTTAGGCAAATCTGTTAAACTCACAGTATTTTAATAAAACTCGTTTGAGGTTGTTTTGAGAAAGTCAAAAATAACGCAACATTTTGTATGTAAAATGTCGTTTGGGACGAGAGGATTTTCTTTAAAATCTTCACGCCGCATTTTCGGAAGATGCTGAACTTTTTTTCTCATGTGTTCCATTCACACGACTTTCTCTACCTATTCTGTAAACAAACTATTCTCTTACAAAATTATTTTGATCGATATCATGTTAATCGAGATAATAATTAGTAGAATGGTCTGATTACTTGCTTTCCTGTAAGTAGAAGGGAAATACGGGAATACACTAGGCTAAAGTTATAGTCAAATCTTATAAAAAGCTGTGCCTCTGCAATTGACATTAAAATTCGGTCCTCAAAACCGAAATGAGATATGAAACGAATGCCGTCTTTCTATTTGAGAAAAGTATTAAGCATTTTAGAATTGAAACCAATAACAGAAAATATCTCGGAAATGGTTAACTGTACGAAAATTAAAAAAAAAAAAAAAAAGAATGTATATGACAAAGTGCGTGTTTTGAAGAGATCTCCATTTACTATGTTGTAAGTTTTTGTCTATGGCTTACGGTTTATCATCTATACAACGGCCACTCAGAATGGTAGTGGTCTTCTGAGATACTCCCAGCAAATTCAAGATATGTATTTCATTTGTCATACAAATATGTTACACTTATGCTATTTAATCAACATCGTTGGAGCCATTTTTGATAAAATTAATATGTTCTAAAAATATCCCATGTAAAGGGTAATTGAGGCTGGGGGGATTTCCGCCCCTTGGAAGATGTTGAACTTAAAATGAAATGAGGTTTTTAACTACTGAGGTTGTCAGTGTCCCATACTATGTTGGGCGTGAAAGACTGCTTAATTTGGCTCAGAGGTCTCTTTATCAGGCTTAAGGTTATTTTACGTGCCGTAAATCGACTACATGGGACAACGGCTTTACTTCCCTTCCGAAGAAAGCCATGCTAAGAATTTTTACGCCCGAAAAACTCCATCGTCCTCCGCCGGGTTTGAACCCGTGACCTTGGGTATATGAGGCTAGCATGGTAACCAGTACACCATGAAGGGCGATATGCTGAACTTAATTACAAAGTTTGGTATTTAACAGACTTTTCGTTTTTGAGTTATACACACTCACATACCTTTACTTAAAATGATTTTATTTTTGATTTCAAGGGTACTTAAAACATATATTTCCGGTAAAATATCGGTATGGAATTTTTGGATGGAATATCTCTCTTGTTCATTGCATGTACGTTCTTTCCTTGTACATATGTGCTAGAGAAAGTAAACTATATAAGGTCTTATTTAAAGGAACTCAAAACATGCATTAGTGGTGAAATCGCGAATTGATTTGGGTGAAGTGCAATAAATACTTCCTCTACCTTAGTTCTGTTATAGCGCAGGAAGTAAACCAGAGAACGTTCGGGAAGAGGAAGTTATAAACACAGCGGTATGGCATTTTGATACTTTATTGGAGTGTTTGTGTAAAATGCAAACACTTCGCGCCTGTTTTATCTAAGAGTCAAGAGTAACATTTACAAAGGTCATGGCCGTGCCATTCTTGATTTTAGCGCCATGTAAACATTTACAGCACCACACAGGAAGAGTAAATATTATTTGGGTGCCAACTCAAGGCCGAATGTTTGGTTGGACCAGAAATACAGGTCATGTTCTGTTTATGTCAGTTTTACATTCCTTCCCGAAGAGAAACCAAGGCAACGTACTTCAGACTCGCAGAGAACTAGCTGTTTATCAATTTGTACTCCCTCGAATTCATGACTTACTCACAAATTAAAATAATAGATAAGCTACTATTATTTACTTTTAAATATAAAACATCTCGTAGCACAACGTTACGGTTTATTTTCATGTTTTTAAAAAGTGCTAACGATATAGACAATGCAACAATTATGTTGATAATATTTATTTTAAATGAACGAGAAGACGTGTTAAACAAAGAATGTTCACAAACACTAAGCAAATATTCATGAAAGTAATTTTGTTTAATCTGTTATTTTACTTCGCTTTAACTTCTAGGTCATGTCGTAACGGTTCTGTTCCATAGGCGTGGCTAACGAGATAGACAGGCTGTGGAAAGAACTGAAATCACATGATACTTCTGTCCAGTCATAGCCGATGAAATAGAATTATAGTCGCCTAATACATGTATATTATCGGAGCTAGAAGGTTCGTACCGTTCGCCGTTCCACAATATAGGTTGCGACCGACCATCTCGTCGCATCAAAACAAATTATACATAAGAGCGCACAGTGGAGAGGACACCTGTTTTATAGTAAACAGTACTGTTTCCAGAGAACAAAAATTACTTATGCGACATTCGTTAATGCACACCCTCCGTGGTGTAGTGGTTACCATGCTAACTTCGTATACCCAAGGTCGCGGGTTCAAACCCGGCGGAGGACGATGTCTTTTTTCGGGTGTAAAAAATCCTTAGCATGGCTTCCTTCGGAAGGGAAGTAAAGTCGTTGGTCCCGTGTCGTAGATTTACGGCACGTAAAAGAACCTCAAGCCTGATAGAGAGGCCTCTGAGCAAAAGTAAGCGGTCGTTCACGCCCAATTTAGAATGGGACGATGAGAACCACAGCGTCCATAAAGAACACACCATTAGATCATTATGTACAACATACAAATTGTTACATGCATAAGGCAGACTCTTGACTGAGTTCCTTCTTTACATATGTGCATTGGGAAAACGCCCAAGCAAGTATAACACGGATTGTAGTATACACTGATCAAATGTAAAATAATACAATTAATTTCTTAAATATCTTAAGACTCTTACTAGATAAAAACTAAAGCAGGAATCAAACTAAATCTTTACTCTACTACAGCCGTATTACTGAAAACAATAATGTACTTCTGGAGCCTTTCAAATGAAAAACTCATTCTGTGTTCCGACAAACAAATTTGTAATGTAAAAAAGTTGACTCCACTCGCATGATGTGATCGGGGCATATATGAAATACGTTATCAATTCCGTATCAGTATCACCAAGCAAATATTATTTGTTGGGATCTAAAAGTGCAGCTTGTGTGCGGTACATCACACTGAACCCTGCATTCTTTTTAATTACATTTTTAAGTTTCATTTTTATTTCAGGTAGGATGCTCCTGGTTTGCTAAATCCATCTTGACTGTTCTTCCACATGTCGCACAGATTCAGTTCAGCTGGACTGTAACAGTGTGCCAGTTCAGTGTAACTTTTTTAACTAATTTGCAATCACTAATATATTTCTATGAAGCTGTTCTGTTACTAGACGTTTGACAGCTTGTATACTTGAACTGCCATCGGTTTCTAAATATGTACATGAAAAAGTACACTGCTAGAAAACTTATTATACTTGTAAAACAAAGTTATTTTGCTCACATTTGAGTAGAACAGAGATGTTATTCCAACTCCTTCCTTGCTACCAACGTGGTTCTGTGTTATGCAGTAATAGCTATTTTGAAGTAATTGGTTGCACTCTACGCTGACCATTGCTCATGCAAGTAGCGCCGCATGGTATTGCTAAGTCTGGCCGCCCTTACCCTGCATAATGAAATTGGTACGAACTTCCTAGCTCTGTATATTATACACAGAGAAATAAATTCCTTATTAAGCTTATAGCAAATATTCAGCTAGATCATGGCACCTATTCAATGTTAGCCATTACTATGTAACGCTGATTCACGCTATAGACTATCTCGTTAACTGCGATCCATAGGCTACCATGTTGATGGAATGTGGTGGACCGTGGCCTTTCAGGATTATCCCCATTTCACATCAGTTCGCTTCATTCCAAGCAGATGGAGATAGGATGCCACCATCCGTAGTCAGAATGGCGCACACAACCAAATATCGTGGCTTCTACTCAGTTTCCATCCAAGAGTTCAGCTAGCCCTTCAAGACAGCATCCCCATGTACCTACTACGTCGTTGCGACAAGCAGATGCTGTTTGGGTGACATTTTAGTCTAACTGCTTTAACTATCTGCAGTTCTAATACTGTTTTAGACTGAAGGTGGAGCTTTGGGTCGTGGTATTAAATATCCAATCCCGTATTTACCTTGGCGACTGGGGGAAACCACGAAAAATGCCCGAACGCGCCACAGACACTATTGTCTGAGACATTCCGCTCACTAATTTGTCTGGAATATTGGATAACAGCAGTTTTATAGGGGGGGGGGGTTAAAATGTGTACTATAAAACGAATGCTCTGTGTACATTTACGATCTTGTTTGCCCAGTTCATTCTGACAGCATACGTAGTTGGCTCGCGTGAACACATTCTTGTAAACTACAGGCGCGCCATGTTCCAAAATAACAGAGTGAGTTTTTCAATAAGGACCATCAATGTTTCGTCAAACTAAATGTACATTTGGATGTAGAAAACAAAGGGATTTAAGTTGGTACTGACATGCGTACTTTCCAGCGTGAGCTTTCTCAAAACGTCTCAACGTGTTAAATGGAGTACACTAGTATTACATGTGGTATACGTATGTTAGAATTTTGGAGCTCAGCTGCGATAGGTCTACGAATTCAATATTATCTTGAGAATTATACATCACCATATTCTTGTAAATGGTTATTTTACTGGTGTAGACAATTAAACATTGATGAAAGGCAGATATGCAGATTATCAGCACTGCACGGGTATTGTACAGTTTCATAAGCATCGTACCTTAACGATACCCTTCTACCTCAATGCATTTTCCAACTCTGTGAGTAAACGATTGCTGTGTCGGTAAAAGCATGTCTCTTCCAATACTGGCACAAGCATTTCGTATGCACGCTTTCGCTGTACAATACCCGTGCAGTGGTTTTACTCTGTGCATCTACCTTTCATCAATGTTTAATTATTGTTTATACCAGCAGAAGAACCCTGTACAAAAATGGTTTAAACAAAAGTTGTTTATTTTTTATGAGGAATAAGGAAGCAAAGTAATTAAAAAAAAAAACGTACCTTGACTCTCCAATTGCCATTCAAATCTTCTCCAGTTAAGTAGCCCTCCGTGGTGTAATGGTTACCATGCTAGCCTAATATACCCAGGGTCATAAACTCGACGGAGGACGATGGATTTTTTCGGGCGTAAAAATCTCTAGCATGACTTCCTTCAGAAATGAAGTAAAGCCGTTGGTCCCGTATCGTAGATTTACGGCACGTAAAAGAACCTCTAGATTGATAAAGAGGTACCTGAGCAAAATTAAGCGGTCTTTCACGCCCAATCTAGTATGGAACGCTGAGAACCACAGCATTTAAAGGGCGTCTATAAATAAAAATCCCTTTTCATTTTTCTCCAGTTAAAACACCATAAATGACATTTACTTTCCCCCATTATATCAAGTAACTATTATTCAGGACGTTTCTTTCTACAACGCTTAGTTTTGGAGATATTCTACCGTCTCAAAAATTGTCCACCCTGTAGCTATGATTGAAATAAAGGTCCAAACTTAAAATCATATTCAGATACTTTTTACTATTTTATATCTGCAACTCGCAGAAGTGATATAAATTGTGCGAAAACCTCGTTAACATCTGAGAACAAAGCCATGCCAGCTTGGCCCAATTTCAGAAATCGTTGCTGTCCTGAGGGGCTAAGACCCATTTAGTGTTTGCCCAATGGTGTTCCAATGGTAGCATACCTGCTATGAGAGGCATCTAGACTTCAACTCCACGTGGAGTTGGACTCCACTCTCATTTCAGAAGTCTTGCGG
Organism: Hymenopus coronatus; assembly: GCA_030762935.1. NCBI lineage: Eukaryota > Metazoa > Arthropoda > Insecta > Mantodea > Hymenopodidae > Hymenopus > Hymenopus coronatus. The sequence goes on from CM060895.1 coordinate 18,109,661, forward strand.
AAATTAGGCGAAGGGATCAGAGACCCTATTTATTGTTTATCCAGTGGTGTTCATTTTGTAACCAATGGCAGCGTACTTGCTATGAGAAACAGCTGCAGTTCAACTCCACGTGGAGCTGCACTCAGCTCCGTTTCAGAAGCCGTGAGGAAAGCACAAAAGGCATCAGCGACCCTATGTATTGTCTATCCAATGACGCTCCTCCTGTAACCAATGGTAGCGTACGTACTATGCAGAGTTAGCTATGTTTCAACTCGACGTGGAGTGACCACCTGCATACATTTGTCGATAATGTAGCTAGTGAAGCAACTTTAAGTATAAAGTTTTTAATAGGCTGTTATCAGTGACAAGGAAAGTTCTTGGAGAGCAATCTCACTACTCCGTTTGGCACGATTGCATTCATGTGTTTTCAGCCGAAGAACGAACTTAGTGCTGTGTTAAGCTTATTAATGTCTTCTTGTAATTGTGAAAGTTTTGTGAATTAATTGAGAGGACTTTAAACTGGCGAGGGTTTGGTTTGGTACCACTTTGTTTGCTCCTCACGTCCTCTTGTATTCTACTGTTCCTCACTAACCCGGTCACGTCGCAAGTGGCGGTAGAAGGGATTTCCGAAATGCTAGCTTTTTCCACTCACACCACCCTTTAAAAAACCCAACGACCCGGTAAGTGCCTGACGAGAAACATTTATCGGCGGATGAACTTTGTCACTCAGTTCAACCTGTTGACTGACGGTTTGTACAGGTGATAAAATTGAAAACCCTGCTAGTAAACTATTGGTTGTTTATTCTGCACTGTCTTGGAAGATATCCCTTATATATATATTAGGTATCAAGCTTTCAAATTCAGAGAATCACGACAAGGGACACTGGAAGTGACTTTAATCAGCCAAAAAATTGAAAAATTACTTTTTTATTTCTGTATACATACTATGCACATAGTGTATAGAGGAAGTCTGTATTCCACCTAAAAATTAGATACCGAGATTTCACTGGAAATATATGTTTTGAGACCACCTGAATCCAAAAAAAGCATTTTCAAAAAAAATGATCTTGTGTGTGTGTGTGTGTCTGTGGAATGCGTAGCTCAAATCTAAAAGTTTTTAAATACCAAACTTAGTATCTTCCAAGGATGCGACAAAATTTTTTCCAAGAAAAGCCTCCCCCTCAAACCACCCTTTACATGAAAAACTTTTTGAAAATTTTGTTTTTCTTGAGACGATTTGGATAAAATACGACATATTTAAGCTATTTACATCACAAATAAAATGTATATCTTAAATTTTCTGTTCATTCTGGATGAATTTTGCTGAAATTTGCATAATTGGTAAACCGTAAAAGGTACACAAAAATGCGGATCTTGTTAAAATACATAATTTATGTCATATACATTTTTATTGCAGAGTTTCCGAGATACTCCTTGTTATTGGTTTCAATTTTAAGCTACACATCTTTTCAAACGGGGGTCACCTTTCGTTTCATCTCTCTTTTGTTTTTCTGGGAATGCAAGCGAACCGAACTCCATTTATTCGTATATCGATCGGCTTTTAAAATACTTGACTATCACTTTAGCCTAGTATTTTCCCCTATTTCCCTTCTGCTTATAAGAAACTAACTAGTAAACCAATTGTGTTAATGCTTATCGCTTTTAGCTTTATGTAGAAGAAGAAGAAGAAGAATCTTTTGTAAGAATACTTTGTTTGCCGAAGAGGTAGAGACAGTCATGTGATAGCAAATAGTTGTTGGAACTTTTGGGCATATCGCTGTTCTCCTCTTGCTTCGGGTTCTATAGTGATTTAAAGATCGTACAATATACTATGGCATTGAATTTTCCAGTCTGACTGTACATATCCAACTCCTGTCCTGCACACGGCTTGTGTGAAAACACAATTAAATTAACACCAATTGACCTACTAGTTTGCTAAAATATGAATCCCGGGACTTAAAGTACTTATTGTAAGTCACCGTTGGGGTATGCCATCTCAGGGAGATCCGTGGTTCAAATCCCGGCTATGGCATTGCATTTTTCAGTCTGACTCTACCTATCCACCCCGTAGTAATTTTTTTTAAAGAATGGTTAATTTTAGAGCTTATAATTTCTAACAGTTTTAAAAATTATAAGAATACCTACAGTATTCAAAGTTATTGAAATATCAGTAATTAAAGTTTTTGTGTATGGTATATAGCTGAATTTAGAAGATGTTAACCAATTTTGAGGCGCGTAGAACATTTTGATAATGCAATGTACAGGTGGCGCAGGGAAACGGGAAATGTTGACCGTTAGTATTGTCCAGTTGTCATGCGAGAAGGTTTCCGGAACGCGATGCGTATTTGTGAACGCGATGCCATTTAGTAATCGTATTACAAGCAGGATGATATCTCAGACGTCATAGATCTGTTACATCTGCTGATGCGACTCACACGCAGGTGCGTAATTTTGGGGAAACAGGTTCCGCCGTTCGTCAACATGCATCTGTGCTAGGGATTGGATCACGAAGCGTGCAAAGATTAAGTTACATCCCTAAAAGTTACAGATTGTGCAGCGATTACATCCGCAAGACTCTGTGGTGCAAACGGTTGCTGGCTAAAATCAACGAGGACGCCCATTTGCTTACCAACGTCAGACGAGGTCCACATCCACCTTACGGGTTACGTAAACAAACAGAATTTTCGTTACTGGGCGCAGGCCAATCCTCGTGAGTTTCACGAGCGTCAATTATATAGCGCGAAGGTGCCGTTTCATGTCATGGCGTCATTGGGCCTTACGTTTTTGAAAGTGATGATGGAGTGGCTACAACAGCAACATCCGCTCGGCATATTGACATGCTTGAAACATTCTTTTCTCCGAGACTGCACGCTCTGAACATCGAAAACATATGGTTTGAGTAGTACGGGACACGTCACATATTGCTTGACAATCGATGGCAGCCGTTCGCCAATTGTTTGGAAGGCGCGTTATTTCTCGTAACGGCGACATTCCATGGCCTGTGAGTCATTTGATGTCAGTGTTTGCAATTTCTTCCTGTGGGGACATCTTAAAAATAAAGTGTACCGCTCACGTCCTGCAACTATTCAAGAACTTAAACGACAGATTGAAGACAAAATCACTGCCATTTCCCGAGACATGATACAGCGTGCATTCCAGAGACGTCAGAACAAGTTATTACAATGTGAACGCAAATATGAAGCACATCTTGCCGATGTCATCTTTAAGAAGTAAAGTAAAGTGACATTTTGTAACAGAAATGGCATACTGTATGCATGAACGTTGTTTCCCATATTCACTCAAGCAAATTACACTATTTCATAATTTCCCGTTTCCCTGCGCCACCCTGTATTGTAACTATGCCATTCGGCCTTAATCGCCAAATGTATGTAAATGGCTTGGTTGTTAAATCATAGCTGATTGTTGCACTTGCATTAGTGAACAGTGTGCCGTGAGAAAGTTCTTTTGGCCTCGCAGCTACGATACTTACTACTGCTTGACTGGACACGTGTAAGTTCTTTAACATCGAAGATACGATTGTTTCACCTGAGCGAGTTTGAGACATCTGCGGTGAATTATACGTGCGAATGCTTCTGGAAGTTTCCTGCCACGTGGTAGACAGTTATATCCTGCCCAGAGTTCAGTTTTTAATGGGAATGCATCGAGTGAGTTTCGACAGGAAATTGGAAGCGTTCCGCAGCCGCCGAGGGTCGAAAGAGAATTGTTGCGAAAGCATCGAAGAAAGACATTCATTTGTAAACATATTTTATTTGTAATCAATAGAAGAAATAAAGAGTTGTTTGTTGGAGGAATAGAAGAGAGATTTTATAACCAGTATTTACACAATAAAATTTATGAAATAGTTTATATCTTGCAAAGTATTTACCAGAAGCAATAACGAGAGCTCCAACTTTTATCTATAGAAAAGTTGTAGCTCGAGTTGTTTTTAATAAGACTATTTCGTGAATAAAATAACAATGATTAGCCTATATGGACACGAAGAATCATATCCTATTTGTCTTGACGTATACCTGCACCGAAATTACTGCAACTCTAGAACTAGCTTGGAGAGGAGGTGAAGGGGTGAGATGTTTATCACACTACTTTCAATAAGAACTAAAAATGAGGTGCTGCATCAAGAAGAGTAGCTTATAATCCAATATGTTCTAGAACTTGTCAAGATGGAGGTAGTAAACTAAAAGACAGTAAATGGCGTATACCTAACCTCGCAAATCTTCTCCTGTACTATTATTATTATTATTATTATTATTAGACGAACATTAGTTCAGAGAGAAAATAAATGCACGTGGGTGCCATAAATTTAGAAAAACAGTTGCACAAGGTTTGATAAAAACGATTAAATGCAGAGATAATGAGTTTCGATTGGTTGAATTTTACGCGCCAATGTACTGGATTGACCACTTGCAACGATCACGTGTCATGAACGAAATAATCCAATTTATCCAATAACAGCAATGCAGTCACAGTCATATTTTCAGAACAATTTACAGAAAAATGTATAAATTTGACATTTTATCTCCAGTGTCCCTCAATACTCATCAACAAACTGAATTATGCACTATTGTCGATATAAGAATAAGAATACAACCACTTCATGTGCGGAGTTGTTCTGTTACAATAGTCTTAATTTCTTTATATATACTTTGTCGCAAAATAGTTTGTGTGAAATGATTTCCACACCCGAGGCAAATCCCATCTCTTCAAGTATTTAATTTCAAGTATCATTATGCCATTTCAGTGTCTTTGGGAGATTTAGCGATGTTTTCTCGATCGAGTAGAATTTCTAGTTCGCGATTCCGCCACTATGTGCACGCGGTGACGATGGATCAACTCATCGTCTATAGGTGACTCCATAGGACGAAATCACGACTTTGCGAAACAAAAATGCTGGACGTATGCCCGGGGATCTTCCCTTTCTAGATATGGGGTTCTTTTACGTGCAAATAATCATTACATGGATAAACAGCTTTATTTCCTTTCTAAAGAAAGCCAAGCTAAGGTGTTTTTGCGTTCGAAAAAAAAAAAGGCATCATCCTGCACTAGGATTAAACCTACGACTGCTAGCACGATGATCCTTACACCACGGAGAGCGACATTCTTCAGACCCAGGGGGTCATATATGGTGAATATGATGGAGTCTAAAGTGCAGCTCATGTTGAAGTGTGCGCTGGTGCGTTGTCTTGCTCGAAAATAAATTTCTTCTTCAGCAAAGGCACTTGACCTTCAGCAAATTGCATATAACACTCTACCTCGATGGTGTTTGCGCTTTTCAGATAGTCTATATATTTATTCTCAATCTGATATTAGATCAGCTAGCTTGACCAGAATGCACAGTCCTATTTCTGGATTTTGAGCTAGCAATATGTTTCTTCCTCAATACGAAATGTCCGAGCCGAATGGAGGCGGAACGATGCTTAGTACACAGTACTCTGCACCTCGGTTTGCACCCGCGGGATTTTACGCATTTGAGAGGCTCTGCACGAATAACAAAGAACAGAGAACTTGATTTGTTTTGTCATTTATGTTATACCTTACAGTTTAATGAGTAAGCAGCTCTAGCGTTTCAAATCTGAGAATCACATTACGCTACTCCTCTGCTAGAAGGGTAGCTACTTTACATAACAGCACCCCTCCATGCTACTCCCTCCAGGAGTGACACGTCGCTTGCCCATACCTGAACTATTAATTATAAACGATAAATAGTAGAGAGTGTATTGAAAAGTAGCATAACTCTTTTGTATTTTATAATCTTTGTATCCCATTCTTAGAAATATAGGTAAACACCGGAGGAAAGAACGTTGTTCTGCGCAGGCGCGACCAAAGTGGGGAGAACATTTCCCCCAATGCATACTTTCTTCCTTCACGTTTCCGCTACAGTGATGATGACTGGTGATAAGTGACTGGCGGGCAACACGGCGAAGAGAAAGTGAGGGAGTGAGAGGCAAGAGTGGGGAAGGAGTACTTCACTCAGCAAGATGACTTCCCCTCTCAATATTCTTCTCTAAGTTGTCAACCTACAAATAGAGAAGTCTGATATTTATCCCACATTTGTTGTAGTATGCTGCTCACCGACGTGTGCAAAGACACCCAATGTTTTCAAAAATGCTTTGGGTTCCGCGGAAACCAAGTATTTTCGGTGAACTCCCCATCTCAAATGTTTATGTAAATACATTACTTTCTATACTTACTTTAATTAGGCGGCAGAAAAATAAAGGAGTTTTGCATTCTGTCTTCAGCCACGCTTTAAAAAAATTCTTGACATTTGCAAACATGCAAAACAAGTTAAATACCATGTGTTTCCTTGGGGGATTGGAAAAAAAGAAGAGAAACTTTCTAGGTTTGTGAAATAGCTGTCAGTTCAGCTTTACGCTTTTTTCAGCAGTAAAATATTTAGGGCTTAGTTTACGCTTAACTGCCACTTACAGTGCGTTTTTGTTATTTTTCAGGTGAGTAGCAGAATTCCCGCAGCACCTGGTTTTGATGTGAGTATTTGCTTTGAGTACATGTTTAACGAAGATCATCTGTATAATTTTATCATCCTATCCCTATCGAATATACTATTAATACACTAAATGAAAACATTAACCATGCTTCAGCATCAACAAACCTATTGCCCCAAATGGAGCGTGTAGGATTCTCTAGCTAGATATATGTAATCATACGCGTTCTAGTAATTCTTTTACTCTACCACTAGAGCCTCAGTAATACATGATTATTATGTTTTCCAAATGGGAAGAGTTCTACTCTGCAATCAATGAGATGTGTTCTTCTCTGCGTTGCCAGGTCGCCACCCTTACTCCTTTCATGTTTCCCTCTTACTCGCACACTGTGCATGCAACTCTGCCTGGCTACATAATGGTTGACGTAAGGAAACTCTAACTGATTTTTTTTTAAACTTCTATCATTTTGCAGTTTTGAAATTTAAAATTTGAACACGGATATTTGCATATTATGTACACGTTTTGTTAAATATTATATTAGTATAGTTTATGAATTGCCTGCTCTTTTAATCCAATGGAACTGCCAGTGGCTCCTCCATATCGCTGTCATCAATTACGTCAAGAGACAACAATTTCTCATTGCTGAATTAAAAAAAAAAAAAAAAAAAAAGCGTGTAGACCCTAAAAATAATATTTCGAGCCCGGCTGCGCATGCCTGTCTCTTGGATTCGTCACTAAATTCACCACTAAAAGCCATTGCACTTGCTCCATTCCTGACTAAACAGCAACTGAAAACTGATTTGAAATTTGTAGGGACTAGGGTTAAATAAACACGAGACCTGATTTTGAGACATAAACATGCGATAGCTGACGTAGCATTCTACAGCTAACAAGAGAGTGTTCGCTCTCTGTCTCTCAACTTTAACTGCTTCCTAAGCGTAACAAATGTAATAACTCTAGTACCGCAATGCCAATAGTTTACATTGCATTTCTATGTTATTACACATGTATGCTCATAGATAGTAGAACATACATATATATCATACATACATATATACAATACACATAATAATGGTCATTACAGTGCTTATGTGATTCTGATAATTATTTAATACATGGGTATGTTTATTCAAGTGTATTATTAAAACTATTTGAGCTAAAAATCTGGATTTTTATATATTTACTATAAACATTACTCCCTATGTTACTCGTGAATTATTTTTTTGCAAAATTTGAATATTTTGTCTTAGCGCAGTAGTATTTGTGAGAGACGGAATCACTTAGCGCATTACTCTCCAGTTATGCGGGAATGCAATATGACAACACAGCAGCTCTCAAGGGTTGGCTGCCGGCCTGGTGGCACTCACGAAAGTACTGTAGTTCCACGCCTGTTTGTTTTGCTAGTGTGTGTTTGTGTGTGTGTGTGTAGGAAATGAAAATGGAGTTTTATTTATGGACGTTCTTTAACTACTGTAATTTTCAGCGTCCCAATCTATATTTTGCGTGAAAAACTGTTTAATTTTGCTCAGAGACCTCTTTATCAGGCTTGAGTGAGCTCCTGGATGAAGACAGACGATGGACGATACTGGAGTAAGAGAGAGCAAATGGCATCAAGAAACGCCCCATCCACAGGATATTGCGTAATGAGCTGCAACTACGTAAAATCGCATAGCGGTGGGTACCCCATGCACTGACGGAAGTTCAAAGTTGGGTGGCTATGCAATATGCTCGCACCACCTTGCACGCTAGCAATAGGACGGCGATCAATTCTTGTCACGAATAATCGCCATCGATGAATTTTGGGCCAGGGCATACGAACGAAAACTGAAACGTCAGTCCACGGAGTGGCGACCTGCTGGATCACCAAGGAGGCAGAAGTTCCGTCAGAATCCTTCCCTAGTCATATTGATGGTGATTGCCACGTATTACGTCAGGGGTGTCATTGTTTGCCATTTTGTTCCACATGGCAGACCAGTGATCGCAGAGTACTACAGGGACTTCCTGGTGCGACAGGTACGACGTGGCGTTTGGGAGAAACGTCCGGATCTTGCACGACAATGCAAAACCACATAAAGTAGAGTATGTAGGGCAGCTACTGCGACGTTGGGGATGGGAAGAATTGGAACACCCACCGTACTCTCCCGACATTTCGCCCTGTGACTTTGATCTCATTCGAAAGAGTGGTAGGCGGTTTGCAATACGATAGGATGTTGCTAACGCTGTGCGCGAACAGATGACCCGATTCACACATGGTGCAGGAAATGCTGCAGTAGGGGTATTCAGCGCCTCCGACATCGTTGGCAGCGTGTGGTGACAGAAGTAGGGGACTACTTTGAGGGTCTTTAGTCCCAGGTTTGTCATGTCAACTGAATGTGTAATGTGTTGTCATTCTTTTGCACCGTGAAGGTCATATTGCCCTGTATACTACCGTAATAAATTAGTGTGTTACGATATTCAGTGCTATTCATTGTCCACACATGTAGGTAACACCTTGTCCTTTCGTCTGTATACGTCACATTTTCCAACTGCACTGGTATTTTCAAGAAAATAAAAGTTGCCATGACTTTTGCCCCAACCCTGATATGATAATTGAAGATGGCAATGCCAGCACAAAGTTTTGTGAAACGTTTTAGTGTGTTAGGAATGCGGAACCACCTGCCGCAGCCGAATTGAGGTAGCAGATGAAGGTGTAAACAATATTCACCGTTGTATCCATTTGTAGTAAAAGCGGGTGTTAAAAACCATCAAAAGGGGGAAAAGTGTAAGTATTGGAACTTTTAAACCTATAAGAAGCAATATGATTAGCTTCACAACCAAATTGCATTTAACGTAAATTGTATGTTTTGATGAGATCCACAATATTTCACATTATGTAGTAACTTTGGTATTACTGGAATGTATCGTGGAATTTCAGCCTTACACGTCAGTTGTAATGTAAAGGCGTTACCTTGCAATGACTGATGTGTAGAAAGGGAAGAGACAGTCCGCATGTCCCGGGTTTACAGTCGATATAAATCGCTGGAAGTGTGTTACACGCGCTCAGCACGTGCAGCTCGAGTTCATTAGAGAGTGCAGCGTTACTGAAAATCAATTCCCCCCCCCCCCCAACCATCCACTCTCTTCCACGTGTTCCTCCTTTACAATGTGGCCCACTTTTACTTATGTACCAGAATTCCCATGTCGTGTTTTTTGAAGAATAACTCAATTGTGTATAATATACTTATTTCGATTCTTATAAAAGCTGCTTTCGTACACCTAAATTATATACCGCCGCGTTTTGTTCGTCAAAACATACTAAATCGTGAAATTGATTTGATAAATCCTCTTAGAATAGTTAAGTTATAAAACATGATAGTGAAAACAGCAATTGCTCTGAAATATGGACAAAACAACTTTCCGAAATACTGTAGCGTTCCTCGGCTGGGAACAAACACTAGGTATCGGTAAGGCGTGCTCCAATACCAGAACATTGAGGTCTCACAGCGTAGAATATTTTAGCTGACCGAATTGAGGACACGACAACCCATAAAGGACGTCTCCACGCCGGTCGTGGTCATAACGACCACTTTTATAAATTGTGAATCAGAAGCAAGTTCATTGTCAACCCTAGGCCTTCAGAATAGAACTAGTTAAATTTCCCGTCGTTGCGCGTGGTTTGACAGTTTAGCCTTACAACATTTAGCCTTAAGTTGTACATGTCCAAACATCTTGCGTATTTTGACACTATTTCAATATACACTTAAACAAATAACTAATTAAAATATTCAGGATACCACAAAAAAGGAAAAATAACTGAGAAAACAGAATACAAAAGCACTCTTGAACAACCTCATATACCACAGCTTATAATAATGATTGCTGGAGATTGCTGTGACTTCCACGTTGTTACAGTTGGGGTGCCTCGTCGCTATTTATAGAGATCATCTCATTTGGGAAGAAGTAATAGACGTTTAAGTAACGTCAGAGTGTCCTTGTTTATTCTAAGTAGTCAGCATTAATAAAAGTACTAAGAAAGCACAAGAACAAACAAAAGCCAACAAAATTAACATATGAAGGAGAAGAAAAAACATCTAGTTTGATGCTGTTATCCATGTTCACTATAATTGTTATATTCATTAGGTATATGCTATTGCTGTTATTTAGTCTAATAGTTATTACTCTGTAATCAACGTCAGTGAGATCAAGGAATAATATATGAACTCGCTGTTCCTTTGTTATTTTGCGAGGCCTTGAAAGCCTATGTGATTATTACTTTCTCTACACGTACAATGTACATAGTGTATAGAGAAGGTATTGTATTTCACCCAAGTGGCTCTCCGTGGTGTAATGGTTACCACGCTAACTTTATGTACCCAAGGTCGCAGGTTCAAACCCGGCGGAGGACGATGGATTTTTTTCGGGTGTAAAAATCCTTAGCATGGCTTCCTTCGGAAGGGAAGTAAAACCGTGTCGTAGATTTACCGCACGTAAAAGAACCTCAAGCCTGATAGAGAGGCCTCTGAGCAAAATTATGCGGTCTTTCACGCCCAGTGTAGAATGGGTCGCTGAGAACCACAACAGTTAAAGAGCGTCCATAAATAACATGCCATTTCATTTAATTTATTCCACCCAAAAATTCGATACCGAGTTTTCACCGGAAATATATGTTTTGAGGTCTAGGAAACCAAAAAAGAACTTTTGGAAAAACGTCCGTATGTGTGTCTGTGTGTGGACAGCATAGCTCAAAAAGAAAAGACCGTTAAATACCAAGCGATATTCAAGTTTAGTATATTCCAAGGATGCGACAAGAAGATTTTCAAGAACATACCGCACCTCAAACTGCCCTTTATTTAGACAATTTTTAGAAAGTTTTGTTTTTCTCAAAACGTCTAACAATTTTGATTAAAATATCATATATTAAAGATATTTCCATCAAAAAATGTATACCTTGAATTTTCTATGAATAGCCTTAGAAGACCTCTATGATCTGGATCAATTTTGTACAACTGGTAAGCCATAATAGACAGCAACGTACTACCAAAAATGTAGATTTCATTAAAAAAAAATATGTTATGTACATTTTTGTGAAGTTTACCGTTTCTGAGATACTCCTTGTTTCAATTTTAAACTATGCAACTTTTCTCAAACGGGAATTCACCTTTCGTTTCATCTCCCTTTTGTTTTACTGCTGGCCGTGCAAAGCGAACTGAAATATAATTGTTCACATAGCATGGAGCTTTTTACACATTTGGCTATCGTTTTAGCCTGGCGTCCCCATATTTTGTCGTCCTCCGTGTTCTAAGGATAACATAGTAGCCTTTGCTTCTCAAGATTGCGGGTTCAAGCCTGGCGGAGGACAATGGCTTTTTTTCGGGCGTAAAAATCCTTGGCATGACTTCTTTCGGAAGAGAAGTCCATGTCGTAGATTTACGGAACGTAAAACAACCTGAGTTCTGATAAAGAGCCTCTGAGCAAAATGATGTGGGCTTTCCCGCCGGATATAGAATGGGACGCTGAGAACCGCAGGAATTAAAGGTTGTCCATAAATAAAACACAATTTAATTAATGCCCCCCTTGTTTTGCTTCTCTTCTAAGGAATGAAGTAATAAGGCATTTGTGCTAATGTTTACGTATCTCGATTAACATTATACGGAAAAGAATATTCTGTAAGAATAGCTTATTTGCAGAACAGGTCGAGAAAGTCATGTGAATGAACCACAGGCGATGTGATGAACCACTGTTGACATGTGAAATGAAGATGGAGCACCGGTGGAATGCGATGGCCTCCGGAGAACCTGGAACCCCCGCTCTGTCCACCGGAAATCTCACAAGCGTTCGCTTGGGATCGAACCCGGGCCGCCTAGGTGAGAGGCGATTGGTATAACCACTGGGCCACGGCGCGTCCTTGGAAGATACTAAACTTAAATGCCAAATTTGGTGTTTAACTGACTATGAGCTTTTGAGCTATGCTGCCCACAGGTAAACCCTCAGACAATATTTCCAGATTCAAAACATGTATTTCCGGTGAAACTCGATATCGAATTTTTGGTTGGAATGCAATACGGGCTAGGGAGTTTAAAAATGTTTTTATTAAGAAGGGTACTTTCAGTACAGACCGCTCTCTTATCAAATAAAGCCGCCTTATGTCTAGAAAGCCAGTGGAAGAAATAGCTGCAGGCTATAATTATTATCATGCAGGCGAAATGAGTATGATTAGTAACGAGCGCTAATGGCTGAAAGAAAAGGAGCTCATTAAGGAAAGAAAATGGGGATCGTTAAGAGAGAACATCTAATTAAAATATTAAATGAGGCGGCAGATAATTATCGGTGTGAAATATAAGAAAACAGCGAGCCGAAAGGCCAATGGGCGTCGACCTATTAGATGTGCAACATCTGATACACGTGGTAAAAACTGATGTGTTCCATTCACATGACTTTCTCCACATCACTGTAACAAATTATTGTTAAAAAGCATATTCTTCTATTTTCTTCAAGCTAATAGAGATAGACATTAGCAGAAATTGTCTTAATTACTTGCTTCCTTGTAAGTAAAATGCAAACAAGGGAATAATTAGGCTAAAACGACTGTCAAATCTTTTTAAATCTGGTTGCCATGTGGTTGAAATCCGTTTCTATGTATGGCCAGGAGTTTTTACAATTTCCGTGTCAGAAAAGCCTAAGTATTTTAAATCTGAAATAAATAACAAGAATGTCACAGAAATGGTCAATTCAAAAAAAACAAAAAAAAACGTATATGACAAAATTTTTATATCGTATGTTTTTGTCTATCTATTTCGGTTTACCAGTTATGCAAAATTCTGTAAAACTCTTGAAGTATAAAGTGGTGTTTAGAGGCTATTCCCAGAAAATTCAAAATATACATTTTATTTGTGGTATAAATATATTTTAACCAAAATCATTAGAGCCATTTTTGAGAAAATGAAAATGGTCGAAATTTGTTCCATGTAAAGGGTAGTTTAGGGTGGGGGGATTTTTTCTCGAAATTTTCGTGTCGCATTCCTGGAAGATACTAAACTTAAATACAAAGTTTGGTATTTTACCGACTTTTCGTTTTTGAGTTGTCGTGTTCAATGACACACGGACCCACATACCTTTTTATAAATATCGTTTTTTTTTTTGTTTGTATACAGGGGAGACTAAATCGCCTATTTCCGGTGAAATCTCGGTATCGAATTTTGGGGGGAATGCAATACCTTCTCTATACACTATGTGCATAGTAAGTTAAGAGATAGTATTAGTTTGGAATTTCATACTTTGAGTCATGCATGTTCTTAATATGCAATTTTATGTAATTATTTCGGACTGTGAAACTGACCAAATAGGTCTAAAAAGTGAAATCTTTGCTGTACAGTGTACGTACGCCATCTGGTCGGCGGACTGTGTGTAAAGAGCACTCTGGTGAAATGAATGGCGCATTAGTGACTGTGGACTGTCTTCGTTTTCAGCTTTAATCTCTGGCCGTGTGTTTCCAGTACAAGAGATAGCCATTAAGGCGTCCGGGTTCAAATGGAGCCAAAGCTCAGCACGTACCGGCTGGCTGCTCGCTCCTTCTCTTAATGTTTCATTAATGCATGTAATTCATGAGCACCGCGGTGCATACACAACACAAAGAGCGCATTCAGCATATAACGTAAAAACTAATTTCATTTTTACTTTCTCCTCGAGTATAGTAAGCAGGAAAAGTACTGCATTCCACCCAAAAATTCCATGTTTAGATTTCAGTCCCTTGAACCTTCACAAAAATATAATTTCTAGAAAAAAAAAATCTGATGTGTTACACTCACATGACTTTCTCTAGCTGTTCTATAAACTTCATACATAAGATTCTTCTTCTTTCTGCACCTTGCTAATCGTGGAACTCATTAGCACAATGTTCTTATTATTTAGTTCCGTATAATAAGGAAGAAAATAAGGGAATACGCTAGGCTAAACCAATAGTCAATTCTTTTAAAAGCTGTTGTTATGCGATTGGCATGACAAATAACTTCTTTTCTTGGCCAGGAGTAGAACAAAAGAAAAACGGACACTCCCGTCTGAGAAAAGTATAAGTACTTCACAACTGAAACTAATAACAATGAATACCTCTAAAACGGTAACCTCCACGAGAAAAATGTATGACATAACTTGTGTATTTTAACAAGACTTACATTTTTTGTATCGCAAGTTTTTGTCTATCTCTTACGGTTTACTAGTTATGCCAAATTAAGCAAAATTCATCCAGAATAAACAGGTCTTCAGAAGCTATTCCCAGAAAATTCAAGATATACATTTTATTTGTTAGGTAAATATCTTTAATATATGATATTTTAATCAAAATCGTTAGAGCCATTTTTAAGAAAATCAAAATTTTCGAAAAAAGTTCCACGTAAAGGGTAGTTTGGGGTAGGGGATTTTTCTCAAAATCTTCGTGTCGCATCCCTGGAAGAATCTAAACTTAAATACCAAGTTTGGTATTTTAACTACTTTTCGTTTTTGAGTTATCGTGTTCACAGACACACGGACCTTTTTCTGAAAATGCTTTTTTTGGATACAGGGGGTCCTAAAACATGTATTTCCGGTGAAATCTCGGTATCGAATTTTTGGGTGGAATGCAATACTTCTCTATCCCTATGTACATTGTACATATGGGGCTAGAGAAAGTAACAATGGTGTTTTGTTTGTGTATGTATGTGTCTGTTTGTGAACACGCTAATAAAAATATGGTTGTTCTATTCACTAGCCTTTCTCTAACTGATCTGCAAGCAACCTACGAAGGCCATTCAAAAAGTCATTAGAAAAAGATGGAAAAGCAAATAATTTTTGGTAGTTTGTTTTTTATTTTTCAACATAATCTCATTTTAGCTCTATACACTTTTCCCAGAGCTTGCCTTTCAGAATGTAGGATTTCGGTAGATCCTCAAGAGGGCATCTGTTTGGGAAATAAACCCTTCGTTTTCCGCCGAGCCATTTTTTCAAGTTTGGAAATAAAAGTAAAGTCGCTGGGGGCTAAATATTATAAATATGGTGGATGTTGTAGTAATTCGAACCCTAATTCTACAATTTTCACCATGGAAATTGCGTAGGTACGCACCCTTGCATTGTCTTGGTGGAACAGAATCTTTTTCTTTGACAGATGAGGGCGTTTTTTCTTCATTTCTACGTTCTGCAAGTGCAGTAACGATGCAAAATACTCTCCATTTATCGTTCTTCCTTTCTGCAAGTAAACAAGGCAAATTATTCCGCATACATCCCAAAAAATTATTGGCATCACTTGTCTGCAGATTTCATCACCTTTGCCTTCTTCGGAGCCGGTTCGCCTTTAAAAACCCACTGTTTCGACTGTACTCTTGTCTCTGTAGTTTAGTGGTACGTCCATGTTCCATCCGCAGTTATGTATCGACACGGAAACTCGTCAGGATTGCGACGGGACGGAAAAGTTCCAAACCAGCTTCCGAATCGATCAACGATTGCGTTTATTCTCCATTGAGAGCAAACGCGACACCCATGTTGCCGAGACCTTTGTCAGACCTACTTTTTGGTGCAAAATTGAGAACACTGGATCTTGTGATATGCCTTAGGTCTCTACTATTTCGCAGGCTTTCCTGGATTTTTTCAATCGTTTCGGAGGAAGTCACTTCTATTGGACATCCGGAATGATGTTCATCATTTGTGGATGTACGGCCACGTTTAAATTTATTTATCCAATTGTTCCAAACGCAGGAGCAGATGTGCCATGAACTTCATCGAACTCGGCTTTTATCTCTTTCGGTGTTAAGCCTTATAAATAGAAGTGTTTATTCACCGCACGAAACTCGCTTTTTCCATGTTTCTAAAGAAGCATAAAATTGTTGATTCAATGAAACCACGTGATGGATATAGCTGAAAGTTTAACTGACATCTAGTTTGGACCGACGGTTGCTAAATACAAACATTTTTTGACGCTACGAGTGTAATATCTTGAATTTCCTAAGGACACTGCTAATATTATTACTAAACACTAGAATTACTATCTATAATTAGTTCAAACAAATCGATATAAACATTAGCAGAACCGGTCTTATTATTTAGTTCCTTTAAGCAGAAGGGAAATAAGCAAAAGTCAAATATTTTAAAAACTGGTTACTAAATTCGGTTCTATTTGCATGGCCAGGAGTAAAACAAAGCAAACAAGAATGATACATTCCCATTTGAGACTAATTTAAGTATTTTAATACTTAAACCAATAACAAGGAATATCTCGGAAAAGGTTTACTCCACAAAAACAAAAACTATATGACAAGTTATGTGAATTAAGGAGGTCTTCATTTGGTATTGGATTAATTTTTTTGTTGTTTTTTTTTCACACAAGCCCGGTATAGGACTGGAGTTGGATAGGTAGAGTCAGACTGAAAAATTCAATGTCATAGGCGGGATTTGAACCACGGATCTCCCGATCTCTACAAAAAAATTCAATTCCATAGCCGGAATTTGAACTACGGATCTCCCGATCATTAATCCAATTGACCATAATATTTGGCTATATTGTGAATCCTGGGATTTAAGTACTTGCAACATTGTAAGTCGTCATTGGGGTTGCCATCTCAAAATAATTTGAGAACACCTTGTGGTTTACCGGGAAACATGCGAGTCAGTTGAGAAACTCAATGCTATGCCAGCATGTTGCCATGGTAGCTCAGTGGCAGAGCGACCGGCTACAGATCGGGAGATCCGTGGCTCAAGTCCCCGCTATGACATTGCATTTTTCAGCCTGACTCTTACTTCCAAGATCTACATTTATTTTGCAGTAAGATTTTGCCTATCTCTTACGGTTTACCAGTTATGCAAGATTATTCAAGAATGAACAGAGCTTCAGAGAGTATTTTCAGAAAATTCAAGATGTATATTTCGTTTGTCAGAAAATATCTTAAACATGTGGTGTTTTAATAAATATGGTTAGAGTCATTTTTAGAAAATCAAAATATTAGAATATTTATTATTATTATTATTATTATTATTATTGTTGTTGTTGTTGTTGTTATTATTATTATTATTATTATAAAGGGTTCTATTGCTTACCTATAGTAAGTAACCGGAATAGTATTTTGCACCCAAAATTTCAATATTGTGAATTCAACGAAAACTAAATTTAGTTTTATTTATATGGTTGCTCTACTACAGCCTCCTTGAGGATCAGAGGCTAAAGTATGCTACAATATTTTCATCACTTGCAACATTTATTTGAAATTCTTGACCTTCTCAAAAACACCTCTAATGATTTTGATTAAAATATGATATTTACATTATACAAAATGTATATCTTGAATTTTGTAGAAATAGCTGTGAATTTCGGAAGGAAGTTGGTTTAATTGTTTTATAACTATTAAACGTTTAGTTAGACTAAAATGCACTACTCAAAGCATATACATCGCTTCAAAACACAGAATTTACTTTCAATAGCTTTTTGTGGCATCAACCATTTCCGAGGTATCATTATTATTGGTTTAAATTGATCAATACTTTCTCATTTTTAAAACGTGGTCACTAGTCAGTTATTCCTCGTGAAGTCTGGAAACAGCATGATATTTCAAGACGAGCATATAGCGACAAGCTTTAAAATTTTGAATTGTCGTTTTGGTATCCTCTGTTGTTCTTGTACGTATGACGAAATGTGTAATCAGGCTATCTCTGAAAAGATTTGTCCCAATTAATATGAAACAAATACAAAAATCTGACGTGCTCCATTCACATGAGTTTCTCTACATCTCTGTAACAAATTATTTTTAAAAACTTGTGCTTCTATCTACTTCATGCTAATCGAGATAAATATTAGCAGAAATGCTTTATTGTAAGCAGAAAGGAAATAAGTAAATACACTAGGCTAAAACGATAGTCAAATCTTGTAAACCTTGGTTGGCATTTGGATGAAACCCGTTTCTATGCATTGCCAGCAGATTCTCGTATGTGAAATGTTTTAAGTATTTTAAAACTGAAACCAATAACAAGGAATATTTAAACAATGGTTCAAGTCTACAGAAAAAAAAAATGTGTAAGACGCAAATCGTGTGCTTTAAGATATCTATATCTTTGTGTAATACGTTTTGTCTATCTCTTACGGTTTAACAGCTGTGCAAAATTCAGCAAAATTCATCCGGCATAAAGAGGTCTTCAGATCTATTCCCAGAAAATTCAAGATATACATTCGTTTGTCATAAATATATCTAATACATAAGGTATTTTATTCAAAATCGTTAGAGCCATTTTTGAGAAAATAAAAATTTTCGATAATGTTTCCATGTGAAGGGTATTTTGTGGTTGGGGGATTTTCTTCAAAATCTTCCTGTGACATCCTTGGAAGATACTAAACCTAAATACCAAGTTTGGAATTTAACGATATTTTCGTTTTTGGGCTAAGCTTTCCAAACACACACATACACGCACATATATGGAGCTTTTTCTAAAAATGCAATTTTCGGACCCAGGGGACCCCAAAACATATATTTCCGGTGAAAGCTCGATATCGAAGCTTTGGGTGGAATACAATACCTTCTCTATGCACTATGTACATTTTACATGCGGGCTAGAGAAAGTAATAAAGTGAGTAGAGAAAGGTATATGAAATTAATGTATGAGATAAATACTTGAAATGAATCCTTCCATTCTCCTCTTGGCTGGTGTCAGACATTAATAGCTGGCGTGCACTTTACTCAGAGTCTTTTAAGACAGTGTCAGGAGGATTTAAGGACTGAGACAGTACATGTCTTGTCACGGGGCTAAGAGTTATTAGAAGGGAAATATAAATCATATCTAATAATATAAATTATACCAATAGGGAACAAATATAAGTGTACATTGAAAATGGGTAGCGAAGAAAGATTTCAAACACATCTAAGTAGCCGAGTTGTCACGAGCTGGTAGCCCCGTGTACCGTTAGAGGGTAGGACATTGAACCGAAGGGGGTGAGAGGACATGCCCGAGGGGAACATATCGGGAGAAGAATAAACAATTCTCTTCGCTGTCCAGGGGACACTTTTGAGGCACTTGGCGTAGAACATCGGCAGAGCAAAGATGGGATATTTAGGGTCCGTGGTAGAGCCGAACAGGCTACCTTTAGCTCTGAGGGAAATAGTTATTTTAATACTGAAGAGAGTACGGAACAGATCACTGCATCAAAATTAATAAGTAATAATAGTAACGGGCGCGTAAAGCATGGTTTCATAGTAGAACATTTAGGAAGAATGCATGTGTGTTCGACGGCGGAAAAAGGCCGAACTAAATGAGTAAAGCACTTGTGTCTTACCACACCTGAAAGAGTTTACATGCTAGCAAACATCCTGAGATAGGGCACCCACAAACCCACACCATTCCTAATATCCAAAACCCGTAACCCCGTTACCGCCCCAGGACGTGACATGGCTGCACCGGCGGCTATAGCAAGATGTCGCCCTACATAAAGGGTACCCTTACCCATTGCACTGTCTCAAAAGCTTGTGACCAAATAATAAGGTATGTATGTACAAACCTGGATTGGTGTTATGGGCTGGGGCAGAGCTCGCTCGTGAGGCGGATACAGCTGTGCGAGGCACATGACTGCCTCATTGCAGAACTTCAGTCCCATCACCTCCTCGTCCTCTCTCCCGTATCGGAACGTCAACGTCACTTGACCATACACCTGAAACAAGACACAACTGCCTTCAAATTCTGTACTTATAGTAGCCACATAGTGTATAGAGAAGGTATTGCGTTGCACCCAAAAATTCCATACCGAGATTTCACGGCAAATACACGTTTTGGACCCCCTGAATAAAAAAAGTATGTTTAGAAAAATGTCTGTGTGTACCTATGTATGTCAGTCTTGTCAGTCTGTGGGCAGCATGTCCATTAAATACCAAACTCCACCGCCAACTACCCTTTACATGGTAATATTTTCGAAAACTTTGATTTTCTCAAATATGGCTCTAACGATTTTCATTAAAATATTGTATGTTAAAGATGTTTACATGGCAAATAATATGTAATCTTGAATTTTCTATTTTCTATTTTCTATAAACAGCCTCTAAATACGTGTTTATTCTGGATAGACAAAAACTTTCTCGTATTTAACAAAAAACGTAGATCTTGTTAAAACAACAATTTATGTTATGTACATTTTTTTTTTCGTGGAGTTGACCATTGTTATTGTCTTCAGTAAAAAAAAAAAAAAAAAAAAAAAAAAAGCAACCACATTTTAAAATATGTATGTGACTGTCGGTGTAGCCTGGTGTATCCCCTTATTTCCCATCAGCTTATTAGGAACTAAATAATAAGACCGTTTCTGCTAATGTTTATCTCGATTAGCATGAAGTAGATAGAAGAATAAGCTTATTAACAATAATGTGTTATAGAGAGGTAGAGAAAGTCATGTGAATGAAACACAAAAGGTTTTGTGAGTAAAAACGCATTTTTAGGAAAGATATATGTCTATATGCATGCGTATTTTACCTGTGAAAACATTACAACTCACAAATGAAATCGGATAAACACCAAACTTAGGATTTAAGTTCAGAATCTTGTAAGGATGCATCACGAAGCTATTCCCGCCAACCCAAACTATCCTTTTCTAAGTCTTTTTTGATTTTCTATAAAGTGCCTGCGACAATTTTGATTAAAATACCCCTATCATATATACACGAGTAATTAAATGTTTTTCTTGAATTTCGAGAGGTCTTCTTCATTCCGAGGAATTTTGTAAATTTTACAAGGTCCATCCAAAAAGTGACAGACGTTTTGGCATAACTAAACAATATCGAAAGTTATCAACACAAAAACATTATTTACGAAGTTACAGTACTCTATTCTATTTTTCAACGTAATCGTCATTGCTATCAACATATTTATTTGCTCGTGATACCGGCATTTCAATGCACATGCTATTCTTCCACCGCTAAAAATATGAGCCAAGATGTCACTGTCTCTTAGATGTCTTCATCGACAGGGAAATCTCTTCCATCCTAAAAATCATGCACGGTGTCCAAAGTGAAATACCGGTATTTCTTAATTCTTTTATCAACATTTGTTTTACACTCATCCACAATGATTGATGAACTTCCACTCCGGTCTTTTTCGTACGCACTGGTTCTTCCTCGATTGCTCGTAAATTATGCGCCTTTTCCTCACTGAAGATTCGTTCATTGCATTATCACCATACACTTGCGTTATTTGCCTATAAAATTCGATTGGCCGAATGTTTTGTGCATTAAAGATATTTTAATCAAAATCGTTAGAGCCATTTTTGAGAAAATCAAAATTTTCTATGTAAAGGTTAGTTTGGGGTGGGAGATTTTCTTCAAAGTACCCTGTCGCATCCTTAGAAGATACTACACTTAAATACCAAGTTTGGTATTTTACCGACTTTTCGTTCTTGAGTTATCGTGTTCACAGACACACTGACCACGGGCACACACGGAGCTTTTTCTAAAAAAAAAATATTTGGGATACAGGGGACACTAAAACTTTTATTTCCTGTAAAATCTCGATATATAACTTTTGGGTGGAATGCAATACCTACCTTCTCTATACACTATGCATATAGTACGTGTAGAGAAAGTAAAAACCTTTATCTTGTGTTCGCGTAGACGGGGCGAGGATGTTTAGAACGCCCCTGCTACAGTTTACAATGAATTAATTGGCAATCACAGGTGTATAAGTTAAAATGCGTGGATGCGGTGTGCAGGTTGCATACTCATTAAGCATGTTGGGAATGCAACTGGTGTCGCAGTGAGGAGTCTGGAGATCGATATTTGCCCCACGCGAGCAGTGCGGTTCGCCAACACAACATCAAGAACCACCGTTGCATTAATGCAAGCCCTCTTCTCACTTCCCGGCTCTCCATTATGTATACTTTCTCTAAACTCCTTGCATTTCACAACATTCCCTCCCAGGATGGAGTTTAAAGATGACGTGTCACTCCCGTTAACAAACCTGAAGGACAATAACGTAATGCCGCGCTCAGTAGGTTAACAAACGGATGGCCAGTTAAGAAGGTCGTTCAATAAGTCCTTACAAAATCCAAGAAATTACACTCGTATCATCGAAAAAAGTTTGGGCTTAGTAACCGTCGTCTCTTACTAGAGACAGCTGAAGTTTCAACTGTCTATCACGTGGCTTCGTTGCAATAGGCGATTGAATCAGCAATGTACGTGTAGAGAAAGTAAAAAGGTAAGGTACTTTTCACAAAACTTATTATATACACTAGGAATTATTCTTTCTTGCTTATGTTTCACTGCACTGGTATTGCCATTACTTTCTGGCTAGAACCAGCCCTAAAACTGCACCACATATATGCATTTTTATATAAAAATGATTAAAAGATCAGTAAATTTTGTTCCTTAATCATTCATACTCTTATTATTTGGACAATATTGCATAGCGTAATATGATATTTCTGTACTCTCTCGGCAAATATAAGAGGAACTATTTTGTGATGGAGAAAAGTGGTAAACTGTTCAGCAACCAATCATAGCCATTGCAACCTGATGCTTTTATTTACATCACTGGTGAAGTAAGGCTGGACATTCAGTACGCGTGCAGTTAAATTTACACGGTAATATTTGCTGCGGGATTGTTATTTGACTTGCGCTTATTGAATTGGAAAGTGATAAAATATATTTTGTTCCGGGGAAGTAAATAGTTTTTCCTTTGGAATTGATAAAGAATAAGAATCGCAAGAGAGAGAGACTTTTTCCATCAGGGAGAAGCACTGAATTATACTAGCGATTGCCATTTCGTGTACGAATTGTAAAATAAATTACAACTCTGTAAAGAGAAATTACTTGAGAAATTATCGATAATCTGGATCTAGATCCCTGAACCCTGATAGCGGGGTCTTATAGCTCGTACCGACGATAATCCAGGAGATTACTGTCGCCGACGTTACTTTCCGTTTCAGAAGAAACAAAAGTAGCACAATATACAAACAGCCAGATCATCTTGGACTCCATCAGAAAAAAAACAAACTTTTTTTTCTTTCTTTTTTATATAGACCTTTTAACCCCAAGGTCATATAAGGGAAATTTCTAATATAAGCTCTTCTTCCCTGGGCTCTTGCTTCTTTCATACACACATATTCACTCTCACACACATACTTTCTGACTTTATGGGGGATCGGGAATAATTCTGGTTAAATAATCACACATTCTTATGAGGAAATATTCGTAAACTCGAAAAATGTGGATGGAGGCTTAAAATCAACTGGATAAAAACTCACGCAGTAGATGAAGGTAACGAACTAGCAGACAAAATTGCCAAGCAGGCGGCAAATGACAATCCACTATGTCTTTCAAACGGGAAGAGTCTACGCTGCAGCGAATGAGATGCGTTATCGTGCTCTGCGTTGCCAGGTCGCTACCCCACTCTTTTCACATTTCCCTCTCACTCGCACACTGAGCAAATCTGCCTGGCGACATAATGTTTATTCATGTGTATTATGAAAACTATTTGAGGTACAAATTTGTGGTTTTTACACTTCTGCTACGAACATTACTCCCTATCTTCCTCGTGAATCATTTTTTGCGAAATTTGAATGTTTTATCTTAGCAGAAGGAGTGTTTATGAGAGACGGAATCACCCGTTACTCCTCAGTTAAGCGCGAATGCAATCTGTCAACACAGCAGCACTCCGATTGGCTGCCGGCCTGGTGGCACTCAAGGACAAACCTCATCTTGGGAGCCAACGCCACAAAACCACAGAATGGAGAACATGTTACGAGGGGCGACCCGTAATCAAGCATAAACATGAGGAAGTGGATGATATGAAATGTAATTGAGTAAAAATAAACAAAGGCCCTTCCTCTCTAAAAAAGAATTTTGCCCAAAATTCAAACTTTTAAGAATGAAGAAAAACATTGGTTCTATTTTATATACTTTTAGTTATTTTTATACTCATAGATTCCATTTTTATAAGAATTAAAAAAATGGAATCTATGAGTATAAAAATAACTAAAAGTATATAAAATAGAACCAATGTTTTTCTTCATTCTTAAAATTGATGATTGGAAAGGTGATAACAGAGCAATTTGTGGCATGGGTGGCGGGGGAAACCGGGCCGCCTAGATGGGAGGCGAGCAGTATAACCACTCAACCACGGCGCCGCCATGAATAGGATAATAAATTTGCGAAAAACCAATTAACAAGGGAAATGCATGAAATAAGTGTAAATATATGAAAAACGAATAGCAAGGGCCCTAGAAGGATAAATTACAAAAATCTTCTTCTCAAAAGTAAAGAATAAACTAAAAGAAAGTTAATACAGTTTCACATTGCTCATCACGGGACATGGAAGACTCAGATATTACTGCCATCGTTTAAGATCATAGAAAGTGAAGAACGCCCTTGCAAAGCAGATGATCAAACATATTTTATATGACTGCAGGCTGTTGGAGAAAAAAGCCAAGTGAACCAAGAGAAAAATATCTAGTACCTACTAAAATGTGAAATGGTTTCAATATTCAAAAATCTCGTCTTGCGGAATTTAATTAAACGCATTACAGTTGGAAATTATAATGATATAAAACTATTAGAGAAAAACAACTGATAAAATGTGCAGTATGTCTGAAACGATTTTTATTATATCACTATTTAGCCATATTTCTTGTCTTTATGATTAAACATTCCTTAGTTTTTATGGCAAAGGAATGCTTACTTTTATTATGAAGAGCAACCTGTAATTTCATTAACTTGCATGAAACGCTGGATGAAAATAATTTCTAAATAATATCTATACCGTCTTTACTCTTTCTACACATACTAGTGGATAAAGGAGGTAAAATCAGATGTGTTTTCATTCTAATCACTTTCTCTAGCTCCTCCACAAAAAAAAAAAAAAAAAAAAAAAAAAAAAAAACAGCAACTCTTCTTTCAAAAGATTATTCTTTTATCTACATCATGCTAATCAAGGTAAACATTATCTGAATTGGTCTTATTACTTGCTTCTTCTTAAGTACAGGGGAAATAAGAGAGTACACTAGGCTAAAACGATAGTCAAATCTTTTAGAAGCTATCGCTGTGTGAAACAGTTGGAATTCCGTTCTCTTTGCTTGCTAGGAGTAAACAAAAGAGAGATGAAAATAAAGATGTCTTCCCGTCTGAGAAAATTTAAGTAGCTTAAGACGGAACCAATAACTCGGAAACCTTTAACTCTACAAAAAAAAAAAAAAAAAAAAAAAAAAATGTAAATGTAAATGACATATGAGATCTATTTTTTTGAGTAGCAAGTTTTTGTCTATCTTTAATGAAGAATGAAGAGGTCTTCAGAGGATGCTCTCAGAAATTCAAGATATAAAAACATCTTAAATGTATGACATTTTAGTAAAAATTGTTAGAGCCATTTTTGAGAAAATCAGCATTTTCGAAAAATGTGTCATGTAAAGGGTAGTTGATGTGGCGGGATTTTTTTTTTTAAAAAATCTTCATGTCGCATCCTAGGAAGATACTAAACTCACATACCAAGTTTGGTATTCACCGGACATTTCGTTTTAAGCTATGCAAGGACATATTTCTAAAATGCCTTTTATGGATTCAGGTGTCTGAAAACATGTATTACCAGTGAAATCTCGGTATCGTATTTTTTGAAGGAATACAATACCTTTTCTATCCACTACATACATTGTACGTACGTGCTAGAGGAAGTAAAAATATCGGTTTGAACTTTGTTAATAGAATTAATTATGAAATAGTATAAACATTTTGCACATAGTTAATTGAACTGAATATTCCAAGTTATGTTAAGATAACCTACTATAATATACAAGATTGTAATATGTTTTCGTAAACTTCCACGGCCAATATTAAAATTATCTTGGTCCAGAGTTTCCGGTGTAGACCGCGTCTTAAGGCTAAAATCTGCCTTAAGACGCGGTCTACACCGGAAACTCTGGACCAAGATAAGATTGTAATAGGTAAGTTATTTTATTGTTAAAAATCTGATGTGTTACACTCACATGACTTTCTCTAGCTGTTCTACAAAACTCTTACAAAAGATTGTTCTGCTTTGTACACAATGCTAATCAAGATAAATGTTAGCAGAATGTTATTACTTAGTTCCTTATAAGTAGAAGGGAATAAGGGAATGCGCTATGCTAAAGTGATTGTCAAATGTTTTAAAAGCTATCGTTATGCGATTGTCATTGCAAATCACTTCTTTGCTTGGCCAGGAGTAGAACAAAAGAAAAACAGACACTTCCTGTGTGAGAAAAGTTTAAGTATTTCACAATTGAAACCAATAATAAGGAATATCTCGAAAACGGTTACCTCCACAACAAAAACGTAAATGACAAAAATTGTGTGTTTTGTCATGAGGTACAGTACGTTTTTCTCTATTTCTTATGGTTTAGCAGTTAAGCAAAATTCAGCAAAATTCATCCAGAATAAAGAGGTCTTCAGAGGCTATTCCCAAAACATTCGAGATATACATTTTATTTCGGACATAAATAGCTTTATAATACGGGATTTTAATCAAAATCGTTAGAGCAATTTTTAAAAAAATAACAATTTTCGATTTTTTTCCCATGTAAAGGGTAGTTTGTGGTGGGGGAATTTTTTTTTTTGAAAATCTTCGTGTCGCATCCTTGGAAGATGCTAAACCTAAATATCAAGTTTGGTATTTAACAGTCTTTTTGGGGCTATGCTGTCCACAGACACACAGACAGACACACACACACACACGGACTTTTTTTTAAAAATGCTTTTTTCGGACTCAGAGGACCCCAAAACATATATTTCCTGTGAAATCTCAGTATCGAATTTTTGGGAGCATTACATACCTTCTCTATCCCTATGTACATTGTACATATGGGGCTAGAGAAAGTAAAAATTGCTCATAAACATGTAAGTAAATATTTAAAATAATTGCATTACTGATTGTTCAATGTAGGTAACATACTGAAAATAAAGTCAATTAAAACATAATTTTTTTGGCTGAAATGGAACATTTCATATTCAAAATATGTTTACAGTTTTTTTTTCTTCTTCTTTTTTTAGTAGTTTAACAGCATTAAACCTGATTGATCATATCGGACGATGAATGAAATTGGTGAAATGATGCTCAAATGATCTCGGGGTCCATGGAACTCAATTGGGAAACCCCGAAAAAAACCTTATCTGGGTAACTCACTTCAAGCGAGATTAGAACTCACGACCTATTGAATGTGAAGCAGACACGTTACCCAGGCGGGCGTTTACGGACTTATCGCCTACGTTGTTTTTATCATAAATAAACTCCAACTTTTATCTAGAGAATAGCTGTAGCTCGAGTTGTATTTAATAAGACTATTTCGTGAGTAAAATAACAATATTAGCCTATATGGACACGAATAATCATATTCCTATTTGTCTTGACATATATTTGCACCGAAATCACTGCAACTTGATGTCGTCCATATCATAAATTTCAGATCTCTTTGTATTGCTACATTCTATTATTTTGATTTAGTAAAGCATGATTGCAATTAATATGTCTATTGGAACTTCCGCCATTATGTACGGGAATGTCACTGCAATTCAGAGAGAAAACAAATGCACATGGTTGTGATTAAACATATTAAAATGCAGGGATAATGAGTACCGATTGGTTGGAATTTTACGCGCCAATGTATTGGATTGGCCACTTCCTACGATCATGTGACATGAATGAAACAGTATGTATAAAGAATTCGTTTATGTAAAGGCACGAAATCACCGGTTGTGGCAATGGACAACATGTAATATGGGGCCTCCAACAGATGTGGCCAATATGGGTCAAATAAGGTGTAGTTTGCTGCACGTGTTGCAGGCGCTATTTGGGGAGACGTGTACCAAACCACAAAGGTTGCTTCATAAGGGCAACTAATTTTCTGACCGGGGGAGGAAGTAGTAGCAGCAGTCCACATATGGCCCTCAGGACAAGTCCCTAGATCTGGAGTATTGCTTTCTCTACACGTACTATGTACATAGTGTATAGAGAAGGTATTGTATTGCATCCAAATATTCGATACTGGGATTTCACCGGAAATATATGTTTTGAGATCCGCTGAATCCAAAGAAAGGAATTTTTAGAAAAATGTCCGTGTGTGAGTCTGTCTGTCTGTCTGTGTGTGTCTGTGGGCAGCATAGCTCAAAAACGAAAAGACCCTTAAAATCCAAACTTGGTATTTGAGTTTGGTATGTTCTAAGGATGCGACACGAAGATTTTCAAAAAACTCCCCCACCCCAAACTACCCTTTACATTTTTTTATTCAGGGTACTTAGATAAGTTAATTTTCTGTAGCTCCTCAGTGGAGCATAGGGCATCGTTACGATGTTTCCTTGGTCGGATTTGAGTTTCTAGTTCGTGATTTCGCCGCTATGCGCCATGGTGGCGAGGGATCGGCTGGTTGCCCACAGGTGGCACTGTAGGACGAAACCATCAGTTGAGGAAGCGAAATAGCGGAGATTTACCCAGAAACCTGCTTTCAAGGTAGATTTTTTTTTACGTGTAATGTTTTTTTACTTCAAAATGTTTATTGTTATTAGTAATAAGTACCACGAGTGTTTTAATCTCGTCGATAATTGACTACCGGGATGAAGCGACGGGAGCCAATTGTTCTGAGAGATGAAAACACGAGTTGTGTTTGATAAGACAATTCAGCGTAATAAATTATTAATAACTTATAATATATAGCAAGGGAAATTTTATCAGGTTATCATAATACTTACATTAGTTCTCAAATGGTATTGGACCATGTTTATATACGAATGTTTTTTTTTTTTCTTTCTTCACTGCCTCCTGAATTATGATATGGCCGACGTGTCTACACCTAATGTACGAATATCGATAGCAACAATAGAAATAGCGAAGAATTAGTTTACTTCAGCTTTTAATAACGAATACATGAAATAGAAGGAAACGTTACTTTATTTGAGGTTATTGCACTCATCCCATACATAAAAAATACAAATAATGATTATTTTGACTTCTTTTCTTAACTAAATACATTATGACCTGAAAAACCTTAGATAAACATCGTAACTGAATTAATTGAAAGTACAATTGTGAAACTGACAGTTATTAAACTTGCCTAAACTCGACTAATCTATTGGCGCTTTAATAGTGGAGCTAATTTTGGGTGAAATATCGACATCAAATGTTAACGCTCTACAGGTACATAGATGGCAGATCAAGTAAAACAATCTGATGTGTTCCATTCACATGACTTTCTCTTCATCTCTGCAACAAATAATTGTTAAAAAGCTTATGCTTCTATTTACTTCATACTAACTGAGAAAAATTAGCAGAAATAGTCTTATTACTTGCTTCCTTGTAAGTAGAAGCGAAATAAGGGCGTACAATGTGTTAAAGTGATAGTCAAAAGCTGGTTGCTATGTGACTGATGTTCCTTTGTTTGTATGGACAAGAGTTACAAATTCCTGTATGAGAAGAGTATAATTTTTTAAAGCTGAAACCATTAACAAGGAATATCTCAAAACCGATTAACTCCATGAAAAAATGTATATAACATAAATTGTGTGTTTTATCGTGATCTACATTTTTATGTAGTAAGTTTTGGTCTTTTTGTTACAGTTTGCCAGTTATACAAAAGTCAATAAAATCATCTAGAATAAAGAGGTCTTTTGAAGCTATTCCCAGAAAATTCAAGATATACATTTTATTTGGCAAGTAAATATCATAAATATAAGAGATTTTAATCAGAATCGTTAGAGCCATTTGTAAGAAAATCAGAATTTTCAAATGGTTTTCTATGTAACGGGTAGTTTGGGGTGGGCGGATTTTCTTGAAAATATTCGTGTCGCATCCTTGGAAAATACTGAACTTAAATATTAAGTTTGACTTTTAACGGTCTTTTCGTTTTTGAGCTATGCTGCCCGCAGTTACATACACAGGTATATTTTCTAAAAATGCTCTTCTATTTGGATTCAGGGTGTCCCAAAGTATATCTCGGTATCGAATTTTTGGGGTGGAATGCAATACCTTCTGTATATTCTTTGTAGATAGTACGTGTAGAGAAAGTAAAAACTTAAGTTGGGTTCAATATCAACATTAGTAAAAAGTACAGCGTCTTCCAAGGATTCCCCCATTCCAAACTAAGCCCTACGTGGAAAAATGTTCCCAATTATGATGCGCCATGCGGCTGTAATCGCCGCACGTGTGTGAGAGCTGACTGTGCCGTGCATATTTACACAAGGCTCTGTGCTATCCCCCACGCTTTTCAGCGTATACGTAGGCGACTTTGCACTGAACAGCACGTCAACATAGTATAATACGCTGACGACGTGTTGGTTATATTGTTCAAACAAAAACCCCCGCAGAGGTTTCAACCCAATTTAGAGTCACCTCCACCTCCTCCAAGATGGTGCGAGCGTTGGCAGTCGTTCATCAATTCGGAGAAAAGCCATTCTCCTTACCAAGCGCCGTTTTCCCGCAAACTTCCCCACATTCTCGTACCTCAGAAGAAGGGTTGGTGAAGGAACACCTCATTTATTTGGGAGTGAAGCTAGTTAAAGGCCTAACTTTTGGGGAGTACACCAGAGAGCTGAGCTGTGGAGAAACTGGTGCTGCGGCCACCCTGTACCCGATTCTGAGCTTCACGATGATGTTTCCCCTAAGTTGGAACTTCTGAGATCAGGGACATGACAGAGGGACTCCACTCAGCTACTATGGGCTATTTATTCTGTCCCCTTCTCTTTGCCCGCGAGACTCCTCAATGAAGTATCTGGTCTACCGTACCTGGAGGACGAGATTAGGCGCCACGCAATTTAACGACGGTTTGCCCTACCATTGGAACGCTCTCGTTAGGTTTTCTTGGGGATTATCACCTCAGAAACCGCCGCTTCAGACAAAACCAGCTTCGCCTCATGGCTTGCGGGCAACTCCGGTAACAATGGAGCAACTCCACCAGCTGCTACAGCTCAGCTCTTATGCAATCCTTTCAAGAGTTACTTCGACGTCAACATTTAAATGAAGCCCTCCTCCCCCCAAAATTAAACAAATTTTGCAATAACCTTACACCGTAACCGGTAACCGTTGAGTAACAATTTTACTACCTCCCTTCACTTCCCAATCTCATTTACACCCATCTTCCTGCGAACCTCATATTCCCCTTCAGGACGTGGTTAAATTCTAACAAGAATGGGTACACGGGCTGCCCTCGGTCCACTAACTGTTCGACATCGTCGCAGACAGTACAGTTTTAAACTGGGAAAGCATAGATGCAGCAGTTGAGTCTGTTTCGACGGGAAATTCTGAGCGTGCAGTAGTAGCCGGCGCAATGAACGCCGAAAGGGGAACTATACGGTAGACTTGTTGCTAAAGTATCCAGTAAAGGCATTTATTCGTGAACAGATTTTCATTTATAATCAATGGAACAAAGAAAGGGCTATTTTTTGGTAGTAATGACAAGTTCTAGTTACAATATTTTTAAGATATTTTTATTACAAATAATGGGTATATCTTGAGCTTTCTAGTCAAACTCTTTGAAGGCCTCTTCATTCTGAGGGATTTTGGCATAAACGCAAAGATAAGACATTCACATGAATTTCTCTAGCTGTTGTACCAACAAACCTTTCTTACAAAAGATTATTGCTTTCATGCTAATCGAGATAAAGATTAGCAGAAATGGTCGTATTGTTTGCTTCTTTATAAGTGGAAGGGAAATAAGGGAAAGCACCTGACTAAATCGTTAGGCACATCTTTTAAATACCTTTGCTATATGAAACAATTGAAAAAACGGCTCTCTTTTGCATTCCTGCATGAAAAAAGTTTAAGTAGTTTCTAAAATTGAAACAAATAATAAAATATATAAGAAAAATAAGAACTTTTCGAAAAATTTTCCATGTAAAGGGTGTTTGGGGGAGGAGGAATTTTCTTGAAAATCTTTCTATCGCATCCTTGGAAGATACTGAACTTAAATACCAAGTTTGGTATTTAACTGCCCACAGACACACACACACCCACAAGAACACTTTCCTAAAAATGCTTTATTTGGATTCAGGGGATCTCAAAACATGTATTTCCGGCGAAATATCTCTATCGAATTTTGTATGGAATACAATACCTTCTCTATCCACTATGTACATTGCGCATACGTGCTAGAGAAGGTAAAACACACATCTGAAATCACATACAAATTTAGGTGGACAAAACTTATAGATGTCACTAAAGCCGATGTCCCACGGTCAAACTTTGGTGCAGAATGTTTTATACAACGTGAACGTTGTGTACAATTTCTCCATACCATTCCCACAGGAGTGTGTATTGGTCCAAATATTTATCGCATGCACCTGAACAGCTGATAGAAAAGCATGGAGGTTGCTGATCCACAATTATTTACGTTCGCTGTAGCAAGCTTAGTTTATGTATCCATTGCAAGAGAATATTATAATAGAAAAAAATCAATAAAGAGGTGTTGGTGGACTAGACCATGGCTGGAACGTAGGAATGCAGGCCAAGGAAGAGACGTACTACATATGCAAAATGAACTCGTTTCTGACACTGTAAATTATTTTAACTTCCTTAGAATGGACGGACATTTGTTTGGAAAGTTGCTGTGCTTAGTTGAGGCAAAAATCACTCGCCAAGACACAAATATGAGGTTGTCCATACCAGCAAATCAAAAGTAAGACCCCGTTTATTTTTGTTGAGAAAAGAAGGTTAGGTACAAATGGATCCGATAAAATACATTTGCAGGGGTCATAAATACCCGAGTCATTATTTCATAAATCCCTGCCGCACAAAAGCACGTGTATTCCAACCATTGCTCACCTACTATAATCCTATTGTTTAGGACAAAATATACAAGATACAGCAAAGTTTCACACAAACAATCACGTTGGCGGGAAGGAAGACCCAGCGCTATCTGCCATATTATTACGTCATAGGACGGAAATTGTACACAATGAAATTATCCGATGTCCCAAGATCCAATTTGTAGTTTGAAGAGTATTGGACCAAAATATTTGACCGTGGAACAGCGGCTTAAGTTATTCTACATTAAATACGAAATTATATGTAAAGAAGCCCTTCGGATGTGAAGCTTTCATTCCAAATTAAATTACCTCACACATCTAGGAACCCAAAATGCCAAAATTGAAATTAGGAGGTAGACACAGATGGAAGCAAGGTGTACAGTTTGTGTACTCAGAAAAGTTGGAGGAAATGAGAGAAAACCACTTCAAAGGTTTCCACGCAGAAATGTTACGGGAAGTTGGAGCACTATCTCGTGAATGTAAACTTTATGAGAGGAGCCATTCCTACCAAAAAGTCTAGCTTCTAAGGCTCGTTTCTATGGAGGGTGCTGTAGCAAAATTGTAGCATTTACAGCAGGGAAAGAACAATAAGATGGTTTTATTTGTATTCATTATTCTTTCTCTATTGCTTCACTATGCACAATAGTAGAGCAAGTATTCTCTTTCACTCAATATTCAATCATTTTATCATAATTCACGATTGGAGTGAAGCGATGGGGGATGAATTTCCCTAAGAGATGAAAATACGAAATAGATTATTAATATATTATGTATAGGAAGGGAGATTTTATCAGGTTATGATTGTACGTAATACATTTCATCTCAAATGATAGATGACGAATTCGACCATGTTTATTTACTTTCTCTAGCCCGCATGTACAATGTACATAGTAGATAGAGAAGGTTTTGTATTCTACCCAAAAATTCAATGTCGAGATTTCACCGGAAATATATCTTTTGGGGTCCCCTGAGTCCGAAAAACGCATTTTTAGAAAAAGGTCCTATGTGTCTGTGGAGAGCATAGCGTGAATGCGACACGAAGATTTTCAAGAAAATCCGTCCGCCACAAACTACCCTTTACATGGAAAAAATTTGATTTCATAAAAAATGGCTCTAACGATTTTGATTAAAATACCGTGTATTAAATATATTTACATCCCAAATAAAATGTATTTCTTGAAATTCTTGAATAGCCTCTGAAGATCTCTTTATTTTAGATGAATTAATCCGAATTTTGCTTAACTGCTAGACCGTAAGAGATGGACAAAAACGTACCACACAAAAAATATAGGCACGTTAAAACACACAATTTATGTTATATACATTTTTATGGAGTTGGTCGCTTTTTGGGATATTCCTTATTTTTGGTTTCAGCTTTTAAAAACTTATACTTTTCTCATACAGGAATTTGTCGACTCCTGTCCACACAAACAAAGGAAGTTCAGTCACATAGCAACCAGCGTTTGACTATCACTTTAACCTATGGTACTCCCTTATTTCGCTTCTACTTACAGAGAGGTAAGTAATGAGACTATTTTTGCTATTTTTTCTCGATTTTTTGCTATTTTTTTAGCATTAAGTAAATAGAAGCATAAGCTTTTTAACAATAATTTATTGTAGAGATGTAGAGAAAGTCATGTGAATGGAACTCATGTCATGTGACTTTTTCACTCAATATTCAAATATTTTATCATAAGTAATACCACGAGTTTTTTAATCTTGCCGATAATTGACGACGGAAGTGAATTGTCCTAAGAGATTTTATCAGGTTATGATTGTAATACTTACATTAGTTCTCAAATGCCAGATGAGACATTCAACCATGTTTAGTTACCGAATGTGTTTTTCTTTCCTTCTTTTTTTTCTTCACTGCCTTCTGAATTATGATATGGCCGTCAGTACTGTCTAAACCCAATGTACGACTATCGATAGCAACAATAGAAATAAGGAACAATTATTTTATTTCAGCTTTTAATAAGTAATTCATGTAATGGAGACAAACGTTGTTTTATTTGATGTTATTGACTCATCCCATACATAACAACTACAAATAATTATTATTTTCACTCTTTTTGTACTAATTCCATTATGAACTGGATAAAACTTGAAATAAACAAGATTTCAAAGAAATCAACATCAGCTGCGATAAGATGTTTCGACAATATCGCTCCAGTCAGATGACCGCGATTGGTTAAAATTGCATAATCTCGGCCATTTCATTGGCGTTTTAATGGTTGAGCTGAATTGCCACGCAAAGAGGGTTGAAGTTCCTTGATAAACATATTTAGACTTAAGCGTGCATGTGATTAAGAGTACAGGAAGTGACGTATTTTGCTTTCTCTACATCTACACTACCATGTACATAGTAGGGACACAAAGTATTTCTTATTTCACCCAAAAATTCGATGTCGAGATTTCTCCGAAAATATACTATGTTTTGAGGACTTCTTAATCCAAGAAAGGCACGTAGGTCTGTGTGTGCCTGTGAAAGGCACATCTCAAAAACGAAAAGTCCTTTAAATACAAAACTTGGTACTTAGGTTCTAAGTTGAGCATCTTTAGTGGATTTTGAAGAAACTCCCATTCCTAACTACCTTTACACGAAAACTTTTTCGGACATTTTCATTAAGATACCGTATGTTTAAGATATTTTCACCACAAATAAAGTGAATAGCTTCTCGAAGACCTCCTCATTCTGGATAACTTTTGTATAACTGGCAAACCGTAAGAGATAGAAAAAACTTACTATACAAAAAATGTAGATTTAGTTTACACTTATAATTTGTCAAATTTGTCAATTTATGGAATTGACCATTTCCGAGATGTTCCTGTTTTTTGGTTTAAATATCCCAACTTATACTTTTCTAAAATTACAAGTCGTCTCGTCGTTTTCTTTTCTTTTTTCTTTCTTTTTTTACTTTCTCCACACGTACTATGCACATAGTGTATAGAGCAGGTATTATATTCTACCCAAAAATTCAATACCGAGACTTCACCGAAAATATATGTTTTTAGACCTCCTGAGTTAAAAAAAACATTTTTAGAAAAAGATTCGTGTGTGTGTCTGTGGACTGCATAGCTCAAAAACTAAAAGACTGTTAAATTTCACATTCCACACTTGGTATTTAAGTTTATTATCTTCCTAAAATGTGAAGATTTTAAAAAAAAAATTCCCCCCACCCCAAACTACTCTTTACATGGAAACGTTCTTTAAAATGTAGTTTTTCTCAAAATTATCTCTAACGATTTTGATTAAAATTCTGTATATTAAAGATATTTACATGAAAAATAAAATGTATATCTTGAATGTTCTGGAAATAGATTCTGAAGACCTGTTCGTTCTGGATAAATTTTTGTGAATTTTAAATAACTAGTAAACCGTAAGAAATAGACAAAAACGTTCTGTACAGAAATGTAGATCTTGTTAAAATACAAAAGTTATGTTATATAGATTTTTTTTGTGGAGTTTACCGCTTTCGAGGTATTCCTTGTTATTACTTTCAATTGTGAAGAACCTATGCTTTTCTCAGGCCGAAGTGTCCGTTTTTCTTTTGTTCTACTGCTGGCCAAGCAAAGAAGCGATTTGCAATGACAATCGAAAAACGACAGCTTTTAAAACATTTGACTATCACTTTAGCCTAGTGCATTCCCTTAGTTCCATTCTACTTATAAGGAACTAAGTAATAACATTCTGTTAATGTTCTGTTGAAAGAAGAATTATCTTTCATAAGAAGTTTGTTTTTAGAGTAGCTAGAGAAGGTCATATGAGTGTAACGCATCAGATTTTTTTTGGTACACGTTTCATTCGAAGTAGAGAACGGAAATGCCTTTAACGAAGTGCATGGGTCTGAGGATTCCGCGTTATTCAGTTTGAAGTGGAGCGCGTTCATTGTGTTAAACCAGCATTTCTATGTGACGATCGTTGTGCGTAATAGGGCTATTGTTGTGAGAAACAGTAATTAGATGCGCTACATGAGAGTACTGTTGGAATACTTAATTGTAATGAGTAGACGTTTAATATGCATGTGCTGTTTTATCGTGCTGTGTTTGCCTTTCGTAAAACAGCTCATTCGATAATCTCATTATGTGGAGTTTCCTTGGTTAGAATCGCGTCGAGTTTGAAATTCTACGCAGCGCATAGGGCTAAAGTTTGTAAAACCAGAATAACCAACATATCTAACTCACGTTACTTTTCTCTTCCTCTTTCCACTCTATACTCCTCTCTTTTTCTATTTCCTCCTGTTTCCAAAATTCCTACGCTCTCTTTCCTCAGTTCGCCCTTTTACTTTCTCTACACGTAGTATGTACAGTGTATAGAGGTGTTGTATTGCACTCAAAACTTCGATACCGAGATTTCACCAGAAATATATGTTTTGAGACCACTGAATGCAAAAAGCGCATTTTTACTTTCTCTACACGAATATATGTAAATAGTGTATAGAGAAGGTATTACACTCCACCCAAAAATAATTATATACCGGTATTTCATTGCAAGTATCCAAAAATATCATTTTCAGAAAAAGGTCCGTGTGTGAGTGTCCATATGTCTGTGAACACGATAACTCAAAAACAAAAAGACGGTAAAATACCAAACTTGGCATTTAAGTTTAGTATCTTCCAGGGATGTGACACGAAGATTTTCAAGAAAAATTCCCCCACCCCAAACTACCCTTTACTTGGAAAAAAGTTCGTAAATTTAGATTTTCTCAAAAATGTTCTAACGCTTTTGATTATAATACCGTATATTAAAGGCATTTATTTGATAAATAAAAGGTATATCTTGCATTTTCTGGGAATATACTCTGAAGACCTCTTTATTCTGGATGAATTTTGCTGAATTTCGCTTAACTGCTAAACCATAAAGGATACACAAAAACTTACTGCAAAAAAAATGTAGATGTCGTTAAAGCACACAATTTATGTCATACATTTTTATTTTTCGTGGAGTTGGTTTCAGTTTTAAAATGCTTAAACTTTTCTCATACCGGAATTTGTCAACTGCTGTCAATGCATAGAAACGGATATCAATCACAGGGCAACCAGCTTCTACAAGAATTGGATATCGCTTTAGCCTAGTTAATTCCCTTCTATTTACAAGCAAAGAAGCAATAAGGATATTTCTGTTAGTTTATCTCGATCAGCATGCGGTAGATAGAAGGATAAACTTTTTAACAATCATTAGCTACCGAGATGTAGAGAAAGTGATTGGGACATAACGGAATCGTTTTGTATAGCTTTACGTCTTTTAAGCTTGTTAGTCTTATCGGATGACGGATGAAGTCTGACAAATGATCTCGGGATCCATGAAACTTGAAATGACTCATTACTCATCTTTTCAAAACGAGGGAAAACACCGAGAAAATCCTGATCGCTAAACAGAAGCGCGATTCGAACCCACGACCTTTTGAATGCGAGGCAGACACGCTACCACCACACTGTTGGTTATTAATGATGACTTCACGGGATTACAAACAAGTAAAAATCCAAGGTTTCTCTGTGGTCGACGTCAGCAAAACTAGAGTAAAGCCAATATTTCCAACTTAGAGGTGTACCTGTGGTGATACGGTACAGGCCACTAAATCTAGTTTTTTACTTAGTGTATAGAGAAGGTATTGTAATGCACCCAAAAATTGGTATTTAAGTTTGGTATCTTCCAAGGATGTGACACGACGATTTTCAAGAAAATCCCCCCACCCCA
Organism: Hymenopus coronatus; assembly: GCA_030762935.1. Lineage (NCBI taxonomy): Eukaryota > Metazoa > Arthropoda > Insecta > Mantodea > Hymenopodidae > Hymenopus > Hymenopus coronatus. The sequence continues at coordinate 18,148,507 of CM060895.1, forward strand.
ACCACCCTTTATATGGAACATTTTTCGAATACAGGGTGTACATAAATGAATATCGGGGTTTTAACGCTTTATAATATTTATTACATTCAAATTACAGTTATAAATGATATGTCAAATGAAAAAGCAACTCAAACAGTTTTGTTTGTTGGCACAAGTGCGCATGTGCGTGCAATGTTTCTGCCGCAATCCGCTAGACAGTGGTAGTAGCAAAGATGGCGACTAGTAAACAGAAAGCGTTTTGTGTTTTGCAGTTTGCAAAGACCGAATCTGTACAACGTGCGTTCCGTAGTAAGTTTGGTTGTGATCCTCCTAGTGATAAAAACATTCGTAGATGGTATAATCAGTTTGAAGATACCGGTTGCCTTTGTAAAGGGAAGAGCACGGGACGACCAGGAGTAAGTGAAGAGACTGTTGAGCGAGTGAGAGAGTCGTTCACTCGTAGCCCAAAGAAATCAGTCCGGAAGGCTAGTCGTGAATTACAAGTTCCTGTGTCGACTGTTTGGAAAGTTGTAAGAAAACGCTTACAGCTACGTCCTTACCGTTTACAGTTATTACAGGCTCTAAAGCCGACAGACCGCGGATTACGTGCCAAATTCGCAAACGACATGTTGTTTCATAACGATTTTGCGGATCGTGTTGTCTTCAGTGATGAATCGACCTTTCACCTTAGTGGACATGTTAATACTCATAATGTGCGCATCTGGGGCTCAGAAAATCCTCACGAGATGGAACAAATTCAACGAAATTCCCCTAAAGTGAATGTTTTTTGTGCCGTATCCCGGCGAAAAGTTTATGGGCCTTTCGTTTTTGGTGAACCTACTGTAACTGGCACTTCTTACCTTGATACACTAGAGCAATGGCTCTTCCCTCAGTTGGAAGAAAATGAGACAGAGAACTTCATTTTCCAGCAGGAGGGTGCGCCACCTCACTGACATAACGAAGTACGCGATTGGTTGAACGTCACTGTACCCGAGCGCTGGATAGGCCGCAAGGGCTCCAATGATAGGGCTTGCTATGCATGGCCTCAACGTTCTCCTGACCTAACGCCATGCGATTTTTACCTTTGGGGCTTCATCAAGGATCGTGTGTACGTGCCTCCGCTACCAGCCGAACTCCCTGAATTGTATGTATGTATGTATTTATTTATTTCTCTGCAAGTGGGTATCACCCGGTGGCAGAGTTATATATGTATACAAGATATATAAACAATAATTCACAGCTGCCAGTTTATGGCTTTGTAAGCTAGATATAATAGTTATTTACACAAATATGAAAACATTAATTTTTCTCTCAATTCAGATTAATTAATTTCATAATTAGAATCACCAACCAATTTAACATTTGTATTTACAACAGTATGAAATCACAAGCATTTCATTTAAGGAATATTTACAAAAATTATCCAACATTAAAATCAATATTTTTCCTAAATTTCTTCAGAGACAGGGGACAACCCCGAAAGGCTGCTCCAGGCAATTCATTCCAGTCTTTTATGGTTCTATTTACAAAGGAGAACTTTCCCACGTCGTTCTGTATCTTCTACCCTTAATTTTGAACGGATGATCGTTTCGTGCATAGTAAGTTGGGTTTTCCAGTTTGTCAGTAACGTCCTCCCATGCGTTTAAGCCAGCGTAAACTTTAAATAAAGCGCACAACCTCTGTTTCTCACGCCTAACTTTCAACGGCTCCCATTTTATTTCCTCAGCGTTTGGAGGCCCAAAATATTTACCCCTTTTTATGAATTTTATAGTCCTTTTCTGGATCTTTTCTAACGAATCAATTTGATTTACTCTATACGGGTCCCAACAAGTTACTCCAAATTCCATGACCGGCCGCACTAAGGACTTGTACGCGATTTCCCTGGACTTTGCACTCCCCTTTTTTAAAATCCTCATTAAGAAGTGCAGTGTTTTCCACGCTTTCTTAGATACCGAATTTACCTGTTCGTCCCATCCAGCGTTACTCGCCAAGTAAACTCCCAAGTATTTGCAGCTGTCCACCTGTGGAAGTTTTTCTCCACCCATGTGATAGTTTTGCAGATTTTTTCCCCTAGATCTATTAAATGCAATTGACTTACTTTTGCCAGCGTTAATTTTAATTTTATTTGCAGCAGCCCAATCACTAATTTCATTTAAATCACCCTGAAGAGCAGTCTCATCTTCAACATTTCTAATTTTATTGTAAATAATACAATCGTCTGCAAACAACCTTATCTGGCATTTTATATTAACAGTTATGTCATTTACAAAAATAAGAAAAAGTAACGGCCCCAGTACTGAGCCTTGGGGTACGCCCGAGCTTACCATACCCCTTTCAGATAGCTCCTTGCCTACTTTTACCCTTTGCGATCTTCCTTCCAAAAATTTTTAATCCATAGAACTACGCGTTTATCAATTCCTGTAGCAGTTAGCTTCTGGATAAGTAAATTATATGATACAACATCAAAAGTTTTGGAAAAAGCTATCACCACTGCATCTGTTCTTCCCCCTGCATCCACCTCCTCTGCTAAATCTTGAAATAATGACGTTATCTGGCTTTCACACGAGTATCCAGGTCTAAACCCATGTTGCGCTTTATTGAACCACTTTTTGTTTTCTAATTCCTCCCGTATATATTCCACAATTAAATGTTCCATCACTACTGAAGTTAGGCTGATTGGTCGATAATTATTTAATTCAGTTATATAATCCTTTAACAGTCATGTTCTAAGTCGTAAGAACGCCTTTTTGTGTTACCCTGCGTGTAGCTATAGACCGGATTGAAGCAGCTGTTGCTACAATTACTGAATACACACTTATCAACGTTTGGGAAGAACTCGGCTATAGACTTGATGTGTGCCGTGTGACAAAGGGTAGTCACATTGAACATTTATAAGCTTCTTGGTAAAACTGAGTTGCTTTTTCATTTGACATATCATTCATAACTGTAAGTTGAATGTAATAAATATTATAAAGAGTTAAAACCCCGATATTCATTTATATACACCCTGTATTTTGATTTTCTCAAAAATGGCTCTAACGATTTTGATTAGAATCTCTTATATTTAAGATATTTACATGATAAATAAGATGTATATCTTAAATTTTCTAGGAATAGCCTCTAAAGACTACTTTATTCTGGATGAATTTTACGCAATTTTGCATAACTGCTAAACCGTAAGTGATGAACAAAGATTTACCACACAGAAATGTAGAGCACATTAAACACACACAATTTAGTCATATACATTTTTGTCGTGGGGTTGGTCGTTTTTAAGATATTCCTTATTATTGGTTTCAACATTAAAAGTCATACTTTTCACACATAGGAATTTGTCAACTCTTGTCCATACAAACAAAGGAACTTCAGTCACATAGCAACCAGCTTTTAACTATCACTTTAACCTCTGGTACTCCCTTATTTCGCTTCTACCTACAAGGAAGCAAGTAATAAGACTGTTTCCGCAAATTTTTTCTCGATTAGCATGAAGTAAAGAGAAGCATAAGCTTTTTAATATTAGTTTGGTGCAGAGATGTAGAGAAAGATTTTTATATTATTAAATACACGAACATTCACTCTCACATTCATACTTCAGACTCCTTGGGGGATAGGGAATAATTCTGGTTAAAGAAAAATTCCCCACACCAGCCGCGAATCGAACCCAGGACTTCCGGGTGAGAAGTCATCTCGCTGACCACTCAACCAGTCCCTTTTTGTGTATTTCTGCTCGTCGCTTCTGTGGATATTGAACTTAATTAGCAAGTTTAGTGTTTTAACCGACTTTTCATTTTTGTGTTATGCTGCTCACAGACACATACACACACACCGACTTACGATGGACACACGCAGGGACATTTTTCTAATTTTGGGGGGGAGGGGTTCAGGGGAGCGCATTTCTGTATCTACTATTTGAGTGAAATACAATTTTATGACAGTGTGCGACCTTTCATGTTCGTTTTGGTATGCGGCGGGAGTTGGAATGTGAGTCATTTCAGCTGGGACAGGTAAATAACTGCGCGACGCAACAGGATCCTTCGCAACAGGAGACTTCTTGAGACTTTGATTCTTCTGATATGTTACTCTAAGCTTAGATTTCTACTACCTTTGATAAGTTTCCAGAACGTTTGTGACATCATTTTCTTGCTATAAAAAAGACTGTAAACTGTCTACGCGTCGAAATGTTAAGTGAACTATTTGCAGCAGTGAATCAGAGACTGCATTTCTGAGTTTTGAGTCAATAAAGACAATTATTGCAATATATTCTCTTTCAACTATGTACATTGTAGTGCTAGAGAAAGCAAAAGTGTTTTGTAAGATTTTTTTTGAGCTTAACTTCCTTTAACCTGGATGGTCATATCGGACGATGAATGAAATTGATGAAATGATGCTTAAATGATATCGGGGTCCATGGAGTTTAATGTTATTCGACAATCGTCTTTTCAGGATAAGGGAAAATCCTCGAAAAAAGCGTATTCGTGTAACTCACTCTAAGCGAGATTCGAACTCGCGACCTGACGCAGACACGCTACCCCTACACAACCCAGGTGGGCAAAAATGTTTTGTGAAAGATCGTAGAGAAAGTTATGCGATTGTAGCATGTTTGTATTCACCTTTAAAATCGGTGATTTGACCTTGATATTGGAAGAATTGCGTTTGGGTTTATGGATTCAGATATTCTTTGGGTACTTCTGTTAGTTAAACCATTCTTTTAAATGTTAAATCCCACAGGAATTGAAATTGTATTCCCCAATAAAACAGAACAGGGAATTAAACTATCCCACCTTCTGTTACAAAATGATCCAGTGCCTCTGCGTTTGAAAGCTAGCATGCTGACCAGGATAGGCATTGAGGTATTTGTAGAATGTGTTATGTGCAGTTTAATGTTTTACCTAGCTACAGAGGTAAACCACTGGAAATTTGATGTGCTCCATTCACATGACTTTCTGTACCTATTCTGCAACAAACTGTTCTTACAAAAATTATTTTCCTTATCTACTCCATGCTAATCAAGATAAACATGAGCAGAAATGGTCTCATTATTTATTTTATCATAGCTACAAGATAATAAGGAAGTATGTTCCGTAGTCGACTTACCTTTAGCTTATGTAGGACTGACACTCCCCCCCCCCCCACCTAGAATTTACAAGCCGATGCCTAGTGGTTAGAAGCCTCTCGGGCAGCCAATGGCATAAATGAAGAACCTGGAACGAGTGGTCGGCCTGTATCCTTAAATGAGCGTGAGGAAGTGGATGATATGAAATGCAAGCAAAATGGATGATAGGAAAGGTGATAATGGAGCAATTGGTGGAATAAGTGGCGGGGAAAACCGGAGGACCCGAAGAAAAGCCGCCCATACGCCGCTTCGTCTATCACATGCGGGCTCTTGGAAACGAACCCGGGGCGTCTAGGTAGGAGCCATAATAAGGAAATATAATAACTCCATGACACAATCGCTCACGGAACCTAGACCAACCGCCCGGCCGCTGCGTCCCCATCTCGGGCCATGACAGACCTTATGGATGGTGTGCAGAATCCAGGGTGAGACGTGGTCAGCGACTCAGCCCCCCCCCCGCCCTCGGCCAGTAAATGTGGTCCTCACGACCTGGAGCCGCAACTTCTCCATCAAGTTGCCCCCCCCCCCCCAGAGACCTCACGAGGCTGAGTGTATCGCGGATCAGGTCTCCCAGCGGGGAAAAAATCCCTACGCCGGTACCGGGAATCGAAACCAGGTCTCCCACTTGGTAAGCAACTGCGCTACTAATTAGGGAATATACTAGGCTGAAAAGATACTAAACTCTTTTAAGAGCTGGCTGCTACGTGAGAAAACTAAAATTTCGTTCTCTTTGCATGGTCAGGAGTAAAAATCGAATTTGGGGTGAAATACAGCACTTGCTCTATGTAATATAGGTGTGTGGTAGAGAAAATAAAACACAGATATTTTAATTAGGTATTTTTGGTGGTTCGAGACATTTTAATAGTTTAAAGAAGAAACGCGAGTTGTGCATCTTAGAGGCACTATATCGGCATCAGACACAAGAAAAGCTTTTTATTTTCGCTATAAGTTTGTCATGGCAAGAGAAGCGTAGGTAAGGCAATATGGGATATTTTGTACGTCGCTGCACATTCATTTCCAGAAAATAGCAACTTGAGAGAGCAGAAAAGGCTCAGGGCCCTTATTTACGAAGCAATGGGAGGGGTGAAGGAGATGACTTGCTGGAATTGACTCTTTTCCATAACGCAGGAAACATAAAAGGTGAAGTATTTGACAGGCAACCTTTCAACTCCAGCTGACTTGCAGCTCCACGTTTCTACAAAGCACGGTCCGGGATTCACATCCCGCTAGGACCATTCTCGTACATTTAACGTTTGCTTCCCAAATATTTTATTCCATGTATCTAGCTTACAACCGAGACGGGGCCGCGCCATGACCGAGTGGTTAGACCACTTGCCTCTCATCTAGACGGCCTGGGTTCGATCCCAAGCGACCGCATGTGAGATTTGTGGTAGACGAAGCGGCGCAGGGGTGGGTTTTCTCCGGATTCTCCGGTTATCCCCGCCATCGCATTCCACCGGTGCTCCATCTTCATTCCATGCATTATCAGTGTCATTGCCTGCGGTGCCATTTGTAGTAAAAGCGGGCGTTAAACACTACAAAAAAAAAAAAAAAAAAAAAAAAAAGGCGAGCCAGGTGGCTCAGGCGTTTCGATCCCCGGTGACCGCGCACTCTGGCCCTGTGGTTTTCCGTGTTTTTTCTGGGGCCACTTGGCGAATACTGGGGTGTTGTGTATCTACCACGGTTCATTTCCCATTCATTCCGTTCTTCATCTTTCAGGTCTTGAGGCTTTGCGGGCAGATGGCACGGCTGCTTGCTGCGAGTGAAACTCTCTCCCCGCTGGTTGAGGCACCTGTGTCGCCTCTGTGGCGAGCCAGGGCTGCCATCTAGTGAACTATTAGGGACTTCCGTGCGACTCTGTGCTTAGTTCTGTCATTTCCTGTGTGCTGGCCTGTGGTTTTTCCTCCTCTCATCCCTTCCCCCGGGGGTGGTAGGCCGCAATAAATGAGTGATTTGGTCGCAGTTGCCGATGTGTCCCCCGCTAATAACATGCTCAAGCCGGTCTCCAAGGCCGCGCTCGCTAAGTGTCTCGCTTTGGTGCTTCGTGGCGCAGGGGATCATGAGTTTGAGTCCTGCCTTGGGCATGGGTGTTTGTGTGTTTGTAAATGTGTGTGTGTATGTGTTAGAAGCAAAAAGTAAAACGGTAATCGAATAGAAAAAAAGGAAATGTTAGGGAAAAGAAAGGAATACAATACGGAGGTCCCGACAAGACTCCGGAACTGTATTGCTTTTTATTAATAAAAGAGAGAAAAAAACATGCTCTAACCTAGCTTATATTCAATGATCACTGCCTACCCTGTCCTATGTAACAAGAGCGAGCACTAAATACTGTTAAAAAGCTGATGCGTTCCATTCACACGACTTTCTTAACCTGTTCTGCAAATAAACTTATACAAAGTATTCTTTTACCTATATGATGCTAATCGAGATAAACGTTAGCAGAAATGGTGGTTTTACTTGCTAATGGAATACACTACTCTAAAGCGATAGTCAAATCTTTCAACACCTATCTATATTTTTGTGTAGTTAGTTTTTATCTATCTCTTAAGGCTTACCCGCTATGCAGAAGTCATCCAGAATGAACAGCTCCATTCCCAGGAAATTCAACATATCGATTGCGTTTGTCATTAAAGTATCTTAAACATATTGCACATTGATCAAAGTCGTTAGAGCTATTTTTGAGGCAGTCAAAATGTAAACATTAGTTGGGGGTGGGGTACTTTCCTGAAAATCTTCGTGTGGCATCCTTGCGAGATGTTAACATAATAACCAGCTTTTCATTTTTGAACTGCATATGCTTCCCAGACATACATGTATATTTTTTATAAAAATCTTTTTTTGGGCGAGGCGGGGAGTTATTCTCATATATTTTCTGTAAAATATCGGTATCGAATTTTTGGGTTGAATGCAATACCGTCTACATCTATTATGTACATTGTACCTGGCCGCATGTCAGATTTGTGGAGGACAAAGCGGCGCTGGGGCGGGTTTTCTCCGGTTTCCCCCGCCATTGCATTCCACCGGAGCTCTATCCTCATTCATGCATCATCAGTGTCACCGCTTGCGGGCGTTTAACACTACCAAAAATACCATTGCACTAGTCTTACAATAGATTATTACTTTTCTGACTATTTAATAATAGATAAACTTTTACTGCACACTTCGTTATCGATATATTGGCAAGGTGATACTAAGATTTTAAAAAAACAGTGTTGCTACTTCATGACTTTTAAAGTCAATGACAAAACACGATTAGCGACTGACTATTTGAACAATGTTAATGTAAACAATGCTAATCGGGATAAAAATTACCAAAACTGGTCTTATTACCCAGTTCCTTGTATGTAAAAAGGAAATAAGGGAATACACTACGATAAAGCGATAGTCAAATCTTTTAAAAGCTGTCGCTATGCGATTGTCATTGAAATTCGGTTCTCTTTCCATGGTCAGGAAACAAATAAAGCAGATATGAAACGGCAAACTTTTCGAAAATGTTTTAAATTTGAAAAAATAACAGAGGATATCTCTGTGCGTGACATACATCGTGTATTTTTAACGAGATTTACATGTTCTGTATAATAGTTTATCTGTAATACAAAAGTAATTCAGAATGAGTATTTCAGGGGCTATTCCAAAGAGAATCATGATATGCATTTTAATTGCCAAGTAAACATCAATATAAGGCATTTTAATAAAAATCATTAGAGTATTTAGAAAATCGAAAACTTGGAAAAATTACAACTGGTTTCTGGTGGGGAGATTTCCCCTTAAAACCTTCGTGTCGCATCCATGGAAGATACTAAACTTCAATGCCAAGTTTCGTATTTAACCGACTTTTCGTTTTTGAGTTATGCTGTTCACACACGCGCGCGTGCTCGCAGATATATCTGAAAAATGTTTTTTGGATTAAAGGGTCCTTAAAACATGTATTTACATGTATATTTTTTTGTGGTATATAATAGCTTCTCCACCAACTGTGAACATTGTACATATGTACTAGAGAATCTAAAAATGTATAAGTATATTTAAAAATTCCGATCATTAACAAAGAAATTGGAAATCGTTAACGACACAAAACATTTCCTTTGAGATAAATTGTGTGCTTTAAAGAAATATAAACGTTTTAGTAGCTAGTAGCTTCGTGCAATGTTCGAACTTGAGACGGCGTAACTTGCTGTATATGCAATCTTCAAAGCGTATGAGTGGAGCCTGTAATATAAAATGACCGAGCATGTTCAAATTTGTTCGAAGGAGTTGCTCAAAGCGATATTTGCTGACTGGAATGGATGGCTTTGCTTGATTTATTGGTGCTCCAAGCGATGTAGTTAGTTCAGAATTGAGTAAATCCTTGTTTACAATATATAGCAAAGGTAGGGAATTTTTTTCTATATAAGGATGATGGTTTATCAAACACCAAGTCACGGATTCTTTACTTTTTCTACCAAGTACTATTTACGTACATATTAGGTAGAGAAGATATTGTATTCCACTCAAAAATTCAATACCGGTATTTCACCGGAAATACGTGTTTTAAAGACTCATGGTTTGAAAAACAAATATTTTTTTAGAAAAAGGTTAGTGTGTGTCTGTGCCATTGGATATAGTAGCTCAAAAACGAAAAGTCTTTTAAATACTAAGCTTGGTATTTAAGTTATTTATCTTCTAAGAAATATTTTCAAGAAAATTCCCCACCCCAAACTACCCTCTATATGGAAATGTTTTCGAAAATTTTGATTTTCTGAAAAATGGCTTTAAAGACTTTTATTAAAATATAGTATATTATAAATATTTACACGATATTGAGGAGTCTCAAAACATGTATTTTAGGTGAAAACTCGGTATTGAATTTTTGGGCGGAATACAACACCTTCTCTAAATAAAATGTACCTACTTAGCACGTCTAGTGAAAGTAAAAATGCATGCATAATTTGTATGGAATAAAGAGCTTGCCTAGAGTTTGTTTGCAGCATATGCCTCTGGTCACAAGTCAAAACAGCATAAGCAGTAAGTTAAGCTGCAGTTTTTAATTGTGTTCCATTGATATGTCAAGTGACCAAACCGGTATATCCTATCAGTAGTTTTTCCGTTTTATCACCTCGACGGTGCCATTTCTAAATTGCTTTCATGTGTTCCACCCTTAGCGGAAATTCAAATATTACACTGAATATTTATTACGTTCTCTATATTATTTATGTTTTATACCTAAGTGCACTTTTGTATTCCTTGAGTGGTATAGTTTTACTTATAAACTAGTAAAATAAACATCCTAGAGTTCTAGATTCTCTCAAAATAATCCAAAAACTGCTTGTGAATTTATAAATACTAACTGAGTTGTGGTTATATTACAAGAGATACAAGTTGAGAAGCAATTATAAATATGTAGTTACCTTTCGCTCCTGAAGATAGTCAGGATCCGCTAGAAGTACTCCTTGCAGTCGATCGATCTTGCTACTCGATATTACAAGGTCTCGACTGCTGAGGTAGAGCGTGAGTTTGTTGTTAGGTGCCGACTTTTTGAACACCCTGTAAGGAAAAGCATACTATTAGATTATGCCAGACGTGCTGATGTGTATGTGTGTGTATGTATGTGTGATGTCGGATGGAATTCCACACTGGTCATTGGCTTATTGTACGTCAAACCACAGGAGGATAGGATGACATTGGAGTATTTTCAATGGGCGGGCAAAACCGGACGACAGGGGAAGGGCCACCATGGGGGGTCCCTAATATATTTCAAGCAAATCTTCATCCTGACGCGGAGAGTGCTAGGAGCCCATGCTCCAGTTCGGACCGATGTACCATGACTTCTAGGGTCATCCCCCCGCCAAAAGCTGTATTTCCCGAGCGCAATCACCACTACGGAAGGGCGCCACCACCTCAGTCCTTGCCGACACTTACAACCCCGAAAGAGGCCTTTTGGATGAAATGGAGATGAAATGAAAGGTCAATAAGCTCAGGGGAATGCAGAAATCTCCCCAGCATTTGCCTAGTGACCCGGGAAAACTCCCGAAAAAAGCATGGATCAGAGAGGTCGGCCCCGGGAAGCGATCCCACGACCTCCTAATTGCCAGACTCAGGCGAAACGCATGAGAAACCTGACTTGGTGAAGTGTTGTTGTACTGCAGGGTTATTCAAACTGATTATGTGCTAGAACTCTGTCAACATAAATAGCAGGAAACTACTTTTCATGTACCTACGGGTAATTAAATCTAAAACAAAATTATTTTAAAAAGGTGAAAGTCGGGTCCAATGACATACGATATGATATAATGAAAACTCGAACATTTTTACTTTCTCTACACATACTACGTACATAGTGTATACAGAAGGTGTATTGAAACCCTAAAATTCGATACCGAGATTTCACCGGAAATACATGTTTTTGGATCTCTGAATCAAAAAAAAAAAAAATTAGAGAAATGTCCGTTTGTGCGCGCGCGCGCGCGTGTGTGTCTGTGTGTGTAACACATCTCCAAAACGAAAGGTCCGTTAAATCAAAACTTGATATTTAAGTTCAGTTTCTCCGAAGGATGCGACACAAAGATTTTCAAGAAAATTCCCCCACTCCCAACTACTCTTTATATGGAAAAAACATTCGAAAATTTTGATTTTCTCAAAAATGGCTCTAACGTTTTTGATTAACATACCGTATTTTAAAGATATTTACATGCCAAGTGAACTTACATCTTCAATTCTCTGGCAATAGCCTCTAAAGACCTCTTTATTCTGAATGAATTTTGCATAACTGGTAAACCGTAAGAGATAGACAAAAGCTACGACAAAGACATGTAGATCTCGTTAATACACGCAAATTATGTCATACGGTTTTTACGAGATATCCCTTTTTATTGGTTTCAGTTTTAAATGTCTTAAACTTTTCTCACACGCGAATTTATCAGCTCCTGGCCGTACAAAGAAACGGATTTCAATCACACAGCAAGCAGCATTTAAAAGGTTTGATTATTGGTTTAGCCTTAAGTATTCCCTTATTTCCCTTCTACTTACAAGGAAGTAAGTAATAAGACCATTTCTGATAATTTTATCGAAATCCACATTTTTATGTAGCACGTTTTTGTCTATCTCTTACGGTTTAACATTTATACAAAACTTAACAAAATTCATCCAGAGCCTATCCCCAGAAATGTCAAAATATACATTTTAATTGGGATGCAAATATCTTTACTATATTTTTAATCAAATCGTGAGAGAAAAAGAATGTAAAAACGTTTCTACGTAAAGAATAATTTGTGATGGTGTATTTTCTTGAACATCTGTCACAGCCTTGGAAGCTGCTGAACTTAAATACCAAGTTTGATATTTAACGGACTTTTCGTTTTTCAGCAATGTTGCCCACATACACACACACTCACGCATTGACTTTTTTCTAAAAATACTTTCTTTTTTTGGGTTTCAGGTGGTCTCAAAACATATATTTCGGGTGAAATCTTGGTATCCAATTTTTGGATGCAATGCAATACTTTCTCTATATGTACATAGTACGTAAATAAAAAGTAAAAGACCTCCTTAGCCCACCTGGGTAGTGTGGTGGTAGCGTGTCTGCATTACATTCAAAAGGTCGTGAGTTCGAATCTCGCTTAGGGTGAGTTACCCGGATTTTTTCGAGGTTTTCCCTTATACTGAGAAGACGAATGTCGAGTAACTTTAAGCTCCATTTGAACATCATTTCACCAATTTCATTCATCGTCCGATATGACCAACCAGGTTAAAGAACGTTAAACTACAAAAAAAACAAAAAAAAAAAAAACGTCGCATAACGAAAGGAAATAACTGGAGCATAGACGTAACCTCAAAATGGGAACAAATTAGAAGTTAATGACTGATTCTTATCTAATGTCATGAATTAATAAAATAAAAGTTGCCTTGCTCTAGGTAAAAACTATTCCATCGTTCTTATATACCAACAAATTCTCGAACTTTGCTGTATTATGTAAGCAAGGGCTTACCCACCTCTGAATGAACTACGATACATCCTTGGATCGTCATTAAAGCAAGCAAGGCCAAGCGTAGTATCGTTTTCTTTTTTTTTTTTTTTTTTAACGGACTTTTAATTTTTTTTTCAGACATGTGACGCGCCATTTTTTCCAAGTCCAACGGTTTTTTTTTATTGTAAGTGTTTATGTAATCGGTAAATTTTCAAGTGTGTATTATTTTTAGGAGCCATGGTTGGAAAGGCGCGGTCTGGCGTTTCTGCATCAGTTTCCATCTCTCAGTGTAGAAAAATTGCCTGAGTTTGGTCAGGGTAAAATCAGCGGGGTTGTCCATCGTCTGCAACCATGTGAAGGTGCCCATTAACAACCAAATAAGGGAATTGTGCAAAGGGGGATGCAGCTTCGGCAGATTCAGATGTAACATGTCGATTGGTGAAGGGTTCCAGCCGCCAGGTATCCAATTGCGACATTTTCCCAAAACCCAAGTCCATATGGCTGTTTTACCGGAACATTCGAGCAAGCGATGTGGAAGGGAATCCGCTGCATGGCAAATTGGGCAATTGCTGGAAATGGTCATCCGGTGACGATATAATTTGTCTGCCGTAGGAAGAACTTCATTGACCACTTCATATGTTACCGCTACCCAAGTCCATATGGCTGTTTTACCGGAACATTCGAGCAAGCGATGTGGAAGGGAATCCGCTGCATGGCAAATTGGGCAATTGCTGGAAATGGTCATCCGGTGACGATATAATTTGTCTGCCGTAGGAAGAACTTCATTGACCACTTCATATGTTACCGCTATCCATTCCACATTAATGTGCGGAATGCTAAAACAGCTCCAAGTACGTTTCCAAGGCAAATGAGGATATTTCTCTTGGACATGTGGGGTAACAGCTACAGAGAAGCATAAACGTTTTTCACAGAACTAAAATGACCACGAGCGACCTTCTCCGGTGGTAACGAACTGAATGCATGGTACGTTGCATGAAATAGCTGGGGAACCTTGTCACGTTCTCCCTGAGTCCAAAACGATGCATACTGTTGTTGTAATACGACATCCACAGGGTCACCTTGATCATCCAAGGCAAACAGAAGTAGTTTAAGGATCGATGCCTGGGACTGTAGTGCCACATCCAGTAATCGCCAGCCGCCCTGGCCCTTAGGGAGACGCAGTTTCGCTTCGAACTTGTACCTTAAAACAAATTTAACCGTACTCAGGCATTTTCGATTAACTCATGCGTTTTGATGGTTGCATATGCAGCAAGGCTTGGCAAACATTGCAGGACTCTAGTGGGAAGCTTGTGACCTCGGATGTTGAATCAAGTTAGATCAGACGAATAGCGGGAAGTTAACTGGAAATAATACGACCAATATCTCATATTTTGCTCCAATAAATTAATTATGTCATACTAGCTGCGCATGCGCAGTACCTCCTTAAAATTTGCTTAAACAAAGATGTACTAGCGGCGCTGTCGCCATATCTCATAGAGTTTAGAACAATAACGCGGTAGATTCAAGCGCCGTCACGTTTAACAGCATTCAAAGAAAAACTAACCAATAATCCGCAAGGTGTCAAAAGTTGGTGATCACGTGAACTTGTAGCAGCCGCCACTGTCTGCAGGTATTTCGGTGCAGCTGTAACTCTTAGAAATGGAAAGGTTATCTTAGTTATTGCCTAGGTAACGCGATATCGATCTAGATTTATATTTACTCATTCCAACGTAACTGACACAATCAGCTGCAAATATAACTGGACAAACAAAAGGTAAAGGAGATAAGTTATTTCTTGATTAAAAAATAACGCTTCTCAGAACCAAGCTGGAAATTAAATGTTTTCCAATAAGGACGGTTTCCCGTAGGTGAAATTTACGTTGAAATGCTAGAATCACATTTTTGTATAGAATGCATTACTTCTTTTACTAACTACATGTAAGTAGCAGAAAAAAATGAAAATCTATATCGTCTGTTTCCAGTCCAGTGATCGCTGTTCCATTTGAACATGAAATCCAGCGCAAGTGTGTGACTTTTTCTGTGCCTCGACTTCTCTTGGCCTCTTGAGAAATAAGTGTTATGTTATCAAGTTTTTCCCTTTTCCTTGGAGGAAATTTCTTCCTGTCACATACCGCTTCATTTTGTTGCGACAGACTTTTCATTGCTTTTCTATACACTTGATTTCTTCAACCATTCAGACACTTTCTGACATTCTAGTTGTTAAGAATCATTTCCTGACAAACAGGTCAACAGTTCATATCAATGGGAAGACGTCACGTTTTCATTTTCTTTGTCATATCTAAAAGCAGTCAAAAGGAGATATTGCATTCCATTCAGACATTTCATGTCCAGATTCCACTGGAATAAAACCATTACAAAAGTGTAAGCGTCTGAGCTTCTGCGAATAGAAAGTCCAGCTAAAAAATCTGTTAAGTTGCAATAACTTTCTCTCTATTCTGCAACAAACTATTCCTGTATAAGTTTATTCGAGCTGACTTCCCACCCGAAGGTCCCGGCTTCGATTCCCGGGTGGAGGGGGGAATTATTCTTTAACCAAAATTATACCTTATCCCCACAAATTCTGGAAGTAAGCATGTGTGAGTGTTTGAGTATATAAAATGATAAGCCTAATGACAATATCCTAGTGTGATCAGACGAGTTGTTTCACAAGTCAAGCCCCCGATATGACAATACAGGTTAAAGGGGGCTATACAAATGTAAGAATAAAAATCATGATAATTCAGATAAATAGTAGCAGAAATGACTTTATTACATAATTCCTTGTATGTAAAAGGTAAATAAGAGAATAATAAACCAAGCGGTAGTAAATTATTTTATGAACTGGTACCTATGACTTTGAATTCGGTTTCATTTGTTAAAAATCTAATGTGTTCCATTCACATGACTTTCTCTACACCTCTGCAACAAATTATTGTTAAAAAGCTTATTCTTCTACTTACTTAATGCTAATTGAGAAAAAAATAGCAGAAATAGTCTTATTACTTGCTTCCTTGTAAGTAGAAACGAAATAAAGGAGTACCCTTAACCATTGGTTAAAGTGATAGTCAAAAGCTGGTTGTTTTGTGACTGAAGTTTCTTTGTTTGTATGTACAGGAGTTGACAAATTCCTGTATGAGAAAAGTATATGTTTTCAAAGCTGAAACTAAAAACAAGGAATATCTCAAAAACGATCAGCTCCACAAGATAAATGTATATAACACAAATGGTGTGTTTTAACATGCTCTACATTTTTTGTGTGGTAAGTTTCTTTCCATCTCTTATGGTTTAGCAGTTATGCAAAATTCCGTATAATTCATTCAGAATAAAGTAGTCTGCTGAGGCTATTGCCAGAAAATTCTTAATATACATTTCATTTCTCAAGTAAATATATTTAATATACGATATTTTAATCAAAATCGTTAGAACCATTTTTGAGAACATCAAAAATTTCGAAAAAAGTTCTATGTAAAGGGTAGTTGGGTGTGGGGGGATTTTCTTGAAAATCTTCGTGTCGCATCCTTGGGAGATACCAATTTTAAATACCAAGTTTGGTATTTAACGATCTTTTCGTTTTTGAGCTATGCTGTCCACACACACACACACACACACACGAATCTTTTTCCAAAAATGCTTTTTCTGGATTCAGAGGGACCCAAAATATGTATTTCCGGTAAAATCTCAGTATCGAATGTTTGGGTGCATTACAATACCTTCATGTACATACTACATGTAGAGAAAGTAAAAAAAATCTTAAGTGTTCCATTCTAATGACTTTCTCCATATCTCTGCAACAAATTATTGTTAAAAACTTATGCTTCTATTTACGTCATGCTAATCGAGAAAAAATACAGAAACAGTCTTATTACTTACTTCCTTATAAGTAGAAGCGAAATAAGGGAGTACCACAGGCTAAAGTGATCGTCAAAAGTTGGTTGCTATGTGGTTGAAGTTATTTATTTTTTTTTTTTTTTTGTATGGACAGGAGTTGACAAATTTCTGTATGGGAAAAGTATGTTTTTTTAAAGCTGAAACCAAAAACAAGGAATATCTAAAAAACGATTAACTCCACGAAAAAAATGTGTTTAACATAAATTGTGTGTTTTAACGTCTCTGCATTGTTTGTGTGGTAAGTTTTGCTCCATCTCTTACGGTATATCAGTTATACAAAATTCAGTAAAATTCATCCAGAATAAAGTAGTCTTAAGAGGCTATTCCCAGAAAATTCAAGATATACATTTTATTTGGAAAAGTAAATATCTTAAATATAAGGGATTTTAATCAAAATCGTTTGAGCCATTTTTAAAAAAATCAAAAATTTCGAAATTTTTTCTATGTAAGGGGTAGTTGGTGGTGGGGGGGGGGATTTTCTTGAAAATCTTCGTGTCGCACCCTTGGAAGATACCAAGTTTGCTTTTTAACGGTATTTTCGTTTTTGAGCTATGCTGCCCACAGACAGACACACACACATACACACAAACGGACAGGCAGTCACACACATGGACATTTTTCTAAAAATGCTTTTTTGGGATTCAGGGGGTCTCAAAACGTATATTTCCGGTAAAATCTCGGTATTGAATTTTGGGTGCATTACAATACCTTCTCTATACACTATGTACATAGTACGTATAGAGAAACTAAAAAACACGATTTAATAACAAAATAAGTATTGGAAAATTTAAACAAATAATGCTGAGGACTTCAGAGGCTAATTCCAGAAAATTAAAGATATGCATTTCATTTTAGAAGAACATATCTTAGGCACATTTTATTATTATCTTTTTTTTGTCAAAATACCACTTTGAAAAAAAATCAAAATGTTCTAAAAGTGCTGCATGTAAATTATTATTATTTATTATTAGTGTTATTATTTATTATTAAGGTTATTATTGCTATTATTAGTAGTAGTAGCAGTAGTTATATTTATTATTTGCTTAGCAGAATTAATCAAAAAGTGTAGCCGAATAATTATATCTGATTCACGCACATGCGCACCTCAAGTTGAACAGGAATACCAAGCAAAATAATTACGCGTCTCTTTGTATTTCCGAAATTGCTGTTCACCGTAAAACGTTCCGCATATGTAAGGCTTTGAAGGCGAGTGTTCCTTGCAGCTTTTTTGTGATTGTGTAGATTGCCAGACATTTTCTGTGACTTTGGACTAGTGGGTCACAACATCTTCTTCAAAACTAACCCCCGAGGTGAGTTAAAGCTATTTACTGTGTCTACTGGTCCTTGATGTGAAGGTTATTTCAAACTATAGAGGCAAAAGGCTTCATTAACCTTGTTAGCCCAGAGGACTCAATTCCATCAAAGGATACCGATTTTCTATCCCATCATGATTTTGCTAACGAAGTGAACGAAGGTCAATGAAGCTAAGAAGCAATTTTGGGTTTACAATCTGTTCACATTACACTAACCTTCAACAATAAAATTAGGCTAGCTATAGCGGTTTTATATTGTAAAGTTATTAATATTTTTCAATAAAACTGTACTGTTTTGTACTTTCTCTACACGTATTATTTACACAGTATATAGAGAAGGTATTGTAATGCACCCAAAAATTCCATACAAAGATTTTTACCAGAAATACTTGTTTTGAGACTCCTTAAAACCAAAAAAATCATTTTTTTGAAAAATGTCCGCAGCATAGCTCAAAAACGAAAATGCCGTTAAATACCAAACTTGGTATTAAAATTCAGTATCTTCCAAAGATGCGAAACGAAGATTTTGAATAAAATCCTGCCCCCACCTCCAACTACCTTTTACATGGAAAAATTTTCGAAAATTTTGATATTCTCAAAAATGGCGCTAATGATTTTGGTTAAAATATCCAGCATTAAAGATATTTACCTGACAAATAAAGTATATATCTTGGATTTTTTGGGAATAGCCTGTGAAGATACCTTTATTCTGGATGAATTTTATGGAATTTTGCATAACTGGTAAACCGTAAGAGATAAACAAAAATCTTACTTAATAGAAAATGTAGAACTCTTTAAAACACACACGTTATGTTATATACATTTTTCTCGTAAATTTTATAGTTTTTTGGATATTCCTTGTTATTGGTTTCAGATTTACTTATACTTTTCTCATACAGGAATTTGTCAACTCCTGTCCATACAAACAAAGGAAGTTCAGTGACATAGCAACCGGTTTTTGACTGTCGGTTTAGCCTAGTATATGCCGTTTCTGATAGTGTTTACCTTGATTAGCATCAAGTAAACTTATTAACAATAATTTGTTACAGAGGTGTAGAGGAAATCATGTGTATTGACCGCATCAGATTGTTTCTTTTCCTTGCAGTATGCTTGTTCCAGCTTTTAATATTCATAGCATCACTGCTGTATTATATTTAATGTTTTGCGTGCAGACCTTATGACCTTAACTCTAACCAGGATAAGTAAATAAACAAACAAGTCTGATGTGCTCCATTCACATGACTTTCTCTGCATCTCTGCAAATTCCGTATGAGAAAAGTGCCAGTACTTTAAAGCTGAAACTAATAACATGAAGTACCTCAAAAACGGTCAACTCACGAAAACAATATAAATATAGCATAGATTGTTTGTTTATAAGGGCTCTACATTTTTGTGTGGTAACTTTTTGTCAATTTCTTACGGTTTACCAGTTATCAGAGGGTATTCCCAGAAAGTTGAAGATATATATTTTATTTGTCACATAAATATCAGAGATATAAAAGATTTTAATAAAATCGTTAGAGCCATTTTTGAGAAAATCAGAATTTTCGAAATTTTTTCCATGTAAAGGATGGCTGGGTGGGGGGGGGAGTTTTTGAAAATCTTCGTTTTTGAACTATGCTGCCCACGGAAACACAGACAAACACACATACATTTTTCTAAAAATGTTTTTTTTGGTTCAGGGGGATCTCAAAACATATATTTCCGGTGAAATCTGTGTATGGAATTTTTGGGTGCAATACAATACATTTTCTATACACTATGTATATAGTACGTGTAGAAAAAGTAGAAGCAACAAAACATGTATTTCTGGTGACATTAAAATTGAAGAAATTTTGGGTGGAGTGCCTCTACTTAGGTGCTGGAAAATGATTAGAAAGTCAGTCTCTTAGCCAGGCATCAGATTTTTCAACGTGTTCATAAAATATAATGACGTGCATGAATAAGGACCGTTATGTTGAAGCACTGTGCAAGAGCAAGAATTAAATGGAGGCCACATTGTGGCGGCTATCACAATTTCATTTCCTTCTTCTCCAGAATGTCTGCTGGGACAATCCCTAGAGGAAGCGCGCCCATAGCAACGCAACATAACTCTTAAAACAAATGTTTGACGGAAACCTACACTACACACAGTCCACAAGAAAACATCTAGTAGATTGACACTTCTAAACCAACAGAAAAATGAGTCACATGCACATTACAGACAAGAATTCATTGTTTTGTCTGTAGTGTTGAACTGTACAGGCTGGTGCACAATAACCGAGACGGCCCACCTCGGTAGTGTGGGGGTAGCGTGTTGCTTCACATTCAAGAGTTTTATCTCACTTACAGTGAATTACCAGGATAAGATTTTCTTCTGTGTTTTCCCTTATTCTGAGAACATAAATATCGAGTAAGTTTAAGCTCCATTGTTCCCGAGATCATTTGAGCATCATTTTACCGATTTCATTCATTCATCGTTTGAAATGATCAACCAGGTTAAAGGGTCTTAAGTTATTATATAAAAAAAACAAACCGAAAACGGCTCCCGAACGAGAATGTAATGTGAGAATCCATAAGTAACGGCAAGTTTACAAAGAAATTGTGATAATTTTGTTGTTTTGTTTTTTCACAGAAACCGTGTGTAGGAAAGGATTTGGATAGGTAGAGTCAGACTGAAAAATTCAATGCCATAGCCGGGATTTGAATCATGGTTCTGCCGGTTGTTCTACCACTGAGCTACTATAGCATTGAATTTCTCAACTGCCGGCATGTTACCATGATAGATATATGGCATTGAAATTTTCAGTCTGGCTCTAACTATCCAACGCCTTTCAAAGAAATTATTGCATTACACCCAAAAATTCGATATCAAGATTTCACCGGATACACATCTTTTGATGACCCCTGAATACATTTCTTAAAGAAAAATGTCGTGCATCTCTCTCTCTGTCTTACGTTTCGGGAAGCATTAACTCAAAAACGAAAAAACCCCTAAATGGCAAACACTATTCAATGTTAGTATCTTCCAAGGATGTAACCGAAGATTTTCAAGAAAATCCCCCTCTCCAAATTACACTTTACATAGAATATTTTGGTCAATTTTCAATTTTCTCGAAAGTGACTAATGATTTTGATTTAAACTGTGTATTAAAAATATTTAGATGGCAAATAAAACGTTTAGCTTACATTTTCTGGCAATAGCACCTGAAGAACTCTTCATTCTGAATGACTTTTGCATTCTGTGAACCGTGAGAGATAGACAAACACTACTAGTCTCGTTAAAATACCCCCTTTATATTTGTTTGTGTACCTAACCATATTTCTTGTCATTGGCTTTAACATTTCTAATACTTAGTTTTTTCTCAAAGTCGCTATTCACGTTTTTAATCCTGGTCGTGCAATTATAAGGGAATTTCATTTGTATCAAATAACCAGCGGCTTTTAAAAGATTTCAATTATCAGTTTAGCCTAATGAATTCCCTTATTACCTTCCATATCCGTGTTTTGAAACAGGGACGCCTAGACGTTCATGGGAAATATTGATCGACAAACGCTATATATTGGTGGTGATATTTCATGGATTCTGGTACATTTGTTTTAGGTTCTTAAGCTTCTACATCATCAGTTTATAACATTTTGAAATATTTCTACTTTTGTATAAAGTCCCACTTGCAATTCTGTTCTATCAGAAGCATAAGCATTCCCCCACCGCCTCCCTTTTCAGACAGAAGTATTTCAAGTATTATTTTTCTGAGAAACTCAACCACAAATATATTCCCAAAAGTTAGCCGGAACAAATCAGATAAAACAATGTTCCTAATTTTAACTTTGTAAAGTAATTACTAATCTTATGCTACTGTTGCTTCTATTAATTATAAAACATAAAGTCATTGAGTTCAGGAAGGAAGTCTTGCCTGCGGCAAACAATATTTCCACTGCGAATCTGTTCATCTTCCGGAAATGGAAAGTATTTCATACCATCATTTTTCAATAGAAAGACATAATGAAAAGATGAACTATTATAGTTTAGAAACGGTTGCAAATATATGACTTCATTAAACTAGGTTAATTACCTCAGAACTAGTTTCAAGGAATCACTTTCTCATTGTCAGCTGGTTGGCTCTTCTCTGATGGTTAGCTTTGTCTCTTAGTTCCTCTGGCGGTGGTTCTACAAATTTAGTGATACCAGATTTTCGTCTTTTAACAATTTCGTGTTCTTGTGTCTAAAAATGTGCCGCAACTGTTGCTTTTTATCCTTCCCTGGATTTGATGTTTCTAAAGCGTTTTTTAAGTCTCTTTCTATGTTTCGCTTAGTTTGATTTATATATATTTGAACACATTCGTTGCAATCTATTCTATAAATCTCTATGTACTGTTTGTTTTCACTCAAAAATTCGATACCGGGATTTCATTGTAAATACATTTTGAGACCCCCTGAAAAAAGCATTTTTAGAACAATCTCCGCATACGTGTGTGTGTATTTAAGTTCAGTATCTTCCAAGGAAGCGACACGAAGAAAATTCCCCTCCCGCATCCAAACTACCCTTTATATGGAACAAATTTCGAACATTTCGATTAGCTCAAAAACGACTCTAACGATTTTGATAGGGATATTTCCATGATAAAATGTATTATCGAATTTTCGGGGAATAACCTCTGAAGACCTCTTCATTCTGGATGACTTTTATATAACTGGCAAACCGTAAGAGTTATACAAAACATCTCTACACAAAAAATTTTAGATCTCAATAAAACACACTATTTGTGCCAAATACATTTTTTGTAGGGTTAATCGTTTTAGAGATATTCCGCATTATTGGTTACAATTTTAAGCCACTTAAACTTTTCTCAAACGGGAAGATATCTTTCTTCTCGTTTCTCGTTTGTTTATTCCTGGCAAGCAAAGAGATTGGAATTTGAATTGTTTCACATAACGACCGGCTTTTAAAGGACTTGACTATCGTCTTAGACTGTGCGTTTTATTTCCTTTCTCCTTACAAAGAAGTTAGTAACAAGAATAATTCTGATTATATTTACCTTGATTAGCATGATGTAGATAACAGATTAATGTTTAGAATAAAAGGTTTGTTTACCGAACATCTAGAGGACATCTTGTGAATGGAACACATTAGCTTTTTTATTCAGTAAACCTGAAAACGTATATTTCCGGTTAAATCTCGGTATTATAGAGAAAGTAATAAATGATAATGGACAGGAAGATTGGAGAGCACATAAATTTGTTTGTGCTTGGATGTAGACGTTATATAAAAGGTTTAATCTGAGGAGGACAGTTTTGAGCCTGGGGTTGTAACGGAGAAAGTGATTTGAGCAGACGTCCTCTGGGAGGATGGACACGCTCGCCAGGCTCCTTCTCCCTTTTCATTAGGGCACGCTGGTCCATAATAGGATTATACCGTCGCCTTGTCGATATTACTTGCCCTTGGGAAGGGGCAGGTTTTAGTCGCGATCGATTAAGTGGACGCGGTCCTTTGGGGATGTTGCGTTGGTAACCCTGAGTGCTGTCAAATATTCCAAATGCCTGCTTGACCTTTACGAATTTTTTTCCAGGATCTCCATACAGATCATTTACCAGCTTCTGCAATTTCTCAAGCAAATAATTGAGGTATTGAATTTTTGTGCTATAAGAGATCCTCTTTATTTGGAATTGTATTGAAGCGTTGGTTGTTAAGTATGAGTCAACTTTGATGGGGTGTTAACTCTTTTTTGTTATTCTGTCTTTATACAGGGTGGCCCATTTAACTCCAGACTTAGAATATCTCCAAAACTAAGCGTTGCAGAAAGAAACGTCTTGAGTAAAAGTTGCTTGATATAATGCGGGAAAGTAAATGTCATTAGTTGTGTTTTAATTGGAGAAGGTTTCGATGGCAATTTGAGGGTCAAGGTACGTTTTCCAAATGGGAACAAACAGTTCCTTATTTCTCATCCAAAAATAAACAACTTTTGTTTAAATCATTTTCTTGTGCAGGGCTCTTTTACGATTGAACAATTGTAAGATTAAACATTGATGAAAGGCAAATGCACGGAGTCTGGAGAAGGCGTGCATAAGACATGCTTTTACTGACACAGCAATCGTTTGTCCACAGAGTTGGAAAATGCATTGAAGTAGAATGCTTATGAAATAATACTGTACAATACCCGTGCAGTGGTGATACTCTGTGCATCAATTTAATTGTCTACACCAGTAAAAGAAGCATGTACAAGAAAAAAGTTTAAACAAAAATTGTTTATATTTTTGCTGAGAAATAAGGAAACAAAATGAAACATGTTGGTTCCCATTAAAAAGACGTACCTTGACCCCCAAATGACCATGCACCTTCTCCAATTAAAACACAGCATTTAGTTTCTCTCATTATATCAAGTAAATTTTATTCAGGACGTTTGTTTCTACAACGCTTAGTTTTGGAGATATTCTACAGTCTAAAGTTAAATGGTCCACCCTGTATATAGCACATTTCCATGGGGAATTGAAATCGATGTCAATAGAGTTCCATCCGATCCTCTTAAAAAGTGGAATCAGAATGAGATCGGATCGAAATATGTTGCATGACAACATAAACTCTTCTTCTGCGCGCGGTAGTCACATATAAATGCTTTTTGTTTATTTCTCTGAGTTAGATTATAGGAGTACCCTTCTATAGTTTCTATATTTTGCAATGTATTCTCAAGAACATCTGTTTAGCAGGTTCCGCAACGCAATTCCAAGTTGACCAACATAAATGGATGATTAAATTATTTTCGATGCTTGCGTATTCAAAACGAGCTCAATTCGTATTGAATTTAGATTGTGAATCTTATTGCGGATCTTATTGAGATGGAATTGGACTCAAATTGATTTCAATTCCCCATGGAAACGTCGTAACAGAGTGTTAGGGTTATGTAGATAGAGCTGTCTGTCGCTTTAGCTAAGTGTATTCCATTATTTCCCTGATATTTATAAGAAACTATGTAATACAATCATTGATTATGCTTATCTTGATTAGAATTATGTAGATAAAACTATACTCTTTTGTAAACTCGTTTCTTTCCAGAAAAAAATAAAGTAGGTTATTTGAATAGAATACATGAGGTATTTTCTCTTCGTTTCGCATTTTTCCCACAAAACAATCGCATGGTTTACTACCACATGTTTTCCGGATAATGTTAACAGTAGCAAAATGAACAATGCCTGCCTGCTTAGATTATCCGTTTTGTTTCCACGTGTTCACACTTTATTACTTGACCTGCTGCTCGAAGTTGTGTGGGGCCATTGACCTTGCTGAAAACTTCCAACTCAGTTCCGATGCAACATTTGTTATAACGACGCCACTCTGCGTACGCCTTCACAACATTCCCGTCCCGCGCACTAAAGCAAAATAAGCACATCTATCTTGTGTGTGTGCCAGGTACTAACCAAAAACATACTACTCATAATACCTAAAGTTATTAGTGTGTAAATGAATCAATATTAATGTTATGTTGTTCATTATTAGGCCTCGGATACGGTTGCGATTTCGTTCCACTTTGACTGGAAAATAATTATGTGCGCACTGGATTTCACTGAGACCTCCCCCTCCCCCAGCTGTTCATTCTAAGCAAGCGATCTGTACATGTACAGTCTGTTACGAAGGTACGATACCTAATAGAACACATTTTGTTTTTGATACATTCAGAACAGATAATGTATTGCATTGCAATAGTTGTCCATGCATGTAAATTACACTGAAACTGATTATTTCATCTTCCACAGTATGGTTTTATTATTACTTTCTCTAGCGCGCATGTACATACAATGTATTGTATTCCACCTAAAAATTCGATGTCGAGATTTCACTGGAGATTGAGGTCGCCTGATCATAAAATAAGTATTTAGAGAAAACGGCCCGTGTGTGGTATTTAGATTGAGTATCTTCCAAGGATGCGACACTAAGATTTTCAAGAAAATCCCCCACTCCAAACTACCCTTGAAAATTTTTCGAAAATTTTGATTTTATCAAAAATGGGTGTAATGATTTATTAAAAATATTTATATTGCAACCATCATGCATTTCTTGAATTTTCTGGGAATAGCCGCTGAAGACCTCTTCATTCTGGATGACTTTTGCATAACTGGTACACCATAAGAGATAGACAAAAACTTACAGCACTGAAAGTTTAGATCTTGTTAAAATAGACAGTGTATGTAATAAACATTTTTTCGTAGAATTTACCATTTACCAGATATTCCTTGTTATTGGTTTCAGTTTTAAAATATTTAAATTTTTCTCATACGGGAATTTGTCAACTCCTGGCCATGCAAAGGAACGAATTTCAATCATGCAGCAACAGCTTTTAAATATTTGGGTAACACTTTTGCTTAGAGTATTCCCTTATTTTACTTCTACTTAATTATTAGCAACTAAGTAATACGTCCATTTGTTGCTATGTTCTGTTTATGTTGATCAGCACGAGGTAGAGAGAAGGATCAGCTTTAGTCAGAGTAATATGCTGCTATATAAGGTCATGTGACTGAAACATATAAGACGAAGCTGCACAGCATATTTGTGACTGGTTCCCGGAGTTGCTTTTCCTCGTCCTCGGCTGGTCCCAGGTTCGAATCTCGCTTCCTGTAGAAGGCTAGAATAGTTTCTGGGAATGCGGGATCAGTAGAGCATAAGCTCGTATCCTGGTGAGGATGTTAGCGGATTTCTGATTGGTGGAATGAGAAGCACAGTACTTAGTTTTCTCAATTTGCTTTACCGGCGAACCAATAAATTACCCTTCATATCACAGAGTTTCTCATAAGTCCAGGTTGCGGCTACAAACTAGCTGGTTTGCGCCACTTTTGTAACTTTGTCTAAGTATTTATTTAAACTTGTTGCGGTGGTAGTTTTGGGATTATCACGACTAATATAGAATCGCGTACTGCTCGCTAATTACGTGTCCACCGCGCTTAACAATTTGGGTACTTACAAGAATTGAAACTTAAGCGCGCTCGTCCTGTCCCGTCTGGACATAGCTTCGCCGCCGATGTCTTCCAGAAAAAGTGCGTGCTGCCCTGATACTACCTCTCTTTTTATATACCTTCACTTTTTCGCGCTCTTTTTGGCGTAACCTTATTTCCATCTGTTTAGTTTTTCAGGCGACAATTTTCCGTTACTTCCGTTCGATATCAAGATTTCACCGGAAATACATATTTTAGGGTTCCCTGTGTAAAAAAAGTCATTTTTAGAAAAAGGTCTGTCTGTGAACACGATAACTCAGAAACGAAAAGTCAGTAGAATACCAAACTTGGTATTTAAGTTTAATATTTTTCAGGGATGCGACACGAAGATTTGGAGGAAAATCCCCTGCCCAAAACTACACTTAATATGGAAAAAGTTCGAAAAATTTAATTTTCTCAAAAATGGTTCCAACGATTTTGATTGAACTACAGTATATTGAAGACATTAACATGACAAATAAAATGCGTATTTGAATTCTCTGGCAATAGCCTCTGAGGACCTGTTTATTCTGGATGAGTTTTGTTGGTAATCCGTAATAGATAAAATATAAAAGCTTGCTTGTTAAAAATGCTATTTATGTCATATACATTTTTTCGTGGAGTTGACCATTTTAACGTACTCATTATTGCTTTCTGTTTTAAAATACTTGAAACTTTTCTCTTATATGGCAATTGGTCAACTGCTGGCAATGCAAAGGAACGGATTCCACCCACTTAGCAACCGCTTTTTAAAGATTTGACAATCGCTTTAGCTAGTATATTTATTGTCTTACTACTTACAATGAAGCAAGCAATAAGATAATTTCTGCTAATGTTTATCTCGATTAGCATGAATTAGATAGAAGAATAAGCTTCTTAACACCAATTTGTTTACAGAGACGTGGAGAAAGTCATGTGAATGGAATACATCACATTTTTAATTTGATATCAGAGTCATGTTTTACCAGTGCATACACAGTTCCAATAGACGATATTTGACAGAATATCAGTCTAAATGTGTATCTTATTCCAAGTTAAATACATCAGGATAAACAACCGCATCATGGAAGTTCAGCTGTAGATGAAATGGAAAGCAGCACAGTGCAGAAAAAGAGGAGTCTTCAAGAAGCACAAGAATCAATTCTGAAGTTCTCAGAGACACTGCTTATAGCAAACATTGCAATAGTTTATGTTTTATATATCTTGGTCAATTTAGCTCAAATATTAAATGTTCGGCCAATCGAATTTTATAACGTAAGTGTATGATGATAATGCAATAAACGAGGAAATGGCGCATCATTTACCAGTAATCAAGGATGAACCAGTGTGTACGAAGAAGACTGGAGTGGAAGTTCATCAATCGTTATGGAGGAGTTGAAAGCAAATGTTGATAAAAGAATTAAGAAAAACTGGTGTTTCACTTTGGATGGAAAATATTTCCCAGGCATGAAGACCTCAAAGTGACAGTGACATTTTGGCTTAGATCTTTAGAGGTGGACATCTGCATTGTAAAACCGGTACCACGTGACAATAAATACCTTGATAGTAATGACGATTACGTTGAGAAATAGAGTAAGTTACTGTAGCGTTGTAAATTTGGTTGTTGTCTAATTGTGCCAAATCGTCTGTCACTTTCTGGATGGCCCTAAAACCACAAAGACATGCTTTATATTTCACAAAAGTATTGAGAAAACAGTTCATGCTCAAAACCTCAAATTTGTTTCTCACTAAAGTCACTTTCCGCCTATGCTTTCATTAGGGGTGCTTTTGTGATAGCACCCTCAAAATTTCTATTTCGTACTAAAAATCTTCTAAAGTACCTTCCGTCGAACAATTTTCAATCCTTCTCCCATTAAGGGTGGCTTCTTGCATTAACGTCCCATAAATAATGAAGGGAGCACATTTTTCTTCTTAGCAAAAATCTCGAGAATTCTAAAAAGTGCC
Source organism: Hymenopus coronatus (assembly GCA_030762935.1). Classification (NCBI taxonomy): domain Eukaryota; kingdom Metazoa; phylum Arthropoda; class Insecta; order Mantodea; family Hymenopodidae; genus Hymenopus; species Hymenopus coronatus. The sequence goes on from CM060895.1 coordinate 18,177,628, forward strand.
TGCCACCGAATATTTTCCACCCCCTCTTCCGTGGGAGATGTTCTATTGACAATTCAGCTCTACTATTTAAGCGCCAATGCAATGGCCGAGATTAGGCAGTTTCAACCAATCGCGGTCATCTGACTGGAGCGATATTGTTGAAACATCTTATCGCAGCTGATCTTTATATCTTTGAAATCTTGTCGCACCTGACATTCGTTTGTTTAATCTCCTGTCTTGGTAACAAAATGTCAATCCAGTCAGCTAACCTTCACTTTTAATAACTGTAAATTCAGTTACAATGTTTATTTAAAGTTTTATCCAGTTCATAATGTATTTAGCTCAAAAAAGAAGTGAAAGTAATACTTATTTGAATTTCTTATGTGTCAAATAAGTGAAGTAACCTCAAATAAAATAGTTTGTTAATTATTAAAAGCTGAAATAAAGTAATTGTTCTCTACTTCTATTCTTGATATTGTTATTCGTACATTGGATTTAGACAGGTCGGTCATAATATAATTCAGGAGGCAGTGAGGAAAGAAGGAGAAAAAAGATCGGTAAATAAATATTGTCGAATGCTTCACCTCCATTTGAGAACTAAATAATATAAGTATTACAATCATAACCTGATAAAATCTCCCTTTCTGTATATTATAATTATTAATAATCTATTACGCAGAATTGTCCTATCAATTACAACTCGTGTTTTCATATCTTAGGAAATTGATAGAGGTATTAGCAAATTAGCAAAACAACACTCTTAAACCATATTCAAATGAGATGCAAGCGTGGACGTAACGCAGCATAGGTGCAGGTGCGAGGGAATGCAGTCGTAAGCGTAACGCAATAAGTTGACACGGATTTTTAGATCTGTAAATTATATGAGCACAACTTCCAAAGGCTGGGCAAGTTTCAAATTGAATAACAGAACCATCAATACTCAATCTTTTACAAATAAACAGGTCATAAAAACTACATACTACAACTGACGTTTGGGGTAGTGAAGTCACAATAATTGTTTCACCAAAATATTGAAAATAATGTGAGACTGCAGAGACTGATAAAGCTGCACATATACTGAACTGTGAATCATTTATTTGCACCTTACGATTTATAAGACCCAAAAAATCTAGTCGCAGATGCTGAATACATTCATTAAACCGAAAGAAAATTTTCAAGGAGACTGTAATAACCTCTTGAGGAAAATGAGAAATGGTGCGGCTCGGCTAAATAGAAGAGCATACAAATATAGTAGGCGCTGTAAAATCTCGCATTGCGATCTTGTTACTGAACAGCAGGCAATGCATGGAGGAAGGAATGCAGAATTCTTTCTCTGTGTATGCAACGCAAGGATAAATTGTGGAGTTTGCTAACTCTTGTATTACATTGCGTAGCATGTTACGTGTATCTATGTGAATGCTTACAGTGAATAATGTTGTGTTTACATCTCATTGTGAATTGGAAATTACAGACTCTAGTTGGATGCTTGGAAGGCAGTAAATTTTTGGACAAGTGTGCAGTTACTCCTATGTATCTGTTATGATTCACTCATATCACCCGGTGTACAAATCCTCGTCTATAGAAGCAAGCAAGCACGTCCGAGCTTCGTGGTATTCATCAGCTTGTAAATCATTTGAGAAGTTCAAAGTTAGGTAATAAGTTCCAATTTTGCAACGCATACCTGTCGTGAAGAAGAGTGTGAAAAAATCCGATGCATTCCATTCACTTAGCTTTCTCTAGCTGTTCAACAAACAACTTTTTGCTATAAAAGATTATTATTTCGCCTACCTCATACTAATCTAGATAAAAATTAACAGAATTAGTCTTATTGCTTGCTTCCTTATAAGTAGAAGAGAAATAAGGGAATAAATTAGTCAAATATTTTAAAAACTGGTCGCTATGTGAAACAATTGAAGTTCGGTTCGCTTTTCATGGTCTCATTTGAGAAAGTTAATTAGCTTAAAATTGAAACTGATAACAGCGAATATCTTGGAAACGGTCAACTCAACAACAAAAATACACATGACATAAATTGTGTGTTTTAACAAGATCTACATTTTTTGTATAGTGAGGTTTTGTCTATATTTTACAGTTCCATAGTTGTGAAAAATTAGCAAAATTCATCCAGAACGAATTCATCCAGAAGCTATTCCCAAAAATTCAATATATATATTTTATTTGTGATGTAAATACCTATAATAAAAGCTATTTTAATCAAAATCGTTTGAGCCATTTTTGGTGAAAATAAAATTTTCAAAAAATGTTCTATGTAAAGGCTAATTTGGGGTAGGAGAACTTCCTTGAAAATATTCGTATCAAATCTTTGGAAGATATAAACTTAACTGCTAAGTTTGGTAGTTAACCCAATATATATTTCCGGTGAAATCTCGGGTGCGAATTTTTGGTTGAAATACAATACCTTCTATGTCCATTATGTACATTTTACATACGGGCTAGAGAAAGTAAAAATCGGATAAATAAACAGAATTAGTAATAATAGTGGATGATAATATGTATTATCGGAGCTTGTAAGAGTACCACCAACTTGCACGACAAAATGAATTAAATTTCTGTCAGATGTATATGAATTGATGATGCACTAAAACGAAATGTGAGCTGTGCCAGCTGAAGTGGTTAAAATGTTTAATAATATAGAGCCGCTTAACAACTCGAAATCATCTGATGTGTTCTATTCACATGACTTTCTCTACATCTCTGTAATACATTATTGTTTATAAACTTATTCTTCTATCCACTTCATGATATCCGAGATAAACATTAGCAAAAATTATCTTATTACTTAGTTCCTTATAATTAAAAGGAAATTAAGGAAATACACCAGGATAAACCACAATCAAATGTTTTCAAATGTGGTTGCTATGGGGTTGAACTCCGTTACTTTGCATGGCCAGGAGTTGATAAGTTCCCTTTGAGAAAAGTTTAAGTATTTTAAAACCGAAAACGATAACGGCCAACTCCATGGAAAAATGTATATGACATAAACTGTGTGTTTTAAGGAGCTAAACATTTTCTGTGTAGTAACTTTTTGCATGTCTCTTACGATTTACTAGTTATGTAAAATTCAAAATCAAAAAAAATCATCCAAAATAAGGAGGTCTTTAAAGGTTATTCTCAGAAAAATCAAGCTAATTACTTTATTTGTCATGTAAATATCTTAAATATAATAGGTTTTAATCAAAATCGTTACAGACATTTTTGAGAAAATCAAGTTCTCGAAAATTATTGCATGTAAACGGTAGTTGGGGGTGGGGGGATTTTCTTGAAAATCTTCGTGTTGCATCCCTGGAAGATACTGAACTTAAATATCAAATTTGGTATTTAATGAACTTTTCGTTTTTGAGCTATGCTGCCCACAGACACACGCACTGACCTTTTTCTAAAATTTCTTTTTGATTCATGGGGTCCCAAAACATGTATTTCCGGTGAAATCTTGGTATCGAATTTTTGATACATTATGTATATAGTACGTGCAGAGAAAATAAAAGCCTTCTATAAATATTCCATCTTCAGCATTAACAGAACCTGATGTATTGTTTAGTCTAGTGAAGCTGGTTAGTAGAGCACTATAAGATAATGTCTTCCAGGAAATACCTCTCAAATAATCTGCAACACAACTGTAATGCGTCAGTCAGAATCAGCTATTCGAGGACTAATAGCTGAAGAAAATGGAATATTTATGAATGCTCTTTAACTATTGAGGTTCTCAGGGCCATCCAGAAAGTAACGAACGATTTGACATCAACGTATGGTATCAACATAAAGCTTTATTTACAAAGTTACGTAATCTCCATTCTGTCAAGATATTTATTGTCACGTGGTACAACTTTTTCAATGCTGATGTTATACTTTTCTATTGCCAAAGAACTTATTCGTTTTTCTGAATGCATAAAATCTTCGGTCAATTGAATTGTACAGGCAAATAACGCAAGTGTATGGTGATAATGCAACGAACGAGCCTTCAGTGAGGAAATGTCGCATACTTTACGAGTAATCAAGGATGAACCAGTGTTTGCGGAAAAAAATCGAAATGGAAATTCATCAATCGTTATGGAGGAGTTGAAAGCAAATGTTGATAAAAGAATTGAGAAAACTGGGTGTTTCACTTTGTATGGAAAAGATTTCCCAGCCATGAAGATCTCAAAGAGACAGGGGCATCTTATCTTTAGCGGTGGAAGAATATAACATTTGCATTGAAAAACCGGTACCACGTGTCAATAAATGTCTTGACAGCGATGACTATTGGACGTGGAAGACCTCATAATTTTACTCAGAGGCCTCTTTATCAGGCTTGAGGTTCTTTTACGGGCCGTAAATATACGACCAACGGCTTTACTTCCCTTCCGAAAGAAGTCATGCTAAGAATTTTTATGTCAGAAAAAATTCATCGTCCTCCGCCGGGTTTGCACCCGCGACCTTGGGTATGTGAAGGTAGTATGGTAACCATTACACCGCGGAGGGCGACAATAGTAGACATTAACAAAGCAGAACAATCAGGGAATAAAAACACAGAACTCCGTGCAAAGGCTACTTCTCTGGGAGAAGCTTGCAAACTTCTGAATGGACGTACATGCCATTTCAACAGAAGTTGGAAGGCCTTGTGAGCCTAGTGCATCACATAAACTGTATGCTTTTCTTTCAAAATTAGTTCCCATTCTAATTAATGATGAAAATGCTCTGTAGTTTTCAAAAATACAATGGTCAGTATTGTAAGTTGCACTTAATTAAAATAGTAAATTTGTTAAAAAAAAATCTGACGTGTTCCATTCACATACACATAGCTTTCTCTAGCTGTTCCACAAACAAACCTCTTTTTATTTTTTCTTCAAAAGGTTAGTCTGTTATCTTCATCACGCAGAATTAGTCATACTTCTTGCAAGTAGAAGGGAAATAAGGGAATGGACTGTCCTTTAAAAGTCGGTCGCCATGTGAACAACAACTGAAATTTCATTCTCTTTTCTTGCAAGGAGTAAACAAACAGAAACGAGAAGAAAGATATCTGACCGTTCGAAAAAAGTTTGAGTGCCTTAAAACCAATAATCTGGAAGATTTCGAAAACTGTTAACTCTACAAAAAATGTATATAATATTAATTGTGTGTTTTAATAACCTCTACATTTTTTGTGTATTTAGTTTTGGTCTGTGTCTTATGGTTTACCAGCTATACAACAGACATCCAGAATGAAGAGGTCTTCTGAAGCTAGTCCCAGAAAATTCAAGATATACATTTCATTAGACATAACATATCTTAAACATAAGGTATTTTAATCAAAATCGTTGCAGCCATTTTGAGAAAATGAAAACTGTTCCATTTAAAGGGTCATGGGGGTTGGGGGGAATTTTCTTGAAAATCTTCGCGTCGCATCCTTGGAAGATGCTCAACTTAAATACCAAGTTTGGTATTTAACCGACTTTTCGTTTTTCAGCTATGCTGCCCACACTCACACACAGACACACACATAGACACACGGACATATTTTTAAAAATGTATTTTTTTTTAATAAGGGAGTCTCAAAATCTGCATTTCCGATTAAATCTCGGTATCAAATTTAGGGTGCATTACGCACAATACCTTCTCTAACTACTATGTACATTGTATGTACATATGTGCTTGAGAAAGTAAAAAGAACAAAAATTCCTGTCCCTTCATGTCGTTTCGATTGTTATTTCATTCATCCTGGTGGTTTCTTTCAGGGTTGGAAGTATCGGTGATGTTATTCGGTGCGGCGTGGCAGGGAAAAAGGATGCTCAAAGTGCATATCTCCGTCTCACAGCTTCAGCATTGTACCCTATTTGGGGCGGAGGCCCCGGTCTGCCTGTCCGATGTCGGTGAGCTTCAGTCTGGAAACTGTAGGACCCGTCATTGCTGTGCCTTCGCACCTGGTTCCGGCCACTTGGGGTAGTCTCTCATCTCATCCTTCCCTCCCCTCTCCTAGGGCGTAGGCACAATATCGTTAGGTATCTTATCCTAGAAGTTAATGGGGATGTAAACACCAAACTGGTGTGGCCTAATCAATTTTTTCTCCAAATTTATAATCTATTTTAAAATTTAAAAGAAAGTGTGTATTTTGAAGAGTTAATTTTATTCAGTAACCCATATACACGACTGTTGTACATTTTCTGTCTAGACACATAGCACATATTGCAATTCCAGTCTCTTCTTTGTCCAAAGCTTTCATTTACGTTCAAAGTAAGTTGCTTGATTTAGTTTTAGTTCCTAACTTCCATTAGCACGAAAAGCTTTTGGAATGGCGACAGCATTAAACAGCGCTCGAACAATTAAAATGCCAAGGACATAAAAGGTATTTTGGTTAGGAATCCCCGTGTTTCAACACTTCAGCATCAGAATTTCATTCACCAACTCTTACCAGAGCTGACTTTTGATCCAAGTAAGCAACATTCCACGGCTCTTTCACTGCCTCTGTGAAGCGCGCGCGCGCGTGTGTCATTCCGGGAAGGAGGGGGAGGTTAATCTCCACACTGTGTGTCAGATTCATAGAATAGGATCATATGAGGGAGTAACCGATGGGCGTCCGAAACCGGACTGCGGGGAAAGAGCCACAGTGAACGGTTCCTAGCATAGTTCAAAAAGTTCATCACTTCAAATGACCGAGCCCCCTGCATCCTAAAGACAACTCCACCGCCACCCCGCCGCCGAGAGCTGTATTTCCAAACCGCATTCACCACCACGGAAGTGCGAGTCGCCCGCCGTGCTAACTTCATGTACCGAAGGTCGCGGGTTCAAACCTGGCGTAGGACAATGAATTTGTTTCGGGCGTAAAAATCCTTAGCGGCTTCCTTCGGAAGGGAAGTAAGGTCCTGTGTCGTAGATTTACGGCACGTAAAAGAACCTCAAACCTGATAAAGAGACTTCTGAGCAAAATTAAGCGGTCTATCACGCCCAGTAGAGAATGAGAACCACAGCAGTTAAACAAATAAAAAAACTCCATTTCCTTTCACGAAATGGCGCCAACAGCGCAGTCCTCGCCGACACTTACAACCCTGAAAGAGACCGGTTGGATGAAATGGAAATGAAATAAAGGGACGAAGGGGTAACGAAGAAACCTCCCTAGTGACCCGGAAAAAGCACGAAAAACCCCATGGTTCGGAAATATCGGCCTCGGGAATCGAATCACACCCCCTCGAAAGCCAGTCCCAAACGATAGTGAACAATTTTTACTTAAAGTTCAGCATCTACTAATAAAAATCTGATGTGTTCCATTCACGTGACTTTCTCTACATCTCTGCACCAAATTATTGTTAGAAAGTTTATGCTTCTACTTAATTCATGCTAATCGAGAAAAAACTATCAGAAATAGTCTTATTATTTTCTTCCTTGTAAGTAGAAGCGTAATAAGGGAGTACACTAGGTTAAAGTGATAATCAAAAACTGGTTGCTATGTGATTGAAGTTCCTTTGTTTGTATGGGCAGGAGAAAAGTATAGGTACTTTTTTTAAAGCTGAAGTAAAAAACAAGGAATATCTCAAAAATATCAACTCCACCAAAAAAAATGCACATAACATAAATCGTGTGTTTTAACGTGCTCTACATGTTTTGTGGGGTAAGTTTTTGTCCATCTCTTACGGTTTAGCAATTATGCAAAAGTCCTTAAAATTGATCCAGAATAAAGTAGTCTTCAGAGGTTATTCCCAGAAAATTCAAGATATACATTTTATTTGTCAGGTAAACATCTTTAATATACCACACTTTAATCAAAATCGTTAGAGCCATTTTTGAGAAAATCGAAAGTTTCGAAAAAAGTTCCATGTAAAGGGAGTTTGGGGTGAGAGATTTTCTTGAAAATCTTCCTGTTGCATCCTTGGAAGATACCAAATTTAAATACCAAGTTTGGTATTCAAAGGTCTTTTTGTTTTTGAGCTATACTGTCCACAGACACACAGACACACGGACCTTTTTCCAAATTTTTTTGGGATTCAGGGGGACACAAAATATGTTTCCGGTGAAATCTCGGTATCGAGTTTTTGGGTGGATTACAATACCTTCTCTATACGCTATGTACATAGTAAGCGTAGGGAAAATAAAAATACAGTAGTGTTGCATTCAAAAACTTTCTCTACCTGTTCTAGTACAAACTATTCTTGCAAAAGCTTACTCTCATGCTAATCAAATATTAGCGAGATAAAAATTATCAGAAATAGTCTTATTACTTGCTTCCTTGTAAGTAGAAGCGAAATGAGGGAGTACCATAGGTTAAAGTGACAGTCAAATCTATTAAAAGCTGTTGTTAATGTCTTGCAATTCGAATTACGTTCTCTTTGCATGACCAGAATGAAAAAGTGAATAACGACCTTCCATTCGAGGAAAGTCTAAGTATTGGAAATTTAAAACCCAATAACAAGGAATATCTCTGAAATGGCTAACTCTATCAACAACAAAAAAATAAGTATATGACATACATTTTAATTAGATTTATTTTATTTTAATCAGATCTACATTTTTTGTGTAATACGTTTTAGTCTATGTCTTACGATTACAAGTTATGCATAAGTCATCTGAAATGAAGAGATCTTCAGAGACTATTCTTAGAAAATTCAAGATATACACTTTATTAATTATAAAACTGTTTTAGACATGTTTTAGCAGCATTGATAGACCAACTTTTATAAACTAAAATTTTTCGAAACTTTTTCTATCTAAAAGGCAGTTTGGGGTGAGATAAATTCCTTGAAAATCTTCTCCACGCATCCTTGGGAAATACTGAACTTAAAATCAAATTTGGTATTTAACCTATTTTTACTTTCTTTACACGTACTATGTACATTAGGTAGGTACCTATTGTACTGCACCTAAAAATTCGATACCTAGATTTCACTTGAAATACACGTTTTGGGACCCTCTGAATCCAAAGAAAAGCATGTTTATAAAATGTCCGTGTGTGTGTGCGTGTGTGTGTGTGTTTCTGTTGGCAGCATAGCTCAAAAACGAAAAGTCCATTTGATACCAAACTTGATATTTAAGTTCATTAGCTTCCAAGGATGTGACGCGAAGATTTTCAAGAAAATCCCCTCCCCCCAACTATCTTTTACATGGAAAGAAAGTCCGAAAATTTGCATTTTCTCAAAAATGGCTGTAACGATTTTAATTAAAATCTTTTATACCAAAGATAGTTACATGACAAATAAAATGTATATCTTGAATTTTCTGGGAAAGACTCTAAAGACCTCTTTATTCTGGATGAAGTTTTGTGAATTTTGCACAATTAGTAAACCGTAAGAGATAGACAAAAACTTGCTGCACAAAAAATGTAGAGCTCCTTAAAACACACAATTTATGTCATATACAGTATTTCCCTGGTGTTGGCCGTTTTCGATATATTCCTTAGTATTGGTTTCAGTTTTAAAACACTTAACTTTTCGAATACAGGAGCTTCTCAACTTCTGGCTACAAAAAGAAACGGATTTCAATCCCATAGCAACCACATTTTAAAGCATGTGAATGTCGGCTCGGCCAGTTTATTCCTGTATTTCCCTTCTACTTATAGGCAACTAAATAATAAGACCGTCTCTGCTAATGTTTATCTCGATTAGCATGAAGTAGACAGAAGAATAAGCTTATTCGCAATGATTTGTTACTGAGATGAAGAGAAAGTCATGTGAATGGAACACATCAGATTTTTTGTTTTTGAGTTATGTTGGTTACAACACACACACACGTACATGGATCTTCTCGAAAGGACCCTTACAACATGCATTATAGTGAGATCGCGGTATGGAATTTTGTAATATAAATTTAAATTTTAATTTAGAATATTTCTCTATCCACTAATTATGTGCGTTGTAAACAAGGTATAACACAGTTAATCAATACAACTGCTGTTTTAATACTAAGGGTATATTTATTCGGATAGATGAATTATTTACACTTGTCTGCTCTCAATTTTGCTCTGCCAGTAAAATGTGGGGATTCACCGGCCTAGAAGTTTTCTCGATATTCTGGCTCAACTTTTACTTTGCATAATATAATCAATCCGTCGGATGGAAGATCCACCGGCTCTCGAGGACGGAACTTTGAATCCCTCTTTGATCACACTTGTTTGCCCAACTTTTTATCCTGGGGTTTCCTGCTTCTCAGAGGATAAACGTTACAGAGCTTTTCCGACTCGACTTATTCTTTGTATTGTCACGTAACGTCAGTCAACTTTTTTATTCCCTATTCCTGTCAAAGTTAGAGACAGCAGCGCCGAGTTACTGAAGCCTTCATGTGAGGATAGCAGAAAGTCTAAACCAGGGGTCACCAATGGTTGCCATCTGAGTAAAGAAACGAGAACAAATTTGCTCGATGCTCCTGCGAATCACCTACTGAGCACTGCGCGGCCAAGATCAAACAGTTCTCTCAGGGCTGTGACATTATCCAACATTTTGGGTTTTGAAGTACGTAATCCACCTTTCATAGGATCACTTCTGTACTTTAGTTTAGTATATTTTTTTTTCTTCCACAATATACATAGTGCAGGTATTGTATTCCACCCAAAATTTGATACCGAGAATTCACTGGAAATACCAGTGAGATCACCTAGACCCCAAAGAATATTTTTACTTTCTTAATACGTAATATGCACATAGTGTATAGAGAAGGTATTGCATTCCACCCAACATTTTGATAACGAGATTTCACCGCAAATAGACGTTTTAGAGTTCCCTTTATCAAAAAAAAAAAACCATAGAAAAAGGTATCATATGTGTGTGTGTGTGTGTGTGTGTGTGTGTGTGTGTGTCCGGTTGTGAACACGATAAGTCAAAAACGAAAAGTCGGTAAAATACCAAACTTGGTATATAAGTTAAGTAGGTATCTTCTAAGGATGCGCCTCGAAGATTTTGAGTAAAATCCCTCTACCTCAAAATACCCTTTACATGGAAAATTTTTTAAAATTTTTAATTTTCTCAAAAATGGCTCTAACGATTTTGATTAAGTTACTGTGTATTAAAGTTGTTTACATCACAAATAAAGTGCATATATTGAATTTTCTGGGAATAGCCTCTGAAGACCTTGTGGATGAATGCTGCTGACTAGTAAACTGTAAGAGATAGAGAGAAACTTACTACACAAAATATGTAGATCTCGTTGATACACACAGTTTATGTCATATGCTTTTTGTTGTAGATTTTACCGTTTCCAAGATATACCTTAAGATTAGTTTCAGTTTTAAAGTACTTATACTTTACTCAGACTGGAAGTGTCCGTTTTTTACTTTCTCTGTACGCATTATGTACATAGTGTATAGAGAAGGTATTGCACTCCACCCAAAAATTCGATACCGAGATTTCACTGGAAATATATGTTTTAGAGTCCCCTGTATGCATAAAAAACATTTTCAGAAAAAGGTCCGTGTGTGTGTGTCCGTGTGTCTGTGAACACGACAATTCAAAAACGAAAAGTCGGTAAAATAGCAAACTTGGTATTTAAGTTTAGTATCTACCAGGGATGCGACACGAAGATTTTGAGAAAAATTCCCCCACCCCAAACTACCCTTTACATGGAACTTTTTTTGAAAATTTTGATTTTATAAAAAATGGCTCTAACGATTTTGACTAAAATATCGTATATTAAAGATATTTACCTGACAAATAAAATGTATATCTTGAATTTTCTGGGAATAGCCTCTGAAGAGTACTTTATTCTGGATGAATTTTATGGAATTTTGCAGAACTGCTAAACCGTAAGAGAGACAAAAACTTACAAAAGTGTAGAGCACGTTAAAACACAATTTATGTTATAGACATTTTTCTCGTAGAGTTGATCGTTTTTGAGTTATTCCTTTTTTTTTTTCACCTTTAAAAAACGTATGCTTTTCTCACACAGGAATTTGTCAACTCCTGTCCATACAAACAAAAGAGCTTCAGTCACATAGCAATCAGCTTTTGACTATCACTTTAACGTATGGTACTCCCTTATTTTCCTTCTACTTACAAGAAGCAAATAATAAGACTATTACTGCTAATTTCTTCTCGATTAGCATGAAGGAAATAGAAGCATAAGCTTTTTAACAATAAGTTGTTGCAGAATTATAGAGAAAGTCATGTGAATGGAACACATCACATTTGCTGTTATTCTACTCTTGGCCAAGCACAGAAGTGAATTCCAATGACAATCCCATAACGATAGCTTTTAAATCATTTGACTATCGATTTAGAATTACGCATTCCTTTGGTCCTCTTCTAGATATAAGGAGCTAAAATGCACATTCTGCTAATGCTTATTTCTATTAGAATAGTGTAGAAAGAAAAACAGTTAGAGAAACTCATGTGAGTGCAACACACCCCATTTTTGAGATAGTCCTTGTTATTGGTTTCAGTTTTAAAATACGTAAACGGGACTTTGTCAACTCCTGGCAATGCAAAGAAACAGATTCCATTCGCATGGCAACCAGCTTTTAAAAGATTTGACTATTGCGAGTAATACGAGATAATGGTTTCAGTTTTAAGGTGCAAAAATTGTTCTCAAACGAGTGACATCTTTTCTTTCGTTTCCCTTTTGATTCCTCCTAGCAAGCAAAGAGAGCCGAATTTAAAATGTGTCACTCAGCGATCGGCTTTTAAAACACCGAACAATCTCTTTATCCTCGTGTATTTCCTTATTTCGCTCCTACTTACAAGGAAGCAAGTAATAAGACTATTCGTGCTAATGTTTTTCTTGATTAGCGTTACGTAGATGAAAGAATAATCTTTTGTATGTGTGCAGTAATATCAAAAGGCCATAATATGTGGTAAGCTTGGATCAAATTTCTGTGACAATATAATTCTCATCTGCTGACTCAATAACTTGTTTAAATCGTTCTCTCTTTGTCTCGGTCCCGCTGGTGCATGTTTGGAGTTGATTTTGGATTTCCTATTAGGTTATAATTAATTGTATAGCGTTCTTGTATATACGAAATATCCATGCTTGACTTCATTACAAACGTGAACCAAATTACTTGTGGCCAGCCGCGTGTGCTCTATATAGAGATGTAGACATTAGCTTCTCATCTGTATGATCCATGATGCACTCTTTACTTTCTCTACACGTACTATGTACAAAGTGTATAGAGAAGGTATTGTATTGCACCCAAAATTTGATACCGAGATTTCACCGGAAATATATTTTTTAGGGTATCCTGTATTAAAAACCATCTGATGTGTTCTATTCACATGACTTTCTCTACATCTCTTCAACAAATTATTGTTAAAAAACTTATGCCTCTATTTACTTCATGCTAATAGAGAAAAAATTGGCAGAAATAGCCTTATTATTTGCCTCCTTGTAAGTAGAAGCAAAATAAGGCAGTACAATAGATTAAAGTGATATTCAAAAGTTGGTTGCTATGTCTCTGAAGTTTGTATGGACAAGAGTTGATAAATTCCTGCATGAGAAAAGTAAGTTTTTTAAAGGTGAAACCAAAAACAAAGAACAACTAAAAACGATATACTCCACGAAAAAAAGGTGTATAACATAAATTGTGTGTTTTAAGGTGCTCTACATTTTTTGTGTGGTAAGTTTCTGTCCATCTCTTACGGTTTAGCAGTTATGCAAAATTCCGTACAATTCATCCAGAATAAAGTAGTCTTTAGAGACTGTTCCCAGAAAATTCAAGATATACATTTTATTTCCAGCTAAATATCTTTAATATAGAATATTTTAATCAAAATCTTTAGGGCCATTTTGAGAAAAACAAAATTTTCGAAAAAAGATCCAGGTAAAGCTAGTTTGGGGTGGAGAGATTTTTCTGAAAATCTTCGTGTCGCTTACCTAGAAGATACTAAACATAAATATCTAGTTTGGTATTTTACCGACATTTCGTTTTTGAGTTATGGTGTTGACAGACACACGGACACACACATACACACACGGGCCTTTTTTTTCTGAAAATGCTTTTTTTGGATACAGGGGACCCTAAAACATATATTTCCGGTGAAATCCTGCTATTGAATTTCTGGATGCAGTGCAACACATTCTCTATGCCCTATTTACATAGTGCGTGTAGAGAAAGTAATAAAAGAATACTATTTTGTAAGGAAAGTTGTTTGTGTGACAGCTGGAGAATGGAACACATCAGATGTTATGATGTTTTGTACAGTGAGGACAATGTTATGCTCGGCCGAAGTACCGTGCCTGAGAGAGCACTAAGAATTTTAAAGAAAAAGAACTAAGGACTTCTTGATGTGAAAGAAACAAGGTCCTTGAGGGACTCGAGCTAAAAAGTTTTACATTAGGTTGATGCATATTTAATTGGTGTCTTTTATGCTTCTTTAAGTCGAACGAGAAAGCTTACTCAAAATTCAGTTTTGCTTGAGGCAGCGAGTCTGTGGTAGAGGAATAATGCTACTGGCTCTCGCTAGGAGTTCGGCGATCGATTCCAGCCAGGTCAAGTCGTGGGGGTTAGTCGTTATTGCTTTTCTTAATTTCTCTACGTACGTGCAGAAGATATTGAATTCCACCCAAAAACTCGATACCGAAATTTCACCAGAAATAGAGGTTTTAGGGCCCCCTGAATGCAAAAAAAAAAAGTATTTTCAGAAATAGGCACATGTGTGTGTGTGTTTGTGTCAGTCTGTCTGTCTGTCTGTCTGTCTGTCTGTGTGTGTCTGTGGACAGCGTTGCTCAAAAACGAAAAGATGGCTAAATAACAAACTTGGTATTTAAGCTTGGTATCTTCAAAGGATGCCACGCGAAGATTTTCAACAAAATCCCTCCACCTCTAACTACCCTTTACATGAAAACATTTTCGAAAATTTTGTTTTTATTAAAAATGGTTCTAACGATTTTGACTAAAATACCACATATTAAAGCCATTCCCATCACAAATAAAATGTGTATCTTGAATTTTCTGGGATTAGCTTCTGAAGACCTGTTTATTCTGGATGAATTTTGCTGAATTGTACATGACTAGTAAACCATAAGAGATACACAAAAACTTACTAAACAAAACATACACCTCGTTAAAACACACAATTTATGTCATATATGTTTTTACTTTCTCTATACGTAGTATGTACATAGTGTATAGAGTAGGTATTATAATCCACCCAAAAATTCGATACCGAGATTGCACCGGAAATACATCCCTCTGAATCCAAAAAAAAAAAAAAAACAACAACAACACATTTTTGGAAAATGGTCCTTGTGTGCGCGTGTGTGTATGTGAACAGCATAGCTCAAAAACGAAAAGGCCGTTAAACACCTAACTTGGT
This sequence comes from Hymenopus coronatus, assembly GCA_030762935.1. Taxonomy (NCBI): domain Eukaryota; kingdom Metazoa; phylum Arthropoda; class Insecta; order Mantodea; family Hymenopodidae; genus Hymenopus; species Hymenopus coronatus. Next base: position 18,192,810 of record CM060895.1, read on the forward strand.
ATTTAAGTTTTGTATCTTCCAAGCATGCGACACGAAGCTTTTCATGAAAACCCCCCTACTCCCAACTACCCTTTACATGAAACTTTTTTTTTTTTCGAAAATTTTGATTTTTTCAAATAGTGTATTAATGATATTTATCTCACAAATAAAATGTATATCTTGAATTTTCTGGAAATAGCCTCTGAAAACTACTTTATTCTGGGTGAATTTTACGGAATTTTGCATAACTGTTAAAGCGTAAGATATGAACAAAAACTTACCACATAAAGCATGTAGGCCTTATTAAAACACGAAATGTATGTTATATACATTGTTTTTGTGGAATTGATCGTTTTTGAGATATTCATTGTTTTTGGTTTCACTGTAGAAAAACTTAACTTTTCTCATACAGGAATTTGTCAACTCCTGTCCATACAAACAAAGGAACTTCAGTCATAAAGCAACCATCTTTTGACTATCACTTTAATCTATGTTGCTCCCTTATTTCGCTTATACTTACAGGGAGGCAATTAATAAGACTATTTTTGCTAATTTTTTCTCGACTAGAAAAATATAAGTTTTTTAAAGCTGAAACCAATAACAAGGAAAAATCTAAAAAATTATCCACTCCTCGAAAAAAATGTATATAACATAAATTGTATGTATTAATGGGCTCTACATTTTGTGTTAAGTAAGTTTTGTCTACCTCTTACAGTTATGCCAAATTCCGTAAAAATCATCCAGAATAAAGTGGTCTTCAGAGGCTATTCCCAGAAAATGAAAGATATACATATTATTTCGCATATAAATATCTTGAATGTAAGAGATTTTAATAAAACTCTTTAGAGACATTTTTGAGAAATCAAAATGTTCGAAAGTTTTCCATGTAAAGGGTAGTTTGGGGTGGCGGCATTTATTTTTTGAAAATCTTCGTGTCGTATCCTTGGAGGATACTAAACTTAAATACCAAGTTTGGTATGTAATGGTCTTTTGGGTTTTGAGCTATACTGTCCATAGACATACACACACACAAACACACACATACAGACACACGCACACACGTACCAATTTTCCAAAAATTTTTTTTTTTTGGATTCAGGGGGACCCAAAACATGTATTTCCAGTGAAATATCGGTATCGAATTTTTGTGTGGAATGCAATACCTTGTCTATACACTATGCACATAGTACGTGTAGAGAAAGTAGAAACCGCTGACGCTTCCAATCCTGAAAGATACCAACGGAATGAGGGATGAATGAAATCCCAATTTGAAACTGCATAAAGGGATACGAAATTTGTGGGATAAAAGAAAACTACTCAGTATTCGCCTGGAGATTTGGAGAAACCCTCGAGAACTCCATGGGTCAGATTGGCTGGCCATGAGGATCGAAACCGCGACCTTCCGAATACGGGCTCACAGCAAAAACCTCTTGAGTCATTTCGCTTGGGTACTGCTGGTAAATACGACTAGTACTTCGAATGTTGTGGTCCCCTTGAGGCAGATCACTTTGGAAAATGAGCCTGCATTTTTCATCAGACTCGATATCCCTCGGAGCGCATTGATGGCAACCCAATATCGGCGCAGAAGAGTTCTCGAGCAGCAAATAGATAATGCATGTTTTACTGGGTAATTCCCGTAATTGTGTGCGTATGTGTTTTTTCTCAATCAATTATCAATGTAAATATAGTTAAAAGACAACCGAGGAGTTTCCATCCTCTGCGCCTACAAATACGTGATAGAAGAATAATTATATTCCAAGCAAGATTCCCATACCCAAATTTTATAAAGAATACGCCACGGAAACAAAAATTGAATTCTACTAAAAACTTGTTATGGATATTCCACAGGTAATGTAGCTTGTGGGATCCCTCCCCCCCCAAAAAAAGTAAAAAAGTGATGTGTTCCATTCACATAACTTTGTATGCCTGTTCTACAAACAAACTATTCTTACAAATGATTATTCTTTTATCTCCGTCAGAGACAAATATTGCCAGAAATTGTCTTATTAGTTGTTTCCTTAAAAGTAGAAGGGAATACACAAGACTAAAGCTACAGTCGTTCTTTCAAAAACGTCATTGAAGTTCCGTTCCCTTTCCATGATCAGAAGTAAAACAGCGACGAATGAGAAAGTTTAAATATTTACAAATTGAAACTAATAATAGGGAATATCTCTGAAAAAAAAAACAAAAAAACAACTACATATGACATAAACTGTTTCTTCTAACATATCTATATTGTGTTTTGTAAATTTTTTCTGTATCTTACAATCTTATACAAAAATGAATGAAAAGCGCTTAAGAAGAAGCTATTCAAGAAATTCAGGATGCACATTTTATTTGCCATCTAAATATCTTTAATATACGACATTTTAATCAAAATCGTGTCATTTTTTAGCAAATAGAAAATTTCGAAAAATTGTTTTATGTAAAAGGTAGTGTGGTGGTGATATTTTCCTCAAAATCTTTGTGTCATATCCTTGGAAGACTGATATTAAATACCAAGTTTGGTATTTAACGGCGTTTTCGTTTTTGTGCTATGCTGCCCACAGACACACACACACACACGCACACACTCTCACAGACAGACGGAGAGAGAGAGACACACACACACGGACATTTTTCTAAAAATGCTTTTTTTTTTTTTTTTTGATTCAGGGGGTCTCAAACATATATTTCCGATGAAATCCTGGTATCAAAATTTTGAGTGCATTACAATATCTTCTTTATACACTATGTACATGGAACGTGCAGAGAAAGTAAAAACATGCGCCTGCGTGTGTACCTGTGTCAATAACTTAGCTCAAAAATCTAAAGTCATTTCCAAACTAGACATTTAAGTGTAGCATCTTTCTAGGATGAGACACGAATATTTTCAAGAAAATCACCCCCAAATATTTGTAATATGCAAAGTGTTTTGAAATTGTTAATTTCCTTGAACATGGATCTAACGATTTTGATTAAAATACCATATGTTTAAGATACTTTCATGACAAACGAAATACATATCTTGAATTTTTTGGGGATGACCTCTGAAGTCCTCTTCATTCTGAATGACTTTTGCATAACTGGAATCGAAAGAGATAATAAAAAACTTATTACACAAAAATATTCAAACAATATATTTCATATACATTTTTTAAGATATAACCATTTTCGAGATATAGTTTATTATGGAATTCACTTTCAAACTAAAACGTTTCTCAAACGAGAAGCAATCCTTCGTTTCATATATCTTTTGTTTAACTCTTGGCCTTAGAAAGAGAACTGAATTCAATGATAGACGCATAACGCCAGCTTTTAAAAGGGTTTAACTGTCGCTTTACACTAGTACATTATCTTATCTTCCTTCCGCTTGGAAGGAAATAATACAACCACTTTTGGTAATGTTTATCTCAATTAACACAATGTAGATAAAGGAACAATAGTTTGTAGAGGAATTTATGTGAATGGTACGCTATTTGTTACAGAAGTAACCTCCTGTCTATGCTAAGAGAACGAAATTTAAATATCACATAGGCACAAGGTATTAAAGGATTTTTGCTATCGTTTTAGGCTCGTATATTCTTATAATTCATTTTGTACCTACAAGGAAGTTTGTATTATAAAAATGTCTGTTAATGTTAACCAAGAATAGGCTTTTTTTAAGAATAGTTTGTTGAAAATGGGTAAAGAAAGTCATGTGAATGTAACATCAGTTATGAGCAAAATGAGTAGTGTATCTCGATTATTAGATGGGAAAATATTTTTGTTGTAAGGATTGTTAGTAAAAGTCATAAAGATAAAGAAAATGGATAGAGAGAAGATTGTGAATGTAGAACATAAGTTATATTTAGTTGAAAGTTGTGAGTATTCATCGTTCCTTCCTGATCGTCGCTTATAGCGTGCCTGGGAGCAATCTAAGCTGCAGGGATCGATCGATATCTCGCAGGACCTGTTGCCTCGAAGCGAATGTGTTTTGTCTCTACGAGCGGACTTCTATTGAAATTCCCTCTCCAGGGCATTCTTTTCAATAGCTGAGCGTCTCCGTTTCCTCCACAAAAGCGATTATACAGTGGTACTTGAATCCTAACAATGTGACATTTATATTGTAGCAGTGTGCACACGGACGGGCGGGCGGGCGCTTGAAAGCTTATTTCCACTAAGTGAATCAACGTGACTACCAGCTTGTGTTAATCCAGTAGTGAGAGAGAACCTTAATTAACTGGCCAGGAGGCGAGCGTTTTCTGACTCATTAAAACGATTCAGCAGCGCACCGGGACATATAGAGACAAGTGTTAACAAATCTTCTAACCTGGACGTCTTTTTGCGCTCCTTAATGAAATAAAAAACATGGCATGTTGTTTGTGGACGCTCTTTAACTACTGTGGTTCTCAGCGTCCCATTCTAAATTGGGCGTGAAAGACCGCTTAACTTTGCTCAGAGGTCTCTCTATCAGGCTTGAGGTTCTTTTACATGCCATACATCTACGGCTTTACTTCCCTTCCGAAGGAAGCCATGCTAAGAATTTTTACGCCCGAAAAAATCTATCGTCCTCCGGCGGGTTTGAACCCGCGATCTTGGGTATATGAAGTTACCGTGGTAACCATTACACCACAGAGGGCGACGCTCCTTAATGAGTGTTTACTTTCTCTACTACCTGTAGAAGTAAGTGAACTATTATTTTCTCTAGCACATATGTAAAATGTACTAGTAAGTAGATAAGGTATTGTATTTCACCCAAAAATTCCATACTAAGATTTTTACCGGAAATATATGCTTTGAGACAGTTAACACGTTTCCACGGGGAATTGAAATGGATTTGGGTACACTTGCTGTATTGAACCCTTCTTAGAAACGCGGATTCCTTCTTAGAAGTGGGATCGGAATGAAATTGGATCGAAATATGCAGCATGGAAACACCTGCGTATAAACTTCTTCAGCTATACACGTAGCACGCAGTAGTCATGTGTTAATTTTTACTTTCTCTACACGTACTATGTACATAGTGTATAAAGAAGGTATTGCATTGCACCCAAAAATTCGATACCCAGATTTAACAGGATATACATGTTTAGCATTCCCCTGAATCAAAAAAAAAATTACAAAAAGGTCTCCGTGTGAGTGTGTCTGTGTATGTGTGTGTGTGTGTGTGTGTCTGTGTGTCTGTGGACGGCATAGCTCAAAAACGAAAAGACCGTTGAATGCGACGCGAAGAATTCCAAGAGAATCCCCCCCACCCCCAACTACCCTTTACATGGAACTCTTTTCGAAAATTTTGATTTTGTCAAAAATGGCTCTAACGATTTTGATTACAATCACTTATACTTAAGATATTTACATGCCAAATAAAATGTATATCTTAAATTTTCTGGGAATAACCTGTGTAGACTACTTTATTCTGGATGAATTTTTCGGAATTTTGCCTAACTGCTAAATCGTAAGATATGGACAAAACCGTACCACACAAAAAATGTAGAGCACGTTATAACAAACAATTTATGTTATATACATTGTTTTCGTGGACTTGATCGTTTGTTGAGCTATTCCTTGTTTTGGGTTTCACGTTGAAAAACTTAACTTTTCTCATACAGGAATTTGTCAACTCCTGTCCATACAAACAAAGGAACTTCAGTGACATAGCAACCAGCTTTTGGCTTTCACTTTAACCTATAGAACTCTCTTATTTCGCTTCTACTTACAAGGAAGCAAGTAATAGGAATATTTCTGCTAACTTTTTGTCAATTAGCATGAAATAAAGAGAAACATAAGCTTTTTAACAATAATTTGATGTAGAGAAAATCATGTGAATGGAACACGTCAGATTTTTTTTTATTGCTCTGTGGTAGATTATAAGAGAACAGCATTATAGTTTTTAAAACTTGCAATGTATTCTGAAATATAATTGTTTAACTTCAAAACCAGGTTATAAGACACAGCTTAAAAAAAATATATATTTAACAGATTTGCCAACAAGTTCCAAGGAAACATAAAAGTATGAATTAATTTCTTCTGGAAGTTTGCGTTTTCAAAACAATCAATTCGTGTTGAATTAGACATCTGGAACGAGGATCGTATTAATTTGGAATTGGACTCAATCCATTTCAATTCCCAATTGAAACGTAGTAATTCTGAATAAAAAATAACAGCATTGTTAGAAAAGTATACAAAAAATGTGGAGCTCATTAAAACAGACGATTTATACATTTTTGTAGAGCTCACCATTTTCGACATTTGTTATCAGTTTTAAAATGTTCAGTATTTAGGCTTTTCTAAAATGGGAAGGTTATACAATTGTTTTCATCCTGGCCATGCAAAGAGTTGGGAATTTTAATTCTATCACATAGCGACCAGCTTTTAAAATATATGACTGTTGCTTTAGCCTAGTGTATTCCCTTTATTTTCCTTTTGCTTACAAGGAAATGACTGTTAAGAGCATTTCTGCTTATGTTTTATCTCGTTTAACGCAGTAGATAGCAGAATAAAATTTTTAGCAATAATTTGTTACAGAGATGTAGAGAAATCATTAGATTCTCCTGCTTCCTGTTATTCACTATAAGTATTTTTGAATGTTCTCAACACCCAATTTATGATGTTAACTTCGATTTAACTTATTAAATTGTGACAGTTTAAGGTATTTAGTTTACTTGATTACCACAGAGATAGTGCAGTGTGTTTTGTCGCTCCAGTCGACACATCTCCAGATGGCGAGTCGCAGGCGCTACCGTCTGAATATGCAGAACATGCTTGGTGCATATTCATTTTGTTGTAGAAACATTCAGGAGGTAAGTAGAGCATTCAAATGTTTATAAAGAAGTTTGCATATGTAGAAGTTAACTTTTATTCTTTGTATGGCCTGAAAACAATAGTATGCACATGTATGGAATATTTCAACCAACCTAAATAAATGTCATTTACAGCTGACGTCAAAATGATGGTTTAACACACATTATATATAGGTTTTCAGCTATCGATTATAGCTATATTTATTTACAAAAAACGCAATTAAAGTGTACACACAACATTCCACTCGCCTCTCATCTAGGTGACCCGGGTTCGATCCCAAGCGCCCGCCTGTGGGATTTGTAGTGGACGAAACGGCGTCTGGGTGGGTTTTCTCCGGGTCCTCCGGTTTCTCCCGTCACTCATTCCACCAATTGCTCTATCATACATTCCGCTTACATTAATTCATACCATTCTCTTCCTCACGCTTATGCCTGGCTACGTGCCGACCACTCGTTTCAGGTTTTCCATTTTGTGGTTCGTGCCGTTGGCTCCCCGACAGGCTGCTGACACCTAGGCATCACTTTAGGTCCTAGGTTAAGTCGACTAGGAAAAAAAAAAAAAAAACTATGTGATGCTCAAGTATTTTGAGCTAAATTGCGTAAACATTTTCAAGGGGAAAAACACATATCTGATGTGTTCCATTCACATGACTTTCACCATATGTTCTGCAAATAAACTATTCTTACAAAAGAGCATTCCTTTATCTACACCATACTAATCAAGATGAACAAAAATCATCCTGTTACTTAGTTCCTTATAAGTAGAAGGGAATACACTATGCTAAAGCGCTTAAAAGCTGTCGCTATGCGATTGTCATTGATACTCAGTTCTCTTTCCATAGCCAGGAGTAAACGGACGAGGGCTTCCCGTTTTAGAACTAATTGAATATTTTAAAATTAAAAAAAAAAAAAGTTTATGGCATAACGACATCCATTTTTTAAGCAACTCAGAATGAAGAGGACTTCCGGGGTTCTTCCCCAAAAATTTAGGATATACCTAATATTCCATGTAAATGTCTTTAATACATGGCCATTTAATCAAAATCGTTAGAGTCACTTTATAGAAAATCGAAACATTCGAAAAATGTTACATGTAAAGGATAGTTTATGGTGGGGGGGATTTTCCTGGAAATCTTCGTGTGGCATCCTTGTAAGATGCTGAACTTATACAAAAAATTAAACACTTAATTTAAGCTAATTGAGTTATGCTATCCACACACAGACTCTCTCTCTCTCTCTCTCTCTCTCTCTCTCTCTCTTGTCGCCCTCCGTGGTGTAATGGTTACCATGCTGACTTCATATACCCAAGGTCACGGGTTCAAACTTGGCGGAGGACGATGGATTTTTTCGAGCGTAAAACTCCTTAGCATGCTTCCTTCGGAAGGGTAGTAAAGCCGTTGGCATGTAAAAGAACCTCGAGCCTGATAGAAAGACCTCTGAGCAAAGTTTAGCTGTATTTCGCGCCCAATATAGAATGGGACACAGAGAACCACAGCAGTTAAAGAGCGTCCATAAATAACACGCCATTTACATATACACACTCTCTTTCTCCCACCCCTCTCTCTCTCTTTCGAACCTTTTTCTTAAAATGTTTTTTACAATCTGCAGTCTCAAAACCTGTATTTCCAGTGAAATCTCCACAAGGATTTTTTGGGTGGAGTGCAATATCTTCTCTACCTACTATTTACATTGTATATACAACATAGAAAAAGTAAAACTTGTTCGTATAAAGGATAGTTTGTAATGAGATTTTATAGAAAATCTTCTGGTTGCTCTTGGAGGCGACAAAACGATAGCACTAGTCTAATCAGCATCATCGGAGAGCACCTTCATCACACGCTTTACAGTCCGAACCTGATGCCCAAAGAAAGAAGAAATTAGAAGGCTTTAGGAAAGTTCTGTCTGGCACAGAGACAGTGCTGTTACCTAGTATCAAGTAGCAAAGTTAGTTCTCATGTGCAATCCTTTAGATGGCACAGCTCGCAATTTCATTTGTTTGCTACAGTGCTGAAAAATAAATTGTCGTTTCTTCAGGGAATAGATAAAGTCGGTGTTGTGCACTGATTCAATGTCTCTTATTCAAAGGTTTAACAGTAGCCAAAATAAAACAGGATATTGGATTTCATTTTGAAAGAGATTTTAGCACTATACATGAAATGGGCTGCAGAGTTCAAACGGAATGTTCTCCGAAAGTCTGCAACGTCCAGGTACCACCGCGACTGAATAATACATTACGAAAATATACAATGCCATGTTAAATAAAGACTGATCTAGGCTTGTGAGATTTTTGGCATTGTGAAGGTCTCATTAGTCGATGTGGAATATTTTGAACAAACACTTAAATATGAGGAAGCTCAAAGCGCGAAGATTTTGTCGATCAAAAATGCATCAGAGTAAACTCTTGCAGAAGTGCTAGAACTTGTTCAGACGGAATTCGGCAACTTTTAATGCTGTTACCTCAGTGTTGATGACAAATTGTGTCACCACCGCCCACCAGAAAAGAAACGGCAGTTCAAGCAATGTGTGCAAGAGGGTGTCCTTCAGCAGGAAGGTGATACCACTGTCTTCTGCAATGCTCGGGAAAATTTAAATTCAGTTTTATTTTTGGACGTTCTTTAACTGCTGAGTTCTCAATGTCCCATTCTATTTTGTGTGTGAAAGATCGCTTAATTGTGACCAGGGGTCTCTTATCAGGCTGAAATTCTTTTACGTGCCGTAAATCCACGACATGGGACCAACGGCTTTACTTCCCTTCCATAGGAAGCTATGTTAAGAATTTTTAGCCCGAAAAATTCCATGGCCCTCTGCCGGGTTAGAACTAGTGATCTTGGCTAGCATGTTACCACTAGACCATGGAGGACGACATGTAGTCGAGCCGAACATCTGAGCCCCTCCTGCAAGGGAGTTGTTCGGATTGGATGGGACTCGACGTGGTAGTGGACCCGATACGCATGGTCTTCGCATAACGCCTTGATAGGATTCTGAGACACTCAATGCGCTCTGGTACTAGCTTGGATAGCTAGCAGACGGAATGCTAGATTTCTGTCGGCCCTACCGAGGTTATCGGTAGTCTTCCCTTCGGGGTGGACGCGCCTCAGTGGTGTAGCCACTTCCGTCCCGGTATGTCCCCGTACCGGAGTGGCTTTTTAGACCCCATGTATTGCCCTAACAGAAAGCCCTACGGAGATTAATTTCTCCCTGGTTGAAGAGTGGAAGTTTCGGCCTCTGGTGGACACTAGCGTTGAACTGAACTGATCTGTGTTGGCAGACTATTTGGGAGAAAGCAATCAATGGAAAGTGCAATGAAGATCTGCTGGAGCAGTTGAAGGTTGCTATGAAGAACAAAGTTCGCAATCGTAAAGGAGTGTTTCCAAAAACAGTGGCGTAGATTTCTTCAACTGGATTGCAATGTTGCTTGACTTATACTTTGAGATGCTGTCACGTGCAGCATATTCACCAGATTTTGCTCTAAATGACAACTCTCTCTTCCCAAATTTAAAGAAATTATTGATGGGCAGAGATTTATTTCAGATGTGAAGATCATAAGTGCAGAATTGGAAAGATCGTGTTCACTCGAAATGTTAGAAACTAAGTGTACAGTTGGTCCAGATGTATCGAGCTGAAATGTTAAGAAAAGGGGTTGTTTGAAAAGCGTTGTACTCAAGCTCAGAACTTGGTGAAGGGCAATTTTTCACCACTAAAATGCACACTAAAGCAATTGATTGCATATTGGTCCGTCTGCAGTTTATTTGGGGTGTTGCAAGTTCGCGAATGTGTCACAGAATATGATCAATGTTGCCGTGACTCATATAATACTGCTTCTTTTTTGTGCATCAATATGTGATTTATCATGATGTATACATGACAGCTTCTTGAGCGCAAAATGATGTTCACTATCGTTTCTCGTTGCCGGAGCTTCGACATGGCCTGATCATTACTTCTATTATCAGTAACAGGCAGGCATCGAATTGCTTTGCAGTTCACATTAAACAAACTATGTGCCAGTATTGTACCGTCTGTTGTCATGTGATGGCCATTAATCACTTACAATGAGCCGGAACAACACATTATTTCGGACATTGTGGTCATATCCTGTCATGGTGTAAATAAGCCTCTAAATTACAAGCGGAACAGGACCAAGGACTAAAATCTGGGATTGCAATAAACCACAATTAATATCGATTAAGTTGCGTCACTGTATCGCTATACGCCCCGGTCAGCTGTTCCAATATTTGAATTCCTGCTATTTTGTCAACTTTCATTATGCTAATTTTAAACTGAAGTAAGATATCAACTTATTTTATTTTGTTTTGTATCGTCTCCCTCTCTCTCTTTCATCTATTCCCGAGTCACTGTCAACTTCTTGAAATTATATCTCGCCATTTTCAGCAGTGTTTAACATCCATTTTTGTTCATACATTACTACAGATGGTGGATAATGATGATACATGAAATTAAATGATAATTGGGAATAATATTTGGGAATGAAACTAATTAATTTCAAAAGGGCTGAAGAAACCCTAGCGAAAAAGTCAAGTCAGGGAGGAAGGTCCTGAGAAGATTTGAACCGCATATCTACCATTAGCGTGTCTGCACCTCAAAACCTCGGCTAGCCGTGTCGATATGTCTTAGTTGTGCACGGTGCGCCGGTAATGTTAGTTGTATGTTGCAAGGTTTCAGAAGTGGTACAGATTTAAACAGCAAGTTATGGCTCTGTACACACACACACATACGAGGGTCGGCTGATAAGTCCCGGGCCTCTCAATGAAAACGGCATTTAATTTTTTTTTTTTTGCTGTATTTCTCAACATAATCTCCAGAAAGGCTAATAAATTTGTCATATGGATGTTCTATTTTAATTAAACCATTTCTGTAGTTGATTTATCAAGGTGCTCAAAATAAGTTTTACCGCATCAATGACCTCCTCGTTGCTGTGAAATCTTCGTCCTCCAAGAATTTTTGAGATTTGGGAACAGGTGGTAGTTACTGGGTGCTAGATTTGGTGAATAGGGTGGATGTTCAAGCAATTCCAACTTTAATTCGCACATTTTTCCCATTGCCATGACTGAACGATGGGCCGGAGCATTGTCTAATGAAACAAGATTTTTTTTTGCCAAAAGAGTTCTTTTTCTTTTCACCTCATCACTCAAACGTTGTAGTAAGCTTGCGTGATACTTTTACCCTTTTCAAAGTAATCAAAAAAAATAATAATTCCCTGTGCATCCCAGAAAACACTCGTCATGAACTTGTTAGCTGACAAAATTGACTTTACTTTTTTTGGAGTTGGTTCATCTGGCGCAATCCACTGTTTTGACTGTGATTTTACTTTCTGGAGTGTAGTGATGTATCCAAGTTTCATCCACAGTGATAAGCCGTCAGAAAAATTTACTAGTAGAGCTCCACATTCTTAACAGAAACAGTTTTTCTTTGCAACTTTTGATCAGGTATCAACAAACGCGGCACCCATCTTGCATAGACCTTGCGAAAGCCCAAAACATTACTTAAAATATTACCTGCACGTTCTTTTGAAATGCTTACAGCCTCTGCTATCTCAAAGAACTTTAATCTGCGGTCTTCCAGTACTAAACGATGAATTTTTTCAATGATCTCTGGAGTTGTCACTTCTACAGGGCGTCCAGAGCGAGGCTCATCACTAGTACTCGTACGTCCCATTCTAAAGTGTGCAACCCACCTTTTTATAATCATTGAATTAGAAGGGACAGAGTCTTTCAATGTACTGTCCATTTCCTCCTTGATTTCTTTAGGTGTTAAGCCTTTCAAATGGAAGTATTTAATCACTGTTCGTTTTTCCAAATCTTCCATTTTCGTGAAAACTCTAGTGTCTTGTTTAAAATGCTGTCATTCGAAAACTAAACATGCTATTGACCTGTAACTATGGATACAAGCTAGTCTTGAGTTAAACTATACGATGCTACCGTCTAACTGGCCTAGTGGCACCATATCTGCGTGAGGCCCGGGACTTATCAGCTGACCCTCGTATAATATATATTGTGTAGTATATTGCTGGTATGGCACAAGTTTAGCAGATTTCTGAATTCCATCATAAACTGCTGATAAAGGCTGCTCCTCCCTTGAATTACTTTGTCGTCGTGGATTGATTCTGCATCTTATAGGAAAGATGTGAAAGTCTACTCCATCATATTAGTACTTAAAAAGGGTATGCCATACCTACTGAATCCAAGTCCAAAGAATTTTGGTTCATCTATTTCTATGGCCGGGTGCTTTGGTGGTATTATGTGCACAGATGTACACTATCCAGATGGTTTTGTTTCTATTATGGGATGAACACAAGCCACTTCTATGTGAGAATGGTGCACGCTCAAAGAAGCAATGATTAATCACGGAAATGTGTACGGCGCTAACATCATGAGGACATCATTAACATTCGGCCTGACCGCCACAATGTAACTTCCTTTCAATTTGTGTGCCACTGAAGGAACACTCAAACGCATGAAGGATTTCTACTGAAGACTTTTCCCATTCGATTCCTGCCACATAAAACAATCAACTTTGTTGGAACGACATCAATGACAGTAAGGTTGTACAATTGAACACATTCAAAGCTCACTCTACAAGCACACTTTCAGATTTCCATACATGCTTGAATTTTTTGTCTTTCTCCTTCATGATGCTCTTGCTTTTGTGTTTAAACTTTGTTTATCGTACTCTCTCACCAGAGTGTTAGGATAATGTATTTGTAATCAATGCATCTAATTTCTAAAAGGTATGCAGAATCTTTCCTCCATCATTCACATTGAAATTAATCCTGAGCTGTTTTATACATTTAAAACAAGCATTTTCTTTCACATTTATTACAGGAACTTCAGTATTTGTTGCAGAAATATGCAATTTTCTTTGTTGTTTATTTATTCTTCTGCCTTTTTGTGCTTACGACGGTAATTGCTGCTGTCGATTCAGCAGCTTTTTCTGAATTTCCCCCCGTATTTTCAGAAAATCTTGCCTGCTCGCTTTATGGATTCTCAGATGACTTTCTTATGTCACAACTTGCAGAATTTCCTTTACGCTGTCTGTGGAATAGTACAATATCATTTAAAGAAGTAACTGACAGCGCCTTCTCGGCTACTTCTTACTGCTGTTAGCTGAATCATCTAGTTGACATCAGGATCATCACTGTTGTCAAACCTAAGAATTTCTTTAGCAGCTCGTCGTCATTTTATTTTTCTGGATGTTGTAATGTGTTTCTTTTAACTTATTAATCAATACATATAATATCAGAATGATTTCTAGAAAAAAGAATTTTGGGTGCTGCACCTTACTCTTTTTTTGCAATTAAAATGCACAAAATGCAAAGAAATCAGGAAGTAAACACTCGTAAGTGCATTTTGGCTGCACGTTTTTCCCAATGTCAGCGCTTTTTACATCTTTATTAATTTTCAGGACTTTGCACCTTTGACACGTTTTTCTATGAAAGCTAAACATTTAGGCCTAAAATAAATAGAAAAATATCCTGCTTAAAGTATAAAAGCTCAGTCAAAAATCTTGATACTGAGGATGTTGCTGCAAAAAGTTTTAGAAGTGTTTATGCCCACTCTTATCATATATGGAATCACAGGTGGCGGCACTAATCACGCATGAAATGAAACTATATTTAACAAAAGACATTTGTAAAATAAATGTTCCAGGTGTAGGTTTAGGGTACCTCCTCGGCATTTGCCAGGAAACACTTTAAAAAGGCTCATTCAGTGAGGACAGTCTTGGTATTGGAACCACAGGCCTCTCGAAGGCGAACTTCACACTTCACCACGGAGCCATCGCCCTCGGTGCAACAAATAAGGATCTGCGTTAATTAAAAACAAAATATTCACAACTTGTAACTGATAATATGAACGTTTCTTTTCTATGCACAAGTACTTATCTAATGATCGGAAATGTAACCTAACTAAAAAAAATAATAAATAAATGAAGTATTCAATGTTATCCTTGTTACTTTCTCTACACGTACTATATACATAGTGTATAGAGAGGGTATTGTATTGCAGCCAAAAATTCGATACCGAGATTTTACCGGAAACATATGTTTAAGGACACCCGAAAAAAAAAATTAGAAAAATGTCCGCTTGTGTGTCTGTATGTATGTGTGTGTCTGTGGGCAACATAGCTCAAGAACAAAAAGTCCGTTAACTTAAATGCCAAACATATACCCTTTACATGGAAAAAATTTCGAAATTTTTTATTTTCTCAAAAATGGTTGTGACGATTTTGATTAAAATATCGTATATTGAAGATGTTGTTTACATGACAAATAAAACGTATATCTTCAACTTTCAGGGAATAGCCTCTAAAGACTTTTGGATGAACTTTGCAGAACTTTGCATAACTGGTAAACCGTAAGAGATAGGCAAAAAGCTAAAACACAATAAATAGAGCTCGTTTAAACACACAATTTATGTTTTTACATTTTTTCGTGGAGTTGACCATTTGTTATATATTCCTTGTTATTAGTTTCAGCTTTAAAATACGGGAAATGGTCAACTCTTGGCCATACAAAGTTACTTCAATCACATAGCAACCAGTTTTTAAAATATTTAGCCTATGATACTCCCTTATTTCCCTTCTACTTACATGGAAGAAAGTAATAAGACGATTTATGCTAGTTTTTCTTGATTGACATGAAGTAAACAGAAGAACGAAAATTTTAACAATAATGTGTTGTAGTGATGAAGAGAGAGCGCATGGAGCATCAGATCTTTTTAACAAGTTTTCGGACCAGAGGTTTTAATATCAATGTACCCTGTGACATTTTAGTAGGCTGTTTCATTGATGAGTGAATTTTAGGTGATAATTTGCAGACAATTGTCTTAGTTGGTGCTTTTTGTGATCAATATATACATTTAAATTTTGCACCTTTTTACACCTTTTTCACCAATATTTTGCTCCCAAAAGTCGTATCTGTATAACATTAGGTTACAATAATAATGAGAATACATTCACCGACTTTCTTTCAATGCATGGCGCCAAAGAGCAGCTAAATGTCGTGTTGTCTTCATTGGCACATGGCATCTTCATCAGAGTTCTCTTGGGCATGAGAAGCGTTGTACATGATCTGAAAGAATGCTCACATAACTTGCACCTGTCATTGATCTCTGCAGCCGGACAATGAGGCTTAACTGCGACCATGAGAACGCTGCCCAGTCCCTAGCTGAGCCACGACCCGAGGGACACACGCAGGACGCATAGCTTCCCACACGATACAATTAGAGCCGGGATTCATAGGATCAGGTCGTCTTCATAGCGCGGTGCCAAGCGTGAGACCTGGATTCGATTCCGTGGGGATTTTTGCCCCTTTGGGAGACTTGAGGTCCCTGGTGGGCCAATTGAGGAGCTACTTGATTGAGAAGTAGCGGTTCCAGGCCAAGAGGACCACATTAACCGGCCGGGAGGGATTGAGGCGCTGGTGGTAGGCCAAGGTTCCTTGTGAGCTGCCGTGCCATGGAGTTATTAGTTATTATACTCTAGGGTCATACCATACACCGCCACTCCTCCAAGGTCCATTGCTGATGTTTTCGGGTCCATTGCAGGTCATTGAGCTCTGTGTTGAGGTGTCAGCAAAAGGACAGGAGTTGATCGTCGACTGTTGAGGCCTTTGCGGTGCACGTGCCTGTTTACAGTCGTGGTGGAAATGGGTTCCTGGCTTCCAACATTCAACTGGACGATCTGACTCACAGCAGCCTTTCGAGCGCTCAGTATGGTCTGCTGAGACTTGTTAATCCTTGTGGCCTTCCTATGCAGTGGTTTACGCGTGTGGAAAAATTCTCTCTGATACATTCTAGATTCACCCTAGGCACTGCTGACCTTAGAAACCCGAATTCTCGTGCAATCTCCGATATGCTGTGACCCATTCGTCGTCCACTGATTATTATCCCATATTCAAAGTCAGTTAACTCGCGACACATTGCCATATTCACTAAACACGTGTCTGTAACAGGTTGCCGAGATAGGTATCGGGTCTATACGCCGCATTTAGTCGCAACACTCAGGATTCATACACGCTACATTTTCTAATGGGACAATCCTTCCCGTGACTGCCTTCGTGGTCGTGTGGTCAGCGAGCTAACTTCTCACCCAGAGGTCTCAGGTTTGATTCCCGGTTGGGGAGGGACATTTTTCTTTAACCAGAATTATTCCCTGTCCCCCAAAGAAGCTACAGTCAACGAGTTTCTTCAAGTGCAAATCTTCCGTTATGACCTTAGATGTTAAAGGGGGCTATATAAATTTATCGCCCTCCGTGGTGTAATAGTTACCACGCTAACTTCATATACCCAAAGTCGCGGGTTCAAACCCGGCGGAGGACGATGGATTTTTTTCGGGCGTAAAAATCCTTAGCATGGCTTCCTAGAAGTAAAGCCGTTGGTCCCGTGTCGTAGACTTACTGCACGTAAAAGAACCTCAAGCCTGATAGAGATGCCTCTGAGCAAAATTAAGCGGTCTTTTACGCCCAGTATAGAATGGGACGCTGAGAACCACAGCAGTTAAAGAGTCCATAAATAAAACTCCATTTCATTTCATTTGGCTATATAACAACTCCATGGCACGACAGCTCACGGGGAACCTTGGCCTACCGCCCGGCCGCTGCGTCCCCCATCTCGGTCCACTACAGACGTCATGGATGGGGTACAGTATTGGAGGGTGAGACGTGGTCAGCGCCTCGAGTCCCTCCCGGCCGGTTAATGCGGTCCTCATGACCTGGAGCAGCTACTTCTCCATCAAGTAGCTCCTCAATTGGTCCCCCAGGGACCTTACGAGGCTGAGTGCACCCCGGGCCAGGACTCCCAGCGGAGGAAAAATCCCCACGCCGGTACTGGGGATTGAACCCAGGTCTCCCGCTTGGTAAGCAGCTGCGCTACCACCGCGCTAAGGAGACGACCTTTGACTATATAAATCAAATTAAAAAGAAAAACTCCCGCGACTTTTAGCTACAAAGTGCAAATAGGTCATGCAGCTTATGTGTATGAAATTTTAGGTTCCTAGTTTAAAAATTTAGGAGTTATAAACCCATTCGCCTCTTTAATCAATTAAAATGGCATGGTAACATCATGGCGAGAAATGGACTACCACCTGGATATATATATGCCGTGTTACAAATGGATCGCATTTGAACCCCTGCAATTTGGTTATGGTTGTGATATCTTCCACACTTTTATCTTAAGTTTAAGTTACAATTACCGAAAAATGCCTCATTGTCAGGCGGTTTTGCCTGCGGCCCGCATTGATTCGACTCCCGTTCCCGGTTATCTTACTCGTGTTTTTTTCGGAGATTTCCCCGGGTTGCCAGCTGAATGCTGGTTAGCTTTCTTTCATCACACGAATTTCCTGTCCGTCCATGTTATTTCCATTGTCATTTTATTCATCCTTCATTCCGTTGGTTTCTTTCAGGGTTGTCACTGTCGGCGATGGTGTTTTGTGCAACTTGGCGGGAAAGAAGGATGCTCAAAGTGACGATTTCCGTTCCCCGACATCGGCTGGTTGCCGGGATGAAGACCACCGCTTGCGGTGGGGCAGAATCTTCGATCTGTCTGTCCCACTGTCAGGGTGCTTCAATCTGGAAACTGTAGGGAGCCCTCTCAATGCTGTGCTTTCACTCCTGGCTCCGGCCGCCATGTGTATCCTCTCACCTCATTCTTTCCTGGGGCATGGGTACAATAACCTACATAAGGTTTGGTGCCGTATCCTATTCCCAATTTACGATTCAAATTATATTATAAACCGCAGAAAATATTTAAGTTTAAAGGTCAATTCGATATTTTATGTATCAGCTGCATGTGAATTTAGAAGCTATCACCAGTGCGTCAATATTTGTACGTGCAGATATTTGGAAGGTTGAAAGACATGCAAACTGAAGCACGTACCTCTGGGAGCTCAGAGAATCGGGTGGAGGTGTCGCCGGCTTGTCTTCACCCCTGCAATAAACAAATGAAAATTGTTTACATTTAAAATTTCTTTATACACATTAAGGGGATATAAAATTGTGATGTTGTACAACAGCAGATTTCGATATGAGGCTGGAAAGTTCTCATTACTTTCTCTTCCACATACATAGTAGACAGAGAAGGTAGGTATAGTATTTCATTCAAAAGTTTGATACCAAGAAAAAGGTCCGCGCACATGTAGTGTGCCAGAAGCCGTGGGCAGCCGGAACCGGACGGTGGGAGGCTGCCACCGTGGAGGGCCCCTAACAGTTTCCAAGCAGGTTTTCAATTGGACGCGGGAAGCGCTAGGAACCCGCGTCTCAGGACTGACCAAACGCCCCTGAACCTACAGACGACTTCCAGGACCATCCTGATGCCGAGAGCTGAAGTCCCAAAGCACAGCCACCTCCACAAGAGGGTGCCATCACCGCAGTCCTCGACGACACTTACAACCCTGAAAGAGACCGGTTGTATGAAATGGCGATGAAATGAATTGACAGGAAATTCGGGCAAAAGAAGACATTCTCCTCAGCATTCGCCTAGTGACCCGGGAACCCCCCCCCCCCGAAAAACCAATGGATCAGAGTGATCGGCTGCGGGGGACCGATCCCATTACCTTCCGAATGCCAGTCCGAGACAAAAGCCTGAGCCACCTGGCTCAGTGTGTGTATGTATGTATTTAGGTTACTTTTTAGTTGTTTTTTTCTCACAATATATTGACTATCTTTAACTGCTGCCATTTTACCGTATATTAAGCGTGAAAGGCCGCTTAATTTTGCTCATAAGCCTCTTTATCAGGCCTGAGTTTCTTTTACGTGTCGCAGATCTACAACAAGGTACCAACTGCTTCACTTCTCTTTCCAAGAAAGCCATGCTAAGGATTTTATGCCCGAAAAAATCTATCGTCCTCCGCCGGGTTTGAACCCGCGACCTAGGGAACCAGAGGCTAGTTCAACATCAGTCACATAGCAACTAGGTTTTGACTACCACTTTAGCCTATGGTACTCCCTTATTTCGCTTCTACTTACAAGGAAGCAAGTAATAAGACTATTTCTGCTAATTTTTTCTCAATTAGCAGGAAGTAAATAACAGCATAAGCTTATTAACAATAATATAATAGTAGATTGGGCAGGGGGGATTTTTCTCAAAATCTTCGTGTCGTATCCCTGGAACATACTAAATTAAAATACCAAGTTTGGTATTTTACGGACCTTTGGTTGTTGAGTTATTCGTGCTCACAGATACATGGACGCACTGACACACAGACACACACACACGGACCTTTTTCTGAAAATGCTTTTTTAGGATACAGGGGGCCCTAAAACATATATTTTAGATGAAATCTCGGTATCGAATTTATGGGTGGAGTGCAATATCTTCTCTATACAGTATGTACATAGTTCGTGTAGAGAAAGTAAAAGAAAACGAAATAGCCGATTAAACACCAAACTTGAGAATTAAGTTCAGCACCCTTCAAGGATGCGAGACGAAGATTTTTAAAGAGTATTCTCCAACCCCAAACTACGCTTTACAATTAAGAATAATCAAAAGTTTTGATTTTCTCAAACATGGTTCTTGCGATTTTAATTGAATTACCCTATAGTAAACATATTTACACTTGTTAAATGTGTATTTTGAATTTATAGGAAACGCCTCTGGAGCTGTCTTCACTTTGAATGATTTCCGCATGACTGGTAAAGTGCAAAAATGTATATCTCGTTAAAATACACAATTTATGTACATATATATTTTTTTTTTTTTTTTTTTTTTTGAGGAATTAATCATTTCCGAGATATTTGTTGTTGCTGGTTTCAATTTTAAAATACTTAAAACAATCTTTCTCAAAGGAGGAGAAATTGTCCGGTTCACATCTCTATTGTTTTACTCCTGACCATGCAAATAGAAACAGCTTGTGCAAGATTCGACTCTCTCTTTAGCCTAGTGTACTACCTTATGCACCTTCTACTTACAAGGAAGCAAGCAATAAGACCATTTCTGCTAATGTTTATTTTGATTACCATGAAGTAGATAGAAGAATACGGTCTTGTAAGAATAATTTGATGGCGAATAGGCAGATAACTCATGTGAATAGATAAGATTTGTTACATATTTATCAAGTTTGTGCGAATTATTTATACAACTAATTTGGTATCTTTGTTACTTTTCGTTGGATTTAAAGCCCCTAGCAGAATCAATTTAAACCACCATTTGCATGCATGGCAAGTGGATGCATATTTGGCTTCTAAACACAAATTGCTGTAACCGTCGCTGTTAAACGGTTAAGCAAATAAACAGCAAAACAGCAATTGGGCACGACGTCAATGAAGTGCTATGAATTTGCGGACAGAAACAGCGGTAGTGTTAGGGGGGGAACTTGCCTTGACCAAAATTCCACTCTGAGGGCAGAGAACACAATGCTGACTGTGGAATTCATCGGTCCATTAAGGCACTCCATACAATTTGTGCTATTCTTATGACGTTTAAAATTCCCATCAAAGTAAATACACTTTCAAAGAAACTTTACACTCTCTCGTGACATTAGAATTTAAAATAATGTTGACAATTCTCTCTATTTCGTTGTTTTATTACTTTTTCTACTTCGTACCCAGTACATAAGTAGAGAATATATTGCATTTCAACCAAAATTACGATACCAAAATTCACTGGAAATACACGTTTTAGGCTCCCCTACACATCTGTAGCAACTTATTTTTAAAAAGCGTGTTCTTCTATATACGTCAGCTAGTCAAAAGAAACATTACCAGAAATTGTCTTATTGCTTAATTCCTTATAAGTGGAAGGGAATTAAGGGAATACACTAGAATTCGTTTCTTTGCATTATCAGATGTTGACAAATTCTCGTATGAGAAACGTTTAGGTATTTTAAAAATGAAACCAACAACAAGGAATGTCTCGTAAATGGTCAATTCCACGAAAAAACTGTATATCACGTAAATTGTGTGTTTTAACAAGAGCTTCTTGGTTTTATCTGTCGCTTGCGGTTTGCCAGTTATGAAAAAGTCATCATGAATGAAGAGGTCTTCAGAGGCTATTACATTACATTTTTCATGTAAATATCTTTACTATATGACATTTTAATCAAAATCGTTAGTATTTCTGACAAAATCAAAATTTTCGAACATATTTTTATATAAACAGTAGTTTGGCGTGCGGGTTATTGTTCAAAATCTTCTTGTCGCATCCTTGGATACTACTAAGCTTAAAAACCATGTTTGGTATTTTAGCGACTTTTCGTTTTTACTTTCCCTGCATTTACTGTGTTCATGGTGCACTAAGAACGTATTGCATTCCTTCCAAAAATTCGATACCGAGATTTCAGCGAAAATTCACGTTTTAGAGCCCCTGTATTGCGTGTGTCTGTAAACACGATGACTCAGAAACAAAAGATCAGTGAAATACCAAACTTGATATTTAAGTTGCGACAAGAAGCTTTTGGAAAAAGTCCCCCCATGTCAAACTACCCTTTACACGGAAACATTTTCGAAAATTTTGATTTTCTCAAAAATACTTCCACAATTTTTATTAAAATGTATATTAAAGATATTTACATGTCAAATAAAATGTATATCTTGATTTCTGGAAATACCCTCTAAAACCCTCTTTAGCCTGGATGAATTTTGCATAACTGGTAAACCATAAGAAATAGACAAAAACTTACTACATAAAACATGTAGATGTCTTTAAAACACACAATTTATGCCATATAATTTTTTTTCATGGAATTGAGCTTTTCTAAGATATTTGAAGTTATTTGTTTCATATTTAAAATACTTAAACTTTTCTCACACGGAAAACTGTAAACTCCTGCATAGAAACGGATTTCAGCCACATACATTTTAAAACATTTGACTATCGTTTTAGCCTAATGTATTCCCTTATTTTCCTTCTACTTACAAGGAAGCAAATAAGAACACCAATTCTGCTAATGTTTATCTAGATTAGTATGGTGTAGATAAAAGAATAATGCTTTGTAACAAAGATTTGTTTGTGGAGCAGCTAAAGAAAATTATGTGAATGAAACACATCAGTGTTAGAAAAAGTCATTTTGTGTGTGTGTGTGTGTGTGTGTGTGTGTGTGTGTGTCAGCATAGCTCAAAAACGAAAATTCCGTTAAATAGCAAACTTGATATTTAAGTTCAGTATCTCTCAAGCTATACAAGAAAATCCTCTCACTCCCAACTACCCTTTACATTGAAAGCGTTTCGAAAGTTTTAATTTTTTCTAACGATTTTGAATAAAATCTCCTATATTTAAGATTTTTACGTGCCAAATAAAACGTATATCTTAATTTTCTGGGAATAGCCTCTGAAGACCTCTTTATTCTGCATGGATTTTTTTGAAGTTAGCATAACTAGTAAGCCGTAAAAGATAGATAAAAACATTCAACACAAAAAATGCAAATCTAAACACACACAAGTTATGTCATATATATTATTTTCGTGGAGTTGAACGTTTTCGAGATATTCCTTGTTATTGGTTTCAATTTTAAAATACTTCAAGCACTTGTCAACTCCTGGCCATGCAGAGAAATGGATTTCAATCCCATAACAAGCACATTTTAAAACATTTGACAATCGTTTAGCCTAGTGTATTTCCGGTATCGAATTTTTGGGTGGAATGCAATAACTTCTCTAGCTATGTACTAAGTACAGAATGTAAAAGCGGTTATTTAGATAGTGAAGGAACCTCGCACCTTCGTGTGTGAAGACCCTTAACTCCAAACGACTCGGTTCAATTGTTTTTCCCGATAAAGACATTTTGCCTCATTCAGCAGTCTCCTAAGGTTTCTAAAGGACCGTGATTCAGCAGAAATGCAACTTTAAATCTTCCACTTTCGTTTCTGCAAAAGTTTCCCTCCCTTCTATTGCAGTTCCTTCTCCTAGTAAACTGTTTTTCTAGATTTATCGGCTGAATTTTTCTCCGATCTCCATTAGGGCTATGTACTTACTGATCCCTGATTTCACATTCGTTAACTTTACTCCAAGGAAAAAGTTATAAATAAATACAAAAATCTAATGTGTTCCATTGGCAACTCAACTAATTGTTAACAAGCTTATTCTATTTACTTCATGATAATCGAGAAAAAATTAGCAGAAATTGTCTTTATTATTTGCTTCCTATAAGTAGAAGAGAAATAGGTTAAAGCTATAATCAAATGTTTTAAACGCTGGTTGCTGTTCCTTTGTTTATATGGCCAGGAGTTGACAAATTCCCGCATGAGAGAAGGAGTATTTCAAAAATACAACCAATAACAAGGAATATTTCGGAAATGGCCAACTTCATGAAAAAATGTAGGTAACATAAGTTGTGTATTTTAACGAGCTCTACATTCTTTGTTGAGTATGGTTTTGTCTATCTCTTACGATTTGCCAGTTATACAAAATTCCGCAAAATTCATCCAGAGTAAAGATGCCTTCAAATGTTTTTCCAAGAAAACACACGATATACATTTTATTTTTCATGTAAGTGTCTTTAATATACGATATTTTAATCAAAGTCGCTAGAGTCATTTTTGAGAAGATCAAAATTTTCGACACTTTTCTTGAAAATCTTCGTGTGGCATCCTTGGAAGATACCACACTTAAATACCAAGTTTGGTATTTAACGGACTTTTCGTTTTGAGCTATGCTGTCCAGACACACGCAGTAATTGTTCTAAAAATATTTTTTTTTTTTAATCAGGGGGTCTCAAAAAATGTCTACAACAGGTGCCTGGTATCGAATTGTTTAGTGGAATGAAATGCCTTTCCTCAGTACTAGGATATGTAGAGAGAGAAAAAAGAAATCCGATGTGTTCCATTTAGATGACTTTCTCTGATGTTTTGCTAACAAACTAATCTTAATAACGATTGTTCTTCTATCTACTTCATGCTAATCGAAACGCAGTTGTTAGAATTTATCTTATTGCTTAGCTCCTTGTAAAAAGAAGGGAAATAAAGGAATATGCACGGCTAAAGCGATAATCAAATATTTTATAATCTTGTCGCTATATGATGGCATTGATATTCTGTTCTCTTTGCATTGGCCAGGAATAAAATAAATTTAAAACGAATGACGCCTTCCCGTAATTGAAAAATGTACACCAGTAACAAGGAATATCACGGGAAAAGTTAAATCCACAAAAACAAATGTATCTGACATAAATTGTATTCTTTAAAGCGATTTAAATATTTTGTATGCCTTTAGTAAGGTTGTCTATCTCTTATAGTTTACCAATTACACAAAAGGCATCCAGAATGAGGAGGTCTTCAGAGGCTTTTCCCAGTAAAGTCAAGATATTCATTTCATTTGACACAAGAATACCTTAATCATATGGTAGAGTTATTTTTGATAAATTCAAAACTCCAAAAAAATGTTCATGTAAAGGGTAATTCGGATTTGTGAAATATTCTTGAAAATCTTCGTCTCACCCATGGAAGATGTTGAACTTAAATACAATTTTGGTATTTAAACATCTTTTCTTTTTGAGTTATGCTGCTCATAGACACAGACACACTCGCGCGTGCGCCGACCTTTTCTACAAATTCTTTAATTTCAGGGAACATCAAATTATATTCGGTGTAATCTCTAAATTGAGTTTTTCTATGGAATATAATAGCTTTTCTACCCCTAAGTAGATTGTACGAGTAGAAAAAGTAATCAAATGTTTAGATTGACCAGATAATGCAGTTTGAACCCGCGACGATCTGATTTCGAACCACGGATGCTACCGTCTAAGCCACCACGCCCTGTAATAAATAATGGTCTTGTAGGACCAAGCGTAATTGAGTAATTTACGAGTTCATTTCAAATCACAAACTTGATTTTTACGGAATCCAGGCGCAATGAAGTGCAGCAAGCGTAAAGTAATTTTGTTCCAACTTCACGCTCGCCAAAATAATTCACGATGTTAGTGAGTATGCATCACTGATCAACAGACAAACAATTAAAATTAGTGGTGCAGGATTTAATGTTATGTACAATGTCAATAAGTGACAAATATTCTTTCGCAGCTCAAAGGATGTCATATTTTCTCAAAATCTGACATTTTCTCAAAGTACATCACAGAACAATAATAATTTTGGTTTGTCACGACCTGCTATAACCGTACCGTCATCACGCCCAACAACCACAAAGCGAAACTGTACCCACTGAACATACTCTATCCTAACGCTGCGAAATAAACAACGAACTATAACCCTTGGTGAATGGTCCTCGAGATAGAGAGCGCATGACCCTACCTCTCTCTTGCTAAAAGTTGAAACCAATATCAAAATCATGACTAAGGTAGACAAATGCGAGATCTCCCATAAGCTATAATGGAAAGGTCTGATGAAAATATTAATATAAAGCTGAATTTTCGTATCGACAAGTAAATTGTGTAAATGCAAGAGTTCCAGTTAATACCTCAGTAATATAGAGCACTAGATAACGTGCATTCTATGTTTAAAACTGGTGTCTGACCTGAAAACCTAATAAGGTGAAAGCTAGGTTATGTAGTTATAAAATTAGTTGTTTTAGTGAAGAATTTAAGTATATGAACAAGCTGTTAGTTTAAACCATATTACGAGACTGTTTCTAATTAGCATATTAGGGTGTCTTATATTTCCTGTTATTGTCTGTGTAGTCTTGGACATTGGCGAATGTGTTTCCAAAAGTTCATGTTTTTATGGATTGTACTGTGATAACTTAAAAGTCAACCTCATGTAATGTTAAAAACTCTTCAAATGCTAAACCATATAAACAAATAAACCTCGTTTATTCCTTTACAATTTTTATACGTAAGCTATTATTCATCGAAAACGTTAATCCAGAAAGGGCTAACCTGATGTCCTTTCTATTTATCATATTTTTAATTGCAGAATATTTTAAGAACAGAAGTGACCAAAGTGATAAGTTTGCGTAATAAATACATTTTCAGATGCTATCTTGAAGTGAATTGGTGTTATGTGTGTGTGTTCCCCACGTGCATTGTCTTGTTTTAAATTTAATGGGAAAAGTCCCACGCTTAAAGCTAGGCCTGCATTCACTGCTTATACCGTCATCAGCTGATCGCGATCTTGGTTTCAAGTCTGTGACGTCACGCGCTCTCTATCTATGTAGGCTTGAAGTGAATGCCCAAACTTAACCTTAAATATATTTCATCTTTCTTTGCTTTTCTTTGAATATTAGAAAGTTCTATTAGAAAAAAAAACTGTATGATACGTGAGCGTAAAGTTTCTTTTTGATTCTCGACTGCATCTCGTTTCACAATATTCCCGCTCGAATCAAAAACCATAACTGTACGCTCTTACATCGTAAATAACTTGTATTCGACTGAGAGCCAATCGTACGAACTCGGAATAAACCTCTGTTAGACGTTATTCCATGGTTATGTACTAAATTGTGTTGTACGAACGGAATAGAGGCTATCAAGGGAATAAACATGGAAGAATTTATTCCGTGATTCCTTGCGGGGATAAGCCGATATTCCGAGAATAGAGTACAAAAAGGAAAATGGTTGCTTGTGCACTGGACACAATTTTGATCCATATTTGACCGATATAAACGATTAATTTCTTTATGATATGTTTTAACGACATATTAATATATTTTAGAGGTAGTTTGATAAATGAACACTGCAATAATGCGATTAAAGTTGCGAAAGTATATCACACTGAGATAACTTGGTTATAAGACATATGACAAGAAGATAGTTAAAATAAAGTTACATTTATAAAACAGTAAACACTACCTACCTCTATTTTTATGGAAACAATTAAATTTAATCCTACCCATGATAATGATAAAATAGTGTAGTGTAGCAATTCACTAGCATTGTAAAGAACGAGGTTACGTTTTATTGACAATATGTTTTAGGGCAATATGTTTCAAAACGTAGCATAGCCACAAATGTTAATGTTAGCGACATTCCGTGCTATATTCCGATTTTGGAGGTTATGTTTAACAACGATATTATCACATGATTTGCGATGTAGGGAGGAGATGTCCAGATTAGAAGATGGCCTGTCGCTGAGGAAAACGCACTCATTCTCATTCCTCTTCGATGAAATGTTGACATCCGCGGTTGGTGATTGTTTAAATGCTGATGAAATTCCTTGTATAATCACAGGACTCTGGTGACATGATCCAGTTCTTTATGTGTGAAAGGTAGCAGAGCAGAGAATGTGTCAGGGGATATTGGTTTGCACAAGCATCAAAAGGAACATGCATATATGCTTAAAGGAAGCTTCTCTCAAAGGATATTTAACGCTTCTTCGGCAGTGCGGAATAATGACCTGCCATAAAGCTTACTCTCAAAGGAGTCAGCGAGGAGGGCAACCTGAGGTCACTACCCCACTTCTCCACCAGCATAAAGCTGATGCTTCTACATGCAACACTGCTATTAGCGGTGTAATGATTTACAAGGATGCCACACCAACATCTTCAAGAAAATCCTTGCCCTTTTCGTGCAACAGTTTTAGAAAAGTTTGATATTCACAAAACTGGATTTAATTTTTAAATGCCTTAATTGGAGCTGCAGCAAAGCATTAGATGTGAAACTGCACTAGACTCGGCAAGAAAAACTTCAGTTCCATGAGATCTTATTTTCATCATGCAAAGTAAAAAATCTAATGTGTGCCACTTCACATGAGTTTCTCTATATCTCTGTAACAAATATTAAAAAGCTTATTCTTCTACCAACTTTAAGATAATCGAGATAAACATTAGCAGAAATTGTCGTTACTTGCTTTCCTGAAAGCAAAATGTAAATAAGGGAATACATTAGGGCTAAATCGATTGTCAAATCTTTTAAAAGCTGGTTGACATGTGAAAAAAATCCTTTTCTTTGCATTGCCAATAGTTGCAAATTTTCGTTTGTGATGTATATATGACGTGTTATTTATGGACACTCTTTAACTACTGTGGTTCTCAGCGTCCCATTCTAAATTGGGCGTGAAAGACCGCTTAATTTTGCTCAGAGGCCTGTCTATCAGGATTGAGGTTCTTTTACGTGCCGTAAATCTACGACACGGGACCAACGCCTTTACTTCCCTTCCGAAGGAAGCCATGCTAAGGATTTTTATACCCGAAAAAATCCATCGACCTCCGCCGGGTTTGAACCCGCGACCTTGGGTAAATGAAGTTAGCATGGTAACCATTACACCACGGAGGGCGACTCGTTTGTAATGAGCTTAAGTATTTTAAACAACAATAACAAGGAATATGTAAAAAAATGGTCAACTCCACCAAAAAAAAAATAAATAAATAAAAAAAAATGTATATGATATAAAATGTGTGTTTCAATGGGATGTGCATATTTTGTGTAGTAAGCTTTTGTCTTTCTCTTACAGCTTACTAGGTATGCAAAATTCATCCAGAATAAAGAGGTTTTCAGAGACTGTTCCCAGAAAATTCAAGATATACATTTTATTTGTCGTTTAAATATCTTTAATATACGGTATTTTAATCAAAATGGTTAGAGCCGTTTTCGAGAAAATAGAAAATTTCGGAAATTGTTCCATGTAAAGGGTAGTTTGGAGTAGATGGATTTTCCTCAAAATCTTCCTGTCGCAACCTTGGAAGATACTAAACTTAAATACGAAGTTTGGTATTTTATCGACTTTTCGTTTTTGAGTTATCGTGTTCACAGACACGCGGACACACTGACACAAGGACCACACACGGATCTTTTTCTAAAATGCTTTCTTTATACAGGAGACCTTAAAACGTCTATTTCCGGTGAAATCTCGGTATTGAATTTTTGAGTGGAATTCAATGCTTCTCTGTACACTACGTACATAGTACGTATAGAGAAAGTAAATACGAAGTTGTGCAGAAGAAAACCAGCAATGCAAGAACAAAAGGACAGAGAAGGCAGCAGCAAAGGAGAGATCCTGGGTTCAAATCTCGTGGGCTGGCCAATCTGACGATTTTTTTCGTGGTTTCCCTCAGTCGCCAAGGCAAATGCCGAATTGACTGAAGATTAGTTAGTGTACATTGGAGCTCACTGAGACGTTCCCCTCCCCAAGTGTTGCCGGTCAAGCGATCATCACAGTCTGTTCTGAAGATGCGAAGTCTCATAGAACACGTTTTGGTTTTAATGCACTCAGAAAATATAGTGCAATGCAATACAATCAGTATCTACTCATATAAAAACATATCATCTGCCACAGCACAGTTTTATTATTTTGTTCATGTTATTTAGAGTTTGTAATAAAAACCCATGCCTACTACAGAGCTTTACAGTTTCGACTGTGCCCACCTGTAGGACAAACTCAGTAGTGGATGGGACTTCTGCCTCTCTCCTCTCGCTCGCTTGTAAACAACGTACCAAAATAGTAGTGTAGTATAGTAGTGTGCCGGAGGGGATTCCACTACTTATCCATTGATTGGGTTTTATACATCAGACCTCAGGAGGTTAGGATGAAGCGGGCCGCCAGAACTAGACGGTGGAAGGGAGCCACCGTGGAAGGTTCCTAACAATTCCCAAGCAGTTCATCTCGACGCGGGGAGCGCTAGGAGCCCATATCTCATCCCGCAGCCGAGAGCTCAATCATCTCCACGAGAGTGTGACACAACCGCCAACACTTACAGCCCTGAAAGAGACGGGTTGGATAAAAAGGATTTGAAATGAAGGGACAGGAAAGAAGAAACCTTCCCATCATTTGCCTAGAGAGTCGGGAAAATCCACAAAAAAAAAAAAAAAAAAAAAAAAAAATGCAAGGATCAGAGAGGTCGGCCGCGAGGAACCGATCCCACGACCTCCCAAACGAAACTCTTGAGTCACCTGGCTCGGAATGCTTGAAGAAAATTTAACATTAGCAGTAACGGGAAGGAAGTGTAATAGTTTTGATGGTGGTAGTTGTGTCAGTAGCTATAGTTATGATGGAAGTGGTTGTGGTGAAATGCCTCGTTACGTCCTTGATTTAAAAACGGAAATGTGATTTAACCTTGCAGTCGAATATAAACGTTCTAATTGTTGGGGGCAGAAGTTTAGAGGGAACTCAAGCATTGATTGTGATATCTTGTCGAGAGGAAATGCGCGATTGTAACTGAATTGTTTGTAGAGAATGAAACGATCAAATGTGAGCCTCGCTTTTCAGTTTTGTTTTGTGTTCTGAAAGGAATTGTTTACACTGCTTGTGACGGAAAAACACACCACAGGTCTTGCTAATAGATTGATTGAATTTCTTTATGCTTTGTCCTTTTTAATTGCTCCTTCTTTGTTAAAATGAGGGCGAACAGAGAAACGTTCACAATTTCCCTATCACAAACAATCCTAAAGGTAATGTTAACGTCAGCTGTACTTTCTTTGCGGTCTAATAGTAGCTCTGGGAAGTATATGTACATTGATACACATACGTGCAAGAAAAAGTAAAATTGATTTTGATTGGATTCTTGAAAATAAAGTTGTATAGCATCAGTCTCAGACTTTGTTGAACGTACTAAGTAACAAATAATATGTTTCCTTTGTAACATTCCCCATTTCTGAAGCATTCTTTGAACTTTTAAATGTTTACACTTGTTTTCAAGCAGCAAGTCGCTCTTCTTTTTCTTTTTTTTTTTTTCTCGTGGTCAGGGAATAAATTCCACAGATGGACAGCTGCAAATATTTGTGAGTGTGCTTGTCAAGTACTGCCGGATGGGAGGGTCAGATACGTTCTTCATCTAGGAAAGCGTGGAAGACATTGCACTTCGTAATGAGAACACTGAAGAAAGGGAGCGCAAAGTCCAGGGAAATTGCCTACAAGGCCTTAGTGCGGCCAGTTATGGAATATGGAGTAGCATGCTGGGACCCATACAGGGTTAATCAAACTGATTCGCTGGAAAAAATACAGAGAAGGGCGGTTAAACTCATAAAGAGAGGTAAAGAATTTGGGCTTGCGAAAGGCGAAGAGAATAAATGGGTGCCGCTAAAAGTTAGGCGTAAAACACATAGGTTGGTACGCACTGTTTAAAGCTTATACAGGTTTAAATGCATGAGTGGACGCTAGAAAGAGGTTAGAAAACCCGGAATACTACGGACGAAACCATCATTTGTATAAAATTAAGGGTAGAAGGTACAGAACCGACTTAGGGAAATTTTCTTTTGTTAATAGGACCATTGAAGAATGGAATGAATTGCCTGTAGCAGCCTTTCAGGGCTGCCCTCTGACCTTAAAGAAGTTCAGGGATAATTTAAAGAGAATAAATGTTAGATGTTAATCAAAGTAAATATTGTGAAATAATTAAGGTTCTGTAATTATTAATGTTGAGGCTTCATAGTAACTGTTTATAAACATGCTGGTAATTGACATAAGTATTGCTATATTGAATAAGTAGTTAGGTATTTAAAAAAAACATGTATATATAGTATGTTGGTTGTATTACTATTATTAATTTGCATTACTATTATTAACTTTAAGATTATTATTGTAAGTGAATTTTGTACATTTAACTCTGCCACCGGGCAGTACCCAATTGCAGAGAATAAATACATACATACAAAAAGCGTGATATTCCAATGTTACAGCAAAAAGATGATGCCATGACTGAGTGGTTAGACAGCTAGCCTCCCACCTAGGACTCCGGGTTCAATCCCAAGCGCTCACATGAGGGATTTGTGCTGGACGAAGCGGGGTTTCATTCCACCAAATGCTCTTATCGTCACCTTTCCGATCATCCATTTCATATCATTCACTTCCTCGCACTCATGTTTGCCTACGGCCAATCACTCCTATGGTATCGTGCCGTTGGCTCCCTAACACGTGTCCGACCCCTAAGCACCTGCTTGTAAAACCTAGGGGGTCTCAGTTCTATATACGGGAAGGTAAGCCGGCTACGAAAGAAAAAAGTTACAGTAAATAAATTCAGGTTGTTGAGATTAAATGAACCCATTTTAATTTCTCTACTTAGTGTAGTATAGCTTTCGATCCAAAAATTCGATATCGATTTCATTGGAAACACACATTTTAGCGTCCTCTGTATCCAAGAAACATTTTAGAAAAAAAAAGATGTATGTGTGCGCGCGCGGGTGTGTATGCAGCTTTGAACAACATACCTCAAAAACGAAATGTCAGTTAAATACCTAACTTGATAATTAAGTTCAGCATCTAACAGAAATGCGACACGAAGATCAAAATAATCACCCTACTCAAAATTACCCTTTATGTGGAAAAAGTTTCGAACATTTCTACCGTATATTAAACACATTTATATGAAAAAAAATCTGATGTGTTCCATTCACATAACTTTCTCTACATCTTCACAACAAAGTATTGCTAAAAAAATTAGCAGAAATAGTCTTATTACTTGCTTCCTTGTAAGTAGAAGCAAAATAAGGGAGTACCATAGGTTAAAGTAATAGTCAAAAGCTGGTTGTGATGTGACTGAAGTTCCTTTGTTTGTATGGACAGGAGTTGACAAATACCTGTATGAGAAAAGTATAGGTTTTTCAAAGCTGAAACTAAACGAGCGAATATCTCAAAAACGATCAACAACATATATATATATAAATTGTGTGTTTTAACGTGCCCTACATTTTTGTGAGGCAAGTTTTTGTCCATCTCTTACAGTTTAGCAGTTATCCAAAATTCCTTAAAATTCATCCAGAATAAAATAGTCTTCAGAGGCTATTCCTAGAAAGTTCATGATATATATTTCATTTTTCAAGTAAATATCTTTAATATACGATATTTTAATCAAAAGCGTTAGAGTCGTTAGAGCCATTTTTGAGAAAATCAAAATTTTCGAAAAGAGTTCCATATAAAGGGTAGTTTGGGGTGGGGGAATTTTCTTGAAAATCTTCGTGTCGCATCCTTGGATGATACAAAACTTAGATACCAAGTTTGGTGTTTAACGGTCTTTTCGTTTTTAAGTTATGCTGCCCACAGACACACCCACAAACGCACACACGGACATTTTTCTAAAATCCTTTTTTTTCTTTTTTGGATTCAGGGAGTCTCAATTCATATATTTCCGGTGAAATCTCGGTATCGAATTTTTGGGTGCAACACAATACCTTCTCTATACACTATGTACATACTACGTGTAGAGAAAGTAATAAAATGAACAGTCTATAGATTTAACTGTACGTTTGTTTATCTGGCGCCATAGGAGAAACTAGGAATGTTGTGAGTGACGGTACAACCTGCGCTTTAAGTTGGTAGTGCAGTTATCTGACGTGCAAGCGGCGTAATACGGTCTAGTGTTGTATCACCAAATGGGTGTCCAATGGACAACTTTTAACCTTGTAAACCCATAAAGTCACAAAGGAGAGAGTTAAACCTTGCAAAGTAGAAATGTCTTAAAGTTCTGCACAAAAGAAAAACAAAACAGTTTAATTTTTCCTTTACAAAGCGCAGTGACAAGAACGGCTACAGCTGTAGGAAAGCGTGAAAGAAAAGTAAACAAGATCGCTAAAAATGTTGAATCTCCACTTCGGAATTAAGTAAGTAAAATTGTGTTGTGTTCCCTTAGAGTGGTGACATGTTTTTCCTGCAATGTGTTGTTCGCCTTCCTTCCCTAATGCTACATGTAAATATGATAACAGCGCTCCACCACAAAGTGTATTGCTAATTGTCCTGAGTAATCTTGAATTTTCTAGAAATAGTCCCTTTA
The DNA here is from genome assembly GCA_030762935.1 of Hymenopus coronatus. Classification (NCBI taxonomy): domain Eukaryota; kingdom Metazoa; phylum Arthropoda; class Insecta; order Mantodea; family Hymenopodidae; genus Hymenopus; species Hymenopus coronatus. The sequence goes on from CM060895.1 coordinate 18,227,079, forward strand.
TTGTGGACGACTTTTTTATAGTTATAAACTGTAAGACTTACAAATGTAGATCTCGTTAAAACACACAATTTATGTCATATGCATTTTTTGGTTACTCATTTCCGAGATAATCCTTGTTATTGGTGGTTTCAATTTTAAAATACTTAAATCTTTTTCAAACTGGAATTTGTCATCCCGATTTCTTTCTTTTTTTTTTATTTTGCTCCGAGCCATGCAAAGAAATCCGAATTTCAGCCCGTAACAATCAACTTTTAAAACTTTAGCCGTGTATTCGTTTATTTTCTTTCTATTTACATGGAACTAAGTAATAAAACATTTCTGGTAATGTTAACCTTGATTAGCATGAAATAGATAAAATAATAATAAACCTGTTTTTCTTTTTCTTTTTTTAATAGGAAGAGAAAGTAATGTGCATGGAACACATCAGAATTTTTACATACAAGGAAACTCAAACCTTCAGAGGTTAGAGCATGTTAACGGGGAAGGGGTGACAGAAGGCACAGCCAGCACTTAGGATACGACAGAGCTAAGCGCAGAAACGCACGGAAGTCCCTAACAAGTCATTAGGTAGGAGCCTGGCGCACCACACAGGCTATACAGATGCCGGGAGGCCGGAAGGAGACATCTAATGGCGCACCTAGCCTCAACCAACGGGAAGAGAGTTTCATTCGGAGCAAACAACCGTGGCATCTGCCTGCAAAACCTCAAGCCACACCTGCGCCGACCTGAAAGATGAAGAAGGGAAATGAAGGAATGAAAGGAAAAGGAACCGTGGTAGATATACAGTACCCCCAGCATTCACCTAAACGGCCCCAGAAAAAACACGGAAAAACCAGGGCCAGAGTGCGCGGTCAACGTGGATCGAACCCGGATCTCCCGAATGCCAGTCCCAGACGAAACGCTTGAGCCACCTGGCTTGGTAAACTCAAACCTTCATTTGATTTTAGTATTAATCAGGTGTCTTTTGGGTCACGCAAAACGGTTACTATTCTGAAGACTATTTCGATCATGACACGTATATGTAGGAAGTGGCCAATCCAGCACATTGGCGCGTAAAATTCCAACCAATTGCAACTCATTATCTCTGCATTTTAATAGGTTTTTTTTCACACCCACATACATTTATTTTCTCTGTTAACTAATGCTCATCTCATAATAATAGTATCAGTGTGCAGTGATATTCCCGGAAGTTCCAAAACGTTTTGGGGAAAGGCCTATCGCTGAAAAGTCAAAGCCACAGAATACTAAAAACAACAGAGAGTGTGTGGAAGCAGTTAAGCAACGAGGCAGGCCATCATTTAATGATATGGTCATCAAATATACCTCAAGACCAATGGAATATTATTCTTCGTGTCCATATAGGCTAATCATTGTTATTTTATTCATCAAATAGTGTTATTCAATACAACTCGAGCTACAACTTTTTTCTAGACTTGTGATTATTTGGTGGTTGTTGAAGTGATCAGTTGCACTACACGTTGACAATGGTCGCTATCTGTGCAAGACCTAGAAGCCACTTAGCGGTGCACAAAGAGGGAATACGGAAATGGAGACTTCACCACGGAAGACTAGCAGTTTGGAAGTAATGAATTGAATCAACACAGACTTAGTCATGCGCGGGCAAGATATCTCCCAGGCATGTCTGCAACAAAAGAGTGTCTCCCGCCATTTCTTTGCTCTTACAACGAACAGACTGCGCCCTCAAGATAAAGACTCGAGTTAATTGTATGTCTCATCTAAAAACCTCAACAACTGAATAAACAGTACTTGTTCTAAGACAGGAATAGACCGCATCCTTAAATATTAACAGTCTATAACCACTACCATTTATTACTTTCTCTACACGTATTGTATTCCACCAATAAATTCGATGTCGAGATTTCACCGAAAATACATGTTTTGAGATACTTGAATCCCAAAAAAATTCAAAAAAGGTCCTGTGTGTTTTTGGGCAGCATAGTTCAAAAACTTAAACTCCGCTAAATCCAAACTTGGTATTAAGGTTAGTATCCTATCCCAAATTATCCTTTACGTGGAAAAGGTTTAGAAAAAATTTATTTTCTCAAAAATAGCTCTAACGTTGTTGATTAAAACGCTGCACATCAAAGATATTTATACAACAAATAAACTGTATATTTTGAATTTTGCTAAATTTTGAATGACTGATAAACCGTAAGAGATAGAAAAAAAATTACCACACAAAACATTTAAATGTCGTTAAAACACACAAATTATGTCACATTCATTTGAAATTCAATATTACCGAAACATTTCTTGTTGTTGATTTCAGTTTTAAAACATTAAAACTTTTCTGGGGAATTTGTCAACTCCTGGTCTTACAAAGAAATGGATTTCAACTACATGGCAATAACTTTTAAGTGGAATAGAAATGCGATTTTCATAATTTTTTTCCATTTTCATGTTTTAATTGTATATGAATATTTCGAATCTTCCGATCATTTAAATATTACTTTCATAGAGGTACACTAATTGTAAGTAGTTTTAAAATATTGTTGAAAGTGATCTTGAGTAATTTTTTTTTAAAAAAAATGTGGTACACTCATTTGATAAAACATTAACTTTGTAAATATTTGTGTTAGAGAAGAGATCTTTTTATATTTTATATTTTATGTTGATCGGAGTTTTACTTTAGCTGTGCGTAACATAGCAGTTTCTGAAGCAGCAAAATGTTCTATATAAATGTCCCATTATCTCAGAAACTAATTGATACTAAGGGCTGACGTTTTCACCACACATTTGCATCTAAATAGGCTTTATTTTAACGAAAAAGTTTTAATATGTACGAATTAGTTATTTTTTAAATTTAAAAATCGTTTTAAATAACATTTTAAGAGCTTAATTAAAAAACAACAACATACCTTTTCTGCTAATGAACAGAAGTGTTGTATTTTTCATCAAGCAACAGTAAAGGTATTGCTGAATATACATTAAAAAATTAGCTCGCTATTTCAATTAGTTGCTGAGATAATGGATCAAAGTTTAACATTGGCAAGATTGAGGATTTTGACTCCTCTTAAAAGTTTTGACTGTCGCTTTAGCATAGTCCCGTATTTCTCTTCTACTTACGAGGTAGTAAATAATAAGACCCTTTCTGCACATGTTGTCTCGATTAGCATGAAGCAGATAGAGGAACAAGCTTTACAACAATCAGAGTTTTGGAGAGTACAAAAGTAACAAGTTTTTTGCATTAATTCGGTGTTAATATTCACGATATGATATGATAGATTACAAATTCGTTTACAGAAAATTTGACTTTTTATCTGGATATTTTTTACTTTTTCTATACGTATTATGTACATGGTGTATAAAGAAGGTTTGCACTCCACCCAAAAATTCGATACCGAGATTTCAAGGGAAATATATGTTTTAGGGTCCCCTTTATCCCCCCCCCCAAAAAAAAAACATTTTGTGTGTGAATACGATAACTCAAAAACGAAAAGTTGGTAAAATACCAAACTTAATATGTGAATTTAGTATCTTTCAGGGATGCGACACGAATGTTTTGAGATAAATCCCCCCATCCCAACTACCCTTTGCATGGAACTTTTTTCGAAAATGTTTATTTTCTCAAAAATGGCTGTAATGACATTGATTAAAATTTCGTATATTAGAGATATTTACCTGACAAATAAAATGTACATCTTGAATTTTCTGGGAATAGCATCTAAAGACTACTTTATTCTGGATGAATTTTACGAAATGTTGCATATCTGCTAAACCGTAAGAGATGGACAAAAGCTTATCACACAAAAAATGTAGAGCACGTTAAAACACACAATTTATGTTATATACATTTTTTCGCGGAGTTTATGGTGTTTGAGATATTCCTTGTTTTTGGTTTCAGCTTTGAAAAACATACTTTTCTCATACAGGAATTTGTCAACTCCTCCATACAAACAAAGGAACTTCAGTCAGATAGGAACCAGCTTTTGACTGTCACTTTAACTATGGTACTCCCTTATTTCGCTTCTGCTTACAAGTAAGCAAGTAATAAAACTATTTCTGCGTTTTCTCGATTAGCATGAAGTAAATAGAAGCATAAGCTTTTTAAAAATAATTTGTTGCAGGGATGTAGAGAAAGTTGTGTGAATGTAACACATCAGATTTTTTTTTTAAAAAAATGCATTGTGTTGTGCATTTTTATTACAAAAAATAATTTAGAAAAACAATTATTTAAATACAAAATTACATAAAGTTAAAAAAGGACAAAAATATCACTGTGGGTTTTTCCAAAATTTACAAATGCATCACCTTTAATGACTGGCGTTCGTCGTTATTCGAGGACCTCCTAGTTAGAAATACAACAACAAAATATTCAATCAAAAGTCCAACTTCACTTCCTATTGCATAAACACTGCTTGCCTTTGTGTTAGGTAACATTAAACCCCCAGCGGCAGCTGTGAACTTTGACATTAAAATGAAGAGGTCCTCAACACACTGCCAGTACCAACCCCACTGGAGGTTCGTGACAGTAATGCAAATCTCACTTTTTGCAATGCATGACTTTCAAAACATGTACTTGTTTGTTTTGTGCGGCAGTTTTAGAATTCCTTTCCCTCTGATCTTCAGGAGCAGGCTGCTGGAATAAGGACTGCTTGTATTCTTTTGGTTTTGAGGTGCACAGTTTCAACTAGCTTTGCTTTACACTACCAACATTATGTTCTGCATAACGCATTAACTTTCAAAATGAAGCGTTTACGAGCATTGCTTTACTTTAAACATTACGACGTGTTACATTGTGAACAATCATGTTCTTCAAGAGATTAATTTTCCTCGTTTTCTTTCATAACGCATTAACCTTAAAAATCTGATGTATACCATTCACATGACTTTCTCTATACCTCTGCAATAAATTATTTTTAAAAAGCTTATGCTTCTATTTCCTTCCTGCTAATCGAGAAAAAATTAGCAGAAATAGGCTTATTTCTTGCTTCCTTGTAAGTAGAAGCGAAATAAGGGAGTACCATAGGTTAAAGTGATAATCAAAAGCTGGTTGCTATGTGACTGAAGTTCCTTTGTTTCTATGGACACGAGTTCACAAAGTCCTGTATGAGAAAAATATGTTTTTATAGCTTAAACCAAAAACAAGGAATATCTAAAAAAAACAATCAACTCCACGAAAAAAATGTGTACATCATAAATTGTGTGTTTTAATGTGGTAAGCTTTTGTCTCTCTCTTACGGTTTAGAACTTATGCAAAATTCCGTAAAATTCACTCAAAATAAAGTAATCTTCAGAGACTATTCCCAGAAAAGTCAAAATATACATTTCATTTTTCAGGTAAATATCTTTAATGTACGATATTTTAATCAAAATCGTTAGAGCCATTTTTTAGAAAATCAGATACTGAACTTAAATACCAAGTTTGGTATTTTACCGACTTTTCGTTTTTGAGTTATCGTGTTCACAGACACACGGACACACACACACACGGACCTTTTTCTGAAAATACTTTTTTTGGATACAGGGGACCCTAAAACATATGTTTCCGGTGAAATCTCGGTATCGAATTTTTGGGTGGAGTGCAATACTTTCTGTATACACTACGTACATGGTGCGCATAGAGAAAGTAAAAACTTATTTTATATCTTCTTCACAATGATCGAGATGAGCACTAGCAGAAATGGTCCTTATTACTTGGTTCCTTGTAAGTAGAAAGGAAAAAAAATCTAATATGTTCCATGCCCATGATGTCCTCTAGCTTTTTGGTAAACAAACCTTTTATTCAATGCATTAATCAGCCGTCTACATAATGTCAATCAACTAAAATACAAGCAGAATTAGCTTTGTTGTAACTTCAGGGAAATAAGAAAATGCACACGCTTAAGCAATAGTCTCATCCTTTAAAAGTCGGTGGCTATGTGTAACAATTGAAATTCCAGTCTCTTTGATTACTAGAAGTAAGCAAACGAGAAACGAGAAGAAAGATGCCTTCCGGTTCGAGAAGAGATTAAGTGGCTTAAAATTGAAACCAATAATCCGGAATATCTTGAAAATGGTTAACTCTTCAAAAAATGTATATAACATAAATTGTATATTTTAATGAGATCTACATTTCTTGTGGAGTAAGGTTTTGTCTATCTCTTGCGGTTTGCCCGTTATATACAAGTCATCTAGAACGAAGAGGTCTTCAGATGCTACTTTCAGAAAATTCGTTTGTCATAGTATATGTTATTATATTTCGTTTGTCATAAACATATTTTATACATAAGCTATTTTAATCAAAATCGTTAGAGCCATTTTTAAAAGAATCAAAATTTTCGAAAAATGTTCCATGTAAAGTAGTTGGGGGTGGGGGGATTTTCTATAAAATCTTCATATCATATCCTTGAAAGATACCAAACTTAAATACCAATTTTTTCGTTTTTGAGCTATGCTGCTACGGATAGACACATACGGATCTTTTTCTAAAAATGCTTTTTTGGACTTAGGGGATCTCAAAACATCTATTTCCTGGGTATCGATTTTTGCAAAACAAATCCTTCTATATACACTATGTACATAGTATGTGTAGAGAAAATAAAAATGAAGTATTTAATAGTATTGCTTTATTTTAAAAAAATATGACGTGTTAAATTATGAACAATCAAGTTCTTCAAGAGATTAGTGTTCCCTCGTTTTCTTTCATAACGTATTAACTTTAAAAATGAAGCATTTAGGAACATTGCTTTATTTTAAAAATTACGACGTGTTGCAATTACATGCCTTTCTCTATCTGTTCTGCAAACAAACTATTCTTACGAAATACTACATTATGTTAGTGAAACAATTATTAAAAGATATGTTATTATTACTCAGTTCCTTATAAGTAAAAGGGAATGAAGGGAATACGCTAAGCTAAAGTTGTTGCTATGCGATTCATATTGAAATTCGGTCTGCTTTCTGTGGCTCGGAGTAAAGCAAGAGAGATATAACATAAAACTTGCCCTTTGAGGAAAGTTTAAATATTTTATAATTGAAACCAATAACAGAGAATATCTTAGAAATTGTTAACCCTACAAAAGGCTACGTGATTTGCAGCTTTTGTAACACATTTTGGCTTCTCTTACGGTTTAACGGATATGCAAAAGCAATTCAGAATGAAGAGCACTAAGAGGCTGTTTCTAGAAAAATCAGGATATACATGTTATCTGCTATACACTTATATTTAATATGTATCTAGTATTTTAATTAAAATTCGTTAGAGCCGTTTTGAGAAAATCAAAATTTACGAAAGGTTTTCCATATAAAGAGTAGTTTTGGGTGGACGGATTTTCCTGAAAATCTTAATACAAATACCAAATTATGGTTTTTGAGTCATGTTGTCCAACCGACCATTTTCTAAATATTCCTTTTCTGGGGGTTCAGGGATCTTCAAAACGTGTATTTGCGGTGAAATAGGCTCGGTATCAATTTTGAGGGGTGGGGGTGGAATATAATTCCTTCTTTGTCAGCCTCCGTGGTGTAGTGATTACTATGCTAGCCTCTAAAACTCAAGTTTGCAGGTTCAAACCTGGCATGGCTGCCTTTGGAAGGGAAGTAAAGCTGGTGGTCCCGTGTACTCTTTATTTGCACGCAAAATTTTTCGCCATTTCGCGTCAGCAATTCGTGATTTCGACCTACAGAGCCATCTGTGGGCGGCGAGCTGATCCCTCGTCACCATGGCGCAGAGCGACGAACTCACGAACTAAAACTTCAAACCCGATCAGGGAAACATTGTACATACGTGCTGGGTGAAGAAAGCAGTTTTCTTAACATCACTACGAATTCATTGGAATTTTTCAGGCTTAGGTTCCGTTCGAAAGTCCCATTTACTTTCTCATAGTGTACAGAGAAGGTATTGTATTGCACCCAAAAATTCAATACCGAGATTTCACCGGAAAAATAAGCTTTGAGACCGTGAATCCAGAAAAAAAAGCATTTATAGAAAAATGTCCGTGTGTGTGTCTGTGGGCAGCATAGCTCAAAAACGAAACGTCCGTAAAACTTGGTATTTAAGTTCAGTATCTTTCAAGGATACCACACGAATATTTTCAATGCCCCCCCCTAACTACCCTTTACATGGAAAATGTTGATTTTCTCAAAAATGGCTGTAACGATTTTGATTAAAATGTCGTGTATTAAAGACATTTACATGAGAAATAAACTGTATATCTTGAATTTTCTGGGAATTGTCTCTGAAGACATCTTTATTCTGGATGAATTTTGCATGACTGGTAAACCGTAAGATGTAGAAAAGTGTATTTCCTTAATTCCCTTCTACTTATGAAGAAGTAATGAGACCATTTCGGATATTGTCTATCTTGTTTAGCATGACGCAGATAGAAAAATAAAACAATAATTTCTACAGAAATGTAGAGAAAGTCATGTGAATGGAACACATCTAGTTTTTTTAGGATTCATCCCCAGTAAGTGCCACTCTAGTACTGTAGAGGAGATAAAACGTGTTTTGTTTCTTGCTGTGTGTGACACAGTAGTACAACCTGTGCACTGTTTTGCTCGTTTAGACAGACCATTACATGAGGACAACCGCCACTCCCTCCCTTTGTGGGGGAAGAGTTTACATTGGTCAAGTGCACTGTAGCAGCATCACAACATTTAGCCTCGGCTGCGATATGGACCTATCCGCTAGTTTAATTAGTTCGGTAACAGCATAGTGACACAATAACAGTCACACAATACAAGCATTGATTTCAAGAAATATGTACGGGAAGTACCCGACCTAACAAAGAAAGCACAACAATTTTGGGGTAAAACATCTTTATTCCTCTCCTTTCAGCTCGATACACTTTTACTAGTGATGTTCATTAGCTTCGATACCCTGTTTATGGTGAGAACTATCAAGGTCTGCAAAATAGCCATAAACTGCAGTCTCCATCTCTTCATTGTTGGTAAATCTTCTACCATCAAGCCATTTCTTCTAGTTTGGAAACAGAAAATATTTAGTGGGGGCTTAATCTGGCGAATAGGGTGCATGAGGAAGCAATTCGAACTTTAACTCATTGATTTTGACCATAGCGATAATGAACGTGTGAACTGGTGCATTGTGATGATGAAACAAAGCTTTCTTTTTCGCTAAATGCGGCTGTTTTTTGCTCGATTTCATCACTCAAACGCTGTAACAAGTTTGCATAATATTTGCCGTTGATTACTTTTCCTTTTTTTGAGATAATCAATGAAAATTATCCCGCGTACGTCCCAAAAGCTGATGACATGCCCTTGTCTGCAGAAGGAATGCCTTCGCCTTCTTTGGAGCCGATTCTCCCCTTCCGATCCACTGTTTTGATTGTTCCTTCATCTCAGGTGTGAAGTGGTGGTCCCAGGTGTCTACCATTGTGATGAATCGACTCAAAAACTCAGCTTTATTGCAGCGAAACATTGCCAAACATTCGACTGAAACGTCCTCACGACGCTGTTTTTGATCTATTGTGAGCAAACGCGGCACCCTCCTTGCACACAACTTTCTCATATCCAAATTTTCAGTCAGTATGCGATGTACAGACATTTTTGAAATGCTTACAATGTCTGCTAGCTTGCGCACTTTCAGTCAACGGTCGTTCAATACCATTTTGTGGGTTTTCTTTACAATTTCTGAACTGGGTCGACCACTGTGATGTTCGTTTTGGCAGCTCGTACGGCCGCGCTTAAACTCTGCCACCCAATATTTCACTGTAGAATCTAGCTCAGCTTTAATAATAGTTTCAAATTAAAATATTGCATCACATAATGATGACCAGTTTTATCCATGTTTACAAATTCGCTGAGTGCATTTACTATTGAAGGATACCAAACAAATGCTAAACTATGTAAAATCGTCAAACTTCAAACTTAAGCTTTCTAAGGTTGGTATTTTTTTACAATTGTTGTTGTTTGTAACAACAACCACTATCTATACGTTAGGTCGGGTACTTCGGTCACGTAGCAGGAAATTTCTAGAAGCAGTCCCTCGTGCAGATTGCCGCAGGTATAATAGACTCACTCAGGTGTAACAATGTCCGGCGTCAAGGAACTTGCCGACAACACGTGTGTCCATTCAAACAGGTGTAACAAATGCAGCTTCGATGTCAAACGAACTTTGTCAGTGGCATACGTGTCCACTAACACAGGTGTAACAATGGATAGCAACAACCAGTTGTGATTTACGAAGCAATCCATTCAAACACGTTCTGGGATTATGGCCGCAGTTTTTATTTTTATTTTGATAGTGTTTAATGTCCGCTACCATGGCTCCCCAGGTGATGACACTGATGGTACATGAAATGAATATAGAGCACCGGTGGAATGCGATGGCGGGGGAAACCGGAGAACCCGGAGAAAACCCGCTCCTGCGCCGCTTTGTCCACCACAAATGTGTGTGTGTACGTTACGGAGAGGTATTCCACACTGCAGCCGTAGTGTTATTGTACGTCAGATCTCTGGAGGAAGCATGAGACGGCCGGACAGGAAGAGAGCCGCCGTAGAGGGTCCTTAACAGTGCACAAGCAGTTCTTCATCTGGACATGGAGCGCCAGGAGCCCGCCACTCATCCCGGATACACTACCCGAGTACGCAGGCAACCACTAATGTCATCCCGCCGTCGAGAAGTGTATTTCCAGAGCGCAGTCACCTCCATGATTTGGCGCCTCAATCGCAGGATAAAATGCAGATGAAATGAAGGTACAGGAAGTTTGGGGGAATGAAGAATCCTTCCCAGCATTCGCCTAGTGACCCGGGAGAAATCGGCCGCGGGGAAACGATCCCATGACCCGGCTCAGAGCGATGTATGTGAATTTCCTATTGTAGATGAGGTCATGTGGATGCATCACACCGCATTTTCAACCCAGCGCTTCCCTGATAATCTGAGGGAACAATTCAGCTTCATCTCTCTCAGGTGCTAACAATTCTCCAAGAGGACTGGCATTGGCTTAATTTGCAAACCGAAACTGTGTGTTTTGGGCTTGTTATAGTTTGGTAATGGAAAGCCACCTTCTGAATACAATTAGTGAGGAGTTAACAAGAGAGCCCGCCCGCTGGTCAATAAACTCAATCGATACAATCCTATTACCTTCAAAGGATTGCATTCAACCTCCTTGCCATTTAGTGGAATTAAGTGTTAACCGCAGCGTTCAACTTAACTGCTATTGTTCAGCAAGATATCATTTGAAGCAAAATGTTTCTTATTAGTAAACGGGGGTTAAACATGTCAATCCAAACAGAAGGACTTAAAATTAAATAATATTATAAAGCCAGAAATGTTGTATACATGTAGGACAATATTAAAAACATTGTAATAATTCTTTCACTGTTATAATTTCTTATAACATTTCGTATAACTCACTTTCTGATTTAGATTAATAATTTACTAAAACACCTTCTCCCCAAATTTAAAAAGTCTAAGTGCTAGAATAAAAATATAATAAGTATGTAAAAAATATCTGCATTGACTTAAAATCGTTCACAAATAAGGTCCTAAATTCATTGCTGCAATAATTCACTAGAAGCTTTCTCCATCCACGGCTCTTTCTCCATTGTGGGCTAACCTCCATTCATCCACGACCAGTAAAATTCGCTACACAACAATACTGGATTACAATTATTCCTTCTTTTAGAACTAGAAAGTGACGTCACAAAACTTTCTGAAATCTTTTGGAAGCTTCTAGACGAATCTCGAGTGTACCAGACGTGTCGCGTTCCAAATGCACCTGTTTCCGTCGCGTCGCACTTCCTTGTTTAGGCATTCCAAGGTCTCCAACTGTGATGACTCATATACCAAGGCGAACGTGAGAACCACTACAAAACGCTGCACTGCCACAGTATGAAATAAAATATCTAATTGTGAAGAGGGCTGTGATATTTGCTGAGAATTTCATGGAATGTAAAATGATTGCTACTCCAAAGAAAATCTTTGTAAAATTAGACAAATGCCGTATATATGAGGGACGTTCAATATGCCCTTAGAAAATCCAAAAAATGGCCTTCGAAGTGTTGAAAAAATCGTATTTAGTTACAGTTAAAGTTTCAGCTATATCCATCATGGTTTCTTCGTCATAGGCGATTGAATAAATACAAGCTTGTTGATTCACTGAATGAAGTTTACGGAATTTTGCATAACTGCTAAACCTTAAGAGATGGACAAAAACTTACCACACAAAAATGTAGAGCACGTTAAAATACACAATTTATGACATAAACTTTTTTTTTTCGTGGAGTTGGTCGTTTTTTAGATAGTTCTTGTTTTTGGTTTCAGCTTTAAAACCCATACTTTTCTCATACAGGAATTTGTCAACACGTATCCATACAAACAAACAGCTTTTGACTATCACTTTAACACATCCGATTTTTTATTCAGGGGCTTACAATCTCTGTATGTAATTTTGGGGTGGAGTACAAGAGCGTAGTGAAGAAGCAAAACCCCAAAGTGAAATGAAGATGAACCAGTTAGTTTCTTGCAAGTTAACTGGCGCTTTTTGATGAAACATTTTGTGTGCTTGATCGTGTGGTGCTGAGCTGTGTAATCTCCTTAGTCATTTGGGTTAATCTTCTCCTCAACCATGCGCTGGTCTCTCATCTTCATCTTCCTCCGTCGTTCTTTGAGAAGAGGGAAACCATTTCACTAGCTACTTTTACTTTCTCTCACAGTCATCTGTATTAAGTAGAGCATGTCTGATGCTCATATTCCATCAAAAAATTCAATATAAAAACACTGACTTTTGAGTTTTACTTTATCTATCAAGAATTAAGTACTAGGTCGAGAAAGTACCCTATTCCAAACATTCGATTCCGAGATTTCATTGGAAATACGTGCTTTTTGTTCTGCACAATAAAAAAATTCTGATCTGTTCCATTCATATAACTTTCTCTGCATCTCTGCAAAAATTATTGCCAATAAGCTTATGCTTCTATTTAATTCATTCTAATCGAGAAAAAATTTAGCAGAAATAATCTTATTACTTGCTTCCTTGTAAGCAGAAGCGAAATAAGGGAGTACCATAGGTTAAAGTGATAGTCAAAAGCTGGTTACTGTGTGACTGAAGTTCTTTTGTTTGTATGGACAGGAGTTGACAAATTTCTGTATGAGAAAAGTATAAGTTTTTCAAATCTGAAACCATCAAGGAATATCCAAAAAACGATCAACTCTACAAAAAATGCGTATAATATAAATTGTGTGTTTTAGCGTGCTCTACATTTTTGTGTAGTAAGTTTTTGTCCATCTCTTACGGTTTAGCAGTATTCCGTATAATTCATCCAGAATAAAGTAGTATTTAGAGGCTATTCCCAGAAAATTCAAGGTATACATTTTATTTGCCATGTAATATAATAGATTTTAAACAAAATCCTTAAAGCCATTTTTGAGAAAATCAAAATTTTCTAAAAAAGTTCCATGTAAAGGGTAGTTTGGGGTGGGGGTTTTCTTGAAAATCTTTGTGTCGTATCTTTGCCAGCTTTTCGTTTTTGGGCTGTGCTGTCCACAGATACATACACACAGACACACACACACACGTGTCGTATCTTTGCCATCTTTTCGTTTTTGAGCTGTACTGTCCACAGACACACACACACACACACACACACACACACACACACACACACACACACACACACAAACACCCAAACACAGACACACACACGCACACACGGACCTTTTTTCAAAAATGCTTTTTTTGGGTTCCGGGGACTCAAAACATGTATTTTCGCTGAAATCTCGGTATCAAATTTTTGGGTGCAAGACAGTACCTCTTTATACACTATGTATAAGGGGCGTTCAAAAAGAAACGAGCCGGAGCCCGGAATGCGCAAACCGGTGACAGGATGGTGATATCGTGGTGTGTGTAATGAAGTGTGGTTCCGACCAGAGCGTGAAAGTTCATAGCTCGTCGCTAGAGGGCACGCATGTATGTCATGTGCAGCAGCATGCATCAATCGTCCAACGACCAACGCTGCCAGTCGCATTGCAACAGTGAAATGGAGGCGTCAAAAGAAGAGCAAAGAGATGTTTGTTTTCTGACAGCAGAACGGACATTCAACGACGAATGTACGGGAAACACTGCAGGTCTGTTACAAGCGCTTCAGGGAAGGACGGGTGTTGTTAGCTGATGATGCACGTTCTGGAGCACCACACTGCAGTACCGATGACATGACAGCTGGTTGATGCACTCATTACCCGAGGTCGGAAGTGTTCGCACCATCATGAAGGAATGACTGCACGTGCTCAATGGGTCTTCAACCACACCAGGAAGCATGTCGAATGGCTACAGCGCTATGCTAGGGAACGGAATGAGTTCGTGGCACGGATGAGTCATGGTGTCATCACTTCGAACCAGAATCAAAGCGACAAAGTCTCCAGTGGAAGCATCCAGGTCATCCAAAAGAGTGCAGCATAGGTTATGCTGACGTTCTTCTTTGACCAAGATGGTCCCCTTGTGCAGCAGGAACAACACTGAATGCCCAGCGTTACTCGCAAACCTTGGGTCTTCAACCACACCAGGAAGCATGTCGAATGGCTACAGCGCTATGCTAGGGAACGGAATGAGTTCGTGGCACGGATGAGTCATGGTGTCATCACTTCGAACCAGAATCAAAGCGACAAAGTCTCCAGTGGAAGCATCCAGGTCATCCAAAAGAGTGCAGCAAAGGTTATGCTGACGTTCTTCTTTGACCAAGATGGTCCCCTTGTGCAGCAGGAACAACACTGAATGCCCAGCGTTACTCGCAAACCTTGGGTCTTCAACCACACCAGGAAGCATGTCGAATGGCTACAGCGCTATGCTAGGGAACGGAATGAGTTCGTGGCACGGATGAGTCATGGTGTCATCACTTCGAACCAGAATCAAAGCGACAAAGTCTCCAGTGGAAGCATCCAGGTCATCCAAAAGAGTGCAGTATAGGTTATGCTGACGTTCTTCTTTGACCAAGATGGTCCCCTTGTGCAGCAGGAACAACACTGAATGCCCAGCGTTACTCGCAAACCTTGGGTCTTCAACCACACCAGGAAGCATGTCGAATGGCTACAGCGCTATGCTAGGGAACGGGATGAGTTCGTGGCACGGATGAGTCATGGTGTCATCACTTCGAACCAGAATCAAAGCGACAAAGTCTCCAGTGGAAGCATCCAGGTCATCCAAAAGAGTGCAGCAAAGGTTATGCTGACGTTCTTCTTTGACCAAGATGGTCCCCTTGTGCAGCAGGAACAACACTGAATGCCCAGCGTTACTCGCAAACCTTGGGTCTTCAACCACACCAGGAAGCATGTCGAATGGCTACAGCGCTATGCTAGGGAACGGGATGAGTTCGTGGCACGGATGAGTCATGGTGTCATCACTTCGAACCAGAATCAAAGCGACGAAGTCTCCAGTGGAGGCATCCAGGTCATCCACAAGAGTGCAGCAAAGGTTATGCTGACGTTCTTCTTTGACCAAGATGGTCTCCTTATGCAGCAGGAACAACACTGAATGCCCAGCGTTACTCGCAAACCTTGACCAAACTTCGCCAAGCGACCGAATCAAAATGACCAGGCAATCTCACCCGTGGGGCCATTCTGCTCTACAACAATGCAAAGTCTGACCTCTCTCCCTGTCATTGCGCCATATTTGCTCCCCTTAAAAAGGCTCTGAGGGGCAAACGATTCACCTCCAGCTGTACGTGCGGAAGTAGTTCACATCGCAGTCCCGGGAATTTTATGAAACAGCCATTCACCGCCTTGTGTCGCAGTGGGACAAGTGTCTCAACAGCTAGGGCCAATACTTCTAACATACAGGTTCTGGTTTCGCTACTGATGCCTCTGGCTCGTTTCTTTTTGAACGCAATTTATACATAGTACGTGTAGAGAAAGTAAAAATAGTCATTGTGTATATGTGTCTCTGGACACCATAACTCTAAAACTTGGTATTTTTGAGTTTAGCATATTCCCTGGATGCTTCACGAAGATTTTCAGGAAAATCTCTCAACCTAAACCGCTTGAATAATAATTTATTGAAAATTAGGATTAACAGTTTTTTAGTTTTGGGGGAAACATTATTAAACTGAATAATTCTTTTAACTGTTTATTTAATTTGCTTACCAGTTATTAAAAAGAGTATATTGAAATAAATTATATATTTTGTATGTCTCAAATTTACAATACTTTTTTTTTTTTTGGTGTTTGGAAGATTTTTTTATTTGCTCAAAAATACTATAAATCCGTGTATTAAAGATATTTACATCACAAATAAAAAGTATATCCTGAATTTCTTGGGAGCAGCCACTGAACTCTTCTTCATTCTGAATGGCTTTTTGCATATGGGTTACCCGTTAGAGATAGACAAAAAATGTACTACACAAAAATTGTAGATTTCGTTAAAACACACAATTTATGTCATATAAGCTTTTTTGTATAGCTAACCATTTCATAGATATTCCTTGTTACTGAATTTCATTTTTAATACCTACTTAAATTTTTATCAAACGAAAGGTCCTCTCATCCGTTTCATATCTTTTTTGTGTTACTCCTGGCTGTAGAAGCACAACCGATTCCAATGACAATCGCATAGCAACCTGCTTTTAAAAGATTGTTGACTATCCCTTTAAGCTAGTGTATTTCCTTGTTACCCTTCTGTTTATAAGTTAGTAATAAGACCGTTTATGTTAATGGTTATCAGGAAGTATGTGGATGAACAAGCTTTTCTAAGAGTAATTTGTTACAGAATAGTTAGGACAAATTATATGAATGAGCATATCAGATGACGTGTTTTCCCATATTGGTAGGAGATATTGACATCCCAATTAAAATGTATATCGTGAATTTCCAGGGAATAACCCCAGAAATCATCTTCATTCTGAATAGCTTTTTGTATAACAGGTAAACCATAAGAGATATACAAAAACTTAGTGCACACGCATGTAGAACTTGTTAAAACACACAGTTTTTGTCATATACAGTTATTTTGTAGATCTAACCATTTCAGAGACATTCCCTGTTATTGAATTCCATTTTATAATACACAAAATTTTCTCTAATGGGAAATCCTCATCATTTTCATATCTCTTTTGTTTTATTCTTGGACTTGGAAGCACAATCGTATTTCAATGATAATCGCATAGCGACAGCTTTTGCAACATTTGACTAATGTAGCCTAGTGTATTTACTTATTTCCCTTCTACATATATGGTACTAACTAATACAACCATTTTTGTTAATGCTTATCTTGATTTGCAGGAAGTAGATAGAGGAACAAGCTTTTGTAAGAACAATTTGTTGTAGAATAGTTGAGCAAATTATATGAATGAGCTTATAAGATTTCTTTTTACGTGTTTTTCTACCTTGGTATGAGAATATTGGTGCAGATTACCTACTGCTACCTACGGCATATACAGCGTATGTACTTTCATGTGAAACATTTTTCCTCACTGCTGTGGAGGTTCTGTCTGAAGATTCTTAATCTAGAAACGTTAGGTACCATTCACTCCATTAAATGTGGCTCACTTTATATTCTCGCCCATCATTTTTCGGAGCTTTAGTAGACTCTATTACAAGCCTGGGAACCGCGCAATTCCTTTACTTTTTGCAATGATATGGGATATGAGAAGAATGAAGTTGGTTTTCGCTTACATCGACGTTGACCGACGTAGGCTTGGATTTACCCCGTGGATGTCTGCAATTTTTATACGGCATGAAAAGATATCTGAAACGCGGGTGGGTCATTTGTTATCTTAAATGATGTGTTATAAATTCAGTAGATACAGCAATAACCAGGCTTTTAATATCTACTTAAGAATTATTATTTATCTGCAACAAGCACTGTCCAGCCAAGCTAGGAAATTAAATTTAAGTTTTTGTGTTCTCTACTATGCATAGTAAGTAGGGGAAATATTGTTCTTCACTCAAAAATTCGATGTCAAAATTTCGCCGGAAATACATTGTTAGAAACTCCCTGAATCCAAAAAGCTTTTACGGAAACAGAAGAGTGTGTGTGTGTGTGTGTGTGGGCGCGCGCGCACCTTTATAAACGAAATAATGCAAAAACAAAAAGTCCGTTGCAGAACTTGATAGTTAAATATTCCATGTTCCAAGGATTCAATATGAAGTTTTTCGGGTAATTCCCCCACCTCAAACTACCTTTACATAGTTTTCAAACATTTTGATTTTGTAAAAAATGCCTCTAACGATTGTGATTAAAATACCATATGTGTAAAATATTTTATGACAAATAAAGTAAAAGTATATAACTTGTAACCCTTTAAGTCCCCTTCATTCTAAATGGATTTTGTATAAATAGTAAACCATAACATATATGCATAATATTACTGCACAAAAAATGTAGATCTCATTAAAGTCAAAATGTATATCAACTGCGGTTTTTTTTAATGGAATTAACCATTTCTGAGATGTTTCTTGTTATTCCCCCCTCCCATTTTTTAAATCGCAGAATAGCTAGAGACAATCACATGAATGTTAACTTTTTTTTTATAAAACGACTCTTAATATTCTCGTATATTTCGAATGCACTAATATAATTTATAACTCTCATACAGAATATTGTAATTGTACGTTTGTTATTAGAATTCAATTAACGTGATGCTCCTATTTGTTTCAGGTGAGTACGTGCGGTTTTCGCTGCCTACATAGTAAGTAATGTCCATATTATTACTAATTTTAGGGGGTTTATTGGGGAGCGAGATCTGGAGGGAAGAAGAGAGCTGTCTTTCCGCAGCGTTGTTAACCAAAAAAGGTTTCTTTTTTCAGGCTGTCAGCAATTATGGTGAATAGGTTATTTAATTTACCACAAACTAGCTGAATTATTAAATGAAACACAGCGCACGTGCGTATGTGTAAATTCCGGGATCTACAGACAAAATGAAACTTTAGCTTTAAAGTCACTGAATTACCGGATGAGTAGCGTAGTGCATGTTTCAATGCTGTCGCTCTTCTCTGGATCCGAAATTGCCCGAAACCTACCGAATGAAGACCGTCCAAGAGATTGTATGCGCTTAGTTAACAGGTGCTTTCATGAGTAAGAAATATTGTAATTAAAACAAAAATTGTTCATTTTCTTTCTCTACAAGGACTGTGTACCTAGTAGGTAGAGAAGGTATGGTATTCCACCCAAAAATTCGATACAGAGATTTCACGGAAACATATGTTTTGAGGTCTTCTTAATGAAAAAAAATGTGATGTGTTCCATTCACATGACTTTCTCTACATATCTGCAACAAAATATTGTTAAAAGGCTTATGCTTCATTTTACTTCATTCTAATCGAGAAAAAATTAGCAGGAATAGTCTTATTACTTGCTTCCATTAAAGTATAAGTGAAATAAGGGAGTAGCATAGACTAAAGTATTAGTCAAAAGCTGTTGCTATGTAACTGAAGTTCCTTT
This sequence comes from Hymenopus coronatus, assembly GCA_030762935.1. Lineage (NCBI taxonomy): Eukaryota > Metazoa > Arthropoda > Insecta > Mantodea > Hymenopodidae > Hymenopus > Hymenopus coronatus. Next base: position 18,246,410 of record CM060895.1, read on the forward strand.
GTTTGTATGGATAGGAGTTGACAAATTTCCGTAAGAGAAAAGTAAGTTTTTTAAAACTGAAACCAAAAACAAGGAATATCATAAAAACGATCAACTCCAGGAAAAATTAATGTATATAGCATAAATTGTGAGTTTTAACGTGCTCTACATTTTCTATTAAGTAAGCTTTTGTCCATCTCTTACGGTTTGCTAGTTATTCAAAATTCCGTAAAATTCATCCAGAATAAAGTATTTTTCAGAGGCTATAATTCAAGATATTCCTTTTATTTCTTAAGTAAATATCTTTAATTTACGATATTTTAATCAAAATTGTTAGATCCATTTTTAATAAAATCAAAAATTTCAAATATTTTTTCACGAAATGAAAATGAAATGGTGTTTTATTTATGGATGCTCTTTAACTGCTGTGGCTCTCAGAGTCCCATTCTATACTGGGCGTGAAAGACTGCTTAATGTTTGCTCAGAGGCCTGTATCAGTCTTGAGGTTCTTTTACGTGCCGTAAATCTACGACACGGGACCAACAGCTTTACTTCCCTTCCGAAGGAAGCCATGGTAGGGATTTTTACGCCCGAAAAAATATATCGCCCTCCGCCGGGTTTGAATCCGCGACCTTGGATGTATGAAGTTAGCATGGTAACCATTACACCACGGAGAGCGATACGTTTTTCCATGTAAAGGGTAGTTAAGGTGGCGGGATTTTCTTGAAAATCTTCGTGTCGCATCCTTGGAAAATACTGAACTTAAATACCAAATTTGATAGTTATAGTTAGTGGATTGTTGGTTTTTGAGGTATGCTGTCTACAGACACACACATGCACACCCACGGACCTTTTTCCAAAAATGTTTTTTTTTTATTCAGGGAAACCCAAAACATGTATTTTCGGGAAATATCGATATCGAATTTTTGGGTGTATTACAATACCTTCTCTATACACTATGTACATAGTACGTGTAGTGAAACTAAAAATAAAACATTATCCGCTCTTGTGTGTGTGTGTGTGTGTGTGTGTGTGTGTGGGTGTTCAACAGGTTACAAATCAAGGTTACTCTGCAGGATCACTAAATGCAGAAGGCGTTTACATAAAGCTCTGTTTTGATATAGAAGGGCCTTTGATCAGCGTTCACCTGAAGGGTGAGCATACAGATTCATATATCACTTTTACACATTGAAATAGTATGCATTTTTGAGAACAGGTTTTAAACGTTTGGCTATTCTTTTCAATCGGTTCAGGAATGAAGGCTGTGGATCAGAGAGAAAATTGATGAACAGGCCGAGCCTGGTATGAATGTGGATGAAAGAAACGATGATTATGTAGCAATTGGTAGATTGAACTGCGGGAAAATTCGTCCAGACGCCGCTTCGTGTACCACAAACTCCACCTGGGATCCAACACGGGCTGCCTACCCGAGGGGCGAGTGGTCTATCCACTCGGCCAGGCCGCCGATGTCAATGTATAGGGTGAAATGTAATATTGCCGGCGCAGAACTTCTGGAATTATGATCCGGACCGCCAACCCAGCTACCGAGCCTAGCTTATCGGAGTTTTTGTCATATGATACTTTGCTTACTTAAAGTCACAGCAAGCAAACTTTATACAGTCTGCATCGAAAGTGTTCCGCATATGTTTGTATTCAAAGTGGGCAGTAAATAGTGTTCATTTTATTTATTTTACTTTTTTAACCATGTCTCCTACGTTTTCAAAGTTAAATGACAAGGTATTGCTTAGTCAGAGTAGAGGAACAATTGCAAATGTCCTTGTCTTCATGAAATAAGAGGCAGAGATGAAGGAAGAAAATGTATGTTCCCCGAGTTCTTCAAAAGCCTGTAGAAAGTGAATGAAAAAATAGCCAAGGCAACTGATATTTCACTGAGTTCCGTTTCCAGGGTTCTCAAAGATAAGAAAGAAAGAAAAATAAAACTTAATATACCACTTTTAAACTAAAAGATGTGGAACAGTTGTGTCGCCAGCGAATTGCGAAAATTGGCAGGCCAGAATGGTTTGTTTGTTAGTGTTTAACGCCCGCTTTAACTACTTATGGCACCGCATGCGGTGACACTGATGATACATGAATGAGGATAGATCACCGGTGGAATGTAATGGCGGGGGAAACCGGAGAACCTGGAGAAAACCCGTCCCAGCGCCGCTTTGTCCACCACAAATCTCACATGCGGTCGCGTGGGATCGAACCCCGGCCGTCTAGGTGAGAATGGTAAAATGTATGTCGACATGTTGAGAACATTGAAAATTATTAGAAAGAATAGTAGAAAATCAAAAAGAAAGAATTTTAATCCAGGATAATGGTGCAGAAGGTAGTGATAACGTTGATGATGACAATGACGTGAGCGAAGACGGTCTGTCAGGTGTGGAAGAATTGGAGGCAGACGATTGACAGTGTTTATATAGTAGGTCATTTGTATAGATGTTTTGTACATATGAAAACACATGTTTATCAGAGCAGGTGCATAAGAGGTGGCAGATATTTGACATTGACTGTGACAGGCATGAATCGATTGGTGAACTCGCTTCCTAGCTCTCATTAAGATTTTCCCATTCCAGATCTATTGCGCCAGTTATAGTAGGCGCTAGAGGATGTAACGTCCTTATAAAAGCTGCCCCACGCACCAAACTGTCATGTTTGTGGAAGTAACTTAGGTTTACAGCTTGATTTACTGTGTAAAGGAATTACCTCATCCATATGTTTATTACTGCGATTACAAGAAGCAATTAAATAGTGCTCTTTGATAAACGAAGCACTGGTGCAGTTCCAAAGTGCTATCGTTGTATTCTATCTGCACTGACCTAGATCACGCCAACTTGATGACGTTAGTTGCCTTATCGACTGCTAGGGTCGCTTCTCGTGCAGACGTTGCAGAGAAGCTACCACTAATTCAAGAGTGTTTTTGTATTTATACCCTGTCGTGCCCACAGTGGTGTCTTATCCGCCGTGAGATCTCTTCTTACCACACATTCTTGTGAATTTATTTCCTCCCCTGTATGTTCTTCTCATGTAACAGCTCCCTTTTTACTTGCTCTACATAGTAGGTATTGCCCTCCACCCAAAAAGTCGATACCAAGATTCCACGGAAATACACGTTTTGGGGTTACTGTATAAAAAATCTGATGTTTTCTATTTTCATACCTTTTTCTCGCTGATCCATATATAAACTATTCTTAAAAAAAGATTGTTCTTTTATCCACTTCATGCCAATCGAGATACGCATTAGCAGAAATGGTCTTATTACTTGCTTCTTTGTAAGTAGAACGGAAATAAGGGAGTACATTATGCTAAAGCGATAATAAAATCGTTTAAAAACTAGTCCTTATATTAAACAATTGAGGTTCGGTTCACTTTGCATGTCCATTTTGATAAAAGTTAGTTTAAAAGTGAAATCAATAACAAAGAATGTCTATAAAACGGCCAACTCCACAAGAAAAACATACTTGACATCAATTGTGTGTTTTAACGAGATCTACATTTTTTAAGTGTTAAGCTCTTGGTCTCTATCTCTTACGGTTTAAGTATTCTGCAACATTTTGTAAAACTCATCCAGAATAAAGAAGTATTCAAAGGCTATTCTCAGAAAATCAAAATATACATTTTGTTTGTGATGCAAATATTTTTGAGAAAAACACAATTTTCAAAAATGTTTCCATGTAAAGGGTAGTTTGTAGTGGGGAGATTTTATTGAAAATATTCGTATCGTATCCTTGGAATATACGAAATGCAAATACGAGGTTTGACACTTAACCGTCTTTTCGTTTTTGGGCTATGCTGTCCACATATGCGCAGACCTTTTTCTAAACATGCTTTTTGGACACAGGGGGCCTTAAAACACATATTTCCTGCGAAATTGTGACACCGAATTTTTGGGTGGAATACAATGTTTTCTGTAGCTACTATGTACATTTATGCACATACAAGTAAAAAGATAATATTTAGAAAAGACGTGCTGTGTGTATCGATGTGCCTATGAATGATAACTCAAAACAATCAGTAAAATACCAAACTTGGTATTTAAGTATATCTTCCAAGGATGTGACACGATCCTAAACTCCATTTACGTGGAAAAATATCGAAAATTTTAATTTTATCAAAAATGGTTCTATTTTGATTGAAATATCGTATATTAAAGACATTTACATGACAAATATGTACATCTTTTCCGGGAATAACCTCTGAAGATATCTTCATTTTCTGGATGATTTTTGCATAACTGCTAAACAGTAAGACATAGACAAAAACTTACTACAGAAAAATGTGGATGTCCTTAAAACAAACAATTTATAGCATATATACGAGGGTCATCCAGAAAATGACGGACGATTTGATATAACTAAACAATAACGAGAGCCAAATATTCATAAGGTTAAAGTACCTTACTCTATATTTCAACGTAGTCGTCATTACTATCAAGGTAATAATTGTCACGTGGTACCTACCGGTTTTTCAATGCAGATGTAATATTCTTCCACCACGAAAGATATGAGCCAATATGTCACTGTCTCTTTGAGGTCTTCATCGATTGGTCATGTACGGTGTCCAAAATGAAACACACCGGCTTTTCTTAATTATTTTATCAACATTTGCTTCCAACTCTTCCATAACGATTGATAAACTTCTACTCCGGTCTTTATCGTACACCTTGATTACTCGTAAATTATGCGCCATTTCCTCACTGAAGATTCGTTCATTGCATTATTACCAAACATTTGCGTTATTTGCCTTTAAAATTCGATTGGCCGAACATTTTGTGTATTCAAAAAACGAATAAGTTCTTTGGCGGTAGAAAAGTATAACATCGGCATTGAAAAACTGGTAGCACGTGACAATAAATGTCTTGACAGAATGGAGATTAAGTTGAGAAATAGAGGAAGGTACTGTAATTTTGTAAATAAAGTTTTGTGTTGATAGCTTTCGTTATTATTTAGTTATGCCAAAACGTTCGTTACTTTCTGGATGACCCTTGTATTTTTTTTTTCGTTAAGTTGATCACTTCCGAGATATTTTTTGTTATTGGTTTCAGTTTTAAATTTTTCTCATGCGGGAATTTGTAAATCCATTGTTGCCAAGCAAAGAAACGGATTTCAATAGCAATCAGATTTTATAAGACTTGACTATTAATTTAGTCATATTAAGCAAGTATTAAGGACTATTTCTGCCAATGTTTATCTCAATTAGCATGAAAAAGAGAGAACAATAATCTATTGCACAGATGTAGAGAAAGTAATGAGAATGGAACAAATGAGATTTTGATATCAACTGAATATAGTTATGTAGGTTTGCAATTGATAGTGAAATAATATATGACAGCAGAAGTATTTTGCACTAGGGAGGGATCTGGATATCGTTGTGCTGACATCACTTGTTTTCCTTTTCAGCCCCAAGCGACCGCATTGTTGTCGCCCTCAGCTATTCGGTAATACTGAACACCAAGTTTTTTAACCCCAGGAATTTTCTCATCAGTTACGAAAGGTTGTGGATGTGTGCAGATGCATCGTATCGCCATTGTGATGAAATAGCGTTCTTTAAGGTCGCAACGTATAACAGTAGAAAATCGGAGGAAATGAGTGCTCCATCTCCAGATTTAGTACCACTTTGTCCATAAAGTGACACACGATTTGGCATAACTAAATAGTAACCAAAGAAATTAACTCTAAACTTTATTTACAAAGTTAAGTACCTTACTCTATTTCTCAACATTATCTCCATTCTGTTAAGATATTTACTGTCAAGTGGTACCAGTTTTTCAGTTCCGATGTTACACTTTTCTACCGCCAGAGATCTTGTTCGTTTTTATGAATGTTTTTCTGAAAATACTTTTTTTTTGGATTCAGAGAGACCCAAAACATGTATTTCCGGTGAAATTTCGGTATGGAATTTTTGGGTGCATATACAATACCTTCTCTATACACTAGAGAAAGTAAAACGTGTGTAGGCAGGCGCATGCTTATTAATAGGCACTCCCAGCTATTCTTCTATTTTATCATTGATATTGTAAATTTGCAGCTCTTCCTCATCTCTCTCCTGCAACTCTGCGGAGGAACCTCAGTTCTGCTGATTTCTTTACACGTACTATGTACAAAGTGTATAGAGGTGTTGTATTGCACCCAAAAATTCGACACCCAGATTTCACTGCAAATACATGTTTTGGGTCTCTTAGAATCCAAAAAAAGTAGTTTCAGAAAAAGGTCCGTGCATGGTGTGTCAGTGTGTCCGTGTGTCTTTGAACACGATAAAAAACGAAAAGTCGGTAAAATACCAAACTTGGTGTTTAAGTTTAATATCTTCCAGGGATGCGACACAAAGATTTTGAGAAATATTCCCCCTCTCTAAACTACCAAAATTTTTTTTTTATTTTCTCAAAAAATGACTCTAACAATGTTGATTAGAATACCGCAGATAGATTAAAAATATTTATATTGACAAATACAATGTATATCTTGAATTTTCTGGGAATAGCCTCTAAAGATCTCTTTATTCTGAATGAATTTGGCTGAATTTTGCGAAACTGGTAAACCATAAGAGATAAACAAAAAGCTTACTACACAAAAAATGTAGATCATGTTAAAACACACAATTCGTGTCATATACGTTTTTTTCGACGACTTGGCCATTTCTCAAATATTTCATGTTATTTGTTTCAGATTTAAAATACTCTTCTCACACGGGCCCTGCATAGAAACGCATTTCAAGCACACGACAACCGGCTTTTAAAACATTTGACTATCGTTTTAGCCTAGTGTATTCCCTTATTTCCATTCCACTTACAAGTAAGCAAGTAATTAAGACAGTTTCTGCTAATGTTTATCTCGATTATCATAAAGTAGAAAGAACAATATGCTTTTTAACAATAATTTATTAATTGATTGACATTTATTAACCTTTTTCTCTTTATCCCAGGTTACATTACATCCTAAATATCCAAAGTGCGAGTCTTGTTCTAATGTTTGGCTTTCTATTATTATTTGAGAAAGTATAGGACATTTTCCACGATGAGCCATTACTTTTGTTGTATTTTCTTAATTTTACAATTCATAAAATGTTATTATGAAACAAATTAATCTTTTAATTTCACACAAGCTTAAAAGTTGAAATAACTTTTGAAAGACCTGGTATGGATCTATTTTAATATAAATTGTAACAAAGGGGTACGAATAAAATTTAATATCAGTGGTAATAAATAGGAGGAGATGTGGGGTGAAGCTCGAACAGAAGACAGTAAATATGTTGATCTGCGCGACAGGCGAAGCAGTTTGGTATTTGCAGTGACAGCAACCAGACATAAATATCACCTCTCGTTGACAGCGACTCGGGTGGTCGATAAAGCTCATCACGCAATTCTAAAAGCAAGCCTTGGTCTTTCTGTGCATTGATTTAATCAGCAAAGGAATAGAAACTCTCCTGAAGGTCCCAGGTTCTATTCTCGGCTGGGGCGGGAAATTTTTCTTTAACAAGAATTATTGCCTATCCCGCAGAGAGTCTGAAAGTAAGTATGTGCGTGTGTTTGAGGAAAATAAAACGATTTAAACCCAACGTAAAGAACCTTCAAACAATCACTTGTTTCTAATGGAAAGCCCCCAACATGACCTTAGTTATTAAAGGAGGTTTTATAAATGAAACAATAAAAACACGTAGGTTAAAGTGATAGTCAAAAACTGGTTGCTATGTGACTGAAGTTCCTTTGTTTGTATCGACAGAAGTTGCAAATTCCTGTATGATAAAAAAGTTTAAGTTTTTTAAAGCTGAAACAAAAAACAAGGAATATCTCAAAAAGGATCGACTCCACGAAAAATATATATATTACATAAATTGCGTGTTATAACGAGCTCTGCATGTTAAATTCAGTAAGATTTTGTTTATCTCTTACGGTTTACCAGTTATGCAAAATTCCATAAAATTCATTCAGAATAACGTAGTCTTCAGAGGCTATTCCCAGAAAATTCAAGATATACATTTTATTTGTCAGGTAAATATCTTTAATATACGATATATTAATCAAAATCCTTAGAACCATTTTTGAGAAAATAAAAATTTTGAAATGTTTTCTGTGTAAAGGGTAGTTTTGAGAGGGGGTATTTTACTCAAAATCTTCGTGTCGCATCCTTGGAAGATAGTAAACCTATATACCAAGTTTGGTATTTTATCGACTTTTCGTTTTTGAGTTATCGTGTTCATTGACACACGGATACACTGACACACGGACACACATACAGACACACACGGACCTTTTTCTAAAAATGCTTTTTTTGGATATAGGGGACTGTAAAACGTTTATTTCCGGTGAAATTTCGGTATCGAATTTTTGGGTCGATTGCAGTACCTCCTTTATACACAATGTACATAGTGCGTGTAGAGAAAGTAAAAAGATTTTAGAAAAAGATCTATGTGTGTGTGTGTGAGATTGCAAATAACATAATTCAAAAAACAAAATTTGCTAAAACACCAAACTTAGTTCAGCATTTTTCAAAGGTGCTACACAACGATTTTCAGCAAAATATTTCTAGATTTTTCGATATTTTCGACTTTCTTAAAAATCATTTCAAAGAACTTTATTAAAATAGTTATATTTAAGATATTTACATGATAAATAAAATGCATATCTGGGAATAGCCTTTGAATCTGACTTCTCTCTGGTTGAATGCTGCATAATTGGTAGGTAGGAGATAGATAAAATATTACTTTACAAACACTTTTGACCTAATTAAAACACGCAATTTATGTAACACTGGCAATTTAAATATTATTGACAGTTAATTTGGTACAAATAAGGCAAAGGTTTGAATTTTACAATTTTAGTTTGGCAGCATAGAGAGGCATACTTTGAATGGAAATGTAAGGGATGTAAAAAGCTGCCAATATTATTTCATTTGATAGAACACTTCAGCAAACCCTTGTGTATTCAACTGAAGCTTACGTGTGCTGCTTGAATTAAGCACTAGGTTATTGTGTTCTTTTCGGCCACTTCAGAGTATTCCATTACTCATTTGTTAATTTTGTAGCATTTAGTTCCGTCGGTGCTCATAAATCTTAAGTCCTCGCTTATATAGTGTCTCTGTTGTTTAAGTGTTCTGTATGGAGCAACACACATAGATCTTCCAGAAGTCGCAATGTCGGAATGAAAACTCATTCCCCCACCTCTCACACTATAACGCGAACATGCAAAAATAATGAAGCCTTAACTCGCTTCCAAGAAAAGCATTTTAGAGGATTGCAGCAGGGAAAATGAGGAAGCAGAAAATTACTTGCTTGCAGATGTGGAGGAAACATAAGTAAAGGATGCAATTTCTAAGAACTAGTCTGGAGATACTCCTGTGTTGTACCGCTGTATACCAGATGTGGCGAATAAGCTTTCTGCAGTGGCGCTGCAACTTTTCCGAATTTAATATTTTTTCTGAAGGAAGTAAATCATCAACTGCTTTGCGTTAGACATTTGTACAGAGTTTGACCATAAAGCGTTGCTAAGCATTAATCTGTATAACTCTTCCTTTGGTTGATGAAATGTTTTAACAATAAATGATTCAAAGAAAACAAGCTTGAATGAGTACAAAATTAAGTCATGAGATTGTTAGAGAATTCGTCAAATGTAGACCAATCAATACAATGTATGCCCTAACCTAATAGTAGTGGTGGTGATGGTCGTCGTCGTCGTCGTGGTCGTTGTCGTAGTGGTGGTGGTGTTTTTTTTGTTTGATTTTTAGCTGGGGAAAATTCTTAAAAAGTCACCTCAGCAGGCGAATTTCTACCAACTAAAAAAAAAAAGAAAAGAAAAAAAAAAGAGCCCTGTAAGAATCTTTGTGAAATTCCCCTCGGAACTGCCCAAGATGGCATTACTTCAAGGGGAAGCGATTCAAGATGAAATGTAACATTGAATTATATGATCTGTGAAAATTTTGACTGGTCTCAGCGGTCATTTATCTCCAATCTCTTACAGCGCAAAATGTCACGGGCCAATTTACAAACAGTGCTCCAATTCCAGGCACTGGCAAGGAACAGTTAGAATTAATGTTGTTGGGCGTCAAAACTCCCAAAAGACTCTCAACCTGATGGCGCTAATAATGCCATCGAAAGAAGGTATGTTCAGCCGTGTCATAGCACTTGAGTCAAAACGTGCAGATAGGTGATAAGACAGCCATTTCCAGTAAGGTAGAAATTTACATCCCCACATTTACGATTACACCAAAGGGTGACGTTTTTGATCAAGCGCTTTGACCAGTGAGCAGGCTCATCACCAGCATTCCAAAGTTCTTGCCACTTAGCAAGCAATTGGGTGCAAGCATCCACTCTTCCAATGGCATGTCTTCCTACAAAGTCGTTGCTCAGCTAGCAGAACAATCGAAGTTCTGGCAAGAAGCATCAAAGCTTTAGTGGATGTGGTTCTGTAGGCGCTAGTGTTACGTACAGCCAGCCACCTTCTGCTGGACATTCAGGACTCAAGGCCTAATTCCACATATGTACTCCATATAAAATAATAGGCTGTACCATGGAGAAGAGAATGCGCTGTATGTGCCTACATTGGGCATTAGACGACTAACGTAGGCGGTGGTGGTATCCTGTTCACTTCTCGGGGAAGCAAAGGGCCTTAATGAAGACAAGCCCAGAATTATGTTTTTGGCCGACGACTTTATGACTTCCCTGCCATCTTTGTTCCAGCTCGCACTGTGTTGCCGCAAGTCAGCATAGGTCTGCCTCTTCACCTTTTTGAGGCCTGGGAATTCCACTCAAATTCCATTCTTCCTTGCCTCCTTAGTACTGGCATATCCATTTCCACACTCTGAACTTAATTTCTTTGCTGATTCTCTCCTGATCTGCTCCATTCCACAAATCTATATTTGAAATCTTTCGAGGCCACCAAAACTCCATATTTTTCACAAACATCTGTTTGTAAAAAATTGCTTTTTCTTTTGTTTCTTACCATGTTTCCACCCGTACAATGTATGTTTTCCTTTGTGTTGAATAATGTGAGCTTGAGTTCTGAGGGCATTTGCTTAAATCGCCAAAAAGATTTCAGTTGTATGAAGGTGCATCTTGCTTTTTTAATTCTTTTATCAACGTCCTCACCTTTGGGATCACACTGTCCAGATATGAAAACTTCGCTACTTGTTCCTGTACAAACACAAGATCAGAATCCACATCATTATAGGCTCTCATTTCTTTTGTTTTATATTTATTTATGACAAAACTAGCAGAGATTGAAAGTTTACTTAACTCCTTCTATTTTACACACACACACACACACACACACACACATATATATATATATATATATATATATATATATATATATATATCTGAGTATCTTTGAATCAGCAGACCACATCATTAGCATATTCCAAACTCTCTAATCTCTCCTAACCTAATAGATCACTTATAAAACATTTAGAACTGGTCCTTATAAGCATGCAAAACGATCTTGGAAATGAGCACTTCCTGTTAGAGATGCGCATCTGCCGAGCAATGTCCGCTATGCGATCTCTATAAATAATGTTATTATATGCCATTTTAATCAAATCGTTATTGTTTAAGAAAATCAAACTTCTTGTAAACGGTAGTTAGGGTATTTGTCTTGAAAATCTTCGTGACGAACCCTTGGAGGATCATAACTTAAATACCAAGTTTGATGTATGTATATATAACCGGATTTTCATTTTCAAGTTTATTGTTCAGACACATACACACACACACACACACACACACACACACACACACACACACATACACATACTGCCGTATTTTTTTCTTTAAAAGAAATGTTGTTACTATTCAAGAGGCTCTAAAACATGTATTTCCAGTAAAAACTCCGTATCGAAGTGTTGGATGGAATACATTACTTTCCCTGCCTAATATGTACTTATGTACCATGTAGAGAAGGTAAAAAAGAAACACAATTAAGTTATTTCTCAAGTCGAACTAACCAGAAAAATAGCAACATGGGTTATACATTGGGATCCATTTTTATATAATTTGCATAAAATGAAATGGTAAATATGGATTAATCCTGAGTTAATATATTTTATAATATGGCTTTTATATTCATAGATCAAAATATAGCGGATAGAATTACAATTCGATTGTACTATTACCTCTTCATGCGGTAATTTTACATGGAAAGATTGTAAAAAAAAAAAAAAAATGATTAAAAATTTGATTTTCTCAAAAATGGCTCAAACAATTTTAATTAAAATACCATAAATAAACATATTTACAGGACAAATAAAATTTATATCATGGATTGTGTGTGAACAACTTCTGAAAACCTCTTCATTCTTGACGACTTTTATATAGTAACTAGTAGACCGTAGGAGATTGATAAAACTTAACATATAAGAATATAGGCGTGGTTAAAGCACACAATTTATGTCATATACATTTTTTTAGAGTTAGTGATTTCCGAGACATTCTTTCTTATTAGTTTGAGGTTTAAGTTACTTAAACATTTTCAAACAGGGTGCTTTTTTATTCGTCAACTTATTTTACGCTACTTAAACCTCTAGGTCATATCGCGGCTGATCTGTTCCGTAGACTACCTTGTTGATGGTATGTGGTGGACCGTGGCCTTTCAGCATGATCCCCGTACCATACCACTTTCGTTACGTGCCCAGCAGGTGGCGATAGTGCGCCAAATTCTGTCTGCTTTCACCATCTGTAGTCAGTATGGCGCCCACAGCCAGACACCATAGCCTCTACTATAACTACCTCCACCATCTGTAGTCAGATGACAGAGATCAAGCAGTCCTTCGAAGTCAAACCCCCGCATACCATTATACTTCGCTCCGCGACAAGGGAATGACATTAGGGTGCCATTTTAGTCTGATTTATATGTCTCAGTCGCTATTACCATCTATTTTCAGTTTTGCTATTGTTTTTAACTGAAGGTGGAACTTTGGGTCGTGGTATTAATCGAGGAAACCACGAAAACACCTCTGCCCACGGAATTTGAACCCACTACCTCCTGATTGCAGACCACAGGCGTTACAGAATATTGTCATTTGTTTCATATCTCTTTTATTTTACTCCTGGCGATACAAGAGAACCGATGTTCAATTCTTTCACATACCGACCGGCCTTTAAAACTTATGTCTAGTGTATTCCTTTATTTCCATTCAATTTACAACGAAGCAAGTAATAAGATTAATTGTACTCACATTTATCTCGTTTAGCTGAAATGGATAACAAATCTGATGTGTTCCATTTACATGACTTTCTCTACATCTCTCTAACAATAATAACATTTCTCTGTTAATAAGTTAGATATTCTATCCACTTCATGCTATTCGAGATAAACGCTAGCAGAAACGGTTTTATTACTTAGTTCCTCATAAGTGGAAGAGAAATAAGGGAACACATTAAGCTAAACTGATAATCACATGTTTTAAAATGTGGTTCCTATAGGATTGAAATCCGTTTCTTTGCGTAGTCAGGAGTTGACAAGTTCCGGTAAATGAAAAGTTTTAAGTATTTTAAAACTGAAACAAATAACAAGGAATATCCTGAAAACTCCAGGGAAAAAATGTATATGACATAAATTGTGCGTTTTAATGAGCTCTACATTTTTTGGGGAGTAAGTTTTTGTCTATCTCTTACGGTTTATTTCTTATGAAAATTCCAAATAAAGAGGTGTTTAGAGGCTATTCCTAGAAAATGCAAGACATACATTTTACTTGTGCAAATATCTTAAAACATAAAAGATTTTAAGAGCTATTTTTGAGAAAATAAAAAATTTCTAGTTTTTTTGCATATAAAGGGTGGGGGGGGGATTTTCTTGGAAATCTTCTGCCGCATCCTTGGGAGATTCTGTCTTTTCGTTTTGGGGCTATGCTGCCCACAGACTCACACGGTCTTTTTCTAAAAATGCTTTTTTCTGGATTCCTGTGAAATGTCAATATCTATTTTTGGTTGCAATACAATATTTTCTCTATACACTATCTATATATTACTTGTAGAGAAAGTAAGAATAGTTTGTTTGTAGAACAGATAGATAAAGACATGTGAATGAACATATCAGATTCTTTTAGTAAGGACGGTTCCAACCCATAAAACCATTGTACGGAACTCGGCCTACGATTCGCATAAATTCGTACTCGCAAAATTAAAGCTTAGTTTTAACCCTTGTATCCATTATTATTGGCACTGCTGGTGCTTTATGCTCCGTTCGCCACTAATGATAATTAATACACTGTTACTTCATGCTCGTGTCGTAATGGCTGTTATTAGATTTCCGTCACATAATATATAATTATACCTGTATTTTATTGCGTTAACATCTCACACCTTGTGAAAAGCAACCATTATACAGTTCACAATGAGACAGGAAGCGGAAAGGATATTACTTTCTCTAGCACGTATGTACAACGTAGAGAAGGTATTGTATTCTAGCCAAAAATTCGATTCCGTTATTTCAACGGAAATGTATATTTTGAGATCCCCTGAATCCTAGAAAGTTTGAAAATGTGTGTTTGTGTGGATAGAATAATTGAAAAACTAAAGGTCCCTTGAATACCAAACTTGGTATTTATTTTCAGTATTCCCCAAGGATTTGATACGAAGATTTTCAAGAAAATCTTTCACCCCAAACTACTCTTTACATACAACATTTTCGAAAATTTTTATTTTCTCAAAAGTGGCTCCATTGATTTTGATTAAAACACCTTATTTTAAAGATATTTATATGAGAAATAAAATGTAGGTAGGCGTATCTTGAATTTTCTGAGAATAGCCTCTGAAGACCTCTTCATTCTGAATGATTTTTATATAACTGGTAAGAGAAGGGTAAGAAGTTGCTGCATAAAATGTAGATCTCGTCAAAACACGCAATTTATGTCATTTACTTTTTTTTTAGCTTTACGTCCTTTAACCTGGTTAGTCATATCAGACAATGAATGCAATTGTTGAAATACTTCTCAAACGATCTCGAGGTCCATGGAACTTAAAAATACTCGACATTCGTCATCTCAGTATAAGGAAAAACCTTATCCGGGTAACTCAGCCTAAGCGAGATTCGAACTCGCGACCTGTTGGATGTGAGGTAGACACGCTACCACCACACTACCCAGGCGGGTTATTACATTTTTGTTGTGGATCTTACCGTTTCCGAGATATTCCTTGTTAATGGTTTAAATTTTAAAATATCTATACTCTTCTCAAACAGGAAGTCGTCCGTGTTTCGTTTCTTTTACTCCTGGCCCATCGAATAGGGTTAGCTTTTAAAATACTTTTACACGATCTTAGCTTAGTGTATTCCCTTATTTACCTTCTGCTTATAAGGAAGGAAGCAATAAGCCAATTCTGCTAATGTTTATCTTGATTAGTGTGGAGTAATCTTTTGCTTTGGTAGAGAAAGTCATGTGAAAGAAACACATCAGATTCTTTTGTTATCAATTAAATATGAAGGAGACTGTGATTCTGGACCTATGCTACTTGAGTGTAAGTTAATGCTTGAGTATTGTACACTGCTTGTCTGTCTGATGTTCTCTCTTTGAGGTTGGCAACGCACATGGGAGCTCAGTGCTATTACAGCCGTCTTTGAGGTGGTTGTTTGGTCTGTGACGATGAAATGCTCCACCTGGCAGGATATGCTTGCAGTGCAGTATCATACATCTCCTGCAAACACCATTTTCAAATGTTTGAGCATACAATCAAAATATCCAACGAAATGTCTTGTTTACCATAAGAATGCAAATACGAAGTGATTCCAAGATTCTGACACATACACAATGTCAACAATAGACACACAACGATTTTACTGTAAATGCTTTCATCGTCGGGTTACCCTCCCCGTATTTAGGACTGACAACCCGCTAGGACTTACAAGCGGGTGCCTTGGGGTCAGAAGCCTGTCGGGGAGCCAACGGCACGAAACCACAGAATGAAGAACCTGGAACGACTGGTCGGCCCGTAGCCAGGTATGAGCGTGAAGAAGTGGATGATATGAAATGCAAGCGAAATGGATGGTAGAGCAATTGGTGGAATGATTGGCGGGGAAAACCGGAGGATCTGGAGAAAATCCGCGGAGTCGCCACTTTGTCCACCACAAATTCCACATGCGGACGCTTGGGACCGAACAGTCTAACCACTCAACCACGGCGCCGCCGTAAATGTTACCGTCCTTATTCTACCGGAAGTTTAAAACAAAGCAACGGCGCGAATATTAGCTGTTTAAACATTAACTAATAACAATACTAAAACACCTTGTGAAATACTTGCCTTTAGAAATTATAGCATTTATGTAATAACTTATGTGAAAATTGTGCCCTAATTTTAACAGGTAATTTATGTGCTTAGAGACATTATACAGGATGGGAGGTGATTAAGTGCAAATAATGTGATACTTAGTAGAGAGGGAGTTAACAGCGGGGTGTTAACAACTGCGACCAGGTACTGATCTATTTCGGCCTTCCATCCCGCGGAGAAAGGGATAAGAGGAGGGGAATCCATAGGCCAGCACACAGGAAACGAGGGAGCTAGGCACACCGACGCACGGTAGTTCCTAACAGCTTCCTAGCTGGAAACAGAGGCTATTCAGGCGCCTCAACCAACGTAACCAGGGGGAAGAGAACTTCACTGGGAGCAAGCAGACCTGAAATATTAAGAAGGGAAATGAAATGAAGCAAAGGAACTGTGGTATATATACAGCACCCCAGTATTCGCCTAGCGGCCCCAGGAAAACCACAGAAAAACCCAGGACCAGTGCGCGGTCAATGGGGAGCGAACCCGGACCTCCCGAATTCCAGTCCCAGACGAGACGCCTGAGCCACCTGGCTCGGTCAATACTTAGTAGAGAACAATAGTGTAACAAATGTCTTTATTGACTAAGTATGCGGTTACAAATAAAGTATTATTTTCACTGCAACAAGGGATTCACAGTTTTACAGCTGCACGCCAGCTATGGCTCGCGTACCACAGTCACGACTCAGTACAATTCACAATACAACTGCAACTCCTCTTCCTTTTTATATCGGGAAAATGGTGACACAGACTTTCTGGATGCTTGTCGAAGGTACTAGAAACCGAAGCTTGGAGAAACATCTCGAATATCGGGAAAAACCATGTGGTGAGAAGAGTCTCGCGTTCGGAAGGATCCAACTGCGAACGCATTCCAGCTCCACCAGTTCCATCGCCACTTGCCAGAGCGATCACATACCGGACGGCATTGTCATTCTATGCATAGAAAATAAATGTACCTCCTTTATCTGCTAACTAAAATCATTATCATAAATGAAGGGATTAATGTGCTTTAAATATCCCTGCGTTGTCTGTCTTGTATTTACATACATCACGCCAGCTCCTGTGTTTAGTACAACTCGCACACCGCCGACTTGCATTCACGAGATTGACAGTGAGGAACCGAGGGATTGATTGAGTTGCAAAACTTTCCTTTACACAATGAATTTTTATATATGCTGAATTATTAGATATTCATTTAATTTACGCCGCAACTGGGGAAGCTGCCAATGCTGCAAGGGACTGCATCATTGGCGATTTCTAATTCTTAATTTTCCCAAAATACGAATGTTTACTGTAGGTAACAAAGGATCTGTGACACAAGTTTTCGTAATTCCCAATTTGAAGATTTGTTTTAAGTGTTGAGGTTTAATTTTTAATTACTCGCCTTTGTAGGAGCAATGTGGATAATTTTTTAATTTAAGGAATGAAAGTGCAACTACTTGCATATTATTTTAAATTATGTATTTGTTCAATAAAAGCAAATTTAAATATGGCATAATAATGTAATAATGTTGAATATTTTTATATCGATCTCTTTTTAACAGTCAATGATTTTAAACAGCTTTTTATGCCATCAGCTATTTGTGAGATATTCGTTGTCATTGGTTTGAATTTTGGAATATATTTCTCAGTCTTTAAGTGTTATAATTCAGTTATTTATCGGGATGCCTTGCAAACATTGGACTTTCAAAGTCACTATAGCGATTCACTTCTTAAACGTTTGAATATTAAGGGGGTGGGTCACTAAATACCCATGTTTCAAAATCGATATTGTTGGTAAGGCCAGTTGTTGTTAAGGTAAGTTGGTGTTACCATAGTGTACTGCAGTTTGTTACACATTGCCAAATAAAAGTTGGTACTAATTCATAAGTTAGTTTAAATTAGGCAGGCATTTCAGTTATCGTTCAATGTGTTTTCGCAAAACGGGAAAAGTGTAGCATCCTTCAGTGATTCGCTGATGTGTCCCATTCACATGATCTTCTCTACATCTCTGTAACAAAGTATTGTTAAAAACCTTATTCTTATGCAAATCGAGATAAACATTAGTAGAAATGTTTCTCCTGTAAATAGAAGGGAAATTATGGAATATACTCGGCTAAAACGATTGTCAAATCTTTTAAAACCTGGTTGCCATGTGAGTGAACTCTTACATTGCTAGGAGTTGACAAATTCCCATATGTGAAACGTATTTTAAAACAAATCATTAACAGGGAACATATAAAAAAAATGGTGAGCTCCACGAAAAAAAGAATATGACATAAATCGTGTGTTTCAACGAGATCTGCATATTTTATGTAGTAAGTTTTTGTCTATTTCTTATGGTGAACTAGTTATGTAAAATCAATAAAGATTAATGCAGAATAAAGTAGTCTTCAGAGGCAATTCCCAGAAAATTCAAGATATACATTTTATTTGTCGTGTAAGTATCTTTAATATATGGTATTTTAATTTAAATCGTTATGGCAATTTTTCATAAAACCAAAATTGTCGAAAGTTTTTGCATGCACAGGGTAGTTTATATTGGGGGAGGGATTTTCCGAAAAATCTACGAGTCGCATCCTTGGAAGTTTGGTATTTTACCGACTTTTCGTTTTTGAGTTATCGTGTTCACATACACACACAGGACTTTTTCTAAAAATTCCTGTTTTGGATCCAGGGGACCCTAAAATGTCTATTTCCGGTGAAAACTCGATATCGAATTTTTGGACGGAATGCAGTACCTTTTTAATACACTATGTACATTGTACGTGTAGAGAAAGTAATAAAGAATAGAGGCCTTCTTTTCCCACAATAATGTGGGGATGAAGATTATTAATTAATAACGGTTTATTAAATTTAATACCAAGAATAGCATTATGGTATTTTTGGAGGACGACGCGTGGGGTGTGGGTACAGTAGCCTCAGGTTCGATGCGATCGTATCTTATCCTATCCTAGTTGAAGCAAACATGCAGGCTTGAAACTCCCTAGTTACCAAAGTTCCAACCTACAGCTGGATTATAAACTGATTGAATGCTTTGATCACATTCATAAGCAGAATGGGAAATGAAAGGCTTGGTTGGGTGCGCGCTTGTCAAACAAAAGCGAGCAGACACTGCAACACCTGAGTGCCGATCATTTGCCTTAGTGGTGGCCTATCTCCAGGGAGCAGCTGCGTCGCTTGCTCTGATGCCGATACAAGTCTTTTACTTGATGGCTTCCCTATTGAATTTTTAATGTTTCTGCCACGTCATATGGTAAGTAGAGGAAGTATTCTGTTCACCCAAACATTCAGTATCTTCCAAGGGTGCCACCTAAAACTTTTCAAGATATTACTCCCACCTATAACGAAATATTTTCATGGCAAATGCATAAGTGAAAACCTACTTTATTTAAATTTCATTCTGAATTAGCAAGAAATAATATTGCATTGTAATATTATGTCCTTTGTAATGAGTGAGACATATCTGTGTTACATTCATATGATTTTCAGTACCACCTTCCTTTATTTGTGGGTAAGCAAACTATTATTACTTTTATCTAGTACGTATAGTAAAATAAAGAACTGTCGCATTTCACCAAAATTTCTATACCGAGATTTCAACGGAAATACAAGTTTGAAACTCCCTGAATGTAATTAAAGGTATGTTTAGTAAAAGGTGTATGTGTGTCTGTCAACTTCATAAGTAAAAAACGATAGTCGGTTAAGCGGGAAACTTAGTATTTAAATTCATTATCTTCCAAAAATGACACAAGGAGATTTGAATAATATTCCCCATCTCAAACTACTCTTTAGTGCTACTACATTAAAGACTTTTCGAAATGTTCGACTTTCTCAAAAATGGCTCAAATGATTTTGATTAAAATGCATATATTAAGGATATTTTCATGACAAAGAAATGGAGATATCTTTAAAACACACAATTTATGTCAAATAAATGTATCTATTATTTATGTATTATTTCTAATACTTATACGTTCCTCAAATGAGAAGTCGGTCATTGTTTTTATTTTTGTACTCGCATGCAAATAGAACGGGACTTCAAAGCATCACATAGCTACCAGTTCTAAAAAATGATTACATTATTACCATAATGTATTGTCTTACTCCTCTTGAAAATAGCTATAAAGGCATTTCTTCTAACGAATATCTTGATTTGAATGAAGTAGATCATTTGTTACAGAATAGGTAGAGAAAGCCATATGAATGGCATATTGCTACTAGTAAATATAAGTAGCTAGTCCTGTATAGGATAGACGTGATGAAACGTGGCCACATTTTCTGAAGAATATGAGCAAAAGCTTGGTACCAGACCGAGGTTTATTGAAGAAACGTCTTGATCGTAACTAAAAACATAGTTAAGTTTGATAAAGCGAAAGCACCTTAGCAAATCTCGTTTATTGAAACGTCAAAGCTGAGACGCAGAACAAGTTTGTGTGCTTGGGGAAAAAGAAACGACTTTCGTCCTCTGCAAAACTAATAAACTCTTCACATCAAAGGATAACGAAGTAAACATCAGAATTCCTTCTCCCGGCCATAAAGTCTCAGGACGCTCTCTCTATGGGACTCACAGAGCTTGCGAAATACCGCTTTAAGCTAAACCTGCACTACCTTGCTCACAAAATCATTTCTAGACATTATTTGATTCAATTCTAACACTATACATGGGTGGTTCAGTAAGTATCCGTCTTAGCAATTAAGATGTCAATTTTACTTTCTCTGCGTGTATGTACAGTGTACATAATAAATAGACAAAGTAATGCATTCCATCAAAAAAATTCTCTACGGAAATGCAATTTTAAGGCCCCCTGAAACCAAAATCTCTGATGTTCTCAATTCACATGACTTTCTCTAAATCTCTGTAACAAATTATTGTTAAAAATTTTATTCTGCTATGTACTTCATGCCAATCGAGATAAACATTAGCAGAAATTGTCTTATTAGATAGTTCCTCATAAGTAGAAGGAAAATAAGGGAAAACACTAGACTAGATCGACAGTCACATGTTTTAAATGTGGTTGCTATGGAATTGATAGATTGGCAAAACTGAAACTAATAACAAGAAAATCTCGAAAACGGTCAACTCCTTGAAAAGATAAATAATGTAATTTTATTACTATTACTAAATTACTGACTATAGTCTATATTTACTACATTTAACAGAATTTAACTGTAATTCTAAAAGATAAACAATTTTTGTGCACCTTACACCATAATGTCGAAAAGTAAGCTAAATTTAAGAAAACATATGTATGACATATACTGTGTGTTTTTTTAGGAGATCTACCTTTTTGCGTAGTAAGATTTTGTCTGTCTCTTATGGTTTACTAGTTTGTAAAAATCAGCAACATTCATCCAAAACAAACAGGTCTTCATAAGCTATTCCGAGAAAGTTCAAAATATACATTTTATTTGTGATGAGAATGGCTTAATATGTGGTATTTTAATCAAAATCGTTGGAGCCATTTTTGAGATAAACATGCAAAGGGTAATAAGGGTGGGGGAATTTTCTTGAAAATCTTCCTGTCGCGTCGTTGGAAGATTCCAAACCTAAATACAAAGTTTGGTATTTAACGGTTTTTTAGTTTTTGAGCTATGCTGTTCACAGACATACACACACCCATACACACGGAACTTTATCTAAACGAGTTTTTTTTTTTTTTTTTTTTATTTTTTATTCAGGGGGTCCCACAATATGTATTTCGGTGAAATCTCGGTATCGATTTTGGGGTGCAATACAATACCTTCTCTATACACTATGTACATTTTACGTGTAGAGAAAGTAAAAAGTATTTTCAGAAAATGTGTGTATGTCTGTGTGTCTTTGAACACGATAACTAAAAAACGATAAGCCGGTAAAGTACCAAACTTGGTATTTAAGTTTAGTATCTTCCAGGGATGCGACACGAAAATTTTGAGAACCTCCCCCACCACAAACTACCCTTTACATAGGAAAAATTTCGAAAATTTTGATTAAAATACCATATATTAAAAATATTTATATGTCAAATAAAATGTATATCTCTAATTCTCTGGAGATTGCCTATAAAGACCACTTTATTCTGAATGAATTTTGCTGAATTTTGCGTAGCTAGTAAACCGTAAGAGAGATAAAAAACTTACTTCACAAAAATTGTAGATCCCGTTACAACACACAGTTTATGTCATATACGTTTTTTTTTGTTTTTTTTTTCGTGGAATTGATCATTTCTGAGATGTTCCTTGTAATTTGTTTCAGGTGCAAAATACTTAAACTTTTCTCACACGAAAAGCTGTAGACTCATGGCCCTGCATACAAATGGATTTTAATCACTTGGCAACGAGCTTTTAAAACATTTGAATACCGTTTTAGTCTAGTATATCCCGTTTTTCACATTGAACCTAAAAATATGTAACAAAGCAATTTCTGCTAATGTTTGTCTCGATTATCATGAAGTAGGAAGAAGGATTAGCTTTTTAACACAATGTGTTACAAGATGTAGAGAAAGTCGTGTGAATGGTACACATCAGATATTTACTTTCTCTACCACGTATATACAGTGAACATAGCAGATAGAGAAGGTATTGTATTCCACCCGAAAAATTCTAAACCAAGATTTCACCGGAAATACATTTTTAGCAAAATAACAGCGAGTGTGTGTATCTGTCTTTGGACGGCATAGCTCAGAAACGAATAGTCAGCTAAATACCAAACTTGGTGTTTAAGATTTTCAACAAAATCCCCTACAAAACTAGTTTATATGGAACATTTTCATTTTCTTAAAAATGGCTCAAACAATTTTAATTAGATGCCTTATGTTTAAGAATATACTTCTGGAATTCGTTTCTGAAGACCTCTTCATTCTGGGCGAATTTTTTATTGGCTTTGATTTTAAACCAGTTAAACTTCTCCCAAGCGGAAAGTCAACTTTCATTTCATCTCTTTTTGTTATACTCCTAGGAATGCAAAAGAGAACCGAATTACACATTGCAATGGCTTTCAAAAGATTTGACTATGGCTTTAACCTAGTGCACTTCCTTATTTCGCTTCTACTTACAAACAAACAAGCAATAAGATAACTTGTGCTCATATCTATCTCCATCAGCTTGACATAGATAAAAGAGTGATTTTGTGCAAGGGAAGTTTGTTGAACAGGTAGAGACAGTCATGTGATTGGAACACATCAGATTTCTTTTTCAAGCACAAATTAATATTTCTCAACGCAATCTCCTTTTAGGGTTGCATAATTCTCCTAATCTTCCTGCCATTTTTAATGTTCCAAAAATAGGAGTAAGTACGCCACTGTCTCAACAATGACCACCTCACTGGATCTAAATTTTATTTCTGCGAACTGTTACTTCATGTTGGTAAACAAGAATAAATCGCAAGGAGCCAGGCCGGGCGAATGTGGGAGCTCAACGCAATATGGCGGCAACAGCTCCGGAAGAATGCGTTGTGTTGTGACCGAGTTCTTCTTCAACTTCTTGTTTAATTGGACCAAGATCTCACCATAGTAGTGTCTCCAGTAATCGTTTTTCCATTTTCCTAAGAAGTCAGTAAGTCAAATTCCAAAAACTGGTTGTCATCACTTTTCAAGCCGATGGGATCGTCTTTGCCTTCTTAGGAGTAGATTCACCGGAAGCCACCCGTTGCTTTGATTGTTTCTTGGTTTCCGTAGTAGAATGATGCATCCAGGACTAATCAACGGTGATACCTCGGCGCAAAATAGCTCCAAACACAGCTTCGAATTTGAACGTCTTTTTTTAGTGTTTAACGCCAGCTTTTGCTGTATAGGCACCGCAGGCGATGCCACTGATCATACATGGAATAAAGATGGAGCACCAGTGGAAATGGAGGTTTATTTATGGATGCTCTTTAACTGCTAAGGTTTTCAGCATCACATTCTATATTGGGCTTGAAAGATCGTTTAATTTTGCTCAGGCTTGAGATTCTTTTACGTGCCGTAAACCTACGATACGGGACCATGGACTTTTCTTTCCTTCCGAAGGAAACCATGCTAAGTATTTTTATGCCCGAAAAAAACTCCATATTGTGGAATGCGATGGCTGGGGAAACCTAAGAATCTGGTATTGGTAGTAGTATCGTAAGAGGGGTCCATTATGGCTCATGCACTTCGACCTGATCAGGCCCTTTGTGTCTCCCCAAACGTGCATTTGTTCTTTGATCAGCCGATTTCGAAAAAATAAATGGCATTTGTTCCAAATGGGATGCGCAATTCCACAAGAAAGTAGAAGATAATAGTTTGATACCTGTAAGATGCGTAGAGTAACGTACTTCTGGCATCAGTTTCGGTAGGAATTATGGGATATCACTCAGAGTTTCGAAATAACTAATAATTTCAAAGTATTAAAGGAATGTTCCCAGCAGCTTTTTCAGACTTGAAGTAACTCGGCAGCGTTGCGTTGAGGTTGGTCAGGGATCTGAATGTAAACACGTCGGTCGCTTGCAAACACGACGCAGGGTGGTGTAATGTTTTGGGAGGGAACGAATGCAACTGGCATTCTGATTGGCCTACACCGGTGTGGTGGCAGTTTATGTACGTTGCGAGCTTGTCTGTCTCTTGTTTTCGAAAAATCTAGAGTATTTCCATAGGAAATGTTCAGAAACAAAAACATAAGATACAAAATGTGTTCCATATACCGAGATCTATCACTGGTTTAAATTAATTTAACGACTTCCGTTCCACACGGTATATTTCATCATGCAATCAACTAATTACTGAAATTACATTCCTAACAGTGAAATGCATTTACGTAATAATACCAATAATAGCTAAAATGTGTTTAACAACCACATCTGGGATCCAGAAATGTTGCCATAAGTAACGTGTTTAAATTCTTGGCTTCTTGGTTTTCCAATTATGAAGATCTGATTTTCTGCAGCATTAAGAAGCATATTGATGGCTCGACAGAAATCCATTAATTAAAACGGCACGGGGAGGAAAGCAAATAACAATGTAATTAGTGCGGAAGCTTTGCTAATGATAATAATACACAGCAGGAGGTGAAACTGATCCAAGCACGTTACAAAACGTTTTTGCTGTTAAATGAACTGTAATCCAAGCACCATTTCCTTGGTTTGCTGCTTTCAAGAATAAGTTTTCTTGCCAAACTGCTAATAATCCGTATATTAATAGCTGTTGTTAATATAAGGCCTTCTGATGCTGCCTTTAGCAACGTAATCCAGGGGGGCGCTAAATTACGTGCCTAATTGAAGCTTGCTCCGCGCCGTTTCACATCCTTTGTGTGCATAACAGAATACCATAGGCCTCATCTTGAATTACCTCTGCCGTAACCGAATATCATGTAGTCGTATACAACTGTCTACACTTTTCGATCATCTTTGTGTCGATAAAATTAGGGATTTAAACTACAATACGAGGGGCACTGTTTATATGTTGAGCCTAATAATAACAAATCTGATGTGTCCATTCACACGAAGTTCTCTTCATCTCTGTAACAAATTATTGTTTATAAGCTTATTCTGCTATCCGCATCATGCTAACCGAGATAAACATTAGCAGAAACTAAATGCATTATAAGCAGAAGGGAATACACTAGGCTAAACCGACTGTCAAATGTTTTAAAATGTGATTGAAATCCGTTCTCTTTGCGTGGCCAGGAGTTGACAAGTTCCTGTATGAGAAAAGTTTAAGTATTTTAAAACTGAAACCAATAAAAAGGAATAACTCGAAAACGGTCAACTCCAGAAAAAATGGTGTGTTTTAAGGAGCTTTATGTTGTGTAGTAAGCTTTTGTCTATTTTTTACGGTTTACTAGTTATGCAAAATTAAAAAAAAAATCGTCCAGAATAAAGAGATCTTTAGAGGTAATTTTCAGAAAATTCAATATATACATTTTATTTGTCAGGTAAATATCTTTAATATACGATATTTTAATTGAAATCGCTACAGCTTTTTTGGGAAAATCTAGAATTTCGAAAAATATTTCATGTTAAGGGTAGTTTGGGGAGATAGATTTTCCTAAAAATGTGCGTATTGAATCCTTTAAAGATGCTGTTCTTAAATACAAAGCTAGGTTTTTAACAGACTTTTGTTTTTGATTTATGAGCGCGCTCACACACATGATCTTTTTCTAAACATATTGGTTTACTGAAGGGATTTCAAAATCTCGACATCAAATTTTAGGGTGGAATATAACATTTTTTCTACTTACTATGTACATAGTACGTGGAGAGAAAGTATAAAATCTCCAATCTGGCTCTATTTCTTTCCCTCATAATAAAGACCCCATATTTTCTCTTTCTGTGACTTTAACTGTAATTTGTAAAATTAAACTTTTAATGCCATGTTTGTAATATCATATTTAAAGTTAAAATCTAGACAACTTCTCCTATTGTTTCTCCTTGACTGACTCTTTTTATAAAAACCATGACATTTATTCGTATTTCCAGTTCTAAAGTGCACAGTTGGTTGCCGAGTTACAAAGGAAAAGTTTTTAATGCCCATCTCTGACCTTCCTTAAACGTGATTTATTCCTCAATTAAGTGCTAGAATGGAAGTTTAGCACGGAAAAATGTCTAATTACAAGTAAGTTTGTAGCGAACTAATAGCGTTTCGTGATAATGGAGACGAACCGCCCTTGGTGTGAGGGTCTAAGGGCCGTCAGGGTTCTAGTTTATTCATTAATTACGTCCCCCGACTTTGTGTCGCCTACGGCCATCCCGCAACTTAGTCAGTGTTTCTCTTGTACGTACATGCTTGGCGAACGTGTTCTTGCTGATTCCACCGCTTCGACCTTGTTTCCTGCGTATGGAATGCATTGGCCTGTGCTGGTGCTGCTAGACGTGTCTTATGCACAGAAAGACTATAGGAGCTGAGCTAGTACATAATCCAGCAAGTTAAGGAAACTCAGAACTGCATTTTTACTTTCTCTAGCCCGTATATACAATGTATTTAGTGGATAGAGAAGGTATTGTATTCCACCCAAAAATTCGATAGCAGCATTTCACAGGAAATATGTTTTGAGGTCCCTTAGTCCGAAAAAAGTATTTTTATAAAAAGGTCCTGTGTGTCTGTGAACACGATAACTCAAAAACGAAAAGTCGGTAAAATACCAAACTTGGTATATAAGTTTAGTATCTTCCAAGGATGCAACACGAAGATTTTGAGGAAAATCCCCCACCCCAAACTACACTTTACATGGAAAAATTTTCGAAAATGTTGATTTTCTCAAAAATGGCTCAAACGATTATGATTAAAATGCCGTATATTAAATACTTACACGACAAATATAATGTATATCCTAGATTTTCTGGGAATTCCATCTGAAGACCTATTTATTCTGGATGAATTTTGCTAGATTTTGCTTAATTAGTTAACGTGCCTGTCACCGTGGCCGGACTGTCTAGTGCTTTGGTGCTGCTTGTGGGATCGTGGTTCGAGTCCCGCCTTGGGCATGAGTGTTTGTGTGTTTGTAAATGTAGGTTTGTCAATACGCATGAGTCAGTAAGAAAGAAACGGTAAATAGGTTAACACAGGAAACTTTGGAAACTGAAGAGAAAAAAGGGATACACCGCCATAGTCCTGACAAGCTGCAGCTTTATAAATAAATAAATAAATAAAACCAGGCGCAAGAGTTAGACAATAACTTAAAACACAAAAAATGCAGATCTCGTTTAAACACGCAATTTATCTCATATACCTTTTTTCGTGGAGTTGACAATTTTTGGTATATTCCTTATTATTCGTTTCAGTTTTAAAATACTTTTGACTTTTCCCACACGTGAGTTTGTCAACTCCTGGCAATACAAAGAAGCGAATATTAACCACATGGCAACCAGCATGATTTGACTATCGCTTAAGCCTAGTGTATTCCCTTCTTCTTACAAGTAATATGATTTCTGCTAATGTTTATCTCGATTAGCATGAAGTAGGTAGAGGAATAAACGCTTTCACTAATTGGTTACATATATCTAGAGAAAGTCATGTGAATGGAACACATCAGAAAAATGTCCGTGAGTGTGTGTGTATGTGTGTGTGGACAGCATAGCTCAAAAACGAAAAGAAGGTTATATACCAAACTTGGTATTTATATTTAATATCTTCCATCAATGCGACATGAAGATTTTCAAGAAAATTACCCCACCTCAAACTGCACTTTACATGGAAAATATTTTGAAAATGGTTTTCTCAAAAAAAGCTCTAACGATTTGGATTAAAATACCGTATAGTAAAGATATTTTCATCGCAAACAAAAGCTATATTTTGAATTTTCTGCGAATAACCTCCAAAGAGTTCTTTATTCTGGGTGAATTTAGCAGCATTTTGAATAATTGTAAAGATAGACAAGGACCGATTACACAAAAGTTGTAGATCTGGTTAAAACACATAATTTATATCATTTACATTTTGTGTGTAGAGCTGGTCGTTTCTGAGATATTCCTTGTTATTGGTTACAATTTTAAACAACTTAAACTTTAAAATAAGAACTGAAGCTTTCCTGGCGACGTATTAATTCAAAATCTTCTCGGGCGTCTAGCCAGGTAAAAACTTGGTTTGACACCAACGTTTCGAAGAAGTGCATCTTCCTTGTCTTCAGGGTGAACTGAAGATCAGTCAAACCAAGTTTATACCTGGCCAGAAGCCCGAGAAGATTTTGAATTAACTTAAACTTTTCTCAAATAGGAAGTGACATTTCGTTTCATCTCTCTTGTTTTACTGTAGGCCATGCAAACCGAACCGAATTTCATTTGTTTCATTGAGGACCTGCTTTTAATAGTTTTAACTATCCTTTAGCCTAGGATATTCCCTTATTTGCCTTTTACTTACAAGGAAGCAAGCAATAAGACCATTTCTGCTAACGTTTACCTTGATTAGCACGTCGTAGACAAAAGAATAATCTTTCGTAAGGAAAGTTATTTGTGTAACAGCTAGATAAAGGCATATGAATGGAATACATCATATTTTTATTTTTAGCGATTTTGATAAAAATGTAGATTTTGGATTTATGATGCAAAAAATGCACAATACTTGAAAGTATATATTTCCAAAGTTTGATTCCCCTAAAGCGGTGTAACATATGTTTTGGAAACCATTTTGTGGCTATTAATTGGCTTTCTATGTCAGCTTTAAATCCACTTTTCTCCGGTTCAAATTTGTTGTTATTCTGCCCATACTCAAAATCCATCTTTTCGCACAGAAATACAGCTAGAGCTCTAAACAATTTTCCCTGAGTACTGCAGAATGTATGTTATAAAACAAGTTTTGATTGGTTATCGATTAGTATTAAAAATTATACAGTGTCCTGATTTTTTTTTTTTTTTTAATTTTGTAATATGCAATAATGTATTGAAAAATTCTATCAACTTTAGAAAATTTTCTTACAAATATATTAAGCAATGTAACTTTAAAAAAAAAAATCCTCATTTGTTCCATTCGCATGACTTTCTGCACATCTCTGTAACAAATTATTGTTGAAAAGTTTACTCTTCATGATAATCGAGATAATTTGCAGAAATGGTACTACTATTTGCGTCCTTGTAAGTAGAAGAAAATAAGGTAACACACTAGGCTAAAGGATAGTCAAATATTTTAAAAGTTGGTGGCTATGTGATTGAAATTTGTTTCTTTGCATGACCAGGAGTTGATAAATCCTCATATAAGAAAAGTTTAAGTAGTTTAAAACTGAAACCAATAACAAGGAATATCTCGGAAATGGTCAACTCCACGAAAAAATATGTGTGACATACATTGTATGTTTTAACGATATGTGCAGTAAGCTTTTGTTTATTTCTTTACCAGTTATCCAAAAGAGAGATTATTCCCAGAAATGTTGAGGTATACATTTTATTTGTAATGTAAATATATTTAATATACGGCACTTTAAGCAAGATTGTAGCAGTTTTTTAGAAAATTAGAATTAAGGAAAAAATCTTCAAGTTGCATCTTTGGAAGAAATAGAATTTACCATATAACTGACTTTTCATTTTTGAATTATGCTGTTCCAACACACGCATACAAACACATTGATCATTTTGTGAAACTGCTTTTATTGAATGCAGGGAGTCTCATACCTATTTATGGATAAATCTCGGTATCTAATTTTTGGGTGGAATACAATACATTTTCTATTTACTATGTACATTGCACATACGTGGTAGAGAAAGTAATAAACGATAGTGTTATAAATGTGACACGTGAGGTTTCTGTGTTAAAACAGCAGCTCGTCTTCCAGTGAGACGATACGAGGGAATAATTCCCGGAATGCACATTGGAGTGGGTTATCAAAAATTTAACGCCGGAGGAAATAGAATCATAATCCCTTTTATTATCACTGTTTGTTTAGGGCTTTATGTGCAACTGCATTCACAGAGTAAACAGCCCAGGGTTCAAGGTCGCATAACCGAGCGGAGTGACTCAGGCGGTAACGTCCTGGGTTCGATCATCGACGACCACCTACTCTGACTCAAGGGTTTTTTGTGGTTTCTCCGGGTTGATAGGCGATTTTGTTATAGTGTTTAACATCCGCTTTTACTACTATGACACTGATGATACATGGAAAACCCGCCCCGCGCCGCATTGTCCACCA
This sequence comes from Hymenopus coronatus, assembly GCA_030762935.1. Classification (NCBI taxonomy): domain Eukaryota; kingdom Metazoa; phylum Arthropoda; class Insecta; order Mantodea; family Hymenopodidae; genus Hymenopus; species Hymenopus coronatus. The sequence continues at coordinate 18,277,163 of CM060895.1, forward strand.
CAAATCTCACATGCGATCGCTTGGAATCGAACCCGCACCGTCTAGCTGAGAGGCGAGAGGTCTAATAACTTGGCCACGTCGCGGCCTCGGACCCGCAAATGCTGGGATGGTTCATCTCATACCATAACTTTCACCATTTCTTGTACTCATCGCTTCCCTATCATCTATTTCAGGGTTGAAGGAACAGAAGACGTGTTCCGCCGTTTGCGGCTAGCCGCAAATCCTTGGGATGGGGCGCTGCATCGCTGTGCTTCCGGGATCCAGTAGCTTGTAAGAGGCGCTCTAGCTGGAAATGTTAGGGACCCGTCTTCATCCGGATGTGGTCGCTCTTCGCAACTGTCCTCTCATTCCTCTCTTCCGGGGATCACATAAGTCACAAAGGTGCTGTGCTGTGCTCATGACTAATCCCCTTCCGCGATGAAACTAATCCTAATCGAGCTGTACTGGTTACCCTTATATCCAAGGTCGCGGGTTCAAACTCGGCTGTGGGCGATGGATTTTTTCGGGCGGAAAAACCTTAGCATGACTTCCTTCGGAAGGGAAATAGAGCAGTTGGTTCCGTGTCATAGATTTACGGCATGAAAAAGAACTTAAAGCCTATAAAGAGGGCTCTGAGCAAAATTAAGCGGTCTTTCACCCCCAGTATAGAAAGGGACGCTGAGAACCACAGTAGTTAAAGAGCGTCCGTAAATAAAACTCATTTCATTTATATGCAGTGTTCACTGTCCCCTGCATTGAGAAATTATGAGCCCCTAAGAGCCTGGGGCTTTAAAAAACAGTCACTTTTTCTTCTTTATTTTCCGATGTTTTAGAAGTTAACCCTTTTATGGTTGCTTTAGTCTAAAGTAGATAATATCGCTACTTTACAATTATTTACGTATTAGTATTATTACAAAAATATTATACTTTTTACTTTCTCTACACGTACTATAGACATAGTATATAGAGGAAGTATTGTATTCCACCCAAAAATTCGATACCGAGATTTCACCTTAAATACATGTTTTAGGACCCCCTGAATAAAAAAGCATTTTCAGAAAAAGGTCCGTGTGTGGGTCTGTGGACAGCATAGCTTAAAAATAAAAAGACCGTTAAGTACCAAACTTGGTATTTAGGTTTGGTATCTTCCAAGGATGCGACACGAAGATATTCAAGAGAATCCCCCCACCCCAGCTACCCATTACATGGAAAATTTTCGAAAATGTTTATTTTCTAAAATATTCTCTAACGATTTTGATTAAATCCTGTATATTAAAGGTATTTACATACCAAATAAAATGTATGTCTTGAATTTTCTTGGAATAGCCTCTGAAGACCTCTTCATTCTGGATGACTTTTGCAAAACTGGCAAACCATAAGAAATATACAAAAACTTAGCACATAAAAAATGTAGATGTCATTAAAACACTCAATTTATGTTATATAAATTTTGTTTTAGAATTAACCGTTTTCGAGATATTACCGATTATTGGTATTCAATTTTAGCCACTTAAACTTTTCTCAAACGGGAAGGCATCTTCTCGTTTCTCATTTGTTTAGTCCTGGCAAGCAAAGAGATTTGAATTTGAAGTGTTTCACATAGCAACCGGCTTTTAGAGGACAGACTATCGCTTTAGCTGTGCATTTTCGCATTTCCTTGACAAACAGCTAAAGGACATCATGTGAATGGAACAGATTAGAATTTTTCGCTTCTATACATACAAGGAACCAAGTAATAAGGACAATTCCTGCTAGTGTTTATCTCGATTATCATGAAGTAGATAGAAGAATGAGCTTTTTAACAATAATTTGTTACAGAGATGTAGAGAAAGTCATGTGAATGGTTCACAATGGTTTCACACTTGAAACAAATGAATATATCTAAAATGGCAATGCTTATTGAAATGAAATGTTGTGTGAATACTGTAGATCTAGTAATATTTCTGCAACATATTTGGAGTGTGGTTAAATATCTTAGACCATTTCGATCATGACAAGTGATCGTAGGAAGTGGTCAATCCAGTACATTGGTGCGTAAAATTCCAACCAATCGGAACTCATTATCTCTGCATTTTAATAGTTTTTCTTTTATCACAGACACATGCAATTGTTTTTCTAAATTTATCGCACCCACGTGCATTTGTTTTCTCTCTGAACAATAGCACCAGTGTGCAGTGATATCCCCGTATGTAATGGCGGAAGTTCCAAAACGTTTTGGGGAAAGGTCTATCGTTGAAATAGACATGTTAATTGAAAAGTCAAAGCCGCAGAATAAGAGAGTGGAACCAGTTTGACGAGTTCTGTAAGCAACGAGGCAGGCCATGATTTATGATATGGACGTCAAGACAAATGGAATATTATTATTCGTGTCCATATAGGCTAATCATTGTTATTTTATTCACGAAATAGTCTTATTAAATACAACTTGAGCTACAACTTTTCTGCAGATAAAAGTTGGAGCTCTCGCTATATCACTTATGCAAATAAATGTTTGTACAGCAGTCTTCATTTTCGCTCAAGGTCTCTGAGCCCGCAAGTTTATGCATTCCTGAGCGCACCAAAATCAAACAGCTAGGGTAGAGTTGAACTCATCAGAATGCATAACACCAAATGCTTGAAGAATTTCACAGCTTGCTGCCAGACCATATTGTTTTCTATAATCCCCCTCCCTTCTGTGGCATCGTGGAAGTATGTTTTAGTGTGAACCCCCGCAGTAAAAGGCTTTGTGAACATCATCCATGTCTGGCTGTTGTATTACTTTTTTAACTAGACCTGAAGCCTTTCCCCTTCTTTCTGAGAAACACGAATTAATTAAAAAGCTAAAATGCACACAACACAATGAGTATCACGTTTCTTTAGCTTTTAACATCAACTTTCATTTTTCCGGCCTCTGCTGTTTTTTGGTGTGTTAATGTTATTGTATTTCTCTGTAAAAAGGCCACACCTAAAGCCCTCTGAAGTGCAAATACTTAGATCTCTTCTAGGAAAGCACATCCAGAGAAGCTAATAAAATCATCCTAAGTGCGTGGAAAATTAGTTAGTTATAATAAATTCCTCTCAAAAACACGCAATTTGTCCATCTCTGGATATCTGTTTGTCTTTTCTATACAGAGTGTTAATGAACTACACCGAAATAATTTAAAGTACACGGGCCAGCCAGAAAGTAACAGACGATTTGGCATGGCTAAATAATGAGGAAAGTTATTAACATTAAGATACAGTACCTTACTCTATTTCTCAACGTAATCGTCATTGTCATCAAGATATTTATTGTCACGTGGTATGGGTTTTTCAACACAGATGTTATGCTCTTCTACCGCCAAAGATCTGAACCAAGATATACTGTCATTTTGAGGTTAGGAAGCTTTTTCACCCAAAAAGTCATGTATGGTGTCCAAAATGAAACACCGGTTTTTCTGAATTCTTTTATAAACATTAACTTTCAACTCCTCCATAACAATTGTTGAACTTCCACTCTGGTACACACTGGTTCTTCCTTAGTTACTCGTAAATTATGCTCCATTTCCTTACTGAAGACTCGTTCACTGCATTATCACCATACGCTTACATTCGATTGACCGAACAGTTTATGCATTTAGAAAAAAACAAAACAAAACAAACAAAAAACACGAATAAGTACTTCCGTGGTAGAAAGGTGTAACATCGACATTGAAAAACTGGTACCACGTGACATTAAATATCTTGACAGAATGGAAATTACGTTGAGAAACAGAATAAGGTACTGTAACTTTGTAAATAAAGTTTTGTGTTGATATATTTCGTTATTATTTAGTTATGCCAATCGTCTGTTACTTTCTGGATTGCCCTCATATTAAAGATGTGTCTGATATAAGTAATTTAAGATAGGAAATACATGGATCACGGCTAAACATAACACCGTTATAAATGCAGATATGTTGATGTTAAATCAAATTCAGATGAAAACCTAGCTTGGAATGCCTTTAAAACTTATTTACGAGTTTGGAAATATCGATTTTCGGCAACTCATTTGCGTTCTCAAGATTTACTGCCATATAGGTCTCTGATATCTCGAACAGATCACTGGACAGTGCGACACTGTCCTTGGATTAACTTCCTTCTTGCGGTACATAGTCTACTCTAAGAGGTATTTATTGACTTGCTCCTGTGGCTTAATGTGTAGCGCTGAAGGTCATATATTCGTTTCCTGCCATGGATTTAACTTTTTACTTTCTCTATACGTACTATTTACATAGTGTATAGAGAACGTATTGTATTGCACCCAACAATTCACACCCAGATTTCACCGGATATACATTTTTGGGACGCCCTACACCCAAAGAAGAAGAACTTTTAAGAAAATGTCCGTGTATGTGGACACATAGCTCAAAAACGAGAAGTCCGTTGAATGCCAAACTTGATGTTTAAGTTCAGTGTCTTCCAAGATTGCGATACGAAGATTTTCAAGAAAATCCGAGAAAAAATACGAGAAACGAGTACAAAGTTGTTTACCCGTTCATGAAAAGCTTAAAGTGGGTTAAATTGAAACCAATAATCCGGAATATTTCGAAAACAGTTAACTCTAAAAACAAATATGTGTATGACATAAATTGTGTATTTTAATAGATCTACATTTTTTGTGCAGTATCTTTTTGTATATCTCTTACAGTCGGCCACTTACACATAAGTCATCCAGAATGTAGAGGTCTTCAGAGGCTATTCCCAGAAAATCCAAGATATACATTTTATTTGTCATGAAACTATCTTAAACATAAGGTATTTTAATCAAAATCTTTAGAGCCATTTTTGAGAAAGTCATAATTTCCGAAAAGTGTTGCATTTAAAGTACAGTTGGGGATGGGGGATGTTCTTGAAAATCTTCGTGTCACATCTTTGGTATTTAACCGAGTTTTCGTTTGTTGAACTATGCTGCCGCCCCCCCCCACACACACATATAATTCCGGTGAAATCTCGGTATCGTGTGTGTTTGGGTGGAATGCAGTACTTTCTCTATCCAATATGCACATTGTACATACGAGCTAGAGAAAATAATAATCTACATTACATCATGAAAAGGCCTATCAATATCTATTTGAAATGTTCTGCCATACGATGTAATCTCTACGGATGAACTTCGATTTTAAGTGGATTTTCAACAGTGGTGTATGCACTGGGCCTGAAGAGTTACTTGACTAACTACCTATACACAGAGACCATTATGTAACATGCCCTGATAGTTTGACATCCTAGGGGGCAAATAATGACTAGCAAATGCAGTGGATGCGTAGGACTGAGAAATCAACTGCATTGTTTCGTAAGAAGTTCGTAATTAAAAAAAAAAAATAATAATAATGAAACATATCTTTATAATGTTAGAATTGCATAATAGTAGATTATTGTGCAAATATTGTTAAAAGTGGAGTTTTATTTTGTGAGTAATTAATAACTTATATAAGAGGGCTATACACCTTTAATTTAGGATTATTTCTTGGTGTGTATAAGTGTATTTTATTAAATAGTCATTTGATTTATGTTTTTGTGTTCACTTTCATGTAATGTTTGATTTGTTCATGTCTCGCTAAAGCTAGTCGTAGTCCTTTAAAGAATGATCGTGGAACGATGCTGAAAGCCGAAACCAACAAGCAAAATGAACGCTTTTAATACGTGTTGACATATGCTACTTTCTGACACTGCTGAATATTAATTTATAAATTATCCAGCTTAAATTTATGTGGAAACAGCAGTAAACATTTGTACATGCGCAACGGTGAACTCTACATTGTTGTTGTTTGACCTTCCTAGCACCAGTGAAGACATAATGGTCACTTAAAAATCATAACATGACTTTTTTACCTTTCACCATTCAAGAAATATGTCGTCTCGACTGTTTTACTTTCTCTAACACGTACTTACAATGTGCTTAGTGGATGGAAAAAGTAATGTATTCAACTAAAAATTCGATACCGAGATTTCATCGGAAATATATGTTATGAGACTCACCGAATTAAAGAATAAGCGTTTTTAGAAATATGTCCGCGTGTTTGTGTGCACGCGCGGTATGTCTATTGACAGCAAAGATCAAAAACGAAAAGTCGGATAAATACCAAAGTAGATATTTTAAGTTTGGTATCTTCCAAGGATGCGACATGAAAATCTTCAAGCAAATCACCTCACCCCCAACCAGTCTTTACATGGAAAAAAATTCGAACATTTTGATTTTATTAAAAATGTTAATTAAAATGTCATATGTTTAAGATAATTTCATGACAGCAAACGACATTTATATTTTTAATTTTCTGGGAATATCTCTGAAGACCTCTTTATTCTGGATGAATTTTTATAGCTGTTAAACACATTAAATGTAATGCTAAAATTGATATTCCTGTAAATAATTTATAAGAACATTTAATGAATCCAATTGTTGCTGCTACAACATGACATATGGAAAGCCAAGGTCAAAGATATACACAAAAATGTACGACTCGTTAAAACACATCATTTATGTCATATGCACTTTTCTTGCAGAGTTGACCTCTTTGTGATATTCCTGGTTATTAGTTTCAGTTTAACCTACCTTACTTTTTTCAAACAGCTCATTTTATATCTCTTGTTGTACTGCTGGCCATGCAAAGCAAATCGAACCTCAATTGTTCACATAGCGACCAGTTTATAAAAGAGTTAACCATCGCTTTCGTCTATTATTTTCCTTCTACTTTTAAGGAAGAAAGTAATAAGTAAATGCTTTTATTAATTAGCGTGGTATTGATAAAAGAATAATATTTTGTAAGAACAGTTTGTATAAGGAACAGCTAGTGAAAGTTATTTGAATGGAACACATGAGATTTTTCTTCCGATACTGCATCTCTACCTATATGAAATATTTAATAAAATCTCCCTACTTGAAATATATCCCGTAGCAGAGCATCTGCAGGTGTTACATTTAATTTTATCACGTGTTCGCACCTCATATTTCTTCTCGTTCTGCGTCGTAGTAGAAACCATTTTATTCGAAAGGTAGCATTTTAGTTACGTAACAAACCAATAGTAGGAAGAGTTTCAGTGTAGTTTACTGACGTAGTGTGGTTTCTGATCTAATGTATGAAGTTAATAAAATACTTGCATAATTGCCTACTAAATTGATTATTTATTATTAAACAACAGAACCTGAAACTGTTGCATTATTGCAGAGATTATTCTGTGTGTGCGTGCACGTGCGTGTGTGCGTTACGTTTACTCATATTTCTCTTCTCGTTTTGCTTGCTCCTTACGAGCGCTGCGGACCCCGAGCACACGTGGTATTTCTGACGTTACTAGAAGTAGTCAGGCCGAACATCTGAGTCCTGTTCGGATTGGGTTGGACTCGACGTGGCAGTGGCATGATACCGTGGGAGATTGGATACGTCTGGACGGGATTGTGAGGCACCTCAGTGACCTCTGACACTATCCTGGAAAGTTAGTAGACCTAAGCTGGTAAAGGTGGGTCCTATTGTGGTTTTCGGTAGTCTTCCCCTCGGGTTCGACTCACGAGGGGAGGGGGGGTCAGTGAATAAAATAGGTACTGGTATAATGGAAAAATTCCACGGAATTGTCCTTGGAATGGCATGCATCCCTGAGTAATCAGATTATGCACGCTTGTTTCACCTTCTGCTAATCTTTTGCCTTTCCGTGTTATTCCCCCTGTTTTATGCAACGTGCATGCCATGTGACTTTTGGAAAACCGGTTAGAGCATATGCTTTACTGGGACGTTAATAAAAATTGAAATCCAAAGAAAAGTCATATGTTCTTCGATAATACATTTTTGACGTTTAGAAAGGCTATCACTTGTTTTGAAATATCCATGGAAACAAAAATCCTAAAAAAATGTTAGAACCAGGATCCAATTGCAGTTTTCTTCAGTGGTTATAATGCACAGCCGCAATTGCACATGCATATAATGTGTGAAATTGTAATCTTTCAAATTTTCAGGATTCGTTCTTTGATGCAAGAGGAGGTCTGAAAAGCCTTTTCACTAAACGAAGTATAGTTTTAGATTTAGGACATTAATAAGTTAGTACATGAGTAATTTTTAGAATATAAAATGTATATCAACTTACTTATTTTTCTCACTCTAAGGTTATAATATAAAAACCTAATTTTGTACGTAAGGAAACATATTTGGGAAATAATACGCAATATCTAATCTGCAAATGTTCTTCACATGGGGTATTTTGCACATGACATTTTCATTTTTATAACATTATTCTCTTTGGAAAGTTGGGCACATAGGATCAAGAAATTTATTTTTCTGTTATAATTTTGTTGGAAAATTTTGTGATTATTAAATTCATTGAAATGTAGAACTTAGACAATGCCGACTAGTCTTCAAGAGTGCATGCGCTACTTCAATTTCTTCTGCTTGTAATACCATCCTCTTGGTAGTACTATACTTACGCGAGGTCCGCATAGAACCGACAAACTTGTTTTTTGTTTGTTTTTTTTTTTGATTTCCCAGGTCGGTAGGGGAAGCTGAGGTGGTTGCTATTTTACTATGATTTTCCAATTTCACTTACTTTAATCTAGTTCAGCTTCATAAATTTCAATATCGTAAGACCAATTGACGCGATTAGTGCGAGGTGATAGCGCGGTCAAGTTCATTCTTTGTAAAGGATTTCTCCCTATCGCGGCACTTTTTAGTGCCTATGCCTTTATAGGGAGTCTTGAGTTAATGTTCGTGCCGGCGTTAGAACTAGTGTTATTTCGTATCGTCAAGATTGCTATCCTTGCTACCGCCCATCGCTGTTTGGATGCTTGATCATTCAACCCAGACCTCAAATAAGACGCAGTTGACCTGCCGAGAAGACCTAGTGCTTGTGTGCCCACTTCAAGTGTCGTATCCTAAGCGTACACATAAATATGCAAACTTTTTTATCAACTCTTTTATGTATTCAAATGTTTTAAATAGCAAAAGGTATCAGCATTGGTTAGTTATTACATGTTTTGTAAATGTTTTCATAAAACTCAATAATAAACCAGATATTTCAATTTTTACCTTCTCTTCTACATGATGCATATTATGATAGGTAGAGAAAGACTGCGTATACTGTAAGAAGTAGTAGCCGATATCATAAATTGCTGAAAAGAAACAATTTAAAAAACTAAACTTGATTCACAATTTCGAGAAGAAAGGTGAAGCTCTTTTAAATTTTCAAAGAAAAGAATTTTCAAACATTAAAATGACCAAACGAGACGTTTACATCGACGAACAGTTAAGGAAATTTAAACATTTTTTATTTTCGTAATTTTATGTTATTGCATTTTTCTTGCATTAAAACGTTCCTCATGATGTGAATGTTGTTAAGCTTCAAGTGTTCAGTACACATCCTTTGAAGAGGAAGGAATATATCTAAAATGTTTTTTCTTAGTATAAATGTATTTTTACTTCCTCTACTCGTACCGTATACATAGTGTATAAAGAAGGTATTGCATTTCGCCCAAAAATTCTATACCGAAATGTCACCGGAAATGTATGTTTTGAGTTCCCCTGAATAAAAACATTATTTTTACTCTCTCTACACGTACTGTGTACATAGTGTATAGAGAAGGTATTGTAATTCACCCAAAAATTTGATACCGAGATTTCACCGGAAATACCTGTTTTGGGTCCCCATGAATTCAAAAAAAAGCATTTTTGGAAAAAGGTCCGTGTGTGTGCATGTGTGTATGTGTGTGTGTCTGTGTGTCTGTGGACAGCATAGCTCAAAAACGAAAAGACCGTTGAATACCAAACTTAGTATTTAAGTTTGGTATCTTGCAAGGATGCGACACAAAGATTTTTCAAGAATATCCTCCCACCCCCAACTACCCTTTGTATGAATTTTTTCGAAAATGTTGATTTTCTCAAAAATGGCTCTAACGATTTTGATTAATATATTGTATACTAAAGATGTTCACCTGACAAATAAAATGTATATCTTGAATTTTTCGGGAATAGCCTCTGATGACTACTTTATTCTGGATGAATTTAACGGAATTTTGCATAACTGCTAAACCACATGAGATGGACAGACTTACCACACAAAAAAATGTAGATCATGTTAAAACGCACAATTTATATTATATATCTACATTTTTTTGTGGAGTTGGTCGTTTTTGAGATATTCCTTGTTTTTGGTTTCAGCTATGAAAACTTTTCTCATACAGGAATCTGTCAATTCCTGTCCACACAAAGAGACTTCAGTCACATAGCAACCAGCTTTTGACTATCACTTTAAAATATGGTACTCCCTTATTTTGCTTCTACTTACAAGGAAGCAAGTAATAACTCTATTTCTGCTGATATTTTCTCGATTTGCATGAAATAAATAGAAGCATAAGCTTTTTAACAATAATTTGTTTCAGAGATGCAGAGAAAGTCATGTGAATGGAACACCATAAGAGGTTTCTGTATAATATTTTAATGCTTAATAAATACCTAATTCATTATTAAAATGAAAAGTATTTCACACTTTTTAAAAATGTTAAACTTACTTAAAGTTTAATTTTCACCTATAAGCAATAATATTTGGTGAAATATATGCACAATTCTCCAGTTCTCATCATACAAAGCTTTTCACATGAGACTAGATATTTGTCTGTTGATGAATTTTCCTAAAATGTTGGTTGGCTATACAGGGTGATAAAAATCAATTTTCTCAAAATAATTGTATTTACCAAATCTATGAAGTTAATTTAATTGGTTGAAAATCGTAAAAATAACTAAATTGGCTAAAATTTGTAGTAATATCCAATTTTGAACTATATTGGTTGAAACTATTAGGAATAAACAGTTTTCACAAAATTTGTTGAAGTTGATAGAAATAAGCTAATTTAAAGTAAATTGTGTGAAATTTGGAAATAAGCCATTTTCAACTAAATTAGTTGAAATTCATTTTGAACTACTTTGGTTGACATTTAAAAAAATCTGGTGTGTGTCATTCACGTGACTTTGCTACTTGTTCTGTAAACAAAGTATTCTTATCAAAGATCATTCTTTTAGCTACTTGCGTCACTCTATACGAGTTGGTCTAATTGCTATCTTCCATGTAAGCAAAGGGAAATATGGGAATACACTAAGCTAAAGCTATAGTCAAATCTCTTAAAAGCTGATCGCTATGTGAAACACTTCTCTTTGCGTGGTTAGGAGTAAAACAAAAGTGATGACTTCCCGTTTGAGAGACGTTTAAGTAGTTTAAAACTGAAACCAATAACATGGAAACGATTGGCTGTACAACAATAATGCTATATATGACATAAATAATGAATTTTAAGGAGATCTGCGTTTTAGTGTAGCAAGTTTTGTTTATCTCTTACGGTTTACCAAATTTGAAAAAGTCATCCAGAATGGAGAGGTATTCAGAGGATATTCGCAGAAAATTAAATAATATATTTTGTTTGCATTGAAAATATCTAAAACATATGGTATTTTAATCAAAATCGTTACAGCCATTTTTGAGCAAATCAAAGTTTTCGAAAATGTTCTATGTAAAGAGTAGATGGGGGTGGGAATTTTCTTGATAACCTTTGTGCCGTATCCCTGGAGGATACTTAACATACTAAGTTTGATATTTAAAAGAAATTTTCGTTTTTGAGCACACAAAAAAAAAACCACTTACACGCACGTTCATATACAGATACAAATAGAACTTTTTCTAAAAATTCTTCTGTTGGCTTAAGGGTATGTATTTCCAGTGAAATCTCGCACGATATCGAATTTTTGGGTGAAATACAATATGTTCTCAGTCTAAAATGTGTATAAATAAAGTGTTTCAATACCGTTAGAGGGAATAGAAATATTTTTATTTTGAAGGTACATTTCTAAAGAATTGTACAGCTTTGTTATGTAATAATAATGGCGTCTCTGAGGGTAATGAATATTTAACTCATGTATTACAGCACTGGAGTGGGGCGCGATAGTGAAAAATTCTCTGTGTTGCAGAATGTAATTCAAAAAGCCATTATGACGCTTCACTGTTTCCGAATAATTTATGAAGATCACCAGGCTTAGAGAAAGTAAGCTCAAGTTTATTTTTATATTTGTGATCGTATCTCTTTATTAACCGGGAACACCTGGTACGTAACTTTCTCTACACATACTCTCGATATAGTAGGTAGAGAAGATGTTGTATTCCACCCAAAAGTTCTATATGGATATTTCACCGGAAATACATGCTTTGATGTACCCTGCATTAAGAAAAGACATATATGTTCGTGTGCGTATGTCTGTGGGCAACATATGTAAAACCCGAAGAGTCCGTTAAATACCAATCTTGGTATTCTAACAGATGTCTTTACTGATTCAAAACTTGTTTACAAGTAAGATCTTAAAGACAGTTTACGGCTGTACGCTGTCTATAGCTCGCGCAACCACTGCGCGCTAACACTCCAGTCGCTCATGATTCAGTACAATAAACAACACAACACGGCTAGATATTCTTCCTCCTTTTATAGTTAGAAACTGACGTCACAGAACTATCTGGAAAATTGTAGAAATCGAAGCTTCCAGAAGCATCTCGCAACTCGAGAATAACCATGTTCTCGCATTTCGAAGGTTCCTGTTACGTCTCGCCGCTCCTTCTGTGTTGTTTACGCATCCAAATGCTCATATATTAAGTCGAACATGACAACCACTGCAGAAGACCGCGCTGTCAAGGATGCAACACGAAGCTTTGCAGGAGCATCTACCTATCCCTTTACATGAAACATGTTTGAAATTTTTATCTTTCTTCTGAAAAAAAATGTGTTTGTGTTTGTGGACATCATAACTCAGAAACGAAAATCGACTAAATACTTGGTATTTAAGTTTAGTATCTCGCAAGGATGCGACTCGTAGATTTTAAGAAAAATCCCCTCTCTACAAAATACCCTTTACATGCAAAATATTTCAACTTTTCGATTTTCTCAAAAATGGCTATAGCGATTTTGATTAAAATACCTTACATTAAAGATATTTACATCCCCCGCCCCCAAATATACAGCTTGGATTTTCTAGGAGTAGCGTCTAAAAACCTCTTCATTCTGAATGACATTTGTATAATTGGTAAAGCTTAAAGATAGAGAAAAACTTAACCTAGTACATAAAAATATTGAATCTGGTTAAAACGCACAATGTATATCCCATGAGTGTGTGTATTTGTTATTGGTTTCAATTTCTAAGGTACGTAAATTTTCTCAGATGGGAAGTCATCTTTCATTTAATCTCTCTTTTGTTTTATTGCTAGCCATTCAAATGGAACCGCACTTCTGTTGTTTATATAGCAACTAGCTTAGCTTTTAAAATATTTGACTATATCTTTAGCTTGGAGTTTTTCCTGATTTCCCTTCTACTTAGAAGGAAGCAAATAATAACATAATTTCTGCCAATGGTTGTCGCATTTTCAGGAATTAGCCAAATTAGAACGGTTAATGTAATAATTTGGCAATGTAAGGGTAGTTTTATGTACAAAGGGTTGAAATTAAGGGTGGTGGAAGTATTATTTTTGCCAAATTTAAATCCCAAGTATAGCAAAAGCCTTGTCAAAAACCTTAGCAAAAATACTTCTTGATACCACGTTCAGCAAAATTAGAGGTAAGGTTTAATGAGGTCATGATAACGAAATCAATCCAGGTTAAAAAATAATTTAAAACGATTTTAAGCCTGCCCGTTTACCTCTTTGGCCTAGAAGTAAATACGTGCTAAAGGTTTTTGCTGCAAGCTATTAACAATTTAGTAATGCTTGCATCAGGGTTTTAAAAAGAATCCCTCTGAAGTTCAAAGCGAAACGGAGCACCCTGCCCCCATCCGTGAGGCGCGCTTCTCTCTCTCTCTCTCTCTCTCTCTCTCTCTCTCTCTCTCTCTCTCTCTCTCTCTCTCTCTCTCTATGTATGTATGTATGAGAGAACAGCTTAAATCAACAACGAAATATCGGTTATGTACTAAACTTCGTTTTTAAGTTCACCGCCTAGCAAGGATGCGAGACAATCAAATTTTTAAGAAAATCTCGCTAAACTCAACTACTCTACATGGAGAATTTCTCGTTATTTTTTTATACTCTCCATACCAGCTCAACGGTTTTTATAAAACTACCATATTTATGATGTTTTCACGATATTAATATCTGCACCTTGAGTTTTCTGGGATTAGAATGTGAAGTCCTCTTCGTTTTGAAAGAAATTATGGAGATTTGGTTACTTTTTTTTTTTTTTTGTATTTTTAACATTCTTTAATCTGGTTGGAATGAAATTGGTGCATTGATACTCAAATGATCTCGGGGTCCATGGATCTTAAAGTTATTCGACATTCGTCTTCTCAGGATAAGGGAAAACCCCGAAAAAAATTTTATCGGATAACTAACCCTAAGCGAGATTCGATCTCATGATCCGTTGAATGTGAAGCAGACACGCTACCACCACGGGCTTTAGATATTATGTATGATTGATTAGAAATGTAATATACATGAGAACCTTAGAAGTCATAAAAAAACATAATATTTTTTACTTTTCCACACGTACTATGTACATAGTGTACAGAGAAGGTATTGTATTCCACCCAAAACTTTCTACCGAGATGTAACCTCAAATACATGTTTTGAGGCCCCTTGCATTCATAAAAAAGTTTTTTAGTCTGTCAGTGTGTGTGTGTGTGTGTGCGTGTGTGGACAGCATAGCTCAGAAACGAAAAGACTGTTAAATACCAAACATGGTATTTTAATTTCAGTACCTTCCAAGGATGCGACACGAAGACTTTGAAGAAAATTCCATCACCCCAAAATAGAAAAATGTTCGTATAAGTTCACTTTCTCAAAGATGGCCCTAACGATTTTGATTAAAATACAGTACGAGGGGCGTTCTATAATTCCTTAGAAAAATATAGAAAAACACATTATTTTTGGTAAATTTTTTTCAACATAATTGCCTTTTAGCTCGATACACTTTTCCCGGCGTTTATCCAACTCTTTAAGCCTTCCAAAAAGTAGGATTTCGGAAGGTCCTCAAATAAGCATCTGTTTGGGAGACAACCTCTTCGTTAGACGTGAATCGTTTTCCGCCGAGCCAATGGCTCGGGGGCCTAATCTGGTGAATACGGTGGATAATGTAGTAATTCGAACCTTAATTCTACAGTTTTCGCTATCGAAACTGCGCAGGTGTGCACCCTTGCATTGTCTTGATGGAAAAGAAACTTCTTCTTTGCCAGATGAGGGCGTTTGTGTCTTGATTTCCTGTTTCAACCGATGCAAAAACGAAGCATAATACTCTCCATTTATCGTTCTTACTTTCTACAATGTAGATGATTCCGCGTGCATTCCGAGGCCATCACCTTGTCTGCAGATTTCACCAGCTTTGCCTTCTTCGGAGCCGGTTCGCCTTTAAAAACCCACTGTTTGGAGTGTACTTATGTCTCTGAAGTGTAGAAGTGTATCCATGTTTCATCCATAGTTATATATCGACGCAGAAACTCGTCAGGTTTGCGACGATCACACGATTGCAAAATTGAGAACACTGTGCTTTGTGGTATGCCTGTGGTCACTACTGTTTCGCGAACACTCATTCGTTGATCACTCAAAACTTTATCCTGGAGTTTGTCAACCATTTCGGAGGAAGTCACTTCTACTGGACGTTCGAAACGATGTTCTTCATTTGTGGTTGTGTGGCCACAAATTCATTTATCCAGTTGTAATTGCAAACACAGGAGCAGATGTGCCATGAACTTCATCCAACTCGGCTTTTGTCTCTTTAGGTCTTAAGTCTTTTAAATAGAAGTGTTTTATCACATCACAAAACTTGTGTTTTTCCATCTTTCTAAAGAAGCACAGTTTGGAATCAGTCTCCTATGTGATATAACCACGTGATGGATATACTGAAACTTTAACTGCCATCTAGTAAGAGACGACGGTTACTAAATACAAACGTTTTTCGATGCTACGAGTGTAATTTCTTGGATTTTCTAAGGACTTGTTGAACGCACCTTGTACTTAAGTGTCAAATAAAATTTATACTTTGATTTTCCTAGGAATATTTTCTGAAGTCCTCTTCATTCTAAACGACTTTTCCATAAACATTAATCCGTAACAGAGGGACAAAAGCTTACTGTACAAGAAAATATAGAACGATGTCCCTTTGCTCAGTCAGTAGAGCATCTGCCTACTGTGCGAGGAGTCCCGGGTTCGATTCCCGGTTGGGGGTGGTGATATTTTTCTAGCCCATATTATTCCTCCCTAAGGTCTGGAAGTATGAATCTGTGTGAGGATATGTACGTGTATCTAAAGAGAATGAATCAGAGTAATAAACACAGTAAACGAATGACGTTGCCATGAGCAATTGTTCCAAAGAAAAAACCGCCGATATGACCTAGAGGTTAAATGTGGCATATAAATGGAACAATAAAAGAAATCTTTATGTCGTCAAGGCACAAACTTTTCACCTGCATTTTTGTTTTGGAATTAATAATTTCCGATATATTCCTTGTTTCTGGGTCACAATTTTAAAATAATTATACTTCACAACCAGAAAGTCATCTCCATTTACCAAGTAACGAGAATCGAATTTCAATGTCAATCTCATAATGGCCAGCTTTTAAAAGATTTAACTATCGCTTTACTGTAGTGAAGTCCTTTATTATCCTTTTATTTACAAGAAAGTAAGTAGTAAAACTATTTCTGGTATTGTTTATTTAGATTAACATGAAGTAGATACAAGATTAAATGTTTGTAATAGTTTATTATTGGAACTGATATAGAAGTCATGTGAATGGAATGCATCAGATTATTACTTTCTCTACACATACTATATACATAGCGTATAGAGAAGGTATTGCATTTCACCCAAAAATTCGATACCGAAATGTCACTGGAAATATACGTTTTAGTGTCACCTGTATCCAAAAAAAAAACATTTTTGGAAAAATGTATGTGCGTGTGTCCATGAACACAATAACCCAAAAACGAAAAGAAGTAAAAAGACAAACTTTATTCTTAAGTTTAGTAATTTCCAAGGATGTGACATGAAGATTTTGAGGAGCCTACCCTTTGCTGGAAGAAACTTCAATTTTTTTTTATTTTGCTCAAACATTGTTCTAACGATTTTGATTAAAATACCGTATATTAAAACTATTTACATGATAAATAAAATGTATATTTTAAATTTTCAGGGAATAGCCTCTGAAGAGCTTTTCGTTCTGGATGAATTTTTCCGAATTTTGTATAACTGGAAACCGTAAGAGATAAACAGAAACTTACTGCACAAAAAATATATATATCGTTAAAATACACAATTTATGTTATATACATTTTTTCCGGAAGTTGACCACTTTTGAGATATTCCTTGTTATTGGTTTCAGTTTCAAAATACTTAAAGTTTTCTCACACGGGAATTTGTCAACTGCTGACCATGCAAAGAAATGTATTTCAACCATATGGCAGCAAGCTTTTAAAAGATATGACTACCGCTTTAGCCCAGTGCATTTCCTTATTACTCTTCTACTTACAAGGAAGGAAGTAATGAGACCATTTCTGCTAATATTCATCTCGATTAGCGTTTAAGTAGAGAGAAGAATAAGTATTTTAAAATTAATTTATTACGAGAGGTAGAGAAAGTCATGTGAATGGAATATATAAAATTTTTTCATGTAAATATATATTAAGTTCATGGTGTTTTAATCAGAATCGTTAAAGCCATTACACCAAATCAAAAATAATTGAAAAGCTCTTTTTTCTGCATCTTTGGGAAACACAGCTTAATATTAAGATTGGTATTTAACCGAAAATCCGAGTTTGAGTATGCTATTCATTATATATACACATATACAATTAATTTTTTCTTCGACATGTGTATTTTCAGTGAAATCGTAACATAGAACTCTGTTTGCAATGCAATACTTCCTCGTCTTTCTGTACCTACCGAGTACGTGATAGAGCAAGTAAAAGTACTTAATTCATGATTACAAAGCGCTACTCAAGGATACTGATTTCTAAGTTAATCGTTTATTGTATTAACTACTTTGCTGCTCTTCCTCTAATTCCTAATATTTCTGTAACAGACGCTTTAAGGGTAGCGATGCGAATAACACCTATCCTTACGATGGAACGAAATCCTGGCGGCTGCTGTCAAACGTGCCTGTAGTATTGGCTGGGGAGGTCCCAGGTGAAATAATTATTGCTATGATGTCGCTTATGGATATTAACAAGTTTACTTATTGCTACAGATGCATAGAGTTTTCTTTTTACTTTCTCTACACGTACTATGTACATAGTGTATAGAGAAGGTATTGAATCCACCCAAAAATTCGATACAGAGATTTCACCACAAATACATGTTTTGGGTCCCTCTAAATAAAAAAAAAACACTTTTAGAAAAAAGTCGTGTACATGTGTGCGTTAATGATTATGTGGTGTGTGTGTGTCAGTGGACAAAAAAGATCAACGTCTAAAATACCGTAAAATACAAAACTTGGTATTTAAGTTTGGTTTCTTCCAAGGATGCGACACGAAGATTTTCAAGAAGATTACCCCATGTAAAGGATGCTTTGGGGTGGGGGTGATTTTCTTGGAAATTTTTATTCATTATTCTAAAATTGTGATTTTTTTCAAAAATAGCTGTAACTATTTTCATTATAATACTTTATATATAAGATATTTTTATTACTAAGGAAATGTATATCTTGAATTTTCTGAGAATAGCCTCTTAAGACCTCTGGGAGAGTTTTGCAGAATTTTGCATAACGGTTAAACCGTAAGAGATAGGCAAAACTAGCTACTAAAAATATGTAGAACTCATTAAAACACATAATATATGTCACATAGTTTTTCTAGTAGAACTAACCGTTGTTATTCGTTTCTGACCTTTCTCAAACGGCACCATGCAAAACGAACTGTACCTCAACTGTTTCACATAGTCAGACGCTTTTTCCCCCCCTTTTTTTAATTAATATTTCATATTATACATAATACACAAGAAACAGTTACATTAATAAAAATGGTAATTGTAACTTGTAATTCAGAATAACTAAGGTGGATGTGTCGCCTTGTATTGCTTTTTTTTTTATCTGAATGTGTCACCTAGAGTCTCTGTAAATGCCGAAGATCCAACGACAGCGGGGTCCGTTTTTCTAATTCCCAGCGTTCTTTCCGGATGAAGATGTGGAAGTCTCGTAGCGGTGCCGCGTCTCCAACCAGCAGAATCCAATAGTATGTGGCAAATATGATCCAGGTCAGGGTATCTGACAGCTGCCTATTTTCCTGTTTGAATTCCAAGTTTAAATAGAGTTCACGTTTTTCCTGTGCCCCACCACAGATGACACAGATTCTGCCATAGGCCCAGTCCCAAATAGAGCGTATGATGGCGCAGTCCACTAGTTTATGGTGCAATGCCTCCACCTCATTACAGCGGGGGCAGAGATTAGAAGTTGATCTGCCACAATTTGTCTGCTGTGGGTATAACATCATTGAGAGCAACGTTTAAAAGATTTGACTATCCTTTAACCTAATATATTCCCTTATTTCCCCTTTACTTATAAGGAAGCATGTAAAAAGACTAATTGTGCTGTGTTCATCTCGAAAAGCTGGATATAGATGAAATAGAAATCTTTAGTAAAACTATTTGTATACGGCTAGAGAAAGCTAGCAAGCTGAAGAACAGCTACAGCAAGTTATTTCATTTTAGCACATCAGATTTTTATTGCCAATATGTAACATCGTTTAATAAAGGGTTAAGGCAGTCCCAGAAGTACTCAACCTGACATATAGATAGCGGTTGTTGTTTCAAACAACAATGGTAAAAGTACCAACCTTAGAAAGCTTAAGTTTGAAGTTTGACGATTTTACATTGCTTAGCATTTGTTTGGCAGCCATCATTAGTGAATGCTCTCAGCGAATTTGTAAACATGGATAAAACTGGTCATCGTTACCTGATACATTTGAAAGTATTGTATCACATAATATTAAAGCTGAGCTAGATTCTACTTTGGGGGAGTCTGTTCCTTCGTTTACAACAGTGAAATATTGGGTGGCAGAGTTTAAGTGTGGCCGTACGAGCTGCCAAGACGAACATCGCAGTGGTCGATCAAATGAGGTTACCAGTCCAGAAATTGTAAAGAAAATTCACAAAATGGTATTGGCTGACCGTCCACTGAAAGTGCGCGAGCTAACAGACATTGCAGGAATTTCAAAAAGGTTAGTACATAGCACACTGACTGAAAATTTGGATATGAGAAAGTGTTGTGCAAGGTGCGTGCCGCGGTTGCTCACAATAGAACAAAGGATGTTTCAATCGAGTGTTTGGCAATGTTTCGCTGCAATAAAGCTGAGTTATTGCGTCGATTCATAACAATGGGTGAAATCTGAGACGAAGGTACAATTAAAACAGTGGCTAGGAGGGGAAGAATCGGCTCCAAAGAAGGCGAAGCAGTTCCACCTGCAGGCAAGGTCATAGCGTCAGTTTTCTGGGACGCACGTGGGATAATTTTCATTGATTAGGTCAAAAAAGGCAAAGTAATCAATTGCGAATATCATGCGAACTTATTACAGCGTTTGAGTGATAAAATCAAGCAAAAAACAGCCGCATTTAATGAAAAAGAAAATTTTGTTTCATCAAGGCAATACACCAGTTCACATGCCCATTATTTGCTTCCTCATGCACCCTATTCGCCAGATTTAGCCCCCTCTGATTATTTTCTGTTTCCAAACTTGAGGAAATGGCTTAGTGGTAGAAGATTTGCCAACAATGAAGGCATGGAGTCTCTAGTTGATGGCTATTTTGCAGACTTCGGTAGTTCTCAATATAAACAGGGTATCGAAGCTATTAAACATCGTTGGGAAAAGTGTATCGAGCTGAAAGGAGACTATGTAGAGAAATAAAGATGTTTTTCCCCAAGATTTTTGTGCTTTCTCTGTTAGGTCGGATACTTCTGGGATAACCCTCGTATTTAGCACTGCAGCTGTTAGAACGAATTGTGGATGTATATAATGCATCGGCTCGGAATAGTAACATTATAAAGGTTTAATCTGGAGGGGCACCTTTCTTTGCAAAGCCGTGTTTGCTAAGCGAGCCCTTTAATATTTCAACATACCCCAAGTTTGTTCTAGGCAGTAGCTACGCCCTGAATAATTCAACAAGAATTCACTCTTGGAATATCGTTGCATGAGATAATATTCGCGTGTTGAAATCAACCATTGATCTACAATTTTAAATTTGACGTTGAATTGATGTCTATTTATGTGTACATACTAAGTAGAAAAGATATTCTAAACACCCAAAATGTTATACCAGGATTTCACCGGAAATGTATGTTTTGACACCCGCCGAATAAAAAAAAAACACTTTTAGCAAAAGGCCATCGTATGAATGTCTGTGTGTGGACGGTATAACTAAAAATGAAAAGTCCGTTAAATATCTATCTTGGTATTTAAGTTTTATACATTTCAAGAATATACCCCACTTAAACTACCCTTTTAATGGAAAATGTTTCGAAAATTATTTTCTCAAAAATGGCAGTAAAGGTTTTGATTAGTATAACGTATCTTAAAGCTATTTAAAGGGTAAATAAAATGTATATCTTGAATTCTCTGGAAATGTTCTCTGAAATCCTTTGCACTCTGAATGAGTTTTGAGTAACTAATAAACCGTAAGAGATAGAAAAAATTATTACACAAAATGTAGAGCCCATCAAAACACATCATTTATGTCCTATATATTTTTCTTGTGGAGCTAACCGTTTTCGGATATTCGTTGTTATTGGTTTCAGTTTTAAATAACTTACACTACTTTTCTCAAACAGGAAGTCGTCCGTGTTTATTTTGTCTTATTTCTGGTCATGCAAGGAAGCGAATTTCAATGACAGCCGCATAGCGATAATACAGGGTTATTCAAAAAGAAAGAACAGACTTCAAACATTATTGCTTCCAAACTACAAAAGATAGAAACATGATTCCAACGTTCATGGAGAGCGAAAAGTGTACATTTTCATAATATGCATTCAATATGAGCACCTTGTGCTACACGACACATGCCAAAATAGTGGCTCATTTCTTGCCACACACGCATCAGCTGGTCTCCAGTTATCGAATTTACAGCTTCAACAATTCGATGTCGTAGATCTTCAAAAGTGCCAGGCATAGGAGGAATAAAACACGGTCTTTTACGTAACCCCATAGATAAAAATCACATGGAGGGAGATCTGGAGACCTGGGAGGCCACTGGCGATAAAGTTGATCTGCTCCTCCTCTCGCAATCCAACGTCCTGCAAATGTGTTATTCAAGTCACGTCGGACGGGGTAAGAGAAATGAGGCGGAGCACCATCTTGCATGAAAAAATTAATCGTTGAGTAAAATTGTCTTCTTCCACATCTTCTAACATGCCAAACTACAATTCGTACCTTTTGTTGTGGTCGTCAAGATTCAATGCTTGCAATAACTGCAGCTTGTATGGCTTCAGGTGCAGACGATGTTTTAGGACTCGCCATATCGTTGGTTGCTTGCTCGTGATGTGGATTTCTTTGGGATCCTTTCGTATAGTGTACGAATAAGCTCGACATTCACATCCGATGTGCGAGGACGTCCCGTGCTTCCTTTTACACATGCAATCATATTCTACGAATTTTCGATGCCACTCGTAAATTTGCTTGTGAGGCGGCGATTTTTTATTAAATTGACGGCGAAATGCTCGTTGAACTGCAACAATGGACTCTAGCTTTGCTAATTGCAGCACACAAAATGGTTTCTCTTGAGGTGTCGCCGCCATTTCACTATAGACATACAAAAAAAAAAAAAAAAAAAAAAAAAAAAAAAAAAAAAAAAAACAGCGCCAATGCGGCCATGGTTGGAACTTCTACCCCCTGCGCTATTTCAATTGTAACCTTTCTCTCTCCATAAGCGTTGGAATCATGCTTCTATCTTTTGCAGTTTGGAAGCAATAAAAGTTTGAAATCTGTTCTTTCTTTTTGAATAACCGTGTATTTAAAACATTTGACTATTACTTTACCATAGATCATTCCTTTAGCTCCCTTGTACTTATAAGGAAGCAAGTAATAAGAACTTTCTGCTAAAGTTTATCTCGATTAGCATTGTGTAGAAGTAAGGATAATCTTTTGTAAGAAGTTTGTTGAAGAAGTAGAGAGAGTCATAGCTCCAGTTCTTGCTAGAGCTATTACTATACTTTTATGTAACCGAAATCTTAATACGTTTTCTTTTGATCCAGCAGGAGGTGGAAATGCAAATTTTTTATCAACCCTTATTTTATTCTTTGGTCAACCGGAAGTTTACATTTTAATTTCCCAGAGATTGAAAAAAATCCATCATGTAGTTTGACATGAAAGAACGCATCAGCTTTTAAATACTTTCAGAATTTTTAGCCAAATTTCACAAATGTATCATATTGACTGTCTAGTTTTCTCCAAAGATCGCCCTCAAACGGGACGCTCCCCTGCCATTGGGCAGTAACCATCAGCAAACAAAAGACAAGCCAGTATTTGGGAGTGAGACGCAACATAGTAAAATCTCTGTTTCCTGGAGTCTGAAAACTTGCTTGCAATTCGAGATTCGCGCCTCAGTTAAGGAGCCAGTAAGTGGAAGATTTGGCAGCTGCGAGGGTGGTTTCCAACCACAAACCACCTAAACCGAAACTTTAAAGTCTTTGGCAGAGGGTTATCATGTTCTGGAGGTTGGTATAAGTTGTCAGTGCAAGGATTCGGCGGGACATGAAATAGAGTTCTATTTATGGGCGTTCTCTGCTTTTCAGCGTCCTATTCTATGTTGGGATTAATTTTACTCAGAGGTCTCTATCACCCTTGAGTTATTGTTTTTACGTAAATATATGTTTTTACTTCTCTTTCAAAGGAAGCTATTCTAAGATTTTTTACGCCCGAAAAATGCATCGCCCTCCCCTAGGTTTGAACCCGCGACCTTGGGTATATGAGGTTAGCATGGTAACCACTACACTACATTTCAAGTGTGTGTCTGTGCCATTAGTTAATTATTTTCCATTAGTTTAAAATGCAGAACGCTGTTACTTGAGAAGTTTATTTAATCTTGGGCTTGGTGTCTGCAGATGGTGCTTTCCTCTCTAATTATTGCACAGAAAGGGAGTATGCTGCTATACATTAGGCAAGCAAATGAAATTTGATATTTCACACTCCAGCTGTATTTCAACACAGATTAAAGGAGCTAACTTAGTTTAGCACGACACCAACTTCGTGTTCTGTGGAGTCTAACACGGGCGTGTAACTGTGCCAGTGTTTGTATCCATAAACTTATCAGCCCTTCATTACTTCTTCTGATGACGTGTTCCATTCACATGACTTTCTCTACATCTCTATAGCAAATTATTGTTAATAAGCTTGTTCTTCTATCTACCTCATGATAATCCAGATAAAATTAACAGAAATGACCTTATTACTTAGTACCTTATAAATAGAAGGGAAATAAAAGGAATACACTATGCTAAACCGACTGTCACATGTTTTAACATGTGGTTCCTATGGGACTGAAATCCGTTTCTTTGTGTATCCAAGCGTTGACAAGTTCAAGTGTGAGAAATGTTTTATGTGTTTTAAAAGTGAAACAAATAAAAAAGAATATCTCGAAAACAATGTATATGATATAAATTGTATGTTTTAACGGGTTATTACATTTTTGTGTAGTAAGTTTTTGTCTATCTCTTACGGTTTATCAGTTACGCAAAATTCAGAAACATTCATCTAGAATAAAGTGCTCGTCAGAGGTTAGTCACGGAATTTCAATATAAACAGTTTATTTGCTTTGTGAATAACTTTGATATACGGCATTTTAATCAAAACCATTAAGTGATTTTTGAGAAAAATTAAGTTTCCATAAACAATTCCATATAAAGATAGTTTGGGGTGGGGGATATTCTTGAAAATCTTCTTGTCGCATCCTTGAAAGATAATAAACTTAAATACCAAGTTCGATATTTAATTGTCTTTTAGTTTTTGAACTATGCTGTCCACAGATACACATACATACACAGACAGGACTTTTTTCTAAAAATGATTTTGTTTTGCATTCAGGGTGGTATCAAAACATGTATTTCCGGTGAAATATCGTAATCGAATTTTGGGTGCAATACAATACTTTCTCTATACACTATGTACATAGTACGTGCAGAGAAAGTAAAAATCTATGTGTTCCATTCACACAACTTTCTCTACCTGTTCTACAAATAAACTATTCTTACAAAAGATAATTCTTTTATCCACAACATTCTGATCAAGACAAACGTAAGATATTTTGTAATTCTTTGTTTCCTTAGAATTAGAAAGGAAAAAAGCAACTACACGAGGCTAAAGCGATAGTTAAATATTTTAAAAGCTGGTCGCAATATGAAATAATCGAAATTCTGCTTGCTTTACATGAAAAGAAGTAAAACAATAGAGACATACATCGAAAGATGACTTCTCGTGTGAGAAAAGTTAAAGCAGTTTAATTTTTTTTTAAAAAAATATTTTATTTAAAGTCGCTTGAACTCTAAAGTCATATCGCACATCTATATAGATTTGATTTTTGGAAAGGTGATTACATTTTTACATGAATTTACATTGCTAAGTATTTCCATTCTGTTTGGGATGGAGCACTGTTTTCACTTAAATCTGTTCCTGCCCCTTATAAGGGGGGGGGGGGAGAAAGAAAAAATATAATGCAACTTTCTCTGTCTATTGAGCAACAGACTGTCCTTACAAAGGTTATTCTTGTATTTACTTCATGCTAGTCAAGATAAACGTTAACAGAAATGTTTTACTACGTATTTTCTTATAGTTACAAGCGGATTAAGTGAAAGCTCTAGGATAAAGCGATGGTCAAATTTTGTAAGAGCTAGTCGCTATGTGATGACCTTGAAATTGCATTCTATTTGCATGACCAGATAAATATGAAATCAAATGACGACTTTTTATTTGAGAAAAGTGTAACTTGGTAAATTATAGCCAGGAATATCTCCGCTATGATTATATGTTATTGTGAAAGAGCCTTTACTCTTTCAGCAGTGTCGCTGTAGAGCCCAAGTTGGAGGGAGTAAAGATGAGAACGAACCGATGCTACAAATAACCGGTCTTCTTACATAAACAATAGTGTTTGTGACTGCCTCCGTGGTGGGGTGGTCAGTGAGCTGATTTCTTACCCGGAGGTCCCAGATTCGAAACCCGGCTTGGGCGGGAAATTTTTCTTTAACCGAAATGATTCCCTATCCCCTAGAGTCTGGAAGAATGAATATGAGAGCGAATGTGCGTGTGTTTAGTAATATAAAATTAATTAACCTAATGTTCTGAGCCTACAGTTTCACAGTCAAAACCCCCGATATGATCATTGATGTTAAAGAGGTCTATACAAATGAAAAAATTAAAAAAAAATGATATTTTTCATTCACATGCCTTTCTCTGCATCTCTGTAACAAATTATGGTTAAAAAGCGAATGCTTCCATTTACTTCATGCTAATCAAGAAAAAATTACCAGAAATAGTCTCATTACTTGCTTCCTTGTAAGTAGAAGCGAAATAAGGGACTACCATAGGTTAAAGTGAAAGCCAAAAGCTGGTTGCTATGGGACTGAAGTTCCTTTGTTTGTATGGACAGAAGTTGGCACATTCCTGTATGAGAAATGTATAACTTTTTCAAAGCTGAAAGCAAAAACAAGGAATATCTAAAAATGATCAACTCCACGAAAATAATGTATATAACATAAACTGTGTGTTTTAATGTGTTCTACATTTTTTGTGTGGTAAGTTTTTGTCCATCTCTTAGGGTTTAGCAGTTATGCAAAATTCCGTAAAATTCCTCCAGAATAAAGTAGTCTTCAGAGGATATTCCCAGAAAATTCAAGATATACATTTTATTTGTAAGGTAAATGTCTTTAATATACGGTATTTTAATCAAAATCGTTAGAGCCATTTTTAAGAAAATCAAGATGTTCGGAAAAAGTTCCATGTAAAGGGTAGTTGGGGGTGGGGGGATTTTCTTGAAAAATCTTCGTGTCATATCCTTAGAAGATAACAAACTTAAATGCCAAATTTGGTATTCAACGGTCTTTTCGTTTTTGAGCAATGTTATCCACAGACACAGACACACACACACACACAGGGATATTTTTCTGAAAATGTTTTTTTTTTTTTTGATTCATGTATTTCCGGTGAAATCTCGCTATCGAATTTTTAGGTGCAATACAATACCTTCTCTATTCACTATGTACATAGTTAATTTAGTGTTTGTGTATGTACAAACGTGGCTGTAGTTGTGGAGTAAGTGCATACATCTACCATACTAGTCAACACTGTTAATGTGTCTGGTGCTGGCTCAGGGGTCCTGAGTGCGATAGTCGGGTCTACCAAGGGAACCTGTTGTTGATTACAGCGCCTCCCTTGGAGATTTGGCGGGAATAGTTAGATCTCGTCATCATTCTCATACAAACAACAAAACAAAAGAAAGCAAGATATGTTAACTCGCTGTTTCTAGGCCATGAAAGTAATTATTATCAACATAGGTAATACCTCGAGATGTATTTGATAACACAATTCAGCGAAAGAGACTATTAATAGTATATAATATATAGGAATTTTATCACATTATCATTGTAATACATTAGTTCTCAAATGGTAGATGAGACATTCAACCATGTTTATTTACCGAATGGTTTTGTTTTTACTTTCTCTGCACGTACTATGTACACAGTGCATAGAGAAGGTATTGTATTCCACCCAAAAATTCCATACAGAGATTTAACCGGAAAAACATGTTTTGTATCCCCCTGGATAAAAAAAAAAAATTGGATAAAGGTCCGTGCGCGCGTGCACCTGTGTGCGTGTGTGTGAGTCTCTGGGCAGCTTAGCTCAAAAACGAAAAGACCAATAAATACCAAACTTGGTATTTAAGTTCAAGGCATTTTCAAGAAAGTTCCCCACATCCACAACTACCTTTTACATGGAAAAATTTCCGAAAATGTTGATTTTCTCAAAAATGGTTGTAACTATTTTGATGAAAATATATTTACATGAAAAATAAAAGTTATATCTTGAATTCTGGATGAACTTTGCGGATTTTTGCATAACTGGATAACTGTAAGTGATGGACAAAAAAATTATTCATCAAAAAATGCAGAGCTCGTCAAAACACACAATTTACATTAGATACATTTTTTTGTGGAGTTGCCGTTTTAAAGATATTCCTTGTTATTTGTTTCAGATTTAAAATACTTAATTTTTTTTCAAATGGAAAGTTGTCAATTACTGGCCCTGCATAGAAACGGATTTCTTCTGCATGGCACAGCTTTTAAAAGATTGGCCTATTGTTTTAGCCCAGTGTATTCCCTCATTTCCTTCTAGTTACAAGGAAGCAAGAAATTAAGACAATTTCTACTATTGTTTATCTCGATTATCATAAAGTAGAAGAAATGTTTTTTAACAATAATTTGTTATAGTGATGTAGAGAACGTTATCTGAATGGAACACATCGGATTTTTTTCTTTCTTTCTTCACTGCCTCCTGAATTATGATTTGGCCGACCGTACCTACACGCAATGTAGGAATTTCGATAGCAAGAATAGAAATGTGGAACAATTATTTTATTTCAGGTGTTAATTACTAATACATGAAATGGAATGAAACGTTATTTTATTTGAGGTTATTGCACTCATTTCATACATAAGAAATACAAATAATGATTATTTTTGCTTCTCTTCTGAACTGGATTGTCACCTTGTTACCAATAACCATGACAGGAGATGGTTTCAAAGAAATGAACACCAGTTGCGACAATATCGTTCAGTAAGATGTCTAATGTCGAGCATTGCTTTGGTGATTTAATTGTCTCGCTATTTTGTTCCAATAATTCCATTTATTGCAGTTGTTATATTTATTCTTATTCTATGAGAAAGTATAAGTGTAATAGATACAGATGGCCTTGCGAGAATTTGTAAGTACCTCATGAAATCAAGTAATTATTCCGGTGAAGTTAGGGTAGACAGGTATGTTTGTTAAAAAATTAAATGTGTTCCATTCACATGACTTTCTCTATATCCTTGCAACAAATTATTCTTAAAAAGCTTATTTACTTTATGCTAATCAGAAAAAATTAGCAGAAATAGTCTTATTACTCGCTTTCTTGTAAGTAGAAGCGAAATAAGGGACAGCCATAGGTTAAAGTGATAGTCAAAAGCTGGTTGCTATGTCAATGAAGTTCCTTTACTTGTATGGATAGGAGTTGACAAGTTCCTGTATGAGAAAAGTATACGTTTTTCATAGCAGAAACCAAAAATAACGAATGTCTCAAAAACGACGAACTCCACGAAAAAAATGTATAAAACATAAATCGTGTGTTTTAACGTACTCTACATTTTTCTGTAGTAACTTTTTGTCCATCTCTTACGGTTTAGCAGATATTCAAAATTCATCCAGAATAAACTACTCTTCAGAGGCTATTCCTAGAAAATTCAAGATATATATTTTATTTGTCAGGTAAATATCTTTAATATACGAAATTGTAATCAAAATCGTTAGAGCCATTTTTGAGAAAATCAAAATTTTCGAACACATTCACATATTCACTCTCACATACCTGTTTCCAGATTATGTTGGGATAGGGAATAATTCTGGCTAAAGAAAAATTCCCCGCCCCAGCCGGGATTCGAACGACCACGAGGCAGTCACATCATCTCTCTTTTGTTTTACGACTGACTTTTGCAAAATTAACCAAATTTAATTTTTTTTCTTATGGCCTCAACTTTTAAAGGAATTGACTTGGATTATGTCCTAGTGTATTCATTTTTCGCTTTACTTAATAATAAGACCACTTCTGGCAATGTGTATCTTGATTAGCTTGAAAGTAGAGGGGGAGAATAAGCTTTTATAAGAGTAGTTTGTTACAGCATAGAGAAAACCATGTTTTTATCCTGTTACAGCGTGAGTATATTAAATTGTAATGAGCAGAGAAAATTGTGTGACAGTAACAGTTGAGGTTTACTCTCAAGTAAGGAGATGGGCGGTTTGATTGAAACAGCTGCTGTGAAGCGACGTTATTTGTAACACCCGCAACAGGACCATGTGTGTGGCCAGAAAATGATTTGACAGCCGGTGGGCTGCGGGATGTTTCATAATTGAATCAGTTCCCTGGAGAGCGAGATTGGACCGTGCTGGAAATTAAAATGTCACTTCTTAAACCACCAAATAGCCACCATACTAACGGCGACTCTTCTGGCAGTAGCAGGTGAACACTGCATTTATAATTAGAATACAACATTTGAGTTGTAATTATTCTTTCATAGTATTCCTAATAAAAGCAACGATGACTGCCTCGAGTGGTCAGCGTTTTGGGGTTCCCACCGAGAACTACCGGGTTCGATTCCTGACTGGGGCGCGAACTTTCTCTTGTACTAGAATCATTCTCTGTTCCCCAGAGGTTTTGGAAGTATAAATGTGAGAGCGAATGTGTGTGAAAAAACTAGCATTAATTAAACCCCACAGTTCAGCAAGAAAACAAAAGTTTATTCTTTTATCTACAACATAAACATTAGCAGAAATGGTCTTATTTACTTGCTTACTTGTAAGTAGAGAGGAAATAACGGAATGCATTGGGTTGAACCGACATTCAAATCCTTTAAAAGCTGGTTGATATGTGAGCATTTGAAGTTTGGTTTGCTCTACATTCACAGTAAGTCAAAAGAGAGGTGAAACGAAAGTTGGCTCCGTTTGAAAAGTTACTAATTTAAAATTAAAACAAATAACAAGGAAACGGTCAACTCTAAAAGAATGTGTAGGATATCAATTCTGTGTTTTAAAGAGATCTACATTTTTTGTGTAGTAAGTTTTTTTTTTTTTGTCTATTTCTTACAGTTTACCAGTTATGCAAAATTCAGTAAAACTCATCCAAAGGTCTTTAGAGGCTATTTCCAGAAAATCTAAGATATACATTTTATTTGTCATATAAATATCTTAAATATAAGAGATTTTAATCAAAATCGCTATAGCCATTTTGTGTAGATCACGATAAAACATACAATTTATGGCATGTACAGGTTTTTGTGGAGTTGATCGTTGTTGAGATATTCATTGTTATTGGTCTCAGCTTTAAAAAAAACTTTACTTTTCTCATACTGGAATTTGTCAACTCCTGTCCATACAAACAAAGGAACTTCAGTCATATAGTAACCAGCTTTTGACTATCACTTTAACTATGGTACTCCCTTATTTTGCCTCTACTTACATGGACACAAATAATAATACTTTTTCTCGATTAGCATAGAGTAAATAGAAGCTTAAGCTTTTTAACACTAATTGGTGCAGAGATGTAGAGAATGTAACGCATCAGATGTTTCTAATAATGCTTTTTTCTGACTCAGGGGACCCAAAAACACATATTTCCGGTGAAATCTCGACATGGAATATTTGGGTGGAATACAATACCTTCTCTATCCACTATGTACACTGTACATGCGGGCTAAATCATTGCCAAAATTATCGTTGTATATATCTGGGATACGCATTACAAAATATATTATTACAGTGAAGTTGGTAATCTGTTAATATTTGGACTAGCGATGCTTAATGAAACCAAATACAAAGGAAAATGTATGCAACTTTGTGAAACATTTCAACAGCTGGTTATGATAGGCTTCAACATTTGCCAAGTTTAACTCTCTCTCTCTCTGAAACAATAAACTCTGTCTTCCTGTGGGGGGAAAACAAAGAGGTCAAATCTCTCCTTGTGTATTTGCTTTGACGATAACTTGAAGCACGCCAGTACTAAATCAAACACTAGCAGTATTTACCTTACATATTTATTAGAGTCGGTTCGCCACACAAAGAAACATACGTACACCGGGTGGAAGGGAATTCCTTTAAACCATTTACTCAGCTCACTATTTGGGACACTTTTTGTTACTTTGTTTTCTACTAGGGGCGATCAATAAAGAGATAGGAAAACAAATTATTTTTGGTACATTTTTACTTTCTCTACACGTACTATGTACATAGTATGTAGAGAACGTATTGTAATGCACCCAAAACTTCGATGCCGAGAGTTCACCGGAAATTTATGTTTTGGGTCCTCCTGAATCCAAAAAAAGCATTTTTAGAAAAATTTCCGTGTGTGTGTCTGTCTGTGTGTGTGTGTGTCTGTCTGTCTGTGTCATAGCTCAAAAACGTAAAGACCCTTAAACACCAACCTTGGTATTTAAGTTTGGTATCTTCCAAGGGTGCGGCACGAAGATTTTAAGGAAAACCCCCCACCCCAAACTACCCTTTACATGGAACTATTTTCGAAAATTTTGATGTTCTTAAAAATGGCTCTAACAATTTTGTTTAATATATCGTATATTAGAGATATTTACCTGACAAATAAAATGTATATCTTCAATTTTCTGGGAATAGCCTCTGAAGACATGTTTATTCTGGATGATGTTTATTGAATTGTGCATAACTGGTAAACCGTAAGAGATGAACAAAAACTTACGTTGAAACACGTTAAAACACACAATTTATGTTATCTATTTTTTCGTAGAGTTGATTGTTTTTTAGACATTCCATGTTATTGATTTCAGCTTTAAAAACCTTAAACTTTTCTCATACAGGAATTTGTCAACTCGTGTCCATACAAACAAAGGAACGAGCTTTTTACTTCACTTTAACCTATGGTACTCCCATATTTCGCTTCTATTTATAAGGAAGCAAGTAATAAGACTATTTCTGCTAATTTTTTCTCGATTAGCTTGAAGCAAATAGAAGAATAAGTTTACTAACAATAATTTGTTACACG
The DNA here is from genome assembly GCA_030762935.1 of Hymenopus coronatus. Lineage (NCBI taxonomy): Eukaryota > Metazoa > Arthropoda > Insecta > Mantodea > Hymenopodidae > Hymenopus > Hymenopus coronatus. The sequence continues at coordinate 18,309,858 of CM060895.1, forward strand.
AAGTAGAGAAAGTCATGTGAATGGACCACATCAGATTTTTTATTTATTAACTGCTGTGGTTCTCAACGTCCCATTCTATACTGGACCTGAAAGAGCACTTAATTTTGTTCAGAGGCCTCTTTATCAGGATTAATGTTCTTTTGCGTGCCGTAAATATACGACACGGGACCAACAGCTTTACCTCCCTTCCGAAGGAAGCCATGCCAAAGATTTCTACACCTGAAAAGAAATCCATCGCCCTCCGCTGGGTTTCAACCTGCGACTTTGGGTAAATGAAGTTAGCATAAGTTATGTGAATCTAGCATCGATATTTCTTATAAATTCCCGCGTCAAACATTTGGGACATACAGACAAATTTCCGATATCGAATTTTTGGACGGCACACTGTACTTTACATTCCTACTTATAAATAGGTAGTAGATAAAACAATAGGCTAAACGTTTGTGTCAATATTTAGCCCATAACAGTTTATCCTTGCCCTGGTATTACAGTAGAGAATTCAAACAAGGTGGTGGTTTCGGAGAAAGCAAACCGCGTTACGTCACGTACTTTAACATGTCGCAAGCAGGAGTCGATCCTACACCCACTGTTGGTAAGGCTGGACGTGTCCTGTGGGGCGCAAGCATCAAGGGAGGATTGTAAACAAGGTAAAATGGTTGTCGGCCTTAGTCAGTATGATGCATATGTAACAGCAGCGCTGTGGGCCAAGCTGCATTCTCGTCACGTAGTGCCACCGCAAACACGTGATTCGCCAGCTTTCCTTTGTCCATACATTCTTTAGGTGCTTGCTGTGAAAGGCATTGCTTCCAAGACTAACTCTCAAACCTTTAAATAATAATAATAATAATAATAATAATAATAATAATAATAATAATAATAATAATAATAAAGTAGGGCATAGTAAAACCGCCGACACGGATCATTTTTTTTTTTACTTTCTCTGCACGTACTGTGTACATAGTGTATAGAGAACGTATTGCATTCCACCCAAAAATTTGATACCGAGATTTCACCGGAAATACACTTTTTAGAATCCCCTATAACAAAAAAACAGCATTTTTGGAAAAAGTTCTGTATGTGTGTGTGTGTGTGTGTGTGTGTCTCCGTGTGTCTGTGGACACGATAACTCAAAAAACGAAAAGTCTATAAAATACCAAACTTTGTATTTAGGTTTAGTATCTTTCAGGGATGCGACACGAAGATTGTCAAGAAAATCCCCTCACAGCAAACTGCCCTTTACATTGCAAAATGTTTTTCTCAAAATGGCTCTAACAATTTTGATTAAAATACCGTATGTTAAAGCTATTTATATCACAAATAAAACGTATAGATTCTGAAGACCTGTATATTCCGGAGGATTTTGTATAACTGTTAAATGTAAGAGATACATAAAGACTTACTACACAAAATATGTAGATATTGTTAAAACAAATAATTTATGGCATACACATTTTTGTTGCAGAGTTGACCGCTTCCGAGATATTTCCTGTTATTGGTTTCAAAATACTTTTTTTTTTTTATACGGGGATTTGTCAACTCCTGGCAATGCTAAGAAGATGGATATGAATCACATATCAACCAGCTTTTAAAAGCTTTGACTATCGGTTTATCTAGTATATTCCATTAATTTCCTTCTATTTACAAGGAATTAAGTAATTAGAAAAATTTGGCTAGCGTTAATCTTGTTTAGCATGAAGTGGGTAGAAGAATAATTTGTTACAGAGATGCAGAGAAAGTCATATCAATGAAACACATGGACACTTTTTACTTTCTCCATACGCACTATGTACATAGTGTATAGAGAAAGTATTGCACTCCACCAAAAATTCGATGCCGAGATTTCACCGGAAATATGTTTTAGGGTCCCCAATATCCAAAAAAAGCATTTTCACAAAAAGGTCCGTGCGTGTGTGTATCCGTGTGTCTGTGTGTCTGTGAACACGATAACTCAAAAACGAAAAGTCGGTAAAATACCAAACTTGGTATTTAAGTTTAGTATCTTCCAGGGATGCGACACGAAGATTTTGAGAAAAATCCCCCCACCCCCAACTACCCTTTAGATAGAATTTTCTTCGAAGATTTTGATTTTCTCAAAAATGGCATTAACGATTTTGATTAAAATTTCGGATATTAAACATATTTACCTGACAAATGAAATGTATATCTTGAATTTTCTGGGAATAGCCTCTGAAGAGTAGTTTATTCTGGATGAATTTTACTAAATTTTGAATGACTGCTAAACCGTAAGAGATGGACAAAAATGTACCACACAAAAAATGTAGAGCACTTTAAAACACACAATTTATGTTATACACATTTTTATCGTGGAGTTCGTCGTTTTTGTGACATTCCTCATTTTTGGTTTCTGCTATGAAAAACGTATACTTTTCTCATACAGGAACTGGTCAACTCCTATCCATATAAACAAAGGAACTTCATTGACATAGCAACTAGCTTTTGACTATCACTTTAACCTACGGTTGTCCCTTATTTTGCTTCTACTTACAAGGAAGCGAGTAATAAGACTATTTCTGCTAATTTTTTCTGATTACCATAAAGTAAATAAAGTATAAGCTTTTTAAGAATTATTTGTTGCAGGGATATGAATAAAGTCATGTGAATGGATTTTTACTTTCTCTAGCCCCGTATGCGCAATGTACATAGGAATAGAGAAATATTGTATTCCACCCAAAAATTCGATGTCGAGATTTCCCCTGAATCCAAAAAAGGCATTTTTAGAAACAGGTCCTGTGTGTGTGTGTGTGTGTGTGTGTGTGTGTGTGTGTGTGTGTGTGTGTGTGTGGACAGCATAGCCCAGAAACGAGAAGACTGTTAAGTACCAAACTTGGTACTGAAGTTTGATATCTTCCAAGGATGCGACACGAAGATTTTCAAGAAAATGCCCCTATCCCTAACTACCCTTTACATGGACATGTTGCTTTTTTTTTAAAAATGCCTGTAACGATTTTGATTAAAATACCACATATTAAAGCCATTTTTATCAGAAATTAAATGTATATCTTGAATTTTCTGAGAATAGCTTCTAAAGACCTGTTTATTCTGGATGAATTTTGCTTAATTTGGAATAAGTAGTAAACCGTAACAGATAGACAAAAAACTTACTTTGCAAAAAATGTAGATCTAGTTAAAATACACAAGTTATGTCATGTACATTTAACTATCACTTTAGTCTACTGCATTCCCTAAGTTCCACTCTACTTATAAGGAACTAAATAATAAAAATCTGATGTGTACCATTCACATGACTTTCTCTATATCCCTGCAACAAATTATTCTTAAAAAGCTTATACTTCTATTTACTTTATGCTAATCAGTAAAACATTAGCAGAAATAGTTATATTACTTGCTTCCTTGTAAGCAGAGGTGAAATAAGGGAGTACCATAGGTGAAAGTGATAATCAAAACCTGGTTGCTATGTCACTGAAGTTCCTCTGTTTATATGGACAGCAGTTGACAAATTCCTGTATGAAAAATGTATGTTTTTATAGCAGAAACCAAAAATAAGGAATGTCACAAAAACGACGACCTGTACCAAAAAATGTATATAACATAAATTGTGTATTTTAACGTGCTCTACATTTTTCGTGCAGTAAGTTTTTCTCCATCTCTTACGGTTTAGCAGTTATTCAAAATTCAGTAAAATGCATCAAGAATAAACTACTCTTCAGAGGCTATGCCCAGAAAATTCAAGATTTACATTTTATTTGTCAGGTAAATATCTTTAATACATGATATTTTAATCAAACTCGTTAGAGCCATTTTTGATAAAATCGTAATTTTCGAAAAAAGTTCCTTGTAAAGGGTAGTTTGGGTTGGGTTTTTTTTTTTCAAAACCTTCGTGTCGCATACGTGGAAGATACTAAACTAAAATACCAAATTGGTATTTTAGCTTCTTTTCGTTTTTGAGTTATCGTGTTCACGGACACACACACACGGACCTTTTTCTGAAAATGCTTTTTATGGATACAGGGGGTCCTAAAACATGTATTTCCGGTGAAATCTCGGTATCGAATTTTTTGGTGGAGTGCAATACATTCTCTATACACTATGTACATAGTGCGTATAGAGAAAGTAAAAATCTACTAATGTTTATCTCGATTACCATGGTGTTGAAAAAAGAATTATCTTTCGTAAGAAGTTTGTTTGTAAGGTAGCTAGAGAAAGTCATGTGAGTGCAACACATCAGATTTTTTAGATAGCAATTTTAGAGGGAATGCTTGCCAGAGGCGTGTCTAGCCTCGCTCGTGATAGCCAATGACGTCAAGCTATTATTACATTAAAACGTGGTCCACTTGAATGTCGCGGGAATTTAACTGTCATCACTTCCACCATGGGACGTACAAATTCAATAGTCTATTGTTTGGGCAGAATCAATGAGAGCCGTCATATCCCAATTAACGCCATTCCAAATGTGACAACAATTGTTGGGGTGGAGAGTAAATTTGGAAAATAGCGCATTGTTGCAGGGATGGTCAGCCACCGATCAGTATTCATATTCATACATGGTCAAGCTGAAGCAGGTTCTCTGTGAGAAGATAAACACCACAGAGCAGTATAGCTCATGCATGCCACAAGCCTTTATGTGCAATTCATTAATTATTGTAGTTACGCGTCCTTTAACCTGGTTGTCATATCGGACGATGAATGAAATCGGTGAAATGATGCTCGGGATCCATGGACTTTAAAGCTTTCCTTTTTCTACTTTCTTTATACTCACTATGTACATAGTGTATAGAGAATGTATTGCACTCCACCAAAAAATTCGATACCGTGATTTCACCGGAAATATATGTTTTAGGGTCCCCTTTATCTAAAAAAACCATTTTCGGAAAAAGGTCCGTGTGTGTGTGTGTCCGTGTGTCTGTGAACACGATAACTCAAAAACGAAAAGTCGGTAAAATACCAAACTTGGTATTTAAGTTTTGTATCTTCCAGGGATGCGACACGAAGATTTTGAGAAAACTCCCCCCACCCAAAACTACCCTTTACATGGAACGTTTTTCGAAAATTTTGATTTTATAAAAAGTGGCTAACGATTTTGATTAAAATGTCGGTTATTAAAGTTTTTTACCTGACAAATAAAATGTATATTTTTAATTTTCTGGGAATAGCCTCTGAAGACTACTTTATTCTGGATGAATTTTTCATAACTACTAAACCGTAAGAGATGGCCAAAAACCTAACGCACAAAAAATGTAGAGCACGTCAAAACGCACAATTTATGTTATATACATTTTTTTCGTGGAGTTGATCGTTTTTGAGATATTCCTTTTTCTTGGTTTCAGCTTTGATAAAACATACTTTTGTCATAAAGAAATTTGTCAACTCCTGTCCATAGAAACAAAGGAACATCAGTCACATAGCAACCAGCTTTTGGCTTTCACTTTAACCTATGGTACTCCCTTATTTCGCTTCTACTTACAATAAAGCAAGAAATAAGACTATTTCTGCTAATTTTTCTCGATTAGCGTGAAATAAATAAAAGGTAAGCTTATTAACAATGATAATTTACAGAGATATAGAGAAAGTCATGTGAATGGAACACATCAGATTTTTGTTGTTTTGTTTCTTGTTTTTAGCGTTCAATACACGTACTATGTGCATAGTGAATAGAGAACGTATTGCATTGCATCCAAAAATTCCATACCGAGATTTCTACGGAAATAGGCGTTTTAGGGTCCCTTGTGTCAAAAAAAAATCTGATGTGTTCCATTCACATGACTTTCTCTACATCTCTGCAACAAATTATTGTTAAAAAGCTTATGCTTCTATTTACTTCATGTTAATTGAGAAAAAATTGGCATAAATAGTCTTATTACTTAATTCCTTATAAGTAGAAGCAGGTTAAAGTGATAGTCAAAAGCTGGTTGCTCTGTGACTGAAGTTCCTTTGTTTGTATGGATAGCAGTTGACAAATTCCTGTATGATTAAAGTTATGTTTTTTTAACGTTGAAACAAAAAACAAAGAATATCTCAAAATCGACCCACTCCACGAATAAAATGTATGCAACATAAATTGTGTGTTTTAATGTGCTCTACATTTTTGTGTGGTAAGTTTTTGTCCGTCTCCGTAAAATTCATCCATAATAAGGGAGTCTTCAGACACTATTCCCAGAAAATTAAAAATATAAATTTTATTTTTCACGTAAATATCTTTAATACACCATATTTTTGAGCCATTTTTGAGATAATCATAATTTTCGAAAAAAGTTCCATGTAAAGGATAGTCGGTGGTGGGGGGATTTTCATGAAAATCTTCGTGTCGCATTCTTGGAGGATACCGAACAAGTTTGGTATTCAACGGTCTTTTCGTTTTGAGCTATGCTGTCCACAGATACACACAAACACAAACGGACCGTTTTCTGAAAATGTTTTTTTTTTTTTGGACCCAAAACATGTATTTCCGATGAAATCTCGGTATCGAATTTTTGGGTGGAATGCAATACCTTCTCTATACAATATATACATGGTACGTGTAGAGAAAGTAAAAAGAATTTTTAGAAAAAGATCCGTGTGTGTCTTTGAACATGATAACTTAAAAACGAAAATTCGGTAAAGTACCAAAGTTGGTATATAAGTTAAGTATCTTCAAAGGATGGCACACGAATATTTTGAGGAAACTCCCCCATCTCAAACTGCCCTTTACATGGAAACATTTTCCAAGTTTTTGATTTTCTGAAAAATAGCCCTTGCGCCTTTGTTTAAAATACCGCATATTAAATATATTTACACGAAAAATAAACTTTATAATTTGAATTTTACAAGAAGGCATTTCTACTAGTGTTTAATAGCTTTTTAACAATAATTTGCTACAGAGATGTAGAGAAAGTAATGTGAATGGAACACATCAGTTTTTTTTTTTTGTAATTTTTTTTTAAAGCTTAACGTTCTCTAACCTGGTTGGTCATGTCGGACGATGAATGAAATCGATGAAATTATGCTCAAATGATCTCTGGTCCGTGGAGCTTAAAGGTTTGGTTTTGTTCTTTTTTTTTTTTGTAGTTTAACATCTTTTAACCTGGTTGGCCATATTGGACATTGGACGATTAATGATATCTGTGAAATGTTGTACAAATGATCTCGAGGCCCATGGCGCTTAAAGTTATTCGACATAATAATGAATATTTCAAATATAGTGAGCACGGCTTTAACAATAAAGCGCGAAACAAAAGTTAAGAAAGAAAAGTTTATCTTCCAGTTTCCGTATATTAAAATGGACAGGTTAGCATATAAGTTCAGAAGAAAAGAGTAATGAAGGATCCTTTAAAGTGCATGCAACAAACGACAAAAGAGAGAATAGATGAAACACTCCAAGAGATATTATATAAAGACGTTTTTATCAGCCAGCTCTCGTACATTTAATTTACAGAATGTAAACGATATTGGAGCAAACATTTTTACTTTCTCTACACGTACTATGCATAGAACGTATAGAAAAGGCATTGTATTGCATCCAAAAATTCGATACCGAAATTTCACCGGAAATGCATGTTTTGGGACACCATGAATAAAAAAAAAACCATTTTGTGTCTGTAGACAGCATAGCTCAAAAACGAAAATACCGTTAAATACCAAACTTGTTATTTAGGTTTAGTATCTTCCAAGGATACGACGCGAAATTTTTGAGGAAAATCCTCCCACTCAAAACTACCAGTTACACGGGAAAATTTTTGATTTTCTCAAAATCGGCTCTAACGATTTTGATTAAAATATCGTATATTAAAGATATTTACATAACAAATAAAGTATATATCTTGAATTTTCTGGGATTAGCCTGTGTAGACTTGTTTATTCTGGATGAATTTTTTGGAATTGTTCATAACTAATGAACTGTAAGAAATAGACAAAAACTTACTACACAGGAATGTAAATCTTGTTAAAACACACAAGTTAGGTAATATACATTTTTAATAGAGTTGGCTATTTTTGAGATATTCCTTGTTGGTTTCAATTTAAAAATACTTGAAACGTTTCTCAAACGGGAATTTGTCAACTCCTGGCAATGCAAATAAACGGATTTCAATCCCATAGCAACCACATTTTAAAACATTTGACAATCGGTTTAGCCTGGTGAATTCCCTTATTTCTCTTCTACTTAGAAGGAAGCACATAATAAGACCGTTTCTGCTGATGTTTATCTCAATTAGCAGGAAGTAGATAGAAGAATAAGCATTTAACGATAATTTGTTAGAAGGATTAGAGAAAGTCATGTGAGTGGAACACATACGATTTTATCAATATGGGCTATGGTCTCACCCCAGAAATATGCTTACCATTATATGGGAACTGAATACAGTATACAGTGAATAGTGCAATGAGACAGTACATGTCTTGTCCAGGGGCAAAGTAATTCAAAAGGGAAAAATAGCTAATAATATCAATTATACCAAGAGGGAACAAATATCAATGTACATTGAAAATGGGAAGGAGAGAAAGATTTCAAACACGTCTAAGTAGCCGAGTTATCACGAGCTAGTAGCACCGTGTACCGTTACAGGGTAGGACATTGGACCGAAGGGGATGAGAGTACACTGCCCGAGGGGAACATAACGGCAAAAGAGAAAACAATACTCCCGCTGGTCAAGCGACACTTTTTGAGACACTTGGCGTAGAACATCGGCAGACCAAAGATTTGGGTGCGTGGTGTAGCCCTTAGTTGTGACGGATATAGCTAATTCTAATACACACCAGATTACGGAGAGATCACTACGTCAAAATTAATAAGTAACAATAGTCGCGGTCGGGTCAAGTGTAGTTTCACAGGAGAAAATTTAGGAGGAATGCGTGTGTGTTCGACGGCTGAGAAAGGCCGAACTAAATGAATAAAGCATTTGTGTCGTACCACACCCTGAAAGAGTTTCCATGCTAGCAAAAATCCTGAGATAGGGTACCCACAAACCCTCACCATTCCTAATACCCAAAACATGCACCCGGCATACGAACCCGTAACCACGTTACCGCCCCAGCTACCAATTTAAAAATTTTAACAGTCAAATTACCGCACAGAAACTGCTCATTTTTACTTTCTCAACTACATATACTAAGTAGGAAAAGGTCGAAATTTCGCCTAAAATTTATATTTTGATGTCCCGTGATTAAAGAAACCATTTTCATAAAAGGACCCGTGTGTGCGTGTATGTGTGTCTGTGAACAGCATAACTTACAACAGAAACTTAGCTTAATTTCGAACTTTATAATTACGTTCTGCATCTTTCAAGTATGAAATAAAATATACTTTTATTTACGGACGCTCTTTAACTACTGTGGTTCTCAGCGTCCCATTCTATATTGGGGGTAAAAGACCGCTTAATTTTGCTCAGGGGCCTCTCTATCAGGCTTGAGGTTCTTTCACGTGCCGTAAATTTACGACAAGGGACCAAGGGCTTTACTTCCCTTCAGAAGGAAGCCATGCTAAGGATTTTTACGCCCGAAAAAAATCCATTGTCTTCCACCAGGTTTGAACACGGGTTCAAATATGAAACACGAAGCTTCTCAGGAAAATCCCGCCACTCGAAACTACCCTTTACATGACAGATGTTTCAAAACGTTCGATTTTCTCAAAAAGGATCAATGAATTTTGATTAAAATACCACAAGTTTAAGATACTTTTTTGAGAGAAATGAAATGTATATGTTGAATTTTCTGGGAGTATCGCCTCTGAAGATCACTTTATGCTGGTTGACCTATGTATAACTGATAACAAACAAAACCCGCTAAACCAAACATGTAGATTTGGCTAAAACACACCCCATGTTTTTTTTTTTTTTTTTTTTGAGTTAACCACAAAACCTTGTTTTTGGTTTAAATTTTCCAATACGAGAACTTATAATTTTCTCAAAAGATAAGTCGTCATTCATTTTGCTTTTGTTTCCCCCCTGGTCATGCAAATAGAACGGAACCTCTAGGCTATCTCATAGTGACCAGTTCTGTAAAGACTTGACTATCGTTTTAGTCTAGTGTATTTTCTTATTCCTGTATAAAATATGAAATAAAACCATTTCTGCTAATGTTTATCTTGATTAGCATGAAGTAGAGAGAAGAATAAGTTTATACTTTTAGAAGGTTTTGCAGAATACGTAACACTTGAGATTTTTGGTGCGAAATGCAATACTTTCTCTGCCTACTTGGTAGGTACGTGTTAGAGGAAGTAAAACAGTAATCTATGTTTAGGAAAAAATTATAATGAGTTTTACTTATGAACGTTCTTTAAGTGCTGTTCTCGGCGTCCTATTCAATTATGGGTATGAAATATCACTTTATTTTGCTCAGCGGCCTCTTTATCACGGTTGAGGTTGTATTACGTGCCGTATATCTACGATACGAAACCAGCCGCTTTACTCATCTTAAGGTACTATGCTAAGGATTTTTACGTCCGAAAATACGCTTCGCGCTCTGCTGGGTTTGAACCTGTGACCTTGGAAACTAGAGGCTAGCATGTTACCCCTACACGATCTATTTTTCATCAAATCTTAATTTTTTCCACAAACCGATTACAATTAGAATCGGCTTACGCTGTCCTTCGTAGCAACTTCACCGAATAGTTTCCCTTCGACATTCCCGTCGAACTCACTAAGCTACCGCACCAACGCGCTCCCCTGAACTCTGGGCACGACACGAGCAGTTGGCGGATGGTGTGTTAGACGTGCACCCATTCTTGCTGGAATTTATCCACGTCCTGACGGGATGTGAGGTTTCCAGGAGGTAGCTAGATTCCAGTCACGCTGGTGTAAACTCTGGGTAGGGCTTCGTTCTCGCTTTTTGTATATGTTGGTCACATGATGGAAATTTCCAGAAGCTGTCGCACGTGTAGTACACCGCAGGTGTTTACAAACTCACTCCGACATGTATGAAAATTTGAAATTCAAAACTAATAATGCTAGTTTTTTTTTTTTTTTAAATTTAAACCATAGATGTAATATAATGCAAATAAGTTACAGTACAAATTTCATAAATTTTGCGTAATGGTTCGGATGCTACAGTCAAATTTGTTTATGTCACTAACATGTATAATTTTGGTCTAATATTTTAAACCTAGGTTCACAATACATCTACTTTTTGAAATTGCCCTAGGTTTCTCTGTGTCTCCTTTAGTTTAGGCTACAACATTTTTAAAGTTATTAATGTGTTGTTTTTGTCATAAAACTATAATTTTTGTGTTTGAAAATTGAAAATATATGCTTAAACACATGTGACAATAAAACCTAGGGCAATTCTTCTTCATTGTACATCTGTGAACAGGTACAGACAATTTTATTTCTGTAACAGAAAAACTGCTCCATACGCAGCATTTTACAGGAAGGAAAATGCTGAAAATATCAATAGCGAGAAAACAAAGAAAGACTGAAATGCATTAAAATCCACCAGGTTGGTAGGTTGGACCCTCAGCTTTCCGTTTTCTCTCCTTTGCTGCTGTATTTTCTGTCCTTTTCTTCTTGCATTGCTATTTAGCTTCTGCATAGCTTGTTTTTTTTTTTCTTTTTTTTTTTTTCTTTTTTTTCTTCTTTGAAAGATGCGAAGTAGATCTCGTCGAACTGAAGTTTTCCTTGCCGAGTTCAGTTTTACCGTAATGCTTTGCTGTAGCTCTAGTGACTAAAGGTGTTTAAAAATGGCGCATGGTGGTCAATTATACCCTTTTCGTATTCGAGAATTTTTCAATTATTTTATGGAATTGTTCATGAAATTTCAGTGATACAATGCGCGGCTTCGATGTTAAAACATCTTCCGAAACAATACGTGTTCATTCGCGCAGGTATAACAATCACAGCTGCAATGCCAAAATAATTTGCCGCGGCACAGGTATCCAGTAACTACGTGTAACAATGGATGCCAACAATCCGCTATGATTTACGAAGCAAACCGTACACATACACATTCGGCGATTACTGCCGCAGAGCGCAGTGACAATATGTATAGGAGATGTATCGTAAAACGGTAGTTATTTAAGATGTTTCTACTAAACGGAATATATCCGTCCTGTATTCCAAATGAAATCAACAATTTGTGGTGTCTAAGCGTTTATTGTCGAGGAAAGATTTGCTTGACATCGACGGTTTTCTTGATAAATCAGTTCCTTCACCAGCAGCCGTTTTATCTTCACCCTGGTATTTGTTTTTCCTCTTTTCTGACTGAGTCTTCTTTAGGCTGGCAATAAATTTCCAGTTCTCGGTTTGCGGTAAAGAGTGAAACTTTGGAAGTCATCGTGTGAATTTAGAGGATTTCTTTTAGCCCTTAACTGCATGGTGTTGCACATATGCAACAAAGATGATTAACCAATCAAAGCTTTTAGTATTTTCAGTGGACTTTTTTCTAATTTCGTATTACACTAACCTGCAGCAATAAAAGTAGGCAGTTATAGATGTTTTATATTGAAAAAGTACAAGATCCATTCAACTGCAGTCAAGTGTAATCCTGTCTGACCCAAGCGTGCCATCACACTGGTTATCTTACTATGTCCTGCTGCAGTCACTGGGAATCTGTTACGGTGTAGTTACAGTATCTAAAAGCGATGTATTGTAAAATGGTAGCTAGGAGAGTTATTTTTACTTTCTCTATACGTACATAGTGTATAGAGAAGGTATTGCACTCCACCAAAAAATTCCATACAGAGATTTCATCGGAAATATGTGTTTTAGGGTCCCCTGTATGCAAAACATGTATTTTCATGAAAAGATCCGTGTGTGTGTGTCCGTGTGTCCGTGAACACAATAACTCAAAAGCGAAAAGTCAGTAAAATACCAAACTTTATATTTAAGTTTAGTATCTTCCAGGGATGCGACACGAAGATTTGAGAAAAATCCCCTCACCCCTAACTACCCTTTACATGGAACTTTTTTTCGAAAATTTTGATTTTCTAAAAAATGGCTGTAACGATTTTGATTTAAATATCGTATATTAAAGATATTTAGCTGGAAAATAAAATGTATATTTTAAATTGTCTGAGAATAGCTTCTGAAGACCTGTTTATTCTGGATGAATTTTGCTTAATTTGGCATAACTAGTAAACCGTAAGAGATAGACAAAAACTTGATGTACAAAAAATTTGTGTTTTTTTAAAATACACAAGTTATGTCATATACATTTTTCTCGTGGAGCTTACCGTTTTCCAGGTACTCATTGTTATTAGTTTCAGTTGTGAAGTACTTATACTTTTCTCAGACGGGAGTGTCCGTTTTTCTTTTGTTCTACTCCTGGCCAAGAAAAGAAGCGATTTGTAATGACAATCACATAAAACAGCTTTAAAACATTTGACTATTAGTTTAGCCTAGTGTATTCACTTATTTTCTTCCTACTTAACGGGAACTAAGTAATAAGAACATTGTGCTAATGAGTACCACGATTAGCAAGGTGCAGGAAGAAGAATCTTATGTAAGAAGTTTGTAGAACAGCTCGAGAAAGTCATGTGAGTGTAACATCAGATTTTTTTTCAAGGTCCGAACTGTTGCAAAATTAAAAGCACCGTGAAAATTAGATGAAGCTTTGCACAGATGTATTGCGCAGTGTCTCTAGTATGATGGCGCCACGTTATACGTGACAGCTGTAAACGCGCAGTGAGCAAGTAAACATGCCATAGCGTCGCCCACCAAACGCAATGTGAGAGCTGACCTTGAAAGTTCGGGAAACGACAATGCAGCACAGAATTTGTGAACGGACGATTTTCTCGAATCGCCTGGCCACTCACTGAACGAGATCATCTGTTGACATTCGCTTCCTTCCATGAGCGCACTGCTTCAAAGTTCCTGTACCATTGCCGCACTTTTCTGTCACTCAGGAATGTTTCACCGTAAACATTACTCGTTCGTCGGTGGATTTCAGCAGCATGAACAAATCTATTTCACATTTGGCGGGCTACGCTGTTGTTCTAGGCCTGTTGACTTGCTCACACTTGCGATCAACAGACACTGCGAAATATATCTGCGCAGAACTTCATCTGACTTTCACTGTGGTTTTAATTTCGCAACCGATCGGACTTCAAAAAAAAAAAATAGCCTTTGTATTTAAAGATGTTTCTACCAAATGGAATATATCCGTCCTGTATTCCAAATGAAATCAACAATTTGTGGTGTCTAAGCGTTTATTGTCGAGGAAAGATTTGCTTAGCATCGACGGTTTTCTTAATAAATCAGTTCCTTCACCAGCAGCCGTTCTATCGTTTCCTTTGTATTTGTTTTTTCTCTTTTCTGACTGAGTCTTCTTTAGGCGTGCAATAAATTCCCAGTTCTCTCGGTTTGCGGTACAGAATGAAACTTTGAAAGCGTTTGAAGTCATCGCTTGAATTTAGAGGATTTCTTTTAATGAAGCCTTGAGGGCCGCAATACCGAATGACTAAACAATTCTTCTTTTCTTAAAGAGCATCATCGTTGTGCATTTCGGTCTCTCTCTCTATTGTATTGATCAAGCGAGGATATTGGAAACTAAAGACAAAGGATTCATAACTTCGGTTGCGCATCGATGGGACTTCGAAATGAGAACGCTGCATGCGCTTCTTTCTTTTCACATTACTTTTTGTTCATCCCAGTCCTTTATTACTTTTTCTATCAAGCTAGGTAGCGGAAATATTGTGTTCAACTTAAATATTCCATGTGGTAATTTCATCCGAAACAGACTAAAAAGAAAGCCCCTGAAGACTTCTGCATTCTGGATGGCTTTTGTAAAAGTTGTACACCATAAGATCTAAGGCAAAAGCTTGCTGCACAAAAATATCGTTAAATCTCGTTAAATCGCACAATTTATATTATGTATTATACATTGTTTTATAGAGTTAAGCGTTTCTAAGATATTTCTTGCTATTAGTTTCAGATTTAAACTAGTTAAACTATTCTCATACGGAAAGTCATCTTCGTTTCATACCTCCTTTGCTTTACTCTCAGGCACGCAAAGAAAACCGAACTACGATTGTTTCATATGGCGATACTTGTAAAAGATTTGAATATCGCGTAAACACAGTGTATTCGACTATTTCCCTTGGGTTTATAGGGAAACCAGTAATAAGATCATTTCTGCTTATGTTTATTTCAATTAGCATGAAGTAGATAAAAGAGTAGCCTTTTGCAAGAATAGTTTGTTTGAGGAAAAATAGAGAAACTCACCTCAATATACGATTTATTTTTTTAAATTCAGTGGTCCTCAAAATATAAATTCCCTTGAAATCTTGGCATCGATTATTTGGATTGATTACAATATCCTCCTCAGTATGTAGTACAGATAGCAGTAATTTACGTGAAATACGAGGGTCATCCGGAAAGCGACAGACGATTTGGCATAACTAAATAATGACGAAAGCTACAACACAAATCACGTGTTACTTCCACATGTGTTTCTCTACCCGTAGTAGTAGCAGAGACGATATTGTAATCCATCCAAATATTAGATGCCGAGATTTCAAGGAAATACATGTTTTGAGGACCCCTTCGTTTAACAAATCGTATGCGTTCCATTGAGGTGACTTTCTCTATTTTTTACTTTCTCTACACGTACTATGTACATAGTGTATAGAGAACGTATTGCACTCCAACCAAAAATTCGATACCGAAATTTCAACGGAAATATAGGTGTTAGGTTTCCTTGTATCCAAAGAAAGCATTTTCAGAAAAAGGTCCGTGTGTATGTGTGTCCGTGTGTCTGTGAACACGATAAATCAAAAACGAAAAGTCCGTAAAATACCAAACTTGGTATTTAAGTTTACTATCTTACAGGGATGCGACACGAAGATTTTGAAAAAAATCCCCCCATCCCCAACTACCCTTTACATGGTACTTTTTTCGAAAATTTTTATTTTCTCAAAATTTCTCTAAAGATGTTGATTAAAATATCATATATTAAAGATATTTACCTGACAAATACAATGTATATCTTGAATTTTCTGGAAAAAAAGTCTGAAGAGTACTTTATTCTGAATTCATTTTACGGAATTTTGCATAACTGCTAAACCGTAAGAGATGGACAAAACTTAAAGCACAAAATATGTAGAGCACGTTAAAACAACACAATTTATATTATATATATTTTTTTCGTGGAGTTGCTCGTTTTTAAGATATTCCTTGTTATTGATTTCAGCTTTGAAAAACATAGTTTTCTCATACAGGAATTTGCGAACTCCTGTCCATACAAATAAAGGAACTCCAGTCACATAGAAACCAACTTTTGACTGTCACTTTAACCTCTGCTACTCCCTTATTTCGCTTCTACTTACAAGGAAGCAAGTAATAAGACTATTTCTGCTAATTTTTTTTTTCGATTAGCATGAAGTATGTAGACGCACAAGCTTTTTAATATTTTTTGTCGCACAGATGTAGAGAAAGTCATGTGAATGGAACACATCAGATCTTTTTTAATACAAGCTATCCTTACAAAAGATTATTCTTAATAAACGCGATTGTCAAAAATGTTAAAAGCTATAAAACAATTGTAATTCGATTTTCTTTGCGTGCCTAGGAGTACAATAAAGAAGGTATGTAACGAAAGATAACTTCCCGTTTGAGAATAGCATAACTGGTTTAAAATTGAAACCAATAGCACTGAATATCTTGGAAACACTTAACTCTATAAAAAGATGTATATAACAAAATGTTGTGATTTAACGAGATCTATTATTTTTGTACAGCAAACTTTTATCTTATATCTTAGGGTGTAAATCATCAGAGACTATTCCCAGAAAATTCAAGGTATGCATTGCGGTTTAAATGAGAAAATCTTAAACATATAGTATTTTAATGAAAATTATTTGAGCCATTTTTGAGAAAATAAACATTTTCGAAAATGTTCCCTCTAAAGAGTAATTGACTTTGGGTGGGGGGGGATTTTGAAGAACATTTTTATGTGGCAGCCTTGGAAAATACTAACTTGAATACGAAGTTTGGTATTTTGCGCACTTTACGTTTTTGAGTTATGCTGTCCATACACACACGGATATTTTTTAAAATACATTTTTATTCAGGGGTCGTCAAAACATGTATGTCCAGTGAAATCTGGGTATCGATATTCGGATGAAATACAATACCGTCTCTACATTATACATACATGCAAAAGTATCTTCCAAAGCTGCGACACGAAGATTTTCCTGAAAATCCCACACCCCAAGCTTCGCTTAAATGCATAATTTTACGAATTTTTCGATTTTATAAAACATAGCTCAAACGATTTTGATTAAAATGTCGTTAATTAAAGATATTTTCATGGTAAATAAAATTTATATTTTGAATTTTCTGGGAATAGCTTCTGAAAACCGCTCCATTCTTGATGACTTTTGTATGACTGGCAAACTGTAAGAGCTAGAGAAAGTATAGATCTCGATAAAACACACTATTTGTCATATACAATGTTTCTGGAGTGAACCATTTCCAAGATACTTCTGTTTATTGGTTTCTATTTTAAAATACTTGTAACTTTTCTCAAAAGGGAATGCTTTATATTTCTTTTGTTTTACTCCTAGCCATGCAAAGATAACCGAATTTCAGATCTACCATATAACGACGAGCTTTTAACGGTTTTCACAATTCGCTTTAGCCTAGTGTACTCCTTTACTTCTCTTCTACAAGGAAACAAGTAATAAGACCATTTCTGGTAATGTATATCTCGGTTAGCATGATGTAGATATAAAAAAACTTTCTCTACATGTACATGCCACCCAAAAATTCGATATCGAAGTTTCACCGGAAATACCGTTTTAGGGTTCCCTGTATCCGTGTGTCTGTGAACACGATAACTCAATAACTAAAAGTCAGTAAAATACCAAACTTGGTATTTAAGTTTTGTATCTTCCAGGGATACGACACGAAGACTTTGAGAAAAATTCCCCTACCCCAAACTACCCTTTACATGGCAAACATTTCGAAAAATTTTATTTTCTCAAAAATGGCTCTAACGATAATGATTTAAGTACAGTATATTAAAGCTATTTATATTGCAAGTAAAATGTATATCTTGAATGTTCTGGGAATATCCTCTAAAGATCTCTTTATTCTGATCGAATTTTGCTGAATTTTGTGTAACTAATAAACCGTAAGAGATAGACAAAAATTTGCTACATAAACAATTTAGAAAAAAAAATACGTGTATGTGTGTGA
The DNA here is from genome assembly GCA_030762935.1 of Hymenopus coronatus. Lineage (NCBI taxonomy): Eukaryota > Metazoa > Arthropoda > Insecta > Mantodea > Hymenopodidae > Hymenopus > Hymenopus coronatus. Next base: position 18,327,941 of record CM060895.1, read on the forward strand.
CTTTGGGCAGTATTGCTCAAAAAGGAAAAGTCCGTTAAATACCAAACTGGATATTTTAGTTCAGTATCTTCTAAGGATGCAACACGAAGATTTTCAAGAAAATTCCCCCACCCCCTTTACATGGAAAAAATTTCGGAAATTTAGATTTTTTCTAAAATGTCGTTTAAGATTTTGATTAAAGACTCTTATATTTAATATATTTATATGAAAAATAAAATATATATATTCAATTTTCTAGGAATAGTCTCTGAGGATATGTTTATTGTAGATGAATTTTGTGGAATTTTGCATAACTGATAAACTGTAAGAGATAGACAATAACGTACGACACAAAAAATCTAGAGCTGATTAAAACTCACGCTTTATGCTACATACATTTTATTTTATTTATTTTTTTTTTTTTTGTGGAGTTGACTGTTTCTAATTATTTGTTTACTTGATTAAAATTAAGTAAATAGAAGAATAAGTTTTTTGACAATAATTTATTGCAGCGATGTGGAGAAAGAAAGTCATGTGATAGAACACATCAGATTTTTTCCAGTGTTTGATTTTTCCTGTGACAAATGCATGCATTACGTTTCGTCTGATTACACATAAACACATCAAAGCTGTAATTTTCATAAATATTGTGGAATTGAAATTGGCAATACGCGCTTTTTATTAATGTATAGGGCTAATGTAGCCCGTTTGATGTGAATGTCACTGCCATTGTGAATGAGGTCAGTGACCTCGCAAGCACACAGACGACTGGATATTACATTTAATTACGCTATCATAATACCACTACTGACGCTCGGGTAATCAACTAAAAAATGTCACAACCCATAAATTAAATTATTACACCAAAATAAATCGGAATGACAGTGCTGAGGATGTTAATTGAATAGTGTGTGATATGAATAGCGCTATCGTGTGCAAGAGGCGTTGTTATGGACGTTACTGCTCGGCCACTGGAAATGGTAGTAATGCTAAATTAGGTGTATATAACATGTGTGCTGTATGTGTTTCCAATTGCACACTGTCAGATGCTCTTATGTTCGCTGCTTAAAGATACTCCATACAGAAATTGCCAATTTCTGCGAATTGAAATTAATTAGGTTGGCATATTTGACATTGATTTACTTAAGCTCTAGGCTAGCTACCGTTTACTTTCTCTAGACGTATGTACATGCAATGTACATAGAAGCTAAAGAAGGTCTTATATTCAACCCAAAAATTCGATGTAGAGATTTCACAGGGAATGTTTATTTTGAGGTCCCCTGAATCCGAAAAAGGCATTTTTAGAAAAGATCCGTGTGTGTGTGTGTGTGTCTGTGTACAGCACAGATCAAAAACTAAAAGGCTTAAAATACTAAGGTAGGTGTTTTAGTTTAGTGTCTTCCAAGGATGTCACACGAAGATTTTCAAGAAAATCCCCCCCCCCCCCAACCAAACTACCCTTTACATGGAGAAACTTTCCAATACTTTGATTTGTCCAAAAATGGTTCTAACGATTTTGATTAAAATAGCTTATGTTTAACGAAACGTATATCTTGAATTTTCTGGGAATAAGCACCGCAGACCTCTTAATTCTGGACACTTTTTGCATAACTGGTAAACCGCAAGAAATAGGCAAAATCAAAAGTAATTGTTGCATTACCATGGCTTAATCCAACCACTAATCCTTTTAATCCACAGAAACTAATTTAGAAAAACGTGAAAGACAAGAGTTAGAGTTACGGCATTAAAAGGAAACAAGTAAATGAATAAAAGATAAATAATGATACAGAAGTAACTTATGTCAAAATTGCTCTGCCATTGTCGATTTCTTGGTTTGTTTATACCTCACGTTTCTCTTATACTCTTTGAACCTTGAGTTTATGTTGATATTTGTCCCTTGACTTATAAATTTGACTGCAAAGACTGCAATAAATTATATGCGTGGAAGACAAAGAGAACCCTACACCCAAACTTCAAAGAGAAATGTGAGGTAAAAGTACACCAAGAAGTCAGAACTGACAGAACATTCTTGGTCCACAAATGATCAGTAGAAAGAGAAACCCATAGGGCTAAAGGCACTTGGGAAACAACTAGAACTCCTCATTTGGGTAAAATGTAAATTCATAGGCTTCCACTGGTGGCTGCTTGACTATAGCATCTTGTAACATATGCAAAAATATGAGCTACAATATCAGAAGTAGCCACCAGTATATACTATCTGTTAAACTTAAAAATCTCAGGTGAAAATGATATCATCGTACAGAAGGAAACACAGCAGTGAACCCAGGTTGTACAATAATACATTATCCAACCCACAAAAGTGCGCATACTCCAATGTAGATAGGGAGTTTCTTCCCATTTGTCAACTGATTCCCTTTTCCCTGGCCTGACATATACGAGCATTTTGGGACAATCTATTTGAAACATCGTAATGTCTAACTTGACTCTTTTCCCCCTAAACAATAATCTTAACATTATTCAGGAGAGTAGCAAAGTTTGAGAGTTAGCCTGAAGGTGTCGTTAGAGTGTGCCAGCATTAGTTTGCAAGTTGACAATCTGGTTATTCCACAGGCGAGAGTTTCTCACTTTGAAATGCTTCTCGTGGCACAAGTTTATAGAAACAATTTGTTTCCGTGGTTTCAAACATTCTGCACATTCTGCGAGCAATTCCAGAAGTCAGAGTCTTTGACGATAAAGTGTAATTGAGGGGTTTCCTCAAGATGTGTCTGGAGTGGCTTAAGAGGACCAGTCTTGGATACTTCTAAAATCTAAAGTAGGTACAAGGGCGGTTGGTGTTACTGTTATCTGTTACACATCTCCAAACAAAATTGCCACTATCATATTGACAATTAGCTCAACTATAAAAGGGCCAATGGAATGGTCGAGGTTAGATAATTTCAGCCAATCGCGGTCATCTGACTAGAGCGATATTGTCTTACTGCAGCTGATGTTCATTTATTTGTAATCTTGTCACACCTGAGGTTCGTATGTTCAATCTCTTGTCTCGGTTTTAGGTAACAAGGTGATAGTCCAGGCAGCCTAACTTCCCTTTTAATAACTGCCAGTTCCAAAAGTGTACTTTCAATACTTCAGTTACATTGTTTACTTAAAGTTATATCCAGTTCATAATGTATTTAACTCAAAAAAGGAGTGCAAACAATCATTATTTGTATTTCTTATGTATGAGATGAGTGCAATAACCTCAAATAAAATAACGCTTGTTTGAATTTAATGCGTTACTTATTAAAAGCTGAAATAAAACAAGTGTTCCTATCGATATTCGTACATTGGATGTAAACACAGTCGGCCATATCATACTTCAGGAGGCAGTGAAGACAGGAAAAACAACTCGGTAAATAAGCATGGTTGAATGCGTCATCTACCATTTGAGAACTATTTTTTTTTTTTTTTTTTTTTTGTAGCTTAACATCCTTTAACCTGGTTGGTCATATCGGACGATGAATGAAATTGGTGAAATGATCTCGGGGTCCATGGAGCTTAAACTTACTCGACATTTGTCTTCTCAGGATAAGGGAAACCCCCGAAAAAACCTTATCCGGGTAACTCACCCTATGCGAGGTTCGAACGCACGACCTTTTGAATGTGAAGTAGACACGCTGTCACCACACTACCCAGGCGGGCCTAATATAAGCATTACAATCATAACCTGATGAAATATCCCTTCCTAAATATCATAATTATTAATAATCTATTACACTGAATTGTCTTATCAAATACAACTGGTGTTTTCATCTCTTAGGACAATTGACTCCGTCGCTTGCTCCAGTCGTGGATTAACAAGATGAAAACACGCGTGTTGTATTACTTATGCAATGTTATATTAACGCCGGGTAGTGTTTTACTGTTAAAACCGGCTGAAAAAAATCAATCCCACAGACGGAATTTGAACACGGCTCTCTCGCTCTCCTTGCGTTTGCGCCAACCATTGAGCTACTGTGACAACATGCCTGGTTGACATTCAATCCTCCAACTGATTCGTGTTTTTTTCGTCACAGTAGTTGAGTGGTTAGAGCAACCGCACGGAGAGCAGGAGAACCGTGTTCAAATCCTAGCTAAGGCATTGCGTTTTTCAGCTGATTATAACAACAATATTTGGTACTGATTCATAGCTTATTTTGGGTGTGGCAGGCATTTCTGTGATTCACGTTTATTAGAACATTGAATGTAGATATTTAACAATTATTATTTAAATAACCATGAAAGCTAGAATTTTGATACATTGCAAATATGTTACTAATACTGTCCATAATAACTGGTATAATTTTCTATAAGATATCTTATCTATATTCTGTGGATTTTTCCAAATTTGACAGGTGCATCACCTTAAGTGTGCATTGTTGTTACACTTCTTGTGATTACTTGTTAAAATATCTCTAAATTGACTATTTAAAGCAAAAAAATCGGATGTGTGAAATTTGATATGCGTTAACAAAAACGGGGTACCTAATGATCCCAGACTGAGGCCGTAGCTCCTGTAGCCCTTAGAGAAATTACCAGAACGCCAACACACTGCCACAACCGAACGAGATGGCCCCGCGGTCGGGGAGGTCAGGATTCGATTTCCAAGGGCCGACGACCATGGGTTGTATTCCTGTTCCCATCACTTCTTAGTCATCTGTTTCAAGTTCGAAGGACCAGGCGACGGTTTTCGGTGGCTTACGTCTGGGTAGTGGTTTGTGCGTTGTGAAGGTTTATTCCTGGCGTCGTGGGGCCACTTTATCGGGACCTGCCTTCGAGTAGTTTCGGGCTAGAACCACTTAGGGGAATCCCCGGAGGCTTGGAGCTCATGAGTTAAAGCCTGGACAATCAATATGGAACCGTTAGGGGACACATCCATGCTTACACTCGTCGTCATCCGGATCTGGTTGCCCTTCCTCATCCTTCCCTTCCTGGTCATGCACATCTCAAAAGTCCTCAAGGGCCTATGTGTGGTGCTCTGGGGTCACCTGTTTTCTCCAAAATATGATGTCCTTCCCCCCTGCCACTGGGCAATAACCATTACTAAACAAAAGACGACCCTGTACTAGGGGCGAGAGGCAATGCAGTAAAATCTCTGTTTCCTGGAGACACTGAAGACTTTGATTGCAAGTCACGATTCACGCCTCAGTTAAGGGACTAGTAAGTGGAAGACTTGGTAACAGCGAGGGTTGTTTTCCAGCTGCATACGTCCTATGCCAAACTTTAAAGCCTTTGGGAAGGATTATCATGCTCTGAAAAATATGGTGTTCCATTCAAATGACTTTCTCTACATCTCAACAACAAATTATTGTTAAAAAGCCTATGCTTCTATTTACTTCATGCTAATCGAGAAAAGTTAGCAGAAATAGTCTTATTACTTGCTTTCTTGTGTAGAAGCGAAATAAAGGAGTACCATAGTTAAAGTGATAGCCAAAAGCTGGTTGCTAGGTGACTGAAGTTCCTTTGTTTGTATGGACAGGAGTTGACAAATTCCTGTATGATTTGTATACTTTCTTTTAAAGCTGAAACCAATAACAAGGAATATCTAAAAAAACGATCAGCTCCACGAAAAAAGGTATATGATATAAATTGCGTGTATTAACGTGCTCTACATTTTTTGTATGGTAAGTTTTTGGTTTAGCAGTTACGCAAAATTCCGTAAAATATATCCGGAATAAAGTAGTATTCAAAGGCTATTCCCAAAAAATTCAAGATATACATTTTTTGTCAGGTAAATATCTTTAATGTTCGATATCGTTAGAGCCATTTTTTAGAAAATCAAACATTTCAAAAAAAGTTCCAAGTAAAGGCTACTTGGGGTTGGGGGGATTTTTTTTTTTAAATCTTGGTGTCGCATCCCTGGAATATAGTAAACTTAAATACCAAGTTTAGTATTTTACCGACTTTTCGGTTTTGAGTTATCGTGTTCACGGACACACGGACACACACAGGCACATACACACGGACCTTTTTCTGAAAACGCTTTCTTTGGATAAAGGGGACTCTAAAACATATATTTGCAGTGAAATTTCAGTATCGAATTGTTGAGTGGAGTGCAATATCTTCTTTATACACTATGTACACAGTACGTCTAGAGAAAGTAAAAATACTGTAATCGGCTTTTGCTTGTCCAAACCCGCACTGTGTATGCAGCACTGACAGAAACTAGTTTAAAAAGCAAATGCAATAAAGCTGGAGTTAACTGCATATCTGGTTAACCATTTAGAAATATCTACAAAGTGACAGTAAACCGAATTCAAAATTGAGTTTTATCTACGTTTTTTCCTTCTTTCTTCTTTGTGAATGTATAACAGCAGCTGTACAGTAATAGAATTAAAACAGTTTTTCTTTGTCTTTTGTTTTTCTGACCTTTTTAAACTGTGAGAGGAGACTGATGAATTGAGTTTCATTAACACTGATTACATGTTTTACTATGGCGTGACAGGGATGAGTGAACTCGGTGAATTTGAACAGCAGTCAGTTACGTGAAGCATCCTTTTGGACTCAGAGTAAGGCCCTATTGTCGGAATGAAGAGAGCCCATTACCTACTCTCAATGTTTGCTAAGAATCTCTCCGTCTCTTGCTGGGCACATTTATATTAAGCGTAAGCCCTCAAACTTCTTTGTGTTTGGTTACACTACAAGAACTCCTCTCCTTCATGAACCTTTTCATATCGTAGAGGAAATAATTGGGTGTTTACTGAAGGTAGCTTCGTGTCTAACATGCGCTGCGCTCTTTCAAAGTATATTTACGTTAACATCTCAGGATCAATATCTCAAACGTGGTTGCAAATAGAGACAGTACATTTCGCGTGAGCGAATCGAATAATGATCAAATAACAAGAGTAATGATAGCAATAATAATGATAAGGAAAATCTTATGTGTTTCACTCACATGACTTTCTCTACATATCTTTAAAAATTACACTGTTCAACAATGAAAATGTTGGTTCTTATGTATTTCCATATGCTGAACTAAGAAATCACCATAAAAATGACAGATTAGCTCTTGCTTTGGACATAGTGACATTTCATTTTTATATCAACATTTTTAATTTGGGCGAAATTTTGTTTTGGGAGTTGGCGCTCCTTTCCAATAAGAAAACACAAATCCTCTGAAGTTGTTTGTAAGACGTAAACATAGATATTGTTGCTGTGTCTGTGAGCTTCATTCAATTTCTGCATAATTTCTAGTTTGAGAGTGTTTTTGTAGTGTAAAATTCATAAAAATGCCACGAAAATGTTTTGGTATGGTAAATAATTTTTGTTACATTTGTGGTGAAATACAATTTTCATCACAGAAACGCAATCTGACGCCTCTATTGAAGACTGTCTATCAGCATTATTTCCGTATGAAAGTAGCGGACCACAGCGAGAATGGCTGAAAAATAAGAAACGATCTATGGCTTTTGCTGTGCTTAGGAACATTTTTGTCAAAGGACGGGCCTTTAAGTACGTAAGAAAGAAATTTCCGAAATTAAGTCATACAAAAGTTAAGGAAGGTATTTTTCTCGGGCACGAGTTCTAGAACTTGTAGAGCATGCTGCATTTGACCAAGTTTTAGAGGGGAAAGCTTGGGAAGCCTTCAAGGGAGCTGTTCGTGGATTTTTAGGCAACAAAAGAGATGATAACTACACAGTGCTCCTGCAAAAATACCACAACCATGGATGCAACATGTCTCTTAAAATCCATTTTCTCCACTCCCACCTAAACTTTTCCCCTCCTAGTTATGGAGCTGTCAGTGATGATCATGCAGAAAAATTCCATCAGGACGTTTCTGTTATAGAACAAAGATATGAGCGACATTGGAATGAAGCAATGCTTGCGGTTTACTGTTGGTCTTTTTGTATGGATGCTCTGGAGGTAAGCTTTCTCATGAAACCACCACATGATCTCTTCAGACCCAACCGTCTGCGAGGTATTCTTCCAGCAATTTAGAACTCTTAGAATGTAACTATTATTTAAAAAAGTCAAATGCATCTTCAATGTTATTAGCACATGTAATTAAAATGTATATAATTCGTTAATATGAAATGCTCCCACCTAGTGTGTGTCACAGAAACTAGAGCTAAGAAAATGTTTCATTGTCATATTCGTTTTTCTCGACCCAAAATTAGTCAGAATTGACTCATGAAGTGCAGGAAACAAAAATGCTATCGTTAGTAAGCTTATTATTCTATCTACTTCATGCTAATCGAGATAAACATTATAGAAAACGGTCTTATTACATAGTTCCTTATAAGTAGAAAGGAAATAAGGGAATTCATAAGGATAAGCGACAGTCACAAGGGATTGCTATGAGATTGAAATCCGTTTTTTTTTTTGTTTTTTTTATTTTGAGTGGCCAGGATTAGGAAAAAATGTTTATAACATAAGTTGTGTGTTTTAACGATATCTACATTTCTCTTACGGTTTACTAGTTATGCAAAATTCAAAACAAAAAAAAAAAGTCATTCTGAATAAAGGGGTCTTTAGAGGCTTTTCCCAGAAAATTCAATATTACATTTTATTTGTCATGTAAATATCTTAAATATAAGGGATTTTAATCAAAACTGTTACAGCCATTTTTGAGATAACCAACATTTTCGGAAAAAGTTCCATGGTGTGGGAATTTTCTTGAAAGTCTTGTGTGGCTTTTTTTTTTTTTTTTTTTTTTTTTTTAACAGTAACAGAGTCTGCTCAGGACCCTGGCGCTGTATCCCCTGTTTACATTTCCCCCCTAAATTTACTGTATGATTACTGGTTTTACTGTTCCTTTACACAAACATATAGCACCCATGCCCAAGGTGGGACTCGAACCCACGATCCCCTGCGAGCGTGGCCATGGGAACCGGCTCTTTGGGAGGTACTGAACTTAAATACAAATTTTGGTGTTGAACGGACTTTTCGTTTTTGAGATATGCTTGCGCATAGATACACACAGAGACACACACGGACATTTTCCTAAAAATTCTTTTTTCTTTTTTTTTTATTCAGGGGTTCCCAAAACACTTAGTTCCGGTGAAATCTCAGTATCTAATTTTAGTGTAATACAATACCTTCTCTATACACTATGTACATAGTACCTGTAGAGAAAGTAAACAGCTGAAAATAAATATCATTCCTAAACGAGAAGAAATTTTTGGAAACAAATAAATGCAACCAACCGCAGAGGATTTTTCCTTGTTAGTGGGATCTAAAAGCAAATAATGACGAGGTATGAAGGGTTAGTCAGTCAACCCGCCTGCAGGGAAATATTTACAGTTAGTGTAAATTTGACACGTAAACACGGAAGTTCAATGCAACTAAGCACTTAGAAAGGCTGTTTAGAGAAATATATAAAGCAGCCAGTTTTAAACGAAATATTAGTCACGTAGTAAACTGAGAATCGAAAAAGGAAATTGAAATAATCAGAAATTATCTTTAAAAACGTTCGTGGTTGGTAAGTCAGCCTAACACTCACGGTCGGAAAACCAGGTACTACACTTCATACTGGAAATTCAATTGGTATAGCTGGGATGTCAGTAAATGTGCGTGTGTTGGAAACATCGAGTCAGGTAGTTACAAATGTATTCCATTCACATGACTTTCCCTGTCAATTTTGGAAACAAACTATTCTTATAAAAGATTATTCTTTTATCTACTTCATGCTAATCGAGCTAAACCTTAGCAGAAATTGTCTTATTATGTGCTTTCTGTAAGTAGTAGGGAAATAAGGGAATACACTAGGCTAAAGCAATAGTAAAATATTTTAAAAACTGTCGCTATGAGATTGTTATAGAAATTCGGTTCTCTTTCATATCCAGGAGTAAATAAAAAATCTGATGTGTTGCACTCACATGACTTTCTCTAGCTATTATACAAATAAGCTTCTTACAAAAGATAAGTCTTCTTTCAACACCACGCTAATCGAGATAAACATCAGCAGAATTTTGTTACTTAGTTTCTTATAAGTAGACTGGAACTAAGGGAATGCATTAGGCTAAAGTGATAGTAAATGTTTTAAAAGCTGTCGTTATACGATTTTCATTGCAAATCGCTTCTTTGCTTGGCCAGGAGTAGAACAAAAGAAAAACGGACACTCCCGTCTGAGAAAAGTGTAAGTACTTCACAATCGAAACTAATAACAAGGAATATCTCGAAAACGGTAAGCTCCACGAAAAAAAAAACTGTAAATGACATAACTTGTGTATTTTAAATTACTTACATTTTTTGTATTGTAAGTTTTATACCACATTAAGTAAAATTCATCCAGAATAAACAGCTCTTTAGAAGTTATTCCCAGCAAATTCAAGATATGCATTTTATTTGTGATAGAAATGGCTTTAATGTGTGATATTTTAATCAAAATCGTTAGAGCAATTTTTAAGAAAAAGAAAACTTTCGAAAATTGTTCCATTTAAAGGGTAGTTACGGGTGGGGGGATTTTTTTGAAAATCTTCGTGTCGCATCCTTGGTATTTAACCGTCTTTTCGTTTTTGAGCTATGCTGTCCACAGACCCACACACACACATACACACACGGACCTGTTTCTGAATTTTTTTTTTACTCAGGGGGTCCTAAAACATGTATTTCTGGTGAAATCTCGACATAAAATTTTTGGTTGGAATACAATATGTACTTCCCTATTCCTATGTACATTGTACATACGGCGCTAGAGAAAGAGAATATATATGAAAGGGATGAGAACTTCCTGTGTGAGAAAAGTTTAAGTATGTTAAAACTAATACCAAAAGCAGGTAATATGTCAGAAATAGTTGATTTAAAAACATTTAATAACATAAATTGTGTATTTTAACGAGATCTACATTTTGTGTAGTAGCTGTTTGTCTATATTTTACGATTATGAAAAAGTCATTCAGAATGAATAGGATTTCAGAGCTATTTCTCAAAAAATTCAAACTATTTATTTTATTTTCATGTAATTATATCTAATATAGAGTATTTTAATAAAAATCATTTTTATTATAACCATTTTTAAGAAAATTGAAATTATTCGAAAACATTTTCATATAACGTATAGTTTGGGGTGAGAGATATTCTTGTAAAACTTCGTGTAGCACCCTTGGAATTTTATGAACCTAAATACCAAGATGGTGTTTAACCGATTTTTCGTCTTTAAGATATCGTGTTCATAGAAGCACACGCACATAACCACATTTTTCTAAAAAAAAATTTCTGGACTGAGGGGCCCTCAAAACAAGTTTCAATGAAATGTCATCGAATTTCTAAGTGCAATATTGCACTTTCTCTGCCTTATATGTACACGTACATTGTACGTGCTTAATTTAAGTCCCGTTGTTATTGCTCCACCATCTGCCTTCCTTTCACCACCCTAAAGTACCTATCCCCCACGTCACAGAACCTTGTTCGCGACAATACATATATGTCGAAAGAATGCATTACATTTCGCTATTGCAGGAACAGATTTGGGTCAATTGGTGGTTGCCCAATCTAGCGCAGTGAGTGGGCTACCAAATTAACAGCGCTCCATTAATGAACTGAAGAGGGTGAATACAAATGTTAGAGGATTCGGAACCTTGTGGTCACCCTGCAAGCCCGAACGTTTACACGGTTACTAGCATGCTCTTCTCTTAATTTCTAAAACATCTCATGTGTTCCATTCACATGACTTTCTCTACTTCTCTGCAACAAATTATAGTTACAAAGCTTGTGCTTCTATCTATTTCATGATAATCCAGATACACATTAGCAGAAATCGTCTTTATTACTTGGTCCCTTGTAAGTACAAGGGAAAAAAGTCTAATGTATTCCACTCAAATGATGTCCTCTAGCTGTTCGGTAAACAAACCTTTTATTGAAAACATCAATATGTTATCTACATCATGCTAATTAAGATAAGTGTGTCTGTAAACACGATAACTCAAAAATAAAACGTCGGTAAAATACCAAACTTTGTATTTAAGGATGCGACAAGAAGATTTTGAGAAAAATCCACCCACCCCACGTACCCTTTACATGAAAAAAGCTTCGAAATGTTTCATTTTTCTCTAACGATTTTGACTAAAATAACGTATATTAGATATGTTTACACGATAAATAAAATGTGTATCTTGAATTTTCGTGAAATAGCCTCTAAAGACCTCTTTATTCTGGATGAATGTTTTTGAATTCCCTTATTAGCTTTTTAAGAATAATAATAGTTTTCTGCAGAGATGTGCAGAAATTCGTGTGAAGAAACACATAAGATTTTTAATTTTTACTTTCTCTATACGTACTATGTACATAGTGTATAGAGTAGGTATTGTAATGCACCCAAAAATTCGATACCAGGATTTCACCGGAAATACATATTTTAGAACCCCCTGAATACAAAAACATTTTTTTTTAGAAAAATGTATGTATGTCTGTGTGTGTGTGTGTGTCGGCAACATAGCTGAAAAACGAAAAGTCCGTTAAATACCAAATTTGGTATTTAAGTTGGTATCTTCCAAGGATGCGACACGAAAATTTTCCTAAAAAAATCCTCCATCCCTAACTATCGTTTACATGGATTTTTTTTTTTAGAAATTTTTGATTTTCTCAAAAGTGGCTCCAACGATTTATATTAAAATCTCTTATATTTAAGATATTTAAATGCCAAATAAAATATATATCTTGAATTTTCTGAGAATAACCTCTTAAGACTACTTTATTCTGAATGAATTTTACAGAATTTTGCAGAACTGCTAAACTATAAGAGATGGATAAAAACTTACCACACAAAAATTGTAGAGCACATTAAAACACACAATGTATGTTATATACATTTTTTTCGTTTTTGAGATATTCCTTGTTTTTGGTTTCAGCTTTGAAAAACTTATACTTTTCTCATACGAAATTTGTCAACTCCTGTTCGTACATACAAAAGAACTTCAATCACATAGCAACCAGCTTTTGACTAACACTTGGTACTGCGTTATTTCGCTTCTATTTACAAGGAAGCAAGTAATAAGACTTTCTGCTAATTGTTTTTCTCGATTAGCATGAAGTAAATAGAAGCACACGCTTTTTAACAATAATTTGTTGTAAATATGTAGAGAAAGTCATGTGAATGAAACACATCAGATTTTTGTTCTGTGTTTTATTCGGAGAACCTCAAAACCTTAACAAAAAATATACTTCTAATGAAGCTCTACATTGAATTTTTGAGAGCAATATAACATTTTACTATACCTGGTAGAGAAAGTAATAAATAGCAGTAGGGAGAATAATTCATGTGAATATAACATCAGTTTTTAATACAGTGCTGCTAGAAATAAACTATAAAAATGTGTATATTTAGTGGAGGTATTAATTTTATTTGGTTATGGTAGCCCGAGCGTGAAATTCACAGGGCAACGTCCCTGTGGCAACGGGAGTTGACTTATTAACCTGCGCAGTGCACACCGGGGTGTTGCCCCATATGTTACTCCGGGATCACTATCCCTCGTGATTTTCTGTCCTCTGGCGTCATTAACTACACCGACTTGTAGTCCAGAAATAGATTTATTTGCGAGGCCAGCCAGCCCCGGGAGAAATACCACTCCGCTTCACCTGCAACACTTCATTTCACTTTCCCGACGTTTTTCTGCCCTCTCAACTACAAACATAAATATAAAACTACCGATTCCACACCTGGTGCCTTGCCTTGTAATTTAAGTAAGTGATGGGCTTCCGTCATTCTGGTCCATTTGCACGAAAACTTTACAGAAACGTAACCATTACTTCAATCGCTTGCTTTTTTACTTTCTCTACACGTACAGGTATTGCACTCCACTAAAAAATTCGATACCGAGATTTCACCGGAAATAGAGTCCCCTATATCCAACCATTTTTAAAAGAAAGATCATGTGTGTGTCCGCGTGTCTGTAAACACGATAACTCACAAACAAAAAGTCGGTTAAATACGAAACTTGGTATTTAATTTGATACCTTCCTAGGATGTGACACGAAGATTTTCAAGAAAATCCCGCACCCCATTTTCCGAAAATTTGATTAAAATACGTAAGCTGAAAGTATGGTTATGACAAATGAAATGTATATCTTGGATGTGCTCTTCATTCTGGGTGACTTGCTTAACTGAGATAGACAAAACCTTACTGCACAAACAATGTAGATCGCGTTAGAACACACACTTTCTGTCGTAAACTTGAGATATTCCTTGTTATTGGTTTCAGTTTTAAAACACTCAAAACTTTTCTCTTACGGGAACATGTCAATTCCTGACCATGCAAACAAACCGAATTTCAATTCCATAGCAACCAGCTTTAAAAATATTTGACTATCGCTTTAGCCTAGTGTATCCCTTATTTTCCTTCTGCTTACGAAAGCAGAATATTTCTGCTGTTGTTTATCTCGATTGGCTTGAAGCAGATAGAAGAATACGGTTTTTAAGAATAATTTTTACAGAGATGTAGAGAAACTCATGTGAATGGAACATATCAGATTTCTTATTATTTATTTCCTAATTAATAAAATGCTTTAACGTGTGAGTACACTCTAGAACGAGCAGGTACCAAATGCAAAGTTACATAAGTAGTATCACGAATTGGATAGGTAGAGTCTGACTGAAAAAATTCAATACCATAGTTGGGATTTGAACCACGGATTTCCCGGTCTCTAGCCAGTATGTCATCTCAAAATATTTTGAGATCATTTTGTGGTTTACTGGGAAACATGCGAGCCAGTTGAGGAATTCATATTGTCATGGTAGCTCAGTGATAGAGCAACCGGCTAGACACCGGGAGATCCGTGGTTCAAATCCCGGATATGGCATTGGATTTTTCAGTCTGACTCTACCTATCCAACTCCTGTCCTACACACGGCTTGTTTGAAAAAAAAAATTAAACCAATACTAATTGAACATAATAGTTGTCTATAATATGAATCCTGGGACTTAAGTACTTACAATATTGTAAGTCACCATTGGGGTTGTCATTTCAAAATAATTTGAGATCACCTTATGGTTTACCTGGAGACATAAGAGTCAGTTGATAAATTTAATGCTAAGTCAGCATGTTTGTTGCCTTGGTAGCTCAGTGGTAGAGCGACCGGCTAGAGACCGGGAGATCCGTGGTTCAAATCCCGGATATGGCATTGAATTTTTCAGTATGATTCTACCTATCCAACTCTTGTCCTACACACGGCTTGTGTGAAAAAACAATTATTCCAATACCACTAGTGCTTTTATCTTGTCGATAGTTCACGACAGGAGCGAAGCGACCGGAATGAAATGTCCTAAGAGATGAAAGTACGAGTTGTATTTGGGTAGTGTGATGGTAGCCTGTCTGCCTCACATTCAAGAGGTCGTGAGTTCGAATCTCGCTTAGGGTGAGTTACCCGGGTAAGGTTTTTTTTCGGGGTTTTCCCTTATCCTGAGAAGACGAATGTCGAGTAACTTTAAGCTCCATGAATCCCAAGATCATTTGAGCATAATTTCACCAATTTCATTCATCGTCCGATATGACCAACCAGGTTAAAGAACGTTAAGCTTAAAAAAAAAAAAAAAAAAACTCAGCCAAATAGATTATTAATAATTTATAATATATAGGAAAGGAATTTTATCATATTATGATTGTAATACATTAGTTCTCAAATGCTAGATGACGCATTTGACCATGTTTAATAACGAATGTTTTTTTTTTTTTTTTTTTTTTTGTTCTCGTCTTTATTCAGTGCCTCCTGAATTATGACATGGCCGACCTTGCCTACACCCAAAAATAGCAACAATAGAAATAGGGAACAATTATTTTATTTCAGTTTTTAATAACTAATACAGGAAATGGAAACAAACTTTATTTGAGGTTATTGCACTCATCTCATTCATAAGAAATACAAATAATGATTATTAAAAGTGAAGGTTGCTGACTGGATTGTCATTTTTTTATGGTTAACAAACGTCAGGTGCGACAAGATTTCAAACAAATGAACATCAGCTGCGATAAGATGTTTCAACAATATCGCTCCAGTCAGATGACCGCGATTGGTTGAAATAGCCTTATCTCGGCCATTCCTTTGAGGTGAGTTGTGTAATGAAAGCTACGCCGCTTTGAAGGTACCGCGATCTTCCGAAAGGAATACGTTTTACCCTCGGTTATGCACACACATTTTGCTCACGCCACGTATCCTTTCTCGGTCCATTTATCTCAATATTTCACACAGCTCGTTTACGTCTGGAGCTGCTCCAAACGTCCGGCGGTCGATGTCGGAGTGTTTTTATTACTGTATGCCTCACAAACTCTCTAAGCTATCCTGAAAACCGCCTTCTTTTTGTGCCAATTCCGTCATCACACATGCCGCGACATTTCGTCAAATGTAAACACGGAAGCAAAACCCTTTCCTGCACGAAAAAAAATGATGATATCTATTCTAAGCTTTACAAGCTTTCTAAAGACAAGTGCATGGAAAACTACTAATTTATTCCTAAAAGTTTGCTACACTTATGGTTACTTTTCAACATAATCACCGAAAATATTGAGACATTTATCGTAGCTGTGCACAAGCTTTGCAATACCCGCTTCAAAAAATGTTGCCGCCAATGATTTTAAATGAGTATTGACGTTGTTTTGAAGATCTTCGTACTTTACGACGTTTGCGGAGAGCCATTCAAAACAAACGAAGAGGAATGCTGACTTGAGGAATTGTGTTGATCCATGACAACGCTCGTCCTCACACTACTGACACAACCCATGGACTCCTTGAACAATTTAAATGGGACATTTTCGATCATCCGCCGTACAGTCTGACCTGGCACCCAGCGACCTTCACCTTTTCCCTGAACTGAAGATGTGACTAGGAGTGCAGTGTGTGTCTTAAATTTCAAACTTTATATTTAAGTTTGGTATCTTCCAAGGATGCGACACGAATATTTTCCAGAAAATCCCCCAGCTCCTAACTATCCTCCTTACGTGGAACTTTTTTCGAAAATTTTGATTTTCTCAAAAATGACTCAAACGATTTTGATTAACATCTCTAATATTTAAGATATTTATATCATAAATAAATGGTATACCTTCTATTTTCTGGGAATATCCTCTGAAAACATGTTTATTCTGGATGAATTTTGCGGAATTTTGCATAACTGGTAAACTGTAAGAAATGGACAAAAACGTAACACATAAAACATATAAAGCTCGTTAAAATTCACCATTTATGTTATATACATTTTTCGAGACGTTTGTCGTTTTTGAGATATTCCTTTTTATTAGTTTCAGCTTTAAAATACTTATACTTTTCTCATACGGGAATTTGTCAACTTCTGTCCATAAAACAGAGCTACTTCAATCTCATAATAACCAGCTTTTAAAAGATGTAACTATCGATTTAGCTTATGGTACTCCCTTATTTACTTTCTCTACACTATCTATAGAGAAGGTATTGCACTCCAACCAAAAATTCGATACCGAGATTTCACCGGAAATATATGTTTTAGGGTCCTCTGTATAAAAAAAAATCAGAAAAAAGTCCGTGTGTATGTGTGTGTGTCCGTGTGTCTATAAACACGATAATCCAAAAAGAAAAAGTCGGTAAAATACCAAACTTGGTATTTAAGTTCAGTATCTTCCAGGGATGCGACACGAAGATTTTGACAAAAATCCCCCCCATACCAAAAGTTTGACTATATCAAAAATGGCTCTGACGATTTTGATTAAAATTTCCGTATATTAAAGATATTTAATGACAAATAAAATGAATATCTTGAATTTTCTGGAAATTGTCTCTGAAGACTACTTTATTCTGGATGAATTTTACGGAATTTTGCATAACTGCTAAACCGTAAGCGATGAAAAAAAAAATAATAAAACTTACAACACAAAAAATATAGAGCACATTAAAACAAACAATTTATGTTATATACGGTTTTTTTTCGTGGAGCTGATTGTTTTTGAGATATTCCTTGTTTTAGTTTCACCTTTTAAAAATGTTATACTTTTCTCACACGGGAATTTGTCAACTGCTGTCCATACAAACAAAGAAACTTCAGTGACATAGCAACCAGCTTTTGAGTATCACTTTAACCTATAGTACTCTCTTATTTCGCTTCTACTAACAAGGAAGCAGGTAATAACACTATTTCTGCTATTTTTTTCTCGATTAACATGAAGTAAATAGAATCAATAATTTGTTGCAGAGATGTAGAGAAAGTCATGTGAATGGAACACATCAGATTTTAAAAGTAATTTGCTAGAGAGCTGTAGAAAAAGTCATGTAATTGGAATAGATTAGATTTTTAGAAATTGTTCCTTTGTCTACGTTTCATGAATATTAATTTTGTGCAGTAAAGAATGCATTCTCTAGCTACTACAAGTAAGTGGCGGAGAAATGAAACGGAATGTTATGTGGTCTGTTAACAGCAAGCGGTGTTAAAATACTTCAGAATGTGTCTGCAAATACTGCCACTGTTGCTCAGAAGAAGAAACAGCGTTGAGTCAACAATGTGTCGAAGCCGCACAATTCACTTTTATGTTAACGAAGATTTCTGTGTACCAACTTTGGTATAAATAAAATATTAGACTTATTATTGTCAAGCCTCTCTGCCACTATGTGGTATATGTTTTTATCTTTACTTTCTCTACACGTGCGTAGTGTATATTGCATTGCACTCAAAAATTCGATAGAGAGATTTCAACGACCAAATGTTTTGAGGTCCGCTGAGTTGTTTTTATAAAAAGGTGTCTATGTGTTTGTGGACAGCGTACCTGAAAAGCTAAGAGACCGTTAAATATCAAACTTGGCATTTAAGTTTGGTATCTTCCGACGATGCAACATGAAGATTTCAATAAAATTCCCCCACTCGAAACTACCCTTTACATGGAAAATGTTATATATTAAAGTTATTTACACCAACAATAAAGTCTTGACTTTTCTGAGATAAGCTTTTGAAGACCTTTTCATTCTGGACGAGTTTTGCCTAACTGGTAAACCATAACAGATAGACAAAAACTTACCACACAAAACATGTAGATCTCGTCAAAATACACAATTTGTGTCATGCATTTTTTTAGTAGATTTGGCAGTTTCCGAGATATTCCGTCTTATTGGTTTCAATTTTAAACTAGGCGTCTTTATTTCATGTTTCTTTTGTTGCAAACCGAATTCAGTTGTTCACATAGGGCCGGTTTTTAAAAGATTTCACTATTGCTTTAGTCTGGTGTATTTCCATGTTTCTCTTCTACTTACAAGGAAGCAAGTAATACGACACTTTCTAGTAATGCTTATCTCGATTAGATAATGCAGATAAAGAAATAAGAATGGCTTGTTTGCAGAACAGCTAGAGAAAGTCATGTGAATGGAATACATCCGATTTTTACTTTCTCTACACGTACTATGTACATAGTACATAAAGAAGGTATTGCACTCCACCCAAAGATTCGATACCGGGATTTGACCAGAAATACACGTTTTAGGATCCCTTATAATTAAAAATTAGAAAAAGGTCCGTGTGTATCTGTGAACACGATAACTCAGAAACGAAAAGTTGGTAAAATACCAAACTTCGTATTTAAGTTTAGTATCTTCCAGGGATGCGAAACAAAGATTTTGAGAAAATCCCCCCCCCCCAAAGTATCCTTTACATGGAAAAATATTTTGGTTAAAATAATGTATATTAAGGTTATTTACAAGGCAAATAAAACTTATATCTTGAATTTTCCTTTAAAGACCTCTTTATTCTGCATGAATTTTGCTAGTTATTGTGTAACTGGTAAACCATAAGTGATAGACAAAGCCACACCACACAAAAAATATAGATCTCGTCAAAGCGCACAATTTATATTATATACGTTTTTTTCGTTGAGTTGACCATTTTTGAAATATTCCTTGCTATTTGTTTTAGCCGAGTGTGTTCCATTATTTCTCTTCTACTTAAAAGAAGGCATTTCTACTAATGTTTATCTCAATTAGCACAGAGTAAATATAAGAATAAGCTTTTTAACAATAATTTGTTACAGAGATTTAGAGAAAGTCGTGTGAATTGAACACATCAGATTTTTCCATTAATAAACATGATTCATTGCCATGAACATTTTTACACGTTGATTTCCTAGTTTGGATTTTATCCCCTGGTGATGTCCGCGTTTCCTTTATGTTAATTAGCAGAGTTGAAAACATGGCGTGTAAGCGATGGGGAAGTATCGATTATGGTGTCAGGGACGCTGTATTATGAAAATTCCACAACCCTCGCTAATATAAATTTTAATTGAAAGTGTAATTTCACTTTCAAGCTTATTATTACACCGTAAGCGTGGAATATTGAATTTTTACCTGCTATGTGTCGGTGATCATGCCATGGGCAAACCAAGCCCTGGCACTTCCATTGTCACTAATTAAAACGGATAACCCGTGTGAATAACTGGCAAAAACTTAACACATGTCTAAACACGTCATCCATCAATTCAGTATAATTATAAAAACCTTTGAGAATTTTACTTTTGCAAGCAAATCTCTAGTGCGAAGGAAAACAGGTTCTGTTCATGTTTGTCGAGTGAGACCATTACCGAAGTTGATTCTCAGAAGCGAGGCAAGCTACGTTCGTTTGACGTTATCCCATGTTTGCTGTCACTCCTTTATACGATATTTCAGACACATATAAGCTCTGTATGGCTGTCGGAGAATGGTAATCCAGTTTATGGGCTACGACCCATGTTTTTTGTGCCTAGCGCACTTTATTGTTCCTGTGTACAGGAAATAAATACACATTACATAGCACATGAACAACATAATCTAAAACAATACCACATTTGCCCAACTTGGGCCGTCCTGTTATATGACACTAATAATTCATTATATTTCATATTGGATGAAATAAAAAGCATAATTCACAAATGTACCACCCATTTTATTCTGTATTCAATATAAAATATAATGCATTATTACTCTCAAATATAATAGGAGGCTCTAAATTGCAAATGCGGAATATTTAAGATTATGGTATTACTAAATTCCCCAAAATGTGAGTTCCGCTATGCAACGTGAGAAGAATAAGCTGTTAGAAGAAGTGAATACAAATACAATTTATGATAACTGAGATAAACATTAGCAGAAATTGTCTAACTACTTGTTTCCTTGTAAGTAGATGGTAAATAAGGGAATAAATTAGGATAAAGCAATAGTGAAATCTTTTAAAAGCTGGTTGCTATGTGATTTCTATGCAGGGCCAGGAGTTTACCACTGTGAGAAAACTAAGTATTTTAAATCTGAAACAAATAATAACGAATATCTCCGAAATGGTCAATTCCACGAAAAAAAAAAAAAAAAAAGAAGTGTATGACAAATTGTGTGTTTTAACGTGATCTGCATTTTTGTGTTGTAAGTTTTTGTCTATCTCTTACGGTTTACCGATAGACAAAATTCACCAACATTTATTCAGAATAAAGTGGTCTTTAGAAAGATCAATATATACGTTTTATTTGCCATAGAAACATTTCAAATACACGGTAATTTAATCAAAATCCTTAGTCATTTTTGAGAAAATCCAAATTTTCGAAAAATGTACCATGTAAAGGGTAGTTGGAAATGGGAGATTTTCTTCAAAATCCTCGTGTCGCGTCCTTGGAAGATAACAGCTTTAAATACCGAGTTTGGTATTTAACGGATTCTTCGTTTTTTAGCTATGCTACCCACAGACACACGCACAGATAGACATACACATGGTATCATGGGATCTCAAAACATGCATTTCCGGTGAAATCTCGGTATCAAATTTTTAGGTGCATTACAATATCTTCTCTATACTCTATGCATATAGTACGTGTAAAAGTCTGATGTGTTCTATTCACATGACTGTAACAATATTGTTAAAAAGATATTCTTCTATTTGATGATAATGGAGATAAACATTAGCAGACATTGCTTCCTTGTCAGTAGAAGGAAAATAAGGGAATACACTAAGCTAAAGTGATAAAAGCTAGAGCCATGTGGTTGAAATCCGTTTCTATGTAAGGCCAGGAATTTACAACGTTCCATGTGCGAAATTAAGTATTTTAAATCTGAAAAAGAATAACAAGGTATATCTCAGAAGTGGTCAATTCCACGAAAAAAACGTATATGACATAAATTGTGTGTTTCAGCGTGATCTAAATTTTTTGTGTAGCAAGTTTTTGTCTATCTCTTACGGTTTACCAGTTATGCGAAATTCCACAAAATTCCTTCAGAGGTCTTTAGAGCCTATTCCCAGAATATTCAAGATATGAATTTTATTTGCAATATAAACATCTTTAATATACAGTATTTTAATGAAAATCGTTGGAGCAATTTTTGAGAAAATCAAACTTTTCGATTTTTTTCCATGTAAAGGGTAGTTTGGGGTAGGGGAATTCTGAAAATCTTCGTGTCGCATCCCAGGAAGACACTAAATCGTTTTATTGAGGAAGCTGTTTTATTGACTTTTCGTTTTTGATTTATCTGTTCATAGACACACGGACACATACCCGGACCTTGTTCTAAAAAAATTTTTTTTTGGATACAGGGGACCCTAAAACGTCTATTTCCGGTGAAATCTCGTTATCGAATTTTTGGGTGTAATACAATAGGTACCTTCTCTATACACTATATACATAGTACGTGTAGAGAGAGTACAATATGTATATATATACAATATATATGTATGTATACACACACACACACAAAATGATATACTTCTCAAAATTAAGGGCCAAGTTTTCTCCAGTTTATGGCAATAGGTTCAATACTATATTATATTAATACTTCCTGACTATGCTTTACCAGATAAGAATGTTTCTGAATGAGAGTTGAATGCAATTTTCAAATCTAAAATTTAATTTAACAAAAATAAAAACACAAAAAAGTGATCAGAATTTATGCCACTACTGAATAGATCATACTGTAGTTTTATTTATATAGGTAGTTGACAAATCTTCCAACCATTTCGGAAACATTTGGCTGATTCGCTTCGAAAACCCTCGTTTATGGATATATTTCTGCATTTAAATTCGATTGTAATAGATAAAACGCCAATAGTTTACAGTTTTTGAACTTTATTGGACAATCTAGAATACAATCACTTTCCAAATAAGCCAAAAGCGTGTTATTTGCTTCAGTAGAACTCTTCATTAACCAAGAGTCTCAAGACTCCCTGTTTGAAACATAGAGTGCTGGATTAGGCGTTTTAAATATAACATTCCTTCCTGTCAACCCTCAGGTTTCAGTCAAATTTTGAGTTTGAAAACTGTCTCTTGTAACAAAGGGTGGTAATGTGGGAGAGCTTTATATCTCTACCTTTAAACCACAAATACAAGCAAAACAAAGTATGTTAATAACCTTTGGCCCATCTCCCAGCTCTTCGACAAAAATAAGTAGGTAATTTGTAATGCAATATTTGGCAACATTGCACCACTAAGCACCTGCCTGCCTGGTATGTCAGCAGACCAGCTGTCGCTTGCAAGTGTGTGTGTGTGTGTGTGTGTGTTTACATTTTTAAAAACAGTATCCACCAATATTTAATCACGAAAGAGAGTAGAAAGTATCAGTCAGTGGCGGCTGCTATACGAAAACACAAGAGCACGTAAACAAACTAACTTTTCGCACCTTGTGCGTTTATTGGATACTTTTCTTTGAATATCATCAAAAGTGGCGTATATGCGGTAATTTAAAGCTACAACATCTACCGTGCTACTCCTCTAAACTCACTGAAATGTGGTAACAATGTCGGTAGTACATCTTGACTTGTTTATTTGTAAATGAAGTGCGTACAGTGTGCAAGTATATAAACGTTTTTACTTTCCCTAACTTGTATGTGCAATGCACATAAGAGTTTTGCTGTATTATGTCTTTTTCTTATATTTATACAGTTATACAAAATTATTCCCATAATGCACATATATTATGGACTATTTCGTTCATGACACGTGATCGTAGGAAGTGGCCAATCCAGTACATTGGCGCGTAAAATTCCAACCAATCTCTGCAGTTTAATTGTTTTTTATAACTCCCACGTTCAATTGTTTTTGAAAGTTTATCGCACCCACGTGTATTAGTTTTCTCTGTGAACTAATGCTCGTCTCATAATAATAGTATTAGTGTGCAGTGATATTCCTGGAAGTTCCAAAACGTTTTGGAGAAAGGTCTATCGCTGAAATAGACATATTAATTGAAAAGTCAAAGCCACAGAATACTAAAAACAACAGAGAGTGTGTGGAACCAGTTAAGCCATGATTTATGATAAGGACATCAAATATACGTCAAGACAAATGGAATATTATTCTTCGTGTCCATATAGGCTAATCATTGTTATTTTAGTCTTGTTAAATACAACTCGAGCTACAACTTTTCCCTAGATAAAAGTTGGTGCTCTCGTTATATTACTTATGATAAAATTTATCCTACATAAGCTTACTTGTGATCATTTAGATACATCGTAAAGTCTGGACACCCGAGTGACTTTTCTTTGGCTCGGTGTAACCGGCAGAGTTTGTTACCTCCTACGCTATTTACTCCTACGTGAAGTTCCAAAGAAGGTAATAAATGTGTTTTCCTCGTTACCCTTAGCTTTAGCCACGTGACTCCCATTTGTAACACCGGTTGTGAGACTGGTTTTCCAACACTCACAAAAACCCACCCACTAATGTTTTAAAACAATTACAAAGGAAATTACCAGCAGTGCGCGCGTGTTTTGTTTCAGGCTCTCAGAAACACTGTAAGAGTCTTGGTACAGTCTGGAAAAACGCAACAAAGAATTAATTTCACATTAAACCGCTTATACTTTCTTTAATGAGCTATATACATAGTGTAAATAGAAGCTTTTGTTTAATTTGTATAGCCTCCTTTAACTTGAATGGTCATATCTAGGGCTTTGACTTGTGAAACAACTCGTAGGTTTAGAACATTAGGTTAATCAACTTTATATTACTAAACACACACACACACACACACATACACACATTCATACTTCCAAATTCTGTGGGGGATAGGGAATAATTCTGGTTAAAGCAATATACCAGCCCCAGCCGGGAATCGAACCCGGCACTTCCGGATGAGAAGTCAGCTCGTTCACTACTCGACCACAGAGGCAGTCTGAGTCAATACCGAGATTTTACCTAAAATTTATGTTTTGGGTCCCCTGAATTAAAAAAAAAAATCCTTTTTAGAAAAAGGTCCTTGTGTGTCAGCGTGTGTATGTGTGTGTCTTTGGACAGCACAGCTCAAAAACGAAAAGACTGTTAAATACCAAACTTGGCATTTAAGTTTAGTATCTTCCAAGATGCGACACGAAGATTTTCAAGAAAATCTCCCCACCCCAAAATACCCTTTACATGGAAAAAATTTCGAAAATGTATATTCTTTCAAAGTGGCTCTAACAATTTTCATTAAAATCTCTTATATTTAAGATATTTACATGACAAATAAAATGTATATCTTGAATTTTCTGGGAATAGCCTCTAAAGATCTCTTTATTGTTGATGATTTTTATTGAATTTTGTAAAACTGATAAACCGTAAGAAAAGGACAAAAACTTACTACACAAAAAATGTAGATCACGATAAAACACAATTAATGTCGTAGACAATTTTTTTTTCCGTTTTCGAGATATTCCTTGCTATTGAGTTCAGTTTTAAAACACTAAAACTTTTCTGGAACTTGTCAACGCTTGGCCACGCAAAGAAACGGATTTCAGTCCCATAGCAACCACATTTTAAAACATTAGACTGTCGGTTTAGCCTAGTGCATTCCCTTATTTCTCTTCTACTTACAAGGAACTAAATAGTAAGACCGTCTCTGCTAATGTTTTAGCACGAAATAGATAGAAGAGTAAGCTTATTAGCAATATTTTGTTACAGAGATGTAGATAGTGATGTAAATGAAGAAAATCAGATTTTTGTGGTTGTCTTTTGACTTGTGTCAGGTAATTTTGTTATTACATATTTTATTTGGTAAATTTGTACAGTTCTATTTAACTCACATGGTCATATCGACGGCTTTGACTCTCTCTAGCACGCATAGAAGGTAACAAGTGTATTGCATTTCATTCCAAAAACTCGATTCCAAAATTCCACTAGGCATACACGTTTTGGGGTTCACTGAATGAACAAAATAGTTATTTATGATGTAAGAGTGTACAGTTATGGTTTTTGATTTGAGCGGGAATGTTGTGAAACGAGACTAGTCGAGTTTCACAACCACGCGAGAATCAAAAAGAAACTTTACATTCGCGTATCATACAATGTTTTTTCTACTAGAATTTTTTAATATTAAAAGAAAAGCAACGAAAGTGAAATAAACTTTAGGCTAAGTTTGAGCCATTCATCAAGTGTTATTTACTTCGCATTGCTCGGCGCGATGAGGGTATGGTTATAGTAGGTCGTGACAAACCTATAATATTGTTGTTCTGTGATGTACTTTGAGAAAATGGAGGATTTTGAGAATTACGATATCCTTAGAGCTCCGAAAGAAGGATAATCAAATTTAATACTTGCTGAATTCAGGCAATTAAAGATTTGATGCTTTCTAGGTGTTGATTATTACAGATGACTTCGTTATTTACGCCTTTTTTGCCAGTTCCCTGACGAAGACCACAGAGTCAAGATGGTCGAAAGTTTGGATTTTGTTTATTCCAATGTTACTCGGTTGCTATTCCGTGAAGATACCTGTAATAATTAAAATTCAAGTAAGTTTATTGAACATAACGTTACACCGTGCACGACTAATTTTAATTCTTTGTCTGTTGATCAGCGTTGTATACACATTAATATCGTGAGTTATTTTGGCGAGCGTAAAGTTGGAACAAAATGACTTTACGCTTGCTGCACCTCGTTGCACGTGGGTCCCATAAAAATCAAGTTTGCGATCTGAAATTAGCTTGTAAACTACTGAAAAACATCGATCGTACAAAAATCATTTTTAGAAAGAGGTTTGAGTATACTTGTCTCAATAATTCTGTTAGGAAGATTTTCAAGAAAATCCCCCATGCTAAAATACCCTTTATTTAGAAAAGTTTTCGAAAATGTTGATTTTCTCTCAAATGACTCCAAGGATTTTTATTAAAATACTGTATGAGGTATTTTAATGACAAATAAATTGTAAAGCTTAAATTTTCTGGCAATATCCTATGAAATCTTTTCATTCTAGGTGACGTTTCCGTAACTGGTAAACTATAAAGTGAAAGACTAAAACTTACTAAACAAAAATGTAGATCTCATTAAAACACACAATATATGAAAATGAAATGTTTTTGTGGAGTAACGTTTCCGAGACATTCCTTGTTATTTTACAACGATTTCAATGTTACAATATTACTTGTTACCTGTTTACAATAATACAATAGTTCCAATTTCATAAAACTTATACTTTTATCAAATGTTTAGTGTCATTCTCTACACATTACATAGTAATCAGAAAAGGTATTGTAATCCACGAAAAAATAAATACCGAGATTTTATCGGAAATATATATGTTTCGTGGCCCCTAATTAAAAAAAAAGGTATAGATAAAGTTCCCATGTGTGTGTACCTATGACCACAAAAACTCAAAAACGAAATGCCGGTTAAATACCAAATCTGGTATTTCTGATCTGCATCTTTTAAGCATTCGGCGCGAAGATGTTCCAGAAAATCCTTCCATCCTGAATTACCCTTTGCATAAAAAGTTTTCGGAAATATTTATACTCTCAGAAATGGATCCCGAGATTTTGATTAAAATACCGTATATTAAAGATAATTACATGACAAATAAAATGTATATCTTGAAGTTTTTGGTAAACGTCTTTGTTCTACATTTTTTTTTTTTTTTTTAATTTTCCATAACAAGTAAACCAAGTAAAATGCAGAGCTCCTTAAAACACACATTTTACGATATATACCTTTCTTCATGGAGTTGACCATTTTGGAGATATTTATTGTTATTGGTTTCAGGTATAAAATACTTAAAACCTTTCTCATACAGGAACTTGTTAGCTCCTGGCCACGGAAAGAAAGGAATTACAATCCCATAGCAACCACATTTTAAAACATGTGACTGTCGGTTTAGCTTAGTGTATTCCATTGTTTATCTTATACTTAGAAAAAAGCAGTTCTACTAATGTTTATCTCGATTGGCATGAAGTAGATAGAAGAGTAAGCTTTTCAACAATAATTTGTTACAGAGATGGAGAGAAAGTCAAGTGAATGGAACACATCAGATTTTTTATTCAGAGATCCTCAAAAGACGTCTCGGTATCGAATTTTTGGGTGGAATATAATGTGTTCTGTATCCACTATAAACATGATAGAGAAAGTAATAAGCTTTCGTAAGGCTAGGTTGTAGGTGTAGACACCAATAAGCGACCGAGGGTAGAGAGGTATTAGTTGTTGCCAACTGTTCTGCCAGAGCACCATCTTTTTGTGTTCAGATGTACATATACATATTTCGTCACAAATTTTAATTATACCTACCGAAGTGATAAATTGTTTGTGTATCGCAGAAGAACGTCAGATTAATTTCCTGTGAATGGTATAGCAGATGGTTATTGTGAATGCATCCATCAGTTTGGTTGTCGCATTTCATATGTTTGCAGTGATAAGTCCAGCTGATTGACAGGCTAGAGGTTTGAGTGGATCAACTAGTGATCCACATGGTTTTATTTCCCAAGCTCTGGACGTGCTTGTCGGCAGATTGGTCTGCTTCTGTCCTACTGCACATGTTTACTCAAAACAGAGCACCTGGGCCACTTTTTATTTATTTACTGTTTTACATGCATCAGAGAACACGCCCGGCTTAATCTCAAACCAAACAAAATAATTCTTTCTTGCATTGTATTTTATACGGGAAGAATCATCCAGTTAGGTTTGTTATGAGTATGGCTCGGAATTTTAGGTGCTAAAAACTTGGGAAATATTTATTTTTATGCACAAAAATGTTAAACTTATGTGCTAAAAAGTAAAAAAAGCTGATGTGTTCCATTCATATGATTTTCTCAACATCTCTGCAATAAATTATTTTTAAAAAGCTTATGCTTCTATTTGCTTCATGCTAATCGTGAAAAAATTAGCACAAATAGTCTTATTACATGCTTCCTTGTAAGTAGAAGCGAAATAAGGGAGTACCATAGGTCAAAGTGATAGTCAAAAGCTGGTTACTAGGTGACTGAAGTTCCTTTGTTTGTATGGACACGAGTTCATAAACTACTGTATGAGAAAAGTATAAGTTTTTTTACTTTCTCCATACGCACTATGTACATAGTGTATAGAGAAGGTATTGCACTCCACCAAAAAATTCGATACCGAAATTTCACCGGAAATGTATGTTTTAGGGTCCCCAATATCCAAAAAAAGCATTTTCACAAAAAGGTCCGTGTGTGTGTGTGTGTGTGTGTGTGTGTGTCCGTGTGTCTGTGAACACGATAACTCAAAAACGAAAAGTCGGTAAAATACCAAACTTGGTATTTAAGTTTAGTATCTTCCAGGGATGTGACACGAAGATTTTGAGAAAAATCCCCCCAACCCCAGCTACCCTTTACATGGAACTTTTTTTTCGAAAATTTTGATTTTCTCAAAAATGGATCTAACGATTTTGATTAAAGTTTCGTATATTAAACATATTTACCTGACAAATAAAATGTATATCTTGAATTTTCTGGGAATAGCCTCTGAAGAGTAGTTTATTCTGGATGAATTTTACTAAATTTTGAATAACTGCTAAACTGTAAGAGATGGACAAAAATGTACTACACAAAAAATGAAGAGCACATTAAAACACACAATTTATGTTATATACATTTTTTGTGGAGTTCGTCGTTTTTGTGACATTCCTTATTTTTGGTTTCTGCTATGAAAAACGTATACTTTTCTCATACAGGAACTTTCAACTCCTATCCATATAGACAAAGGAACTTCATTGACATAGCAAATAGCTTTTGACTATCACTTTAACCTACGGTTGCCCCTTATTTTGCTTCTACTTACAAGGAAGCGAGTAATTAGACTATTTCTGCTATTTTTGTCTGATTAGCATAAAGTAAATAGAAGTATAAGCTTTTTAAGAATTATTTGTTGCAGGGATATGGAGAAAGTCATGTGAATGGTACACATCAGATTTTTTATAGCTGATACCACAACAAGGAATATCTCAAAAATAATCAACTCCACGAAAGAAATGTATATAACATAAAATGTGTGTTTAAAGTGCTCTACATTTGTTGTATGGTAAGTTTTTGTCCATTTCTTACGGTTTAGCAGTTATGGAAAATTCCGTAAAATTGACCCAGAATAAATTAGTCTTCCGAGGCTATTCCCAGAAAATTCAAAATATACATTTTATTTGTCAGCTAAATATCTTTAATATACGATATTTTAATCAATATCGTTAGAGCCATTTTTTAGAAAATCAAAATTTTCGAAGAAAGTTCCATGTAAAGGGTAGTTTGGAGTGGGGGAATTTTTCTCAAAATCTTCGTGTCGTATCCCTGGAAGATACTGAACTTAAATACCAAGTTTGGTATTTTACCGACTTTTCGTTTTTGAGTTATCGTGTTCACAGACACACGGACACACACACACACACGGACCTTTTTCTGAAAATACCTTTTTTTTGGATACATGGGACCCAAAAAAAATATATTTCCGGTGAAGTCTCAGTATCGGTGGAGTGCAATACCTTCTCTATACACTATGTAGATAGTACGTATAGGGAAAGTAAAAATATATGCCAAAAGAAATAAAATATTTTTTAAAGACCTGAATGGCTGCTCTGATATAAATGTTCGTGGTACTCAGCAGTCATCATTCGTGGGAGGGATCACCAACTACTATATACGACCATATGCTTCTTCAAATTTTCCATCCCGAAAGATTCACGATTGTGACGAGGAAGTGCCTTGAATTTGGAAAATGAGGGCTCTACGTCACAAGGGGTAAGTCTAGCGCAATTACAGCATGGAATGTTACTCACACACATCAATAATTTCAGGATTTTGCATCAGAACTGAAAATATCCTTAAATTCCGCAGCATATTCTTACACTGCCTTTCACTCTGGACATGTTTAATCCACTGCGAAGTCAAAACTGTCGAAATGTAACTTCCCAACACAACTAAATACAAGGTTGTCTAAACTTTACGGATTCACAAATGACAAATGAGTGACTTGACAGTTTAACAAGCATCATTGTATGTATTAGCCGGGCTGTGAAGCGGTAACACGTTTATTTATCTCGAGCATATGGCAGTGGAGGAATTCCCGTTCTTATCTTGCGAGCTCATGTACCTAAGGAATGCATTCTTCAAACTGAAGGGATAATATAGCTGACATATCAGTTCTTCCAATAATTAACAACAAAGTGCGTCGTATGGCATGTGTAATTGAGCATTACAGAAGTGGATAGTGATTTGTTAAAAATGATTCTGCTGCTTTTGTGATGTTATGAAACTATATGAAAATTATTTTAAAAAACTTTCCTTTATGCGATTTTTGTGTCATTTATGTGAATATAAGAACATTATTTATTTACATAAAAAATCAGAAAATGTGCATTTTTATGTGCAATAAAGCTGAAAATATTTGGTCTTGTGTACATACCCAGAACATTAAACGCAGTTTCAAGTTCATATTGGGATGCAAACAAAATATGTATTTACCTAAAAATCCGAGCCCTAGTTATGAGGCAGAGATGTCATAGATCCGTCTTTACCGTGCTCTATATTCTCAGTTACGTATTAGGAACGTTTTGATACAAACTTTGAGATATTCCCGGACCAGGAATACCCTGATCAAGAGTCCTCTGTAAAAGTAACCCACTATACACCGACATGGCCTCATTGAAGTTGAATTGAATGAACCTATAAAACATCTGATGTGTTCCATTCTGCGGCGGTAACTTAGGGGGTTCCGGGTTCGTGTCCCGCATAAAGGTTTTGGCTATTGAGGAATGGTGTAGAGATGTGGGTGCCCTTGCTCAAGATTTTGTTGGCATGGAATCTCTTTTCACTTGTGGTAACACACAAGTAAGTGATTTTCTTCGAGTTCTAGATTATTATCGAACTCATTTATTCATTTTGTTCGGACTTTTCTGCCGTCGAACACACACGCATTCCTCCTAAATTGTCTAGTCTTAAGTTACGCTTTACTCGGCCGCGCCTATTGTTACTTATTACTTTCGACAATATTTCGTATTCTGGTTCGCATTAAATCTACACTATTTCCGTCACAACCGTTCACCACGGACAC
Organism: Hymenopus coronatus; assembly: GCA_030762935.1. Classification (NCBI taxonomy): domain Eukaryota; kingdom Metazoa; phylum Arthropoda; class Insecta; order Mantodea; family Hymenopodidae; genus Hymenopus; species Hymenopus coronatus. Next base: position 18,360,010 of record CM060895.1, read on the forward strand.
AAATATCACATCTTAGCTCCGTGGATGTTCCATGCCTATTGCAAAAGTGTCGCTCGACCAGCAAGAGAACCGTTTATCTTGCTTTGTTAGGTCCATTCTCGGGCAGGGTAACCTCACCCCTTCCGTTCAATGTCCTTCCCTTAACGGTACTATCCTACCTCGGCTGCTTGTCAGCTCGTGACAACTGTTTGTTCTTATCTTCTTTCCTAGCTATTTTCAATGTATATTTGTCCTTTCTTAGTATAATTTATATTATATTTGCTATAATTTCTATCTCCCTTTTAGATAACACGACATGTATGTCTCAGTTCACATAACGTTCTTTACCACTTACAAAACATAATTCATCTTTCTACTCCATGCTAATAGATAAGCATAGGCAGAATGATTTTATTACTTAGTTAAATAGCAGGGAAATAAATGAATACTCTATACTAAAGCGATATTCAAATGTTGTAAACTCTGTCGCTATGCGATTGTCATTGAAATTTGCCTCACTACGCAGCCAGGAGTAAAGCAAAAGAAATACGGACGACTTCCTGTTTGAGAAAAGTATAGAAAAATGTAAAGGAGATCCGTTGCGTGCTTTGGTGAGCTCTAAATTCTTTGTGAAGTATGTTTTTGTCTATCTCTTAAGGTTTACCAGTTACTCAAACTATTAACTATGAAGAGGATTTTAGAGGCTATTCACAGGTAATTCAAGATATAAATTTTATTTTTCATGTAAATATCTGTAATGTAACGTATATTAAACAAAATTATTACACCTATTTAAAATTTTCGAAAAATTGTAAAATCCATGTAAACGGAAGTTAGGAGGGGGATTTTCTTGAAAATCTTCGTGTCGTATCCTTGAAAGATACAAAGTTTTGTAAGTATTTAACGAACTTTTGGGTTTTGAGTTATATTTTCCACAGACACAGACCATTTTCTAAAATACTTTTTTTAAATTTATTCAGGAGATCTGTATGCATTTCAGATGAAATCTCGGTATTGAATTTTTGGCTGGAATACAGTACCTTCTCTATCTACGTACTAGAGATAGTAAAAAGAATAAAAAGAGAGAGCTTAAAATGGGTGAGGAAGGACGGCTATGAGAATCGAACCCACGATCTCTGAGTGCCAGTCGCACAGGTTACCGCGGCCACCTCCTACGGTAAAAATTAAGTAAATAGAAAAATAAACCTTTACAAGTTTACTTTGAGGTAGAACGGGTGGAGTAATTCATGAAAATGTGACATCAAAATATTATATATTTGCTTGTTCAGCGGTGTGTGATATACATCTAGGTATAAAATAAATATACACTTCAGATAGTATTAAAATACTTTTTGCCGGCAATGTATTTGTCTTATGGGAAATCTCAGCTTTTTATTGCCCGTTCCTTACATTATAGAGACTTCTCCTGGGATATTATGTACGAAACTCCTGCACGTCAGAAAAGAATGTTTTATGCAGTGAAGATTGCCTTTTTTTACTTTCTCTACACCCACTATGTACATAGTGTATAGAGAATGTATTGCACTCCACCAAAAAATTCGATACCGAGATTTCACCGAAATATATGTTTTAGGGTCCCCTGTATCCAAAAAAAGTATTTTCAGAAAAAGGTCCGTATATGTGTGTGTGTGTGTGTGTGTCCCTATATCCGTGTGCCAGTGTGTCCGCGTGTCTGTGAACACGATAACTCAAAAACGAAAATAGGTAAAATACCAAACTTGGTATTTAAGTTTAGTATCTTCCAGGGATGCGACACGAAGATTTTGAGAAAAATCCCCCACCCCAAACTACCCTTTACATGGAACTTTTTTAGAACATTTTGATTTTCTTAAAAATGGCTCTAACGATTTTGATTAAAATACCGTATATTAATGATATTTACCTGACAAATAAAATGTATATCTTGGATTTTCTGGGAATAGCTTCTAAAGACCTGTTTATTCTGGATGAATTTTGCTTAATCTGGCATAACTAGTAAAGGGTAAGAGATAGACAAAAACTTACTGTACAAAATATGTAGGTCTTGTTAAAACACACAAGTTATGTCATATATATATATTTTTTTCGTGGAGCTTACCATTTTCGTGGTATTCATTGTTACTAGTTTCAGTTGTGAAGTACTTATACTTTTCTCAGACGGGAGTGTCCGTTTTTCTTTTGTTCTACTCCTGGCAAAGAAAAGAAGCGATTTGTAATGACAATCGCATAACGACAGCTTTTTAAACATTTGACTATTGGTTTAGCCTAGTGTATTCCCTTATTTTCTTCCTACTTATAAGAAACTAAGTAATAAGAACATTGTGCTAATGAGTACCTCGATTAGGAAGGTGCAGAAAGAAGAATAATCTTATGTAAGAAGTTTGTAGAACAGCTAGAGAAGGTCATGTGAGTGTATCACATTAGATTTTTATTTCCTGTACACATACTATGCATGTACCCAAAAATTCGATCTCGAGATTTCACAAGAAATATATGTTTTGAGGTCTCCTGAATCTAAAAAAACAACAACTCATTTTTAGAAAAAGGTCCGGTGTGTCTGTGTCTCTGGACAGAATACCTCAAAAGGGAAAGCACCGTTAAATACAAAATTTGGTACTTATGTTTAATATCTGCCAAGGGTGCGAAACGAAGATTTTGAAGAAAATCCCCTACTTTACTTTCCTTAAAAGTGACACCAATGATTTTATTAAAGATATTTACATGACAAATAAAATGTCTTTCTCGGAATAGCCTCTCAAAACCTCTCATTCTGGATGAATTTTGTATACCGTAAGTCGTAAGAGATAGCCAACAAGTCACTACACAAAAAAGGTAGATCTCCTTAAAAATAATGTGTTTTATACACGCTTTTCGTCACTCAACCATTTTTGAAATATTACTTGTTTCAGTTTTAAAATACCTAAACTTTTCTAACACGGGAATTTGCCAACTCCTAGCAATGCATAGGAACGGATTTCATCCACATGGCAACCAGCTTTTAAAAGATTTTACTATCGTTTTAGCCTAGTGTATTCCCTTATTTTCCTTCTACTTATAAGGGAGCAAGTAATTAAGACAATTTCTGGTGATGTTTATCTTGATGCAGATAGCAGAGTAAGCTTTGTAACAAAATTTGCTTTTCACCTAATTAAAAATGTTTTGGTGTGTGAGATTTTCTTGAAAATGTTTGTGTCGTACCCTTGTAAGCTAGATGATCATAATTATCAAGTTTGGTATTTAACGGACTTTTCGTTTTTGATTTATGTTTGTTACATACACAAACACGCGCGCGCGAACTTCAAAATATATTTCTGGTGAAATCTTGACATAGAATTTGTGGATGGAATATGATACTTCCCCTATTATACATAGTAAAAGCAGGCTTTCTCAAAGTTCAGAATTCATATTGTTTTATTATGAAACAATTAGTTTTGTAATTTTTCCCCATTGTAATTTTAGATATTATTAGAAAGAGTAAGGTACAGTCGGAGGGGACTCGGCAACGAACCTTGGTCATTGCACCTACGCCCCGAGAGGGAGGGATGAGGTGAGAGGATACACCGGGCGTTTCTAGATTGACGCACCCCGGCAGTTGGATAGGCAGATAGGGTGCAACGCTACGCCAGAAGGGCTTATAATCCTGGTAATTAGTCGGGGGACTTCGGCAGTTGGGGTGGGCGCACAGAGAGCCACTTTGAACATCCTTTTTCCCAGGCACGCCGCACCGAGCACCAGCGCCGACATTGTAACAATCCTATGAATGAAATAACAATGGAAACGTCATGGAGGAACAGGGTATCCGGGGAATGATAGCATCCTACCCAGCATTTGCCTGGCGACCCGTAGAAAAAAACCAACAAAAAACATGGGTGAGGTAGGCCGGCCATGGAAAGCAAACCCGCGAGCTCCCAAATGCGGGCCACAGAGGAAACCGCTCGGCAATACATTACTTTAAGTTGATACAAACACGTTTTTTGTGAAATATATTTGTAAAAGCGTTGAAAAAGAATATCATTGAATGCAACACATCAGAATTGTCTTTGGTATGTTTACATTATTGCCTGGAAAAGACATAAACACGACTAAAATCACATTTCTTCTCTATATGTGAAGACCATCCAGAAAGTGACGGACGATTTGGCATACCTAAACAATAACGACAGTTATCAACACAAAACTTTACAGTACCTTCAACGTAATCGTCATTGCTATCCAGGTATTTATTGTCACGTGGTATCGGTTTTACACTTCCACCGCTAAAGATATGAGCCAAGATGTAACTACCACTTTGAGGGAAAACGTTTCCATCGAAAAAGCCATGTAGCTTTTCTTAATTCTTTTATCAACATTTGCTTTCAACTCCTCCATAACGATTGATGAACTTCCACTCTGGTCTTTATCGTACACAGTGGTTCTTCCTTGATTACTCTTAAATTATGCGCCATGTCCTTACTAAAGATTCGTTCATTGCATTATCACCATACACCTGCGTTATTTGCCTATAAAATTCGATTGGCCGAACATTTTGTGCATTCAAAAAAACGAATAAGTTCTTTGGCGGTAGAAAAGCATAACGTCGGCATTGAAAAACTGGTAGCACGTGACCACGTTGAGAAATAGAGTAAGGTACTGCAGCTTTGTAAATAAAAGTTTTGTGTTGATAACTTTCTTTATCATTTAGTTATGCCAAATCGTCTCTTACTTTTTAGATGACCCTCGTAACATTCAATGTTAGGCTTGAAAGGCACTTGAAGCTAGTAATGATTACAACTGCGCACCCGGCACCGATTCCTTTGAAGTTAACATGTGCACAAACAGAGGGAGAGATAACTGTATTGGTCACGACACTGGTCTTATATTGGTCACCTCTTAGTGCAAATGGCATTAGCTTCGATAGGAGCAGTGCAAATTAACGTGCCTTCAGTTATCACCAGAGCTAGCAAGTCGTCTTATCAAATACAACTCGTGTTTCCAGATCTTAGGACAATTCACTTCTGTTGCGAATTATCGACAAGACAATTACTTATAACACAGCACATATTGTTCATTTTGGTTTAAAGGCCAGGAGTTTAGGCCGCATCCTGTATTTAAATTGCTGACAGTACTAAACCACACTGCGTATGTTCGCAAAAAGAAAAAAAAATATGATGTGTTCCATTCACATGACTTTCTCTACCTTTGTTTAACAAATTATTGTTAAAAGTTTATTCTTCTATTTACTTTATGTTAATCCAGAAAAAGTTAGCAGAAATAGTCTTATTACTTACTTCCTTGTAAGTAGAAGCGAAATTTGGGAGTATCATAGGTTAAAGTGAAGTCAAAAGCTGGTTACTAGGTGACTGAAGTTCCTTTGTTTGTATGGACACGAGTTGATAGATTCCTGTATGAGAAAGTACAAGTTTTTCAAAGCTGAAACCAAAAACAAGGAATATCTCATAAACGATCAACTCCTCAAAAAAATTATATAACATAAGTTGTGTGTTTTAATGTGCTCTACATATTTTGTGTGGTAAGTTTTTGTCCACTTCTTACGGTTTAGCAGTTATGCAAAATTCATCCAGAATAAATTAGTCTTCAGAGGCTATTCTCAGAAAATTCAAGATATACATATTATTTGTCAGGTAAATATCTTTAATATACGATATTTTAATCAAAATCGTTGGAGCCATTTTTGAGAAAATCAAAATTTTCGAAAAAAGTTCCATGTAAAGGGTAGTTGGAGGGGGGGATTTTCTTGAAAATCTTCGTGTCGCATCCTTTGAGATACCAAACTTAAATACCAAGGTTGCGGACCTTTTTCCAAAAACTTTTTTTTTTTTTGGATTCAGGGGGACCCAAAAAAATATATTTCCAGTAAAATCTGGTATCGAATGTTTGGGTGCAATACAATACCTTCTCTATACACTTTGTACATAGTACGTGAAGAGAAACTAAAAAGGGGTTATAAAAGTAATGCACTAAAGAATTGTGCCTAAAAAGGAACCAACATTGAAACTTTGTATGAGGCATTAAGCAGTTCTCACCCATCCGTTCTTGGCCCTAAACAGGTATGCTCCAACGCATAAGTACTCCACATTCTTCATTAGAAGAAGCATTAAAAGCAGCAATATAACTTGAACCCAGGATATTCCTCTCCTTTATTGTGGTTCTTTAAACTCACCTGAAATAAAATAAACAATAGCAACGCATTAATAATTCAATTCAATTTATTGTTCTTGCCAAATTTTTACAGTTATACTAAGCAGTTGTTAAATAAAATATACACAACATTGTTCACATCAAATACACATATGGTCGAATTAAAACACGATACATAATGGATTAGTAAAATACTCCGTTATATTATACTGTGGGTTATTAATTAAGAAGTGCGCAAACACTTAAAGTACGTAATGTTTTGAACACATCGATGGCAAGTACATTCAACCATTTCTTATAAGCAAAAATCTTGTTTGCTGAGCTAGTAATTGGCAATTACTTCGAGCTGAATAATTATGTATACTGGTTTGAGTAAACTACCTGTTAAGTTGGTTTTAATTTTCACTAAACAACTAGAGGTAAGTAGCAGGTGAACAACTGGAAATATACCTTCCATTGTGAACACTGATCTATAATGATCATGCTGTGACCAGCAAGACGGCGCGGCTGCCATTCAGTCAGACGAGGACTGCTGTCTGACTTCGGCTCGCTTAAAATAATGCGAATGAACACAATAAACGAACAAATTCCTTTGTATTACTTCCCTGCAATGCAAGTAAAACGGTCTCGAAGGTTCCTAATTCCGATTTCGCGAACAGCTCATACCTGAAACATTTTGAATCGTGATTTCCCGTGATTTCAACGACTGGAACCTTCGGAGCCTGGCACCGACAATATGAGTGCTGACAAGAGTAGGTCGCTAGTCTAAAAAGCCAATCTAATATGTGAAAAACGTTAAAGCAGTGAAGTGAACAAGTGAATAGTGCACAGTGGACAGTGCTGAGTTGTGACTCATGACTCAGTTAGACATAGCGTTCAAGATGAAATTGACGAACAACTTGTCGGCGTGAATAAAAATGTGAAGGAGCTTGGCGGAATCATGAAGGACTCCGACCAATGCTAGAGGACTTAAGAGAATGCTTGCTTTCTCTAACGAGGATTCCATGGCAGAGCCAGAGAAGTGAGCTGCGTGATAGAAGAAATGCTTAACTGAAAAATTAAGGACGTGAAGTTTGATACGCCTGGACACGACACATCTGGGTCCGTCAAGCGAGCAAAGTATGACAAAATGTCGAGTTTTGAAGCCTTCCACAGACAGTTTGCTGCTGACCTGCACACATACGTTGGTCGGCAAAACAAGAAGTATTATCCGTGCAGGTACACAAGAGCAACCTGATGCGCAGTGACATGATCTGATTACTGCAGTCGGCCGGCAGCCGATATCTTCGTGCGTTTACATACACATGGCTATCGCTTCCAGTCTCCACCACTTTCCCCCACTCCTTGTACTGCGCAACTTGACTGCTCACGTCTATTTGGAAGGATAATATCCAGCGGAGGAAGTTTTGAATGTGATCCAGACGTAGGCACCATCCGGAAATATCTAGGAGGCCCTCGTGAACCAAGTCGGGAACCATTGCTTGGCCGCAGCCTGTCTAAGTCAACTCAAGTCGAGGCAGCAACAACCAAGAGACAAGCTACAGGAGCTTCCTTGGCCACTGAACTATTAGTAAACAAAGACCTGTGGACCTTCCGCCCAATTACGCCTTCCGGGAAACCGCTGTGTTCGGTTCATATTTGTCAAGTGTACCTGCTACCGAAGTTTGCGTTTTAGAGCGAGGCAAGCTACGTTCATTCGACTTAGCATCCTGTTTACATGATGGATTCTCTTCTTTACACATAACTTAGTCAAGGTAAAAGCTCTGTACGGCTTTCGGAGAAATAGGTAATCAATTTACGGGCTGCTACGCGTATTACTTTCTCTACACGTACTATGTACATTGTGTATAGAGAAGGTATTGTATTCCACCCAAAAATTCGATACCGAGATTTCACCGGAAATACACGTTTTTGGTCCCCCTGAATAAAAAAAAAGAATTTTTGGAAAAAGGTCCGTGTGTGTGTCTGTGGACAGCATAGCTCAAAAACGAAAAGACCGTTAAAGTCTAAACTTGGTATTTTAGTTTGGTATCTTCCAAGGATGCAACACGAAGATTTGCAAGAAAATCCCCCAACCCCAACTACCCTTTGCATGGAACTTTTTTCGAAAATTTTGATGTTCTCAAAAGTGGCTCTAACGATTTTGATTAAAATATCGTACCAATAATATGTATATCTTGAATTTTCTGGGAATAGCCTCTGAAGACTACTTTATTCTGGAGGAATTTTGCATAACTGTTAAACCGTAAGAAATGGACAAAAACTTAGCATACAAAAAATGTAGACCACATTAAAACACACAATTTATGTCGTATACATTTTTTTCGAGGAGTTGGTCGTTTTTGAGATATTCCCAGGTTTTTGGTTTCAGCTTTGAAAAACTTATACTTTTCTCATACAGGAATTTGTCAATTCGTGTCCATACAAACAAAGGAACTTCAGTCACCTAGTAACCAGCTTTTGACTTCACTTTAACCTATGATACTCCCATATTTTGCTTCTACTTACAAGGAAGCAAGTAATAAGACCATTTCTGCTAATTTTTTCTCGATTAGCTTGAAGTAAATAAAAGAATAAGCTTATTAACAATAATTTGTTACATAAGAAGTCATGTGAATGGAACACATCAGATTTTTTTATTGTCTAAGCGGCTTCATTGTTTTAATACAATTATTAGGTTTTGACATATATGTATAACCAATACTTTTCACCACTGTTCATGCCAAATATGTATTTTATATAAACATATGCATAAGGTAATGAGACTACGTTTATGAAAATAACCGCTAGTTATGACTAAAGAATAATTACGGTGCAAATTATTAAGTTACTATAACCATAAACATATATATCTCAAAAGTAATAAACAAAAATATTCTCCTTGCTGAGGATCATATGCATAGGGAAATAAATGGAATAGAGAGGGTACCTCCAAATGGGAACAAATTACTATTAATTACTGAATATCATCATATGATGAATTAATAAAAAGCAAAATTCGTTGACTTAATCCTTGATCAATCCATCATCCTTATATACCAACAAATTCCAGACTTTTGCTATATTTTGTAAACAATGATTTACTCAGCGCTGAATGAATTGCATCGCTTGGAACATCAATAAATCAAGTAAAGCTTTCCATCCCAGCAGCAAATATCAGTCCCTTCAAAAGCATTTGACCGCGCTCGGGCATTTTAGATTACTCGCTTCACTCATGTGTTTTGATGGTTGCATATACAACAAGGCTAACGCTGCCTCATCGTAGTTCTCACTCAAAATGTTGTACATTGCATGACACCGCAACTAACAATATTCAAATTGGAGATACAACATTGATACTTAGACTTTTATCATTTCAAACATTGCTGTACTTCTGTGGCTCTATGACAAAGAAGTGGATTCATTTATTGCTACTACTCATAAGAAAAAATCGGGAACAAAAGTTTTCAAGTTCGAACGGTTAAAAGTGTAACATTGTATTTGTTTCATATTTTTCAGAATTATTTTATTTTAATTGCCATACTTTTTTCTTTAAATCAGACAAACGTATAAATTCTATAGAGTGAATCATGTAAATTCAACGAAATTACACACCAAACGTTTAGTTATAGCATTAATCTAACCAGTTAAATTCAAAGGGTATTCCATTGAAACCTACCATAAGTAAATCTCGATAAATTCAATGGAGTAATCATAAACAGTTTTTATTATCTTAGCTTTATTAGGATCAATTCAATAGAGTACACATATAAATCAGGTTTTTATGAACTCAATAAAACATTATGTACGAGTATAATGCGTTTTATTACCTCAAGCTAATCAGGATAAATTCAATGGATTACACAAATAAAACTCGTTTTATCAACTAGCTTAATGCTGGTAAACCCACTAGAATACTCGTCTAGTAGTTTTTATTACCCGAAGCTAATCAGGATAAATTTAATGGAATACACGTACAAAACGCGTTTTTGTAAACTTAAATTAATGTGGCGATCTCATTGGAAAATATATATATACTAGCTCAAGTTAATTAGGATAAATATATATATATATATACTAGCTCAAGTTAATTAGGATAAATATATATACTAGCTCAGGTTAATTAGGATAAATATATATACTAGCTCAAGTTAATTAGGATAAATATATATACTAGCTCAAGTTAATTAGGATAAATATATATACTAGCTCAGGTTAATTAGGATAAATATATATGTATACTAGCTCAAGTTAATTAGGATAAATATATATACTAGCTCAAGTTAATTAGGATACATATATATATACTAGCTCAAGTTAATTAGGATAACTATATATACTAGCTCAGGTTAATTAGGATAAATATATATACTAGCTCAAGTTAATTAGGATAAATATATATACTAGCTCAAGTTAATTAGGATAAATATATATACTAGCTCAGGTTAATTAGGATAAATATATATACTAGCTTAAGTTAATTAGGATAAATTCAATGGGTTACACATAACATGTGTTTTTCTTGCTTTATATTTTGATAAAGGGAACAGGTACACATAGGAATGCGTCTTCACTATCTTAGATTGCTCAAGGCAAATTTTATGTTATTGTCATACAAAATATGCTATTATTTATTTCAGTTTCTCGCAATAAATATTAACATTACGATCAATTGCTCACAAAAAATGGTTTTCCAGTACTTCTAGTAAATCGTTATGGAGATGGGCTCCAAAACTTCACTATACCAATTTTTACTTTTTCTGCGTACAATGTAGTACATAGATTTTTTTTTTAATTTTACTTTGATAGTATTTAACGCCCGCCTTTACTGCTTGTGACACTCAGGTGATGAAACTGATGATAATGGAAATAATATGTAGCACCGGTGGAATGCAATGGCGAGGGAAACCGGAGAACCCGTCCCAGCGCCGCTTTGTCCACCACAAATCTCGCATGCGGTGGCTTGGCATCGTGAGAGGCGCATGGTCTAACCACTCGGTCACGACCTGTACATAGGTGGGGAAAATATTTTGGGCAAAAATTCTTTTTTTGGGGGGGAGGGAGGGCCTTTGTTTAATTTTACTCAAATTACCCCTCACTTACCAATCCATTCTATCACAGAAGCCTTGCTCCAGCTATTGATATTGGGTCATTATGACCTCCTATAAGAATTATTTCCTTTAATGCTCTCCAACCAAAAATTTCCATACCAAGATTTCGTCGGAAATGCCTCTTTAGGGTACTGTAAATAAAAGAACATTTTTAGAAGAACGCGCGCACTGGTGTACCCCAGTTTCTGAACACGATAACACGAAAATGAAAAATCGGTAAAGAAACAAACTTGGTATTTAAAATTTAATATGTTCTAAGAACGCGACACAATGGCTTTAAGAAAATCCTACCATCCCAAACTACCTTTTACAGAAAAGGTTCTAAAAAAATGTAATTTTCTCAAAAATGGCTTCTAGCAATTTTGATTAAAATGCCCTACATAAGATATTTACATGGCAAATAAAGCGTATTTATTTAGTTTTCTGGGAATAGCCACTGAAGACCTCTTCATTCTGGACGAGTTTAGCATAAATGGTAAACCGTAAGAGATAGACAAAAACGTATATATTATATAAAATCTGATGTGTTCCATTCACATGACACTCTCTATATCTCTGTAACAAATTATTGTCAGTGAGTTTTTCATGGTAATCGAGAAAAATTAGCAGAAATAGTCTTATTTCTTGCTTTATTGCAAGTAGAAGCGAAATAAGGGAGTGCCATAGGTTTAAGTGATAGCTGGTTGCTATGTGGCTGAAGTTCCTTTGTTTGTATGGACACGAGTTGGCAATTCCTGTATGAGAAAAGTATAAGTTTTTCAAAGCTGAAACAAAAAACAAGAAATATCTGAAAAACGATCAACTCCACGAAAAAAATGTACGTAACATAAATTGTGTGTTTTAGCGTGCTCTACAATTTTTGTGTGTTAAGTTTTTGTCCATCTCTTACGGTTTAGTAGTTATGCAAAATGCATCCATAGTAAAATAGTCTTCAGAGGCTATTCCCAGAAAATTCAAGATATACATTTTATTTGTCAGGTAAATATCTTAAATAAACGATATTTTAATCAAAATCGTTAGAGCCATTTTTGAGAAAATCAAAATTTTCGAAAACAGTTCCATATAAAGGGTAGTTTGAGGCGGCGGATTTTCTTGAAAATCTTCCTGTCGCATCCTTGGAAGTTACCAAACCTAAATAACAAGTTTGGGTTTTAAAGGACTTTTCGTTTTTGAGCTATGCTTCCTACAGACACAGACACACACAGACACAGACACAAACACACACACACACACACACACACTAGGTACCTTGATAAGGAAGATAGGACTAAAGCACTGCAGTTAAACGAACAATAGAGTTCAGCACAATAAACCTTTTAGGCTGCAGTGCAGCCGAGCTTTAACAGACACGCCCATCTGAAAAGAATCTGACACGTTCCATTCACATGACTTACTTCGTCTACCTGTTCTACAAATAGACTTCTTACAAAAAAGTTTTTGTCTTTGTGCTCCATGCTAATTGAGATAAACTTTAACACAGTGGTTTTATTGCTCTTTATAAGCAGAAAGGAACTAAGGGAATACAATAGGCTAAAGCGATAGTTAAATGTTTTAAAAGTTGTGGCTATGTGTTCGCCTTAGAAAGTCGCTTCCTTGCATCACCTCGAGAAAAACTTAAGAAATATAGGTGACTTCCTATCTGAGAAAAGTGTTAATATTTTAAAACTGAAACCAATAAAAAGGGGGAGTATCTCGGAATGTTAAGAACATAATATTGTGTTCTGACGAAATCTACCTTTTTTTTTTGTAGTAAGCTTTTTCTTTCTGTTGTGGTTTACCAGTTATATAAAACTTATTCAGAATAAAGAGTTCTTTAGAGGCTATTCCCATAAAATTCAAGGTATATAATTCTTTTGGTATGAAATATTTTAAATATATATTTTATTCAAAATCGTTAGTGCCATTTTTGAGAAAACTAAAATCTTCCAAAATTTTTCCATGTAAAGGGTAGTGGAGAGTAGTTATTTTCTTGAAAATATGTGTGTTGTATCCCTCTAATATGTAGAAGTTACGTATAAACTTTGGCATTTTAATGGACTTTTCAGTTTTGAGTTTTGCTGTCCACAGACATACTCACACAAACATTTTTCTAATTCTTTTGTTTTATGTATTTATTCAGAGCATTCCAATACATATATGTTCTGTATAACCTTGACAACTAGTGTTTAATGTCTCTACACGTACTATATACATAGTGTATAGAGGAGGTACTGCATTCAATCCAAAAATTCGATCCGAGATTTCACCGGAAATACACGTTCGAGAGTCACCTGTATCAAAAAACAGCATTTTTAGAAAAAAAGTCCGTAAGTATGTGTGTGCCCGTTTGTCTGTGAGCATAATAACTCAAAAACGAAAAGTCTGTGAAGAACTAAACTTGGTTTTTAAGTTTAATATCTTCCATGAAATTTTGTTTTTCTCAAAAGTGGCTCTAACGATTTTGATTAAAATACCGTATGTATATGAAAGATATTTACATGGCAAATAAAATGCACATCTTGAATTTTCTGGGAATAGCTTCTAAAGACCTCTTTATTCTGAATGCATTTTGCATAACTGGTAAACTGTAAGAACTAGACAAAACCTTTTTACACAAAAATGTAGATCATGTTTAAAACACAATTTGTCATATACGTTTTTTTCCGGGGAATTGATTATTTCTGAGATATTCCATGTTATTTATTTCAGATTTGTTTCTCACATGGAAAATTGTAAACTCCTGGCCCTGCATAGAAACGGATTTCAACCACTTGGCAATCAGCTTTTAAAAGAGTTGACTATCGTTTTAGCCCAGTGCATTCCCTTATTTACCTCCTACTTACAAGGAAGAAAGTAATTAAGACAAATACTGCTAATGTTTATCTCCATTATAACTTCTTACAGCGATGTATAAAGCACAAAATTAACATTTCAGTTTGGTACACAAACACGGTCGCTCGATGTTTAGTGCAGATTCTGAAAAGGCAGAGATGTTATTAGCAGAGCACACAGAGCTGCTAAAGGGCAACATCCGCTGAGACACGTTGCCATGGCAACCCATCTTTAACAACACTAGCAATCCCAGTTTTGTGTGTATCAACGTCATTTATCACACGACAGTGCTGCCACAAAGCAGTGTTACCATAGTCACTTCACTTAGTACAGCGTAGGCACATAGCACGAGGGCTATCCAGAAAGTGACAGACGATTGGCCATAACTAAATAATAACGAAAGTTATCAACACAAAGCTGTATTTACAAAGTTACAGGCCTTACTCTATTTTACAACACAATCTCCATTCTGTCAAGATATTTCTCGTATTGTCACTCGGTACACGTTTTTCAATGCTGATGTTATATTTTTCTACCACCAAAGAACTTATGAATGTAGAAAATGTTTGGTCAATCGAATTTTATACGTAAATAATGCAATAAACAAGTCTTCAGTGAGGAAATGGCGCATAATTTAGGAGTAATCAGGGAAGAACCTTTGTGTCTGAAAAAGACAAGAGTGGAAGTTGATCAATCCTTATGAAGAGATTGAAAGCAAATATTGATGAAAGAATTCAGAAAAATCGGTGTTTTTCTATATATGACGTTTTGGATGGAAAAGATTTCGCAACCGGAAGAGTAAAACATCTGCATTGAAAAACCGGTACCACGTGACAATAAATTCCTTGATAGCAATGACGATTACGTTGAGAAATAGAGTAAGGTAGTGTAACTTTGTAAATAAAATATGTTTCGTTATTATTTAGTTATGCCAACACGTTCGTTACTTCCTGGATCGCCCTCGTATATATACCAGGCATTCCATTCCACCCAAAAGTTCGATACGGAGATAATACAAGTCAAAAGTTCTTGTGTTCCATTTCCTTACATCGCTGTAGCAGCTTATTCTTCCATCTTTTCCATCTTAACTAGGCTAAAACGGTAGTCAAATCTTTTAAAAGCTGCTTGCCATGTGGTTGAATTCCTTTCTATGCATGACTAGGAGTTTACAAATAACAGGAGAATTGGTTAATTCCACGAAAATTATATGACAAATTGTGTGTTTTAACGAGATCTATATTTAATGTGTAGTAAGTTTTTGTCCATCTCTTGTGGTTCACCAATTGCGCAAAATTCAGCAAAACTCACCCAGAATAAAAAGGTTTTAGAGGCTATTTCCGAAAATACAAGCTGTGTGTCAAGGTATCAAAATTTTCGAGATTTTTTTACATGTAAAGGGTAGGTTAAGGTGGGAGGATTTTACCGCCTTTTGTTTTTGAGTTACCGTGTACACAGACCCACTGGAGCACGGTCACACACACGGACCTGCTAGTAAAATTCTGATGCGTTCCATTCACATGACTTTCTCTACGTCGCTGTAACAAATTATTGTTAAAATTCCTGCTCTTCTATCTAGTTTATGATAATCGAAACAAATATTAGAAGAAATTGTCTTAATTTCTTGCTTGCTTGTAAGCAGAAGGGAATACACTAGGCTAAACCGATAGTCAAATCTTTTAAAAGCTGGTTTCCATGTGTATTTCCGGTGAAATCTCGGTATCGAACTTTTGGGAGGGATGTAAAACGCTGTCTACACGCTATGTACATAGCACATGTACAGAAAGTAAATATCTGGTGCGATCTATTCACATGAATTTCTCCAACTGTCTCGCAAACAATTTTTATTTTGGAAACGATTATTCTTTTATCTACATTATGATAAACATCAGCAGAATTGTCCAATTGATTGCTTCCATGTAAGTAGAAGAGAAGTGCACAGCTAAAGCGATAATGAAACATTTTAAAAGCTGATCGCTATGTGAAACAATTGAAATAGAGTTCTCTTTGCTTTCTAGAAGTAAGAAAATGACAGACGATAAGAAAGGTACTTCCAGGTTGAAACAAAAAACCGTATGACAAATTCTGTTTTCACACGAACTCCACATTTTTTGTGTAGTAAGTTGTTGTCTATCGCTCACGTTTACAAGTTATACTGAACTCATTCAGAGCGAAGAGGTATTCAGAGGCTATTCCCATAAAATTCAATATAAACATTTTGTTTGTCACGAAAATATCTTAAACATACGGCAAGTTAATCAAAATCGTTAGAGCCATTTTTGAAAAAAATCCAAATGTTCTAAAAATGTTCCACGTAAAATGTAGTTGGTGGTAGGGCGATTTTCCTGAATATCTTTGTGTCGCATCCTTGGAAGATATTAAACCTAAATACCAAGTTTGAGCATCATTTCACCAATTTCATTCATCGTCCGATATGACCAACCACGTTAAAGGACGTTAAGATAAAAAAAAAAAAAAAGACGTATATAAGATTGCAACAGGTTCTTCTCTCTCTCTCTCTCTCTCTCTCTCTCTCTCTCTCTCTCTCTTTCTCTCTCTCTCCCTCTCTCTCTTTCTCTTTCTCAGAAAAACTGGCCATGTGGAAACAGTGCCTTTAGAGGAACGTAAAACAGTCGATTCTGAATGGTACACAATTTATTTGCGTTTCCGGTGAAACAAGGAAAATAAACAGGTGCCGTCGGATCGTTCTTCATCGCTCAGACCCATCGTCTAACAATCGACACATTCAACATTAAAAAAATGGAATTGATGACTCATCCGTCGAACAGTCCTAATTTGACACCCAATCACTTGTTTTTGTTCCCCAACATCAATAATAAGATGCGTGGACAACGATTTTCGTCGATACTTCAAAAGCCATCTCAAGCAGATTGGAAAAAATGCTATGACAAATGGTTCGAGCGCATGCTGAAGTGTATTGATCATAAAAGAGAAACAATTAAGTAATTTTCAATGACAAATTACTGTAGTTTATTATTAGGCTCAGAATATAAGTAGTGCCCCTCGATTTAACGATCAGCACAATATTGCGGTATTTAAAACATATCTACTGATTGAGGTGTTTTATTTTTGTTGCAGGTGAGTCACACATGAATGCAGTAAGAGGAGTAAAATAAGGTAGCAGTAATGAAACACACAATATTACTCTTTTAATTTAAGGAAAGCTTGTCTAAACATGTCAGGGGTTTTAGCAAGAAAGTCATAACTAATTTTTTTTATGAAATCTTTGAATTATCCACGTCATTGTTTGATTATGTTCAGACAATTTTATTTTCTCTACTATCATACTAAATAGGGAAAGTATTGTATTACACATGAAACATATGTTTTGAGGCACCCTATACAAAAAAAAAAAAACTACAGATACTTTTACAAAATGGTTCTTGTATCGAATTTGATTTTAAATTCGTAACATTCCAAAGATTTATTTGAAAAATATGACCATACTCACAATAACCGTTTACATGGAAATGGTTTCAAAACCTTGGTAAAGAGTTCCATTAAAATACTATATATTTAAGATAGTTTCATGATAAAAAAATATGTACCATGAGCTTTCTGGGAACAGCCTCTTAAGTCCTATATACTCCTAGATGATTTGTGCATTATTCATAAACTTTACCAAAAACTTCTGCACAAAAAATGTAGATGTAGTTAAAACACATAATTTAGTCTAAAACATTTATTTTCCTGGAGTTAACCATTTCCGAGATGTTTCTTGTCATTGGGTTCAATTTTAAAATACTTGTAGTTTACTCAGATAGATAGTCGTTATTCGTATTTATTTCTGATTGAAGCAAGGAAAACGAAATTTGAAAGCATCACATAGCGACCAGTTCATAGTGACGTAGATAAAAGAATAAGCCTTTAAAGGAATACTTTTTGAAGAATGCGTAGAAAGAGTCATGTTATGTAACACATTGGATTTGTTTTTCACTTTCTATGTATAGGTGTTGTAGAAGAAATGTTCAAAATATGAATCACTATGTAGTGGAAACCTTAGCAGCTGCAGTTCTAAATTTTTGCCTTGGGACTTGACATTTCTTGTATAAATATTTTTCGGAACTGTTTAACACCTCTGATTTAGCTATAGAATATATTTTATTCTATCCTATAGTCCTTATGTATGCATTTCATGTATCCTAAGAAACAAAAAATGAGTCTTTATATCATCGTGAAATAAAGTAAATAGCTACTTTATTTCATTGTAAATTATTTTAATTCTTTGGCAGCTCCCCATGTTTTAAATAATGAAAATTCCTTGTCATATAAGTTCCTCGACTTGCAGGGTAACAAACAAAGTACAGTTCTTTTTAGCATAATCTAAAACTTCTTCGAGAATATTCATTTTCATTCATTTATTGATTTATTTGGTGCAGTTTAAACAACCAGAATTTAAACTGTTTATTCCGGCGGGGTTACGCAGCAACGAACAAAGTACCACCTACGTCACGACTAAAATTCAATTCTTCGTAATGACGACTGGGGCGGATTGGAAAGGACCTCGGTGGTGATGTAAGCTGTGGCTGCTGCACGGTTGCTGTGCTGTGTTATTTTATACCTTTTATAACTAGTTTGAATTTGTCGCTGTATAAGGAGTTGGTACTGTACAGTTGGCGAAGCTGTAATTAGTTAGTTGCGCCAGACTTAATTGTTAGAGCGTTAACGTTTTTATCGGCAGCGAATTACTTAGTGTACACAGATTGGTTACGTTTTCTGTATTTCTCAGCTAGCTTCAGTCGGTGAGTCCAAAATTCTTAACCTCCATGCTTGGACGGTAGGATGTGATAATAAATGAATTGAATTTAAAGATTTCTTGATATATGTGAACTTTTATTTGTTAACTTTCGAAACAATGTGATGCGTTAAGGCACGCTATTTTATCAGAATCCTCTTTTCAGACAACTGTGTCATATATATATATATATATATATATATATCTGTGTGTGTGTGTCCAACCTGGTGGAGTTTAATGTGAACTAAGCACTCAAATTTTTTCTTCTGAAAAAATGCTCCTTGCGGAGCAGTTTTACTTTTACGCAAATAAAAATTGCTGTATATGTTCACAGAGGGACAATAAATAAGAATTAACTTAGGTTATACTGTCAGATGTATTTAAGCATATGTTTTCAATTTTCGAAAAGAGCACATTCATACCTTTAAAACAGTTTGGAGACAGAGACAAACCTAGGTTGTGAACCTAGGTTTAAAATATTATACCAACATTATATTTTTTTTTTCGCAAGGGACATTTTAGTGACCAGTCAAAAACTTACAAAAATTTAACCATACTTCCAAACCGTTAGAGAAAAATCTGATGTGTTCCATTCACATCAGATTCTCTACATCACTGTAACAAATTATTGTTAAAAAGCAGACTCTTCTATCTACTTTATGATAGTAGAGATAAACATTAGCGGACATCTTCTTACTTATTTACTTCCTTGTAAGTAGAAGGAAAATAAGGGAATACAGAAGGTTAAAGCGATGGCAAAATCCTTTAAAACCTGGTTGCCATGTGGTTAAAATCCGTTTCTATGCAGAGCCAGGAGTTTACAACTTTCCATGTGAGAAAAGTTTAAGTATTTTGAATCTGAAACAAATTACAAGGAATGTCTCAGAAATGGTCCATTCCACGAAAACAAAAAACTATATGACATAAATTGTGTGTTTTAACGTGATCTACATTTGTTGTGTGGTACGTTTTTGCCTATCTCTTATGGTTTACTAGATATTTACGCAAAATTCAGCAACATTAATTCAGAATAAAGAGGTTTTTAGAAGTTACTCCCAGAAAATTCAAGGTATACGTTTTATTTACCATGTAAATGACTTTAATGTATGGCATTTTAATCAAAATCGTTAAAGCCATTTTTGAGAAAGTCAAAATTTTCGAAATTTTTTCCATGTAAACGGTAGTTAGGGTTGGGGGAATTTTCTTGAAAATCTTCGTGTCGCATCCTTGGAAAGTACCAAACTTAAATACAAAGTTTGGCATTTTACCGACTTTTCATTTCTGAGATATCGTGTTCACAGACACACACATACACACAGGGACCTTTTTACAGAAATGCTTTTTTACTTTCTCTATACGGTCTATGTACATCGTGTATAGAGAAGGTACTGTATTGCACCCAAAATTTCGATACCGAGATTTCACCGGAAATATGTGTTTTGAGAGTCCCTGAATCCAGAAAAAGCATTTTTAGAAAAATGTCCGTGTGTGTGTCTGTCTGTGTGTATGTGTGTGTGTCTGTGGGCGGCATGGCTCAAAAACGAAAAGGCCGTTAAATACCAAACTTGGTATTTAATTTTGGTATCTTCCAAGGATGCGACACGAGGATTTTCAAGAAAATCCCCCCCACCTCCAACTACCCTTTACATGGAACCTTTTTCGAAAGTTTGATTTTCTTAAAAATGACTTAACGATTTCGATTAAAGTATCGTATATTAAATATATTTACCTGACAAATAAAATGTATATTTTGAATTTTCTGGAAATAACCTCTGAATACTACTTTATTCTGCATCAATTTTACGGAATGTTGCATAACTGCTAAACCGTAAGAGATGGACAAAACCCTACTACGCAAAAAATATGGAGCACGTTAAAAGACACAATTTATATTATATACATTTTTTTCGTGGAGTTGATCGTTTTTTAGATATACCTTGTTTTTGGTTTCAGCTATGAAAAACTTAAGCTTTTCTCGTACATGAATTTGTCAACTCCTGTCCATACAAAGTAACTTCAGTCACATAGCAACCAGTTTTTTACTATCAATTTAGCCTATGGTAATCCCTTGTTTCGCTTCCACTTACAAGGAAGCAAGTAATGAGACTATTTCTGTTTTTTTTTTTTTTTTTCAATTAGCAGGAAGTCAATAGAAGCACAAACTTTTTAACAATTTGTTATAGAGATGCAGAGAAAGTAACGTGAATGGAACACATCAGATTTTTCTTGGATACAGGGGACCCTAAAATAATACTTCCTCCATACATAGTAGTTGTATAGAAAGTAAAAATTGATGAAATGTGCAGTGTAAGTTACTGTGGTATAAATTTAAAACAGCTAGCAATATTAATTTGAAATTTCGAACTTTCAATCATACATGTTCTTAAGCCACTTATACTATATATAAATAACTATTATTTATGAGCATATTTTTATTTTTAGCCGGTGGAAGAAATAAAGTGTTGTTTTGAGTAGATAATTAACAGAGTTTTTGTTACAATATTTATTAAAGCATCAAAGCAAGTGCCGATGTATCTTTTGAAACCAATGAGAGTAACTTTTTTACTGTGGAAATTCACCTGCCATATACCTGTCTCTTTCTTTACCATCATGAAACGTCAGATACAGTAGTTAACGTTAGTGGTAAGCTGAGAATACAACTCCACTTTGTTGAGGTGTCTAATCGTAACATAAAAGAACACTTAAGAGCATCATCAACCTTATAGATGGTTGGGAACGTGGCCATCATATTGAGAGTGCATAAAGTGTATACTTGCCCGCTAGTAAACTGATACCTGACAATCATCACTCACCACTAAACCACCCTGTCTACTTCTTCTAGTACTCAAACACAACGGATGCTGGGGAGATGTCGTATTTGCTAAAATAAACCATGTAGGTAGAGTCACGCTGAATAATCCAATGCCATAGCCAGGATTTGAACCAAGGATCTCCCGGTCTGTAGCCGGTTGCTCTGCCACTGAGCTACCATGGCAACATGCCGGCATAGCATTGAATTTCTCAACTGACTCGCATGTTTCCTGGTAAACCACAATGTGATCTCAAATTATTTTGAGATGAGAACCCCAATGGTGACTTACAATGTTGTAAGCCAGTGGAGTAAGCAAGTAAGTGCCAGCTTGTTGCCATAGTCAGTGGTAGAGCAACCGTGGAGATTCGTGGTTCAAATCCTGGCTATCGCAATGAATTTTTCAGTCTGACTCTACCTATCCAACTCCTGTCCTACACACGGCTCGTGTGAAAAAACAAAACACTTATATCAATAAACGTATATAGTCAGATACTGGATGTGACAAAACAACCCTGAGAGAAATACGCATCATCTTGTAATGAAATGACACAGGGCATTCAAATTGGGAAGCGAAAAGAAATTGAATATTATTTATGAACGCCTTTAACTGCTATGTTTTTAGTGTCTCATTCTATATTTTGTGTATATCGCCTAGTTTTGTTTAAGTGCATCTGTTCGGCTACAAAAAAAAAAAAAAAAAAAAAAAATCGCCTTCCACTGGGTTTGAGCCGACGACCTCGGAAACCGGAGGCTACCATGTTACCCCTAAATCACGAAGGACGACAAAATGATGGGTAGTGGGGCTACAGCGGGGATTGTATAAATTTGGCTTATTCGATATTTGGGAAAGGATAAATGAAAACAGATATGACGACGTGAAAAAGTTCAAAGGACTACTATGTGATAAAAGGGCAGGAAATGGAATTTGGATGTAGATAAAGACCGTCAAAATGAAATCAAAACTGTGTGGGGTAAGGAATTTGGAACTGGGTATAGGACGGGAATCATATAGCTTATGTTGGGAGTGTAAGATTGTTGATGAAGCTGATGGGGCCGCACCGTGGCCGAGTGGTCAGACCACTCGCCTCTCACCTAGACGATCCGGGTTCGATCCCAAGCGACCGCATGTGAGATTTGAGGTGGGCAAAGCGACGCAGAGGCGGTTTTTCTCCGGGTTCTCCGGTTTCCCCCGCCATCACTTTCTACCGGGGCTCCATCTTCATGTATCATCAGTGGCATCGCCTGCGGTGCCAGAGCAGTAAATGCGGGCGTTAAACACTACCCCCACAAAAAAGATGCTGATAGATGTGGGGAACAGGAAAACTGGTCACATATTTTGGCAGCTTGCGTGCAGACGGAGAATGATAGGAGAAAACGTACTACCCGATGGTATTTGGTTTTCCTGCAGGTGGAGGAGAGCATCTGGGACTTGATTCTAAGTGACCAAAGTTGGACACTTTCTTAATGGAAGTATCTACATGTACTAAGATATGTACTATTTTTTGTAAATTGTGTTTAGATACTTTTAATATTAGAAAGCCATATGTGTGAAGGTGAGTTGTGTGTGAATGTATGTATGTGTGGTTCAGCGTATTAACGTCAAAAATACATTCTGGATACATTATGCTCTTGACAAATATTTGATGAAAAATAGTCTATATACATATATATAACCTATAGGTAAACAAAGGATAAAAAATCCGCGAAAAGCAGTAGACGTCGCATTATTACTTAAGCGTTCTTTACCACCGTCACCTGTTACATGATACACACCATACCTCCAGCCAATAGCAGTGGTTGGTATATTATTCTGATTAGTACCTCCATAGACTACAGCATATTTGTGTGACTATCGGCAATTGAGAATGGACAATGGCAGAGTGCGCCGAGGTGCTTCTCAGTTACACAGAAAGGAAGACAAGAAAGGATTGCTGATCCTATAAGCAACGTTACCTCAACGGGCATCACCAAGCCCACACCATGTTTCCAAGATTGAAGAGACTTTGTGTGTACCAATCAGCTTAGGTCTGAGCCATTATCCCCTTCCACAGTTCAAAACGCATCTGTTGATATCTACTGACGCCACACAGTCATGGCAGAAACAAGACGCGAGTGACATCAATTGCGATTTTATTGTGACCTGATGAGAAATGACAGAACTAGCCTTCCTCCGCTACCCCAGCAACCCATCGTGGGAGTGAAGCTAGTCAGTCAGCTGGAAACTCGACGTGGGATAGACCATCTTCAAAAAGCACAGCGAAGCTCACTGCGTAGCCGCCTAGGCTAGGCAAAAGTGGGGTTCCCTTCGGCTTGGGTAAAATTGGGGGTTATACACATTTGGTAAGTCTAAATTCTTATGATTGTCAAAACCCATTTTTTGCTTGGGACAATCAGGCATTTACTTTAGTACTGAATTAATTCTGTTTACATTCTGTTTCATTTCCTGTAATTTATAATTTGGATTCAAAAATGCAACTTAAAAATGTAATGATTGTAATGAATGCTAAAATTAGATATATTTTTAATGACAGATTAAAAAAAACGTGTTCCAATAAAAATAGTGAAGCTCTGTCATTGTTTACGCAGTTTCCTAGAAAATGTTCCCTAGGTGTTTAGGAAACATATTTATTTAAAGATTCCCTCGGGGTTTTTTGTACATTAGTTTTGCCTAGGATTACCACAATACAGGTCTTAACAAATACTCCTAAGGACATCCATGGACACTTCGTATATCAGAGTTTATACGCTTTTCCCTTCCGATTGAAAATTTGTAAAAGAATTTTGATTTTGCTGAGAGTATTTTTGAAATTAATATATTTGGTGAACAACATCTTAAGAAACAATATTTGTGTAATATGGAAGATGTCGTTTTTTGGAAATCTAATAAAAAGAATAGATGCTGTATTCAAGAAATAAGATTCTCATCAAAATGGAAATTGTATGTTATATGAAGGAGGATGGTGGTTCAAGAAACAGAAATGGATTTTGTGGGACATCAACAAGAGCAGTCTTATATGTATGATGAAAATGAAGATTAAAGGTTTCTAGGAAGGGGTCGATTTGGTTATTAGCGTGTGAGTTGAAGTCAGTTTTGTAAAATGGCAAAATGTGAATGTAAACAATTAGTTTTGATTGCTTCATGAAAACAAAGGAAAGTTATAATAGTATAAAATAATAATTGTATTCAGACACTTAACAGAGAATATCTGAAACACAAAGGTTTAATAATCCAACCGAAAAAAGGAGAAAATGAATTTTATTGAACTGTATGATAATCAGACACTAAAAGGAACAATGGATGGTTCCTAAGGTGTATATAAATATAGAAAACAAACATAAACCAGGCGATGTACAAATATATTTAGTTATAACATATATCAGTTTTATTTTTAGTTCTTTCCTTTTTACTTTCTCTATCCCATATGTACAATGTACATAGTAGATAGAGAAGGTATTGTATTCCACACAAAAGTTCTAAACCGATATTTCACCAGAAATATGTTTCGAGGTCCCCTGAGTCCAAAAGTCATTTTTAGAAAAAGGTCCGTATGTATGTCTGTGCGTCTGTGGACAGCAGAGCTCAAAAACGAAAAGACCGTAAAATCCAAACTTGGTATTTAAGTTCAGTATCTTTAAAGGATGCTACACGATGATTTTCAAGAAAATTTCTCCCACCCCCCATCTACCCTTTACATGGAAAAGTTTTTGAAAATTTTTATTTTCTCAAAAATATCTGTAACGATTTTGATTAAAATGCATATAAAAGATATTTATATCACAAATAAACTGTATATTTTGAATTTTCTGGGAATAATCTGTGAAGAACTCTTCATTCTGCTTAAATCTTTCAGAATTCGCATAACGGTTAAACCGTGAGAGATAGACAAAAACTTACTACTCCAAAAATTTAGATCCCGTTAAAACACATAATTTATGTCTTATACGTTTTTCTTATAAAGTTACCGTTTTTGTGGTATTCATTGATCTTGATTTCAATTTTAAACTAACGGAACCATGCAAAGTGAACCGAACCTCAATTGTTTCATATAGCAACTAGCTTTTAAAAGATTTATCGCTTTAATCCAATGTATTGACTTATTTCCCTACTACTTACAAGGAAGCAAGCGTGCTAATGTTTATCTCGTTCAGCATGATGTACTAGGTAAAAGAATATTTTTGTAAGCAAATTTTGTTATGTGGAATAGCTAGAGAAAGTTATGTGAATGGAGCACATCAAAAAAATTTTTGTGTGTGTGTGTGTGTGTGATTCGTTGTGTCTACGTCCTACTGCTTATTTCACAGATCTTACTTGCGAAGAAAGTATTTCAGGACCTGGCATTATTAACAACATGTGGCAACATTTTACCAAAATACCCACCACCGAGCCTTGAAACACATTCTATATAGCTAGATATTGTATATAATATAGCCCGGCCGCTGCTTCCTTCATCTCGGTCCATGAAGACGTCATGGATGGGTATTGGAGAGTGGGATGTGGTCAGCACCTCGAACACTCCCAGCCGGTTAATGCGGTCCACATGACCTGGAGCCGCTACTTCTCCAGGGAGCTCATGAGGCTGAGTGCACCCCGGTCCAGGTCTCCCAGCGGGTGAAAAATCCCCACGCCTGTACTGGGAATCGAACCCAAACGGCCAGGGTTCAATCGCATGTGAGATTTTTGGTGGACAAAGCGGCGCTGGGGTGGGTTTTCTCCGGGTACTCCGGTTTCCCCCGCCATCGCATTCCACCGGTGCTCCATCAGTGCTTGAGTGTCACCGCTGGCAAGCAGCTAAGGAGATCACCCTAGCGGAAAAAGAAAGTAAGCAGCACACATATCATCAGACACGTCAGTATTGCTCAGGTGAGAAGAGATGACAGTAAACAATATGGAAATAGCGAAAATAAAGCACGACGATGTTTCCTTAGAGTTGTACAAACTCTATCTGTGGAGGGCGGGTTATGTTAAAATGTTCCATTTCTATATTCTTACATCCTATACTATGTGTATTATAGAAATACTGTACTTCACATAAGAATGCGACAGTGAGGTTTTCAAGAAAGTCTATCACAACAGCGCACCTGGATAGTGTGGGGTTAGCGTATCTACCTCGCATGCAACAGGTCGCGAGTTAGAATCTCGACAAGGCTTTTTTCGGGGTTTTCCCTTAGCCTGAGAAGAGGAATGTCGAGTAACTTTATGCTCCATGGATCCCGAGATCATTTGAGCATCATTTCACCAATTTTTTTTTTTTGTTTCTTTTCATAAAATACAGCTCCGGAGTCTGTTTGGGACTCAGGAGCTGTATACCCTTTTTCCATTTTTCCTAACATGTTTACGCTTTCATTACCGTTTTTACTGTTTTCTGGCGATACACACACTTATACACATTACATAAACATATAACATCCATGCCCAAGGCGGGATTCGAACTCACGATCCCTTGCGCCACGAAACACCAAAGCAACCATGGGTACCTGCAACTTCATTCATCGTCCGCTTTTTTAATTTTTTTTTGTTTCTTTTTTTTCTGCCAGTGTTTAACGCCCGCTTTTACTACTTGTGGCACAGCAGGCGTTGACACATGATAGATGGAATGAAGATGGAGCACCGGTGGAATGCGACGACGGGAGAAACCGGGGCCCCTGCGCCGCTTTGTCCACCACAAATCTCACTTGCGGTCACTTGGGATCGAACCCGGGCCGATTCATCGTCCAATATAATACACATGTCTACATGGAAAATTTTTCGTCATATTTTTATTTTTAAAAATAGTGCACTATATTTGCACCACATATAAAATGTGTACCTAGAATTATCCGGTAATAGGCTATAAAGATGTCCACATTCGGAATGAAGTTTTGTATAATCAGTCAACAATAAGAGCTGAAAAAATTGTATTGAAAATATGTAGATAGTTCTATTATTATGATTATTATTGCTATTATTATAATGTGTATTCATATGGTTTTTATTACTTTCTCTACACGTACTATACACATAGTAGGTAGAGAAGGATTTGTAATCCACCTAACAATTAATTTCGAGTTTCCACCAGAAATATATGTTTTGAGGGTCCCTGATTCCAAAAAGAATTTTTAGAAAAAGGTTCGTGTGGGTGTGGACAGCATAGCTAAAAACGAAAAGGCCATTAAATACCAAATCTGGTGCTTCATATATTAGAGATATTTACATAGCAAAAATAAATGCATATCTTGAATTTTCTGAGGATGGCCTCTGAAGTTCTCTTCATTCTGAATACCTTTTGCATAACTGGAATCGTAAGTGACATGCAATACTTGCTACACAAAAACTTCCCTTTAAAACACACATTTTGTGTAAAATACGTTTCTGTAGTGGGGCTAACTATTTCCCAGATTTTCCAATATTTATGCTTTTTTTTTTTTTCATCCTAGTTAGACAAAGAGAACGGAGTTTCAAAATCATCCCATAACAACCGGCTCGTAAAATATTTTACTGACACTTTAGCTTATTGTATTTTCTTACTCTCCTTGTGCAAGCAAACGTGCAATAAAACATTTGCGCTTGATTTATGTTGATTAACATTCATTAGATAGAAGAATAAGCTTTTGTGAGAATAATTTGTTGCGATACAGGTAGAGAAGTTCATGTGAATGTAATATAATTTTTTAAATGTTGAGTTTGAAATCGCCTCTTAAATATTTGAATATCGCCTCAGCCTCTTGCAGTTCGCTTGTATCCACAACGAAATGTGTAATTAAACCATTTATGTAAATGTTTATCTCAGTTAACAAACAGTATTTGTTAATTGAGGTAAGCTTTAATTACTCGTTTGCACATTTCGTTGTAGGTAGAAAAATAATATAACAGGCCAAACCGAGACAGAGCTTTGAGATTCCGAATGACGACGAAACTAAACGAAAAACTACTCACCGCTTGAAAAAAAAAAACAATCTGGTGTGTTCCATTCACATGACTTTCTTTACTTCTGTGTAACAAATTATTGTTAATAAGCTAGTTCTTCTATTTATTTCATGCTAATCGAGAAAAAATTAGCAGATATAGTCTAGTTACTTGCTTCCTTGTAAGTAGAAGGGAAATATGGGAGTATCATAGGCTAAAGTGAAGTCAAAAGCTGGTTACTAGGTGATTGAAGTTCCTTTGTTTGTATGGACACAAGTTGACCAATTCCTGTATGAGAAAAGCACAATTTTTTTCAAAGCTGAAACCAAAGACAAGGAATATCTCAAAAGCGATCAACTCCTCGAAAAAGTATTATATAACATAAATTGTGTGTTTTAATGTGCTCTACATTTTTATGTGGTAGGTTTTTGTCCATTTCTTATGGTTACTAAGTAGTTAGTAGTTATGCAAAATTCATCCAGAATAAAGTAGTCTTCAGAGGCTATTCCCAGAAAATTGAAGATATACATGCTTGGAAGACCAAACTTAAATACCAAGTTTGGCATTTAACGGCCTTTTCGTTTCAGAGCTATTCTGTCCACAGAGAGAGACACACACGCACACGCACATGGATCTTTTTCCAAAAATGCTTTTTACTTTCTCTACACGCATTATGTGCATAGTGTATAGAGAAGGTATTGTTTTGTACCGAGATGTCACTGGAAATACATGACTTGGGTCCCCCTTAATCCAAAAAAAACAAATAAAAAGGTACGTGTGTGTGTTCGCGCGCGCGCGTGAGTGTCTGTGGACAGCATGGCTAAAAACGAAGACACCGTTAAATACCAAACTGTGTGGTATCCTCCTAGGATGCGGCACGAAGATTTTCAAGAAAAGCCTCCCACCCCAAACTACCTTTATTTGGAAAAATTTTCGAAAATTTTGATTTCCTCAAAAATGGCTCTAACGATTTTAATATTTCCATTATACTTAATGAAGAACTAAATGTACACCTTGAGGTTTCTGTGAATAGCTTCTAGATGCATTTTGCGGAATTTTGCATTACTGGTAAACCGTAGCAGATAGACAAAAACAGAGCTCGTTAAAGCACACAATTGATGTCATAAACTTTTTTTTTTTTTTTTTTTTTTTTTTTTTTTTTTTTTTTTTTTTTGAGTTACCGGTTTTAGATACTCCTTGTTAATGGTTTCAGCTTTAAAATACTTCTACTTTTCCCATACAGGAACTTCAATCACATAGCAAAAAAAGAACATGTAAATGGCGTGTTATTTATGGACGCTCTTTAACTACTGTGGTGTTCAGCTTCCCATTCTAAATTGGGCGTGAAAGACCGCTTAGTTTTGCTCAGAGGCCTCTCTATCAGGCTTGAGGTTCTTTTACGTGCCGTAAATCTACGACACGGGACCAACGACTTTACTTCTCTTCTAAACGAAGCCATGCTAAGGGTTTTTACGGCCGAAACAATCCATCGTCCTCCACCGGGTTTGAACCCGCGACCTTGGGTATTTGAAGTTAGCATGGTAACCATTACACCACGGAGGGTGACACATACATAGCAACCAGCTTTTGACTGTCACTTTAACGTATGGTACTCTCTTATTTCGCTTCTCGTACTTACAAGGAAGCAAGTAATAAGACCATTTGTGCTAATTTTTTCTCGATTAGCATGAAGTAAATAGAAGCATTAGCTTTTTAACAATAATTTGTTGCAGAGATGTAGAGACAGTCATGTGAATGAACACATCATATTTTTAAGAATATAAATCAAACTGAAGTTAGAATATAGCTTGATTTCGGAATCTTCCTGGCCTTCGTTACGCAATCATTTTCATGGTTAACTGGGGCAAAAGGTTCATGTGCTGGAAGAAAGAAGTACATATTGTTCTTTATGGCAGAGCGCATTGTGGTCGTATTAAGGTGGTTCTCCTTGCTTACCCGAGCGTTCAGCTGCACACACCGATTTGGTCCGTTCGGCCAATTACTGGAATCTGCCTTATCCGTTGTTGCTGGATAACGTAGCGCGGCGGAGGAAAACTCGTCAGCGCTCGAGCAGATGGAGCAAGAATCGATAGGAAACCTCTTGCAGCCTCGTCACGGCATTTCAGCCTCTTCTTCTTCACTGCGTAATCTTGGACCCAAGCCAACATCCTACTAATTAGGTATCATGTTTTGATGCTGAAAGAAAATCGTAAACGGAGACCTATTTTTACTTTCTCTACTTATACTATGTACATAGTGTATAGAAAAGCTATTGCATTTTACCCAAAAATTCGATGTCAGATTTCACCGGAAATACACGTCTTAGGGTCCCCTGTTTCCAAAAAAATCTAATGTGTTCCATTAACTTGCCTTTTCTACATCTATATAACAAATTATTGTTAGTAAGATTATTCTCCTATCTATTTATTGGTAAAACATTAGCAGAAACGGTCTTATTACTTAGTTCCTTATAAGTAGAAAGGAAATAAGGGTATACACTAGGCTAAACCGACAGTCAAATATTTTAAAAGCTGGTTACTATGAGATTGAATTCCAATTATTTGGTCAGTTGACAAGTTGCCGTATGAGATAAGTTTAAGTATTTTAAAACTGAAACCAATAATAAATAGTATCTCAAAAATGGTCAACTCCGCGAAAAAATGTATGAAACACAAATTGTGTGTGTTAACGAGAACTACATTTTTTGTGTAATAAGTTTTTCCGTATCCCTTACACTTATCGGCTATGCAAAATTCCGCAAAATTCATCCAGAATAAAAATGTCTTCAGAGGCCAGTCCCAGAAAATTAAATTTATATATTTTATTTCTCATCTAAATATCTTAAATATACGATATTTTAATTAAAATCGTTAGAAGAATTTTTGAGAAAATGAAACTTTTCTAAAAATGTTCCATGTAAAGGGTAGTTGGGGTGGGGGATTTTCTTGTAAATGTTCGTGTAGCATACTTGTAAGATATTGAACTTAAATACTAAGTTTGGTAATTAACGGACTTTTCGTCTCTGAGCTATGCTGTCCACAGACACCACATCCCACACACGGACCTTTTTCTGAAAATGTTTTTTTTTTTTTTTTATTCTGGGGGACACAAAACATATATTTCCGGTGAAATCTCGGTATTGTATTTTTGGGTGCATTACAATACCTTCTCTATACACTATGTACACAGTATGTGTAGAGAAAGTAAAAATTTAGAAATGTGTGTGCCCGTGTGCCTGTGAACACGATAACTCAAAAACGAAAAGTCGGTAAAATGCCACACTGGGTATTTAAGTTTAGTATTTTCCAAGGGTATTTACTGTTATTATTGTATTATACCTAACAAACTGTTTTTCTATAACTGTCCTTATATAGCTTTAATAAATATTTACCATTTCCACTCCTATCATACTCCTTCCTCACCACCATGGCTGCAAATTCAGCAATGACGGTCCTATTGCCTACACCGACACCTTCTTCTCTCTCATCTCCAATTTTCTTCTCTTTCCTCGCCCACTCCATAACTATTAATTCAGTAATAATGATCTTAATCACCTCACCGGCACCTTCTTCTCCCTCATATCCATTCTCGTTACGTTTAACAGCATCAAAGAAAAACAAAAGGAAAAGCTAGAGTGTTCACATGCTCTTGTGCTCTTATACAACAGCTCCAGTATCCGAAGTCATGATTTCCTGCTGAAATATTCTGCGTTTCTCGAAAGAGAGTATGTGTATATACACGTACATACAAGACCGATATACAGCCGTTGGCAGAAAAATGTTATAACGGTCCTCTCATTACATATAAACTCTTATTTATTTTGTTAGCGCTGAACAACATGTTTGTCAGGCTTGTAGTATTTGATTCCTTTCCCGTTTGTTGAAACAAACACGATTCTGTTCGACGAATCCCATGTTTTTGCGCGTCTCTCGACCATGCTGTTTGATTTGCCATCAAAGCCAGGCAATGCACAAAGCAAAACTCCCGAGGGACCAGCCAATCAGATTGCTTCAGTCTGTAAAAACGTTCATATTAAGTTGTAAATTATTATCGATGGTTTATGAGCCACCAGTCAATCATATCTTTAACACATAATAATTTACGTAGAAATCTCGCACAACAAAAACTTCTGCCACATGCCTTAACCCCTACTGTATATATCGAATAGAGCTACTAAAATGAATAACCGTATTCTAACCTGTGCTCACCTAACTTAAGGGGACTGGGAATAAAAAGTCTGATGTGTTCCATTCACATGAGTTTCTCTACGTCTCTGCAACAAATTATTATTAATAGGCTTATTCTTCTATTTACTTCATGGTATTTGAGAAAAAATTAGCAGAAATAGTCTTATTACTTGCTTACTCGTAAGTAGAAGCGAAATAAGGGAGTACCATAGGCTAAAGTATTAGTCAAAAGCTGGTTGCTATGTCACTGAAGTTCTTTTGTTTGTATGGACAGGAGACAAAAATGAGAAATGTATATGCTTTTCAAAGCTGAAACCAAAAACAAGCAATATTTAAAAAACGATCAACTCCACGAAAAAAATGCATATAACATAAATTGTGTGTTTTAACGAGCTCTACACTTTTTGTGTGGTAAGCTCTTGTCCATCTCTTTCGGTTTAGCAGTTGTGCAAAATTCCATCCACAATAAAGTAGTCTGCAGAGGCTATTCCCAGAAAATTCAAGATATACATTTTATTTGTCAAGTAAATATCTATAATATACAACATTTTAATCAAAATCGTTAAAGCCATTTTTGAGAAAATCAACATTTTCGAATTTTTTTCCATGTAAAGGGTAGTTGTTGATGGGGGGATTTTCTTGAAAATTTTCGTGTCGCATCCTGGGAAGATACTGAACTTAAATACCAAGTTTGGTATTTAGCGGGTTTTTCGTTTTTGAGCTATGCTGCCCATAGATACACACACATACACACACAGACACACATAGACATTTTTCTAAAAATGCTATTTTAGAATTCAGGGGATCCTAAAACATGTATTTCCAGTAAAATCTCTGTATCGATTTTTGGGTGCATTACAATACCTTCTCTATACACTATGTACATAGTACCTATAGAGAAAATAATTTTTTTTTTGTTTTGTTTTTTGTGGCTTAACGTCCTTTAACCCGGTTGGTCATATCGGACGAATGAAATTAGTGGAATGATGCTCAAATGTTCTCGGGGTACACGGAGCTAAAAGTTACTCGACATTCGTCTTCTCAGGATAAAGGAAAATTCCGAAAAAAATCTTATCCGAGTAACTCACCCTTAGCGAGATTCAAACTCACGACATTAAACAATTTCCGCTAATGTGTATTTTGATAAGTGTGATGCTACCTTCACTGCAACAAACTATTCTTACTAAGTGAAATTGTTTAATTACATATCATTTCCTTCATAAGCTAAAGCGATAGTCAAACAGGTATTTTAAAAGCCGGTCGCTCTATGATGGTATTGAAATTACGTTTTTTTTTTTTTTTTTTTTTTTTTTGTTGTTTTTTTTTAACCTCACATACAAACTTCCAGACTCTGTGGGGGATAGGGAATAATTGGCTAGAGAAAAATTCCCCGCCCCAGCCGGGAATCGAAAAGTCAGCTCGCTGACCACTCGACCACGGAGGCAGTCGAAATTACGTTGTATTTGCTTGTGCTTGACTGGGGTGAAATAATGTCCATAACGACTTTCTATTTAAGGAATGTTTAAGTACTACAACATTTAAATATATAAGATGGAATTTCTTGGAAACGTATTTGACATAAATAATTGCGTGTTTTGACGGGATCAGTAAGGTTTTCCTGTTTCTTACCGTCTACCAGTTATGCAAAATTCATACAGAATGAAGAGGCTTTAGAGGCTATTCCCAGAAAATTCAAGATATACATTTTATTTGTCAGGTAAATATCTTTAATATACGACATTTTAATCCAAACTTATTAGAGCTAAAAATCTTCCATGTAAAGTGTAATTCAGGGAGATTTTTCTGAAAATCTTCCTTTCGCATTCTTGGAAGAGGCAGAACATAAATATTAAGTTTGGCATTTAACCGAATTTTCATGTTAACTGCCTCTACTGGTACATAAGTAGAGAAGGTACTGTACTCCACCCAAGCATTCGATATCGACATTTTACCGAAAATACACGTTTTAGGGTCACATATATCCAAAAAGGCATTTTTAGAAAAAGGCTCGAATGTGTATGTGTATGTCCGTGTGTCAGAGAATGAATACGATAACTGAAAAACAAAAAGTCAGTATAATACTAAACTTGGTATTCAAGTTTAGTATATTCTAAGGAAGTGACACAATTTTGAGGAAATCCCCACTCCAAAGTACCCTTTACACGGGACAAATTTCGAACATTTTGATTTTCTCAAAAATGGCTCTAATGACTTTGATTAAAATAGTGTAAATTAAAGATATTTACATGGCAAATAAAATGCTGGGAATAGCCTCTGAAGACCTCTTCATTCTGTATGACTTTTGCATAACTGGTAAACCGTAAGAGACAGACAAAACCATGCTACACAGAAAATGCAGATCTCGTTAAAACACACAATTTACGTACAATATTTTTTATGCCTTTTTTTTTTTAGAGTTAACCATTTTCAAGATCTTGTAGCTTATCCGATGGTAATTTTGGGCAAAGAACTCATTTAATTTAGCAAGAGATAATATTGCATAAGTTTGAGCAATCTATATGGTTGGAAGAAGTCGTGAATGATAACACGTGGCTTCCTAAAGAAACGCTGGCATAAGCATGGTTTTAGTCATAAAGACCCCGAGAAGTAGGTCACGATGATCCCTTACATCTAGACTAGAGACACAGCCAGACGCACGTTGAGTAAATGGGAAAATGTTATTCTAAAAGTGTAACTTCCAGCAGAGCAGAATGTACTAGGTGACTTTTTTTTTTAGAATCTATTAGCTTCTCCTCATAGCTCCTTACCCGTTTAGTATTTTTAATTCCTCTTGAGTGGTGGTAAAAGTGTTGTCTCTCATCGCTCCACTTGGTGTATTTATTTATAGCTCCCCGATCTTTCCCCCTAGACCGCCATATCCTTGAAGTTGTTACCTGCCTCTATGCAAGCATGAGCTAATTCTACCCTGAACCTATTACCCTCTAACGATGTATAGTGACAGGTGTAAGTCCTAGCCACCATTGGATCCCTATGTTATAATATTCCTTGTTATTGGTTTAAACTTTCTAACACTTATTTATGCACTCATTTTCATGCTGGTAATTTGAAGAAAATGGGATTTCATACCATCACAAGGCATTCATCATTAAAAGATTTGATATTATTATACCTTTAGATTAATGCATTTCACATTCAATTTTTATCTACAAGAAAATAATATGTAATGAAAAATTTAGCTAACGTTCATTTAGATAGAATATTAAGCTTTTGCTGGAACTTGTAGAGAAAGCCTTGTGAAGGTGACATGTCAGGTTTTATAATTAAATTGAAATGGTTTATTGGTTTGTTTAGACTGGCAAATTGTAAAACGATTGTTCTGCACAACAAATTACTTCTTTGCAGATAACCTATCCGAAGAATCTTTGCTGACGCTTCAGTTCTACACGCCGTGGGAGTTAACCAATTTGAAAGTGTGACGCTGTTAACGCAGTTATACGGATAGCATACGTCACCAACAAACGAAGAAGAAACGAGGCAAACTGCGCTGGACGCCTTCGAAGCGTAGCGAATGAGATTATTGTGGAAGAGTTTGGGGTCGACTCTAAATATAAATATCCCTGGGGAGGTGGGATATATTGATCCCAAAGGCGTAAGCTTTCGGTGCATCTCTGAAAGGGAACAAAAGCCTCTCAATATTTTGTCTTGAGCTGGATTGTCTGGAAGGGTTTATCTTTCAATTTCCTAATTTGTTCGCAATTTCATTATGTATCCTGCGATAAAGCCAACACCTCACCTCAGAGCCTTTGTGCGTTTCAGAATAGATTGGAACAATAAAATCGCACTTTTATTGCGTTCTGAAAGATTTAATTTCCTGTAATATAATAGAAGAAAGGTCAATCCTCACAGAAATATTTTGTCGCAGGTGCGTACCGTCTGGGGTGAGTAAATATTTGAAGGGAAATTATTTTACCTCTTCTTGCATTTCTTCTGGAACTGCGTTGAGACAGTTTTGTTGGTTTGCCTAGAATCTTCACCACAAACGAAGGCGGTTGCGCAATAGCAAAATTCAGCTTCGCTATAATCATCTGCTGGCATTCTGTTTGTGTGAACTTGCTTGCTGTTTAATAATGACACTGATAATGTCAAGCTCAAGAGCGGGCCCAAAACAGGGGGGAGGCTCCTCACCAAGCAAAACGTTAAAAAAAAAAAAGATCAAAATAATGTGTTCTGTTCACATGACTTTCTCTTCCTGTTCTGTAAACAAGTTGTTCTTACTTATCTACAGCATGTTAATCAACATAACATTAGCAGAAATAGTCTTATTACTTAATTCCTTATAAAACAATTGAAATGCTGCTTGTCTTGCATGTCCAAGAGTGAAACAAAAGATGACTTCCTGTTTCAGAAACGTAACCTTTTTTGATAAATTCAACATTTTCGAAAAATGATCCACATAAAGGGTAGTTTGATATGATGGCATTTTTCTAAAAAAATCTTTTTGTTGCACGCTTGAAAAATAGTGATCTTAAATACCAAGTTTGGTATTCAACCAACTTTTCGTTTTTGAGTTATGCTATTCACAGACACATTAGACGCACACATGGACATTTTTTTTTAAAAATCCTATTTTAAATTCAGGGGACATCAAAACGTGTATTTCTAGTGAAATATAGTATCAAAATTTTGGGTGAAATACAATTCCTTATCTATCCACTATATACAGTGTACATACGTGGTATAGAAAGTAATAATATATGTATTTGTAACTTCGATTTACGAATGGTAAATAAAAAATAAAATGTTGTATTGCCTAATCTGATACGCGTAGTTTGTGTTCATTGGCTCACTCGGGTGTCTTACGCACATAAACACAAACATGTAACACCCATGCCCAAGGCGGGACTCGAACCCACGATCCCCAGCGCCGCGAAGCACCAAAGCGGGACGCCGCGGCCATGGAGACCGGCTATCTTGCGCCGTGGTTGGTGGCTGGGGAGCGAAACGCACGTGAAGTAGCTAGGGCGATAGTCAAAACAAGGAACCATTGTGTTAGCATTACTTTTTTGTATCGTGAACAGATTAAATAATGAGTCAACACAAGTTAAGGTTATGTCATTGCCATCGTATTCTCCTCTAAACCTATTTTGTTGATGCACTTTTCATAATTGTAATTGTTTTCTCACAGAAGCCATGTATAGGACAGGAGTCAGACTGAAACATTCAATACCATAGCCGGGATTTGAACCACGGATTTCCCGATCTCTAGCCGGTTGCTCTACAACTGAGCTACCATAGCAACATGCCGGAATAATATTGAATTCCTCAATTGACTCGCGTGTTTCCCAGGTAAACCTGTCCTACACACGGTTTCTGTGAGAAAACAATTAAAATTATCACAATCATCCTTAACAATTAGCTATACTATAAATCCTGGGACTTAAAGTACTTACAACATTGTAATCCGCCATTAGGGTTGTCATTGCAAAATAATTAAAGATCACCTTTTAGTTTACCGGAAAACATGCGAGTCAGTTGAGAAATTAAATGCTATGTTGGCATGTTGCCATGGTAGCTCAGTGGCAGAGCAACCGGCTAGAGACCGGGAGATCCGTGGCTATGGCATTGAACTTTTCAGTCTGACTTTACCTATCCAACTCCTGTCCTACACACAATTTACAATTAAAATTTTAGCAAAAATTGTATTATTACTTACTTCCTTGTAAGTAGAAGGGGAATAAGGGGAATAAAGAAAACCGCCAGGCTAAAGCGATAGTTAATCTTTTTAAAAACTTCTCATCATGTGAAGCAATTGAAGTTCGTTCACTTTCCATGGTCAGCAGTCAAACACTTCCAGTTTGAGAAAGATATAGTAGTATAAAATTCAAACCTATAATAAGGAATATCTCAGAAACGGTCAATTCTACATAGAAAACGTATATCACATATATTATGTGTTTTGCGGGATCTAGATTTTTTGAGTAGTAAGTTGTTGTCTATTTCTTACGCTTTACCAATTATACAAAAGTCACACAGAATCAAAAGGTCTTTATGGGCTATTCCTAGAAATTTCAAGATATATATTTCGTTTGTAATAAAGATAAGTTATGGATGTGATATTTCAATCAAAATCGTTACAGTCATTTTTGAGAAAATCAAAATTTTCGGAACATCTTCCTGGAGATGGTGGGATTTTTCTGAAATTTTTGTGCAGCATCCTTCAAAGATCTAAACTTAAATAACGAGTTTTCGTTTTTTGAGTTATATTGCCCACAGTCACACATGGATCTCTCTCTAAAAATTCTTCTTAATTCAGGGGTCCTCAAAATATGTATTAACGGTGAAATCTCGGTATCAAAATTTTGGGTCCTATACAATGCTTTATATACTATGTATGTTATACATACGTGCTTGAGAAAGCAATATATACATATTATGTATATATTAAAATGTAAATGACGTTTTATTTATGGACGCTCTTTAACTGCTGTGGTTCTCAGCGTATCATTATAAATTGGTCGTGAAAGACCGCTTAATTTTGCTCAGAAGCCTCTCTATCAGGCTTGAGGTTCTTTTACGTGCCGTAAATCTACGACACGGGACCAACGGCTTTACTTCCCTTCCGAAGGAAGCCATGCTAAGGATTTTTACATCCGAAAAAATCCATCGTTCTCCGCCCGGTTTAAACCGCGACCTTGGGTATATGAAATGTATATATTACTTTCTCTAGCACGTATTATTTTTTCCGCTTAGTCCCTACCTAAGCATGTAAATCCTGTATTTTTTGTTTGTTTTTCTTTTGGGGGGTTTACTAAACGTCCTTTAACCTGGTTGGTCATATTGGACGACGATTTAAATTGGTGAAATGATCTCAGGGTTCATGAAGGTTTAAGTTACTCGACATTCATCTTCTCAGGATAAGCGAAAACCCCGAAAAAACCTTTCCCGATAACTCACTCTAAGCGAGATTCGAACTTGCGACCTGTTGAATGTGAGGCAGACACGCTACCATAACACTACCCAGGCGAGCCCTTCTGTGTTGTTTTCCAGTTTAAACAATTGCCACTCCGTGTTGCAACATTATTTATGTACTTTTTAAACCGAATGTCAGCTGACTTATTTTCGAGCTGAAATGTTGCTTTTATGAATTATTTATGCCACATACACGTACAGCCTATTCCCTGTTTGATGTGGTATCCGTCCTCAGTTGTTTGTTGTGAGTTCACCAGCAGTTACAGGAAATCACCTCATTTTAATATCCGTTTCTCTTTTTCCCGTCAGTTTGCTGACAGTTGGTCGTGATTGGAAATGTTCCTCTGATTGAATCGGTTCATGTCAAACAGACGTATGCTATTCATTGATTGAAATTAATCAATTATCAGTAAAAGGTAACATACATATTACAGATTCTATAATAATAGTGAATTACAATAGCTTCACTCACTAACCCTGGGGGAATTTTCAGGAAAATATAAGGGCGTTCCATAAGTCCTCAGAAAAAGATAGAAAAAAATTATTTTTGGTAAATGTTACTATTATTATTATTATTGTTGTTGTTGTTATTTTAGTTGTGAACATAATCGTTTTCCGCCGAGTCACTTTTACAAGTTTTGGTAATAAAAAAAAGCTACTTGGGGCCAAATCTGGTGAATACGGTGGATGTTGTAGTAATTAAAACGTTAATTCTACAATTTTCGGCATCGAAACTGCCCAGGTGTTCACGCTTAATCGGCCTGTTGGAAGAGAATCTTTTTCTTTGCCTGACGAGGTCGTTTTTTCTTGATTTCTCCGTTCAACCGGTGCAATAATGAAGCATAATACTCCATTTATCGTTCTTCCTTTCTGCAAGTAATCAATGTAGATGATTCCATGTGCATCCCAAAAAACCGAGGCCAAAACCTTGTCTACAGATTTCACCACCTTTGCGTTCTTCGGAGTCAGTTGGTCTTTGAAAGCCCACTGTTTCGACTTTACTTTTGTCTCTGCAGTGTGTAGTGTATGTTTCATACACAGCTATGTATTGACGCAGAAACTCGTCAGTGCCAAACCAGCTTCCAAATCGATCACACGATTGCGTTTATTCTCCATTGAAAATAAACCGGCATCCATCTTGCCAAGACCTTTGTCAGACCTAATTTTTGGTGCAAAATTGAAAACACTGTACCCTGTGATATGCCTGTGGCCTCTATTGTTTCGTGAACTTTGGTTCGTCGTTCACTCAAAAGCATATCCTGGATTTTGTCAATCACTTCTACTGGACGTCCGGAACGATGTTCATCATTTGTGGATGTACGACCACGTTTAAATTCATTTATGCAATTGTAAATTGTTGCTAACGCATAAGTTGATGTGCCATGAAATTCACCCAACTCGGCTTTTATCTCTTTCGGTGTTAAGCCTGTTAAATAGAAGAGTTTTTTTTATTTTCATATTTGTAAAGAAGCACAAGATTGTTGATTCAATCGCCTATGGCAACGAAACAACATAATGCACATAGCTGAAACTTTAACAGCCATCTAGTGAGGCAGTTACTTAGAATACAAACTTTTTTCGATGTTACGAGTGTAATGTCTTGGATTTTCTAAGGACCTATTGAACGCCGCTAGTAACTAAAAGGGTATAAAACAAGATGTCCACTTTAATATTTTCATTCAGTGCCACAATAATTACAACACGACAAGGTTGTAATCGGTGGATGATGCAATAGGATATATTGCCCTCTCTCTGTGCTACTTATAGTAAGTTGGGGAAGTATTGTATCTCACCAACATTTTGATGTTGAGATTTAATGGGATATACAAATGTTATACCCTCTGATGTATATGTGCATGCAGAATAATACGCAATGTGAATAAATAAACAAATAAATAAAAATAATGCACACCAAAAATAAAAAGACATACACACTCAAACACAGCAACTTAAATGTACAGCTCACAATAAACGGTAAACCGTAACCTGATGCACCAGTTTGCCCTATTTTGGCAAACAAACACATTTAAGAGAAATACAGGTAACTCAAAAGAATGGAAAAATTTGGAATGGAGATTAATGAAGGAGCAAAATTACTTTACACATCTTTATTTATGTCAATATATAGTACTCAGTATGTCATTATTGAATATCACAATCGTATTTATTTCCGATAGATTAGCTCCGATAGATCCGATAGATTAGCTCCCTCTCGGCGCACACATTCCTGAAGCCTAATAGGAACATTATGAGGTCGAGTACATAAACCGCGCTCTTAAGATAGCCCCACAAGAAAACACCACAAGCTGTCAGGTCGGGAGATCTTGGGGGCCATGCAATGTTACCATGTCTTGAAATGACAGGATTACCAAACAATCGTCGGACAGCTCGCATCGATATCCGTGCTGTTGCTCCGTATTGCTGAACCCAACAGTTGGCAGGAAAACGGGGCCGCTCATGGGCTTCCATTCCTGTAATATGTTTTTACCGCAAAAACACGCTGTACACTGTTCCATTGCTCCATATTTAGTAAATGGTAAGGTCGAGTGAGCAGCCTTCTGTGAGTCATTCGGTGCTATCTATCGTTCAGCGTTGCCACAACAGTTTTAAAAATGTCTCATTCTTTTGATATATAAACACGCTAACATTGACCGAAAAAAAAGTAAAAATTTACATAAAGCACTATCATCTCTTCATGCTGAGGGCTCTTCCACTCTGTTAGCCTTCTCAGATGTCGCCTTAAGCAGAAATTTATGCATCCCCTCCAGGTCTTCTTTGTCTGAAGTAGCCAGGATATGCACCCAGGACTCTTTCTCCTCAGAAATAGGGCAGATTTGCATACTATTTTCAATATGTTCCCAGTAAATCCACTCGAGGCCCTGTCTAATGAGTTTGGTACTTGTTTTGACGCATTGTTCTATACCCCACTCAGATTTATCCCAGACTGTACTTCCAACGAAACTTCTCCATGCATTGCGTAATTATTTGCTGTCTGTCAATATCAATGAGGCGCTTCTTAATCTTTCTCCAAACACTCCCTCTGTTTTCCTGACCCGCCAGCCAACTTATCCCATCCCAGTGGTTTCCAAACTTGTCTTTAATCTTGATGCCTACGTCAAATTTCCTTCCATCTCAGCTGTTTACGGTAGCAGATGTCCTAATTAGAGAATTATCTCCGTGAGTGATTCTCATCCAGTATTTAACTGATATGATAGGAAATTTGACATTGAATTTACTTCGACTTTTGAGTTATTCGGCATTCACACGTGAGAAAAATTACACCCCCCCCCACACACACACACACACACACACACACACACACACACACAGAGTGTTCTGTAATTTTATATACACGGATTCTCAGCACATGTATTTCTGTTGGAAACCCGAGTTGGAACTTTTGGGGTGACATTTAGCACTTCCTCTACCTATTAACTAGGTAGCAGAGAAAATAATAAAAATAGCATACATCCTGTCAATTTACTGCAACACTCATATATGTTTCATTGCGGAATTTCTTCGAAACCCTTAACTTTTGTTGTTGTTTTTTTAATTGTTCCATTTATCAAGTTTAAATAATTTCCTGTAGCTCCGAGGTGGCATTGTTACGTTGTTTCCTTGATCGGATTTTTAATTTCTTTTTAACACATATTCACCTTCAGATTTAACCCAATTGGCCATCAGGGGAAAGAGAATGACTTACCCAGCACACAAACACAGAAACACACAGCACTGGACATCCTTGCCGATAGCGGGATTCGAACCCGCGGCCCTTTTGCAGCAGAGTATCAATGCCAAACACACCAGTGACCGCGACTACTGGGGCCCACCTTTGATCAGATTTGAATTTCTAGTGAGTAAGTTCACCGCTGTGCGCCACAGCGCTTGGACCGCCTACTTATGGCTCTCTAGGATGAAATCACGACCTGAGGACGCGAAATGGCGAAATATTACCCAGAAACTTTCTTCTTTCAAGGTAAATAAACATTATACTGGACCATCGGTTTTACTTCCCTTACGAAGGAAACTATGCTAAGGATTTTTGCGTCCGAAAAAGTCCATCATCCTTCGCCAGATTTGAACCTGCAATCTTGGGTTTTGAGGCTAGCATGGTAACCACGGAGAGCAACCCGTTTCATTTATACCCCACCTTTAACTGCATTCCTATTGGCGGGGTTTAGCATCGATATGTATTGCCTATCGGCAATCGTGGTAAATTATGTGCTTATGTCATTGGAGTTCTCTTTATTTTGATTCTTACTTTCTCTAGCCCATATGTACATACAACGTACCTAATGGATAGAGAAGGTATTGTATTCCATCCAAAATATATAAGTCACAGGAAATATGTTTTGAGGTCCCCTGAGTCCGTAAAATATATGTTTAGAAAAAAGTCCGTTTGTGTGGCGTGTGTGTGTGTGGACAGCATAGATGAAAATATTTAAGTTTAGTATCTTCCAAGGGTATGAGATGATTGAGATAGCCTATGCATAAGATATTTTTATGACAAAGGAAATGTATATCTTGAAATTTCTGGCAATAGCCTCTGAAGACCTCTTCATTTTGGATGAATTTTGTATAACTGGAAAACCAAAAGAGATATACAAAAACTTCCTGCACAAAAGATGTAGATCCCATTAAAACACACAATTTCTGTCATATAAATTTTACTTTCTCTACACGTACTATGTACATAGTGTATAGAGAAAGTATTGTATTGCACGGAGAAATTTGATACTGAAGTTTCACCGGAAATACGTGTTTTCAAACCCCCTGAATCAAAAAAGAAAGGCATTTTAGAGAAAGGTCCATGTGTGTGTGTGTGGGCAGCATAGCTCATAAACGAATATACCGTTAAATACCAAACTTGATACTTAAGTTCGGTATCTTCCAAGGATACAACACGGAGATGTTCAAGAAAATCCCCCCACCCCAACTACCCTTTACATGGAACATTTTTCAAAAATTTTGATTTTCTTAAAATTGTCTAACGCTTTTGATTAAAATACCTTATGTTTAAGATATGTTTTATGACAAACGAAATGTATATCTTGAATTTTCTGGGAATA
Organism: Hymenopus coronatus; assembly: GCA_030762935.1. Lineage (NCBI taxonomy): Eukaryota > Metazoa > Arthropoda > Insecta > Mantodea > Hymenopodidae > Hymenopus > Hymenopus coronatus. The sequence goes on from CM060895.1 coordinate 18,404,662, forward strand.
GCCTCTGAAGACCTTTTCATTCTGGATGACTTTTGCGTAATTGGCAAACCATATGAGACATATAAAATTTACCACACAAAAAAAAAAAAAAAAGCGTAGATCTTATTAAAAACAATTTATGTAATATACATGTTTTTTTGTAGAGTTCACGTAAACAAAACGTACCGGTTTCATTTCTAGCCGCTTAAAAGTTTCTCAAATGGGAAGACATCTTTCTTTTCGCTTCTCGTTTGTTTACTCTTGACAAGCAAAGATATTGGAAGATCAACTGTTTCACATAGCGACCAGCTTTTAAAGGACAAGACTAATGCTTTAGCCGTGCATTTTCTTACTTCTCTTCTACTTACAAGGAATCAAGTAATACGACAGTTTCTGCTAATGTTTATCTCGATTATCATGAAGTAAATAGAAATCATGTGAATGGATCACATCAGAACTTTTTTCCCATAGTCGGCTTACCTTCCCCATATTTAGAACCGACACGACCCAGGACGTATAAGCGGGAGCCAACGGCTAGAAACCACAGAATGGAGAACCTGTAACGAGTGGTCAGGACTGGTGATAAAGGAGCAATTGGTGGAATGAGTGGCGGGGGAACCCGGGGACTTGGGCTCGACCGCCTAGATAGTCTAACCACTCAGCTACGGTTCCTAGGTGATATTAGCCAAAGGCGTTGAACAGCCGCTTGAGCAGCAATTGTGGAGTTTGTGAAGTGAATTACGTGCGGCGGAATGAAGGTAGTTTTCGCTTGAGAAGCGAAGGGGACGGTGAGGAATTGCTCGTGATTCTATTAGCCATGTCTAAAGTGCTGGCTCATCCACTTGATGACTACAATCTCTTTTAACTCTCTCATCGGTCGCCCTCTCTGCCCAATCACATTATATAAACCTGCTACTCGCTCAAATAAGAACATAAATGCAGTTGCCTTGCAGGTCCCGTGCCAAATCGCTGTGTTCTATACAGAGTGAATCACATAAAACTTGTACCGCAAATATTTCCGAAATGGACAAAACTATTGACGTGTGGTTTTCACAGAATTGATTGCTAGTCAGAGGCTTGTATTTTTAGCCTATAAACAGATTTTAATAAACTGTATTTTTGAGCAAACCTACAATTCTAAATGAAACAGTGCCTATACATAAAAAATCTGATGTGTTACACTCACATGACTTTCTCTAGCTGTTCTACAAACTTCTTAATAAGAAAATTCTTCTTTCTGCACCTTGCTAATCGAGGTACTCATTAGCACAATGTTCTTATTACTTAGTTCCTTATAAGTAGGAAAAAATAAGGGAATACACTAGGCTAAACCGATAGTCAAATGTTTTAAAAGCTGTCGTTATGCGATTTTCATTACAAATCGCTTCTTTTCTCAGCCAGGAGTAGAACAAACGAAAAACGGACACTCCCGTCTGAGAAAAGTATAAGTACTTCACAACTGAAACTAGTAACAATGAATACCACGAAAATTGTAAGCTCCACGAAAAAAATGTATATGATTTAACTTGTGTATTTTAACAAGTCCTACATATTTTGTGTAGTAAGTTTTTGTCTATCTCTTAAGGTTTACTAGTTATGCAAACTTAAGCAAAATTCATCCAGAGTAAATAGGTCTTTAGAAGCTATTCCCAGAAAATTCAAGATATGCATTTTATTTGTTAGGTAAATATTTTTAATATATGATATTTTAATCAAAATCGTTAGAGCCATTTTTAAGAAAATCAAAATGTTCAAAAAAAGTTCCATGTAAAAGGTAGTTTGGGGTGGGCGGATTTTTCTCAAAATCTTCATGTCGCATCCCTGGAAGATACTAAACTTAAATACCAAGTTTGATATTTTACCTACTTTTCGTTTTTGAGTTATCGTGTTCGCAGACACACGGACACACACACATACACGCGGACCTTTTTCCGAAAATGCTTTTTATAGATAAAGGGGACCCTAAAACATATATTTCCGGTGAAATCTCGGTATCGAATTTTTGGGTGGAGTGCAATACCTTCTCAAAGCTTATGCTTCTATTTACTTCATGCTAATCGAGAAACAATTAGCAGAAATAGTCTTATTACTTGCTTCCTTGTAAGTAGAAGGGAAATAAGGGAGTACCATAGGTTAAAGTGATAGTCAAAAGCTGGTTGCTATGTGACTGAAATTCCTTTGTATGAAAGGAGTTGACAAATATTTTAAAGCTAAAACTAATTACAAGGAATATTTAAAAAACGATTTACTCCATGAAAAAAGTGCATATAACATAAATTGTGTGTTTTAAAGTGCTCTACAGTTTTGTGTGTTAAGGTTTTTTCCGTCTCTTACGGTTTAGCAGTTACGCAAAATTCCATAACATTGGTCCAGAATAAAATAGTCATCAGAGGCTATTCCCAGAAAATTCAACACATACATTTTATTTGTCAGGTAAATATATTTAATGCATTATATTTTAATCAAATTCGTTGGAGCCATTTTTGAGAAAATCGAAATTTTCGAAAAAAGTTCCATGTAAAGGGTAGTTGTGGGTGGAGGCATTTTCTTGAAAATCTTCGTGTCCCATCCTTGAAAGATGCTGAACTTAAATACCAAGTTTGGTATTTTACGGATTTTTCGTTTTTGAGTTATGCTGTCCACACACACACACACGACCTTTTTCTGAAAATTTCTTTTTTGGATTCAGGGGGTCCTAAAACATGTATTTCCGGTGAAATCTCGGTATCAAATTTTTGGGCGCAATGCAATACTTGCTCTATACATTATATAGGTACATAGTATGTGTAGAGAAAGTAAAACATGTAAAGGAGTCAAATCCGTTGAACAGGTGGGCCAACGATTTGGAAACAAGGACTTGAAACTTTCCCGGCGCTGGTTATTAATAATTTCTTCTCGGGACGTCAGCCAGGGAAGTGCTGGATTAACTTACAAGCTTTCATCGACGTACTCTGTCGCCATCATTATCAGGGAACTGGCCAACAATCCGTGAAGACAAGCAGTACTAATTTGTGCACTTTGGACTCGACAGCCTTCACGTCGGTAAAAGTCTGCAGAAGAATGTCTTCTATATCAATAAAAATGGTGTGTTAGGAGGCAGCGTCTTCCTTCTATGATAACATCTGATGCATTACACTCACATGACTTTCTCTGAATCTCTGCAACAAATTATTGTTAAAAAGCTTATGCTTCTATTTATTTCAGGCTAATCGAGAAAAAATCAGTAGAAATAGTCCTATTATTTGCTTCCTAGTAAGTAGAAGTGAAATAAGGGAGTACCATAGGTTAAAGTGATAGTTAAAAGTTGGTTGCTATGTAGCTGAAGTTCCTTCGTTTGCATGGACTGGAATTGTTAAATTCCTGTATGAAAAAAGTATGTTTTTGAAAGCTGAATCCAAAAAGCAAGGAGTATCTCAAAAACGATCAACTCCACGAAAAAAATGTATATAAGATAAATTGTGTGTTTTAAGGCACTCTAATTTTTTTGTGTTGTAAGTTTTTGCCCATCTCTTACGGTTTAGCAGTTATGCAAAATTCCGTAAAATTCATCCAGGATAAAGTAGCCTTCAGAGGCTCTTCCCAGAAAATTCAAGATATATATTTTTTTTCGTGTAAATATCTTTAATATACGAAATTTTAATCAAAATCGTTAGAGCCATTTTTGAGAACATCAGACTTTTCGAAAAAAGTTCCATGTAAATGGTAGTTTGGGGTGGGGGGATTTTTCTCAAAATCTTCGGGTCGCATCCCTGGAAGATACCAAACTTAAATACCAAGTTTGGTATTTTACCGACTTTTCGTTTTTGAGTCATCGTGTTCACAGACACACGGACACACACACACGGACCTTTTTCTGAAAATACTTATTTTGGATACAGGGGACTCTAAAACTTATATTTCCGGTGAAATCTCGGTATCGAAATTTTTGGTGGAGTGCAATACCTTCTCTATACACTATGTACATAGTACGTATAGAGAAAGTAAAAAATCTGATGCATTACACTAACATGACTTTCTCTAGTTGTTCTCCAAACTTCTTACATAAGAATATTCTTCTTTCCACACGATGTAATCGAGATAAACAATAGCAGAATGTTATTATTACTTCCTTCCTTATAAGTAGGAGGGAAATAAGGAAAAGCACTAGGCTAAAGTGATAGTCAAATGTTTTACAAGTTGTCATGCGATTGTCATTGCAAATGGCTTCTTTGCTTGGCCAAGAGTAGAACAACATAATAACGGACACGCCCTGTCTGAGAAAAGTGCTTTACTATTGAAACCATCAACAAGGAATATCTCGGAAACGGTTACATCCTCAACAAAAAAGTAAAGGACATACCTTGTGTGCTTTGAGGAGATCTACATTTTTGTGCAGTAAGTTTTTCTGTATCTCTTACGGTTTAACAGTTAAGCAAAATTCATCCAGAATAAATAGGTGTTCAAGGCTATTCCCAGCAAGTTCAAGATATACATTTTATTTGGTATGTAAATAACTTTAATATACACGATTTTAATAAAAATCGTTAGAGCCATTTTTGAGAGAAAAAAAAATTGTTCCATGTTAAGGGTAGTTTGTGGTGGGGGAATTTTTTTGAAAATCTTCGTGTCGCATCCTTGGGAGATATTAAACACCAAATTTGGTATTTAAAGATCTTTTCGTTTTTGAGCTATGTTGTTCAAAGACAAACACACATACATACTCAGACGGATCTTTCTCTAAAAATGCTATTTTCGTTTTAAGAAGTGTTAAAACATATTTTCCTGTGAAAACTCGTCATGAATTTTTGGGTGCAATACAATACCTTCTCTATCCACTATGTACATTGTGCATACGGACTAGATAAAGTAAAAAACCTAGTGTATTACACTCACATGACTTTCTCTAACTGTTCTACAAACTCCTTACATAAGATTATTCTTCTTTCTACACCATGCTAATCGAGATAAACATTAGCAAAATGTTCGTATTACTTAGTTCCTTGCGAGCAGAAAGGAACTAAGGGAATGCACTATGCTAAACCGATAGTCAAATATTTTAAAAACTGTCGTTATGCAATTTTCATTGCAAATCTATTTGCTTGAAACTGAAAGCAATAACAATGAATATCTTGGAAACGGTTACCTCCACAACAAAATTGTAATTGACTTAAATTGTCTATTTTGACGAGATCTACATTTTTTGTGCAGTAAGTTTTTTGTCTATCTCTTACGGTTTAGCAGTTAAGCAAAATTCGACAAAATTTATCCAAAATAAAGAGGTATTTAGAGGCTTCTCCCAGAAAATACAAGATTTACATTTGATTTGGGATGTAAATATCTTTAATGTACGAGATTTTAATCAAAATCGTTAGAATTTTTGGAAGATAGTAAATCTTCGTGTCGCATCGTAGGAGATACTGAACTTAAATACCAAGTTTGGTGTTTGAAGGACTTTTCATTTTTGAGTTATGCTGTCCATTGACATACTCACGGACTTTTTTCTAAACATTCTATTTTCTGACTCAGGAACCTCAAAACACATTTCCGGTGTAATCCCGACATCAAATTTTTGAGTGGAATACAATGCCTTATCTGCGGGGCTAGAGAAAGTAAAAAGGGCATATGAGCTGATGGTTCACTATTCCACACACACACGTTTAAACTCCATGGTCGCTGGCGTGCCACCTGATGAAGCCCACGGGTATTGTCAACAGATCAATAGTGCATGTTTCTGTGGTTTACCTGACCATGATTAGTAAATGTTGCTTCATCACTATACAAGGTACAAGATGTTTAGGGATAGCATCTTGGGGACCGATAGAGTGGCACTTGCCGCGTACCTACCGAGTAGAGACCGACCTGAATTGGCGACTGCACACGCCGCATGTAAACAACCTGTAGCAACGCGTTGACTCGACGCAGCAGTATACTATGCTGTTTTACAGGTAATTAATGTCTTTGATGACATTGGATGCTCTTCAATCAAGATTGTAAAATCTCTTGCTGCAAATGGGTCGTATGAAGATTAGCAATTCATACAGAAGAATTTTGCAAATTTATCTACGACAGTAACACATTTATTTTGGAATCATCGACATTTGAATTGCCTTGAGCCCTGAAAGCTGACGATGAATTTGTGCAAGCAATTAATGAGAGACCCGAGACATCTGTTTTAGATCGTGTGAAAAATAAAGTAAGGACTGTTTAAAAAAATCTGTTCCATTCACATGACTTTCTCTACATCTCTGCAACAAATTGTAGTTAAAAAGCATATGCTTCTATTTACTTCATGCTGATTAGCAGAAATAGTCTTATTACTTGCTTCCTTGTAAGTAGAAGCAAAATGAGGGAGTTCCATAGGTTAAAATGATAGCCAAAAGCTGGTTGCTATATAACTGAAGTTCCTTTGTATGGACAGGAGATAAGAAATTCCTGTATGAGAAAAGTATAAGTTTTTCAAAGCTAAAACGAAAAACCAGGAGTATCTTAAAAATGATCAACTCCACGAAAAAAAAATGTATATAATATAAATTGTGTGTTTTAACGTTCTCTACATTTCTTGTGTGGTAAGTTTTTATCTATCTCTTATGATTTAGTAGTTATGCAAAATTCTGTAAAATTTGCCCAGAATAAAGTAGTCTTCAGAGGCTATTCCCAGAAAATTCAAAATATACGTTTTATTTGCCAGGTAAATATCTTTAATATACGATATTTTAATCAAAATCGTTAGAGCCATTTTTGACAAAATCAAAATTTTGGAAAAAAGTTCCATGTAAAGGGTAGTTTGGGGTGGGAGGATTTTTCTCAAAATCTTCGTGTTGCATATCTGGAAGATACTAACCTTAAATACCAAGTTTGGTATTTTACCGACTTTTCGTTTTTGAGTTATCATGTTCATAAACACACGGACACACACACATACGGACCTTTTTCTGAAAATACTTTTTATGGATACTGGGGACCCTAAAACATGTTTTTCCGGTGAAATCTCGGTATCGAATTTTTTGGTGGAGTGCAATACCTTGAGACACTATGTACATAGTACGTATAGAGAAAGTAAAAATGTCGCATTTTCAATAATGCGTGAAATATGAAATGTGCTACGAGGCGTTGCTAGGGAAATAATTGCTGGTGGAGTACCTTACCCAATAGACGATGATGTGTACATTTCCGTTTTGCACCAATCACATCTTATTTATCATGCTGACTTCATATACCCAAGGTAGCGGGTTAAAACCCGGCGTAGGACGATGGATTTTTTCGGGCGTGAAAATCCTTAGCATGGCTTCCTTCGGAAGGGAAATAAAGCCGTGGATCCCGCGTCATGGATTTACAGCACGTAAAAGAACCTCAGGCCTGATAGACATGCCTCTGAGCAAAATTGAGCGGTCTTTCACGCCCAGTATAGAATGGGACGCTGAGAACCACAGCAGTTAAAGAGTGCTCATAAATAAAACACCATTTCGTTTCGTTTTTTCACATCTTGTGATGCGGAGTGAAGTTTTCACAATATAAAGCCTATTTACGTGCCAATCAGGGACGATACACATTTGTGACGTTGCGATTGCATCATGTTGTGCACTGTAATCTATTCATCTTGAGAGAAAATAGAAACGGATAATGATGCTGATAACTTGTTGCACAACAGCAATTGAATGTTATGTAAATATTAAAATTATTAGTTCCCATAAATTAGTGGTGCTTATGTTTACCACCCTCTCAACCTCAATCTCCTTCCACTGCTAGTGAAAACGTCACGGTCTACCACGCAACCATTGTCCCATTTTCCTTCTATTAGTACCAATATGTACACCCTGCATTGTCAGCACATCACAACTATATACCATGCTGCGCTAACTTCAATTCTTTCCCGCCATCGGTCCCCAAGATGCTATCCCTAATGATGATCATATCGAGAACTAGGAAGTACGTATCAATTTCCTTATGCAGAGTAAGAGCGGCCAGGGTTGTCAATACCATGCGGCGCTACTTGCGCGAGCAAAGGTCAACGTAGAGTGCAACCCATCACTGCATTACACAGAACCACGTCGGTAGGAAGGAAGGCGTTTGAATCAACTTTTTAGCATTATAAATTTTGTTTGTTGGAATGTAGAATTAAGTTTTCATTTGAAACGCTTCAGAAGTACATATATTTTTCATTTATACAGCTGCAGATGAGTCAAGATATCGTTTAATTCCTGCTTTCGTTTTTACCTAGTAAGAATCTAAAGATATTTAAGAAATGAATTGTTTTATTTGGATATTATTTAACATTTGATCAGTAAATATTTCAATCCTTGTTATAATTGCTTGAATGTGTTCATAATGTACATATATGTATAGAAATCAGATAGTCACTCTTATATTTGTAATAATTTGTATGCTGTAAATATAATTATCTAAAAGATGTGCTTATACGAATGTCTCATAAGACATTTTTGTTCTCTAGAAACAGTTGAAACAGGTTTGTTTACCTCTCCCTCCTGCGTTCTTATCAATGACTTGTTTTGATGCGGCGCGATGGTCGGTCGCAAACTGTATAAGGAACGGCGAACGGTACGAACTTCCTAGCTCTGAATTAATGTCTTAATGCCCATGTACAAAAGTTAACACGATTCTCAAAATCGTTTCCATGCAGCTCTTGGTGGAGAGAGGGATGGAACTTATGTCATGGAGATTGAGAAGTACACTTTCAAGAAACATGCGATTGTGCGGCAACTAATTCGCGGACCTACTGTAACAGCACCCGAAACATTCGTTTCTCCGTCTTCTCCAGCCACTTGTTTGTTTCTGTTACGTTTTCTAGCTGTTACACAACCACGTTCACGTAACTGCTTGAAGAGGTTGATAACTAATTGCTGAGATGGTTCATATCTATTCGGATATGTTTCCTCATAGACCGTACAAAAACGAATTGCATTCTTTCTACACTCCCCATACACCATGAGCATGTCGAATTTTTCTGCAATGGTAAATCATACGTTCACTCAGCTATCACAAACCACGTGACTAGAAAGTTGCAGTGCAATCAACGAACACAATGTAAACAAACATGCGAGGGACGTTCAGTAAGTCCTTAGAAAAAGATAGAAAAACAAATTAGTTTTGTTAGATTTGTTTTGTTGTTGTTTTTTTTTTTTTTTTTTTTTTTACTTTTCAACATAATCTCCTTTTAGCTCGATATACTTTTCCCAGCGTTTCTTCAACTGTTTTAACCCTTCCAAAAAATAGCATTTCGGAAGGTCCTCAAAATGGGCATATGTTTGGGAGATGACCTATTCATTAGACGTGAATATTTTCCGCCGAACTACCTTTTCAAGCTATATATCACTGGGGGCCAAATCTGGTAAATACGGTGGATGTTGTAGTATCTCGAACCTTAATTCTACAATTTTCACCATCAAAACTGTGCAGCTGTGTACCCTTGCATTGACTTGATGGGAGAGCTTCGTTTTCTTTGCCGGATAAAGGCGTTTTTCTTAGATTTCTCCGTTAAACCTGTGCAATAATACTCTCCAATGTAAGGTTATTTCTATCTAGAAGTAATGTAGATGATTCCGCGTGCATCCCAACAGACACATGTCATCACCTTATCTGCAGATTTCACCACCTTTGCCTTTGCCGGAGCCTTTTTTTATATTTTATTTTTGTAGTGTTTAACCCCCGCTTTTACTACTATGCCACCGCAGGCGATGACACTGATGATACATGGAACGCAGATGGATCATCGGTGGATTGCGATGGCGGCGGAAACCGGAGAACCCGGAGAAAACCAGCCCTGAACTGCTTTGTCCATCACAAATCCCACATACGGTCGCTTGAGATCGAACCCGGGCCGCCTAAGTGAGAGACATGTGGTCTAACCACTCGGCCACGGCGCGGCCATTCTTTCAACGCTATCCCGCCACCGAGAGCTGTATTTCCAAAGCGCAGTTACCACCATGGAAAAGCGCCACCACCGCAATCTTCTCCTATACTAACAAACCTAAAAGAGACCGGTTGATATTTAGATGAAATGAAGGGACATGAAGTTCAGGAGCATTTTCCCAGTGATCCGAAGAAAAAAAATTATAGATCAGAGAGGCCGAGAGCGGGAATCAATCCCACGACCTCCCGAATGCGAGTCTCAGTTAAGCGTCTGAGCCAGCTGGTTCGGTGATATTGGCTCCTAGGTCCTACAAAGAGGGTAAATACGATGTGCTCCATTCACATAAGTTTCTCTAGCTGTTCCACATACAAACATTTTTTACAAAAGATTATTCTTTTAGCATGCTAATCAAGATAAACGTTAAACAATAGGTCTTACTACTTGCTTCCTTATTAACGGAAGGGAAATAAATGAACACATTACGCTAAAGCGATAATCAAGTCTTTCAAAAGCTGGTCGCTTTGGTTTACAGACCCGTTTGAGAAAACTTAATTCGTTTAAAATGTAAAGCAATAACAATGAATATCTCAAAAACGGTCAACTCTACAAGAAAAACGTATATGACATAAAATATGTGTTTTAACGAGATATAGATTTTTTCTGCAGTAAGGTTTTTTCTATCTCTTATGATTTAATTGTTATGTAGAATTCAGCAAATTTCGACCCGAATAAAGAGCTCTTCAAAGGCTATTCGCAGAAAATTCAAAATATATATTTTATTTCTGATAGGAATATCTTTAATATATGGTATTTTAAACAAAATCGTTACAGCCATTTTTGAGGAAATTATCATTTTTGAAAAATGTCCCATGTAAAAGGTAGTTAGGGGTGGGGATTTTTTTTTATCCTTCGTCTCGCATCCTTGGAAGGTACTGAACTTAAATACCAAAATATGCTGCCCACAGACAGACAAACACGTACTTTTTTCTAAAAATACTTTTTTCGGTCTCTGAGAACCCCAAAACATATTTCGAGTGAAATCTCGGTATTGAATTTATGGGTGGAATGCAATATTTTCTCTATCCCTATGTACATTGTACATGCGAGCTAGAGAAAGTAATAAGTTACACGTATTTTTACTTTGTCTACACCTATTTTTACAGTGTATAGAGAAGGTATTGTAAGGCACCCAAAAATTCCATACTAGGATTTTACCGGAAATATACGTTTTAGGGTCCCCTGTATCCAAAATAAGCATTTTCAGAAAAAGATCCGTGTGTGTATCCGTATATCCGTGTGTCTGTGAACACGATAACTCAAAAACGAAGAGTGGGTAAAATACCAAACTTGATATTTAAGTTCAGTATCTTCCAGGAATATGATACGAAGATTTTGAGAAATATCCTCCCACCCCAAACTACCCTTTACATGGAAAACATTTCGAAAATTTTGATTTTCTCAAAAATGGCGCTAACGTTTTTGATTAAATTGTCGTATATCAAAGATATTTACTCGACAAATAAAATGTATATCTTGAATTTTCTGGAAATACCCTCTGAAGACTACTTTATTCTGGATGAATTTTCGGAATTTTGCACAACTACTAAACCTTAAGAGATGGACCAAAGCTTACCACACAAAAAAAACGTGGAGCACGTTAAAACACGCAATTTATGTCATATACATTTTTTCGTGGAGTTAATCGTTTTTGAGATAGTCCTTGTTTTTGGTTCCAGCTTTAAAAAACGTATACTTTTCTCATATAGGAATTTGTCACCGTTTGTCCATACAAACAAAGTAACTTCAGTCACGTAGCAACCAGCTTTTGACACTCACTTTAATCTATTATACTCCCTTATTTCCCTTCTACTAATAAGGAAGCAAATAATAAGACTTGTTCTGCTAATTTTTTCTCGATTAGCATGAAGTAAAAACAGCGTAAGCTTTTAACAATAATTTGTTGCAGAGATGTATAGAAAGTCATGTGAATGGAACACATCAGATTTTTAAATTGTATGAAATGATGTCCCCCCAGAAATGGTCTACTGTTGGTGGTGATGGCATTTCATCTAGCAGTCCATTCGTATTTCCCACGTTCACCCCAAGTTGAGATGAGGCATGCATTTTCGTGACCAGCGAGACAAAAGAACTGGACCATGATGAATTGTGTGTGTTGTGCGCAGCAACAATAGACCTAGCTAAACCCACGCAATCTGTTGGATTTCTGTCTACAATAGAAAGAATGCAGTTTCATTTCCAACAACGAATTTTTTCATTTCGTCTGGAGGCAGCTTTCACTTGTCAGAGTTCATTAGAACCCAGACATAGGTTTTACTCAAGCTCTATGATGAGTTGATGTGTACAGTAGTTCGTATATTCCCAGTTTTAGGTGCCCAAATTCTGATGAGTTACACTCACATGACTTTCTCTAGCTGCTCTACGATCAAACATCTTACAAAACAATATTCTTCTTTCTACACAATGTTAATCTAGATAAACATTAGCAGAATGTTCTTATTGTTTAGTTCCTTATAAATAGAAGGGAACCAAGGGAATTCGCTATGCTAAAGTGATAGTCAAATGTTTTAAGCTATCGTTATGCGATTGTCCAAACAAATCGCTTCTCTGCTTGACCAGGATTACAGCAAAAGAACATCGGATACTTTCAATCTGAGAAAAGTATAAGTACTTTACAATTTTATTGAAACCAATAGCAAAGAATATTTCAGAAACGAATAGCTCCACAACAAAAACGTAAAGAACTTAAATTGTGTATTTTGACGAGATCAATATTTTTTGAGCAGTGAGATTTTGTCTATCTCTTATTAGCAGAAATAGTCTTATTACTTGCTTCCATATAAGTAGAAGCGAAATAAGGGAGTACCATAGGTTAAAGTGCTAGTCAAAAGCTGGTAGCTATGTGACTGAAGTTCCTTTGTTTGTATGGACAGGTGTTGACAAATTCCTGTATGAGAAAGCTGTAAGTTTTTTAAAGCTGAAACCAAAACAAGGAATATCTCAAAAAACCAACAATTACACGAAAAAATGTATATAACATAAATTGTGTGTTTTCACGTGCTCTACATTTTTTGTGCAGTAAGTTTTTGTCCAACTCTTACGGTTTAGCAGTTATACAAAATTCCGTAAAATTCATCCAGAATAAGCAGTATTCAGAGGCTATTCCCAGAAAATTGAAGATATGATATTATTTGTCATTTAACATCTTTAATATATCGTTAGAGCGATTTTTGAGAAAATTAAAATTTTCAAAAATTTTTCCTAGAAAAAGGTAGTTGCGGGTGGTGGGATTTTTCTTGAAAATCTTCGTGTCGCATCCTTGCAAGATACCAAACCTAAATATCAAGTTCGATATTAAACGTACTTTCGTTTTTGAGCTATGCTGTCCACAGACACACACACACACACACACATAATTACAGACACACACACACACACACGCACACACACAGACAGGTAGACACTCGGACATATTACTAAAAATGCTTTTTTTGGATTCAGGGGGTCCTAAAACATATATTTCTGGTGAAATCTCGGTATCGAATTTTTGGGTACACTACAATACCTTATCTATACGCCATGTAGGTACATAGTACGTGTAGAGAAAGTAAAAAGAGCTTACACAAAAGAGACAACCCGTTTGAGAAATGTTTAAGCAGTTTAAAATAGAAACAAATAATAAATACCATCTCAGAAACAGTTAACTCTACAAAAAAAGTAATTAACATAAATCCTTTGTTTTAACGAGATAGATATATTTTTTTTTGGGGTAGTAAGGTTTTTTCAATCTCTTACGGTTTGCCAGTTATACAAAATCCATTCAAAACGAAGAGGTCTTCAGAGGGTTATGCTGAAAAATCCAAGATACACATTTAGTTTCTAGTGTAAACATATTTAATATACGGTATATTAATCAAAATTATAAAGTTATTTTTGAGAAAATTGAAAACTTTGGAAAGGTCTCCATGTAAAGGATAGTTTGGGATGGGAGGGATTTTTTATGAAAATCTTCATACTGCATCCTTGAAAGATATTAAACTTAATTCTTATAATTACAATTAAGTTTGTTATTTAACTAGCTTTTCGTGTTTTAGTTATGTTATCCACACACACACAAACACACTCACACTCGCACGCATACATGCACGCACGGACCTTGTTTTCTCAAAATGGTTGTTTTTTTATTCCGGAGCCTCAAAATATGCATTTTGGTATAGAATGTTTGTGTGAAGTGTATCTTCTCTATCTAATATCTATGTACATTCAACACGCGTGCAAGAGAAAATAGAAATAAAAAACGGATGACAACTTCTCATTTGTAAAAAATATAAGTATTGGGAAATGTAACAAATGAACAAAGAATACCTCGAAAATGGTTAAGTTCACAAAAAATATATTTGATATAAACTGTGTTTTAACGAAGCCTGCTACATTTGTGTATAAGAATGGTTAGAGCCATTTTTGAGAAAATATATTCCGAAAGCTCTTCAATGAAAAGGGTAATTTAGGGTAACGGGGTTTTCTTGAAAATCCTTGTAAGCTGCTGATATTAAATGTCAAGTTTAGTATTTAACGACTTTTCGTCTTAGAGTTTTTCCTGTTCACATACACCTACACATTCATTCAGGGATATTTTACTAAATCTAGTGTGCTCCATTCACGTGACTTTCTCTATCTTTTCTGCAAACAAACTATTTTACAAAATTTTATTCTTTTATCTGCATGCTAATGGAGGTAAACCTTACAGAAATGATCATGATACTTGCGTCCTTCTAAGTACAAGATAAATAAGAGAATAAACAGGACTAAAGCGATATTAAATGTTTTAAAAACTGTCCCTTGCTATTGCCTTTGAAATTAGTTTATTTCCATGAACATTAGTAAAACAAAAGAAATATGAAACGTAAAAGGACTTCCTGTGTAGGAAAATTAAAGTATTTTAAAATTGAAACCAATAATAAGGATGATAGGTAATATCTCTGAAACTGTTAAATCTACAGTAAAATGTATATTACATAAATTGTGTGTTAATGAGATCTACATTTTTTTTTCTTTTTCCTGCGGAGTAACTCTTTAGTTGTACAAAGTCATTCACAATGAAGAGGACTTCAGAGGCTATTTCCAGAATATATACTTATATATTTTATAGTCATATTTGAGAGAGTCAACATTTTCTAAAATGTCACCATATAAAGGGTAATTTGGGGCCGGGGCATTTTCTTGATTATCTTCGAGACGCAACCTTGGAAGATGCTCAAACTTGGTGTTTAAAACACACACACACACACACAAACACGCAGGTTTTTCTAAAATTGATTTTTTTTTAATTCCGGTGACCTCAAACATACTCGTATATTTCCAGTCAAATCTTGACATTACGGAAAAATGTAGGTGTCGTTTTTTTGGGTGGAATGCAGTACTTTCTCTGCCTGCTATTTGGGTAGTAGAGGAGGTAATAAACTGATGTAAAGTTGAGAATAATTCATGGAGCAAGTAATACCAAGATAAATGTGTATAACACAGTTTATCTCCCAACACTGCTTTATGGCTCAGAAAGATAGACAGTATTGTTGTATAGGGAAAACCAGAAGGGACAGGATAAGAAACTGTCAAATAAGGAACATCCTTAATCAAGATCCAGTAATAAAATATCTGATGTACTCCATTCACATGACTTTCACTACAATTATTGTTAATAAGCTTATACTTCTATCTACTTCCTGGTAATCGAGAAAAACATTAGCAGAAACGGTCTTATTACTTAGTTCCTGAAAAGTAGAAGAAGAATAAGGGAATACTATAGGCTAAACCGATAGTCAAATGTTTCAAAATATGGTTTTTGCATAGCCAGGCATTGATAAGTTGCCGTATGAGAAAACTTCCAGGATTAAAAGACTGAAATCAACAACAAGGAATATCTCGAAAACGGCCAATTTGACGAAAAAATGTATATGACAAAAATTGTGTGTTTTATCGGGATCTGCATTTTTTCTGTAGTAAGTTTTTGTCTATCTCTTACGGTTTTCGAGCTATCCAAAACTCAATAAAAATCATCCAGGATAAAGAGGTCTTCAGAGGTTATTCCCAGAAAACTCAAGATATACATTTTATTTGTCAGGTAAATATCTTAAATATAAGACGTTTTAATCAAAACCGTTAGAGGCATTTTTGAAAAAACCAAAATTTTCGAAAACTTTTCCATGCAAAGGCTAGTTTGGGGTGGGGGGATTTGCTTGAAAATTTTCCTAAAAGATGATTTTTTTTTTTTGGATGGTTTAAATACATAAACAGAATGAATGAGAGCATGAAACCAAAACAGGTGTGGGAGGCCAGAGGGAAAGGAAGGAGAGAGAGAGAGAGAGAGAGAGATAGAGAGAGAAAGCGACTAGGAATAGAATGGAGCGATTATGTAGAGAAAATAATGAATAAGAAAGGAAAGACTTTTAGGGAAGTTAATCAACTAACTAGAGATGGGACAAAATTTAGGAAATGGATCATGACTGACTGAGGAAACCCGACGCTCGAAAGTGCATAAGGAGAGGAAAAGTATAGTAATTATAATTATAATAATAATAATAATAATAATAATAATAAATAATACCAGAATCAGGATTCACAATCTTAAAAAAAAAAATACAAGCTTCTTACAGCAGATTACTTCTGCTCCATGCAAATCGAGATAAACATTAGCAGAATGTTCTTATTCGTCAGTTCCTTGTTACAAGTAGTGGGAAAAAAAGGGTATATACTAAACTAAAGCGATAGTCACATTTTTAAAAGCCTTCACAATGCGATTATCTTTCAAATTTGCTTCTTTATATGGCCAGGAGTAAACAAAAGAAACACGAATGATTTCCTTTTTGAGGAAGTGTAAGTATTTTAAAATTGAAAATAATAACAAGGAATATCTCGGGAACGATAGTTCCACCCAAAAAAAGAGGCTTCAGAGTCTATTGTTAAAAAATTCAAATGGTGCGTTTTGTTTGTCATGAAAATAAATTAAACATGTGGATTTTAATCGACAAATGTTTTATGTAAAGAGTGGTGGGCTTGAATTCATTATGGTTTTCTTTCTATGGTTTGAGTACCTTTGTTATGGCCACTTACTCAAATGAAATAAAGTGTTTTAGGTAATTGCCGGAGTGCTGTTATTCCAGATACAAGAGTTTGAACACGTAGTTATTACAGCCCCGATTCATTTCACTTAACTGTGCTCTCTAGGGAAGTTCGTAAGGTTGACTTCCCTCTCTATATTACAAGCAACCGCGGAGGAATGACAGGTAATAAACTGGGATTCTGTACCTCTGGTGTACAGGCGGCTTCACACTAATTGCTGTCAATATCCACATTTCTTACTAAATTCCCTCTTTAGCGCTACCGAATCCACACAACGATAAAGCATTATCAGAAGTAATATAACGAGAGCTCCAACCTTTATCTAGAGGAAGCAAATATAATCCCTCCTGCATCTAGGATTGTCGCATTTATAGGGTACTTTGCGTTATTGTGGCGCATGATTGGTTGGGAATTTGGAGCTGAGTTGTATATGTGCTTGTACGATGTGGTATTGGTTATTTACTTGGAGAGCGGTATTATGTGTAACTAGGCAACTCCCACCCCCGCAGTCCCTTCAGAGATTGTGCCAGCTCCGTCCTCGACGGAGACCCCAACCCCCCAACCTGGTCCGTCTACGTCTATGGAGGAAGCCGCCCCGACGCCCTCGGCAGAGGGCCCACGCCGGACTTCTTCAAAAAAGAAGTCCAAGAAGAGAGGAAAGAAGAACCGCCAGTCGGGCCAATCAGAGGCTCCCACCTCTGTGAGACCCGAGGCCACGCCCCTAGCACCCCAGTAGCTACCAGTCGCGGAAGCTCCAGCAGCTGCCGCCACAGTGCCGACTCCAGCAGCGGAGGCTCCCGCTGCACCTACCACCACAGCGGCTTCCTCGACCTTTACAGCGGCCATCCCACAGGCGGACCTGGATGAACTTCAGGACCTAGCCCTGTGGTTTGGTGACCTCCTAAGTAAGGTTACCTATACTGCGAAACTTCAAGTTGCAGTACAGCGACCCCAGACTCTCCCCCCTCCAGAAACACACCCTGTTCCTCCAAACCTTGGAGCAGTTGTACCCGGGTTCCGCTAAGTAATGACCTCTAGATTTGTTCGGAGACTATTGCGACTCGCGTACTGGAACGCGAACGGCATCCGGGACAACGCCCAGGCGTCCTTGAGTTTGTACAATCGTACGGAATTGACATCCTGATGGTTTGCGAAACCCATCTGGATGCTGTTACTGATTTCTCGCTGCCTAGTTACGTCACCCATCGGTCCGATCGGGTCGGCCGACAGGGTGGCGGTACAGCTATCTTCATTAAGAACCACATAACCCATACTCCTGTCCAACTCCCAGCACTACAGCACGTGGAGGCCTGTGCAATCCGGCTTGCCGTCGCCGGGCTAGACGCGCTACTGATAGCTGCATATGACCCACCAAACCACCGCTTCCATGAAGCGGACTACACCACCCTACTCAACCTTCACCCAGTGGTATGCATCGCAGGAGATCTCAACGCGAAACATGTCCTCTGGCATAGCCGCACCAACAACCCCCGAGGCCGCGGGCTCTACCGCCTCATCAGCGGCAACCCCGCCCTCGTCGCGTACGGACCGAGAGGACCTACGTGTCATCCGGCTCGCGGCAGACTGGATGTTCTTGACATCATAATCACCAAGAACATACCATTTCATCTAGACCTCTCGGCGGTCAACGAGTTGGACTCCGACCATGACCCTGTCGTGGTGGATACAGACGAGACCGTATCAGCTCTGGTAACACCAGACTGGATAAATGAGATCGACTGGGACGCAGCCGTCCTAGACCTAAACCAAACCGTGGACCCGCGACCGCGCATCGATTCCATCGAAGCGCTGGAAGCGGCAGCCACGGCCTTCTCCCGACAACTCCTGAATGTGGTGCGCGCGCATACCTACCGCATCCCATCTAACAAACCTAACCCGAGAACCATACCTAATGAACTCCGTCAGCTGCTAAAAGCCAAGGCAACCGTACGGAAGCTATGGCAGCGCTTCCGCCATCCCAGGATCCAAGCAGTGTACCAGCGGTTCAAATCCCTGGCAAGGCGCCTGCTTCGCGCGCACCGCAAAGCTGCCTGGGAATACACAATGGCAAATGTAAACCTGGAAGAGAAACAACCCTGGAGGATCATCCGATCCCTCAGGAAAGACAAAAGTCAGTTTCAGCATCCCATCCATGGCACCCGTGGGAGACTCTCTTTTGAGTCCCAGGATAAAGCCACGAATTTCGCAGATTATCTGGAGTCTCAATTCGAACCCCGCGAAGACCCCCGGGACGAGGACTTTACTGAGCTCGTGGAAGCGACGGTAGACTACCTCTACGAGGAGCCCCCGCCGCCCCACGAGGAGATCCGCATTCCTTTAGTCACCCCGAAAGAGGTGGCTTCCCAACTCAACAACCTAAAGCCTAACAAAGCCCCTGGACATGACGGCGTCACGGCGCCTATGCTCCAGCACCTAACAAAGGCCGTAATCCACCTGACGCGGATTTACAATGCATGCCTACACCTACGTCACTTTCCAACGTGTTGGAAGGAGGCGAGGGTAGTATGCATTTTGAAACCCGGCAAGGACCCGGTCTTCCCGTCAAGTTATAGATCTATTAGCTTACTTCCGATCGTCTCGAAAGTATTCGAGCGGTTACTCCTATCTCGCCTCACCCCTCTCTTCGAGGAGAGACTCCTACTCCCGGATCACCAGTTTGGTTTCCGTACTGGACATTCCACAACCCTGCAGTTACTGCGACTGGCTGAGAAGGCTGCCCTGGGCTTCCAGGACAACTTCAAAACAGTCGCGGTACTCTTGGACGTGGAAAAGGCCTTCGCCACCACGTGGCATCAGGAACTCTTGTACAAGCTCAAGAACGCAGAAAGCCCTCACCCCTACCTTCACCTGCTTAGTAGCTTCCTTCGGGACCGCACTTTCAGGTTGAGGGTGGAGGGGAGGCATTCCACAGTCAGACCCATAGCGGCGGGAGTGCCGGAAGGCAGCGTGCTGTCGCCGTTACTCTTTGCCTGCCGCCTTCCCCACACAACACAGTAGAGTTACGTAACAAGAACGCCCGATATTGCTTCCCCCCGCTACAGAGACAGCTCAGGCCATAGGCAGATGGAGTGAACAGTGGCGGATGGCCATCAGTCCGCAGAAGAGCTCAGCTCTACTGCTGGCGACCGGAGAGGTCGCTGAGGTTGCGGCGGCGGCGGAACCCCTGGGTCCGCACCGCCAAATACCTTGGAGTCCTCAACCGCGGCCTTACTTTCACTCCACATGTCAGGTAGAAGGTCGGTATGGGACACGCTGCCCTATGGCAATTGTTTCCCATCTTCCGCTCCGCCATGCCTACACACCTAAAACTACGGCTGTACCGCGCGGTCATCCCGCCCCTGATGCTGTACGGCTGCGAGGTCTGGGGTTCGGTGGCTCGTTCCACCATCCGCAGACTGCAGACCGTGCAGAACAGGGCATTGAGGATAATATATGGCACAGACCGTAGATTCCCGTCCCACATTCTCCATTCCCACTCCGGAATCCCTTACGTAATGGACGTTGTGCGAGAAAGAGCTCGCACAATATATACTAAACTTGCTCCTCACCCAAATCCCCAGCTGAACACTCTCGGTATTTACGACCACACGCTGCCTAGGAGACGCGTAAGCTACCGCCTTCCCAAGGACGCCTTGGGATGGTAGTTTTTCGGCCGCCTCTCCCTTCTTTACAGTTTTACCCGCCAAGTTAAGCAGCATCGGGCCCGGTCATAACTCGGACGGGTGACCGTCCAGTTGTACTCCGACCAGATCTGCATCACTGGCTTCCCCCACCCCGTACCTACATCCTTTCAGTTCTCCCCGCTAGCCGGCACTGCTTTCCTTGACAGCCCGCAAGCGGCTGGCCAAGTTAAGCAGCATCGGGCCTGGTCCCTCTCTGGATGGGTGACCACTCCGGTAGGTAAGCAAGCCCGCGCCGGCTGCACAGAGGGAAACACCCTGCCCACATTACTTCGACATAGACATAAACGCTTGCACAAGACTACATCTTTTATATCACACGGGTAAATCCGCGAGAAAAGCGGATAGGTACCGTGGTGATTTGCCCCCGCCCGAGTACACTCGGGCGACTAGTTCCTGCTCCTGGCTCCTGGATGTGTAACTAGATGCTGCGTGTTTTTTCTGTCCTGAAGCAGTAGATTAGGTTTGATATCCCTTGTAGCATCAAAACACAAAGGGATTCTAACCCAAGTCTAGTTCGACTCTAATATTAACACGAAAGCACAATATTTATCATAAGTAATATTACGAGAGCTGCAACTTTTATCTAAAGAAAAGTTGTAGCTCGAGTTGCATTTAATAAGACTATTTCTGATTAAAATAACAATGATTAGCCTATATGGACACTAAGAATAATATTCCTATTTGTCTTGACGTATATTTGATGTCCATATCACAAATCATGGCCTGCCTCGTTGCTTACAGAATTCTTTGAACTGGTTCCACAAGCACTCTCTGTTTTTTATAGTATACTGCGGCTTTGAGTTTTCAATTAATATCTCTATATCAGCGATAGACCTTTCCCCAAAACGTTTTGCAACTTCCGGGAATATCACTGCACACTGATACTATTATTATGAGATGGACATTAGTTCAGAGAGGGTGCGATAAATTTAGAAAAACAATTGCACGTGGGTGTGATAAAAAATCGGATGTGATCACATGATTTTCTCTATATCACTGTTAACACATTATATTCTTCTATATACTATATGATAATAGAATTAAACATTAGCAGAAATTGTCAAATGTTTGAAAAGCTGGTTGCCATGTGGTTGAAATACGTTTCTATGCGTGTCCAGGAGAAATTGTGAGAGAAAAGTTTAAGAACTTACTTTAAATCTGAAACAAATAACTTGAAATATCCTAGAAATGGTCAATGCCACGAAAAAAGATGTATATGATACAAATTGTGTGTTTTAAAGAGATCTACATTATTTATGTAGTAAGTTTTTGTCTCTTTGTTGTGGCTTACCAATTATCCAAAAGTCAGAAAATTTCATTCAGGATAAAGAGGTGTTTAGAGGCTATTCCCAGAAAATTCAGGATATACGTTTTATTTGTGATGTAAATAGTTTTAATATACGGTATTTTAATCAAAATCGTTACAGCCATTTTTGAGAAAAATCAAAATTTTTGAAATGTTTTCCACGTAAAGGGTAGTTTGGGTTGGGGGATTTTTCTCAAAATTTTCACATGAATACACACACACACACTTGCGCGCGGGCGACCTTTTTCCAAAAGTGCTGTTTTTAGATGCAGGAAACCCTAAAACATAGGTATATTTCCGATGAAATCTCGGTATCGAATTTTTGGGTGGAATACAATACCTTCTGTATACACTGTACATAGTACGTGTAGAGAAAGTAAAAACGATTAAAATGCAGAGATAATGAGTACCGATGGTTGGAAAGTTACGCGGCAATGTACTGGATTGGCCACTTCCTACGATCACGTGTCATGAACGATATAAAAGCTGATACGCTTTCCTCACTCCGTAGGTCTTTACATATGTATTTTCTCTGCTTAATGTGTAGTACATAGGTAAAACTCTGATGTGTTCCATTCACTTAGTATTTAAGTTTAGCATCTCTTAAGGATGTAACATGAACATTTTGAGAAAAATTCCCCACTCCAATCTATCCTTTACAGGCAAGCATTTCCGAAAATATTGGTTTTCTCAAATATGACTCTAACTATGTTGATTAAAATACCGTATATTAAACATATTTACATGACAAAATGTATATCTAGGATTTTCTGGCAATAGTGTGTGAAGTCCTCTTTATTCGGCATCAATTGTTAAATCCTAAGAGACAGACAAAAACTAACCATACAAAAAATGTAGATCTCGTTAAAACACACAATTTATGCTATACACATTTTTTTCGTGGTGTTGATCGCTTTTGAGATATTCGTTGTTATTGGTTTCAGCTTTAAAAAAATTATACTTTTTCTCATACAGGAATTTGTCAACTCCTGTCCATACAAGCAAAGGAACTTCAGTCACATAGCAACCAGCTTTTGACTATCACTTTAACCTATGGTACTCCCCTATTTCGCTTCCACTTACAAGGAAGCAAGTAATAAGACCACTTCCGCTGTTGTTTTTTTTTTTTTTCTCTCTCATTAGAGTGAAGTAAATAGAAGCATAAGCTTTTCAACAAAAATGTGTTGCGTAGATGTAGAGAAAGTCATGTGAATGGAACACATCATACACTGTGTACATACTACGTGTAGAGAAAGTAAAAATGTATAGGATATAAAATGTGTGTTTTAACGAGATCTACATTTAGTCATGTAAATTAGTTTAATATACTGTATTTTAGTGTAGATCACGTTAAAACACACAATTTATATCCTATACATTTTTATTGGGAGTTGAGCATTTTTTATATATTCCTTTTTATTGATTTCAGTGTTAAAATACTTTAAAATTCTCTCATATGGGAATTTGTCAACTCCTGGAAATATATAGAAACGGATTTCAACGACATGGCGACCAGCTTTTAAAATAATTGACTGTCGCTTTAGCCTACTCTATTCCCTTGTTTCCTTCTACTTACGAGGAAGTTAAAGTATGATGAAGGGGCAATAACTAGTGAAACGTCCCAAGAAAACGGGCTACGTCAGGGATGCAAGTTAAGTCCAATTTTATTCAATGTGTTTATTGATGACATACTACAGAACATAAGTAATGGTAATAAGCTTTTGCGTGTAATAAATAATATACGAATTCCTGTTCTCCTTTTTGCAGATGATTTGGTAGTGGGTGCCCATTACTGTAAATATGAAATAGGTAATTACTGTATAGAATGGGGACTAAATATAAACATAGAAAAAAACCAGGTTGTAGGGTTTAACATGGCAGTTATATTGAGTAAATATGAGAAATGCAAAAAAGGAAGAAAAGAATATAAAATAGTGCATGATTACACTTATTGGAATAAAAGTAGATACACGCGGTAAATGGGAGAAACAATTTGCTAAAGAAAAATCAGCAATGACAAGGAAGCAAGTAGTACGACAATTTCTGTTAATGTTTATCTCAATTAGCATGAAGTAGGTAGAAGAATAAGCTTATTAACAATAATTTGTTACAGCGATGTAGAGAAAGCCATGTGAATGGAACACATCAGATGTTTTTTAATATACATTCGACAGTTGCCTTCTCGAGGTTTATATCAAGAAAAAAGAAAAAATCGCAGCACGTCTGTGATCCTCGCCACAGGGAGTGAAAGAGACGGAAACTTCTCTTTGCTATATTTTATATTAAAATGTTCGTTTCCTTCCCGAAGGGAAAATGAGCAGAATGAAATAACATTATCTGATGTTTCTTTTGAAGCCTTTCATCCCTTGAGGCGGGAGTCGTGCTGCTCTGGGATTTTCTCAGTGTTTTATCTGGAGTCACCTTCCTCATCCCTGGGAAAGGAGTTATATTTACGTTTGTCATTAGAGTGTTTATTGGAGCGCAAGGGATCGTTAGTTGGTGCCGTAGGTACATCCTTATTAAGGACCAAGTAATCTCCGCAGAACCTTCAAATCAACAATGGTTCTGTTAATGGCATCCGGGTCGACGACAAGCAGCTTACACGGTGAGAGACAGCCCTCAAAACACACACGCTTCTTGAGCTTAAAGCCAATCTGATGGTGAAAATATCACCCAGGTTCAAACTCCCAAGTGTTGTGCCACCCTAACGGTTATCCGTGATGCTCCTGACCATTTGATAAATGCTGGAATTATTCTTCCGTACCGCGAAATTTCTGCCTTTTATCTCCTCTTATTACGAGAGGTTTTCAATAAGTCCTTAGAAAAAAAATCTGATGTGTTCCATTCACATGACTTTCTCTACATCTCTGTGACAAATTATTGTTAAAAAGCTTATGCTTCTATTTACTTCATGCTAATCGAGAAAAATTAGCAGAAATAGTCTTATTACTTGCCTCCTTGCAAGTAGAAGCGAAATAAGGGAGTACCATAGGTTAAAGTGATAGTCAAAAGCTATCTCTTACGGTTTAGCAGGTATGCAAAATCCCGTTAAATTCATCCAGAATAAAGTAGTCTTGAGAGGTTATTCCCAGAAAATTCAAGATGTACATTTTATTTGTCAGGTAAATATCTTTAATATATGATATTTTAATCAAAATCGTTAGAGCCATTTTTCAGAAAATCAGAATTTTCGAAAAAAGTTCCATGTAAAGGGTAGTTGTGTCGCATCCCTGAAGTTACTAAACTTAAACACCAAGTTTGGTATTTTACGCACTTTTCGTTTGAGTTATCATGATCATAAACACACATCACAGTCACACACACATACCTTTTTTCTGAAATGCTTTTTTTGGATACAAGGGACCCTAAAACATAATTTCCGGTGAAATCTCGGTGTCGAATTTTTGTGTGGAGTGCAATACCTTTCTTACACACTATGTGCATAATACGTATAAAGAAAGTAAAAATAGCAAAACAAATTATTTTTCGTAGATTTTTATTTTTCAGCATAATCTCCTTTTAGCTCGATACACTTTTCCCAGCATTTCTTCAACTGTTTTAAGCCTTCCAAAAAGTACGATTTCGGAAGGTCCTAAAAATAGGCTTCTGTTTCGTAGAGGAACTCTTCGTTAGACGTGAAGCGCTTTCCGCAGAGCCACTTTTTCAGTTTTGAACATAATAAAAAGAAAACAAAAAAGGTTCTGGAGGCCAAATCTAGTGAATTCGGTGGCTGTTGTAGTACTCCAAACCTTATTTTTACAATTTTCGCCATCGAAACTGCGCAGGTGTGCACCCTTACATTGACTTGAACGAAGAAAATTTTTCTTTGTCATTGAGGGTGATTTTTTCTTGATTTCACCATTCAACCGGTGCAATAACGATGCATACCCATTTATGTTCTTCCTTTCTGCAAGTAATCAACGTAGATGATTCCGCGTGTATCCCAAAAAAATCTGATGTGTTCCATTCACATGACTTTCTCTATATCTCTGCAATAAATTATTTTTAAAAAGCTTTTGCTTCTATTTACTTCCTGCTAATCGAGAAAAATTAGCAGAAATAGTCTTATTTCTTGCTTCCTTGTAAGTAGGAGCGAAATAAGGGAGTACCATAGGTTAAAGTGATAGTCAAAAGCTGGTTGCTATGTGACTGAAGTTCCTTTCTTTGTATGGACACGACTTCACAAAGTCCTGTATGAGAAAAGTATGTGTTTTATAGTTGAAACCAATAACAAGGAATATCTAAAAAAACAATCAACTCCACGAAAAATATGCATATAACATAATTTGTGTGTTTTAAAGTGCTCTACATTTGTTGTATGGTAAGTTTTTGTCCATCTCTTACGGTTTAGCAGTTATGCAAAATTCCGTAAAATTGACCAAGAATAAAGTGGTCTTCAGAGGCTATTCCCAGAAAATTCAAAATATGCATTTTATTTGTCAGGTAAATATCTTTAATATACGATATTTCAATCAAAATAGTTAGTGCCATTTTTTAGAAAATCAAAATTTTCGAAAAAAGTTCCATGTAAAGGGTAGTTTGGGGTGGGGGGATTTTTCTCAAAATCTTCGTGTCGCAACCCTGGAAGATACTAAACTAAATACCAAGTTTGGTACTTTACCGACTTTTCGTTTTTGAGTTATCGTGTTCACAGACACACGGACACACACACGGACCTTTTTCTGAAAATACATTTTTTGGATACAGGGAACCCTAAAACATATACTTCCGGTGAAATCTCGGTATCGAATTTTCATTTTTCTTCCCGAGTGCAGTAGTGTATCCATGTTTCATTCATAGCTATGTATCGATCCTGAAACTCGTCAGAATTGCGACGGAAAAGTGCTAAACCCGCTTTCGAATCGATCACACGATTGCATTTATTCTCCACTGAGAGAAAACACGGCACCCATCTTGCCGAGACCTAATTTTTAGTGACAAATTGAGAACACTGTACCTTGTGATATGCCTGTGACTCCTACTATTGCGTCGATCACTCAAAACCATATCCTGGATTTTGTGAATTCTTTCGGAGGATGTCTCTTCCACTTGACATCAGGAACGATGTTCACATTTGTGGATGTGCGGCCACGTTTAAATTCATTTGTCCAATTGTAAGTTGTTGCAAATGCAGGAGCCGATGTGCTACGAACTTCATCCAACTCAGCCTTTATCTCATTCTGTGTTAAGCCTTTTAATTAGAAGTGTTAATTACTGCATGAAACTCGTTTTTTCGGCCATCTCTCTAAATAAGCACAAGATTGTTGATTTAATCGCCTGTAGAAGCGAAACACCGTGATGGATATAGCTGAAACTTTAACCGCCGTCTAGTAAGAGAACCTTCTTCGATACTACGAATGTCATTTCTTGGATTTTCTAAGGAATTTTTGAACGTCCCTCGTATTTAACTTACTTTTATCCTTCACGGAGCCAGGACGGAGGATGATGGATGCGGTGAAATCCATTCCGTCCCGATTTTACTTCTCTAGAACGTATGTACAATGTACATAATAGGTAAGAAAGCTATTGTATTCCACCCAAAAAATCGATACCGAGATTTCACCAAAAATAGATCCAAAACAAGCAGTTTTTTGAAAAGCGATCATTATGTGCTTGTGTATATGTGTCTGTAGACAGCATAACCCAAAAACGAAAAGCCTGTTAAATAACCAACCTTAGTATTTAAGTTCAGTATCTTCCAACGATACAATATTTTCAGAAAAATGCCCCCACCCAAAAGCTACCATTTACATGAAGCATTTTTCGTAATTCTTTATATTTTCTAAAAATGGATATAACGATTTTTATTAAAATACCCTATAGTAAAGATGATTGAGTATATGTCAAATGAAATGTACTTCCTGAATTTCGTCGCCCTCCGTGGTGTAATGTTTACCATGCTAACTTCACATACCCAAGGTCGCGGGTTCAAACCCGGCGGAGGACGATGGATGTTTTCGGCCGTAAAAATCCTCAGTATGGCTTCCTTTGGAAGGAAAGTAAAGCCGTGGGTCTCGTGTCGTAGATTTAGGGCACGTAAAAGAACCTCAAGCCTGATAGAGAGGCCTCTGAGCAAAATTAAGCGGTCTTTCACGCCCAGTGTAGAATGGGACACTGAGAACCACAGCAGTTAAAGAGCGTCCATAAATAAAACGCCGTTTCATTTCATTTCCTGAATTTCTTGGGAACAGTCCTTGAAGTTCTCCCCATTGTGAATGACTTTTGTGAAAGTGGTAAACCGTAAGAGACAATAACTTACTATGCCAAAAATTTAGATCTTATTAAAACCAATTTATGTCATATACAGTTTCTTTTTGTCATTATACATTTCTAACCATTTCAGAGATGTTCCGTATTATTGGTTTCAAGTTTAAGTACCTTTTTCTCTCCCACGGAAGTTCGCATTCGTTTCATATATCTTTTGTTTTACTCCTGGCCATGGATAGAGAACTAAATGTTTCGCTGTCGCTTTAGCCTAGTGTATTCCCTTATTTTCCTTTTACTTACAAGGAAGCAAGTAATAAGACAAATTCTAGTAATATTTATCTCGATTAGCATGATGTGGATTTAAGAATATATATTTTGGAAGAATCGTTTGTTTCAGAACAGGTCGATGGTGATGATGATCATGATGAATGATGTTTTAGGGCGTGGTTATAAGCGCCCAGATAAAAAAAAAAAAAATAGGGGCTAATGCTATTATATAAAATTAAGTAAAATATAGATAAAATTAGAGATAATACATAATAAAACATTTATTGCAAAAACTCGGAGCGGGATGAATCTAAAAGTCAGTATGACAATGGAGCGAAAAAGGGATAAAGCTAAAACGAGGAGTAAAAAATGAAAACTAAAATCCATAGCTAGCACTCCAATCTCAAGCGGCAAGATAAAAACAAACTAAACGAACAGGTAGCGATACAATCAGACTTTTTAAATCAAAGGTGTTAATTTTATTGACATTGATGATCAATTGACAATATGTCTGTAGTGTGGCTCGTCACGTTAAAACCTTTCCACAGTGCAGAGATCACTGTCTATGTCGGTCCGGATGGCTCAATTGGTTAGCGGGCTCAGGTCCATGGTTTTTATGGGTGCTTAAGAGCGACAACCCTATGTCAGTGGATTTACTGGCATGTAAGAGAACTCTCGTGGGACGAAATTCTGGCTCGCCGGCTGCGCTCATGTGATCCTGCCAATTGACAGCGTCATTGATAATTTATACTTTCTCTAGTCCCGTAAGCACATTGTACAAAGTATTTTCGATGCCGGGATTTGACGGAAATATATGTTTTGAGCACCCGGAGTCCGAAAAAAGCATTGTCCGAAACGGTCTGTGTGTGTCTGAGGACAACATAGCTCAAAAACGAAAAGACTGATTAAAGCCAAGGATGCGACACGAAGATTTTCAAGGAAATTCTCCCACCACAGAGTACCGTTTAAATGGAAAAAAAATTCAAAATGTTTGCTTTTCTCAATAATGGTTCTAACGATCATGATTAAAATACCTACCTACCGTGTATTAAAGATATTTACACGGCATATAAAATGCATATATTGAATTCTCTGAGAATAGCATTGAAGACCTCTTTATCCTGGGTGAGTTTTGCAGAATTTTGCGTAAAAGTGTAAGAGATAGACACAAAATATATAGATCTCGTCAAAACACATTATTTATGTCATATACTTTTTACTTTCTCTATACGTACTATGTACATAGTGTATAGAGAAGGTATTGCACTCCACCAAAAATTTCGACACCAAGATTTCACCGGAAATATATGTTTTAGGGTCCCCTTTATCAAAACAAAGCATTTTCAGAAAAAGGTCCGAGTGTGTGAGTGACCGTGTGTCAGTGTGTCCGTGAGTCTGTGAACACGATAACTCAAAAACGAAAAGTCGGTAAAATACCAAACTTGGTATTTAAGTTTAGTATCTTCCAGGGATGCGACACAAAGATTTAGAGAAAAATCCCCCTACCCCAAACTAACCTTTATATGGAACTTTTTTCGAAAATGTTTATTTTCTAAAAAATGGCTCTAACGATTTTGATTAACATATTGCATATTAAAGATATTTACATGAAAAATAAAATGTATATTTTGAATTTCCTGGGAATAGCCTCTGAAGACTACTTTATTCTGGGTCAATTTTACGGAATTTTGCATAACTGCTAAACCGTAAGAGATGGACAAAAACTTACCACACAAAAAATGTAGAGCACCTTAAAACACACAATTTATGTTATATACATTTTTTCCCTGGAGTTGATTGTTTTTTAGATATCCTTGTTTTTTTTTCAGCTATAAAGACATACTTTTCTCATACTGGACTTTGTGAACTCGTGTCCATACAACCAAAGGAACTTCAGTCGCAGAGCAACCAGCTTTTGACTATCACTTTAACCTATGGTACTCCCTTATTTCGCTTATACTAACAAGGAAGCAAGTAATAAGACTACTTCTGCTAATTTTTGCTCCATTAGATGAAGTAAATAGAATCATTTGATGCAGTGATATAGCGAAAGTCATATGAATGGAACACATCAGATTTTTTAAATAGTGTCGTAAGGAGTTGTTTTCCCGGTATACTGCTGCTGCTAGAGTTGTCTGAAGGCTGAGAGCAGTTTCCTGAATGTGCACGAGAGTCCGGTGCAAGGCATTTTCGCTTGGTGGAGGTTTGAATGGTCTCACAAGTTGCTGGATTGCACCACAGTGGCGGCTGTGCAACACGGGCTCGAACCTGAGTACCTGCCCGAGGCAGCGCGGTAGCCCTCTTTCCACTACATTACTCACAAAAAGCTTAAAGAGAAAGGATACTAAAACACAGACTTGTTTAACACTCTCGTGGCTCTTGAAGCTTTCTCAAAGGTTTCCTCTCTAGTACATAATCTGGAGTACTCTAATCATGTTGATAGTCTTTTAGCCTCTACTTCATACCACAATACGTTGCCATGTATGTTCAAGTGCTTTCTTGAATTCAACAAAGGTACAATGTAACCTTCTCCGTTAGGGAAAGTAAGAAAATAGTGCATTGAACTCACATACCAATTCAAGTTCTGTCACCTTCATCAATGAAATGTTGGTTCGTGAGTGTGCCACTGTATCACATGGTGATGAGAAATCGACTCATTGCCCATAATTGTCACCATAGGACGAAATCACAATTGCGAACATGCAAATGAATTTATCACAGGGATCTTTTCTTTCAAGGTATGGCGTTCTTTTATGTGCAAATAAATATTCAGCAATGACCAAACGCTTTACTTCTCTTCCGAAGAAGCCATTGAAAGGCATTTTACGTCCGGAAAAAAACAAAAAACACACCAACCTATGCCACGTTTGAAACCGCAACCTTGTGTATTAGTTAGCATGGCAACAAAGAAAACACGAGGGCGACATTTCTTCAACAAACTATTTACAGTATTTGAAATAGGATAAAAAAATAGTTTAACGACCTTTAACCTGCATGGTCATATCGGACGATGAATGAACTTGGTGAAATGATGTTCAAATGATCTCGGGGTCCATGGTGCTTAACGTTACTCGACATTCGTCTTCTCAGGATATAGGAAAATACCGAAAAAACCGGGCAATTCACCCTAAACAAAATTCAAACTCGCGACCTGTTGAATCTGAGGCAGACACTCTACCTAGGCGGGCGGTTTTCTTTTGTTGCTTTTTTTTCAGCTCATCGTTACCAGTTTTATTGAATGAAACTTGGTAATCCTATTCGTACTGCTGTTAGGATTTGTCAGTTACAAAACATGGCTCTATCGCTAAATTATAGAACACAGCTAATGCAATACTATTATGAGAGCAAGAACAGATCTTCTCAACTCTTAAAATGGTCCATATTCCATTCGTAATGACGGGGATTTAATTAGGAAGTTTGAGGAACTTGGATCTATTGCTGATAAGAAGAAATCTGGAAGGCCAAAGAAAAGCAATGTCGATGTTGCTTCATGAAAATAATGAAGTAAGTAGAAATAATTAAATGCTATTTCCCTATAAAACCTGTACAACATAGAAACGTTTTATCGAAGCAACTTCAGATAAGTAATTAATACCACTGTTTGAAGAATTCTAGGAAACTGTCTTAGCCTGTATCCATATAAACTGAAACTAACGTTTGCACTCAAAAAATCTGATGTGTTCCATTCACATGACTTTCTCTACATCTCTGTAACAAATTATTGTTAAAAAGCTTATGCTTCTAGTTACTTCATGCTAATCGAGAAAAATTTGTCACAAATAGCCTTATTACTTGCTTCCTTGTAAATAGAAGCGAAATAAGGGAGTATCATAGGTTAAAGTGATAGTTAAAATCTGGTTGCTATGTGACTGAAGTTCCTTTGTTTGTATGGACAGAGGTTCACAAATTCCTGTGTGAGAAAGGTATGTTTTTTAAAACTGAAACCAAAACAAGGAATATCTAAAAAACGATCAATTCCACGAAAAAAATATACACAAAATAAAATGTGTGTTTAAAGGTGCTCTACATTTTTTGTGTGGTAAGTTTTTGCCTATCTTTTACGGTATAGCAGTTTGCAAAATTTCGTAAAATTCATCCAGAATAAAGTAAATTTCAGAGGCTATTCCCAGCCATTTTTGAGAAAATAAAAATTGTCGAAAAAAGGTCCATGTAAAGGGTAGTTGGAGGTGAGGGATTTTCTTGAAAACCTCCGTGTCGCATCCTTGGAAGATACTAAACGTAAATACCAAGTTTGGTATTTTACCGACTTTTCGTTTTTGAGTTATCGTGTTCACGGACACACGGACCTTTTTCTAAAAATGCTTTTTTTGGATACACGGAACTCTAAAACATATATTTCCGGTGAAATCTCGGTATCGAATTTTTGGGTGGAGTGCAATACCTTCTCTACACACTATGCACATAGTACGGTCTTATTAATCAAAAGCTGGTTGCTATGTGACTGAAGTTCCTTTGTTTGTATTGACAGGAGTTGAAAAATTCCTGTATGAGAAAAGTAGAAGTTTTTCAAAGCTGAAACCAAATACAAGGGATATCTCATAAACGATCAACTCCACGAAAAAATGTATGACATAAGTTGGGTGTTTTAATATGCTCTACTTTTTTTGAGTATTTGGTTGGGGGTGGGGGGATTTTCTTGAAAATATTCGTGTCGCATCCTTGGAAGATACTAAATTTAGATATCAAGTTTGGTATTTTACTGACTTTACGTTTTTGAGTTATCGTGTTCACAGACACACGGACACATACACGGACCTTTTTCTAAAAATACTTTTTTTGGATACACGGAACTAAAACGTATATTTCCGGTGAAATCTCGGTATCGAGATACACTATGTAGATAGTACGTGTAGAGATTCCAAAATCATTGTTTGCCCAGTTTTGTTTTTTTGCTATCTCAAATATAATAATGATTATAACGGTTTAGAGTTTAAAGTTACATTTGAAAGACCCTATGATTGAAGTTAATCGAAATAAAATCTTTAGAGACAAACTCCTAATTCGGCTGCTCAGCTGATAAGATTACGTTTCAGAAGAGTACGAACGGGAAGCCCAAAGACATGCAGAGGAAGTAAAGGTATGGGAGATATCATGAAGCATGCAGTAAAATGGAAATAAGGTAGTTCTGAATTTTCGTGCAGCTCTTGAAATGGATGCAATATATGAAAGTACCTGAGAAAGCGAGCTGGCCTACATGGAATAAATTTGAATATCTTCCGATACTTGAGAAGTCGAAACCATTTTAATTTTCATACGTGGTGTACGTCTTGGTAATATATCACATCATGAAATGGAACGCATATAGTGACTCCAGCAAGTGTTCATCTACATTTTGAATTTATAATGTGCGGCATTTACATAGCTTTCTCTACTCACTTTATACAACTATTTGTACGAAAGTTCATTCTTCTCTCTAATCGAGCTAGTCTTTAATTACATTCCCTTGTCCTAGGTTTAAAATATGTGTTGCAATGTGATATGAGAACCATCCAGAAAGTGGCAGACGATTTGGCATAGCTAAATAATAACGAAACTTGGTTTACAAAGTTACACTGCCTTACTCTATTTTTCTACGTATTCGACATTGCTATCAACGTATTTATTGTCACGTGGTACCGGTTTTTCAATGCAGATGAACAGAGATATCACTGCCAGTTTTAGGGCTTCATCGGTTGGCATTTTTACTTTCTCTACACGTACTATGTGCATAGTGTATAGAGACGGTAGGTATTGTATTGCACACTAAAATTCAATACCGAGATTTCACCGAAAATACGTGTTTTGTTATCCCCTAAATAAAAAAAGCACTTTTAGAAAACTGTCCCTTTTTTGCAATACCTTCATTCATGTACCATTATATTAGTTATCCTACATATATGATTTCCTGTGTTTCACATTTGTTTTTCCTTGCATATCTAATTTCTGTGTGTGGACAGCATAGCTCAAAAATGAAATGACCGTTAAATACCAAACTTGATATTTAAGTTCAGCATCTTCCAAGGATGCGACACGAACGTCGAGAGTTACCTTGAAGAAAGATAGATATTTGTAAACAGATTCTGATTGTAATCAGTTTCTGGAAGAAATAAGGAGATGTTTATTTGAAAAAAAGCGACTTTGTGTTACAATATGTTGCAAGGATGCGACCCGAAGATTAAAATGCCGCTTATTAAGGATGTTTACGTGACAGATAAAATGCATATCTTGAATTTTCTGAAGCTAACCTCTGAATATCTCGCCATTCTGTTTACAGTTTGCATAGCTGATAAACCGTAAGAGATAAACGAAATGTTGCTGGACTAAAATTGTAGATGGCGTTAAAACATATAATTTATGTTATATACTTTTTTTTTTTTTTTTTAAATATCGAGTTTACCGTTTTAGAGAGAGGTATTCGTTGTTTTTTGTTTCAATTTTAAACTACTTAAACACTTTGGACTGTGTGATAGTGATGTGGTTTATCAATTGAAATTAATTATATTTTGTAACACTACATCAGTTACTTTAATTATTGGAAAATATGTTTCAGAAACATGTTTTCCAATAATAAAAATAAATAATGTAATGTTAGAAAATATAATCAACTAATTAATTTCAAATCATCTTTTATTTCATCTCTCTTTTGCTTTATTCTTGGCGATGTAAAGAAAACCGAACTTCAACCACAAATCGACCAGCTTTTAAAAGATTGACTATCGCTTTGGGTAGTGTATTCCCTTATTTCCGTTCTGTTTATAAGGAAGCAAGTAATAAGACCATTTTGGTAATGTTTGTCTTGATTAGCATCATGTAGAATGATTCTTTGTGAGAATAGTTTGTTTGCAGAAGAGGTAGAGAAAGTGATGTGAATGGAACACATCAAGTTTTTTTTAAAGTGGTGCCCAGGCTGCCATGAGCATGAATTCGCTCCTCAAGGAGATGTGTGCGGTGAAGCAGCCGTTCTCCAGTGAGGTGGATATTCCTCTTGACCAAAGTGCCTGCCCTTAAGCAGGTATGTTGGCGGAAGCTTGAGGGTGGACCACAGGATCAATACTACAGCGTGATAAATCCCACTTGTCTCAGTTGAGGCCACCATTGTTAACGAACACGCTGCTGCACTGAATGTCCGTGATAAATCCTCCTATAGATAGTCCAGCATTTTGGTCCCACTTCTCGCAGAATTATTTCAAAGCGATAGATTTAACGCTAGCAATATGTTTATATTGGCTCCTCGGCCAGAGAGATGCGCAGCATTCTTTTATTTAGAAAGAAACTCTCTGTGCAATTGGATACATCACAGTTGAGCGAGACCAGACACAGAACTGTTGTGCAAAATGCGACAGTCCCAATAAAATAATACACCGAAGGTAGAGAGAACAAACACAGAAAAAATAAACAGTGCAGTCGCAAATCGGAATGCCAACGCATTAGCCGTAGAGTTTTAGGAGGAAGATAAAGATGGTTTGCTGTGGTGCAGACAGGATCGATGGAGCATTTTGTAGCAGATGTAAAGGATACCCATAACCTATATCATCGTGCAGAGTGAAGTTGCGCACATACCTGGGAGCGCCGGTCATGAGACGTCGAAAACGATTCTGTGTGCGCTGGATCCTGATGCTCTGTGGCACTTGCACAACTGAAGTGGGGAATTGCGTGAATGAAAAATGTTCATCTATTGCTACTTTTTTCCGTCTCTCTTTATTTGCAAGAAAATTAAACGTTGATTACACAGCATAGCAAGCCACAACATTGTGGAATAAATTGTCACTTTTCAATGTAATTCCCATTCTTTTCCATAGTTTTAGTCCACCTTTAATACGGACATGTACTCCTCTGTGATAAAACGCACAGTCTTGCTTCCGAAGTCATTGACAAACATATCTGACATCTGGAAAGTAAATCCCGCGTTGAGCTTCCTTCAGCGGTTCCAACAGATGGAAGTCTGGTAGTGCTAAGTCAGGGCTGTATGTGGGATGAGACAAGACTCCCCATCCAATTTTCACAATCTCTTTAGTGTTGTGACGACTGGTGTGTGTTTTTGCATTTTCTTGCTGAGGGTTCTGACGTGTTGCACAGTGCAACCGGAATCACATCCTCTGCGTTCCAAAAGACCGTCACCATTACTTTCCCTGTCGATGGCACCGTTTTGAATTTTTTTCTTCCTCGGTGAGGTTGTGCGGTGTCATTCCATGGACTGTCTTTTGATTCTGGTTCAAAAAAATGAACCCACGTTTCGTCTCCAGTCACAGTTTTGTTCAGAAATAGCTCTCCCTCCAAATTGAAGCGATGCAAATGTTCCGAGGCTATTGTTTTTTTTTTTTTTTTTTTTTTTTTTTGTGCCTCCTTATTCTGCCTGGTTAACATTCGGGGTACCCACCGCGAACACACTTTTGAGTATCCCAGTTCTTGAATAATCGTCACTATTACTGCCTTTACTGAGGGATGTAATACAACACAATTCATCCGGCAGTCAGCTCGGAGGATCTCATCCACTCGGCTAGTGTTGCTTGGAGACACGGGAATCACGGATCTGTCGCTCCGCTGCTCATCAGCCTACGATGTTGGCCCTTTATTCATTACGAATCCATCTTCTAACCGTGCTGAGATCCATTGTTGCATCACCATACACCTTTGTGAGCCTTTCATGAATGCGAAGGGTGTTTCACTTCCGCATGCAAGAATCTAATGACAGAACGCCGTCTAATACGAAGATCGATGTCAGCCATTTTGCAACAGGTAGCAGTGCTGCCATCAGTTGACTATGAAATTGTTATTGCAGTGGAATGAGAAGAAGGTTTGAGAAATTGCCCCAATTTCAAATTGTTCACATAACTTAGTTCAGGAGGGAAAAAAAAAAAAAAAAAATAGGAGGCATTACTTATTGATTGACCCTTGTAAATAAATACCTGGTGGAGCAAAATGCATAACGCATTTATGTAATGGGACTCTCTGCAACGGACATAGTATCAGTAGCTTTGGAATTGTTTATTTATTACAGAAATTCAGTAATTTCAATTGAGACAGAGTGGCCCATAGAAATGCGCATTCAAAATATGGAAGATTTAAGTGGTTTAAATAGTATAATCGTGTTTCAGCGTTTCTTATGCCTAGGAGATCGTCAATGTCGTGTTCCTGACAGAATGACGACTGTGCGACACGTCAAGCCTCGGAGAGATGATGAAAAAGTTACAAATAAGAGATCATTAGGTAGGCCACCGAATGCCTGAGAAAGTCAGTCTTTTTTAATTTAAGTCGCTTTAACTTCTAGATCATGTGGCGACGAATCTATTCCCTCCCTTACACTTTCGCTTCTATTCTCAGTTTGCCATTGTTTTAAGCTGAAGGTAAACCGTTGGTTCGTGATATTCAACATCTAATTCGGTATTTACCTTGGCGACGGGGATAAGCCACGGAAAAAAAATCTGATGTGTTCCTTTCACATGACTTTCTCTGCACCTCTGTAAGAAATTATTGTTAAAACGCTTATGCTTCTATCTATTCATGCTAACCAAGATAAACATTTACAGAATTTTAATTATTTCCTTATACGCAGAAGGGAAATAAGGGAATACACTGGGCTAAATCGACAGTCAAATGTTTTAAAATGTGGTTTCTATGGGATTGAAATCCCCTTTTTTTGTGGCCAGGCGTTGACAGGTTCCTTTATGAGAAAAATATAAGTATTTTAAAACTGAAACCAATAACAATAAATATCTCAAAAACTGTCAACTCCTCCAAAAAAATTCATATAACATAAATTATGTGTTTTAACCAGATCTACCTTTTTTGTGCAGTAAGCTTTGTCTATCTCTTACGGTTTACTAGTTAGGCAAAGTTTCGCAAAACTCATCCAGAATAAAGAGGTCTTCAGAGGCTATTTCCAGAAAATTCAAGATATACCTACATTTTATTTGCCATATAAATATCTTTAATATACCACACTTTAATGAAAATCATTAGAGCCATTTTTGAGAAAATTAACATTTTCGAACATTCTTTTATGTAAAAGCTAGTTGGGGCGGGGGTGGGATTTTCTTGAAAATCTTCGTGTCGCATACTTGGGAGATACTGAACTTAATACCAAGTTTGGTATTTAACGGACTTTTCGTTTTTGAGCTCTGCTGCTCACAGACACACACATACACGTACCTTTTTTTAAAATTGCCTTTTTTTTTAATACAAGGGGTCCTAAAACATGTATTTCTAGTGAAATACCGGTATCGAATTACACTATGTACATAGCACGTGTAGAGAAAGAAAAAAAAAACACAACCGGATTGATCGATCCCTGGAATTTCAAACCTGTTCGAATGGAAATGCAGCAAAATTCACAGCGCTCAGCATGTCGATATTCGCTGACACTGCAAATCAATCGGCGATCGCTACAGCGGATATTAAAACCAACATTAAAATTCCATTCTTATAAGCTGAAAGTTGTTGATAGTTTGACCGGCAGATGAGAGTAACATTCTGTACGCAACTGCAGGAAATGATTGCAGAGAACTGCTTATGTGATGAAGTAGGTACATTTCATATTAAAGGGATTTGTGAACAAGAAAAAATTCCGATATTCGCCAGTCACCAACTTTATGATAACGCACTGCACAGCCCTCAAGGTACTTACGACCCTATTTTTATCATAAGGAGACCAATAGTAAGTATTCGGTAGGCAAAAAGTGAAGAATAAATTAATGATGGCGCAAAAAACTATATATATATATATATATATATATATATATATATATGTATATATACAAATATTGATTTTGTTTAAATTTCTAAAATATAATTTAATTTTTAAGTTTTTTTTTCCTGTAGTTCCAGAGATTCTTAAATATGTGTAGAATAGTCTGAAGCTCAGAAATGTATGCCATGCACATTTTTGAACCTTATTGTTTTTTTTCTTTCAGTGACGTGTTTTTACTTTCTCTACACGCACTATGTACATAGTGTATAGAGAAGGTATTGCATGCCAGCCAAAAATTCGATACCGAGATTTCACCGGACATACGTGTTTTAGGTCCCCCTGAATCCAAAAAAAAAAAAAAAAGCATTTTGGAAAAGTGTGTGTCTGTGAACAGCATAGCTCAAAAACGAAAAGACCAGTAGGTACCAAACTTGATATTTAAGTTTGGTATCCTCCAAGGGTGCGACACGAAGATTTTCAAGAAAATCCCCCATCCGCAACTACCCTTTACATGGAACTTTTTTCGAACATTTTGATTTTCTTAAAAATGATCATCTATCTATATATATATATATATATATATATATATATAGATGATCATATATAAATATATAAATGAATCGCCGAAATGTATGTACGCGTATCACTTCCGAACGACTGCACTAAATTGAACAATTCTTTTTGTGCTGTGTTCACTATTGTCACGACAAGGTTTTTTAATGATTAAAAATCGTACGAGAAAGTTTTTAAAGTCTGAATATGAATCAGTATACATTGCCAAGGTAACGCAATAGCCGCCAGATGGCAGTGATATCACAGTTATTTGGCAGTCGTAGTTGTCTATTTTTCTCCCAATTCAATGTCAAGGTAACGCACGAGTTTATCGAGACACAGCAGCAGTGAAATTGAAATACACTTTTATATACTAACTGTCCTTTCCTCACTCCTATCGTTTGAAATAAAGAAGCAAAGAAGCTTACCTGGCGACGAACACTTATTTTCCGCTACTGCTTCCCCAGCCTCTTTTCCACCCGCCATCCTTCAAACCCCACATTCCCGTCAGTTCGTGGTTAAATTCTAGCAAGGAACACGTTTAACTTACCAGGGCTGCATTCAGCTCGTGTCGTGTAGTGCTGTTCTATTTTTCTTCCCCATGCAATGCTAAGGGAATGCACCCGGTTATGGAGTCAATGACGCAAGATAACAGTGAAAATCAAATATATTTTTTATGAATTTACTATCGTTCCCTTGGTCACATCCTTTAAATAAAGAAATAAAAGCGTACTTATTTCACATATGAGGTATATTTTTGCTGTCGTAATTCTTTAAAATGAACAAGTTAAAAACTATGCAAATAACCATAATCTTTATTGGCTTTGTAAATGGCGGAACCCGGATAGTAAACCATTTTAGATTACCCTACCTATTGCAGATGTTGGTTATTTGAGGATATGTGATACTTTAGCTAGCTAAAGGTGATTTCATCAGAACATGAAGAGAATTGCGGTGCTCTTAAAACATTTGATCAAGTAATATTTTAGGTTAAATGGGGAAATTTAATACACAAAACTATCATCAAATAAAAGCGTAGCACTAGCCCAACGAGATCTACTTGCTCTTTAGTTATGTCATTGTTTGCCTTAAAATTAGTGTTTTGACAGAAGAAGATGAAAGGGGTGGAAAATATTAGGAGTAAAGGAAAGAAAGAGATTTGGAAGAAGCATGAATGTTACTTTGTAAAAAATGGCTCTAACGTTTTGATTAAAATATCTTATATTAAAGATATTTATATGACAAATAAAATGTATATTTTGAATTTTCTGGGAATAACCTCTGAAGACTACTTTATTCTTGGTCAATTTTACGGAATTTTGCATAACTGCTAAGCCGTAAGAGATGGACAAAAACTTACCACACAACAAATATAGAGCACCTTAAAACACACAATTTATGCTATATACATTTTTTTCGTGGAGTTGATTGTTTTTGAGATATTCCTTTTTTTCAGCTATAAAGACATACTTTTCTCATACATGACTTTGTGAACTCGTGTCCATACAAACAAAGGAACTTCAGTCGCAGAGCAACCAGCTTTTGACTATCACTTTAACCTATGGTACCCCCTTATTTCGCTTCTGCTAACAAGGAAGCAAGTAATAAGACTACTTCTGCTAATTTTTTCTCCATTAAATGAAGTAAATAGAATAATTTGTTGCAGTGATATAGAGAAAGTCATGTGAATGGAACACATCAGATTTTTTCAACCTGCTTTGCTTTAACACCGACTTATCAGCACCTGATGCCCACACGTTTAACGCTATGTGGCTGCGTTATGTTTATCCAGGGACCATGCATCGCCGACCTCAAATTACTTATATCAGTCACGTGCACAATCTCGCAAATTATTTCGGTGTAGTTCATTAACACATCTGTGTGTGTGTGTGTGTTTGTGTTTGTACATACTCAACTTTACTAGCCTAAAATGCCGATATGTCTTATCATGATTATCTGGAGCAAAAATCTAACTGGTTAACGTTCCTGTGCGCTTGTGATTTCTGAGTGGCAAACATGGCTGACACCCTCAGCCCCAAACAGGGAGTTTGTGGTGTTTGTCATACAGGGAGCATTTTGAACATCAAAAGCATTGAACAAATGAATCATGGGAGCAACTAAACCTTGTCCAGCGGGAGAGCAAAGCAGACGTAAACATATCAGTCCACGCCTCGTGAGGTATCAGTGACAGGACGTCCACGTGGACAAAACACTGAATTTCCCTACGTGGCGTAAAATATACATTCCCCCCTTAAGGCACATTTATCTGATCGATACCGAGATTTCACCGGAAATACATGTTTTGGGGTCCCCTAAGTCCGAAACAAGAATTTTTAGTAAAAGGTCCGCGCGCGCGTCTATGGACAGCATACCTCAAAAATGAAAAGACCGTTAAAATACTAAACTTGGTATTTAGGCTTAGCATCTTCCAAGGATTACGACAAAAAGATTTTCAAGAACATTCTCCCACCCCAACTACCCTTTTACATGGAAAAAATTTCGAAAATTTTGATTTTCTAAAAATTATTCCTGGGTATAGCCTCTAAAGTCCTCTTTATTCTGGATGAATGTTTTGGAATTTTGCATAATTAGTAAACCGTAAGAGATAGACAGAAACTTATTACATAAAAATGTAGAGCTCCCTAAAACATACAATTTATGTCAGTTACATTCTATTTCCTGGAGTTGACAGTTTTTCGAGATATTTCTTGTAATTGGTTTAAGATTTAAAATATTTAAACTTTTCTCATACAGGAACTTGTCCATTCCTGGTAACGCAAAGAAACGGATTTCATTCCCAGAGCAACCATATTTTAGAACAATTGACTGTCAGTTTAGCCTAGTAAATCCTTTATTTTCCTTTTACTTATAAGGAACTAAAGACCGTTTCTGCTAATGTTTATCTCGATTAGTATAAAGTAGATAGAAGAATAAGCTTATTAACAATAATTTGTAATAACAATTTGTATATTGTTGTAAGCTGTAGAGAAAGTCATGTGAATAGAACACACTAGATTTTCTAAATATACTTTTTGGGCTTATTGAGACATTAGTGAAATCCCTGCTTAAAATGAGTAGGTGATAAAGGAAGTAATATATTCAGAGTTATATTTGTCTCTGCCCATTGCATCTGCAGGCGCGCGGACCCATTAGTTACGAACACGTATAAAAATGTCTGACAGGCCAGTACAATGCGCTCACGGATTATTGCTTCATTAATCATTACCCCA
Source organism: Hymenopus coronatus (assembly GCA_030762935.1). Lineage (NCBI taxonomy): Eukaryota > Metazoa > Arthropoda > Insecta > Mantodea > Hymenopodidae > Hymenopus > Hymenopus coronatus. The sequence goes on from CM060895.1 coordinate 18,447,575, forward strand.
GTACTCGCGTGCACCAGTGATTTTGTGTGCACACCCTCGAACAAGCAACCTCAGAAATCGGTTCGCCTCTATCCACCAATAACGTTTGCTTCTTCTACCGATTGTCTTCAACCAGCTTTTGCAATCTTGTACGTCGATTGAAACAACCAAACTGCAGCATTGAGATTCAAGCCTTTCTGTTTTAGATAATGAGCGCAGGAGAGTATTGTCTGGTAGGATGGGGCGCCCTTCCAAGCAATTGGAAAGAGGTGATGTTTTCTTAGTCTGAAACAAACGAGGAGCAAAGGCGCTACAGAGTGGAAGAAGGAAGCACTGTTATCGATAATATTTGTGTGTTCACTGTGTACTGTCTGATTCCTGTAGATTTTGAAGACTCGTCATCCGACTCTGAGTAAAATATTGCGACACTGTTGACTTTTGTCGTGCTTGCGTATGTCGTGATTGATTGCCCACTTTGGTAGCGCCAGATTTGACGTCGTTTGTGACGTGTGTGAGTGTGACACACATTGGACGTGTCTGTAGAGTGATGGCAGTCAGTATATAGCCAATTAGACGAGCTCACCATACTTGATGCAGGATCTGTTGTGATATGTAGATTATTCTCTGCCTTGGTGTAGCTGGTTCTGGGTTCGGTAGAGTAATTGATCTCGGGTTGGAATACAGTAAGGATACTGGGCGATGCATTAATGAGAGAAATAGGATCCTTGTTCACTCTGATGTTTATATTCTGCTATTTAACATCAAGTACTGTCGGCGAAGCCACTTTGAGAAACACATGAGCAATTGTATGCCCTGAGAAACCTTATTAGCACATGTTAATATATCACTGAGTACACTGTTACACTTAGCACAATCTTGAATATATACATCAAGTTTTTAGCGCCTTTTGTTACCACGAGTGGCGTGGATTACGCCTCTGAGCAACAAGACACACTGTGAGAATTCTGAGTGTGTGGTAACTTAAGTAGTCACACTAGGAAGATGCCCTCATTAATGCTGATTAGCTAATACTTTGCGCCACTCGACGCTATCATATATCGTGGTTCTATTGTTCTGACACCATGTGATAAACAAATACAATGAAAATACCTTCTTTGCAGAATATTTGGGACTTTTCCCGAGTTCACAGTTATACTTCGGATGCACCCAAAAAATTCTACAAATTCTTAAGGTTCACACATACAATAGAGGGTATCTTTTGTAATATTCTACTGCGTAGTTTCACAGCTTTGCCTTAGCACAAGTTAACATAGCTAACATTACAAGTTGTGATATAAATACGAAATAATACAGTATTTGATTATATAAGACATATAATTCAGATAGTTAAATTGCTATTATAATGCAGTGACGTCAAAAATTACCGTCTCAGTTTTGCCACGCGCGGAACGAGTTCAGCACACGTTTACCCCTCCTATAGATTAAAGTGCTACTTGAGCGATAAGCCACCCCAACTCACTAGCTATAACACCGCTGAACATACAGCATATACTTTGTCTATTGAGACAAAAAAGGGAGAGATAAGCACCTACGTGACTGTACCGGTGGTAGTATGGTGACAAGCACCGGCAATACGGGATTTTTAAGGATAGGTTTTGGTCATGACTATCTAAGGGAAGCATGGATCTCAGGGCTGATATTCAACGCGACTGATTGATTTTATTGTCTATTCTTAACCCTTTATTTTCCCGTCACCTTTTTAGTTTCTCTAGGCCGTAGTACAATGTGTATAGTAGATAGAGAAGGTATTGTATTACACCCATAAATATATATATTGAAGTCCGCTGAATCCGAAAAAGGTGAATGCCTCTCTGTGTCGGTCGGTAAATACCAAAGTTGGTATTTAAGTTCAGTATCTGCCAAAGATGCGACACCAAGATTTTCAAGAAAATCTCCCCGCCCCCAATTATCTTTTACATGGAATTTTTTTTCCTCGAAATTTTTGATTTTCTCAAAAATGGTTCTAGCGATTTTGATTAAAATACCGTACATTAAGGATATTTACATCATATATAAAATGAATATTTTAAATTTTCTAGGAATACCCTCTGGTTGAATTTAGCAGAATTTTGCAGAACGGTTAAATCGTAAGAATTAGAAAAAGAACTTAATTCGCAAAAATTGTAGATCTCGTTAAAAAATATAATTTATGTGATATACGTTTTTTTCGAGATATTCATTCTTATTAGTTTCAATTTCAAACTAAATAACTGTTCTCAAACGCGAGTTTATAAAGCGAACTGAACCACAATTGTTTCACAATGGGACCGGCTTTTAAAAGACTACCACTTTAGCTGGTGTATTCTCTTATTTCCCTCCTACTTAAAAGGAAGCAAGTAATATGACCAGTTGTGCCAATGTTTATCTGTTTCTGGAACAGCTAGAGAAAGTATTATGAATGGAATAACATCAGCTTTTTTGTTTGTTTGTTAATCACTCATACGCACGCTGGCATTACACACCGTATTATTTTTTTTATTGCTTCATTTATATAGCCACCTTAAAATCTAAGGTTATATCGGAGGCTTTGCACTTGAAACAAAATTGTCTGTAGGTTATTTTACGTTTAGTTTAAATCATTTCATTTTCCTCAAACACACCCACATTCATTCTCATACATACATACTTCCACACTCTGTGAGGGATAGGGAAAAATTCTTCGCCCCAGCAGGGAATCGGACCCGGGACCCCCGGGTGAGAAGTCGTTTGCTGACCACTCGATCACGGAGGCAGTCTGGCATTACACACCGTAATTTGTTGCTTTACTTAGTAACGATATTTCACTATATTATTTTACTTATATTTCCCCCTTTTAGTTACTGACATCCCTGCTACGTGCCCGACTCTCCAACGAGGAGTGACGACTGAAGTAAACCGGCATACTTTTCGACTTAAAATGATTTTCAAAATTTCAGTTTCTACTGGATTCAAGTGTCTGCCATGTTCTGGCGTCACCTCGTGATAGTTATATTTCGTTTCCCATTGGACGTTTCGTATCTTTTTCTTTAAGAAAATCAACTGTCTACATGTAGGAGCATTGAACTCCTGTCACAATGATTAGTAGTAAATCACCTGTCTTCCTTCAAGGGTAACTGACCAATGGTAATTACCTCCCGCTTTGTTTTGCTCATGGGTCGGAAACAATAGAAACAGACTTTCCCTTCGCTTCTAAACTTGTCTTTTGGAGCATCTTTATTCCTGCAGTCTTATGACATTAATACGACTAATATTCTTTTTTTTAATTTTATTTTTGGCAGATCAGCATACATGCTATACAGGCCATAGATAACAACAAGATAACAAACACATTAAATAAATTAACATTTGAGGTTGACCATGTTGGCTCCTCTAACATAAACAAAAATATATTATTAGTACAGAAATGATAATATAACTTTACAAATAAATGTTACAATTGAATGAAAGTAAAAGTAATAACAATAATAAATTTAAAAAATGAAACTACACGATTATGACGTTTATGAATAACTATTAACAGGAGTCTTCTGTTTCACTGGTTAAGAAATATTGTGGTATTTTTCTTTTCAGTCTTTTGTGTTGAGTTTTGATATGCAGGTTAAATGCTTGAGCAGCAGTAACGTTGCTTAATTTGTTGAAGAATGTCTTGGAGAGGTGTTTCATATAGTGTTCTATTGGAAGTTGGTGTTGAAGCTGCGTATTTCTTACAAACCTGGTGCAATTGTAGCTCTGCGGAGAAACTTACTTTGTACAACTTGCAGTTTATGTATTTGTTGTGGACCACATAGGAGCTACATAAGTGAGAAGAGGTCGAATTAAAGATTTGTAAAGCAGAGTGGAGCAGTCCAGGCCAATCCTTAATTAATGGATAAAGTTTGATGAGCCTTGAGTTAGCCATGCGTGTAATGTGGTCATTTTTGTGTCCAGTAGAACGCCAAGAGATTTAACTGAGGTTTGAGATGGCAACCAGGTTAGCTGTTTATTCTGTAAATTTAAATAATCAAGGTTTTGACAAGTCTTAGAGAAAATATTTTTGTTTCTTCTTGTTGAGTGAAATGCGCCATAATGTAAGCCATTCAGCTAACAGTGAAAGTGGTGCTTGCAGGTGTCTAGTTGCTGTATTTAGTTTGGAGTGTGAATAATAAAGGACAGTGTCGTCTGCGTACATGTTGATGGAAGCTGGTTGTAATTCAGGAACACCATGAGTGAGTATATTAAACAATAGCGGTGCAAGAACTGATCCTTGTGGTACTCCTGCGCCGATTGTCCGTATAGTTGATTTGAAGGCATCTATGCGGGCGGACTAGAAATTGCCGCCCTGGTAAAAAGCTCCTTATTATCTGTATAAGATGATCTTGTATTCCTACTCTATATAATTTTACTGGTAGGCCTTCGTACCATACTCTGACTAATATTTTTATTACTGCTCACATTACAAAATTAATTTTTATGTAAAACGTTTTGTCGCAAATAGTAAAGTGACGCCCAAATGTAAATTGGGAATGAGATACCCATTTTTACTTTATTTACCACGTGTATAGTAGGTAGAGAAGTTGTTATACTCAATTTAAAAGAGAGACATTACCGCCTGAACCGATAAATGGTGATATGTATCTACCAGGGGGATTCCCCACCTCAGCCAGTAATTAGGCTTTTTGTGGCGCGGGAGACCTGGGTTGATTCCCGGTACCAGCGTGGGGAGACCTGGTCCAGGGTGCACTCAGCCTCCTGGGCTCCAGATCGAGAAGACCGCATCAACCGACCGGAGGTACGTCTCACCCTCAGCGGCCGGGCGGTAGGCCAAGGTCCCTTGTGAACTGTCGTGCCATGGAGTTTACCTAAGTCAGACCCCGGGAGGAGGAGAAGATGAGATGAGAGCAATTAGAGAGGCAGAGAATCGTCGTGGAGAGTCCCTAACAGTTCCCAAGTAGTTCTTCGTCTCGAGGCGGTGAGTGCTAGGTCTGAATAAACGCCCCTGAGTATACCGACGATCTACAGCGCCAAACTGCCCCAAAAGCCCCAAAAGCTGAGTTTCCAAAACGCAATCATCTCCACAAGAGGGCGCCACCACAACATCCTCGCCGAAGCTTACAACCCTAAAAGAAAGACCAGACGAATAAAATGGAGGCACAGGAAGTTCGGGGAAATGAAGACTTCTCCTCTGCATTCGCCTAGTGACCCGAGAGAACCCCCGAGAGAGGTCGGCCGCGAGGAATCGATCCCACAACCTCACGAATGCTGTCGGTCCCCATGGCCGCGCTCGCTTATGAGTCTCGCTTTTGGTGCTTCGTGGCGCAGGGGATCGTGGGTTTGAGCCTCGCCTTGGGAATGGGTGTTAGTGTGTTTGTAAATGTGTGTGTATGTGTATTAAAAGCAAAATCGGCAATCAAAGGAATAAAACAAGGGAAATGAAAGTTGAAAAAAGAGACAAAAAAAAAAAAAAAAAGACCACTGCGCCGGTGTCCCGACAAGATTCCGGAACTGTATTTTTTTTATTTAAAAAATCCTATCCCAGACGAAACTTATTCTGTTAGGTAATAAGTTATTCATATCCAACATTTGGACATTTTGCCTTCTTAATGTCCAAATTTGTTTAAAAAATGTTTACCACCAAGTCAATGTAACGGCCCCCATTTCAATTGTACCGCATTCATTAGATTTGACTGCTGGTGACTGGTTTAGGCTTTAAACACACGAATGTTGATGTAGTTTTACAGACTCCCTAAGAGAATTTTCTCGATGGCAGAACTTTTGAATGAATCATTTAAGAATATTTTACTCTACTCGTATCTATTCCTGCGTATGCTGTAATTAGGTTCTTTACCAGCGTATGCTAAATAATTAATTACTGTGCGATACAAAGTGCAAATTGTATTCACATACCATCAGGAACTATTAATGTATGTTTAATAATTACCAATTGAGAAAATTAATTTTCTCAATGATTGCAGTTGTTTCCAATATATGTTTAAATTACTGGCCTGGGGTTGGAGAATCCTATTTCGTTGTAAATTGATGTTCTTTATCTCTTCAATAACGATTTAATTAATTTCGACTGCCTAAACCTATATTTTAGTACATAGCACGTAGTTAGAGGTGTTGCATTTCACCCAAAAAGTCAGCATCGAGCTTTCACTGGAGGTACACTTTTATGGTTCCATATATCGCAAAAAAACGTACTCTTAGAAAAAGGTCCGTGTGCGTATATGTGTAAACACTATAACTAAAAAAATCTGATGCTTTCCATTCACATGACTTTCTCTAGCTGTTCCACAAAGCAAATAAATGTCCTTACAAAAGATTGTTCTTCTATCTACAGCATGCTAATTATGATAAACATTAGCAGAATTGATCTTATTACTTGCTTCCTTAAAGAGGAAGAGAACACTAAGCTAAAGCGTCAAATCTTTTAAAAGCTATCGCTATGTGAAACAATTGAAATTCGGTTCTTTTCTATTCCCAGGAGTAAAACAAAAGAGATGGAACAAAAATTCACTTCCCGCTTGAGGAAAGTTTGAGTATTTTAAAATTGAAACCAAAAACAAGAAATATCTCGGAAACGGTTAACTCTACAAAAAAAAAAAATGGAATGACATAAATGGTTTCTTTTAATAAATTTACATGTTTTGTGTAGTTAGGTTTTTATGTACCTCTTAGAATTTACGAGTTATACAAAAATCATCGAGAATGAAGAGATATTCAGAGGCCATTTCCAGAAAATTCAAGATATACATTTCGTTTGTCATAAAAATATCTTAAACTTGTAATCTTTTAATAAAAATCGTTAGAGCTATTATTGAGAAACTCAAAATTTTCGAAAAATATTCCATGTAAAGGGTAGTTGGGGTGGGATACTTTAATGATGAACTTCGCGGCGCATCCTTGGTAGATACCCAACTTAAATACTCAGTTTGGTATTTAATGGCTAGCTGCAGTCACACACACACACATGGACATTAACAAAAATTTGGGGGGATTCAGGGTGTTTTAAAACATACTTTTCTGGCGAAATCTAGGTATCAAATTTTTGGGTGCAATACAATACCTTTTCTATACTCTATGTATGTTGTATATACGTGTTAGAGAAAGTAAAAGTGTTAAGTTGGTTATATACTAAAATTGATATTTAAGTTAAGAATGTTCCAAGGATGCGACAAGATTTCCAGGAATATCCCTCCACACAAAGTTATTCTTTATGTATAATTTTTTTCTAAAATGTTGATTTAGTCAACAACGGCTCAAACGATTTTGATTAAAATACTATATATTAAAATACTTACAGGATAAATGAAATGCTAATACTGAATTTTGTAGGAATACCACTGAAGTCCCCTTCATTCTGAATATATTTTGCATAACTGGTAAAGCGTGAGAAGTAAACAAAACGCTACTACACAAAAAATGCATGTCATCAAAATATAATTTTTGTCATATATCTATTTTTTTTTTTTTTTTTTTTTTTTGTACAGTTAACGATTTCCGAAATATTACTTGTTATTGGTTTCAGTTTTAATATACGTACACTCTTCTCAAAGGGAGGTCCGTAAATTGTTTTTCATTTAATGCTGGTCGTACAAAGAAAACCATAGCGGCAGCTTTTAAAAGATTTGACTATGGCTATAGTCTAGTGTATTCCCTTGTATTTATAAAGAACTAAGCAACAGCAGCTCCATGCTAATATTTATCGATTAGCATGAAGTAGATAGAAGAATGACGTTTTGTAAGAATAGTTTGCAGAACAGGTAGAGGAAGTCATATGAATGGAACATGTTACATTTTAATGGAATATTTAGAAGATTTTTATGGCGAGACATCAATGTGTAATATAATTTGGTAAAGTTCCTCCTGATATTGACATTAGATATTCCGCGAATGTCATATTTGGATTTCCTTATGACAGTCTTCCAAATAGCGCTGGAGTCGGCTTGTAATGAATCGGTCCCTTTTTGGGACATCATACCACTCGGCAGAACAGTTCAAGAGGAACATTAGGCATACATTTAAAATCAAGTCTAATCTCCTGCTATATTTCAAGGATTAATATATCAAAATATTAATTTGCTGTTACTATTATTTTCACATGCCTGTAACTAATATTTCAGATTTAAACATGAGACAATTTAGATAAATTGTTTCTTGTTTGTTTGTTTGTTGTTTTTTTTTTTTTTTTTTTTTTTTACTTTTTAGTTTTTAACGTCCTTTAACCTGGTTGGTTATATCGAAGGATAAATAAAATTGGTGAAACGATGCTCAAATGACCTCGGGGTTCATGGAGCTTAAAGTTACTCGACATTCGTCTTTTCAGGATAAGGGAAAATCCCGAAAATGAAACCTTATCTGGGTAGCTCACCTTAAGCGAGATTCGAACTCACGATCTTTTGAATGTGAAGCAGACATGCTTCCACCACACTACCCAGGCGGGCTCAGAAGGTGTTGTATTCCACCCAAAAATTCCATAGGTATCGAGATGTTGCCGGAAATAGTCGTTTTGGGGTCCCCTGAATCAAAAAAAAAATCTGATGTGTACGGGGATTTATCAACTCCTGGTAATGCAAAGAAACGGATTTCATCCAAATGGGAACCAGCTTTCAAAAGACTTGACTATAGTTTTAGCCTAGTGTATTCCATTATTTTCCTGCTACTTACAGGGAAGCAATTCCGTTAATTGCTTTAATAGTTTTTCACACAAGCCGTGTTTAGCACAGGAGTTGGATAGGTGGAGTCAGACTGAAAATTTCTTTGGCATAGCCGGGATTTGAACCACAGATCCCCCGATCTCTAGCCGGTTCGTAGCTCAGTGGCAGAGCAACTGGGCTAGAGATCAGGAGATCCGTAGTTCAAATCCCGGCTATGGTATTGAATTTTTCAGTCTGACTCTACCTATCCAAATTCTGTTAATGTTTATCCCAATAAGCATGAAGTATATGGAAGAATAAGCTTTTTAACAATAATTTGTTACAGAGATATACAGAAAGTCATGTGAACGGAACACACAAGATTTTTACCACTTATCATAAATAACTATTTCGCTCCCGAGAGGAACCTGAAAGAGACAGAGGAGGGGACAGCACCTCGAAAACGTTTACTTCATTACAGCAAAGAAAACTGTCAGGAGGCAGGATCCTGTTAACCGAGGATTTTGATTAAAATGTCCTGAGGCAGGCTTTTCAAAATAATGAAGGAGACATTTACATGTTGAAGTCTATCGAAGAAGCTCCCGTACATATGTGTTGGGGAAGATACGGTACCCTGAGGGACCCTCTCTGTTGTAGCAACTTGATCCATCCTGACCCAGATCTCGTGTTTCCTGTCTGAGAAGTCACAGCTGTTGTCCTCACCAGACAGGAACACATCTCCTGCTTCCAGTTGCATATCACTCCTACTATACTCACATTATATACTAACATCTTACTCTGCTTCTAACCACTTCATGCTAATTGAAATAAATACAACGGCCATTCAGAAAGTAACAGACGATTTGGCATAGTTAAAATAATAACCAAAGATATCAACTCAAAACTTTATTGTCACGTGGTACCGGTTTTTCAACGCAGATGTTATACTCTTTCACCGCTAAAGATATGAGCCAAGATGTCACTGTCACTTTGAGGTCTTCGTGGCTGGGAAATCTTTTCCATCCAAAAAGTCATGTACGGTATCCAAAATGAAACACTGTGTTTACTGTCTCTACACGTACTATGTACATAGTGTATAGAGAAGATATTGCATTCCACCCAAAATTGATACCGAGATTTCACCGGAAATACACGTTTTAGGGTCCCCTGTGTCTAAAAAATATTTTCAGAAAAAGTACCTCGTGTGTGTGCGTGTGTCAGGGCGTCTGTGAACACGATAACTCAAAAACGAAAAGTCGGTAAAATACCAAACTTGGTATGCAAGTTTAGTATCTTCCAGGGATACGACACGAAGACTTTGAGAAGAATTCCTCCACTCCAAACTACCTTTTACATGGAAAAAATTTCGAAAGTTTTAATTTTCTCAAAAATAGGTCTAACGATTTTGATTAAAATACCGTATATTAAAGATATTTATATGGTTGTTCTGGGAATAGCCTCTTAAAGACCTGTTTATGCTGAATGAGTTTTGCTGAATTTTGCTTAACTGGTAAACCGTAAGACTTAGACAAAAGTTTACTACGCAAAAAATGTAGATCACGTTAAAACACACAATTTATGTCATATACGTTTTTTTTTTTTCGTTGAATTGTACATTTCTGAGATGTCTGTTGTTATTTGTTTCAGATTTAAAATATTTAAAGTTTTTTCACATGGAAAGTTGTAAATTCCTGGCTCTGCATAGAAACGGATTCCAACCACATGGCAACCGACTTTTAAAAGATTTGACAATCGTTTTAGTCTAGTCCCTTATTTCCCTCCTACTTACAAGGAAGTAAGTCATTAAGACAATGCTAATGTTTATCTCGATTATCTAAAGTAGATAGAAGAATGTACTTTTCAACAATAATTTGTTGCAGCGATGTAGAGAAAGTCATGTGAATGGAACACATCAGATTTTTGTTTTATCAACATTCAACTCTTCCATAACGATTGTTCTTTGGCGGTAGGAAAGTATGACATCGGCCTTGAAAAACTGGTACCACGTGACAATAAATGTCTTGACAGAACGGAGATTACGTTGAGAAATAGAGTAAGGTGCTGTAACTTTGTAAATAAAGTTTTGTGTTGATAACTTTCGTTGTCATTTAGTTATGCCAAATCATCGGTCACTTTCTGGATCGCCGTCGTATAAAGTCCATACTTTGCGAAAGAAAGGCGTTGTTTGCAGTTATAGACCATTGTTTTTTTTTTAATTTTGTTTCATTTGTATAGCCCCCTTTACCTGCCCCTTGGGGGGGGGGGTGCTTTGACTTCTGAAACTCGTAGTACTGTACCTTTTAGAACATTAGGTTAATCACTTTTTTATTACTAAACACACGCACATCCACTCTTACATATATATATTTCCAGACTCTGTGGGGGATAGGGAATAATTCTGGTTAAAGAAAACTTCCCCGCCCCAGCCGGGAATCGAACCCGGTACCTTCCGGTGAGAAGTCAGCTCGCTGAACCATTGTTTTATTACTGCACAAAAAGCATAATCACATATACGTACAACAATGCCCTTTTTGAGTCCGGAATTCTTAACAAGTTAAATATTAAATAGTATTCTGCTTGAAAAAATGTCCGATGCATAATATATGTGCTTGTTCAAACGTACTTTATGGCATTAATGGTGAATTTGTATGCAGGTGTACGATACCCGTGTTCGCGAAAGCTGTTGAATAGATAATACATACTGTATGAGTAGACGTGAAATTCCATTTCCGCAAAGATTACAGTGCAACAAGATGAGTCATTAAGAGCGCTCTGGTATGCAAACAATGTTCTCGTGGGGAAACAGGCGCAAGTCATTGCCAACCTCACGTGTAACATTTCTCTAAACACTAGCATTCCCTCGCCTTCATCGAGATAAACTTTACCAGAAAATAAATACTTTCACTACACATGATGTATCAGGTCGTAAATGAAAATGTTAGAAAAACAATAAATAGTTTCGAAAAATCTGATGTGTTCCATTTACATGACTTTCTCTTCATCTGTGCAAGAAATTCGTGGAGTTCATCGTTTTTCAGATATTCCTTGTTACTGTTTTCAGCTTTAAAAAACTTATACTTTTCTCATACAGGAATTTGTCAACTCCTGTCCATACAAACACAGGAACATCAGTCGCATAGCAACCAGATTTTGACTATCACTTTAACCTATGACACTCCCTTATTTCGTTTCTACTTTCAAGGAAGCAAGTAATAAAAATATTTCTGCTAATTTTTTCTCCATTAGCATGAAGTAAATAGAAGCATAGGCTTTTTAACAATAATTTGTTGCAGAGATGTAGAGAAAGTCATGTGAATGGAACACATCAGATTTTGGTGTATTAAGCTTGCAGAATAAAGAGGTCTTCAAAGGCTATTCCCAGAAAATTCAAAATATACATTTTATTTGTAATGTAAATAACATGCTTAATTAGATCTGACACCCCCTAGGACTCACAAGTGGATGCCTACGGGTCAAAAGTCTGTCAGAAAGCCAACAGCATGAAACCATAGATTGAAGAACCTGGAACGAGTGGTCGACCCGCATGAGCGTGAGGAAGTCGATGATACGAAATGCAAGCGAAATGCATGACGGGAAAGGTGATGATGGAGCAATTGGTGTAATGAGTGGTGAGGACCCGGAGAAAACCCGCCTAGATCCGCTTCGTACACCAGAAATCTCACAACTGCCGCGCACTTGGTATCGAACCCGGGCCGCCTAGGTGGGAGGCGAGTGGTCTAAACGTCGTTACTGAATGTGTAGAGGAAACAATATGAATGTAACACTTCAGTTGTTTTTTTACCCAGGGGCCTCAGATCATGTATTTCAAGTGAAATGTCACTATTGTATATTTGGATGGAACGCAATAGTTCATTTAGGTACGTGGTAGAGAATGTTGAATGCAATCCAAAGTTCCAAATTACGAGGAGCCTTAACAGTGCCTTAAATCTCCACTGAAACAGGACGTGGATTAAAGTCAGTCTATGGAACAAGTCCCCCAAGGTCTACGCCACCTGCCAATAAACTCGAATCTAGCGCCTTCAGATTCTCATTTGTTTGTGGCTCTGAATGATGTCTTTGGGGACAGCACTTTTCTAATGTTCTTGCAAAACTGCAGCTGACACGAAATGGTAATCGATTCTAGCAAGTCCTTCTGCAGAGGTCTGCTTTTTTGACATCCAAAGTGATGCGACAAATCGCTTGCTTGGCTATGCAAAAAAACTGATGTGTTGCTTCACATGACTTTTTCTTCAACCAACTGTCCATACAAAGGCTTATTTTATGTCTTATTCACTACATCGATATAAATATTTCAGGAATACTTTTGCTTCATGCGTAAATACGTCGATATAAGGAATACGCTAGGCTAAAGCGATAACTAGTCAAATCTTTCAAGGACTCGTCGCTGTAGTTAACGAGATAGACAGGCCGCGGCGTGAACTGAAATCACGTGACTCTTCTAGTCCAGTCATGGCCCAATGAAATCAAATTACAGTCGCCTAATACATCTATGATCTACACAGAGGAATAAATTCACAGAAAATATACAGTTAGATCATGTCTCTTGTAAAATCTCTTTGTATAATGAAAACTGCCTCTCAATATCGACGGAAACCAATGGCGAATATTTCGTTCAAACTCAAGTGCGCCTCATGAATTTTTCAGTGTCTGGATTTTTTCACAAACTCCACTTGAGCTTCTCTTTGGCAAATCCCTCGAGCATGCTAACAACTTCTTCTATTACCCCCAGTAATTCCTCCTCTAGTCACGTGATAACCCCTGGTACAACTTTGTACGTGTAGACGACATGCAGTTGTCTCCAAATTTGGGTTTCTGAGCAAAGTCTTTGCTTACATTACTGCTGCGGATTCTGCATCATCTAAGGACTGAAGAAATTCGTTAATCTTGTTGAAATTTTCTCAGAGAAAAAGAGCACATGAAATCCACATTTTCCACCTTGATACAGTGGAAAATTACGGCAATGCAACTTTATGTTTTATTGGAAGCCTTATTTAACGTCTTCTTTAGTTTAGAGATGAATCTCGTATTTGGTGTGCTGTGTTCAACCCCCTGATGGCTTTGCTTACTCTGTGCAAGGTATAAGCAATTCAGATTAGGTGATACTGATTGGAATACATGGGTTTCAACTATAAAAAAGTCTGATGTGTTTCATTCACATGACTTTCTCTACATCTCTGCAACAAATTATTGTTAAAAATCTTATACTTCTGTTTATTTCATTCTAATTGAGAATAAATTAGCAGGAATAGTCTTATTACTTATATCCTTGGAAGTAGAAGCGAAATAAGGCAGTACCATAGGTTAAAGTGATAGTCAAACGTTGGTTGCTATGAGACTGAAGTTCCTTTGTTCGTATGGAAGGAGTTGACAAATTCCTGTATGAGAAAAGGGTAAGTTTTTAAAGATGAAACCAAAAATAAGGAATATCTTAAAAACGATACCTCCACGAAAAAAATGTGTATAATATAAATTGTGTGTTTTAACGTGCTCTACATTTTTTGTGTGGTAAGTTTTTCTCCAACTCTTACGGTTTAGCAGTTAAGCAAAATTCCGTAAAATTCATCCAGAATAAAGTAGTGTTCGGAGTCTATTCCCGAAATTTCAAGATATACATTCTATTTGTATGGTAAATATCTTTAATATACGATATTTTAATCAAAATAGTTATAGCCGTTTTTAAGGAAATAAAAGGTTTTAAAAAAAGTTCCATGTAAAGGGTAGTTTGGGGTGGGAGAATTTTTCTCAAAATCTTAGTGTCGCATTCCTGTAAGATACTAAACTTAAATACTAAGTTTGATATTTTACCGACTTTTCGTTTTTGAGTTATGGTGTTCACAGTCACACGGACACACACATGGACCTTTTTCTGAAAATGTTTTTTTTTTTTAATAAAGGGGACCGTAAAACATACTCGTATATTTCCGGTCAAATCTTGGTATCGAATTTTTGGGTGCAATATAATACTTTATACACGATGTACCTACATAGCATGTGTAGAGAAAGTAAAAATTCTGACAACTTTCATATTTTGGCATGTGGTATTCCTGAAGGCCAAAGTTTGTAGCAGCAGTCTTTAAAACTCCATATGTTTGTAGAATTTACTTTTTCGAATTCGTACACTTTAACGTTTTAAAAATTTGTTAGCACAAAGAGAAAATTGTCAAAAACAGGAGATGAGATTAAAACGGGACAAGCTGAATGTGGTTAAAATTTACTCAGTGATATCCTGTTTTGTCATCCTCTGTGGCATGCTAGCCTCTAAAACTCGAGATTGCAGGTTCAAACCTGGCAGAGGGACGCAAAAATCATTTCGGAAGGGAGGTAAAGTCGGTGGTCCTATGTAATGTTTATTTGCACGTAATAGAACCCTATGCCTTGAAAGAAGAAGACTCCTGGGCAAAATTTCGCCATCGCACACCCGCAAGTCGTGATTTCATCGTGCAGTTCCATCGGTGGGCAACGAGCTGATGCTTCGTCACCAACTAGAAATTCCAATCCGATCAAGGACACATCGCAACTATGGAGTTACAGAAAATACCACTGCGGCTTATGTTCTATTTGATGAAATCGTGATTATCATAACCATAATGGGGAAGTCTGAGCACCCAAAAGATATGCTTCATGAACCGCTACTGCACATAG
This sequence comes from Hymenopus coronatus, assembly GCA_030762935.1. Taxonomy (NCBI): domain Eukaryota; kingdom Metazoa; phylum Arthropoda; class Insecta; order Mantodea; family Hymenopodidae; genus Hymenopus; species Hymenopus coronatus. The sequence goes on from CM060895.1 coordinate 18,462,832, forward strand.
ACATTTACGATGAGCATGTAATATAATACGAAATTGCACGACGGCTTTCTGTAGATAGGGCCATGTTTTGTGTTGCAGAAATGTAATGTTGTAACTTACCGTTGTTCCCTGGAGTGGCTTGGTTCATCCTCGGTCATGGTGTTGCCCGGCTCGCCGTCACGTGTCATGTGTAGTCTACTTCCTGCAACAGTAACACGGTCATGCTGATGACTACCACCTCACACATCCTTATATCAATGCTGAGTATTTCAGTGGAGCAATTTAAATATCTTGGTACTAAAATTACCAGTGATGGGAAACTGAATGAAATTGCCCCAAGGACTGATAAGACAAATGAAATCTAAAGTCATCTGCAGAAGGACCAACCATTCGACCAGTATTATTATATGAGTCAGAAACCTGGGATTTTGACAAAATAAATGAAAACAAGTTAGAAACATTCCAAAGGAAGATTCTGAGAAGAATATCGCCCCTGACAAGGATGTAAGAAGTATATAGAGTTACAGAACAGACATCTTGTCGCATCTGCTCTGCGCAGACGTAAATCTACAGCCAGAGATCTACAACCCTTTTTTAATGTCAGCACTAGGAACTCCATCAAAGTAAGACTTGCGGTCGACCTCCGATCCTCGCTGTCTCATCACCGATGATAGCCGTTCTCACCAGGATATCGAGAATTATAGTACGCCGTTGAAGTGACGATTTCTTTGATGTAATAATGTTATTGCACTGTTATGATTATGATGGAGTAAATGGTAGAATGAGTGACGGGAGAAGCTGGAGGACTCGGATAAAAACCCGCTTTGTCCACCACGAATCCCACATGCGAGCGCTTGGGATCGGACTCAAGCCTGACGAAGAGGTCTCTGATAAAATTAAGCGGTCTTTCACTCGCAATAGGGACGCTGTTAAAGAACTTCCATAAATAAACCCCCATGCACATTTTTGTAACATCTAGAAACCCGTGCCACTCCTTACGTTACGCTTACAACTGCATTGTGAATGGTCTTCCCTCTCTCGTACGCTTATGCTGCTTGAATTGATTGAATAACCCTAAGATCAATTTTCCATCTTCGTTAAAGTTGAATGGTTCACGGATCTAAAAGAACGAGCGCAGTAAAAGCAGATCACAGAGACACGAGTGTTGTCATTGGAAACTTCAGCTTTTGTTCAAAGTGCATTGAACCGTCAAGAGACAAAGCTTTCTGCACTTTTATTTATTTTCTTTGAACTCACCTAGTTTGTGTTTACTCATGCGAATACGTCACCGGTGAACAAATGACATCCCATCTCTTTAATGAAACACTCGGCACTATCACCTTCAAATGTGCCGTTACTCAAACAGTGGATCGCAATCTCTCCTACTTTTTATTATATATAAACAATGCTACATTTTCGGCGGAGACCTATTGTAGAGGAGTACCGGGTTCGTATCCCGCGTGCAGGTTTAGGATACTTATGAATGGTGTGGAGATGTAGGTGTCCTAGATCAGAAGTTTGTTGGCATGGAATCTTTCTCAGGTGTGGTAAGACACAAGTGATTTTCTTCTAAATTATTATTCAACTCATTTATTCATTTTGTTCGGAAATTTCTGCCGTCGAACACACGCGCATTCCTCCTAAATGTTCCCCTTTTCAGCTACACTTTACGCATATCACTCCTTCTGGTACATCAAATAAACGCTGTTTCTGTCGCGGCCAAATGTTTCGGCTCCACCGCGCACCCAAATATCACGTCTTACCTCTGCGCATCTTCCAGGGCGAGTGATTTCGTCCGTATTCTGGCGTATTAAATAAACACTATTTCCGTCGCAGCCAAAAGTAGCCAGTTCGGTTCCACGCGCACCCAAATATCACATCTTACCTCCGCGAATGTTCCATGGCTAGTCAAAAAGTGTCGCTCTACCAGCAAGGGGATTGTTTCTGTTTTCTTTGTCATGTCCACTCTCGGGCAATGGAACTTCACCCCCTTCGGTTCACTGCCCTGTCCTTAACGGTACTATCCTACCTGGGTCGCTTGTCAGCTGTGATAACTGTTTGTTCTTGCTTCTTAGACGTGTTTTACAATATTTCTTTCTTGGCCATTTCCAATGTATGCTTGTCCTTTCTTAGTATAATTTATATTATATTGGATATAATTTATATCTCCCTTTTAGATGACTTGTAACCCGGCGATATGTACTGTCTCAATTCACACGAGTTTCTCTGTTGCCTTTTTAAAACGCAGTTTTAGGACATGCCCCGTGTGTGTGTGTGTGCGTGCGTGCGTGCGCGTAAGTGTGTGAGTGTGTGTAGAATGAAATGGAGTTTTATTTATGGACGCTCTTTAACTGCTGTGGTTCTCAGCGTCCCATTCTATATTGGGCGCGAAAGACCGCTAAATTTTGATCAGATGCCTCTCTATCAGGCTTGAGGTTCTTTTACGTGCCGTAATTCTACGACACGGGAACCACGGCTTTACTTTCCTTCCGAAGGAAACCATGCTAAGAATTTTTACGCCCGAAAAAATGCATCGTCCTCCGCCGGGTTTGAACCCGCGACCTTGGGTATATGAAGTTTTCATGGTAACCATTACACCACGAAGGGTGACTGTGTGTGTGTGTGTGTGTGTGTGTGTGTGTGTGTGTGAGTGTGTGTGTGTGTGTGTGTGTGTGTGTGTGTGTGAGTGTGGACAGCATAACTCAAAAATTAAACTTGGTGTTTTAAGTTCAGTACATATTTTCCAATGGTGCGACATAAGATTTTCAGGAAAGTTCCCTCAGCCTATATTATCCTTTACATGGAAACTTTTTCGAAATATTCGATTTTCTCAAAAATTGCATCTAATATTTTGATTAAAATGACATATGTTAAAATGATTTAGATGACAAATAAAACGTATATCTTGAATTTTCTAGGAATAGCCTCTGAAGACCTCTTTATTCTGGATAAATTTTTCTGTAGTTTAGATAACTGGTAAACAAAAACTTACTACACAAAACATGTAGATCTTCTTAAAACATACAATTTATGGCATATACATTTTGTTCGTGGAGTTGACATATGTTTGAGATATTCTTTTGTATTAGTTTCAGTTTTAAAACTTTTCTCATACAGGAACTTGTCAACTCCAGGCTACGCAAAGAAACGGACTTCAATCCAATAGAAACCACATTTTAAATCATTTAACTATTTGTTTAACCTAGTGTATTCCATTATTATTTTCTAATTATAAGCAAGCAGGCAATAACATAGTTTTTGTAATGTTTATCTCGATTACCATCAAGTAGATAGAAGAATAACCTTATTAACAATAATCCATTATAGAAATGTCAGAAAATCATGTGAATGGAGTACATCGAATTTTAAGAAAAAGATCCGTGTATTGCCTTTTACATGGAAGGTTTCCGATTTTCTCAAAAATTGCTGTTACAGTTTTGATTACAAAATATACCGTATAGTTTCTTTACACAGTAAATGAAATGTATATCGTTAATTTGCTAGGAATAGCCCCTGATGCCCTCTTCATTCTGAATGAATTTTCTATAACTGGTAAACGCAAGAGCTAGAAAAAAAAACATGCACAAAAAAATAGATCTCATTAGAACACACAATTCATATTTCTTTTAATTTTCTCCTTCCTGCGGAAAGAGAATCATATTTCAATGAATATATCATACACAGAGGCGTTAATTTATGATATACGATTCACTACCATTTATTTTATATTCTATGTCATTTATCGTAGGTCATTTCTTTGTTTAGTCAGTGTTCAGGCTAAACATTTTCTGGTAAAATCTTTGCGATATAGTATTTAAATTCATATTTTATTTATGAAGTAGTCCAGATAAATATTATTCATGGTGTGACCTTGCTATAGCGATAGCTTTTAAAATTGTGACTGTCGGTTTAGCCTAGGGTATTCCCTTATTTCCCTTCTACTTACAAGGTACAAGCAATAATTCCAATTCTAGTATGCATCTCCATAGCCAGGTGTAAACAGAAAAATAATATTTTGTAAGAATGGTTTGTTGTAGAACAGGTAGGGTAAGTTATGTGAATGAAACAATTCAGAATTTTTATCTTCTTCATTTTAATCGAGAGAAACGTGTGCAAAAATTATTTCACTGCAGATTTCACTGTAGGTACCAGACGAATACAGAATACTGGAGGATTCGCTTGTTCTTGTTCAACGGATTTTCCTCTATGTTGGACTATAACCCTCAAGACTTACAAATCGATGCCTTGGATCAGCAGTACTAGGACAGATCGAAAAGTAACGCACAATAATACTTTTCTGCCTTGGTATTGCGGCTGAAATGTTGCAATATCAGATATTACTACAGCATTTTTTGTTTCATGTGAAGCTCTAGCGAGAGAAGCTTGAACTACGCAACAAAGACGGCGCGCATGCTACTGCCGTCCACGTGTGAAGAGCGAGCCAAAATCACAGGGACATGCGTAGCGTGTATGACAATGATTGTATGTACCGTAGCAATGTCTCCAGGTGGTTTGCATTTTTCCAAGAGGGCCGTGTGAACCTTAGTGATTCGCCAAATCCGGGAGGCCGGTTACAGCTGCAACCCCGCAGAATGTCAGAGACATTAAGGCGGCAATTTTGAACGACCCGCCTGTGCAATTGCGAACCTTATTGCAACTGATCAACATTCCCTATGGATATTGTTCATGATACGTTGAAATTTCTTAAAGTTAGTGCTCACTGGGTGCCTAAGAACCTGACAGACAACCACAAAGGCCAGCGAATGATGACAAGCTTGAAACACTTAACGCGACACAGCTCAGAAGGGTATGCTTTTTTGAAAGGAATCGTCACTGGTGATGCGTCGTGGGCAAACCGCTACACGCCCGAAACAAAGCAGTCAAGTAGAGGGGAAACATGCTGGTTCCCCAGTAAAGAAAAAATTCAAAGTAACTCAACCTGCTAGGAACGTGCTTGTGACAGTGTTCTGACTGCTTTATTGGTGGGCTTTGCTGAACATGGGACCACTGTGAACATTTAAAACTTTGGTGAAGTTGCATCGTGCCCTTCGTGACAAACTCCACAACATTAATGCAGACGATGTCAAATTTCTGCCCCCATGTTGCTGCTGCTGTTTGGTTGGGAGGTGCTCCAGCTCTGACATACAGTCCGGACATTGCACCGTCGGACTTTCATCTGTTTGGTCCTATGAAGAAATTTCTGGCCGGCCAACGCTTTGCGACAGATGCGGAAGTGAAATGAGCAGCCCACAGATGGCTATACTCCATGGAACTCTTTTCTATGAACAGGGTATATTGAAACTGGCATCACGATGAGACAAATATGTTGAGAAATGTGGTGACTATGTGGAAAAGTAGGTAAAAGCTGTAAGTTTATTTGTGATTTTTTAAGCTATTAAGCTTTTTTTGTAAAACAATATGGCGCGTTACTTTTTTTTTTTTTTTTTTAAATTTATTACTAACCAATCAGCATACAAATATTGCTTTACAGGCTATTGATAAGTTAACATAATATGAACAAGCTGAGGTTGGCCTTTGGCTCCTCCACGTATATAATAATCAATTATTTACAAGTTCGCCTGGGTAGTGTGGTGGTAGTGTGTCTGCCTCACATTCAGCAGGTCGCGAGTTCGAATCTCGCTTAGGTGAGTTACTCGGGTAAGGTTTTTTATCGGGATTTTCCCTTATCCTGATACGACGAATGTCAAGTAGCTTTAAGCTCCATGGACCCCGAAATCATTTGAGCATAATTTCACAAATTTCATTCATCGTCCGATATGACCAAGCAGGTTAAAGAACGTTAAGCTACCAAAAAGTAATAATAATAATAATAATAATAATAATAATAATAATAATAATAATAATAATATTTACAATAGTAATAGTTAAGGTATTGAATCGATGGGTAAGAAACATTTTATGGTTAAAGTATGATGTTAAAGGTTATGTGAAACCACTATCTTTGGAATCGCTGAGCAGATCTTAAGGGAAATTTCTTTTCAGTGTTTTTATTTGATGACTTCTAGTTCCAAAGATGTAAAAGCGAGATTAAACCACTGTAGGCAGGTTGTTGAAGAATGATTTTGAGAGGGATTTGATGTATTCCTGTAGAGGGAGAATTCCAAGTTCCGATTGAACTGGACTATTTCTAATGAAAAAGATGTAAATGGCGTGTTATTTATGGACGCTCTTTAACTGCTGTAGTTCTCAGCGTCCCATTTTAAATTCGGCGTGAAAGACCGCTTAATTTTGCTCAGAGGCCTCTCTCTATCAGCCTTGAGGTTCTTTTACGTGCCGTAAATCTATGAGACGGGATCAACGGATTTACTTCTCTTCCGAAGGAAGCCATGCTAAGAATTTTTACGCCCGAAAAAATCCATTGTCCTCCGCCGAGTTTGAACCCGCAGCTTTGGGAAACCATTACACCACGGAGGGCGACTGTATTTCTAATGAACCAAGGAGCATCTGTGACTGCGTTACTTTTCGATCCGTCTTCGTATGGAGCAAATAAACTCTGGACCATAGCATCTCAATTTCAACTTTTAGACCTGAACGGAGTGGAACCCAAATCTTGGAAGGAAGGAAAAAGGTGATGAAGATGAAGAAGAAGAAGATGGAAATTAACATTGCGAATACGCTTCTCAGCGCGTTCTTGTATCCGCTTTTTTTTAATTCTGAGAGAAATGTGTGACGGGCGGACTGCGTTACGTGCAACGACGCGGTAAAGCGCTAACAATATTTACATGTAATGTTTGCCTTCTAAACGTCATCCGAGGAGCCTCATAACCCACTTGGCCTTTTTAATGTGACGCCTCGTTTCGCGCGTCTAATTCAATAAAGAGCTGTGTCCCGCAAACCAAACACTCAGCCCCTGAGTCGAAAAAAATCCCTGACCTAACTCTCTGAAGATCCACTGAGAACAGATCCACTTTGGACTTTCTCTACATGTACTATAGAGAAGGTATTGTAATGCACCCAAAAATTCAATATCGAGATTTCACTATAAATACATGTTTTAGAACCCCCTGAATTCAAAAAAAATCTTATGTGTTCCATTCACATGACTTTCTCTACAACTCTGCAATAAATTATTGTTAAAAAAATAATGCTTCTATTTGCTTCCTGCTAATCTAGAAAAAAATTAGCAGAAATAGTCTTATTACTTGCTTCCTTGTAAGTAGAAGCGAAATAAAGGAGTACCATAGGTTAAAGTGATGGTCAAAAGCTGGTTGCTATGTGACTCAAGTTCCTTTGTATGGACAGAAGTTGACAAAGTCCTGTATGAGAAAAGTATGTTTTTCAAAGCTGAAACAAAAAACAAGGAATATGTCAAAAACAATCAACTCCACGAAAAAAATGTATATTACATAAATTGTGTGTTTTAAAGTGCTCTACATTTGTTGTAGGGTAAGTTTTTGTCCATCTCTTACGGTTTAGCAGTTATGCAAACTTCCATAAAACTTTTCCCACAATAAGGTAGTCTTCACAGGCTACTCCCAGAAAATTCAAAATATACATTTTATTTGTCAGGTAAATATCTTTAATATACGATATTTTAATCAAAATCGTTAGAGTCATTTTTGAGAAAATCAAAATTTTCGAAAACAATTTCATGTAAAGGGTAGTTTGGAGTGGGGGAATTTTTCTTAAAATCTTCGTGTCGCATCCCTGGAAGATACTAAACTTAAATACCAAGTTTGGTATTTTACCGACTTTTCGTTTTTGAGTTATCGTGTTCACAGACACACGGACTCACGGACACACTCACACACACACACGGACCTTTTTCTGAACATACTTTTATTGGATACAGGGGCCCTAAAACATATATTTCCGATGAAATCTCGGTATCGAATTTTTTGGTGGAGTGCAATACCTTCTCTATACTCTATGTACATAGTGCGTATAGAGAAAGTAAAAAGCATTTTTAGACAAATGACCGCGTGTGTGTGTGCGTCTGTGTGTGTGTGTGTGTGTGTGTGTGTGTCTGCGGGCAGCATAGCTCAAAAAGTCCGTTAAATACCAAACTTGGTATTTAAATTCAGTATCTTCTAATAAAGAGCCACAAAATTTTCAAGAAAATCCCTTCACCCCCAACTACACATTACATGGAAAAAGTTTCGAAATTTTTGAGTTTCTCAAAAATAGCTCTAAAATTTTGGATTAACATTTCTTATATTAAAGATGTTTACATGACAAATAAAATGTACATCTTTAATTTTCTGGGAGTAGCCTCTGAAGACGTGCTTATTCTGAATGAGTTTTGCAGAATTTTGCATAACCGGTAAACCGTAAGAGATAGACAAAAACTTACTCCAGAACCAATGTAGAGCTCGGCAAAATACACAATTTATGTTATATACATTTTTTTCGTAGAGTTGACCGTTTTTAGACATTTCTTGTTAATGGTTTCAGCTCTAAAATACTTATTATTTTCTGTATACGTACTATGTACATAGTGTATAGAGGAAGTATTGTATTCCACCCAAAAATTCGATACCGAGATTTCACCGGAAATGCATGTTTTAGGACTCCCTGAATCCAAAAAAAGCATTTTTGGAAAAGGTCCGTGTTTATGTGCGTGTATGTCTGTGGACAGCATAGCTCAAAAACGAAAACACCGTTAAATACTATACTTGGTATTTACGTTTGGTATCTTCCAAGGATGCGACACGAAGATCTTCAAGAAAATCCCCACACACCCAACTACTCTTTACATGGAAAATTTTCGAAAATTTTATTTTCTAAAAGATGGCTCTAACGATTTCGATTAAAATTGCGTATATTAAAGATATTTACATACCAAAAAAAAATGTATATTTTGAATTTTCTGGGAATAGCCTCTGAAGAGCTCTTTATTCTGGATGAATTTTGCTAAATGTTGCTTAACTGCTAAACGGTAAGAGATATACAAAAACTTACTGCACAGAAAATGTTGATCTGATCAAAACGCACAATTTATGTCCTTTACATCTTTGTTGTGGAGGTAACCGCTTCGGAGATATTCCTTGTTTTTGGTTTCAGTTGTAAGTACTTATACTTTTCTCAGACAGGAAGTGTCCGTTTTTCTTTTGTTCTCCTCCTGGCCAAGCAAAGAAGCGATTTGCAATGACAATTGAATAACGGCAGATTTTAAAACATTCCACTATCGGTTTAGCCTAGTATATTCCCTTATTTTCTTTCTACTTATAAGGAACTAAGTAATAAGAACATTCTGCTAATGATTTTCTCGATTAGCAAGGTGCAGAAAGAAGAATAATCTTATGTAAGAAATTTGTATAAGAGCTAGGGAAAGTCATGTGAGTGTAAAACATCAGATTTTATTTTTCTCATACGGGAATTCCTCAACTCCTGTACATACAAACAAAGGAACTTCAATTACATAGCAACCAGATTTTAAAATATTGCCTATCGCTTTTGCCTATGGTACTCCCTTATTTCCCTTTTAGTTACAAGTAAGCAAGTAATAAGACAATTTCTGTTAATTTTTTTTCTCAACCAGAATTATTCCCTATCCCCCACGAGTCTGGAAGTATGAATGTGAGAGTAAATGTGCGTGTGTTTAGTGATATAAAGTTTATTAACCTAATGTTATGAACCTACAGTTTCATAAGTCAAAGTGACCATTGAAGTTATAGAGGGCTATACTAATGAAACAATAAAAAATCATGTGTTCCATTCACATGACTTTCTCTATATCTCTTCAACAAATTATTCTTAAATAGCTTGTACTTCTATTTACTTCATTCTAATCAGAAAAAATAGTAGAAATAGTCTTATTACTTGCCTCCTTGTAAGTAGAAGCGAAATAAGAGAGTACCATAAAGAGAGGTTAAAATGATAGTCAAAAGCTGGTTGCTATGTCACTGAAGTTTCTTTGTTTGTATGGACAGCAGTTGAGAAATTCCAGTATGTGAAAAGTATGTTTTTCAAAGCAGAAACCAAAAACAGGGAATGTCTAAAAAAAACGATGAACTCCACGAAAAAATATATATAACATAAATTGTGTGTTTCAACGTACTCTACATTTCTCGTGTAGTAAGTTTTTGTCCATCTCTTACGGCTTAGTAGTTATTCACAATTCCGTAAAATTCATCCAGAATAAAGTACTCTTCAGAGGCTATTCTCAGAAAATTCAAAATATACATTTTATTTGTCAGGTAAATATCTTTAATATACGAACTTGTAATCAAAATCGTTAGAGCCATTTTTAAGAAAATCAAAATTTTGGAAAAAATTCCATGTAAAGGGTAGTTGAGGTTGTGGGGATTTTTCTCAAAATCTTCGTATCGCATCCCTGGAAGATACTAAACTTAAATACCAAGTTTGGTATTTTACCGAATTTTCGCTTTTGAGTTATCGTGTTCACAGACACACGAACACACACACACACACACACACACACACACACACACGGTCCTTTTTCCGAAAATGCTTTTTTTAGATAAAGGGGACACTAAAACATATATTTCCGGTGAAATCTCTGTGTCGAATTTTTGGGTGGAGTGCAATACCTTCTCTATACACTATGTACATAGTGCGCACAGAGAAAGTAAAAATAGCAACTTATGTATTTAATATTGCAATGAGAAATTAAATAATATATCTATATATGGACACGTTTCTATGGTATCTGTTACCACAAGGAGTGTTTTCTGTGCTGCCCGCACCGTCTAAATCAATAAAGTTGTCGGAGGATTGAATAATATCCCTAGGCTCAACTGTAATGGAAAATTAATGAATTGCTGAATCGAAATGAGCCTGAGTGAACTGCAGCAGCAGTAGAAGTTATCAATTGTAGCTATGCAACCTGTGAACCCCGACATTACCAGTTTGCGTCTTAAACCACTCTGTAATTCACTTGTGTTCGCTTAAGTGAAATATCAAACCTTATAATAAAGTACGGGCTGATGCAGACCACCACATAGATACAAGGGTTTACAGACGGATGCTCACTCCTCTCCAGTACTAATGATTTTCACTCATTTTCAATTGTACCATTGCTAATGCATACAATACCTATGCTGTCAGGTGACATTAAATAAAGAATTTAATTTTAAAAAAAAATCTGATGTGTTACACTCACATGACCTTCTCTAGCTCCTCTACAAAACTCCTACAAAAGATTCTTCTTCTTTGTACACAATGCTAATCAAGATAAATGTTAGCAGAATGTTATTACTTAGTTGCTTATAAGTAGAAGGGAATAAGGGAATGCACTATGCTAAAGTGATTGTCAAATGTTTTGAAAGCTATCGTTATGCGATTGTCATTGCAAATCACTTCTTTGCTTGGCCAGGAGTAGAACAAAAGAAAAAAACAGACACTTCCTGTGTGAGAAAAGTTTAAGTACTTCACAATTGAAACCAATAACAAGGAATATCTCGAAAACGGTTACCTCCACAACAAAAACGTATAGGACAAATCGTGTTTTGTAATGAGGTACATTTTTTGTGTTGTACGTTTTTTTTTCTATCTCTTACGGTTTAGCAGTTAAGCAAAATTCAGCAAAATTCATCCAGAATAAAGAGGTCTTCAGAGGCTATTCCCAAAAAATTCGAGATATACATTTTATTTCGGACATGAATAATTAATCAAAATCGTTAGAGCCATTTTTAAGAAAATAAAAATTTTCAAAAATTTTTCCATGTAAAAGGTAGTTTGTGGTGGGGGGAATTTTTTTGAAAATCTTCGTGTCGCATCCTTGGAAGATACTAAACCTAAATACCAAGTTTAGTATTTAACGGTCTTCTTGTTTTGGGGCTATGCTGTCCACAGACACAGACACACACACACACACACACACACACACAGACACACACACGGACTATTTTTAAAAATGCTTTTTTTTTCGGACTCAGGGGACCCCAAAACATTTATTTCCGGTGAAATCTTGGTATGGAATTTTTGGATACATTACAATACCTTCTCTATCACTATGTACAGTGTACATATGGGGCTAGAGAAAGTAAAAATCTGATGTTCCATTCACATGAGTTTCTCTACAGCTCTGCAACAAATTATTGTTAAAAAGCTTATTCTTCCGTTTACTTCATGCTAATCGAGAAAAAAAATTATCAGAAATAGTCTTATTACCTGCTTCCTTGTAAGTAGAACCGAAATAAGGGAGAGTTATTTACGGACGCTCTTTAATTGCTGTGGTTCTCAGCGTCCCATTCTATACTGGGCGTGAAAGACCGATTCATTTTGCTCATAGGCCTCTCTATAAGGCTTGAGGTTCTTTTACGAGCCGTAAATCCAAGACATGGGACCAACGGCTTTACTTCCCTTCCGAAGGAAGCCATGCCAAGGATTTTTAAGCCCGAAAAAAAGCAATCATTCTCCGCCGGGTTTGAACCCGCGACCTTGGCTATACGAAATTAGCATGGTAGCCATTACACCGCGGAGGGCGACAGAGTGTGCTATAGGTTAAACTGATAGTCAAAAGCCGGTTGCTATGTGACTGAAATTCCTTTGTATGGACACGAGTTGACAAATTCCTGTATGAGAAAAGTTTTTTAAGTTTTTCAAAACTGGAATACCTAAGAAAACGACCAACTCCACGAAAAAATGTATATAACATAAATTGTGTGCTTTATCGTGAATCTACATTTTTGTAATAAGTTTTTGTCTATATTACGGTTTAGCAGTTATGCAAAATTCCGTAAAATTCATCCAGAATAAAGAAAGTAGTCCTCAGAGGCTAAGCCCAGAAAATTCAAGATATACATTTTATTTGACAGGTAAATATCTTTAATGTACGATATTTTCATAAAAATCGTTACAGCTATTTTTGATAAAATGAAAATTTTCGAAAAAAGTTCCATCTAAAGGGAAGTTTGGGGTGGGGGGATTTTTCTCAAAATCTTCGTGTCGCATCCCTGAAACATAGTTAACTTTAATACCAGGTTTGGTACTTTAGTGGCTTTTCGTTTTTGCGTTATCGTGTTCACAAACACACACGCGGATCTTTTTCTGAAAATGCTGTTTTTGGATAAAAGGGAACCTAAAACATATATTTTCTGCGAGATCTCGGTATCGAATTTTTGGGTGAAGTGCAATACCTTCTACATACACTATTTACATAGTACGTGTAGAGAAAGTACAAATCTGACTTGTTCTCTTCACATGACTTTTCTAGCTATTGCACAAACATTTTTCCTTAGAAAATATTCTTTTATCTTCGACATGCTAATCGAGATAAACGTTATCAGGAATTTTCTTATTGTTTGCTTTATTGTAAGTAGAAGGGAAATAAGAGAATACACTAGGTTAAATCGATAGTCAAATCTTGTAAAAGCTGGTCGGTCCTATGTGCAACAATTGAAGTTCGGCTCGCTTTGCAGGACCTTCATTAAGACAAAGGAAATGAAACGAAACTCGCTTTCTCTTTGAGAAAAGTTTAAGAAGTTTAAACTTGAAACCAATAACAAGAAATATCTCAGAAACGGTCAGTTCTACATAAAACATGCATGTGACATAAATTGTGCGTTTTAACGAAATTTACATCTTTTGTAAAGTAAGTTTTTGTTTATATTTTACAGTTTAACTGAAATACAAAATTCTGCAAAATTCATCCAAAATAAAGAGGTCTCCAGAGGTTATTCCCGGAAAATTCAAGATATACAATTTATTTGGGATATAAATACCTTTAATATGCGGTATTTTAATAAAAATCGTCATTTTTGAGAAGATAAAAATTTACCAAAAATTTTCTATACAAAGTGTAGTTGGGGTGGGGTACTTTCTTGAAAATCTTCTTGTCGCATCCTTGGAAGATACTAAACTCAAATACCAATTTTGCTATTTAACGGATTTTTCGTTTTCGAGATAAGCCGCCCACTGACACACACACACACACACACTCTCACACACACACATACACATTGAAAACCAGACACCCCACGGACATTTTTTCTAAAAATGCTTCTTTTTTTTGGATTCAGGGAGTCTCAAAGCATATATCTCGGTATCGAATTTTTGGGTGCAATACAATATCTTCTCTAAACACTAACGTGTAGAGAAAGTAAAGAAGTTCGAGCAGTGATTACCACCAATGTCTGATACAGACAATTACAAAGAAGTAAGGGTCATTTACAGACAGATGCTCAGCATCAATGCTTTAAAGCAACCACTTTTCACGTCATTCTGAACTCATTTGTTTCCTGTCCTCAGCTTTAGCATTCACATAAATACACTGCCGGGCAAAAAAAAAAAGTAGCAATCGCTACTATTTAAGTAAGTTAAAAGGTTAGTATCATTTGGACACGTTATTAGGGTTTGTCTTCATATGTTTCCTGTCCTCAGCTTTAGCATTCACATAAATACACTGCCGGGCAAAAAAAAAAAAGTAGCAATCGCTATTATTTAATTAAGTTAAAAAGTTAGTATCATTTGGACACGTTATTAGGGTTTGTCTTCATATGCATTTTGCATTTTATATGAAATATTGGTTCTTTAGAGATAATCTCTGATGTATTTAAAAGGTCCTTGTCTGCTTTCCCTGCCGCTATTGTTGCGTATGTTACCAAACTTTTAAAATTCGCGCTTTTCCACCACTGCGATGGTGTATGTATGTATGTATGTATGTATGTATGTATGTATGTATGTATGTATGTATGTATGTGTGTGTGTATGTATGTATGTATGTATGTATGTATGTATGTATGTGTGTGTGTGTGTATGTATGTATGTATGTATGTATGTATGTATGTATGTATGTATGTATGTATGTATGTATGTATGTATGTATGTGTGTGTGTGTATGTATGTATGTATGTATGTATGTATGTATGTATGTGTGTGTATGTGTGTGTATGTATGTATGTATGTATGTATGTATGTATGTATGTATGTATGTATGTATGTATGTATGTATGTATGTATGTATGTATGTATGTATGTATGTATGCATGCATGTATGTATGTATGTATGTGTGTATGCATGTATGTATGTATGTATGTATGTATGTATGTATGTATGTGTGTATGTATGTGCGCCTGTATGTATGTATGTATGTGTGTATGTAGTGTATGTATATGTGTATGTACGTGCGTACGTATGTATGTATTTATGTATGTGTGTATATATACATGTATGTAACTAGGTATGCATTTATTTATTTATTCTCTACAATTCGGTACTGCCCGGTAGCTGAGTTAAATGTACCAAATTTACTTACAATAATAAGCTTACAGTTATAAAATAATAATAATAATAATTAATAATAGTATATAATTAACATACTATATATACATGGTTTTTGAAATACCTAACTACTTATTCAGTAGTATGTCAATTACCAGCATGTTTATAACAGTTACTATGAAGCCTCAACATTAATACACATCCCTAATTACTTTACAATATTAACTTTAATTAGTTATCTAACATTAAATTACTCTTAAACCTCTATAAGGTCAGAGGGCAGCCCTGAAACGCTGCTACAGGCAATTCATTCCATTTCTCAATGGTCATATTAACAAAAGAAATTTTTCCTACGTCGGTTCTGTACCTTCTACCCTTCATTTTATACAAATGATAGGTTCCTCCGTAGTATGGGTTTTCTAACCTCTTTCTAACGTCCACCCATGCATTTAAACCATAAGATTTAAATAGCACGACTAATCTATGTCTTTTACGTCTAACTTTTAGCAGCTCCCATTTATTCTCTTCACCTTTTGTAAGCCCAACCTTTCTTTATGAAAATGGTTGTGGAAAATGTTTCATAACTTTTTTTTTTTTTTTTTTTTTTTGTAACTTAACGTCTTTAATCTGGTTGGTCATATCGACGATGAATGAAATTGGTGAAATGATACACAAATGATCTCGTAGTCCATGGAGCTTAAAGTTCCTCGACATTCGTCCTCTCAGGATAAGGGAAAACCCCGAAAAAAAAACTTATCCGGGCAACTCACTCTAAGCGAGATTCGAACTTATAACTTTTGATTTTGACAAAAACGACTCAAATGATCTTAATTAAAATTCCATATGTTTAACATATATTTATGACAAACGAAATCTTGAGATTTCTGGGAGCAGCCTCCGAAGACTTGTTCATTTTGCATAACTCGTAAACCATAAGATATAAACAAATATTTCGTACACAGCAATATACATCTCATTGAATTACTTTTCTCAAAAGGGAAATAGTTATTGTTTTTCTTTTTACTGGTCAAGCAAAGAGAACAGAATTTCAAAGCCATCGCTTAGCGACCAGCCCTTTGAAAATTTGACTATCGCTTAAGCCTACGTATCCCTTAATCCTGTTGTGTTTAAAGGAACGTATGTAATAAAAGTATTTCTGCCGATGTTTATCGCGAGTAATTTGAAGTACATAGAAAAATAAGTTTTTTTAAGGAAAAGTTTGGATAGATAGTCAAGTGAATGTACCAAATCAGATAAGTTTTACTTTCTCTAGTCCAGTATGTACAATGTACATGGTGGATAGAGAAGGTAGGTATTTTATTCCATTCAAAAATTATATGACGAGATTTCACCGGAAATATAGGCTTTGTGATCCCCTGAGTCCGAAAAAAAGCATTTTAGAAAAAGGTCCGCGCGCGCGTGTGTGTGTCTGTGGACAGCATAGCTCAAAAACCGTTAAGTACCAAAATTGGTATTTATGTGAGTATCTTCTAAGGATGGGACACGAAGATTTTCATGAAAATTCTCCCACTCCTAACTACCATTTACATGGAAAAATTTTGGAATGGTTTGATTTCTCAGAAATTGCTCTAACGATTTAGATTAAAATGCCGTAAATTAAAGATGCTTCCTTACAAATAAAATGTACATCTTGAATTTTCTGTGCATAGCCTTTGAAGACTTCTTTTATCTGGATGAATTTTACGGAATTTTGCATAACTGGTTAAACATAAGAGATAGACAAAAACTTACTAAACAGAAGATATAAAGCTTGTTAAAACGCACAATTTATGCTGTATGCATTTTTTTCGTGCAGGGAATCGTTTTTGAGCTATTCCTTGTTACAGGTTTCAGCTTTAAAAAGCATACCTTTCTCATACGGGAATTTGTCAACTCCTGTCCATACAAACAAAGGAACTTCAGTGACATAGCAACCAGCTTTTGACTGTCAATTTAACCTATAGTACTCCCTTATTTAGCTTCTACTTACAAGGAAGCTAGTAATAAGGCTATTTCTGCTACCTTTTCTTGATTAGCAAGAAGTAAACAGAAGTATAAGCTTTTGTACATTAATTTGTTGCGGTGATGTAGAGAAAGTCATGTGAATGAAGCAAACCAGATATGTTTTTTATTTTGGATATTAGATTGGGATTCTACATGAAATGTTATAACGGAATAATAATTGTACAAGTGAATCCTTATGAGTTGTCTTAAGGCACTTTGGGACAGTATTTCTATTTTCAAAGCACATGGTACTTCACTTGCAAGTATGCCAACTTTTGCCAGGACAACGGGCCAACATTCCTCCGCTGCGAAATGTGATACAGCATCATCAATATTGTATAGCGGCAACTCCAGCCCAGGTCACACCTGCAGAGCGTCGAACTTTTTGGAACCTTCCTGAGACTTCAGTCAGCTGATACTAAAACAAAACTATTCTTTGATACATTGACATTGCTTTCTCAACTCACTTCCACTTATTAATTCCTCTACCAAGTAGTATTTACGTACATAGTAGGTAGTCAAGGTATTGTATTCCACCCAAAAGATCGATACCAAAATTATTGTTTAAAAAAATATAGTTTTATCTACTTCGTGCTAATCGAGATTAACATTAGCAGAAATGCTTTCTCGTAAGCAGAAGGGAAATAATAGAATACACTAGGTTAAAACCATTAGTCAAATCTTATAAAAGATGGTTGCCATGTGAATGAAATCCTTTTTTTGCATTACAAGGAGTTGAAAAATATCTGAAAAATCTATGTGTTCCATTCACATGACTTTCTGTACATCTCTGCAACAAATAATTGTTAAAAAGCTTATGCCTCTATTTACTTCATTTTAATCGAGAAAAAAATTAGCAGAAATAGTCTTATTACTTGCTTCCTTGTAAGTAGGAGCGAAATAAGGGAGTACCATAGGTTAAAGGGATAGTTGCTATGTGACTGAAGTTCCTTTGTTTGTATGGACAGGAGTTGTCAACTTCCTGTATGAGAAAAGTGTAAGTTTTTATAGCTGAAACCAAAAACAAGGAATATGTCAAAAACGATCAACTCCACGAAAAAATGAACATAACATAAATTGTGTGTTTTAATGTGCTTTACATTTTTTGTGTGTTAAGCTTTTGCCCATCTCTTACAGTTTAGCAGTTATGCAAAATTCCGTAAAATTCATCCAGAATAAGGCTATTCCCAGAAAATTCAAGATATACGTTTTATTTGTCAGGTAAATATCTTTAATATTTGACATTTTAATCAACATCGTTAGAGCCATTTTTGAGAAAATCATTTTTTTTAAAAAGTTCCATGTAAAGGTTAGTTGGGGTGGAGGGATTTTCTTGAAAATCTTCATCGCATCCTTGGAAGATACCAAACTTTAATACCAAGTTTGGTATTTAACGGTGTTTTCGTTTTTGAGCTATGCTGTACACAGACACACACACGCACACACACGCACGCACGCGGACCTTTTTTCAAAAAGTTTTTTTTTTAATTCAGGGGGACCCAAAACATGTATATCCGATGAATTCTCGGTATCGAATTTTTGGTTGCATTACAATAGGTACCGTCTCTATACACCATGTACTTAGTACGTGTAGAGAAAGTAAAAATGATTAACTCTACGTGAAAATGCATATGATATCAGTTCTGTATTTTAACGAGATCACATGTTTTGTCCATCTCCTGCGGTTTACTACATAGTTATGAAAAATCCACCAAAATTCATCCAGAATGACCAGGTCTTCAGAGGCTGTTTTCAGAAGATTCAAGATGTACATATTTGTTCTATAAAAATATATTTAATATACGGTATTTTTATTAAAATCGTTAGAGCCATTTTTGAGAAACTGAAAATTTGCGAAAAATTTTTCATGTAAAGCGTAGTTTGGGGTGGGAACATTTTCTTCAAAATCTTCGTGTCGCATCCTCGGAAGATACTAAACTTATTTACCAAGTTTGGTATTTTACCGAGTTTTCGTTTTTGAGTTATCGTGTCCATAGACACACAGACAGACAGACACACACACACACACACAGACACACACATGCACTGATATTTTCTTTACAATCTTCATGTTCTCATCCTTGGAAGATACTAGTACTTCGTTTTTGAGTTATTCTGTCCATACACACATGCACAGACGCAAAAAAATTGTTTTTCTGTTTTGATTTTTGTTGGGGGTTGAGGGGACCTCATAACATACATTTTCGGTGAAATCTCGACATTGAATTGTTTATAGGAATTATAACCTTTCTACCTATTCTATGAATAGTGCGTGTGAAGAAAGTAATACATTTAATAAGAAGAGTTTATGAAGAATTGAGCAGAGAGAGCCTTGTGAATGTAATATATAATTTTTTTAAGCTTAACGTCCTTCAACTTGGTTGGTCATATCGGACAATGAATGCAATTGATGAAAAGATACTCAAATGATCTCGGGATCCATGGAGCTTAAAGTTACTCGACATTCGTCTTCTCAGGATAAGAGAGAACCCCAAAAACAACCTTATATGGGCGAAGTCCCCTAAGCGAGATTCGAACTCATGAGCTTTTGAATGTGAAGCAGACACGCTACCACCACACTACGCAGGCAGGCGTATAAGATGCAGTTTGTTTTGTAGCCGTTACGTTACTTTTTGGCCAGTATAACGTTACACAAGTTTGCCACAAAGTGAAATATGGAATCGCTGGTCAGGTTTACAGCTGCCCGTAACATTCAGCCTTGGACGTTTACTTTTATTGCGCACTTTTTTTCATGCAGGGCAAGTAGTTGCCCACAGTTTTACGTAGTCCCTTTAATTAGCTACCTGCTTGTTTTATTTCATATTTCTCTTTACTGCCTCAACGTTATTTGCGTTCCACTCTCTGCTGCCCATGTCCACGCTTTCACTTTTAACTTGCCTACAATTTTATGGGGAAAGCATCCACGCAGATAGCAAATACTGCATTTGCATTTCAGAATCTCATGAATATCCAAATACTGTGTGTACGCTAGTAAAGGATCCTAGAGAATCTGCCTTTCTTTATTACTTTCTCTACACGTACTACAGGGTGGCACATAATGTACCTACCAATTTTACATAGTATTCCTGTTCAACTTGAGGTGCGCATGCGCATGAATCAGATATGATTATACTGCTACAATGTTCGCAATTGGCACGCCATGGATTGTTGATTCATATAGACAAGGATTGCGGCTGTAGAAGCCTTCATGGACAAAGAAATATGGGAAGAAAACCCAAGCAGTGTTAGTCAAGAAAAATATGAAGAATTAGCATCTGAACGTTGCACTATAAACCAAGAATGAAAGCGTTGCCTGCCAGCCCACAAGTGCATATTTAGGAGTTAAACTTAAGCAAACCCATTCAGTTGAAGAACATTACAAAACAGTACTAAAAACATTTGATGTCTTCCATTCACATGACTTTCTCTACAACTCTGCAATAAATTATTGTTAAAAAGCTTATGCTTCTATTTACTTCCTGTTAATCGAGAAAAAATTAGCAGAAATAGTCTTATTTCTTGCTTCCTTGTAAGTAGAAGCGAAATAAGAGAGTACCATAGGTTAAAGTGATAGTCAAAAGCTGGTTGCTATGTGACTGAAGCTCCTTTGTTTGTATGGACACGAGTTCACAAAGTCCAGTATTAGAAACGTATTTTTTACAGCTGAAACAAAAACCAAGGAATATCTCAAAAACAATCAACTCCACGAAAAAAAATGTATATAACATAAATTGTGTGTTTTAAAGGGCTCTACATTTTTTCTCTGGTAAGTTTTTGTCCATCTCTTACGGTTTAGCAGTTATGCAAAATTCCGTAAAATTGACCCAGAATAAGGTTGTCTTCAGAGGTTATTCCCACAAAATTCAAAATATACATTTTATTTTTCAGGTAAATATCTTTAATATACGATATTTTAATCAAAATCGTTAGAGCCATTTTTTAGAAAGTCAACATTTTCGAAAAAAGCTCCATGTAAAGGGTAGTTTGGGGTGGGAGGATTTTTCTCAAAATCTTCGTGTTGCATCCCTGGAAGATACTAAACTTAGATACCAAGTTTGATATTTTACAGACTTTTCGTTTTTGAGTTATCGTGTTCACAGACACACTAACCTTTTTCTGAAAATACTTTTTTTCTGGATATAGAGGACCCTAAATCATATATTTCCGGTGAAATCTCGGTATCTAATTTTCTGGTGGTGTGCAATACCTTCTCTATACTCTATGTACATAATACGTATAGAGAAAGCAAAAAGCAAGACAAATTCATAAAACACTGTGCCTCCTATCAAGGCCATCTCCCAAAATACTTAGATAACTCTACCTATCCATCATACGACCAATATCACATATTCAGCAATAGCAATTGCACCCGGACACATGATGCAGAAAATAGAGGCTTTCGAGCGCCGATGTCTCAGGACAGCGCACAAACTCAAAAAGAAACTTCACAAGTACGGCCACACAAAAACAGAGTCAATAAAACAACACATCTCCACACTCATCTACAAATACATAGATAAACACATGACTTTCTCTACATCTCTTAAACAAACTATTGTTAAAAAGCTTTTGATTCTATTTATTTCATGCTAATCGAGATGTTGATGTAAGTGTAATATCCATAAATTCTAATGCATATTGTTTCCCTTTTTCACAATTAAAGTAGTTTAATTTTTACTTTCTCCATACGCACTATGTACATAGTGTATAGAGAAAGTATTGCACTCCACCAAAAAATTCGATACCGAGATTTCACCGGAAATATATGTTTTAGGGTCCCCAATATCCAAAAAAAGCATTTTCACGAAAAGGTCCGGGTGTGTGTGTGTGTGTGTGTGTGTGTCCGTGTGTCTGTGAACACGATAACTCAAAAACGAAAAGTCGGTAAAATACCAAACTTGGTATTTAAGTTTAGTATCTTCCACGGATGCGACACAAAGATTTTGAGAAAAATCCCCCCACTTCCAACTACCCTTTACATGGAACTTTTTTCGAAAATGTTGATTTTCTCAAAAATGGCTCCAACGATTTTGATTAAAATTTCGTATATTAAAGATATTTACCTGACAAATAAAATGTATATCTTGAATTTTCTGGGAATAGCCTCTGAAGAGTAGTTTATTCTGGATGAATTTTACTAAATTTTGAATAACTGCTAAACCGTAAGAGATGGACAAAAACTTACTACCCAAAAAATGTAGAGCACATTAAAACACACAATTTATGTTATATACATTTTTTTTTCGCGGAGTTCGTCGTTTTTGTGACATTCCTTATATTTGGTTTCTGCTATGAAAAACGTATACTTTTCTCATACAGGAACTTGTCAACTCCTATCCATATAGACAAAGGAACTTCATTGACATATCAACCAGCTTTTGACTATCACTTTAAAGTTGTCCCTTATTTCGCTTCTACTTACAAGGAAGCGAGTAATTAGACTTTTTCTGCTATTTTTTTCTGATTAGCATAAAGTAAATAGAAGTATAAGCTTTTTAAGAATTATTTGTTGCAGGGATATGGAGAAAGTCATGTGAATGGTACACATCAGATTTTTATTTAGTAGTTTCTCAACCGAAATTGGTACATACATTACGCGCCACTCTGTATGTGCATAGTGTGTAGAGAAGGCATGTATTGCAGCCAAAAATTCGATACCGAGCTTTCACCGGAAATACGTGTTTTGAGAACCACCTGAATCCAAAAAATAGAATTTATAGAAATAGGTCCGTGTGTGCGTGTGTGTGTGTGTGTGTGGACAACATAGCTCAAAACTAAAATACCGTTATACTCCAATCTTGGTGCTTAAGTTTGGTACCTCCCAAGGATGCGGCACGAAGATTTTCAAGAAAATCCCCCACCCCCAACTACCCTTTACATAGAAAAGAGTACAAATTTCAAAACTTTTGTATTTTTCAAAAACGATTGTAAGAATTTTGATTAAAATCTCTTTTATTTAAGATATATACAGACAAATAAAATGTATATCTTGAATTTTATGGGGTTAGCCTCTGAAAATCTCTTTATTCTGTATGAAGTTTTTTGAAATTTGTAGAACTGGTAAGCCGTAAGGTAGATCTAAAAACACATAATTTGAGTAATATAATTTTTTCATGGACTTATTTGTTTTTGAGGTATTCTTTGTTATTAGTTTTACTTTTAAAATACTTAAAACTTTTCTCATACGGGAACTTGTCAACTCCTGGCCACACAAAGAAACATATGGCTGTCTATCATATTAAAATAAGGGACTGTCTGTTTATCCTAATGTATGCCCTTATTTTCCTTCTACTTACAAGAAACCAAGTAAATAATATGTTAATTTTAGTCTCGATTAGCATGAAATAAATAGAAGAATAAGGCTATTAACAATAATTTGTTACAGAGATGTAGAAAAAGTCATGTGAATAGAACACATCAGATTTTTGTTTCTGTAACGCTCAGATATCCAAAGAATTAATCCATTCAGTAATACACGTTTCCAGGTCCTATGAATAATATATTTGATGTGATACAGTCGTAGAACTTCCTTTACCTATTACAAATTCTCATACATAGCTTATGTATTTTAATATCTCTGCTCTTTGTCTCGTAGAGGAAGAATAATGCAATTCCGCATTAAAATTCGACACCGAAGTTCCCCGTTTTGGGGTCTCTTATATATAAAACAAATTAGTAAAACGGTCTGTGTTTGTGTGCCTGTCAACAGCATAAACTCAAATATAAAACTAGCGGTAACTACCAAACTTGGTATTTAAGTTCAGCATCTTTCATAGATTGGACATAACATAAAAAAAAAAAAAAATCTCCCCCCCCTCCATTATATCCTTTAAATGAGAGATATTTGTATTTTTTTACTTTCTCTACACGTCCTGTATACATAGTGTATTGAGGAAGTGTTGTATTCCACCCAAAATTGATAGCGAGATTTCACCGGATGTATATGTTTTGAAGTCCCCCGAGTCCAAAAAAAAATTTGTTTGCATTTGTGTATGTGTGTGTCTGGACAGCATAGCTCAAAAAAGACAAATAAATACCAAACTTGGTATTTTAGTTTCGTAACTTCCAAGGATGCGATACGAAGATTTTCAAGAAAATCCCCCCATTCCAAACTACCTTTTACATGGAAAAAGTTTTGTAAATTTTATTTTTCTCAAAAGTGGCTGTAACGATTTTGATTAAAGATATTCACATCACACAAAAAAATGTATATTTTGAATTTTCTGGGAATAGCCTTTGAAGAGCTGCTTATTCTGTTTGTATTGGCATAATTTTGTAAAACGTTTAAACTGTAAGAGATAGGCAAAAACACACAATTTATGTCATATACATTTTTATGTAGAGTTCACCGTTTTGGAATTATTCACTGCTTTTGGTTTTGGTTTTAAACTAACTTTTCTCGAACGGGACACGCAAAGCGAACCGGAATTCAATTGTTTCACGTAGCGACTAGCTTTTAAAAGATTTGACTATCGATTTAGCCTTATGTATCTTTTATTTCCTTTCTACTAACAAGGAAGCAAGTAATACGACTAGTTCTGTTAATGCTTATCATGATGAAGATAAAAGAATAATATTTTGTAAGAAAAAGTTTTATGGAACAGCTAGAACAAGTGTATAATAGGAACACTTCAGATTTTTTTTTTTTTAAGCGGACCTAAACATATATTTCCAGTGAAATCTGACATCGAATTTGTGGGTGAAATACAATGCCTTTTCTACCTACTATGTAGATAGTAGTGGTACAGAAATAAAAATAATGGGTAGAAAAATGCACGTGAAAGTAACACATCATTTTTATTCTATTAACATTTAAAAAGTTACTTTTTCTCAAAATGCTGTCGAAATTGTAGAAGCGAGTGCCTTCAAGTAATTCCGTTTTATTGCAGGCCTTGATCATATGTTTGTAAAGAAACTTGAGGTGAAAGAAAATGTGTAACAAGTGATATTGTTAGTGCAGCTTGGGGACTTTAATTACATCTGCATAACATGCAAATGATCTAACAGACGCTGGAAACGTCTTAAAGGAAATGAAGGAGCTTTAACTTCCCAACTCCATGGAAACGTTTAGGAAAATGTTATGTAGATTGGAACCAAGTTGTAGCTCCTTGTACAACTAGTTTCTTGACAATTCAGCTCCTTCACTTCACTTAAAAATGGTATAACCAAGTGCTCCACATTAGAAACCTCTCTAATTCACACCTGCAAGCCGAATAACACTGCAGTGCGTTATTGTGTATAAGACGGTCGGGTCTCACACAGATATGGCGCCACTAGGCCAATTAGACGGTAGCATCGTATAATTTAACTCTAGACTGGCTTGTATCCATATTTACAGGTCAATAGCTTCTTTAGTTTTCGAATGACAGCACTTTAAACAAGACAACTTTAGAGTTTTCACGAAAATGGAGGATTTGGAAAAACGAGCAGTGATTAAATATTTGCATTTGAAAGGCTTAACGCCCAAAGAAATCAAGGAGGAAATGGACAGTACATTGAAAGTCTCTGACCCTTCATATTCAATGATTAAAAGGTGGGTAGAAACCTCTCTTTACATGAAAAATATTTGAAAAATGGATCTAACGATTTTGATTAAAATGCGGTATATTAAAGCCTTTTTGTATTACAAATCGAAATGAAGATGTGTTCATCCTAGATGAGTTTTGCATAACTGGTAAACCGTAAGAGATAGACAAAAACTTACTACACAAAAAGAAATCTATATCTATACAATATATGTTATATACTTTTTTATTCAGAGTTGACCGTTTCTGAGATATTCCTTGCAATTGGATTCAAGTTTAAACTGCGTAACTTTGTTTGAAACGGGGTTAGCTTTCCTTAATCTCGCTTTTATTTACTTCTGACCTTGCAAAGCGAACAGAACTTCAATTGTTCGCATAGCGGCCGGCTTTTAAAATATATAACTATTGCTTTGGCCATACTTCTCTTCTGCTTACTAGTAGTAAGACCATTTCTGCCAATGCTTTTTTTCGATTAGCATGATGTAGATACAAATCTCTTTTGTAAGAATAGTTTATTTTGCAGAACGTGTAGCGAGAGTTATGTGAATGGATCACAGATTTGTTTTTAATATACATCACGTGGCTAATTTTTGTTAGAAGAAGGCATTTAGACAATAAAATATTATTATTTAAATAACCATGCAAGCTGGTATATAGATACATGACAAAATATCACATTTACTGTGTATAATAATAAGTATACATTTCAATAAAATATCTTGCATACTGTGGGTTTTACAAAGTTCACAGATGTATTATTCTAAAGAACCCGCGTGGGACGAAATTCCGGCACACCGACGGCACTGATGAGCCTTGCAATTGACAGCATCATTAACAAAACAAATCTTTTTTTCTTCTTCTCTGCTTATTAGGTGCGCTACCATTGGTTACAACAGAAACATTGTACGAACACTGAATGAAGTGACTGATGCCACCCACCTACCCTCTCAGAACAGTAGCGACTTCTGAAACGGAGACTGAGTTGCCATGGCTTTGTTTTCAGACGTTTTTGCACAAACCATACTAGTTACTGTCTAGTTACTGAGCCAGGTGGCGCTACGGTAGTGTATGCTACAAGGATTTGGGAAACCGGGGGTTCTATCACCGTCGACTTCGCTGTCTGCCTTGAAGTTCTTCGTGATCCCCCCCCCCTGTCACTTAAGGGGATGCTTTAGTGGTGATTCCCAACGATTTCGTTTCTATCATATTCCTTTCATGTCATTTGCTTATTATTTGTCAGGTGTACTTCTAGGTCTATTATGTGTGGCAGTGCTGCAAATGGCGCGCGAATGCCTGCGCAGTGTAAGTGGTGTTGTGGCGGGGATGTTTGACAGCTCCCGGAACTCGCCGTGTTGGCAGCCGTAGGCGCATCCTAGCGCCGGGATGAAGAACTCTCTGCCAGTGTTTTAGGGAGTACCGCGTGTCTCTATATGCCTATCTGCCACCTGGGTTCCTTCCTCACGAAGGGTATTAGCGCAAATAGATCTCTATGAGCCGCAGAGCATGAGCTGTCCTCTCTGTCTAGCATTTACTGGCTGGTTCCAGTACTTCTGTAACCACTAAGCCAGGTGGTTCAGACGTTTTGTCTGAGACTGGCATTCAGGAGGTCAAGGGATCGATTTCCCGGGTTATTAGGCGATTCCACACATCCTGTCAGTTCATCTCATCTCAATTTCATCCGACCAATCGGCCTCTTTCAGATGTAAGTGTCGGCGAGGACTGCCGTGGTGGCGCCCTTCTGTGGTGGCGACTACGCCATGCAAATACAACGCGGAATGGCGTTGGAATCGATTGTAGACTCAGGGAGTTTAGTGAGACCTGTGGCGCGAACTTCTAGCGCTCCCCGCACCGAGACGAACAACTGCCTGAAAACTGCTAGGGACCCTCCTCGTGCCTACCTTCCCGGGATCTGTCTCCGGCCGCCCACTGTAATTTCTCTCATCTCATCCTATCCTCCAGAGATCTGACGTACAATAAGCATATGACTGCAGTATGAAATCCTCTCCGAAATCAAACACAGCCCACTTCTGTCGCCGTTACACTGTGTGTGGTTTGATTATGTTAACGACAGGGAACACCTCGGCAACTGCGACCAAGCATTGATCTATTGCGGTCTACCTTCCCCGCCCCGGAGTAAGGAATAAGAGGAGCAGAAACCACAGACCAGCTCATAGGAAATGACGGAGCCAAGCGCAGAGACGCACCGAAGTCCCTAACAGTTCATTAGATGGCACCCATGGCGCGCCACGGAGGCTGTACGGGCGCCAGGAGGCCGTCAGAAGAGTGCCACTGAAGCGGCACTAAAGTCTGGCAAATCCATAGTGATCCCTGACAGCTAGCGCACTGTCTCAGCTGATAAGAGGTGTATCTGCCTCTCTGTCATTAGATTCATGCTACGTAAGCAATGACGTCATCCTTGTTGTAAGATGTAACAAACATTCCTCAATGCAGTTTCAGTTGGCGCGAGTATCCGCTTATACTGTGCTATTTTTCTTTGCTACAGACTTTTTACGTGTTGTTTGCTGTATGATAGTGAATGTTTTAGTTTGTTTGAAAATGGCTTATTGGCACGCTGCAGCCGTGGACGGACGAAGTGGCAACAGTGTGACAGAGTGGCCACTGTCAGGGATCACTATGGATCTCTCCGACTTTAATCTCAACCAGCGGAAGAGATTTTACTGAAGCCACACCTCCGCTGATCTGAAAGATGAAGAAGGGATGAAGGGAAAGAAACTGTGGTAGAGATACACCACCCCAGCATTCACCTAAGCGGCCCCAGGAAAACCCGGGGCCAGACGAGATACCAAAAAAAAAAAAAAAAAAAAATGCCAGTAACACCTGGCTCGGTGCGTTACACTGTTACTATCGGCACATTCCTACCGTGACGACCCGCGCCGCGCCGGCAGCGTCAATCACAGGATCTTGAAGCAGCTTGATGTCGACGTGTTTGCACATTAGCGGGACCAGCCTGGTTTCTCCGACACACAAAGATCGTTCATCGTCACTGTCACCATTATCGAACCTGTCATTCACTCGCTCCACTTTTATTGCCATCACCAGGACTTTCCACCATCCGTCACTGAAACCAGTGGACGACTGCTACGTTCCAATCCTGTAAACGTTCTCTTGCTTCTTCTTAAACACAACCAATAACGCAGCTTTAAAACAATGTCATTTGTGATTTTATTTTTACCTCTCTACACGTACTATGCATATAATAGGTATAGAATGCATTAGATACCGAGATGTCACCAAAAGTATATATTTTGAGGTCCCCTGAATCCGAAAAAAAAACATTTTACTTTCTCTACTCGTTCTCTGTACACAGTGTATAGAAAACGTATTTGACTCTATCCAAAAATTCGATACCGAGTTTTCACCGGAAATATATGTTTTAGGGTTCCCAAAAAATCTGGTGTTCCATTCACATGACTTTCTCTACCTCTCTGCAACAAATTATTGTTAAAAAGCTTATGCTTCTATTTACTTCATGCAAATCGAGAAAAAAATTAGCACAATTGCTTCCTTGTAAGTAGAAGGGAAATAAGGGAGTACTATAGGCTAAACTAATAATCAAAAGCTGGTTGCTATGTGACTTAAGTTCCTTTGTTTGTATAGACAGGAGTTGACAAATTCCTGTATGAGAAAAGTAAGTTTTTTATAGCCGAAACCAAAAACAAGAAATATCTGAAAAACGATGAACTCCAAGAAAAAAATGTATATACCTAATATAAATTGTGTGTTTTAATGAGCTCTACATTTTTTGTGAGTTAAGTTTTTGCCCATCTCTTACGGTTTAACAGTTATGCAAAATTCCGTGAAATTTATCCAGAATAAAGTAGTCTACAGAGGCTATTCCCAGAAAATTCAAGATATACATTTTATTTGTCACGTAAATATCTTTAATATACGATATTTTAATCAAAACCGTTAGAGCCATTTTTAAGAAAACCTAAATTTTCAAAAAAAGTTCCATGTAAAGGGTAGTTGGGGGTGGGGAAATTTTCTTGAAAATCTTCGTGTCGCATCCTTGGAAGATACCAAACTTAAATACCAAGTTTGATATTCAACGGTCTTTTCGTTTTTGAGCTATGCTGTCCACAGACACATAGACACACACACACACACACACGCCCACACACGGACCATTTTCCAAAAATGCTTTTTTTTTTTTGGATTCAGGGGGACCCAAAACATGTATTTCCGGTGAAATCTCGGTATCGAATTTTTGGGTGCAATACAATACCTACTCTAGACACTATGTACATAGTACGTGTAGAGAAAGTAAAAAGCATTTTCACAAAAAGGTTCGTGTGTGTGTGCCCGTGTGTCTGTGAACACGATAAGGCAAAAACAAAAACTCGGCAAAGTACCAAACTTGGTATTTAAGTTAGGTATCTTCCAGGGATGCGACACAAAGATTTTGAGAAAAATCCCCCACCCCCAACTACCCTTTACATGGAACTTTTTTCGAACATTTTGATTTTCTTAAAAATGGCTCTAAACGATTTTTATTAAAATAGCATATATTAAAGATATTTACCTAACAAATAAAATGTATATCTTGAATAGCCTCTGAAGACTGGATGAAAACCGTAAGAGATAGGCAAAAACGTGCATAACAGAAAATGTATAGCTGGTTAAGACACACACTTTACGTTATATACTTTTTTTCGTGGAGTGGATCGCTTTTTAAATATTCCTTGTTTTTGGTTTCAGCTCTGAAAAACGTATACTTTTCTCATACAGGAATTTGTCACTCTCTTATTTCCCTTCTACTTTCATGGAAGCAAGTAATAAGACTATTTCTGCTAATTTTTTCTCCATTAGTATGAAGTAAATAGAAGCATAAGCTTTTTAAGAATAATTTCTTACAGAGATGTAGAGAAAGTCATGTGAATGGAACACATCAGATTTTTAGAAAAAGATCCGTGTGTGTGAACATCATAACTCAATAACGAAAAGACTGTTTAGTACCAAATTTGGTATTTATGTTTACTAACATTCAAAGATGCGGCACAACATTTTGAAGTAAATGCACTTACTCCAAACTATCCTTTATATCCAAATTGGTTTTAAATTTCCTCAAAAATACCTCTAATGATTTCGAATAAAATACCGTATACAAGGGGCGCTCAAGTCCTTAATAAAAGATAGAAAACTAGTTACTTTTGGTAGATTTTTTATTTGTCAACATAATCTTCTTTTAGCTCGATACACATTTTCCAGCGTTCCTCCAACTATTTTAAGCCTTCCAAAAAGTAGGATTTCGGAAGGTCCTCAAAATAGGCATCCGTTTGGGAGATGACCTCTTCGTTAGACATGAATTGTTTTCCGCCGTGCCAGTTCTTCAAATTGGAAATAAAAATAAATCACTGGGAATCATACCTGGTGAACGTTATGACAATTTGAGACTTAATTCTACAATGCACCGTTGCATTGTCTTGTTAGGAGAGAATCTTTTTCTTTGACAGATGAGGTCGTTTTTTCTTGATTTCTCCGTTCAACCGGTGCAATAATGATGCATATTACTCTCCATTTATCGTTCTTCCTTTCTGCAAGTAATCAATGTAGATGATTCCGCGTGCATCCCAAAAGACCGAGGTCATCACTTGGTCTGCAGATTTTAGCACCTTTGTCTTCTTTGGAGTCACTGTTTCGAGTGTAATTTTGTCTCTAGAGTGAAGTAGTATATCCATGTTTCATCCACATTTATGTATCGACGCAGAAACTCATCCGGATTGCAATGGAAAAGTGCCAAACAGCTTCCGAATCGAACACATGAGAGTAAACGCGGCACCCATCTTGTCGAGACCTTTGTCAGACCTAATTTTTGGTGTAAAACTGAGAACACTGTATCTTGTGATATTCCTGTGGCCTCTACTATTTCGGGAACTTTTATTCGTCGATCGCTCAATCGCTGGATTTTTTTCCCTTCTACTGGAACGATGTTCATCATTTGTGGATGTACGGCAACGTTTAAATGCATTTATCCAATTGTAAATTGTTGCAAACGCAGGAGCAGATGTGCTATGAAGTAACTCGGCTTTTATCTCTTTGGGTGTTGAGCCCTTTAAGTAGAATTGTTTAATCACCACACGAAACTTTTCCTCCCCTCACCCTCCATCCCTCTAAATAAGCACAAGTTTGCTGATTCAACTATATCCATTACATGCAACAGGCGACTATTGCAACGATGCCACGTAATGGGTGTAGTTGAAACTTTAACTGCCATTCAGTAGGAGACGACGGTTTCTAAATACAACTTTTTCAATGCTGTGAGCATAATTTCTTGAATTCTCTAAGAACTTATTGAACGCTCCAAGAACTAAAGAGATTTACGTGATAAAATGTAAATCTTGAATTCTCTGGGAATAGCCTCTGAAGATTTCTTCATTCTGGGTCAATTTTGAATAACTGGTAAACCGTAAAGATACACAAAAATGTACCTCACGTTAAAACACACAATTTATGTCATATTTTTATATGGAGTTAACCGTTTCCGAAATATTCCTTGTTATTTGTTCCACTTTTAATAGTTTTCTCAAGCAGGAGGTCATCTTTGGTTTCATCTCTCTTTTGTTTTACTACTAGCCATGAAAAGCGAAGCGAAATTCAATTGTTTTCTCATAGCGGCAGATTTTAAAATATTTAGCCTAGTGCAATTTTTTTTTTTTTCATCTTAGCGTCTTTTCACCTGGTTGGTTATATCGGACGATAAAGGAATTGGGGAAATAATGCTCAAATGCTCTCGGCGGTCACAGAGCTTAAATTTATTCGACATTCGTCTTCTCAGGATAAGGGAAATCCCCCAAAAAATCTCATTCGGCAACTCACCCTTCTAACTTGCGTTCTGATGAATGTGAGGCAGACACGCTACCACCACATAACCTAGGCGGGCTTGTATTCTCTTATCTTCCTTTTGCTTGGAAGAAACATATACAACCATTTCTGCTAATTACCACGACGTAAATGAAGGAATATTCTTCGGTAACAATAGTTTGTAGAGAAAGTCATGTGATTGGAACACATCAGGTTTTTTCTATTTATTTAAGAATCTGCTAAAAATGGGTTTACCATAGACACTTGAATACCTCTTAAAGATACAAACAGAGTGCAAACAGAGTAGAAAACACGTATAATCATGGCTTCTTCCTGAAAGCAATTGTGAATTGAATATTATTAAAATATGAAAGCATGTAGTAAATAGGAATGAAACTGACTTTGAAGTTCAGTTCCCTTTGGATGGCCATGAATAACACCAAAGTAAACGGGATGACGACTTCATGTTTCAGAAATTGTGTTTTGAAATTCAAACTGATAATAAAGGATATTTCGAATACAATCCACACAAAAAATGAATTATACTTAGTTTTTATGTTTTAACGAAATTTACATTACATGCGTACCAAACTTTTATCTACCTGCTATGGTTTACCAATTATGAAAAATCTGATGTGTTCCATTCACATGACTTTCCCTACATCTCTGCAACAAAGTATTGTTAAAAAGCTTATGCTTCTATTTATTTAATGCCAATCGAAAGAGAGTGTTATTACTTGCTTCCTTGTAAGTAGAAAGGAAACAAGGGAGTGCCATAGGTTCAAGTGATAGTCAAAAGCTGGTTGCTATGTGACTGAAGTTCCTTTGTTTGTATGTACAGGAGTTGGCAAATTCCTGTATGAGAAAATTATAAGTTTTTCAAAGGGAAACTAAAAACAAGGAATATCTAAAAAACGATCAACTCTACGAAAAAAATGCATGTAACATAAATTGTGTGTTTTAACGTTCTCTACATTTTTGTGTGGTAAGTTTCTATCCATCTCTTACGGTTTAGCAGTTATGCAAAATTCCGTAAAATTCATCCAGAATGAAGTAGTCTTCAGAGGATATTCCCAAAAAATTCAAGATATATATTTCATTATTCAGGTAAATATATATAATATACGATATTTTAAACAAAATCGTTAGAGCCGTTTTTGAGAAAATCAATATTTTCGAAAAAATGTCCATGTAAGGGGTAGTTGGGGGTGGGGGATTTTCTTGAAAATCTTCGTGTCGCACCCTTGTAAAATACTAAACCTAAACACCAAGTTTGGTTTTTAACGGACTTTTCGTTTTTGAGCTATACTGCCCACAGACATATACACATACATACAGACACACACTCATACACACACAGACAGACAGACACACACACGGACATTTTGCTAAAAAACACTTCAGAGGACCTCAAAACATGTATTTCCGGTGAAATCTCGGTATCGAATTTTTGGGTGCATTACAATACCTTCTTTATAGACCATGTACATAGTACATGTAGAGAAAGTAAAAGGTCATCCAGAGTTAACAGGACTTCAGAGAACATTCCCAGAAAGTTCAAGTTATACACATACGTTTAATTTATCATGTAAATAGCTTTAATATGTGATATTTTAATCAAAATCGTTAAGGTATTTTTGAGAAAATCTAACATTTTGAAACATCTCACATGTAAGGGTAGTTTGCGGAGGATTTTATCGAAAATCTTCGTGTCGCATCCTTGAAAGATACTAACTAAACTTAAATACCAGGTTTGGTATATAGCGGACTTTTCCTTTTTGAATGATGATATCCAAAGAAACACACACACACACACACGCACACACACAAATGAACAAAACTTTTTCAAAAAATTACTTTTTAGTTTCAGGGGGTCCAAAATACGTATTCCTGGTGAAATCTAATACTCTCTACTTGCTATGTGCATTGTGCATAGGTGCCTGAGAAAATGAAAACCAAATACACCTACAAGTCAAATCTTTTAAGAGCTGGTCGCTATGACAATGAAATTTCGTTTTCTTTGTCACATCAGGATGCAAAAAATATCTGATATGTTGCATTCACATTAATTTTTCTGTCCATTCTGCAAAAAACTATTACTAAAGCTCATTCTTCTATTTCATGCTACTCCAAATAAACATTAGCATAAAGATTTTACTTGTGGATTGGTACAAAGTGAACAAGAGAATACAGCAGTCAAGTCCTTAAGAGCCGGCCGCTGTGTGATGAAATCCGTCCTTTAAATGACAAGTAATTAAATGTGAATAACGACCTCCCATTTGAAAACAAAGCATAACTATTTAAACCAATAGTAAGGAATATCTCCACAAAAAATGTATTTGACATGTGCTTTAACAAGATCTAAAGTTTTTTTTTTTTTTTTTTTTTTTTTGTAGTAATATTTTGTCCTCTTACAGTTTACTCGTTATAGAAAAGTTAACCAGAATAAAGAGGAATTCTCAGAAAATTCAAGGTACGCACTTCAGTTATTTGTGAGGTAATTATCTTTAATATACGGTATTTTAATCAAATTCGTTGGAGCCATTTTTGAGAAAATAAAACTCTTTTTTTTCATTAAAGGGTAGTTTGGGGTGGAGGATTTTTCTCAAAATATTCGTGTCGCATCCCTGGAAGATACTAAACTTAAATTCCAAGTTTCGTATTTTACCGAAGAGTTATCGTGTTCATAGACACACGGAGACACATACAGGGACCTTTTTCTGAAAATGCTTTTTACTTTCTCTACGCGTACTAGGATGTACATACGGCATGGAGAAGGTATTGCATTCCACCCAAAAATTCGATAGTGAGATTTCACCGGAAATACTTGTTTTGGGTCCCCCTGAATCCAAAAAAAAAAAAAAAAAGGTGTGTGTGGCTGTGGATAGCATAGCTCTAAAATGAAAAGACCGTTAAGTACCAAACTTGGTATTTAAGTTTGGTATCTTCTAAGGATGTGACACGAAGATTTTCAAGAAAATTTTCCACCCCCAATTACTCTTTACATGCCATTTTTTTTCGAAATTTTCTACTTTCTCAAAAATGGCTGTAAGGATTTTGATTAAACTATCATATATTGAGGATATTTACCTGACAAATAACATGTATATTTTGAATTTTCTGTGAATAGCCTCTGAAGACTACTTTATTCTGGATGAATTTACGGAATTTTGCATAACTGCTAAACCGTAAGAGATGGACGAAACCTTACCACACAAAAAATGTAGCTCACGTTAAACACACAGGCAATTTATTATCTATTCATTTTTTCGTGGAGTGGATCGTTTTTTAGATATTCCTTGTTTTCTGTTTCAGCTATGCAAAAATTATACTTTTCTCACACAAGAATTTGTCAATTGCTGTCCATATAAACAAAGGGATTTCAGTCACATAGCAACCAACTTTTGACTATCACTTTAACCTATGATAATCCCTTATTTCGCTTCTACTTACAAGGAAACAAGTAATAAGACTATTTCTGTTAATTTTTTCTCGGTTTGCATGAAGTAAATAGAAACATAAGCTTTTTAACAATAATTAGTTGCAGAAATGTAGAGAAACTCATGTGAATGGAACACATAAGATTTTTTTTTGATACAGGGGACCCTAAAACATGTACTTCCGGTGAAATCTCGATATCGAATTTTTGGGTACGATACAATACCTTGTACATAGTACGTGTAGAGAAAGTAACAAGAACTTTAAGCTGGACTGCACACAGACACACGAGGAAGTTTTTGTACAGTAGATAAGAGCAGAGAAAGCAAGGAGTTTTATTGCAGTGTCCTGAGAGCTTTTCTTAGTAGTCATGCATCTCTGTTAAAGGACTCGGGGTTAAGGACCCAGTGACAAGGACTCCAGTAGTTGCGAGTGCAGTCCCTCAGGAACCAGTCACGTCTTGCCTGGAGAACTGAAATGAACCAGTTGAAATTGAATTCCGTGTGCCCGAGTTAGGAAAGGCAATCCCAGACTGGGCGTTTCAGTAGTCATCTTCTCAGACTTAGTAAATATCCTTCTAACATATATTCGGTCCATCGTCATTCAAAATTCTTTGAGTAATATTCTTCTGTCAATAGGCTACTTTCCGTGCCGCTTATATAGGTACCTCAGGTAATGCAAGTATGGAGATTGCTTCAGAAATGCAGTTTTTTTACTTTCTCTATACGTACTATGTACATAGATTATAGAGAAAAAAATTCCATACCGAGATTTCACCGGAAATATATGTTATGAGACACCCTGAATCCAAAAAATAATTTTTAGAAAAATATCCGTGTCTTTTTTTCTGTGTGTGTCCGTGTGTCTGTGAACACGATAGCTCAAAAACAAAAAGTCGGTGAAATACCAAACTTGGTATTTAAATTTAGTATCTTCCAGGGATGCGACACGAAGATTTTGAGAATAATCCCCCCACCCCAAACTACCCTTCACATGGAACTTTTTTAGGATAATTTTGATTTTCTCAAAAATGGCTCTAACGATTTTGATTAAAATATCGTATATGAAAGTTATTTATCTGAAAAAATAAAATGTATATCTTGAATTTTCTGGGAATAGCCTCTGAAGAATACTTTATTCTGGATGAATTTTACCCAATTTTGCATAACTGCTAAACCGTAACGGATATACAAAAACTTTCCACACAAAAATGTATATCATGTTAAAACACCCATTTATGTTATATGCATTTTTTTCAAGGTGTTAATCGTTTTTGAGTCATTCCTTGTTATTGGTTTCAGCTTTAAAAAATATACTTTTCTCATACAGGAATTTGTCAACTTCTGTCCATGCAAACAAAGGAACTTCAGTCACATAACAACCAACTTTTAACTATCACTTTAACCTATGGTACTCCCTTATTTTGTTTTTACTTACAAGGAAGCAAGTAATAAGACTATTTCCGCTATTTTTATTCGATTTGCATTAAGTAAATAGAACAATAAGCTTTTTAACAATAATTTGTTGCAGAGATGTAGATAAAGGCATGTGAATGGAACATATCAGAGTTTTACCTTCATTCTGTAAAGTTGGACCAAAATTTGTGAAAAATCAATAAATTACTTTTGACTTTCTCAACACGCACCATGTAGCATATATATAGCGTATAGAGAAGCTATATTATTCCCCCAAAAATTCGATACCAAGATTTTACCGGAAATACATGTTTTGTGACCCCTGAATAAAAAAACATTTTAAGAAAAAGATCATTGACTGTGTCAGTATAGCTGAAAAACGTAAAGTTCGTTAAATACCAAACTTGGTATTTAAGTTTACTGTCTTCCAAGATGCAAGGCGAAGATTTTGAGGAAAATTCCACCACCCCAAACTACCCTTTACATGAAACAAATCTCGAAAATCTTTGACATACTTCATGCTAATATAGATAAACATTAGCAGCAGTAATTTTATTACTTACCATATTATAAGTAGAGGGTAAATAAGGGAGTACCATACACTAAAGAGACAGTCAAATGCTTTAAAACAGGTTGCTATGTGATCGAAGTCCATTTCTTTGAATGACCCAGCGGTTGATAAATTCCCGTATGAGAAAAGTTTGTATTTTAAATACTGAAACCAATGACAAAGAATATCTCGAACACGGTCAACTCCACGAAAAAAAAAATGTATATGACATAAATTGTGTTTCAAAAGATCTACATATTTGTGTAGTAGATTTACATCTCTTACGATTCACCAGTTATGGAAAATTCAGCAAAAGTAATCCAGAATAAAGAGATCTTCAGAGGCTATTCCCAAAAAATGTAAGGTATACATTTTATTTGTCATATAAGTATCTTTAAAACAGGGTATTTTGATCAAAATCGTTAGAACCAGTTTTGATAAAATAAAAATGTTCGAAATCTTTTCCATGTAAAGGGTAGTTGGGGATGGGGGGATTTTCCTCAAATCTTCGTGTCACATTGGAAGATACTTAACTTATATATCAGTTTTGGTATTTGACTTTTCGTTTTTGAGCTATGCTGTCCACAGACACACACGGTCATTTTATAAAGATTTTTTTTTATTCAGGGGGGCTTTAAAATATGCATTGCCAATGAAATCTGGATATGAATTTTTGGGTGCATTTCAATACCTTCTGTATACATTGTGTACATATTATGTTCAGAGAAAGTGAAAATGAATTCTCGATATGAGCAAATGAAAGGCACTCTTTTGTTAATGAATTTTGCAATAGATTCTTTACTTGAAGTAGCACATGTCTTGAGTGTTACGTCATTTCCTAATTGTACTGTAAGTATTAATGACCTCTCAAACTCTTACTGTAAGCACTCATAGTGCTTGTTGACATGACAATTAATAAATGAGGTGTAAATTTAGCTTACATCACCAAATATGTTTTCAGAATGAATAGTTTACATATCAAGTATTTCAAAAAATGCATTGTATTACCAGTTTTGCGCCATTTTATGAAAATGATATTCCGCCAATTTCTCCGTATCCCTCTCTACATTATTACAAAATTATTATAGCAATACTGAGTATAGAATATGTGCATTAATTTGGGGGTATGTACTTGTATTGAAAAATCTTCAAAATGTTCCCTAATATATCCAAACAGACCTCCAAAAAAGTTGCCAACACCAAACATGAAATTTTACTTTCTATATACGTGCTATGTACATAGTGTATAGAGATTCAACCCAAAATTTCGATACCGAGATTTCACAGGACGTTTTAGGGTCCCCTGTACCCAAAGGTGGCTGTGGACAGCATAGCTCAAAAACTAAAAGATCGTTAAATACCAAACTTGGTATTTAAATTTATTATCTTCCAAGTTTACGACACAAAGATTTTCAAGAAAATCCTTCCACCCCAAACTATCCTTTACATAGAAAGCTTGCTTTTTTTTCTCAAAAAAGGCTCTAATTGTGTTGATTAAAATACCGTATACTAAAATTATTTACACAAATGAAATGTATATTTCGAATTTTCTGAGAATAGCCTCTGAAGACCTCTTTATTCTGAATGAATTTTGCGTAACCGTTGAACCATAAGAGATAGACAAAGGCTTACTACGCAAAAAATGTGGATCGCGTTAAAACACACAATTTATGTTATATACCTTTTGTTTTTCGTTAAATTGACCATTTGTGAGATATTCCTTGTTATTTGTTTCAGATTTAAAATACTTAAGCTTTTTTTCACACGGAAAGATGTAAACTGGCCCTGCATAGAAATGGATTTCATTCAAATGGCAACCGGCTTTTAAAAGATTTGACTATCGTTTTAGCCTAGTGTATTCCCTTATTTTCCTTATACTTACAAGGGAGCAAGTAATTAAGACAATTTTTGCTAATGTTTATCTCGATTATCATAAAGTGGATAGATAAATATGCTTTTTAACAATAATTTGTTACAGCGATGTAGAGAAAGACATGTGATTGTAATACATCAGATTTTTGTCGCTGTTGTGCATCTCAGATTTGGCTACTTCTCCCCCAACACTGGCCGCTGATCTAGACATGACGAAAGAAACCGAAAAGCGTGGGCGGGAAGTTTATGAAGGTGTTCG
This sequence comes from Hymenopus coronatus, assembly GCA_030762935.1. Lineage (NCBI taxonomy): Eukaryota > Metazoa > Arthropoda > Insecta > Mantodea > Hymenopodidae > Hymenopus > Hymenopus coronatus. The sequence goes on from CM060895.1 coordinate 18,502,844, forward strand.
TTTTCAGTTACTTTTGCGTGAAACTGTTGCTGTAAGACGAACATGATAAGCGAAGATAACAATGGTTTGGTGTTGATGGGTATTGAATTTCTTGGGGCTGTGTTGTCGTGTCGTTTTCCTCTACAACAGGAAGCAGAGCCTTATTGGGTTTCAGCTGTCGATCTGTCGATAAGGAACAAAACAAAGAAACTTGCAAGTCGAACACGAATGGAATTAATGCCATCGATATTCGATTCGAGATACTTGGGCGAGGGAAGTTTCATCTCCTTCTGCTGCAAATGTTCATGTCTACGGTTCGCTTACAACGTAATTGCACCTCTCTTCTGTCCCTTTTAACATTTTGTCTGGTATTTCAGCCAGTGCCAGTCCCTTTCTGAGCAACTAATATATTTTAACATGTTATTAAATGTTTACTCTTCCTACACTTTATTTACGTAATATATAAACATATTAGGTAGCCCGTGTGTGGAATACGTAGTGGACGAAGCGGCGTCTGGGCGAGATTTCTCCGGGCGCTCCGGTTTCCCCCGCCTCTCATTCAACTAATTACTCCACCATCACCTTTCCTATCATCCATTTCGCTTGCATTTCATATCATCCACTTATTACTCTCATGCCTGGCCACGGGTCGACCACTCGTTACAGATTCTTTATTCTCGTGACGCTGGCTCCACGATAGGCTTCTGACCCCTAGCTAAATACGGGGAATGTAGGCGACTGCGAAAAACGAAAATAAATAAATAAATAAAAATATTACATTTCATCAAAAAAATCCGTATCGTATATACAGTGACTACACACCCATATGCAATCGACTAAATCCTATCACACTGAATTATTGCACGTACGCGATCAACTATTTAGAAAGCAAACAAAAGGAAAAGAAGCAAAAGCTAGCAAAAACAAGCATAAGCAAGTAAAAGAAAAGAAAGAAAAAGAGACAGACACACTTTGGAACGATGAAAGACAGGTCTGTGGGAATTTGATGTTCAGTTGTGTAAAGTCTTCATAAGTTTCAGAAAAGTTCCAAGTATACCAACTATGGAAATATGTAATAAGAGTGAAATACAGTTGACGAAACGATGTACTACATTGTTATTCCTGAATCCTTCAAGTGTTTACCTCATGACTGCAATCAATCCAGAAATACCAGCGCAACATAAGTGTTAAGTCAAGCACACAATATGCGCCTTTCCGCAGTTCTCATGTAATAGGGGACTGTGAAAGCCCTAGTTTAGTTGTTCCATTTTGCTCCGTCTTCGTTTCTCTTTGTATCTTCTGCATTTTCTTCAATCCCTCTTCCATCTTCTTTAATCCGAATCCCTCTATTTCCGAATCCATTTTGGTATCTATAATAATTTCATTTCAGTATTCATATCCTCCATTCCAAATATCATGGTTTTCATTTCTGTTAGTACCTGCATGCTTTCAAAAGTTCCATCGTTCAATCCCACTTCATGGTGATGTTAATGACGCTCCTGACACTATAATTAGTGTGAAATTACCTTATGATTGATATTCCTGCTGGCACTTGGCTGTCTCGATATGCTGTTGCCATATTTACTCGTCGTCCGTCTGCAATGGCACAGGTTCCATTGCTTTTTCTAAAATGCCTTTTTCTATTACAGTTCTCGTATGTTGAACTACTTTTCCCCATTTTCTATTCCTTTCAATATTGGGTCCTGTACTTCACTAAATCCAAAAGTGTTTTTAACGTAACCTAAACTTGTTTATAACGGCTGTAAGACATTTTCAAATCATCCTGGCACTTGTGGTAGTTCTAGGATGAGAACAAAAGCAATGCCTGCGACATGCAAACGGTAGTGACGATTATAAATGTAAATTCTTATAGCATCACTGTGTGTAACACAACCACAGTTTTAAAAGAATGAAATCAAACAATCAGATTAGCACACGGATGAGAACGCGCGCGTAAATTTCCACAACTTCAATGACATGATGTCTCTGACGGTAACGCATTCGAGCCCCTACAAGCATATGACACACCCCACAAGTGTCAATCTTATGGAAATTTCTCAGCTACCGTAGTGAACAAATTTTCTTCATTTCATTTGCTGGAAACAGCTGTTTCTCATCGCTTCTACGCTCGTTCAATCAGTTGTCGACTGCTTCTGTCCTCTCTCATCCAACTAACGCTCCGAATGCGCTGACGCAACACTACACGAGCAGAGGGCAGCCCGACGGTTTGTTAGACGTGTTCCCATTCTTGCTAGAATTTAACCACGTACTGTCGGAAATGTGGGGTTTGCAGGATGGCGGGTGAAAATGAGGCTGGGGAGTGACAGGAGGTAGCAAGTGTGTTCCTCAATGGATACCAGTCATCGTGCAACAGTCCTTGTGCACCGCTGGTGTACGTAGTTTACAAAATATTTATTTTGGGGTTGAAATTTTGAAGTCCAAGTAACTCTTGAAGGATTGTAAGGAGCTTAGCCGTAGCAGCTGTTGGAGATGCTCCTTCGTTACCGGGGATGCCCGCAAGCCATGCAGGGAAGCCGGTATCGCCTGAAGCGGCGGTCCTGGGACTATAATCCCCAAGAGACCTAACGAGGGCGCTCCGATGGAATGGTAAACCTTCGTTGAATTTTATTGCCCGACGCCTAATCTCCAGGTACGGCAGAGCAGAGGCTTCATGCAGGAGTCTCGTAGGAAATCCTCGAGGCACAGAATAGATGGCCTGAAGGCATTTATTCTGTACCCGTTGAAGCAGACTGGAGTCTGCCGCCAGATTACGATCTTGCAGGCATAGATTAGCATGGGGACTATGAGAGGCCTCAAAAGGCGCAACTTACGGGGAACCGGCATCGGGTACAAGGAGGCCGCAGCCCCAGTGCCCCGACACCTCAATTTCCCTGATGTGCTTCCCAAAAGTGACGCCCTTATCAAGCTTCACCCCCAAGTAGTTGATGGTGTTCGTCCATTCAATCCTTCGTCTGAGGTGCGACAATGAAGGGAAGTTTGCGGGAAAGCGGCGCGTGACTTTTCTTCGGGTTAATGGGCACCGCCAACGCCCGCACCACTCTTGGAGGAGGCGGAGGTGACTCTGAATGTGGTTGAAGGCTCTGCGTGGGTTTTTGTTTGTACAGAATAACAGCACGTCATCAGCATATTGAGCTATGTTGCGACTAACCTGCTCTCATTTTATAGTCCCCGAGCTTTGAGAGCTGCTGAAAGCGCACAGAAACGTTTGCTTTTCTTCCTTATTACAGGGAGCTTTGTAAAGCAGCCACCGCGCACCTACAAGAACTAGAGGTGGCAAGGTCTAGGCGTATATGGGCCCTTGGTCCAATGTGTTACATTCACATGATTTTCCCTCACCACTATTGCTTCTACATGAAAGCTTATTACTTACTCTACCATGTACAACATACGCAATTGATAGAAAAGGTAGTATATTCCACCCAAAAAGTTTATACCGAGATTTCACTGGAAATATATGTTTTGAGGACTCCTAAATAAGCAAAAGAAGAAAAAAAAACATTTTAGATAAATGTCCGTATGTCCGCGGGTGTGCCCATGAACAGAATTTCAAAAACGAAAAGCCTGTTAAATACCTAACTTATATTTCAGTTCAGCATCTTCCAAGAATACCACAAGAAGGTTTTCAAGAGAATCTTCCACCCCAAAACTACCCTTATAATTAAAAACTCTTATTGTTTTTAAAAACAGTTCTATAACGTTTCATAAAATAATATTTTTAAGACATGAAATGTATATCATGACTTCCTAATTGGTAAACTGTAGCAGTTACATAGCATCTTACTGTATATAAATGTTGAACTCGTTAAAACACATAAAATGTGGGTTTTTTTAGTTAACTATTTCCGAAATATTTCTTACTAATAATTATGTAAAGAGAACCGAATTTCAAAATCATCACATAGCGACCAACACTTATAAGATTTGACTATCAGTTCAAACTTAGTATATTCCCTTATTTCCCTTTTCCCTCCAAGGAAATGTGTAATAAAACCATTTCAGTTATTGTTTACTTCAATTAGCACGAAGTAGAAGAATTCGCTTTAGAAAGAGTTTATTGCGAAATAGTTAATGAAAGTCATCGATCCTTTTACTTTCTCTACACGTACTATTATATAGTGTATAGAGAAGGTATTGCACTCCACCCAAAAATTCGATGTCCCCTATATAAAAAAAAAACATTTTCAGAAAAAGGTCCGTGTGTGTGTCTGTGAACACGATAACTCAAAAACGAAAAGTCAGTAAAATAACAAAGTTGGTATTTAAGTTTAACATCTTCCAGGGATGCGACACGAAGATTTTGAGAAAAATCCCCCCACCCCAAACTACCCTTTACATGCAACTTTTTTCGAAAGTTTTTATTTTCTCAAAAATGGCTCTAACTATTTTGATTACAATATCGTATGTTAAAGACATTTACCTGAAAAATAAAATGTATATCTTGAAATTTCTGGGAATAGCTTCTGAAGAGTAGGTACTTTATTCTGTATGAATTTTACGGAATTTTACATAACTGCTAAACCAAAAGAGATAGACAAAAACTTACCACACAAAAGATGTAGAGCACGTTAAAATACACAATTTGTGATAAATACATTTTTTCGTTGAGTTGATCGTTTTTGAGATATTCCTTGTTATTGGTTTCAGTTTTTAAAAACTTACGCTTTTCTCACACAGGAATTTGTCAACTCCTGTCTATACAAACAAACGAACATAAATCACATAGCAACCAACGTTTGAATATCACTTTAACCTAAGGTATTCCCTTATTTCGCTTCTACTTCTAAAGAAGCAAGTAACAAGACGATTTTTCTCGATTAGATGGAAGTAAATAGAAGCATAAGCTATTTAACGGTACTATGTGGCAGAGATGTAGAGAAAGTCATGCGAATGAAACAGATCAGATATTTTAAGACAGCTGTTTGCAAAAGAGTCTCCAAAGGTGTAATCCCATCAGTAATTGACAGCGTGCCTGAACGTGTACCTTTTGTAATCCCAAAAGCCTGAGCCCCAGCAATACTTTTTATTTTTAAATTCCCTTAATTGCTATGCCCTCTACAGTCGAGGCAAATATTTTGCCCCGGTCAGGACGTGCTTTATATAGAGATGACTCCACTCCCGCCTAATGAGCGTCTTTTGTTTCACAGGAAGCGCAAGACCACGTGATGCATCGATCCACGTTTACGGCTGCGCCCTCCAAATGTACCAGAAAGCGTTTAACCTTCACCTTTTTCAGATCGATATTTATTTAATAAATTACAGTCGTACAAGTGACCTACAGTTCAATTTTTCAATAGATAATTTAGCGCCAGTTGTCCATTATTTATTTAAAACGATTTTATCCTATCCTATAGTCTTTATTTCACTGTAAATTATTTTAACTCCTTTGGCACCTTTCCATTCTTTAAATAATGAAAATTACTTGTAATGTAAGTCCTTCGACTTGCCGGGCAACAAACTAAGTACAGCTTTTTTTTTTTTAATCATAATCTAAAATTTCTTCGACAATATCCATTTTCATTCATTAATTGATTTATTTGGAGTAGTTTAAACAACTGGTTATTCTGGCGGGGTAACGCAGCAACGAACAAACAAAGCACTACTAAAAGCAGGACTAAAATTCAATGCCATAGCCGGGATTTGAACCGGTCTCTAGCCGGTTGCTCTTCCACTGAGCTAACATGGCAACATGCCGGCATAGCATTGAATTCTTAATGATGTAAGTACTTAAGACCCAGGATTGATAGTATAGTCAAGTTTTATGGTGAATTGGTATCAGATTTTTTTTCTCCCCCCTCCCCCCCAAACAAGCCGTGTGTAGGACAGGAGTTGGATAGGTAGAGTCTGAAATGTTATCCCACGAACCCTGTGGTTTACCGGGAAACATATGAGTCAGTTGACAGTTTCAATGCTATGACGGTGGTTCAGTGGCAGAGATCGGGAGATCCATGGTTCAAATCCCGGCTACGGCATTGAATTTTTCTGTCTGACCCTAGCTATCCAATTCCTGTCCTACACGCGGCTTGTGTGAAAAAAACAATTAAACTAATATCAGGATAGTATAAAACATTGACACGTGGCTTATTAGATATTATTTGCTCAATCCACTCACGAATAATAGTCTATTTAAGCCATTTATAATATAATAGTTATTTATTATACAAGTGGATAAGCAAAGAGTCTATCCATGAGTAGATCAATTTGAAAGGCGACCCGAGGGGGATAATAGAGGTTTGTCCACTCGTATAATACACATACGATAAATTAGTATATGACAAATATTCAGTTAATGATTTTACAAAAAATAGTAATAATAGGAATAAGGCGTGAATTGCGGCCTTCTTATAGTTATAAAACATGGTAAGCCATGTATGAATACTAATTTTGTTTTTATTGCTGCTAGTTTCAAAGTGATTAAGTTTACGATGGACGTTGAGAACGTTAATATATCGGTTCCAAATGATATATTAAATGAAGCAAAAGAAGCAGTTGAGGCTTTATTACCGTCGACTTTGAGGAAATTATACGAAAAAGAGTTAAAAGGTTATAGAACATTTGTAGTTATCAATCATTTATTTATTTACTTTATGCCACTCGTTACCGGAGCAACGGGTGAATTTTGTTTACTTTATCTAATAACTATCACTTTGATGTAAAGTCCAAGTCGTCAAGTATCTGCACGATAAAAAACTATTATTCTCGTATTTGTCAGAATAAGGTCAAATGTGTGATTATAAACTGCAGTTCCTGTAACTGTTGTTATGCTTCTGTGCATTATCATCAAGAGCGGTATGCTATGTTGAATACGAACATGAGCTAAGTGTTAAGTATCAGTTCATTATCGAACACACTTTTGTGCTCTTCACCTCTTCATGCGAAAGAACGTCAACAGTTTTAATTTGCAATTAATATGAAGAGGATAACAAAATATAATTTGCAAGCTAGTTTTATACAGACAGAAAGCGTGGGTTAACACTTCAGTTATTATCATTCAACCAAAAGGCAATTTAAGGGGAGTCGAAATGACGTATATTACCAATGTTAAAGCTTGACCCATTATCTCAGCAACCATTTAACAGAATAAGATAAAACTTTTAGGGGTAATTCAGCAATATTGTTTATTGATCAAAAATGGAATATTTATTTTTACTTTCTCTACACGTAATATGTACATAGTGTATACAGAAGATATTGTAATGCACCCGAAAATTCGATACGAGATTTCACCGGAAATATATGTTTTAGAGTCCCCTATATCCAGAAAAAGCATTTTCAGAAAAAGGCCCGTGTGTGCGTCTGTGAACACGATAACTTAAAAACGAAAATTCGGTGAAATACCAAACTTGGTATTTAAGTTTAGTATCTTTCAGGGCTACGACACAAAGATTTTGAGAAAAATACCCCCACTACCAACTACCCCTTACATGGAACATTTCTTGAATATTTTTATTTTCTCAAAAATGGCTGTAACGATTTTGATTAAAATATCATACTATAAAGATATTTACCTGACAAATAAAATGTATATCATGAATTTTCTGGGAATAGCCTCTGAAGATCTCTTTATTCTGGATACATTTTACGGAAATTTGCATAACTAGCAAACCGTAAGAGATAGACAAAAACGTACTTAAAAGAAAAGGTAGATCACGTTAAAACATACAATTTATGCTAAACGCATTATTTTCGTAGAGTGGATCTTTTTTTAGATATTCCTTGTTATTGGTTTCAGCTTTAAAAAATCTGATGTGTACCATTCACATGACTTTCTCTACATCTCTGCAACAAATTATTCTTAAAAAACTTCTACTTCTACTTACTTCATGCTAATCAGAAAAAAATGTAGAAATAGTCTTATAACTTGCTTCCTTGTAAGTAGAAGCGAAATAAGGGAGTACCATAGGTTAAAGTGATAATGAAAAGCTGGTTTCTATGTCACTGAAGTTATTTTGTTTGTATGGACAGGAGTTGACAAATTCCTTTATAAGAAGAGTATACGTCTTTCAAAGCAGAAACCAAAAACAAGGAATGTCTCAAAAAGGTGAACTGCACGAAAAAATGTATATAGGTAACATAATTGTGTGTTTTAACGTTGCTCTACATTTTTCGTGTAGCAAGTTTTTGTCCATCTTTTACGGTTTAGCAGTTATTCAAAATTCCGTAAAATTGATCCAGTACTCTTCAGAGGCTATTCCCAGAAAATTCAAGATGTACATTTTGTTTGTCAGGTAAATATCTTTAATATACGAAATTTTAATCAAAATCATTAGAGCCATTTTTGAGAAAATCAAATTTTTTTTAAAAAAGTTCCATATAAAGGGTAGTTGGGGTGGGGGATTGTTCTCAAAATCTTCGTGTTGCATCCCTGAAAGAGACTAAACTTAAATACCAAGTTTGGTATTTTACCGAGTTTTCGTTTTTGAGTTATCGTGTTCACAGACACACGGACACACACACGAACCTTTTTCCGAAAATGCTTTTTTTAGTTAAAGGGGACCCTAAAACATATATTTCCGGTGAAATCTCGTTATGGAATTCTTGGGTGGAGTGCAATACCTTCTCTATATACTATGTACATAGTGCGTATAGAGAAAGTAAAAGTATAGATATCTTTTATGGCGTGTTTTATATGTAATAAGCAAAAGCATTCCCAAAACATAAAACTTGCACAATTCTCATTTAGGAAGTCGTTATTCGCTAATCAAGCAAAGAGAACGGAAAGCTCAAATGCCGACCAGCTCTTAAAAGATTTGACTACCACTAATCTAATATATTACATGTTCGCATTACATCTAGAGGTAAATATGTAATAAAAGGTTTTTGTAAATGTTTTCCACACACAGCCACATACGTGCTTAGTTTTATTAAGGGGGCGTCAAGACATATATTTCGGAGCAGTCTCCATATCGAATTTACACTACCTCTCTGCCCAGCATGTACATTGTACGAGGTAGAAGGTAATAAACGTTCAAACATGGTCTCTGGAACAGTTATAAATGCCCTCAGATAGCAGTCACTATAGGAAAAACGATAGATAGAAAGAACGCTGACATTTGGTGAAAGATTAGAAATGGCAGATGGCATGAAAACTGCTACATTTTTTAATTTACTTGTCACTAATGCATTGTGGATGTGTTTGGTATTACGCTCATGTGACATATTGGTATCAGAGATAACGTTCGATAAAAGAGCCTAAAGACAGAGTGAATTCATTACGGCCCGTATTGAGTGCCTATATTTGTAATCCATGTTATCTCTGTCCTTTCAGATTCGATAGGCTTGTGCTATCTACAGAAATTAGACCTGGAGCCTGTTTCACAAGTTTGCAAGCTTTGTTAATTAGAAATTTTGGTTGTAATTTGTATAAATCTGTTTCACAATGGAAGTTTGTATAAAATATTTGCTTTCACAGCACTTATTTTTACATGAAATAGTGTCCCCTAACCTATTGTTTGAGATAATTTCCACCATTGCTCAGGTATTTTTTTACAGCGATTAACTATATTTTGCCATTGCAAACACCATGTTTTGTAGAAACAAGTCACAAAGCATTCTTAATGTGAACTGTCTGGTTTCACGAATTGCCTCAGTCACTTGTTCAACCAAAACATCAGTGACAACAGAAGGCCGCCCACTCAGTACTTTGTCATGAGCGTTGGATCGTCCATCATTGAATAGCCTAACCCACTTTTTCACCATTCTATTTGTCATTGCGTTTTTACCGTAAATCTGTGGAAGTTGACGATGAATTTCAACTGCCTTAACACTTCTTGAATTCAAAACCTGTATTAGGAAATGTACTTCACCATCAGTGGGATCAGAAATTACCTTAAACTTTTGGAACGATCATTAAAAACTCTAAACCCAACATGATCCGGCTGTAATGGCGTCAGTGAACACACAATGAACTAGAGAGACGAGTATGCATGCGTAGAATTGCGATTCTAGCGTTGTGGTGGCGGTAGAACGATATGGTACTTGCTGTCCAGTCACGCCTCGCAATTTTAGCACGCCTGGGTGGGGTGGTGGTAGCGTGTCTGCCTCACGTTCAAAAGGTCGTGAGTTCGAATCTCGCTTAGGGTGAGTTACCCGGATAAGGTTTTTTCGGGGTTTTCCCTTAACCTGAGAATTCCAATGTCCAGTAACTTTAAGCTCCATGGACCCGGAGATCATTTGAGTATCATTTCACCAATTTCATTCACCGCCCAATATGAGCAACTAGGTTGAAGGACGTTAAGCTTTAACAACAAAAAAAACAAAAAAAAAAAAAAAAAAACACACACACACAAGTGATTTGTTTCAATTAAATAGTATTTAACACACTTGTAATTTTAATTTGTAAAGTAAGTTATCTATAAAATACCTAAGATTTTTAGAGTAATCTATATTTGAATATTTGTGGAGCAAAGAATCACATAGAAAAGTATACAATTAAGAATATAGCAGTAAAATGAACATTTTATCAAACATTATTTAATAACAATTGCAATGATTCAGATAACGATGAAGTTCATGCAAGGGAAGGTAGAAGACATAAACATTATAAGCTCTGAATTAATAACGACATTTCTTTGTGAATACAATAAGAGGTTTCCAAATTGTTGGTGGCATCACATTACAGGGGGGAGCGGTAGATGTGCTCCAGTCACTTGTCTTCCTCTGCCTGTTCTGCAACCAAAAATTTCTTTTGAAACATTATCCATATTATGGTAACCGAGATAAACTTTAGCAGAAGTAGTCGTTTACTTACTTCATTGTTATCGGAAGGGACATTAGGTTTAAGCGATAGTTAAATCTTTTAAAAGAAATCGCTATGTAAAACAACTGAAATTTGATTCTCTTTGCGTGGTTAGGAGTAAAACAAAAGAGGTGTGAAACGCAAAATGATTTCATGTTTGAGAAACGTCTAAGTAGTTTAAAATTGAAAATCAATAATAAAGAATATCTTGTAAAAGGTTAACTGTACAAAAAATGCATATGACATGAATGGTGTGCTTTAACGAAATCGATATTTTTTGTGAAGCAAGTTTTTGTCCATCTCTTACAGTTTACTAGTTACAGGCTATTTTTAGAGAATTCAAGGTATATATTTCGTTTGTGATAAAAATATATTAAATATATGGTACTTTAATCAAAACCGTTAGAGCCATTTTTGCAGAAAAAAAGTGTTACATGTAAAGGATAGTTGGGGATTTTTTTTAATAATTTCGTGTCCCCTCCTTGGAAGATACTGAACTTAAATACCAAGTTTGATATTTATCGGACTTTGTTGTTTTTGAGCTTTGTTGCCCACAGACGCACATGTTTCTATTTTCTATTTTTAGGGAGTGTCAAAACATTTATTTCTGGTTAAATCTCGGTATAGAATTTTTTTTCGGTGGAATACGCTACCGTCTCTAGCTACTATGTCCATTGAACATGTTTGCTAGAGAAGTTAAAAAGCTGAGTATTTCTTTGTTCTGGGAGTTTCTAAGGCTTCAGAATGCAGAAGTGTGCATAAGGTATCCCACATTCGCGCCTCTATAAATCTACGCAATGTACGACGTAATGATGCATATTCTGCAATATACTAAAATGTGAGGTGTCGTTAATAGTATACGGTATCTTCAAATACGATTAAATATCTTTATATAGCATATTTCATATTGAATGCAGACATAAAACTTGTCGAATGTGCTAGACGTTTGGAAAAAAAAAAGTGTGTTGTATAGTGTAGTGTACCGGAGCATATTCCGAACCTCAGCCAGTGATAGGCTTTACGTGCGGGAGAGGATGAGATGAGAGAAATTACAGAGGGCAGCCTGAAGAATGCAGCAGGGAGCCATAGTGGAGAGGCCCTAACGGTTCCCAAGCAGCTCTTCACCTCGGCGCGGTGAGTGCTAGGAACCCGCACCTCATGTCTGAATAAACGCCTCTGAGTATACCGACGACCCCCAGCGCCATCCTGCCGCCGAGAGCTGACTTTCCAATGCGCAATCATCTCCACGACAGGGTGCCACTATCACAGTCTTCGCCCCACACTTACAACCCTGAAAGGAAAGGAGGAACAGGGTTTTCGAGAGAATGAAGACTCCTCCTCAACATCCCCAGAAAGAAAACGAAAAAAATCAATGGGTCAGAGAACCGACCCCACGACCTCTGGAATGCCAGTCCCAGAAGAAACGCTTGAGCCACATGGCTCGGTATGGAAACTTAATTTATGATCTTCTGGTATTTTATGAAACGCATAGTGGGCGACGGGAATAGACAGAATTAGCGTAATGATTACGTTTGTAAATCTGCATTTGTAAAGTTCATCACACTTAGCAATTTAAACAAGTTTTAATGTTATTTTTTAACTGGTATATGTAAATTGTAAATATTGGGCATCAGGATATACTAAGGTACAAAGCAAATACGTGTAATATATTAGCCATTTTGATGCTCGTGAAGCAATAGTACTTAATTGCATCCTTTTACTTCTCCTCCACATACGATGTTCATATCAGGTGGGGAAGATACTGCATTCAACTCAAAAATTCATTTCAAAAATATCACCAGAAACACGTCTTTTGAGAACCTCTGAATAAAAATATGATGTGTTACACTCACATGACTTTCTCTAGCTATTCTACAAACTTCTTACGAAAGATAATTCTTCTTTCAACACCTCGAGATAAACATTAGCAGAAATATACTTATTACTTGCTTCCTTGTAAGTAGAAGCGAAATATGGGAGTATTATAGGTTAAAGTGAAGTCAAAAGCTGGTTGCTATGTGACTGAAGTTCCTTTGTTTGTATGGACACGAGTTGACAAATTCCTGTATGAGAAAAGTACAAGTTTTTCAAAGCTGAAACCAAAAGCAAGGAATATGTCAAAAACCATCAACTCCTCGAAAAAATGATATATAACATAAATTGTGTGTTTTAATGTGCTCTACATTTTTTGTGTGTTAAGTTTTTGTCCATCTCTTACGGTTTAGCAGTTATTCAAAACTCTTCCAGAATAAAGTAGTCGTCAGAGGCTATTCCCAGAAAATTCAAGATACATATTATTTGTCAGGTAAATATCTTTAATATACAATATTTTAATCAAAATGGTTAGACCCATTTTTGAGAAAATCAAAATTTTCGAAAAAAAGTTCCATGTAAAGGGTAGTTAGGGGTGGGGGGATTTTCTTGAAAATCTTCGTGTCGCATCTTTGGAAGATATCAAACTTAAATACCAAGTTTGGTATTTTACCGACTTTTCGTTTTTGAGTTATCGTGTTCATAGACACAGGGACACACGGACCCACTGACACACTGGCACATGGACACACACACACAAACATAGACCTTTTTCTGAAAAAGCTTTTTTTGGATACAGAGGACCCTAAAACATAAATTTCCGGTGAAATTTCGATATCGAATTTTTTGGTGGAGCGCAATGCCTTCTCTATACACTATGTACATAGGACGTGTAGAGAAAGTAAAAAGAAGCATTTTTAAAAAGAAGTCCGTGTGTGTATCTGTGAAGAGCATAACTCAAAAACAAAAATCGGTAAAGTATCGTACTTGGTCTTTATCGTTCAAGGATGCGACAGAAAGATTTTCAGGTAAATCCCTATTCTTTATATGGAAGATCTTTGCTATTTTTTCCATTTTGTGTAAATGGTTTAAATGACTGATTGAAAAACATATATTAAATATATTTATTTACATGACATATCAAATATTTATTTTAAATTTTTGGCGAATAGCCCCTGAAGTCCTGTTCATTCCAGATGAATTTTGCATAACTGGTAAACCCTATGTAACACAAAATCTACTAGACAAAAATTTAGATGTTAAAATCACAGTTTATGTCAAACACTTCTTCTTTTTCTTCTTTTTTTATGAAGTTAATAATTTTTAGATATTTCTTATTTTTTGTTTATGTTTTATACTTTTCTCCAAATGAGAAGTCATCATTCGTTTTTCTTTTTTATTTCTTTTTTTTCTCGTCCTGGTCGTGCAATTAGAATGTACTTTCAATTCCATCATATATTGACATGCTGTTAAAGGAGTTGACTATATCTTTGGCCTAGTGTATTTATTGCCTAATTCGTCTTGAACCCATAAAACTTATGCAATACCTGTTTTTTATATATATATATATATATATACATATGATTACGATATTTGATGTTTGGTGGCGGTATAAGGTTTTTACGCACCCTCATTCATGGTACTTTATACAACACATGACCTTTCAGGTATTTTAAAAATGTTTTCCTATATTTTCTAGGTTGTAAATCAACCCGCAGCCATTTTAAGATATTAAATCCGATTCTGAGATCTGACCCATAGTCGCGTGTTTCCGGTTAGAGACTAAACGATTTGCAATGTTGCTGTTTAAGAATAAATGAGTTTATAATTAGTTTTAGATCTGCAGTAAATCCATTTTAAAGAGTTTGTATAATATTAATATCCAGAACCTGCCCCTCTTCCCTCGTTATTGCATTAAACGAGAATACACTTATCGCAGTTTTCTATCTCTAAAGTTTCTTGTTTTCTCCGTCTCTTTCCATCTCCATCGCTGTGTTCTTACCAGGCAAAGCGAATTTGACGACAGCATAAAGATGTTCCTTACCAGGATAAAGAGGTTTTAAGCAAAGATAGACACTTAAACATGGATTTAATTAATCTTGACGAATGTAATTAATTTTATGTAATGTTTGTATTTTTTTTTTTTTACTTCACGTATTTTGTTGTTCTGATTGTATTCTAGATCCACATGGTGACCAAATATTCCGTATGTTTTTTTGTTTTTTTTAATCAATAAAGGAAACACGGCGGACAGCGCAGTGACGCGGCTGAAGGATGGTAGTTAAGAAATCTATAGTAAGACAGTTTTATTAGCGCCTGGAGTCATATATGTTGACTTAATAGATTTGTAACAATTTCTCGGTCCTAACGCTTCTAATGAACACCATTCCGTTTTGCACTTTAGCAACAGAATTAATAAATATACAAAGGTTCACCAATATAACAAAAATATTTGAGTTTCTGTTTCCATTGATGTCAATATCATGTTGCTAAGTGTTTCCTAACAATATTTATTCAAATTTGTAATGGAAAAGATAATTTATAGGAACACCGTATATTTATAATTCTCGGAGGTGGATATGTGCTACCTTGTGATCATATTTCGTTTGTAAAGCAAAGTTTGTTTTAATAATTTAGGCGCTAGAGTTTCTGAAACGGGAAATGGAATAACTATAGTAAACCAACCGTAGACTTCGCGACCATTCTCATAGTTAAGAGTTTACCAATGGTACTGCAACAGCTATCACATGATACACAACTTACCTAAGCCAACAATTCTGTTTCATACTTAACAGTATCTATTTATGTGGATATCGTCAAGTGGGAATGAACAATGGCAGGGTACACAAAGATACCTCTGCTACGATGAAAGCCAAGGAATACAAGAGAGACTTGTCGGCTGTATCAACGGCATTACCCCAACAGGCATCACCCAGCCCATACCGACATTAAATAGGCGTTTAAGCACACTTGGTAGGCACAGATAGCAATTTCGATGCTGAACCTCAATGAATAAATGTATAAATATATTAAGGTTTCTTGAAAACTATAAAAGCCATTGTAATATATTTAATTCAGAAACATAATTATAACTTAGATTACTAATGCTAACTTGTAGATATTTCAATAAGCAAGAAAATATGCAAAAATTGTCATGTATTTTCTTTTTTAGATACATTTTTCTCCTAAAAAATTAAAATGAGACACTCAAGGGGAGTCGAAATGCCCAATGTTAAAGTTTGACCTATTATCTCAGCAACTATTTAACATAGTGAGCTAAATTTATCAAGGTATATTCAGCGGGTCCGTTACATAGTCCAAACAGTTTTTCATCTCGACGCACTCTGGGTCTGACTTAACTACAAGTGCCCCCAGATGACTCCACTCTTCCGCCGAGAGCTGTATCTACAAAGCGCATTCAGATGTCTTACAACCCAGAAAGACACCACTTGAAATAAAATGAAGAGACAGGAAGTTGGGGGAAATGAAGAAACCTCCTCAGGATTTACCTAGTGATATGGGAAACCCCCGAAAAACGCGTGAAATCGTACCTCCCAGACGAAACACTCTGTGACCACATGGTACACATCTACCTATCACGTTCGTCCTCCGGAGTAACATACTGGCTTCTGGTCCCAAAGGCCGCCTGTTCAAAACCGGCGGACGGCGATGGATTTTTTCGGGCGTAAAGCTCCTCGGAAAGGAAGTAAAGTTGGTGACCTATAGTTGTATACTGCGGCTCTTAAGAGCACCTCAAGCCTGATAAAGAAGCCTTTGAGCAAAATTAAGCGGTCTTTCATAAAATGGGATACTGAGAGCCGCAGCAGTTAAAGATCGTCCATAAATAAAACTCAATTTTATGAACATGAATTTTTTGTACCCTGTATATCTCCTACAGTGTTGCTCAAGTGACTTAAAACATTGCATGACAGTGAAAGGGATCACCTAACGTTGTTTTCATCGAGCGTCAGTGTCAGTGTGGAATCCTTGAGTGTTTTACGTCTCTCTCTGCCTTATCTTTATTGCTCTGTAGCTTTTCGACAGAGACCGTAATTGGATATTGCAGTTGTAACTGTTGAAGCACACCTGGTGCTCAAAACAAACCCCCAGCAAGTTAATCTCGCCATATTTCATCTACAACTCAGGAATCTATTTGGCTTTGCTCCAGAATTGGAATACAACTGCATCTCATCTCATGGCTCATATCAGCGCAAGACAGCGTTTAAACACTCCAAGAAGGTTTCACTTCGGCTTTGGTGTCTTTACTAGTACAGCTTGCAAAAAATACATTTATTCACGCGATTTTCTCTATCAATGACTAATTCACATGATATATGTACACATATTAGAAAACATCACATGTGTTTCATTCGCATAACTTGAAAAAAATAACAAGGAATATCTCAAAAACGATCAACTCCACGAAAAAATGTATATAACATAAATTGTGTGTGTTTTACGAGCACTACATTTTCTGTTAAGTTCGCTTTTGTCCATCTCTTACGGTTTAGCAGGTATGCGAAATTTTGTAAAATTCATCCAGAATACAGTAGTCTTCAGAGGATATTCCCAGAAAATTCAAGCTATACATTTTATTTATTATACAAATAACTTTAATATACGGTATTTTAATCAAAATAGTTGAGCCGTTTTTGGTAAAATAAAAAAAATTCGAAAAAAGTTTCACTTAAGCGTAGTTTGGAGTTAAGGGATTTTTCTCAAAATCTCCCTATCGCATCCCTGGAAGATACTAAGCTTAAATACCAAATTGGATATTTGACGGTCTTTTCGTTTTTGAGCTATGCTGTCCACAGACACACACATGGCTTTCTTTAACTGCTCTACAAACTTCTTACAAAAGATTATTCTTTTTTCTACACAATGCTAATCGATATAAACATTAGCAGAGTGTTCTTATAAGTAGAAGGAAACTAAGGGAATGCACTAGACTAAAGTGATAGTCCATGAAAAAGGTAGTTTGGGGTGGGCGAATTTTTCTCATAATCTTCCTGTCGCATCCCTGGAAGACACTACTTAAATACCACACACACACACACACACACACACACACACACACACACACACACATGGCTTTCTCTAACTGGTCTACAAACTTCTTACAAAAGATAATTCTTCTTTGAACACAATACTAATCGAGATAAACATTAGCAGAATGTTCATCACTTAGTTCCTTATAAGTGGAAGGGAACTAACGGAATGCACTAGGCTAAAGTGATAGTCAAATGCTTTAAAAGCTATCGTTGCAAATCGCTTCTTTGCTTGTCCAGGAGTAGAACAAAATAAAAACGATCACTTCCTGGTTGGGAAAAGTAAGAATTGAAACCAGTAACAAGGAATATCTAAAGAAGGACATAATTTGTGTATTTTGACGCGATCTACATTTTTGTGTGGTAAGTTTGTCTATCTCTTACAGTTTACCAGTAATGTAAAATTCCGCAAAATTAATCCAGAATAAACATGTCTTCAGAGGCTATTACCAGAAACTTGAAGATATACATATCATTGGTCATGTAAATATCTTAAATATAAGAGATTTTAATCAAAATCGTTAGAGCCATTTTTGAGAAAATGAAAATTCTCGAACTTTTTTCCACGTAAAGGATAGTTTGGGGTGGGGGGATTTTCTTGAAAGTCTTCGTGTCGCATCCTTGGAAGACAGTAAACTTAAATATGCAAAGACTACAGACACACTCACTTGCCTATTTCTAATTTTTTTTTTTTTTGATTCAAGAACTCTAAAATATGTATTTCTGGTGAAATCTCGGTATCGAATTTTTTGGGTGGAATAAAATACCTTCTCTATACACTATATACATAATGCTGTAGAGCAAGTAAAAACACTGCTATTATCCGTATGCTCCAAATAGGAGTTGCAGGAATTAACAAAAGCGACATAGAAGTTTAGTTTTTGCCTAGTTGCTGATGAAGAAGGCAAACAAATGATTTAGGGCAGGAAGTGGACCAGGTATAATTTTCCAAGACAGAACAAAGTTGATTAAATCCGCTGTGGCGTGAACAAGTGGCATCTCAGCTGGTCACGCGCCCCATAGAGTTGAACCTTCCAAACACTCATTACATTAGACCTGTGTAATTTAAAACTACGGGGGTCGTTTATTAATTTCCTCCTCCCTGTGAGGCGTTATTAAATTACCATTAAAACAGCCTTCTTGCATTTTTAGTTTCTCTTGGTATTTTAAAGGGGTAGTACGACAATTGCACCAGAACTAGCGCTATATCAGTTCTATGTGTCCCTCTAGTACTTGCAACATTCACATGACTTTCTCTACATCTCTATAGCAAATTATTGTTAATGTCATGCTAAAACACTAGCACAAACTGTTTTATTACTTAGTCCCTTATAAATAGAAGGGAAATAAGGGAATGCACTAGGCTAAACTGACAGTCAAATGTTTTAAAATGTGGTTGCTATGCGATTGAAATCCGTTTCTTTGCGTGACAAAGAGTCGACAAGTTCCAGTATGAGAAAAATTTAAGTATTTTAAAACTGAAATAGTAACAAAGGATATCTCTAAAACAGGCAACTCCACCAAAAAATATATATGGCATAAATTTTATTTTATCGAGATCTACCTTTTTATGTAGCAAGTTGTTGTCGTATCTCTTGCGATTTACCAGTTGTGCAAAATTCAGAAAATTCAAGATATACATTTCATTTGTCATTTAAATATCTTAAATATTAGAGATTTTAATCAAAATCGTTGAAGCTATTTTTGAGAAAACCATAATTTTCGAAAAATGTTCCATGTAAAGAGTAGTTGGGGGTGGGGTATCTTGAAAATCTTCGTGTCACATCCAAGTTTGGTATTTAACGCTCTTTTAGTTTTTCAGCTATGCTGTCCACACACACACACACACACACACACACACACATACAACACAGATACCTTTTGCTTAATTTTTTTTTTTTTTTATTCAAGGGGACCCAAAAGGCACTAGATTTTTACTTTCTCTATATAGAGAAAGTGTTGTATTGCACCCAAAAATTCGATACCGAGATTTCACCGGAAATGTGTTTTGATACCCTCTGAATCAAAAAAAAAAAAAAAAGCATTTTTAGAAAAATGTCTAGTGTGTGTGTCTGAGGACAGTATAGCTCAAAAACTAAAAGACCGTTAAATACCAAACTTGATATTTAAGTTTATTATCTTCCAAGGATGCGACACGGAGGTTTTCAAGAACCCCCCCCCCCAAACTAACCTTTAGAGTGAACATTTTGTTTTTCTCAAAAATAGCTCTAATGATTTTGATTAAAATACCGTATATTAAAGTTATTTACAACACAAGTAAAATATATATTTTGAATTTTCTGAGAATAGTCTCTGGAGAACACTTTATTCTGGTTGATTTTTGAAAAAAAATTGCATAATAGTTAAACCGTAAGAGATAGACAAAAATTTACCACACAAGAAATGTAAATCTCGTAGCACACAATTAATGTCATATGCATTTTTTGTTGTAGAGTTGATCGTTTCCAAGATATCCCTTATTATTGGTTTCTATTTTAAGATACACTTTTCTCAGACAAGAAGTGCCCGTTTTTCTTTTGCTCTGCTTATGACAAGCAAAGAAGCCAATTTCAATAATAATCGTAAACGGTTGCTTTTAAAACATTTGACAATCACTTCAGCATAGCGCATTCCTTTAGTTCCCTTCTACTTACAAGAAACTACGTAGCAAGTGCATTCTGCTATAGCCTATCTCAATTAGCAAGAAGTATTTTTGTCGAACAGTTAGAAAAAGTTATATGAGTGTAACACATTAGATGTTTTACATTCAGGAGTCCTCAAAACATGTCTTTCCAGTGACATCTCAGTTTCGAGCTTTTTTGATAGATTGCAATCCTTTCCCTACCTGCTGTTATGAGAATTGTACGTGGTAGAGAAAGTAATGTGTTTTTGTAATGATTGTCAGAAAACAGATGTGAAAGTGGCGCATAATATTTGTGTTACACCTCGCCAACACTCACGCGACTTAAGCGTCGAGAAAGCTTTTAAAGCCCCTGTCGTTTACAGAACTTGTGCGGTAATAGCGTTTTCCGATATTTTGTGCCACAAGACGGTTTTGAGCTAAGCGGGCAAAAGTGGACGAGTTAAATTCTGCAGCCTTCTTTATTACGCCCCAGGGATGTCAAACGTTGCAATTGCTCGCACATTTCTCAGTTCTAAAACCTTGTAATAGGAAAAATGTGATGTGTTCCATTCACGTAACTTTCTCTCTCAGAAAACAAACAATTCTTATAAGTGATTATTCTTTAATTAAGATTAACATTATCATTACCTTGTTACTTGTTTTCTTAAAGTAGAAGCGAAATAAGGGAACATATTAGTCTAAAGTGACAAAAAAATCTTTCAAAACCTGTCGCTATGCCGATCTCTTCCCGTGGCCAGGAGTAAAACAAAAGAGAGATTAAACGAAAGGTGACTGCTTGTTTGGGAAAAGTTTTGTAGTATAAAATGAAAACCAATAACAGGAAACATTTCGGAAACGGTTAATTCTACAACAAAGAGAGAGAGAGAGTGAGAGAGAGAGAGACAGACAGACAGAGAGAGATGAATATGACAAAATTGTGTTTTAATTGTGATCTGCATTTAATGTAAGTTTTTGTCCATATCTTATGACTTATCAAATAGGAAAATCCATCCAGAATGCTATTCCCAGAAAATGCAAATTATAAATTTCATTTTTCATGTAAACATCTTTTAATATACTATATTTTCAAGGGTGGTTTGAAGTGAAGAGATTTTCTTCAGAATCTTCGTGTCGCATCCTTGGACATACTAAACTTAAATACCAAGTTTGTCATTTAACACTTTTTTTCGTTTTTAAGCTAAGCTGACCACACACAGATACACATTCCTGTGAAATCTCGATATCGATTTTTGGATAGAATACAATTCCTTCATGCATATAGAGTGTATAGAGAAAGTGAAAATACTGTTTACAGCACAAGAGATTCAGTTATCTTTTAGCAGTTTATTTCAAATATATTTTTGTTCCATCCGCCTAATCTGAGGTATCCGTTAATGTTGGGTTGAATTTTTGTTGTTTTAAAGTGCTGCCGTAATTAAACTGTTTCTCACAATATCAAAGAAATACTAAGCCTAGCATTAACATCTCGCATGTGGGATTTGTGCGGACAAAGCGGCGCAGGAGCGGGTTTTCTGCGGTTTCTTCGGGTCCCCCTATCACATTCCACCGGTGCTCCATTTTCATTCCATGTGTCATCGCCCTGCGGTGCCATAGTAAAAGTGGGCGTTAAACATTATAAAAAATTCTCATATATTCCATTCAAGACTTTCTCTACATCTCTGTAACAAATTATTGTTAAAAGGCTTTTGCTTACATTTACTTCTTGCTAATCCAGAAAAAAAAATAGCAGAAATAGTCTTATTACTTGCTTCCTTGCAATTAGAAGCGAAATAAGGGAGTACCATAGGTTAAAGTGTAAGTCAAAAGCTGGTTTAGTGGTGCTAGCGTGTCTGCCTCACATTCAAAAGGTCGTGAGTTCGAATCTCGCTTAGGGTGAGTTGCCCGAATAAAGTTTTTTTTCGGGGTTTTCCATTATCCTGAGAAGATGAATGTCGAGTAACTTTAGGCTCCATGGACCCCGAGATCATTTGAGCATCATTTCACCAATTTCATTCATCGTCCGATATCACCAACCAGGTTAAAGGACGTTAAGCTAAAAAAAAAAAAAAAAAAGCTGGTTGCTATGTGACTGAAGCTCCTTTGTTTATATGGACAGGAGTTGACAAATTCCTGTATGAGCAAAGTATAAGTCTTTCAAAGCTGAAACCAAAAACAAGGAATATCGAAAACACTACCAAATCTATGAAAAAAATGTACATTGCATATATTGTGTGTTTTAACGTGCTCTACATTTTGTGTGTGGTAAGTTTTTGTCTATCTCTTACGGTTTAACAGTTATGCAAAATTTCGTAAAATTGATCCAGAATAAAGTAGTGTTCAGAGGCTGTTCCCGGAAAAGTCAAGATATGCATTTTATTTGTCAGATAAACATATTTAATATACGATATTTTAATTAAAATCGTTAGAGCCATTTTTAAGGAAATCAAAACTTTCGAAAAAAGTTCCATATAAAGGGTAGTAGGGGGTGGGGGGATTTTCTTGAAAATTTTCGTGTCGCATCCTTGGAAGATACACACAGACACGCACACACACATGGACCTTTTTCTGAAAATGCTTTTTTTGGATTCAGGGGGACCCAAAATATGTATTTCCGGTGAAATCTCGCTATCGAATTTTTGGGTGGAATGCAATTCCTTGTCTATACATTACGTACATAGTACGTGTAGAGGAGTAAATATAAAATTAACGTCTCGGTTTTATAATATTAGCTTATAGATTCGGTTTCTTATATTCCTTTGTGCCTATAACGAAATGTAATAACACTATGTCTGCAAACATGTATCTCAATTAACATAAAGCATATAGAAAACTTACTTTTCCGACCTCAACATCGGTATGATAAGTTGATATATTTAGCATGAAGGAGATTTTTGCTTTTATCTTTGAATTTTTTAATATTTTTATAGGGATTTAAAATCTTCTTTTAAAGATTTAGATAACTAATTGATATAGTTATCGAACGTTTATAGTAGCTACACAAAAATGTCTGTTACACTCACAAAACTTTCTGTTCTCATTCTTCAACAAATAATTCTTAAAAAATCTTATTGTTCTATCTGCTTTATGTTAATCGCGATAAAGATTGCATAAATATTTTAATTACATATTTCCTCGTGGTTATACAGGAATACAGTAGGCTTAAGCTGTAGTCAGAATTTTAAAAGCTGCTTGCTATGTGATGATACTGATGTTCTTTTCGCCTTCCTTGACCAGCATTTGAGAAAAGCATAAGAAATTTAAATAATAACAAGGAATATCTTTAAACTGGTTAACTGCACAAAAAATGTAACTGACATGAATTTTTGCTTAAAGGAGACCTATATTTTGTGCAGAGAGATTTTCTCTCTCTGCACAAAATATAGGTCTCCTTTAAGCAAAAATTTTCTCTCTCTGCTCTGGTTTACTATTTATGAAGACTATTCCCAGAAAACTAAAGGTATTTTGCATACAATATATTAAACATGATATTATAATCAAAATCGTTACTGCCATTTTGGGGAAAATGAACATTTTAGAAAATCATTTTGTAAGGGATAGTTTGGGGTGGGGGATTTTACTAAAAAAATCTGATGTAATCCATTCACATGACTTTCTCTATATCTCTACAACAACATTTTTGTTAA
Source organism: Hymenopus coronatus (assembly GCA_030762935.1). Lineage (NCBI taxonomy): Eukaryota > Metazoa > Arthropoda > Insecta > Mantodea > Hymenopodidae > Hymenopus > Hymenopus coronatus. The sequence continues at coordinate 18,526,706 of CM060895.1, forward strand.
AAAGTTTATGCTTCTATTTACTTCATGCTAAGTGAGAAAAAATTAGCAGAAATAGTCTTATTACCTGCTTCCCTGTAAGGGAGTAACATAGATTAAAGTGATAGTAAAAGATGGTTGCTATGTGACTGGAGTTCTTTTGTTTGTATGGGCAGGAGTTAACAAATTCCTGTATGAGATAAGTATAAAAATTTTAAGGCTGAAACAAAAAACAAGGAATATCTAAAAACGACCAACTCCTAAAAATGTATATAACATAAATTGTGTATTTTAATGGGCTCTACATTTTTCAGTGGTAAGTTTTTGTCTATCTCTTACGGTTTACCAGTTACACAAAATTCCGTAAAATTCATCCAGAATAAAGTAGTCTTCAGAGGCTATTCGCAGAAAATTCAAGACATACATATTATTTGTCAAGTATTTATCTTTAATATATGACATTTTAATCAAAATCGTTAGAGCCATTTTTTAGAAAATCAAAATTTTCGAAAATGTTTCCATGTGAAGGGTAGTTGGGAGTGGGGGATTTTCTTGAAAATCTTCGTGTCGCATTCTTCGACGATACTGAACTTAAATACTAAGTTTGGTATCTAACGGTCTTTTCGTTTTTGAGCTATGCTACACACAGACACACACACACACACACAGACACACACGGATATTTTTCTAAAAATGTTTTTTTTTGGATTCAGGTGGTCTCAAAACATGTATTACCGGTGAAATCTCGGTATCGAATTTTTGGGTACAATGCAATACCTTCTCTATACGCTATGTACATAGTACGTATAGAGAAAGTAAAAAATTCGTATTCTTAGAAGATGCTGAACTTATATAAAGTTTGGTATTCAACCAACCGACTTTTCCTTTTCGAGCTATGCTGTTGACAGACACACAAGCGCGCGCGCACGGGCACACACTCACACACATACATGATCGTATACCTATAAATATCTGCATAGCATTCTCTAGCTACTCTGCCACAATTATTCTTATAAAAGCTTATTCTTCTCTCTACTTCGCGCTAGTCAAGATGTTACTTAGTTCCTTGTAAGTAGAAGGATAATAAGGGAGTAAACCGATGGTCAAGGCTTTTAAAAGCTGTCGCTATGCAGTATTCGGTTTTCTTTCATGGCTGTAGAAAAAAAATCTGATGTGTTCCATTCACATGACTTTATATCTCTGCAATAAATTATTTTTAAAAAACTTATGCTTCCATTCACATCCTGCTAATCGAGAAAAAATTAGCAGAAATAGTCTAAATTACTTGCTTCCTTGTAAGCAGAAGCGAAATAAGCGAGTACCATAGGTTAAAGTGACAGTCAAAAGCTAGTTGCTATGTGACTGAAGTTCCTTTGTTTGTACGGACACGAGCTCACAAAGTCCTGTATGAGAAAATTATGTTTTTTATAGCTGAAACAAAAAAACAAGGAATATCTCAAAGACAATCAACTCCACGAAAAAATTGTATATAACGTAAATTGTGTGTTTTAAGTGCTCTACATTTATTGTGTGGTAAGTTTTTGTCCATCTCTTACGGTTTAGCAATTATGCAAAATTCTGTAAAATTGACTCAGAATAAAGTAGTCTTCAGAGGCTATTCCCAGAAAATTAAAAATATACATTTTATTTGTCAGGCGAATATCTTTAATATAATATTTTAATCAAAATTGTTAGATCCATTTTTTAGAAAATCAAAATTGTTGAAAAAAGTTCCATGTATAGGGTAGTTTGGGGTGGGGGGATTTTTCTCAAAATCTTCGTGTCGCATCCCTGGAAGATACTAAACTTAAGTACCAAGTTTGGTATTTTACCGACTTTTCGTTTTTGAGTTATCGTGTTCACGGACACACACACGGACCTTTTTCTGAAAATACTTTTTTTTTGGACATAGGGGATACTAAAACCTATATTTCCGGTAAAATTTCGGTATCGAATTTTTTGGTGGAGTGCAATACCTTCTCTATACACTATTTACATAGTACGTATAGAGAAAGTAACAAGAGAGATATGATTGAGATAAGGATTTCCCATTTGAGAAAACGTCTAAGTACTTTAAAATTGAAACCAATAACAGAGAATACCTTAGAAATGGTTAGCTCTAGAAATAATTGTATATAACAAATTATGTGCTTTAGCGAGATGTACATTTTTGTCTATATCTTAAGATTTACCAGTTATGAAAAAGGCATCTAGAATGAAGAAGACTTCAAGAAATTCGGGCTATACATATTATTTGCTTTGAAAATATATTTAATATACAGCATTTTAATCAAATTCAAAGGAACAATTTTGTTTAGAAAATCAAAAATGTTTAAAAATGTATCATATGAAGGATAATTTGGGGTGGTGGGATTTTCCTGAAAGTCTTTCTGTCTTGGAAGACCATGAACTTGTTGTTTTTCAGATCTGATGTGCCCCCCCCCTCGCACACACACGCACCACATACATAAGAATCGTTTACTAATTTTGGGGGGGGAAAACAGTGAGCCTCAAAACATGTATTTGCTGTGAAATTTTGGTATGGAGCTTTTAGGTGGAATAGAATATCTTCTCTTTCTACTATGTGCGTTGTACATGGGTGCTAGAGAAAGTTAAAATGCTTTTATTTTGGATTCAGGGGATATCAAAACAGGTACAGATTTCCGGTATCCAATTTTTTGGGTGAAATGCAAGTATATTGCATGTACACGGCAGAGAAATTAAAATATATAATGCGCTGTGAATGTAACACATGTCAGATTTTCATGTAATCTACTTTGGTTGTGATTTCCCCATGTGTCCAGCTGGATATAAAACAGTTTAAACGTGCAGTTGCTCAGGCGAGCATAATATGTGGACATAAATTTTGGTTGCGAGCTGACAAGCAGAACATGGAGTTTATTTTGGGTCCTTTGGCAGGATAAAGGATTGCCACCGGAGCGACCAAGCGTGGGTGCTGCCGTTTGAAAGCCAGTCACTGTGAACAGGTCCTCTTTTCATGCAGCGAGTTTCACAACCAGCGTCTTATTCTGCTGACTCTAACTTCAAACACGATAATAACCACTTAAAGTACACTAAAACATTTCTAACATAGACACCTGTGCGTCAATAAAAAAACTATCCATTTTAACGGGGCATCCAACGAAGCGAGGCTATAATTTATTTGGGGGCCCTTTTTACTTTCTCTACACGTACTATATACATAGTGTATAGAGAAGGTATTCATTGCACCCAAAAATTCGATACCGAGATTTCACCGGAAATAATACATGTTTTTGGTTCTCCTGAATCAAAAAAAAGAATTTTTGGTAAAAGATCCGTGTGTATGTGTGTGTGTGTCTGTTTGTCTGTGTGTCTGTGGACAGCATAGCTCCAAAACGTAAAGACTGTTAAATATCTAACTTGGTGTTTAAAAATGATCCAAAATTTTGATTTTCTCAAAAATGATTCTAACGAATTTGATTAAAATATCGTATATTAAATATATTTACCTGATAAATAAAATGTACATCTTGAATTTTATGGGAATAGCCTCTGAAGACTTCTTTACTTTGGATGAATTTTACGGAGTTTTGCATAACTGCTAAACCGTAAGAGATGGACAAAGGCTTACCACGCAAAAACATAGAGCACGTTAAAACACACAATCTTTGTCATATAATTTTTTTTCGTGTAGTTCATCGTTTTTGAGAAATTCCTTGTTTTTAGTTTCAGCTTTGAAAAAAATATTTTTCTCATACAGGAATTTGTCAAGTCTCGCCCATACAAACAAAGGAACTTCAGTCACATAGCAACCATCTTTTGACTATCACTTTAACCTATGGTACTCCCTTATTTTGCTTCTACTCACAAGGAACCGAGTATAAGAATATTTCTGCTAATTTTTTCTTGATTAGAATGAAGTAAATAGAAGAATACACTTTTTAACAATATTTTGTTGCAGAGATGTAGAGAAAGTGATGTTTATGGAACAAAAATTTGTGTATGTATAAATTAAAAACACTACAAAAATATCAGCATGTAGGGTAGAACTGTCAATCCGCCATGTGTTGCTAAAGTGTGGTAATTTAGCAGATCTTCGATCGTCTTTGCACACGCCGGCCAGTCTTCCGGACGACCTGGCAGAGCAGTGAACAGTGCTTTTAAATGTTTATCACAAGTGGATTTTGTACATTCAGCATTTAATTTGTTTTATTTATCTGACATAATAATGGAGCGGATGGTCTGGTTTTTAAGTTTTTAAATTTACTTTCTCTACACATATTTTCTACACAAAATGTCCATACCCAGATTCCATTGGAAATATATATTTTGAGAATCCTGAATCCAAAAAGAGCATTTTTAGAAAAATATCCGTGTGAGCGCGCGCGTGCGCGTGTGTGTGTGTGTGTATGTGTGTGTGTGTATCTTTGGGATAGCACAGTGCAATAACCAAAAGTCGGTAAAGAAATTAAACTTGGTATTTAGGTTTAGCATCTTCCAAGGATGCGATACGAAGATTTAAAAAGAAAATCCTCCCACCCTTTACATGGATTTTTTTAAAAAAATTGTTGTGCTCAAAATGGTCTCTAAAGATTTTGACTAAAATAGGATATTTTAAAGATATTTGTATATTTTTATTAATATTTCTTTACTCTGATGATTTTGCCTAACGGTTAAACCGTAAAAAATACGGAAAAACCTACTATACAAAAAATGATGATCTCGAAAAACACATAATTTATGTCATGTTTTTCTTGTCGAGTTGACAGATATTCATTGTTATTGGCTTTCTTTTTAAGCCACCTAACTTTTCTCAAACTGGGACATGTAAAGCGAACCGAACATCAATTCTTTCACATAGCGACCAGCTTTTAAAAGATTTTACTATCACTTTAGCCTAAAGAAGCAAGTAATAAGACCAATTCTGGTAATGTTTATCTCAATTAGCATGATGTATAAAAAGAATATTTTTATAGTGGTTTAACGTCCTTTAACCTAGTTTGTTATATCGGACGATGAATGAAATTGGTGAAATGATGTTCAAATAATCTTTGGGTTCATGGAGCTTAAAGTTACTCGACATTCGTCTTCTCAGGATAAGGGATAATCCCGGGTAACTCGCCCTATGCGAGATTCGAACTCACGACCTATTGAACGTGAGGCAAACAGACTACCCTGGTGGGCAAGAATAGTTTGTATTTGGAGCAGTTCGAGAAAGTTATGAGAATGACACCCATTAGATTTGTATCACAAGGATGTTTTACCTGCAACATTTATTTTCTTTTATTTATCTGAGATGATAACTTAGCAGTTTGTCTGGATTTTAATCGTTTTAAAATCCTTAGCACCTGGGATCTTTTATGAAGATTTGGTTTTAGCTATTTTTCTCCCCCTTTCACTCCTTTTTTTGTCATAGTTGTATCGCTAGCAATGGATAATTTTATTTACCCTGAAATTTTCATTTCCTTTTAGCTCTAATTTTATTGCTCATTTATTCTTACATTGAGTTTTGTCTATTGTCACGATTTATTTTATAACAGCGCTAATGACCTTAGAAGTAGAGCGCCCTTTTACAAAATACAAAAATAACGTGCTCTATTACACTTCTATACTTACTAAAACACATACAGTTGAAATACGAACATTATATGTATTTATATAATTTACCAATTGTCACTGCTTTTTGAAAAAGTGTGTGTTAAAAGATACTGCTCTTGGCATTTTGCCCACTGTTTCCAAATATCTCGTTCAAGTCCAAATACGTAAAAGTTGAACCATTTGTGGCTGACCATGTGCAGATGTATAATTCTCAACTCCTTAATTCACTCAAGAGCTCGTTGATGGCTGGGTGGATTTTCAGCAACAGAAATCACGTGATGTTCGTCTGAAGATATTTTCCCTTTCTTTTTTACTTTCTCTACACGTACAGTGTACATAGTGTATAGAAAAGGTATTGTATTGCACCCAAAAATTCCATACCGAGATTTCACCGTAAATATATGTTTTAGGGTCCCCTGTATCCAAAAAAAGAATTTTCAGAAAAAGGTTCGTGTGTGTGTGTCCGTGTATCTGTGAACAGCATAGCTCAACAACGAAAAAACCGTTAAATACAAAACTTGGTAATTAAGCTTGGTATCTTCCAAGGCTGCGAAACGAAGATTTTCAAGAAAATCCCCCAGCCCAAACTCCCTTTTACATGGAACGTTTTCGAAAATTTCTATTTTCTAAAAAATGGCTCTAATGATTTTGAATAAAACCCCGTATGTTAAAGATATTTACATACCAAATAAAATGTATATCTTGAATTTTGTGGGAATAGCCTCTGAAGCATTCAGGATGAATTTTGCCTAATTTTGCGTAAATGCTAAACCGTAACAGATATAAAAAAACTTACAACCCAGAAAAGATATATGTCGTCAAAATACACAATTTATGTCCTTTACATTTTTGTTGTGGAGGCAACCGTTTCCGAGATATTCCTTGTTATTGGTTTCATTGTGAAGTACTTATATTTTTCTCAGACAGTAAGTGTCCGTTTTTCTTTTGTTCTACTCCTGGCCAAGCAAAGAAGCTATTTGCAATGACAATCGCATAACGACAGTTTTTAAAACATTTTACTATTGGCTTAGCCTAGTGTATTCCCTTATTTTCTTCCTAGTTATAAGGAAGTAAGCAATAAGAATATTCTGCTTATGATTATCTGGATTAGCAAGGTGCAGAAAGAAGAGTAATCTTATGTAAAAAGTTTGTAGAATAGCTAGAGAAGGTCATGTGCGTGAAACACATCAGATTTTTCATGGGTTATTCATGTTATTCACCCCCTTAAATTCCGTGGTGTGTGTATGGAAAGAGAGAGAGAGAGAGAGAGAGAGAGAGAGAGAGAGAGAGAGAAGATCAATGGACAACGAAAGTTACGCCAATTTAGCACATAAGATATTTTGTAAGTCTTCCCAACACGTAAATGCACCATGTTTTCTTCTCTATTGAATAGCCAAAGCTTGCTCTGACACGTGGAGAGGGACAAAAGGACAAAGGGATGCCAGCAGCGACTGAAATGTGAAAAACATACTCTCATGCAAATGTAACATGCAACTGTGTAAAGTACTAACAAAGAACTTTCAACTCAGAGGCCGATAGAGGGACGCGTGCGAATATCAATTGCATACCTACTGAGTACAGACTGACCTACTGGCGACTGCGCGTGCCGCATGTAAACAACCTGTCGTAACGTATTGGGGAATATACTGTATATTACAATATACATTTCCGGTGAAATCTTAAAATGACATTTTTGGGTGGAATACAATGAAATCTCTATGCACTATGTACATAGTACGTGTAAAAAAGTAAAAATGTAGTTTTACATTCTCTAGAACATATGTTCATAAAATGCATATAGTAACTACAGAATGCATCGTATTCCACACAAAAATTTGATGTAGAGATTTCATCGGGTATATACGTTTTGAGGTCTCCTGATTCCGAAAAAAAAAATATTTTAGCAAAAAGTCCGTGTGTGTGTCTGTCTGTCTGTGTGTGTGTCTGTCTGTGTGTGAGTGTGTGTCAGTGTGTGTGAGTGTGGGTGTGTGAGTGTGTGTCATTGTGTGAGTATTGTGTGAGTATTGTGTGAGTGTCTGTGTGTGAGTGTGTGTGTGAGTGTCTGTGTGTGTCTGTTTGTGTGTGAGTGTCTGTGTGTGTGTCTGTCTGTGTGTGTCTGTGTGTGAGGTCTGTGTCTGTGAGATCTGTGTGTGTCTGTGTGTGAGGTCTGTGTGTGTCTGTGTGTGTGAGGTCTGTGAGTGTCTGTGTGTCAGGTCTGTGTGTGAGTGTGTCTGTGTGTGAGATCTGTGAGTGTCTGTGTGTGTCTGTGTGCGTGAGGTCTGTGTGTGTGTCTGTGTGTGTGAGGTCTGTGAGTGTCTGTGTGTGAGGTCTGTGTGTGAGTGTGTCTGTGTGTGTGAGATCTGTGTGTGTCTGTGTATGTGAGGTCTGTGAGTATCTGTGTGTGAGGTCTGTGTGTGTCTGTGTGGTCTGTGAGTGTCTGTGTGTGAGGTCTGTGTGTGAGTGTGTCTGTGTGTGAGTGTCTGTGTGTGAGTGTGAGTGTCTGTGTGTGTGAGTGTGTCTGTGTGTGAGTATGTGTGTGAGGTCTGTGAGTGTCTGTGTGTGAGTGTCTGTGTGTGTCTGTGTGTGAGTGTCTGTGTGTGTCTGTGTGTGTGAGTGTCTGTGTGTGAGATCTGTGAGTGTCTGTGTGTGTGAGATCTGTGAGTGTCTGTGTGTGTCTGTGTGTGTGTGAGGTCTGAGTGTATGTGTGTGTCTGTGTGTGTCAGATCTGTGTGTGTCTGTGTGTGTGAGATCTGTGAGTGTCTGTGTGTGTGAGGTCTGTGAGTGTCTGTGTGTGTCTGTGTGTTTGAGATCTGTGAGTTTCTGTGTGTGTCTGTGTGTGTGAGATCTGTGAGTGTCTGTGTGTGTCTGTGTGTGAGGTCTGTGAGTGTCTGTGTGTGTCTGTGTGTGTGAGATCTGTGAGTGTCTGTGTGTGTCTGTGTGTGTGAGGTCTGTGTGAGTGTGTCTGTGTGTGTGAGGTCTGTGTGAGTGTGTCTGTGTGTGTGAGATCTGTGAGTGTCTGTGTGTGTCTATGTGTGTGAGGTCTGTGAGTATCTGTGTGTGAGGTCTGTGTGTGTCTGTGTGTGTGAGGTCTGTGAGTGTCTGTGTGTGAGGTCTGTGTGTGAGTGTGTCTGTGTGGGTGAGTGTCTGTGTGTGAGTGTGAGTGTCTGTGTGTGTGAGTGTGTCTGTGTGTGAGTGTGTCTGTGTGTGAGTGTTTATGTGAGGTCTGTGAGTGTCTGTGTGTCTGTGTGTGAGGTCTGTGAGTGTCTGTGTGTGAGTGTGTGTGAGTGTCTGTGTGTGTGTCTGTGTGTGAGGTCTGTGAGGTCTGTGAGTGTCTGTGTGTGAGTGTCTGTGTGTGGGTGTGTGTGAGTGTCTGTGTGTGAGGTCTGTGAGGTCTGTGAGTGTCTGTGTGTGAGTGTGTGTGAGTGTCTGTGTGTGTCTGTGTGTGAGTGTCTGTGTGTGGGTGTGTGTGAGTGTCTGTGTGTGAGGTCTGTGAGTGTCTGTGTGTGAGTGTCTGTGTGTGAGTGTGTGTGAGTGTCTGTGTGTGTCTGTGTGTGAGGTCTGTGAGTGTCTGTGTGTGAGTGTGTGTGAGTGTCTGTGTGTGAGTGTGTGTGAGTGTCTGTGTGTGTCTGTGTTTGAGGTCTGTGAGGTCTGTGAGTGTCTGTGTGTGAGTGTGTGTGAGTGTCTGTGTGAGAGTGTCTGTGTGTGAGTGTGTGTGAGTGTCTGTGTTTGAGGTCTGTGAGGTCTGTGAGTGTCTGTGTGTGAGTGTCTGTGAGAGTGTGTCTGTGAGTGAGTGTGTGTGAGTGTATGTGAGTGTGTCAGTGTGTGTGAGTGTCTGTGTGTGTGAGTGTGTGTGTCTGTGTGTGAGTGTGTCTGTGAGTGAGTGTGTGTGTGAGTGTCTGTGTGTGAGTGTGTGTGAGTGTGTCAGTGTGTGTGAGTGTCTGTGTGTGTGAGTGTGTGTGAGTGTCTGTGTGTGTGAGTGTGTGTGAGTGTCTGTGTGTGTCTGTGTGTGAGTGTGTCTGTGAGTGAGTGTGTGTGAGTGTCTGTGTGTGAGTGTGTCAGTGTGTGTGAGTGTCTGTGTGTGTGAGTGTGTGTGAGTGTCTGTGTGAGTGTGTCTGTGAGTGAGTGTGTGAGTGTGAGTGTGTCTATGTGTGAGTGTCTGTGTGAGTGTGTCTGTGAGTGTGTGTGTGTGTGTGTGTGTGTGTGTGTGTGAGGACAGCATAGCTCAAAAACGAAAAGTTCCTTGAATGCCAAACTTGCTATTTACATGCATATTTCGTATGTTTAGTAATTTCCAAGGATACGACATGAAGATTAAAAAACTCCCCCACCACTCATGGAGGAATGTTTGAAAATTTTGTTTTTCTTAAAAATTGGCTCTAGCGATTTTTATTTAAGTATTAAAGACATTTATCGCAAATGAAATGCATATTTTGGATTTTTGGAAAGAGCCTCTGAATATCTCTTTATTCTGGATGAGTTTCGCAGAATTTTTCACAACGTTTAAACAGTAAGAGATAGACAAAACATGTAGACATCGTTAAAACACCTAACTTTTCTCAAACGGACCCATGACAAGCAAACCGAACCTCGACTGTTTCACACAGAAACCAGCTGTTAAAAGATTTGACTATCGCTTTAGCCTAGAGCATCCATGTAATAAGACAATTTCTGCTAATGTTTATCTTGATTAGCATGATAGTCTTTTGTGTGAATAGTTTTATATGGAATAGCTAGTCAAAGTTATGTGAACGGAACGCATAAGATTTCTTTAAGCTTTTCTAACACATATATACAAAGTACCTAGTAGATAGAGAAGATATTGTATTCCACCCCGAAAAAAATTCGAAACCTAGATTTCGCCGGAGATATATGTTCTGAGTCCCTCTGAATAAAAAAAAAAAAAACATCTTTTTTGGGAAAAAGTCTGTGTGTGTGGACAGCATAACTGAAAAAGGAAACTGTAGATTGTATCACTCTTAGTATGGATCAGTTTGAAACAAAAATGGTCACGTGTGTACGTGGAACCAAACATTGCAACATTTGGTCAAGCTGCAAGCCGTGTTTCGCTTTTGTTTTACAGGAGTACTGCTCTGTCATTCAATAGGGCAGCTACAATTAGAACATGGGTTACCCACACGAGGGCTTTCCAGAAAGTAACCAACAACTTGGCACAATAAATAGTAAGGAAAGATATCAACACAAAACTTTACTTACCTTACTCTATTCACAACAAATCTTCATTTATTGTCACGTGGTGCCGATGTTACACTTTTCTAACGCACAAAGAACTTATGTATCTTTTTGAATGCACGAATTGTTCGACCAATCGAATTTTGTATGCAAATAACGCAAAAATATGGGGATAATACAATGAACGAGTCCAGTGAGGAAATGTAATCAAGGAAGACCGAGTGTGTACGACAAAGAACGGAGTGTAAGTTCAATAATCGTTACGAAGGAGCTAGAAGCAAATGTTGATACAAGAATTAAGAAAAAGCCGGTGTTTTACTCTGGACACCGTACATGACTTTTTGGACGGAAAAGATTTTCCAGCCGATGAAGACCTCAAAGTGACTGTGGCATCTTGGCTCATATCTTTAGCGGTGGAAGAGTATAACATCTGCATTGAAAAACGGATACCACGTGACAAGAAATACTTTGATAGAAATTAAATTATTAAAAGGAAATTTTTTATGGACGTGAGAATGGAACACATTAGATTTTTATATTAAGGCTTTTAATAACCAAACATTATTTTATTTGAGGTTATTGCACTCATCTCATACATAAGAAATACAAGTAATGGTTATTTTCACTCCTTTTAACTACATTATTAAATGGATAAACATTAAATAAATATTTTAACTGAATTAATTGAAAGTACAATTGAGGGGGTCAGCGCAACAGTGGTCTAACCCAGAAAAAGGTTTGCATCACACTAATAAAAATTGTTAGGTATATCTCAACATTATATTAACAGTACTCAATGTGTTGTTACGTAATAACCTGGAAAAGTGTCAGTGAACAACCAGTTCGATTAAAATTGAGTTTTCGTTATTCTCAAAGAAACCAGGTGTGTTTAACTGAGTTATGCTCCATTTTTTAAAAATATTGGTTAGACCACTGTTGCACTGACCCCCTCATTTGTAGAACTGACGGTTATTAAAAGTAAAGGTTGGCTGTCTGGATTGTCACCTTGTTACCAATAACCAAGACAGGAGATTAAACAAAAGAGCGTCAGATGTGACAAGATTTCAAAGGAATGAACATCAGGTTCGATAAGATGTCTCGACAATATCGTGGTTGGTTGAAATTGCCTAATCTCGGCCATTCCATTGGCAATTTAATAGTTCAGCTAAATTGTCTGGATTAGCATGAAGCACACAGAATAATAAATAGTTCTGTAATAAAAGTTTCTAGAAGATTTGGTAGTGAATATCATGTGAATGTAACACATCAGAACAGCGAGGCATGTTGCAGTATAAAGCACAGCACTTGTGTTTTGCTACATCCTGTGCCCTGCAGGAAAGGACGGCGTTAGTTGGTGGACGGATGTTCCAATAAATCAGAGGCTGTACTGAAATGAACTGGTGTTACATCCTGCTGGAAACAAAACCGTGTACAAACTTAGCCTTCACTTAGTTTAAATCCGCAACAATAAGGCTTTACTTTCCTTGTTTTCATATGAAACTCAGTATCACGAGGTAAATATTTAAAGTAGTGCTTTTCGGCTTAAAACCATCTTTGTACTAAGCGGAAGTTGGCATTTATGAGTAATGTGAGATGCTTTTGTTTCCTTATCAAGCAGGCACAGTTATTTTCAGAAACAAATACCTTCAGGAGCCCACCTGGGTAGTGTGGGGGAAGCGCGGCGTCTGTCTCACATTCAAGAGGTCGCGAGTTTGAATCTCGATCAGGGCGGGTTACCCAGATAAGCTTTCGTTTTTTCTGGGACCTGAGATAACAAATTCCGACTGACTTTAATATTGAGCCCGTGCTCAATGGATCATCTTTTCACCGATTTCGTTCATGGCCAAAGGTTAAATGGAAATGGAATTATATTTATGGATGCTCTTTACCTGCTATAGTTCTCAGCGTCCCATTCTATACTAGGCGTGAAATACTGCTTAATTTTGCTCAGAGGATCTTAATGAGGCTTGAGGATCTTTTACGTGCCGTAAATCTACGACACAGGACCAACGCCCACAAAATCCATCGTCCTCCGCCGAGTTTGAACCCGCGACCTGGAATATATAAAGTTACCATGTAACTATTTCACTTGAGGGCGAGCACCAAAGGTTAAACTTACAAAAAAAAAAAAAAAATCTTCAGGCGTTTTACCTGCTAGGACTAACAAAATGTTACTGGTTTTCTTGTTTACATATTTATGGTGTTCCCACGATAACATGTGCGACTCGGTTTCGGGAGTTCCCGGGTTGGATTCCCGGCGACTATCGAGAATTCTCCTGGTCTTCCTGCGAATGTTGCAGAGCTTACTCTCAATCGAATTTCCTTCCCCTCCATAACGTTCTATTTATCATCATTCCCCCTATGGTCTGTTTCAGTCTGGAGTTGTCGGAAGTGGTGTTTCGGTGCAGAGTGGCAGGAAAAATGTTCCGCCGCCCGAGAGCTCCTCTCACATGTACCGTTCCTCCCGGAATGCCACTTCGTGGGGTGTAGGTACAATATACCTACTAACTGGTTTGGTGGTGATTCCTCTGCGATAAAGCCCATTCGCATCCTACGTAATTGTTTATGTCTTCAATTCCGGCGAAATGACACGCATTCTGGAGATCCCGCGGTGAATTCACCTTGACTACTCGCTCTGATCTTGGGTTTTTCCGGCTGGTGGGTAGTCGAGTGCTACGGTGGTTTCTCTTCTATCATCTGATCTCCCATCCATTCCGTTTTCCTCTCATTCATCAAATGTAGGTAATTCTATGTTTCACGGAGTATGGTGGTGACGGTCACATGGCGCATATTTTTACTGCGAGGAGTAATCCTGGTTGTAAGGGTTGCCATCGCCATCTCTGGACAGCGCTTGTAGTGAACTGAATCTTGAGCTAGGAAATGTTAGAGTTCTGTGCGACTCTGTGGCCTGTGGTCTCCTGTGGTTCCTTCACTTCATCCCTTCCTCCCTGGTAGGCGAAATAGATGTATATAAATCACAGTACGCAAGATGTTCCGCTCGTGTTTTACCCTACCTATACTTCAATTAAAGCTTGTTTTATTTATTTTTTTTTTTTCAGGTAAGAACGAATTGAAACGTCTTTAGAAACCTGTAGTAGAAGTTGTCAAATGAAGTGTAAGTACCTATGATTATTTACGATACATTTATAGTTAAGCTGCTTACTAGATATAGAAAAGTCTGGAATGGCAACTTAAGGGATACCTGAAGTGATATCTATATAGATTTTGTTGATAATTCAGCTCCGCCATTAAAGCCCCAATGCAATGCCTGAGATTAGGGAATTTCAACCAATTACGGTCATCTGACTGCAGTGATACTGTGAAAACATCTTATCGCAGCTGATGTTCATTTCCTTAAAATCTTGTTGCACCTGTCGTTCGTTTGTTTTAATCTCCAATCTTGGTCATTGGTAACAAGGTGCCAATCCAGTCAGCCAACCTTCACTTTTAATAACTGTAAATTCCAAATTGTACTTTGAATTAATTCAGTTACAATGTTTATTTAAAGTTTTATCCACTTCATAATGTATTTACTTCAAAAAGGAGTGAAAATAATCATTATTTGTATTTATTATGTATGAGTATTAGTTATTAAAGCTGAAATAAAATAGTTCCCTATTTCTATTGCTGTTATTGCTGTTCGTACAGTGGGTGTTGGCACGGTCGACCATATCACAATTCAGGAGGCAGTAAAGAAAAAAAAAATCTGATGTGTTCCATTCACATGACTTTCTCTGCAACAAATTATAGTTAAAAAGCTTATGAGCTTATGTTCCATTTATTTCATGCTAATCGAGAAAAAATTAGCAGAAATAGTCTTATTACTTGTTTCCTTGTAAATATAAGGGAAATAAGGGAGTACCATAGGTTAAAGTGTAAGTCAATGTAAATAGAAGCATAAGCTTTTTAACAACAATTTGTTGCAGAGGTGTAGAGAAAGTCATGTGAATAGAACATATCAGATTTTTTTTATTAAGGTCGTCAAGTTAGATATAAATAGCTCTAACGATTTTGATTAAAACACTACACGTTTAAGATAATATTTTTATGACAAACGAAATGTATATCTTGAATTTTCTGGAATAGCCTCTGAAGACCTCTTCATTCTGGATGACTTCTGTATAAGTGGTAAATCGTAGGAGATATGCATCTAGTTAAAGCACATAATTTATATATTATACATTTATTCTAGAGATAGCAGAGCAGTATCCGACATATTCGTTTGTTATTGGTTTCAATTTCGATTACTGTAGCGATAGCCGTTTCCGAGATATTCCTTGTTATTGGTTTCAATTTTTATTACTGTGGAGATAGCCGTTTCCGAGATATTCTTTGTTATTCGTTTCAATTTTGATTACTGTGGAGCCGTTTCTGAGATAAACCTTATTGGTTTCAATAGCCTGGTTGGTCATATCGGACGATAGTTTCAATTTTTATTGATGTGGAGATATAAGTATCCGAGATACTCCTTGTTATTGCTTTCAATTTTGATTACTGTAGAGATAGCCGTTTCCAAGGTACTCCTTGCTATTGGTTTCAATTTTGATCACTGAGAGATAGCAGTTTCCGAGATCTTCCTTGTTATTGATTTCAATTTTGATTACTGTAGAAATAACCGTTTCCGAGATATACCTTGTTATTGGCTTTAATTTTGATTACTTTACAGATAGCCGTTTCCGAGATATTCCTTGTTGTTGGTTTCAATTTTTATATTAAAACTTAATAGGTGTCTTTCGTTTCATCTCTCTTTTGTTTTGCTACTGACCATGGAAAGAGAAGCGAATTTCAATTGATTCACATAGCACCCATCTTTTGAAATTTGATTATCGCTTTAGCCTAGTGCATTTGCTTATTCACCATCCTAGTTATAAAGAAAAAATTAATAAAACCATTTCTGCCCGCCTGGGTAGCGTGGTGGTAGCATGTCTGCCTCACGTTCAAATGGTCGTGAGTTCGAATCTCGCTTAGGGTGAGTTACCCGGGTAAGGTTTTTTTCGGGGTTTTCCCTTATCCTGAGAAGACGAATGTCGAGTAACTTTAAGATCCATGGACCCCGAGATCATTTGAGCATCATTTCACCAATTTCATTCATCGTCCGATATGACCAAACCAGGTTAAAGGACGTTAAACTACCAAAAAAAAAACATTTCTGGCATTTATCTCGAATAGCATGATATAGATAAAGAATAATCTTTAATTTTTTGTTCAACAGTTTGTTTGCAGAACAGGTAGAGGAAGTCATGAAAGCACATCAGATTTTTGTTTTTATTTTATTTATTTTTTGTTAAACGTCCTTTAACCTTGTTTGTCATATCGGACGATAAATGAAATTGGTGAAATTATACTCGGAGCTTTAAGTTACTCAACATTCTCTTCTCAGGATAAGGGAAACCCCCGAGAAAAAATACCTTATCCGGGTAACTCACGCTAAGCGAGATTGGAACTCACGACATTTTGAATGTGAGGCAGACACGCTACCACCACACTACCCAGACGGGATTAAATTAACTTATTGATGACTGTAAACTTGCGAAAAATTTTATTTTAAAACTGGAAACAGCAGTGTTTCGCTTGATAGGAAAACAGTGTAGAGAGAAGGTTAAAGGATCTTGGCATGGCCTGCAGCAATAAAAATAGACATTTGTTTTAAAAGAACCGGAACACGAAGTTTTTGGTTCTGTCACTGTGCTACCTGAGTTACAAATTGCTATAGTACAGGGTCTTTCAAAAGTCACTTCAAGCTTTAAACCCTTATAAATATGCTATTTGAGATAGGAAAAAAACCCACATACTGCACAAACAATGGGAAGATGCCCTCCGTTCTCTTGCCCAACGTACACTATTCTTTCTGCGCCTCCACGCACAGATGACGTCTTGGAAAATGAACAATTTCTTGCGAGAAAGCATCTTTCAGTTGTTGAATGTGTCAGGAAAACTTGTTCTTTAAGGTAATGCCACAAGCAAAAGACAGATGGATTAAGATCTGGAGATCGCGGTGGCCACTTTGTTTGAAAGTTTCTACTGATGACGCAATCACCAAAGATCTGGGTAATTAATTGTTTTGCGGGATGTAGCCACCTTGCATGAAGATAAAGTACTTAGTGATAAAGCCATTATTTTTTTTTCTTACTCGCCTTACCCTCCTCTAGTTAGGAATGACAAGCCAATGCCTAGGGGTAAGAAGCCTGTCGGGGAGCCAACGGCACGAAACCACACAATGGGGAACCTGGAACAAGTGGTCAGCGTATAGCCAGGCATGAACGTGAGGAAGTGTGTGATATGAAATGCAAGCGAAATGGTAGGAAAGATGATGATAGAGCAATTGGCGGGCGGGGGAAACCGGAGGACCCGGAGAAAACCCGCCAGACAACCTTTCGTCCACCAAAAATCCCACATGATTGGGATAGAAACCGGGCCACTTATGTGAGAAGCGAGCGGTCTAACCACTCGGCCACGGCGCCGCCTGCCATGATTTTTCACTTACAAATTCTTACTGCCCGCCTGGGTAGTGTGGTGGTAGCGTGTCTGCCTCATATTGAACAGGTCGTGAGTTCGAATCTCGCTTAGGGTGAGTTGCTCGGATAAGGTTTCTTTCGGGGTTTCCCTTATCCTGAGAAGACGAATGTCGAGTAACTTTAAGCTCCATGGACCCCGAGATCATTTGAGCATCATTTCACCAATTTCATTCATCGTCCGATATGACCAAGCAGATTAAAGGACGTTAAGCATAAAAAGAAGGATATATATATATATATATATATATATATATATATATATAATAATAGCAGTTTAAAATTTGAAGTGACTTTTGAGAGACCCTATACATTTGATTACGTACATGTTCATGATTTGCTAAATGCAGCTGCAAAGGGAATAACTAATCTGCCTGTCAGGTAAGTAATGTGGAACAAATTGCACGAGAATTAATACAAAATTAACAATAATTGGTTTAAAGTGTCTCCAGTAATTTCAAATGTTGATAGTGAAACAGTTATTTCAGCATACAGTGATATTTCATTCGATAAAAGAACCAGACATTTCAAACTTATATTCTAAGTGTAATATATGTTATTTAATGACTTTTATCCCGTTGTGAGTCTTCCTTTTACTTTCGTTACGCGTACTATATACATAGTGTATAGAGAAGGTATTGTTTTGCACACAAAAATTCCATACCGAGATTTCACCGGAAATACATGTCTTGAGACCCTCTGAATACAAATAAAAATCATTTTTAGACAAAGATCAGTGTATGTGCCGGTGTACCTGTAGACAGCATAGCTCAAACACGAAAAGTCCGTTAAATACCAAACTTGGTAATTAAGTTTAGTATCTCCCAAGGATGCTATACAAAGCGTTTAAAATAAATTCCCCCCCTAAACTATCCTCTACATGAAATATTTTTCGAACATTTGGATTTTCTCAAAAAATGCTAACGATTTCGATTAAAATAGGATAACTATATTACAAATATTTACATCACAAATAACATGTAGCTGTATCTTGGATTTTCTGGAAATAGCCTCTGAAGACTTATTTATTCTGGATGAATTTTTCTGAATTTTTTATAACTGGTAAAGCGCAAGAGATATACAAAAGCTTGATGCACAAAATATGTAGATCTCGTTAAAATACATAAATTATGTCACATACCTGTTTTAAAGTGTATATGACGTAATTTTTGCGTTTTATCGGGATCCATATTGGTGTCAAACTCTTACGGTTTAAGAGTTAAGCAAAAGTCATAGAGAATGAAGAGGACTTCTACGGCTATTCCCAATAAATTCAGGATACACAATTTATTTGCCAAGTAAGCATTTTTGGCATTTTAACAAATATCGTTAGAGCCAATTTTTGGAAAATAAAAAAATCGAAAAATATCCTATGTAAAGGGTAATTTTGGATGGGGAAGATTCTGAACTTTTTCGTGTCGCATCCTTGGAAGATAACAAATCTTAAATGCCAAATCTAGTATTTAACCGAATTTTCCATTTTGAGTTATGCCAACCAGACACATGCACACTAACCTTTTTTTAAAAAACGATTTTTTATTCAATGGTCCTCACAACATGTATTTACGGTGAAAATCTCGGTATCTAATTTTCGGATGGAATGTTGTATAGCCTGAAGATGTCTTTTGGTGATGAAACAATCAGATTACTCGAATAAATTGTTTTAATGACAGATACAATTTTAAATTTTACAATCTTTTTTATGTCTGAAGTTATAATATAAAGGTTGTACAGTTTTAGTAAATCTCAGAAACTTCTAACATCAATATGCAGAGAAACAGCATCAAAAGAAACATCGAAGTTGATAGTCTTCTCTATACTAAATTTCCTCCATTTATATAATTATTTAATACGCCTAAGGATATAAAAAGTATACTAAGAATATACTAAAAGCTTCTTAAAAGATTATTGCAAGGTTTTGCGATCCAGATAGTTTGCTACATAATCGGTAAAGTTAAATAAAAGCATTTGAATAAGCCATCAAATAAGTATGACATATAAATGTTGAACCATGATAAATAGCATCAAGTTATGGCTTTCTTTCTTTCTTTTTTACTTTCTCAACTATGTACATAGTGTATAGAGAAGGTATTATCTCACCCAAAAATTCGATACTGAGATTTCACCGGAAATATATGTTTTGAGACACTCTGAATCCAAAAAAGCAGTTTTAGAAAAAGGCCATTGTCTATGCTGTGTGTGTGACTTTGGACAGCATAGTTCAGAAACGAAAAGTCCGTTAAATACCAAACTTGGTGCTTGAACTTAGTGTCTCCCTATGATGCGACACGAAGAATCTCAAGAAAATATATCCACACCAAACTACCCTTTACATGGAACAATTTTTGAAAATGTTTATTCTTTCAAAATGATTCTAATGGTTATGATTAAAATACCATATATTTAAGCTATTTATATCACAAATAAATTATGTATCTTGAGTTTTCTTAGAATACCTGTTCATTCTGGATGAATTTTGTGGAATTTTGTATAATTGATAAACCATAAGAGATAGACAAAAAAGGTACTCTACAGAAATTGTAGATCTCGTTAAAGTAAACAGTTTACGTCATATACATTTTTGTTGTAGAGTTGACCGTTTCCGAGATATCCCTTCTTATTAGCTTCAATTTTAAACTAGGTATCTTGTCAAGACAGGGTCTTCTCTCTTTTGTTTTTCTGAAAATGCAAAGCGAACCGAACTTCAATTGTTCACAAACGACCGGCTTTTAAAATTGGACCAAGTAACGAGACCATTTCTGTTAATATTTGTCTCGATTAGCATATATAGATAAAGGAATAGTCAGAACTGAAGCTTTCCTGGCGACGTGTTAATTCAAAATCTTCTCGGGCTTCTAGCTTCTAGATTTTGAATTAAAGGAATAGTCTTTTGTAATTGTTTGTTTGCAGGTAGAGAAAGTCATATGAGTGGAAGCCATCAGCATTTTTGTTAACGTTTTGATATGTCATATCGGACGATAAATAAAATCGTTGAAATGATGCTCAAATGAGCTCGGGTTCGTGGAACTTAAAAGTTACTCGACATTCGTCTCCTCAGGAAAGGATAAAACCCGAGATAAAAAGATAAATTATCTGGGTAAATCACGTTAATTAGATTCGAACTCTAGACCTGTTTAATGTGATGCCAACACGCTATCCCCACGTTTCAGAGACGGGCTTACATAAATTTTGCTTGTAATCTGGTACTAAGCGGATGACACATGGTATTTGACACAAAATCTGTCGCCAATAAGCTATGCGCGCGAACACGTGATCATTGATTCATGGCGAAGAACATCGACATCGACCCAGTGAACTTTCGCCTTGCACATTATAACATAGTACATTTAATGTGACAGTATATTCTTTCTCACGGAGCTTTCCTAACTCAATGTGTGCTTTCCTCAAGTTGTAATTCATTCACTTTATCTACTTTTCATAGCATACCTCTGTGATTTATATCTGCCATCCTTCTAGCACCAGTGTGCAAATTGTAAACTTTATCTTTATTTTGCTTCCTTATTCTTTCTTTAGCAATTCGCTGCAGCAGATAAAATATTAAATGCCACTTTTTATTCCGCAAGTCGTCGAGATGCTAACTAAATATCCTCCACTATTTCTCTGTTCCAGTAATTCTCTACTGAAGGAGTTTTACTTTGTCTACACGTACCACGTAAAAAGAATATAGACAAAGTATTCTATTCCAGTGGTATTCAACCTTTTTACTTTCTCTACGTACTATGTACATGGTGTATAGAGAAGATATTGCACTCCACCCAAAAATTCTATACCGAGATTTCACCGGAAATGTGTGTTTTAGGATCCCCTGTATAAAAAAGAAAAAGCATTTTCACATAAAGGTTCGTGTGTGTGTGTGTGTGTGTGTGTGTGTGTGTCCGTGTGTCGTGAACACGAGAACTCAAAAACGAAAAGTCGGTAAAATACCAAACTTGGTATTTAAGTTTAGTTATCTTCCAGGGATGCGACACGAAGATTTTGAGAAAAATCCTCCACCCCAAACTACCCTTTACATGGAACTCATCAGATTTTTACTTTCTCTAGCCACGTATGTACAATGTACATAGGGATAGAGAAGGTATTGCACTCCACCCAAAAATTCGATACCGAGATTTCACCGGAAATATATGTTTTAGGGTCCCCTGTATCCAAAGAAAAGCATTTTCAGAAAAAGGTCCGTGTGTGTCCGTGAGTCAGTGTGTCCGTGTGTCTGTGAACACGATAACTCAAAAACGAAAAGTCGGTAAAATACCAAACTTGGTATTTAAGTTTAGTATCTTCCAGGGATGCGACACGAAGATTTTCAGAAAAATCCCCCCACCCCAAACTACCCTTTACATGGAAAATTTTCGAAAATTTTGATTTTCTTAAAAATGACTCTAACGATTTTGATTAAAACATCGAATATTAAAGATATTTACCTGACAAATAAAATGTATATCTTGAATTTTCTGGGAATGGTCTTTGAAGACTACTTTACTCTGGATGAATTTTACGAAATTGTGCGTAACTGCTACACCGTAAGAGATGGACAAAAACTTACTACATGAAACATATAGAGCACGTTAAAACTCACAATTTATTTCCGATACATTTTTTTCGTGGAGTCGATCATTTTTAAGATATTCTTAGTTTTTCGTTTCTGCTTTGAAAAACATACTTTTCTCATACAGGAATTTGTTAACTCCTGCCCATACAAACAAAGGAACTTCAGTTACATAACAACCAGCTTTTGGCTTTCACTTTAACCTATGGTACTCCCTCATTTCGCTTCCACTTACAAGGAAGCAAATAATAAGACTATTTCTGCTAATGTTTCTCGATTAGCATGAAGTAAATAGAAGCATAAGCTTTTTAAGTACAATTTGTTGGATGTAGAGAAAGTCATGTGAATGGTACACATCAGATGTTTCTATCTTGCATCCACCTGACTCCATGACGAGCTCCTATTGTGAGCATTTGTACATGTTGATATGGGACGACCCCAACTGCGTGTAGCGGCCAGTTTTGTACTTCCTTCCCAGTTTTGGAGATTTAAGACTCTGTGAAAGCTGGCCGATAGCTATAGTTAAACATCTGTGTTCCATTCGCATAACTCTTTCTCTACATCCCTGTAATAAATTACTATTAAACAGCTTATTCTCTATCTACTTTATGATAATCGAGATAAAAATTAGCAGAAATTGTCTTAAATCTTGCTTCCTTGTAAGTAGAAATGAAATAAGGGGACAACACTAGACTAAAATGACAGTCAAATCTTTTAAAAGTTGGTTGCCATGTGGATGAAATCCATTTCTTTGCATTGCTAGGAGTTGACAAATTCCATATGAGAAATTTAAAACTTAAACGAATAACAAGAAAGACCTAAACATGACAAACTCCACAATATGTATATGATATAAATTCTGAATTTTAAAGTCATCTACATTTTTTGTGTAGTAAGTATTTGTCTATCTCTTGTTATACAACATTCAGCAAAATTCATCCAGAATAAGGACTTCAGGGGCTGTTCCCAGAAAAGATATAGATTTTATCTATCATGTAAATATCTTTAATAAACGGTATTTTAATCAAAATATTAGATCCATTTTTGAGAAAAACAAAATTCTGGAAAGATTGCCTCCATGGTCGAGTGGTCAGCGAGCTGACTTCTCACCCGGAGGTCTCGGGTTCGATTCCCGGCTGGGCCGGGGAATTTTTCTTTAACCAGATTTATTCCCTATCCCCCACAGAGTCTGGAAGTATGAATGTGCGTGTGTATTAGTAATATAATAATGATTAACCTAATGTTCTAACCTACAGTAATACAAGTTGTTTCACAAGTCAAAGCCCCCGATATGACCATTGAAGTTAAAGGGGGCTATACAAATAAAAATAAAAAAAAAAAAAAAAATTCTGGAAATTTTATCAATGTAAAGAGTAGTTTTGGGAAGGGGGGATTTTCTTAAAAATCTTCGTGTTGTAACCAAATACCAAATGCTATTTTAACGACTCTCCGTTTTTGAAACATTGCGCGCGTGGACCAATTTCTAAAACTGGCTTTTTTTAATACAGGGTGCAATCCTGCTGAAATCTCGCTATCGAATTCTTAGATGGAGTGCAATACCTTCTCTAGTACGTTTCGTTTCGTAATCTGCCCCACTAGTGCTTACAAGCAGATGCCTAAGTGTCAGAAGCCTGTCGGGGAGCCAACAACACGAAACCACAGAATGGAGAACCTGGAACGAGTGGTCAGTCCGTAACCAGCATGAACGTGAAGAAGTGGATGAAAAGAAATGCAAGCAAAATGGAGTGATAGGAAAGGTGATGATGGAGCAATTTGTGGAATGAGTGGCGGCGGAAACCGGAGGACGCGGAGAAAGCCCGCCCAGACGCCACTTCATCCACCAAAAATCCCACATGCAGGCGCTTGGGATCGCACCCAGGCCGCCGAGATGGTAGACGAGAGATTGACCACTCAACTATGGTGCCGCCCCTCTACCTAGGTACCAGTGTCATAATATGCATGCCAAAGGGCATTTGTGAAGAAGTTAAGTTACCTGTGCACACCCGTACTGGAACAGGGCATTTGTCAAGAAATTAAAATATGCACTTAAATTGTGTACCTTTCATGTAATAATAACAAACACTGTTTAAGAAATGCAAACATGAGATCATTTCATTTCCCTATTTTAAAATTAATTACGCTTATCGCAGACACTTTACATATGTATTTGATCATTCAGTTTTACTTTCTATACACGTACTATTTAATATGTGTTTTGCGGTCCCCTGAACAAAAAAATATATGTGTACACACATACAGGCTGTTTCAAAACTACACCAAACGAAGAAGCAGTCGATTAGCTTACACTTTGATTTGGGATTAGGCAACAAAGGAACAACGGTTGTCATACGCCACGTAAACAACCTCAGAGCCTGTTATATGAAACACATAACAAAACCCACATGCTACATTTTCCATTACTAAGGTGACCTGTGCCGCCGCGGCGTGTCTATCAACACCATGCAACTGGGACCTTCGCTACCAACCGGCATCTGTCTTGGAGTGGGCCAGGCACGTGCCATTTGGTTATATACAACTGCCTAATCCATGGTAATTTTATGGCAGTTTTGTATGTGCCGAATTTAGAGCTGAAAATTATATTCAGTATCACGTACGGTATGACCAACAAGGTCCACCTCTTCGTTTTGAATCGTTTTGAACCACCCTGTGTGTTTATATATAACGCAAGCTGGTTTATTATCTAGTTAAATTTAATCAGATAAACTTTTGCAAAAATAACTACATTACATATTCGTTAAAATGCAATTGGAACACTGAATTACGAAAGGACAAGTTCGGTATTTATCCTACTTTTAAATCACACAGGCAACCATAACCTTTCTTTTAAAAATGCTTTTGCTTATTCAGAGGGTCTCAAAACATTTATTTCCTGTGAAATCTACACGTACTATCTACATAGTGTATAGAGAAGGTATTGTTTTTCACCCAAAAATTTGATACCCAGATTTCTCTGGAAATTCATGTTTTGAAACCCTATGAATCCAAAAAAGTCGTTTTCGAAAAATGTCCGAGTCTGTGTGTTTGTTTGTGGTGTGTGTATGTGTGTGCTATAGGCAGCATAGCTCAAAAACGGAAAGACCGCTAAAAACCAAACTTGTTATTTAAGTTCAGTATCTTCCAGGGATGCGACACGAAGCTTTTAAGAAAAATTCCCTCACCTCAAACTACCTTTTACATGGAAAAAATTTCGAAAATGTTCATTTTCTCAAAAATGGCTCTAACGATTTTGATTAAAATACTGTATATCAAAGACATTTATATCGCAAATAAAATGTATATCTTGAATTTTCTGGGAATAGCTTCTGAAGACCTCTTTATGCTGGATGAATTTTGCCGAATTTTGCTTAACTGCTAAACCGTAAGAGATATACAAAACTTACCATACAAAAACTGTAGATCTCGTCAAAACACACAATTTATGTCCTTTACGGTTTTGTTTTGGAGGTAACCGTTTTCGAGACATTCCATTTCAATACTGAAAAGTACTTACACTTTTCTCAGACAGGAAATGTCCGTTTTCCTTTTTGTTCTACTCCTGGCCAAGCAAAGAAGTGATTTGCATAATGACAGTTTTTAAAACATTTGACTATGAATTTAGCAGAGCGCATATCCTATTCCCTTCTATCCACAAAGAGCTAAGTAATAGGAACACTTTGCTAACGTTTATCTCGAATAGCAATGTATAGAAAGAAAAATAATCTTTTGTAAGAGGTGTTTCGTGGGACAGTTTGAGAAGGTCATGTGAGTGTAACACATCAGACTGTTTTAAAATAATTATTTAGGTTTTATTAGCGATTTAAGCAAACATACTGAAATTTCAAAATCGGCATAACACTTGTCACTTCAGTCTCATAAAATTCTTCTTGTATCTATAACAAATGTTTCTGCAAACTTTTCTCTGAGTTAATATGAAGCAGATAGAAAATTAAGCTTTTTCAGTTTCTCTGCTGCTTTCCTAGAGTAAGTAGGGGTTGCCTTGCAACTTACCCGCGCAGACACATTCTGTTGATAGAATATTGAACGAAAAGTCTCCATTGGCCAACTGTGGTACACATCACTTACCTGGAACAATAACAAAACATAGGTAATTTTTGCTCAACTGAATATCGCTTCCTGATGTACACCAATTTAAAACATCAGTAAAATAAATGTTAATGTACAAGCTAAAGAGAAATAAATATAGTCAGATTTGGTGCTGCAGATGTTGCAATTTGTGCAACAATGCTTGCTATGGAGTTGTAACACTGAGAAATAACTTCTAATTTGGAATGCGTACACAACACATACATGAGTACAGATAAGGTGACACACGCAGATATAAACGCTGTTGAAGAATAACATGCAGCCTACATTAATACAGTAGTGTCCGTGCCAATTTCGTGTCCAATTCTGATTACGCTGTTTCATGTTCTAAAGAAGAAGAAGAGGAAGAGGTGTGTCTGTCTGTCTGTCG
This sequence comes from Hymenopus coronatus, assembly GCA_030762935.1. Taxonomy (NCBI): domain Eukaryota; kingdom Metazoa; phylum Arthropoda; class Insecta; order Mantodea; family Hymenopodidae; genus Hymenopus; species Hymenopus coronatus. The sequence continues at coordinate 18,553,002 of CM060895.1, forward strand.
ACGGTATAGCTCATAAACAAAAAGCTCGTTAAATACCAAAGTTCAGTATCTTCCAAGATGCGACACAAAGAAAAGCCCTCACTACTGTGTGCGTGTGTTATTTTTCAACAATTTTGATTTTCTCAAAATTAGCTTTAACAATTCACCACCAAGAAAAATGTATTCTCTCCTTCACAAAGAGCAGCAATTTCCTAGCTGTCGGTACTCGTTTCTGCTGAACATGAAAATCATGTATTATTCCTCGTTTATCGGCAGCATCAAAGTCATCGATTTGCACAGCTGTCGATATGTTCTGGTCTAGTTACTTTCTGTATACCTACCATGAACATATTGTATAGAGAAGGTATTGTACTCCACCCAAAAATTCGATAGCAAGATTTCGCCGGAAATATATGCTTTATGGTCCCCTGTATACAAAAAAAAAGCATTTTCAGAAAAAAGATCCGTGTGTGTGTCCGTGTGTCTGTGAACACGATTACTCAAAAACGAAAAGTCGGTAAAATACCAAACTTGGTATTTAAGTTTAGTATCTTCCAGGGATGCAACACGAGGAATTTTGAGAAAAATCCCCCCTCCCCAAACTACCCTTTACATAGGACTTTTATCGAAAATTTTGATTTTCTCAAAAATGGCTCTAACTGTTTTGATTAAAATTTTGTATATTAAAGATTTTACCTGACAAATAAAATCTATATCTTCAATTTTCTGGGAATAGCCTCTGAAGACTGCTTTATTCTGGATGAATTTTACGGAATTTTCCATAACTGCTAAACCGTAAGAGATCAACAAAAACTTACCACACAAAAAATGTAGAGCACGTTAAAACACACAAGTTATGTAATATGTTTTTTTTTTTCTTGGAGATGATCGTTTTTGAGATATTCCTTGTTATTGGTTTCAGCTTTGAAAAGCTTATGCTTTTCTCATACAGGAATTTGTCAACTCCTGTCCATACAAACAAAGGAACTTCTATCACAGAGCATTTTGACCATCACTTTAACCTATGGAACTCCCTTGTTTCGCTTCTACTTACAAGGAAGCAAGTATTAAGACTATTTCTGTTATTTTTTTTTTCTCTATTAGCATGGAGTAAGTAGAAGCATAAGCTTTTTAATAATTTTTATTGCAGAGATGTAGAGAAAGTCATGTGAATGGAACACATCAATGTTTTTCTTCTTCTTTTACCAGGAGTGATCAACACACAAGTTTCTCCTCTTGGCCGCAGCTCATTCTCCTTCTTATGAATTCTCTATACCATTTGCATGGAAATACCAGTAAAATATGCAGCCCGTTGTAACACTGGATATAAATACTGTTTATTCAGAGTTTATCACATTTATCTATAAGGCTACTTATAATTTCACGCTCTTCTGAACGCACTACCTTACATTTCTTAACTTCAGACATGGTGAAAAGAATACAAATCTTCTTACAGCTTTGAACTACTAAGTGGGCTACACTAGATCAGTACCTATATATATCTGCAGGGATGATTACTGCATAGCAGCTCGCCAGGTACCCAGATATCGCTTTCCTCTCTCCTTCGGGGCTCAGGAGCCCAAACATAACTATAGTCATGTAGACTGTTCTACAGATAGTCTCGTGTGTTCTTTGGTTAGCAGAAACAAAGTCTGTGAAGCATGTGATTTCATCGGGAATACAACGTCCAAAAGGAATAATTCCATTCCCGACTACAAGAGAATAATGACTTAGGGTGCAAAGTTGAAGCTTTTTGTGAAGTAATCGTTAGCAAGCTAAGAAAAAAGTTTCTGAAGGAAACATTGAACTGCTTTACAAGAAGCTCAAGAGTAATAATCCGAGAAACAAGTTTATAACTCAGATTCCTCGCAGTGCTTGTTCTTAAAGTGGTTGTCCCAGAAGTACCCGACCTGACATATAGATAGCGAAAAAAATACCAACCTTAGAAAGCTTAACTTTGAAGTTCGATGATTTACATTGTTTAGCATTTGTTTGGCAGCCATCATTAGTGAATGTTGTCAGCGAATTTGTAAACATGGATAAAACTGGTCATCGTTATCTGATACAATACTTTCATTTGAAAGGTCTTAGTCCAACTATTATTAAAGTTGAGCTAGATTTTACTTTGAGGGAGTCTGTTCCTTCGTTTACAACAGTGAAATATTGGGTGACAGAGTTTAAGCGTGGCCGTACGAGCTGCCAAGACGAACATCGCAGTGGTCGATCAAATGAGGTTACCAGTACAGAGATTGTAAAAAAAAAAAAAAATTCCACAAAATGGTATTGGCTGACCGTCGAGTGAAAGTGCGCGAGCTAGTAGACATTGTAGGTGTTTCAAAAAGTTATGTACATCGTATACTGATTGAAAATTTGGATATGAGAAAGTTGTGCACAAAATGAGTGCTGTGTTTGTTCACAATAGAACAAAAACAGCGTCGTGAGGACGTTTCAGTCGAGTGTTTGGCAATGTTTCGCTGCAATAAAGCTGAGTTTTCCGTCGATTCATAAAATGAATGAAACCTGAGTCGATTACTTCACATCTGAGACGAAGGAACAATCAAAACAGTGGATTGGAAGTAGGGAATCAGCTCCAAAGAAGGCGAAGACATCTGTTTTGGCGTCAGTTTTCTGGATTACACGCGGGATAATTTCCATTGATTATCCCAAAAATAGAAAAGTAATCAATGGCGAATATTATCCGAACTTGTTACAGCGTTGAATGATGAAATCGAGCAAAAACTGCCGCATTTAGCGAAAAGAAAATTCTGTTTCATCAAGACAATGCACCAGTTCACACGTCTATTATCATTATAGCCAAAATCAATGAGTTAAAGTTGGAATTGCTTCCTTATGCACCCTAATCGCCAGATTTATCCCTCTCTGATTATTTTCTGTTTCCAAACTGGAAGAAATGGCTTGGTGGTAGAAGATTTGCCAACAATGAAGAGGTGGAGTCTGCAGTTGCAGGCCTCAATACTTCTCAGGCTATCGAAGCTATTTAACATTGCTAGCAGAAGTACAGGGTTACTACAAAAGAAATAGACAACTTCAACTGCCTGTAAAGCAAAAACTATTAGAGATAGCAACTTAATTATTTTGGAGGTATGTTGAGAAACTCTCAAAGTTTCGTTTGTTACTATTGGTAACGCTGTAGTGTTTTGTTTGTTGTTGAAGAAGCTGCAATGGCGGAAAATCCTGTGGAAAAGGCATATTGCGTGTTGGAATTTGCTAGAACGCAATCAGCAACTGTTGTCCAACGACATTTTAGAACACGTTACCACAAAAATGAAATGATGCGCTGTGTCTTCATCATGTCGCAACATGTCGATGCAAAAGTCACGCCGTATGACCTTATCTTCTTCACTCAGAAACTGCAACATCTGTAATCTGTAAGGCATCATGTGCAGTCGCTTCCGCAAGATTTTCCATATAGTTTGCTGTGGAATTTGTAATTGCATGCTTGCCCTAGATGTCGATTTCTGTGGACTTCTTATGTAGGCAGAACGAACACGTTCAACGTTTTCTTCCGAAACTCTTGGTCTTCCCGAGCTCTTCCCTTTGCACAAACATCCCGTTGTCTCGAATTTTCTATGCCAGTCGTAGATTGACTGTCTAGTCGGTGGCGTTTTGTGGTAACGTGTTCTAAAATGTCGTTGGACAACAGTTGCTGATTGCGTTCTAGCAAATTCCAACATGCAATATGCCTTTTCCACAGGATTTTTCGCCATTTCAGCTTCTGCAACAACAAACAAAACACTACAGCGTTACCAATAGTAACAAACAAAACTTTGAAAGTTTCTCAATATACCTCCAAAATAATTAGGTTGCTATCTCTAATAGTTTTTGTTTTACAGGCAGTTGAAGTTGTCTATTTCTTTTGTAGTAACCCTGTATATCGAACTGAAAGAACACTATGTAGAGAAACAAAGATGTTTTCCCCCAAATTGTTGTGTTTTCTTTGTTAGGTTGGGTACTTCTGGGGCAGCCCTCGTATCTTCGAGCATACAAGCTTAAATCACACAGAAAGTCAAGCACGATGATGAATATAAGAGGCTAAATTCTGTTGGGGTGATTTTTCTCAAAATCTTCGTGTTGCACCCTTGAAAGAAATAAACAAAACTTAAATACCAAGTTTGGTATTTTGCCGACTTTTCGTTTTTGATTTATGGAGTTCATAGACACAAAAGGACCTTTTTATAAATTATTGTTAAAAAGCTTATGCTTTTATTTACTTCATGCTAATTGAGAGAAATTAGCAGAAATAGTCGTATTACTTGCTTCCTTGTACATAGAAGCGAAATAAGGGAGTACCATAGGTTAAAGTGATAGTCAAAAGCTGCTTGCTGTGTGATTGCTATGTGACTGAAGTTCCTTTTTTGTATGGACAGGAGTTGACAAATTCCTATATGAGAAAAGTGTAAGTTTTTTAAAGCTGAAACCAATAACAAGGAATATCTCAAAAACGACCAACTCCACGAAAAAAAAATGTGTGGCATAAATTGTGTGTTTTAACGTGATCTACATTTTTTGTGTAGTAAGTTTTTGTCTATCTCATACGGCTTACCAACTATACAAAATTCAATAAAAAGCATTCAGAATAAAGAGGTCTTCAGAGGTTATTCGCAGAAAATTCAAGATATACATTTTGTTTGGCAAGTAAATATCTTAAATATAAGAGATTTTAATTAAAATCGTTTGGCTGAAATACAATACCTTCTCTATACTCTATGTACATATTACGTGAAGAGAAAGTAAAAATGCTTTTATCATCTTGGGTGGAGTACCTTCAACACAAGCCTTTGCAAGAACATATTATAGAAGAGTTTGTGCATTCATAATAATATACATATAAGCAAAAGAATTTTACTGAAGTTTCATATAAGAGCTCCTATGCCTGTTCATGACCAATCATTGCAATTGTTTTTTTTTGGGTTTTTTTTTCGCGCGCTTTGCACATGCCACATTGCCCTGCCGGGTTTAATCAATAATGATACTCTCCGTCGACCTTTTTTAAATGTTTGTTAGAGGACAGAATTCCCAAGAGTTGATTTGAATCGAGTTCTTATGTGAGAGATAAGATATTTTGCGCTGAAGCATTGCAAGAATTTACTTCCTGCCAAGTGTAAGCCATACTAGGTGAATATTTCAAGCAGAAACCCAAAAGGAGGGCATAAATTCTCATTTCTATCTCCTGCGCACCTATTTCTGTCGTCCAATATTTCCTGTGCAGCGGGTTATTTCCCCCAACGCGACCTGCATTCGTCATAGCGTGTCTTATCCGCCGGTAAATACCCAGAAATCAGATTCCAGGGAACTTGATGAGCCATTCGCCAGGCTTAATAAATTCAAACCTCCATTTTCAAATAAATATAATATTTAATGAAATAAATTATATAGAAGGAAAAACACTCTAAACATATTTCCTGCTCGGCTCTTTAAATTTGGGGTGAAGGAATTTTGTTGACAATTTAGCTCAACTATTTGAGCAACCGATGTTCATTTCTTTGAAATCTTGTCGCACCTGACGTTCGTTTGTTTAATCTCCTGTCTTGGTTATTGGTAACAAGGTGACAATCCAACGAGCACTGCTTCACTTTTAATAACTGTCAGTTTCACAATTGTACTTTCAATTAATTCAGTTACAATGTTTATTTAAATTTTATCCAGCTCATAATGCATTTAGTTTAAAAAAAAGTGTAAATAATCATTATTTGTATTTCTTATGTATATGAGATGAGTATAACCTTTGTTTCCATTTCATGAATTATTTATTAAGAGCTGTAATGAAATAATTGTTCCCTATTTCTATTGTTGCTATTGATATTCGTACTTTGGGCGTAGGCACGGTCAGCCATATTACAATACCTTCAGGAGGCAATGAAGAAGAAGAAGAAAAACAAAAGAATCGGTAAAAAATCATGTTCGAATGTGTCATTTACCATTTGAGAACTAATAGTATTACAATCATAACTTGATAACATCTCCCTTCCTATATATTATAAACTATTAATAGTCTATTTCGCTGAATTGTCTTATCAAATACACCTCTTTTTTCATCTCTTTAGGACAACTGACTCTCGTCGCTTCTCTCCAGTCGTGAATTATCGACAAGATGAAAACACTCGTGGTATTATGATAATTCAGCTCCACTAATAAACCGCTAATGGAATGGCCGAGATTAGGCAATTTCAACCAATTGCTGTCTTCTAACTGAAGTCATATTGTGTTATTGTAGCTGATGTTCATTTCTTTGAAACGTTGATGCATCTGACGTTCGTTTGTTTAATCTCCTGCCTTGGTTATTGGTAACAAGGTGACAATTCAGTCATCCAAACTTCACTTTAATACCTGTCAGTTCCACAAAATATAACTATAACTCCATGGCACGACAGCTCACGGGGAACCTTGGCCTACCGCCCGGCCGCTGCGTCCCCCATCTCGGTCCACTACAGACGTCATGGATGGGGTGCAGTATTGGAGGGTGAGACGTGGTCAGCGCCTCGAGTCCCCCCCGGCCGGTTAATGCGGTCCTCGCGACCTGGAGCCGCTACTTCTCCATCAAGTAGCTCCTCAATTGGCCCCCCAGGGACCTTACGAGGCTGAGTGCACCCCGGGCCAGGTCTCCCAGCGGGGGAAAAATTCCCACGCCGGTACTGGGGATCGAACCCAGGTCTCCCGCTTGGTAAGCAGCAACGCTACCACCGCGCTAAGGAGACGACCTCCACAAAATGTACTTTCAGTTAATTCAGTTACAATTTTTACTTCCTCTATACGCACTATGTATATAGTGTATAGAGAAGGTATTGCACTCCACCAAAAAATTCGATACCGAGATTTCACCGGAAATATATGTTTTAGGGTCCCCTGTATCCAAAAAAAAGTATTTTCAGAAAAAGGTCCGTGTGTGTGTGTCCGTGTCCGTGTGTCTGTGAACACGATAACTCAAAAACGAAAAGTCTGTAAAACACCAAACTTAGTATTTAAGTTTAGCATCTTCCGGGGATGCGACACGAAGATTTTTAGAAGAATCCCCCCACACCAAACTACCCTTTACATGGAATTGTTTTCGAAAATTTTGATTTTCTAAAAAATTGCTCTAACGATTTTTATTAAAATATCGTATATTAAAGATATTTACCTGACAAATAAAATGTATATTTTGAATTTTCTGGGAATAGCCTCTGAAGACTATTTTATTCTGAGTAAATTTTACGGAATTTTGCACAAGTGCTAAACCGTAAGAGAGAGACAAAAATTTACTACACAAAACATTTGGAGCACATTAAAACACACAATTTATGTTGAATACATTTTTTTCGTGGAGTTGATTGCTTTTAAGATATTCCTTGTTTTTGGTTTAAGCTGAAACAAAATAATTGTTTGTGTTTTCATGGGCGCTAATAACCCCAGCAGTTGATGCGCCCTAAAACTGCTACTCTACTACTACTACAAAATAATTGTTTCATATTTCTATTCTTGCTATCGAAATTCCTACATTGCGTGTAGGTACGGTCGGCCATATCATAATTCAGGAGGCAGTGAAGAAAGAAAGAAAAAAAAAAACATTCGGTAAATAAACATGGTCGAATGCGTCATCTACCATCTGAGAACTAATATAAAAATTACAATGATAACCTCATAAAATCTCTCTTCCTATATATTATACATTTTTAATAGTCTATTTCGCTGAATTGTCGTATCAAATACATCTCGTGTTTTCATCTCTTAGAACAATTGACTCCTGCAGCTTCCCTGCGGTCGCGAATTATCAAGTTCGGTATACCTCCGTCTTTACGTTTTTATTTTCTCTACCATGCACATAAGATATACAGGATAGGTAGAGTGAGTAAGTATTGTATTCCACACAAATATTCGATTACGACCACCGGAAATGCATATTTTGATGTCCCTGCACAAATAAGAAATGAAGAATTTTAGAAAAAGATCCATGTATAGGTAGGTAGGTATCTGTGAGCAGTATGTATAGCTCAGAAACGAAAAGTTGGTTAAATACCACACCTGATATTTAAGTTTAGTGGCTCAGGTGTTTCTTCTGGGACTGGCATTCAGGAGGTCGTGGGATCGGTTCCCCGCGGCTGACGCCTCTGACACATGACTTTTCTTTTTCGGGGGTTCCCAGGCAATTGCTGAAGAAGAACCTTCATTCTCCCAAAGTTCCTGTTCCTTCATTTCAGGGTTGTAAGTGTCGATAAGGTCTGCGGCGGAGGTATTGGCAGCAGGATGGAATCAGCGGTTGTCTGCGCATGCAAGAACTGTTAGGGATCCTTCATGACGGCCCTCTCACTGTCCGGGTGTCGATCACTCTCTGAAATTGCACTCATCTCATCCTTGCTGCAGGGATTTGATGTACAATAAACCCAACCTAAGTAAAGTAGGTACACACACGCGGGCGCGCGCACAGTTTAAGATGTTTTATGCCAAATGAAATCTATATAGGTACTGACTCATCTGCATCCTTCGACAATACCAAACTTAATTACCAAATTTGGTATTTAAGGGTGTTTTCGTTTTTGAGCTAAGCTGTCCACAGACGTACACACGGACCTTTTTCTAAACATTCTTCTGGACCCAAAACATGTATTTTCGGTGAAATCTCGGTATCCAACTTTTGGGTGCAATCCAATACCTTCTCTATACACTACGCCCATAGTACGTGTAGAGAAAGTAATATGGACCAATAATCTCACACATTCCAATTGCACACCACACCACAACGTAAACTATGTGAGGATTTTGGTTTTGTTGGTTCTCAAACTCTGTTGGTTAAGCAGCCTCTGTTGATACAGTTAGGGAACGCGTAACAATGAAGGCTTCGTCTGTATGAGCCAACAATCCATAGCGTACCAATTGCGAACATTGTAGCCATATAATCATATCTGATTCATGCGCACCTCAAATTGAACAGAAATACCAAGCAAAATTGGTAGGTACATTACTCGCCATACTATACTCTGCACATGCAGTGAATTTAGTTGTTCTCCTTGTTATTTAACATGTTTTAGGGTCCCCTGCATCAAAAAAAAAAAAAAAAAGTATTTGTAGAAAAAGGTGCGTGCACGCGCGAGTGTGTATGTGTGTGTCCGTGTGTCTGTGAACATGCTATCTCAAAAACGAAAAGTCGGTAAAATACCAAATTTAATATTTATGTTTAGTATCTTCCAGGAATGCGACACAAAGACCTTGAGAAAAATCCCCCCACCCCAAACTACCCTTTTATATGGAAAAAATGTCCAAAAGTTTTATTTTCTCAAAATTGGTTCTAACGATTTTGATTAAAATACCGTATGTTAAAGATATCTATATGGCAAATAAAATGTATATCTTGAATTGTATGGGAATAGCCTCTGAAGACCTTTATTCTGAATGAATTTTGCTGAATTTTGCTTAACTACTAAACCGTAAGAGATAGGCAAAAACTTACAGTACAAAAAATGTAGATCACGTTAAAACACACAATGTATTTTATATAGGTTTTTTTTTTCATTGATTTGACCATTTCTGAGATATTCCTTGATATTTGTCTCACATTCAAAATACTTAAACTCGCTCGAAAAGTTGTAAAATCCCGGCACTGTATAGAAATGGATTTCAGCTACATGGGAACCAGCTTTTAAAAGATTTGACTAACGTTTTAGCCCAGTTTAGCAAGTAATTAGGACAATTTTTGCTAATGTTTATCTCGATTATCATAAAATAATTAGAAGAGTAAGCTTTTTAACAATAATTTGTTACAGCGATGTAGAGAAAGTCAACACATCAGACTTTTTTCAACTTTTATTTAGCTGCAGCATCAATTCTTGGCTGTTATTCTAAGTGTCTTGCTGCTATGTTTATGTTCTGAAATTTACGTAAGCGTTTTAAAAGCCCTCTAACTCATTCATGCAATGACATTGAGCTATGTTGATGGAGGGGATATTTTTGGGTTTAGAGGTATTTGTGATCATGCTTACCATTGTAATATGTTCTGCAGGCCTTGAGAATAGTAAAAATACTTATAAAGTAATCAATATTAACATTAGCTGTTTTCTTCTAGCTGAATTAGCAAATAATTTTTACTTTCTGTACAAACTCTATAGTAGACTTATTAGTGTATTCTACAACAAACTATTATTACAAAAACGCATTCTTGTATTTTACACTAATCCAAACGGTACACGACTAATAAGGAAATACGAATACCTTTTTTTTTTTTTTTTTTTTCCAACCTCAGACAGCCTATAAATAAAAGACATAGAAAACAATTATTTTATTACTAAAAGTTTTGTACACTTATGGTTGGTTACTTTTCAACATAATCACCGAAAAGATTGAGACATTAGTCCTACTTGTGCACAAGCTTTGCAATACCTGCTTCAAAAAAGTTTTCCGCCAATGGTTTCAAATGAGTATTGACGTTGTTTTGAAGATCTTCGTCGGTTTGAAAGTGCTGCCCACCTAGGGAAAAGGTGAAAGTCGCTACTGGATGCCAGGTCAGGACTGTACGGCGGATGATCGAAAATGTCCCATTGAAATTGTTCAAGGGACCGATGGTTTGTGCCAGCAGTGTGTGGACGAGCGTTGTCATGGATCAACACAATCCCTGAAGTTAGCATTCCTCTTCGTTTGTTTTGAATGGCTCTTCGCAAACATCGTGAAGTACGACGTCTGACTCTACCTATCCATCTACATTGATTGTTAAGTATTTGTCGATCTCTTACGGTTTAGCAGTTAAGCAAAATTCGGCAAAATTCATCTCGAATAGAGGCTGTTCCCAGAAAATTCAAGATATACTTTTTATTTGTCATATAAATTTTCTAAATATGTCTCCCTCCGTGGTGTAATGGTTGCAATACTAACTTCGTATAACCAAGGTCGCGTTTAAAAATTCTTAGCATTTCTTCCTTCGGAAGGGAAGTAAAGACGTTGGTTCGTGTCGTAGATTTACGGCACGTAAAAGAACCTCAAGCAGGTAAAAAGAGGTCTCTGAGCAAAATCAAGCGGTCTTTACGCCCACTGTAAAATGGGACGCTGATAACCACAGCAGTTAAAGAGCGTCCATAAATAAAACTTCATTTCATTTTCCTAAATATAATAGATTTTAACCAAATCGTTAGAGTCATGTTTGAGAAAATCAAAATTTTCGAAAATTGCTCATGTAAACCATAGTTGGAGGTGGGGAGATTTACCTTAAAATCTTCGTGTCGCATCCTTGGAAGACACTAAATTTAAATACCAAGTTTGGTATTAAACGGTCTTTTCGTTTTTGAGCCTTGCTGCCCTCAGGCTCACACGGACCTTTTTCTAAAAATCATTTTTCGGATTCAGGTGACCCAAAACATATATTTCCGGTGAAATCTCGGTATCGAATTTTTGGGTAGAATACAATACCTTCTCTACTCGCTATGTACATTATACATACGGGGCTAGAGAAAGTAAGAAAAAAATCTGATGTATTACACTCACATGACTTTCTCTAGTTTTCTACAAAACTCCTACAAAAGATTATTCTTCTTTGTACACAATGCTAATCAAGATAAATGTTAGCAGAATGTTATTACTTAGTTCCTTATACGTAGAAGGGAATAAGGGAATGCACTATGCTAAAGTGATTGTCAATTGTTTAAAAGCTATCGTTATGCGATTGTCAATTGTTTAAAAGCTATCGTTATGCGATTGTCATTGCAAATCACTTCTTTGCTTGACCAGGAGTAGAACAAAAGAAAAACAGACACTTCCTGTGTGAGAAAAGTGCTTCACAATTGAAACCAACAACAAGGAATATCTCGAAAACGGTTACCTCCACAACAAAAACGTAAAGGACAAAAACTGCGTATTTCGTCACGAGGGACATTTTTTGTGCAGTACGTTTTTTTTTTTTTTTTCTATCTCTTACGGTTTAGCAGTTAAGCAAAATTCATGCAGAATAAAGAGGTCTTCAGAGGCTCTTCCCAAAAAATTCGAGATATACATTTTATTTCGGACATAAATAGTTTTAATATACGGGATTTTCATCAAAATCGTTAGAGCCATTTTTAAGAAAATCAAAATTTTCTAAATTTTTTCCACGTAAAGAGTAGTTTGTAGCGGGGGATTTTTTTTAAAATCTTCGTGTCGCATACTTGGAAGATACTAAACCCAAATACCATGTTTGGTATTTAACGGTCTTTTTGTTTTGGGTTTAAGCTGTCCACAGAACACACACACACACACATGGACCTTTTTTAAAAATGCTTTTTTCGGACTCAGGGGACCCGAAAACATATATTTCCGGTGAAATCTCGGTATCGAATTGTTGGGTGCATTACAATACCTTCTCTATGCCTATGTACATATGTGGCTATAGAAAGTAAACTTGTGGGAGTATAGGTGACTGTATCCAGGTAATTAGTGAATTGCGTTGTTCGAACAGTTGCAATCACAACTCATCTAGACATCACTGAAGTGGAAAACTACGAACCTCTAGAGCACGTGTAGCGTTCGCCACAAATTGTTTCCGATAATCGTCACGGCAGCAGTCTGGATTCGCATAAAAGGCTGCTACATACCATCCGATACTTCCACTTCTTCCAATAGCATCAAAAATGCTTAATCGACTGTTCCTCCGATAATATCGGAATGCACACCGCACATGACGTCACGGATGCTCGCCGTATTCATCGATGGCACGACTTTATTGCGAGCTGGCGTCTGGCTTGATTTGAAAATGCTTGTCGGCTCGGGGTTGAAAATAAACACGAAAAAATCTGTTGTGTTCCATTCACATGACTTTCTCTGCCTGCTCTGCAGACAGACTATTCTTGCAAAAAGTTATTCCTCTACGTACTTCATGCAAATCGAGATAAACATCAGTTACTTAATTCCTTGTAAGTAGAATGGAAATAAAGGAATACGTCAGGCTAAAGCGATAGTCAAATCTTTTAAAAAGTATCGATATGTGAAACTCAGTTCTCCTTGCATGGCCAGAGGTAAAAAACCACATATGTGACGTATACTGACATACTGTTTGAGGCGTGCAAGTATTTTAAAATTGAAACCAATTACAAGGAATATCTCGCAAAAGATATGATTGTAACATATCAGATTTTTTTGGACTCAAGGGATCTGAGACGTGTAGAGAAAGTAAAAATATTATGGTTGAGTGACATTATAATGGACAGTGAATGTTGTATGAAAACTTTCTTGAACATCTGTTGCAAAGTTTTTGTTACAGCTGGACGTGAAGAACAAAATAAGAAATTAAAGTTTTCCACTTTTCAAAATGCATGTGTAACTTGTGGAATAGGATTCCTTTTAATGTTTTGAGAGTTGTTTTTATTTTCTCTAATAGCATAACAATTTACATAATACCTAACTCTGATTACGGTGGTTTCCTTTTTTGTTACGTTCTTTCTTTTTATGGGAAGAAAGTTGCCGGAGACTGGGAGTGCGAGAAGTTGGGCTGAGGAGGGGCATATACAGTTAAGCAGTTTGCAAATGCCTGTTTGAAATTCTGATAGTGGCTTCTTACTTCATCTGTTTTCTGAACCTTCCCTCTCGTAATGGAAACGCCCTTTATCCATATCTGCCATCTGTTAGGCTTTAAATTTATTATTGTCTCCCTCCTTTGCTCACATTATTTTTACTTTCTCTACGCGTACTATGTACATAGTGTATAGAGAAGGTATTGTAATCCACCCAAAAATTCGATACCGAGATTTCACCGGAAATACATGTTTTGGGTCTCCCTGAATCCAAAAATAACCTTTTCAGAAAAGGGCCCATGTGTGTGTGTATGTGTGTGTGTCTGTCTGTCTATCTAACAGCATAGCTCAAAAACGAAAAGACCGTTAAATACCAAACTTGGTATTTAAGTTTGGTATCTTCCAAGGATGCGATACGAAGATGTTCAAGAAAGTCCCCCCCCCACGCACAGCTACTCTTTACATGGAACTTTTTTCAAAAATTTTCATTTTCTCAAAAATGCTCTTAACGATTTTGATTAAAATATCGTATATGAAATATATTTACCTGACATATAATATGTATATCTTGAATTTTCTGGGAATAGCCTCTGAAGTCCACTTTATTCTGGATGAATTTTACGGAATTTTGCATAACTGCTAAACCGTAAGAGATGGACATAAACTTAACACACAAAAATGTAGAGCACGTTAAAACACACAATTTATGTTATATACATTTTTTCGTGGGTCGTCCTCCGTGGTGTAATGGTTACCATGCTAACTTCATATACCGAAGGTCGCGGGTTCAAACCCGGTGGAGGACAATGGATTTTTTCGGGTGTGAAAATCCTTAGCATGGCTTCCTTCGGAAAAGAAGTAAAGCCGTTGGTCCCATAACGTTGATTTACGGCACGTAAAAGAACCTCTAGCCTGATAGAGAGGCCTCTGAGCAAAATTAAGCGGTCTTTCACGACCAGTTTAGAATGGGACGCTGAGAACCACAGTAGTTAAAGAGCATCCATAAATAACACACCATTTCTATTTCCATTTTCGTGGAGTTGATCGTTTTTAAGATATTCTTTGTTTTTGTTTTCAGCTTTAAAAAACTTATACTTTTTTCATACAAGAATTTGTCAACTCGTGTCCATAAAATAAAGGAACTTCAGACACATAGCAACCAGCTTTTGACTATCACTTTAACCTATGGTGCTCCCTTATTTTGCTTCTACTCACAAGGAAGCAAGTTTCTGCTATTTTTTTTTTTTCTCGATTAGCAAGAAATAAATAGAAGCATTAGCTTTTTAACAATAAACTTGTTGCAGAGATGTAGAGAAAGTCATGTGAATGGATCACATTAGATTTGTTTACTTTCTCCAGCCCGTATGTACAACCATGGGCAAAAAAAGTTAGTCATGTCTGGAACGCCAAATACGTGTAAGATGTACACGGCACAGCGCCTTGTATACACTATCCGCGATACAGTTGTGTAGCGGCAGCAACAAGCTCCATATCTTAATATTAATAACCCATATAATCAATAATCATAATAAAAACATCACTTAAGCCTCTTCAGTATCAAACTATCAATATTAACTAAAAAAATCTTATGTGTTTCATTCACATGACGTTCTCTCTATCTCCGCAACAAACTATTGTTAAAGAGTTTATTTATGCTAATCGAGAAAAAATTAGAAGAAATTATCTTATTGCTTGCTTACTTTTAAGTATGAGAGAAATAAGGGAATATACTAAGTTAAAGAAACAGTCAAATATTTTAAAAGCCGGTTGTTATGTAACAAGTTCCTGTGTTTGTATGGACATGAGTTGACAAATTCAAGTATGAGAAAAGTATAAGTTTTTCAAAGCTGAAACTAATAACAAGGTATATCTCAAAAATAGCCAAGTGCACCAAAAAGTGTGGCTTTACGAGCTCTACATGTTTTGTTAAGTAACGTTTTATCTACCTCTTACGGTTTACCATTTATACAAAATTCCGCAAAAGAATCCAGAATAAAGATATCTTCAGAAAATTCAAGATATACTTCTTATTTATCAATAATATACAATATTTTAATCAAAATCTTTAGAACCACTTTTGAGAAAACCAAAATTTTCGAAAAAGTTTCCATGTAAAGGGTAGTTGGGTGGGGGAGTCTCTTGAAAAGCAAGCTCGGGCATTTTTCTAATAATGTTTTGTTTGATTTTTGATTCAGGGGCTGTAATAACATATATTTCCAGTGAAATCTCGATTTGGAATGTTTGGGTGAAATACAGTATCTTCTCTAAACACTATGTACATGACAGAGTTTGTATTGTACGGTTTTACTAAACTTGCCACCTTCCATGTGTGTGCACTAGCGCTGTGGCTACACGTAGGCTACTCTTCTGGTGAAGGCCACAGGGTTCGCTACTCGCATGTAGCAAAAATTACTCACATTTTTCATCCTGGTCCATGCAAAAACAGCTAAATTTAAAGTCATCACATAGCGACAGGCTCTTAAAAGAATTGAATCTCGCTTTATCCTATTATATTCCCTTATACCTCTTGTACCTTTCTATAAGAAAATAGGTAGTAAAAACTAGTTCTGCTAAAGTTTATTTCGATTAGCATGAATTAGAAAGAAAAATAAGCATAAGTAAAAATAGTTTGTTACAGAATAGCTAGAATTATTACAGTTTACCAGTTACGTAAAAGTCACCCAGAATAAAGTAAACTTTATAGACTATTCCCAAAAACAATTAAGATATACATTTCGTTTGTTTTGAAAATATCTTAAACGTATGGTACTTTAAGCAAACTCCATAGATCCATTTTTGAAAAAATTAAAAATTTCGAATAATGCTCCATGTTAAAGGTTGCTGGTTTGGGGATTTAATGTTTTCAGGACCGTTGAATCAAATATATATATATATATATATATATATATATATATATATATTGTCATCGAATTTTTGGATGGAATACAACACTTTTCTCCCAATTTGCTATACGTAGTTGAGAAGCGTAGAGAAGCAAAATACTTTATAGTGCCTTAAGAAACTCGTGTGAATCTAATACGCGGTTTTGTTCACTTTCATTTGGATCCTAATCTCTAAGCACCTTTTATATACCTCGCTCTATGGATTATTGATTCGACCTTTGCAATATCATATTTGGTTTTATTGTTAAGAAATAAACTCAATTACAGAAGATTTTTTAAAATACCAGAATTATAAAAATGCTTGAATATTGGTCAATATCGTTGATAAATTTACCGTAGGAGCAATTAAGTTCTTAAAAGCGTTGAGGGTTTCTTTTGAGCAAATCCTCAGGTATTCCAGGGAAATTTGAGATATCGATCGATTGCTACGCAACACGCTTTCAGTTGTTTTCGGAAGTAATATGATCCAGAGCAATGTGTTAGCAAGAACAGTTGAATGGCAGTCCAATTGGGCATCTAGCGTCAATACATGCAAGGGGTTGAAAAGAGCTGATACGGGCTTTAAAATCAACCGAATGATTTAACCTAGCATCAAAATGTTTATTTAATAATGAACAGTTTAAAGATGGATTATATTCCCGAATTATTTCATAATTAAGTGTTATAAAGCTGCTGTGATTGTCAGTGAAGTAAACTAAATCAATTGCCAGTTTTATTGGTGACCTTAAAAACAATCCTGTAATCAGCTACCGCAAAAAGGTCCACTTTTAAAGGTGAGTTATGTCAATTTTTTATACCAAAATTATAAGTCACATTCATTGCTTTTCAAAATCGCTATTAATATTATAATCAGAGAAAATGTGTGTATATATGTATAAATGATGTGTGCTATGTATATTTAGGGTGTTCTCAAAAACTATTCGGCCGCCTAGGTAGTGTGGTGGTATCGTACTGCCTCACATTTAACAGGTAGCGGGTTCGAAAAAGGTTTTTTCGGGGTTTTTCCTTTTCTTGTGAAGACGAATGTCGTGCTCCATGGACCACGAAAGCATTTGAACATCATTTCACCAATTTCATTCATCGTCCGGTATGACCAACCAGGTTAAAGAACCTTAAGATTTAAGGGAAAAAAAAACAAAAACAAAAAAAAAAAAAGGAAAAAAAAAAAAACACCACCATTCAACCATTATGATAATTCTTTCACCATTAAAATATCCAATACTTTCTGAGATCTAACAAGTTTGAATTCATAAATAGAGCACGGTTTGGGTTCCGAAGCGCACACAGTTACCAACACTAGCGGGAGGGGTTTGCAGCGTAAACATGCACACGTTGAAGTATAATCTGTTCCAAAAGTAGCTCTTTGCTTGTATTGACATTATATTCATCGTTCTAATTCATTAGTTAACACAATAAAACCATTATTTCATTATATGATTAGTAAACAAAAGTATAAAGCTTGTTACAAAAAACAAAAAAAACAAAAAAAACAAAAAAAACAAAAACAAAAAAAAAAAAACAGGTTACTAACGTGCAGAGCTTTGAAATCACAATGAACATAAACCAACCAAACTCACTCATATTCATTGCAGTGAATTACAGGATACATCTTTACTGTATCGAAAGAAAAGGCTCTCCTCCTGTCACTCAAAATATTTTTGAATCGTCCACAAGTTTGTTCAGTTACTTTCCTGGCAAGGAGTAAAACAAAAGAGATATCACAGGATGAGCGCTTTCCGTTAAGTGTTTTAAAATTGAAACCAATAACAAGAAATATATTTGTCATGTTAGTTCTACAAAAACACTACATAGTACATAAATTATGTGTTTCAGCTAGACTTACATTTGTAGTGAAGTAAGTTTTTGTCTATCTCTTGCGATTTACCAGGTAATACAAAGTTATTCAATAGAAAACGACCTCAGAGGCTATTCGCAGCAAATTCTAGAAATACATATTATTTGTTATGTAATTATCTTTAATATACGGTATTTTTATCAAAATAGTAGAACAATTTTTTAAAAATTGAAAATTTGGAATAAAAATTCCATGTAAAGCGTAATTTGCGATAGGGAATGTTTCTGAAAATCTTCGTGTCGCATTCTTAAAATATACTAAACTTAAATACCAAGTTTGATATTTAACGGACGTTTTGTTTTTGAGCTATGCTGTCCAGACAGACACACATACACAGCGGCGCAGGGGCGGGTTTTCTTGGTTTCTCCCATTTCTCCGGTGCTCCATCTTTATTCTATGTATCATCAGTGTCGTCGTCTGCGGTGCCATAGTAGTAAAAGTGGGCGTTAAACACTTTCCAAAAAAAGATGTATTCGACCTTTAGCACCAATGTGTTTAAATGCATAAGGTCATGATTAGTTGGGCGAGTCCCTGGTCTCAAAGGAGAGCTGGCGAATTGAACCGTGGACTGCATGCATGTAAACACATTGATCTATTGGGTGGTGCAGAACTGTTTTTCACCATTGCATTTTATGAGTTCCTTGTACACGAGATATAAGCGACCACCGGCCACAGAATTTTTATATTTTCTTAATTTATTCTGTGTAGGTGTGTTTTCGTTTACTGCTGTAAAGAATATGAACAATTTGGGTCATTAAAGACCTCAACGTTACCATAATGATCCATTGTGCGAGCTTATGGGACGCCAATGTAAATATTGGAAAGGTACGATACAAGTCCCAGTTCACTAAGATGACCTCAAAACTGTTGACATCCACCCCTTCTACCCATCGTTCCCTAGTCCTCTACAAGAGATTATGCATGACAAATGCGTTACCTAGTTATTATTGTCAAGCGCAGGCAATTGGCGGACGGCAAAAGCCGAATAAATACATTAGGGTATGTATTTCGAAGCCTAATGGGGCCGCGCCGTGGCCGAGGGCTTAGACCACTTGACTCTCACCAAGTTCGCTCCCAGTAGACCGCATGTAGGATTTGTGGTGGACAAAGCGGCGCTGTGGCGAGTTTTCTCCGGGTTCTCCCGCCATCGCATTCTTCATTCCATGAATCAACAGTGTCATCGCCTGCAGTACCTATGTAGCGAGCGTCAAACAGTATAAAAAAAGCCTAATGTTTAAAAAATAAAAACTGATGAGTTCCATTCACATGACTTTCTGTAAATCTCTGCAGTGAACAAAGGTTATGCTTCTATCTACTTCATGCTAATCGAGATAAAATTAGCAGAAATGGTTTTATTGTAAGTAGAAGGGAAATAAGGGAATACACTAGGCTAAAGCGATACTCAAATGTTTTAAAAACTGGTTGCTATGTGATTAAGTTCCTTTGTTTGTATGGCCAGGAGTCGACAAATTCACATACGAGAAAAGTATAAGTATTTTAAAATTGAAACCAATAACAAGGAATGTCTAAAAAACGGTCAACTCCACGAAAAAAATGTACATAACATAAATTGTGTATTTTAACAAGCTCTACATTTTATGTTACGTACGTTTTTGTCTATCTCTTGTGGTTTTATAGTTATATAAAATTCTGCAAAAATCCACCAGAATAAAGAAGTAATCAGAGGCTATTTCCAGAAAATTCAAAATATACATTTTATTTGTAATATGAATAATCTTTAATAAACGGTATTTTAATCAAAATCGTAAGAGCCATTTTTAAAAAAATCAAAATTATCGGAAAATATTTCACCTAAAGGGTAGTTTGGTTTGGGGGGGATTCTCTTAAAAATCATCGCGCCGCATCCTTGAAGAAACTGAACTTAAATATTAAGTTTTGTGTTTAACTGGCCTTTCGCTTTTGAGCTATCCTGTCAAATGTCCACAGGCGCACAGATAGACACACACGGACGTTTTTCTAAAAATGCTTTTCGCACTCGGGAACCTTAAAACATATATTTCCGGTAAAACCTCTGTATCAAATTTTGGGTGCAATACAATACCTTCTCTATACACTGTGTACATTGTATATACGGGCTAGAGGAAGTGAAAAAGAGAGCAGCGAATGCTTTATAGCTATGAAATATTCAAAAGATGTTGCAAAAGTGATTTAACTTTTCTATCTGCGTTCTGCATAACATGAATCGTTTTTCAATAGTTTCCTAGGATGTCACATTGCGAAAGGTGGTTTTGAGAGTAGTGACTTTTGCCATAATATCATAGAAACAAATTATGTTTCAAAAGTCTCTTTTCTAAGTTTGTGTTCGTGTTTGTGCCCATGTGAAAATTAAGTTTTTCTGTGTATCAGGCGAGCTAGCATGAAATGAAGTGACTTTTCCAGGTGGTCTTTAAAACGATTGCCCGCCTGGGTAGTGTGGTGGTAGATCGTGAGTTCGAATCTCACTTAAGGTGAGTTGCGCGGATAAGTTTTTTTTTTTTTTTTTTCGGTGTTCTCCCTTATCCTGAGAAGACGAATATCAAGTAACTTTAAGCTCCATGGACCCCGAGATCATTTGAGCATCATTTCACCAATTTCATTCATTGACCGATATGACCAACCAGGTTAAAGGATGTTAAACTACATTAAAAAAGAAAAAAGAAAAAAAAAAAAGAAAAAACGATATGAAAGTACATATTTAGGGTCCTACGCCCGTAGAGCCACGGTTCACTTTTATGCACTACTCTTTATCATATTTTACTTTCTCTAGCACGAGGTACAATATAAATAATAGGTAGAAAAGGTATTGTATTCTGCCAAAAATTCAATACAGATATTTCACCAGAAATACATGTTTTGAGGTCTTAATGAAAAGCCTTTTTAGTGAAGATTAGTGCACGCGTGTGTGTGTCGGTGTGTGTGTGTGTGTGTCTGGACAGCATAACTCGAAAACGAAACGTCCTTTAAATATCAAACAACGCTTTACCTAAATGAAACATTCTTCAAATTTTCAATTTTCCAAAAAATAGCTCTACTGTTGTGACTAAATTGTCATATATTAAAGATAATTATATGAAAAGTAATGTGTACATCTTAAATATTCCCTGATTTTTTATACATTCTGAATCACTTTTGCATAACTGCTAAACCGCAAGAGAGAGACAAAAATGTAGTTCACTAAAAATGTAAGTCTAACTGAAACACACAATTTATGTAATATATAGTGTTTTTGTAGAACTAACCATGTCAAAGATATTTCGTGTTATTGGTTTCAATTTTAAAACACTTAACGGAAAGCGCTCATCCTGTCATATATCTTTTGTTTTACTCCTCACCATGGAAAAAGAACTAAATTTCAATGGCAATCGCAAAGCGACAGGTTTTAAAATATTTCACAATCACTTTAGCCCAGTACATCCCCTCATTTCCCTTTTACTTAAAGGAACTAAGTAATAAGGCCATATCCGGTAATGTTTAGCATGCTATATATGTATAAAGAAGGTAGGTACTATATTCCACCCAAAAATTCGATACCGAAATTTCACCGGAAATATATGTTTTAGGGTCCCCGTATCCAAATAAAGCAGTTTTAGAAAAAGGTACTTATGTCAGTATGTCTATGTGTCTGTGAACACGATAATTCAAAAACGAAAAGTCGGTAAAGCACCAAACTTGGTCCCAAACTACCCTTTACATGGACAATTTTTAGAAATTTTTGATGTTCTCAAAATGGCTGTAACAAGTTTGATTAAAGTATCATATATTAAAGATAACTTCACAAAAAATATAATATATATATATATATATATATATATATATATATATATATATTATAACACTAAGGACTTGTAGGCAAGTTCTCTGGACTTTGCGCTCCCCTTCTTCAAGTTCAATTTAAAAGCGCGCGTTCTTATTCATATGCTGATTTGGTTGTTTTATTATTTCACTCTGTGAAAGGTTCGGTTGTGTTATGCACAAAGATTCTGTATGGATTTACATCTATAATCCTTATTAACTTTTGTATATCGTGAACATTGCTCTTGTTCTGATCCTAGAATATAGTGACACTGTGATTTGAAAATGTCTTACAGCGTAATAAACGAGTTGAGGTTATGTCAGCCGAAATACTAAAACTTCTACGTTTAGTGAAGCACCGGACCTAAAGTTAAAAGGTATAGATGAGGTAACTAGTGAGATATGGGCAGCATATCAGAGGTGTGACAGTAAATGCATCGAGAGAAGAGGAAGCATTGCAAAGTTTGGTTATAAACTTAAGTAACACCAGCAATTCCAATGAGGATAGTGAAAGCGATTGTGATGAAATTATCAGTGAACACTGGAAGATGATGATCTGGGAGTGCTGCCGCTGCAGACGGACAGCAAGTAAATATGGCAACAGCGTACCGAGACAGCCACGTGTCAACAGAAATGTCAATCACAAGGTAATTTCTCAAGCGTTATAACTGCAGCAGTAATCGAAACCAGTTGTCACAGAGCACTCTTTTGAAATCCGAAAATTGTTCGCACCAGATTACCTAACAAGGCCCAGGTTATGCGGTCACTTGGCATTCGCTCTCGACGATCATTTATACATACACCACTAAGACAGCCATATTGGACCACTGTAACAGCTGTTAATAAACATAACTTGAGGTGTATTAAAGATAGTGTAATCTAGTTTTAAGAAGTAAAAGTTTAAGTCTAAATAATCATGATCAAGTGATACAGTGAAGTGTATTAAGTGATTCAGTGAAATGTGATCGGCTAGTTTGTAAAAGTATTCAAACCTCATGAAATCGATCATTGTGGTAGGTAGCCATATGTGTTTACTTTAGAAGTATATCTTATAGCGTGTTAAAATTTAGGAAGCGCATTTTAAGAGCCAGCAAGTGTTCTAAGTGATTCAGTGAGTGGTGTTGTGTTAATCTGTGAAAGTGAAATGAGTGCCAAACCATGTGAAGTTGATTGGAAACTGCGGTGGCTGTAGGTGTAAGGTAGGACAAGGTGTGTTATGTGATCAATGTTTGTGTTGGTTTCATTGGTTATGCACGAATACCAGTAGTGACAAGGTAAGTGAGTGTAATGAGTGGTATTGTGAATTATGCACATATAAGGATCTTGTTGTGAAACAGGAAGAGACCATCCTCCAATTACGTAAGGACCTAACACTTGCTCTAGAAATTTCAAGGGACCGGGCTCCCTAAGTTCATTTGGACTGTAAAGCACCTGATTTCAAGGTGGTGTCTAGACCAAAAAGTAGGAGAAGATGGTACTCTACTAGGGATGAGGTTTCTATAAAGCTGAGAAACAAGTTTGGTGTATTAGACACACCTGCTGCTCTGCCTCCAAATCCTCCTGAGCAAATATATGAATTGTCGGATACTAAAAGTAAGGTTGCACGCTCTCTCTACTAACCGATCCCTGGTCACCAGCCCAGGAGTGTTCGGGACTGCGCAGCTGCGAAGTAGCTCCGCCCATCTCCAACGAAGTCAGCTAGACGGAACCGGCTCCAGGAGAACGTAACTTGGCTTGGCACTGTGCATGCGAGTATTTCCTGTATTCGCTGATGTAATATAGTTGTAGTCGCAACAGCACGTTACAATGAGAAAACCTATCGCGAAAATGCCTTAGCACAAGCCTTGGAAGATACGCTTCTGTCTTTCGGGCAGAGGTACTTACTACACTCGAAGCATATGCTGGGTAAAGAGATTGTTGGGAAACATCATTATTAACTGTGACAGATCTATGCATCCTAGCTGAGGCAAGAATATCTGCATACAGAATCATTCAATCCATGTAGGAGCGTGGAGAGAGAACCACTGTAAGGCAGACCATCCCTCCATTCTTAACAAAATGAAAATTCTGTCTTATTAATGAAATCGGACTATAATATGTCAGAATAATTTCTTGCTCTCCGCCCTTCAAAGTATTACTGATAGAAGCAGTGAAGGAATATCTCACTCAAAGTAGAAGGACCATCTGGCAATATATACTGATGGCTCAAGCAGGTCACAATCAAAGCTATCAGTTCCAATCACTTAAAATCATAATAATTGATGTGGGAATGCCTCAACATACTTTATCAAACATTTCTACCCACAATATGTACAATTGCGATGGGTACAACAAGTATCAGTGAAAATTAAATGGCTGGTTCCTCAACAAAAAAGGGAGTATCTCTCCCCTTTGCAGGACCACAACCTGCCTGGGAATTAGCATATCTGTTAACATTTTCAACACCTTACCTCAGAACATCAAGACTCTTCCGTTGTTAAACTTTAAGAGGAGGATCAAAACAATCTTGAAGGCAAATCCTCTTTATAGCATTTCAGAAATGTATGACCTGAAATGGAATTAATCTTATCTATTTATCTATCTATCTATCTATCCATCTATCCATCTATCCATCTATCTATCTATCCATCCATCCATCCATCCATCCATCATCTATCTATCTATTAAAGGTAAAATCCACAGTCAAACTTTGGGTTCAAAAAGGAATCCTAGAGAAATGGAAATCAATACCCAAAAACAAACTCTATGAGCGTAAAATGAACAACCCTAGAAAAATATTAAGTCACTTATTAAACTTAATAAACCTTCACTTAGAAGAGTAATAAGCTTCATGAATGGACATGGAATGTTCAGAAAACATCTGGAAACAATGGGACTATATCACATGGAACCCATTTGTGTTCTATGCTACGAGGAGTCGAAACGGCAAACACATCATTCTATTGGGATGTGAAGCCCAAGAACGTATCACCCAAAGGCCTTAAAAATACATCTGGAAATAGGTATCGTAAGACGGGTCTTTTCGCTGACCCCGTCTCGGTCTTTCACCTGTTTGCTATGCTCTTAAAAGCGTATTGGACAGTACACGTTACCGAAGAGAACAGGATAGATATAAAACGCAACAATACTCGACCCCTCTCACGGATGATACAAAATTAGTTTGATCTTTTCTTGCGCTACATACTGAAGTTTTAATGCCAAGGTAGTACACATGCATGGTCGACTAAATTAACACACTGCTTATACAAATCAACCTGTTCTGTGAGGGAGTCGAGCGACGTTGAGGGATGAAGGGTTGGATTGCCCAATCAGTTGTGCTAATTATTACTCGCGTGACAAACTGTAGCAGAATGGCAGCAATAAAGGCCCGAGTCTCCGTCAAACATTCACATTTTCAGAAAATCACAGCGCCAAGCGTATTTTTATAGTCTTTGAATGTACAAGATACCAAGTTCTAGGAGCTACCACAAACTTTGAAAGAACCTTAATTTAGTGAGACAAATATAGGGTTATTGCATTATAAAGTAACCCCTCTCGCGGGCTCTCTCCACTGCGAGAGAGATCCGAGAGTCCTGGGAAAGTGGTGTCGGCAAAGGCACACTGGAGTCCTTACCTTAAATAAATGCTGAAAATATTGACCATCTGCTCCCAAACAGGCAGTATAACAAGTTAAAGATGTTCTCACTCAGCAGCAGAAAACCCTGTGTAATCTACAGAAACTTAGTGATAACATCATGCATGAAATCACAAGGATTCGTGCTGCTAAGTTTAGACCAGTGAGCGCGGATATTTTCGCAAATTGTGAACAAAAGGTCAACATTTCCATAACTTATCCTAAGATGTGTATTTAAGTGTACAATTTTCCAGCGACTCTCGGATCTCTGGCGCAGTGTAGAGAGGCCGCGACAGGGGTTACCTGATAATTTAATGACCCTATACTTCAAATAATCCATCGATCCCTAAAATAGAAACTAGGAACAGCACAAAAGTATGTTTGGCTGAGGAGCTTAAGGCAAACCCTGCTTCACAAAACCTACTACTACTAGGATAATAACTTCATATTATTATATTAATGCGAGGGTCTTTTTTTTCAACCTCAGATAGCCCATAAATAAAACACAAGTTCATAAAAAACACTTATTTTATTACTAAAAGTTTTGTCCACTTATGGTTTCTTTTCAACATAATCACCGAAAAGATTGAGACATTATCGTATCTGTGCACAAGCTTTGCAATAACCGCTTCAAAAAAAGTTGCCGCCAATGATTTCAAGTGAGCATTGACATTGTTTTGAAGATCTTCGTACTTCACGACGTTTGCGGAGAAGCAAACGAAGAGGAATGCTGACTTCAGGAATTGTGTTGATCCATGACAACGCTCGTCCACACACTGCTGGCACAGCCCATCGGCTCCTTGAAGAATTTCAATGGGACATTTTCGATCATCCACCGTACAGACCTGACCTGGCACCCAGCGACTTTCACTTTTTCCCTGAATTGGAGACGTGGCTAGAAGGGTAGCACTTTCAAACCAACGAAGATCTTCAAAACAACGTCAGTGCTCATTTGAAATCATTGGCGGCAACATTTTTTGAAGCGGGTATTGCAAAGCTTGTGCACAGGTACGATAAATGCCTCAATCTTTTCGGTGATTATGTTGAAAAGAAACCATAAGTGTACAAAACTTTTAGTAATAAAATAATTGTTTTCTATGAACTTGTCTTTTATTTATAGCCTATCGGATGTTGAAATAAATCTTATGTGTTCATTCACATGACTTTCTCTACATCTCTGCAACAAATTATTCTTAAAAATCCTATACTTCTATTTACTTCATGCTAATAAGAAAAAATTAGCATAAATAGTTTTATTACTTGCTTCCTTGAAAGTAGAAGCGAAATATGGGAGTACCATTGGTTAAAATGATAGTCAAAATCTGGTTGCTATGTGACTGAAGTTCCTTTGCTTATATAGACAGCAGTTAACAAATTCCTGTATGAGAAAAGTATAAGAGTTTCAAAGCAGAAACCAAAAACAACGAATGTCTCAATAACGATCAACGCCACGAAAAAAATGTAACATAAATTGTGTTTTAACGTGCTCTACATTTTTCGTGTAGTAAGTTTTTGTCCATCTCTTACGGTTAGCAGTTATTCAAAATTCCGTAAAATTCATCCAGTATAAGGTACTCCTCAGAGGCTATTCCCAGAAAATTCAAGATGTACATTTTATTTGTCAGGTAAATATCTTTAATATACGGTATTTTAGTCAAAATCGTTAGAGCCATTTTTGAGAAAATCAAAAATGTCAACAAAAAAAGTTCCATGTAAAGGGTAGTTTGGGGTGCGGGATTTTCTTGAAATGTTCGTGTCGCATCACTGGAAGATACTAAACTAGACTTTTCGTTTTAGAGTTATCGTGTTCACAGATACACGGACACACACGAACCTTTTTCTGAATACAGGTGGCCCTAAAACATATATTTCCGGTGAAATCTCGGTATCGAATTTTTTGGTGGAGTGCAATACCTTCTCTATACACTATGTACATAGTACGTATAGAGAAAGTAAAAAACGGCCCTCGTATATTATTAATAATTTGTGTTCACTTATCAACCCTCGAGGTGTAATGTCTGATAATATTAACCTGCAGAACATTGTTAGATGCTCTCCTTGCAACCGCTCGTATTGTTTCGTATAACCATGATATGCTTTGCTTGTAGTGGGGATGATAATGTGTGTTGAGCATGAACCCTCGAGCTGTAATGCTGGTATGTTGCGAGTCAAGTATTGACAGCTTCCTCTTTCATCTACCGTTCTTTTGATGCTTGTTGGCCGCTTTTCCACTCTTTTTCCATAAACTCCCAAGCTTACATCAATATCATAGTCCATGCTCTCGTATGTTTCATCACACAGCTTCCGGATTAAATGGTGTCAATATTTGGCTATAAGTTGATCAAACAGTTGTGTGGCTTCACCAGCCGTCATTTTGTACAAAAAATGTTTCTAATATACTTGGGTAACACCACTTAAGCTGTCATTAAACGTACCTAGGTATTGTGTTGATTTAATTGTTTTACCTTCTCTACACTTACAATGCACATAGTGGATAGAGAAGATATTGTATTCCATCAAAAAATTAGATGTCGAGATTTCACCGGAAATATATGTTTTGGGGTCCCCTGAGTCCGTAAAAAGCATTATTAGAAAAAGGTTCGTGTATGTGTCTATGTGCGTCTGTGGACAGCATAGCTCAGAAACGCAAAGAGCGTTAAATACCAACCTAGATATTTACTATCTCCCAAGGATGCGACACGAGATTTTCAAGAAAATCCCCCCACCCCCAAGTACCCTTCAAATGGAAAAATGTTCGAACATTTTGATTTTCTCAAAAATGGCTCTAACGATTTTGATTCAAATACTGTATGTATAAGATATTTTTATGACAAACGAAATGTATATCTTAAATTTTCTGGGAATAACCTCCGAAGACCTCTTCACTCAGGATGACTTTTGTATAACTGGAAAACCGTAAGAGATATATAAAAAGTTACTGCACAAGAAATG
The DNA here is from genome assembly GCA_030762935.1 of Hymenopus coronatus. Classification (NCBI taxonomy): domain Eukaryota; kingdom Metazoa; phylum Arthropoda; class Insecta; order Mantodea; family Hymenopodidae; genus Hymenopus; species Hymenopus coronatus. Next base: position 18,581,556 of record CM060895.1, read on the forward strand.
TAGACCTCATTAAAACACACGATATATATCATATGCATTATTTATTTATTTATTTATTTTTAGAGTTAAGCGTTTTCAAGATATTCAGGGTTATTAGTTTAAATTTTGACCCACATAAACTTTTCTCAAACAGGAAGACATATTTCTTTTCGTTTCTCGTTTGTTTACTCCTGGCAAGCAAAGGGAATGGAATTTCACATTGCGACCGCCTTTTAAAGGACTAGACTACCGCTTTAGCCTGTGCATTCCGCTATGCCCCTTCTACTTACAAGGAAGCTAATAATAATACTAATTATGATTATGTTTATCTTAATTAGATAATTTATATAAAAGATGAATCTTTTAAATAAAAGTTTTGTTTGCCGAACAGCAAGAGAACATCATGTGAATGGAACACATCAGATTCCCCCCCCCCCTTCTACTTACAAGAAGCAAATAATAAGGACAATTTCTGCTAACGTTTATCTTGATTATCATGAATTAGATAGAAGAATAAGCTTTTTAACAATAATTTATTACAGAGATGTAGAGAAAGTCACGTGAATGAACCACATCAGATTTTTTCACACAAGCCGTGTGTTTAGGACAGGAGTTGGATAGGTAGAATCGGACTGAAAAATGCAATGCCATAGCTGGGAAGCCCGGGACTAAAAGTATGTACGACATTGTAAGTCGCCATTAGGGTAGGTCATCTCTAAATAATTTGAGATCACCTTGTGGTTTGCCGGGAATCATGCGAGTCAGTTGAGGAATTTAATGCCGTGCCGGCATGTTGCCACGGTAGCTCAGTATTTAGAGTGACCGGTTAGAGACCGGGAGATCTATTCTTCATATCCCGGCTATGGCATTGCATTTTTCAATCTGACTCTCCTTATTTAGATATTATTTCTTCACATTTACTTAGTGTAATATTATATTACAAAACCTTTGGAATTTCTTAAAACTATTCTTTAAGGTTCAACTCATTGTAAATCTTTATTCGTTAAGTTGGTGTTTTATCTTTGACTTCATTGTTTGTGTTCCACTGCCTCTTATTTGCTAAGAAAAATAGTAATAAATACAATCTATATTCCCAAATTCATCTTCATCACACCAGAACTAGTTCCAATATTTACATGAATAGATCTAAATATAGTAAGATACAAAATGCCTTTGAAACAATGTCATTAAATATATTTAACTAACTTAGTAATAGGACTAAAGCTCTCTCCATTGAATCTTTTAAATCCATTTTATTGTCTGGATGTTTTTTATGATACTGCCAATTGTTTTTAATATTATTTGTAATTCACGTTGCTACACAATGTACTTTGTTCTGGCAAATAAACTCATCTATGAACAAAACGAGTTTTACGTTGAAATATACCACTTCAGTACACTCCCGATTGTTCGGGGCAATGTGGGGGAGAAGATGCACGAGTAATCGAGAAACCTGCACTTGTATACCTTTGAGGTACCACATATATAGGTAAATAGGAAATATTCCCTTTTACTCTAAGGCTTCATGAAAACATCTGATGTGCTCCATGCACACGACTTTCTCTACAACTCTGTAACAAAGTATTTGTTAAAAAGTTTATTCTTCTATGTACTGCATGCTACTCGAAATAAACATTAGAAGAAATTGTCCTTTTTCCTTGGTTCTAGTAAGCAAAAGGGAAAAAGTCTGATGTATTCCATTCACATGATGTTCTCTAACTATTTGGCAAACAAACCTTTTATTCAAAATATTAATTTTTATCTACATTATAATCTTGAATTAGTCTTATTACTAGCTTCCTTGTAAGTAGAAGGGAAATAAGGGAATGCACAGGCTAAAGTGATAGTCCTTTAAAAACCGGTCGCTATGTGCAACAGTTGAAATTCCGTTTGTTTTGCTTGCCAGCAGTAAACAATCGAATGACGAGAAGAAAGATGTCTCCCCGTTTGAGAAAAGTTTAAGTGGCTTAAAATTTAAACCAATAATCCGGAATATCTCGAAAACGCTTAACTCTACAAAAAAATCTATATGACATAAACTGTGTGTTTTAATTAGATTTACATTTTCTGTGTAGGAAGTTTTTGTTTATTTCTTACATTTTGCCAGTTATACAAAAGTCATCCAGAAAAAACAGGTCCTCAGAGATTATTCCCAGACAATTCAAGATGTGCACTTCGTTTGTCATAAAAATATCTGAAACATAAGGCATTTTAATCAAAATCGTTAGAGCCATTTTTGAAAATCAAAATTTTCTAAAAATGTTCCATGTAAAGGGTAGTTGGGGGTGGGGGAATTTTCTTGCAAATCTTTGTGTCGCATCCGTGGAAGATATTCAACTTGTATACCAAGTTTGGCATTTAACCGACTTTTCGTTTTTGAGCTATTCTACCCATAGACACACACCACACACACGCATACATGGACCTTTTTTCTAAAAATGCTTTTTTTATAATCTGGAGGTCTCAGATATTGTATTTCCAGTGAAATCTCGGTATCGAATTCTTGGGTGCCATACAATACCTTCTCTATACACAATGTATATAGTACGTGTAGAGAAAGTAAAACTTTGGGCATTTTCGGCACCCATCGTGCCTGAAACAATGCATCTTCTGCTCGTTTTTGGCCAAAGCATTGTAAAATAGTAGCAGCTAATTCATTTAATGTAGGTACATCTTTCATGTTTTTTGATAGACGGCCAAGGATTAATCGCTAATGATAAATTAATAATAAGATTAATTTAACTTTTTAAGTGCGTAAATGAACTCCTTTAGATGTATATCCTATTTAGAAAATATATCTTTCTGTCTACTTCTTGTTGTTAATCTAGATAAACCGTTGCAGAAAAATTTGATTGCCCATTTCGTTGTAGTGTAGATAACACAGATACGAACAATGGAATCAATACTCCACGTTTAAAAGCGTGTCGTTATGTTCTGGATATGAAACTCCATACTCTCTCCATGACGTCATCAGAAACAGTCAATAGTGACCACACTTGTTAAAAATTACAACGTATTGAAGAATTCAAACCCAATATAAATAGATACCTCGGAAATGGCTGAGTCCACAAAACGTTTTTTGAAATAAACTCGATAAATTATTACTTTCCTTACCACGTACAATGAACACAGTAGGTAGAGAAAATATTGCATTTCGCATAAACTTTAATGACTATATCTCAGTGGAAATATATGTTTTGAAGACCTTTGACTCCAAAAAGCATGTTAGAAAAACGTCATTTTGCATGTTGACACAAATTAGGTAAAATACAATTTTGTGGAGTTAACCATTGCCAAGATAGTCTTTATTATTGAATTTAATTTTTAAAGTACTTATATTTTACTCATACGGGTTGTTATTTGTTTTTCCTACTTCTTGGTCAGACAAAGAAAATAAAACAAAGCACTTAACGACCAACTTTGAAAAGATTTGTCTGTCGACTTAGCCTAGTGATTATCTTATTCTTTCTTTTTTTTTTTGTTTTGTTTCATTTATATAGCCCCCTTTAATATCTAAGGTCATATCGGGGGCTTTGCATTTGAAACAACACGTTGTCTGTAGATTCTTTACGTTGGTTTAAATAAATGTTCCTCAAACACACACACATCACTCTCACATACATACTTCCAGACTCTGTGAGTGATAGAGAATAAATCTGGCCAAAGAAAAATTCCCCGCCCCAGCCGGGAATCGAGCCCGGGACCTCGCTGACCACTCGACCACGGAGGCATTTACAAGACACTGTGTAATAAAAGTATCGAATTTTTGGGTAAAATACAATACCTTCTCTATACACTATGTACATGGTACATGTAGAGAAAGCAAGAAAAACATCAGTCAGGCGGTATTTAAAACGAAGACCTACCGCTTATGGATCAGCAACTTATTGATCTTGGCTACCCCTGTCAGCAGATAAATATGTTAAACGCAGCGGCTTAGTTTTAGTTTTACATTCTAAAATATCGACGTTTTTTCTTAAAAAGTCGGAAAGGAGAAAAATTGTTAACAGCGCTGTCAATTGCTGGGATCATATCAGCATCGCTGATGTGCCGGAATTTCGTCCCGAAAGAGTTCTTTCACATGGCAGTAAATTTACTGATGTGGGTCTGTCGCTTTTAAGCACATTTAAAAGCCACCAGTCTGGGCCGTGTTAGAATGCGCGACCAGGATCAGAATCACAGATCTCCCAGTTTCCATTGGTTGCTCTAACCACTGAGCTGCCATGGCATTTGAGTCCTTAGGATATTAAAGTCTCCAACTGATTTATTACCGTCTCTAGCACATATGTACATACAAGGCACTTAGAGAAGCTAAAGAAGGTATGTATTCCACCGAAAAACTCGATATTGAAGTTTTACCGGAAATACAGGGTTACTACAAAAGAAATAGACAACTTCAACTGCCTGTAACACAAAAACTATTAGAGATAACAACCTAATTATTTTGGAGGTATGTTGAGAAACTCTCAAAGTTTTGTTTGTTACTATTGGTAACGCTGTAGTGTTTTGTTTGTTGTTGAAGCTGAAATGGCGGAAAAGCCTGTAGAAAAGGCATATTGCGTGTTGGAATTTGCTAGAACGCAATCAGCAACTGTTGTCCAACGACATTTTAGAACACGTTACCACAAAAATGAAATGATGCGCTCACAAAAACCAGCATCGTCTTCATCATGTCGCAACATGTCGATGCAAAAGTCACGCCGTATGACCTTATCTTCTTCACTCAGAAACTGCAACATCTGTAATCTGTAAGGCATCATGTGCAGTCGCTTCCGCAAGATTTTCCATACAGTTTGCTGTGGAATTTGTAATTGCATGCTTGCCCTAGATGTCGATTTCTGTGGGCTTCTTATGTAGGCAGAACGAACACGTTCAACGTTTTCTTCCGAAACTCTTGGTCTTCCGGAGCTCTTCCCTTTGCACAAACATCCCATTGTCTCGAATTTTCTATACCAGTCGTAGATTGACTGTCTAGTCGGTGGCGTTTTGTGGTAACGTGTTCTAAAATGTCGTTGGACAACAGCGGATTGCGTTCTAGCAAATTCCAACACGCAATATACCTGTTCCACAGGATTTTCCGCCATATCAGCTTCTGCAACAACAAACAAAACACTACAGCGTTACCAATAGTAAGAAACGAAACTTTGAGAGTTTCTCAACATACCTCCAAAATAATTAGGTTGCTATCTCTAATAGTTTTTGTTTTACAGGCAGTTGAAGTTGTCTATTTCTTTTGTAGTAACCCTGTATATGTATTTAGAACAGATTCGTGTGTGCCCCAAAATGAAAAACCGTTAAAAACCAAATTTGGTATTTATGTTTACTATCTTGCAAGGATGCTACACGAAGATTTTTAAGAAAATCTCCCCACCACAAACTACCCTTTTCACAGAAAAAAATTGAAAATTTTGTTTTTCTCAAAAATGGCTTTAATGATTTTGATTAAAATACGTATATATGCATATGCATACCATCACAAATAAAATGCATATTTTGAGTTTTCTGAAAATAGCCTGTGTAGAGAAAAACTTAGTACACAAAAATATAAATATAATTGCAACACATAATGTATGCCATATACATTTTTCTTGTGGAACTATCCGTTTTCGAAATATTCCTTTTATACCTAAATTTTTCTCAAACGGGACCATGCAAAGCGAACCAATCCTCAATTGTTTCACTTAGCGACCAACTCCTAAAGATTTGACTATCTCTTTAGTCTAATGTATTCCCTTATCTCCCTTCTACTTACAAGAAAGCAAGTATTTCTGTTAATGTTTATCTCGATTAGCATGAAGTAGATAGCAGAATGGTTTATACTTGCAAGAGCTAGAGAAAGTTACGTGAAAGGTTATTTTTCCCGGTAAACCAAGGAGTAGTTTGCTTGTACAGATATAACAGCTTGGAATTATTTTCTTTGTCACATTGTCTCACGTGTGAGAGAACGAGTTATGTTCTGCTGCATAGGGCACGAGACAAAGAAAATAGTTGTTCTGCTGAACCACCAACCATATGTCAAAGGACGTGAAAGCGGGGGTTCCCTTTTTGTCTGAAATGCACATTCACATAAAATGAGTCAGAAACGCGGCACGGGAAGGCTGCAAAAAGGACGTTATGGCAACTTCCCTGCCCTTAAATTCTCCCAGCAAGGCGAATATCTTAGCAAGGAATAAAAAATATAATCGCATGCGTTTCTTAGAGGAGAGAGATGGGAACACTAACATAATCGTAATTTTGTAACGTTCCAGTTCACTGGTCCCGTGGTCGAGTGGTCAGCGACCTGACTTCGTACCCCGTTAAAAGTCCGTTAAATACCGACGAAAAGTCCGTTAAATACCGACGAAAAGTCCGTTAAATACCAAACTTGGTGCTTGAACTTAGTGTCTCCCTATGATGCGACACGAAGAATCTCAAGAAAATATATCCACACCAAACTACCCTTTACATGGAACAATTTTTGAAAATGTTTATTCTTTCAAAATGATTCTAATGGTTATGATTAAAATACCATATATTTAAGCTATTTATATCACAAATAAATTATGTATCTTGAGTTTTCTTAGAATACCTGTTCATTCTGGATGAATTTTGTGGAATTTTGTATAATTGATAAACCATAAGAGATAGACAAAAAAGGTACTCTACAGAAATTGTAGATCTCGTTAAAGTAAACAGTTTACGTCATATACATTTTTGTTGTAGAGTTGACCGTTTCCGAGATATCCCTTCTTATTAGCTTCAATTTTAAACTAGGTATCTTGTCAAGACAGGGTCTTCTCTCTTTTGTTTTTCTGAAAATGCAAAGCGAACCGAACTTCAATTGTTCACAAACGACCGGCTTTTAAAATTGGACCAAGTAACGAGACCATTTCTGTTAATATTTGTCTCGATTAGCATATATAGATAAAGGAATAGTCAGAACTGAAGCTTTCCTGGCGACGTGTTAATTCAAAATCTTCTCGGGCTTCTAGCTTCTAGATTTTGAATTAAAGGAATAGTCTTTTGTAATTGTTTGTTTGCAGGTAGAGAAAGTCATATGAGTGGAAGCCATCAGCATTTTTGTTAACGTTTTGATATGTCATATCGGACGATAAATAAAATCGTTGAAATGATGCTCAAATGAGCTCGGGTTCGTGGAACTTAAAAGTTACTCGACATTCGTCTCCTCAGGAAAGGATAAAACCCGAGATAAAAAGATAAATTATCTGGGTAAATCACGTTAATTAGATTCGAACTCTAGACCTGTTTAATGTGATGCCAACACGCTATCCCCACGTTTCAGAGACGGGCTTACATAAATTTTGCTTGTAATCTGGTACTAAGCGGATGACACATGGTATTTGACACAAAATCTGTCGCCAATAAGCTATGCGCGCGAACACGTGATCATTGATTCATGGCGAAGAACATCGACATCGACCCAGTGAACTTTCGCCTTGCACATTATAACATAGTACATTTAATGTGACAGTATATTCTTTCTCACGGAGCTTTCCTAACTCAATGTGTGCTTTCCTCAAGTTGTAATTCATTCACTTTATCTACTTTTCATAGCATACCTCTGTGATTTATATCTGCCATCCTTCTAGCACCAGTGTGCAAATTGTAAACTTTATCTTTATTTTGCTTCCTTATTCTTTCTTTAGCAATTCGCTGCAGCAGATAAAATATTAAATGCCACTTTTTATTCCGCAAGTCGTCGAGATGCTAACTAAATATCCTCCACTATTTCTCTGTTCCAGTAATTCTCTACTGAAGGAGTTTTACTTTGTCTACACGTACCACGTAAAAAGAATATAGACAAAGTATTCTATTCCAGTGGTATTCAACCTTTTTACTTTCTCTACGTACTATGTACATGGTGTATAGAGAAGATATTGCACTCCACCCAAAAATTCTATACCGAGATTTCACCGGAAATGTGTGTTTTAGGATCCCCTGTATAAAAAAGAAAAAGCATTTTCACATAAAGGTTCGTGTGTGTGTGTGTGTGTGTGTGTGTGTGTGTCCGTGTGTCGTGAACACGAGAACTCAAAAACGAAAAGTCGGTAAAATACCAAACTTGGTATTTAAGTTTAGTTATCTTCCAGGGATGCGACACGAAGATTTTGAGAAAAATCCTCCACCCCAAACTACCCTTTACATGGAACTCATCAGATTTTTACTTTCTCTAGCCACGTATGTACAATGTACATAGGGATAGAGAAGGTATTGCACTCCACCCAAAAATTCGATACCGAGATTTCACCGGAAATATATGTTTTAGGGTCCCCTGTATCCAAAGAAAAGCATTTTCAGAAAAAGGTCCGTGTGTGTCCGTGAGTCAGTGTGTCCGTGTGTCTGTGAACACGATAACTCAAAAACGAAAAGTCGGTAAAATACCAAACTTGGTATTTAAGTTTAGTATCTTCCAGGGATGCGACACGAAGATTTTCAGAAAAATCCCCCCACCCCAAACTACCCTTTACATGGAAAATTTTCGAAAATTTTGATTTTCTTAAAAATGACTCTAACGATTTTGATTAAAACATCGAATATTAAAGATATTTACCTGACAAATAAAATGTATATCTTGAATTTTCTGGGAATGGTCTTTGAAGACTACTTTACTCTGGATGAATTTTACGAAATTGTGCGTAACTGCTACACCGTAAGAGATGGACAAAAACTTACTACATGAAACATATAGAGCACGTTAAAACTCACAATTTATTTCCGATACATTTTTTTCGTGGAGTCGATCATTTTTAAGATATTCTTAGTTTTTCGTTTCTGCTTTGAAAAACATACTTTTCTCATACAGGAATTTGTTAACTCCTGCCCATACAAACAAAGGAACTTCAGTTACATAACAACCAGCTTTTGGCTTTCACTTTAACCTATGGTACTCCCTCATTTCGCTTCCACTTACAAGGAAGCAAATAATAAGACTATTTCTGCTAATGTTTCTCGATTAGCATGAAGTAAATAGAAGCATAAGCTTTTTAAGTACAATTTGTTGGATGTAGAGAAAGTCATGTGAATGGTACACATCAGATGTTTCTATCTTGCATCCACCTGACTCCATGACGAGCTCCTATTGTGAGCATTTGTACATGTTGATATGGGACGACCCCAACTGCGTGTAGCGGCCAGTTTTGTACTTCCTTCCCAGTTTTGGAGATTTAAGACTCTGTGAAAGCTGGCCGATAGCTATAGTTAAACATCTGTGTTCCATTCGCATAACTCTTTCTCTACATCCCTGTAATAAATTACTATTAAACAGCTTATTCTCTATCTACTTTATGATAATCGAGATAAAAATTAGCAGAAATTGTCTTAAATCTTGCTTCCTTGTAAGTAGAAATGAAATAAGGGGACAACACTAGACTAAAATGACAGTCAAATCTTTTAAAAGTTGGTTGCCATGTGGATGAAATCCATTTCTTTGCATTGCTAGGAGTTGACAAATTCCATATGAGAAATTTAAAACTTAAACGAATAACAAGAAAGACCTAAACATGACAAACTCCACAATATGTATATGATATAAATTCTGAATTTTAAAGTCATCTACATTTTTTGTGTAGTAAGTATTTGTCTATCTCTTGTTATACAACATTCAGCAAAATTCATCCAGAATAAGGACTTCAGGGGCTGTTCCCAGAAAAGATATAGATTTTATCTATCATGTAAATATCTTTAATAAACGGTATTTTAATCAAAATATTAGATCCATTTTTGAGAAAAACAAAATTCTGGAAAGATTGCCTCCATGGTCGAGTGGTCAGCGAGCTGACTTCTCACCCGGAGGTCTCGGGTTCGATTCCCGGCTGGGCCGGGGAATTTTTCTTTAACCAGATTTATTCCCTATCCCCCACAGAGTCTGGAAGTATGAATGTGCGTGTGTATTAGTAATATAATAATGATTAACCTAATGTTCTAACCTACAGTAATACAAGTTGTTTCACAAGTCAAAGCCCCCGATATGACCATTGAAGTTAAAGGGGGCTATACAAATAAAAATAAAAAAAAAAAAAAAAATTCTGGAAATTTTATCAATGTAAAGAGTAGTTTTGGGAAGGGGGGATTTTCTTAAAAATCTTCGTGTTGTAACCAAATACCAAATGCTATTTTAACGACTCTCCGTTTTTGAAACATTGCGCGCGTGGACCAATTTCTAAAACTGGCTTTTTTTAATACAGGGTGCAATCCTGCTGAAATCTCGCTATCGAATTCTTAGATGGAGTGCAATACCTTCTCTAGTACGTTTCGTTTCGTAATCTGCCCCACTAGTGCTTACAAGCAGATGCCTAAGTGTCAGAAGCCTGTCGGGGAGCCAACAACACGAAACCACAGAATGGAGAACCTGGAACGAGTGGTCAGTCCGTAACCAGCATGAACGTGAAGAAGTGGATGAAAAGAAATGCAAGCAAAATGGAGTGATAGGAAAGGTGATGATGGAGCAATTTGTGGAATGAGTGGCGGCGGAAACCGGAGGACGCGGAGAAAGCCCGCCCAGACGCCACTTCATCCACCAAAAATCCCACATGCAGGCGCTTGGGATCGCACCCAGGCCGCCGAGATGGTAGACGAGAGATTGACCACTCAACTATGGTGCCGCCCCTCTACCTAGGTACCAGTGTCATAATATGCATGCCAAAGGGCATTTGTGAAGAAGTTAAGTTACCTGTGCACACCCGTACTGGAACAGGGCATTTGTCAAGAAATTAAAATATGCACTTAAATTGTGTACCTTTCATGTAATAATAACAAACACTGTTTAAGAAATGCAAACATGAGATCATTTCATTTCCCTATTTTAAAATTAATTACGCTTATCGCAGACACTTTACATATGTATTTGATCATTCAGTTTTACTTTCTATACACGTACTATTTAATATGTGTTTTGCGGTCCCCTGAACAAAAAAATATATGTGTACACACATACAGGCTGTTTCAAAACTACACCAAACGAAGAAGCAGTCGATTAGCTTACACTTTGATTTGGGATTAGGCAACAAAGGAACAACGGTTGTCATACGCCACGTAAACAACCTCAGAGCGTGTTATATGAAACACATAACAAAACCCACATGCTACATTTTCCATTACTAAGGTGACCTGTGCCGCCGCGGCGTGTCTATCAACACCATGCAACTGGGACCTTCGCTACCAACCGGCATCTGTCTTGGAGTGGGCCAGGCACGTGCCATTTGGTTATATACAACTGCCTAATCCATGGTAATTTTATGGCAGTTTTGTATGTGCCGAATTTAGAGCTGAAAATTATATTCAGTATCACGTACGGTATGACCAACAAGGTCCACCTCTTCGTTTTGAATCGTTTTGAACCACCCTGTGTGTTTATATATAACGCAAGCTGGTTTATTATCTAGTTAAATTTAATCAGATAAACTTTTGCAAAAATAACTACATTACATATTCGTTAAAATGCAATTGGAACACTGAATTACGAAAGGACAAGTTCGGTATTTATCCTACTTTTAAATCACACAGGCAACCATAACCTTTCTTTTAAAAATGCTTTTGCTTATTCAGAGGGTCTCAAAACATTTATTTCCTGTGAAATCTACACGTACTATCTACATAGTGTATAGAGAAGGTATTGTTTTTCACCCAAAAATTTGATATCCAGATTTCTCTGGAAATTCATGTTTTGAAACCCTATGAATTCAAAAAAGTCGTTTTCGAAAAATGTCCGAGTCTGTGTGTTTGTTTGTGGTGTGTGTATGTGTGTGCTATAGGCAGCATAGCTCAAAAACGGAAAGACCGCTAAAAACCAAACTTGTTATTTAAGTTCAGTATCTTCCAGGGATGCGACACGAAGCTTTTGAGAAAAATTCCCTCACCTCAAACTTCCTTTTACATGGAAAAAATTTCGAAAATGTTCATTTTCTCAAAAATGGCTCTAACAATTTTGATTAAAATACTGTATACTAAAGACATTTATATCGCAAATAAAATGTATATCTTGAATTTTCTGGGAATAGCTTCTGAAGACCTCTTTATGCTGGATGAATTTTGCCGAATTTTGCTTAACTGCTAAACCGTAAGAGATATACAAAACTTACCATACAAAAACTGTAGATCTCGTCAAAACACACAATTTATGTCCTTTACGGTTTTGTTTTGGAGGTAACCGTTTTCGAGACATTCCTTTTATTGGTTTCAATACTGAAGTACTTACACTTTTCTCAGACAGGAAGTGTCCGTTTTCCTTTTTGTTTTACTCCTGGCCAAGCAAAGAAGTGATTTGCATAACGACAGTTTTTATAACCTTTGACTGTGAATTTAGCAGAGCGCATACCCTATTCCCTTCTATCCACAAAGAGCTAAGTAATATGAACACTTTACTAACGTTTATCTCGAATAGCAATGTATAGAAAGAAAAATAATCTTTTGTAAGAGGTGTTTTGTGGGACAGTTTGAGAAGGTCATGTGAGTGTAACACATCAGACTGTTTTAAAATAATTCTTTAGGTTTTATTAGCGATTTAAGCAAACATACTTTAATTTCAAAATCGGCATAGCACTTGTCACTTCAGTCTCATAAAATTCTTCTTGTATCTATAACAAATGTTTCTGCAAACTTTTCTCTGAGTTAATATGAAGCAGATAGAAAATTAAGCTTTTTCAGTTTCTCTGCTGCTTTCCTAGAGTAAGTAGAGGTTGCATTGCAACTTACCCGCGCAGACACATTCTGTTGATAGAATATTGAACGAAAAGTCTCCACTGGCCAACTGTGGTACACATCACTTACCTGGAACAATAACAAAACATAGGTAATTTTTGCTCAACTGAATATCGCTTCCTGATGTACACCAATTTAAAACATCAGTAAAATAAATGTTAATGTACAAGCTAAAGAGAAATAAATATAGTCAGATTTGGTGCTGCAGATGTTGCAATTTGTGCAACAATGGTTGCTATGGAGTTGTAACACTGAGAAATAACTTCTAATTTGGAATGCGTACACAACCCATACATGAGTACAGATAAGGTGACACACGCAGATATAAACGCTGTTGAAGAATAACATGCAGCCTACATTAATACGGTAGTGTCCGTGCCAATTTCGTGTCCAATTCTGATCACGCTGTTTCATGTTTTAAAGAAGAAGAAGAGGAAGAGGTGTGTCTGTCTGTCTGTCGACGGTATAGCTCATAAACAAAAAGCTCGTTAAATACTAAAGCTCAGTAACTTCCAAGATGCGATACAAAGAAAAGCCCTCACTACTGTGTGCGTGTGTTATTTTTCGACAATTTTGATTTTCTCAAAATTAGCTTTAACAGTTCACCACCAAGAAAAATGTATTCTCTCCTTCACAAAGAGCAGTAATTTCCTAGCTGTGGGTACTCGTTTCTGCTGAACATGAAAATCATCTATTATTCCTCGTTTATCGGCAGCATCAAAGTCATCGATTTGCACAGCTGTCGATATGTTACTTTCTCTATACCCACCATGAACATATTGTATAGAGAAGGTATTGTACTCCACCCAAAAATTGGATAGCAAGATTTCACCGGAAATATATGCTTTATGGTCCCCTGTATACAAAAAAAAAAAAGCATTTTCAGAAAAAAGATCCGTGTGTGTGTCTGTGAACACGATTACTCAAAAACGAAAAGTCGGTAAAATACCAAACTTGGTATTTAAGTTTAGTATCTTCCAGGGATGCAACACGAAGAATTTTGAGAAAAATCCCCCCTCCCCAAACTACCCTTTACATAGGACTTTTATCCAAAATTTTGATTTTCTCAAAAATGGCTCTAACTGTTTTGATTAAAATTTTGTATATTAAAGATTTTACCTGACAAATAAAATCTATATCTTCAATTTTCTGGGAATTTCCTCTGAAGACTACTTTATTCTGGATGAATTTTACGGAATTTTCCATAACTGCTAAATCGTAAGAGATCAACAAAAACTTACCACACAAAAAATATAGAGCACGTTAAAACACACAAGTTATGTAATACGTTTTTTTTTTTCTTGGAGATGATCGTTTTTGAGATATTCCTTGTTATTGGTTTCAGCTTTGAAAAGCTTATACTTTTCTCAATCAGGAATTTGTCAACTCCTGTCCATACAAACAAAGGAACTTCTATCACAGAGCATTTTGACCATCAATTTAACCTATGCTACTCTCTTATTTCGCTTCCACTTACAAGGAAGCAAGTATTAAGACTATTTCTGTTATTTTTTTTTTCTCTATTAGCATGGAGTATGTAGAAGCATAAGCTTTTTAATAATATTTTATTGCAGAGATGTAGAGAAAGTCATGTGAATGGAACACATCAATTTTTTTCTTCTTCTTTTACCAGGAGTGATCAACACGCAAGTTTCTCCTCTTGGCCGCAGCTCATTCTCCTTCTTATGAATTCTCTATACCATTTGCATGGAAATACCAGTAAAATATGCAGCCTGTTTTAACACTGGATATAAATACTGTTTATTCAGAGTTTATCACATTTATCTATAAGGCTACTTATAATTTCACGCTCTTCTGAACGCACTACCTTACATTTCTTTAACTTCAGACATGGTGAAAAGAATACAAATCTTCTTACAGCTTTGAACTGCTAAGTGGGCTACACTAGATCAGTACCTACATATATCTGCAGGGATGATTACTGCATAGCAGCTCGCCAGGTACCCAGACATCGCTTTCCCCTCTCCTTCGGAGCTCAGGAGCCCAAACATAACTATAGTCATGTAGACTGTTCTACAGATAGTCTCGTGTGTTCTTTGGTTAGCAGAAACAAAGTCTGTGAAGCATGTGATTTCATCGGGAATACAACGTCCAAAAGGAATAATTCTATTCCCGACTACAAGAGAATAATGACTTAGGGTGCAAAGTTGAAGTAAGTTGTGAAGTAATCGTTAGCAAGCTAAGAAAAAAGTTTCTGAAGGAAACATTGAACTGCTTTACAAGAAGCTCAAGAGTAATAATCCGTGAAACAAGTTTATAACTCAGATTCCTCGCAGTGCTTGTTCTTAAAGTGGTTGTCCCAGAAGTAGCCGACCTGACATATAGATAGCGAAAAAAATACCAACCTTAGAAAGCTTAACTTTGAAGTTCGATGATTTTACATTGTTTAGCATTTGTTTGGCAGCCATCATTAGTGAATGCTCTCAGCGAATTTGTAAACATGGATAAAACTGGTCATCGTTATCTGATACAATACTTTCATTTGAAAGGTCTTAGTCCAACTATTATTAAAGTTGAGCTAGATTTTACTTTGAGGGAGTCTGTTCCTTCGTTTACAACAGTGAAATATTGGGTGACAGAGTTTAAGCGTGGCCGTACGAGCTGCCAAGACGAACATCGCAGTGGTCGATCAAATGAGGTTACCAGTACAGAGATTGTAAAAAAAAAAAAATCCACAAAATGGTATTGGATGACCGTCGAGTGAAAGTGCGCGAGCTAGTAGACATTGTAGGTATTTCAAAAAGTTCTGTACATCGTATACTGATTGAAAATTTGGATATGAGAAAGTTGTGCGCAAAATGAGTGCTGTGTTTGCTCACAATAGAACAAAAACAGCGTCGTGAGGACGTTTCAGTCGAGTGTTTGGCAATGTTTCGCTGCAATAAAGCTGAGTTTTCCGTCGATTCATAAAATGAATGAAACCTGAGTCGATTACTTCACACCTGAGACGATGGAACAATCAAAACAGTGGATTGGAAGTAGGGAATCAGCTCCAAAGAAGGCGAAGACATCTGTTTTGGCGTCAGTTTTCTGGGTAACACGCGGGATAAATTCCATTGATTATCCCAAAAATAGAGAAGTAATCAATGACGAATATTATCCGAACTTGTTACAGCGTTGAATGATGAAATCGAGCAAAAACGGCCCCATTTAGCGAAAAGAAAATTCTGTTTCATCAAGACAATGCACCAGTTCACACGTCTATTATCATTATAGCCAAAATCAATGAGTTAAAGTTGGAATTGCTTCCTTATGCACCCTAATCGCCAGATTTATCCCTCTCTGATTATTTTCTGTTTCCAAACTGGAAGAAATGGCTTGGTGGTAGAAGATTTGCCAACAATGAAGAGGTGAAGTCTGCAGTTGCAGGCCTCAATACTTCTCAGGGTATCGAAGCTATTTAACATTGCTAGCAGAAGTACAGGGTTACTACAAAAGAAATAGACAACTTCAACTGCCTGTAAAACAAAAACTATTAGAGATAGCAACCTAATTATTTTGGAGGTATGTTGAGAAACTCTCAAAGTTTTGTTTGTTACTATTGGTAACGCTGTAGTGTTTTGTTTGTTGTTGCAGAAGCTGAAATGGCGGAAAATCCTGTGGAAAAGGCATATTGCATGTTGGAATTTGCTAGAACGCAATCAGCAACTGTTGTCCAACGACATTTTAGAACACGTTACCACAAAAATGAAATGATGCGCTCACAAAAACCAGCATCGTCTTCATCATGTCGCAACATGTCGATGCAAAAGTCACGCCGTATGACCTTATCTTCTTCACTCAGAAACTGCAACATCTGTAAGGCATCATATGCAGTCGCTTCCGCAAGATTTTCCATACAGTTTGCTGTGGAATTTGTAATTGCATGCTTGCCCTAGATGTCGATTTCTGTGGGCTTCTTATGTAGGCAGAACGAACACGTTCAACGTTTTCTTCCGAAACTCTTGGTCTTCCCGAGCTCTTCCCTTTGCACAAATATCCCGCTGTCTCGAATTTTCTATACCAGTCGTAGATTGACTGTCTAGTCGGTGGCGTTTTGTGGTAACGTGTTCTAAAATGTCGTTGGACAACAGTTGCTGATTGCGTTCTAGCAAATTCCAACATGCAATATGCCTTTTCCACAGAATTTTTCGCCATTTCAGCTTCTGCAACAACAAACAAAACACTACAGCGTTACCAATAGTAACAAACGAAACTTTGAGAGTTTCTCAACATACCTCCAAAATAATTAGGTTGCTATCTCTAATAGTTTTTGTTTTACAGGCAGTTGAAGTTGTCTATTTCTTTTGTAGTAACTCTGTATATCGAACTGAAAGAACACTATGTAGAGAAACAAAGATGTTTTCCCCCAAATTGTTGTGTTTTCTTTGTTAGGTTGGGTACTTCTGGGGCAGCCCTTGTATCTTCGAGCATACAAGCTTAAATCACACAGAAAGTCAAGCACGATGATGAATATAAGAGGCTAAATTCTGTTGGGGTGATTTTTCTCAAAATCTTCGTGTTGCACCCTTGAAAGAAATAAACAAAACTTAAATACCAAGTTTGGTATTTTGCCGACTTTTCGTTTTTGATTTATGGAGTTCATAGACACAAATGGACCTTTTTATAAATTATTGTTAAAAAGCTTATGCTTTTATTTACTTCATGCTAATTGAGAGAAATTAGCAGAAATAGTCGTATTACTTGCTTCCTTGTACATAGAAGCGAAATAAGGGAGTACCATAGGTTAAAGTGATAGTCAAAAGCTGCTTGCTGTGTGATTGCTATGTGACTGAAGTTCCTTTTTTGTATGGACAGGAGTTGACAAATTCCTATATGAGAAAAGTGTAAGTTTTTTAAAGCTGAAACCAATAACAAGGAATATCTCAAAAACGACCAACTCCACGAAAAAAATATGTGTGGCATAAATTGTGTGTTTTAACGTGATATACATTTTTTGTGTAGTAAGTTTTTGTCTATCTCATACGGCTTACCAACTATACAAAATGCAATAAAAAGCATTCAGAATAAAGAGGTCTTCAGAGGTTATTCGCAGAAAATTCAAGATATATATTTTGTTTGGCAAGTAAATATCTTAAATATAAGAGATTTTAATTAAAATCGTTTGGCTGAAATACAATACCTTCTCTATACTCTATGTACATATTACGTGAAGAGAAAGTAAAAATGCTTTTATCATCTTGGGTGGAGTACCTTCAACACAAGCCTTTGCAAGAACATATTATAGAAGAGTTTGTGCATTCATAATAATATACATATAAGCAAAAGAATTTTACTGAAGTTTCATATAAGAGCTCCTATGCCTGTTCATGACCAATCATTGCAATTGTTTTTTGTGGGTTTTTTTTTCGCGCGCTTTGCACATGCCACATTGCCCTGCCGGGTTTAATCAATAATGATACTCTCCGTCGACCTTTTTTAAATGTTTGTTAGAGGACAGAATTCCCAAGAGTTGATTTGAATCGAGTTCTTATGTGAGAGATACGATATTTTGCGCTGAAGCATTGCAAGAATTTACTTCCTGCCAAGTGTAAGCCATACTAGGTGAATATTTCAAGCAGAAACCCAAAAGGAGGGCATAAATTCTCATTTCTATCTCCTGCGCACCTATTTCTGTCGTCCAATATTTCCTGTGCAGTGGGTTATTTCCCCCAACGCGACCTGCATTCGTCATAGCGTGTCTTATCCGCCGGTAAATACCCAGAAATCAGATTCCAGGGAACTTGATGAGCCATTCGCCAGGCTTAATAAATTCAAACCTCCATTTTCAAATAAATAGAATATTTAATGAAATAAATTATATAGAAGGAAAAACACTCTAAACATATTTCCTGCTCGGCTCTTTGAATTTGGGGTGAAGGAATTTTGTTGACAATTTAGCTCAACTATTTGAGCAACTGATGTTCGCTTGTTTAATCTCCTGTCTTGGTTATTGGTAACAAGGTGACAATCCAACGAGCACTGCTTCACTTTTAATAACTGTCAGTTTCACAATTGTACTTTCAATTAATTCAGTTACAATGTTTATTTAAATTTTATCCAGCTCATAATGCATTTAGTTTAAAAAAAAGTGTAAATAATCATTATTTGTATTTCTTATGTATATGAGATGAGTATAACCTTTGTTTCCATTTCATGAATTATTTATTAAGAGCTGTAATGAAATAAGTGTTCCCTAT
Organism: Hymenopus coronatus; assembly: GCA_030762935.1. NCBI lineage: Eukaryota > Metazoa > Arthropoda > Insecta > Mantodea > Hymenopodidae > Hymenopus > Hymenopus coronatus. The sequence goes on from CM060895.1 coordinate 18,600,431, forward strand.
TTCTGTTGTTGCTATTGATATTCGTACTTTGGGCGTAGACACGGTCAGCCATATTACAATACCTTCAGGAGGCAATGAAGAAGAAGAAGAAAAACAAAAGAATCGGTAAAAAATCATGTTCGAATGTGTCATTTACCATTTGAGAACTAATAGCATTACAATCATAACTTGATAACATCTCCCTTCCTATATATTATAAACTATTAATAGTCTATTTCGCTGAATTGTCTTATCAAATACACCTCTTTTTTCATCTCTTCAGGACAACTGACTCTCGTCGCTACTCTCCAGTCGTGAATTATCGACAAGATGAAAACACTCGTGGTATTGATTATGATAATTCAGCTCCACTAATAAACCGCTAATGGAATGGCCGAGATTAGGCAATTTCAACCAATTGCTGTCTTCTAACTGAAGTCATATTGTGTTATTGTAGCTGATGTTCATTTCTTTGAAAGGTTGATGCATCTGACGCTCGTTTGTTTAATCTCCTGCCTTGGTTATTGGTAACAAGGTGACAATTCAGTCATCCAAACTGCACTTTAATACCTGTCAGTTCCACAAAATATACTTTCAGTTAATTCAGTTACAATTTTTACTTTCTCTATACGCACTATGTATATAGTGTATAGAGAAGGTATTGCACTCCACCAAAAAATTCGATACCGAGATTTCACCGCAAATATATGTTTTAGGGTCCCCAATATCCAAAAAAAGTATTTTCAGAAAAAGGCCCGTGTGTGTGTGTGTGTGTGTGTGTGTCCGTGTCCGTGTGTCTGTGAGCACGATAACTCAAAAACGAAAAGTCGGTAAAACACCAAACTTAGTATTTAAGTTTAGAATCTTCCGGGGATGCGACACGAAGATTTTTAGAAAAATCCCCCCACACCAAACTACCCTTTACATGGAATTTTTTTCAAAAATTTTGATTTTCTAAAAAATGGCTCTAACGATTTTTATTAAAATATCGTATATTAAAGATATTTACCTGACAAATAAAATGTATATTTTGAATTTTCTGGGAATAGCTTCTGAAGACTACTTTATTCTGAGTAAATTTTACGGAATTTTGCACAAGTGCTAAACCGTAAGAGAGAGACAAAAACTTACCACACAAAACATTTGGAGCACATTAAAACACACAATTTATGTTGAATACATTTTTTTTCGTGGAGTTGATTGCCTTTAAGATATTCCATGTTTTTGGTTTAAACTGAAACAAAATAATTGTTTGTGTTTTCATGGGCGCTAATAACCCCAGCAGTTGGTGCGCCCTAAAACTGCTACTACTACTACTACTACTACTACAAAATAATTGTTTCACATTTCTATTGTTGCTATCGATATTCTTACATTGAGTGTAGGCACGGTCGGCCATATCATAATTCAGGAGGCAGCGAAGAAAGAAAGAAAAAAAAAAAACATTCGGTAAATAAACATGGGCGAATGCGTCATCTACCATTTGAGAACTAATATAAAAATTACAATGATAACCTCATAAAATCTCTCTTCCTATATATTATAACTTTTTAATAATCTATTTCGCTGAATTGTCGTATCAAATACATCTCGTGTTTTCATCTCTTAGAACAATTGATTCCTGCAGCTTCCCTGCGGTCGCGAATTATCAAGTTCGGTATACCTCTGTCTTTACGTTTTTATTTTCTCTACCATGCGCATAAGATATACACGATAGGTAGAGTGAGTAAGTATTGTACTCCACACAAATATTCGATTACGACCACCGGAAATGCATATTTTGATGTCCCTGCACAAATAAGAAATGAAGAATTTTAGAAAAAGATCCATGTATAGGTATCTGTGAGCAGTATGTATAGCTCAGAAACGAAAAGTTGGTTAAATACCACACCTGATATTTAAGTTTAGTGGCTCAGGTGTTTCTTCTGGGACTGGCATTCAGGAGGTCGTGGGATCGGTTCCCCGCGGCTGACGCCTCTGACACATGACTTTTCTTTTTCGGGGGTTCCCAGGCAATTGCTGAAGAAGAACCTTCATTCTCCCAAAGTTCCTGTTCCTTCATTTCAGGGTTGTAAGTGTCGATGAGGTCTGCGGCGGAGGTATTGGCAGCAGGATGGAATCAGCGGTTGTCTGCGCATGCAAGAACTGTTAGGGATCCCTCATGACGGCCCTCTCACTGTCCGGCTGTCGACCACTCTCTGAAATTGCACTCATCTCATCCTTGCTGCAGGGATCTGATGTACAATAAACCCAACCTAAGTAAAGTAGGTACACACACACGCGCGCGCACACAGTTTAAAATGTTTTATGCCAAATGAAATCTATATAGGTACTGACTCATCTGCATCCTTCGACTATACCAAACTTAATTACCAAATTTGGTATTTAAGGGTGTTTTCGTTTTTGAGCTAAGCTGTCCACAGACGTACACACGGACCTTTTTCTAAACATTCTTCTGGACCCAAAACATGTATTTTCGGTGAAATCTCGGTATCGAACTTTTGGGTGCAATCCAATACCTTCTCTATACACTACGCCCATAGTACGTGTAGAGAAAGTAATATGGACCAATAATCTCACACATTCCAATTGCACACCACACCACAACGTAAACTATGTGAGGATTTTGGTTTTGTTGGTTCTCAAACTCTGTGAAGAAGACTGACTTCAAAAGTTGGTTAAGCAGCCTCTGTTGATACAGTTAGGGAACGCGTAACAATGAAGGCTTCGTCTGTATGAGCCAACAATCCATAGCGTACCAATTGCGAACATTGTAGCCGTATAATCATATCTGATTCATGCGCATGCACCTCAAGTTGAACAGAAGTACCAAGCAAAATTGGTAGGTACATTACCCGCCATACTATACTCTGCACATGCAGTGAATTGAGTTGTTCTCCTTGTTATTTAACATGTTTTAGGGTCCCCTGCATCAAAAAAAAAAAAAAAAAAAAGTATTTTTTTAAAAAAAGGTGCGTGCACGCGCGAGTGTGTGTGTGTGTGTGTGTATGTGTGTGTGTGTGTGTGTGTGTGTGTGTGTGTGTGTGTGTGTGTGTCCGTGTGTCTGTGAACATGCTATCTCAAAAACGAAAAGTCGGTAAAATACCAAATTTAATATCTATGTTTAGTATCTTCCAGGAATGCGACACAAAGACCTTGAGAAAAATCCCCCCCACCTCAAACTACCCTTTTACATGGAAAAAATGTCCAAAAGTTTTATTTTCTCAAAATTGGTTCTAACGATTTTGATTAAAATACCGTATCTTAAAGATATCTATATGGCAAATAAACTGTATATCTTGAATTGCATGGGAATAGCCTCTGAAGACCTCTTTATTCTGAATGAATTTTGCGTAACTTGTAAACCGTAAGAGATTGGCAAAAACTTACAGCACAAAAAATGTAGATCACGTTAAAACACACAATTTATTTTATATAGTTTTTTTTCATTGATTTGACCATTTCTGAGATATTCCTTGATATTTGTTTCACATTCAAAATACTTAAACTCGCTCGAAAAGTTGTAAAATCCCGGCACTGTATAGAAATGGATTTCAGCTACATGGGAACCAGCTTTTAAAAGATTTGACTATCGTTTTAGCAAGTAATTAGGACAATTTTTGCTAATGCTTATCTCGATTATCATAAAATAATTAGAAGAGTAAGCTTTTTAACAATAATTTGTTACAGCGATGTAGAGAAAGTCAACACATCAGACTTTTTTCATCCCTGTCAATTATAAATGGCTGCCTTTCCCAAAATTAATTTAAAATCTACGTGGATAGTGAGCTGCAGCATCAATCCTTGGCTGTTATTCTAAGCGTCTTGCTGCTATGTTTATGTTCTGAAATTTACGTAAGCGTTTTAAAAGCCCTCTAACTCATTCATGCAATGACATTGAGCTATGTTGATGGAGGGGATATTTTTGGGTTTAGAGGTATTTGTGATCACGCTTACCAACGTAATATGTTCTGCAGGCCTTGAGAATAGTAAAAATAGTTATAAAGTAATCAATATTAACATTAGCTGTTTTCTTCTAGCTGAATTAGCAAATTATTTTTACTTTCTGTACAAACTCTATAGTAGAGTTATTAGTATATTCTACAACAAACTATTATTACAAAAACGCATTCTTGTACTTTATACTAATCCAAACGGTACACGACTAATAAGAAAATACGAATGCCTTTTTTTTTCCAACCTCAGACAGGCTATAAATAAAAGACAAGTCCATAGAAAACAATTATTTTGTTACTAAAAGTTTTGTATACTTTGGTTACTTTTCAACATAATCACCGAAAAGATTGAGACATTAGTCCTACTTGTGCACAAGCTTTGCAATACCTGCTTCAAAAAAGTTTTCCGCCAATGATTTGAAATGAGTATTGACGTTGTTTTGAAGATCTTCGTCGGTTTGAAAGTGCTGCCCTCCTAGGCACGTCAACAATTCAGGGAAAAGGTGAAAGTCGCTACTGGATGCCAGGTCAGGACTGTACGGCGGATGATTGAAATTGTTCAAGGAGCCGATGGTTTGTGGCAGCAGTGTGTGGATGAGCGTTGTCATGGATCAACACAATTCCTGAACTCAGCATTCCTCTTGGTTTGTTTTGAATGGCTCTTCGCAAACATCGTAAAGTACGACGTCTGACTCTACCTATCCATCTACATTGATTGCTAAGTATGTGTCGATCTCTTACGGTTTAGCAGTTAAGCAAAATTCGGCAAAATTCATCTCGAATAGAGGCTGTTCCCAGAAAATTCAAGATATACTTTTTATTTGTCATATAAATTTTCTAAATATAATGTCTCCCTACGTGGTGTAATAGTTGCAATACTAACTTCGTATAACCAAGGTCGCGTTTAAAAATTCTTAGCATTTCTTCCTTCGGAAGGGAAGTAAAGACGTTGGTTCGTGTCGTAGATTTACGGCACGTAAAAGAACCTCAAGCAGGTAAAAAGAGGTCTCTGAGCAAAATTAAGCGGTCTTTACGCCCACTGTAAAATGGGACGCTGATAACCACAGCAGTTAAAGAGCGTCCATAAATAAAACTTCATTTCATTTTCCTAAATATAATAGATTTTAACCAAATCGTTAGAGCCATGTTTGAGAAAATCAAAATTTTCGAAAATTGCTCATGTAAACCGTAGTTGGAGGTGGGGAGATTTACCTTAAAATCTTCGTGTCGCATCCTTGGAAGACACTAAATTTAAATACCAAGTTTGGTATTAAACGGTCTTTTCGTTTTTGAGCCTTGCTGCCCTCAGGCACACACGGACCTTTTTCTAAAAATAATTTTTCGGACTCAGGTGACCCAAAACATATATCTCCGGTGAAATCTCGGTATCGAATTTTGGGTAGAATACAATACCTTCTCTATTCGCTATGTATATTATACATACGGGGCTAGAGAAAGTAAGAAAAAAATCTGATGTGTTACACTCACATGACTTTCTCTAGCTGTTCTACAACACTCCTACAAAAGATTATTCTTCTTTGTACACAATGCTAATCAAGATAAATGTTAGCAGAATGTTATTACTTAGTTCCTTATACGTCGAAGGGAATAAGAGAATGCACTATGCTAAAGTGATTGTCAATTGTTTAAAAGCTATCGTTATGCGATTATCAATTGTTTAAAAGCTGTCGTTATGCGATTGTCATTGCAAATCACTTCTTTGATTGGCCAGGAGTAGAACAAAAGAAAAACAGACACTCCCTGTGTGAGAAAAGTACTTCACAATTGAAACCAATAAAAAGGAATATCTGGAAAACGGTTACCTCCACAACAAAAACGTAAAGGACAAAAATTGTGTATTTTGTCACGAGGGACATTTTTTTCTATCTCTTACGGTTTAGCAGTTAAGCAAAATTCATGCAGAATAAAGAGGTCTTCAGAGGCTCTTCCCAAAAAATTCCAGATATACATTTTATTTCGGACATAAATAGTGTTAATATACGGGATTTTAATCAAAATAGTTAGAGCCATTTTTAAGAAAATCAAAATTTTCTAAATTTTTTCCACGTAAAGGGTAGTTTGTAGTGGGGGATTTTTTTTAAAATTTTCGTGTCGCATTCTTGGAAGATACTAAACCCAAATACCATGTTTGGTATATAACGGTCTTTTTGTTTTGGGTTTAAGCTGTCCACAGAACACACACACACACATGGACCTTTTTTAAAAATGCCTTTTTCGGACTCAGGGGACCCGAAAACATATATTTCCGGTGAAATCTCGGTATCGAATTGTTGGGTGCATTACAATACCTTCTCTATGCCTATGTACATATGTGGCTATAGAAAGTAAACATGTGGGAGTATAGGTGACTGTATCCAGGTAATTAGTGAATTGCGTTGTTGGAACAGTTGCAATCACAACTCATCTAGACATCACTGAAGTGGAAAACTACGAACCTCTAGAGCACGTGTAGCGTTCGCCACAATCTGTTTCCGATAATCGTCACGGCAGCAGTCTGGATTCGCATAAAAGGCTGCTACATACCATCCGATACTTCCAATAGCATCAAAAATGCTTAATCGACTGTTCCTCCGATAATATCGGAATGCACACCGCACATGACGTCACGGATGCTCGCCGTATTCATCGATGGCACGACTTTTAGCTGTTACGATTGCGAGCTGGCGTCTGACTTGATTTGAAAAATGCTTGTCGGCTCGAGGTTGAAAATAAACACGAAAAAATCTGTTGTGTTCCTTTCACATGACTTTCTCTGCCTGCTCTGCAGACAAACTATTCTTGCAAAAAGTTATTCCTCTACGTGCTTCATGCAAATCGAGATAAACATCAGTTACTTGATTCCTTGTAAGTAGAATGGAAATAAAGGAATACGTCAGGCTAAAGCGATAGTCAAATCTTTTAAAAAGTATCGATATGTGAAACTCGGTTCTCCTTGCATGGCCAGAGGCAAAAAACCACATATGTGACGTATACTGACATACTGTTTGAGGCGTACAAGTATTTTAAAATTGAAACCAATTACAAGGAATATCTCGCAAATGGTTAGCTCTAAAAGTAAGAAAATGTACACAAAAAAAGCTGATGTGTTCCATTCACATTACTTTCTCTACATCTCTGCAACAAAATATTGTTAAAAAGCTTATTCTTCATTTTCTTTCATGCTAATCGAGAAGAAAGTAGCAGAAATTGTCTTTTTACTTGCTTCCTTGTAATTAAGGGAAATAAGGGAATGCTCTAGGCTAAAGTGATAGTCAAATCTTTTAAAAGCTGGTTTCCATGTGGTTATAGTACCTTTGTTTGTATGGCCAGGAGTTTACCAAGTCCCGTATGAGAGAAGTATATACCTAAGTATTTTAAAGCTGAAACCAATAACAAAGAATATCTCAAAAACGGTCAACTCCACGAAAAAAATATTTATAACATAAAGTGTGTGTTTTAATGTGCTCTACAGATTTTGTATTCTAAGTTTTTGTCTATCTCTTATAGTTTATCAGTTATGCAAAATTCCACAAAATTCATCTAGAATAAATATGTTTTCAGAAGCTATTACCAGAAAACTGAAGATATCCATTTCATTTTTCATGTAAATATCCTTAACATACGATATTTTCATCAAAATTGTTATAGCCATGTTTTAAAAAATCAAAATATTCGAAAAATTTCCCACGTAAAGGGTAGTTGGGGTTGCGGGGACTTTCTTGAAAATCTTTGTGTCTCGCAATCTTGGAAGATACCAAACTTAAATACACACACACACACAGACACACACTCACTCACACAAACACGCGAAGATTTTCAAATATAACCCCCTACCCCAACTAATCTTTACATGGTAAATTTTTCGAAAATGTTGATTTTCTCAAAAATGGCTCTAAGGATTTTGATTAAAACACTTTATTCCCAAGATATTTTTATGACAAAGGAAATATATATCTTGAATTTTCTGGGAATAGCCTGTGAAGACCTCTTCATTCTGGTTGACTTTTGTATAAATGGCAAACCGTAAGAGATACTACAGAGACTTAAGACTTACTGGACAGAACATGTAGACCTCATTAAAATATACAATTTATGTTATATACATTTTTTGTAGAGTTAACCGTTTTCGAGGTATTCCGGATTATTGGTTTCAGTTCTAGTCACTTAAACTTTTCTCAAACGTGAAGACATATTACTTCTCGTTTGTTTACTTGTGGAGAGCAAAAGATATGATTGTAACATATCAGATTTTTTGGACTCAAGGGATCTGAGACGTGTAGAGAAAGTAAAAATATTATGGTTGAGTGACATTATAATGGACAGTGAATGTTGTATGAAAACTTTCTTGAACATCTGTTGCAAAGTTTTTGTTACAGCTGGACGTGAAGAACAAAATAAGAAATTAAAGTTTTCCACTTTTCAAAATGCATGTGTAACTTGTGGAATAGGATTCCTTTTAATGTTTTGAGAGTTGTTTTTATTTTCTCTAATAGCATAACAATTTACATAATACCTAACTCTGATTACGGTGGTTTCCTTTTTTGTTACGTTCTTTCTTTTTACGGGAAGAAAGTTGCCGGAAACTGGGAGTGCGATAAGTTCGGCTGAGGAGGGGCATATACAGTTAAGCAGTTTGCAAATGCCTGTTTGAAATTCTGATAGTGGCTTCTTACTTCATCTGTTTTCTGAACCTTCCCTCTCGTAATGGAAACGCCCTTTATCCATATCTGCCATCTGTTAGGCTTTAAATTTATTATTGTCTCCTTCCTTTGCTCACATTATTTTTACTTTCTCTACGCGTACTATGTACATAGTGTATAGAGAAGGTATTGTAATCCACCCAAAAATTCGATACCGAGATTTCACCGGAAATACATGTTTTGGGTCTCCCTGAATCCAAAAATAACCTTTTCAGAAAAAGGTCCATGTGTGTGTATGTGTGTGTCTGTCTGTCTGTCTGTCTGTCTATCTAACAGCATAGCTCAAAAACGAAAAGACCGTTAAATACCAAACTTGGTATTTAAGTTTGGTATCTTCCAAGGATGCGATACGAAGATGTTCAAGAAAGTCGCCCCCCACGCACAGCTACTCTTTACATGGAACTTTTTTCAAAAATTTTCATTTTCTCAAAAATGCTCTAATGATTTTGATTAAAATATCGTATATGAAATATATTTACCTGACATAATATGTATATCTTGAATTTTCTGGGAATAGCCTCTGAAGGCCACTTTATTCTGGATGAATTTTACGGAATTTTGCATAACTGCTAAACCGTAAGAGATGGACATAAACTTAACACACAAAAATGTAGAGCACGTTAAAACACACAATTTATGTTATATACATTTTTTCGTGGGTCGTCCTCCGTGGTGTAATGGTTACCATGCTAACTTCATATACCGAAGGTCGCGGGTTCAAACCCGGTGGAGGACAATTGATTTTTTCGGGTGTAAAAATCCTTAGCATGGCTTCCTTCGGAAGGGAAGTAAAGCCGTTGGTCCCATATCGTTGATTTACGGCACGTAAAAGAACCTCAAGCCTGATAGAGAGGCCTCTGAGCAAAATTAAGCGGTCTTTCACGCCCAATTTAGAATGGGACGCTGAGAACCACAGTAGTTAAAGAGCATCCATAAATAACACACCATTTCTATTTCCATTTTCGTGGAGTTGATCGTTTTTAAGATATTCTTTGTTTTTGTTTTCAGCTTTAAAAAACTTATACTTTTTTCATACAAGAATTTGTCAACTCGTGTCCATAAAATAAAGGAACTTCAGACACATAGCAACCAGCTTTTGACTATCACTTTAACCTATGGTGCTCCCTTATTTTGCTTCTACTCACAAGGAAGCAAGTTTCTGCTATTTTTTTTTTTTTCTCGATTAGCAAGAAATAAATAGAAGCATTAGCTTTTTAACAATAAACTTGTTGCAGAGATGTAGAGAAAGTCATGTGAATGGATCACATTAGATTTTTTTACTTTCTCCAGCCCGTATGTACAACCATGGGCAAAAAAAGTTAGTCATGTCTGGAACGCCAAATACGTGTAAGATGTACACGGCACAGCGCCTTGTATACACTATCCGCGATACAGTTGTGTAGCGGCAGCAACAAGCTCCATATCTTAATATTAATAACCCATATAATCAATAATCATAATAAAAACATCACTTAAGCCTCTTCAGTATCAAACTATCAATATTAACTAAAAAAATCTTATGTGTTTCATTCACATGACGTTCTCTCTATCTCCGCAACAAACTATTGTTAAAGAGTTTATTTATGCTAATCGAGAAAAAATTAGAAGAAATTATCTTATTGCTTGCTTACTTTTAAGTATGAGAGAAATAAGGGAATATACTAAGTTAAAGAAACAGTCAAATATTTTAAAAGCCGGTTGTTATGTAACAAGTTCCTGTGTTTGTATGGACATGAGTTGACAAATTCAAGTATGAGAAAAGTATAAGTTTTTCAAAGCTGAAACTAATAACAAGGTATATCTCAAAAATAGCCAAGTGCACCAAAAAGTGTGGCTTTACGAGCTCTACATGTTTTGTTAAGTAACGTTTTATCTACCTCTTACGGTTTACCATTTATACAAAATTCCGCAAAAGAATCCAGAATAAAGATATCTTCAGAAAATTCAAGATATACTTCTTATTTATCAATAATATACAATATTTTAATCAAAATCTTTAGAACCACTTTTGAGAAAACCAAAATTTTCGAAAAAGTTTCCATGTAAAGGGTAGTTGGTTGGGGGAGTCTCTTGAAAAGCAAGCTCGGGCATTTTTCTAATAATGTTTTGTTTGATTTTTGATTCAGGGGCTGTAATAACATATATTTCCAGTGAAATCTCGATTTGGAATGTTTGGGTGAAATACAGTATCTTCTCTAAACACTATGTACATGACAGAGTTTGTATTGTACGGTTTTACTAAACTTGCCACCTTCCATGTGTGTGCACTAGCGCTGTGGCTACACGTAGGCTACTCTTCTGGTGAAGGCCACAGGGTTCGCTACTCGCATGTAGCAAAAATTACTCACATTTTTCATCCTGGTCCATGCAAAAACAGCTAAATTTAAAGTCATCACATAGCGACAGGCTCTTAAAAGAATTGAATCTCGCTTTATCCTATTATATTCCCTTATACCTCTTGTACCTTTCTATAAGAAAATAGGTAGTAAAAACTAGTTCTGCTAAAGTTTATTTCGATTAGCATGAATTAGAAAGAAAAATAAGCATAAGTAAAAATAGTTTGTTACAGAATAGCTAGAATTATTACAGTTTACCAGTTACGTAAAAGTCACCCAGAATAAAGTAAACTTTATAGACTATTCCCAAAAACAATTAAGATATACATTTCGTTTGTTTTGAAAATATCTTAAACGTATGGTACTTTAAGCAAACTCCATAGATCCATTTTTGAAAAAATTAAAAATTTCGAATAATGCTCCATGTTAAAGGTTGCTGGTTTGGGGATTTAATGTTTTCAGGACCGTTGAATCAAATATATATATATATATATATATATATATATATATATATATATATATATATATATATATATATATATATTGTCATCGAATTTTTGGATGGAATACAACACTTTTCTCCCAATTTGCTATACGTAGTTGAGAAGCGTAGAGAAGCAAAATACTTTATAGTGCCTTAAGAAACTCGTGTGAATCTAATACGCGGTTTTGTTCACTTTCATTTGGATCCTAATCTCTAAGCACCTTTTATATACCTCGCTCTATGGATTATTGATTCGACCTTTGCAATATCATATTTGGTTTTATTGTTAAGAAATAAACTCAATTACAGAAGATTTTTTAAAATACCAGAATTATAAAAATGCTTGAATATTGGTCAATATCGTTGATAAATTTACCGTAGGAGCAATTAAGTTCTTAAAAGCGTTGAGGGTTTCTTTTGAGCAAATCCTCAGGTATTCCAGGGAAATTTGAGATATCGATCGATTGCTACGCAACACGCTTTCAGTTGTTTTCGGAAGTAATATGATCCAGAGCAATGTGTTAGCAAGAACAGTTGAATGGCAGTCCAATTGGGCATCTAGCGTCAATACATGCAAGGGGTTGAAAAGAGCTGATACGGGCTTTAAAATCAACCGAATGATTTAACCTAGCATCAAAATGTTTATTTAATAATGAACAGTTTAAAGATGGATTATATTCCCGAATTATTTCATAATTAAGTGTTATAAAGCTGCTGTGATTGTCAGTGAAGTAAACTAAATCAATTGCCAGTTTTATTGGTGACCTTAAAAACAATCCTGTAATCAGCTACCGCAAAAAGGTCCACTTTTAAAGGTGAGTTATGTCAATTTTTTATACCAAAATTATAAGTCACATTCATTGCTTTTCAAAATCGCTATTAATATTATAATCAGAGAAAATGTGTGTATATATGTATAAATGATGTGTGCTATGTATATTTAGGGTGTTCTCAAAAACTATTCGGCCGCCTAGGTAGTGTGGTGGTATCGTACTGCCTCACATTTAACAGGTAGCGGGTTCGAAAAAGGTTTTTTCGGGGTTTTTCCTTTTCTTGTGAAGACGAATGTCGTGCTCCATGGACCACGAAAGCATTTGAACATCATTTCACCAATTTCATTCATCGTCCGGTATGACCAACCAGGTTAAAGAACCTTAAGATTTAAGGAAAAAAAAAAACAAAAACAAAAAAAAAAAAAAAAAAGGAAAAAAAAAAAAAAACACCACCATTCAACCATTATGATAATTCTTTCACCATTAAAATATCCAATACTTTCTGAGATCTAACAAGTTTGAATTCATAAATAGAGCACGGTTTGGGTTCCGAAGCGCACACAGTTACCAACACTAGCGGGAGGGGTTTGCAGCGTAAACATGCACACGTTGAAGTATAATCTGTTCCAAAAGTAGCTCTTTGCTTGTATTGACATTATATTCATCGTTCTAATTCATTAGTTAACACAATAAAACCATTATTTCATTATATGATTAGTAAACAAAAGTATAAAGCTTGTTACAAAAAACAAAAACAAAAAAAAAAAAAAAAAAAAAAAAAAAACAGGTTACTAACGTGCAGAGCTTTGAAATCACAATGAACATAAACCAACCAAACTCACTCATATTCATTGCAGTGAATTACAGGATACATCTTTACTGTATCGAAAGAAAAGGCTCTCCTCCTGTCACTCAAAATATTTTTGAATCGTCCACAAGTTTGTTCAGTTACTTTCCTGGCAAGGAGTAAAACAAAAGAGATATCACAGGATGAGCGCTTTCCGTTAAGTGTTTTAAAATTGAAACCAATAACAAGAAATATATTTGTCATGTTAGTTCTACAAAAACACTACATAGTACATAAATTATGTGTTTCAGCTAGACTTACATTTGTAGTGAAGTAAGTTTTTGTCTATCTCTTGCGATTTACCAGGTAATACAAAGTTATTCAATAGAAAACGACCTCAGAGGCTATTCGCAGCAAATTCTAGAAATACATATTATTTGTTATGTAATTATCTTTAATATACGGTATTTTTATCAAAATAGTAGAACAATTTTTTAAAAATTGAAAATTTGGAATAAAAATTCCATGTAAAGCGTAATTTGCGATAGGGAATGTTTCTGAAAATCTTCGTGTCGCATTCTTAAAATATACTAAACTTAAATACCAAGTTTGATATTTAACGGACGTTTTGTTTTTGAGCTATGCTGTCCAGACAGACAGACACACACATACACAGCGGCGCAGGGGCGGGTTTTCTTGGTTTCTCCCATTTCTCCGGTGCTCCATCTTTATTCTATGTATCATCAGTGTCGTCGTCTGCGGTGCCATAGTAGTAAAAGTGGGCGTTAAACACTTTCCAAAAAAAGATGTATTCGACCTTTAGCACCAATGTGTTTAAATGCATAAGGTCATGATTAGTTGGGCGAGTCCCTGGTCTCAAAGGAGAGCTGGCGAATTGAACCGTGGACTGCATGCATGTAAACACATTGATCTATTGGGTGGTGCAGAACTGTTTTTCACCATTGCATTTTATGAGTTCCTTGTACACGAGATATAAGCGACCACCGGCCACAGAATTTTTATATTTTCTTAATTTATTCTGTGTAGGTGTGTTTTGTTTACTGCTGTAAAGAATATGAACAATTTGGGTCATTAAAGCCCTCAACGTTACCATAATGATCCATTGTGCGAGCTTATGGGACGCCAATGTAAATATTGGAAAGGTACGATACAAGTCCCAGTTCACTAAGATGACCTCAAAACTGTTGACATCCACCCCTTCTACCCATCGTTCCCTAGTCCTCTACAAGAGATTATGCATGACAAATGCGTTACCTAGTTATTATTGTCAAGCGCAGGCAATTGGCGGACGGCAAAAGCCGAATAAATACATTAGGGTATGTATTTCGAAGCCTAATGGGGCCGCGCCGTGGCCGAGGGCTTAGACCACTTGACTCTCACCAAGTTCGCTCCCAGTAGACCGCATGTAGGATTTGTGGTGGACAAAGCGGCGCTGTGGCGAGTTTTCTCCGGGTTCTCCCGCCATCGCATTCTTCATTCCATGAATCAACAGTGTCATCGTCTGCAGTACCTATGTAGCGAGCGTCAAACAGTATAAAAGAGCCTAATGTTTAAAAAAAATAAAAACTGATGAGTTCCATTCACATGACTTTCTGTAAATCTCTGCAGTGAATAAAGGTTATGCTTCTATCTACTTCATGCTAATCGAGATAAAATTAGCAGAAATGGTTTTATTGTAAGTAGAAGGGAAATAAGGGAATACACTAGGCTAAAGCGATACTCAAATGTTTTAAAAACTGGTTGCTATGTGATTAAGTTCCTTTGTTTGTATGGCCAGGAGTCGACAAATTCACATACGAGAAAAGTATAAGTATTTTAAAATTGAAACCAATAACAAGGAATGTCTAAAAAACGGTCAACTCCACGAAAAAAAGGTACATAACATAAATTGTGTATTTTAACAAGCTCTACATTTTATGTTACGTACGTTTTTGTCTATCTCTTGTGGTTTTATAGTTATATAAAATTCTGCAAAAATCCACCAGAATAAAGAAGTAATCAGAGGCTATTTCCAGAAAATTCAAAATATACATTTTATTTGTAATATGAATAATCTTTAATAAACGGTATTTTAATCAAAATCGTAAGAGCCATTTTTAAAAAAATCAAAATTATCGGAAAATATTTCACCTAAAGGGTAGTTTGGTTTGGGGGGGATTCTCTTAAAAATCATCGCGCCGCATCCTTGAAGAAACTGAACTTAAATATTAAGTTTTGTGTTTAACTGGCCTTTCGCTTTTGAGCTATCCTGTCAAATGTCCACAGGCGCACAGATAGACACACACGGACGTTTTTCTAAAAATGCTTTTCGCACTCGGGAACCTTAAAACATATATTTCCGGTAAAACCTCTGTATCAAATTTTGGGTGCAATACAATACCTTCTCTATACACTGTGTACATTGTATATACGGGCTAGAGGAAGTGAAAAAGAGAGCAGCGAATGCTTTATAGCTATGAAATATTCAAAAGATGTTGCAAAAGTGATTTAACTTTTCTATCTGCGTTCTGCATAACATGAATCGTTTTTCAATAGTTTCCTAGGATGTCACATTGCGAAAGGTGGTTTTGAGAGTAGTGACTTTTGCCATAATATCATAGAAACAAATTATGTTTCAAAAGTCTCTTTTCTAAGTTTGTGTTCGTGTTTGTGCCCATGTGAAAATTAAGTTTTTCTGTGTATCAGGCGAGCTAGCATGAAATGAAGTGACTTTTCCAGGTGGTCTTTAAAACGATTGCCCGCCTGGGTAGTGTGGTGGTAGATCGTGAGTTCGAATCTCACTTAAGGTGAGTTGCGCGGATAAGTTTTTTTTTTTTTTTTCGGTGTTCTCCCTTATCCTGAGAAGACGAATATCAAGTAACTTTAAGCTCCATGGACCCCGAGATCATTTGAGCATCATTTCACCAATTTCATTCATTGACCGATATGACCAACCAGGTTAAAGGATGTTAAACTACATTAAAAAAGAAAAAAGAAAAAAAAAAAAGAAAAAACGATATGAAAGTACATATTTAGGGTCCTACGCCCGTAGAGCCACGGTTCACTTTTATGCACTACTCTTTATCATATTTTACTTTCTCTAGCACGAGGTACAATATAAATAATAGGTAGAAAAGGTATTGTATTCTGCCAAAAATTCAATACAGATATTTCACCAGAAATACATGTTTTGAGGTCTTAATGAAAAGCCTTTTTAGTGAAGATTAGTGCACGCGTGTGTGTGTCGGTGTGTGTGTGTGTGTGTGTCTGGACAGCATAACTCGAAAACGAAACGTCCTTTAAATATCAAACAACGCTTTACCTAAATGAAACATTCTTCAAATTTTCAATTTTCCAAAAAATAGCTCTACTGTTGTGACTAAATTGTCATATATTAAAGATAATTATATGAAAAGTAATGTGTACATCTTAAATATTCCCTGATTTTTTATACATTCTGAATCACTTTTGCATAACTGCTAAACCGCAAGAGAGAGACAAAAATGTAGTTCACTAAAAATGTAAGTCTAACTGAAACACACAATTTATGTAATATATAGTGTTTTTGTAGAACTAACCATGTCAAAGATATTTCGTGTTATTGGTTTCAATTTTAAAACACTTAACGGAAAGCGCTCATCCTGTCATATATCTTTTGTTTTACTCCTCACCATGGAAAAAGAACTAAATTTCAATGGCAATCGCAAAGCGACAGGTTTTAAAATATTTCACAATCACTTTAGCCCAGTACATCCCCTCATTTCCCTTTTACTTAAAGGAACTAAGTAATAAGGCCATATCCGGTAATGTTTAGCATGCTATATATGTATAAAGAAGGTAGGTACTATATTCCACCCAAAAATTCGATACCGAAATTTCACCGGAAATATATGTTTTAGGGTCCCCGTATCCAAATAAAGCAGTTTTAGAAAAAGGTACTTATGTCAGTATGTCTATGTGTCTGTGAACACGATAATTCAAAAACGAAAAGTCGGTAAAGCACCAAACTTGGTCCCAAACTACCCTTTACATGGACAATTTTTAGAAATTTTTGATGTTCTCAAAATGGCTGTAACAAGTTTGATTAAAGTATCATATATTAAAGATAACTTCACAAAAAATATAATATATATATATATATATATATATATATATTATAACACTAAGGACTTGTAGGCAAGTTCTCTGGACTTTGCGCTCCCCTTCTTCAAGTTCAATTTAAAAGCGCGCGTTCTTATTCATATGCTGATTTGGTTGTTTTATTATTTCACTCTGTGAAAGGTTCGGTTGTGTTATGCACAAAGATTCTGTATGGATTTACATCTATAATCCTTATTAACTTTTGTATATCGTGAACATTGCTCTTGTTCTGATCCTAGAATATAGTGACACTGTGATTTGAAAATGTCTTACAGCGTAATAAACGAGTTGAGGTTATGTCAGCCGAAATACTAAAACTTCTACGTTTAGTGAAGCACCGGACCTAAAGTTAAAAGGTATAGATGAGGTAACTAGTGAGATATGGGCAGCATATCAGAGGTGTGACAGTAAATGCATCGAGAGAAGAGGAAGCATTGCAAAGTTTGGTTATAAACTTAAGTAACACCAGCAATTCCAATGAGGATAGTGAAAGCGATTGTGATGAAATTATCAGTGAACACTGGAAGATGATGATCTGGGAGTGCTGCCGCTGCAGACGGACAGCAAGTAAATATGGCAACAGCGTACCGAGACAGCCACGTGTCAACAGAAATGTCAATCACAAGGTAATTTCTCAAGCGTTATAACTGCAGCAGTAATCGAAACCAGTTGTCACAGAGCACTCTTTTGAAATCCGAAAATTGTTCGCACCAGATTACCTAACAAGGCCCAGGTTATGCGGTCACTTGGCATTCGCTCTCGACGATCATTTATACATACACCACTAAGACAGCCATATTGGACCACTGTAACAGCTGTTAATAAACATAACTTGAGGTGTATTAAAGATAGTGTAATCTAGTTTTAAGAAGTAAAAGTTTAAGTCTAAATAATCATGATCAAGTGATACAGTGAAGTGTATTAAGTGATTCAGTGAAATGTGATCGGCTAGTTTGTAAAAGTATTCAAACCTCATGAAATCGATCATTGTGGTAGGTAGCCATATGTGTTTACTTTAGAAGTATATCTTATAGCGTGTTAAAATTTAGGAAGCGCATTTTAAGAGCCAGCAAGTGTTCTAAGTGATTCAGTGAGTGGTGTTGTGTTAATCTGTGAAAGTGAAATGAGTGCCAAACCATGTGAAGTTGATTGGAAACTGCGGTGGCTGTAGGTGTAAGGTAGGACAAGGTGTGTTATGTGATCAATGTTTGTGTTGGTTTCATTGGTTATGCACGAATACCAGTAGTGACAAGGTAAGTGAGTGTAATGAGTGGTATTGTGAATTATGCACATATAAGGATCTTGTTGTGAAACAGGAAGAGACCATCCTCCAATTACGTAAGGACCTAACACTTGCTCTAGAAATTTCAAGGGACCGGGCTCCCTAAGTTCATTTGGACTGTAAAGCACCTGATTTCAAGGTGGTGTCTAGACCAAAAAGTAGGAGAAGATGGTACTCTACTAGGGATGAGGTTTCTATAAAGCTGAGAAACAAGTTTGGTGTATTAGACACACCTGCTGCTCTGCCTCCAAATCCTCCTGAGCAAATATATGAATTGTCGGATACTAAAAGTAAGGTTGCACGCTCTCTCTACTAACCGATCCCTGGTCACCAGCCCAGGAGTGTTCGGGACTGCGCAGCTGCGAAGTAGCTCCGCCCATCTCCAACGAAGTCAGCTAGACGGAACCGGCTCCAGGAGAACGTAACTTGGCTTGGCACTGTGCATGCGAGTATTTCCTGTATTCGCTGATGTAATATAGTTGTAGTCGCAACAGCACGTTACAATGAGAAAACCTATCGCGAAAATGCCTTAGCACAAGCCTTGGAAGATACGCTTCTGTCTTTCGGGCAGAGGTACTTACTACACTCGAAGCATATGCTGGGTAAAGAGATTGTTGGGAAACATCATTATTAACTGTGACAGATCTATGCATCCTAGCTGAGGCAAGAATATCTGCATACAGAATCATCCAATCCATGTAGGAGCGTGGAGAGAGAACCACTGTAAGGCAGACCATCCCTCCATTCTTAACAAAATGAAAATTCTGTCTTATTAATGAAATCGGACTATAATATGTCAGAATAATTTCTTGCTCTCCGCCCTTCAAAGTATTACTGATAGAAGCAGTGAAGGAATATCTCACTCAAAGTAGAAGGACCATCTGGCAATATATACTGATGGCTCAAGCAGGTCACAATCAAAGCTATCAGTTCCAATCACTTAAAATCATAATAATTGATGTGGGAATGCCTCAACATACTTTATCAAACATTTCTACCCACAATATGTACAATTGCGATGGGTACAACAAGTATCAGTGAAAATTAAATGGCTGGTTCCTCAACAAAAAAGGGAGTATCTCTCCCCTTTGCAGGACCACAACCTGCCTGGGAATTAGCATATCTGTTAACATTTTCAACACCTTACCTCAGAACATCAAGACTCTTCCGTTGTTAAACTTTAAGAGGAGGATCAAAACAATCTTGAAGGCAAATCCTCTTTATAGCATTTCAGAAATGTATGACCTGAAATGGAATTAATCTTATCTATTTATCTATCTATCTATCTATCTATCCATCTATCCATCTATCCATCTATCTATCTATCCATCCATCCATCCATCCATCCATCCATCCATCATCTATCTATCTATTAAAGGTAAAATCCACAGTCAAACTTTGGGTTCAAAAAGGAATCCTAGAGAAATGGAAATCAATACCCAAAAACAAACTCTATGAGCGTAAAATGAACAACCCTAGAAAAATATTAAGTCACTTATTAAACTTAATAAACCTTCACTTAGAAGAGTAATAAGCTTCATGAATGGACATGGAATATTCAGAAAACATCTGGAAACAATGGGACTATATCACATGGAACCCATTTGTGTTCTATGCTACGAGGAGTCGAAACGGCAAACACATCATTCTATTGGGATGTGAAGCCCAAGAACGTATCACCCAAAGGCCTTAAAAATACATCTGGAAATAGGTATCGTAAGACGGGTCTTTTCGCTGACCCCGTCTCGGTCTTTCACCTGTTTGCTATGCTCTTAAAAGCGTATTGGACAGTACACGTTACCGAAGAGAACAGGATAGATATAAAACGCAACAATACTCGACCCCTCTCACGGATGATACAAAATTAGTTTGATCTTTTCTTGCGCTACATACTGAAGTTTTAATGCCAAGGTAGTACACATGCATGGTCGACTAAATTAACACACTGCTTATACAAATCAACCTGTTCTGTGAGGGAGTCGAGCGACGTTGAGGGATGAAGGGTTGGATTGCCCAATCAGTTGTGCTAATTATTACTCGCGTGACAAACTGTAGCAGAATGGCAGCAATAAAGGCCCGAGTCTCCGTCAAACATTCACATTTTCAGAAAATCACAGCGCCAAGCGTATTTTTATAGTCTTTGAATGTACAAGATACCAAGTTCTAGGAGCTACCACAAACTTTGAAAGAACCTTAATTTAGTGAGACAAATATAGGGTTATTGCATTATAAAGTAACCCCTCTCGCGGGCTCTCTCCACTGCGAGAGAGATCCGAGAGTCCTGGGAAAGTGGTGTCGGCAAAGGCACACTGGAGTCCTTACCTTAAATAAATGCTGAAAATATTGACCATCTGCTCCCAAACAGGCAGTATAACAAGTTAAAGATGTTCTCACTCACCAGCAGAAAACCCTGTGTAATCTACAGAAACTTAGTGATAACATCATGCATGAAATCACAAGGAATCGTGCTGCTAAGTTTAGACCAGTGAGCGCGGATATTTTCGCAAATTGTGAACAAAAGGTCAACATTTCCATAACTTATCCTAAGATGTGTATTTAAGTGTACAATTTTTCCAGCGACTCTCGGATCTCTGGCGCAGTGTAGAGAGGCCGCAACAGGGGTTACCTGATAATTTAATGACCCTATACTTCAAATAATCCAAACTGTGGATATCGACCCCTAAAATAGAAACTAGAAACAGCACAAAAAGTATTTTTGGCTGAGGTGCTTAAGGCAAACCCTGCTTCACAAAACCTACTACTAGGATAATCATTTCATATTATTATACTCGTATTAATGCGAGGGTCTTTTTTTTCAACCTCAGATAGCCCATAAATAAAACACAAGTTCATAAAAAACACTTATTTTATTACTAAAAGTTTTGTCCACTTATGGTTTCTTTTCAACATGATCACCGAAAAGATTGAGACATTATCGTATCTGTGCACAAGCTTTGCAATAACCGCTTCAAAAAAAGTTGCCGCCAATGATTTCAAGTGAGCATTAACGTTGTTTTGAAGATCTTCGTACTTCACGACGTTTGCGGAGAAGCATTCAAAACAAACGAAGAGGAATACTGACTTCAGGAATTGTGTTGATCCATGACAACGCTCGTCCACACACTGCTGGCACAACCCATCGGCTCCTTGAACAATTTCAATGGGACATTTTCGATCATCCGCCGTACAGTCCTGACCTGGCACCCAGCGACTTTCACCTTTTTCCTGAATTGGAGACGTGGCTAGGAGGGCAGCACGTTCATGTTAAAGAAGATCTTCAAAACAACGTCAGTGCTCATTTGAAATCATTGGCGGCAATATTTTTTGAAGCGGGTATTGCAAAGCTTGTGCACAGATACGATAAATGCCTCAATCTTTTCGGTGATTATGTTGAAAAGAAACCATAAGTATACAAAACTTTTAGTAATAAAATAATTGTTTTCTATGAACTTGTCTTTTATTTATAGCCTATCGGATGTTGAAATAAGTCTTATGTGTTCCATTCACATGACTTTCTCTACATCTCTGCAACAAATTATTCTTAAAAATCCTATACTTCTATTTACTTCATGCTAATAAGAAAAAATTAGCATAAATAGTTTTATTACTTGCTTCCTTGAAAGTAGAAGCGAAATATGGGAGTACCATTGGTTAAAATGATAGTCAAAATCTGGTTGCTATGTGACTGAAGTTCCTTTGCTTATATAGACAGCAGTTAACAAATTCCTGTATGAGAAAAGTATAAGAGTTTCAAAGCAGAAACCAAAAACAACGAATGTCTCAATAACGATCAACGCCACGAAAAAAATGTAACATAAATTGTGTTTTAACGTGCTCTACATTTTTCGTGTAGTAAGTTTTTGTCCATCTCTTACGGTTAGCAGTTATTCAAAATTCCGTAAAATTCATCCAGTATAAGGTACTCCTCAGAGGCTATTCCCAGAAAATTCAAGATGTACATTTTATTTGTCAGGTAAATATCTTTAATATACGGTATTTTAGTCAAAATCGTTAGAGCCATTTTTGAGAAAATCAAAAATGTCAACAAAAAAAGTTCCATGTAAAGGGTAGTTTGGGGTGCGGGATTTTCTTGAAATGTTCGTGTCGCATCACTGGAAGATACTAAACTAGACTTTTCGTTTTAGAGTTATCGTGTTCACAGATACACGGACACACACGAACCTTTTTCTGAATACAGGTGGCCCTAAAACATATATTTCCGGTGAAATCTCGGTATCGAATTTTTTGGTGGAGTGCAATACCTTCTCTATACACTATGTACATAGTACGTATAGAGAAAGTAAAAAACGGCCCTCGTATATTATTAATAATTTGTGTTCACTTATCAACCCTCGAGGTGTAATGTCTGATAATATTAACCTGCAGAACATTGTTAGATGCTCTCCTTGCAACCGCTCGTATTGTTTCGTATAACCATGATATGCTTTGCTTGTAGTGGGGATGATAATGTGTGTTGAGCATGAACCCTCGAGCTGTAATGCTGGTATGTTGCGAGTCAAGTATTGACAGCTTCCTCTTTCATCTACCGTTCTTTTGATGCTTGTTGGCCGCTTTTCCACTCTTTTTCCATAAACTCCCAAGCTTACATCAATATCATAGTCCATGCTCTCGTATGTTTCATCACACAGCTTCCGGATTAAATGGTGTCAATATTTGGCTATAAGTTGATCAAACAGTTGTGTGGCTTCACCAGCCGTCATTTTGTACAAAAAATGTTTCTAATATACTTGGGTAACACCACTTAAGCTGTCATTAAACGTACCTAGGTATTGTGTTGATTTAATTGTTTTACCTTCTCTACACTTACAATGCACATAGTGGATAGAGAAGATATTGTATTCCATCAAAAAATTAGATGTCGAGATTTCACCGGAAATATATGTTTTGGGGTCCCCTGAGTCCGTAAAAAGCATTATTAGAAAAAGGTTCGTGTATGTGTCTATGTGCGTCTGTGGACAGCATAGCTCAGAAACGCAAAGAGCGTTAAATACCAACCTAGATATTTACTATCTCCCAAGGATGCGACACGAGATTTTCAAGAAAATCCCCCCACCCCCAAGTACCCTTCAAATGGAAAAATGTTCGAACATTTTGATTTTCTCAAAAATGGCTCTAACGATTTTGATTCAAATACTGTATGTATAAGATATTTTTATGACAAACGAAATGTATATCTTAAATTTTCTGGGAATAACCTCCGAAGACCTCTTCACTCAGGATGACTTTTGTATAACTGGAAAACCGTAAGAGATATATAAAAAGTTACTGCACAAGAAATGTAGACCTCATTAAAACACACGATATATATCATATGCATTATTTATTTATTTATTTATTTTTAGAGTTAAGCGTTTTCAAGATATTCAGGGTTATTAGTTTCAATTTTGACCCACATAAACTTTTCTCAAACAGGAAGACATATTTCTTTTCGTTTCTCGTTTGTTTACTCCTGGCAAGCAAAGGGAATGGAATTTCACATTGCGACCGCCTTTTAAAGGACTAGACTACCGCTTTAGCCTGTGCATTCCGCTATGCCCCTTCTACTTACAAGGAAGCTAATAATAATACTAATTATGATTATGTTTATCTTAATTAGATAATTTATATAAAAGATGAATCTTTTAAATAAAAGTTTTGTTTGCCGAACAGCAAGAGAACATCATGTGAATGGAACACATCAGATTCCCCCCCCCCCTTCTACTTACAAGAAGCAAATAATAAGGACAATTTCTGCTAACGTTTATCTTGATTATCATGAATTAGATAGAAGAATAAGCTTTTTAACAATAATTTATTACAGAGATGTAGAGAAAGTCACGTGAATGAACCACATCAGATTTTTTCATACAAGCCGTGTGTTTAGGACAGGAGTTGGATAGGTAGAATCGGACTGAAAAATGCAATGCCATAGCTGGGAAGCCCGGGACTAAAAGTATGTACGACATTGTAAGTCGCCATTAGGGTAGGTCATCTCTAAATAATTTGAGATCACCTTGTGGTTTGCCGGGAATCATGCGAGTCAGTTGAGGAATTTAATGCCGTGCCGGCATGTTGCCACGGTAGCTCAGTATTTAGAGTGACCGGTTAGAGACCGGGAGATCTATTCTTCATATCCCGGCTATGGCATTGCATTTTTCAATCTGACTCTCCTTATTTAGATATTATTTCTTCACATTTACTTAGTGTAATATTATATTACAAAGCCTTTGGAATTTCTTAAAACTATTCTTTAAGGTTCAACTCATTGTAAATCTTTATTCGTTAAGTTGGTGTTTTATCTTTGACTTCATTGTTTGTGTTCCACTGCCTCTTATTTGCTAAGAAAAATAGTAATAAATACAATCTATATTCCCAAATTCATCTTCATCACACCAGAACTAGTTCCAATATTTACATGAATAGATCTAAATATAGTAAGATACAAAATGCCTTTGAAAAAATGTCATTAAATATATTTAACTAACTTAGTAATAGGACTAAAGCTCTCTCCATTGAATCTTTTAAATCCATTTTATTGTCTGGATGTTTTTTATGATACTGTCAATTGTTTTTAATATTATTTGAAATTCACGTTGCTACACAATGTACTTTGTTCTGGAAAATAAGCTCATCTATCATCATCTATCAATAAAACGAGTTTTACGTTGAAATATACCACTTCAGTACACTCCCGATTGTTCGGGGCAATGTGGGGGAGAAGATGCACGAGTAATCGAGAAACCTGCACCTTTGAGGTACCACATATATAGGTAAATAGGAAATATTCCCTTTTACTCTAAGGCTTCATGAAAACATCTGATGTGCTCCATGCACACGACTTTCTCTACAACTCTGTAACAAAGTATTTGTTAAAAAGTTTATTCTTCTATGTACTGCATGCTACTCGAGATAAACATTAGAAGAAATTGTCCTTTTTCCTTGGTTCTAGTAAGCAAAAGGGAAAAAGTCTGATGTATTCCATTCACATGATGTTCTCTAACTATTCGGCAAACAAACCTTTTATTCAAAACATTAATCTTTTATCTACATTATGTTAATCTTGAATTAGTCTTATTACTAGCTTCCTTGTAAGTAGAAGGGAAATAAGGGAATGCACAGGCTAAAGTGATAGTCCTTTAAAAACTGGTCGCTATGTGCAACAGTTGAAATTCCGTTTGCTTTGCTTGCCAGCAGTAAACAATCGAATGACGAGAAGAAAGATGTCTCCCCGTTTGAGAAAAGTTTAAGTGGCTTAAAATTTAAACCAATAATCCGGAATATCTCGAAAACGCTTAACTCTACAAAAACATCTATATGACATAAACTGTGTGTTTTAATTAGATTTACATTTTCTGTGTAGAAAGTTTTTGTTTATTTCTTACATTTTGCCAGTTATACAAAAGTCATCCAGAAAAAAGAGGTCCTCAGAGATTATTCCCAGAAAATTCAAGATGTGCACTTCGTTTGTCATAAAAATATCTGAAACATAAGGCATTTTAATCAAAATCGTTAGAGCCATTTTTGAAATTCAAAATTTTCTAAAAATGTTGCATGTAAAGGGTAGTTGGGGGTGGGGGAATTTTCTTGCAAATCTTTGTGTCGCATCCGTGGAAGATATTCAACTTGTATACCAAGTTTGGCATTTAACCAACTTTTCGTTTTTGAGCTATTCTACCCATAGACACACACTACACACACGCATACATGGACCTTTTTTCTAAAAATGCTGGTTTTAGAATCTGGAGGTCCCAGATATTGTATTTCCAGTGAAATCTCGGTATCGAATTCTTGGGTGCCATACAATACCTTCTCTATACACAATGTATATAGTACGTGTAGAGAAAGTAAAACTTTGGGCATTTTCGGCACCCATCGTGCCTGAAACAATGCATCTTCTGCTCGTTTTTGCCAAAGCATTGTAAAATAGTAGCAGCTAATTCATTTAATGTAGGTACATCTTTCGTGTTTTTTGATAGACGGCCAAGGATTAATCGCTAATGATAAATTAATAATCAGATTAATTTATCTTTTTAAGTGCGTAAATGAACTCCTTTAGATGTATATCCTATTTAGAAAATATATCTTTCTGTCTACTTCTTGTTGTTAATCTAGATAAACCGTTGCACAAAAGTTTGATTGCCCATTTCGTTGTAGTGTAGATAACACAGATACGAACAATGGAATCAATACTCCACGTTTAAAAGCGTGTCGTTATGTTCTGGATATGAAACTCCAGACTCTCTCCATGACGTCATCAGAAACAGTGAATAGTGACCACACTTGTTAAAAATTACAACGTATTGAAGAATTCAAACCCAATATAAATGGATACCTCGGAAATGGCTGAGTCCACAAAACGTTTTTTGAAATAAACTCGATAAATTATTACTTTCCTTACCACGTACAATGAACACAGTAGGTAGAGAAAATATTGCATTTCGCATAAACTTTAATGACTATATCTCAGTGGAAATATATGTTTTGAAGACCTTTGACTCCAAAAAAGCATGTTAGAAAAACGTCATTTTGCATGTTGAAATAAATTAGGTAAAATACAGTTTTGTGGAGTTAACCATTGCCAAGATAGTCTTTATTATTGAATTTAATTTTAAAGTACTTATATTTTACTCATACGGGTTGTTATTTGTTTTTCCTACTTCTTGGTCAGACAAAGAAAATAAAACAAAACACTTAGCGACCAACTTTGAAAAGATTTGTCTGTCAATTTAACCTAGTGATTATCTTATTCTTTCTTTTTTTTTTTTTTTTTTTTGTTTCATTTATATAGCCCCCTTTAATAGCTAAGGTCATATCGGGGGGCTTTGCATTTGTAACAACACGTTGTCTGTAAGTACTTTACGTTGGTTTAAATAAATGTTCCTCAAACACACACACATCACTCTCACATACATACTTCCAGACTCTGTGGGTGATAGAGAATAAATCTGGCCAAAGAAAAATTCCCCGCCCCAGCCGGGAATCGAGCCCGGGACCTCGCTGACCACTCGACCACGGAGGCATTTACAAGACACTGTGTAATAAAAGAATCGAATTTTTGGGTAAAATGCAATACCTTCTCTATACACTATGTACATGGTACATGTAGAGAAAGCAAGAAAAACGTCAGTCAGGCGGTATTTAAAACGAAGACCTACCGCTTATGGATCAGCAACTTATTGATCTTGGCTACCCCTGTCAGCAGATAAATATGTTAAACGCAGCGGCCTAGTTTTAGTTTTACATTCTAAAATATCGACGTTTTTTCTTAAAAAGTCGGAAAGGAGAAAAATTGTTGACAGCGCTGTCAATTGCTGGGATCATATCAGCATCGCTGATGTGCCGGAATTTCGTCCCGAAAGAGTTCTTTTACATGGCAGTAAATTTACTGATGTGGGTCTGTCGCTTTTAAGCACATTTAAAAGCCACCAGTCTGGGCCGTGTTAGAATGCGCGACCAGGATCAGAATCACAGATCTCCCAGATTCCATTGGTTGCTCTAACCACTGAGCTGCCATGGCATTTGAGTCCCTAGGATATTAAAGTATCCAACTGATTTATTACCGTCTCTAGCACATATGTACATACAATGCACTTAGAAGCTAAAGAAGGTATGTATTCCACCGAAAAACTCAATATCGAAGTTTTACCGGAAATACAGGGTTACTACAAAAGGAATAGACAACTTCAACTGCCTGTAAAACAAAAACTATTAGAGATAGCAACCTAATTATTTTGGACGTATGTTGAGAAACTCTCAAAGTTTTGTTTGTTACTATTGGTAACGCTGTAGTGTTTTGTTTGTTGTTGCAGAAGCTGAAATGGCGGAAAAGCCTGTAGAAAAGGCATATTGCGTGTTGGAATTTGCTAGAACGCAATCAGCAACTGTTGTCCAACGACATTTTAGAACACGTTACCACAAAAATGAAATGATGCGCTCACAAAAACCAGCATCGTCTTCATCATGTCGCAACATGTCGATGCAAAAGTCACGCCGTATGACCTTATCTTCTTCACTCAGAAACTGCAACATCTGTAATCTGTAAGGCATCATGTGCAGTCGCTTCCGCAAGATTTTCTCTACAGTTTGCTGTGGAATTTGTAATTGCATGCTTGCCCTAGATGTCGATTTCTGTGGGCTTCTTATGTAGGCAGAACGAACACGTTCAACGTTTTCTTCCGAAACTCTTGGTCTTCCGGAGCTCTTCCCTTTGCACAAACATCCCGCTGTCTCGAATTTTCTATACCAGTCGTAGATTGACTGTCTAGTCGGTGGCGTTTTGTGGTAACGTGTTCTAAAATGTCGTTGAACAACAGTTGCTGATTGCGTTCTAGCAAATTCCAACATGCAATATGCCTTTTCCACATGATTTTTCGCCATTTCAGCTTCTGCAACAACAAACAAAACACTACAGCGTTACCAATAGTAACAAACGAAACTTTGAGAGTTTCTCAACATACCTCCAAAATAATTAGGTTGCTATCTCTAATAGTTTTTGTTTTACAGGCAGTTGAAGTTGTCTATTTCTTTTGTAGTAACCCTGTATATGTATTTAGAACAGATTCGTGTGTGCCCCAAAATGAAAAACCGTTAAAAACCAAATTTGGTATTTATGTTTACTATCTTGCAAGGATGCTACACGAAGATTTTTAAGAAAATCTCCCCACCACAAACTACCCTTTTCACAGAAAAAAATTGAAAATTTTGTTTTTCTCAAAAATGGCTTTAATGATTTTGATTAGAATACGTATATATGCATATGCATACCATCACAAATAAAATGCATATTTTGAGTTTTCTGAAAATAGCCTGTGTAGAGAAAAACTTAGTACACAAAAATATAAATATAATAGCAACACATAATGTATGCCATATACATTTTTCTTGTAGAACTATCCGTTTTCGAAATATTCCTTTTATACCTAAATTTTTCTCAAACGGGACCATGCAAAGCGAACCAATCCTCAATTGTTTCACTTAGCGACCAACTCCTAAAGATTTGACTATCTCTTTAGTCTAATGTATTCCCTTATCTCCCTTCTACTTACAAGAAAGCAAGTATTTCTGTTAATGTTTATCTCGATTAGCATGAAGTAGATAGCAGAATGGTTTATACTTGCAAGAGCTAGAGAAAGTTACGTGAAAGGTTATTTTTCCCGGTAAACCAAGGAGTAGTTTGCTTGTACAGATATAACAGCTTGGAATTATTTTCGTTGTCACATTGTCTCACGTGTGAGAGAACGAGTTATGTTCTGCTACATAAAGGAACGTACGGCACGAGACAAAGAAAATAGTTGTTCTGCTGAACCACCAACCATATGTCAAAGGACGTGAAAGCGGGGGTTCCCTTTTTGTCTGAAATGCACATTCACATAAAATGAGTCAGAAACGCGGCACGGGAAGGCTGCAAAAAGGACGTTATGGCAACTTCCCTGCCCTTAAATTCTCCCAGCAAGGCGAATATCTTAGCAAGGAATAAAAAATATAATCGCATGCGTTTCTTAGAGGAGAGAGATGGGAACACTAACATAATCGTAATTTTGTAACGTTCCAGTTCACTGGTCCCGTGGTCGAGTGGTCAGCGACCTGACTTTGTACCCCTAGGTCTCGGGTTCGATTCCCGGCTGGGGCGGGAAATTCTTCTTTAACCATTATCATTCCCTATCCTCCACAGAGTTTGAAAGTAAGAATGTGCGTGAGTGTAGTAATAAAGAATCGGATGTGTTACACTCACATAACTTTCTCTGACTGCTTCTACACCTTGCTAATCGAGATAAACATTAGCAGAATGTTCTTATTACTTAGTTCCTTATAAGTAGAAGGGAACTAAAGGAATGCGATATGCTAAAGAGATAGTCAATTTTTTTAAAAGCTGACATTATGCAATTGTCATTGCAAATCGCTTCTTTGCTTGGCCAGGAGTAGAACAAAAGTAAACCGGACACTTCCTGTTTGAGATAAGTATAGGTACTTTACAATTGAAACTAATAAATAACAAGGAATATCTCGAAAACGGTAACCTCCACGAAAAAATGCATATAACATAAATTGTGTATTTTAACGATATCTGCATTTTTTGTGAAGTAAGTTTTTGTCAATCTCTTACGGTTTAATAGTTATACAAAATTCAGCAAAATTCATCCAGAATGAAGAGGTCTTGAGAAGCTATTCCAGGAAAATCCAAGATATACATTTTCTGATGGAAATGGCTTGAATATGTGCTATTTTAATCAAAATCGTTAGAGCCATTTTTAAGAAAAACAAAATGTTCGAATATTTTTTCATGTAAAGAGTAGTTAGGGGTGGGGGGTTTTCTTCAAAATCTTCGTGTCGCATCCTTGGAAGGTACCAAACGTAAATACCATACACTCTGTGTGTATATCTATGTATCTGTGGAGAGCATACCTGAAAAACGAAAAGTCCGTTAAATACCAAAGTTGGTATTTAAGTTCAGTATCTTCCAAGGATGCGATGCGAAGATTTTTAAAAAAATCCCTCCACCCCAACTACCCTTTACATGGAAAATATTTCGAAAATGTTGATTTTCTCAAAAATGTCTCTAACGATTTTGATTAAAATATCCCACATTAAAAATATTTAGCTTACAAATGAAATGTATGTATTGAATTTTCTGGAAACAGTTTCTGAAGAGTACTTTATTCTGGATGAGTTTTACGGGATTTTGCATAACTCCTAGACCATAAGACATGGACAAGAATTTAGCACACAAAAATGTAGAAAACGTTAAAACACACAATTTATGTTATATACGAGCAATGAAGTGAGTAGCATATCAATGCAAGCAGTTAAAAGAGACGCATACAAGCAGTGATTAAGCATTACAATTTAAATAAGATTAACCAAGAGGCATTTTACACATTTCATGCAAGAAAGGCTTTTAAGGGCAAATAGGTATTCTGTTATGTTCTGTTCTTTAATTTTCCGTCATTAATGCACTATATAAAGTTTTTGAAAAAGGACCTTTAACACAGAATTCAAGCGTTTGTATATATTATATTTTCTTCTGCGTATGAGAAATATCTCCTACACATTTTTACTTTCTTTATAAGTATATAGTGTATAAGGAAGGTGTTGTATTGCACCCAAAAATTCATTACCGTGATTTGACTGCAAATACATATTTTGAGACCCCCTGGATAAAAAAAGCACTTTTAGAAAAATGTCCGTATTTGTGTTTGTCTGTGTGTTGCCTGTGGGCAGCATAGCTCAAAAACGAAAAGTCCTTTAAACACCAAACTTGGCATTTAGGTTCGAAATTTCCCAAGGATGCGACACGAAGATTTTCAAGAAAATCCCCCCACCTTGAACTACCCTTTACGTGGAACTTTTTTCGAAAATTTTTATTTTCTCAAAAATGACTAACGATTTTGATTGAAATATCGTATATTAAAGACAAAGACCTGACAAATAAAATGTATATCTTGAATTTTCAGGGAATAGCCTCTGAAGACTATTTTGGATGAATTCTACGGAATTTTGAATAGCTGCTAAACCGCAAGAGTTGGTCGAAACCTTACCACACAAAAAATGTAGAGCACATCAAAACAGAATTTATGTTGTATATATTTTTTCGTGGAGTTGACCGTTTTTGATATATTCCTTGTTATTGGTTTCAGCTTTGAAAAACTTATACTGTACACATACAGGAATTTGTCAACTCCTGTCCGTACAAACAAAGGAACTTCAGTCACATAGCAAACAGCTTTTGACTATCACTTTAACTTATTTCGCTTCTACGTACAAGGAAGCAAGTAATAAGACTATTTCTGCTAATTTTTTTTTCCCGATTAGCATAAAATAAGTAGAAGCATAAGCTTTTTAACAACACTTGTTGCAGATATGTAGAGAAAGTCATGTGAATGGAACACGTCAGATTTTTTATAACTGTGACATCCCCTTGATGCCATTCAATTAGATTTATCTGCCTGTCTCATCCGCTACAGAGTGCTCGGGTTACTTTGTTTTATAATACAAGAGCAATCACTTTAAAACCGTCTGCTTCAGTCCATCAGCAAATTGATCCCAATGCGATATAAAAACCACGCATGCTGGGAACTTGCCCCATATGTCGATAAACAAATTCTAGGACGGCTGCAAACTGGGTGCGATCATACTCCAGACTGGCTCAAAGGTCAGTATGTTTTTCAAATCTGAAACCAAAAACAACGAATACCTTAAAAACGATCACCTCCATGAAAAAAATCTATATAAACTATTTTGTGTGTTTTAATGTGCTCTACATTTTCGGTGACGTAAGTTTTTATCCATCTCTTACGGTTTAGCAGATATGCAAAATTCCGTAAAATTCATCCAGAATAAAGTAGTCCTCAGAGGCTATTCCCAGAAAATTCAAGATATACATTTTATTTGTGAGGTAAATAGGTTTCATATACGATATTTTAATCAAAATCGTTAGAGCTATTTTTTAGAAAATCAAAATATTGGAAAAAAGTTCCAAGTAAAGGGTAGTTGGGGGTGGGTGGATTTTCTTGAAAATCTTCGTGTCGCATCCTTGGAAGATACCAAACCTAAGTACCAAATTTGGTTTTTAACGGACTTTTCGTTTTTGAGCTATGCTGTCCACAGACACACACACGGACCTTTTGTAAAATCCTTTTTTTGGACTCAGGGGGACCCAAAACATGTATTTCCGGTGACATCTCGGTATCGAAGTTATGGGTGGAACACAATACCTTCTCTATACACTATGTACATAGTTCGTATAGCGAAAGTAAAAATATGATATGTTCCATTCACATGACTTTCTCTACATCTCTGCAACAAATATTGTTAAAAAGCTTATGCTTCTATTTACTTCATGCTAATCAGAAAGAACTAGTAGAAATAGTCTTATTACTTGCTTCCTTGTAAGTAGAAGCGAAATATCAACATTGGTATTTAACGGACTTATCGTTTTTTAGCTAAGCTTCCAACACATACACACACATCGAATCTTTGAATGGAATGCAATATTTTCGTCACCTACTTTATACATAGTGTAGAGAAGGTAAAAATAATGTAAATCATAAGCATTATATTTAGGTAATATTTATATGAAAACAAAATATGGTAAAGAATACTGGAGCGTTTGGAATCTTTTGTTTAATCGGAATTCTCGGCTTCAGACAGGAAAGAGAAAGAAAGCTTGGAAATAATAGGATTACAGAGTAAGGTGTTAGAGTTAGAAGGTTAAAAGTGAGGAAACATGGAAGATTACACGTGTAACGAGTATTTTAGGAATGTGTATCCTCGACTCCCTGGGGGCACTAAGCAGTTGATTTACGAGGAAAGCATACACATAAGAGCATTTCACACGGCAACAAGAGTTAATCTTGTGGTGCACGATCCCCTAATTCTGGCATTTTGGTTTAAATATTCAGCAACAAGGTGAAACATAACTCCCTGCTTGGAGTGTTGCTCTCAAAATGTTGGGATCCACATTGCACCCTGGTGCATGCCTGCAGCTTACCTACATGTATAACGAAAACTGTTTACTTCATCTACCAATGCAAGCATTAAGAAGAGAAGCTACTGAATTCTAACCACAAATTAGAAACTTCCTGAATAAAACAAAAGTACACATAGAAAAAATTAACAGAAATAGTCTTATTACTTGCTTCCTTGTAAGTAGAAGCGAAATAAGGAAGTACCATAGGTTAAAGTGATAGTCAAAAGCTGGTTGCTATGTGACTGATGTTTCTTTGTTTGTATGGACACGAGTTCACAAATTCTTGTATAAGAAATGTATAAGTTTTTCAAAACCTGAAAAACATGTATTGTGTGTTTTAACGTGCTCTACATTTTTTACGTGTTAAGTTTTTGTCCATCTTTTACGGTTTAACAGTTATGTAAAATTCCGTAAAATGCATTCAGAATAAATTAGTCTTCAGAGGTTATTCCCAAAAAAATTCAAGATATACATTTTATTTGTCAGGTAAATATCTTTAATATACGATATTTTAATCAAAATCGTTAGTCATTTTTGAGAAAATCAAAATTTTCGAAATAAGTTCCATGTAAAGGATAGTTGGGGGTGGGGGATTTTCTTGACACACGGACAGACAGACAGGCACACACATGCACATTTTTCTAAAAATGTTTTTTTTTATTCAGGGAGTCCCAAAACATGTATTTCCGTGAAATTTCAGTAGAGAATTATGGGGGGGGGGCATTAAAATCTTTCTCTATACACTATGTACATAGTAGGTGTAGAGAAAGTAAAAATACTAGTCAACGACTTTAATTGAAAGAAAATAACAATTTATGGAGTCTGTATACAATAACAGATCAATCCCAAAAGTTTTGCAAAACTCATTAAAATTTCTCATGGTCTGGCAGAAGAGATCTCTTTGTACGTAATGAAGTTTTTTTGTTTCCCCTGAAAACTTTGTGTTCTTAGACTTAATGTTGTTTCTGAAGTAAGCGAATCAAATAAACTCAAGATTCAAAACTTTTAAAGTCATTTGCAGACAGAAACATTTCTGTCAGAGGGATAAGAAAACCTTGAAATGTTCTCATTTAGAAGCTAAAGCAAAATTACTTAGGACGTTAAATGCTGAAATCATGTGGAACTTTGAGAGAACTCTAGACAATCTTCTTAGCGGTCATTGACTTCAGTTTTATTCTTGCTTTGTAAATATATTACTTTCTCTACACGTACTGTGTACATAGTGTATAGAGAAGGTATTGCACTCCATGTGTGTGTGTGTGAACAGGATAATTCAAAAACGAAAAGTCGGTAAAATACCAAACCTTCCAGAGATGCGACACGAAGATCTTGAGAAAAATCCTCCACCCTTTATGTGGAACTTTTTTCGAAAAGTTTAATTTTCTCAAAAATGGCTCTAACGATTTTGTTTAAAAGTTCGTATATTAAAGGTATTTACCTGACAAATAAAATGTATAACTTGAACTTCTTGGGATAGCCTCTGAAGAATTCTTTATTCTTGATCAGTTTTGCTGAATTTTGTATAACGGTTAAACCGTAAGAGATAGACTAAAAATCTATCCACAAGAAATGCATGTAGATCTCGTTAAAACTCATTATGTCATACACGCTTTCCATGCAGAGTTGACGTTTTTGTGATATTCTTTGTTATTTGTTAAGCTTTAAACTACCTAACTTTTCTCAGACAGGACCATGCAAACTGAACCGAATCTCAACTGTTTCACAAAGCTACCAGCTTTTATGAGATTTGACTATAATTTTAGCGTAATGTATTCCCTTATTTCCCTTCTATTTACAAGGAAGCAAATAAAAAGATCATCTCACGATGTAGACAAAGGAATAAACCTTTGTAGCAATTTTTTGTAGAGGAAATTACGTGAATGGAAGACATCAAATATTTATTCTGTATATTGGAAAATGTTTTGCCTTAAAAGGAAATGTATGTTTCCTTGTATTTATTCTCGTTGATCGCTAACTGGTGTTACCTTGGGTGAACGCCCATTAAACAGAATCCCCGAACTTGGAGCTTTATTATTTGCTCACCAACATCCTTTCGCATCTGCAATTACAACTAGATGTCATTCTTGTGTTTGACCTTAACAAGTCCTTCTAGACGCTCACGTAAGAGCTATCCGGGAGCGATACTCTCTCCACATTCAAAACAATAAATAGAAACCACGTAAAATGATGAGTTGATGACGTAGAACCTTACGCTTGTTTTCCATACTGAATACAAATGAATTGACTTCCTTTACATTTCGTCTGCTTTGTATGTCCACCTCAAGCAGTTCAAAACAAAAGTGAAATGCAATCCCACGTTTATAAGAAACCACATGTTCACAGAATCTGCCTTTTTACTTTCTCTACACGTACTATGTACATAGAGTATAGAGAAGATATTGTATTCCAACCAAAACTTCGATACTGAGATTTCGCCGGAAATATATGCTTTGGGTCCTCCTGAATAAAAAAAAAAAAAAAAAAAAAAAGCATTTTTGGAAAAAGGTCCCTGTGTGCATGCATGTGTGTGTGTGTGTGTGTGTGTGTGTGTGTGTGTCTGTGGACAGCATAGCTCAAAAACGAAAAGACCGCTAAATACCAAACTTGGTATTTAAGTTTAGTATCTTCCAAGGATTCGACACGAAGATTTTCAAGAAAATCCCACCACCCCCAACTACCCTTTACATGGAACATTTTTCGAAAATTTTGATTTTCTTAAAAATGGCCGTAACGATTTTGATTAAAATATCGTATATTAAAGATATTTACCTGACAAATAAAATATATATCTTGAATTTTCTGGGAATAGCCTCTGAAGACTACTTTATTCTGGATCAATTTTGCGGAATTTTGCATAACTGCTAAACCATGAGAGACAAAAGAGACGTTTTTTTCCACACAAAAAACGTATAGTACATTAAAACACACAGTTTATGTTATATTTTTTTTCGTGGTGTTGATCGTTTTTTAGATATTCCTTGTTTTTGATTTTAGCTTTGAAAATGTGTCAATCCCTGTACATACAAACAAAGGAACATCAGTCACATAGCAACCCGCTTTTAACTATTACTTTAACCTATGGTACTCCCTTGTTTCGCTTCTACATACAAGGAAGCAAGTAATAAGACTATTTCTGCTAATTATTTCTCGATTAGAATGAAATAAATGGAAGTATAAGCTTTTTAACAATAATTTGTTGCAGAGATGTAGAGAAAGTCATGTGAATGGAGCGCATCAGATTTTTATTAATTACTTTCCTCAGTTGAGGGCTGCCGTGTAGACAAAGTATAACTACACAATTAACATTTTTTAAAAAATAATTTACAATGATAAAAATAAATTGTATAACTAAGTACAGGTAACATAAAATTAGAAATGATACATTTCAAATCTAATACAAATAGCACATATTGACCTAACAACACCACATTATTAGTTTCAAAATCATACAACACAATAGCAGTAAGGTG
Organism: Hymenopus coronatus; assembly: GCA_030762935.1. Taxonomy (NCBI): domain Eukaryota; kingdom Metazoa; phylum Arthropoda; class Insecta; order Mantodea; family Hymenopodidae; genus Hymenopus; species Hymenopus coronatus. The sequence continues at coordinate 18,637,804 of CM060895.1, forward strand.
GGTTTGTAGAGTGAAGAGATAGACCAAAGTTTATTATGTTTTTTCCAAAGTGTGTAGAAATTTGATTCTTTTCTGTAAAATGGTTCAGCAGCGCATGTATACAGTTGTTTAGTTAGTGCTAACCTTTTGAGAGATATTCCCTGTTATTGGTTTAAAATACTGAAAAAGTTCTCAAGATGGAAGTCCTCACCCGATTATTATCTCTCTTGCTGTACTACTGACCACGCAAAAGGGACCCAATGACAATCGCATAGCGACAAGATTTTAATATCGCTTTAGTTTATTCCCTATATCCCTTCTACTTATAACGAACTAGTATAAGACCATGTTTATTTTGATTAGCATGATGTAGACAAAAGAATAATTCTTCGTAAGAACAGGTAGAGAAAGTCATGTGAATGGAACACATCACAATTCTCACTGCAGAAAACAAGTTAATGGCGGTTTACATTCTTAAGTCCTGAGTATCCGGATAATATTCAAATAGTTATGCCAACTATTATTCCGTAATTTTACTACTATACCTATTGGTAATGGTGATATACCTTTGGAGTGAATTTTTCAGCTGGTTCTCACAGTAAAACCATATTTGTCTGAGAGTGGCATTCGGGAATTCGTGGGATTGTTTGCCCACGGCCGACCTCTCTGATACATGTTTTTTTTTTCCCTCCCCTCTCCCCGCGGGGTTTCTCGGGTCACTAGGCTGGGAGGTTTATTTATTCCACCGAACTTCCTTTCCCTTAATTTTATCTCGATTTCATCTAAGCGATTTGACGCCCTCCGTGGTGTAATGGTTACCATGCTGACTTCATATACCCAAGGTCGCGGGTTCAAACCCGGCGGAGGACGATGGATTTTTTCGGACGTAAAAATCCTTAGCATGGCTTCCTTCGGAAGGGAAGTAAAGCCGTTGGTCCCGTGTCGTAGATTTACGGCACGTAAAAGAACCTCAAGCCTGATAGAGAGGCCTCTGAGTAAAATTAAGCGGTTTTTCACGCCCAATATAGAATGGAGCGCTGAGAACCACAGCAGTTAAAGAGCGTCCATAAATAACACGTCATTTACATTTTATCTAACCGATTTCTTTCAGGGTTGTAAGTGTCTGTGAGGACTGCGGTGGTGGCGTTTTTCCGTGGCGGTGATGGTCACTCTCTGGAAATACAGTTCTCGGCGACGGGATGACATTGGAAGTCATGTGTAGACTCCAGAGTTTAGGGAGTTTGGTCAACCTGTGGCGTGCGCTTCTAGCGCTTCCCACGTTGAAATGACCAGCTTTCAAACCGTTAGGCATCCTCCGCTGCGGCTCCCTCCCCGGAGTCCGGTTCCGGACGCCCACTATAATTACTCTCATCTCCTATCCTCCTAAGGTCGGATGTGCAATAAGCCAATGGCTGCAGAGGGGAATCCCACACACACACACACACACACACACACACACACACACAAGGGCTGGACTGTGGTTAGACTATTGGTCCTGGGTTCAAGCCCAGGCGACCGCATGTGGGATTTGTGATGGACAAAATGGCGCAGGGGCGGGTTCTCCCGCTATGGCATTCCACCGATGCTATATATTTATTCCACGTATCATCGGTGCCATTAGCTTTAAACACTATAAAAAAGCACACACCGATACAATAATCGATTTGTTTGTTTAAATGTCCAGAAAGACAGAACCGCAATCGGCTCCTCATCTGCACTATTTGATAATATTATCTATTGATATTTTAAAAAGGTTATTTTTTCGATATGTTGAAACATTCATTATCAAATATGGTGCTCAGAATAAATATCAGCATTTTAATCGCTCTTTTGTGTTGGGTATTCTGACTAACCATCGTGACAAAAGTACGCAAACTCTATTACGCCTCACCCTGAACTCAAAGCCTGCTGAAGCAATTCATAGAAGCCCTGATTTCCAGCAGTTTGAATGTTCACTGCTGCACACACACACACAAAAAATGTAGTATAAAAAAGCGACCATTCAGTTTTGCTATTCAGGTGCCATATGAAAGAACTCTCCTTTTCAAGCGTAATTTAAATCCTTTGAAGCAGGTTTTACTTTGATGTTTTTGTTTGAGTCAATACAACATTATCAGAACGAAGCCAGTACTTGATGAAATCCACGGCAGGCAGCATTTAGCCTCACATTCGCTGTTGGCCGGCCTTTCAACTACACAATTGATCAAAGAACCGCTTCATAGGAGCAATTTGATTAATGTTCGGCTCTTGTCGGTCCTTATCTGCCTCGCTGCACGTTTAATTGGCCATTAACAAGTAGTCCAAAGACGTGGGCACATTACATCTCAGTGCATTTGTTTATTCTGCCACACTTATACATTACGAGAAATCGAAGAAGAACCAGTGTGCCCGATAAAGTTCACCAATCGTTATGAAGGAATTGATATCAAATGTTGATGAAAGAATTCAGAAAAATTGATATTTCACTTTGGGTGGGAAAGGTTTCGCAACCGGTGAAAACTTCAACTTCTTGGCTCGGACCTTTAGCGGTGGAACGGTATAACATAGGCCTTGAAACGCCGGCACCACGTGACAATAAATGCCTGGATAGTAATAGCGATTACGTTGAGAAATAGAATAAGGTACTGTAATTTTGTGTTGACATGTTTCGTTATTGTTTAGTTATGCCAAAACGTTCATTACTTTCTGGATCGCCCTCATATAACTGAATTTAAACAAGATTCAATGTGTTCCCTCCACATCACTTCTCTACCTATTCCGTAACAAACAATCACTACACACCCTTATTATTTTAACTACTTCATACTAATCGACATAAGCATTAGCAAAAATGGTGTTATTACTTTTTCCCTTGACGAGAGTGGTTTGATATGCAAGGTAAGAAAGCAAGACAAAAGGTTTGTTTCGTAAACAACTCACCTTACTCGTCAAAAGTCTTCTTTGAGGGATATACACATGGTCCAACGATCTTCCAACTTTTGCATCCCGTGGGAAAAATAGGTTCTGTCAAACACGACTGCGACTACCACTTCCTCAGTTGATGAACTTATCCTCCCACAAAAGCCAAAGTTTGAGGTTAGGGATTGGAAGAAGTCACTTGAGTCTTAGTCTGGTGAGTAGGGTTGATGAGGAACCAAATCGTGCGCTTTCGCCACTGTTATCGCTGATGTGCGGGACCGAGCATTATCCTGGCGAAAGAGTACTTTTTGCACGCCAATCGAGGTCTTTTTTTCAGCCAACGCAAGTGTCAAACGATCCAACAATGAAGGATATCAGGTCCAGTAATGGTCCTGCATTTTTTCCAAGTAAGCTGTTAAAATATTTGACTGTCGCTTTAACATAGCACATTCCTTTAGTTCCCTTCTACTCATTGGCAACTAAGCAATAAGAACATTCTGCCAATGTTTATCTCCATTAGCATGGAAATAGAAGTATAACCTTTTGTAATAAGTTTGTAGTGCAGCTAGATAGGGTCATGTGAGTGTAACACATCAGATTTTTTTTTATCATTTTCCTATTTAAAACTTACGTAGGCCATCCAGAAATAACGAGAGATTTAGCATAACTAAATAATAGCGAAGTATATCAAACAAAACTATTTACAAACTTAAGGTACCTTACTCTATTTCTCAACACAATCTCAATTCTGTCTACACATCTATTGTCACGTGATACCACTTCTTAATACTGATGCTATACTTTTCTACCGCCAAAGAACTTGTTCTTTTTTATGTATGCACAAAATGTTCGGCCAATCGAATTTTGTAGGCAAATAACGCAAGTATATAGTGATAATGCGATAAACGTGTCTTCAGTGAGGAAATGGCGCATAATTTACGGGTATTCGAAGAAGAACCAGTGTGCCCGATAAAGTTCACCAATCGTTATGAAGGAATTGAAAACAAATGTATTTCACTTCAGTCTCCATACAGGACTTTTTGGATGGAAAAGATTTCGCAACCGGTAAAAACCTCAACTTCTTGGTTCAGACCTATAGCGGTGGAAGGGTATAACATAGACATTGAAACACCGGTACCACGTGACAGTAAATACCTTGATAGTATACTTGAGAAATAAAGTAAGGTACTGTAACTTTGTAAATAAAGTTTTGTGTTGATATCTTTCGTTATGATTTAGTTATGCCAAAACGTTCATTACTTTCTGGATCGCATTCGTTTAAATGGAATTTAAACAAAATTCAATGTGTTCCATCCATATCACTTCTCTACCTATTCTGTAACAAACAATTATTTCAAAAGCTTGTTCTTTTATCTACTTCATTCTAATCGAAATAGTCTTAATACTTACTCCCTTGTACGAGGGTGGTTCAATATGTCAGGCAAGAAAGCAAGAAAAAAGGTTGTTTCGTTAACAACTCGCCTTGTTCATCAAACTCTTCTTTGAGGGATATACACTTAGTCCTCCAACTTTTTCATCCCGTGGGAAAATAGATTCTGTCAAACTTGCAAAATAATTGTTGTCTGCGACTAACACTTCCTCATTTGGTTAATACATCTTCCTAACAAGCCAAGTTTCAAATTAGGGAACAGGAAGTCATTTGGAGCTAATTCCGATGAATAGAATGGGTAAGGAGCCAAATCAAAGATCAAAATCTAGCACTTTCGCCAATGTTGTTACTGATGTGTAGGACAGTGAAAGAGCAGTTTTTTTTTATATGCCAACCGACGTGCATTTTCAGTCAAAGCAAGTTTCAAACATAACAGGATCCAGTTATGGTTCTGCATTTTTCCAAGTAATCTATGAGGATTATTCTTTGGGAGCTATCGCCTTACCAGCTGACAAAATGTCTTTGTCTCTTCGGTACACTTTCAGCAGTCTTTGTCCATTGTTTTGACTTGTGTGTAATGCTGAATCCAGGTTTCAGCAAAGGTCTTGGATTGCGATTAAACATCGCCAGACATTATGTTGAAATGATAATTTAATTGTTTTCTCACAGCATCCGTGCGTAGGTCAGACTGAAAAACGTAATGCCATAGCCGGGAAAAATTCGAGTCAGTTGAGAAATTCAATGCTATGCCGGCATGTTGCCATGGTAGCTCAGTGGCAGAGCAACCGGCTAGAGACCGGGAGATCTGTGGTTCAAATCCCGGCTATAGAATTGGATTTTTCAGTCTGACTTTACCTATCCTATGAAATGTCGTTCCAGATGCGCTTTTAGTCGACCGTGGCACCCACCTCGCAAGGGCCTATCAGAGTCAATTCTTCCTACAGGTAGCTTGTTCAATCGAGATACCTGAAGTCTCAACAATTTCACGAATGTTTATTCGGCAGTATTGCATTGCAATAGCATGGATTTTGTCAATGGTTTCCTGTGTGGTGACCTCAATTGGACAACCAGAGTGAGCATCGTCTTCGGTGCTGGTCTGACCATATTTAAATTCAGTAATCCAAAATTAAATGGTTTTTAATTATGGTGAAGAGCCCGCGTGAAGTTCATCTAATTCTGTTTTAATTTGTGAAAATGTTTAATAGCATCAGGAATCTCGGTTTTCTTCATTTTCAATCGCAGGCGACACATTGACAAATTCAGATGACTGTCAACAATGAACTACATGCCGTACATTGTTGAAATGTTTATGCGATCCTTTGAAGATAACCAACCAGGAGGCAACAAAAATGTTCTATTCTTTCATGGTAATTTACCAGACTCTTCAAACCACGAGGAAAAGGGAATACACTAGGCTAAAGCGATAGTCAATTCTTTTAAAAGCTGTTGCTATGTGACGAATTTGAAATTGGGTTCTCTCTGCAGGGCAACGAGTAATATAAAAGGAAAGTATAAACGAATAATGACTTTCCATTTAATTATAAATATTGGAATGTTTAAACCAATAACAAGGAATATCTCGGATATCATTTATCCTTAAAAATGTATCTGAGATAAACTGGGTGCTTTTACGAGATTTACATTTGTTATCTAGGAAGATTTTATCTATCTCTTACAGTCTGCCAGTTGTACAAAAGTCATTCAGAATGAACAGGATTTAGAGGTTATTCCCAAAGTATTCAAGCATTTTACCTGTAATACAGTGTCTTAAACATATGGAATTTAATCAATTCGTTACAAACATTTTTGAGAAAATAAAACATTTCCAACATTTTTTCAAGTAAAGCATTGTTTGGATCGTGTCGCATCCTTGGAATATGCTAGTATTTAACTGAATGTTTACTTTCTCTACACGTGTTATATACAGTGTATAGAGAAAGTATTGTATTGTACCCAAAAATTGGATACCGAGATTTCACTGGAAATACATGTTTTGAGACACCCTGAATCCATAAACAGTATTTTTAAAAAAAAATGTCCATGTGTCTGTCTGTGAGCAGCATAGCTCATAAACGCAAAGACCGTTACATACCAAACTTGGTATCTGCGACACGAAGATTTTCAAGAAAATCCCCCACCCCCAACTACCCTTTACATGAAAAAAAAATCCGAAAATGTATATTTTGGTAACAATGGCTCTAACGATTTTGATTAAAATCTCTTATATTTAACATGTTTACATGACAAATAAAGTGCATACAGCAATGTTCTGGTAATAGCCTCTCAAGTCATGTTTATTCTGAATGACTTTTACATAACTGGTAAACAGTAAGACATACGCAAAAACGTACTTAAACAAATGTAGATCTCGTTAAAACACAAATTTATGTGATACACACTTTTTCATGGAGTTGACCGTTTTTGAGATATTCCTTGTTATTAGTTTGAGCTTTGAAATAGTTAAAGCTTTTCACACACCGAAATTTGTCAACTCCTGTCCATACAAACAAAGGTATTCCAATCGAATAAGATCAGCTTTTAAAAGATTTGACTATCACTTTAACGTATGGTACTCACTTCTTTCCCTTCTACTTACAAGGAAGCAAGTAATAAGACGCTTTCTGCTACATTTTTCTCAAATAGAATTAAATAAATAGAAGAATAAATGTTTTAACAATAATTTATTGTAGAGATGTAGAAAAAGTCACATGAATGGAACACGTCAGATTTTCATTTTCAAGTTATGCTGTTCTCTGTCATTCACTCAGGCACATACCTTTTATTCAGGAGCTCAAAGCATTTATTTCTGCTGAAAACTCGATATCGAACATTTTGTTGGAATGCAAAGTTTTCTATAGCTACGAGAAATATCAAGGAAAGTAAAAGCATCCAATGACATAGCTTTCTTATCCAGCTCTCCACAAATGGCATGTTTTAACTCTCAATAACGGTTTAGTTATTAATTTTCATTTTTCACTAAAAGTACCCGAAAGAATCTCTCCGTTTTACGCATAGAATTATTGTTTGCTTTCTCTACATATACTACGTGCATAGTGTATAGCAAAGGTATCGTAATGTACCCAAAAATTCGATTACGAGATTTCACCGGGTCCCCGTGTATAAAAAAAAAGAAAAAAAAACCTAGATGTGTGTGTGTGTGTCTGTGGACAGAATAACTCAAAAACGAAAAGACAGCTAAATACCAAATTTTAAATTTGGTATCTTCTAAATATGTGACCCAAACTACCCTTTACATGGACAATTTTTCGACATTTTTTATTTTCTCAAAAATGGCTCTAACGATTTTGATTAAAATACCGTTTAAAATAAGAACTAAAACTTTCCTGGCGACGTGTTAATTCAAAATCTTCTCGGGCTTCTAGCCAGGTAAAAACTTGGCTTGACACCAGCCAAGTTTTTACCTGGCTAGAAGCCCGAGAAGATTTTGAAAAATACCGTTTGTTTAAGATATTTTATGACAAACGAAATGAATATCCTGAATCTTCTGGGAATAGACCCTGAAGACCTATTCATTCTGGATGACTTTTATGTAACTGTAAGAGATATGCAAAAACTTTCAACACAAAAAGTGTAGACCTTATTAAAACACACAATTTATGTCATATACATTTTTTGTAGAGTTAACTGTTTTCGAGATATTCCAGATTATTGGCTTCAATTTTAGCCACTTAAAGTTTTCTTGTTTCTCGTTTGTTTATTCCTGGCGAACAAAGAGATTGGAATTTGAAATTCAAACATAGTGACTGGCTTTTAAGGGACGAGATTATCGCTTCAGTCGGTGCGTTTTCTTATTTCCCTTCTACTTACAAGGAAGCTAGTAATAAGACTAATTCCACTTATGTTTATCTTGATTAGCATGATGTAGATAACAGATTAATGTTTAGAATAAAAGGTTGTTTGCCAAACAGCTAGAGGACATCATGTGAATGGAACATATGAGATTTTTTAGAAATAAAATCCCCGATGTGATGTACATCATACATATAGGCACAGTATAATTCTGTTTAGATGGTTGAGAATGAACTGCTACTAAATGAAATAAGGTCAACAAACAACCAGAGTGTTCTCTATAACAAATTCCACAGAAAAGATTAAGAATAGGCCATACAAAACTAACACATTCCTATTTACTGTCAAAAGAAGCACCACCATATTCTGATTTGTGTATAAGTCCTCTTACAGTTAAGCATAGTATATTTCAGTGTCCAAAATTAAGTCATATCAGAAAACAGCACACAATTTCAAAAAACTTTGCATTAACACTTACAGACACAGAAAGTTTAGTCAATGTATTAATATACCTTAAAGAAATCAATGTATATAACTGTATATAACTCTTAAAATTATAATTACTAACAAGTTATACCTGTTTGTCACTGTTTGTTGTAATATAATTTTAATACAGTTATATTTTTTATACTTAAACCATTGTTTTCACATGTCAATAAGCATTAGAGGTATATTTTACTTATAATGTTCAAAATTTTCATTGTATACTGGATGTAAAACTGTAAACAAGATTTTTAATGAAAAAAAAAATGAACTGCTGTTTATCTCGGTTGGCATGATGTAGATGAAAGAACAATTTTTTATAAGAATAGTTTGTTTGCATAACAGCTACAGAAGTGATGTGAGTGAAACATATCAGACTTTGTAAATTTATTTTATAAAATTGTATGGTTGAATATAAGAGTTATTGGCGATGTTATTAATTGCTCTTTAATATTCTCGACTTATCTACAAATTGTGTATCATGTATACATCCAAACTGTGAATGCAAGAAACGAAACATAATTTTTATTATTTCAGTATTTCCTTAATTATTGTTGACATTTGAAATAATCAAGACCTTGCTCCTTTACAGTTATTACGATATAGCCGGTGGGAGGTGAAGCGACAGTTAAATCTTTTAAAATACGCATGCTAAGTGCTGGTTCTCTTTGCTTGACCAGGATAAAAATGAATAACGACTTACCCAGTAGAGAAAGATATAAGTATTGCAAAGTAGAAACGTCGCCCTTCGTTGTATAGTGATTACCATGCTAGTTTCTAAATCCCAAAATTGCAGGTTCAAACCTGCCGGAGTGTGATGGATTTTTTTCGCTCGCAAAAATCTTCGGAAGGGAAGTAAAGCCGGAGTAATGTTTATTTCCACATAAAATAAATAAGAAGGTTCCTGGCAAAATAGTCCGCCATTTCGCGTCCGCAAGTCGTGATTTCGTCCTACAATCCGATCTGTGGGCGACGAGATGATCCCTCATCGCCATGGCTCATACTGGCAAACTCATTAACTAGAGAATCAAATCCGATCATGGAAACATCGTAGCGATGCTCTTTGCTCATTTAAAAGCTACAGGAATACTATATATACACTTTATTTTAAAACTGAAACCGATAAAAAGGAATCCCAGACATGGTTAACTCCACATGGTGTGTTTTAACGTGTTTTCTGTAATAACTTGTCTCTCTCTCTTACAGTTTACCAGTTAAGTTATCCAAAATGAAGAAGCATTCGGACGCAGTTCTCAGAACGTTCAATATGTATTTTATTTGTGATGAAAACCTATTAAGCACAGAGTATTTTAATGAAAATTATTTTTCATATAAAGGGTTGTCTGGGGAGGGGGGTTTCCACGAAAATGTTCGTGACGCATCTAAACTTAAACAACACTTTTAATATTTAACAGACTTTTCGTTTTTGTTTGTTTTTTGTTTGTTAATGCTGTTCACATACGGTCCTAATTCTAAAAATTATTTTTTCTTTTTATTCAGGGAAAATCAAAACATGTATTTTTGGTGAATTCTCGAAATGAACTTTTTTGTGTAATCCAGTAAGTACCTTCTCTGTCTATTTTGCATAGTCGTGGCAAGGAATGTAAAAATGTAATGTGTTTCACTCTCAAAAGTTTTTCTGCCAATTCGCCAATAAAATATTCCTACAAAAGTTTATTCTTCTATTTGCTTCGTGGTAATCGAAATAAGCATTATCAGAAATTGTTTTATTACTTATTTCCTTGTGAATAGAAGGGAATGCACTGTCAAATGTTTTAAACGCTGTCACTGTGTTGACGGAAAATCGGTTCTCTTTGCATGGCCAAGACAATACAACAGGTGCTGGAAAGCAATAACGACTTTCCGTTTGAGAAAAGTATTAGTACGTTAAAATTCAGACCAATAACCTGGAATATCTCGGAAATTGTGTATTTTAACATCTACATTTTTACTTTCTCTATACGTACTATGTACACAGTGTATAGAGAAAGTATTGCATTCCACCCAAAATTCGATACCGAGATTTCACCAGAAATACATGTTTTAGGACTCCCTGAATCAAAAAAAAAAAAAAGCATTCTCAGAAAAAGGTCCGTGTGCATGTGTGTGTGTGTGTGTGTCTGTGGACAGCATAGCTCATAAACGAAAAGACCGTTAAATACTAAACTTGGTATTTAGATTTGGTATCTTCCAAGGAAGCGACACCAAGATTTTCAGGAAAATCCCCCACCCCCAACTACCCTTTACATGGAAAATTTTCGAAAATTTTGATTTTCTAAAAAGTAGCTCTAACAATTTTGATTAAAATCCCGTATATTAAAGATATTTACACACCAAATTGAATTTTCTGGGAATAGCCTCTGAAAAGCTCTTTATTCTGGATGAATTTTGCTAAATTTTGCTTAACTGCTAAATGGTAAGAGATAGACAAACACTTACTACACAGAAAATATTGATTTGATCAAAACACGCACTTTATGTCCTTTACATTTTTGTTGTGGAGGTAACAGTTTCCGAGATATTCCTTGTTTTTAGTTTCACTTGTAAGTACTTAAACTTTTCTCAGACAGGAAGTGTCCGTTTTTCTTTTGTTCTACTCCTGGCCAAGCAAGGAAGCGTTTTGCAATGACAATCGAATAACGACAGCTTTAAAACAATTGACTATCGGTTTAGCCTAGTGTATTCCCTTATTTTCTTTCTACATGTAAGGAACTAAGTAGTAAGAACATTCTGCTAATGATTATCTCGATTAGCAAGGTGCAGGAAGAAAAATAATCTCATGTAAGAAGTTTGTAGAAGATCTAGAGAAAGTCATGTGAGTGTAATACATAAGATTTTTTGATCTCTCACGGTTTACCAGCTGTACAAAAGTCATCCAGAGTGAATAGGTCTTCAAAGACTGTTCCCAGAACATTCAAGTTATATCTTACATATGTCAAAAATATTTTAAATATATGGAGGTTTAATCAAAATCGCTAGTCATTTTTGAGAAAATTAACATGTTTTTTAAAAATGCTCCATCTGAAGGATCGTTTGGGCTGTGGAATTTTCTCCGCGTTGTATCTTTGGTTGTTTTTTTTTTTCTTTCTTTTTTTTTTCAGGAGACCCCATAGGTTGTAGGTATTTCCAGTGAAATCTCGGTCTTTCTTTCTTTTCGTTGTTTAAAAACAAACGAGCAGAGCATTTTGCAAAGAGAGGAAAATAAAATAAATAATTATATAATAATAAACCATACAAAAGCGAATCTAAAAATATCCTCTTTCCTAAAACGGATATAAATAGTACTAAATTAAAATAAAATAGACAAAAATCGAGATACAAATAGCATAACATCGTGTCAGCGCAACACAATATTTGAAATTATGCAGGCAAAAAATAAATATTCAAATTGAGTTTATGAGGAAAGTTTATATTGATTCAACATTCGGGAAGAGCAGTGATTTACAATGGTAAAAGGACTACAATAATCGGTTCAGTGACACAAATGTTATATTCCAATAGATTAGGATTTAATGAAAACCAACTTCATTAATGAGCAGTTCTTCAATTTTTTTTCTTATTCTACACGTACTATGTAGATAGTATATAGAGGAGGTATTGTATTGCAGCAACAAATTTGATACCGAGATTTTACCGGAAATGTATGCTTTGAGACCCCCTGAATATAAAAAACCTTTTTAGAAAGATGTGTTTGTGTGTCTGTGGACAGCATAGTCAACAAAGAAAAGTGCGTTAAATACCAAACTTGATATTTAGCTTCAGTATCTTCCAAGGGTATGACACTAAGATTTTGAAGAAAATCCCCCCACCCCCAAATACCTTTTACATGGAAATCTTTTCGAAAATGACTATATATGACTATATAGTCATATGACTATATATATATATATTTATTAAAGATATTTATTAAAGATATTTACCTGACAAATAAAATTTATATCTTTAATTTTCTGTTAATAGCCTCTGAAGACCTCTTTATTCTGGATGAATTTTGCGGAATTTTGCATAACTGGTAAACCGTAAGAGATAGACAAAAACTTCCTCAATAGAAATTGTAGATCACGCTAAAACACGCAATTTAGATTATATACTTTTTTTGGAGTTGATCGTTTTTACATATTGATTGTTTTTGATTTCAGTTTTAAAATAATTATTTTATACAGGAATTTGTCAACTCCTGTCCATACAAACAAAGGAACTTCAGTCACATAGCAACCAGCTTTTGACTATCACTTTAACGTATGGTACTCCCTTATTTCGCTTCTACTTAAATGCAAGCAAGTAATAAGACCATTTATGCTCTAATTCTTTCTCAATTAGCATGAAGTAAATAAAAGAATAAGCTTTTTCACAATAATTTGTTGCAGAGCTATAGAGAAAGTCATGTGAATGGAACACTACAGATGTTAAAATGTGGCATAATTTGAAATATAAGTAAGCGGCTATGACTGGTGACTCCATTTTCCTCTTCATAAGAAGGATCACTTGTGGGAATGATTACTTACTTAACAAGTTGAAAACGTCTGTTTAATTTAATTCGATTTGCGTGAGCAAAACAAGAAACGCTTCATCAGAAGAGGGAGTTTCTAATTTCCTTTCCGTAATAAGGAAGTAGTTTACCTCACCAGCTGACTTTCTGTTGATACGGTCCGTAATTTCGTCGGCTTATTAGTTTATCAAGTTTTCATCCTCTGGTGCGCAACTTTTCTTCATCGTTACGCTTCGTTACTGCGGCTTAGCGGCCCCAAAAACATACTCATTACCAAACTCTTGATGGGTTTTAACTCACCACTATCATAATATAATGTGGCAGCAAATACTCCGGGTTTAATTAAATCTCACAGTTAACGAATTAATCCTGCAAGGAAAACGAATGTAATAATAAAGCTACCAGAGAAGCGCAAATTGCCCGCTCAAGGCGAAAGCAATTATATAGTAAAAACAAAACTTGCAAGAGGAAATGTAAATAACCACTGACTGTATCAGCAAATGCTGCAAAGCACTTTCATTATACATTCAATTAATATTCTCAAAAGCATTACTCTAAGTTTCGAAATCTTTCAATCAATATAAAGATGAATAAATCTAAATTAAAAAACTATGCAACAACTATCGTGAAAGAACTTCATCGAAAACGGGTTTACAATGTATATAGCGCTGTCCTGTAGCAGGTAAAGCAACTATACTGTCAACCCAAAATAGGTACAACAACATATAGTGAATTTTCATTGTCACTTCAGTAAGTTGATTTAGTTCAGTTTTCACTTCCATTTTACTAAGGTCATTTAGTTCATTAATTACTGTCATTTCACTAAGGTTCACTTTAGTTCAGTTTTCACTGCCACTTCACTAAGGTGATTTAGTTCAGTTTTCACTGTCACTTCACTAGGATGATTTAGTTCAGTTTTCACTGTCACTTCACTAAGGTGAGTTACTTCAGTTTTTACTGTCACTTCACTTCTCCTATTAAATTTATTATAATCGCAAAAAACTATTAGCATAAATTCTGTGCTTTAACCAGATTTAAAATATTTTTGTAGAAGTTTTTGTGTTTATTAGTTCGTTATTATTAGAGTTTATATACGTATATAAACGTTTTGGAGCTTCCGGGAATATCACTGCACACTGATACTATTATTATGCAACGAACATTACTTTAGAGAGAAAACAAATGCACGTTGGTGCGATAAATTTAGAGAAACAACTGCACTTGGGTGTAATAAAAACGATTAAAATCAGAGATAATGAGTTCCGATTGGTTGGAATTTACGCGCCAATGTACTGGATTGGCCACTTCCTGCGATCACGTGTCATGAACGAAATAGTCCCCTTATACTTGCCTTATCTGCTTATAAAATTCGATTGGCTGAACACTTTATGCATTCAAAAAAACAAAAAAAACAAAAAATCTGCTGTGTTCCATTCACATTAATTTATCTAAATCGCTGTAACAATTTATTGTTAAAATCATATTCTCTATCTACTTAATATAATCGAGATAAACATTAGCAGACATTTTATTAATTACTTGATTCCTTGTAGGTAGAAGGAAAATAAGGAAATCCACTAGGCTAAACCAATTTTAAAAGCTGGTTGCCATGAGGTTGAAATCCGTTTCTATGCATGGCCAGGAATTTACAACTTTCCATGTGAGAAAATTTTAAGTATTTTAAAATCGAAAAAAATAACAAGGAATATCTGAGAAATAGTAATTACACGAAAAAAAAACTACCTATATGACATAAATTATGTGTTTTAAGGTGATCTACATTTTTGTATAGTAAGTTTCTGTCTTAATCCTTCGGTTTACCCAGTTACGCAAAATTCAATAAAATTCATTCAGAATAAAGACGTCTTTAGAGGCTATTCCCAGAAAATTGAAGATGTACATTTTATTTGCATATTTTAATAAAAATCGTTAGAACCGTTTTTGAGAAAATCAACATTTTCGAAATATTTTCCATGTAAAGGGTAGCTTTTGATGGGGGGATTTCTCTCAAAATCGTGTCGCACCCTTGGAAGATACTAAACTTAAATACCAAGTTTGGTATTTTACCGACTTTGTTTTTGAGTTATCGTGTTCACAGATACATTCACAAATACACGGACACACACGGACCTTTTTCCAAAAATTGTTTTTATACAGGGTACCCTAAAACGCATATTTCCAGTGAAATCTCGGTGTCTAATTTTTGGGTGAAGTGCAATACCTTCTCTATACACATAGTACGTGTAAAGAAAGTAAAAAAAAAATTCCTTTGGCGGTAGAAAAGCATTGAAAAACTGATACCACGTGACAGTAAATGTCTCGACAGAATGGAAATTACGTTGAGAAACAGATTAAGGTGCTGAACCTTTGTAAATAAAGTTTTGTGTTGACATTACTATGCCAAATGGTTGGTTACTTTTTGAATGGCCCTCGTACATATGTAATATTGCGATGTGGGCTTGCCACTGATGTAGAATGGGTCCAAGTAAGCTCACACATCACAGATGTCCTCCCTGAGGGTGTGTTAGCTCGACATGTCAGTGGCAGACAGCAACTTGACAGTGCGGCACTGATTCTTGTCACTCTCCCAAGAAATGTTACCAACCACTTTAAACATACAAGCACATTATACTGTTAACTCTTCCGTGAAATTAACATCTTCCAACTAATACAATGTAAATTATATATGTGGGGGAGGACTTAAAATGGTGTATTAAGGGGTACCGTTAGCGTACATTTTACGTAAGTTACGATACACACAAGGAAGGATTTTTTTGTTGTTGCTATGTTCTAAAGTTATGTTCATGAGGAAAATTTCACGGTGCTTTTAGGATGGCTGTTATTCCCTATCTCAAACGTTCGGTGATTGTTTACGTAAGAGGTCACACGGCTGACTCCCTCTGCCGTGCTCAACTGTAGGTAAGGGAAAAATATCGATCACACTGAAACTTGAACCTGCGTAATATTATTCACATTACTTTATCTTCACATTCATTCACAAATTATTCTTACAATAATTATTACCTTCTCTACATAGTGCATGGTACGTAGGTAACGGAGGTATTGTACTCCATCCAAAAATTCGATACCGAGATTTCACCGGAAATATACGTGTTAGGTCCTCCTGTATAAAAAAAAACATTTTTAGAAAAAGGACCATGTGTGTCCGTCTGTCCGTATCACAGCGAACACGATAACTAAAAAGTGAAAAGACCGTAAAGTACTAAACGTGGTATTTAGGTTTAGCATCTTCCAAGGATGCGACACAAAGATTTTGAAAAGAATCCTCACTAATTTTCTAAACAACATCTGTAATGATTTTCTTTAAAATATCTTATATTAATTTACAAGACAAATAAAATGTAAAAGTTGAATTCTGGGAATAGCCTCTGAAGACCTCATCATTTTGATTTTTTTTATCCATCTACGTATATATATATAACTGGTAAACCGTAAGAGATATACAAAAACTTACCTCACAAAAAATGTAGGTCTCATTAAAATACACAATTTAAGTCGTATACCTTTTTTTCCGTGGAGTTAACCATTTCCGAGATATTTCTTGTTAATGATTTCAGTTTTGAACTACTTGTGCCACTTTCCTACGGGAATTTTTCAATTCCTGGACATGCACAGAAACGAATTTCTATCACATAGCTACTAGCTTTTAAAAGATTTGACTATCGCTTTTGTCTCGTGTATTCACTTACTTCCTTTCTGCTTGCAGATAAGAAAGTGATAACACCTTTTCTGCTAATATTTATCTCAATTAGTCTGAAGTAGATAGAAGACTAAACTATTTAACAATAATTTGTTACAGATGTGTAGAGGAAAGTCTTGTGAATGGAATACAACATGTTTCAATAAACTTTGACCTGATTGGTTAATGTTAGCCTTTCTTATAAGTGACAGATAACCTGTTGAAGTATGTCTTATATAATGATTTGGAGAAATATAAAAAATCTGACGTGTTCCATTCACATGACTTTATCTACCTGTTCTGCAAACAAATTATTCTTCACACCAAGCTGGTCATGGTTTGTGTTCCTAGTTCCAATTCTTTAATATTTCACCTTTGTGTGAAACTTATATTTCCAGTAGATTGTGTTTTATTTTTACTTTCTCAACAAGTGCTATGTACATAGTGTATAGAGAAGGTATTATATTCCACCCAAAAATTCGATACCGAGATTTCACCGGAAATACATGTATTGGGTCCCCCTGAATCCAAGAAAAGCATTTTTGGAAAAAGGTCCATGTGTGTGCGTGTCTGTGAACATCATAGCTCAATAACGAAAAGTCCGTTAAATACCATCTTCCAAGAATGCGACACGAAGATTTTCAAGAAAATCCCCCCACATCCAACTACCGTTTACATGGAACTTTTTTCGAAAATGTTGATTTTCTCAAATGTGGCTCTAACGATTTTGATTAAAATCTCTTATATTTAAGATATTTACATGCCAAATAAAATGTATATCTTGAATTTTCTGGGAATAGCCTCTGAAGACTACTTTACTCTGGATGAATTTTACGGAATTTTGCATAACTGCATAAGAGATGGCCAAAAACTTACCACATAAAAAATCTAGAACACGTTAAAAGACAGTTTTATGTCATTACATTTTTTTCGTGATGTTGATCGTTTTTTAGATATTCCTTGTTTTTGGTTTCACCTTTGAATAACATACTTTTCTCATACAGGAATTTGTGAACTCCTGTCATGTGAAGGGAACACATCAGATTTTTGAAAGAGTAATACTCCAAAGAAAAGTGCAAGATATAATTGTGCCCTTGTTCGCGTGTTAGCGCCTATACGCTAATCAACCGGGACAATTGGGGTTACTTGTAATCCAAAATGTTGAATAATAGCATAACACAGAATCTTTCTCCAATGAAGTTTGCTTCATCAACGATGAACTCTACATTTGCAGCAACATCTACTCACGGATATTCTTCTCGGGTAACTATTTCAATCTGATAAACAAGCGGTGAAACGCAGTTATTCTGATATTACCCAAAGTACTCGTATACCAACCAAAGATCAGGCCCATAATCCCTTCCAATAATATTATAATCCGTCGGCAAGCTAAAGGATCCTTCTAGCAATCGCTTGATACAATAGAATCTGTCTAACAACTGTGCAAAGCCCAACCTCTGATAAACGTCAACGGTGTACCTTTTCGGATGAAGTTGAGCGCCCTACAACATTAATCGTTATATCATATTCCGGATGTGGTATGTTTTATGGTGGTAATACTGTTTTAGCTTACTATGGTTTTAGTGTTAGCTTTTTATGAACGATTGTTCTTAATGGTTTCATCGTTCTAACTTCTAGCAACGGATGGTTTTTAATCTCCATTTTTTATTATTGTTTCATTTATATAGCCCTAAGGTCGTATTCGGGGGCTTTGCACTTGAAACAACTCGTTTGTAGTTTTAAATCATTTTATTTTCCTCAAACACACACACATTCATTCTCACATACATACTTCCAGACTCTGTGGAGGATAGGGAATAATTCTGGCTAAAGAAAAATTCCCCGCCCCAGCCGGGAATCGAACCCAGGACCTTCGGGTGAGAAGTCAGCTCGCTGACCACTCGACCAAATTCCATTTTATTTCTTGTTTTAGCTGGTATTTTATATCTGAAAACTTTTATCATGATTTTAACTGTGGGCTCTTGCCGATTTTAGATATTTTAAGGGCGCTGATAACCAAAGAGTTGAGCGCCCTAAAATCCCAATCATCATCATTTAGCTCTTCGACCACTCATCCCAAAGCTTAAGCAGGTCGTTCTTTCTAATGTGTGATACGTTATACTCCACCAAGTGCTATTAGAACACATAAATCAAGTTGGTGTTGATATCACTTCTGCTTCTAATGTAACTCACCTTAGAGCAGGAGCTAACACTCCAGGATGCTCACACGCCGACAAATGTACAACAAACCTGAGGACCTCATAAAACTACCAGATAGCTTCCAGCTCCGATGCGAAGACACAAATTACTCTGATACTCCTGCATGCTTTCTGTGCAAAATAGGAGGACATCTAGTCCAACACAGCCAACAAAGAAAGCATTGCTAACACGAGCCCCTTTTCCACAGATTTTCATCCTCTCAGACCTGCGAGAGGTAAGGAAAGCTGCCCATCTCGGGATTTACCAGGGATTATCCGATTCTGCTCCGGCGCTAAATCAACTTATCCATTAGCTACATAGATATCTACCGCATCAATCTCAACTAAATGCCCCATCCCTTCAGATCACAACTCAGAATCGGAACAAAACTCTGATCATCAAATTCCCAGGGGTGGAAACAACAAGAAAACCTCCTCCAAACGTTCCAAATATGATAAATTACCTACACTATAATTCTCTGCTTACAGTTGAATCTCTTCTGGAACGAATGTGCGTTGAAGTTCACGGAAATATGCAGTTTTTATGAAAATGCTATTGGAAACAATGACCTACTACGTTTAGCACAAAGTTACTCAGTAGAATTACCGGAACTAAGTGACTGACACGCTGAACAAACTATATCCTTCACTAGCCAGCAGTGGGATTAAAAACAAAACTTCTCGAGAAACAAAAGGCTCCATCGAGCAAAACAAAACAGATGAATCAACAACTGAGCGCCTGTAGATTCAAAACAATAAATGCTTACTCCCGTACTATAGAAAATTACACAACCATTTTACAGTGGGATATAACTGGTTGTCGGCCAGAATTACAATATTTGCAATTACTGCTGCACAAACAAAACTCTTCAATGGTGAGTTTGCAAGAGACCAACTTGCATGAAAACTATACCGGACAGCTTCGGCAGTATTTCGTATAATACAAACCACCGCTCAGCATGCACGTTGTCATCTGTATAGAGGAAAATATTCCACATAAATACATTCCACTCAGTACCCATCTGGAAGCACTTGTAGTCAATATATACCTTGACACAAACATTTGTTTTTGCAACCTATATCTCTCAAACAGCATTAAATCCGCTATTTTTACTTTCTCTACACGTACTATGTACATAGTGTGTAGCGAAGGCATTGCACTCCACCCAAAAATTCCATACCGAGATTTCACCGGAAAAATATGTTTTAGGGTCCCCTGTATCCAAAAAAGGTATTTTCAGAAAAAGGGCCGTGTGTGTGTGTGTGTGTGTGTGTGTGTGTGTGTGTGTGTCCGTGTGAACACGATAACTCAAAAACTAAAAGTCGCTAAAATACCAAACTTGGTATTTAAGTTTGGTAACTTCCAGGGATGCGACACGAAGATTTTCAGAAGAATCCCCCACCCCAAACTACCCTTTACATGGATTTTTTTTCGAAAAGTTTGATTTTCTTAAAAATGGCTGTAACAACTTTGATTAAAATACTGTATATTAAAGATATTTACCTGACAAATAAAATATATATTTTGAATTTTCTGGGAATTGCCTCTGTAGACTACTTGATTCTGAGTGAATTTTACGAAATTTGCATAACTGCTAAACAGTAAGAAATGGACAAAAACTTACTACACAAAAAATGTAGAGCACACTAAAACACACAATTTATGTTGTATACATTTTTTTCGTGGAGCTGATCGTTTTTGAGATATTCATTGGTTTTGGTTTCAGCTTTGAAAAACTTAACTTTTCTCTTACAGGAATTTGTCAACTCCTGTCTATACAAACAAAGGAACTTCATTCACATACCAACCAGCTTTGGACTATTACTTTAACCTATGTTACTCTCTTATTTCGCCTCTACTTACAAGGAAGCAAGTAATAAGACTATTTCTGTTGTTTTCTCAATTAGCATGAAGTAAATAGAAGCATAAGCTTTTTAACAATAATTTGTTGCAGAGATGTAGAGGGAGCCATGTGAATGGAACACGTCAGATTTTTATTCTAAAGTTGTCATTACTCAGATCCCTCAGTTCTTTGTAGTCTTATATGATTTCAATAGCCATGACTCAACATGCCATAATTTAATGGTGTCCAAGGTGCAGCCCGCAAAAAGCAAGAAAGAATCTTGGTTAAGGTTTCTATCATCCCTTACCTGCAAAAGCAACCGGTCGGAAATATGGGACAAATACAAGCAATATCTTAAACCAAGAGATCATACATAATTCAACAAGTGCAAATATTCACAACTGGTACAATTATTACTGATCCCCAGCTGATTGCTGACGTCTTCTACAACTACTCTTGTGACTCTAATAATTATCACCCCAACTTTCTTCGGTAAAAAAACAGATCTTGAAAATTCTACAATGTTCTCCAACGCGCACCAACGTTTCAATGGCAACCTAACCTTTAAAGAACTGCAAGGCGCTCTCCATCAGTGTATGAGTAGAAGCTCAGGACCTGACAACATCCCTTACCAACTTACAGTCGAAATGTTCTCCAGTATTTGCTACACATATTTAACAGCATTAGGATTAGAAAACGTTTTTCAAACCAATGGCGAATCTCTACAGTCTAATATCTAAATGTAACAAAGTTCACTCATTTCCGGAAAACTATCGTCCTATATCATTAATGTACACCATGTGTAAACTCATGAAAAACATTCATTCTAAACGTCTCCGTTGTTCTAGAAAGCAAGAACTTCTTCAGCGAGATGCAATTCGGCTTCCATGGGCATCGCACCACGTTCAACAACCTAATTTCCTATATTGAAAACCGAAATATACAATGACTTCCTTAATGATCGCACATAATTACTGTAAACCTACATAGAAAAAGCCTATGATAGAGTATTCCGCAGTTATAGTATTCGAACATTGTTGAAGAACGGCATTGCTGGAAATATGATTGCTTTTGTGTAAAAACTGTCTACAGCGTCGGAAAATTAGAAACAACGGTCTTCTTTCAAAAGAAGTCATCATAGAACATGGAATTCCTCAAGGGTTCCTATTGAGCGTGATTCTCTTTATGGTTGCTATCAACAATATAATGGCACGCATCTCACCGCAGTTAGAGCATGTCTATTTGCGGACAACCTCACAATTTATTGTAAGGAGAAGAATGTCATCGCCACACAATATTTGCTCCAATCTATTGAAAGTTCTATTCAATGGTTGGGTCTCACTACTTGTTTGATACTTTCTCCAGACTCCGATCAACTACTGCAGATCCTCAGCTACAATTGGAAAGTCGCCGAATTTCAACAGTCAGTACGTTTCGTATTCTCGTCATATACTTCGATCAGAGACTGACTTGGATCCCATACCTTCGAGGTGACTGCTTAAGACGTTAATTTTTTTAAAACTTTAGCGTCCAAGAACTGGGGTGCTGAGTTTAGCATTTTAATTAGAATCTGCAAGACTGTCATCCTCTCCAGGATCGATTACGGATCCATAGTATATATTTCATCTAATAACAGAGCGTCCAGTCTTCTGCACTTAGTGTAACTGTGGAAGCTTTCCACACGAGTCCTTGCAGCAGCTCATGATTTGAAGCTAACGAACTACCTCTCAAAACATGACGTAAATATTTGAGTCTTCCATTTGCTTCTAAGATCGTTACAATGAGAAAATCTAAAATATATCGGAACGTCTTTCCTGTCCATAACAATTCCCCTCACAAAACTCATTATACTCCATTCTCTCTCCATACATTATCATACATTTTTCAGTCTGACTCTACATGTCCAACTCCTGTCCTACACACGCCTTGTGTGAAAAAACAATACCAATTGACCCTAATAATTGGCTATACTATGAATCCTGGGATTTAAGTACTTGCAACATTGTAAGTCGCCATTGGGGTTGTCATCTCAAAGTAATTTGAGAACACCTTGTGGTTTACCGGGAAACATGCGAGTCAGTTGAGAAATTCAATGCTAGGTCGGCATGTTGCCATGGTAGCTCAGTGGCAGAGATCGGGAGATCTGTGGTTCAAATCCCGGCTATGGCATTGAATTTTTCAGTCTGACTCTACCTATCCAACTCCTGTCCTACACATGGTTTGTGTGAAAAACAATTAATCCAATTATCATACTACCTCGCAGAATTCAAATTAAAACTTCCTAAAAGACTTCAAAGATCTTACAGGATAGACTCAGTTCCATGGAGAATCAAACTTCCATATGTAGGCTTAACCATGACCAGCCAGAGGAAAAATGAAATTAACAATACTATATTCCAAAAATGTTTCACAGAGTTTTGTGTTTCGCACACCAGCATGGTACACATTTTTACTGATGGTTCTCGACTTGGTGGCAACAATGACTGTGCTGTAGTTTCCCCAGAGCGAACGATGCTTTATAGGCTACCGAACCACCTTAAAACCTTTCTCAACCGGATTATATACAATCCAATTCGCCCTTCGATATATTTTGGAAAGCTGTGATCAATCTTTTATGGTATGTGCTGATTCGCTAAGCCCACTTTTAGGGCTTCATAGAACATGTGATAACTGTCGTATCCAAAAATTATATAAAATATATCATAAGATTACTTCTACCAAAAAGCTTCTTACCCTAGTCTGGATTCTAGCACATGGTAGAACCGGCAACGACATAGCAGATAAGGCAGCCAAAGAAGCCACTAAACATCTTCAACAGAAGATATTAAAGCTCCCCTCCAAGATTTTCAACATGCAAATCGAACCATCCTATAGCATTGGAAAAATGAATAGTGCACTAATTCTACCAGCAAGCTACACTCAGTATGTGCCACACCTATATCCATGCGCTGTCGACGACAGGAGCATCGGCCATACAGCATTAAGTCTAAACTCTGGGTGCTCAACCTCTGCTCCTATGAGCTAATGACGTCACCTAGTGTTACCCCGCTTCCTTGTGCATGATCAGGCAGGAAGCATATCCCCTTCAACCATTCAGTGGCGTTTCATTAAAATCGACACGATGGCAGGTTTCCAGCGAACCAAACATATCGTATTCAGGAAAGAATGCGAGGAAGAATGTTTTCTTTTAAACAGCATAGTATGGTGAAATGTCTTATTTATTAAACGGCACTTTGAAAAATACCATCATACTGATTATGGCAAACACTTTTTATCAGGTATTTAATCAGTAACAGTACCTGAATTTCAATTAATTTTGCCTGCAAAGACGCTCCTCACGATCTTCAAATTGAGCTATTTACTTTGTAACATTCAGTAGCCATTCATTATTCTCAGAAAAATTTGGTATTTGTTTATGCGTTCTGAATGACAAATTTTCCAAATTGCGAAATTTTGCCGCAATGTATATCTCTGAATAGTTGGTTCTAGATATGTTTGTGAATATATGTTATAGAAAATTACTAAAATAAAAAGTAAATATTGTTGTAGAGTAGGACAAGACCTTTTAAGACTCTGTTGTTCATCCCTGTCGACAAACATTGATGAACTGGCTACAAGTAAACAGTGTCAATTAAGTCACTAACAGTTATAGCGTCCAGGAAGGTTTTTTTAGTATTTGTACCATCCCATATAACATTAATGTTGCTGAAGCCCCCGCCACTGATAGAAACCAACATCATAGTTAGAGAGGTAGGTTGGGCACCACTGTTCTAAACCATGATCCTCCTCCACAGTGTCAAGTTCCAGGCACGGTTACCATCTAATAACAATTAACCCAGAGACTCAATAATGGTATTACCAATGATTTATATGAAGCAATAAACGCAGCACAGTGTGTATTCAATATATAACTCCATGGCACGACAGCTCACAACCAACCTTGGCCTACCGCCCGGCCGCTTCGTCCCCCGTCTCGGTCCATGACAGACATCATGGATGGGGTGCAGGTCTCATGCGTCTCATGACCTGGAGCCGCTACTTCTCCATCAAGAAGCTCACCAGCATCCCGGACCAGGTCTCCACGCCGGTACTGGGAATCGAACCCAGGTCCCCCGCTTGGCAAGCAGCAACGTTACCACCTCGCTAAGGAGACGATCTTGTAAACTATATTATAACAGTTTTAAAAAGATACTAATTTATAGTTCAATGTTACTGTTGGATTAATTGTTTTTTCACACAAGCCGTGTGTAGGACAGGAGTTGGATAGGTAGAGTCAGACTGAAAAATACCATAGCCGGGATTTGAACCACGAATCTTCCGATCTCTAGCCGGTTGCTCTACCACTGAACTACCATGGCAACATGCCAACATAGCATTGAATTACTCAGCTGATTCGCTATGGCATTGCATTTTTCAGTCTGACTCTACCTATCCAATGTTATAGTTGTTTGTCAAAGTAATTTACATGTATAGTCGCGATGCTACCTCAGGTTAAAGCAACTCAAATAATAATAATAATAATAATAATTATAATAATAATAATAATGATAATAATTATAATAATAATGATAATAATATAATAATAGTAAAAACAATAATAATAATTATAATAATAATAATAATGATGATAATTATTATTATTATAATAGTAAAAATAATAATAATAATAATAATAATAATAATGATAATTATTATTATTATAATAGTAAAAATAATAATAATAATAATAATAATAATAGTAAAAACAATAATAGTAAAAACAATAATAATAATTATAATAATAATAAAACTATTCATGGAAATGTTATTCTTTTATCTATCATGCTAATCGAGATAAACATTAGCAGAATTGGTCTTGTTACTTGCTTCCTTGTAAGTAGAAGGAAAATAACAGAATACATTAGGCTAATGCGAGAGTCAAATATTTTAAAAATCTGATGTGTTCCATTCACATGACTTTTTCTGCATCTCTGAAACAAATTATTGTTAAAAAGCTTATGCTTCTGTTTACTTCATGGTATTCGAGAAAAAATTAGCAGAATTATTACTTGCTTCCTTGTAAGGAGAAGCGAAATAAGGGAGTACCATAGGTTAAAGTGAAAGCCAAAAGCTGGTTGCTATGTCACTGAAGTTCCCTTGTTTGTATGGACAGGAGTTGACAAATTCCTGTATGAGAAAAGTATAGTTTTTCATATCCGAAATCAAAAACAAGAAATATCTCAAAAACGATCAACTCCACAAAAAAATGCCTATCTGACATATATTGTGTGTTTTAACATCCTCTACAATTTTTGTGTTGTAAGTTTTTGTCCACCTCTTATAGTTTAGCAGTTATTCAAAATTTCGTAAAATTCATCCAGAATAAAGTAGTCTTCAGATGCTATTCCCATAAAATTCAAGATATACATTTTATTTGTCAGGTAAATATCTTTAATATATGAAATTTTAATCGAAATCGTTAGAGCCATTTTTAAGAAAATCAACATTTTCGAAAGAAGTTCCATGTAAAGAGTGGCTTGGGGTGGGGGGATTTTTCTCAAAATCTTCGTGTCGCATCCCTGGAAGATACTAAACTTAAATACCAAGTTTAGTATTTTACCGATTTTTCGTTTTTGAGTTATCGTGTTCACAGACATACAGACACACAAACACATACACACATACACACACGGACCTTTTTGTGAAATTTCTTTTTTTTTTTTTTTTTGGATACAGGGGACCCTAAAACATATGTTTCCAGCGAAATCTCGGTATCGAATTTTTGGATGGAGTGCAATACCTTCTCTATACGCTATGTACATAGTAAGTGTAGAGAAAGTAAAAATCTGATATGTACCATTCACATGACTTTCTCTATATCCCTGCAACAGATTATTCTTAAAAAGCTTATACTTCTATTTACTTTATGCTAATCAGAAAAAATTAGCAGAAATAGTCATATTACTCGCTTCCTTGTAAGTAGAAGCGAAATAAGGGACTACCATAGGTTAAAGTGATAGTCAAAAGCTGGTTGCTATATCAATGAAGTTCCTTTGTTTATATGGATAGTAGTTGCCAAATTCCTGTATGAGAAAAGTATACGTTTTTCATAGCAGAAACCAAAAATAAGGAATGTCTCAAAAACGACGAACTCCACGAAAAAAATGTATATAACATAAATTGTGTGTTTTAAAGTGCTCTACATTTGTTGTGTAGTAAGTTTTTGTCCATATCTTACGGTTTAGCAGTTATTCAAAATTCAGTAAATTTCATCCAGAATAAACTACTCTTCAGAGGCTATTCCCAGAAAATTCAAGATATGCATTTTATTTGTCGGGGAAATATCTTTAATATACGAAATTATAATCAAAATCGTTAGAGTTATTTTTGAGAAAATCAAACTTTTCGAAAAAAGTTCCATGTAAAGGGTAGTTGGGGGTGGGGGGATTTTTCTCAAAATCTTCGTGTCGGATCCCTGGAAGATACTAAACTTAAATACCAGGTTTGGTATTTTACCGAGTTTTCGTTTTTAAGTTATCGTGTTCACAGACACACGGACACACACACACACACACACACACACACACGGACCTTTTTGTGAAAATGCTTTTTTTGGATATTGGGGACTCTAAAACATATATTTCCGGTGAAATCTCGGCATCGAATTTTTGGGTGGAGTTCAATACTTTCTCTATACACTATGTACATAGTGAGTATAGAGAAAGTAAAAACTGGTCGCTATATATGAACAATTGAAGTTCGGTTCACTTTACATGGCCAACAGTAAAAGAGAAGCGAGATGGAACGAAACGTGACTTCTAGTTTTAAGTACGTAGTTTTAAATTGAAACCAATAACAAGGAATATCTCGGAAACATCAACTGTGCAAAAAGGAAACGAAAAAAAAAAACAACAACAACTGTAATGACATAACTTGTGTTTTTTAATGGAATCTACTTTTTTTTTATGTAGTAAGTTTTTTTTTCTATCTCTTACAGTTTACCAGTTATACAAAACTCATCCTGATTGAAAAGGTCTTCAGAGGCTATTCCCAGAAATTAAAGGTACCTTACCTATACATTTTATTTGTGATGTAAATGTCTTTGATATACGGTCTTTTAATTAAAATCGTTGGAACCTTTCTTGAGGAAAACAACATTTTCAAAAATGTTTCCATGTAAAAGTTAGTTTTGGGTGGGGGGATATTCTTTTCTTTGTTTGATAGTGTTTAACGCCCAATTTTACTACATATGGCACACCGCAGGCGATGACACTGATTATATATGGAATGCGATGGCGAGGGAAACCGCAGAACCCGGAGAAAACTCGCCCCTGCGCCGCTTTGTCCACCACAAATCCCACATGCGGTCGCTTCAGTTGGAACCCAGGCCGCCTTAGTGAGAGACGAGTGGTCTTGAAAACGTATTAGTTTGGTTTTAAATTTACTTAAGTAGTTTTAAAAAAACGATTTGCGGTGTCCTAGATATAAAAAAATTATCTTAGGCTGTGATATGTTTATCGTTTTTATTAATATTTATATCTTTATTAAAATGTATTTTAATATTTATTGTATTGTAAATAATATAATTTATGTCGCAGCTTTGAAAGATATTAAAATTAAATACCAAGCATAGTATTTGATGGCCTTTTCGTCTTTAGGCCACACAAACACACACAGACACATTCAATGATGCTTTTTCTAAAAATGGTTTTCTTTGCCTCAGGGGATTTCAAAACATATATTTCTGGTGAAACCTCGACAACGTATTTTTGGGTGGAATACAATAGCTTCTCGAAAGGGAAAGCAAAGGTTACTGAAAAGTCCCAAATGGTGGTACAATTGAAATGCTGTTTCTCTTTGTCTATAAATTGAGGAGGGAGGCACTTGCTTTGTGGCTTTCGAGGATGTGGGACAAGCCAGAAATGTCTTTCAATAACAAAGAGAATTCATTTTGACTCGTCCTCCAGTACATTATAATATTTATTTTCAACGTAAATATGGAAAAGTTATTTTAATTTTAAATTAGACAAAAACACTGGCTGTTTTGTATTCTAACAACGAATCCTTTCAGGAATGGATTCTGTTATAAAACAGTGAATAAAGATTGAAATTTTAGCATCCCGAGAGAGGAGGAGATAGCAGAGAAATAATAATCCCAAACGATATACACTCGTAAACAGTGAATTGCTTTGGTGGAAATCGATGTGTAAAGGCAGTGATGGAAAATAAACCGCATAAACAAAAACCTGGTAGTAGCGTGTCTGCCAACAAGTCCCGAGTTCGAATCTCACTTAGGATGAGCTACCCGAATAACCATTTTTCGGGGTTTTCGCTTACACTTTAAACTCCATGACATTTGCAGCATCAATATAACTAATTAGGTTAAAGAAAGTTACTCTACAAAAACAAATCTGATATGCTCCATTCACATTCCTCTCTCTACATCTCTGCAACAAATTATTGTTAAAAACCTGATTCTTCTATTTACTTCGTGCTAATTGAGAAAAATAGTCTATTCCTTGCTTCCTTGTAAGTAGAGGCGAAACAAGGGAGTACCATAGGTTAAAGTGATAGTCAAAAGCTGGTTGCTATGTGACATGGGATAATTTGTGTGTTTTATCCTGATCTACATTTTTTGTGTGGTAAGTTTTTGTACATCTGTTACGGTTTACCAGTTATGCAAAATTCTCTAAAATGCATCCAGACTAAAGTAGTCTTCAGAGGCTATTCCCAGAAAATTCAAGATATACATTTTATTTGTCAGGTAAATATCTTTAATATACGATATTTTAATCAAAATCGTTAGAGCCATTTTTGAGTAGATTAAAATTTTCGAAAAAACTTCCATGCAAAGGGTAGTTGGGGGTGGGGGGATTTTCTTGAAAATCTTCGTGTCGCATCCTTGGAAGATACCAAACCTAAATACAAAGTTTGGTTTTTAACGGATTTTTCGTTTTTGAGTTATTCTGCCCACAGATACACACAGACTCACAGACACACACACACACACACGGACATTTTTCTAAAAATGCTTTTTTTTTTGGATTCAGGGAGTCTCAAAATATGTATTTCCAGTGAAATCTCAGTATGGAATTTTGGGTGCATTACAATACCTTCTCTATACACTATATACATAGTACGTGTAAAGAAAGTAATAATCTGATGTGTTACATTCACATGACTTTCTCTATAAAATAATTGTTAAAACAATGATTCTTCTATCTGCTTCATGCTAATATATAGATAAACATTACCAGAAATAGTCTTAATACTTGCTTCCTTGTAAGTAGAAGGGAAATAAGGGAATGCACTAGATAAAAGCTATAGACAAATATTTTAAAAATTGGGTGACATATGATTGAAATATATTTCTTTGCATGGCCAGGAGTTGAAAAATTCCCGTATGACAAAAGCTTTAAGTATTTTAAAACTGAAACCAATAACCAGTAATATCTCGGAAATAGTGAAACCGCGAAAAAGTTATATGGCATTAATTGTCTGTTTTAACAAGATTTACAAGTTTTTATCTATCTCTTGCGGTTTATCAGTTATTCTAAAGGCATCCAGAGCGAACAGGTCTTCCTGGACAAAATTCAAAACATTTTATTTGTCATGTAAATATCTTTAACATGCGGCATTTTAATCAAAATGGTTGAGCAATTTTTGAGAAAACTAAACATTTCCAGAAATGTTCCGTATAAAGGGCAGTTGGGGATGAGGGGATTTTCCCGAAAATCTTTGTGTCGCATCTGAACTTAAGTTTGGCATTTGCCTGAAATTTCCTTTGTGAGTCACACTGTCCACACACACACCTACACACAGACCGTTTTCTAAAAATACTTTATTTTTTTTGGAATAAGAGGACCCTAATACATGTATTCCTGAAATCTTGATATCGACGTTTTGGGTGGAATACAGTATCTCCTCTATCTACTATATATATATTTTACATACGTGCTAGAGAAACTAAAAGGCATTTTAGTTTCTCTACTACGTGCAATGTACATAGTAGAGGAAGTTTCAATTTCACTAAAAAGTTCCATACCTACATTTCACTACAAGTAAATGTTTTGAAGACCCCTGAATAAACAGGGTCAGATGGCTCAGAAGTTTGGTCTGGGACTGGCACTTGGGACTTCGTGCGTTCGATCCCCGCGGCCAATCTCCTTGAACCATGGGTGTTTTTAGGGGGGGGGTATTCTTGGGTCACCTGAGGAATTCCCCCTGATTTATTGTACTTTCATTTATCTCTATATCAGTATAGCCAGTCTCTTTCTGGGTTTTAAATAGCAACGTGACTGGTGGTGGCGCCCCTCCGTGATGGTGAAATGCAGCTCTCGCCGGCAGGGGTCATCTACAGGAGTTGGGGAGTTCATTCAGACCCAAGGTGCGGGCTCCTAGCACTCCCCACGTCGGGATGAAGAATTGCTTGGAATATGTTAGAGACCCACCACGGTGGCTCTTTCCCTGTGCTTGGTTTTGTGTCTGCTTGTCTATGAACAAAAATTAAAATTTCAACTCAAAAATGAAAAGTTGATTAATTACTAAACTTAGTATTTTATTCTCAATGTCTTCCAACGATAAAACACAAACATTTTCAGAAAAATCCTCCCAGCCCATACTACCCCTTATATGTAAGAATTTTTCCAAATTTTAAATTTTCTTAAAAATGACTCATGTCATTTTGATTAAAATGGTATACGTTTGAGACATTTTAATGACAAATGAATTGCATATCTTCAATATTCTGGGCATGGTCTCGGATGACTTTTGCATAACTGGTAAACTGCAAGAGATAAACAAAAAACTTAGAGGCTGTTAAAACTCACAACTTATACCGAATAAAATGGGTGAGTGCATAAATAAATGAAGTTATTAGGTGGGACCAGGAAACCCGTTGAAGCTGGCGTTCAATAATAAATTGATAACGCGAAAACAAAATGATTTAGAGCATATGTTTATATGAACCTATTTTCTTGTTTTCATGTCAGGAATTCATCCCCAAACAATGTAGAAGTATTTATACTCTCTCTACACGTAATATGTACATAGTGTATAGAGAAGATATTATAATGCACCCAAAAATTCCATACCAAGATTACACCTGAAATACATGTTTTGAGACCCCCTGAATAAAAAAAAACATTTTTAGAAAAATGTCCGTGTTTGTATCTGTGTGTGTGTGTGTGGGGGGGGGTGGCTGTGGGAAGCATAGATCAAAAACGAAAAATCCGTTAAAAACCAAACTTGGTATTTAGGTTCGGTATCTTCCAAGGATGCAACATGAAGATTTTCAAGAAAATCCCCCCACTCCCAACCACCCTTTACATGGAACTTTTTTTGAAAAATTTGATTTTCTCAAAAATGACTCTAACGATTTTGATTAAAATATCGTATATTAAAGATATTTACCTGACAAATAAAATGTATATCTTGAATTTTCTGGGAATAGCATTGGGACTATTTTATTCTGCATGAATTTTACGGAAATGTGCATGGCTGCTAAACCGTAAGAGATTTCTTACCACACAAAAAATGTAGAGCATGTTAAAACACAGAATTTATGTAATACACACTTTTTTCGTGGAGTTGATCGTTTTTGAGATATTCCTTGTTATTGGTTTCAGCTTCGAAAAACATATACTTTTCTCATATAGGAATTTGACAACTCCTGTCCATATAAAGGAACTTCAATTACATAGCAACCAGCTGTTGACCATCACTTTAACCCAACGGTTCCCAACCGGTGTGCCCCGGCACCCTAGGGAGCCGTGTGATTGGCTAAGGGGTGCCGCGAGATATTGAGATAAACAAAAAAAAAAAACAACAAAAAATACCTGCTACTGAAGCCTTAAGTCTTGTAAGGTCTTGAAATAAAATAAGTCAAATCAATTACTATAATGCACGGCAGATGGTGATAGTGGCCTATTCATTTCAATAATTCAGTTATACTAGTATCCCACAGACGGCATTACAGCTATACCCTGCCGAACATTCCCGACACTACTCGCTTCCTCACGAACATTCCCGAGACTTCGACAGATGAATATATAAAAGTGTACTCCGCTTGGCGCTTTCAGTTGTCTTCCTCGCGTTGATTCACAGTGTTTAGCTATGGATAAGTTCATTGTTAAACGTAAACGCCAGGACAGTGAAAGTGAACAGTCGGCTCCTACTGCTTGCTTTAAGAAGCCAAATCTTACAGTTTCTCCCGGACCGTCGAATTCACCACATAAAGAAGACAAACGAAAGAAAAGAACATACCAGGACAGTTACTTAGCGTATGGATTTAAGTGGAATAACAACGAGGAAAATCCTATCCCTGTGTGTTTAGTTTGTGGCGAAACACTTAGCAACGAGGCCATGGTACCTAGCAAACTGAAGCGGCATCTTACAAGAAAGCATCCTAGTGTGTCACAGAAAAGTGTAATGTATTTTTCATATATATTAGAAGGGGAGAAGAAAACAGCTGTGCGAATGGTAAAGAGAATGACCATAGGTGATACTGCTCTTGAAGCCTCATTTAAAGTAGTAGAACTGATAGCTAAAAAAAAAGAAACCTCATACTCTTGGAGAGGAAATCATTGGCCCTGCATGTCAAGTTATAGTTTCAACAATACTTGGCGAAGGAGCAGCTAATCAAATTTCGAAAGTTCCTCTGTCCAACAACACAATCAGACGCAGGGTATCTGAAATGTCATGCAATATCAACGAACAAGTCACGGAGAAAATAAAAACTTATAGAACATTTGCTTTGCAAGTAGATGAGAGTCTCGATATTGGTGACAAACCGCAACTCCTTGGTTTTATCAGATATATTGATGAAAAAAGATATTAGTGAACAGTTTCTGTTCTGTAGACCGCTGGAGACTACAACCACAGGCCATGATATTTTCGTTTCTATTAATTCCTATCTCAATGACCATGATCTTTCATGGAAAGACTGTTGTGGTATATGTACAGATGGTGCACCATCTATGTCTGGGAAAATTAAAGGTTTTACTGCCAGAGCTCTCAATGAAAATCCATCCATTATTATAACTCACTGTTTTCTGCATAGAGAGGCATTAGTCGTGAAAGCGTGTAATGAAGATTTTGCTGAAGTGTTTAACCAAGTTGTGAAAATGGTGAACTATATGAAGTCTCGACCTTTAAAGTGCAGAATTTTTGAACAATTATGTCGCGCAACGGATGCAGCTCATACCTCTTTGTTACTTCACACAGAAGTAAGGTGGTTGTCGCGGGGTCGTGTATTGAACCGGTTTCTCGAACTTAAAGATCAGCTAAAACTTTTTTTTAAGGATGAAAATCAAGACACATTTCATGAGCTCTTACTAAGTGATTCTTGGTGTTTTGAACTGTCGTATCTGGCAGATATTTTTCATAAGCTGAATGAACTGAATGTTTCGATGCTGGGTCGACATGAAACAATAATCTCCTCAACCAATAAAATGAAAGGTTTTAAAAGAAAACTTAGTTCTTGGAAGTCTGCAGTTCAAAAAGGAGATTTGTCGAACTTTCCACTCTTCTTAATGTGGCAGGAGATAAAGATCTGGGTAAACTAAAAGACCGCATTTGTGATCACTTATCAAGATTGCAAGATGCAATAGATGCGTACTTTCCAACTATTTCCACTACGAATCTCGACTGGGTTGTCTCACCATTTGATTTCGTAGATAGTGCAGAGGAAATAGATTTCACTGCTTGTGAACGAGATGAATTTATTGATCTTTGCACTGATTC
Organism: Hymenopus coronatus; assembly: GCA_030762935.1. Classification (NCBI taxonomy): domain Eukaryota; kingdom Metazoa; phylum Arthropoda; class Insecta; order Mantodea; family Hymenopodidae; genus Hymenopus; species Hymenopus coronatus. The sequence goes on from CM060895.1 coordinate 18,672,317, forward strand.
CACACTCAAAGGTGAGTTCACCAAGAGTGAGGCGTCGGTGGCTAGTTTTTGGCTTCAACGGAGAGAGGAGTACCCTAACCTAATGAAGAAAGCAATTAACGCACTTTTGCCCTTTTCAACATCCTATCTATGCGAGCAAGCCTTCTCTGCTATTGTGACAATAACATGCAAAACAAGAAATAGACTGAATAACCTTGAGGATGATTTGCGTGTTTCACTGTCAACTGTAAGACCCGACATCACATATCTGTGCTCTAAGCATCAATCACAAGTTTCACAATAATCATTAATCGAACAAAATTTATTGATGTATTTTTACTCTGTGATTGTAGTAAAGTTTACTGTATTATGTTATGGTGTACGTTATTGTTATATAATATTTCAATAAATTAACATATTAAGCTTAATTTTCTTTTAATTCAAGGAAGGGTGCCCCTGGTGTTTAATGTTATTCCCAAGGGTGCCGTGAACTTCAAAAGGTTGGGAAACACTGCTTTAACCTATGGTACTCATTTCGCTTCTACCTACAAGGAAGCAAGTAATAAGACTATTTCTGCTAATTTTTTTTCGATTAGCATGAAGTAAATAGAAGTATAAGCTTTTTAATAATATTATTTGCAGAGATGTAGAGAAAGTCATGTGAATGGAACATATAAGATTTTTTAATATCCTGTATATGTGCAAACTAAATTAGTTGTGATTTTCAAATAAAACTCGTGAATATTAATATTTTCTTTGGTGTAACGTTCGCTGAAGGTGAAATATTAAAATGTTAACCGTCTTGTTACATCTTGACCCGCTCTTGGCGAAACAATACGAATTAAGCTAATATGAAAATTGATCAAAATATTATTTCTAGAAATTAGCCGCAAAACTTGTTCAGTTATTTTAATATTTAGTATTTAGTTTTGTTTTCATCCAATTTTATAAAATCAACAGTTGCTTCAAGCCTTTTCTAATACCTTGTTTTTATTTTATACTGACATGGCTATACAAACTGGTTTAACACACAAAGTATATCACCATATATATTCTTATATGTCGCATTCAAATCACTTTTTCTAGCCTCAGTCAATTAAGGAACTGTTTAATTCCACCCAAAATGTTATAATGATATTTCACCAAAAATCCATGCTTTTAGATCCCCTTAACACAAAATATCTGATATGTTCCATTCACATGACTTCCTTTACATCTCTGCAACACATTATTGTTACAAAGCTAATGCTTCTATTTACTTCATGCTTATTGAGAAAAAAAAAATAGCATAAATAGTCTTGTTACTTATTTCCTTGTAAGTAGAAGCGAAATAAGGGGTTACCATAAGTTAAAGTGATAGTCAAAAGCTGGTTGCTATGTGACTGAAGTTCCTTTGTATGGACACGAGTTGACGAATTCCTGTATGGGAAAAGTGTAAGTTTTTAAAGGTGACACCTGAAACAAGAAATATCTCAAAAACGATCAACTCCATGAAAAAAATATATATAACATAAATACGGTTTAGCGGTTATGCAAAATTTCGTAAAATTCCACCAGAATAAAGTAATCTTCACTGCCTACTCCCAAAGAATTCAAGATATACATATTATTTGTCGGGTAAATATCTTTATATACGGTATTTTAATCAAAATCGTAAGAGCCATTTTTAAGAAGATAAACATTTTCGAAAAAAAGTTCCATGCAAAGGGTGGTTGGGGTGGGGTTGTTTTCTTGAAAATCTTCGTGTCGTATCCTTGCAAGATACCAAACTTAAATACGTGTAGAGAAAGTAAAAAGAGAATATGCATCTATGTAGTTTATGCAATCGAAGTAAACATTAACAGAAATTGACTTTTTACCTAGTTCCTTGTAAGTAGAAGTGTAATAAAGGAATACCTTTAGTTCAGTTTTGCGTAGTCAGGAGTAAAATATATAAAATAAATTAATAAAAAAAATAAACAATATATATATATATATATATTTTTTTTTAAATTTTGTCGGAGTAGCCTGTGAAGACCTGTTCATTCTGAATGACTATTGTATAACTGGCAAACCATAAGAGATGTACCAAAACTTACTGCTCAAATAATGTAGATCTAAATTTTAAAACACGCAATATGCGTTATATACATTCTTTTTTCTAGTTAGCCGCTTTCGAGATATTCCGGATTATTATTTTCAATTTTAGGCACTTATACTTTTCACAAACTGGAAGACATCTTCTTCTCGGCTCTCGTTTGTTTACTCCTGGAAAGCAAAGAGATTTGAATTTCAATTGTTTCTCATAGCGACCGGATTTTAAAGAACGAGATTATCGCTTTAGCCTGTGCATTTTCTTATTTCCCTTCTCTTTACAAGGAGCACGATTAGCATGATGTACTAAAGAGATTAATCTTTTGAAGAAAAGGTTTGTTTACAGAGTTTTTACAATGAACCAAGTAATAACTAATAACAATTTCTGCTAATGCTTATCTCGATTAGCAAGAAGTAGATAGGAGAAAAGGTTTTTTAACAATAATTTGTTACAGAGATGTAGAGAAGGCCATGTGATTGTAACAAACACATTAGATTTTTTTTTTTTTTTTTTTTTTTTTTTTTTTTTTTTTTTTTTGTAGAGCTTCAACAGATTATTCTCGCTAAGTTTTTTTTTTTTTTCTGACTAATAAACAAGATAAATATTCGATTTCGTGTCCATGACACATTTGAGAAGGGCTATACAGGTGCGGAAAATAAATGTAAATGGACCTTTATTTATGGACGCTCTTTAACTGCTATGGTTCTCAGCTTCCCATTGGGCGTGAAGGACCGCTTCATTTTGACCAGAGGCCTCTCAATCCGGCTTGAAGTTCTTTTACGTGTCGTAAATCTACGACACGGGACCAACAGCTTTACCTCCCTTCCGAAAGAAGTCATGCTAAAGATTTTTACGCCCGAAAAAATCCATCGTTCTCCGCCTTTAACCCGCGACCTTGGGCATATGAAGTTAGCATGGTAACCATTACACTACAGGTGCGGCCTAGACGAAAAGTGATGTCAGAAGCATGTCGGATTGCGGCTCGGTTTGACAGATATAGAGAGATTACATCGGAAATGCCCTATCCTTGTGCATTGTGGTTGGTGAAACACGGTTTTGCCAAGCCCACATATTTAGACACTACGCTTGTGTGGGTCAAACGTGCATCCAAAAATAACATTTTGTTATGTTAAATGTCCAATTAAGCAGTACATTTAATGTGTAAGCTTTAAACCAGTATAATGTTTAATACGTGTGAGGTGTTTGGTTGTAGGTTCTCGAATAGCAAAAGCAAAAACAAGTAAAAGGAAATGTGTTTTAATACATAGGTTAGTGTATACTTATTTAAGCTTTTTGTGGTTTTAAGTGTTCAATTAAGCAGTAAATTAAGAGTGTACGTTTTAAACCAGTATAATGGTAAATACGTGTGTGGTGTTTGGTTATAGTTTCTCGAATAGCAAAAGGAAAACCAAGAAAAGGAAAATGTGTTTTAATACATACGTTAGTCAATACTTAAGTGATTACTTAGTTAAATATTTCAATACACAGGTTAGTATACTTAAGGATTTTTCGGTGGTATATTTATGAAATATTATACATTATTAACAAACGATTCTGTATTGTTTGTCAGATTTTAGATTTCCGATTCGAAAAGACCGTTTAGAAGCTTGGATAAGGGCAATTCGCAGACAAAATTGACAATCTACTCCGGTTTATAAGAAACGTCTTACTAATTCGCCAATTTAGCAGATATCGCAGAAATAATTACCATCAAATTACGTGCTTATGGTTACAGAACCTTGAGAATGGGGGGGGGGGTGTTCTTGGAATGCAATGGTAATTGTCGTGATTTTCCTCGACCGAAATTCTTGATTAATGTCACACATTCTAAAGCTTTAAAGTAATGTTGTAATACATGGTACAGCCTTTTGTTACTTTAACAGTATTTTAGACCAAGAAATTATAACAAAACCTTGTCGCGATGTTTACTGCAATATTACCAGTTTATCAATAATAACTTCTGACAGGCCAAAAAATGTGCTTGTAGTAAATATTCCTTGGACTAGATTTCTCTCCCCTTCCATTGTCCTTTGATTTTTGCTTCAAAAATTTGGAAAAACAATTAATTTAATGTGTATATGGTAGATGTAGTGCCATAAGATGGCGGCAGTGCTCGGGATAGCTAGAGTACGTGATCTTTGGATATTTTGCGTCACAGTCCCTGCGGGATGACATTGACGGCATCTACCTATCGATACATACACCACCTTGGCAGCCCTGGCTTCTCAGTTCAGGTTTAGTGCTTGCTGTGTGTGTCATGGACTCCGTGATCAGTCAAAAGGAGATGGATCTAATTGTGGACGAATGGAGGGTTTCAAGAATGGACTTTCATTATAGGTTTGAAAAGGTTGTGGTAAAGCTATACGATGGTTGCAGTACGCACACGGACGGACGGACACACCACACATATATACACACATACAAGTTTTAAAAATTAGTTAAGTAACTGCTTATAATGCAGAGCTTGGGCAGCTCGAAAAATCGAATGAAACCAAGTACGACTGATTGATTTTGTATTTGTGATGTCAATTTCAAAGGTTTTATTTGGCGGTGAAGCTTCGATTTTTTACTATAGATAAATTCGTGTGCATGCTGGAATGGTTAGTATTTTGCGTATATAACTCATATTTACCCTGATTTATATGAATAATATATGGTTTTATAATGTGTATATGCTAAAACGCTTGCATAAAAAATCAGATGTGTTATATTCATATGACTTTCTCTACATCTCTGCAACAAAGTATTGCTAAAAGGCTTACAATTCTATATACTTCGTGCTAAACCATAGGTTAAAGTGATAGTCAACAGCTGGTTTCTATGTTTCTGGTTTCCTGTAAGAGAAAAGAACTTATAAAAACTGAAACTAATAACAAGGAATATTTACAAAACGATCAACTCCACGAAAAAAATGTATATTATATAAATTCTGTGTTTTAACGTGCTCTACACTTTTTGTGTGGTAGGTTTTTGTCCATCTCTTACGATTTAGCTGTTATTACAAAATTCCGTAAAATTCATCCAGAATGAAGTAGTCTTCAGAGGCTATTCCCAGAAAATTCAAGGTATACATTTCATTTGTCAGGTAAATAGCTTTCATATACGATATTTTAATCAAAATCGTTGGAGCCATTTTTTAGAAAATAAACATTTTCGAAAAAAGTTCCATGTAAAGGGTAGTTGGGGGTGGGGGATTTTCTTGGAAATCTTCGTGTCGCATCCTTGGAAGATACCAAACATAAGTACATAGTTAGTTGGTTTATAACAGATTTTTCGTTTTTGAGCTATGCTGTCCACATGCACACACACACACACACACACTCACACACGGACATTTTTCTAAAAATGCTGTTTTTGGATTTATGGGATCTCAGGTAATTATAGAGAACTTGGGCCGCTCTAGAAATTAAACAAATTGTGGTTTGACTGTAAGTTTGGTTTATACTTGTCACGTTTTCACCAATTTTTTTTGTCGGAAAATCTCCGTAATTAAGTTAAACGCTAATTTATTACGTGCGCGTAGCGATCCTTTTTTGTGAATATGTATGAAGTATGCTGCCTAGAAGGAGTAGAATATAAATAAAGAAATCTTGTAGTACTTTTGCAATGTAAATATATAATAATACTACTCACTAAAGTGCCTAAAACCTGAGTTTCATTGTCGGCGGCAGGCGAACAGTGTTGTGGAATGCAACACCGGCATATGTCGCTAGACGCTGTGCTGATGTATGACAAGTATGTTTCACGCAGACACAACAGCTGTTCAGTGAATTTTATTATGTAGAACTTCGGCCACTTTAAAATCGAATAAAACTAAGTGCGATTGATTGACTTTGTATTTATGATAATTTCAAATTTAGCGCGAAGTTAGATTAGTGTGTGTATATAAATTTGTTTCTAATTTTATATCGTGGTAGGACCTCATTATCGATATTTCCAGCAACTCCTAACAGCGCAATGTATACAACATTAGTTTTTAAACCCATAATCCCTCTCTAACCACCGGTTCCGTTAGAGTGCAAAAGTGGCATAAGTCGCCGCGGAGAGATGTAGCGGCCCAACTTGTAAATAATTACCGGATCTCAAAGCATGTATTTCCTGTGAAATCTCGGTATGGAATTTTTGGATGCATTACAATACCTTCTCTAGACTATGTACATAGTACGTGTAGAGAAAGTAAAAAGTGGATTTATAGTGAAAAAGCTTGGTTTCGTTGCTAGCGGGAGACTGAACATCATATGTATCGCTCTCCGTGGTGTAATGGTTACCATCTTATACCCAAGGTCGCGTGTTCAAACCCGGCGGAGGACGATGGGGGGCGATTTCAGGCGTAAAAACCCTTAGCATAGCTTCCTTCGGAAAGGAAGTTGGTCCCATGTCAGATTTACGGACGTAAAAGAATCTCAAGCCTGATAGCGATGTCTCTGAGCAAAATTAAGCGGTCTTTCACGCCCAATTTAGAATGCAACACTAAGAACCAGAGTAGTTAATAAGCTTCCATAAATAATATGCTATTTTACATTTAACGTTATATGTCGCTTTGGCAGGATTTCCACTTCGTGAGAACTCTTTAGGAATAATTCACCGGTTACTGTGACTAGAGTTGTTGGTGGAGGATGTTTCTGTGATTTTTTTTTTTATTAATCTGTTTCTGTAGGCAAAACCACTGGGTCCTGTGGTTTTCAAATTTAACGTGAGGTTAGGTTCGAATCCGTTAAGGTTAGTGTGAGTATATAAATTTGTTTCTAATTTCCTATTGCCGGAAAAATATGTTTCTGAACATTATAAAACATTTATCGTTTATATAATACTCCTTTTTATATATAATTATTTGGTAAATATCCGTCATATACGCACGAATTTGTCTATAATAAAAAATCTGATGTTCCATTCACATGACTTTCTCTACATCTCTGAAACAAATTGTTAAAAAGTGTAGGTATTCTTCTATGTATTTAATGCTAATGGAGATGAACATTAGCAGGAATTGTCTTGTTATTTGCTTTCATGTAATTAGAAGGCAAATAAGGGAATACACTAGACTAAAGCGATAGTCAAATCTTTTAAAAGCTGGTTGCTATGTGGATGAAATCTGTTTCTATGCATTGCCTGGAGTTGACAAGTTCCCGTATATGAAACGTTTAAGTATTTTAAAACTGAAACTTATAAGAAGGAATATCTCAAACGACCAAACTCTCAACAAAAAAAAACAAAAAAAAACAAAAAAACAAAAAAAAAAACTACATTTTTTTTTTTTGTGTGGTAAATGTTTGTCTATCTCTTACGGTTTACCAGTTATGAAACTTCCGCAAAATTCATCAGATGTTATTCCCAGAAAAAAAATTACTTGCCGTGTAAATATCTTGTATTTAAGAGATTTTAATCAAAATCGTTAGAGCCATTTTTGAGAAAATCAAAATTTTTGAAAATTTTTCTAAGTAAAGGGTAGTTGGGGTGGGAGATTTTCTTGAAAATCTTCGTGTTTTATCCTTGGAAGATGCCAAACTTTCCCAAGTTTGGTGTTTAAATGTCTTTTCGTTTGAGCTATGCACGGATATTTTTCTAATTTTTTTTGGATTCAGGGTGCCTCAAAACATGTATTTCCGGTGAAATCTCGGTATCAAATTTTTAGTGCAATACAATACCTTCTCTACACCACGTACGTAGTATTGTAGAGAAAGTAAAAAACCAAGTTTGAGTGACAAACATAAGGACCATCGATTTTACTTGGTTTCATCCGATTTTCGAGCGGCCCGTTTTCTGCACAATTATCAAGTGACTTCCGCTGAAAGTTTGAAAACATTAAGATGTTCAGACGGTAGAGTCTCCACGTTGCTGAAGTTTCTTGTTGGCATCGTTGAGGTTTTAGCCTCACAGGTTCCTTGGATACACTTTGCGTCCTAAACGTTTACAACAGATCAGTAAGTAACCACGTAGCGGTTCTAATGACAGAATAATAAAAGTATCCACATACTGAAGTGGTGTAACCATGACACTGACTGAATCCGTGGCACAGCTCACTAAGAGCCTTGGCCGCTGCGTCCCTCCCCCATCTCGGTCATGGTTGTGGTTCAGTATTGGAGGGTGAAACGTGGTCAGCGCTTCGCCCCCCCCCCCCACCGTTCTCCATCAAGTAGCTCCACCATTGGCACCCCGGTCCAGTTCTCCCAGCGGTACTGGGATCGAACCCAGGTCTCCCGCTTGGCAAGCAGCAACGCTAACACCGTGCTAAGGTACCATAGTAATAATGTGTTTATTTATTTATTTTTTTTAGCTTAACGTCCATTAACCTGGTTGGTCATATCGGACGATGAATGAAATTGGTGAAATGATCTCGAGGTCCATTGAGCTTAAAGTTACTCAATGTTCGTCTTCTCATTTTAAGAGGAAAAAAACTTATCCGGGTAACTTATCGTAAACAAGATTCGAAACCGTGACCTGAGGCAGACACGCTACCACTACACTACCCAGGCGGGCAGTAATAATGTTGTTTGCACTAGGCACATTTCGATGATCATTTAATGTTTCTGAGGCCATATTTGCACTACCATCTAAAGCAGTGTTTCCCAACCTTTTGAAGTTCACGGCACCCTTGGGAATAACATTAAACACCAGGGGCACCCTTCCTTGAATTAAAAGAAAATTAAGCTTAATATGTTAATTTATTGAAATATTATATAACAATAACGTACACCATAACATAATACAGTAAACTTTACTACAATCACTGAGTAAAAATACATCAATAAATTTTGTTCGATTAATGATTAATGTGAAACTTGTGATTGATGCTTAGAGCACAGATATGTGATGTCGGGTCTTACAGTTGACAGTGAAACACGCAAATCATCCTCAAGGTTATTCAGTCTATTTCTTGCTTTGCATTTCATTGTCACCATAGCAGAGAGGCTTGCTCACATAGATAGGATGTTGAAAAGGGCAAAAGTGCGTTAATTGCTTTCTTCATTAGGTTAGGGTACTCCTCTCTCCGTTGAAGCCAAAAACTAGCCTCCGACGCCTCACTCTTGGTGAACTTACCTTTGAGTGTGGAATCAGCGCAAAGATCAATAAATTCATCTCGTTCGTAAGCAGTGAAATCTATTTCCTCTGCACTATCTACGAAATCAAATGGTGAGACAATCCAGTCGAGATTCGTGGTGGAAATAGTTGGAAAGTACGCATCTATTGCATCTTGCAATCTTGATAAGTGATCACAAATGCGGTCTTTCAGTTTACCCAGGTCTTTATCTCCTGCCACATTAAGAAGAGATGGAAAGTTCGATAAATCTCCTTTTTGAACTGCAGACTTCCAAGAACTAAGTTTTCTTTTAAAACCTTTCATTTTATTGGTTGAGGAGATTCTTGTTTCATGTCGACCCAGCATCGAAACATTCAGTTCATTCAGCTTATGAAAAATATCTGCCAGATACGACAGTTCAGAACACCAAGAATCACTTAGTAAGTGCTCATGAAATGTGTCTTGATTTTCATCCTTAAAAAAAGTTTTTAGCTGTTCATTAAGTTCGAGAAACCGGTTCAATACACGACCCCGCGACAACCACCTTACTTCTGTGTGAAGTAACAAAGAGGTATGAGCTGCATCCGTTGCGCGACATAACTGTTCAAAAATTCTGCACTTTAAAGGTCGAGACTTCATATAGTTCACAATTTTCACAACTTGGTTAAACACTTCAGCAAAATCTTCATTACACGCTTTCACGACTAATGCCTCTCTATGCAGAAAACAGTGAGTTATAATAATGGATGGATTTTCATTGAGAGCTCTGGCAGTAAAACCTTTAATTTTCCCAGACATAGATGGTGCACCATCTGTACATATACCACAACAGTCTTTCCATGAAAGATCATGGTCATTGAGATAGGAATTAATAGAAACGAAAATATCATGGCCTGTGGTTGTAGTCTCCAGCGGTCTACAGAACAGAAACTGTTCACTAATATCTTTTTCATCAATATATCTGATAAAACCAAGGAGTTGCGGTTTGTCACCAATATCGAGACTCTCATCTACTTCCAAAGCAAATGTTCTATAAGTTTTTATTTTCTCCGTGACTTGTTCGTTGATATTGCATGACATTTCAGATATCCTGCGGCTGATTGTGTTGTTGGACAGAGGAACTTTCGAAATTTGATTAGCTGCTCCTTCACCAAGTATTGTTGAAACTATAACTTGACATGCAGGGCCAATGATTTCCTCTCCAAGAGTATGAGGTTTCTCTTTTTTTAGCTATCAGTTCTGCTACTTTAAATGAGGCTTCAAGAGCAGTATCACCTATGGTCATTCTCTTTACCATTCGCACCGCTGTTTTCTTCTCCCCTTCTAATGTATGTGAAAAATACATTACACTTTTCTGTGACACACTAGGATGCTTTCTTGTAAGATGCCGCTTCAGTTTGCTAGGTACCATGGCCTCGTTGCTAAGTGTTTCGCCACAAACTAAACACACAGGGATAGGGTTTTCCTCGTTGTTATTCCACTTAAATCCATACGCTAAGTAACTGTCCTGGTATGTTCTTTTCTTTCGTTTGTCTTCTTTATGTGGTGAATTCGACGGTCCGGGAGAAACTGTAAGATTTGGCTTCTTAAAGCAAGCAGTAGGAGCCGACTGTTCACTTTCACTGTCCTGGCGTTTACGTTTAACAATGAACTTATCCATAGCTAAACACTGTGAATCAACGCGAGGAGATTTGTATAGCATTAAAAATACAAATGAAAAATGGAATACATTTTATGAAATTCTAAACCTCTATATTGAGCTATACTGCCCTATAGTAAACAAAATATGTGAACCTTTAAAAAAACATAAAGTAAGGATTTCAAGAGAGGCTTTGAGGTTGAGGGAAAAAATAAAGGATTTATATCTACTTGCTAAATCAACAAAACTCGAGCACTACAATATCAAATACAAACAATTTAAAAAAGCATATGAGGATGAATTGATTAACAATAAATCACAAAAGGTGATAAGAAAGCTTTCTGATACTAGTAACTATTCAAAAACAGCATGGTCAATGATTAATAACATGAGGGAAGAAAAGTTAAAACAAGAAAATATTAATCTACTCATTAATAACTGCATAGAAAATAATCCACTTCAGATATGCAATCGTTTTAATGATTACTTTATAAATGTTGCTAGCAATCAAAATACCCCTGATGTTGCAGGTTTTATAACTAATAGAGGTATAGGAAATTTGCTTTATCTGTATGATACTACGGCAGACAAAGTTATAAGATTAATTAATGGATTTAAAAATAAAAATTCCACTGGATGGGATGGAATTAGCTTTAAGTTGTTAAAAAGATGTAAACATGTTTTGAGCACCCCCTTGGTTCATCTGATAAATACATCACTAAACCTAGGAATTTTCCCAGATTGTTTAAAAATTAGTACTGTTATTCTGATACATAAAGAGGGAGACAAAAGTAACATGCAAAACTATAGACCTATAACCCTTACCTCGGTAATAGCTAAGTTGTTTGAAAAAATACTATTGAAGAGAATTATGAATTTCTTTGAAGAATATGATATTTTAAGTGATTTTCAGCATGGCTTTCGGGCTAAAAGATCAACCACCACGGCCCTAATAGACTTTACTCACAACATCTTAAGTAATCTAAATGAAAAAAAGAAAACTGTAGGCATATTTTTTTATCTATCTAAGGCGTTTGACTGTGTCCAACACGATACATTACTATTAATCTTAGAAAAGTATGGTATTAGAGGGGTTACCAATAGATTAATTTTGTCGTATCTAAAAGGTCATGTACAATACACAGAAATAAGTTATAAACAAGGAAAAAAAAAAGAACAAAATTCAAATCAAGTGCTGAAATAGTTAAATACGGTGTACCCCAAGGCTCAGTACTTGGACCATTATTCTTTATTTTATATCTAAATGATATGTATTCGACACCTAATTGTAAAATTATAAGCTATGCAGATGACACCACTATTATATGTAAAGCAAACAATGATCTTGACTTGAAATCATTAGCCACCAATGAATCGCTAAGAATAAACACATTTTTTAAATCTCTCAACCTCACTAATAACCCTGACAGGACAAATATAATTAAATTTGAGTTAAGCAAGAAGAAAAAAGATATATTATTTCATATTAACTTTGGAAATGTTGCAATACAGCAATCTGATTCTCACAATTTTTTAGGAATGCAAGTAGATAAACTCATGTCCTGGACTAATCATATCGATGACCTTGGTAAAAAAATAAGTAAAGGTTTGTATTTAATGAGGGAATTTGCAAAAACTTGTAATGTTGAGGTTCTAAAACTTATATACTATGGGTTAATTTATTCACATATCCAATATGGTATTGAATTATGGGGGGGGGGTTGTAATAAAATGCATATGCAAAGGGTTCTAGTGCTACAAAAGAAATGTATCAGAACTATGTTTAAAATGGGGTGTCGAGAATCATGCAGGGACGTTTTTAAAAGAGAAAAGATGTTTACTGTAGTATCTCTATACATATACAAAGTAACTACTTAATTAACCAGAAAAAAACAAAACTAAATAGTGAAATACATAACCATGATACTAGATGCAAACTTGACTTACATTATACCAGCTACAATGTAAAATCTGTAAATAAAGATCCCTATATAATAGGATTACATATGTATAATCGACTCCCTGCATATGTAAAAAATGAAAATGCTGTTAAATTTAAACAATGTCTCAAGACACATTTACTGAACAATCCTGTGTATGATATCAATGAATTTTTAAAATAAATTATGTAGACTATATTAATAATTTGTTAAACCAAACATCCTGTATATATTAATGTATTTTTATAATTGACGTAGACTAAGTTTATTTAATGCTAATTTTGTTTAATGTAAACTGACAATGCCCGATACTCGAAAAGAGTCTATAGGCTCCTAATAAATTACAATTACGTACACTTTTATATATTCATCTGTCGAAGTCTCGGGAATGTTCGTGAGGAAGCGAGTAGTCTCGGGAATGTTCGTGAGGAAGCGAGTAGTCTCGGGAATGTTCGGCAGGGTATAGCTGTAATGCCATCTGTGGGATACTAGTATAACTGAATTATTGAAATGAATTGACCACTATCACCATCTGCCGTGCATGAGAGTAATTAATTTGACTTATTTTATTTCAAAACCTTAAAAGACTAAAGGCTTCAGTAGAAGATATATTTTTTTGTTTATCTCAATATCTCGCGGCACCCCTTAGCCAATCACACGGCACCCTAGGGTGCCGGGGCACACCGGTTGGGAACCGTTGATCTAAAGCTTCTTGGGCTGAGCTTGGACTAAAATTGGTTTTGGCGCCACATAGGGACAGATATGCAGTATTCATTTCAAATAACGGGTTATGGCATCAGACAGTTTCGAATAACCCTGATTATTGCCTTAAATTGCAATACGTTTTACTTTCTCTAGCGTATAATATAGTAGGCGGAGAAGGTACATTGTATTCCACCCAAAAAGGTTTACCGAGATTTCACCATAAATAAAGTTTTGAGGCCCCACTGAAGCCACACAAAATAATTTTCACAAATAGGTCAGTGTGTCGTTGTGTCTGTCGACAGCATAATTCAAAAACGAAAAGGCCTTTAAATACCAAATTCGGTATTTAAGTTGAGTATCTTCCAAAGATGCGACACCAAGACTTCCAGGAAAATTTCCCATACCCCAAACTAAATTTACATGGAAAACTTTTCGAAATTTTTGATTTTCTAAAAATGGCTAACGATTTTGATTAAAACATTGTATATTAAAGATACTTTTATAGCTCATAAAATTATTGGATTGAATTTTCTGGGAATAGCCTTTGAAGTCCTCTCGATTCTGAATATTTTTCTATAACTCGTGAATCATAAGACAGAAAAAAATGTAGAGTTTGTTAAAACACAAACTATATGTCATCTAAAACTTTTTTGTGGAGTTAACCATTCCCGAAATATTGCCTATCGCTTTAGCCTACTGCATTCCCTTATTTCGATTAGCATGAAGTAACTCAGGAATAAACTCTTTCAGAACAATTAGTTACAGAGTGTACAGAAAGACATACGAGTACAGCATGTCAGCTTTTTCATTTTCTTAATGGTGTTCTGTTAAATTGTTTCTCAGAATAACAAGAAAAGAGTAGGATTTCGACATTGTCTTAAAATATGACTATCTGTTGCGTTTCCTCTATCCTCCTTGTATAATGAGAATATTTTTGTAAAGGTTTGTTTTGTTAAAATATAAAAAGCTGGTGTGTTCCATTCACATGAATTTCTCTACAACTCTGCAACAAATTATTGTTAAAAAGCTTATGCTTCTATTTACTCCATGCTAATTGTCTCTCAATTAGCAGAAATAGTCTTAATACTTGTTTCCTTGTAAGTAGAAGCGAAATAAGGGGTAGCATAGGTTAAAGTGATAGTCAAAAGCTGGTTACTATGTGACTGAAGTTCCTTTGTTTCTAAGGATAGGAGTTGACAAATTCCTGTATGAGAAAAGTTTTTCAAAGCTGAAAGCAAAACAAGGGATATCTTAAAAACGATCAACTCCACGAAAAAAATGTATATTACATACATTGTGTGTTTTAATGTGCTCTACATTTTCTGTTGGTAAGTTTTTGTCCATCTCTTACAGTTTATCAGTTATGCAAAAATCCGTAAAATTCATTCAGAATAAAGTACTCCTCAGAGGCTATTCCCGGAAAATTCAAGATATACATTTTATTTGTCAAGTAAATATCTTAAATGTACGTGATTTTAATCAAAATTGTTAGTCATTTTTAAGAAAATGAAAATGTTAGAGACATTTTTTCCATGTAAAGGGTAGTATGGGGTGGGGGGATTTTCTTGAAAATCTTCGTGTCGCATCCCTGGAAGATACCAAACTTAAATACTAAGTTTGGTTTTTAACGGTCTTTTCATTTTTGAGCTATGCACACACACATACACAGGGACATTTTTCTAAAAATGCTTCTTATGGATTCAGGGGGTCTCAAAACATATATTTCCGGTGAAATCTCGTTATCGAATTTTTGGAGCAATACAATACCTTCTCTATTCACTATATACATAGTATGTATAGAGAAAGTAATATATTAAAAATTCTGATGTGTTCCATTCATATGGCTTTCTCTACATATCTGCAACAAATTATTCTATTTACTTCATCTAATCGAGAAAAAATTTAGCAAAAATAGTCTTATTGCTTGCTTCCATGTGAGTAGAAGCGAAACAAGGGTGTAACATAGGTTAAAGTGATAGTGGAAAGTTGGTTGCTATGTGATTGAAGTTCCTTTGTTTGTATAGACAGGAGTTGACAAATTCCCATATCAGAAAAGTATGCTTTTCAAAGCTGAAACCAAAAACAAGGAATATCTAAAAAAACGATGAACTTGACGAAAAAAGGTATATAACATAAATTGTGTGTTTTAACGTGCTCTACGTTTTTTGCGTTTTAAGTTTTCTCCATATCTTGCGGTTTAGCAATTATGCAAAATTCCGTAAAATGTATTCAGAATAAAGTAGGCTTCAGAGGCTATTCCCAGAAAATTCAAGATATACATTTTATTTGCCAAGTAAACATCTTAAATATAAGAGATTTTAATCAAAATATTAGAGCCGTTCTTAAGAAAATCAAAATGTTCGATTTTTTTTGCATGTAAAGGGTAGTTGGGGATGGGGGGATTTTCTTGAAAATCCTCATGTCGCATCCTTGGAAGGTACCAAACTTAAATACTAAGTTTGGTTTTTAACGGTATTTTGGTCTTTGAGCTATGCTGTCCACAGTCACACACATACCCACAGACAGACACACACACGGACATTTTTCTAAAAATTCTTTTTTTTTATTCAGGGGGTCTCAAAACATATATTTGCGGTGAAATCTCTGTATCGAATTTTTGGGTGTATTAGAATATCTCCTCTATACACTATTACATTGTACGTATAGAGAAAGTAAAAATAAGTATATATACATATCAAAATCCACATGAATCTATAATACTTTTTCGAACTATTCTTGGAAATTTTATTTCTTGTACCAGCTTCTTGGTAAAACCAACATTTTCATTGCGCATTAGAGATATATAATAAAATCCGATGGACTGCATTCACATGACTTCCTCTATTTTGGAACCAATTGTTGTTAAAAAGCTTGTTCTTCTATCTTCTTTATGCTAATCCAGGAACATTAACAGAAATGGTCTTATTACTTGTTTCCTTATAAGTAGAAACGGGAATAACGTAATACACTCCGCAAAAGTGATAGTCAAATCTTTTCAGACCTTGGTGCTGCAATGAAATTAAAATTCAGTTCTTTGTATGGCCAAGAGTAAAAAAATTAATTAGAAATTTAAAATGAATTTCAAGGAATGTTTAGGAAATGACCATGCTTACAAAAAGCTGACAAATTGGGATCTACATTGTTTGTGTCTTCATCTTTTGTCTACCTCTTACGGTAAATCAGTTGCACAAAAAAATGAATGACTATTTCCAGAAAGTTCAAATTAGTTATACATTTAATTGTTCATATAAAAACCTTAACAATATAGTAATTTAATCAAAATCGTTAAAGTCAAAATTCTTGAAAAATGTTGCATGTGATACACAAAATATCGCTTCACAAAAAATATAGAACTCCTTAAAGTACACACTTTATTTCAGATATAGTTTTACTTTCTCTAGCACACATGTATAATGTGCATAGTAGATAGATCGATACCGAGATCTCACCGTAAATACTATAGCTTCTGGGGCGCTCTGAAAACAAAATCTGATGTGTACCATTCACATGACTTTCTCCATATCCCTGCAACAAATAATTCTTAAAAAGCTTATACTTCTATTTACTTTATGCTAATCAGAAAAAATTAGCAGAAATAGTCTTATTACTCGCTTCCTTGTAAGTAGAAGCGAAATAAGGGACTACCATAGGTTAAAGTGATAGTCAAAAGTTGGTTGCTATGTCAATGAAGTTCCTTTGTTTATATGGATAGGAGTTGACAAGTTCCTGTATGAGAAAAGTATACGTTTTTCATAGCAGAAACCAAAAATAAGGAATGTCACAAAAACGACGAACTCCACGAAAAAAATGTATATAACATAAATTGTGTGTTTTAAAGTGCTCTACATTTTTTGTGTAGTAAGTTTTTGTCCATCTCTTACGGTTTAACAGTTATTCAAAATTTAGTAAAATTCATCCAGAATAAACTACTCTTCAGAGGCTATTCCCAGAAAATTCAAGATATACATTTCATTTGTCAGGTAAATATGTTTAATATCCGAAATTTTAATCAAAATCGTTAGAGCCATTTTTGAGAAAATCAAAATTTTCGAAAAAAGTTCCATGTAAAGGGTAGTTGGGGGTAGGGGGATTTTTCTCAAAATCTTCGTGTCGCATCCCTGGAAGATACTAAATTTAAATGCCAAGTTTGGTATTTTACCGAATTTTCGTTTTTGAGTTATCGTGTACACGGACACACACACACACACACACACACACGCGCGCGCGGACCTTTTTGTGAAAATGCTTTTTTTTTTGGATATTGGGGACCCTAAAACATATATTTCCCGTGAAATCTCGGTGGAGTGCAATACTTTCTCTATACACTATGTACATAGTGCGTATGGAGAAAGTAAAAATAGAAAAAAGTCAGTGTATGTATATAGATAACTTAACTCCAAAACAAAAGTCGGGTAAACTTGGTCTTTACGTTAAGTATCTCCCCAGATATCACGAAGATTTTCAGGAAAAGTCCCGCATCCCCAACTACTCGTTACGTGGAACACTTTTCGGAAATTTTGGTTTTCTCAAGAAAGTTTCTAACGATTTTGATTAAAGCACCACGTATTTTAAGATATTTTTATGATAAATGAAATGTGTGTCTCTAATTCTCTGGGATCTCTTCATTGTGGTTGACTTCTGTAATACACGTAAGAGAGACAAGATCCTATTGCATATAAATACATACCTCACTAAAACACATTTATGCCACATATTTTTTTGTAGAGCTAACTGTTTCCGAAATAGTCCTTGTTATTGGTGTCAGTCTTAACTATTACAACTTTTCTCAAGCGGATGATTAACTTTCGTTTCATATCTCCTGTTTTACTCCCGGAAATGTAAAAGAGAACCGAATTTTGTCTTTCATTAAGATGACCTTTAAAAGATTTGACTATCGCTTTAGCCCAACGTATTCCCTTATTTCCCTTTTATTCATTAAGAACTAACTAGTAGGGCATTTCAGCTAATAAACTGTATCCATTAACATGGAGGTATAAACTTTGAAAGAATAGTGTATTACAGAATGGGTAGAGAAACTCTTGTGAATATAACCTGATTTTGGTTGAGTTTGCCGTTTTCGAGATATTTCCTTGGTTTGGTTTAAATTTTGTAATACTCATTTTTCTCTCAAATGGGAAGTCGTCATTCATTTTTTTTTACTTTGGCCAGTCATAAACAATCGAATTTCAATCGGTCATCAGTCATGTTCATATTTTTATTTTTCATAGCTCTTTTCGATATTCCGGCCCAACATCTTACTATCTGAGGAGAAAAAAATCTAAATTTTACTTTCTCTACGCATATGTACAGCGTACATAGTAGGTATAGACGGTATTATATTCCATCCAAAAATTCGATACCTAGACATCACCTACATAAAATACATGTTTTGGGCAGCACGAACAAAAACAAGAAAAGGGTATGTGTGTGAACAGCATAACTGAAAAGCGTTAAGTCCGTTAAATATCAAACTTGGTATTTTCGTTTAGATTTTGCAAGGATGCGACCCGGATTTTTAAGAAAATCTCCCAAAATTACCATTTACGTGCAAAAATTTTCGAAAATGTTATTTTCTAAGATTGCAGTAGCGATTTTTGTTAAAATACTGAATTTTAAAGATATTATGTGACAAACTGTATATCTCGAAAGATATCCTCTGGGAATGTCCTCTAAAGTCCTCTTGATGTTGAACAGGTAAACCATGAGAGAGAGACAAAAATGTAGTATCCTCAAAAATGTAGATCTCGTCAAAATACAATTAATGTCCGTTACATTTTTTGTTGTAGAATTGTTTTCGAGATGTTCCTTATTATTATTATTATTATTATTATTATTATTATTATTAATTTTAAAATACATATACTTTTCTCAAACAGGACTTCAGTATGCAAAGAAGCTAATTTGAAATATAATCGTATAGCAAAATATTTTAAACCATTTGATCGCTTTAGCCTAGTGTATTCCGATAAACTTAATGAGGAGCTAAATAAGACAATCTGTTAATGTTTGTGTCAGTTAAGACTGTGTAGAAAGAAGAATGACCTTTTGTAAGAAGTTTGTTTGTAGAACAGTTGGAGAAAGCTGTGTGATTGGAACACATCAAATGTTTCTATTCAGTTAGGGTCGATATAAAATAAACGACAATGAATAGAGAAATTCATATGATATAAAACTTCAGCTTTTGATATTTCTTTATCTCAAACCGAAAAATAAAGCATTTTGTATAATGTTCTCAACATTTAAAGGGTATAACTATTCGTTTAGTTTAATATTCCATGAGCTTTGATTGCGTGCTTTCAGCGTGACTTACCTCACGCAAATCTTACATTTACGATTTGATATGTGATGGACAAGGCTCAGTCCACAAGCGTGTTAGTAAATTAATTTCAAAATGACATCATTTCCACTTGTGGTGCAGCGGTAGTTTACACTAAGGGAATTTTCTGTTTCACCTGGATCACGTGTGCCAGGTGAAGTTTATTTACTTAACATACTAAATATACTATTCCACCCAAACCTCTATATAATATTTCAGATAAATACGCGTTTCGAGGTCCCTTGAATAAAGTAGTAAAAACGTCCATGTTTCTGAAAAATTGAAAACCGAAAAGTTGATAAAAACCAAATTTGCTATTTAAGTTTAGCATCTCCCAATATGGCGACAATAGATTGTTTCATTACTTTTTCTAACACGTATGTACAATGTTCATGGTGAATAGAGAAGGGACTGTATTCCACCCAGAAAGTTGATATCAAGATTTCACCGGAAATACGTGTTTTAGGGTCCTCTGAATAAAAAAAAGGCATTTTTAGAAAAAGGTCCGCGTGTGTCAATTTATGGACAGAATAACCCAAAAACGTACCTTCCAAGGATGTGACCGAAGGTTTTCAGGAAAATCCCACCACCAAACTATCCTTTACATGAAGCATTTTTCGATTTTTTTTTTTTATTTTCTCAAAAGGGTCTACCGATTTTGATTAAAATACCACTTTCTTATTATATTTTAATTACAAACAAAATGTATATCCTGAATTTTCTGGGAAAAGCCTCTAAAGACATATTTAATCTGGGTAACTTTTGTGTAAGTAGTAAACCGTAAGAGGTAGACAAAAACTTACTACGCAAAAATGTAGATATCCTTAAAACACATAATAGATCGTGCACATTTTTATCGTGGAGTTGATCATTTCCGACATATTCCTTCTTATTGGTTTCAGTATTCAAATACTTGAACTTTTTTACATCAACTTTATCAATTTCTGGTTATGCAAAGAAGCAAATTTCAATCACATAGCAACCAGCTTTAAAACGTTTGACTACCTTTTAACTTAGTGTACTCCCTTATTTCCTTTCTACTTACAAGGAAGCAATTAATAAGAATATTCCTCCTTACATTTATATCGATTACCATGAAGTAGGTAGAAGAATAAGTTTTTAACAATCATTTTTTAGAGATGTAGAGAAAGTCATGTGAATGGAACGCATCAGATTTTTTTTTAGTTTCTTTAACACGTGCAGAGTACCTAAAATAGGCATTCATTCCACCCAAAAATTCGATACCAAGATTTTATCGGATATAAATGTTTTCAATTCCCTTGAATCCAACAAAAAGCATGCTCATTTTCTCTACCACGCATCTACAGTGTTTATAAACGTTGAAAAAAGTATTGCATTCCACTCAAAAGTTCTAGATTTCACCAGAAATATACGTTTTAAGAAAACAGTGAAATAACAGTTTTAGAAAAAGAACGCTATGCAATCTATCTGTGTATCTATGAACAGGATAATTCAACATTTAAAACTCGGAATGAGAAAAGCTGGTATTTAAATTCAGTTCCTTCCAAGGATGCGACACGAAGTTTTTGAGAACAATTCCCCCTCACCAACTTTTCTTCACAGGTAAGATATTTTCAAAATTTTCGATGTTCTCAAAAATGGCTATCGGTTAAAATGTCGTATACAATGTATATGTTGACATTTCTTGAATTGCCCTCTGAAGTCGTCTTCATTCTGGGCGACTTTTACATAAACCTTAAATCCTACTACGTAAAAAAGTAGATCTCCTTAAAACACAATTTGTGTCATAATTCTTTTTTGAGTCAATCATTTCCAGGATATCCTTGTTATTGTTCTCATCTCACAAGCCCTTTATTCATTGCTTCCTCCTGATCATGCAAAGAGAACAGAATTTCAATTGCATCACATAACGACCAGTTTTATGAGATTTGATTATGGCTTTAACCTAGAGTATTCCCTTATTTACCTTGTAAACACATAGAACCAAGTAGTAAGATCATTTCTGCTAAGGCTTTCTTGATTGGTATGGAGGTGATAGAAGAATGATATTTTGTGAGGATAGTTTGTTGCAGAGTAGATAGAAAAGGCCATGTGAACGGAACACAACAGTGTTTGTATAGTAAGTTTTTGTGTATGTTTTACGGTTTACTAGTTGTACAAAAATCATCCAGAATAAAGGGATTACTCTCAAGAAATTCAATATGCAGTTCGTTTGCCATGTTAACGTCTCTAATATACGACATTTTATTCAAAATCGTTAGAATCTTTTTTTTTTTTTTTAAACATTGAAAAATACTCCATGTAAGTTTAGTTTGGGTTGGGCAGATTTTTGTGAAAATCTTCGCAACTTTAGAAAATATTAAGTTTAAATATCAAGAATACCAAAGTACTCAATTCAATAATCTTCCTCCAAAACTGCAAAAATGATTCATCCTAACATTCCATAAATTATTATTCATCTTTCTTCTCTTAGTTTATATATAGGTACTAAATTACTTTTAGTAATTTACTTTTCATTTAAAGTTACACTGTTCAAAGACGCGCGCGAGTATACTGATATTCTCTAAAAACCTGTTGTTTTTTTGCTTCCCCCCTCCCATTCAGGCGTCATCAAAGCATACATTTGCAGTAAAATCTCGGTATCAAATTTGTGGCTGAAATACACTACTTTCTATAGCTATGTTCATATGCCCTAGAGAAAGTAGTAATAATGCTGGCTGAAGTATAAATTGTAATGTGCACATACTTATTATTCGTGATGACGTACTAATGGATGCTGAGGTTGACATACTGGGATATGAATCTGCTGTGTAATTGTTGACAGTTTATTTTTGTTAATTAGGAGCGGACAAAGGAAAAGTGTCTCACCTGGTGATGCTCATTTGATTGACAGAGTTGATGTTGGAAAGCAAAAGTCACTGTTGGAGCAGTTCACATGCACTCACGTAAGCACGTACGCTAGAGCGCGGCACAGTGCACGGCCGTGTATCCAAGTGAAACGCGGGAAGCGAACTGACCGAAGAAGCGGCGTGGAGGACCTCACGGAACACCTCCCTCCCCGAGGCGCTTCTCTCGGCTTATCGATTTGCTCATGTGCGTTACGTTACGTGAAGCGATCGTGTTGATACGGCCACAAACTCATTACCAAACACACAAATATGTTGTTCTACTTTATACAAACATTCTGGAAATACACGTTTCGTCGTCCCCGATGTGTTCCATTCACATGACTTTCTCTATAAGCGATTCTCACATAACAGTCTTAATCGAGATAAACGTTAGCAGAAATTGTTGTATTAGTTCTTCCCAAGTAAAACAGAAATAAGAAAATACACTAGGCAAAAGCAATAGTCAAACATTTTAAAAATCTAATGCGATTCATTCACCTCACTTGCTCTACATCGCTGTAACTCTCGCCTAGTCGGTCCGGGTTCGATCCTAAGCGACCGTATGAGCTATTTGTGGTGCTCAAAGCGGCGCAGGGGCGGTTTTCTCCAGTTCCGCCATCGCATTCCACTGGTGCTCCATCTTCATGCCATGTATCTCCAGAGTCATCGCCTGCGGTGTCATACGTAGTAAAAGTGGGCGTTAAACACTACTCCCAAAAATGGCTGTAACAAATTGTTAAAAAGAATACTCTTCTATCTACTTTATGATAATCGAGATAAACATTAGCAGGAATTCTCTTATTACTTGCTTCCTTGTAAGTAGAAGGGAAATAAGGGAATACATTAAGTAAAACGTTAGTCAAAACTTGGAGAAGCTAGTTGTCATATGGTTGAAGTCCGTTTTTATGCATGGCCAGGAGTTTACCCCTTAACGTGTGAGAAAAAGTATTTTAAATCTGAAACAAATAACAAGGAATATCTCAAACGATGAACACCACGAAAAAATGTATATAACATAAATTGTGTTTTTTAACGAGTTCTACATTTTATATCAAGTAAGTTTTTGTCTATCTCTTACGGTTTACTAGTTATGCAAAATTCCACAAAAGTCGTCCAGAATAACTCGTCTTCAGAGGCTATTCCTAGAAAATTCAGGTTGTACATTTTATTTGCGATTTAAATATATGTAATATACGGCTTTTAATCAAAATTGGTAGAGCCATTTTTGAGCAAATCAAAATTTGAGTCATGTCTGGAACGCCAAATTCGTCTAAGTTCTACACGGTACAGCGCCTTGTACACACCATCCGCAATACAGTTGTGTAGCAGCAGCAAAAAGTTGCCACAACTTCCTTTCTTAATATTACTAACCCATATAATCAATAATCATAGCCAAATACTTAACTTGAAGCTTGAGTAACAAACTGTCAATATTAACTAAAAATATTAACGACACAAAACATGTTACAGTTTGTGTTTTACGCGATTGTTGTCACCTTCCATGTGTAGTTACTGTAGCGCTTTGGCAAAACGTGGGTTCCTCCTCTGTTGAGGGTCAAAGATGCACCGTACAGCAATAAGCTGCTGCACACAAAAGCATGTGGTGCGCAGAATCAGGCTCGAACAATTCTCTCTCAATGAACTAAAAAATAGAAATTGTATAATATTAAAAATATTAAAAAGTATTATTAAGAAAACCAATTTTGAAACATTTTTAGGAATCCAATTATGGACAAATATTTTATTTTTTGCAAGGTAAGAAAACGTAAGGGAAAGCTGATCGTTTATCATCCAAAGGGGTCCCAATACAGTGCAAAATACGTGACTTCACAATTCCATCATGGTCCGTATCTGTATCGTGTTGGGGCTGAATATCAACGAGACGGCCTAGGTGTGCTGCGGCGCATACTGGATGATACATTGGATGATGTGTAGTACACGGTAATCCTCGATAATATCTTGATTCCTTCTGTGAGGATGAGATAAACCTGATACTATTCTTGAATTTGTACAGGATAATCGTCCTGTCCACACATCTCGAAAGGTTCAAATTGGTTCCCAGAGGCAGGGAACCAATTGGACTCATGTTCAACATATTTGAACCCTATTGAGAATGTGTGAGCTGAGGTAGAAAGGCAGCTGCACCAGTTTACCTATAGATAGACGGACAAAATATGGCTTTTGGGCACACATTTAAGAAGCTTGGCATCATGTAGGTTTTTAATTTTGTTTATGTCCCGAAGATTGGGGAAGTTATACGGGTTGAACGTTCATACAGCCGATAGTAATTAGTTATTTTTGTGTTTTAGTTTTAGAAGATATTTTATTTACACGTTTTATTTTTAGTTATTTGACACGAATGTTAGTAGAACCATATTTGTCTCTGCATAGATAGACCCATAACTTTAAATAAGGGAGAACCATAGGTTAAAGTGAAAGCCAAAAGCTGGTTGCTGTGTGACTGAAGTTCATTTGTTTGTATGGACACGAGTTGGCAAATTCCTGTATGAAACCAAACCAAAAACAAAGCTGAAACCAAAAGCAAGGAATATCTCAAAAAACAATCAACTCCACAAAAAAATGTATGTAACATAAACTGTGTGTTTTAAGCGTAGTTTTTGTCTATCTCTTACGGTTTACTAGTTATGTAAAATCTAGCAAAATTTATCCAGAATAATGAGGTCTTCAGAGGCTATTTCCAGAAAATTCAAGATATGCATTACATTTGTCGTGTAAATATCTTTAATATACGCCATTTTAATCAAAATCGTTAAAGCCATTTTTGAGAAATCAAATTTTCGAAACTTTTTCTATCTAAAATGTATTTTGGGGTGGGAGGATGTTCCTCAAAATGTTTGTGTCTTATCCCTGGGAGATACTAAAGTTAAATACCAAGTTTGGTATGTTACCAGCTTTTCGCTTTTGAGTTATCGTGTCCACAGGCACATAGGCCTTTTTGTAAATTTTTTCTTGGGTACAGGGAAGCTTAAAACATGCATTTCCGGTGAAATCCTGGTGTCGAAATTTTGGGTTCAATGCAATGCCTTCTCTATACACTATGTACATAGTACATGTAGAGAAAGTAGAAATGGAGCTCTCAAAACTTGTATTTCCGAGCAAATTTCGTAATCAGATGTTTTGTTATTGTGCAAATGGACATCTGTTTACCAAATAAAATGCAGAATAATTAAATTTGGTTGTGAGATAAATATTAATTCATTCGCTACGAAGGACAACATCAAACTGCGGTTTCGTGTGACAATCGCAACCTGTTCCTCGCCCTAGCTTTGCATGTCCCAGTTGGTAGGCTTGGTTTACCCATTGACGTGAGTGTTTTGTTTACGAAACGGTGTGAGTAGGGGAGGTTAGCTCGGTCTAAATGTTAATTAGCTGTCAGTTTTTGTGAGTGTGGATATTAGCCAAGAGTGGTCTGCAGCTCAGGTGAGCAAAGTGCTTTTGTTTCAACCCGACTGAAAACTATTTCCTGTCTTCTAACATGCACAGCTAAAGGTCGTATTTTCACAGTCATAAATAAATAGATGTCTTTATTTGCCAGGACAATAAAAATTGGGTAATTACATATTCATAAATGGGCCGCCTCGAAAATCGAATGAAATTAAGTGATCTTGTATTTGTGATGACGATTTCAAAGGATTTATTTGGCCGTCATGCTTGTTACTTTCTCTACCCCGTATGTGCATAGGGATAGAGAAGTATTGTATTCCACCCAAAAATTCGATGTCGAGATTTCACCGGAAAAACATGTTTTAGGACCCACTGAATCTAAAAATAAGCATTTTCAGAAAGAGGTCCACGTGTGTGTCTGTGTCTGTCTGTCTGTGGACAGCATAGCTCAAAAACGGAAAGACGGTTAAATACCAAACTTGGTATTTAAGTTCGGTATCTTCCAAGGATGCGACACGAAGATTTTCAAGAACCCCCCCACTCCTAACTACCCTTTGCATGCAAAAATTTTCGGAAATTTTGTTTTTCTTAAAATTGTCTCTGACGATTTTGAATAAAATAGCACATAATAAAGCCATTTCTATCACAAACAAAACATATATCTTGAATTTTCGGGGAATAGCTTCTAAAGATCTGTTTATTCTGAATGAATTTTGCTTAATTTGGAATAACTAGTAAACGTAAGAGATAGACAAAAACTTACTACACAAAAAATGTAGATGTTAAAATGCACAAATTATGTCATATATTTTTACTTTCTCTATACGTGCTATGTATGTAGTGTATAGAGAAGGTATTGCACTCCACCAAAAATTCGATACCGAGATTTCACCGGAAATATATGTTTTAGGGTCCCCTGTATCTAAAAAAACGTATTTTCAGAAAAAGGTCCGTGTGTGTCCGTGTGTCTGTGAACATGATAACTCAAAAATGAAAAGTAGGTAAAATACCAAATTTGGTATTTAAGTTTAGTATCTTCCAGGGATGCGACACGAAGATTTTGAGAAAAATCCTCCCACCCCAAACTACCCTTTACATAGAACTTTTTTCGAAAATTTTGATTTTATAAAAAATGGCTCAAACGATTTTGATTAAAATATCGTATATTAAAGATATTTACCTGACAAATAAAATGTATATTTTTAATTTTCTGGGAATAGCCTCTGAAGACTACTTTATTCTTGGTCAATTTTACGGAATTTTGCATAACTGCTAAACCGTAAGAGATGGACAAAAACTTACCACACAACAAACGTAGAGCACCTTAAAACACACAATTTATGTTATATACATTTTTTTCGTGGAGTTGATTGTTTTTGAGATATTCCTTGTTTTTTTTTCAGCTATAAAGACATACGTTTCTCATACAGGACTTGTGAACTCGTGTCCATACGAACAAAGGAACTTCAGTCGCAGGGCAACTAGTTTTTGACTATAACTTTAACCTATGGTACCCCCTTATTTCGCTTCTACTAACAAGGAAGCAAGTAATAAGACTGTTTTTGCTAATTTTTGCTCCAATAGATGAAGTAAATAGAATAATTTGTTGCAGTGATATCGAGAAAGTCATGTGAATGGAACACATCAGATTTTTTTCGAGGTATTCCTTGTTATTAGTTTCAATTGTGAAGTACTTATACTTTTCTCAGACGGAAGTGTCGGTTTTCCTTTTGTTCTACTCCTGGCCAATGACGATCGCATAACGACGGCTTTTAAAACATTTGACTATCACTTTGGCATAGCACATCCCTTTAGCTCCCTTACACTTATAAGGAACTAAATAATAAGAGCATTTTGCTAATGCTTATCTCAATTAGTATGGTGTTGAAAGAAAAATATATTTTCTATGAAGTTTGTAGAGCAGCTAGAGAAAGTCATGTGAGAGTAATACATCAGATTTGTTTTTACTATAGACAAATTCGCGCGGATGCTAGGAACGTCTGTATTTTGCGTTTATGACGGATATTTACCAAAGAATTATACGTAAACGATTATTATATAAATAATAAATGGTTTTATAATGTTCAGAAACATGTTTCTCCAACAATTACTATCACAATAGAAAATTAGAAACACGCACTAACCTTAACGGGTTCGAACCTCTCCTCGCGGTAAATTTGAAAACCACAGAACCCAGTGACTTTGTCAACAGAAACCGATTTACAAAAAAAAAATACTATAGTCACACTAACCGGTGAATTATTCCTCCAGGTTCTCAAGACGCGGCAATCCTGCCAAGAGCGACTTATGACGTTCTTGCATACCAATAGTTGTAGAGTGTTCCCCTAACAACGAAACCAAACTTGTTCATTATAAATCCAGTATTTCAGCATACCATTTATTATTCATTAAATACGCGTTTAAGAATAATTATTTGATAAATATCGGTCATATACGCAAAATACCAACCGTTCCAGCATGCACACGACTTTGTCTATAGTAAGAAACCGAGCTTGAGCGCCGTCATCACTTATAAAAAATCAATATACACATTTGCTGTCATTCGATTTTTCGAACGGCTCAAATGCTGCATAATAACTCAATTTAGCCCTGTAAGTCATATGGTACGATGAATATAAAAGGTGAACTTATCCTTAAATGAGCCCGGGGTCCATAGAGTTTAGTACCCAATTCATCTTATAAGGAAAAGCCTGAGGAAAAAAAAAATCTGATGTGTTTCATTCACATGACTTTCTCTACCTGTTACACAAACAACTTGTCTTATGACATGATAATTAAGGTAACAATAGCAGAAATGGTCTTATTACTTGCTTCCTTGTAAGTAGAAGCGAAATAAGGGACTACCATAGGTTAAAGTGAAGCCAAAAGCTGGTTGCTATGTGACTGAAGTTCCTTTGTTTGTGTGGACACGAGTTGACAAATTCCTGTATGAGAAAAGTACAAGTTTTTCAAAGCTGAAACCAAAAACAAGGAATATCTCAAAAACGATCAACTCCTCGAAAAAAAATTATATAACATAAATTGCGTGTTTTAATGTACTCTACATTTTTTGTGTGGTAAATTTTTGTCCATTTCTTACCGTTTAGCAGTTATGCAAACTGCCTCCAGAATAAAGTAATCTTCAGAGGCTATTTCCAGAAAATTCAAGGTATACATATTATTTGTCAGGTAAATATCTGTAATATACGATATTTTAATTAAAATCGTTAGAGCCATTTTTGAGAAAGTCAAATTTTTCGAAAAAAGTTCCATGTAAAGGGTAGTTGAGGTGGGGGGATTTTCTTGAAAATCTTCGTGTCGCATCTTAGGAAGGATACCAAAGTTAAATACCAAGTTTGGTATTTAATGGTCTTTTCGTTTTTGAGCTATGCTGTCCATAGACACACACACGCACACGGACATTTTTCCAAAAATGCATTTTTTGGATTCAGGGGGACCCAAAACATGTATTTCCGGTAAAATCTCGGTATCGAATTTTTGGGTACAATACAATACCTTCTCTATACACTATGTACATATTACGTGTAGAGAAAGTAAAAAACTTGTATTTTAACAAAATCTCCATTTTTACTTTCTCTACACGTACTATGTACATAGTGTATAGAGAAGGTATTGTAATGCACCCAAAAATTCGATACCGAGGTTTCACCGGACATACATGTTTTAGGACCCTGAATCCAAAAAAAGCATTTCCAGAACCAGGTCCGTGTGTGTGTGTGTGTGTGTAGCTCAATAACGAAAACATGATTAAATACCAAATGCGGTATTTAAATTTGATATCTTCCAAGGATGCGACACGGAGATTTTCAAGAAAATATCCCCACCCTTAACTACCCTTTATATCGAACAATTTTCGAAAATGTTGTTTTTCCGAAAAATGGCTCAAACGATTTTGATTACA
This sequence comes from Hymenopus coronatus, assembly GCA_030762935.1. Taxonomy (NCBI): domain Eukaryota; kingdom Metazoa; phylum Arthropoda; class Insecta; order Mantodea; family Hymenopodidae; genus Hymenopus; species Hymenopus coronatus. The sequence continues at coordinate 18,702,185 of CM060895.1, forward strand.
ATACCACATATTAAAGCCATTTCTATCACAAATAAAATATATATCTTGAATTTTCTTTGAATAGCTTCAGAAGACCTGTTTATTCCGGATGAATTTTGCTTAATTTGACATAACCAATAAACTGTAAGAAATAGACAAAAACTTACTATACAAAAAATGTAGATGTATTTTAATACACGAGTTATGTCGTGTACATTTTTTTCTTGGAGCTACCGTTTTCGATGTATTCCTTGTTATTTTTTTAATTGTGAAGTACTTATACTTTTCCCAAACGGAGGTGTCCGTTTTTCTTTTATTCTACTCCTGGCCAAGCAAAGAAGCGATTTGCAATGACAATCGCATAACGAAGGCTTTTAAAAACATTTGACTATCACTTTAGCATAGTGCATTCCCTTAGTTCCATTATACTGATAAGGAACTAAGTAATAAAATTGTGCTAATGTTTATCTGGATTAGCATGGTGTTGAACGAAGAATTATCTTTTGTAAGAAGTTTGTTTGTAGAGTAGCTAGAGAAAGTCATGCGAGTGTAACATAAGATTTTTTTTAGTAAGTTTTTATCTATCTCTTACGGTTTAGCATTCTGCAAAACTCATCCAGAATTAAGTGACCTTCAGAGGTTCTACAAGGAAGATTCAAAATTTGAATTTAAATATCTTTAATGTACGGTATTTACGATTAATGTTGAACTCATTTCTTTGTTTGATATTATCTGCCTTGAACACATACACATCCTAATCACGTGACCCCGTGCCATCCCTTATTGCTTGTGACACTTATAGTGCATTAATTAGCATTGATTTTATGCCGGTCATACATAGCCCGTTCAAATAGCACATCTTAACTCAAGTTGTCTCCCTTAGCAAGTGAAGTCGCCGTTGGATTTAGTCATGTCGACCCTCGGGCAACGGACCTTCTACCAGGGTTTGGCCTCCCGAAGCCGGCTCGCAGTCCGCGAGCGGAGTACAGGTACTGACAGCGCTCTTGTTTACGAGTGAACAGACAAGAGAGGTATCAAGCTTTCATAAATGATTTCTCAAAATATTTTTTTACTAATTTATGATGAGCAAAAATAGTTATTTTAAACAAATTGTTGCCCTCTATAGCAGATGGAATCCACGTATGCTATGTCTCTTTACGAATACATCAAAACGTGGTTTTATGTGATTGGCAGCTGAAAGAAAAACAATGAAACATCAGTCAGATGTTGGATACCTGTTTTTATTTGAGTTCATGATAGAAAACAGTTGTTCACAGGCGTGTGATGTGGAACCAAACATTGATGTCGTTTTCGCAGCTAGCCTGTGTAGTCGTGGATACTTTTGTTGAGGCACAGTCTTCTAAAAAGCATTCAGGTTAGTGGTATTAGCTGTTATATCACATTGAAGATCAATAAGCCCAAGCAGCAAATCATGAGACACCGTTTCAACTGATGCTGAGAAAGGAATTGCGAGAATTTAAAATTCCTTCTCAAGTCAATCAAGGTTTCGAAATCTAGAATCGAATTCGTTTTACATTTCAACTAATACTTCGACGTAATCACTGAACACCGCTCCATCACAAGCATTTTGTAAGGTTGGAAAGTGAGCCATGTTGCACTGAGAATTTGTTCCAGCTACTATGAAAAAGTAATCGGTTTCCCACGCATCGTTGAAAGTATTTGGCTGATGGTCAGCTTTAGATTGCTCCATTATAGAAGGATACGTTAGCAACACAACACACAGACAACTGCTTTAGAACTGCCCTACGTCATTCTTCTCTATGACACAGTCAGCTATCATTGTGGCTCGCCCGCTCCTACCGAGCGCTCTTTATGCACCCATGTTCTACCCCCTTCGGTTCATTGTCCCGCCCGTAACGGTACATGTCTACCTGGGCCGCTGTGTACTGGGCACATTCGCAATCTCCGTCTTTACACTTTTTCGAGTTTTTCACAATACTTCTTCCCTGCTGGTTTCAAATGCATATTTGTCCCTTCTTAATGTCCCTTACAAATGCCTTTTAATTCCATGATACCACATATATTGTCTCACGTGTGAATTTATTTCACAGAAAATTCTGTACATTTACTGCACTGAACATTTAATACAATCTAAATGCCATATCATCACAAAATGAATACGCTTTGCTGGACGAGGGAAAAGTGTACATGTTTCTATTTCAGGAAGATGGTTAGTTGAATGTTATAATTACGTTCCGATATTCTTACCGTCAGCAAGTCAACATATAATTGGGTTCAGACAACCGTGCTGTAGATCATGTATTGTGTTACAATATGTTTAACGGGAGATAATTGCCTGGAATGGATACACTAAGCAACACAGGGTGATTCACATCAGTTATAGTAGTAGAGCCGTTCAATAAGTCCTTAGAAAATCCAAGAACTTACACTCGTAGCATCGAAAATGGTTTTATTTAGTAACAGTCGTCTCTTACTAGATGGCAGTTAAAGGTTTAGCTATATCCATCACGTGGTTTTGTTGCCGTAGGGCATTGAATCAACAATCTTGTGCTGCTTTAGAAATATGAAAGAAAAACGAGTTTCGTGCGGTTATTAAACACTTCTATTTAAAATACTTAGTACCGAAAGAGAGAAAAGCTGAGCTGGATGAAGTTAATGGCATATCTACTCCTATGTATACAACAATTTACAATTGGATAAATTAATTTAAACATGGCCGCATATCCACAATAATTAGCATCATTCCGGACGTCCAAATAGAATTGATTTCCTCCGAAATGGTTGACAAAATCCAGGATATGGTTTTGAGTGATCGACGAATCAAAAATTTGCGAAATAGTAGTGGCCACAAGCATATCACAAGGTACAAAGTTCTCAATTTTGTACCAAAAATTAGGCCTGACAAAGGTCTCGGCAATATGGGTGTAGTGTTTGCTCTCGATGGAGAATAAACGCAATCGTGTGATCGATTCGCACTTTTCCGTTGCAATCCTGGCGAGTTTCTGCGTCGATACATAATTTTGGATGAAGCATGTATACACTACTACACCCCAGAGACAAAATAACAGTCGAAACTGTGGGTTTTAAAGGCCAACCGGCTCCGAAGAGGGCAAAGCTGATGAAATCTGCAGAAAATGAGATGGACTCGATTTTTTAGGATGCACGCGGAATCATCTCATTGATCAAGGCAGAAAGGAAGAAAAACAAATGGAGAGTATCATGCATCGTAGTTGCACCGGTTGAACAGAGAAATCAAGAAAAAAAAAAACGCCCTCGTTAGGCAAGAAAAAGATTCTCTTCCATCAGAACAATGCTGCACATATGCGCAGCTTCGATGGCGAAAGTTGTACAATTAAGGGGCCAAATCTGGTGAATGCCAAATTTGGCCCTGAGTGACTTTTTTATTTCCAAACTTGAAAAAGTGGCTGGGCTAGACGATTCACGTCTAACGAAGGGATCATCTCCCAAACAGATGCCTGTTTTGAGGACTTTCGACATCCTATTTTTCTAAGGACCTATTGAACGCGCCTCGTATACTTTGAATGTTTGTGTTGCAGGAAAGCTTTAAATGGCGGGATGCACAGGGAATTACTTTTATTTATCATTTGGAAAAGGGTAAACGTATCACTGGTGACTACTACGCAAGGTTACTGCAACGTTTGAGTGATGAGGTGAAAAGAAAAAGACCTCATTTGGCAAAATCATTGTTTCATCACGACAATGCTCCGGCCCATCGTTCAGTCATTCCAATGGGAAAAATGTGCGAATTAAAGTTGGAATTTCTTGAACACCCACCCTATTCGCCAGATCTAGCACCCAGTGGCTACCACCTCAAAAAAATTCTTGGAGGACGAAGATTTCACAGCAACGAGGTCACTGATGCGGTCAGCAGTCATTTAGAGCATCTTGATAAATCGCAATACAGAGATGGTTTAATTAAATTAGAACACCGATATGACAAATGTATTAGCCTTTCTGGAGATTATTTTGAGAAATAAAGCAAATAAAAAAAAAAAGTAAATGCTGTTTTCATTGAGAGGCCCAGAATTCATCAGCCGACCGTAGTATTGAGATAAATATGTGTGGAGTAATTTTGCTCATCCGTTAATCTCCATTCCAAAATCTCCCATTTTTTGAGTCACCCTGTATCATTTACCCTTTAGCGACTGTACTAATGGACACTCTGTTTTAAATTAGTCAGTTTATTATATTATTTGTCGACAACACTCTACTGCCAATGATAAATAGTTGTCTATTGGCTACATTCAACAGTTAATTTACACTCTAAATGCTGTTGCATTTGGTGAATCTGTATTCTGCATCTAGCGGTCATTCAAGGTCATTGTTTGCATGAAGTCGTTACGTATTCTGTTAATCATATTATGCAAGAAGATAAATCTAAGCTCTAGGGACAGAACGAGCAAGGGAAATTGCATGACGAACTCTTCCCTCGGGTATGGACCTGTGGTCAATCGCAAAGGTCACGGGTGAAGAAAGTTCAGCGCGCGCTGAAAGGGAACACGCGTCAAGAGCTTATGTAAGGCAGCATTCTATTCCCCTCATGTAATAACTTTGTTTCTCGGAATTCTTCACTGAAATGTTCATAATCTTGAGAAAATTACTAGCTTACAGCCTTCATCCCTATTACATATTCGATTTCGTCACAAATATGTATTGAGGCCCTCGTCGCCTAAAAGCGTTTCAGCGACAGGCCTGTGTATGTATGTAAACAGCACAAGCCATAAACGTTTCTGATAAATAGAAAAGTTGGCATATTTATGTTGAGGGGCTACCAAAGACGCGACACACGATTTTCAAGAATTTTTACTTCCTCTATACGTACTGTGTGCATAGTGTATAAAGAAGATATTGTATTCCACCCAAAATGTTTTACCGAGCTATCATTGGAAATAAACTTTTAAAAAAAACATTTTTATTTTTTCTACTTAGTACATGCTAATGCATTGATGTTGCCCTCCGTGGTGTAATGGTTACCATGCTAACTTCGTATACCCAAGGTCGTGGGTTCAAACCCGACGGAGGACGATGGTTTTTCTTTTTAGGGCGTAAAAATCCTTAGCATGGCTTCCTTCGGAAGGGAAGTAAAGCCGTTGGTCCCGTGTCTTAGATTTACTGCACGTAAAAAAACCTCAAGCCCGATAGAGAGGCCTCTGAGCAAAATTAAGCGGTCTTTCACGCCCAGTATAGAATGGGGCGCTGAGAACCACAGCAGTGAAAGAGCGTCCATAAATAAAACTCTTATTTCATAGATAAGGTATTGCACTCCACCCAAAATTTCGACACTGAGAATTGACCGAAAATACATTTTTGGGTCCCCTGTATCCAAAACTGCACCGTGCGTCTGTGAGGACAGTAACGCAAAAACCAAAAGTCGGTAAAATACCAAATTTGGTATATGAGTTTGTATCTTTCAAGGATACGACACGAAGATATTGAGAAAAATCTCCTCACCCAAAACTGCCATTTACATGGAAAAAATTTCGAAAGTGTTTATTTCTCAAAAATGGCTCTAACGATTTTGACTGATATACCGTTAGAGGCTACTTCTAGAAAATTCAAGATATACATTTTATTTTAAGGTAAATAACTTTAATATATGTATTTTAATCAAAACCGACAGCTATTTTTGAGAAAATCAATTTTTACTTTCTCTTGCCCCGTATGGACAATGTACATAGGGATAAAGAAGTATTGCATTCCACCCAAAAATTCCATGTCGAGATTTCACCGGAAATACATGTTTTAGGACCCCCTGAATCCAAAAAAAGTTCCGTGTGTGTGTGTCCCTGAACACGATAACTCAAAAACGAAAAGTAGCTAAAATACCAAACTTGGTATTTAAGTTCAGTATCTTCCAGGAATCCGACATGAAGATTTTGAGTAGAATCCCCCACCCTAAACTACCCTTTACATAGAACTTTTTTCGAAAACTTTTATTTTCTTAAAAATGGCTCTAACGATTTTGATCAAAATATCGTATATTAAAGATATTTACCTGACAAATAAAATGTATATCTTGAATTTTCAGGGAATAGCTTCTAAAGATATGTTTATTCTGGATGAATTTTGCTTAATTTGGCATAACTAATAAACCGTAAGAGATAGACAAAAACTTACTTACAAAAAACGTAGGCCTTGTTAAAATACACAATTCATGTCATATACATTTTTTTCGTGGAGCTTACCGTTTTCGAGGTATTCATTGTTATTAGCTTCAGTTGTGAAGTACTTATACTTTTCTCAGACGGGAGTGTCCGTTTTTCTTTTGTTCTACTCCTGGCCAAGAAAAGAATGATTTGTAATAACAGTATCATAACGACAGCTTTTAAAACATTTGACTATCGGTTTAGCCTAGTGTATTCCCTTGTTTTCTTCCTACTTATAAGGAACTAAGTAATAAGAACATTGTGTTGAATACCTCGATTAGCAAGGTGCAGAAAGAAGAATAATCTTATGTAAGAAGTTTGTAGAACGGCTTGAGAAGGTCATGCGAGTGTAACACATTAGAATTTTTTGAAATAGTCCTTGTTATTGATTTCAGCTTTAAAATTATTATACTTTTCTTATACGGAATCCTGTCCATACAAACAAAAAAAAAAAAAACAACAAAAAACCAGTCACATAGCAACCAGCTTTTGACTAATACTTAAGCCTATGATACTCCCATATTTCGCTTCTTCTTACTAGGATGAAAGTAATAAGACTATTTCTGCTATTTTTTTCTCGATTAATATGAAGTAAAAAGAAGCATAAGCTTTCTAACAATTTGTTCAGAGAAAGTCATGTGAATGGAACACATATTTTTTCAAAAATGTTTCCATGTAAAGGGTAGTTGGAGGGTGGGATTTTCTTAAAAAATCTTCGTGAGGTATCCTTGGCAGATGCAAACTTAACACAAAGTTTGGTATTTCATGGTATCTTAGTTTTTGAGCTATGCTGTCCATAGACCACACATACGCGGACCTTTTCTCTAAAAATCTGATGTGTTCCAATCACATGACTTTCGCTACATTTCTGCAACAAATTATTGTTAAAAGCTTATGCTTCTATTTACTTCATGATAATCCAGAAAAAATAGCAGAAATAAGTCTTATTATTTGATTCCTTGTAAGTAGAAGCGAAATAAGGAAGTACCATAGGTTAAAGTGATAGTCAAAAGCTGGTTGCTATGTGACTGAAATTCCTTTGTTTGTATGGACAGGAGTTGACAAATTCCTGTATGAGAAAAATATTAAGGTTTTCAAACCTGAAACTAATAGGGAATATCTCAAAAATGATCAACTCCACGAACAAAATGTATATAACATAAATTGTGTGTCTTAACGTGCTCTACATTTTTTGTGTTTTAAGTTTTTGTTCATGTCTTACGGTTTAGCAGTTATGCAAAATTTCGTAAAATTCATCCAGAATAAAGTAGTCTTCAGAGGTTATTTCCAGGAAATTCAAGATATGCATTTTATTTGTCTGTTAAATATCTTTCATTTACGATATTTTAATCAAAATCGTTAGAAGGGTAGTTTGGGGTGGTGGAATTTTTCTCAAAATCTTCGTGTCGCATCCCTGGAAGATACTGAACTTAAATACCAAGTTTGGTATTTTACAAACTTTTCGTTTTTGAGTTATCGTGTTCACAGACACACGGACACACACACGGGCCTTTTTCTGAAAATACTTTTTTTGGATACAGGGGACCCTAAAACATATTTCCGGTGAAATCTCGGTATCGAATTTGTGGGTGGAGTGCAATATCTTCTCTGTACACTATGTATATAGTAAGTGTAGAGAAAGTAAAAATGTAGAAACTCTGCTCTTAGGTTGTTTGTATATCTCAATATCAATTAATTAGTTTACATCCTTGTTAGGTGTTCTAAAACCTCTTGCTTATTAAGGGTTTTATAATCCATTTTACTAAGTTTAGTGGTAGATATATGGTTTTGTATAGTTGTTTTATGATGAAACCATGTTTTGGGACCCACTGAATACAAAAAATTCATTTTTAGAAAAATGTCCGTGTGCGTGTGTAGGCAGCATAGCTCAAAAACGAAAAGTCCGTTAATTACCAAGCTTTGAATACAAGTTCAGTATCTTTCAAGAATGCGACACAAAGATTTTCAAGAAAATTACCTCACCCACAACTACCCTTTAAATGGAAAAACGTTCGAAAAGTTTGATTTTCTCAAAAATGCTCTAACGATTTTCATTAAATTTTCTCTTATTTAAGATGTTTACAAGTCAAATAAAGTGTATATCTTGAATTTTATGGGAATAGTCTCTAAAGACCTCTTTATTCGGGATGATTTTTATTGAATTTTGCATTATCTGGTTAACCGTAAGAGATAGACAAGAACTTGCTACACAAAAAATTTAGATCTCGTCGAAACATACAATTTGTCATATACGTTTTTTCCTGGAATTGGCCATTTCTGAGATATTCCTTATTTGTTTCAGATTTAAAATATTTAAAAATGTTCTCACACGGAAAGTTGTAAACTGCTAGCCCTGCATACTAACGACCAGTTTTTAAAAGATTTTACTGTCGTTTTAGCCTAGTGTATTCCCTTATTTGCTTCTACTTACAAGGAAGCAGTTAAGACAATTTCTGCTATTGTTTATCTTGATTAAAGTAGATAAAAGAATATATGCTTGTAGAGAAAGTCATGTGAATGGAACACATCAGGTTTTTACTTTCTCTACACGTTCCATGTACATAGTGCATACAGAAGGTATTGCATTGCATTGCACCCAAAATTTCGTTGTCGAGATTTCACCGAAAATATATGTTTTGGGGTGCCCTGAGTCCGAAAAGAGCAGTTTTAGAAAAATGTCCGTGTGTGTGTGTGTGTGTGTGTGTCTGTCTATCTGTGAATAGCATAGCTCAAAAACGAAAAGACAGTTAAATATCAAACTTGGTATTTAGGTTTAGTATCTTTCAAGAATGCGACACGAAGATTTTCAAGAAATTCCCCCACAAACTACTCTTTACATGGACAAATTTTTGAAAACATTTTTTCTCAAAACTGGCTGTCACGATTTTTATTAAAATGCGGTATTAAAGCTATTTACAGCCCAAATAAAATGCACCTCTTCAATTTTCTGGGAATAGCCTCTGAAGACATGTTTATACTGGATGAATTTGGCCAACGTTTGCTTAGCTACTAATTTTATATATATATATATATATATATATATATATATATATATATATATATAAATAAATTTACTACACAAAAATTCTGATGTTACATTCACATGAATTTCTCTATATCTCAAAACAAATTATTTTTAAAAAGCTTTTGCTTCTATTTACTTCCTGCTAATCGAGAAAAAATTAGTAGAAATAGACTTATTACTTGCTTCCTTGCAAGTAGGAGTGAAATAAGGAAGTACCATAAGTTAAAGTGATAGTCAAAGGCTGGTTGCTATGTGACTGAAGTTCCTTTGTTTGTATGGACACGAGTTTACAAAGTCCTGTATGAGAAAAGTATAAGTTCTTTATAGCTGAAACCAAAAACAAGGAATATCAAAAACAAATCACCTCCACCAAAAAAAATTTTGGAACATAAATTGTGTGTTTCAAAGTGATCTACATTTGTTGCGTGGTAAGTTTTTGTCCATCTCTTACGGTTTAGCAGTTACGCAAAATTCTGTAAAATTGACCCAGAATAAAGTAGTCTTCAGAGGCTATTCCCAGAAAATTAAAAATATACACTTTATTTGTCAGGTAAATAACTTTAATATACGATATTTTAATCAAAATCGTTAGAGCCCTTTTTTAGAAAATCAATATTTTCGAAAAAAGTTCTATGTAAAGGGTAGTTTTGGGTAGAGGGATTTTTCTCAAAATCTTCGTGTCTCATCCCTGGGAGATACTAAACCTAAATACCAAGTTTGGTATTTTACCGACTTTTAGTTTTCTAGTTATCGTGTTCACGGACACACGGACCTTTTTCTGAAAATACTTTTTTTGGATACAGGGGACCCTAAAACATACATTTCCGGTGAAATCTCGGTATCGAATTTTTTGTTGGAGTGCAATACCTTCTCTATATACTATGTCTATAGTACGTATAGAGAAAGTAAAAATGTGGTTCTCGTCAAAATACACAATTTATGCCATATATGTTTTTTTCCTGGAATTGCCCATTTCTGAGGTATTTCTTATTTGTTTCAGATTTAAAATGCTAAAATTTTTTTGACACGGTAGGTTGTAAACTCCTGGCCTTGCATAGAAAAGGATTTCAACCACATGGCACTCAGCTTTTAAAAGATTTGACTATCACTTTAGCCTAGTGCATTCCCTTAATTTCCTTTTACTTACAAGGAAGCAAGTAATTAAGACAATTTCTGCTCATGTTTATCTCGATTATCATAAAATAGAAGAATATGCTTTTTAACAACAATGTGTTACAGTGGTGTAGAGAAAATCATGTGAATGGAACACGTCAAGACTTTTTTAATCACAGATGCCATTAAAGGTGTGATGGTGGGTGTAACTTTTATCTCAGCTAAATGTGGTCTAAAATGCTATATTATATAGATGCTACAAAATGTTTTATCATATCTATTTGAACACATTTCATTGTATGCTGTAATATAGATCTTACGGAGGACGAAAGGGACTGGAACTACAAAAGATAGAATGAGAAATAGAAAACTAAAATATTCATGATGACATTTTAATCGTACTCAAAGTGGCTACAAGCCAAATTCGATAAATTCTGTCTGTGCATTGGCTGGTTGAGATGTCTCAGCATTGGAAATAGTTCAAACTCTAGTGTACAGCGTCTCCGCTGATGAGAATCGAAAATCCAAATACTTAATTAGTTTTATTGGACAAAAAGTTAAAACTTCAGAAAACATGCTGATTCTATTAGAAAAGTATAAAAAAATCTGATGTGTTCCATTCACAAGACTTTCTCTACATTTCTGTAAAAGATTGTTGTTAATAAGCTTATTCTTCTTCTATTTCATTCTAATGGAGATAAACGCTAGCAGAAACGGTCTTATTACTTAGTTCCTTATAGATAAGTAGAAGAGAAATAAAAGAATACATTAGGCTAAACTGGCAGTCGCATGTTTTAAAATGTGGTTGCTATGGGATTGAAAGCAGTTTTCTTTACGTGACCAGAAGCTGAGAAGTTCCTCTATGAGAAAAGTTTAAGTATCTTAAAACTGAATCCAATAAAAAGGAATATCTCGAAAACAGCCAACTCCACGAAACAAATAAATGACATAAAGTGTGTGTTTTAAGTAGATACACATTTTTACTTTCTCTATAGGCACTATGTACATAGTGTATAGAGAATGTATTGCACTCCATTAAAAAATTCGATACCGAGATTTCACCAGAAATATATGTTTTAGGGTCTCCTTTATGTAAAAAAATCTGATGTGTACCATTCACATGACTTTCTCCATATCCCTGCAACAAATAATTCTTAAAAAGCTAATAATTCTATTTACTTTATGCTAATCAGATAAAAAAATTAGCAGAAAAAGTCTTATTTCTCGCATCCTTGTAAGTAGAAGCGAAATAAGGGACAACCATAGGTTAAAGTGATAGTCAAAAGCTGGTTTCTATGTCAATGAAGTTCCTTTGTTTATATGGATAGGAGTTGACAAGTTCGTGTATGAGAAAAGTATACGTTTTTCATAGCAGAAACCAAAAATAAGGAATGTCACAAAAACGACGAACTCCACGAAAAAAATGTATATAACATAAATTGTGTGTTTTAAATTGCTCTACATTTTTTGTGCAGTAAGTTTTTTGTCCATCTCTTACGGTTTAGCAGTCATTCAAAATTTAGTAAAGTTCATCCAGAATAAACTATTCTTCAGAGGCTATTCCCAGAAAATTCAAGATATACATTTCATTTGTCAGGTAAATATGTTTAATATCCGAAATTTTAATCAAAATCGTTAGTCATTTTTGAGAAAATCAAAATTTTCGAAAAAAGTTCCATGTAAAGGGTAGTTGGGGGTGGGGGGATTTTTTTCAAAATCTTCGTGTCGCATCCCTGGAAGATACTAAACTTAAATACCAAGTTTGGTATTTTACCGACTTTTCGGAGTTATCGTGTTGACACACGGACACACGCACACGGACACACACACACACACACACACACACGGAACTTTTTGTGAAAATGCTTTTTTTGGATATTGGGGACCCTAAAACATATATTTTCGGTGAAATCTCGGTATCGAATTTTTGGTGGAGTGCAATACTTTCTCTATACACTATGTACATAGTGCGTATGGAGAAAGTAAAAAGCATTTTCGGAAAAAGGTCCGTGTGTGTGTGTGTGTGTGTGTGTGAACACGATAACTCTAAAACGAAAAGTAGGTAAAATACCAAACTTGGTATTTAAGTTTAGTATCTTCCAGGGATGCGACACGAAGCTTTTGAGAAAAATCCCCCCATCCCCAACTACCCTTTACATGGAATTTTTTTTAAATTTTTGATTTTCTCAAAAATGGCTCTAACGATTTTGATTAAAATTTCGTATATTAAAAATATTTACCTGACAAATGAAATGTATATCTTGAATTTTCTGGGAATAGCTTCTAAAGACCTGTTTATTCTGGATGAATTTTGCTTAATTTGGCATCACTAGTAAATCGTAAGAGATAGACAAAATCTTGGTATACAAAAATGTAGGCCTTGTTAAAATACACAACTTACGTCATATAATTTTTTTTTCGTGAAACTTACCGTTTTCGAGGTATTCATTGTTATTAGCTTCAGTTGTGAAGTACTTGTCGTAGACGAGCGTAGACAGAGATAGGCCAACATACCAACAATTTCTCGGCTATTGAGACATGGAGGTTAAGCTAGCATAGACGAGATAGCCGGCCATGAGGGAAACTTCTCTGTTACAGAAGTGTGGAGGTTACGTTAGCGCAGACACAGATATATCAACATTCAAGCAATTATAGAGATATGGAGGATAAACTAGCGTCGCCAGATATATACCAATATGTAGGCAATTTATTTGTATCAGTTTAACGTAAATATCTCTGTAATTTAGAAGTTATCTGCATGTTGATCAATCTTTGTTTACGCTAATTTAACCCCAATATCTATGTGGCATAGAACGCTTTCTCCGCTAGTTTTAACCTCTATAGCTCTGTATTAGAGGATTTGGGCCTATTTCTGACTACGCTAGCTTAACGCCCACCCAACTATCTGCAACGGGCAAGTTGTCTGCATGATGGCCTATATCGGTCTAAGTTTAACCCCCCAATATCTTCATAACCGAGACTTTGGCTGCATGATGGCTTTATCCAGAGATAGGCCAAAATGCAGGCAACTTCCGTGTATTAGAGATATCGACCCTAAACTAGAGAGGGCAGAAATAGACCAGCCAACATGCAGGCCACTTCTCTATTACAGAGGTATGGAGGTTAAACTAACGTAGATAGAGATAGGCCAGCAGAGCCTGAAGGAGGGTTATGCTAGCCTATAGCAGCCTATCCGTAGCCTTCGGCCTATTACTTGTTAGCCTATCCGCCTCAAATTTCCTCTGTTAGGCTATACTCCAGCCTATGAAGCCTTTCTTAGCCTATAGCAGCCTAGCCATAGCAGGCCCCTGCCCCTCTGTCAGCCTATTTATCAATAAATATACTCTTAAAGGAGAGTCCTTTTTATGGACCCGTACGTCTTAATTTTCCGCTAGGGAGGAGCCTACAGCAGCCCATTAGTCATATTTTTATCTTAAAAGGATATTTTAATGGGACAAAGAAGTGCATTATTCACACTTTTTTTTTTTTTTTTTTTACCTTGGTAAATAAAAACACATTTTTCCTAGCATATTCTAAATCTTTATTAACACAAAGAAATTGTTGTAACACATCACTTGAAGAGAAGAGAGAACTCCTTCTGGACCGAACTTAGCAAACAGCACTGAACACGATGTCGCCCATCGAACCTGCAACACAGAGAATAAGATGTGATTGGAAAGAAGTTGATCTGTCACAGTGATGCACATATGCATCAGTAATCTGGTGTATTCCTTTCACATGACTTTCTCTACATCTCTACAATAAATTATTCTTAAAAATTTCATTTTTTATCTACTTCATGCTAATCGAGAAAAAATTAGCAGAAACACCCTTATTACTCACTTCCTTGTAAGTAGAAGGAAATAAGGGAATACACTAGGCTAAAACGATATCAAATTTTTTAAAAGCTGGCTGTCATGTGACTGAAGCCTTTTGTATGGCCAGGAGTTGACAAATTCCTATAAGAGATAAGTAAAGGTGTTTTAAAACCGAAACCAATATAAAAGAATATCTCAAAAACTGTCAACCCCGCGACATACATTTTTTTTTCTTGGAGGTGGTCGTTTTTTAGGTATTCCTTGTTTTTTTGGTTTCAGCTTTGAAAAACTTAACTTTTCTCATACAGGAATCTGTCAACTCCTGTCCATACAAACAAAGGAACTTCAGTCACATAGCAACCAGCTTTTGGCTTTCACTTGAACCTATAGTACTCCCTTATTTCGCTTCTACTTACAAGAAAGCAAGTAATAAGAGTATTTATGCTCATTTTTCTCGATAGGCATGAAGTAAATAGAAGCACAAGCTTTTTAACAATATTTTGATGTAGAGAAAGTCATGTGAATGAAACACATAAGATATTTTTCAGATAACTTAGCCTAATACGGCTTATAAATCAAAATTATTTAAAATAACGAAAAAAAAAAATACTCTACACGTACTATGTACATAGTGTATAGAGAAGGTATTGTATTGCAACCAAAAATGTAATACCGAGATATCACCGGAAATATATGTTTTGGGTTCCTCTGAATTTCTGAAAAAGATCCAGGTGTGTGTGTGTGTGTGTGTGTGTGTGTGTGTGTGAACAGCATAACTCAAAATGAAAAGACCGTTAAATACCAAACGTGGTATTGAAGTTTAATTTTCTTCCAGGGATGCGACAAGAAGATTAAAAAAAAAAATCCCCTTACCCTCAACTACCCTTTAGATGGAAAATAATTCGAAAGCTTTGATTTTCTCAAAAAAAGCTCTAACGATTTTGATTAAAGTCTCTTACATTTAAGATATTTACATTCTAAATAAAAGGTAAATTTTACAATTTCTGGTAATAGCCTCTAAAGATCTCATTATTTGGATGATTTTTATTCAATTTTGCATAACTGGTAAACCGTAAGAGATTGAGAAAAATCGTAGTATAAAAATAATGTAGATCACGATAAAACTCACAATTTATGTAACATACATTTTTTTCGTGTAGTTGGCCGTTTTCGAGATATTCCTTGTTATTAATTTCATCTTTAAAGTAAACTCACACGGGAAGTTGGCCACGCAAAGGACGGTTCATTCCCATAGCAACCACATTTTAAAACATTTGAATGTCGGTTTAGCCTAGAGTATTCTCTTATTCCCCTTCTAATAATAAAAACACAAAGTAATTTCTGCTAATATTTTAGCATTAAATAAATAGAAGAATAAGCTTATTAATAATAATTTGTTACAGAGATGTAGGGAAAGCATGTGAATGGAGCACATCATATTTTTTTTTAAATAGGTCCGTATGTGTGTGTCTGTGTATGACATCTCAAAACTCTGCTGTATACCATTCACATGACTTTCTACATCTCTGCAACAAACTATTTTTAAGTAGTTCAACGTCCTTTAACCTCGTTGATCATATCGGACGATGAATGAAATTGGTGAAATGATCTCGGGGTCCATGGACCTTAAAGTTACTCAACGTTCGTCTTCTCAAGATAAGAGAAAACCTTATCCGGCTAACTCACTCTAACCGAGATTCGAACTCACGACCCTTTGAATGTGAGGCAGACACGCTGCCACCACACTACCCAGACGGGCAACAAACAATTCTTAAAAGCTTATGCTTCTATTAAGTTCATGCTAAACGAGAATAAAAAAATAGCAGAAATAGTCTTATTACTTGCTTCCTTGAAAGTAGAACCGAAATAAGGGAGTACAATAGGTTAAAATGATAGTCAAAAGCTGGTTCCTGTGTGACTGAAGTTCCTTTGTTTATATGGACAGGAGTTGACAAATTCCCGTATGAGAAAGTATAAATGTTTCAAAACTAAAAAAAGAAAAAAAAATTACATATATAACATAAATTGTGTGTTTTAATGTGCTCTACATTTTTTGTGTGGTAAGTTTTTTTGTCCATCTCATGGTTTAGCAGTTAAGCAAAATTTCGCAGAATTCATCCAGAATAAATTCCCAGAAAATTCACGATATACATTTTATTTGTCAGGTAAATATCTTTGATATACGATATTTTAATCAAATTGTTCGAGCAATTTTTGAGAAAATCAAAATTTTCGAGAAATTTTGCATGTAAAAGGGTGGTTGGTGGTAGGGAAATGTTCTTGAAAATCTTTGTGTCGCATCCTTGGAAAATACCAAACTTAAATACCAAGTTTGGTATTTAACGGTCTTTTCATTTTTGAGCTATGCTGTCCACAGGCATACACACACAGAAACACACACGCATACACGGTCCTTTTTCCAGAAATGCTTTTCTTGGATTTAGGGGGATCCAAAACGTGTATTTCCGGTGAAATCGCAGTATCGAATTTTTGGGTGGAATACAATACTATGTAGATAGTGTACAGAGAAGGTACATATAGAGAAAGTAATAAAAATAAAAGTCAGTTAAATACCAAACTTGATGTTTGAGTTCAGCATCTTCCAAGGATGCTGCACGAACATTTTAAAAAAAAAAAAATTCCCCTACCCCAAACTGCCCTTTACTAGGAAAAAAAATTTTAACATTATTTTCTCAAAAGTGGCTTTAACGATTTAACATGTACAGTGTTTTCGAGGAGTTGACCGTTTTTGATATTTGCCTTGTTATTAATGTCAGTTTTAAAAGTTGTACTTTTCTTATACGGGAACTTGTCAACTCCTGGCCACTCAAAAAAAAAAAAAAAAAAAAAAAAAAAAAAAAAAAAAAATGTATTTCAGTCTCATAGCAACCACATTTTAAAACATTTTGGCTGTCTGTTTAGCCTAGTGTATTCCCTTACCTATAAGAAACTATCAGAAATTAGATAGAAATAAGCTTTTTAACAATAATGTGTTGCAGAGAGTTAGAGAAGTCATGTGAATGGAACACACAGATTGATGTAAGGCACTAATTTCCAATCTTTGTAAAAACATTTTTGAACCAGGCTGTATAATGCCGAAAATATTGTCTCCTCCATTTCTTTTAATTGCATTTCTTTATCGTGTTTCAGGATCAGACGAGGGAGTTTGCTTGTGGAACGTCTGCCCTCTCTATGGGATGGGCTCTTGGAGAGATAGGTCTGCGTCAGGGTGTAATATCTGTATACGCTAGGGACCCTGCCTTGTCCAAGTCTGTCGCCGCCTCTCTTTCCATTTACCCGTTCCTGCTTTAGATTTCCAAAAACACTATAGTCTGAGACAGTACATCTTATGTCACGGGATTAAAAATCTGATGTGTTCCATTCCCATAACTTTCTCTAGCTGTTACGCAAACAAACTTTCCTTACAAAAGATTATTCTTTTATTTACTTCGTGCTAATCTAAATAAACATTAGCAGAAATTGTCTTATTACTTGCTTCCTTGTAAGTAGAAGCGACATAAGAAGATGCACTAGACTAAATCGAGTCACATGTTTTAAAGGCTGGTCTTATATGAAACAACAGAAGTTCGGTTTGCTTTGCATGGCTTGCAGTAAAACAAGAGAGATGACTCGAAACGCCTCTCTCTGTTTGGCAAAAGTTAAAGTAGTTTCAAATTGAAACCAATAACAACGAATATCTCAGAAACGGTTAGCTCTATATAAAAACGTATATGACATAAATTATGTTTTAACGAGATCTACATTTTTTGTGGAGTAAGTTTTTGTCTATCTCTTACGGTTTAACAGTTATTCAAAACTCATCCGGCGTAAAGGGGTGTCCAGGGGCTAATCCTAGAAAATTCAAGATATACATTTTATTTGGGGTATAAATACGGTATTTTAATCAAAATCGTTTGAGAAAATCAAAATGTTCGAAAATGTTTCCATGTAAAAGGTAGTTTGTAGTGGGGGGGGATTTTGTTAAAAATCTTCGTGTCGCATTAAAAAACAATTTATCATATATATTTTTTCGTAGAGTTAACCGTTTTCGAGATATTCGGGGTTATTGGTTTCAATTTTAAGTCACTTAAACTTTTCTGAAACGGGAAGAGATCTTTTTTCTCGTCTCTCATTTGTTTACTCCCGACAGGCAAAGAGATTGGAATTTCAATTGTTTGACGTAGCCAGTCGCTTTTACAGGACGAGATTATCGCTTTAGCATGTCCATTTTCTTATTTCCCTTTTACTTACAAGGAAGCTAGTAATAAGACTAATTCTGCTTATGTTTATGTTAATTAGCATGAAGTAGACAAACAAATAGTCTTTTGAATAAAACGTTTGCCGAACAGCTAGAGGACATCATATGAATGGGATACATTAGATTTTTAACAATCATTTGTTACAGAGATGTTGAGAAAGCCATGTGAATGGAACACATCATATTTTCTTTTTTTCTTACTTAGCCGATTACCGACTCAATGTTAAATACCTGATCCCAGTATATTAATATGTATGGAAAAAGACTATAAGACGGAAGAATTGTTGAAATGTAACAAATAAATAAGAAATTATAAATAAACATATCGAATACAATGCATGATAATAAGTAAACAATAAAATTAAAATGAGCACTAATAATAAATATCCATAAATAATAAAGCAAATATAATAGTATTAAAATATTATCTATAATTAATGGGTATAAGTAGATATGTAAATTAATATAGGTAAATGTAAATTGTTTTAAAATTATTAATTAGAAGAAAATGATTAAATATAAGATCTTTATTGTAAACATCTAAAGTGGTAGGTAATTGTAAGGTTTGGTGATTTAAATATCTGTAAAATTATAAATGTAATGTTTAAAGTTGAATAACTTATAAGGGTTTGGAATACATGGCCCGGTTTAAGAAATTACGTACCGGCTATGGTATTGTAGATATTTATTTACATAGGGTGTTTAGGTTTATTCGGCCTCTGCCGCCAGTCGTTTGTCCGCGCATGACATCAATACTAGGCAGCGAGTTTATCACATTGCCTCTTGTTAAAGATTAGTAAACGATGTGGATATCAACAGTTTTGAGGTAAAATTAGTGACATGGAACTTGTATCGTACCTTTACAATATTTACATTTGGAACACTCGCTTACATCTCGTAAACTCACAATCGTAGCTGTTATACTGATAGGTAAGATATTGTTCCAGTTTGGAAGTAGCATTCAACCATGCAAATTCTGTGGTCGGTGGTCATTTCCATCTCGAGTGAAAAGAACGCACAAAATGTCCTGGTGAAAAACAGTTCTGCGGCGCTGAATACATCAACCTGTTTACAGTCAGCAATGCATGGAGTTCAAGGTTCAATTCCGTACCTCTCCTTTGAGACAAAGAACTCGCTGAACTAATAATGACGTCTTTTATTTAAACCCACTGGCAATAAAGGTCAAATAGATCTGAAGACCCAGTGAAAGTTTTTAGTATCTATAGTCGTTTAAGTACTACTTAGTTCATAAATAAGCTATACATTATAACTTCCACGATCCCCTCAATTTATTTTACTTTTAAATGATAATTTGGATACCGATTATTAGCCTCTTTTGTAGTTTAACGTCTCTTAACCTGGTAGGTCATATCGAACGATGAATGAAACGATACTCAAGTTAGCGAAAGGTGAATGGAGTTTACAGTTATTCGATATTTGTCTTTACAGGATAAGGGAAAAAAATCTGATGTGTTCCATTTTCATGATTTACTGTATATCTCTGCAACAAAGTATTGTTAGTTAATCGAGAAAAAAATAGCAGAAATAGTCTTATTACTTGCTTCCTTGCAAGTAGAAGCGAAATAAGGGAGTACCAAAGGTTAAAGTGATAGTCAAAAGCTGGTTACTATGTGCCTGAAGTTCCTTTGTTTGTATGGACAGGGGTAGACAAATTCCTGTATGAGAAAAGTTAGTTGTTTAAAGCTGAAACCAAAAAACAAGGAATATCTAAAAAAACGAGCAACTCCATGAAAAAATGTATATAACAAAAATTGTGTGTTTTAACGTGCTCTACATCTTTTGTGTGGTAAGTTTTTATCTATCTCTTACGGTTTAGCAGTTATGCAAAATTATGTAAATTTCATCCAGAGTAAAGTAAGCTTTAGAGGCTATTCCCAGAAAATTGAAGATATACATTTTATTTGTCAAGTAAATATCTTTAATATACGATGTTTTCATCAAAATCGTTACAGTAAATTTTTGAGAAAATCAAAATTTTCGAAAAAGGTTCCATGTAAAGGGTAGTTTGGGGTGGGAGGATATTTCTCAAAATCTTCGTGTCGCATTGTCGCCCTCCGTGGTGTAATGGTTACCATGCTAACTTCATATACCCAAGGTCGCGGGTTCAAATCCGGCGGAGGATGAGACATTTTTTCGGGCGTAAAAATCCTTAGCATGGCTTCCTTCGAAAGGGAAGTAAAGCCGTTGGTCCCGTGTCATAGATTTACGGCACGTAAAAGAACCTCAAGCCTGATAGAGAGGCCTCTGAGCAAAATTAAGTGGTCTTTCACGCCCAGTTTAGAATAGGACGCTGAGAACCACAGCAGTTAAAGAGCGTCCATAAATAAAACGCCATTTACATTTTTTTCGTGTCGCATCCCTGGAAGATGCTAAACTTAAATACCAAGTTTGCTATTTTAGCGAGTTTTCGTTTTTGAGTTATCGTGTTGGAATTTTTGTGTGCAATACAATACCTTCTCTATACACTATTACATAGTACGTATAGAGAAAGTAAAATGTTATCCGGGTAACTCTTGAGTGCGAGGCAGACACGCTTCCTCTACACTGCAGAGATGGACTATAATTTCTTCTTTTCTAAGATTTATTACCTTTAAAATTAAGTGAAGTATTACTATTGGATATTAGTGTATTTCAAGTAGATTACAATACATATTTCTGGTCGGGTTAGTTAGAGACTAATGCAAAATAAAGGTCGTCTCTTAGCGCGGCTGCTTACCAACGAAGTTCCCGGTATCAGGATGGGGATTTTCTCCTGGTCCGGGGTAAACTCAGCCTCGTCAGGTCCCCAGGAGGCCAATTGAGGGAAAAGTAGAGCTTCCAGGTTGTATGGACCCTATTAACCGCCAGGAGGGACTCGGAACGCTAACCACGCCCCACCCTCCAGTACTGCATTCAAAGGGTAGAGGTGGGAATAAATGGAAATGAGTTTTATTTATGGACACTCGTTTAACTGATTTTGTTCTCAGCAGTGAGTGTGAGAGACCGGTTAATTTTGCTCAGGGGCCTGTTTATCAGGCTTGAGTTTCTTTTATATGCTGTAGATTTACGACACGGGACCAACGGCTTTACTTCCCTTGGGAACCAGGCGTTACCCCTAGACCACGGTAAAGGTGGCGAACGCAGCGGTCGGGCGGCGGGCCTTGGCCCGACTTTGTGCTGTTACATAGTAGAATTTAGTTTAGTTTAGCTTTAATGAAAAACAAAAGTTTATTACACTTATGAAGGTAAATAAATTGTCACGGTGGGAAAAAAATGTACACAAAAATTTATTTCACTTTTTCAAATGCAGTAAAATGTATACTTTTGTTCTTCCCCATACCAGTATTCGTAACGCGCACTGCTATCCTGATTTGTTTATCATGATAGTGAAATGTATGTCCAGGCGGCTATGTTATACACAAAGGGGATATAAACCGAAATACGATTGAAGTTGGCGAAGAACTTGCATTTTTTTTTATTTTTTTTTTAAGCTTAGCGCCCTATAACCTGGTTGGTCATATCGGACGATGAATGAAATTGGTGAAATGATGCTCAAATGTTCTTGGGGTGCGTGGAGCTTAAAGTTACTCGACTTTTGTCTTCTCAGGATAAGGGAAAACCCCGAAATAAACCTTATCCGGGTAACTCACCCTAAGCGAGATTTGAACTCACGACCTGTTGAATATGAGACAGACACGCTACCACCACACTATCCAGGCGGGCACCTTGCAATTTGTCGTACTATTAAGTTCAACTTTATCTTGTAGAAATATTAATGCCATAAAGCCTAACAAAGTATTATTTTAGAGACTACTGTGAATACTAAAAATATTTAAGTGAATACTTTTTATAAATACACTGTATAAAGTTATTCTTATTAAACAAATAAGTCACCGACTATGAATATCGGCCTAAAGCTCCCAGATAAAGCATTTCACTATTAAAAGGAAAACATATTATATACATTATGCAGCACGATAGGTGAATTAGTGCTAATAATTTCATATTTAATAGAGAACAATGTGTTTAACACATAAGTGTATCTCATCTTTTTCGTATACTGAGAGAATTTTCATAAATGAACGCGTTATCTCTCCGTTTACATGCATCACCCAACGGCTAGCTTCTGTGTTTAGTACAACTCGCACACCGTCGACTTGTATCACATGACTCACAGTGAGGAAACGAGGAATCGATTCAGTTGGAAACTTTCCTTTACTCAATGAATCGCTTTACACATGCTGAATTAGAAGACATTCATTTAATTTACGCCGCAACTGGGGATTCTGCCGATGCTGCGAGGCGGCATGTTTCGAAAAGACGAACGTTCAATGCTGTGTATCAGAGAACCTGTGATACAGATTCTCTTAATGCCCGATTTGAAGGTTTTTAAGTGTTTAGGTTTAATTTCTCAATTTTGTAAGAACAATGGGGGTGATTTTGTAGTTTAAGAAGTAGAGATGCTCACATGTTGGTTTGACTTATGTTTTCGTTCAATAATTCCATATTTAAACAAAGCATCTCATTGCGTTCAATTTTTTAAGCTGAACCATGAATACATTGTGAACCCATATCAGATACCTAATGTTGTATGAAAGCAAAAGCGTATGGTTACGTGGGTTAACATTTCAGTGCAATCGATATTGTTCCCTTACATCACACTAAACAGTATATTCGGGCACGGCAAAGAGCAGAGGAGGGTTAACCGTGTGACCTGTCACGTAAACAATCGCCGAGCGCCTGATATAGGGAATAATGCCCATCCTAATAACACCGTAACGTTTTCCTCGTGAATATAACTTTAGCAAATAGCGAAAAAACCGCAAATGCTGGATGTACACGTCAAACGCTGATACAAAGGTTTGCGTTTATTCACCTCCCTCCCTGTGTCCTGTGTATTGTACATTATTCGATACAGTTTCAGGAGGTAGCGAATTACAAACTGGAATATGAAATAGACCGATAACTATTCATCTAGGGAGTTTTACGAGAACAGCGACCGGAAACTGTGACAAGCAAAGTTCCACTTCATTAGTTCAATGCGAAGGAGGACCAAAAAATACGTAGGTATTCCTTGCTCCACTTTGCAGGTCGTTCCCCTGAACGACCAAAGTTTCAAACTCCACAGTACGGGGGTGGTGGAGAAGTTGCCTACATATTCGACGAAATGTCAAACAATTAGAATCCGTACAACTTCTACTTTTATCGTTTCATTTCTTTTCTCCAAAGGAAATATTGAATTTATGCCCGCCTACATTGTTATTTTAATACAGATGTTTAAGGCTTTGCTTTTTCTGTTTATAACGTCTGTTATATCGATACTCGTTCACAGGTACAAGGAGATTGAAATGGCGTTTTATTTACGAACGCTCTTTAACTGCTGTGGTTCTCAGCGTCCCATTCTATATGGGTGTGTAAGACCGCTTAATTTAGCTCTGGTGCTACGGAGGGTGACGGACAGGAGATTGAAATTATAAAACTCTGATGTGTTCCAATCACATGCCTTCACTACCTGCTCTCAAACATCTTTTATATACTTCATGATAATTGAGATAAACATTAGCAGAAACGGTCTTACTACTTGCTTCCTTATTAAGTAGAAGGAAAATAAGGGAGTACGCTAGGTTAAAGTGGTGGTCAAATCTTACGGAGCAATTAATAATGTTCTCTTGGTACAACTAGGAGTAATACAAAAGATAAATGAAATGAATAGCAACTTACCCGTTTAGAAAAGAGTAAATATTTTAACACTGAAACAGATGACAACGAATATCCCTAAAATCTCGTTAACTCTACCCCCCCCCCCCCGTCAGAAAGTATAGTACATAAATTGTTTGCTTCATGTACACTTTTTTGTGTAGTAACCTTTTGCCTTTCTCGTATGTAAAATTCATTCAGAACAAAGAGACCATCAAAGGCCATTCCCAAGAACTTCAAGCTATAAATTGTATTTGAAATGTAAACATATTTAATATATGGTGTTTTAATCAAAATCATTACGGCCATTTTTCAGAAAATCAAAATTTTCAAAATGGATTCTTTTGCTACCAGGAGTAGCGTGGAGAAATAAGGTTTGGGAGCCACCCAACGGGAAATCCCAGAGAGAGCAGTTGATCCCCCCCCCCCGAATAAAGGTAGCAGAGGTCCTGGAGGAGATACAGGTGGGGACCTTGGAACGATCGACAAACCCCGCTAAGATACTACTGGTTGAGATTACGGACAGACACCGAGAAGTACTGTCGCCAACAGTGTTGCCACATATTTTTTCGGCCAGACCAATGCCCAAAAGTCCGTCAAAATGAGAGATTCCCGTGTTTTCTTTCAAAAACATGAATTAAATTAAAACTCAAAGTCAGCACTATAGATGGGTTAGTTGGATGATCTGGAAGATGATCAAGGATCTAATTGCACAGTGATGAACTTGCAAGAGCAGCTTCTACAGCTGCACGTTTGATAGGCAATATTGACTGTGAAGTTGAAGAGAGTTCAGCTGATTTTAAATGTTTCTTACTTTTTCCACGAAGAAGTATATTTAACATGCACATTCACGTTGGATTGGCATTATTTGCACTGTGCACTACTAGGTTCCCCGGCCACCTCTAAGAACCATTCTGTTAATTGTTCATTATTTAACCATTATTTTCTAAAATGTCGAACATACCGCGTAACCATCTGTTCAATAAGGGAATTAAAATGAAGAAAAACCACGACGTTAAAGATGCAACACTATGGAACACGAATTAACACTGCGTTCACTATTCAACAATCAGAGTGCACACGGGTTCATAGTAAAGCAAGTTCGTTGCTTGACATCATTATATTCATATGTCAGAGCCAATATATAATCACGACACTGCCTTGTAAGTACACAAAGATCCCTAAGTTTTTCTAAAGAAAACATATATAACATTAATAATTTCTAATAATATCCGTCAAAACTAAATGTTTCCCGTCATACGACTTGGAAATCCGTCAGGTTGGCAATCGTGGTCGCCAACTGTCACGGGCCTCGTTTAGGAGCTGGGGTTGCATGAAGCAGTACAGTGTGGGGGCACCCTTCGAACGCATAGCCATCGACATAGCTGAACTGTTCGCTGTATCCGACAGGGGTAGGAAATAGCTGCTAGTGGTCATGGATTACTTTACCAGGTGGCTAGAGGTTTATGCCATCACCAAGAGTCCAAGACAATTACGGACTGCCTCGTGGAAGAGCTCTTCTGTCGGTTTGGAGTACCGCTAGAGCTGCACAGTGACCAGGGCACCTACTTCGAGTCAACCCTGATGAGGGAGGTCCTAGAACGGCTTGGGGTGCACAACGCTTCTCCATCTCCAGTCAAATGGCATGGCAGAACGATACATCCATCAAGAGGAGGAAGGTGATAGCTGAACGCCAGAGGAGCTGAGGTGTCAAGGTGCCGCTTTTCCTGCTGGCCTACTGCACTAAGAAGTTGAAACCAGCCAGCTTGATCTTTGGCAGGGAGCTGCGTCTCCCATGTAACCGGATATGTGGGAGCCCCCCAGGAGTGAAACAATCAGTATTTGACTACGTCGTTGGCCGTCTTCACGATACACACGAGATAGCGAACGACAGGCCAATAGTCAAGGGAGACCTTGTGATTCTATCGCACTACAAGGACCAAAAGGCATAGCCCCAAACTTCAACAACTATGGCAAGGATCGTACGGCGTGATAAAGGGGATCAACGATGTGGTCTAACGCATGCAGAGACTGCCCCAGGGGAAGATGCTGGTAGTACACCTAGATTGGCTAACCCGCTATGACGACCAGCTCTGAGGAGGGAGCAGTGTAACGACGGTGCGTGAGCTTGAGCAACCGTTGAAGGGATTACTCCCTGGTCTACTCAATAGAACGAACACTAATGTGAACTGACACAGTATCTGGGCAAACAAAGGCCGTTGTGTGTTTCCAAGACTTCTCAGACCTTCTATATCCCTAGATACAGAACATTCTTTTTCCAGAGTAATCTCTTTCTACATGAACAAAACGTAGTGTTTCCATAATTATAAAGACTGGAGCTTTCGAAGCCCGGCTCGGACTATATAGGGGAGTGAGTTAAAAGTCAATCTAGTGAGTGAGGAATGCTAACGTGAACGTAGTGGCTCAGTTATTTGTGTGCCAAGAGTATAAGGTGTTGCATTACATGGAGTTCTCTAGTGGCAAATAAAGTGAATTTAACAGAAGCTGGTGTTCTCATTTTTTACAATACGGTATTTTAATCAAAAGTGTTAGAGCCATTTTAAACAATAACAAGAATTTCAAAAACTTTTCCGTTTAAAAGTAGATTGAGGAGGGGGATTTTCTTGAAAATCTTCTTATCGCATCCTTGGAAGAAACTGAACTTAAATACCAAGTTTGGTATTCAACCGAATTTTGGTTTTTGAGCTATGCCGTCCACAGACACTACGCGCAGACCTTTTTTCTAAAAATGCTTTTCTCGGACTTGGAGGATCTCAAAACATATCTGGGTATCAAATTTTTGGGTGCAATACAATATGTGCCTTCTTTATCCACTATGTACATTTTACATATGGGTTAGAGAAAGTAAACATGGAATTTACACTGTATATTACGTTCCATAATATAAATGGACCGCGCGCGCATCTGTATGCCTATGTGTGTGTGTGTATGTGTGTTAAGGACCCGGTCTGGAAAACGTTCAACGGGAGGCAATTTTGGGGCTGTTCAGCATGGTGTGTTTATTATCTCAATTATAAAATGATAAATGGCTAGCACCCTATCTTAGTTTGAAAAGCACCTAACTGCTATGGAAGGGTCCCGTTTCAATTCCTGGCTAGGGATAAGGAAGTTTTTAGGCAAAACTATGTCCTATCCTCCCCAGAATCTGGAAGCATGTGTGAATGTGTATGGTCTAATGAATAAAATTGTAAGACAAACAGAAACCCATCGACGACAGAACACGAGTAAAATCTTTAGCGGTAACCAATTTGTTACAAAGAAAAATGCCGCCGAAATGACCGTACAGTCAAGGCGGAGTATAAATGGAACAATAAAGATGAGAAATGTTGTTGTCTCCGTGCTTTTAGAGTCGGTAATGGGGTTTAACAGGCGGAGGGGTTCAAAGATATTGGACAGACAATTTGGAGGATTTTCATCTCAAAAGTAAATTGGTACGCGAAGTTGAGATAATCAAATTAAAAGAACAGAATACCAGTAACAAATTATTTAAATGTAACTAAATAAATATTTTTGTAAATGAATGAATATTTCACAAAACCTATAAGATGGTGCATCTGGAAATTTGGAAAATGCACAGGATATCTTATTGAAATTAGTGCCATTCACAATAACTGATATTTTTACCACTTATTAATATTGCATCTTACGTGGCTATTTAAATATTTGTATTCTGTAAAACTATTTTTTTAATAAGAATAAGTCACTTGATGCATTTTTAAAGTCAATCAAACTATAAATTCAAATTCTACAGTGAATGTATTTACAAATAGATCTGTATTATTAATTTGTTTTACATTATCCCTGATTGTTGTAGAAACTTTTTAATGTTCCTACTCTGGAAGACTCTTGATTTTTCAAAAGTAAATACTTCATTTCTGGAAGTTGGAACATTATTTCGAAAAAAAAAACACCGATATGACCATTTAGTTCATTTAAGATATATTTGAGAGTAGTAGTAATATTTCCTGTAATTCCCAAGTGGAACATAGGGCATCGATATGATGTTTCCGTAATCGGATTTAAACTTCCGGTTCGCGAGTTTGCCGCTATGCGCCATAGTGACGAGGGATCAGCTCGCTGCTCACAGATGTCACTGTAGGTCTAAATCATATTTGTGGACGCGAACAGGCGGAATTTTGTGCAGGAACATTCTTTTTTCAAGATATGGGAATCTGTGACGTGCATATGAACATTACACGGGACCACCGACTATACTTCATTTCCGAAGGAAGTCATGCAAAGGAGTTTTGCATCCGGAAAACCCCATCACACTCAGCCAATTTTGAACCTGTAATCTTAGGTTTTAGAAGCTAGCATGGTAACCACTACACCATGAAGCTATTATACAGACAGTATAACAATTTTAAAACAAATTAGTAAAACATTGGATCGTGTGGAGCATTTTGAACATGAAAAGTTTGCGAGAAAGCATGGTTTAAAATTGTGAGGGCCTGTTAATATGCATGTGTTTGCCCATTTAAATACCACCTTCAGCAACTTCCAAGCAAGCGACTAGATTTTTAGGAAAATCTCCCATCCCAACTATACTATAGAAGCAATATTTTCTATAAAAAACTTGATTAAAATGACATAATTGATTAATTTGAGCCAAATGGAAAAATTAATATATTTTCTTCAAGTTCTGAATTCATGTTATCTTATTATGATATTTTTTTTTTTTTTTTTTTTTTTTTTTTTTTTTTTTTTTTTACAGTTTGTTATCAAATTTTTACAGGTCCTGGCAGTGAATAATGTTTCACAATTTTTCCACTGTTGCATTTAGTTGCCTGTAACCTGATAGCGAGGAGCTATTCGTGTAACTCGAAAACGTCTTGCCCGTAGACGGGAAACGGTTATGTCTTGCGCTGCAAACGGATAAAGATAACGCGGTACTTTATACGTGAGACAGCATAACAAGTGAGAAATAAACAGTGCAAAAAAATCAGTAGCTTGTTCCACAAGTAGATAAGGGAAAGAATAAGTGGAAAATGTCATGTAAAATTAATCAACCTTATTAAGAGTAGCCAATGTTGTAGAAATTCAGAATAAAGCTGAATATTTCCAAAATCAAAGGTTTTTTTTTTTCATTTGTAAAGTCTCTTTAACTTGTATTGTCATATTGGGGGCTTTGACTTGTGAAAAAGCTCATCTGATATTAGGTTAATGTCATTAGGTGTACCATTTTATATCATTAAACAAACACACACATACACACTCAATCTCACATGCATACTTCCAGAATCTGTGGGGGGGTAGGGATTATTCTGTCCGATCTGGGAATCGAACCCGGGTCCTCCGGGTGAGAAGTCAGTTCGCTGACAACTCGACCACGGAGACAGTCAAAGTCTTCAATTATTATTATTATTATTATTATTATTATTATTATTATTATTATTATTTACTTTCTCTATACGTACTATGTACATAGTGTATAGAGAAAGTATTGTATTCCACCCAAAAATTCGATACCGAGATTTCACCGGAAATACATGTATTGGGTCCCTATGAATCAAAAAATTTTTTTTTTTTTTACAAAAAAGGCCCGTGAGTGCGCTGTTTCTCTGTGGACAGCATAGCTCAAAAACGAAAAGACCGTTGAATACTAAACTTGGTATTTAAATTTGGTATCTTCCAAGGATGTGACAAGAAGATTTTTAAGAAAATCCCTCCACCCCCGACTACCCTTTACATGGAAAAATTTTCCAAAAGTTTTATTTTCTAAAACATGGCTCTAACGATTTTGATTAAAATCCCATATATTAAAGATATTTGCATACCAAATAAACTGTATATAATGAATTTTCTGGGAATAGCCTCTGATGATCCCTTTGTTCTGGATGAATTTTGATAAATTTTGCTTAACTGCTAAACGGTAAGAGATAGACAAAAACTTACTACATATAAAATGTAGATCTGATCAAAACACACAATTTATGTCCTTTACATTTTTGTTGTGGAGGTAACCGTTTCCGAGTTATTCCTTGTTGTTGGTTTCACTTGTGAATACTTATACTTTTCTGGGACGAAAGTGTCCGTTGTTCTTTTGATCCACTCCTAGACAAGCAAAGAAGCGACTTTCAATGACAATCGAATAACGACAGCCTTTAAAGCATTTGACTATCAGTTTAGCCTAGTGTATTCCCTTATTTTCTTTCTACTTATAAGAAACTAAGTAATAAGAACATTCTGCTAATTATTATAGCAACGTGCAGAAAGAAGAATTTTCTTATGTAAGAAATTTATAGAAGAGCTAGAGAAAGTCATGTGAGTGTAACATCATATTTTTTAATTTTGCATAACTAGTAAACCGTAAGATAAAGATACAAACTTACTACATAAAAAATGCAGAGCTTCTTAAAATACATAATTTATGACATACTTTTTTTCCCTGGAGTTGACCTTTTTCAAGATATTCCTTCTTATTGGTTTCAGTTTTGAAATGCTTAAAATGTTTCTGATATGGTAGCTTGTTAACTCCTGGCACGTAAAGAAATGGATTTCAGTTCCATAGCAACCACATTTTAAAACATTTGATTGTCGGTTTAGTCAAGTGTATTCCCTTATTTCCCTCGTACTTATGAGGAACTAAGTAATAAGACGGTCTCTGCATGAAATGCATATCAACAATAATTTGTTACAGGGCTGTAGAGAAAGTGATGTGAGTAGTTATAGAAGCAAGAAACCCAGTTTGAGAGAATCTCGCCTGTATGCCACGCAGCGGACACGAGTCAACATTTGATCAGCTAATTACTCTGAAGGACGGAAAATTATATGTTTGTTTGCATATCGGTTACGGCAGAGTGACTATCTAACATCTGACAACTCTGCTCGGGCTATGGAAACTAATAAACCAGATGCCAGCAAAGTCAACTCTCTAATGGATTTATTTGCATCCCGCTTCTACAAGTTGCTTCTCCTGCTTTAAATTGTTTTCTATGTAGCTCTATTAAAACGTTCCCCCCTCGAGTGATCCATTATCTCAGAAACTGTTTAAGATAACATAAAACGTGTACTTTACAGGATATAGGGTATACACAACACAGGGGTTTACTGCGACCAATGACACCTATCCAACTCCTGTCCTATATACGTGAAAAAAAAATTATTCCATACATATTGACCTTAATAGTTGGTTATATTATGAACAACTTACAATATTGTAAGTCGCCATTAGGAGTCATCTCAAAATAATTTGAGATCACCTTGTGGTTTACCGGGAAACATGCGAGTCAGTTGAGAAGTTCAATGCTGTGCCGGCATTTGCCACGGTAGCTCAGTGACAGAGCAACCGGCTAGAGATCGGGAGATCTGTTCAAATCTCGGCTATGGCATTGAATTTTTCAGTCTGACTCTACCTATCCATTCCTAATGTTATTCACGGGATTAGAACAGAAGACGTGAGACGACAGAACGGATGTAGAACGGGCGCGCAGGGAAATGCAATAAAGGTCATACGGGCCATGCTCCTCGCGGCCAAGTTTTGTAATAAACATATTGTAGATAGCAACTATCAAATAGAGCTGAAGAAGTGCTGTGCACCGTGTATCGGCCATATCACATTGAGAAAGAAAGAGACAAGCGAAGCAAGCAAGGAAAAAAGAGACAACGCTAATGCTCCAAATCGAGGAGTGGGGGTTTGCACTGAGTCAACCTAGCGAAGTCGTCTTTTGCACCCTGATATAGATTGACTCTTTCCAAGTCATATGTCTGCTTTTATCTAATCAGCTACTTTACTAAGGAAGATTTTGATTAAAACTCAGGTTTTAGCAATTAATATTTGTTAAAAATGTCTGTTATCTTCCATTCATAAGACTTTACCTATCTGTTCTGCACACAAACTATTCTCACAAAAGATTACACTTTTTATACATAATGCTATGGGAGATAAAATTAGCAGAATTGGTGTTATTATTATTGCTTTCTTGTAAGTAGCAGGGAAATAAAATTATATTCAAATCTTTTAAAAACTCCCGCTATGCGATTTTCATTGTAATTCGATTTTCTTTGTATAGTCAGGAGTAAAACAAAGGACATGTGAAACGGATGACGGCTTCCTGTCTGAGAAAAGTTTAACTTTGATAAAATTGAAACTAATAACAAGGAATATTCTGGAAACGATTAACTCTACAAAACAGAAATGCATATGACATAAATTGTATGTTTCAACAGGATTGCACTTTGTGTTTAGTAAATTTTTATCTATCTTTTACGGTTTATCAGGTATAAAAAGTCATTTAGCATGGAGAGGTCTTCAGAAGGTATTCCCAGAAAATTCAAGATTATATATATATATATATATATATATATATATATATTATTTGTGATGTAAATATCGATAATATACCGTATTATGATCAAAGTCGTTACAGCCCTTTTTAGGAAAATTGAAAATTTTCGAAAAGTTTTTTTATTACACCCAGGTGCAATTGTTTTTCTAAATTTATTGCACCTACGTGCATTTGTTTTCTCTCTAAACTAAGGATCCTCTCATAATAATAGTATCAGTGTGCAGTGATATTCCCGGAAGTTCCAAAACGTTTTGGGGAAAGGCCTATCGCTGAAATAGACATATTAATTGAAAACTCAAAGTCGCAAAATACTAAAAACAACAGAGAGTGTGTGGAAGCAGTTAAGCAACGAGGCAGGCCATGATTTATGATATGGACATCAAATATACGACAAGACAAATGGAATATTATTCTTCGTGTCCATATAGACTAATAATTGTTATTTTATTCACGAGATAGTCTTATTAAATACAACTGGAGCTACAACTTTTCTCTTGATAAATTCGCAAGCAATGCTAGAAAAAGAAATAAAGGTTAAAAATCTGATGTGTTCCATTCACATGACTTGCTCTACATCCCTGCAAGAAAGTATTGTTAAAAAGCTTATGATTCTATTTACTTCATCTAAACGAGAAAAATTAGCAGAACTGGTGTTATAACTTGTTTCCTTGTAAGCAGAAACGAAATAAGGCAGTACCATAGGTTAAAGTGATAATCAAAAGCTGGTTGCTATGTGACTGAAGTTTCTTTGTATAGACACGAGTTGACAAATTCCTGTATGAGAAAAGTTTTTAAAGGTGAAATTTAAAACAAGGAATAACTCAAAAACGATCAACTCCACGAGAAAAATGTATATAACATAAATTGTGTGTTTTAAAGTGCTGTACATTTTTGTGTGGTAAGTTTTTGTCCATCTCTTACGGTTTAGTAATTATATAAAATATATAGTAAATTCATCCAGAATAAAGCAGTCCTCAGAGAATATTTCCAGAAAATTGAAGATACACATTTTATTTGTCAGGTAAATATCTTTAATATACGATATTTTAATCAAAATCGTTGCAGCCATTTTTTAAAAAAAAAATTTGGAAACAATTTCCATGTAAAGGGTAGTTTGGGTTCGGGGGATTTTTCTCAAAATCTTCGTGTCGCATCACTGGACGATACTAAACCTAAATACCAAGTTTGGTATTTTACCGACTTTTCGTTTTTGAGTTATCGTGTTCACAGACACACGGACATACACACATGGACCTTTTTCTGAAAATGCTTTTTTTTATACAGGGGACCTTAAAACATATTTCCGGTGAAATCCCGGTATCGAATTTTTGGGTGCAATACAATACCTTCTCTATTCACTATGTACATAGTACGTGTAGAGAAAGTAAAAACTAATACGCGATATATGGGGGGAAAAGTCGTGTGAACGGAAGACACAATGTGAGCCTATCATAAATGTGTGCATTAATAATCGTGCTGCTATAACCAAAGAAAGGTGTGTGCAGCCTGGAGCGCTGGGGCGCAGGGTTTACTGCCGAACAGAGATAGCCAGACAGATGTACGGCAATTCCCAGGATTAGTGCCTTGGTCTCATGGGATTACGACCGCTCACCTTCTGACAATCTCCTTCATGTTAAGCTGTAGTGTGCGTTTTATCGCTTCAGCCTTGTCGCTGCTTCCACATCCAATATCATATACATTTAAGGTGATGCATCTGTGAAGTTACACCAAAAGTTGAGGAAACATTTTGTTTCATGATGAAATAATGTGAATTCTAAACTTTAAGAAAATATATCTTTTTCACCAATACTTTAGTTTCAAATTAACTGAAGCTATAGATAGGCAACCGCATGTTTATTAATAGGCACTCCAAACTTTAAACCTTATTTTCTGACAAACTTTTTTCCAACACTTTTCAATACTCAAAATGACCCACACAATACAAATTTTCTCTAATAGGTTTCAAACTTTTTATACTGTCTCTTAAAAGCACATTAAAGAAAATAGTTAAATTACTTTTTCAAAATAATGCTCCAATTTTTACTTTCTCTACACGTACTATGCACAAAATGTATAGAAAAGTATTGCACTCAACCCAAAAATTCGATACCGAGATTTCATTGGAAATAAGTGTTTTAGGGACCCTGTTTCCAAAAAAAACATTTTCAGAAAAAGGTCCATGTGTGTGTGTGTGTGTGTGTGTGTGTGTGTGTGTGTCCGTGAACACGATAACTCAAAAACGAAAAGTTGGTAAAATACCAAACTTGTTCAGTATCTTCCAGGGATGCGACACCAAGATTTTGAAAAAATCCGCCCTCCCCAAACTACCCTTTACATTGAACTTTTTTCGAAAATGTTGATTTTCTTAAAAGTGGCTCTAACGATTTTGATTAAAATACCGTAAATTAAAGATGATTACCTGACAAATAAAATGCATATCTTGAATTTTTTGCGAATAGCCTCTAAAGAATGTTTATTCTGGATGAATTTTGCGGAATTTTCCATAACTGCTAAACCGTAAGAGGTGGAGAAAAAATTACCACACAAAAAATTTAGAACACTTTAAAACACACAATTTATGTCACATGCATTTTTTCGTGGAGTTGATCGTTTCTGCGATATTCCTTGTTTTTGGTTTCAGTTTTAAAAAACTTCTGCTTTTCTCATACAGGAATCTATCAACTCATGTCCATTAAAACAAAGGAGCTTCACTCACATAGCAACCAGCTTTTGGCTATCACTTTAACCTATGGCATTCCCTTATTTCGCTTCTACTTACAAGGAAGCAAGTAATAAGACTATTTCTGTTAATTTTTTCTCGATTAGCACGAAGTAAATAGAAGCATAAGCTATTTAAGAATAATTTGTTGCAGAGATGTAGAGAAAGTCATGTGAATGGTACACATCAGATTTTTAGTTAGTTAAATGGAATAAATTATTTAATATTTCCATAGATAAGTACAACATTTGAATAAAAATTAATACAAATATTTAATTTGTTGCCATTAATACCTGTACCTAAATCGGATGCGATTTCGAATCTCGCTTAGGTGAGTTACCCGGATAAGCAGTTTCTTTCGGGGTTTTCCCTTATCCTGAGAAGACGAATATCGAGTAACTTTAAGCTCCATCGCCCTGAGATCATTTCACTCATTTCTTTGGTTGTTCGATATGACCAACCAGATTAAAGGACGTTAAGGACAAAAAGGACTGATGTTTCATTCACAAGACTTTCTCTACATCGCTGTAACAAATTATTATTAAAAAGCTTATTCTTCTATCTACTCTTATCATTTGCTTCCTTGAAAGTGGAAATGAAATAAGGAATACACTAGCTAAAGCAACAGTTCCAGTATGTTCTATTACTGTAGCCACGTCGAGCTACTGGCTATTCTATACACCGATAACCAGAGAATGCAGCACAAGGTCGATCGATATTCCTGGTCCCTTTGCCAAGTAGTACACATCTACTATCGATCCTTGTAACCTATATTTGTAAATAGCACAGTTCATTATACTTGTGACTAGCAACATTAATTAATTATTACTTTCACTAGCTTATGTGTGCAATATACATAGTAGTTAGAGAAAGTATTGAGTTTCATCCAAAATATCGATACCGAAATTTCGTCGAAAGTACTTGTTTTGAGGACCCTTGACAAAAATCATGATGTGTTCCATTCCCATGACTTTCTCTACATCTCTGGAACAAATTATTTTTAAAAAGCTCATGCTTCTATCTACTTCATGCTAATCGAGAAAAAATTAGCAGAAATAATCTTATTTCTTGCTTCCTGTAAGTAGAAGCGAAATAAGGGAGTAGCATAAATATAAAGTGAAAGCCAAAAGCTGGTTGCTATATGACTGAAGTTCCTTTGTATGAACAGGAGTTGACAAATTTCTGTATCAGAAAAGTATAAGGTTTTTAAAGCTGAAACCTGAAACATGGAATATCTCAAAAACGATCAACGCCACGAAAAAAAATGTATGTAAC
Source organism: Hymenopus coronatus (assembly GCA_030762935.1). Classification (NCBI taxonomy): domain Eukaryota; kingdom Metazoa; phylum Arthropoda; class Insecta; order Mantodea; family Hymenopodidae; genus Hymenopus; species Hymenopus coronatus. Next base: position 18,738,527 of record CM060895.1, read on the forward strand.
ATAAATTGTGTATTTTAACGTGCCCTAAATTTTTTGTGGTAATTTTTTGTCCATCTCTTACAGTTTAGGAGCTATGCAAAATTTCTTAAAATTTATCCAGAATAAAGTAGTCTTCATAGGCTATTCCTAGAAAATTCAGGATATACATTTTTATTTGTCAGGTAAATAATTTTAATCAAAATCGTTAGGCCCATTCTTGAGAATATCAAAGGTTTCAATAAAACTTCCATGTAAATAGAAGTTTGGGGTGGGAGGATTTTCTTGGAAATCTTCGTGTTGCATCCTTGGATGATATAAAACTTAAATGCCAAGTTTGGTATTTAACGCTCTTTTCGTTTTTGAGCTATGCTGCCCACAGACACACACACACACACACGGACATTTTTCTAAAAATACTTCTTTTGGATTCAGGGGTTAACAAAACATATATTTCCGGTGAAAACTCGGTATCGAACTTTTGGGTGCATTACAATACCTTCTGTATACACTATGTAGATAGTGTGTCTATGAACAGTATAACCCAAAAACAAAATGTCAGTTGAGTATCTAACATGGTATGTAAGTTCAGTATTTTTTAACTATGCGAAACAAAAATTTTAAGGAAACTTCTCTCACACCAAATTACATTTAATGTGGAAATTTTTTCGAAATGTTCGATTTTGTTATAAAAGAGGCTAACAATTTTGATTAAAATGCCGTATATTAAAGAAGTTTCCATGTACATCCTGAATTTGTTGGGAATATTCCCTAAATTCTTCTCGATTCTGGGTAGTGTGGTGGAAGCGTGTCTGCCTCACATTCAACAGGTCGTTTTCCAGGTTTTCCCTTATCCTGAGAAGACGAATGTTGAGTAACTTTAAACTCCATGGTCCCCATAATTATTTGAGTATCATTTCACCAATTTCATTCATCGTCTGATATAACCAACCAGGTTAAAGGACGTTAGGCTGCATAAAAAAAAAACTCTGAGTATCTTTTGCACAGCTGGTAAACTATAAGACATAAACAAATACTATACCAAAAATGTAGATCTCGTTAAAGCAGCTCAATTTATGTCATATGCCGATTTTATAGAACTAACCATTTCCGAGATATTCTCGGTTATTGGTTTCAATTTTAAAATACCAATACTTCTCTCAAACGGGAAGTCCTCGTCTGTTTCATCTCTTTCTGTTTTAATCCAAAAGTCAATGAAAATCGCACAACAACAGCGTTTTAAAAAATTGACTATCTCTTTAGTCTAGTGTATTTCTTTATTTCCCTTCTACCTATAAGGAGGTAAGTAATAAGACCATTTCTCCTAATGTTTATCTTTATTAGCATGATGTAGATAGAAGAATCGTATGAATGGATCACATCATTTTTTACTTTCTCTACACGCACTATGTACATAGTGTAAAGAGAAGGTATTACACTCCACCCAAAAATTCGATACCGAGATTTTACCGGAAATATATGTTTTAGGGCCCCCTATATCCAAAAAAAGAATTTTCACAAAAAGGTCCGAGTGTGTGTGTGTGTGTGTGTGAGTGTCCGTGTGTCTGTGAACACGATAACTCAAAAACGAAAAGTCGGTAAAATACCAAACTTGGTATTTAAGTTTAGTATCTTCTAGGGATGCAACACGAAGATTTTGAGAAAATCCCCCCATCCCAAACTACCTTTTACATTCAACTTTTTTCTAAAATTTCGATTTTCTCAAAAATGGCTCTAACGATTTTGATTAAAATTTCGTATATTAAAGATACTTACACGTCAAATAAAATGTATATTTTGCATTTTCTGGGAAATAGCCTCTGAAGACTACTTTATTCTGGATGAATTTTATGGATTTTTGCATAACTGCTAAACCGTAAGAGGTAAAACTTACAATATAAAAAATGTAGAGTACCTTAAAACGCACATTTTATGTTATATATATATATATATATTTCGTGGAGTTGATCGTTTTTGCCATATTCCTTATATTTGTTTTCAGCTATGAAAAATTTATACTTTTCTCATACAGGAATTTGTCAACTCCTGTCCATACAAACAAAGAAACTTCAGTCACATAGCAACCAGACAACTAATAAGACTATTTGTGCTAATTTTTTTCTCGATTAGCATGAAGTAAATAGAAGCATGAGCTTTTTAACAATAATTTGTTGCAGAGAGGGAGAGAAAGTCATGTGAATGGAACACGTCAGATTTTTTTATCTGAGCTAAAAGAACTCTACGCTACCAGTCCAACAATATCAACAGCAAATAAACGTGTATTTTATGGAACCAATAACATCCCAGAGCATTAACCTTTATATCGGCAGCCTGCAGTAGTTGCACATTATCGCGTATAGAAATGCATGAAGATTTGCTTCTCTCAGTTCTCGACTAAACAAAGCAGGAACTTCTAAACTGTTTACTCACCGAGCAAAGTGAACCCCAGGAGGCGCTATCCGCAAGTAGAAGTTCAAACTTAAAGGAGTTAAGTTTCTGGATCGTTTCATAGGCCGTGTTTTCATTGTACGGATATAGCCCATGCTTTACGATCAGTTTACGCAAACCAGATTTGTGAGAGGTCAATCTCCTTGGTAACCTCTGTTCTACTCCAATGTTATCTTCATACTACAAGGGTCGTTCAGAAAGTAACGAACCATTAACTCAATAATAACGAAAGTTATCAACGCAAAACTTTATTTACAAAGTTACAGTACCTTAATAATTTCTCAACGCAATCTCCATACTGTCAAGACATTTATTGTCATGCAGTACTGGTTTTTCAATGCCGATATTATGCTTTTCTAGCGTTTACGTACCGCTTACCGATATTCATTTTTTCTAATGCACAAAATGCTCTGCCAAACGAATATTATAGGTAAATAATGCAAGTGCAAGGTGATAAAGCAATGAACGAGTCTTCAGTGAGGAAATGGCACAGAATTTACGAGTAATCAAGGAAGAATCAATGTGTGTGAAAAAGACCGGAGTGGAAGTTCATCAATAGTTGTTGAAGAGTTGGAAGTAAATGTTGATAAAAATTCAGAGAAACCTGTGTTTCACTTTGGTTACCGAACATGGCTTTTTGGGTGAAAAAGATTAGCCTCAAAGTGGCAGTGACATCTTTGCTCATATCTTTAGCGGTGGAAGAGTATAACAGCTGCATTGAAAAGCTGGTACCACGTGACAATAAATACCTTGATAGCAATGACGATTACGTTTTTTTAAAAATAAGAGTGAGTAAATAAAGTTCTGTTGACATCTTTCGTTATTATTTAGCTATGCCAAATCGTCTGCCACTTTCTGTATGACTCTTGTATATTCAAAAGGTCTCAGGAAGCAATTATTTTCTTTATACGTACCATGTACATAGTGTATAGAGAACGTATTGTATTGCACTCCAAAATTCCACACCGAGATTTCACCGGAAATATATATTTTGCGATATCCTCAATCCAAAAAAAAAATCTGATGTGTTACACTCACATGACTTTCTCTAGCTGCTCTACAAACCTCCTACAAAAGATTATTCTTCTTTGTACACAATGCTAATTGAGATAAATATTAGCAGAACGTTATTACTTAGTTCCTAATAAGTAGGAGAGAATAAGGGAATGCGTTATGCTAAAATGATTGTCAAATGTTTTAAAAGTTATCGTTATGCGATTGTCATTGCAAATCACTTCCTTGCTTGGCCAGGAGTAGAACAAAAGAAAAGCGGACACTTCCTGTCTGAGAAAAGTTTAAGTACTTCACAATTGAAACCAATAATTAGGAATATCTCAGAAACGGTTACCTCACAAAAACGTAAAGGACATAAATTGTGAGTTTTGTCGTGATGTACATTTTTTGTGTAGTGAGTTTTTTTTCTATCTCTTACGGTTTAGCAGTTAAGCTAAATTCATCCAGAATAAAGAGGTCTTAAGAGGCTATTCCCCAAAAGTTCGAGATATACATTTTATTTCGGACATAAATAGCTTTAATATACGGGATTTTAATCAAAATCGTTAGAGGCATTTTTAAGAAAATCAAAATTTTCTAAATTTGTTCCACATAAAGGGTAGTTTGTGGTGGGGGGATTTTTTTGAAAATCTTCGTGTCGCATCCTTGGAAGATACTAAACCTAAATACCTAGTTTGGTATTTAACGGTCTTTTCGTTTTGGGGCTATGCTGTCGACAGACACACACACACAGACAGATAGGCACACACACACGGACCTTTTTTTAAAAATGCTTTTTTCGGACTCAGGGGACCCCAAAACATATATTTCCGGTGAAATCTCTGTATCGAATTTTTGGGTGCATTACAATACTTCTCTATCCCTATGTAAATTGTACATATGGGGCTAGAGAAAGTAAAAAGTATTTTTAGAAAAAAAATCCGTGTGTGCATGTGTGTGTGTGTGTGTGTGTGTGTGTCTGTGGACAGCAGAGTTGAAAAATTAAAATACCGTTAAATACCAAAGTTGGTATTTAAGTTTGGTATGTTCCAAAGAAGCGATACAAAGATTTTCAAGAAAATACCCCCGACCACAAATACACGTTACATGGGAACATTTTTGAAAATTTTGTTTTTTCAAAAATGGCTCTAACGGTTTTGATTAAAATACCGTGTATTAAAGCTATTTACATCGCAAATAAAACGTATATACTGAATTTTCTGGAATGAATTTTGCTGATACACAAAAAAACGTAGATCCCGTTAAAACACACAAATTATGTCATAAGTATTCTGTTTTCGTGGAGTTGGCCGTTTTCGACATATTCTTTGTTATTGGCTTCAGTTTTAAAATATTCAATTTTTTCTCATACGGGAACTTATCAACTCCTGCAAAGAAACGGATTTCAATTCCAGAGCAACCACATTTTAAAACATCTGACTGTCGATTTAGCATAGCGTATTCCCTTATTCCCCTTCTACTCATAACTAAATAATAAGACAATTTCTGCTAATGTTTATTAGCGTAGCATATAATAGAAGAAGGAGCGCTTTAACAATAATTTGTTACAGATATGTAGGGAAAAACATGTGAATGGAACACACAGTGCTGGAAAAGTAGGGTTTTTACCACATGACCGCCTGCGGTGCCATTAGTAGTTAAAGCGGGCGTTAAACACTACCAAAAAAAAAAAAAAAAATTACCACATGTCGTGTTAAAAGTAAAAAATTCTGTCACTCAGTGTTATAAAATTATAACTTTGATTTCTTGTGGAATGTTACCAAGCAGCTAATAGAAGCCATAAAGTGGCGGAGATATGGAATGTGTAGAGCAAGACGACCAAGTTTTGCAAACAGGCCAGAGCCAATTGGTACCAAGAAAGTCAATAAATCAATACGACATCGTATACAAAACATTGCTAAATTGATTCATAAGTTCTCCTACACTTGGAGCTAGTTCAAATCCTTACAATGTGTCTATAATAAATGATATGACCAATACTTTTTACTTTCTCTACACGTACTATGTACATAGTGTATAGAGAATGTATTGCACTCCACCAAAAAATTCGATACCGAGATTTCACCGGAAATATATGCTTTAGGGTCCCCTGTATCAAAAAAAAAGTATTTTCAGAAAAAGGTACGCGTGTGTGTGTGTGTCCGTGTGTCTGTGAACACGATAACTCTAAAACGAACAGTCGGTAAAATACCAAACTTGGTGTTTAAGTTTAGTATCTACCAGGGATGCGACACGAAGATTTTGAGAAAAAACTCCCCACCCCAAACTACCCTTTACATGGAACTTTTTTCGAAAATTTTGATTTTCTAAAAAATGGCTTTAATGATTTTGATTAAAATATCGTGTATTTAAGATATTTACATGACAAAGAAAATGTATATTTTGAATTTTCTGGGAATAGCCTCTGAAGACTACTTTATTCTGGGTCAATTTTATGGAATTTTGCATAACTGCTAAACCGTAAGAGATGGACAAAAACTTACCACACAACAAATGTAGAGCACTTTAAAACACACAATTTATGTTACATACATTTTTTCATGGAGTTGATTGTTTTTTAGATATTCCTTATTTTGGTTTAAGCTATAAAAAATGTATACTTTTCTCATACAGGACTGTGTGAAGTCGTGTCCATTGAAACAAAGGGACTTCAGTGACATAGCAAACAGCTTTTGACTATCATTTTAACCTATGGTACCCCCTTATTTTCCTTCTAATAACAAGGAAGCAAGTAATAAGACTATTTCTGCTAATTTTTTCTCGATTAGATGAAGTAAATAGAGTAATTTGATGCAGAGAAGTAGAGAAAGTTATGTGAATGCAACACATCAGATTTTTTTTATTTCCTCTGCCCAATGAATAACTATTTCAAATTGCAGTAATTTTACAATAAACATTACGGCTTCGTCAAAATATTAGTAGGTTTAGTGGAATTTGTAACCTGTTAATAAAATAAAAAATCTGATGTCATCGATTCGCATAGCTTTCTCTGACTGTTCCAAATACAAACTATTGTTACTGAAGCTTATTCTTTTATCTATATCATGCTAATTGACATAAATATTAGCTTTATTGCTCTTATTACTTCCTTCCTTTTAAGCAGAAGGGAATACATTAGTCTAAAGCGATAGTCAGGGAACAATTGCGGTTCGGTTTGATAAAAGTATTTAAAGCTGAAACCAATAACAAGTGATATCTCAGAAACTGTCAGTTCTACAGAAAAGGCGTATATGACATAAACTGTGTGCTTTAGCGAGGTCTATTTTTTTTTCTTTTTTTTTTTTTGTATCTCTTACGGTTTAACTGTTAGGCATAATTCTGCAAAACTCAACCAGAATAAACAGCTCTTCGGAGGCTATTCCCAGATAATTCGAAACATACATTTCATTTGGGGTGTGGATATCTTTAATATACGCTATTTTAATCAAAATCGTCAGAGCCTTTTTTGAGAAAATCAAAATTTTCGGAAGATGTTCCATGTAAATGGTAGTTGGAGGTGGTGGGAAGTTGTTGAAAATCTTTGAGTCGCATCCTTAGAAGATATTGAACTTAAATGCCAAGTTTGGCATTTACCACTTTTAGTTGGCGGAGAAACGAAAAAAAACTGTGTTGGCATTAAAACATTTTTCTTTTTGCCGGGGTTGCACTGATAATTCGCAAAGCGGACAATAATCGGGAGTATACTATATAGGGTGTTGATGAGCTTTCGCAGAATATGTAGGTTACGTAAATAAGCAATTCGAGATAGGAGACTTATGGCCTGTTTATTGATATTTCGAAGTAACGGCTCTAATTATTCGGTCTTATTATTTGATAATATATTCTTTTCCTGTGTTGAGAAAAATTATCAAGCATAGGAGCCAAGGTGGCCAAAGGCTTTATTTGTTTAGATTTTATAATGGCATCGTGCGTTAATAAACAAACACTCCCTTTAGGCAAACTCATGGCTGTAACCGAGTGTTGCCGTGCTGTGTAGGCAACTTCTCTGACTTAACTGTGTGGCAGGAAACATGACTGCAAGGGAACAGAAAAGCTGGTCCATTCCCTCAGATCGGATTAGTGTTCTTTCTTTCGTATAACTTCCACTTTTGTCTAACGAATTGTAGGTGCCACCCAGAGCTGTTTTGGCTGTGACTAGTTTTAAAATAAAATCTGATGTGTTCCAATTACATGACTTTTTCTAGATCTCTCTAAGAAATTGTTGTTGAAAAGTTACTTCATGATAAATATTAACAGAAATGCTCTTATTACTTGCTTCCTTGTAAATAAAAAGGAAATGGGCAATGCACAAGGCTAAAGCGATAGTTAACTCTTTTGCAAGCTGGTTGCTATGCGATTGAAGTCCATTTCTATGCATGACCAGCAGCTGACAAATTTCCACATAAGAAAAGTATTTTAAAACTGAAACCAATAACAAGGAATATCTCGGAAATTGCCAATTGCATGAAAAAATATATATTTTATAAATCGTGTGTTTAACAACATCTACAGTTTTCTGTAGTAAGTGTTTGTCTATGTGTTATGGATAAACTGTTAGTCTTCAGAATCTATTCTCAGAAAATTCAAAACAAACATTTAGTCATGTAAATATCCTTTGTATACGACATTTTATACAAAATTTTAGAGTCCTTTTTGGAGAAAATATTTTCGAATTTTTTTCCATGTAAGGGTTACTTTGGCCGTGGGAATTTTTCACAAAATCTTCGTGTTGCATTCTTTAAAGATAGCTTAAATACCAAGTTTGGTATTTTATCCACTTTTCGTTTTTGAGGTATTGTGATCACGGACACACACAGATTTTTTTTTTGTTTGAAAAATGCTCTTTTGGATACAGGGAATCTTAAAAAATATATTTCCGGTAAAATCTTGGTATCGAATTTTTGGGTGGAGTGCAATACCTTCTCTGACTAGGTACTATGTAAATAGTCTTCTGGGCTCTGGTGCTATGGTTTAATGCTGTTAATATGCAGAATTACAAACTTTGGAAGCAACCTTCAACCATAATGATTATCCTGATAAAAGCAAAAGCTCAGACAAACTCGAAATTATGATGCAAGTTGAAACAACAATATATATTCCATGATCGGCAAAGAATACTTATAAATACAGGCATCTATAAAATGCCATGTATAGTGTGGGAGCGGGTGATGGAAAAGCAGCCTGTAGCAGGTTACTAAAAAAAAAAAAATTCTGATAGGCTAAAGTGATAGGAAAATATTTGTCTGTGACGCTATAAATGTTATATTACAATAAATACAGGGTTACTCAAAAGAAATAGACAACTTCAACTTACTGTAAAACAAAAACTATTAGAGATAGCAACCTAATTATTTTGGAGGTATGTTGAGTCAAAGTTTTGTTTGTTACTATTGGTAACGCTGTAGTGTTTTGTTTGTTGTTGCAGAAGCTGAAATGGCGGAAAATCCTGTGGAAAAGGCATATTGCGTGTTGGAATTTGCTAGAACGCAATCAGCAACTGTTGTCCAACGACATTTTAGAACACGTTACCACAAAAATGAAATGATGCGCTCACAAAAACCAGCATCGTCTTCATCATGTCGCAACATGTCGATGCAAAAGTCACGCCGTATGACCTTATCTTCTTCACTCAGAAACTGCAACATCTGTAATCTGTAAGGCATCATGTGCAGTCGCTTCCGCAAGATTTTCCATACAGTTTGCTGTGGAATTTGTAATTGCATGCTTGCCCTAGATGTCGATTTCTGTGGGCTTCTTATGTAGGCAGAACGAACACATTCAACGTTTTCTTCCGAAACTCTTGGTCTTCCCGAGCTCTTCCCTTTGCACAAACATCCCGTTGTCTCGAATTTTCTATACCAATCGTAGATTGACTGTCTAGTCGGTGGCGTTTTGTGGTAACGTGTTCCAAAATGATGTCGGACAACAGTTGCTGATTGCGTTCTAGCAAATTCCAACACGCAATATGCCTTTTCCACAGGATTTCCCGCCATTTCAGCTTCTGCAACAACAAACAAAACACTACAGCGTTACCAATAGTAACAAACGAAACTTTGAGAATTTCTCAACATACCTCCAAAATAATTAGGTTGCTATCTCTAATAGTTTTTGTTTTACAGGCAGTTGAAGCTGTCTATTTCTTTTGTAGTAACCCTGTACTATGGCAGCGCCGTATACAACAGCTCTCAGATTCGCTTTGGGTTGCGAGTCGGCGCATGCGCAACAACAGAGGTAGAGCGGCGCGACGGAACCGGAACCTTCGAAACGTGACTCTGGATTCTTCTCGAATCTTCGGTTTCCATAAGCATCCAGAAAGTTCTGTGACCTCCTTTTTTTAGCTATAAAAGAGGAACATTTGCAAAGCGGGTATAGTAGGTCGATTGAAGGCCGCGCCGTGCCTAGTGGGTAGACCACTCGCCTCTCACCAAGGCGGAACTCGCGATCGCATGTCGGATTTGTGGGGGATAAAGCGGCGTAGTAGCGGGTTTCTCAGGGTTCTTCGGTTTCCCCCGCTATCCATTCCACATTATTTGATGAGCAGAGTTTACGTTAACTTCAATGCTAAATCAGTTGAGCATTATTTTAAAATGTAACAGTGGCTGATGAAACTGGTCCCTGTTGATTAAGTACGGTGTAAACTGGTTCTGCGCCAAGGTTTCATTTCCACAACATTTCGAGAAACTTGGACACACCAATCTTCCAATTAGTTTTTTGGCCACATAGTTTAATAGCCCTCTATAGCTAAATGCTCAGAGGTTTCAATCCATTGGAGTTGAATTCAACAATATAATTTATATTCTTTTGCCGCCATACTTGAGAAATTTAAGCCCCATGGCCGGCAATTTGAATAGAGCTGCTTTATTTAAGGTGACATGTCTGAAATTTGATCAAAAACTGTGTAAAATTAAAAAATATGTTAGTTTTTCGTAATAAAATAATATTAATTCTAGCATTTAAGAAAATATGTATATCGCTTTTATTTTCTCTGGCACGTGTATACAATGTACATAGTAGGTAAATAAGGTATTGCATTCCACCCAAAAATTCGATGCCGGGATTTCACCGTAAATACACGTTTTAAGGTTCCCTGTATCCAAAAAAATAGAAACATGTATTTCGGGTGAAATTTCGATATCGAGTTCTTTGGTGGAATGCAATACTTTCTTTACCTACTATGTATATTGCACATAATGTTCGGTAGAGAAAGTATTTTTTCCACCGGGGGAACTCAAAACGTGTAGTTCCGTTGAAATCTCATACAGAGAATGGATGGAATACAATACCATCCTGCCTATTATGTATGTTAATAGTTCTCGGTAGAGATAGTAAAAATGGAGTTAACAAGATTTTGGAGCCGGAAAGAGGAATTCATCTTTACCTATAACATCCTATCACAATCACACCATAAACTTCGCAACAGGGGCCGGCTGAGCCGCGGCCGAGCAGCACAACCCTTTCACACTGGTGACCGTACAGGTGGCCAGTTAACCTTTACCTATACTGCGCAGGTGCAACAGCGCTACCGCAGCATTCCTCACCTTTCACTACCGGGGGAGAGGTTTTTAATCGGTATGCCCACTCTGGGAGACCCCGACACTCCGAGCTAGTTAGCCCGGGTTAGTCCTTAAGGTGGATTTTTCCCCTCTACTCGAAAATAAGAGAGAAGGAAGAAGAAGAGGAACAGTTTGCTGAACCTGGTGTGAGAATTTGTCACACGCCATTAAAAAGTCTGTTAGTAGAAAATATAGGTTTTCGGGAACACGTAACACCCTTCACGAAGCAAATTCCAAAAGTTTTCAGTCCTCAAATTACAGTGGCTATTCAGTGTTACTGCAGACAAACAGGGCGATGAATCCTTCATGAAAGTAATCTTGTTAAAAGGTTAGCAGAAAATGTGAACGTTAGGAAACGGAGGTTGTTTTCTTAAAGTCAGAAATGTAAATTAAAGTTTCAGAGGCATCTGCAATCTGCTTGAAGCTGTCTTGCTCTAGATAGACGCTGGCAAATTACATTTTATTATCTAAATTGGAATTCCCCTGCCGAAATATGTTAATCACTGTGATGAGCATCTGCGTGGCGGGGCAAGGGGGTGGATATCGATTGCCTGAAAGTTCCTTGAGGTGCTTTATTAGCCTTATCCTGTAGGGTACTGCCATTTCAACGAAACATTGTCTGAGTCCACAGAAAAATCCAAAATATTAATACACGTTGCATTTGCAAAATATGTTACTCACTAAATTCTTTAAATTATTATTTTGCAAGCACTTTCCTTGCCCATAACTCAAAAACAAAAAGACTGTTAAATACCAAACTTGGTATTTAAGTTTCCTATCTTCCAAGGATATGACACAAAGATTTTCAAGAAAATCCACTCACCACAAACTACCCTTTACATAGAAAAAGTTTCTAATATTTTTATTTTCTCAAAGATGGCCCTAAAGATTTTTATTATAAAATACAGTATATTTTTATGAGAAACGAAATGTATAGCTTAAATTTTCTGGGATTAGCCTCTAAAGACCTCTTCTTTCTGGATGACCTTTATATAACTGGCAAACTGTAATAGATATACAAAAACTTTCACAAAAATGTAGATCTCATTAAAGCCCACAATTTACGTCATATGCTTTTTTTTTTTTTTTTTTCCTAAGAGTTAACCATTTTCGAGATATTTCGGATTGCTGATTCCAATTTTAAACCACCTAAACTTTTCTTCTTCTTTTTTTTTCGTTTCCCGTTTGTTTACTCCTGCAAGTAAAGGAATTAGCATTTCAATTGTTTCAAATAACGGCCAGTTTTTAAAGGACGAGACTATCGTTTAAGCCAGTGTATTTTCTTATTTCTCTTCTAGCAGTAAGACTAATTCTGCTTATGTTTGTCTTGATTAGAATGATGTAGATAACAGACTAATCTTTTAAATAAAAGGTTTGTTTAGCGAAAACCTAGAGGACATCATGTAGATGTTTGAAAGGAGTTTCTGAAGAAATGAAATTGTCTATACAAATGTCCCATTATCTCAGAAAATAATTGACACTAAGGACTGACATTTTTACATTTGCACCTAAATAGTCTTTATTTTAACGAAAAAGTTTTTAAGTATACGGATTATTTTTTTTTTTAAATTTAAAAATCGTAATTTTTAAATAAAATGTTAATAACTGTATTAAAAAAAGTCATACCTTTTCTTCTAAGGAACAGAAATATTCTATTTTTCATCAATGAACAGTAAAGGTATTGCTGAATACACCCTGAAAGTTTCAGCTCGTTATGTTAAATAGTTGCTGAGGTAATGGGTCAAACTTTAATATTGCCAAGATAGGGCATCTCGACTTCCCTTTAATGTTCTCATAACAAGCTGGCAATGTGTATTTTAAGTTTGCCACGTCACAACATTATGGTGGGTAATGCGATCCGCGACCATTAAATTCTGAGAGAGGGAGGTTGCTGCTTATAAATCAGTAATAGGCAGGCGGGAGGGCAACCTTAAGCCCTCGCTCGCCCCAAGTGCTCCATCTCTATCTGCGTTAATTTTTCTTATTCTGCCTCATCCGCTCTTCCCTATACATGTGGAGAGAGCTTCAAGAGGACTCTACACGGCGTTTATTTTCATGAGCGTGGGTGTGCGGAGTGCAACCAAAATAGGTACACCATTAGCCCCATTTCTGTATCGCGATCACAGGCTTCCTCGTAGACGCGTTCGTATCCCAATTTAACATCGTGTTTTAGCCACGTCTACATTTCTAATGTCACCTACCTATACGAGGGTCGGCTGATAAGTCCCGGGCCTATCAGTGAAAACAGCATATAATTTTGTTTTGTTTATTTCTGAACGTAATCTCCAGAAAGGCTAATGCATTTGTCATATCGGTGTTCTAATTCATCTAAACCATCTCTGAAGTGCGATTTATCAAGGTCCTCAAAATAGCTGTTTACCGCATCAATGACCTCCTCGTTGCTGTGAAATGTTTTGAGGTTTGGGAACAGAGTGCTAGATCTGGTGAACTGGGTAGATGTTCAAGCAAATCGAACTTAACTTCGCACATTTTTCCCATTGCAATGACTAAACGATAATCCGGAGCATTGTCGTGATAAACAGACCTCCTCCCCCCCCCCCAAATGAGGTCTTTCTCTTTTCACCTCATCACTCAAACGTTGCAGTAAGCTTGCGTAGTAGTCACCAGTGATACTTTTACCCTTTTCCAAATAATCAATTAAAATAATTCCGTGTGCATCCCAGAAGACACTCGCCATAACCATGTTATCTGACAAAATTGACTTTGCCTTTTTTTTTTTCTTTTTTTTTTTTTTGAGATTGCTCATCTGGCGCAATCCACTGTTTTGACTCATTTACTTTCTGGAGTGTAGTGATGTATCCAGGTTTCTACGGTAGAGCTCCACATTCTTAACAGAAACATTTTCTTTGCAACTTTTGATCAGGTGTCAATAAACGCGGCACCCTTCTTGCACAGACCTTGTGAAAGCCCAAAACATTACTTAAAATATTACGTGCACGTTCTTTTGATATGTTTACAACGTCAAACAAATTTAATCTGCGGTCTTCCATAACTAAACGATGACTTTTTTTTCAATGTTCTCTGGAGTTGTCACTTCAGGGCGTCCAGAGCGAGGCTCATCTCTATGCTTGTATGTCCCATTTTTAACTCTGCAGCCCAACTTTTAATCATTAAATATGAAGGGACATAGTATTTCAATGTACTGTCAACTTCCTCCTCGATCTATTTAAGCATTAACCTTTCAAAAGTAAGTATTTAATCACTACTCGTTTTTTCCAAATCCTCCATTTTTGTGAAAACTCTCAAGTTGTCTTGTTTAAAATGCTGCCATTCGGAAACTACCATTAAAACCTACACATTTTTACAGATATGTAGATGATATATTTGTAATTTGGCCGCATGGCTGCACACTCTTCTAGATTTTCTTGCACACCTAAATAGCCTCAGATCACAAATACAGTTCACAATGGAAGTTGAGGAAAAATGCTTCCCTCCCATTTCTGGACATTCTGGTTACCAGAAAAGCGGACGGAACTCTTGGTCATGCCGTCTACCGAAAAACTACACACACGGACGCAAGAACACTCAACGAAAAGACAAGCCAGCCGCCATAGCCTATATACCGTTTACCGGCAATTTTTCGGGAAAGATTAGTAGACTACTCTACAAATATAATGCCAAAACCATCCATAAGCCACCACCTAAAATAAAAAATTTGGTCAGGCCAGTTAAAGATAATTTAGCTCTCAGAGTACTTGGTGTCTACCACATTCCTTGCGAATGCAGCACAGCGTACATTGGCCAAACAGGACGCACTGTTGCCACACGCGTTTCTGAACACCAAAGATCAATAAGGCTTATGCAACCCGAAAAATCTGGACTGGCTGATCACTGTATAGAACAGAGCCACAGAGCTAACTTTACCAACACTAAGATAGTGGCAAAGTGTTCGAACTACTGGGAAAGGAGAGTAAAAGAAGCTTTAGCCATCTCATCTGAAACAAATAATCTAAATCGCGATTCTGGCCTACAATTAAGTTCAGCATGGACACCAATGTTAAAGAGCCTTAATACCTAATCCTCTACCTGCAGTCTTCCAAGACATTTTCTAGCAGGTGCGTGCTCAAACACAAAACATTAGCCGAATAACTGCTATAAGAGAGGTGGTAGGTGAAGAGTGAGGTCGCCGCAGATCATCAGCATGGCCAAGAAGAAACGCCGAAACCAAACCGCCTCAAACACCGCCGAGCTCCAACCGGCCTTCTCGGCTGAGAGCAGTGCCACCCTTCCGCCTCCAGCCGCCGCAGTTGCCGCCATCACCAACACCATCTCCGCCGAGCTCCACACCGCCGTCCCCGGTTCAGTGCCGTGGTACGGGGGGTCCCTCGGGACCTTTCCACCCGGCATCTGCTCACCGCCGCGCAGTCGCGGTGGCCTTCATGCTTGAGGGCCACCCGCATTTTCTGCGACCGGGGGCCAACTCCGTTGGTAAGAGTGGAGCTTCAGGACCCGGCTGACCTTGAAGCTGCTTTGACATCAGGGTTGCCCTTATTAGGGCGGCTTCTGCCAGTCGAAGTAAGCAGACAGGAACGCCACCGGCCCTGCCGCCGCTGCTGCGCCTTCGGGCACAGCCAAGGATCCTGCACTTCAGCGCCGCGGTGCCATTACTGTGGGACCAGCGTCTTGACGACACAGTGCACTGGGCATGATCTCCGCCGCCGTCGCCGGTTCTGTGCCACCTGCCGTGGCACAGGACACTTTACTGGCCAGGCCCAGTGTCCCCTTTATCCGAGGGACGGGCGCACCACTCCGCTGCCAGTACAATCACCGCAGACCCAACACACAGACGCCACACCACCTCCAGCTTCTATTGACACAGCGACGCGGGATGCCATTCAGGACCTTCATGCGGAGATCCTGAATATCGGCGCTCGCTTAGCTGCGTTAGAAGAGGCCTTCACCAGCGTCATCTCCAGGAAGCTACTGGACCTGCAAGCTGCCACCACCGCCGCCATCTCCACTCTGCAGTCCTCCTCCGCTGAGCTGTCCAACCGGATAGCCAGTGTCCAAGTGCAGCTACAGCAGGACCACCCAAATCAGCAACACCATTCCGCCGACCAGTTTCCATACAACGACCCGCTATACACAACTCCAATTCTAACAAACGCATTATATAGGTCCCAGCAAGGACGACGACTACGAAAACACCAGCAGATCCACTCAGAACACTGAGTAAATTCACCGTAAATCACCATTCATCTTCACCAACCACTTCTCCAGAGGGGCACTCAGGGCGCAAGTCATGTGTGTCCACTGGCTAAATTCACTATCACTCGCTGTTACTGCCACTGGCAGGCAGCAATCACTATCACCAGAAATGCGCAGGTGCTTAATGCGGTACTGCACCAGAGAGGCATGGGCCTCCTACTTCCGGTGGGGGTTTTTTGTGAGTAGTGCCACCCTGGTTCGAGTCCAGGGTAGGGGAGTCTCACACTCCCAGGCTTGCCTGGGGTTAGGGCGTTAGCTGCCTTTTCCCCCATCATCAATAAAAAAAAACTCAAACCATCAGTTCACCCTGAAGACGAGGAAGATGCACTTCTTCGAAACGTTGGTGTCAAGCCAAGTTTTTACCTGGCTAGAAGCCCGAGAAGATTTTGAATAAACACGTCGCCAGGAAAGATTCAGTTCTTATTTTGAAATCAGTTGATACGTATATAAAAAAAACTATAATTCCATCACCTTTCCTGATTGGCAGTTTCATGCTCAGGGGGAGATTCCCATCAAATAATTATTATATATTTGTGAAACAATAACAATTCCCCTTGACTGCCTTCGTGGTCGAGTGGTCAGCGACTTCTCATCCGAAGGTCCCGGATTCGATTCCAGGCTAGGGCGAGGAATTTTTCTTTAACCAAAAGTATTTCTTATTCTCCACAGAGTCTGGAAGTTTGAATGTCATGTATTTAATAATATAAAAAACTGATGTGTTCCATTCATATGACTTACTCTACCTCTCTGGGACAAATTATTGTTAAAAAGCTGATGCTTCTATTTACTTCATGCTAATTGAGAAAAGTTAGCAGAAATAGTCTTATTACTTGCTTCCTTGTAAGTAGAACCGAAATAAGGGAGTACCATAGGTTAAAGTGATAGTCAAAAGCTGGTTGCTATGTGACTGAAGTTCCTTTGTTTGTATGGACAGTAGTTGACAAATTCCTGTATGAGAAAAGTGTAAGTTTTTCAAAGCAGAAACCAAAAACAAGGAATGTCTAAAAAACGATAAACTCCACAAAAAATGTATATAACACAAATTGTGTGCTTTAACGTGGTCTACATTTTTCGTGTATAACGTTTTTTTTTTTTTTCCATCTCTTAGAGCCATTTTTGAGAAAATCAAAATTTTCGAAAAAAGTTCCATGTAAAGGGTAGTTGGGGGTGATTTTTCTCAAAATCTTCCTGTCGCATACCTGGAAGATATTAAACTTAATTACCAAGTTTGGTATTTTACCGACTTTTCGTTTTCGAGTTATCTGTTCACAGACACACGGACAGACGGACAGACGAACACACACGCACACACACACACACACACACACCCGGACCTTTTCCCGAAAATGCTTTTTTTAGATAAAGGGGACCCTAAAACATATATCTCCGGTGAAATCTCCGTTACGATTTTTTGGGTGGAGTGCAATACGTTCTCTATACACTATGTACAGAGTACGTGTAGAGAAAGTAAACATGATTAACCTAATGTTCTAAACTTACAGTAATACGAGTTGTTACACAAGTCAAAGCCCAAGATATGACCATTCAAGTTAAAGGGCGCTATACAAATGAAACAATAAAAAAAAAAAAAAAATTCCCCGTATTTACAATCTGCCAAAAATGACAAGTAAACCAGACAAATCATAAATGTGGTAACAAAACTTAAAACTCTCCTATAAAGATAATATAATATCGACAGTTTTCATTAGAATTACAATAGAAAAGGAAACTAAGAGTTGCAGCGCTATTAAATATAATATAAAATTGACGTACAATAAATTATTTATAGCAAAGAAATATAGACCGTGAAAACGCTAGAAACGGTTGTTATAGAAATGATTTCGAAGAAGAGAAATTGAACCTCTTATTTCAGAAATGGTGTTTTCTTTTATTTTTTCCTTCCTCAGTCCTAATTTTTCCAGGAATTGAAAAATGTAAAGGAATGGTGTCCCGAGCTGCAACCATTACACCAATTAATTCATGATACTTAGATTGTATTTTGCTTGTGGGGGTGTTAATATATACGTATAAGTGTATTTAAAAAATCAGATGTGTTACAATCACATGACTTTCTCTAGTTATTCTACAAACAAACTTCTAACAAAAAATAATTCTTCCTTCAATACCCCGCTAATCGAGATAAACATTAGCAGAATGTTATTAGTTAGTTCCTTATAAGTAGACTAGAACTAAGGGAAGGCACTAGGCTAAAGTGATAGTCAAATGTTTTAAAAGCTGTTGTTATGGAATTATCATTGCAAATCACTTATTTGCTCTCCCAGGAGAAGAACAAGAGAAAAACGGACACTCCCGTCTGAGAAAAGTATAAGTACTTCACAACTGAAATTAATAACAAGGAATACCTGGAAAACAGTAAGCTCCACGAAAAAATGTATATGACGTAACTTGTGTATTTTAACAAGATCTACATTTTTTGTTTAGTAAGTTTATGTCTATCTCTTACGGTTTACTAGTTATGCCAAATTAGGCAAAATTCATCCAGAGTAAACAGGTCTTTAGAAGCTATTCCCAGAAAATTCAAGATATACATTTTATTTGTGATAGAATCGTTAGAGCCATTTTTAAGAAAAAACAAATTTTCGAAAATGTTTCTACGTAAGGGTAGTTAGGGGTGGGAGATTTTCTTGAAAATCTTCGTGTCACATCCATTTTTTGGTATTGTTTAACACCCGCTTTAACTACTTATGACATCACAGGCGGTGACACTGATGATACATGAATAAAGATGGAGCACCAGTGGAATGCGATGGCGGGGGAAACCAGAGAACCCGGAGAAAACCCGTCTAGCTGAGAGGCGAGTGGTCTAACCAAGTTTGGTATTTAACCGTCTTTTCGTTTTTGAGCTATGCTGTCCACAGAGACGCACACACACACACACAAACAGACACACATACGGACCTGTTTCTTAAAATGTTTTTTTGTTTTGGATTCAGATGGTCCTAAAACATGTTTTTCCGGTCAAATCTCGACATTGAATTTTTTGGCGGAATACAATACTTCTCTATCCCTATGTACATTGTACATTCACTGATACTACCTTTGGCAGTATTTGAACTGCCGCATGTTTGGGGTGATAGTGTTTGATGAATTCCCAAGACAACTTCAAGTGATACATGTTGTGAGGCAGAGTCATAGCGCCACTGCCAATAGGGCGCATTTTCAACCGTGAAGCATGAGCTCTAAATTTGAACTAAAAGTCTACTCGCGCTTAAGCTTCGTTTGGAGTAGCAATCGACTCTTGTCAGGGCGTTTTAACGGACTTCACAGACCCAGACTACCTGGCGACTTCTTAAATAATAAATCTCTAGGATTTTCTTTGTAGAATTGTAGTTTACTTTGTTATCATTTTTTACAATTCTTAAGTGAAACTGCAATTGCTCGATGTAATTTATGTGCTTTGTTGAATGCTGCAAATATTTGTATGCATATAACTCTACACGAATACATTAATGTACGCGGAATCTCCAAGTGGCCTTTTCCATACTTGTGAAAAACCCTCTTTCTTTTTGATAATCGGCTTCACAAACAAGAAAATCAACACGTAACTATGATACTTATTGTTGGAAAACAAAATCGCATAGAGAAAATCAAAACACTTATACGCGACGAAAGCACAAAGAATAATAAACATATGTATCCAGCGATTTCAACTTCGGAATGCAACAGAACAAAAACATTTGAGCATCAAATATTACAAAAATGACATGAAATTCACAAAATGTTGGCAGATTTTGTGGTTAAGATATAAATATTACCTCAACCGGGCTGTGTATTTCTAAAATGACATGAAGAAAGGTACAGCTAACCTTACCTCTACTATAGACTGATGAGGGTTCGATGCAGCGTACAGGAGACGATTTTCCAATATCTGGGATTTCGTCCTTATTTATTGCTTTTGTTGACGTTTGTCTCTCTTCTTTTTGGGTCCTATCGCTGCAACAGAGATATTTTGACATTTTAGATGGGTTCAGCCGTATGGATAAAAAACTTGCCAGCCTCAGCAAGTTGAGGATCTATACTCAGCAATTTGAAAAAAAATCTGGTGTGTTCCATTCACATGACCTTCTCTATATCTCTGTTAAATAGCTTATACTTCTATTTACTTCATGCTAATTGAGAAAAAATTAGCAGAAATAGCCTTATTGCTTGCTTCCTTGTAAGTAGAAGCGAAATATGGGAGTAGCATAGGTTAAAGTGATAGTTAAAAGCTGGTTGCTATGTGACTGAAGTTCATTTGTTTGTATGGACACGAGTTGACAAATTTCTGTATGAGAAAAGTATAAGTTTTTTAAAGCTGAAACTAAAAACAAGGAATATCTCAAAAACGATCAATTCCAGGAAAAATATTATATAACATTGACTGTCTATTTTAATGTGCTCTACATTTTCTGTGTGGTAAGTTTTTGTCTATCTCTTACGGTTTAGCAGTTATGCAAAATTCCGTAAAATTCATCCAGAATAGTCTTCAGAGGCTATTAACAGAAAATTCAAGATATACATATTATTTGTCACGTAAATATCTTTTTATAGTATATTTTAATCAAAATCGTTAGAGCCATTTTTGAGAAAATCAACATTTTCAAAAAAGTTCCAAGTAAAGGCTAGTTGGGTGCGGGGATTTTCTTGAAAAACTTCGTGTCGCATCTTTGTAAAATACCAAACTTATACACCAAGTTTGGTATTCAACGGTCCTTTCGTTTTTAAGCAATGTTGTCCACAGACACACACACACACATGCACACACGCACACTCACACCGACTTTTATGCAGAAAAGGGGCACCCAAAACATGTATTTTCGGTGAAATCTCGGTATCGAATTTTTGGGTGCATTACAATACTTTCTCTATTCACTATGCACATAGTACGTGTAGAGAAAGTACAAATTAGTGACACATTCCAAATTTGGTTCAAATCGCTACAAAACTGTTTTAAGTGGACTGTCTTCCGTGCCTTTTCCATTTTTAGGCAAACCACACTGAAATTTTACACACAAAAGTTTGACAAAAGTTGTCAACCAATTTCTTTTTACTTTCTCTACACGTACTATGTACATACTGTATAGAGAAGGCATTTTATTGCACCCAAAAATTGGATAGCGAGATTTCACCGGAAATACATGTTTTGGGTCCCCCTGAATCCAGAAAAAGCATTTTTGGAAAAAGGTCCGTGTGTGTGTATGTGTGTCTGTGGACAGCATAGCTCAAAAACGAAAAGACCGTTAAATAGCAAACTCCCACCTCCCACCCCCAACTACCCTTTATATGGAACTTTTTTCGAACATTTTTATTTTCTCAAAAATGCCTCTAACGGTTTTGATTAAAATGTCGTATATTAAAGATATTTACCTGACAAATAAAATGTATATCTTGAATTTTCTGGGAATAGCCTCTGAAGACTACTTTATTCTGGATGAATTTTGCATAACTGCTAAACCGTAAATAATGGACAAAAGCTTACCACACAAAAAATATAGAGCATATTAAAACACATAATTTATGTTATATAATTTGTTTTCGTGGAGTTGATCGTTTTTTAGATATTCCCTGTTTTTGGTTTCAGCTCTGAAAAACTTGTACTTTTCTTATACAAAAATTTGTCAACTCCTGTCCATACAAACAAAGGAACTTCAGTCACATAGCAACCAACTTTTGACCATCACTTTAACCTATGGTACTCCCTTATTTCGCTTCTACTTTCAAGGAAGCAAGTAACAAGACTATTCCTGCTAATTTTTTCTCGAATAGCATGAAGTAAATAGAAGTATAAACTTTTAAACAATAATTTTTGCAGAGATGTAGAGAAAGCCATGTGAATGGAACACATCAGATTTTTTTTGTTCTTTCTAGCTTTCTTTCTTTCTTCACTGCCTCCTGAATTGTGATATGGCCGACCGTGTCTACACCTAATGTACGAATATCGATAACAACAACAGAAATAGGGAACAATTATTTTATTTCAGCTTTTAATAACTAATACATGAAATGGAAACAAACGTTATTTTATTTGAGGTTACTGCACTCATTTCATGCATAAGAAATACAAATAATATTTATTTTACTCCCTTTTTAACTCAATCTATTAAGAACTGGATAAAACTTTAAATAAAAATTGTAACTGAATTAATTGAAAGTAGAATTGTGGAACTGACAGTTATTAAAGGTGAAGGTTGGCTGCCTGGATTGTTACCAATACCAAGACAGGAGATTAAACAAATGAACATCAGCTGCGACAAGAAGTTTGAACCCTATCACTCCAGTGAGATGACAGCAATTGGTTGAAATTGCCTAATCGCGGCCACTCCATTGGCGCTTTATTAGTGCAGTTAAACTGGCATAATAAAACATCTCCAAGGGAAAATGTTCGGTGGCAGGCACTTTTTAGAAGTCTCTCCGCTTTTCTCGATACTTTTGTTAAGAAGATAATTATGCTCCCCTCATTAATGCAAGAAGCCAACTTTAATGGGAGATGGATTGAAAATTGTTCGACGGAAGGTACTTTGGAGGGTTTTTTTTTTAGCAGGAATGAGAAATTTGACACACGTATTCTTTAGAACGAGAGTAAAAGTTCTGAGGGTGCTATCATAAAAGCATCCTTATAGGAAGCGTAGGCGGAAAGTGATTTTACGGGAAACAATTTTTGAGGTTTTGCAGCATGAACAGTTTTCCCAATACTTTTGTGAAATAAAAATGTGAATCATGTCTTCGTGGTTTTAGGAGCTATATAACAATTCTCATACCAAAAAGCAGAGAGGCAGTAAAAGTTCTATACGGGGAACAGAATTCTGCCACGAAATCTCTCGTGAGGTAACGAGTTTTTCTCGTGAAACTCACAATCTCGACTGGGATTTACTAAGACTATTGATGAAATGATGCACAAATGATCTAGCAGTTACTCAACATTCGTCTCCTCAGAATAAGCAAAAACCCCTCAAAAAATCTTTACGGGTAACTCGCTCAGAATAAAGATTTCTTCAGAAAATCAAGATACACATTTTATTTTTAGTGTATATATCTTTAATATACAGTGTTTTGATCAAAACCGTTAGTCGTTTTTGAGAAAATCAAAAAGTTCGAAATGTTTCCATGTAAAGGGTATTTTGGGGCGGAGGGATTTTCTCGAAAATCTTCGCGTCGCATCATTGGAAGATACCAAACTTAAATATTTTGGTGTTTAATGTTCTTTTCGTTCTTGAGCTATGCTGACCACACACACTTACACAGCCACACTGGACATTTTTTTAAAAAAACTGTAGTGTTCCATACACCCTTTATATCTGTAACCAAGTATTGTTAGTTAGTTTATTGTTCTATCCAATTTATGCTAATCGAGATAAACATTAGCAGAAATGGTCTTAGCACTTAGTTCCTTCAACTAGAAGGGAAATAACGGAATGTACTAGGCTAAACAGACAGTCACATGTTTTAAAATGTCATTGCTATGGGATTGAAATCCTATTCTTTGCATGGTCAGGAGTTGAAAAGTTCAAGTATTTTAAAACTAAAACCAATAACAATAAATATCTCGAAAACGGTCCTCTCAACGAAAAAATGTATACGACATATATTGTGTGTTTTAACGAGATCTACGTTTTTGTGTGTAAGTTTTTGCCCATCTCTCACGATTTACTACGAGGGTTGAATGAAAAATAATGCATCCACCGTAAATCCTCAACAGATGGCGGCACTGAAATGCGGCAGGTACTGGCTTGTTCCGTAGCGTGATACGACGATCGTCCTGAATCAATCTGTCAACATTCTGAAATTTGGTGGTTGCTATCACAGGCCGTCCAACTCTTTGTTTGTCACGCAAGTCAGATGTTCCCACCTCAACATCTTTAAACTTACTCGCCCAACGACGCACACAATCACCATAAACTGCTTTCATTCTCTGATGAATCTCCTTTTGGGGTGACACCTTCTGCTGTCAAGAATTCAATGACTGCACGTTGCTTAAATCGCATTGATCGACCGTCTGTGCAAGGTTCCATACTTTACACTATAAGAACACAACCGTTCCATGCTAAGGCTTCCCGCCAACTGGAGCTGTAGAGAAGAGACTACGGAACAAGCCAGTACCTGCCGCATACCAATGCTGCCATCTGTTGAAGAGTTACGAAGGTGGAGGCATTACTTTTCATTCAACCCTCGTAGTTTTCATAAAAATGCATCCAGAATAAAGAGGTCTTCAGAGGCTACTCCCAGAAAATTGAAGATGTACATTTTATTAGTCATGTAAATATCTTAAATACAAGATATTTTAATCAAAATCGTTAGAGCTACTTTTGAGAAAACCAACATTTTCGAAATGGGGGCGGGGAGATCTTGATAGCCTTCGCGGCGTATTCTTGGAAGATACCAAACTGAAATACTGAATTTTTCGTTTTTGAGCTATGCTGTCCACAAACACACACGGACATGTTTCTAAATAAAAGTTTTATTCAGCGGTCTCAAAACATGTATTTCCGGTGAAGTCTCGGTATAGAGTTTTTGGGTGGAATACAATACTTCCTTTATACACTGTGTAGATAGCACGTGTAGAGAAAGTAAAAAATTAACTCACCCTAACCGAGATTCGAACTCGAGACCTCTTGAATGTGAAACAAATATTTGATAAATTGTTCTTTTACCAAAACTGCCAACGCCTTGAGTATTTCGCTTAGGATTTATATTCATCCGTAGCCACGTCTTTAGATTGTGGTGTGTACAGAAGAGAAAATACGTAATGAAGGCAGGGCACGAGAACCATTACAAAGATTGCTTGCTCAATTCCCTCAAGAGAAACGTACTGATGTTATCGCTTACCTTCGCATGCATCCCAGATCGACCTCGCTTCTTGTTTTCGGGATACAGGACACTCCAGGGATTTTGTGGTCATCTCTTATCATGGAAACTCTTTCCCTGAGCTTTCTCATATTCTAAATGCAAAATACATATCTTTAGACGTGGCTTTATAAAATATTATATATAGCTAGCATTGAAGAACCAGAAAGGATTTGAAAATACCAGACGAAATTGAGGTTCTCAGACGCACTTAATGCCTACAGTGCATATTATTACTTTTTACTTTCTCTACGTGTATTATGTATAGTATATAGAGAAGATATTTCATTCCACCTAAAAATTCGATACCGAGATTTCACAGGAAACATATTTTAGAGTCCCCTGTATCAAAAAAAAAAGCATTTTCAGAAAAAGGTACGTGTGTGTCCGTGTGTCTGCGATAACGATAACTCAAAAACGAAAACTCGGTAAAATACCAAAGTTGGTATTTAAGTTTAGTATCTTCCAGGAATGATACACGAAGATTTTGAGAAAAATCTCCCTACCCAAAACTACCCTTTACATGGAACTTTTTTCGAAAAATTGTATTTTCTCAAAAATGGCTCTACCGATTTTGATTAAAATATTGTATATTAAAAATGCTTACATGACAAATAAAATGTATATCTTCAATTTTTTGAGAATGACCTCTGAAGACATGTTCATTCTGGATGGATTTTTCGGAATTTAATATCTCAAGTAAACCGTAAGAGATAGACAAAAAATGTAGATCTCGTTAAAATACGCAATTTATGTTATATACATTTTATTCGTGGAGTTGACCGTTTCTGCGATATTCCTTATATAATACTTATACTTTTCTCATACGGGAATTTGTCAACCCCTGGCTATACAAGCAAAGGATCTTCAATCACATAGCAACCAGATTTTAAAAGATTTGCCTGTCTTTTAACCTATTATACTCCCTTGTTTCACGTCTACTTACTAGGAAGCAGGTAATAGCACCCTTTCTCGATTAGCATTAAGTAAATAGAAGAATAAGCTTTTTACGACGGTTGCAGAGATTTAGAGAAAGTCTTGTGAACGGAACACATCAGACTTTTTGTGCAGTAATTTTTAATCTTTTGTGCTATACCAATTGTGCAAAAATTATTCAAAATGAAAAGAATTTCAGGGTATTCCCTGTAAATTCAAGATGTGCATTTTATTGGCAATGTAACAATCTTTAATACAAGGAATTTCAATCCAAATCGTCTGAAATATTTTCAAAAAATCTAAAATTTCGAAAATGTTCCATAAAATTGGTAGTTTCTTGGGGAGATTTTTTTTTTTAAAATTTGTGTTGCATTCTTGGAAGATACTAAACACAAATACCAAGTAAGGTATTTAAGGGTATTTTTGTTTTAGAGCTATGCTCTCCAAAGGCATCCACACAAGGACCTTTTTCTAAAAAGGTTATGTTTTGGATTCAGGGGGTATCAAAGCAAATATGTATCAATATATCATTGTGTTGAATTTTTGGGTGGAATACAATACCTTCTTTACCTATCATGTGCATAGTACGTATAGAGATTATAATAGTGTATAAACATTTTAAGTAAGACTGCCTCTGTGATCAGCGAGCTGACTTCTCACCCGGAGGTCCCGGGTTCGATTCCCAGCTGGGCCGGGGAATTTTTCTTTGACCAGATTTATTCCCTATCCCCCACAGAGTCTGGAAGTATGAATGTGCGTGTGTATTAGTAATATAATAATGATTAACCTAATGTTCTAACCTACAGTAATACGAGTTGTTTCACAAGTCAAAGCCCCCGATATGACTATTGAAGTTAAACAAAAAAAACAAAAAAAACAAAAAAAAAACATTTTAAGCTTAGACACATGGTCGGGCAAAATAGTCGAATGAAATTTGACTATAATGGTAATTAAAATACTCGTATGAAAATTATGAAACTTGCTTCTTAATTATGTACTATCATTCAATAAGTCCTTAGAAAAAATCTGATGTGTTCCATTCACATGACTTTCTCTACATCTCTGCAACAAATTGTTGTTAAAAATGCTTCTATTTACTTCATGCTAATCGAGAAACATTAGCAGAAAGTCTTATTATTTGCTTCCTTGTAAGAAGAAGCGAAATGAGAGAGTACCATAGGTTAAAATGATGGCCAAAAGCTGGTTGTTATGTAACTGAAGTTCCTTTGTTTGTATGGCCAGGAGTTAACAAATTCCTGTATGAGAAAAGTATGTTTTTCAAAGCAGAAACGAAAAACCAAGAATATCTTAAAAATGATCATAAATTGTGTGTTTTAACGTGCTCTTACGGTTTAGCAGTTATGCACAATTCCGTAAAATTCATCCAGAATAAAGTAGTCTTCATAGGCTATTCCCAGAAAATTCAAGATGTGCATTTTATTTTTCAGGTAAATATCTTTAATATACGATATTTTAATCAAAATCGTTAGAGCCATTTTTAAGAAAATCAAAATTTTCGAAATTTTTTTCCATGTAAATGGTAGTTTGGGGTGGAAGGATTTTTCTCAAAATCTTCGTGTCGCATCCCTGGAAACTTAAATACCAAGTTTGGTATTTTACCGACTTCATTTTTGAGTTATCGTGTTCACAGACACACTGACACACGGACTCATGGACCTTTTTCTGAAAATGCTTTTTTTGGATACAGGGGACCCTAGAACATGTATTTCCGGTGAAATCTTGGTATCGAATTTTTGGGTGGAGTACAATACCTTCTCTATCCCTATGTACATTGTACATACGGGGCTAGAGAAAGTAAAAAGATAGAAAAACAAATTATTTTTGGTATATATATTTAATTTTTCGACATAATCTCCTTTCAGCTCGATACACTTTTGCCAGCGTTTCTCCAACTGTTTTGAGCCTTCCAAAACGTAGGCAAATGACATCTTCGTAAGAGGTGAATCGTTTTCCGACGAGCCATTTTTTCAAGTTTAGAAATAAAAAAAGTCAGTGGGGGGGGGGGGGAGGGCAAATATGGTGAATACGGTGGATGTTGTAATTCAGAAATTAGTTCTACAATTGTCGCCATCAAAATTGCGCAGATGTCCGCCCTTGCGTTGTCTTGATGGAAGAGAATCTGTTTATTTATAAGCTGAGGGCGTTTTTCTTGATTTCTCCGTTAAACTGGTGCAATAACGATGCACCATATGTCGTTTTTCCTTTTTAGAAGTAATCAATGTTGATGATACCCTATGCATTCCAAAAAAACCGAGGCCATCACCTTGTCTGCAGATTTTACCACCTATTCCTTCTTCGGAGCCTTTAAAACCCCATTATTTTGATTGTATTTTTGTCTCTGGAGTGTAATAGTGTATCCATGTATACGTTGTGTATCGATGCAGAAACTCGTCAGAATTGCGTCCGAAAAGTGCCAAACCAGCCTACAGATTGATCACACATTGCGTTTATTCTCCATTGACAACACTGTACCTCGTGATATGCCTGCACCCTCTGCTATTTCGCGAATTTTGATTCATTGATCACTCAAAAGCATATCACTTCGGGCGCCCGAAACAATGTTCATCATTTGTGGATGTACGCCCAGATTTAAATTCATTTATCCAATTGAAATTGTTGCAATCGCAGGAGAAGATATGCCATGAACTTCATCCAGCTCGGCTTTTATCTCTTTCGGTACTAAGTCTTTTAAGTAGAAGTGTTTAATTACCGCACTTAACTCCTTTTTTTTTTTCGATCTTTCTAAAGCTCATGATTGTTGATTCAATCGACTATAGCAACGAAACCACATGATGGATATAGCTGAAACTTTAACTACCACCTAGGTGCTAATTTCTTGGATTTTCTAAGGGCATGTTGAAAGCTCCTAATTAAAATGTAAAATGTCAGCAGTAGGTTAGGTCAAGGTTGCTGACAGAAGTTGTGTCGAACGCACGAAGACAGTCGCTGCTGACACATATCCTTAAGTATTTGTATTACGCAGAAGACGGGGTTGTCATTTGGCGCAGAACAGTTAGTGTTATGTGAGGTCGGGAAAAAGTATCCAGTGTTATCTGCTCAATTTGGAACACGACGCGAGGTGCTGGTCGTTCTCCACAATCATCAAGTTATTTTCTTGTGTGCACTCCTTATCTTTTTAACTCAAATATTTTACAAACTGCAGATCTTTACTAATAAGTTTTAAAACCTCTAGCAACATACTGCAGTGTACACAGAAAATATTGTATTCCAACCAAAAATTCGATACCGAGATTTCACCGGAAATAAACCCTTTGATGATATCTGAATATTTAATACAAAAAGATCCGAGTGTGTTTGTGTATCTGTGGAGAGCATAGATCAAAAACAAAAAGTCCGTTAGATGAAAAACTTGGTATTTAACTTTAGTATTTCCCAAGGTTGCGACACGAACATTTTCAAGATCTCCCCAAACCAAACTATCCTTTTATATGGAAAAGGTTTTAAATTTTTGATTTTTTAAAAATGGCTGTAACGATTTTGATTAAAATACCGTGTATTAACGATATTTACATGCCAAATAGAATGTATATCTTGAATTTTCTGGGAATAGTCTCTGAAGACTACTTTATTCTGGATGAATTTTGTATAACTGGTAAACCGGTACACAAAAAATCTAGCTCTAGTTAAAATGCCTAATTTATATCATATTAGTTTCAGCTTTAAAACATTTATTCTTTTCTTATACTGGAATTTGTCAAGCTCTGTCCTTTCAAACAAAAGAACTTCAATCACATAGCAAAGATCACTTATGTACATTTTATCTGATTAACATGAAGTATACAGAAGAATAAGGTTTTTACAGAGATGTTCAAAAAATCATGTGACTAGAACACATCACATTTTTAGAAAAAGATCCGTGTGTCTTTGTGTGTATGTGTTTGTGGACAACATAGCTCAACAACGAAAAGACAGTTCAATACTAAACCTGGTATTTAATTTTAGTACGTTCAAAGGATGACACAAAGATTTTAAGGAAACTCTTCCTAACACAAACTACCCTTTACAGAGAAAGAATTTCGTAAATTTGGTTTTCATCAAAAATGGCTCCAATGATTTGGGTATAAACACAGTATATTAAAGATATTTTAAGTATATTTTAGGATATTTGTGTAATATAAAGTATGTTTAAATATGAAGCATTAGCTGGTAAACCGTAAGAGCTTGACAGGAACTTGCCAAAAATGCAGATATCGTTAAAATACACAATTTATATACTACAATTTTTTCGTGGAGTAGACCATTTCCGAGAAAATCCTTGTTATTGGTTTCAATTTTAAAGGAGGGAGAAACGTTTCTCGTACGGGAGCTTGTCAACACCTGGCCATGCAAAGAAATGGATCTCAATCCCATAGCAGCCAACTTTTAAAAGATTCTAGTGTATTCTCTTATTTACCTTCTACTTATAAGACAGCAAGTAATTAGACCATTTTTGCTAATGTTTATCTTGATTAGCATGAAGTAGATATAAGAATAAGCTTTTTAACCATAATTTGTTACAGGGATGTAGAGAAAGTCATGTGAATGGAGCACATCATATTTCTTTTTTTATTCAGTTGACCTCACACACGTTCCAGGTTTTCCATTCTATAGTTCCCTGCCGCTGGCTCCCTGACAGACTTCTGACACCCCTAGGTATCCGCTTCCAAGTTTTAGGGGGGCGCCAGTCCTAAATACGAGGAGGGTAAGCCGACTACCAATCAGTGGACCTCAAAGATGTATTTCCGGTGAAACGTCAGTATGGAATTTTTCGGTGGAATACAAATCCTTCTCTGCCTAATATATATATATATATTTTATATACCAATCAGGTTAAAATACTTTAAACTACTATATATATAAATATAGTATATATAGAATATACTATATACATATATATAGTAGTTTAAAGTATTTTAACCCGATTGGTCATATCGTACGATGAAAGAAATTGGTGAAATGATGTTCAATTATCTTGTCCATGATGCTTAAGGCTACTCGACATTCGTCTTCTCAGAATAAGGAAAAACCCTGAAAAAACCTTATCCGGTTAACTCGCCCTAGGCGAGATTCGAACTCACGACCTGTTGAATATAAGGCAGACACGCTACTCCCACACTACGCAGGCGTGCTGTGTATATTTGATAGAGAAAGTAAAAGTGTATAGTTGACCGTTAAATACTAAACTTGTTATTTAGGTTTAGTATCTTCCAAGGATGCGACACGAAGATTTTCAAAAAAATCCCCCCACCAAAAACTATCCTTTACATGGAAAAAATTTCGAAAATTTTGATTTTCTTAAAAGCTACTCTAACGATTTTGATTAAAATCCCGTATATTAAGGCTATTTATGTTCGAAATAAAATGCATATCTCGAATTTTTTGGGAATAGCCTCTGAAGACCTCTTTATTCTGGATGAATTTTGCTGAATTTTGCTTAACTGCTAAACTGTAAGAGATAGAGAAAAACGTACTGTACCTCATGACAAAACACACAATTGTTGTCCTTTACGTTTTTGTTGTGGAGGTAACCGTTTTCGAGATATTCCTTGTTATTGGTTTCAATTGTGAAGTACTTAAACTTTTCTCACACAGGAAGTGTCTGTTTTTCTTTTGTTCTACTCCTGGCCAAGCAAAGAAGTGATTTGCAATGACAATCGCATAACGATAGCTTTTAAAACATTTGACAATCACTTTAGCATGGCGCATTCCCTAAGGAACTAAGTAATAACATTCTGCTAACATTTATCTTGATTAGCATTTTGTGCAAAGAAGAATAATCTTTTGTAGGAGTGTTGTAGAGCAGCTAGAGAAAGTCATGTGAGTGTAACACATCAGATTTTTACTTTCTCTATACGTGCTATGTATATAGTGTATAGAGAACGTATTGCACTCCACCAAAAATTCGATACCGAGATTTCACCGGAAATATGTTTTAGGGTCCCCTGTATCCGAAAAAAGTATTTTCAGAAGAAGATCCGTGTGTGTGTGTGTGTGTGTGTGTGTGTGTGTGTGTGTGTGTGTGTGTGTCAGTGTGTCCGTGTGTCTGTGAACAGGATAACTCAAAAAAGAAAAGTCGGTAAAATACCAAACTTGGTATTTAAGTTTAGTATCTTCTAGGGATGCGACACGAAGATTTTGAGAAAAACCCCCTTACCCCAAACTACCCTTCACATGGAACTTTTTTCGAAAATTTTGATTTTCTAAAAAGTGGCTCTAACGATTTTGATTAAAATATCGCAAATTAAAGATATTTACCTGACAAATAAAATGTATATTTTGAATTTTCTGGGAATAGCATCTGAAGACTATTTTGTTCTGGGTCAATTTTATGGAATGTTTCATAACTGCTAAACTGTAAGAGATGGACAAAAACTTACCATACAATAAATGTAGAGCACCTTAAAACACACAATTTATGTTACATACACTTTTTTCGTGGAGTTGATCGTTTTTTAGATATTCCTTGTTTTTGGTTTCAGCTATAAAAACTTATACTTTTCTCATGCAGGACTTCGTGAACTCGTGTCTATAGAAACAAAGGAACTTTAGTCGCTGAGTAACCAGCTTTTGATTAGCACTTTAACCTATGGTACCCCCTTATTTCGCTTCTACTAACAAGGAAGCAAGTAAAACGACTATTTCTGCTAATTTTTGCTCCAGTAGATGAAGTAAATAGAATAATTTGTAGCAGAGATATAGAGAAAGTCATGTGAATGGAACACATCAGATTTTTTTAGTTATGCTGTTCACAGATAGACAGACACACGGAAATGTTTATAATTTTTTTTTTTTTTTTTCTGAAATCAAGACATATATTTTCGTTGAACTCTCAATATAGAATTTTTGAATGGAAAACAATACCTGCTCTACCTACTGTGTATATTTGGTAGAGAAAGTAAAAGTGTCAAAGCCCCATAAAATCTGTATTTTTCTGCTAGTAAAATATGTATAAAAGAAAGAGAGTTGAAAGTTTTCTGGAAAGTTCATCAGCTGAGAGAAGCACATTGACAAACAGCGGAAGTTAAACATTCCTTTATGGATGATCAACATTAACTACACAAAGTTTTAATTAAGTAATCAGGTAAGGAAACTTGGTTAAGAGCATAGTCACGAGAATGGCGATGATCATGAACGTGAGCAGGTTTTATTGCTGTAGTTTCCTCACCTTTCAATTCTGCAGTTTAGTGGCTCAAGTAGTTGGCAAAACTTTAAAATGTGGAGGTCCTGCTTCAAGAGTATGCAAACAATATAGCCATTCCTTTACGTACTAAGCCTCGGTGCTTCAAAAGAAAAGATCTGATGTGTTCCATTCACATGACTTTCTCTACATCCCTGCAACAAATTATTTTCAAAAAGCGTATGCTTCTATTTACTCCATGCTAACTAAGAAAAGAATTAGCAGAAATAGTCTTATTTCTTGCTTCCTTGTGAGTGGAAGCGAAATAAGGGAGTACCATAAGTTAAACTGATAGTCAAAACTACGTGACTGAAGTTTCTTTGTTTGTATGGACAGGAGTTGACAGATTCCTGTATGAGAAAAGTATAAATGTTTCAAAGCTGAAACCAATAACCAGGAATATCTCAAAAACTTTCAACTACACGAAAAACATGTATGTGACATAAATTGTGTGTTTTGAAGTGCTCTACATTTTTGTATCGTAAATTTTTCTCCATCTCTTACGGTTTAACAGTTATGCAAAATTCCGTAAAATTCATCCAGAATAAAGTAGTCTTCAGAGACTATTCCCAGGAAATTCAATATATACATTTTATTCTATTTCTCTTTAATATATGATATTTAATCAAAATCGTTATCAAAGTGTTCGAAAAAAAGTTCCATGTAAAGGGTAGTTGGGGGTGGGGGATTTTTCTCAAAATCTTCGTGTCGCATCCCTGGAAGATACTAAACTTAAATACCAATAATAGGATCTGAAGCTTTCTTGGCAACGAACATATTCTAGACGTTCTTGGCCAGGTGTAGTGATGAAGAGTCATCTCTCCCATCATCATGTCTCCCATCACGTCAATGACTCTTCATCACTACACCTGGCTTGAAGCTCGAGAACGTCTAGAATTTATTAAATACCAAGTTTGGTATTTTACCGACTTTTCGTTTTTGAGTTAAGGTGTTCACAGACACACGGACACACACACGGACCTTTTTGTGAAATGCTTTTTTTGGATTCAGGGGACCCTAAAACATGTATTTCCGGTGAAATCTCGGTATCGAATTTTGGATGCATTACAATACCTTCTTTATACACTATGTACATAGTACGTGTAGAGAAACTAAAATATGTGTTCAATTCTACGTGTTCTGCAAACAAATTATTTTTACAAATGATTATTCTTCTATATGAGGGGCGTTCAATAAGTCCTTAGAAAAGGATAGAACAACAAATTATTTTTGGGAGATTTTATTTTTATTTTTCAACATAATCTCCTTTTACTTCGATACACTTTTCTCAGAGTATCTTCAACTGTTTTAAGCCTTCCAAAAAGTAGGATTTCGGAAGGTCCTCAAAATAGGTTTCTGTTTGGGAGATGACCTCTTCGTTAGACGTGAATTGTTTTCCACCGAGGCACGCTTTCAAGTTCTGAAATAAAAACAAGTCACTGGGGACCAAATATGGTGAATATGGTGGATGTTGTAATTGGAATCTCAATTCTACAATTCTACATCGAAACAGTGCAGGTGTGAACCCTTGCATTGTCTTGATGGAAAAGAATCTGTTTCTTTGCTATATGGCGGTGTTTTTTCTTGATTTCTCCGATCAATCGGTGAAATAGCGATATATAATACCCTCCAATTATCGTTCTTACATTTTGCAAGTAATCAATGTAGATCATTCCGCATCACAAACAACCGGGGCCATCACCTTGTCTCAGATATCACCACCACCTTTGCCTTTTTTGGAGCCAGTTCGCCTTTAAAAGTGAGGTAGTGTATCCATGTTTCATCCACAGTAATGTATCGACGCAGAAACTCGTTAGGATTGCGACGGAAAGTTGCCAAACCAGCTTATGATTGGATCACATGATTGCACTTTTACTCCATTGAGAGAGGCCCTTGTTATACCTAATTTTTAGTGCAAAATTGAGAACACTGTACCTTGTGATATGCCTGGGGCCTCTACTATTTCGCGAACTTTGATTCGTCGATCACTCAAAACCATACTCATCATTTTGAAGGAAGTCAATTCTACTGGATAGTGACCACCGATCACAATCGCTTCTTGGTATTTCAGTTTGGTATCTTCCAAGAATGCGACATGAAGATTTTAAAGAAAATCTCCCCACCCCAAACTATCCATTACATGGAAAATTTTGTCTTTCTCAAAAATGGCTCCAACGATTTTCACTAAAATACCATATATTAAAGCCATTTACATTGCAAATAAAATGTACATCTTGAATTTTCTAGGAATAGCTTCTGACGACCTTCTGGATGAATTTTTCTGAATTTTGTATAACTGATAAACCGTAAGAGACATCCAAAAACTTACTGCACAAAAAATGTAGATCATACTAAAATATAAAATTTACGTAAAGAACATTTTTGTTGTAGAGTTGACCGTTTGCGAGATATTTCTGTTTATTGGTTTCAATTGTAAACTATGCATTTTCTCAGACAGGGTAACCTTTCTCTTTTGTTTTTCTGGAAATGCAAAGCAAACT
Source organism: Hymenopus coronatus (assembly GCA_030762935.1). NCBI lineage: Eukaryota > Metazoa > Arthropoda > Insecta > Mantodea > Hymenopodidae > Hymenopus > Hymenopus coronatus. Next base: position 18,774,202 of record CM060895.1, read on the forward strand.
GAACTTCAACTGTTCACATAACTATCCGCTTTTAAAATATTTGACTATTGCTTTAACCTGGTTCTGCTTATAAGGAGAAGAGCTCTTTATTCTGATGATTTTGCAGAATTTTGCATAACAGTTAAACCGTAAGATAGATAAAAACCTAGCACACAAAACATGTATATCTATTTAAAACACATAATTTATGTCACATATATCTGTCTTGTAGAGTTGGTCGTTTTTGTGAAATTCCATGTTACTGGTTTCACTTTTAAGCTAACTATTCTCAAAAGAGACCATGCCAGGCGAATCGAACCTCAGTTGTACTAGCGAGGAGCTTTTAAAAGATTTGACTATCGCTTTAGCATAATATATATCCTTATTTCCCTTCCACTTACAAGGAAGCACGTAATGTTTGCCTCGTTATTTTGAGGCAGATAAAAGAATAGTCTTTTCTTCGAACAGTTGGTACCTGGAACAGCTAGAGAAAGTCATGTGAATAGAACACATCCGATTTTTTACTTTCGCTACACGTAGATACAATGTACATAGTTATAGAGAAGGTATTGCAATGCACCCAAAAATTCGATACCGTGATTTCATCGGAAATACATGTTTTGGGACCCCCAGAATAAAAAAAAAGCAATTTTAGAAATAGGTTCGTGTGTGCGTGTGTGTATCTGTGGGCAGCATAGCTCAAAAACGAAAAGATCGTTAAGTACCAAACTTGTTATTTAAGTTTGCTATCTTCCAAGGATTTGATACGAAGATTTTCAAGAAAATTCTCCCCACCCCAAACTACCCTTTACATGCAACATTTTTCGAAAATTTTGATTTCCTGAAAAATGGCCCTAACGATTTTGATTTAAATACCTTGTGTTTAAGATATGTTTATGACAAGCGAAGTGCATATCTGGGTATAGGCTTTGAAAACCTCTTCATTCTGGATGACTTTTGTATAACTAGCAAACCGTAAGAGATAGATAAAAACTTACTACTCAAAAAATGTATACCTCATTAAGGCACACAATTTATGTCATATACATTTTCTTTCTAGAGTTAATCGTTTTCGAGATATGCCGGATTATTGGCTTCAAATTTAAGGCACTTAAACGTTACTCAAATGGGAAGATATCTTTCTTACGGTTTCTCGTTTGTTTATTCCTAACAAGCAAAGAGATGGCATTTTATTTGTGTTAAAGGACGAGATTATCGCTTTAGCCCGTGCATTACACGGAAGCTAGTAATAAGAGAACTCTGCTTATGTTTCTCTTGATTAGCATGATGTACATAACAGGTTAATGGTTTGATTACCAAACAGCTAGAGAACATCATGTGAATGGAACACATTAGGTTTTCCCCCCTTCTACTTACAAGGGACCAAGTTGCAACAGTACCAGATATTTAAGGGTAATACTAAATCAAAGATTGGAGTGGGGGGAACATGTAAACTCGATCACTGGGAAGGCGTGGAAAGCGTTGCATTTCGTAATGAGGATTTTAAAACGCAGCAATGGAAAGTCACGAAATTTGGCATACACTTCTTTAGTTCGACCAATATTAGAATATAGTGCTGCATGCTGGGATCCGTATGAGTGGGGCAAAAACTGGCACTAGAGAGAGTTCAAAAAAGAGCAGCTAAATTTGTAGACAGAAGTAAAGGATTCGAAAGTCATACCAGCACTGCTACTTCCTGGGAAACACTAGAAAAACGTAGGAGACGAGCAAGACTGTGTGCAATTTTTGGAGCCTATAAGGGGGAACCTGCATGGAAAGACATTATACTGTGGGAGGAATGATCACTCAGAAAAAATAAGAAATAGGGAACAGAAAACAGACATAGGTAAATTCTCCTTCACAAATAGAACAGAAAACAAATGGAACAAAATACCTGCAGATTTACTGGAGACTTTGCCTCAAAGTGTAAATAGTTTTAAAAAGAGACTAAAGAAGAGTGATTTATAATCAGGATAGTAAATAAAAATATTGCGTTATTATTACTGTCGTTACAATTATGTATGTATTAGTATACTATGATGTCATTGGCATTTTAACAGGGTAATTCCCACATTATTGTTTATTTAACTCATTGTATTATTACATTGACAGTGCTGCCACCGGGCCACGCCCTAAGCAGCGAAATAAAGTATCTATCTATATTAGTACGCTTTATATTTTATTAATTTAATTAATAATCTACACGGGTTTAATATAAGAAATAGATCTGCGTCAGCAGCCAAGACTGGGCAGATAGCAGAACACAGAACCTTAGGGTGAGAAGTTGCCATTGGACGCGCCAAGGTTACTTTCTTTGTTAATACTGCAACATAAAGGCTTTCGTGAGAACAAGATTTTAGCTCATTAGAGACGTAAGCAACAGGGAGTTTGATAGAGAAATGTCTTTTCCCTAAAATTTAGCAGCTCGGGACTTTTCCATTATAAAGTGTGGTCATGTGAGTCTAATACAAAGAACTTTCAAATTTAATCACGTGACAACGTTATTTTCGCGCTTCTTTTCAACCAATCAGCAATGTGCCTCAAGATTGGATATTCTAGGTATATAAGCGATAGGCTTGGCTTGTTAGCTTGTGGTATGCTGTACGTACGTGAATGCGGCAGTGTTAGTGCTCGAGGATGTGAACATTGCAGTCATCGCGTAAGTTGATATGTCGTGTAATAGGGAAGTACGCGGTAATTATCGCTGACCGTAGACAACGAGAACTTGGTAAGCAGAAGAAAATAGCACTAGTTATTAACACATATTTCTACGTCTTCAAGAACTGTTATGTCGGGAGTCGCTCGTAGGATTAGTGCCTCAACAAGCTGAATAAAAAGTCACAATACTGAAGAATCTTAAAGTGAAGTACTTTTGTTTGTAAATCTACACAGTATCACATACCCCAGTCATTCTTTCTCCCCTCAGTGAGAGTCAAATGTGTGTTCTACATGGATGAGCATAGCCGGCGCACCAGAGAACTACAAAGAGGTATGTACACGCTTGTTTATAACATATTTCACTGGCGCTAATTCAGACCGACTCCTAGGCAGACGAAATTGGCAGCGACAAAGTAATGAGGACAATTTCTGCTAACGTTTATCCAGTTTAGCATGAAGTAGACAGAAGAATAGGCTTTTTAACAATAATTTGTTACAGAAAATTATGTAAATGAAACACATGAGATTTTTTTCAGTCAAGTTAATGTGGCTATTGTGGGAAGGAGTGTTTGGGCGTGGTCAATGAGTTCCTTTCAGAAGGACGCGTTAAAACAGAATTTCTCAAGCACTAGACTGGCGGGCGCGGCTCATCGCACCACACAGAATTACGACCCTATAATGTACGCTACGGCAAGAGCCATTAACGGCATAAACTTTCCCAGGATCACCTAACTTTTTAACAAATAACTTACCTCTATGTTGTAACTCTCTTAAGAAGAGAGCTGCCCCAAAGGGGAACACACGATTATCTACATAATTAGTAACACTTTTTTACTTTCTCCAGCCTCGTATATACAATAACTCAAAAACGAAAAGTCGCTAAAATACCAAACTTGGTATTTAAGTTTGATATCTTCCAGAGATGCAACATGAAGATTTTCAAGAAAATTCCCCCACATCTAACTACCCTTTACGTGTCTAACGGTTTTGATTAAAATATCGTATATTAAAGATATTTACCTGACAAATAAAATGTATATCTTTAATATTCTGGGAATAGCCTCTGAAGACTGCTTTATTCTCGATGAATTTTATGAAATTTTGCATAACTGCTAAAACGAAATGATGGACGAAAACTTGAAACATTAAAAATGTAGAGCACGTTAAAACACACGATTTATGTTATAATAAATGTTTTCTTGAAGTTGGTCGTTTTCTAGATTTTCCTTGTTTTTTGTTTCAGCTTTAAAAACATACTTTTCTCATACAGGAATTTTCAATTTTTATCCATACAAACAAAGGAACTTCAGTCACATAGCAACCAACTTTTGACTTCACTTTAACCTATGGTACTCCCTTATTTCGCTTCTACTTACAAGGAAGCAAGTAATACGTATTTCTATTAGCATGAAATAAATAGAAGAATAACCTTCCTAACAATAATTTGTTGTAGAGATGCAGAGAAAGTCATGAGAATGGAAAACATCAGATTGAGAGTGTCTCAAAACATTATTTTCGGTGAAATCTAGGTTTCAAATTTTTGGAAGGGCCTTATCTAGCTCCCTTATGTACTATGAACATTATATTCTAATTGGTTTAATTCATTTAAGTGCAAATAAACATTTAGCCCTCCTGGGTAGTGTTGGGGTAGCGAGTCTGCCTCACATTCAACAGGTTGAGAGTTTGAATCTCGCTTAGGGTGAGTTTTCCTTTTTTCGGTGTGGAAGTTTTGTTTTCGAGTTATCGTGTTCACAAACACACGGACACACAAGGACTTTTTTTTTCTAAAAAAAAATGCCTTTTTTGGATACAGGGGACTCTAAAACGTCTATTTCCGGTGAAATCTCGGTATCGAATTTTTGGATAGAATGCAATATCTTCTATATACACTATATACATAGTACGTGTAGAGAAAGTAATCAAAAAATCTAATGTGTTCCATTCACATGACTTTCTTTACATCGGTGTAAAAAATTATTGTTAAAATCATATTCTTCTATTTACTTTATGATAGTCGAGATAAACATTAACAGAAATTGTCTTAATTGTAAGTATAAGTTAAATAAGAAAATACTCTAGGCTAAAGCAAATGTCACATTTCTTAAAAGGTGATTGATTACCATGTGGTTGAAATCCGTTCCTATGCAGGGCCACGTGTGTACATACTACTTACCGTGTGAGAAAAGGTTTTAAGTATCTTAAATCTGAAACAAATTACAAGAAAAAGTTCAGAAATGGTCAATGCAACGAAAAAAATGTAAACAACATAAACTGTGTGTCTTAACGTGATCTACATTTATGTGCAGTAAGTTTGTCTATCTTTTACGGTTTACCAGTTACGCAAAATTCATTCAGAATAAAGAGGTCTTCAGAGGCTATTCCCGAAAAATTTAAGATAAACATTTTATTTGCAATATAAAACCTTTAATATAAGGAATTTTAATCAAAATCGTTAGAGCCATTTTTGAGAAAATCAAAATTTTCGATACATTTTCCATGTAAAGGGTAGTTTGTGTTGGGGGGATTTTTCTAAAAATCTTCGTGTCGCATCTCTAAATAATACTAAACTTAAATACCGTGTTTAGTATTTTACCGACATTTCTTTTTTGAGTTATCGTGTTCACAGACACACGGACACGCACGGACCTTTCTCCAAAAATACTTTTTTGGATCCTGGGAACCCTAAAACGGCTATTTCCGGTGAAATCTCGGTAAGGAATTTTTGGGTGCAATGCACTTCTCTATACACTATGTACATAGTACGTGTAGAGCAAGTAAAAAAAACAATAACAACAAACTCACATTTGAAAAATTGCAGTTTTAATAGCGTTAAAGCCCGGAACATTTCCGCGAAGGTTGCTTAGCGCAGAGGTGGCCTGAAATAAACAAGTTGGGTAGAAAAGGTAAGGTCGACCTCAAGAGAGAATGATATACGAATGTCAGTAAAAGCAGCTATAACTTTCTCTTATATCAAAGAGAAAAGGGAAACTCCCTCTCAGATATGACAGTCATAAACAGCGAAATGGCTCTTATATTGCGAAGGACGTGCGAAGTCGTGACAAAGGAAATGTTTTTCCACTCTTCCTTCCCTCTCTGCAAATAAAAACGTGCACAGCTATTACAATTCTTTGTAACCAGTTCCTTACATTACTAGACAGGTAATACCTTTATCTTCTCAAGTGATTCAAGTTTAGTAAACGCAGGCCCCTGTTTAATTGACAATTCAGCTCAGCTGTTAAAGCGACAATGCAATGGCCGTTTCAACCAATCGCGGTCATCTGACTCGAGCGCCATCGTACCGTTTGAGAAAAGTATAAGTGTTTTAAAACTGAAACCAATAAGAGCGAATATCTCGGAAATGGTTAGTTCTATAATATATAATGTGTGTATATGTGACACACAAATTGAGAGTTTTGACGAGATTTGTATTTGCAATTGCATATCTCTTTTAGTTTACTTGTGGTCATGCAAAGAGAACCGAAGCTCCATTGTCCACTGGCTTTAGTCTAGTGCACCCCCTTACTTCCCTTAAAAAACACAATGTATATCATTAAATCATTTTAGACATAACTATTTCCGAGACATTCCCTGTTATTGATTTCAATTTTAAAACAGCTATACTTTTCTTAAATAGTAACTCACCATCCCTTTTCATTTGTTTCACTCCTGGCCATGCAAAGAGAACCGAATTTAAAGTCGATCGCATAGCGACAGCTTGACTATCGCTTGAGCGTAGTGTATTCCCTTATTTCCCTCCTGCTTACAAGAAAACATTTATGCTAATGTTTATCTCGATTGTATAAAGCAGATAGAAGAACAACAGTTTAACAATAATGTGTTACAGAGAAATTCATGTGAATGGAACACATGAGAGTTTTCCGAATAGACTGCATCCTTTGTTGTGTGTGATATTCGACTACACGCAGAAGAAAGAAATACGATACTGTGTGGTTTAGTGGTTTACCAGCAGCCGAAAGGTATTGGAGGCTTTCAGCACTATATGGGAATAGTGGCGAACCACTGCGGGCTGCATACAAATGGCTGAGCACGTCAAAAATTGAACAACCCTTAACTAGACTCAGCATTAGAAGCATATTAGCAAGCATTTTATTGTACATGCGGTACGACCAAAATAAAATAAAAATCTGATGTGTTCCATTCACAAAACTTTCTCTACATTATTGTTTAAAAGTTTATGTTCTTATTTACTTCATGCTACTAAAAAAAAATTAGCAGAAATAGTTCTTATTACTTGCTTTCTTGTAATTATAAGCGAAATAAGGGAGTACCAAGGTTAAAGTGAAAACCAAAAGCTGGTTGCTATGTGACTGAAGTTCCTTTGTTTGTGTGGACACGAGTTGACAAATTCTTGTATTAGAAAAGCATAAGTTTTTAAAGCTGAAATCAAGAACAAGGAGTATCTCAAAAACGATCAACATAAATTGTATGATTTAACGTGCTCTACATTTTTGTGTGGTAAGTTTTTGTCTATTTTTAACAGTTTAGTAGTTATGCAAAATTCCGTTAAATTCATCCAGAATAAAGTAGTCTTCAGAGGCTATTCCCAGATAATACAAGATATATATTGTATTTGTTAGGTAAATATCTTTAATATACGATATTTTAATCGAAAGTGTTACACCCATTTTAAAGAAAATCAAAATTTTCGAAAAAAGCTCCATGTAAAGGGTAGTTTGGGGTCGGGGGGATTTTTCTCAAAATATTCATGTCGCATCCCTGGAAGATACTAAACTTAAATACAAAGTTTGGTATTTTACCTACTTTTCGTTTTTGAGTTATTGTGTTCACAGACATACGGACACACACACACACCCACACACGGACCTTTTTTCTGAAAATGCTTTTTTTTATACAGGGGACGCTAAAACGTCTATTTTTGGTGAAATCTCGGTATCGAATATTTGGGTGGAATGCAATACTTTCTCTGTACACTATGTATGTAGTAGTATAGAGAAAGTAAAAAACAGTAATTTATCACTGAAAATTGCTTTATTGTTTCTCGAAATATTCTCCGCTATCATCAATGCACGCTTGCATACGTTCGAACCATTTCTCATAGTATTTTTTCTAATCTACTTGAGACACTTCCAAAACATTGGTTTTGAACGCATCAACGGTGTCTTCTGCCGACGGAAATCGATGTCCACGCATTTTATTCTTGGAATTCGGGAACAAAAAGAAGTCATTCGGTGCTATATCAGGGCTCTACGGCGAAGGAGTCATAAATTATATTTTTTGAATGTTCAAATAGTCGGTTGTTAGACGAGATGTGAAGAACGATCCGACATCACTTGTCTTTTTTCCTTATTTTACTGAATACTTGCGGCAAAAGATGGTTGTGTACCATCCATTATTAACCGTTTTACAGTTCTATTAAGGCATTGTTACCACAAGACCAGTTTTTCTGAAAAACGTTACCATTTGTTTCGAAGAGCTTCGAGTGCGAACGACTTTTGTTAGATTTGGTTCATCACGAGACTCCCATACAGTCAACAGCTGTTTAACTTCCGATTAATATGCATATATCCAAGATTCATCACCTGATACCATTGTATTTCTTGAGCATCTGTGTGGACCAATGTAAACGGGCATCCTTTTGAGATTGTGTCAAATTATGTGGGTTCCAACGAGAGCAAACCTTTTTCACGGCTAGATGATAATGTAATGTTTTATATATGCTGGAGGGACTAAAGCCTAGGGTTGCCTCTATCTCACAGTAGATGGCATGCAATCTTGCAATATCAGTTTTTGCACAGCATCAATGTTTTGTGGCACAGCAACGGATTTTGGACGACCTTTAGAGTTTCGTGAGTGTGCGAACGGCGTCCACGATTAAACTCGTTATGCCGTTTCACAATGGCAAAGGATAGAGCTTCATCGCCAAATGTAGTAGTAGTTTGAACAATGCACTCCTGTCTTGTTAATCCATAAAGAAAAATCTGATGTGTACCATTCACATGACTTTCTCTATATCCCTGCAACAAATTATTGTTAAAAAGCTTATGCTTCTATTTACTTTATGCTTATCAGAAAAAATGAGCAAAAATTGTCTAATTACTTGCTTCCTAGCAAGTAGAAGCGAAATAAGGGACTACCATAGGTTAAAGTAATAGTCAAAAGATGGTTGCTATGTCAATGAAGTTCCTTTGTTTATATGGATAGCAGTTGACAAGTTCCTGTATGAGAAAAGTATAAGTTTTTCATAGCAGAAACCAAAAATAAGGAATGTCTCAAAAGCGACGAACTCACAAAAAATGTATATGACATAAATTGTGAGTTTTAACGTGCTCTACATTTTTTGTGTAGTAAGTTTATGTCCATCTCTTACGGTTCAGCAGTTATTTAAAATTCATCCAGAATAAACTACTCTTCAGAGGCTATTCCCAGAAAATTCAAAATATACATTTTATTTGTCAGGTAAACATCTTTAATATACGAAAATTTAATCAAAATCGTTAGAGCCATTTTTGAGAAAATCAAAATTTTCGAAAAAAATTTCCATGTAAAGGGTAGTTGGGGGTGGGGGGATTTTTCTCAAAATCTTCGTGTCGCATCCCTAGAAGACACTAAACTTAAATACCAAGTTTGGTATTTTACCTACTTTTCGTTTTTGAGTTATCGTGTTCATAGACACACGGACACACACACACACATACGGACCTTTTTCCGAAAATACTTTTTTAGATAAAGGGGGCCCTAAAACATATATTTCCGGTGAAATCTCGGTATTGAATTTTTTGGTGGAGTGCATTACATTCTCTGTTCACTATGTACATAGTACGTGTAGAGAGAGTAAAAATATAATAAATCATCGCACGAGTTAATTCTACTTTTTCGCTGAGACAAAAGTTTAAAGTCATGTAAACAACACAAATAACGCTCTATATATGAAACATCAGATGGCAAATACAGTAGTCAGTGTTGCCAAGGCTCAAAATATAAATAGTGGCCCTAGTAATATAGATTTTTAAAGCACGTGGAACTTTAATTTACTGTTCTCGCCGAGGGCAACACATCCCACTGTGACATGTCGCGTCAGTCTGAAATGACATTATTTATCCAGTAACACTGCTTTATTACCTTCCAGATTTAGGTAACTGTCGTGTTAAACATAGCAAAATTAACTTATCATGTTGGCATGATTTAACTTGTAATATCTTTGCTTGTTTACTTGTGTGAAGCTTATTCAACAACAGTTTTGTTTCCACCGAGATAATTTCATTATACACGCCAGTGTACAATAACAAACTGTGTTGTGTACAGCACTAGAGAGGTTTTGCCAAACATACATTCGTCCTTGTGTTCAAAAATTAACTTAAATATTTAATATGCTGCGGCTCTGCAAAAACCACGAAATGCCTTTAGCCAACATTCTGGCGTTAAATAAACCATGCGGCTTCTGAAATAATATGTGTCGGCCTTTCCCCTAAAACAAACACTAGTAACACCACCTAACAGTGTTTTGGAAGGGCTTTACTGATGGACAAAATCAAACAAATACATAAATAACATAAGCAAAAAATAATACAGGCTGACTCACATTTTTGCCATCTAGTTAAAATGACGTGAATCGCACGTAAAACCAGGTAATTTATAGCCAATCTTCTCTTTCCATGCTCAGGAGTAAAACAAAAGAAAACGCATAACTTTTTGTGTGAGAAAAGTAAAATTATTTTAAAATAAAAACTAATAACAAGAAATATCTCGGAAATAGTTCCACAATAAAAATATACAAGACCTAAATTGTGTGTTTTGGCGAAATCTACATTTTTTCTGTAGTAAGTTTTGCCTTTCTCTTACAGTTTTCCAGTTTTACAAAATTCCTCCAGAATAAAGAGGGCTTCAGAGGTAATTTCTAGGAAATTTAAGATTTACATTTTATTTGTCATGTAAATATCTATCTTTAATATACGGCATTTTAATCAAAATCGTTAGAGCCATTTTTGAAGTAATCAACATTTGAGAGGATTTTTACTTTCTCTATATGTACTATGTGCATTGAGTATAAAGAAGGTATTGCATTCCACCCAAAAATTCGATTTTATCGCAAATACATGTTTTGGGGTCCCCATATCAAAAAAAATTAGAGAAAAGGTCGTGTGTGTAGTCCATGTGTCTGTGAACACGATAACTCAAAACCAAAAAATCGATAAAATACCAAACTTGGTATTGAAGTTTAGTATCTCTCAGGGATGCCACACGAAGATTTTTAGGAAAATTCCCAACCCCAAACTACCCTTACATGGAAAAAATCTATTTTTTTATTTAAATACCATATATATATGTATATATATATATATATATATACTGTGATGTAGTTTTTTAAGAAAAACAATTATTTGAGATATGTTCTGACAAGCAATCAACTAATCTTCAAAGTACAGACCATTAGTTTCTATGGTCTTGAGCCATCTTTCTTGAGGTTTATTATCCCACGATGGTACCAGGCTCTGGTTTTTGATGCGAAGAATTCGGTGAGACCCACTTGCACTGCTTCAATGTTGTCAAAATTTCTTCCACGTAGAAAATGTGGCATGGATCGAAAAAGATGATAATCTGATGGTGCGAGATTAGGGCTGTATGCTGGGTGTGGTAGCAGTTTGATTCCTCCCAATTCCTGAATATTTTCCTTGGTTGTTCGTGCAGTATGGAGTCTTGCATTGTCCTATTGCAATAAAAGTCTATTTCGGTTAACTAATGCTGGGTATCTCCGTCTCAAAATTCCATGAACTCGTGCCAGTTGTTGAGAATAAAGATCCGCATCAATCGTCCACCCGTTTGAAACAAATTCCCAGTGAATCACACCTTCAAAATTCCACCAGACACACAACATTATTTTGGGACCGAACCAATTTTTTCAACGATGACTTTGGCAGGTTGGCGGGGATCAAGCCACTGTTTCGGTAATATACCCATTTTTCATCACAAGTGACAATTCTCCTGACAAATCTTTCATCCACGGGATTACGGATAAGCTGACGACAGATATCCATTCTACGTTGAGCCTGTTGAGGTATCAGTTCATGAGGTACAGATCTACAGCTTCTGTATGATTTTCCAAGTGTTTTAATGTGGCGATGTTTGGTTTCTTTTGATGCACCAAGTTCTTCTGAAAGCCTACGGGTACTTTTTTGCGGATTTTCTCGCAAAACTTGGCGTGTGCCCTCAATATTCCAACCTTTAGGTCTTGCAGAACGTGGTGAATCTTTAGTGTTTCGTCTCCATTGTTGGAACCACCGTTGTGCCACACGCTCACTACGACACCTTCACATATTCTTCGAGCTTCGGCAGCGGCTTTATAATCTTGTTTCCAAGAATGCTTTAAAAGGACTCTAAGTCCAAACTTTGTTATCTCCATTTTGTGATTGTTTATTAACAACTGAAGACTGATACATGCTCGCAATGTACGCAACACTAACCTTGGCATCCTGTAAATAGCATTGCCAAACCAAAGAAATCCAATACATAAAAAATCTGATGTGTACCATTCACATGACTTTCTCTATATCCCTGCAACAAATTATTCTTAGAAAGCTTATATTTCTATTAATTTCATGCTAATGAGTAAAACATTAGCAGAAATAGCCATATTATTCGCTTCCTTGTAAGTAGAGGTGAAATAAGGGAGTACCATAGGTTAAAGTGATAATCAAAAGCTGCTTGCTATGTCATTGAAGTTCCTTTGTTTGTATGAACAGCAGTTGACAAATTTCTGTATGAGAAATGTAAAAGTTTTTCATATTAGAAACCAAAAATAAGGTATGCCACAAAAACGACGAACTCCACGTAAAAAATGTATATAACATAAATTGTGTGTTTTAACGTGCTCTACATTTTTTGTGCAGTAAGTTTTTGTCCATCTCTTACGGTTTAGCAGTTATTCAAAATTTAGTAAAATTCATCCAGAATAAACTACTCTTCAGAGGCTATTCCCAGAAAATTCAAGATATACATTTCATTTGTCAGGTAAATATCTTTAATATACGAAATTTTAATCAAAATCGTAGAGCCATTTTTGAGAAAATCAAAATTTTCGAAAAAAGTTCCATGTAAAGGGTGGTTGGGGGTGGGGGATTTTTCTCAAAAATCTTCGTGTCGCATCCCTGGAAGATACTAAACTTAAATACCAAGTTTGGTATTTTACCGACTTTTCGTTTTTGAGTTATCGTGTTCACAGACACAGGGGCACACGGACACACACACACACACACACACACATGGACCTTTTTGTAAAAACGCTTTTCTGGGGATCCTAAAACATATATTTCCGGTGAAATCTCGGTAACGAATTTTTTGGTGGAGTGCAATACCTTCTCTATACACTATACATAGTGCGAATAGAGAAAGTAAAAATGTCCATTTGCGTGCGTGCGTAAGAGAGAGAGAGAGAGAGAGAGAGAGAGAGAGAGAGAGAGAGAGAGAGTGTGTCTGTGAACAGCATACTTCAAAAACGAAGATACTTAAATACGAAGTTTAGTATTTTACCGACTTTTTATTTTTTATTTTTAAATTATCATGTTCACAGACTCACGGACAGACACGGACCTTATGTGTATTTTCGGTGAAACATCGTATCGAAGTTTTGGGTGAATTGCAATATCTTCTCTACCAATGCACTATATACTAAGTAGAGAACGTAAAATTTGAAACTATGTTAACTAAATTAATGTTACATTTATTTCAATTTTAATGAATGGGTGAAACAAACATTTGTAATAATAGATTTTAACAGTACATGCATACACACACAAGTATAATGGTAGAGTTAGCGGTTTCTAAAATGTTCCTTGTTGAGTTTACATTTTCTTGGTCTATTACGTGATCTTAAATGTTCTGAAATTCTACACTGGGTTACGAGACTCAACCATAATATTGCTTTTGTATTTGAAAGTCATGTTAGAACGCAAATCTATGTCAGGGACTGTAAAAACACTGCAACTGAATCGAAGCGAGAGACAATTGTGTTTACACGTGGTGCCTTTTATTGACAAGAAACAAAAAAGGGTTGCTCTTTGTGATCCTGACTCGCTCATCACATGCGTGTCAATACTGCAATGAATAATAAGGGGATTTTTTGCCCTCGTAATGCAAACCGACATGTGGCATTTTCCTCTCTGCCTTAATTGGGGTTGCGTTTGCCACAATGAATTGGGAGCTACGTAATCAAGGTTTACAAAAAAATAATACAGCACCGGGCTTGCTAATTAAATGCACGGCTCGTAGCTCAAATCTCAGCGTTAAAACTGTCACTCAAATATAAAGGTTCTATAGCAGATTGCCAATCTGGGTTATGTTGATAAGTGCAGGATTGCTTCGAGCTGGTTCCACTAGATGGCTCCATCCTTCTATTACTTTCTGGGGGCCCGGGTTCGATCCCAAGAGCCCGCATGTGGGATTCGTGGTGGACGAAGCGGCGTCTGGGCGGTTTCCCCCGCCACTCATTCCACCAATTGCATCACCTTTCCCATGATCAACTTCGCTTACATTTCATATCATCCACATCCTCATTTTCACGCCTGGCTACGGGCCGACCCCTCGTATCAGGTTCTCCATTCTCAGGTTTCGTGCCATTGCCACCCCTAGACATTGGCTTGTAAGACCTAGTGGAGTGTCAGTCCCACAAATACGGGGAGGGTAAGCCGATTATGAATTATTTTCTAGCACGTATGTACATACACTACATAGTAGCCAGAGAAGGAATCATAATCCTTCCAAAAATTCGAAGTCGAGATTTCATCGGAAATGTATGTTTTGAGTCCTCTGTGTTCGGAAAAAATCATGTTTACTTTCTCAATACGTGCTATGTGCATACTGTATAGAGAACGTATTGCATTTCCCAAAAATTCGATACCGAGATTTCACCGGAAACACACGGTTTAGCATCACCTGAATAAAAAAAAAACATTTTACAAACAGGTCCGCGTGTGTGTCTGTATATGTGTGTGTGTGAGAACAGCATAGCTCAAAAACGAAAATACCGTTGAATACTAAAAATGGTACTTAAGTTTGGCATCTTCCAAGGATACGATACGAAGATTTTCAGAAAATCCCCCCACCTCAAACTACCCTTTACATGAAACCTTTTTCGAAAATTTTAATTTTCTCAAAAAATGACTAATGATTTTGATTAAAATGTCATATATTAAAGATACTTACCTGACAAATAAAATGTTAATCTTGAATTTTTTTGGGAATAGCCTCTGAAGACTACTTTATTCAGGATGAATTTTATGGAATTTTAAATAACTGCTAAACCATAAGAGATGGACAAAGATTTACCATACAACAAATGTACAGCACGTTAAAACACACAATTTATGTTGTATACTTTTTTCGTGGAGTTGATCGTTTTTAAGATATTCCTTGTTTTGGGTTTCAGCTTTAAAAAACTTGATAATTTTCTCATACAGGAATTTGTCAACTCCTGACCACACAAACAAAGGAACTTCAGTCACATAGTAACCAGCTTTTGACTGTCACTTTAACCTATGGTACTCCCTTATTTCATTCTACTTGCAAGGAAGTAAATAATAAGACTATTTTACTAATTTTTCTCGATTAGGATTAAGTAAATAGAAGGATAAGCATTTTAAAAATAATTTATTGCAGAGGTGTAGAGAAAGTCATGTGAATGGAACACGTCAGATTTGTCTTTCTTTCTTCACTGCCTCTTGAATTATGATATGGCCGACCGCGTCTACACCCAGATGAGTTGTTTTATTTCTTGCGCAGTCGCCTGACTAAACCGTTTCAAACTTTCCGCCATCACGGAATGTCACAGCTGACTGGATTGTTACCAATAACTAAGACAGGAGATTACACAAAGGAACGTCAGGTGCGACAAGATTTCAAAGAAATGAACATCAGCTGCGATAAGATGTTTTGTCAATATCGCTCCAGTCAGATGACGGAGATTGCTTGAAATTGCATAATCTCGGCCATTGAATCGCATTTGATGTAAGCTTTCAGGAAAACCTCCAACAAAAACTCTGATCTGCATCGTACAGTCTTCAGTAGCATGTATTTAAAATACATTACAACGATGTCTCTCATTATGGAGCAAATAAGACTTTCTTGCAAACTACAGATAATAGATGTTACTTTACCTAAATATGTTTTTACTTTCTCTTCACGTACTATGTACATAGTGTATAGAGAAGGTATTGTAATGCACCCAAAAGTTCCATACCGAGATTTCACCGGAAATACATCCATTCAGACTCCCTGAATCCAAAAAAAAAAAGTCCGTGTGCGTGTGGGGGGGCAGTATAGATCAAAAACGAAAATACTGTTAAACACCAAACTTGGTGTTTAGGTTTGGTATCTTCCAAGGATGCGACACGAAGATTTCCAAGAAAATCCCCCCACCCCCAACTACCCTTTACATGGAACTTTTTTCGAAAATTTTGAATTTAAAATGGCTATAACGATTTTGATTAAAATATCACGTATTAAAGATATATATACGACAAGAAAATGTATATCTTGAAATTTCTGGGAATAGCCTCTGAAGACTGCTTTATTCTGGATGAATGTTGCGAAATTTTGCATAACAGTAAGAGATGGACAAAAACTTATCACTCAGAAAATGTAGCGCACGTTAAAACACAATTTATGTCATTTACATTTTTTTTCGTGGAGTTCTTCGTTTTTTGAGACATTCCTTGTTTTTTGGTTTCTGCTATGAAAACTTGTACCTTTCTCATACAGGAATTTGTCAACTGCTGTCCATACAAAAAAAGGAATTTCAGTGACTACAACCAGCTTTTGGCTTTCACTTTAACCTATGGTACTGCCTTATTTCAGTTCTACTTACATGGAAGCAAGTAATAAGACTATTTCTGCTAATTTTTTTCTGTTTAGCATGACGTAAATAGTAGTATAAGCTTTTTAATAATAATTTGTTGCAGAGACGTAGAGAAAGTCATGTGAATGGAATACATCAGTTTTTTTGTGTTGTAGGAGACATTTACGACAAGACCGTGTTGGACCTTCAACCTCTGGGGCTGGAGTCGGAGTGTCTAGGCGGTGGGCGTATTAAACATGAAGCAGACCAGAAGAAGATTTTGGTATATGGTGAATCTCAGGTATGTGTTGGCTTCTCCAGCCTCTCATTTGCTTTTCAGTGACCTTCAACAACAATTTCATGTACGGCATTATTGTTAAAAATATGTTTATGTTCTCTACACGTACTATATACATAGTGTATAGACGGGGTATTGTGATGCACCCAAAAAATCCATGTTTTGGTCTCCATGAATCCAAAAAAAAAAAATTTGGATAAAGGTCCGTGTGTGTGTGTGTGTGTGTGTGTGTGTGTGTCTATGGACTGCGTAGCTCAAAATCGAAAAGACTATTAAATAAAAAAATTGGTATCTTCCAAGGCTGCGACACGATTTCCAAGAAAATCCCCCACTCCCAACTACCCTTTACATGGAATTTTTTCGAAAATTTTGATTTTCTCAAAAATGCCTCTAACGATATTGGTTAAAATAGCATATATTAAATATATTTACCTGACAAATAAAATGTATATCTTGAATTTAGCCTCTGAACACTACTTTATTCCGAACGAATTTTACAGAATTTTGCGTAGCAGCTAAACCGAAAGATATATATATATATATATATATATATATATATATATATATATATATATATATATATATATGTTTGAGATATTCCTTGTTTTTAGTTTCAGCTTTGAAGAACTTATACTTTTCTCATGCAGGAATTTGTCATTTCCTTCCATGCAAACAAAGGAGCTTCAGTCACATAGCAACCAGCTTTTGACTATCACTTTAAGCTATGGTACTGCCTTATTGCGCTTCTATTACAACGAAGTAAGTATAAGACTATTTCTGCTACTGTTTTCTCGATTAGCATGACGTAAAAAGAAGCATAAGCTTTCAAACAATAATTTGTTGAAGAGATGTAGAGAAAGTCATGTGATAGGAACACATCAGATTTTTGTTCTATCTACTTATTGCTAACCGAGATGAAATTAGCAGCAATTGCCTGATTACTTGCTCCCTTACAAGCTAAAGCGATAGGCAAATGTTCTAAAAGCTGGTTGCTATGAAACTAATAACATGGAATATCGCAGAAACGATCAGGTCTACAAGAGCTTAAAAATATTGTATATGACATAAATTAAGTGTTTTAACATTTCTGATGTGTCCCATCCACATGTCTTTCTCTACAAGCCTTTTTTACAGCATAGCTCAAAAACGAAAAGACTGTTGAATACCAAACTTGGTATTTAAGTTTGGTATCTTCCGGGGATGCGACACGAAGATTTTCAAGAAAATCCCCATGGAAATTTTTTCGGAAATGTTGATTTTCTCAAAAATGGCATTAAAGATTTTGATTAAAATATCGTATATCAAAGATATTTGCATGACAAATAAAATGTCTATTTTGAATTTTCTGGGAACAGCCTCTAAAGACTACTTTATTCCCGATGAGTTTTACGGCATAACTGCTAACTCGTAAGAGATGGACAAAAACTTAGCAAACAAAAATGTAGAGCACGTTAAAACACACAATTTATGCTTAATACTTTTTTTTTCGTGGAGTTGATCGTATTTGAGATATTCCCTATTATTGGTTTCAGGTTTTAAAAACGTATTCTTTTCTCATTCAACTCCTGTCCATACAAACAAAGGAACTTCAGTCACATGGCAACCAACTTTTAACTGTCACTTTAACCTCTGGTACTCCCTTATTTCGCTTCTACTTACAAGGAAGCAAGTAATAAGACTATTTCTACTATTTTTTTGTTCTCGGTTAGCATGAAGTAAAAAGAAGCGTAAGCTTTTTAACAACAATTTTTACAGAATTGTACAAAAAGTCATGTTTATGGAACACATCAGATTTTTTATAAAGGTTTAAAGCAGTTTTTGAAAAGAATAAATATAATTTTACTTTATGAGACCTTTAGAAAGGAAGGGGTGTACTAACAGATTCACAAAGACAATGTTTACGTGCTACGAGCTCATTAAAGGTGTGGGTTAGTCCCTGACCTTTCCTTTGATGCAGGAAGATGAATAAAGGTCAATGCTATGCATGTAACAGCTGAAGCCTGTCTCTGTGTTAACAAAAAGTTCATTATCATAACACTTGTTTCTTACTTTTAGAGGATCACCACTTATATTACGAACTTATATCAAACTTCTACGAAAATATATCTTTTAATGCACTCTGTGTCAAGAAATCAAAAAGGAAATCACATAAATATCTAATATGCAACACGAGGATTAAAACATCTGATGTGATCCATTCACATGACTTTCTCTACATCTCTGCATTAAATTATTGTTAAAAAGTTTATATTTCTATTTACTACATGCTAATCGAGAAAAAATTAGCAGGAATGGCCTTATTACTTATTTCCTTGAAAGTAGAAGCGAAATAAGGGTGTACCATAAGTTAAAGTGATAGTCAAAAGCTGGTTGCTATGTTCCTTTGTTTGCATGGACGGGAGTTGACATTCCTGTATGAGAAAAGTACAAGTTTTTAATGATGAAACCAAAACTAAGGAATATCTAAATAATGACCACTCCACGAAAAAAATGTAAATAATATAAATTGTGTGTTTTAACGTGCTCTATATTTTTTGTGTGGTAAGTTTTTGTCCAACTCTTACGGTTTAGCAGTTATGTAAAATTTCGAAAAATTCATCCAGAATAAAGTAGTCTTCAGAGGCTATTCCTAGAAAATTCAAAATATACATTTTATTTTTCAGGTAAATATCTTCAATATACGACATTTTAATGGAAATCGTTAGAGCCATTTTTAAGAAAATCAAAATTTTCGAAAAAAAGTTCCGTGTAAAGGGTAGTTTGGGGTGGGGGGATTTTTCTCAAAATCTTCGTGTCGCATCCCTGGAAGATACTAATCTTAAATGTCAAGTTTGGTATTCCACCGACTCTCCGACACCTTTTTCTTATAATGCTTTTTGTGGATAAACATGCATTTCCGGTGAAACCTCGATATCGAATTTTTGGCTGGAGTGCAATACCTTCTCTATACACTATGTACATAGTACGTGTAGAGAACGTAAAAAAAGAAGGAAAAAATCTTATGTGTTCCATTCACATGACTTTCTCTATTATTCTTTTATCTGCATAATACTAATCAAGCCAAAGTAGTCTTCAGAGACTATTCCTAGAAAATTCAAGATATAAATTTTATTTGTAAGGTAAGCATCTTAAATATAATTGATAATATTCAAAATCGTTAGACATTTTTGAGAAAATCAAAAGTTTCCAAATGTTTTCCATGTAAAATGTATTCAGGGGATTTTTTTTGAAAATCTTCGTGCCGCATCTTTGAAAGATATTGAACTTGGACTTTTCGTTTTTGAGCTATGCTGTCCAGAAACACACACACATGGATCTTTTTCCAGAAATGCTTTTTTTTTATTCAGGGGGGCTCAAAACATGTATTTCCAGTGAAATCTCAGTATCGAATTTTTGAGTGCATCTCAATACCTTCTCTATGCACTATGTGCATGGTACGTGTAGAGAAAGTAATAAATATTGCCAGAAATTGTCTTATTAGTTTATTAGAAGCAGAACAAAATTAAGGGAAGCACTAGGCTAAAGCGATAGTCAAATGCTTTAAAAGATGAAATGTTATTCTCTTTCCAAGGCCAGGAGCAAAAACTATGAATTGGCTCAGAGGCCTCTTTATCAATCGTGAAGTTCTGGTAAATGTACGACACGGGACCAACGGATTTACTTCCCTTCCGAAGGAAGCCACGCTAAGGATTTTTACGGCCCAAAAAAGCCATTGTCCTCCCCGCGACCTTGGGTAGCTGTTAAAGAGCGTAACTCAATTTAGCTAAACTTTTGCTGACGCAATCTTGGAGAAGGATTGTACGTCCTGAATGATCCCAGTGTAAATTCACAAACAGGATTTGTCTGAGGCAGCTCTACTTATCGAGCTGATCTTTTCAATTACAAAAAGTCTGGTGAAGGAAGACACCAGCCAGGGAGATTGCAGAAAATGCTAATGGGGAACAGCACGGAGAAATTGCCAGCTACGCTAAATTGCTTCGTACGCTATTTTTTCCCTCGGGGGAGCAAACGTTTCCCTCGGGATGTGTGGCAAGTTAACGGTTAATAATTCCCGTCTCTAATAAGAAGAAAGAACAACGTAGCTAGCTCATTGCCTTACGTGACCAAAATAAATAAACCCAGTTAATTTCTTGCTTGAGATGATGCTCTGAGCCGACTGAATGTTAACGGAGAGTTTTACACCGCTCTGGTTATTGCAGAACACCCACGCTCACTCTTACTGTGTTACAAGTCTAGCTGAAAAATCTGATGTGCTCCATGCACATGACTTTCTCTACAGCTTTGCAACAAATTGTAGTTAAGAAGCTAATTAATAGTCTTATTACTTGCTTCCTTGTAAGTAGAAGCGAAATGAGGTAGTTCCATAGGTTAAAGTGAAAGCCAAAAGCTGGTTGCTAGGCAACTGAAGTTCCTTTGTTTGTATGGACAGGAGTTAAGAAATTCCTGTACGAGAAAAGTATTAGCTTTTCAAAGCTAAAACGAAAAACCAGGAATATTTTAAAAACGATCAACTCCACGAAAAAATGTATAGAATGACATAAATTGTGTGTTTTATCGTGAGCCACATTTTCTATGTGGTAAGCTTTCCCCCATCTCTTACGGTTTAGCAGTTATGCAAAGTTCGTAAAATGCATCCAGAATAAAGTAGTCTTCAGGGGCTATTCCCAGAAAATTCAATACATTTTATTTGTCGGGTAAGTATCTTTAATTTACGATATTTTAATGAAAATCGTTAGTCATGTTTAAGAAAATCAAAATGTTTAAAATTATGTCCATGTAAAGGGTAGTTTGGGGTGGGGGGATTTTCTTGAAAATCTTCGTGTCGCATCCTTGGAAGATACCAAACTTAAATACCAAAACAGACAGACACACACACGGACATTTTTCTAAAAATGCTTTTTTTATATTCAGGGAGTCTCAGAACATGTATTTCCTTTGAAATCTCGGTATCGAATTTTTGGGTGCAATGCAATACCTTCTCTATACACTATATACATGGTTCGTATACAGAAAGTAAAAATATAGGGATCGTCGTAAGCAGTTCTTTATGCAGACTACGAGTAGCAGGGTTGGCCCCCTCGAATCTCCCTCATTTTAACTTAATTTTAACAATTCTCTGTTGCAGATATTGTGTTCCGGTTTGAAGTGAAGGAAAGGGGAAATAGTCAAGTTTTACCAGTATTGTTTTGAAATTCTGAATTCATCACTGAGTGGCGCCAGTGTGGTGTATTCAACATGACGACATGCAGACAGTTTTATGGTATGCAGAGTACAAGTTCATAATTACAGTGCAAAGACAATTTAGGCGTGTGTTCCAGAAAAATGCTCCTGATCCAAAGAGCATGGACTGCATGATTGTTAGCTACAATCAGTGTGCAAAAGTGAACTGGAGGAGGTCGGCGCGTGTCTCAAGAGCGAGTAGAAGCGTTTACTCGTAGCCCACGCAAATCCATAAGGCGTGCATCACGTGAATTACAGATGCAACACTACAACACTGTGCTTATACACATATAAGTTGCAGCTTCTTCACAAAATCAAGCCACAGTGACAGAATTTCGCAGCTGCCATTCTGGAGTGTATCAATCAAATTTCTTGAGTCTTGTCATGTTTTCGGACGTGTCTGGGAAAGTTAACCGACACAATGTTAAAATAAGGGGTTCAGAAAACCAGGAACATATACGAGACAGTCCTAAAGTAAACGCAAGGTGTGGTCTCATGGAGCACATGATAATTGGTATTTTCTTCTTCATGGAGCCACTGTTACAGGCATTATGTATTTAGACATGCTTCAACAATACGCATTTCCCTAGATAGTACACAAGCAGCCAGACATAATCTTACAGCAAGACGGTGCGCCACCTCTCTGGAGTCACAGTGAGCGTACATTTCTGAACGATGCTTTCCCAAACAGTTGAATCGGCGCGACAGGCTAATAGCTTGGCCTCCTCGATCGCCCGACATACCTCCATTAGATTTTTTTCTATGGTGTTATGTAAAGGACATTGTGTATGCTACCGAAGTATCCGACATTAATGTCTTAAGTAAACGCATCCTAGAAGCAGTAGCAACCATCACACTAGATATGCTGGACTGAAATTGAATATCGTTTGGATATTTTGCCTGCAACCCAAGCAGCACACATAGAAACCTACTGATTATTTTCAAGCCAATATTTGAGTTGTACTTTTTCAACAAACTGTATACAAGTATCCTAGTGTCATTGGTTTTCATTTGCAAAGCAATGGAAATCAGGGAGCGCTACTTGTGCGAGCAAGAGGTCAACGTCGAGTGCAATCCATTACTGCAAAACAGCTATCACTGCATAACACAGAACCACATCGGTAGGCGTTCGAATAACATTTTTCTTTTTTTTCTTTAATTTCAGGAAAATTAATTTGTTTTACAACCTTAATAAGTTTTCTAGCAGTGCACTTATGCATGTACTTACTGAAAAACCGATGGTAGTTCTAGTACACAAACTGTCAAACGTCTAGTAACAGAACAGCTGCAAAGAAACATGTTGTTGATTGCAAAGTTGTTCAGAAAGTTACCAGCAACTATCACACTGTAATAAGTCTAGAAGTATGGAGGTGAACTGAATCTGTGTGGCGTGTAGAAGAGCTGTCAAGACGGATCTACTTATCCACGAGTATCCTACCTGAAATAAAGATGAAAATGAAAAATATGATGCGTTACATTCACATGACTTTCTCTACATCTCTACAACAAATTATAGTTAAACAGCTTATGCTTCTATTTACTTCATGGTAATCCAGAAGAAAATAGCAGAAATAATCTTATTACTTGCTGCCTTATATGTAAAAGCGAAAAAAGGGAGTACCATAGATTAAGGTGATAGTCAAAAGCTGATTGCTATGTGACTGAGGTTCCTTTGTATGGACAGGAATAGACTATGAGAAAAGTTTAAGTTTTTTTAAAGGTGAAACCAAAATTTAGGAATAACTCAAAAATGATCAACTCCACGAAAAATGTATATAACAAAGTATGTGTTTTTACGTGTGGTAATTTTTTCTCCATCTCTTACGGTTTAGCAGTTTTGAAAAATTCCATAAGATTCATCCAGAATAAAGTAGTCTTCAGAGGCTACTCCTAGAAAATTCTAGATATACATTTTATTTGCCAGGTAAATATCTTTAATATACGATATTTTAATCCAAATCGTTAGAGCCATTTTTTAGAAAATCAAAATGTTCGAAAAAAGTTCCATGTAAAGGGTAGTTTGGGGTGGAGGGATTTTTCTCAAAATCTTCGTGTTGCATCCCTGGAAGATACTAAACTTAAATAGCAAGTTTGGTATTTTAGCTACCATTCGTTTTTGAGTTATCGTGTTCACAGACACACGGACACACACACGGACATTTTTCTGAAAATGCTTTTTATGGATACAGGGGGTCCTAAAACATGTATTTCCGGTGAAATCTCGGTATCGAATTTTTGAGTGGAATACAACACTTCTCTATCCCTATGTACATTGTACATACGGGGCTAGAGAAAGTAAAAAGGCTTCAGAAGTGCATATAGTTTTCAGTAATACGGCTGCAGATGACTGAAGATTTAGTTTAATTCCTGCTTTTGTTTTTACCTTGTAAGAGTCTGAAGATATATAAGAAATTAATGCTATTATTTGGATATTAATTTACATTCGATCAGTTAACATTATTCGTGTTATAATTGTTTGGGTGTTTTCATAATTTACGTATGTAAAGAAGCAAATCAGTCAGAGTCAGCCTGTATATACGTAACAATTTGTATGTTATAGATGATTATCTGCTTTTACCAATGTCTCATGAGTCATTTTTGTTCTCTGGAAACAGTACCGTTTACTTGTCAACGATTTTTTTTTTTTTTTTACTTCTCCCCACTGCGTTTTTATCAATGACTTGTTTTGATGCAGCGAGACGGTCGGTCGCAA
This sequence comes from Hymenopus coronatus, assembly GCA_030762935.1. Classification (NCBI taxonomy): domain Eukaryota; kingdom Metazoa; phylum Arthropoda; class Insecta; order Mantodea; family Hymenopodidae; genus Hymenopus; species Hymenopus coronatus. The sequence continues at coordinate 18,798,877 of CM060895.1, forward strand.
CCTAAATACGGCACAGCAAACTGTACGAACTTCCTAGCTCTGGTCATAAGCAACTGTCGCCATCAATTTATTACTTTCTCTAGCACGTATGTACGATGTCTTTAGTAGCTAGAGAAGCTATTGTAATCCACCTAAAAATTGGACACCGAGATTTCACTGGAAATACATATTTTGTCCCTAGCTGTGGACAGAATAACTCAAAAACTAAAAGTTGAGTAATGAATACGAGAGTGGTTTGATAAATCTGGTAAATTTCCATGAAAGAATGGAACATTTTGTTGCGGCTTCATAGTTGGTAAGCTTGATTATTGAAAGGATCATATAAAAATGTCAACCTTGTTGACAGCCGTCTGAATTGGTTGTTGTGTCCACTTAGAGTGAAAATAGAGAAAACCGAGCTTCGTACTGTTATTAAACATCTTCATTTGAAGATTGGAGTTCCTCACAAATCAAAACTGAATTGGATGAAGTTCACGCGGACTCTACACCATCATTGAAGACCTTTTACTTTTGGATTAATGAATTTAAATGTGCTACAACAAGCACAGAAGACGAAGCGCGCTACAGCCGTCAAATTTGGATCACCACACAGGAAACCCTTGACAAAACCAACCATATGGTAACGCAAGACAGCAAATAAAAGTTCCTGGGATTGGTGAGACTGTAGAAATTTCAACTGAATGATTGCCTAATTTCTTGAGCGGAGAATTGGCTTTGAAAAGCCTTGTGCGAGGTGAGTGCCGCGATTGCGCACAGTTGACCAAAAGCGCATCCGGAACAAGACAAGGCCTGGTGAGTTTAATCGCAATCCACAAGGCTGTTGATGAAACCGGGATCCATCCTTACACACAGGTCAAAACAAGTGACTGATGAAACAGTACCGAAGAAAACAGAGGTAAGATAGACACTAAGGTAAGGTGATGGACACTAATTTTTGGGATTCTCAAGGAATAATCCTCATAGATTACTTGAAAAATGGAACAACCATAACTGGAACCTATTACGATTCAATTTTGGATCGTGTGCAACTTGTGTTGGCTGCAAAAACCAAATTTGGCGCACAAAAAGTGTACTTTTACCAGGACAATGCACCGTCCCAAATATTAGCGATAAAAATAGTTTTTTTTTTTTTTTTTTTTTTTGAGTGGAGGGTAAAAATCCACCTTAAGAACTAACCCGGGCTAGCAGAATGGGCATACCGACTAAAAAATAAAACCTCCACCGGAAGTGCCTATTGAGGATACTGCGGTACCGCTGTTGCACCCGCGCAGTCAAGGTAAAGGTGAAATAGCCCGCTGTGCGGACACCAGTGCTAGCAGACCGGCTTGGCCGAGGCCCAGCGGCCCCCATAGCGAAGTCTGGTGAGGATATTTGGAATGACAGGTGAAAGTGGTGAAATAGCGAAAATATACGAATCTGGTTTTGAATTGATTCCTCATCCACTCGATTTACCAGACTTAGCCACTGGTGACTTGTTCCTGTTTCCTAACTTGAAACTTTGGCTTGGTGGGAAGAAATGTTCGTCAAATTAGGAAGTGATAGTCGCAGTCAATGAGTATTTTGCAGAGTTTGACGAATCTATTTTTTCGATGAGATGAAAAGCTGAAGGATCGCTGGACCAAGTGAATATCCCTCATGTGAGACTATATGGAGAATTGAGGTGAGTTGCTCGCGAAACAAACATTTTTATTGTTTGTTTTTTTTTACCATACTTATGAAGCCATCCTCGTATACCGTGAATGGAAGAATAAATTTGAATATGAATTATATAAAACATACGACTGCAATAGAGAAGAAAATCTGATGTGTACCATTCACCTGACTTTCTCTACATCTCTGCAACAAACTGTAGTTAAAAAGATTATGCTTCTGTTTAGTTCACGCTAATTGAGATGCATTAGCAGAAACACTCGTATTATTTGCTTCCTTGTAAGTAGAAGCGAAATGAGAGAGTACCATAGGTTAAAATGATAGCCAAAAGCTGGTTGCTATGTAACTGAAGTTCCTTTGTTTGTATGGGCAAGAGTTAACAAATTCCTGTATGAGAAAAGTATGTTTTTCAAAGCAGAAACGAAAAACTAAGAACATCTTAAAAATGATCAACTCCACGAAAAAAATGTTTATGACATAAATTGTGTGCTTTAACGTGCTCTACATTTTTCATGCAGTAAGTTTTTGCCCATCTCTTACGGTTTAGCAGTTATGCACAATTCCGTAAAATTCATCCAGAATAAATTAGTCTTCAGAGGCCATTCCCAGAAAATTCAAGATATACACTTTTTTTTGTCAGGTTTATATCTTTAATATACGATATTTTAATCAAAATCGTTAGAGCCATTTTTAAGAAAATCAAACTTTTCGAAATTATTTCCATGTAAAGGGTAGTTTGGGATGGGGGGATTTTTCTCAAAATCTTCGTGTCGCATCCCTGGAAGATAAACTTAAACATCAAGTTTGGTATTTTACCGACTTTCCGTTTTTGAGTTATCGTGTTCACAGACACACGGACACACACACGGACCTTTTTCTGAAAATGACTTTTTTTGGATACAAGGGACCCTAAAACATATATTTCCGGTGAAATCACGGTATCGAATTTTTGGGTGGAGTGCAATACCTTCTCTATCCATATGTACGATATGGGGCTGGAGAAAGTAAAAATTATATAAAGCTGGCAGGTCGGATTTCTTTTTGATGTTATAACAGTAATATCAAGCGTTTAATATACACGAAATTTCTAAAACGTGAGGATAAGAGAGAATTAGAATAACACTGCATTGATTTTCTGGAGCTGAGACGTCACGTTTGCGTGAAATCTCGTCAACTTAATATGCAGCATATTTTTCCATTTTCCAAGCCTTACACATTCACTTCTTGAGATTTTCTCCCTCTGCGTTTCGTTTCTAAACCCCACTTCCTGACAACTAATTGTATCTAGCAGAAGACAGAAAAACGTCTTGTCAGAAAAAATCACAAAATATACGGGATGTAAAACATATGTTACTTTCGTTTCTAAACGCCCACTTCCTGTTAACTAATTATATCCGGGAGAGAGCAGAAAAACGTGTTGTAAAACCAAAAATCTAATGTGTTCCATTCACATGACTTTCTCTACATCTCTGCAAAAATTATTGCTAAAAAGCTTATACTTCTATATTCTTCATGCTAATCGAGAAAAAAAAAAAAAAAACTAGCAGAAATAGTCTTATTACTTGTTTCCATGAAAGTAGAAGCGAAATAAGGGAGTACCATAGGTTAAAGTGGTAGTCAAAAGCTGGTTGCTATGTGACTGGAGTTCTTTTGTTTGTATGGACAAGAATTGACAAATTCCTGTATGAGAAAAGTATAAGTTTTTCATAGCTGAAACTAAAAACAAGGAATATCTCAAAAACAATCAACTCCACGAAAAAAATGTGTATAACATAATTTGTGTGTTTTAAAGTGCTCTACATTTGTTGTGTGGTAAGTTTTTGTCCATCTCTTACGGTTTAGCAGATATGCAAAATTCCGTAAAATTGACCCAGAATAAAGTAGTCTTAGGAGGCTATTCCCAGAAAATTCAAAATATACATTTTATTTTCCAGGTAAATATCTTTAATATACGATATGTTAATCAAAATCAATAGAGCCATTTTTTAGAAAATCAAAATATTCGAAAAAAGTTCCATGTAAAGGGCAGTTTGTGGTGGGGGGATTCTTCTCAAAATCTTGGTGTCGCATCCCTGGAAGATACTAAACTTCAATACCAAGTTTGCATTTTTATTGACTTTCAGGAAAAGGTCCGTGTGTGTGTGTGTGTGTGTATGTGTGTGTGTGTGTGTGTATGTGTGTGTGTGTGTCCATGTGTCCGTGTGTTTGTGAACACGATAACTCATAAACAAAAAGTCGTTAAAATACCAAACTTGGTATTTAAGTTTGGTATCTTCCAGGGATGCGACATCACGAAGATTTTAGAAAAACCTATCCACCCCAAATTACCCTTTACATGGAACTTTTTTCGAAAATGGTGATTTTTTCAAAAATGGCTCTATCGATTTTGATTAAAATATCGTATATTAAAGATATTTACCTGAAAAATAAAATGTATATTTTGAATTTTCTGGGAATAGCCTCTGAAGACTACTTTATTCTGAGTGAATTTTACGGAATTTTGCATAACTGCTAAACCGTAATAAATGGACAGAAACTTACAACACAAAAAAAAAAGAAGAAAAAAAAAGAGGTAGAGCACATTAAAACATACAATTTATGTTGTGTACAGTTTTTTCGGGGAGTTGATCGTTCCTGAGATATTTCTTGTTTTTGGTTTCAGCTTCGAAAAACTTAACTTTTCTCACACAGGAATTTGTCAGCACCTGTCTATACAAATTAAGGAACTTCAGTCACATAGCAACCAACTTTTGACTATCACTTTAACCTATAGTACTCCCTTATTTCACTTCTACTTATTAGGAAGCAAGTAATAAGATTATTTCTGCTAATTTTTAACAATTATTTATTATAGCGATGTAGAGAAAGTCATGGGAGTGGAACACGTAATATTCTTTTAGTTAAATATGTATGAGATATTGCTTGGTTTAAATTCTCCAATTACTTACTATTATATTAAACGTGAAGTCGTCTTTTTTCTCTCTTTTTTACTCCTGACCATGCAAAGAGAATAGAATTTCAATGAAATCACTTCAGCTTTATTCCCTTACTTCTCGTGCATATTTATGCAACTAAGAAATAAAACCATTTCTGTTAATGTTTATCTTGATTAGCATGAATTAGAAGAATACGCTTTTTTTTTCTATGAATAATGCGTTTCAGATTACATAGAGAAAGTCACGGAAATGGGTTTTTCTTCTGCCATACAACCTTCTTTTCAACATTCTTTCTGGGATTCTATCTTTCGTCATTCTCCTGGTATGTGGTAGCCTTTTTGTGCCCTTTTAAATCTCACAATAGTTTTCTTTCTTGTTAATTCTACCAATGCATAGTTGTGTCTTATTCTCCATTGATCTTTATCGTTTACTGGTTCGAAATTGTGTTCGGTATGTTTCTTTAAAATCTTCGCAATCTTTCATCAGTTATTTTGGGCCCATTAATCCAGTGTTTTAACGATAACTGAGTTTTTGTAGTAATTGTTTTGACTATCTCTTATGGTTTACCAGTTAAGCAAATTTCATCCAGAATGAAGAGGGCTTCAGAGGCTATTCCCAGAGAATTCAAGATATTGTGACAACGCGCTGCGGCCGTTATCGCCGAACGTGTGTGAACGGCTTGCTTCTTAAGTCATAGCTCATTATTGGCATCCATTGTTATATCTGCATTAGTAGACACATGTGCCGGCGGCAAGTTCTTTTGACATCGTTGCTGTGGTTGTTACACCAATTCGAGTGGACACGTGTGCTGTCGGAAGGTTCTTTGACGTCGAAGTTGTGCATTGTTACACCTGCTTCTGGAAATTTCCTGTCACGTGATCGACAGGTATAAAAAGCGGAACGAAGCCCTGCTCAGTGTTCAGTTTCGACCGGAAATTTATAGCGAGCAGCAGTATACGCAACAGTAAACGTTGAAAGGAAACTATAGGGCAGTATTGTTACGAAAGCATTGAAGAAAGACAGTTGTTTGTGAGCAGATTCTAATTGCAAGAGTGAATAGAGATTTTTTGTTACAATATACATTGTATTTGTGATGTATATTTAACATAATATGGCATTTTAATCAAAATCATTAGAGCCATTTTTGAGAAAAACAAAATTTTCGAAAAAATTTGCATGTAGAAGGTAGTTTGGGGTGGCGGGAACTTTCATGAAAATCTTCGAGTGTCATCCTTGAAAGATGCTGAACTTAACTACCAACTTTAGTATTTAACGGACTTTTCGTTTTTACTTTCTCTACATAGTACATAGGTAGAGAAAGTATTGCACTTCATCCAAAAATTCAAATATATGTTTTGAGGTCCCATTAATAAAAAAGTTTAGAAAAAACTCCGCGCGCTCGTATGTGTATCTGTTTTCGTGAACACCTACTCCATCTACTAGGTGCATAGTACATTGTAAATAAAGTAAAAAAAATCTGATATGTTACACTAACATGACTTTCTCTAGTTACCCTAAAAACAAACTTCTTACAAAGCATTATTCTTCTTTCTACACAATACTAATCGAGATAAACATTAGCAGAATGTTCTTATTACATAGTTCCTTATAAGTAGAAGTGAACTAAAGGAATGCGCTATGCTGAAGTGATTGTCAAATGTTTTAAAAACTGTCGTTATGCGGTTGTCATTGCAAATCGCTTCTATGTTTGGCCAGGATAGAACAATAGAAAAACGGACACTTCCATTCTGAGAAAATTTTAATTACTTCATAATTGAAACCGATAACAAGGAATATTCCTCCACAACAAAAAGGTAAAGGACATAAATTATGTGTTTTGACGAGATTTACATTTTTGTGTTGTTAAGAGATTTTAATCACAATCCTTAGAGCCGTTTTTGAGAAAACAAACATTTCCTATTTTTTCCTTGTAAAGGATATTTTGGGGGTGGGGGAATTTTCTTGAAAATCTTCGTGTCTGATCCTTGGAAGATACTGAACTTAAATATCTAGTTTGATATTTATCGGAATTTTCGTTTTTGAGCTATGCTGCACACACACACACACACGCGCGCGCGCGCTCGGATATTTTTTCTAAAAATACTTCTTTTGGATTCAAAACATGTATTTTCGGTGAAATCTCGGTATCGAATTTTTGGGTGCAATACAATACGTTCTCTATACACTATGTACATAGTACGTGTAGAGAAAGTAAAAATAGAAGGGGCTAACAAATTTAATTATCTTAGTTTTAAATTTTCATTTTTACTCCATCTAACAATAACTCCATGGCACGACAGCTCACGGGGAACCTTGGCCTACCGCACGGCAGCTGCGTCCCCCATCTCGGTCCACTACAGACGTCATGGATGGGGAGCAGTATTGGAGGGTGAGACGTGGTCAGCGCCTCGAGCCCCTCCCGGCCGGTTAATGCGGTCCTCATGACCTGGAGCCGCTACTTCTCAATCAAGTAGCTCCTCAATTGGCCCCCCAGGGACCTTACGAGGCTGAGTGCACCCCGGTCCAGGTCTCCCAGTAGGGGAAAAATCCCCACGCCGGTACTGGGGATCGAACCCAGGTCTCCGGCTTGGTAAGCAGCTGCGCTACCACCGCGCTAAGGAGACGACCTTTTACTCCATCTAGACACAGCAAAAACAAAAAAACAAAAAAACAAAAAAAAAAGCATATGAATGTGATAAATGTACTGGAATGTATCTACATATAATGAAACCTTCCATAGAGCACAAGCAAACCTGCAGAAGACCTTGGTAAGACCTGTCGTCTGTTTGGACCTTAAGGAAGCGTGATGGAAATAGAATTACTGCCAGAGAAATGAAGTTTATGCGTCGAATAGCAGGCTTCACTAAATGAGGTCACCAACGAAATGAAGACACACTTCTACAACTGGGAATTGAACCTGTCATGCAATATATGAGAAAATCAGTTCCAGTACGTCAAGCAAGGTCGCAACTGCACGTGTTCCATTCGCATCACTTTCTCTGCCTTTTCTGTCACAAACTACACAAGAGGTTTACTATTTCTACTTTCTGCTGATCGAGATAAACTTAACAGAATCGTGTTATTACTTGTTTCCTTGTAAGTAGAAGGTAAAAATCTGATGTGTTCCATTCACACGACTTTATCTACATCTCTGCAATATTTACTCCATGTTAATCGAGAAAAAATTAGCAGAAATAATCTCATTACTTGTTTCCTTATAAGTAGAAGCGAAATAAGGGAGTACCATAGGTTAAAGTGGTAGTCAAAAGCTGGTTGCTATGTGACTGATGTTGCTTTGTTTGTATGGACACGAGTTGACTGAACTCCACGAATAAATGTATACATATAACATAAAACGTGTGTTTCAACGAGATCTACTTATTTTATGAAGTAAGTTTTTGTCCATTTCTTATGGTTTACTAGTCCAAAATCCAACAAAATTCAACCAGAATAAAGAGGTCTTCAGAGGCTCTTCCAAGAAAATTCAAGATATACATATTATTTGTCCTGTAAATATCTTGAACATACGGTACTTTAATCAAAATCGATAAAGCCATTTTTGACAAAATCAAACTTTTCGAAAATGCTTCCATGTAAAGGGTAGTTCAGGGATGGATTTTCTTGAAAATCTTCGTATCGCATCCTTGGAAGATGCTAAACTTATATACGACGTTTGGTATTTTACCGGATTTTTTTTTTCAAAAATGCTTTCTTAGGATCCAGGCAGACTCAAAACATGTTTTCCGGTGAAATCTCGGTATCGAATTTTTGGATGCAATACAATACCTTCTCTATACAACATGTACAGAGTACGTGTAGAGAAATTAAAAAGATCTCTTAATATTTACAAATTTATTGATGTTATACCAAGAGACTGAAACCAAAATGTTCTTAAAAACTCTACGCAAGATTATTTTGAAACATATTTTTAAACTTTTCAAAATTAGTGTGCCTTTACGAAAGTTACAGCAAAATGAGCGGGAGATTCCAAATATTCATATGCAGTTTAAATATGAAAATGGAAAAATATTATGAAAATCACATTTCGACACCCCTTAAGGCTGAATAGATAATAGGAAATATGTTTTATCCTACAGATACTTGTAATAGACACGGCTGCGATGCAGAAACGACATAAGAAAACTTGGACCTTAAATAAAAGACATAGTTATTAGCGCAACGGGTGGGATAAAGTAGACAAAATTCACTCCTTCCTCGAGTGGGATAAAGAAAATAAATAAATGGTTGATAAGTACAAATTATCTATAGCCTTTTAACTCGCTTTCGTATAATTTCCGTGAAGTCGACAATAATAAAGCCTCAATTGTTTATTTTGCTTCATTAATATATCATTTGGAACCGATATATTAACGTTCTTAACGTCCATCTTAAACTTAATTAATATGAAACTAGCAGCAATTAGTATGCATGCATAGCCTACCATGTTTTATAACTATAAGAACGCCGCAATTCAATGCCTTGTTCCTTATTTAATTTATTACCACCTGTTGTAAAATCATTAAGTGAATATTTGTCACATATTAATTTATCGTATTTGTATTATACAAGTGGACAAACCTGTATTATCCAGCCGTAGAAGTTAAAACGCTCCCCTTCGGAGCGCATTAAGAAGCTAATTTACATTTGATAGACTGGTATCAGAATTTGCTAAGAGGGAGAGTCATCTGTGTGACTGAAGTTCCACATACAAATACATCTCTTTTCCTTCTCCAAATTAACGTTACTTGAACACAAAACTGACAGACTAACGATGTCTGCTTCAAAGTGGTTCATAATTAATGTACGCAGTTTCCACTTGCTATCTGCGAGTAATTGGAAAGAAGCATTTCAAGATGTTTGTCTATGGAATTGAGGCTAAATATACAGCACGCTAGTATTCTAATTGGTACACAGTCATCTCGCAATAATCAGCTTCTCTTTCCAACAAGATTACACTGCGCTTACGCAAGTGTAATCAATAATTACATTTAATTACCCGAGGGACGTTCGTTCCATATTGATTTAAACGTTATTTGTTTACACTCAATAAAAACCAATATTGTACTTTGCCCGAATTTGAGACAGGAAACCAAGACGGGGTAATGTGAGCCCTGATGTATATTGTGACAATGCCATCCGTGCGTGCGACCTTTCTTATGTTCGCTGTGGTATGCGGCGGGACCTGGAATGTGAGACATCGCAGTTCAAATTTTAAATAACGACGGGACGAAACAGGAGACTTCGGAACGTGACACATCGACATCATGATTCTTCCCGATATTCGAGATGTTTCTGCCAGCTTCGGTTTCTACTATCTGCGAGAAGTTTCCCGAAAGTCTGTAACGCCATTTTCTCGCTATAAAGAGCAGTGGGATGTTGTGTTCTGAATTTTACTGAGTCATGGGTGACTGGAGCTTTAGTACCCCCCATGGATGGCGTGCAGCCATGAACTGTAAACTGTCTAACGTTGAGTGAATTATTTCAAGCAGTGACTTAAAGACTATATTTGTAACCGAATGTTGAGTCAATAATGGCATTTGTTACAATCCGCAACCATCAAAACCTATGAGTGGAGTGTGTAATCTAAAATACCCGAGCATGGTTAAATTCGTTCGAAATGCCCAGTTCGAAGCTGTATTTGCTTACTGGAATGGATGACCTTGCTTGCTTTTTTGACATTCCAAGCGAAGCAATTCATTTAGAGTTGAGTAAACTCTTATTTACAAAATATAGCAAAGGTCGGCAATTTTTTTGTATAAAGGATGATGGATTGGTTTTTCCAGACCAAATCAATCATTTTCAACTTTCTTTACTTCGTTCATAGGTAGAGAAGGTATTGCATTCCCACCAAAACTCGATACTGGAATTCATATTGCACGTTTTAAGATCCCCTGTGTAAAAAATTCATAAAAATGTTCGTGTATGTTGCGTGGTATTTAAGTTTGGTATTTTAGAATTTTTTTGATAATTTTTTTTAAATGGCCCGAACGACTTTGATTAAAATTCCGTATATTAAGGCTATTTGCATCACAAATGAAATATATATCTTGAGCTTTCTGGGAATAGCTTCTGAAGACCTGTTTGTTCTGAATAAATTTTTCTCAATTTTGCGTAACTGGTAAGCCGTAAAAGATAGACAAAAAACTTCTAAACAAAAAAAAAAAAAGTAGATCTCGTTAAAACACACAATTTATGTCATATACACTTTTGTTGCAGAGTTGACCATTTCCGAAATATTCCTTGTTATTGGTTTAAATTTTAAACTACGCACCATTTCAAAGGGGGCCCCTTTCGTTTCATCCCTCTTTTGTTTTTCTGGAAATACAAAGCGAACTTCAATTGTTCACATATCGATCGGCTTTTAAAAGATTTGACTATCGCTTTAGCTTGTCATACATATTTCCTTGATTCCCTTCTGCTTATAAAGAACTAAGTAGTAAGAACAATTGTATTAATATTTATCTCGTATAGCATGATGTAGATAGAAGAATAATATTTTGTAAGAATAGTTTGTTTGCAGAATAGGTAGAGCAAGTGATGTGAAAGCAATACATCAACTTTTCTCTAAACTGTTACGTACTTTTCGAATATGCCTCGTATTTGAAGTATATTTTATCTTCAAGTGTGGGATTGTGGGTGTGTAGATATATCTTTTGAAATACTTCATATGTTAAGTTAATCATTGTGAACACATATATGGCAATGTAAGCTAAATGTACGATTCATTTATTAATTGCCATGTCAACAAGCACTGTAAGTACTTACAGTAAGAGCTTGAGAGGTCATTACTACTTTTAGGAAATGACGTAACCATCAACATATCTTTGTTTCGACTTCGCATGCTAGATCCTCAGCTTCTTCAATAGCAATGTCGCTCAATTTTATAACATTTTACTGCTTGATAATAACTATGGAAAATGGAAAAAATTCAATTCGACTAGATAAACAAATAACTTACCAACCAAGACATGTGCTACTTCAAGTAAAGAATCTATAGCAAAATTCAATAACAAAAGAGTGTATAAGAAGGTTTTGTTCATATAATTAGACGTAGGCTTTCATTTGTTCCCATAATTCACTTTCACATAATTTTACCTTCTCTACACGTACTAAGTACATAGTGTATAGAGAAGGTATTGCATTTCACCCAAAAATTCGATACCGAGATTTCACCGGAAATCTATGTTTTAGGGTCCCCTATATCCAAAAAAAAAGATTTTCCAGAAAAAGGTCCGTGCGTGTGTGTGTGTCTGTGAACACAATAACTCGAAAACGAAAAGTCGGTATAATACGAAATTTGATATTTAGGTTTAGTATTTTTCAGGGATGCGACACTAAGATTTTGAGAAAAATCCCCCCACCCCAATCTACCCTGTATATGGAACTTTTTTTCGAAAATTTTGATTTTCTTACAATTGGCTTTAACAATTGATGGGGATATCCCACTATGAAGTTGACTTCTGTTTAAAGAATAGTGTCACCAACCTTATAGAACTTTAACAGTGTAAACTTTTTGAATTATTGTAAAGTATAGGTGTAACCATTTTGTATTTTACCAATGTGTAAGTAACTATTTTATGTACAATTTGTAAGGTCGCGATATGACCATGCTGTTAAAGCGACCCAAAATAAATTATATTGCAAAAAAAAAAAAAAAAAACTTTAACTATTGCAATACTATTATTTATTGTTTAAACTATAGACTAGACCAAGAAATAATGTTATATTTTTGCTATTTCAAAAAAAGTACCGTGTACTGTTGAAACAAACTGAGAGAAGTGATCATGAAAGTGAAGCACATGTTATGTTGGGAACGCCTCGCCTTCATCAGAGAAGTAAAGGGAATGATCATAATAAAACACATGAAATAAAGTTGAAATCTGTTAGGGATCATATAAAGAAATGCCCAAAATCTACAAGTCACTATTCTTGCCACGATAATCCAAATAAAGTGTATATAAGCAGTGTCCATTGTGTAGCTGAGATGTATCGACTGTATGAAAAAGAAAGTGCACAGAAAAAAAGTGACTCCTGCTTCACAGTATATCTATTATAAAGTGTTTAATACACAGTTCAACATTGCGTTTAAACTACCTTTATCAGATTATATCAATGTAAAGGTTATTAGTTACTTAAGAAGTTTTAAGCAGGTACACTGAATGTGACTACTATTGATGACATATGCTTTACAATAAGCACTACCCACACCAACAGAGATAATATTTTACCTTAGGCACCTGAGGGTGTATAATCTTGGGGTATATGTATGCAACACTGACAATACCTTTATGTGTATGTGGCCAGAAAATACACATGGACAGGGATTTTGGGGTTGTGGAGAAAAAGATAAGACACATTTATAGGCCAGGTCAGTGGTATGGGTTGATCAGCGGATGGCAAACTCATATGTAGTTATTGAAATGAAGAAAGAAGATTTTAGAAACTACCAGTTCCTGAATAACAACATTACTAAAAGTAAATCAAAAAATGATGATTTCAAAAACTTTCATATTCAGAAACTTTCTACTGTGAAAGTAACAAAAAAATCTGCAGTGTTGTTCTTCAAAGATATTTTCTCAGAGTTGAAAAAATAATCCAGTTTTTTAAAAATATGCCAGGGAGAAGACTAAAAAATAGTATCTACTTGTAGCAAAATCATCCTTCATGCCTAAAGTGATGATGGAGCTACCATTACTGTATCCAAAGGGGAGATATATTCTTGCACTGAAACTGCGGGATCTACAGTCCATCAGAAAATACATCCCGCAGTGTACCAATCTTTATATGATGATTTGAGATTAGACAAGTTAGAATCAACTGAACTGCTTGAAGAAATTCTGTAGTTCAGTTGTTTTGTGTTTTTGAATAATATCATGTTCAGTTTCTCTCTCTGCATAAGAAAGTATTTAGTAAATAATACAGTTAACAGTGCTAAATAAATAAAAAAATTGTTAAATATCACTTTTTTGTATTTTATACAATATTTCAAAATGTGGATCAAGTACTGGATTTAAAAAAGTTGTACCTCAACATTACATTTTTTTCCAAATCAACAACTCTAATAAAACTCCCTTTTTCTCAAATTTAGCTATTTCTGGGATAGCTCCCTCTGGCACTCAGTCCCTCAATTTTGATTAAAATATAATATATTGAATATATTTACCTGAAAAATAAAATGTATGTCTTGAAATTTCTGGGAATAACCTCTGAAGACTACTTTATTCTGGATGAATTTTACGGAATTTTGCATAACTGCTAAACCGTAAAAGATGGACAAAAATGTACCACACAAAAAATGTAGAGCACGTTAAAACTCACAGTTTATGTTATATGCATTTTTTCGTGTGGTTGATCGTTTATGGTTTCGGCTTTAAAAAAAAACTTATTCTTTTCACAATTGTCAACTCCTACCCATATAAACAAAGGAACTTCAGTCACATAGCAACCAGCTTTTAACTATCACTTTAACCTATGGTACTTCCTTATTTCGCTTCTACTTACAAGGAAGCAAGTAATAAGACTATTTCTGCTAATTTTTCTCTATTAGTATGAAGTAAATAGAAGTATAAGCTTGTTAACAATAATTGCTGCAGAGATGTAGAGAAAGTCGTGTGAATGGATCACATCAGATTTGTGTTAATGTATATTAAAATATTGAAAAGCAATTCTGATTATTATTTTTATTTTATTTTATTTATTTGCAGTTTTTTTTCCAAGTATTTCAAAAAGTAATAGCCTAACCACGAGCTGTAAGAACTTATCAGATATTGGCTCTGCGTGCCTCGTATTCCCAATATGCATTGTCGACCTGATAACGAAAAGTATAACTTACAGTTCTTAGTATGCAATATACTATTTTCTTTGTGTACCTACTTACGCTGCTGCCTGTATTTTAGTGAGGTAATGTGACGCAAACGCGGAGCTGAGGTTTATCGCCGTTTTCAGTTAGGAAATCGATGTCTTCTCAGCGCTTCATTTGCGTTTTACTGCTTTCGGGAAAGGACTTATGGCCAGTTAGGGGTCCATTTTGTGGAAGGCGTCATTACTCGGGGAATTGGAGAGATAAAAATACATCAGTTAGAAACGCTGTGCACTTTACAACCTACCTAGGTTCCTTCTGTAATTTGATTTCTCTCCTTGGGTAATTAATTTTCCTCCTCCGTGTGTTGATTTACACTGACTTTCAACAAGTTTGCTGAATATTGCTTGCTCCTCGTCTTCCCTTAAACGCTCTCCCAGGCAACCAATTACTTTTACTTACCGCTTCCATTAGAGCATTTTGTCTACCCACTATCACTTATTACTTTCTCTGCAAAGGTACAGAATCTAGCTGCTGCATACTACCCAAAATTTTGACACCAATATTTATTGTTAAAAATCTTTACGCTTCTTTTTGCTCCATGCTAATCCAGAAAAAATAGTAGAAATATCCTTATTAATTGCCTTCTTGTAAGTAGAAGCGAAATAAGTATTAATCAAAAGCTGGTTACTATGTGACTGAAGTTCCTTTCTGTTTATGAACAGGAGTTGACAAACTCCCGTATGAGAAAAGTATAAGTTTTTCAAAGTTGAAATATATAGCAAGGGATATCTCAAAAACTATCCATTCCACGAAAAAGTATTTAACATAAATTGTGTGATTTAACGAGCTCTACATTTTCTATTAAGTAAGTTTTCTCTACCTCTTACGGTTTGCCAGTTACACAAAATTCCGTAAAATGTATCCAAAATAAAGTAGTCTTCAGAGGATCTTCCCAGAAAATTCAAGAAATGCATTTTATTTGCTATGTAAATATCTTTAATATACGATCTTTTAATCAAAATCTATTAGAGCCATTTTTGAGAAAATTGAAATTTTCGATTTTTTTTCCATGTAAAGAGTAGTTTGGGATGGGGGTTCTCTTTGAAATCCACGTGTCGCTTCCTCGGAAGATACCACACTGGTGGTGTTTAACAGGCTTTTCGTTTTTGAGTTATGCTGTCAACAGACACACAAACGGACTTTTTTCCAAAAATGCTTTTCTTTCGGGGGATTCAGGGGGACCCAAAACATGTATTTCCGGGGAAATCTCGGTATGGAATTTTTAGGTGCATTACACTTCTCTAAACACTATGTACATAGTACGTGTAGAGAAAGTAAAAATCGCAAGTGTTTCATTTAAATTACTTTATCTATTCTGCAACCGACTATTTTACAAAATCATAAATATGATATATATATATATATATATATATATATATATATATCATACCAATTTATACAGAATATATCAGGAATGATTTTATTGCATACTTACTTGTAGCTACACCAGTCTTAAGCGATAGTCAAATATTATAAGAGCTTGTTGATTCAAATTCCGTTCAGGGTGAAAAAAAATATCCCATTTGAGAAAATAAAAGAATTAGAACATTTAAATCATTAATATTGAATATCTCGATTCTGGTTATGCACACACAAAAAAAAAACCTCAAAAATTGTGTGCTTTAATGGCATCTACATTCCTAGAGCAGTAAGATATTATGTATCTACTGCGGTTTGCTAATTATATAAAAGTCGCCCAATGTGAACGGAAAGTTCAAGACGCACATCTCATTTCTCGTGAAAATATATTTGACTTTAATCAAAAACATTAGAACCATTTCAAAGTAAAATTGAACACTCAAAAAAACCTCCATTTAAGCAAGTTTAGAATCACTATCACTCCTATGGTTCTCCTTTATTTCGCTTGGAAGTAATAACACTATTTCTGCTAATTTTTTTTTCGATTGGCATGATATAAATAGGAGCATAAGCTTTTTAACAATAATTTGTTGCAGAGATGTGGAGAAAGTAATGTGAATGGAACACATCAGATTTTTTGTAAATGGAAGGAAATTTATGTCATACTGAGTTTTTGATTATGTGGTAAAGAAAAAATTAATTACTGAAAGCAATTAGCTTGTAAGTGTTCTGTGAATATCAGAATATTGAATTTTATGTGTCTTTTAATTATAATTTCATTTATGATCAGAACTAATTATTTAAAAAAAAATCAACAATGATAATTGCATTGCTACAACAATTATCAACAATGATAATTGCATTGCTACAACAATTATTAACAATGATAATTGCTTTGCTACAACAATTATCAACAATGATAATTGCATGAAAAAGGGAGTTGTTCTATCTTGTATACCGCATCCCCTAGCGTAGTATACCCATATTTAAATATTCAAAGTGGAAATAGCTTATGAAATAAATATTATATGTACCAAAAGTGTGTATTACAGACTTCCTTAAAGAATGTTTAATAAGGAGAAACATGTAAAATAAGCTTGGAGCCTATATAAGAGCTGAATAGACGCTTATTGGTCAGTCTTCATGTGACCATCATTGTTTGGCGGGAACGCGTGCTGTTACCACGCTAGCGGGATGCAATCTTAATTTATCTGTGCCATCATACAATGTTAATAATTATTGTATGCAGTGATATAGAGGAATATACAAGAACATCTTACTAGTGTATCGTTTACAAGTATTATATTTCCTGTAATGCATTATCTCCCTCGCGGCCACGATCCTGGGACGTGATAGTAATACCTATTACAGTGGGAAATATGAAGAAGAATCTCAATTACCTCGCCGATTCGCCGACATATTACAGTGTGTAATAAACGATTTAGTAATTAGAGCCATTTATAAAATAAATCTGAAAATCTTCCATGTAAAGCGTAGTTTAGAGTGTGGGATTTTTTTTCGACAGTGTTTAACGCCTACATAGGCACCGCAGGCGATTACACTGATCATCTATGGAATGAAGATGGAGCACTGGTGGCGAGTGAAACCGCAAAAACCCTTCCCTGCGTCGCTTTGTCCACAAATCTCACATGCGTTCGCCTAGGATCGAACCCCGACCGCTTTGGTGAGAGGCGAGAGGTCTAACCAGCGGAATTTTTATTTACATCATTGGAAGATACTGAGCTCAAATTCCAAGTTTGGTACTTAATCGAGACACACATATAGACGTATATACAAGGTAGAGAAAGTAAAAACGAACTGTAAATATTGCCCTATTTAAGACTTTAAGTTAAAAAAACTAATATCCTTCAGAGTTGCATTCTAATGTCATTTCATGAATATAAAACGAATTTGCCCGCCTGGGTAGTGAGGTGGTAGCGTGGCTACTTCACATTCAAAAGGTCACGAGTTCGAATCTCGCTTAGGGTGAGTTGCCCGGATAAGATTTTTTCGGGGTTTTCCCTTATCCTGAGAAGACGAATGTCGAGTAACTTTAAGCCCCGAGATCATTTGAGTGTCATTTCAATAATTTCATTCATCAGCCGATATGACCAACCAGGTTAAAGGACGTTAAGCTACATAAAAAAAAAAAAAAATTAGTTTCAGGGTTTAATGTTGAATATGGAAGAGGAGGATTTGCATTAATTGTTTTAAAGACAGCATTCTAGTATTTTATTAATAAGTATATTAATGTGTAATTTTTCTTGGTTCTGATTTGAATTCATTTATGTTTTATGTTTACGTAACACCTCAGTTGATAAGGCTGAGTGCATTCCGTTTCGAAGCCTCTGAACATGGCCTGAAAATTGAATCCATATCCCCTGGCAGCCCTGGTAGTAAACGAGAAAGGCGGGAGTTGCAGACGGAAGAAGTGTTTTCCTTCTGCTGATAACACGCGTTCATCTCTTGGCGGCAAATGGCGCATCTTGCAATGGAGCGTGGTATTCTGGGTTTCATAGCTGAACGCATCAGCTTGTGACGGAGACGATGAAAGTCTCTAACATAAAGGGAACGGAATCACTGGAGTGTTATCTCTTTCCGCTAAGGTTCATCTTGTTTGAGAAGTCTAAGCGCGTGCCACTAGCAAGAATGCATCTTGTGACGTCATACTCACTAGACCGAGGATCTGCAAGCTTTTATTGAAAGACCATATTCAATAATTTCTTACATATATTTTCATTTCGCAACAAGTATATTAAAATAAGACATTTTATTTTGCATTTTGGCATATTTTGAAATTTATGGCAAAAGTGTATTATGTTACTTTGTCTACACGTAGTATGGTATAGGGAAGGTACTGCACTCCACCCAAAAATTCGATACCGATATTTCACCGGATATATGTTTTAAGGTCCCCAGCATCAAAAAAAAAAAGTATTTGTTCAAAAAGGTCCGTGTGTATATGTGTGTGTGTGTGAGAGAGAGAGAGAGAGAGAGAACACGATAACTCAAAAACGAAAAGTCGTAAAATACCAAACTTAGTATTTAAATTTAATATCTACCTGAGATGCGACACGAAGATATTGAGAAAAATCACCCCATCCAAAACCACCTTTACATGAAAAAAAATTTCCAAATTTTTTATTTTCTTAAAAATGACTAACGATTTTGATTAAAATGCCGCATATTAAAGATAGGTGTACGGCAAATAAAATGCATATCTTGAATTTTCTGGGAATAGCTTCTAAAGACTGCTTTATTGTGAATGAATTTTGCGCAACTGGTAAACCGTAAGAGATAGACAAAAACTTACTGCACAAAAAATGTAGATCACGAAAAAAAGCCCACACATTTTATGTCATACGTTTTTTTTTTTTTTTTTGTTTTTTTGTTTTTTTTTGTTTTTTTACTTTCTCTATATGCACTGTGTACATAGTGTATAGAGAAGGTATTGCACTCCACCAAGAAATTGATACCGAGATTTCACCGGAAAGATATATTTTAGGGTCCCCTGTATCCAAAAAACGTATTTTCAGAAAAAGGTCCGTGTGTGCTCGTGTGTCAGTGTGTCTGTGAACACGATAACTCAAAAACGAAAAGTCGGTAAAATACCAAACTTGGTAATTAAGTTAGGTATCTTCCAGGGATGCGACATGAAGATTTTGAGAAAATCCCTCCAGCCCAAACTACCCTTTACATGGAACTTTTTTCGAAAATTTTGATTTTCTAAAAAATGGCTCTAACGATTTTGATTAAAATATCATATATTAAAGATATTTACCTGACAAATAAAATGTATATTTTGAATTTTCTGGGTAATAGCCCCTGAAGACTACTTTATTATAGATGAATTTTGCATAGCTACTAAACCGTAAGAGATGGACAAAAACTTAAAATGTAGAGCACGTTAAAACACACAATTTATGTTATATACATTTTTTCCTGGAGTTGATTGTTTTTGAGATATTCCTTTTTCTTGGTTTCAGCTTTGGAAAAGATACCTTTCTCATACAGGTTTTTGTCAACTCCTGCCCATACAAACAAAGGAACATCAGTCACATAGCAACCAGCTTTTGGCTTTCACTTTAACCTATGATACTCCCTTATTTCGCTTCTACTTACAATAAAGCAAGAAATAAAACTATTTCTGCTAATTTTTCTCCATTAGCATGAAATAAGTAAAAGATAAGTTTATTAACAATATTTTTACAGAGATATAGAGAAGTCATGAGAATGGAACACATCAGATTTTTTTTCGTTGAATTGGCCATTTCTGAGGTATTCCTTCATATTTTTTTCAGATGTAAAATACTTAATTTTTTTCACACGGAACTTTAGTAAACTTCTGGCCCTGTATAGAAACGGATTTCATCCACATAGCATCCGGCTTTCAAAAGATTTCACTATCTTTTTCCCTCGTGTATTCCTTTATTATCCTTCCACTTACAAGGAATCACGTAATAAGACTAAAATTGTGCTAATGCTTATCTCGATTAGCATTAGTAGTTAGAAGAATATGATTTTTAGCAATATTTTTTACAGCAAAGTAGAGAAAGTCGTGTGAATGGAACACATCACATTTTTAGCAGCTTTGTACAATATGCATAGCAGACAGAGAAGGCATTCCGTTCCAATTTGATTCCCAGATATAAACGGAAATAGATGTTTTACACCCCTGAATTGAAAAAAGAGCAATTTTTAGAAAAAGGTCCGTGTGTGGCTATGTGTGTGGAACCAAATAACGAAAACGCTGTTAAATACTAAACTAGGTATTTAAGTTTAGCATCATCCAAGGACGCGTCACGTAGATATTTAAGAAACCCCCTCCACCCCAAACTACCCTTTATATGGAACATGTTTTGGAATTTTCAATTTTCTAACAAATGGCTCTAGATCTTTATTAAAATGCGGTATATTAAAACTATGTACATGCCAAATAAAAAGTGAAGGTATCCAGAATTTCATAAGTCCTTTGATTCTAAATGACTTTTGTGTAGCTGGTAAAGCGTAACAAATGACAAAAACTGTAGATATAGTTAAAGTACACACGCTTTATATCAGATACACCTTTTTTGTAGCGCTTTTTTCCGAAATATTCCCCGTTATTGAGTTCAATTTTATATTTAGACTTATCTCAAACGGGAACTCCATATCCGCTTCATATCTCTTTTGCCTTACAGAACCGAATTTCAATTGTTTCACGTAATGACCAGACTTTAAAAGATAATGTATTCCCTTATTTTCCTCCTATTTACAAGGAAGAAAGTAATAAAACCCTTTTTTACCATTATGCTAGATAAAAGAATAATTATTTTATAAGAACATTTTGTTTGCAGAACACATATAGAAAAGTCATGTGAATAGAACACATCAGATGTTTTATACAGTTTGAAACTGAGGAAATTTAAGTGAGAAATGTGTTTATGGTTCTGTGGAAATACTGACTGAAATTCTGCACGTCAGAGAGCCTTTTTAACAGACGATGGTAAACGATCATCTAAATGATTTCTCAGCTTGCCACAGGTGATTGGCGCTAATGTTCCAGAGTACATTCCTTTGCTATATGAACTACAGTATGACCAAAAACTTGCTTTTATGTTGTCATCTTGATATTATATTTAATTGTTGGCCTGTTATGTCTGTTAAAAGGAAAATATCGAACTCTCAATTAGATGTTCAACTATCTAAGAGTCCCAGTTTTAATTTCTCTACACGTACTATATACATAGAGTATACAGGAAATATTGCATTCCACCCAAACATTCGATATAGAGATTTCACCGGAAATATGTTTTGAGGTCCCCTGAGTCCAAAAAAATTAGAAAAAGGTCAATGGACAGCATAGCTCAAAAACGAAAAGTCGGTTAAATACCAAATTTGGTATTTAGGTTCAGTATCTTCAAAGGATGCAACATAACTATTTTCAGAAAAATCTCTTCACCAACAACTATCCTTTAAGTGGAACATGTTTCGAAAATTGTAATTTTCTCAAAAATGATTAACGATTTTGATTAAAATACTATGTATTAAAGTTATTTTAATCATAAATGAAATGTATATTTTGAATTTTCTGGAAATAGCCTCTAAAGAGCTCTTTATTAAGGTTGAATTTTGCAGTATTTTACATAACGGTTAAACCGTAAGAGATATACAAAACTTACTACGCAAAAAATGTAGATCTCGTTAAAACACACAATTTATGTTATGTTCGTTTTCCTTGTAAAGTTGATCATTTTCAGATTATTCTTCATTCTGCATGATTTTTGTGTAACTTAGAGACAGACAAATATGTAGACTCTGTTAAAACAAAATTTATGTCGTATACATTTTTGCAGCTAACGGTTTTACAGATATTTTTGTTATTGGTTTCCATTTTAAATTATTTAAACTTTTATCAAACGTGAAGCCATCATTCTTTTCATCCCTCTTTTGTTTTATTCCTCGTTTTGCAAAGAGAACCTAATTTCAATTGTTTCACATAGCGACAAGCGTTTAATATATGTGATAATCGCTTTAGCCTAGTGTATTCCCTTATTTCACCTTTATTTATAAGGAACTAAGTAATAGCCCCATTTCTACTAATGTTTATCTTAATTACCATGAAGTAAATAAAAAGCTTTTGCAAAAAGAACAGGTAGAAAAAAATCATTTGAATGGAACACATCAGATTTTTTGAAACATTACTATTAGTGTTTGTAATTTTCAATACATACTTCTGTACGTTCTGGGTAATTTTAGTTATATTTAAACAAAAACCTGAGACGCTTAGAACTTTTTGAACGTGAGAAAATGTAGTTCTGAGAAAACGTTATGTTATGTAATAGTATGCTAAAAAAACAGGTGTATTGTACGATGTGTAAATAGATGTAGAGCCGAAGCAAGGGGAGGACAGTTAAAAGTTTCCAACAAACATTTGGTATAAAAAAGCAATTTTTGATTTTTTGAACACATTGTAGTCAAAATTTCACTCCCAGTGTCCTTTAACCGTTTCCGAGATAAGAGTATTATTATTATTATTATTATTATTATTATTATTATTTTTTTTTTTTTTTTTTTTTGTCTTACAAGGAGCAAGAAAATGTAAAGCCATGAATTATCTGTTCGCGTTTTAAAAATCAGTCAGTAGAGAAAGTAATGTGAATATGAAACGTCCTACGGTTTTTTCTGTCTCTAATATACGCCTTTGGTAAGTTATTAAAAGAAACACGTTTTAATTAATTCTAATACTGCAGCTGTATGGGAAGGTGCCGTGACTTATGGAACGACCCATGTTTATAATGCGGGACTGCTGAAAACCCAAGAAATGCTTTAATCTAGTAGCACAGAGCAGAAAATGTTTTTTTTTTTTTTTTTGTTTTTTTTTTTTATTGTTGTTGAATGCAGTTTAGATGTTCAGCTGAGCGCAATCTAGGGAAGCTTTCGTGTAATTGACAGGGTAAAGGACATGAAGTTGCTTGATTAATTATTAATGCCGTCCAAAGTGTCTGAATACTCCAGTCACTGGGAAATGAGAGAGATATGTCGCAGTTATACACCCTGCTTCTCAACCAAATAGACATGTTTTAAGATGTTGGATTACGTTTACGCTGCAAATTTGTATAATAGGATATAGACTTGGGTAAAGAGAAGCTGTTGAATCATAAAATAAAATGTTTTTGTGTGTATTTGCCATAATTTTGAAATGATGTACAGGCTTATTTTTCGCCAATGTTTCAGAATCTTTATATTTTTATAATAATAATAATAATAATAATAATAATAATAATAATAATAATATGCTTCTTTAGCTATAAACCGCAAATACACAGTTTGTTTATTTCGCATAGAAAAAGTGCATTTATTTCAAGTTAAAAAAATCATATATGTTCCATTCACATGACTTTCTTTACATTTCTATTACAAATTATTGTCCAAAAGCTTAGTCTTCTATCTACTGTATGCTGCTAGTTAAGATAAAATTAGCAGAAAGTATCTTATTACTTGTTTCCTTTTAAGTGGAAGGGAAATAAGGGGGCTAAAAAGCTGGTTGCTATGTGATTGAAATTTCTTTGTATGGCTACGAGTTGACAAATTCCCATATGAGAAAAGTACAAGTATTTTAAGTCTGAAAAAAATCAAGAAATATCTTAAAAATGGTCAATTCTACGAAAAAATGTATATAACATAATATATTGATATCTACATATTTAGTGAAGTAAGTTTTTGTATATTTCTTACGGTTTACCAGTTATACAAAATTCATACAGAATAAAGAGGTCTTTAGAGGCTATTTCCAAAACATTCAAGATATATATTTAATTCGCAACATAAGCATATTTAATATATGGTATTTTAATCAAAAACATTAGAGCCATTTTTAAGAAAATCAAACTTTTCTAAGTTTTTTCCATGTAAAGGAAAGTTTGGGATGATCGAAGTTTTCTTAAAATTTGCGTGTCGGATCCTTGGGAAATACTAAACTTAAACACTAAGTTTGGCATTTTACTGACTTTTCCTTTTTGAGTTATGTCAAAACACACGGACACACACGCTCTTTTTTTTTTCTATTTTTTTTTTTTTTTGTTACAGAGATGTAGAGAAAATCATGTGAATGGACTCATCCCAGATTTTTAATTTCTCTACACGTACTATGTACATAGTGTATAGAGAAGGTATTGTAATGCACCCAAAAATTCGATACCGAGATTTCACTGGAAATACATGTTTTGGGTTCCCTGAATCCAAAAAAAAACATTTTTGGAAAAAGGTTCGTGTGTGTGTGTGTCTGTGGACAGCATAGCTCAAAAACGAAAAGACTGTTAAATACCAAACTTGGTATTTAAGTTTGATATCTTCCAAGAATCCGACACGGAGATTTTCAAGAAAATTCCCTCACCCCCAACGACCCTTTACATGGAACTTTTTTCGAAAATTTTGATTTTCTCAAAATTGGCTGTAACGATTTTGGTTAAAATATGGTATATTAAAGATATTTACCTGTAAAGTAATATGTATATCTTGAATTTTCTGGGAATATCCTCTGAAGACTACTTTATTCTGGATGAATTTTACGCAATTTTACATAATGGCTAAACAGTAAGAAATGGGCAAAAACTTACCACATAAAAATGTATAGCACATTAAAATACACAATATATGTTATATAATTTTTTTCGAGGAGTTGATCGTTTTTAGATACTCCTTGTTTTTGGTTTCAGGTTTAAAAAACTTAACTTTTCTCATACAGGAATTTGTCAACTCGTGTCCATACAAACAAAGGAACTTCAGTCACCTTGTAACCAGCTTTTGACTTCACTTTAATTTATGATACTCCCATATTTCGCTTCTACTTACAAGGAAGCAAGTAATGAGACTATTTCTGCTAGTTTTTTCTCGATTAGCATGAGGTAAATAGAAGAATAAGGTTATTAACAATAATTTGTTACACAGAAGTAGAGAAATGCATGTGAATGGAACACAACAGATTTTTAAAATAATTTTCAATGGAAAATGTTGTCTGAATATAGGCAACATTAGTTGTGCTGTCTTTCTTGGAATTATTGATTTGGAGGGTTGCGAAGTTTCTGTTGATACTATTAGAATCTGTCTTCTTCCGTTCGTTGCCATAGCTACTCTTCTTTCATATGTCAGGATCGGCAGGAGTTTCTTTGGCCAATTATTTGCTGTGCCGTATCATGAAAACCTGTACTTCATTCATACGAGTTTCTCTACTTACTTTACCGCAAACTATCCTTACTAAACCTTATATACTGATCCTTACTCGAGATAACCTCTCATTGCACAATTTTTGTGGGCATGAAAAGAATGGAGCCGACTAAAGTGGCTAAGGAGGTAGTCCATTTTTAAATCAGCACATCACTCTGCGATGTCTTCGAAACCCCATGCTCTTAGTATCCCCGCAAGAGAAAGAAAAAAAATCTTATGTGTTACATTCACATGACTTTCTCTACATCTCTGTAAGAATTTTTTTTGTGTGTGTGTGTGTAGTTTAACGTCTTTGAACCTGGTTTGGTCATATCGGACGATGAATGCAATTGATGACATGATGCTCAAATGATCTCGGGGTCCATGGAGCTTAAAGTTACTCGACATTCGTCTTCTCAGGATAAGGGAAAACCCCGAAAAAAACCTTATCTAGGTGACGCACCCTAAGCGAGATTCGAACTCACAACCTTTTGAACGTGAGGCACACATGCTACCACCACGCTACCCAGGCGGGCAAGAAATTATACTCTTTTTACTTCATGATAATCGAGAAAAAATTAGCAGAAATAGACTTATTACTTGCTTCCTTGCAAGTAGAAGGAAAATAAGGGAGTACCATAGGCTAAAGATGAAGTTGTCAAAAGCTAGTTGCTATGTGACTGAAGTTCCTTTGTTTATATGGACAGGAGTTGACAAATTCCTGTATGAAAAAGGTGTAAGTTTTTAAAACTGAAAACAAAAACAAGGAGCATTTCAAAAACTATCCATTTCAAAAAAAAAAAATATATATATATATAACATAAATAGTGTGTTTTATGAGGTCTACATTTTCTGTTAGGCTAGCCTTCGTCTATATCTTACGGTTTAACAGTTACGCAAAATTCCGTAAAATTGATCCAGAATAAAGTAGTCTTTAGAGGCTATTCAAGATATACATTTTATTTGTCAGGTAAATATCTTTAATATACGATATTTTAATCAAAATCGTTAGAGTCGATTTCGAGAAAACCAAAATTTTCGAAAATGTTTCCATGTAAAGGCTAGTTGGAGGTGGGGGATTTTCTTGAAATCCTTGGAAGATACCAAACATAAATACCAAGTTTGGTATTTAACGGGCTTTTCGTTTTTGAGCTATGCTGTCCTCAGATACATACGTGTACGCGCGCGCGCGCATACACATAGACCTTTTTCCAGAACTTTTTTTTTTTTTTGGATTCAGGAAGACCCAAAACATGTATTTCCGGTGAAATCTCGGTATCAAATTTTGGGTGGAATGCAATACCTTTTTTATTCACTATGTACATAGTACGTGTAGAGAAAGTAAAAATATTCTGATGTGTCCCATTTACATGCCTTTCTCTCTTTTCTGCAAACAAACTATTGTTGCCAAAGAATATTCTTAATCTATTTCATGCTAAAATGGTCTAAACACATAGTTCCTTATAAGTAAGAGTGGGGACGGGAAACACTAGGCTAAAGCGATAGCCAGATATTTTAAAAGCTGTCGCTATGGGATTCCCAATTGAGATTCCTTTCTCTTCCCATGACCAGCAGTAAAACAAAAGAGATATGGAGCGGATGAGGATTTCCCGTTTGGAAAAAAAAATTTAAGTATCTTAAAATTAAAACCAATTACAGTGGTATACCTCGGAAATAGCTGTAAAAACATAAAACAAAACAATACATAAGAAATTTTATGTGTTACACTCACATGACTTTCTCTAGCTACTCTACAAACAAACTTCTTACGAAAGATAATTCTTTTTTCAACACCATGCTAATCGAGATAAACATTAGCACAATTTCATTACTTAGTTCCTTATAAGTAGAATGGAATTAAGGGAATACACTAGACTAAAATGATAGTCAAATGTTTTAAAAGATGTCGTTATGCGATTGTCATTTCAAACCTTCTTGCATGGCCAGGAGAAGAACAAAAGAAAAACGACACTTCTTTCTAAGAAAAATATAAATACTTTACAATTGAAACTAATAACAAGGAATACCTCGAAAACGGCAAGCTCCACGGAAAAAAATGTATATGACATAACTTGTGTATTTTAAGATGATCTACATTTTTTGAATAGTAAGTTTTGGTCTATCTCTTTCGGTTTACTAATTATGCCAAATTAAGAAAAATTCATTTAGAATAAACAGGTCTTTAGAAGCTATTTCCATAAAATTCAAATATACATTTGATTTGTGATTGAACTGACTTTAATATGTGGTATTTTAATCAAAATCGTTAGAGCCATATTTAAGAAAAACAAAATTCTGGAAAGTTTTTCCATATAAAGGGTAGTTCCGGATGGGGAGATTTTCTTGAAAATATTCGTGTCGCATCCTTGGAAGATACCAAACTTAAATACCTAGTTTGGTATTTAACCGTCTCTTCGTTTTTTAGCTATGCTGTCCACAGACACACACACACGGACCTGTTTCTGAAAATGCTTTTTTTAGATTCAGGGGGTCCAAAAACATGTATTTCCGGTGAAATCTCGACATCGAATTTTTGGGTGGAACACAATACTTCACTATCCCTATGTACATTGTACATACGAGGCTAGAGGAAGTAAAAATTGTTTTAACGAGTTCTATATTTTTTGTGTAGCAAGTTTTTGTTTATCCCTTAGGATTTACCAGTTATGCAAAAGCCTTTGAAAATGAGGTCTTCAAGGTGTATTCCCAAGAAATTCAGTACACAAGTGCTAACTATATTACATGAGAGCTAATGGATACATCATAAAACTTAAGATACGTATATATTTCATTTGGCATGAAAATATGGATGGATGGATGGATGGATGGATGGATGGATGGATGGATGGATGGATGGATGGATGGATGGATGGATGGATGGATGGATGGATGGATGGATGGATGGATGGATGGATGGATGGATGGATGGATGGATGGATGGATGGATGGATGGATGGATGGATGGATGGATGGATGGATGGATGGATGGATGGATGGATGGATGGATGGATGGATGGATGGATGGATGGATGGATGGATGGATGGATGGATGGATGGATGGATGGATGGATGGATGGATGGATGGATGGATGGATGGATGGATGGATGGATGGGTGGATGGATGGATGGATGGATGGATGGATGGATGGATGGATGGATGGATGGATGGATGGATGGATGGATGGATGGATGGATGGATGGAGGGATGGAGGGATGGAGGGACGGACGGACGGACGGACGGACGGACGGACGGACGGATGGATGGATGGATGGATGGATGGATGGATGGATGGATGGATGGATGGATGGGTGTATGGATGTATGGGTGTATGGATGTATGTATGTATGTATGTATGTATGTATGTATGTATGTATGTATGTATGTATGTATGTATGTATGTATTTCTCTGCAAGTGGGTATCACCCGGTGGCAGAATTATATATGTATACAAGATATATAAACAATAAATCACAGCTGCCAGTTTATGACTTTGTAAGCTAGATATAATAGTTATTTACAACAAATATGAAAACATTAATTTTTCTCTCAATTCAGATTAATTAATTTCATAATTAGAATCACCAATCAATTTAACATTTTTATTTACAACAATATAAAATCACAAGCATTTCATTTAAGGAATATTTACAAAAATTATCCAACATTAAAATCATGATTTTTCCTAAATTTCTTCAGAGACAGGGGACAACCCCAAAAGGCTGCTCCAGGCAATTCATTCCAGTCCTTTATGGTTCTGTTTACAAAGGAGAACTTTCCCACGTCGTTCTGTATCTTCTACCCTTAATTTTGAACGGATGATCGTTTCGTGCATAGTAAGTTGGGTTTTCCAGTTTGTCAGTAACGTCCTCCCATGCGTTTAAGCCAGCGTAAGCTTTAAATAAAGCGCACAACCTCTGTTTCTCACGCCTCAACTTTCAACGGCTCCCATGTTATCTCCTCAGCGTTTGGAGGCCCAAAATATTTACCCCTTTTTATGAATTTTATAGCCCTTTTCTGGATCTTTTCTAACGAATCAATTTGATTTACTCTATACGGGTCCCAACAAGTTACTCCAAATTCCATGATCGGCCGCACTAAGGACTTGTACGCAATTTCCCTGGACTTTGCACTCCCCTTTTTTAAAATCCTCATTAAGAAGTGCAGTGTTTTCCACGCTTTCTTAAATACCGAATTTACCTGCTCGTGCCATCCAGCCAAGTATACTCCCAAGTATTTGCAGCTGTCCACCTGTGGAATTTTTTCCCCACCCATGTGATAGTTTTGCAGAATTTTTTCCCTAGATCTATTAAATGCAATTGACTTACTTTTGCCAGCGTTAATTTTCATTTTATTTGCAGCAGCCCAATCACTAATTTCATTTAAATCACCCGGAAGAGCAGTCTCATCTTCAACATTTCTAATTTTATTGTAAATAATACAATCGTCTGCAAACAATCTTATCTGGCATTTTATATTGACAGTTATGTCATTTACAAAAATAAGAAAAAGTAACGGCCCCAGTACTGAGCCTTGGGGTACGCCCGAGCTTACCATACCCCTTTCAGATAGCTCCTTGCCTACTTTTACCCTTTGCGATCTTCCTTCCTAAAAATTTTTAATCCATAGAACTACGCGTTTATCAATTCCTGTAGCAGTTAGCTTCTGGATAAGTAAATTATATGATACAACATCAAAAGCTTTGGAAAAAATCTATCACCACTGCATCTGTTCTTCCCCCTGCATCCACCTCCTCTGCTAAATCTTGAAATAATGACGTTATCTGGCTTTCACACGAGTATCCAGGTCTAAACCCATGTTGCGCTTTATTGAACCACTTTTTGTTTTCTAATTCCTCCCGTATATATTCCACAATTAAAAGTTCCATCAATTTGCACACTACTGAAGTTAGGCTGACTGGTCGATAATTATTTAATTCTGTTTTATTTCCCCCTTTATGAATTGGAACTGCAATCGCGGTTTTCCAGTCTTCCGGTAAGGCACAGTTATTTATTGACATATTAAATAAAAGCATTAGGTACGGAATCATGGATTCCCCTCCAATTTTTAGTATTTCGGTCGGTATATTATCAGGCCCCCTCGACTTTCGATTTTGCAACATTCTGATCCTTCTGCGCAATTTGGATGCCATTATTTGAAAAACGGAATTTCCACTACCTCAATTTCCAATTTATAATTATAATCCGTTTTGTTAAAAACAGACACAAAATGTGAATTTAATGCGTTCGCTTTTTCCTTATCGTTCAATATAGCAATTCCATTTTCCTTGAGTTCTGGTATGCCAAGTTTATTTCCCCTGCGTCTACTTACATAATTGTAAAAAGATTTCCAAATATTATTGGTCCCGCTAAGAATTTGTTCTAAGAACCGCTCCTGGGCTTGCAACGTTTCGTCTTTCAATTGTTTAGCTAATTCTTTATATCTGTTAAAATGCCAATCTGACTTCTTCCGTTTATGAAACGCGCGCCTAGACTTTCGTTTAAGATTCTGATGGATCTTGTATAATATTCTGGATCATTATTTTGTTTGATAACTTTGTATGGAACGTATTTCTTTATTGATTCCGAAATAAGTATTTTGAAACTATCCCATGCTGCATCTACATTTGTTGCAGATTTTACAAACAGGCAAAATTGCTTTTTGAGAAAAGTCTGAATTCCATCTACGTCTGCTCTGTAGAAGTTAAAACTAATAATTTCCTCTCCTTCAAACCGGTTTCGCACCTTCCAGTTTATGTCTACTTGTACACAGCTGTGGTCACTTATACTGGCAAAACCTCACATGCGCTAAACAATGACTCAGGTCTGCATAGAAACACGTCCAATACAGCCGATTTCCGGGTATCTGTTTTGACTACCTGCGAAAACCCATGATCCCAAACCAGAAGGTTAACAACACATTGAGCTTCGCCTCCTAATAACTGCCCATTCCTGTTTACATTTGGCAAATTTAGATCTCCTGCTAAAATAACATTTTTTCCCGTTTCCGAAGAAATTTTTTCCACTAATTTATGATGAGTTTTAAAGTTAGTTTCGCCAGGTGGTCTGTAACACGCTATTAATGTAATGTTATTTGCTTCGTTTTCGTGATCGATAATTTCAAAGGCCATCATTTCTACGTCTTCTTCCACCCACAATATCTTACTGCTTAACTCTAACTTTGTACAAATAAAAATTCTCCCTCCCCTTCCTTCCCTGTCCCTCCTAAACACCCTGTAATCTGATCTATATATCTCCACGTCATTAATATCAACACTGAGCCTAGACTCCGTACCTATAATCACACTTGGATTACTTATTTCCATTAAATTCCAAAACTCTAATGTTTTGTTTATGATGCTTCGGCAATTTACCTGCAACAGCCTTAAGGAATGTGCTCCTACCTGAGAATCGTCACTTCCCCGAAGCCGTTGTCAGTGCTGCCCGGTGACACCGCTCCACTCGGATACCCTCGCGAACAATGCTGCCAACTTTGAAGTTCCTCTTCTGTTTAGGTGAACACCATCCCGTCCATAGTCCCAGTCGTCAATCCACGAATTTGAGTCCACAAACTGCACATCCAGTCGTTCAGCCACCCACGAAAACCTTCCTCCAGTTGATATCGCGTCGCCTCAAAACTCCACTGATGACAATGTTTGCTGACGGAAACAGTGCCTTTGTCTTCTTAACTAAATCATACATGTCTCCCATCACATAGTCAGAACTCCTTCGTAGGTCATTACTTCCAACGTGTAATACGATGGTCCGGTAGTTGCTTTCTTCCTCCTCTCGCTTCTTCTCAATTTCCCTCAGAAGGCCGTCAGTCTTTATGCCAGGATAACAAGCTACCTTTGCATTTGTAGTTCCCGCGTGTCTAACGATAGAGTCGCCAATGATCAAACATGGTTTCTCCTCTTTCTTTAGGTCACCTTCCTGTGTCTCCCTCAGTAAGCGGTTTTCTTCTTTAAGCTTCCGAATAATATCTTCCGCTGTTTTCAGCTTGTCGCGTAAGCCTTGTAGTTCCTCCTGCAGCTGCTCCAATTTTTTGTCATTTGCGGTGACGGTCACATCTCTCCTACAGTCCTTACATGACCAGTTTTCTTCTATGTTCTGTTCGCTCATAATTTTTTGACAGCCAAAATGGTACCATCTCGCGCATGAAATACAAAGAAGTCCGGTCCTCCATGCTTTGTTGCAGCTTCCACATCTTTCATCTCCTACAGGTCCTGGATTTATTTCAACTCCTCCTATCACAAGCAGGGCTAGTAATACAAAAGCCATAAAATAATAATTCTTTGTAGTTTCCGTAGCTCCAGTCGCCCCTCTACCTGCTTTCCGCGGTCGCCTGCCCGACCACATTCCTACCCTCGCCCGGTAAACAACCAGATCCACACCCATTGTTCTGCTGCTACCTGCCTCCCACTGGTACGTCCGCACTGCTCGAGAACCCAAACCACAAAATCGTTAGAGCTACTTTCTCTACACATACCATATACATAGTAGATAGAGAAAGTGTTGTATTCCACGCAGAAATCCGATACCGAGATTTTACGAGAAATACATATTTTGAGGATCCCTGAATCCAAAACAAGCGTTTTTAGAAAAATGTTTGTATGTGCGTGCCGAGCGCGTGTGTCTGTGGACAGCATTAACTCAGAAAAGAAAATACCCTTAAGTGTAGTATCTTCAAAAGATGGGCAACGAAGATTTTGTGGAAAACCGCCCACCAAAAACTATCGTTTACATGGAACGAAATTCGAAAATTGTTATTTTCTCAAAAATAGCTCTAGTAGATTTTGATTAAAATATCATATATTAAAGACATTTACATGGCAAATAAGATGCACAGTTGAATTTTCTGGGAATAGACCTCTTCATCCTGGATGACTTTTGTATAACTGGTAAACCGAAGGACATAGACAAAAACTTACTACACAAAAATCTTATGTGTACCATTCACATGACTTTCTCTATATCCCTGCAAAAAATTATTCTTAAAAAGCTTATACTTCTATTAACTTCATGCTAATCAGTAAAACATGAGCAGAAATAGCCATATTACTTGCTTCCTTGTAAGTAGAGGTGAAATAAGGGAGTACCATAGGTTAAAGTGATAATCAAAAGCTGGTTGCCAAGTCACTGAAGTTCCTTTGTATGGACAGCAGTTGACAAATTGCTGTATGAGAAATATATGTTTTTCATAGCAAAAACCGAAAATAAGGAATGTCACAAAAACGACGAACTCCACGAAAAAAATGTATATAACATAAATTGTATGTTTTAACGTGCTCTACATTTTTTGTGTAGTAAGTTTTTGTCCATCTCTTACGGTTTAGCAGTTATTCAAAACTTAGTAAAATGCATCCAGAATAAACTACTCTTCAGAGGCTATTCCCAGAAACTTCAAGATATACATTTTATTTGTCAGGTAAATATCTTTAATATACGAAATTTTAATCAAAATCGTTAGAGCCATTTTTGAGAAAATCAAAATTTTCGAAAAAGTTCCATGTAAAGGGTAGTTTGGGGTGGGGGGATTTTTCTCAAAATCTTCGTGTCGCATCCCTGGAAGATACTAAACTTCAATACCAAGTTTGGTATTTTACCTACTTTTCGTTTTTGAGTTATCGTGTTCACAGACACACGGACACACACACACACGGACCTTTTTCCGAAAATGCTTTTTTTAGATAAAGGGGACCCTAAAACATATATTTCCGGTGAAATCTCGGTATCGAATTTTTTGGTGGAGTGCAATACATTCTCTATACACTGTGTACATAGTGCCTATAGGGAAAGTAAAAAGAGTAGATCTCATTAAAACGTACAATTTATGACATGTACATTTTTTGCTGAAGTTGACCTTTTCCGAGATATTCCTTTTTATTGGTTTATTCTTTAAAATACTTAAACTTTGCTTATATGGGAATTTGTCAGCTACTAGCCATGCAAAAAAAAAAAAAAAAAAAAACGAATTTCAACCACATGGCAACCAACTTTTAAAAGATCTGACTATTGCTTTAGTCTACTGTATTCCCTTACTTCCCTTCTATTAACAAGGAAGCAAGTAATAAGACTATTTCTGTTTTCTTTCTTCTACTTTTCTTGATTAACATTAGGCAGAGAGAAGGATCAGATTTTGTAAGAATATTCTGTTTCAGAATACCTATGGAAAGTAATATGAATGGACCATATCAGATTTTTACTTTCTCTACGCATACTATGTACATAGTGTATAGATATGGTATTGTATTGTACCCAAAAATTCGATAACCGAGATTTCACAGGAAATATATGTTTTGAGACCCTCTTAATCTAAAAAAAGCATTTTTAGCAAAATGTACGTGTTTGTGTGTGTGTCTGTGGGCAGCATAGCTCAAAAAAGAAAACGCCGTTAAATACCAAACTTGGTATCCAAGTTCAGTATCTTCCAAGGATGCGACACGAAGATTTTCAAGAAAATCCCCCCACCCCCAGCTACCCTTCACATAAAAAATTTTTCGAAAATTTTGATTTTCTAAAAAATGGCTCTAACGATTTTGATTAAAATATCGTATATTAAAGACATTTACCTGACAAAATGTATATCTTGAATTTTCTGGGAATAACCTCTGAAGACTACTTTATTCTGGATGAATTTTACGGAATTTTGTGTAACTAGTAAACCGTAAGAGATAGAGAAAAACTTACCCAACAAAAAATGTAGAGCACATTAAAACACACAATTTATGTTATATACAGTTTTTTCGTTGAGTTGATCGTTTTTTAGATATTCCTTGTTTTTGGTTTCAGCCTTGAAAAACATACTTTTCTCATACAGGAATATGGTCAATTCCTGTCCATACAAACAAAGGAACTTCAGTCACATAGAAACCGCTTTTGACTATCACTTTAACCTATGGTACTCCCCTTTTTTCGCTTCTACTTACAAGGAAGCTAGTAATAAGTCTATTTCTGCTAATTTTTATTTTCTCTATAGGCACTATGTACATAGTGTATAGAGAATGTATTGCACTCCACCAAAAAATTCGATACCGAGATTTCACCGGAAATATGTGTTTTAAGGTACCCATTATCTAAAAAAAGCATTTTCGGAAAAAAGGTCCGTGTGTGTGTGTGTGTGTGTGTGTGTGTGTGCGTGTGTGTGTCCGTGTGTCTGTGAACACGATAACTCAAAAACGAAAAGTAGGTAAAATACCAAACTTGGTATTGAAGTTTAGTATCTTCCAGGGATGCGACACGAAGATTTTGAGAAAAATCCCCCCCCCCAACTACCCTTTACATGGAACTTTTTTCGAAAATGTTGATTTTCTCAAAAATGGCTATAACGATTTTGATTAAAATTTCGTATATTAACGATATTTACCTGACAAATAAAATGTATATCTTGAATTTTCTGGGAATAGCCTCTGAAGAGTAGTTTATTCTGGATGAATTTTACTAAATTTTGAATAACTGCTAAACCGTAAGAGATGGACAAAAACTTACTACACAAAAAATGTAGAGCACGTTAAAACAGACAATTTATGTTATATACATTTTTTCGTGGAGTTCGTCGTTTTTGTGACATTCCTTATTTTTTGTTTCTGCTATGAAAAACTATCTCATACAGGAATTTGTCAGTTGCTGTCCATGCAAACAAAGGAACTTCAGTGACATAGCAACCGGCTTTTGATTATCACTTTAATCTATGGTACTCCCTTATTTCATCTCTGCTTACAAGGAAGCAAGTAATATGGCTATTTCTGCTAATAGTTTACTGATTAGCAAGAAGTAAATAGAAGTATAAGCTTTTTAAGAAAAATTTGTTGCAGGCATATAGAGAAAGTCATGTGAATGGTACACATCAGATTTTTTTAGGAAGGTTTGTTTTTGGAACAGTTAGAGAAAGCCATGGGAATGGAAGACATCAGAATTTTTTGTATTGGTTAATAGTATGAGTTATTTTGGTTTTTGTCTTGGGAAGTCGGTCGTCTCGTTCAGCCCCGTCGTTGAAGAAGATTCCACTCCTAATCTCTTAATCACTGACATCTCAGGGGTTCTGTGGGTGTGGCTAATATTAACCACACTGCATTTTCCCTTACGACTTACTTTATTCTATCACAGGCTTAACGGGCGGCTAGCTTGTTCCCTTGCAAGAGATGTTACAAATAAATATCTTCCCACCACCTAAATTAACACCCAGGAGCCTAATCTAACAATCTGCACATCGCTCCTCCACCACGTGGACGTGCGCACAACACAATGTGACGTAACTGTGTATGTCAAGACAGTAGCAGAGATAGAGTAACCTCACAAGGTATGAAAATAAATTGTACCAAGTTTTGACGTCATAGAATCCACATGACGCGTTTGGGAAAACCCAAAGCTTCCCTCTCATATTAACTTTCGCTTGTTTTGTCTATTTCTCCAATTCCCTGTGCTACTTGGAGGACAAGTCACTATTCCTGTTTCACTGTGGTTGGTGAACTGTTACCTGAAATTAAGCTAGCTTGCCTTGCATTAATTAACTAAGTTACAACAACTTGCTTTATGCATATATGTATCACTAAAAATTCACAAATATTTTACATTGCTTTCTATTAGTGGTGGGAAAAGTTGTTCTTTTTGCGAAACAGTTGTTTCTGTTGCAACCACGAAGCAGTTTCGAAATAACAGTTTCCTGCAATAGAAATTCCCTAAACTGTTGCAGACATGTTGAGTAGCACCAAATACTATTGAGATAAACAGAGTCCATTGATAAAATCACAATGCACCAAATGCAACCACTCACTAGGCACACTGAAGAGGAAATTATAAATTGCGGAAGCAAAGCATTGTTGCGCGTTAACGAGAGAGAATGACTTGGATTAGTACATTCGAATTTCGCGGATTATATCAGGCCGCGCGTTACGAGGTACCTTGCGGTAAGCAATGACAAAATACGAGGGCTGTAAAGAAAGTAGTGGCAACATGGTCCCCCACATTCACAGGAGAGCGGGTATGAGCCAATAGGACATGGGAGCGATCAGGTGACTAGTGTCGATGTGTGGTGTGCTTTGGTCGGGCTGCCAGTTGAGAGTGTGCTGTTGCTGTGGAGTTGAAATGGAGTTTTTTGTTTTTTTTTGTTTATCGACGCTCTTTGAGAGCTGTGGTCCTCAGCGTTCCATTCTAAACTGGGCGTGAAAGACCACTTAATTTTGCTCAGAGGCCTCTCTATCAGACTTGAGGTTCTTTTACGTGCCGTAAGTCTACGACACGGGACCAACGGCTTTACTTCCCTTCCGAAGGATTTTTACGCCCAAAAAAAATCCATCGTCCTCCGCCGGGTTTGAACCCGTGACCTTGGGTATATGAAGTTAGCATGGTAACCATTACACCACGGAGGCCGACATGTAGCGTTGAAGTGAACAGTGTCAAGTGCACCGCTCTAAAGCATGTTTACCAAAGGCGATCAGCGTTCGTGGATTAAAATCGAGCTTGCCCGTGGAAAAAAAAATGCATCAGCATGTTATCGAGGATTACGTGAAGCCTGTGGCGGAAATGCATTGCCGTACAGGACGGTTGCACGATGGGTCAAGGCGTTTCGTGCAGGTCGGACTGAGACTGCGGGTTTGCACCGCACATGTCGGTCATCCATTCAGCAAGACAGATTGACATCATGAGTGGTCTCGTTGCCATGGGTCATCGATGGACTGTCCGGGAGTTATCCGTAGAGGTTGGTCTCAGTCATCAAACTGTGTGGCATATCCTGACGAAATGTGTTCACCTGAGGAAGATTGCGTCCCGCTGGGTTCCACATCGACTCACTCAGGTACAGAAATGGCACCAGTATGCACTGGCTGGCATCCACCTGGACAGATACCGCAACAAAAGAGACGCATTTCTGCAGCGTATTTCGCCATTGATGAGACGTGGGCACGAGCCTATGAGCCGGAATTGAAGCGTCAGTCGAATGAATGGCCTCACCCAGGTTCACCACATCCACAGAAAGTTCGACAGGAACCCAGTCGGGTGAAACTGATGCTGATTGTGACATACGACTACGAGGGGGTCTGAAGGACAAACCGTCAACAGCGACATAACAACGCACGTTGTCATGTCGCAAACAATGTCCAGCTCTTATTGCAACTGTGGCATTGTGAGGTTTTGGAACATCCTCCGTACTCACCATACATGAGTCCTTGTGACTTCGACTGTTTCCGAAGTTGAAGGAACCCCTCCGAGGCCGCCGATTTCCTGACGTAGTCCGCGCAGTCCTTCGCAGTCATCAACAGAGATCGCCTTGCCAACGGTCCCCAACGGCTGCCCTACATTTGGCAAAAGGTCAGGGACTTTGCGGGTGACTACATTGAAGGAATGTAATGCAATTGTACTTGTGAGTTCAATAAATATTGTGTTCTATCAATGTTGCCACTACTTTATTTACAGCCCTCGTATTTACGCTAGAGGAACACAAACACCACACATAGAAACTGTTGCAGTAAATGAAACAACTACTCAGGCGTTGCTGTTATTGTTGCGGGAAGCGATACATAAAAGAACAACGTAATGCACCCAATTTCCAGAAGTGTTTTGTGAAACAGCTTCAAATAGCGGTTGTGTTATTACTTTCTCTAGCCCCATATGTACAATGTACATAGGGATAGAGAAGGTATTATAATGCACCCAAAAATTCGATACCGAGATTTCACCGGAAATATATGTTTTGTGTGTGTCTGTCTGTGTGTGTTCTGTGGACAGCATAGCCCCAAAACAAAAAGACCGTTAAATACCAAAATTGGTATTTAGGTTTAGTATCTTCCAAGGATGCGACCCGAAGATTTTCAAAAAATATCCCCCACCTCAAACTACCCTTTACATGGAAAAAATTTCGAAAATTTTGATTTTCTTAAAAATGGCTCTAACGATTTTGATTAAAATCCCGTATATTAAAACTATTTATGTCCGAAATAAAATGTATCTCGAATTCTTTTTGGGAACAGCCTCTGAAGACCTCTTTATTCTGGATGAATTTTGCTGAATTTTGCTTAACTGCTAAACCGTAAGAGATAGACAAAAACGTACTGCACAAAAAATGTACCTCATGACAAAACACAATTTTTGTCCCATACGTTTTTGTTGTGGAGGTAACCGTTTTCGAGATATTCCTTGTTTTTGGTTTCAGATTTAAAAAAAACTTACACTTTTCTCACACAGGAATTTGTCAACTTCTGTCCATACAACCAACAATATAATGAGTATTTTAAAGTGTAAATTGGAAGTAAATTTGTGAAAGTATGAAAAATGTTGTGTTATTGTGCTATTGTGATGAATTGGCAGATGACTGTACACACTTTGTGTAAATGATATTGGTGGGGAATACACGGAGTCTGTCCGCTGAAGCGCAGAGAGAGAGCATCGCTCATAATTTCATTTCTAGCGCTGTGCTGGGCAAGGCAAATCTAGTTAAGTCGACCGGCCAACCAATTTAACAACAGCTACACAACCAGGGATTGGAGCAGCTACACGACGCAACCTGCTTTACTTTTCTTTCCGGTTAAGTAAACCAGATTACACGCTCAGGCACTCCTCTCTTACTTCATTCGTGTCTTCAAAATGTACGTGCATATATCATAAGCTCACAAAACATATAAAAAGGGAAATTGTATATAATATTATACGCTTACAGAAAGTAGTGATGGAACAAAAAAAATTTTTGATGTGTTACACTCACATGACTTTCTCTACCTGCTCTACAAAACTCCTATAAAAGATTATTCTTCTTTGTACACAATGCTAATCAAGATAAATGTTAGCAGAATGTTATTACTTAGTTCCTTATAAGTAGAAGGGAATAAGGGAATGCACTATGCTAAAGTGATTGTCAAATGTTTTAAAAGCTATCGTTATGCGATTGTCATTGCAAATCACTTCTTTGCTTGGCTAGGAGTAGAAAAAAAGAAAAACAGACACTTCCTGTGTGAGAAAAGTTTAAGTACTTCACAATTGAAACCAATAACAAGGAATATCTCGAAAACGGTTACCTCCACAAAAAAAAAACCTAAAGGACAACAAGCGTGTGTTTTGTCATGAGGTACAGTACGTTTTTCTCTATCTCTTACGGTTTAGCAGTTAAGCAAAATTCAGCAAAATTCATCGAGAATAAAGAGGTCTTCAGAGGCTATTCACACACACACACACACACACACACACATACACACACACACGGACATTTTTTAAAAATGTTTTTTTCGGACACAGGGGACCCCAAAACATATATTTCCGATGAAATCTCGACATCTAGTTACTTTCTCTTCACTAGGTACATAGTGTATACGAAATCCGATACCGAGATTTCACCGGAAATACATGTTTTGGGTCGCCCCGAATCCAAAAAAGTATTTTTGGGAAAAGGTCCGTGTATGTATGTGTGTGGTAGGGGGGGAGTGGACAGCATAGCTCAAAGACGAAAAGAGCGCTAAATACCAAACTTTGTATTTAAGTTTGATATCTTCCAAGGATGCGACACGAAGATTTTCAAGAAAATCTCCCCACTCCCAACAACCCTTTCATGGAACTTTTTTCGAAAACTATGATTTTCTCAAACATGGCTCTAACGATTTTGATCTCTTATATTTAAAATATTTACATGCCAAGTAAAATGTATAATTTGAATTTTCTGAGAATAGCCTCTAAAGACCTCTTTATTCTTGATGATTTTTATTGAATTTTGCATTCAAGAGATGAACAAAAACTTATTGCCCAAAAAATGTAGATCTACTTAAAATAACGCAATTTATGTCATATACATTTTTTTCGTGGAGTTGATAGGTTTTGTACTATTTCTTGTTTTTGGTTTCAGCTTTAAAAAACCTAGACTTTTCTCATACAGGAATTTATCAACTCCTGTCCATACAAACAAAGGAACTTCAGTAACATAGCAACCAGCTTTTGACTATCACTTTAACCTATGGTACTCCCTTATTTCGCTTGTACTTACAAGGAAGCAAGTAAGAAGACTATTTTTGCTAATTTTGAATGGATCACGTGAGATTTTTACTTTCTCTATACGTACTATGTACATAGTATATAGAGAATGTACTGCACTCCACCAAAAAATTCGATACCGAGATTTCACTGGAAATATATGTTTTTAGGGTCACCTGTATCCAAAAAAAGTATTTTCAGAAAAAGGTCCGTGTGTGTGTCCGTGTGTCTGTGAACACGATAACTCGAAAACGAAAAGTCGGTAAAATACCAAACTTTTTATTTAAGTTAATATCTTTCAGGGATGCGACACGAAGATTTTGAGAAAAATCCCCCCACCCCAAACCATCCTTTACATGAAACTTTTTTCGAAAATTTTTATTT
Source organism: Hymenopus coronatus (assembly GCA_030762935.1). Classification (NCBI taxonomy): domain Eukaryota; kingdom Metazoa; phylum Arthropoda; class Insecta; order Mantodea; family Hymenopodidae; genus Hymenopus; species Hymenopus coronatus. The sequence goes on from CM060895.1 coordinate 18,840,697, forward strand.
TCTAAAAAAAGGCTCCAACGATTTTGATTAAAATATCGTATATTAAAGATATTTACCTGACAAATAAAATGTATATTTTGAATTTTTTGAGAATAGCCTCTGAAGACTACTTTATTTTGGATGCATTTTTCATAACTACTAAACCGTAAGAGATGGACAAAAACTTAAGCCACAAAAAATGTAGAGCACGTTAAAACACGCAATTTATGTTATATACATTTTTTTCGTGGAGTTGGTCGTTTTTGAGATATTCCTTTTTCTTGGTTTCAGCTTTGAAAAACTTATATTTTTCTCATACAGGAATGTGTTAACTCCTGTCCATACAAACAAAGGAACATCAGTCACGTAGCAACCAGCTTTTGGCTTTCACTTTAACCTATGGTACTCCCTTATTTCGCTTCTACTTACAATAAAGCAAGAAATAAGACTATTTCTGCTAATTTTTCTCGATTAGCATGAAATAAATAAAAGATAAGCTTATTAACAATAATAATTTACAGAGATATAGAGAAAGTCATGTGAATGGAACACATCAGATTTTTTTGGATACAACACAATACCTTCTCTACACAATATGTATATAGAGCGTATTATAAAGGTAAAAATCTTTTATAAGAATTGTGAATGTGTTTGTCCCGTTGCAGGGATTTGGGAAGGCGGACCACTCAGTGACCGTGACGCTGCTGAAGAAACAATATAGCGGCTATGACATCAACTGGAGCGACGAGTGCAGCTAAATTCATCATCAAGCCATCTGCAATATTCAGTTTGTTTGTATCTGTTTACTCCGTTTCAATTGATTGTTATTTCTCGCAAGCTTACACAATCCTGTGTAATTTAGAGCTAATAAATGCTCCCTTGTGTTTTAACATGTAAATAAAGCAAAAACATGATGGTATTGGATTTCCTGCCCGTCTCTATTGTTTTATTATTCCCCACACAATGAGAGGAAAAGTTAAAACGTTTTTTCATCAAATGGGCATTATTACTATGGCCTTTGTGATTTACCGTCGCTTGTTTTTATTTTGCATCGTGTGGAAACCTTTGATCTGATTTCAATCTCTGAGTTTGTACGACGATAATCAGATATATCAGATCGTGACGGATGTGTTCATTCTTCAAAGGCAGCAGGTAACCCTACATCTGCAGTTGTTATGGCAATTAAACGATTTGGGTTTTAAATTTCAACCAGACTTGTGACTTTCCAATCGAAAAAAATCCGCCGTGTTAAAAGTTTATTACTTTCTCTACACGTACTAAGTACACAGTGTATAGAGAAGGTATTTCACTCCAACCAAAAATTCGATACCGAGATTTCTCCGGAAATATATGTTTTAGGATCCCCTTCATAAAAAAAAAAAAGCATTTTCAGAAAAATGTTCGTGCGTGTGTGTCTGTGAACACGATAACTTAAAAACGAAAAGTCGATAAAATACAAAACTTGGTATTGGAGTTAAGTATCTTCCAGGGATGCGACACGAAGATTTTGAGAAAAATCCCCCACCCCCAACGACCCTTTACATGGAACTTTTTTCGAAAATCTTGATTTTCTTAAAAATGACACTAACTATTATGATGAAAATATCGCTTAAAGATATTTACCTGACAAATAAAATGTATATCTTGAATTTCCTGGAAATAGCTTCTAAAGACTACTTTATTCCGGATTAATTTTACGAAGTTTTCCATGCTAAAGAGTTGGACAAAAACTTACCACACCAAAAATGTAGAGCACGTTAAAACACACAATTTATATTACATAATTTTTTTTCGTGGAGTTGATCATTTTTTAGATATTCCTTATTTTTTGTTTCATCTTTAAAAACTTTGGCTTTTCTCATACAGGAATTTGTCAACTTCTGTCCATACAAAGAAAGGAACTTCAGTCAAACAGCAACCAGCTTTTGACTATCACTTTAACCAATGATACTCCCTTATTTCGCTTCTACTTACAAGGAAGCAAGTAATAAGACTATTCCTGCTAATTTTTTCTCGATTAGCATGAAGTAAATAGAAGTATAAACTTTTTAACAATAATTTGTTTCAGAGATGTAGAGAAAATCATGTGAATGGATCATATCAGATTTTTTTTCTATCTGTATCATGAATTTTGAGATAAACATTATCAGAAATGGTCTTATTACATGCATCCTTGTAAGTAAAGGAAAGTAAGGGAATACACTATAGTCATATAATTTAAAAGCGGTTGCCATGTGTTTGAAATTCGTATCTTTGAATGGCCAGAAGTTAACAAATTTCCATGAGAAAAATTTTAAGTATTTTAAAACTAAAATCAATAACAAGAAATATTTCGAAAATGGTCAACTCCACAAAAAAAATCTAATGTGTATCTGACTTTCTCTACATCTCTGTAACAAATTATTGTTAATAAGCTTATTCTTCTATTTAATGCCAAACATTAGCAGAAATGGTTTTATTACTTAGTTCCGGTATATGTAGAAGGGAAATAAGGGAACACACTAGACTAAACCGACAGTCAAATGTCTTAAAATGTGGTTGCTATGGGATTGAAATCCGTTTCTTTGCGAGGCCAAGCGTTGAAATCAATAACAAGGAATATCTCGAAAACGGCCAACTCCACGAAAAAAGGTGTATGTAACATAAATTGTGTTTTATCGTGATCTACATTTTTATATAGTAAGTTTTTTGTCTATCTCTTTCGGTTTGCTAGTTATGCAAAATTCAATAAAAAATCCTCCAGAAAAAAGAGGTCTTTACAGGCTATTCCCAGAAAATTCAAGATATGATTTTATTTGTCAGGAATGGAATTATGTTAATCATAAGGACCCATTTTCTGAGAAATTCAAAATTTCGAAAATTGTTCCATGTAAAGGGTAGTTGGGGGTAGGGAGGATTTTCTTAAAAATCTTCGTGTCCTATCCTTGGAAGATACTTAACTTAAATAGCAAGTTTGGTGTTTAATGGACGTTTCGTTTTTGAGCTGTGCTGTCCACAATCACACACACACACATAAACAGAGAGAGAGAGAGAGAGAGAGAGAGAGAGAGAGAGAGAAAGAGAGTCAAACACACACTCAAACCTATTTCTAAAAATGCTTCCCTTTATTTTTGTGGACTCAGCGGACCTCAAGACGCATATTCCCAGTGAATTCTCTACATTGAATTTTTGGGTGCAATATTATACCCTCTCTATCACCTATATATATAGTACGTGTAAAAAAGAGTAAAAATTGCTTTTCGTATTCACAAAAAGCCTCGAGTTTTCCAAAAATAATAAACTATTTGTCAAAACTCGAGCAAGAATTTTAAAAAATAAAATAATTGTTTCATCAATGTACTTTTGAGAGGCAGTATAAAAAGTTTGAAATAATTTAATATAAAACTGTACCGTCTTAAACATGTTGAGTGTGGCAAAGTGTTGGAAATTGTTAGCAAGAAAATAATCTTTAAAGTTGGGTGTGCCTATCAGTTAGCTTGCGCCTACCCAGGTGTAGCTATATTACTTAATTGGTAGTTAAAATGCGCCAAATGGGAAATCGATTTATTTTCTTAAGGTTTTGAGTTCATATTATGATTAAAATGTGTTACTTTCTCTAACGTATAAACAATGCAGCAGAGGATTTAGAAGGTGTTTATTTCTACCTAAAAATTAAACACCTAGATTTCACAGGAAAAACATCTTTTGATACCCCCTGAATAAAAACATAAAGTGTTTAGAAGCAAGCCCATGTGTATGTCTGTGTTTGTGGGCAGCAAAACTAAAAACGAAAAGTCAGTTAAATACCAAGCTTTTCATGAAAATCCCCACATCCCCAACTCTGTACATAGAACATTTTTCGAACATCTTGATTTTCTTGAAAATGGGACTAATGATTTTAATTAAATATATTTTTATGACAAACGAAATGTGTATTTTTAATTTTCTGGGAATAGCCTTTGAAGACCTTTTCATTCTGTATCACATTTGTATCACTGGTAAATTGGAAAATTAATCAAAAACTTACTACAGAAAAAATGTAGATCTGTTAAAACACACAATTTCTGTCATATACTTTTTTGCATAGTTAACCGTTTTCGAGATATTCAGTCCGATTTATTGATTTCAGTTTTAAGCTACTTTTCTCAAACGGAAAGACATCGTTCCTTTCGTCTTTCTTTCGCTTACTCCTAGCAAGCAAAGAGAAACGAATTTCACTTTTTACTTTCTCTACACGTACTATGTACATAGTGTATAGAGAAGGTATTGAATTGCACCCAACAATTTTACTGGAAATACATGTTTTGAGTTTCCCTGAATACAAAAAAAACAGTTTTACAAAAAGATCCATGTGTGTGTGTGGGGGGGGGGCGGCAGTAGCTCAGAAACGAAAATACCGTTAAATACCCAACTTGGTATTTAGGTTTAGTATCCTCCAAGGATGCGACGCGAAGATTTTAAAAAAAAATCCCCCATCCCCAACAACCCTTTACACGTAAAAATGTTGTAAAATTTTGATTTTCTCAAAAATAGCTTTAACAATTTTGATTAAAATGTCGTATATTAAAGACATTTACACGACAAACAAAATGTATATCTTGAGTTTCCTGGTAATAGCCTCTGAAGATCTCTTTATTCTGGATGAATTTTGCCGAATTTTGCATAATACTTAAACCGTAAGAGATAGACAAAAATTTACTGTGCAAAAAATGTAGATCTGGTTAAAATACACAATTTATGTCATATGTATTTTTGTTGTGGAGGTAACCGTTTCCGAGATAAACCATGTTATTGTTTTCAATTGTAAAGTACTTATTCTTTTCTCAGACAGGAAGTGCCTGTTTTTCTTTTGTTCTACTCCTGGGTAAGCAAAGAAGCGATTTACAATGACAATCGTATAACGATGCCTTAAAAACATTTGGCCATCACTTTAGCATAGCGCATTCCTTTAGTTCCCTTCTACTTATAGGGAACTAAGTAATTAGAACATTCTGCTAATGTTTATCTCGATTAGCATTGTGTAGAAAGAAGAATAAACCCTTTCTAAGAAGTTTTGTTGTAGAGCAGCTAGAGAAAGTCATGTAAGTGTAGCATATAAGATGTTTTTTTTTTTTTTTTTAAATCTTTCACGATGTTTTCTCCAAGTTCACATATGCTTTACCTTAAAAGGATTATGATGGGTCAAATGTTGTATTTCCGCCACTGGTAATGGTACCCCGTATGAAAAATCTGATGTGTTCCATTCACATGACGTTCTCTATATCTATGCAACAAATTATTGTTAAAAAGTTCATGCTTCTATTTACTTCATGCTAATCGAGAAAAATCAGCAGAAATAGCCCAATTACTTGTTTCCTTGTAAGTAGGAGCGAAATAAGGTAGTACTATTGGTTAAAGTAATGGTCTAAAGTTGGTTGCTACGTGACTGAAGTTAAATTGTTTGTATGGACAGGAATTGTTCCTGTATGAGAAAAGTGGGTTTATTAAAGCTGAAACCAAAAATAAGAAGTCTCAAAAGCGATTAACTCCACGAAAAAAATGTATATAAGATAAATTGTGTCTTTTAAGGTGCTATACATTTTTTGCGTTGTAAGTTTTTGTCCATCTCTTGCGGTTTAGCAGTTATGGAAAATTCCGTAAAATTCATCCAGAATAAAGTAGTTTTCAGAGGTTGTTCCCAGAAAATTCAAGATATACATTTTATTTCTCAGGTAAATATCTTTAATATACGAAATTTTAATGAAAATAGAGCCATTTTTGAGAAAATCAAAATTTTCGAAAAAAGTTCCATGTAAAGGGTAGTTTGGGGTGGGGGATTTTTCTCAAAATCTTCGTGTCGCATCCCTGGAATATGCTAAACTTAAATACCAACTTTGGTATTTTACCGACTTTACGTTTTTGAGCTATCGTGTTCACAGATACACACACGGACCTTTCTCTGAAAATGCTTTTTTTGGACACAGGGGACCCTAAAACATATATTTCCGATGAAATCTCGGTATCGAATTTTTGGGTGGAGTGCAATACATTCTCTATACACTATGTACACAGTAAGTATATAGATAGTAAAAAGAGATTATGTAACTGTGCAGACCTGGGATTGACATTTCTGGAAGCTAACTACTCAGGTAAAACCTCTACGGGAGGTTTTGAGTCCCTTCTAAAGCCCAGAAGCGGGAGTACGTATCGATCTTAGAATCTCTTGGGGAACGAGTAACTTCGCTGTAATCCGCTTTTTTTAATTTCGCAAATTGTTCGCGGAAGCTAGGGCTCCCATTTTCTCTATGGTAACGGTTATGTGGTAGTCTTTAACCCAAAGCCTCAATTCTGCACATAACAAAATAGACGTCTGCAGCCGACGTAGCAGTACTGTAACGGTGAAGCTAAACAAATATTCCTTTCTCTACACGTACTAAGTATATAATGTATCGAGAATGTATTGTATTCCACCCAAAATTCTATACCAAGATTTCACCGGAAACATATCTTTTAGGGTCCCCTGTATTAAATATAAAGCATTTTCAGAAAAAGGTCCGTGTGTGTCTGTGAACACGATAACTCAAAAACGAAAAGTCGGTAAAATATCAAACCTGATATTTAAGTTTAGTATCTTCCAGGGATGCGACAAGAAGATCCCCCACCCCCAACTACCCTTTACATGGAATCTTTCAAAAATGGCTCTAACGATTTTTATTAAAATGCTGTATATTAAAGATATTTACCCGACAAATAATATGTATTGCTTACATTTTATGGGAATAGCCTCTGAAGACTGCTTTATTCTAGATGAATTTTACGGAATTTTGCATAACTGGCAAACCGTAAGAGATAGACAAAAACTTAACTGACAGAAAACATAGAGTACGTTAAAACACATAATTTATGCTATATAAATTTTTTTCGTGGAGTTGGTCGTTTTTGAGATACTCCTTGCTTTTAGTTTCAGCTTTGAAAAATGTATACTTTTCTCATACAGGAATTAGTCAACTCGTGTCGATACAAACAAAGGAACTTCAGTCACATAGCAACCAGCTTTTGACTCACTTTAACCTATGGTACTCCCTTATTTCGCTTCTACTTACAAGGAAGCAAGTAATAACACTATTTCTGCTAATTTTTTCTTGATTACCATGAAGTAGATAGAAGCATAGTGCCTATGGAGAAGGTAAAAATGTAGCCCGTGTACAAAACAGGTTAACAGTCGACTAAATATAACTTAGCGTATGTGTTGTTGTTTATGATCACGCACTACTACAGAGGAAATTCGAACGGTATTTCTTGGTCAAGGTTAACCGCTTAATTTCCTTGCTACAGCTGCAATCAAACACGCATCCAGAGTTCTTATGTGGTACTGAAGCAACCACACACCGAGTTGTGCCATATTGACTGCTTTATCAGTGCGTACAGGAACAACACAACACAATTTGGTGAGTACGTACTTCACATGGTTTTCTCTTCTCAATACAATGCCACAAACTCTTCAAGGGAAGCCCTTTCTGTAGTTGCTCATGTAGAAGAAAGAGCTAATCCTTTCGACCCAAGAATTCAGATTTCTTCACTAACACAAGTTTCTATGTCCCCTGAATCCAAAATTAAAAGTTACAAAAAAAAATGTGATGTGTTCTATTCACACGACTTTTTCTTCATCGCTGTAACAAATTATTGCTAAAAAGCACATTAGCACAACAACTGGTTGCCATGTGATTGAAATCCGTTTCTATGCATGGCCAGGAGTTGGCAACTTTCCGTGTGAAAAAAAAAGGATTTTAAAACAAACAAATAACAAGGAATATCTCAGAAATGTTCAATTCCACGAAAGAAAGAGAAAAAAAAACCTATATGACAAATTTTGTGTTTTAACGTGATCTACATTTTTTGTGTGATAAGTTTTTGCCTGTCTGTTACGGTTTACCAGTTACGCAAAATTCGGCAAAGTCCATTCTGAGCTCCAAAGTCTATACGCAAAAAATTCAATATATACGTTGTATTTTTCATGTAAATATCTTTAATGTACGGTATTTTAATCAAAATCGTTAGTCGCGTTTTGAGAAAATCTAAATTTTTTAACATTTTTTTCCATGTAAAGTGTAGTTGGAGGTAGAGGGATTTTCTCAAAATCTTCGTGTGCATCCTTGGAATATAGTAAAATTAAATACCAAGTTTGACATTTTACGAAATCTTTGTTTTTGAGTATTCGTGTTTCCAGACACACGGAAACAGGGACAAATACATACTGGATGTTCAAGTTCAGAAACTTAAAAGGCTGTGATTCGATGTTTTTTCAACAACAAAAATCTCCCCCCTCATCAACCTACCTTTCGCATGGGCAATGTTTCCTTATTTTTCATTTCCTCAAAAAGGGTTCTAACCATTTTTACTTTCTGTACACATACTATGTACACAGAGTATAGAGAAGGTATTGTATTGCACCCAAAAATTCGATACCGAGATTTCACCGGAAATACATGTTTAGTGTAGCCCTGAATCTAAAAAAAAAAAAATCTGGAAAAAGGTCCTGTTGTATGTGTGAGTGTGTGTCGACAGCACAGCTCAAAAACGAAAATACCGTTAAATACCAAACTTGTTGTCCTCCAAGGATGCAACACGAAGATTTGCAAGAAAATTCCCCCACCCCAAACTACCCTTTACATGTAACTTTTTTTCGAAAATTTTGATTTTCTCAAAAATGGCTCTAACGATTTTGATTAAAATATCATATATTAAAGATATTTACCTGACAATTAAAATGTATATTTTGAATTTTCTGGGAATAGCCTCTGAAGACTATTTTATTCTGGATGAATTTTACGGAATTTTGCGTAAGCACTAAACCGTAAGAGTTGGACAAAAGCTTACCACACCAATGTAGATCACCTTAAAACACACAACTTATGTTCTATACATTTTTTTCGTGGAGTTGTTCGTTTTTGAGATATTCCTTGTTTTTTGCTTTCAGCTTTGAAAAACGTATACGTTTCTCATACAGGAATTTGTCAACTCCTTTGCATACAAACAAAGGAACTTCAGTCACAAAGCAACCAGCTTTTGACTATCACTTTAACCTATGGTAACCCCTTATTTCGCTTCTACTTACAAGGAAACAAGCAATAAGACTATTTCTGCTATTTATTTTCTCGATTAGCATGAAGTAAATAGAAGCATAAGCTTTTTAACAATAACTTGCTTCAGAGACGTTGAGAAAGTCATGTGAGTGGAACACATCAGATATTTTAGGAATAGCCTCTGAAGTCCTATAGATGAGTTTATAACTTTGTGAACCGTAAGAAATATAAAAACGTTTATTATACAACAAATATGCAATTTTTACTTTCTCCATACGCACTATGTACATAGTGTATAGAGAAAGTATTGCACTCCACCCAAAAATTCGATACCAAGATTTCACCGGAAATATATGTTTTAGGGTCCCCAATATCCAAAAAAAAGCATTTTCACAAAAAGGTCCGTGTGTGTGTGTCCGTGTCTCTGTGAACACGATAACTCAAAAACGAAAAGTTGGTAAAATACCAAACTTGGTATTTAAGTTTAGTATCTTCCAGGGATGCGGCACGAAGATTTTGAGAAAAATTCCCCCACCTCAACTACCCTTTACATGGAACTTTTTTCGAAAATTTTGATTTTCTCAAAAATGGCTCTAACGATTTTGATTAAAATTTCGGATATTAAACGTATTTACCTGAAAAATGAAATGTATATCTTGAATTTTCTGGGAATAGCCTCTGAAGAGTAGTTTATCCTGGATGAATTTTACTAAATTTTGAATAACTGCTAAACCGTAAGAGATGGACAAAAACTTACAACACAAAAAATATAGAGCACATTAAAATACACAATTTATGTTATATACATTTTTTCGTGGAGTTCGTCGTTTTTGTGACATTCCTTAATTTTGGTTTCTGCTATGAAAAACGTATACTTTTCTCATACTGGAACTTATCAACTCCTATCCATATAAACAAAGGAACTTCATTGACATAGCAACCAGCTTTTGACTATACTTTAACCTACGGTTGTCCCTTATTTCGCTTCTACTTGCAAGGATGCGAATAATAAGACTATTTCTGCTATTTTTTTCTGATTAGCATAAAGTAAATAGAAGTATAAGCTTTTTAAGAATTATTTGTTGCAGGGATATGGAGAAAGTCATGTGAATGGTACACATCAGATTTTTTTTTTTCATTTTCTAAAAAGCCTGCTAACGATTTTGATTAAGAGTTTTATGACAAAAATAAAATTATTTTCTGATTTGAGGCATTTATCACTTTTGACATATTCTTAATTATTGACTGAAATTTGCAAGAACATATTTTTTTTCCAACTTGTAGCTATTTGAATTTACTTCCTCTAGCACACATTTACAACATACGTAGTAGGCAGAGAAGGTATTGTATTTCACACTACAATACGATACCGCGATTGTACCGGAAATATGTGTTTTGAGACCCCCAGAATTTAAAAAAAGCAATTTTAGAAAAAAGAGTGTGTGTGTATTTAAGTTTGGTAACTTCCAAGGATACGACCCGAAGATTTCAAGTAAATCCTTCCACCCCAAATTACCTTTTACACGACAATTTTTTCGAAAAGTTTATTTTCTAAAAAATGGTAACAACGATTTTGATTAAAATCCCATATATTAAAATTATTTACATCCCAAATAAAATGTATATCTTGAATTTTCTGGGAATAGCCTCTGAAGACCTCTTTATTCTGGATGAATTTTGCCGAATTTTGCTTAACTGCTAAACCGCAAGATATAGACAAAAACTTATTACACAAAAAAAAAAAAAAAAAAAAAAAATGTAGATCTCGTCAAAACACACAATTTATGTCCTTTACCGTTTTTGTTGTGGAGGTAGCCATTTCCGAGATATTCCTTGTTATTAGTTTCAATTGTAAAGTACTTATAGTTTTCTCAGACAGGAAGTGTCCGTTTTTCTTTTGTTGTACTCCTGGCCAAGCAAAGAAGCGATTTGCATTGACAATCGCATAGCGATAGCTTTTAAAATATTTGACTATCACTTTAGCATAGCGCAGTCCTTTAGTTCCGTCGCCTTCCGTGTTTTAATGGTTACCATGCTCACTTCATATACCCAAGGTCGCGGCTTCAAACCCGGTGGAGGATGATGGATTTGTTCGGGCGTAAAAATTCTTAGCATGGCTTCCTTCGGAAGGGAAGTAAAGCCGGTGGTCCCGTGTCGTAGATTTACGGCACGTAAAAGAACCTCAAGTCTAATAGAGAGACCTCTGAGCAAAATTCTGCGGTCTTTCACGCTCAGTATAGAATGGGATGCTGAGAACTACAGCCGTTAAAGGGCGTCCATAAACAAAACGCCATTTTGCCTTTAGTTCCCTTCTTATAAGGAACTAATAAGAACATTCTGCTAATGTTTATCTCTATTAGTATTGTGTAGAAAGAAGAAGAATCTTTTGTAAGAAAATTGCAGAGCAGCTAGAGAAAGTAATGTGAGTGTAACACATTAGATTTTACTTTCTCTAGCCTGCATGTACTATGCACATAGTGGATAGAGAAGGTATTATATTCCACCCAAAAAATCAATGTCGAGATTTCACCGGAAATATATGTTTTGGGGTCCCTTACGTCCGAAAAAAAGTATTTTTAGAAAAAGGTCCGTGTGTGTGTCTCTGGGCAGCATAGCTCAGAAACGAAAAGACCGTTAAATACCAAACTTGGTATTTAGGTTTAGAAGCTCCCAAGGATGAGACACAAAGATTTTCAAGAAAATATATCCACTATAAATTGAAGGGTTGAGAACCATAGTGGGCGAAGCACCATTTTTTAAAAATGGAGAAATAGAAGGTCAATGTTTTTTCAATATCATAATTTATTGAGCCAAGTTACACATAATAACTAAATGCCACAGCAATCAAGAATATATTTTTTATATTATATTAGTACAACACTATTGTGGCTTTAGGCAAAATTAGGTTTTATAGTTATTTATTAGGAGCTATTTTGCTTTGCTGGGATTTGGCTCAACCTAAAGAAATATAAGTGGACCATTTCCATACATCTAATCAATGTCCTGCTCATCATCATTATTGACTTGCACACGCAAACTCTTGTAAAAATCGTGATTCACTGGAGGAATAAATGGTAGCATGGGCATAAGATCATCATATGCGGTAGCGTGATTTGTACCATTCTGACTCTAACAGAATTTGTAGTTTAGAGCGATATTTTGATGTTCTACTGTTTGTAAACGGGAAATGCTGGACATGGCCCACTGCAATATAAGATGTATAACCATAAACTATACAGACAGATGGCAACAGTTTAATTTTGACCTCACATGGAGATGGCGCACTATGGTTCTCAGCCCTTGCAATTACCCTTTATAAATGGGTTTTAACCACATGAATAAGTTAGCAGCTTTAATTCGATCAACACATCTTCTTAACTGGAATAATTTATTCAATTCTATCATTAACAGTGGTATACCTCAATTTTGGTTCCAACTAAATAAGGATAATTATTTATCTTACTATCAGGTCGAAACTGAATTTTCGAAAAGTTTGTTTTTCTCAAAAATGGCTCTAACTATTTTGATTAAAGTCTCGTATATTAACGATATTTACAGAATAAATAAAATGTATATCTTGAATTTTGCGGAGAATATCTGAGTGACTCTACCTAATATGTACGTAACTAGTACATGGTAGAGAAAGGTTTACAAGTCTGTCGTAAAAGTTGCACTTGCGAACTGTTGCCATTGTGTTTGTTATCTTAAAGTTATGACATGATAATGAGGTAACCAAGCAGAGTATAAAGATAAGGAGACCTTCACCGTCAGATGTTTTTGTTCAGCTTCGTTGATTCTGCTACAAAACTCAGGGATCGTCAAAATAACATACTTTTAAAGTTAACTTTTATTTAAAAGGCCATTGTGGCTTAGAATCTGAAATAATACTAAAGAACTCTAACAACAATAATATCGAATCGATATATGTTAAAAACTGTAGCCGATAAGTTCCAGGTAATTTTCTGCTTTCGATAAGTCATGGAATTTAGCATACATAAGTCCAGAAAAAATCTGATGTATTCCATTCACATGACTTTCTCTACATCTCTGCAACAAAGTATTGTTAAAAAGCTTCATGCTAATCGAGAAAAAAATTAGCAGAAATACTCTTATTACTTGCTTCCTTGTAAGTAATAATAAAGGGAGTACCATAGGTTAAAGTGATAGTCCAAAGATGGTTGCTATGTGACTGAAGTTCCTTTGTTTATATGGAGAGGAGTTGACAAATTGCTGTATGAGAAAAATATGTTTTTTAAAACTGAAACCAAAAACAAGGAATATCTCAAAAAAGACTAACTTCACGAAAAAAATGTATATGACATAAATTGTGTGTTTTAATGTGCTCTACATTTTTTCTGTGGTAAGTTTTTGTTCATCTCTTAGGTTAAGCAGTTATGCAAAATTCTGTAAAATTCATCCAGAATAAAATAGTCTTCAGAGGCTATTCCCAGAAAATTCAAGATATACATTTTATTTGTCAAGTAAATATCTTTAGTGTACGACATTTTAATCAAAATCGTTAGAGCAATTTTTGAGAAAATCAAAGTTTTCGAAAAAAGTTCCATGTAAAGGGTAGTTTGGGGTGGGGGATTTTCTTGAAAATTTTCTTGACGTATCCTTGGAAGATACCAAACTTAAATACCTAGTTTGGTATTTAACGGTCTTCTCGTTTTTGAGCTATGCTGTCCACAGACATACATTACATACGTTACATACATACATACGTTACGTACATTACATCATACATACATACGTTACATACGTTACATACATTACATATGTTACATACATTACATACACACATACACGCATGCATGCACGCACGCGCACAGGGACCTTTTTCCAGGAATGCTTTTTTTGAATTCAGGGAGACCCAAAACATATATTTCCGGTGAAATCTCGCTCTCGAATTTTTGGGTGGAATACAATACCTTCTCTATACACTATGTACATAGTACGTGTAGAGAAACTAAAAAGTATTTTCAGAAAAAGGTGCATGTATGTGTGTGTCCGTGCGCCTGTGAACACGATAACTCAAAAAACGAAAAATTGGTAAAATACCAAACTTGGTATAAAAGTTTATTATCTTCCAGGGATGAGACACGAAGATTTTGAGAAAAATCTCCCCACCCGCAATTACCCCTTACGTGGAAAAAATTTCGAAAATTTTGATTTTCTCAAAAATAGCTCTAACGATTTTGATTAAAATCTCTTACATTTAAGATATTTACATAAAAAATAAAATGTATGTCTTGAATTTTCTGGGAATAGCCTCTAAAGACCTCTTTATTCTGAATAATTTTGCTGAATTTTGCGTAAGAGTTAAACTGTAACAGATAGACAAAAACTTACCACACCAATATTTAGAGCACGTTAAAACATACAATTTATGTCATATATATATATATATATATATATATATATATATATATATATATATATATATATATATATATATATATGTGTGTGTGTGTGTGTTTTCGTGGTATTGACCATTACTGAGATAGTTCGTGTTTTTTAGATTTGAAATACTGATACTTTTCTCACACGGAAAGTTGTACACTCCTGACACTGCATAGAAACAGGGTTCAACATCATGGCAACCAGCTTTTAAAATATTTGACTATCGTTGTAATCTAGTGTATTAACTTATTTTGCTTCTACTTACAAGGAAGCAAGTAATTAAGACAATTTCTGCTAATGTCTATCTCGATTATCATAAAGCAGATAGAAAAATGCGCTATTTAACAATGATTTGTGACAGAGATGTAGAGAAAGTCATGTGAATGGAACACATCAGATTATTTAAAAACTGATGTGTTACACTCACGTGCCTTTCTCTAGCCGTTCTACAAACTTCTTACGTCAGATTATTCTTCTTTCTGCACCTTGTTAATCGAGGTATTCAGCACAAGGTTCTTATTACTTAGTTCCTTATAAGTAGGAAGAAAATAAGGGAATACACTAGGCTAAATCGATAGTCAAATGTTTTAAAAGCGATTGTCATTAAAAATCGCTTCTTTTCTTGGCCAGGAGTAGAACAAAAGGAAAACGGACACTCCCGTCTGAGAAAAGTATAAGTACTTCACAACTGAAACTAATAACAATGAATACCTCGAAAACGGTAAGCTCCACGAAAAAAATGTATATGACGTAAATTGTGTATTTTAACAAGACCTACATTTTTGTAGAGTAAATTTTTGTCTATCTCTTACGGTTTATTAGTTATGCCAAATTAAGCAAAATTCACCCAGAATAAACAGGTCTTTAGAAGCTATTTCCAGAAAATTCATGATATACATTTTATTTGTCAGCTAAATATCTTTAATATACGATATTTTAATAAAAATCGCTAGAGCCATTTTTAAGAAAATCAAAATTTTCTAAAAAAGTTCCATGTAAAGGGTAGTTTGGAGTGGGGGGATTCTTCTCGAAATCTTCGTGTCGCATCCCTGGAAAATACTGAACTTAAATTCCAAGTTTGGTATTTTAGCTACTTTCGTTTTTGAATTATCGTGTTCACAGACACACGAACACACACACACACACACACACACAGGACCTTTTTCTGGAAATGCTTTTTTTGGATTCAGGGGGTCCTAAAACATGTATTTCCGGTGAAATCTCGACATCGAATTTTTGGGTGGAATGCAATACTTCTCTATCACTATGTACATTGTACATACGAGGCTAGAGAAAGTAAACAGCCATTGTGCTACACGAGTGGCTTAGAATCTGGAATATTACTAAATAACTCTTAACAGTAGATTATGACGATCGAATCAACACGTGCTAAAAACTGTAGACGGAATAAATACTCTTGATGATTTTCTGTTTTGGATAAATAACAGAATTTGGCGTGTATAAGTCAAGCGTCATATTTAAAAATTGTTGTGTTACATTCACATGGCTTTTTCGTAAGGTATTAGTGGATGCACAAAGTATTCCTTTATTTTTATGGACAGGAGTTGACCAATTCCCGTATGAGAAAATATACAAGTTTTTTAAAGCTGAAACTAATAACAAAGAATATTTCAAAAACGGTCAACCTCACGAAGAAAAATCTGATGTGTTTCATTCCCATGACATTCTCTATATCTCTGCAACAAACTATGGCTGAAAAGCATGTGCTTATATTTACTTCATGCTGATCAAGAAAAAATTATTAGAAATGGTCTTATTACTTATTTGCTTGTGAGTAGAAGCGAAATAAGGGAGCGCCATAGGTTAAAGTGATAGTCAAAAGCTGGTTACTATGTGACTAAAGTTCCTTTGTTTGTATGGACAGGAGTTGGCAAATTCCTGAATGAGAAAAATGTAAGTTTTTCATAGCTGAAACCGAAAACATGGAGTATATAAAAAATCATCAACTCCATGACAAAAATGTATATTACATAAAGTGTGTGTTTTAACGAGCTGTACATTTTTGTGTGGTAAGTTTTGGTCCATTTCTTACGGGTTAGCAGTTATCCAAAATTCCGTAAAATTGATCCAGAATAAAGTAGTCTTCAGAGGCTATTCCCAGAAAATTCAAGATATAAATGTTATTTGTCAAGTAAACATCTTTAATATACGATATTTTAATCAAAATCGTTAGAGCCATTTTTAAGAAAATCAAAATTTTCGAAAAAAGTTCCATGTAAAGGGTAGTTGGGGGTGGGATATTTTCTTGAAAATCTTTGTGTCGCATCCTTGGAAGATACTGAACTTCAATACCAAGTTTGGTATTTCACCGACTTTTCGATTTTGAGTTATCGTGTTCACAGACACACGGACACACCCACGAGGACCTTTTTCTGAAATGCTTTTTTTGGATAAAGGGGACCCTAAAACTTATATTTCCAGTGAAATCTCGGTATCGAATTTTTGGTGGAGTGCAATACCTTCTCTATACACTATGTACATAGTACGTATAGAGAAGGTAAAAATATGAAGGAGAAGAAAAATTGTCCCTAATACCAAGAAGAGTATTTTGATCATGAGCAAAAATGCGAATAATTTATAAATTTAGTACAGAACAAACAGGATATGGATATTTCGGAAACATTGGTGCTAGCACTTGTTTCAAAACGGATTAATAATGATACATATTTTATAATGTAACTATTTTGTGATGATATTATCACCATGGTAATTTTATAATAGCATCATAATTCAGCTAATTACACGACTTAGATTAACAATACTGTGAGCTTATAATTTTGGTATGCTAAAACAAAATGTCTCACCTTTAAAAGCGATTCCTTTTCTGCAGTTGTTGAATACACGATTATTTTAAGTGCTCCAATAAAGCTGGAAAAATGGCTTCTTCTGTCAGCTTTCTTAGAAACTTGATCGGCACCTTGTTGTTGCACACAAACAATTAGATCCAGGTGTTAGTCCTCGGTGTTCACAATTTTATAACTTCATTTGCATACGATTTATGTATTTCACTTCACAGACCAACACAGAAGCTTTGTAGCACTTTTACTTTTTAAACTAAACAGCGAATATCACCAAACTTTGAACTGTGCAATTTTATAAACTTATAACTATTAATATTTAATCTTTGTTTCTATTATTCTTCTGAGTTTTACGCCCAAGTTAACTACACCAAGAAATTCTTGCCTGTACGTGTATACAAGATGCCAAATTAGACTCGCATTCAACTATTTCTTGTTTACACACAGCGCTCGGACAAACATGCGACTTCCGTAAAACAACTGAAGGCGTGTTGCTTAGCGATCGTTAGATGTTATTTAACCCTCATGTTTTAAGTGTTTCCTTGGAAAACTGGAGGATTTTCAGTGTCTAAAAGTAAACGACTAGTAAAATCACAACTACATTTTGTGTTTGCAGTTGTTTATTAAACACACTCGCTTTGATTTGAATTTACAATAATTATGCAATTAACAAATGAATGTCACAGCTGCGCTGTGCATCACAAATACGAAGTAGATAAAAAGAGTCTAATAATTTGTCTATAAATATTGATAACTGTTTAAAATTAGTGTATGACACTCGTGTCAAAATGGTGTTTTATATTTTTTTTGTAGGGTTGCAAAACTCGGCCTTCCTATTCGCAATATAAAACACCATTTTAACACATATCATAAATAGCCATTTCAAAGCTTTGTAAACGAGATATAAGCTATGCAAATTACCCTGTTTTTACTTTTTCCACACGACGTACTATGTGCATAGTATGTGTATAGAGAAGGAATTGTATTGCACCCAAAAATTCGATACCGAGATTTCACCGGAAATAGGTGTTTTGAGGTCCCCTGAATCCAAAAATAAGCTGTTTTAGAAACGCGTCTGTTTGTCAGTGTGTGTGCGTGTATGTGTGTGTCTGTGGACAGCATAGCTCAAAAACAAAAAGTCCGTAAAATACCAAACTTGGTATTTAAATTCAACATCTTCCAAGGATACGAAGATTTTCAAGAAAATCACCCCAACCCCAACTACCATTTACATGGGAAAATACTCGATAATGTTTATTTTCTCAAAAATGGTTCTAACGATTTTGATTAAAATATCGTATATTAAAGCTATTTATTTACATGACAAATGAAATGTATATCTTGCATTTTTTGGGAATAGCCTATGAAGACATTGTTACTCTGGATGAATTTTGCATTACTGGTAAACCGTAAGAAATAGTCAAAAGCTTACTTAAAAATTTAGAGCACGTTAAAACATACACTTTATGTTATATACATTTTTTTCGTGGAGTTGAGAGTTTTTTTTTTGTTTTGTTTTAAAGAGATTCCTTATTATTGGTTTCAGTATTAAAATATTTTTCTCATATGGAAATTTGTCAACTGCTGACCATACAAACAAAGGAACTTTAATCACATAGCAACCAGCTTTTTAAAATTTTTACTGTCGCTTAGCCTAATGTATTCCCTTATTTCCCTCCTACTTACAAGAAAGCAAGTAACAAGAGCGTTTCTGCTAATTTTTTTCTGGATTAGCGAGAAGTAGATAGAAGAATAAACGTTTTAACAATAATTTGTTGCAGAGAATGGAAAAAGCTATGTGAATAGAGCATATCAGATTTTTACCTTTGACAATCTTGCGAACGCGTATCCCTCAATGTTTTCATAGCAACGTTTTGCTGTAATTTTTTTACTTTTTGTACCACATATGTTCAACGTGTTATATGAAAGTCATCCAGAATGAAGAGGTCTTCAGAGGCTATTTCCAGAAAATCCAAGATATTCATTTCCTTTATCTTAATAATATCATAAACACACGGAGTATTAATCAAAATCGTTAGAGCCATTTTTCAGAAAATCATAATTTTCGAAACATGTTCCATATAAAGAGTAGTTGGGGAGGGGCAGGGATTTTCTTGAAAATCTTCGAGTCGCATCCTTGGAAGATAGTGAACTTAAATACCAAGTTTGGTATTTTGCCGTCTTTTCGTTTTTGAGCTATGCTGCCCACAGACACACACACGGACATTTTTCTAAAAATTCTCTTTTTGGATTCAGAGGGTCCTACAACATTTATTTCCTGTGTAATCTCGGTATCGAATTTTTGGGTGCAATATGTACATAGTGCGTGTAGAGAGTATAAAAACACGTTTTTTTTTGGATACAGGGGGCCCTAAAACTCGATGAAATCTCGGTATGGAAATTTTGGGAGGAATGCAATACCTTCTCTATACACTATGTACCCTAAAACTCGATGAAATTGCGGTATCGAATTTTTGGGTAGAACGCAATATTTTCTCTATACACTATTTACATACAACGTGTAGAGATCTTGTTTTGCGTGGTTCAAAACATGTGTTTACGTAGAGATCTCTGTATAAAATTTTCGGATATAATACAATACTTCCGCTGCTTACCATAGATAGTGTAGTTTCATTTGCATTATTTCTGCAGTGTTTGTAGCAATTGGAACGGTGCTGCTGTCGTTTCTTGTGTGGGCGTTATATCAATTTCGGTGAGCAGCAGATAGATATCGGATTTGTAAATTAATGAATTTCCTGCAGGTGCACAGTTGTGTCTTGATCCCCAACGATGCCTCTCATCGTCGAGGCTCTGTTTCGGGGATTAATGATTCATTACAGCTGCAATGATTTACATATAATCGAATCCTCTGGTATACCACATCGGATATCCTGATAAGGTAAGTGTGGGCAGATCGGAAACTTTCTTTCCTTCTCACGTTACAATTCCACAGTCCTAACAGCTTTTAAATCGAAAACGGCGTTTCTGTGGTGTATAGAGAAGGTATTACAATCCACCCAAAAATTTGATACCGAGATTTCACCAGAAATACACGTTTTAGCGTCCCCTGTATAAAAATGTGATGTGTTCCATTCACATGACTTTCTCTATATCCCTGCAACAAATTATTCTTAAAAAGCTTATGTTTCTATTTACTTCATGCTTATTGAGAAAAAATAGTAGAAATAGTCTTATTACTTGCTTCCTTATAAGTAGAACCGAAATAAGGGAGTACCATAGGTTAAAGTGACATTCAAATGCTGGTTGCTATGTGACTGAAGTTCCTTTGTTTGTATGGACAGGGTTGACAAGTTCCTGTGTGAGAAAAGTATGTTTACTTCCTCTATACGTACTATGTGCATAGGGTATAGAGAAGTATTGCACTCTACCCAAAATTTCGATACCAAGATTTCACCGGAAATATATGTTTTAGGGTCCCCTTTATCCAAAAACAACATTTACAGAAAAAGGTCCATGTGTGTGTGTGTCCGTTGTCCGTGTGTCTGTGAACACGATAACTCAAAAACGAAAAGTCAGTAAAATACAAAACTTGGTATTTAAGTTTAGTATCTTCCAGGGATGCGACACAAAGATTTTGAGAAAAATTCCCCCCAACCCTAACTACCCTTTACATAGAACTTTTTTCGAAAATTTTTATTTTCTTAAAAATGGCTCTAACGAGTTGATTAAAGATATTTACCTGACAAATAAAATGTTTATCTTGAATTTTATGGGAATAGCCTCTGAAGCCTACTTTATTCTGGATGAATTTTACGGAATTTTGCATAACTGCTAAACCGTAAGAGATGGAAAAAAACTTAAAACACAAAAAATGTAGAGCACTTTAAAATACACAATTTATGTCATATACATTTTTTTCGTGGAGATGATCATTTTTGAGGTATTTCTTATTTTTGGTTTCAGCTTTGGATAGCTTATACTTTTCTCATACAGGAATTTGTCAACTCTTATCCATACAAACAAAGGAACATCAGTCACATAGCAACCAGCTTTTGATTATCACTTTAACCTATGTACTCCCTTATTTCGCTTCTACTTGAATGGAAGCAGGTAATAAGACTATTACTGCTGTTTTTCTTGATTAGTATGATGTAAATAGAAGTATACACTTTTTAACAATAATTTGTTGCAGAGATATAGGGAAAGTCATGCGAATGAAACACATCTGATTTTTTTAAAGCTGAAATCAATAACAATGAATATCTCAAAAACGACCAATTCCATGAAAAAAAAAAAAAAAAACGTATGGCATAAATTGTATGTTTTATCGTGATCTACAGTTTTTGCTTAGTAAGTTTTTCTCCATATCTTACGGCTTACCAGTTATGCAAAATTCAGCAAGATTCATCCAGAATGTAGAGGTCTTCAGAGGCTATTATCAGAAAATCCAAGATATACACTTTATTTGCCCTATAAATATCTTTAATACACGGCATTTTAATCACAATCATTGGTCATTTTTAAGAAAATCAAAATGTTCGGAAACTTTTCCATAGTTAGGAGTGGGGAGAGTTTCTTGAAAATCTTCGTGTCGCATCCTTGGAAGATAACACACGGACCTTTCTCCAAGAATTGTCTTATTACTTGCTTCCTTGTAAGTAGGAGCCAAACAAGGGAGTACTATAAGTTAAAGTGAAAGCCAAAAGCTGGTTGCTATGTGACTGATGTTCCTTTGTTTGTATGGACAGGAGTTGACAAATTCCTGTATGAGAAATGTAGGGTTTTTAAAGGTGAAACCAAAAAGAGGAGTATCTCAAAACACGATCAATTCCACGAACAAAATGTAAATAAATAAAATAATGTGTTTTAACGTTCTCTAAATTTTTTTGTGATGAGGTTTTATCCGTCTCTTAGGGCCCAGCAGTTATGCAAAATTCCTTAAAATTCTTTCAGAATAAAGTTGTCTTCAGAGGCTATTGCCAGAAAGTTCAAGATATACATTTTATACGTCAGGTAAATCTCTTTAATATACAATAGTTTAATCAAAATCGTTAGTCATTTTGGAGAAAATAAAAATATTTTATGTAAAGGGTGGTTAGGGTGGGGAGATTTTTTTTCAAAATCGTCGTGTCGTATCCCTGGAGGATACTAAACTTAAATACCAAGTTTGATACTTCACCGACTTTTCGTTTTTGAGTTATGTTCACAGACACACTTATACATACACACACGGACTTTTTTCTGAAAAGGCTTTTTTTGGATACAGGGGACCCTAAAACATATATTTCCGGTAAAATATCGAATTTTTGGATGGAGTGCAATACCTTCTGTATACACTATGTACATAGTACTTGTAGAGAAAGTAAAAATGATAAAAAACCGCTACATTTTTCGCCGTAACCGCTACGATTGGTAACACTAAGAGTGTTGTATAGCCCTTACAGATAAGAAATACCAGAGCTGTTGTCAGTTGAACCACATGACTCCTTGTGGTAAGTCACGTTCCGAGCAGTACAATAGGTAATACTGATTCATACATCTGGCAACAGCTGATTGTAACAAAAGAGACGCCTCTCAACTGTTTCTGCTATCGGTGAGTGACCTATGTTAACTTATCATTATTTCACTATCTCATGTGTTACATTCACGCAACTTTCTCTCACTGATATCGCTATTATTTTCTCTACAGAGTAATATGTTATAATACGTAAAATATTGCATTCCACCCAAAAATTCGATACCGAGATTTCACCAGAAGTACGAATTAAAAAAAATGCATTATAAATATCTTCCAGAGATGCAACTCGAAGATTTTGAAGAAAATCCCCCCACCCCAAAGTACCCTTTACATGGGAAAAAAATTCGAAAATTTTTATTTTCTCAAAAATAGCTCTAACGATTTTGATTAAACTACTGTACATTAAAGATATTTATATGGCAAATAAAATATACATCTTGAATATGCTGGGAATAGCCTCTAAAGACCTTTTATTCTGAATGAATTTTGCGTAACTGGTAAACCGTAAAAGATAGATAAAAAACTTACTGCACATAAAATGTACATCACGTTAAAACACAATTTATGTCATACACATTTTTTTCGTTGAATTGACCATTTCTGAGATATTCCTTGTTGTCTGTTTCAGATTTAAAATACTTAAAACGTTTTTCTTTTTTTCTTTTTTTTTTTCACACGAAAATTGTTAGCTCCTGGACCTGCATAGAAACGGATTTCAACCACATGGCAACCAGCTTTTAAAAGATTTGACTATCGTTTTAGCCTAGTGTATTCCCTTATTTTTGTTCTACTTAAAAGGAAGCAAGTAATTACGACAATTTCTGCTAATGTTTATCTCGATTATCATAAAGCAGATAGAAGAATATGATCGTTAACAATAATTTGTTACAGCGATGTAGAGAAAGTCATGTGAATCGAACACAAGATTTTTATAATGATTTCTACAACCTCTTCTTACACAAGCCTATTACTTTCTCTACTACTTACTAAAGTAAACAAAGGAAATATTGCATTCTATACGAAAATTCCATAGCTAGATTTCACTGGCAATACAAGTTTGAAGAATCCCTGAATTCAGAAAACAGTCAAATTAAATATCAAACTTTGTACAAAAAACGTATATATATATATATATATATATATATATATATATATATATATATATATATATGGACATCCCTTTATGTTAGACAACACTTTACATTGGATACATTTCCTAGGAACCGGACAAACTATGCTATGTATTTCTGCTATGTATGTACCTGTTAGGGGTAAGTGGTATTCAACCGTTTGCGTCTTATACTGGGTAAAAGGGAACTTATTACATTCCTTCTAATACGTCCTTCATAGAAGCATTAAAAACAAAAAATTCTAATGCCATTTTCTTCTTCGAGAAAATAAATGGTTTTTGTTCCAAATTGGAATCGTAATTCCACATTCATTTCGTAATTCTCACCTCCGGGTGAGAAGTCAGCTCGCTGACCACTCGACCATAGAGTTTTCTGTTTTTGTTTGTTTGTTTGTTTTTTTTTTTGTTTTTTGTTTAGGGAGTCTCGAAGTCTCAAAGTGAAATCTCCGTATGAACTTTTAGGGTGGAATACGTTGTAATATGTGATAGAAAAAGTAAAATGTAGGTTTCGTTTGTTTATTTCTTTTTTTTACTATTTACCTAATGTTTTTACTTTGTTTGCTGTATAATTACTGAATTACTGTTTTCTTTTTTTACACACCCGCACACACTCATATAACACCCATGCCCAAGACGCGACTCGAACCCACGATCCCCTGCGCTACGAAGCACCAAACCGATATATATTAGTTAACCATTTCCGGATATTCCTTGTTTTTACTTTCTCTAGCCCCATATGTACAATGTACATAGGGATAGAGAAGAATTGTATTCCACCCAAAAATTCGATACCGAGATTTCACCGGAAATATATGTTTTAGGGTCCCCTGTATCCAAAAAAAGCATTTTCAGTAAAAGGTCCGTGTGTGTGTCCGTGTGTCTGTGAACACGATAACTCAAAAACGAAAAGTAGCTAAAATACCAAACTTGGTATTTAAGTTTAGTATCTTCCAGGGATGCGACACGAAGATTTTGAGAAAAATCCCCTAACCCCAAACTACCCTTTACATGGAACTTTTTTCGAAAATTTTGATTTTCTTAAAAATGACTCTAGCGATTTTTATTAAAATATCATATATTAAAGATATATATTTACCTAACAAATAAAATGCATATCTTGAATTTTCTGGGAATTGCTTCTGAAGACCTGTTTATTCTGGATGAATTTTGCTTAATTTGGCATAACTAGTAAACCGTAAGAGATAGACAAAAACTTACTATACAAAAAATTTAGGTCTTGATAAAATACACAAGTTATGTCATATACATTTTTCTCGTGGAGCTTACCGTTTTCGAGGTATTCATTGTTATTAGTTTCAGTTGTGAAGTACTTATACTTTTCACAGACGGGAGTGTCCGTTTTTCTTTTGTTCTACTCCTGGCCAAGAAAAGAAGCGATTTGTAATGACAATCGCATAACGACAGCTTTTAAAATATTTGACTATTGGTTTAGCCTAGTGTATTCCCTTATTTTCTTCCTACTTACACGAAACTAAATAATAAGAACATTGAGCTAATGAGTACCACGATTAGCAAGGTGCAGAAAAAAGAAGAATCTTATGTATGAAGTTTGTAGAACAGCTAGAGAAAGTAATGTGAGTGTAACACATCAGATTTTTTTATATTATTATTTCATTTATATAGCCCCCTTTAACAACTATGGTCATATTGGGGGTTTTGCATTAGAAACTGTAGGTTCTTTACTTTGGGTTAAAATTTTCCTCAAACACACACACACACACATTCATTTACTCCCATATTCATACTTCTGGACTCTGTGGGGGATAGGGAATAATTCTGATTAAAGAAAAATTCCCCACCCCAGCCGGGAATCGAACCCGGGACCTCCGGGTGAGCCCTTGTTATTGATTTCAAAATACTTACGCTTTTCTTATACGGGAATTTATCAACTTCTAGCCATGGAAAGAAACAAATTTCTATCACTTTTAAAATATTTGTCTATAGCTTTTATCTAGTGCATTCCCTTATTTCCCTTCTACTTACAAGAAAGCAAGTATTAAGACTATTTCTGGTAATGTTTATCTCGATTAGCAGAAGCAGATAAAAGAATAAGATTTTTAACAATAAGTGTTACAGAGATGTAGGGAAAGTCGTGTGAATGGAACACATCAAAAATGTTTTCATTTACAGACCTTTGTTTAATGTGTGTAAATCATTTTATTGTAATATTATGAATTCAATTGTTATAAGTATTGTATAGTCGCGATATGACCTAGGAGTTAAAGCGACCTAAAATAAATAAATTAAAAAAATTCTTAAATGTTCAAAATATATTTCTGGCAAATATAGTATTATTTATTTTTCTCTTTTTGGAATACGTTTCTCCAAACTTTTTGTAACACAAAGTCTAAATTTTCAAATGTAAATTTTAAAAATCTGATGTGTTCCATTCACTTGACTTTCTCTATATCACTGCAACAAATTATTCTATTTACTTCATCTAATGGAGCAAAAATTAGCAGAAATAGTCTTATTACTTGCTTCCTTGTTAGTAGAAGCAAAATAAGGGGGTACCATAGGTTAAAGTGATAGTCAAAAGCTGGTTGCTCTGCGACTGAAGTTCCTTTGTTTGTATGGACACGAATTCACAAAGTCCTGTATGAGAAAAGTATGTCTTTATAGCTGAAAAAAAAACAAAACAAGGAATATCTCAAAAACAATCAACTCCTCTTACGGTTTAGCAGCTATGCAAAATTCCGTAAAATTGACCAAGAATAAAGTAGTCTTCAGAGGCTATTCCCAGAAAATTCAAAATATACAGTTTATTTGTCATGTAAATATCTTTAATATACAATATTTTAATCAAAATCGTTAGAGCCATTTTTTAGAAAATCAAAATTTTCGAATAAAGTTTCATGTAAAGGGTAGTTTGGGGTGGGAGGATTTTTCTGAAAATCTTTGTGTCGCATCCCTGGAAGATAACTTAAATACCAAGTTTGGTATTTTACCGACACGGACCTTTTTCTGAAAATACTTTTTTTGGATACAGTGGACCCTAAAACATATATTTCCGGTGAAATCTCGGTATCGAATTTTTTGGTGGAGTGCAATACCTTCTCTATACACTATATACATGACACGTATAGAGAAAGTAAAAAGTATCAGGGGAGAATCCGCAAATCTGCCGGTACATCCCTCCTTACAGAAATCTGCAATTCGTTCCTAGCTACTTCGTGAAATTTCTGAAATCCTTTTTCAGATACATCAAAGTTATCTAGGCCATTATTAGCTACTAATAAATACATCAAATACAACTATGACTAATGCATTTAGAATGAACAGTGCCATATAATATTAAGCATTAAAATGTGCTAAAACATTTAAATCTTTACATGATGTTTGTTTTTCCAGATACCTGTGACTGTTTACGATGTCTTCACCAAAGGTTGAACAAATCAGCAGCCCAGTAACGTTAGGAGAGGGCCCACATTGGGATCATGACACCAAATGTCTCTATTATGTTGATATAAAAAATTCCATGGTCTTCAAGCACAACACCCAAACAAAGAAGCACACGTCTGCCAAAATAGGTAACAATACTTTGTTGTTTTATTTTTTATTTTTATTTATTTATTTTGTTGCATTTTGTACTTAGTACGTAGGTAGAGAAACCATTTTTTCCACACAAAATTCAATACCGAGATTTCACTGAAAATATACGTTTTAGGGCCCCCTGAATAAAGAAAATTGATGTGTTCCATTCACATAACTTTCTCTACAACTATGAAACAAATTATTGTTAATACGCTCATTCTTCTATCTATGTAATGCAAAAATATTAGCAGAAGCTTTTTATTACATAGTTCTTTATAAGTCGAAGGGAAATAAGTGAATACACTAGACTAAAAGGATAGTCAAATGTTTTAAAATGTGGTTGCTATGGGATTGAAATCAGTTTCTTTGCGTGACCAAGTGTTGACAAGTTTCCGTATTAGAAATATTAGAGCCCATATTTTAAAACTGAAATCAATAACAAGGAAAATCTCGAAAACGGTCAACTTTATGAAAAAAAAATGTATATGACATAAACTGTGTGTTTTATCGTGAAATACATTTTAGTTTTTGTCATCTCTTACGGTTTACCAGTTATGCAAAATTATTAAAAAAAATCATCCACAATGAAGAGATCTTTAGAGGCTATTCCAAGAAAATTCACGATATACATTTTATTTGCTATACATTGCGGCATTTTAAACAAAATCGTTAGACCCATTTTTGAGAAAATCAAAATTTTCGATATTTTTTCCATTAAAGGGTAGTTTGGGGTGGGGGGATTTTTCTCAAAATCTTCGTGTCGCATCCCTGGAAGATACGAAACTTAAATACCAAGTTTGGTAGTTTACCGACTTTTCGTTTTTGAGTTATCGGTTCACACACACACACACACACACACACACACAAACACAGGAGGACCTTTTTCTGAAAATACTTTTTTTTTTTTGGATACAAGGGATTCTAAAATCTCTATTTCCGGTGAAATCTTGGTATCGAATTTTTGGGTGAAATGCAATACCTTCCCTGTACACTATGTATATAGTACATGTAGAGAACGTAAAAACGATCGAAAATGTTGATTTTTTCAAAAATGTCTCTAACAATTTTAAATGAAATATCGTATATTAAGAATATTTACATGACAAAATGTATATCTTGAATTTTCTGGGAGTAGCCTCTGAAGACATCTTTAATCTGGATGAATTTTGCGGAATTTTGCATAACTGGTAAACCGTAAGAGATAGACAAAAACTTATTGTACAAAACACGTAGATTGTTATTGGATTCAGTTTTAAAATGTTTATACTTTTCTCATACAGGAACTTTTCAACTCCTGGCCACGCAAAGAAACGGATTTCTATACCATAGCAACCACATTTTATTGTCAGTTTAACCCAGTATGTTCCCTTATTTCCCTTCTACTTATAAGGAACTAAGTAATAAGACCATTTCTGCTAATGTTTATCTCGATTAGCATAAAGTAAACAGAAGAATAAGCTTATTAACAATAATGTGTTACAGAAATGTAGAGAAATCATGTGAATGGAACATATCAGATTTTCTTTTATGTAATGATCACCATTAAAGAGAAGAATTACTTTCTTTAAATACCCTTTTGAATATGACTTAAAATCTCTTATTCCTTAATGGTATATCAATCATGTGTATGACATCCAACCACTTTTGGATAGTCAGTTTAAAACACTAAGAAGTACAATTTAAGCAAGGTTAGGTATTTGTATCTTTCAGACAAATGTCAATCTAGAATAATCTTTAAACCTGCACTTTTAAACTTATATAAAATTAAATATTTGTTATCTTTAACCTTCAGGCTAAATAGGAATGCTAATTTTCCAAGATAAAATTTTAAAGCTAGTTCATGCACATATATTTTCATTACTTAAATCTTGTACAATTCTGATAAAACTGAAGTTTGGTTACGAACAACTGCATGAAAAAGTAGCACTTGACAGTGACTGAAAACAAAGGCTATAGAACAATCATATTGTTACATTTATTAAATATATTTTTATTTTCTTTAAATTTACTAAAACAACGTATAGGTAAATTATAAAATACATTTTTACTTTCTCTACACGTACTATGTACATAGTGTATAGAGAAGGTATCGCATTCCACCCAAAAATTCGATACCGAGGTTGTACCGAAAATACACATTTTGCGCGTGTGTGTATCTATGTGTCTATGTGTGTCTAGCTCAAAAACGAAGAGATCGTTGCATACCAAACTTGGTATTTAAGTTTGGTATCCTCCAAGGATGTGACACGAAGATTTTCAAGAAAATTTCCCCACCCCAAACTACCCTTTACATGGATTTTTTTCGAAAATTTTTATTTTCTCTAAAATGACTCTAACGATTTTGATTAAAGTATCGTATATTAAAGATATTTTACCTGATAAATAAAATATATATCTTGAATTTTCTGGGAATAGCCTCTGAAGACTACTTTATTCTGGATGAATTTTGCGGAATTTTGCATAACTGCTAAACCGTCAGAGATAGACAAAAACTTACCACTCAAAAAGTATAAAGCACATTAAAACACACAATTTATGTTATTTATATATTCCTTTCGTGGAGTTGAGATATTCCTTGTTTTTTGTTTCAGCCTTGAAAAACTGATACTTTTCTCATACAGGAATTTGTCTACTCCTGGCCATACAAAGGAACTTCAGTCACATAGCAACCAGCATTTGACTATCACTTTAAACTATGCTACTCCCCTAATTCGTTTCTACTTACAAGGAAGCGAGTAATAAGACCATTTCTGCTATTTTTCTTTTTTTGATTAGCATGAAGTAAATAGAAGCATAAGCTTTTTAACAATAATTTGTTGCAGAGATGTAGAGAAAGTCATGTGAATGGAACACATCAGATTTTTTCATGTAGATTTCCAGGTTGAAGAACAGCTGGTTTATTTATAAATTTGTGCTGGAAAGATGGAAACATGTGAACTAAGGCCTCTAGATGGCAGAAACATTCTGGCAACACTACTTATCATCTAGCAGCCTAGGCTTCAATAACTGGGTGGAAATTAAAGTTATGTTATACAAGGGAGCCATAAAGCCTGGAACAATAGGAAAGAACCATAGATGGGTTCATTTCTATTTTTAATATATATATACATATGCTGTTCCAAAACATGGGGGTTAAAGGGACAATAATTAATAAAAGACAATTTGAGGAAGTGTTGACAAAGGAGCAGCTATTCCATTTCAATCTTTCCCAGCCTACCTGCTGTGATATGGCCAGGCAACATTCATTTGGCAGCACTGTTCTGGGTGGAGCTATTGTTTATACATCATTTCCACTGAGTGTATACACCTCATAAAGCTCTGTGTTGATGAAATCGCACTTTCAAATTTCTTCCTCTGCACTTGCCTCTCTATGTTCCATATCACAACAGCAGAGGCTTTGCTAACAAGGCTTATACAGATGGACATGCAAGTCCCCTACAGATAACAATGGCTTTTTAAGACTTCTGGAGAATATTTATAAAGAAAAATATTGTTGTTTATTAATATTACTTTGTTACAACATTTTGGGGGGTAACACTAACTTGCTACTCCCTACTAGAGCTGCCTCTGGCTTTAAATGGAACATAAATGTAATTTAGTGCATTGTAGTTAGTTTATTGTCCAAAGTTTTAAACATTCAGTGGAAACTACAAATTAATTTACAGAGGGGAACACATTTTACAATCAGTATTGATTAAAAAATTACAGAATTATTTACAATTTGTTTATGTTGTAATGTTACAACTACAATTTAAAGATAATGTTATGATTGAAATCAATTACAACATTAATATCTACATATCCTCAATTCTGTAAGGCACTTATTGATAAAATAATATCTTAATAACTTGGTAAAATTATTACCATTAATGGATTTTATGTTTTCAGGTAATTTATTATAGAATATGATTACACAATTATATGGGACTTTATGTTTTATTGATTGAGGTCCTAAAATAATTATTTAACACATCACTAAAATGTATAATATGAGGGTCACTAGATAAATATTGAGTCATAGAATACTGGCCATTCTTAGGGAAAGCATTGTTGGTGTGTAGAAATAGCCAGCTCACTGGTAATGCAATGCTAGTAGGCAGAGCATTGTTGCCTTATTTACTTTCCCTCATTTTATGTTTGAAGTCTGTAAAGTGTGAACATTCTTGTAAGTGTAATGGAGAACTTTTTCATGCAATGATCTTGTACGACTTCAAATGTGGTTTAAATGTGTAGTTTGAGGGGGCTTTTGGGGATTATTCTCCATCATGTGCCACTGTGTTTCACCAGTTTGGACAGTTCAACAGGGTGCAATAATCTCTTAGTCCAATTGTCAGTAGTGACTGACAAAAACATCACCACTGAGGAAACAATGATTAGGGAAGATCCAAGACTAACCTACAAGAACATTAACCTAGCATTAGTGATTAGTTGCAGAGTGTTTCCACCATCCTTCATGAATACCTTCATGTAGAAAAAAAAAATAAATAAATAATTAATTTGATGCACGAAGCTCCAAAAGTGAATGGTGCCAAGAAATGTTGCAAAGACTTAACTGTGAAAAATCTTGCTGTGTTTTAAACATAAACTAGGGTCATCTGGACATGGCATATACATTGAAGTGGCTCCTTCCTTTCTGATGTAAGTTAGAATCTAGAAGCCTCTAGAACCAACAAACAGTCTGGCCCTCCAGGTGCTTGAAACTCAACAGCCAGGTGAAGGCAGAGTGGCCAACTCCAGGTTAAAGGATGTTACGCTACAAACAAACAAAAAACTCTGATGTGTTACACTCACATGACTTTCTCTAGCTGTTCTATAAACTTCATACATAAGATTCTTTTTCATTCTGCACCTTGCTAATCGTGGTACTCATTAGCACAATGTTCTTATTATTTAGTTCTGTATAAATAGGAAGAAAATAAGGGAATACACTAGGCTAAACCAATAGTCAAATGTTTTAAAAGCTGTCATTATGCGATTGTCATTAAAAATCGCTTCTTTTCTTGGCCAGGAGTAGAACAAAAGAAAAAACGGACACTCCCGTCTGAGAAAAGTACTTCACAACTGAAACTAATAACAATGAATACCTCGAAAACGGTAAGCTCCACGAGAAAAATATGTATATGACATAGCTTGTGTATTTTAGCAAGACCTACATTTTTTGTATAGTAAGTTTTTGTCTATCTCTTACAGTTTACTAGTTATGCCAAATGAAGCAAAATTCATCCAGAATAAACAGGTCTTCAGAAGCTATTCCTAGAAAATTCAAGATATACATTTTATTTGTTAGGTAAATATCTTTAATATATGATATTTTAATCAAAATTGTTAGAGCCATTTTTAAGAAAATCAAAATTTTCGAAAAAAGTTCCATGTAAAGGGTAGTTTGGGGTGGGGGATTTTTCTCAAAATCTTCGTGTCGCATCCCTGGAAGACACTAAACTTAAATACCAAGTTTGGTATTTTACCGACTTTTCATTCTTGAGTGTTCACAGACACGGACACACGGACACATGGACACACACACGGACCTTTTTCTGAAAATGCTTTTTTTGGATACAGGGGGTCCTAAAACATGCATTTCCGGTGAAATCTCGGTATCGAATTTTTGGGTGGAATGCAATACTTCTTTATCCCTATGTACATTGTACATATGGGGCTAGAGAAAGTAAAAAAAATGGTCCTTGATGCAGTGTCTGTGTGAACTTCCTTCAATCCTGTGTTGATTTGTGTGACAGTCCAATCCTTCAAATGAAAATGTTTAATAACAGCAACTGAAGTCAGTTTTCTCCATTTTCAATAGCAGTAGACTCATTGACCAATTCAGATAGCTGTCAACAATGAACTGTACTCTGTACATTGTTCAAATGTTTTAACTATCCTTGAATAATCAAGCACACCAACCTAGAAACCACAACAAAAATGTTCCATTGTTTCATGCAAATTTACCAGACTTGTCAAACCATTCTTATAATAAATAAATATGAAAATCTATGAATGTAAGAACAATTTTAAAAAAAGGGTGTTTTGATACGTATGAATAGAATATTTTTGAGTTGGGTTTGTAACACTTAAACATCACTTACGTATAATTTTTCCAGACCGGTTGTCTTCTCACCATTAAAAGATGAGGAATACAATACAGAATATCTACTGCTAGAAACAATGGCTTCAACCAAAAATTAATAGATAAAAAAATAAAAAAATTTAAACAACTTAAATTAATCACAGAAACCACAAAATTGAGCCCAGCAATAGATAAACCTTGCTTAAAAAAGTTTACTTATCATCCTAAACTACACAAGTTTCAAAAGATATTCAAAAAACATAAAATCACACTTACCCCCCAGAATAAATTCAGCCTACAAAAAATGCTCTGCAACAATCAAAAAGACCAAATCCCACAAAATAAACAATCAGGAATCTACAGAATAAATTGTGCAGATTGCAACAAAGTTTACATTGGTAAAACAAAAAGACACCTCGAAACAAGACTTAAAGAACACATGAGAGCAGTAAAATACAAACACACTGACAAATCAGCTGTGGCACACCTCTTTTGGTCTACTGACCATGAACTACAGCTTGTAAAACCCACCAGATATGCGGCAGAGCTCAACGTCTGGGAAAAAATCCATATCATTAAAACCCAACACCATGTATTCAACTTTGAATATATTGTGGAAGTTTGTCATCCAGCCACCAGGGACCGTCACACCTCAACATGGAACACCCTGTGGAAATTCAGTTGGAAACCATTGACAATGATGCCCAAATGGCATCAAAACCGGTCTGGAAAAATTATATATAAGTGATACCTAAGTGTTACAAACCCAACTCAAAAAAAAATCTGATGCATTCCATTCACATGACTTTCTCTATATCTCTACAACAAATTATTGTTAAAAAGCTTATGCTTCTATTTACTTCATGCTAAACAAGAAAAAATTAGCAGAAATAGTCTTATTACTTGCTTCCTTGTAAGTAGAAGTGAAATAAGGGAGTACCATAGGTTAAAGTGATAGTCAAAAGCTGGTTGCTATGTGACTGAAGTTCTTTTGTTTGTATGGATAAAAGTTGACAAATTCCTGTATAAGAAAAGTATGTTTTTCCAAGCTAAAACCAAAAACAAGGAATATCTAAAAAAACGATCAAGTCCACAAAAAAAAATGTATATAACATAAATTGTGTGTTTTAATGTGCTCTACATTTTCTGTGTGGTAAGTTTTTGTCCAGCTCTTACGGTTTAGCAGTTATGCAAAATCTGTAAAATTCCTCCAGAATAAAGTAGTCTTCAGAGGCTATTCCCAGAAAATTCAAGATATACATTTTATTTGTCAGGTATATATCTTTAATATACAATATTTTAATCAAAATTTTTGAAAAAAGTTTCATGTAAAGGGTAGTTGGGGATGGGGGGAGTTTCTTGAAAATCTTTGTGTCGCATCCTTGGAAGATGCCAAACTTAAATACCAAGTTTGGTATTTAACAGTCTTTACGTTTTTGAGCTATGCTGTCCACAGACACACATGCAGACACACACACACACACACAATGCTTTTTTTGGATTCAGGGGGACCCAAAACATGTATTGGTGAAATCTCTGTATCTAATTTTTGGGTGGAATGCAATACCTTCTCTATACACTATGTACATAGTACGTGTAGAGAAAGTAATATTCTATCTATGAATGTGCTCATTTTATTTGTGTGTACTTTCCTAAAGTAATGTTTATGAATATTTTTCAGAGGGAGGTCCAGTATCAATTATCATCCCAATTGAAGGAAAAAAGAACCAGTTTGTGATTTCAGTTGGGCGTAATATTGCAGTAATGACATGGGATGGTGAAAGTTCCAGCCCTGCTAAAGTAGAAATTGTTGCAACTGTTGACAAGGAAAAAGGCAAACAAAATAACAGAATTAATGATGGAAAAGCTGACCCAAAAGGACGTTTATGGGCAGGTAAATAATGTATTCTTTGTTGTAGTTGTTTTCATCATTAAAATGTGTATGTTTATGAAACTTTAATGCTAAATTGGGTCACATTTACTAGCTTTTGTAAGAATGACCTTTCCAACTCCTGTCCTACACAGGCTAATTGGAAGATTCACAATGATCGACCTAATTCAAACTCAATTCAGTTTATTAGTCCTATAAATCATACACATGATATAGGATATGTTAGTGTTTACAGATATGTAGAAAAGTATTTACAAATTACATAAATAGGAATTTACCAATGAATATTTCATACAATGATTAACATCATTTTTTTTTAAAAAAACACATAAAATTTAGTACATACAATAATTCTCAATTATTAAAATGTATTTTGAAGCAGATTACAAGAACCTTTTATATACAACTGCTGAAGGAAACATCACAATTATGCATACAAATGTTTTCAAATATTTATATTTATACAATAGTATTACAACAAGCAAAATTAATCAAAAATGTCCACTATTTACAATGTGCATAGGGATAGAGAAGGTTTTGTATTTCACCCAAAAATTTGATGTCAAAGTTTCACTGTAAATATATATTTTGGGGTCCCCTGAGCCCGAAAAAAAACATTTTTATAGAAAGGTGTGTCTGTGTGGGAGGGGGTACATGTGTGTGTGTGTGCGTGTGAAACAAAAAGTCCATAAAATACCAAACTTGATATTTTAAGTTCAGTATCTAAAAAGATTTTCAAGAAAATCCCCCACCCCCAACTACTCTTTACATGGAAAAATTTTTGAAATTTTTAATTTTCTCAAAAATGGCTTTAGCGGTTTTGATTAAAATGTCTTATATTTAAGATATTTACATGAAAAACAAAATGTATATCTTGAATTTTCTGGTAATAGCCACTAAAGACCTCTTAATTCTTGTTAGCTTTTTTTGAATTTTGCATAACTAGTAAACTGTAAGAGATAAAAAAATATAGATCTCGTTAAAGCCCACAATTTATATCATATACCTTTTTTTTGTGGATTTGACCATTTTTGAGATATTCCTTGTTATTGGTTTTAGTTTTAAAATACTTAAATGACCTTGTTAATTGCTGGTCACGCAAAGAAACAGATTTCAATTCCATAACAACCACATTTTAATATATGTGACTGTCGGTTTAGCCTATTGTATTCCCTTATTACTTTCTCTATACGAACTATGTACATAGTGTATAGAGAAGGTATTGCACTCCACCAAAAAATTTGATACCGAGATTTCACCGGAAATATATGTTTTAGGGTCCCCTTTATCTAAAAAAAGTATTTTCAGAAAAAGGTCTGTGTGTGTGTGTGTGTGTGTGTGTGTGTGTCCGTGTCTGCGAACACGATAACTCAAAAACGAAAAGTCGGTAAAATACCAAACTTGGTATTTAAGTTTAGAATCTTCCAGGGATGTGACACAAAGATTTTGAGAAAAATTCCCCCACCCCAAACTACCCTTTACATGGAACTTTTTTCGAAAATTTTGATTTTCTAAAAAATGATTCTAACGATTTTGATTAAAATATCGTATATTAAAGATATTTACTCGACAAATAAAATGTATATTTTGTATTTTCTTTCTGGGAATAGCCTCTGAAGACTACTTTTTTTTTTCTACTTATAAGGAACTAAGTAATAAGATTGTTTCTACTAGTGTTTATCTCTATTAACATGAAGTAGATAGAAGAATAAATTTACTAACAATAATTTGTTATAGAGATGTAGAGAAAGTCATGTGAATGGAACCCACCAGATTTTTTATTTCTGTTTTAAGGTACCATGGGACCTGAAACTGGATCAGCTGTGGAGTTTGTAAAGAATGTTGGTGCACTGTTTAGTTTCTCCCAAGACTGGGACATAACCACGCATGCCACCAATATCACTGTTGCCAATGGTCTTGCTTGGAGTGCAGATGTTAAGACAATGTACTATATTGACTCCATTACTCGAACAGTTGATGCCTTTGATTTTGATGTTCAGGATGCAAAAATATGTAAGTAAACCTTGCTTTATGAATATTATTTTCAAAAAGACCAATTCACAAAAAGTATTTCTACACTATTAATTACTCCCAGACTTTTACCTATGTATGCAGAGAAGTCACTTGCACCCAAAAATGTTATGTCAAGATGTTTTGAGGTCCCTGAATTCATAGAAAGCAATTTTAGAGAAAAAAATCTATATGTATCTGACTCTAAAAGCATAACTCAAGCACAAAATTGACATTACTTCTACATCTCTGTTACAAATTATTGTTAAAAAGCTTATTCTTCTATCTACTTCATGCTAACCGAGATAAAATTAGCAGAAATAGTCTTATTACTTGCAAACAGAAGAGAAATAAGGGAGTACCATAGGCTAAAGCGATAGTCAAATCTTTTAAAAGCTGGTTGTTATGTGATTGGAGTTGGCAAATTCCCATATGAGAAAAGTATAAGTATTATAAAGCTGAAACCAGTAACAAGGAATATCTCAGAAACAGTCAGCTGTACAAAAAATCATATATGTCATAAATGATGTGTTTTGACGAGATCTACAATTTTGGTGGTATAGTAAGCTTTTGTCTATCTCTTATGGTTTACCAGTTATGCAAAATTCAGCAAATTCATCCAGAATAAATAGGTCATCAGAGACTTTTCCCAGAAAATTCAAGATATACATTTTATTTGTCATGTAAATATCTTAAAAATACAATATTTTAATCAAAGTTGTTTGAGCTATTTTCAAGAAAATCAAAATTTTTGAAAAATGTTCCATGTAAAGGGTAGTTGGGACTGGGGGGATTTTGTTGAAAATCTTTTGCCCTTATTAAACTTAAATACCAAGTTTGATATTTAATGGACTTTTTTGTTTTTGAGCTATGCTGTCCACAGACACACTGACCTTTTTCTAAAAATATGTTTATTCAGGGGGGCTCAAAACTTGCATTTGTAGTGAACTCTCAGTATCAAATTTTTTGGTAGAATACTATACCTCCTCACGCTATGTACATAATATGAGAAAGTAAAAATCAGATAAATATCAAATTTGTTATATAGGTTCTACATTTCCCAAGATTATGATATAGATTTTCAAGAAAATTCCCCCACCCAAAACCATGAAAAATATTTAATTAATTTTTGGTTTTCTTAAAAGTTTCTCTAATAATTTTGATTAAAGTATTAGTAGGGTTTTTACTGTCGGAAAGTTTGTTTACATGATAAATATAAAACTGTTTTCGTCCAATATTCGTTTTCCAATTATATGTCTTTTCAATAGCTTCGGTTCTTATCAATAAATTTATCTTTCATACCTGCCTGGCCAACTAGCTGTTTTTAATAAATATATTTAAATTTTCATGAACTCTTTTCTCAAGGTGATATGTATAAGTAAGGACTTGCTACTGAGCAAACACGATTCATTTTATAATTCCACAAAACGTTTTATTTCACTATTAATCTTTGAAATAAAAATAAGGAGACAATCTATTACTAATTCATTTGTTCTTTCCTCAAGGAAACAAAATTATTAACATCAATAAACATTTGATCATCGTTCATCATTTATACATATAACATCCCTTTTTAACCATTAATAATACAAAATAAAGGTAATGAAATAAAATTGCACGGGTGCTCAATAATTTTCCATTGCAGCATTATACCTTTAAAATATTGAAATAACCAAATAATCTGATGTGCTGAATTCACACAATTTCTCAAGACACTATTGCTCACTACTTTCTCTACATGCACATCCAAGATACATAGCAGATAGAGAAGTGAAGTGACTTTATGTTTAATATTCGTACTCAACATTTTTAGAACGTATATTTTAATATCAAATTTTGACACTCTTTACAAACAAGGTTGTAAACATTAAGTGCCTTATATATGTCAATATACCCACATTTTAATCCAAAAAGTGTACATTTTAATAACAAATTTTAAAAATATTCCATACACATAAGTAAGAATGTAAACACTTAGTGATATTATACAGAGTAAAGCTCAATAAGTTTTTACTTTCTCTACATGTGCTATGTACATAGTATATGGAGAAGGTATTGTATTTCACCCAAAAATTCCATATCAAGATTTCACTGGAAATATATGTTTTGAGACCCCCTGATCCAGAAAAAGCTCTGTGTGTGTGGGTGCATGCGCGTGCGTGGGTGTGTGTGTGCGCGTGCGTGTGTGTGTGCGTGCATGTGTGTGTGAGTGCGTGTGTGTGTGTGTGCGTGTGTGTGTGTATGTGTAAGTTTGGTATCTTGCAAGGGTACGACACAAAGATTTTCAAGAAAATCTCCCCACCCCAATAACACTTTACATGGAACTTTTTTTGAAGGTTTTGATTTTCTCAAAAATGGCTCTAACGATTTTGATTAAAATATTATATATTAAAGATATTTACCTGACATATAAAATGTATATCTTGAATTTTCTGGGAATAGCCTCTGAAGATTACTTTATTCTGGAAGATTTTTATGGAATTTTGCATAACTGGCAAACCATAAGAGAGGACAAAAGCTTACTTCACAAAAAATGTAGAGCTTGTTATAACACACAATTTATGTTATTTACATTCTTTTCGTGGAGTTGATCGTTTTTGACATATTCCTTGTTTTTGGTTTCAGCTTTAAAAAACATACTTTTCTCATAGGGGAATTTGTCAACTCCTGTCGATACAGACAAAAGAACTTCAGACATATAGCAACCAGCTTTTGACTATCACTTTAAGCTTTTCTACTCCCTTATTTCCCTTCTACTTACAAGGAAGCAAGCAGTAAGACTATTTCTGCTTTTTTTTTTGTTGATTAGCATGAAGTAACTAGAAGCATTAGCTTTTTAACAATAGTTTGTTGCAGAGATGTAGAGAAAATCATGTGAATGGATCACATCAGACTTTTTACACTTTTTGCTCCAACTTTGCCTTCTTTTGGGAAGACCGGTTTCAGGGTACTTTAACCCTATCTTCAGTTCCGGGAATGACTGATGCAACAGGTGGTTGTGTGCAGCCTGGAGTTGTGTTGCTCTCTACTCTTGTCAACAGGACGTCATCAATGGCGGGGACCTCACAATTCATAAGAGAGTCGTCACCTTTGGTGATAAAGATATTTTCCCAAATTTGTAGGTCCAAAAGTTTCTTTACACATTTAATCTCTATTTCTTCCTTTATGTTATGATTTTCAGACCAAAAATGATGTGCTACTGCAGACCTGTCTACATGCTTCTCTAAG
This sequence comes from Hymenopus coronatus, assembly GCA_030762935.1. Taxonomy (NCBI): domain Eukaryota; kingdom Metazoa; phylum Arthropoda; class Insecta; order Mantodea; family Hymenopodidae; genus Hymenopus; species Hymenopus coronatus. The sequence continues at coordinate 18,881,295 of CM060895.1, forward strand.
TGTTTCAGTCGCCCTCCGTGGTGTAATGGTTACCATTGTTAACCTCATATACCCAAAGTCACAGATTCAAACCCAGCGGAGGATGATGGATTTTTTCAGGTCTAAAAATTCTCAGCATGGCTTTCTTTGGAAGGGAAGTAAAGTCATGGGTCCCATTTTCGTAGATTTACAGCACATAAAAGAACCTCAAACCTGATAGAGAGGCCTCTGAGCAAAATTAAGCAGTCTTTCACGACCAGTTTAGAATGGGATGCTGAGAACCACAGTAGTTAAAGAGCATCCATAAATAACACAACATTTACATTTTTTTCAAGTGTTTCACTTTTTCCAACAAGGTTCTTCAACAAACTGCAGCCATAGGCAAACCTCTCTCACCTGAGTTAGCTAACTTATATATGAGCAATTTAGAAACCCAAATCACTAAAGCCTTCCCACAGATCTTCAAATCCTGGCATAGATACGTGGATGATATGTTTGCTATCGTTCCTAAAAAACTAATGGATGATACATTATAGTTATTGAATTTACAAGAAAAATCTATAGTGTACGCCATGGAAGAGGAACAAGACAGTTTGTTGTCCTTTTTAGATTTGAAAATCATGAGAATTGAAACAAGCTTAGAATTTGGCATATACAGAAAAGCAACACATGTTGGCAGTTACATTAAACAGAACCAGTTTAACCCAGTACAACATCAACTTGCCATCTTTCATAGTCTAGTTCATATGCTTCTCAATGTCCCATTGAATAAAACAGAAATACATAAAAGAATACACATACATTCATCAGGTGCCAAACTGAACAATTACAATGCAAACATAACAGGCAGATTAATTTACAGACACAAAAGAAATAAAAGACTACATGAAATCACAACTCTGAAAAAACCATCAGTGAAATTTTGTAAATTTACTTTTCACCCAAAAGTGTTCTGGAAATTCGAAAGGATGTTTAAAGACTTTAATATAAAACTGGCCCTTCAAAATAGGTATAATATCCAAAACTTATTGAATCACCCTTTGAAAGATACTCACCAAACACTAAAAAATCAGGAATCTATAAAATTAGCTGCCAAGACTGCAGTACAAGACTTATATTGGAAAAACAAAATGAAATTTGAAAACTAGGATGAAAGAACACTTGAGAAGCATTAGGTATAAGCATGCAGACAAATCTGCAGTAGCACATCATTTTTGGTCTGAAAATCATAACATAAAGGAAAAAATATGAGTTGATTAAATGTGTAAAGAAACCTTTGGAACTGCAAATTTGGGAAAATATCTTTATCACCAAAGAAGATGACTCCCTTCAGTCATTCCCGGAACTGAAGATAGGGTTAAAGTACCCTGAAACCGGTCTTCCCAAAAGAAGGCAAAGTTGGAGCAAAAAGTGTAAAAATGTGACTCAATTCATTTAAAAAAGTTGTTTTTAACTTTTTGGTAACTATTATATTAAATGGACCAGAAAATTAATATATACTGCATGTAGGGGAGGCCAGGGCAAGTTGGCGAGTGGGGTAAGATGACGAATGACTTAATTTAAGTTCATATTATTAGGTAGCACCATCTTACGGATACTACTAGCTCTGCACACAGCTAGACACTAAAAACTTGTAAAGTGAGGCCACTGTCGCCATTTGGTTTTTTTGTTAGATTACATTCACGTATTTAGTCTGAAGTGTTGTAAATTTCAAGACCTCGAAATAGGTAAGATATCTCGTTATTCTTTGCTGCAAATGATTACTTTAAACAGTATGCTTTTCACAATAATATTTATTTAAATTTTATTGTTGTTAAACCTACCACAAATATCAAATACTTTTAATCTTCCCAGTCTGGGCAAGTTAACATATTTGTCATCTTGTCTTAGGTGCATTTTACTAATTTTGTGCTTATATGTACTTTTTATTACTTTCTCTACATGTACTATGTACATAGTGTATAGAGAAGGTATTGTATTCCACCCAAAAATTTGATACCGAGATTTCACCAGAAATAATGTTTTGGGTCTCCCTGAATCCGAAAAAAGCATTTTTGGAAAAGGTCCATGTGTGTGCGTGTTTGTGTGTGTGTGAACAGCATAGCTCATAAACGAAAAGACCGTTAAATACCAAACTTGGTATTTAGGTTTGGTCTCTTGCAAGGATGCAACACTAAGATTTTCAAGAAAATCCCCCCAAATCCAACTACCCTTTACATGGAACTTTTTTCGAACATTTTTATTTTCTCAAAAATGGCTCTAATGATTTTGATTAAAATATTGTATACTAAAGATACTTACCTGACAAATAAAATGTATATCTTGAATTATCTGGGAATAGCCTTTTAAGACTACTTGATTCTGGATGAATTTTATGGAATTTTGCATAACTGCTAAACCATAAGAGATGGACAAAAACTTACCACACAAAAAATGTAGCACATTAAAGCACACAGTTTATGTTATATACATTGTTTTCGTGGAGTTGATCATTTTTGAGATATTCCTTGTTTTTGGTTCAGCTTTGAAAAACTTATACTTTTCTCATACAGGACTTTGTCAACTCCTGTCCATACAAACAAAGGAACTTCAGTTACATAACAACCAGCTTTTGATTGTTGAGCATGCTTATTGTATCTTTTGTATTTAAAATTAATTCCTGATAGTTTCTACCATTTAGTAAGATGGATGTGTCATCTGCATACATTATTGTTTTAGCATTAACATACTTTCTGACTTTTTCAGCAAATAGACGTGTTATATTTGACCTGGCAAAAAATGATATTGAAGGCTTTCCAGATGGCATGGCCATTGATTCAGAAGGAAATCTTTGGGTGGCTATCTATATGGGAAGTCAGGTAAAGAATCAATTTAATACATGCTATATTAAGGAGAGATAAAACAAACAATAGTTCCTAGGAATCTAGAGTAAGTCAATAACTAACGCCTCCTATTTTTGTCTTCTCTTTTAATTTGTAAGAAAATTAAACTTTGATTACACAGCATGAAACATTGAGGATTAAATTGTCGCTTTTCAATGTAATCCCAGTCCTTTTCCACAGTTTTAGTCATATTTTCCAACGCAGTGAAATGCACAGTCTTGCTTCCGAAGCCATTGATGTACAGATGTTTTCACGGCCTGTGCATTTTCAAAGTGAATCCCACAATGAGCTTCCTTTAGCGGCCAAAACAGATGGTAGTCTGATGTTGCTAGGTCAGGGCTGTACGGGGGATGAGACAAGACTTCCCATCCAATTTTCACAGTCACTTCTGTGGTGCCATGTGTGGTTTTACATTGTTGTGCAAAATAAGAACATTTTTGTTGGGCAAACTCACTGAAGACGTGCTTTAAGTTTTTTGTGGGTGCTGATGTATCGGACAGAATTTATTGTGCATCCCTGCTCCAAAAATTCAACCAGAATCGCACCCTGTGCATCCGAGAACACTGTAGCCATCACTTTCCGTGCCGATGGCACAGTTTTGAATTTTTTCTTCTTCAGTGAGGTTATGTGATGCCATTCCATTGACTGTCTTTCTGATTCAGGTTCAAAAAAATGAACCCATGCTTCGTCTCCAGTCACAATGTTTTCCAGAAACTCCTGTCCCTCCAGATTGAAGCGCTGCAAGAATTCGGCAGCTATTGTTTTTCTTGTCTACTTATTCTCGTCGGTTAACATTCTTGGTACCCACCGTGAACAAACTTTTGAGTACCCCAATTGTTGAATAATCGTCATCACACTGCCATTTCTGAGGGACATAATGCAACACAATTCATCCTTGTTACCCGGTGGTCAGTACAAATGATCTCATCCACTCACTGCAGTCACTAGTCTACCGCTCCGATTTTTATCAACCAACAGTGTTTGCCCTTCTGCTTCATTACAGCGACAGATCCATCTTCTAACAGTGCTGACAACCATTGTTGCATCACCACACACACTTTTCATCCTTTCATAAATGCAAATGGGCGTTTCACCTTCCGCATGCAAGAATTCCATTACGGAAAGTTGTCTAATATGCACATCGATATCAGCCATTTTGTAAAAGGGAGCAGTGCTGCCACCTGTTGACTTAGGAAGTTCCTATTGCAGTGGATAAGCCAAATTCCAATTGTCCATATCGCTAACTTAGTTAAGGAGAAAACAAGTAGGAGGTAGTAGTTATTGACTGATGCTAGTAGTTTATAAAAGTGAGGAGAGAAAGCTATATGAATGCAACACACTAAGATTGTTTTTTTTTCTTTATTGCAGGTGATCCGTGTGGACTCTAATAGTGGGAAACTACTAGCAACAATTCCAATACCAGCTGTACAAGTAACATCTGTTACGTTTGGAGGTCCTCTTCTTGATGAGCTGTATGTTACAACAGCTAGAAACCTGATAAGTGATGAATTACTGAAAAAACATCCGGGTTCAGGAGCTGTTTTTAGAGTGACGGGGATAAATGTGAAAGGGCTGCCTGGACAAAGTGTTATAATGTAACTCAAAGATACTAGTAGATGGCATGTACAGGGGGGGAGTTCCCCTCCAGAGACTCAAAACCTTATATTTAAGCACAATAGTCTCATTTTTGTTTTCTGTAACTCTTTCACATTTAGAGAATTAGTATACTGCATTGTACCTCTTAATAAAAATGTTGCCACAAAACTCTCCTTTTTACTTTCTTTGTGTGTACTATGTACAAAGTGATTACACAAACTATTTTATTACATCCAAAAATGCAGACTAATAAAAATAAAAGTTTCCAACTCTAAACCTTTCTACAGTGATTGATTAAATTGTGCTCTTGCATTAATCTCCATTCCAAAATATTTCTTTTGGGTCACCCTATACACAGAAAAAACTGCTAACATATGAAACCAGTGAACCAATATTTTATAATTAACAATTATAAAGATTAATTTTCTCAAAGAATCCAAAGTATAACTTTTCCAAAGAGGTAACTTGGTGTCCTGGGAGTGTGAATCTTTGTATTCTCTAGCTACACCTCTATTTTATTATATTTATGTTAATGCTTTGTGTTTTATGTGAAAACTTCAGCTTTTGTTATGAAATAACCGAGTCCTCGAAGGTGTTAAGTGACAAAACATTACTTTTTAGTTAGAAATAATTTAGGCTTTAATTACGTATTTTCATTAAAATATATGTTGGTCTATTAAAGCTGAAGCACTGCCTTATAAAACTAAGCTTGCTGGAGTACACATATTCTAAAAGAAGTATGAACTGTATTTGTGAAGCTTAAATCTGCTGCACCATACACATTAATATTTGACTTTGTTAAGATCAGAATTCATTGTTTTGATGGTTGTTATACAGGAAACTATGAACTAGAGTATTTGTTTTTTCTGTTTTTTCTTTGGAGAAAGAAAAACCATGTAAGCTAATATTTAAATCTGAATGTTAGAAAAGTTTATAAACTCATATTTGGATTTCCTCTGAAAGGTGTTATGTCACTGAACTTTTAAAACATATTTTCACTTTCTCTACATGTACTATATACATAGTGTCTAGAGAAGGTATTATATTGCACCCAAAAATTCAATACCGAGATTTCACTAGAAATACATGTTTTGGGTCCCCCTGAATCCAAAAAAAGCATTTTCAGAAAAAGGTCTGCGTGTGTGTGTGTCTGTGGACAGCATAGCTCAAAAATGAAAAGGCCGTTAAATACCAAACTTGGTATTTAAGATTGTATCTTCCAAGGGTGAGACACAAAGATTTTCAAGAAAATCCCCCCACCCGCAACTACCCTTTACATGGAACTTTTTTCGAAACTTTTGATTTTCTTAAAAATGGCTCTAACGATGTTGATTAAAATATTGTATATTAAATATATTTATCTGACAAATAAAATGTATATCTTGAATTTTCTGGATATAGCCTCTGAAGACAACTTTATTCTGGACCAATTTTACGGAATTTTGCATAACTGCTAAACCATAAGAGATGGACAAAAGCTTACCACACAAAAAATGTAGAGCCCTTTAAAAAACACAATTTATGTTATATACATTTTTTCCCTGAGTTGATCGTATTTTAGATATTTCTTGTTTTTGGTTTCAGCTTGGAAAAACATAATTGTCTAATACAGGAATTTGTCAACTCCTGTCCATACAAACAAAGGAACTTCAGTCACACAGCAACCAGTTTTTGACTATCACTTTAACCTATGGTACTCCTTTATTTCGCTTCTACTTACAAGGAAGCAAGTGATAAGACTATTTCTGCTAATTTTTTCTCGATTAGCATGAAGTAAATAGAAGCATAAGCTTTTTAACAATAATTTGTTGCAGAGAAAGTCATGTGAATGGAACACATAAGAGTTTTTAGATAATGAAATAATTAAAATGTCTATCAGCAGTATATAATTTGTACTAGAGAAAGCACTAAACAGACTCTTACAATTGAAATTGAACAGTTGTCTGCACAGATGTCATATTGGGTGTGTAGATTCCATTGTGAAGTATATGATAGTATTCCCTGTTGAGGTATTGAAAAAGCTGCATAGGATGTTGTGGGCACAACTACTGCCTTCTCCTGCATATCCATGTGACTGACATCAGCTATGCAAGTGCATGTCAATGGTGGGAGAGAGGTTATTACAAGCAGCAGTGAGGGATCACAAAAATCACAGTACACTGTTTACAGTAAGAGTATATAAACTGAGAACTATTAACACATTGAAGCCCAAGCCCGAGTATAGCTCGGGCCGTGCAAAACGTTCATGCGGCCCACGCCCAAGCATAGCTCGGGCAGGTATTTATAATGCTTTTAATGCAATTCCACGACTTTAACTCGGTCTTGGGCTATGCAGCAAAGAACATACATCAGTTATCGTGTAGTTGTCCGATTTGTGCTACCATCTGCCCTTGCTTTAGTCAATTATTTGGAAATTTAGGAGATTTCGCAATATTTGCTTTCTTGGGTAGTCGCGCCAGTTTGCTTGAAGGTGGTGATCTGTTTGTTATCTTTGGTGTTCTTAAATGTTAAAATGTTGCATTTTCCTCGATTTCTGTGAACTGAAGCTGAAATTCAGCATACAAATAAAGCTCTAGAAAATTCACATTCCGAGGGAGAGTTTTTCGAACTTTCAATAAATGGAGTGTAAGCATCTTTTCACAGTTTTATTTTTCAAGCTCATATTTGATACTTACTGTAAATTTAAAATAAAATATTAATACGGAAGTTATGACTATTTTAACTTGTTGAGAAATCCTTGAATGCCATACTTTTAGATTGTCCCAATAATTTTTAGCAAATTTGATTGTTGTACTGTAAATAATAACTCAAATTAGGCGCAAAAACCCTGTCAGTTTTAATCCTTTTACCAATAAAATATTGTAAGAAAAATGTCTTTATTACTCAAATAACAATTCCATTTCTTCCACTGATTACAAATAGAATCTGTTTACAAATAATCATCTTTATTCAATGCTTTTGCAACAATTCTGCCATACAGTTTTCTTTAGATGCTTGCTACGGTGGATATTACTGCATGCTGAACTTCCCACCAAAACTGAATCAACTGCTGCCTGTTATGAATTCCAGTTGAAATTGAATGCCCTGCGTGCCTCGTTCTTCCTTTTTATACCTTCAATGACATGGCAAGAAATTTCCAGAAGCAGCTGCACATGCAAACCACCACGAATGTCACAAACTCATGCAGGTACAACAATTGGAACTTCGATGTCAAAGAACTTGCCAACAGCACACAGGTATAGAACAGGATGCGACAAAAAGATTTTCAAGAAAATCCCCCTCTGGCACATCCCTTTACATGGAAAATTTTTTGAAAAGATTGTTTTTCTGAAAAATGGCTCTAACAATCTTGATTAAAATGTGTGAGATACTAAATATACTTACATCACAAATAAAATGTATATATTGAATTTTCTGGGAATAGTCTCTGAAGATCTCTTTATTCTGGATGAGTTTTGTACAATTTTCTAATGGGTAGACAAAAACTTGCTATAAAAAAAAAGTTAGATCTTGTCAAAACACATCATTTGTAACACATACATTTTTCTTGTATACTTGACTGTTTTCAAGATATTCCTTCTCATTGGTTTCAATTTTAAACTAACTTAACTTTTATCAAATGGGGCCATGCTAAGCAAACCAAACCTCAATTGTTTCACATGATGACTGGCTTTTAAATTACTTTGCTACTGCTTTAGCTTAATGTGTTCCCTATTTCCTTCTGGAAAATTATGCTATTGAATGCATGCAATACACATGTGAAAACCAAATTACCCGAGATGCCATTTTGGAACATATAATTATTAGCATCATGGAAGCTGATTAACCACAAAGATTGACGCAAATTCTTTTGACATATGCAAGCAGAAATCACATTACTTATTTGCATCATATGGATTGTGAATTCATGTGTACAAGCTGAATGTAGGATTGGAGAAGGAAAGTGAAGGAGGGGAGCAGCCACTTGGCAATATTGTAACAATCAATCATGACTTCATGTGAAAGAAGCCAAAACAATCTGCTGAATGAAGGTGTGTTTTCTGCAAAAAGTTGCTAATATTACCAACTTTAGAAACTGAAAAAGCACTGGAGAAATGAGTAAACAGTGCCAAGGAACTCCAACCAGTTAATAGCCACTAGGTGGCAGTAGTAGCATCTTAAATTGTCACTAAATGACACAAGTAGTGCTCTATTTTTCTTCCCCATTCAATGTTAAGAGAATGCACAAGGTTCTGGAGTCAATGATGCAAGATAACAATGAAATTCAAATATACCTTTATGTATTAAGTATTGTTTTCTTGCTCCTATCGTTTAAAATAAAGCAATAAAAACGTACCTATTTATGTACCCATTTGCTAGATGGCCATATTTGTGCTCTATTTTTCTTCCCTACTCAATGTTAAGGGAATGCACCAAGTTATGAAGTCAATTATGTAAGATAACAGTGAAATTCAAATATTTTTATGTACTACTTAGCATTTAAAATAAAGAAACAAAAACATACCTAATTCACGTATAAAGTACATTTTTCATTACCCAATTCTTTAAAATTAACAAGCACATTAACCAATAATTGTTCTTGGGAGCTGAAAATGGCAGAGAAGTGACAGGACCCAGATAGTATACTGTTTTAGGTTAACCCACCTATTGCAGATGTTGGTTATTTGAGGTTATGTGGTACATGAGCTAACTAACGGTGATGCAGAATTCTTGCTTTCTCATGTTGCTCATAGTATATTTCAGAATTTCCCTACTACCGTGCCTTCCCCTCTTTTCCCAATACAACTCCACACACTCGAAAATGCAGACCGTTGCACATTTCAGCAATTTTCTGATGAAAAGGTTGTTTACCAGACGTTTATGCAGTAAACAGACCCTTATTCAGCAACATTATCCAATCTCTTAACAGTGGACCATGAATATCTTGCTGTTATGCTTAACAAGGGTTCATTGTCACATAGATGTCACAGATTGAGCTGTAATGTTTACTTTCTCTACACATACTATGTACATAGTGTATAGAGAAGGTATTGCATTCCACCCAAAAATTTGATACCGAGATTTCACCAGAAATACATGTTCTGAGACCCCCTGAATAAAAGAAAAGCATTTTTAGAAAAGTAAGAGAGAGAGAGAGAGTGTGTGTGTGTGTGTGTGTGTGTGGGGGGGTGTGCATGTGTATGTGTGCGTGCGTGCGTGCGTGCGTGCGTGTGTGTGTGTGTGTGTATCTTGAATTTTCTGTGAATAGGCTCTGAAGACCTCTTTATTCTGGATGAATTTTTTTTTTTTGTATTTTGCATAACTAGTAAACCGTACAAGATAGACAAAAACTTACTACATAAAAAATATAATTTCCTTAAAACTCACAATTTATGTCATATACATTTTTTTCCATATTCCTTGTTGTTGGTTTCAGTATTAAAATACTTATGCTTTTCTCATATGGGAACTTGTCAACAACTGGCCACACAAAGAAACAAATTTCAATCTCATAACAGCCACATTTTAAAACATTTGACTGTCAGTTTAGCCTAGTGTATTCTCTTATTTCCCTGCTACTCATAAAGAACTAAGTAATAAGACCATTTCTGGTAATGTTTATCTCAATTAGCATGAAGCAGATAGAAAAATAATAAATTTATTAACAATAATTTGTTACAGAGTGAATGGAGCCCATCAGATTTCTTTTTTCTTTTTTTTTTTTTAAATAGTGAAAATATACCCATGACTCAGTTTTCTCTCCCATAGAGTCCCTATTTGATAGAAAAAAAATTATAATTTTAAGTTGTAACAGCTCACTTTGACCTTAGGTGTGCGTTCCACTCAATGTTCAGTTGCTTGATAGTATGCCCAGGAGGTGATAAGAACTTTGTCTGTTCAACGCTACAAGTATCTACATGTAAGACTGTGCTAAAGATAACTTGCAAACAAGAGAATATCAGCTGCAGTCAGTATCATTTTGTTCTTTTGCATTTTATCCTGCGATAAGTGGCTCCTAGAAAAAGAAACCCAGGAAAAATCTCTCATCTAATATTTTTTAAACATAAATATTTTTTGTCAAAATTGAGTCTATGGGGGAGAAAGCTGAGACAAAGGTCTTTTTATTTTCAATCTACTTTCACACTTTGAACTTCTTAAAGCTGTTGCTATGCAAAACAATGAACTCTCTGCATAGTTAAGAGTAAACCAAAAGAGGTATGAAACGAAAGATGGCTTCCATTTGGGAAAAGTTTAAGCAGTTTAAAATTGAAACCAATAACAAGAATGCTTTGGAAATGGTTAACTCTACAGACTGTGTGTTTTAACGAGGTCTTTATTTATTGTGTAGTAATATTTGTCTAGCAGTTTACCAGTTATGCAAAAGTCATCTAGAATAAAGAGGTCTTCAGAGGCTATGCCCAGAAAATTGAGGACATATATTTCGTTTGTCATGAAAATATCTTTAAACATATGGTATTTTAATCAAAGTCATTAGCCATTTTTGAGAATAGTAACATTTTAAAAAAATGTTCCATGTACCGGGAAGTTGGAGGTAGGAGGATTTTCTTGCAATTCTACCTGTTGCATCCTTGGAAGATATTGAACTTAAATATCAGGTTTGGTATTTAACAGACTTTTTGTTTTTGAGTTATGCAGCCCACAGAAACACACATACATATGGACATTTTTTTTAAAATCTTTATTTGGATTTAGGGGGATCTCAAAATTGTATTTCCAGTGAAATCTCAGTATCAAATTTTTGGGTGGAATACAATACCTTCTCTATCTACTGTGCACATTTACATATGTGTTTGAGAAAGTAAACATCCCTGTTACATCAGGGAGACACTGGTCCCATGTAAGCATAAACTCTTGTGGACATACTTCTCTGTAAATATAAATTTTCCCACCAGTTGAACAGTTTTTTGCAACTATGATGGAAATACACAATGCAAGAATTTCAATGTAACCAAAGACAAAAACTGTTTCCTTCCCTAACTATTCAGGATATCTGGGTGGGTAATTTTATTATGAAATTAAAATAACACTGAACTTTCACAGAATACAGAAATGAAACGCTTAAAAATAATTGTACATTAAAAATTATTTTATTCATTTTAAAATGATCTTCTCCAATGGCTCTTTTCAAGAAACATATACACTAAGAATTCAATTCATTTTAATCATTGTAACTACGTGTAAGAAAAATCACTGGTGATATTATTTACATACACTACAAGTAATGGGTACATCAAAGGAGATAGCATGGTCTTCTTTTGTGTTTTATTATTTTTTTGATATTTTCCCCATATGCCTATATTTTTGCAACTTAGTAACAAAGATTATAAATCATACACAAGTAACAGAAATGTTTTTCAAATGCTGTTGCACAGTGAATACTGGGTTAAAAATTTTATGAATATTATTGTATTACTTCAAATGTTACCGAGTATGGAATTAAAAATAACATTGTCACTTACAATTGAAATGCATATTTCAGAAACCCTGTAGCTGATATTTTTTTGGAATCAGTGATCTCAGATTTTAAACCCATCTTATAGTGCAGAAAGCAATAATGTTTTACTGTCCTTTATTGGTTAAAAGTAGTGATCAAGGCACCCTGTTTCTTTTAGAACTGAAACATTACCACGATATCGATATGATAAGTTAATATATTTAGCATGGAGGAGATTTTTACCTTTATGTGTAAATTTTTTATTTGGGTTTAAAAAGTGTCTTTTAAACGTTTAGTTAAATAATAAAGTTAATACAGTATTACATGGCTGGTGTTTGCAGTAAAATTGCTTAATTCTTATATATGAATTGGTGTTTGTCTTTATTCTTCCAGTTGTGTCACCTATATTCTCTTGTTTATGTGCCAAGTAATTATTACTTCCTGTATAACGATGTATACAGTAAAACCTGTCTAAAATGAATGTGATCGTTTCAACATTTTTTTTTTCCCCATTTTACAAAAGATATTAATAAAACAAAATGCAATAAAATGTAATCACATAAAATTACAATGAAGAAATATTTCCGTCAAAGGGCACTGCGACTCCTTCATAAAAGAATATCTTTTGTACCCTGTATCAACAGAAATAGTTCTGAAAACATCAGTGCAAGTACAGTCGCACTCAAAATTGATGCTTATTGCTTTAAAAATTTGGCATGTATCTATGTATTATGCTTATAAATATCCTTTTTTTATTTTAACAAACAGTTCCTGAGGTTATTCTGTTTCTGTGTTGGCAGTTTTACGGTTTAGAGATTACTTAACAAAGGAAATAGTTCCATTCTGAGATCTATTTTCTGTTAGTCTAGGTTCCTGGTATGGCTCGGTTTAGGCAGGTTTTACTGTAGTAAGAACGAAAGATGAACCCAACAAACTGTAATGGTGAATTGTTTCTGCTTTTGGAGAATTTATGCATACATATAATTTCAAAATTGATAAAACCACATTTGAAATTATTTTCATTACACAGAAAAAATACTCGATGCACATTTGCAAGCAGAAATCAAAGAAAGATCAAGTTGGCTGGTATTGATTTACTGTATTTATTCGAATACAAGACAATGTTTTGTTTTTTTTTCCTAAATAATAATGTTAAGAATTGGGAATTGTCTTGCATTTGCAATATATGTTTCCAAATAGCACGCAGGAAAAAATGAGTGTGACAGTGGTGAAACCTAGGGAACTTAAGATGGCCTTCCAGTTTTTAACGTATACGGCAGCTTTCGTGCATTTTATCTTGTGCCATAAAGTTTGTAAGCATTCTTTGGAAAAATGAATTCTCTCCAATACTAAAGGTTGGTTCACAACAACAGTAACAGGAACCAGAAAATCTTATGCATCATTGTTGTTGAAGCTCCACTGCCATTGCCTGCATACTGATTTCATTTTCCCCTCCCTTTCACCTCACCCATTAAGTGAATTTCCACACAATTTTGAAAAAAAGAGAGCTTGTCTCTTAGTATGCTCAAAATATTTGTTTAAAAATCAAGTTATCATGTCTTCTTTTTTAAAGAGATTATATGCTAACTTCCAAAATTAATATGAGCGAGTCAAAAACTTTCGTACTGGCTGTGCAATGTTTTTCCTCTGGGCATGTGGACACATGGTTCCATCACTTTTCTTTTTATGGAAGTTTGTAAACAGTGTTGTTATACTCATTTATTTGACAAGTCGATTAATTACAGCATAAAAACTTATTTAGGCTCAAATATCAAGGACGTCATCCCAGCAAAGAAAAAATCAGGCACATACAAAATGGAATGCAAGGCTTGTAATCAAATTTATATTGGAAAAACAAAAAAAAAATTTAGAAACAAGATCCAAAGATCGCTTCAGAAAGATAAATCAATACAATTGGAAAAATCAGCAGTTGCCACCCACTTTTGGCCAAAACACCACAATATAAATTCAGAAGCAAAACTTCTAAAACACATAACAGGAAAACAAGAGCTGGCCAAATGGGAAAACATCTTCATTGTAAAAAATAGAAACAGCTGTTTCACAAAAGGATGTGTTAAGCAAGTTCATTGAACCACCACTAGAGGAGGTAGCACTTACGTCGCCAGCTTCACTGCTAGGAATTAGTCAATGTCCAGTTGAAAATGAAAGAAAGTAGTCCTTCGAAGCATATTCAGACAAAACTCCCAAGTGTTAAAATTTAGTTGAGTCGATTTTGTAACACTACATCACTTACTTTTTATAACTCCCAAGTGTTGTTTAGTATAATTAACTGACTTGTCAAATAAATCAAAGACATGATTCCGTGCTGCTGCTGTTGCAGTTTTGCTCTGTTCTGGAAGTATAATATTGAGTTGAGTGATATGGTGCAGTTCAGTTATTACAAGCAATTTATTATTTTGTCTTGTACTTAGTAAAAGTACAATTGCAGAAAGATTTTTAGGTGTAAAAGTTCCAGGTCGTACAACAATCCATGAAAAACTCATACAGCCAATCTTTTGATGAGAACAATTGAAAGTGTGTTTCAACACAGAATTATTAGTAGAGATTTGTGGCCCCTTCATTCCACACACCCTGGAAGAATTAAAACAAAATATCTGACAGGCCAGCAAAGGGAACTAGAGCAAATGATAGATGGTTTCCTAAAGAGGTGCCAAAAATGTATGGATAACAACGGTGAGCAGTTCTAGCATCTCCTTTCATAATGTTGGTAAGTAAAACCTTTTAAAAATGTATGGTTTCACCACACCTTTCTATGATAGCTGCAAATGGCAATGAGTGCCAAAAATACAGGCAGACAAAAGACTGTATAGCCAGTGAGTACTTTTTTGACTCACTCAATCACAAAGCTTCATACAACTGCATAATTTTCCATTGATGTGTCCAATAGCCCCTTCCAATGACTCCTAGGTTGTATATTAATAGTAATGAATTAAGTTGTGTGCAGCTGTTAATGTAAGGCAGATCTGGTATGATACCAGCTCTGCAGTGTAAGTAACAATTTTGATGAAGCCAGTAAAACAATTCATAGTACATTATTATTAACTGAGCTTCATAGTGTATCACTTCCAATTTATTACTATTATTTCCAAAATTAAGTTCCGACAAATGGGGTGGTCTTGGATCCAGATAAATATGGTAAATCAGACTCTAACTTAAAGATTTTTTTTTCAATTAAGACTTGGTTTCAAATATTAAAAACACACACAGAGAATGAGCTTCTGAAATAAACAACTCAATTATGGTTATGGGGAGCAGGAGGAAGATAGATTGTGATATATTTTAAATTTGTCCAAGTATGAATCAAAGACTTTTTTCAGTCATTAATCCAGTAATATATTCTCAGTCTGATATAAACACACAGTCTAAATAAACAGCAACTTTGATATGTGTTGCTTTTGTCCGACATTACTGGCCATTCTTTTTAAGAAGCCACATATGCTTTGAAGCTTCTGACAATGCTAAAGAAAACTTTTTGGAAATTTTGATTACTTATTACTTCTCAATAGATAATTGCATGGTCAATAGCAGTATTATTTAAAATGAAAGTGCTGATTTTTTATTTCCAGAATTTATGAATGCAATTAACTTTTTTGTACTTAGCCTGAAGAAATCAGTGTGGTATTCATGGAGCATTTGAACTGCTTCCAAAGCAATGGAACACCAAAGAGTAATCTTAGGATCCTTAACATTCACTTGTCTTACAGCAACGTGCTACACCTGGATTACTTCTGAAACTTAAACCTATCCATTCTTCTCTACATGCATTCGCATTTCCTCTCAGGTTGGTGATGTCATCAGCTGGCACTCCTTGGTTAACTTTAATACACTATATACAAAATACAGACATCAATGCACTTTAGAAACGCAAGTGTGGCTTGTTCTTGATCATATGTCTGCAAATAAAATAAAACAGTTTTTTTGAAAAATTGCATCAAACTATTCTAAAGGTTACATTAAAAACAATACAACTTGCTGTACATCAATCCTTTATTGCATGGCGTTGCACGTATGCATCAAAGATGATTAATCAGAGCTTTTAGTATTTTTAGTGGACTTTTTTTCTAATTTTGTATGACACTAACCTGCAGCAATAAAATTAGGCTAGTTGTAACTGTTTTATATTGTAAAATTATAAAACTATTTTTGCTATAAAACTGTATTTTTTTTTTAATTACAATAGAGCAAAATCCATGCAACTGCATTCAAATGTAACCCCATCAGCATCCAAGTGTGCCATGTCACCCATTATTTTACTTGGGCCTTCCCCATCCCTTACCACAGGCACATTTGACTGCAGTTGCTGGGCCTCAAACTCATGATGTTCAGCTTTGAACGGATGGCAAGTCCATTACATATTGCACTAATGATTGTGGCTATTCAAGTTGCTTCAGTTGTCGTGCCAGTGAAAGGTGTATAAACACTGGTTTGCAAATTAGAGGAAGAACAGCATATGTAGCAAAATAAATCATGCAATTAAGGGTTAAAGCTGAGAAAACTACACATATAGGAACATGTGAATAAAAATCTGATGTACCACATTCAAAACACTTTCTCTACACTCAATTGTTTATTACAGGCATACAAACTATTCTTACAAAGTTTATTTTTCCATCTTCTT
Organism: Hymenopus coronatus; assembly: GCA_030762935.1. Classification (NCBI taxonomy): domain Eukaryota; kingdom Metazoa; phylum Arthropoda; class Insecta; order Mantodea; family Hymenopodidae; genus Hymenopus; species Hymenopus coronatus. The sequence goes on from CM060895.1 coordinate 18,897,826, forward strand.
CATTTTAATTGAGATAAACCTTTGCAGGAATAGCTAAATTACACATTTTGTTATTGTTGTAAAGGGAATAGCAATAGTAAAATGTTTAATAACTAGATGCTGAGTTACATATGGTATTGAAATTTGGGGGGGGGGACAAGTAAAACCAATATGAACCAATATATATTGTATTAAAAATACAAAAAAAGTACATGAGTATGTACAACCTTTGGTTTCAGGCTGTGGAAAGACTTTTGTTACTAACAGGGAGGAGACTCTTTAATTCCTTTAATAATTAACTGAAGGCTTAAAGGAACCGACCTGGACAAAAGCCTAATGTCTGATCCCTCACCTTCACGCGGTACACTGTTAGTAATCACAAATCAATTTTGTTATAGAAGAAAGGAGACCCTTAAATTGCTTCTATAATTTGAAAACTTAAAGGAACCAATCTAAACAGATTCCCTACCTAAAGGGAAGGGCTGCTCACCAATAAGCACTGATCAGCTTGGTGAGTTATTGACCTGAACTGATATTTCTTCCTTTCCATATATCAGATCCCCTCTTTTACCTTTCCTATCCAGTCTTGCTTGACTCAACTCTTGTTTTCTTCAACCCCAATGGTATTAGAGTATTTGAGGCCATGGGGATCATTTCATTTTCTTTTCTATCCATACCTTTCTTTACTTAGGTGATATAACCACCATTTATGGTGTCTAATTTTAAACGGTTACAAATAGTTAAATAAAAAGATTCCAAATAAAATTATGTCTCCTTGGAAAAAGAAATATTCTGGAAGTAAAACAGCCCCCATTCAGATTTCCGAGTGGGGACCTTTTTCCAAGGCAAACAACAAAATCTGAATGACAAATTAAAATGTAACATTAGAACAACTAAAACATTATCAATTTCAAAATTTTAGTACATACTTATTTCCTAAAGGACGACAAATAAGCAGTGGCATTCTAGTTGAAGTTCGAAAAAATCTTACTTCATCTTTTAAAATCATTAAACAGATGAATAATACAAAATGAAATGGCGTGTTATTTATGGATGCTCTTTAACTGCTGTGGTTCTCAGCGTCCCATTCTAAACTGGGCGTGAAAGACTGCTTAATTTTGCTCAGAGGCCTCTCTATCAGGCTTGAGGTTCTTTTACGTGCCGTAAATCTACGACACAGGACCAACAGCTTTACTTCCCTTCCGAAGGAAACCATGCTAAGGATTTTTACACCCGAAAAAATCCATTGTCCTCCGCCGGGTTTGAACCTGCGACCTTGGGTATGTGAAGTTAGCATGATAACCATTACACCACGGAGGGCAACTGAATAATACAGATAAAATAGAAATAATTAAACCAGATATATGGAAAAAATAAATCTCACTTCAAAATTTATTCTGTTTATAATCCCCCAAACAAAACCCAAATCTTGAAAATATCATAAATTCAAATACAATCATAATTGGAGATTTCAATGCCCATCCAAGATATGACAAACCAAACAATTCTGGAAAGATCATAGAAGACCTATTAAATTCAACAATTACAGAAGTTGTGATGTTGAAAATGAGTCGGAATAGTAACACTCACCTCACTTATATGTAATTATGTCCAAAACATATGTTTCAAGGGCAATTGCCCTCTTCTTCAGTTGAAGTCCGACTGATGGCTGGACTGATGGACTTCAACTGAAGAAGAGGGCAATTGCCCTTGAAACATATGTTTTGGACATAATTACATATAAGTGAGGTGAGTGTTACTATTCCGACTCATTTTCAACATCACATTGATTAAAACTTCACTTGTCTCAAACTTCTGAGTTATTTAATTACAGAAGTTATTTACCACAAAGAAGATCCACCAACCTTTATCCACTATTCTGGTGCTGGTACCAACCTTGACTTACTTTTAGTATCCTAAGATATATACTCATTAACTTTCAAACAAGAGGTCGACTGCTCTGAGCCTCCAGTTTACAGTTGCCTCAAAACTCGAACGTCTGAGGCGGCTGGGAGCTCGGAAGACAGTTGTCTCACGGGCATCCTCCGATTATGATCAAATATCAGTCTTGCTGCAGCATTGTGACCAGTGGGTGACCATGTACAGGGATCTGATGAACACCTGTTTCTTGGAACCATCGTCAAAGCCTGGAAATAACACTATGGCACATTCAGGGCCCGAGAGACTGTGATTTGTGTCTGACCTGCTCTAGACGTCCGATGATTCTAACCTTTAAATCAGGATCCAGTTGATGTCTTTGTGGCATGTTGATGCTGTCTTGTAGACGCTTTGCTAAGCAACTACTCTCTGTTCACAATGGGAGAACAATAATGAATGAGCCACACACTGGGTCTGTTACTCTGGTATTCGTTTGCTGCTCTGTTTTGTTGACCTTAGAAGCATGAACTCGCTTACCTATCAGAGACCACCAATAAGGGGAGGCACACACTGTGATACCGTTTAATGGTGCTTGCTCACCATTTTCCCTTTCAGCTCTCTGTCTTCCGAATTACGCTTAACTTTTGGACACTAGTGTATAATGGATATATGTATATTGTACGAGGGGTGTTCCATAATGAATACTCTTTATTTTTTCCCCTCATTCTTAGTCTGCTATTTGGCTCGCCATGACAGTTGCAAGTTAATAGTACTTTGGTCTGTCCACTGGTGGCTGAATGTTCCAGAGAAGTGACATCCCTGCACTCTGCAGTGCATTTCTTCAACTGCTGTCATTAGATGAATTGATACCATGGAGTGTAATCGTTACAGGCAGCGCTGAACAACGTGGTTTCTGTGGAAAGATGGTGTAACCACTGCAGAGATTCACAGGCAATCGCTAGCAGGGTGAGGGGAATCTGCACCATCTTAAAAAACTGTTTACAACTGGGTGGATGGATAGAAAGGTGGCAGATCATCAACGGAAAAAGGAACCAATTCTGGAAGGCCTATGAAAACATCAGCCAACATTTCAAGAATGGAGCGCTAATCAGGAGAGCAAGTGTTCCACATTCACAGAACTAAAGGCAGCCACAGGACTTCCCAGAACACTCTGCACTGCATAGTGCATGAACACCTGAAGTTGGGGAAGGTCTCTGCCAGGTGAGTACCCAGATCCCTGAAGGCAGCACAAAAGTAACAGCGCAACATGTGCAGTGATCTTCTCCAATGTCACAACCAGGATCCAGAAGGCTTCATTCCAAACTTGTGACTGGTGACAAGACTTGGCTCCACCACTAAGAGCCACAAACTAAATCTCAATCAATGCAGTGGAAGCATAAATGCAGCCTCCAGCCATAGAAGTTCAATACAGTGCCCTCAGTAGGCAAACGAATGGCCATGGATGGAATCATCCTCATTGACTGGATGGAACTGGACACCACTATCAACAGCTTGACGCATGTGGCAACTCTTCAGAAGTTGCACCATGCAATTCAAAAGAAACAGCCATGAAAATTGGTGCAAAACACGATAACGCTCATCCCCACATGAGTTGGGAAACCATGGCTACCACCGCTGAGATATAGTTCCAGGTGCTGCCACACCCATTGTATTTGCCTGGCTTGGCCCTTTCTGCGGACATAATTTGCCAATTTAGAGGAAATGCAAGCAGCTGTGCTGCAGTGGTTGCGGCAGACTCCAAAGAAGTGGTTACTGGAGGGCCTGCAGAAGTTACATCAGTGGCACAAGTGTGTAAAGTATCAATGGGGGCTATATTGGAAAGTAGATATACTTGCCAAGTCATGCAGGTTCTTATTATTTGTAAAAAAAAATCTGATGTGTTCCATTCACATTACTTTCTCTACATCTCTGCATCAAATTATTGTTAAAAAGCTTATGCTTCAATTTACTTCATTCTACGTGAGAAAAATTAGTTTATTACTTGCTTCCTTGTAAGTACAAGTGAAAAAAGGGAGTACCATAGGTTAAAGTGATAGTCAATAGCTGGTTGCTATGTGACTGAAGTTCCTTTGTTTGTATGGACAGGAATTGATAAATTCCTGTATGAGAAAAGTATTTTTTAAAGCTGAAATCAACAATAAGGAATACCTAAAAAATGATCTACTCCACGAAAAAAATGGATATGGCATAAATTGTGCGTTTTATCATGATCTATATTTTTTGTGAAGTAAGTTTTTGTCCATCTCTTATGGTTTAGCAGTTATGCAAAATTCCGTAAAATTCATCCAGAATAAAGTAATCTTCAGAGGCTATTCCCAGAAAATTTAAGATATACATTTTATTTCTCACTTAAATATCTCTAATATGCAGTATTTTAATCAAAATCGTTAGAGCCTTACTTGAGAAAATCAAAATTTTCGAAAAAAGTTCCATGTAATGGGTAGATGGGGGTGGGGGAATCATGCACACGCACACACACATGCACACATTGACCTTTTTGTAAAATAAATTTTTTTTCTAATTCAGGGGGTCCCAAAACATGTATTTCTAGTGATATCTTGGTATGAAGTTATTGGGTGGAATGCAATACCTTCTCTATACACTATGTATATAGTACATGTAGAGAAAGTAATAATAAAGTGTAATTCATTATGGAATGCCCCTCATATTTATGTAAATAACTGCTTTTGGTAAATATCTTATGTAATCTGATTTTATAGCCAAGATTGATAATGTAAGATGCTTTTGTACGAGTCTATTAACTCCAAAAGCTATTATTATTTTTCACCATAATGCATGAGGGACTTTTACATATTTATTTCTAAATAAATCTGGAATGAGAACTAAAAAACCAAGAAAAAGCAATTAGGATACAATGTCTTGTATTTTTGATGGGTATAAAAATATTTTCTTTGTATACTCACTTGTCTAACTTTTCCCAGAATACCATGAGAGCTGCACGATCCAAATGTCGCTTAGTACGAGAAAGCTCAATAACATGTACAGCCCAACGACCGACATTGGTATCCAGCTTCATTTCATCATACTTTATGTGAAATGCACAAACTGCAAACAACAAAAAACCATTGTTAATGCATATAATGTGATTGTTCTTGTGTTAATACTCTTACAAGCCTTTAGTTTCTTCACCCAGTATGAGTAATGCTCTCTAATGCTTCTGGAATATTCATGTTAAAACAAGGGTGGTTTGCAAAGTTATTGGACTGACACAGACTGGCAGCATCAAATGGGTCTAATATGAATAAAAATCTGATGTGTTCCATTCACATGATTTCTCTATCTCTGCAACAAATTATTGTTAAAAAAAGTTTATTCAATCTATTTACTTCATGCTAATCGAGAAAAAATTGGCAGAAACATCCTAGTGTTTGCTTCCTTGTAAGTAGAATGGAAATAAGGGAGTACCATAGGAAAAAACTGAAACCAATAACAAGGAATATCTCAAAAATGGCCGACTCCATAAAAAGAAGTATATAACATAAATTATGTGTTTTAATGAGCTCTACATTTTTATAGGTAATTTTTAGTCTATCTGTCATGGTTTACCAGTTATGCAAAATTTCGCAAAATTCATCCAGAATTAAGTTGTCTTCAGAGGCTATTCCCAGAAAATTCAGATAACATTTTATTTGTCATGTAAATATCTTTAAAACTAGATACTTTAATTAAAATCGCTAGAGCTAGTTTTGAGAAAATCAAAATTTTCAAAAACTTTTCCAAGGGATAGTTGGGGGTGGGGGGAGGTTTTTCAAAATCATGTCACATCCTTGGTTGATACTGAGCTTAAATATGGGATTAAACTAACTTTTCGTTTTTGAGCTACATTGTCCACAGACACACACAGACCTTTTTTCTAAAAAGGGGTTTTTCTAACTTAGAAAACCTCAAAAAATGTTATTTCCGGTGAAATTTCAGTATTGAATTTTTGGGTGGAATATAATACTTTCTCTATCTAGTATGTACATTGTACATATGGCTAGAGAAAGTAAAAAATACTTGGGCGACTCATTATTGTAACAGAAATTCTAACAATGGCAATGTGAGGCAGAGTTGATTATGTAGGAAAATTAATTGTACTTACTTTTTGAAAATATCTCGACAGGATTGCCATCCCATGGCCAGCCCTTGAACTGCCAAGCTGGTCCCATGACAAAGACTGCTACAACTCTATCCCAGTCTGCATTCGTAAGTTTCTGCGGGTTATCAATGACTCTATATGGTACAGTGAGGGCACTCTCTTTCCTACGCTGAAGCAGAATTTCATTATCTCGCTTTGCACCTTGCCTCTTTTTCTCTTCGGTGCTAACAAACCTGAAATATCAAATTACACAAAATTAATTCCTTCAATTTGAGTAAAAAGCAAAACTTAAAAATCATGAAAATGAATTTTTTTTTCTGTAGCTTAATGTCCTTTAACCTGATTGATCATAACAGACAATGAATGAAATTGGTGAAATGGTGAACAAATGATCGCGGGGTCCATGGAGCTTAAAGTTTACTCGACATTCGTCTTCTCAGGATACCCCCCTAAGGGTCATTCGAACTCGCAACCTTTGAATGTGAGGCTGACAGACTACCAGCACACTACCCAGGCGGGCTGAAGCTTTATTCTGCTCTTTCTTCACATATATTGTCAAAGAAATATGTGAATATGATTACCGGCTGTTAAAATGTATTATTTTTATTTACAAGCATTATTTTACATCAGGCATAAAAGACACACCAAGGCACATCAACCACAAGAAATGAAATCTAGCAGTATAGGCCTGTCATTTATGCACACTAAGTTCAAAATAGTTTGGTATTTAACGGTCTTTTCGTTTTTGAGCTAGCTGTCCACAGACATGCACATACATGGGGTAGCAGTTTACGTGTATTAGAGGTGCTAAGAATTGAAAGAAAAGGCCATCAGAATTCTATCAGATGCCAACAAAATCTGATGTGTTACATTCACATGACTTTCTCTATATCTCTGTAACAAATTGTTGTTAATATGCTTATCTTTTATTTATTTCATGCTAATCGAGAAAAATTAGCAGAAATAGTCTTGTTTCTTGCTTTGTAAGTAGAAGCGAAATAAGGGAGTACCATAGGTTAAAGTGAAAGCCAAAAGCTGGTTGCTATGTGACTGATGTTCCTTTGTTTGTAGGGACAGGAGTTGACAAATTCCTGTATGAGAACAGTATAAGTTTTTCAAAGCTGAAACCAAGAAAAATGAATATCTCAAAAACGATCAACTCCACAAAAAAAAATATATATATAACATAAATTGTGCGTTTTAACATGCTCTACATTTTTTGTTGTATAAGTTTTTGTCCATCTCTTACGGTTTAGTAGTTATGAAAAATTTATCCAGAGTAAATTAGTCTTCAGAGGCTATTCCCAGAAAATATACATTTTATTTGTCAGGTAAATAACTTTAATATACGATATTTTAATCAAAATCATTAGAGCCAATTTTTAGAAAATCAAAATATTCAAAAAAAGTTCCATGTAAAGGGTAGTTTGGGGTGGGAGGATTTTTCTCAAAATTTCGTGTCGCATCCCTGGAAGATACTAAACTTAAATATTAAGTTTGGTATTTTACCAACTTTTTGTATTTGAGTTATCATGTTCACAGACACATTGACACACGGACACACACACACACACACACACACACACACACACACAGACCTTTTTCTGAAAATACTTTTTTTGGATACAGGGGACCCTAAAACATATATTTCCGGTGAAATCTTGATATCGAATTTTTTTGGCGGAGTGCAATACCTTCTCTATACACTATGTACATAGTACGTATAGAGAAAGTAAAAATGGATCATTGTAAAATACTTTTTGTTAAACTAAAAGTTCTCACAATTGTAAATTTATATATTTATGATGTTCTAATAAATGTAAATGAAAATATGCTTAATCATAGTGCAAGAAAAGAAATACATAATTACAATACAAGAAACATAAACAAACTGGATATGCCTTACCATAGATTAAGTAAAATAAGTAAACATTATAAAATAATAGGTATAAAGTATTTTAATGCACTACCAGATAGTAACCTTAATCTTCAGGTATTTAAGAATATAGTCTATACATGGCTGATGAAAAATCCTGTATATATTATTCAGGAATTTGAAGAGCTGAACAAGAATAGCATATGAGTTTGAGTGCTGTTTTATAATTGTATAGCCAAGGAGAATACAATTGTATATATAGTTATGTGACAAAGTTTATTGTAAATTTTTGTATTTACCCAATGACTGATAAATTCAATACACAGACCTTTTTCCAAAAACGCTTTTTTTGGATTCAGGGGAACCCAAAACATGTATTTCTGGTGAAATCTCGGTATCAAATTTTTGGGTTCAATACAATACCTTCTCTACACACTATGTACACAGTACGTGTAGAGAAAGAAAATTCTCTAACTTGTACACATTAAAAAAAAAAATACAACATTTAGGGAGAAACTTTTTTTCAGGATAGTACTACTCGATCTCATATAGCATTGTTGTTGTAGAAACAAACACTTTCCATGTCTTTTATGCTGACTAAATTAGCTGCACTTTAAGCATAGTATCAATTCTGACTGTCTCAGATCTGCTTCAGCGATATGGAAGTTAAAATTACTGTTTGAAATTACTAAACATAAAATAAATCAAAATAAGGTAACGTGATATAGCTAAGTGCATGGGCAAAGTTCCTTTGAGAAAGCACATGCCTACTTGTAGCACCAAAAACTTATTCTATAAAGCTTTATGAAAATATAGAAAATAATTTGCCACTCACCTAAGATCCTGTAGAACATCCTTAGCATTGTACATAGTAATTAGTGATGTAGTAGCAGCTGGGATGATGATGATTGGCGTACGAGAGATTCGTTTGTTTGGTTGTACTGGGAGCCTGGCCTGTTGAAAAGCCAAACAGCTTTAGCAAACAGTCAGGCATACTCACAAATATATGAAATTCACTGCATCATTAGCCATTACAGAGAGAGCCATTTATTTCAACCACGTGTTAGTTCATTAGTTGGTACATACTCTATTTATCTGAATACAAGAACTTCAGTTTGGAATTTACCATATCTTTATATATATATAATTCTTATGTGCGTGTGTATGTAACTCAACTCCTTCTAAATGACTGGACCGATTTTAATGAAATTTTTGTGTGTGTTCCAGTGGATTCAAGAATGGTTTACATTCTCAGTTCGGTTCAATGGAAATTGTTTATTTAATTAATTTTTTATTTATAAATTGTTGTTGATTTTGGAATGTTTTAGATTGGATCCGGCAGACTGGGCTACAATCACAGTATCAAATATTCAATATTTTATTCCAATTCTAGTTTTCCCGACAGGTGGTGCTATGATCAAATTCAGGAAAATATTTTATAACATTGTGTTATTATTGTGTTACAAAAAAAAAAAAAAAGGTGTGCTAATTGAAATATTACAATAAGATTCAATTAATATTTCAAGAGTTTTAAAGTATGCATAAAAAACTATACATTTTGCAAATTCAGTGTGGAATTGATTTGAGTACTTTGTATAATTTTCTATCAAATTTACACGTGCATTAATTAACAGCCACCATAACCTACAAAAAAGTTTTAAATTTTCGAATTAAAGACGTGACTACAGGACAAGGTCTGTCGGGTCCACTAGTCATCTATATAAAAATCTGATGTCTTCCATTCACACAACCTCCTTTAACTCTTCCATATACAAACTATACGTACAAAATATTATTCTTTTATCTACAGTACGTTTGTTAAAAAACTTGGCCACCAGGAAATGGCCCGTGCATTTCTCTGTATACAAATTCTACATCCATTCTGTCAGTCTTACTTCTGTTCTAGTCCAGTTCACACATGAATAACATTAAGAATACTTAGAAATTTTTAATTTTGCTTGTAGTGCTCTCAAAATACAATATACAATACAATATACAATACAATATACAGTACAAAGATGTATATGTGCTTACATCATCTTTTAGGGATGAAATTAAATTACCTGGCATGTGTGTTCTGAGTAGAGAAGCTATTGGTATGCTAATTCAGGGAGACGGAATCAATTTATGATAGGAAAAGAAAGGTAAACAGGCATATGTTTATGGAGCAGAAATTAGACAAAATCAGAGGGTTAGAACGGGCACCACAAAACTCTCTTAGGCGTCTTGTACAAGAAACTGGCACTTCTAAAGTTGCAGCATGGAAAGCAACAAAACTTTCGAAACTCAAAACTATACATGGTTACTGTTGTCCATGAATTTTCAACATTTGTGATAAGTATGTTTTATATTTATTTTGATAATTGTTAATGTAATTTGAGATTTTCTTTGATGTCCACGCATGTGTGACTGGGTAACGGACCGTGCAACTGCCAACCAAATGTACATAATGTGACCGCAAGATGGACTGTACGCCTGACAACCAAGTTTTCTAGTATACTTACTGTACTTCATGCTAATCGAGATAAACATGGCAGGATTGGTCTCATTACTTGCTTCCTTGTAACTAGAAGGGAAATAAGGGAATACACTATGCTAAAGGGACGATCAAATCTTTTAAAAGCACATCATTATGTGAAACAATTAAGATTTGGTTCGCTTAGCATGGTCTCTTTGAGTAAAGTTAAGGCAGCTTAAAATTGAAACCAATAACAAAGGATATCTCGAAAATGGACAAATCTACAAGAACAACATATATGACATAAATGATGTGTTTAAATGATAGCTACATTTTCTGTGCAACAAGCTGTTGTCTATCTCTTACGGTTGAACAGTTATGCAAAATTCTACAAAACTCATCCAGATTATAAAGAGGTCTTTAGAGGCTATTTCCAGAAAATTCAAAATATACATTTTGTGATGTAAATATCTTTAATATACAGTATTTTAATCAAAACTGTTAGAGCCATTTTTGAGAAAAACAAAATTTTCAAAAAGTTTTTCATGTAAAGGGCAGTTTGTGGTGGGGGGATTTTCTTGAAAATCTTCGTGTTTATATCTTTGGAAGAAAGTAAATCTAAGTTCAAGTTTGGTATTTAACAGTCTTTTCGTTTTTAAGCTATGTTGGCCGCACACACATATATCTCTTTCTAAAAATGCTTTTCTCGGACTCAGGGGAACTCAAAACATATTTTTTGTGAAATCTTGACATCAAATCTTTTGGTGGAATACAATACCTTCTCTATCTACTATGTACATTGTATGTACATACATGCATGAGAAAGTAAAAATACAAGATATCCACTAAGTTTTAAAGACATAAAGGGTCCAACATTTAGGACATTGTGCAGGAAAAATTGGTCAGATAAATCAAGCAAGAAAATTAAAAATATGCTGTCAAAGAACATTAGTTACCAGACAAAATGTAAAATTGATTAAATTCTGTAAGTTGAATATTTTGACTTCTGTGTGCTTGTCAAAGATTTCTGCTAAAATAAATTGCCTATTTCAGATATGCACCCAAGATATTAGTTGAAGTGGAAAGAAGCTTTTCAATGTACATAAATGTTTTTCAGGATAATCGGTGAACCTTCAAGTTTGAGACACTATGAATACCTATGGTTCTTAACTGCAATGGTAAATAAAGTATATCTACAGTTTTCAATGTCATTTTCCAATAATTTTAGGTTATATTTTCTTACATTTAAGGTTATTACATAGGCCATTTTCCAGCAATTTTAGTTCATCAACATCTAAGCCTAATTATAACATAAAACTTCCTTGCTAACCAATCTTAAAGAAGCTGTCCATCACAGCTAATATGTCATGCAACTCAAACTTACCAGTATGCTAGCCTGTCACTTGCTTTGATGTTGCCTGGCCTCTCCTAATCTATGTTCTCTTTACACAAGTAGTTTGCAATACCACATCTCTAAGTAAAACTAATGCTGTGTGTGATGTTTGTATATTACTTTCTGGAATGCAATACATACTTCTGTCACTGGTCTAGGCTGCTGAATGATTGGCACTGGAGTATGCATTTTCTTTGGTTGCGTCCCTTCCGTCACCGACTTCAGTGTCATTCCATGATATGTTCCCATAGTATCAATCTTGAAGCCTTCAGTCTCTGTAAGTGAAACAATTAGCTTGAGCAATTTCATGTGCTTTCTATATTTCACAGTTCACAATAGAGTGCTTTATTAGAGATGCTACTGACAAGGAATAAACCAGTTCAGAATGTGGCAAGTAAATCTCATAAAATAAGCATTAAAACTACAGCGCAAAATTACATGAAAATAATTTTGTCATTTGTGAACCACTGTAGGCAAAAGTTATTCAATTTAATCAATATTTGCTGCAAATTCAGCCCCAGTCCTGCGCCTGAAGCAAATACATGTTTTCTGAAATCCTAGCTTGTCCATATTTAAGAACCCTGCTTCAGTTGCAGCCTGAAGAGATGTTGCTTTCATACATTTTAATATACTGACCATTTTAATCACATTTCAGAATAATGTTTTTCAGAGATTGATGTATAAAAGCATAAGTAGCAGAAACAGATTATTTAAAAGACCATGTTTGAAACACCAATTAATTACACCTTTTAAGCCATGATTCTTTATATTGCTTATCTGCAAAACTCAACTGACAAAAATAAACACCTTTGAAATAACACTGTTTAAAAATTGATGTTATACACACATGCCCCATCTACACTAATTATTATCAATGAGCTATTCCTTATAATGTTTATTCTTCTATCTATTTCTAGTCAAGATAAACATTTGCAGAAATGGCTTCATTAAACATTTCATATCATGTTTTGTCCTACAGGGATACAGGAAGCTGAAGTGATAGCCAAATCTTTAAAAAGCAGATCACTGTACCTCCCCACCACCGAATCTTTGCACTTGAAAATTTAGGTAGCTTCATATAATGTTGGCTACATTGTGGTTGCAACATTGTCAGAGTTGTTAATAAACAATAGCTAATTATAAAAATTTCTACTATGTCTAAACGTCACATATAAACAGAGTAGTAATGAATGCCCATAAATAACAACTAATTGATTATTATTTTAATTGAAAATAACACCATTATAATATATTGCAATACATGTAGAATAAATTACATACTTTTGACAACAGACACACATTAAAACAAAGTTGCAAATTACAATTAGAGAAATGAAACAGATATATGTACAACCAATTTAAATTTGTAACCTCAATTTCATCTAAATCTGTCATCACCATCCTCGGAAGAATAATCATGCTTCACTCCCTTGTTAGTAAGTTCTCACGGTTAGTCCAAGAGATGCTGAAGTTTGCTGCACAATCAGCAGGAATAGAGGTAAGTCCATTAACCTCCACATACTACTCTTCCTTTTCAAAGAATTCCTGGGTCCTTCTTAATTCCAATGCCTGGCTATTAAGTGGCACACCTTATGCAAAGGATTTTAACTTCACGAATCATCATTTCGTGATTAGCATCACATAGGTTATAAAATGTAAATAAATATACATAATTAAATAATATCAACTATAACAACTAATATCTAGATTCCAAAGAACAACTCAAGTCTGTGGTAAGAGATCACAAACTGAAGCACATGGTTGGAAACAGATCTGGCAACATATCTGCTTCCAGTTCCACTTCCACTTTGACAGGAATTCTGCCTTATGATTGACTCAAAAAGTCTAACTGGTAACGCTTTTCATCTGGCTTTTTTTTTTTTTTTTTTTTTTTTTTTTTACAAGTGTACCAACTTAACTGCAAACTGTCAAGTGCGAAGATTCAGTGGAATGGGTATATAAGCTAGTTTTAAAAGTTCACTTTTTGCATGTCCACCAGAGACAAATTATGACTTAGCATTTCAAAAAAGATGAAGTACTTGAAAATTCCCACCAACAACAATAACAACTCGGAAATCAGCAATGTCATAACAAACAAAAAAGGCAAATTTTATATTCTAACATCATCTATAAATTTTACTTGCAAATATTTGTCTTTCATTACTTGCCAATTATTAAACATGCCTATGCAAAATTAATTTAGCATACAGGGGACTTCAGGGGCTATTAACATCAAATTGAAAAATGTACATATGGTGTTTTAATCAAAATCATTAGAGCCATTTCTGAGGAAAAAAAAATAATGAAAAAGTTTCCATATAAAAAGTAGTTCAAAAATAGGACATTTTCTGAAAATTGAGTCCCATACCTATGATATGCTGAACTTAAATATGAGGGTCACTCCAAAAGTTTTGAGAATGGCTAACAATAAATTGTGGTAAGCCAAAGCAGCTTTTCCTAACTTCAGATAGTAACATGTGCAAGTCTGGACATGCTCCAACAATGTGTATGCATAGCAGGTGTTGCTACATCTTATGCTAGGTTGGATCTCAAGTGAGAGCATTTCTGTGCTACGATTTTCTATGACTTTAACCCTTAATTGCATGAATTATTTTGCTACATATGCTGCTCTTCCTCTAAATCGCAAACCAGTATTAGTATCCCTTTCACAAGCACCACAACTTAAGCAAATTGAATAGCCATGATCATTGGTGCGACACAAAGTGGACCAGCCATCCACTCAAAGCCAAATGTTGCAAGTTCAAGTCCCAACTGCAGTCAAAGGATGGGGAGGGCTCAAGTAAAATAACCAGTGTGATGGAACGCTTGGATGCTGATGGAGTTACATCTCACTGCAGTTGCATGGATTTTGTTCTTTATTAATAAAACACTAAATTTTTATTACAAAAATATTAATATTTTTACAATATAAGACCACTATTAGCCTAATTTCATTGTTGAAGGTTAGTGTAATATGAAATCAGAAAAAAGTGCACTGAAAATTGTAAGAGCTTTTATTAACCATGTTTGTTGCACATATGCAACACCATGCAATTAAGGGTTAAAGTCAGTTTAGGGCAGAGAGAATGCCTCAAAAAAACTGCATCGGGCATTTGGGGATCTTTACCCTTTGCAATACACCATTTATCCATGGTATGCAGAGTTTAGAAGAGGAAAAGATTCCCTCAAAGATGAAGACCAAGCAGGACGGCTGGCTACTGAAACATGGATGAAAATATTGTGAAAGCAGAAGATCATCGTTATACACATGGTCAGATTCAAGATGCTCTAAATATTGGATCAGCAGCAGTGAAGAAAGACTTGACATCAGAAGCCCTGCAGTCACTGGATCCCCCACCACCTCACAAAGGAGAAGAAACAAACATGTGTGCAATGGCACCAGGAAATAAGAATTCAATGGAGGAAGAGCCAAAAACATATTTAAATGTAACAGGTGACAAAAGCTGGATTTAGCAGTATGATGCAGAAACAAAACAAGTCATTATGGTCAGTGAGAAATTTCCTTGTGATTGACACTTATGGGGTGTGTTGTTTACCCGCAGGGGCTCGTCAAATTGGTGGCCAATCTATGTATATAAAAATGAATCGCCAAAATGTATGTCCGCACATCACTTCTGAATGACTGCACCAAATTGAACAATTCTTTTTTTGTTGTGTTCGTTATTGTCACAACAAGGTTTGTGTAAAAGAAAATGTTTAAAAATCGTACAGGAAGGTTTTTAAAGTCTCTTAATATTAATCAGCATACAGTGCCAAGGGAGTGCAATTGGTTAATAGGTGGCAGATGGTACCATGGTTATTTGTTGCTAAATGGCAGTAATAGTTGTCTATGATGAGGTAAGGCACCAGTTTATCAAGACAATGATGCAACACAGCAGTTCTTCTCCCCCATTCAATGCTAAGGGAATGCACCAGGTTATGGAGTCAATGACACAAGATAACAGTGAAAATCAAATATACTTCTTATGTACTAACTATTGTTCCTTTGGTCACATTGTTTAAATAAATACAAAATAAGTATATTTTTGTTGTAATTCTTTAAAATGAACAAGTTATAAACTATGCACATAAACAATAATCCTTCTTGCAATCTTAAAATGGCAGAAAGGGACCCGGATAGTAAACTAATTTAGGTTAACTTCCTATTGCAGATGTTGATTATTTGAGGTTATATGGTACAGAGCTAGCTACAGATGACTTCATCAGAACATGAAGATACCTCTGTCACCATCACACTGTAATTGCGGTGCTGTTAATACATTTGATCAAGTTATATTTTGGGCATCAAATAAAAACTTATCAATTACTTGGTCTTTAGTTATGTCATTGTTACATTGTTAGCATTAAAAATGGCTGTTTTGACATAGCATAAAATAAAGAAAGAGGTGGAAAACATTATGCGCAAAGGAAAGAAAGAGATTCGGAAGAAGCATGAATGTTACTTTGTGACTTTCTCCTTAAAGTAATTCATTACCTTTACCCGCCACACTATGGAAGCGCTGCCATTACTGTTATGCCAACAGCATCCTTGCTTACCCATGCTGTTAACTGCACACACACTATCTTATGGGTGCACTGACGTCCTCCTTTTCGCAATACCAACTATATATGCTACATTACGCATACCATTGCGCTATTCAGATGCAAAGGATTATTAGACATTGGCAATGGGCAATTTCTGTTCACATTTCTACTGGCTTCATTTTGTTTCCAACAGATTTTTATTACTTCACTTCAAAGGAAGAATTAATATCAAAAGTGCTCCCAAATATTGGTGCAAATTACAAAAAATATGCTTGGTTTGTCTGAACGACCCATTTTAGCAGCAACTAATAAGAATGTAGATGATTTGAATATAAAAATTGATGGACAAATGCATTAATTTAAGTCCATCAATTCCATTGCCAATCCAAATGACGTCAATTATCTGAGTTCCTAAATTCATTAAATTTGCCAGGATTACTGCCACACAACTTACAGCTCAAGGCTGATTCAGTGATAATTATGTTACGCAATCTCAACCAGTTGAAATTGTACAACAGAACAAGACTCGCTGTTAAAAAAACTATGAAAAATTTGATTTATTAGGCTACTATAATCCTAGGAAAGTTAAAGGTGAGGATGTGCTTATTCCAAGAATATGACTAATGCCAATGGACTTTCCTTTTGAATTTAAGTGAGTTCAGTTTCCAGTGAGCCTTGTATTCACAATGACAATAAATCCCAAGGTTAATTGTTAGAAGTGTGGAATATACCTTAATTTGCCAAGTTTTTCGAATGGGCAGTTGCACTTTGCATGCTCGAGAGTTGGCAAACTGTCAGTGCTATTTGTATATTACAAGACATTACAATAATGTATTGTCAAATTATTTAATTGTAATTTTATTTTATTGCATGGTCATAGTGTAAATGGAAGATTTTGTCTCAATTTTTTCATTAGGTAAACCGCCCATGTGAAGCCAGGGCGGGCAGCTAGTCATACTATAAGAATACATAACAGTCAGAGAGATCATGTCATCAGCATTGTAACACCTACGGGTTCATGTGCGTTCTCATGCATGACTGATCTGATTGTTTTATTTTATTCTGTGAAAAGTTTGGTTGTATATTATACAGTGATTCCATAAGGATTTATAATCATTAACTTTTATATACCATAGACATTGCTCTTGTTTTCATCCTAGAACTATCATGAGTGATACTGTGATTTGAAAGTTCTTACAGCCATGATAAATGAGTAGAGGTAATGTGAGCCAAAATAATAAAACTTTTATGTTTACTGAAGTACAAGACCCAATGTTGAAAGGGGTAACTAGTGAGAAATGGGGAGAAGTAGTTCAACATATGAGAAGTATGATAGAAAATGCATAGAAAGAAGCCATTTTAGAAGAAGCAGTGGAACATGTAGCGCTGCAGCTAGACAGCAAGTAAATATGGCAATAGCGTATTGAGACAGTCACGTGTCAGCAAGGATGTCAACCACAAGATAATTTCTCACCAATTATAGTCTGGGTCTTCCCAGAAAAAATTCCAACTCAAGTGAGGCGAATAAGAAGTTTTGGCAAGAGGATCTGTTTCTTCTTAGCAAGTGGCCACATTGTGACAATTTCATTTTTATTGCCAGATGGTGCACCATAAAATGTGATCAATGAACTGAGAAAAAAAGCATTCTAAGACTGGTCTGCGTGGAATTTAGTTGCACAATGACCTCTGCCCATGCTGCACAAGAAACAACCCCATTTTCTGGAGGAGTCAGACATTTGTACCATCCTCTCTACATTCTTGATCTGGCCCCATTCAACTTTTCTGTATTCCCCTAAATGAAAGAAAACATTGGTCACCTGAAGCAGCAATAGCTGCTTATGAAGAATATATTTGCACCCAGAATTCAGAAACCTCTGAACAGTGTAATATGGGGTGGAATGCAATATTTCTTCTACCTGCTACAAATAGGTGCTACAGAAAGTCTGTTTCATGCATTATACAATGGAAGTACCTTCTTTCTGTCTTATAAATCTCTCCTGATCGTATCTGTTGTACACTGCTGGCTGAGGCATAGATCTCACTGGAGTAGCTCTGGGAGTTACTATTGGTGTTGGCTGTGGAGGTCTATGCCTTCCTTCTTCCCTTGCTTTAATTGACTGTAGAATAGCCATGATATTTTTGGCGAATATCTGTAACATACCAAAAACCATACCAGAACTTAATAATTATGAAGTCTCCTCAAATAGGTTCATTTAGAATCTACACGCACTGTGGCTGAGTGGTCAGACCATTCGCCGCTCACCAAGGCAGCCAGGGTGATCGCATGTGGGATTTATGGTGGACAAAGTGGTGCACTGGTGCTCCATCTTCATTCCATGTATCACCAGTGTCATCACCTGTGGTGCCATAGCAATAAAAGCAGGTGTTAAACGCTATAAAATAATGTACAACTTAGTGGATAAACTGTTGAAAGGAATTCTATACAATTATCCCTTAGGTGTACCATGCAAACATTTTATTTAAAATACGCATGTGAAGCTTTTATAAAGCATAATAGACAATGCTGAGGTGAGTGAGTTATTTATTATTATTAATCCCTTCAGCTACATAGAGATGATATGATGTCCTGTGCACGATTGTTAAATAACCCATTTTACCAATGGTTAGCATCAGATAACCCCATTAAACAATACAAACCTAAATGTCTGGATTTATGGCAATGCAGTTTAAGGCATGATAAAACTGGCTAAACTATCAAACCAAGGATTGCAGGATCGAACCCAGTTAAAATGTATGCTCTGTACTTAGAGAAACTGTGGAGGACGTATTAATTCATCCAAAAAGTATAAATCTTAATCACATTGGTAAAGCTAATGAAAGGATTATTAAATATATGGGAATAGACCTACAAAATTGTTATATAAAGTAATGAAAAAATGAATGTAGATCCTTTATTAATTTTTTTTTTTTTTTTTGGGGGGGGGGGGGGTCTGACTGAATGCAGATACACACAATTTACCATTTTATTACATTAAAAAAAAAGAATAATAAAGAAAATGAACTCTTATCATTTCACAGCATTATAATATCAGATAATACTGCAATTATCATGTATTCAAATGGCCAAGCAATGTAAGGCATGGCACGTTGAGAGTTGACCATACTGATATGGTTGGAGGTTCACCCCCTAAGAATCAAAATATTTTTTTTAACACCTCACATCCATTACTGATAATAAATTAAAATTGTTTTTCTATATTTCATTGAACATTAAGAAAAAATGAATTCTCAATGTAAACAAATGAAAGGCTACATCTAAATTATATGGACAAAGCCATCTTATACACTCTTTTGTTAATGAATTTACAATACATTCTTTACCTGAAGTAGCACCTGAAGTGTTATGTCAGTTCCTAATTGTACTGTAAGTATTAATGACCTCTAAAACTCTTACTGTAAGTACTTACTAGTGCTTGTTGGCATGACAACTAATAAATGAATTGTACATTTAGCTTACATTACCAAATATGTATTCCGAATGATTAACTTACATATCAAGTGTTTAAAAAATGTAATTCGCTTAACCATTCAAGGATCTCGAATGCTTGGGAAAACTCGACCCTATAGGCACTGTATTACCAATTTGAATTCTCGGCCTGATAGGTATAATTTACAGTTCTTAGTGCGCAATACATTATTGAATATGACATGATGTTTAGCCTAGGTTCTTTATCACCCATATCCTATTTACACTGACTCATACAATCTACTGATTATTTAGATCTACTCTGTATTGCAAGTACTATTTGAGTTGTCTCTTTTCACTGTCCAATTCCACTTTACTTTCGCCTTATTTGAAAACTGACAATTTCTATCCAACTTTGCTGAAAAATCCACTTATGACATTTTTCTTGCTAATTTTGAACCATTTTTCTGAAAGATGAGCTTATCTTCATATATCAGTCCCTTAAAATCAAATACACCATATTCAACGTCCTTGCTATCACAACATATGGAGTACTGATTCTTGGGTATATCATTTCTAAACCCATTTTAGTCTCCCTACACAAGGTCCTAACCATGCAATGTCCTCTTATTCCTCTCTGTTAACATTGTCTATACATGCTTCATAACCATTTACTTTTTATTTGCATATAGAAAGTCAAGGAACTTTTACTCACTGTTCCACTAAAGTTTTATGAGAAAACAAGGGTTGGAGGGGAAGAAAAGAGAGCTCATCCGCATGTTTCTGCTGTGTTCCAACCAAAGAAAGTTTCTTTCTTTGAGGCTCTCAGTCATTATAGTGAATAAGTTATCTAATTTACTGCAAATAGTTGAATTATTATGTACATGTGTGTGAACTCTGGAATCTAGACAAAATGAAACCTTAGCATTTAAGAGTCAGATATCAGGTATAATGTACTTTACATTTAAATGCTGTTGCTCTGCACTACTTCCAAAATTGAGCAAAACCTACCGAAAGAAGATTAGGGAGCTGATCACCCAAGAAAGGTGCGCACATATTTCTGTTTAGTATATTTCTGATGTTATATTTATTTTGTGGTACGAAGTTTATATCATATTTGCTGAGTATTTTCTTTAATTTCCAAAAAGGTTGGAAGGTGAATTTGCAGTATTTATATGAGGAATTTTTTTAACTTTTCCAAGGTAAAGTTTCATTTAGCTTTTCTGCCTTTTATGTTTGTCAATTATATTGGAATGTAATCTGGACATTAGGTAAAAGGAACACATGAGAAACATAAAATTTAAACACATATAGAAGTCTGCCCCAGCTCATCACTTTTGGACAGGAGTCATAATGTCACATGTCAGTGATGAAAGTTTTACCTTATATTAATTTTGGAATGTTTTATTATTTGTTTTATGGTACTCTGAATCAGTTGTGATTTTATATTCTATAATTTTACTTAACTTTCTTGAGTTGTGACATTCCTAAATGGAAGTTGGTTAACTTCTTTTGATGACAATCCCAGTGGATTTTTCTATGACATCAACTTCCGCTGGTCTATGTGCAGAATTGCACAGTCACATGGAACTTTGATCCTGCACATGTCATATTGAATGTTGTAGAGCATTTTGAATACTCTATTTTGATTGGCTGTTACAACTCAAAACTGGGTGCTAGCCATCCCATATTTGGAATAATGGCCGCCATATTGGAAAACCCTTCCTGGATATCCTTAAGTCATTTAAATTGTTGCAGATCCTGAGTTGGGGCTCACTGTCTCTCGGTCTTTGCTAATTTTACTACCTTCGATATGGCCCTCCAGACCCACTCGTGACACATTTCTCAAGGCAAAAAATTAGGACGTTACCCTCTCTTCAGCTTAGTGATAGGCCAAAGATAATGATTCAGATTAGGGAACCCCACTTTTGTAAACCAAACTCACCAACTTAAGCCTTCAAAATAATGTTAAATATATTAATCTTATTTAATTCAAGCTTTAAGTTGTCTCTATAATTCTTTTAATCCCCCATAACTATCCCCTCAATCACAAATTAGGACGTGCATTATTGATTGAGGTGCCAGCTTCTCAGAAAATTAGAGAAGTATGATTCGATTCCATATATATTTTACACTATTACTAGAAATTTATTGGTGGAGGAATGCTGGCTTTTCAACATTATTTTCTTGAAAAGTAAGGCTCAGTTCCAGACCTTTGAAATACACAGTGTGTGCCATCAGCCTTATTTTCTCTAAATGTGCTATATTGCGAAAACTTGATTCTTGTAAATTGAGTCTGTAAACTTGTTTTACCATGCTAGGCAATATCTGAGTTTAGCCTTTTTCTCACTTGCATCATTCCCTTATAATGCATCTCTTTCCATAGCTATTACAATAGAAGGGACCACCTACCCCATACCTGTAGATTCCATATTACGTAATGCATACAATGAGTTATTAGAGGCATATTAGTCTAGAACACTTGCTTTACATACATTTTGATCCAACTTGCAGGCATCCTGGTAGGGTCCAGGGCGCCCACAACAAGAGCGCCTATGAAAAGGTCGCCCAAGATGGAACAATTATGCCATGAGCATGGACAGTTATGAGCACTATCACACACAGCCAGTGTGCACAAGCTGAAGAGGAACCTGAATTCTGTTAAGTATATATACGCTTTAGTTGATGACAACTTATATTAAGGTAATGCATGTTGTAATCTAAAATATGTTTCTTTCTTTATACCCAAATAATGGGCTAAGAAAATGAATAGCCTGAGCATTAGCAGACACATAAATTTTGCACCATTTTCAATCCTTTTAACATTGAATGGGTAGTTTCCGAGTTTGTAGCTACAACTTTATTCCACAAATTCTGTTCATATATTAATTAGTATAGATTCTGTGCAGTATTACATTATTGCCCCTTTGTTTTGTAGTCACTGCATTGTTAACAGGCATAAAATATTGCCCGATGTTATTTTATGGCGTTCTGATATGGGAGATAGTAATTTTGTAATTCCATTGGTTTGGTTTATCTTTGATATATTTTTTTATTCCCTTTTTGTCACTAAAGGTAGTAATTGTATTTTCTTTATTTATTTTTGGTTTTTAAACACCTTGTGTTATGATTATCTTTTGACTATTGCAGACATCTTTTCTCATCTGAACTATTTTCTTTTCGGTTGACTTTACCTGATGTATTAAAAGCAATCAAACTTTTTTTCTTTCTTTCCATAATATCTAATGTAGTGGTTTATATTATGGTTGAAAGTGTTATTTCTTTGAATTTTAATTTTGTTATTTAGCAATACTTTGATATAAATGTAAAAAGAAGCTAGTAACAGTGAAGAATAACACAAATATTAATATAAAAATAATAGTTGCAACAAATCTTCACTTATCTTTTGGAATCCTTGCTTGGACTAGTTTTGCAATGATTTCATTGCATTATCAACATATCCTTTTGGTCTCTTTTTTGATGTTGTTTATTTACACTGTTATGGTTACTGCTACTAGGTGGATTGTGTACTAATGCATTGCTAACTACTGGAATCAAAACAAATTTGGTAAGAGTGTCAATTGGAGGTATATCAAAATTCATTGCATGATTTCTATACTTTAATATAAATATTTTCTCCCAAACCATTAAATCTATGGGCCCATTTAAGTGTTTTAATAGTTTAACATTGGATTTATTTCATGATTAAATTTCCAAAAATGTTCTGCTATAGCTGATTTATCAATTTGTTTGTATTTAATATTCCTAAAGTGTTCTTTTGCTCGTTTCCAAATGACGTTTAGTCTTACCAATATAAACAAGGTCACAATTTAAACAGTTTAATTGATGAATGTCAGATTTTTTATTTTTTGAAATTTCATCCTTTTTAGAAAAGCCTAACAAATTTTTTATACTGTATTTATTTTGAGGAACCAATATTATGCCATGCTCTTTGAAAATATTTGTGAATTTTTTATTTGCCCAAGGGTGATAAGTAAATTTTTTAAAAATGTAATTATCTTTTATTTTCTTAAGCGTAGAAATATCTTTAATAGCTTTTTGATATTTAAACTTCTCAATTTTTTTATATATAAAATCAGTATTAAAACCATTAATTAAAGCAGTGTTAATAATGTGTTTATATTCTTTATAGAATTCATCTTTATTAAGGGGTAAATTAATTAACCTATAAATTAAACTATTAAAAACAACAAATTTATGTGAAAAAGGTTTAAAGCCATTATTTTTTATATAATTATTAGTGTGGGTTTGCTTTCTGTATATTCCAAAATTCAATTTATTGTCTTTTTTTATTATTTTAAATCCAGGAAAGGGAGATAGCCATCACTTTCAGTTTCTAATGTGAATTTTATAGCCTTATCTTGTAAATTTAAAAGTGAAGATTTGTTGCAACTATTATTTTTATACTAATACTTTGATATTTAAATAGTTTTATTTTATTATCTGCATCCTACGTATTGGCTAAATAGTTTTCAATGCATCAGTTTTATTCATCTTTTGGTTCATGCTGTCAATTAATGGTTAACTTTATTTACACTTAAATTACCCCTAATTAGTGATTTTCACACTTTTGTTGTGATTCAATATTATTCAGTATATATTTACTTTCCATCACACCATTCCTATTCTAATTACATGTCATTAATGACTGGTTTGAATTTCTTTTTTTGTTTCCTGAAAATCTTTAAAGTGTGCTCCTTATACTTTTTGTGTTTTATCAAAAATATTGATGATTTTCCATAAATGTTGCTGATCTTTAGTTTATTGATTTGCAATAATATTTTTTCTCGTTACAATTAGTTTAGTTAAACTTCTACATTACTAAGGATATTCACAGATTCCTTATTTATAAAGCCATTGCCCAAGTTACTTAGTACATTATTTTAGCAGCATTATTAAACTGCATTGGAATATTTTTAGATAGGTACATCCTACATGTTATTTTCACACAATACTTTTCCATTCTTAATGTTTTCTTTTATTTGCTATTGAAACCCTTATTCTATTGCTCACTTCTGTCTTATGATTTGACTGGAACTGTGCCCCAGTTTTGCTACTGTTTCTTGCTTATTAAATCACTATGGTTCATTAATTACTTACCTTTCTTTTGCTATATCCATCCAGGAGAGTATGTGGCCACCTTTGATATTCATTTAGGATAAATTTCTCTTGATATTTTGTCACTAACTTTTGAATTGCAACTTCTTTAATTCACTTTTCATATAGTAATGATTTACTGTTATCTGCCATCATGTTTCTTAATTAATCTGTTGTTACTTCTGATGTAACATTTGCAACTCATTAACGATTATACTCCAGGATGTGGTTCTGTGATAAGGACTTGTTTTGCAGTGATACACACCATTTAGTGTCCCCCCCCCCGGTCTCTTTGCCAGTGTATCATATTCTTCAAGGCATTTAAATTTAATTCATCTATGGGGCCTTAGGTATTTACTGCAGTTGCCATAATTTATACTACTTTCTGGTCTTGGCAGGATGTGATCCATCAGCTTCCAGTTGATTGACTAGTATTGGGGCTTATAGCAATATTTTCCTTGATATAAATACTTTTAGTTGCTCCTGTTTGCAGCCTTGTGCTATTTGTCATGTATATCTTACTAAACTAAAATGATTGACCTAGACTTAGGCATTATCTTCATTTTTTAAGTCACTTATATCAGCCAATTACTTTAATACTATATTTGTATATTAGTGACATATTCACATGGAATAATTTTTTCCTTGAACCAGAACATTACAAATTGAAACATAAACTCCCTTACCTTTTGTGTTTAATTTTTCATTAAAATTTCTCATTCATGAAATGTTTCTTAGAAATCCATTTTCACAAATTTATTTCCAGACGAAACATATGACTGCACAACTTGACTTCAGGTAGATTGTAATCTCTAAGCTTCCTGGAACTGACCCCTTCCAATGCACTTATCAACCTTTGCAGTGTAACTTTTGATTTTATAACACAAAAGCGAAGTTCCACATGACTGTGCAATTCTGCACATAGACCAACAGAAGTTAATGTCATAGAAAAATCTACTGGGATTGTCATTGAAAGTTAACCAACAAGTTCTATTTCGGAATGTCCCAATTCAAGAAAGTAATTATTATAGAATATAAAATCTCAACTGATTCAGAATACCATAACAATAAAATATTAAAACGCTCTCACCACTGACGTGTCACAATAGCAAGAACCAGATATAAAACTCAACAAACACGTGTACAGTAAACATATAGGAAAACAATTTTTATTAATATGCACAAAGCAAACCTCATGAATTCTGAGATCCCAGCCTAGATGCTATTTGGTTAATGAAGACAATAAATAACAGCACAACCCCTGGTGAAACCTGTCCCAGCAGGGGAGCAGCAGTCAATGAAACTGAAGATGGGAAGAACATCCTTGAAATTAAAGCTTACTGTAAATTCTCACATGTAAGTGGAGATTTTTGGAAGTGTTAAAATTGAGTCTCAAATTTGTTAAAAAGAGTTTATTACAATGGTGCTCCACTTACTCTTCCCAATTATTTACAAGATTCAAGGTACACATTTAATTTATCATGCAAATATTTTTTACTAAAAAACATTGCAGCCCTTTTTGAAAAAATAAAAAGTGAAACATTTTCTGAAAAGCTTGGGTTATTTTCTTTCTTTCTTCACTGTCACATCCATGGGAAAAATACACTCAATCACTCTCTGAGAGGAGCTCTCTCTCGTTTACTATAGATTATTTTGGATGGGTGAAGATTCCTTTACCATGCATGCTTAACTGATTTATTTTTTTCTTTGCTTAATTTCCCTCCTTGCTATTACTTGGAACCCAATAACAGTGAAATCCTAAATTTGTTTCTCATAATATTGACCAACTGTGGTTAAAAATAAAAATACACCTTACCTTGCCTGCACTCTGCAGGATTGTTGTCCGAGTTCTCCATTGTCTCTCCCTTGAGATAATATCCTTTGTTACATCAACATCAAAGTCCAGCATTACTCGCAAGTCGGATGCAAGGCCAATGTCATCATTACCTTTAATGGTCGTCCTTTTCTTGGCCAATCTTTTTGCTTTGATAGCAGCAATCTTCTCCACAGACATAGCCTCTGAAAGTGACCTGTACAAAAGGAAATCCTTATGTGATAGATAGGCAACTTTCTTTTTCTAAATGGATTCATAATTTCACATTAATTTCTCTAATTGTTCTGCAAACAAACTATTCTTACAAAAGATTGTATTCTTTTTTTACATCATGCTAATTGACAGAAACATTAGCAGTAATTGTCTTATTACTTGCTTCCTTGTAAGTAGAAGAGAAATAAGAGAAAGCTAAAGCTAGGCTAAAGCAAAAGTTAAATCTTTAAAAGCTGGTTGCTATGTGAAAGAATTTAACTTTGGTTCTCTTTGCATGTCCAGGAGTAAATCAAGAGAGATATGAAATGAAAAATGACTTCCAGTTTGAGAAAAGATTAAGTAGTTTAAAATTGAAGGTTAAGTATTTTAAGGATATAACTGTGAACTAAACAACTTAACGGACATAACTACAGAAAATGGATTCCAAGCAGAAATAGTTCACAAAAAAAACAAAACAGAGAGATAACTCGCACATTCATTCCAAATGATTAAAGAAAGCAAAATTTTCAGTAAGTTCACATACTAGCCGAACAGATTTTTACAAATCCCAGAGAATCTTTAAATGACACATCATTTTGACCTCAAAAAACATATCGAATTCAAAATTAAAAACTGAGATTCCACAGGAAAACAAGCCAAGAATACATCTATTCAGATACATTCGGAAACAAAAAGCATAAAAATAAGAGTAAAAGAACACCTCAGAAACATAAAGCAAAATCAAGATGACAAATCTGCAGTAGCATGGCATTTTTGGAAAGACCAATACACGATAAATAGAAGTCCGAAAATACTAAAAAAAAAAAGAATTTGGGACCATATTTACAACTGCAAAAGCAGGAACCATGTTTTCAATTTTGAAATCCCACCAGGTGACCTACTGATGCAAAGGTTCATTCATGGACATGGTCAAGCAGGAAATCACAATAGAAGCACAGAGCTTCAGAATCATCTTCCATTTAAAGAATAGTAAGTGATGTGGTGTTACAACAATCAATTCTCATTATTAAATTCAATTACAATACATTTCTATCTTGATTGTAAATGTATACAAAGGCTTAAATTTGGTATGCACTGCTGTTGAAATAATGCAGCAGTTTAATAAATATTA
This sequence comes from Hymenopus coronatus, assembly GCA_030762935.1. Classification (NCBI taxonomy): domain Eukaryota; kingdom Metazoa; phylum Arthropoda; class Insecta; order Mantodea; family Hymenopodidae; genus Hymenopus; species Hymenopus coronatus. The sequence continues at coordinate 18,925,778 of CM060895.1, forward strand.
TTATGAATGTTTTGGGAAATTGAGCTGAAGTTTTCCTGGTGGCAAACATACCCTAGATGTTTGTGGGCTTCGAGCCAGGTGTTGTTGCGACATCGGCTACTCTAATCATGTCATAGATCACTCACTAGAGCCAAAAAGGAATCATAGAGCAATCAGCAGCAACCTAACGCCACAGCCTTTATCCCATACACTTATCCAGCAAAATACTGGCCAAACACAACATCAGGACCATTCTCAAACCACCTCCGAAGATAAAGAACCTGTAAAACTGTTGAAAGACCAATGTACTGGAGTGTATCACATTCCCTGTGAGTACAGAGCCCAGCTCAACTATAACCACCAGGATTGAGGAATATGAGAGATGCAGCTCAAAAGGCCTGACTGGCAGAACACTGCTTTAAAATGGACCATAAAGCCAACTTGTGTAATACAACCATCGTAGCTATGCTGGGGAGAAATTTCCTTGTGTTCGACACCCGTGGGGTGTGTCATTTGCTGGCAGGGGCTCATCAGGTTGCTGACCAATCATAGTGTAAGAATGCATCACCATCAGAGACATCATGTCATTGGCATTGCCACAACTACATGTTCAGTGGAAATTTTCCCACGTGTTCTAATGCATGACAGATCTGATTGATTTCATTCTGTGTAAAGTTTGGTTGTGTTATACACAGAGATTCTGTAAGGATTTACATTTATAATCGTTACATCCTTTTATATATCATGGACATTGCTCTTGTTCTCATCCTAGAACTACCACGAGTGGCACTGTGATTTGAAAATGTCTTACAGCCGTGACAAACGAGTTGAGGTTATGTTGACTGAAAAAATAAAACTTTTATGTTTAGAGAAGTACAGCACCCAATGTTCAAAGGAATAGATATGGTAACTAGTGAGAAATGGGGAAAAGTAGTTCAACATAGAGAAATGTGATAGAAAATGCATGGAAAGAAGAAGGCATATTAGAGGAAGCAGTGGAACTGTGCGACAGTGAATAAATATGGCAACAGCATATCTAGACAGCCACGTGTCGGCAGGAATGTCAATCACAAGGTAATTTCTCACCAATTATAAATGTGACAGTTACTGGGAGGCATTGGCTCCAGAAAAGGCTTGCTGAATCAGTATGCTGAGCTACAATTCAGCTCCACAAGATCAAAGTCAAAATTCACTGGCTCAGGAGAGACAAACACAAGAAAAATAAAGCAGCAGCCAGATGTCCATCCAATGAACTCAGTAGAAATGCAAGATACTGCTCCTAAAATATTGATGTCTCAACAACAGTAGCAACTAAAGATGTGGAAGCGTGGTGAGCATAGTAACAAATTAGAAAGACACGTTAAGTGAGAAATATTTAATACAGATATAAATGGTACATACACAAGTTGATAACTTAGTGAAGTGAAGTAAAATAAATAATGTACAAATGAATCATTAAGGTACTGAATATAGCAATGACTAAGGTTCACATATATTTGATACATAGATAAAAGAAAATTAATAAAAGATTATATATATAATGAATATAATAACATATTGTTTGTATGTTGGGTACCAACACTTGTGGCTGGATACCAGTAGAAATATTTAGCAAATTAGCATTTTAATTCTGGAGTAAATGGTTAATAACTGGATTTCAGTTATGAATACTAGCTTCCAGTATATTAATTAATTAATTATTTACATTTTTTTGAATTGTGGTTTTCTTGTAATTTGTTTCAGTTTATTCAGTTTTTAAATTTTTAACTTTAATTTGTCTAAACATTTTTATTATTTTTAATGTATTTAAATGGTTTAGTTAGTAGTTGGTTATATGTATAAATTAATAAGATTAAAGGAAATACAAGGGTCATTTTTAAAGTAAGAACCGATTGTGCATCGTGTCCATGCATCCTATCAATGATGTCAGTTCAAGGTCGGCCAGTCTCTCACTATACCACCATTATATTTCAGGTCTCTGCCGGTGTTGGTTGTATAGTTATACTGTTTCGTTTGTCACCATGCCAATTAGTAATCCCACCGATTATGAAGATTCGGTTTTTAAATGCAAAATAAATTTGTCCTGCTGAAATTCATTGGCATCCTGTTGAAATTTATGGTGGAGGTACAATGAATAATAGAAATGTGCGTAAATGGTGTAGGCTGTTTAATGAAGGAAGGGCAAATGTTCATGATGAAGAACAATCTGAATGAAGACTTGACACAAAAAGTTGATGAATTATTGGATCATCCACCATACAGCCCTGACTTGCATCATCAGATTTTCAACCGTTTCCAAAACTAATTTTGAAAACAAAAATTTCTTGGTGGAAAGTGCTTGGAAAATGTTGAAAGAAACTACTACTAACTGGTTTAACGGTTAGGCAGCAGAGTTCTTTGATGCTGGGATCCGAAAGCTGGTGCCACGACTTGACAAAAGTTAAAATATTTATGGTGACTATGTTGAAAAGTGAAAAAATGTGCATATTGTAGTTTGTGATAGAATTTACGTTCATAAATAAAGTTTCTCTTACTCCATTACAAAATGGTTCTTACTTAAAAAATGACCCTCATAAATAAAGGGTCCAGGAAAAGAATGAGCTAAGTCCAGTTTTATAAATTTTACAGGACATCAATATTTCTATTTAATTCTTTTCTTGATCTTACAATTCTGTAACATTTACACTTACTTTGCAAAATTACAAAATCTCAAGTAATATTCTGTAAATACATAACAATATAACTGCATAATTATTCAAACTTTTTGATCTACATGTTAAAAAGTTGAGTAAGAGTAACTCATTCAATGAAAGAAGGGGCTGAGTCCATGAATTCAAAGCAGTACAACTTTTACACATTCTGAGAACTTCAAGCAATAGGATGACTGTCAGAATATTCTTGTGCTTCTGACCCACAAAATGTTTTCAAAACCTGCAGATCCTGGTATTTCTCACGAGAGATGGGTAGCAGGTCTGAAAATATAAAGTAGAATAAATTAGAATTTTATTTCAAACTATATCATAGTAAAGGTAGAGAAGGTTTGAAGATCATCGTACAATTTTACCCGTATAAGAAAGCTGAGGCAAATCAAACTCTAGTCCATTGGATTTTTCAGCTGGATGAACCAATTTCAAAGTAGCAGTCTTCCATGCTCCATTATAAGTCGTCCTGAATTTGACAAGCCTTGGGTGAGTTCTGTCTATGAAGATTTCTGTAACTGTACAGGTAGCAAAGGGACATTTCTGCTTGTAGAAGGACTTCAGGAATGCTGTCCATTGGCAAACATTTTCAGATGTCATTTCAAGCATTAAATGGTGAAGGCTTTGGCTAAACTGATATGAACACCTCTATCCAGTCTTTTGGGATTTTTGTGTGAGCTTTTCGTTTATAAGTTCCACATTTTTAACATATTCCAAGTAAGAATGTTACTTTTACGTGTCAAATCAACTGTTATCAAATTGTGCAAAAATTGAATAAGGGCGTAATTTTTATTTTGATCAGAACATGAATCAAAATATATCAAGATATTTCACAACCATGTCAAGGAAGTTATAACAAAATGTATGGATCATTGAACAGACAGTAACACTACCTTTTTTGGCAACACATTAATATAAATATACTCCCTGTGTTTGATACACAATGGATGTTGAAAGTATACATAAATAATTGCCATTTATAATACAGTGTTACTTATAATATTTGGCAGAGGCAGATTCTTGCCAAAACCCATACATATGGTTTCCTTATCCATGCTCTTTCGGCTTTCCTTCTTAGCTTTTTTCTCCCTCTCATAAAATGTGATGGCTTACAATTTGTAAACATTGTTTAAAGTTTTCAAATTCTTCAATTGTGACTCTTACGTCTTTTTTCTAATAGTTCAGTGCATTTTGTTTTTTCCATTTCTAGGCACTTCACTTCGGCTGTGTATTCATCACAGGTGTCGTATGTATCTGTGCAAGAATATCCAAGGAAATTTTAAAGATTGTTTAAATATTTCTCTATAGATTTCATAAGATACCTTAATTGTTGGTTAAGCTTTGAATAAACTGAATATTTTTGCTGAGATCTAATTCCTCAGAGTATACTTTCATTGTATCTATTTCTACATGGAAAGGAGACAATAGGCTGATTAATGTATTAATTGTTTCATCACTTAATTTCCAGGGCCTGTTCCAGTGCTTCCCTCTCTTATCAATACAGCATTCCCAGATATTTACTAAATATTGAATCTTACTTTTTGATATGCTGTGCACTGCCATAAATTTCTAATGACACAAAACTTCTTTCACTCTATCTCCCATTTTTCTTTTAATTCTGCACTTGTAGGCTGCAATGTTAAATCTTGTCAAAACTTTTTAAACTACCATGGCACAGTTTTCTCCCATTTCATGACATTAAATAAATCTTTTTGTTTACCTAAGATAAGCAGCCACGCTTTTTTTTTTTTTTCTTTTTTTTTTTTTTCTTTGTTAGTTGGTGATCTCTTCCATATTTTCACTATCACTCAATGACTCTCTTTCCATTTTAGTATTTTCACAAAATTGGAGAAATTTTAATGTATTAAATGCTTGTCAGGGCTGCAACCTATACCATTATTTTACTTTAAAGATCAGCATTTAATGGACTTGGCCTTATGGACTGAGCTCGCTCGCTCTTTCTTTCCTGTACAGCTTTTCTCAAAGCTCATTTACAGTGTGACTGAGCTTGTTTTTTCCCCATTTATTGTAGCAGAAAATATTGGGTTTGTTCCATACTTTCACATACTGGTGAAAACTCAAAAATGGTCTTAGCTCTTTCTTTTCCTGGACCCTTCAAATAGAAAATTTGGAATACATGTCCTGGTGTAGGCAGTTAGATACCAGGATGGAGTATTATATTCTCTGTTCAGCCTTACTTCACCAGTGATGTAAACAAAAGCAACAGGCTGCAATAGCTATGATTGGTTGCTGAACATTTTACCACTTTTCTCCATCACAAAATAGTTCCTCTTAAATTGCTGAGCGATTACAGAAATATTGTATAAAGCTATGCAATGTTTTATAATAATATAGTATGAATAATTAAGGATCACAATTACTTGATCATTTAATTATATTTTCTTTATATAACAATGCATATCTGTTGTGCAGTTAAACAGCTTGTGAGCAAGTAATGGCAGAAACATGTGATACTAGTGTAGTGAAGTATAAGCAAGGAAAGAATTATTCCTAGTGTATATATAATAAGTTTTGAGAAAAGCACCTTACCTTTCCATTAAACAATGCTCTTAGCTTAATGGTAGAATTTGCTGGTGTTTCCAAAAGCAGGTTAAAGTCTGCAAAACTTCTAAATTAGCCGAGGTGCAACATCTTGCACAAGCAGCTTTTTAACAAGAGACAGCCGAAAATGATGTGAATGTATATCACACATTGTTTGCGAAGAGTAAACAAAGTATGATTTGGAGGGAAATGTGGACATTGTTGTAGGCCCACTAATTATCAATTTCTGTGGCGATTCGTTTGCAACTGCAGCAGATTACTCATATCATGAAGGAGTGGGACCAGTTCCATCTTCAGATTAGCTCTTTTGGAAAAGTCACTGCATTATGGCACTATATTAAAGAAATGTGCAGCATATGGTTGTGCATATGTGAATGCTAAAACTCGCAAAAAACCTGTTGGAGTGATGTACAAATGCAATACTTCGGTAAACTTTCAAAATAACATGTCTGCATTTTTTAATTTTCTGGCAGAATTTTACAATTTGTACTGAATATATAATGTCTCGCTTACCTTTTTAGTTATTATACATGTGAACAGTGAAAGTAGGTAGCTATTTCTTTTCCTGCCAAACATACATATGCGGTTTTACAATTGCACAGCAGACGAACCAGCTTAGCACCACGTGGTGTATGCATGTGCGGTCGCGAAAGAATACATTCTGATTTGCTTACATCACGGTGAAGTAAGGATGGACAGATAATAGATTTAAATTTATTTTTTGTTTTAACATCAACTTACTTTGCTTGAAGCCCAAGAATATCTAGAGTAATATATCCTAAAATTACATATTTTAAGAGCCTAAACTATACAAACTACTCTTAAATTTGTGACCAGTCAAAAAATTTTAAAATCTTAACTCCTTAGCTACAATGACATATACATTGGGTCGTTAAATTATAAGGGTAACCCCCCCCCCCTCTTGCAGCCTATGTCTCCTTTACTTTTCCCTCGCCACCTACTGGGACTTCAGACAGCTAATTTCTGCTCTAAAGTGCAATCACACCATATCTCACTGTAATTTCTGCATCAGGTCTAGTCAGTCAGTCCCTGTTGTTACAGTCCACATGGTGCATCACGGAAAAGTGTGTTTATATGCAAAGTTTTCTATAAACAGGAATCTGCTTGCCGCAGGGAAGTTGTTGAAAGATTTCCTTATCTATACCACCTGCAAAAACCTCTACATTGGTCATGCATAAATTCAAAGCTTCAGATTCAGAATTAGACAAGAAACACTCAAAAAGAAGATCAGTTTTCAGAGAAAATAAACTAGATGACATTGGTGCTAATTTAGAGTGATCACATCAAAAATTGCTATACAGATTAGCTCAACAAACAGGTTAAGTCTCCATTCTAGCACTCTCAAGGAATTTAGTGGTAGCATGTAAAAATCATAAGGATCCCTTCTGCTGAGATTAGGTGAGCAAGAACTTTATCAGATATACTGCCCATTTGAAAACAGAAGGTCAACACCTCCAGCATTTAGTATGAGGTAAAAATTTTAGCACACCTTTGCTGGTACCATTTTCCCAGCAACTTTTGGTTCTCTTGCACAGTGGAGAGAGGCCACTAGAGCAATTACCTTAAAATTTAAATATATTTTGAACTGTACATGCAGCATCTCATGAACTCTTACATATGTAAGGAAAACAGACATAGCAACACTAATTTTGGTGCTCATTGGTTGCCAATGGGCATGCTATATCAAAAAAAGTTATAATAGTTTCAAACAATTTAGCCAAAATGTTATCATATATTTGTTCAACATAATTAATTTTCATTGTTTTATGTATTAAGCTTAATGTGAAAATTGAATCTCAGGCAAACTACCCCACATGAAAGTCTACCTAGTTTAGTATTTAATAGTCTTCGTTTTTTAACTATGCTGCCCACAGAAACTAGCGTGCGCACACGCCCGCCCGCGCACCCCCCCCCCACACACACACACCTTTTTCTAAAGAATCAGATGTGTTCTCTAGATGTTCCATATACAAATTATTCTTAAAAAAGAATATTTTTTTATTTATTTCATGCTAATTGAGATAAATATTAATAGAATTGGTCTTATTACTTGCTTTCTTATAAGTAGAAGAAAAATAAGGGAATATATTAGGCCAAAAGCGATAGCCAAATCTTTTAAAAGCTCATCACTATGTGAAACAATTGAGTTTCAGTTTGCTTTGCATGGTCCTGTTTGAGAAAAGTTGGTAGTTTAAAATTGAAACTAATAGCATGAAATAATTTGAAAATGGTCAAATCTACAAGAAAAAGTATATGACAAATTGTATGTTTCAAAAATATCTACATTTTTTGTGTGGAAGTTTGTGTCAATCTCTTACACTTTAACTGTTATCCAAAATTTTATAAAACTCATCCAAAATAAAGAGGTCTTTAGAGGCTATTCACAGAGAATTCAAAATCTACATTTTATTTGTGATGTAAATATCTTTAATATATGGTATTTAACCAAAATCATTAGTCATTTTTTATTTCATGTATTTCCGGCAAAATCTTGACATTGTATTTTTGGGTGAAATACAATACCTTCTCTATACACTATGTACATTGTACATACAGGCTAAAGAAAGTAAAAACTGGCTGCTTAAGCATCCCTTTTACAGTTTGTGCAAGTATTTTAGTAAAAGTGTATATCAATCTATTTTTATAGTGTTTAATGCCTGCTGTTACTACTTGGGCACTGCAGGCGATCATTAATCTTTTGTTAACGTGATAATGCCATTTACTCTGTAACAAAGGCTGAATAAATTGAATTTTGAATACCATAATAACACATTTAGTCTACTTTCATGCATAACTTCACTAAAACTACACATGTACTTTGTGTAACCTTAGAATCATGTTTTCAGGGCAGTTACTCCTTGGCTATGCTCAGAATCAAATCTTGTTTCAGCCTCTATCCAACCAATCATTTATTCCTTAGGCCGCAAAAGTTCATATCTTGCAAGATACATCAATTACAGCCATATCTGTATTTTAGAAGCAGTTGCTGGTAGTGATGTCAACTGCACAAAATGTCACCAAAACTCACCAGAGCACACTACAATGGGGGAAATAGAACACAGTGTTTGGTGAATTCAAATAGCTTGCATTCCCTATTGCAGAGGATAATATGGTGTTTGGAACATAGGTGTGGATGAGGCAACTACCCTGACAATTCAGCTCCACTATTAAAGCGCCAATGGAATGGCCAAGATTAGGCAATTTCAACCAATCATGGTCATCTGACTGGAGCAATATTATCGAAAAATCTTATTGCAGCTGATGTACATTTCTTTGAAATCTTGTCACACTTGACGTTTGTATGTTTATTCTCCTGTCTTGGTTATTGGTAACAACATCCAGGCAGCCAACATTCACTTTTAATAACTTTCAATTAATTCAGTTACAACGTTTATTTAAAGTTTTATCTAGTTCTTAATGTATTTTGTTGAAAAAAGGAGTGAAAATAACCACTATTAGTTTTTCTAATGAATCAGTGCAATTACCTCAAATAAAATAATATTTGTTTCCATTTCATGTTTTACTTATTAAAAGCTGAAAGAAAATAACTGTTCCCTATTTCTATTGTTGTTATTGATACTTGTACATTGGGTGTAGACACAATCGGCCATATCATATTTCTGGATGCAGTGAAGAAAGAAAAAAAATAATTTGGTATATAAACATGGTTGGATGCATCATCTACCATTTGAGAACTAATATAAGTATTACAATCATAACCTGATAAAATCTCCTTCCCTATATATTATTAACTACTAATAGTCTATTTTGCTGAATTCTCTTATCACATACAACTCGTGTTTTCATCTCTTAAGACAATTCACTCCCATTGCTTCGCTCCAGTCCTGAATTATCAACAAGATAAAAACACTCATGTTATTACTTATGAAAACATGTTTCTATTTTTACATAACATAAGGTATAGATATAGTGAAGTTTTTGCATTTAAACTCAACTCAATAATTATTATTATTATTATTATTATTACTATTATAACTACTACTACTATTACTTCACTTTATTAAGTTTCCACTTATGTATATACATTTTCCAATTTATTTTGTAAATCTAAACACAATAGGTCAACAAAGGTTTCACTCACTTGATATTGTCGACAGTGACAGACGCCTCTTTGGGTGTATCCAGTCTCGCAGCAAGCTGTTCCTTGACCTTCTGCACCTGGGTCTCCTCAAAACGAGGCTTTTTAGTGATAGATTCCAACGCATCTTCAGCAGCTCGCTTTACCTGCGAGGGGATCTCAAGAGGAGCGGACTTGTCTATGCTTGCTGATGCTGCAGTTTCACCGTTCAGGTAGGCCAGCAAGTCTTTTCTGTCTGGTCTTCGCACCACAGGGATGTTCTCTGCAGCGGCTTGCCGCACGTATACAGGATGTGTAAGTGTGACATTCTTTAGCAAGAATAGCAAACATTCTAACGTATAATACTCCTTGGGGGCCCCATCCTTTCCAGACCTGCCAACATTTAATCATGCATTTTAGACATTTATATACAGTTTCCTTTCACACTCATTCTATTTGATTATCCACTCTGAGTCACTTCGCAAAGAAATAAGAGTAGAATATATGAGTGGTCTAAAATAATAAAGGCATCCTTTGCAAAAATCTCTGATGGGTTCCATTCTACAAACATACTATTCTTACAAAATATTGTTCTTTGATCTATATCATGCTAATCACAATAAAAATTACCAGAAATTATTTTATTACTTAGCTCCTTATAAGTAGAAGGGAAATGCAAGAATACACTAGACTAAAGTGATGATCAAATCTTTTAAAAGCTGTCACTATGTGGTTGTGATTGAAATGCAATTCTCTTTGCATAGCCAGGAGTAAAACAAAACTTAGATGAAAAGATGAAGGTTTACCATTTGAGAAATGTTAAAATATTTTAAATTGAAATCAATAACAGGAAATGTTTTGGAAATGGTTAGCTGTACAAAATAACTGCATATGACATAAATGATATATTTTTACAAGATCTAAATTTTTTGTCTATCTCTTAAAGTTTACCAGGTATGCAAAATTCATCCCGAATGAAGAAGTCTTCAGAAGCTATTCCCAGAAAATTCAAGATATACATGTTATTTGTCACATAAATATCTTTAAAATATGGTATTTTAATCAAAATTATTAGCATTTTTTGAGAAATTTTCCTTGTAAAGGGTAGTTTGAGGTTTTATTGAAAAGCTTTGTGTTGCGTTGTTGGAATTTAACAGTATTTTCGTTTCTGAGCTACACTGTCCATCCGCCCACACCCACACAGAATATTGATTGGTTTTAAAAACTGGGTAATTGTTTACTTTGACCTAAAACTGGATTTTGGAATATTTTTTCTTTTCATAAAGCACTTAATTTGCATTGCTTTTTAAAAGACACTTAGAAATAATCTTCGGAAATAAATTTTAATTGCTTCTCCACACACAGGATCATTCAGAGCTTCATAAACCCATCAGATATGCCTTCCCTTTGCTTTGCAGTTTGCGGCCAAAAGCCATAAGCTCTACTTACAAAAAAAAAAATATATATATCTCACGGCTACACTTTGCAGCTTTAAGCCCTACTTCAGGTTACACTGGGAATATTGTTGCCAACTTACCTTAAATAATTTGGCAAATACAAAGCCGCAGCTGCTCTAAAAAATGCACACAGCCTTGCCAAAGGTTCATATTTTCACTTGAACAGGTACTCTACCAAAGACCCAGAAACTCAATACAACATAAAAACTGCTTACAATGACAATCCAGATGCCATCCTACAAGTCTGGATCTGTTTAGCTGCTCTCAACCAACTAGAGCCACCAAAATAATGTATGAGCATATGACATGATCAAATCCAAAAATGTTATTAGCCTTGACATTGTTTCAGAGCAATTAGCCAATGAGATCATAACATCATTGAACACCTAAAGTTGCACGTTCGGTCCATTAAACATTGATAAAAAGTGCAAATCTCAATTATTCATAAAACAATCACTTCTGAATCATATTCTACACATTAATATGTCCAAAATTAAATGGCAAGTACATCCAAACTTTGGAAAATTTATACATCTGTTCTAAAATTAACCCTCTTCTACCGAGTGAAGAGTGAGACGAGTCTGATACCAATATACCAATGCAAATAATGTGACAGTAACAGTGTTGATGGTGTACCTGGTATATCTACATGATCACCACATGCAAAGAGGTGTGTCTATGTTAAATGTGTATTTATTAAATAGTAAATATATCAGCAGGAACAAAATGATTAATTCTTCAATAACTGAATATGTAAGCTCTCAGCATCATTTACACTTTGCAATGATAGAAATTGTTCTGTAATTTCTAGAGCTTGAATTGCCTCTGTAAACACATTTAACCCCCACTAATTATACACCCACTGCTAAAACTTTGCACTTGACAGCTTGTAATTAACTTAGTACACTCACAAAATAAATAAAAAACAAATGATAAGCTTTACCACTTCACCTTCCTGAACAGCAACACAGCATCCTGGTCAATCGGTCACAAAACTGAAACAGAACTGGAAGTGTTGCCAGATCTGGCTACTTCCAAAAATGTGCTTAGTTTGTGATCCAACACGTGCTTGATTTGTTCTTTGCAAGTTACATATTATTCATTGTTCTTCATATTGTTGCTATATTTGATTATATTGTTGCTGTTTATGTAATTTGTCTACATTTAATTACTTATTTATTTATATATTTTTTCATTCATATTGTTTATACAAGGTTTGTAGTGCTATAATATCTTAAATATAACTCCAATCACTAAGTGATAGTATGCAAAGTGAAAATCCTTTGCGTAAAGGTGTGCCACTTAATAGCCAGGCAGTGAAATTATTAAGGACTTGGGAATTCTTTGAACAGGAGTAGTACATAAAGGTTAATGGGCATCCCTCTATTCCTACTAATAAATTGTGCAGCGAACTGAAGTAGCTCTTGCACTGAGCGCAAAAACTATTATCAGCAAGGGAGTAAAACATGGTGATGACTTTGATTTAGACAGAATTGAGCTTATACAATTTAAAACCGGTGATTACCATGTTTTTATCTGCCTTATTTCTCTCATTATAACAAAAAAGTTTGCATTAATTTGTTCCATATTATTATATTGGTAAATGCTGTTATAAAAAAAAAAACCTGAATCATTTGAAGGATTCAATGTCATACTGGAACATTGTCACAATAGCTCAATGGTTAGAACAACCACATGGACTGTCAAGATAAATCAGATAAACAGTAACTGGTTTGTCTTAAACATTTGTCCTTTGCACACATAGGAACACAGGGTAATTATAGAGAACTTGGGCCCCTCTAGAAATTAAACAAATTGTGGTTTGACTGTAAGTTTGGTTTATACTTGTTGCGTTTTCACCAATTTTTTTTATCAGAAAAGCTCCGTAATTAAGTTAGATGCTAATTTATTACGTGCACGTAGTGATCCTTTTTTGTGAATATTTATGAAGTATGCTGCCTAGGAGTAGAATATAAATAAAGAAGTCTTGTAGTACTTTTGCAATGTAAATATATAATAATACTACACACTAAAGTGCCTAAAACCTGAGTTTCATTGTCGGCGGCAGGCGAACAGTGTTGTGGAATGCAGCACCGACATATGCCGCTAGACGCTGTGCTGATGTATGACAAGTATGTTTCACGCAGATACAGCTGTTCAGTGAATTTTATTATGCAGAACTTCGGCCACTCTAAAATCGAATGAAACTAAGTGCGATTGATTGACTTTGTATTTATGATGACAATTTCAAAGCCTGTGGATTTCAAATTTAGCGCGAGGTTAGGTTCCAATCTGTTTAGGTTAGTGTGTGTATATAAATTTATGTTTCTAATTTTATATCGTGGTAGTACCTCATTATTGATATTTCCAACAACTCCTAACAGCGCAATGGATACATTAGTTTTTTAAACCATCTCCCCACCCATAATCCCTCTCTAACCACACCGGTCCCGTTAAGAGTGCAAAACTGACATAAGTCGCTGTGGAGAGATGTAGCGGCCCAACTTGTAAATAATTACCGAACACAGCAATCACACTCACAATTCATTATCAGAGATCGGAAACAGATCTTCACATATATTTTCCAATTAATTTTGGCATTACTTGCACATGTAATCCGGATTTAGTACTTGCTGTTATTCTGCTTTGACCTGCTTAATAGTTACTCACTGATTTGTTATAAACTTTTAGGGGTACTTAAGGCACAAAGCATGGCCCAAGGTGGAGGGTCCTAAGATGCAAAGCACAGCCAAGGGATGTTTTTTATAAGTAGACAAGTGGAACTATGGAGAAACAACAGGGAGTAGTCCTGGAATCTGCAAAGCTAAAATCCCAATGATCCCAAAAAGTCAAAATCTCAGCAATCTAGCAGATTTCAAATCTGGACATGTTAATATTTACACCTTCAAAGCTGCCTGTGAAATTTTTACCTTAATTTTTAATGGGTCAGAATGAAATTTTGATAAAACTTCCTCCACAGCTGATCCAGATTTTGTAGTGTTGAAAATATAAACATGGCCACATTTTAAATCTGCTACATTGCCAAGGTTTTAACTTCTTCTTGGAATCATTAAGGTTTTAGCTTTGCAGAACCCTCGGCTACGCCCTGTTCTCGACTCCTCTACTTACAAGAAACATCCCTTGACTGTGCTTTGTGACTTAGGGCTCTCCAACTTGAGCTATGCTTTGTGGCTTAGGGCCCTGAAAGTTTTGAACAGATCAGTAAATAACCAAAAAGCAACTTTAATGGCAGAATAATAAGTACCACATACGGATCACATAAAGAAGTAGAAATTTTTACCATGTGTAACAAGCCATGACATAAACTGTGCATCAGTTGTTTTATATTTTAATTCAGTGCTTGAAATTTAATTTTTCTATTAAAAAGTTGAAAAATTAACAATTCCACAACTAAGAGCTACACACAGATTTATTACTAGTCACATCCACAATCACCATACAGAATCTCAATCCCTTAGTTCAAATTTTAATTTTAAAATGTATATTGAACCATATCTGCAAACTTAAACATTTGTATTTTAAAAAATAATGAATTAAAGGCTTCAAAATGTTTCATGTAGTACTTAGTTTAATATATGCCATTTTCTAAACATTTCATCAGATTTTATTTAATAGAATAGACGTTGCATTTATTACCCTTAAAGCCATCACTAAATGGCCAGCAGAAACATGTGACCATTAACGAAAACATGTATAACTGAAAAACATAATTCAGATTAATATTAAGAACACAGTTTAATGCCTAAAAATTTACTGTATATCTACAAAAAAGTAAAAGTGAATGTGAGGTTCAATCATATTTCTGATTTGATTGTACCTGTTCTGCTTTCACCATTATAGCCAAAAGCAACATAAAAAAATTATACTTTCCGTAATTTGCTTTGTATTAAAACGGTAGTTCCATACAGAATGTAAAGTTTTAAAGCCTCTCTAACCAAAGTAGCAAATTTTGAGTTGTGGTCCCTTTAAATGATGATATGATTCTATGTTAAAGCAAAAAGTATATTGTTTTAACTCTGACAGTTATGCATTATTAATGTAAGCTTACTTCCCACTGATTTATGAAATATGAGTGTGAATTGAGCATTATCAAACGACACATTTGGGCATAACAGATCCATCAAAGCTTTAATCTTTAATTTACACAGGTTTATAAAATATTAATAAAACTGTAAAATGCGATCTTTTCATTATTAAAAACGGGATAAATTTTAAAGTCAACAGCAACAGTAAAAAGTAATTTAAACAGCACAAAAGCATTGTTTATGTAGATTAAGCTACCATAATTTGCAATTTATGTTATGTTTGGTCAAGGTTATACAGTAGCAAAACTGATTAAAGCCTCTTCCCTATTCTAAAATAAAGTTTGTCCCTAAAAATACTGTTAAAGGCACTCGAGGAGCAAAGGGACAATTTCACATATGAATGGTACAACTATCGTGTCGTATTATTTCACAACATACAGAGACTGTTGCCGGTATATTAACATTTTGCTACTAACACTGTAATTCTTTCTAAGTTCCATCGGCGCTGGATTATGCTCAAAATGCGAAGAATGAATTCAAACAACTCTTTCGTAAACACCTTTTAAGTTATGCCGTTTTACACTTCACGAACTGTGACGTAGTAACTACCTTAGTTTGGTAAATTTCCAGGGGAAAAACGTGCCTTTGACATTTACATCATTCAATCCTTGGGACTATTTCGTTCCTGTCACATACGTTATTGCAAACTATAAGATCAATTCCATTCTGTTAAATACGCTTTAATTTTAATTGCAACTATTAACACCTTACGCCATATGGATATTAGACTCAAAGCAGCTAGAGTTTGGTTACTGATTTACTTACCCCCACATCAAATAGTTTGTCTTCACATTTTTCGGCCATGAGAATTCACCGAATATGATTTGATTATCCCGTTCTATAATTTCCTTTTTATTTACATTATACTGTCTCAATAAACTCAATGGATCAGCCATGTTGCTTAGTACGGAAGTGCATTATGCGTAAAACAAGTCACAATAAATAACTATGGTTATACAAAATAAGAGGGATCATATACAACTTATATCAATTACAATAATTTAAAAAATTCATATTTTATATTAATTTATTTCAATGTTCTATCAATATATCATTCATTTGAGTGTGTTGAGATTGTCGTAGTGTTTAAGCTGGCACAGAGAGTACACAATTAACGTTCTTCTCTGGCTTCCAGCAAGATTGCCTTAATCTTTATCTGGCAAACATTGAAACTTCCAGTGAATAAATTTGGCAGGCATCTTAATTAAATAAATATGACCTGTCTATGAGTGTGAAGAACTAAAACGAATTTATTAGCATAATTTATGGATATTAGTGCATGTTGCTCGTAAGCAACATTGCCGATACAAGAACATAATACTCAAGCTTATTGTTTTTAATGAAATGCCCTAAAACAGTTTCTGTTTGGTACAAAACAGAGAATTAAATTGCACTTAGTGCACCTTATTGTTGAATAACCACTAGGGCAATATCTTCATCAACTTTCGGGTCCTTGGTTGGGCCAATGGACCCGAACAGTAACAGTTGCCTTTTTCTTTTTTGGTGGTGTAGATTCATCTAGTGAAGGCCTCCCAAACTTTCTCTTCCCTACTGTCATCAGGCCATTTGCAATGTTCATTCGAAATGCTTTCAGAGACATATTAGTATCAGCAGTCTCCCGACGATACAGCAACCAACCATTAACCACATAGAGATCCAATGCGAAACCAAAGAGTCGCACGCACCAGCGTTTAGATTTCAATGGTGCTTTCTACAACTCAATTAGCATGCCAGCTAAATCCACTCCCTCCATGTGCTTATTGTATTACTTTACAATGTTGGGGCACGGCACCTCAAATTTCTTTTTTTTCGGTACTGTTCCATCTCTTCACAGTGGACAGTGGTTCAATACCACTAAAAGAACTAGCAAGACAGACAACTTTATTATCTGCCCATCTCACCACAATCAGATCTGAAGCTGCATCCATTTGGAAATCATAACTGCCTCTACCACGCTTCAGAAGTGTCTTCTCATCTTCAATTGGGCAACCATACAAACGATTTTTTCTCAGAGTACCCAGAGAATCAATGTTCAGTCGCTTCAGATAGATGAGTAGGTCTAGTTTGAAAAAAAAGTTACTAAAATAACTCTAGCATGAATGCTTTGTGGAAGAGTTTTACATAAAATGAGGACCATTTGTCCACCAATTCCAAATGCTTTATCCTCATCGGTGAGGTTTGTAATTATTCCTTTCCCAGTGTAAGGAAGGAAATCATAAATGATCCCAGTTACTCCTGATTGAACAAAAATATTGAAACCCCTTTTATAGGGCGTGTTCTGAATATTGTCTGAGATTTCTTGCCCTTGTTCCCTTGTATGGCACCATCATTTCAGCGATAGAACTTTATGTTTCTTGTTGTTTATGGCAATTTTGGACAACTGAATCCAAAACTGGTCGAATCCTGAAAAGTCTATCGTGTGAATCACCTCCCAATTCATTGGGTCAAATGTATAAAATCCAAGCTTTGTCTTGAAGATTATAGTTTAAGTTAAAGCGAAAGCTTTAAGATTACTCTACAAGATTAAGCTTTGGCTTGTTCAACCCATGCATAAAAAAAATCTTAATCTATCAAGCTTTCGCTAGATGTTTTCCCAGCAAACGCTTGAAATACGTTGCGCGCGCAGCTGTCGTCTGCCAAGTGCTGCCACTCATGTGTACTGCACAGAAGTGTTTTGCGAATACGATATCTAACCTTAAAGTTATATGTGTAATGGCAAGTATGGCAGACGAAGTGAATATTCAGCAATTCTTAAGCAGTTTCCAATACTGTGGAATAAATCTCAGATCCCGAGCATCAAAGAAGAAAAAATTAACGCTTTGCGAACCGTCTGCGTCAAGCTGGAAGAAACTTTAGGCAGAAAAGTAACTTCACAGCAAGTGCAGAAAAAGATTCAAAATATAAAGACTGAACTAAAAAGAAAAACTGACCGTAAAGTCACGGGAAATCAAAAAATAAAGTTAAAAAGGTGGGAAGAAGAATTTCTTCAACTTCTTGATGGAGAAAGCAACCCAACCATTAGTAGGATTCCAGGTAAGAATAAAAATAGATCTCAGGAGCCAAATTTAAAAGTTTGTAGTATCCTTTGGTTTGTACTATCAAGTGCAATTTCAATCGTATTCTGTAATGTGATACATGTTACATGTAACTGCTATAAAATATAAATATATTGGAAAATTACAGTGAATATTAAAGTACATAACAAAATAATACTACTTTGGGGGAAAAAGGGATTGTTTCAAATGCACTTTTTGCTTCATAATAAATTCTATTAGGTTCTTAAAGACGCTTTTCAAAGGGGTTTACACATGACTTTCCTGTAAACAGCACTAAAATTGATGATTTTATTTGCCTTTATTTCTGCGTAAAGATTGCACCTGGATGCTGCTGAGTTTACCATTTATATACGTTTTATTGGAAAATTTTTGTTTTCATTGTGACGTCTCTGGTTTGAATAGTTACAAAATGTAACTGTCTATAGCTCTTGTTTGCTGGTGCTAGTTTTACTAGCTCATAATTTCTCCTAAGAAATGTAACATTTTCATGTGATTTGAAGTTATTTATGAGCAAAAATAGTCGCAGCATTTATATGTAAGATGTTAATTATTGAAAGCACAATAGTAATTGACTTCATCCTTGTGCTACTGAAGAAATTTCACACTGGATCACCTCTGAAAAAGCAGAGGCCTAGTGACGCTACTATCACATGGAGGTCAGCTTAACCTGTAAACACGACCTTGTATGTACTGACAGAAGAACATTGTTAGCAATAATCAGGTCACAGCTGGACGACAATGCATTTCCAGGAAAGTAATGTGATATACTTACAGCGTCATCAACTCCAAACAAGTATATGACACTAAGTAAATAAACCAAGTTGTTCTTTTAACTCCTTTGCGGCTAGTTTATTTAGTTTTTTGTTCTGTTTACTGCTTAGGTGGATGTGCTGTGGGTGGGGAAGGTTTGCAAGAACAACTACCAAATGATGTAATTGAGCAGGTTGAAGTTGAATCTACAAATAATGAGAGCATTGCCCCAAATTCCAATAAGATTGCTAATGAAACAGGTACACAATCGAATTAATGTAAATTACCTGAGACCCCAGAAACAAAACACCTGACTACGCATGAACTGCAAAGAACAACTAAAACTGATATGCATGCAAGAGGAGATATTAAACAAACAGAGCTTGCTTCCAGTAATAGAAGTACAGGGATCAAATTTTATTCAGAGCCTGTAACAACAGATGACATTTATATTTCACTCGAGCTGCATAACCATTTGCATTTGTGTGTATAAAGTTTAAGATTGCCATCAAACTTGAAATGTATAGTTTATATTCATAAAAATATGTAATTTAATCATTTGTAACATGTTCATACAACAACTGTGAAATTTCGTTTCTTCTTTGCATTCCACGTCGTTCTCCAATCTTCATTTTCATTCCTATCTTCCCCTTCTCCATATTCCTCTTCATTTTCATAGTTATCATCAACTTCTTCCTCTACATCATCGTCTCTCAGCTGTTTTGCGAAATTATACAACACAAAGCAACATACAACAATACGCGGTACTTTCTCCGTAGGAATTCTGATGGTGTTCATCAATATAGGAAATCGTCTCTTTAATTGCCCGAAACATCTCTCTATTGTAACTCTATTTCGGGCATGTTGACAATTATATTATTCTTCCACAGCAATCACAGGGCTTCTGTATGGAGTTAGTAACCAAGGAGCAATCTCATACCAGGAGTCGCCCAGCAGTATCACCGTTCCGTCTTGTTCTCGCAATCTTTAAAAAATATTTGAATGTCTGAATATGCGGCTGTCATGCACACTGCCAGGCCATGTTGCGTCCACACTTGTAAACACTTCATCGGAACTGCATGTCGCTTGAACATTAATAGAACATAACGTTTTTCTATTTATGTACTCGTCGCCGTGTACTCGTGGCTTCAGAATTGGCACATGTGTGCAATCTATTGCTCCTATTACACTTGGAAAATTAAATTTATTTTGCCAGTCTTGCTTTGCGGTATTAACTTCTTGCAGTCGTGATGGAAATTTTATCTACTGATTAGCTTTTTCAAAAATTATTTCACTCACATAATCGATGGTTCTACTTACAGTTGATTGATGAACTCCAGCATCTTCTCCGACACCAGTCTGAAATCCCGGGTCGCCGATGAAACGTAGAAATATTTGCATCCTTTGCTTCGATGTCAGTGCACCTCCTCGTGTTTCTGCGTTTTCTCCCAAGAAATGATGTGAAATTAACTCGACATTGTCCTCATTGAATATATAAAGTGATTTATATACACATTCTCTACACTGTCGCTTTACTTGATACACTTTTCTTCGACGGATATTCATGAACTGTGCCATTTTGTGGGATAAAACAACTCTTTAACACTTCTCTAGTACGAATCAAGTCACCTACTGAGGTAACTTGAAAAAAGTCAAGATTAAGCAACAAGAAGCGAAGCTTTCGCTTGTTTTATGCATTGGATTTGCACTCAAAGTCAAGTCATTGCTGGAAAATTCAAGCCAAAGCTAGGCAGCTAGTTGGCTCCAAAGCAAACGCTAGACTTAAGTCAAGTCGAAGCTGTTTTATGCATTAGAAACCAAGATTACACTTGAAAATTAGCAAGGCAAAGCTTATGCTTGACTTTATGCATACCACCAATTGTTTATGAAATGTATAAACCTTTGCACTTCTGGAAACGTTTCAAACTAAATATGCTTGAAATTTTTCACATTAAGTTGCCTGGGCCCATTAGTCTTCTAACGAAGGCATCGTAACTACTCCCATATAAAGGAGAGCACCACGAAACTGCTCCATTTCACTTACATTAGCGTTGATGGACACTGCTGTTTCTTGCACAGAGTATAAATTAAATTCATTAACTATTTTATCCATCAAATTGGAATCAAAGTTCCTTCTAAAATATTCAAGAGGAGTATTATCATCATCCACAGTGCATTTCTTTGGTTGTACATCTGTAACTTTGATTGGGATGTCCTCCTTTACCCATTTATATTCCCTCCTCTTCCTTCTTTTTTGTTGGATCCTGCTATAATCAATATCTCCTCCAGCAGCAGTAGCACAAGAAACTCCCAAAAATGCCTCTTCTGTGTCAGAGTCAAATTTTGGTATCGCCAACAATCCTCTTCTGTTAATTTCTGGTGTGAAATCATGACCCTCATCACTATTGTTAGCTAAAATCCCTGTTTCTACATCTGATTCATCAGCATTTTATCCTTTCTTTTTCTTTTTTTTTTTCTTTTTTTTTTTTTTTTCTCTTTTTTGCTTCACTGGTGGAAGAATAATCCTTTGATGTTTTCTTGTACTATAAAAAAACATCTGGAGCCATGTCTAATTTCTCCCCGTAAATAACATTTTACCATTGTAAACATTACATAACCTACAAACAAAATAGGCCCTGCTACAGGCAATGATGCTTGTGGGCAACATGTAGATTTATAGCATCATATAGGCATGAAAATATTATTTTATAAAAGCTCAAATACCTTGCAAAGCTGTTATGAAGCACTGATACCAATTATAACAACTTCCCTTTTTATGTTTGCCTTACTTTGGCACACAAAACACAATAACTAACATGTGGTGCTTGACTTTTAGAACAGCTACATCCTGGCATTACACTGCCACCTGGTGATAAATTGTAGAAGGTCTAAACGCCTGGCTATTGATATGTTTAAATTGAGGGGGTCAGTGCAACAGTGATCTAACCCATCTTTTTAAAAAAATGGAGCATAACTCATTTAAACATACCTGGTTTCTTTAAGAATAACGAAAACCTCATTTTAATCGAACTGATTGTTTACTGGCACTTTTCCAGATGATTACACAACACATTGAGTACTGTTAACATAATGTTGAGATCAGTGGCGGCTCGTGCCTAAAACAAGTAGCGTGCTGCACGGGGGAAAAAAAATGCATGCAACTCACCTAGTTTCGAAAAATGAAGTCCATACGCCGATGTTTCTTCATGCAGAATTTGTCCATCACTCTGACGTTGAAATCCCTGATATTTGTAACGAATTTCTTCTCTATGGATAGCATGGCCAGAGAGGTAAGGCGATCCTGACACATGGTGTTCCTCAGAAAGGTTTTTATCCTCTTCAAAGAGGAGAAACATCGTTCTGGTTCTGCAGTTGACATGGGAATAGTCACAACAATTCTTAAAACCTTTGTCACTTCACTAAAAGTTTTTTGCAGATTATTTTTTAGTGTCAACTGCAAGAGTGGAAGAGCACCTTCTACTTTCCTGAATTCCGGATGCTCATATAAAATGCTAAGTTCGGTTCGGAGCTTGTTTTTGTCGAGATCTTTGTATCGATCACAGACAATGCCGAGTTCTGTTTCAGGAAAAACTTGAGAAAATAATTCAAAGTTTTTTGCATCCAATAGTTTTGCAGCATCAAGATGTTCTGTGGACTCAAAGCGGCTGTGTACCTCCGATATTATTCGGTCACATACTTCCTTGGCATCTACTCCTAAGTTAGTTTCCCTACGACGTCTTTTTGTAACGTGGACGTTAGATGTCTGAATCTGGTGTGCTATATCATCCGTTCTACTTCGCACGGCATCAATTGCTTTGGCAAAAGATTGGACTGCATTTTTTGCCTTCACTGCATCCATCTGTCTTGCTTGTAGCTGATTATACAAAATGTCTACATGTGGCATTATTTTCTGAAAAAAAAGCAAGCCAGAAATTAAATTCTCCATCCTCCAAATTATGCCGCAGGCCACGAGCTTCTTGCACTGTCCTATCTGATAAAGATTGTTCTAATTCGTCAAAACAATCGATCAGAGATTCTCTGTGTTCATATACGGTGTTAACAGTCCTAGACTTGAAATTCCATCTTGTTGCAGATCCTCGAGGAACTCTTTGAGCAACAGTTGCTTCCAATGCTGCTAAACGCTGTGGAGATCTTGAAAAAAATGCTGGAAAAGCTGAGAGACTGCAGAAGAATATTCTGGCGGACTGATTTTGAGAAGCTGCTTTCTCCATAACCAGATTTAATTGATGGGCGTAACAATGTACATACTGTGCGAGAGGATAGTGTTCTTTCACCTTGATCTGCACGCCTCCTGTGTTGCCGCTCATTACAGACGCACCGTCATAATTCTGGGCGATGATTTTATGGCGATCATCCTTAAAAAGGGTGTCCACTTCTTTCAAAATACAACCGGCAATAGAATTAGCGGTCTGATCAGATGGATTAAAAAATCCCCAAAATCTTTCATAAATAAAGCCGTTCCTTTCATATCTAAAAATTAATGCCAACTGAATTTTTTCAGTGATATCAGTGGTTTCGTCTGCCATGATAGCAACATAGGCTGCCTCCTTCATTTCTCTTTCAATTTCTTCGTGGCACACTTCCAACATGCAATCAAGTAGTTCATTCTGGATGGTCTTAGATAATCCTTTGAACACCTTATTGCTTTCGGTATGCTCTTTCATCGCACTGTCTATACTGCCCAATAGATTTATAAGGCCTAAAAACACGCCGGGATTATCTGACGTTTCCGTCTCATCATGTCCACGCAAAGCAAGCTCAAAGGCCCCACAAAATTTTATGCAGTCTATTATCCTGGATAATATGTATCTATTTTTCTCAACCTGTTCATTATGTTTTTGTGTAGCATCTTGATATGCCCTGCTTAGCTGCGTTGCAATATTTACACCTCCAAGCATTGAGAAGTCAAGCGAGTTTTTCATATGCTTCTTGCTATTTGAATGTTTTTTTATATATTCATTAACATGACCTAGATCTTTAACACCAGTCGTAGACCACGAATCTGTACTTCCAAACAAGAGGCAAGGAAAGCAAAAGAGCGCGTTTCTGATTTCACAACCACAGATCCAGTCACTGTTGTCATATATATATTTGTGTTAAACTTTCTTGTGTAAATAGAATTTTTACTTCCTTTTGCTTTCTGTTCAATTTTTAGATCAGGAGTAGGTCGCCCTAAATTTTTTATCCTGATCTTTTCATCTAACGATCGCCTTGAAAAGGGAGTTTTTAACAGCTCATCAACTATATTCATTATGTATGACTAAAGTTTTCTTACCTATGAAAGTAACACAAACCTACACTGAATGATACTGAAATATAATAAAGTGCGATCACAGTTGGAAATAAACTGAAAACTGACACTGAATAACATTTACACAACAGAACACTTTGTTTCAATGTGATACACGTGGGCCTGTTAGATTTCACATTTGCGGAAGTAACACATTGCGCCAATATGAACTTATGGTTACCAATGTTAACAAACAATATAACAAACAATGTTCTGTACGTTCCAATGTGAATAAGGTATGGAGATAATAGTCCTTTTATGGCTCAGTTTGTATCACAAAGATATAATTAGTTATTATAACTAAAATAAAACGTTGTAATACGCTTTAATTAATTTCACTAAATTCTGATGTTTAGTGTGGCACTTAGGTGAGTGTGGCAGGGCTGTTTCGTCTGCTGCCAAAACGATTATAAGGAAAAGAACTAACACTCGTAGCGATTTCATTGATTCCGTGCTTTAGCCAAACGCAGCACGTAGCAGTGCGAAAACGACGGGACAGCGACCGTTAGGGGGGGTAAGAGGGGAAGGTTCTACGCAAGCGCAATATTCACCTACCGTGCTTGATCGCTTTGAGCACGTGGATGCATTCCATTAGCTAAACTTGCGTGTTTACCTTGCTTCGAGAGTTCGTCATTGGCAGTGCTGCCTTTCTTATTACTACCATAATGTGTTATGTTTGTTACATGGTCCTTCAGCATGTCTGTTATGTAATTTAGAAGAAAAAAAAGTAGCGTGCTGCAGCTCTTCAGCACGTAAGGACGAGCCGCCCCTGGTTGAGATATACCTAACAATTTTTATTAGTGTGATGCAAATATTTTTCTGGGTTAGACCACTGTTGCGCTTACCCCCTCAATTAAATGTTTCTTAAGAGCATCAGTGCCAGAAAAGAGCAAACATGTAAATTCTTTGCATATAAGCTGCTTGAGGTCAACATTACCAGATAAAGGGTCAAATATGATTTTTCGAATCCATCGATTCTGGCCGTCTCACCACCGAGGGGTAATAATAACAGGACATCTCCAGAAATGAAAGCGTAATGGAGTTTTATTTATGAACGCTCTTTAGCTGCTGTGGTTCTCAGCGCCCCATTCTATATTAGGTATAAAATACCGATTAAGTTTGTTCAGAGGCCTTTTTATCAGGCTTAAGGTTCTTTTAAGTGACTTAAACCTACGGCATGGGACCAACGATTTTTCATCCTTTCCGAAGGAACCATGCTAAGGAGTTATACGCCCAAATAATCCATCACCCTCCGCCGGGTTTGAACCCACGAGCTGGGGAACTAGAGGCTGGCAAGTTACCCCTAGACCATGAAAGAAGACGGATATTTCACATGTTTTATCGTGGATATTGTAACAGTGTCGTCGGGTTTCACCACGTTCAAGTTCCCTTTGATAAGCGAGTCATTGCGGTTGGGCCTTGAAGTACGTAAACAAGAACAGGAAGAGCGGCCCCACCTAACAGAAATCTTCGGATTGCGAGACCTTATGATTCTTCTCGATTTTCGAAATATTTCTCCAACTTTCGGCTTCTAAAAGCTTCTAGGAAGTTCTGTGACCTCATTTTCTAGCTATTAAAGGAGGAATAGTTGCAGTGTAGTATTGTTGTGAATTGTACTGAGTCGTAAATGACAGGAGTGTTTGTAGTCGCAAACTGTCTACGTGTAGTAACGTCAAGTGAATTCCTTGCAAGAGTGAATATAAGACTTTATTAGTTAACAATTTCAGTCAATGAAGATATTATTTACACTGGTGTCAGAAGTTGAATGGAAGAAGTTATAAAACGTTTGTTGAGCGAAATTAAGGAAATGAAGAAAGAAATTAAATTTGGTATGTAAAAGATGGATGAGGAAATGAAATCCGGGATTGAATTCAGCATGGAGAAGATGGAAGAGATACTGAAACCGAATAGAAAATGCAGTGGAGATGATGGAATCGGGAAAATGAGGGAGAAAATTACATTAAAAATCTGATGTGTATCATTCACATGACTTTCTCCATATCCCTGCAACAAATAATTCTTAAAAAGCTTATACTTCTATTTACTTTATGCTAATCAGAAAAAAATCTTATGTGTACCATTCACATGACTTTCTCCATATCCCTGCATCAAATAATTCTTACAAAGCTTATACTTCTATTTACTGTATGCTACTCAGAAAAAATTAGCAGAAATAGTATTATTACTCGCATCCTTGTAAGTAGGAGCGAAATAAGGGACAACCGTAGGTTGAAGTGATAGTCAAAAGCTGGTTGCTATGTCAATGAAGTTCCTTTGTTTATATTGATAGGAGTTGACATGTTCCAGTATGAGAAAAGTATACGTTGTTCATAGCAGAAACCAAATATAAGGAATGTCACAAAAACGACGAACTCCACGAAAAAAATGTATATAACATAAATTGTGTGCTTTAATGTGCTTTACATTTTTTGTGTAGTAAGTTTTTGTCCATCTCTTACAGTTTAGCAGTTATTCAAAATTTAGTAAAATTCATCCAGAATAAACTACTCTTCAGAGGCTATTCCCAGAAAATTCAAGATATACATTTTATTTGTCAGGTAAATATGTTTAATATACGAAATTTTAATCAAAATCGTTAGAGCCATTTTTGAGAAAATCAAAATTTTATAAAAAAGTTCCATGTAAAGGGTAGTTGGGGGCGGGGGGGACTTTTCTCAAAATCTTCTTGTCGCATCCCTGGAAGATGCTAAACTTAAATACCAAGTTTGGTATTTTTCCGACTTTTCGTTTTTGAGTTATCGTGTTCACAGACACACGGACACACACACACACACACACACACACACACACACACACACACCCACACACGGACCTTTTTGTGAAAATGCTTTTTTTTTGGATATTGGGGACCCTAAAACATATATTTCCGGTGAAATCTCGGTATCGAATTTTTGGGTGGAGTGCAATACTTTCTCTATACACTATGTACATAGTGCGTATGGAGAAAGTAAAAATGGGAGGGGTGAATTACAACTGGCCTGCGTAAAGAAGGATGTGGAAGAGCTTGGGGGAACGATGAAGATCCTTGATCACTTAACTGACGCCCTGAACGGCGTTGGACAACGCTTTAATACCCTGAGGGAAGAGTCGACAGCGGTACAAAGGAACTAAACGCCATGATGGAAAAAATGCTCGATGGAAAGTTGAAAGATTTGAAGGTCAAGCCTCCAGGACGTAACACAACATCCGAGTGTATCAAGCCACACAAGTCAAAGGGACGTCAAAATTTGAAGTCTTGCGCCGACAGGTTTCCACCGTCGCCACTCACAACCGAGGATCAGGAGAAGAAACAGCTCAGCTGATAGTAAACCTCCAGGCAGACTTACTATCAACGGGCAGCGGCAGAAGTACTGAATGCGATTCCGAGAAGGGCGAAGTCCGGAGAGATCTGGGAGGCCTTCGAGAGCCGTTTCGAGAACCATTGCTTGGCTACAGCAATCAGTTTATGGCAAGACTGCAACTACCAGGTGAGAGGATTTCGGAGTTTGCCCTTAAAATTTTAAATGTAATTTTAAAGTTTAGAAACAAGTGATTAGATAATTTATTTTATATAAATTACACTAGCCATAGAACAGTATGCGAACAAAGCCCTGAGGAATCTACCACCTGGATATGTGTTACAGGAATCCGCCTACTCCTTCGGATGGGGTGCGTGACGGCAAGATACAAATGCGGTTCTATAGTGGGGTTAGGGATTCAGCCCAAGGACGTCGCCTAAGATGTTTTAGTGGTTTGTGTAGGGAGTGTGGCCAGCCAGGATACCTAGCACGAAACTGTCCACATCAGAACGTCGATCGGGTAGTGCCTGCACGTAGACAGGAAATCGTAAGCCAGAGGAGGGAGCAGCTGACGATTGGAGTACCCAGAAGATCAGAAGCACTCGGTGCTATGTCGAAAGTAGATCAACACAAGGACGAAGAGTCAAGTGGTATGTGTTGGGGATGTAGCAGACTCGTGCAACAGGTGAAGGACTGTACGCAACCTTTGACGACGAGCTCAGGGTGTATGTTGGGGATGTGGCCTCCCAGGACACCTAATGACACGCTGTCCGCAATCTAGTTGACTGGCATGCGAGACACTAATAAGACCCGACTTGGCGATAAGCACACCTGACTCATTATCAGCGTCTCCTTGCTTGACTCTGTGTGCCTTAGACAGAGGGATAGAAGGCGGCCTCATCGCGGACGCCTGGATACGACGGAAGCTGTGTCTGATACTAGTGGACACCGGTACAGTCATGACCATAATCCAACCAGACGTGACAGAGGGCTTGCCGACAAAGAAACCGAATCGGCCCTTGAGATAATTGTGGCATCGGGCGAAACCTTGCCAGTGGAGAAAGCGGTCTTGCTGTAATTAACCCTGGGACGGAGTGCCACAAGTCTGAGTGCGTTTGTCGCGAGAGCGGGTGAAGAAGTAATATAAGGACTGGATGTTCACAGGAGCCACGATGCGACAG
Organism: Hymenopus coronatus; assembly: GCA_030762935.1. NCBI lineage: Eukaryota > Metazoa > Arthropoda > Insecta > Mantodea > Hymenopodidae > Hymenopus > Hymenopus coronatus. The sequence continues at coordinate 18,954,277 of CM060895.1, forward strand.
TCTACATTGGAGGGAGGGTCTCATGATTCGGGAAGACGAGGTGGTGCTCCGGAGTTCCGACAGACATCTTGGAATCCAAAGAATGAACCTGAAGGAGGGTGTGGTGGCCTCTTTGGCGACTGTGGTAGACCGGCTGTCGAAAGAACCGCCCGGTTTTTAACACACCCAGGGTGCGAGCTTGTTATGACCGAAGTCAACGGGGAAGGTTCCCAGAGGGAGGTTCAACTGTGGTTGTATCATCGAACATGGACCTAGAGGCGTAGGCGCAGGCTCCAACAATCATGGGCGGAACCGTGCCGTGTAGTGCAGAGGGTCAACAAGGTAGTCAGTCGATCACACCCGAGGGGGAAGAAGTGGGTAGTGCATTTGGATCGCATAACCCGCTACGATTATTATTATTATTATTGCCCTTTTTAGGGCGACACTTGTCCGTCGAAGCACAGCCAAGAAAGCTGCTCCTCACCACCGCGGTAACACTACTGTGGCGCTACGCCTTACACAGCAGGGTGCACTGAGTACGATCTTCGCTGCAGACGCCGGTTCTGTGCCAACTGTGGTGACATAGGACACTACACGGACAAGCCGCCCAGTGCCCCTCTTTCCCAAGGGGCTACCAACCCGGGCAGTTCCTCTTGCACAGCCAGCGCAGCAATCACCACCACTGGAAAAACAACCTGCTGCTGGAAATCCAGAGCCTAAGTGAGGCCATTCGTACTAACGGTGACGGCCAAGGTGACTATCCTGGAGGACCGGCATCAGGAAAGTCAGTCTGAAACAAATTCTTCTCTACGATATCTCCAAGAACTTCCATACAGCCCCATGGATTAGTATCTACAGCTGTGAAATGTCATCTAGCAATGCATAGCAGGATATCCGGCTCATCTTCAGGAAGAAGGTGAGAGCCCTCCTGGGGACGTCGGATGAACCAGTTGCTCCACCTGGGCGTCCAGACTCGAGCCAGAGAGACCGCCTAAGTTTCTGTAGTTCCTTCCTATCCACACCTTCAATCTCTTATTCTTCATCCTGAATCCGCTGCGGAACTGGGCCTTAAACTCCTACTCCGCTAGCCGCACTTTCCTCCTTGAATCCGCGGGTGCATTCTGCGGTACTGTCTCTTCCTTCTCCTTTAAATATCCGGTGTAGAGATTTTAGTTGGTATGCCGCCTTCGAGCGGAGAGCCCCACATATCCTCCCAAACTGTCCAGGCTGGAGGTTGAATGCATTTTCCCCCTCCACTTGAAAACAAAATGGAAGCAATAAGAAGAGATGGCTTCCTTGCAAGAATCGTTTAGGAAAGGAAACCTGGATACACTTCTAACAAACTGAAACAAAGATAGCAAGTAAGAAAAGGCGCCATTCTTCATCACCAAAACCAAGAAGTTCTAGCTACAGCCATCTGCAGGGCACTTATGCTGACTTATCTTTAGGATGAATGAGTCGTTGTAACACTACAAGGCTAGGCGAAACGTCATCTCCAGGATGTCATATTCTGCTATATGCTTAAAAATCTTATATGTACCATTCACATTACTTTCTCTACATCTCTGCAACCAAATAATTCTTAAAAAGCTTATAGGTACTTCTTTTTATTTCATGCTAATCAGAAAAAAAAAAACAGCAGAAATAGTCTTATTATTTGCTTCCTTGTAAGTAGAAGCGAAATAAGGGAGTAACATAGGTTAAAGTGATAGTCAAAAGCTAGTTGCTATGTGACTGAAGTTCCTTTGTTTGTATGGACAGGAGTTGACAAATTCCTGTATGAGAAAAGTATAAGTTTTTCAAAGCTGAAACCAAAAAACAAGGAATACCTCAAAAACTATCAACTCCACGGACACACACACACACACACACACACACACACACACACACACACACACACACACACACACACACACACACACACGGACCTTTTAGTGAAAATGCTTTTTTTACTTTCTCTAGCCCCGTATGTACAATGTACTTAGGGATAGAGAAGTATTGTATTCCACCCAAAAATTCGATACCGAGATTTCACCGGAAATACATGTTTTAAGTCCCCCTGTATCCATAAAAAGCATGTTCAGAAAATGTCCGTGTGTGTGTGTGTGTGTGTGTCCGTGTGTCCGTGTGTCTATGAACACGATAACTCAAAAACGAATAGTACCTAAAATACCAAACTTGGCATTTAAGTTTAGTATCTTCCAGGGATGCGACATGACGAATAGTAGCTAAAATACCAAACTTGGTATTTAAGTTTAGTATCTTGAGGACATGAAGATTTTGAGAAAAGTCCCCGACCCCAAACTACCCTTTACATGGAACTTTTTTCAAAAATTTTGATTTTCTTAAAAATGGTTCTAACGATTTTGATTAAAATATCGTATATTAAAGATGTTTACCTGACAAATAAAATGTATATCTTGAATTTTCTGGGAATAGCTTCTGAAGACCTGTTTATTCTGGATGAATTTGGGTTAATTTGGCGTAACTAGTAAACCGTAAGAGATAGACAAAAACTTATTATTCAAAAAATGTAGGTTTTGTTAAAATACGCAAGTTATGTCATATGCATTTTTCTCGTGGAGCTTACCGTTTTCGAGGTACTCATTGTTATTAGTTTCAGTTGTGAAGTACTTATACATTTCTCAGACGGAAGTGTCCGTTTTTCATTTGTTCTACTCCTGGCCAAGAAAAGAAGCGATTTGTAATGACAATCGCATAACGACAGCTTTTAAAACATTTGACTATCGGTTTAGCCTAGTGTATTCCCTTATTTTCTTCCTACTTATAAGGAACTAAGTAATAAGAACATTGTGCTGAATACCTCGATTAGCATGGTGCAGAAAGAAGAATTATCTTATGTAAGACGTTTGAACAGCTAGAGAAAGTCATGTGAGTGTAACACATCAGATTTTTTTATATTGGGGACCCTAAAACATATATTTCCGGCGAAATCTCGGTATCGAATTTTTGGGTGGAGTGCAATACCTTCTCTATACACTATGTACATAGTGCGTATAGAGAAAGTAAAAATCTGATGTGTTCCATTCAATTGCTTTTCTCTACATCTCTGCAATAAATTATTGTCAAAAAGCTCATTCTTTTATTTATTTAATGCTAATCGAGAAAAAAATTAGGGTCTAATTACTTCCTTCCTTGTAAATAGACAGGAAATAAGGGAATACCATAGGCTAAAGCGAAAGTCAAATCCTTTAAAATCTGGTTGCTATGTGATTGAAGTTCCTTTTTTTGTATGGACAGGAGTTGACAAATTCTCAAAAGTATTGCTATTTTAAGGCGTGGGGATTTTCCCCCCGCTGGGAGACCTGGCCCGGGGTGCACTCAGCCTCGTAAGGTCTCTGGGGGGCCAATTGAGAAGCTACTTGATGGAGAAGTAGCGGCTCCAGGTCATGAGGACCGCATTAACCCGCCGGGGGGATTCGAGGCGCTGACCACGTCTCACCCTCCAATACTGCACCCCATCCATGACGTCTGTAGTGGACCGAGATGGGGGACGCAGCGGCCGGGCGGTAGGCCAAGGTTCCCCGTGAACTGTCGTGCCATGGAGTTATATTATTGGTATTTTAAAGCTGAAACCAAAAACAATGAATATCTTAAAAACAGTCAATTCCTCGAAAAAAAAAATCTATATAACATAAATTGTGTGTTTTAACGAGTTCTACATTTTTTGTGAAGTAAGTCAATGTCTATTTCTTACGGTTTACTAGTTATACAAAATACCACACAATTCATCCAGAATAAACATGTTTTAGAGGCTGTTCCAAGAAAATTGAAGATATACATTTTACTTGTCATGTAAACAATTTTAATATATGATACTTTAATCAAAATCGTCAGAGCCATTCTTGAGAAAATCAAATTTTCGAAAATTGTTCCATGTAAAGGGTACTTGTGGGTTGGGGAAATTTTCTTGAAAATCTTCGTGTCGCATCCTTGGAAGATACTGAAATTAAATAACAAGTTTGGTATTTAACGGACTCTCCGCTTTTGAGCTATCTTCCAAGGATGCGACACGAAGATTTTCAAGAAAAACCCCTCACCCCTAACTACCCTTTACATGAAACTTTTTCCGAAAATTTTGATTTTCTTAAAAATGGCTGTAACGATTTTGTTTAAAATATCGTATATTAAAGATATTTACCTGGCAAATAAAATGTATGTCTTGAATTTTCTGGGAGTAGCCTCTGAAGATGAATTTCACGGAATTTTGCATAACTGTTAAACCGTAAGAGATGGGCAAAAACTTAGCACATAAAAAATGTAGAGCACATTAAAACATACAATTTATGTTATATACATTTTTTTCGTGGAGATGATCGGTTTTGACATATTCCTTGTTTTTGTTTTCAGCTATGAAAAACGTATGCTTTTCTCATACAAGAATTTGTCATCTCGTGTCCACACAAACAAAGAAACTTCAGTCACATAGCAACCAGCTTTTGATTATTAGTTTAGCCTACAGTACTCCCTTATTTCCCTTCTGCTTACAAGGAAGCAAATAATAAGACTATTTGTGCTAATTTTTTTCTCCATTAGCATGAAGTAAATAGAAGCATATGCTTTTTAACAATAATTTGTTGCAGAGAGGTAGAGAAAGTCATGTGAATGGAACACATCAGAATTTTTTTTGGATTCAGGGGGTCCTAAAACATGTATTTCCGGTGAAATCTCGGTATCGAATTGATGGGCGTATTACAATTCCTTCACCATATATTATGTACATAGTACGCGTAGAGAAAGCAATAAAAAGTAAATTTAAAAATTATCTTCGGCGTCTTGCCTTTTACCGTCCGTGCAATGGTTGCAACCATCCTCTACCCTAGCTATTTTAGCAACCATCACTGAACTTCACTTTGATACTCTTTCACATCCGCCATACTCACCAGTCCTCGCTCGAGCGATTACCACAGGCGATGAGAGGGGTAAAATTCGTTCCGATGAAGACGTGCACCAGGCGGTGTACGAGAGGCTGCACACATCTTTTCTTCTGTTTTAATGATACACCTGTGTCCATTTTTGTTCAATATATTAACTTTTATAACATATTAAAGATGTTCATTTGATTGCTCCTCATACATTTAAATTGGCATCTTTTCGTGGATTAGGAGATTCTCCTACCCCAGCCTCATATCTGTTTCCTGTTTCTCGTCATTCTTCCAAGACTTTCCCCATGAGTTTGATAATCATGTCAATTCAGAGGATCTTGTCCAACCTCTACAAATTATTTCTTTATCAGAATTGCTTTATTTTGTCATTTACTGGACAAACTCCTCATTCATTTCTTTTTTTGTTTGCTTGGTCATACCGGACAATGAATGAAATTGGTGAAATGATGCTCAGATGATCTCGGGGTCCATGGAACTTAAAGTTACTCGACATTCGTCTTCTCAGAATAAGGAAAACCCCCGAATAAAACCTTACCCGGTTAACTCACTTTAAGCGAGATTCGACCTCACGATCTTTTGAATGTGAGGCAGACACGCTACCACCACACTACCCAGGCGGGCTCATTCATATCTTATTTTAATTGTTTTTTCTTTCTCTATACGTATAGAGAAGGTATTGCACTCCATCAAAAAATTCGATACCGAGATTTCACCGGAAATATATGTTTTAGGGTCCCCTGTATCCAATAAAAAGCATTTTCAGAAAAAGGTCCGTGTGTGAGTGTGTGTGTGTGTGTGTGCGTCCGTGTGTCTGTGAATACGATAACTCAAAAACGAAAAGTCTGTAAAATACCAAACTTGGTATTTAAGTTTAGTATCTTTCAGGAATACGACACGAAGATTTTGAGAAAAATCCCCCATACCAAACTATCTTTTACATGAAAAAAGTTTCGAAAATCTTGATTTTCTCAAAAATTGCTCTAAAATTTTGATTAAGATACCGTATATTAAAGATACTTCTGTGGCAAACAAAATGTATATGTTGAATTTTCTGGGAATAGCCTCTGAATACATGTTTATTCTGGGTGAATTTCGCGAAATTTTGCATAACTGGTAAACCGTAAGAGATAGACAAAACTTATTAAATAAAAAATGTAGATCACGATAAAACGCACAGTCTATGTAATATACATTTTTTCGTGAAATTGAACGTTTTAGAAATATTCCTTGTTATTGATTTCAGTTTTAAAATACTTAAACTTTTCTCATACGGGATTCTGTCAACACCTGGCCACACAAAGAAACGGATTTCAATCCCATAGCAACCACATTTTGAAACATTTGTCATTTTAGCCTAATGTATTCCCTTATTTTCCTTCTACGTATAAAGGAACTAAGCAATAAGACCGCTTCTGCTAATGTTTAAGCATTAAATAGATAGAAGAATAAGCCTATTACCAATAATTTGTTACAGAGATGTAGAGAAAGTCATGTGAATGAGCACATCAGATTTTTTTCTTTAATTTTCATGTTTCACAACTATACGTTAACATGGGGGTGTTCCTGCTAGTTTTCCAATATCGTTCAGGGATTTTCTGTATAATATTTTCACTTTTAGTTGTGCTTATACAGCAATATTGTATTTAGTACTGTTTTGGGTACATTAGAGTATTTTACTTGAAACGTCATACTTTATTATTTCAGATTTTGAGTGCATATTTTCCTAATACATTTCCAGGTTCAAAAACATGTTACGGAGGTTTATTAAATACCTGAGGTATCCCTTCCTTTGTAATATACCCCAATGTAGGTTTCTATTTGCTCTATAGTATGCCTGTTCTAAATATACTTATAAGCATGTGTGTGTTTGTAGATTGCATTATGTTCTCGTTTATATCGTTTAATTTACTGGAGTAGCTATTCTAAATTCTTCCTCTACTCCAAATCGGTCTACTTTTCACTTTTTCTACACGTACCATGTACATAGTGTGTAGAGAAGGTATTGTATTGCACCCAAAAATTCGATACCGAGATTTCAGCGGAAATAGATGTTTTAGGACGCCCTGTATCCTCCCAAAAATTAGGAAAATGTCCGTGTGCGTCTGTGTGTGTGTGGACAGCATAGACTCAAAAATAAAAAGTCCGTTAAATGCCAAACTTGGTATTTAAGTTCAGTAGATTCAAAGGATGCCACGCGAAGATTGTCAAGAGGGGGGGGGGGCCTCAACCTAACTACCGTTTAAATGGAAACAAATTCGAAAGTTTGATTATTCCAAATAATGGCTCTAACGATTTTGTTTTGTATATTAACGATATTTACATGCAAATAAAATGTATATCTTGAGTTTTCTGGGAATGATCTCTGAAGATCTCTTTATTCTGGACGAATTTTTCTGAATTTTCCATAACTGGTAAACCGTAAGACAGGAAAAAAATTACTACACAAAAATATAATTCTACTTAAAACACGCAGATTATGCCATATACATGTTTTTCTTGGAGTTCCATTTTCGAGATATTGCTTATTATTTCTTTAAAATACTTAAACTTTCCTCATACGGAAATTTGTTAACTCCTGGACACTCAAAGAACTGGATTTTAATCCCGCAACTAGGTTTTAAAACGTTTGACTATCTTTTAGCGTATGGTACTCCCTTATTTCACTTCTACTTATAAGGAAAAATCTGACGTGTATACCATTCACACGACTTTCTCCATGTCCCTGCAACAAATTATTCTTAAAAACTTATACTTTTATTTACTTTATGCTAATCAGAAAAAAATAGCAGAAATAGTCTAATTACTCGCTTCCTTGTAAGTAGAAGCGAAATAAGGGACAACTGTAGGTTAAAGTGATAGTCAAAAGCTGGTTGCTATGTCAATGAAGTTCCTTTGTCTATATGGATAGGAGTTGACAAGTTCCTGTATGAGAAAAGTATACGTTTTTCATAGCAGAAACCAAACATAAGGAATGTCACAAAAACGACGAACTCCACAAAAAAAAAGTATATAACATAAATTGTGTGTTTTAATGTGCTCTACATTTTTTGTGTGGTAAGTTTTTGTCCATCTCTTACGGTTTAACAGTTATTCAAAATTTAGTAAAATTCATCCAGAATAAACTACTCTTCATAGGCTATTCCCAGAAAATTCAAGATATGCATTTTATTTGTCAGGTAAATATGTTTAATATACGAAATTTTAATCAAAATCGTTACAGCCATTTTTGAGAAAATCAAAATTTTCGAAAAAAGTTCCATGTAAAGGGTAGTTGGGGGTGGGGGGATTTTTCTCAAAATCTTCGTGTCGCATCCCTGGAAGATACTAAACTTAAATACCAAGTTTGGTATTTTACCGACTTTTCGTTTTTGAGTTATCGTGTTCACAGACACACGGACACACGGACACACACACACACACACACACACACACACACACACACACACACTCACACACACACTCACACACACACACACGGACCTTCTTGTGAAAATGCTTTTTTTGGATATTGGGGACCCTAAAACATATATTTCCGGTGAAATCTCGGTATCAAATTTTTTGCTGGAGAGCAATACTTTCTCTATACACTATGTACATACTGCGTATGGAGAAAGTAAAAAAGTAATAACATTATGTCCGTTGCCTATCTCTTTTAGCATGAAGTACATAGAAGGATAAGCTTGTTACAATAATTTGTTACAGAGATGTAGGGAAAGGCATGTGAATGAAACACGTCAGATTTTTTCGTTGACATGGTCAAGTCCCAATATTTGCAGATTGAGTTTTGCGTTCTCTACACGTACCATGTATGTAGTGCATAAAGAAGGTATTATATTGCATCCAAAAATTCGATTGCGTGATTTCACCGGTGTGACACGCTGAATCCAAAAACAGCGTTTTTAATAAATTGCCCTGTGCGTGTCTGTCAGTGTGTGTGTGTGTGTAATGTGTGTGTGTGTGTGTGTGTGTGTGTGTGTGTGTGTGTGTGGCTGTGGGCAGTACCTATAGCTCAAAAACGAAAAGTCTGTTAGATACCAAACTTGGTATTTAAATTTAGTATCTTCAAAGGATGCGACATGAAGATTTTCAAGAAAATCCCCCACCCCCAACTACCCTTTACATAGAACATTTTTTCGAAAATTTTGATTTTCTAAAAAATGGCTCTAATGATTTTGATTAAAATATCGTATATTAAAGATATTTACCAGACAAATAAAATGTGTATCTTGAATTTTCTGAGAATAGCCTCTGAAGACTGCTTTATTCTGGATGAATTTTACGGAATTTTGCATAACTGGTAAACCGTAAGAGATGGACAAAAACTTACCACACAAAAAATGTAGAACGGTTAAAACACACAATTTATGTAATATACATTTTTTTTCGTGGAGTTAGTCGTTTTGGAGGTATTCCTTGTTATTGGTTTCAGCTTTGAAAAACTTATACTTTCCTCATTCAGGAATTTATCAACTCCTGTCCTATGTACCTACAAAGAAACTTCAGGCACATAGCAACCAGCTTTTGACTGTCATTTTAACCAATGGTACTCCCTTATTTCGCTTCTACTTACAAGAAAGCAAGTAATCAGACTATTTCTGCTAAGTTTTTTCTCGATTAGCATGAAGTAAATAGAAGTATAAGCTTTTTAATAATATGTTTTTGCAGAGATGTAGAGAAAGCCATGTGAATGGAACATATCAGATTTTTTTTCGTGAAGTTGACCGTTTTCGAGATATTCCTTGTTATTGGTTTCAGTTTTAAAATAAACTTTTCTCATGAGGGAATTTGTCAACTCTTGGCCACGCAAAAAAAAAAAAAAAAAAAAAAAAAAAAAAAAAAAAAAAAAAAAAAAAAAAAAAACCCGGATTTCAATCTCATAGCAACCACATTTCAAAACATTTTTCTGTCGATTAACCTAGTGTACTCCCTTATTTCCCTTCTACTTATAAAGATCTAAGTAATAAGACCGCTTCTGTTAATGTTTATCTCAATTAACATGAAATAGATAGAAGAATAAGTTTATTAATTATAGTTTGCCACAGAGATGTAAAGAAAGTCATGTGAATGGAACACATCAGATTTTTACTTTCTCTACACGTACTACGTACATAGCTTATAGAGAAGGTATTGCATTCCACCCAAAAATTCGATATCGAGATTTCACCGGAAATATAATTTTTGGGTCCTTCTGAATCGAAAAAAAAAAAAAACACTTTTACAAAAAGGTCCGTAAGTGTGTGTGCGTGTGTGCGTATCTGTATGTGTCGCCCTCCGTGGTGTAATGGTAATGCTAAATTCATACACCCAAGGTCGTGGGTTCAAACCCGGCCGAGGACGATGGATTTTTTCGGGTGTAAAAATCCTTAGCATGGCTTCCTTCGGAAGGGAAGTAAAGCCGTTGGTCCCGTGTCGTAGATTTACGGCACGTAAAAGAACCTCAAGTCTGATAGAGAGTCCTCTGAGCCAAATTAAGCGGTCTTTCACACCCAATATAGAATGGGACGCTGAAAACCACAGCAGTTAAAGAGCGCCCACAAATAACACGCCATTTCCATAGCTCAAAAACGAGAAGACCGTTGAATTCCAAACCTGGTATTTAAGTTTGGTTTCTTCCAAGGATGCGACAAGAAGATTTTCAAGAAAGTGCCCCCACCCTCAACTACTCTTTACATGGAACCATTTTCGAAAATTTTGATTTTCTTAAAAATGGCTCTAACGATTTTTATTAAAATGCCGTATATTAAAGATATTTACCTCACAAATAATATGCATATCTTGAATTTTCTGGGATTAGCCTATGAAGACTACTTTATTCGGGATGAATTTTACGAAGTTTTGTATAACTGCTAAACCGTAAGAGATGGACAAAAACCTACTACACAAAAATGTAGAGCACATTAAGACACACAATTTGTGTTATATTATTTGTTCGTGGAGTTGATCGTTTTTTAGATATTCCTTGTTTTTGGTTTCAGCTTTGAAAAATGTGAACGTTTTTCATACAGGAATTTGACAACTCATGTCCATACAAACAAAGGAACTTCAGTCACCTAGCAACCAGCTTTTGAGTATCACTTTAACCTATGGTACTCTCTTATTTCGCTTCTACTTACAAGGAAGCAAGTAATAAGACTATTTCTGCTAATTTTTTCGCGATTAGCATGAATTAAATAGAAGTATAAGCTTTTTAAGAATAATTTGTTGCAGAGATGTAGAGAAGGTCATGTGAATAGAACACATCAGATTTTTTTCCATAGTGTTTATCACCCGTTTTTACTCCAAATGACACCGCATGCGACGTCACTGATGTTACATGAATGCGATGACGGGGGAAACCAGAGAACCCGGATAACCCCCCCTGCTCCGCTTTGTCCACCTTAGCAGATAGCTTATATCTCTGAGGCTTACTAGTAACTACAGCCGCTGCTGCGAAGAGTAAAACCAATGGTGGGGCTACAACTTCAACTTTGATCAAAGACGATTTTTATGCTAAATGCCCGATCCGTTTATAATTATCTCTCTTACATTAACGAAAGTTCTCTTTCCTGTTTCTTTTCGGAGTTTTCTCCCCCAGATGGGTCATCTACTGGATTATTGAGTCCCAACAATCCGTTCCGTTTCTTCTGGTCACTTTAATTCCCCAAGGTTCCTTCTCTGCTTGGTCTTCCGCCCGCAGAGGCTGTTATCATTTCACGTGGAATTGCTGATCTGGGCGTTCTCTCGAGTGGTTTGTTTGCGGTCAGAAAAACCCAGCGATAAAGTTGCCGCATAATTTTCCTTATAAAATATTATTTTATTTTCTCTACACGTACTATGAAGGTGTTGTATTGCACCCAAATATTCGATACGAAAATTTCACCAGAAATATATCGAAATTAAAACATATTTAACAAAAAGGTTCGTATGTATGTCTGTGGGCAGCATAGCTCAAAATTGAAAAGGCCGTTAAATACCAAACTTGGTATTTAAGTTTTGTGTGTTCCAAGGATGCGACACGAAGCTTTTCAAGAAAATCCCCCCACCCCAAACTACTCTTTACATGGAAAATTTTAATTTTAATTTTCTCAAAAATGTCACTAACGATATTTTTAATATTATTATGACAAATGAAATGTATATTTGGAATTTTCTGAGAATAGCCTCTGAAGATTTCTTCATTCTAAATGACTTTTATATAACGGTAAACCATAAGAGATATATAAAAATTTACTGCACAAAAAAGATGGATCTCATTAAAACACAGTTTATTTTATATACTTTTTTTTCGTAGTTAACCGTTTTTTATAATATTTTAGTCGGGTACGCCCATAATTATGCTGTTCACTGACGCGCACATGCACGCACGGACCTTTAGTTATTTTTTTCCCAAAGACCTCAAAACACAAATTTCCGAAGATATCTCGACATTGAATTTTCATTTAGATTTAAAAGTACAATGTAATACTATAATTGTAATTCTAACCCTCGAATAATAATAATAATAATAATAATAATAATAATAATAATAATAACAACAACAATAATAGTAGTACTAATAATAACAATAATAATAAACTTTATTGCACATTGTTTTGTAATATTAAAACATATAATTACTTGCAGTTATTCTTTAGTAATTAAGGCAATAATTATTTCATGAATATCGATTTGTGAAAGCATATCGTTTTTTACCAGAACTCTGAAAGTGAACTCTGTATTTTTAAACAAAGAAAGAAACATATTTCCCTTTTCAAGGTTATCTATGTATTTCAAAAGTATGCGCGGTTATGGTTCAGTAATTGAAGTTATGTTACAACGGGTAAACGCTACATTCATAGTGAGATGCAAATGCAGACCTAAGGCAGCATAAGCGCATGACGCTCGCGGCAGTGGCGTCACTATATTTGTATGATCAAAATACTAAAAATAATACATCATGCTTTAAATGCCTGATAAATGAAAATTATACTTTTGCGCCTTACGATTTGTGAGAGCCAAGAAATCTAGACGCAGATGGTGGATATATCCATTAAATTATTAAGAGTAGAATTCGCAAGGAGACTACCATAACCTCTTGAAGGAAATTAATATTGGTGCCGCAAGGCCAAATAGAAGTGCATGTATATTATATCAAACGGTCTCTTTTCTCCAAAAACTCTTTATTTCTTCATAAACTGATTACAATCAGAATATGCGCACAACTTTTTTCAACGCTTTCGTAACGTTTCTGCCGCATAGTTTTCTTTCGATATTCGCTGCGGCGTCGACTACCAGTTAAAATTGAACTCAATTGTTGCACGCGATGCATTCCGATGAAAAACTAAATTCTGGGCGCTCTTAGTCCCCCCTATTTATACCTCTCGTCAAGTGGCTAGAAACTTCTAGAAGCAGTCGCATGTGCCAAACGTGTTACGAATTCACTCAGGTGTAACAATGTCGGGCTTCGACGTCAAAGAATTTTCCGACCACGTACGTGTCCACTCTCACAGACTAACTCACAGATGTAATCTCAAAAGAACTTGCTGCGGCACACGTGTCCACTAACTACGTATAACAATGGATGCCAACAAATAACTAAGAGTTACAAAGCAAGTTATACACACACGTTAGGTGATTGTGGCCGCAGGGTGTAGTCACAATATACAGCAAGCGCTGTAAAATCTCGTATTGTGATCATCTGCTGTTGAATAGCAGGAAGTGCATATAAGAAGGAGTGCATAATTCCTTCTATATGTACGCAACGCAAGGATAAATTTTGGAGTTTGCAAACGTGCATTGCATTGCATAGCGAGTTGCGTGTGCCTTTGTGAATGCTTACATTGAATAACATGGGTGCAAAGTCTAGCGTTATACTGCGTCTGCGCTTACATTTCATTGTGAATGGGTCATTGTGTCGGATTTATTCCGTAAATCACTGGATTTGAGGTTAAAATCATTTAACCAAAGATTATTCCTTTGCAAGATGGAGAGATCTTGATTTAGTGATAAGTCTCATTCTGCACTTATGGTACTCGGTCCTAAATTTGGCTAGTAGTGCTCCGTGGTCTAGGGGTAACTTGCTAGCCTCCGGTTCTCAAGGTCACGGGTTCAAACCCGACGTAGGGCGATGGATTTTTTGGGCGTAAAAATCATAGTGTGGCATCCTTCGGAAGGGAAGGCCATTAGTCCCGTGTCGTAGGTTTACGGCACGTACAAAAACCTCAAGCCTGATAGAGAGGGCTCTACGTATAATTAAACGGTCTGTTACACCCAATATAGAATGGGATGCTGAGAATCGCAGCACTCAGAGAGCGTCCATAAATAAAACTCGAATTCAATCTCAATTTTATAAATTTGGCTAAATGATGTTTTGAGTAGAATTGAAAGAATGGTGTAATTAACATTCTAAGCTTCGTGAGGTTATGTACTTTTCGATTTTAATACACAAACAGGTGGGGGACAATAGTTTTATGGCTGTTAACTACCTAGGAAACGTAAAGCAGCAACATTACCTTAACTTTATATTCTGATATGCAAAAAAGAGGTTGCGTTAAGATTTAGAATTAACGTTTTGTTTTTGTTTACAAGCACAATTGCCACCTCTCAGCACTGAGTAATGGTGCATCCACTGCAAAATGGGGACATCTACGGCAATAATATCAATATAAATTCGCATGTTTAGAACAAACTTTATGCTCGAATGACCAGTCAACCAACTCCATATTTGTATTATTTGCTTGGTACCTATGTGGCATTCTTTAGTGTAACGTTTACGGCTGGTTACTGTTGAAGTTAAAATAGTAGCTGCTTTGTACCTCCTAGAATGGGGATGGCATCATAACTGCATTGTTCATTGATGAAATTGAATTGAGAAGTGATTGGGGACTGTCGACTGCCAAGTAACAAATAATTTTGTAACATAAACTCTCTCTCTCTTCTCCCCCCCCCCCCAACAACTTGTTATTTCTTCCACAAATTAATTACAATCAGAATGTGCTCACAAATAACTGTCTTTCGCAACAGTTCCGCCGTGAAATGAGCAGGCATTTTATTTATGGACGATCTTTAACTGATGTGCTTCTCAGCGTCCCATTCTATGTTGGGCGTGACAGACCGATTCATTTACCTCAGAGGCCTCTCTATCAGGTTTGAGGTTCTTTTATGTGCGTAAATCTACGACACGGGACCAACGGCGAAGAAAGCCATGCTAAAGATTTTTACGCCCGAAAAAGTCCATCGTCCTCCGCCGGGTTTGAACCGCCGATTGGTTTCTTTTCGACGTTTTCTGCGGCGACGATACAGGTCGCTACAAAATTCCCTTCAAACTCACTCAACTGTTGCATTCCCAGTGAAAACAGAACACTGGGCAGAGCTTCGTTACCCTTTTTATATCTGTTATTTACGTGACTAGACATTTCTAGAAGTCGTCGCACTTGCAGTACATCGCAGGTATTTATAAACTTACTCCGGTGCAACAATGCGGGCTTCGACGTCAATGAACCTGCCGACAAAACACGTATTCACATCACAGCTGCGATGTCAAAAGAACTTGTCGCTGGCACAGGCGTCCACTAATGCGCGTATCCAACAATTAGCTATGTTTTTACGACGCAAGCCGTACATGGCGCTCGGCGATTACGGCCACAGAACGTAGTCACAGTATAGTAACAATTGAAAACCGAATACTTGGGTAACGATCGAGCAACCGATATTTAGGCGACTATCGAATATTTCGATAGTGTTCATCACAATTAAGAGGGAAGTGTTCCTTTGTAACAACTCCGATTCTGAAAACCCATCACTAATATGAAATTTACCTTACCACACACTACAGGCCTATTGTACATGAATGTGTGTATATTTACATATTCATATTTAGTATGAATATTACTAAATCCGCAAAGACATGATGATCTGAATCAGTTTAGCAAGGTAAGGATCATTTAGCTTGTTCGTATGAAAAGCATTAAGTTCGTAAAACCTATGCGTTGTACAAGTCAAATGTCTTATTGTACATGTCAAAAACACACAGGTTTGGTTTTAGGAGCATAACATGCTGCTAATTTAGAATATGTATATATTGGTTAGATTTGTCATCTGATTATGAGACGTTCGTGTTGCAGGATGCTGGAACTACTCTTATTTATGCGCACATTGCTAATTTACAAACATTGGTTTGGAAACAAATAGCAGAAAACGATGGCTACTGCTGCGGAAATTGAAGATTTTATGGCTGGGCCACTTATTACGTGGGTAAGTGTATTTATTGCTATGAAGCACCACAATTAGGGATGCTCGGAGATATTGATCACATTAGAAATGCTATAACCAACACATTGTTACAAAGCATCTTAACATTGTTAATGCTAATGTACTCTTTTTGACTGTTCATTAGAAAGAAATACTCTTAGGGGCTATTGCTGGTATTTTCATTGTGTGTTTGTTTAGTAATGAGGTCCCTCAGCGAGCAAAACTCAAGAATATTTAATATGTTATACAGCAAACAAACCTCACCAATCTTGCTACTATTGCTTTTTTCCACTTCTATTTGTGATCTGGATTTGGTACTTTTAGAGCAACTTGGTCTGTTATCAATTTTTGCTGGAGAGGTAATGTTGCCTGAGAAATCATGGTGGGTACTACAAAACGGCAGGCAGACTAACTTGCAGAAATAAAACTTGCTAAAAATCTGTGAGTGTATATGCCTTTTAAAGGTGCAAAAGTTGTCACATCACTTCCATAAAAATTGGGACTTAGAAAGGTTTGCAGAAGAACTGGTGGCGGTAGAGTTACCCAGCAGAGCTACCTAGCAACATTTCTTATGTGTTTCAGGCTTTAGTAAAGCTATATAATGTTTGCAGCACACACACAGATGGACACCCACACAAACACACAAACAGAACAGTCTTTTGGTAATCCATATTTGAAAGTGTTGAGAACATTAAGTTGTAGATGTGAAAATTACCAGATTACCAAAGTTTGACTTCTTGGGATCATTTCACAGATCCCTTATAAATAATATATACTTATAAAAAATATCCCTCGGCTATGCTTTGCAACTTAGGATCCTAAACATTATAACAGACTAGTAAGTAACTACAGAGGGCCTTTAATGACAGAGTAACAAAAGTACCCACATATTGAAGTAATGCCAAGTGTTGTAAGCATCATATAGTAATAATTATGTTTTACATCTATTAATATTACTGTTGTATTTGTTTATTGCTTCCTGGTGATTATTTATAATTTTTTATCCTTTATGTGTGTTAAATTTGTTTACTGCTTCATGGTGGTTATACACTTGTACTACATTTCCTTTGGGTTGTTCCCACCTTCTTTGCATTTATTTACTATTTTGCACTTTTCTATTGTCAGAGTTTTTACAAAATGCAACTGCACCAATTACTTCTGTTTTTTCTATAACTGTAGTGGTTTTTCTGCTCAATATCTGGCACTTGACATTGCATATTAGCAGTGTCCACTATGACACAACCTCAGGAACATTACCTTTTTAGGGTCCTAAGCCACAAAGCGTAGCCCAAGGCTGCAACTGTGTAGTGATGACTGCGGGTGTAGCCAAGATACCTGTGGAGCTAAAACCCCAATAATCCCAAAAAGAAGTAAGATGCCTCTTTATCAGGCTTAAGGTTCTTATGTGTTGTAAATCTACGACCAGCAACTTTACTTCCCTTCCGAAGGAAGACATGCAAAGGATTTTTACGCCCAAAAAAAGTCATAGTCCTCTGCAAGGTTTGAACCTGCGACCTTGGGAATGTGAAGCTAGCATGGTAACCATTACACCAAGGAGGGCGATTGGGATTTATTGAGTTTAAGTAGATCTTTAGTTAATAAGGATAATGTTCTATCCATTATTCTCTTACTGTTCTTCCATTTTCTTGTATGGATCCATTTTTACTTTCTCTATACGCACTATGTACATAGTGTATAGAGAAGGTATTACACTCCACCCAAAAATTTGATTCTGAGATTTCACCGGAAATATATGTTTTAGGGTCCCCAATATCCAAAAAAAGCATTTTCACAAAAAGGTCCATGTGTGGTGTGTCTGTGAACACGATAACTCAAAAACGAAAAGTCGGTAAAATACCAAACTTGGTATTTAAGTTTAGTATCTTCCAGGGATGCGACACCCCCAACTACCCTTTACATGAACATTTTTCAAAAATTTTGATTTTCTCAAAAATGGCTATAACGATTTTGATTAAAATTTTGTATCTTAAAGATATTTACGTGACAAATAAAATGTATATCTTGAATTTTCTTGGAATAGCCTCTGAAGAGTAGTTTATTCTAGATGAATTTTGAATAACTGCTAAACCATAAGAGATGGACAAAAACTTACTACACAAAAAATATAGAGCACGTTAAAACACACAATTTATGTTATATACATTTTTTTCGTGGAGTCCGTCATTTTTTAGACATTCCTTATTTTTGGTTTCTGCTATGAAAAACTTATACTTTTCTCATACAGGAACTTGTCAACTGCAATCCATATAAACAAAGGAACTTTATTGACATAGCAACTAGCTTTTGATTATCACTTTAACCTATGGTAGTCCCTTATTTTGCTTCTACTTACAAGGAAGCAAGTAATAAAAAGTATTTCTGCTAATTTTTTCTGATTAGCATAAAGTAAATAGAAGTATAGGCTTTTTAAGAATAATTTGTTGCAGGGATATAGAGAAAGTCATGTGAATGGTACACATCAGATTTTTGTTGATGGTGATATTTAATTCACTCATCAATGGTTTTTTGAACAGAACAGGCAAACTTTTATAAAGTTACCATCACAGTTATCAAAGAATTCCTGTACTTGGTAATAGGCTTATAAGTGGGATTAAAAAAACTTCCCCAATTTGTAAACAGCTTTAAATATATATGATTTCTAAATATGTTGGTAAATCTTTAATATCATGGGCTCCAGCAAGTTGATTATTGAATATACATCTTACAAATGTAGGGAATGAATGACAGATTAAGTTTATATATTATTTTCTTAATTACTCCATTATTATATCACTATTGTTGACCCTGATTCACAAAGCTATATGTGTGTAAAAAGAGACAGACCTTAATCACTGAATTTGGGTATACAATATAACAGCACCCTTTCTAGTGAGTTCAAAATTCATTGTAACATGATGAGAGGAAATTGTGTTCCAAGTTATTGTGGACTATATGATAAATTCCTTAATTTTATGTTATATTAATTTGTTGAGTTGGTTTTTTAATACTACGTCACTTACATTGTTATTATGAGGGACTAGTTTCGAAAGCAACTCAACAAATTAATATAACATAATTTGACCGTCACTGTTACTAAATTTCTCCAAACATCAATCATCCTTAATTTTATATATAAAGTTAATTTCTGTAAAAACTAGCATATTTTATTATGACTCCCATAAAACCCCAAAATTGCAGGTTCAAATCTGGTGGAGAGCGATGGACTTTTTTCAGATGCAAGAATCCTTAGAATGACTTCTTTTGGAAGGGAAGTAAAACTGGTGGTCCTGTGTTATGCTTATTTACATGTAAAAGGCACATAGTGGCGAACTCGCAAACTAGAAAGTCCTATCTGATCATGGAAACATCGTTAAGATGCCCTTTGCTCCACTTAGGAAATACTACTACTATACTTAAGCATTACAAATAAAACTTAATTTGTTAGAAAGTTTACAAGTTGCGGATAATAGCTGGGAGAGGATAGACATATTTATGTGAGCTCTACTTGGGAATGGGTGAGAATATAGAGACTTATAGGGCAAGAATCTGACTATTTAATAGCACACAAACATTCTGCTAGATGGGAAACAGAATGACTATTTAGGGGTATTAATGTGATATATGCTAGTTTTAGCAATGCTGTTGATGATGGGAGTTGAGTTAAACCCTGGGCTGTAAATGAACCAGATTTGCGGAGTGCTCAAAACCATCATAAAAGACCTAATTGATTTAAAAGCAATGGAAAAAAGGATGGATGACTAAATCAGCAAAAGAATAGGAGTAAAGAAAACTGTGATAAATTCAGTAGAACAATTTACAGGAATTTTTTTAAACAAATTTTGTTTTAAAAAACAAAATGGGGCTGCACAAGCTGAACTAGGCAGAATAGGGAGTAAAGGAAAAATATGAACAAAAATCTTAAAATATTAATTTAGGATCAAGAATTTAGGAGAGAATGGCATTTTTAAACACTGCCTAGTAGCACAAGAGAAATTGGGAGGAAAGAAACACCTGGGTTAACAGAATTAATGAGATCATGGAAAATATTGGCCTAGGTATGGTGTGGCGGAGATTTTGGAAAGAAGTTAAAGAATTGATGATGTGGAAATGCAGGAGATATTAGGTAGTTTCAGCAACAAAAAATCGCTGAGGTTATATAGGAAGTTAAGGAAAATATGGGTTGAGAGAATTATGTAGATGAAGGTGACAAGCGGACGAGGGACCTACATGGGTCCAAACAGGGGTAAGAGGTGGTTTGAATATAGAGGAATGCTTAATGTGTGGAATGCAAGACAACTATTGGCATGTAACTTTGGAGTATAGAGAAACGAAAGAAATGAGAGCAAATCTATGGATTGAGAAGTGCTAATTTACCATTAGAGATAAGGGGAGAAAAGTTGGTGAATGTGAAAGCTAGGTGCAAAATCTTAGAGTTTAGGGATTATTGAGCGAGGTTAAAAGAAAATGGTTGAGGAAAATAAATTAAAATGGGAACCTGTATTGGATAAAAACATAATTAAATATAGAGATGGAAGTCATCTCTAGATGTAAGCTGTTCTTATAGTTGAATAACCATAAGGTTGAAACTACTTAGCCAGTTGATTAACACTTTGAAGCCCAGGCGTTTCGGTAGTTGAAATGCCAAGAAACCCAGGGTTTTTACACCTACTTTGAGTTATTATTTACAGTACATCAATTAAATCTGCCAAAAAGTATTGGGACAATCTAAAATTATGGCATTTAAGGGTTTCTCAACAAGTAAGAAAATAGTCATAAATTCCGTATTAATATTTTATTTTAAATTTACAACAGGTATCAAATATGAGTTTGAAAAAAAAAACTGCTTAAAGCTGCTTACACTCCATTTATTCAAAGTTTGAAAAACTCTCCCTCAGAATCAGAATTTTCCACAGCTTCATTTGGATCCTGAGTTTCAGTTTCAGTTCACAGAAATCGAGGTAAATGCAGCATTTTAACATTTAAGAGCACAAACATAACAAATAGATCACCACCTTCAAAGAAAATGGTGCAACTACCCGAGAGCAGCCAATATTACTAAATCTCCTAAAATTCCTAATAGTTGACTAAAGCAAGGACAGATGGCAACACAAATCAGACAACTAAACGATAACTGATATATGTTCTTTGCCGCATAGCCCAGGACCAAGTTAAGGTTGTGGAATTACATTAAAAGCATTAGAAATACCTGCCCGAGCTATGCTTGGGTATGCATCTCATAAACATTTCGATGGCCCAAACTATACTCAGGCTTGGGCTCCAATGTATTAAACAACAACTCGGGAGGAATCATTAATATTTAGTATTGCTGTATTTTCTTTCTATGGTCAAGAGATTGTAAAATAGTATTATACAACTAATTGTATTATTAAGTGAAAATAAATTCATTTATAGTTAGGTTGAGGAAAATTTTACTATGGATATTAAGTGTATGTATACTTTTCTAATCTTGTACAATATTGAATAAATGTTGAATTTTGTTTTCAATTTCTCATTCCAGTTCAGTTCGTGCTTGGAGAATGCAGAAAGGTTAGCTGAATATGAAGATCTCATAGATGGAACATTAATTTATGAAGTGCTATTACAAATGTAAGTTACTGGGTTATCAGTTCCACCAAATGTTACCAGAGTGTGCTATAATGGAGGAAATATGCCATATTTACTTTTCTTAATTCCATTCCTGTATTATAGAAGATAAAGTAAAAAGTTGAAGCCTATAAATGTGATACAGGACAAAAAAAATTGTTCATTTCTTCAGTTTTCTTGATAGTTTACTAAATGTAGAGCCATAAATTGTGTGGCTGATTTCCGAGTTTAAGCTTAAGCCCTAACTTTAGTAAGTTACTTATATCACTTAAGCCAGGCTTACACTTTGGATTAAGCTTTGCATGTTCCAAGTAGGGCTAGCAGGTTCAGCTTTACTGCGTTAAACAACATGTTGGAATAATAAAATTGGTAACATTTCCACATCGAGTGAATCTCCATTATGTATTTATGATTATGCTGTTCCTAAAATAAGCTATTGTAGGTTAACCAGAAATATACAGTTAAAGTGACCAAAAAGTCAGATCAAAATGTTGGATATATAACTGCGATATACAGTTTTCTACAAGGCCTGTGCCCATGCCTCAGTCATATTAAATATCAGTTACCTCACAGCCAAAAATATCATGCGAACCAATCAGATGCTAGCTTCATTCCACCACTATAAATATGTGATTCCAGACTTTCAATTCATCAGTTTACCCTGAGGACAAAGATGATGCACAGCTTCAAATTTTGTATTTACTTGGCTAGAAGCCTGAGAAAATTTATAGTTCTCTAGAGTTGTCTGTAATTCCATATATGAGAATGTTTATCAGTCTAAGCTTTGTTGTGCATGTGGATTGAAATAGTTTGCATTTTTGTATCAGTATTACAGTCTTCTTCAGATAACTTAAATCACAATTCAGTGTGGTATAAGTCAAGCCATGGATAAGCTTGGCTTATCACTTTAACTACGTACTCCACTATAGTTTAAGCTTATTCTTAAGCCCAATTTGAACCTAAGCTTAAACTGTGAAACTGGTCCATTAAGTTCTCTTTAGCTGCCTTTTTTTATCCATATTAACATGATGAGACATTAAAAAAAGTATAATATTATGAAGGCAAATCATATTGATTAATGTGGTTAACTTTTACACAAACTTCACTTGTCTAGCTCAATAAAAATAAGTGAAGTGGATGTAAAAGTTATCCACATTAATCAATATGATGAGACATGGTTCTAAAAATGTGAATTTTGTTGCAGTGATCCAGAGCCTATGCACAATGGAGTAGTACCGAGTTTAGGAAATGTTTCTCTGCGGGTAAAGAATATGGACATCATTATTAGAAACATGAAGGCACTCTATGAGGTAAAAATCACACTAAGGAACTGTTTCTTTCAGACAACAATTAAAGGATTGAAGGGGAAATGCATTAATATGCATTCTTTACTTTCTTGCTGCTTACTACAGTAAAGTAAATATTCTATTCTACCAAGATATTTGATACAAAAATTTCATCAGAAATATGTGTATCAATGCCCGCTGAATCCCCCCAAAAAATGTAGTTTTTAGAGAGAGAAAAAAAAAGGGGCAGTGTATGCATTGAACATGTGCACATTGGTGTTGTGTTTTGAACTCAGCTCAAGCAACTCAAAAAGATGACCTCATTTCTCCAGTAGTTTTGAGCTGCAATTCATCTATGCTGCGATCTAACAACATTTATTACTAATGTTTGCTTGAAGCCTCAAAGTATATTGCAGCAGAATGTTTTACAGATTTATGTTCACGAGTTCAGTTTCAAAATACATTTTGGTATATTTGTGGCTACATAAAAAAGTTACTTAGTAATCAAGTTTGTATATGTATGTTAGGCATAATATATTAGCATGGATCTGTTACTTTGTTTATTTCAGTTATATAGTTTCCAGAACTGATTACATCAAATTTATCAGTTTAAATAGCTTCAGACTTGCCGAACTGAAGTCCTTGGTTCAAATACATCCCAGGTTGAAAATGAGTCGGAATAGTAACACTCACCTCGCTTATATGTAATTATGTTCAAAACATATGTTTCAAGGGCAATTGCCCTCTTCTTCAGTTGAAGTCCGACTGATGGCTGGAATTTGTGCTCTGTGGTCTATTACGGTGGAGCCATCTGGTGTTCTCAGTAGAAGCTCAAAATCATGTGGCGGTATTTCAAAATTCATCAGTTGGTCTTTTTGTTGTGTAATGAGAATATTCTCCCAAACTGTAAGTTCTGCCGGGTTGTTTACAGGTTTTAGCAATTTTATGTCATTTTGTATTTCATGATGTGATGTCCAAAAATGGTATGCTACTGCCGATTTATCTGTTTGTTTCTGTTTGATATGTCTGAAATGTTCCTTTAGCCTTGTTTCCAGTCTTCTTTTTGTTTGGCCAATGTAACATGATTTGCAGTCCTTGCAGTCAATTCTGTAGATGCCTGATCTCTGGTTTGTAGGTATGGGGTCTTTAATGTCTGTTTTCAATGCATTTTTTATGTTTTAAAACCTCACTTGTCTCAAACTTCTGAGTTATTTAATTTAACATCCCAGGTTATTGTTTTTTCATGTTTTAAAAATCATAAACATGCTTATATTACTTTCTCTAGCCCACATGTACAATGAACAAGTGGATAGAGAAGGTATTGTATTTCACCTAAAAATTTGATGTCAAGATTTCACTGGAAATATATGTTTTGGGGTCCCCTGAGTCTGAAAAAAGCATTTTTAGAAAAAGGTCCATGTGTGTGTGTGTGTGTGTCTGTCTGTCTGTCTGTCTGTCTGTCTGTGCACAGCATAGCTCAAAAACGGAAAGACCGTTAAATACCAAATTTGGTATTTAGGTTTAGTATCTTCCAAGGATATGACACAAAAATTTTCAAGAAAATCCCCCACCACAAACTACACTTTGCTTGAAAAAATATTTGAAAATTTTTGTTTTCTAAAAAATGACTCTATGATTTTGAGTAAGATCCTGTATATTAAAGATATTTACATCCCAAATTTAATGTGTATCTTGAATTTTCTGGGAATAGCCTCTGAACACCTCTTGGATGACTTTTGCCAAATTTTGCTTAACTACTAAACCCTAAGAGATAGACAAAAACTTATTGCACAAAAAATATAGATCTTGTCAAAACAAACAATTTATGTCCTTTACATTTTTATTGTGGAGGTAACCATTTCCGAGATGTTCTGTGTTATTATTTGCAATTTTAAATACTTATACTTTTCTCAGACAGGAAGTGTCCATTTTTCTTTTGTTCTACTCCTGGCCAAGCAAAGAAGCGATTTACAATGGCAATCACATAACGACAGCTTTTAAAACATTTGACTATCACTTTAGCAAAGTGCATTCCTTTAGTTCCCTTCTACTTATAAGGAACTAAGTAATAAGAACATTCTGCTAATGTGTATATCGATTAACATGGTGTAGAAAGAAGAATAATCTTTTGCAAGAAGTTTGTTTTAGAGCAGCTAGAGAAATTCATGTGAGTTTTACACGTCATATTTTTTTTTATTAAGTATGGGCTCTATATAGTATAAAACCAGAATAATTGCTGAATCTAATTAATCCTATAGGTTATTTATAATGTATGATTTCAAAATCATAATCATATGCTAGTTTTATACCATCAGCAAACCATATTATGTACATTTAGGCTTTCATGGTCGGCATTAATGCAATAAAAAGTGGATTCCGGGCTTGTAGGCTGTGATCAAGTCTGTTGAGTTATAACCAGCTAGGAGTCATATTCTCTGAAGATTCCCAACGAAGCTATGGGCGAAACGTCAAATGGGACTGCATTGAACGAAAACAAAACTTCACTTAAATTCCAAATGCAGTATTTAATTTCAGTATCTTCCAGGGATATTGACAAACATTTTCAAGAAAATCTCTTCACTTTAAATTACCTTTATGTGAAATAAAAATTTCTCATTTTTTATTTTTGCAAAAATGCCTTTCAAAATTTTGATTAAAATACCATAAGTTATTTTCATAGCAAATTAAATGTATTTATGTTGAATTTTCTGGAAGTAGCCTCTGAAGTCCTCTTCATTCTGAATGACTTTTCTTTAAGAGATAAATAGACAAAAGTTTACTTAAATAAAAGCTTAGATTTCCAGTAAAATCTTGGTTTCAAATTTTTAAGTTGAATGCAATACTGATATAGGTAAGTAGTAGAGAAAGTAAAAAAAATGCAAAAATGTGAAGTTTAAAACAGACAGCAGTATACTCACAGTTGAGATACGACACATTTGATACATAAAGATTGGTTTTGTTGCAGGAAGAACTGTGCCAAGTGCTGTTAGTATTACCAGATTGTGTGAAACTTGGAAGAGAACCAGAAAGCAAAGATGGAATTGAGAACATGCATCTCTTACTGCTGCTGCTCTTAGGCTGTGCTGTTCAGTGTCCAAACAAAGAAATCTTCATAGACAGAATAAAACAGATGAATGTTGAAGACCAGCATTCTATTGTTGACTGTATTAAGCAGGTATAATGCTCCTTTCTTTTCTGCTCCATTGCTTAACATCTAGATCATATCAATAGCTTGAACTTTGGAGCAATTGCTTCTCTATATTTATTTGTGAACGTCTTCTTTACTTTGTTCCAATTTTCTGTCCTAATTCTATAATGTTGTCTTTTCTTTTCATAGTTCATCTCCTCTAACACTCCTTACCTTTTTTTCTTTAGTTTTGTACACTCATTTGCCCCACTTCACTTAACCTCCTCAACTTCACCTTTTCCCACTTTTCCATTCTTCTCACTTATTGTTTACCTAACCATTTACTCAATTTTGTCCCCTCGGTGATGTATCCCTTTCCTCCTCTCTTTCCCATTATGTTATCCCTTCTCTTTTACCCCCATGTGCTCCACTATTTGTTTCACATATCACATTCTCTATGGCTATTACCCCATCTCCATATTGTTTTATAATTTCTTCTGCTTCCCTCATATTATTCATACATATATTTCACATTTTGTTTGTTCCCCCTTTCTTGCTGACCCACTGGCCTGCTTCTTTTATTTCCCTCACTGCTACACCATTCACTTTCCTCTCTGTTGCTTCACTTAATCCCTTTCCTGCATTTATCCTAAATGTCATTATTTGCTGCTTCCTCATCTTCTCTCTAGTCATTGCCCTCCCCTTTTCTTTTCTTGTTGACAGCTACACATTGAATTTTCTCTCCTTTTGTCTTTTGACCTACTTTCATGCTCAGCAACCTGGCCGTCTATCTAACTTGAAGTTGCACATATCGCCTACTTTCCTTGGCTTTGTGCTTGTCTTTACTTCTGTATTTCGCTTCTTTGATTAAATGTTAAGGTTTAATGATTAACATTTTCACATCTTTTAATTGTTACCTTTCTCAAAATTTCATACACTGTTATTTACAAATTTTGTCAAGATATTTTTTTCAGTGGAGTCCATCTGCTAAAGCTCCAAATGTGCTGAAGCCCAAAAGATTTATTTGCTAAACCCTAATGTTAATTTAACTCCAGTGCTCTAGTCCTGTGTCTCTTAGCCCTTCTAGTGCCAGCTCGAATAACAAAATGCTGTCTGAAAAGTGCCAAGCCATTTTAGAGGAGAATGCAGGGTTTTAAATTATTCGTAATAAAATGAGTACCAAATGACAGAGAGCTGAATCTTTGTTTCATTTGTAGTAAAACCTTTGTCTACTGTATAATATGCATTATATGGATGAGAAGCCTGTTCAATGTTCTAAAAAATTAAAATAAAAAAAAAATTGAAAATAAAATTAAAAATTCCAAAATAATTAATGAGGCATATAAAAGCTTACTACACAGAAAGTTCAGGCTAATTAAATGAAAGTGTAGATATTTCTTTCCTAAAACAGCATCCTGTTTTTGTCTGGTGTTTTATTTTTTAAAATACAAAAGATGAATTTACATAACCTGAAACTGATAAAAAACAATTCACCAAAAATACACACATATAAGCATGATACCACTATTAATGAAAATGGCATATAGCATTAGAATACAAATGTAACTTAGATTACTGTACAATTTAGCACTTGCATTGTTGTATACTGAATGGTTGATTCACATTGTATTGTTATTTTGATGAATACCCGATTGTTGCAGGCGTACGAGGTCTGTTGGATTCATTTTCATCGCTGAAGCTATTCTGTCTTCCTTTCTTATGTTGATGTTAGAAATGCTTTCCTCAAGGTCTGAAAATTCAAAATCACATGCTTTCTTCTAATACATCGCAAACTACAGCTCTCGTTTTCTTTTTGGCTCATAATCTTCAGCTAGACAACACCATGTTTCAATCAGCATACACAATAATAGCAAGAGAAATTAAATTTGGAGCTAATTTAGCACTTTGAAGTGAAATTAAGGTCCTGAAAAGCTCCAGAAAACCTTTCTCTAAGGCTATGATGTAGAAGTACACAGACTTTCCCACTGGAAAGAGTTAAAATGTATGAAAATGGCATCACAATTAGATTGTGGTTGGCAAATTTTGGATCACAATTAGATCGTGATTGGCACTAAAAGGGTTAACAGAGTACACAAGCCTAATAGTGTAGTGGAGTGATAGTCCTCTGGTTTCATGAAGATTTGGCAAAGATTTTGTATCTCCTCGATGCTGGCACGGGAGCATCATCATATGTGATAGGCTGTTCCAGCTTCATACCCACACAATCTGCAGTCTCTCTATTAAGTGTAGGTGCTTTCTCATTGATCATGCCCAATTAACTGAAATTTGCTTATCAATAAGAGGTTTCCATGATTCTTAAATAAACAATTTCCCATGCTATATTCCAGGTCAAAAGATGTTTTTTATGCCAGTTATTTATTGCACCTCTAACTGAACACTTTGGTGTTCCCAGAGGTGGCTCTGATGGTTGCAGTTCGATTTGATCCTTGCTTGCAAGTTCATCCGCTTTCTCATTGCCTTTGATTCCTTTAAACCTTGGGACCCATGACAAAGAAACTATATTTTCTACCTGGTGCCTGGATAAGGCTACAAAGCAGTCATTAACCAGTCTTGAAGACACTATAAGTCTGTTTAGAGCCTTTAGTGCAGCCTGGCTAACTGAATAAATGATCTCTTTGCTTTTATACTGTCTTCTAAGATTTTCTTTTGCACATTGTAAGATGGCAAATACTTCAGCTTGAAAAGCCATGGTAAGCAGACCCAGAGGGTCTAATGCCAAAACCCCTCAAACCCATTCCTGAGTCTGTTATTGAGCCATCTGTAAAGCAGATCAAAGAACCCTCAGGTAAGTTCTGGTGAGTTTCTTCCCATAAGCCATATTCAATTGTCGCCAAGATGTTATTTCTTCTCTTATTTTTGTCAGTTCTAAATGTATCGCATATCTTGTATTCCTTCAGTTGAAATTATAAGTTCCTTGCTAATAATTTCTTACTTTCTGTAATACTGCTACTCCCCTTTTTCCTGCACGCTATTCAGAAAACATGTATTGCAAATGCAAGGCAACCCCAAGTTCTCAGTATGAATACTTTGAAAAAAAAACATTACCATCTTCAACTCAAATAAATATGGTAATATAATTTACAAAGCTTTTGTGTTTTTTTTTTTTTTTTTTTTGTGCTGTAAAGTTAGCTATTAACTGACTTAGAGGAATTTCTCATTGGAAAAAAAATTCTCACGGAGATTAAAATAAAAATAGAGGATTCCCTTTCACATTGATAGCTGTGCATAATAGGAGCCAATGGTCTTAAATAAAGAGAAAGCTTTAGTTGAACATTTCCCTCCTCCTGCCTCACGTATATTGATGTATTTCCATTCTCCCCTCTCCCTTCCCCATTATGTGAATTTCACACAAATTCAAATTAGGTAAAAAAATTGTGGAATTAATCAACTACAGTGTCTTACTACTTAGTTTATTTGTATTTTCTTTGTTACAATACAAATATTGTCATTAAATTTCTAATTTGCTCCAACTTGACATTTAGGTAACAGACAACAACAACATTGTGCTGACTAGTGATGCAGTGTCCGACTTCTCATCAGATCTCATGCTTGTGCATATTCGTAGGTTGGTGCGAGAGAGAGATGAATATTTACAGGTATCCTTCTGAATATTACAAGTAATGTAAATTATGAAGCTACTTATAGTGAAGGTATATCTAATTAATAAAAGGGTTAAATTTACACACTTAAGTGAAGCCTTTGCCCGCATCTCAGCTGTTGAACCACTACTGCCGGAATCTGTTGCTGTTGGTGCTATTATCTGGTGGAAGGGCGATGAAGTTGAATAAGCAATCCAAGCAGGGAAGTTCAAAATTCATGGCTATGTGGCAATGTTTTAGGATAAAAATCTTTTCCCATGCTGTTAACTCAAATGCATTGGATAATTATTTTAATAATTTTCTGAGTTAGTTTCATGATTGTAGCTTAAAAAATGGTGTGCAACTGCAGATTTGGCAGATTAAGTTTTATGTTTCTTCTGTGTTCCTTGTTACACGTTTCCAAATTAAAAGAATTATCCAATCCATTTGAGTTAATAGTGTGGGAAAATTGTTATCCTAAAACACTGCCACACGTCCATGAATTTTGAACTTCCCTGCTTGGATTGCTTATTCAACCTCATCGCCTTTTCACCAGATGACAGCATAAACAGTACCAACAGCAACAGATTCCGGCAGTAGTGGTTCAACACTGAAGATGCAGACAAAGCCTCCTCGAAACATTGTCTTACCCAATAAATAAGTGAAGTGCATGTAAATTTAACCCTTTTATTAATCCTACTGAAATTAACATTTCTGAGATTAATTGCTTTCTTCTTAGAATCTCCTGCTGTATTAAAAGGGTCACTGTAAAAATTTTGAGAATCAGCAACAAGGAATTGCGGTAAGCCAATGCAGTTTTTCCTAGCTTTAGATTGAAATTGAGATAGTTATATGTGAAGCTTGGGCATGCCCCAACAATGTGCAGCATCAGCACTACTGTATATGTGCATGCAGGAGTTGTCATGCCAGACACTGGGATGGATCTCCAGGAGGACATTTCTGCTCTGATTTTCTAAGTCTATAAAGTCAATTTAGAGGAGAGAGAATGCCTTGAAAGACTGTATCTGCATTTGAGGGTCTTTGGCCTTTATAAATGCACTAATTATTGATGTTTTACACTTTAGAAGAGAAAGAGATTCTCTCAAAGATGAAAATGGTGCAGGATGGCCAGCTTCAACAACATATGAAAATGAGGTTGAAGTAGATTGCATGTTGCAGGAAGGCGATCATTGCTCTTATTATCAGATTCAAAAAGCCCTGAAAATTGTATCGGCAGCAGTGAGGACAAACCTTAAAGGTCTGCGAACATGTGTGTAATGGTGCCAGGAAGTGATAGAAAAATTTGATGTGAGAAGATCCAAAAACATATTTAACATCATAACAGTGGACAAAAGCTGGATATACCAGTATGATCTGGAAACCAAGCGACAGTCGTCATTCTTGGTCTTCCCAAGAGAAGATTCTCCAACAAAAGTGAGGGGAGCAAGAAAGGTTGCCAAGAAAGTGGCCATATTGTAACAATTCTGCTTGAGGGATAAAAAAACTGTCACTGCCAAGATGTCTGCTGCAAGGCTTCAATGAGCTGAGAACAACAACTCGATTTCTGCAGGAGTCAGGAGTCAAATATGTATCCCATCCTCTCTACCGTCTAGATCTGGCTGTGATGCGCTGTAACTGATTGGTAGACCACTTGCCTCTCACCCAGGCAACCACATGTGCAATTTGTGGTGGACAAAGCTGCGCAGGGGTAGGTTTTCTTTGTGTTCTCCAGCTTTCCCCACCATCGCATTCCACCAGTGCTCCATTTTCATTTCATGTATTATCAGTGTCATTGTCTGCAGTGTCATATATAGTAAAAGTGGGCGTTAACCACTATAAAAAAATGTCTAGGTTTGGCCCCATATGACTTTTTTTCTTTTCCCCAAAATAAAGTAAAAACTTTAGGTCGATATGAATCACCCGAAATTGTAGCACTTTCTTATGAAGAATGTATTTGCACTCTCTCCAAAGAAGAGTGGTGTTAGGCATTGGAAAAATGCTTTGAAAGAATGAGACATTGTGTACAGTGCAATGGAGAATATTTTTGAAAAGATGTAATGATTAGATCTGAACTTCTAAATGCTCACTAATTTGAGGGAATAGAAGCTAGTAACTGTGATGCATAGTGATATAATAGTGGTAACACTATACATCACCGATGTAGTGTATATTCTAAAATGTAATCACATTCATTCTCAAAACTTTCAGAGTGACCAACATTGTGCCAACATTGGTGTCTAATAAGTTAAGCATCATATTAAAGATTTCTGGTAGTCGTTGATTCCAACAATCTTCTTATGTATCAGAGTGATAACAAATGGTGCATACAGTGGCGACTGATGACTCACCTCAAATGTCCTTTACATGGAACAATTTTAGTTAGTTAAAACATGCCTCTGCTATGATTAAAATCTTATATTCTTGAGACATTGGCATGGTGATAAATTAAGGCATTTAGATGCAATACCTGCCAAACCATTTTATTATTGCAACAGGTTTTTATGAAATTAGATGGGTCATGAATGTTTTTTATTTAATCTTGTTCAGACAGAGTTATTGAAACACAAATTCTATATCTTAGGTACGTGATCACAAGAGAACAGCAGTATTTATAACTTTAGTTAAGTCATTCAATGTATTTGCAGTAATACAAACAATTATTAATAATTATTTGCTCATAAATTGGTTCTTCACTGCCTATTACATCAAGCATTTTATGAAAGACTAAGAGAAGTGATGAAAATATTTATATCTTTCAGATTTTCTGTTGCTATAGCATTAATTAAATTTGTGGTATGTTTATTCTCCTAGGAGGGAGACAAGCAAACATGTTTTCCATTACATGTAACTGGTAAACTAATGAAGGTTATATAATTGGTGTTAATTTTGAATTAAACACAATTTAAATACTATGCATTTCCGTAATGACGTCAATAGAAATATGCTTCAGAAATTGTTTAGTAGCAGTAGCGGTAGTAACAACATGAATTAACAAATATCAATGAGGAATAACATAAATATTTTTGTGATTCATAATTTACAACAATCTGAATTGTTCTCCACCTGTTCTGGAAACAAACTATTTGTACAAATGATAATTCTTTCATCTAAAATGTAACTCCATGGCACAACAGTCCACAAGGGACCATGGTCTATCACCCCATTTCATTCCGAAGGCATCATGAATGGAATTCTTTTATCTACTTCATGCTAATTAGGACTAAACTCAGCAGAAATTATCTTATTTCTTGCTTCCTTGTAATTATAATGGTAATAAGGGAATCCACTAGGATACAGCGATAGTCAAATCTTGTAAAAGTTGGATGCTATGTGAAACAATTGAAATTCAATATTTTTGCTTGGCCAGAAGTAAAAACAAGAGAGATGAAACAAAAGAGGACTTCTTATATGAGAAAAGTTGAAAAGTAGTTAAAAATTGAAACCAATAACAAGGAATATCTCAGAAATGGTTAACTCTACAACATTTTTCTACTGACTCACGTTTCCTGGTAAATCACAAGGTGCTCTCAAATTATTTTGAGATGACAACCCCAATGGCAACTTACAATGTTGCAAGTACTTTAGACCCAGGATTCATAGTATAGCCAACTATTATGATCAATTCAATGCTATGCTGGGATGTTGCCATGGTAGCTCAGTGGAAGAACAACTGGCTAGAGACCAGGAGATCTGTGGTTCAAATCCTGGCTATAGCATTGAATTTTTCAGTCTGACTCTACCCATCCAACTCCTGTCCTACACACAGCTTATGTGAAAAAACAATTAAACCAAAGTTATGTATTATTTTAAAATTCATTGTTAGCCATTTTCCAACCAAAACCCATCAGACAAAATGTAAAAATAACAGTTAAATATGTATTTTATTTTCAATTATGTGGTTTGTAAATCCTTCAACTTTTATTAATGCAATAGACATATTTTACAAAAAAAAAAAATGGAAAGCATAGGTAAATTTTTCTCTTGTGCCAAATTTGTTAAAATATGGGCTTTGCATTTAAACATCTTAAATGTCCATCTTGATATATGAGGGAGAAACAAATTAATATAACATGAATCTAGAAAACGTTAAAATTGTCCCCACCCCCTCTTCATGAACACGTGAAATAAGCGATATTATCAAGGGTAGCATCTATAAAACAATTGCATCCTTTTGTGTGCATGTGTATCTGTCTGTGTTTTTGTGATGAGTGAAATAACTTCATATGAAAACTGTTTCTGGCAAATACAATTAACAGGAAGTAAGTAAAAAAAAAAAAAGGTGGCTTTGAAAAGTAATGATAATGTTTAGAAGAGGCCATACAGTTGTTAAATATCAGTCATTAGTTAATAATGAAGAGGATTTGTTTATATAAAAAGGTAATGAGTGATATTGTTTTGGGAAAGCATTGGACTACCTCTGTGCTTCAAGAGAGGGTAGAAGGTGAAACATGCAATGAACACCAAAGGAAGGCTTCTACTCCAGTACAAGGGGGCGAGTCTCACCATCTTGCTGTGGAGCTAGCTGATTGGAAAGCTCGACTGAGGAAACAGCGTCAAGAATTGTAAGTTTTAATGACAGTAAAAAGTTAACTGTACTTTGTTTACAGTCAAACAGTGATCTAGCATTCTCTGAGGGAACAGATTAAAAAAAAAGATAAATGTGTGAAAATCAGTAAGGACACAAATTGTGTACAAAAGAAATAAAGCCAATATAAGGTGCATTGCCAAATGATACCACCACAGTATCTGTTATAGAAAGGATAGGCAAGTATAAAACAGAAAAATCTGATGTGTTCCATTCACATAGCTTTCTCTAGCTGTTCCATAAACAAATTTTTGTTACAAAAGATTATTCTTTAATCTACATCACATTAATCTAGATAAACATTAGCAGAATTGGTCTTACTACTTGCTTCCCTGTAAGTAGAAGGGATATAAGGGAAAACATAAGACTAAAGCGAGTCATATCTTTTAAAAGCTGGTCGCTATGTGAAACAATTGAGGTTCAGTTTGGTTTGTTTCGTCCCATTTGAGAAAAGTTAATTAGTATAAAATTGAAACCAATAACAGGAATATCTCAAAAACGGTCGAGTCTGCAAGAAAAATGTATGACATAAATATGTGTTTTAACGAGATCTACATTTTTTGTGTAGTAAGTTTTTGTCTATGTTTTATGGTTTAAACGTTATGCAAAACTCAATCAGAATAAAGAGCTCTACAGAGGTTATTCCCAGAAAATTGAAAATATACATTTCATTTGAGATGTGAGTATCTTTTTTTTTTTATATATGGTTTAATGTGCTTTAACCTGGTTGGTCATATCGGACGATGAATGAAATTGGTGAAATTGTGCTCAAATGATATCGGGGTCTATGGAGCTTAAAGTTACTCGACATTCGTCTTCTCAGGATAAAGGAAAACTCCCAAAAAAAACATCCTGGCAACTCACCCTAAGCGAGATTCGAACTCATGACCTTTCGAATGTGAAGCAGACATGCTACCACCACACTATCCAGGCGGGCTGTAAATATTTTAATCAAAATCATTAGAGCCATTTTTGAGAAAATCAAAAATGTTCCATGTAGTGGGTGGATTTTCTTGAAAATCTTCATGTTGCATACTTGGAAGATAGTGAACTTAAGTATCAAGTTTGGTATTTAACAGATTTTTTGCTTTTAGCTATGCTGTCCACACACACACACACACACACACACACGCACGCACGCACGTGGACCTTTTTTCTAAAAATGCTTTTTTCGAACTCTGGCGACCTCAAAACATATTTCTAGTGAAATCTTGATATTGAATTCTTGGGTGGAATACAATACCTGCTCTATCCACTATGTACAATGGTACATATAAGTTAGAGAAAGTAACAATTAAGCACATGACTTAAATTTATTTAGACATATTTTAACATGTAATGCATTTGCATGTCACATGCTGTATAATGTTCAGAATTCAGATATAAATCAACTCTTACCACATCCCAGGTGTTGCAAAATGATACAACTACCTTACCTCAATAGCTAATGTAGAAGCCATGTTTGAGCTCAACCTTAAAAACATATTCACTCATAGTGTCTTCAAGTTTTTGGAATGTGGATATATTTTCCCAAGCCAAAATGAGGGCAGCTCTCAACTCTGCAGTGCCAGAAGTTTATCAGCAAATACTAAGCAACATAATATGCATAACGTCTTCATTGGGTCCAGATCTGGTGAATTTGCTGGCAAATGTTCAGAACGGGGGATTGTTTTGCATTCATATGTTTTCTGAATAGCATGTGGGGGAAAAAATAAATTTCAAATTTCACAGGTGCGGCAGCGGTGAGGTTTGGGGAAAATATTACAGTTAAAATGTATATGCAATACAGGGTTACTACAAAAGAAATAGACAACTTCAACTGCCTGTAAAACAAAAACTATTAGAGATAGCAACCTAATTATTTTGGAGGTATGTTGAGAAACTCTCAAAGTTTCGTTAGTTACTATTGGTAACACTGTAGGGTTTTGTTTGTTGTTGCAGAAGCTGAAATGGCAGAAAATCCTGTGGAAAAGGCATATTGCGTGTTGGAATTTGCTAGAACGCAATCAGCAACTGTTGTCCAATGACATTTTAGAACACGTTACCACAAAACGCCACCGACTAGACAGTCAATCTACGACTGGTATAGAAAATTCGAGACAACGGGATGTTTGAGCAAAGGGAAGAGCTCGGTAAGACCAAGAGTTTCAGAAGAAAACGTTGAACGTGTTCGTTCTGCCTACATAAGAAGCCCACAGAAATCGACATCTAGGGCAAGCATGCAATTACAAATTCCACAGCAAACTGTATGGAAAATCTTGCGGAAGCGACTGCACATGATGCCTTACAGATTAAAGATGTTGCAGTTTCTGAGTTAAGAAGATAAGGTCATACGGCATGACTTTTGCATCGATATGTTGTGACATGATGAAGACGATGCTGGTTTTTGTGAGCACATAATTTCATTTTTGTGGTAACGTGTTCTAAAATGTCGTTGGACAACAGTTGCTGATTGCGTTCTAGCAAATTCCAACACGCAATATGCCTTTTCCACAGGATTTTCCGCCATTTCAGCTTCTGCAACAACAAACAAAACACTACAGCGTTACCAATAATAACAAACGAAACTTTGAGAGTTTCTCAACATACCTCCAAAATAATTAGGTTGCTATCTCTAATAGTTTTTGTTTTGCAGGCAGTTGAAGTTGTCTATTTCTTTTGTAGTAACCCTGTATTTTGTGCATTTTATTTTGTGCCATAAAGCTTGCTGTTAATGGACTTAGGAATGTACACATTTTCAACTAGAAAATAGATTTCTCTCCGAGACTAAAATAAAAATAGGAGATTTCTTTTCTCATCATCAGAGCCT
Organism: Hymenopus coronatus; assembly: GCA_030762935.1. Lineage (NCBI taxonomy): Eukaryota > Metazoa > Arthropoda > Insecta > Mantodea > Hymenopodidae > Hymenopus > Hymenopus coronatus. Next base: position 18,991,381 of record CM060895.1, read on the forward strand.
GCCTGAAAACTAACAATATCAAACTGGGTATTTAAGCGACTTTTTGTTTTTGAGTCATAGTGGTTACACATTTGCACACGCATGCACGCACACACAGATATGCACATTCACAGAGATTTTTCTAAAAATGTTTTTTTTTTTTTTCTTTCTTTCAGAGAACTCTGAAATGAATTTCCAGTGAAATCTCAGTATCTACCTATGTATTATGTACAATGTGGAGCTGCTTTAATGTTTTTTTCTTTCTTTCTTTCTAATATTTTATTTTTGACATTGTTTTTATTTTGTATTCTAGGGAAGAGAAATCTGAAGCCCTAGTTGAGAGCCGAGAGGACCTAGAACATCATAAGTTATTGGTGGCAAAGTTGAGACAGGAGGTAGGAACCTTAGCATAGTGCAGTAGTACTTTGCAGTTTTAACTAATTCTACACTTAAATTAACATTAAAATTAGAGGAATTTATAAAAGTCTAAAAACTCATACATGAATTTTTCTGGAAAGTAAAATGAAAATCATTTGGGAAAGCATGTGAAGTGTAATAATACTAAATATTAATATTTAGATGAAACTTTTGACTCAGCTTCAGTTAATGTCAAATAAATTGTTAGTGGCATTAATCATTTCCAAGATATTCTTTGATATTGCTTTGAATTTCAAAACTTTTTTCAAGTAATAATATACATTTTTCCCCCTCTCTACTGTATACATTGTATATAGTAGATAGAGAAGGTATTGGAATTCACCAAAAAATTCTATACCAAGATTTTACTGAATTAATTGCTGGACCCCTGAAACCAAAAAAATATTTTCAGAAAAAGGTTTGTGTATGTGTACATTTGAATGCATTCTATGTCTTTGTGAACAGCATAATAAAAAAAAATGAAAAGTGGGTTGAGTAACAAACATGGTTTAAAATGTTTAAAATGTTTGCAAATATGCAAAGAAGCTTGAGACAGTGATGTGATTAATATTAGATGAAAAGAATTTGAGTCAGTTTTTGTAACACAAAACATGATGTAGTAATCACTTACTGGGACGGTTTTGGGAACACTTGTTCCTATTTTTAACCCCTAATCCTAATAAGTGATTACTAAGTGATATTTTGTTACAAAAACCGACTCAGATCTTTTCATTTAATAACAAACATGGTATTTAAGTATATTCTGCTCCACAGATGCTACCTGAAGATTTTCAATAAAATATCCCCACTCGAAACTACTCTTTACATAAAAATTTGTTTTGAAAAATGGTTCTAACAATTTTGATTAAAATACAATATATTAAAGATATTTACATCAAAAATAAAATGTGTAACTTAGATTTTCTGGAAATAGTCCCTGAAGATCTCTTCATTCTTGAATGACTTTGCATAATTGGTAAACTATAACAGACTTAATGTTATTACACAAAAAATGTAAATCTCATTAAAATCCATTACCCATTTCTGAGACATTCCTTATTTTTGGTTTAAATTTATGAATACTTTCACTATTCTCATTTTTCTTTTCTTTTCCTTTTTATTCATCCTGGTCATGCAGTAGAACAGATTTTCAGTGCCATCTCATAGCAACAGGCTCTTAAAGGATTCAATTATTGCTTTAACCTAGTGTATTCCTTTACTCTACTAATGTTTGCCTTGATTAGCATAAAGTAGATAGAAGAATAAGTATTTGTAAGAATAGTGTGTTGCAGAATATGGAGTCAAAGTCATGTGAGTGTAACATCAGTTTTTTAAATTTGTGATGCACAAAGTAGATTTTGTTTTAAATTTTCAGGTGCAAGAACTTATGCAAGATGCAAGAGCAGCTAAAGCTTACAGGGATGAATTGGATGCTGTGCGAGAAAGAGCAGAACGAGTGGACAAATTGGAAACAGAAGTACAGCGATATCGGGAGAAACTTAGTGATATGGAGTTTTACCGAACTCGGGTAGAAGAACTGAGAGAAGACAACAGGTATAAAAAATATAAATGTTAATTGAAATAGACCTAAATTTGGATAAGTGAGTAACAGTGATGTGAAATTTAAATTTGAGAGAAATTAGAGTTGGAATAGAAACACATTAATCACTTAAATCTTTTTGTGCCTGACTGGTTTCGAGAGCTGTTTGCTCTGATCTTCAGAAGAAACCAATTGGCTCTTTGTTGGTATCTGTTATGTGGTAGTTGTTTATGTTACCATCTAGTGGCAAAGTGATGTACTTCCAATTATTCTTGAATGGATTACCTGTGTATCTAAAAAGAAACAAAGAGAAAAAATGTACATTTTTCTCTAGAACGACTCGCTGTGTAACAATAAGTGCCATTTCCATTGTTTAAATGGTTGCTGCATAACAACAGAGTAGAACTCCCATTGTTCCAGCATGTTCCATGTAATTGATGTTCAGAGGAATTTAGTAACAGTGACGGTCAAATTATATGTATATTAATAACAGCAGAGTACAACTCCCATTGTTCCAGCATGTTCCATGTAAATCAAAAACAAGGTCAGTGATCTGGTGTTTAATCAGCATGTGTCAACCAAGCAAGTTAAAAGAAATTTGTTTAAGAGATGACAGAAACGAAAAAAAACTCAAAAAAGTTCATGGATCCAATCCCAGCAAACAAAAAGCCTGGAATTTATGAAATTAAATGCTCAGACTGTAATCTAGTTTACATAGGAAGGACAAAAAGGAGTTTGGAAACCATATTAAGAGGGCATATGAGCTGCCCATAATTTCTGGTTAATAGGACATGAAATCACACCTAGTATAAAACTTAAAATCAGCTTATAAACATGCAGAATTATATATCTGGGAGAAGATCTACATCATGAAGAAAAAGACCCATATTTTGATTTCTGCCATATGGCAATCTTTGGAAGTTTATAGATCCAGCACCAGATGCCTCCACAAGTGATTCACTTCCATACTCATCATCGGTGCCAATAAAGCATCAAGCAGGATTCAGTTGGAATTAGGGGTTGTTACCAAACCAGCCCCAATAAGTAATTACTAAGTGATGTTTTGTGTTAAAAAAAAAAGCCAACTCAAATTATATTCATTTGAGAAAAAACCTGTGTTGACATTAAAACAAAAATTAGAATTAACTAAAAGATTTTGGAAGCGGAAAACTAAGTATTTATTATTTTATTGGAATGATGTTATTTGTGACATTAAAACAAATAAACAGAAAATACATCTACATTCAGTGAATTAGATGCTGCTCTTTTGCAATGGTTTAGCCATAAAGACTTTAGGCTCGCTATGTGGTCAAGTCAATAACAATTTACACTGTATAATTGAGTATGAGGAAACAAAATGTGGAGAGAGGGAGAGAGGTGGAGAGTGAGAGAGAGGTGGAGAGTGAGAGAGAGGTGGAGAGTGAGAGAGAGGTGGAGAGTGAGAGAGAGGTGGAGAGTGAGAGAGAGGTGGAGAGTGAGAGAGAGGTGGAGAGAGAGAGAGAGGGGGGAGAGAGAGAGGGAGAGAGAGAGAGAGAGAGAGAGAACATGGAACAAAAACTGGGAAAAGTTAGCACCAGAGATATTGTACTTAAAACTTTTTGGCACAATTTTTTTAAGCAACTATGTAATTATATAGGGTAAGTAAGAGAGAAATGGGGGAGGAAAATTGCCAAAGAAAAAGAGGATCTTAATAATAAAATGATGAGGTTTTAATTTATAAAAGAGATAAATAGATTAAGTTGGTAGGGTATAAATATGTACACATAGAGCGAAAGGTACATATACATACATAAACAGGGTGTTAACTGTATAATATGATACCAGGTTCAGCAACTCCAGAAAAGTAACTATATTTATGATTGTATTGAAAAAATGAAATAAATTATCTATGGATAGTTTAACCAAAAACCGGCAGGTGGTGCCATTGTTTCAGGTGCAATATGTGCTGAAAAGATGCAGATAATTTAATCTTGTTTCAGGGTTCTGCTAGAAACACAAGAAATGCTAGAAGAGCAGCTGCAGCGGGCTAGGAAGAGGGGCGAGCATGTCCTAGAGTTGGAGAGTGAGATTATCAAGTACAAACAACAACTCAACGACTATGCTCTGGAGAGGGAAGCTAACCGTGAGAAGCTCCAGGAATTGTTTGAAGAGAATGCTCAGCTGCAGCTGCTTACCAAATCTGCACTCAATGATGCCATTGCAGCAGATGCTGAAAGTGACAACATGGATGATCTGGAAGGAGGTATGTACGTACTATTAGCTTTTCTTTCGTACCAAATATATTGATAAATTAAATACCTCAGAAATTTGGGACAAGTGAAGCAGTTCAAGTATAATAGTTAAAAATGAGTCTGAATAGTGACACTCACCTCACTTAAAATGAAATTTTCAAGACATATGTTTCAAGGGCGTTTGCCCTCTTCTTCAGTTGAGGTTGCAAGGACTGCAAATTATGTTACAATTGTCAAACAAAAAGAAGACTGCAAGCAAGGTTAAAAGAACGTTTCAGACACATCAAACAGAAACAGACAGATAAATTGGCGGTAGCACACCATTTTTGGACATCACATCGCTAAATAGAAAATGACAAAAAGTTGCTAAAACCTGTAAACAACCCGGCAGCACTCACAGTTTGAGAGAATATTCTCATTACACAACACAAAAACCAGCTCATTAAATTATTTTGAAATATCACCACATGATTACGAACTTCTGCTGAGAACACCAGATGTCTCTACTGTAACGGACCACAGAGTACAACTCCCACCCATTAGTCGGACCTCAACTGAAGAAGAGGGCAAATGCCCTTGAAACATCTGTCTTGAAAATTTCATTTTAAGTGAGGTGAGTGTCACTACTCCGACTCATTTTTATCTATTATATTGATAAAATTGGTACCATATTTATCCAAATACAAGATGACCCCTATTTTCCATAACCTAATTTTGAAATTTAGCAGTTGTACCGTATTTATCTGAATACAAGACAATGTTTTTGTCCAAAATGTTAATGTTGAGAACTGGGGGTCGTCTTGCATTTGCAATATGTTTTCCAAATACCATATACGGAAAAAATAAGTTTCAAACTTTAAGATACAGCAGTGGCAAAGCGTGGGAGAAATGGTATAGATTACCTCCAAGGTCGCAAACTACGCAACAAATTTTGAGCATTTTATTTCACACTGAAAATTAGCTGTTAACGGTACTATGAGCATTTTCATTGGAAAAAAGATTACTCTCCAAGACTAAAATAAAATTAGAGGACTACTTTTCACATCGGTGGTTGCGTGTAATGTTATATTGGAAGTCAATGGTGAAGCAGAAAGAGAGAGGTTAGCTGTGCATTTCCCCTCCTCTGGCCGCACATATACCGCAAAGTGCAATAAATGCTCATATTGAAACTAGATAAAATGGTTTACGATACATTATATTAAGTATGTTGTTTTAATGAAAAAGGCATCCATAAAAATCATTGTTTTCTGCCAGCACCACAACTGTCATGCTCTATCATCGCATTTACCATCATTTCGTTCTCCCTTCTCTATCTCTCCTGCTTGCATTTATCATTTATCTGCTTGTGTAGATTCAAATTAGATAAAAACATTTACAATATGTTATATTCAGTATGTTGTCTAAATACTAAATGATATCCTTCATCGTCGTTACAGTTACCCTATTGCCACCACCATCGTCATGTTGTACCATTGCACCTGTACTGTACATTTCCATACACCCCTCTCCAGCAACCACTCAAAACGTGAATTTCTGCGCAAATTCAAATTAAGTATAATAAATAAGGGTCTTAACTTAAGTGTCCATTAGGTTATTCAAAATGTATGGCAAACCTTTAAATTTCATTTAAAAATTCTTCTTTTTATATAGATACCTACCTATGTCTTTTAAACATGTCTTATGTAGACGATATGCTAAATTCCAAAATTAAGTTTTGAAAAATGGAGAACCTTTAAATTTCACTTAAAAATTCTTCTTTTTATATAGGTATCCATGTCTTTTAAACATGTCTTGTGTAGACAATATGCTAAATTCCAAAATTAAGTTTTGAAAAATAGGGGTTATCTTGCATTCGGATAAATTCAGTAGTTGATTTTCCTCATTTTACTGAATTTTTCTGGTGTTCAGTATCATACACAATGGCTTTGGCAACAATGATAATGATGTGATTTTCTATCTGGACATGCATAACACTTTATTTGTATTTATTTATTTCTGCTAAGCTATATACAAGTGAATATGACTGGTGTTCAGCCCTAGCTCTTTACCATCATATTCATGTTTTACAATAATGCCAAACATGTGTAGGGCATGCTTTGTAAGCCATGGCTGATAGCATCCATCGATACACATGTGCATTAGTGAACACCTATGCCATGGTAAGTTATTTTGGCATCTCAGCTGTTGTTGTTACCCCTGTGCGAGTGGACAGGTATTCTTTTGGAAAGTTGATGGTTGTCAAAGCCGCACATTGTTAAGCCTGAGTGAGTATTGTGAACACCTGCAGTGCATTGCATGTGTATCAGCTTCTGGAAATTTCCAGTCATGTGAGCAACATAAAAAGGAGCAACAAAGCCCAGCCCAATGCAGTTTTCATCAGGAATGCATCGCATGCAACAGTTGAGCAAGTTTGACAAGAATTTTTTAGCAAGTTATATTGTCACCACAGCAAACGTCGAAAAGAAATTATATGGCATAATATAGACTTGTTCAAGAAACAGAGTTTTTGTTACAAAAAAAAAAAATATATATATATATAAAGAAGGTAATAGTAAAATGTGTAATTGCCTAAATACTATTGACAGATGTTTTTTGTTGGTGATTTGCCCATAATGCTCATAACTTGTTTTGAATTTTGAATATTGTATTACACATTACCGAGTTATTTCACAGTTTGATGACCATGAGGCGTACAGGCCTTGAGTAAAATTACTGCATTTATCTGCATGCAAGACGACCCCCAATTTTCAGAATTTAATTTTGGAATTTAGCATATCATCTTCATATGTAAAAAGAAGACAGGATAACTTAATTTTTAAATGAAATTTAATGGTTTTCCATAAATTTTAAACAAATATTATATAAATAGTATTAATATTATTAAACAAATAATATTTAAACAAATATTAATTTTAAACAGAATAAATGTGCCCACCCCCCTTTTTTTTTAATGCTTAATTTGAATTTGCACAGAAATTCGTATTTTCTGTGGTTGATGGAGAGGGAAGTACAGAAATTTATGATGTATAAGTTGATGGTACAATGTGATGGCAGCAGTGGGGGCAGCATATCTGTAACACTATAATGGATATGATTTTGTATTTGAACAAAAGAAGGGAGAACAGAAATGTATGGTATGTATATTTGATAAAACGGATTGGCAGCTGTGGCTCTAAAAATGATGATGGATATGATTTTCAATTTAGGAAACATACTAATATTTTTACCTAATTTGAACTTGCACAGAAAGTCACTGTGAGCAGGAGAGAGGAGAAGAAGGGAAAATAGAAACGTAATGGTATGCCTTGCATTTATTTGTGACGGCAGCAGCTTAGCTGCAATGACAACAATGGATATGATCTTCAATTAAGGCAACATACCATCTAACTCGACTTTGCACATGAATTTGTATTTTGAATGGGAGTACAGAGATGTATGGAATATGCAATGATATAACATGACAACAACGGTAGCGGTAGTATGTAGCTGTAACGACGATTATGGATGCTATTTTCTATTAAAACAACATACTTAATACAGGGTGTATATAAATGAATATCAGGGTTTTAACTCTTTATAATATTTATTACATTCAACTTACAGTTATGAATGATATGTCAAATGAAAAAGCAACTCAAACAGTTTTACCAAGAAGCTTATAAATGTTCAATGAGACTACCCTTTGTCACACGGCACACATCAAGTCTATAGCCGAGTTCTTCCCAAACGTTGATAAGTGTGTATTCAGTAATTGTAGCAACAGCTGCTTCAATCCGGTTTCTTAATTCAGGGAGGTCAGCTGGTAGCGGAGGCACGTACACACGATCCTTGATGAAGCCCCAAAGGTAAAAATTGCATGGCATTAGGTCAGGAGAACATGGAGGCCATGCATAGCAAGCCCTGTCATTGGGGCCCTTGCGGCCTATCCAACAGTGACGTTCAACCAATCGCGTACTTCGTTATGCCAGTGAGGTGGCGCACCATCCTGCTGGAAAATGAAGTTCTCTGGCTCATTTTCTTCCAACTGAGGGAAGAGCCATTGCTCCAGTATATCAAGGTAAGAAATGCCAGTTATAGTAGGTTCACCAAAAACGAAAGGCACAAAAAACATTCACTTTGGGGAAGCTCGTTGCATTTGTACCATCTTGTGAGGATTTTCTGAGCCCCAGATGTGCACATTATGAGTGTTAACATGTCCACTAAGGTGACAGGTCGATTCATCACTGAAGACAACACAATCCACAAAATCATCATGAAACAACATGTCGTTTGCGAATTTGGCACGTAATCCGTGGTCTGTCAGCTTTGGAGCCTGTAATAACTGTAAACGGTAAGGATGTAGCTGTAAGCGTTTTCTTACAACTTTCGAAACAGTCGACACAGGAACTTGTAATTCACAACTAGCCTTCCGGACTGATTTCTTTGGGCTACAAGTGAACAGCTCTCTCACTCGCTCAACAGTCTCTTCACTTACTCCTGGTCGTCCTGTGCTATTCCCGTTACAAAGGCAGCCGGTATCTTCAAACTGATTGTACCATCTACGAATGTTTTTATCACTAGGAGGATCACAACCGAACTTACTACGGAACGCACGTTGCACAGTAACTACAGATTCAGTCTTTGTGCAAAACACAAAATGCTTTCTGTTTACTAGTCGTCATCTTTGCTACTACTGCTGCCTAGCGGATTGCGGCAGAAACATTGCACGCACTTGTGCCAACAAACAAAACTGTTTGAGTTGCTTTTTCATTTGACATATCATTTATAACTGTAAGTTGAATGTAATAAATATTATAAAGAGTTAAAACTCTGATATCCATTTATGTACACCCTGTATATGTAGCAAAACATTTACCTAATTCGAATTTGCATGTAAATTCACGTTGCGGGTGGCACAGAGATGAGGAGAGGGAGCATATCAGTGTATGTGTTTAGTTTGAGGAGTAGAAGTGCGCTTTCTGCTTGACCATTGGCTTCCAATACATTACGTAGGGCTACTGAAGTGGAAGTCCGCTAGTTATATTTAAATTTCGGAGAGTAATCTTTTTTTCCAATAAGAATGTTCATAGGCCCATTAGCAGCCAGCTTTTGGCGCAAAATAAAATGCACAAAATCTGTGCATATGTTGCAAACTTTGTCGATAAAATATACCACTTCCTCCAGGCTTCGCTACTGCTGTACCCGCGAAGTTTGAAACTTACTGTTTCCCTGCATGCTATTTGGGAAACATACCTATGAATGCAAGACAACTACCCGGTTCTGAACATTAATATTTTGGGAAAAATCATTGTCTTGTATTTGGATAAATATGGTGCCTATTATAATGTTTTAGTGTTACTGATTCCAACCCAGAGCGATTTCTAATTGTGTTAACTCTCTTAACTTGTTTAATTACCAACAAATAGTAATAATAACATTGTCCTTATCAATTTTCAGGTTCTGGTGATAATAGTCTTTCGGAACAACTGAGTAGTAATGCCCAAGCTCGAGCATTGAAACTTGAACTTGAAAATCGCAGGCTGCTGTCAACTATTGATAGTCTTAAGGAATCGACCTTCCATGAAACAAGCAACAAGATATTGGAACTCGAAAAGGATAAAAAGAAGCTCTCAATGAAGGTAACAGTTATTACCTACATGTTTCTTTTGGAAGTGTATATGTGACGAAATATCATTACCTGGGTGATACAGCTTGATAACTCATACTTACTTCCTTGCATTTTTTAATAATTTCAGGTTGATCAGCTGCAAGAAACAACTCAGAGGTTAAGTCAGCAGAATTCTGAATTAGAACAATTGTTCAAAGATGCTCTAACAGAAAATAGAAAGCTTCAGGATGCAATAAACAGCTTGAAAGTAAATTCTGATAAACAACATCAGGAATGGCAGGTAATAACACTAACTTTTATATCTATATGGTTATAACAAACATTTAATTGTGTCAGCTCATATCATTACTTTAAAGAGTAGTGTGATGCATTGTAATAATATTGAAATATCGTTCTGGGTGGTTCAGTTGGTACCTACTTTTAACAAACATATTATATACTTTAGGGATAATTCTTTTCTTGTCACTTTTTAGAGGCGTTCGTTGCTTATGTTTCACTGCACTGATATCACATGCTCTGCCATTGCTTACATATGTACATTATGCTCTCCATGTGGTAATTGATAATCATCCGTTGTAATGTATGAATAGCACATGTGTGCATTGATGCGTAATGGAATAATGATTAAAATTCACCATTCTTATTTACTAACATCTCTTATTATGTTATTTTGACATCATTGCATAGTTTAATATATTTATTTACTTCTTTCAGCAAATTAAGAGGAACTTCTTTTTATAGAGAAAAGCAGTAAAACGTTCACAGCCAATCATAACCATTGCAACCTCTTGCTTTTGTTTAAATCACTGGTGAACTAAGGCTAACAGACAATATTTAGATAAATAGCATAAAAAGTTTTACCTAAATTAATAAACCAAATTTACATGAAAATTCGCTTTTTGAGAGGAAGAGAGATGCTGAGGGTAATCAGGAATGTACAAGTATATGTGCAATGGGAGAAAATGGTTGTGGCAGCAGCAGTATAGCTGTAATGATTATGATGGAAACAATTTTATGTTTAGTCAATATACCTAATATAATACTTCTATGCAAAAATGTTATGTCATTTTAATTTACATTGTGAGTGGGAGAGAGACAGAGAAGGGAAATACACTAATATGTCTATACTCACTTGGTGATGATGGCAGCTTACAAGCAAACATTCTGATGTGGCACATAAAAATGTGATTTTTTTTCTTCTTCTTTTTCTGTTCTTCTAACATGTTTGTAATGCGAGTACGATTACTTTGCAAGTTATTTACACATTAATAAGAGCATGGGAGGGGGTGATGTTTGGTTTCATGTGAGAAGAAATCAAATTTCTTAACTTAATTGAAGCTTCTCAGGAACATTACACATCTCCAAATGCAATTATTATTCCTGAACATATACCCTGTAGTAATGGTATCCCACAAAATATGTATAAAACATAATTTCACTGTACACCATCCACACCTAATAACTGCCACTTTTTTGCATTTAGCACATAGTGCTTTCAAATTCTAAAAGCAATAATCTGTTGTGTTTGGTTTTTTTTTTTTTTTTTTTTTTTTTTTTTTTTTTTTTTTTTTTTTTTTTTTTTCTGATAGTCCAGCCTACTGCCAACTGGAAGGACTGGTATGACATCAATTTTGTGTTTTAATGAGATCTATATATTTTGTGTAGTAAGTTTTTGTCCTCCATCTTTTACAGTTGACCAGTTATGCAAAAATCATCCAGAATATAGAGATCTTCGGAGGCTATTGCCAGAAAATTCAAGACATACGTTTCATTTGTCATGAAAATATTCTTAAACATATAGTATTTTAATCAAAATCATTAGGAGCCATTTTTGAGAAATTCAAATTTTCGAAAAATATTCTACACACACACACACACACATGCACACCTTATTCTAGAAATGCTTTGTTTGTTTTTGTATTCAGGGGTTTAAAACATTATTTTGGTAAAATCACGGTGTCAGATTTTTGGGTGGAATAAATACCTTCTCTAACTACTATATGCATTGTACATATATGCTAGATAGAGTAAATATATGATATTCTGTCACCAAATCATCAAATTGAAGTACAGAAGAACATGCCATCACCTGATTTTATTTATAGTGCATCTGAAAAATTAAGTTTGAAATTTCATTTATTAGTGTATAGTTATAATTTTTAATGAAAAACTATTGAATACTTTTACAGATTGAATTTTTTTATTTATATGTAATTGCAAACTCAAAAAAAGATTAAGAACTTTACAACTGCTAACTCTGTCGTTTCTTTATAGTCAGCCAAGCTAAGAACTGAAGAATTGGAGAAATGCATAGAGAGTAACACAAAAGAAAAACAGCGACTGCAGTGTCTGGTAGAAAGTGTTCAGCGAAGGGCAGATGAATTAGAACGAGTCAATGAAATGACTTCGCAGCAGTCAGATATTTGGAAGTCTGAAGCTCAGCTTGTTCCAGAGCTTAGAGCACAGAACAGTGCATCCCAAACTAAAATTGAAGGTTTGGAAAAGGATATCTTAAACCTTCAGAAGGAATTGTCTAAACTTCGAAAGAATGTTGAGGTAAGGAGTTATCATTTTATTTGTATACTCATATTTTGAAATGTGTTCATTTTCTGTTAAAAATGTATATCGAAATGAAGACCACTTTCATATTGTGCGCTGCCCTACTAATGGCTGTTCATTGCCTGCTAATCTACATAAAATTATAGAAACATCTTATGCGTACAATAACCTCCAAGAATATTTAACTATATATAAGAATATATAATTATTTCTGATTCTAAACTCAATATTATGTAAGCAAAGCATAGTAGGTCATGACATTGGCATCACAGACGAGTAAATCAATTACCCATGGTATGTGCGCTCTACTTCCAATCAAGGTCACTCAACTCACTATTTTGTTATTCTCCATGCCATGATTTATCTTTTTTAATTTCTGTGAAAATAAATTGTTAACAGCATTACTTGCCTCCTTTGTTAAATCAGGAGGTATGGAACTGAATTCCATATCATCATTACTAGGCCAAAATGCCTCAATCTCCATCTTGCAAATCAACTATCACTGTGAATCGAAATTCATTTGTTATTGATGCAAGCATGCAATACGTATAGCGGTCGGCAGATTTCATCTTTCGTATGTAGGATATCTAAACATTTAATATTTATTGTTTATCTACATGTAGAAAAAAATATGCATGCAAGTCTCATATAATGGTTATTAGAATACTTGTGAGGTTTTTTGACGTGAGCAAAGTGAGCAACAAAACTTCCTCTCACTTGTATCCTAATAGTTACCATTGTTGGATCGTTGCATAAATAACTGTTATGTGAAATGCTCTACATTACTAAGTTACACGTGTTTCGAGTAGTAGTTTGTCTCCATGCTCAGCAAATGTAGGTGCTTGTGCTGATTAATTTATTAGTGTGATGATTGGTGGCAGTAAATCAAAATTAGTTCTCTTGTGTTTTATAATTTGCATTCTGAGTAATTAGCAGCCTATAGCAGTATTGTGTTTGATGTGAAACATGTTTCTGCACATGTATAAGTCAGCCACAAGTACAGAATCATTTCAAACTTACATTTTTGGACTTGCTGCCCTGGCAATATACCATATTTATCTGAATACAAGACAACCTCAAATGAAAGATGATCCCCATTTTTCAGAACTTAATTTTGGAATTTAGCATATCATTTACATAAGACATGTTTAAAAGACATAGGAATATAAAAACAAGAATTTCTAAATTTAATTTAAAGTATTACCAAATATTTTGAACAAACTAATGGACACTTAAGCTGATTAAGTCCCTTATTTATTGTATTTAATTTGAATTTGTGAGGAAATTCCGTTTTGAGGGTGCCGAAGAGGGGCTTATGGAAATGTGCAGCATGGGTGTGATGGTACAACTTGACAGCAGTGGTGGCGTAACTGTAACAATGATGATGAATGTGATTTTGTATTTAGACAAATACTTAAAATTGACATCATAAATTTGTTTACCTAATTTGAAAATTCACACAGAAATTCACATTGTGAGTGGAGGAGACAGAGAAGGGAGAACGAAATGTATGGTATATGTGATGATAATAAGTGACAATGGCAGAGTAGTGGCGGCATACCTGTAATGATGATTATTTATGGATGTTATTTTCTGTTACAACAAATTTACCTAGTTTGAATTTGCGCGTAAATTCACATTATGGAAATGCACAGCTAACCTCTCTTTCTGCTTCACCATTGACTTCCTATACAACACTAAGAACAACCATTGATGTGAAAGGAAGTCCGTAATTTTATTTTAGTCTCAGAGAGTAATCCTTTTTCCAATGCTCATAGGCTCCTTAACAGTTAAATTTTGGTGCGAAATGAAATGCTCAAAATCTGCCACATACATTGCAACCGTGGTGATAATCTATTTCTCCAAGGCTTCGTCACTGCTATCCCCGCAATATTTTTCCACCGTATGATAATGGAAAAACATATCACAAATGCAATACAACCCCCAGTTCTCAACATTAATATTTTGGAAAAAAGAATTGTTTTGTATTCGGATAAATATGGTAATCCTTAACAGTGACGGGCTTACTTTTATCTAATGAAAATAATATGTATGCCCCTTCACTTCTTCAGTTTGTTTCTTTCTTCTTTTCCAATAAGTATGGAAATTACATAGTAATACTGTGAACCTCTTTTCTTATAGGAAAAGGATGTTGCTCTGGATCTGTTTGGAACGGAAACTATTGCACAACAAGCAGAAATAAATAGGTTAAACAAGGAGCTTGAGGATGCCACAGTACAAATAACAAGGTACAGTCAACAAGGAGAACAGTATAAACAAGTATATTTTTAAATAGGAGTAAAAGCATAGATTACACTCAAACTTCACTCTTGAAATAAAATAACTTACTTCGGACATGTTTCGGTGGCATTTGCCACCATTTTCAACGGAGATTCACAAAAGCCACTGAAACATGTCCAAAGTAAGTTACTTTATTTCAAGAGTGAAGTTTGAGTGTATTCTATGTTTTTACTCCTATTTAATTAGTTACTTCACTGTGCATTCCCATTAATGTTTTAATTAAGTACATATTTATTGACTTTTATTTTGCTTTTGTTCAAATGTAATGCTTTTCTATTTAATGACATTTTATGCAACATAGGGAATGGGTTTACAGGTCAGAAGAACAGATAAATGTAATCACTAAAGACCTTTCCTTATGTTATCAACTCAAGCAGATTATCTCAGAACATTAAGCTTGATTGGTTTCACTCCCGAACTCCAAGTATTTATTGTATGTATTTGACTAGTGGATTAATTACACTAAACACTTACTTGGGATTTTTGCCAAAGGACTTGTTTCCTTCATTTTCAATTGGACATTGACTCATAAAGTTTTACTTCTAAAGACTCGTTTGCCTATTACTTCACTTTTCTTTTCATGGAAGTTTGAAAACAATGTTGTTATAATCTTTTATTTGATGAGTCAATTAATTACACTAAACAACACTTACTTGGGATGTTTTGCTGAAACATGTTTCGAAGGACTATTTTCCTTCATTTTCAACCGGACGTCGACTCTAGTTTGAAAACAGTGTTGTTATAATCATTTATTTGACAACTAGTCGATTAATTACACTAAACAACACTTAATTGGGATTTTTGCCGGAACATTTTTGGACTATTTTCCTTCATTTTCAAGGTGTTTTACTGGCTAAAAACTTACGGATTCCGGTGTTCTTTATATCCAGTGTAATCCTGATGGAGCAAAGAACATATTAGGCAGATGATGTTGCTTGGACAAGGTCATTTTATGCAACTGCCCACTCTAATTTGTGAGTCTACTTATATATAGCAAAGTAACACCATTATCAATTACTGTCGCCCTCCGTGGTGTAATGGTTACCATGCTGACTTCATATACCCAGGGTAGCGGGTTCAAACCCAGCGGAGGATGATGGATTTTTTCGGGTGTAAAAATCCTTAGCATGGCTTCCTTCGGAAGGGAAGTAAAGCCGTTGGTCCTGTGTCGTGGATTACGGCACATAAAAGAACCTCAAGTCTGATAGAGAGGCCTCTGAGCAAAATTAAGTGGTCTTTTATGCCCAATATTGAATGGGATGCTGAGAACCACAGCAGTTAAAGAGATTCCATAAATAACACTCCATTTATATTTTTTTTATCAATTACATTGTTTGCTAAGGGCACTAAAATTAATTGTAAATCAATATTGCCAACCTATGAAAATGAAAATCTGCAATTTTTGGTAATTTGGTTGAGCTTAGGACTCTTAGGACTCTCTATTCGAAACTAGTCCCTCATAATAAAAATGTAAGTGATGTGTTAAAAAACTGACTCAACAAATTAATACCACATAGAATATATGTCTTTCTCTCTTATGTTGATGTCAGAAACACTTTCATTAGGGTCTGAAAATTCAAAATCACTGGCTTTCTTCTAATATATCACGAACTGCAGCTCTTATTTCCTCTTCAGTTTGTAATCTTCGGCTAGACGATGCTATGTTTCAATGAGCATACACAAATACCAGCAAGAGAAATTAAATTTGGAGCTAATTTAGCGCTTTGGAGTGAAGATAAGGTACTGAAACGCTCCAGAAAACCTTTCTCTATGACTATTACATGGAAAGTGCACAGACTTCCCCACTGGAAAGAATTAAAACATGAAAACAGCATCACGATTAGATTATGATTGGCAAGTTTCGCAGAATTTTCGGAGCACGATTAGATCGTGATTGGCACTAAAAGGGTTAATATCAGTTAGTATTGTTGTTTAAATTCCTTTTTGTTTTGTTCAATATTTCTTATGCTTAAGCAGCTGTTTAGCTGAAAATATTTGCACTTCTATATTTTCACTGCTGACAATATTTGTTTACTTCTTCTTTTTAGCTATTTCAATATGTAAAATGTTGGAACACTGTATGGAATTAGTAATTTTCATTTTATTTATGGAAACAAACATGATAAAAAGTTCTGCATGAGAAACTATTGGTTCAAGTGTAAGTTTTACCAACTCATTTTTTAGTTTACTGTGAAAGCATAAAAATTTGAGAATTAAAATTGATTCTTATATTATATTAAAATTATACTTAAGGGTGGTTCCAGTAACTGAGAACAGTAACCAGAACAAGAATGCCAAACTTAAAATACATTACTGTAACTTGATCCTTTACAATTAATAGGCCCCGAGAATGCAAAAGAAAGCTTAAACAAATTTTAACTTTCTGCTCCTAATTCCTAGGCTCGTCATATTAGATTCTTCAATAGATTATTCTAGACAGCCATGACATGAAACAGCCACTATAGCTCTCTCTAATCTCTACCCGGAAACATGAAACTGGAAGAAATTCTAATATATATCTCCTAACCTCAGATCCTGACACTCGCAGATCCATTAACCATTGGTTCTTCTGAGGAAAGGTTTATTTGTGGTTTGTTTATATGCAACTTAATATTGGTTGGAAGGTAGAGTCAGACTGAAAAATTTAATGCCATAGTTAATTTTAAAATGACATACCCCAATAGCGACTTACAATGTCATAAGCACTTAAGTACAGTGCCTCATAGTTTAGTCAACTGTTGTGGTCAGTAAGTGTTAATTTAATTGTTTTTTTCACACAAGCCATAGGACAGGAGTTGAATAGATAGTCAGACTGAAAAATTCAATGCCATAGCCAGGATTTAAACCGTCTCAAAATATTTCAAAATATGTCATCTCAAAATTATTTGAGATCACCTTGTGGTTTACAGTTGAGGAGTTAAATGCTGTGCTGGCATGTTGCCATGGTAGCTCAGTGGTAAGAGTAACCGGCTAGAGACTGGGAGATCAGTGGTTCAAATCCCAACTATGGCATTGAATTTTTCAGCAACTCCTGTCCTACACTTGGCTTATGTGAAAAAATTAAGGTTGTATGTTTGTTTCATATTTTGTAACAGCAACTTAATTTGTGTTAGAACTATTGAGGAAATTTAAAATTACACAGTGGATTGTATTTAATATATGAGTATGCCAAAATCCAGCACAGAACAAAGGCTACACATTGCCCACTGCTATGTTTTATGTGAAATTCTTGCATGTGCTAGGACTTTTTATTTGTTGTATGGAGTATATAATTTTGAATTGCATGTGATTAGGTTGCATGATGTGGAACGTGAAAGTCAGGAGCTTGTAAGTCGAGCTGCAGTGGACCGAGAAACATTAGCTACACTACAGAATGATCTCGTCACACAGAAACTGAACACACAACAACTAAGGAGCAATTTGGAAAAGTTTGGAATTGATCTTGATCAGTTGATGGACCCTGATGCTACACTAGAGAGGTACAACTTATTAAATGAAGTTCAATCAGACATATTAACATAAATACAACACTGACATGTTTTTTTCATAAACACTTCTTGGGAGGTAAATGAGTCCTTTAATCAAGGCTCAGAACCTGAAAGCTTTGAAAAACATGTAACATAACTGTCTAAGAAAGTAAATAATTGCAGAAGTATATATATATATTCTTTTTTATTTTTTTTTTTTTTAAGCACATGATGGAGCATAAACAACTGACGATTTTAAACCAATCATAACACTTTGTGCTTAATCAAAGATACATAATGGTCATGTTGCAATGTACACAACGGCACAGAGTTTCAGATGACATGATTCACTAATGATTTTATTTCTTCTTCTTTTTTGTAATACCATATTTATCCAAGAACAAGATGACCTCAAATGTAAGACGATCCCCATTTTTCAGAACTTCATTTTGAAATGTATATCAGCTATATAAAAAGAAGATATGATAACTTAATTATTAAATGAAATTTAAAGTTTTGCCATATAGTGGCAATGGCAGCACAACTGAAGCAATAATAATTGATAAGATTTTCTATTCAGATTACATACCCAAAAAAAACAGGGTTGCAAAATATTTTACCAAAATTAATAATTAGAACTTGTGCAGAGATTTGCATTGTGAGAGATAGAGAGGGGAGTACAGAAATGTATGGTATGTGTACGATGGCAGCCACAGCAGCAGCAGGGTAGCTATAATGACAATTATGGATATGCATTTTTATTTAGACAACACACTTAATATAACATCGTAAAAATTTTAACCCAATTTGAATTTGTGCAGAAATTCTCAATGTGAGCAGAAGAGAGACAGAAAAGGGAGAATGCAAATCTACCAGTATGTCTGTGCTCAGTGATATGGCACCAGCTTAGCATAACAATGATTGTGGATGCAATTTTCTAATAAGACAACATACTTAAAATATCGTGAAACATTTTACCTAATTTAAATTTGCACATGAATTCATGTTTTGAGCAGGTACAGAATGTGTGCGATGATAGAAGCATGATGGCAGTGGTGGCGTCAGCAAAGCTGAAACAATGATATGGATGCAATTTTCTATTAGACAACAAAGTTAATAATATACATGGTAAAACATTTTACCTAATTTGAATTTGCACCTAAATTCATGTTTTGAGTGGAAGAGAGACTAGAGGGGAGTACAGAGATGTACAGAACGTGTGCGATTAGATACGTGGTGGCAATGGGTTCCCAATGCAACATTACATGTAACCACCAATGTGAGACCTCTAAATTTATTTTAGTCTCGAAAAGAAATTTTTGTTCCAATGAGAATGCTCAATTTCACAGCTAATTTTTGGCACAAAATGAAATGTATAAAATCTGCCGCATACCTCCACAACCTGGTGGTAATCTTTACAATTTCCCCCAGGCTTTGCCACTGCCGAACCCACAAAGTTTGAAACTTACTTTTTTCCCACATGGTATTTGGAAAATATATATCACGAATGCAAGATGACCCCCAATTCTGAACATTAATATTTTGGAAAACAACATTGACTTGTATTCAGATAAATACGGTAGGTTGGTAAAACACTTGACAGTTGTGGTTATGGTCTAACAATGCACTATTTCCAGTTCAGTTGCATGGAGCATTGGCCTGTACCAGTGCGTATTTATTAAGTAGAAACATTTATCAGAACAAACTGAGCTATAGCTGTACAGCAGGAATTCCAGAGACAGTTCAGTAGATGCAATGCTCCCTCCTGGAATACTGTCTTACTGTGGGTTAAACAATGGCTTGAAGAAGGTTCTGTAAAAACTGAGTTTGTTCTGATAAACATTTCTATTAAGTGAAAATGCTCCAGTACAGGAGTATTCTCTACAGAACTGAATTGGAAGCAGTGCACTGTCAAGCCATAACTATAACTGTCAACTGTGATACCAACCTAAAAAAAAGAAATCAAATCACAGTGAGCAATACTAACTGAAACTCCATACCACTGTGTGCATTGCAATATATCTTTCACCAATCACTCACTGTTCCAATTGGTTTAAAACTATCAGGTGTTTATGCCCCACCCTTTAGTTTTGCTTTAATTTCCATTTGTACTTTCCCTTGTTGATTTAAGCATTTCTTATGCATGATCATCATTGCAATGCAAGTTGAATTTACACTTGAGTTGCTTCACAAACAAGGGATCATTGTCACATTGATCTCAGAGTCTGAGCTGCAATTTTTATAGTAAAAATGCATCAAAAATTAAAAAAGCCTTATATGATAACTAACCTGACAGAAAGTGTTACACAGTGAAGCGAAATGATAATTTTAGAAATTAACATTGAGTCGAACATAATACTTTTAAAACATCAGTTGTTTTTACTTATTTAGTAGTACATATGTTTCACAGAACTTGTCTGCATTCTTAACTACCTTCGACTGCCGGACTCATTTGTATCAATGCTTCTGGAATCTTGAAAAAATTAAATTAAATGGTGTGATTTATGGACGCTCTTTAACTGCTGAGGTTCTCAGCGTCCCATTCTATATTGGGCGTGAAAGACCGCTTAATTTTGCTCAGAAGCCTCTCTATCAGGCTTGAGGTTCTTTTACATGCCATAAATCTGTGACACGGGACCAACGGCTTTAGTTCCCTTCCAAAGGAAGCCATGCTAAGGATTTTTACACCCGAAAAAATCCATTGTACACTGCCGGGTTTGAACTCGCTACCTTGGGTATATGAAGTCAGCATGTTAACCATTACACCACGGAGGGCGACCCAGAATCTTGAAGATCGCCCACTGGACATCAGATGAACTTACGGAGTGAGTTGAATTCAGCAGGAATTTCAACGTTCATCAAAGTTGACTCATACTTTTTCATAAAAATATTTTCCCAAGTATCAAGTTCAGTTTGTCTTGTCACATGTTTTAGAAGATAGACGTTCTCTTTGATGTTGTGGTTAAACTTCCAAAAGTGGTTTTCTACTATTGGTTTCTCTGTGTGCTTATATTTTGCGTATAGGGCAAACCAGAAGGAACATTATGACCCACCTTAAAGAACATCTCAGCTATGCAAAATATAAGCATCGGAGCATTGATACAAATGAGTCTGGCAGTCAAAGGTAGTTGAGAATGCAGACAAGTTCTGAAAAGCAATTTCCAAGAATCAAAGGCAAGATGTGTGATAGATTCAGGGTGAAAAACAGTAATCATGACATGTTGAAGAGAGAGGATTAACACAAATTAACCCGTTCCGCAGAAAAATGAGATGAGTACTAAGTGAAGATGGCTGTTTAGGCAAGTTGTCCTTCTGTGGTTTCTCGGTTATTGTCAAGCAGCTATAACCCTGGTAATCCCAGTTTTCTAGTGTGAATATTATAAGATAGAGTACACTCTTGATTATCCAGGGTAACATGGGCAAGAAGAAGCGAGAATAATTTAGAAGCCTGTAATTTCATGTTTTTAAGGTACAACAGCATATATAAATAGGGAATTTTGTTTAAAAGATTTTTAAACATGTATACTTTGTTCAAAAGTTTATTCTACTTCTGTGCACAGGAATTGTAGGCCTGTTTATTTCTTAAAATAGTCCATGATGTTAGTCTGCTTCTGAGAAGAGTTGACATTTTTTTGTTTTGTTTTTTTCCCCATTTACTAGTAACTTCACTTTGTGGTTCTCAGAAACATTACAATTTTTGTGCTAATGCTTATTGTTTTTAATGTCCCGAACAGTCTGCATTCCAATCCCAAAATGAGCACTTAGTTTTGCAACAGTTTCCTTCTTCTCAAATCTTTCAATTGATTTTAATTTTTGTTTTAATGTCAACACTTTTATTCGTTTCTCCACCATCTCTTTTACAAATTTCTTTTAACTTGCTTTGTTGACACTCACACGCTGATTAATATCAGAAAAACTGAACTTGTTTTTAATTTACATGGGACAAGCGGACAATGGAAATGGTGCCCTGTTGTCAGATTGTTTAAACAATGGAGATGGGACTTAGTTGTCACCAGTGGGTCCTTTATTGCTGTTTCCTAAAGCAAAAAATCTACAATTTTTTTTTATGTGGGGGATGCACGAATAATTGGGAGTATGCTGTATTTGCTTTTTATTATGTGAATAGCATTGGTAGTAAAATCTTGGCAAGCCTTATCGTGGGTGAGTTATTCCCATGTACCAGAATTGTGAAATGGGCCTAATGATAGTAATTTTTTTCTTTTCCCAGAATAATTGCAAGCACAGAAGTACTGAAAGCAGTGCAGGAGTTGCTAGCAAAGGATGCTGTGAAGGAGCCATGCAGCAGATGTGCAATTTTAGAAGAATCAAAGGATAAGGTACAGCAGCTGAGTGAGGAGGAAGCACATTCCCTCAGAGCTGACAAGGAATCACTCAATCGCGTTTGTGAGGAGCTGCGGCAAGAGCTGAGTGCACTACAGAACTCTAACGACACTCTAAAGGCAGAAAATGCCAAGCTCCAAGTCAGTCTGAGCACGCTCCAGTCACAGATCTCGTCACTTTCCACCCAACACACTGCTCTCCAATTGGCCAATTCACAACTTGTAGCAGAAAAGGAAGAGGTAAGCAATTATTTGATGTTATTGTGCTTATAAACCCATAATTTTTACTTTCTCTAGCATGCATGTACAATGTACATAGTAAGCAGAGAAGGTACTGTATTCCACCCAAACATTTGAAACAGATATTCCACTGGAAATACCTTTTGAAGACCCCTGAATTTAAAAAAAAAAAATAGAAAAACTTTTGTGTGTGTATGCTTGCATAGGTGGAGGTGGATGGGGACAGTATAACTGAAAAATGAAAAGTTGGGTAAGTATCTTCCAAGGATGTGACACTAAGATTTTCAGAAAAATCCCCCCCCCCACTCCAAACTACCCTTTTCGTGGAA
Source organism: Hymenopus coronatus (assembly GCA_030762935.1). NCBI lineage: Eukaryota > Metazoa > Arthropoda > Insecta > Mantodea > Hymenopodidae > Hymenopus > Hymenopus coronatus. Next base: position 19,014,392 of record CM060895.1, read on the forward strand.
CATTTTTTGAAATTTTCAGTTTTGTTAAAAATGGTACTAAAGATTTATATTAAAATAATATTATAATGTATTCTATTTTCATAATATTAAAGACGTACATGGCAAATAAAATGTATTTTCTGAATTTCCGGGAAGTAGCCTCTTAAGTCCTCTTCATTCTGAATGACTTTTGCATAACTGGTAACTATAACATATTATCTAGACAAAAACTTATTACACAAAAAATATGGTTGGTTGGTATCTAATGTTGAGCAGTTGGCAGTGAAGCCATTCGTTCTCTTGCATTCCAGTATTTTGATGTTATATTACCATGTTGACTAAAGGCTGGGCAGCGGAGTAAGTGGTTTCCATTCATATCTTCTTTAAGTGTACAGAAAGGACACAGAGGAGATCTCACTATACCAATCCTCAATAAATGTTTATAGAGACAGTCATGGCCTGTTAGGAGTCTATAAGTTGCTACACAAGATTTTCTTGGTAATATGATGATTCCGGTTGTGTTATTACATAAATTTTCCCATGCTATTCCTTTTGTTTGTAATACACTATCTACACAAAAAATATAGATCTCATTAAACCACACAATTTATATCATTTACAGTTGTTCCCTGATATTTGTTTCAATTTTAAATTTTCAAATGGGAAGTCCTCATTCATTTCATAAATCTTTTAAAACATTTTATTGTCGCTTTAACATAGTGTATTTTGTTATTTCTCTAACATTTATAAGGAAATAAGTAATAAGACCATATCCATTTTAGTTTATCTCGATTAGCATGAAGTAGAGAGAAAATTAAGGTTTTATAAGAATAATTGGTTCCAGACTAGGTAGAGAAAGTAATGTAAATGGAACAAATCAGATTTTTAATTAAAATAAAGTAAATTGCATACCCCTAAAGTTTTCAGTCTTAAAAATTAAATACTGAACTATTTGCTGCTCTAGCTTCATTAGTGCTACTTAGAGCAAGATATTTTGCATTTATTAATTTATTATTTTAATTGATTTTAATATATGTACAGATAAATAAACCAATACAGATATTGTATTCACCAAAAGAATTATTGTGGTCCGCTTTGAAATAAAGAAATTGATTCAAATATTTTTAATGTTTTACTTTTCTGTACTACATATAGTAAGTAGGGGAAGTATTGTTTTCCATCCAAAACTTTTGACGTTGAGATTTCCCGGAAGTATATATTTTGAGCCCTCTTTACCCCAAAAAAGGCTTTTTAGAAAAGCATCCGTGTGCATTTGGCTCATGAACAATATAACTCAAAAACAAAATGTAATATCTAACATATGTAAATTCTGCATTTTCCAAAGGTTTCCAAGAAAATCCTCCACCCCATACGATTATTTATGTTAAAAATGTTCAAATATTTTTATTTTCTCAAAAATGGCTCTTAACAATTTTGATTAAATAACAATATTTTGATAGCAAAAACATGCACATTTGAATTTTCTGGAGATAACCTCTTAGGGTTTTTCCATTCTAAGTTTGCATTATTGGTAAACCAAGAGACAGGCAAAAATCTTATTGCATAAAAAGTTTCATTGTAAGTATCTTGTTAGAGCACAAAATTTGTCATCTTTTTATTTATGTATTTATTTATTAATTTCTTTATTTTTTTAAATGGGTTAATCATTTCTGAGAGTTCCTTGTTATTGGTTTACATTTTGAAGTCCATAAACTTTTCGCAAATGGGAAATCACTATACATTTTAAATTAAGTTTTGTCTGCATATGTATCCATCCACCTAAATTCAAACACTAAAAGTTTTAAAAGTACCAAAATTGGCATTTAAATTATTTTTCTCACAAAGAGTTTCAAGTTAATATCTTGAATTTTCTTTGAATAGTCCGTGAAGTTCTGTTCATTTTCTTAAGCAATGAACTTTGATGCTGAGTTTCTAGTTTCTTAGAATGTGTAGCCAATTGGTTTGGATTAAAGGCCAGATTGACAACTTTAACAATTCTAATGTGCTCACAGATTATGTATATACAGGATGATTCAAAAATACTTTTACAACGTTTGGAGATGGATTGAAACAAGAAAATTGTTCATATAATACTCTAAAACGCCTTGTTTTCGCATAATCAATTTATTAATGAAAACCACCTTCAATGGCTTTCCAGGTCCAATTTAATAAGTTCATTTATTTAAGCATTCATTCATAGAACGCTTTGACCCATTTTACCCTGCGGAGTTGGTCTTGTGTTGCCATGGCTTCTTATTAACATCTGTCATTTATCACATTTATACATTCCTCCAGCACGCCTTACAAGCACTTCTACAGGGACTTCATTTAGAATACTCTCCCAGGGCCTCTGCAAATAAGAAGAAGCATGTGGTTTGTGCATTGATGCTCTAGCACATTTAGTCTAATTGTTCGAGGTGCACTGACTAGTATCTAGCATGATAAATGTATAGGTAGAGGGGGACAAGTTCCATGGCCTGCACATTCCCCCGACTTCAATCCTTTGGATTTTATCTTTTGGGGACACCTTAAACCATTGGTTTATACTGCAGACATCCTAGATGAAACTTAATCTACGTGTCATGGAGTCTGCAAAATCATACGGCACCGACTGAGAGTATTTGCATTCCATGCTTCGACATATGCATGCATGTTTAAATGTACAAGGAGAACATTTGAATAAGTGGTGGAACACCACTTCTAACAAGCTGACATGTCAAAAATAAAATAAAGTCTCACTTTAAAATGTTTTGATTAATAGCATTTTGAACCTCAATAAATCGAGAATGAAGGGTTTTGGGACATGTGTTTATATGAACATTTTTCCTTGTTTTGATGTAAGGAATATGTCCCCAAACTTAGTAAAAGTATTTTTGAATCACTCTGTATATTTGTATTATTTTTCTTATACAGCTAGTAAAGGAGCGAAGCTTGCAGCAGTCCATGCACCAGCAGCTCGTGTTGGATCAGGTGACTTTACAATCCTTGCATGAGCAGTTAACAACAGAATATGAAAATCTTGTGAGTGAACGGGAAACACTCAAAGTAAGCCAGCGAGATCTGCGCACAGAGCTGCGAGCCCTCAAGGAGTTGGGTTCACAGCATGAAGCTACTCAGTCGTTATTGGAACAGGAGAAAGAAAAGTTGAAGTCTGAATCCAGGTCTCTCAGTAATTTGAGAGCAGAACATTCCAGCTTAAAGGTAAATCTGAGTTTGTCAGTATATGGAAATATTAAAAACAGAAGCACTATTTATAGTGAAGTATTCATCCTCTTGCAGTTATATTGAGTCACACTTATTTACACTCTTCTTCTTTTTCTTTTCCTCTCCCTTATGCCCTTTCAAGTGTCGGGTTTCCTTAGCTGGTCACTGTCCATTTCCTATATTTTGTCCTATCCTTAGTTGTTTATCTTCCTTTAAAGTCTTTCCTTTCTTATTCACTATTTTCTCTACATCTCCATTCTATACTACGTCGCCCTCTCCTTCTTCTTCCTTCCCCTCTGGCCGCCCATACCTGTTTCGGTTTCCTGCTCTCATCTATCCTATTTATGTGGCCAAACCATCTTAAAACATTTGTCTCTAGCTTTTTTATTACTGGATCTTGTCCCTTCTGGTTTTCCCTGTACAACAGAAAGTAAATATGATTACTTAATATTACAAAGAAATTGCATAGAATATGGAATTTCTGTCTCATATTGCAGAAATGTGGAACGAAATATTTCTACAAAGCCTATGTCAATTAGCATGAAATAGACAGGAGGTTTTGTAAAAATGGCTTCCAGAAGTAATATAAACAAACGCTAGAGAGAGAGAGAGAGAGAGAGAGAGAGAGTCGTGTTAATGTAACATACAAAAAATTATTATTATTATTGTTGTTGTTATTATTATTATTATTATTATTATCATCATTATTATTTTATTATTATTATTATTATTATTATTATTATTATTTGTTGTTCTAATAGACAGAATCTGCTTTGAGTGTATTCAAGATCTTTTGTAACTGATGCATAAATACTGAACAATGTGCAAGTTTTCTTTGTCACAAGATAGTTCTCTTTGATGAAATTTGTCAACATCCTTTTTTGTTAGTTGGATTTACAGATCTCTTTTTCTATTAAATCTTTGTCAAAGCCATTGCATTACTATTCAAACTACTGCCAGGTGAACCGTAATCAGCCACAAGATGTGTTTTGTCGGTGTGGGTGACTTATTTGGTTAGACGCTGGCCCTCTGATCCCAATGTCAAGGTTCAAACCCATCCCAAACCGATGATTTTTAAGTATGCTTAAAAGCAACCACCTCGTATCAGTAGATTTACTGGTGTGTAAAAGAAAAATCTGCAACTCGAAATTCCGGCATACTAGTAGTGCTGATATGATCCTGGCATTGACAGTGTCATTAATATAAGTAAATGAGGAGTGTATTTGCCCTAACCAGTTCACAGCAGCTGATGATGCAGGCAAAGACCAAAAAACATTTAGAGATTAAAGCATGCAAGTGAAACTGTATGAGTATTCATACAGCTCTGTACTTATTTAAAGATCCTTTTCATTTTGAGATTTTATTTTTGTGAATGTCTGTAAAATTGTTTGATATCTGTGGTCAGGTTTTCATAGTTCTAGATGACTCTTATTATTGGTATATAAATAATGTATCTTTTTTGCAGATAGGGTTGTCTAAAGTTTACTGCAGTGCATTTTTACTTGAATTCTTAGTTATTCATTGACCATTATTATTTCTTCTCCCAGAAATTCAATATGTTTATCCTTGTATGCCTTTTATTTAAGGATGATTTTCGCAACTTATTTACTACAAGTGAGAAGCTGAAGCAAGAATACCGCAGCTTACAGGAAGAGTACAGATCCATCCGCAACGAAAATAGCAGCCTGAAACTTCGGCATACAGAGATGCAGGGAGAATTAGCAAAAACACATGATCATGCAACAGCATTAGAAGTGGAAGTATCCAAGCTCAGCAGTAGATGTGAAGTAAGTTCAAAATATGTTGGCAACATTGATTTACTAAGATTTAACATTTTTTTCATGTCTGTGCTAACTCATTGAATTAATTCAATTCTTAAGTAAGGAATAGAAGAAAATAAGTTAGTAATTACTGTAGCTCCTCAGAATGATGTTTGTCCTCAAGGTAAAACTAACCTACAAAAGTTGCTGCTAAAATCAAAAATAAAATTACTACTCCTACTATTCATGTGTAATAAAATTTATATGAACTGTAATATCTGTGTTACACGCAGTATACATACACATATTCTAAAAAATTTTTTTTTAATCAGGGGTCCTTAAAACATGTATATCTGGCAAAATCTCTATATCAAATGTTGGTATCTTCTGTACCTACTAAGTATGCACATAATATTTGCTAGAGAAAATAATAAATTATTGGGGAGAGAAAGTTATGTGAATGTATTTTGCTTTCGCTAGCATGCATGTATATACTATGTACATGTAGCAAGAGAAGGTATTGTATTCCACCCAAAACTTTTATGTGGAGATTTCACCAGTTAAGGGTTGAAAATGGGAACAAGTGTTACCCGAAACTGGTCCCAGTAAGTAAAAATAAGTGATGTTTATGTTACAAAAACAGACTCAAATTCTTTTATTCTTTATTTAATCACATCACTTTCACAAGCTTCTATGCATATTTGCAAGTTTTTAACCTGGTATGTATGTTAAGTATCTTCCAAGGATGTGACACAAAGATTTTTTCAAGAAAATTCACCATTCTAAACTATCCCTTTCATAGAAGCATTTTTTGAAAATTTTGGTTTAAAATTGTTTCTAACTATTTTGATTAAAATACTGTATGTTAACAAATAAAATGTATATTTTTTAATATTCTGGGAATAGCCTCTGAAGACATATTCTGAATAAGTTTTGCAGAATTTTCAAAACGGTTAAACTGCAAGAGATAGACAAAAACTTACTAAACAAAAAATTTAGATCTCGCTAAAACACATATTTATGTCATATACATTTTTCTTATAGAGTTGACCATTTTCAAGATATTCTTTGTTTATAGTTTCAATTTTAAACTATCCAACTTTTCTCAAATGTGACCATGCAAAGTGAACCAAATCTCAATTGTTGCACAAAACGACCAGCTTCTAAAAGATTTGACTATCACTTTAGCATGATGTACTACCTTATTTCCTTTCCACTTACAAGGAAGTAATAAGACCAATTCTGCTAATGTTTATTTCAATTAGCATGATATAGATGATAAGTTTGTATATGGAACAGCTAGGGAGAATTATGCGAATGGAACACATCATATTTTTAATACATACATGCATATACTATCAACAGTAATCTTGTTATTAATTTAGCATTTAATGCAGTTGTGATGACAGATAATTTTGTTTCTGTGTTAATTGTTTTTATCCCCACAAGCCTTGAATAGGACAAGAGTTAATTAGTAGACTCAGATTGAAGCTGGTATTTGAATGTGAGATCTCTTGGTTTATCCAGTTGCTCTAACCACTGAGCTACCATGGCAATATGCTGACAGGACACTAAATTTGTCAGCTGACCCAGCTATGGCTTTGAATTTTGTCAGTCTAACTCTATCTATCCAATTTTGTTTCTGTTGCAGGTTCTTATGCAGATGAATACTGGCCTGGAGGATGACAGGCGGTCCTTAATGGAGCATGTGTCACGATTGCTTGAACAGTACCACGAGTTACTGACACATTCTCTAGAGGATAAGGAACATTATCATATGGAGGAGAAAATCTTCACGTAAGCACTGTGAAAAATAAATATACTTGTTAACTCATAACAAATTTTATTTATGACATGAAATGCTTTACAAATGCACTATTCAGCTCTGACTTACAAATCACTCATAACTGGCTTGCAACAATCTGGTAATTAATAAACATTTGTTTCTTTATTCTCAATGTGTTAAAGGTTATTTAGTGACAATCTTTAATCACTCAAATAGAACTGACAGAATGTGACTACTAGCTTAGAAGAAATTTTGCCAATACTTCTGTCTTGCCTTGATTTTGTTGGGGGATCCCCTCCAGAGAAGATTCAAATCAATGATTGTTTCTTAGTTACTGAAGCATACTGGTAGATTCTGCTTTTATGATCAGCTATGATAAATCTTTCCTAAAGATTTAAAACAGAAGCACCATTAACAGTGAAGCATTCTTCATATTGTAATTTTGATGAGTTGCACGTATTAACACTCGCCTTCACTTTTAAATGCTGGAAAACACTTTAACATCTTCAAGGGCATTCGTCCTCATTATCAGCAGCTGAGTGACTAAAGCTCCCTCCTTTCTGCTTTCGCTTCCTGCTGTATGTGATCCTGTTGCCATTTGATGTTAGGGGCACAAAGTTTTAATCCTTTGTCCAAGGCAGGATCTCAAGATTTATCTGCTTGCTCATTGTTGCACCCTGGCTCCCCTTCCTTTTAAATCACTCCAGGCCTCTAGTAAATCACACTTTATGTAAGTACCTCATCATCTCTTAACCCTCATCCAAAATATCAACCTAACTCTACTAACTCCCAGACATCCTCTTCGCAGGGCAAAAGATATGTCACAAAATGTACAGCAATGATCGTTTTGCAACATACTTTCTTCTTTCATCACATCTTCAGCTAGTGTTCATCGCAAATCTCCAACATGATTTGTTTTTGCTGCTCAGTTAACAACTTTGCAACCCATTGAGCACTAATTTTTTCTAAATCTAAGATGTTCACTGATAATGGTTGAATACTCCCATGCTGACTGCTCTTATGATGTGATTTCTTCAACAGTGCAGCACCCCATAAGCTCTCGGAACAGGATGGATATTGTTATCTGTGAGACTTGACCTTGGGTATCATTTTGTGTAATTCTTTGGGCACCCTTAAATTGTCTGGCCCAAGTAAACACTCGATTATGGAATAGTGTAGTGCCTTCAAATGAGTTTAAATACTTTATTTGCTGTTTAGAACTTGTACAAATAAAACTTACAAAACTAAATTAAATATACAAAAAACATTGCTTTAATTATTTATATAAGGCAATATTTTAGGAAGCATTGTCAAGAGGAACTATGATGAAAATATTGTTGTACTAAATTTTATAGCCAGTTTGTACCTGTTTTCAAAGTTATGCTTTTACTGTCATCTGAAAGTTTGTTGTATAATAATGTACTATATCATACAAATAGTATCAAGTTATATAATTTCTATGCTTACAGTGTTCAAAAATTTCTGTACAGTAGGAGGACTGCAGAACTAAGAACTTCTTTACATGTTTCCTAAACTTACCATTATTTCAACTGTTTATTTTACAAGTAATTATATTTGTATGCCTGTATGGAGTATTGAGTTAATCTTTTTTGTAGTTTTAGCTGTCTGAATGTGTATTTTATTACTGTTTCTAGTGGTATGCTCATGTATCAAATTATTGGTACCGAATAGGTGAATGTTTGTCTAATATACTGTTTACATGACGTGTTACCTTTTTAAATTTAGCATGTGTCTAATGATTTTTTTCTGTGCTATAAACAGTATCTAATTCACTACCAGATGCCCAAATGAATATACCATGTGAGAGTGCAGATTGTACATAGGAAAAATATATAATTTTTAAATTATCTAGATTACAGATATTGTTTAGAACTAATGTTACATAATGCGTGATTATTAATTTTTATAGAAATGTTCTTAATAAAGGACTTCCAGTTCAATGACTTATCAATTAAGATTTCCAAAAACTTTGTTTCAGAGACATACTGTATTACTTCATTATTGTGCATAATTTTTGGTGCTAAGTTCATATTAAATCTCAGAGAGTTAAACCTCCTTGATTGGTTAAAAACTTTATAATAATAATGCATTGTACAATAAATAAAGGAACTTCTTGTTCACTCATTGCTTACTGATGCCAAAAGCTATCAAAGCAGTTAACCAATCTGGTTCTCCCTCCCTAACACACAAACCTTCAACCCATCCCACTCGGATCTGCCTGCACAGTACTCTGGCTTAATTACCATTTACATTTGAATCACCTTTGTATTGTATGAATTTTTATAAATTCTAGGTTCGTTTTATAGGTAATTTTTCAACATTTTAAGGTGATCAGTACCTGGAGATTTGTTTTCTTGTCTTTGCAGGGATAAGCTGAACAACTTGTGCCGGCAGAAAGAAAAGCTTGAAGAGAAAATAATGGAACATTATCGTAATCTTGATAGTTGTTCTACAAAAAAGTAAGTTAACTCTATTTTATGTACAAACTAATGATGCTGCCCCTCTTACCTAATCCAGGCAACCCTTCATTTTATAGTAAAGTTCTCATAGCATAGCAGAGAAAGTTACTCACTGCCAGTTGTAAAATGGGGGAAGTTAGGTTTTGCTGCAATAATAGATTTTCATTATTTCCCTTTAGATGTATTCTCATTGTGAAATATTCTTGCTATAGCACTGTTTAACAAATATTAGTATTACTTCTGGACAAATAAAATACACATGGGTACACGAGGGTTATGCTGAAAGTTTTTAGCAGCTCTTAAACCGGAAGTTGGCAGCAATAGGATTCTTTTAGTTTGAAAGAGCAATGTTTTTTTATGTTGGAAGGTGCGCACAATGCATGACTTCACACAACACAGCATACAGTCAGCAAAGATGCATGAACTGTTGAGTCAGACACAGTGCGCAATGATATATTATGACTATAATAAGCAGTTAAATGCAGAGGAATGCTACTCTTCTCTAGTACTATTTTTGGTGAGTCTTCCCCATCTAGGGCCACCGTTGGAAATTGGTTCTGTGAATCTTCAAGGGGTAGGGAGTCTCGTGAAGCTGATCCTCACAGCAGTGACCCAAGAAAACATTGATGCTGAGAAAAATGATTGAAGAATATCATCTCACATTTTGTGACATTGAAGGGATCCTAAATATTGGATTGATTGCAGCACAGACCATCATTCATGATATATATGCGTCACCAAGAGATGTGCCCGTTGGGTGCCACATTCCGTGTCAGAAGCTCAAAAGGACACAAGAGTGGATTGGTGATGTTTTATGCTTGAGAAATTTCACAAAAGACAGTTACAATATCGTCACAGGTCAAAAAACATGGGTTTATTATTATGACCCCAAAATAAAGAGGCAGTCTTCAGTATGGTGCTTTCCAGATGAGCAACTATCCATAAAACTTCGGAGAATTAGGAGCTCTGGAAAGAAGATGGCAGCCATTTTCTAAACCAGATAGGCCCTCTCACCTCTGTGACCTTGGACACACATCACACAGTTAATCCTGAGTGGTATGTGGTTGAATGTCTGCAGAAAGTCATTGCCACATGGAGGTCACAGTGCCCAAAGTCAAAGAATGGGCACCTTTCTCTGCATCATGACAATGCCTCAGCCAGAACAATTGACTTTTTAGAGAAGGAAAATGTGCCATTCTGGCTACACCCACCCAATTCAACAGACTTCTTCCTGTTCCCAAAAACAAAAGAAAAAAATTGTGGACAGCATTTTTCATCTGATGAAGCCATTGCTGCATACAACAGTGCTCTAAGTGACATCCCTAAAGAAGTTTGGACTGAAACATTTTCTAAGTGGTTCCAAAGGATGGAAAAATTGTATAAGTGCTCAGGGAGAGTATTTTGAAAAGTTATAATAGTTATTTTTTAAATAAAATGTTTTTGTGAATCTCTGCTAAAAAGTATAACTCTCATATTAGTTCTAGCACCCTGCCCTGTCCTGCCCAGCCCCTAGGATGTGCACATAGAAAAGTTGATTACCTCCTGAATGTCTTCAAACATTTGGAAGTGAATCCAATGAACTGGTTCCTTTATCTTTGAGATTAAATTGAAGGTGCCAGTGGATAAGATGGTCTTCAGTTAAGGCAAAAGTAAATTTTCGTCAAATATATGTAGTTTTAGTGTATATCTGTCCAATAAGACAATACTCAAATTATCAATGGCCTGTATATCTGGTTTAGAATGGTGATTATCTGGATAATAAAATGTGCAGTGATTCAGGTAATGATCCTGAATATTTGCAAAAGTATTGTTTTGGCTATTAAATTTTGCAGACATGCCTGCTCTGTACTACTAAACAAATAGTACAATTTTGCATGCCAAATAACAAACTCATAAATACCACTAACAAGTATCATTATAGGTTGTGTTAGGTGTTCAAACAGTTTGTACTGTTGTACTTAATTGGTGTAAAATGTTTAAAGTAAGTATGTAATGATGAAACCAACAAAAAGAAGGACATTTTAAGCAAGATTCAAGTTAAGTTATAAAACAGGCTAAAGAATCAAACAACTTTGGGGATTTTTTAGAATTTTAAATGTACTGGTTAGTGGTTTATTTTATTTTGTTTTATTTTATAATGATTTTAATATATATACCTGGTGGAAGGGAACTTATACATTCCTTCTAATATATGCTTCATAGAAGCATTACAAACAAAAAGGTCTAATGCCATTTTATTCTTTGATTAGCCAATTTTGTAAAAAAGATGTGGTTTTTGTTCCAAATAGGATGCATAATTTCACAAGAATGTACGAAGATAATAGTTTGTTACTTGTAAGATGTGCAGAGTAATGTATTTCTGACATTAGTTTCGCTAGTAATTATTGGACATCACACAGAGTTTTGAAATAATTAATCATTTAAAAGCATTAAAGGAATATTCCGAGCAGCCTTTTCAGACATAAAGTAACTCAGCAATGTTGCATTGAGGTTGGTCAGCTTTCTGAACTGGCTTCTGGATGTAAACATGTCAGTGGCTTGCAAACATGACGCAGGGTGGTGTAATGTTTTGGGAGATAACAAATGCAGCTGGCATTCTAATTGGCCCACACAGCTGTGGTATCAGCAGTAAGGTGTGTGTATTTATGTACTGATCTAGTTCAAGTGACACCCACACAACCTGCAGCGTTGCAAGCTTGTCTGTCTCTTATTTTCGAATATATATTTTATTTTCAATCTATGTTTTATATCTGTTGTATAAGATGACCCTGATTTTAATGTTTCAGCTATCATCTTATCTGCTGAAATATATATATGGTAAATCTTGAGAGTGTGGTAGAGCATTTCCCAGCACAAGCCTCTTGCTGTCCAGGATGGTCTGCTCTTCTAGCACATTGAAGTTTTAGCCAGCTTCTGTGCTTTTGCTTGAAAGCATTGTTGCTCTATCCTGCAACTATCCCTGTTGTTGATAACTGCTACCTTAATGTTTGTCACTGAATGAGTATGGAGGGAGAAGTGCAATTACATTTACTCTGAAGAAGGGGTATATGAGGGTCACTAGATAAGTATTAAGACAGCAAACTATGAATACTCCCAGAAACTGCGGGTGTAAAAATCCTTAGCATGATTACCTTCAGAAGGGAAGTAAAGCTGTTGGTCCTGTGTCATAGATTTACGGCACGTAAAAGAACCTCAAGCCTGAAAGAGAGACCTCTGAGCAAAATTAAGCAGACTTTCACACCAAATTTAGAATGGGATGCTGAGAACCACAGTAATTAAAGAGCTTCCATAAATAACACGCCATTTCCTTTTTCTTTTATCTTCTAACAGTGGAAGAAATAGCAATGACAAATCATTCAACAATTGCAAAAATATTTAATAATGCAATGTTGCTATTATAGCCGGAAAGAATTAGGTATGAAAATGTAGTTTTGTTTTTATCTGGTGCAGCCCCATAAATGGTTAAGGCAGGAGGGAGGTTAAAACTGCTTTATAGTAGGCTGATTCACGTAACATGCTTGGCGCATGCATTGCCTTGCCTTTAATTTTCATACTGTTAATAGTTTAATATCGAGCGTAAAAAAGTTTTTCCTTAAATCTACTAGTAGAATCAGTTTGTTTAAACAGGAATGGCTCCAGGAATTCCACTTCCTCCTGAACCAATCATTACGAGATGGGGACCTGGTTACAGGCTGCCATATATTATTGTAACAATTTTGACATTATCAAGAACATACTTGAAGAACTAAATGAAAACGAAGCTAAAAGCATTGTTAAATAAATGTAAATGGTGTGTTATTTAAGGATGCTCTTAACTGCTGTGGTTCTCAGCATCCCATTCTAAATTGGGCATGAAAGGCCACTTAGTTTTCCTAAGAGGCTTTTCTATCAGGCATAAGGTTCTTTTACGTGCCGTAAATCTACAACACAGGACTAACGGCTTTACTTCCCTTCTGAAGGAAGCCATGCTAAGGATTTTTTTTTTGAACCCGTGACCTTGGGTATATGAAGTTAGCATGGTAACACAGAGGGTGACGAAAGCAAAGGGTGCTATATGAAGGATGGGATAAAGGAGGAATTAATTTACATTAAGTCATATTTCAACTGCATTTCTATAACCATCACAGCGCTCAAATGAAATGACGTACTACTTATCACAAACTTAACTTGAATTGAAAGTCTCTCACTAAAGCTAATATCTGCATCAGGTCAAGTTGCAAAAAAGTAGTTGAACAATTTTAATATTTACTACAAAAAATCCAGGGTACCATACATTACAACATATTGCAAATATAATTTCTGGTAAAACAGAGAGCAAATTGTTGGACATTGAAGAAATATTGTCACTGGAAGAAATTGTAAAGTTTAAATATGCACATACGATGTCTGCTATTGCTGAACATAGTTTTTCTCAGTACAAATCAATTCTCAGAAGCAACAGAGAATCGTTTCTGTTTTCAAACCTTAAAATGATTACTGTTATTTAATGCAATGGGAAGAATTAAGTTCACTTCGGCAGCAGCTGTTCCAGCCCACAAATTCAGTAAGCTTTACATTAATTTATTATTCTGGTGGATTATAATGTTATCCTGTATTTTCCAATATAACAAATATTAAATGAACTAATTATTATTTCACCATTTTGGTGAGATTTTGGATAGCACATATTTTCTAGGTTGTTAATGCATATATCACTGTTTTAAACTGCATAATGACATTCATATTTTACGCTTTTTAAAGCATAACTATATAAGGCCTAATAATAATAATAATAATAATAATAATAAAAGTGTACAATAGTCATGCTCAACATTTCTTAAAACAACCTATAAATTTATGTTTCATCTACTACTCTTTTTGTGGACCATATCCATTTCACCACCCTATTTAGCTTCTATGCTTCGGTTAAATAATGGGGCATATCTTGAAGCATTCATGGTTGAAACACTCTGCGAACTAGCCTCCATGCCAACTTAATGTCCTTATAGGTTATCTTGGATCTTCCCTAATCATTGTTTCCATAGTGGTGATGTTTTTGTTAGTCATTACTTTTGCTGGTCTGCCAGTCTGCTCTTCAACTTTAAGAGATTGTTGCCACCCCTTTTAAATTCTACAAACCAGTGGAATACAGTGGCACGTGATGGTGAATAGTACCCAAAAGCCCCCTCCCCCCCCTCAAATACTCAAGTGACTATGTTTCATTTAAAACACATTTGAAGTCGTACAAAATCATTGCACAAAATGCTCTCTCTGAATCTCCATTGCACTTGAAATAATGTTCACACTTTCCAGACTTCAAATGTAAACTGAGCAAAAAATGAACTGCACAATGTCTGCCTCCTATCATTGCATTACCAGTGAGTCAGCTATTTTAATAAAGCAGCAATGTTTTGCCCAGGGTTGGCAAATTTTCTGTGTCTCAATATGTATTAGTGACCCTCGTACATAAGCAACCTGTAGTGTAACAACATTGCCTGAAGTTATTGTTGCATTAATAACTTTACTTTCCCCACAGGAAGAGTTTTGGTGCTACTATTGTAAAAAGAGTGAGGAAAGCTGGTTCTGACTTAATCAACAAAGTACCTAGGGTAAGTAACCTTTAATGTGTACAATAAGAAAATGACACTGCCATTCTTTGAATCATTTTAGCAAATGTGGAATCAATTGTCGTGAAGCAAATGTAATTTTATAATAATTATTAGGTAAGCAAAGCATTTCAAAAGCTTTTCTTCAAAGAGAAGAAATCAGTAATACTCATTTTCATAAATTTTGGATTATTTCCGCTTTTACCTGACAGCAGTGGGAAAAAAGCAAACTGAAATGCATTGTCTCTTTGGCTGCTAACATTGATACAGAAATGTTACCTTAATTCAATGAATAAAACTGAATTTTTCTTCTATATCTCCATAAGTATATATGTTAAATTATTTCCATTGTACAATTGTCTGTAAAACAAAAATGGTTTATTCTCCTTATTGAATATTTGACAATTTGAATGAATTTTTAAAATGTTTGCCAGACTTACTGAACCATTACAGTTTTCTTGATTCAAAGAGTGGTTTATTCAGTTTTATTAAGTTCTATTGCAAAGAGCTCAATTTATGTTGTAACAATAGGCTAAAATGCAATCTGTCAACAGATTAAAAATAAATTATTTGTCATTTATAAATGTAATAGAAATTCTTTCTTCATAACTGCCAGGCTTCGCAGCTTCCTAGCTAATCCACATAATATTACCCCTGTGATTAACAAACGCTTTTATGTGTGTATTAATAAAGGCATGTTTCATAAGACAAATTCATTAAAGGAATCAAAAATGGTAAGCACATTTTGAAAATGAGACTTGTAACAAAGCCTAACCTCCAGTATGTTCGCTGAATTGGAAGCAGGTGAGAAAAATATTAGTTTCAAATAACGTCTCAGTGCACAAAATCAACTTTTTACTTTGCTATTGTCGCCCTCCATGGTATAGTGCTACTGTTGCTAGCCACTAATACCCAAGATTGCGGGTTCAAACCCAGTAGAGGGTGATGGATTTTTTCGGATGTACAAGAAAATGATCAAGAGACCACTATAAAGGTGGCCTAATGTACACCAGCATGGAATAACATAACTTGAAGTGACTTTGCTATTTATATGGTATTCTATATACATTTCCATTCTCATTTCCAGTGTTTAGTAACCCAAAATGTTGTATGTTGTTATTGTGAACCAGTCTTTACAAATAATTACATGCTATTAATGTCTTATAAAGTGTATTTTGTAAGAAAAATTTTGACTGATGGATTTTTATGTCTAATCAGAATCGTCGATCCTGGCATGAGGAAGGCAGCAGACGTCAAGAGAGTCGTATTATCTTATCTCATACTGGATCGGAATCTGGAGATGGAGCTAATGATTCAGATGCTAGTATAGAAGATGTAAGGCCTCATTTCTTACCAGGTATGTAGAACATTTGTGTGATTTACAGGAATTTAATGTTTAGATGGATAAAGACTGTCAATTGCTGTTATCAATTTAATAGAAATACTAAAAAATGAGTAAATTATTTATGAATGAAATTTTCAAGCAAGGCAGTTTTAAATATTATCTTTAGAGAGGACACAGAAGACAGAAAGTTCCAATTAGAGGCGGGCAAAACCCATGCCACTCTCACTCGTTACTCGAAAGCCACGTCACTTCTCAAGAGTGTGGCAACGAGAACTAGTGCTCACCAGCGAGGTGACTCGAGTATTCTCGTAACTACAGGCGAAGTAGGTTGACATATGATCTGTGGTATAAACTGATTATGTAATAACTAGGGCCCAAATTTTTAGGTTATAACCTACTTTTACTTTCTCGGAGAAGGTATTGCATTCAACCCAAAAATTTGATACAGAGATTTCACCAGATTTTTTGTTTTAGGATCACCTTCATCCGAAAAAAGCATTTTCAGAATAATGTCCATGTCTGTGAACATGATAACTCTAAAACGAAAAGTCAGTAAAATACCAAACTTAGTATTTAAGTTTAGTATCTTCTAAGGATGCAACATAAAGATTTTGAGAAAGATCTCCATACCCCAAACTACCCTTTATATGGAACTTTTGTTTGAAAATTTTAATTTTCACAAAAATTGCTCTAATGATTTTGATTAAAATATTGTATATTAAAGATATTTGCCTGACAAATAAAATATATATCTTGAATTTTCTGGGAATAGCCTCGGAAGACTACTTTATTCTGAGTGAATTTTACAGAATAAACTATAAGAGATGGACAAAAACTTACCCACAAAAAGTGTAGAGCATGTTAAAACACACAATTTATATTATATACTACATTTTTTTTTTTGTGGAGTTGATCGTTTTTGAGATATTCCTTGTTTTTGTCTTCAGCTTTAAAAAACTTATACTTTTCTCATACAGGACTTTGTCAATTCCTGTCCATACAAACAAAGGAACTTCAGTTGCATAGCAACCAGCTTTTGGCTATCACTTTAACCTATGGTACTCCCTTATTTCGCTTCTACTTCCAAGGAAGCAAGTAATAAGACTATTTCTGATATTCTTTTCTTGATTAGCATGAAACATAAGCTTTTTAACAATAATTCGTTGCAGAGATGTAGAGAAAGTCATGTTAATGGAACACATCAGATTTTTTCCCTTATAGATTAGAAAGTTTCAAATTACTTTTATGTTTGGATGCTAATGTGTGAATCTTATTCAATAAAAAAAAAAAGCTAAATGTGACATTAAGAACTAAAAAATGCTAAACTTAAGTTGTTGTTGTTTTGTTTTTGGTTTTGTTTTGAATTTTTTTTTTCTCTATTTATTTATTTATTTGTTTATTTTTTTTATTACCTCAGTAGAAAATGTGTCAATTTTTTCTTCAGTTCATTTAAATTAGAATTTTTGTTTAACAATTTGTTTAGTTTTGTTTTGAGTGTCCATGTGGGGTTAGGAAATAACTTATCAATATTTTTATCTTGATATAGAAATTGGTGTATGAAATATACGCCAGTGGTATCTTGCGACATTGACAGATCTTTTTCTGCCTATAGGAATACATTAAAGTAACAACAACAAATTTGGAAATGTGGAATGGTTGTGTACAGCAACAGTGCTAAAAGTGAAGTTTGTTTTATGTACTGAATTTTTTAGTTAAAATGTTCTGGCACGAGTATACTCTGTAACAAATTGCCTTAAATTACAGTACATATTAATAGCATGCTTCCATGAAGTAAAATAGTTTTAATATTTTTATCTGTATTATGTTATAAAAGTTATCAACTTCCTTAACAGGTAGGGAAAATGTTTAAAACCCTAAAAAAAAAAAAAAAAAAAAGGCTAGGAATATTGTTAAAAAGCTAGGAAAATTGTTTAAAGCCTAAGGATGCTAATAGAAGATAGAGGCAAAAACTGCATTTATAAAAAGCTAAAAATCCAGGCCTTAGTAATAACACAAGATGACTCATCGTTTAACAGTACATATATCCTGCATTCACAGTTAACGGTTTGAATCAGCGATATTAATTCTTAATGACATCCTATACTTTGTGTTGCTATGCATAAACATGTTCAGATTACAGCCGAAAATAGAATTACTTCTGGAAGGGATTGGATCAGTAAGGAAGGGATGAACACAAATGTCTTACAAGTAATAAAATATAAACATACTTATTTATAATAAAAGTGGAGACCATGTACACATATCTGCAGATTCTGTGGTAGCACATTTCAGTTTTAACCCTTTGCCTGGATTATTTAAATATGATCCGTATCCTGATGGGATATTTAAATTATTTAAACAGATGAAAGAATATAGCTTACAGAACTGATTATGTGAGTTTCCATGCATTACACTGCAGTCTTGCTATTAACGAGACTTATGAGTCTTGCAAGTAATTGAGACACTTGTACGCTCATTGGTGAAGCTCTCACATGCCCAGTTATGCATTCAGCGGCATCTACTGGCTGTGAGAGGCTCACATAGTGGCAGCGAGAAACAAGTGGAATTGAAAGCTGACTTGACCGGCTCTAGTTCCAGTACACAAAAGAAGATGCATGCAGACTTTCCAAACATAAATTTGACTGAAGTTCCTCTCATCGCTATGATCAGTTCTCACTGGCATTTGTCTATGCAAGTGTTTAGCTTTGTTGGGATATCAACAGTCAAATCAAGTTCTAGATTGCAAATATGCACTGACAGCTGAGTGGTTTTAAGAGCTAAAGTTTGAAACCTGCTTACTAAGTTTGTTGGTTGGTTGCTTTAATGTTAAGCAGTTGCCAGTGAAGCCATTTGTTCTCTTGTCCTCCAGGGTTTGTGTGATGTTAGTATGTTGATCGACAGCTAGGTAGTGGAGTAGGTGGTTTCTGTATCGTCTTAGAAAGGACATAGAGGAGATTCTGCTATTTATAGATATCTATTGAGGCAGGTATGGCCTGTTAGTATAAAAGCTGCTATGAGGGATGAGACAGTACATGTTGTGACATGGAATAAGAGAGATATAAATTATATTAAGGGACAAATGTGCATTGCAATTGGCTAGGGTAGAAATATTGTGAAACGTGTCTAAAACTTTGCAGTTTACCTCCCACAAACACATACACACGCACACATTTTTCTAAAAATGCTTTGTTTGGATTCAAGGGATCCCAAAACATGTATTTCTGGTAAAATTCTTGGTATCATATTTTTTGGTACAATACAATACCTTCTCTATATACTTTGTACATAGTATGTGTAAAGAAAGTAATTAGGTCATGTCTGAAAGTGTAGGGGGTGTAGCATTTGCAATTATCGCACGGCAAAAATCCTGGCACCTGTGAAAGCCATGTTTGTGTTTTTGATGCTCAATTTCTTATATTGCCAATCATGACACTTTGATGCTCCTTCTGCAAACGTGTGTTACATTTCAACACAGTTACTAGCTTCAGCTTATACTTTTTGCAATAATTGATGTTTTATTTACAGAATCACAAAACAATGATGGTTTTGCTAGAAGCACGCTTAGTCTAGGAAGCGCAGGAACACGAAGAACTGTGTATTACACAGGTGAAGATGGTGCAGACACAAGAGAAGCCCCTCAGGAGTCCTTTGTAAGTGTATTGTCTATTAATTTGCTTTTTTTCTTATCATCACAGATCAGTTTATGGTGTATGATACATAGCCAAGTGTGTTTTTGTGCAGAAATACTTCAGAACTATTTTATAACAATGGTGACATACCACTAATCATAGATTACAATTAGGCATTGTTGTTTGGCACTTGTTAGACTATACCTCGCTGCTGAATCTTTGCACTTGACAGCTAGCAATTAGGAGACTTCCTGAACCAATCACAAGGCAACATTCCAGTCAGTCAGTCAGTCAGTCACTGGAAATGGAACTGGAACTAGTTCTGTTGTCAGATGTGA
This sequence comes from Hymenopus coronatus, assembly GCA_030762935.1. Lineage (NCBI taxonomy): Eukaryota > Metazoa > Arthropoda > Insecta > Mantodea > Hymenopodidae > Hymenopus > Hymenopus coronatus. The sequence goes on from CM060895.1 coordinate 19,034,498, forward strand.
CTAATTCCAACCGCATGTTTCAGTTTCTGATGTGTAACACATGCATCAAGTTGTTCTTTAGAAGCTACACGTTATTTCATCATTGTTAAGGCAGAAGTCACTAGGTCCAAAATTTTACTTTGAGATACAGCCAATTTAAATTCAGAACAGCCATGTAAAATGGTAAAAAAAAATGGCTTCAAGACTGTTCTCTCAGGAAGTATAATTAAGGTACTCCCTGAGAAAGGATTTTTAATATTTTATTGCATCCATTCTGAAAACTTTTGTAGTGAACCTCTTATAGTCTTTATTTTCTATAATATCTCAAGTATTTCCCTTGTCTGCTTTGAGATAAATAAATGGTGTATCGTGAGATTATTAATTTTGCAATTGTAACTGCAAAATTAATTGTGTCAGTTAACTTAATTACAACAAGGCACTTGTATTTGACTATGATTTTATACATTTCAGAGAGGTTATATGCTGCAGTTTCTACATCAGCACTATAATATGTAAATTGTGAAAGAAACTTATATGTATGTTGAATGTAAGTGAAGTTTAAAGGATGTACCTCAACTTGTTCATGTTATTGTTTACTTATAGATAAAAGAACAAGATGTCACTTTTGATAACACTACAGCTCCAGAAGGTCCTTGTACTTCTACACCACAAGATTCAAAGTAAGTTATTTCCAAATTGCTATAATTCCTCAGTCCTGAGGTGTTTGTGCATAAAAGAGCAACTAGTTCTTCCTCATCCTCTTTTTCATTTAGAGTAGCTAAGCCATCTATATCTTAATGTATAGGAAGTTAAAAAAGACAACTTATAAATGAAATTAACTCCATAGTTAAAAAAAAAAACAAAAAAAAAACAGAGCCACAAGATCTGCTAAGAAAAATATAGTAATTAAATACAGTGCCTTATTTGTGACTCATGGCCAGCTGCTGCCACAGGACCACATGCTGCTGTCGGCTGAGTTGAATATTCAGATCCTGAACTCAGGTGCCTAGCGTGCCAGCAATTCAAGCGCATAGATTTACATTCAATGGCCACCATATACATTGCAAGAACTGAAAGACAATATCAGTTGAAAAATTATTGCAATTTCAGAAGACAAATTAATGAGTATTAATGGAAATATTCTTAAAAGGTGTGAGCGATGTGTGGTAGCACAAGTACAAACACCTTCTGAATTAAGATATGTGGTTATTTAAAGCTGTAACTCAGGGCTGTCCATGTTATTGCATTTAAGTCATGATTTTATTATTTCATGTATTTGATTCATTTTGATATTCACTCTCAGTCCTCGCAAATTTGTAATTTATTATGACTAGAGCTGTTGTGTAGGACTCTCATTTTGCTCTTTATCAGTAGCATCAGATTCTTATGAATCATCAGTAGCATATTACCAGAAGGCACATCACTGTCTCAAAAAATAATTCAAAAGCCTTGCATTTTCAACTTCAAATGTACCTGCCATTATTACTTTTCTGCCACTCACGGAATGACAGAAGTTTGGCAGCTTATAGGAGAAATGATTCACAGAGTTTTCTTATAGCAATGCAAATTCAATCTAATAGGCGGAGAAATTGTTGGTGATTTGGAACCTATCAGCCATGATCTTATCAGCACTTGGGTCTTGAGTATGCGCCACTCGCCTGCTGAGATTGCAGTTCCCGCTACTGCATCGGACACATGCCACATACAGAAAAATAAAAGCAGTAGATAATGTTGTTTGGTGGCTTTCAGCCTTGCATTTCATGGTCGAATATACTACTACATAACAAAGAGTTTTAATTTTTTGCAACTTTATAAAACATGAATCTCTGTATGTGTGTCATAGAGCATTTCAGAACACTTTCCTGATATTGATTTCCGTAACAGAAGTGCAGTTCATAAAATAGTTAGAAATTTATCAAAAATGTCACATTTTAACCGCGGAAGAAATTGAGGATATAGGTGTGCAGTTAGAACATTTGCTAAGAATGCAGAGCAAAGAGAAGTATAAAGAGCGACAAAGTGTATGAATCTAATCCCCGAACATCACAAGAACCACAAAATAATACATGGGAAGAGATAACCAACATATCCCAAGTAAAATTACATCATGTTTTTAATAATCTGTTAAGATGCTGCAATGTCAGTGCATTGTCTGTTCATCCTATTCGTTACAATGCATAAGGCAGTACACATGGGATAAAAAATGTCGGGAGGAAAGTGACATGCAACTGTGACCCAGGTGCCATTAAAAGCATAGCTGCTTAATCTGATGACCATGTATAATCAATCCAATCAGTCACATAACATCCTAAAATTGTAGTGAATGCTGATGACGGAAAGGCCCATCATTGTACAGAAGGGGTAAATTATATAATGAAGGACAAACCCATCAAAGTATGCGAATGAGTTAAACTTGCTCACATGAAGATAAAGTCTAAATAGTATTAAAATAAGAGTGTATACATAATAACCACAAATGCTCCACATAGAATCTATGTAATTTTACTGTAGAAATGTACAGATTTTTGGAAATATTTACTGTATAAGTATTTGCATATTTATAATTGCACTATTTCCATAAATATTTCTATTATTTGCTATCATTAAAAAAATCTGATGTGTTCCGTTCACAAGACTTTCTCTACATCTACTTAAATTATTGTTAAAAAGCATATTCTTCTATCTACTTTATGATAATCGACATAACCATTAGCAGAAATTGTCTTAATTATGAGCTTCCTTGTAATTAGAAGGGAAATAAGGGAATACACGAGGCTAAAGTGATAGTCAAATGTTTTAAAAGCTGGTTGCCACGTGGTTGATATCTGTTTCTATGCAGGGCCAGGAGTTTACAGCTAACCACGTGAGAAAAGAATAAATAGTTAAAATCTGAAACAAATAACAAGGAATATCTCAGAAATTGTGAATTCCACAAAAAAATGTACGTGATGTAAATTATGTGTTTTACATTTTCTGTATAATAAATTTTTGTGTATCTCTTACGGTTTACCAGTTACATAAAATTCAGCAAAATACATTCAGAATAAAGAGGGCTTTAGAGGCTATTCCTAGAAAATTCAAGATATACATTTTATTTGCCATATAAATATGTTTAATATACAGTATTTTAGTCAAAATTGTGAGAGCCATTTTTGAGAAAATCTAAACTTTCGAAATGTAGTAAAGGGTAGTTTGGGTTGGGGGATTTTTCTCAAAATCTTTGTGTCACATCCCTGAAAGATACTAAATTTAAATACCAAGTTTGATATTATACAGACTTTTCGTTTTTTAGTTATCGTGATCACAGACACACAGATCTTTTTCTAAAAATGTTTTTTTGACACAGTAAATCCTAAACCATATATTTCCGGTGAAATCTTGGTATCAAATTTTTGGATGGAGTGCAATACCTTCTCTATACACTAATTACATGGTATGTGTAGAGAAAGTAAAAAAATAGTATGCAGTAAATGCATCAGTGCTTTGCAGAAAATTACAAGGGTCATACTGAAAGTTGTGAGCAACACAGTGTTAAAATTCAAATGCCAACAATGTAACAAAAAGGACTACAGGATCGTAATTTACAAACTTTACACCACATTTTGCCATATTGTGACATCATTAGCTTCTATCATGTGGCTACGGCAGTATTTCCAAAATCTACTGCTGAATTTCACCTGAGTCTTCAATGTCCCTAAGTAGGTCTGCAAGGGTGCTAGCAGTATTAGGAGATGGGTGAGGAATTTCAAAGATGGGAAAACAAGTATGTTAAGATGAGTATTAATATTATAATTAATAATCGTAACAATTTTTCACTTATCTTTGGAATCCAAGGACTAGTTTTGCAATAAAATGGTCTATTGCATCGTCAGCTCAGTTTCTTTTTGGTCTCAAGTTTCCCCCCCTCCCCTCTGAGACCAAAAAGAAACTAAACTGGCGATGCAATAGACCATTTTATTCTGAAACTAGTCCTTGGATTCCAAAAGATAAGTGAAGAATTGTTGCAATTATTAATTATTATAATAATATTTGTGTTACTTCACTGTTACTAGCTTCTTTTTACATTTATAATCTAAGATGAATTTTATAGCAGTCCGCCTGCAAGCTGCCTTCACAAAATGCAACAAGGAAAGAGCTGATAGATCATTAGAGCAGATAGTCATTTCACTGTGGAAGAAATCGCTGCACAATTTGCAGTGAAACATAGTGCAGTACAAGAAATGATACAAAGCCTAGGTTATCGAAAAGTTTGCGTCCATTGGGTCCCACGTTTATTGACCAAAGACCAAAACTTCAGAGAAGAACCATCAATCTTCTTTAGAGATTTAAAAATGAAGGTGATGATCTTTTGACAAGTATTGTGACAGACAATGAAAGCCGGTTCAATCATTACAAGCCTGAAACAAAATGCCAGAGTATGGAATAGTATCATTTGGACTGCCAATGAAGAAAGTGAAGTTAGTGCTATCTGCTGGAAAGGTTATAGGTAGCATCTTCTGAGATTCACAGGATTGCATTTTGGTTATTTTCTGAACCTGGACAAACCACAAATGCTGCCAGCTATATCCAGACACTTTAGAAGCTCTGTCGTGCATTGTGCGATAAGAACCCTAGAAAGAAAATCATCCTGCAACAGATAATGTGCATCCTCACACTGCCCATGACATAGTGGAGAAGATCAGAACATCTGCATGGGAAACTCTTCCACATCCTCCAACTGCCATCCTTTCATCTTTTTTACGAGATTTAGGAATTTCAGAAACAGTGTGTCAGTGTCTTCGTGCAGCTGGAACAAGTTTTATCGCAAGGGTATTTTCAAACTAGCAGAACGATAGGGAAAATATGACCATAGAGACTATATCGGAAAGTGAGAGAAACGTCTGTAGACTGGGATCATGTACTTGGTTACTCTGAAACTAAATATTAATAGGTTTAAAAATTGTTGCTCACTACTTTTGGCATGACTGTCGTAGAAGTGAAAATACTCAACTTTGATATTTTCAAACTTCTTCCTCGTATTGTAAAGATGCAGTTATTGCACTTGTATCGCGATATACTGTTATTGCAAGTCATGCAATTCATTGGGATCGTGTCTTTCATGCAGATCCTTATAAAGTAATTAATATAATAATATTAAGTATTACATCAACAGACAATTTCTGGTGTACAATCGCATATCTACAGTAATTGGTGGAGGAGGAGAAGAGTCTAGTCAGATGGCCCCTCGAGACCCACCCAGTCCTGGCCAGGGAAGTAACACATCACACTCGTCATCCACCAAGCTCGCTCCCATGGAAGAGGGGAAAAGGGGCAAAAGTAAAGGCAAGGGAGAAAATTCAGTATGGTATGAATATGGTTGTGTTTAATTATTTATTTCTTGCTATGTATATTTTACACTCGCCTTGAAGGGCATTCAAGGTTATGTCCTGAGTTTACCATCGAAGTAATATAGTATGTAAGATGTGATTGTGCAAGCTTTATATTAGAATATGTGTGTACAACATTCAGAACAGTTTATTATTGGTCCAAAATATTAAATTCCCATTACCTGGTGGAATGGGTGTTAAAAAGAAGCTTTGAATGGCTTGCACAAACATAGCATTACTGTATTTTTGTAATAACAGTTGCCTTTTATAGTATTAGCTTAGTGTTAGCTTAATATTGGTAAAAATTGGAATAGAGGTTACCATTTATGCCTAGAAATAATTATACCATTTTTTGAAGAACTGTTATTGAAGTAAGGTACATATTTAAGGTTTGACTGCCATAGTGATAATGTAATTGAAACAAATATGCAGTGAAAAAGTATTTGAATGTGCAGTGCCCAGTTTCACCAACCATCGGCAAATATAGCTGTCAGTTTTTGTTGTATATTTAATGCCAATCATTTCAAACTGACCATGTGTCAACTTTGAAAGCTCTTAGCATAAGTTTCTGAAGGTTTGCAATAGAAATTCTTGCAATTCAATGGTCTGATTTGTGCCTTCAAAAATAAACGTGAAAAGTGTGTATGCTTTCACTGACCAATTCAAGGATACCCAATAATGAAGGTGAGGCATTAAAATAATGAAAAACAAATGTTGGTCTTTTTGGGACACAAACCTCAGACCATACCAGTATGGTCAAATTCACATAGCATGCCTTTCACTGTGTGGCCATTTGGACATATGATAGCTGCAGTATTATTTGATGTTATAATCTTATAAGATTATAATGGAGTGAGTGAATTATTATATAATAAAATGGTAAAAATGTATCTACATTCAATCAAAACCTGTCAGCACCCAACCATGCCATCATACCAACTGCTTTAGTTGGGCCCTCCCCATCCTTTACCACAGTTTCTCTTCAATGCAGAAGATACGTTTTGACTGGATCCAATCCTGCAGTCCTTTGTTTGATAGGTTAGCTACTCGTGTCATGCATTAGACTATATGGCCCTAAAGCCAGACATCGAGGTTTGTATTATTTAATGGCGTTATCCATTGGTAAAGTGGGTTATTTAACAATCATTTAACAATATCACGTCCATATTTCTGAAGTGGTTAATAGCCATACCACACCACACTATCTCATGCTATTAATTATCATTATATATAAAACTGTTATGATGACAATTGTCCACAATGCTACTTGTCATTGGTAAACTTGCATTAGAAACTGGTGCTGGCTGAGTAATAGTTGTAGTAGTAGTGGCAGTGTAACAAAAATAATAAATTTGTTAGATTTGTGTACAAATTTCTGACATTGTCCAATTGAGCTACATTTACAAGATGCAAGTGCTGACGTAACGTAGCATAAGCACAAGCACGAGGGAAGACAATTCACAATGCGGTTGCAAGCGTAACACAAGAAGTTGGCACAGGTTTCTAGATCTGTAAATTGCATACATACAGATATCTTCCAAGCACTCCGCAAGTTTCAAATTGAATAAGATAACCAACAATATCATATAAGAAAATTCACTCAATCTTTTGCAAATAAATAGGTTTTATAATTACATTCTAACAACTGATGCTCGCAGCAGTGATGTCACTATAATTGTTCATTCAAAATTATTGAAAATAGTACAAGCATAGAGCCTGCAGAAAGTGATAAAGCTATACATTTGATGATCTAAGAATTCTCTCTCTGCACCTTCAATTTATGTAGAACCAAGAAATCTGTAAACAATGTAAATGTATCGAACCCAGGCCACTTTGGTCTTTGGTTGACAACACTATAGAAAGACTGCAGGCATGCGAAATCTTCTTCCCTTGCTTTTCCATATGATTAGCATCTATGAAAAGTTGCACACAGCACAGCACTGGTATTGGTAGAAGTGATGAATTTCTGTTAATATGGTACATCAGTCCAAGTTTCCTGTAGTATTTCAAGCACTTCCTGCTTTATAAACAACACAAAATTCTCCTCAATTGCTTTACACATTCTCTTTGGGAGGGGAATTAAGACAATTAGTTATGCCATTTCTGCACTAAAAGTGACCCTCTAGAATATTACATGTATTAGATGTAGCATGTGCCTTTCTTGCCATGAACCAGTTTTACTTGCCATTTCAACTTCACATCCCTACCTTCTAGACCCATATTTTCTATAAACTCTACAAAATGTCAAAGACTCAACTTCTTGCAATGTTGATTTTCTAGGAACATTTTCATCGAAATATGACAGTGTAAATAATCTAAGTGGAAGGCACATTAGGGTAATGTTGCTGCAAGCTGGTGCAAAATCTCACAAAACTACCAACTCTAGAAAGTGAAAAAGAGCTGGAAATGCAGAGGTTGGTAACCCAGTTGTAGAATCAATGCTGCTAGATGATAGCAGTAGAGCACTATTTTCTTCACTGTACAATGCTAAGAGAACACACAGGTTAATGGAGGCCAAGCTGTTTAGATGTCAGCATTGGTGCACTATTTTCTTTTACCATCATACAGGGAGTCTGTGTGAAATAAATAATGATAAATTTATAAATACCAAATGAGACAATCATAAAAAAAGAGAAATATTGTTTAAAATTAATGCATTAAAATTATTTTCATGTACAAACTATCGTTCCCTTTTTCTTATTAAAACAAAGAAATAAACATATACTTCTTTTCATGTACAAATTATCTTTTTGTTGCCCCCCCAATGTTTTAAAATTAATAAGATATAATGTATTCACATTACCCAATAATTTCTCTTGGAAATTGAAAATAGTTGAGAAGTTATGGATCCAGATAGTATACAATTTAAAGTTAACATATCTGTTACAGAATTTTAGGTCTTTTCCCTGCATTCCCAGTATGTGTGCATCAAAAGACCATTGATGGGGGATGTGATACAATCAGAAAGGAAGCTGAAAATGGAGTAGTGACAGGACCCAAATAATACACAATTCAAGGTTGACCACCTATTGCAGAATTCTGGTTATGGTTTTATAGTTGTTTTAGGTAATGTGGCACATGAACTAGCTAAAGATGACTTCATCAGAATATGAAGATGCCCCCCTCTTATATATTGTGTTATAATATATAAATATCTTATATATCTTAACATTTTTCCCCACCTTCCTATGACTGGTAAATAACAATAAAATACTGCCAACCATATATAGGCTCCCTAACCCACATCGTTGCACATTTCAGTATTTCCCTGGCTTCCTATGGCTGGCCTGTGCTCTCTAATGTATATCTTTGCTCATTTACACATTTTCCCAGCTTTATATGGTCATGATAGACAACTATACAATAATACTTTTTGTGCAAAAATGTCTTGCTTGTTGTCTCGCAACAAAAGCACCATCCTGCAGCAACATATGGCTATTTCTCACATTTTTTTCTAGCACTTCTAGCAGGCATTTGCAAAACTTGCTGCTTACATGTTAGTCTATTTTATATTTTATAGAAATTAACTAAAATGGTACACTATTTTATAAAATGAAAATATATAAGGAGAATTTTTATAAAATAGTTTAGATTTATGTTTTAAAAAAATAAGAATATCTTAACACAGATAAGATATAGTAAAAAGCTCAAAAGATTCAGTAGAGTACTTGGGTTTTGGAAAACAAAGATTGGTCCCTTTAAATAAGGAATTGATGAATATAATTAATTTGAAGGAAGGAAAATAACTCCTGAATAGTTGCTGGAAGCTTTGACAATCAAAATAATGATACAGTTTGATGAAATAGCACTTTTGCTTTTAACAATCACTATGTTGGCGATGGTTGGTGAAACCAAATATAAGAGTTTCAGATATACTGTGCTGAAGAATAGATGGCTGTTCATTAATATTAACTTTCAGTTCCTGTCCATGTGCATTAGCATCATTTTGAGGATGTGCTTGGGTTTTTATGGGCCTATAAACTAGTTTGCTTGTAGAATGAAAAAATATTTCTCTTTCTTCTAGAGCTTCCTGCCATTTGTTGCATTTTGAAATGTTAAATGCTGTTATCTTATTAACTATCTGTAAATGTCTCATTGTTTTTCATTTAAACAAAATAGTAAAAGTGATAAAATTTTACTTTTTGTATATTTTGATGAAAATTAATTTTGTGATTCTAATTCAGAAGCCTATAGGACCATTCACAATGAAAATTAGACATTAACATATTTTAGTGTACAAACGTGTTACATTATCGTAGTGCATGCATTCACTTTGTGTGACTTTGCCATAATCATAAACTTAAAATTCAAGCACAAAAAATTGTAAGCTGTAAGGTTTCATGTTTATGTCTTCGTCAAACATATAATTAAAAAAATAGCCAGTTAGATAGTAACTCTCCATAACATGATCATTCTCCCATTTCGTAATAGATTTCCCATTGACATGTGGTGACTCCCTACTCCCTTTCTGTGTAAAATCAAGCAATCATATAAAAATTGTAATAAAATGAATTGTATTGGTAGGTAATGCTTTATGTCCTTGAAGTAGATAGCTGAGAATGGTTCCTAACTTAGCATTAATCACACATGGTGGAGCCTCTGCTCTTCCACTCTCCAGCTGCTCAACTGTTTACTTTCGGGATTTCAAGAAACTGCCATAATTACTATCTGCTAATGTTATCTTAACTAGGTGCTATCTTTTACTGTGCCAACACTGAGTATTAAAGAAATACACACCTCTATATACTTATTTAACTAAATGTACTAATTTAAAAAAATGGGTGAAAAAAATTAAATTTATTTTATTAATAAACACTTAGTTATTAATCAGAATCCTCAGATAATAGAGTTACACCCAGCTTGAAACCAGAAGTGGTGATATTGCTTAACCCTCTACTTTCTGTCGGGATCTATAAGTTCCATTTATTTTAAACTGTACTATAGAAATACTTTATGATTAGTTTCATATTAAACTAACCTTCTGCTGGTTTAGATTGTAAAAATATTATTACATCTTTACAATAAAATTGTAGTGATTTATTTATTTATTTATTTATTTATTATTTTTTTTAATCAAGAAGAAGAGCAAATTCCATGGAACTGCAATCAAATGTAACCCCATTAGGTTCTAAGTGTGCCATTACATCAATTATTTTACTTGGGCCCTCCCCCATCCTTTACCACATTTCACTGTAGTTGCTGAGATTTAAACTCAATGTTTGGCTTTGAGTGTAAGGCCAGTCCATTACATATTGCCTTAATGCTCATGTTCTGCAAACCACTTTGGTTTTGGTGCCTTCAGAAGTGATATGAAAGCCGGTTTAGGAATTAGAGGAGGAGTGGCATATGTGCAAAATAATTAGAGCAATAAAGAGTTAAGTTAATTTCCAGATTCACGACCAGCTTTCTACCACTGTTTGCAAAGCATTCTCAGACACACCAGTTGCTTCCAATGTTAATTTAATGACACGTTTAACAACAAGGGCATTCTAATGCACAAACAAAAAGTTAAAAAGCTATCCTTTTTCACCACTTTTAAGGAATTTTCCATGTCTTATGTATAATTAATTATATTGCTCTGATGATGTACATTCAACCATGACTGTGACACAAACAATATTGTATTAGCATGGCCATTGTTTTCCCTCCAGTAAACAATGTGAGACTGTCATGATAAAGGCTGGTTCACAATAACCCGAGAATGATAACCAGAAACAGGAAGCCATATATGACACAAGATTTTGATTCACAACAACCGTGTAAAGAGAACAAGCACGCATTTATTATTCTTCCTTTTCTGGTCAATTTTGCGCATTGCAACTTCACTTATTTTTAACTGACCAATGATATTTGTTATTGTCTCCAATTCAGCCAACATGAAGGTTAGCCAATATTATAATTCAAAAGAATTGTGATTAAAGTGAACCCTAGTGGCTGTTTCATGTCATGACCACTTAGAATAATCTCTTCATCAAACGGTCTGATAATGCACAATATGCATCAAATATGCTGAGCCTAGTAACAAAAACTTGGCAAGACTTGCTTCTCATTCCCAACATGTATTTCAACATTCCTGTTCTCATTCTGGCTATCATTACTGGTTGTTGTAGACCAGTCTTAACAAATAAGAAGCTAATTACATAAGTTAAATTTAGTTGAAATGATTATTAAAATTCTATCATTATTTACCGTCTTTATGTTTGAAGTCAAAAGGGTAATAGTATGTGCAGTGCAAGAACAAACTACAATGGACACTTTTTAATTTGAACTCAAAGGGAAATTAAAAAAAGTATGAATTATCCAAACTTTGAACTAACAAACACGCTCTTTAGTATAGAAGTTATTCGATAAAAATAAATTCATTTCATGCAAATAAATAACTTACAGTGCAACTTCTGTGTTTTATCCATCAAATGTGTTGTAATAGTGTGAGGCAATGTTTCAAGTAATTCAGCATAAAAAATTCACAAAAACTATCAGTAAAAAATACACATTAAACAGACAAGCTCTCACTTAAAGAAATATGTGATTTTTAGTGTGTTTTTGTTGTGCTTAGTTTTGAATGATAGAACAGAATCTTAATTTCAATTAGATTGGAATAACTTATCCTTTATATTTGGTTGAGCTTCAACAAATAGGTTTTTGCAAAGTGCTATTATCAGAAAATAAAGGGCTGGAAGGGAGGTGTGTGATTTCCAAGAATTTAGACAGAGCAGGTAAGGAAAGGTTAGAGCCATATCTGGCAAGTTCTAAAATTCAGAATAAGCTTTTCATTAAGAGTAAAATAAATTGTTTTTTGAATTATCTGATTGTTGGCTTCAAAAAATTGAATTAAACATGAATTTTAATACTATTTTAAATTGGAATTTCAAGGAAATTGTTTTTATTCAAATTATCAAAAAATTTGAATTAACTGATGTCAAGTTAACCGATTCTTACTGTATTCTAATTTGCTTGGAAGCTGTACTGTAGTAGTGGTATTTACATTTGTTTATACTAGAACCCTTTCTTGGGCTGGAAGTGATATATGAACACAACCTCTTTTGTCATGTGTACTTTCTGTAGTTACTTTAAAGGTCATCATATTAGCTCAGCTAGTGATTGGTTGCCATATATGTTTCCGTTCATGGGTGCTGGAGTAGCTCAGTGCCGTGTTAACAGCTCTCATGCTTAGGGCCCATGGGATTTTAAGTCAGCCCTTTCCAAACTTTTCACCTCTTAGTAGTTCATGTGGAGCAACCCCAAGGCCCAATAGAGTTCACAGTAAAAGCTGTATGTCCCCTCATTCCATTGCCTCCTCGTCACCTTACCATTTGAGGCAATGGTCTCTGCCACCTGGGTGCCTCCACCTCAGAGATGGGTCCATTATTGCTTGATGGAATGAGGTAACCCCTGAAAATTGGAGGGTAAAATATGGGCAGCATTAGATATGAACAAACGTTTACATATGTCATTGTGAATGACAACATATTGCATTAATTTATGCTCAAGTTTTATACCTTTATTTAACTTGCAATTTTCATTGTGAATGGTGCTTAAAGAAAATGGAAATGGAATGTATGCTTTTGTGAATGGATATGCCACAACACTTTAATTGAAATTTTTTGAAACCTACATTCCTAAGGTTTACATAAAAGAACAATGAAGTTAAAGGTGCAGAACCTTTGTGCTTTAATATTCTACTTTGTCACTATATCTAACAATTGAATATTTTGTTTGGACTTTTTCAAAGGCTTTGTCACTATTCTGTGTAGTTTTCTAAGACCTAACAAAGTAATATTCTTTATAAAATTTGGCTGCAGGTATAGCCAGGTGCTATTTAAATCACATTCAGAGGAAGTCAAAACCCAAAACGTGTGTGCTTATAACCTATTTAACTTAAACACTCTACAGATGCTTTCTAGTAAGTCCATCATTACATGATGCACACAAAAATGACATCATGCTCTCAAGCAAGTTAGCATTTCTGCCAAAATATGGTTATATAAGGTCATCTGCTTAGCATGGTGGTAGCATGGGTACTTACCAAACAGGAGGCTGAGGTGTGTAGTGCAGGTGTGGGGATTTTCTCACACTGGGAAGCCTGGTCCAGAGTGTACCCAGCCTTGTGAGGTCCCTCGGGAGCTACTTGAGGAAAAGTAAAGGCTCTAGGATGTGTGGACCACATTAATTGGCCGGGAGCAGCTCAGGTATATTAAAATAAATTATACATTATACTTATCTCAAATTTAAAAGATGTAATTTGGGTTTTAATTATTGTGTCATAAATATTAAGAATGCTTTATTGATAATGAAATGTTGTTCTCTAATGCCAGGCGTTTGACATTAAAGTCATTTGTCTTCTTGCACTCCAATATTTTTCAGAGATATTTTCATGGTCAGCCACTGAAGCACAGATTTTGAGATGCTCCGAATTCATGTCGATCTGAGTTTGGAGATTGATATATTCCAACCTTATACAGGTGTTTGGCCAAACAGTCATAGCCTGTTGCCAATCTAAATGCAGCTATAGATAATTTTGCGTGGTGAATTGGGAATTAAATGAGGGTTTTCATGTAGGGAATTCCATTTTTTCCCTTTTGATTGCATTATCAGATTTTGTTTATTGAAAACAGTGTATGCAGATTTAATGAGTCTTTTGACAGAGTAATACGTAAATTTGGTGACTAGTCTGTAAGCCTGGCTGCGCTTCTTTGCCAAAGCATCAGCATTCTCGTTTCCCAGGATTCCACAATGGGATGGTATCCTTTGGAATACTATTCTCTTATTGATGTTAGCAGTTTGGAGAGGTTTTTTGTTATCTCAGAAGCTGTGTATATAGAGACTATCGATAGAATAGCTGCTTTGGAGTCTGAATTTATTAATGTGGCATAGAACATTTCTGGGACTTTCCGTTGTTGCAATGAAGTCTCCATCAAAACTTGTTGTTCAATATCCAAAATGAAGTGTTTGCCGTTTTTAGGGATATCTAGTGTCTGTACTCATGACCCTGTAATGGGTAGAGCTGAGGTATGCAGCGGCCAGGCAGTAGGCAATAAACCTTGGCCTGACTTCGGGCTGTTGCGCCACAGATGTGTATGAAGCCAATGGTATAGTTCCAACATGTCACAGGTAATGCTAAAGACTGGTTCAGAGTAACCAAGAAAGGAAAATAGAACAGAAAATTAAAGTTGAAATACGTGCCTACTATATCCTTGGAGTTGTCCAAGAAGATGTAGGGCTAAGCTAAAGTACATTTATATTAATTCATTCTTGTACTTTAAATAAGTAGTGTAATACCAAATTTTGGAAAAACCAGTGCAGCTGACAAATGATAAAATTAGTGCATCAGAAAGAATGCATAGTAGAGTTCTTTGCTTGGAAATAAAATTCTCCCTTTTAATTGTTAGAATAAATGTTAGATAAAGCCTTTGAAACTTTTAATAAATAGATGTCCTTTCCGTACACGTTCCATCTTTTGTCACTACTATCATCCTTGTGTGTTTATTTTTTTTTTAATTAATAATACAATTGGTTACATAATACTATTTTACAATCTCTTGATCATATTAAGAAAATACAGCAAGACTAAATACTAGTGACTTCCCGAGTTGCTGTTTGCCTTTATAATTTCAACCTTGTGGTTATTCAACTATCAGGTCAATTTACATCTAGAGCTGCCCTCTATCTCTATATTTAATTGTGTTCCTAGTCAATATAGATCCACATTTTTATTTATTTTCTTCAACCATTTTCTTTTAACCTTGCCCAGATAATCCTCAAACTGTAAGATTTCATGGCTAGCTTTCACATTCACTAACTTTTTCCTTATCTCTATTGGTAAGTTAACCCACTTCTCAATCTGTAGTTTTGCTCTCATTTCTTTAGTTTCTTCCTGTTCCAGAGATACGTGCCAATAGTGTTGCAGTCCATACATCACGCATTCCTCTATATTTAAACCTCATCTTAAACCTTTCTCCTATTCAGGCTGATGCAGATACTTCCCTCATCCATATGTCACCTTTATCTACATAATTCTCTCTGCCCCATATTTTCGTAGCTCCCTGTATACCATCAGTGACTTTTTGTTGCTGGAACTACCTAATATCTCTTGAATATCTATATCATCAATTCTTTGTTTAACTTCTTTCCAAAAACATTCTTCCTTGCTATTTCTATCCTGCCGCAGGGTGGCAGGTGGATGGAATGCAATATCCTCTCTACCTATGTACTAAGCAGAGAAAGTAAAACAAAACAATAAAACAGCTGTTTTCAGTAGTAAACAAAATGAAATATAGCAATGTGCAAGGTTACTTTTTGTTGCTGTGTTCTTGGCAGTCTTTATAGTGTGCTGAAACTGTATGTCAAAATCTGCAAGTTTGCCTTTGATATAATGTTTATATTTAATTACGGAGAATTATGAAGTAGGAAAGTTATATTTGGTGCTCTTACATTGTCTAAGAAAAGGTAAATTAATTATAAGTTTAACATTTCAGTCTCTGAAAATGAATGTATTAATAAAAGAGATAGAATAGTCTTCCACAATATACTGCTAGGTACATATTGTTTATCAAGCATTAAATTGCCTTAAATGGAACATTGTATAAGCATTCAGGATTCATATGATAATGTTTGAGTGTACTTATTCATTATGAGAGAGGCTTTAATTTCAGTATCAAGTACAAATATTTAGAGGTAATAAAAGGTTATATGTGTGTCCTTTATGCAGAAAATGTATCAATTTTATGTTATTTATTGTGGAAAAATAATGCCTGAATGTTTGGCTATAGCTGCTTGCAAAATAGAATAGAACTGTCTACTACTTTCTCAGACTTTCTAGTCTACAAGTGGAAAACATTGTTAAAAAAAATCTGATTTGTTCCATTCACATGACTTTCATTATCTGTTCCTCAAATAAAGCTATTCTTACAAAAGATTATTCTTTAATCCACATTGGCTAATCAGGATAAACATTATCAGAAATGGTCTTTTTATTTAGTTCGTTAGGGAACTAAAGGAATACAGTAGGCTAAAGCATCATCAAATGTTTTAAGAGCTGTTGCTATGCAATTATTATAAAAATTTGCTTCTCTGCATGGCCAGGAGTTAAACAAAAGGAACACGGACAACTTGCTATTTGAAAAAAGTATAAGTATATTAAAATTGAAACCCATAACAAGGAATATCTCAGAAATGGTTAGTTCCTTAACAAAAATGTATAAAATGTAAGTTGTGTGTTTTGATGGGATCTACATTTTTTGTGTAGTAAGTTTTTACCTTTCTCTTACAGTTTCCAGTTATGCAAAAGTCATTCAGAATGAAGAGGTCTTCACAGGCTATCCCCACTAAATTCAAGATATGCATTTTATTTGTCATGTTAATATCTGTAATAATCAGTATTTTAATCAAAATTGTTGAGAGTCATTTTTGAGAAAATTAAAAGCTTTTAAACATTTTTCCATGTGAAGGGTAGTTTGGGATGGGGAATTTTCTTGAAGATGTTTGTGTCACATCCTTGGAAGATGCTGAACCTAAATGTCAAGTTTGGTTTTTCAATGGCTTTTCATATTTGAGTTAATGTGTTCACAGACATGCGGACAATATTAATTGATACAGGGGAACCTAAAATGTGTATTTCCAGCGAAGTCTTGGCTTCCAAATTTTTTGATTGAATGTATCTATGTACTATGTACAAATTAGAGAAAGTAATAGTGTTATATTCTTCAAAGATCTGCATCTTCATTCTAAAATTACATTCCAAACACTGAAATTGCTGTAAGCAAAGCATTAGACAGTGCATTCTTAACACTTTGCTCAATTCATTCAGCTGTTACAGATGGAACATTGCCAGCTAAAATACAGAAGTGGGTTAATTCACAAATATGATTCCATAAATCATCAGTTTTAATGGTTATTCTCGTTGCCAATGTGAAGAGGCATTGTTTTTCATTAGTTGTCATAAACTCAAGAACAATCCTACAGCTCTATTTTCATAAGTAAGGGTCTGACAGGTTAGCAGCTAAACTCTGAACTAAGCGCTATACTGCAAATGTGAACAACAGAAAGAATCCTCAAAGAAATGGCAGAGAAGAGTTATTTTAATTGTATTTATGAAAACATTAACAGTTTAACAGAAATTGATTTAAAAAATGCTGCAGAGAGCTAAATTAAAGAAATGAAAAAAGAACTAAATAAAGGGGAGGGGGATGTATCTTTAGTTTGAACTGGTCTTGCAAGTGTTTGAAGTACCAAGGAAAGTTCACATTAAGGTAATGCATCTATGAAATTGGACCAAAAATTATAAGAAATTAATTTTTTTTTTTCCGTAATAAAATGATATGAATTCTAAAATTTAAGAAAATACATTGTTTTCCCTGCTTGGCACTTTAACTACCTATTAACTAAAGCTATAAATGGGTAGGCACATACTTATTAACAAGTACTCACATTTTAAACCTTATTTTCTCACAAACTTTTTTCCAACACTTTTCCACACCCAAATTGTTCCATACAATATAATTTTTCACTAAATTGTTTCAAAATTTGTATAGTGGCTCTCAAAAAACACATTAAAAGAGGTGGTCATATACTTTTGTGAAATAATGTTCCAATTTTGAGAAATAAATTAACTTTCGAAAAATCAAGAGCATTGAAGAATAAGAAAGTAATAATTTTTGTACGCTACTGAGGGCTAATTTTAAAAAAAAATGTAATATTACAGATCTATTTGTAAACTAATTTTCTGTTAAACTGGATATTTTATGTGAATATTTTAAAAATGCATTGTGTAACTTATTTTTAATAAAACAATGTATTTAGACAGTAAAACATTATTTAAATAACCATGCAAGCTAGAATTTTATTACATGGCTAAAATATTCCTAATATTGTTTATAATAACTGGCAGAAATTTCAACAGGATATCTTACAATTTCTAGATTTTCCAAATTTCACAGATGTATCACCTTAAGATACAAAAAAATGGCCATAAGTAATCAAAATTACATCTCACAGTTTTTCAACTTACCTGTTAATTAAATATTGAGGTAAACAAGTTATTGGGTGAGAGAAATATAAGGAAACTACATCAATTATGGCATATGCTTCTGCTTCATGCTGCTATACTTTTTTGTGTGTTTATGAAAATCAAGAGCTAATGCCAGCATGCCTATATCTCCACCTCAGTCAGTCTCTTAGAAAAATACATTTTTATAGACGCACAAACAATTAACAAATAATGCAAATGTAAAATGACTGAAAACAGCAAAAACAAGGTACAGTAACTGCAAGCTGAAGCCAGGTGTAATGCCAGGATTGAATACAAGCTATGAATGAGCACATGGTACCTGGGTCAATAACTCTGGCAACAAAGCAGCTGTTACTATGGCAATAGGCCTGTTGCCCTCACTTGTGTTTTCAACTGCAGCGCTTCTGTCAGACCACAACTTAGGTAAATAGAACTGTAGTTTCTTTGGATTTTATAGCTGTAATTTACTGTGCTGCTGTTTACTGTTTTTACTTCTCTTCTTCTGATAGACGCACACACATATGTATATAATTTACGTAATAAGTTTCTGTGTTTCTTAATTAAATTCTCGAAAATAGTACATAAATATAAAAAAGTAAAAAATGTTAAATGCAGCTGTAATAGCATACATCATAGTTCCTGTCTGTGGTGATGGTGCAGTAATACCATTAAGCACATATATCAGCTCATTTGTACTTAAAAAATATGCTGATAACTGCATTTTTGTGCTTAATTCTTGCATGCTTATGTTTATATATATTATAATAGTTTTTGTACGAAGTTTTGTTAAAATTGTGTTTTATATTTCTGGAAATGCTTTTCATAGTGCATAGGATTCTTTATTTGTACAAGAAGAAATGTCATTACCATAAATAGCCAGCAGAAACAAAGTTAAGGATAATAAAATAAGTTGTACAGATTAGATTGTAAAGCCTCAGTAATTTGGTGCTCTCATGTGTGTTTTAGTTCATGTAAAGTACTGTCTTTCCACTCTGAAATAGTGTTACAAAATAACAAAAGTATCTTACCATTGGCAAACCTGAAAATAGATTAACTAACAATTGAAACCTGTCTTCTTTTTTTTTAATAATCATATACAGTTATGATTTACTTTACTATACAATAAAATCTGTCTGTGATGAAACCTGTACAAAAAGCAGAAACAAATTCTCAGAACACAGCGATGTTATATTCATAAAAATTGATGCGTCGTATTCACAGGACTTTCTCTATCAACTATTCTCCAAATTAGTTACAAAAGGTCATTCTTCTATTCTAACCTCTAATCATTTGAAGTATCATTCAATATTGTTTTTCTACTTGTAAAATGTATTATTAGAATAAGAAGTTGAATTTAAAATATAAATCTCAAGATCAACTTTCATTGCCTCTTAGTATGACGAAAAGAAAGAAGAAATATTTGAAGATTATTAATAATAATAATAATAATATTAATATTTATTCACTTTATGAAAACTTTTCACAGTTTCATGATTTCGTAAAAAGTTACATACTACAATTATTACAAAAATGATTTACTATTTCAAAATTAATTACAATCTTTGAAATAATCATTAAACTCTTGCATTTTATAAAAACATTGATCTAATAAAAACCTCTTAACCTTATTTCTGAATCTAGTTGGATGTTTGTCAGCTATTACATTGGTAATAAGGTTATACATATGTATGCCAGTATGTAATGTTGAGGTTATTTTTTTAGATGTACTAGATTACTGACTGTGAATTTATTACTGAATCGGGCACTATGATTGTGAATCTTGTCATTAGAGCAAAATTGATGAATATTACTATTTATAAAACATACACTTTCTAATATACAAAGAATGCCTCCAGGAAATGGCCAATATCACAAAATATGTTACATCGTATAAATTGTGTCCTTTAACTATAACTACATTTTTTGTATACTAACATTCTCTCTCTCTCTCTCTCTCTCTCTCTCTCTCTCTCTCTCTCTCTCTCTCTCTCTCTCTCTCTCTCTCTCTCTCTCTCTCTCTCTCTCTTCTCTTTCTCTTTCTCTTTCTCTTTCTCTTTCTCTTTCTCTTTCTCTTTCTCTTTCTCTTTCCCTTTCTCTCTCTTCTCTCTTGTGGTTTAACAATTAAAACATTCAAGAGGAGGAATTCTTCACAGGCAATTCCCATAAAAATTCAAGATAAACATTTTCATTTGTCATGAAAAATCTTAAACATAAGATATTTTAATCAAAATCATTTAGAGGGAGTAAGGAACATTTTTCCATAAAAATAATCTTTATTACAGTCAGTAGTATATTCTTAGTAATTATTATACTCAGAGATAAATTATTATGAGCATGCAGTGAAATATTTACAAACATACAAAAAATATAATTATAGGTATGTAATCTATTATGAATTTGAAATATGACATACACATTTCTAAATTAGGATTTTATTACATTTTTTTAATTTTTTATTTACAGTGTTCTCACTACAGTGGTAACCTATTGAATTGAATTTATTCCCACTTACTAATACAATTGGTTATATAATACTATTTTACAAATTTGACCATACAAAAAAAATCTAGCAATACTGAGATGCTGTTAGCCAAGTGGCCCAAGTAGTTTCAACTTGTGGTTATTCAACTATCAGGCAGCTTACATCTGTAGATGACCTCCGTCTCTATATTCAGTTATGTTTCTAGCCGATCTAGATCCCCATTTTATTTCTTTTCTTTGACCATTTTCTTTTAACCTTGCCCAGATAATCCCTTGTCACCATTATCTACATATCTATATTTTCTTTAGCTCCCTGTATACCCTTAGTGACTTTTTTTTGCTGAACTACTAATATCTATTGAATTTCTATATCATCAATTCTTTGTTTAATTTCTTTCCAAAGTCGGCTTTCCTTGCTTTCTATCCCTCCACACCATACCAGGCTGTGTAACCTATTGTAAAAAATATGGCTCCTGTTTTTAAGGCTCCTTAAATCTGATTTGTATTTGTGCTCACCCTATATGATATAATCATTCATCCTCCTTGTATCATGATTAGGGCAGTCTTTATTGAACACATTAAATTACTTTTTATATTTGACAAGTTAAAAGATAGTTTAGATGGAAGGATTTGCTGAAAATCTTTGTGTTGCATCCCTGGAAGATATAGAACTCAAATGCCAAAATTTGGTATTTAACTAACTCATCATTTTTAGTTATGCTGTTTACACACACAGACCTTTATCATAATTTTTTTTTTCCCTTATGTTTATGGTGAATTCTGAGTATCAAATTTTTGGAGTGCAATGCATTACTTCCTTTACTTGCTATAGGTAAGCAGTAGAGAAAATAAAAATAACATTTGTAAGTGTGGAACTTTTATAATACAAAGTCCACTGAAAGTCTTGAGAATAAATGCAATGACATTTTAAAAATCTAGATCTGATCATTGTATTTCAATTGCATTGTATACAATGTCTCATTCTTCTAAACCATTAAAGCCTAATGCCACTAATCTTTAGATAGAATGCAAATAATGCCCCAGTATATATAGAATGGGGCGCTGAGAATCACAGCAGTTAAAGAGCTTCCATAAGTAAAACTCCATTTCACTATTTTTCATTCCAGCAGTTGCACATCCAAACTACTGAAACTGCTATAATTTGACATCTATAAAATAAAAAAAGACATGCAGCCATAAAGCAATTATTTAAAATAAGTTTTGTAATCCCTCCAGACACATTATTATATCTATTTTGCTTATCTCATTGTCTTTGCCAGCAGTGTACGTTACAAGTAGAAAATCTGCACAAACGAGGAATGTTGAAAACATTTTGTAATAAGGATGACATACCTGCATTGCAAGAGGCATTTATAACACAGACAAGATAGAGCAGCCAGCTTGGGTAGCATGTCTGCCTCACATTCAACAGGTCACAAGTTCAAATCTCACTTAGGGTGAGTTTCCCGGATAAGGTTTTTTTAGGGGTTTTCCCTTATCCTGAGAAGACGAATGTCCAGTAACTTAAAACTCCATGGATGGCAAGATCATATTAGCATAATTTCACCGATTTCATTCTCGTCCGTTATGACCAACTGGTTAAAGGACATTAAGCAAAAAAAGGATAGAGCAAGCCTGTTAAATGCCCTCTTCATTTAGAACAAATGTATGTGCCTTTAAAACACATTTTATTTAAAATAATTTATTTATTCATCTCCCAGAACAAAATTCTGGGCTGTAACATTGTATAATTAAATAAAATTCTTGTGCATAATATAAGTTGTTTACACCTTTTTTTTTTTGTACAGAACTATTACATTATTACATCACATACAGATTTTTACTGTTCCTGTTTCAATCTCATCATATTTCAGAGTAGACATTTGTAGACATTTTCTTAGAATGTGCTCCTCTGATCACATTTCTATTTTACTGCTACTAATGTCATCACATAGTGCATGCATATGAGAGAGCATTAATGTTATTGAAGTTTATTTAAAGATTTGACATCTGTAAAGCTAAGATGACGTATTTATTTATAGTGTAACATTAGTCATTCCTTTGTAGGCGAGTAGTTTTGTTGGTTTAATGGTCAGCATTTCATCGTTGCATACAACTTGACATGGCACAGTTTGAAACTTTTCTGTGATATTGTGCAGTTATTAGAAACGAGAACAGCAATCAAATTTCAGCATAGACTTTATATTACCAGCAAGAATTTAGACTTGCAGATTATACTTCCATTTTTTAGCATATTTATTGTCTTTGTATACACTTTTATGTCTTGAGCTTTTATATAAAGGTTTCTTAAACATTTGTGATTTTCATTTATTCCTGATCAGATTCCATAATTTCCCTTTAGAAATGTGTTTCACTCGTGTATCAAGTCATGTCAAGAGTTTATAATATGAGGGCCATCGAAAAAGTAAAGAATGGTTTGGCATAACTAAATAACAACAAAAGATATCAACACAAAACTTTATTTACAAATTTTCAGTATCAAGCCTACTTCTCAACATTATTGCCATTGCTTAAAGGCTTATAACGTGGTACCAGATTTTCAGTGCCATTTTATATTCTTCTGCCAAAATCTGAACCAGGATGTTACTGTCACTTTGAGATCTTCGTCAGTTGGGAACTCTTCCACCCAAAAAGTCATTTAAGGTGTCCAATGTGAAATATCAGATTTCCTGAATTCTTTCATAATTTGCTTTGAAATCCTCCATCTGAGTGATGACGTCCCATCCAGTCTTTGTTGTGCACGCTGGTTCTTTCTTGATTAAATTATGCACCATTTCCTAACTGAAGACTTGTTCATTGCAATATCACCATACACTTGCGTTATTGTCCATAAATTTTAATTGGCTGAAGATGTGCATTTAAAAAATGAATCAGTTCTCTAGCAGTAGAAGAGTATATCTTTGATATTGAAAAACTGGTACCACCTTACTAAAATGCCTTATCAAGCAATGGGATAATGTTGAGAAATAGAGTAAGGCTCTGTAACTTTGTAAATAAAGTTTTGTATTAATATCTTTCATTATTCTTTACTTTCTGAATTACCCTTTTGTTTTGAATTTGGAGCATTGACATCCCATTCACAATGAAAATTAACTATAAGTAATGTAAACAACAGAAAAGTTATAAATAAATAATAAAGAGATTAAACAGGTGGACTCATTCCTATATCTTGGTTGCAGAATTATACAGAAGAAGCAGAAAAAGATGTAAAGGTTGAATAAAAAAAGCAAACAGGGCCTTTGCACAATTGTATTTAGTATGAAAAACAAAAATTACCACCATAAGATAAAAATGAAAATTTCAACAGCATGTGCTATCTGTACTTCTCTATGGCTGTGAGACATGAAAATGACATGGCAGAGGTCTCACTTTTCTCAGACTGGAAAAAAAATCTAACAATTGGATATCCACAGAAAACAAACTCATCCTCCCAATGGTCCAACACCATTAAAATGAACTGTAATAATGTTGTGGCTCAAAGCATCCCTGGCTGGAACCAAGAAACCTGTTGCCATGAATGCAACGAAATTGAAACCCTTCCTCATGTTCTTGCCTTTATCGTAATGGAAAACTTCTAAGGAACAATCGACACCAACTTAATAGTAAAATTGCTGAGTACTTTTGAAAATTAAATAAGTATGAGATATATAATGAAGTGACCAGCATGTCAACATTGCAGTAATTGATAGAAAAAACAGCAAAGGCATCCCACTGTTAGATAAGAGCATGATGA
The DNA here is from genome assembly GCA_030762935.1 of Hymenopus coronatus. Classification (NCBI taxonomy): domain Eukaryota; kingdom Metazoa; phylum Arthropoda; class Insecta; order Mantodea; family Hymenopodidae; genus Hymenopus; species Hymenopus coronatus. Next base: position 19,059,084 of record CM060895.1, read on the forward strand.
ACTTCAAGCTGCAGAGGCAAATGCTGAAAAGTAGTCACTGAACCTAGTTTGCCTGACCTCAGAAGCAAATACCAAATAAATAACTGGTTATTGGCTTGATATTTGGTGCATGCAGAACAGCTATACAATTACTGTCAAGGTTTTCAAGCAATTTGGGCTTCCTCTTATTGCAATACAAAATATGTCTCACCATTTTGACAGATCCCCTTCAAATTGTACACAATCATTTGTATACTGCTACATAATTAAATGTAACTGTTAAAAAAGTAAAATAAGCACAAATCCACCAGGTTGGCTGTTCGATAAACTAAGTGTTAAAATAAAGAAACAAGTTTTGAAATGTGAGAACAAAGAATTTATAACATTTAATATTATCATAATTGTCAAAATAGATTCATTAGTAGGCTGAACTGTACAAAAGGGCAGCTATCCTTATGGATTTTCTCTCCTAAAATGGTTACATTTAGAGATAGATCCTAATAATAAAAATAAAATCAGATAGTATGAGATTATATCATAGAGCTACAGACTAGAACACCACACCGACCTATTAGGGATCAAATTCTAATTTGTAAATGGGATTGGAATGGTCATGCACTTCAAAAATTTAATGGAGCTATTGAAAAGAAATCACTGGGCTGGAATCTAAAAGGTGGACAGGAAGCTGAAGAAACACTTGAAAGTCAAGGAGACTGAAGCTCTGGGGAAATCTTGGAGGTAATTGAAGCAACTGGCCAAAAATCAGTGCCAATGGAGAATGTTTACTTCTGCCCTTTGCTCTAGGGGCAGACATAGGATATAAGTCACGTAAGTCAATATAAACAATACACTACTCAAGTATGATATGAATGCATTTGGAGGAGAATGCCACAGTGTTGTTGACTCCTCAACAAGAGAGTGAGGGGAAAGCAAACTGGCAGTGTCCAATTGCACGATGAAAACCTGATTTTACTTCCACTCTCTGCCCACTTGTTCCATAACTGTTTACCTTCCACCAAATGCATTCTTATCGTGGTTGACTAATATATTGGAATGCAACTGTCAACATTGAATTAAGTATAAAGTGTAAGTCAGATGTCTCCATGATGAATGGAAGGAACAATTTTTTGTACTGCTTCTGACAAAAATGTCTTATTTGTTCCAGGAGTTTACGGGACATGTAAGGCTAATATAAAACATTATATTGAGTGTCACAAAGAGCATGTAAACATTACAGCTAAGTAATTTTAACAAAATTAATCATTAAGTGTAAGTATAGTGATTATCATACCCAAAGATGATATTATTTGCTAGTCTGCTATTACTATAACCATTATTATTAGCATCCTTATTAACATTATCATTAAGTGCTCTGTACGAGTATAATTTAATAAATTCATCAAGTTCTAAACATAGTTTAGGTGTTGTTAATGGGAGCTAAATATTTTCTTAGGGATGTAAAAATGTGATAATGGATAAAGGTTTATAATTCATAATTGTATGGATGGAATGTGCAATACAACTTCAGGAGCTGAATTTTTCAGAATTGAAAACACTAAAACCACATTCATGATCTCGGAAACCAGATGCAAAGCAGTGCAGTATATTTGAATACTCTTGTGTCGTAATTCCTTTACCAAATTCAGTCTTCACTGTGACCTGTGACTTTGTCCCCTCCCGCCAACTGCCCCCAATACCTTTGTGGTGTGATATAGTATCTCTGGTGATGACTTTGGAGAAGCCTGGTGTTAGTGATGCATTACAAACCTATTCTGCAAATATACCTGTATGAATGAAGTTTGGCAGGTCTAAGGTTTTAAGTTTATGCCTATGTCAAACATAATCCCCATGTTTGACTTGCTAACTGCCTTTCTATGCGAGATCACAGGCCAGGAATTACAGGAGTATCTATAAAAATCCCCCCAAAAATAAATTTTTGTGTGGATTGTGCTTTTTCTGTGAGTTTTAACACTTTAACTGAGTAGCTAGTTCTTTTCATTTTTATATATATAAAACTATAATGAGCTTTCAATAAGTCCTTATAGATAGAAAAGCAAATTATTTTTAGTAGATTTTTTTCAACATCTCCTTTTAGCTCAACATTTTCCCAGTGTTTCTCCAACTGTTTTAAACTATCTAAAAAGTAGGATTTTAGAAGGTCCTCAAAATAGGCATTTGTTTGGGAGATGACCTCCTTGATAGACACATCATTTTCTAACCACTTTTTCGAGTTTGGAAATAAAAAAGGTCACTAGGGGCCAAATCTGATGAATATGGTAGATGTAATTCAAACCTTAATTCTACAATTTTTTCCATTGAAACTGCCTAGGTGTGCACCTGTGCATTATCTCAATGGAAGAGAAACTTTTTCTTTGCTAGATGAGGGTGTCTTTTCTCGACTTCTTTGCTCAAGCAGTGCAATAACAATGCATAATACTCTCCAATTATCATTCTTCCTTTCTGCAAGTAATCAATGTAAAGGATTACACATGCATCCCAAAAAACCAAGGCCATCACGTAATTTGATTTCACCATCTGTACCTCTTTGGAGCTTGTTGCCTTTAAACCCCACAGTTTCAAATGTACTTTTATCTCTGGAGTATAGTAGTGTAATCATATGACATCCTCAATTATGTTTTGACACAAACTCGTCAGGATTAGAACGGAAAACTGCCAAACCTGCCGCCAAACTAATCACATAATGGTGTTTATTCTCCATTGAGAGCAAACGCAGCACCCACTTTATCAAGATTTTTGTCAGACCAAATTTTTGGTGCAAAATTGAAAACACTCTATATTGATATCTCTGTAGCCTCAACTACTTCACAAACTTGAATTCATCAAACACTCAAAACCATATCAATTTTTTCAACCATTTCCACTGGATGTCCTTGAATGATGTTCATCATTTGTGAATGTACAAATGATGAACATTTAAACTTATTTACCCAATTGTAAACTGTTGCAAATACAGGAGCAGGTGTGCCATGAACTTCATCCAATTCGGCTTTGATCTCTCTCAATATTAAGCCTTTTAAATAGAAGTGTTTAATCACCCCACAAAACTCTTCCAACAAAACCATGCGATGGATATAGCTGATGCAAACTTTTTTCAGTGCAACAAAGGCTTATTAAATACCCCTCAAAATAACATGCAAGATGTCATCAGTTGTATTGTGTTTATTTATGGTGATGTTTAGTTTGAGGTTATGAGTTGTCATTGCTGAAACAAACATGTGGAGTACAATAAATAGGCAAAACAATTAAGAATTTAGTTAAATTTATTTTTTTAACATTATTTTTTATAAAACAGCATTGCTTCATAAATATTTTACAATGGCAGGTTGTCTTCAATGAGCATTAATCATTTTCATTTACAAGTATAACAATAATCACTACAGGATGCCAGAGAAGTCACAAGAGCTCTTCTTCATTGGTGTTTATGACAGAACTTCTGAAAGTTGTACCTTCAACAATTAGATTCTTCCCAGCAATGTGTCCATTGGAAAGTTGTGAAAAATGGCTCTGCAAAAACAGAAAAGCAAATAAGTTATATGTGTTACCTTTACATTTATCTGAGTAGCCCTCCATGGTGTAATGGTTACCATGCTAACTTCATATACCCAAGGTCACAGGTTCGAACCCGGCGGAGGACAATGGATTTTTTCGGGTGTAAAAATCCTTAGCATGGCTTCCTTCGGAAGGGAAGTAAAGCCGTTGGTCCCGTGTCATAGATTTACGGCATGTAAAAGAACCTCAAGCCTGATAGAGAGGCCTCTGAGCAAAATTAAGTGGTCTTTCACGCTCAATTTAGAATGGGACACTGAGAACCACAGTATTTAAAGAGCGTCCATAAATGACAGACCATTTACATTTTTTACATTTATCTGAATACATGACATTTTGGACCTTATTTTAGAATTATTTGTTGTCATTGTTTTATTTCTAGTTATCAATATTGTACACTATAATGAAAGCAACCACAGGTGGGCCCAGGAAGGGGCTAAGAAGGGCAATAAATCAAAGCCAGCTTTTATCTGCATTTTATTTACTTAAATCAGATAAGCACCTATTCATTCAGAATCAGTGAATGAATTTATCATTGGAGTGAACTAAATTTTCAAATATGTTTGTGATCTCAGTAGATTTACTGACTGATATGATCCTGGCAACTGACAGTGCCATTAACAATTTTTTTTAGAAGATATTTAACTAACTTAAAAACACAGCAGGCCAAATTATGTATGCCTGGCTGTTCCAACTTGGGTGCATGCCAAAAGAGCAGCAAGTTACTCATGACTCACAGAAGTCTGCCCACAATATATAACAGTTGGGAATTGAAGGCTGCTATTGTCATGGCTGAATCAGCTGCTGGAATTATGTAATGACCTATACCCAGAGGTTAGTGATTGAATATGCATGATTACTCTGACTCAGACAAGTACATTTGGAACAGCCTGATATACATACAATTAGTACTAAATACTTGTGGATCAAGGGAAGCTTTCTCGGTTCCTGGAAACAAGACTGTCAAGTTTTAACTTTCTGATTCTCGTTCCAGGAATGACATATTAGATCCATATTGTGCACACACTATTTATTCACTCTAGAAATTATTCAAGGCAGCCATGAGCTGCTAGAACTCTCTCTCCAAGTTGAGAAAATAAAACTGGAAGAAGTTCTAGAAAATGCATGTCTTGACCATAAATCCTGATCCTGCATATTCATTTAGCTTTGATTCTTCTAATGCTTTGAAATGCAACTCAAAACTGCCTATTGACTCAAAAACTGCAGTAAATTAACAAACAATTGAATGTACATTATTAAAAAATGAATGTGAGCTTGGTATAACTGGAGAAGTAAATAATAATGGATCAAGGTTTAGAAAATATGTCTGTATTGAATTTTGACCTTGATTGAATTGAAAGTAGGTGAAAATATCATTAATCAGTTATAAACAAATGACATCCCAATACGCAAAATCTATTTTCCATTTTGCTATTGATAAGGTCATCAATATGTATTTCCATTCCCATTACTTGGTATTGTGAATCAAAATGTAGCGCACAGTTTTGCTTCCTGTTATCAAGCAATGAGTGTTAAAACCTTACAGTAAAACTGAAACTTGAATCACCTTTATTTAATAAACAATGTCATAAGCTTTCATAAAATTGAAATTAATCTTTACATCCAAAGGATACTCCATAGTTTACTTATATATTTTAAAACCTTCTGTCATTGATTATGTTTTGCTCATTGGTAAGCTTAAAGTAAAGGGTAGACAATGGAGCGGGACACCTCATGCACTGTGACCTACACAGATCTATTGGTCTAACATCCCCAAGAGGATGAGAAGAAGTGAGGGAACCACAGGACAAGCAGAAATGTATAACATTTCCAAGCTCAATGAACTGTCCCACTGCGGAAGTCACCAGAGAACTATTAAGTCAGTTGGCAGCCCTCTATGTTCCTGGGTAATAGTCTTTCCATTAACACATTGGAGCCCAAGCCCAAGTATAGCTTAGGCCATCAAAATGTTCATGAGACCCATGCCCATTCTAACACTTTTAATGCAATTCCAGTACCTTAACTCGGTCTTGGGCTAAGCGGCAAAGAACATACATCAGTTATCATTTAGTCGTGTGATTTGTACTGCTTTAGTCAACTATTAGGAAATTTAGTAAAATTGGCTGCTCTCGGGTAGTCGTGCCATTTTCTTTGAAGGTTTGATATGTTTGTGCTCTTAAATGTTAAAATGCTGCATTTTCCTCGATTTCTGTGAACTGAAGCTGAAATTCAGGATACAAATGAAGCTGTGGAAAATTCTGATTCCGAGAGAGAGTTTTTCAAACTTTGAATAAATAGAGTGTAAGCAGTTTTATGCAGTTTTCTTTTCAAACTCATATTTGATACTTGTAAATTTAAAATAAAATATTAATACGGAAGTTATGACTATTTTCTTACTTGTTGAGAAATCCTTGAATGCCATACTTTTAGATTGTCCCAATACTTTTTGGCATTGATGCACTGTAAATAATAACTCAAAGTAGGCATAAAAAACCCTGGGTTTCTTGGCACTTCAACTACCGAAATGCCCAGGCTTCAATGTGTTAAGAATGAATCTATGCCATCTTCCCACACTGCCATTCACAACAAACCTAGAAACACATCTGAAAAATGAGAAGGAAACAGAATGAAGGATAAATGATGGAAAGGAAACCATGATAGATGAGAAACCATCCCAGCATTCACTTGCTGACCCCATATATAAAAAAAGTAAAATATATGAATCAGAGTAGGTGATTGCTGGGGATCAAACCCAGGACCTCCTGAATGTGAGGCATACATGTTATTGTAGCACCACCTTGCTTAGTTGTTGGTAAATGTTAGCCTCTCCCTAAAGAAATCCTGCTTCCCACCTTTGACAGCAACAGAGCACCAGTTAAATGCTGAATGTGCTTTTTTGTACCTATACACTAGCAAATATTTATGAAATCTCACAGAAATGTATGTGAAGGGTGGAGCAGCCAGCAGAGATGGGAGGATGAAATGAAAGTGTGCCTTTTATGCAACCACCATACGCTAATTACTATTTTAGTTAAAAGAAAGCCAACAGGAAACCTTATAATCGCTCTAGGCTTTTGGTAAATCACCAACCTACAAAATCTGGCTGGTATGCTGTAGCACTTTTCTGCATCCTTCTGTGTAAATACTGATCACAGCTGCAAAATTTGAAACTTACATTTTCCTGTGCACTAAGTGGAACATCTATGTTGTAAATGCAAGATTTCCTCTGGTTTTCAAAACTAAAACTCTTGATGAAAACATCATCCTATTTCAGTTAAATACAATATATTAAGAAATGTACCTTTTTACATTTATATGCACTGTTATGTGTTTCCAAAGTAATTTTTCTGTATTTTCTTCCCTCTGCAAATTCAATTTAGTCCATGCATTATCGTTTCTTAGAACGTGCATGAAAAACAAACTAGTGAATTTTTCCTTCTTTTTTGATTAATTTTTTTTTTTTTTTTTTTTTACATAGAAGGTAGGCATTGTATTACACCCAAAACATTGATACCATGATTTCACTTAATATACATATTTTGAGACTCACAAAATCCATTAAGCACGTTTGGGTGTGTGTAGATCTGTGGGTGAGAGAATCTCTTCATAAACTAACACAAAAGCACAAGAATAGAAGGAATTATTAGTGAAAATGAACATTAAAGATATGTCTGAATGACAAAGATTGGATAGAATTGAGCCATTACAATTTTCAATTGGTGAATGAATAATATTTTGTTTATACCATGCTTTTATCTGTTTCTTTTCTCTCCCATTGTAACAGACAAGTTTGCATTAATTTATTTCTTTGTTGTCAAAAGTACATAATTTATTTCACATATGTTGTAAAATGAATGCATGTGTTATTTTCAATTTATAATTATAATAATAATAATAATAATAATAATAATAATAAATTAGTTATTGTTAATATTTTTAAGAAGAAGGCTAATAACAGCGATGTGTTTATCATTAGAAGTAATGAGTTGTTCTTGTTAGCACTAACATTGCTTAACTGTATTTCTTATTTGAACAGTTGGATAGTTGCTGAAGATGGAAACAAATCATTTCCGAAACATGTTCAAGTAAGAAGTATAGTTACGTGATATTAGTTCAACTCATTACTTGTATTAGTTATTGTTAAATTTTTTTTTTCCCCACATAAGCCATGTGTAAGATAGGAGTTGGATAGGTAGAGTCAGGCTGAAAAATTCAATGCCATAGCCAGGATTTGAACCACAGATATCCCGGTCTCTAGCCAGTTGCTCTAATCAATGAGCTAACATGCCAACACTGTATTAAATTATTGTTAACCAGTGTTTACTATTTATGTATACTCTTTATATGCAGGTTGAGAAATGGTAGAAAGGTTCATAACCAGCTGTTGTTTATTAGCAATTCTGGCAAAGTTGCAACTACAGTATAGCCAACAACACTAAGTGAAGCCACCAAAATTTGAGCAGTAAGGGTATATTCACAGAGTGCTAGTATCACCTCGGTTATCAAAACCAATTCATACTCTTTATGTATTGAGCTTCATGACTGCAATACAGTGTACTGTGGTTACACTGTGTTTGTGATGATGGCCATAGTCTTAGAATTTAAAATAAAAATCTGATGTGTTCCATTCACACAACTTTCTATAGTTGTTCTGTAAACAAACCTTTTATTCAAAAGGTTTTCTATACTCTTATCTACATCATGTTAACCGAGATAAGCATTAGCAGAAATGGTCTTATTACTTGCTTCCTTGAAAGTAGAAGGAAAATATGGGAATACATAGGCTAAAGTGATAGTCAAATCATTTAAAAGCCAGTTGCTATGCATAACAATTGAAATTCTATTCTCTTTGCTTGCCAGGAATAAAGAAGAGAAGAAAAATATCTTCTTAAAATTAAAACCAATAATCTAGAATATCTCAAAAATGGTTAACTCTACAAAAACAAAAAATATATGAATATAACGTAAATATTGTGTTTTAATGAGATCTACATTTTTTGTGTATTATTTTTGTCTAACTCTTATGGGTTTCCAGTTATAAAAAGTCATGCAGAATGAAGGTGTCTTCAGAATTCAAAATATACATTTCATTTGCCATGAAAATATCTAAAACGTAAGGTAGTTTAATCAAAACCATTAAAGTCATTTTTGAGAAAATTAAAATTTTCAAAAAATGTTCCACATAAAGGGTAGTTGGGGGTGGGGTTTTTCTTGTTAATCTTTGTGCTGCATCCTTGGAAGATGATCTTGAATACCAAGTTTGATATTTAACCAACTTTTCACTTTTGAGACACACACACAGGCATGTTTCTAAAAAAATGTATTGGGGGGGTGTCTCAAAACATGTATTTCTGGTGAAATCTTGGTATCAAATTTTTGGGTGGAATACAATACCTTCTCCATTCACTATTATTGTACATACATGCCAGAAAAAGTAAAACCTGATTACTCACAACGGGTTTCTTATCTTCTGTATGCATATGTGCAACACACATTGTACTTGTGGAATGGGCCCACAGACATTCGCCCCCTCCTTCGTCAGGGGAATACTTGAGAACAAGAATACCACCAAGCTTTCCATCAACCTCTCTGAGACAAGGTGATTCTGAAACAGATACTAGGATTGTTTTATTTGCACCTTATGGTTGAGACATTTCAGCAGTGTACTGAGTTGACTGCTCACCTAGGAACTGTGTTTTCATGACATCATGAAGCCTGGTCACAGCACAGCTGCTCTTCTGGATTTCCAAAGCCACCTCACGAGCTAACAAGGTTCTGATGAGGTATTCTCCACCCCCAGAAGTACAGCTTGCAATTGCTGGCATGTTGTTTTGGTAATTGCTTGCCCAACAACCACTGCCAAATACAGCTGCCTAAAAATGAGAACACAAACATGAGCTTAAAGACTGCTTTATAATAATGATCAAAAGAATCAAAATACTAGAAGTGGTACACAGTGAAGCATAATTACACATTGGTTATAAAATCAGTCAAATTTACACTTGAATTATTTCACTAAGTAATAAATTACCTGGACATGTTTCGCAGGCATATGATGCCTACATCATCAGCAAGTCCAAGTCCATGTCCAAGTAATTTATTACTTAGTGAAGCAATTCAAGTGTAAATTTGACTTATTTGTAACCAATGTGCTTTATAATAACCAAAGCTAGAAAGTTCATACCAATTTCTTTATGTACAGTAAGAGCAGCTGGACTTGGCAATACCATGTGGCGCTACTTGTGCGAGCAAAGGTCAACATAGGGTGCAACCCATTAATGCATAACACAGAACCACGTCGGTAGAAAGGAATAGGTTCAAATAACATTTTGGTATGCTTCAAATGTGAGCAAAATTAATTTGATTTACAACCATAGTAGGTTTTCTAGCACTGTACTTATTAATGTACTTCTGATGGCAGTTCTAGTAAATAAACTGTCAAACATCTAGTAACACAACAACTTCACAGAGGTATATTATTGATTGCAAATTTATTCAAAGAGTTAATCTACAACTATTACAGTCCAGAGGTATGGAGTTGAACTGAATCTGTGCGGGAAGTGGAAGAACTGTCAAGTCAGATCTACTAATACTTGACCATCCCCTGAAATGAAAAGTGTAATGGAAAAGAATGCAGGGTTCAGTGTGATGTATCGCATATAAGCAAATGCTGTTTGCTTGGTGATACTGATAGGAACTGATAAAATATTTCAAATATGCCCCGATCACATCGTGCAAAATGGAACAAACTTTTCGCATCATAAATTTTGCTTGTCGGAACATAGAATGAGGTTTTCATTTGAAATGCTTCAGAAGTACAATTAGTTTTCAGTAATACAGCTACAGATGAGTAAAGATTAAGCTTCATTCCTGTTTTTGTTTCTTGTTTTAGAACCCTTATATATGTAATAATTTGTATGTTGTACATAATTATCTAAATAGGTATGCTTACACAAATGACACATAAGTCATTTTTGTTCTCTGGAAATAGTAGCATTTACTTGACAACAGGTTTGTTTACATTTCCACCATTATCAATGACGTGTTTTGGTGCAGCAAGATGGTCAGTCACAACCTGTATTTGGAACGGCGAATTTCCTAGCTCTGATAATAATCAAAGTTAAGAATCTGACTGACATAAATATTGGACGGAAATGGCACAATAATGGTCATCATAACTATTTTGTAACTCTGAATGTAAAATGCAAAATGATTTATCCAAAATCCTCCAGGCCTGGAGTTTTAAAATTATTATCTTTTACTTCTGAGTCACACTTCACCTCTATGGTTTTTCCTTACCACTTTTTGACAGTAATCAATGTCAACAGCAAAAGGATTTCTGACCATTTAGTTATCTCACACAAAGACAGATGCCTGTGCAGAAGCCTGTTAGAAGAAAAGAAATAAGGCAGTCAACAAGCCACCATTTTTAATTGCGGTGGTAACAACATTCTTTTTAAGATTCCAAAAGAATATAAAATATTTTCGAAACAGTATTAAGAAACAGTTGGGAATTAGAAACCTGGGAAAATATACATATTTGGAAAAATAGGAAGAATTTAATGAACTTCAAGATCCCACCCTGAGACATGCTTATACAGAGATTCTTAAATCCACCTCCAGAGGCGAACCCATCCACAACAACACCTACAAACCATACACCAGTAGTCAAGGGATGCTTGGAATAATAGAAGCAACATAGCTTCCGAAACATGTTCTTAATTATAAAATGTAAGTGAAATAAAAGTGTTACAATCGACTGAAATAATACTTATATAAGTTTGATACTTACTTGCCCTATTCTGCCAGGATGTTTAAGCGCCACGCCGCCACTAGAACATGCTGCAGCAGCTTGACCAAATGAGTCTATACACACAGCTCCCACTGTGTCAAGTGGACCAATAACCTGTGAAATACATTTCAAAAACTGCCATCAAAGGTAACATTATTTTTACAATGTTAGGTAATAGAAATCTGTAGCCTCTGCCCAGTATTGCTGCTGTGGGACCACAGCAAGGTGAAAACAATTTTACTGTCTCTACATGTATGTACAATGTGGATAGAGAAGGTATTGTGTGCCACCCAAAAATTTGATACCAAGATTTCACCAGAAATACATGTTTTGAGACCCCTGATAAAAAAGAATTTGGAAATGTATGTGTGCATGTATGAGCAGCATAGCTCAAAAACAACAAGTAAATTGGTATTTAAGTTCAGTATTTTCCAAGGATGCGACACAAAGATTTTCAAGAAAATCTCCCCACCCCCAACTACCCTTAACATGAAGTGGATGATAATTAATTTTGATTTTCTCAAAAATGGCTGTAATGATTTTTATTAAAATGTCATTTGTTTAAGATATTTTCATGACAAACAAAATATATATCTTGAATTTTCTGGGAAGAGTTGCTGTAGACCTCTTAATTCAGGTTAACTTTTGTATAACTGTTGTATAAATGGTAAACCCTAAGAGCTAGGCAAAAACTTATCACACAAAAAATGTAGAACTCATTAAAACACACAATTTATGCCATGTACATTTTTTTTGTCTAGGTCCTCCAGTTTCCCCCACCACTCATTCAGCCAACTGCTCCATCATCACCTTTCCAATCATCCATTTTGCTTACATTTCATGTCATCCACTTCATGTTCATGCCTGGCTACGTGACAAACCCTTGGGTTCTCCATTCTGTGGTTTTGTGCCATGGGCTCCCTGATAGACTTCAGACCCCTAGGCATTAACTTGTAAGTCCTACAAATATGGGAAGAGTATGACCATTACAAAATGAAACAAAAATATTTTTTTGTAGAGTTAACCATTTTCGAGGCATTCCAAGTTATTGGAAATAAGTGTTTTAGGGTCTCCTAAATCCAAAAAATATGTTTTAAAAAAAGGTCTGTGTGTGTGTGTGTGTGTGTGTGTGTAAGAGAGAGAGAACACTGTAACTCAAAAATAAAAAATTGGTTAAATACCAAACTTAAATATCAAGTTCAGCATCTTCCAGATATTCGTGACACAAAGGTTTTCAAGAAAACCACCCACTCTAAACAACCCTTTATATGGGAAAATGTTAGATAATTTTGATTTTCTCAAAAATGGCTGTAACAATTTTGATGAAAATACTTTACATTTACGATATTTACATAACCTCTGAAGTCCTCTTCATTCTGAGTGAATTTTGCATAACTGGTAAACTGTAAGAGATAGACAAAAAGTTACTACATAGAAAGTGTATATTTTGTTAAAACACACAATTTATGTCATATACTTTTTTTTAGAGTTATCAGTTTTAAACTTTTCTCACACAGGAAGTCCTCATCTGTTTTATATATTTTTGTTTTACTCCTGGCAATGGAAAGATAACCAGATTTCATTGTCAATCGCACAGAGACAGCTTTTAAAAGGTTTGACTATTGCTTTAGCTTTAGTATATTGCCATATTTCCCTTTTACTTACAAGGAAGCAAGTAATGCTAATGTTGATCTTAATTAGCATAATGTAGATAAAAGAATAAGCTTTTTTAAGAATAGATTTTTGAGGAACAGATAGAGAAAATCATGTGATTGAAATACATAGTTCTTTTTTATTTTCTTTCTTTTGCTTTTGATAAAGTATATATTAATGTTAAAATGAACCTTATATAAATAAAAAATCAGTTTATACAAAAAATGTTTCTAACCTTGTTTATTTGAGCCTCGTACCTCTCTAACTTCTTTCTGTAATGCTTATATCTTCGGAATGCTTTATCTGTAGAATAAAAATACAGTTATTGGTTAACATAAAGTTAATGTTTAACTGAATCCAGGAATAAATTTATTTTTAGAATTCAACAGATATAATCTTGTGCTAATTGAAAAGCCAGTGACGGCAATTAAGACAGCAGTAGAAGGAAGGAGCAAAAGAAACATGTGCCTCTCTTGTAAACACCATCCTTAACAAGCTACAAATAGAAGTAAGAAAAAAGTAACGTAACAATTATTTTGGAGCAGTTATGAGAATGGAACAGTTCCAGAAAAATGCCAAATGCCCAATCTCACAATTCCAATTTAACAGTCCTCCAGCTATATATAACACTACATTCACATATTATTATAACCACTTCCTAATATAGCATTGTGATTGAAGAAAACATGTTACCTTAATACTGGCATGTCTTTCACTTTGGTGTCCAATCCCACTTCTGACACCAGTGTAACAAATCCTTTATTTCAATAGCTACTGACAATTTTTCTCACTGCTTGGATGCTCTTTCATTATTACTATATCTTGGTTCCACTACCTAAACTTCCATTAAAACTATTTAGGTATTAGTTTTTTCACTTCTACTCACCGTAATATTGTATTACAAAGTTTTAAAAATGTATCTTGTCTATTTTTGGCCTTTAACTTCCAACAAAGTACGAGATTTATACTAAAATATACCAGAAGTATTTGTTTTCTTTACTTTTTTACTGCAATTTCTATTGTTTCAGTAGCTAACAGACAGGTGGCGTCTAAATCGTGCATAGTTGACGTTCATATTGCAAAATTCAAAACTACCAATATTTGAAAACTAGTTATCACTAGCCATTAAAAGGTTGTGGAACCATCAATGAACTGTTCACTATTCGGCCACTAGAGTCCTTTATAGTTGATTTTGAGGCATTTGTTGCAACATGAGGGTGATTGCCAGCATTGATACAAAAAAATACCGCAATTCTAAAAGTCATTCTGTGTTTAGAGTTCTGAATCAATTATTCTTGTGTAAAAAAGTGATTTTCGTGTAATTTATTTTTAGTGATTTTCCTTTACTTTGGTTTCAATAATTTCCAGTTGTTTTACCAAAGCATGCGAGCGAAGCGAGCATGCGCTGTGTTAGGTTTAGGTTAGTGTGTGTGTAAATAAACTTATTTTCACATATTTACAGCCTTGGCACTCCATTAATACTGTGTGAATGTTGGTGACTTTTGAGCTTCACCTTTTTTTTTCTTTCTTTGTTGTTTGGTGACTTTATCTACGTTGGTAGCATTGTAATTTCATTGTTTCTAGACCATAAATACTTACTTCCCGCCTAGCAACAGCTATTAAATCTTCCCCCACCATGAACATTTTCCTGAATTTTGCTATTTAAGAAAGTGTACTTACAAGGTGGGAGTGGTGGGTTATTCCAATTCTAGATGAACACATATTAGCTCCTACATACTCTGAAGTGGATTATAAGGTTAGTTTCAATTCTTAAAGATTTATATTTGTACTGGTCCTCTGGTATAGCTTTACCGCTCTTTCTCTCAGTTTTCAACTGCTTCAGCTCTCTCTAACCCAATTGCACTCTCTGAATGCACTGCCACAGCTGATATCCCTCTGACCCTGGCTGCTTTCCTTTTATAGCCCCCAATTATGTAGCAAGAAACTTTGAAAGTTGAGGAAAGGTGCACAAAGGTTTTTATTTTCTGTTCTTTCTTTGGGCCATTATCACACGCTTTTATTCACATAGGTGCGACAATGCATGGGAGATATGTATAGCAGCCAATTGCGCACCAACAACAATTCAGGATGGCAAGGTATAGGTGCATGCATATGGATGGATAGCCATAATATATGCCAATTAGATTTAATTTTCTCATTGAGCTACAGAGTGAGTTGACTTCATGGTAATACATATGTGAGAATCGCATTTGGGAGGTCTCGGGTTTGATCTCGGAACTGCCCATTCTGACCTTAGATTTTTCATGGTTTTCCTGATGGATGGGTGAATGCTGAAATATTTCTTATCTACCACAATTTTCTTTTCCTTCTCATGTTTCAGATGTTCAAGGTTTCATGGTGTATGGTGATGCCATGGATGCTCTTTCCAAACAAGAGTACAGTAGAAGCCCACAATAGCGTGGTCCAAATTACTGCAGATTTGAATTTAACGCGGAAGAAAGTATGTCTTTCCAAAAAATACCACATTTTTTTTATTTATTTGTATTACATTTTTGAAAGTTGAGTTTCAAAGAATTCTTCAAAGAGCTGTTCTAAAGTATAATTTTCACCCTTACCACACCCCTAGTATTGACATTTGCTACAATCAAGATATATGTTGAGAAAAAAACTGATTTCTTTAAGACAGTGCAAATTTAGGTTAATGTAATGTGTAAAGTGTATTTGTTCTATAAATTATGGTTGATTACAGGACTGGAATACACCCCCAGCATAACTAGTGAGTAATTGCATTTAATATATATCACATACTTTATAATGTACTGTAATTTATAATTGCACAATGTTTCCCTTCACCTCCATGGGATTGATTTTTGTCACTTTTAAGTATTTCGATATACCACGGAATCATTATAACACAGAGGTAAAGCATGTCTTCCAGCAACTGCGTCATTTCAGGCTTTTACTGTATTCTCTGCCTGGTTGGAAGGGTAGTTTATCGCCTCCCTCTGGGCAGATCCAGTAGTAGAACAGGCCTTCAAGCCAGGAACTTCTACACATCTCTGTGTCCTCTTGTGGTTCCTTCACTTCAACTCCATTCCTCCTAAGGGGATGGTAGCCACAATAGATCTGGTACATTTTACATTTAAAATTTGATTTACTTCCAATAGAGGTTCATCAGTCAAAGATATCTGCATTTTGACTTGGCATAATTCATATAAAGTATTATTTGAGTCAATTGTAACACTTTTACATCGCTTACATTTTATAATTAAGGGCATGTTTCGGAAGCTCTGTTGCTTCCATTATCAACCTTTCCTCGACTGTGTCATGGTTTGTAGGTGTTGTGGTGGATGGGTTCACCTCTGGTGGTGGATTTAAGAATCTCTGGACAACGATGTCTTTGGGTAGGATCTCAAAGTTGATTAAGTTATTCCTATTTTTCCAGGTGTGAATATTCTCCCATTTTACAATTCCCAACAGTTTCTTATTAGTTTTACTAAACTTAGTGTTTTTTCTATGTCGTGGTGTCTCTCCAAAAATGCCATGCCATTATCAATTTATCTTCCTGTTTTAATTTCATGTTCCTGAAGTGTTTCTTGTTCTTAATTGCCAAATTTCTCTTTGTTTTCCCTATGTAAAATTTATCACAGTCCAAGAAGTTTATCTGGTATATGACTCTGTTATCTGTTGGAATTACATCTTTGACTTTTTCTATTAAAATCTCTTGCATTTTGATTTCTTCCTATTCGGTTAAGCTCATTTAAGTGTTTATTTATTTACTCCCTTTCAACAGGTCATAAAGTCCAATTATAGAAAGTAGAAGGCCAAATCTTTAAATACAGGATTAGAACTTGCAATGATGACTTTCCAATTGGAACTCTGTCACGGCCCAATATTGCTTACCTAATAGGTTACATCATACTTGGGCATATATCTGTCACAAGAACTTCCATAACAACATCTTCTATTGTAGTGGAAAAGTCAAGAACCATGTGTGGTTCAAGAACCAGTTAATGCCCATGCCTGGTTTAGATTTAACATTCATCTTCTGAAACAATACTGGAAAACCACTTAATCAGGTAACTAACCATAACTGACATTTGAAATCAGGATCTCCAGAGTATCAAGAGACATACAAGAGGAGCTTCTAAAGGACTTGAGCTATTTCCCTATACATTAAAGTTAAAGGATTCAAATAAAAGAATATATAACAACCAGATTGAATTATAAAAATGGATATTTACCTGAAATCAAATTCTCTGCAGGTATAACTCGCAATCCCGCCTGTTTAGCCCATTTCTTGGCTCCATTTCCAACAACTAAACTGTAATGTGATTAAATATATAACAGATGAAACTCAACAGAGGAACACTCATTTTTCACAGATTAGTAAAATACCAAGTGGATGCATGGTAAGCCTATTTATAAAGTAGACAGCGCACAGAGCACCATATGTGCAATCCAGACTGGGCAATTAAAATAACTGCCGTATACTATTATATTTAATGTACTTTAAATAAGTATGATATTGTATATGAATTTCAAAATATAGCAGAAATATATTAGCTGAAAATTAAGGAATACATCAATGATAGTACACACTCTTTAGAAAAATTACCGAGTTTTCTATTTCTGAAGGCAGCAAATAATACACCTGTTTACTGAGATGTCAGAAATGTATATTTCTTTTCAGTTTACTAAACTTAATTTTTTTTTTTTTTTACTCTATTTCTTGAAATTGAATAAAACCTAAAATAACCAATGTTAATAGGCACCCTGCAATAAAAGATAAAAGTTTACAAAAATATCTTACTTTCAAAGGAGCATTAACTATGTGAGAATTGTTGCATAAAATTTAATTCCATCATAAGTCATACTTACAGTCATGTAAGTCATGCATGAGTCTAGCGTTTTTACTCTGATTCTAGCTTTCAAAACATCTTGTATGAGAGTTTGAAGAAAATTCTCAACACATTTCAAATTTATAGAACTGCTGTAAATTTAAGAGTAGTTAATATGAAGAGCATTTGAAAGGTGCTCCATTGAAGATAATCTTGATTCTTCACATCATTTATTTTTACAGGTTTTTGGATGACTTTTTACAATAGAGCCTAATGAACTAAAACTATTTGGTAGAAATTACTTATTGCAAAGAAACAAGTCACCCATAATGACTGCCTTTGTGGTCGAGTGGTCAGTGATCTGACGAGGGTAGGAATTTTTCTTTAATTAGGAACATTCTCTACCTACCATAGAGTTGGTAGTATGCATGGGAGAATGAATGTACATGTGAAAAACCTACTGTAAAAGTCACCCATAAATTTTAATGTATCTACTGAGCAGCATGGCTCAGGTGGTTTCATCTGAGACCCACATTTGGCAGCCTACCTGACCCATAAGTTTTTTCAGAAGTTTGCCTGAATCGCCAGGCGAATGTTAGGTAAGTTTCTTTCAATCCCTGAATTTCCTGTCCCTTCATGACATTTCCATTATCCTTTCATTCATCCTTCATCCAATTAGTTTCTTTCAGGGTTGGAAGTGTCAGCAATGGTGCTCAGTATGGTGTGGCAGGAAGAAAGAGTGCTCCAAGTGACTATCTCTGCCCGCCAACTTCAGCTGGTTGCTGGGATGAGGACTGCTCCAGGTGGGGACGTTGGCCCCTATATGGGGCAGAGGCCCTGGACTGCCGCAGTGCTTCAATTTGGGAACTGTCATTGCTGTACCATCACTCCTGTTTCTGATTGCCTGGTGTGTCCTCTCACCTCCTCCCTGTGCCCCCTCATGGGCCATAGGTAGAGTAACTTCAGGTTCAGTTCCCTCCAACCTTATCCTATCCTATCCTTTATATTTCTACTGAACCAGATCTCATCACCAAATACATAAAACCAAGGATATGACCCAAACAGGGAGCAGGTGATTTGGCACACAATCACATCTGAAGATGAAGAAGTTACCTTCAAAGGTTGGTTCACAACAAATGGTAATGATAACCAGAACAGGAAAGGGAATGTTGAAATGCATGTATTTCACTGGAAGTATTCACAACTGACGGTAAACCTTGCAGGGCCCCAGGAATGAGAAGCAAAACTTGCCCAAGTTCAAGTTTCACATAACCATTGTAAGAGAGTACCAAATTTTGATGCCTGTCATAGCTTTATACAGTGATATCTGTCTCTTTGCAATCCATTTTGCATTACATGCATTATTGTATCAATATTTCTGTGCATCGCTCTTCTATAATGTGCACGCTGTGGTGACATGATGCTGCATACTTGCTTATTGGAGTGTTATCACTATAAGCGGGAGCGGAAGTGTGCTATCCAATGTTGTGCATATCAGACTCTTGTTCTTCTTCTTCCTTTTAGGGATTCTTCATTACAGCAATTATTCTGCATCCGTGACATAAAACAACCACTGGAGTTCTCTTTAGTTGCAATCGCATGCTGGGAAAATCCCGGAAGGAATCCTAGCAAAAGAGTTTTATTTATATTTCAAATTGTTGAGCATTAGTTGTTTATCGAAAATGTACAGTTTGGCTGCTTAAGAAGTTCTAAGAAATCAGAAATAACAGTGGCTTCCGAAAGTTGAAGTTGGCTAATCTGTATTATTCTGACTGAATTCATACATTACGTTGGCTAAGTTGGATAGCAGGTGAAAAAATATCATTGGTCAATAAGAAACAAATGAATGCATTCTGGTGCTGTTACCGGGTTATTGTGAATCAAATTTTAAACGCTCCCTGGCTTTCCATTCTCAATCTCGTTCTGGTTACTGTTACCAGAATATTGTGAACCAGTCTTAAAACATGTCCTGAAGTACATGAGTGAAGTTGTGTTTCTTTATTTAGTTGTAAGAATTCACTTCACTGTGCTTTACAAAAAATTATTTATAATTATATTTAATTTTCAGTAATGATTAAAGTAGTTGAGATGCTGACCATGGTGGGATTCGTCCGAGTGCAAATGAAACTTCACTCTGCTTCTGACAAATATGTTGAGCAAGAACTACTGGGTTTTTCACTCCTTGCACTGCACCTACAGCCCCATAATGCTGATAATGTCCATCCATGACTCCTGCATCACACTCTACCTGTCCATCCCAGGTCAAGTTTGATCCATAACCAGCATTTGTTAATGGCGAATCTTCCAGCACTGCTGTAGCAACAGTTGCTGCCTCAAGAGCAGAGCCTCCAGATGTCAGAACTGCAGAACCCTGCAAAACGAATAACAGCATTAAAAACATCTTAAGTTTAACAGTTATGATGGCTTTCTCCAACTGTTAATACTTCTTCTTGCCAGTATTCTATATATATATATATATATATATGTTTCTAATAATAAATGAGAAACTTATTGAATTAAAACACAAAATGTTTTTCAATGTTTCATATTTTCAAGAATAATGTTTTTTTTAACAATAAATGAGAAATATCATTTTTTTTTTTTTAATATTTTGCTTAGAAAAATGTGGAATTATTTCTTCTTCTACCCTTAGTGCCATCAAGCGTCGGGTTGCCCTCACTCCAGACCCTCCAGACCATCTGATCTCTACACATCCTCCTCATTTCCATCATTATTTTCCCCCTCTTCATTCCCATTCTTTCAGTTGTATCCTCCCAATTTATCCTCAGTCATCCCTCACTCCTTCCTTCCACTTTCAATTTCCATTACTTACTTTGTTTTCCTTCTTCGGGCATGTGGACATGACCGTACCAAATCAGTTGTCTTTCTTCTATTTATTAATTAATGATTTCTTTGTTTTACCCCTTCCCTTATTTGTTCATTCCTAATCCTATCCCTTCTGGCCTTACCCACCATTCTTCTCATGTATTTCATTTTGACTGCTGTCACTTTACTCCAATGTTTCTCCTGCAACATTAATTTTTCATTCCATATCATGTTATAGGACCTATTACTGATTAAAATATTTGTATTTTTGTCTTCTTGCTGATCTCCTTTATTCCAACCACTGTGTTATTTATTCCATAATAAGCATTTAGTGTTTTCTTAGGTCAATTTGGAACCTCATGGTCTAGTTTATCATCTTTGCTTATTACTGTTCCCAGGTACTCATATCAATCCACTTCCTCCAGTACACTCCTTGCATTTAATTTCTAACTGATTATTCTGTCTGTATTTTATTGATATCCTCATCACTTTACTCTTGTCCTTGTTAATTCTCATGCCCTTTCTCTCCAATTTGTCACACTATACTACCATTGCTTGTATGTAATTATTTCATGCTACAAAAATAAAATTTTAATTCAACATATACATCATACCATGAGGCTAGAAATTGTGAAACAATGTTTAGGATTTCAACAAAAACAAGTTAGCAGTTCCAAAGCTGGTACCAAGCAAGAAAAAATCTGATGTATCCCATTTACATAACTTTCTCTACATTGCTGTAACAAATTATTGTTAAACAGCATGTTTTTCTATCTACTTTATGATAATCAAGATAAACATTAGCAGAAATTGTCTTCCTTGTAGGTAGAAGGGAAATAATGGAATACACTAGGCTAAAACTATAGTCAAATCTTTTAAAAGCTGGTTGCCATGTGCTTGAAATCCACTTCTATGTATGGCCAAAAGTTTACAAATTTCCATGTGAAAAAAGTTTAAGTATTTTAAATCTGAAACAATAACAAGGAATATCTCAAAAATGGACAAAAATGTGTATGACATAAATCGTATTTTTACTTTCTCTATACCTACTTTGTACATAGTGTATAGAGAAGGTATTGCACTCCACCAAAAAATTTGATACCGAGATTTCAACGGAAATATATGTTTTAGGGTCCCCTGTATCCAAAAAAAAAGTATTTTCAGAAAAAGGTCCATGTGTGTGTGTGTCCGTGTGTCTGTGAACACGATAACTCAAAAACAAAAAGTCGGTAAAATACCAAACTTGGTATTTAAGTTTAGTATCTTCCAGGGATGCAACATGAAGATTTTGAGAAAAATCCCCTTACCCCAAACTACCCTTTACATAGAACTTTTTTGTAAAATGTTGATTTTCTAAAAAATGGCTCTAACGATTTTGATTAAAATATTGTATATTAAAGATATTTACCTGACAAAATGTATATTTTGAATTTTCTGGGAATAGCCTCTGAAGACTACTTTATACTGGGTCAATTTTACGAAATTTTGCATAACTGCTAAACCGTAAGAGATGGACAAAAATTTACCAGAAAACAAATGTAGAGCACTTTAAAACACACAATTTATGTTATATACATTTTTTTCGTGGAGGTGATTGTTTTTGAGATATTCCTTGTTTTAGATTTCAGCTATAAAAAACTTATACTTTTTTCATACAGGACTTTGTGAACTCGTGTCCACACAAACAAAGGAACTTCAGTCTCATAACAACCAGCTTTTGACTAATCACTTTAACTTATAGTACTTCTTTATTTCGCTTCTACTCACAAGGAAGCAAGTAATAAGTCTATTTCTGCTAATTTTTTCTTGATTAGCAGGAAGTAAATAAAAGCATAAGCTTTTTAAAAATAATTAATTGCAGAGATATAGAGAAAGTCATGTGAACGTAACACATCAGATTTTTTTAATAAGATCTATATTTTTTGTGTAGTAAGTCTTTGTCAATGTCTTACAGGCATCCAATACCATCCATTGACTTATATGACCTTCCAATTAAATAATATTATATTAAAATAGTATAACAACGAAGAACATTTTATGGACTACTTACACAATATTACAAGATGTTTAATGAATCAGGATAATATCAAGCACATGCCATAATATCTATATTCATAATTCCTATGTTAGCTTGTAATTATTTTCATTAAAATTAAGTTTTTAATATATGGTTAAGATAAGAATTGATTTTAATTTTACTACTGGAAAAGCAACAAAATTCTAAAAGTATAATTACTACAATGTTGTATACAGCTTAAAGAATGCTTACTTTCCTGCATGCCCTGTGGCATAATTTCCTGTACTGTGGCCACAGTGCTTCTGAATGTTGACCAGCACCTAAAATTTAAATTTGTCACTTTAATTCATAATCACAAATGAGTTGTATCACTATTTATACAGTAGAAGGCCAAAATAATGTGGTAGATGGGAGGTGTGCTTACTCCCACGTTATAACGATTCCGCAGTATTTTGAAATGTAAGCTTAGACATGACAAAACTTGATCCCACGGTAATGAACGGAAACATTTGTGGAATAATAAATTACAGTACATTACTTAGTATGTGATATTCAACAAAGTTTAACACTTTTAAATGCAATTACCTCGCCAGTTATACTGGGAGGGTATTCCAGTTCTGTAATCGATCTTAATTTATAGCACAATTATTGTATACATTTTACATTAACTAATTTTGCACTGTCTTAAAGAAATTGTTGTTTTGTTGGCAAACTAATTCACAAGGTTTTTTTTTCTCTGCATATTGCTTGATTGTAGCAAATGTCAACACTAGTGGTATGGTGAGAGCAAAAATTATACTTCAGATTTGCTCTTTGAAGACATTTTTAAACTCAACTTTCAAAATTAAAGAAGTAATATAAATACATAAAAAGTTGTTTCAGGGGGGCATACTTTTCCCACATTAAATCCGAATCTGTGGTATTTTGGGCCACACTATTCTAGGCTTCTACTGTATTTGTTTACTTGATTATGTTTGCTGTAAGATTCCACATCAACAGCATGTTATAGGGTATGCAGCATATGAGAGGTTACAAAAGTGCAACTATGACATTTTTCCACAATTATGGGATAAGTTACCAGAAGCTAGTGATAATCTGATTATTGGGTTCTATTCATTGCCAGCAACTTCCTGACAAATATGTGCTTATTAAATGTAGGTATTAAGAAGGTTAGTTATATTGTAATGTCACCTTGGCAACCTGGTTTAGTATTGTGACTATGCCTTATTGGCCCATAATCACTGCACATGTGTTAGCAGTTTGTTTTGGAAAGCTTAAAACTGATTGCTGCATATGTTTGGTTGGCTTCCTTTAAGTAACTGCACTTATCGCAGCGGCCATAAACTTAACACATGAAGAGCAGTGGCACTACCTCAAAGTCTTGTAATGCAACACCTGGGCACAACAAACACTTTCAAAAAAGTTCACTTTTACTGGAAATTTCTGTTGACATTAACAGCTATAAACGGAAGGACTGCAAGCCAGGAGAGTCAGTTTTGACTGGGAGTTCTAGCACACTTGCACATGAGAGTAATCAACTGTCTACGAGTCAAAGAGAGAAAGAAATTATACAGCAGAACTGTTTTGAAAGCTACAGAATAAAGGCGTTTATTTGTAATTAAATTGAGTAATAAAGAGATTTTGTTACAGTATTTGAAGGTGTTCAAACTTTGCCTGTGGCCATGCTGTGGCCAAGTGGAAAAAAAATGGGTTTCAATCTATGATTAACCACCTTTATTTAAAAGCCTTAACACTGAAAGAGATAAAAGCTGCGCTGGATGAAGTTCATGGCACATCTGCTCCCGCATTTGTAACAATTTACAATTGAATAAATGAATTTAAACGTTAAACTACTTGCCTGGGTTTTGTGGCAGACAAAGCAGCACAGGGCAGGTTTTCCTGTTTCCCGTGCCATTGCATTCCACCAGTGCTCCATCTTCATTTCATGTATCATCAGTGTCATTGTCCGCAGTACCATAGCAGTAAAAGTGAGCGTTAAACACTATTTAAAAAAAAAAACAACTTTGCCATTTAGTCACCAACTGACATAGTGATTATAATATTAATTACATCAGTTATACAAATTATACATTATATTTGTTATATTAATTATCTAATTATACAGTCATTTAATTACTTTATCATTATTATTATTATTATTAGATTATGGTATTAGCCTTTTATTATTATGTCTTACCTTTGCAGTTAACTAGAAATTGGAATTGTTTTTACAATCTTTGGTGTAAGCATTGTCTGTATGTAAGGGGTTTTATTTATAGAGCAAGAAGTTTTGCATAGACAAAATCCAAAAAATTAATTGTTTGGTTTAGATTAAGTATGCTGAAATCATACTAAAACGTAACTATAAGTTATACAGGATCATAAGATTAAGCAGCCATGCTTTTAAGGGCACCTGGGTCACAGTCGTGCACTGCTTCTCTCCCAACATTTCTTCCCTGTGAATTCCGTCTTATGCATAAAAACGAATAGGATGAACAGATAAAGTCAAATAGAACTATTATGATTTCACAAATTACAAAACTGAATGTCCCTTACATTGCTTACCTTTTCAAAAAAGAAATCTTTTCTTTTGTTTAAATATGGCATTTTTATTTTTTTCCCCCAGATAACACTGATCCCATATTTTTAAATTTCTTGACTGTTTTATAAACTGTACTTCAGTTATGGAGATTTATGTTTTATAAAGTTGTAACAAAAGAAAACTCTTGTTCTGTAGTATATTGGACCATGACTACACCCACAACTGAAAATTACCAAAGAATGTTCTCTACTGTCTTCGTTTATCACATATGTGGCGTGAGTCAGAAGCTCGCACCATATGTGACACAATAATGGGAACTGCATGCGCCAGAGACCCAAGTGCCGATAAGAGTGTGGCCGCTTAATTTGATGGCACCATATAAAATATGTCCAACTGGTTCAATGCTTAATTTAACATTTAAGACATCCAGGTAATTGGTAATCAATGATTACGGTGGAGAAGGAAGGTGACAGACAAGTCTATTACAATTACCAATTTTCAATTTTAATATAACAATGACCTGAATTATATATGTCAATGGCTCATAATACTAGCAGAAGATCGAAATAGTGCCTCTTGTAAATAAACTCTCTGATGATTTCTCTGGTTATATATCTTACTGACAAGTTAGAATGTTGACTATCCTGATATGCTTCATAAGCCTTCTTTGTTTTTTTAGTGATTTCTCATATTTTGGGGTCATATAATGCTGCAATTAAACATAAAAGCAAAACAATGTTTATAACAGAGTTTAAATTAAGTCATTTTTGTTGCTTTTGCTACTTGTGGTCTAGAAATGTGATGCATTTTAAAACAATTTCCAACAATGTGATAATCTTTCACAGAAAAAGTTCTTATTATTGGTATTTATTGTGTATTCACTGTTTTGACAGGGCAATAGAAAAAGAGAGACCCATATCTTCTATACCACCACAATGTTGTTAAAAATGTTTTAACAACTTGGATTTTCATTAAAAATAGACATTATATGGCAAGGTCATGTGTGAGGGGACAGTTTATTCTGGGAAGTTGCAGATGTTTCATATTACACAATGAGTATATCACTTTGGCCAATGAAAGCAAATAATTTCACTCCAAACAGAGTTAACAATACCTGAGAGGCTTTTCAGAAGCAGAGACAAGCTGCCTGTTAACCTTCAGAATAGCACAATAACATTGTTAGAGTTCCCTTTCTGCTAGGCGTGTTCATTTCTGATCTGAAAAGTCTGTGAGGTTTAGTCATTGTCATCAGCTATGTGTGTGCCTTTTCAGAAGTAATGAATAAATTTGTTGTAAGAAAGAAAATGGAATGAAGCCCTAGTGAGATGAAGAATGATGATAGCATAGAAATGAAATCTGATTTTAAAATAGACTTATGAAATAAACATTAGGAAAAAGGGAAAGTGTTATAAAAGTGGTGCAACTCAGTATTCTGGAAAACTCTGTTCATTTGTGTGTGGTTTGTGTGAGAAAATGAAAAAGAACTGCTTTTTGTCATCAGCAGGTAACATTAATAAATGCAAGAACTTAACAGTTTAATACAGTGCTTTGATATAAACAGCAAAATACAATAATATTTTAAAAGAATGAGTTCTGTCTGTTTCAATTCAATGAGTGAATCAAAACATTCAATGTCTTACCAGATTCTATTAGGCTGCTGTCAAACACCATTGAGAAATTCTTAATTGCTTTTAACAAACCTCTGAAAATATAATTAGCAATTTAGATTTAAAAATCTTTAAATTTTGGGCTGTAAATTGCATTGTAATTCATTTTGGAAAAATCCTAGAAATGAATTTCTTGTTACCTTTTAATAACATAATTAGCAAATACTAGAACTCTCTGCAGGAATTTCTTTGATAACTAGGTATGATGGTGACCTATCTAAATGTAAGTTCAGAATCTTGTAACGGCTTAATACATCCAGGTGTCTAAACCAAGATATGTCATATAATGTTTTGTACTGTATAATCTAACTTATGGTGGTGGATAAAAATGTTGTCCTGCATAGCATTTCTGATTGGAATGATTCTCTGAAGAGGGGTGGAGGGGAGAGCAATATGATTACTCAAGTTTTTTGCTGTATGAGATGCTAAATCCCAGAGCTCTACTTATTGTGAGACTTCACACATGAAACACACAAAAATAAATAGCACATGGATAATAAAATTAGTAAGGAAAACGTGAAGTAAATAATTCGGCAATAGTGATCTTTTGGGGTCCCTGATATTTCTAATGTTTCATGTTTATTATTTATGGATTGAATATGGTTTATTTCTCCCACCCCCTCTGTTTTTAAATATATTCTAATGCATTCATTTTAAAAAGTGAGGCAAATTTTGTTTAGTTATTAATTTAGAGAATGTATTGCACTTGAAAGGAATATACTTTTGTCCATTTACTCATTTAAAGGAATGTTTTTCAATTTATTATTCATTTAAAGAAATGGGCATCTTATACTGAAAGGAGTATACTTTTATTTATCTATTCATTTAAAGGAATGGATTGTTTGCACATGAAAGGAGTGCTTTTCAATGTATTATTCAATTAAATGAATGGGTAGTTTATACATGAGAGGTACATACTTTCGTTTGTTAGTTTATTTATTTAAAGGAAGGAACATACTTTTGTTTGTGTGTTGGTTTAAAGGAATGGATAGTTTGTACATGAAAGGAATAGTTTATATATATACTTTTAAAGGGGTATTGAGTTTGAGTAAAAAAAAAAAAATATATATATATATATATATGTAAAGGAAAGCTGTTCTTTCTTTTTGGAGTGAGCAGAGTTTGTAAACAATACCAATAAGGGGTTACTGACATGAAATGTGGAGAGGCAACAAATGGAAGGGACCCCAACAGATCACTGTTACCACTTGGGTGATTTCCCCGAGGATATTAATCCAACTATTTGGGGATTTTCACATATATTTTGAAATAACAATTTATGTTAGCTTAATATAAATTACAGTTAAACTCTTTTACACCTTCTAAGGAGAGAAGACAAGATATACATAATTAACAGCATTCAGATGTAGCTTTTAACTTCCATGTTCATACTGGAGGCTTAGCACCTCTTATTTGTAACTAAATATTCCAGGAATCATCTATTTCAATGAATTTCAGTACTTATCTAGTGAACATTCATTTGTAAGTAAAAATGCTCCTCTTCATTATTTATTTTGATCTGAGATACACAAAAGAACCAAAGGCTCACTTTAAGGGCATACATGTAGAATGAAAAATATCGTTAAGGTTAACAAATTTATTGTGCAGTTTTAATGAACGTGGTTGCATCAATTTGTTAAGATAGGAGGAGGAACCCTCTTGCAGCAACATAACCAGACAGCGCTATTCAAATATTCAGACTAGGATGGATACTTTAAATACTTAAAATGATTGGTTTCGTTGAAGCACTTTGGACGTAGGTGTTGCAAGCCGTTGAAATATGAAGAAACCTTAGATTCTATGGAAATATTAAACTCTCTCACCTAAATGTATTGCAATGAATCCCGGCATTTCGCTCCGAATTAACGAATATTGCCTAAAAACTATTAAAAAGTTACAATGATATGAGAACAATGTTTTCACTTCGATCTCTTTGTTCCCTAACCCCTTAAATCGCAATGGAAAAAAAAATGTACAAACACGTTATGGTATGATGTATACAAAGTACGCGGTTGTTATTAAATTATTTAAGAAACTTTTATAACTCCAATATAACGTGTTTAAATACATTTTAAGGGAATGTTTATTGTGATTTTAAATCAAAAAGGGTGCACGACAAGACAAGACATGAATGCATTAGGTATTTTATCCGAGAGATGGCATATTAAACTATTGTTCGATAACGATGTATATTACATTATTTTTGGTGACTAACAGCTGGAAATAAGTTTCAGCAGAAGACAGGAATTCACACTTATGCGTATTTTAGACTGTGATTAATGAAATTGTTCATATTGTATTGAAATACGAGTGTTTAGAATTGGTGATGTTGGTTTGACCATAGTTATGATTCAAGTGTTCAGAAATAACTGCAAACTCGGAAACCGTACAATTGTATTTAGTTTCCTGGTTATCGTATTTTTTTGCAATGTTCTTTGTTGTATGGAGCGTATGTCATTTGGTAGGTGAACATATGTTCTACAAGTGACAAATGGTTTCGTGAGAAAAGATAAACATAAAGATATTGTGCTCTGCGCAGACTATTGTGGCTTTTCAATTAATTAAAGGTAATATCTCCGCATCCGCTTGGAGATAATTGTTCATGGTATGCTGTTTAGTGTTTGCTACGTACATATGCAAATTTCCACAAGCTCTTCGTCATTTATGTTTGTATTTTTAGGTCTACAATATGATGCACCAGGTATATAAAACCTTGCCGGATGATAGACCCATCATGGCAATAAACATAGTGGAAGATCCTGATAAGTGTCCAAGTGGGTTTGTTGTAGTAAGTATAATTGGATATATTAATGCTCACATTTTCTGAATCATTTAAAGTTACCTTTGAGAATGCTTAGACACAGAATAGGTATCTGTTCTAGCTATGCAAAAGCTAGAAGGTGCCTACAAGGGGAGCAATGACAGATACCTTTAGAAGAATATACTAAATACACTTTTGCAGACTCAAGAGTTCTACTCTTGCTGAGACAAAATTTTAGATTGCATGTTCATCTTTTTGCAATGATTCAGAAATAATGAATTATTTTATTGCAAATATAATGACATTACTTCCATAGAGAGCATTCATATACTTAGCTTTTGGCTGCCTTATCTCCCTAGCATGCAAACATAAATTTAGTATGTTCCAGCATTATTATGTCTCTAAGGCAGGGCCAAATAAAGGTTAAAAATCATCCCAATTCCGTGACTAGTTGTATTTCTTCTTTTGTAGAGAAGAATTTTATTGGTTTTGAAGTTATTTTCACCTTAAAGTTGAAATATTAAACATTTTGATATTAATACTGAGTATACTTAATATTAAGTAATTTATGAATATGTATTACATTGCTAGTTAAATGATTGGTACTATGCTTTTCAGCGATCAAACAAGCACAGGTTCCATAAGTATTTAATATTGATCATGCCCATCAGGTCAATTTATATTATATGTGTGCATATAAAGAATGATTTAATTAAAGTGTTTCATAATAAAATACAAATTCAGAGTTGCACATGCACAGTTGATAGATAATTCTCGAACAAGTAAGTCATTGATTTGTCATTTATACAAAATATTTTTATTGGACTTTTTGTGTATTGCTATCAGCATAAATATTTTACAGAGTAAAATTACTCATTAGAAATTAACACATTAGCAACTGTTTTAAAATTGTCAGTTTTTTTGTTTAAGATTAATAAGAAGAACATTAAATATTGTAATGGTTTCATAATACAACTTTTTTGGAAGCAAGATTTTTCAATCTACTTCATGTTAATCAAGATAAATGCTTGCAAAATTGTTTTATGCGCATTCATGGTAGGTACTTCGGACATACAGGAGGCTGAACCAATAGTCTAATCTTTAAAAGGCAGGTTGCTATGTAATAGCTCTGAAATTCCATACTGTTTCCATGACACTGAGAATCAGCTGAATGGTGACAGAATTTCAAAAGCTGACAAATCTGTGTTAGGGTAGTTATTTCTTTTATGGTTTTTTTCTGCTATACAAGAAACTAAACAAAGCAAAGCAGAAAAAAATCATAAAAGAAATAACTAACAGCAGGAAAAAAACAATATCAACACATTCAAAAAATTCACTTACCACCCCCGAGCATTTAGAAAATTCAAAAAAATCTTCAAAGAACAAGACATCACCCTGGCTCCAATAAACAGACTTTCTGTCATAAAATTACTAAATTCAAAAATAAAAGATGAAATTCCACCAGAAAATAGGTCAGGAATATATCAAATTAAATGCATAAATTGTGAAAAGTTCTACATAGGACAAACCAAAAGAAGTTTAAAAATCAGATCCAAAGAGCACTTTAGAAACCTAAAATTGAAACAAGAAGATAAATCGGCAGTAGCATTTCACTTTTGGAAAGAAAACCACAATCTAGATCCAAATCCAAAATTGCTTAAAACCATGTCAGGCCACAATGAACTCACAACCTGGGAAAACATCCTCATATGGAAAAACAAAGATCAGCTAATAAACTTTGAAACCCCACCAGTAGACAGCTTAGTTAAGTAAGAAGCTCATCATTTTGCCACCAGAGAAGAGAGTACAAGCAAATGCAGCCAGCGATGGCAGTTGGACCTGTGAGGCTGAAAATGAAAGCATAGGCTTTCGAAACTAGTCCCTCATAATAACAATGTAAGTGACGTAGTGTTAAAAAAACCAACTCAACAAATTAATAAAACATACTGGTTGGTCATGTTGGACGAGGAATGAAATCAGTGAAATGATGCTGAAATGATCTCAAGGTCCATACAGTTTAAATTTACTCAACATTCATCTTCTCAGGATAAGGGAAAACCCTGAAAAAAGCCTTATCCTGGTAACTCTCCTTAAGCAAGATTTGAACTCATGACCTGTTGAATGTGAGGCAGACAAGCTACCCCCATAGTACCCAGGTGGACTTTTGTCAGAATTGACCATTTCTGAAAAATTACTTGTTATTGGTTTCATTTTTAAAATATTAAGTTTTTCCCATGTTCAGGAATTTGTAAGCTCCTACCATGCAAAGAAACAGATTTCAACCAATGACAATCAGCTTTTAAACAATTTGACTATCACATTAGCCTAATCTATTCCCTTATTTCCCTTCTACTTACAGGAAAGTAAGTAATAAGACCATTTCTGCTAATATTTATCTCGATTAGCACGAAGTAGATAGAAGAGTAAGCTTTTTAACAATAATTTGTTACAGAAATGTAGAGAAGAGTTATGCGAATGGAACAGATCAATTTTTTTTCCACTTGGCAAATTATGTATAAATTTTTGTTCTAGACTTAATGAAAGTTATTCTTAAAATAATTTCAATGAAATGTAATACTTACATCTAGTAATAGTAACACTAACAGCATCAATAATAATAATAATAGGCTAGAGAAGAAGAACGTAACAATTGTAATTATTCATCAACTAAACCTTTAGATTTAAAAAAAAATTCTGATGTGTTCCATCCACATGGCTTTCTCAATAAATTCAATTTCAATTTTCCTTTAAAATCAATTTTGTACATTGTACTCTGATACAGGATACGTCAATGATTAGATTTATATTATAACAGTTACAGCAAGTTAGATATGTACATATTTACAGTATATAATGGGTTTATACGGATATGATACAAGATAGTTAATACAATGATATAGTATGAGGATATTTATTAAATTGTAAGTATTCCTTTACAGTGTAGAAGCAGTGTTCCTGCAAGAAAGCCTTTGCTCTGGTTTTAAATGCATTATAGTTTCCAGTATTTTTGATATCACTGGGAAGAGAGTTATATAATGATATACTGGAGTGCATCACTGCATTTTTACACAACATGGTTCTTGTAGATGTTAAGTGAATATCCTTTTGATTTCTGGTATAATGTGCATGTACATTTTCATTATTTTGGAAAGTAAATCTATTTTTTTTTTTACGAATAATATTGCCTCTAATATATGAGTACATGCCAGAGTAAGTATCCCAATTTTTTGGAATAGTGATTTACATGAACATAACTTCTTTTCACCACATATAATGCGAACGGCTTGTTTTTGCTTAATAAATACATCTTTAGCTTCTGGTGAGTTTCCCCAAAATATTATTCCATACCTCATTCTAGAATGTATGTGAGCATAATACACCATTAAAAGTATAGGAAGGCTGACATATTGACTTAAAATTCTTAAAGCATATATATTCCTGTTTAATTTATTTACAAGGTGTTTAATATGTGATTTCCATTTTAAATTACTTTGTATCCACAAGCCTAAAAAGTTTGTTTCAGTTTTGTATGAGATCAATTGATTGTTTAATTTTACTACAGGGATATCATTATTATTATTGTTATTAATGTTTATGTTATCGGTGATATGAAATTTAAGACAAACTGTTTTATCAGTGTTTAAAATCCAGTTGTTGTTAGTTAGCCATGTAACCACATCTTTACTTGCTTGGCTTAATGTGTTATTTAACATTTCGGTCTTTGTTATGCACAGCCAGGAGCAAAACAAAAGAGAGGTGGAACAAAAGATGACCTCCATTTGAGAAACGTTTAACTGGCTTAAAAATTAACCCAATAACAAAGAATATCTCAGAAATGGTTAATTTTACCAAAATTACATAAATTACCAGCTACGAAAAATTCATTCAAATGAAGATTTCTGCAGAGCCCATTTCCAGAAATTTCAAGATATATGTTTTATTTGTCATGTAAATATATTTGATATTTTAATCAAAATCATTAAGTCAATTTTGAGAAAAACAAAGTTTTCAAAACATTTTCTATATAAAGGGTAGTTTGGGATGGGGGAATTCTCCTGAAAATCTTCATGTGGCATCTTGGAAGATACTAAACTTAAATACCAAATTTGGTACTTAACAGTCTTTTAGTTTTTGAGTTAAGCTGTCCACAAACACACGCATATGCAGAATTTTTTGGATTCAGTGGGTCCCAAAACATATTTTTCCAGTGAAATCTTGATACATGAAACTTTTGGGCAGAATAAAATACCTTCTCTACCTACTGTGTGCATAGTATATGTAGGGAAAGTAAAAACAAAAATAACCACCTCCATTTATTTTGTAAATGGATCCTTTTGTGTCTGTTAGGCAAATTAAGATTTCCTATTTTCAATAATAAAAATCATTAGGTTGGCTGTATAATGCATATGGCTTTACTTTGGTTGTCCTCCTCGAGACTCGTCGGCTAGGCTTTGCATGGCAAGGGAGAAAACCTGTTGGATATGTTGTAGTGATTTCCCCCTTTTCATCTCCTACCCTTAATATATGTATTATACTACAACAGCCAGTAATGAGAATTGAGTTTTATTGCAAGAAGCCTATTTCATGTTGTAACAATAGCCTATAGTAAAGAGCCAACAGATTAGGAATAATTCTTTGTTATTTATAAATTTAATAAGCATTCTTTCTTCATAAATTTACTGAACTTCACAGAATACACCCCTACACTCACTAGCTATTGAATACCTTATCATATGTGAATGCCAAAAGTTGGAATATATTATGCACACACAACTATGTTACCTACATTCTGTAATCATAAAATATAATTCACTGTCGTGAATATGACAGCCGATGGTTTATGATTTTCTAACCTGGCTCAGGTGTATAAAAAAAGAAAACTCCTTCTTATGCCACTTAAACTAAAATAATAATTGCAAAAATGCTTTTAGTTTACTAGTTATTTTTTCTACCACTTATACATAATGGAGGATCAGTTGAATTCCACCCAAAAGTTCATGATTAAAGTTTACTGGAGATACATGCTTTGATATTCCCGGCAGAACAGAACAGAAAGCATGCTTAGAAAAATATCCAGGGTGTACAATATTGTAACAATTACTCTATTTTTCTCTAACAACTCTTTATTTCTTGCAAAAACTGATTACAATCAGAATCCACTCAAAAATAACTGTCTTTCATTCAATTCTGCCATACAGTTTCTTTTCTTCGAAATTCTTAGGTTTTCACGGCCGGTGTCAATACTGGCTGGAGTATAATCTGGGCTTGTGGGCTCCTCCTTCTTCTTCCCAGACGTTTCGTCTGCGACTACGGCAGACATCTTCGGTGGCAGCGGCGAGGTCGAAGTGCTCTAGTGGACGTTTCAACTGCGACTGGTTTTTCTTCTTCTTTCATTGTGGCAGCAATACATCTTGCTACGAAATTCCCATGAAACTCACTCAACTATTGCATGTGATGCATTCCCATTGAAAACTGAATGCTGGGTAGGCTTCATTGCCCTTTCTATAACTGTTGGTCACGTCACTGGAAACTTCTAGAAACAGTCACACGAGCAAAACCACTGCATCTGTCTCAGACTGACTCAGGCTTAACAATGCATGGCTTCAATATCAAAGAAACTTCCAACAGTACACATATTCACTTGCAAAGGGTAACAATCACAGTTGCAATGTTAAAAGAATATGCTGCAGCATAGGTGTCCACTAATGCATGTGTAACAATGCATGCCAACAATCAGCTATGACTTATGAAGCAAGCCTTACGCATTCATTCAGCAATTACAACCACAGGGCACAGTTACAATATGTAAGTCTATTTGTCTGCGGACAGCATAACTCTAAACAAAAAATCTGTTTAATACCGAAATTGGCTGTTTAAGTTCAGCATCTTCCAAGAATGTGAAACAAAGATTTTCAAGAAAATTCCCGCACCCCAAACTACACTTTACATGGAATCTTTTTCATTGTTATTTGTTTGAAAATTACACTTAATGGTTTTGATAAAATACCATATCTTTAAAATACCTTGATTTTCTGGAAGTGCCTGTGAAGTGCCTGTGAAATCTTCTTTGAAATCTTTATGTATTATAGTTTAACCATAAGAGATAGGCAAAATATTTAAATCTAGTTATAACACAGTTTATATCATAATGACATTACTTTCTGAGATATTCTTTGTTATTGGCCTGAATTTTCAAATATTTATACTTTATTCAGTGATTAGTTGCTATTCACTTTTTCTAATGGACATACAAAAAACATGTAATTTAGAAGTAATCACATTGCAATTAGCATTTTAAAAATCACACTATTTCTTTAGCCTACTATAATCTTCTACTTATACTAAACGTGTAATAACAAGAATTAGATAAAAGAATAAGCTTTTTCAAAGAGTTAGTAAGAGAGTGAGGGGAGAAGGTCATGCAAATACTACACATGAGATTTTGGGATTCAGAGACCATAAGAAGATGTACTTCTTGTGGAAGCTCATAAACTTTTGGATGGAAAAGAATACTACTTACTCATCCTGTCATAGGTAAGTAGTAAAGAAAATAAACAAATCTGGTGTGTTCCATTCACATGACTTTATCTGTTCTGCAAACAAACTATTCTTACAAAAAAATATTCTTTTATCTTCATCATGCTAATTGAGATAAACATTAGCAGAATTGGGCTTATTACTTGCTTCCTTGTAAGTAGAAAGGAAATAAGGGAATACACCATGCCAGGCATGCTGTCTAGTGTCAGTGCATGACATTCCCCTCCATTCCTCATTCCACCTGGTCTTGGCAAAATGCCACTGCCCACAACGTTGCTCCAAGCTATAGGACTTTACGCCTTCATTCAACCAGTTACATGTACAAGTAAACAACCCTTCAGAAGCACTGGCAGCATGTCATGGTAACATTTCATCCTTCATGGAAGGAACCGTACTTTTTTGTGCTTCACAGTGATAAAGTTGTTGTTTAATTTGTCATAAGCAGCTAACAGTGCTTTTGCAATTTAATATTAGGAGGCATTTTAATAACTGCCATTTTCAGCAGTATAATGGTGCATACTTTGTAAACGTGAAGGCAATAAACTAAAAGTGGATTTCTTAAACCACCAACCAAAAAGCACAATGATCCAGGTTCCAATGAGGTCTTAAATGAACAACAAAACCAGAACAATTCAGCTATCAAATTGCTAAATTAATAGCTGAAGCAAATAAGCCCTTCACAGAAGGAGAGTTTATTAAAAAGTGCCTTGTTAACGTTCAGAGGAAATTTGTCCTAACATGACAGAGACATTTAAAAACATAGCTTCAGGACAAACCACAGTGATATCAAAAATATTAGCTATGAGTGCTAACGTAGAAGTTCAGTTGAAAACTAAAATAAATGGACTACTTCCTACTCATTGGCTCTGAATGAGGTTCAGACCTCAAAGATATCGCTCAGCTAGTAGTATGTATCAGAGGTGTTGACTCTGAACTTAATATATTCAAAGAGTTTCTGGACCTCGTGACAGTTCAGGAACATACTCTTGGAGAAGATATATTTGATGCAATTTACATGATAGCATGTAAGTATGAATTATCCTGGGAAAGGCTGGTGTCAATCACAATGGATGTTGCATCCTCCATGAGATTATTGAACAGGTTGTGCTGGAAGACTGATGACATTTTTGGAAGACATTGGTCTCCCTCAGAACTCTTTGATGATAATGCACTATATTATCCATAGAGAAGCCTGTGCTTAGGCAGCAACTTTAGAGAATGTAATGTCTGTGGTGGAGAAGGCAGAAAATTTAATAAAATTGCACCCTTTGCATCATAGGCTTTTTCAACAATATCTAGCCAATATTCATTCAAGTTGTTCAGACCTAACATATTACAACCAGGTTAACTGGTTAAGCAGAGGAAATATGCTTGATCGGTTTTCAAGTCTCTGTGAGGAAATTAACACGTTCTTGAGAGAACAAGGAGTTATAATTCCGCAGCTTTCTGACTAGCAATGGGTTTTGGACCTGGCCTTTTTACCAACATGTGTGGTCACTTAAACTGCCTCAACACAGTTCTACAAAGTAAAAAGTAGTTACTCATCCACATGATAGTTGTAATAAAATACTTTATAAATAATTTGAACGTTTCGAATGAAGAACTCCAAAATGCAGATCTAAATTCTTTTTCATATGTGAAGTCTGTCTTCAGTAATAGAGTCAATATAACTCCTAAATTGCATAAAATGTTAAAGGATTTT
The DNA here is from genome assembly GCA_030762935.1 of Hymenopus coronatus. Classification (NCBI taxonomy): domain Eukaryota; kingdom Metazoa; phylum Arthropoda; class Insecta; order Mantodea; family Hymenopodidae; genus Hymenopus; species Hymenopus coronatus. The sequence continues at coordinate 19,096,929 of CM060895.1, forward strand.
CATTCAATTTTTGAAACAAGATTTGGAGAAGTGTTAGCAAAGGAAAGTGAACTTCATCTTTGCAGTAATCCATTATCTGTCAGTCCAGAAGATATTCCTGATCACTTAAATCAGAAATTATAGAATTGTAGAAGAACAACATTCTACGAAATTGTGGAAAAGTGTGGATTGATGTTTATAAAATGTTAAATAAGAGTCATTTCCAAATTTGCACAATCTCTGTGAATGTGTCAATGTTTGGAACCACATGTTATTTTCATTTATGAACAATGTTAAAAATAAAAGCAGGTCTAGAATTAGTGACTGTAATTTATGTACTACATTGAAATTGAATGTAACTGCAATTGAAGAAGATGTTGACAAAATAATAGCTGCTTAATCCCGATTGTTAAATTCATAATGAAAACTGTAGCCATATGTTCCAAATAAAACAAATTTATATGAATAAAAACATCTTATTTTCTACACATTAAAGCTGTTGGAAAACAATAATATTGAAGTTATGAATATTCAGATTTTATTGATATTTAGTTTAATTCATACATAATGCTTAGAAGGTAGCCAGTTCCCCTCTATTGCTACCATGACGTATGTAATACTATCCTTTGATTCATTGCAGTTATGGGACATGGTAATACTACAGGCATAGTGGTGGGGAGAGCGTCCTCCCCTCCAACGGCATGCCTGCATTAGGCTAAAGCAATAGTCAAATATTTTAAAAACTGCAACTATGTGAATGACCTTGAAATTTAGTTCTTTCTATGGCTAGGAGTAAAATAAAAGAAAGATAAAATGGATCAGGATTGCTGTATGAGAAAAGTTATTTATTTTAAAATTGAAGCCAATAACGTTGAATATCATCAAAATCATTAACTCTAAAAATATATATATATTGTGTATTTTAACGAGATCTATCTATTTTCAGTAGTAAATTTTTGTCAATCTCTTACGGTTTACCAGTTAAAGCAAAATCAAAAGGACTTCAGAGGCTATTCACAGAAAATTGAAAATGTGCATTTTATTTCCAGTGTAATTATGTTTAATATACAGTATCAAAATTGTTAGAGCCATTTTTGAGAAAATCAAAAACAATCATGTAAAGGGTAGTTTGGGGTGGGTATTTTCTTGATAATCTTTGTATTGCATCCTTGGAAGGAACTTAAATATCAAATTTGGTAATTATCCAACTTTTTGGTTTTGAGTTATTGTGTTCACAGATACACGGACACATACAGATCTTTTTTCTAAAAATGCTTTTTTTTATATATATGTATAGGGAACTAAAACATGTATTTCCAATGAAATCTCATCAAATTTTTGGATGGAATGTTATACTTTCTCTACCCGTGTACTGTGTACTAAGAAAAGAAAGTAAAACATTTGAATAACAGTGCATCTTGTTGTGAATTGAATTACTAATGGTTGAAGACAATTATTTGACTGTAACACTTGATTTTTTTTTTTAATATAATTTATAGCTCATTACTTTTCCACAATGTTTCCTAATATTGTGCTGTGTTGTTTTCTAGGTTTCACGAACACATGATCAGGATTCTGATGCAGATTTGTGGAGGGAAGGTGGCTTCTTTGGGAAGAAAATAACACGGTACATCTGCCTTTCAAAGACTGAGGGTATCCCTGACTATATAGTGGAATCCATAGCTATTATAAATGAAAAAGAAGTACCACCTGATGGTTATTCTGTGCTTACACGTACTGCGGACACAGGTAAGGATGATGTTTTTGATGCAAAAAATTCACCATACTTTAAATTACATATTTGCAATGTTTGATTCTCCTAGGACGGATGTAACAAATGTTGGATGCCATTTTAAAGCATTCAACTGGTTAAATGGCTCTGTATCAAACTTCAAAGCCATTTTTCTCAAGTTTAGTTTTTCATTTAAATGGGCCTATAGGTTTAATGTTGTGGGAGAAAATATTTATTTTGGAGAAGAGAGATCACAATAAGAATTTTTATATAACGGAATTGATTCTATCACCAAATTTGTTTTATTTCCAGTAGATGGTAATACTATAGCGGTATCTATCACTTAGCAGTTGTAATCTTAATATAAATAGGCTAACAATCAAAGGGATTATGCAACATATCTTACTAATTCATAATAGAACAAATCTGATGTGCTCCATTCACATGACTTTCTCTACATCTCTGCAACAAATTAGTTTTAAAAAGCAGATGCTTCTATTTACTCTATACTAATTGACAAAAATTTAGCAGAAATAGTCTTATTACTTGCTTCCTTGTAAGTAGAAGGAAAATAAGGGAGTACCATAGGTTAAAGTGATAGCCGAAAGCTGATTGCTATGTGACTGAAGTTCCTATGTTTGTATGGACATGAGTTGACAAATTCCTGTATGAGAAAAGTTAAGTTTTTCAAACCTGACCAAGGAATATCTCAAAAATGAACAACTCCACGAAAAAAATGTATACAACATAAATTGTGTGTTTTAATGTGCTCTACATGTTTTGTGTAGTAAATTTTTGTCTATCTCTTACGGTTTAGCAGTTATGCAAAATTCCGTAAAATTTACTCAGAATAAAGTAGTCTTCAGAGGCTATACCAGAAAATTCAAAATATACATTTTATTTGTCAGGTAAATATTTTTAATATACAATATTTTAATCAAAATACAGCCATTTTTTAGAACATCAAAATTTTTGAAAAAAGTTTCGGATAGTTTGGGGTGGGGGATTTTTCTCAAAATCTTCGTGTCCCATCCCTGGAAGATAGTAAACTTAAATACCAAGTTTGGTATTTTACCTACTTTTCCTTTTTGAGTTATCGTGTTCACAGACACACTGACACACTGACACACACACACATGTACCTTTTTCTGAAAATACTTTTTTTGGTTACAGGGGCCCCTAAAACATATATTTCCGGTGAAATCTCGATATCAAATTTTTTGGTGGAGTGCAATACCTTCTCTATACATTATGTACATAGTGCGTGTAGAGAAAGTTAAAAGGTGAAGTACATGTACATCAGGAAGGAAACATAGGAAAGGGAGACATAGGTTGATAAAGGAAATAGGAACAAAGGGAGGGAATAACATGGATAAGAACGGGCATTTTTAGATTAATGGATAAGAAAAGGCATCTATAGAGTGAAGGGAAGGGATATCTAGAGCATATGGTATTTGAATAGCAAGGAATGGATCTATGGTGCAAAGAATTCCTGGAACAGAAGTGGGCCCAGGTGAATAGGAGAACAGCATTAAGGGTTTCTTTTTAGAAAGGATGGCAAAAGTTTAGGTCAGTTTTTAAGCAAGGTTTAAAAAAGTATTGAATTGGTCTGTGCAGAGAATTAGAGTTAATATAATTTTTTGTTAGTTATTAATGTTTTTGAATAGTTTTAAGGAACTAAAATGTGTGTAGATGTAATTATATGGGTGGGTATGCTGAGCTGAATGCCTGTCATACTCAACCATCTATTAGCTTAATACAAATAAATAAATAAATAAAAATATATGATATTAATTTACAAAAATAAGTGAAGTTTTGTCACAAAATATTTGTTATACTAATAGCAATCCTAATGTTCTTTTCTTCATTTGCAGACCAAAAGGCATGGAGGAAGCGGCAGTTATGTTACAGACTTGCTAGACAAAATCATGCCACATCAGCAGTAACAGATATCATAGTTTTAAGTAGAATGAAAAAAGCTCCAAATGGCTTTTCTCTAGCAGGGTAAGAGTCTTTACCTTATTTGTCCCTAATATATGCTTAAATGGAGTTTTTTTATTTATGGACGCTCTTTAACTGCTGTGGTTCTCAGCATCCCATTCTATACTGAGCATGAAAGATCGTTTAATTTTGCTCAGAGGCCTCTCTTATCAGGCTTGAGGTTCTTTTACGTGCCGTAAATCTAAAATCTATGACACGAGACCAACTTCCCTTCCAAAGGAAGCCTTGCCAAGGGAAGTAAAACTGTTGGTCCCTTCTCATAGATTTATTACACATAAAAGAACCTCAAGTCTGATAAAGAGGCTCCTGAGCAAAATTAAGCAGTCTTTCATGCTCAATGTCAGGGATGATAAAAGTTTTTGGATTTTTATCCCAGGTGACCTTCCCAGTAAGGGTTTAGTTTTTTTATTACTCTTGGGAAGCTACCAGTGAAGCATGTGATCTGGGTTTTAATTTTACATATGACTTCTAGCTATGAGGATTTGTTTTTGTTATTTTTATATTTGTTTTATTTTATTGTTAGACCCCATTTTTAGATTCCTCTATGGTACAGTGACAGTTTCTTTTACACCAGATTTTTAAGGGCACCAATAACCATGCATTTGAGCATCCTTAAACCCAAGTCGTCATCATCACTTTTCATGCTAAATATATATATATGAGAGAGTGAGTGTATGTGCGCCATAATTCAAAAACAAAAAGTCAGTTAAATATGCTAAACTTGGAACTTTTCCTTTTACGGATATTGCAATGGTTGATGCATGACAATGTCACAAAAGCAATTAAATAAACAAAAAAAATACTACCAACATGCAATGTAAATGTCACAGATTAGCTAGAGGAATGCATTTATGGCATCTGCTGCCTGCACTGTAGGTTCTCTATAAATACAACAATGGTGTAGCAATAAAGTAAATCAATGATCAGATCCGATCAGATTTTGGCAATTTACATGCACAAAATTACAACAAAATGAGTAGAACAGTGGAGTAGAATTATATACTCATGTGTTAGAATATTTAATTAATGCCACTACTTTATACTAACATAGCTTAATGTAAAAATTGTTCTTAATAGTCATAATTTAAGAAATCTTTGGTGAATTAATAAGAAAATTATCTACCATTTGTGTCTCTTTCATATTGTACCTGAACAATATTGTAAACATTTAAATGAATTTTGTTGTTGCAGGGAAATTAATGGAATGACTGTGTGCTTCAAAAGTGGGGTTTGTACCCCTCCTCATAAAACTAATGCAGTTTCACAGCCAATGCAACTGCTTTACAGGTAAGAAATCTTTTCCAATCTGATATTAAGAGATTCCTCGAAATCATTATAGCCTATTTCAGGGGCTAGCAGAAACATCCTCACAGTGCCATGTTTTCTTCAACTGCTGCCGGTATATAGAATCTTCAGTGTAAAACCTGACCTCTTGCACAGGGTTTTGCATCTGGGTACATCAACATGTCATAAAAGTGTCAGATCTCTGTACCTGAAATCTCTTGAGATAGATGAACAATAAATACATTCATTCCCTTCTCTTCTCTCTTTCACTCCCCCCTCTCTCTATCTCTCTCTCTCCCCCTCTCTCATACAGATGATTCTACCTGAGGACCATACTTGATTAAGGTCATGAGATAATGTAGCAATACTTTAAATAGCACCTGGGCCGTGGTCATGCACCACTTTCCTCTAGACACTTTTTCCATGTGCATATCATCTTATACATCAAAACAAATAGGATGAACAGATGAGGTCAACTAAAACCATTATTATTTCACAAATTACAATATTGAATGTCCCTTACATTGCTTACCTTTTCAAAGAAGATGCTGAAAATGTTCTCCTTGTGCTCGAAGACATTGCAGCGTCTTAATAGATTATTAAAGCATATTGCAGTTTTACAAGGGATATGTTGGTTATTTCTTTTCATATACTATTTTATGTTATAGTTTAGAAGCAGTTGCAAATATACAATGTCATTAAATTAGGTTAATTACCTCAGAACTAGTTTCAAGGAATCACTTGAATTACAATCAGCTGACGATAAGGAAATGATTCCTTGAAACTAGTTCTGCGGTAATTAACTTAATTTAATGAAATTGTATATTTGCAACCATTTCCAAACTATAATAGTTAATCTTTTCATAATGTCTTCCGATTCAAAAATGATGGATATACTCGTATTTTGTAGTTCTTGTAATGCTCAAGGATTAGATTTATACACCTTGTCTATAAACTGCCTCACAAATAAAATTTTCTAAATTCAAGAGAGACTTTCTTGGAGACCACAGCTTCCCAGGTATCCAGCCATCCAAAATGAGCTGTTCCATCCTTCTAAGGCACACAGCATCAAGCCAGGAGATGGCGATAAGTCAGTTCTTCACCAAGTGCCCCAATCAGCCACATACCACTAGAAGGTTGTTATACACAGCACAGAATACTGCTGATCTTCTTGGTTACCCTGGCCCCCTACTGCTCCCTTCTCAGGCCTAGTGGTCATCATCTTGGTGTGGACAGCTCCATGCTAGGTATCCCTGAGTTGAGTCTCTGTCCCTGCTGTAATACCTAATACTCCTAATTCTCTGGGTAAGAACTACTGTAACCTTGGTCACCTCCAAATTTCAGTGCTGCCATTAATATCTCTTGGATCATCTTATAATTGCAGAGCATCATCACACCGTGGACGAAGGAGTAGGCAGCTTCCTGGGACATGTAGCTAGGTGGTAGCTTCACCAGAGCTTTGTTCACTAGCTGTTTGATGGCTAGGGTGTACTCCTGCATTGTCTCACCTGGCAGTTGCAGCCTCGCCTTAAACTGACTACGGTAGGCTGATTCTTGAGGGCCTCCTAGATCTCTCTGGACTTAGCCAACATCAGGATCACATTCAGTACTTCTGCCACCCCCCTGAAGGCTTGCTATTAGCTGTGCAGCTTCCTCTTCTGCTAATCATCAATTGTGGGGACAGCGGTGGCAAACTGTCAGCAGAAGACTTTAAAGGTTACATCCCTATGTACTTGGGTGGTTTTATATGCAACAATGTTGTATCATATTCCTGGCATCTTGACCTTCTTCTATGAAGCATCTTTTTCACCATGACATTTAGTTCCTTGGCGCCACTGTTGACTCTTCCCTCCAGGCATTAGTCACTCGCCGATGGGTTCCAGGCACTGGTTGTGATCTTTCACTGTTTTTGCTAAGCTCTTCCACCTTTTCCCCAAACTCTTCCATGTCCTTCTTCATGTTTGAAAGTTGTTTGTTGATTTTGCTTGAAAGTTCCATTTTCAGGTTCTCCATTGCCAATTACATTTTCTCTTCCATCTTCTCCACTGTGATTTCCATAATGCTGATTTTCTTTTCTTCTTTTACAATCTTCAATCCAGTCTTCATTTCCGTCTGCATCATCTCCAACAATATTTGAAGCATTTCTTACATCGGCTTCTTAATCCCACTTCTGACACCAGTATAACAAATGTCTTTATTGACTCAGAAATTGGTTACAAACAAGTCTTGAATTCACTGCACACTCCACACCAATCACTCGACTCACTACACACAATTGCCATGCAATTCTTGCCCCTTTTACAGCTAGAAAATGGTGATGCAGAACTTTCTGGAAACTTGTTGAAGCTACTGGATGCTTCTAGCATGTGCCAACTGGCATCTCACATGCTAAGGCTTCCAGGTACCTGCAGATTGTTCCATGTTTACCACGTTCCAGTTCTGCTGACTCTCATATCAAGGTGAATGTGAGAGCAGCTGCAGACAGCTATGTACAGTATGCTTTAGACCAAATACTGTTCAAAGAGGACAAAGTTGGCACTCAAAACTCAATCGTTTCCTTATAATATATACTTTACATTTTATGCTTATATTTTAACTGTTGAATTATTGTTACCCATAATAAATTAGAAACATGAAAAAACTCTTTTGTTATACAATAATTGTAGAGATATATAAAAGTTGATATTTTAAATATTTTCTTCTTTCACTTACAGTTTAAGTCCTGCCCCTACATACCTGCCTCATTCTCAGAATCCACATCGCTTTGGACCAGCGACAGTGGTGCCAAAACCTCCTGCCAATGGTGTGCCACATTCAGGTAGTGAGTCGCCACATGAATACGAACAATTAGTGTCTCTACGGCCTTCACGACCAGCACCAAAGCCTCCCAGTAATTCACCAGGAGGGACGTATGCAACGATAGCAGCTTATAGTGGTAAGATGGATGCTTCTCGTGATACATATAATCCTGTGCAGAAGGTTTTACTTACATTGATAATATGTTTGAAAATTTTACACTAGTATAATCTTCAGCATATTCTGTCTTATAAGTCTGTATGTAGGAAAACCAAGGTGAAATATATGCACGTACATGTAATAATTCCATTAGTGTACTTTCAAGAGTTGTAGCATTAATCACTGGAAAACAGTTTTAAAACTCTCCATTTACATGTATGATCTTTTTTTATTTTCTCTATACGCACTATGTACATAGTGTATAGAGAAGGTATTGCACTCCACCCAAAAATTCGATACCAAGATTTCACCGGAAATATATGTCCAATATCCAAAAAAAGCATTTTCACAAAAAGGTCCGTGTGTGTCAGTGTGTCCGTGTGTCTGTGAACACAACTCAAAAATGAAAGGTCGGTAAAATACCAAACTTGGTATTTAAGTTTAATATCTTCCAGGGATGCGACACGATTTTGAGAAAAATCCCCCCCACCCCCAACTACCCTTTACATGGAACATTTTTCGAAAATTTTGATTTTATCAAAAATGGCTCTAACAATTTTAATTAAAATTTTGTACATTAAAGATATTTACCTGACAAATAAAATGTATATCTTGGATTTTCTGGGAATAGCCTCTGAAAAGTAGTTTATTCTGGATGACTTTTACTGAATTTTGAATAAACCGTAAGAGATGGACAAAAACTTAATACACAAAAAATGTAGAGCACATTAAAACACCCAATTTATGTTATATACATTTTTTTCGTGGAGTTCGTCGTTTTTGAGACATTCCTTAGTTTTGGTTTCTGCTATGAAAAGCATATATTTTTCTCATTCAGGAACTTGTCAACTCCTATCCATATAAACAAAGGAACTTCATTGACATAGCAGCCAGCTTTTGAATATCATTTTAACCTATGGTAGTCCCTTATTTCGCTTTTACTTACAAGGAAGCAAGTAATAAGACTATTTCTACTTTTTTTTTTCTGATTAGCATAAAGTAAATAGAATTATAAGCTTTTTAAGAATAATTTGTTGCAGGGATATAGAGAAAGTCATGTGAATGGCACACATCAGATTTTTAAGAATAGTTTCAGGGAATATCTTCCCTCTTTAATTAATTTGTCAACTGCTGTATCCATGTTATAGCTGGTTCCACTAAGAGTTGTGCTGCCATCTTTTGCCCTTGTTAACTGATGATGTCATCTGTGGTGGGAATCTCAAAATTCATGAGATTTCCTTTGTGCTTATGGATAAAATTGTTTTCCAATATTTTCAGTTCCAAAGGTTGTTTTAAATGTTGGGTTAGTTTTATTTTTGGTTCTGTATTGTGATTCTGTGTCCAAAAGTTATGAGCTATGGCTGACTTGTCTATGTATTTGAATCTAATGTTTCTCAAGTCCAGATTTCTACTTGTTTATCCAATGCATATTTTGCTGCAATCTTGGTAATTCATTTGGTAGATGTTGGATAATTTTGTTTTTGGTGTGCTATCTTTCATAGGATGGTTTAGTAGATATCTCATGTATTTATTTTGTGGTACCAAATTAATGTTATAATCTCTAAATAATTTCCTAAATTTCCAGAAGTATCTTGGAAGGAAAGTAAATTTGCAGTAATTGTGTGTGGATTTTTTTTAGACTTTCCAAAGTAGTAGTTTCATTTAGCATTTTCTGCACAACTCTTAGTGGTACCAGCCACAACATGGGAGCAAATTAACAAATTTGCAGTCAACGAATTAAGTGAGGATAGGAAGGACATTCCCTGAAACTAGTCTAAAAAAAGGACCTCGCATGTAAGTGGAGATTGCCAAAAAGTGTTTAAAATTTCAACTCAATATTTGTTAAACAATTCTATCACAGTGGTGCTCCTCTATATACAAATATTCCTAACTATTGACAGTTTTAATGCTATGTCGTCAGAAATTTAACACATTACAATATACAAATGTAATCTCATGTTATGCCAAGTCCATCTTTAATTGTTTGCATATTACGATTTCCACTGTGCCATTTTGTGATGTTAAAGCTTGAATTAATTAATGTGGTAAGTATTAACACACACTTCACTTACTTTTATTGTGCAGGACAATTGTTTCACGGACCGTTGCCTGCATCCTCAGTTGATAAACTACTACTGCTTGGATTTGGATTCCAAGCTGTAGGTGTGTTGGTTGTGGTGACATCTGGGCGGGCAATGAGATTGGTTAAGCAATCCTTAGGGCATAACTCCATGTTCATCAATGTGTGGCAGTATTTATGAATGTAGATTTTCTCCCATTCTGATAATTCAAACAGATTCGAAAGTTCTTTCAAGAGTTTGATGGTAGGGTTGATTTTGTGGTGTGATTCCCAAAAGTGATGTGCAACTGCAGATTTTTCCTGCTGTTTTGACTTGATATGTTTTGTATGTTCTTTGTTGCGTGTTTCAAGATTACTTATTGTATTTCATGTTGCAGTCGCATATATTTCTGATTTTTTCTCTGTGGGTATTTTGTCCTTTAGAGAGGAGCCCAGGAGGTTTTTCTACACTGTATTTATTTATCGGTGCTAGTTTGATGTTGGATTTCTTGAATATTTTTTTCAACTTCTTGTGGGTAGTATGTGATTTTGTGAAATTTGGGAGGTTTTTCTTTATGTGTTAAGGTGGTAATTTCTCTGATGTGTTTCTGTCTTTTGTATTTAGTGATCTTTTTGATGATGGTGGAGGTATTGAAACCATTGTCTACTGCTGTGCTCAGAATGTAATTATATTCTTTTTTATATTCAGTGGGATTGAGTGGAAAGCTAGACTATTGAACACTGCAAATTGGTGTGAAATAGGGTAGAAGCTATTTCTTTTTATGTAGCTGTTGGTGTGTGTGGCTTTCCTGTGTATTCCAAATTCTATTTTGTTATTCTTTTCAAATATATTTAGATCTAGAAATGGGATGCAGTCGTCGTTTTCTCTTTCTATTGTAAATTTTATTTTAGGTTCCTGTAGGTTGAGGAGTTTTAAGGCATTTAGTGCTAGTTTTCCTGGGACTATGGGGAAAATGTCGTCTACATATCTGTAACAAATTTTAAAAATCTGTGTGAAGGCTTTGGTAATATGTGTCTCAAATACACCCATAAACAGTTCTACCAGGAATGGGGAAAGTGGGTTTCCCATAGCTAGGCATGTGACTTGCTGATATATGTGGTTGTTAAAAGTGAAAGCTGACTGTTTTATGCATCGGTTGGAGAGTTTGAGAAATCTTCTATTTCTGTAATGTATTCTATTAAAGCTTAGTCTATGCAGTGCAGTATTGAAATAATGAATAGTCTATGCAGTGCAGCTTTATGAAATTACCAGAAAGTCAGCATGCAGACTTTTGGTGTTAAATTTCTTTAAAGAAATCTCAGTTTGTGTTGAAAGAACTGTGGGAAGGAAACATTTCAGGTGTAATTCCCAGGAATTTGTCAGTTATGAGGTGTGCCAATCACTTATTATTTCATTTTGTTTTCGCTTTTCAAACTCTTAAATGATTTTGTGGTTTTATTTCATTATTTAAGTAAGCACTAAGCTTGACTGTCATAATACTGTTATATTATAAAAAATGTATGTGGATGCAAACTTAATTTTAAACACTCCAGAACATCCCATCAACTTTCCTCTACCTCAGTCACAAAAATACAGTAACAGATTTGTTCATTCTTACACTGTTTTAGGTCTAGATGGAGTTCCGTTTATTCTAAACCCAAGTTTCCAAAACCTTGCGAATGGTACATCGGTAAGTGCATTTTACATTCTAGGAATGAAAGAATTTTCTGTATTCTATCTGATCAACTGACGTTTGCTATTTTTTTATTTCAGCATCAAATTCCAGTGATCAAGGCTAAAACCAAATATCAGCTAGATAAGGAGGTATGTACTAGTAATAAATAAAAATAAGACAAAGTAAAACTATAAAAAATATAATGATAGCTATTAATTTTAGAGATTTGGGAAAGTAAAAGATAGTTTCCTATTGACAGCACTAGAAAAATGTATTTACAGTATACTTTGGATTATTTGTGTGCAGATTATCTGTACATCTGGGGGGGGGGGGGGGGAAGTACATTCAAAATCTTCTCGGGCTTCTAACCAGGTAAAAACTTGGCTTGATACCAACGTTTCGAAGAAGTGCATCTTCCTCGTCTTCAGGGTGAACTGATGGATTGAGCTTGCGGAGACTGGTATTTACAAGAGCTGGAATGAAGCTAACATCTGATTGGTTCGCGTGATATTATGGTTTGGTATTTAAGATGACTGAGACATGGGCACGGACTTTGTAGAAAACTATTTATAGCAGTTATACGGCTAATGTTTTGTGTTTGAGCACGGACCTGCTAGAAAATAAGCCTTGGAAGACTGCAGGTAGAGGATTAGGTGTTAAAGGCTCTTTAACATCAGTGTCCATGCTGAACTTAGTTGTAGGCCAGAATTGCGATTTAGATTATTTGTTTCAGATGAGATGACTAAAGCTTCTTTTACTCTCCTTTCCCAGTAGTTTGAACACTTTGCCACTATCTTGGTGTTGGTAAAGTTAGTTCTGTGGCTTTGTTCTATACAGTGTTCAGCCAGTCCAGATTTTTCGGGTTGCATAAGCCTTATTGATCTTTGGTGTTCAGAAACGCGTGTGGCAATAGTGCATCCTGTTTGGCCAATGTACACTGCGCTGCATTTGCAAGGAATGTGGTAAACACCAGTTACTCTTAAAGCTAAATTATCTTTAACTGGCCTGACCAAATTTTTGATTTTAGGTGGTGGCTTATGGATGGTTTTGACATTATATTTGTAAAGTAGTCTACTAATCACAGAGCTAACTTTACCAACATCAAGATAGTGGCAAAGTGTTCGAACTACTGGGAAAGGAGAGTAAAAGAAGCTTCATGTTGCTATCATCAGTTTTTATGCATTAGAAATGATAGATGCTTTAAAATTTTTCTTTAAAAGAAGAAAGTTACTCTGTTTTTTGAGTCCCAAAAACTAAAGTTAAAGGCATAGCAAGAGGATGGGGCCCTTGCATTCTCCTCACAAACAAGCCCCTATTAACCTTTTCACTGCTAACATATTTTTAGATGAGAAACACCTCCTTGCTAAATAAGGGCACAGATGAAAAATTGTTAAAAATCCAAAATTTGGTTTTGAACATATAATGTGTTGTCACACAATTTCTCCTCGAACATGGCATTGTAACACAGACACCCTCCGCATTCACCTGACCTTGCTCCCTGTGATTTTTGGTTGTTTCACACATTGAAACTTGGTCTTCGTGGGAGGTAGTTTTCAAGGGCTAGTCTAGGTTCTGAGGTTTACCAGTCTCTAAAACAGCTACCTGAAGAATGCTACAAAATGGGTTATTAGAGGTGCGTTGAACTCTAGCAGCTGTGCTTAGACAAAGAAAGGGACTGTATGTCAGACATCTATGTGCAAAGAAATAATTTTGAGAATTTTTTATGTGTTACTTTCGGAGTTAACCTTGCACCTTTGCAGTTAACTAGAAATTTGAATTCTTTATGTAACTTGTTGTGGAAAGTTGTCTGTTTATGTAGTGTTTTATTTTTAGAAAAAGAAGATGTGCATTTAAGAAACAAAGAAATTTAAAATTCTGGTTTAGCTAAACACACTTGCAAAACTAAAACATAACTGTAAGTTGTTCTTCATATTATTAGAGTACGGTAATTTGCAATGTTTAATAACATACACATTATATAAATTATGTCCATAGTATAGTTCAATGCTTAATTTAACATTTAAGATGCATCCAGATTGTTGGTTATCAACAATTATGTTGGAGAAGTAAGGTGGCAGTTAAATCCATTGCAATTACCTTTTTTCAATTTTAATATTATAATAATAATCTGAAATATATGCTATGACAATGCCTCATAATACTATTAGAAGACTGAAATAGTGCTCATGGTAAATAAGTTGTCTGATAACCTCTCTGGTTATACAGGGTGGGAGGTGAATAGTTGCAAATAATGTGATACTTATTAGAGAACAATGCATATAGCACATAAGTGTATCTTATTTTGTCCACTTATTAATAGTATTGTCATAAATGAAGCATAAATTTCAGGGTCTGATATGTTTTGAACCGTCCTGCATTATGACATTCCTGCCTTCACGTACACCATGCAATGGTAGCTTCTGTATTTAGTACAACTTGCACACTGCTGACCTGCATTCATGTGACTCACAGTGAGGAAACAAGGGACTGATTTAGCACAAACTTTTCTTTACATTTGCTGATTTAGTAGATATTCATTTAGTTTACATTGCAATTAGGGAATCTGCCAATGCTGTGGTGGACTGTATCATCAGCGATTTCTAGATCATCTACCCAAAAGACAAACATCCACTGCAGTCTGTCAATGGACTGTGACACAGATTCCTTTAATTCCCGATTTGAAAGGCTTTTAAATATTGAGGGTTATTAATGTTTCACTTTTGTAAGAATAATGAGGGTGGAAATGGGGTTTTATTTATGGATGCTCTTTAACTACTGTAGTTCACAGCATGCATTCTATACTGGACATGAAAGACTGCTTAATTTTGCCCAGAGTTCTCTTTATCAGGCTTGAGGTTCTTTTACGTGTTATAAATCTACGACACTGTACCAACAGCTTTACTTCCCTTCCAAAGGAAGCTATGCCAAGGATTTTTACATCTGAAAAAAATCCATCGTCCTCTGCCGAGTTTGAACCTTGGTATATGGAGTTAGCATGGTAACCATTGCACCACGGAGGGAAATTTAGTTGAAAGAATGGAAGTACAAATGCTTCCATGTTGATTTGAGTAACATGTTTGTTCACTAAAATCAAATTTAAACAAAGCATAATGTTCAATAGTTTTAAGTTGAACCCTGAGTACATTGCGAATCCTAATCAGATAATGTTGTTTGAAAACAATAATGTATGGTTACATATGTTGAAGTTTCAGTACAATCAAATTTCTCGCCTCACATCATACTACCTTAATCAGACAAGGCTGATGGTGGAGGAGGGTCAACTGTGTGACTTATTATGTAAAGAATCAACAAATTAATATAAGCCAACCTAAAAACATTGTGAACTTTTCTTTATGAACATAACCTTAAAAAATATAAAAAAAAACTGCGCATAGTGGATCGTCACATCGTCCTCAAATGCCAATACAAGTATTTGCAGTTTTTCTCCTCCCACCCTGTATATCTTAGTCACTGAAGTTAAAATATTGGCCACCCTAACATGCAGCTTTGGTTTCTTTAGTTACCTCTCGTAGGCTGTGATTCCTACATCAATAAAGTATTCTATAATACCTTTGTATTTATCTGCTAATTTTTCAGTATGACTATGATTTTCGCATAGAGAGACAGACATAAGAAGAGTGTGTTTTAAAATGGAACATTCTCAACATAAAGGAAGATTGTGTTTTGGGTATTCCTTCAAGGCATAATGTTTGCCATGTGAAATGGAAACTACAGCCTCACGTTTGATCAGAAGAGGAACAGATGTTTGTTTCGGCATGATAAGCAATTATACTCCATAAATTAAAAATATATCTCAGGCTTTAACATTTACTTTATATTCTAAGTAGCATACTAAGTGTATCAAATGTTTTCTTTCTTATGTTTATATTTAAATTGGCCATATTAACTGATAAAAGATATAAAAATAGGCGTGAAAATAATTTTAATTAATACAGCTTTAATATCTTCAGTACATCATTTTACTGAGAAATCTTATTTTAAATGTTCACTCTTCATTAATATTTATTTTCAAAAGAAGATCAAATTCCCTAACCAGTATTTGTTTTGAAGCATGCAGTATCAAGAAAAACAAAGCTGGAATATGGATGTGTATCTGCATGAAGAATAAAGAACGATAAATCTTGTACATTGTAAACACAGCAGAAACAATTTTGTCAAATATAACCACTTGTTTTAAGACAACATTCTCAACAATTACACTGTTTCAGGCTGTGCCAGTGTTTGAAAAATGCAGTAGTAAAAATAAGTGCTTATCTCTGTCTGTTTCTGTAAAATAATGTTTTTATTTTAAGGCATTCCGGAAGACTCTCCTTCAATATTAAATTAGCCATAACCAGTGTAGCTTTTCTCTGAATATATTGTGAATATACAACTGAGGTTTTAAAGCAGTAATATTGTGCTTTTGGCTAAACTTTAGCACAGGTGTTTAGAATTATTTTGTTTTTATAATTATATATAATCCTATATTTAAAAAGTTTGTGGAATCATTTATTTTCTCTTTAACTTATACAAAAGTAAAGGATATTTTATTTTTAGGTGATGGTAATGTTCATGATGACACTTCATTTCAATTTTCATGCTAATATGATTGTTGTCTTTGCTTGGCCACTAGTTTTTGATGTGTATGCATGTTCGTTTATCACATTTCATAATGTCGGCAATAGAGCACATTCGAACATAAAGTTTAGCGTTATGCTAAACAAATCTCCCTCAGAGTTATTGAGAATAATGGAGAAAGCTTATGGTGAAGCAACAATGAAGAGAACTCAGATGTGTGAATGGTATAAATGTTTCAGTAAAGATTTTGATTGCTGAAGAAATACTCTATATGCGACAAGGGCACTATAAGAGATATCTGAAAATGGCTTCCAGGAGTGCTTCCAGTCTCTTTACACGCGGTGGCAGAAGTGAGTCACTGTGGAAGGGAACTATTTTGAAGGAAATGTTGTGTAAATTGCCCTATGGTGACTTGGTTTTGTGTATTTATACATCCCAGGAATTTTTTAATGTAGTATTATATATTTTTTTATTAACATTTTATTTTTTCTTTATTTTTCAACACATTTTTTTTACAAACCTGAAAATTATTATTATTTCTTAAAACATTAAAATATGCACAATAATGTAATAAACATGTACTAAACACATCTGCACTAGAAGTTGAGAAAAGCTATTGTAACTGAAAAAATTGTAGCTTACAGAAAAAACCCTGTGAATTCAAAATCTTCTCGGGCTTCTAGCCAGGTAAAAACTTGGCTTGACTGATCAGTTCACCCTGAAGACGAGGAAGATGCACTTCTTCGAAACGTTGGTGTCAAGCCAAGTTTTTACCTGGCTAGAAGCCCGAAAAGATTTTGAATTAACACGTCGCCAGGAAAGCTTCAGTTCTTATTTTAACCCTGTGAAGTTTTCACTCATTCCTTCTCCTTTATCCCTCAATTTCTTCTTGCACACTCTTCTGTGGTGACTTGCCCTCTGTTGTACTACTCGGAAGGCTGTTTTAGAGGCCTTAATCCTTTCTTTGTCTAATTCTGATATCACTCTATTGTGTTACAGCCTATCGAAATGCCATTAAAGCCCGTCTTTAAAATATACCATTCCTATGTAACATTAATTCCAATTTTGTGTTAAACAAGTTTAACATTGAGAGAATCACATAAGTAATATATTATTTCAAAGCTGAAATATACATTAAGTTATAAAATAAAATATATATATATATTCATTCCGGAGTGCCTTAAAACCTGGATAAGTGTATTATGAAATGAAAAGAACCAAAGATGTATATTCATCTCATATGAAAAATTCTCACCCCATTTGAATCTGAGAATTTTTCAAGTGGATTTTTACAAGTCTCTGTTAAACATATGTAAGAACTGGTTAAAACCAAGTTTATGTAAAGCACACAATAACTGTGATAAGATAAAAATGAGAAATTAATTTTGGCTAATGAGTTCCTAGAGCTGCTACTAAATGTTGAGTTTGGGACGATACTCCTGGTGTAACAAATTATGTAACAGGAAAATGTACATAACATTATTTAATAGTACAGAAGTGACATCAGTTCATCTGTGTACACAAATAAGAATGCATGCTTTTACTAAAAAGTAAGTACCTAGTTTTCATGTCATGTTGGTTTGCATTTCTATGTGAAAAGATTCTTCAGCTATAATTTCAAATTATTTGTTAACAACTCTTAATTACCAGATACTATCAGTGTAGTCAATGTGTCAGAATTTCAGCCCAAATGGAGTTCTTTTACATACCAGTAAGTCTATTGGCATGGGGCTGTACACTTAAAAGGGAACTGGGTTTTAGCCTGTGTCCTTGAGATCAGAAGCCAGCACCTAACCAACTGAGCCACTCAGACAGACTCCTTCAGCTGTGCTCACATTATTGTCTAAAATCCAGAGATTGTTGTCTCTCTCCCTCTCAAATTCTCTCCTACCTTGTCCACAACCATTTTTTTTTCTCACAGTAAATGTAAAAACCATTACAAAACTGCTATTTCTGGCAAGTTAGTTAAAAATAGTATAGTAATGTTTGTGCATACAAAACTAATATTTCCCATTCAGAAATTCCCATTAATAGATTCAGGACTCCCCTTCTCTCTCCTGGTCACAAACTTGAGTATCAACCAAGGGCTCTTCTTCTCTCCCCTGGTCGCTAACTAGAATGTCAAACATTGGATTCCTTTTCTCTCTCCTGGTTGCTAACTGGAGTATCAAACACAGGACTCCTCTTCTCTCCCCTGGTCGCTACAGGAGTATCAAACTCAGAACTTCTCTTCTCTCCTGGTCGCTACAGGAGTATTGAATACAGGACTCCTCTTTTCTCTCCTGGTCGCTGCAGGAGTATCAAACATAGGACTCCTCGTCTCTCCTGGTCGCTACAGGAGTATCGAACACAGGACTCCTCTTTTCTCCCCTGGTCGCTACAGGAGTATCAAACATAGGACTCCTCTTCTCTCTTGGTCGCTACAGGAGAATCAAACATAGGACTCCTCTTCTCTCTTGGTCGCTACAGGAGTATCAACCACAGGGCTCCTCTTCTCTCCCCTGGTCGCTAACTAGAATGTCAAACATTGGATTCCTTTTCTCTCCCCTGGTTGCTAACTGGAGTATCAAACACAGGACTCCTCTTCTCTCCCCTGGTCGCTATAGAAGTATCAAACTCAGAACTTCTCTTCTCTCCTGGTCGCTACAGGAGTATTGAATACAGGACTCCTCTTTTCTCTCCTGGTCGCTACAGGAGTATCAAACATAGGACTCCTCTTCTCTCCTGGTCGCTACAGGAGTATCGAACACAGGACTCCTCTTTTCTCCCCTGGTCGCTACAGGAGTATCAAACATAGGACTCCTCTTTTCTCCCCTGGTCGCTAACTAGAATGTCAAACATTAGATTCCTTTTCCCTCTCCTGGTCGCTACAGGAGTATCAAACACAGGACTCCTCTTCTCTCCTAGTCGCTAACTAGAATGTCAAACATTAGATTCCTTTTCTTTCTCCTGGTCGCTACAGGAGTATCAAACACAGGACTCCTCTTCTCTCCCCTGGTCGCTACAGGGGTATGAAACTCAGAACTTCTCTTCTCTCCTGGTCGCTACAGGAATATTGAATACAGGACTCCTCTTTTCTCTTCTGGTTGCTACAGGAGTATCAACCACAGGGCTTCTCTTCTCTCCTCTGGTCGCTAACTAGAATGCCAAACATTGGATTCCTTTTCTCTCTCCTGGTTGCTAACTAGAGTATCAAACACAGGACTCCTCTTCTCTCCCCTGGTCGCTACAGGAGTATCAAACTCAGAACTTCTCTTCTCTCCTGGTCGCTACAGGAGTATTGAACACAGGACTCCTCTTTTCTCTCCTGGTTGCTACAGGAGTATCAAACACAGGACTCCTCTTCTCTCCCCTGGTCACTACAGGAGTATCAAACTCAGAACTTCTCTTCTCTCCTGGTTGCTACAGGAGTATCAAGCATAGGACTCCTCTTCTCTCCTGGTCGTTACAGGAGTATTGAACACAGGACTCCTCTTTTCTCTCCTGGTTGCTATAGGAGTATCAAACATAGGACCGGCCTTCTCTCTCTTAGTCGCTAGCTGGTGTATCAAATGCAAGTCTCCTCTTTTCTCTCCTGGTTGTACACTGGAGCATCTAGCATAGAACTCTTCTTCTCTCTGCTGCCCTCATGGTGTAATGGCTAACCTCATATACCCAAGATCGCAGGTTCAAACTTGGCGGAGGACGATGGATTTTTTCGAGTATAAAAATCCTTAGCAGGGCTTCCTTCGGAAGGGAAGTAAAGCTGTTGGTCCCATGTCGTAGATTCACCTCAAGTAAAAGAACCTTAAGTCTGATAGAGAGGTCTCTAGGCGAAATTTAGCGGTCTTTCATGCCCAATTTAGAATGGGATGTTGAGAACCACAGTAGTTAAAGAGTATCCATAAATAACACGCCATTTGCATTTTCCTGCTCGCACTCTGGGGTTTAAACACACAGCTCCTCCTCTCTTCCAGACACTCACTGGAGTGTCGAAAATAAGACTCCTCTTCTCATGCTCACAGAACTGAATAACAACTCGAAGCACTGTACATCACAGCAACCTGCAGCTGCAGTAAATACACTGTTCTAGAGGCTGTGTATGGTGCCGAGGTGGATGGGAGGTCAGTCTCAAAGCTTTGCCATCATTCTCAATTAGTTTTCTAGGTGTTTCCTTAGCTGGGATCACCTCCCTTCCCCATTCCTCTCTCTCCAACCAATCATGTGCTAGCCAGTGCTGATGGACATGTCTGTTATCCAAGAAGCAAAACCTCAGCTTTGTCACAATAATGTTCATAATTTTGTAAATAACAAAACTTATCAGAGATCCTATGTTCATAAACCCTGTTCTTATGGACCAAATAATGTCATAGCTTCCTGCAGTAACTCAACATTTTTGGTCAATAAAAATCAACATTAAACAGGAAGTAAAAACTTTAAAAACTTAATTCAAAATCTTCTCGGGCTTCTAGCCAGGTAAAAACTTGGCTTGACACCAACGTTTCGAAGAAGTGCATCTTCCTCGTCTTCAGGGTGAACTGAAGACGAGGAAGATGCATTTCTTCGAAACGTTGGTGTCAAGCCAAGTTTTTACCTGGCTAGAAGCCCGAGAAGATTTTGAATTAACACGTCGCCAGGAAAGCTTCAATTCTTATTTTAAAAACTTGCTAAAATACCTGAACTTGCAATATTAGAAAAAAATCCACATCATCAAAACTGTACACAGAATTTTGAATTTTGCCAGAGATAGTATAGAGAACCTCTTTACTAGACAATTGAATAGCAGTACAACCTTAATGCCACTAGACTTACAGCTGATGATCAAGATGTATGTCTTTGAAATACGTTCTTAGTGTAGGCTTTGTAATGTAATCATGCTCTCATTGTTACTGTAGAGCCTCTAAGTGGCAGGTTTCCTGCTGACTCATTATTTAAAGCAAACTCAAATTGTTTTTTTTAAACTAAATGATAACCATCCTTCAGGATTTATCGCAGACCAGCATGACATTGTAGCTCACCTTAAAAAAAGCTATGATTTTTATTTTTATTTTCCTCGTTCACATATTGCTTCAAATTTTTTAAATTAATTTATTTCAAATGTTGAGCATCCCTGATATATTTTTTAAAACAATAATTTCAAAACAAGCTACAGAGATTCCTGCCATTTCTTTCCATTCTAAAAATATTAAATATTTACAAAAACTTTGTAGTTTATGGATAAGTGATTTTCAAGATTTATGTAGACAGTAAAGTAATATTTACTCTATTTGAACACATTTGATACAACAAAATGCTCAATAATTGTTTTAAATACATGCATATCATTAGCCCTTTACATTACAATTCCGTATAGGACTTAAAATGATGTAAAATTGTAATTAAAAATGTTATAATTATTTTATTTCATGTGTCATATTTTGGTGTTATTACTAAAAAGTTACTAAGTTTCATTGTGAGAATATAATGCTATATTTGACAATGATTTAAGTGTAATAGTTAAGTATACTTAGCATGTGAATTTATTTTATGATAATTGTAAATAAGATTCAAAATTTGAGTTTAGTTGGCATTTGATGTAAATTTATAAAATTTAATGTCATCACTTTGTTTATGTTTTGTGCCATTGTACACAGGATTATTCAAAGAGAATGTACCTTTCTCAAAGTGTAACTTACAGAGCTGCTACAGTTTTCATTGAACATTTCCAGTGTTTTAAATATTCAGAACACAGCATTACAACTATTGATAGATGAATTGAAACATTGAATCTTCATGATAAAAGAGCGTTGATGATGATGATGATGATGATGATGATGATGATGTCGATGCTGTCACCTGAGTGGCCCCACATGTAGGCTCTTGGAGCTCTTTATGTCTCCCAAGCTGAGCTTCACTTAAGTCCACAATTGGACCACATCCCTGATATCTGCCCGTCTTATATCCCCGGGCTCCAAAAGAAAAGAGTTCAGGTTTACATACCTGTGAATAGGAATTATCTCACATTCACATAAAATATGCTAAGAGGTCTCTAAGTCCATCCTGCATTTCCTGCATAGTGGGTCCTCAGCAGTGGCGGCTTTTGAAGAGGGGACTCAAAGAGTGTCCCCCCCCCTATTAAAAATTGAAAGTAACATTTTTTTGCTGGTCTCAATATGTCCATTATATAGGTATATTATTATGTACACTAAATACATTTAAAACTGTTCTGTTTTTCTCCTATTTCTAAGACTAATTTGTATGATGACAGTCTGTTGGGCTGAGATCCTGGGCGCTTTCTGTTCTGTTGTTATCAGTAATTATGGCAACGGTATAACTGTAAGGTTGTACCACTCTGTTAACTAAGGCCAACATGGAGCTGAGAAAAATCAGCCCAGTTGTCATGGAATGTGTGCAGCAGAAACTTGTTAATTTCTGTAGCGTTGACAGGGTTGGTGTTAATTATTGTACATTACTTGATGGCACGATTGTTCCCATAATGTCTATGAGCAAATTTGTATAACTAATTTTAAGGTACCTGCAGTTGAAATTGTCTGGCTTCAAATTGGAGAAATGAATGATGGAAATGACCACTCTGATTTCAACCTCCAAGGACACGTTTACCTGAGGTGAGAAAAGGAATGAGATTTTTCCTTACATGGCTATTTCGGGGTTTACAGTTCTTTGACCTGTTTTCTTTGACGCTAAGTCATAGCAACCAATTGGATTGGCACTCAGTTACAATGTGATACAGCTGCAAAATAATGAAAGTTTGTGAACTAAAAACATTCTGTTAAGCTTGCTAAGTTTATCCAAAAAATTAGAACTGAAAAATAGGGCTGACCAAAGCCTGAGCTTAACATTGTTCAAATACAACTCTAATGTAATAATAGAGCTTCTTTTACTAAAAAATTTGAGATTTCTTTGTATGAAAACGTTTTCTGGCTCTGTGGATGTGAAGAAAAAAACATGCTCTTCTGTTTCATGTGTTGTTTGGTGGTGATGATGCGGGACTTGAAATACTTGCAGGAAAAATAAAAAAACAGAATGGTTCTTCCAAGCATAAAACTAATTTAGTCTGTTATCAACTGCTAGGAGCATACAATATTACTATTTTTCTGCAAGAAGGGTCATCTTATGTAGTTCCAATTTAAATTAATGGCAATTGCATTATTGTATTTTTATTTTTCTTTGGCATGAATTGACATTCTTAGCATAAAAGCTCTTCATTTTAATGTGACTCACTGAGCCCTCCCAAGTTAAAGATTCATGAGCCGCCACTGTTGTCAAGCTGACATACGTTCACCAATTCATTACAAAGTTATTTATGATCAAACAGTGTATGCATTTTTTATGCCCTTCTATAGCATGAGGCACACTTCATATGTTTTAAAATCTCACCGTTGACTTTTCTGAGAAAATTATGAAATTTATATGAACATCAGTAGCTCAGATTAATCAATTACAGCCCAGACATTATCACAAATATCAATCTTGTTGAAGTGCAAGTATATTAAAAATATTTCCTATGAATATTTTCTTTGTGTAGATGTTAAAGAACTGGAGATGATTACTGCAGTCATGGAAGGAAAAAGAGAGGTACATTAATCTATTTGTTTACTGGCTGAACAGAGGTGTTTTCAGCAATGAAAACTGCATACCAAATATCTTTTTATCAACTACTAAAATGTTATATTCTTTTAGAATAATCTTGTATTTTGTTTATTTATCTTAGAGCAACATAATGTGCTATATATACTGTGGTCTAAACTGCCATTAACTCATATGATATATAACCCCTGCAAGTGCAACAACAGAAATACAGATGTAAATCACAAGATATGTATATGAAGTGATTTAAATAGTGAAACTTTTAAATTATTACGGAAGTAATTTGGGTCAATTATTTCAAAGATCTTTGAAAAGCATCTTGGGGGGGGGGGGGACTGAGTAAGTGAAACTATAGTGTCCATAATTGACTCAAATTACTTTCATAACAAATGTAAATGTTACAGATTTAATTCCTTTACTAAATGTGTGGAAGTTACTACAGATTTAATCTGTTGATCTATTCAAAACTGTTTTTGAAAGAGGTCAGAATTGACTTCTAGAATGCAGTATTTTTGGTTCAAAATATTATGCTCACCCTTGCTGTAAGAATGAATGGTTAAGATTTAGATATTAATCACAATATGTGACAGTAAAACTATTCATGCATACAACAACCTTATATTCACTTAATAACTCATACTCAAAAAGAACCAAGTGGCAGCAAAACCTTAACATATTCATGGGCTGCACCGTGGGTGCATGGTTAAATCAGTTGCCTTTCATTTAGGCAACCTGGGTTCAGTCCCAAGCAACCATATGTGAGATTTGTGATGGACAAAGCAGCACAGGGGAGTTTTCTCCGATTTCCCCCACCATCACATTCTACCGATGCCCCATTTTCATTCCATGCATCATCAGTGTCATCACCTGCAGTGCCACATGTAGAAAAGCGGGCATTAAAGACAACCCCAAAAAAAATCACATGTTCATGATGGTTGCTGCACTATGTGTGTACCTTCTCTTGGGCACTCAGCTCCCTAGTCTTTGTTTGGTAGGTTTCGCATAATTTCATAAGCAGAGCAACAACATCAAGACTTATACATTTCTGCTTCATCTGCAAAGGTCTGTAGATTCCAGATCATGCAAGTACACCAGTTTTGTTTAATTCATTAGTTCATTGTAAATTAGATAACATATTAATCATAATCTTTGAGGCACTGCATAAAAAGATGCAGGCAATAACTCTTTTTCCCCCCTGGCCCTTGTTTCCTCAAGAAAAGGTATGCACATAATTCATGGTACTCTGTTGACAGATTACTCTAATAGTTGACTTCTTATCCAAGCAGTTGCCATTTGTAGCTCTTGTATGTACAGTTTGCACCAATCTCTTCTACTGTGCTAAAAGAAATGCTACCACAATACAAAGAACATGCAGAAGGGATAACAAATAAGTAGCACGTGCCTGGGTTTATTTCTCAGCAGTCCCAACAGATGTCAGCAGTTTCTCTCTGTGAGAAATTATCTGATTGCATAGTAATACACTAATGAGTCGTTAAATAGTGCATTACTGGTAACTAAGCCTTACAGCATCACTTCCAATTCATTATTATTATTATTTGCATACTTGCCAGTTTTTATGATTTGCTCGTAAAATGTATGGGAGCAGGGGTCTTTTTACAACTTTACGGTAAAGGAGGCATTTTTTATGGCTTTATGGGACATTTCAAAATATATCACATATCGTTCTTTATTCACCATTTAGATGTTGTACAAAGATATGGGCTTTGTCAAAGCTTATAAAACTAAAAAATGTACAAATGAAATTACATACATAAAAGGCATTACATTAATTTTTACATTAGCAAATTTTTAAGAAGCATAGTCGAGAGAAACTGTAATTTAAAATATTCTTCCACTGAATAAAAACAGTCTTCCATTAAAAATGTTTTTAGGGCCAATTTGTACCTCTTTTCCAAAGTTATACTTTTAATATATGCCAATTTACTGTATAATAATATTTCATTATGTTCAAAACTATGGGTAAATAAGGTTGTATTGTGGTTTATAATACACAGATCTGCTTTACCTTTTGCATTTTAAGTATGTACGTACTTGGGAATTTGTTTTGAATTGAGAGATCCAAGATCTTGTCAGGACTAAGACTTCGTAGATATAAACACAGGAATGGAAGTATTTTCAAAGTTTTATAATGTGGTTTACAACTGGTGGAAGATAGATATTTACAATATAGTGTATCGCTGTTTTCTGCAATCTAAATATTTTGGTTACATATTTTTACCACTGACATGACAAAGCTTTAAATTCTATTGCATATTGTAGCATAAGATAACTGAAGATGAAGCTGAAAAATGTTAGTACCCAGATAGCAAACTACATCTGATGGAAGAAGTAAACAATAAATTATTAATAGAATAAATCAAACAAAACTAACCTTCAGTAACAAAAATAAATTATTTATATCCAAAAATATTAGTTTATAAATTAGAAAGTAATTGTTGAAAGCATATGTATGGAACATAATTTT
This sequence comes from Hymenopus coronatus, assembly GCA_030762935.1. Taxonomy (NCBI): domain Eukaryota; kingdom Metazoa; phylum Arthropoda; class Insecta; order Mantodea; family Hymenopodidae; genus Hymenopus; species Hymenopus coronatus. Next base: position 19,123,244 of record CM060895.1, read on the forward strand.
TTATGGATGTGGAACTCCATCAGTCCTAAAATCATGAACAGCAGAAGCATTCAAACATGGTGCTACTGAAAAAATGATCAAAGGCGTTAATGAGAAAGCAAAATTAAAAAGAGAAATTTAGAATCAAATAAGAATAAAATTCATATAGCACCTATTAAGGCACCAAAGGGTTTTGAGAATTGTAATCTAAGATATAATTGAAAGCAGGAATAGCAAAGAAACAGCAAGCCTACAATCCATGTAACAAATTAAGAATGACAGGAACTGCAGAACCTATGAAAAATTAAAAAAGAAGGCTGAGAAAAGAATCACTGCAAACGAATCCAAGGAATGAAGAGTAAAGAAGAAGAAGAATGTTTTAGACTGAATATACAGTGATTTGATAGAGCAGAACTTATTTTTGTGTCTATCCTTATGTTGATCATGGCCTCCTTTCAATGGGCTGTAACAAAATGAACAGCGTGCAGGTTCAACATTTTATTGCTCCATTAGTGATCAGCAGTAAATGGGCCAAAACATTCAGTAATGGACAACAGAACTGCAATGTCCTTAATGTAAGTTATCATGACTATTTCTATGGCTGCAGAATATGGCTTTGAGATTTTTTGTTTCATTTGTTTAGCCTCCTATAACTTTTTTTTTTCCCTCCAGTTTTATACTATTAAACACACACATTCACTCTCCCATTCATACGTCCAGTTTTTGTGAAGAATAGAGAATGATTCCAGTTAAAAAAAAATTACCTGCCCAGTAGGCAATCTCTTAGTTTTTGTTTGTAGTTCACGTTATGAAGCATAAAATATGGACCAGAAGTCTGTGTATAACCGAGAAAACAGTGCTGTTTACTTTAATGCATGTAAATTGTGGTTCCAGGAGGATTTTCAGCACGTATGACGGAAGGAAGCAGTACTACCCATCTTCATGGGTTTTTTTATAAAACGGAATTCCCATTTAATTTTGCCTGAATTTTTATGCATATTAAATTTCATGTCATCACAAAATATCACACTTTGCTGAACAAAGGAAAGTTTTTGGGGGTTTCAGTTTCAGAAATTTGGCAAGTATGCAGTAAAATTCTACTATTCATTCCATCAAACTGCTAACCTGTAAACATTAAATGTGTATAAGAGGCTTCACCTTTGTAAACTGAAATAAGTATGCACAGTCTTTAATAGAAAAATAATTGTTGGAAATTGCAGAAGTAAACCCAAATTAATGACATGCACATTCAGAATTTGAGCTATAAATTGTATGGCTGCCCTATCTGCATGTTCCATACACTGTGATGCTATATGCAGGATGACAGTGTAATGTCTATAAGTGCAGTAATAGTATATTATATTATAAGTGTTGAAAAACACTCATTGCACCCAAGTGTGATTGGTTGCAACCCACAGGATCACATTCAGCCAGTTTACACACTATTTTTAATACTACCATATTGTAATAGTAACTTTTTGTTTATTACAATTTATTTTAATTTTGAAAATTAAAAATACTAATAGCTATAAATTCTTAATTAATTAGTATTATTCATATGTTTCTATTATTGCATATTAGTTTATTCTTACCAGTTGCAATTATTTACATATTAAGTAGTAGCTCAATGTTGTGAAAATTTGTTGAAAATGAAGTAATGAATATTTTAGAGGAACTTGAGGGATATGTGAATGGCTTCTTAAATAGTAAGGTCAAAATCTGCACTAGGAGTATTGGACTGGAAGTAAGGAATCCTTGAAGGACATGCAAATCCTAGTACTGCTGATAATGTGGCACGAATTAGTTTAAACTTAACTATTCAAATTAAGAGAAGATTAAGTGATGCTTTTGGTTACACTTCCCCTCCCCGTTGTAAAATGTCTGTTTTTTTAATCTATTATTTGTGTTTGTGGGCCAGTTGACAGTTGTGTACAAAACTCCTGAACAAACAAACATCATAGTTTTGGAACAGTTGGCAGTTATCTAGTTTTGTTTTCTTAGCTTATTACTGGTGCTGTTAGTATATTTAATATGGAAGAATAGGCAGAATGAGTGAAAATTGAAAAGAATGCCCTAATTTGGATTACAAAAGAATGTTACGGCAGAAATTGCAATGCAAAATACGTCTAAAAAAGTTAGATCCAACAGGAGGAGTACTAGAATACTGATTATTAATTAGTAATAACACTCCCCATATGGTCTATGGGGGTTACCCCACTCCACCAATCCTTAGCATGGCTTCCTTCGGAAGGGAAGTAAAGCTGTTGGTCCCGTGTCGTAGATTTACGGCACGTAAAAGAACCTCAAGCTTGATAAGAGAGGCCTCTGAGCAAAATTAAGCAATCTTTCACGCCCAATATAGAATGGGACGCTGAGAACCAAAGCAGTTAAAGAGCGTCCATAAATAACAGGCCATTTCCACTCCACCAAGGACCCATTTCTGAGATACCCAGTGGGCAATGTCTGTCGCCTTCAATAGTAGGGTGATGATGAGTGTGGTGGCAAAATGAGAGGACCTACGTTTTTACCATGGACTCTGAATCACATTGGGCCATGAGCTAGCCAGAAGTAGAGGCGTGGATAGGCCCAACTTAAAAACAGCTATCCCAAAGCTGGATATCAAACCACAAACCCTCAGCACGAGTGCCACAAATGAAACCAGTATCCAAATACTCATTATTGTGCAAGTTATTTTAAAATGTTTGTAAAATGCAAAAAAAAAAAAATGCTCCATTTTCTCTGAAACCATAACTGATAAAAGAATGAAATTTCAAATACAATATGACAATTTAACAGTCATGAAGTGCACTTTGAACCTTATATGTTTTTTAGCTTGCTCTCAAGAAATGATTTTATTTAAAAAGGCTTTAAAAATAAAAATTATTCTAAAAATATTTTTTAATAGGTATTTCTTTATAGATGTGGATCAGTTTACTTACAAATATTCATAGATATTCTGGTTGATTAAAGCTTAAAACCAAGAACCAGTTGTTATGCACTTTGGTATTGTGTAATCTTATGAAAGGAAGAAACTTCTAGTTAACCATGTCAAGAGCCAAGACCATGTTATTATTTAGATAGTTATTTCCTGGAACTCCTAAGCGAAGCATAGGGAATTGTTTATGACCTTTGCATGATTGGATTTGAATTTCTAGCTTATGAGTTTGCACCATGGTGACAAGGAATAAGCTCATTGCCCACAGATGGCACTGTAGGATGAAATCACAAGTTGCATGTGCACAATGGCAAACTTTTTCCAGGAACCTTCTTTTTTACATGCAAATATAGATTACACGGGACTACTGGCTGTGCTTCCGTTCTGAAGGAAGCATTCTAAGGGTTTTTAAAGACCCTGTCAATAGTGCTAGCGATTTTCAGCTACTACTACTACTGGTAGAAAATAGACTTACTTTTAGTGCTTTTTGTTCTTATCCAGAAAATTAATAGTACAGATTGTATCTTGATCCTATGAAAATTTCAAAATTATATCTTAGTAGATCCTGAGATAATAGATCTTTAAATTAACAGCAAGTAATTTGGAATGTTCAAAAAAAGGTGTTAGTTTGTTCTATTAAACAGTATGATGTCATTTTTGTGTAATTAATAAAATAATACAAAAAGGTTATTTTGCGACTCCAACTAGTTGTTTTTTATCTAGTGCTGCTATTTTCAGTTCTAAAATCAGGTAGAAGTATTCACATTATGATACGGTAGTATAAAAAAATGCATATTATACATGTATTGATTATATGAGTGTTGTTCACTTTCTAAATGCTTAGGCATTAGGATTGCTGTTGACAAAATTTCAATTAACTGCTACCTCTGGTAGAAGTAGCACTTTAAAGACTGACTGTGCTGTCTCAAAATAAATTAATGGGTTTTATTAAGCCTGCCATCATCAGGAGAACTTGTACCAGGATTGCCAGATCAGTAGACACAAGCCCTGCCACAATAAACATGCTTTGTGATGCCATTCTAGAACAACATTTGCATAGTGGAAACATCGCACTGTTAGGGAGTACAATGATGTATCAACATCTGAATAAAAAAATGTTGCAATTAAGGGGAAGAAATATGTTTGTGGAAGTTTTATTTTTAAAACGTCTCTTGTCCATTTAAAAAAAAAAAAAATGTTGAAAACTATAATTTTGTTGGTTTGATTCCAATACCATTTTTAACAGAATAGTTTACTACATTAAAGGATGCTTTAAAACCAAATGATGCCATTTGTATATATACTAACCTAAGAAGAATGCAGTGACAAAAATTCAGTTTTGATATTAGGTGAACAAGAGACATTTTGAAAATAGGCTCCTCATTTGCAAAATGCTGATAGCAGTGTTCAATTTCTTGGATGTTTTGTTTTATAAAAGTGTAAGAAACATAATATAAAATGATTCAGAAAGTTTGTTTCCTTATACTCTTAAGTTCACCCATATTTTAGCAAAGGATAGAGGAATTACATGCCAAGCAAGTTGTACAAGTATTAACATACCTGTAGAGAAATGCTGTATTATCATTCGTTCTAGAATAGCAGTCAATAACAAGTGTAGGGCCGTACACACACACCCCTTCCTGCCTAAAACACGAGTGAAGGGACAGTAAATATTTATACTCTGTCTTAAATAACATAGACATTTTAAATTCTTTGCAGAGCTGAGAATTTATTTAGAAAGAGATTTAGATCTGCAGTTCACATTCATATTGAAGTATTAAGAATTAACCTTTAAGATAGTTTTGAAATCACTTCGAAATTGCACAGATTTGAATCCTAAGTTCTGCAATAATGTATTCAACCTTTGTTAAATTTATATTTTATATTAACCATACAGGAAGTGCACTTCAGGCAGATTATACTGCAAAGGCATATTCCTTTTTAAAATATTTCCTGTCTTGTGTTTAATTGTTAAGCTATTAAAGGTTCATACCACTTAAGTGATATAGAAATAATAGCATTTCTAAATTGACTTCTATCTCAAAAAATGCTGCACTTGCGATTAAGAAAACTGTTAGCATTTAACAGAATGCAATATGCTGTTTTCTGTAGGTTACCTGAAAACACTGTCAAAATTAAACAATTTTTTTTCATGCAGACCACTTTATATTCAAAATTGCTTAAGAAATTACAGAGCAAAAATTAGGAATTTCATTAGTCATTTAATTGAAGCAGGATACAAAGTTCAAAATTGAATTCCAAAATACTGGTTTTAGTGGTAGTAATAAGTTTCTAGAAAATGTTTTTCATGTTCATCTAAATCTCACTTGTGCATGGCCTTAAATGCAATATATTCTTCGCTTTGAATATCTGTAGCTAGAAATCTCTTTGCCTGTATTCTTGCGTGCATAAAAATACATCAAATTATGTAATTTGATGTAATATTCTATTTTGTTTCAACTACGTATTTTGTTGTGTTGTTCTTAGCTGCAAAGAATTATGTGCCCTATAAGAGAATTTACTTATATTACAATTGTGAATATTGTGTAAGTTTGTTACTGGCAATTTGGTACAGTTCACAAAGTATTACAATTCCATCTCATTGATAAAAGAACTTCCATACTCTTAGAAGATGTGATTAAAAAAAAAATAACAGAAATGTTGTAATTTTGCAGGCCTTATACATCAGATTTTCAAAACTTTTTTTTTATCGTTGATACATTTGTTCCTAATGTATGTTTGCATTTTTAGCTGTTTTGAATATTTCGTTTATTATTAGCAGTCAAAAAGATAATGCATGTTTTTAAGTGCTCAGCATATTTGCATTAAATATTGCTTGAACAATGGAAAAAAGCACCACAGTTGAAATGTTGACCGTGGCTTTTGGCATTCATAAGTAGTACTATGTTTTAAAGAGCGTCGAGAAGATGTTGAAGATGACGAATGCCTTAAATGCCCTAGCACATCAATTACTGATGACAATGTGGAAGAGGTAAAGAAATAGTTCAGCCTTAGGGTTATACAGTCAATAAGGAGTAGTATATGAAAGTCATGTGCCATATGCATGAAGCAATCCAAAGAAAACGACCAGAATTGTGGCAAAACCACACATGGATAATGCTCCTGCTCACACCCCAATGCTTGTTCGTGATTTTTTGTCTCGTTCACCTTATTCGCCGAAATGCCCCCCTACAACTTCCTTCTATTTCCGAGGTTGAAGAGAACCATGAAAGGACATCTTTTTGCCACCATTAATGAGATAAAAATGGAATTGTTGAAGGAGCTGAACACCATAACGAAAAGTAGTTCCATAAGTGCTTCCAAAAAAAAAAAAAATGCTGGCACAAGTGCATTATATGTGAGGTGGTGTGAGGTGGATTACTTTGAAGGAGAACAAAGTGATCTAGATGAATAAATATTAAAAGAAACAAACATTTCTGTTATTATTTATCACACTTTGTATATACTATACTATGTATGAAAATTCTATAGAAGCATTGTCTTTTCATCTGTTGTGCATTACATAAAACAGAATTCATAAATAGGCTTTCTAAATGTTAAGTTCTATGGACTCTGTAAACATTAATTTATTGTCCAATGTGACCTACTTAAAGGATCCAAACTCAAGAGTACTCTCAGATTTATTGACTTGAGTGACATTTGTCTATCACATTAATGGCCATTGAATAAGTAAAGCAAAAGCTTAAAATTTGGCAAAACCATTATTTTGAATTTATTGAGTTTTGCCATAGTGCTAAGAGTAATTTAAAACAAATATTTGAGCTAAGGTTTTGTACTGCCAGAGATTTTATTTGTAATTAATGTAATGGGTATTCAAATATATTTAGGATCTAAAATAGTGAGCCAATTAATGACACAATAACAAGAATAGAGTTGAGCTCCATTTTAGTTCTCAGTTTTGTAAGTTTCATAAGTTTCATCATGACATCAGCATATTTTGGAACACCTAGCAGTGTTTTCCTGAATCAGGTGGCATATCTAATTAGTAATTTTGCCACTATGAACACATGGTGGCAAGGGATAGTTTGTTGCACTGTAGGACTAAATCACAATTCTGTGGACTTGAAAATGGTGGAATTTTGTCCAGGGATCTTTTCTTTCAAAATAAGGGTTGTTTTACAAGCAAATAAACATTACAGAGGACTAACAGCTTTACTTCCATTCTGAAGAAAGGTATGCTAATGATTTTTACAACCAAAAAAATCCATCACCCTCCACCAGATTTGAACCAGCAATCTTGGGTACTAGAGGAAGCATGGTAACCGTTATATAACAGAGAGTGTCAACTCTTGCATTTGGCTGCCATGAAAAAATTGATAATGTAAATATTGCAGTGTTTCTATGTTAATGAAAACTTTAAATCAATAAAATAAACAAATATAAAAACTAGAATTAAAAAATAAAAAAAAAAAAAAAAAAAGGTAGAAATTTGATGACAAGCAAACTATTAACCCCTTCAGCGATATGGACAGGATATGACGTCCTGTGCCTGACTTACATAATCCATTTTACCAATGGATAACAAATACAAAATTCAACATCTGGATTTATGGCTATACAGTTTAAGGCACGGTAGGAGCAGCTAACCTATCAAACCAAGGATTGCGGGATCAAATCCAGTTAAAATGAATGTTCTGCATTCTAGAGAAACTGTGTAAAGGATGGGGAGATCCCAACTAAAGCAATTGGTGTGATGGCATGGTTGGATGCTGCAGATACATGCATTTTACACTCATTACACAGCATTATAGGATCAGATAATACTGCAGTTATCATATGTCCAAATGCCCGCATGGATTTGAGAGTTGACCATACGGTAAGGTTGGAGGTTCGTGCCCCAAAGAACCAAATTTTTTTTTTCTTATTGTAAACCTTACCTCCATTATTGGATATCCATGAAGGATTAAGCACCTTTACTATGATCATCAGATAAATGCAACATATTCACTGTATACTTATCAAAAAATTGGAGTGAAAACACATACTAGTGAGTGTGGCTTAATTATATGTTTTCATACTAAGCAAAAGATCTGGAGTTATCATGGACATCTCTTGTGAAATGAGCTGCTACCACTCCTCTAAATTCTTAGGTTTCACAAATACTCGATTTTACAGATAACCCCAAAGAAACATTTATTTGATAGCCATATCTATTTGAGTTGTATTCAACAAATTTGCATTATTAAACCAAGAAGTTCTGAATCAAATTTATGCTTTCATATCAGAAGAGATTTTAAGTGGTACAAAAACAATTTAAATTAAATTTGGTAATAATGCATCGTGAGTTGAACCTATAGTTGTAAATGATGCCTTCTGATCTCAAGGTTGCAGGTTCAAACCTGGTCCAGAGAGTGCTTCTAAGTTACAGCCCCATGTTAGTAGATTTACTGGCATGTTAAAGAACTCCTGCAGGACAAAATTCGGGTATACCAGTGGCACTGATAAGATACTGGCAATTGATAGCATTGTTAGCAAATAGATAATCTAATTAAATGTGGCCAAATAAACCTTGCTAAGAATGACAACAGAATTTAAATATATTTGAATACCCAGCAAAGGTTTGATGTATCAATAATTTTACTTTGTGATCCTTTAAGTAAAGGTTTTTTGAGGTGGAAAATTGTATGCTCAACACTTTAATAAGCCAGAAGTTGGCACAGTAGTGCATAATAACTTAGCTGTGCTAAATAGTAAGATTGTAAGTACAAATTCATTACAGCTTACCATTTGCTCAAAATATATTCTAATGGTGCATGTATACGGCACATTGAACAACAAAGAAAAATAAGCTATATTTCACTTAGGCTTAGTATTACACCCATATAAAAAGATAGCTAAGCAACACAACAACCTGTGAACAAAACAAAAGCATCACTTAGGTAATCCTATCTTGCCTGTTGTTTATTGGAAATGTTTTGTGATTCAAAAGTCTGTACTGCTGCAGTATTTAATTGTAATGTAAATCTTTTAACAAGATGCTCAGATTATTTTAAAATTGTCTTCCCCTAACTGAATTAGTAAAATTGGTCTTTCAACCGCCATTAATGGTGGTTTCTCCATCTGCTAAAATTTGGATAGCATCCCAATACAGGTTGTAAATAAATATATGTTGCATGCCTCAGTGTTAGGTAAATCAGTATCATGTGATATCAAAAGATAGGATAAAAGAAAATTGAAATACTGAATTTATGAATTGGGGGTGCTCAGAAGTATTTTTCTTTGTTTCATTTTTTTGAACATTCTATCACAGAAGACTTGCTTCCGCTATTGATATTGGATCACTATGACCTCCTATAAGAATTATTCCTTTTAATGCCTTACAGTGGAGTTATATCAAGATTTTGCATTAAAATGGCAGTTATTAAGTGTAGCACAAACATAAGCTCACTAAATGTATTTCATTATAGTTTAGAATTGGTTGCAAATATACAATTTCATTAAATTAGGTTAATTATCTCAGAACTAGTTACAAGGAATCACTTCCTCGTCAGCTAATTGCAAATGTTTGGATCTCCTCTGATGGTTACTTTTGTCTCTTAGTCCCTCTTGCAGTGGTTCTACAAATTTGGTGATCAGAGTTTCATTCATTGGGAACTCGAAGTTCATTAATCTTGGACAAAATTTCCATAGAAATATTTTCTCCCAAATATTTAAATCAGAAGGTTTTTGTGCCTGCCTAACAAGGGGTGCTGTGTTGACGATTTTGTGTCCTTGTATCCAAAAATGTGCTGCGACTGGTGATTTTTTCTTCCCTGATTGTGTTTCTAAAGTGTTTCTTAAGCCTCGTTTCTATGTTTTGCTTTGTTTGACCTATTTATATATCACCTTACGTAATAATAATTCTTTCATCTTAACTTTCTATAAGAATTCCCCTAATTCTCTAAGCTTCCCTTAGTCCTTGAATATCTTCTTTACCCTTATCTTACTATCTCTCCCTAACCACTTGTTTAATCAACATCACCCTCCATTCATTCATCCCTTTGCATTTAAACATTATGTGCAGTTCATCCTCCTCCTCCCCACAAATTGGATATTGTCCCTGCCTCACTCCTCCTCTCAAACGTTTCAACTTTCATATCCCTATTCAAATCTTTTCACCCCCGATCTCTCTTTTCTATCTCAAACTTTAAGGATCACCTTACATAGTAATCTGTACCAGGTTTTTTAATGTCAGTGTTTATTTCCTGTTAATGAAACTGACAGTCACTTGTTTAGAAACCTCTTAAATCTGAAAAAATAGCTCCTTTGCCATGCTATACTGAAAGGATTCTGTTAGAGCAGTTATCTTCAGTAAATAAAAGACATGGCAAAAATTAAGTGGGATAAATTGGTAATATTGTACACTGCCATTAAAGTTTCCATACTTTACTATTTAGTTTTAAGAAAGTAAAGAATCCATTTGCTGTAGAATTCCAGTCATTAAGGATGGGGCCAAGAGGTGAGCCAGGGTTTGCTTCCAATCTTCAAAGGCCTGCAGTCATGTGGGCTGTTTCAAATTGTACCTGTTCTATGGCTACCCCTCAACTTCCTTTTGCTCTCTTATCCTAATGAAAGTGCATATAAAAAGTTGCCTGTATTGCAGCACTGAAACTCCAGAGATCAAATATTTTTAAATATTTTTTCCTATAACTGAATCTAGTCTGAACTATTTAAGAAAATAGTGAAATATATCAAATAAAGATGAACACAATCCTCTAAGAGTTACAAAAAATATAATTGTTAAAGTGGGAGTGCTGCAGCTCTTATAGTAAACAGCTACAACTGTGAAGGTGTTCAAAATGGCTGTTGCCATTTTGTGTTTTAAACTGGAAACATGATTTGGGCTGGGTGATGCCTGTTGGGTTAGTACTGTTGACAGAGCCAGCAAGCCTCTCTTGCATTCCTTCAGTCTCTACTATATATGATAAGCATCTTGGAATATAGTGCCACTATTGTTTTATGCTGTAAAATAACGTAAACACCATTGTTAGCAGTAAATGTAATGCGCATCACATAACAGCTGAGTGACAAAGTGTAATCAAATGGTAACAGTTACCTGCCACTGATCCTTGTAACATATATTGTTTACATCCTGAGTGGTGTATATAAATTAAGATTTGGCCATCCCCACATTTATCTATACTACTATCCTGTATAATTTATCTTCCATAAAGTGAATGCTTATTCAGAATATAAACATTTCAAGAACTATATATTTACTGTGCACAATTACCAATTAGTGTAAACCTTCTTTACATACCTATGTGATAATAATCAAGAAATGAGATGAAAAAAATGTTTTCCAAGTCATGAAGCAAATCAATAACAAGGGGTCTGTAGTTGCATCTTAAATCAATTACAGCATTTCTTGGGTCTCACAGAAATTTTGCAGATAACTATACTGTGGATTATCTTATAAATTAGCAAAATAAAATTAGATAAGACATAATATAAACTGGCAAAATGCCTTATTTTATTTGAAAAAAACCAAATATCAGGTGGAAGGTGTAAAAGTCATATGAGTTAATTCTACAAACAAAGACAGATGTAAAGTAATACTTTTTTAATGAAATCTATGTTGTAGATAAAAGCATACCAATGTTTCGAATCAAATGTACATACATACATATAGACAGACATACATTGCATCCACACACACACACACACACACACACACACACACACACACACACACACACACACGGATGGACGGACAGACATTGCAATCTATAGATCGTATTATGAGCTAAGACTCAAAGCCCAAACTCTAGGATTTAGATCATGTCAAAATTACATTTATTCATATTTATTAATACATTTATTTACAAATAATGACTCTGACAATGAATTTTCAGAGGTGTCAGTTTTGCATAATTTTCAATTATATGTCTGTTTCCAAAAGTCTACCCATACACTTGCATTCTTAGAATATTCATGTTTATTATATTTACAATGTTACATTATTACCAGTATTTTTTAATGAAATCCTCCTCTGTATAGAAGGTGTGAGCAATAAGGTATATTTTTAATTCTGATCTAAACTTGTTCTTGTTCATTTGCAATTCTTTTATAGAAGAGGGAAGTGAATTAAACAAAACTAAAGGACAGGCTTTATTTTTTTTCACTTAATTTTTCCCCTGTCAAAAACTGTCCACTATTTTAGTCCCTGGTCACTTATTTCAGCTGAAAAAGATAAATTACAGTTCATGTACAGAATGAATAAGGTAGGCCCAATTGAAATATAAGGAAAGAAGAAATGAATGTCTTTTAATCATCTTCTGTTTTTTTTTTTAAGTACTGTGCTTCAGCTCAGATTTGCATGCTTGTATTGGACAAATCATAATGGCCTTATTAACTAACCTCACCCATGCCTCAAATTTTAGTTAACATACCCACTCGCCCACATACATTTATTGAGTCAGTGCTTAAACATGAATTTTGTGGTATTGCATTTCCTTATATTGTTAAATAAAAATGTTGTGTGTTCCATTCACATTACTTTTTCTGTATACTTCATGGTAATCAGAAATGGCCTTATTGCTTGCTTCCTTGTAAATAGACAGGAAGTAAGGGAATACACTAAGCTAAAGCAATATTCAAAGCTGTCACTAAGTGAATGATATTGAAGAAATTCGGTTCTCTTTGCATGCCCAGGAGTAAAACAAAAATGGATGACAACTTGCTATATGAGAAAAGTGCAAATAATTTAAAATTGAAATCAATAGTAAGGAATATCTCAGAAATTGTTAGGTATACAACAAAAATGGGACCTAAATTGTATGTTTTGCAGAGAGCTACATTTTTTGTTGGGTAAGTTTTTGTCTCTCTTACGGTTTACCAGTAATGCAAAAGTCATCCAAAATGAAGAGGACCTTAGAGGCTATTCTCAGAAAATTCAAGATGTTTTATTCAAAATTGTTAGCCATTTTTGAGAAAATAACATTTTTCCATGTAAAGGATAGTTTGGTGTGGGAGGATTTTCTTGAAAAATTTTGTGTTACATCTTTGGGAGAGGCTGGACTTGAATATTAAGTTATGTATTTAACCTACTTTATGAATATGCTGTTATTTTGCCCTTGGTTGGAACTTACCCGTGACCATAATTCTAGTTGTATCTAAATTTCAAATGTTCCAAACATTACATTTTTAGTTATATCACTGAGCACTTTGACACAATCACTTAAAAAAATGCATGCTACAATATTTATAACCCATTGTAAGATGAGCTAACTTTACCCTTGAGCCCACCTCAGTAGTAAGGAAAAAAATTGCAGTTTTTTTTATCTATGGACACACTTTAACTGCTGTGGTTCTCAGCGTCCCATTCTATACTGGGCGTGAAAGACTGCAGAGGCCTCTCTATCAGGTTTGAGGTTGTTTTATATGCCATAAATCTACAGCATGGGACCAACAGCTTAACTTTCCTTCCGAAGGAAGCCATGCTAAGGATTTTTACGCTAAAAAAATCCATTGTCCTCCGTCGCATTTATACCTCATGCGTTTGGGTGTATACCTGTAGTGTAGGGATAGGTGTTTCCTCACATTCAATAAGTCATAAGTTCAGGGTCAGATAAGGTTTTTATCAGGATTTTCCCATATCTTGAGAAGATGAATATTGAGTAATTTGGCCAAGCAGGTTAAAGGTCGTTCAGCAAAACAAAATCAAAACAAAAATCCCTTGGTTGGTGCTCCTGTAACCTAAAATAATTGGTGTTCATAGAGTTAATTGTACTTTCAAAATGTTGTTTACAGTGTGAAGTTGGAAAGGTGGAATCAAACTGAAAAAAATTCAGTGCCATAGCCAGGATTTGAACCACACATCTTCAGCCAACCAACTGAACTACCATGGCAATGGGCTGGTAGGACATAATTTCCCAAGTGACTTACATTTTTCAAATGGAATTCTCAGAGGCTATAGACCCATGTTAAAGTTTTGCTTCATGTGCCCTTATTGTTATTTAAGGTTGTACACTGTCTAGTATTAGAAAAAAACTTGATTTGGTACAAAAATGACTAGGTTTATGGAGGTCTAAATGAAGACTGTTATCGACACGTCTTGAAGAGTATACCATTTTGTAGTAACACATTTTTTAAATGCTAATGTAGACGTTTTCCAGAACTGTCCAGTATTATGGTTCTAAGATATCACTCAGCAAAAGATAGTTGAGCAGAGAATCATTACTGCCAATCTGATTATGTTAGCACTGGTATACTGCATTCCAATCACCATACTGGGGGACCTAGAGTCACCCTTTTATTTGTTTTCACTGCAAGGAAACAAACTGCCATTTAGAAGTTTGAGAAGAAATGTTGCGTTTGGCTACCTAACTTCTAAAGGATATATGGCCTTGGAATCAGAACCATGTTAACATAATGAGTGCGGCAATAAGACAAAGAACTCTTGTAACTGCCAAAGAGTGGGAGTGTTTTCAGTTGTAAACCATTAAAATTGTGATACAGTATGAGTGAAATTGAGTTTAATTGTACATAAGGAGAGTGTAAATTTCATCCCAGTTGTGTAACATTGCTATTTACAGGCTTTTTATACTTCAACATAATGCTTTTGCAAACAAACAAAATACCTCTCCTGTAAAAGGAGCAAGCAGCTTAATCTTTAGTACACAACTGCCATAAACTGCAAGTTATATTGTAACTAGGTGCATTCCCAGTCAGGAGTACTAATGTGAGGATTCCGTGTCCCAAACTGAGACAGAACTGTTGGAAAGTGTACGAGGGATTGGAAAATAACATGTCTTGTATATAAGATATTTTATGTAATCCTATTGTTATACACAGGTTGATTTTGTATTCAATATTGTGCATAGTTGGCTCATAATGACAAGCATGCCAATAGTAACAATACTGGATGCCAAGTTACTAAGGCTTACAGAGAGAAGATGAAACCATTTTGTGATATTTTCTCTAAGCAACAAAAATGCATTAGCCTCTGCACTGAAATAGTTACCATGCTGAACTGCTAATGGGCTACAGCACAGTCTGTAACATTTGCTCACTTCTTTCCCAGGAAGGAGATGCATGGAAGTGGCTGTTCAACACGCCAGGTAATAAAGCAAATGCAGGGAGAAAAGCTAATGCCTCATAATATACAAAGATGCTCTCATTTATGTGAGCTAGATGTGAAATGATTTCATGATTTATTTTCTGAAGTTTATAATGTTAAGATTGCATTCAACTTGTGCATAAATAACTTATATTCTAATTTTGTGAGGTCGTATGGCAGATGGCTTAGAAACAGTACCTTCCCCGTGTAAAAATAAAAGTATCTGCAGAAAGAAATTTTTAGGACAGAATTAGCTTAAGTGGCCATCTTCCATACTAATTTAGCAACAACAGCAGAGGGCCAATGAAAATCACACAAGATGTTGTGTACTCTGTGCAGGTATTGTCTTGTTTCCAAAATGTGTACATTGAACATTCCTGCATGTCGTATTCTAGCATGCCAGCTGTAACTACGTACTGTAATGGTTAAACAAAGAAACACACACAGTATTCCATTCAGTTATTTTAACTTGTACCATATAGTGTCAGAAATAAAATTAGAGCTAACAGCATATTAATACAAATGATTCAAAATAATACTGATCATTTTCAGGAGAGATTCACGTCCAGAAGCACACGGTTAGGTTGCTGTTGGGAATCTGTGATGTCCTAACAGTTATGTAAACCATTAGCAATGAGTAACTGCTCCTGATGGATTACTGTGCATAAGTGACAATTCCAGAGTCTTGGGTTCACATCCTTATTGTCTTCCACCAGTGGCATATGACTTGGGCTATCACTAAACCTATCAGAGCTGGACAATATAAGGGATTGATCATTGAATTATATTTTATATTGTTGATCTCTTATGTTTATCAAGAGTTATGGTCAAATACACTAAATTTGTTCTGGCTGATTGATTGATTGGCTTATGAGGAATCTAAACTATAAAAAAATTATTCCACAGTAAAAGCACTAACCCTTAAATAATTTTGTGATAGGAAGATCATGAAATGGACTTCATCTATAAATACAGAGGTTAATACCTATTGCATCCTTTAACATTACATTTTACTATTTTTTAATACACTTTAAAGCCCTCTCCTCTAAAAACACTGACAGAAACAATCTTCAAATATGCTGTTTCATCGAAGTATTTACAGTCCTGTGCAAATTAATTAGAACAGAACAATAACATTTTTCATGCTTTCATGAATTTAAGCATAAATTACTTCCAATTTACATGTCATAATACTTAATATGTCCTCCTTTCATTTTTATAAGTTGCATTACACAATTAGGGATTGACTCCACAAGATTGGAATACTATACCAATTCAGGATTGGTATAGTGAGAACTCCTCTGTGTTCTTTCTGTACACTTAAAGAAGATATGGATGGAAGCCATCTACTCTGCTACCCAACCTTTAGTCAACATGATAATATAACATGAAAATACTGGAATGCAAGAGAGCGAATGACTTCACTGCCAACTGCTCAACATTAGATACCAACCAACCAACCAGATTGGAACACATTTTTGTGAAGCAATCAAGTTTTGCAAATAATCCAAACATTTTCTATGGAGTTAATATGAGACAAATTACCTGGCCATTCAAGCATAACGAACATTGTCATCTTTGAAGGGTTTGGTATGTGCGCAGAGCAAGTAATGAACCTGCAAATTCAGCACATTCTCAACAGGCTATAAAACACTCTGAGAAGAAAATGTTTTGGAGTTGTTTCGCCTATAAAGGACTAGGACCTTTAATTCCAGTTGAAGGCTGATGAAAAGTGATCAATGTATCACAATACTGCTGAGAGTTATTTGTGAACTCCAGAAATGGTTTCCGGAAGGTGACAGAATTTTTCAGTAAGAGTTACCTCTTCACTTGATTAGAAGATTAAATTCTTCAAAGATAATGTTTGTGTGCTTGAATGCTTAAATTGCAAAATTTAACTGTTCCACAAAAGAACGTTTGATACTGGCTTTAATTCAAGTGTAGTTTCATGATGCTGATTTCAAAAATGTGTGTTCCAGTCTTGTGGAGTGAATGTCTAATCATATAATGCAACCAATAAAAAGAAAGCACATATTAAGCTTTAAGAAATGTAAATTGGAACTAATTTATGATTAAATTCATGAAAGCATGAAAAATGTTGTGTTATTGTTCTGTTCCAGTTAATTTGCACGATACTGTATATTTATTGCAGACAATTTTTGCAGAAATTTCTGAAAAGGGCTGGTCCCATAGCTTAGTCAATAGAGCACCTGCCTGTTGTGCAAGGGATATTGAACTTTATTCCAGCTGGGGTAGGAATTTTTCTCCGGCCAAGATTATTCCCTGTTCCCCTCAGAGTCTGAAAGTATGAATGTGAGTGTGTATGTGATCTAATGTATAAAACCAGAAATCCATTTAGAACTGCATACAAGTTAAAACCATTGTATTTTAAGGCCGGAGATAAATGGAAAACAGCAACAAAATCTGAACAGGAATATGTATTGAAACTATTAACAATGTTTGAAATGCATGAGAAACGTATGTGAAGGTGAACTGATCTGGAGCATTGCCAAGCCAAGTGTGCAAGCACATAAATTTGTCATTCCTCCACAGTTCTTTTGGTATTATTTTGAATCACTTGTATAAAAAACAGATAGGATTTAAACATTAAGTAGCAAGAAAATTATGATAACCAAGCAAAAAAAAAAATACTAATCAATAACCATACTGACCATGTACAGGCTAAAATGTTGTGATTGAATCAAATTTGAAGAAGTAAATGTTGGCCAGAACTGCAATAGAGCATTGGCACAAAAAGCAAGCCAAAAATCCATAGTTCAAGTCTGGCTTTGTGACTGAATTTATAAAATTTGATTTAACCTTCCAATAATCACCAAATAAAGTCATGATAAATAAAAGTTGTACCTGTTTTAAGGTACATTTAATAGAACAATAGAATAAAATGAATGTATGAAGGAGTCTAAAGATTAAAATTGTTAATTTTCTATTTAAGTTCCCATTGTTACCTGAATGACCATAAGCTTAGATGTTTTCAGATGTTATATGTTATCCATTCATTACTAGTAATCAGAGCCCAAATTTGTATGCAAAATGTTTTTTTTAATAGTTCAAATGTATTTATTAGCAGTATACTTTACCATTCTCACCATTACTAAGTCACTGGTGCAGTTTTAAAGTTCATATAATTACATATTTTGGGGAAAATTAATTTTGCATGCTTATTTATCCAAATTTACAAGTAATGGCATGTTTTCCTTTTACTACCCAAAATAAAAATTATAGTTGGTTGACACTTGCAACAGTTTGTTTTATTTTCTTAAAATGATTAGTGAACAAATATGTATTTAGTGTTATTAATTCATCCAAAAAGTGTAAACCTTAATCATAATTGTGCAATTTTATCATATATGTTAAATGTTTAGTCATGTTGCAGCAGAAGTCAGATTTGCCCAGTTCAATAAAATAATCACTAGATCACAAAGCTTTTCCCAGAAAACTACCAACATAAAAAAAAAAGTTTACTCTCTTACATATCTGTGACATCTTGTTATGTAGAGTGGTCTTTTTCACAGCCTTCTTTAGCAGCAATTGAAGTTTCACATTTGTCTATTGCAACAGTAGCATTGAACAATGAATGGGCTTCTAATAAAAAATATTATTTCTTTTCCCTTTAAGAATTAGATTAAAACAGTGCATTGATTTTCTACAGTAATTTAGTACAAATAATTAAGTTGTCATAAACAATGTGTGTTAATCATAACATTTTTATTTTGCATATGTTAGTGCATATTTGCATGCATATTTTGGCATTTGTTTTTGCATACAAATCTGGACTCTGCTAATAATTTAACAACCACCAAAATAGTGGTGTGTGTTTTGATTGCACATAAAAAACAAGAGATGAGAGTTTATATAATTAATATTATGTTTATTTGTGTAAAAATGCAAAGAGGGGCATCCTTGAGTTTTAAATAGATATTACATTGTTGCTTAGAATGTAAATAAATGAACAATATAGAACATAACCTCATTTTAATGAAAGTTTTTGGTTGACATGAAGATAGGTAAACATGTATTAATAGTGAACAATAGGTTTTCATTGGCTACTACTGCTTAGTGAAGACTGTAAACATTGAACAAATATTTTTCACACTTGTACATTGCACACAAGCAGATTGATGTATGTATATAAAGAGTGAGAGAGAATGATAATGATTCAACAATTTCTAAATGATACAAGATGTGACGTTAGTTCCCCAGCAATATGGAAACATTGTTTAAGGTACATATAAAGGTTAAACATTTTTTAAGGCATGAACACAGAACAAATGATGTACATATACAGTTTTCTAGGTATGTTAGTGAGTATTTTGCAGAAAACAATGAAACATAGCTAATAGCATTAAAGGTGCCATTAACCATAAATGTAGTGGTTTTCAAATTAATATTCTAATAGTTTAAACAAAGCATATTGTATAAGCTATTCTTTGTTTGCTGAAAGCTGAAAGTAATGTATTCCTCAACGTTCAATGCTAAGATTGGACTCTCGCACACTATTGATTTAGTTTTCAAAAACTCGCCTTGTGTGCTTTAGACAAATGGAAGTCAACCTGGTCTTTTTGAGTTTAAATAATAAACATTATTGTGGTATCTGAAAGACAATCTGGTTTGCGTTCATTACATATATAGCTTGTGAGGCAAGATAAGAACAAATTCCTAAGTTATGCAGTGGCAACTCTTCACTGATGGTGGGAGAAGTTGTACGAACATTTATATGCAGAAGTCATAACATTTCTGTGCACGAAAGAGTGAGTACACTAGCGCTAGTTTTAGTCGAGCAGTCTTTAATGTACATGCAAATAAATGCTAGCACATTCTTGTTTTTTTTTTTTTTTTTGTTTTTTTCGAAAAAGACAGTGTTGCCAACAATATCAATAGCAATGCTGGTTATGACGACAAAGATGAAACTGCAGTGAGCAGGATTGAGGAACTGTAGAAACATGTGAGTACAGTAATATTGGCTATGTTCATGGTTGCCAACTCATTGTGTAATAAGCTGATTTGCAACCAAAAATAAACATTAACATTCCTTCAAGCAAACTACTCCATCTTACACTCTATATATTGCCAATAATATATATATATATACAAATTAGCTTTATACTGAATAAAATGATTTTGGTACTACTATGGCTATGCGCCAACAATTACTTTCATGTGAACTGCAATGTTTCACACTGCACTCTGTTGTGGTTGTGTTCAGTCATTCGCAACAAGCTGGCAGCTCTATTGCCTCTCTCAGCTGTTGCAGAGAGGGAGGGAGGGAAGAAAGGAAAGCAAGATTTGCTCCTGTCTCACCTCAAGACTGTAACATAGATATTAGAAGAAATACTATACTTATTATAAATTGGTGGTTTACAATTTCACTCGATTCCGAACTTACTTCCATGGTGTACATTAAAATGGCAGGAAGGGAAGCAGATGATTATGTCATAAGTTTAGAATAAATATATAGCTAATGTTGGAATTAGGTATTGTATTATAACAACTTATTAGATGTTTTACAGAATACAAGGAAAATAGGATATTTAATAAAGCATGGAACTATGTTGTGGAAGAATAACAAAGTGTTAAAAAATCATAACCTACTTTCAAGTTACAGCAAACAAAGTACATATTGAGATAAATACATCACAGATTGAAAACAAAAGGGACATAGGCTGTGGCATTGAATTTTTCAGTTGGTTCTAACCGAAAACAATTTTCTTTCTTTCATGCAATGCACTTAATTTCCTACATAGTCAGTTTTCTTGTGTAAATTGAGTATGTCACTCTCACCTGTGCTTATAAAACCAGTGAATGCTAGTTACTAGGAGATATAGACTTCCCTCATACACATATAACTTGATATTTTAAAAGTATGTAAATAAAATGAATTTTGAGAACCACTACATTTTTTGCAGTATTCCTTTTAAATAACAGTGAATGTACAGTTTTGGAGTTGCCATAATGAATATGTTTATTTCTAAATGAGAAATGTAAAGTGAATTGTGGGGCATTATTTTTTATCATACTGTTTTTATGGCACTGACCAGTTTAGAAGTACAGACATTGTACAGTGTAACTATTCTGTATGTTTTCTTGCATATTAGCCCATGTATTACATTTTCAAATGCATTAAATAGCAACAACTTGAATAATTAAGTAGTATTATTTATATCCAGTTTTTCTTTCTTTCTCTTCCACCTAATAATCTGGTGTCCAATTCACATGTTTTCCCTACCTATTCTGTAATAAACTATTCTTACAAAAGCTTATTCTTTTATCTACTTCATACTAATCAAGATAGACATTAACAGAAATGGTTTTGTTATTTAGTTCCTTTATCAACGAGTTTTCATATCTTAGTAGCAAGCTGAGCAGAAATGGAGGCTGGGAGAAACAGAATAGAAATTCAGTGGTTATGGGGAGAATGGTTCATGAAAGCAATACAAAAAAATGAGAAAATCAAAATGTTCGAAAAAAGTTCCATGTAAAGGGTAGTTAGGATGGGGGGGGGGTCTTGAAAATCTTCCTATCGCATCGTTGGAAGATGCTGATCATAAACATCAAGTTTGGTATTTCACTGACTTTTCATTTTTGAATTATCCTGTCCACAACCACATATGCATACAAACAAGTTCCTTTTCTTTTCTTTTTTATGTTTTTATGTACAAGATGAATTTTCTAGTGAAATTCTGTATCAAATTTTTAGATGGAATGCAATACCTTCTCTACCTATGCACCACATACTTAGTAGAGAAAGTAAAAGGATTTCAATAGACCAACTATTGCTTTGTTGATGAAAAATCCTGTCTCCTAGATTTACCATAATATGAGTAAACCACATTGAAAATTAAAAACAATATTTTTAAAACAACTATCTATGTAGGTACAACAGTTTTCACTCACGTTATTTTATTGAAATAAACAGTCTGAATTCATTTTTGCTTTATTTTTGGAGATAGGATATTAGAAGATTAAAACAAAGAATAAAAGAAGAGAAAGCTTTAAAACTTAAGATTTTTAAAATGTATCTATTGCTCACAAGTTCCCTCTCGAATAAGCAATAACCATTTGCAGAAGTGTAAGTGCATTTTTGTTGCAATTGCAAATATAGTATGTAATAAATTACAAATTTTAACACAGGAAAAAGGATTTATTATACATGCAGAAAAAGATCATATTCAAATAAACCTTTAAGTGTCAAAGGCGTATAATTATAGATTTATGTGTGCATTCTTTTGCTTCTTATGTGATCGATGTTAATATTTCTGTGTCCACCTGTGTAGTGTGGTCTGCCTCACATTCCACAGGTCGCGAGTTCGAATCTCGCTTAGGGTGAATTACCCGGATGAGGTTTTTCGATGTTTTCCCTTATCCTGAGAAGACGAATGTCAAGCAACTTTAAGCTCCATGGATCCTGAGATCATTTGAGCGTCATTTCACCAATTTTATTCATCGCTCGTTATGATCAACCAGGTTAAATGACGTTTAGCTACATTAAAAAAATTCTGTATGAAGTGTTGACTACCTAATTCCCCTGCGTTGTTGACGTTTGAAATTGTAATAGAAATGTGAAAATTGTTTTAACACAAAGAATTAATTCCTATTCTGTGTTAAATTTGAAGTTTTTAAGCATACTAAATACAAGTAATAGATACGTAGATTGAAAGTACCTTCTTAAAGTAAATTGGAGGAAAAGTATTCTATCCTAAAATTCAGTGACGTGATGTCAGTTAAAATGCATATTTCGAGGAACCTGAACAAAAAGGAAACGCATTTAGAAAAAGGTCCATATGTGTGTATTTGTGAACAGATAACCCAAAAACGGAAACTCCATTGTATACGAAACTTGTTAATTTCAGCATCCTCCTAGGATACAACACAAAGATTTTAAAGAATATCCCCCACCACAAATTACGCTTTATATAAAACCGTTTTCAAAGTTATTGATTTTCTCAAAACTAGCTTTAATAATTTTATGATAATTTACCATATGTTTAAACTATTTTCATGGAAAATAAAATGTATATCTAATTTTCTGGGAATAATCTGTGAAGTCCTCGTTATTGTGAATAACTTTTATGTAATTGGTAAACCGTAAGAGATAGAAAAAACATTTTATCGTCTAAAAAGTAGATTCCTTAAAGCACACAATTGATATGAAATAACCTATTTTACTTTCTCTATACGTACTATGTACATAGTGTATACAGAAGGTATTGCATTGCACTAAAAAATTCGATACCGAGATTTCACCGGAAATACATGTTTTGAGACCACCTGCATCCAAAAAAAAAGCAATTTTAGAAAAATGTCCGTGTGTGTCTATGGGCAGCATAGCTCAAAAAAGAAAAGACCGTTAAATACCAAACTTGGTATTTAAGTTCAGTATCTTCCAAGGATACGACAAGAAGATTTTCAAGAAAATCCCCCCACCCCAACTACCCTTCGCATGGAAACATTTTCGAAAATTTGGCTCTAACGATTTTAATTAAAATATGGTCTATTAAATATATTTACCTAACAAATAATATGTATATCTTTAATTTTCTGGGAATAGCCTCTGAAGACTTCTTTATTCTGGATGAATTTTACGGAATTTTGCATAACTGCTAAATTGTAAGAGATGGACAAAACTTACCCCACAAAAAATGTAGATCACGTTAAAACACACAATTTATGTTATACACATTTTTTTGTGGAGTTGATCGTTCTTTATATATTCCTTGTTATTGGTTTCAGCTTTGGTAAACTTATACTTTTCTCATACAGGAATTTGTCAACTCCTGTCCATACAAACAAAGGAACTTCAGTCACATAGCAACTAGCTTTTGACTATCACTTTAACCTATGGTACTCCTTTATTTCGCTTCTACTTACAAGGAAGCAAGTAATAAGACTATTTCTGCTAGTATTTTCTGGATTAGCATGAAGTAAATAGAAGCATAAGCTTTCTAGCAATAATTTTTTGCAGAGATGTAGAGAAAGTCATGTGAATGGAACACATCAGATTTTTAATGCTAACCATTTCCGAAATCCTTTAACCTGACAGGTCATACCGATGAAGATGGATTCATGGGAAAATGAAATCGATGAAACGAGATCGATGATCATGGAGCTTCAAGTTACCTAATATTCGTCTGTCTTCTAAGGGAAAAAAACCGGATAACTCACCCTAACCGAGATGCGAACTCGGGATCTGTCGAATGTGAGACAGACTGTTTATTGTTGCTTTGAATGTTCAAAATTTATACTTCTGGGAACTGCAAATCAATTTTTCCCTTTAATACTTTCTCTACACTTACTTGTATGCACATAGTATAGAAGGTATCGCAATCCTCAAATAATTGTGAGTAGAGATGTATAGGAAATACATGTTTTGAGGTCCCTTCATTTTTTAAAACGTTCCGTGTGTGTGTGTGTCTGTGAACACGATAACTCAAAACAAAAAGTTGGTTAAATGCTAAATTTAATATTTAAGTTCAGTATCTTCCAAGGATACACTCCCAACTACCTACCCATTTTGGAACATTTTCGAAAACGATTTCTTAAAAATGGCTGAAATGTTTTTGATTAAAATACCATGCATTTAAGAAATGTTCATGACAAACGAAATATATAACCTAAATTTTCTGAGAATAGCCTCTGAAGTCCTCATCATTCTGGAATATTTTTGTATAACTGGTAAACCATAAGAAAGAGACAAAAACTTACAATAAAATTTATACCTCTCGTTAAAACAAACAATTTATGCAATATATTTTTTTCTTTTAGAGCTAACCGTTTGCGAGACGTATCTTGTTATTTGTGTCAGTTTTAAAATACTTAAATTTTTCTCAATTGGGAAGTTATCTTTCGTTTCATATCTGTTCTTTTACTCCTGGCAACGCAAAAAGAACCGAATTTCAATTGTTTCACACAGCGACCATCTTTTAAAAGATTTGACTATCGCTTTGGTCTAGAGTATTCCCTTGTCTCTCTTTTACTTACAAGGAATCAAGTAATAAGTTCATTTCTGGTAGTTAATGTTTGTCTCGATTAGCTTGATTAGATAAAAGAATAATCTTCTATAACAATAGTTTGTTTGCAGAAAAGGTAGAGAAAGTCTTATGAATGGAACACATCAAGTTGTTTTGTGGTTGTTTTTTTTTTTTTTTCCCTTTTCTTTCTCGTGTTCATGTAAATAGTACAATTTAGAATTCCAAAGCCATCACAATAGAGTGGCCGACTTTGAAAAGATTAATCTATCGCTTTAACCTACTTCTTATATCTACAATGTGTAAATAGTAATGAAGGTTTATCTGCAGTATTAACAAGAAGTAGATAGAAGAACAAGCTTTTGTAAGAATAATTCGTAGAGCAATGAGTAGAGAAAGTCACGAGAATGCAACGCCAATTTTTTACTTTTCCTATTACGTACAGCAAGTAGGGAAAATATTGTATTCCACCACAAATTCGATATCGAAATTTCAACGAATACAGTTTTGAGACTCCTAACTCAAACAAACAAAAAGCGTTTTACTAGAATGTACGTAATACATACATAGAGAAGGTTTTGTTTGCATACCAACCAAAATTTCAATACTGAGATTTCACCGTAAATATATATTTTTGAAGGTTCCTAAACAAAATATAAAAAAAAAACACTTTTTTAATAAAAGTAATCAAATTTGATACTTAAGTTCAGCATCTTCCAAGGATGCAACTCGGAAGTTTTCAAGAAAATCTTGCTACCCTATCTTTTACATGGAATAGTTTCCGAAAATGTTTCTTTTCTCCAAAATGGTTCTAATGATTTTGATTCAAATCCCATGTATCTAAATCTTAAGATATTTCCATGGCAAATGCAATGTTATGTCTTGAAATCCTCTCCATTCACAATGGCTTTTGTATAACTGGGAAACTGTAAGATACAGACAAAAGCTTACTGTAACAAAAATGTAGATACATATTGTTAAAGCATACGGTAAATGTGACACACAGTTTTGTAAAGTTAACCATCTTCAGGATATTCCGTGTTGTTGGTTTAAATTTTCCATTAATTAACTACACTTTTCTCAAATGGGAAATTATTCGTATTTCTTTTTGTTTTACTACTGACTATGCAAAGTCAATTGAATTACAATGTTATCACATAGCGACCAGTACCAAAAGATTTGACAATCGCTTTGGCCTAGTGTATTCCCTTATTCTCCTTATATTCTACAAGGAAATAAGCAAAGAGACAATCCCTGCTAATGTTTCTGTGGATTAGCATCAAGTGGATAGAAGAATAAACTTTTGTAAAAAGAGTTTATTGGGAAATAGGGAAAGTCATGTGAATGCTAAGCATCAGATTTTAAGAGAAAAGTCTATGTGTGTATGTGTATGTGCACAGCATAACTAAAAAAATCTGATGTGTTCCATTCACATCACTTTCTCTACATCTCTGCAACAAATAAGTTTTAAAAAGCTTATAGTTCTATGTACTTCATGCTAGACGAGAAAAAAATAGCAGAAATAATCTTATTACCTGCTTCCTTGTAAGTAGAAGGGAAATAAGGGAGTAGCATACGTTAAAGTGATAGTCAAAAGCTGGTTGCTATGCGACTGAAGTTCCTTTGTTTGTATGGACAGGAGTTGACAAATTCCTGTATGAGAAAAATTAAGTTTTTTGAACCTGTGGACAAAAAGAAGGAATATCTCAAAAACGATCAACTCCACGAAAAAAAATGTATACAACATAAATTGTGTTTTAATATGCTCTACGTTTTTTGTGTTGCAAGTTTTTGTCTATCTCTTACGGTTTAGCAGTTATTCAAAATTCCGTAAAATTCACTTAGAATAAAGTAGTCTTCACAGGCTATTCCCAGAAAATTCAAAATATACATTTTATTTGTCAGGTAAATATCTGAAGTATACGATATTTAATCAAAATCGTTAGAGCCATTTTTTAGAAAATCAAAATTTTTGAAAAAAGCTCCATATAAAGGGTAGTTTGGGATGGGGGGATTTTTCTCAAAATTTTCGTGCCGCATCCCTGGAAGATACTAAATTTAAATACCAAGTTTTGTATTTTACTGACTTTTCGTTTTTGAGTAATCGTGTTCACAGACACACGGACACAAACACGGACCTTTTTCTGAAAATACTTTTTTTGGATGCAAGGGACCCTAAAACAAATATTTCCGGTGAAATTTCGGTATCGAATTTTTTGGTGGAGTGCAATACCTTCTCTATACACTATGCGCATAGTGCGTGTAGAGAAAGTAAAGATCTCGTGTGTTCCATTCACATGACTTTCTCTACATCTCTGTAACTAATTTTTGTTAAAAAGCTTATTCTTCTAACTAATTCATGCTAATTGAGATAAACATTAGCCGAAATTATCGCATTACTTGCTTCCTTGTAAGTAGGAGGGAAATAAGGGAATACACTAGGGTAAAACAATAGTCAAATCTTCTAAAATCTGGTGCTATGTGATTGAAATTCGTTTGTTTTGCGTGTCCAGGAGTTGATAACTTCCCGTATGAGAAAAGTTTTAAGTATTTTAAAACTGAAACCAATAATACGGAATATCTCGGAAATGGCCAATTCCACGAAGAAATGTATATGACATAAATTTTGTGTTTTAACGAGATTACGGTTTTTGTGTTACAAATTTTTGTCTACCCTTTACGGTTTACCAGTGGTGCACAATTTATGAAGAATGAAGAGTTCTTCAGAAGTTATCCGCAAAAAATTCAAGATATACATGTTGTCATGTAAACATCTTTAACATTTTTATTTTCTCTAGCACGCATGTACAATGCACAGTGTAGAAAAAGTGCAGTATTCCACTAAAAATTAGATACCGAGATTTCACCGGAAATACATGTTTTGAGGACCCCTGAATTGGAAAAAAAATATGTTTACTTTCTCTAGCCCCATATGTACAATGTACATAGGGATAGAGAAGTATTGTATTCCACCCAAAAATTCGATACCGAGATTTCACCGGAAATATGTTTTAAGACTCCCTGTATTCATAAAAAGCATTTTCAGAAAAAGGTCCGTGTGTGTGTCCGTGTGTCTGTGAACACGATAGCTCAAAAGCGAAAAGTCGGTAAAATATCAAACTTGGTATTTAAGTTTAGAATCTTCTAGGGATGTGACACGAAGATTTTGAGAAAAATCCCCCCACCCCAAACTACCCTTTACATGGAACTTTTTTCGAAAATTTGGATTTTCTTAAAAATGGCTCTAACGGTTTTGATTAAAATATCATATATTAAAGATATTTACCTAACAAATAAAATGTATATCTTGAATTTTCTGGTTATAGCCTCTAAAGATTACTTTATTCGGTGTCGATTTTACGGAATTTTGCATAACTGCTAAACCGTAAGAGATGGACAAACATTTACCACACAACAAATGTAGAGCACCTTAAAATACACAATTTATGTTATATACATTTTTTTCGTGGAGTTGATTGTTTTTTAGATATTCCTTGTTTTTGGTTTCAGCAATAAAAACTTATACTTTTCTCAGACAGGACTTTGTGAACTCGTGTCCATACAAATAAAGGAACTTCAGTAGCAGAGCAACCAGCTTTTGACTATCACTTTAATCTACGGTACCCCCTTAATTCGCTTCTACTAACAAGGAAGCAAGTAATAAGACTATTTCTGCTAATTTTTGCTCCATTAGATGAAGTAAATAGAATAATTTGTTGCAGTGATATAGAGAAAGTCATGTGAATGAAACACATCAGATTTTTTTTTCTTTTTTTTTTTTCACCTGGTCATGCGAGAGAAATTTAAATTGATTTGAGTATACTTATCGTATTGAATACTGAATGGAAACACGGATTCAAATCGTATTGGCTCTTGGGTCCGTTCCTGTTAGAAAGTGGGATCGGAATGAGATCGGATCGAAATACGTTACATGGAAACATCTCCGTATTCAAATATATTCAAATTCTATTTTGAGTATGGTAAAGAAAATCTTCTGCTATACTGGTTGCACGCGGTAACCATTTGTCATTTTTACTTTCTCTACACGCAGTATGTACATAGTGAATAAAGAAGGTATTGCACTCCACCAAAAAATTGGATACCGACATGTCACCGGAAATATATGTTTTAGGGTCTCCTGTATCCAAAAAAGTATTTTTAGAAAAAGGTCCGTGTGTGTCCGTGTGTCTGTGAACACGATAACTCAAAAACGAAAAGTCGGTAAAATACCAAACTTGGTATTTAAGTTTAGTATCTTCCAGGGATGCGACACGAAGATTTTGAGAAAAATCCTCCACCCCAAACTACCCTTTACATGGAATTTTTTTCGAGAATTTTGATTTTTTTAAAAATTGCTCTAACGATTTTGACTAGAATATCGTAAATTAAATATATTTACCTGACAAATAAAATGTATATCTTGAATTTTCCGGAAGTAGCCTCATAAGACTACTTTATTCTGTAGGAATTTTACGGAATTTTGCATAACTGCCAAACCGTAGGAGATGGACTAAAGCTTACCACACAAAAAATATAGAGCACTTCAAAATACATAATTTAGGTTATATACATTTTTTTTCGTGGAGTTGATCAATTTTTAGATATTCATTGTTTTTGGTTTCAGCTTGGAAAAACTTATACTTTTCTCATACAGGAATTTGTCAACTCGTGTCCATAGAAACAAAGGAACTTCAGGCACATAGTAACCAGCTTTTGACTATCACTTGAACCTATGGTATTCCCTTATTTCGCTTCTACTTACAAGGAAGCATGTAACAAGACCATTTCTTTTAATTTTTTCTCGATTAGCATGAAGTAAATAGAAGCATAGGTTTTTTAACAATAAGTTGTGGCAGAGATGTAGAGGAAGTCATGTGAATTGAACACCAGAATTTTTTTTTTTTTTTTATGTGTTTTCACCACAATGTACACATTTCACTTTTGTTTCCTAATGTAGATACCCCGACCTAGTCTTCGTTTATTAGACAATAGAATTAATAGAGCTGTTGTGCAGAATTAGCGACAAGGGTTTGCTATGAGTACTCAGGATAAACAAATGCTTGGGTGAATGCGGTAGACCATGGAACCCTCCCCCGGATCTTCACGTCGGTCGTCTTCCCAGAAACCGGAAACTGTAGCAGCAAGAAACGGCGCGCTTACTATTGGAGGGGTGCAGCCACGTGGGGAAGTGGAGCCGGGCTGCAATTGGTGGACTCACCTTCACACCGTGCTTGACAGACGGCTGGCGCGAGCCCGAATAGTCGACTGGAGTCCGATCGGAGCGAAGTACATGGTTGTTGTTGATTGCTTGAGCACGTTTATGTGACCGTGTGTGTTGTGCTTGTGAGGTGAATTCACATGGTGATAGTGTGTTGTGGCTATGGAGGGTGTGTCGGAGTGGTCTGAAAGAATGGATATAGCAGGGAGTAACCACTGGCTTCCAGCCTACGGGTTCCAGCAACCAAACCAACTCCAGCAGGTTCTACTGCAGCAGCAGCAGCAACACCAGGAGGGGGCAGAGCTCATAGGCAATGGTAAGCCTTTGTTTTCTTTACACCCTACCCCGCTCGATGTCGGCAGCTAAATTAACTACCGGAAGTAAATATAGCTTCTAGTTCAAGTGTTAAAATCTGATGTGTACCATTCACATGACTTTCTCTATATCCCTGCAACAAATTATTCTTAAAAAGCTTATACTTCTATTTACTTTGTGCTAATCAGAAAAAAAATTAGCAGAAATAGTTTTATTACTTGCTTCCTTGTAAGTAGAAGCGAAATAAGGCAGTACCATAGGTTAAAGTGAAAGCCAAAAGCTGGTTGCTATGTGACTGATATTCCTTTGTTTGTATGGCATTTATAAGTTTTTCAAAACTGAAACCATGATCAAATCAACGGAGAAAAAGGAGTATCTCAAAAACGATCAACTCCACAAACAAACAAAAAAAATGTATATAACATAAATTGTGTGTTTTAACGTGCTCTATATTTTTTGTGGGTTAAGTTTTTGTCCATCTTTTACGGTTTAGCAGTTATGAAAAAATCATCAAGAATAAAGTAGTCTTCAGAGGCTATTCCCAGAAAATTCAAGATATACATTTCTTTTGTCAGATAAATGTCTTTAATATACGAAATTTTAATCAAAATCGTTAGAGCCATTTTTAAGAAAATCAAAATTTTCGAAAAAAGTTCCATGTAAAGGGTACTTGGGGGTGGGGGGATTTTTCTCAAAATTTTCGTGTCGCATCCCTGGAAGATACTAAACTTAAATACCAAGTGTGGTATTTTACCTACTTTTCGTTTTTGAGTTATCGTGTTTACAGACACACGGACACACACACACACGGACCTTTTTCCGAAAATGGTTTTTTTAGATAAAGGGGACCCTAAAACATATATTTCCGGTGAAATCTCGGTATCGAATTTTTTGGTGGAGTGCAATACATTATACACTATGTACATAGTGCCTATAGAGAAAGTAAAAACGTGTCATACTTTATGACAATGCATAAACTTGAAAAAGGAAACTATAAACTTTTAAATGTCGTTTACGTTTTTAGAAGTAACATATTTGAGGTACATATCAATTTATCAGTTTTACCTTTTCTACATGTACTATGTACACATAGTGTATAGAGACTATTTGTATTGCACCCAAAAATTCGATACCGAGATATCATCGGAAATGCATGTTTGGCGCCCCATGAACACACACAAACAAAAAAGAAGCATTTTTAGGAAAATGTCTGTGCATAGCATAGCTCAAAAACGAAAAATCCGTTAAATACCAAACCTATTTCCAAGGATGCAGCACGGAAGATTTTCAAGAAAATCCCCCCACCCCCAACTGCCCTTTACATGGACAAATTTTCCAAAATTTTGATTCTCTCAAAAACGACTCTAACGATTTTGATTAATCTATCTATATTAAATATATTTACCTGATAAATAAAATGTATATCTTGAATTTTCTGCGAATAGCCTCTGAAGACTACTTCATTCTAGATTAATTTTACGGAATTTTGCATAACTGATAAACTGTATGAGATAGACAAAAATTATTTTAACAGAAAATGTATAGCTGTTTAAAACACACAATTTATGTATATACATTTTTTTTCGTTCATCGTATTTTAGATATTAATTATTATTTGGTTTCCTCAACTCTAGTCCATACAAACATAGCAACCAGCTTTTGACTATCACTTTACCTATGATACTCCCTTATTTCGCTTCTACTTACAAGGAAGCAAGTAATAAAGCTAGGTAATTATAGAGAACTTGGGCCCCTCTAGAAATTAAACAAATTGTGGTTTGACTGTAAGTTTGGTTTATACTTGTTACGTTTTCACCAATTTTTTTTATCGGAAAAGCTCCGTAATAAAGTTAAACGCTAATTTATTACGTGCGCGTAGCAATCCTTTTTTGTGAATATTTATGAAGTATGCTGTCTAGAAGGAGTAGAATATAAATAAAGAAGTCTTGTAGTACTTTTGCAATGTAAATATATAATAATACTACACACTAAAGTGCCTAAAACCTGAGTTTCATTGTCGGCGGCAGGCGAACAGTGTTGTGGAATGCAACACCGGCATATGTCGCTAGACGCTGTGCTGATGTATGACAAGTATGTTTCACGCAGACACAACAGCTGTTCAGTGAATTTTATTGTGTAGAACTTCGGCCACTCTAAAATCGAATGAAACTAAGTGCGATTGATTGACTTTGTATTTATGATGACAATTTTAAATTTAGCGCGAGGTTAGGTTAGTGTGTGTATATAAATTTATGTTTCTAATTTTATATCGTGGTAGGACCTCATTATCGATATTTCCAACAACTCCTAACAGCGCAATGGATACAACATTAGTTTTTTAAACCATCTCCCCACCCATAATCCCTCTCTAACCACACCGGTCCCGTTAGAGTGCAAAACTGGCATAAGTCTCAGCGGAGAGAGTTAGCGGCCCAACTATTTATTTAGTATAATCAAGTACTTTTGATTTCCAATTAAAAAGTCTATAATAATTAGAATAAATAATTCAAATTCTAACTATAATATCCTTAATCGTATTAATAATCTCCTTTATCGTAATAATATTAACCAATTTTCTTTAAAAAAAAATTATTGAAGATCGTGAAAAAAATTCTCCTTTCGATGTAAATAATTACCTAAGGCTATTTCTACTAATTTTTTCTCGATTAGCATGAAGCAAATAGAAGCATAAGTTTATTAACAACAATTTGCAGAGATGTACCTAGAGAAAGTCATGTTAATGGAACACATCAGATTTTTAGAAAAAGGTTCCTGTGTATCTGTAGACATCACAGCTCAAATACGAAAAGTCCATTAAATATCAACTTCATATTTATGTTCATTATCTTCCACGAAGATTTTCAATTAAGTCCCCCACCCTTAACTACCCTTTAAACGAAAAATTTTTTTGAATGTTTTGATCTTCTCAAAAATGGGTCTAATGATTTTGATTAAAATCTCTTATTTGAGGTATTTACATGACAAATAAAATGTGTGCTTTGAATATCCTGGAAATAGCCTCTGAAGACCTCTTTATTCTGGATGATTTTTATTGAATTTTGCATAACTGATAAACCGTAAGAGATAAACAAAGAAGTTGGGCCGCTAACTCTCTCCGCTGCGACTTATACCAGTTTTGCACTCTAACGGGACCGGTAGGGGTTAGAGGGGGGTTAGGGGTGGGGAGATGGTGTAAAAAACTAATGTTGCTACCTGTTTATATACACACACTAACCTAAACGGATTGGAACCTAACCTCGCGCTAAATTTGAAATCCACAGGCTTTGAAATTGTCATCATAAATACAAAGTCAATCAATCGCACTTAGTTTCATTCGATTTTAAAGTGGCCGAAGTTCTACATAATAAAATTCACTGAACAGCTGTTGTGTCTGCGTGAAACATACTTGTCATACATCAGCACAGCGTCTAGCGACATATGCCGGTGTTGCATTCCACAACACTGTTCGCCTGCCGCCGACAATGAAACTCAGGTTTTAGGCACTTTAGTGTGTAGCATTATTATATATTTACATTGCAAAAGTACTACAAGACTTCTTTGTTTATATTCTACTCCTTCTATGCAGCATACTTCACAAATATTCACAAAAAAGGATCGCTACGCGCACGTAATAAATTAGCGTTTAACTTAATTACGGAGATTTTCCGATATAAAAAAATTGGTGAAAACGTAACAAGTATAAACCAAACTTACAGTCAAACCACAATTTGTTTAATTTCTAGAGCGGCCCAAGTTCTCTATAATAACCCAGATTTTTAATGTATGGTATTTTAATCCAAATCTTGAGCCATTTTTGAGATAAAAAATTAAAAAAATTATTCATGTCAAGGTTAGTTTGTTGAAAATCTTCGTGTCACATTCTTGGAGGATGCTTAAAATAAAGACAAAGTTGGATATTTAAATGTCTGTAGTTTTTGAGTTAATGCTGCCCACAAAGACACCTACCATTTTTTTGTCTAAAAATGCTTTTTTGGACTCAGGGGGACATCGAATTTTGGGTGGAATACAATACCTTCTCTATATACTATGTACATAATACATGTAGAGAATGTATGTCACATTCGCATGACTTCCTCTATCCATTCTTGAACAAACATTTCCTAGAAAAGCTTATATCGCCTTCACTGTTTTGGTAAAACTTTCACATGCAATTCGGAATTGAAATCCGCTAGATTAGCCGATGTTTTGTCTTCTTCTGGGATCGTTGAAGTTTTAGCTTCACAGTTCCCTCGGCTACACTTTGCGTCTTGGCGCCGTCAAATTTATAACAGACCAGTAGCTACAAAGTTGCTCTAATGGAAGAATAATCAAAGTATTCTAATCCAGATTACGAATAGAAGTAAGTGCAAATGTTTTTCTTGTGCACCTATTACCTTGTGGATAGCGGGAAAAGGGAAATACAGTAGATTAAAGCGATTCATGTGTTTTAAGAGCTGGTCGCTCTGTGATGCCACTTGAAACATTCTGTAGAATATATATTTATTGAAACAAATAAAAACAATAAAATGGAATATCCCCAAAATGGTTAGCTAAAAATAAAAAAATTAAATAAAAAGAAGCTCTATGCTTCTAGGTTAATAATTTGTGAAATTTGACCAAAAAGTTTGAAAATGGATATAGATTCACATTAAAATAATATTAATTCGGGTAATCTTAGACACTTGACGAGCTTTCTGCCGAGTATTTAAGCTTAACTTAATATTGCTACCAACAATGACGACAAGGCCAGCGAGTTGACTTTTTCATCCGGAGGTGCCGGGTTCGATTCCCGACTGGAATGAGAAAATTTTATTTAACCAAAATGATTCTCTATCCTCCACAGTGTCTGGAAATATAAATCTGAGAATGTGTGAGTTTAATGATATAAAATTAACGTATGCTGTTTCACAAGTTAAAAGACTCCGATATGACAGTTACAGGGGGCTTTACAAACGGAAAAAAGAATCTGATGCGTTCCATTCACATGACTTTCTCTACATCTCTGCAACAAATAGTATTAAAAAGCGTATGCTTCTATTTACTTCATGCTAATCCAGAAAAAATTAGCAGAAATAGTCTTATTATTTGCTTCCTTGTAAGTAGAAGCGAAATAAGGGAGTACCATAGGTTAAAGTGATAGTCAAAAGCTGGTCGCTATGTGACTGAAGTTCCTTAGTTGTATGGACAGGAGTTACAAATTCATGTATGAGAAAAGTATAAGTTTTTCAAAGCTAAAACTAAAAGCAAGGAATGTGTCAAAACCGGTCAACTCCACGAAAAAGATGTATGTAACACAAAGTGTATGTTTTAGCATGCTCTACATTTTTTAAGTGGTAAGATTTTGTTCATCTCTTACAATTTAGCAGTTATTCAAAGTTCCGCAAAATTCACCCAGAATAAAGTAGTCTTCAGAGGCTATTCCCAGAAAATTCAAGATATACATTTTATTTGTGATAGAAATGGCTTTAATATGTGGTATTTTAATCAAAATTGTTAGAGCCATTTTTAAGAAAAATAAAATTTTCGAAAATTTTTCCATGTAAAGGGTAGTTTGGGGTGGGGGGATTTTCTTTTGTTGCATTCAAGAGGTCTCAAAACATATATTTCCGGTGAAATCTCGGTATCAAACTTTTGGGTGCATTAAAATACCTGCTCTATACGCTATGTACATAGTACGTGTAGAGAGGGTAAAAAATGAATAGGAGAAGCTCCATTAAGGTTAAATTTTGAAAATGCACAATATGTAAGATACCTTATTGAAATTTACATCAGTTATTATGCATAGCAATATTAATCTATTCATCACGTATCAAAATTCTAGCTTGCATGGTTATATAGATAATACATTTTTACTGCCTAAATCATTGTTCTACTAAAAGTGAGACACGCGATGCATTTTTCAAAATACCTTTATACAGTAAATGAGTATACAAGTAGATTTATCATATTAATTACTTTCTCTATACGTACTATGCACATAGTGTATAGAGAAGGTATTGTAATGCACCCAAAAATTTGATACCGAGATTTCACCGGAAATAAGTGTTTTGGGTCCCCCTGGATGTGTGGGTCTATGGACAACATAGCTCAAACACGACAAGACCGTTGCTATTTAAGTTTGGTATCTTGCAAAGATGTGATACGAAGATTTTAAAGAACCCCCCCGCAATCCTAACTACCCTTTACATGGAATTTTTTTCGAACATTTTAATTTTTTCAAAAAAGGATCTAACGATTTTGGTTAAAATATCATATAATAAAGATATTAACCGGACAAATAAAATGTATATCTTGAATTTTCTGGGAATAGCCTCGTAAGACTACTTTATTTTGAATGGATTTTACGAAATTTTGCATAACTGCTAAACCATAACTTTGGCATCAAATTTTAGGTTGGAATAGAATACATTCTCTAGCTACTATAATCATTTTATGTACACACGTGCTAGAGAAAGTAAAAATACTTTCATGACTAGAAGAGGAGAAACGGCTTTTTGTTATTTGTCTGAAAACGGCTTCGATCACGCAACATTCTTCCAGAAGGCATTTGTTAATATTCCAGATTTTCTCGATTTAACTGACACGGCAGAACCAAGCAGTTCATTATGTCTGGTAACTGGGAAAATTAAGAAACCAGCTTACAGATAAATAAAATAAAGAAAAATCTTTCTAAGGTTTATTCTATTTAACTTGTCTGTGAATTAGTTATCTCCCATTGGCTGCCGACGTGTTGTGCGCTACAAAATTAGGCTAAAAGTTTACTTCAGCTACAGAATGAATTTTAGAGCTTTTTAGCTCTCTACAAAAAACCCTAATTTGCATTGCTTATGCAAAAACCCTTAGAGATAGTTTTCAAAAACTCCATCTTTTCTTTCTCTATACACACTATGCAGGTATTTAATGCACCCAAAAATTCGATACCGAGATTTCACCGGAAATATATGTTTTGGGTCCCCGTAAATCAAAAAAAGCACTCATAAACGAAAAGATCGTTAAATACTAAACTTAGTATTCTCCAAGGATGCGACTCGAAGATTTTCAAGAAAATTCCCCCTCTCCAAACTATTCTTTACATGATACTTTTTTCGAACATTTTAATTTTCTAATAGACGCTTTAGCAGTTATGTAAAATTCCGTAAAATGCATCCAGAATAAAGTAGTCTTCAGAGGCTATTCCCAGAAAATATAAGATATACATTTTATTTGTCAGATAAATATCCTTAATATAGGATATTTTAATCAAAACGTTAGCCATTTTTAAAAATCAAAATTTTCAAAAAATGTTCCATTTAAAGGGTAGTTTGGGGTGGGGGGATTTTTCTCAAAATCTTCTTGTCGCATCCCTGGAAGATAACATAAATATCAAGTTTTTTTTTTTTTTTTGGAAACAGGGTACCCTATATATTTCCGGGAAAATCTCGGTATCGAATTTTGGGATGGAGTGCAATACTTTATCTATACACTATGTACAATGTTCGTGTAGAGAAAGTAAAAATGTAGTCTGATGCCTTAGAAGGTTCCTGATATAGTGGGCCATGAATTTATCATATTTAATATTGGCGCTCGTAGGAACTTTAATCTGCTTTAACTAAATTTTAGTGTGGTTTGTTGTGCTGCATGCAGTAGAAAGATTGAATCTGTACGAGGTATGCATGTATTCCCCAATAAAGATTCCAGAGCATGACATCACGACGTGAAGCGTGGGCACATCATGCTCGATGCCTAATTCTATTGACAGCAGCAGAACTTCTTGGGCTTCTCAGCCAACCAGACAAGATGTAGAGCAAGTGAACAGAGGCTAGGAAATCACTCAGCCTGACAAACAGAAGAGCAAAGAAACAAATAACACTCCTTCATTCTTCAGCGAATTCCTTCGGTCACTGTCGCGGATAAGAAAAATTAAAATGTCTTTTAAGATTTATTTCCAATAACTTTTTCAGAAAAAGGTCCGTGTGTGTCCGTGTGTCTGCGAACACGATAACTCAAAAACGAAAAGTCGGTAAAATACCAAACTTGATATTTAAGTTTAGAGTCTTCCAGGGATGCGACACGAAGATTTTGAGAAAAATCCCCCCACCCCAGACTACCCTTTACATGGAACTTTTTTAGAAAATTTTGATTTTCTAAACGATTTTGATTAAAATATCGTATATTAAAGACATTTACCCGACAAATAAAATGTACATGTTGAATTTTCAGGGAATAGCCTCTGAAGACTACTTTATTCTGAGTGAATTTTCCGGAATTTTGTATAACTGCTAAACCGTAAGAGATAGACAAAAACTTACCACACAAAAAATGTAGAGCACATTAAAACACACAATGTACATTGTGTACATTTTTTTCTTGGAATTGGTCGTTTTTGAGATATTCCTTGTTTTTGTTTTCAGGGTCAAAAATCTTAACTTTTTTAATAGAGGAATTTGTCAACTCATGTCCATACAAAGAAAGGAACTTCAGTAACATAGCAACCAACTTTTGACTATCGCTTTAACCTATGCTACTGCCTTATTTCCTTTCTACTTACAAGGAAAAAGTAATAAGACTATTTCTGCTAATATGTTCTGATTAGCATGAAGTAAATAGAAGCATAAGCTTTTTAAGAATAATTTGTTGCAGGGATATAGAGTGAATGGTACGCATCAGATTATTTAAAAAATTATTTACCCTCTCTCTCTCTCGCACTTATGTACATATTAGACAGATGGAACACTGTAATTCCACCTTAAAATTCGATACTGAGATTTCACCGGAAATACACCTGAATCAAAATAGGCTTTTAAAAAAGGTGTTTGTGTTTCAAAAAACTCCTCCCATCCCAAATTACCCTTTTTGAAACGTTCGATTTAAAAAAAAAATGGCTAACCATTTTTATTAAAATGCTGTGTGTTAAAGATATTTATATAATAACTCCATTGCACGGCAGCTCACAAGGAACCTTGGCCTGCCGCCCAGCTGCTGTGCCCCATCTCGGTCCATGACAGACTTCATGAATTGAGTGCAGTATTGGAGAATGGACAGCACCCCGACCGGTTAATGCGGTCCTCATGGCCTGGAGCCTATCATGTAGCTCCTCAATTAGCGCCCCAGGTAGCTCACAAGGCTGAGTGCACCCCGGACCAGGTGATCTCAAATTAATTCTTTGAGGAAACCATTAAAATTATCACAAGCATCCTTAATAGTCTGCTAAAACTATGAATTCTGGGACGTAAAGTACTAACAACATTGTAAATCTCCATTGGGGTTGTCATCTCAAAATAATGTGAGATCACTTTGTATGATTTTCCAGGAAACATGTGAGAAATTCAATGCTATGCCGGCATGTTGACATGGTAGTTCAGTGGTAGAGGCCGGGAGATCCGTGGTTCAAATCCCGGCTATGGCATTGAATTTTTCAGTCTGACTCTACCTATCCAAGACTTCCTCGTTTATTAGTTTGGCCCAGAAACAATCCGCCGGTCATCCATTTGCGTGCTCCCATATGACCAATCATCCATCCAGGCCAAGAGAGCAAGGATTGCCGAAAAGCGAATGGTTGCTCTTTTATTCTCCACAAGTGGTCACATAGCAACGGTTGTACTTAAGAATCAGAAAACTGTTACTGCAAAGAATTGTGTTTTAAAAAATCTGATGTGTTCCATTCACATTCCTGCAAGCTTCTATTTTGTTCATGCTAACTGAGAAAACATTAGCAGAAATAGTCTTATTACTTGATTCCTTTAGTAGAAGCAAAATAATGGAGTACCATAGGTTAAAGTGATAGTATATTTTTCAAAGCTGAAACTAAAAACAAGGAATATCTCAAAAAATGATCAACTCCAGAAAAAAAATTATATAACATAAATTGGTGTTTTAACGTGCTCAACGTTTTTTGTGTGGTAAGTTTTTGTCTATCTCTTACGGTTTAACACTTATGCAAAATTCCGTAAAAGTCATCCAGAATAAAGTAGTCTTCAGAGGATATTCCCAGAAAATTCAAGATATGCATCTTATTTGTCAGGTAAATATCTTTAGTATACGATATTTTAATCAAAGTCGTTAAAACCATTTTTGAGAAAATAAAATTTTAAGTCGTTAAAACCATTTTTGAGAAAATAAAAATTTTCGAAAAAAGGTCCATGTAAAGGGTAGTTGGGAGTGGGGGGATTTTCTTGTAAATCTTCCTGTCGCATCCTTGGAAGATACTGAACTTAACGGAGTTTTCGTTTTTGAGCTGTGCTGCTCACACACACACAAACACACACACACACGAATATTTTTCAGGGGTTCCTAAAACATGTATTTCCGGTAAAACCTCGGTATCGAATTTTTGGGTGCATTACAATACCTTCTCTATACACTATGTATATAGTACGCGTAGAGAAAGTAAAAATCCAAGAAAAATATCCTAAAATCGTGTGGAATAGCCCTCCACGATTCACTCAGTATTGTCCGGAAAGCGGTTCACTGATTTCCACTCCAGGTTAAAACATGGAACTGAAGTTAGAAAATGTGTTGAACTTGAACTGGACTACAGAAGTTCCAATCAATTAGTCAGTACTTGTGTGGAGTTGGATTTCTTTGCCAGATGAATGCTCCGAAACTTCGGCGCCAGTATTTAAATACTGTCCAATCAAGTCAGATGATGTACAAAGAGCATTCTCCGCATACAAACTCATTTTGACAATAATAGGCAACGTTAGTTTTTGGAATATTTAATTGTAAATAGTGAGCGAATAGAATACCACGATTTTAAGCTCATTTTCTTTAACCTTTTGCATATTTAGTGCATATTTTAAATGTTTTCGTGCATATAAATCCGGGCCCTAGTAATAAGGTAATTTCTGTCTCGATTAGCAAGATGTAGATAAAAGAGTTTTGCAAAAGAGGTAGAGAAGGCCATGAAATGGAACATATCAGATTTTTTAATTCAACTTTCTCAACTGTCATTAAAAACGAAAAAACTGAGATGAGCATTAGCAGAAATTGTCTTACTACCTGCTTCCTTTTAAGCAAAAGGGAATGCACAAGGACAAAAGGATAATGAAATGTTTTAAAAGTTGTTCAGTCGAAGTTAGGTTCGTTTCGCATTGCCAGTAAAACAAAAGAGAGATGAAGGGAAAAGTGATCCCGTTTGAGAAAAGTTACGTAGTTTAAAATTGAAACCAATTACAAAGAATATCTCGGAAAGGGTAAACCCTACAACAAAACAGTATATGACATAAATTGTGCAATATTCACATGTTTTGTGTTTGTCTATTTCTTATGGTTTACTACTTATAAAAAAATCAGCAAAACAGGTTTTCGGAAGCTATTTCCAGAAAATTCAATATATACATTTTATTTAATATTTTAATCAAAATTCAAACGTTTTTCCATGTAAAGGGTAGTTTGGACAGGGGCTTTTCTTGAAAATCGTCGCGTCGCGTTCTTGGAAGATGTTAAACTTAAATACCAACTTTGGCATTTATGTGTATTTTAGTTGTTTGAGCTATGCTGTCCACAGGCACACACACGGATTTTTTTTTAGAAATGCTTATATTGACTCCAGAGGATATCGAAACATGTATTTATGGTGAAGTCTCGGTATGGAATTTTTGGGTGCAATACAATACCTTCTCTGTACACCATGTACATAGAATGTGTAGAAATATTACCTTTGGTGATAAGTGAAGAATGGGTGGGCGGCTTGGAAACCTGGAAGTAGATGCTGCAGGAAGCCATGGCCCACTAAGTCTGTAGCGTTACTAATAATGATTAGCTATATGCATGGGTTCTTTCATAACCTCTGCATTGCTTTGTCCGCTGTTAATGTTCTTCAAAGTATCACTCGTTGCACAACACTCAATCTGTTCTAATATAGAAATAGAATTCGTGTGCGTGGTAACCTCTCAATAATTTGATAATTCTTTCGCCTTGATAACTCTTGCACTTCCCTGGGAGTGTAGTAACCTTTCAACTAATGGTAGGCATTTTAAAGTTAGTGGGTCACGCAATTTCAGCCCTGTTACATTGAATATAAATTTCACTGGGCTTTTGTTGTGTAGCTGGCAGATTTTTACTTTCTCTATAGGCACTATAGAGAATGTATTGCACTCCATCAAAAAAGCCGATACCGAGATTTCACCGGAAATATATGTTTTAGGGTCCCCTGTATCCAAAAAAAGTATTTTCAGAAAAAGGTCCGTGTGTCAGTGTGTCTGTGAACACGATAACTCAAAAACGAAAAGTCGGTAAAATACCAAACTTGGTATTTAAGTTTAGTATCTTCCAGGGATGCGACACGAAGATTTTGAGAAAAATCCCCCACCCCAAACTACCCTTTACATGGAACTTTTTGCGCAAATTTTGATTTTCTCAAAAATGGCTCTAACGATTTTGATTAAAATATCGTATATTAAAGTTATTTACCTGACAAATAAAATGTATATTTTGAATTTTCTGGGAATAGCCTCTGAAGACTACTTTACTCTGGATGAATTTTTCATAACTACTAAACCGTAAGAGATGCACAAAAACTTAACCCACAAAAAATGTAGAGCACGTTAAAACATACAATTTATGTTACATACATTTTTTTCGTGGTGTTGATCGTTTTTGAGATATTCCTTTTTCTGGGTTTCAGCTTTGAAAAACATACTTTTCTCATACAGGAATTTGTCAACTCCTGTCCATACAAACAAAGGAACATCAGTCATATAGCAACCAGCTTTTGGCTTTCACTTTAACGTATGGTACTCCCTTATTTCGCTTCTACTTACAATAAAGCAAGAAATAAGATTATTTCTGCTAATTTTTCTCGATTAGCATGAAATAAATAAAAGATAAGCTTATTAACAATAATAATTTACAGAGATATAGAGAAAGTCATGTGAATGGAACACATCAAATTTTTACTTTCTGTAAACGTACGATGTACATGGTGTATACAAAAGGTATCGTATTCCACCTAAAAATTCGATACCGATGTATTATTTTAACGAAATACCAGGGCCGTTTTTTTTTTCAACCCCCGATAGGCTATAAACAAAAGACAAGTGCATAGAAATCAATTATTTTATCACTATAGGTTTTGTACACTTAATGTTTACTTTTCAACATAATCACCGTAAAGATTGAGACATTTATCGTGCCTGTGCACAAGCTTTGCAATACCCGCTTCAAAAAATGTTGCCGCCAATGATTTCAAATGAGCATTGACGTTGTTTTGAAGATCTTCGTACTACGACGTTTGCGGAGAGCCATTCAAAACGAACGAAGAGGAATGCTGACTTCAGAAATTGTGACTTTATTCGGAGGATCGCCCGTCGTTTCTTTTCCACATTGAAGGATGCTCCTGGAGCAGTGCACTGTAACATAGGCGCCAGCCAACCCGCTTGAAGAGAACACTACCGCAAGACCTACTTCTGAGTGATCCCTCTGTTTTCTAACTCTAGTGACTGATATGCTCTTTTACCTCTCGTGTGCTGTCTTACATCTGATGTTCGTTTATAACACACTGTAGATATGGGGTGGCCTGCAAGCCTCCTCTAAATGTTATTGTCATGTATGTTATCACTAATCTAAAGCATTGTAATGATGATCGCATATTTCTCTGTCTGTCCTCGAGGGCGATTTTATATGCTTTGTGTTTCCGGTAATCCGAAGGTAAAGACTCATGCTTATTCTATAGGCATAGCTTGAATATATACTTGAATTTTGAGATTGAAAGAATTCTTTTTAAAAATCTCGTTTTGACGCTATCTAGCTTCTTCTAGGTTGTTAACCGTTAATACAGGGTGGGCAAAAAGTCCCGCTCTATAGGGATTATATTATGTGTTCAATATGAGAACCGCTTAAAAGTCAATACACGTTTGTAAACGGTCGCCCATGTTCCGTAGAATACTGGACACCAAGTTTGGCGCGTTAGCTCGATACTCTGCTACAATTCGCACCCGAAGATTGTTTTTATCCCTGATCTTCAAGTACCCCTATCACAAAATCCATTGGATTTAAATCGGGGGATCAAGCAACGGGAAGTTGTCATCCATATTTGACTAGGGTAATGTGGTGCTGCACC
Source organism: Hymenopus coronatus (assembly GCA_030762935.1). Lineage (NCBI taxonomy): Eukaryota > Metazoa > Arthropoda > Insecta > Mantodea > Hymenopodidae > Hymenopus > Hymenopus coronatus. Next base: position 19,167,773 of record CM060895.1, read on the forward strand.
ATCCTGCATGAATCGTTCAGGACAGGAGCCAATGACATCCAAATCGGGCAGTGATGAATCCCCTAACATTGCCAGGCAAGTTTCATTGTTTGCGTCAAAAAAGTAGGGGCTAATAATACGGTATTTCCATTAACCACACCAAACTTTGGTGCTAGAAAACCAATATGGATTATTGTCGGATCAGTAACGTAAATGTTGTCTGTTAGCTTCACATAAACATTTGTTTTATCTAAGAACATAACTATTAATAAAAACTGCGAATCATCTTTCATTTTGAGTAACCACACTTTCAATACGACGATCCAGATCATCCTCTGTCCTATGATGTAACAATTGCAACTTGTACGGGTGAAATTTGTCGCTGTTTGGCGCCAGTATGCCACTGCCGTGTTGGTCTACCGCGGAGTCTATAAACAAACGTGTACATACCTATGAAGAGTCCATTGTTGCACCGGCTATGCTCGTTCCTGTAGAACACAAGTTGTCTCTTACTCAAGGGAGAAAAGAATGACTAAGATATGTAATACGGGGTAGACTCAAGATAAGAGATATTTCACTAAATAAATACTTTTATTCTTCTTTGTTGGTGATTTGAGGCACTAACCCTACGAGCGACTCCCGACATAAAAATTGGTGAAAATGAGGACATAATCATTCTTAGTGCTAGTTTCCGTTCTTGCTGAGCTTTATTGTCGACGGTCATCACACAGAATACGTCGCACCAGCAACATTAATCACTATCACCTTCAGAATCGCAGTAACATTAAGCTTCACCGTCCGCGCAACATTTACGATAAGAATGCCCGTCACAGGAACATTCACCCTAAGAATTCACAATAGCCTGGTTTCTTGTACGCGCATCGCTTAAATACCTCTAACCTCCTATATTGCACTCCTTTCTGATTAGCTAAAAATAGCGTTGTCACGTGACTAACTTGGTAAATTCTTTGTATACCACCCACGTGACCACTCTTTACAATGAGAAAGTACTCGTTTCCAGAATATTTGGGGATAAAACTTCCTTTTATCTTCCCTGATGCTCTCCAAAGGCAATTGTGTCTCTAGCATTAACAAAGCAAGTAACCTTGGCGAGCATAATAGAAACTTCTACGCCCTAAGGTTCTGAGTTCTACTGAAGCAGATTTTTCTTTTATTAAACCTATACAAAACTAATAAGATGCACTGCGGTCTAATATACTATCGCAAGTTTGTACAAGCTCCTTGCTTATTCGACGTGTTGATTTTGTAGGACTTATTTCTACTTTCGCCAAAATCACGTCTTCGTTTCTGCTGAAAAGTGCGTGGGCGCCCAGATTAAATTCATCTGCAACATCTCTTTGTGAACATCCTTCTCTTCCACAAAGGACAATAAGTTCAACAGTGGTCAACATCGTGTACCTGAAAAACACGGAAAACAAATTATATTCCTATGGTGTAGGACTTTTAGCCCACCCTGTAGATCGTAATAGAGAAAAGAATGCGCTTTTATAACAATAGTTTATTGAAGAAGATTACAAAATATAAACGTTTAGTTGAGATCAGATTTGCCTTGGCTCCGTCATTCGAAGCAAGAAAGACAAGCGAGATGTAATCTATTCATAAGGTTAAGTACATCTTGCTGTCAGATAGAGTATAGCAAGCAGCTGCAGTCATGCGCAGAGAAAGGTGTCAGGGATGGGATTTTTATGCACCAGTGAATTGATTGGGACGGTCCCTCTCGGGCTAATACATTGAGGGAAAGCTTTCGTGTTCACTTTTGGAAGGGATCCCGTCCGCTGCTTTCGAGATTAAGAGGACTGATTAGTACATTCATATGACTTTTCCCTTTCCACAATGATTTATTGTATACAGATGCTCTAAACTATTCACTTACTAAAGCTTATTTCTCAATATACCAAACCCGGCGGAGGACGATAGATTTTTTCGGGGGTAAAATCCTTAGCATGGCTTCCTTCGGCACGTAAAAGAACCTCAAGCCTGATAAAGAGGCCTCTGAGCAAAATTAAGCGGTGTTTCACACCCAGTATAGAATGGGACGCTGAGAACCACAGCAGTTGAAGAGCTTCCATAAATAAAACTCCATTTATACTTCATTTTAATCGAGATAAATCTTTCCAGGCTTCTCTGGCGTCGAGTGGTCAACATTCTGGCATCTCACACAGAGGTCCTGGTTCGATTCCCGGCTGGGGCGGGATGTTTTTCTTTGATTCGAATGATTCTTTATGCTCCTCAGTGTCTGGAAATACGAATGTGTGTGTAGAACAGTATAATAATAATAATAATAATAATAATAAAAGAGCCAATGTTAAGAAAGATCACAGTTCAGCGAGCAAAACTCGAGCACTTGTTTCTACGAGGGACACTACTAGAGATAATAAAAATAATTTGTCATTGACATTGTTTAAATGTTTCTCTAAATATTCTCCTTTATGATCAGTGCACTTTTGCAGCGTTCGAACCATTTTTACTTTCTCTATGCGTGCTATGTATATAGTGTATAGAGAAGGTATTCCACTCCACCAAAAAATTCGATACCGAGATTTCACCGGAAATATATGTTTTAGGGTCCCCTGCATCCAAAAAAAAATATTTTCAGAAAAAGGTCCGTGTGTGTCCGTGTGTCTGTGAACACGATAACTCAAAATTTCGATTTCCTCACAAATGGCTCTAACGATTTTGATTAAATAATCATATATTAAAGACATTTACCTGACAAATAAAATGTATATTTTGGATTTTCTGGGAATAGCTTCTGAAGAGTAGTTTATTCTGGATGAATTTTACGGAATTTTGAATAACTGCTAAACCGTAAGAGATAGACAAAAACTTACTACGCAAAAAATGTAGAGCACGTTAAAAGACACAATTTATGTTATATATATATATATTTTTTTTTTTTTTTTTTTTTTTTTAGTTCATCGTTTTTGAGACGTTCCTTGTTTTTGGTTTCTGCTATGAAAAACATACTTTTCTTATACAGGAATTTGTCAACTGCTGTCCATACAAACAAAGGAACTTCAGTGACATAGCAACCAGCTTTTGACTATCACTTTAACCTATGGTACTCCCTTATTTCGTTTCTTCTTACAAGGAAGCAAGTATTAAGACTATTTCTGCTAATTTTTTCTGATTACCATGAAGTAAATAGAAGTATAAGCTTTTTAAAAATAATTTGTTACAGAGATGTAGGGAAAGTCATGTGAATGGAACACATCAGATTTTTTCATCCTTTTTTTTTTTTTTTTTAACTGTTTTTTACTTTTTTGGGTGGAATACTCTACTTAATATGTACATGCGTGTTAGAGTGAGTAAAATGCAAAATGATTCAGAAATTTGGTCATTAAAATGACAAACTGAAATGAAATAATAGCAACAGAAATTGATTTTTGGAGAACAAATAGAACTATGATGGAAATAATTTAAGAACGAATGCAAGTGCGACACACTATAATAATGGAGGAAATTAAAGGAAAACAATAGGTAAATGGTATGGTCATGTGAGAAGGATAAAGCAGGAGAGATTACCAAAGAATGGAATCACCAGGAATTCCCCTTCAGGAAAATTTTTCAGACCCAGATCCGCAAGTAGGGCTCGAGCCGCAGCTTCAGCCTAGGGGTCTAAATATGGCCCTGACCCCGACTGAATGCACAAATGAAGCAGAGAATTCGCAAATTCAAACCTGATGGTCGAGAGAGAACACATCCCATTGAAATGAGTGTTTATATACCAAAGCCATTTCCGTGGATGGAACTGTTAGACCAGCCCACGCAGAATGACACTTTGACCTTGACAGTGTCTGGTCGGTACACCTCATCATCTTTATTGCCTGAAAAAATAGTGAAGGCCACCTGGCGTATCCTGTGCAGCCGTTCACCTGTGTGCTTGCTGGTTTCCGTAGCTATGGGCTCATTTAAATGATCCACAACATATTTGACTTTTAATCACTGACTAACGCTCGCAGCTGTGTGACGAAACGATAAAATCTTGTGTTGAAATCCTGTAAATATGGCTGTTATTGTTGCAAATTCCACAATTTATACATTATCGTTTACAGATGACTTGGTTGGTCATAGCACAGGATTATGATTACATAAAATAAGGATACGAGGGTCGGCTCATAAGTCCCGGGCCTCTCAATGAAAGCAACATTTTAAAAAAAATTTTTTTTTGCTATATTTCTCAACATAATCTCCAGAAAAGCTAATACATTTATCATATCGGTGTTCTAATTTAATTGAACCATCTTTGTAGTGCGATTTATCAAGGTCCTCAAAATATCTGTTTACCGCATCATGACCTCCTCGTTGCTGTGAAATCTTCCACCTTCAAGAAATGAGGCTTTGGAACAGGTGGTGGCCACTGGGAATAGGGTGGATGTTCAAGCAATTCCAACTTTAATTCGCACATTTTACCATTGCAATGACTGAACAATGGGTCGGAGGATTTTGTTGTTGTTGCTAAATGAGGTCTTTTTCTTTTCACCTCTCATTCAAACGTTGCAGTAAGCTTGCGTAGTAGTCACCAGTGATACTTTTACCCTTTTCCAAGTAATCAATAAAACTAATTTCCTGTGCATCCCAGAAAACACGCGCCATAAACTTGTTGGCTGACAAAATTGACTTTGCCTTTTTTGGAGTTGGTTCACCTAGGCAATCCACTGTTTTGACTGTGATTTACTTTTCGGAGTGTAGTGATGTATCCAAGTTTCATCCATGGTAATAAGCCGTATCAAAAATTCACTGGGATTTTTACGGTAGAACTCCACATTCTTAACAGAAACAGTTTTTCTTTGCAACTTTTGATCAAGTGTAAACAAACACGGCACCCATCTTGCACAGACCCTGTGAAGGCCCAAAACATTACTTAAAACATTAGCTGCACGTTCTTTTGATATGTTAAGAGCCTCTGTTATCTCAAACAACTTTAATCTGCGGTCTTCCAGTACTAAACGAATTTTTTCAATGATCTCTGGAGCTGTCACTTCTACAGAGCGTCCAGAGCGAGGCTCATCACTAGTGCTCGTACGTCCCGTTTTAAATTCTGCAATTATTGGATATGAAGGGCAGGGTCTTTCAATGTACTGTCCATTTCCTTCTTCATTTCGTTAGGCGTTAAGCCTTTAAAATGGAAGTATTTAATCACTGCTCGTTTTTCCAAATCCTCCACTTTCCTGAAAACTCCCAAGTTGTCGTGTTTAAAATGCTGTCATTCGAAAACTAAACAAGCTATTGACCTGTAACTATGGATACAAGTTAGTCTTGAGTTAAATTATACGATGCTACCGTCTAACTGGCCTAGTGGAGCCATATCTGTGTGAAGCCCGGGACTTTTCAGCCGACCCTAGTATGAGCGGATAATTTAAAGAAGAATATAATACAGTGAAGCCTCTCTAAACTGGACACGTATGGTTCAATAAAAATTGTTCAACCTAACGGGGTGTCCAACGAAGTCGGGGCATTTTATTACTTTCTCTAGCCCCATATGTACAATTTACATAGGGATAGAGAAGGTATTGTAATACACCCAAAAATTCGATACCGAGATTTCACCGGAAATATATGTTTTGGGATCCCCTGAGTCCAAAAAAAAGCATTTTTACCTTCTCTATACGTACTATATACATAGTGTATAGAGGAAGTATTGTATTCCACCCAAAAATTCGACACCGAGATTTCACCGGAAATACATGTTTTAGGATCCCCTGAGTCCAAAAAAAAACATTTTTACAAAAAGATCCGTGTGTGTGTCTGTGGACAGCATAGCTCAAAATATGAGAAGACCGTTAAAGCCCAAACTTGGTATTTAAGTTTCCTATCTTCCAAGGATGCGACACGAAGATTTTCAAAGAAAAGAGATATGAAAGTTGGAAACCAATAACTAGGAATATTTCGGAAACGGCTAACTCCAAAAAATAATAATAATCTGATGTGTTCCTTTCACATGAATTTCCCTACATCTCTATAACAAATTCTTTTTAATAAGCTTATTCTTTTTTTTTTGCTTCGTATTAATCGAGATAAACATTAGCAGAAACGGTCCTATTACTTAGTTCTTTATAAGTAGGAGGGAAATAAGGGAATACGCTAGGCTAAACTGACAGTCAAATGTTTAAAAATGCGTTTGCTATGTGATTGAAATCCGTTTTTTGCGTGCCCAGGAGTTCACAAGTTCCTGTATGAGAAAAATTTAACTATTTTATAACTGAAATCAATAACAAACAATATCTCGGAATCGGTCAATTCTGCGCCAAAAATGTATATGGCATAAGTTGTGTGTTTTAAAAAGATTTACATTTTTTGCATAGTCAGTTTTTGTCTATCTGTTATGGTTTATCAGTAACCCAAAAGTTAGTAAACATCAGATGCTAGTCTCAGAAAATACATTCAATAGAGACATTTTTGAGAAAAACATTTTCAAAAAAAACATTTTATGTAAAGGGTTGTTTGTGGTGTGGGGGTGTCTTGATTTTCTTTCGAAATTTTTTATTTTCTCAAAAGCAGTTCTAACGATTTTTATTAAAATACTTCACATTAAATAAATGTATATTTTGATTTTGTTTGGCATACCCTCTGAAATGTCTTTATTCTGAGCATTTATTTACATAAATATAAATTATTTATACCTTATCTGTGTTATATATGTACATAGTGTATGGAGAAGGTATTGCACCCCACCCAAAAATTCGATATCAGAAAAAGATCCGTGTGAGTGTGTGTGTGCCGTGTGTCTGTGAACACGATAACTCAAAAACGAAAAGTCGGTAAAATACCAAACTTGGTATTTAAGTTTAGTATCTTCCAGGGATGCGACACGAAGATTTTGAAAAAAATCCCCCCACCCCAAACTACCCTTTCCATGGAACTTATTTCGAAAAGTTTTATTTTCTCAAAAATGGCTCTAACGATTTTGATTAAAATTTCGTATGTTAAAGATATTTACTGACAAATAAAATGTATATTTTGAATTTTCTGGGAATAGCCTTATTCTGGGTTAATTTCACGAAATTTTGCATATCTGCTAAACCGTAAGGGACGGACAAAAGCTTACCACTCAACAAATGCAGAGCACTTTAAAACACACAATTTATGTTACATACATTTTTTTTCGTGGAGTTGATTGTTTTTGAGATATACATTGTTTTTGGTTTCAGCTTTCAAAAACATACTTTTCACATACAGGAATTCAACAATCGCTGTCCATACAAACAAAGGAACTTCAGTCACATAGCAACCAGCTTTTGTCTATCACTTTAACCTATTTGACTCCCTTATTTCGCTTCTACTTACAAGGAAGAAAGTAATAAGTCTATTTCTACTAATTGTTTCTCGATTAGCGTGAAGTGAGTAGAAGCATAGGCTTTTTTTTTTTCTTTTTTTTTTATTTATTTATTTATTTTTGATCGATCAGCAGTACAATGCTTTACAGATCAGTGATAACATACAGGGCAATGACAATAACATTTAGAGGAGGCTTACAGGCCACCCCATGTCTACAGTATGTTATAAACGAACATCAGGTATAAGACGCAGCATACAAGAGGTAAAAGAGCATATCAATCACTAGAGTTAGAATCAGAGGGATCACTCAGAAGTAGGTCTTGCGGTAGTCTTCTCTTCAAGCGGGTTGGCTGGCGCGTACGAACGCCTATGTGATAGTGCACTGCTCCAGGAACATCCTTCAATGTGGAAAAGAAACGACGGGCGATCCTCCGAATAAAGTCGTGAAGAGGTAAGAGTCCCAGTTCGTGATGGAGCTGCTGATTACGAATAAACCAAGGAGCGTTGGTAGCGATGCGCATAAAGCGGTGCTGAATGACTTGGAGACGACGTAGATGGCTTGTGTGGGCGGCTCCCCACACCTGGCAGGCATAGGTGATAAGCGGACGAACGAGGGACTTGTAGAGTAATACGGAGGACTCCAATCCTAGAGTGGTACGACGATGAAGCAATGGCGAGAGTTTGGAAAGCCGTCCGGAAGCCAGGGAAATGAGGCGATCGATGTGAGCGCGCCAAGTCAGTCGAGTGTCCATAAGCACCCCAAGATACTTGACAGGAACAGGAGCAGGTAGCCAAGACACATCGTTACTATAAATACGCAACGGAAGAAGATCAGGATAGCGACGTAGAGTGAAAATCTTAGCCTCAGTCTTCTGAGGGTTCAAAGAGATGCGCCAAGTGTTGAACCACTGAGTGAGGCGATCCAAGGAGTGTTGTACCACTTGATAGGCGTGTTGAGGATTAGAATGACAATAGTAGAGAACGGTGTCATCAGCATAGAGAGCTAAAGAAGTCGGGGCCAAATCTGGAATATCAGAAGTGTAGATACTGAATAGTGTGGGGGCCAAGATAGAGCCTTGTGGGACACCGGCGGTAATAGTGCGTGGAGAGGAAAGGAAACCGCCAATACGCACTGAAAAGCTGCGGTCAGATAGGAAACACTCTATTAAGAACAATAAATAATGAGGAATACCGCTGCGGTGTAACTTGAGAAGCAAGCCGGCGTGCCAAACTTTATCGAACGCCTGCGCCACATCTAGAAAGACTGCCATGGTATATTGACGGGCTTCAAAGCCATGGACAATTGACTGGGTTAAACGCAAAAGCTGATGTGCAGTGGAATGTTTGTAGCGAAACCCAAATTGGAATGGCGGAATAACATGGTTATGAGTAAGGTAAGAGAGTAGACGGCGATGGATCACTTTTTCAAACAGCTTGGAGAAGGTAGGCAACAGACTAATTGGACGATAGCTGTCTGGTAGGTGCTTTGGTTTATTGGGCTTATGGAATACCGCGACATGAGCAAGCTTCCAGGAGCGAGGAAAATAGCCGAGGCGTAGACAGGCATTTAGGAGGGATGACAAATAGGCAAGAGCTTTCTTGGAGAGTTTCTTGAGAACAATGTTGGGAATCAAGTCGTGTCCAGGAGATTTCTTAAGTGGGAAAGCGCGAATCAGAGAAGACAGTTCCCGCGGGCTAGTAAAAGAAATCCTTTGATGAACTGTAAGGCGAGTGCGATGAGTAGTTAATTCCTGTTGTACTGCAGCAACATCTGCGGCTGGCAGAGGGAGGGTGAACACCCGCTCAAAATGATCGGCAAGAATATCACACTTGGTAGCAATATCTGTGACAAGTCTTCCGCTTGCAGAGAGCGCCGGCACAACAGTCGGCTCACGGAGAACACGTTTGGTGGCTGCCCAAAGTGAATGATCGTGAGGAGAGAGTGATGCCAGATAGCGCTCATAGGACTGAAGCCGATGTCGCTCCAACTCCAGCTTCACCCGTCGAATGAGACCGTTAAGCTTCCTACGGAGCCAGGGTTGTCTGTCTCGTTGCCACTGTCGACGAACTTGATGCTTTTCTCGGAGAAGATTTAAAATGAAGAGGGGTAAGGAAGGTGGAGAATAAGGTCGCACATTGGGAGAAGTGGAAAGACGGACACAACGGCATATGGTGTCAGTAAAGTGCTGTAGTGCAAGGTCAACATCAAGGGTTGTGGTGAGTTGATAAGAGTTGCAGAGTGTCGCATCCAGATGAGACTGAAATTTATCCCAATGTACATATCCATTTATGAGTCTGGGAATCGATGGGAGCAAGGCAGGTGGAAGTTGAAAGGTGACAATCACCGGGCAGTGATCAGAGTCAAGTTCTCCCAGGGAGGAAACGAAGGTAGGAAGGTGAAGATTGCGATGCACACCGATGTCCAGAATATCAGGAGCATTTAAGGGGTTTGAAGAGTAATAAGTAGGATCCGCAGGCGCCAATATCGAAAGACCATAGGTGTGTAGAGCCGTAAACAAAAGCCGACCATTCGGATTGGTGGATCGGCACCCCCAGGAGGAGTGCTTGCAGTTAAGGTCGCCCAAAAGAAGAGTACTGTTCTCCAAAGGAAAGAGGAGTGAGAGATAAGTAGTATTCAGCCGGCGATTGGGCGGTTTGTAGGCGCTGAGAATGACGAGATCACTATCATTTGCACTGTGAAGTTTAATACCCACCACCTCCAGACTGGGCACGTGTGGAAGAAAGATCTCGCTGTGGCACAGAGAACGTCTAATGAAAAGAGCAACACCACCAGATGCCTTTTCTGCCTCGCGGTCCTGCCGGTAAATAAGATAGCCAGGAATAGTGAAGGTGTCATTGGGAAGAAAATGAGTCTCCGTAACACAAGCAATATCAACATTGTGCTGAGTGAGAAAGGCAATAAAGGAGGAGCGTTTGGCACGTAGGCCGTTAGAGTTCCAGTTTAGGAGGGTGAGCTGACGTAGAGACAATAGATCACGGTTGGCCATCAGAAAACACAGGAGAGAGTAGGGAGCGAAGAAGCTGCATCATTTGCGGCAGAACCGGAGAAAACAATGTGCGGAGAAATGTACCAAGCTGTGCAAGCAGATCTTTAAGAAAAGCCCAAGACGGAGCTGTGGAGGTTGGAGCCTCCGGTAAAGAGGCGGAAGGACGGTCTTGGAAGGCAGGAGAACGACCACTCAATACATGAGAATAAGCCCGAGAGGGCCTTGTAGATACACGAGGGGATGAAGGACTCTGTTGACGTTGTTGTTGTTGTGGGCGCTGTTGAAGAGAAGGCGAGGGTGGCCTCTCTGAACTGTGGTGTGTAGGTGCTGCCGGCTGCTGGGAGTGCCGAGACTGACGTTCCTTCAGCTTTAAGTAATGAGGACAGCCACGATAGTTTGATGGGTGGTCCTGTTCACAGTGAACACACTGAGCCGGTGTAGTAGATGGTTTTGTGCACTTAGAGAAATGATGGCTGCCGATACAGCGAACGCAGCGGGGTCCTAGATGACAATAGTTCTTGGTGTGACCATAGTTTTGGCAATTAGTACACTGGGGCAGTTCTGTATTCTGACGTCGATGTTCAACTTTCACCACACTGTACAGCAGTCGGGAAAGATTTAAGATATTTCTACCGGCGTCATTATTCACGAGGTCTACAGCACAGATGGGAATGGGTTCCTTGTTTTTGCGAAGCAAACGGGTAACTTTACGAACAGGAAAGTTCAACACACAGAGTTCGTCGTAAAGCTCTTGATCACTGAGCGAGCATGGTATGTTACGTATAACAACGGAGAACAGTTTGTCCGACGGGTTGCGAAAAGTATAATACTCCTGGTTAATGGAGGTGAAATACGATGTAAGACATCGAAAGTCAGTGGTAGTCGTAGCATAAACTTTAAGAATAGCCCCTCGAAGCTCAGTATGAAATTCAGATAGCACACATTTCTTAATGTCTTGCAAAAATAATTGATAATTGTGAACATTGCGAACACAAATAGGAGGAATTTTCTCTTTTTGAGAGATGGATACAGTATCAGTACTTTCTGGATCAGCAGTTTCACTTAAAGGATAAAAACGGTTAGAGGTAGGAATTGTGTACGTATAGCGAGATGCAGGAGGTTGTTGGGAAGGTGGGTCAGTGCAGCGGCGTTTGTTCTGATGGGAACTTTCAGAGTGAGAGAGCTGCGAACGTTGGTCGCGACCTAAACAGTCCGATGGGGCAAAGTCAGTCATCGTATCATCATCTTGCTGGACAGTGTTGTCAACTGAATTAAGCGGCCGACTTAATTGTAGCTGGGATGGCCGTAGTATAGATGTACTTACAGCATTATCTGCAGGTAACCCAGAAGTAGAAAATGAAGTGTGTTGTAATGCAGAAGTCGACGGTTGATGTAAGTAGTGTTGACTGGATGGTGAAACATGTGTTGTAGAAGTGAAATTATCCTGACACGTGGTATCGTTATATACCACATTTATAGCAGAATGTAAGATCTTGCCGGTATTGTCCGGCTGGAGAGCCATGATAATAGTTTAAAAAAAAATTAAACACAAAAATGAAACACACTAGAACAGCGAACACAGCGAACTGCACAACACAAGGAAGCACTAGTACAGGTAAACAAAGTAGAGCGGCCAGACACGACCGTCTCGCTCGGCGTTCACTAGTCGACTCCGCATAGGCTTTTTAACAATAATTTGTTGCAGAGATATAGAGAAAGTCATGCGAATGGAACACATCAGATTTTCTAGATATACTCCTTGCTATTTATTTTACAATCTCCAATAGTTACACTTTTCTCAAATGGGAAGTCGCTTATTTACTTATTTCATCCTAGTCATGCAGAATGAAGGGTTTTATCACAGTGCAACCAGCTTTTAAAATATATGAATATCGTTTTAGTCTAATGTATTCTACTTAGAAGGAAACAATACAACCATTTTCTGATAGCATATCTCGATTAGCACGAAGTAGAGATAAGCATAAGGTTTTGTAAAAATAATTTTTTGCAGAATAGGAACAGAAAGTTATGTCATTGGAATACATTAGATATTTTTCTCTTCTCTATGTGTACTATTACTTTCTCTACATGTACTATGTACAGCATAGCTCAAAAACGAAATTTAAGTTCAGTATCTTCCAGGGATACGACACGAAGATTTTGAGAAAAATCCCATCACCCCAAACTTGCCTTTACATTGAACTTTTTTCGAAAACTTTGATTTTCTCAAAAATGGCTCTTACGATTTTGATTAAAGTATTGTACATTAAAGACATTTAACCAGACAAATAAAATGTAAATCTTGAATTTTCTGGGAATAACCTCTGAAGACTATTTTATTCTGGATTAATTTTACGGAATTTTGCATAGCTGCTAAATCGTAAGAGGTGGACAAAAACTTACCACACAAAAAATGTAGAGCATACTAAAACACACAATTTATGTTACATACATTTTTTCCGTGGAGTTGATCGTTTTAGAGATATTCCTTGTTTTTAGTTTCAGCTTTGAAAAACTTATACCTTTCTCATACAGGAATTTGTCAACTCCTGTTCATACAAACAAAGGAACTTCAGTCACATAGCAACCAGCTTTTGGCTTTCACTTTAATCTATGGTACTCCCTTATTTCGCTTCTACTTAGAGGAAGTAATAAGACTATTTCTGTTGTTTTTCTCAATTAACATAAAGTAAATGTAATGTGAGTGTAACTCTGCCGGTTTTTTTTTTTTTTTTTTTTTTTGAAACAGCGGAGTCTCAAACGTGCCTTTGCAGTGAAATCTCGGTATCAAATTATTGGTAGGAATGCAATGGTTTCTCTATACACTATGGACATAGTACGAAAGGAGGCAGTAATAGCTTAGCAGCGATTCGCTCACCCAAAAAGCAAGACATCACGCTGCATAGATGTGTTTTGTTGGCCGACGAAAAACTCGGCCATAACACGCATTGGCAGTTAAGGTACGGAAATGCTTCTTAGGTATTTTCTCACATTATCTCGGTTATCTCTCACATCAGAATACAATTGAGATGTGTAGGGAAGGCCCTGAGAAACTGGGCTAATTTCCATGGCCACGTAATTTCACTTCCTTATACCAACACTAGAGGGTGTGAACTTACTTTATTCCCAGTCCAAGTGAAAGCTCAAACATTCTCACGCCGAATAGATGCAAACGAAGCTTGTTGAAGGAAGCTCTTGGGCCGTATTTAACCCCCACTCGCCTTCCCAGTTGGATCTAAGCGCCTTGCCACTAGAAAATGGAACAGATGGGCAAGGAGGGAGAGGGTATAGTGACGTTACTCAGCTATCCCCTCTATCAGAACAGTGGCATAATGCTATTACTTCCTCTAGCGCGTATGTACACCCTTGGACACAAAAAATTAGTCATCCACAGATTACGTGTCGATCGAAGAGCTTCGTGTATCGTGTAAAAGCTGTGTTCACAACGCACAGAAAGAACTGTACAGTGACCTCTGACTGACAGAGCAATGGTTAACTTCTGAGTAACGAAAACAGATCACCGATCAACGTTACAGAGGTTAAGAACGCCTGCTTCCACTAGTAAGTTCCTAGGTTCAAATCTCGCGATACGTACATATTACATTAATATAACGTTGGTATTTGAAGTTACGGCCTATCTATGCACACAAAACTTAATTCTACTAACACTTGAGTTAAATAACTAAAAAATCTGATGTGTTCCATTCACATGACTCTGCAACAAATTATTGTTAAAAAGCTTAAGCTTCTATTTACTTCATACTAATCGAGAAAAAATCAGCAGAAATAGTCCTATCAGTTGCTTCCTTGTAAGTGGAAGCGAAATAAGGGAGTACTATAGGTTAAAGTGATACTCAAAAGCTAGTTGCTGTCACTGAAGTTCCTTTGTTTGTATGGACTGGAATTGTTAAATTACTGTATAAGAAAAGTATATTTTTTAAAGCTGAAACCAAAAACAAGGAATATCTAAAGCACGAAAAACTCCACGAAAAAAAAATATATAACATAAAATGTGTGTTTTAACGTGCTCTACATTTTTGTGTAGTAAGTTTCTGCCCATCTCTAACGGTTTAGCAGTTATGCAAAATTCCGTAAAATTCATCCAGAATGAAGTAGTCTTCAGAGGCTATTCCCAGAAAATTCAAGATATACATTTTATATGTCGTGTAAATATCTTTAATATACGACATTTTAATCAAAATCGTTAGAGCCATTTTTGAGAAAATCAAAATTTTCGATTAAAGGTCCATGTAAAGGATATATTGAAGTGGGGGGGGGATTTTTCTCAAAATCTTCGTGTCGCATCCCTGGAAGATACCAAACTTAAATACCAACTTTTGTATTTTACCGACTTTTCGTTTTTGAGCTATTGTGTTAACATACACATGGACTTTTTCTAAAAATTGTTTTTTTTTTTTTTTTTGGATTCAGGGGGTCCCAAAACATATATTTCCGGTGAAATCTCGGTATCGAATTTTTGGGTGCAATACAATAAACTATTATACCCTAAAATTAGAACATAAAAAATGAACACAATTGATATCGGGTGTATGAACCCTCAGTCCGTATAACTGCCGTCAAACTTCGGGGCATAGACAAAATAAATGCCTACAGTAATGTGGAAGGCAAGCTAAAAGAGCCCAGTTTCTTGAATTTGTACCTAGAAGACATCTTTTGTTCTTCGCCCAAATACAGGTAATTGAAGCGCACCTCCTTCATTACCTCAGCTCACACATTCTCAATGAGGAACACAGAGGGAATCAAAATATTCTTGTCGTGTATTGCATACCGTTCATTGCGTCGTCAAGCAACCATAGCACACCTAGACCGTCCTTTAATATAACTCCAACACGATACAGATACGGGACCATCATGAAATTGGAAATTGTGAAGCCATACCTCCCAAAAATATCAAATTTGATCTTACAATTGATTCAAAACATTGGTTGTCTTAACAATACTTTTAGAGTTTCGTGTGCAGCACATAAATGTTCGGTAGAATAAAGTGTATCGAATTTCGTGTTTGAAATAAGTATGTCATGCGAGAAGCGAACCTGCGATCGTCACCAGAGGAGTAACGTAGGTTTTGTCACAGCAGTCACATGGAAAGTGGCAGGTTTTACAATCCAAACCTTATCATGTCGTTAATAGTTTTAGTTAGTATTGATAGTTGTTGAAGGAGCTTAAGTTGTGTATTTTATTATTGATTATATGTGTTAGTAATATTAATATTTAGAACTTGTGACAATTTGTTGCTGCCACTACACAACTGTATTGCGGATGGTGTGTAAAAGGCGCTGTGCCGTGAGGGACTTTCCAGACATGAGTCTATTTGACGACAGGTGTACAATATACATATTAGATAGAGAAGGTGTTGTATTTTACACAAAAGTCATGTTTTGAGGACCCCTAAATAAATAGAAAAAGGCCGATGTATGTGTGTGGGGTGCAGCGTAATCCAAAAACGAAAATCCCCTTAAATACCAAACTTGGCATTTAAGTTCAGTGTTTTCCAAGGATGCGACACGAAGATTTTCATCCCAAACTACCCTTTACATGCAAACATGTTTGAAAATTTTGTTTTTCTTAAAAATAGCTCAAACGTTTTTGATTCTAAATACCTATCATATATTAAAATTATTCACAACGCAAATAAAATGTGTATTTGGAATTTTCTAGGAATGGTCTCTGAAGAGCACTTTATTCTTGTTGATTTTTGGAGAATTTTGCATAACAGTTAAACCGTAAGAGATAGACAAAAACTTACTGCACAAAAAATGAATATCTCATTAAAAACACAATTTATGTCATATGCACTTTTGGTTTAGAGTTGATCGTTTTCAAAATATTCCTTGTTTTTGGATTTTATTTTAAAATGCTTAACACTTTTCTGAGACAGGAACTGTCCGTTTTTTCTTTTGTTCTACTCCTGACCAAGCAAAGAAGTCAATTTCAATAACAATCACAAAACGATAGATTTTAAAACATTTGACTATCACTTTAGGATAGCGCATTCCTTTAGTTCCCTTCTACTTATAAGAAACTAAGAAATAAGAACATTCTGCTAATGCTTTTTTCGATTAGCGTGCTGTAGAAAGAATAATATTTTGTAAGAAGCCTTTTTGTAGTACAGATACAGAAAGTCATCTGAGTGTAACACATCAGATTTTTAGAAAAAGATCCGTGTATGTGTGTGGATAGCATAGCTCAAAACCGACAAGACCATTAAATACTAAACTTTGTACCTATTTATATTTTCATTAAAATAACGTATATTAAGTGTGTTTATATTACAAATAAAATGTATACTTTAAATTTTCTGAAGAGCTCTTTATACCGGATGAGGTTTGCAGAATTTTGTACAGCGGTTAAGTCATTCTTACTCTACAAAAAATGTAGATCTCGATAAAACACATACTTTGTGTCAATATGTTTTTCTTTGTACAGTTGACCGTTTTCGAGATATTTCTTGTTATGAGTTTCATTTTAAGCCACCTGATTTTTCTCAAACGGCACCATGCAAAGTGAACCGAACCTCAAATGTCTGACATACTGACCAAGTTTTAAAAGCTTTGACTATTGCTTTAGTCTAATGTATCACCCTTATTTCCTTTCTACTTACAATGAAGCAAATAATAAGACTATTTCTGTTAATGTTTTTCTCAATTAGCATGATATACGAGGGCCCTTTTTACTTTCTCCATACGCACTATGTACATAGTGTATAGAGAAAGTATTGCACTCCACCAAAAAATTCGATACCGAGATTTCACCGAAAATATATGTTTTAGGGTCCCCAATATCCAAAAAAAGCATTTTCACAAAAAGGTCCGTGTGTGTGTGTGTCCGTGTGTCTGTGAACACGATAACTCAAAAACGAAAAGTCGGTAAAATACCAAACTTGGTATTTAAGTTTAGTATCTTCCAGGGATGCGACACGAAGATTTTGAGAAAAATCCCCCTACGCCAAACTACCCTTTACATGGAACTTTTTTCGAAAATTTTGATTTTCTCAAAAATGGCTCTAACGATTTTGATTAAAATTTCGTAGATTATTCATATTTACCTGACAAATAAAATTTATATCTTGAATTTTCTGGGAATAGCCTCTAAAGAGTAGTTTATTCTGGATGAATTTTACTAAATTTTGAATAACTGCTAAACCGTAAGAGATGGACAAAAACTTACTACACAAAAAATGTAGAGCACATTAAAACACACAATTCATGTTATATACATTTTTTTCGTGGAGCTCGTCGTTTTTGTGACATTCTTTATTTTTGGTTTCTCTATGAAAAACGTATATTTTTCTCATACAGGAACTTGTCAACTCCTATCCATATAGACAAAGGAACTTCATTGACATAGCAACCAACTTTTGACTATCACTTTAACCTACGGTTGTCCCTTATTTCGCTTCTACTTACAAGGAAGCGAATAATTAGACTATTTCTGCTATTTTTTTTTCTGATTAGCATAAAGTAAATAGAAGTATAAGCTTTTTAAGAATTATTTGTTGCAGGGATATGGAGAAAGTCATGTGAATGGTACACATCAGATTTTTTCATCCTTCGATAGACTATAAATAAAAGACAAATTCATAAAAAACAATTATTTTATTACTAAAAGTTTTATAAACTTATGGCTACTTTCCAACATAATCACCGAAAAGATTGAGACATTTATCGACCTGTGCACAAGCTCTGCGATAACCGCTTCAAAAAAATGTTGCCGTCAATGATTTAAAAAAGAGCAATGACGTTATTTAGAAGATCTTCGTTTCAAAGTGCTGACCTCCTAGCCACGTCTTCAATTCAAGGAAAAGATGAAAGTCGCTGGGTGCTTGGTCAGGACTGTACGGCGGATGATCGAAAATGTCCCATTGAAATTGTTCAAGGAGCCGATGGGTTGTGCCAGCAGTGTGTGGACGAGCGTTGCCATGGATCAACACAATTCCTGAAGTCAGTATTCCTCTTCGTTTCTTTTGAATGCTTCTCCGCAAACGTCGTGAAGTACGAAGATCTTGAAAACAACGCCAATGCTCATTTGAAATAATTGGCGACAACGTTTTTTGAAGCGGGCATTTCAAAGCTTGTGCACAGGTACGATAAATGTCTCAATCTTGTCAGTGATTATGTTGGAAAGTAACCATAAGTTTATAAAACTTTTAGTAATAAAATAATTGTTTTCTATGAACTTGTATTTTATTATAGCCTATTGGAGCTTGAATAAAACACGACTCTCGTGGCTAAAGGAATGATCTTTTGTAAGAAGTAAGGACAGGATGAAAAAATTGTGAGCTTGAACACTTGACAGAAGCTGTACTTCAGTTTTATAAACGGAGTATATAATGCCTATGGTTAAAACTAGCTTTGCATAGTGTCTATATAAATAAGGTTTAAAACTTCTGAATACACGTTTGGCATTTGCGTTAAGAGGCATACGTCACTGATAACTGGGTCATTAACGGGACATTCTAGATAAAGCAAACACCTACATGGAGTGGAAATCTTTAAACAAGAACCAGTGTTTAGACTATGTAGGCTATACTAGGGTCGGCTGATAAGTCCCGGGCCTCGCAGTGAAAACTGCGTTTAATTTTTACTTTCTCTATAGGTTTTTTTTTATTGTTTACAGCCTCTGCTATCTCAAAAAACTTTAATCTGCGGTCTTCCAGTACTAAACGATGAATTTTTTTCAATGATCTCTGGAGTTGTCACTTCTACAGGGCGTCCAGAGCGAGGCCCATCACTAATGCACGTACGTCCCATTTTAAACTCTACAACCCACATTTTAATCATTGAATATGAAAAGTCAGAGCCTTTCAATGTACTGTCCATTTTCTCCTTGATTTCTTTAGGCGTTAAGCCTTTCAAATGGAAATATTTAATCACTGCTCTTTTTCCAAATCCTCTATTTTCGTGAAAACTCTAAAGTTGTCTTGTTTAAAATGCGGTCATTCGAAAACTAAAGAACCTATTGACCTGTAACCATGGATACAAGCTAGTCTAGAGTCTATACGATGCTACCGTCTAACTGGCTTAGTGGCGCCATATTTGTGTGAGGCTCAGGACTTATCAGCCCACCCTCGTAATCTTCATGGGCCACAAGCAGGAAGGTTTCAGTATTAAGGGAAGATATAACCTGTTCCATTATTACTTTCTATACCATGTACATGGTAGGTAGATAAGGTATTGCTTTCCACCCAAAAATTCTATACCGAGATTATACTGGAAATGCGCACATAAAACTTCTAGAAAAAGATTCGTGTGTGTTTGAGAGAGAGAGAGCAGCATAATTCAAAAACAAAAACTCTGGTAACTCCATGGCACGACAGCTCACGGGGAACCTTGGCCTACCGCCCGGCCGCTGCGTCCCCCATCTCGGTCCACTATAGACGTCATGGATGGGGTGCAGTATTGCAGGTGAGACGTGGTCAGCGCCTCGAGTCCCTCCCGGCCGGTTAATGCTGTCCTCACGACCTGGAGCCGCTACTTCTCCATCAAGTAGCTCCTCAATTGGCCCCCCAGGGACCTTACGAGGCTGAGTGCACCCCGGGCCAGGTCTCCCAGCGGGGTAAAAATCCCCACGCCGGTACTGGGGATCGAACCCAGGTCTCCCGCTTGGTAAGCAGCTGCGCTACCACCGCGCTAAGGAGACGACCAAAAACTCTGGTAAATACCAAATTTTATATTTAAGTTAAGCAAATTTCAAGGATGCTACACGAATATTTTTAAGAAGATCCTCCCACGGTAAACTACCGTTTACATAGAAAAGTTTCGATAACAATTTTTGTTTTTTTAAAAAAAATGGTTCTAACGATAGGTTTTCATAATAAATAAAACGTACATCCTGAATTTTCTGAGAATAGCCTCTGAAGTGCATAAGCTCGTAAACTGTAGGAGATAGATAAAAACGTACTGCACGAAAATGTAGATCTCAAAACAAAGTTATGCCACTTGCATTTTTTGTGTGGAAGTAAGGTTTCCTATATGTTCGTTTTTTTACTTTCTCTATACGCACTATGTACATAGTGTATAGAGAAAGTTATGCACTCCACCAAAACATTTGATACCGAGATTTCACCGGAAATATATGTTTTAGCTTCCCCTGTATCCAAAAAAAAAAAAAAAGTATTTTCAGAAAAAGTCCGTGTGTCAGTGTGTCTGTGAACTCAAAAACGGAAAGTCGGGAAAATACCAAACTTGGTATTTAAGTTTAGTATCTTCCAGGGATGCGACACGAAGATTTTGAGAAAAATTCCCCACCCCAAACTACCCTTTACATGAAACTTTTTTCGAAAATTTCATTTTCTAAAAAATGGCTCTAACGATTTTGATTAAAATATATATTAAAGATATTTACCTGCCAAATAAAATGTATATTTTGAATTTTCTGGGAATAGCATCTGAAGACTACTTTATTCTGGGTCAATTTTACGTAATTTTGCATAACTGCTAAACCATATGGACAAAAACTTACCACACAGCAAATGTAGAGCACTTTAAAACACACAACTTGTGTTATATACATTTTTTTCGTGGAGTTGGTTGTTTTTTAGATATTCCATGTTTTTGGTTTCAGCTATAAAAAAATATACTTTCTCATACAGGGCTTTGTGAACTCGTGTCCATACAAAGGAACTTCAGTCACATATCAACCAACTTTTGACTATGAGTTTAACCTATAAAAGACCCTTTATTCGTTTCTGTTTACAAGGAAGAAAGTAATAAGAATATTTCTGTTAATGAGCTTGAAATAAATGGAAGCATAAGCTTTTTAACAATAATTTGTTGCATTGATGTAGAGAAAGTCAGGTGAATGGAACACATTAGATTTTTTCTGTTTGTTTTAATTTATAATTCCCCAATAGTCAAATAAGAACTCCCCAAATTTGTTATTCTTTTCTTTTTTTATCCTGGCCATGCAAACAGAACGAAATTTCAAGGCCATCAGTTAGCCAGCATCTCTTACGATATGACCTTGTCTTTAGCCTATTGTATTGCCTTAAGGTAATTTGTAACACAACCATTTCTACTAATGCTTATTTTGATTAGCACGAAGTAAATATAAGAATAAGCTTTTGTAAGAATAGTTTGTTACACAATAGGCAGAGAAAGTCATGCGAATGTAACACCAGAGTTTTATTTTCTGCACCGCGTACACTCGCAAAAATTCGATGCCAAGATTGTACGTACCGAGGATCTCTGGAATAATTCTATTGGTGTGTGTATTTGTGTGCGAGAGAGAGAGAGAGGGAGGGGGGGGGAGGAGAAGGACGACTCAAAAATGAAAAGTCGAGTGTGAATACCAAACCTAATGTTTCAGTTGAGTAATTTTCTCTAGATATACAATGTACATAATTTATAGAGATGTCACCGGAAATGAACGTTTTACAGTCCCCTGAATCCAGAGAAAGCATTTTCAGAAAAAGGTCCGTGTGTCAGTGAACACGATAACTCAAAAATGAAAAGTCGGTAAAATACTAAACTTGGTTTTTAAGTTAAGTATCTTCCAGAGATGTGACAAGACGATTTTAAAAAAGATCATCCAATGCCAAAGTACCCTTAAATGGAAAAAAGTTCGAAATTTTTTATTTTCTCAAAAATGACTAACGGTTTTGATTAAAATATCGCATATTAAAGATATTTATATGACAAATGAAATATATATATTGAATTTTTGGAAATATCCTCTGAAGACCTCTCCAATCTGGATGACTTTTGTATAACTGGTAAACCATAAGAGATATACAAAAACTTACGGTACAAAAAATGTAGATCTTATTAAAACACACATTTAATGTCGTATGCATTTTACTTTCTCTACACGTACTATATACATAGTGTATAGAGAAGGTATTCCATTCCACCCAACAATTCGATACCGAGATTTCACCGGAAATACACGTTTTGGGTGCCCCTGAATAAACAAAATAGCATTTTTGGAAAAAGGTCCGTGTGTGTGCCTGTTTGTGTGTGTCTGTGGACAGCATAGCTCAAAATCGAAGAGACTGTTGAATACCAAACTTGGTATTTAAGTTTTGTATCTTCTAAGGATACTACACGAAGATTTTCAAGAAAATTCCCCCACCCTCGACTAACCTTTACATGGAAATTTATTCGTACATTTTGATTTTCTCAAAAATGGCTCTAACGATTTTAATTAAAATAATTTTGATATGTACCTGATAAATAAACTGTATATCTTGAATTTTCTGGGAATAGCCTCTGAAGACTACTTTATTCTGGATGAATTTTGGAAAACTGCTAAACCGTAAGAGATAGACAAAAACTTATCACACAATAAATGTAGAGCATTAAAACACACAATGTTTGTTATATATATATTTTTTCGTGTAGTTGATCGTTTTTTCGATATTCCTTGTTTTTGGTTTCAGCCTTAAAAATGTTATACTTTTTTTCATAAGGAATTTGTCAACTCCTGTCCATACAAACAAAAGAACTCAGTCACATAGCTTTTGACTATCACTTTAACTTATTTAGCTTCTACTTAAAAGGAAGCAAGTAATAAGAGTATTTCTGCTATGTTGTTCTCGTTTAGCATGGAGTAAGTAGAAGCATAAGCATTTTAACAATAATTTGTTGCACATATTTGCACTTATCTCCTTTCGTTTCGATATGTTTACACCGCAACAAAAAAGCGGAATTTCAACTCGCTTTTAAAGGACTTTACTATCGGATTAGCCTGTGCATTTTCTTATTTCCATTCTACTTACAAGGAAACAAGTAATATAACTAATTCTGTTTTTGGTTATCTTGATTAGCATGATGTAGATAGTATTTTAATGTTTTGAATAAAAGGTTTGTTTGCCATACAGCAAGAGAAAATCTTGTGAATGGAACACATCTGAATTTTTACTTTCTCCATACGCACTATGTACATAGTGTATAGAGAAAGTATTGCACTCCACCAAAAATTCGATACCGAGATTTCACCGGAAATATATGTTTTAGGGTCCCCAATATCCAAAAAAAGCATTTTCACAAAAAGGTCCATGTGTGTCCGTGTGTCTGTGAACACGATAACTCAAAAACGGAAAGTCGGTAAAATACCAAACTTGGTATTTAAGTTTAGTATCTTCCAGGGATGCGACACGAAGATTTCGAGAAAAATCCCCCCACCCCCAACTACCCTTTACATGGAACTTTTTTCGAAAAATTTGATTTTCTCAAAAATGGCTCTAACGATTTTGATTAAAATTTCGGATATTAAACATATTTACCTGAAAAATAAAATGTATATCTTGAATTTTCTGGGAATAGCCTCTGAAGAGTAGTTTATTCTGGATGAATTTTACTAAATTTTGAATAACTGCTAAACCGTAAGAGATGGACAAAAACTTACTACGCAAAAAATGTAGAGCACATTAAAACACACAATTTATGTAATATACATTTTTTTTCGTGGAGTTCGTCGTTTTTGTGACATTCTTTATTTTTGGTTTCTGCTATGAAAAACGTATACTTTTCTCATACAGGAACTTGTCAACTCCTATCCATATAAACAAAGGAACTTCATTCACATAGCAACCAGCTTTTGACTTATCACTTTAACCTACGGTTGTCCCTTATTTCGCTTATACTTACGAGGAAGCGAGTAATTGGACTATTTCTGCTATTTTTTTCTGATTAGCTTAAAGTAAATAGAAGTATAAGCTTTTTAAGAATTATTTGTTATAGGGATATGGAGAAAGTCATGTGAATGGTACACATCAGATTTTTTATAGCAGACCATTTGGTAACAATACATATCTAGCCTGCTTTTCATGGGAAAATAGACCTTAGGAGGAATAGTTAGTCCTTTCCAAAAGTATGCGCTTATTACCTCCTCTTACAGTACATGTTGTATCAATAGGATCGCTGTCAGGCGTTCTACAACGTGAATTATAATGTATGGAGACTAAATGAACGGTTTAAGCTACAAAAAGGAGTCACACAGCAACCATAAAGAGATGAGAAGCGGAGAAGGAGCAATGTGTGACACTATACCTACAAGTTTTAATGGAGCCAGTGGGGGCAATGATTATAGCTCAATTCGTTAATTTCATGTTCCCTTATTACCTCCAGCGAGACAGCGGTTCGAGGAGTCCCATAGTCTGCGTGCACCTTTTTTCTTCTTTATGTATTATCCATCAAGATGTAAAGTTAGTTCAGTGTTTGTCACTCAAATAATCTTAAGTGTAAACCAAAGGGTATATGATTTAACAAACGACAGTTCATTTTACATGTTCTTTAGTTTTCTTTCCAATTGAAAAAGAAACTTCACTAAGACTTTAAATAATTCTGGATGATAAAAGTTACAATAAAAGAAACAAAAAAGCAAGTTAAAAATGTTCTGATATCCCATCTAGCTTTGTGCCTAACCAGAAAGTAAGAAAGCGGGGAAAAAAATCTCATGTGTCCCATTCACATGACTTTCTCCATATCTCTGCAATAAATTATTTTTAAAAAGCTTATGCTTCTATTTACTTCCTGCTAATCCAGAAAAAAATTAGCAGAAATAGTCTTATTTCTTGCTTCCTTGTAAGTAGAAGCGAAATAACGGAGTACCATAGGTTAAAGTGATAGTCAAAAGCTGGTTTCTATGTGACTGAAGTTCCTTTGTTTGTATGGACACGAGTTCACAAAGTCCTGTATGAGAAAAATTAAGTTTCTATAGCTTAAACCAAAAAAAGGAATATCTCAAAAACAATCAACTCCACGAAAAAAATGTATATAACATAAATTGTGTGTTTTAACGTGCTCTACATTTTTTGTGTGGTAAGTTTTTATTTAGCT
Organism: Hymenopus coronatus; assembly: GCA_030762935.1. Classification (NCBI taxonomy): domain Eukaryota; kingdom Metazoa; phylum Arthropoda; class Insecta; order Mantodea; family Hymenopodidae; genus Hymenopus; species Hymenopus coronatus. The sequence goes on from CM060895.1 coordinate 19,192,860, forward strand.
CTTACTGTTTAGCAGTTATGCAAAATTCCGTAAAATTCATCCAGAATAAAGTAGCCTTCAGAGGCTATTCCCAGAAAATTCAAGATATACATTTTATTTGTCAGGTAAATATCTTTAATATACAATATTTTAATCAAAATCGTTATAGCCATTTTTTAGAAAATCATACTTTTCGAAAAAAGTTCCATGTAAAGGATAGTTTGGAGTGGGGGGATTTTTCTCAAAATATTTGTGTCGCATCCCCGGAAGATACTAAACTTAAATACCAAGTTTGGTATTTTACCGACTTTTCGTTTTTGAGTTATCGTATTCACAGACACACTCACACGGACCTTTTTCTGAAAATCCTTTTTTTGGATACAGGGGACCCTAAAACATATTTTCGGTGAAATCTCGGTATCGAATTTTTTGGTGGAGTGCAAATCCATTCTATATACACTATGTACATAGTGCGTATAGAGAAAGTAAAAATTGTCAACGTTTTGGTAAGTTTCGAACCCGAATCGACCATCTTGGAACTCATGCTAACACCTCGCGTTAATCATGTAGGCTATTGTTCAGCTGCAAGCTTCAGCGCCAAAGTCCATAATGTTGATGTACAGAAGATGGATCTCGGGAAATTATGTTTTCAGGTTAGACTGAAATCCGCGGGTTGCATAAAACCAGGGAATAAGGGACAGGTGAACCACATTGTATATATTGAGATATCATTTCGGAGATCTTCCTTGTTTTTGGTTTATATTTATTATTCATCTTGATCATGCACTTTTTAAGGCTATCACTTAGTCACCAGTTGTTGCAAGATTTGATTATGGCTTTAATCTAGTGTAATTTTAAGCTAATTTGTAACAAAACCATTTCTATTAATATTTTTCGTGTTTAACATGAAGTAAGTTTAAGAATAGGGTTTTGTAAGAATAATTCGTCACAGAATAGGTAGAGGAAGTGATGTGAATGTAACACCTCAGATTTTCATATCCCAAACAGATGGTAGTGCCATGTAAAGCTGGAGTTGAAATGACAGGCTCTGGGTGGGTGGTGTTGACATTTGTAGTGCACACTTCTTTGTGCAAGGAGGAGTTTGTTACCTGCCCTTTCATGGACAGTTACGTGCAAAAGCTATTGCTAGTCTTCCCAGATAGATTGAGACAGGCGTGTAAAAACGACCTAAATCTCATAGCCGAAAAGTTTCTGATTCGTTTTGCCATCTGTTTGGGACAAATACTCATAAGTTGACATAAAGCTTGATTGTAATGAAATATAACTATTGTATTTATTTGTCCTTACCACATAAATATAAAAATCTGATGTCTTCCATTCACATTACTTTCTCTAGCTGTTAAACAAACAACTTTCCTTACAAAAGATTATTCTTGTATCTATGACATACTAACCAATGTAAATATAAGCACAAAAAATATTATCTATTTATTACTTTCTCTATACGTACTATGTACATAGTGTATAGAGAAGGTATTGCACTCCACCAAAAATTTCAATACCGAGATTTCACCGGAAATATATGTTTTAGGGTACACTGTATCCAAAAAAAAGTATTTTCAGAAAAAGGTCCATGTGTGTGTCCGTGTGTCGGTGAACACGATAACTCAAAAACGAAAAATCGGTAAAATACCAAACTTGGTATTTAAGTTTAGTATCTTCCAGGGATGCGACACGAAGATTTTGAGAAAAATCCCCCTACCCCAAACTACCCTTTACATGGAACTTTTTTCGAAAATTTTTATTTTTTTCAAAAATGGCTCTTACGATTTTGATTAAAATTTCCTATATTGAAGATATTTACCTGACAAATAAAATGCATATCCTGAATTTTTTGGGAATAGCCTATGAAGACCTATTTAATCTGGCTTTTCCATAATTGGTAAACCGTAAGAGATAGACAAAAACTTACCACACACAAAATGTAGACCTCGTTAAAACACACAATTTATGTCTTTCACGGGTTTTTTTTCTCGTAAAATTCACCACTTCCGAGATATTCGTTGTTATTTCAGTTTTAAAATACTTAAATTTTTCTCATACAGGAATTTGTCAAGTCCTGGCTATGCAAAGAAACACATTTCAATCACATAGCAACCAGCTTTAAAAATATTTATTATCGCTTTGTCCTTGTGTGTTCCTTTATTTCCTATCTACTTTCAAGGAAGCAAGTACAAAGACCGTTTCTGCTAATGTTTATCTCGATTGGCATGAAACAGATGGAAGCATAAGCTTTTTAACAATAATTTGTTGCAGAGATGTAGAGAAAATCACGTGAATGGAATACATCAGGTTTTTTATATCTGTGTGGAAAACTCCATTTTACTCACCTTCGGAATAGTGTAGGTTAGACCGTTTTTACGCACATGCTTTCAATTCTTTTATTTTCCGTGAATTTGCCTAAATTTGACCACGCCCATCCTTCCTGCTTCATTATCTAATTGACCTGAAGTAACATACTGCAGGGAGGAACAGGAAATTAACAAGTTTGCTGCTATTGAATCAATCGACCTTGCAAGGAATCTTCATACATATTATAAGTTTTCTTGTGTCATCTGAAGTCCATGTTCATAATGTAAGCTGATGTTTAAACATTTAAGCACCCTCAAATGAGTTGCAAATATTAGGTTGTCTCATAAGTAATCTCGGTTTTTACTTTCTCTACACGTACTATGTACATAGTGTATAGAAAAGGTATTGCACTACACCCCAAAATTCGATACCGAGATTTCACTGGAAATATATATTTTAGGGTCCCCTGTAACCAAAAAACCTATTTTCAGAAAAAGGTCCGTGTGTCCGTGAACACGATAACTCAAAAACGAAAAGTCGGTAAAATACCAAACTTGGTATTTAAGTTTAGAATCTTCCAGAGATGCGACACGATTTTGAGAGGAAAGACAAAGACTTACAGCACAAAAAATGTAGAGCACAGTAAAACACAAAGCTATGTTGTATACATTTATTTTCGTCGAGTTGATCGTTTTAGAGATATTCCTTGTTTTTGTTTTCAGGTTCGAAAAACTTACACTTTTCTCATACAGGAATTTGTCAACTCCTGTCCATAGAAACAAAGGAACATCAGTCACATAGCAACCAGCTTTTGGCTATCACTTTAACCTATAACTCCATGGCACGACAGCTCACGGGGAACCTTGGCCTACCGCCCGGCCGCTGCGTCCCCCATCTCGGTCCACTACAGACGTCATGGATGGGGTGCAGTATTGGAGGGTGAGACGTGGTCAGCGCCTCGAGCCCCTCCCGGCCGGTTAATGCGGTCCTCACGACCTGGAGCCGCTACTTCTCCATCAAGTAGCTCCTCAATTGGCCCCCCAGGGACCTCACGAGGCTGAGTGCACCCCGGTCCAGGTCTCCCAGCGGGGGAAAAATCCCCACGCTGGTACTGGGGATCGAACCCAGGTCTCCCGCTTGGTAGGCAGCTGCGCTACCACCGCGCTAAGGAGACAACCCACTTTAACCTATGGTACTCCCTTATTTCGCTTCTACTTACAAGGGAGCAAGTAATAAGACTTTCTGCTAATTTTTTGTCGATTTTCCTGAAGTAAATAGAAGCATAAGCTTTTTAACAATAATTTGTTGCAGATATGAAGAGACAGTCATGTGAATGGAACACATCAGATTTTTTCTCTGCTACTAAAGGAAGAATTGTACTCCATACAAAAATTCGATACCAGGATTTCATCGGAAGTACTCGTTTTGATGACCTCTATGAATCCAAAAAGTGTGATGTGCTCCATTCCCATGATTTTCTCTTCATCTCTGTAAGAAATTATTATTAATAAACTTATTCTTCTATCTAGTTCATGTTAATCGAGATAAACATTACTTCCTTATTGGTAGGCCAGACCGACAGTCAAATGCTTTAAAATGTGGTTGCCATGGTATACAAATTCGATTCTTTGTGTGGCAAGGTTTAACACGTTCCCGTATAAGTATAAGTGTTTTAAAACTGAAATCTATAACAAGGAATATCTTAAAAACGACCAACTCTAGGAAAAAAGAATCATATAATATAAATTCTATTTGTCATGTAAATATCTTAATTAATTTTTTAATCAAAATCGTTAGAGCCATTTTTGAGAAAATCAAAAATTTCCCATGTAAAGAGTAGTTGGTGTGGGGGGATTTTCTTGTTAAATGTTCGTGTCGCATCCTTGGAAGAAACTGAAATTAAATACGAAAATTGGTATTTAACGGAAAATGTTTCGAAATTTTTGTTTTCCTAAAAGATGCCTCTAACGATTTTCATTAAAATATCGTATATTAAAGATATATACCTGACAAATGTATATCTTGAATTTTCTGGGATTAGCCTCTGGAGACTATATTCTGGATGAATTTTACGGAAATGTGCATAGCTGACAAGCCGTAAGAGATAGATAAAAAACTTGCTTAAAAGAAAATGTGATCACGTTAAAACATAATTTATGTTATATACATTTTTTTCGTGGAGTGGATTGTTTTTGAGATATTCGTTGTTATTGTTTTTCATACGGGAATCTGTCAACTCGTGTCCATACAACAAAGAAACTTCAGTCACATAGCAACCAACTTTTGACTAATACTTTAGCCTTAACCTATGGCACTCCCTTATTTCCGTTCTACTATTAATAAGACTATTTCTGCTACTTTTTTCTTTTTTTTTTTCTCGATTAGCATGAAGTAAAAATAAGCATAAGCTTTTAACAATAATTTGTTTCAGAGATGTAGAGAAAGTCATGTGAATGGAACAGATCAGATTTTTTTCAAGGGGTGTAAAGACATGAATTTCCTGGGAAATCTCGGTATAGAAATTTTGGGTGGAATACAATATTTTCTCTTTACTTTATGTACATTGTACGTATGTACGTGCTAGAGAAAGTAAAACCAATAAGACCATATGGTAGTTTTATCCATTTGTCAAAGTGTGTGATTTCTTCCCAGATGAGTCAAGTATGTTTTTAAATGGAACCTTCAAAATTGAGGAATTTCTGTAATTATTGCGACCTTTGCATTTTTCAGCTCGTAGCCGGTCTAAAAGGGCAGGGGCCTCTTTCTGGGAAACGCGATCAGCAATTTCCCCTTTGGAAGAGTTTGATTTATGGCACGTTGGTGAATATGGAACAGGAATTGATTTGTTGGATTGTAGCCGCCTGTGACGTCATCCCGCTCGCCAGAGACCGGCAAGAAATTGCAACAGAATTTCTTTCAATGTTCGCGTGTAGAGATGCAAGGAAACCTTAAAGCTGCCGGTTGTGAATCGTAAAAAAGAAAAAAAAAAAAAGAAAAAAAACAAACGACGCTCTTATGTAACTAAATTAAATAATCAGCTACCCTAAAGTTCACCAAGAATGGTGTTTCTGGTAAACCTCGAATATTCCAGCTGGCATAAATACAGGGTTATTCAGAAAGAAAGAACAGATTTCAAACTTTTATTGCTTCCAAACTACAAAAGATAGAAGCATGATTCCAACGTTCATGGAGAGAGAAAAGTTTACAATTGAAATAGCGCTGGGGATAAAAGTTCCAATCACGGCCGTATTGGCGCTGTTATTTGTTGTTGTATGCCTGTAATGAAATGGCGGCGACACCACAAGAGAAACCATTTTGTGTGCTGCAATTAGCAAAACTAGAGTCCATTGTTGCAGTTCAACGAGCATTTCGCCGTCAATTTAATAAAAAATCGCCGCGTCACAAGCAAATTTACGAGTGGCATAGAAAATTCATAGAATATGATTGCATGTGCAAAAGGAAAAGCACGGGACGTCCTCGCACATCGGATGTGAATGTCGAGCATATTCGTACACTATACGAAAGGAGCCCAAAGAAATCCACATCACGAGCAAGGAACCAACGGTATGGCGAGTTCTAAAACATCGTCTGCACCTGAAGCCATACAAACTGCAGTTATTGCAAGCATTGAATCCTGAGGACCACAACAAAAGGTACGAATTGTGCATTGGCATGTTAGAAGATGTGGAAGAAGACAATTTTACTCAACGACTAGTGTTTTCCAATTGCTTTTTTTCATGCAAGATGGTGCTCCGCCTCATTTCTCTTACCACGTCCGACGTTACTTGAATAAAACATTTGCAGGACGTTGGATTGTGAGAGGAGGAGCAGATCAACTTTATCGCCAGTGGCCTCCCAGGTCTCCAGATCTCTCCCCATGTGATTTTTATCTATGGGGTTACGTAAAAGACCGTGTTTTTATTCCTCCTATGCATGGCACTCTTGAAGATCTACAACATCGAATTGTTGAAGCTGTGAATTCGATAACTGGAGACCAGCTGATTCGTGTGTGGCAAGAAATGTGCCACCGTTTTGACAAATGTCGTGTAACACACGGTGCTCATATTGAATGCATATTATAAAATTGTACATTTTTCTTTCTCCATAAACGTTGGAATCATGTTTCTATCTTTTGTAGTTTGGAATCAATAAATGTTTGAAATGTGTTGTTTCTTTTTGAATAACCCTGTATTATATTTCTACTACATTGTTGTATATCTCAAATACATGAACATTTTGCATTACGAATTCGTTTGCATTTTTTCAGGCGCTTACGTGTTTGAAAAGTAAATTAAATATGTATAATTTTGAAATAAAGCTTTAAAAGAAACATAGAAAAAAATAGTATGTGTTAAATTTGCGTTACTTTCTCTACGTGTTCTGTTCATATAATTCTTATAGAGGTTGTTCTATTTACTTCATGCCAATCGAGGTAAACATTAGCAGAAATTGTCTTATTACTTGCTTCCTTGTAAGTAGAGGAAATAAGCGAATACACTAGTCTAAACCGATAAGGACTTAATATGTGGTTTGTATTTTTTTTTTTTTTTTTTTTTTTTTAGCTTAACGTCCTTTAACTTTTTTTACTTCCTCTATAGGCACTATGTACATAGTGTATAGAGAAGGTATTGCACTCCACCAAAAAATTCGATACCAACATTTCACTGGAAATATATGTTTTAGGATCCCCAATATCCAAAAAAAGGCATTTTCACAAAAAGGTGCGTATCTGTGTGTGTGTGTGTGTGTGTGTGTCCGTGTGTCTGTGAACACGATAACTCAAAAACGAAAAGTCGGTAAAATTCCAAACTTGGTATTTAAGTTTAGTATCTTCCAGGGATGCGACACGAAGATTTTGAGAAAAATCCCCCCACCCCCAACTACCCTTTACATGGAACTTTTTTCGAAAATTTTGATTTTCTCAAAAATGGCTCTAACGATTTTGATTAAAATGGCGTATATTAAAGATATTTACCTGACAAATAAAATGAATTGAATTTTCTAGGAATAGCCTCTGAAGAGTAATTTATTCTGGATAAATTTTACTGAATTTTGAATAACTGCTAAACCGTAAGAGATAGACAAAAACGTACTACACAAAAAATGTAGAGCACGTTAAAACACACAATTTATGTTATATACATTTTTTTCGTGGAGTTCGTCGTTTTTGAGACATTCCTTATTTTTGGTTTCTGCTATGAAAAACTTATACTTTTCTCATACAGGAATTTGTCAAGTCGACTGCCTCCGTGGTCGAGTGGTCAGCGAGCTGACTTCTCACCCGGAGGTCCCGGGTTCTATTCCCGGCCGGGGCGGGGAATTTTTCTGTAACCAGATGTATTTCCTATCCCCCACAGAGTCTGGAAGTATGCATGTGTATTAGTAATATAATAATGATTAACCTAATGTTCTAACCTACAGTAATACGAGTTGTTTCACAAGTCAAAGCCCCCGATATCACCATTGAAGTTAAAAATGAAACAGTTTAAAAAAAAAAAAAAAATTGTCAAGTTGTGTCCATACAAACAAAGGAACTTCAGTCACCTGGTAACCAGCTTTTGGCTTCACTTTATAACCTATGGTACTCCCTTATTTCGTTTCTACTTACAAGGAAGCAAGTAATGCTAATTTTTTCTCGATTATCTTGAGTAAATAGAAGAATAAGCTTATTAACAATAATTTGTTACACAGAAGTAGAGAAAGTCATGTGAATGGAACACATAAGGTTTTTTGTATTGTTGTTGGAGGAGTAGTCTGAGCCCCATTGGTTGTTGTGTTGTTGCGTGTTCGAATGTTTGGTATTGTACAAGGAAGATTGAAATGAGACTTACTTGAGCGAGTTTTAATCACTGTTCTGTTCCCACAGCAAAAACCAGCACGGAGCTTCTGCTTTTTGTAGATGCTTAAATCGCTGAGTAATGCTAACGGGAATCGAAAGCCGTGTGCTAGTCAGTCACAGTTATATTATCAGTTACTCGTGACAGAATACTGTTGCGCTCATTATTTTATGTGGAAATTATGATCCAGTACTCCTAATGCCTATTCCTTGTCTGTAAATTACTACTTACTTTCCTTGTGAGTAACTTATTCGTTGTGGCTTGTATTAACTGCCCAACTAGCACCTGGTTCATGACTTGCACTAGGCTTACCAACTTCTGAGCTCTGAATTCCGGGAGAATTAAAGCTAGAAAAGTTGGTAAAAAATCTGATGTGTTTCATTCAAACATTCTTCTTATTCTTCTATCTACTTCTTGTTAATCGATATAAACATTAGCACACTAGTCTTAAACGACAGTCAAATATTTTAAAAGCTGGTTGCCATGTGGTTGAAATCCGTTTCTATGCATAGCCAGTAATTTACAACTTTGTGAAACAAATAACAAGGAATATCTCAGAAATGGTTAATTTAACGAAAAAAACGTTTATGATATAAATTGTGTGTTTTAACATGATTACATTCTTATGTAATCCTGGTTTACAAGTTACGCAAAATTCATTTAGAATAAAGAGGTCTTTAGAAGCTATTCCCACAACATTCAAGATAAACATTTTATTTGCTATATAAATATCTTTAATATACGGTATTTTAAACAAAATTTTTGTAATTTTTTCCATGTAAAGGGGCAGAGGTCAATTTTCTCAAAATCTTCGTATCGCATCCCTTGAAGATACTAAACTAAATACCAAGTTTAGCATTTTACTGACTTCGTTTTAGTTATGGTGTTCAGTTACACACACACACACAAAATCTAAATGTGCTGCATTCAGATGACTTTCTCCACATCGCTGCAAGAGATTATAGTTAAAAAGCATAATCTTCTATCTGCTTTATGATAATCGAAATAAACATTGGAATTACTTGCTTCCTTGTAAATAGAAGCGAAATAAGGGAGTACCATAGGTTAAAGTCATATTCAAAAGCTGGTTGCTATGTGACTGATGTTCCTTTGTTTGTATGGACACGAGTTGACAAAGTCCTGTATGACAAAAGTACATGTTTTTCAAAGCTGAAACCAAAAACAAGGAATATCTCAAAAACGATCAACTCCTCGAAAAAAATGTATATAACATAAATTGTATGATTTAATGTGCTCTACATTTTTTGTGCGGTAAGTTTTTGTCCATTTCTTATGGTTTAGCAGTTATGCAAAATTCCTCCAGAATAAAGTAGTCTTCAGAGGCTATTCCCAGAAAATTCAAGATATACATTTTATTTGTCAGGTAAATATTTGTAATATACGATATTTTAATCAAAATCGTTAAGAGCCGTTTTTGAGAAAATCAAAATTTTCGATAAAAGTTGGGGGTGGGGAAGATGCCAATTTCCGGTGAAATCTCGGTATGGAATTTTTGGGTGCAATACAATACCTTCTCTATACACTATGCACATAGTACGCGTAAAAAGACTTTGAATTCTCTTGAAAGAATGACTGACGATCAAGAAAGAACAGTTTAGTGAAAGTGCTTTGGGAAGTCGACCCTGGTCTCTTGCACGAACACCGCCTGCTGTACGCTGCCAGCCAGCCCTGTTAAATAAGTGTGATTCACCACTTATAAAGACAACGACTCACACAATCAAATTTAATTATCCGCATCATGATAACCTCTTTGACATCATCAGTTAGAAGAAACGTTCATTTGCAACTTCAAAATTTGCTGAAATTTCACCGCAATAAACCGTTAATATGCTATGGCTATCCTTTACCTGTTCATATTTCGCAAAAAGCAAAATAACTACACAAAATATAGCATGTTTCATAAGCAGTAATGCAAATTAAACTAAAATTAATTAATTTTTACTTTCTCTACATAGTATATAGAGAAGGTATTGTAATACACCCAAAAATTCGATTCGTGTGTCTGTAAACGCAATAACTCAAAAACGAAAAGTGGGTAAAATACCAAACTTGGTATTTGGGTTAAGTATCTCCCAGGGAAGTGACGCGAAGATTTTTAGAAAAATCCCCTCATCCCAAACTACTATTTACATGGAACTTTTTTTGGAAAATTTTGATTTTCTAAAAAAATGGCTCTAACGATTTTGATTAGAACATCGTATATTAAAGATATTTACCTGACAAATAAAATGTATATTTTGAATTTTCTGGGAATAACCTCTGAAGACTACTTTATTCTGGGTCAATTTTACGGAATTTTGCAATAACTGCTAAACCGTAAGAGGTGGACAAAAACTTACCACTCAATAAATATAGATCACTTTAAAACACACAATTTATGTTATATACATTTTTTTCCTGGAGTAGATCGTTTTTTATTTATTCCTTGTTTTTCATTTCACCTTTAAAAACTTATACTTCTCTTATTCAGGAATTTGTCAACTCCAAACAAAGAAATTTCAGTCACTTAGCAACCAGCTTTTGGTTATCACTTTAACCTATGGTACTCCCTTATTTCGCTTCAACTTACAAGGAAGCAAGTAATAAGGCTATTTGTGCTAATTTTTCTCGGTTAGCATGAAGTAAATAGAAGCATAAACTTGTTTACAATAATTTCTTGCAGAGAGGTAGAGAAAGTCATGTGAATGGAACACATCAGATTTTTTTTATAACGAAACAATAGTCAACTGTGTTAAGCGGAAGATAAGCTAACGCAGAAGTGTATGTGAAGTGTATTTTCCTCATTTTGAATATAGTCACGTGTTATTCCTATAATTGGTGAGAAATTACCTCATGAGTAACATTCCTGCTGACACGTGGCTGTCTCGGTACGCTATTGTCATATTTACTCGCTGTCCGTCTGCAACGCCACATATTCCACTTTTTCCTCTAAAATGCCTTCTTTCCATGCATTTTCTACCGCTTTTCTAGTATATTGAACTACTTCTCCCCATTTCTCATCAGTTATCTCATCTATTCCTTTCAACATTGGGTCTTGTATTTCACTAAACGTATAAGTTTTATTAACATAACCTCAACTCGTTTCACGGCTGTAACACGTTTTTAAATAACAGTGTCACTCGTGATAGTTCTAGAATGGCAACAAGACCAAAGATCCAGATCAGTCATGCTTGAGAACGCGCGCGTAAACTTCCAGTGCACCCGTAGATGTTGCAACGTCGATGACATGATCTCTCTGACGGTTATGTATTCTTACACTATGATTGGTCAGCAACCTTACAAGCCCTGCCAGCAGACGACCCCACAAATGTCAATCACAAGGAGATTTCTTAGCGATTGTAATTCTTGCTCCTTTCTCCAAATCCCTATACTCCCGCCGCTGAATCCTTGCAATTGACAGTTAGGAGTTAAGTTGGTACATCCACAGAAAACAGATGAAAAGCTTTACCCGTTTGACTTTCTGAACCAATTACAAAGAAGCATTCTAGTCGGTCGGTCAGACAACAGAAACTCATCTAGATGCCGTACCGTTGCAATAACTGGCTATATCCAACCACGTGCTCAGTTTGTGAACTCCTAACATGTGCGTTGAGCTGTTCTGTGCAAGCTACGTATTATTCGTTGTTATCTTTTGGTGTTTGAACGTGAGGGAATATAACACTTTCACAAGTATAGAGGTGGGAAGGGTGACGAGGGTGGACGCGGCTATATGGAAGAAGGAAATAAATCATGTGCACAAAATAATACGAAAAGCACAGGAATTAGACGGAATCATCAGTGAATGTGAACCTCTAATGATGTCTTTGTGACGATGATGTTGATGATGACAATGATGATGATCCTTTCCAGATGACGACGGAGATTTGGATGGAATTGAGTCATTAAAATTCTACAACTGGTGAAAATCATTTTGTTATACCTTTCTCTCATTCTAACAAGCTATTTTGCATTAATCTGTTCTATATTGTCCTAAATACCTAATGTATGCTACATGCGTTACAGTATCACTGTTATTTTAAATTAACATCTATAATAACGAATTGGTTTCATTATTCATTGGTATTCATTTACTATGTACACCGCAAAGGCAGCATAGCCAACCTTACGCGAAACCACCCGAACTGTCAAGTGCGAGGATTCAGCGGCGGGGATATAGGTAATTATTATCTTTGTGCCTGGAACAATCCCTCCCGTGACTTTTGGTCACTCTATATACTAGCCGCCACTGCTGGAGGATATGTCATCCTTACGAAAAGGGTAAAGAGAAGAACAAAATGAGGACGATGATGATGGTGGCTAGGGATAGCATCTCGGGGACCGATAGCGAGACACATGCGGATACCAGTTGTATACCTACCGAGTAGAGACCGACCTGCATTGGCAACTGCACGAGCCGCATGTAAACAACCTGTAGTAACGTGTTGGGAATGTGGCTCGACACAGCATATACACTGCTGTATATTAAAATAGTGCCTTACGCGTAATTAATGTATCTAGTGATAGTGTATACTCTTCAATCAAGATTATAAAATCTCTTGCTTCAAATAGATTGCCTGAAGATTTGCAATTCATACACATAGCACACATTTGGAAACATCGAACATTGAAATATCTCGCGCCCTGAAAGATGTCGATGAACTTGTGTAAGCAATTTATATCAGAGACTCATGATACCTAATTTAGGCAGGCGAAAAAGAAAGTGAAGACAGTATTTGGAGAGAAAAAAGATGTCGGATTTTCAATAATGCTTGAAATACGAAGGTGTTGCTACGGATGTTGATGGAATATCTTACCCAATAGTCAACGCTGGTCCTATTTCGTTTTGTTCCAGTCACATATTGTGATGTGGAGCGAAGTTATTCACAATATGAAGCCTCTTTACGTGCCAATCGGAGACGATTCACATTTGAGACGTTACGAATGTATGTTGTGAGTTGTAATTTATGTATCTTGAGAGAAAATGAAACGGTTAATGATAATGATGACTTGTTGCACAACAGCAAGTTCCCGTAAATCAGTGGTATTTATGTTTACCACCCACCCAAACTCAATCGCCTTCCACTGCAAGTGAAAACATCACAATCTAACACTGCTCCATTTTCCTTCTATTAGTACCACATAATGGGAATATGCAAAAAGTTGCCAAATGTTTTATTTATCTTTAAGAAGACTTAGGATGTGTGTTTCCATTATTAGCTGTTTATTATAGTTTATTTCGTTGTCATTTAAACTATGGTATTTTGCTCTGGGGTAACAGTGGGGAAGCCAATCAAATATTTTTGCTCCAGAAGAAGGGTCTGAGAATAATATAAAATTGTAATTCTCGCCAACATTGTGCACCTACTTTTAAAGAATTTGCAATTTTAACTGTGGCATCTTTGTATGTATTTGCATGCTTGAATTTTGTTCATCTCCAAAAGACAGGAGTTACTTTTTTACTTTCTCTTCACGTACTATGCACATAGTGTATAGAGAAGGTATTGCACTCCACCCAAAAATTCGATACCGAGATTTCACCGGAAATATATGTTTTAGGGTCCCCTGTATCCAAAAAAAGTATTTTCAGAAAAAGGTCCGTGTGTGTATCTGTGAACACGATAACTCAAAACGAAAAGTCGGTAAAATACCAAACTTGGTATTTAACTTTAGTATCTTCCAGGGTTACGACACGAAGATTTTGAGAAAAATCCCCCTACCCCCAACTACCCTTTACATGGAACATTTTTTTAAAATTTTGATTTTCTAAAAAATGGCTCTAACGATTTTGATTAAAATATCGTATATTAAAGATATTTACTTGACAAATAAAATGTATATTTTGAGTTTTCTAGGAATAGCCTCTGAAGACTACTTTATTCTGGGTCAATTTTTCGGAATTTTGCATAACTGCTAAACCGTAAGAGATGGACAAAAACTTCTCACACAACAAGTGTAGAGCACTTTAAAACACGCAATTTATGTTATATAAATTTTTTTCGTGGAGTTGATTGTTTTTGTAGATATACCTTGTTTTTTGTTTCAGCAATGAAAAACTTATACTTTTCTCATAAAGAAATTTGTCAACTTCTGTTCAAACAAACAAAGGAACTTCAGTCACATAGCAACCAGCTTTTGACAATCACTTTAACGTATGGTACTCCCTTATTGCAGAGATGTAGAGAAAGTCATGTGAATGGAAAACATAATATTTTTCTGATATACATAACCATTATACAAGGTGTAGAAATAATTTGGTACCTCCTAAATTTAGGTTACAGAAATCTCTTAACTCTCATCTCTATCTTGGAGTGAAATTGTATAATAAGCTAGCTTTAAATATAAGACAAATTGTAAATGCCAATTGTTTTAAAATTAGTGTTAAAACAGAATTAAGGAACTTAATTTTTACAACATACAAGAATATTTAAATATAGATGCCGTTTAATGACTTGCTGACGAAACCTATTGCATTGTATGTATGCCAAATGGTGAAATAAATTATCAACATCACTACGTAACTGAGACCGTTAATTAACTTTCCTTTGACAACTATTATTAGTTATTAATTATTTATCAATGTAAAGCTAAAAGAGTACAAATGTATGTATTTAACAGAGTAAATTCAGCTTGAAGCAGAGATAGAAAGCTGACGCCAAGAGAGTAGAAGGGGGTGAGAAGCGCTATTGTTAGAAAGGTTTCTTTTGTCCAGTCACGTACAATCGAGTTACAACGGGGGTAAACCTTAAAATTCGGAAGACGGTAATTCTTAATTGTACAAGACATGTCACGTGAGGTGCACCCTGGGAAGAGAAAATTGACTTTTGGGTAATGTTTACGTCAATCGCGCGGCCTTTCTGTCCAATCAGAAAGAGGCCGCCATGACGGTATTTTTTTTTTTTTTTTTTTGGTATATAAAGAGCCCAAGAAGGCACATAGGGGCTGTCTGTTGATGTTAATATTTGCTGTCTATTGATATCTGTCTGTCGCTGTCATGCTGTTGGTTGTCGGGCTGAACGTAATTTCTTCACACAATGGGTAGCGTGGTGGTAGCATGTCTGCCTCACGTTCAAAAGGTCGTGAGTTCGAATCTCGCTTAGGGTGAGTTACCCGGGTAAGGTTTTTTCGGGGTTATCCCTTATCCTGAGAAGACGAATGTCGAGTAACTTTAAGCTCCATGGACCCCGAGATCATTTGAGCATCATATAATCAATTTCATTCATCGTCCGATATGACCAAACGAGGTACGTTACACTACAAAAAAAAAAGAAAAAAAAAAAGTTAAATACAGTAAAGTGTAACGAAAGCTTAGTAATCTCCAGTGCTCTAAGTATCTTTAAAGTTAGTGACGAGTGTTAAAGTATATTGTATAACGCAGAATTAAGGAAGAAGAAGGAACTATAATTACGTGTGATCAGCCAAGTGTTAAAGTTCATAACAAGTGTACAAGTTAGCATAATTGTAAAGCAAAAGTGTTTATCTCGTCTCTCCTAGTACGAAATAAACTCCAGGAAAGTTACGTAAGTTTTAATTATTATAAGATCACTCCCTGAACTACCCCCAACACCGAGGTAAACTCAACGGTAGTAGATTCACCTCACCAGGTACGTGGGTCTGGGCACCCAACGTCTGAGCTCAGCGTATAAGGCATCCCAGATGTGGTGCAAACGATAACACTGCATTGTCAACACATCACAACTATATACCATGCTGCACTAACTTGGGTTCTGTCCCGCTATCGGTCCTCAAGATGCTATCCCTAATGATGATCGACCTAAAATTGTGGATTGATATTGTTTATGCCGAACCAGCACACAAACGCATCATAATGTTGACGAGACAGATGCTAAGAGTGGATTACAATAAAACAGGTTTTTTTTGTGTGACGCATAGCAGGTGACGTACCATTCTTTGTGAGTGATATTTTATGCTCGGCTTTGTTTACGAGCAGGCTTGTAATTCCTTACTCACTGATTCATTCTTAATGTGATTTGACCTCGGTATCCCTTTCACTAGCCGCAAGAATTCCACCTCGTCTCCCTGCACGTTTCAGCCTTTACTCAATGACAGAACCCAGCTAGGAACATACAAACAATAATCTTTTGTTGTTTTTTCTTTCTGTACATAGTGTATAGAAAACGTATTGCATTCCGCCCAAAATTTTTGTACCGAGATTTCACAGGAAATAGACGTATTTTCAGAAAAAGCTCTGTGTGTGTCCGTATGTTTGTTATCACGATAACTCAAAAACGAAAAGTGGGTAAAATACCAAACTTGGTATTTAACTTTAGTATCTTCCAGAGATGCGATACTAAGGTCTTGAAGAAAAATCCCCCCACCCCAAACTATCCTTTACATGGAAAAATTTTCGAAAAGTTTTATTTTCTCAAAAATAGCTAACGATTTTGATTAAAATCCCTTACATTAACGATATTTACATGACAAAATGTATATCTTGAAGTTTATGCGAATAGCCTCTGAAGACTACTTTATTCTGAATGAATTTTGCAACGGCTGGTCGCCCTCCGTGGTGTAATGGTTACCATACTAACTGTATATATCCAAGGTCGCGGGTTCAAACCCGGCGGAGGACGATGGATGTTTTCGGGCGTAAAACCCCTTATCATGGCTTCCCTCGGAAGGGAAGTAAACCTGCTGGACCTGTGTTCTAGATTTACGGCACGTAAAAGAACCTCAAGCCTGATAAAGAGACCCCTGAGCAAAATTAAGCGGTCTTTCACGCCCAGTATAGAATGGGACGCTGAGAACTGCAGCAGTTAAAGAGCGTCCATAAATAAAACGCCATTTCATTTTGCATAACGGCTAAACCGTAAGAGATAGACAATAAATAACTTACTATACACAGAAAAGATAAGAAATCACATAATTTGTTATATGCACCTTTTTTAAGATATTCCTTGTTATTTATGTCAGTGTTAAAATATTTATATATACTTTTCTCATACACTAACTTGTCAACCTGGCCATGCAAACAATTTGATTTCTCTACCACTTTTAAAACATTTGACTGTCGGTTTAGCCTAGTGTATTCCCTTATTTCCCTTCTACTTATAAGGAACTAAGTAATAAAACCATTTGTGCTAGTCTTTATCTCGATTAACAGGAAGTAGATAAAAGAATAAGCTTATTAACCATAATTTGTTACAGAGATGTAGAGAAAGTCATGTGAATGGAGCTCATCAAATTTTTTTCTACTGCTTACCTACATATGAATATTAATATTCTATCCCAAATTCGATATCAACGTCTCGCGTGAAATACATGTTTTGAGGTCCCCTTATAAACTCATGTTCCATTCACCTGTCTTGCTCTAACTATTGGAAACAAACTATACCTACATCTGTTTGCTTCGTGCTAATCAAGATAAATATTAGTAGAAATTATCTTAGAGAAATAAGGAAAACACTAGGTTAAAGCAACAGTCAAGTATCTTAAAAGTTGGTTGCCATTCTGATTTACATTGAAATTCTGTTCTCTTTGCATGGCCATCAGTAAAACAAAACAAATACAGATGACGACTTCTTGTTTTGGAAAAGTATAAGTGTTTTAAAATTGAAACCAATAAAAAGTGTGTATGACATAAATTGCGTGTTTTAATGAGATTTACATTTCTGTGGAGTTTTTCGTCTTATTTCTTCTGGTTTACCAGTTAGGTAAAATTCATCCAGGATGAAGAGGTCTTCAGAGGCTATCCCCGGACAATTCAAGCTAAATGTTTTATTTGCCACGTAAATATCTTACATCAAAATCGTTAGCGCCAATTTCTTTTTTTTTTTTTTTTTTTTTTAGAAAATCAACATTTTCAATTTTTTTCCATGTAAAGACCAGATCTGGAGCGTGTCAACTTGAGGTCCCGAGTGCGAATCTCGCTTAGGGTGAGTTATTGAGATGAGTTATTTTTTTCGGTGCTTTTCTTTATCCTGAGAACACGAATGTCGAGCAAAGCTCCTTGGACTCCGAGATCATTTGAGCATCATTTCACCGATTTTATCCATCATTCTATGTGACCAATCACGTTAAAGGACATTATAACGAAAGAAGAAAAAAACAAACTAACAAACAAAGGACAGTTTGGGGTGAGGTTTGCTGAAAATCTTCGTGTCGAATCCTTGGAAGATGCTGTACTTAAATATCAAGTTTCATATTTAAACAAATTTTCGTTGAGTTATATTCACAGACACATACACCAACACGCGCGTGCGCGGAGTTTGTTCTAAAAATGCTTTTTTGTTGTTCGTGGTTGCGTTTTTGAATTAAGGGAGTTCTAAAATTAGTAGGTAGTTTCGGTGAAATGTTGGATGTAATACGGTACTTCCACTACTATACATGTACAGAAACTAAAGATCCTTTTTTTTTCTTTCTCTACGCGTTCTATGTACATAGCGTATAGAGAAGGTATAATACACACAAAAATTCGATAGCGAGATTTTACTGGAAATACTTGTTTTGGGTCCCCCTGAATCCGAAAAAAGCAGTGCGTGCGTGCGTGTGTGTGTTTGTGTGTGTACTAGTTGTGCAAAACAAAGCTAAATTCATCCAGAATAAAGGTGTCTTTAGAAGCTATTCCCCCAAAAAATCGAGTTAAACGTTTTATCTTGCAGGTAAATATCTTTAATATACGGTATTTTAATCAAAACTTAAAAATTCTACTTATTTTCCATGTAGAGGGTAGTTTGGGTTGGGGGGATTTTCCTCAACATCTTCGTTGGAAGATTCTAAACTTAAATACCAAGTTTGGTATTTTAACGACTTTTCGTTTTTGAGTTATCGTGTTCAAAGACACACGGACATGGACCTTTTTCTTAAAATGCTTTTTTTTCTTTTGGATACAGGCGACGCTAATACACGTATATCCTGTGAAATCTCGGTGTCGAATTTTGGGTGGAATTCAATAGTTTCTCTATACACTATGTACATAGAACAAGTAGAAGATGTAGAAAATGCTTTTTTTTTTTTTGGATACAGGGGCCCTAAAACTGTATTTTCGGTGATATATCGATATCTAATTTTGGGTGCAATGTAATAACTTCTCTGTACACAATGTACATAGTGTATAGAGAAGGTATTGTATTGCACCCAAAAATTCGATACCGAGATTTCACCTGAAATACATGTTTTGAGTCCCACTGAATCCCAAAAAAGCATTTTTGGAAAAAGGTCCGTGTGTGCGTGCACGCCCGTGTGTGTGTGTGCGCTCGCGCGCGCCTGTGGACAGCATAGCTCAAAAACGAAAAGATCGTTAAATACCAAACTTGGTATTTAAGTTTGGTATCTTCCAAGGATGCGACACGAAGATTATCAAGAAAATCCCCCAACTACGCTTTACATGGAACCTTTTTCGAAAATGGCTCTAACGATTTTGATTAAAATATCGAATATTAAAGATATTTACGTGACGTGTATATCTGGAATTTTCTGGGAATAGCCTCTGAAGACTACTTTATTTTGGAGGAATTTTGCATAACTGCTAAGCCGTAAGAAATGAACAAAAACTTACCGCACAAAAAATGTAGAGCACATTAAAACACACAATTTCTGTTATATAATTTTTTTCGAGGAGTTTATCGTTTTTGAGATATTCCTTGTTTTTGGTTTCAGCTTTGAAAAACTTGTACTTTTCTCATACAATTTGTCAACATGTACCATACAAACAAAGCGACTTCAGTCACCTAGCAACCAGCTTTTGACTTCACTTTAACCTATGATACTCCCATATTTCCCTTCTACTTAAGGAAGCAAGTAAAAAGACTATTTCTGCTAATTTTTTCTCGATTAGCATGAAGTAAATAGAAGGATAAGCTTATTAACAATAATTTGTTACACAGAAGTAGAGAAAGTCATGTGAATGGAACACGTCAGATTTTTTTTTAATACAGAGGACCCGAGAAAGTCTATTTCCATCTAAATCTCGGTATCAGAATTTTGGGTGGAATGCAAGCTTCTCTGTACATTATGTGGGTACATAACACGTGTAGAAAAAAAAAATCTTGTTTCTTTTTAATGCAGGGGACCCGAGAAAGTCTATTTCCGTCGAAAACACGTATCGAAATTTTGGGTGGAATGCTACAAATTCTCTATATAATATGCACATAGTACGAGTAGAAAAATCTGATGTGTACCATTCACATGACTTTCTCTATATCCCTGCAACAAATTATTCTTAAAAAGCTTATACTTCTATTTACTTTATGGTAATGAGAAAAATTTAGCAGAAATAGTCGTATTACTTGCTTCCTTGTAAGTAGAAGCGAAATAAGGGAGTACTATAGGTTAAAGTGATAATCAAAAGCTGGTTGCTATGTCAATGAAGTTCCTTTGTGTATATGGATCGGAGTTGAGTTCCTTTATGAGAAAAATATAAGTTTTTCATAGCAGAAACAAAAAATAAGGAATGTCTCAAAAACGAGAACTCCACGAAAAAAATGTATATAACATAAATGGTGTGTTTTAACGTGCTCTACATTTTTTGTACAGCAAATTTTTGTCCATCTCTTACGGTTTAGCAGTTATTCAAAATTCAGTAAAATTCATCCAGAATAAATTACTCTTCAGATGCTATTCCCAGAAAATTCAGGATAAACATTTTATTTGTGAGGTAAATATTTTTAATATACGAAATTTTAATCAAAATCGTTAGAGCCATTTTTGAGAAAATCAAAATTTTCAAAAAAATGTTCCATGTAAAGGGTAGTTGGGGGTGGGGGGATTTTTCTTAAAATCTTTGTGTCGCATCATTGGAAAATACTAAACTTAAATACCAAGTTTGGTATTTTACCGACTTTTCGTTTTTGAGATATCGTGTTCACAGACACTCTGACACACGGACACACACACACACACACACACACACACACACACACACACACACACGGACCTTTTTGTGAAAATGCTTTTTTTTGGATATTGGGGACCCTAAAACATATTTCCGGTGAAATCTCGGTATTGAATTTTTGGGTGGAGTGCAATACCTTCTCTATACACTATGTACATAGTACGTGTAGAGAAAGTAAAAAGTAAAAATTATGGTTAGGGAATCTCGGTATCATAATGGGCGGAATGGAAGTCTCCTTTAGCTATTTTATATAATATATACGGCAGAGAGAATAAAAACGCTTGGATTTTGGTTAATATATTATGCATGCACAATGGATAAAGTCATAATTGTGAGGTATCTGTGCAGACACATGAGCAGCAGCAAATGGAGGTCGATTGCATGAAAAGATAAGCATTTGTGTCGGTCAGAGCGGGTAGCTTTTTCGCACTACTTATTTTTGCAAGGTTTATGTGCGCCGCCTATGTGGTAACTGACATGGTTCACTGTTGGTTGTTACATGGCAGTCGTTCGAAATGTAATGTATATATTTATAAATGGCATATGTTACGTTAACGGTTAATAGCGCAATACATAACTATTCATTTACTAAAAATCTGATCTGTACCATTCACATGACTTTCTGTACATCTCTGCAACAAATTATTGTTAAAAAACTTTTACTTCTATTTGCTTCATACTAATCAGAAAGAATTAGCAGAAATAGTCTTATTACTTGCTTCCTTGTAATAGAAGGAAATAAGGGAGTACCAAAAAAAAACAAAAAAAAACAAAAAAAAAAAAAAAAAAAAAAAAAAAAAAAGGGAATGTCTAAAAAAGATGAACTCCACGAAAAAAAATGTATACAATATAAATTGTGTGTTTTAATGTGCTCTACATTTTTCGTGTAGTAAGTTTATGTCATCTCTTATGATTTAGCAGTTATTCAAAATTCCGTAAAATTCATCCAGAATAAAGTACTCTTCAGAGGCTATTTCCAGAAAATTCAAGATATTAATAAATGTTTGAGAAAATCAAAACTTTAGAAAAAAGTTCCATGTAAAGGGTAGTTTGGTGTGGGGGGATTTTTCTCGAAATCTTCCCTGGAAGATACTAAACTTAAATACCAAGTTTGGTATTTCAGCTACTTTTCGTTTTTGAGTTATCGTCTTCACAGACACACGGGCACACGGACACAGACACACGAACCTTTTTCTGAAAATGGTTTTTTTTTTAATACATGGGGTCCTAAAACACGTATTTCCGGTAAAATCTCGGCATCGAATTTTTGGGTGGAATACAATACTTCTGTAGCCGATGTGCATTGTACATACGGGGCTAGAGAAAGTAAAAATCTGATGTGTACCATTCCCATGGCTTTCTCTACATATCTGCAACAAATTATACTTAAAAAACGTATACTTCTATTTGCTTCACGCTAATCAGAAAGAATTAGCAATTAGCAAATTTTCGAAAATGTTGATTTTCTAAAAAAAATGGCTCTGACGATTTTGATTAAAATCTCTTATATTTAAAATATTTACGTGATAAATAAAATGTGTAGCTTGAATTTTCTGCGAATACCCTCTGAAGATTTCTTTATTCTTGATGGTTTTTACTGAATTTTGTATAACTGGTAAACCGTAAGAGAGAGTAAAAAATTTAATACACAAAAAATGAAGATCACTGTAAAACACACCATTTATGTCTTATATGTCTATATGTTTTTAGTGGAATTGGTCGTTTTTTAGACATTCCTTGTTATTAATTTCAGATTTAAAAGCTTATACTTTTCTCACACAGGATTTTGTCAACTCCGGTCCATACAAACAAATGAACTTCAGTCACATTGCAGCCAGCTTTTGAATGTCACTTTAACCTATGGTACTCCCTTATTTCGCTTCTACTTACAAGGAAGCAAGTAATAAGACTATTCTGCTAATTTGTTCTCGTTTAGATTGAAGTAAATAGAAGCATAAGCTATTTAACAATAGTTTGTTGCAGAGATGTAGAGAAAGTCATGTGAATGGAACAAATCCGATGTTAAGTTTGACATTCTTACGTGACAGTTTATAAATAACTCTAGCAAGCATATACGGAAATTGTCGTGGGAAGAACTGTTGACAGTATAATGTATGCAGCAGGGTTTGACATCTTCTGCCTGTTTCATTATGTTCTTCCTTCTCATTTTCTTCTGTCACATGCTGTATGCAAAGAAGCTGTTAATAATTGTAAAGTAATTCACTTGCTCGCCCACCTGAACTTCTTTCTGTAATGCGTCTGTGAAACTTCACAAAAATCTGATCTGTTCTATTCACTTGACTTTCTCTACATCAAATTATTGTTAAAAAGCTTATGCTACTATTTATTTCATGCTAACCGAGAAAAAATTAGCAGAATTAGTTTCATTACTTGCTTCCTTGTAAGTAGAAGCGAAATAAGGGAGTACCATAAGTTAAAGTGACAGTCAATAGCTGGTTGCTATGTGACTGAAGTTCCTTTGTTTGTATGGACAGGAGTTGACAAATTCCTATGTGAGAAAAGTATAAGTTTTTTCAAAGCTGAAACCAAAAACAAGGAAGATCTCAAAAACAATCAACTCCACGAAAAAATGTATATAGCTTGAATTGTGTTTTTTAACGTGCTGTGCATTTTTTGTGTGGTAAGCTTTTGACCATCTCTTACGGTTTAGCAGTTATGCAAAATTCCGTAAAATTCATCCAGAATAAAGCAGTCTTCAGAGGCTATTCCCAGAAAATTCAAGATATACATTTTATTTGTCAGCTAAATACCTTTAATATATGATATTTTAATCAAAATCGTTACAGCCATTTCTGAGAAAATCAAAATTTTCAAAAAAAAGTTTTATATAGAGGGTAGTTGGGGATGGGGGGATTTTCTTGAAAATCTTCGTGTGGCATCCTTGAAAGATACCAAATTTAAATACCAGGTGTGGTATTTAATGATCTTTTCGTTTTTCAGCTATGTTGCCCACACACACACGCACACACGGACATTTTTCTAAAAATCCTTTTTGTATTGAGGGGGTCTCAAAACATGTATTTCCTGTTTACTGTCTACAATTGGGTAGTGGCGGTAGTAGAGTAAAATGTACAAAATTCTCTAACAATAATAATCTTGAAGTTAATAGTAATACAAAATATTAATTTTAAATACAAATTAATAATGGTAATACAACATACTTTACACATTCACACACGTGGTGTTTGAAATACCTAACTACTTATTACGAGGGTCAGTCAATAACTAATGCTTTCTATATTTTTAAGCTTTTAATTTGCAAGAAAATTAAACATTGATTGCATAGCATGAAAGCCACAACATTGAGGATTAAAATGTCACTTTTCAAAGTAATTCCCATCTTTTTCCACAGTTTTAGTCCACCTTTTAACATTCCTGTGGCAAAATGCACATTCTTGCTTCACTGGCGAACATATTTTTTCACGGTCTCTGTATCTGGAAAGTGTATCCTGCAATGAGCTTCGTTATTCCTCCAAATTGAAGCGATGCAAATGTTCCGAGGCTATTATTTCTTGTCTCCTTATTCTGCTCGGTTAGCATTCGGGGTAACCACTGCGAACACAATTTTGAGTATCCCAGTTCTTGAATAATTGTCATTACACTGCATTTACTAAGAGACGTCATAATTTCATCCGCTGATCAGCTTGAATGATCTTATCCACTCGCTCAATGTTGCGTAGAGTCACTGCAGTCACCGGTCTTCCATTCCGCTGTTCATCAGCCAATATGTTGGCCCTTCAGCTTTATTACAAAGACGAACCCATCGTTTCACCTTCCGCATTCAAGAATTCAATGACAGGATGCTGTCCAATACGAACATCAATATCAGCCATTTTGTAACAGGAAACAGTGCTGCCACTGGTGGACGTATGAAGTTGCTATTGCAGTGGAGTAGAGAAGAACGTGAAAAATTTTAATTGTTTACATAACTTACTTAGTTCAGGAGAAAAAAAATGGGAGGCATTACTTATTGACTGACCCTCGTAGTCAACATAGTAATATTTATATCAGTTACCAGCATGTTCATAAGCAGTTGCTATGTATGAAGCCACAACATTAATAGTGACAGAACACTTTTTGAAATCCTAAATTGCTTCACAATATTTACTATAAGTATCTAACATCTAATCTCTTTAAATTACTCTTAAACCTATTTAAGGTCAGAGAGCAAACCTGAAAAGCTGCTACAGGCAATTCATTCCATTCTTCAGTAGTCCTATTAACAAAATAAAATTTTCCTACGTTGGTTCTGTACCTTCAACAGTATTTTTCAGACCCTGTTTTTTTTTTTGTTTTTTTTTTTTTTCGGAAGTTTCCCATACTGTCATATGCGGTCGTTCGCGGAAGCTTTGACATGCGGCGATGGGACTGGAATGTGGTAAACATAGGAAGTGATACGCATTGGTAACCGGAGGCTTTGGAACGTGACTCTTCTAGCATACGCTAAAATTCTACCGTAGTTCTATTTTTCTATAAAGTTGTGAGTCATATATAGCTCTGTAAAGAAGAATTGCAAGCTAAATTAGTGAGTTGTGTGAGTTCTGATTCAAACCTGGTTATATATATTTAATTTGTTTCTAAAGGTTATTAACTGCCTTTTAGAATACACTAAATAAAATGGATATATACTTTTTCCACTTCGTACATAGTACATCGGTAGAGAAGATAAATGCATTCTGCCCAAAAATGTTATACCAGGATTTCACCGAGAAAACACGTTTTAAGACCCCTGAATCTAAAAGGAGCATTCTTACTTTCTCTACACGTACTATGTACATAGTATATAGAGAAGGTACTGTAATGCACCCAAAAATTCGATACCGAGATTTCACCGGAAATACATGTTTTGGGTCCCCCTGAATCCAAAAAAAAAGCATTTTTGGGAAAAGGTCCGTGTGTGTGTCTGTGGACAGCATAGCTCAAAAACGAAAATACCGTTAAATACCAAACTTAGTATTTAAGTTTGGTGTCTTCCAAGCATGCGATGCGAAAATTTCAAGAAAATCTCCCACCCCCAACTATCCTTTACATGGAACTTTTATTGAAAATTTTGATTTTCTCAAAAATGTCTCTAACGATTTAGATTAAATATGTATATTACAGATATTTACCTGTCAAATAAAGTGTATATCTTCAATTTTCTGAGAATTGACTCTGAAGACTGCTTTATTCTGGATCAATTTTACGCAATTTTGCATTACTGCTAAACCGTAAGAGATGGACAAAAACTTACCACACAAAAATGTAGAGCACGTTAAACCACACAATTTATATAACATACATTTTCTTCGTGGATTTGACCGTTTTTGAGATATTCCTTGTTTTTGGTTTCAGCCTTGAAAAAACTTAAATTTGTCAATTCCTGTCAATACAAATAAAGGAACTTCAGTCACATAGCAACCAGCTTTTGACTGTCATTTTAACCTATTACACTCCCTTATTTCGCTTCTACTTATAACGAAGCAAGTAATAAGACTGTCTCTGCTAATTTTTTCTCGATTAGCATGCAGTAAATAGAAGAATACGCTTTTTAACAATAACGTTTTGCAGAGATGTAGAGAAAGTGATGTGAATGTAACACATCAGATTTACCATAGTTAAAGTATCGCAGGTAAGCAGCTTGGAAGAAATAATGTGTGCATATTACCATGGTTTGCATACTCTAGTTTATACTGTAGATAACACGTAGTATATGAGAAACTGTAGGCTAGACATGCCTTTTTTTGACATAGCCTTGGGAAAAAAATAAGCAGGGAGTGGAGAGCCCACGCAGGGCCTTCGTGTTAGCCGAGATTTCAATCACGCCCAGAAGAATGGCTTAGGATGGCGTTCATATACCATTACAACATCCATTACATTCTAAAGATGCGAGTAAGGAAAGTTAGCCCTACACGGACTGTGTACATAGTGTATAGAGAAGGTATTTCACTCCACCCAAAAATTCAATACTCAGATTTCACCGGAAATAAACATTTGAGACACTCTGAATAAAAAAATATTTTTATTCCTATGTGTAGGGGTGTTTGGACAGCATACCTCAAAAAATCTGATGTGTTACACTCACATAACTTTCTCTAGCTGTTCTACAAACTTCATACATAAGAGTCTTCTTCTTTCTGCACCTTGCTAATTGAGGTACTCATTAGCACAATGTTCTTATTATTTAGTTCCGTATAAGTAGGAAGAAAATAAGGGAATACACTAGACTAAACCAATAGTCAAATGTTTTAAAAGCTGTCGTAATGCGATTGTCATTACAAATAGCTTCTTTTCTTGGCCAGGAGTAGAACAAAAGAAAAACGGACACTCCCGTCTGAGAAATGTAAAGTACTTCACAACTAATAACAATGAATACCTCGAAAACGGTAAGCTCCACGAGAAAAATGTGTATGACATAACTTGTGTATTTTAACAAGACCTGCATTTTTTCTATTGTAAGTTTTTGTCTTTCTCTTACGGTTTACTAGTTATACCAAATTAAGCAAAATTCATCCAGAATAAACAGGTCTTGAGAAGCTGTTCCCAGAAAATTCAAGATATACATTTTATTTGTTATTTAAATATCTTTAATATACGATATTTTAATCAAAATCGTTAAAGCCATTTTTAAGAAAATCACAATTTTCGAAAAACGTTCCATGTAAAGGGTAGTTTGGGGTGGAGGGATTTTTCTCAAAATCTTCGTGTCGCATCCCTGGAAGATACTAAACTTAAATACCAAGTTTGGTATTTTAGTTACTTTTCGTTTTCGAGTTATCGTGTTCACAGACACACGGACACACACACGGACCTTTTTCTGAAAATGTTTTTTTTGGATACAGGGGGTCCTAAAACATGTATTGCCGGTGAAATTGAATTTTTTGATGGAATACAATACTTCTCTATCCCTATGTACATTGTACATATGGGGCTAGAGAAAGTAAAACTAAAAGACTGATAAATACCAAATTTGGTATTTAAGTTTAATATCTGTCAAGGACGCGACACCAAGATTTTCAAAATAATTCTTACACCCCAAACTGTCGTTACATGAAAAAGTTTTTGAAAATTTGATTTTCTCAAAAGAAGCTAACGATTTTGATTAAAATAGCGTATATTATATATATTTACATCACAAATAAAATCTATATCTTGGATCTTCTGGGAATAACTTCTGAAGAACTGTTCATGCTGGATGAATTTCGCTGAATTTTGCATAAATAGTAAACCATAAGTAGTAGACAAACTTCCCACACAAAAAAAAAATGTAGATCTTGTTAAAACACATAATTTATGTCATATGCATTTTTGTTTTAGAGTTGACTATTTCCAAGGTATTCCTTGTTATTTTAAACTACTTTCTCAAATATGGTTACCTTTCTTTTCATGTCTCTTTAGTTTGCTGATGGGCGTGCAAAGCGAACTTAACTTCAATTGTTCACATGCGACCAGCTTTTATAAGACCATTTCTGCTAATGTTTATCTCGATTAGCATAATATAAATAAAATGATACTCTTTTGTAAGAATAGTTTGTTTGCAGAACGGGTGAGAAAGTCGTGTGAATGAAGCATATCAACTTCTTTGTTTAGCTGTCATTTTAACAAAGCCATTTCCATTTAAGATGTGATATATTACCTGTCAATTGAATGCTATACAGTTGAAAAGTGTACTTTGTCAATTCCAACATTAGCGTGGGAAGACCAGTGTATTTGTTATCGCGGGTGACGTCACAGTGTGATAGTAGAGGAGGTGATACTATTGTCTGTTACCAAGGTTTGTATCAGTATTGTCACAGCTGAAGGAGCCGCTAATTGACACAAATTGCATGCTATTGTAACTCAAGAGTATTATTATACATGATAAAGTCATATGTGTTACTGTTTACACAGAAGAGTCTTTGTTATATTCTTTAAACAAATGATGTACAGTGTATAGTGAAAGTATTGTATTGCACCCAAAATTTTGATACCAAGATTTCATCGGAAATATATGAATCCAAAAAAAATTTACTTTATGCTAATCAAAAAAATTAGCAGAAATGGTTTTATTACTTGCTTCCTTGTAAGTAGAAGCGAAATAAGGGAGTACCATAGGTTAAAGTGATGGTCAAAAGCTGGTTGCTATGTGACTGAAGTTCCTTTGTTTGATTGGACACCAGTTCACAAAGTCCTGTATGAGAAAAGTATGTTTTTATAGCCGAAACCAAAAACAAGAAATATCTCAAAAACGATAACTCCACGAAAAAATGTATAGAACATAAATTGTGTGTTTTAACGTGCTCTACATTTTTCGTGTAGTAAGTTTTTTTCCATCTCTTACGGTTAAGCAGTTATTCAAAATTCCGTAAAATCCATTCAGAATAAAGTACTCTTCAGAGGCCATTCCCAGAAAATTCAAAATATACATTTTATTCTTCAGGTAAACATATTTAATATACGAAATTTTAATCAAATTCGTTAGAGCCATTTTTGAGAAAATCAAAATTTTCGAAAAATGTTCCATGTAAAGGGTAGTTGTGGGTGGGAGGATTTTTCTCAAAATCTTCGTGTCGCATCCCTTGAAGATACTAAACTTAAATACCAAGTTTGGTATTTTACCGACTTTTCGTTTTTGAGCTATCGTGTTCACAGACACACAGACACGCGGACACACGGACACACACACACACACACACACACACACACACACACACACACACACATGGACCTTTTTGTAAAAATGGTTTTTTTGGTTACAGGGGACCCTAAAACATATATATCCGGTGAAATCTCGGTATCGAATTTTTCTATTCACTATGTATATACTGAGTATAGAGAAAGTAAAAACGAAAAGACCGTTAACTACCAAACTTGGTGTATAAGTTTGGTATCTTCCAAAGTCGCGAAAATCCTCCCCACCCCAAACGACCCTTTAGATTTTCTCAGAAATGAATGTAACGATTTTGATTAAAATACCTTGTATGCTATAGCCGGGATTTGAACACTGATCTCCCGGTCTCTAGCCGGTTGCTCCATCACTGAGCTACCATGCCAACAGCATTGAATTTCTCAACTGACTCGCATGTTTCCCAGTAAAGCACAAGCTGATCTCAAATTATTTTGAGATGACAACCCCAATGGTGATTTACAATGTTGTAAGTACCTTAAGCCCCAGGATTCATAGTATGGCCAATTAGTGTTGATTTAATTGTTTTTTCACACAAGCCGTATGTAGCACTGGAGTTGAATAGATTGAGTCAGACTGAAAAATTCAATGCCATAGCTGGGATTTGAACCACGGTTCACACGGTCTCTAGCCGGTTGCTCTATCACTGAGTTACCATGGCAACATGCCGGCATAGCATTGAATTTCTTAACTAACTCGCATGTTTCCCAGCTATGGCATTGCATTTTTCGGTCTGCCTCTACCTATCCAACTTCTGTCGTACACACGGCTTGTGTGAAAAAACAATTAAATAAAAATATCGTATATTAAAGATATTTGTATGACTAATAAGATGTATATCTTGAATTTTCTGGGAATAGCCTCTGAAGAGTAGTTTATTCTGGATGGCTTTTATATAACTGGCAAACCCTAAGAGATAGACAAAAACTTACTAGACAAAAAATGTAGATCTTATTAAAACACAAAATTTATGTAATATACTTTTTTTGTAGAGTTAACTGTTCTCGTTTGTTTACTCCTGGCAATCAAAGAGATTGGAATTTCAATTGTTTCACATAGCGACCGGCTTCTATAGGACGAGATTATCGCTTTAGCCTGTACATTTTCTTATTTCCATTCTACTTACAAGGAAGCTAGTAATAAGACTAATTCTGCTTGTTTATCTTGATTAGCATGATGTAGATAACAGATTAATATTTTGAATAAAAGGTTTGTTTACCGAACGGCTAGACAACATCATGTGAATGGAAAACATTAGATTTTTCCCCCTTCTACTTACAAGGGACCAAGTAATAAGAACAATTTCTGCTATGTTTATCTCGATTAGCATGAACTAAATAGAAGAATAAACTTTTTAACAATAATTTGTAACAGATGTGTAGAGAAAGTCATGTGAATGGAACATATCAGATTTTTTTGTTCTTGCGCAAGAACACACCAGTACTCTTGTTTCAGGATATCAGGTGACCGATGCAGACAGAATGCTGAATTTAATTCACCACGGCTGTCTGTTCTGTCAGATCGTTTTAAATTTATCGTTTTCGTTTTATGACCTATAGCTGGCCTTTGCTCTACCACCTGTCAAGAGTAAGTGGACGGAGTATCACATTTCACTGAAAAATTCAGTATCGAAATACGCACTGTAAACACACAAAGGAAGACTTAGATAATAACCAGTTACATACAAAGGAGTTTGGAATGAGTATGCCGTAAAAAAAATAAATAAATAAAATAATTTTTCTTCTACGTATAGAACCTGGAGAAATACAGCATTTTTCCAAAAATTCAATGTCAAGATTTCACCAGAAATATATTTTGAGATCCCATAAAAAGCTCATTTTTATAAAAAGATCCAGGTTTCAGAAAAAGTTATGCGCCTTCCAAGGATGAAACAGGAAGACTTTCAGAAAATGCTGCACCCCGAACTACTGTTTACATGGAACATTTTAAACTTTTTTATTTTTTTAAAAACTGCTTTCACCATTTTGATTAAATTTAAGATATTTTCATGGCGAATGAAATGTGTGTATGTGAGTGATTTTGTATAATCTTCTGGGAATTGCCTTTGAAGTAGTCTTCATTCTAGGTGACTTTTGTGAATGCACAGAAAATGGAAAGTCGTTATTCACTTATTGTCATCCTGGTTATGGTCCAAACCCTCATTCCAGCAGCCGGTAGGAGTTGGGGAACGGAGAGTCTCTTTGAGCATCCTTTTTCCCTGTCACGCCGCACCGAGCACCATCGCCGAAACTTCCAACCCTGAAAAAAAAAAAACCAATGGGATGAAGGACGAATGAAATAACGACATGGCAACCCTAGGAAAGCATGGGTCAGTTAGGCCGGCGACGGGAAGCAAACCCGCGACCTCGGATTGCGGGCCCTAGACATCACGCTCGTTAGGGACCACTTTTTTCTTTTACCAAGCAAGCGATAGTTAAACATAGGTGAGTCATACTGATGATATCTAAACTTAGCTTGTGGACATGTTGTTACGACCTTTTTGTAACTTTCATGTGTCAAAGGTTACAGTTTGAATCACAAAACCTGTTTAGCGGGTTTATTACTGGTTGGTAGTTTTATAAAAGTTTGCTAATTCTTGTTGTATTACATAAATGTGAGTTTAAGGTTCTGCCTCAGGTGTATTGGTGATGTTTTCTAACAGTTTTTAACAGAAGATATTGCATTCCACCCAAAAAAATCGATGTCAAGATTTAACCGGAAATACATGTTTTGGGACTCCTGAATAAAAAAAAAAAAAAAGACTGTCAAGAAAAATGTTCGTAGCGTGGTATGTGTGCAGCAGAACTCAAAAACCAAAAGACAGTTAAATACCACATTTGGTACTGTTCACTAACTTCCAAGAATGTGACACTTAAGCTTTTCAAGAAAATCCCCCGATACCAACTAACCTTTACACGTAACATTTTTTGAAAATGTTGATATTATTAAAAAAGCTTATACTTCTATTTACTTCATGCTAATCAGAAAAATTAAAAGAAATAGTCTTATTACTTGCTTCCTTGTAAGTAGAAGCGAAATAAGGGACTGCCATAGGTTAAAGTGGTAGTCAAAAGCTGGTTGCTATGTCACTGAGGTTCCTTTGTATGGACAGGAGTTGACAAATCCGTGTATGAGAAAACTATGTTCTTCAAAACAGAAACCAAAAACAAGGAATGTCTCAAAAATAATGAACTCTACGAAAAAAATGTATATGACATAAATTGTGTCTTTTAACGTGCTCTACATTTTTCGTGTATTAAGTTTTTGTCCATCTCTTACGGTTTAGCAGTTATTCAAAATTCCGTAAAATTCATCCAGAATAAAGTACTCTTCAGAGGCTATTCCCCAAAAATTCAAAATATACATTTTATTTGTCATGTAAATATCTTTAATATACGATATTTTAATCAAAATCGTTAGAGCCATTCTTTAGACAGTCAAAATTTTCGAAAAAGTTCCATGTAAAGGGTAGTTTGGGGTGGGGGGATTTTTCTAAAAATCTTCATGTCGCATCCCTGGAAGATACTAAACATAAATGGTACCAAGTTTGGTATTTTACCGACTTTTCGTTTTAGAGTTATCGTACCCTCGGACACATACACACACGGACCTTTTTCCGAAAATACTTTTTTTTAGATAAAGGGACCCTAAAACATATATTTCCGGTGAAATTTCGGTATCGAATTTTTGGGTGTAGTGCAATTCCTTCTCTATAAACTATGTGTATAGTGCGTATAGAGAAAGTAAAAATGGCTAACGATTACGATTAAAATACCTTTATGTGTAATACATTTTATGACAAAGACATTTATTTTTCGAATTTTCTGGGAATAGCCACTGAAGACCTCTTCATTCTGAATTAAGTTTGTATAATTGATAAATCGTAAGAGCTAGTCCAAAACGCACTGCATTAAACATATAGATCTCGTTAAAATACGCACTTTGTCGTATGATTTTTTACTTTCTCTACACATACTGTGTACATAGTGTATAGCGAGGGTATTGTAATGCACCCAAAAATTCCATACGGGATTTCATCGGAAATATATGTTTGGTTCTCCCTAAATAAAGAAAAAAAAAACAGTTTTAAAGAAAGGTTCGTGTGTGTGTGCGCGTGTGTATGTCTTTGGACATGGTAGCTCAAAAACGAAAAGCCCGTTAAAATCAAACTTGGTATTTAAGTTTGGTATCTTCCAAGGCTGTGTGTGTGTGTGTGTGTGTGTGTGTGTGTGTGTGTGTGTCCGTGAACACGATAACTCAAAAACGAAATGTCGGTAAAATACCAAACTTGGTATTTTAAGTTTAGTATTTTCCAATGATGCGACACGAAGATTTTGAGAAAAATCCCCCCACCCCCAACTACCCTTTACATGAACATGTTTTCGAAAATTTTGATTTTGTCAATAATGGCTCTAACGATTTTGATTAAAATTTCGTATATTAAACACATTTACCTGACAAATAAAATGATTATCCTGAATTTTCTGGGAATAGCCTCTGAAGAGTAGTTTATTCTGGATGAAGTTTACTGAATTTTGAATAACTGCTAAACCGTAAGAGATGGACAAAAATTTACTACACAAAAAATGTAGAGCACGTTAAAACACACGGTTTATGTTATATACATTTTTTTCGTGGGGTTCGTCGTTTTTGAGACATTCCTTATTTTTTGTTTCTGCTATGAAAAACATATTTTTCTCATAAAGGAACTCAACTCCGATCCATGTACACAAAGGAACTTCATTGACATAGCAACCAGCTTTTGATTATCACTTTAACCTATGGTACTCCCTTATTTCGCTTCTACTTACAAGGAAGCAAGTAATATGACTGTTTCTGCTAATTGTTTCTAATTAGCATAAAGTAAATAGAAGTATAAGCTTTTTAAGAATAATTTGTTGCTGGGATATAGAGAAAGTCATGCGAATGGTGCACATCAGATTTTTTCTGTTTTCATTTGTTTCATATCTGTGTTGTGCTCTCCTGGAATTTCAGTAATGTAGTAACCAGCTTTTAAAACATTTGACTATGACTTTAGTCTAGTGTATTCCCATATTTCCCTGCTACTTATAAGGATCTAAGTAATACAACCCTTTCTTGATTAGCATAAAGTAGATAGAATAACGTTTCGTAGGAATAGTTCGCTACAGAATGAGTAGTGAAATTCATGTGAATGATATGGGAGTATTTCGAGTGAAATCGCGGTGTCAATGTAGTGAAATAAAATATTTCCTCTACCTGCTATAGCCCATATTACATGGTAGAGAAAGCGAAAGCTTTTGTACGGTGTTAAATTCGTTCTTCCTTTGTTTTGGCATGCTATACAATCGGCAAAGGAGACGTTGAAAGTAGTAACCGATACAGGCAAGCTGTTGCCAGACACGCTAACCCTTATACCACGACCAAGTCATAAAACTGCTGCTTTCGGGCATTGAACTGGTCTGTAACGTCTGCCTGGAGAGTGACATTTCTCGACGTCTGGGAACCTGCCACCACGTATAACAAACTCGTTGCTTATTCATGAGCGGATTAATCCTTCCATGAATAATGTATTTTATTGCATCATTAGCTATTTAAACTGCCTGATTCTATCCGTAACAACGTGTTAAATAATAAGGGGTAGTTCGGAAAACTCGATAAGTTGTGCTTCCTCTACTCCTTGCATAATATACATAAGGAAACTTTTACATTCCATTCATAAATTCGCCGATGTCCCACGGTCAAACTTTGGTCCAAAAATTTGTATGCAACGTGAACGTTGTGTACAATTTCACCGTACCGTTCCCACGGGCGTGTGTATTGGTCCAAATATTCCTCGCGTGCACATAAACAGCTGATAGAAAATGGTGGATGTTGCTGATCCACAACTATTTACGTTCCCTGTCGCAAGCTTATATAACAGATGTTTTCTAAAAATACTTTTTTTTTCAGGGACATCAAAACATGTATCTGCAGTGAAATCTCCACATCATAGAGAAAGTAATAACAGATGAATTTTTGGTGTGACTATTTTAAAAAATCTGATGCGTCATTCACATGACTTTCTCTATATCACTGCAACAGATTATTGTATTTACTTCATCTAATGGAGCAAAAATTAGCAGAAATAGTCTTATTACTTGCTTCCTTGTTAGTAGAAGCGAAATAAGGGGATACCATAGGTTAAAGTGATAATCAAAAGCTGGTTGCTCTGCGACTGAAGTTCCTTTATCTGTATGGACACGAGTTCACAAAGTCCTGTATGAGAAAAGTATAGGTTTTTATAGCTGAAACCAAAAACAAGGAATATCTCAAAAAAATCAACTCCACGAAAAAAATGTATATAACATAAATTATGTGTTTGAAGGTGTTCTATATTTATTGTGTGGTAAGTTTTTGTCCATCTCTTATGGTTTAGCAGTTATGCAAAATTCCGAAAAATTGACCCAGAATAAAGTAGTCTTAAGAGGTTATTCCTAGAAAATTCAAAATATACATTTTATTTGTCAGGTAAATATCTTTAATATACGATATTTTAATCAAAATCGTTATAGCCATTTTTTAGAAAATCCAAATTTTCGAAAAAATTTCCATGTAAAGGATAGTTTGGTGTGGGGGGATTTTTCTCAAAATCTTCGTGTCGCCTCCCTGGATTGTGGTATTTTACCGACTTTTCGTTTTTGAGTTATCGTGTTCACAGGCACACGGACCTTTTTCTGAAAATACTTTTCTTGGATACATGGGACCCTAAAACACAAATCTCGGTGTCGAATTTTTGGGTGGAGTGCAATACCTTCTCTATACACTATGTACATAGTACGTATAGAGAAAGTAAAAACGCGTCTGTGCAACATTAAAGTTAGAACAACGAATTTAGACAGTAACAAATTGGCCTACCTAGCGTGTCAACAGGTCGCGAGTTCGAATCTCGCTTAGGGTGACTTGCCCAGATACCTAATTTTCTGGGAATAGCTTCTAAAGATCTGTTTATTCTGGATTAATTTTGCCTAATCTGACTTAACTAGTAAACCGTAAGAGACAGACAGAAACTTACAGTACAAAAAAATATAGATCTCGTCAAAACAGACAATTTATGTCCTTTACATTTTCTTCGTGGAACTTATCGTTTTCGAGGTATTCCTTGTTATTAGTTTCAATTGTGAAGTAGTTAAACTTTTCTCAGACGGAAGTGTCCGTTTTTCTTTTGTTCTACTCCTGGCCAAGCAAAGAAACGATTTGCAATGAGAATCGCATAACGACAGCTTTTAAAACATTTGACTATCACTTTAGCATAGTGCATTCCCTTAGCTCCATTCTACTAATAAGGAACTAAGTAATACAATTCTGCTAATGTTTATCCCAATTAGCATTGTGTTGAAAGATGAATTATCTTTCGTAAGAAGTTTGTAGCGTAGCTAGAGAAAGTCATGTGAGATCAAATTTTTATTATTATTTAAACAACCCTACAATCTAGCGTTTTGAAACATGACAAAGATATCACTGTTAAATGTAATAAGTAGATAAATGTCAACAAATTACTCCACATACTGTGTGTTTTCCATGTTTTGCATTACCATCTCTATTATAATGTATGCAAGTGAAGGAAAGTTAACGGTGAGTGTGTAAAGTGCAATGTTACTTCGTTCCGCTCGCTGTAAGTGATTGCATGTGAAGGTGAAAGCTGGAACTGTTCGCATCAGCAGCCATTCATCTGCTGGCACTTAAAAAATTCCCGTCGTCTTTCAGCCCATGAAACCTGAGAACTGCACTGAAAGCACGTACTCCTGCCATTAAGTCCCATACTCCCCTACTTCTCACGCTAGTCTGCCGAGACCAGAGGCTTCCTGTATACCACACATCTTCTAGCTTTCTTGCCCTTCAGAAAACCTTGTTACCTTCTCCTAAATGCAGTAGGTAACCTAATAAATACCTATACCAACTGCTGCAATGTCACCCAAAACTTCTATGCTGAATTTTCACCAGAATAATATTTTCTGTACTAATTGCACCTTACTGGGAATTTCGTGAGCCTTGCTAGAAAAATAATAGTTAACTATTGAATATAAAAGACTATTTCACGATTAAATTTAAGTAGGTATTTATTTATTCTTTTTAATTGGGTACTGCCCGGTGGCAGAGTTAAATGTACAGAATTCATTTACAATAATAATTATACAGGTAAATTAAGAATAGTAATACAACTAACATATGATATATACATTTTTACTTTCTCTAGCCCCAAATGTACAATGTACATAGGGATAGAGAAGTATTGTATTCCACCCAAAAATTCGATACCGAGATTTTACCGGAAATACATGTTTTAGGACTCCCTATATTCAAAAAAAGCATTTTCAAAAGGTCTGTGTGTGTGTCCGTGTGTCTGTGAACACGATAACTCGAAAACGAAAAGTAGCTAAAATACCAAACTTGGTATTTAAGTTTAGTATCTTCTAGGGATGTGACACGAAGATTTTCAGAAAAATCCCCCCACCCCAAACTACCCCTTACATGGAACTTTTTTCGAAAATTTTGATTTTCTTAAAAATGGCTCTAACGGTTTTGATTAAAATATCATATATTAAAGATATTTACCTAACAAATAAAATGTATATCTTGAATTTTCTGGGAATAGCTTCTGAAGACCTGTTTATTCTGAATGAATTTTGCTTAATTTGACATAACTAGTAAACCGTAAGAGATAGACAAAACTTACTCTACAAAAAATTTAGGTCTTGTTAAAATACACAAGTTACGTCATATGCATTTTTCTCGTGGAGCTTACCGTTTTCGAGGTATTCATTGTTATTAGTTTCAGTTGTGAAGTACTTATACTTTTCTCAAACGGGAGTGTCCGTTTTTCTATTTTTCTACTCCTGGCCAAGAAAAGAAGCGATTTGCAATGACAATCGCATAACGACAGCTTTTAAAACATTTGACTATCGGTTTAGCCTAGTGTATTCCCTTATTTTCTTCCTACTTATAAGGAACTAAATAATAAGAACATTGTGCTAATGAGTACCACGATTAGCATGGTGCAGAAAGAACAATCTTATGTGTGAAGTTTTTAGAACAGCTAGAGAAAGTCATGTGAGTGTAACACATAAGATTTTTTTTAAATGCCTAACTACTTATTATTCAATATAGCAATACGTATGTCAATTACCAGCAAGTTTAACATAACTCCATGGCACGACAGCTCACGGGCAACCTTGGCCTACCACTGCGTCCCCTATCTCGGTCCACTACAGACGTCATGGATGGGGTGCAGTATTGGAGGGGGAGACGTGGTCAGCGCCTCGAGCCTCCCGGCCGGTTAATGCAGTCCGCACGATCTGGAGCCGCTACAAGTAGCTCCTCAGTTGGCCCCCCAGGGACCTTACGAGGCTGAGTGCACCCCGGGCCAGGTCTCCCAGGAAAATTCCCACGCCGATACCGGGGATCGAACCCAGGTCTCCGCTTGGTATACCAGCTAGATTATAAAAAGTTATTATGAAGCCTCAACATTAATAGTATACATTACTAATATTATATACATTAATAATAATATACACTAACACAGTTTTTGAGATCCTTAATTACTTCACAATATTACTCAAATTAACTTTTATTCTCTTTAAATTATTCCGAATTTCTTTAAGGTCAGAGGCCAGCGCTGAAAGGCTGCTACAAATGGTCTATTAACAAAAGAAAATTTTCCTACGTCGGTTCGGTACCTTCTGCCTTTAATTTTATACAAATGATCGTTTCGTCAGTAGTATGTTGGGTTTTCTAACCTCTTTCTAACGTCCATCCATGCATTTAAACCAGTATAAGCTTTAAACAGTGCGACTAACCTATGTGTTTTACACCCAACTTTTAGCGGCTCCCTTCGCCTTTGGTAAGCCCAAATTCTTTACCCTTATTTATGAATTTTACAGCCCTTCTCTGTATATTTAACCAGCGAATCAGTTTGATTAACCCTGTATGGGTCCCAGCATGCTACTCCATGTTCCATAACTGGCCGCACTAAGGCCTTGTAGACAATTTCCCTGGACTTGCTCTCCCCTTGTTAAGTGTTCTCATTACGAAATGCAATGGCACTGACCTGAATAGTTAGTGATATCGAAGTACATTTAATACCTTAAGATACTTTCGATAATTTTAAATGTTTGCTTTGTCTATTTCATACTTACTACATACTAGAAAATTCCATATCGGGATATCAATGGAAATGCACTTTTTAGAGACTACAGAAAAAATCTGATGTGTTCCATTCACATGACTTTCTCTACATCTCTGCAACAAATTATTCTTAAAAAGCTTATACTTCTATTTACTTCATGCTAATCAGAAAAAAATAGCAGAAATAGTCTTATTACTTGCTTCCTTGTAAGTAGAAGTGAAAAAGGCAGTACCATAGGTTCATCTGATAGTCAAAAGCTTGTTACTATGTCACTGGAGTTCCTTTGTTTGTATGCACAGTAGTTGACAAATTCCTGTATGAGAAAAGTATAAGTTTTTCAAAGCTGAAACCAAAAACAAGGAATGTCTCAAAAACGATAACTCCATGAAAAAAAATGTATATATCATAAATTGTGTGTTTTAAAGTGCTCTACATTTTTCGTGTAGTAAGTTTTTTTCCATCTCTTACGGCTAAGCAGTTATTCAAAATTCCGTAAAATTTATCCAGAGTTAAGTACTCTTCAGAGGCCATTCCCAGAAAATTCAAGATATACATTTTATTTTTCAGGTAAACATATTTAATATACGAAATGTTAATAAAATTCGTTAGAGCCATTTTTGAGAAAATCAAAATTTTCGAAAAAAGTTCCATGTAAAGGGTAGTTGCAGGTGGGAGGATTTTTCTCAAAATCTTCGTGTCGCATCCCTGGAAGATACTGAACTTAAATACCAAGTTTGGTATTTTACCGACTTTTCAGTTTTGAGTTATCGTGTTCACAGACACACGGACACACACACACACACCGACCTTTTTCCGAAAGTGCTTTTTTTTTTTTTTTTTTTTTTTTAGATAAAGTGGACCCTAAAACATATATTTCCGGTGAAATTTCGGTATCGAATTTTTGGGTGGAGTGCAATATTTAAATGCAGCATCTTCCAAGGATATAAGCTTTCAAAAAAATCCCCCCTCACTTCAAACTAGTTATTATATGACAAAATTTTAGAAAATATTGCTTTTCTCAAAAGGGCCTATAAAGATTTTGATTAAATTAACATATGTTTAAGATAGTTTCATGACAAATGTGTATCATGAATGCACCTGAAATCCTCTTCAGACTGGATAATTTTTACTTTCTCTACACTAATTATGTACATATAGACAAGGTATTGTAATGCACCCAAAATTCCATACCGAGATTTCACCGGAAATACATGCTTTGGGTCCCCCTGAATCCAAAAAAAAGGCATTTTTGGAAAAAGTGTGTGTGTGTGTGTGTGTGTGTGTGTGTGTTTGTGGGTCTGTGGACAGCATAACTCAAAAACGAAAAGACCGTTAAATACCAAACTTGGTATTTAAGTTTGGTATCTTCCAAGGATGCGACACACGAAGATTTTCAAGAAAATTCTCCCATCCCAAACTACTCTTTACATGGAATCATTTCGAAAAGTCTTCTTTATTCTGGATGATTTGTATTGAATTTTGCATAACTGGTAATCCGTAAGAATTATTACACAAAAAATCTGATGTGTTCCATTCACCTGATTTTCTCTGCAACTCTGCAATAAATTATTGTTAAAAAGCCTACGCTTCTATTTACTTCATGCTAATCGAGAAAAAATTAGCAGAAATGGTCTTATTCCTTGCTTCCTTGTAAGTCGAAGCGAAATAAGGGAGTACCATAGGTTAAAGTGATAGTCAAAAGCTGGTTGCTATGTGACTGAAGTTCCTTTATTTGTATGGACGCGAGTTGACAAATTCCTGTATGAGAAAAGTATGTTTTTTATAGCTGAAACCAAAAACAAGGAGTATCTCAAAAACAACCAACTCCACGAAAAAAATGAATATAACATAAATTGTGTGTTTTAAAGTGCTCTACATTTGTTGTGTGGTAAGTTTTTGTCAATCTCTTATGGTTTAGCAGTTATGCAAAATTCCGTAAAATTGACCCAGAATAAAGTAGTCTTCAGAGGCTATTCCCAGAAAATTCAAAATAAACATTTTATTTGTCAGATAAATATCTTTAATATACGATATTTTAATCAAAATCGTTAGAGCCATTTTTTAGAAAATCAAAATTTTGGAAAAAACTTCCATGTAAAGGGTAGTTTGGGGTGGTGGGATTTTTCTCAAAATCTTCGTGTCGCATCCCTGGAAGAACCGACTTTTCGTTTTTGAGTTATCGTTCACAGACACTCGGGCACACGGACACACACACACATACGGACCTGTTTCTGAAAATACATTTTTTTTTTTTGATACAGGGAACCCTAAAACATATATTTCCGGAGAAATCTCGGTATCGAATTTTTTGGTGGAGTGTAATACCTTCTCTATACACTATGTACATAGTGCATATACAGAAAGTGAAAATGTATATCACTTCTCTCAATCGGGAACTTGTCAACTCTTGGGCACGCAAAGAAACGGATTTCAATCCCATAGCAACCACATTTTAAAACATTTGACTGTCAGTATAGCCTAGTGTATTCCATTAATTCTGTTCTATTTATGAGGGAACTAGGTAATAAGACCCTTTCTGCTATTGCTTTAGCATGGAGTGGATAGAAGAATAAGCTTATTAACAATCATGTGTTGGCAACACTATACTCCTATTAGTCCACTCCAGAAGTTGGCGTTGTTCTTTGTGACTGAGTGGTAAAGGACGAATATTGGCAGCATTGTCTTGAAATAGCCCATGACAAATATCGCGGGTGTGGTCTGAACAAGGGTCAGGTCACGCGGCAGAATTCCAGTCAAGGTGTACCCGGAACCTGGGATGTAGCTGTTTCAGAACAATCAAGTTACATCACTGCGTGTAACGGGGTCAACCTGATGTACTGCAAGCTAACTCTGTTATTTACAATTGCTCGCTGTAATTAGCGAATAGAGTGGGCATGTCCAAATCCAGTAATCATTCCGCTGGATATGAAGAATCAGGGCATGCCACATAATTGAATGTTTGTAAACACAAGGCCGTTACTATACACCTTTAGGATCCCATGAATCAAAAATCTGATGTGTTCCATTCACATGACTTTCTCTATATCTCTGTAACAAATTATTCTTAATAAGCTTATATTTTATTTATTTCATGCTATTCGAGAAAAACTAGCAGAAACAGCCTTATTTCTTGCTTTATTGTAAGTAGAAGTGAAATAAGGGAGTACCATAGATTCAAGTGAAAGCCAAAAGCTGGTTGCTATGTGACTGATGTTCCTTTGTTTGTATGGACAGGAGTTGACAAATTCCTGTATGAGAAAAGTATGTTTTTCAAAGCTGAAACCAAGAAAAAGGAATATCTAAAAAACGATCAACTCCACGAAAAAAATGTTTATAACATAAACTGTGTGTTTTAACGCGCTCTACATTTTTTGTGTGTTAAGTTTTTGTCCATCTCTTACGGTTTAGTAGTTATGAAAAATGCATCCAAAATAAAGTAGTCTTCAGAGGCTATTCCCAGAAAATTCAAAATATACATTTTATTTGTCAGGTAAATATGTTTAGTATACGATATTTTAATCAAAATCATTAGAGCCATTTTTTATAAAATCAAAATTTTCGAAAAAAGTGGGGTGGGGGGATTTTTCTCACAATCTTCGTGTCGCATCCCTGAA
The DNA here is from genome assembly GCA_030762935.1 of Hymenopus coronatus. NCBI lineage: Eukaryota > Metazoa > Arthropoda > Insecta > Mantodea > Hymenopodidae > Hymenopus > Hymenopus coronatus. Next base: position 19,236,262 of record CM060895.1, read on the forward strand.
AGATACTAAACTTAAATACCAAGTTTGGTATTTTACCGACTTTTCGTTTTTGAGTTATCGTGTTCACAGGCACACGGGCACACACGGACCTTTTTCTGAAAATACTTTTTTTTTTATACAGGGGACCCTAAAACATATATTTCCGGTGAAACCTCGGTATCGAATTTTTGTTGGAATGCAATATCTTCTCTATACACTATGTACATAGTGCGTATAGAGAAAGTAAAAAAAAAAAAAAAAACCTTTCACGTGACTTTCTTTGTATCTCTGTAATAAATTATTTTTAATAAGCTTTATTCTTCTATCTACGAAGGCCGTTTTTTTTTCAACCTCCGGTAGGCTATAAATAAAAGACATGTTCATAGAAAATAATTATTTTATTACTAAAAGTTTTATAAACTTATGATTACTTTTCAACATAATCACAGAAAAGATTGAGACATTTATCGTATCTGTGCACAAGCTTTGCAATACTCGTTCATAAAAAGTTGCCGCCAACGATTTCAAATGAGCAATGACGTTGTTTTGAAGATCTTCGTACTTTACGACGTTTGCGGAGAGCCATTCAAGACAAACGAAGAGGAATGTTGACTTCCGGAATTATGTTGATCCATGACAACGCTCGTCCACACACTGCTTGCACAACCCATCGGCTCTTTGAATGGGATATTTTCTATCATCCGCCGCACAGTCATGACCTGGCACCCAGTGACTATCACCTTTTCCCTGAACTGAAGACGTGGCTAGGATGGCAGCACTTTCAAGATCTTCAAAACAACGTCAAAGCTCATTTGAAATCTTTGGCGGCAACATTTTTTGAAGCAGGTATTGCAAAGCTTGTGCACTGCTACGATAAATGTCTCAACCTTTTCTAAATGTACAAAACTTTTAGTAATAAAATAATTGCTTTCTATGAACTTGTCTTTTGTTTATAGCCTATCGGAGGTTGAAAAAAAGAACGGCCCTCGTACTTGATGTTAATCGAGATAAACATTAGCAGAAATAGTCTTATTATTTGCTCCCTTGTAACTTGAAGGGAACACACTAGAAGCTTTTAAAAACTGGTTGCTAAGGGATTGAAATCCATTTCTTTGCATGGCCAGAAGTTGACTAATTACTGTATAAGAAAAATATTTTAAAAATGAAACCAACACCAGAGAATATCTCGAAAACGGGTTACTAGTTATGCAATATTCAGCAAAATTCATTCAGAATAAACAAGTCTTCAGAGGCTATTCCCAGAAAATTCAGGATACACATATTATTTGTCATGTAAATATATTTAATATACCATATTATAATTAAATCTTTATCCATTTTTTAAAAAATCTAAATTTTCGATTTTTTTTCGATGTAAAGGGTAGTCAAAGGTGGGGGGGTGATTTTCTTGAAAATCTTCATACTGCATGCTTGGATGACGCTGAACAGAAATACCAAGCTTGGTATGTCTTTTCGTTTTTGGGCTATGTTGTCCACAGACACACACGGACCTTTTTCTTAAAATACTTTTTTCAGACTCAGGGGGCCTGAAAACATTTATTTCCGGTGAAATCTGTGCATCGCACTTTTGGGGTGGAATACAATACCAAACTTCTCTTGTTGCTATGCACATGCGTACTAGAGAAAGTAACAAGTTTTATTTTCAATATTCTGGAAATAGCTCTGAAGACCTCTTCATTCTGGATGAATTTTGGATAGCTGATAAACCGTAGCGTTAGACAAAAATGTAGATCTCGTTAAAACACATAATTTGTTATATTTATTTTTACGTGGAGTTTGCCATTTTCAATATATTCTTTGTTATTGCTTTCAGTTTTAAAATACTTTTCTAATGCAGGAATGTGCCAATTCCTGGCCTTGCAAATAAACCACTTCAGTTGCATAGCAACCAACTTTTAAAAGATTTGAAACTATATTTTAATAAACGATATTTTAATCAAAATCGTTTATCACTTTCGAGAAAAACAAAATTTTCGAAAGATTTTCCAAGTAAAGGGTAGTTTGGGGGCGGGACTTTCTTGAAAATCTTCGTGTCGCATCCTTAGAAGATACCAAACTTAAATACCAAGTTTGGTATATAAAGGACTTTTCGTTTCCGAGCTAAACTGTCCACAGACACATACACACGGAGCTCGTTCTGAAAATGCTTGTTTTACTTTCTCTATACTCACTATGAACATAGTGCATAGAGAAGGTATTGCACTCCACCCAAAATTTCGATACCGAGATTTCACCGAAATATATGTTTTAGGGTCCCAAAAAAAGCATTTTCGGAAAAAGGCCCGTGTGTGTGTGTGTGTGTGTGTGTGTGTGTGTGTGTACGTGTGCTTGTGAACACGATAACTCAAAAACGAAAAGTAGGTAAAATACCAAACTTGGTATTTAAGTTTAGTATCTTCCAGGGATGCGACACGAAGATTTTGAGAAAAATCTCCCCATCCCCAACTACCCTTTACATGGAACATTTTTCGAAAAATTTTATTCTCTCAAAAATGGCTAACGATTTTGATTAAAATTTCGTGTATTAAAGATATTTAGCTGACAAATAAAATGTATATCTTGAATTTTCTGGGAATAACCTCTGAATAGTAGTTTATTCTGGATGAATTTTACTGAATTTTGAATAACTGCCAAACCATAAGGGATAGACAAAAACTTATTCCACAAAAAATGTAGAGCGCATTAAAACACACAATTTATGTTATATACATTTTTTTCGTGGAGTTCGTCGTTTTTGAGACATTCCTTATTTTTGGATCTGCTATGAAAAACATGCTTTTCTCATACAGGAATTTGTCAACGCCGTTCATACAACAAAGGAACATCAGTGACGTAGCAACCAGCTTTTGATTATCACTTTAACCTATGGTACTCCCTTATTTCGCTTCTACTTACAAGGAAGTAAGTAATATGGCTATTTCTGCTAATTTTTTACTGATTAGCATGGAGTACATAGAAATAAAAGCTTTTTAAGAATAATTTGTTGCAGAGATGTGGAGAAAGTCGTATGAATGGTACACATCAGATTTTTTTTTCTTATTCAGAGAGTCCCAAAACGTGTATTTCCGGTGAAAAATCTCGGTATGGAATTTTTGGGTTGAATACAATACTTCTTCTATACACTATGTACATACTAGTGTAGAAAAAGTGAAAAATCTGATGTGCACCATTCACATGACTTTCTCTATATCCCTGCAACAAATTATTCTTAAAAAACTTATACTTCTATTTACTTTATGCTAATCAGAAAAAAAATTAGCAGAATAGTCTTAGTACGTGCTTCCTTGTAAGTAGAAGCTAAATAAGGGACTACCATAGGTTAAAGTGATATTCAAAAGTTGGTTGCTATGTCAATGAAGTTCCTTTGTTTATATGGCTCGGAGTTGACAAGTTCCTGTATGAGAAAAATAAAATCTGATGTGTACCATTCACATGGCTTTCTCCATATCCCTGCAACAAATAATTCTTAAAAAGCCTATATTTCTATTTACTTTATGCTAATCAGAAAAAATTAGCAGAAATAATCTTATTACTCGCTTCCTTGTAAGTAGAAGCGAAATAAGGGACAACCGTAGGTTAAAGTGATAGTCCAAAGCTGGTTGCTATGTCAATGAAGTTCCTTTGTCTATATGGATAGGAGTTGACAAGTTCCTCTATGAGAAAAGTATACGTTTTTCATAGCAGAAACCAAAAATAAGAAATGTCACAAAAACGACGATCTCCACGAAAAAAATGTATATAACGTAAATTATGTGTTTTAATGTGCTCTACATTTTTTGTGTAGTAAGTTTTTGTCCATCTCTTACGGTTTAGCAGTCATTCAAAATTTAGTAAAATTCATCCAGAATAAACTACTCTTCAGAGGCTATTCCCAGAAAATTCAAGATATACATTTTATTTGTCAGGTAAATATGTTTAATATCCGAAGTTTTAATCAAAATCGTTAGAGCTATTTTTGAGAAAATCAAAATTTTCGAAAAAAGTTCCATCCAAAGGGTAGTTGGGTGTGGGGGGATTTTTCTCAAAATCTTCGTGCCGCATCCCTGGAAGATACTAAACTTAAATACCAAGTTTGGTATTTTACCGACTTTTCGTTTTTGAGTTATCGTGTTCACAGACACGCGGACACACGGACACACACACACACACGGACCTTTTTGTGAAAATGCTTTTTTTGGATATTGGGGACCCTAAAACATATATTTCCGGTGAATCTCGGTATCGAATTTTTAGGTGGAATACAATACTTCTCTATCCCTATGTACATTGTACATACGGGGCTAGAAAAGTAATAACCGTTTGTAAAAATAGTATTTGGAAGCTATATAGGAATACAAAATATGGACTTTCTGACTGGAGAAAGTCCAGCAATTGTACCACGTGAGTGCCGAAGTACCGTTGTACCGGAGTTGTGAGAGATGCTCGTGTAGAGAAAATGGGTTAGAAAGAACGGAGAATTGCATCAAATTGTCGTTGATAAAGTGAAACTGTGGGATAATCAAAGAGGTACTTGATTGTGGAACAAATTGACCAGCGTGACGTCGATGAGAAAGCACAGTCACTTGTCAACATGAGAGCTTGTTATAACGTCATTATGATCATCTTTTCAGCGCTGCAGCTCTCAAGTGCCCTTAAACAAGTTCTAAATCTGGATCCTCTCTTCCACAGCCTCTTCATAATGATGTATACAATAACAAATCATCCAGGTCAGAGTGGTTCAATACTAACGACTCTAACCTAGGCAGCCGCCATTATTTAGTAGCTTATCACTCTCTCTCTACTGTATTCCATCCAAAACTTCGATACCAAGATTTCACCGGAAATAAATGGTTTGAAAACCCCTGAAAAAAATCTGATGTGTTCCATTCACATGACTTTCTCTACAACTCTGTAATTAATTATCGTTAAAAAGCTTTTGCTTCTATTTACTTCCTGCTAATCGAGAAAAAATTAGCAGAAATAGTCTTATTACTTGCTTCCTTGTAAGCAGAACCGAAATAAGGGAGTACTATAGGTTAAAGTGATAGTCAAAAGCAGGTTGCTATGTGAAGTTCTTTTGTTTGTATGGATACGAGTTCACAATGTCCTGTATGAGAAAAGTATGTTTTTTATAGCTGAAACCAAAAACAAGGAATATCTAAAAAACAATCAACTCCTCGAAAAATGTTTTTAACATAAATTGCGTGTTTTAAAGTGCTCTACATTTGTTGTGTGGTAAGTTTTTGTCCATCTCTTACGGTTTAGCAGTTATTCAAAATTCCGTAAAATCCATCCAGAATAAACTACTCTTCAGAGGCTATTCCCAGAAAATTCAAAATATACATCTTATTTGTCAGGTAATATGTTTAATATAAGATATTTTAATAAAAATCGTTAGAGCCATTTTTGAGAAAATTGAAATTTTCGAAAAAAGTTCCATGTAAAGGGTAGTTTGGGGTGGGGGGATTTTTTTTTTCAGAATCTTCGTGTCGCATCCCTGGAAGATACTAAACTTAAATACCAAGTTTGATATTTTACCGACTTTTCGTTTTTGAGTTATCGTGTTCACAGACACACGGACACACTGACACAGGGACACACACGGACCTTTTTCTGAAAATACTTGTTTTGGATAGAGGGACATATATAAAACATATATTTCCGGTGAAATCTCGGTATCGAATTTTTTGGTGGGGTGCAATACTTTCTCTATACACTATGTACATAGTTCGTGTAGAGAAAGTAAAAGAATCAAGAAAGTGTGGGGAGTGGGGGTATGGGTGGGTTGATGTGTTTGGACAACAAAACTCAAAAACGAAAGGTCGGGAAAATACCAAAATTGGTATTTAAGTTTAGTATCTTTCAAGGATGCGACACAAAGATTTTCAAGAAAATCCCCCACCCCCAACTATCGTTTACAGGAAACGTTCCTTCAAAAATTTTGATTTTCTCAAAAATGGCTCTAAAGATTTTGATTAAAATATCGTATATTAAAAATTATATTTACCTGACAAATAAAATGTATATATTGGATTTTCTGGGAATAGCCTCTGAAGACTACTTTATTCTGTGACTTTTATGTAATTTTGCATAACTGCTAAACCGTAAGAGATAGATAAAAACTTACCACACAAAAAATATGGCGCACATTAAAACACACAATTTATGTTATATACATTTGTTTCGTGGAGTTGATTGTTTTTAAGATATTCCTTGATTTTTGTTTCAGCTTTAAAAAATGTATACTTTTCTCATGCAGGAGTTACTCAACTGGTGTCCATACAAACAACGGAAATCCAGTCACAAGGCAACCTACTTTTGACTATCAGTTTAACGTATGGTACTCCCTTATTTCGCTTCTACTTACAAATAATCATGCATTAAGACCATTTCCATTAATTTTATCTCGATTAGCATTAAGTAATAGAACAGCAACCTTTTAACAATAATCTGTTACAGAGATGTAGAGAAAGTCTTTTAATGGGATAATGCATATTTATTAGATAATTAAAAATATGTGTAACATTCAACAATTAAATTAAAACATTTTCATTGTATTTAAAATAATTGTATTTTATATTAAAATTACTTTATTTTAATATAATTTTTGAAGTTAAATAGCAATATTCCAGAAAACTGAACACAAATATTTTGTGTGTCTGAAAAGGGTTAATAAAGGCATAATCAATGCTTTAACGATTTAAACAGAAGACGTTTAAATTAACTCTTTATGTTCTTTTTTGTTTCAGGTGAGTGTAAATGAGATGCTAGCATTGGTGAGTTTTCTTCTTTTTCGATTTTCTCAGCTGATGATTCTTAAGCTGAAAGAGAGGATTTATGTATGTGTTACTTTCCATGGTGTATTAAGTCCAAGCGTGTCAGGATTACACGAGGGTCGGTTGGTAAGTCCAGGGCCTCACACAGATATGGTCAGTTAGACGGTAGCATCGTATAGTTTAACTCTAGACTAGCTTTATCCATAGTTAAGTCTTTTCGAATGACAGTAGTAGTATTACATACGGAATAGCAAGGTCAAGTAACGATAATCCTGCCACCAGGGGGACTTAGTGCTAGTGTCGCGTTAATCCGCCGCCTTAAGAAAATTGCGGGAAATTTGAAAATTGTAAAGGTGTAGTTCATCAGATTATCTCTTAATCCGTTGATCCATACCTTTGCAATATTCAAATTTCCCGCCATTTTTTTAATCCGACGGATTAACGCGACACTAGCGCTTAAACCCCTGGTTGCAGGATTATGGATAACCCTACTTGCCATTCCGTATGCAAAACCTAATAAAAAACAAGTTCATATAGCAGATATATTTATTACATATTTTCATGCTATAAAATATTAATTACATGCAAAAAACTGATTTTTTTAAGAAACCACATGCACAATTGTTTATATATTTTTGTCTTTAGCTTGCTATGAATATCACACGCTCACTGGTCTTCAGCACAGGATAAAAATACTGTTTATGAAAGTTTAAGAGATAATCCGCTGATCCATACCTTTGCAATTGTCAAATTTCCCGCCATTTTCTTAATGCGGTGGATTAACGCGACACTAGCGCTTAACACCCTGGTTGCAGGATTATGGATAACCCAACTTGCTAATTCGAATGATAAAAGGAGAATTGATGGCGACGATTGGAAAATGGAAGGGGTACATCGGCGATGGGGGACCCGGTGGACGTTTCATAAAGTTGCTCGTTGTTCATAAATGATGTCCACTGCGCTGGCGGGAAAAACGATCGAACACTGTCGCCTAAAGAGTAAACAATTGACGCAGATGTAGAGGAAGAAGAAGAATCTGTGTATTGTACACTAGCCATGCTGAATACTGAATGCCAAGGCTGCAATTATATGTAGCAGAGAAAGGCAAGAAGGCGATGTGTGGGGGGAGCTGTTCACACGGGACAGAAAGCGGTGTCAGCACTCCGACCGGAGATGGTGCAAGATTGCGCAAGCCAGAAATACTCCACCGGATGTGAACCAGACATCCACTTGGTAGGTTGTGCAATAAGCTGAGCTAATGAATTCCGGTTACAGCGGTGAAAACAGAAGAACGGGACGAGAAGGCATTGTGAGCGTAAAAAAGCGGTACGAGAATACAATGCGAGCGTAAATAAGAGCGGTACGAGAAGGCGATTAAAATGTAAAAGAACAACGGGCCGCGAAGGCGATGTGTGCGTAAAAGACGAACGGTTAGCTTGCTTTGAATATCACACGCTCACTGGTCCTCAGCACAGGATAAAAAATAATGTTTATGAAAGTTTAAGAGATAATCCGCTGATCCACACCTTTGCAATTGTCAAATTTCCCGCCATGTTCTTAATCCGGTGGATTAACGCGACACTAGCGCTTAACCCCCTGGTTGCAGGATTATGGATAACCCAACTTGCTAATCCGTATGCAAAACCTAATAAACAAGTTCACATCACATATATATATATATGTAGCACATATTCTTATGCAATACAATATTGAATACATGCAAAAAAGAAAATGGCGGGAAATTTGAAAAAAAAAATCCGAGACAATATTGAATACATGCAAAAAAAAAAAAATTGACAAAATTCGGACCTGGGGGAGCAAAGTGAACATTACATAGATTGCTAGAGGATGAGAAAACACAAGGAAATATTCTAGCTAGCTATTTGAAAAAATAAAAAACATACGTACCTGGAGGAGAGACGCGAACATCGATGATGCTGCAAGTCGACTAGTTGAAATCTGAAGACACATTCATACACACATTCACTCGCACACATGATTGAGAAAAACACCAGGATGGGTGGGTTACGGGAATAATCCTAATCTATCTAACCTTTGTAATCGCTAAATAAAAGCTATCAAGCTAAACAGTATATATAAATATAGTTGAATATAAGACAACCATATAAGAATAAACAATTGAATTTATTAATTATAAAATGCATGTACAAAATAAGATAATGAAAGAAAGAAAGGAAGAAATAGAAGGAACAGGAATAATGAAAGCATATATATATATAAACAGAAAAAAGAAATAAAATACAAAATGTCGTAATAGTAGAAAAATAACAGTTATAACTCAAACATTTGAAAACACCCACACTTTGTGCAATGGAAACAAAAGCACACAGTTTCATGGAAACATCCACAGTGTGGACAACACCAAGTTCCAAGAATAGAGTAGTGTTCACAATTACAAGTTTTTTTTAAAAAGAAGGAATATGAGAATACGGTATTTTAACATTATAAAGCACACAAGCCCGACGAGCCTGACACGCAAGACACGCCGGGTTGAACCTAACCGGACTACAACTACGACCTAAATGGTTACAACCACTGCTATAGGCTTTCCATTGACAGACTTGTTCATGGAAAAAGCTGTCAAGTTGACTGAGACAATTTCTGCATTGAAAGTCATTGCAGAAATGTCAAAAAATGCCATACTTGGTGTCTAGGGTGGCATTGCAAAACGGACATCACCTTTCAGGCATATTAAAACACTTTAGAAACAACAAAAAATATATATAGCTTTCTAAAAATAGCAGAAGAACAAGAAGAAAAGCTTACCATAGATTAAAAGAAGGAGGAGGTTCGAAGTCTAGGTGTAGTGACGGAATCACCAGGACACTCTGGGCACGCACCCGCTCCTGCCGAATCCGATGGACCTCCCGTTGCGGAGGGCACGGAGAGATCACGTTTCTTGGCCTCCGGGGAACAAGAGTTGGTCTTGGCGTTGGCTCGACAAATTCTCTGAAGAAGTCTCTTGAGAGGGCGCTGTCCCAGCTGTCCTCAACTCCCTCTAAGATGTTCAATTGCGAGGTAGGAAATGCGATGGTGGTGGCCTCGGATATATTGTCCGGCACGAAACCTTGAAAGTCGGTCTCGTCCGACGCTGCGATGGAACGAGGTGGAGAATCAGGAGGGGGTGTTGCTGGACCACCGCCCTCACTATCAACCGTCGCAATCGAGGCTCCTACCATATTCTCACCAAACGTTGCATACCATGAGTCTTGGAATAATTCTTGCAACCTTTGCCGCACATGCGCGTTATTTAGGAAAGAATTCCATTGCGCTGGTGGAGACAAAGATCTTTCACTTTCGCTGAATGATGCTGGAGATGAAGCTGGAGAACTCTGCTGCTGATCACTAGCCATGCTGAATATTGAATACCAATGCTGCAATTATATGCTGCAGAGAAAGGCAAGAAGAAGATGGGTGGGGGAGCTGTTCACACGGGACAGAAAGCAATGTCAGCACTCCGACCGGAGATGGTGCAAGATTGCGCAAGCCAGAAAATCTCCACCGGATGCGAACCAGACACCCACTTGGTAGGTTGTGCAATAAGCTGAGCTAATGAATTCCGGTTACAGCGGTGAAAACAGAAGAACGGGACGAGAAGGTATTGTGAGCGTAAAATAACGGTACGAGAATGCAATGCGAGCGTAAATGAAGAGTGGTACGAGAAGGCGATTGAAGTGTAAAAGAAGAACGGGCCGCGAATGCGATGTGTGCGTAAAAGACGAACGGGACGAGAAGATGATGTGAGTGTAAAAGAAGAACGTGCAGGGTAAGCGATGTGAATGTTAAAGAAGAACGGGCCGAGAAGACGATGTGAGTGTAGAGATGACCGGATCGAGAAGACGATGTGAGTGTAAATGAGGAACGTACCGAGAGTGTAATGTGAGTGTAAATGAAGAACGAGCCGAGAAGACGGTGTGAGTGTAGAGGAAGAACTGGCCAAATGGTGATGTGGTGTAGAGGAAGACCGGTCCAAGATGGCGATGTGGGAGTTGAGGAAGACCGGTCCAAGATGGCGATGTGAGTGTAGAGGGGGAACGGTCCGAGAAGCGATGTGAGAGTACAAGAAGAACGGAACGAGAAAGCGATGCGAGCGTAAAGAAGAACGGGACGAGACGGTGATGTGAGTGTAAAAGAAGAAGAACGGGCCGCGAAGGCTATGTGAGCGTAAAAGAAAAACGGGACGAGAAGCTGATGTGAGTGTAAAAGAAGAAAGTGCAGGGAAAGCGATGTGAATCTTAAAGAAGAACGGGCCGAGAAGACGATGTGAGTGTAGAGATGACCGGGTCGAGAAGGCGATGTGAGTGTAAATCAAGAACGTGCCGAGAGTGTGATGTGAGTGTAAAGGAAGAACGGGCCGAAACGGCGATGTGAGTGTAGATGAAGAACTGGCCAAGATGGTGATGTGTAGAGGAAGAACGGGTCGAGAAGACGATGTGAGTGTGGAGATGACTGGGTCGAGAAGGCGATGTGAGTGTAAACGAAGAACGTGCCGAGAGTCTGATGTGAGTGTAAAGGAAGAACGGGCCGAGACGGCGATGTGAGTGTAGATGAAGAACTGGCCAAGATGGTGATGTGTAGAGGAAGAACGGGTCGAGAAGACGATGTGAGTGTAGAGATGACTGGGTCGAGAAGGCGATGTGAGTGTAAACGAAGAACGTGCCGAGAGTCTGATGTGAGTGTAGAGGAAGAACGGACCGAGAAAGCAATGTGAGCGTAAAGAAGAACGGACCGAGAACGCGATGGGAGCGTAAAAGACGAACGGACCGAGAAGGCTAGGTGAGCGTAAAAGAAAAACGGAAGCTGGAGAACTCTGCTGTTGAATACTCCAGTCCAGTGTAATTGGCAGGCTGAGGGCAGCCCGAGGTGTGCTAGACGTGTCCCTGTTCTCGGAGAGAACTTAACCACGTTCTGACGGGATTGTGGGTTTTGTAGGATGGCGGGTGTGTTTTGGGGTTGTGGAGTGACAGGAGGAGGCAAATATTGCTCCTCGACGGTTGCCTTGATGGTGCAACGGCCCTTGTGCACCGCTGGTGTGTTTTTATCAAAACGTTTCTTTTGAGGTTTTAATTTTGAATCCAAGCATTCTTGAAGGATTATAAGGAGCTTAGCCGTAGCAGCTGTTGGTGGTGCTCCTTCGTTACCGGGGATGCCCGCAAGCCATGGGGGGAAGCCGGTATCGCCTGAAGCGGCGGTTTGTGGGATCGTAATCCCCAAGAGACCTAACGAGGGCGCTCCGATGGAATGGTAACCCTTTGTTGAATTTTGTTGCCCGACGCCTAATCTCGTCCTCCAGGTATGGTAGACCAGAGGCTTCGTGCAGGAGTCTCGTTGGAAAGCCTCGAGGCACAGAATAGATAGCCCGAAGACACCTATTCTGTACCCGCTGAAGCAACAGCAGACTGGAGTCTGCCGCCATGCCCCAGATCTCACAGGCGTAGATTAACAAGGGGATTATGAGAGCCCTCAAAAGGCGCAACTTAAGGGGAACCGTCATCGAGGACCTCAGCATCGGGTACAGTGAGGCCTAGGCCCCATTGCCCCGGCACCACAGCCCCCGGACGTGCTCCCCAAAAGTGACGCCCCTATCAAGCTTCACCCCCAAGTAGGTGATGGTGTTGGTCCATTGTATCCTTCGTCTGAGGTACGTGAATGTGGGGAAGTTTGCGGGAAAGCGGCGCTTGGTGAAGAGAATAGCGTGGCTTTTTTCCGGATTTATGGACAATCGCCAACGCTCGCACCACTCTTGGATGAGGCAGAGGTGTCTCTGAATAGGGTTGAAGGCTCTGCGTGGGTGTACATACTGGGCTATGTTGACTTGCTGCACTGTTGGTAGGTCGGCCATGTAGACGCTAAAGAGTGTGGGGGAAAGTACAGAGCCTTCGGGGACTCCGCCTCTTACTCAACTGAATACCAATGCTGCAATTAATGCAGCCGAGAAAGGCAAGAAGACGATGTTCACGCTGGACAGAAAGCTATGTCAGCACTCCGACCGGATACGGTGCAACGCTGCGCAAGCCAGACAATCTCTGTGAGAAAGAAATAATAGCACAGTATAAGTATGGTATTCGTTCTTTAGAGAATACATTGCTTGTACAACGAATATAATATAACATATTGAGAGAAAAACACACATTCTTTCCTAATAGTATTTGAGCCTGAAAAGTTAACATACACAAACACACATGCACTATACACATTAGTGGGTTGTTAAAACATTCATTAAACATGGGTAATATACCCAGTACTATCACAATGGTGGCGCAGGCGGATAGCCAAGAGATAGATCCGACAGAGGCTACATTCGAAATTACTCCAGTTTTGGGAAATAAATTATTAAATTTGGAAAAATCTAGAGTTCTGGAGAGTACGAAATGTAATTGTTGTTCTACAGTAATTAGGGTGATCCATTTTTACTTTCTCTATACACATCATGTACATAGTGAATAGAGAAGGTATTGCACTCCACCAAAAAAGTCGATACCGAGATTTCACCGGAAATATATGTTTTAGGGTCCCCTTTATCCAAAAAAAAAAAAAAGCATTTTCACAAAAAGGTCCGTGTGTGCGTGTGTGTGTATGTGCGTGCGTGCGTGCGTGCGTGCGAGTGTGCGCGTGTGTGTGTCTGTGAACACGATAACTCAAAAACGAAAAGTCGGTAAATTACCAAACTTGGTATTTAAGTTTAGTATCTTCCACGGATGCGACACGAAGATTTTGAGAAAAATCCCCCCACCCCAAACTACCCTTTACATGGAATTTTTTTTCGAAAATTTTGATTTTCTAAAAAATGGCTCTAACGATTTTTATTAAAATATCATATATTAAAGATATTTACTTGACAAATAAAATGTATATTTTGAATTTTCTGGGAATAGCCTCTGAAGATTACTTTATTCTGGATGAATTTTGCATAACTACTAAACACAAAAAAAAAAAAAAAAAAAAAAAAAATGAAGAGGACATTAAAACACACAATTTAAGATAAATACATTTTTTTCGTGGACTTGATCGTTTTTTAGATATTCCTTTTTCTTGGTTTCAGCTTTGAAAAACTTATACTTTTCTCATACAGAAATTTGTCAACTCCTGTCCACACAAAGGAACATCAGTCACATAGCAACCAGCTTCTGTCTTTCACTTTAACGTATGGTACTCCCTTATTTCGTTTCTACTTACAATAAAGCAAGGAATAAGACTATTTCTGCTAATTGTTTTCTCGATTAATATGAAATAAATAAAAGATAAGCTTATTAACGATAATTTGTTACAGAGAGATAGAGATAGTCATGTGAATGGAACACATCAGAATTTTAAACTCATTTACTCTAAAATTTGAATTTTAATGTGAATATGATTAAAGTGCATAATGCGGTTCAATTTTATTAGAACAATAAATTTACAAATACAAGTTACAAGGTAGAATTTAATACACAACAAAATATCCATATTAAAATACATATTAGCTGATATAAATTTCTGCAAGATGTCTTATATACTGGGGATTTATAACGTTTAAGGGAGAGATAATTTCTTTTTCTTGATGACAACTTTTTACTTTCTCTATACGCACTATGTACATAGTGTATAGAGAAGGTATTGCACTCCACCAAAAAATTCGATACCGAGATTTCACCGGAAATATATGTCTTAGGGTCCCCTGTATCCAAAAAAAGGACTACACTCCAGAAAGTAAATCAGAACCAAAACAATGGATTGCGCCAGGTGGACCAACTCCAAAAAAGCCAAAGTCAATTTTGTCAGGTAACAAGGTTATGGCGAGTGTTTTCTGGGATGCACAGGGAATTATTTTTATTGATTACTTGGAAAAGGGTAAACGTATCACTGGTGACTACTACGCAAGCTTACTGTAACGTTTGAGTGATGAGGCGAAAAGAAAAAGACTCATTTGGCAAAAGAAGAAAACAAAAAATTCATCACGACAATGCTCCGAACCATCGTTCAGTCATTGCAATGGGAAAAATGTGCGAATTAAAGTTGGGATTGCTTGAAAATCCATCCTATTCGCCAGATCTAACACCCAGTGACTATCTCCTGTTCCCAAACCTCAAAGCATTTCTTGGAGGACGAAGATTTCACAGCAACGATGAGGTCATTAATGCGGTAAACAGCTATTTTGAAGATCTTGATAAATCGCACTACAAAGATAGTTTAATTAAACCAGAACCCCAATATGACATATGTATTAGCCTTTCTGGAGATTATGTTGAGAAATAAAGCCAAAAAGAAAGTTTTTAAATGCTATTTTCATTGAGAGGCCCGGGACTTAGCAGCCGAACATAGTGGTTCAACGCAGTATACACTATTAGGCAAATAAGGAAAGTATTAAATGCAAGTACTACGATATAACTACATTATACTATAGCTATATATAAACTATTACCACACGAAAACACTAAAATGCTGTACCATAATATACAATACCATTCTGCATGGCCATTAAAATTAAGTAATATGGAAATAAACCTATGTAAAAGTCAGTGCTTGCATGTATGTGTATTGAGACAATGATTCCTTTGTGAGTCAGCGCAGTTGGGATGCATAAACAACACGGAAGAGCGGCGCGACGGAAAGTATCCTTCGGAACGCGAGAACTTGTTCGTAATATCATGATTTCTTCTGGATATTCGAGATTTTTCTCCAAGCTTCGGCTTCCAGTATCTTCTACAAGTTTCCAGAAAGTTTTGTGACGTCATTTTCTAGCTATAAAAGGATGAAGGATTGCAGTGCATTTTGTTATGACTTGTACTGAGTCGTGAGTGGCATAAACTGTCTACGAGTCAAAACGTTGAGATTTTTTGCGGTAGCAAAGATATTGTATTCCACCCAAAAATCTGATGTCGAGATTTTACCGGGAATATATGTTTTCAGGCCCCCTGAGCCCTAAAAAGCATATTTAGAAAAAGGTCCGTGTGTGTCTGTGGACAACATATGTTAAAAACGAAAAGATCGTTATACACCAAACGTGGTATTTATGTTTAGTATCTTCCTAGGATGCGGCACGAAAATTTCAAGAAAATCCCCCCCCCCCCACCACAAACTACCCTTCACATGATTTTTTTTTAAATTTTGTTTTTCTGAAAAAGTGGCTAACTATTTTGATTAAAATACCGTGTATTAAACATTTTACATCAGAAATATAATATATATTTTGAATTTTCTGAGAATAGTCTCTCAAGAGCTTTTTATTATCGATGTGTTCTGCAGAATTCTTCATAATGGTTAAACTGATTGACATCGACAAAAACGTTATACACAACACATGTATATCTCGTTAAAACTCTCTATCATATACATTTTACTTTCTCTAGCCCCGTATGTACAATGTACAAAGGGATAGAGAAGTATTCCACCCAAAAATTCGATATCGAGATTTCATCGGAAATACATGTTTTAGAACCCCCTGAGTCTAAAAAAAGAAAAGAATTTCTAGAAACAGGTCTGTATGTGTGTGTGTGTGTGTGTATGTGTGTGTCTGTGGATAGCATGGCTCAAGGTACCAAACCACTAACTACCCTTTACATAGAAAAATGTTCGAAAATTTAATGGCTCTAACGATTTAAAATACCACATTTTAAAGTCATTTCTACTACAAATAAAATGTATATCTTGAATTTTCTGGGAATAGCTTCTAAAGACCTATTTATTCTGGATGAATTTTGCTTAATTTGGCATAACTAGTAAACCGTAAGAGATAGGAAAAAACTTAGTATACAAAAAATGTAGACCTTGAAAAATACACAAGTTATGTCATTCAAGATCTTCTCGGGCTTCTAGCCAGGTAAAAACTTGGCTTGACACCAACGTTTCGAAGAAGTGCATCTTCCTCGTCTTCAGGGTGAACTGATGGTTTGAGCTTGCGGAGACTGGTATTTATAGAGCTGGGACTGAAGACGAGGAAGATGCACTTCTTCGAAACGTTGGTGTCAAGCCAAGTTTTTACCTGGCTAGAAGCCCGAGAAGATCTTGAATTAACACGTCGCCAGGAAAGCATAGTTCTTATTTTAAGTTATGTCATATACATTTTCTTCGTGGAGCTTACCGTTTTAAAGGTATTTCTTGTAATTTGTTTCAGTTGTGAAGTACTTTTCTCAGACGAAAGTGTCCGTTTTTCTTTTGTTCTACTCCTGGCCAAGCAATGAAGCGATTTGCAATGACAATCGCATAACGACAGCTTTTAAAACATTTGACTATCACTTTAGCATAGTGCATTACCTTAGTTCTAGTGTAGTTATAAGGAACTAAGTAATAAAATTCTGCTAATGTTTAGCGGGGTGTTGAAAGAAGAATTATCTTTAGTAAGAAGTTTGTTTGTAGAGTAGCTAGAGAAAGTCATGTGAGTGCAACACATCAGATTTTCTTGTAGAGTTGGCAGTTTTCAGGATATTTCTTGTTATTCCTTTCAATTTTACACTACCTATTGTTTTACTTTCTCTATACGCACTATGTACATAGCGTATAGAGAAGGTATTGCACTCCACCCAAAAATTCGATACCGAGATTTCACCGGAAATATATGTTTTAGGGTCCCCTGTATCCAAAAAAAGTATTTTCAGAAAGAGGTCCGTGTGTCTGTGAACACGATAACTCAAAAACGAAAAGTCGGTAAAATACCAAACTTGGTATTTAAGTTTAGTATCTTCCAGGGATGCGACACGAAGATTTTGAGAAAAATCTCCCCACCCCAAACAACCCTTTACGTGGAACTTTTTTCGAAAATTTTGATTTTTTAAAAAATGGCTGTAACGATTTTGATTAAAATATCGTATATTAAAGATATTTACCTGTCAAATAAAATGTATATTTTGAATTTTCTGGTAATAGCCTCTGAAGACTACTTTGTTCTGGGTCAATTTCACGGTATTTTATGTAACTTCTAAACCGTAAGAGATGGACAAAAACTTACCACACAACAAATGTAGACCACGTTAAAGCCTACAATTTATGTTATATACATTTTTTTCGTGGAGTTGATTGTTTTTGAGATATTCCTTGTTTTTGGTTTCAGCTATAAAAACATACTTTTCTCACACAGGACTTTGTGAACTCGTGTCCATACAAACAAAGGAGCTTCAGTCACATAGCATCCAGCTTTTGACTATAACTTTGACCTATGGTACTCCCTTATTTCGCTTCTACTTACAAGAAAGCAAGTAATAACACTGTTTCTGCTAAATTTTTCTGATTAGCGTGAAGCAAATACAAGTATACGCTTTTTAAGAATAACTTGTAGGGATATAGAGAAAGTCATGTGAATGGTACACATCAGATTTTTTCAAACTGAGACTCAATTGTTTCACATAGCGAGCAGTTTTTAAAATATTTATCTATCACTTTAGCCTAAAGCATTCCCTTATTTCTCTTCTATCTACAAGAAAGCAAGTAGCAAGAGCATTTCCGTTAATGTTTATCTAGATTAGCATGACGTCGATAAAAGAATAGTGCTTTATAAGAATAGTTTGTACGTCGAAAAGCTAGATAAAGTAATATGAATGGAACACATTAGATTTTAATTATGTTAGCGCCCGCCTTTACTACCAGGGTAACGCAGGCGATGACACTGATGTTGCATGGAATGAGGATGGAGCACCGGTGGAATGCGATATCGGGAGAACCCGGGGAAAACCCGCCCCTACGCCGCATTGTTCACCACACATCCCACATATCTCTTGGGATCGAGGTCATCTAATGAAGCGAATGGTCTGAACGTTCAGTGAGTTGCTTGCTGCAGCGAATTAAAGACTACATTTGTAATCTATTTTTCAGTCAATAAATACATTTGTTAAAGTATCTATGTGTGTTTATATATAAAACACAGGAATTGAGGCACGCCAGTAGCCGGAGGCTTCGGAACGCGACGTATTGAAGTTAACCACCTGTTAATTGCCAAAATCATATCAACGCACCGACGTGTATCAATTTCGTTCCGCAGGGTTCTTTAACATGCCAGTAAATCTACTGACATGGGACTGTCGCTTTTAAGCAGACTTGAAAAGCATCAATCTGGGTCGGTTTTGAACACGCGACCTTGAGTTCAGAGGGCTAGCACCTAACCAACTGAGCTACCCGACCGACTGGATTCTTCTAGAAGCTTAGGTTTCCACAAGCTTGCAGAAAGTTCTGTGACTCATGTGAGCTATAAGAGGAAGAAGAATTGCAGGCCGGGATGTGGTGGGTTGTAGTGTGACGTGCGTGAGTGGAGTGTTAGCGCGCAGTGGCATGCAAGCCAACTGTCTACGCGTCGAAACATTCAAATGAATTATTTGTAGTAATGAATTGAAGACTTTATTTGTAACCAATTTTTGAGCCAATAAAATATTTGCTACAGTATGTATATTTATTATAGATTTAAGACATGTAACAGCAGCTCAAACCTAATAAAGAGGCCTGTGAACAAAATGTAGACGTCTTTCACGGCCAGTATAGAACGGGGCGCTAAGAATCACAGCAGTTAAAGAGCGTCCATAAATAACTCAATTTCAATTGCGACGATTTCCAACAAACTTGACACGGATAACACAATCTGATGTTTCCAATTAGCATGACTTTCTCTGTAACAAATCCTTTTTAAAAGCTTATTCTTCTATCTGCTTCGTGCTAGTCGAGTTAAAAATTAGCAGAAATAGTCTTATTGCTTGCTTCCTTGTAAGTAGAAGGGAAATAAGGGACAACAGTAGGTTAAAGTGATAGTCAAAAGCTGGTTGATATGTCAATGAAGTTCATTTGTTTATATGGATAGGAGTTGACAACTTCCAGCATGAGAAAAGTATACGTTTTTCATAGCAGAAACCAAAAATAAGGAATGTCACAAAAACGACGAACTCCACGAAAAAAATGTATATAACATAAATTGTGTGCTTTAATGTGTTCTGCATTTTTTGTGTAGTAAGTTTTTGTCCATCTCTTACGGTTTAGCAGTTATTCAAAATTTAGTAAAATTCATCCAGAATAAACTACTCTTCAGAGGCTATTCCCAGAAAATTCAAGATATACATTTTATTTTTCAGGTAAATATGTTTATTATACGAAATTTTAATCAAAATCGATAGAGCCATTTTTGAGAAAATCAAAATTTTCGAAAAAAGTTCCATGTAAAGGGTAGTTAGGGGTGGGGGTATTTTTCTCAAAATCTTCGTGTCGCATCCCTGGAAGATACTAAACTTAAATACCAAGTTTGGTATTTTACCGAATTTTCGTTTTTGAGTAATCGTGTTCACAGACACACGGACACACATACACACACACACACACACACACACACACACACACACACACGGACCTTTTTGTGAAAATGCTTTTTTTGGATATTGGGGACCCTAAAACATATATTTCCGGTGAAATCTCGGTATCGAATCTTTGGTGGAGTGCAATACTTTCTCTATACACTATGTACATACTGCGTGTGGAGAAAGTAATTAGCAGAAATAGTCTTATTACTCGCTTCGTTGTAAGTAGAAGGGAAATAAGAGAGTAGCATAGCTTTACTACAGTCTAACTTTTTTAAAAGCTGGTTATGTGTTTGATTGAAACTCGTTTCTTTCCAGGCCCATATGAGAAATGTTTTAAGTATTTTAAAACCGAAATCAATAACAAAGAACCCGCCTGGGTAGTGTGGTGGCAGCGTGTCTGCTTCATATTTAGCAGGTCGTGAGTTCGAATCTCGCTTAAGGCGAGTTACTAAGGTATTTTTCGGGGTTTTCCTTTATCCTGAGAAGACGAATGTCGAGTAACTTTAAGTTTCATTCATCGTCCGATAAGACCAACTAAAAAAAAAAGTAATAACAAGGGATATTTCGGAAACTGTTAACTGTACAGAAAAGTGATATTATGATATAAATTATGTTTTAATGAGATGTATCTTTTTTGAACAGTAAGTTTTTGTCATCTTTTACTGCTAAAGAATTATACATGTCATACAGAATGAAGAGGTCTTCAAGGGCTATTCCTAGAAAGTCCAAGATATATATTTCGTTTGTCCTGAAAACGTGTTATTTCAACCAAGATCGTTAAAGCCACTTTTTAGAGATCAACATTTTCAAAATAGAGGTAGTTTGGGTCGAGGGGGAATTTTCTTGAAAATCTTAGCCT
This sequence comes from Hymenopus coronatus, assembly GCA_030762935.1. Classification (NCBI taxonomy): domain Eukaryota; kingdom Metazoa; phylum Arthropoda; class Insecta; order Mantodea; family Hymenopodidae; genus Hymenopus; species Hymenopus coronatus. The sequence continues at coordinate 19,257,144 of CM060895.1, forward strand.
TGGAAGATACTGGACTTAAATATTGTTTGGTATTCAACTTTTTGTTATTGAGCTAACGTGTGTTTACAGACACACACCCGCGCGCCCTATCATTATCATTATTATTATTATTATTATTATTACTACTACTATTAGTATTAGTATTATTTTATTATTGTTTCATTATTTTATTATTATATTATTATTACTACTATTAGTATTATTTTATTATTGTTTTATTATTTTTATTATTATATTATTATTATTACTATTCCTATTAGTATTATTTTATTATTGTTTTATTATTTTATTATTATTATTTTTATTCTTCTTATGATTATTTTATTATTTTCTTATTATCATTTTATTATTTTATTATGATTTTTTATTATTTTATTATTATTATTTTTATTCTTCTTATGATTATTTTATTATTTTCTTATTATTATTTTATTATTTTATTATGATTTTTTATTATTTTATTATTATTTTTATTATTATTTTTAATATTATTTTAATACTATTTTTATTTTATTACTGTTTTATTATTATTATTATTATTATTATTATTATTATTATTTTATTTACGAGACCGCAAAACATATTTTGTGTGAAATCTCGACACCGAATTTTTGGGCGCAATACAATACCTCTCTATTCGCTGTGTACATAGTTACGTGTAGAGAAGATAATAAGCCTTTATAAGAATCGTTTGTATACCCAGTAATAAATGGAAAAAAATGTTACAGAAAGTCATGTGAATACAAAGTAAGATTTTTCAGGGGTCCTCAAAGCTTCTTACTTTCCCTACTACACATTTTGAGTTCCCTGAACTATAACTAAAAAATATTTTTAAAACAATTTTGATTAAAATATTATATGTTTGACGTACGTGCATTCAAAATGAATATGTTTATCTTGAATTTTCTGGGAATAGCACCTGATGAATGTTGCATAACTAAAATCGTAAGATTTAAACAAAAAATCACTACGCAAAACCTATAACGAAATGTGTAATGAAAATTTGTCTGGAAGTGTTTGTGAAAATACTGAGACGAATGCAATATGCCAGATTGGTAAGAACTTTCCAGTTCTGATGCAGACAGAACTGTACAGCCGGGTTGCCAGATTTATTTCATCACCATAATTATTTTAAAAATCTTATGTGTTCCATTCACATACTTTCTCTGCTGTTCCTCAAAAAACCTTTTATTTAAAAGGTTAATCTTTTAACTGCATCATGCTAATCAAGTTAAAATCAGCAGAATTAGTCTTATTACTAGCTCATTGTAAGCAGAAGGGAAATAAAAAAAATGCACAGGCCAAAGCGATAGTGGTCCTTTAAAAGACGGACGATTGAAATTCCATCTCTTTGCTTGCCAGGAGTAAACAAACGAGAAAAAGGATGTCTTCCCGTTCGACAAAGTTTCAGTGACTTAAAATTGAAACCAATAATCCGGAATATCTCGAAAACGGTTAACTCTACAAAAAATGTATATGACATAAATTGTGTGTTTTAATGTAGATAAGCTGTTGTATATCTTTTACGTTTGCCAGTTACAGAAAATACATCCAGAATGAAGAGATCTTCAGAGGTTATTCCCAAAAAATGTAATACATATATTTCGTTTGTTATAAAAGTATCTTAAAACATAATATTTTCATCAAAACCAATAGAGCACTTTTTGAGAAAACAAAACATTTCGAAAAATGTTCTATGTAAAGGGTAGTTGGGAGTGAAGGGATTCTAATCTTCAATATCTTGGAAGATATTGAAGATAGATATTTAACGGTATTTTCGTTTTTGAGCTATGCTGTCTACACATACAGACCTTTTTAAAAAAAAACTTTTTTAATCAGAGGGCCTCAAAACGTGTATTTTCTGGTGAAATCTCGGTATCGAATTTTAGGGGAATGCAATACTTTCTCTATCCAGTATGTACATTGTACTTACGAGCTAGAGAAGGTAAAAATTGCAAAATTCATAATGAAACCACCCAAAATATTGATGTTTTCTTTGGGCGAGGGGGTGATAAAAAGCGTCTCTAAGATTTGGTTCAAGAACTACTGAATGCAGCACGTTAGATTTGTAAGAAGTGTCCAGCTTCTGACTAAAGTTTTCAGAAGTAGGAATTGCAGCAGTGACGTTGTTGCATTAGCGAGCCGATTGAACAGTAACCTTGAAGGGAACAATACCCACATTGACATTTCATTGTAGTGACGAAACATCAGACAGGTTACTCGTTACTTTCTAACCTCACGATGTAACGGTACACGCTAACGGTAATCCCAACACGTTTACTTCATCATAATCCACAAAAGGCAAGTGCTGCTTTATAAATACACCATCATGGGTCCTATACCACATTCTGTGCACGACCTCCTGCATTGTCTTCGTATATCAACAATACTTGGCTTGCATTCGGATTCTACTCTGCATGACCTGGATAATACCAATTTCAGGAGTGGCTTGGGGTGCTAGAGTTGGGTCGAGCGATTCATTTTCAGTAATCGATTCATACGAGTCGTTCATCCAACGTGAATCGATTCATACAAATCGTTCATCCAATGTGAATCGATTCATACGATTCGTTCATCCAACGTGAATCGATTCATACGAATGGTTCATCCAATGTGAAACGATTCATACGATTCGTTCACGATTCATTAATCGTCGCCATGCCTTTTCTGTATTTCACTTATATTGTACACGGGGGTGACTGTCATATGGTAGCTTCTTTAGCATAAAAACAATAATTTATAGAATGCCTCCGTGATCTAGTGGTCTACAAGCTGACTTCTCATCCGGAGGTCCCGGGTTCGATTCCCGGCTGGGGCGGGGCATTTTTCTTTAACCAGAATTATTCCCTATCCCCCACAGAGTCCGGAAGTATGAATGTGAGAGTAAATGTGCGTGTGTTTAGTGATATAAAGTTTATTAACCTAATGTTATGAACCTACAGTTTCACAAGTCAAAGCCCCCGATATGACCATTGATGTTAAAGGGGGCTATACAAACGAAACAATAAACAAAAATTAAAAAAAAAACTTATGCAAAAACCGTTCTGCACTTTTCGATCTATTCCAAACATATTTGGTAAAATTTTATCCATTACTCGAAGAAAAAAACAAAACATAAAAAGCTCAAGTCTAAAATTGACCTCTAAACTTCGACTGACTGGCGCCTGGCGGTATTTGTGTAATGTTAATATGTAAAGTAATTATTATTATTATTATTATTATTATTATTATTATTATTCACTGTCGCGGTTGCGCCCCACTAAGTCGTGTAATTTTTACTTTCTCTATACGCACTATGTACATAGTGTATAGAGAAGGTATTGTACTCCTCCAAAAAATTCGATTCCGAGATTTCACCAGAAATATATATTTTTTTAGCTCCCCTGTATCCAAAAAAATTATTTTCAGAAAAAGGTCCGTGTCCGTGTGTCCGTGAACACGATAACTCAAAAACGAAAAGTCAGTAAAATACCAAACATGATATTAGGTTTAGCATCTTCCAGGGATGCGACACGAAGATTTTGAGAAAAATCCCCCCACCCCAAACTACCCTTTACATGGAACTTTTTTAGAAAAATTTTATTTTCTTAAAAATGGCTCTAACGATTTTTATTAAAATATCGTATATTAAAGATATTTACCTGAAAAATAAAATGTATATTTTGAATTTTCTGGGAATAGCCTCTGAGGACTACTTTATTCTGGGTCAATTTTACGGAATGTTGCATAACTGCTAAACCGTAAGAGATGGACAAAAACTTACCACACAACAAATGTAGAACACCTTAAAACACACAATTTATGTTATATAAATTTTTTTCGTGGAGTTGATTGTTTTTGAGATATTCCTTGTTTGGTTTTTTTTTTTTTTCAGCTATAAATACATACTTTTCTCAGACAGGACTTTGTGAACTCGTGTCTATACAAACAAAGGAACTTCAGTCGCATAGCAACCAGCTTTTGACTTCACTTTAACCTATGCTACCCCTTTATTTCGCTTCTACTAACAAGGAAGCAAGTAATAAAACTATTTCTGCTAATTTTTGCTCCATTAGATGTAAATAGAATAATTTGTTGCAGTGATATAGAGAAAGTCATGTGAATGGAACACATCAGATTTTTTTTCTTTGATTCAGGGAGCCTCAGAACGTGCATTTCCGGGAAATCTCGGTTTCGAATTTTTTGATGGCATATAATACTTCTTTACATTATCTACTAGAGAAAGTAAAAGATCGAAAGTTAAGATTTTTGACGTAGTATGAAAACTAGAGAAAAAGAAATGGCGAGATTTATGTTAGTAGTTGCTTCCCAGGTGGCTGCTACAATGGTAGGAAAACAAAAGAATGTGTATGTCACGTAACTGCCACGTAATGCAGTTGGTGTGCCTGCAAGGTCACACTGTGCTTCCTGTAAGATTGCATACGCTAGCAGATGGGACAGGGTAATGAATCTGCAAGCTTCAAGCTAAGTCAATATTTTGATTATGTCAGCGGCCCATACGCCATGTTGTCTTCACATGTGCAAAATAAGAGGTGAGTGAGTGCAAGTTAAAAAATCTGATTGGTCACATGACTTTCTCCATATCCCTGCAACAAATAAGTCTTAAAAAGCTTGTACTTCTATTTTACTTTATGCTAATCAGAAAAAAATTAGCAGAAATAGCCTTATTGCTCGCTTCCTTGTAAGTAGAAGCGAAATAAGAGACAACCGTAGGTTAAAGTGATAGTCAAAAGCTGGTTGCTATGTCAATGAAGTTTCTTTGTTTATATGGATAGGAGTTGACAAGTTCGTGTTTGAGAAAAGTATACGTTTTTCATAGCAGAAACCAAAAATAAGGAATGTCACAAAAACGACGAACTCCACGAAAAAATGTTAATGACATAAATTGTGTGTTTTAAAGTGCTCTACATTTTTTGTGTAGTAAGTTTTTGTCCATCTCTTACGGTTTAGCAGTCATTCAAAATTTAGTAAAATTCATCCATAATAAACTACTCTTCAGAGGCTATTCCCAGAAAATTCAAGATATACATTTTATTTTTCAGGTAAATGTGTTTAATATCCGAAATTTTAATCAAAATTGTTATAGCCATTTTTGAGAAAATCAACATTTTCGAAAAAAGTTCCATGTAAAGGGTAGTTGGGGGTGGGGGTATTTTTCTCAAAATCTTCGTGTCGAATCCATGGAAGATACTAAACTTAAATACCAAGTTTGGTATTTTACCGACTTTTCGTTTTTGAGTTATCTTGTTCACAGACACACGGACACACACACACACACACACACACACACACACACACACGGACTTTTTTGTGAAATTGCTTTTTTTTTGGATATTGGGGACCCTAAAATATATATTTCCGGTGAAATCTCGGTATCGAATTTTTGGTGGAGTGCAATACTTTCTCTATACACTATGTACATAGTGTGTAAGGAGAAAGAAAGTAATGAATATCTCAAAAACGATCAACTTCACGAAAAAAATGTACACAACATAAATTGTGTGTTTTAACGTGATCTACATTTTTTGTTGGTTAAGTTTTTGTCCATCTCTTACAGTTTAGTAGTTATGCAAAATTCATCCAGAATAAAGTAGTCTTTAGAGGCTATTCCCAGAAAATTCAAAATATGCAGTTTATTTCTCAGGTAATTATCTTTGATATACGAAATTTTAATCAAAATCGTTAGAGCCATTTTTGAGAAAATCAAAAATTTCGAAAAAATTTCCATTTAACAATAGTTTGGGATGGGGGGATTTTTCTCAAAATCTTGTATCGCATCCCTGGAAGATACTAAACTTAAATGCCAAGTTTGGCATTTTACCTACTTTACGTTTTTGAGTTATCGTGTTCACAGACACACACACACACACACACACACACACACACACACACTCACTTGGATACATCACTACACTCCAGAAAGTAAATCACAATCAAAATAGTGGATTGCGAAAGGTGAACCAACTCCAAAAAAGGCAAAGTCAATTTTGTCAACAAACAAGGTTATGGTGAGAGTTTTCTGGGATGCACAGGGAATTATTTTTATTGATTACTTGGAAAAGGGTAAAAGTATCACTGGTGACTACTACTCAAGCTTACTGCGACGTTTGAGTGATGAGGTGAAAAGAAAAAGACCTCATTTGGCAGAAAGAAAAATCTTATTTCATCACGAGAATGCTCCGGCCATTGTTCAGTTATTGCAATGGGAACAATGTGCGAATTAAAGCTGGAATTTCTTGAACATCCACCTTATTCGCCAGATATAGCACCCAGTGACTACCACCTGTTCCCAAACCTCAACAAATTCTTGGAGGACGAAGATTTCACAGCAACGAGGTGGTCATTGATGCAGTAAACAGCTATTTTGACAAATATAATAGCCTTTCTGGAGATTGTGTTGAGACATAAAGCCAATATATATATATATATATATATATATATATATATATATATATATATATATATATATATATTAAATGCTGTTTTCATTGAGAGGCCCGGGACGTATCAGCCGACACTAGTATAGGTATATATCTTGAATTTTTTTGGGAATAGCCTCTTAAGAACTATTAATTCTGGATAAAAATTATGTAATTTTGCATAATTGGTAAATCGTAAGAGATACACAAAAACTTACTACACAGAAAATTTAGATCTCGTTAAAATACATGCTTTTCTGAGATATTACTAGTTATTGGTTTCAGCTTTAAAATACTTATACTTTTCTGAAACGGGACCATAAAAAGCGAACCCAACCTCAATTGTTCCACATGGCGAAGAGCTTTTAAAGTATTTGACTATCACTTTAGGCAAACGATTAGCTTTTACTTGAAAGGAAGCAGGTAATAAGATCAGTTATGTTAATATTCATCTCGATTACCATGATGTAGATAAAAGAATAATCTCTAAAGAATAGTTTATCTTTAGGACAGCTTGAGAAAGTCATGTGAATGGAACATAAGATTTTTGTAGTGGTTACCTGAAAGAGTAACAGGGATTTTTATGAATCCTCTTACCGGAACCACAGTGAAAAGTACTGGATTGTTACGTTTCTGTTCCAAAGTATAGGTGTCGTACCACAGTCTATAAACTCACAATTTATAGCATCAACGTTCGTGTTTTGGAACGGTGCCAAGGATCGAAGCGCACCACTCTAGCCCGGGTCAAATCTATTGCAGGTAATCGTAAATTACTTAATCGGCGAACCGGCAAATTAATGTCCAGGAAGCGTGATTTTGACCATTATTTTGGAGAAAAGTTGTATACGTGGAATGCAATGGCTGTAACCTTCACCCCATTTTGAATGCATTCTTTTCGAGGGAAATTACGCGAAATCATGATTTTTACATTGCGTCCTCCCTGTGTTCACTCTCCTATTTTTACTTTCTCTACACGTACTATGTGTTAGTGCATAGAGAAAGTATTGTATTGCAACCCAAAAATTTGATACCGAGATTACTCCGAAAATATGTTTTGAGGTCCTCCGAGTCCGAAAAAAGTATTTTTATAAAAATATCCATGTGTGTGTGTCGCCCTCCGTGGTGTAATGAATGGTTACCGTGCTAACTTCATATATCCAAGGTCGCGGGTTCAAACCCGGCGGAGGACAATAGATTTTTTTCGGGGGTAAGAATCCTTAGCATGGCTTCCTTCGGAAGCGAAGTAAAGCTGTGGATCTCGTGTCGTAGATTTACGGCTAAATTAATCGGCCTTTCACGCCCAGTATAGAATGGGACGCTGAGAACCACAGCAGTTAAAGAGCGTCCATAAATAAAACGCCATTTCCATTGTGTGTGTGTGTTTTGGGCAGCATAGGTCATAGCCGAAAGGCGGTTAAATACCAAACTTGGTATTTAAGTTCAGTATCTTCCACGGATGCGACACAAAGATTTTCAAGAAAATCCCTCCCACCCCCAACTACCCTTTACATGGAACATTTTTCGAAAATGTTTATTTTCTCAAAAAGTATCTTAACGATTTTGATTAAACTACTGCGTGTTCACAAATAAAATGTATATCTTGAATGTTCTGGGAAAAACTTGTGAAGACCTGTTCATTCTGGATGAATTTTGCACAACTAGCAAACCATAAGATCTAGACAAAGATTTACTACATAAAAATGCAGATCTCGTTAAATAACACACTTTATGGGATACAATTTGATCGTTTTCGAGTATTCCTTGTTATTGGTTTCATTTTTCTCGTACGGGAACTTGTCAACACCTAGCCTCGCAAAGAAACGGATTTCAATCCCATAGCAACCACATTTTAAAACATTTGACTGTCGGTTTAGTCTAGTGTATTCACTTATTTCCCTTCTACTTACAGAGAAATAAGTAATAAGGCTGTTTCTGCTAATGTTTATCTCATTAGTGTGAAATAGAAAAATTAGCTTATGAAAAATAATTTGTTACAGAGATGTAGAGGAAGTAATCAGAGTGGAACACATCAGACCTTTTTCGTAGTAGGCTTACGCTCTCCATATTTAGTATTGACTTACAAGCGGGGTCAGAAGCCTGTCGGAGAGTCAGAATGGAGAACCTGGAACAAATGGTTGACCCGCAGCCAGGCATGAGCTTGAGGAATTGGATGATATGAAAGGTTATGGTGGAGTGGGGGACCCGGATTAATCCCACCCAGAAGCCGATTGGGGTCGAAACTCCACGAAAAAAATGTATATATCATAAATTGTGTGTTTTAACATGCTCTACATTTTTTGTACGGTAAGTCTTTGTCCATTTCTAACGGTTTAGCAGTTGTGCAAAATTTTCTAAAATTCATCCAAAATAAAGTAGCCTTCAGAGGCTATTCCCAGAAAATTCAAGATATACATATTATTTGTCAGGCATATATCTTAAATATACGATATTTTAATCAAAATCTTTAAAGCCATTATTTATAAAATAAAAATTTTTGAAAAATTGTCCATATGAAGGGTAGTTTGGGGTGGGGGGATTTTCTTGAAAACCTCCGTGTCGCATCCTTGGAAGGTATTGAACTTAAACGTCAAGTTTAGTATTTAACGGTCTTTTCGTTTTTAAGCTATGCTGCCCACAGACACACACACACACGGACATTTTTTTTTCTTTTTTTTTTCTTTTTTTTTTTTTCTTTTTTGTATTCAGGGTGTCTTAAAACATATATTTGCTGTGAAATCTCAGTATGGAATTTTTGGGTGCAATATAATACCTTCTCTATACACTATGTACATATATTACGTATAGAGAAAGTAAAAAATTTGATGTGTTTCATTCACATGACTTTCGCCACATCGTCCTATCTAATTATTGTTAAAAGCATATTGTTCTATCTACTTTATGATAATCGAGATAAACATGATCAGAAATTGTCTAAATTACTTGCTTCCTTGTAAATAGGAGGAAAATAAGGGAATAAACTGGGCTAAACCGATAGTCAAATCTTTTAAAAGCTGGTTGCCATGTGGATGAAATCCATTTCTATGTAGGGCCAGAAGTTTACAGCTTTCCGTGTGAGAAAAGTTTAAGTATTCTAAATGTGAAAAAATAACCATGAATATCTTAGTAATAGTCAATTCCACCACAAAAACTTATTTGACAAAACGAGATCTGCATTTTTTTGTGTAGTAAGTCTTTGTCTATCTCTAATAGTTTACCAGTTACGCAAAATTCAGCAAAATTCATTCAGAATAAAGAGGTCTTTATTATTCTATTGCAAGAAATATACATTTTATTTGCCATTATACATTATTTAATATGCGGTATTTTAATCAAAACAGCCATTTTTTAGAAAACAGTTTGTCGCGTCCCTGGAAGTACTAAAGCTAAATACGAAGTTTGGTATTTTATTGACTTTTCGTTTTTGAGCTATGGTGACCAGGGACACATGCGTAACTTTTGTTCTGAAAATACTTTTTTTTTTTAATACGGCTGACCGTAAAACGTGTATTTCCGGTGAAATCTCGGTATCGAATTTTTAGGTGGAGCGCAATACCTTCTCTATACAGTATGTACATAGTACGTATAGAGAAAGTAAAAAAGAACCCGGAGGTATTGCAACACCGATGACTTGATGTCTCTGATGGTAACGCATTCCTAAACTATGATTGGTAAGCAACCTGACCAGCTGACGACACACCCTACAAATGACAATCACAAGGGAGTTTCACCGACCGTAATTTTAGTTATAATGCGTTTTACTCCATTTCAGAATAGCATTCTTAATAGATAAAAAGAATCTGATGTGTTCCATTCACATGATTTTCTCTTGTGGTTTATCGCTAAAACTCTTCTTTCTTCTATCTACTTCTTACAACCGAAATACATTTTAGTAGAAATACTTTATTAAGTGCTTTTTTCTAAATAAAGGTTATTAAGGGAATGTACTAGGCTAAAGCGATAGTCAGATATTTTAAACGCCAGTAGCGTTTCTTTGTATGACCAGGATTTGACAAATTCAAGAAGTGTTTAAAACTGAAACCAATAACAAGAAATATCTCAGAAACGGCCAACTCCACGAGAAACAATGTATGTCACATAAATTGCGTGTTTCAGGCAGATCTATATTTTTTGCGGAGTAAATCTGTCCAGAATAAAAATGTCCTCTGAAGCTATTTCCAGAAAATTGAAAATATACATTTTATTTCTGATGTAAATATCCTTAATATACGGCATATTAATCAAAATCATTAGAGCCATGTTTGAGAAAATTACATTATCGAAAATGTTTTCCATGTAAAGGGTAGTTGGGGCTGCGGAAATTTTCTTGAAATTCCTTGGAAGACATTTCTTGAAAATCTTTTGAAGACACTGAACTTAAATATCAAGTTTGGTATTTAACGGATTTTTCGTTTTTGAGCCATGCACAGACACATATACGGACATTTTTCTAAAAATCTTATGTGTTCCATTCACATGCCTTTCTCTACATCTCTGCAACAAATTATTGTTAAAAAGCTATGCTTCTATTTACTTCATGCTAATCGAGAAAAAATTACCAGAAAGTCTTATTACTTGCTTCCTTGTAAGTAGAAGCGAAATAAGGGAGTAGCATAGGTTATAGTGATAGTCAAAAGCTGGTTGCTAGGTGACTGAAGTTCCATTGTTTGTGTGGACACAAGTTGACAAATTCCTGTATGAGAAAAGTATAAGTTTTCCAGGCTGAAACCAAAAACAAGGAATATCTAAAAAACGACCAACTCCACGAAAAAAGTGTATACATCATAAATTGTGTGTTTTAAAGTGTTCTACATTTTTTGTGTGGTAAGTTTTTGTCCATCTCTTACGGTTTTGCAGTTATGCATAATTCCAGATATACATTTTATTTGTCCTTAATACATATTTTAATCAAAATCGTTAGAGCCACTTATAAGAAAATCAAAATTTTCGAAAAAAGTTCCATGTAAAGGGTAGCAGGGGTGTGGGGATTTTCTTGAAAATCTTCGTCGCATCCTTGGAAGATACTAAACTTAAATACCAAGTTTGGTATTTTAGTGACCTTTCGTTTTTGAGTTATCGTGTTCACATACATACGGGCACACGGACACACACACGGACCTTTTTCTGAAAATACTTTTTTTGGATACAGAGGACCCTAAAACATATATTTCCGGTGAAATCTCGGTATCGAATTTTTTGGTGGAGTGCAATACCCTCTCTATACACTATGTACGTAGTACTTGTAGAGAAAGTAAGAGTTTTCGATTTTGTGACCGATTGTGGTCAAAATTTCACTCTTAGTTTCCCCTAAATGCAGTTTAAATGTAGCCTTAAAGCTATTTCGAAAAGCTAGCCGAGTTGAAGCTTAGTCAAAGTAAATAAACTTCTGAACCGGACTGTACAGCTGGAAGCATTCCTTTCCCAAAGACGGATAGTGGCGACCATATTCAGCAACAAAATGACTCCCATGATTCTTTGCTTCCTAGAAGTAAACAGTCGAAGACTGCAATTCAAAATTCGCAAGTTGTAAAGTGATTTTCTTATACATAAAAGCACGGGTGGTATTAACATCTGTTCCCTAAACAATAGGCAGTTTTTGTTATACTTTCTCTATACGTGCTATGTATAGAAAAGGTATTGTATTGCACCCAAAAATTCGATACCGAGAGTCCACCGGAAATATAAATTTTGAGACCCCCTGAATACAAAAAAAGCATTTTTAGAAAAAAGTCCGTGTGTGTGCGTTTGTGTGTGTGTGTCTGTGGGTAGCATTGCTCAAAAACGATAAGCCCGTTAAGAACCAAACCTGGTTTTGAAGTTTGGTATCTGCCAGGGATGCGACACGAAGATTTTCAAGAAAATCCCCCCACGCCAAACTACCCTTTACATGAAAAAAAATTCGAAAATTTTGATTTTCTTGAAAATGCCTCTTAACGATTTTGATTAAAACTTCTTATACTTAAGATATTTACTTGCCAAATAAAATGTATATCTTGAATTTTCTAGGAACGGCTTTTGAACACTATTTTATTCTGGTTGAATTTTACGGAATTTTGTTAAACCGTAAGAGATGGACCAAAACTTACCATACAACAAATGTATAACACGTTAAAACACACAATTTATGTTATATATACTTTTTTTTTCCGTGGAGTTGGTCGTTTATTAGACATTCCTGGTTTTTCGTTTCAGCTTTGAAAAACTTATACTTTCCTCATACAGAAATTTGTCAAATTCTGTCCATACAAACAAAGGAACTCCAGTCACATAGCAACCAGCTTTTGACTATAACTTTAAGCTATGGTACTACCTTATTTCGCTTCTAGTTACAAGCAAATAAGTATTAAGGCTATTTCTGCTAAATTTTCTGAATTAATTTGTTGTAGAGATAGAGAAAGTCATGTGAGTGGAACATATATTTTTTTTAACTATTAATCAAAAAATTGTTGATTTAAAGAACAAAATGTGTTGTATTTAGTTAGCACACTTTAAGAATCGTGTATAGGTTTATTTTTTTTTTTTTTTTTGCGAGTTTTGTTATATTGCATATTATTTTCGAGTACAATATGTTTTTAGAGAAAAATGATAAATATCTGTACACATACTATGCCTATAGCATACAGAAGATATTGTATTCCATCCAAAACCTCGCTTTCGAAGTTTCTTAGGAAATGATGTTATAAGATCCCCAGAGTTAGAAAAAAATCATTTTTAGGAGGGAGGGAGGGAGAGAGAGAGAGAGAGAGAGAGAGAGAGTGGCCAGCATAGCTCAAAAACAAAAAGAAATATCAAATACCAAATTTGGAGTCAAAGTTCAGTATCTTCCAGCGATGCCGCACGAAGCTTAAAAAATCTGACGTGTTCCATTCACATGACTTTCTCTATATCACTGCTACAAATTATTCTATTTACTTCATCTAATGGAGCAAAATTTAACAGAAATAGTCTTATTACTTGCTTCCTTGTTAGTAGAAGCGAAATAAGGGAGTACCATAGGTTAAAGAGATAGTCAAAAGCTGGTTGCTCTGCGACTGAAGTTCCTTTGTATGGACACGAGTTTAAAGTCCTGTATGAGAAGAGTAAGTTTTTATAGCTGAAACCAAAAACAAGGAATATCAAAAAAACAATCAACTCCACGAAAAAAATGTATATAACATAAATTGTGTGTTTTAAGGTGCTCTACATTTGTTGTGTGGTAAGTTTTTGTGCATCTCTTACGGTTTAGCAGTTATGCAAAATTCCGTAAAATTGACCCAGAATAAAGTAGTCTTCAGAGGCTATTCCCAGAAAATTCAAAATATACATTTTATTTTTCAGGTAAATATCTTTAATATAGGATATTTTAATCAAAATCGTTATAGCCATTTTTTAGAAAATCAAAATTTTCGAAAAAAGTTCTATGTAAAGGGTAGTTGGGGGTGGGGGCATTTTTCTCAAAATTTTCGTGACGCATCCCTGGAAGATACTAAACTTAAATACCAAGTTTGGTATTTTACCGACTTTTCCTTTTTATTTTATCGTGTTCACAGACACGGACCTTTTTCTGAAAATACTTTTTTTGGATACAGGGGACCCTAAAACATATATTTCCGGTGAAATCTCGGTATCGAATTTTTGGGTGGAGTGCAACACCTTCTCTATACACTATATACATAGCACGTATAGAGAAAGTAAAAAAAAAAAAAAAAAACAGCTTCACCTCCAACTACCCTTTGCATGGAACATTTTCGAAAATGTTGATTTTTCAAAAATGGCAAACGAGTTTGATTAAAAAGCTGTTCGTTATATTTTTATAACAAACTAAATGTAATCTTGAATTTTCTGGAAATAGCCTCTTCATTCTGGATTACTTTGGTATAACGTGTAAACCTTGTAAGAGATGTACAAAAACTTACCACACAAAAAATGTAGCCCGCATTAAAACACACAATTTATACTTCAACTTTTCTCGAATAGGAAGTCATGTTTCGTTTCATATATGCTTTGTTGTACTCCTAGCCACGCAAAAAGATGCGATAGCGATTGCTTTTAAAATATTTGACTATCGTTTTAGCATAGCATGCCCTCTTAATTCCCTTCAACTTACAGGAACTAAGTAGTAAGACCATTTTTGCTATGTTTACCTTGATTAGCATGAGATAGATAGAAGAATAAGCTTTTTACATTCTCTACAGGTACTATGTACATAGTGTATATAGAAGGTATTGTAATGCCCTAAATGTTTTGAGACTCCCTTCTTTTTTCTTTTTTTTTTTTTTTTGGTAGTGTTTAACGCCCGCTTTTACTGCTTTGGCACCGCAGGCGATGACACTGATGATACATGAAGATGGTGCCCCGGTGGAATGAGATGGCGGGGGAAACCGGAGAACTCGGAGAAAATCCGCCCCTGCGCCGTTTTGTCCACCACAAATCTCACATGCGGTCGCTTGGGATCGAACGGGGCCGTCTAGGTGAGAGGCGAGCGGCCTTAGACTCCCTGATTCGATATATTCCGGATTATTGGTATCGATTTTAAGGTATTTTAACTTTCGAATGGGAACACGTCTTTTTTCACGTTTCTCGTTTGTTTACTCTTGGCAAGAAGAGAGATTGGATTTTCAATTGTTTACTTTTACCTATCGCTTTAGCCTAGTGTATTCCCTTCTACTTATAAGGAACTAAATAACAAGACCGTTTTTACTAACGTTTATCTTGATTAGCATTAGTAGATGGAAGAATAAGCACAATTTTACAGAGATGTAGAGAAAGTCATGCGAATGGAACATATCAACTTTTTGTGAGCAAACTGGCTAGATAATATATAGTGAATGTAAGACAAGGTGGAGATGTTGAAGGTGGTTGCCTAGAGGAGCTATAAACAATACAGCTCGAGGTCTTTTCATGTCTGTTGTTTACCTTTAGTCTAGGTCAGCGCAGTGAGACAACATTGCGGTCTTTATGCTGCATGTCTCTCACATAAAACGTAAACTCCCACGTTGAGAAAAACTAGGTTACTCACACAGCTATCTCCTTCGCTTCTTTAACTCACTGCTTACCTCTCAGTGCTGAGTTTGAAGGAAGACTGAAAAATGCAATGCTATAGCTTGGATTTGAACCATGGATCTCCCGTCTCTAGCCTATTGCTCTACCACTAAGCTACCATGGTAATATGGCGGGCTTAGCATTGAATTTCTCAACTGACTCGCATGTTTCCCGGTAAACCACAAGGTGCTCAAATTATTTTGAGATGACAACCCCAATGGAGCCGGTCCACATGGCCACGCTCGCTAAGGCGTCTCGCTTTGGTGCTTCGTGGGCAGGGGATCGTGGGTTCGAGTCCCGCCTTGGACATGGGTGTTATATGTTTTTGCAATGTGTATATGTTTGTGTAAAGGAACAGTAAAACCAAAATCATACAGGGGGGAATGTAAACAGGGGATACCAAATAAAAAAAAAAAAAGAAAAGCGACTTACAATGTTGGAAGTACTTTAATTCCCAGGATTCATAGTATAGCCAATTAATTGTTTTTTCACACAAACCGTGTGCAGGAGTTGCATAGGTAAGGTCAGACTGAAAAATCCAATGATATAGCTGGGATCTGTGCCGGTTGCTCTACCATTGAGCTACCATGGCAACATGCTGGCATAACATTGAATTTCTCAACTGACTCGGATGTTTCCCGGTCAACCACAAGGTGATCTCAAATTATTTTGAGATGACAACCCCAATGGCGATTTACAATGTTGTAAGTACTTTGAAATCACCTTGTGGTTTGTCGGGAAACATGCGAGTCAATTGAAAAATTCAATGTTATGTCGGCTTATTACCATGGTAACTAAGTGGTAGAGCAACCGGCTATGGCATTGAATTTTTACTTTCTCTAGCCCTAAATGTACAATGTACATAGGGGTAGAGAGGGTATTGTAATGCAGCCAAAAGTTCGATACCGAGATTTCACCGGAAATATATGTTTTGGTGTCCCCTGAGTCCGAAAAAAGCATTTTTAAAAAAAGGTCCATGTGTGTGTGTGTGTGCGTGTCTGTGGACAGCATAGCCCCAAAACAAAAAGACTGTTAAATACCAAACGTGGAATTTAGGTTTAGTATCTTCCAAGGATGCGACACGAAGATTTTCAAAAAAATCCTCCCACCACAAATACCCTTTACATGGAAAAAATTTCGAAAATTTTGATTTTCTTAAAAATGCCTCTAACGATTTTGATTAAAATCCCGTATACTAAAGCTATTTATATCCGAAATAAAATGTAAATCTCGAATTTTTTGGGAATAGCCTTTGAAGACCTCTTTATTGTGGATGAGTTTTGCTGAATTTTGCTTTAACTGTTGAACCGTAAGTGATAGAAAAAAACGTACTACACAAAAAATGTACCTCATGACACAACTCACATTTTTTTTGTTATTTACGTTTTTGTTGTGGAGGTAACCGCTTTCGAGATATTCCTTGTTATTGGTATCAATTGTGAAGTACTTAAAGTTTTCTCACACAGGAAGTGTCTGTTTTTCTTTTTTTCTACTCCTGGCCAAGCAAAGAAGTGATTTGCAATGACAATCGCTTGACGATAGCTTTTAAAACATTTGACAATCACTTTAGCATAGTGAATTTCCCTTATTCCCTTCTACTTATAAGGAACTAAGTAATAACATTCTGCTAACATTTATCTTGGTTAACATTCTGTACAAAGAAGAATAATCTTTTGTAGGGGTTTTGTAGAGCAGCTAGAGAAAGTCATGCGAGTGTAACACATCAGATTTTTCAGTATATTTCTACCTTCCAATTCTATCCAATATTTGAAATTTATCGCCCCTTCTGGTTTACAGATATAAAACCATAAATATACAGATATAAAACCTTTTAGTGTGAATCATATTGAAAACATTACATAACAATAACTCCATGGCACGACAGCTCACGGGGAGCCTTGGCCTACCGCCCGGCCGCTGCGTCCCCCATCTCGGTCCACTACAGACGTCATGGATGGGGTGCAGTATTGGAGGGTGAGACGTGGTCAGCGACTCGAGCCCCTCCCGGCCGGTTAATGCGGTCCTCACGACCTGGAGCCGCTACTTCTCCATCAAGTAGCTCCTCAATTGGCCCCCCAGGGACCTCACGAGGCTGAGTGCACCCCGGTCCAGGTCTCCCAGCGGGGGAAAAATCCCCACGCCGGTACTGGGGATCGAACCCAGGTCTCCCACCGCGCTACCACCGCGCTAAGGAGACGACCAAACTTTACATGTGTTTCATTTATATGATTTTCTTTACCTATTGTGCAGCAAACTGTAGCCTAGTAGTTAGACCACTCCTCAGGGTTCCCTTGTTTTCCCCGCCATCGCATTCCACCGGCGCTCCATCTTCAGTCCATGTGCTTGCTGTGCCATTTGTAGTAAGCAATTTACAATTGGATAAATGCATTTAAACGTGACCGTATATCCACAAATGATGAACATCGTTCAATACATCCAGTAGAAGTGACACGATCCTGGATATGGTTTTGACTGATCGACGAATCAAAGATCTCAATTTACACCAAAAATAACATGACTTTCTCTACATCCCTGCAACAAATTATTGTTCAAAAGCTTATGCTTCTGTTTACTTCACGCTAATTGAGAAAAAAATAGCAGGAATAGTCTTATTACTTACTTCCTTGTAAGTAGAAGCGAAATAAGGGAGTACCATAGGTTAAAGTGATACTCAAAAGCTGGTTGCTATGTGACTGAAGTTCCTTTGTATGGACACGAGTTGACAAATTCCTGTGTGAAAAAAGTGTAAGTTTTTAAAAGCTGAAACCAAAAACAAGGAATATCTCAAAAAAGATCAACTCCACGAAAAAATGCATATAACAAAAAGTGTGCGTTTCTAAGTGCTCTACGTTTTTTTGTGTGGTAAATTTTTGTCCATCTCTTACGGTTTAGCAGTTGCGCAAAATTCTGTAAAATTCATCCACAGTAAAGTAGTCCTCAGAGGCTATTCCCAGGAAATTCCATATATACATTTTATTTGTGAGCTAAATATCTTTGATATATAATATTTTAATCAAAACAGTTAGTCATTTTTGAGAAACTCAAAATTTTCTAAAAAACTTCCATGTAAAGGGTAGTTTGGGGTGGGTGAATTTTTCTCAAAATCTTCGTTTCGCATCCCTGAAAAATACTAAATTTAAATACCAAGTTTGGTATTTTACGGACTTTTCGTTTTTGAGTTATTGTGTTCACAGACACACACACGGACTATTTTGTGTAAATGTGTGCGTTTATTTTTTTTTTAATACTGGTGACCCTAACACATTATTTCCGGTGAAATCCCGGTATCGAATTTTTGGGTGGATTGCAATATCTTCTCCTTACACTATGTACATAGTACGTGTAGAGGAATTAAACATTCTTAGAAGTAGTCTCTGATCCTTGATGCGGGGTCAATAAAAATGGGACTCGCTAACCATTTGGATTTCCGCATAATTTTTGTTCACGATAACCCTTCTCGATTTCCATTTGTGTAGTACATATTTACTATTGTAGTGTCATACATGTCGCCTATTCCTGGCGCTAGGAAAAAAACTCATTTTCTCCACTTGTGCCGTAATGGACCCATTACTTCTCGACACCGTCTCGGAGTTTAAAGCACCGGCTTGATTCAAGGTCTCCGGTTTCTTTATGTTCTCTCCCACATACCTACCAGGCAGAGGAAATATTTCATTCCAACAACAAATTGGACTTCAATATACGCGACAGAAATACGCACATGTGTGTGTGTGTGTGTGTGTGTGTGTGTGTGTGTGTGTGTGTGTGAGTGTGTGTGTGAAGAGAATTACTTTAAAAAATCTGATGTGTACCATTCACATGACTTGCTCTATATCCCTGCAACAAATTATTCTTAAAAAGATTATACTTATATTTACTTTATGCTAATCAAAAAAAAAAAAAAAAAAAAAACTAGCAGAAATAGTTTTATTACTTGCTTCCTTGTAAGAAGAAGCGAAATAAGTGACTACCATAGGTTAAAGTGATAGTCAAAAGCTGGTTGCTATGTCAATGAAGTTCCTTTGTTTATATGGATAGGAGTTGACAAGTTCCTGTATGAGGAAAGTATACGTTTTTCACAGCAGGAACCAAAAATAAGGAACTCCACGAAAAAAATGTATATAACATAAATTGTGTGTTTTAAAGTGCTCTATATTTTTTGTGTAGTAATTTTTTGTCCATCTCTTACGGTTTAGCAGTTAAGCAAAATTCTGTAAAATTCATCAAGAATAAAGTAGTCTTCAGAGGCTATTCCCAGGAAATTCCATATATACATTTTATTTGTCAGCTAAATATCTTTGATATATAATATTTTAATCAAAACAGTTAGAGCCATTTTTGAGAAACTCAAAATGTTCTAAAAAAACTTCCATGTAAAGGGTAGTTGGGGTGGTGGATTTTTCTCAAAATCTTCGTGTCGCATCCCTGGAAGAAACTAAACTTAAATACCAAGTTTGGTATTTTAGCTACTTTTCGTTTTTGAGTTAACGTGTTCACAGACACACGGACACACTTACACACACGGACCTTTTCTGGAAATGCTTTTTTTTTTTGGATTCAGGGGCTCCTAAAACATGTATTTCCGGTGAAATCTCGACATCGAATTTTTGGGTGGAATGCAATACTTCTCTGTCTCTATGTACATTGTGCATACGGGGCTAGAGAAAGTAAAAAATCTCCTGTGTTCCATTCACATGACTTTCTTTATCTCTTTGTAACAAATTATTGTTAATAAGCTTATCTTTTATTTATTTCATGTTAATCGAGGAAAATTAGAAGAAATAGTCTTATTCCTTGCTTTATTGTAAATACAAGCGAAATAAGGGAGTACCATAGGTTAAAGTGAAAGCCAAAAGCTGGTTGCTATGTGACTGATGTTCCTTTGTTTGTCTGGACAGGAGTTGACAAATTCCTGTATGAGAAAAGTATGTTTTTCAAAGCTGAAACCAAGAAAAAGGAATATCTCAAAAACGATCAACTCCACGAAAAAAAAGTATATAACATAAATTGTGTTTTTTAACGTGATCTACATTTTTTGTGTGTTAAGTTTTTGTCCATCTCTTACGGTTTAGTAGTTATGCAAAATTCATCCAGAATAAAGTATTCTTCAGAGGCTATTCCCAAAAATTCAAAATATACATTTTATTTGTCATTATTTGTAATTTTAATATATCATATTTTAATCTAAATCGTTAGAGCTATTTTTTAGAAAATCAAAATTTTCGAAAAAATTACCATGTAAAGGTTAGTTTGGGGTGGGGGGATTTTTCTCAAAATCTTCGTGTCGCATCCCTGGAAGATACTAAACTTAAATACCAAGTTTGGTATTTTACCGACTTTTCCTTTTTGAGTTATCGTGTTCAGAAACACACGGACACATACACACACACACAGACACGCGGACCTTTTTGTGAAAATGCTTTTTTTTTTAGATGAAGGGGACCCTAAAACATATATTTCCGGTGAAATCTCGGTATCGAATTGTTTGATGGAGTGCAATACTTTCTCTATTCACTATGTACAGAGTGTATATAGAGAAAGTAAAAATAAAACTACATGATTATGAAATATATGAATAAATATTAACAGGAGTCATCTGTTTCACTGGTTAAGAAATGTTGTGGTAGTTTTCTTTTCAGTCTTTTGTGTTGAGTTTTGATATGCAGGTAAATGCTTGAGCAGCAGTAACGTTGTTGAATGTCTTTCAGATGTGTGTCATATAGTGTGTTCTATTGGAAGTTGGTGTTGAAGCTGCGTATTTCGTACAAACCTGGTGTATTTGTAGCTCTGCGGAGAAACTTATTTTGTACAACTTGCAGTTTTATTTGTTGTGGACCATATAGGAGCTACATAAGTGAGAAGAGGTCGAATTAAAGATGGGCTTTTCGTTTTTCACTTTCTCTATACGCACTATGTACATAGTGGATAGAAAATGTATTGCACTCCACCAAAAAATTCGATACCAAGATTTCACCGGAAATGTACGTTTTAGGGTCCCCTTTATCTAAATAAAGGCATTTTCGGAAAAAGGTCCGTATGTGTATGTTTCCGTGTGTCTGTGAACACGATAACTCAAAAACGAAAAGTAGGTAAAATACCAAACTTGGTATTTAAGTTCAGTATCTTCCAGGGATGCGACACGAAGATTTTGAGAAAAATACCCCCACCCCAAACTACCCTTTACATGGAACTTCTTTCGAAATTTTTGATTTTCTCAAAAATGGCTCTAACGATTTTGATGAAAATTTCGTATATTAAAGATATTTACCTGACAAATAAAATGTATATCTTGAATTTTCTGGGAATAGCGTCTGAAGAGTAGTTTATTCTGGATGAATTTTACTAAATTTTGAATAACTGCTAAACCGTAAGTGATGGACAAAAACTTACTACACAAAAACTGTAGAGCACGCTAAAACACACACTTTATGTTATATACATTTTTTTCGTGGAGTTCGTCGTTTTTGTGACATTCCTTATTTTTGGTTTCGGCTATGAAAAACTTATTCATTTTTACTTTCTCCATACGCACTATGTACATAGTGTATAGAGAAAGTATTGCACTCCACCAAAAAATTCGATACCGAGATTTCACCGGAAATATATGTTTTAGGGTCCCCAATATCCAAAAAAAAGCATTTTCACAAAAAGGTCCGTGTGTGTGTGTGTGTGTGTGTGTGTGTGTGTGTGTGTGTGTGTGTGTGTGTGTGTGTCGGTGTCCGTGTGTCTGTGAACACGATAACTCAAAAACGAAAAGTCGGTAAAATACCAAACTTGGTATTTAAGTTTAGTATCTTCCAGGGATGCGACACGAAGATTTTGAGAAAAATCCCCCCACCCCCAACTACCCTTTACATGGAACTTTTTTCGAAAATTTTGATTTTCTCAAAAATGGCTCTAACGATTTTGATTAAAATTTCTTATATTAAACATATATACCTGACAAATAAAATGCATATCTTGAATTTTCTGGGAATAGCCTCTGAAGAGTAGTTTATTCTGGATGAATTTTACTAAATTTTGATTAACTGCTAAACCGTAAGAGATGGACAAAAACTTACTACACAAAAAATGTAGAGCACGTTAAAACACACAATTTATGTTATATATATATTTTTTTTTTTCGTGGAGTACGTCGTTTTTGTGATATTCCTTATTTTTGGTTTCGGCTATGAAAAACGTATACATTTTTCATACAGGAATTTGTCAACTGCTATCCATACAAACAAAGGAACTTCAGTAACATAGCAACCAGCTTTTTATTATCACTTTAACTTGTGGTACTCCCTTATTTCACCTCTACTCACAAGGAAGCAAGTAATATGACTATTTCTGCTAATGTTTTACTGATTAGCATGAAGTAAATAGAAGTATAAGATTTTTAAGAATAATTTGTTGCAGAGATATAGAGAAAGTCATGTGAATGGTACACATCAGATGTTTGGGTTATCGTGTTCAGAAACCCCCCACACTTCTCGACGGTCTCCAAAAGGTCCCCCCCCCCAACGAACCTGACGAAAGAATCAGGAAGAGTCAAGGATGATAGTACATAACGGTGCTAGTGTTAGATGCAGCAGTGATAGTACAGGTTATGGATTATCATTATGGATACTAACGGAACGAGACTGAAAGTGTATTTGGTATGCATGGTGATCCAGGTCGGTAGAGGTCATTCCACTCGCTTCTGGCCGGGTCAGGACTCTTCCGCTGCCATTGCCACTGGTTTCAAACACTCTAGGGGTGATGATGGTCGCAGTCCCCTCACCCCCAAGGAGAGCTTGGATTTTTTACTTTCTCTACACGTACTATGTACATAGTGTATAGAGAAGGTATTACACTCCATCCGAAAATTCGATACCGAGATTTCACCGGAAATATATGTTTTAGGGTTCCCTGTATACAACAAAAAAAAAAACTGATATGTTCCATTCACATGATTTTCTCTACATCTTTGCAACAAATTGTATTTAAAAAAACTTATGCTTCTATTTACTTCATGTTAATTAACGACATAGTCTTATTACTTGCTTCCTTGTAAGTAGGAGCGAAATGAGGGAGTTCCATAGGTTAAAATGATAGCCAAAAGCTGGTTGCTATGTAACTGATGTTAAGAATAATTTGTTACAGAGATGTAGAGCAAGTGATGTGAATGGAACACACCAGAGTTTTTTCGGTCCAGCATTGAAATATAGTACATAGATATCTCTTGTCAAATATGTGTGTATTTTTTACCTCTCTAGAGGTAATTAAAAGAATCGTCCTCCAGCATCTCCCCTGAAGTACAAATTCTCTCTAGATTTAGGGAGATATAGCATATAGCGACCAACTTTTAAAAGATTTGATTATCGCTTTAGTCTAGTGTATTCTCTTATTTTTCCCTTCTACTTACAAAGAAGCAAGTAAAAAAACCGTTCCTGTTAATGTATATCTCAATTAACATGCAGTAGATAATAGAATAAGTTTTTTGAAGAACAATTTGTTATATAGATGTAGAGAAAAGTAATGTGAATGGAAAACAACAAAGTTTTTTCGGTCCAGCAATGAAATATAAATATATCCTGTCAAATGTGTGTATATTTTTTACCTCTCTAGAGGTAGTTAAAAGAATCTTCCTCCAGCATCTCCCCTGAAGTACATATTCTCCCTGAATTCAGGGAGAAACCGTCAGGTTTGGCATTACTGAATGTGGAGTACCTGTGGAAGCTGCACCTGAGTGGAACTGTTGCAAGTGTGAACAGGGGTGGTCCTGTTTGTTTTTAGCGTGTAAGGAGGCCATTGTCTCCTGCTGTTCTCCAGAGTGTGAAGAAACTGCCACATCATGCACGCCTCGCTGGCTACATGCCACTCCACTTCCGGTACGTTGAACGTTACTAACTCCGGAAATTGACGAGAATATATGCATCTTCTCTCCACCTGCAGTAGGAAACGCTTCGCTTCCTGTTTACGAATTTGTCTGCAAGGAGCTAAAATGTTGTTCTCTCCCTTTCTTTCGTAGTGTTTATCGCCCGTTCTGGCTGCATCTGTACCACAAACAATAGATGAGTAGAGAGAGCTAGAAGGCGGGGAATGGTTTGAGACATACCTTATCAACTGGCACTCATTGAACCGGGGCATCCTGACCCGGCGCAGGACTCGGCTTTTAGTAGTCCACACCGCTTCACTAGCGGCCTCTCTCTCTCTCTCTCTCTCTCTCTCTCTCTCTCTCTCTCTCTCTCTACGTTCTTAATAGGACATAAAGAAGATAAATCATTAGCTTTGAAACTTATATTGCATATTCTTCAGCTGAAACGTCCATAGTAAATATGTAGAGAAGGTATCTTGCATTTCACCCAAAAATTCGATACCGAGAATTCAGTGGAAATACACGTTTTAGGGTCTTATATATAAAAAAAAATCTGATGTGCACCATTCACATGACTTTCTCTACATCTCTGTAACAAAATATTCTTAAAAGCTTATACTTCTATTTACTTCATGCTAATCAGCAAAAAAATAGCAGAAATAGCCATATTATTTGCTTCCTTGTAAGTAGAAGCGAAATAAGGTAGTACCATAGGTTAAAGTGATAATCAAAAGCTGGTTGCTATGTCACTGAAGTTCCTTTGTTTGTATGGACCGCAGTTGACAAATTCCTATATGAGAAACGTATAAGTTTTTCATAGCAGAAACCAAAAATAAGGAATGTCTCAAAAACGACGAACTCCACGAAAAAAATTTATATAACATAAATTGTGTGTTTTAACGTGTACTACATTTGTTGTGTAGTAAGTTTTTGTCCATCTCTTACGGTATAGCAGTTATGCAAAATTCCTCAAATTTCATCCAGAATAAAGTAGTCTTCAGAGGCTATTCCCAGAAAATTCAAGATACACATTTTATTTGTCAGATAAATGTCAGTTCATGTAAAGGGTAGTTCTTGAAAATCTTCGTGTCGCATCCTTGGAAGATGCTGAACTTAAATACCAAGTTTGGCATTTAACGGACTTTTCGTTTTTGAGCTATGCTGCCCACAGACACACACACGGACATTTTTCTAAAAAAATTTCTTTTTGGATTCAGGGGGCCTCAAAACATATATTTCCCGTCAAATCTCGGTATCTAATTTTGGGTCCATTGCAATAAAAAATCTGATGTGTTCCATTCACATGACTTTCCCTATATCTCTGCAAAAAATTATTGTTAAAAAGCTTATGCTTTTATTTACTTTATACTAATCGAGAAAAAGTCGGCAGAAATAGTCTTATTACTTGCTTCCTTGTAAGTAGAAGCGAAATAAGGGGTACCATAGGTTAAAGTGACAGTCAAAAGCTGGTTGCTATGTGACTGAAGTTCGTTTGTTTGTATGGACACGAGTAGGCAAATTCCTGTATGAGAAAAGTATAAGCTTTCAAAGCTGAAACCAAAAATAAGGAATATCTAAAAAATGATCAGCTCCACGAAAAAAATGTATATAACATAAAGTGTGTGTTTTAACGTGCTCTACATTTTATGTGTGTTAAGTTTTTGTCCATCTCTTACGGTTTAGTAGTTATGCAAAATTCATCCCGAACAAAGTAGTCTTCAGAGGCTATTCCCAGAAGATTCAAGATATACACTTTATTTGTCAGGTAAATATCTTTAATATACGATATTTTAATCAAAATCGTTAGAGCCATTTTTTAGAAAATCAAAATTTTCGAAAAAGTTCCATGTAAAGGGTAGTTGGGAGTGGGGGGATTTTCTTGAAAATCTTCGTGTCGCATCCTTGAAAGATAACAAACCTAAATACCAAGTTTGGTTTTTAATAGACTTTTCGTTTTTGAGCTATGCTGCCCACAGACACACTCACACACACACAGACACAGACACACGGACTTTTTTCTAAAAATTATTTTTTTTATTCAGGAGGTCTCAAAACATGTATTTCACATGAAATCTCGGTATCGAATTTTTGGGTGCATTACAACACCTCTATACAGTATGTACATAGCATGTATAGAGAAAGTAAAAATGTAGATACCTTTAAAACCCAATTTGTCATAGAATAAATTGGAGTTGAACGTTTTCGAGATATTCCTTGTTATTGGTTTCGGTTTTAAAGTACTTTTGTCATACCAGAACTTATCAACTTCTAGCCACGCAAAGAAACGGATTTCAATCCCATAGCAAACATAAGACTGTCGGTTTAGTCTGCATTACCTTACTTCCCTTCTACTTATAAGGAACTAAGTAAAAAGATCGTTTCTGCTAATGACCGTTTCTATTAGCATCAAGTAGCCAGAGATATAAGCCTAGTAACAATAATTTGCTACAAGGATGTAGAGAAGTCATGTGAATGGAACACATTTTTACTTTCTCTATACGCACTATGTACATAGTGTATAGAGAGAATGTATTGCACTCCACCAAAAAAATCGATACAGAGATTTCACCGGAAATATATGTTTTAGGTCCCCTGTATCCAATAAAAGTATTTTAGAAAAAGGTCCGTGTGTGTCCGTATGTCTGTGAACACGATAACTCAAAAATGAAAAGTCGGTAAAATACCAAACGTGGTATTTAAGTTTAGTATCTTCCAGGGATATGACACGAGGATTTTGAGAAAAATCCCCCCACCCCAAACTACCCTTTACATGGGACTTTTTTCGAACATTTTGATTTTCTAAAAAATGGCTCTAACGATTTTGATTAAAATATCATATATTAAAGTTATTTACCTGACAAATAAAATGTATATTTTGAATTTTCTGGGAATAGCCTCTGAAGACTACTTTATTCTGAGTGAATTTTCCGGAATTTTGTATAACTGCTAAACCTTAAGAGATAGACAAAAAATTACCACACAAAAAATGTAGAACACATTAAAACACACAATTTATGTTGTATACATTTTTTTCTTGGAGTTGATCGTTTTTTAGATATTCCTTGTTTTTGTTTTCGGGGTCGAAAATCTTAACTTTTCTCATACAGGAATTTGTCAACTCATGTCCATACAAACAAAGGAACTTCAGTCACATAGTAACCAGCGTTTGACTATTGCTTTAACCTATGCTACTCCCTTATTTCCTTTCTACTTATAAGGAAGAAAGTAATAAGACTATTTCTGCTAATTTTTCTAGATAAGCATGAAGTAAATAGAAGCATAAGCTTTTTAAGAATAATTTGTTGCAAGGATATAGAGAAAGTCATGTGAATGGTACACATCAGATTTTTTAAATCAAATTTAATTGTTTCACATAGCGATTGGCTTTTAAAAGATTTGACTCTCGCTTTAGCCTAGTGTATTCCATTATTTCTGCTCTCCAAGAAGCAAGTAATAAAACCAATTCTGGTAATGTTTATCTTAATTAGCATGTTGTAGTTAAGAAAAGTTTCTTTGTGGAACAGCTAGAGAAAGTCATGTGAATATATTATACATGTACAATAAAATTAGCTCACAACGTGTTCTCACTAATTAAATCTTATTTATTTGCTTTATTCATCTTAACTTTCCATAAGAATTCCCCTAATTCTATAAGGTGCCCTTGGTCCTATAATATCTTCTTTATCCCTTCCTGATTCTCTCTCCCTAACCGCTTCTGTTTAATCAACATCACCCTTCATTCATTCATCCCTATGCATTTAAACATTATGTGCAGTTCCTCCTCCTCCCCACAAACTGGATATAGTCGCTGCCTCACTCCTCCATGCCACCCATTCTCTCATTTCTATTACAAACTTATGATATTCTCCCTTTCCTATATTTTCCTTCACATTGTTATACCATTGTAACGAGATAAATATGAGGATTCCTAGATTGAATTTCGTCAATAAGACAAGAGTTTACTGTTGAGGGGAATGACATGGACCTGAACAGAGAGAAGAAACTGACGTGACGGGAGCAATATGTGTTTCCGCTGTGGAACTGTACATCCCCTCTACCTAACTCAGGCGGCGGAGTCATTTGCCTCGCTGCATCCTGCTCGTCATAAAGCAGCCTTGATGGAGCAAGAACACGAAAGGGCTGTTAACGGACGCTCAGCTTTTGTATGCATTCCGCTCATAAACAATAGGTCCAAATAAAAAATATTACGCCTCGGGTAACATGGATATGCGGTCGTCATAGAGACCGTGTAATTATGTCATTTCGTTCTTGTTCACCAAAATTGTTGCTCCATCCTCATAATGCATGTTTACTTTCTTTACATGTACTGTATACACAATGTACTGCATTCCACCCAAAAATTTGATACCCAGATTTCACAGAAAATACACGTTTTTAGGGTCTTCTGTAGCCAAAAAAAAAAAAATATTTATAGAAAAATGCCCATGTATGTCCGTGCGTCTCTGAACTCAAAAATGAAAAGTTGGTAAAATAACTAACTTGGTATTTAAGTTTAATATCTTTGAAGAATGCGACACGAGTAAAATCCCCCATCCCAAGTTACTTTTTACATGGAATCAATATCGAACATTTTGATTTTTACTTTCTCTATACGTACTATGTACACAGTGTATAGAGAAGGTATTGCAATGCACCCAAAAAATCCATACCGAGATTTCACCGGAAATACCTGTTTTGGATACACCTGACTTTCTCTACAGCTGTGCAACAAATTAGTGTTTTATTTACTTCATGCTAATTGAGAAAAAATTAGCAGAAATGGTTTTATTACTTGCTTCCTTGTAAGTAGAAGCGAAATATGGAGTACCATAGGTTAAAGTGACAGTCAAAAGCTATATTCCTTTGTTTGTATGGATAGGAGTTGACAAAGTCTTGTGTGAGATTTTTTTAATCTAAAACCAAAAACAAGGAATATCTCAAAACGATCAGTTCAACGACAAAACTGTATATAACATAAATTGTGTGCTGTAAAGTGCTCCACATTTGTGTGTGGTAAAATTTTTTCCATCTCTTACGGTTTAACAGTTATGCGAAATTCCGTAAAATTCATCCAGAATAAAGTAGTCTTCAGAGGCTATTCCCTGAAAATTCAAAATACCCATTTTATTTCTCAGATAAATATCTTTAATATACGATATTTTAATCAAAATCTTTAGAGCTATTATTGAGAAAATTAAAATTTTCGAAAAAAGTTCCAAGTAAAGGGTAGTTTGGGCTAGGGGAATTATTCTCAAAATCTTAGTGTCGCAACCCTAGCAGATACTAAACTTAAATACTAAGTTTGGTATTTTACCGACTTTTCGTTTTTGAGTTATCGTGTTCACAGACACACACACACACACACGCGCGCGCGCGCGCGGACCTTTTTATGAAAATGCTTTTTTTTTTTTATACAGGGGACCCTAAAAGATATATTTCCGATGAAATCTAGGTATCGAATTTTTTGGTGGAGTGCAATACCTTCTCTATACACTATGTATATAGTACGTGTAGAGAAAGTAATAAATAATCTCGTGCGCTGCAGGCAATTGTTTAGGAGTCAACGATCCAAGATTACAATTAGCACAGCAGTATTATAATATACTGTATCTATCGTTTATCTAAAGTTCCTGTGTATGGAGAAAATAGTAAAACTTAGCACTAATTTTCAGCATCAAACTGTTGTATATTTCGCCCATCGTTTGAACTTGAGGCAATATTTATATCCTAACCACAAAATCTGCCGACATTTTTTGAGTTTCATGTCATTTTTGTAATATTTGATGTTCAAATGTTTTTGATCTGTTGCATTCCGAAGCTAAAATCGCTGGATGCAAATGTTTATTATTCCTTGCGCTTTTGTCGCGTATATTATTTTCTCTATGCGATTTTGTTTTCCAACAATACGTATCATAGTTACGTATTGATTTTGTTGGTTGTAAAGCCAGCTATCAAAAAGAAAGAGGCTTTTTCACCAAGTATGGAAAAGGCCACTTGGAGATTACGTGTACATTAATGTATTCGCGTAGAATTATATTCGTGCAAATATTTGCAGCATCAAAGTTGCATCGAGCGAATGCAGTTTCACTTTAGAATTGTACGAAATGATTACAAAATAAACTACAATTCTACAAGGAAAATCCTAGTGATTTATTATTTAAGAAGTCGCCAGGTAATGAAACCCAACAAGCCGTTAAAACGCCCTGAGAAGAGTCGATTGCTGCTCCAAACCAAGCATAAGCGTGAGTAGACTTTTAGTTCAAGTTAAGCGCGAATGCGAAGACGAACTTATGCTCCAAACTTATTGCTTTATTCGAGAACAACCATGATGAGAACTGAAGAACATCACTCGAGTGACGATAACGTAGCATTCGAATGAAAGTTTCGATTCTTAGGAGGAATATTCGATTCCTGATATCATTCGATGTTACCCATCACCACTGGAGACGAAGAGAGGCCCTGATCAGAGCATTAAGAGAAGGTCCATGCACTGGAAACCTTGAAGTAGTATCGCGGTCAGCTGTCTGTTGCTGAATGGAATCTGCCCCAGGCACTTCCTAACAGCAGGTTTACTACCTCTGTGTTTTTCTTTCCTTTTAGAAAATTCCTCCACTATGCTGGTGGTGCAGACGCTCATAAAGATGTCTGCAAGGTGAAACGCTTAAAAAACTGCAATCAAAACGTTAACCAGACATTTATTTTCCAAGTTTTAATTTGTTTCTTTAGCAGCTGCAGAGATCCAAGGGGAGCAGAAGCTTCCCTCGTGAAATTCCCTCATAAGTGTATCGTTAAGGGGCACGGACTGAAATTTCTACACTTCGTATAAATTTATCTCAACATTTTACTCTGATCGCATTGATGTTATTATAATATAAACATCAAATTTAATTGAATTTGGATAAATACTGTGCAAGATAAAAGTTATCTCATAAAAAAAGTGTTCCACGCGCCTCAAAATTTGAGAACATTTGTTCATAAAGACGGAATAAGGGCTTTGAACCACACAGGAAAACTTTAGACATTACAATAACTTTGATTTCTGAACTCCCCTACAGGCGTAAATTTCAGAATATGAATACCAAGTAATGATTTGATATTGTAGATAGCAAAAACTACGAATTAAGAATTTAAACCCCCAGCTTACCTGATAGTTTCACGTTGACTAATGTTTGCAGATACAACAAAGAAAAGCCTGTAATAATATCTTATTCTAATCTTTACTTCTCTTCTGTTGCAGGTAAGCGTGCATTTCTTTGGAAGCCTTTTCTCAAACATGGGTGAGTTTTCAAAGTTTACACACGTTGCAGCTTTTATTCAACCTCTCCTAAATTTTTAGGATAGCTTCTTAACAAGCAAAAAAGGGTTTCTGTCATATGGTTTTTTAAAATTCCCAATATTTTGCAATATAATTTATTTTGGGTCGCTTTAACAGTAAGGTCATATCGCGACCTTATTGTTTTAGATATTTATTACTTTCTCTATGCGCACAATGTACATAGTGTATAGAGAAGGTATTGTAATGCACCCGAAAATTCCATACCGAGATTTCATCGGAAGTATATGTTTTCAGACACCCTGAATACAAAAGAAAACATTTTTAGAAAAATGTCCGTGTGTGTGTCTGTCTGTGTGCATGTGTGTGTCTGTGGGCAGCATAGCTCAAAAATGAAAAGACCGTTAAATACCAAGCTTGGTATTTAAGATCAACATCTTCCAAGGATGCGACACGAAGGTTTCCAAGAAAATCCCCCCACCCCTAACTACCCTTAACATGGAACATTTTTCGAAAATTTTGATTTTCTAAAAAATGGCTCAAACGATTTTGATTAAATATCGTGTGTTAAAGATACGAGGTACGTCCAGAAAGTAAGTTCCGTTTCAATTTATCTCCGCTGCAGCGCTGCGATCGCAGTTCCGCACATGCGCAGTAGATGCTCTGTATCAGGAGAAGAAACATGTGCCATTTTGAGATCGCTGTCAGCCACATACGCTTTGTTGTGCTTGTTTACAATGTCGGTGTTGATTGAAAATTCCGCCGCTTGTGAAATCAGATCTGTGATTCGTTTTCTGAATGCTAGGAAAGTGAAACCAATTGAAATTTATCGGCAAATTTGCGAAGTTTACGGACAAAATGCGATGAGTGATTCAATGGTGAGAAGATGGGTCCGACATTCAATGAAGGACGTAGTGAAGTGCACGATGAAGAATGAAGTGGGCGTCCATTTTTGGTTACAGAAGAACTGGTTCACGCGATTGATGACAAGATCCAGGAAAACAGCAAGTTTACAATTAGTGCTCTCGCTATGGAATTTCCCCAAAGCTTACGATCACTAATTCATGAAATTATTACCGAAAAACTGAAATTTGCTCACGTTGTTTACAGGCGGCAAACTTCTATAAAGAAGGTATACAAAAACTTGTGCCACGCTATAACAAATGCCTGCAAAATTTCGGTAGTTATGTGGAAAAGTAGTTTAAGAGTTATAGAATTTTGGCAATAAATACTTATTCTGTATCTGTACACAATTTAATTTTATTACCAAACGGAACTTACCTTCTGGACGTACCTCGTATATACACGACAAATAGTATGTATATCTTGAATTTTTTGGGAATAGCCTCTGAGGACTACTTTATTCTGGATGACTTTTACGGAATTGTGTATAACTGGTAAACCGTAAAACATAGACAAAAACTTACCACACAAAAATTGTAGAGCATATTAAAACACAGAATTTGTTGTATACATTTTTTCGTGCAGTTGATCGTTGTTTAGATATTCCTTGTTTTTTGTTTCAGCCTTGAAAAACTTATACTTTTCTCATACAGGAATTTGTCAACTCGTGTCTACATAAACAAAGGAACTTCACATAGTAACCAGCTTTTAACTATCACTTTAACCTATGGTACTCCCTTATAAGCTTCTACTTACAAGGAAGCAATTGATAAGACTATTTCTGTTAATTGTTTCTCGATGAGCATGAAGTAAATAGAAACATAAACTTTTTAACAATAATTTGTTGCAGAGATGTAGAGAAAGTCATGTGAATGGAACACATTAGACTTTTAGGATAGGTTCTTAACAAACAAAAAGGGTTTCTGTCATGTGATTTTTTAAAATTCCTAATATTGCTTTGGATATTGATTTTTAAAGTCAATTGTATTATAAAATTTCTTGAATTTAAGTCTCTTTCTTGCTTTAATTTTTATACCTCTAGAACTAATTGTACTATAAAAATCTGATGTATTCCATTCACATGACTTTCTCTATATCTCTACAAAAAATTATTGTTAGAAGACTTATGCTTCTATTTACTTCATTTTAATCGAGAAAAAATAACAGAAGTAGTCTTATTACTTGCTTCCTTGTAAGTAGAACGGAAATAAGGAAGTACCATAGGTTAAACTGATAATCAAAAGCATTTGACTGAAGTTCCTTTGTTTGTCTGGACAGGAGTTGACCAATTTCTCAAAGGTGAAACCAAAAACAAGGAATATGTCAAAAACGATCAACTTCACGAGGAAAATGTATTTGACATAAATTGTGTGTTTTAATATGCTCTACATTTTTTGTGTTTTAATTTTTCGTCCATCTCTTATGATTTATCAGTTATGTAAAATTCCGTAAAATTCATTCAGATTAAAGTAGCCTTCAGATGCTATTCTCAGAAAATTAAAGATATACATTTTATTTTTCAGGTAAATAACTTTAATATTTGACAATTTAATCAAAATCGTTAGAGCCATATATGAAAAAGTCAAAATTTTCGAGAAAAAAAGTTTCATGTAAAGGGTAGTTGGGGGTGGGGGGATTTTTCTCAAAGTCTTCCCTGGAAGATACTAAACTTAAATACCAAGTTTGGTATTTTACCGACTTTTCGTTTTCGAGTTATCGTGTTCACACACACACACACACACACACACACACACACACACACACGGACTTTTTTTTTCTGAAAATGCTTTTTTGGATACAGGGGACCCTAAAACATATATTTCCGGTGAAATATCGGTATCGAATTTTTGGGTGGAATGCAATAATACCTTCTCTATACACTATGTGCATAGTACGTATAGAGAAAGTAAAAACATGTGACAGTTCTGCTCCAGATACTTAAATGGATATTTTTAAAAATAAAAAAATAACATTTTTCAGCATTTTCATCGTTTAGAGTGATTTGAATTTTGCGCCATTTTTTTAATTTAAACATTAATAACCCAAAAACTATTTATAATATATAAACTAAATTTTAAAGCATGTAAATACTTAATAACATAAATGCATGTTAAAAATGTCAGCCTGATTAGTTGAAAACTGTTGGATTTAGGATTTTGGGTGATGCATCCCCTTAAGCTAAGGTGTGAAAATAGCACTGAAATTTCAAAATTTTGCGACTATGTGATAGAGATGCTCTTCATGAATTATCCTTGCAAATAGAAAAGAGCTCTCTATATCCCCACCGTTGAATCCTTGCACTTGACAGTTCGGGTGGTTTCGCATAAGGTTGGCTATGCTGCCTTTGTGGCGTTGCTAGAGTAACTAGTAAACAACAACAGCTGATCACAAATGTCTCTATTGTATGTAACGGCGAATATAAACAGTGTTTATATAAATGAATGCCGATGAATAATGAAACTAATTCGTTATTATTGATGTTAATTTAAAACAACAGTGATACTGTAACGTATGTAGCATACATATTGAACAACAATGCAAAATAGCTTGTTACAATAAGAGAAAGGTATAACAAAGCGATTTTCACCGGTTTAGAATTTTGTTGGCTCAATTCCATCCAGGTCTCCGTCATCATTCTGGTTTAGGATCATCGTCATTATCATTAACATCGTCATCGTCACCAAGACATATCATTAGTGGTTCACATTCGCTGATGATTCTGTCTAATTCCTGTGCTTTTCGTATTACTTTGTGCACATGATTCAATTTCTTCTTCCATGAAGCTGCGTCCACCCTCACCACACCTTCCTGCAAAAGTCTATCCACCTCTATAATTGTGAAAGTCTTGTTATATTCCCTCACGTACAAACAAACACCAAAACACTATTAACAAATATAAATAACAACGAATAATGCGTACCTTGCACAGAACAGCTCAACGCACGTGTTCGGAGTTCACAAACTGAGCACGTGGTTGGAAATAGCCAGATATTGCAATGGTGTGGCATCTAGATCCGTTTCCGTTGTCTGACCGACCGGAATGTTTCTTTGTAATTGCTTCAGAAAGTCAAACGGGTAAAGCTTTTCATCTATTTTTAGCTGATGTACCAACTTAACTCCTGTCAAATGCAAGGATTCAGCGGCGGGGGTATAGTTGCATAGTATAAGGAGTGGGGGAAAGAGGCGGAGACTAGAAGGGATAGCCATGCAGTACGCACAGATGATCCCTTGTTATTGTTTTCAAATACTTAAACTTTTCACATGCGTGAATTTGTCAACTCCTGGCCATGCAAAGAAACGGATTTCAACCACATGGAAACCAGCTTTCAAAACATTTCATTATCTCTTTAGTCTAGTGTATACCTTATTTCCCTTCTACTTACAAAGAAGCAAGAAATAAGATCATTTCTGCTAATGTTTATCTCGATTAGCATGAAGTAGAGAGAAGAATAAGCTTTTCAACGGTAATTTGTTACAGAGATGTAGAAAAAGTCATGTAAATGGAACACATAAGATTTTTACTTTCTTTACACGTACTATGTACATAGTGTATAGAGGAAGTATTGTATTCCACCCAAAACTTCGATACCGAGATTTCGCCGGAAATACATGTTTTAGGATCTGAATCCAAAAAAAAAAAATTAGAGAAAGGTCCGCGCGCGTGTGCGTGTCTCTGTGGACAACATAGC
Source organism: Hymenopus coronatus (assembly GCA_030762935.1). Taxonomy (NCBI): domain Eukaryota; kingdom Metazoa; phylum Arthropoda; class Insecta; order Mantodea; family Hymenopodidae; genus Hymenopus; species Hymenopus coronatus. Next base: position 19,293,285 of record CM060895.1, read on the forward strand.
TCAAAAACGAAAAGACCGTTCAATACGAAATTTTGTATTTAGGTACAGTATCAAGTATATTTTCAAGTAAATTCCCCCACCTCCAACTACCCTTTACATGGAACTTTTTTCGAAAATATTTATTTTCTCAAAAATGGCTTTTAACGATTTTGATTAAAATATATATTAAATACATTTACACGATAAATAAAATGTATATCCTGAATTTTCTGGGAATAGCCTCTAAAGATTGCTTTATTCTGGATGCATTTTACGGAATTTTGCGTAACAGCTAAACCGTAAAAGATGGACAAAAGCTTATCACACCAAAAATGTAGAGCACGTTAAAACACACAATTTATGTTATATAAATTTTTTTTCGTGCAGTTGATCGTTTTGTTTTTGGTTTCAGCATTAAAAAACTTAACTTTTCTCCTGTCCATACAAACAAAGGAACTTCAGTCACATAGCAACCAGTTTTTGACTATCACTTTAACCTATGATACTCCCTTATTTCGCTTCTACTTACAAGGAAGCAAGTTTCTGCTAATTTTTTCTCGATTAGCATGAAGTAAAAAGAAGCATAAGCTTTTTAACGGTAATTTTTACAGAGATGTAGAAAAAGTCTTGTGAATGGAACACATAAGATTTTTAGTCTAGGCATATTGCTAGTTCTTCATTGAATTCTATGCAGAGGATAATTTAGGGAGCCTCAAAATACATGCATTTCCGTGAAATATCAGAACTATACTTTTGGATGGAAAGCAAATAGTTCCTCTATTTACTTTAGGTAAATACAGAGAACTAAAGTAATGCAATAGATAAACTGCAGATTTTATTTTTGTGGAATTTTCCTGCGAATGTGTGCGTAACTTGTACGGCAATAGTTACAATATGACGCGTGCTGTCGAAGAATAGAGGTACATAGTTATAGCGTTTAGCGTTGAAGTATCATGGCGCCAGACGCTCATCATAGCCTCCTATATGTCATGTAAGTATCCAAACTCGATAAACATCTATCCCCTGTGTCAAGCAAAGCACCACTTTACAAACCTGAAGAACCATCCATTTTCGTGACAATGGTTGAGATATTAGATCGTCATATTGTGCACGTTGCGTCGTCCCCAAGCAGCATCAAGCCTATTGTCCACAGTTTTGTTTAGGGTCGGTCACAACTGCTGATGTCATAAGTTAATTTTAAGGGCACTCGATGCCGAATTTTCATTATAAACTGTTTTATGAGCTAATCTTATTATCGGTTGATAAGTCCCAGGCCTCTCAATGAAAAAGCCTTTAAAAACTTTTTTTTTTTTTTGCATTATTTCTCAACAGAAAGGCTCATACATTTGTTATAATTTAATTAAACCATCTGTGTAGCGTGATTTATCAAAGTCCTCAAAATAGCTGTTTACCGCATCAATGACCTCCTCGTTGTTGTGAAATCTTCGTCTTCCAAGAAATCTATATGACATAAATTGTGTGTTTTAACAGATCTACATTTTTAGTGCAGTCTATCTCTTACGGTTTACTAGTTATCCAAAATTCAGCAAACACATCCAGAATAAACAGGTCTTCAGAAGCTATTCTCAGAAAATTAAAAATATACGTTTTATTTGTGATGAAAATGGCTTTTATATGTGATTATTTTAATCAAAATCGTTAGAGCCATTTTTAAGTAAAACAACATTTTCGAAACATTTTCCGTGTAAAAGGTAGTTAAGGGTGGGGGAATTTTTTTGAAAACCTTCGTGTCGTATCCTTGGAAGATACCAAACTTCAAATAGCAAATTTGGCATTTAACCGTCTTTTCGTTTTTGAGCTATGCTGTCCATAGCTTTTTTGGATTTAGGGGGTCCTATATCATGTATTTCCGGCGAAATCTCGGTATCGACTTGTTGGGTGGAATACTATACCTTCTTTATACATTATGTATATAGTAAGTGTAGAGAGAGTAATTTTTTTGACTTAGGGAACCTCAAAACACATTTCCGGTAAAATATGACATCAGTGTTTTGGGTGGAATACAATACCTTCTCTAGCTATGTACATAATGTGCATACGGCTAGAGAAAGTAAACATTTTCATTTGTTTAGGAAACCGAAATGAAAATTTTGAATGTATTGTAAGCAGTCATCAGAGAAAGTAAAAATAGGATTACTTCCGGATGTCTCGCCGTTCCAAGTCTGGAAGGAGCTTCTTCTGTTTTAAAGGTTAGGAAAACAAATGCCGGGGTATGGAGCACCGGAAGTAAACACAGCAACACAATGCGGCTTCTGATGACATGTTTATGGGTTATCTGTGAGCAATACGTTAGGGGATTGTTTCACATTAGATGTTTCCTTATAGAAAAAATACATATGACGTGTTCCATTCCCATGATTTTCTCTACATCTCTGCAACAAATTATTGTTAAAAAGCTTATTCTTCTATTTACTTCATGCTAATTGAGAAAACATTAGCAGAAATAGTCTTATTACTTGCTTCCTTGTAAGTAAAAGCGAAATAAGGGAGTAACATAGGTTAAAGTGATAGTTAAAAGCTGATTGCTATGTGACTGAAGTTCCTTTGTTTTTACGGACAGGGGTTGACAAATTCCTATATGTGAAAAGTGTTAAGCTTTTCAAAGCTGAAACTAAAAATACGGAATATCTTAAAGCGACCAACTCCACGAAAAAAATGCATATAACATAAAGTGTGTGTTTTAATGTGCTCTACATTTTTTGAGTGGTAAGTTTTGGTCTATCTCATGGTTTACCAACTATACAAAATTCCGTAAAATCCATCAGAATAAAGTAGTCTTCACAGGCTATTCCCAGAAAATTCAAGGTATACATATTATTTGTCATGTTAAATGTCTTTAATATACAACATTTTAATCAAAGTGGTTAGAGCCATTTTGTGAAAATCAAAATTTTCGACATTTTCTCCATGTAAAGAGTAGCTGGGGGGGAGGGGGATTTTCTTCAGAATCTTCGTGTCGCATCCTTGGAGAATACCAAGTTTGGTTTTTAACGGACTTTTATTTTTTGAGTCATGCTGCACACATACATACACGGACATTTTTCTAAAAATGCTTGTTTTGAATTCAAGTGTCTCGAAACATATATTTCCGGTAAAATCTCGGTATCGAATTTTTGGGTACAATACAATGCCTTCTCTATACACTATGTACATAGTACGTGTAGAGAAAGTAAAAATATGATGTGCTCCATTCACATGACTTTTTCTAGCTGTTCTACAAACAAACTTCTTACAAAATATTATTCTTCTTTCTACACAATGCTAGTCGAGATAGGAATTAGCAGAATGGTCTTATTACTTAGTTCCTTAATATGTAGAAGAGAACTAAAGTGATAGTCAAGGATTTAAAAGCTATCGTTATGCGATTGTCATTGCGAATCGCTCCTTTGGTTGGCCAGGAGTAGAACAAAAGAAAAACGAACAGAGCATTTTACAAGTGAAACCAATAATAAGGAATATCTTGCAAACGGTTACCTCCACAACAAAAATGTAAAGGACATAAATTGTGTGTTTTGATGAGATCTACAGTTTTTGTGTAATTCTATTTGGTTTTTCTCTTACGGTTTAACCGTTATGCAAAATTCTGCAAAAATCAAGAGTAAAATGCTCTTCACAGGCTATTGCCAGAAAGTTATAAACATATGTTTTATCTGTGTTGTGAATAACTTTAATATACAGCATTTTAATCAAAATCGGTGGCCATTTTTGAAAAAAAAAACAAAATTTTCAAAATGTTTTAGTGTTGGGTGGGGGATTCTCTTGAAAATCTCCGTGTCACATCCTTGAAAGATACCAAACTTAATATTAAACTTGGTCTTTTCGCTTTTAAGATGTGCTATCCACACTGGCATACGGACCTTTTTCTAAAAATGCTTTTTTCCCAATCAGGGAGCCCCAAAATATATATTTTCTGTGAAATCTTGAGATCGAATTTTTGGGAGAAATACAATACCTTCTGTATACGCTATGCATTGTTCTTGCGGGCTAGAGAGCGTGAAAAATCTGATGTGTTACATTCGCTTAACTTTGTGCAGCAGTTCCAAATGCTTCTCACAAGAGATTATTCTTTTATCTAATTCATGCTAATGGAGAAAAAATTAGCAGAAATAGTCTTATTACTTGCTTTCTTGTAAGTAGAAGCGAAATAAGGGAGTACCACAGGTTAAAGCGATAGTCAAATCTTTTAAAAGTTCGTCTCTATGTAAAACAATTGATATTCGGTTTTGAAGTATCGTCCCAGTAATATCTCAGAAATGGTCAGTTCTACAGAAAAGGTATATATGACATAAATGGTTTATTTTAAGAGCCCTGAATCTTATTGCAGCAAGTTTTTGTCTATAATTTACGGTTTACCAGTTATGCAAAAGTTCATCGATAATAAATAGGTCTTTGGAGGCTTTGTATTCTTTATGATGTAAATATCTATAATATACGATATTTTAATCAAAATCTTTAGAGCCATTTTTGCGCAAATCAAAAGTTTTGAATTTGTTTCCATGTTAAGGGTAGTTGTGGGTAGTGTATTTTCTTGAAAATCTTCGTCTCGCATCCTTAGAAGATAACATAAATATCAATGTTGTTATTTAACGTTCTTTTCGATACTACAGGCACACGCGCGTACATTTTTCTAAAAATACTTTTATATATATATATATATATATATATATATATATATATATATTATTCAGGAGGTTTCAAAACATATAATTCCGGTGAAATCTCGGTTTCGAATACTTGGGTGGAACACTCTCTCTATACGCTATTCACAAATAGATGTAGAGAAAGTAATAAGTTTTCGTAAGAATAAAAAAAAAATCCCTGGAGTACCGGGTTTTAGTATTCCCTGTATAAAAAAAAATTAAAATATCCCTGTGTTTATATCTTTGAACAGAATAACTGAAAAACGAAGTCTGTTAAATACCAAAGTGGAATTTCATTCAGCAACTTCCTAGGATGCGAGAAGATTTTCATTGAAATTCTCCCTGTCCCAAACTATGCTTTACTTGGAAAAAGATTCTAACATTTTTTGTATTTCTCAAAAAATGGCTGTTAACCATTTTCATTAAAATAGACACATTAAATATATGTACATGCAAAATGTATATCTTGAATTTTCTGGGAATAGCCTCTGAAGACCTCTTCATTCTGGATGACTTTTGTATAACTGGGAAGCGTAGGATATAAACTTACTGCATCAAAAATGTAGATCTCATTAAAACACAGAATATGTATTATATATCATTTTTGAGGCGGCGCAGTGGCGCGGGTTCGAACCCAAGCGCACCCATGTGGGATTTGTGGAGGATGAAACTAGGCTGATTTCCACCACCAATTCCTCCATCGTCAATTTCCTATTATCCGTTTCGCTGGCACTTCATACCATCCACTTTCTCGCGCTCATGCCTGGCTCCGGGCGACCACTCTTTCCAGGTTCTCCATTCTGTATTTTCGTGCCGTTGGCTCCCTGACATGCTTCTAACCACTAGACATCCGCTTGTAAGTACTAGGGGGGTTTCAGTCCTAAATAAGGGGAGGGTAAACCGACTATAAAAAGTAAAAAAAAAAAAAAATCTTAGATAATTTTTGTGTGGAGTTAAAACATTTCCGAGATATTGGTAGTTATTGGTTACAACTTTAAAATACTTAAAAACTTTTCTCTAACCGGAATTTGTCATTTCTGTTCTCGTAAATTACTTCTGGCGAGGCAAAGCGAACCTTTTAAAACACTTGACTGTCGCTTTAGTCTAGTGTATTCCTTTATTTCCCCTCTACTTATAAGGAAGCAAGTAATAAGACCGTTTCTGCTAATGTTTTTCTTGAGCATCATGGTTAGATAGAAGAATAAGATTTTATATGAATATGTTGCTGCAGAATAGATAGAGAAAGTCATGTGAATGGAACACATCAAATTTTACTTTCTCTACATGTACCATGTACATAATGTATAGAGAAGGTATTGTAAAGCACCCAAAAATTCGATACCGAGATTTCACCGGAAATACATGTTTTTGGACCTCCTGAATAAAAAAAAAACTTTTTAGAAAAATGTCCGTGTGTGTCTGTATGTGTGTGTACAGCATAGCTCAAAAACGAAAAGTCCGTTTAAAACCAAATCTGGTATTTACGTTTGGTATCTTCCAAGGATGTGACACGAAGATTATCAAGAAAATCCCCCACGCCCAACTAAACTTTACATGGAACTTTTTTCGAAAATTTTGTTTTTCTTAAAAATGGCACTAACGATTTTGATTCAAACATCGTATATTAAATATATTTACCTGAAAAATAAAATGTATATCTTGATTTTTATGGGAATAGCCTCTGAAGACTACTTTATTCTGGACGAATTTTACGAAATTTTGCAAACTACTAAACCGTAAGAGATGGGCAAAATCTTGCCACATAAAAAATGTAGAGCACGTTAAAGCACACAAGCTGTGTAATATACATTTTTTTGGTGGAGTTCGAGACATTCATTGTAATTGTTTCAGCTTTGAAAAACTTATACTTTTTCCATACAGGATATTGTGAACTCGTGTCCATACAAACAAAGGAACTTCAGTCACATAGCAACCAGCCTTTAACTATTACTTTAACCTATGGTACTTCCTTATTTCGCTTCTACTTACAAGGAAGCAAGTCATAAGTCTATTTCTGCTAATTTTTTTCTCGAATAGCATGAAGTAAATAGAAGCATAATATTTTTGCAGAGATATAGAGAAAGTCATGTGAATGGAACACATCTTCGACACTTTATAAAAATGAAAATATAAAACAGAATCCAAGATATCGCTGCTCGGAGTTCAGATGTTCTTTTGTTGCTTGTATTTGCCTTGTGCAGTTTTAATTTCCTATTTCACCGGCACGATGTTCCGTTAAGTAGGATAGCACGTTGTCAATGTTCGGAGTAGAAGTCGTGACCCGCGGAATAGAAAGTAGATGAAGAGGCGTTGCGATTACGTCAGCTTGCAAAGAAAAAACCTTCAGGGACCAATTCTGCAGGTATCGGGATTATTAGAAATTCTTCAAAATAGGCTTTCCAGATTATCACCTTCTCTACACGTACTATGTACATAGTGGATAGAGAAGGTATTGTATTGCACCCAAAAATTAGATACCGAGATTTCACTGGAAATATATGTTTTGTGTCCACCTGAATCCAAAAAAAAGAATTTTTAGAAAAATGTCCGTGTGTGTGTGTGTGTGTGTGTGTATGACTGTGGGCAGCATAGCTCAAAAACGAAAAGACCGTTAAATACCAAACTTGGTATGTTCCAAGAATGCGACACGACGATTTTCAAGAAAATCCCCCACCCCAAACTACCCTTTACATGAAACTTTTGTCGAAAATTTTCAAAAATGGCTCTAACGATTTTGATTAAAATATCGTATATTAAAGATATTTACCTGGCAAATAAAATGTATTTTCTGATTTTTCTAGGAATAGCTTCTGAAGACTACTTTATTCTGGATGAATTTTAAGGAATTTTGCATAACTGCTTAACTGTAAGAGATGGACAAAAACATACCACACAAAAAATGTAGGACACGTTAATACACACACTTTGTATAATATACACTTTTTCATACTGTTGATCGTCTTTGAGATATTTCTTGTTTTTGGTTTCAGCTTTAAAAAAGTATAATTTTCTCATACTGGAATTTGTAAACTCGTGTCCATACAAACAAAGAAACTTCAGTCACATAGCAACCAGCTTTTGGCTTTCACTTTAACCTATGCTACTCCCTTATTTCGCTTCTACTTACAAGGAAACAAGTAATAAGACTATTTCTGCTATTTTTTCTGTGGAGTAGCATGATGTAGATTGAAGAATAAGCTTTTTAACAGTAATTTATTATAGAGATGTAAAGAAAGTGATATACATCAGTTTTGCCCGCCGTGCGGTTTTGTTTTTACTGCGTCAAGTATAACGCCTGATTGAGTTTGTACATTTTCCTTTAGATACGGTCGTTCTATTTGTGCATAGTTCCTGTTACACTGTTTTGCTGATTTCTCTGTCTGCCTAGAATTCGCCATGGTTGCAATTCATTTTGTATTTGTTTAGAAATGAGAAGAGGACAGCCCTGAAAAGAGGGAGATAGTAGCAAATGCCTCTAATGTATTACTATATTGACTGTTGATTGTTTTTAAATAATTCAATTTTTGAAGCTGAGTTAATTACGTAAAAATTAACAAAAATCTGATGCGCTCGATTCACATGACTTTCTCTATATCTCTGCAACAAATTATTCTTAAAAACCTTATACATCTTTTTACTTCATGCTAATCAGAAACAATTAGCAGAAATAGTCTTATTACTTGCTTCTTTGTAAGTAGAAGCGAAACAAGGGAGTACTATAGGTTAAAGTGATAGTTAAAAGCTAGTTGCTATACAATTTTCATAGCAGAAACCAAAAACAAGGAATTTTAAGGTTTCCTGAGTACGAAAAAAGCATTTTGATAAAAAAAGGTCCGTGTATGCCTGTTTACAGCATAGCTCAAAAGTGAAAAGACCGTTAAGTACCAATATTTAGGTTTAGTATCCTACAAGGATACGACACGGAAGATTTAAAAGAAAAATTTCCCCACCTCAAGCTACCCTTTACATGAAACATTTTTCGAAACTTTTGATTTTTTCAAAAATACACTAATTATTTTAATTAAAATACCATATATTAAAAATAATTACGTGTTAAATAAAACGTATATCTTGAATTTTCTGGGAATAGTCTCTGAAGAATCCTTTATTCTGGATACATTTTATAAAGCAGACGAGATAGATAATGACTTGCTTTAACAAAAAATTAGATCTCGTTACAACACACAATTTATGTACTTTACGTTTTTGTTGTGAGGTGGCGCAATGGTTAAGTGGTTAGAGCGCTCGCCCCCCATTTAGGCGGCACGGGTTCGATCTCAAGCGCCCACGTGTGGGATTCATTACACCAATTACTCCATCATCACCTTTCCGCTCAGCAATTTCGCTTACATGTCATATCATCCACTTCATGTTCATTCATGGCTACGGGGCGACCCCTCGTTCCAGGTTCTTCATTCTGTGGTTTCGTGCCGTTGGATCCCGAGACATTGGCTTATAAGTCCTACAAATACGGGGAGGCTAAGCCGACTTCGAAACGAAACTGTTTTGTTGTGGAGATAACCGTTTCCGATATATTCCTTGTAAAGTACTTGTACTTTTGTCAGTCAGGAAGTGTCCGTTTTTCTTTTGCTCTACTTCTGGCCAAGCAAAGTAGCGATTTGCATTGACAATCACATAACGATAGATTTTAAAAACATTTGACTATCACTTTAGCATAGTGCATTCCCTTAGTTCCCTTCTACTTATAAGGAACTAACTAATAAGAACATCCTGCTAATGTTTATCTGGATTAGCATGGTGTAGAAAGAAGAATAATCTTTGGTAAGACGTATGTTTGCAGATAAGGTAGAGAAAGTCATGTGAGTGTAACACATCAGACTTTTTTCTTGAAGTCACAAAGGAACCAAGAGAGAGTGTATCGCTTGACCAAGGTAAAGGGTTATCTGATGATGTTATGTGCAGTTTATTGGCTCAAGAAGAAAGCTACTTGTCTCCAGCTTTCCTTTGTGTTCCGTTCCGCTTGACTTGTCTTCGTCATGCTTCATTAGCAGCTCAAGCTTTGCGTCGTCGTGTGCAACAGCACCCGCGCTTAACACACACTCCCACACAAATTTCAAATTTCTGTATTACTTTTTCTACACGTACTATGTACGTGTAGAAATATTTCACCTGAAATATGTTTTTGGGGTCCCCTGATTCCAAAAAAAGTATTTTCAGAAAAAGGTGCGTGTGTCTGTGAATACGATAACTCAAAAACGAAAAGTCACTAAAATATCAAATTTGATACTTCAGTTTGGAATCTTCCAGAGATGCGACACGAAGATTTTGAGAAAAATCCCCCCACCTCAAACTACCCTTTACGTTGCAAAATTTTCGAAAATTTTGATTTTCTGAAAAATAGTAGTAAACGATATTGTTTAAAAAACAGTATATTAAAATATTTATATGGCAAATAAAATGTATATCTTGAATTTTCTGGGAATGGCCTCTAAACACCTCATTATTCTGAATGAATTTTTTGTAACTGGAAAACCATAGAGACAGACAAAAACTTACTACACAAAAAATGTAGATCACCTAAAGCACACAATTTATGCCATATACCTTTTTATCGTTGAATTAACCTTTTCTGAGATATTCCTTTTTATTTATTTCTTTTTTTTTATAGTTACATTTGTATACCTCCCTTTAACATCAATGGTCATATCGGGGGCTTTGACTTGTGAAACTGTAGGTTCAGAACATTAGGTTAATAAACTTTGTATTACTAAACACACGCACATTCACTCTCGCCTTCATACTTCCAGACTCTATAGGGGATAGGGAATAATCCTGATTAAAGAAAAATTCCCCGCCCCAACCGGGAATCGAACCCGGGTCCTCCGGGTGTGAAGTCAACTCGCTGAACACTCGACCACGGAGGCAGTTATTTGTTGTTATTTTTTTTTTTCAGTTTTAAAATATTTAAAACTTTTTTCACACGGAAAGTTTTAATTCCCTGTCATGGAAAGGGATTTCAACCACATGGCAATCGACTTTTAAAAGATTTGACTATCGTTTTAGCCTATTGTATTTCCTTTTTACTCTCTCTATACGCACTATGTACATAGTGTATAGAGAAGGTATTGCACTCCACCCAAAAATGATACCGAGATTTCAACGGAAATATATGTTTTAGGGTCCCCATTATCCAAAAAAAAACATTTTCAAAAAAGGTCCATGTGTGTGTGTGTGTGTGTGTGTGTGTGTGTGTGTGTGTGGGTGTGTGTCCGTGTGTCTGTGAATACGATAACTCAAAAACGAAAAGTCGGTAAAATAACAAACTTGGTATTTAAGTTTACTATCTTCCAGGGATGCGACACGAAGATTTTGAGAAAAATCCCCCCACCCCCAACTACCCTTTACATGGAACATTTTTCAAAAATTTTGATTTTCTCAAAAATGGCTTTAACGATTTTGATCAAAATTTCGTATATTAAACATATTTACCTGACAAATAAAATGTATATGTTGAATTTTCTGGGAATAACCTCTGAAGACAACTTTATTCTGGATTAATTTTACTGAATTTTGAATAACTGCTAAACTGTAAGAGATGGACAAAAGCTTACTACACAAAAACTGTAGAGCACGTTAAAACACACAATTTATGTTATATACATTTTTTTCGTGGAGTTCGCCGTTTTTGAGACATTCCTTATTTTTGATTTCTGCTATGAAAAACGTATACTTTTCTCATACAAGAACTTGTCAACTCCTATCCATATAAACAAAGGAACTTCATTGACATAGCAACCAGCTTTTGACTATCACTTTAACCTTTGGTAGTCCCTTATTTCGCTTCTACTTACAAGGAAGCAAGTAATAAGACTATTTCTGCTAATGTTTTCTGATTAGCATCAAGTAAATAGAAGTATAACATTTTTAAGAACAATTTGTTGCAGGGATATAGAGAATGTCATGTGAATTGTACACATCAGATTTTTTTCCTTCTGTTTACAAGGAAGAAAGTAATTAGACAATTTGTGCTAAGGTTTATCTCGATTATCATAAAGTAGATAGAAGAATATGCTCTTTAACAATAATTTGAGAAAGTTATGTGAATGGAACACATCAGATTTTTCGAAAAATGTTTAGTATTTAGTATTTATTTGTTTAGCCTAGTGTATGGAACATGCAATTTATCAATATTTCTGGTATTTAATGTGTGTACATGTCTGTTCAGTTTAAATTGACTTAAATTCTTGTGCTCATATAATAATAATTGTAATATATAGCAATTGTACACTGTTAACATTTTCTGTTGCTTAAAAAGTGGTCCACATGAAGCATCGTAATAAGTATGACATAAAATTCTCATGGCTTTCTTTTGTAGAAGTAGAATATCATTCAATTTAGAACAGTTCCCATATGCTAACAGTCCATAGCTAAAAACACTTTCAAACAAAGCAAGATATATTTGCTTTAAATAGCTACAAGGTACTTTGTTGTAAATGGTTCTCAGTAAATACACAACTTTAGATAATTTTTTACAGACCATTTCAACATGTGAATTCCAGGTTAATTCTGTATCTAAAAACCATTCCTAAACGATTTACATTAGTGTATTCAGCATCATTTGAGCTTTGTCTAAGGCTAAAAATAATGTTTTGCATTTTGTCACACTTAGTTAAAAACCCATTGCTAGAGAACGATTTAGTAGCACTCTGAATTATGTCATAACATATATTATTTAAAACAGCAAAATCATTGTGTTATAATAAAAGTGGAATCATCAGCATATAGAATCGTCTTAGCAGGTATATTACATGGCAGGTCATTTATCATAATAAGGAATAAAAATGGTGTTAAGATAGTTCCTTGTGGTACTCCAAAATCAATGTAGTCACTTCTACTACTTAAATTATTTACAAAAACAGCAAGTCTACGTCCAGTTAGATAGGTGTAAAAGAAGTTATACTCAGTATTTCTAATTCCATAGTATTCTAATTTCATTAGTAATAAGTCATGTGGAATGTAATCAAAAGCTTTGCTTAAATCAAATAGCAAAGCAAGAGCATTTTCCTTGTCTTCAAATGCTTTATATACAACGTCTAATAAATCTTTTTGTATGTTGTATATAAAGGGTAGTTGGGAAATGGTGTCGTGTCCTTAGACAGTCGCATTTGACTGTTATTTCTCACTGCAGACATAGTATCTTGTAAAGAAGTTGAAGCAAGACGTCGGTAATGATCTGTATAGACTTAATGGCGGTAAGCTCGCTGGAAACGCGGCTTTAATGATGTTCGTGATCATAAACAGGAAGTAATCAGCCCAGACGACAACATCGCTAAGCCCCGGGGAGCATTACAAAGCACTACTCGAGTTTTGTACCAAATTATCTCGATACTTTTGAATTTTTAGTAGAGTGAAGTGATTTAATGATATATTAGCGCATTATGTACCACGTACATTCAAGGCAGAAATGTATTGTATTCCATCATAAAATTCGACACAGAAACTTCACAGGAAATATCTACTTTGAGCAGTCCTCAATGAATAAATAAAGAAAAAATGTTATGCATTACACTCGCATGACTTTCTCTAGCTGCTCTACAAAACCGCTACGAAAGATTCTTCTTCTTTGTACACAATGCTAATCAAGATAAATGTTAGCAGAATGTTATTACTTAGTTCCTTATAAGTAGAAGGGAATAAGGGAATGCACTATGCTAAAGTGATTGTCAAATGTTTTAAAAGCTATCGTTATGCGATTGTCATTGCAAATCACTTCTTTGCTTGGCCAGGAGTAGAACAAAAGAAAAACAGACCTTCCTGTGTGAAAAAAGTTTGAGTACTTCACAATTGAAACCAATAACAAGGAATATGTCGAAAACGGTTACCTCCACAACAAAAACGTAAAGGACAAAAATTGTGTGTTTTGTCATGAGGTACATTTTTTGTGTAGTACGTTTTTTTCTATCATTTACGGTTCAACAGTTAAAGCAAAATTCAGCAAAATTCATCGAGAATAAAGAGGTCTTCAGAGGCTATTCCCAAAAAATTCGAGATATACATTTTATTTCGCACATAAATAGCTTTAATATACGAAATTTTAATCAAAATTGTTAGCGCCATTATTAAGAAAGTAAAATTTTTCGAAATTTTTTCCATGTAAAGGGTAGTTTCTGGTGGGGGGATTTTTTTTTTAAATCTTCGTGTCGCATCCTTGGTAGATATTAAACCTAAACACCAAGTTTGGTATTTAACGGTATTTTTGTTTAGGGGCTATGTTGTCCACAGACACACACACAGAGACAGACACACACACACGGAACTTTTTTTAAAAATGTTTTTTCGGACCCCAAAACATATATTTCTGGTGAAATTTCGGTATCTAATTTTTGGGTGCATTACAATGCCTTCTCTATCCCTATGTACATATGGGGCTAGAGAAAGGGAAAAACTGATGTGTTCTATTTACTTCATGCTAATCGAGAAAAATTAGCAGAAATAGTCTTATTACTTGCTTCCTTGTAAGTAGAAGGGAAATAAGGGAGCACCATAGGTTAAAGTGACAGTCAAAAGCTGGTTGCTATGTGACTGAAGTTTCTTTGTTTGTATGGACAGGAGTTGACAAATTCCTGTATGAGAAAAGTATAAGTTTTTTAAAGCTGAAGCCAATAACAAGGAATATCTCAGAAACGATCAACTTCACGAAAAAAAATGTACATGACATAAATTGTGTGTATTAAGGAGATATACATTTTCTGTTTAATTTTTGTCTATCTCTTACGGTTTAGCAGTTATACAAAATTCCGTGAAATTCATCCAGAATAAAGTAGTCTTGAGAGGCTATTCCCAGAAAATTCAAGATATACATTTTATATGTCTTGTAAATATCTTTAATATATGATATTTTAATCAAAATTGATAGAGGCATTTTTAAAATTTCCGTGTCGCATCCTTGGAAGATACTGAACTTAAATACCTTTCCGTTTTCGAGCTATGCTGTCCACACACACACACACACACACACACACACACACACACACACACACACACACACACACACACACACCAGTGGATGTTTTTCTAAAAATGTTTTAGTATCTGTTTTCGGTGAAATCTCGCTATCGATTTTTTGGGTGCAATACAATACCTTCTCTATATGCTATGTACATGGTACTTATAGAGAAAGTAAAAACGTGAAAACACAAACAAATTTGACAATAATCTCTGAACCATTGGAGCAAAATTACATCTGTGGTATACATTTTGAAAAAGGTAGCATAATTAGTTTGGAATATCAAACTTGCAGTCATTCATGTCTTTTGAGCTCCTAGCTTAAAACTCTATACGTTATATTTAAGCCCCCGTGGGTGGTGTGTGGGTAGCGTGTCTGTCTCACATTCAACAGGCCGTGAGTTTGAATCTCGCTTAGGGTGACTTACCCGTATGAGGTTTTTTCGGGGTTTTCCCTTATTCTGAGAAGAAGATTGTCGAGTAAGTTTGAGCATCATTCCAACAATTTCATTCACCGTTCAATATGACCCCCCCCCCTCCGTCGTTTGATTAACATTTTTTTAGCGTTTTTATTAGCAACTTGGTATCGGCAACTTCTCTGTCCTGACTGTGTAGCGGGCTTGCAGAACACTCCAGGCGTGATATCCCGTTATCACCTGAGGTCCCATTTTCAAATCTTTACATTTTGTGAGTTGTGATCGTACTTAAAATCGATGTGGTGCATTCACTCGACTTTTCACTTTCTCTAGCCCGTATTCATAATGTACATAGTGGATAGAGAAAATATTGTATTCCACCCAAAAATTCTATACCGAGATTTCACCGGAAATAAATGTTTTGAGATTCCTGAGTCGGAAAAAAAAAAAGCATTTTTAGAAATAGGTTCGTGAGTGTCGTGTGTGTACATATTTGTCTGTCTCTGTGGATAGCATTGTTCAAAAACGAAAAGACTGTTAAAAACCAAACTTGGTATTTAAATTTAGTATCTTCCAGGATGTGACACGAAGATATTCAAGAAAATCACAAACTTACCCTTTAAATTTAATTTTTGTTGTTGATATTTTTGTTTTTCTCAAAAATGGGTCTAACGATTTTGATTAAAAGTTAGATATTTACATCACTAATAAACTGTATAATATGGATTTTCTGGGAATAGCTCCTGAAGACCTCTTTATTCTAGACGAGTTCAGCGGAATTTTGCATAGCGGCTAAACCGCAAGCGATAGAGAACAATTTACTGCACAAAAAATGTACATCTCGTTAAAACGCATAATTTATGTCATATACATGTTTTACGTAGAGCTGGCCCTTTCTGAGTTATGTTATTCGTTTCAATTTTAAACTATGTTAACACGAAGTCACCTTTTGTTAGTCTCTCTTGTTTTACTGCAGGCCATACAAAGCGTACCAAACTTCAGTATTTCACTTCTACTTATAAGGAATAAGTAATAAGACTATTTCAGCAGGACTGAATGGGACTGTTTTGTTTTCAAAACTGGACAACTTGGCCATAAAATGTAAAGCAAAATTGGAAAAAAAATGTTACTTACCAAGAAGCTTTATTTTCTAGCTACATTTTTGAGATTCACTGAAATGCATATTACGGAGAGAGAGGGGAGGGAGATAGAGGGGGAGGCAGGGAGAGAGAGGGAGGGAGGGAGAGGAGAGAGAAGAAGGATTTTAAACTTGTATTGATCAGTACAGAAAATGGTGACATCGGTTTCAATAACTGTTTTCCAGTGGATTTATTTTCCTGTATAAACCAGGTGAAATATGATATTCAAACATATCAGATTACAAGGTAATAGTTCACGACAATATACAAATTGCAGCACGATATTTGTTTCACTCACTTGAGTCAGCTGTTTCTTCTTCTGATTACTCTCCTTGCAGGGCTCCTCTAGGACGTACAAGCCAGCACCTGATATCAGATGCTGGTTTGTGATCCATTCACATGACTTTCTCTATAAATTATTTTTAATAACTTATACTTCTATTTACCTAATGCAAATCTCGAGAAAAAGATAGCAGAAAGTGTCTTATTACCTGCTTGTTTGCAAAGAGAAGAAAAATAAGGGAATACCACAGGCTATATCGATAGTCAAATCTTTTAAAATCTGGTTGCTATGTCATTGAAGTGCCTTTGTATGGACAGGAGTTGACAAGTTCCCATATGAGAAAAGTATCGGGGGTTTTCCCGGGTCAAAAGGCAAATATTGGGCAATTTGCTCCCATCCCCCAAAATTCTCGTCTCTTCATTTCGTTCCATAGCATCTTTCAATTTAGTCTATCCGTGTAGAAGTGTCGGCGTTTGTGCTGCGGCCGGGTTGATGACATTTCGCTTTGTAACTACTGTACTGTCTCTGCGTCCAACATGCTTCTAACTGTCCATTCGCGGTGGTAAACGATCGCGGTAAATACCTTTCCCTCCATTCCTCCGTACGCCTACATCTTACCAAGATACAGGTCCTCGCAAATGGGGTAGATTTTCATACTTTTCTCGTTAGTAATGTTTATCATCCGCCATACTCACAGTCTAATCCACGCGAGCCCCTCTCTAATCAGTTTGGTATCCATTTTGATGCATTGCTCTATACACCACTCAGATTTTAGCCCAGACTGTACTTCCAATGAAACCTCTGTGCATTGCGCAATTATTTGCTGTCTGTCGATATCGCAGAGACGGTTCTTAATTTTTTTTCCAAATACTCCCTGCCCCATCATCCAAATATATCCCATCCCACTGGTTTTCAAACCTTTACCTTTAATGCCCACGTCGAATTGACTTATATTCTCAACTGTTCATAGTAGCAGGCTGCCCTAATTAGAGATTGATTTCCGTGAACAATTCTCATCCAATATCTAACTGTTCTGAATTTGCTTTGTTTCACTATGTATGTCGAATTCCCTCATTATTCCGCAGTTGGCCGTACCCCTCCCTACTCCCAGAATTCCTTTCGAAAATTGGCTCCTCACTTGGCCCATATTCCGTGTTTGTTCTCACTCCCATAGTGATCCCTGACAGCCAGCGCAGTCCCAGCTGATAAGAGATTTGTCTGTCAATAGCAGATACATCTCATGCAACGTAAATAATGATGTCCTTGTTGCAAGATGTAACAAACATTCCTCAAAGCAGTTTCAGTTGGCGCCGAGTAATCCTAGTATAATTGTAAATATAAGCAATTACAATGACTTTATGAACAACGATGAAGATGATTTAGGAGAAGAGCCCTTGGTGGTTTGGTGCAGCAGCCGCGGACGGGACGAAGTGGCAACAGTGTGACGGAGCGACCACGAGAAAGGCAACAACTGTCAGGGATCACTGTAGATCTCTCCACTTTAATGTTACATTTACAATGAGATGCAAGCACAGACGTAATGCACATAAGCGCAGACGCAAGGAAACACCTTTCACAATGTAATCATAAGCGCAGTGCAAGAAGTTGTCACGGGTATCTAGATCCGCAAGTTACATGCGAATATATTCCGAGCGCTACGCAAACTGAATAACATAACCAACAATACCACAAATTCACTCAATCATATACAAATAAATATGTTATAAAAGTACATGCTCGCGGCAGTGACGTCACAATAATTGCTCATTCAAAATTATTATTGAGCATAGAGACTTCATAAAGTGATAAAGCTACACATTTAATGATCTAAGAATTACCTCTCTGCGTCTTCGATTTATAAGAACCAATATATCTAGACACAGATGATAGTTACTCTATTAAATCAAAGAAGGATTCGCAAGGAGACTGTCATAACCTCTTGAGGGAAATTAGATATGGCACGGCCAAATAGAAGAGTATGCATGTACAGCAGGCCCTGTAAAATCTTGCAGTGCGATCGTTTGTTATTGAATTCAAAGGCAATGCATAGAGAAAAGAAGCAGAATTCCTCCTCTTTGCACGCAACGCAAGGATAGAGTTTGGAGTTTGCAAACTCTTGCGTTGCGTCTTTCTATGTGAATGCTTGCATTAAATAATGAGTCCAAATTCTTGCGCAGACGTAACATACCATAAGGGCAAGCGCGAGGGAAGACCATTGACAATGCAATCGTGAGCGTAACGCAAAAGGTTGGCACAGGTTTCTGGATCTGTATATTAAATACGGATATCTTCCAAGCGCACCGCAAGTTTCAAATTGATTAACATAACCAATAATACCCTTAAGAAAATTCACTCAATCTTTTACAATAGCATCTGTTATAAAAATTTGCATATTTACAACTGACCCTCGCGGCAGTGACGTCACAATAATTACTCATCCAAAATTATTGAAAATAGTCGGAGCATAGACTTCAGAAAGTGATAAAACTACACATTTAATGAACTAAGAATTATCTCTCTGCGTCTTCGAGTTATGAGAACCAAGAAATCGACACATATGATAATTACATCCATTAAATCAAAGAGGGATTCGCAAGGAGACTGTCTAACCTCTTGAGGGAAATTAGAGATGGCGCGGCACGGCCTAATAGAAGGGCATGCATGTACAGCAGGCCATGTAAAATATTGCAGATCGTTTCTTATTCAATTCATAGGCAATGCATAGAGAAAAGACGCAGAATTCCTCCTCTTTGCACGCAACGCAAGGATAAAGTTTATAGTTTGCAAGCTCTTGCTTGTTTCTATGTGAATGCTTGCATTAAATAATATGAATCCAAACTCTTGCGCATGCATTTACTGTCGCAGCGCCAGACGGCAATGAGCAACAAAGGCACGGACAGGAAGAACAATGTGTAGCCGGTTCACATTTTATTGTCTCTGTATATCCTAATGGACCGCAGTCTTGTTCTAATGGTTCCCAAGAAGGCAGCAAAGAAATTTCCAGCTGAACTGGTACGTTTCTTTATTAAATGTTGCAAGTTCGATTCCCAGACCTGGAGAAACTCGTGAGAGCAATTAAACGGTAGTCCATGTTGTTAACGCCATGACCAGTAATTATCCGTGATACCGCCTAGAGAACAGCGGCTTCAGAGCGTTAAGTTGGCATTACTTCTCTTTTTAATGACCGCCTTCCTCAAGCGGTCAGAAAAAAACAAGTCAAATTATCCTATTCTTTATTACTTTTTTTGCTATCTCATCATTTAATAATTTCTTCCGTGTTTCCATACATTACAGGGTAGTTCCCACGGCAACAGAACGGGGGCGTTCTAGTTTAAGTACTTAGGTACTAGTTTTGTTTCATGCATTAACCGTTCGTTCCTTCATTAGCGGTAAGTTAATGTAATGCGCTCTTTTCCGTGTAACATCAGCACACCACTGAACTTTACTGTCTTGGACGTTATCTTTATGAGGCCACAGTTCACTCAACGCCGTACATACTGCACAGAGAAGGTATTCCATCCAAAAATTCGATATTCACAGGAAATATCTACATGATTCACGATCAACGGCATAAAAAGAATCTATTTGTTCTACAAATAAACTTCTTACAAGAACTTTTTACTTTCTCTAGCCCCGTATATACAATGTACATAGGGGTAGAGAAGTATTGTATTCCACCCAAAAATTTGATACCGAGATTTCACCAGAAATACCTGTTTTAGGACCTCCTGTATCCAAAAAAAGCAGTTTCAGAAAAAGGTCCGCGTGTGTGTGTGTCCGTGTGTCTGTGAACACGATAACTCAAAAACGAAAACTAGCTAAAATACCAAACTTGGTATTTAAGTTTAGTATCTTCCAGGGATGCGACACGAAGATTTTGAGAAAAATCCCCCACCCCAAACTACCCTTAACATGGAACTTTTTTCGAAAATTTTGATTTTCTTAAAAATGGCTCTAATGATTTTGATTAAAATTCCGTATATTAATGATATTTACCTGACAAATAAAATGTATATCTTGAATTTTCTGGGAATAGCTTCTAAAGACCTGTTTATTCTGGATGAATTTTGCTTAATTTGGCATAACTAGAAAACCGTAAGAGATAGACAAATACTTACTATACAAAATATGTAGGTGTTTTTAAAATGCACAAGTCATGTCATATACATTTTTTTCGTGGAGCTTACCATTTTCGTGGTATTCATTGTTATTAGTTTCAGTTGTGAAGTACTTATACTTTTCTCAGTCGGGAGTGTACGATTTTCTTTTGTTCTACTCCTGGCCAAGAAAAGAAGCGATTTGTAATGACAATCGCATAACGACAGCTTTTAAAACATTTGACTATCGGTTTAGCCTAGCGTATTCCCTTTTTTTTTTTTTTTTTTTTTTAAGGTTTAAGTTCTTTAACTTGTTTGGTCATATCGGACGATGAATGAAATGGGTGAAATGATGCTCAAATAATATCGGGGTCTATGGAGCTTAAGGTTACTTGACATTCGTGTTCTCAGGATAAGGGAAAAACACCAAAAAAAAAAAAAAAAAAAAACTAATCCGGGTAACTCATCCTCTACTTTTTGAATCTGAGGCAGACACGCTACCTCCACACTACCCAGCAGGGCCAAAAAGTTTATTATTCTTTCTACTTATGTTAATCGAGATAAATATTAGCAGAAATGGTCTTATTACTTGCTTTCTTATAAGTAGAAGGGAAATAAGGAAATACACTAGTATAAATTTATTGGTATTCCTGTATCTCCTAAGTGGAGCAAAGGGCACCGTTACGATGTTTCCATGATTGGATTTGATGTTCTAGTTCGTGAGCTCGCCACTATGCGCCATGGTGGCGATATACTCGTCGCCCACAGATGACACTGTAGGGCTAAATCACGAATTGCGGACGCGAAATAGCGGAATATTTTGCCCAGGAACCTTCCTCTTTCAAGCTGTGGGGTTCCTTTACATGAACCGGCTTTACTTCCCCTTCCGAAGGAAGCTATACTAAGGATTTTTTGCGCCCGAAAAAAAATACATCACCTTCCGCCACGTTGGAACCAGCAATTTTGGGTTTTAGAGACTAATATGGTAACCACTACACCACGGAGGGTGACAAGACCAGGCTAAAGCGAAACTCAAATGTTCTAAAAGCTGTCGCTATGAAATTGTCACAAGTAATATCGTAAGACGTCTGACTTAACCGATAAATTGTCTAGCGGAGAAATAATGTTACTTATCTGGATAATTACATAAATAAAATATACATTTAAATATAATTGAAATTTCATTTCTTTGCTTGTCATCAACTCCACGAGAAAAATGCATATAACATAACATAAACTGTGTGTTTTTAAGTGTTTCTTGTGCGGTAAGTTTTTGTCCATCTCTTACGGTTTAGCAGTTATTCCAAAATTCCGTAAAATTCATCCAGAATAAAGTAATCTTCAGCGGCTATTCCCAGAAAATTCAAAATATACATTTTATTTGTCAGGTAAATATGTTTAATATACGATATTTTAATCAAAATCGTTAGAGCCATTTTTGAGAAAATAAACATTTTCGAAAAAAGTTCCATGTAACGGGTAGTTTGGGGTGTGGGGATTTTTCTCAAAATCTTCGTGTCGCATCCCTGGAAGATACTAAACTTAAATACCAAGTTTGGTATTTTACCGACTTCTTGTTTTTGAGTTATCGTGTTCAGACACACACACACACGGACCTTTTTCTGGAAATGCTTTTTTTGGATACAAGGTACCCTAAAACACATATTTCCGGTGAAATCTTAGGTATCGAATTTTTGGGTGGAGTACAATACCTGCTCTATAGACTATGTACGTAGTACGTATAGAAAAAGTAAAAATTACTAACAATTTTGATTCAATGTACAATATGTTTTTAGACAACTTCATAATAAGTGAAATGTATATCATGATTTTTCTGGGATTAGCCTCTGAAGTCCTTTTCATTCTGGATTACTTTTATATAACTTCTAAACCGTAAGAGGTAGATATGAACGTAGGTACTATGCAAACATGTAGGGGTAGCGTATATGCCTCACGTTAAAGAGGTCCCATGTTTGAATCTCGGTTAGGGTGAGTTACCCTTATCCTGAGAAGACGAATGCCCAGTAGCTTTAAGCCCCAATGGTCCACGAGTTAATTTGAGCATCATTTTAGCGATTTCACTCATCGTTGGATGTGAATATTGTTAAAAAGACTTTCCATTCATATCCAATACATGTTTGCCTTTGGAGTTGACTATTTCCGAGATATTCCTTGGTTTTTGTTTAAGTATTCCAATACTTGTGCTACATAGTAGAGGGTATTGCAAATCACCCAAAATTCGATGTAGAGATTACACCGCAAATATGTTTTGAGTTCCCCTGAATCCGAAAAAAGCATTTTTAGAAAAAGGTCTGTGTGTGTCAGTGGACATCATAGCTAAAAAACGAAAAGACCATTAAATTCCAAACTTGGTATTTATGTTCAATATCTTCCAAGGATACGACACGAAGATTTTCTAAAAAATGCCACCTCCCCACCACAAACGACTCTTTATATATAAACATTTTTTAAAATGTTTTCTTTTCTCAAAAATACCTCTAAATGTTTTGGTTAAAATGCCAGTATTAAAAATATTTAAATCACAAATAAAATGTATATTTCGAATTATGTGAGAAATGCCTCTTAATTTTGAATGTATTTTACTGGATTTTGCGTAACTAGTAAACTGTAAGATATAGACAAAAACGTACTACACAGAAATTGTAGATCTTGTTAAAACATGCAATTAATGTCATGTACATTTTTTCGTGTAATTGAGGATATCCGAGATATTCCTTGTTACTGGTTTCAGTTTTAAAATACTTAAAACTTTTCTTATATGGGAATTGGTAAACTCTGGCAATGCAAACGGATTTCAATCACATAGCAACCAGCTTAAAATGATTTGAGTGTCGCTTTAGCCTAATGTACTCTCTTATTTTCCTCCTACTTACAAGGAAAACAAATTTTACTTTCTCTACACGTACTATGTACATAGTGTATAGAGAAGGTATTGTATTGCACCCAAAATTTGATATCCATATTTCACCGGAATCCAAAAAAAAGCATTTTTAGAAAAATGTCCTTGTGTGTGCCTGTCTGTCTGTGTGTCTGAAGTTTTTCAAGAAAATCCCCCGACCCCCAACTACCCTTTACATGGAACTTTTTTCGAAAATTTTGATTTTCTTAAAGAAGGCTCTAACAATTTTGATTAAAATCTCGTATATTTAAAATATTTACTTGACAAATAAAATGTGCAACTTGAATTTTCTGGGAATAGCCTCTGAAGACTACTTTATTATTTCGATTTTACGGATTTTCACATAACTACTAAACTGTAATAGATGGACAAAAAATGTAGAGCACGTTAAAACACACAATTTATGTTATATACCTTTTTTTCGTGGAGTTCGTGTTTTAGATATTCCTTGTTTTTTTTAAAGCTTTGAAAAACTTATACTTTTCTCATACAGGAATTTGTCAACTCGTGTCCATACAAACAAAGGAACATCAGTCACATAGCAAGCAGCTTTTACTCGTATAGTATGAACTAAATAGAAGCCTAAGCTTTTTAACACTTTTTTTTGCAGAGATGTAGAGAAAGTCATGTAACGTATCAGATTTTTGTTTCATAATTTTGGGTCAGATTTCACTGATGCGTTCCTTAGAGTGGAAAAAGAATAAATAGTAGCCCATTAAAGGCTTGAAATACAGCACTTTTGGAAGGAAGAGCAGATAATTGATAAGTGGGCAGTACTTGGCTTACACAAAGCCTGGCAGGAATTGATCGGCGAGGGAGTGTTCGAGCATGTCTTGTTTCCTTGGAGACAACTCCTCGCTTTACAACACCAGCTAATTGGATGAGTATCAGCTTCTTCGTGCACAGGGTGTTTCAGCAAACTGGAATCAATGATAATAGCATTGTGATAGCTTTCCAGGAAACTGAATAGCAATTTCCATGTTGAACCTCAACACATATCTCAAGGTTTCTTGAAAACTATACAACCTATCATAATGACAATTTTATCTGTAACAAAATATTGTTAAAAAGCTTATGCTTCTATTTAGTTCATGCTCAACAAGAAAAAATTAGCAGAAATAGTCTTATTACTTGCTTCCTCGTAAGTAGAAGCGAAATAAGGAAGTACCATAGATTAAAGTGATAGTCAAAAGCTGGTTGCTGTCACTGAAGTTCCTTTATTTATATGGACATGAGTTGACAAATCCCTGTATGAGAAAAGTAAGTTTTTCAAAGCTGAAAACAAAAACAAGCAATATCTAAAACACGAACAACTCCACGAAAAAAAAAAAAAAAATATGTAACATAAATTGTGTGTTTTAAGGTGCTCTACATTTTTAGTGTGGTAGGTTTTTGTCCATCTCTTACGGTTTAGTAGTTACGCAAAATTCCGTAAAATTCATCCAGAATAAAGTAGTCTTCAGAGGCTATTCCTAGAAAAATCAAGATATACATTTTATTTGTCAGGTAAATATCTTTTAACATACGATATTTTAATCAAAATCGTTAGCCATTTTTAAGAAAATAAAAATTTTCGAAAAAAGTTCCATGTAAAGCGTAGTTTGGGGTGGGAGAATTTTTCTCAAAATCTTCATGTCGCATCCCTGGAAGATACTAAACTTAAATACCAAGTTTGGTATTTTACCGACTTTTCGTTTTTGAGTTATCGTGTTCACGGATACACGGACCTTTTCCTGAAAATACCTTTTTATTTATTTTTTTTATATAAGGGACCCTAAAACATATATTTCCGGTGAAATCTCGGTATCGATTTTTGGGTGGAGTGCAATACCTTCTCTATACACTATGCTCATAGTGATGAACAATATTTCTAGTATTATTTCATACTATACAGAATCCTGTGATACCTGGATTGTAGGGGAAATAGAATAACAAATGAATGCTTCTTAGCAGCTTTTGATGGTTGTAAATACCGCAAAAGAGAAAAACAATGAGTAATTAGTTTTTCTGTGCCATTAGCTTCGTAAGCTGTGCTTGAGAAATCACGGTGGTCCAGTCAATTGAGGTAAATCGATTAATCTGATGTAGTTGATACAGACGTGCACAAAACGAAGGGAAAGTTTGCTAGAAAGAGGGCATTACATATTAAAAAGGAGAGAGCTATCAGATAATAGAATTTTGCAACGCTGCGCTTGTTTTGGAGTTCAGCCGTGCGTAAAATTCTGCGTGGGTGAATACGCGACATGTCTGTGTTCTGGAGGTCAATGTTTCTTGTCCGGTAACGGCACTCCAATACCTTTTTACTTTCTCTACACGTACTATGTACATAGTGTATACAGAAGGTATTGCACTCCACCAAAAAATTCGATACCGAGATTTCACCGGAAATATATGTTTTAGGATCCCCTTTACCTAAAAAAAGCATTTTCGGAAAAAGTCCTTGCGAATGTGAACACGATAACTCAAAAACGAAAAGTAGGTAAAATACCAAACTTGGCATTTAAGTTTAGTATCTTCTTGGGATGCGACACGAAGATTTTGAGAAAAATCCCCCTCACCTCAACTACCCTTTACATGGAACTTTTTTCGAAAATTTTCATTTTCTCAAAAATGGCTCTAACGATTTTAATTAAAATATCGTATATGAAAGATATTTACCTGACAAATAAAAAGTATATTTTGAAATTTCTAGGAATAGCCTGTGAAGACTACTTTATTCTGAGTGAATTTTATAGAATTTTGTAGAAGTGCTAAACCGTAAGAGAGAGACAAAAACTTACCTCACAATAAATGTAGAGCACATTAAAACACACAATTTATGTTGTATACATTTTTTTCGTGGAGTTGATTGTTTTTGAGATATTATTTGTTTTTGGTTTAAGCTATAAAAACTTATATTTTTCTTATACAGGACTTTGTGAAACTCGTGTCCATACAAACAAAGGAACTTCAGTCACATAGCAACCAGCTTTTGACTATCACTTTAACCTATGGCACTCCCTTATTTCGCTTCTACCTACAAGGAAGCAAGAAATGACTATTTCTGCTAATGTTTCTCGATTAGCATGAAGTAAACAGAAGCATAAGCTTTTTAAATAAAATTTGTTGCAGAGATTTAGAGAAAGTCATGTGAATGGAACACATCAGATTTTTTTCTTTCTCTAGCACGTATGTGAACACACAATAAACATAACAGAAGTACTGCATTCCACCCAAAAATTCGATACCGAGATTTATCCGTTAATATATATTTTGAGACCTCCTGAATAATACATCTCTACATATCAGTAACAAATTCTTCTATCCACTACATGCTAATCAATATAAATATTGGCAGAAATGGTCTTATCAGTTGAACGGAAATAAGTGAATACATTAGGATAAACCGACAAACAAATGTTTTAGAATGTGGTTGCTAAGGGATTGAAATTCCTTGCTTTGCGTGGCTAGAAGTTTACAAGTTCATGTATGAGAATAGTTCAAGAATTTTAAAACTGAAACCAAAACAACAGCTCGGAGTATCTCGAAAACGGTTAACTCTACAAAAAAATATGATTTTTACCATTCACATGACTTTCTCTAACATCTCTGCAACAAATTATTGTTAAAAAGTTTATGCCTCTATTTACTTCATGCTACTCGAGAACAAATTAGCAGAAATAGTATTATTACTTGCTTTCTTGTAAGTAGAAGGAAATAAGGGAGTACCATAGGTTAAAGTAATAGTCATAAGCTGGTTGCTATGTTAATGAAGTTCCTTTGTTTATATGGACAGGAGTTGGAAAATTTCTATATGAGAAAAGTAAGTTTTTCATAGCTGAAACAAAAAACACTAAATATCTCAAAAACGATCAACTCCACGAAAAAAATGTATGTAACATAAATTGTGTGTTTTAACGTGCTCTACATTTCTTGTGTAATAAGTTTCACGATTTAGCAGTTATGCAAAATTCCGTAAAAATCATCCAGAATAAAGTAACCTTCAGAGGCTATTCCCAGAAAATTTCAAGATATACATTCTATTTGTCAGGTAAATATCTTTAATATATGATAATGTAATCAAAATCGTTAGAGCCATTTTTAAGAAAATCAAAATTTTCGAAAAAGGTTCCACGTAAAAGGTAGTTTGGTGAGGGGGGATTTTTCCCAAAATCTTCGTGTGGCATCCCTGGAAAATACTTAATTTAAATACCAAGCTTGGTATTTTACGGATTTTTCGTTTTTGAGTTATCGTGTTCACAGACACACACACACACACACACACACACTGGCCTTTTTCTGAAAATACTTTTTTTGGATACATGGGACCCTAAAACATATATTTCCGGTGAAATCTCAGTATCGAATATTTTGGTGGGGTGCAATATCTTCTCTATACATTATTTACATAGTACGTATAGATAAAGTAAAAATATATATTACACATTTTATATGTTTTAACGAGATCTACGTCTTTTGTGTGGTAACTTTTTGTCTGTCTCTTACGGTGTGCCAGTTACACTAAAGTAATCCAGAATGAAGAGATCTTCAGAGACTATTCCCAGAAAATTCAAGATTACATTTCATTTTTCATGAAAATATCTTAAACACGTGGGCATTTTATTCAAAATCAGTACCTAGCGCCAGTTTTCAGAAAAGTAAAAGTTTTGGAAAATGATTCATGTAAAGGGTATTGGAGGGTGGGCGGATTTTCTTGATAATCTTCGTGTCGCATCCTTGGAAGATACTAAACTTAAACATGTACAAAGTTTCGTATTTAAATGACTTTTCGTTCATTAGCTATGCTGCCCGCAGATACACATATACGAACATCTAAAAATGCTATTTTACTTTCTCTACACAAACTATGTACATAGTATAGAGAAGGTATTGTAATGCAACAAAAAATTCGATACCTAGATTTCACCAGAAATGCATGTTTTCAAGAAAATCCCCCTACCCCAGCTACTCTTTGCATGGACATTTTTTCGAAAAGTACCTTACACACAATATGTATATCTTGAATTTATTTGGGAATGGCCTCTGAAGATTACTTTATTCTGGATGAATTCTGAGGAATTCTGTATAACTGCTAAACCGTAACCACAAAAAAATATAGAGCACATTAAAAGACACAATTTATGTTATATATAGTTTTTTTCGTGGAATTTGTCGTTTTTTTAGATATTCCTTGTTTTGGGTTTCAGTTTTGATAAACTTATACTTTCTCATACAGGAATTTGTCAACTAGTGTCCATAAAAACAAAGAAACTTCAGTTACACAGCAACCAGCTTTTGACTATCATTTTAACCTTTGGTACTCCCTTATTTCGCTTCTACTTACAAGGAAGCAAGTAATAAGACTATATCTATTAATTTTTTCTGATTAGCATGAAGTAAATAAAAGCATTAGCTTTTTAGCAATAATTTGTTGCAGAGATGTAGAGAAAGTCATGTGAATGCAACACATCAGATTTTTAAAATAATTGCCAGCAAAAACTTGAGTTTGTCAATATATAAATGATGCTTCTACATTCGCTATGTGAAACATCTATTTATCCAGGGAATGTCAAATTCAAGGAGTGAGGTTTCAATATCTGGAAAAATTGTTTGTGTTTAGCTTTAGCGATTAAATGAAAAGGCGCCAGGGGGGTGACAATATCGCGACGCTTAGAAAAGGTCTAAACTCGCAACATGGAATATTTCGAAAACTACCAATGATGCGAACAAAATTAATTTACACAAATTATGAATTTATGTCCATTCTACATTTTAACTTTCTCCACATAGTAGGTAGAGAAGGCGTCGCATTCCACCACCAAAATGAAATGATGCGCTCACAGAAACCAGCATCGTCTTCATCAGGTCGCAACATGTCGATGCAAAAGTCACGCCGTATGACCTTATCTTCTTCACTCAGAAACTGCAACATCTGTAATCTGTAAGGCATCATGTGCAGTCGCTTCCGCAAGATTTTCCATACAGTTTGCTGTGGAATTTGTAATTGCATGCTTGCCCTAGATGTCGATTTCTGTGGGCTTCTTATGTAGGCAGAACGAACACGTTCAACGTTTTCTTCCGAAACTCTTGGTCTTCCCGAGCTCTTCCCTTTGCACAAACATCCCATTGTCTCGAATTTTCTATACCAGTCTGACTGTCTAGTCGGTGGCGTTTTGTGGTAACGTGTTCTAAAATGTCATTGGACAACAGTTGCTGATTGTGTTCTAGCAAATTCCAACATGCAATATGCCTTTTCCACAGGATTTTCTGCCATTTCAGCTTCTGCAACAACAAACAAAACACTACAGCGTTACCAATAGTAACAAACGAAACTTGGAGAGTTTCTCAACATACCTCCAAAATAATTAGGTTGCTATCTCTAATAGTTTTTGTTTTACAGGCAGTTGAAGTTGTCTATTTCTTTTGTAGTAACCCTGTAGTCTTCAGGGTCTATTCCCAGAAAATTCAAGATATACATTTTATTTGTCAGGTAAATGTCTTTAATATACGACATTTTAATCAAAATCGTTAGAGCCATTTTTAAGAAAATCAAAATTTTCAATTTTTTTTCCATGTAAAGGGTGGTTTGGCGTGGGGGGATTTTCTTGAAAATCTTCGTGTCGCATCCTTGGCAGATACCAAACTTAAAAACCAAGTTTGGTTCTCAACGATCTTTTCGTTTTTGAGCTATGCTGCCCACAGACACACACACACGCGGACATTTATCTAAAAATGTTTTTTTTTTTTTTGTATTCAGGGAGTCTCAAAACATGTATTTCCGGTGAAATCTCGGTAAGGAATTTTTGGGTGCAATACAATACCTATATACATAGTTGGTATAGAGAAAGTAATAATTTCAAACTGGTGAATATACAGATGGTAAGGTTTTAATATTTGCAAGGAGGAGTTTAAAACAGACACGTAAATAGTGGGGTAGAGTAAGTGCTGGATACCTTCACGGTAACCAGCTGTTACACTGCTGTACGTGACCTTAGCTTTTAATGGTATTCAATTAAACACATTCTCTGCAGTGCCAGGCTGCAAGGTTGCCAACTTAGGAAGCGAGTTCCTTGTGAGTAAATGTCGTGGGAGTAACTATACGTGTGAAAGCTTGCCAACATGCAGTCTAGACCGGCCACTTGCAACACACTTTGTTCCAACATTATAATAGAGTGCAATTGTTGCTCACTTTTAATTAAACTTAAACCTAAAAAATCTTGAGTGCTCCGTTCACATGACTTTCTCTACATCTCCGTAACAAATTATTGTTAATAAGCTTATTCTTCTATTTAATTCATGCTAATACAGATAAGCATTAGCAGAAACGGTTTTATTACTTTTTACTTTCTCCATACGCACTATGTTCATAGTGTATAGAGAAAGTATTGCACTCCACCAAAAATTCGATACCGAGATTTCACCGGAAATATATGTTTTAGGGTCCCCAATATCCAAAAAAAGCATTTACACAAAAAGGTCCGTGTGTGTGTGTGTGTGTGTGTGTGTGTCCGTATGTCTGTGAACACGATAACTCAAAAACGAAAAGTCGGTAAAATACCAAACTTGGTATTTAAGTTTAGTATCTTCCAGGGATGCGACACGAAGATTTTGAGAAAAATCCCCCCACCCCCAACTACCCTTTACATGGAACTTTTTTCGAAAATTTAGATTTTCTCAAAAATGGCTCTAACAATTTTAATTAAAATTTCGGATATTAAACATATTTACCTGACAAATGAAATGTATATCTTGAATTTTCTGGGAATAGCCTCTGAAGAGTAGTTTATTCTCGATGAATTTTACTAAATTTTGAATAACTGCTAAACCGTAAGAGATGGACAAAAACTTACTACACAAAAAATGTAGAGCACATTTAAGCACACAATTTATGTTATATACAGTTATTTGGTGGAGTTCGTCGTTTTTGTGACATTCCTTATTTTTGGTTTCTGCTATGAAAAACGTATACATTTCTCATACTGGAACTTGTCAACTCCTATCCATATAAACAAAGGAACTTCATTGACATAGCAACCAGCTTTTGGCTATCAGTTTAACCTACGGTTGTCCCTTATTTCGCTTCTACTTACAAGGATGCGAGTAATAAGACTATTTCTGCTAATTTTTTCTGATTAGCATAAAGTAAATAGAAGCATAAGCTTCTTAAGAATTATTTGTTGCAGGGATATGGAGAAAGTCATGTGAATGGTACACATCAGATTTTTATTTCTCTTTAGTCACTATGTATATAGTATATAGAGAAGGTATTGCACTCCACCAAAAAATTCGATTTTGAGATTTCACCGGAAATATATGTTTTAGGGTCCCCTTTATCTAAAAAAACAATTTTCGGAAAAAGGTCCGTGTGTGTGTGTGTCCGTGTGTCTGTGAACACGATAACTCAAAAACGAAAAGTCTGTAAAATACCAAACTTGGTATTTAAGTTTTGTATCTTCCAGAGATACGACACGAAGCTTCTGAGAAAAATCCCCCCACCCCCAACTACCCTGTACATGGAACTTTTTTCCAAAATTTTGATTTTCTCAAAAATGACTAACGATTTTGATTAAAATTTCATATATTAAAGATATTTACCTGACAAATAAAATGTATATCTTGAATTTTCTGGGAATAGCCTCTGTAGAGTAGTTTATTCTGGATGAATTTTACTAAATTTTGAATGACTGCTAAACCGTAAGAGATGGACAAAAACTTACCGCACAAAAAATGTAGATCACATTAAAACACACAATTTAAGTTATATACATTTTTTTCGTGGAGTTCGTCGTTTTTGTGACATTCCTTTTTTTTTTTTTTTTTTGGTTTCTGCTATGAAAAACGTATACTTTTCTCATACAGGAACTTGTCAACTCCTATCCGTATAAACAAAGGAACTTCATCGACATAGCAACCAGCTTTTGACTATCACTTTAACATACGGTTGTCCCTTGTTTCGCTTCTACATACTAGGAAGCGAGTAATTAGACTATTTCTGCTAATTTTTTCTGATTAGCATAAAGTAAATAGAAGTATAAGTGTTTTAAGAATTATTTGTTGCAGGGATATGGAGAAAGTCATGTGAATGGTACACATCAGATTTTTTTAGATAAAAGGAACCCTAAAACATATATTTCTGGTGAAATCTCGGTATCGAATTTTTTGGGTGGAGTGCAATACTTTCTCTATTCACTATGTACATAGTGCGTATAGAGAAAGTAAAAATAGGTGAAATGCCAAACGATATAAGTTCAGCATCTTCAAAATCTCCCCACCCCAAGCTACCCTTTACATATAAAAAAGTTCAAAAATGTGTTTACCTCTCAAATGGCCCCAACAAGTTTGATTAAAATATTTACATGAAAAATAAAATGTATATCTATAATTTTCTGGGAGCAGCCTATGAAGGATTATATTCTGAATAACTTTTACACAACTGGTAAACCGAAAGAGACGCAAAATCTTCCACAAAAACTGTACAACACGTTTAATCACACAACCTATATCATATACTTTTCTCAATTTATTATTTTGTATTTATATTAACCATTTCCGAGATATTCCTTGCTATAGGTTTCAACTTTAAAATACTTATACTTTTTCGAACGAGAACTCTTCATTAGTTTCATATCTTTTTACTTTCTCTAGCCCCATATTACAATGTACATAGGGATAGAGAAGTATTGTATTCCACCCGAGATTTTACCGGAAATACATGTTTTAGGACCCCCTGTATCCAAAAAAAGCTTTTCAGAAAAAGGTCCGTGTGTGTTCGTGTGTCTGTGGACATAATCACTCAAAAACGAAAAGTAGCTAAAATAGCGAACTTGGTATTTAGGTTTAGTGTCTTCCCCCACCCCAAACTACCCTTTACATGGAACTTTTTTCGAAAATTTTGATTTTCTTAAAAATGGCTCTAACGATTTTGAGTAAAATATCATATATTAAAGATATTTACCTGACAAATAAAATGTATATCTTGAATTTTATGGGAATAGCTTCTGAAGTCCTGTTTATTCTGGATGAATTTTGCTTAATTTGGCATAACTAGTAAACCGTAAGAGATAGACAAAAACTTACTATACAAAAAATTTAAGTCTTGTTACAATACACAAGTTATGTCATATACATTTTTCTCGTGGAGCTTACCGTTTTCGAGGTATTCATTGTTATTAGTTTTAGTTGTGAAGTAATTATACTTTTCTCAGACGGGAGTGTCCGTTTTTCTTTTGTTCTACTCCTGGCCAAGAAAAGAAGCGATTTGTAATGACAATCGCATAACGACAATTTTAAAACATTTGACTATTGGTTTAGTCTAGTGTATTCCCTTATTTTCTTCTTATTTATACGGAACTAAATAATAAGAACATTGTGCTAATGAGTACCGCGATTAGCAAGGTGCATAAAGAAGAAGAATCTTATGTATGAACTTTGTAGAACAGCTAGAGAAAGTCATGTGAATGGAACACATCAGATTTTTTGTTTTTATTCTGGTCATGCTAAACTAACCGGTTTCAATTCTATTGTATAGCGACAGCTTTTAAAATATGTGATTCGCTTTAGTCTAACGTATTCCTTTATTTTCCCATTAACTTATAAAGAAATAAATAATACCATTTCTGATATTTGTCTTGAAGAAGAATACATTTTTGCAAGAATAGTCCGTTATAGAATAAGTAGAGAAACTCATGTGAATGGAACACACCAGATTAAGTTTTGTATTTAACGGTCTTTTCGTTTTTGAGCTATGCTGTACACACACACACACACACACACACACACACACACACACACACACACACACATTCTATCTCTGTAACATATTATTGTTAAAAAGGTTATTCTTCTATCTATGCTAATCGAGATTAGCAGAAATCGTCCGTAATACTTGGTCCCTTGTAAGTAGAAGAGAATAAATCTGATGTGTTACACTCACATGACTTTCTCTAGCTGTTCTACAAACTTCTTACATAAGATTATTCTTCTTTCCGCACCTTGCTAATCGAGGTACTCATTAGCACAATGTTCTTATTACTTAGTTCCTTATAAGTAGGAAAAAACAAGGGAATACACTAGACTAAAACCATAGTCGAATGTTTTAAAAGCTGTCGTCACAAATCGCTTCTTTTCTTGGCCAGGAGTAGAACAAAGAAAACCGCACACTCCCATCTGAGAAAAGTATAAGTATTTCACAACTGAAACTAATAACACTGAATACCTCGAAAACTGTTAGCTCCACGAGAAAAATGTATATGACATAACTTGTGTATTTTAACAAGACCTACATTTTTTGTACAGTAAGTTTTTGTCTATCTCTTACGGTTTACTACTTATGCCAAACTAAGCAAAATTCATCCAGAATAAACAGGTCTTCAGAAGCTATTCCCAGAAAATTCAACATATACATTTTATTTGTTAGCTAAATATCTTTAATATACGATATTTTAATCAAAATTGTTAGAGCCATTTTTAAGAAAATCAAAATTTTCGAAAAAAGTTCCATATAAAGGGTAGTTTGGGGTGGGGGGATTTTTCTCGAAATTTCGTGTCGCATCCCTGGAAGATACTAAACTTAAATACAAAGTTTGGTGCTTTACCGACTTTTCGTTTTTGAGTTATCGTGTTCACAGACACACACACACACACGCACTTTTTTTTTTTTTTTGATAAAGGGGACCCTAAAACATACTATATTTCCGGTGAAATCTCGGTATCGAATTTTTTGTGGAATACAATACTTCTCTATCTCTATGTACATTGTACATACGGGGCTAGAGAAAGTAAAAATGTAATGTGTTCTATTCACATGATGTCCTCTAGCTGTTCGGCAAACAAACCTTTATTTCAAAACATTAATCTGTTATCTATATCATGCTAATCAAGATAAACATAAGCAGAATTAGTTTTATTACTAGATTCTTGGAAAAGGTAAATAAGAAAATGCGCAGGCTAAAACGATAGTCTCGTCCTTTAAAATCCAATCTCTTTGCTTTCCAGAAGTAAACAAACGAGAAACGAGAAGGAAGATGTCTTCGCGTTTGAGAAAAGTGGATAAAATTGAAACTAATAATCCGGAGTATCTCGAAAACGGATAACTCAAAAATGTATGACATTCATTGAGTGTTTTAATGAGATCTACATTTTTTGTGTTTGTATATCTTCCACGGTTTACCAGTTGTACAAAAGTCATCCAGAATGAAGGTTTCTTCAGAGGCTATTCCAGAACGTTCTTGGAATAGCCTCTGAATCGTTTGTTATAAAAATATCTTAAAATCGTTAGAAGCATTTTGGAGATAAAGAAAATTTTCAAAATGTTTTCCACGTAAAGTACAGTTTGGGGGAAAGGAATTCTTTTGAAAATCTCTGTCTCGCATCCTTGGAAGATACTAAACTTAAATACCAA
Source organism: Hymenopus coronatus (assembly GCA_030762935.1). Lineage (NCBI taxonomy): Eukaryota > Metazoa > Arthropoda > Insecta > Mantodea > Hymenopodidae > Hymenopus > Hymenopus coronatus. The sequence continues at coordinate 19,329,125 of CM060895.1, forward strand.
GTTTGGTATTTAATGGTCTTTTCGTTTTTGAGCTATAATATACACCCACACACACGTAAAATCTCGGCATCGTATTTTTAGGGGCAATACAATACCTTCTCAGTACATTTTTTTTGTTTTGTTTCATTTGTATAGCCCCCTTTAACATCAATGGTCATATCGGGGGCTTTGACTTGTGAAACTGTAGGTCCAGAACATTAGGTTAATAAACTTTATATTACTGAACACACTCACATTCATACTTCCAGACTCTATGGGGGATAGCGAATAACTGTGGTTAAAGAAAAATTCCCCGCCCCAGCCGGGAATCTAACCCGGGACCTCCGAGTGAGAAGTCAGCTCGCTGACCTCAGTACACTATGTACATACTTGGCGAAGAAAAAATAAAAAAACTACTAGCTTCCTACTGTGGTGGCTGGGAGGATATCGCACTCATCAATACGTGAGGAAGCTCGACAACAGGGCAGGGTACTCCACTCAGTAACTAACTAAATGGGGCGTTGACTCGATGGCTAGCCCCTTTCTTTTGTTTACGACAGAACAGGTTTGGTAGAGTTACCGGTGACATAATACCTGCATTACTTGGCTACCGTCCATTGGTCGAGCTGGATCATCTAGCGCTTCTCTTTTGTTTAGAGTGGGAGTCACAGGACGTAAGGAAATTCCTAGAGTACCGGTTGCAAGGCGGCCAACTTGTCAGAACAAAACTTTTGTTATGTGACAGATGCAGTCCTCCCCACCATTCTCGTTTTCATTTAATATACAGTAAAGCCCTGATTATACACAAATATCACTAAATCACTGGGTAAACATTTAATGGCCACCACAAATACATTTTAAAAAATCTGATGTGTTCCATTCACAAGACTTTCTCTACATCTCTGCAATAAATTACTGTTAAAAACCTATTGCTTCTATTTACTTCATGCTAATCGAGAAAAAAATAGCATAAATAGTATTATTACTTGCTTCCTTGTAAGTAGAAGCAAAATAAGGGAGTACAATAGGTTAAAGTGACAGTCAAAAGCTGGTAGCTATGTGACTGAAGTTCCTTTGTATGGACAGCAATTGTTAAATTCCTGTATGAGAAAATTATAATTTTTAAAGCTGAAACCAAAAACAAGGATTTTCTCAAAAAAGATCAAATCCACGAAAAAAATGTATATAACATAAGTTGTGTGTTTTGATGTGTTCTACATTTCTTGTGTGGTAAGTTTTTGTCCATCTTTTACGGTTTAGCAGTTATGCAAAATTTGTTAAAATTCATCCAGAATAAAGCAGTCTTCAGAGGCTATTCCCAGAAAATTCAAGATATACATATTGTTTGTCAGGTAAATATTTTTAATATATGACAATTTAATCAAAATTGTGAGAGCCATTTTTGAGAGAATCAAAATTTTCGAAAAAAGTTCCATGTAAAGGGTAGTTGGAGATGGGGGGATTTTCTTGAAAATCTTCGTGTCGCATCCTTAGGAGATACCAAACTTAAGTACCAAGTTTGGTTTTTAACGGTTTTTTCGTTTTTGAGCTATGCTGCGCAAAGACACACATACACAGACAATTTTCTAAAAATGCTTTTTTTTAATTCAGCGGTCTCAAAACATATATTTCCCGTGAAATCTCGGCATCGAATTTTTGGGTGCAATACAATACCTTATCTATACACTATGTACCTAGTACGTATACAGAAAGTAAAATATTATGTGTTCCATTCACATGACTTTCTCTACATTTCTGTAACAAACTGTTAATAAGCTTATTCTCCTATCCATATCATGGTAATCGATATAAACATTAGCATAAATTGTCGTTATTAATTGGTCCTTGTAAGTAGAAGGAAAAATTCACACGATGTGCTCTAGCTGTTCTGCAAGCAAACCTTTTATTCAAAACGTTAATCTGTTATCTACATCATGCTAATTAAGATAAACATAAGTGGAATTAGTCTTATTACTAGCTTCCTTGTAAGTAGAATGGAAATAAGAAAATGCACAGGCTAAAGCGATAATATCGTCCTTTAAAGCCTGTCGCAATGTGAATTGAAATTACAATCTCTTTGCTTTCCAGGAGTAAACAAACGAGAAGAAAGATGTCTTCCCGTTTGAGGAATGTTTAAGTGGCTAAAATTGAAACTAATAATCCGAAGGTCTCGAAAAGGACAATTATACAAAAAAAGAAAAATAAGCAAATAAAAAATAAAAAAGGGTGTATATGGCAAACTTATATGTTTTAACGAGCTGTACATTTTTTTTTTTTTGCGGTAAGTTTTTGTCTATCTCTTACGGTTTACCAGTTATACAAAACTGCGCAAAATTCATTCAGAATAAACATATCTTCAGAGGCTATTCCCAGAAAATCCAAGATATACATTTCGTCTGTCAATAAAATATCTTAAATATAAGGTATTTTAATCAAAATCATTAGAACCAATTTTGAGAAAATCAAAATTTAAAAAAATGTTCCATGTAAAGATTAGTGGAGGAAATACGGAACTTAAATACCAAATTTGATATTTAACGATCTTTACGTTTTGAGCTATGCTGCCCCCCTCCCGCACACACGGACATTTTTATATTTTTTTTTATTTAGCGATCTCAAAACATGGTATTTCCGGTGAAATCTCCGTATCGAATTTTTGGGTACAATACAATACCTTCTCTATACAGTATGTATATAGTACGTGTAGAGAAAATAAATATCTGATGTTTAATTCACATGATTTTCTCTACATCTCTGTAACAATTTGTTAATAAGCTTATTCTTCTATCTACTTCAAGCTAATCGAGATAAAAATTAGCAGAAATGGTCTCATTGCTTCCTTTCTTGTAAGTAGAAGTGAAATAAGGAAGATACACTAGACTAAAACGATAGTCAAATCTTTCAAAAGGTGGTTGCCATGTGGTTGAAATCCATGAGGTAATTCTCAGAAATGGTGTACTCCACGAAAAACACGTTTATGACATAAATTGTGTATTTTAACGAGATCTACATTTTTTGTTTAGTCAATTTTTGTCTGTCTCTTACGGTTTACCAGTTACTCAAAATTCAGCCAGAATAAAGATATCTTTAGAGGTCCCCTCCCAAAAAAGTATTTCCCATGTAAATTGTATGTTTATTTTAATCAAAATTTTAGCCTTTTTGAGAAAATATCTTCATGTCGTATCCCTTGAAGATACTAAACTTAAATACCAAGTTTGGTATTTTACCGACTTAACGTTTTTGAGCTACCGACTTCACAGACGCACGGACCTTTTTCGAAAAAGTTTTTTTTAATTATATATACATACGTACGTACATACGTACATACATACATACATACATACATACATACATACATACATACATACATACATACATACATACATACATACATACATACATACATACATACATACATACATACATACATACATACATACATACATACATACATACATACATACATACATACATACATACATACATACATACATACATACATACATACATACATACATACATACATACATACATACATACATACATACATACATACATACATACATACATACATACATACATACATACATACATACATACATACATACATACATACATACATACATACATACATACATACATACATACATACATACATACATACATACATACATACATACATACATACATACATACATACATACATACATACATACATACATACATACATACATACATACATACATACATACATACATACATACATACATACATACATACATACATACATACATACATACATACATACATACATACATACATACATACATACATAAGGGACCCTAAAACAAACGTGTACTTCGGGTGAAATCTCGGTATCGAATTTTTGGGTGCAAATACATAGGTATATTGGTAAACATTTCCAAGTTACAAAAGCATAATTTACGTTTTAAAGAAATTGTCCCATGTCAAGGACTTACATAATGGAAAAGTAAAACACTTAAAATTTCCATGACACAGGTGGGCTACTTATTGAAGTCTAGTGTGTACAGGAACCGTCTAAACTAACGGCCAGTCTGTTTACTGCTGTAAAATGTTTATGTATTTGTCCATACAAAGGAACTTCAGTCACATAGCAACCAGCTTTTGACTGTCACTTTAACGTATTGTACTCCCTTATTTCACTTCTACTTACAAGGAAGCAAGTAATAAGACTATTTCTGCTAACGTTTATATCGATTAGCATGAAAGAGATAGAAAAATAAGCTTTTTAACAATAATTTGTTGCAGATATGTAGAGAAAATCATCTGAATAGAACATATCACTTCTTTTTGTATAGCTCTTAAGGTTTTACTGGCTATTTTTTCTTCTTCTTTTTTGGTAGCGTTTAACTTTTACTACTTGTGGCACCGCAGGCGATGACACTGGTGATGCATGGAATGATAATGGAGCACCGGTGGAACGTGATGGCGGGAGAACCCGGAGAAAACCCACCCTGGGCCGCTTTCTCCACCACAAATTTCACATGCAATCCAACTTGGAATCCAACTCGGGCCGTCTATGTAAGAGGCGAATGGTCTAACCACTCGGTCACGGCGCGCCCTTTACAAAGCATTCAGAATGAAGAGGACTCAAAAGGCTGTGAAAGATTCGTATTTTGTCATGTAAATATCTTTAATACACGGCGTTTAAATTTAAATCGTTAGAACCATGTTTGAGAAAAAAAAGTAAAATAATCTTTCATGTAGAGGGTAGTTTGCATTGGAGGAAAGTTCCTGGAAATCTTCGTGTCGTATCGTTGGAAGATACCAAACTTGATATTTAAGTTGAATATTTGTCCTTTTTTTTTTTTTTTTTTTTTTTTTTTTTTTTTTTTTTTTTTTTTTTTTTTTTTTGTTCTTGAGCTAAAGACAGACACGGACACACAAACACACACACACACACACACGGGCCTTTTTCAGGGGGTCCTAAAACATGTATTTCCGGTGAAATCTCAACATCGAATTTTTGGGTGGAATACATACCCAAAATACGTGGGCTTTTTCCTTTAAAAAAAAACAACTCAACATGTATTTGCAATAAAATCTCGGTATCAAAATGTTGGGTGGAATGCAATACTTATCTATCTACTATGTGCGTACACGGAAGACAAATTAATATGTGTACAGTACGAAAATGTGACGACGGCGATTGTCGAGGAACCTTGGCCTAGTGCTTGTGATTCATCTCGTGAGGAACAGAATCAAAACATCCGGTGTAAAAGCACTTGCAGATGTTATTGTTTGGATACATGGCTAGTGCACGTCCTCCTACGGCTTCGCATCATCCCTTGGTTTTCCAGGAACTAATGAGCTCAGTGGATAATTACGACAATCTTGTTGGCAGAGTAATTCACTTGTCATGTTCCAGTTTCAGGCGAGGCTTGACGCTCACCGAACAAGTATTACGAATCATCACGCAACGTATTCGTTGCGAACAACCTGTCGGTCAAAGATGTTCTCAGTTTTTGTTTTAACACTTCTAGGGTAAGGCCCTAAATAACACCAAAATGATACTAGCCTTCTCTACTTAATATTATTGATTTCAAAAGTTTACATAGTAATGGTACATAGGCAGAAAATGTATTGCACTCCACCCAAAAATTCCATACGAGATTTCAGCGGAAATACGATATAGGGTGCTCTGTATCCAAAAAATCTGATGTGCACCATTCACATGACTTTCTCCATATCCCTGCAACAAATTAGTTCTATTCTACTTATAAGGAAGCAAGTAGTAAGGACATTCTGCTAATGTTTATCTCGATTAGCAAGGTGCAGAAAGAATAATAGTCTTCTGTGAGAAGTTTGTAGAGCAGTTGGAGAAAATCATGGGTGTGCGTTCCGAACTTGGTCTTTAAGTTTAGTATCTTCCAAGGAAGACGAAAATATTTTGAGTAAAATATCCTATCCAAACTAACCTTTACATGAAAAAAAATCTGATGTGTACCATTCACATGACTTTCTCTATATCCCTGCAACAAATTATTCTTAAAAAGCTTATACTTCTATTTACTTTATGCTAATCAGAAAAAATTAGCAAAAATAATTTTATTACTTGCTTCCTTGTAAGTAAAAGCGAAATAAGGGAGTACCATAAGTTAAAGTGAAAGCCAAAAGCTGGTTGCTATGTGACTGATGTTCCTTTGTTTGTATGGACAGGAGTTGACAAATTCCTGTATGAGAAAGTATAAGTTTTTCAAAACTGAAACCAAGAAAAAGGAATATCTCAAAAACGATCAACTCCACGAAAAAAATGTATATAACATAAATTGTGTGTTTTATCGTACTCTACATTTTTTGTGAGTTAAGTTTTTGTCCATCTCCTATGGTTTAGTAGTTATGAAAAATTCATCCACAATAAAGTAGTCTTCAGAGGCTATTCCCAGAAAATTCAAGATATACACTTCATTTGTCAGATAAATATCTTTAATTTACGAAATTTTAATCAAAATCGTTAGAGCCATTTTTGAGAAAATAAAAATTTTCGAAAAAAGTTCCATGTAAAGGGTAGTTGGTGGTGGAGGGATTTTTCTCAAAATCATCGTGTCGCATCCCTGGAAGATACTAAACTTAAATACCAAGTTTGGTATTTTACCGACTTTTCGTTTTTGAGTTATCGTGTTCACAGACACACGGACACACACACACACACACACACACACACACGGGCCTTTTTCAGGGGGTCCTAAAACATGTATTTCCGGTGAAATCTCAACATCGAATTTTTGGGTGGAATACAATACTTCTCTATCCCTATGTACATTGTACATACGGGGCCAGAGAAAGTAAAAATTGATTTTCTCCACCCAAAATTCGATACCGAGATTTCACCGGAAATATGTTTTAGGGTGTGTGTATGTGTGTGTGTGTGTGTGTGTGTGAACACGATAACTCAAAAACGAAAAGTCGATAAAATACCAAACTTGGTATTTAAGTTTACTATTTTCCAGGGATGCGACACGAAGATTTTGAGAAAAATCCGCCCACTCCAAACTACCCTTTACATGGAACTTTTTTCTAAAATTTTGGTTTTCTCAAAAATGGCTCTAACGATTTTGATTAAAATTTCGTATATTAAAGATATTTACCTAACAAATAAAATGCATATCTTGAATTTTCTGGGAATAGCCTCTGAAGAGTAGTTTATTCTGGATGAATTTTACTGAATTTTGAGTAACTGCTAAGCCGTAAGAGATGGACAAAAACTTACTGCACAAAAAGTGTAGAGCACGTTAAAACACACAATTTATGTCATATACATTTTTTTCGTGAGTTCGTCGTTTTTGAGACATTCCTTGTTTTTGGTTCCTGCTATGAAAAAGTTATACTCTTTTCATACAGGAACTGTTGAACTCCTATCCATATAAACAAAGGAACTTCATTGACATAGCAACCAGCTTTGACTATCATTTTAACCTATGGTAGTCCCTTATTTCGCTTCTACTTACAAGGAAGCAAGTAATAAAGACAATTTCTGCTCATATTTTCTGATTAGCATAACGTATATAGACGTATAAGCTTTATAAAAATAATTTGTTGCGGGAATATAGAGAAAGTCATGTGAGTGGTACACATGAGCTTTTTATTAAAATAACGTATATTAAAGATACTGACATGAAAATAAAATGATTAGCTTGAATTTTTTGGGAATAGCCTCTGAAGATCTTTTATCTGGATGACTTTTGTATAACTAGTAAATAGTAAAGCACAAAAACTTAATACACAAAAATGTAGATCTCGTTAAAATACAATTTATGTCATATACATTTTTTCCGTATATTTGAACCTTTCCGAGATATTCATTATTATTGGTTTCACTTTTAAAGTACTTCAACTTTTCTCAAACGGGGATTTGTAAACTTCATGCAAATAAACGGATTTCAACCACATGGCAAGATCTGACTATCGCATTAACCTATGGACTCCCTTATTTCCGCTCTGCTTACGAGGGAGCAAGTAATAAAAATCTGATGTGTTCCATTCACATGCCTTTCTCTATAACACTGCAACAAATTATTCTATTTACTTCATCTAATGGAGCAAAAATTATCAGAAATAGTCTTATTACTTATTTCCTTGTAAGTAGAAGCGAAATAAGGGGGTACCATAGGTTAAAGTGATAGTCAAAAGCAGGTTGCTCTGTGACTGAAGTTCCTTTGTTTGTATGGAAACGAGCTCACAACGTCCTGTATGAGAAAAGTATAAGTTTTTATAGCTGAAACCAAAAACAAGGAAAATCTCAAAAACAATCAACTTCACGAAAAAAGTGTATATGGCATAAACTGTGTGTTTTAAGGTGCTCTACATTTGTTGTGTGGTAAGTTTTTGTCCATCTCTTACGGTTTAGCAGTTATGCAAAATTCCGTAAAATTGACCAAGAATAAAGTAGTCTTCAGAGGCTATTCCCAGAAAATTCAAAATATACATTTTATTTGTTATGTAAATATCTTTAATATACAATATTTTAATCAAAATCGTTACAGCCATTTTTGAGAAAATCAAAATTTTCGAGAAAAGTTTCATGTAAAGGGTAGTTTGTGGTGGGGGGATTTTTCTCAAAATCTTCGTGTCGCATCCCTGGAAGATACTAAACTTATATACCTAGTTTGGTATTTTACTGCCTTTTTGTTTTTGAGTTATCGTGTTCACAGACACACGGACACACGGACACATACGGACCTTTTTCTGAAAATAGTTTTTTTTTTTGGATACAGGGGACCCTAAAACATATTTCCGGTGAAATCCCGGTATCGAATTTTTGGTGGAGTGCAATGCCTTCTCTATACATAGCACGTATAGAGAAAGTAAAAATATTCTGCTAATGTTTATTTGATTAAGATGAGGTAGATAGAAGAATGAACTTGTTAGCAATGATTTGTTACTGAGACGTAGAGAAATGCACGCGAATGGAACGAATTAGAATTTTAATAAGCGTATCGCTATCTGATGGCTTTGCATGACTAAAGAAAAACTCTGTGTTCCAGTCACATGACTTACTCTTCCAATTTTGCAACAAATTGTTCTTACAAACATTATTATTCCTTTCCAATCACGATAAACATTAACATAATTATTTATTTCTTTGTAACCAAAAAATAAATAAGGGAATACACTATAATAAAACGAAAGTAAATATTTTAAAAGTTGGTTGCCTAGTATCTCCGTTCTCTTTCAATGATCATGACTAAAAATTCGTATATGTAACATTCACATGACTTTCTCTATGTATTCTGCAAAAAAACTATTCTTATAAAAAAAATCTTTTATATTCATATGCTAATCAATGTAAACGTTAACAAAAATTGTATTATTACTTGCTTCCTTGAAGTAGATCGACTAACCGTAATTCAGATATTTTAAAAGCTATCGCAATGTGAAACAATTGAAATTTGATTCTCTTTGCGTGGCTAGTAGTAAAACAAAAGAGAGATGAAACGAAACTTGCCTTCCCATTTGAAAACAGCTTAAGTAGTTGAAAGTTGCAACAATATGTTGGAAGAGGTTAACAGGGGAAAAAAAGGTATATGACATCAATTTTTGTTTATTTCTTACGGTTTATCAGTTATGCAAATGCTATCCAGAATGAAGAGATTTTCATAGGTTATTCCCAGAAAATTCACATTCGTTTGTCATAAAAATATCTTAAATGTATGGTACCTTAATAAAAAAATAGATATGTTTGAAAAAATTAAAATTTTCGAAAAATATTCCATATAAATATATCGTGACTTAAATGCCAAGTTTGGTATTTAAAAGTATTCAAAAGTATTTTTTTTTTTTTTGAGCTATGCTATCCACAGACAGAGGCACACCCTTACTTTTTTTTTCTTTACCAGGAAATGCTTTTTTATTACTTATTTATTTATTTAGAGGACGGGTTTAGCTTTCTGATATGAGAAGTCTTTCACTTTCCTTGTTTTGTTTTTTTTTTTTTTTCTTTCTTGGGAATGCAAAGAGAACGGGAGTCATCACGTAGTGGCCAGTTGTTAAAAAGATTTGACAGTCGCTCTAACCTAGTGTATTCCATTATTTCCCTTGTACCTACACAAAAAATATATATTGGAAAACCATTTCTGCTAATGCTTATCTCGTTTAGCATGAAGTAGTTACAGGAATAAGGGTTTATAAAAATAGTTAGTTGCTGAATAGATAGATAAAGTCCTATGAACAGAACATATTCGCTCGATTATTATTCATTCGTTTGTTCAATCCCAAGCGCTCGCATGTGGGATTTTTAGTGGATGGAGTGGCGTCTGGACGAGCTTTCTCCGGGTTTCCCCCGCCATTCATTCTACCATTTGCTCCGTCATCACTTTTCCTATTATCCATTTGGCTTGCATTAATATCATCCACTTCCTCACGCTCAGGCCGACCACTTGTTCCAGGTTGTTCATTCTGTGGTTTCGTGCCGTTGGCTCCTCGACAGACTTCTGGCTCCCTAGGCCTCCGCTTGTAAGTCGCAGAGCGGTCGGTATCAGTCCTAAATACGGGGAGGGTAAACCGACTATGATGGCATACGTTAAGTAAAGCCAGTATAATGTTATTCAGTTTCTTATATTTGCATGTAAATGGAAGGGAAGTAAGAACTATCCAATCCCTCGACCGTAATGCGCGATGAAGCGATGTTCCTGATGACGGTGGCAAAACGCCCAAACGTTGCAATCTTTCATGACATGGTAGAAGTATCTCCTTCAGTTTGCCAAAACCTGATTGTCTTTACCACTAAAAAATCTGATGTGTACCATTCACATGACTTTCTCCATATCCCTGCAACAAATAATTCTTAAAAAGCGTATACTTCTATTTACTTTATGCTAATCAGAAAAAAATAGCAGAAATAGTCTAATTACTCGCTTCCTTGTAAGCAGAACCGAAATAAGGGACAACCGTAGGTTAAAGTGATAGTCAAAAGATGCTTGCTATGTCAATGAAATTCCTTTGCTTATATGGATAGGAGTTGACAAGTTCCTGTATGAGAAAAGTATACGTTTTTCATAGCAGAAACCAAAAATAAGGAATGTCACAAAAACGACGAACTCCACGATAAAAATGTATATAACATAAATTGTGTGTTTTAATGTGCTCTACATCTTTTGTGTAGTAAGTTTTTGTCCATCGCTTACGGTTTAGCATTTATTCAAAATTCCGTAAAATTCATCCAGAATAAAGTACTCTTCACAGGCTATTCTTAGAAAATTCAAGACATACATTTTATTTGTCAGGTAAATATCTTCAATATATCTACATTATTTTAATAGAGCCATTTTTTAAGAAATTCAGAATGTTCGAAAAACGTTCCATGTAAAGGATAGTTGGGGGTGGTGGGATTTTTTTTGAAAATCTTCATTTCGCATCCTTGTAAGATACCAAACGTAAATACCAAGTTTGGTATTCAACGGTCTTTTCGTTTTTGAGCTATGCTGTCCACAGACACACTCACAGACAGACACATACAATATGGACCTTTTTCCAAAAATGCTTTTTTTGGATTCCGGGGGACCCAAAACTTGAATTTCTGGCGAAATCTCGGTATCAAATTTTTTGGGTGCATTAATTACCTTCTCTATACACTATGCACATAGTACGTGTAGAGTAAGTAAAATGTTTAAACCAAATAGGATGCGTAATTCTGCAAGAATGTAGGAAGATAAGTTTGTTTCTTATGCGTAGAGTAACGTATTTCGGGCATTAGTGTCAGTAGTAATTATGGAACATTACACATAGCTTCGAAATAATTGATCACTGAAAAGAAATAAAGGAATATTCCAAGTGGCCTTTCAGACGAGAAGTAACACGGCAAACTTGTGTTGGGCTTGGTCGGGATCTGAACCGGCTTCTGGATGTAAACACGTCGGTCGCTTGCAAACACGACGCAGGGTAGTACAATGTTTTGGGAGATAACGGCTATAACTGGCATTCTGATTGGCCTACATTCGCACAGTAAGAACAAAAGGAAATCCTTCAACGTCCTAGTAAGGCGTGTTTATGTACTGACCTTTAAACGAGATGAGCTTTTTCCTTGAGCGCCACAAGGCCGACAGCCAATCGGAGTGCTGCTGTGTTGACATATTTATTGTATTCCCGCTTAACTGGTAAATGATTCCGTCTCTCATAAATACTACTTGCGCCAAGACAAAATATCCAAATTTTGGAACTTGTAATTCACGAGGAAGATAAGAAGTAATGTTCGTAGCAGAACCGTAAAAAACACAGATTTTTAGCTCAAATAGTTTTCCTAATTAACAGGAATAAACATTATGTGACCAGGCAGATTTGCATGCTCGGTGTGCGAGTGAGAGGGAAATGATGCTGCGACCTGGCAACGCAGAGCATGATAACGCATCTTACTGGCTGCAGAGTAGAACTCTTGCCATTTGAAAAACATTATAACTCAAGTGACACCCACAACCTGCAGCGTTGCCAGCTTGTCTGTCTCTTGTTTTCGTCAAAACTGAAATATCTCCATGGTCGGAAACAAAAACGTAAGATACAAAATGTGTTCCAAATATCGAGATCTATCACTGGTGTAAATTAATGTAATGACTTCCCTTCTACCCGATATAACCATAGCACTGCCTTACAGGTATACAAACATTTATATTCTTAAGTTTTTTTCTAGAACGTTAATTAATAATTTCTAATAATATCCGTCAAGTTGACAACCCTGATAGCCCTTATTGAAAGTTTAAACACTAACCAGCTTAGTGTGGATTATCTATAAGAAAATATTTTTTTTTTTATCTTGGGCTTTGTTCCACTATTGCAAGCTCGCCAGATACATTCATTTGATTACGTGGTTATTATAATGGTACCTACTGAAAACTAAAGCTACCGTGTGCTACGTGATATACGAGGGTCATTCAAAAAGTAACAGATGACTTGGCAAAACTAAATGATAACACAAGATATCAACACAAAAGTTTATTTATAAAGTTACACTACCTTAGTCTATTTCTCAACGTAATCTCCATTCTGTCAAGTTGTTTTAAGTCACGTGATGCCAGTTTTTAATGCCGATGTTATACTTTTCTACCGCCAAAGAACTTGCTCTTTTTACTTTATCTACACGTACTAGGTAGATAGTGTATAGAGAAGGTATTGTAATGCACCCAAAAATTCGATACCCACATTCACTGGAAATACATGTTTCGGGTCCCCTGAATCCAAAACTAGTCTAATTTCACATTTAAATTTTATTCAATTTATAACTTTTTTACTTTCTCTATACATACTATGTACATAGCATATAGAGAACGTATTGCAGTGCGCCCAAAAATTCGATATCTAGATTTCATCGGAAATACATGTTTTGGGTCCCCTTGGTATTTAAGTTTGGTATCTTCCAAGGATGCAATACGAAGATTTTCAAGAAAATCCCCCCAACCCCAACTACTCTTTACATGGAACATTTTTTGCAAATGTTGATTTTCTCTAAAATGGCTCTTACGATTTTGATTCATATCTCATATTAAAGATATTTATATGACAAACAAAATGTATATCTTGAGTTTTCTGAGAATAGATTCTGAAGATGTCTTTATTTTAAATGAATTTTGCGGAATTTTGCATAACTGGTAAACCGTAAGAGATAGACAAAACGTACTATACAAAACTTGTAGAACTCGTTAAAAATTGCAATTTATGTTATTAATATTTTTGTCGTGGAGTTTACCGTTTTTGAGATATTCCTTGTTAATGGTTTCAGCTTTAAAATACTTACACATTTCTCACACAGGACTTTGTCAACTCCTGGCCATACAAAGGCACTTCAATCACATGGCAACCAGCTTTTTAAAAGATATCGCTATCACTTTAGCCTAGTGTATTCCCTTATGTTCCTTCTAATTAAAAGGAAGCAAGTAAAAAGACCATTTCTGCTGGGTTTTTTTTTTCTCTCGTTTAGTATGAAAGAAATGAAAGAATAAGTTTTTTAACAATATTTTGTTGCAGTGATGTACAGCAAGTCATGTGAATGGAATACATTAGATTTTCAAGAACAAAAAACGCATTGCGCACCATTTATGTTCTGTTGGTCAGCCTATTTAAATTTGTGTTTTCTACTAAGAATTTTAACTGTTATTCTGTATGCTTTTTTGACAAAACCTATTTTGCGTCGGACTCTTAAATAAAAATTGTTATATTAGATGTATATATATATATAAACATAACCTTAATATATAAAAATCAGTATATGTATATATGAAATCCGTAAAATTCATCCAGAATAAAGTAGTCTTCAGAGGCTATTCCCAGAAAATTCAAGATATACATTTTATTTGTCAAGTAAATATCTTAAATATACGAGATTTTAATCAAAATCGTTAGAGCCATTTTTAAAAAAATCAAAATTTTCGATTTTTTTTCCAAGTAAAGGGTAGTTTGGGGTGGGGGATTTTCTTGAAAATCTTCGTGTCGCATCCTTGGAAGATACCAAACTTATATACCAAGTTTGGTTTTTAATGTTCTTTTCATTTTTGAACTATGTGCCCACACACACACACACACACACACACACACACGCACGCACACACACAAGGACATTTTTCTAAAAATGCTTTTTTTTGGATTCAGGGGGTCTCAAAACATATATTTCCGGTGAAATCTCGGTATCGAATTTTTGTATGCAATACAATACCTTTACTATACATTACGTACATATTACGTATAGAGCAAGTAAAAATAAACAGCATAGCGATCCCGCGAGCAGAATAAAACATATGCCTATTATTAGAAAGAATTAGAAGTGTTCCATTCACTTGCCTTTCTCTACATCTCTGCAACAAATTATTGTTAAAAAGCTTATGCTTCTATTTACTTCATGCTAATCGAGAAAAAATTAGCAGAAATAGTCTTATTACTTGCTTCCTTGTAAGTAGAAGCGAAATTAGGGAGTATCATAGGTTAAAGTGATAGTCAAAAGCTGGTTGACTGAAGTTCCTTTGTTTGTATGGACACGAGTTGACAAATTCTTGTATGAGAAAATAATAAGTTTTTCAAAGCTGAAACCAAAAAACAAGGAATATCTTAAAAACGATCACCTCCACGAAAAAACTGTATATAACATAACTTGTGTGTTTTAATGTGCTCTACATTTTCTGTATAGTAAATTTTTATCCATCTCTTACTGTTTAGCAGTTATGCAAGTTTTGGGACACCCTGAATACAAAAAAAAAAAAAAAAAAAAAAACCATTTTTAGAAAAAGCTCCGTGTGTGTCTGTGTGTCTGTGGGCAGCATAGCTCAAAAACAAAAAGACCGTTGAATACCAAACTTGGTATTTCAGTTTAGTATCTTCCAAGGATGCGACACAAAGATTTTTAAGAGAATCCCCCCTCCCCCCAACTACCCTTTACATGGAAATAATTTTCGAAAATGGCCCTTAACGATTTCGATTAAAATATCGTATATTAAAGATATATACCTGACAAAAAAATCTTGAATTTTCTGGGAATAGTCTGTGAAGACTACTTTATTCTGGATGAATTTTACGGAATTTTGCATAACTGGCAAACCGTAAGAGATAGACAAAAACTTACTTAAAAGTAAAGGTTGGTCACGTTAAAACTTACAATTTATATTATACGTATTTAATTTTTTTTTTTCGTAGGGTAGATTGTTTTTGAGATATTCCTTGTTATTGGTTACAACTTTAAAAAACACACTTTTCTCATACGGGAATTTTAAATCCTGTCCATACAAACAAAGGAACTTCAGTCACATAGCAACCAGCTTTTGACCATCACTTTAACCTATGATACTCCCTTATTTCCCTTCTACTTACAAAGAAGCAAGTAATGAGACTATTTCTGCTATTTTTTCTCGACTAGCATGAGGTAAATAGAAGCATAAGCTTTTCAACAATAATTTGTTGCATAGATATAGAGAAAGTCATGTGAATGGAACACATGTTTTGTTACGGAGAGGCAAATGTGTAAATTGCTTTAAAAGTTTCGCCTTGCACTGTGTTAAACAAGTGATTGCAAATCCATTGTTTTAAAACGCTGTATTCCTGCGTAGAACAAAGTGCAGGGGATATGCTGACAGTTGTAAATTTGTTTACCTCAAGAACGCAACGGAAATGACGCCATTGGAAACATTAGATTGCAATGTTTGGAAACAAGATACTCTTATCTTGTTGTTGCAGCATCCCTTTTTACTTTCTCTACACGTACTGTGCATAGAGAAGGTATTGTAATGCATCATACCAAGATTTCACCGGAAATACATGTTTTGGGTCCACTGAATAAAAAAAACTAGAAAAGTTTGCATTTCTGTCTGTCTGTCTATCTGTGGGCACCATAGCTCAAAACGCAAAGTCCGTTAAAAACCATACTTGGTATTTAAATTTAGTATCTTCCATTGCATGGAACTTTTTCCGAAAATTTTTATTTTCTTCAAAAAAATGGCTATAACGATTTTGATTAAAATATCGTATATTAAAGATATTTACCTGACAAATAAAACGTATGTCTTGAATTTTCTGGGAGTAACCTCTGAAGACTACTTTATTCTGGATCAATTTTACGAAATTTTGCATAACGCTAAACCGTAAGAGGTGGACAAAAACTTACCACACAAAAAGTGTAGAGCACGCTAAAACACACAATTTATGTTATACACATTTTTTTCGTGGAGTTGATCGTTCTTTAGATATTCCTTGTTTTTGGTTTCAGCTTTGAAAAACTTAATACTTTTCTCATACAGGAATTTATCAATCCTGTCCATACAAACAAAAGAACTTCAGTCACATAGCAACCAGTTTTTGACTATCACTTTAATCTGTGGTACTCCCTTATTTCCCTTCTACTTACAAGGAAGCAAGTAATATGACTATTTCTGCTATTTTTTTTTTCTCCACCAGCATGAAGTAATGTAGAGAAAGTCATGTGAATGGAACACCAGATTTTTACCACTTATATCATAACTAGTCTTAATGTATGTACCTTAATCTCAGAATATGAGATAGAGGTTGGAGGTGAAGGTCGAGATGATTATAAAAGCCGGAACAGGCCTAACTTTTCACACAATTTGCTGCTGTACTCGTCCATTTAATAAATCATGTATCACTGAGCAACGTGATCTGGAGAGACGAGCTATAAAACCAGAAGATCTGGTCTTGCTATTTTTGGTCGTAGCGATGACGGTCAATCTTTGGGATCCTGTTTCTTTCTTACCTTTGCTGCACTTTTCTCGCTGGTAGGTATTATATACACGAGGGCTGCCCCAGAAGTACCTGACCTAACAAAGAAAGCTCAAAAATGTTGTGGAAAAACATCTTTATTTCCCTTTCACCTCGATACACTTTTCCCAGCGATGTTCAATAGCTTCGATACCATGTTTATAGTGAGAACTATCGAGGTCTGCAAAATAGCCATCAACTGCAGTCTCCACCTCTTCATTGTTGGAAAATCTTTTACCACCAAGCCATTTCTTCCAAGTTGGAAACAGAAAATTATCAGAGGGGGATAAATCTGGCGAATCGAAAGCAATTCCAATTTTAACTCATTGATTTTGGTCACGGCGTTAATGGACGTGTGAACTGGTGCATTGCCTTGATGAAACAAAACTTTCTTTTTCGCTAAATGTGGCCGTTTTTGCTCGATTTCGTCACTCAAACGCTGTAACAAGTTCGCATTATACTCGCTATTGATTATTTTGCCTGTTTTTGAGATAATCAATGAAAATTATTCCTCGTGCGTGCCAGAAAACTGACTCCATACCATTGCCTGCAGATGGAACTGTCTTCATCTAATTTGGAGCAGATTCTCCCCTTCCAATCGTTCTTTCGTGCCAGGCGTGAAGTGAATAGATCCAGATAGCATCCATAGTTATGAATCAACGCAAAAACTCAATTTTATTGCAGCGAAACATTACCAAACACTCGACTGAAACATCCTGTGTTCTATTGTGAGCAAACGCGGCACCCACCTTGCGCACACCTTTCTTATATCCACATTTTCAGTCAGTATGCGATGTACATAACTTTTTGAAATTCCTGTAATGTCTGCTAGCTCGCGCACTTTCAGTCGACGGTCATCCAATACCATCTTTTGGATTTTCTTTACAATTTCTGGGCTGGTAACCTTATTTGGTTGACCACTTGGTTCGTCTTGGCAGCTATTAAACTTTGCCACCCAATTTTTCACTGTTCTAAGCGAAGGAGCAGAGTCCCCCAAAAGTAGAATCTAGCCCAGCTTTAATATTAGTTGGACTAAGACCTTTCTAATGAAAGTATTGTATCGCATAACGATGACCAGTTTTATCCATGTTTCCAAATTCGCTGAGAGCATTCACTAATGATGGCTGCCAAACTTAAGCTTTCTAAGGTTGGCACTTTTTCCCATTGTTCTTGTTTTGAAACAACCACCACTATCTATACATCAGGTGAGGTACCTCTGGGACAGTCACTGTACCTATAGTCACAAACAAGATTTTGTGTTCACAGTTATCTTAAAAATTAACTTTAATAATTTTAATTGATGCTGTTTGTGTTCAATATTCAGATTAATTTCGTGCTAATTTTCTGTCAGAATTAAGGACTAATGACACGACTGAAATTATAAGTAACTAATTAACTAAAGTAACACCATGTTAAAGATTATTTCCAAATTCAAAACCTTCATCACCAAACTGCAACACACACGTTTTTCGTATTTACCTTCTCAACATAGTACATCGTACGTAGGTAAAAAATTTGATGTGTTCCATTCACACGGCTTTCTCTACATCTCTGTAACAAATAATTGTCTTCTAACTACTTCATGATAATCGAGATAAAAGTTAGCAGAAATTGTCCTTATTACTTGATTCCCTGTAAGTAGAAGGGAAAAATCTAATGATATTCTTCACATGATGTCCCCTAGCTATCCGTTAACAAACCTTTCATTCAAAACATTAATCCATTAGGTATATAATGCTAATCAAGATAATATACAAAAGCAGAATTAGTTTTATTACTTGCTTCCTTGTAAGTTGAATGGAAATAAGAAAATGCACAGGCTAAAGCGATATAGTCTCGTCCTTTAAAAGCCGGTCGCTATGCAAAACAATTGAAATTCCAATGTCTTTGCTTGTCAGGATTAAACAAACGAGAAACGATATGCAAGATGTCTTGTCTTGTAGAAAAGTTTAAGTAATTTAAACTCTAAACCAATAACAGGGAGTGGCTCGAAAACAGCTTCAAAAAAAAAAAAAAAAAAAAAATCTGCACATACTAATGTGTCAAGAAAGTTCCGGGAATTGGTCAATAAAACACAAAAAATGAATTATTCATCCAATTTTATTTTATCGCATTCAAAGGAGGCCCCTTCTGAAATTATACATTTATGCCAACGAATAATCCAATCATCAAAACATTTTTTGTAGGCACTTTTAGGAATCGATGTCAATTGTTGCCGCGAATTTTCCTTTATGTATTCTATCGACTGAAAATGGGTGCCTCGAAGTGGTAACTTGAGTTTTGGAAAGAGAAGAAATCAGCAGGAGCCATATCAGGTCAATACGGTGGTTGTTCGATGAAATTTGTTGAGTTTTTGGTCAGAAATTCGTTCACAATTATAGCCTTGTGAGCTGGTGCGTTAACATAGTGCAGAACCCATGAGTTGTCGTTCCAAATCTGGCCTTTTTCGCCGTATTTGTTCTCTCAAACGCTGCATAACGCTCAGATAATAGTCTTTATTTACCATCTGACCTTCTGTCAAGAGCTCTGAGTGCACGACACCGCGATAATCGAAAAAAAAAACTGTCAACATGACCTTGAGTTTTGATCAAGTTTGACGTGCCCTTTTAGGTTTCGGTTCTGTTGGAAGGCGCCATTCGGAAGCTTGTTGACTGGTTTGAGTGTCAAACTCGTAAACCCACGTCTCATCACCAGTTACAATGTGTTTCATGAATGTAGGGTCGGAACTGGCTCATTCTAGCATGTCTTCAGCAATCCTTACGCGATTGAGTTTTTGTAGATTCAAGTCTTTCGGAACTAACCGATCTGCAACACGTGTCATGCCCAAAATGGTACGAATCGATTCGTAAGACACAAAATTCAGCGGCAATCTCTCAGACCGATATGACGATTTTCAGACACCATTTTGTCCGCTTTAGCGATGTTCAGTTCAGTTGAAACTGTTGATGGCCGACCAGAGCAAAGCATATCTTCCGCCACATCTCGACCACTTTTGAATGCACGTATTTTTGATAAAGTCGATTCACCGTAAGCCCTCTGTAACACTTTCAGCGATTCGGCACACGAAATACCATTTACAATGCAAAATTTGAGACAGATTCTTTGTTCAATGTTTGCATCCATCGTAAAATTGTAAATCACCTTTGAGATGAACTAACACAATGGCGTACTGTAAACAAACTAGATGACAGATGACTATCAAAAGGAAAGTTGTACCAACTTAGCTACAACAATAATAATTTCGAATCCCCTTTTAAACAGGTTTTTTACACGATAAATTCACGGTACTGTCTTGACAGAATGTATGACATAAATTGTGTGTTTTGAAGAGATGTCCATTTTTTGAGTAGTAAGTTTTTGTCTATCTCTTTCGAGTTACCTGTTAAGCAAACGTCATTAAGTGTTCAGAGGCTATTCACAGAAAATTTAAGATATACAATTTATTTGTCATTTAAATACCTTTAATATTCCTATTTTCATCGTTAGTTATTTTTTAGAAAAAAAACAAGAAGTTTCAGAAAAATGTACTTGAAAAGGGCAGTTCGGTGTGGTGTATTTTCTTGGAAATTTTCGTGTCGCATCTATAGAAGATGTTGAATTTAAATACCAATTTGGTATTTAACGGTCTTTACACACACACACACACACACACACACACACACACACACACACACACACACACAGAGGGACATTTTTTTATTTATTTTATTTATTTTTTTATTCAGGATGTCTCAAACCACATATTTTCGGTGAAATCTCAGTATCGAATTTTTGGGTGGAGTGCGATACCTTCTCTGTGCACTATGTACATTGTTCGTGTAGAGAAAGTAAAAATAATCCAACAATGAAGCATAATAAATCCAGTTATATTTCTGCCTGTTTCGTAGTAATCTATGAGGATTATTCCTTGGGAATCCCAAAACTCAGTGGCCATCGCCTTACCAGCTGTGCACTTTCATCAGCCTTTGTCCATTGTATTGCGTGCCGTTTTCACTCTGGTGTATAATGTTTCATCAAAAATCGGCGCAAAAGGTCTTTTGGATTACGATCAGACATTTCCAGACGTACGATTTGAATTTTAGTCGACTGTAAGCAATCACGGTACCTCCCTCGTACACATTCCTCCACAGGATATTACGCACTCGCTCATTTGAGATGCCCGCAATCTCAGGAAAAAGTTTATTCGGCGGTCTTGCATTACCATATCCTGGATTTTGACAATGGTTTCCCGTGAGCTGACCTCAATTGGACGACCGGAGCGTGCTTTGTCTTCGGTGCTTGTCCGACCACCAATCCAAAAGTAAAATGGTCAACGATGGAGCAGAGTCTACGTCAACTTCATTTAATTCTGTGACACTTACCAACTTCTGAACTCTTAATTCCGGGAGAAAATTAGATATAACAATAAAGCTAGAAAAATAACAATAAAAGATTAGAAAAGGCCCGGCGTTCGCGTGTATGTATGCAGCATAACTCTATAACAAAAAGATTATGTCTCAGTAAAACATAGCTTATGTAGAGCTAATTTTGTAGACTAGTCGCTTCTGAGATATTCCCTGTAATTGGTTTCAGGTTTTAAATACTTAGTTCTCTGAAAAGGGAAGTCCTCGTTCACTTCATCTCTCTATTGTTTTACTCCTGACCATGGCAAGATTTTCAATTGTTTCACATAACTACTGGCTTTTAAAATATTTGACTGTCGATTAAGTCTAGTGTATTACATTTCCCCTCCACTTACTAGAAGGAAAGTACTCAAGTACCAAGATCATTTATGGTAATATATGATTAGAATGTAGTCGTCTCCTTAGCGCGGTGGTAGCGCAGCTGCGGGGGAGCTGGGTCCGATCCCCAGTACCGCCGTGGGGAGACCTGGCCCGGGGTGCACTCAGCCTCGTAAGGTCCCTGGGGGACCAATTGAGGAGCTACTTGATGGAAAAGTAGCGGCTCCAGGTCATGAGAACCGCATTAACCGGCCGGGGGGCTCGAGGCGCTGACCACGTCTCCCCCTCCTTCTGCACCCCATCCATGACGTCTGTAATGGACCGAGATGGGGGACGCAGCGGCCGGGCGGTAGGCCAAGAGTTCCCGTGAGCTGTCGTACCATGGCGTTATATGATTAGAATAATGTATATAAAAGGAAAACCTTTTGTAGGAATAGCTTTTTTGCAGAACAGATAGAGAGAATGTGGCACATAAGATTTGTTTCGCCTTATTACAACCGTTAGTTTTCAGTAATTCAATCGATATTCATGCCTGTTTTATATTTTATGTATTTACTAGCTGATCCGGCGAACTTTGTAATAATTGAGCAGATTTTGGCTTTTATTAAGTTCAATTTTTATTAGGATAGTAAACATAAATAAAAAATCAAGTATTTTAATGATTGTTTATTGGCCGTGTATTTTGGTGTATGGGTTGCACTCTTCAGTGAAGCACCTTGTGATAGACGACATTTCTTGTTTTATTATCAGGCGCAAGAACAAATAACGCAGATTGGTCTTCCGACCCGTGAACATGCCACATATAATTGACCATGGGAAAAACAAGGATTTTCTAGATTCAGACCACAAATTTTCAAGGATTGGCCTTGTGATTTGTTAATGGTCATGGCGAATGCAAGACGGATCGGAAATGAAGTCGTTTAAACTCAAACGTTAAATTTGTTGATCTCTTGCTCGACGATTTCGCATTGCCAACCGAGCCGTTTCACGGGCTGCCTCGCTTTGCTCTTGTGATTGAGAAGCACGAAGTCGAGCAATACTAACGTGCAATTTCTTGTTCTTCTTCAGTCCTTTCATTGGTAATCTTTCGAATCCTAGTTGCATTACAGCTTTGTCGGGAAAAATTCGATTGTCTTGGTCGCGGCATTGTTAATGATAATATCAGCACAATAAGCTAATAGAAACTCCAAACAAACACATCAACCGGTCAACTTCAAAATTTCTATTTGTCAAATTTTAACCATACTTAACCATAGACAACATTACGTTTAGCTGTCAGTTGCGTTTTGTTATACTATTTTTAACAAATGAATGGCTAGACTGATATTTTGACTGATAAATTTTTCGTTTTTCTGGATGTTGCGTTTTGTTATACCACGTTTTTTGTCACGTCCCACGGAAACAGGATAAAAAGCATTCTATGTCCGTCTTCTTGTTCTAAGCTACCTCCCTACCGATTTTCAGCCAAATCGGTTCGGCCGTTCTTGAGTTATAAATAGTGTAAATAACACGGCTTTCTTTTATATATATAAAGTTTTTGTATTCATGTTGCCTTACAATATTTCGATGAGACCATGGTACAATCGGCGGAATTTCCCTGTATATGTTGTCAATAGGTTTCTAATTATCTACATTAGATCCTGCACTATTCACTCTTGTTCATGCTTCCAGACTCTGTGAAGGATAAGGTTGGAGAAAGATTCCTATCTCCCAGCTGGGAATCGAACCCGGGACCGTTCGCACAGCAGGCAGGTGCTCTACCGACTGAGCCACTGGGCCAGATTATTATTTTTTTTCTTAGTTCATCGTCATATCAGACGATGAATGAAATTGGTGAAATGATGCTCAAATGATCTCGGGGTCCATAGAGCTTAAAGTTATTCAACATTCTTCTTCTCAGGATAAGAGAAAACCCGAAAAAAAACCTTACGCGGGTAACTCATCCTAAGCGAGATCCGAACTCAGGATCTTTTGAATGAGAAGCAGACACGCTACCACCACACTACCCAGGCGGGCTAACGGGCCATTATTATTAATATTATTTATTATTATTATTATTTTGAAAACCAAATACATTAATAAATTTCAAATTATTTTCTTCCAAATTCTTCTTTGCTCAATTTTTCAACCGAACTCTCCGATATCGAAACGACAATTTGCAGGATAGCCAACACGACTTTGGGGAAACACTTAAAAGCTGAATGCAGGTAGAAACCGTTTGTATATACCCACCCATAGATTCAAAAAGCCCCGTAATCTTTTATTTTCTGTTTAAGCACAGAAAGTGTAGCATATTTTATTTTTTTAAGTTTTGGTAACATCCATGATGACTTTTCATTTGAATTTTCATACCGATAATGATGTTTTTTTTTGTTTTTTTTTGTTGGCAACTAGTTACTTTCTCTATACGTGCTATGTATATAGTGTATACAGAAGGTATTGTACTCCACCCAAAAAATTTGATACCGAGATTTCACCGGAGATATATGTAAAATTGACCCAGAATAAACTACTCTTCAGAGGCTATTCCCAGAAAATTCAAGATATACATTTTATTTGTCAGGTAAATATCTTTAATATACGATATTTTAATCAAAATCGTCAGAGCCATTTTAATAAAATCAAAATTTTCGAAAAAGTTCCATGTAAAGGGTAGTTTGGGGTGGGGGGATTTTTCTCAAAACCTTCGTGTCGCATCCCTGGAAGATACTAAACTTCAATACCAAGACTGGTATTTTACCGACTTTTCGTTTTTGAGTTATCGTGTTCACAGACACACGGATACACACACACACGGACCTTTTTGTGAAAATGTTTTTTTTTAATATAAGGGACAATAAGACATATATTTCCGGTGAAATCTCGGTATCGAATTTTTGGGTGGAGTGCAATACTTTCTCTATACACTATGCACATAGTGCGTGTAGAGAAAGTAAAGATCTGACTGAATATCTACTTCAGCAACTATATCGCTTTTTAAAATATTCTCACTTCACTTTCATTTTATCCTCTTCTTGATATTCCATGAACTATATTTCTGTATCTTGAAGCTTCTGTATTTCGATGAGAGAATTTTCTTTCTTGGTTACATTATTCATTCTCCACATGAATTTCCAAAATGTTTTATAGTCTAGATACTTTTGAACGTTATGTTTTTCTTTATTGTTGACTTTAATTGCATGGGCTATCAGCAAAATTTCCCTTTGGAAACGTGTGTACTGTATCATTTTCTAATTTAGATCATACACACACTTACATACTCATTCATATTTCCAGACTCTGGGAAGGATAAGGAATATGCTTGGTTAAAAAAAAAATTCCCAACCCCCAGTCGGGAATCGAACCCGGGACTACTCACACGCAGACAGAAGTTCTACGCACCGAGCTGCGGAGCCAGTCAATTATTATTCTTGTGTATTATTTTGAGTACCTACCAAATACATTGATTAATTTCAAATTAGCACAACTTGTTTACTCAATTATTCACCTGAAATCAAAGCGACGATTTGCAGGAAGTCAACACGACTTTGGGGAAATAACTAAACGGAGCATGCAGGTAAAGTCCTGTCCATCCAGAATCTTAAAAATCTTTTTCCCAACATGTAAGACTTTGGATTAATTGTTTTTTCACACAAGCCGTGTGTAGAGCAACCGCCTAGAGATCGGGAGATCCGTGTTTCAAATCCCGGCTATGCCATTTTTCGGTCTGACTCTACCTATCCAACTCCTGTCCTACACACTGCTTGTGTGAAAAATCTGATGTGTACCATTCACATGACTTTCTCCATATCCCTGCAACAAATAATTCTTAAAAAGCTTATACTTCTATTTACTTTATGCTAATCAAATAAAAAAATTAGCAGAAATAGTCTTATTACTCGCATCCTTGTAAGTAGAAGCGAAATAAGGGACAACCGTAGGTTAAAGTGATAGTCAAAAGCTGGTTGCTATGTCAATGAAGTTCCTTTGTTTATATGGATAGGAGTTGACAAGTTCCAGTATGAGAAAAGTATACGTTTTTCATAGTAGAAACCAAAAATAAGGAATGTCACAAAAACGACGAACTCCACGAAAAAAATGTATGTAACATAAATTGTGTGTTTTAATGTGCTCTATATTTTTTGTGTGGTAAGTTTTTGTCCACCTCTTACGGTTTAGCAGTCATTCAAAATTTAGTAAAATTCATCCAGAATAAACTACTCTTCAAAGGCTATTCCCAGAAAATTCTAGATATACATTTCATTTGTCAGGTAAATATGTTTAATATCCGAAATTTTAATCAAATTGTTAGAGCTATTTTTGAGAAAATCAAAATTTTCGAAAAAAAGTTCCATGTAAAGGGTAGTTGGGGGTGGGGGGATTTTTCTGAAAATCTTGGTGTCGCATCCCTGGAAGATACTAAAGTTAAATACCAAGTTTGGTATTTTACATACTTTTCGTTTTTGAGTTATCGTGTTCACAGACACACGGACACACGGACACACACACACACACACACACGGACCTTTTTGTGAAAATGCTTTTTTTGGATATTGGGGACCCTAAAATATATATTTCCGGTGAAATCTCGGTATCGAATTTTTGGTGGAGTGCAATACTTTCTCTATACACTATGTACATAGTGCGTCTGGAGAAAGTAAAAAACGATTAATCCAATACCAATTGTCCATAATAGTTGGATGCTATGAATCCTGGGACTTAAGAACTTGCAACATTGTAAGTCGCCATTGGGGTTGTCATCTCAAAATAATTTGAGAACACCTTGTGTTTTACCGGGAAATATACGAGATAGTTGAGAACTTCAATGCTATGCTGGCATGTTGCCATGGTAGCTCAGTGACAGAGCAACTGGCTAGACATCGGGCTATGGCATTGCATTTGTACTTTCTCTATACGTACTATGTGCATAGTGGATAGAGAATATTGCGCTCCACCAACAAATTCGATACCGAGATTTCATTGGAAATATATGCTTTAGGGTCCACTGTATCCAAAAAAAGTATTTTCAGAAAAAGGTCCGTGTGTGTGTCCGGGTGTCTGTGACCACGATAACTCAAAAAAGTCGGTAAAATACCAAACATGGTATTTAAGTTTAGTATCTTCCATGGATGCGACACACAGATTTTGAGAAAAATCCTCCACCCCAAACTACCCTTTACATGGAACTTTTTTCGAAAAAATTGATTTTCTAAAAAATGGCTCTAACGATTTTGATCAAAATATCATATATTACAGATATTTACCTGACAAATAAAATGCATATTTTGAATTTTCTGGGAATAGCCCCTGAAGACTACTTTATTCTGAATAAGTTTTGCATAACTACTAAACCGTAAGAGATGGACAAAAACTTAACACACAAAAAATGTAAATCACATTAAAAAACACAATTTATGTTACATACATTTTTTTCGTGGAGTTGATCGTTTTTGAGATATTCCTTTTTCTTGGTTTCAGCTTTGAAAAACTTATACTTTTCTCATACAGGAATTTGTCAGCTCGTGTCCATACAAACAAAGGAACATCAGTCACATAGCAACCAGCTTTTGGCTTTCACTTTAACCTATGGTACTCCCTTATGGCGCTTCTACTTACAATAAAGCAAGAAATAAGACTATTTCTGCTAATTTTTCTCGATTAGCATGAAATAAATAAAAGTTAAGCTTATTAACAATAATTTGTTACATAGATATAGAGAAAGTCATGTGAATGGAACACATCAGATTTTTCAGTCTGACTCTTAACAATTTGCTTACACATAGTGAGTGTAATACAGATATCTGAGGCAGGTTTAAGAAAAGGCCAGGTAGCATGTGAGGCTACCGTAAATTAAAGTGGCGAGAGACGGTGGGACTAACTATATGTATATGGAACTGCTCAGTCGTAAAGAAAGACGTTTGACCATATTGTGTGGCAGCCATCAACATTGTTGATTAACAATCACTACGTAATCAACTTCAGTTATGTGGGCCATTTCGAGTTGAAAACAAAAGAATGTTGACCTCAAGGTTACTGGTTCAATTGCCACTTGCCCCGCAACGTTAATGCTAAGCTTGCGTTCTCTTCTTCATAAATCCTTCTCTGCTTAACTATGCAAGATAATGGAAGTATTGTATTCTACTCAAAATTCAATATTAACACTTCATCGTAATAAGGGTTTAGTCACAGACTTAACAGGTTTACTTTCTCTACACGTACTATGCACATAGTGTATAGAGAAGGTATTGCACTCCACCAAAAAATTCGATACCGAGATTTCACCGAAATATATGTTTTAGGGGCCCATGTATGCAAAAAAAGTATTTTCAGAAAAAGGTCCGTGTGTGTGTCCGTGTGTCTATGAACACGATAACTCAAAAACGAAAAGTAGCTAAAATGTATAATAATAATTTTGCCTCTCGACCTATAATTAGTTTATATTTGTAGCTACAATGGGACATCTCTTACATTGAATGAACATGGGTTGTAAAATAGTTGTATGTTCCCCCCCCCCATATGAAAATTTCTGTCAAACGTCAATGTCTGTTGTTATTCGTCATGTACACGTCTAAGCAGGTAGAGTGGAGGGGTGGCAACGCTTGCGCACAAATGAGACCACTCTCCGCAGGTGTGGTCAAACATCGCAATGATTTTGTATACCAGGAAATAATTTCAAGATCACAAACACACATTTCGTCAAAATCCAAGAGCAACTAATTGTATAAGTACAGGAGAACGACTATCCAACTAAGGTCATCAGTCTTGTGTTCTCTGACGTAGTTGAATCGACGAACCTGCACCATCGCAAGAAGCTAAAAAGCAGAGTTTAGGAGGAGTTGAAATATTTCCCTTTGCTTATGCCATAGGGATATTACAAATGAAGTAAAAACTTTGAAGTACTATGAAACAAAAGCTAAATATGATATCAACATTGTTATATGGAGAAGCTGTGAAAGTTTCCATTGGTAATGCTGTAAGAATTTTGCACGTGTTAGGTCCGCTTCCTTTAAGTATCCGCACTCATTGTCGGAGGGGTCGTAAATTGAACACTTGAAGAGCGGCGGCAGTACTTCAAAGCTTTGGAATACTGCTGACACCAAAGTTACAGAAGTCTCTTTATTACTTCCAAAATTTGATTACAAATAGGTTTACTATAATGGTGCACAACAATTCTCCAGTACACTTTTCTTTCATTGCTTCGAGTACCGCAATTCTTGTATCGTCGCTTCGAGTATCGCAATTCTTGTATCGTCGCTTCGAATAGCGCAATTCTTGTATCGTCGCTTCGAGTACCGCAATTCTTGTATCGTCGCTTCGAGTAGCGCAATTCTTGTATCGTCGCTTCGAGTACCGCAATTCTTGTATCGTCGCTTCGACGCACTGCTGTTCTACACTGTCAACTCACAATCAAAATTGCCCTCTGTGGTGTAGTGGTTACCATGCTAACATCATATACCCAAGGTCGCGGGTTCAAACCCGGCGGAGGACGATGGGGTTTTTTCGGGTGTAAAAATCCTTAGCATGGCTTCCTTCGGAAGGGGAGCAAAGTGGTTGGTCCCGTGTCGTAGATTACGGCACGTAAAAGAACCTCAAGCCTGATAGAGCAAAATTAATCGGTCTTTCACGCCCAATTTAGAATGGGACGCTGAGAACCACAGTAGTTAAAGAGCGTCCATAAATTACACGCAATTTACATTTTATTTTATTTTATTATTTTTTTTTTTTTTTGTGTTGTAGTGGTTACCACATACCCAAGGACGTGAGTTCAAACCCGGCGGAGGACGATGGATTTTTTCGAGCGTAAAAATCCTTAGCATGACTTCCTTCGAAAGGGAAGTAAAGTCCGTGTCGTAGATTTACGGCATGTAAAAGAACCTCAATCCTGATAAAGAGTCCTCTGAGAAAAAATTGACCAATCTTTCACATCCAATATAGAAAGAGCGTTCATAAATAACACTCAATTTCATTTCATTTTTTCACAGTTGAAACTGACCTATCTGGCTTGCAGCGCCCCTTTTATAGCTACTGATGACGTCAACAGACATTTCCAGAAAAGCGAACTTTCTCACACGTATCCATTGCGCCCAGAGCTCCTCTCCTATTAAATTTAACGGCCCCACCTACAATGAGTGCGGCTACTTAAGCAATATGACTGAAGCTATAATCGTTCCAAAACCAACCACTAACGCACGTGCGGCAATTACGGGCCAGTAAGGCATAATTACAATAATGTTTATATTGTCTGCTCGCGCTATTGTTCTTCAGTTGATCCCAGTATTTAACCTCGATTGAAAAATCATCTCTCAGTGAGCGAAATATTTTCACGTTTCTAAAGTTGGTTAATTTCGCGAAAGATTTAGATAAACTCAATACAGCTAGAACTGCCATTTTGTAACACATCAGATAAAATGATTCAGGAGAAAAGAAAGAAAAAAAGCGGGCCCAAGACGCAGTTCCGTTGGAGAAACCAGGCCTCTTTGATGCCGCAGGTAATAAGCGAATTGTAGTGATTACGATCCTCTCTGTCGCAATCCTGTTTCTCCGACCGATCCCAAAGGGTCCAGGATCTGTCGGTGAAACTTGCATAACCTATTTGTGTGGGCAGTAAAATACTTCCTTTTGTGAATCAACTGCAGCCCTCAGCCTTAATGCTGAATGTTATTACTTTCTCTAGCCCCGTATGTACAGTGTACACAGTGGGTAGTGAAGGTATTGTATTACACCCAAAATTCTGCCTAAATTTCACCGCAAATATGTTTTGGGGTCCCCTGGGTCCCAAAAAAAATTAGGAAAAGGTACGCGTGTGTCCGTTAAAAACCAAACTTAGTATTTAAGTTTGGTATCTCCCAAGCATCCAACACGAAGATTTTGAGAAAAATCCCCCCACCCCAAACCACCCTTTACATGCAACTTTTTTCGAAAATTTTGATTTTTTCAAAAATGACTAACGATTTTGTTTAAAATATCGTATATTAAAGATACTTACCTCACAAATATGTATATCTTGAATTTTCTGGATGAATAGCCTCTGAAGTTTACTTTATTCTGGATGAATTTTACGGATTTTTGTATAACTGCTAAGCCTAAGATATAGACAAAAACTTACCACACACAAAATTAAGAACACATTAAAACACACAATTTATGTTATATACATTTTTTCATGGAGTTGATAATTTTTTAGATATTCCTTGTTTTTGGTTTCAGCTTTAAAAAGTTACACTTTTCTCATACAGGAATTTATCAACTCCTGTCTATACAAAGGAATTTCTGTCACATAGCAACCAGCTTTTGACTATCACTTTAACCTCCCTTATTTCGCTTCTACTTACAAGGAAGCAAGTAATAAGACTATTTCTGCTAATTTTTTCTCGATTAGCTAGAAATAAATAGAAGCATAAGCTTTTAAACCATAATTTGTTGCAGAGATGTAGAGAAAGTCATGTGAATGGAACACATAAGATTTTTAGAAAAAGGTCCGTGCTAACGGACATAGCTCAAAAACAAAATATGCGTTAAAAACCAAACTTGTTATTTAGGTTTGGGGTCTTCCAAGGATGCGACACGAAGATTTTCAAGAAAATCCTCCCACCACAAACTACCCTTTATAGGAACAATTTTTGAAAATTTTGATTTTCTCAAAAATGGTTCTAACGATTTTTATTAAAATACTTCATGTTTAAGATATTTTATGAAAAATGCAATATATTGTATATGTTGAAGTTTCTGGGAATAGCCTCTGAAGACCTCTTCATTCTGGATGACTTGTATAAATGGCAAACCGTAAGAGATAGACAAAAATTACTACACATAGAAAATGTAGAGCTTTTTAAAACACACAATAATTATATATGTTTTTTGTAGAGTTATCCGTTTTCGAGATATTCCGGATTATTGGTTTCAATTTTAAGCCACTTAAACTTTTCTCAAACGGGATATCTTTTTCTCGTTTCTTGTTTATTTACTCCTGGCAAGCTAAGAGATGGAATTTCAACTCATTCACATAGCGACCGAGTTTTAAAGGACTTAATTATCGTTTTAGCTGGTGCATTTCTTATTTCTCTTCTACTTACAAGGAGCTAGTAATAAGACTAATTTTGCATATGTTTATCCTGATTAGCATGATGTAGCTAAGGGATTAATGTTTTGAACCAAAGGTTTGTTTGCGGAACATCTAGAGAAAGTCATGTGAAAGGAACACATCAGATTTTTACTTAAATATTGCTTATTGACTATACTACTTCCTGCAATCAGGAGGTCGCGTGTCGATCTCCGTGGCCGGCCTTCCTGAATGGGGAAGGGGAATGCTGAGTAAATTTCCTGGCGATGGTGCTCGGTGCGGCGTGGCAGGGAAAAAATATGCTCAAATGACTCTCCGTGCACTGACTGGCCCGTTATCGGGATGAGGGCCGTTCCTGGTGGAGCCACGGTCTGTCTGTCCGATTGTCGTAGTCCTTCAATCTCGAAGCTCTGTCGTACTGGTTCCGATCACCCGGTTTATCCTCTCACCTCATCCCTCTCAGGGCACCCTCATGGAGTGTAGGTACCCTAGGTTGCATATATGCCGCCCCTGCTGTTTCACGGGGCATTTTACCAACCTCGACCGGTGCGTACATAAGCAGGCAGAGGGGGGTGCGTGGAGCGTTCTGCTCAGTGTTGCCAACACATGATTTTTTTTTTTTTTTTCGTCAGACCAACACCCAAAAATCCGTCAAAATTAGCAATTTCCGTATTATCTTTCAAAAATAAAAATTAAATTAAAATTCACTGTCAGTGCTTTGGATAAATATCTTGGTTAGATCTGGAAGATGATCCAAGAGATCTAACTGCACATACTTTTTTTATTTTTTAGGTACACAAAGATTTACATCCATGACAGTTTTTCTAAAGAAAAGCAATTTAACGTTAATTAATAATTCTTAATAATATCCATAAAAAATCTGTCATCCGTCAAAACTAAATGTTGCTCGTCATACAAATTGAAAATCAGTCAAGTGGCAACCCTGGTTCCGGCGTTGTTCCATCAAGCAGTGGTGTATGTTAACGGCAGCTTACTCACGCGATGTAAGCAAATATTTCGGAGGTTCACTTGGGAAGAATTATGAGTATGGGGTGAGTTCATTTGCCATTTGAGTACATTGCTAGGGCAATATCATACACTTAGTGTTCAGTGCCAAGGTGGCTAAATCAGGAATGGAGATTGAGCGGATTATTAAAATAATGTTTACTATATGTGTCCTGTTTGAGAGTAAAAGGTATCATTTACTTCAGTTTTACATTCGCTCGTGAAGAAATTATAGCAAAACAGTGTTTTAGTTAGTTAGTTATATGCCTATTTGAACATGGTTTTTATAAGTGATGACGAGTAGAAGTGTTCCTCACGGTTATATACGCACATGTGCACGTAAAATAGAACGCCACTGTAGGCGCGAAAACATAAACAGATACACGCCCGTTCAAAATGTTACTGTTGTCAAATCAAATGTAGACCATTGAGGGCTCCTAGGGAGTAGTGCGGTTCAGGAGCATGACACAGTCCGTCACGTAATGCTATAAACTGTGAGCATTTATTTTAACGTTCCAAGTATTTCATCAACACTAGACAATAGTTATCGAAGCTCGCGTGTCTGCCTCATGTTCAAAAGGTCGTGAGTTCGAATTTCACTTAGGGTGAGTACTTAAATACCAAGCTTGGTATTCAACGGTATTTTCGTTTTTGAGCTATGCTGTCCACAGACACACGCACACACACGGACCTTTTTCTGAAAATGCTCTTTTGTTTTATTCAGGGGGACCCAAAACATGTATTTCCGGTGAAATCTCGGTAAGGAATTTTTGGGAGGAATGCAATACCTTCTCTATACACTGTATATGCAGTACGTGTAGAGAAAGTAAAAGGCACGGATGCACGTATACGTTTAAGTTGTTATAGGTACGGATTTGAGTTTTGGCTACTAAATATATTGTGTTAGAAATGCTTTTTGTTTTGTTAGAGAACAATAAAGGTAGAACAAGGACGGTGTTAGAAAACAATGAGCAGGATTTGTCTCGGTCTGATGACCAAACTGGTCATTCGCACCAGAAGCAGTAACCACAATACCGGATCTCTGTACTGTTTTCCACAAAACGGAGGTTGCTCCGCCCTAGGGTAACAGCAGTTTCAAAATTTTTGCTTTCAGCCAATAAAGCACAAGGCTGCACAAAAAAGCCACCTGAATATCAGTTATAGTTCCTGTTAATCAACACATCTTTATACTTCCGGTTCCGGTCATGCATAAACCTCTATATTATATACGGACACCTCTCACTGCCTTGCACATATCTAAAAAAATTTGATGTGTTACAGTCACATGACTTTCTCTAGCTACTCTGCAAACAAACTTCTTACAAAACAAACTTCTTCTTTCAACACCCAGCTAATCGAGATAAACATTAGCAGAATTTTATTACTTAGTTCCTTATAAGTAGACTGGAACTAAGGGAATGCACTAGGCTAAAGTGATAGTCAATTGTTTTAAAAGCTGTCGTTATGACAGGAGTAGAACAAAAGAGAAATGGACACTCCCGTCGGAGAAAAGTATAAGTACTTCACTACTGAAACTAATAAAAAGGAATACCTCGAAAACGGTAAGCTCTACGAAAAAAAAAATATAGGTATGACATAACTTGTGTATTTTTACAAGATCTAAATTTTTTGTACAATAAGTTTTTATCTATCTCTTACGGCTTATTAGTCATGTCAAATTAAGCAAAATTCATCCCG
Source organism: Hymenopus coronatus (assembly GCA_030762935.1). Classification (NCBI taxonomy): domain Eukaryota; kingdom Metazoa; phylum Arthropoda; class Insecta; order Mantodea; family Hymenopodidae; genus Hymenopus; species Hymenopus coronatus. The sequence continues at coordinate 19,363,787 of CM060895.1, forward strand.
AATAATCAGGTCTTTAGAAGCTATCCTAGAAAATTCAAGGTATACATTTCATTTGTGATAGAACTGACTTTAATATGTGGCATTTTAATCAAAATCGTTAGAGCCATTTTTAAGAAAAACAACATTTTCGAAAATTTTCCATGTGAAGGGTAGTTAGGGGTGGGGGGGGGGTTCTTGAAAATCTTCGTGTCGCGTCCTTGGAAGATACCAAACTTAAATACCAACTATTACACCACGCACATTTCTTTGTAGTGCACAAACTCCTATGTTTTTACATGTCCATTATACTCTGTATGTTGGAGACCCCTGAATTCTGGAAGCTGGCCGCCACCTACGGTTCTACCCTGGACAATCTTTACTTTCCCTACATAGTACTTGATAGTTCTACGAGTGGATAATAGAGGGCTCTCCACTTGTATAATACAGATACGATAAATTAATATATGACAAATATTCAGTTAATGATTTTACAACAGATAGTAATAAATTAAATAAGGAACAAGGCATTGAATTGCGGCGTTCTTATAGTTATAAAATATGGTAGGCCATGTATGAATACTAATTTTGTTTTTATTGCTGCTAGTTTCAAATTGATTAAGTTTAAGATGGACGTTAAGAACGTTAATATATCGGTTCCAAATGATATATTAACGAAGCAAAAGAAGCAGTTGAGGCTTTATTACCGTCGACTTGACGGAAATTATACGAAAAATCTTATGTGTTCCATTCACATGACTTTCTCTACATCTCTGTGTCAAATTATTCTATTTACTTCATACAATCGAGAAAAAATTAGCGAAATAGTCTTATTATATGCTTCCTTGTTAGTAGAAGCGAAATAAGGGGGTACCATAGGTTAAAGTGAAAGTCAAAAACTGGTCGTTATGTAACTGACGTTCCTTTATATGGACACGAGTTCACAAAGTACTTTATGAGAAAAGTATAAGTTTTTTATAGCTCAAACCAAAAATAAGGAATATCTAAAAAAAAATCAACTCCACGAAAAAATGTATATAACATATATTGTGTGTTTTAAGGTGCTCTACATTTATTGTGTGGTAAATTTTTGTACATCTCTTACGGTTTAGCAGTTTGCAAAATTGACTCAGAATAAAGTTGTCTTCAGAGGCTATTCCCAGAAAATTCAAAATATACATTTTATTTGTCAGGTAAATATCTTTTAATATACGACATTTTAATCAAATTCGTTAGAGCCATTTTTTAGAAAATTAACATTTTCGAAAAAAGTTCCAAGTAATGGGTAGTTTGGGGTGGGAGGATTTTTCTCAAAATCTTCGTGTCGCATCCCTGGACGATACCAAGTTTGGTATTTTACCGACTTTTCGTTTTTGAGTTATCGTGTTCACACACACACACACGGACCTTTTTCTGAAAATACTTTTTTTGGATACAGAGGACCCTAAAACATATATTTCCGGTGAAATCTCGGTATCGAATTTTTTGGTGGAGTGCAATACCTTCCGTATACATTATGTACATAGTACGTATAGAGAAAGTAAAAAGAGTTAAAAGGTTATAGAAAATTTGTAGTTATCAATCATTTATTTATTTACTTTATGCCACTCGTTACCGGAGCAACGAGTGAATTTTGTTTACTTTATTCCACACGTTGAGTTAATAACTATCACTTTGATTTAGTCCAAGTTTTCTTATGTCGTTCTGCAAGTATCTGTAGGATAGATATATTTTATTCGTAATAATACATTTTAATGTTAATGTAATTGTTTTTAACATAAACCGTGTATAGGACAGGAATTGGATTGTGTCAGACTGAAAAATTGAACGCCATAACCGGGAGATCCGTAATTCAAATATCGGCTATGACGTTGAATTTTTCAATCTCACTCTACCTATCCAATAAATTTTAATGTTCAAAAATATCAATTGTATGTAACTGATGTACTTTGTCTTTATGGAATACTCCCTGTGGTAGAAGTTCTAATAAATACACTAATAAGGAGATAAACGTTTAAACATTTATCAGTATAAATAACAAACATATTTTCCAACTGCCCTCCCCCCCCCCAAAAGCATTGAGAACTATAGTGTGTGTTTCAAAGAGAGAAACTTGTAGGAAACATTTTAATAAAAAAATTGAACATATTAATTTTACTTGCATTTACATAAAGGAAACTTTAATATATGTTAAATCCTATATCAATGATCTCATTAAAGTTTATTGAGATCCATTCTCATAACATGCGAAATAAAAAAAAAATCTGATGTGTACCATTCACATGACTTTCTCTATATCCCTGCAACAAACTATTCCTCTATGAGAAAAGTATGTTTTTCATAGCAGAAACCAAAAACAAGGAATGTCTCAAAAACGAGGAACTCCACCAAAAAAATGTATACAACATAAATTGTGTGTTTTAAGGTGCTCTACAATTTTTGTGTAGTAAGTTTTTGTCCATCTTTTACGGTTTAGCAGTTATTCAAAATTGAGTAAAATTCATCGAGAATAAACTACTCTTCAGAGGATATTCCCGCAAAATTCAAGATATACATTTTAATTTTCAAGTAAATATCTTTAATATACAACATTTTAATAAAAATCGTTAGAGCCATTTTTGAGAAAATCAAAATGTTCGAAAAAAGTTCCATGTAAAGGGTAGTTGGGGTTGGGGGGATTTTTCTCAAAATCTTCGTGTCGCATCCCTGGAAGATACTAAACTTAAATACCAAGTTTGCTATTTTACCGACTTTTCGTTTTTGGGTTATCGTGTTCACGGACACACTAACACACGGACACACACATACACACACACACTCGGACCTTTTTGTGAAAATGCTTTTTTTGGATATTGGGGATCCTAAAACATATATTTCCGGTGAAATCTCGGTTTCGAATTTTTTGGTGGAGTGCAATACCTTCTCTATACACTATGTACATAGTGCGTATAGAGAAAGTAATAAATTGTATACTCCTACTCATAAAACTAAACTATTTCAAAAGTCATTTAACTACAATAAACTAAAACTCTCTAAAAATTTACGTCTAGTCTGAGGAATATGTGGTCTGCTAAAAAATTCAAAGCTGACTTAAATAAATTCTTTCCTTTCTAACCAAGTTTGCTCAGTTGAGGAATCTAATCAATATTATGTACATGCAAATAAGTTGCTTTCAAACAGAATATTTAAAATCCAAATAAATGCTGAGCTCCATTTTACAATATACTCAATGGCAAAATGATGTTTTTAATCAATTAATCAAATTTTTGTAAATGTTTAGTTAAGCAGGTCATTACGAATATGTTATGTGTTATATTTACTGTTTTAATTTTGCTGTATACAAGCTCTTGGCATAATAAATCTAGGTCTGCTAGCTATTCTCATGACATGCAAATGTTTTCTATTAATGTCATTAATATGGCTGCATTTTTGTATCCATGTATATATATATACTGTTTTAAACTTGATGTGTCCAATAACATGTAGCATGTATATGTTTCAAAGGATGAATAAATAAATATATATCCATGAGTAACATAATGGTAGATATAGCATTAATCTTATGTAGTTTAAACTTTATTGTTTTCTAGATGATTGTAAACTTAATTCTAGGTTTGGAATATCCTCTTTTGTATAAGTAAGTTGGTGTAATTTAAAATGTAACTAGTTTTTGTAGGGTAGGAGTGGCAGCCCTGAAGCACACACGCGATAGGCGAACATGTGTGACACCTAGCGTCAGTTGAGAAAGACTTTCTCAGTAAAAGCTTCTGCGTATGTTCACAGATGGCGGGACGGTGCTGATCACAGGCCAACAGCAGCAGTTCCTGTTCTTGGAGACGATAGTGGAAGAAACTTCGGATGACCTGCGCAGTGAATCTGACCGTTCGGGCCCCGCGGGCTGGCCTGACAGTGACTCGGACACAGAGAGCGTTATCCACGTGCCCAGCAACCTCGGTACGTCAAACGCGCAGTGGCGTGCACTTTAATTAAGCTTTCCTATGGGTAAGAATTTTAGAGGAGGGCGGGGGAGAAGGGAAAAGTAAAGAAAAATCTTGATAACTTTGCTAGTTTCACCCAGTAAAGAAAAAAAATTAAATATTTCATATATTATATCAGTTTTTTCTTTCTCTACAAATACTATATACATAGTATACAGAGAAAGTATTGTATTCCACTCAAAAATTCGTTACCGTGTTTCACCATAAATATGTTTTGAGACCACTGGATCAAAAAAAATATATTTTTAGAAAAGGTCAGTGTGTGTGTGTATGTGTGTGTGTGTGTGTGTGTGTGTGTGTGTGTGTGTGTAAGTGTAAACAGCGTAGCTCAAAAAAAAAGTTTAATACTAAATTTGTTATTTAAGTTAGGTATCTTCTAAAGATGCAAAACGAAGATTTCAAGGAAAATCTCCTCACCCTAAACTATTAAATTTTGAAAATTTTGATTTTCTCAAAAATGGCTCTTACGACTTTGATTAAAATGTATATAAAAGACATTTACATGGAAAATAAAATGTATATCTTTCTAGGAATATCCTCTGAAGACCTTTTTTATTCTGGAAGGGTTTTGTTAAATGTCGCATAACTGGTAAACTGTAAGAAATAGACAAAAATGTAGATCTTGTTAAAACCAAATTTATGTCATAAATTTTTTGTTTCGTGGAGTTGACCATTTCTGAAATATTCCTTGTTATTGGTGTCAGTTTTAAAATGGTTAAAACTTTTCTCATGTGGGACTTTGTCAACTCCTGGCTATGCTAATTTCAACCACATGGCAACTAGCTTTCAAAAATGTGGACAATCAGTTTAGCTTGGTATATTCCCTTATTTTTCTTCTATTTATAAGGAAGCAAGTAATAAAACCTTTCTGCTAATGTTGAAGTTGATGGATGTTATAGGAATGTAGAGCAAATCATGTGAATGGAACACATCAGATTTTTTAAAACTATTATCAAAACTTGGCCACTCATAAAAGTTTATCCACAGCTCAGTAAACCAGACCATTTATTCCACAATCGGTGACAGAAACAATGAGGACCATCGTAGAGCTCTGTAATCCATTTAATCATTATATGCTGTTCAACTGAAGTAGTACTTCGTTCATTACACTGGTAAACATGGACTCTGTCATATAAAGGAAAATATGTGACTAATGGAAATCAGTGCCCTGATTTCAAAAACTAGTCCGTTTTGGCTAGCACATTTACATTTTACTTTCTCTACACGTATTATGTACATAGTGTACAGAGAAGGTATTGCATTCCACCCAAAATTCGATATCAAAAAAAAAAAAAAAAAGCATTTTCACAAAAAGGCCCTGTGTGTGTCCGTGTGTCTGTGAACACCATAACTCAAAAACGAAAAGTCGGTAAAATGCCAACCTTGGTAATTAAGTTTAGTATCTTCCAGGGATGTGACACGACGATTTAAAAAAAAAAAAAATCCCCCAAACCCAAACTATCCTATACATGGAACTTTTTTCGAACATTTTGATTTTCTCAAAAATGGCTTTAACGATTTTGATTAAAATGTCGTATATTAAATATATTTACCTGACAAATAAAATGTACACCTTGAATTTTCTGGGAATAACCTCTGTAGATTACTTTATTCTGGATCAATTTTACGGAACTTTGCATAACTGCTAAACCGCAAGAGATGGACAAAAACTTACCACACAAAAACGTAGAGCACGTTAAAACACAATTTATGTTGTATACAGTTTATTCGTGGAGTTGATCGTTTTTTAGATATTTCTTGCTGTTGGTTTCAACTTAAAAAACGTATCTTATGCAGGAATCTGTAAACTCCTGTCCATACAAACAAAGGAACTTCAGTCACATAGAAACCAGCTTTTGACTATCACTTTAACCTATGTTACTCCCTTATTTCGCCTCTACTTACCAGGATGCAAGTAATAAGACTATTTCTGCTAATTTTTTCTCAATTAGTATGAAATAAACAGAAACATTAGCTTTTTAACAATAATTTGTTGCAGGGATGTAGAGGAAGTCTTCTGAACGAAGAGGTCTTCAGATATTATTCCCAGAAAATTCAAGATATATATTTCGTTTGTAATAAAAACATCTCAAACATAGGGTATTTTAATCAAAAACTTTGGAGCCATTTTTTGGAAAATATTCTAAGTAGAGTGTAGCTGGGATGGGTGAGCTTATGGGTAATGGCGTCGGTGACTTTTAGATATTCATAAATGACCGAAATAGATTTCAACTTAGAACCATTAAAAGAAAGAACATAGATAGAAATAAATGTTATAGGTAGATTGTTTACAAAATTAAGGTAATCTGTCCTGCACCTCAATGACTACATGTACAGTGAAAAACAGCCAACAGTTCTATGATTCCAAAGTCCACGCAACGAAAAAACTAGCAACAAACAGAAGAACTGCTGCGAAACTATAGCCGTTGGTTGCTATGTGACCGAAGTTCCTTTGTTTGTATGGACAGGAATTCTTAAATTCCTATACGAGAAAAGTATAAGTTTTTAAAGCTGAAACCAACAACAAGGAATACCTCATAAAGACCAACTCCACGAAAAAAGTATTATAAGACAAATTGTGTGTTTTAAGTGCTCTACATTTTTTGTGTTATACGTTTATGTCCATCTCTTACGCTTTAGCAGTTATGCAAAATTTCGTAATTTCGTCCAGAATAAAGTAGTCTTCAGAGGCTATTCCCAGAAAATTCAAGATATACATTTTATTTGTCAGGTAAATAGCTTTAATATACGAAATTTTAATTCAAATAGTTAAGAACCATTTTTGAGAAAATCAAAATTTTCGAAAAAAGTTCCATGTAAAGGGTAGTTTGGGGTGGGGGAATTTTTCTCAAAATCTTCGTGTCGTATCCCTGGAAGATACTAAACTTAAATACCAATTTTGGTATTTTACCGACTTTTCTTTTTTGAGCTATCGTGTTCACAGACACACGGACAAACACACACACACATAGACCTTTTTCTGAATTTTTTTTTTTTTATACAGGGGATCCTAAAACATATTTCCGGTGAAATCTCGGTATCGAATTTGTGGGTGGAGTGCAAAATCACAAGAAAATTGAAAAGGACCTTGGTTATCAGAAAATTGCTATATGTCAGCTTAGTAGCATGTCCAGTTTAGGGTAGGTGTTACACCTGCTACTACGCATCGTTAGAGGGTAGAGAAGCAATAAGTAACTGCAAGAAGATGGTGTAAAAACATTACCACTCATGGGAATGAACGAGAATACATTGTTGAGGAGCTGTGGTTAAAACTCTATGGATTACCCTGATTCCAGATAACTCACCTTGTACTCTCTGCTCTGCTGAAAGTTGCACCAAAGAAATCTGATGTGTTACTCTCACATGCCTTTCTCTAGCTGCTCTATAAACAAACACCTTACAAAAGAGTATTCTTCTCACTACACCTTCCTAATCAAGATAAGCATTAGCAAAATGTTCGTATTACTTAGCTCATTATAAGTAGAAGGGGACTAAAGGGATGCGTTATGCTAAAGTGATAGTCAAACGTTTTACAATCTGTCGTTATGCGATTGTCATTGCAAGTCGCTTCTTTGCTAGGCCAGGAGAAGAAAAATCTGATGTGTACCATTCACATGACTTTCTCCATATCCCTGCAACAAATAATTCTTAAAAAGCTTATACTTCTATTTACTTTATGCTAATCAGAAAAAATTAGCAGAAATAGTCTTATTACTCGCATCCTTGTAAGTAGAAGCGAAACAAGGGACAACCGTAGGTTAAAGTGATAGTCAAAAGTTGGTTGCTATGTCAATGAAGTTCCTTTGTTTATATGGATAGGAGTTGACAAGTTCCAGTATGAGAAAAGTATACGTTTTTCATAGCATAAACCAAAAATAAGGAATGTCACAAAAACGACCAACTCCACGAAAAAAATGTATATAACATAAATTGTGTGTTTTGATGTGCTATACATTTTTTGTGTAGTAAGTTTTTGTCCATCTCTTACGGTTTAGCAGTCATTCAAAATAGTAAAATTCATCCAGAATAAACTACTCTTCAGAGGCTATTCCCAGAAAATTCAAGATATACGTTTCATTTGCCAGGTAAATATGTTTAATATCCGAAATTTTAATCAAAATCGTTAGAGCCATTTTTGAGAAAATCAAAATGTTCGAAAAAAGTTCCATGTAAAGGGTAGTTGGGGGTGGGGGTATTTTTCTCAAAATCTTCGTGTCGCATCCCTGGAAGATACTAAACTTAAATACCAAGTTTGGTATTTTACCGACTTTTCGTTTTTGAGTTATCGTGTTCACAGACACACGGACACGGACACACACACACACACACACACACACTCACACACACACACGGACCTTTTTGTGTAAATGCTTTTTTTTGGATATTGGGGACTCTAAAACATATATTTACGGTGAAATCTCGGTATCGAATTTTTGGTGGAGTGCAATACTTTCTCTATGCACTATGTACATAGTGCGTATGGAGAAAGTAAAAATATAGACTTTGCCTCTTTAGTCAACATCGATCAAGAGTGCCTCTGGCTGCGTCTGTAGTTCAGATGTAAGGGGTTGGATTGACCTATTTCTTGGTGTCTGTATGCATAAAACCATGCTTATATCAGCGGTGCTTAGGACTGTGTCATTTACATATTGCCTCCAATATCGATTGCTCAAACATTACCTCTCCCTTCATGAAATATTAATTTACCTAACATAACCATCGGGTACCCCACAATATTTTTTTCTTGTGCTGATGGAGATAAGGTTGTCTCCTTAGCGCGGTGGTAGCGCAGCTGCTTAGCAAGCGGAAGACCTGGGCGCGATTCCCAAAACCGGTGGGTATTTTCCCCCTGCTGAGAGACCTGGACCTGTGTACTTTCAGCCTTGTGAGGTCCCTGGGGGGGGGGCCAATTAAGGAGCTACTTGATGGAGAAGTAGCGTCTCCAGATCATGAGGACCGCATTAACCGGCCGGGAGGGATTCGAGGCGCTGACCACGTCTCACCCTCCAATACTGCACCCCATCCATGACGTCTGTCATGGACCGAAATGAGGGACGCAGCGGCCGGGCGGTAAGCAAAGGTTCCTTGTGAGCTGTCGTGCCATGGTATTATTAATCGAGATAAACATTAGCAGAAGTGATCTCCCTTCCTTGTAAGAAGGGAATAAACTAGGCCAAAGCGATAGTCAAATATTTTAAAAGCTGGTTGCCATGTGGATGAAATCCGTTTCTTTGCATTACCAGGAGTTGAAAAATGCCCGTATGTAAAATATTTAAGTATTTTAAAACTGAAACTAATATCTAAGAGCATCTCAAATGGTCAACTCCACGAAAAAAATGACATAAATTGGATGTTTTAAAAGATCTACATTTTTTAGTGAGTTTTTATCTCTTACGGTTTAGCATTTATACAAACTTCAGGAAAAAAATCATTCAGAATAAAGAGGTCTTCACATGCTATTCCTAGAAAATTCAAGATAAACATTTTATTTTCCATGTAAATATCTTTAATATACACTATTTTAACCAAAATCGTTACAGCCATTTTCTAGACAATTTTTTTCCATGGAAAGCGTAGTTTGACGTGGTAGGATTCTGCTCAATATCTTCGTGTCGCATCTTTGAGAGATAGTAAACTTAAATGCTAAATTTGTATTTTACCGACTTTTCGTTTTTGAGTTATCGTGTCCCAGGCACGCGCGCACACACACACACACACACACACACACACACACACAAGGACTTTCTCTACACGTACTATGTGCATAGTGTATAGAGAAGGTATTGTAATGTACCCAAAATTTCGATACCGAGATTTCACCGGAAATACATGTTTTGGGCCCTCCTGAATCAAAAAAAGCATTTTTGGAAAAAGATCCATGTGCGCGCGTGTGTCTGGACAGCATAGCTCAAAAACGAAAAGACCGTTAAATACCAACTTTAGTATTTAAGTTTGGTATCTTCCAAGGATGTGACACGAAGATTTTGAGAAAATCCCCCCACCCCAAGCTACCCTTTATGGAAAAAAAATTGGAACAATTTTATTTTCTCCAAAATGACTGTAACGATTTTAATTAAAATCTCTTATAGTTAAGATATTTACATGCCAAATAAAATGTATATCTTGAATATTATGGGAATAGCCTCTAAAGACCTCTTTATTCTGAATGCTATTTATTGAATTTTGCATAGCTTGTAAGAGATAGACAAAAACTTACTACAACAATATAGATCACGATAAAACACATAATTTACGTTATAGACATTTTTTTTCGGGAAGTTGATCATTTTTTAGATATTCCTTGTTTCTGATACTCCTGTCTATACAAACAAAGCAACTTCAGTCACCTAGCAAGCAACTTTTGACTATCACTTGAACCTATGGTACTCCCTTATTTCGCTTCTACATACAAGGAAGCAAGTAATAAGACTGTTTCTGCTAATTTTGTCTCGATTAGCACGAAGTAAATAGAAGCTTTAAACAACAACTTGTTGCAGAGATGTAGAGAAAGTCATGTGAATGGAACACATCAGATTTTTCTAAACATGCTTTTTTTTCTTTCTTTTGTGGATACTATAAAAGGGAACCATAAAAGTTTATTTCCGGTGAAATATCGGTATCTAATTTTTGACTGGAGTGCAATGTCTTCTCTACCTACGCACTATGTAGAGAAAGTAAAAATCTGATGTGTTTCATTCACGTGACTTTCTGTGCCTATTCTGCGGCAAACTATGCTTACAAAAGCTTATTCTTCTGTCTACTTCATGCTAATCAAGACGACATTAGCAGAAATTGTATTACTTATTTCTTTATAGAAAACAGGAAGCTTGTGAATTCACTAGGCTGAATCGATTGCAACTCTTTAAAAATGTGGTCCTGTATGCCCTTGTCCCCGCGCTTCTACAAGCAATTGTGTAATAAAATATATGTTTATGTCAATAATAATAATAATTATAATAATAATAGTATCTCTTTTTCTCCAACTCTTTATTTTTTGCACAAACTATTACAATCAGAATTTACTCACAAATAACTGCCTTCAATGTTCTGGTCAAGTTTCCTTTCGACGTTCATTGCGGCGAAGACTTCTAAAGCTCGTCACAAAACTCAAATCAACTGCTTTTCGCTGCGTACACCTAGTTGAAAAGTGATCCTTGCGCAGGGGTTCGTTCCTCTTTATATACCTGCGGATTACGTGCCAGGAAATTTCAAGCAGCTGTCGCACCTGCAAAACCGCCGCAGGTGTCACAAACCCGCTCAGGTGTAACAATGCCGGGCTTCGATGGCAAAGAACCTTCCTGCAGCACACCTGTCCACTAACGCAGGAGTAACAATGGATGCCAACAATCTGCTGCGACTTAAGAAACAAGCAATTCACACACGATCGGCAATTACGGCCGTAGGGCGTAGTCACAATAATAATAATAACAATAATGATTATAATAATGATGATTGATAATAATAATACATCAGCATAGATGATTGCCGGCCCCATAGGCCGTGGTGCATGTTTTGAGGCATCCTGGCCGTAGAGGTCTGTTATATAAATGGCTTTAAATAATAATAATAATAATAATAATAGCAACTCACCTGTGTGAGGATAGCGTGTCTGCCGCACATTCAACACGTCGCGAGTTCGAATCTCATTTGAGTGAGTTACCCGGATAAGGTTTTTTCCCGGGTTTTCCTTATCATGAGAAGATTAATGTCGAGTAATTTTTAGGCCCATGGACCCCAAGATCATTTGAGCATCATTCCACCAATTTCATTCACCGTGTGATATCACCAAGTTAAAGGGCGTTTCACTTAAAAAAAAATAATAATAATAATAATAATAATAATTATTATTATTATTATTATTATTATTATTATTATTATTCAGAAGAACAAGTGTTTTGTAAGAATAGTTTGTTGAAGCATGGGTTTATGTTCTATTTTGTGTGTGCGACACACAGGATGTTTCTGTAAACGTTTATGTCCGACACTGCTTACTCTGAATGTTATAGTTTGACGTCTCTGCTGATTGGACGCCACTGACTGTGTTTCATCAGAATTCTTGTCGTGGCAGTCTCCCTAAATGGCACCCTTAGGACTGCCTTCCGTTCATTGTAAGGATCCTCGCCAAGGAGGGAGCAAAAACCCCATAACAGGATCGGGCATCTCGAGAGACGATCATTTATAATGTAGCCTGTAACAGATCGTATTCGTCTTGCTAAACTTCACATGTGTAGTATTAGAAGCTTTACTGCATCCAAATATTTACTTCATTCTGATCGAGAAATAGTCTGATTACTTGCTTCCTTGTAAGTAGAAGCGAAATAAGGGAGTACCATAGGTTAAAGTGACAGTCAAAAGCTGGTTGCTATGTGACTGAAGTTGACAAATTCCTGTATGACAATAGTATAAGTTTTTTAAAGCTGAAAACCAGAAAGAAGGAATATCTCAAAAACGACCACCTCCACGAAAAAAATGTATGTAACATAAACTGTGTTTTAATGTGCTCTACATTATTTGTGTGGAAAGTTTTTGCTCATCTCTTACAGTTTAGCAGTAATGCAAAATTCCGTACAATTCATCCAGAATGAAGTAGTCTTCAGAGTCTATTCCCAGAAAATTCAAGATATACATTTTATTTGTCAGGTAAATGTCTTTAAAATACGATATTTTAATCAAAATACTAGAGCCATTCTTGCGAAAATCAAAAACTTGAAAAAAAACTTCCATGTTAAGGGTAGTTGTGGGTGTGGGGATTTTCTTCAAAATCTTCATGTTGCATCCTTGGAAGATACCAAACTTAAATACCAGGTTTATTCAACGGTCTTTTCATTTTTGAGCTATGCTGTCCACACACACACACACACACACACACACACACACACACACACACACACCTACACACAAACACACCTTTTTCTGAATTTTTGTTTCTGTTTTTTTGGTTTCAGGGATAACCAAAACATGTATTTCCGGAGGTAAGGGATAGTTTGGGGTGGGGGACTTTTCTCAAAATCTTCGTGTCGCATCCCTGGAAGATACTAAACTTAAATACCAAGTTTGGTATTTTACCGACCTTTCGTTTTTGAGTTATCGTGTTCACAAAAACACGGACCTTTTTCTGAAAATATATTTTTTGGATACAGGGGACCCTAAAACATATATTTCCGGTGAAATCTCGGCATCGAATGTCTTGGTGGAGTGCAATACCTTCTCTATACACTATGTACATAGTACGTGTAGAGAAAGTAAAAATCGCTTTTTCAATGGATAACAGTTATTTCTCCCTTTGTAATGAATTTATTAAAAATCTGATGTGTTCCATTCACATAAGTCTCTCTAGCTGTTCCATACACAAACTATTCTTACAAAAGATAATTCTTTTATCTACGTCGTGATAATCGAGAGAAACAGCAGAATTGGTCTTATTATTGCTTCTTTGTAAATAGAACGGAAATAAGGAGTAGGCACATTAGGTTAAAGTTATTGTCAAATATTTTAAACGCTGGTTGCTATGTGAAACAATTGAGGTTCGTTTCGCTTTGCATGGTCCAATTTGAGAAAAGTTAGCTAGTTTGCAACTAAAACCAATAACAACGAATATCTCGAAAACGGTCAGCTCTACAGAAAAATGTATATGAGATGATGTTATGATTTTAACGAGATGTATAGTAAGTTTTTGTGTATTTCCAAAGGTTTATCAGTTATGCAAAATTCATCCAGAATGAACAGGTCTTCAGAAGCCATTCCCAGAAATTTAAAGATGTACATTTTATTTGTCGTTTAAATATCTTTAATATATGGTATTTTTATCTGAATAGTTACGTCATTTTTGAGAAAAACAAAACGGTATTTAACGATGTTTTCGTTGTTGAGCTATGCTGTCTGCAAACACACACACATGAACCCTTTGTAAAAAGTTTTTTTTTTCGGATCCAGGGGACTCAAAATATATTCCGGTGAAAGCTAGACATCGAATTTTTGGGTAGAATTCAAAAACCTTCATTAGGTAGCATGTGCATTGTATGTACGTTCGTGCTAGAGAAGGTAAAATTTTAGAAATGTAGCTTTTATATAGGATATACATCTTTTTTGTAGTGTTTAACGCCCGCTTTTACTGCTGTGGCACCGCAGGCGATGACACTGATGATACATGAAGTTGGAGCCCCGATGGAATGAGATGGCGGGAGAAACCGGAGAAACCGCAGAAAACCCGACCCTGCGCCGCTTTGTCCACCACAAATCTCACATGTGGTCGCTTGGGATCGAACCCGGGCCGTCTAGGTGAGAGGCGAATGATCTAACCACTCGGCCACGGCGCGGCTGATATATTGGATATAAATTATTTCTCCCTTAGTAATGAATATATAAAATTCCGGCATTTAAACTTTTTATACATGCTTCTATGATTTGCCCCCCCCCCCAAAAAAAAAAAAAATGTCGACACTACGATATATGTGCATGTATTTTAAACCAAAATGCTTAATAACTAAAAAAAAAAAAAAAAACTATTGGAGTTGGAGAAAGGCACTTAGGACATCGTATTTTTACTTTCTCTACACGTACTATGTTTATAGTGAGTAGAGGAAGTATTGTAATGAACCCCCCCAAAAAACGATATTGAGATTTCACCGGAAATATTTGTTTTGTAACCCCCATGAATCCAAAAAACAAACAAACAAACAAAAGAAAACAATTTTAGAAAAATATCCGCGCCCGTGCGCGTGTGAGTGGTCAGCATAGCTCAAAAACGAAAAGTCCGTTAAATACCAAACCCTCGAGATGGAAAAAAATCGAAAATTTTGGGTTTCTCAAAAATGGTTCAAACGTTTTTGATTAAAATCTCTTTTACATGGCAAATAAAATGTATATCTTGAATTTTCTGGGAATAGCCTCTGTATATCTCTTATTTTGAATGAAATTTTCCAATGTTGTATAACTGGTAAACTATAAAAGATAGACGAAGTCTTACTACACAAAAACGTAAATATTCTTAAAACACACAATTTACGTCATATACATTTTTTTGTGGAATTTACCGTTTTCGAGATATTGCTTGTTAATATTGGTTTGAGCTTTTACATATTTAAACTTTTCACATAGGAGAATTTGTCAACTCCTGGCATTCACATGGCAACCAACTTTTAAAAGACTTAACTCGCTTTAGCCTAGTGTGTCCTATTATTTTCCTCCTACTTACAATAAAACATTTATGCTAATGTTTATCTCGATTAGCATGAAGTAGATAGAAGCATAGGGATAGAACGGGAGACACTAAGTCTAAGTGACCCTTGAAGTCTCTAGCAACAAAAGTGTGGAAATCCTAACTAAATTTCACCAATTATGCCCCCTCGTGTAATGTAGTAGAGAAAGCAAACGGATATCCTCACGAGAGGTAAAATTCCGTAACGCTTGTATTCGAATGAACGGGTCAACGTGGTTTCCAAATTCTGAATGAATTAGACAAAGCTGTTAGCGTGTTTAACCATGCCTTCAGTACATTAGGCTTGTCAGGCGTTCTATATAGTATGGGATTTCCTATATTGAGGAAGCCTGTGGATGCCAAGGACGTTTAAAATCTCCATGTAGTTCACATCATCGTAGCAATTCACAAGGTTCGTGTAAATTCAGAAATACAACTCCATTACTGATTTTTATATAAACTATTCTCACGAAGGTTTACTATTTTTTCTACTTCATATAGTAGAATGTACATAGTGAATAGAGAAGATAGGTACTGTATTCCACCCAAAAATTCGTTACCGAGATTTTACCGGAAATATATGTTTTGAGGTCCCTTGAGTCCGAAAAAACATGTTACTTTCTCTACGTGTATAGAGAAGGCATTGCATTGCATCAAAAAATTCGATCGCTGTGTCCAAAAAAACATTCTTAGAAAAAAGGTGCATGTGTATCCGTGTGTCTAACCACGATAACTCGAAAACGAGAAGTCAGTAAAATACTAAACTTGGTGTTTAAGTTTATATCTTTCAAGGATACGATACGAAGGTTTTGAGAAAAATCCACCCACTCCAAACTACCCTTTACATGGATAAAATTTCGAAAATGTTGATTTTCTCAAAAATGGGTCTTAACGATTTTGATTAAAATACCACATATTAAAGATATTTACATTACAAATAAAATGTATATCTTGAATTGCATAATTGGTAAACCGTAAGACTAACACAGAAATTTACCTACTACACAAAAAATGTAGATTTCGTTAAAACAAAATTTAGTTAAATGCATCTTGGTTGCAGAATTGACCGTTTCCGAGATATTCCTTGTTATTGGTTTCAGTTTAAACGGATTTATTTTTCTCAACGCGTCCATGCAAAGCGAACCCAACCTCAATTGTTTCACATAGCGACCAGGCTTTAAAAGATTTTATTATCACTTTAGCATAATGTATTCCCTTATTTCCCTTATACTTACAAGAAAGCAAGTAATAAGTTCAATTCTGGTAATGTTTATGTAGATTAGCATGACGTAGGTAAAAGAATTATCTTTTGTAAGAGAAACTTGTTTTAAATACTGAAAAGGTATAAGTGCACGTTTACCTGCTATGGAAAACGAGATTTTCAATACAATCCGATAAAGGACATAAATTGTGTGTTTTGTCGAGATCTACATTTTTGTGCAGTAAGCTTTTGTCTATGTTTTACAGCTTACCAGTTACGCAGAATTCATCCAGAATAAAGAAGTCCCTAGAGGCTATTCCCAGAAAGTTCAAAATATACAGTTTGTGATGTAAATATCTTAAATATGCGGTATTTTAATCAAAATCGTCCAGCCATTTTTGAGAAAACCAAAATTTTCGAAAATGGTTCCATGTAAAGGGTAGTTTGTGGTGGGGGGAGTTTCTTGAAAATCTTCATGTGGCATCCTTGGAAGATAATAAACTTAAACACCAAGTTTGGTTTTAACGGTCTTTTCGTTTTTGAGCTATGCTGTCCCGGTATCGAATTTTTCGGCGCAATACAATAATTTTTGTATCCACTATGTACGATGTGCATGCGGGCTAGAGAAAGTAAAACTGGCCCGGAGAGCGACAATGTTTCTGATCAGAGTTGCTTTGTCTCCGTTTCCCCGAACACACCGAACTTTACAAAGTTTTTCCAGGAGAGGAAAACACGCTGACTGAACACTTAAAAGGAAACTTCTAAATATACAACTGCTCTTCTCTGTGAAATGTTTCTTTCATCGACAAGGCAGGATATGAACTCACAAACATCCTGCGGTCTGTGGGAGACTGCAGAGATAAAGATTGACTTCGTCTCTTTGTAGTCGATTGGAGTGCTCTGATATAACTTTAAAATGTGAAGTAAGACTCGACTGGATGAACAGTCTCATCTCTGTAACAAATTATTGTTAAAAAGCCTATGCTTCTATTTACTTCATGCTAATCAAGAAAACATTAGCAGAAATAGTCTTATTACTTGCTCCTTTGTAAGTAGAAGCGTAATAAGGGAGTGCCATAGGTTAAAGTGATAGTCGAAAGTTGGTTGCTATGTGACTGAAGTTCCTTTGTTTGTATGGACAGAAGTTGACAAATTCATGTATGAGAAAATTTTTTCAAAGCTGAAACCAAAAACAAGGAATATGTATAAAAACGATCAACTCTATGAAAAAAAAAATGTAAATAACATAAATGTTGTGTTTTAAAGTGCTTTACATTTTTTGTGTGGCAAGTTTTGTCCATTTCTTACGTTTAGTAGTTATGCAAAATCCCGTAACATTGATCCAGAATAAAGTAGTCTTCAGAGGCTATTCCCAGAAAATTCAAGATATACATTTTATTTGTTTGGTAAATATCTTTAATATACGATATTTTAATCAAAATCGTTAGAGCCATTTTTAAGAAAATCATAATTTTCGATTTTTTTCCCCATGTAAAGGGTAGTTTAGACTGGGAACATTTTCTTGAAAATATCCGTATCACATCCTTGGAAGATACTAATCTTAAATACCAAGTTTGGTATTTAACGGTATTTTCGTTTTTGAGCTATGCTGTCCACAGACACACACATACGCACACACAATTCTTTTTTTTTTTTATTCAGGGGGACCCAAAACATATATTTCCGGTGAAATCTCCGTTACTAATTTTTAGGTGGAGTGCAATACGTTCTCTATACACTGTGTACATAGTATGTGTAGAGAAAGTAAAAATTTATTCATCTATCTACTTCATGCTAATCGAGATAAATATTATCAGAAATGCTCTTATTACATGCTTCCTTATATGTAGAAGGGAAATAATGGAGTCCTCTAGAGAAAGCGATAGTCATATCTTTTAAAAGCTGGTTCCTATGTAAATGGAAATGGCGTGTTATTTATGGACGCTCTTTAACTGCTGTGGTTCTCAGCGTCCCATTCTATATCGGGCGTGAAAGGCCGCTTAATTTTGCTCTTATCAGGCTTGAGGTTCTTTTACGTGCCGTAAATCTACGACACGGGACCAACGGCTTTACTTCCCTTCCGAAGGAAGCCATGCTAAGGATTTTTACACCCGAAAAAATCCATCGTCCTCCACCGGGTTTGAACCCGCGACCTTGGGTATATGAAGCTAGCATGGTAGCCATTACACCACGGAGGACGACAAATGGTTCCTATGTGGTTGAAATTCGTTTCTTTGCATGACCAGGAATTTACAAATTCCCGTATGAGAAAACATACATATCACGAAAATAGTCAACCCCACGATAAAAATCTGATGTTACACTCACATGACTTTCTTGTCACAAGTTTGGTATATAAGTTGGTATTTAACGGACTTTTCGTATTTGAGCTATGCTACACACACACACACACCAACAGATACACACACTGACATTTTTCTAAAGCTGGATTTAGGGAGTCTCAAAACATATATTTCCGGTAAAATCTCAGTATCGAATTTTTGGGTGCAATACAATACCTTCTCTGTAGACTATGTACATAGTACATGTAGAGAAAGCACAACAACTTATTTTTCTATCCACTTCATGCTAACCCAGATAAATACTAGCAGAAATGGCTTGATTAAATAAAAACACTAGGCTGAAAACGATACTCAAATCTTTTATAAGCTGGTTGCTATAGGAGTGAAATCCATTTTATTGCCTGACCAGGAGTTTACAAGTTCCCGCATGAGAAACGTTTTATATATTTTAAAACTGAAACCAATAGCAAGGTATATCTCCAAAGCAGCCAACTTTACAAGAAAAACCAATATGACATAAATTGTGTGTTTTTACAAGATCTACATTTTTGTATAGTGAGTTTTTGTCTATATCTTACGGTTTAACCGTTATGCAACATTCAGCATAATTCATTCAGAATAAAGAGGTCTTCAGTGGCTATTTTCAGGCAATTTAAGATATACATTTTATTTGTTAAGTAAATATCTTTTCTTTAGAGTATCTTAACCAAAATCGTTAGCAATTTTTGAGAAAATCAAAATTTTAGACATTTTTCCATGTAAGCTGTAGTTTTGGGTAGGGGGATCTTCTCAAAGTCTTCGTGTTGCATCCTTGAAATATACTTAAATACCAAGTTTCGAATTTTATTGATTTTTCGTTTTTTAATTATGTTCAAAACACAGGAACACACTTACACACATACGCGCACGGCCCTCTTCCTAAAAATGCTTTCTTTGGATAGAGGGAGCTCTAAAACGTATATTCCTGGTGAAATCTCGGTATTGAGATACCTTCTCTACCTACACACCATGCAGAGAAAGTAAAAATGTTGGATTCATATGACTTTCTCTGCATGTTCTGTTAACTATTACACATGATTATACTTTTATCTGATTACTTAGTTCCTAGTAAGTAGAAGGGAAATAAGGGAATACACTAGACTAAAACTATAGTCAAATAGTTGAAAAACCGGTTCCCACGTGGTTGAAATGTGTTTCTTTGCATGTTCAGGAGGTGACAAATACCCGTTTGAGAAAAGTATAAGTGTTTTAAAACTGAAACTAATAACAAGGAATATCTAAAAAATGGTCAACTTCGCGAAAAAATAGGTTATATATGACAAATTGTGTCTTCTAAAGAGATCTAAATTTTTTGTATAGTAAGTATTTGTCCATCTCTTCATCCAGAATAAAGAAGTCTTCAGAGGCTATTGTCAGAAAATTTAAAATATAATTTTATTTGTTGTGTAAACATATTTGTTATGCGCTATTTTAATCAAAATTGTTAGAGCCACTTTTGAGAAAATTAAAATGTCGGAGATTTTTTCCATGGATAGGGTCGGTAGTTTGATTTTTCTCAAACTCTTCTGTCCCATACTTGAAAGATACTAAATTTAAATACTAAGTTTGGTATTTTACTTTTCGTTTATCCGGTTCACAGGCTCACTGACGCGCGCGCACACACACTCACAGACCTTTTTCCAAATGTTTTATGCAGGGGACCATAAAACGTGTATTTCCGGTCAAAGCTCGCTATCGAATTTTTGTGTGTAGTCAAATACCTTCTCTATGTAGAGAAAGTAAAAATTTTTACATGTTTCATTCACATGACTTTCTCTACCAACATTCTTCAGACTATTATGAGAAGTGATTTTTCTTTCATGTTATTTCTTAGTTCCTTGTAAATAGATAGGTATTAAGAGGAAACACTAGGCTAAAGTGATAGACAAATCTTTTAAAAGCTTTTTTTTTTTTTTTTTTTTTTGCATGGCTAGCAATTTACAAATTGAGTTCAGTTCTCTTTGCATGGCCAGGAAGATGTATAAGAAATGGCAAGTTTCTTTTTGAGAAAAGTACTAGATATAAGAATTGCAAAATTTATTATATATGTTTGTTATACGACTTGGCATTACTTCAATACGTGATTTGGATTTGGTAGTTTTGTTATACTGTCATTAGAGTCACTTTGTAGTTACTTACTGGTTTGTTATAAATAGAGCCTGGTTTTGTATTCCGAAGCGCACACAGTTACGAACGTACAAAGCAGTCAGCAGTATAAAGAGAGGGTAGTGGGGAGAGGTTTCTAGCGTAAACATGTACGCGTTGAAGTATAATCTGTTCCTAAAGTAGCACGTTACATACATTGACATTTCCATCGTTCACATTCCTAAAATAACATAATAAAAGAATTATTTCATAATATGATTATTAAGTAAAAACGCAGTGTACTTTTACAAGCATTTTAATCAAAATCCTTAAGGGTCATATTTTAGAATATCGAAAATTTCGAAAAATGTTCCATGTAAAGGGTAGTTTGTGACGGGGGGATTTTCTGAAAATCTTCGTGTGCATTTTTTTTTGTTTTGTTTATAAGCAATACAGTTCCGGAGTCTTGTCGGGACTCGGCGCTGTATTCTTTCTCCTCAATTTCCCTATTTTATGAATTTTCCCTAGATTCCCCTTTTTTACCGTTTTCTTTATACTTATAAATACACATATATACACACATTTACAAACACACAGACACCTATGACCAAGGCGGGACTCGAACCCACGATCCAAGCACCAAAGCTTGGCACTTGAGCGAGCGCGACCACGGGGCAGTATTTAAACAACTTTTTGTTTTCGAACTATAATGTTCATAGACACACACAGGGATTTTTCCAAAAATGAGAGGTCCTAAGAACATATACCTATTCCGATAAAATCGCGGTATGGAATTTTTAGGTGGAAGGCAATACAGCGATAGAGGCCAGAGAAGGTCATGTGAACGTAACACAACAGATTTATTTAAAACGCGGACTTCACTTTAAGTAACTAGTAGGGAAGCTGTAAGTTTTTACAGGAATAGTTCATAGAAGCTAAAAAAAACCTGATGTGTTACACTCACATGACTTTCTCTAGCTGTTTTATAAACTTCTTACATAAGATTATTCTTCTTTCTGCACCTTGTTAATCGAGGTATTCAGCACAATGTTCTTATTACTTAGTACCTTATAAGTAGGAAAAAATAAGGGAATGCAGTAGGCTAAAGCCATAGTCAAATGTTTTAAAAGCTGTCGTTATGCGATGGTCATTACAAATCCCTTCTTTTCTTGGCCAGGAGTAGAACAAAAGAAAACCGGACACTCCCGTCTGAGGAAAGTATAAGTACTTCACAACTGAAACTAATAACAATGAATACCTCCAAAACTGTAAGCTCCACGAGAAAAATGTATATAACATAACTTGTGTGTTTTAACAAGACCTACATTTTTTGTATAGGAAGTTTTTGTCTATCTCGTACGATTTTCTAGTTATGCCAAATTAAGCGAAATTCATCGTCTTTAGAAGCTATTCCCAGAAAATTCAAGATATACATATTATTTGTTAGCTAAATATCTTTAATATATGATATTTTAATCAAAATCGTTAGAGCTATTTTTAAGAAAAATCAAAATATTCGAAAAATGATCCATGTAAAGCGTAGTTGGGGGTGGGGGATTTTTCTCAAAATCTTCGTGTCACATTCCTAGAAGATACTAAACTTAAATACCAAGTTTGGTGCTTTACCGACTTTTCGTTTTTGAGTTATCGTGTTCACAGACACACGGACACACACACACACACACGGACCTTTTTGTGAAAATGCCTTTTTTTGGATACAGGGGACCCTAAAACATATATTTCCGGTGAAATCTCGGTATTGAATTTTTTGGTGGAATACAATACTTCTCTAAGCCCTATGTATATTGTACATACGGGGCTAGAGAAAGTAATAAACTAGGTAGGTAATGCCAAGTAAATATATCAAAATTCTATTGCTGGATTTAAAAGTTTTCTCGGAGAACAGTGTAGGAAAGGAGTGTAACAGAGAAAATGACATTCTCCACAGTAGTTCTTGAATATGCGCGCTTTTGGGAAGTGCTCGTAATAATGGCACCATAGATCATGGACCAGCACATTGTAACGCCTGCTGCAAGGATATTATTATGATTCTTACAGAAACAATAACTCTGGACAAGTTGTAATGGTGTTAACGACGATATTAAGCCAAGAAAACTTATAACTACATCTTACAAGCACTAAAGGAAGACGAACGAAAGAAAAAACAAATATAATGTGTTCCATTTACATGACTTTCTCTATATCTCTGTAACAGTTTATTGTTAACAATCTGATGTGTACCTTTCACATGACTTTCTCTACAACTCTGCAATAAATTATTGTTAAAAAGCTTATGCTTCTATTTACTTCATGCTAATTGAGAAAAAACAAATTGAAGAAATAGTCTTATTACTTGCTTCCTTGCAAGTAGAAGCGAAATAAGGGAGTACCATAGGTTAAAGTGGTAGTCAAACGTTGGTTGCTATGTGACTGAAGTTCCTTTGTTTGTATGGACACGAGTTCACAAAATACTGTATGAGAAAATTATGCTTTTTATAGCTGAAACCAAAAACAAGGAATATCTCAAAAACAATCAACTCCACGAAAAAAATGTATATAACATAAATTGTGTGTTTTAAAGTGCTCTACATTTGTTGTGTGGTAAGTTTTTGTCCATCTCTTACGGTTTAGCAGTTATGCAAAATTCCGTAAAATTGACCCAGAATAAAGTAGTCTTCAGAGGCTATTCCCAGAACATTCAAGATATACATATTATTTGTCAGCTAAATATCTTTAATATACGATATTTTAATCAAAATCGTTAGAGCCATTTTTAAGAAAATCAAAATTTTCGAAGAAAGTTCCATGTAAAGGGTAGTTTGGGATGGGGGGATTTTCTCAAAATCTTTGTGTCGGATCCCTGGAAGATACTAAACTTAAATACCAAGTTTGGTGCTTTACCGAATTTCCGTTTTTGAGTTATCGTGTTCACAGACACACGGACCTTTTTGTGAAAATGCTTTTTTTTGGATACAGGGGACCGTAAAACATATATTTCCGGTGAAATCTCGGTATCGAATTTTTGGATGGAATACAATACTTCTCTATCCCTATGTTCGTTGTACATACGGAGCTAGAGAAAGTAAAAATATTATTCCCCTATCTACTCCATGCTAATCTATATAAAATTAGCAGAAATTGTCTGTATTGCTTACATATAGAAGGGGAATAAGGGAGTACACTAGGCTAAAGCGATAAACCAGACGCTCAAAAGCTGGTGAAGGTATTAGAATTCTGTTCTCTTTGCATGACTAAGATGGGGGGACGAAAGAAGAGAAAAAAAAACGAATGACGACATCCCATTTGAGAAAAGTGTAACTATTGGAACAGCTTTAGCCTAATGTATTCGCATATTTCCCTTCTACTTACCAGAAACTAAGTAATAAGACAATTTCTGCTAATGTGTATCTCGATTATCATGAAGTAGATAAAGGAAAAACGTTTTACTTTTTCTAGCCCTGTATGTACAATTTACATAGGGATAGAGAAGTATTGTATTCCATCCAAAAATTCGATGTCGAGATTTCACCAGAAATACACGTTTTAGGACCACCTGAGTCTAAAAAAAAATTCAGAAACAGGTCCGTATATATGTGTGTGTTGGAGGGGGGTTTGTGGCCAACACAGCTCAAAAACGAAAAGACTGTTAAATACCAAAATTTGTATTTAAGTTTGATATCTTCCAAGGATGCGACAGGAAGATTTTCAAGAAAATATCCCCACCTCTAACTCCCTTTACATGGAAAATTTTTCGAAAATTTTGTTTTTCTTAAAAATGACTAACGATTTTGATTAAAATATCACATATTAAAGCCATTTCTATCACAAATAAAATGTATATCTTGAATTTTCTGGGAAAAGCTTCTAAAGACCTGTTGATTCTGCATGTATTTTGCTTAATTTAGCATAACTAGTAAACTGTAAGAGATAGACAAAAACTTACTATCTGATGTGTTACACTCACCAGACTTTCTCTAGCTGTTCTACAAACTTCTTACATAAGATAATTTTTCTTTTTGCACCTTGCTAATCGTGGTACTCATTAGCATAATGTTATTATTTAGTTCCGTATAAGTAGGAAGAAAATAAGGGAATACACTAGGCTAAACCAATAGTCAAATGTTTTAAAAGCTGTTATGCGATTGTCATTACAAATCGCTTCTTTTCTTGGCCAGGAGTATAACAAAAGAAAAACGGACACTCCCGTCTGAGAAAAGTATAAGTACTTCACAACTGAAACTAATAACAATGAGTACCTCGAAAACGATAAGCTCCACGAGAAAAATGTATATGACGTAGTTTGTGTATTTTAAAAAATACCTACAGTTTTGGTATAGTAAGTTATTGTCTATCTCTTACGGTTTACTAGTTATGCCAAATTAAGCAAAATTCATCCAGAATAAACAGGTTTTCAAAAGCTATCCCAGAAATTCCAGATATACATTTTATTTGTCAGGTAAATATCTTTAGTATACGATATTTTAATCAAAATTGTTAGTGCCATTTTTTAGAAAATCAAAATTTTCGAAAAAAGTTCCATATAAAGGGTAGTTTGGGGTGGGGGAATTTTTCTCAAAATCTCCGTGTCGCAACCCTGGAAGACACTAACTAAACTTAAATACCAAGTTTGGTATTTTACCGAATTTTCGTTTTTGAGTTATAGTGTTCACAGACACACGGACACACACACACACACGCACCTTTTTCTGAAAATACTTTTTTCGGATAGAGGGGACCCTAAAACATATATTTCCGGTGAAATCTCGGTGTCGAATTTTTTGGTGGAATGCAATACATTCTCTATACACTATGTACATAGTGCTATAGAGAAAGGAAAAATGTAGATCTTGTTAAAATACACAAGTTATGTCATATACATTTTTTTTCGTGGAACTTACCATTTTCGAGGTATTCCTTGTTATTAGTTTCAGTTGTGAAATACTTAAACTTTTCTGAGACAGGAGTGTCCGTTTTTCTTTTGTTCTTTTGCCAAGCAAAGAAGCGATTGGCAATAAAATTGCATAACGACAGATTTTAAATCATCTGTCTATAATTTTAGCCTAGTGCATCCCCCCCCCCTAGTTCCATTCTACTTATAAGAAACTAAGTAATAAAATTCTGCTAATGTTTATCTCGATTAGCATAGTGTTGAAAGAAGAATTATCTTTCGTAGGAAGCTTTTAGGTCAGCTAGAGAAAGTCATGTGAGTGTAACACATCATATTTTTTACAATAAGCTGTTACAGAGAGATGTAGGAATAAGTTGTGTGAAAGGAACTCATCAGATTTTTTGGCAGGTGTAATGCAATATTTCTATCTACACTGTAGTTTGTACCTGTTAGAGAAATAATAATAATAATAATAATAATAATAATAATAATAATAATAATAATAATAATAACAATATACATACATCTCAGCAAGTACTAAAAAGAAGAACGAAAGAAAAAACAAATCTAAGGTGTTCCATTCTCATGACTTTCTCTGCATCTCTACAACAAATTACTGTTAAAAAGCTCTTACTTCTATTTACTTTATGCTAATCGAGAAAGAAATAACAGAAATAGTATTATTACTTGTTTCCTTGTAAGCAGAAGCAAAATGAGGGAGTACCATTGGTTAAAGTGAAGTCAAAAGCTGGTTGCTATGTGATCCTTTGTTTGTATGGACAGGAATTTGTATGAAAAAAGTATCATTTTTTTCAAAGCTGAAACCAAAAGCAAGGAGTATGTCGAAAGGATCAACTCCACGGAAAAAATATACATAACATAAATTGTGTGTTTTAATGGGCTTTGCATTTTTTGTGCCCAAAGTTTTTGTCCATCTCTTACGGTTTAGCAGTTATGCAAAATTCCGTAAAATTCATCCAGAATAAAGTAGCCTTCAGAGACTATTCCCAGAAAAATCAAGATATACATTTTGTCAGGTAAATATCTTTAATGTTTGACATTTTAATCAAAATCGTTAAGAGCCATTTTTAAGAAAATCAAAATTTTCGGAAAAAGTTTCATGTAAATGGTAGTTCTTGAAAATCTTCGTGTCGCATCCTTGGAAGATACCAAACTTAAATACCAAGTTTGGTATTTAACGGTCTTTTCGTTTTTGAGCTATGCTGTACACATACAGACACACACACACACACACACACCTTTTTGTAAAAATGCTTTTTTTGGATTTAGGGGGACCCAAAACGTGTATTTCTGGTGAAATCTCGGTATCAAATTTTTGGGTGCAATACAATACCTTCTCTATACACTATGTACATAGTACGTGTAGAGAAAGTAAAAAATGTATGTGTTCCATACGCATGACTTTCTCCACATCTCTGTAAAAATAATTGTTAAAAAGCTTAAGCTTCTATCTACTTCATGCTGTACATTAAAACTGGCTGCCATGTAAATGAAATCCGTTTCTATGCATTGTCAGGAGTTCACAAATTGCCGTATCTGAAAAGTTAAAACTGAAACAAATACGAGGCAATATCTCAAAAATGGTCAACTCCACGAAAAAAATTATGTGACATAAATTGTGTGTTGAGGTGTATTAAGTTTTTGTCTATCTCTTGCAGTCTACCAGTTATGCAAAATTCAATAAAAATCATTGTGCAGAAAGAAATCTTTAGAGGCTATTCACAGAAAATTCAAGATATACGTTTTATTTTTCATGCAAATATCCTAAATATCATAAATGTTAATAAAAATGGTCAGAACCATTTTTGAGAAAATCAAAATAGTCTAAAATATTTCTATGTAAATGGTAGTTTGAGGGGGGGGAGATTTTCCCCAAAATCTTCGTGATGTATCCTTGGAAGATACTAATCTTGTACACCAAGTTTGGTACTTTATCGACTTTTCGTTTTTGAGTTATCGTGTTCAATCACACACATGGACCTTTTTCTACAAATGCTTTTTTGATGATATAGGGGAACCGGTATCGAATTATTGGATGGAATGTAATGCCTTTTTTATACACTATGTATATAGCACGTGTAGAGAAAGTAAAAACGAATGACGATATCCCATTTGCGGAAAGTACAATTATTGGAACAGCTTTAGGCTAGTGTACTCCTTTGTTTCCTTATACTTACAAGGAACTAAATAATAAAACCATTTCTTTTAATTTTATCTCGATTAACATGGAATAGATAGAGGAAAAGCTGTTTGATATTAAGTTGTTACAGAGGTGTAAAGCTATGTGAATGGAGCACACCAGATTAGAGAAATAATAATAATAATAATAATAATAATAATAATAATAATAATAAGCCCACATCTCAGCACGCCCTAAAGAACAAAAATAGAATTGCGTCTTCGAGGATGATAAAAGCGTTTCTGAGAATTATAAAATCTGTGTTGAAATCGTCGCGTCGCTGCTGTTTTTACTCAAGTCTGTCCACCTCGCTCATCTGCTTTAGGAAACAAATCCGCAGCGTCCTTTCTTCTGCGTGAGTAAACTGCTTCAATTATTTATACCTCTTTTTAGAAGCCTATGCCAACTAAGCACCAGCAGAATGGGAAAAATTCTACCATTTTTAAAACATATAACTTCATAGGAACTAAGCCTCCACAGGAAAGAGGGGTTCTTTTTACTTTTTCTACACGTACTATGTACATAGTGTATAGAGAAGGTATTGCATTCCACCCAAAAAACAGCATTTTCGGAAAAAGGTCAGTGTATGTGTGTGTTTGTCCGTGTTTCTGTGAACACGATAACTCAAAAACGAAAATTCGGTAAAATACCAAACTTGGTATTTAAGTTTAGTATCTTCTAGGGATGCGACTCGAAGATCATTTGTTAAAGCTATTTACCTGGCAAATAAAATGTATATCTTGACTTCTCTGGGAATAACCTCTGAACACTACTTTATTCTGGATGAATTTTACGGAATTTTTCATAACTGCTAAAGTGTAAAAGATGCACAAAAACTTACCACACTGAAAATGTAGACCACATTAAAACACACAATTTATATTATATACATTTTTTTCCCCTGGAGTTCATCGTTTTTGAGATATTCTTTGTTTTGGGTTTCAGCTTTAAAAAACAAATCTTTCTCATATAGGAATGTGTCAAACAAAGGAACTTCAGTCACATAGCAACCAGCTTTTGACTATCACTTTAACCTATGGTACTCCCTTATTTCCCTTCTTCTTACAAGGAAGCAAGTAATAAGACTGTTTCTGCTAATTTTTCTCGATTATGATGTAAATAAAAGCATAAGCATAAGCTTTTTAAGAATAATTTGTTGCAGAGATGTAGAGAAAATCATGTGAATGGTACACATAAGATTTTTAGAAAAAGGTTCGTGTTGGTGTGTGTTTGTGGAACATAAACAACGAAAACTGTTTTAAATACCTTACTTTGTATTAAGTGTAGTATCTATCAAGGATGGGACAAGGGAAAATTCCTCAACCCAAACTGCCCTTTTCATGGGAGATTTTCCGAAATTTATTTTATCAAAAATAGATCTTACGAATTTGATTAAAGTAGGGTATATTAAAGGTAATTGCATGACAAATAAAGTTAATATTTTGAATTTTCTGGGTATAATTAGAAAGAAAGACAGAATCTTACTACACAAAAAAAGTTGATCTCTTAAAACACAGTTTTTTTCTTTCTCTTTTTTACTTTCTCTAGCCCCATATGTACAATGTACATAGGGATACAAAAGTATTGCATTCCACCCAAAAATTCGATGTCGAGATTTTACCGGAGATACATGTTTTAGGACCCCCTGTATCCAAAAAAAGCATTTCCAGAAAAAGGTCTGTGTGTGTGTGTGTGTCCGTGTGACTGTGAACACGATAATTCAAAAACGAAAAGTAGCTAAACTACTAAACTTAGTATTTAAGTTCAGTATCTTCCAGGGATGCGACACGAATATCTTGAGAAAAATCCCCCCACCCCAAACTACCCTTTACATGGAACGTTTTTCGAAAATTTTGAGTTTCTTAAAAATGGCTCTAACGATTTTGATTAAAATATCGTATATTAAAGATATTTACCTGACAAATAAAATATATATCTTGAATTTTCTGGGAATAGCTTCTAAAGACCTGTTTATTCTGGATGAATTTTGCTTAATTTGGCATAACTAGTAATCCGTAGGAGATAGACAAAAACTTACTGTACAAAAAAATGTAGGCCTTGTTAAAATACACAATTTATGTCATATACATTTTTTTTTCGTGGAGCTTATCATTGTCGAGGAATTTATTGTTATTAGTTTCAGTTGTGAAGTACTTATACTTTTCTCAGACGGGAGTGTCCGTTTTTCTTTTGTTCTAATCCTGGCCAAGAAAAGAAGCGATTTGTAATGACGAATATATCTTGAGTTTTCTTGGAATAGCCTTTGAAGATCTCTTTATTCTGGATGAATTTTGTTGAATTTTGCCTTCCTGGTAAACCGTAAGAGATAGACAAAAACTTACTACACAAAAAATGTAGATATCGTTAATCTATGCCATTTATTTATGTCTTTCTTTCTTTTCATTTTTACAGCTGGCCGTATCGGAAATATTCTTTGTTATTTGTTTCAGCCTTAAAATACTTCTACTTTTCGTATACGTGAATTTTTGAATTCCTGGCCATACAAACTAACGACTTTCAATCAGATAGCAACCAGCTTTTAAAAGATTTGATTATCGCTTTAGGGTACTCCCTTATTTCGTTTCTACTTATGAGGAAATAAATGATAAGATCATTTCTGCTAATTTTGAAAATAATTTGTTACAGATATGTCATGTGAATGGAACACGTCAGATTTTTAAAACTATTTGATATAATAAATATTATTTTCTGAGAGATTTTTACTTTTATTTTCAGAAGAGAGAGCAGACTGGAGTGGATCAGAACGTGACCTCGCGGTGCCGAAGAAACGTCGCCGACGTCATGGAGGAACAACTGACAGCAACGACGAAGAAGCTACGTCTTTGTCTCGTTCTTCAAGCCTGCTGCAGTTCGAGTGCTTGGAGAAACATTGCGACGACGTGTTTCGAACCACAGACCCGTTCCCCCCACCGTCCCCTGCTTCTGGTATATCCTCCTTCAGCTTTGATTCCCTGGAATCGAACCGATGGCGTTTCTCCGCGTCTCCGGATTCCCTGGACGAGGACAGGTGCGACTCGACCGGTCCCAGCAGCACTAGCAGCAGTGGCGATGAAGGTGCTTCCTCCGACGATACCCTCCACCACTCCTCATGGTCCTCCTCTCGCGGAAGTAGCTTCCGTTCCTCAGGAGGAAGCAGGCTGCGGTCCTTCCGGAGCTTCGACAGTCTTAACCTGTTGCAGCAGAACAATTCCTCGCACCACTCTCTGGCAGAACTGTCACAAAGTTTAAACTCAACATTCCTTCTGCAGCATCCGCGTGCCGACCTTTCGCAGACCGACGTTCCTGCAGAAATAACAACCCAGAAGAACTGTTCATCGCAGGAGTCGTCCTCTACCACGGACTCAAGTGCTACTGTAAAGGATGCTGATTGTAATAAGACGTCAGATGCCAAGTCTGACCCAACTGTTGCTAAGCAACAAAGATCTGCTGAGAATCTGAGTGAAGATAGTGGCTTTGGTGATCATTGTTGTATTCCCGCCAGTAGCAGCACTACCGTCACTGTTGGGACTATCGTCGAGGACGAGGATGGTGACAATGATAATGACTCCTGCACGTCGTCCTATTACTCAGACTGCAGTGCAGGGGGTAGCAGTGGTGGTGCTGCCGGAAGTAGCGAAACGTCAGAAACAGAGCGGAAAGGGACTCCCAAGAGGAAAGTGCTAAAATTAGTCCGCGAGTCGGAGAAACGAGGGTGGGAGACGGACGAATCTAAATTTAACGGCAGCTGTTGGCAAAGTGCTCCTAGCCTCCTCACTAGAGAGGGGAAGTCAGTCCGCAGCAAGTTCGGGAGTGGCCAGGATCAGCTCTCGAGCGTGCCGCACGATCTCAACCTCGCCGGCGAACACGACGACGAAGACGACGACGAGGATACCTTCGAGAGGTACAGTGATGCACATTCTTCGCCTGCCGTTGCCAGTCCACAGAGAACTACGGTCGATGAGGAAGTCGTGAGTGAGAACCCCGCCCAGGAACCTCAGTACAAGATGGCGTCTCGACTTCCGATAGCGAGCACACCCAACCTCACTTATACGGGTCAGGATGACTTCCTGCGTCACGAGCTGCGACACTCGTCAATGACGCAAGTTCCGCTCAAAGATGGCATGCCTGAGGAAAATCACAGACCGATCTCTAAGAGTCTGACGCCTCTGCCGACCAAGGGCGTCCACTTCTCTCCCGTTGTGTCGGAGGTAAGCTGGCGGGATAGCTACAGCGACGACGGTGCTGAATCTGTTCACGAAAACAAAGAAGAGAATGAAGAAGCTGATGAAGAGGAGATGGAGAGAGCTTTAATGTCGCTGGAGAAGGGCGAAGAAGTTGCCGTCAGAGTTCAGAAGACGCCGATGCCGCTAACGTTGCAGAAGTTGCAAATAGGACTTCCGGTGGGACCCGAAGAGCGCGAGAGGTACGTGATGGAGTTAAATGATAACGACCTCTTGGCGCTGCAGCCCCCCGCTCCTCCGGTTACGCCCACCAGTCACGTGGTGCACTCGACCGCTACCATCACCACCAGCAGCAGCAACACAACAGTCAGCGCTGTGCCAATGGAGGCCAAACAGGGAAGTGACGAGAGGAGAGACAGCGATCTCTCCAGCACCAGCTCCGGCAAGAAGAGTGGCAAGTTTGGTAGCTTCTTCCAGAGATTCTCTCTGCGTAGACTTAGCGGACGCGTTGTAGGCAGCTCCAGCAAAAACAAACACAAGGAAGAGAAGAAGAAAGGCACTGCAAAGAAGGTTATCAGTAATGCCAACCCAACCAGCGCCACTGCCGCCGTTTACGAGGACGTTACCATTATACCTCTTCATCCACCAGCTCCGGAAACAAAACCGGCGCCTCCGGACGTCGTCGTGGTGTCCAGTAAACCCCCATTACCGCCATTGCCGCCACGCGGCGGTGGCGTCGTGGCGAGCGCCAATAAGACGACGCCGTCAACGCGCCGGCGTCCCGAAGCGGCTGCGTCCTCCTCGCCTTCGTTACCGGCGCGAGCACAGTGCGATGCGACGAGTGGAGGGAATAACGGGTTGTCGCCCGGACAGCTGAACATGTCGGTTATCGATCCGGCGAGGAGACCTCCGCCGCTCGGCCTGCTCGAGACCGACCTGGACTCCGTCGTTAGGAGGCAGAATGGCGCCACCACTACCACCACCTCCAAGAAGGCCAGGAGTCTGATGAACCTCGGCGATGCCGGCAACCAAAGAAACATCCGCGCCGGGCATGGAACCGAGGATGCAATGCACCTGAAACCGCCCAATTCCGCGGGACCTGCAATGACCTCGAGCAGCAACGGTGGGCACCGCCCCCTTCCGTATGGGGCTCCTACAGATGCACGCGCCAAATCCATGGAATTCCTGTTGGATAAGGAAAATCAGGCAGCAGTACAGGTAAGCCTGTGTTTATGTTGTTGAGGTTATGGCAGCGCGCGTGCGTGCGTCTTAGTTACTGCCGGAAGTTACCCTTTATTGTTTTGTTTTCATATGTGCAGTGTGGCCAGCATGCTGAATCATAAAGCTCTTTATTATCTTATCTTTATAATCTCGACCTTATCAGTGTCTAATCACAGGAAATGTGCCAGCTGCACTTGGTAAATAACATCAATTTTGAATCAATCATTTCTACCAAATTCCTCGAATCATGTCGTTACACTAACGAAAACAAAAGGTTAAAATTTCAACTTGTATTTATATAGCAGATACTCTACTTCTAAAGCTGATAGTTCCAAACACTAATAAATTCACTTTCTCCTTTGTCCCCGTTTTAAATATCACAGTAAAACGACTGAAACTATGATAATCTTATCACAGATTAACCCTCAACCTTTCACGCTTTGCATTTAACAGTTAATCTATGTAAAAGAAAGTTCTGACCTTTAGTAACCTGTAAGTGTATAATTCCAACCTTCAGTCTCTTCTAAACTACAAAATAAATTAAATAATTCAATATCCCTTTTATACATCTTCAGCATTCAGTAAACATTTCGCTGTTAATTTGTTTCATTATTGCGTAGTGTGTTAATTTCAGGTTAGATCGTATTATAAATTAAAATGAAACAAACGAATATCGACAAGAAAACAGCTGACGTGCTATTACGTGTTGATATGTTAACTATTTACGAGCAGTTTTAGATGTTAGGAAATCTAGTATGGAAATGTAAGTGTATTAACAAGGCAGCCAGCAGATTGGTGGCGATGCGGGCGTGTAGAACCACAGCAATTAAAGGTTTTCTTGGCTCTGTGGGCAATAATCCCACAATCCATACCGCCACGGTTTATCACAAGACTGCAGTGGATTTCACCCGCGCCCTCTCTTAGCAAAAACTACTACCCTTGCTCGCCCTAACCCCCTCGTGACTTGGAAAATATACGCATTGCGTTAAAAAGGGGTGGTGGTATGAGAAGATTAACACATAAACTTTAAAACATAAAAAATAGAAAATGCTCTGTTATAGCGTGTAAAACAAACATACATAATGATTTCTTAGTTTTGTGAGACAGTCAAAAAACTTTAAAAAAAATCTGATATGTTACACTCACATGACTTTCTCTAGCCGTTCTACAAACTTCTTACATAAGATTATTCTTCTTTCTGCACCTTGTTAATCGAGGTATTCAACACAATGTTCTTATTACTTAGTTTCTTATAAGTAGGAAGAAGAAAAGGGAATACACTAGGCTAAACCGATAGTCAAATGTTTTAAAAGCTGTCGTTATGCGATTGTTACTACAAATTGCTTTTATTCCTGGCTAGGAGTAGAACAAAAGAAAAACGGACACTCCCGTCAGGGAAAAGTATAAGTACTTCACAACTGAAACTAATAACAATGAATACCTTGAAAACGGTAAGCTCCATGAGAAAAATATATATGACATAACTTGTGTATTTTAACAAGACTTACATTTTTTGTATAGTAAGTTTTTGTCTATCTCTTACGGTTTATTAGTTATGCCAAATTAAGCAAAATTCATCTAGAATAAACAGGTCTTCAGAGGCAATTCCTTAAGAATTCAAGATATCCATTTTATTTGAGATGTAAATAGCTTTAATATACGGGATTTTAATCAAAATCGTTATGGCCATTGTTTCAGAAAATCAAAATTTTCGCACATTTTCCATGTAAAGTTTGTGGTGGGGTGGGGGGGGGGAATTTTATTGAAAATCTTTGATTCGCATGTTTGGAAGATACTAAATATATATACCAAGTTTGGCATTTAAGGTCTTTTCATTTTTGAGCTATGATGTCCACACACGCGCGCGGACCTTTTTCTAAAAATGCTTTTTCGGATTCCGGGGACCGCAAAAACATACATTTCCGGTGAAATCTCGACATGGAATTTTTGTCTGGAATACAATACCTCCTCTATCCACTATGTACATTGTACATGCGGGCTAGAGAAAGTAAAAATTTGGAAATTTAGAAATTAGAAACTTGAAGCAGGTTAATAAAAATATTCTGAAAAAATACACAAATTAAAACATGCTTTATATAATTTGGACAATTTTCAATGTTCCAAGTCCAAAATTGTGGAAATACTGCAAGTTTTCAATATTAGAGCAAATAAGTGACTTTTTAAAAAATATTGACACAGCAGAACCTTAGGTTTACAGAAAATGAGTTTAGAAATAGATCTGGCATGCTGTATTTATTATTTTAGCCCTAATTAGTGTAAAAAAATCGGATAGCTCTATTCACGTGACTTTCTCTACGTCCGTGTAACAAATTGTTGTTAATAAGCCTATTCTTCTATTCAGTTAATGCTAAAACATTAGCAGAAACGCTCTATTTAGTTGCTTTATAAGTAGAAGCAAAATAAGGGAGAACACTAGGCTAAGCCGACAGTCAAATGTTTCAGAATGTGGTTGCTATGGGATTGAAATCCATTTCTTTGCGTGGCCAAGAGTTAATAAATTCCCATATGAGAAAACTTCAAATATTTAAAAGTGAAATTAATAACAAGAAATTTTTCGAAAACGACATAAAATATGTGTTTTATCGTGATCTTCATTTTTTGTGTATTAAATTTTTGTCAATTTCTTACGGTTTGCCAGTTATGCAAAATTCAATAAAAATCATCCAGAATAAAGAGACCTGTAGAAGCTATTTCCAGAAAATTCAAGATATACATTTTATTTGTCATGTTGTAGTTTTAACGTTCTTTAACCTGGTTGGTCATATCGGACGATGAATGAAATTGGTGAAATGATGCTCAAATGATCTCGGGGTCCATTGGAGCTTAAAGTTACCCCACATTCGTCTTCTCAGGATAAGGGAAAACCCCGAAAAAACCCTTATCCGGGAAACTCGCTCTTGGCGAGATTTGAACTCGACGACCTTTTGAACGTGAGGCAGATACGCTACCACCACACTACCCAGGCGGGCTTATTTGTCTTGTAAATATCGTTAATATCGATATTTTAATCAAAACCTTTAGAACCATTTTTGAGAAAATCAAAAGTTTCGAAAAAAGTTCCGTTTAAGGGTAGTTTGAGATGGAGGGGATTTTTCTCAAAATCTTCGAATTGCAACCCTGGAGGACGTAAATTTAAATAACAAGTTTGGTATTTTACCGATTTTTCGTTTTTGTGTTATCGTGTTCACACACACACACACACACACACACACACAAACGCGCGCGCGCGGACCGTTTTCTGAATATACTTTTTTTGGATACAGGGGACCCTAAAACAAATATATCCGGTGAAATGTTGGTATCGAAATTTTTGGTGTAGAGAAAGTAAAAAGGCAACAAAAATGTAAAAAAGGTACAATACATTTCCTAAAAGGCATGATGTATTTTACGAAAAAAGTGAATGTAGCTTGTAGATTGCCTCCGTGGGCGAGTGAGCTAACATCTCACCCGAAGATCCCGGGTTCGATTCCCGGCTGGGGCGGAAAATGTTTCTTTAACCAGAATTATTACCTATCTGCGACAGAGTCTGGAAGTATGCATGTGAGAGTGGATGTGTGTGTGTGTGTGTGTGTGTGTGTGTGTGTGTGTGTGTGTGTGTTTGTTTGTTTGAAGAAAATAAAACGATTAAACCCAACGTAAAGAACCTACAGACGAGTTGCTCAAATGCACACCCTCAGATATGACCTTAGATGTTAAAGGGTGCTGTATAAATGAAACAATAAATATATATTTACTTTCTCTACACCTACTATGTACCAAGTGTATAGAGAAGGTATTGTAATGCAACCAAAGTTCAATACCGAGATTTCATCGGAAACATGTTTTGGATCCCCCTGAATCTATACAAAAAAAAATGGGAAAAAGATCCCCGTGTCTCAAAAACGAAAATACCGTTGAATACCATACATGGTATTTAAGTTTGATATCTTCCAAGGACGCGACACAAATATTTTCAAGAAAATCCCCCCCACGCCCAACTACCCTTTACATACATTTTGATTTTTTCAAAAATGGTTCTAACGATTTTGAATAAAATATCGTATATTAAAGATATTTACCTGACAAATAAAATGTATATCTTGAATTTTCTGGGAATAGCCTCTGAAGACTACTTTTATTCTGGATGAATTTTACGGAATTTTGCGTAACTACTAAACCGTAAGAGATGGACAAAAATTTACCACACAAAAAATGTAGAGCACGTTAAAACACACAAGTTATGTAATATACATTTTTTTCATGGAGTTGATCGTGTTTTAGATATTCCTTGTTTTTGGTTTCAGCTTTGAAATACTTGTACTTTTCTCATACAGGAAGTTGTCAACTCTTGTCCATACAAACAAAAGAACTTCAGTCACATAGCAACCAGCTTTTGACTTCACTGAAACTTATGGTACTCCCGTATTTCTACTTACAAGGAAGCAAGTAATGAGACTATTTTTGCTATTTTTTTTCTGGATTAGCATGAAGTAAATAGAAGCATAAAGTTTTTAACAATAATTTGCTACAGAAATGTAGAGAAAGTCATGTGAATGAAATACATCAGATTTTTTACGGATGTTGCTGATAACAAACAAAGCGTTACGTCATCGTTTAGAAATGGGTTGTGGCGGTGAATAACAACAAAAAGGAAGGTACACATGCGGGAATGAGCGCACATAATATAACTTCTCTATGCATCAGCGATGCATTCCTGGAAGTGACAGTACGATTCTGTTTTTAGCCGTTGTGGTCATTAGGCGGTGCGTGTGTACTACGTCACAGTGCCACTTGCATATCGATTTCGCGCGTCGAGAAATAACTCCGTCGATAACTGCTGTCTTTGCCTCAGAGTACCTCACTTTCAGTGATCGAAGTCGCTACTTGATAATACCTTCTGCAGTTTTAACGTCTGGGTGACTCCGCCCCAGTTTCAGGTTACCTAACACTGCAGAGAGATGTTAACCAACAAGAAAAATCTAATGTGTTCCATTCATGACTTTCTCTACATCTCTGTAACAAATTATTGTTAAAAAGCTTATGCTTCTTTTTACTTCATGCTAATTGAGTAACAATTAGCAGAAATAGTCTTATTACTTGTTTCCTTGTAAGTAAAATAAGGGAGTACCATAGGTTAAAGTGAAAGCCAAAAGCTGGTTGCTATGTGACTGAAGTTCCTTTGTTTGTATGGACACGAGTTGACAAATTCCTGTATGACAAAAGTATAAGTTTTTTAAAGCTGAAACCAATAACAAGGAATATTTCTAAAACGATCACCTCCACGAAAAAAAATTATATAAGAGAAATTGTGTGTTTTAACGTGGTCTGCATTATTGGTGGGGTAAGTTTTGTCCATCTCTTACGGTTTAACAGTTTTGCAAACTTATCTAAAATTCGTCCAGGATAAGGTAGCCTTCAGAGGTATTCCCAGAAAATTCAAGATATACATTTTATTTGTCATGTAAATATCTTAAATATAAGAGATTTTATCAAAATCGTTACAGCCATTTTCGAGAAAATAAAAAATTTCGATTTTTTTCCATGTAAAGGGTAGTTTTGGGTGGGGGGATTTTCATGAAAATCTTCGTGTCGCATACTTGGAAGATATCAAACTTAAATACCAGGTTTGTAATTCAATGGTCTTTTCGTTTTTGAGCTATGATGTCCACAGACACACACACTTACCTTTATGTAAAAATGATTTTTTTGGATTGAGGGGGACCCAAAACATGTATTTCGGGTGAAATATCGGTCTCGAATTTTTGGGTGGAATGCAACACCCTGTCTATACACTATGTACATAGTACGTGTAGAGAAAGCAAAAACAGAACGAAACAACAGACACGTAGGGATAGTAATAACAACAATAAAAAATCTTATGTGTTCCATTCACATGACTTTCTCCATATCTCTGCAATAAATTATTTTTAAAAAACTTTTGCTTCTATTTACTTCTTGCTAATCGAGAAAAAATTAGCAGAAATAGTCTTATACCTTACTTCCTTGTAAGTAGAAGCGAAATAAGGGAGTACCATAGGTTAAAGTGATAGTCAAAAGCTGGTTGCTTTGTGACTGAAGTTCCTTTGTTTGTATGGACACAAGTTCACAAAGTCCTGTATGAGAAAAATATATAAGTTTTTATAGCTTAAACCAAAAACAAGGAATATCTAAAAAAACAATCAACTCTACAAAAAATGTATATAACATAATTTGTGTGTTTTAATGTGCTCTACATTTTTTGTGTGGTAAGTTTTTGTCCATCTCGTACGGTTTAGCAGTTATGCAAAATTCCTTAAAATTAATCCAGCATAAAGTAGTCTTCAGAGGCTATTCCCAGAAAATTCAAAATGTACATTTTATTTGTCAGGTAAATATTTTTAATATACGACATTTTAATCAAAATCGTCAATCATTTTTTAGAAAATCAAAATTTTCGAAAAATGTTCCATGTTAAGCGTAGTTTGGAGTGGGGGGGGATTTTTCTCAAAATCTTCGTGTTGCATCCCTGGAAGATGCTAAACTTAAATACCTAGTTTGGTATTTTAACTTTTCCTTTTTGAGTTATCGTGTTCACAGACACACGGACACACACGGACCTTTTTCTGATTTTTTTTTATTCAGGGGATCCTAAAACATACATTTCCGGTGAAATCTCGGTATCGAATTTTTTGGTGGAGTGCAATACATTCTCTATACACTATGTACATAGGGCATACAGAGAAAGTAAGCATCTAGCAGGAACTGAACGAACCCAGGCATAGTGCAACACGTTTCGAAACGGGCTGTAAGGACCATAGTTATACTCTGTGTGCATCCGGCAATTTCGTGACCCCGTACACAGATTTGTAATCAGACAATTTCTGAAAATGTTTACTTTAATTAGCATTATGTAGATAAAAGAATAGTCCTTTGTTCGAATAGCCTGTTTGCACAACAGATAGAGAAAGCCATGTGAATGGAACACATTAGCTCAAAAAGGGAAAACCAGGTTGTGGTTTCCTGAATTCCTCGTGTTCATAATGATGATACATTCCATACGAGTAGCAACCGAAATGCAAGGGCGCTGTGAAGGCGCATAATTTCATGGCCCACTGTATTTTTTCTGAAGGTGTTTGTAAACAAGACAAATGAATGCGGTGGGCCGAGAGGTGGGCTGTAGGCAACCCCGCCCTAAAAAGTGTTGCGTTCACATACACGCATCTTCCACACATACAGGCACCAACAAAAAAATGCAAATAAAAATGTCCCTTCTGTTTCCACCACTGTAGCACTGGTACAAGCAACGTTTAAAATGCAGTAGCTATGTTTCAATACGCGAGTTTCATTTGCTGTCTTAGTAACTACTTTTGATATTGTAAAGATGTTTCATTTCCATTGTAACTGAATGTAATATCTGATGTGGTACACTCACATGACTTTCTCTAGCTGCTCTTCAAATCTCCTACAAAAGATTCTTCTTCTTTGTACACACTGCTAATCGAGATAAACATT
This sequence comes from Hymenopus coronatus, assembly GCA_030762935.1. Classification (NCBI taxonomy): domain Eukaryota; kingdom Metazoa; phylum Arthropoda; class Insecta; order Mantodea; family Hymenopodidae; genus Hymenopus; species Hymenopus coronatus. The sequence goes on from CM060895.1 coordinate 19,404,567, forward strand.
AGCAGAATGTTCTTATTACTTAGTTCTTTATAGGAACAAGGGAATAAGGGAATGCGCTATGCTAAAGTGATTGTCAAATGTTATAAAAGCTATCGTTATGTGATTGTCAATGCAAATCAATTCTTTGCTTAGCCAGGAATAGAACAAAAGAAAAACAGACCTGTGTGAGAAAAGTTTAAGTACTTCACAATTCAAACCAATAACAAGGAATATCTCGGAAAGGGTTACCTCCACAACAAAAACGTAAAGGTCATAAATTGTATGTTTTGTCGTGATGTACATTTTTTGTGTAGTGAGTTTTTTTTCTATCCCTTACGGTTTAGTAGTTAAGCAAAATTCATCCAGAATAAAGAGGTCTTCAGAGGCTTTTCCCAAAAAATTCGAGATATACATTTTATTTCGGACATAAATATCCTTAATATACGGGATTTTAATCAAAATCGTTAGAGCCATTTTTAAGAAAATCAAAATGTTCGCATTTATTTCATGTAAAGGGTAGTTTGGGGTGGGGGAATTCTCTTGAAAATCTTCGTGTCGCATCCTTGGAAGATACCACACTTAAATACCAAGTTTGGTATTTAACGGCCTCTTCATTTTTGAGCTATGCTGTCCACAGACATACACACACGGACCTTTTTCCAAAAATGCTTTTTTTTGGATTCAGGGGACTCTAAAACATATATTTCCGGTGAAATCTCGTTATTGAATTTTTGGGTGTATTACAATACTATATACATAGTACGTGTAGAGAAAGTAAAATGCAAATAAAAATGTCCGTAGCATCGCTACAGGCAACGTTTAAAATGAGGTAGCTATGTATCAATACGCGAGTTTTATTTGCTTACATTGTAAGTGAATACAGCTGTATAAACATCTGATATTACATTCACATGATTTTCGCTAATACCCACTTCGTTTATTACATAAATAGAAGTATTGAAATGTTTTTGGGGCCCCCTGAATACATAGATAAAAATCAAGTATATGGGCAGTAATTTAGTAAAAGAAATAACATTATATTATTTATCCTTTCACGATAATCCTTTTAAATCAGGCATTTCACGAATTAGTTTCCCCATGTTATGTGTTACATTCACACGAATTTCTGTAAGTTTCTGTGACAAATTATTGTTAAAAAGCTTTGTTATTGATTATGTGCTTTTAAGTTTTAATATGCAGGTGAAGAAGTGCCAAAATGATCATCAAAATACGTTGTAGAGATTTCACTTGTGAAGTAAACAGAAACCCGCAAATGTGTATGTTGCAATAGTAACGCAGTTAGAAAAGCGAAAGTAATAGTGCCCTCAAATGGATAAAGGAATATCCAGCTTCCATGTTTGGTGCAGAATGTGTCAGCAGAGGACTTTGTAACAGTCAATACCAGGAATGTGGTCATTTTCTCAACTAGCGCTTTCCTCTTTTAAGAGATTACGGTTAGGAAACAAGGGTTTATCTCGGCTGCATCAGGATACAAACGTATAACGGGAATATCTTTAGCAATGTTTATGGGTCCAAGTTTCAACACAAAGCCATGATTTTGCGGGCAATTTCATATATAACATCTTATCTAAGAATTTGTAATCTCAATGTTTACTTTTCTGCCACGTACAATGTATATAGTAGGTGCAGAAAGTATTGCATTCCATCTAAAATTTCGATTTCGAGATTTTTGAGATCCCCAGAATTCATAAAAATCTGATGTGTTCAACTTACATGACGTTCTCTACTTCTGTGTAACAAATTATTGTTAATAAACTTATTCTTCTATTTATTTCAAGCTAATCGAGAAAAATTAACAGAAACAGTATTATTACTTGCTTCCTTGTAAGTAGAAGCGAAATAATGGAGTACCATAGGTTAAAGTGAGTCAAAAGCTGGTTGCTATGTGACTGATGTTCCTTTGTATGGACACGAGTTCACAAATTCCTGTATGAGAAAAGTACAAGTTTTTTAAAGCTGAAACCAAAAGCAAGGAATATCTCAAAAACGATCAACTCCTCGAAAAAAATATATTACATAAATTGTGTGTTTTAAAGTGCCCTATATTTTTTGTATGCTAAGTTTTTGCCCATCTCTTACGGTTTAGCAGTTATGCAAAATTCTTCCAGAATAAAGTAGTCTTCAGAGGCTATTCCTAGAAAATTCAAGTTATACATATTATTTGTCAGGTAAATATATTTAATATACAATATGTTATTCAAATACGTTAGTCATTTTTGAGGAAATCAAAATTTTCAAAAAAGTTCTAAGTAAAGGGTAGTTGGGGGTGGGGGGATTTTCTTGAAAATCTTCATGTCGCATCCTTGGAAGATACCAAACTTATATACCAAGTTTGGTATCTGTCTATCCACAGACACACAGAGACACACACATAAACACGCACACACACGGAACTTTTTCCAAAAATGTTTTTTTTTTTGGATTGAGGGGGACACAAAACATGTATTTCCGGTGAAATCTCGGTATCGAATTTTTGGGTGCAATACAATACCTTATAGTATGTGTAGAGAAAGTAAAAATACTGTTGAGGAAATTTCTTCGAAGTTCGATTCTAGTACAGTGCCTACAGAAATTATTCTTGGAAATACTCGAGACCCGAGGGAAGCCCAGTGCACAGATGTGGAAAATTTGACGCCATAGGGGAAGGTTCCCGTTTTGCTCTACCTGACAAAATTCGTTTGGCAAACCATTAGTGTTATTTGGTTTCTATAATGGGGTCCTTTCCTTTAGGGCAGCTGTTCACTTGTCAGTTATGTATTGTAATGTGCTCTTAATTGCTTTTTTGACCGTTGCGTCAATAGCACATTAAAACACACAATTTATGCTATATGCATTTATTCGTGGAGCTGATCGTTTTTGAGATATTCCTTGTTTTTGCTTTCAGTTTTGAAAAACTTACACTTATCTTATACAGGAATTTGTCAACTCGTGTCCATACAAAGAAACTTCAGTCACATAGCAACCAGCTTTTGACTATCACTTTAACCTATGGTACTCCTTTACAGATTTTTTGATAATAACCTCGAAATTTCTCATTATTGCATAACTGGTAAACCATAAGAGATAATAGATCTAGTAGCAAAAAAATACAATATATCTCATATGCATTTTTTATTTATTTATTTGTGTGTTTAGAGTTAACCATTTCCGAGATATTCCCTGTTATTGGTTTCATTTTAGGCTACGTATTCTTTTCTCAAACAGGAGGTCGTCATTCGTTTCATATCTCTTGTTTTACTCCTGGCATGCAAAGAGATACGAATTTCAACTTAATCGTATTGCGACAGCTTTTAAAAGAATTGACTATCGCTTTAAGTTAATGCACTCCCTTAATTACTTTAGATGGCTTAGTAATAAGGTCATGTCTGCTAATGTTAATCTCGATTAGCATGAAGTAAACAGAAGAATAATCTTTTGTAAGAATGCTTTGTTTGCAGAGCAAATAGAGAAAGTCACGTGAACCGGACACATTTATTTTGAGATATCAATGTTTGTTGTGATAAAACAGAGAACCTGCCATTGTTCCTAGAAGTAATCTAAGCCACAAACCTGACTGTTATGAATGGGGAGGCGTCTTAAATAGATGTCCCTCACGAATCTGCATTTTTACTTTCTCTACACATACAAAGTGTATAGAGAAGGTCTTGTGTTGCACCTAAAAATTCGCTACTGAGATTTCACTGGAAATATGTGTTTTGAGACCCATTAAATAAAAAAAAATCTGATGTAATCCATTCACATGACTTTCTCTATATCTTTGCAGCAATTTTTTGTTAAAAAGTTTATGCTTCTATCTATTTCATGCTAAGTGAGAAAAAATTAGCAGAAATAGTGTTATTACTTGCTTCCCTGTAAGTAGCAGCGAAATAAGGGAGTACCAGAGGTTAAAGTGATAGTCAAAAGCTGGTTGCTATGTGACTGAAGTTCTTTTGTTTGTATGGACAGATTCCAGTATGAGAAAAGTAAGATTTTAAGGCTGAAACAAAAAACAAGGAACATCTAAAAAACGATCAACTCCACGAAAAAATGTATATAACATAAATTGTGTGTTGTATGCGCTCTACATTTTTGTGTGTAAGTTTTTGTCTATCTATTACGGTTTACCAGTTACACAAAATTCCGTAAAATTGATCCAGAATAAAATAGTCTTCAGAGGCAATTCCCAGAAAATTCAAGATACATATTATTTGTCAAGTATATATCTTTAATATATGTTATTTTAACCAAAATCGTTAGAGCGATTTTTTAGAAAATCAAAATTTTCGAAATTTTTTCCATATGAAGCATAGTTGGGGGTGAGGGGATTTTCTTGAAAATCTTCGTGTCGCATCCTTGGAAGATACTGAACTTAAATACCAAGTTTGGTATTTAACGGTCTTTTCGTTTTTTAGCTATGCTGCCCACAGACACACACATACATACATACACACACACACACACACGGACATTTTTCTAAAAATGCTTTTTTTTTATTCAGGTGGTGTCAAAACATGTATTTCCGGTGAAAAATGTTTGTGTGTGTGTATCTGTCTGTAGGTCTGTCTGTCTGTCTGTCTGTCTCTCTCTCTCTCTCTCTCTCTCTCTCTCTCTCTCTTTCTCGGCAGCATAGCTCTAAAACGAAAAGTCCATTAAATACCAAAGTTGGTATTTAAGTTCAGTATCTACCAAGGATGCGACATGAAGATTTTCAAGAATGTCCCCCCACCCCTAACTACCCTTTTTTCAAAAATTATGATTTACTCAAAAATGGACTTTAACGATGTTGGTTAAAATGTCGTATATTATATATTATTACAGGACAAATAAAATGTATATTTTGAATTTTCTAGGAATAACTTCTGGAAACATCTTTATTCTAAATACATTTTTCGGAATTTTGTATCTCTGGTAAAGCATAAGATATAGGCAAAAACGTAATGAACAAAAAATGTAGAGCTCATTAAAACACAAAATTTGTTATTATATACATTTTTTTCGTGGTGGGGACTGTTTTTGAGATATTCCTTGTAATTGGTTTCACCTTTAAAAGTTTATACTTTTCTCATTCGGGAGTTTGTCAACTCCTGTACATACAAACAAATTAAATTCGGTCACGTAGCAACCAGCTTTTGACTATCACTGTAATCTATTGTACTCCCTTATTTTCCTTCTACTTATAAGGAAGCAAGTAATAAGACTGTTTCTGCTAATTTTTTCTCCATTAGCTTGAAGTAAACAGAAGCAATAATTTGTTGCAGAGATGTAGAGAAAGTCGTGTGAATGGAACACATCACGGGAACCTAAAACACGTATTTCCTGTGAACTCTTGAGTGTCGAATCTTTGGTGGAATGCAATATTGTCTCTATACACTATGTACACAGTGCGTGTAGAGAAAGTAAAAAGCTTCAATCATTTATGATTCAGGTGTATAAATCCAGAATACTGGCTCACCTCAACTACTGGAAAGAACGCTGGTCAACGCAGATTTCCTGTGAGGGGATGGAAGAGTAAATATTTTCTTTTCCCTAGTTTTTATAAGGGTTGCTTTTATATACCTGACTCTCCAAGGAATTCCATCCGGACCACCGTACGAATTTGCTGGACAGTGTGGGCAAACATGCGGTTTGGTTTTTACTTTCTCTATACGCACTATGTACATATGAATAAAGAATGTATTGCACTCCACCAAAAAATTCGATACCGAGATTTCACCGGAAATATATGTTTTAGGGTCCCCTGTATCCAAAAAAAGTATTTTCAGAAACAGGTCCGCTTGTGTGTGTGTGTGTGTGTGTGTGTGTCCGTGTGTCAGTGTGTCCGTGTGTCTGTGAACACGATAACTCAAAAGCTCGGTAAAATACCAAACTTAGTATTTAAGTTTAGTATCTTCCAGGGATGCGACACGAAGATTTTGAGAAATATCCCCCCACCCCAACTACCCTTTACATGGAACTTCTTTTAAAAAATTGTGATTTTCTCAAAAATGGCTCTAACGATTTTGATGAAAATATCGTATATTAAAACTATTTACCTGACAAATAAAATGTATATTTTGAATTTTCTGGAAATAGCCTCTGAAGAGTACTTTATTCTGGATGAATTTTACGGAATTTTCCATAACTACTAAGCCGTAAGAGATGGGCAAGAACTTACAACACAAAACATGTAGAGCACGTTAAAACACACAATTTATGTAATGTACATTTTTTCGTGGAGGTGATCTTTTTTAGATATTCCTTGTTTTTGGTTTCAGTTTTAAAAAACTTATACTGTTCTCATACAGAAATTTGTAACTCCTGTCCATACGACCAAAGGAACTTCAGTCACATAGCAACCAGCTTTTGACTATCACTTTAACCTATGGTACTCCCTTATTTCACTTCTACTTACAAGGAAGCAAGTAATAAGACTATTTCTGGTAATTCTTTCTGGATTAGCATGAAGTAAATATAAGTATGAGCTTTTCAACAATAATTTGTTGAAGAGATGTAGAGAAAGTCATGTGAATGGAACACCTCAGATTTTTTTAACTTTGATGCATTGCGTTTAGAGAGGATGCATATATCTTTGACATCATCGGAGCATAAGATTGGCTTAATTCGTATCATTGGTTTCAAGATGACCTTTAATGCAATTCCTTAATTAGGAGTAGGCAGTCTTAAACCAGCTTAATTCGTCTTTTGTTATGTTAAGAGTTAATGATAATTAAATCGGAGTTGTGTGGTCTTTTTGTGCCCTCTTTGACCGATGTGTTCATTCTGAACCAATGAAACTGTAAAACGGAGGGAATTAGACCCATAGTTAATACATATACTTGGCAGACCAAGAATGACATTAAAAATCTGATGTGTTCCATACATATGACTTTCTCTGCATCTGTGTGACAGTTATAATTTATTCTTCTATGACCTTCATGGCAATCGAGATAAGCATTAGCAGAAATGGTCTTCCGTAAGAGTAGAAGGGAAATAATGTTTTAAAATGGGGTTGCTATGGAATTGAAATCCGTTTCTTTGCGTATTTTAAAACTGAGACCAATTACAAGGAACGTCTCAGAAACGGTCAGTTGTACATAAAAATCTTATGTCTTCCATTCACATGACTTTCTCTATATCTCTGCAACAAACTATTGTTAGAAGGTTTATACTTCTATTTACTTCATGCTAATCGAGAAACAATTAGCAGAAATAGTTAATACTTGCTTTCTTGTAAGTAGAAGGAAAGAAGGGAGTAATAGTCAAAAGCTGGTTGCTATGTGACTGAAGTTCCTTTGACAAACTTTTTTAAAGCTGAAACCAAAAACCAAGAAATATCTAAAATACGATCAACTCCGTAAAAAAATGTATAAAACATAAATTGTGTGTTTTAACGTGCTCTACATTTTTTGTGTGGTAAGTTTTTATTTATCTCTTACGGTTTAGCAGTTATCCAAAATCCCGTAAATTTTATTCAGAATAAAGTAAGCTTCAGAGGCTATACCCAAAAAATTGAAGATATACATTTTATTTGTCAAGTAAACATCTTTAATATACGATATTTTAATCAAAATCGTTAGAGCCATTTTTGAGAAAATCAAAATTTTCGAAAAAAGTTCCATGTAAAGGGTAGTTTGGGGTGGGGGTATTTTTCTCAAAATCTTCGTGTCTTATCCCTGGAAGACACTAAACTTAGATACCAAGTTTGGTATTTTACCGACTTTTCATTTTTGAGTTATCGTATTCACAGAAACACGGACACACTGACACACGGACACACACACGGACCTTTTTCTGAAAATGCTTTTTTTGGATACAGGAGACTCTAAAATATTTCTGGTGAAATATCGGTATCGAATTTTTTGGTGGATTGCAATACCTTCTCTAAACACTATGTACATAGTACGTATAGAGAAAGTAAAAACGTATATTACATAAGTGGGTTTTACGAGATCTACGTTTTATGTTGTAAGTATTTAGTGTATCTCTTACGGTTTAACCGCTATGCGAAATTCTGCTAAACTCATCTAGAATAAAGAAGTCTTCAGAATCTATTCCCGGAAAATTCAAGTTATACATTTTATTTCTGATGTAAATATTATTGATATGCGTTATTTTAATCAAAAGTGTTAGAGCTGTTCTTGAGAAAATTAAAATTTTCGAAAATGTTCCATGTAAAGGGTAGTTTGAGGTGGGGATGATTTTCTTGAAAATTTTCTTGTCGCATCCTTTGAAGTTACCTAGTTTGGTATTTAACTGTCTTTTCGTTTTTGAGCGATACTGTTCACAGACACACACGGATCTTTTTCTAAAAATGTTTTTATTGGATTCAGGGGGTCCGGTGAAATCTCGGTATCGAATTTTTGGGTGGAATACAATACTTCCTCTATACAGTACGTACATAGTACGTGTAGAGAAAGTAAAAATGGCAAGGCGATGATTTATGATGTTTTCTGTGATTGTTTGTTCCACACTTCTGTTAATTTTATACTATATATTAAATCTGTGTGGATATTCGGTTAGATCGTTAGTAATCATTCCGAAGGTTTCGGAATCTGTTATCGATGTTAGCAAAACTTAGGAAACGGAGAGACGTGGATGTTGTATATGAAATTAATGTACTCGTGCCAAGATATGTCGAAGCATATATTATTTTCTCTTTTTACGGCTACAAGGTCGGAGTGATCTTCATGACCTCTCATATGGGACCCATTGTAATGAATCATCACGATTAATGTTCTTGAAGGGTCACGAGGTCACTTGTCGAATCCCTATAACTTATCCCAGCAGAGGTCTTCACAATGGTTTGGACTGCCCCCCCCAAACTGATGTGTTACATTCACATGACTTTCTGTACATCTCTACAACAAATTATTCTTAAAAAGCTTATCCTTTTATTTACTTGTTTCCATGCAAGTAGAAGCGAAATAAGGGAGTAGCATAGGTTAAAGTGATAGTCAAAAGCTGGTTGCTATGTGACTGAAGTTCCTTTGTATGGACAGAAATTGACAAATTCCCGTAAGAGAAAAGTGTATTTTTAAAGCTGAAACCAAAAACAAGGAATATATCAAAACGTTCAACTCATCTAACATAAAGTGTGTGTTTTAACGTGCTCTACATTTCTTCTTCGGTAAGTTTTTATCTAAGTCTTACGGTTTAGCAGTTATGCAAAATTCTGTAAAATTCGCCCCGAATAAAGTAGTCTTCAGAGGCTATTCCCAGAAATTTCAAGATATACATTTTATTTGTCAGGCAAATATCTTTAACATATGATATTTTAATCAAAATCGTTTGAGCCATTTTTGTGAAAATCAAAATTTTCGAAAAAAAACTTCCATGTAAAGGGTAGTTTGGAGTGGGGGGGATTTTTCTCAAAATCTTCGTGTCGCATCCCAGGAAGATACTAAACTTAAATACCAAGTTTGGTGTTTTACCGACTTTTCTTTTTTGAGTTATCGTGTTCACGGGCACACGGACACACACACGCGGACCTTTCTCTGAAAATGCTTTTTTTTGGATACAGGGGACCCTAAAACATATATTTCCGGTGAAATCTCGGTATCGAATTTTTGGTGGAGTGCAATACCTTCTCTATCCCTATGTACATTGTACATACGAGGCTATAGAAAGTAAAAATGCTTTTTTTGGGTACAGGGGACCCTAAAACATATATTTCAGTTGAAATCTCGGTATCGAATTTTTGGGTGGAGTAAGTGTATCTAAAAACCGATCAACTACACGAAAAAAGTATGTAGCATACATTGTGTGTTTTAACGTGCTCTACATTTTTTGTCTATCTCTTACGGTTTAGCAGTTAAGCAAAATTCGGCAAAATTCATCCAGAGGTCTTCAGTGGCTATTCCCAGAAAATTCGAGATATGTATTTTATTTCGGATCTAAATAGCTTTAATATACGTTAATTTAATCAAAATCGTTAGAGCCATTTTTAAGAAAATAAAAATTTTCAAAAGTTTTTCCATGTAAAGGGTAGTTGAGGGTGGGGAGATTTTTCTCAAAATCTTCCTGTCGTATCCTTGGAAAATACCAAACTTAAATACCAAGTTTGGTATTTAACGGTATTTTTGTTTTTGAGCTATGCTGCCCACAGACACACACACGGACATTTTTCTAAAAATGCTTTTTTTTTTTTTTTTTTTTTTTTTTTGGATTCAGGGGATCTCAATACATATATTCCGGTGAAATCACAATATCGAGTTTTTTGTTGCAATACAATACCTTCTCTATACACTATGTACATAGTACGTTTAGAGAAAGTAAAAAGCACAGAAAAATGTCTGTGTGTGTTAATATGTGTGTGTCTGTGGGTAGCATAGCTGAGAAACGAAAATTCCATTAAATACCAGGTATCTTTTGTTCAGTATCTTCCAAAGATGCGACACGAAGATTTTCAAGAAAATCCCCCCACACCTAACTACCCTTTACGTAAAAAAAAAAAAAAAATCAAACATTTTGATTTTCTCAAAAATGGCTTTAACGATTTTGATTAAAAGATCGTATATTAAAGATATTTACCTGACAAATAAAATGTATATCTTCAATTTTCTGGAAAGAGTCTCTGAAGACCTCATTCTGGATGCATTTTACGGAATTTTGCATAACTGGTAAACCGTGAGAGATAGACAAGAACTTACTTCACAAAAAATGTAGTTCACGATAAAGCACACAAGTTATGTCATATACATTTTTTTCGTGGAGTAGGCCGTTTTCGAGATATTCCTTGTTGTTGGTTTCAGTTTTAAAATACTTAAAACGTTTCTCATACGGAAGCTTGTCAACGCTTGGCCACGCAAAGGAAACGGATTTCAATGCCATAGCAACCACATTTTAAAACATTTGACTGTCGGTTTAGCCTAGTGTATTCCCTTATTTGCCTTCTAAATGAACTAAATAATAATGTTTTAACATTAAATAGACACAATAAAAAGCTTATTAGCAAATGTTGAAGATGGAGCTACTCGGGAAATATTTTTGACATCTGTGGGTCGTTTCTAAAACAGATTATCCTTGCGACTTACGTCTCTTTTATAAGCTGTCTTGAACAATGAATTTCAAGACTCTCCAAACGATTCTTAGTTAATCAGATTATTTTCAAGGAGGATTAAGTTTCTAGGGTTACTGTTACAACAGCCAAAAACTTCTCTTTAGGATACCACAGTTGGCACACATGAGCACCATTTGCTGGTCGACTGCAACTTCCCACATGATCTGTGGGTGTCTGCGTTTATTTTCTGAACCCATAAACTCTGAGGCTTGAGCATATGCTTCAGTGGCGTTGTGTGTCTGACAGTGGTCCAGTGTGTGGTACTTTAGAGAGGGGGAGAGAATAAATATAGGGTCTTTCAACTAGAATGCCCTGTCTTTAACATATGACAACTACCGTTCTTATGGAGTTACAACAGTCATTTTTATCCAAAAAAAGTATTCTCAGATAAAGGTCCGTGTATGTGTCCGTGTGTCTGGGAACACGATAACTCAAAAACGAAAAGTCGGTAAAATACCAAACTTGGTATTTAAGTTTAGTATCTTCCAGGGATGCGACACGAAGATTTTGAGAAAAATACCCCCACCATACACTACCCTTTACATGGAACTTTTTTCGAAAATTTCGATTTTTTCAAAAATAGCTCTAACGATTTTGATTAAAGATATTTACCTGAGAAATAAAATGTGTATCTTGAATTTTCTGGGAATAGCCTCTGAAGAGCAGTTTATTCTGGACGAATTTTACGGAATTTTGAATACCTGCTAAACCGCAAGAGATGGACAAAAACCTACTAGACGAAAAATGTAGAGCACGTTAATACACACAATTTATGTTATATACATTTTTTTCGTGGAGTTCATCGTTTTTGAGACATTCCTTGTTTTTGGTTTCTGGTATGAAAAACATACTTTTCTCATACAGGAATTTGTCAACTGCTGTCCACACAAACAAGGGAACTTAAGTGACATAGCAACCAGCGTTTCACTATCACATTAACCTATGGTACTTCCTTGTTTCGCTTCTACTTACAAGGAAGCACGCAATAAGACTATTTCTGCTAATATTTACTGAATAGTATGAAATAAATAGAAGTATAAGCTTTTTAAGAATAATTGAGATATAGAGAAAGTCATGTGAATGGTACACATCAGATTTTTTTCTTGTGGTTACAGTTGTTATTAACAAATAGCTATGGAACGTGTTACAGCATTAAGCAATGTGTAGAAATTGTGAAATTTCCAAGACGAAGATGGAAAAGCTCCTACTGTCTATGAAGAAAGATACCGGGCTCTTACAAGGAACTATTTTAGGCCTCAATTGGATGGTATGGAACTCAGAAGCAAGATGGTGCCACATGTCGTACTGCTCTTGAAGCAGTAGATCTTTTGAAGTAGAAGTTCAGAGGTTTCATCATTTCCCGTGGTGGTGATGAGAACTGGCCCCCGAGATCCTGTGATTTAACACAGTTGGATTAGTTCTTGTGGGGTTATGTTAAATCTCGAGTTTTTGTCAACAAGCCAGAAACAGTAAATGATCTTATAATAGTATCACGCGTGTTGTTCGTGAAGTTGGACGTAATTTACGTTCTTCTGACATTGAAAATTGGGATAACCGTATAGGCGCAACCCAACGAAGTCGCGGTGGTCACTTACACTTGTGTTCTCTTCCACGCGTAATGACATTCTTTATGTTCCAAAATAAAAAAGGAATAAACCTCTAACTTGTTTTATTTAAGTTCAAAGATAGGACACTTGTTGAAAGACCCTATATGTTAGAATAAATAGCTGGAGTTAGGTGTTATTAATAATAATTTACTATAATGATAGTTACCATTGAGAAATTAGCTGTAAAAAATCTGATGTGTTCCATTCATATGACTTTCTTTATATCTCTGTAACAAATTATTGTTAATAAGCTTATCTTTTATTTATTTCATGCTAATCGAGAAAAATTAGCAGAAATAGTCTTATTTCTTGCTTTATTTTAAGTAGAAGTGAAATAAGGGAGTACCATAGGTTAAAGTGAAAGCCAAAAGCTGGTTGCTATGTGACTGATGTTCCTTTGTTTGTATGGACAGGAGTTGACAAATTCCTATATGAGAAAAGTATAAGTTTTTCAAAGCTGAAACCAAGAAAAAGAACATCTCAAAAACGATCAACTCCACGAAGAAAATGTATATAACATATTTTGTTTGTTTTAACAGGCTCTACATTTTTTGTGTGTTAAGTTTTTGTCCATCTCTTACGGTATAGTAGTTATGCAAAATTCATCCAGAATAAAGTAGTCTTCAAGGCTATTCCCAGAAAATTCAAAAAAAAAAAAAAATTATTTGTCAGGTAAATATTTTTAATATATGATATTTTAGTCAAAATCGTTAGAGCCATTTTTTAGAAAATGAAAATTTTCGAAAAAAGTTCCATGTAAAGCGTAGTTTGGGGTGGAGGGATTTTCTCAAAATCTTCGTGTCGCATCCCTGGAAGATTCTAAAATCAAATACCAAGTTTGGTACTTTACCGACTTTTCGTTTTTGAGTTATCTTGTTCACAGACACACGGACACACACACGGACCTTTTTCTGAAAATACTTTTTTTGGATACAGGGGACCCTAATACATATATTTCCGGTGAAATCTCGGTATCGAATTCTTTGATGGAGTGCAATACCTTCTCTATACACTGTGTACATAGTACGTATAGAGAAAGTAAAAATCTAATGTGTTCCATTGGCATGCTGTCCTCTAGCTGTTCGTTAAATATACCTTTTATTCAAAACATTAATCTGTTGTCTACTCCATGCTAATCAAGATAAACAAACAGAATTTGCTTCCTTGTACGTAGGATGGAAATAAGAAAATGTTCAGACTAAAGCGATAGTCTCATCCTTCAAAAGCCGGTCGCTACGTGAAACAATTGAATTCTAATCTCTTTGCTTGCCAGTAGTAATCAAACCAAAAGAAACATGTCTTCCTTTTGGGGAAATGTTTAAGTAGCTTAAAATTTAAACCAATACTCCGGAATGTCCCGAAAACGGTTAAAAAAAAAATAAATAAATAAATAAATAAAATGTGTATGATATAAATTGCGTATTTTAATGAGATCCACATTTTTTGTGTAGTAAGTTTTTGTATATCTCTTACGGTTTGTTAGTTATAAAAATCATCCAGAATAAAGTAGTCTTCAGAGGCTATTCCCAAAAAAATTCAAGATATACATTTCGTTTGTTATAAACATATCTTATACATATGATATTTTAATCAAAATCATTAGAGCCATTTTTGAGAAATTCAAAATGCTCTAAAAATGTTCCATGAAAAGGGTAGTTGGTTGTTGGGGGATTTTCTTAAAAATCTTCGTGTCGCTTCCTTGGAACATACTCAACTTAAATATCAAGTTTCGTATTTAACAGACTTTTCGTTTTTGATCTATACTGCACAGAGAGACATGTGTCTAAAATTTTTTTGGGTGCAATACAATACCTTCTTTATACAGTATGTACATAGCACGTGTAGAGAAAGCAAAAATGGTTAAACGAAAAAGGCGTGTAGATTAACGAAAAGAATTTGTTGGTTTGTTTTGTTCTGAGGGGTGACAGATGAAAGTCTACAGGCAGTTTATGGTCAGAGTATTCAAGCTATTATACAATTGAATGAAGGTATTGCCATTTCATTCAATACAATAAAATAAATATTGCAACTGTTTTGCTTACCGCACGTTTGCTTTTTGAATCTGTATCAGTATTGGGATTTCTTTCGTTTCTATAGCAACCGCGTTTGATGTCGTAATATTGACTTACGCCCAGTAACAATAATATTGGTATGTACTAGAAATTAGTCATATCGTCCAAGAAGTAATTTTATGTTGGTGCGGTTTCGTGGACGTGCGCTGGTTTAGCAATGTGGAATTTTTACTTTCTCTACACGTACTATGTACATAGTGCATAGAGAAGGTATTGTATTCCACCCAAAAATTCGATACCGAAAATTTATGTTTTAGGGTCCCCTGTATCAAAAAAATACATTTTCAGAAAAAGGTCCGTGTGTCTGTGAACACGAAAACTCAAAAAAGTTTAAAATCATCCAGGGAAGAGACACGAAGATTTTGAGAAAAATCCCCCACCTCAAACTACCCTTTACATGGAAATATTTTTCGAAAATTTTGACTTTCTCAAAAATAGCTCTAACTATTTTGATTAAAATATTATATATTAAAGATATTTACCTGACAAATAAAATGTATATCTTGAATTTTCTGGAAATAGCCTCTGAAGTCTACTTTATTCTGGATGAATTTTACTGAATTTTGCATAAATGCTAAACCGTAAGATATGGACAAAAACTTACCACACAAAAAATGTAGAACACGTCAAAACACACAATTTATGTTATATACATTTTTTTCGTGGAGTTGATCGTTTTTGAGATATTCTTTGTTTTTGGTTTCAGCTTTAAAAAAATTATACTTATACAGGAATTTGTCAACTCCTGTGTATACAAACAAAGGAACTTCAGCCACAAAGTAACCAGCTTTTAACTATCACTTTAACCGTAGTGCTATTTCGCTTCTTATAAGGAAGCAAGTAATAATACTATTTCTACTAATTTTTTTCTTGATTAGCATGAAGTAAATAGAAGCATAAGATTTTTAACTATAATTTGTGGCAGAGGTGTAGAGAAAGTCATGTGAATGGAATACATAAGATTTTTAAGGTTGGGTTCGGGTTCATGACTTGCTCAGGGTAGCGTGGATCTTTTGTTTAATGGATCTCAGGGCTGGTATTCAACGCGTCTGTTTTAACCCATTATTTTTGCGTCACCTTTTTCTGTTAACCACGCCTCGTCACACACTCATGCTGGTATTACACACCGTATTCTGTTGCGTCATATACGAGTTATACTTCGCTATGTAATTTCATTGACTCGGCTTAACCCGTTGAGTTACTGACCACTGCTGCGTGCCCGACTCTCCAACGAGGAGTGCAATGGCGGACCTTCCATCTGAAGTGAACTGACAAAACTTTTCGACTGTAAATGATTTTCAAAATTTCAACCGTTACTGGCTTTAGGTATCTGCTTGCTCCTGGCTTTACCATGTGATAGTTATTTTCCCATAGGTTTCGTATCTTTTTCGTTAAGAAAATCCATGCTTACATGCGTAGGAGCGTTGAACTCCTCTCTCTTACAATTAATAACAATAAATTACCTATGGCCCCCCCCCCCTGGGTAGCTGAACAATGCTATTGTCCTCCATTTTGTCAGACTCATGGCCCGCAAATAGTGGGAAAAACTCTTTATGGATATACCATGATTTTGATTTACTTTTATTTACTTTTAAACCCCATTTTTACTTTCTCTATACGCACTATGTACATAGTGTATAGAGCAAAAATTCGATACCGAGATTTCACCGGAAATATATGTTTTAGGGTCCCCAATATAAAAAAAAGCATTTTCACAAAAAGGTCCGTGTGTGTGTGTGTGTGTGTGTGTGTGTGTGTGTGTGTGTGAACACGATAACTCAAAAACGAAAAATCGGTAAAATACCAAACTTGGAATTTATGTTTAGAATCTTCCAGAGATGCGACACGAAGATTTTCAGAAAAATCCCCCACCCCAAACTACCCTTTACATGGAACTTTTTTCAAACATTTTGATTTTCTCAAAAATGGCTCAAAAGATTTTAATTAAAATTTCGTATATAAAAGATATTTACCTGACGAATAAAATGTATATGTTTAATTTTCTGGGAATAGCCTCTGAAGAGTAGTTTATTCTGGATGAATTTTACTCAATTTTGAATAACTGCTAAACCGTAAGAGATGGACAAAAACTTACTACACAAAAAATGTAGAGCACGTTAAAACACACAATTTATGTTATATACTTTTTTTTCGTGAGTTGGTCATTTTTTAGACATTCCTTATTTTTGGTTTCTGCTATGAAAAACTTATACTTTTCTCATACAGCAACATGTCAACTCCTATCCATATAAACAAAGGAACTTCATTGACATAGCAACCAGCTTTTGACTATCATTTTAACCTATGGTAGTCCCTTATTTCGCTTCTACTTATAAGGAAGCAAGTAATAAGACTATTTCTGCCAATATTTTTTTTTTTTTTTTTAGCATAAAGTAAATAGAAGTATAAGCTTTTTAAGGATAATTTGTTGCAGGGATATAGAGAAAGTCATGTGAATGGTACACATCAGATTTTTTGCAGTATTTCTCTGTTACTTCTTCTGTTTTTTCTATACCACCACTTTGATTGCTGCTGGTGGTAGGTTTGTGGGAAAAATCGGATGTGTTCCATTCACAAGACTTTCTCTACATCTCTGTAATAAATAGTTGTTAATAAGTTTATTCTTCTATCTACTTCGTGCTAATCAATATAATTATTAGCAGAAATGGTCTTATTACTTAGCTCCATATAAGCAGAAGGGAAATAAGGGAATACATTAGGCTAAACCGATAGCCAAATGTTTTAAAATGTGGTTGCTATGGGATTGAAATCCGTTTCTCTGCGCGGCCAGGAGTTAACAAGTTCCCGTATGAGAAACATTTTATTTTAAAACTGAAATCAATAACAAGGAATATCTCGAAAACGGGCAACTCTATGAAAAGCATGTATATGATATATGATGACTGTGTGCACAGGACGTGACAAACTGTGTCTTTTAAGATCTACATATGTAGTAAGTTTTTGTGTATTTCTTACGGTTTGCTAGTTATACAAAATTCAGAAAAAATCATACAGAATAAAGAGGTCTTCAGAGGTTATTGCTAGAAAATTAAAGATAAACATTTCGTTTGTCATGAAAATATCGTAAAGTATGATATTTTATTAAAAAACAATTTTTGAGAAAATAAACATTTTCGAAAAATGTTCCATTTAAAGGGTAGTTGGGAATTTTTTTGGAAATCTTCGTGTCGCATCCTTGGAAGATACCAAACTTAAATACCATGTTTGGTATTCAACAGTCTTTTCGTTTTGAGCTATGCTGTCCACAGACACACAGGCATACATACTCGCACGCACACACGGACCTTTTTCTGAAAATGCCTTTTTTGGATTCAGGAGGACCCAAAACATGTATTTCCGGTGAAATCTCTTCTTATTGAATGTTTGGGTGGAATGCAATACCTTCTCTATACACTATGTACATAGTAAGTGTAGAGAAAATAAAAAAGAATTAAATCAATATTAATTTGAGCATAATCCTGGCTATACCATGAATCCTGGGACATACAATAAGTTGCCATTGGGGTTTGATATCTCAAAGTAATTTGAGATTGCCTTGTTGAAACATGCGAGTCAGTTGAGAAATTCGGTGCTGTGCCGGTATGTTGCCATGGTAGCTCAGTGGTAGAGCAACTGGCTAGAGACCGGCAGAACCGTAGTTCAATTCTCAGTCTGACTCTACACATCCAACTCCTTTCCTACATACGGTTTGCGTGAAAAAACAATTAAATCAAGATTTTTTGTAGGTTAGTGGAAACTCCAAGAACATTAATCGTGTGTATATTAATGAAAGCCTGTGCTTTTGAGTACAGATTCAAATAATGTTTTTGGACGATGGTACAGCTAAAGACAGGAAATTGCTGGGAAAACAAAATCTAATGTGTTCCATTTACATGACTTTCTCTACATCTCTGCAAAAAAGTATTCTATTTTCTTCATCTAATCGAGAAAAAAATAGCAGAAACGGTCTTATTACTTGCTTCCTTGTTAGTAGAAGCGAAATAAGGGAGTACCATAGGTTAAAGTGAAAGTCATAAACTGATTGCTATGTGACTTAAGTTCCTTTGTTTGTATGGACAGGAGTTCACAAATTTCTGTATCACAAAAGTATGTTTTTCAAAGCTGAAACCAAAAACAAGATATATCTCAAAAACGCTCAACCCCACGAAAAAAAAATTATATAACATAAATTGTGTGTTTTAATATGCTCTACATTTTGTGTGTAATAAGTTTTTATAAATCTCTTACGGTTTAGCAGTTATGCAAAATTCCATAAATTTCATCCAGAATAAAGTAAATAACGATATTTTAATAAAAATCGTTAGCCATTTTTAAGAGAATCAAAATTTTCGATTTTTTTTTTCCTGTAAAGGGTAAATTAGGGTGGGGAGATTTTTTTTTAAAAAATCTTCGTGTCACATCCTTGGACGATACTAAACTTAAATATCAAGTTTGGTATTTAACCGTATTTTCGTTTTTGAGCTATGCTGTCCGAAGACACACACACACGGACATTTTTTCTAAAAATGCTTTTTTTTTTTTTTTTTGGATTCAGGGGGTCTCGAAACATACATTTCCGGTGAAATCTCGGTAAACGTATAGAGAAAGTGCCTTTGCGTATAGAAAAGAGACTGGAATTGGATCTTTTCCTTTGTTAGCGCCGAAGCTAACGCAAGATGCGTGCGTGTGCGGCTTCAGAAAGAGAGAGGGAACGGAAAAGCTTTCAGTCAGGCAGATAAATAAAAAGGGCACCATTCGCTTAGCGCTCTCTGTACTGCACTGTTGAAATGCTGTCGACCCATGATGATTAAACAAGTACATTCTTCAACTTTTTTTTCTTCTTTCCCGTTTTTTATCATTACTATAAATCAGAGCACTTTGAAAGGAAGCTCTTTAAGGCTTCGCTGCAGTCATATACACTTGCTGCAGTGCTGGAAACTTTGACTTCATCAAAACTCAGCAATCGATATTATCATGATGGTTAGGAAAGGTTACGATTTAATGTGCTACATTTACATAAGCTTATCTACGAACTATTCGCGCACAATTTTAGCATTTTTAGTTTCTCTACTTCGCATAGTAAGTAGAGAAAGTATTGCCATTCTACCCTTCTATTTACTTCAAGCTAATCCAGAAAAAAAGAGCAATAATAGTTTTATTATTTGCCTCCATGCAAGTAGAAGCGAAATAAGGGAGTACAATAGGTTAAAGTGATAGTCAAAAGCTGGTTACTATGTGACTGAAGTTCCTTTGTTTGTATGCACAGGAGTCGACAAATTCCTGTATGAGAAAAGTATAAGTTTATTAAAGCTGAAACCAAAAACAAAGAATATCTAAAAAACGATCAACTCCACGAAGAAAAAAAAATGTATATAACATAAATTGTGTGTTTTATTGAGCTCTATATTTTCTGTTAAGTAAGTTTTTGTCTATCTCATACCATTTGTAAAATTCAACCAGAATAAAGTATCTTCAGAGGATATTCCCAGAAAATTCAAGATATACATTTTATTTGTCTTTAATATACGATATTTTAATCAAAATCGTTAAAGCCATTTGAGAATATCAAAATTTTTGAAAAAAGTTCCATGTAAAGGGTAGTTTGGGGTGGTGGGTTTTCTTGAAAATCTTCTTGTCGCATCCTTGGAAGATACTAAACATAAGTACCAAGTTGGTGTTATACGGACTCTTTGGTTTTGAGTTATTGTATTCACTGACACACACACACTGACCATTTTCTAAAAAAATGTTTTTATAAAAGAGACCTTGAAACGTGTATTTCTGATAAAATATCGGTATCAATATTGCGTGGAATGCAATACCATCTCTATTCACTAAGTACATAGTACGTAGAGAACGAAATATGATGTCGAGATGAAAAATCGGTTAAATACCAAACTTGGTATCGAGTTCAAAAGCTTCCAAAGCATAACATGCTTCGTATCGGCTTACCTTCCCCATATTTTTTAGGACTGATACCCCCCCCGAGGAGTTAAAAGCGGATACCTAGGGGTCAGAAGCCTGTCGAGGAGCCAACAGCACGAAACCACAAAATGGAGAATCTGGAACGAGTGGTCGGCCCGTAGCCAGGCTTGAACACGAAGAAGTGATATGCGAAATAGATGATAGGGAAGGTGATGTTCGAGAACTTGGTGGAATGAGTGGCGGGGGAAACCGGAGGACCCGGAGAAAACCCAATGCGGGCGCTTGATATTGAACCCGTGCCGCCTAGGTGGAACTCCAGCTGTCTAACCCTCGGCCACGATGCCGCCTAGGATAATACCTAGGTGGTCAGAAAAGTTCTCGGCCTGGAAAACGACAATTCAAGCTTACAAAATAGCTTTATGTTTCAACATAATCTCCTCTAATAAGAATACATTTTGTCCAGCGGTGTACCAAAGTCATTATCCCCCCTCTATAGTGTTCCTCTGGAAGTGCTGCAAAGTACCCATTTACAGCCGCAATTCCATCTTCATTGGACGAAAAGCACATACCAGCGAGGAATTTCTTCAGTTTTGGAAACAGATGGAAGTCCAAGGGAGCCAAATCTGGGGAATAGGGTGGACGTTCCAGCACTTCATAGTGCAGATCTCTCAATTTCCCCATTGCCAAAACACTTTTGTGGGCAGGTGCATTGTCCTGATGGAAAACATTTTATTTTCTTTTTTAACCCGGGTCTGTTTTCACGAATGCTTGCATTCAGTTTGAGTAGTATTCTCCAGAAATGGTTTTGCCTTTTTCGAGATAGTCATTCAACAAAATTCCTTTGGCTTCCCTAAACACTGACGCCATGATCTTTCCCGCCGATGGCACCATCCTCGCCTTCTATGGAGCTGAAGAACCAGTTTCTGTCCACTGCCTCAACTGCTGCTTGGATTCGGGTGTGTAGTGGTGAATACATGTTTCATCCATCGTTACGTATCGGCGCAAAAAGTCACTTTTGTTCTTCTGAAAATGCGCCAAGCACTTTTCAGAAAGTGTCGTGCGAATGCTTTTGTTATCCACAGTAAGGATACGTGGCACCCATTTTGTACAAAGCGTTTTCATGTTTAATTCCTGCTGCAAAATGTGACCAATACGTTCCTTTGAAACTCCAAGATCATTAGCAAAGTCACCCACCCTTGTACGCCGATCTTCCAAAAGCATGGCATGCACTTTTTAAATGATTTCCGGCGTGGTTACAGTTTTTGGACGTCCTTCGCGTGGATCGTCTTGGACGCTTTCACGGCCACGTTTAAAATCGGCCGCTCATTTCTTCACAGTGGAAACTGAAGGTGAAGAGTCACCATACACATTTACGATCCGCAAATGAATTTCTGTAGGTGTTAAACCTTCTTTTACGAAGAATTTTATCACAGCACGAAACTCGAATTTTTACATTTTCATAGCAATGCGCACTTCCACTTCAAAGAACTGCCTACAGTCAACTATTGCCTGGAATGACTTGTAATTTTACATAGGGTCTATTAACGTGTGTACCAACGTAAGGGAAAAAATCTGATGTGTTCCATTTACACGATTTTCTTTACATCTCTGCAACAAATTATTGTTAAAAAACTTATGCTTCTATTTACTTGCTTCCTTGTAAATAGGACCGAATAAAGGGAGTACCAGTTGGTTGCTATGTGACTGAAGTTCCTTTGTTTGTATGGACAGGAGTTGACAAATTCCTGTATAAGAAAAGTATAAGTTTATTAAAGCTGAAACCAATAACAAGGAATGTCTCGAAAACGATCAACTCCACGAAACAAACTTATATAAATAAATTGTGTTTTTTAATGTGTTCTACATTTTTTGTGTTGTAAGCTTTTGTCTTTCTCTTACGGTTTAGCAGTTATACAAAATTCCAAAAAATTCATCTAGAATAAAGTAGTCTTCAGAGGCTATTCCCAGAAAATACAAGATATACATTTTATTTGTCAGGTAAATATCTTTAATATACGACATTTTAATCAAAATCGTTAGCGCCATTTTTAAGAAAATCAATATTTTGAATTTTTTTTAATGTAAAGGATAGTTTGGGGTGTCGCATCCTTGGACGATACCAGACATAAATACTAAATTAAATACACACAAGGATACTTTTATAAAAAAAAAAAATTATTTTTGATTCAGGGGGTTTCTAAACACATGTTTCTGGTAAAATCTCGGTATCGAATTTTCGGGTACAATACAATATCTTTTCTATACACTATGTACGTATAGAGAAAGTAAAAATGATGCAAGTAGTGTCGCGAAAGAGAAAATGATTACTCACAAGAGGAAAGAACGCTGGGAATATTGAAACACATTGATTCCCTAGTGTGTGTAAAGAATGAATGAGGGACTGATTAACGCCCGATGCTCACGGCGACACTTGGGTGACATTCTCTCAGCGGAAACTTTTCACAGGGAACATTTAGCTGCTTTGCCGCTAGTCAGCGCGCCAGAGGCCAAACGGGTCTCAACCAACACAACGTAGTAGCTTACTCTATTGTCTTCTTGAACGCAAGGGCCAAATCTGGGTAATGGAGGTTTTGGGGTCCTCCCCAGAAGTACACGTACTGTGTACATAGTGTATAGAGAAGCTATTGTAATGCACTCAAAAATTCCATGCCGAGATTTCACCGTAAATAACATGTTTTGAGATTCCCTATGACTTTCTCTACATCTCAGTTAAAAAGCTTATTCTTCTATTTAATTTACTTCTACTTCTTACTACTTGCTTCCTTGCAAGTAGAAGGCAAATAAGGGAGTACCATAGGTTAAATTGATAGTCAAAAGCTGGTTGCTATGTACTGAAGTTCTTTTGTTTGTATGGACAAGAGTTGACAAATTCCGTATGAGAAAACTATTAAAGTTGAAAACAATAACAATGAATATCTCTAAAACGATTAACTCCACGATAAAAATGTATAGACATAAATTGTGTGTTTTAATGTGCTCTATATTTATTGTGTGTTAAGTTTTTGTACATCTCTTACGGTTTAGCAGTTATGCAAAATTCCGTAAAATTCATCCAGAATAAAGTAATCTTCAGAGACTATTCCCAGGAAATTCAAGATATACATTAGGGTAAATATCTTTAATACTTGATATTTTAATCAAAATCGTTAGCGCCATTTTTTAGAAAATAAAAAATTTCGAAAAAAGTTCCATGTAAAGGGTAGTTTGCGGTGGGGGGATTTTTCTCAAAAACTTCGTGTCGCATACCTGTAAGATACTAAACTTAAAATACCAATTTTGGTATTTTACCGACTTTTCGTCTGTTCACAGACACACGGACACACACACACACACGGACCTTTTTCTGAAAATACTTTTTTTTGGATACAGGGGACCGTAAAACACATATTTCCGGTGAAATCTCGGTATGAAATTGTTGGGTGGAATACAATACCTTCTCTATACACTATGTAGATAGTGCGTGTAGAGAAAGTATGGTACTTTGATATGTTGGAGCTGACAGAGGTGTTGGTGTTGTGGACAATCACCCAGAAGGTGTGATACTGTCCTTGTCCATCAGCTCAGATGTCTTCACTAAACGATGCGTGCACACAGACATTTAAACATGGTGCAAGCTGATACCTCTCCAAGGATCTTTCCAGCTCATCACTTCAGTATGCGAAACAGTGGGGACGCATAATTTGTTGACTTGTAACCCCAAGGACATCCGGAGTTGAAACAGGCAGCCTCTGTCAGCCAAACATGGCCCACAACACATCGTGAACTCTGTATTTGACGCTTGTTTTCCGGTCCCTCAAGAACTCACACTCTTGATGCAGTACCGCCAACTGAATTTTACTTTCTCTACATGTACTAAGTATACAGGGTGTTAATGAACCACACCGAAATAATTTGCGAGATTGTGTACGTGATGCATGGTCCCCAGATAAACATACCGCAACTATACCCCGCCAATGGATTATTGCACTTGACAGTTCGGGTATTTTCGCCTAGTAAACAACAGCTGATTACAAATGCCTCTATCGTGTGTAACGACAAAAAAAAGTCTGATGTAATCCATTCACATGACTTTCTATAAATCTCTGCAACAAATTATTCCCACAAAGCTTATGCTTTTTACTTTCTCTACACGTACTGTGTACATAGTGTATAGAGAACGTATTGCACTGCACCCAAAAATTCGATACCGAGATTTCACCGGAAATATATGTTTTAGGGTCCCATATATCCAAAACAAGCATTTTCACAAAAAGGTCCGTGCGTGTGTGTGTGTGTGTGTGTGTGTGTGTGTGTGTGTGTCTGTGAACACCATAACTCAAAAACGAAAAGTCGGTAAAATACCAAACTTGGTATTTAAGTTTAGTATCTTCCAGGAATGCAACAAGAAGATTATGAGAAAAATCCCCCCACCCCTAACTACCCTTTACATGGAACTTTTTTTGAAAATTTCGATTTTCTTTAAAATGGCTCTAACGATTTTGATTAAAATATGTTGTATTAAAGACATTTACCTGACAAATAAAATGTATATCTTGAATTTTCTGGGAATAGCCTCTGAAGAGTAGTTTATTCTGGACGAATTTTACGGAATTTTGAATAACTGCTAAACCGTAAGAGATGGACAAAAAGTTACTACACAAAAAATGTAGAGCACGTTAAAGCACACAATTTATGTTATATACATTTTTTTCGTGGAGTTCATCGTTTTTTTAGACATACCTTGTTTTGGTATCTGCTACGAAATCTTATACTTTTCTCATACAGGAATTTGTCAACTGCTGTCAATGCAAACAAAGGAACTTCAGGCATAGCAACCAGCTTTTGACTATCACTTTAACCTATGATACTCCCTTATTTCGCTTCTACTTACAAGAAAGCAAGTAATAAGACTATTTCTGCTAATTTTTACTTTCTCTATAGGCACTATGTACATAGTGAATAGAGAATGTATTGCACTCCACCAAAATATTCGATACCGAGATTTCACCGGAAATATATGTTTTAGGGTCCCCTTTATCTAAAAAAAGCATTTTCGGAAAAAGTTCCGTGTGTGTGTGTGTCCGTGAACACGATAACTCAAAAACGAAAAGTAGGTAAAATACCAAACTTGGTATTTAAGTTTAGTATCTTCCAGGGATGCAACACGAACATTTTGAGAAAATCCCCCCACCCCCAACTACCTTTTACATGGAACTTTGTTCGAAAATGTTGATTTTCTCAAAAATGGCTGTAACGATTTTGATTAAAATTACGTATATTAAAGATATTTACCTGGCAAATAAAATGTATATCTTGAATTTTCTAGGAATAGCCTCTGAAGAGTAGTTTATTCGGGATGAATTTTACTAAATATTGAATAACTGCTAAAGCGTAAGAGATAGACAAAAACTTACTACACAAAAAATGTAGAGCACGTTAATACACACAATTTATGTAATATGCATTTTTTCGTGGAGTTCGTCGTTTTTGTGACATTCCTTATTTTTGTATTCTGCTATGAAAAACGTGTACATTCCTCATACAGGAATTTGTCAACTGCTGTCCATACAACAAAGGAACTTCAGTGACATAGCAACCAGCTTTTGATTATCACTTTAACCTATGGTACTCCCTCTACTTACAAGGAAGCAAGTAATATGGCTATTTCTGCAAATGTTTTACTGATTAGCATGAAGTTAATAGAAGTATAAGATTTTTAAGAATAATTTGTTGTAGGGATACAGATAAAGTCATGTGAATGGTACACATCAGATTTTTATAATTGGAATAAAAGAGTTGATAAAAGGTTTGATGCAGTGTAATATGCTCCACAGTTTTAACGTGTTCAAAGGTTTTATCACATTCTGACACAGAAATATATAGGCCTAACACCAACGTGGCCTTAGCAACTTGGTGTATTTGGAACCGCCCTCGTATGTAAAACTGGCTGGCGCTATCATAGAATTCTCTAAGAAACAAAAAAATGGGGTGTTATAATTTGAAGCCAGTGACTGTTAAATTCCTCACTGAGAGACAGATTTAATAGCTCCTCAAGGGACTGTCTGTAATCAAGGCTTGACTCCGTGTCAAGACTTCAAGTGGTATAATTGTGTATGGTTGGTAGACTTCTAAACTGTCGTGTCCATTAATTAACTCTTCTTTGATAAAGAGACATATGGAGGGAAGGACTGGCTTCTATATTAGATACCGCCTTCTATCACAATATTACATACATTTCATTTTTATTTTTACTTTCTCTATACGTACTGTGTACATAGTGTATAGAGAAGGTATTGCACTCCACAAAAAATTAGATACCGAGATTTCACCGGAAATATATGTTTTAGGGTCCCATGTATCCAAAAAAAAAAAGTATTTTCAGAAAAAGTCCGTGTGTGTCCGTGTGTCTGTGAACACGATAACTCAAAAACAAAAAGTTGGTAAAATACCAAACTTGGTATTTAAGTTTAGTATCTTCCAGGGATGCGACACAAAGATTTTGAGAAAAATCCCCCACTCCAAACTACCCTTTACAGGGAACTTTTTTCAAAAATTTTGATTTTCTTAAAAATAGCCCTAACGATTTTGATTAAAATATCATATATTAAAGATATTTACCTGACAAATAAAATGTATAAAGCTCTAACTTTAATACTTTAGAAAATCACTTCTAGCACTTCAGTGTCCCATTAATAACTAAGATTATTAGTCTGCGAATGGAGTAAATAATGTAACATGGTGGAACATCGGTTCAAATATCTGAACTTCTACTCCTAACAACGTGTATAGTCACGTATTTTGTATTTTCTCTTCCAGTAATATTATTTGACGACCACCCAAAGTGGTCTCATAGTATATTCGAAACACTCTGGTTCTGCTGAATCTAGACACTCTCGCTTTTTCTGCTCTTGTTCAGGGAGGGTATTGTATATGCAAGCTCTCATCGTTGTAAAGTTGCGTAGAAACGGGAAGCCCGAGGAAATAGTCCGGTATTTACTTTTTGCTGGACACAAAGAAAAATCCATGCACATCGAGCTCGCGCACTGGACGTTCTTTTGTAATAAGAAAGTAATGAACACTCAGCGAGTCAAAACCCGATGCTGGAAACAACGTCTAGCTTTTCCAGCCTCAAAATGTTACGTCTAATGCATTGGTCTCGCATGGGGTGGCCGATAAGGGGTTACGCTTATACCCATTGATAGTATAAAATATCCTTATTTGTGTTATTATTTTTTCCAAACTAGTCGTGTGTAGGAAAGGAGTTGGATAGGTAGTGTTAGACCAAACTTGGTATTTATGTTTTTATACAGACACTGTTAAAAGTAAGCTTTTTAACACAGAACACTCAAACTAAAATTGTTCTTTATAACTCTAGATTTATAAAATATTTATAACACTCCAATGTTACCAACTTAAGTTTTGTTACTATCACTCATCCGTTATATAAAATGTTGTGGTTTTGAAAGAGTTGCGTTGCTGGTGCAGTCCGATCGATATATCTTTATTTTTCAAAACAAACACACCGAGTATCTCATCACAAGGAATCAACATTTCCAATTGTAATAATTGTAAACTAAATATCACACTTTCATCATAATTACACAGTTAAGAACTTGATGTTGCCTATTATTAATAAGAATTGTATATGTTTGTTTTCTGTTATTTATCTGTATAAAAATAAATGAGGTTATGTTCCTGAAAAAAAAAATGAAATCAACAATAGAACCACCGCCTTCTTTACTAGTCCGTTCTCGTGTCTAAACATGCTCAACTAGACAACAATTTTCTTCGATTGGCAACTTCAAAATATAAAACAGGTTTGCTGGGTTTTTGGTTGTAACATACTCTAATCAATTAATAGCAGAAGGAATAGAATGGAATTGTTAATTTATAAGATTTATGGTAAAGAGTAAGGAACTGACATTACTACATCGATTACCAATCTATATCGATACACGAATTCTATTCCCACATACACACACGCCTCCAAGTGATAGGAAAACGTACTATTCCTTGAACAAAAGGAATGTTGAATCTTATATTATAAACTTATTGATAAATCTAGAAATATTGTGCTGTCTAAAAATAGTGTATGACAGTCAAGTTAAAAGTGTTTTTATTTTCCTTCTCGCAAAATAAAACTACACTTTTAATTCTTGTATCATAAATAACTATTAGTATTTTCCAACGAAGTGGAAGTACCACGAAGTATCCTTTACATGAAAAGTTGTTTGAAAATGTTGTTTTTCTAAAAAATGGCTCCAATGATTTTGATTAAAATATCGTATATTAAAGATATTTACAATAAAAACACAATATATATTTTGAATTTTCTGGAAAAGCCTCTGAAGAGATCTTCATTCTGAATGGGTTTTGCAGAACTTTGCATAACGGTTAAAGCGCAAGAGATGGACAAAAATTTTCTGCACAAAAAATATGGATCTCGTTAAAAACACATAATTTATGTCATTCACGTTTTTCATTTAGAGTTGACCTTTTCGAGATAATCTTTTCTTATTGGTTTCAGTTTTAAACCACCTAACTTTTTACTTTCTCTATACGTACTATGTGCATAGTGTATAGAGGAAGTATTGTATTCCACCCAAAATTTCGATACCGAGATTTCACGGGAAATACATGTTTTACGGCTCCCTGAATCCAAAAAAAAGCATTTTCAGAAAAAGGACGTATGTGTGTGTGTCTGTGGACAGTATAGCTCAAAAACGAAAAGGCCATTAAATACTAAACTTGGTATTTAGGTTTGGTATCTTCCAAGGATGCGACACGAAGATTTTGAAGAAAATTCCCCCACCCCCAACTACTCTTTACATGGAAAAATTTTCGAAAATGTTTATTTTCTAAAAATGGCTCTAACGATATATTAAAGATATTTACATACAAATAAAATGTATATCTTGAATTTTCTGGGAATAGCCTCTGAAGAGCTGTTTAATCTGGATGAATTTTACTAAATGTTGCTTAACTGCTAAACGGCAAGAGATATACAAAAACTTACTACACAGAAAATGTTGATCAGATCAAAACACACAATATATGTCCTCTACATTTTTGTTGTGGAGGTAACCGTTTCCTAGATATTCCTTGTTTTTGGTTTCAGTTGTAAGTATTTATACGTTTCTCAGACAGGAAGTGTCCCTTTTTCTTTTGTTCTACTCCTGGCCAAGCAAAGAAGCGATTTGCAATGACAATCGAATAACGACAGATTTTAAAACATCAGACTATCGGTTTAGCCTAGTGTATTCCCTTATTTTCTTCCTACTTATAAGGAACTAAGCAGTAAGAACATTCTGCTAATGATTATCTCGATTAGCAAGGTGCAGAAAGAAGAATACTCTTATGTAAGAAGTTTGTAGAAAAGCTAGGGAAAGTCATGTGAGTGTAACACAAGGAACTTTTTTTTCAAACGTGACCGAACCGTAATTGTTTCCCATAGCGACCAGCTTTTGGAAGTTTTGGCTATTCCTTTGGCCTAAAGTATTTCCTTATTTGCCTTCTACTTACAATGAAACAATACGACCAATTCTGATTATGTTTATCTCGATTAGTACGATGTGTATAAAAGAATAATCTTTTGTGAGAATAGTTTGTATTTGAAACAGCTAGAGAATGAAATACGTAAGATTTTTTTTTTTTTTAAATTAATTCTTCAGGCGACTCTAAAACGTATTTCTGCTGAAATCTCGGTATCGAATTTTTGGGTGAAATACAATGCTTCCTCTAAACACTATGTACATAGACGTGTAGATAAAGTATTACATAAGCGGCAAAAGAAAGTAAATAAGATGGTATGGTAATATCACAAAAAGGATATTTGCCTGCCATTTTAATCTACTGACGTAGTTGGTTTATATCATAACAGATAATTGAATAGCAGTCAGGGCAAAGTTTAAGGTCATATACAGCTTGTCATAAATTATCTTTCTTCAAACAAAAACTTTGACAGACGATGCAGCGGAATGCATAAAAACAATAGGTTACATAAGAAGGCAGGGATTCATCTGCTGTAAACACCTTTCGTGTGATATCAAGACGTAGATCTGAGGTGTTGCGTTCACATGACTTTCTCTACCTATTCTGAAGAAAAACTGTTCTAGCAAAAGCTTATTCTTCTAATTGCTTCATGCTAATCGAGATAAACATTAGCATAAATAATTTTGCTATACATTTTCTTGTAGATATTTGGAAATTATGGGATACACTACTCTAAAGCGATAGTAATAGTAATTTATGATATAAGAGCGTAAAGTTATGGCTTTTGATTCGAGCGAGAACACGAGAGTCAAAAAGAAACTTGACGCCTGCTTATCATTAATGCTTTTTCTACGAGAACTTTCAGATATTAAAACATGAAATAAATTTTGAGGTTAAGTTCATTCGCCAAGGGTTCATCGTGAGAATCAAAAAGAAACCTTACGTTCGCGTATCATATAAAGCTTTTTCTACGAGAATTTTGTTTTTGTTAAAAATGACTCTAAGGATTTTGATTAACATCCCACATATTAAAGCCATTTCTATCACAAATGAAATGTATATCTTGAATTTTCTGGGTATAGCTTCTAAAGACCTGTTTATTCTGGATGAATTTTGCTTAATTTGGCTTAACTAGTAAACCGTAAGAGATAGACAAAAACTTACAGTACAAAAAATGTCGATCTTGTTAATATACATAAGTTATGTCATATACATTTTTTTTTTTCGTGGAACTTACCGTTTTCGAAGTATTCCTTGTTATGTGTTTTTCTTTTGTTCTACCTCTGGCCAAGCTAAGAAGCGATTTGCAATGACAATCGCATGGCGACAGCTTTTTAATTTGACTATCACTTTAACATAGTACATTCCCTTAGTTCCATTCTACTGATAAGGGCGTAAGTAATACAATTCTGCTAATGTTTATCTCGATTAGCATAGTGTTGAAAGAAGAATTATCTTTCGTAAGAAGTTTGTTGCTAGAATAGTCATCTGAGTGTTTGGTATCAGGGGTTTCCGATGAAAAGTCTATATCGTGGTTATAGGTGGAATGCAATACCTTCTCTATTTAGATATATACGTTGCGCATTGTTAGAAAATAAATAAATACTAGAGGAAAGGTGATAAATATGGAATAGGGGTACTTAATTGGAATACTAGCTTATTTCACAAACAACAGCTGCCACCATACGGAAGCTTGCATAACTATGTGATAAGATGCCACGATAAATGTCATTCTATGAGTTACGGTTCTTTGTGCCAATGTGTTGATAAGATATTTGTACACAACGAGAAGTTTACAGGTGAGTAATAAAAGTTTTATTGTTCTAATATAATGGCATTTTATATTATATTGAATCTCTCAGTTGAAAGAAGAGGTATCTAGCTACCCATCGCTCGTTTGTTACTTTCTCTATACGCACGATGCACATAGTGTATAGAGACGGTATTGCACTCCACCAAAAAAAATCGATATCGAGATTTCACCGGAAATATATGTTTTAGAGTCCCCTGTATCAAAAAAAAGTATTTTGAGAAAAAGGTCCGTGTGTGTGTGTGGCTGTGAACACGATAACTCAAAAACGAAAAGTCGGTAAAATACCAAACTTGGTATTTAAGTTAAGTATCTTCCAGCGATGCGACACGAAGATTTTCAGAAAAATCCCCCACCCCAAACTACCCTTTACATGGATCTTTTTTTTTCAAAAATTTTGATTTTCTAAAAACTTGCGCTAACGATTTTCATTAAAATATCGTATATTAAAGACATTTACTTGATAAATAAAATGTATATTTTGAATTTTCTGGGAATAGCCTCTGAAGACTACTTTATTCTGGGTCAATTTTACAGAATTTTGCATAACTGCTAAACCGTAAGAGATGCACAAAAGCTTCTTACCACACAACAAATGTAGAGCACCTTAAAACACACAATTTATGTTATATACATTTTTTTTTCGTGAAGTTGATTGTTTTTTAGGTATTCCTTATTTTTGGTTTCAGTTATAAAAACTTTTCTCATACAGGACTTTGTGAACTCGTGTCCATACAAACAAACGAACTTCAGTTACATAGCAACCAGCTTTTGGCTTTCACTTTAACCTATGGTACTCCCTTATTTCGCTTCTACTAACAAGTAAGCAAGTAATAAGACTATTTCTGCTAATTTTTGCTCCATTAGATGAAGTAAATAGAATAATTTTTGTTGCAGTGATATAGAGAAAGTCATGTGAATGGAACACATCAGATTTTTATATAAGATTTCCATAGCAGTGATTGCAATGATAAATAGGATGGTTATCCAATAATTTTCAGAACAGATAATACCAATTAACCATGTATCAATAAAAATGTAGAGAGAAAACGAGTTGGTATTCCATATTTATCACCTTTCCTCTACTAATGGAGAGAAAGTAGTGTGACATGTTTTAAACGTTCTAGGTTTGACATATCTTAACTTTCCATCCGCAAGTTCGTAATATGTGCAGCATCTTTCTGTGGTAAAGTAGGGACAGGCATTTAAGACATACTGGTATATATGTAGAAGCATTTGGTATCCATATGTGCTCTGGTGTCGTAAGTCTTTTTTTTCTCTCTGTTTAGCTCTTCAGAATGTAACTTGTGGTCACTGAAACCCACAAACCACACATTGACAATCCTGCTTCTCTTCAATTACGTTTTATAGACTTCTTTATTATTATTATTATTATTATTATTATTATTATTATTATTATTATTGTTGTTGTTGTTGTTATTATTATTCATAAATCCTTTACGCAGAAGAAATATGTTATACAAATCTGATTATATTCAACTGAAAAAAATCTTCTGCTACATTTATATTACTCGCTCTATCACCTAAAATGTACGTAGACATAGAGAAGGTACTGCATTCTACTAAAAAAGATCTGATGTGTTCCATTCACATGACTCTCTCTACATCACATCTCTATGTGATTAAATCTGTCTTTGTTTGTATGGACAGGAGTTGACAAATTCCTGTCTGAGAAAATTAAACTGAAACCAAAAACATGGAATATCTAAAAAACAATCAACCCCATGAACAAATTATATAACATAAATTGTGTGTTTTAACGTGCTCTGCATTTTTTTGTACTCTTAAGTTTTCGTCTATCTCTTACGGTTTAGCTGTTCTGCAAAATACCGTAAAATTCATCCAGAATAAAGTAGTGTTCAGAGGTTATTCCCAGAAAGTTCAAGATATACATTTTATTTGTCAAGTAAATATCTTAAATATACGATATTTTATTCAAAATCGTTAGCCATTTTTTTAAATCCGTGTCGCATCCTTGGGCGATACCAAACTTAAATACCAAGTTTGGTATTTTACGGTCTTTTCGTTTTTGAGCTATGCTGCCTACAGACACACACACACACACACACACACACACACGCGCGCGGACATTTTTCTAAAAATGTTTTTTTTTTCTTTTTTTTTTTTTGGATTTAGGGGGTCTGAAAACATTTCCGGTGAAATCTCTTATCGAATTTTTGGGTGCAATACTATACCTTCTCTATACACTATGTATATAGTACGTATAGAGAAAGTAATTAGATACTGAATTTCACCATAAATACGCTTTTAGGGGCCCTTTAGTAAAATCTTAAGTGTACCATTCACTTGGCTTTCTCTACATCTCAGTAACAAACTATTGTTAAAAAGCTTATTCTTCTATTTCATGCTAATTGTAACAAACATTAGCAGAAATGATTTCTTGTAAGTGAAGGGGAAATAACCAAACACACTTGTCATATCTTTCAAAAGCTGCCTACCATGCTTTAAAACTCAAACCAATAACAAGAAATATTTCAGAAATGGTAAATGCTACGAAAAAATTTATGTGACATGAATTCTATGTTTTAAAGAGATCTACATTTTTTTGTAGTAAATTTGTGTGTATCTCTAACAATTTACCAGTTATGCAAAATTCAGCTAGAATAAAGAGGTCTTCAGATATTATTCCAAACCACCCTTTACTTGGAACTTTTTTCGAAAATTTTGAATTTCTTAAAAATGGCTCTAACAATTTTGATTAAAATGTCGTATATTAAAGATATTTACCTAACAAATAAAATGTATATCTTTAATTTTTTGGGAATAGCCTCTGTAGACTACTTTATTCAGGATGAATTTTACGGAATTTTGCATAACTGCTAAACCGTAAGAGATGGACAAAAACTTCATACGAAAAAAAAAAGTTAAAGCACACAATTTATGTTATATACATTTTTTTCGTGGAGTTGATCGTTTTTGAGATATTCCTTGTTATTAGTTTCAGCTTTAAAATAATACTTATACTTTTCTCATACAGGAATTTGCTAACTCGTGCCCATACATACAAAGGAACTTCAGTCACATAGCAACCACCTTTTGACTATCACTTTAACCTGTGCTATTCCCTTATTTCGCTTCTACTTACAAGGAAGCAAGTAATAAGACTGTTTCTGTTAATTTTTTCTCGATGAGCATGAAGTAAATAGAAGAATAAGCATTTTAACAGTAATTTGTTGCAGAGATGTAGAGAAAGTCATGTGAATGGAACAGATAATATTTTTTAAAACTTTCATTTAATTATATATAAAATGGTCGGTTCCCTCTGACTCATTGGTTACCCGGGGTATTCCCGGGTCGCTAGGCGATTGCTCCAGATTATTCTTCATTCTCCCGAACTTCCTGTCCCTTAATTTCATCTTCATTGCATCCCAACCGGTCTGCCTCAAAGTGTTGTTCGAGGACTGTGGCAGAGACGCCATTTCATGGAGGTGACTGCGCTCTGGAAATGCAGCTGTCTGCGGCGGGATGGCGTTAGTGGTTGTCTGCGCGCTCCCCGCATTGAAATGAACTACTTGTGAACTATTAGGGTCCCCTCCACGACGGTTCTCTCCCTGTTAGGATGTCAGTCGCATTCTGAAATTACTCATATCTCGTCCTTTCCCTGGAGGTCTGACACTAAATAAACCCACGGCTGCAGTGTGTACATACGCGCGCGCAATGTATCGCAGTATGGAGTAAAATGCTACATTCACAATGAGATGCAAGCGCAGACGCAAGGAAACACCATTCGCAATACAGTCGTAAGCGCAACGCAAGAAGTTGGCAGGGGTATCTAGATCCGCAAGATACAAACTGAATAACATAACCAACAATGCCACATAAGAAAATTCACTCAATCATTTACAAAATAAATGCATTACATACTAGCAACTGACGCACGCGACAGTGACGTAATAATAATTGCTCATTCAAAATTATTGAATTATTGAAATACCGAAAATAGTACAAGCATAGAGACTATAGTAAGTGATAAAGCTACACATTTAATGAACTAAGAATTATCTCTCTGCGTCTTCGATTTATGAGAACTAAGAAATCTAGACACAGATGATAGTTACTCTATTAAATCAAAGAAGGATTCGCAAGGAGACTGTCATAACCTCTTGAAGTAAATTAGAGATGTCGCGGCACAGCACGGCCTAATAGAAGAGCATGCATATGCAGCAGGCCATGAAACATCTTGCAGTGCGATCGTTTGTTGTTGAATTTATAGGCAAGGATAGAGAAAAGAAATATAATTCTTTCTCTTTGCACGCAACGCAAGGATAAAGTTTGGAGTTTGCGAACTCTTGCGTTACGTCTTGCTTGTTTCTATGTGAATGCTTACATTAAATAATATGAGTCTAAACTCTTGCGCTTGCATTTCATTGTGAATGTAACATTATGCCCTTAAGATTTATTCATTGTCATGAAGCGAGCTCGAAAGTTGTATGACGTCAGATTTTCACCGTACTGAATATATTCTCAGTTCGTGGAGCACAAGTTTCTGATGTGAAATATGCCAATGATATGCATGTATTCACGCTGCAGGGTCATGGAACACACTTGGTATTCCTCTACAGTTCGTCACCCTGACTCCTTACGTCACGTATAGGCTAGATGCCAGCAGCAGCTTCCGACTTGATCTCTTTTGTTTTCCCTCACCGTCATTATACCTCTTGCGTAGCCAAGGTCTGAAAGCCGTCAACAAAACACAAAACACATTGCGCAATTGCTGATTGACACCATGTTCATTAACAAGTAGGAGCGTTTTGTGCAATCTGAGATCCCCTCAAAGTAGAGAAAAAAGATTATGTATTCCATTCACTTGACTTTCTCTACATCTCTGCAACAAAATATTGTTAAAAATCTGATGTGTTCCATTCACTTGACTTTCTCTACATCTCTGCAACAAAATATTGTTAAAAATCTAATGTGTTCCATTCACATGACTTTCTCTATATCTCTGCAATAAATTATTTTTAAAAAGCTTATGTTTCTATTTAATTCCTGCTAATCGGGAAAAAATTGGCAGAAATAGTCTTATTTGTTGCTTCCTTGTAAGTAGAAGCGAAATAAGGGAGTACCATATGTTAAAGTGATAATCAAAAGCTGGTTGCTATGTGACTGAAGTTCCTTTGTTTGTATGGACAGCAGTTGACAAATTCCTGTACGAGAAAAGTATAAGTTTTTCATAGCAGAAACCAAAAATAAGGATTGTCTCAAAAACGATGGACTCTACGAAAAAAATGTGTATAACATAAATCGTGTGTTTTAACGTGCTCTGCATTTTTTGTGTTATAAGTTTTTGTCCATCTCTTACGGTTTAGCAGTTATTCAAAATTCAGTAAAATTCATCTAGAATAAACTACCCTTCAGAGGCTATTCTCAGAAAATTCAAGATATACATTTTATTTGTCAGGTAAATATCTTTAATAAACGAAATCTAATCAAAACGTTAGAGCCATTTTTGAGAAAATAAAATTAAACTTAAATACCAAGTTTGGTATTTTACCTACTTTTCGTTTTTGAGTTATCGTGTTCACAGACACACGGAAACACACACACACACACACACACACACACACACACGGACCTTTTTCCGAAAATGCTTTCTTTGGATAAAGGTGACCCTAAAACATATATTTCCGGTGAAATCTCGGTATCGAATTTTTGGGGTGGAGTGCAATAACTTCTCTATACACTATGTACAGAGAAAGTAAAAAGCTTACTCTTGTATTTACTTCATGCTAATTGAGAAAAAAAATAGCAGAAATAGTCTTATTACTCGCTTCCATGTAAGTAGAAGAGAAATAAGGGAGTACCATAGGTTAAAGTGAAAGCCAAAAGCTGGTTGCTATGTGACTGAAGTTCCTTGTTGACAAATTGCAGTATGAGAAAAGTATGTTTTAAAGCTGAAACCAATAACAAGGAATATCTCAAAAACGATCTACTACACGAAAAAATATATATAACATAAATTGTATGTTTTATCGTTATCTACGTTTTTTGTGTATCTAGTAAGCTTTTGTCCATCTCTTATCGGTTTATCAGTATTACAAAATTCAATAAAAATCATCCAGAATAAAGCAGTCTTCAGAGGCTGTTCCCAGAAAATTCAAGATATACATTTTATTTGGCATGTAAATATCTTAAATATAAGAGATTTTAAACGAAATCGTTAGAACCATTTTTGAGAAAATCAAAATTTTCGAGTTTTTTTCCATGTAAAGGGTAGTTTAGGGTGGGGGATGTTCTTGAAAATCTTCGTGTCCTTGGAAGATACTTAAATACTAAGTTTGGTATTTAACGGTCTTTTCATTTTTCAGCTATACTGTCCACACATACACACAACACACACGCACATACATATATACGTACGCGCGCGCGCACACTCGGACCTTTTTCCAAATATGCTTTTTTTGGGTTCAGGGGGACCCAAAACATGTAACCAAAAATGTCCGTGTGTGTTTGTGGACAGCATAGCTCAAAAACGAAAAGATCGTTGAATACCAAATTTGGTACTTAAGTTCACTATCTTCCAAAGATGCGGCACGAAGATTTTCAAGAAAATCCCCCCACCCCCAACTGCCCTTTACATGGAACTTTTTTCGAAAATTTTGATTTTCTCAAAAATGGCTCTAACGATTTTGACTAAAATATCGTATATCAAAGATGTTTACCTGACAAATGAAATGTATATCTTGAATTTTCTGGGAATAGCCTCTGAAGACTACTCTATTCTGGATGAATTTACGGAATTTTGCATAACTGCTAAACCGTAAGAGATGGACAAAAGCTTAACACACAGAAATGTAGAGCACGTTAAAACGCACACTTTATGTTATATACATTTTTTTCGTGGAATTGACCGTTTTTGAGATGTTCCTTGTTATTGACTTCAGTTTTAAAATACTTAAAAGATTTCACATACGGGAATTTGTCAAAAGATTTCACATACGGGAATTTGTCAACTGCTGGTGATGCAAAGAAACGGATTTCAACCACATGGCAACCGGCTTTTAAAAGATTTGACAATCGATTTATCCTAATGTATTCCCTTTATTTACGTCCTGCTTTCAAGAAAGCATAATAAAACAAATTCTGGTAATGCTGATCTCGATTATGATGAAGTAGATAGAAGAATAAGCTTTTTAACAATAATTTGTTACCGAGATGTAGAGAAAGGTTTTTAGTTTCTATGTTAAACGATTTACTAATGGAGTAAGTATATTTAGATTTGAATTTTGTGTTAGTGCAATTTTGAAATATAATTCTAATGTTATCTTATGTTTGTTTTCAGGTGAGTGCAAATTGGATTACAACTCTAAATGAGAGACTGGGTTGGTAAGTGAATGACTTTTATTAATATTGAAATTGGATGATGATGCAAAATTAGTTTGAAAAGGAATATCATAACCACATTTCCTTTACCTTTATAATTCATGTATTTCCTTCCTGTTACTCATAACAAACGTTGGACAAAATGGCTCCATTAGTATAAAGTAGGTCGTTATGTGCCTACTTTCATATTGTACAATCCTTGCCTGATCTGGGGGGGGAAAAAAAAAAAAAAAACGAACACAATTTATAAGGGTGTGAGAATTTGTAGCTGGTAAGTAGAGGAAGTATTGCATCCTACTAGATTTCACTGGAAATGAGCTATGGTTCTTAAGTAAAAGATCTGGTGTGTTCCAATCACATTCCTTCTATTTACTTCGTGCTAATCGAGAAAAAACCAACAGAAAGAGTCTTATTACTTGCTTCTTTGTAAGTAGAAGCGAAATAAGGGAGTACCATAGGTTAAAGTGACAGTCAAAAGCTGGATGCTATGTGACTGAAGTTCCTTTGTATGGACACGAGTTCACAAATTCCTGTATGTTTTTTTTAAACCTGAAACCAAAAATAAGGAATATCTAAAAAACGATCAACTCCTCGAAAAAAATGTATATAACATAAATTGTATGTTTTAATGTGCTCTACATTTTTTGTGTGGTAAGTTTTTGTCCATTTCTTACTGTTTAGCAGTTATGCAAAATTTCGTAAAATTCATCGAGAATGAAGTAGTCTTCAGAGGCTATTCCCAGAAAATTCAAGATATACATATTATTTGTCAGGTAAATATCTTTAATATACGATATTTTATTCAAAATCGTTAGAGCCATTTTTGAGAAAATCAAAATTTTCGAAAAAAAAGTTCCATATAAAGGGTAGTTGGGAGTGGGGGGATTTTTTTTTAATATTTTCGTGTCGCATCCATGGAAGATACCAAACTTAAATACCAAGTTTTGTATTTAACGGTCCTTTCGTTTTTGAGCTATGCTGTCCACAGACACATACACACACGTACCTTTTTCCAAAAATGCTTTTTTTGGATTCAGGGAGACCCAAAACATGTGTTTCCGGTGAAATCACCGTAGGTATAGAATTTTTGGGTGCAATCCAATACCTTCTCTATACACTATGTATTTAGTACGTGTAGAGAAAGTAAAAAAATATATATAACACAATTTATATCATATAAATTGTGTGTTTTATCGTGGTCTACATTTTTTGTGTATTAAGTTTTTGTCTATCTCTTACTGTTTACCAGTTATGCAAAATTAAATAAAAATCATCCAATTTAATAGGTCTTTAGAGGTTATTCTCAGAAGATTCAAGATATACATTTTATTTGGCATGTAAATGTCGTAAATATAAGAGGATATAATCAAATTCGTTAGAGCTATTTTTGAGAAAATGAATATTTTCGAAATTTTCTCCATGTAAAGGGTAGTTTGGGGTGGGGGATTTTCTTAAGGAACTAAGTAAAAAGACCATTTCTTCTAATGTTTATTTCGTTAGCAAGAAGTGGATGAAAGAATATTTTGTAACAATTTGTTTTCAGAACGGATAAAATGATGTGAATGGAACACGATTATTTAATTATTTATAATTCAAGCAGGACACGTGCCAACAGAGCTTTGGAAGCAGGATGGGCGTACATTTCTCCTAGGAGGTTTAAGGAAATAAAGAAAGCTAAAGCCAAGGAGAAAGTTTATGAAGCATCTGAAATTAGTTAGAACGGCACTTGAAACCTTGAGAATTGTTCATAAGGTGTTTCCCAGGTTACGTGACTTGACGGGTTAAACGACGCGGACTACTTTCATCTGATCCCTTTAACCTCTCCATCTTGGTATACTGTCTCATACATTTAATGTGGGTTTAATTTGTTGATCATTACGAGAGCCATCCAGAGAGTGACAGACGATTTGGCGTAACTAAATAATAACGAAAGCTATCAACACAAAACCTTATTTACAAAGTCACATCAAAAACAAAAGGACCGTTAAATACCAAACTTGGTACTTACGTTCAGTATCTTCAAGGATGTGACACGAAGATTTTCAAGAACCACCCTTTACATGGAACAATTTTCGAAAAGTTTGTTTTCATCAAAAATGCCTCAAATAATTTTAATTAAAATATCTTATGTTTAAAATGTTTACATGACAAATAAAACGTATATCTTGAATTTTCTGGGAATAGTCTCTGGAGACCTCTTTATTCTGGATAAATTTTCCCGCATTTTGCATAACTGGTAAACCGTAAGAGATAGACAAAAACTTACAAAATAGAAAATGTAGATCTCGTCAAAACACACAATTTATGTCCTTTATGTTTTTGTTGTGGAGGTAACCGTTTCCGAGATATTCCTGGTTATTGTTTTCAATTGTAAAGTACACAAAACAGAAAGTGTCCGTTTTTCATTTGTTCTACTCTTGGCCAAGTAAAGAAGTGATTTGCAATGATAATCGCATAACGACAGTTTTTAAAACATTTGACTATCATTTTACCATAGCGCATTCCTTTAGTTCCCTTCTACTTGTAAGGAACTAAGTAATAAGAACATTCTGCTTATCTCGATTAGCATTGTGTAGAAAGAAGAATAATCCTTTGTAAGTAGTTTGTAGAGAAGCTAGAGAAAGTCATGTGAGTGTAACACATCAGATTTTTTTTCAAGTAATCATTGCTATCAAGGTATTTATTTTCACGGTTTTTGAATGCAGTTTTTACTGCTAAAGATCTGAGCCAAGATGTCACTGTTACTTCGACATCTTCATGGCTGGGAACTTTTTTCCATCCAAAAAGTCATGTAGGATGTCCAAAGTGAAACACCGGTATTTTTTAATTATTTTTATCAACATTTGCTTTCAACTCCTCCACAACGATTGGTGCATTTCCTCTCCGGTCTTTTTCCCACACACCGGTTCATCCTTGATTACTCGTAAATTATATACCATTTCCTCACTGAAGACTCGTTTATTGCATTATCACCATACTCTTGCGTTACTTGCATATAAAATTTGATTGGCCGAACATTTTGTTCATTCAAAAATCTGATGTGTTCCATTCACAAGACTTTCTCTATATCTCTGTAAATTATTATTGTTAATAAGCTTATCTTTTATTTCATGCTAATAGAGAAAAATAAGCAGAAATAGTCTTATTTCTTGCTTTATTGTAAGTAGAAGCGAAATAAGGGAGTACCATAGGTTAAAGTGAAAGCCAAAAGCTGGTTGCTGTGACTGATGTTCCTTTGTTTGTATGGATAGGAGTTGACAAATTCCTGTATGAGCAAGTTATGTTTTTCAAAGCTGAAACCAAGAAAAAGGAATATCTCAAAAACGATCAACTCCAAGAAAAAAAATGTATATAACTTAAATTGTGTGTTTTAACGTGCTCTACATTTTTTGTGTAGTAAGTTTTTGTCCATCTCCTACGGTTCAGTAGTTATGAAAAATTCATCCACAATAAAGTAGTCTTCTGAGGCTATTCCCAGAAAATTCAAAATAATACATTTTATTTGTCAGGTAAATAACTTTAATATACGAAATTTTAATCAAAATCGTTAGGGCCATTTTTTAGAAAATCAAAATTTTCGAAAAAAGTTCCAAGTAAAGGGTAGTTTGGAGTGGGGGGATTTTTCTCAAAATCTTTGTGTCGCATCCCTGGAAGATACTAAACTTAAATACCAAGTTTGGTATTTTACCGACTTTTCGTTTTTGAGTTATCGTGTTCACAGACACACGGACACACACGGACCTTTTTCTGAAAATAGTTTTTACTTTCTCCATACGCACTATGTACATAGTGTATAGAGAAAGTATTGCACTCCACCAAAAATTCGATACCGAGATTTCACCGGAAATATATGTTTTAGGGTCCCCAATATCCAAAAAAAGCATTTTCACAAAAAAGTCCGTGTGTGTGTGCGTGTGTGTGTGTCCGTGTGTCTGTGAACACGATAACTGAAAAACGAAAAGTCGGTAAAATACCAAACTTGATATTTAAGTGTAGTATCTTCCAGGGATGCGATACGAAGATTTTGAGAAAAATCCCCCCACCCCCAACTACCCTTTACATGGAACTTTTTTCGAAAATTTTGATTTTCTCAAAAATGGCTCTAGCGATTTTGATTAATATTTCGGATATTAAACATATTTACCTGACAAATAAAATGTATATCTTGAATTTTCTGGGAATAGCCTCTGAAGAGTAGTTTATTCTGGATGAATTTTACTGAATTTTGAATAACTGCTAAACCGTAAGAGATGGACAAAAACTTACTGCACAAAAAATGTAGAGCACATTAAAACACACAATTATGTTATGTTCGTCGTTTTTGTGACATTCCTTATTTTTGGTTTCTGCTATGAAAAACGTATACTTTTCTCATACAGGAACTTGTCAACTCCTATCCATATAAACAAAGGAGCTTCATTGACATAGCAACCACCTTTTGACTATCACTTTAACCTACGGTTGTCCTTTATTTCGCTTCTACTTGCAAGGAAGCGAGTAATTAGACTATTTCTGCTAATTTTTTCTGATTAGCATAAGGTAAATAGAAGTATAAGCTTTGTAAGAGTTATTTGATGCATGGATATGGAGAAATTCATGTGAATGGTACACATCAGATTTTTTTTTGGATACATGGGACCCTAAAACATATATTTCCGGTGAAATGTCGGTATCGAATTTTTTTGTGGAGTGCAATACATTCTCTATACACTATGTACATAGTGAGTATAAGGAAAGTAAAAATAAGAATAAATTCTTTGGCGGTAAAAAAGTATAACACGTCATTGAA
This sequence comes from Hymenopus coronatus, assembly GCA_030762935.1. Lineage (NCBI taxonomy): Eukaryota > Metazoa > Arthropoda > Insecta > Mantodea > Hymenopodidae > Hymenopus > Hymenopus coronatus. Next base: position 19,448,644 of record CM060895.1, read on the forward strand.
AATGCTGGTACCACGTGACAATAAATAGCTTACAGAATTGAGAATACCTTGAGAAGTAGAGTAAGGTATTGTATCTTTGTAAGTAAAGTTTTGTGTTGACTATTTTGTTCATCTCATGTGATCTCAGGAAGTGGCCAATCCAGTACATTGGTGTGTAAAATGCCAACCAAATATCAGTATACAATGATATTCCCATACATAATCGCAGTAGTTCCAAAACGTTTTGGGGAAAGGTCTATCGCTGAAATGGACATATTAATTGAAAACTCAAAGCCGCAGAATACTAAAAAGTGTGGAACCGGTTCAGCGAATTCTGTAAGCAACGAGGTCATGATCTCTTGCCAGAGTCAGAAGATTGCCACATTTTTGAATGACTGGGCAATGAATATAGGAAGTGTAATGGAGACGTGTACAGAGAATACTCCGTCAAATTAGTTATTCAGGAAATATCTTATTAAATATAGGAGGGCTTTCCCAGAAGTACCCGATCTAACAAAGAAAGCACAAACATTTTGGGGGGAAAAGCGTCTTTATTTCTGTACATAGTCTCCTTTCAGCTCGATACACTTTTCCAGCGATGTTCAATAGCTTCGATACCATGTTTGTAGTGAGAACTATCGAGGTCTGCAAAATAGCCATCAATTACAGACCTTTTCATTGTTGGTAAATCTTCTACCACCAAGCCATTTCTTGCAGTTTGGAAACAGAAGATAATCAGAGGGGGCTAAATCTGGCGAATAGGGTGCATGAGGAAGCAATTCGAACTTTTGGCCATGACAAAAATGGACGTGTATTGTCTTGATGAAAGTAGAATTTCTTTTTCGCTAAATGCCGCCGTTTTTGCTCGATTTCATCACTCAAACGCTGTAACAAATGCGCATAATATTCGCCATTGTTTACTTTTCGTTTTTTTGAGATAGTGAAAATTATCACGCGCGCGTTCCACAAAACTGAAGGCTTGACCTTGTATGCAGATGGAACTATCTACGCATTCTTTGGAGCCGATTCTCCCCTTCCAATCGATTGTTTTGATTGTTCCTTCGTCTCAGGTGTGAAGTAATGGCCCCAGGTTACGAATCGACGCAAAAACTCAGTTTTATCGCAGCGAAACATTGCCAAACACGCGACTGAAACATCCTCACGACCCTGTTTTTGTTCTATTGTGAGCAACGCGGCACCATCCTTGCACACAACTTTCTCATATCCACATTTTCAGTAAGTATGCGATGTACAGAACTTTTTGAAATACCAGCAATGTCTGCTAGCTCGCGTACCTTCAGTCGACTGTCATCCAATACCATTTTATGGGTTTTCTGTATGATTTCTGGACTAGTAACCACATTTGGTCAACCACTGCGATGTTCGTCTTGGCAGCTCGTACGGCCGCACTGCCCCCAATATTTCACTGTTGTAAACGAAGTAAACTCTCAAAAAGTAGAGTCTAACTCAGTTTTAATATTAGTTGGACTAAGACCTTTCTAATGAAAGTATTGTATCCCATAACGATGACCAGTTTTATCCATGTTTACTAATTCGCTGCATAACAAATGTAAAAATCCTCAAACTTAAGCTTTCTAAGTTTGGTGCTTTTTATCATTGTTGTTGTTTTGAATCAACTACCGCTATCTATATGTCAGGTCGGGTAGTTCTGGGACAGCCGCTGATAAAAGTTGAACATCTCGTTATATTATGATAACATTCGTTATTATTTATACCAAATCATCTGTCACTTTCTGGATGGTATAGAAACTGTAGATATGGTACAGGTTTAAACTTCCTTCCTTTTTATACGTTTTGTTATTTTAATTTGAATAATAAAGTTTAAAATGGCGTCGCTTATTAACCTTTGAGGTGATGTCGTGCTGCATATCAGCCTTCTTAAAGCAATATTACATGTTGCGCTTGAGAACAAAGTGGACGGAACACGAACTCGGTAAATTATGGGCTAGCGCTTGTTAAACCATATGTCTGGTTTCACAGAGTTCATTTTAACATGAACTAAACGTCTTTGTTGCGCCAATAATTTATTTCTTCAACAATGTCAATATTTACTGATTAGTTACCGCAAACTAAACATCTGAGTATCGATTCGCTTTTCTCTATTCGTCTTCTACATACAACGGAATTGTAAAGAACCTATTTATCTCGATCAACGTGGAATACATAAAGGAAAAAAATCTGATGTTACATTCACATGACTTTCTCTATATCTCTGCAATACATTATTTTTAAAAAGTTTAAGCTTCTATTTACTTCCTACTAATCGAGAAAAAATTAGCAGAAATAGTCTTCTTTCTTGCTTTATTGTAAGTAGAAGCGAAACAAGGGAGTACCATAGGTTAAAGTGAAAGCCAAAAGCTGGTTGCTATGTGACTGATGTTACTTTGTTTGTATGGACACGAGTTCACAAAGTCCTGTATGAGAAAAGCATGCTTTTTACAGCTGAAGCCAAAAAACATGGAATATCTAAAAAACAATCACCTCCAGGAAAAACATATATATAATATAAATTGCGTGTTTTAAAGTGCTCTACATTTTTTGTGTAGTAAGTTTTTGTCCATCTCTTACGGTTTAGCAGTTATTCAAAATTCTGTAAAATTCATCCAGAATAAACTACTCTTCAGAGGCTATTCCCAGAAAATTCAAGATATACATTTTATTTGTCTGGATGAATTTTGCGTAATTGCTAAACCGTAAGAAATGGACAAGCACTTACCACACAAAAAATGTAGAGCACTTTAAAAAACACACAATTTATGTTATATACTTTTTTGGTGGAATTGATTGCTATGTTTTTTTGTTTTTGTTGTTGTTTTTTTCAGCTTTAAAAAACTTATACTTTTCTCATACAGCAACCAGCTTTTGACTATCACTTTAGCCTATAGCACTCCCTTATTTCGCTTCTACTTACAAGAAAGCAAGTAATAAGACCATTTCTATTAATTTTTTTCTCGAATAGCATGAGGTAAAAAGAAGTATAAGCTTTTTAACAATAGTTTGTAGGGAAAGTCATGTGAATGGCCTCAAAATATGTGTTCCTTGTGAAATTTCAACATCGATTTTTCGGGTGGAATAGTGGCTGAGAAAGCAAAAATGTTTATAAATATGAAAATCACGTATCTAGATAATAGAGAACCTTGGTGCTATAGTTCTACGCTGAAAACGGTTCATAGGTTGACCTGCCATTTCTGCCCTCAAATTTTTTTCTCCCGTCGCAACTTATCTTGAGGCCCATAAGGAAACTAGCCCTAAATTGGAGCCACATTCCACGATCAAACGCATTCATCCAGAATCATTCGATAAACGAACAGGGATGTGGTCGATCCTGGCCATAATCTGAATGTACGTATCAACGGTAAAATGAATTTTGCGTCTTCCCATAAAATATTTTAGCTTATCTTTCTCTTTGTGGTCATGGCTTTCTGAAGTAGGGCATTGTATTTGCAAATACTTTACTTTCTATACCTACCATCTATATACGTGATAAGAAATAGCATTGAATTTGATCCAAAAATTCTACACCCAAATTTCACCTTAATTACGCGTTTTACCCAAGACAGCATTTGTACTTTCTCTGTCATGTACATAGTAGGTTGAGCGGGTATTATATTCCACGCAAAAATTAGAACCGAGTTTTCAACAGAAATACACGTGTTTAGTCCCTAAGTAACAAAAGCTGGTTGCTATGTGACTGAAGTTCCTTTGTTTGTATGGACACAAAGCCCTGTATGAGAAAAGTGCGTTTTTATAGCTGAAACCAAAAACAAGGAATATCTCAAAAACAACTCCACGAAAAAAATGTATATAACATAAATTGTGTGTTTGAAAGTGCTCTACATTTGTTGTGTGGTAAGTTTTTGTCCATCTCTTACGGTTTAGCAGTTATGCAAAATTCCGTAAAATTGACCCAGAATAAAGTAGTCTTCAGAGGCTATTCCCAGAAAATTCAAAATATACATTTTATTTGTCAGGTAAATATCTTTAATATACGATATTTTAATCAAAATCGTTAGAGCCGTTTTTCAGAAAAACAAAATTTTCGAAAAAAGTTCTATGTAAAGGGTAGTTGGGGTGGGGGGATTTTTCTCAAAATCTTCGTGTCGCATCCCTGGAAGATACTAAACTTAAATACCAAATTTGGTGCTTTACCGACTTTTCGTTTTTGAGTTATCGTGTTCACGGACACGCTGACACAGACACACACACGAACCTTTTTCTGAAAATACTTTTTATGGATACAGGGGACCCTAAAACATATATTTCCGGTGAAATCTCGGTATCGAATTTTTTTGGTGGAGTGCAATACCTTCTCTATACACTATGTACATAGTGTGTATAGAGAAAGTAAAAAGATCCATGAGCAGCATAGCTCAAAAACTAAAAGTAGGTTAAATGTCAAACTTAATATTCAAGTTCTGCCCTTTAAATGAAAGTTTTTTTTTAAACTTTTTATATTCTCAAAAATGTCTTGACGATTTTGATTAGAATATCCCATGTTTATTTATATATGTATATGTATATATATATATATATATATGTGTGTGTGTGTGTGTGTGTGTGTGTGTGTGTGTCAGATAAAACGTCTATCTTGAATTTTCTGGGAATTGCCTCTGAAGACCTCTTCATTCTAGTTGACTTCTGTATATCATTTGCACAATTGGTAAACTAGTGGTCAAAACTTAATTCACAAAATGTATAGATCGCATTAAAATACTGATTTATGTCTTATACAGTTTTACTTTCTCTATACGCACTATTTACATAGTGTATAGAGAATGTATTGCACTCCACCAAAAAATTCGATACCGAGATTTCACCGGAAATATATGTTTTAGGGTCCCCTGTATCCAAAAAAAATTATTTTCAGAAAAAGGTCCGTGTGTGTGTCCGTGTCAGTGTGTCCGTGTGTCTGTGATAACGATAACTCAAAAACGAAAAGTTGGTAAAATACCAAACTTGGTATTTAAGTTTAGTATCTTCCAGGGATGCAACACGAAGATTTTGAGAAAAATCCCCCACCCCAAACTACCCTTTACATGGAACTTTTTTCGAAAATTTTGTATTTCTAAAGCATGGCTCTAACGATTTTGATTAAAATTTCGTAGATTATTCATATTTACCTGACAAATAAAATGTATATATTGAATTTTCTGGGAATAGCTTCTGAAGACCTGTTTATTCTGGATGAATTTTGCTTAATTTGGCATAACTAATAAACCGTAAGAGATAGACAAAAACTTCCTATACAAAAAATTTAGGTCTTGTTAAAATGCACAAGTTATGTCATATGTATTTTTCTAGTGGAGCTTACCGTTTTCGAGGTATTCATTGTTATTAGTTTCAGTTGTGAAGTACTTATACTTTTCTCGGACGGGAGTGTCCGTTTTTCTTTTGTTCTACTCCTGGCCAAGAAAAGAAGCGATTTGTAATGACAATCGCAAAACGACAGCTTTTAAAACATTTGACGATTGGTTTAACCTAGTGTATTCCCTTGTTTTTTCCTACTTATAAGGAACTAAGTGATAAGAACATTGTGCTAATGAGTACTATGATTAGCAAGGTGCAGAAAGAAGAATCTTATGTATGAAGTTTGTAGAACAGCTAAAGAAAGTCATGTGAGTGTAACACATCAGATTGTTTTCCTTCTACTTAAAATGTGAAAGTAATAAGATCGATTCTGATGTTTGTCTTGATTAGCACGATATAGATAAAACAAAATTCTTCTGTAAGAAACATTTTTTTACGGAACAGCTAGAGAAAGTCGTGTGAATAGGGTTGTAAAAAGCGTATTTCCAGTGAAATCCTGGTGTCGAATTTTTGGGTGGAATACAATACTTTCTGTACCTATGTACGAGATAGAGAAAATAAAAATTAAGGAGGCATGAGATTTCGACCAAGAGAACTTTTCTTCCACGGTTACCAACTCCATAAGGTGTGGTTATTGCAGGAGAATAGCAAAGACTGTAAGAGGCACTTATAAATCCGTTACGTCATCCCCCAGAGGCAACTTTAAACAACGAAACTTTTACACTTCTGCTACGTCGTAGCATTTCTTCTCCAAATATGTGAAATGTACTTAACAACTTTCACTTGTTTCTAATAACATTTTTGAAGTACCTTAGAAACATCCTACTGTCCCTCTAAAGCAATAGACCTCCCATATTTGATCACTTTATTACTATTTTCGGTGACTTTCAGGTGAAATTAAGGAACATCTGTGAAATTTGGAAAATTCACAATAGATGTATGGGATATCAGGTTTAAAAACCTGATGTGTTTCATTCACATTACTTTCTCTACCTATTCTGTCACAAATTATTCTTACGAAAGATTCTTCTATCTACTTAATGCTAAATCAAGTACACATTAGACGAAATTGTCTTATAATTTGCTTCCTTTCAAGTAGGAGGGAAATGAGGGACTACAGTAGGCTAAATCGATAGTCAAATCTTTTATAGCCGGGTGAAACAATTGAAATTCGGTTCTCTTTGCACACCTAGAAGTAAAACAAAAGACTATTTCCTGTGTGAGAAACCATAAACAAAGAAACGGTTAATATGTCTTATAACGAGAACGATAACAAAGGTACACTCGTACCTTTTTCTATTTTTATGCAGGCACCGTAAGACGTGTATTTCTGGTGAAATCTCGGTATGTAATTTTGACTCGAATACAATACCTTCTCTGTCTACTGTGTAATTTGTGCATAAGTGCTAGAGAAACTAAAAATCGTTAGAGAGGTGATAACTACTACCTAACGGGGACCTGCGGAACACCGTTTACTGATCCTTCATTCCTGAAACAGTTCATAAGGAAGTGACAGGTAGGTACAGGAAATGATAGGTAGGAAAGTCGTGGTAGCAGATGAACCACCGCAGCATTCGCCTTTCGACCCAAGTTATAGTTATTCCTGTAACTCTTACGTGGAGCATAGGGTATCGTTAAATTTCCGTGATTGGATTTGAATTTTGAGTTCGTCGCTATGCCTCTAGATGGCACTGTAACACGAAATCACGACTTTCGGACGCGAAATGGCGGAGTTTTTCCCAGGAGCCTTCTTCTTTCAAAATATGGAGTGAAGGAAGCCATGCTAAGGATTTTTGCGACCGAAAAATCCAACCCCTCCGTCAGGTATGAACCTTGAGGCAGTACATGCCGTGTCACAGGATTAAAAGGTCTCTAAAAGGGAGATATAAATTACATCCAATATAATATAAATTATTCTTAGAAGGGACAAATATATACTTTAGAAACGGCCAGGGAAGAAAATATCCAAAAAAGGCAGGGACACAGTTATTACAAGCTAGCACTCGACCCAGGAGGCTAGTACCGTTAAGGGCAGGACAGTGAACTGAAGGGGCTTGGAAGTTCCACTGCCCCGAGGATGGACATGACAAAGCAAATAGCAATAGTTCTCGTGTTGGTCGAGCGACGCATTTTCGCTAGATAATTCGCTGGGTTAAGACGTGACATTCGAATTCATGGTGGAAACCAACGGGCTACATATGACCGCGACGGAAATACTGTTCATTTGATACACCAGAAGACGCTCAAAAGTAATGAGGCATAGTTGGAAAGAGGGAAAATTTACAAGTGTGTTCGAAGGCAGAAAAGATCGATGAAAATGAGTAAATGAGTTCAATAACAATCTGTAGCCCGCCTGGGTGGTGTGGTGGTAGCGTGTCTGCCTCATATTCAACAGGTCGTGAGTTCGAATCTCGCTTGGGGGAGGAGTTAACCGGATAAGGTTTTTTTTCGGGGTTTTCCCTTATCCTGAGAAGACAAATGTCGAGTAACTTTAAGCTCCATGGACCCCGAGATCATTTGAGCATCATTTCACCAAAATAAGAACTGAAGCTTTCCTGGCGACGTGTTAATTCAAAATCTTCTCGGGCTTCTAGCCAGGTAAAAACCCTGAAGACGAGGAAGATGCACTTCTTCGAAACGGTGTCAAGCCAAGTTTTTACCTGGCTAGAAGCCCGAGAAGATTTTGAATCATTTCACCAATTTCAATCATCGTCCGATATGACAAACCAGGCTAAAGGACGTTAAACTAAAACAAACAAACAAACAAAAATCTGGAACTCAAAGAGAACCACTTGTGTCTTACAACACTTGAGAAAGTTTCCATGCTGACACATCATGACCTAGGGCACACCTATCTCCACACCATTCCATAAATATCCTAAACCTGCACGCGGGATACGAACCCGGAACCACTGTATTCGGGATCAACAGCAACCTGTTATCTTGGGTTTTAGAGATCATGATAACTACTACACCAGCGGCGACGTTCCCAAACAGGAAACCATTGGGGTTTAACCCTTTGTTGCCTGTTGGTACCTATAAGTTCCGCTTGTTTTAAGCGTAACTATACAAATAGGTTTGTACTCTAGGATTAATTTCATGTTATAGTAACCTTCAAACATAAACGACAAGTAATTAACACTGTTTTAGATTGTAAAAATCTGATGTATTCCATTCATATGACTTTCTCTATCTCTGTAACAAATTAATGTTAATAAGCTTATCTTTTATTTATTCCATGCTAATCGAGAAAAATTAGCAGAAATAGTCTTATTTCTTGCTTTATTGTAAGTAGAAGCGAAATAAGGGAGTACATAAGTTAAAGTGAAAGCCAAAAGCTGGTTGCTATGTGACTGATGTTCCTTTGTTTGTATGGACAGGAGTTGACAAATTCATGTATGAGAAAAGTATGTTTTTCAAAGCTGAAACCAAGAAAAAGGAATATCTCAATAACGATCAACTCCACGAAAAAAATGTGTATAACATAAATTGTGCATTTTAACGTGCTCTACACTTTTTGTCGGTTAAGTTTTTGTCCATCTCTTACGGTTTAGTAATTATGCAAAATTCATCCAGAATAAAGTAGTCTTCAGAGGCTATTCCCAGAAACTTCAAAATATACATTTTATTTCTCAGGTAAAATATCTTTAATATGATACTTAAATCAAAATCGTTAGAGCCATTTTTTAGAAAATCAAAATTTGCGCAAAAAGTTCCATGTAAAGGGTAGTTTGCGGTGAGGGGATTTTTCTCAGAATCTTCGTATCGCATCTCTGGAAGATACCAAACTTAAACATCAAGTTTGGTATTTTATCTACTTTTCGTTTTTTTACTTTCTCCATACGCACTATGTACACAGTGTATAGAGAAAGTATTGCACTACACCAAAATTCGATACCGAGATTTCACCGGAAATATGTTTTAGGGCCCCCAATATCCAAAAAAAGCATTTTCACAAAAAGGTCCGTGTGTGTGTGTGTGTGTGTGTGTGTGTGTGTGTGTGTGTGTGTGTGTGTATGTGTGTCTGTGAACACGATAACTCAAAAACGAAAAGTCGGTAAAATACCAAACTGGGTATTTAAGTTTAGTATCTTCCACGGATGCGAGACGAAATTTTTGAGAAAAATCCCCCTACCCCCAACTACCCTTTACATAGAACTTTTTTCGAAAATTTTGACTTTCTCAAAAATGGCTCTAACGATTTTGATTAAAATTTCGGATATTAAACAAATTTGCCTGACAAATGAAATGTATATCTTGAATTTTCTGGGAATAGCCTCTGTAAAGTAGTTTATTCTGGATGAATTTTACTAAATTTTGAATGACTGCTAAACCGTAAGAGATGTACAAAAACTTACTACACAAAAAATGTAGAGCACTTTAAAACACACAATTTATGTTATATACATTTTTTTCGTGGAGTTCGTCGTTTCTGTGACATTCCTTATTTTTGGTTTCTGCTATGAAAAATGTATATTTTTCTCATACAGGAACTTTCAACTCCTATCCCTATAAACAAAGGAACTTCATTGACATAGCAACCAGCTTTTGACTATCACTTTAACCTACGATTGTCCCTTATTTCGCTCCTACTTACAAGGAAGCGAGTAATTAGACTATTTGTGCTAATTTTTTGTGATTAGCATAAAGTAAATAGAAGTATAAGCTTTTAAAGAATTATTTGTTGCAGGGATATGGAGAAAGTCATGTGAATGGTACACATCAGATTTTTAGTTATCGCGTTCACAGACACACGGACCTTTTTGTGAAAACGCTTTTTTTGGATTTTGGGGACCCTGAAACATATATTTACGGTGAAATCTTGGTATCGAATTTTTGGGTGGAGTGCAATGCGTTCTCTATATACTATGTACATAGTGCGTATAGAGAAAGTAAAAATATATACAATGTTTGCCCTAAAATTGCAGTGATTTTTTTGAAATAAAAGAGAAAACCGACATAGCTACAGCCAAATGTAACCCCATTAGCTTCCAAGCATCACACTGATTATTTTACTTGGGCTCTCCCCGTCCTTTACCACAGTCACTGGGATTTGAACATTTGGCTTTGAATGGATGGTCAGTCCATTACCTATCATCTGACACTCATGCCCATTTGAACCACTTTTTTACTTTCTCTATACATAGTGTGTACATAGTGTATAGAGAAGATATTGCACTCCACCAAAAAATTCGATACCGAGATTTAACCGGAAATTAATGTTTTAGGGTCCCCTGTATCCAAAAAAAAGTATTTTCAGAAAAAGGTCCGTGTGTGTGTGTGTCCGTGTGTCTGTGAACACGATAACTCAAAAACGAAAAGTCGGTAAAATACCAAACTTGGTATTTAAGTTTAGTGTCTTCCAGGGATGGGACACGAAGATTTTGAGAAAAATCCCCCTACCCCAAACTACCCTTTACATGGAACTTTTTTTCGTAAATTTTGATTTTCTAAAAAATGACTAACGATTTTGATTAAATTATCGTATATTAAAGATATTTACCCGACAAATAAAATGTATATTTTGAATTTTCTGGAAATATCCTCTGAAGACTACTTTATTCTGAGTGAATTTTCCGGAATTTTGTATAACTGCTAAACCGTAAGAGATGGACAAAAACTTACCACACAAAAAATGTAGAGCACATTAAAACACACAATTTATGTTATATACATTTTTTTCTTGGAGTTGATCATTTTTTATATATTCCTTGTTTTTGTTTTCAGGGTCGAAAATCTTAACTTTTCTCATACAGGAATTTGTCAACTCATGTCCATACAAACAAGGGAACTTCAGTCACATAGTAACCAGCTTTTGACTATCGCTTTAACCTATGCTGCTCCCTTATTTCCTTTCTACTTACAAGGAAGAAAGTAATAAGACTATTTCTGCTAATTTTTCTAGATTAGCATGAAGTAAATAGAAGCATAAGCTTTTTAAGAATAATTTGTTGCAGGGATATAGAGAAAGTCATGTGAATGGTACACATCAGATTTTTTTGGTAGTGCCTTTGGCAGCATTATGAAAACTGGTTTAGAAGAATTTAAACTTTTAGTTGGGAAGAAAAATATTAAGGAAGGATCTACATTTATTTTCATTTTTATTTTCTCTATTATTTTATATAATAATTTTATAGGTTTATTCCCAAATATTTTTTACCAGAGCTCTAGTTTTAAACTTGAATTAAAGGTAAAACGGCATATGTAGTATACTAGTGCAGGCAACTAAGGGTTAAGCCCGGGGACCTCCCGAATGGAGCCATGCCGCTCGGTTTGGGTAATGAAACAAGGTTTCATAGGAAAGTTTGTAGAGGAAGAGTAAAGTAGTGATGCGAGTGTAAGACATGAGATAACTGTCGATAAGCAGGTACAGCAAGAAACTGGGGAAGATGATGAGGGCCTCAAGTATGAGGAACTTGAGGAATATCGATGATGGGTAAGGACATGCCACGACGCAGATAACACTTGTTCAAGTACATGTAAGAAGGATGCTCTTCCCTCGTACGATTTACCAATTGTGATGAAGGGCAGATAGAGGTACAACCACAGCGCGTGGCAGATGTGCGTTCTTTGCAGCAGGGAACTAAACTAACGTCCATAAGTGGCATTATAACTGGCGTAAAAGATCTGGACATGTGAACATCTTAATGAGAGCTAGGAAGCGAGTTGTACTTTCAGATAAGCAGTTCACCAGTCGATTCATGCCTGTCTCAGTCAAAGTGCAGACTCGTGGTGAGCCTAGGTGTACCTACCCTGGTAAGGGTTTAACCACAGGAATGAGGTCAAGGTTAAGGTTTTGTATTTGAGGTTTGGGTGATGTTAAGGAGGTAGCGCTAGATAGGTTCCCCGAGCGGTTGCGGAGCAGCATCCTTTTCTCTGCTCCGCTGGTGTTTAATTTGTGAAAATTTGTTTTTGTTGGAGAATTTTGATTGACCACTCCCAATGGCAGGGGGTAGTACTTAGTTCAACTATTTCGCTGCTGGCTGGTTTGAAGCCGTTGTTACCGGGGGTACCCGCAAGCCATGTGGCGTTTAGTGGATAAGTTCTCCTCCAGCGATCTGACAAGTGCGTTCACATGTTCGCCCAATTTGTCGTAGAATTTCTGAGCCCGGCGCCTAATAACATCTTCCACATATGGGAGGGCCGAAGGTTCATGAAGTAGCCTCAAAGGGAAACGTCGACATACAACGTCAATATCAAGTATCTGTCGGCGCTGCACTGATAAACACGTGTTTTCATATGTATATTCATACCTACAAAACATTTTGCAAAAGGTCTATTATATAAACGATGTCAATCGTCTGCCTCCAATTCTTCCACACCTGACAGACGGTCGTCTTCGCTCACGTCATTGTCATCATCAACGTTATTGCTACTTTCTGCACTATTATCGTGGATTAGAAATCTTTCTATTTGATTTTCTACAATTCTTTCTAATGATTTTTAATGTTCCCAACTTGACGACATACCTTTTCCCATTCTGGCCCGTAAATTTCTGCAATTCGCTGGCGACGCAACTGTTCCACATCTTTTAGTTTAAAAGTGTTTATTAAGTTTTATTTTTCTTTCTTTCATCTCTTTGAGAACCCTGGAAACGGAACTTAGTGAAATATCAGTTGCCTTGGCTACTCTTTCATTCACTTTCTACAGGTTTTTGAAGAATTCGGGTGAACACACAGTTTCCTCCATCATCTCTGCATCTTGTTTCATGAAGTCAAGGACATTTGCAATTACTTTTTTATTGTTTCATTTATATAGCCCCCTTTAACATCTAAGATCATATCGGGGGCTTCGAATTAAAAACAACTCGCTGTCTGTAGGTTTACGTTGGATTTAAGCTATTAAATGTCCTCAAACACGCACACATTCACTCTCACATACATACTTTCAGACTCTGTGAGGGATAGGGAATAAATCTGGTTAAAGAAAAATTCCCCGCACCATCCGGGAATCGAACCCGGCACCTCCGGGTGAGAATGTAATTATTTCTCTGCTCTGACTATGTAATACCTTGCCCTTAACTTTGAAAACGTAGGAGCCATGGTTAAAAAAAATAAAAACATAAAATGAACATTATTTACTGTCCACTTTGAATAAAAAACATATGCGGAACACTTTCGAACAGACTGTACAAAGTTTGCTCGCTGTGACTTTAGGTAAGCAAAGTATCAAAACACAAACTCCGATAAGCTAGGCTCGGTAGCTGGTTTGGTGGTCAGGGTCTCATTCCAAAAGTTTTGCGCCGGTGAGTTTTTACGGTAGTGCCAATTGGAAATGTTCTAAAATCTCGGGATTTCTATGGGAATACACGTTTTAGGGGCTCATGAATAAAAACAAAATGTGATGTGTTCCCTTCACATGACTTCCTCTACTTCTATGCACCAACGTTTTGTTGATAAGCTTATTCACGTTAATCGTGAAAAACATTAGCAAAAACGGTCTTGTTACTTAGTTCCTTATAAGTAGAAGGAAAATAGGGAATACACTGGCTAGGCCGACATTGTGGTTGCTGTGGTATTGAAGTCCGTTAAAACTGAAATCAATATCTCAAATACGGCCTACTGCACGAAAAAATGTATGTAACATAAAGTGTGTGTTTTAAGGAGATCTGCATTTTTTGTGTTGTAAGTTATTGTCCATCGCTTACGGTTTAGCAGTTATGCAAAATTCCGTAAAATCCATCCAGAATAAAGTAGTCTTCAGAGGCTATTCCCAGAAAATTGAAAATATACATATTATTTGTCAAGTAAATATCTTTAATATACAATATTGTAATCAAAATCATTAAAGCTAATTTTGAGAAAATACATTTTTTCGAATTTTTTTCCATGTAAAGAGTAGTTTGAGGTGGGGGGGGGGTTCTCAAAATATTCGTGTCGCATCCCTGGAAGGTTTACCATCTATACAGTAGTCATCCAGAATGAAGAGCTCTTCAGATGCTATTCCCAGAAAATTGAAGATTGCATTTCATGTGGAATGAAAATATTTTAAACATTTAGTATTCTAATCAAAATCATCAGAGCCATTTTTGAGAAAACAAAAATGTTCGAATAATGTTCTATGTAAACAAAGTTGGGGGTAAAGAAATTTTCCTGAAAATCTTCGTTTCGCATCCTTGGGAGGTATCTACTGAGCTTAAATACCAGGTTTGGTATTTACCCGACAGTTCGTTTTTGACTTATGCTGTCCACAGACACAAATGGACCTTTTTCTAATGATACATGTTTGGATTTACGGTGTCTCAAAATATGTATTTCCGGTGAAATCTCAGTATCGATTTTTAATTTCTCTACACGTACTATGTACATATTCTATAGAGAAAGTATTGTATTGCACCCAAAAATTGAATACCGAGATTTCACCGGAAATACATGTTTTGGGTCCCCCTGAATCCAAAGAAGCATATTTAGAAAAAGCCCAGTGTGTGTGTGTGTGTGTGTGTGTGTGGACAGCATAGCTCAAAAACGAAAAGACCGTTAAATACCAAACTTGGTATTTAAGTTTGGTATCTTCCAAAGATGCGACACAAAGATTTTCAAGAAAATCCCCCCTACCCCAAACTACCCTTTAAATGGAACTTTTTTGAAAATTTTGACTCTCTCAAAAATGGCTCTAACGATTTTGATTAAAATATCGTATATTAAAGATATTCACCTGAAAAATAACATGTATATTATTATTATTATTATGAAATTTTGTATAACTGCTAAGCCGTAAGAAATGGACAAAAACTTACCACACAGAAAATGTAGAGCACATTAAAACACACAATTTATGTTATATACATTTTTTCGAGGAGTTGCTTGTTTTTCAGATATTCCTTGTTTTTGTTTCAGCTTTGAAAAACTTGTACTTCTCTCATACAGGAATTTGTGAACTCGTGTCCATACCAGATTATGACTGCACTTTAACCTATGATACTCCCATATTTCGCTTCTACTTACAAGGAAGCAAATAATAAGGTTACTTCTGCTAATTTTACCTCAATTAGCATGAAGTAAATGGAAGAATTAGCTTATTAACAATAATTTGTTACACAGAAGTAGAGAAAGTCATGTGAATGGAACACATTTGATTTTTTTGGTAGAATGCAGTACTTTCTGTACCTGCATTGTAGGTGGTAGAGAAAATATAGCTGTGCTCCTCCACGAATGTGGGTTATGTAAGCGATTCTCGTCTGCTGAGGATTGAATAGCGAACATGTTGGCATGGAAACCACTGTTGTAACGGAAGATAATACTGGATATTGTGCAGCTGAAGTGAATTTTGCGGAGGTAGGAACCTTGAAATATCTCCAATTAGAGTAGGCCCAGGCGCCCTACAAGGTCACGTGCCTCAACTGCAATTAGCAGCCTTCCTAATGGTCCTAAACGTCGTTGAATGGCGGGCCGAGGGGAACAAGAGTTTTCAATTAGAGAATGGTTGTCCAAAGGCATGCGGTGGGCACAGTCACTGAATATGTTGTTCAGTCTGTAAAGAATCCCTGCAAGTCTCTAATGCCTAACGTTACTGGTTCAAACCCGGAACTCCGATACGTCACGAAGATTTTTAACAAAATTGCTCGCCCCCAAACTCACCTTTATATAGAAAAAAATCGAAAATTTGGCTTTTCCTAATATTCTGATTAAATACCGTAGGTATATTGAAGATATTTACAATACCCGAGGTTTCTATGGAAACATGACATTTTTACGTACACATACTATTTGCATAGTGTACAGAGAAGGTATTTTTACTTTCTCTATACGTACTATATACAGAGTATATAGAGGAAGTATTGTATTCCACTCAAAAATTCGATACCGAGATTTCATCGGAAATACATGTTTTAGGACTCCCTAAATAAAAAAAAAAAAAGCATTTTCAGAAAAAGGTCCGTGTGTTGGTGTGTGTGTGTCTGTGGACAGCATAGCTCAAAAACGAAAAGACCGTTAAATATCAAACTTGGTATTTAAGTTCACTATCTTCCAAGGATGCGACACGGAAGATTTTCAAGAAAATCCCCCACCTCCAACTACCCTTTACATGGACAGATTTTCGAAAATTTTGATCTTCTAAAAAATGGTTAACGATTTGCATTAAAATCCCGTATATTAAAGATGTATACATACCAAATAAAATGTATATCTTGAATTTTCTGGGAATAGCCTCTGAAGTGCACTTTATTCTGGATGAATTTTGCAACATGTTGCTTAACTGCTAAACGGTAAGAGATATACAAAAACTTAATACACAGAAAATGTTGATCTGATCAAAACACGCAATATACGTCCTTTACATTTTTGTTGTGGAGGTAACCGTTTCCGAGATATTCCTTGTTTTTGGTTTCAGTTGTAAGTACTTACACTTTTCTCAGAAAGGAAGTGTCCGTTTTTCTTTTGTTCTACTCCTGGCCAAGCAGAGAAGCGATTTGCAATGACAATCGAATAACGACAGATTTTAAAACATTTGACTATCGGTTCAGCCTAGTGTATTCCCTTATTTTCTTTCTAGTTATAAGGAACTAAGCAGTAAGAACATTCTGCTAATGAATATCTCGATTAGCAAGGTGCAGAAAGAAGAATAATCTTGTGTAAGAAGTTTGTAGAAGAGCTAAAGAAAGTCATGTGAGTGAAACACATCAGAATGTTTTTATTCTGATTCTGCCAGCAGCTTAACTTCCGCACTAACGAGGGTGCTCAGCGGAACCTCCCTACCCCGAGTTATCTCCTTAAAATCCGACACTTCCTTCCCTTCCCGCACTTATGCCAATGGCGAGATAAGCCATTCTTTCTGCCTCCCAACCCTCTCTCTGTCTCCCCTTTCAAAAAAAAAAAGGTATTGATCAGCAAAACTCATTCAGAATAAAGGGGTCTTCAGAGGCTATTCCAAGAAAATTCAAGATATATTTTTTCCATATAAAGGATAGTTTGGAATGGGGGAATTTTTATCAAAATCTTCGTATCTCATCCCTGAAAGATAGTAAATTTAAATACCAAGTTTGGTATTTTACTGATTTTTCGTTTTTGAGTTATCGTGTTAAACACACGGACACACACATTTTGCTACAAATTATTTTTTACTTTCTCTACATGTACCATGTACATAGTGTATAGAGAAGGTATTGAAATTCACCCAAAAATTCGATACCCGGATTTCATCGGAAATACGTATTTTGAGACCCGCTGAATCCCCCCCCCCAAAAAAAAGCATTTTTAGAAAAATGTCCGTGTGTGTGTCTGTGGGCAGCATAGCTCAAAAGCGAAAGCTCTGTTAAAAACCAAACTTGGTATTTAGGTTTGCTATCTTCCAAGGATGCGACGCGAAGATTTTCAAAAAAATCCTCCCAACCCCAAATACACTTTATATGAAACTTTTTTCGAAAATTGTGATTTTTTAAAAAATGGCTAACGATTTTGATTAAGATATCGTATATTAAGGATATTTACCTGACAAATAAAATGTAATCTTGAAATTTCTGGGAATATCCTCTCAAGAATATTTTACTCTGGACGAAATTTACGGAATTTTGCATAACCGTAGAGCAAGTTAAAACACAAAATTTATGTTATTATGTTATACATGTTTTTTCGTGGAGTTGATCGTTTTGAGATATTACTTGTTATTGGTTTCAGCTTTAAAATAATTGTCAACTCGTGTCCATACAAACAAATGAACATCAGTCACATAGCAACCAGCTTTTGATATCACTTTAACCTATGGTACTGCCTTATTTCGCTTCTACTTGCAAGGAAGCAAGTAGTAAAACTATTTCTGCTATTTTTTTCTGGATTAGCATGGAGTAAATAGAAACATAAGGTATTTAATAATATTTGTTGCAGAGATGTAGAGAAAGTCATGTGAATGGAACACATAAGATTTTTTCAGTACAGGGGACTCTAAAACATATTTACGGATAAATTTTGGTATCAAATTTTTGGGTGCAATACAATACTTTCTCTATACATAGTGTATAGAGAAAGTAAAAGTATTCCAGGCAGTGTGTTTTACATATGCTGGATTTGCTATCCCCTCCTTGCATTCGTGTCGTTTGGCGGTTAACAAATGAACAGATGGGGTTTGTTTTTTCCTTGTTGTGTAAACGGATACGTAAAATACGAAGCGGTAGGCCTGAGTCACGTAAGAGTGACACTTTGAAGTAGACCGCAGTTTATTTTGGTAAACCCATTACAAATTCCTTCCTCGCCGCAAGGAACCGGTTTCGCTAATATGGCTCTTCAAGACCAGCGGTGGTGGTCCTCCAGAATCTTTCAAGGGGCACACCGAAGTGTTAAAAGTCATTTTCTAAAGCATTGGAGCTAGAGCTTTGAGTTTTACTTTCTCTACACGTACGATGTACACAGCGTATAGAGAAGGTATTAGAATACATCCAAAAATTCGATACCGAGATTTCTCCGGGAAAACATGTCTTGAGATCCCCTCAATCCAAAAAAAGTTTATTTTTTAGAAAAATGCCCGTGTGTCTAGGCAGTATATCTCAAAAACAAAAAGTCGGTAAAATGCCGAACTTGGTATTTAATTTCAGTATCTTCCAAGGATGCGACACTAAGATTTTCACATGGGTAGGGAAAAAATTCCACAGGTGCACAGCTGCAAACACTTGGGAGTTTACTTGGCGAGTAACGCTGGATGGGACGAGCAGGTAAATTCTGTATCTAAGAAATCGTGGAAAACACTGCACTTCCTAATGAGGATTTTAAAAAAGGGGTGTGCAAAGTCCAGGGAAATCGCGTAAGTCCTTAGTGCGGCCGGTCATGGAATTTGGAGTAACTTGTTGGGACCCGTATAGAGTAAATCAAATTGATTCGTTAGAAAAGATCCAGAAAAGGGCTATAAAACTCATAAAAATGGGTAACTATTTTGGGCCTACAAACGCTGAGGAGATAAAATGGGAGCCTTTGAAAGTTAGGCGTGAGAAACAGAGGTTGTGCGCTTTATTTAAAACTTACGCTGGCTTAAACGCATGGGAGGACGTTACTGACAAACTGGAAAACCCAACTTACTATGCATGAAACGATCATCCGTTCAAAATTAAGGGTAGAAGATACAGAACTGACGTGGGAAAGTTCTCCTTTGTAAATAGAACCATAAAAGACTGGAATGAATTGCCTGGAGCAGCCTTTCGGGGTTGTCCCCTGTCTCTGAAGAAATTTAGGAAAAATCTTGATTTTAATGTTGGATAATTTTTGTAAATATTCCTTAAATGAAATGCTTGTGATTTCATACTGTTGTAAATACAAATGTTAAATTGGTTGGTGATTCTAATTATGAAATTAATTAATCTGAATTGAGAGAAAAATTAATGTTTTCATATTTGTCGTAAATAACTATTATATCTAGCTTACAAAGCCATAAACTGGCAGCTGTGATTTATTGTTTATATATCTTGTATACATATATAACTCTGCCACCGGGTGATACCCACTTGCAGAGAAATAAATAAATACATACATACATAACCACCTCACCCCCAACTATCCTTTACATAGCAAAAATGTCCAAAAAGTTGATTATCTCAATAACGATTTTGATTAAAATATGGTATATTAAAGATATTTACCTGACAAATAAGATGCGCATCTTGAATTTTCTGGGAATAGCCTCTGAAGACTACTTTATTCTCGATGAATTTTACGAAATTTTACATAACTGACAAACCGTAAAAGATAAACAAAAACTTACTTATCAGAAAATGTAGAGCTCGTTAAAACACACAATTTATGTTATATACATTTTTTCGTAGAGTTGATCATTGTTTTTGGTTTCAGCTTTAAAAAAACTTATACTTCTCTCATAAGGGAATTTGTCAACTCCTGTCCATACAAACAAAGGAACTTCGGTCACATAGTAACCAGCTTTTTACTATCACTTTAGCCTATGATACTGCCTTATTTCGCTTCTACTTACAAGAAAGCGAGTAATAAGACTATTTCTGCTAATTTTTTCTCGATTAGCATGAAGTAAAAAGGAACAAGCCTTTTAACAATAATTTGTTGCAGAGATGTATAGAAAGCCATGTGAATGGAACAGATCAGAATTTTTTAACACGTACAACGCAAATAGTAGATAGAAAAGGTACCTTTGATTCCACCCGAAATACAATGCCAATATTTCATCGATAATGTGAGAATCCGAATCCAAAAAAAGAAAAAAAATAGAAATATGTCGTTTTGTGTTTTTTTTGTTTTGACAGTCTTAGTATTTAACGTTGGTATCTTCCAAGAATGCGACACGATACTTCTCAAGAAAATTTCCCACCTATCCTTTTCATGGAACACTTTTCGAAAATTCTAATCTGGTCAAGAATAGCTCTAACAATTTCGATTAAAATGTCGTATGTTTAAGATATTTCCATGACAAGTGAAATGTATATCTTGAATTTTCTATAAAAAGCCCCTGAGGTATTGTTCATTTGTAATTACTTTTGTGTAACTGGTAAACCACATTTTCAAGAAACTCCCCCCTCCCCAAACTATCCTTTACATGGAAATTGTTTTGAAAACAATTGTTCTGAAAAACAACTCTAATTATTTTGATCATAATAGCCTATATTAAAGTTATTGACGTCACAAATAAAATGTATATCTTGTTTTCTGACAAGTTGTTCATAATGAATGAATTTAGCATAACTGCTAAACGTAAAAGATACATAAAAATCTGATGTGTTCCATTCACATGACTTTCTCTATATCTCTGCAACAAATTATTCTTAAAAAGCTTCTACTTCTATTTATTTCATGCTAATCAGAAAAAATTAGCAGAAATATTCTTAATACTTTCTTCCTTGTAAGTAGAAGAGAAATAAGGGGGTACCATAGGCTAAACTGATAGTCAAAAGCTGGTTGCTATGTCACTGAAGTTCCTTTTTTTTTTTTTTTTTTTTGTATGGACAGCAGTTGACAATTCCTGTATGAGAAAAGTATAAGTTTTTCAAAGCAGAAACCAAAAACAAGGAATGTCACAAAAACGATGAACTCCACGAAAAAATGTATATAACATAAATTGTGTGTTTTAACGTGCTCTACATTTTTCGTGTAGTAAGTTTTTGTCCATCTCTTACGGTTTAGCAGTTATTCAAAATTCCGTGAAATCCATCCAGAATAAAGCACTCTTCAGAGGCTATTCCCAGGAAATTCGAAATATACATTTTATTTGTCAGGTAAATAGCTTTAATATACGATATTTTAATCAAATTCGTTAGAGCCATTTTTGAAAAAATCAAAATTTTCGAAAAAAGTTCCATGTAAAGGGTAGTTTTGAGTGGGAGATTCTTCTCAAAATCTTCGTGTCGCATCCCTGGAAGATACTAAGCTTAAATACCAAGTTTGGTATTTTACCAACTTTTCGTTTTTGAGTTATCGTGTTCACAGACACACACACACACACACACGGACCTTTTTCCGAAAGTGCTTTTTTTAGATAAAGGGGACCCTAAAACATATATTTCCGGTAAAATTTCGGTATCGAATTTTTGGGTGGAGTGCAATACCTTTTCTATACACTATGTACATAGTACGTATAGAGAAAGTAAAAACGTACTTCATAAAAAATGTAGATCTCTTTAAAACACACAATTCAAGTTATATACAGCTTTGTTGCAGAGTTGACCGTTTCTGAGATATTCCTTGTTAATGGTTTCAATTTAAATTACGTATCGGGGTCACTTCGTTTCATCCCTCTTTTGTTTTTCTGAAAATGCAAAGCGAACCAAACTTGTAATTGTTCACATAGCGATCGGCTTTTAAAAGATTTGAATATCGCTTTAGCCCTTATTGCTCTTCTGCTTAAAACAAAGTAGAAAGACCAATTGTGTTAATTTTTGCTTTCTTTATACGAACTATGTACATAGTGTATAGAGAAAGTATTGTAATGCACCCATAAATTCGATACCAAGATTTCACCGGAAGTGTATGTTTTGGGTCCCCCTGAATCCAAAAAAAAGCATTTTTACAAAAAGGTCCGTGTGTGTGTGTGTGTGTGTGTGCGTGTCTGTGTCTATGGACATCAAAGCTCAAAAACGAAAAGTCCGTTAAAAATCAAATTTGTTATTTAGGTTTGGTAGCTTACAAGCATGCGACACGAAGATTTTCAAGAAAATCTCCCCACCCCCAACTACCCCTTACATGGAATTTTTTTTCGAAAATTTTGATTCTCTAAAAAAATGGCTCTAACGATTTTTATTAAAATATCGTATATTACAGATATTAACCTGACAAATAAAATGTATATATTGAATTTTCTGGGAATAGTCTTTGAAGACTACTTCATTCTGGATGAATTTTACGGGATTTTGCTTAACTGCTAAACCGTAAGAGATAGAAAAAAACGTACTTCAGAAAAAATGTACCTCATGACAAAACACACAATTTTTGTCCTTTACGCTTTTGTTGTGCAGGTAACCGTTTTCGAGATATTCCTTGTTATTGGTTTCAATTGTGAACTACTTGAACTTTTCTCACACAGGAAGTGTCTGTTTTTCTTTTGTTCTACTCCTGGCCAAGCAAGGAAGTGATTTGCAATGACAATCGCATAACGATAGCTTTTAAAACATTTGACAATCACTTTAGCATAGCGCATTCCCTTATTCCCTTTAACTTATAAGGAAGTAAGTAATAACATTCTGCTAACATTTATCTTGATTAGCATTGTGCACAAAGAAGAATAATCTTTTGTAGGAGTTTTGTAGAGGAGCTAGAGAAAGTCATGCGAGTGTAACACATCAGATTTTTATCTCTTTTAGGGTGATAGAGATAGAAGAATAATCTTTTGTAAGAATAGTTTGTTTGAGGAATGCAACAAATCAGCTTTTTTGCTTAACCGCTGGCTACTCAACTAAATTCCTAGTCATCAGTTTGGTAGTACTCTTATCCTCCCCATATTTAGGACTGGTAACCCCCCCCCCCATTACGCGAAACCACCCGAACTGTTAAGTGCAAGGATTCAGCGTCGGAGGTATAGGCATCGAGCACGGATCAGAAAATCGTACTGGTGGCGTGCGTGCGTGTGTGTGCGTGTGTGTGTCTGTGTCTGTCTTTCTGTCTGTCTGTCTGTCTGTCTGGTAGACTCTTGGTGAGCCTAGATGTTGTTGTTATGTACCTACCCTGGTAAGGGTTTAACCTCAGTAATGAGGTGAAGGCAAGGTTTTAATTTTGGAGTTTTCGAGTGTTGGTGTTAAGGAGGTAGCGCTGGTAGGCTCCTCGAGCGGTTGCATTCCAGGAACAGCATCTTTTCCTCTGCTCCGCTGGTGTTTATTTTTATTTAATTATGTCGGTGAAATTTTGCTAGACCTCTCCCAATGTGAGGGGAGGAAGTGCTTTGTTCAGCTGTTACGCTGTTGGCTGGTTTAAAGCCGTTGTTACCGGGGGTGCCCAAAAGCCATGCGGGGAACCCGGAACCGCCTCTTTCGGCGTTCAGAGGGTAAGTACTCCCCCAGAGATCTGACAAGTGTGTTCTGATGGTTGCCCAATCTGGCGTAGAATTTTTGAGCCCGGCGCCTAATAACATCTTCCACATATGGGAGGGCCGAAGCTTCATGTAGTAGCCTCAAAGGGAAACGTCGACATACAGAATATACGGACCGGAGTCCTGTATTCTGTACCCGCTGTAACCAGAGAAGCCAGGAGTCTGCTGCCATACCCCACACTTCGCAGGCGTAACTTTAAGTGAACCGGCATCTGGGAGGCCAGCACAGGGTAAAGGGAGACTACCGCCTCCTTCGCTCTGTCCGACGTTCCCCGCACGTGTTCACGAAAAGTTAGGCCCTTATCAAGAGTGACGCCCAGGTATTTGACGGAATTCCCCCACTCTATCCTTTGGCCCTAATAGGAAAAGTTGGGTATCTGGTTTATCACGGGGCGTTTTCTGGAGAACAGAACAGCATGACTTTTGCCCGGGTTAACGGACATCCGCAACTGTCTGTACCAGTCCTGGACGAGATGGAGGTGTCTCTGTATGGGGTTGAAGGCTCTGCGTATGTTCCTGTCAGTGCGGTAGAGCAGGACGTCATCAGCAAACTGGGCCATGTTGACGCCCTTCACTGTAGGGAAGTCTGCCATAAAAAGGCTAAACAAGGTGGGTGACAATACAGAGTCTTCGGAGACTCCGCCTCGTAGGGGAATATATACTGGTGGCGCCGCTCCGTGTCATGCTTAGTACTTATTAGAAGAATAGTTACAAGCGGAAGCCATGTACGATGTAGGTTTATTTGTGGTTTTCTGCCTATAAAGGGAATACAGCTGACTGAAAGTGCTGTTTCAAAGGGTCGAAATCTTTTTATACACATCTGGAAATATACTGGGAACGTATGCTTAACTGTGGGGTTGTCCTGACCTTTTATTTTCGATGAAGTGAATGCTGTAAGTTTTTGTTGCAAGCTTTGGTTCTCATGATGACTCCTTAGGACTGAAAATAAATCATAAAGTATGAATACTAATACGTACATAAATATTAATAATAAAAGTAATTAATAATAATAATTGACGGGCTATACCCATAATGTGTCGTTTAATCTAATTCTCACAGTATTTAGAGTTTCTACTTATTAACTTAAAAATGTTAGCATTAATTTGAAACAACATTACCCTTGCTGCGGCTAATTTTGAAGTACTACTCTGCCAAGAACGTTCCGGGAATTTGCCGATAAAACACAAAAAATGAATTATTCATCCAATTTTATTTTACCGCCTTCAAAGTAGGCCCCTGCTGAAATTATACATTTATGCCAACGAATAATCCAATCATCAAAACATTTTGTAGGCACTTTTAAGAATCGATGTCAATTGTCGCCGCGAATTTTCCTTTATGTCTTCTGTGACTGAAAACGGGTGCCTCGAAGTGGTAACTTAAGTTTTGGAAAGAGAGAAAAATCAGCAGGAGACAGATCAGGTAAATATGGTCGTTGTTCGATGAAATTTGTTGACTTTTTGCCGGAAATTCGTTTACAATAATAGCCTTGTGAGCTGGTGCGTTATCATGGTGCAGAATCCATGAGTTGTCGTTCCACAAATCTGACCTTTTTCGCCGTATTTGCTCTCTCAAACGCCGCAAAACGCTCAGATAATAGTCCTTATTTACCATCTGACCTTCTGGCAAGAACTCTGAGTGCACGACACCGCGATAATCGAAAAAAAAAACTGTCAACATGACCTTCAGTTTTGATCGGGTTTGACGTGCCCTTTTAGGTTACGGTTCAGTTGTAGGGCGCCATTCGGAAGCTTGTTGACTGGTTTGAGTGTTCAAACTCTTAAACCCACGTCTCATCACCAGTTACAATGTGTTTCATGAATGTGGGGTCGGAACTGGCTCGTTCTAGCATGTCTTCAGCAATCCTTACGCGATTGAGTTTTTGTGGAAAATTCAAGTCTTTCGGAACTAACCGAGCTGCAACGCGCGTCATGCCCAAACAATCGTTTAAAATGCTACGAATCTATTCGTGAGACACAGAAAGTTCAGCGGCAATCTGTCTCAGGCCTAAATGACGATTTTCAGACACCATTTTCTTCACTTTAGCAATGCTCAGTTCAGTTGAAACCGTTGATGGCCGACCAGAGCGAGGAAAATCTTCCACCACATCTCGACCACTCATATGCACGTGTTTTTGATAAAGTTGACTCACCGTAAGCCCTCTGTAACATTTTCAGCGATTCGGCACACAAAATACCATTTGCAATGCAAAATTTGAGGCAGATTCTTTGTTCAATATTTGTATCCATCGTAAAATCGCAAATCACCTTTGAGATGAACAAAATGGCGTACTGTGAACAAACTAGATGACAGATGACGATCAAACTCCGCGTGGGTATAGAGGAAAGTTGTACCAACTTAGCCACCACAATAATTTCGAATCCCCTTTTAAACAGGTTTCTTTTTTGCGCTTCAGTTTTCCTTGTGGCAAAAGAAACAAAGACTGGTGAAGTATTCTTGTAGGTATTATTACATGCTACAATACAGCAGTTATTGTTCCCTTTCCGCCTTCTTGTAATATTTACATTTTCAGGAGGTTCGATACCTTATATTTTAGCACACGCTAATATTCTTACTTCACTGCCTTTGTTATGCTCTTGATAGTAACCAAACTTACCGCCAGAGTAGCGTGCACGGTGCGTATAGTCGTCAGTACGAAACGAAATCTGTGTATGAAAATGATTGCAGCTGGGTGCGCCACAGGTTTCCACCTCATCGAGCCCCCTCCTCCATGTGTTCAGGGACACGCTGATGCCAACCAAGCTGATGATTTCACAGTTTCAGCCGACAGCCATATCGATTGCAGTGTATCGCAACAAAAAACCCGGAATTATTAGCGATGCGAGCGTCTACCTGTTGCATTCTTGCATAATCTTTCCACTAGTGCACTATGTTACAAAATTATTACAACAGCTTTAATTTTTACTTTTTCTACACGTACTATGTACATAGTGTATAGAGAAGGTATTGTAATGCACCCAAAAAATTCGATATCAAGATTTCACCGGAAATATATGTTTTAGGGCCCCCTGTATTAAAAAAAAAAAATCAGAAAAAGGTTCTTGTGTGTGTCTGTGAACACGATAACTCAGAAACGACAGGTCCGTAAAATACCAAACTTGGTATTTAAATTTAGTATCTTCCAGGGATGCGACACGAGCATTTTCAAGAAAATCTCCACACCCCCAACTACCCTTTACATGGAACTTTTTTTTCAAAATTTTTAATTTTATAAAAATGATTTTGAGTAAAATATCGTATATAAAAGATATTTACCTGATAAATAAAATGTATATCTTAAATTTTCTGGGAATAGCCTCTGAAGACTATTCTGGATGAATTTTACGTAATTTTGCATAACTGCTAAACCGTAAGAGATGGACAAAGACTTAACACATTAAAATCTTATATGTTCCATTCACATGCCTTTCTCTATATCTCTGCAACAAATTATTGCTAGAAAGCTTATGCTTCTGTTTACTTCATGCTAATCAAGAAAAATTTATCAGAAATAGTCTTATTACTTGCTTCCTTAAAAGTAGACGCGAAATAAGGGAGTACTATAGGTTAAAGTGATAGTCAAAATCTGGTTGCTATGTGACTGAAATTCCTTTGTTTGTGTGGACAGGAGTTGACAAATTCCTGATGAAAAAAGTTTGTTTTTTAAAACTGAAACCAAAAACAAGGAGTATCTAAAAAGCGATCAACTCCATGAAAAATCTGTATATGATATAAATTGTGTGTTTTAACGTGTTCTGCATTTTCTGTGTAGTAAGCTTTCATCTATCTCCTACGGTTTAGGAGCTATTCAAAATTCCGTAAATTTCATCCAGAATAAAGTAAGTTTCCGAGGCTATTCCCAGAAAATTGAAGATATATATTTTATTTGTCAGGTAAACATCTTTAGTATACGATATTTTAATTAAATCGTTAGAGCCATTTTTAAGAAAATCAAAATTTTCGAAAAAAAAATTCCATGTAAAGAGTACTTTAGGGTGAGGGGATTTTTCTCAAAATCTTCGTGTCGCATCCCTGGAAGATACTGAACTTAAACATCAAGTTTGATATTAAACCGACTTTGCGTTTTTGAGTTATGTTGCCACATCCTCCCCCCCCCACACAGACATACTCGGACCTTTTTCTAAAAATTATGTTTTTTATTCAGGGGGTCCCAAAACATATATTTCCAGTGAAATCTCGGTATCGAATTTTAGGGTGAAATACAAAGCCTTTTCTTTACACTATGTATATAGTACGTATAGAGAAAGTTAAAAAGAAATAATTGAACATTACCAAAACTGTTTTAATTCGTTTAATTGTAAATAAAGGAATGTTTGGAAAATCTTCAAAGACCCAGGTGATTTATTAAGAGCCTAGTTATTAAATCTACCAAACATGTAACCAGACTCTTGACCTCAGTATAATTGAAGGATATATTGTACTAGTGCTGAGGTGGGTATGTTCACGTCAGCTCATATGCATTCACATGACATGATAATGTGTTTCAGCCGCTTTGCGCGCGCTCTAACGGTAATGAACTGCTAAAAAACAACTGAGTAACGATCATGAAGACGATACTTGGATGGCCACTGGCGAGAAAAAAATGAGGGTAATGCATTGAACTCCTTCAACTGATTAATTCACAGAAGCTAGATGTTTCATACGTACTTGTTAACAACATCTGAAGTGTTAACCTCACATGACACTCTTTACCTATTCTGCAAAATGCTATTCTTATAAAAGTTTAATCTTCCACATTTTTCAAGCCAATATAGAAAAAAATCTTATGCGTTCCATTCATATTACTTTGCAACAAAGTATTCTATTTACTTCATCTAATCGAGAAGAAATTAACAGAAGTAATCTGATTACTTGTTTCCTTGTAAATAGAAGAGAAATAAGGAAGTACCATAGGTTAAAGTGATAGTTAAAAGCTGGTTGCTATGTGACTGATGTTCCTTTGTTATGGACAGGAGTTGGTAAATTCATTTATGAGAAAAATATGTTTTTCAAAGCTGAAACCAAAAACAAGGAATATCCCTAAAACGATCAACCCCAAGAAAAAAATGTATATAACATAAATTGTGTGTTTTAATGTGCTCTACATTTTTGTGGGGTAAGTTTTTGTCCATCTCTTACGGTTTACCAGCTACACAAAATTCCGTAAAATTCATCCAGAATAAAGTAATCTTCAGAGGCTATTCCCAGAATTCAATATATACTTATTATTTGTCAAGTATATATCTTTAATATATGATATTTTTATCAAAGTCGTTAGAGCCATTTTTTAGAAAATCAAAATTTTCGAAAACTTTTCCATGTGAAGGGTAGCCGGGGGTGGGGGGATTTTCTTGAAAATCTTCGTGTCGCATCCTTGGAAGATACTGAACTTAAATACCAAGTTTGGTATTTAACGGTCTTTTCGTTTTTGAGCTATGCTGCCCATTGACACACAGACACACACACATACACACGGACAGACAGACACACATACGGACATTTTTTGGATTCAGGTGGTCTCAAAACATGTATTTCCGGTGAAATCTCGGTATCGAATTTTTTGGTACAATGCAATACCTTCTCTAAAACACTATGTACATAGTACGTTTAGAGAAAGTAAAAAGTATGACATAAATTGTGTTTTGTGTGCCAAGAGTTTGTCTATATCTTACGGTTTAGTTATGCAAAGTCATCCAGAATCCAGGAGGACTTCAGAGGTTGCTCCCAAATATTCAAGATGTATTTCATATAAAATAAAATCTGATGTGTTACACTCACATGACTTTCTCCAGCTACTCTACAAACTTCTTACAAAAAATAATTCTTCTTTCAACACCATGCTAATCGAGATAAACATTAGCAGAATATTGTTATTTAGTTCCTTATAAGTGCACTGGAACTAAGGGAATGCACTACGCTAAAGTGATAGTCAAATGTTTTAAAAGCTGTGGTTATGTGATTGTCATTGCAAATCGCCTCTTTGCTTGCCCAGGTGTAGAACAAAACAAAAACGAACACTCCCATCTGTGAAAAGTATAGATACTTCACAACTGAAACTAACAACAAGGAATAACTCTAAATAGTTCCACGAAAATAATGTTTATGACATAACGTGTGTATTTTAACGAGATCTACATTTTTTGTACATAAAGTTTTTTTCTATCTCTTACGGTTACTAGTTATTCTAAATTAGGCAAAATTCATCCAGAATAAACAGGTCTTTAGAAGCTATTCCCAGAAAATTCAAGATATACATTTTATTTGCGATGGAAATGGCTTTAATATGTGATATTTTAATCAAAATCGTTAGAGCTATTTTTAAGAAAAACAAAATTTTCGAAAATTTTTCCATGTAAAGAGTAGTTAGGGGCGGGGGGATTTTCTTGAAAATCTTGGTGTATCATCCTTGGAAGACACCAAACCTAAATACCAAGTTTGGTATTCAACCGTCTTTTCATTTTTGAGCTATGCTGTCCACAGACACGCCTTTTTCTGAAAATGCTTTTTTTGGATGGAATACAATACTTCTCTGTTCCTATGTACATTGTACATACGGGGCTAGAGAAAGTAATAAAAATCTTTAAGCATGTTGTATTAATCAAAATCGTTATTCATTTTTTTAAAAATTAGAAGTTTAAAAAATTCTTGTATGTAAAGAGTAGGTTGGGTCGGGTGATTTTCTTGAAAATCTTCGTGTCGCATCCTTAAAGACTCTGATGTTTGTTTCAATTACACGATTTTCTCCTCATCTCTACTAAATTATTGTTAAAAAGCTTATATTGTATCTACTTCATGCTAGTCAAGATAAACCTTAGCTGAAATGGGCTTCTTACTTGCTTCCTTGTAAGCAGAAGGAAAATAAGGAAATACATTAGACTAAAGCGATAGTCAAATCTTTTAAAGCTGTTTCCCATGTGATTGGGGGAGAAAAAAACATTTTTAACATCTATATTTTTTGTGGGCTAAGCTCTTCTCTGTTTTTCAGCTTACCAATTAAAGCAAAAGTCGTTCAGATTAATGCGATCTTCATAGGCTGTCCCAAAATAAAGACATATTTCACATAGGATAAACATTTTTAATATATGATTTTTGGAAAATCAGATTTTCTGTGTAAAGCGTATTTTGTGGCGGGGAATTTTCTGGAAAATCTCTGTGTCGTATCGTTGGAAGATTATCTTAAATTTTTGGTATGTAACTGTCTTTTGGTTTTGAGTTATGTTGTTCTCAGACGTGCATACACACAGTAAAACAAACGGACACGCACACGGAACTATTTTTACTTTCTCTACACGTACCATGTACATAGATTATAGAGAAGGTGTTTTATTGCACCCAAAAATTCAATACCAAGATTTCACCGGAAATACATGTTTTTAGGTTCTCCCGAGTCCAAAACAAAATATTTTTTATAAAAACGTTAGTGTGTGTGTGTGTGTGTGCGTGCGCGCGCAAGCGCTCAAAAACTTAAAAACCAAACTTGGTATTTAAGTTTGGTATCTTCCAAGGATGCGACACGAAGATTTTTCCACCCACCTTCAACTACCTTTTACATGAAAAAATGGTTCTAACGATTTTGATTAAAATCTCTTATATTTAAGATAGTTACGAGAC
Source organism: Hymenopus coronatus (assembly GCA_030762935.1). NCBI lineage: Eukaryota > Metazoa > Arthropoda > Insecta > Mantodea > Hymenopodidae > Hymenopus > Hymenopus coronatus. The sequence goes on from CM060895.1 coordinate 19,480,024, forward strand.
AAATAAAATGTATATCTTGAATTTTCTGAGAATAGCGTCTGAAGACCTCTTTATTCTGGATGACTTTTACGGAATTTTGTATAGCTGGCAAAACGTAAGAGATATACAAAAACTTAGAAAATCTGGAGCTCGTTAAAACACATAATTATGTTATATACATTTTTCTTCGTGGAGTTGGTCGTTTTTGAGATATTCCTTGTTATTGGTTTCAGCTTTGAAGAACGTATACTTTTCTCATACAGGAATTTGTCAACACGTTTCCATACAAACAAAGGAATTGCAGCCACATAGCAACCAGCTTTTGACTGTCACTTTAACCTATGGTACTCCCTTAACTGGTGTATTAGAATACATTCTCTATACACTATGTACACAGTAGGCACAGAGAAAATAAAAATCTGATGTGTTCCATTCACATGACTTTCTCTACATCTCTGCAACAAATTATTGTTAAAATCTTATGCTTCTATTTACTTCATGCTATTCGAGAAAAAATTAGCGGAAATAGGCTTATTACTTGCTTCCTTGTAACTCCACGAAAAAAAAAAATACATATAACATAAATTGTGTGTTTTAAAGTGCTCTTCATTTTTTTGTGGTAAGTTTTTCTCCATCTCTTATGGTTTTGCAGTTAGGCAAAATTCCGTAAAATTGGTCTAGAATAAAGTAGTCTTCATAGGTTATTCCCAGAAAATTCAAAATATACATTTTATTTGTCAGGTAAATATCTTTAATATATGATATTTTAGTGAAAACTGTTAGAGCAATTTTTGAAAAAATCAAAATTTTCGAAAAAAGTTCCATGTTAAGGGTAGTTTGGGGTGGCGGGTCGCATCCCTGGAAGATACTTAACTAAAATACCATGTTTGGTATTTTAAATACGTTTAGTTTTTTAGTTATCGTGTTCAGATATACACGGACCTTTTTCTGAGAATGCTTTCTTTTGGATTCAGTGGTACCCAAAGCATATATTTCCGGAGAAATCTCGGTATGGAATTTTTTGGTGGAGTGGAATAACTTCTGTATACACTATGTACATAGTAGGCAAAAATGAAGGTTCGTGGGCAGAGAGTGTAATGTGAAAGAGAAGCAGTGTGTGAGTAATGGAATGTGTTGCTATGGCCTGTTATTGCATTATACTGTCAGCACATTAACGAGCACTGATACGGCTTCAGAAAAGCGAGTGTTTTAATCTCTCCTGCATGACGTCCCGGCTTGTGGTCATGTTATCTACCACTGACTTGTATAATGTTACCGAAAAAACAAGAAAAAGTCCCCTCCCGCTCAAGCCGACGTAAAGCCACACAACAGCGCTCCTTTCGCCTTTCTCAAACTCACTCCTTTACTCGCTTAAATGTTTTTGTGTGCAATACAATACCTTCTCTATCTACTCTGTGTATTGTACTTAATCAAGAAAGTAAAAGTTCAGCGAAGAAAAATACCAGACAAAATCTTCCTTTGCTATGTGACTGAAGTTCCTTTGTCTCTATGGACACGAGTTCACAAATTCCTTTGTGGGAAAGGTATGTTTTTACTTTCTCTACACATACTATGTACATAGTGTATAGAGAAGGTAGTGTATTACACCCAAAAATTAGATACCGATATTTCACCGGAAATACATGTTTTAGAAACCCCTGAATCCAAAAAAAAACATTTTCAGAAAAAGGTCTATGTGTATCTGTGTGTGTCTGTGGACAGCATAGCTCAAAAACGAAAAGTCCGCTAAATACTAAACTTGGTACTTAGGTTTGGTATCTTCCAAGGATGCGACACGAAGATTTTCAAGAAAATTCCCCCGCCCCCGACTACCCTTTACATGGACAAATTTCATAAATTTTTATTTTCTAAAAAATGGCTCTAACGATTTTGATTAAAATCCTGTATATTACTGACATTTACGTACCAAATAAAATGCCTATCTTGAATTTTCTGGGAATAGCTCTGAAGAGTTCTTTATTCTGGATGAATTTTGCTAAATTTTGCTTAACTGCTAAACGTTAAGAGCTAGACAAAAACTTACTACACAGAAAATGTTTATCTGATCAAAACACAATTTGTATCCTTCACATGTTTGTTGGATTCCCCTGAATTACAAAAAAAAAAAAAAAAAAAAATTAGAAAAATGTCCGCGTGTGTGTGTGTGTGTGTGTGTGTGTGTCTGTCTGCCTGTGGACAGCATAGCTCAAAAACGAAAAGTCCGTTAAAAACTCAACTTGGCATTTAATTTTGGTATATTCCAAGGATGCGACACGGAAGATTTTGAAGAAAATCCCTCCACCCCCAACTATCCTTTACGAGGACCTTTTTTCGAAAATTTTGATTTTCTCGAAAATTTCTCAAACGATATTCATTAAAATAATTGTATATTAAAGATATTTACCTGACTAATAAAAAGTATACTTCATTCTCATTGAGGAAATATTAGAAGAAATTGATTTATTACTTGCTTTCTTGTAAGTAGAGGTGCAATAAGGGAGTACCATAGGTTAAAGTGATAGTCAAAAGCTACTTCTATGTCACTGAAGTTCCTTTGTTTGTATGGACAGAAGTTGACAAACTCCTGTACGAGAAAAGTATGTTGTTTAAAGCTGAAACCAATAACAAAGAATATCTCAAAACGATCAACTCCACGAAAACAATGTATATAACATAAATTGTGTGTTTTAATGTGCTCTACATTTTTTGTGTGGTAAGTTTTTGTATATCTCTTACAGTTTAGCAGTTATGCAAAATATCGTAAAATTCATCCAGAATAAAGTAGTCTTCTGAGGCTATTCCCAGAAAATTCAAAATATACATCTTATTTGTCAGTTAAATATATTTAACATATGATATTTTAATTGAAATTTTAGAGCTATTTTTAAAAAAATCAAAATTTTCGAAAAAAGTTCCATTAATGGGTAGTTTGAGGTGGGGAATTTTTTTCAAAATCTTCGTGTTCCATCCCCGGAAGATGCTAAACTTAAATACTAAGTTTGGTATTTTACCGACTTTTCGTTTTTGAGTTATCGTATTCACAGATACATGGACACACACACAGACCTTTTTCTGAAAATACTTTTTTTGGATACAGGGGACCCTAAAACATATATTACCGGTGAAATCGCGGTATCGAATTTTTTGTTGGAGTGCAATACCTTCTCTATACACTATGTACATAGTACGTGTAGAGAAAGTAAACATCGTAGTTACAGTAACAAAATCTAGATGGAGGAGGGAGCTTTTTTAAAGAGCAGTTTATGGATGTGCGAGTTTTTTTTAACAGCTTGAGCTGACCGCACGCCACTGCTTCCTTGACTCGATAAGCTTGGCCATTTCTATTTATGTTTTCTTAATAACACTAATGGATTGGGCCGCTATCAATCTCATTCGTAGCAAAATGGAAGATAAGTTGGTGGACCTGACTCCAATCATTAATTTTGCGGAGAGTACCAACCGACCAGTTTTCTGCGAGCCTGAGATCGATTTCATGTCAGCGCCCACATTTACATATACCCGCACCTGGGTAATGATAAATCTATCGTTCATTTCACACATTCATCTTCTCAGCATCTGATACCGAAATTTGTCATCTTTATTGCTTTCTTGGGATTTGTTTAGTGTGAGTCATGCTGCAGCCTCCTTTTCTAATGCACAATTTTATGTTTGGACCTTGCTTCTTTGATTTAGTTTTACTTTGTCTATACGTAATATGTACATAGTGTATATAAAAGGTATTGCACTCCACCCAAAAATTCGATACGCATTTCACCGGAAATATGTTTTAGGGTCCCCTGTATCTAAAAAAAGCAGGTCCGTGAGTGTGTCCGTGTGTCTGTGAACACGATAACTCAAAAACGCTAAGTCGGTAAAATACCAAACTTGGTATCTAAGTTAAGTATCTTTCAGGGATGCGACACGAAAATTTTAAGAAAATTCCCCCCACCCCCAACTACCCTTTACATGGATTTTTTTCGAAAATTTCGATTTTCTCAAAAATGGCTCTAACGATTTTGATTAAAATACCGTATATTAAGGATATTTACCTGATAAATAAAATGTATATCTTGAATTTTCTGGGAATAGCTTCTGAAGACTACTATATTCAGGACGAATTTTACGTAATTTTGCATAACTGCTAAACCGTAAGCGATGGACAAAAACTTACCGCACAAAAAATGTAGAGCACGTTAAAACACACAATTTATGTTATATACATTTTTTTCGTGGAGTTGATCGTTTTTGAGATATTCATTGTTTTTGGTTTCAGCTTTGAAAAACATATACTTTTCTCAGATTCCTTTTACAGGAATTTGTGAACTCGTGTCCATACAAACAAAGGAACTTCAGTCACATAGCAACCCGCTTTTGACTATAACTTAAACCTATGGTACTCCCTTACTTCGCTTCTACTAACAAGGAAGAAGTAATAAGACCATTTTTTTTTTTTTTTAATGATTACCATGAAGTAAATAAAAGTACAAGCTTTTTAAGAATAATTTGTTGCTGAGATGTAGAGGAAGTCATGTGAATGGTACACATAAGATTTTTTGGGGTTATGTTGTAAAGCGAAGTTGCCTGCCTGGCGTTGTGCGGTACCCGCCATGACAGGGTAACCTGGTGTGCAAGATGAACCCATTGACAGTATCTGCAAAAGTGTTTTATAATGTCAGTATAAGGTACTGAATGTCTCGTAACTTCTGCTAGTCGAGTTGCTTCTTTGGCTGCTTTGTCTGCCTCAATGAGTCGGAATATCCACGTAGAAATGATGTCCTTTTTGTCTGAAAGAGCTTGATGGTGAAGAGTCTGAATGTCCTGGAGTAATTCAAGATCAGTCGACCGGCTTCTAAGACTTAAGAGGGTGCTTGGTGAATCGGTAAGCACAAGAAAGTCACTGTGGCTGGATTCCTTAATGTATATCAAAGCTTGCTTAAGTGCACAAACCTGCGAATATTGACAATAATCGTATTGTTACATAACTGCAGTACTTATTGTAAAGGCATAGTACAGGAAGTAAAAGTTGGAAAGTAGGTTGGTAGCACGTGCTGAAAAGCCTTTCTCTGCTTCCCTATCTGTTGTTTAGACCAGTGTCTCTCACATTTGCATCCGGAGGAACACTCTCCGTGGGAGTGCATCTTGAATCATCAACCCTCCAATTTACTTGCATCATCAGTCACCTGGCTTGGCTCTCAAAGGTCGTGGTGAGACGATTCTGGGTTTCTAACTGCTGCAGTGTTGCCAACTGCATGGACATGCCCCTAAATTTAGGTATCTAGTGACGGATTTTACGAAAAAATTGCATTACTTTTATCTAGTCCATATCTCTAGGCTTCTTCACATAAAAATGATATCTAAATTTTACGCGAAATACGTGTTTTGAGACCCCCAGATTCCATAATAAGTAATTTTTTTCCCTTCCTGTGTGTGAAATTCCTTTATTACTTGCTAAAGGAATACAGTATTATTGGTGAGAAATTACCTTGTGATTGACATTCTGCTGACACGTGGCTGCTTCGGTACGCTGTTGCCCTATTTACTCGCTGTCCGTCTGCAGCGACACACGTTTCACTGCTTTCTCTCCATATATAACCTCTCACATGTTGAACTATTTTTTCCCATTTCTCAGCTATTCCTTTCAACATTGCCTCCTATATTTTATTATTTCGGCTGACATAACCTCAACTTACTTATCACGGATGAAAACACATGTTCAAATGACAGTGTCACTTATGGTATTTCTATGATGAGAACAAGAGCAATGTCCGTGATATATAAAAGGTAATAAGGATTATAAATGTAAATCCTTACGGAATTGTATGTGTGACACATACATTTTTTTTTTCAAAGAAAATGTTGGGAATTTCAGGGCTTTTAAGGCCTCTCTTAAGAAGTACCTTTGCAATAAATCATTTTACTCTGTAGATGAATATTTAAGTGACAAATCTGTCTGACAATACCGTTAATAATCATTGTATTTATAAATATTACAATGTATTGCATTTTGTGTATGTGTGTGTGTGTGTGTGTGTTTTATATTAAAATTAAACTGATTTGTACTTTGACTTGCACGAATGTGTCAAATGAATTTTTTTTTAGTATTTAGCAATGACCCAAGGTCTGTAAAGCCTGATGTTTTGATATTTTACACTCTAGTACATAATTGTAAATCTCTGCATTGGAAATTATATAACATATTTGTAAATATGTATTGTAATTTGTTGACATTTATGAAGAGTACATAATACAATAATCATGTTTTAGTTAGTATAATTACTACTAGTAACTATTATATCGATAATTTGAAAACTATCATCTGACATAACATTAGTTTTGCATATAATGAAATATATTTATTTATAGATTTTAACACTATATTTTGATACTCTTTGTTTTTATGTGCATGCAAAAAAAATTTTTTTTTTTTGTAACCTATGCTTTTAGCACTAGAGCTTTATAAATTTTTTTCATAGTATATATAGTATATAAACATATGTCTACATGTATATGCCTTGACAAGTTCTATGTTCAGTGGCTTTCTGGCCTAAACGAACGTACAGATTGCTTTCTAATCTAATCAACCGAACTTTTCACAGAATGAAATCAAATAATGATATTGCAAACAAATGATCAGTCATGCATGAGAACGCGCGCGAAAATTTCCACTGAACCACGTAGGTGTTGCAACGCCGATGACGTCACGTCTGTGACGGTTATGTATTCTTACACTATGATTGGTCAGGAACCTGACGAGCCCTGCCAGTAACGACACGCCCCACAAGTGTCAATCACAAGGAAGTTTCTCATCGGTAATAGGCTAAAGCTGTAGTCAGATATAAATGCTCATCGCTATGTGAAACAATTGAAATGCGTTTCTCTTTTGTATGGCCGGTAGTAAAATATATATTGTTACAAAAGATTATTCTTTTATCTATACGAGATAAACGTTAGCAGAATGGCCCCACTATTTAGTTCCTTATAAACAGAAGGGAAATAGTGTAATATACCAGGTGAAAGCGATAGTCAAATCTTTTAAATACCATTCAATATGGGAACAATTGAAGTTTGGTTTGTTTTGCAATTCCAGAAAAAACCAGTGGGATGAAGCGAAACGCAGTTATTGAAACCAATAACAAGGAATATCTCGGAAACGGTTAACTCTGCAAGAAAAATTTAGATATATGACATAAATTGTGCGTTTTAATGAGATCTACATTTTTGTGTAGATTTTGTGCATCTTTGACCGTTTACCAGTTATACAAAATTCAGCAAAATTCATCCTGAATGAACAGGTCTTCAGAAGATTTATATTAACAGAGGTTGTGCGCTTTATTTAAAGCTTACGCTGGCTTAAACGCATGGGAGGACGTTACTGACAAACTGGAAAACCCAACTTACTATGCACGAAACGATCATCCGTTCAAAATTAAGGTTAGAAGATACAGAACTGACGTGGGAAAGTTCTCCTTTGTTAACAGAACCATAAAAGACTGGCATGAATTGCCTGGAGCAGCCTTTCGGGGTTGTCCCCTGTCTCTGAAGAAATTTAGGAAAAATCTTGATATTAATGTTGGATAATTTTTGTAAATATTCCTTAAATGAAATGCTTGTGATTTCATATTGTTGTAAATACAAATGTTAAATTGGTTGGTGATTCTAATTATGAAATTAATTAATCTGAATTGAGAGAAAAATTAATGTTTTCATATTTGTGTAAATAACTATTATATCTAGCTTACAAAGCCATAAACTGGCAGCTGTGATTTGTTGTTTATATATCTTGTATACATATATAACTCTGCCACCGGGTGACACACACTTGCAGAGAAATAAATACATACATACATTTTATTTGTGACGTAAATAGCTTTAATCAAAATCGCTAAGGGTTATTTTTGAGAAAAACTTTTTTCAAAAACGTTTTCATGTAAAGAGTAGTTTAAGTTGGAGGGATTTTTTTTTTTAAATCATCGTGTTGCAACCTTGGAAGATAAACTAAATACCAAGCTTGGTATTTAACGGTCTTTTAGTTTTTTAGCTATGCTGTCCATAGATACACACGGATCTTTTTCTAAAAATCTGATGTGTTCCATTCACACGAGTTCCTCTAAAACTCGAACAAATTATTGTTAATAACCGTATTCTTCGATTACTTTATGCTATTCGAGATAAACATTAGCAGAAACGGTCTTATTACATGCTTCCTTATAAGTAGGAGGTAAATAAGGGAACACACTAGGCTAAACTGACAGTCAAATGTTTTAAAATGTGGTTGCTATAGTACAGAAATCCAATTCTTTGTATTTTCACATATTGACAAATTCCCATATGAGAAAACTATAAGTATTTTAAAACTGAAATCAATAACAAAAAATCTGATGTGTTCCATTCACATGACTTTCTCTACTTCTCTGCAACAAATTCTTATTAAAAAGCGTATTGTGATATTTACTTAATGCTAATCGAAAAAAATAACAGATATAGTCCTATCACTTGCTTCCTTTTAAGTAGAAGCGAAATATGGGAGTACCGTAGGTTAAAGTGGCAGTCGAAAGCTGGTTGCTATGTGATTGAAGTTCCTCTGTTTGTATGGACAGGAGTTGCCAAAGTTCAGTATGAGAAAAGTATAATTTTTTATAGCTGAAGCGGAAAACAAGGAATATCTCAAAAACGATCAACTCCATGAAAAAAATGCATAAAACGTAAATTGTGTGTTTTAAAGTGCTCTACATTTTTTGTGGTAAGATTTTTTGCATCTTTTACGGTTTACCAGTAATACAAAATTCCGTAAAATTCGTCCACAATAAAGTAGTCTTCAGAGGCTATTCCCAGAAAATTAGAGAAATACATTTTATTTGTCAGGTATACGATATACGATATTTTAATCAAAATCGTTAGAGCAATCATCCCTGGAATATACTAAACTTAAATATCAAGTTTGATATTTTACAGACTTTTCGTTTTTGAGTTATCGTGTTCACAGTTACCCTGACACACGGACACACACACGGACCTTTTTCTGAAAATACTTTTTTTTGGGGGGGGATTCGGGTGAAATCTAGGTATCGATTTTTTTTGGTGGAATGCAATACTTTCTCTATAAAATTATATACATAGTGCCTATAGAGAAAGTAAAAATATCTTAAAAATCGTCAATTCCAGGAAAACAAAAACGTCTATAACATAGTTTGTGTGTTTTAACGATGTCTACATTTTTTATGAAATACGTTTTTATTTCTTAAGGTTTACCAATTCTGCAAAATTCCGCAAGAATAAAGATGTCTTCAGAGGCTATTCCCAGAAAATTCAAGATATACATTTTATTTGTCATGTAAATACCTTTAATATATGGTATTTTAATCAAAATCTAAGAGACATGTTTGGGAAAAAACAAAATTTTCATGGAAAGGTTAGTTTGGGGTTGGGGAGATTTTCTTGGAAATCTTTATGTCGCATCCCTGTTGGTTTTTTTTCTTCTTCTTTCTAATGGGACTTCTATACATAGTTCTGGTGAAATCTGGTATCAAGTTTTTGGATGGAATACAATACTTTTTCTGTACATTATGCAGCATAGTAGATTTAGAGAAAGCAAAAAGATTTCTTTTCTTGTGTTTTTCTTCGTTCCTTGCTCATGTATTTCTTGCAGTAGTTATTTAGGGCTGGTAGTTCTGAAAGTTGGAGTGACCAGTGAGGCAAGACGATTGCTACCGGAAACGTACGCTGAAGAATTCAGGAAGGCGTTTCTTCCTCGACATGACCGTACCCAGTTTACGACCAGACAGGTCTGCAAGCGGAGCCCATTGTCTGTACATTTCACGTTTTATGACGGCTTCGCTTCGAATATTCCTGTCTGCTCCTCGTATGTCCGGAAATAATATTTTTATGTCTTCTGAAGCCATTTACTTCTATAAAAACTGTCGTTTATTTCACTGATATATTTATGTGAATATCAAATTCCAGAAAGAATAATTCACAGAACAATAAGATTGTCAAAGGGTCATATGCAGCAGCTATTTGCCAAAGGGCAAACTCTGGGATCTCATTCAATTTGCGTAATCAACTATTATTTACCGATAAATCTGGCCATTTTACTTTCTCTACACGTACTATATTCACAGTGTATAGAGACGGTAGATATTGTATTCCACCCAAAAATTCGATATTGAGATATCACCGGAAATACATGCTTTGGGTCCCCCTGAATCCAAAAAAAAATTGTTTTGGAAAAAGGTCCGTGTGTGTTGGGGGTGGCCGCATAGCCCAAAAACGAAAAGACCGCTAAATACCAAACTTGGTATTTGGGTTTGGTATCTTCCAAAGATGCGATATGAAGATTTTCAAGAATATCCTTCCACCACCAACTACCCTTTATATGGACTTTTTTTCAAAAATTGTTATTTTCTCAAAAATGGCTCTAACGATTTTGATTAAAATCTCTTATATTTAAGATATTTATATGAAAAATAAAATGTATATCCTGAATTTTCTGGGAATAATCTCTGAATACTACTTTATGCTGGATGAATTTTATGGAATGTTGCATAACTGCTAAACCGTACGAGATGACAAAAACTTACCACACAAAATATGTAGAGCAAGTTAAAACACACAAATTTATGTTAGATACATTGTTTTCGTCGAGTTGATCGTTTTTTGAGATATTCCTTGTTCTTGGTTTCAGCTTTGAAAAACTTATACTTTTCTCATATAGAAATTTGTCAACTCGTGTCCATACAAACAAAGGAACATCAGTCACATAGCAACCAGCTTTTGGCTTTCACTTTAACCTATGGTACTCCCTTATTTCGCTTCTACTTATAAAGCAAGAAATAAGACTATTTCTGCTAATTTTTCTCGATTAACATGAAATAAATGAAGGTAAGCCTATTAACAATAATAATTTACAGAGATATAGAGAAAGTCATGTGATTGGAACACATTAGATTTTTAAAATTTATTGAGGTATTATATTTCACCTCAAATTTATTGAGGTATTTTTGTTAAATCAAAGAGTTTGAAAAATGTAGTTGTAAGTGCGGGAATTTTGTCGAAAATCTTCGTGTCGCACCCTTGGAATATACTGAATTTATATACAAAGTTTGGTATTTAACGGACTTTTCGTTTCTGAGCTATGCTGCGCACGCGCGCGCATTCACACACGCACAAGTTTCACTTTGTCCAGACTGTATATACAATGTACATACATAATGGACAGAGAAAGTATTGTATTCCAATCAAAAATTCGATACCCAGATTTCACCGCAAATGTATTTCGAGGTCCGTGTATCTGTGGACTGCCTAGCTCACAAAGGAAGAGTCGGTTGAATACCAAACTTGGTATTTAAATTCCGTATCTTCTAAGGATGCGACACAAAGCTTTTCAAGAAAATCTCCCCCACCCTCAACTACCCTTTACGTGGAATATTTTTTTTTCTTAAAAATGACTTTGACGATTTTGATTAAAAAGCCGTGTATTAAAGAGATTTACATCGCAAATAAAATGTATAGTTTGAACTTATTACATAGAAAATATAGATCTCATTAAAACATAATTTATGACATACAGATTTTTCTTGTAGAGTTGACCTTTTCGAATTCATTGTTATATGTTTCAAACCGAACCTCAATCATTTCACATGGCGACCAGGTTTTACAAGATTTGACTTTCGCCTTAACCTATTGTATTTCCTTATTTTTCTTCTACTTACAAGGAAGCAAGTAAGACCAATTCTGCTAATGTTTATGTAGATTAGCATGACGTAGATAAAAGAAAAAACATTTTATAAGAAAAAATTGTTAGTGAAACATCTAGAGAAAATTATGTGAATGGAACACATCAGATTTTTCTAAAAATGCTTTATTATTCAAAGAGTTTCAAAACATGTATTTATGGTGAACTCTTGATATTGAATTTTTGGGTGGGGTACAACTGTATCTGCATGGGCGAATTGTCGCCAGCCGATTTCTCACCCGGAGGTCCCGGGTTCGGTTCCCGGCGGGGAATTTTTTAACCAGAATTATTCCCCACCTAATCTGGAAGAGTGAATATGTGTGTGTGTGTGTGTGTGTGTGTGTGTGTGTGTGTGTGTGTTTGGGGAAAACCAAACTATTTAAACTGAGCCTACAGACAACGAATTGTTTCTATTTTAAAGCCCCCGATATGACCTTGGAAGTTAAAGGGGGCTGCCTGTATAAATAAAATAAAAAAAAAAACTGATGTGTTCCATTCACATGATTTTCTCTACATCTGTACAACAAATTATTGTTAAAAAGTTTATTCTTCTATTTGCTTCATGCTAATTGAGAAACATTTGCAGAAAAAGTCTTATTACTTGCTTCCTTGTAAGTAGAAGAGAAATAAGGGAGTACCATAGGTTAAAGTGATAGTCAAAAGCTGGTTGGTATGTCACTGAAGTGCCTTTGTATGTATGGACAGGAGTTGACAAATATCTGTATGAGAAAAGTATAAGTTTTTCATAGCTGAAACCAAAAACAAGGAATATCTCAAAACCGATCAACTCAACGAAATATATATAACATATATTATGTATAACATAAATGTGTGTTTTAACGTGCTCTACATTTTTTGTGTGGTAAGGTTTTGTCTATATCTTACGGTTTAGCAGTTATGTAAACTTGCGTAAAATTCATCCAGAATAGTCTTCAGAAGCTATTCCCAGAAAATTCAAGAGATATATTTTATTTTTCAGGTAAATATCTTTAATATACGATATTTTAATCAAAAATTTTAGAGCCATTTTTGAGAAAATCAATATCTTCGAACTTTTTTCCAACTTAAATACGTTTGGTATTTAACGGTCTTTTCGTGTTTGAGCTATGCTGTCTACAGACACACACACGCACACACACACATACCTTTTTCCAATTATTTTTTGATTAAGGGGTATCCATAACATGTATTTCTGGTGAAATCTTGGTATCGGATTTTTAGGTGGAGTACAATACCTTCTATATACACAATGCACATAGTAGGCGTAGAGAAAGTAATAAATACAGCTGAATAACGTAACGCCACTAAGAAGGAGACAAAGGTACCCGCTGAGAATCGAAGGAAGACACGTGCTGTTGTGCCCAGATATGAGAATAGGAATGGGCTGATTATTTGGATAATTTGTATGGATGTGAAGGCACGATGGCAGTACACTGTCTGTCTCTGGAGGGGTGAAAAGTATAATTTACCGCCATCTTCCCTTGCGCGGAACACGGATTAATGGCAGCGAGTCACGAAAAGAAACTCACGCGCGTGCCATTTCCTACCTTAAGCTCTTTGTGCGAGGGAAATGCCGTTTAAAGCAACCTGGTGTGCAATGTTTGGCTTTAATAATGTTCTCTAGCGTGCTACTTTACATAATTGTGTAACAATACAGCTCTATTACACCGTTAAACACTTATAGTTGATTCTCGCTTATACCTTATTCACTTAAACATTTTTCACACATATACGCTAAAATTTTAGGGACCAGTCGTTCTCCATTAAAATGTTACTCAATTATTCGTTTTGGTTATACGTTTTTTCGGTAATGCGTCACTTTTTTTGATCCCCATACACAAAATGTGCTTATTTATACGTTTTTAAAAAAACGTATGTTGGTATGGCTGCTGTGTATAGCCCTAGATTTGCCTGGTTTGCGGTTTTCACTAACGCTTATCGTTTCATTGTCGTCATATCGTTCCAACAATATGTTAACCTTGGTTCCAACAGTCACTTCTCTGCTTTAAGTTGGAGATTGCAGATTCTAGTTCGGTTTTAGACTAAATCTCTTTCCTATTGGTTACGGAGGCAATATGGCTACGTGACAGATGAACCACAAGTTCCGAGATTTCGTCGAGGTTAGGCTACGTAACGTTAGGTGTATGTAAATGAACTGGATCGAAAAATCTGATGTGTTCCATTCACATGACTTTCTCTACATCTCTGCAACAAATTATTGTTAAAAAGCTTGTGCTTCTATTTACTTCATGCTAATTGAGGAAAACATTAACAGAAATAGTCTTATTACTTGCTTCCTTGTAAGTATAAGCGAAATAAGAGAGTAACATAGGTTAAAGTGATAGTCAAAAGATGGTTGCTATGTGACTGAAGTTCCTTTATTTGTATGGACATGAGTCCTGTATTGAGAAAGTATAAGTATTTTATAGCTGAAACCAATAATAAGGAACGATTATCTCCGTAGTCGAGTAGTCAGCAAACTCACCTCATCCGGAGATCCCCGGTTCGATTCCCCGCTGTAACCAGAATTATTCTCTATTCTCCGCAGAGTCTGAAAGTATCTATGTGAGAGTGAATGTGTGTGTTTGAGGAAAATAAAATGATTTAAACCCAACGTAAAGAAACTACAGACGTGTTGTTTCTAATGCAAATCCCCCGATATGACCTTACATGTTAAAGCGGGCTATATAAATGAAAAGAAAAAAACATCAACAAAGGAACATCTCAAAAACCATTAATTCCACGGAAAAAATACTATATAATATAGCTGGTATGTTTTAACCAGCTCTACATTTTCTATTAAATCTGTTTTTGTCTCTGTCTTACGTCTTACCAGTTATGCAAAAATTCATCCAGAATAAAGACGTCTTCATGGGCTAAGACCAGAAAATTCAAGATATACATTTTTTTTGTTATGTAATGTGTTTATTTAATATACGACATTTTAATCAAAATCCATAGAGCCATTTTAAGAAAACAAAAATTTTCGAAAATGTTTCCTTGTAAAGGGTAGTTAAGGGGGATTTTCTTGAAAATCTTCGTGTTGTATCTTGGAAGTTATTAAACTTAAATACCAAGTTTGAAATTTCTGTTTGGGTATGCTGTCCGCACGCGTGCGCTCACACACACATGCACGGACATTTTTTTAAAAATTCAGGAGTTCTTAAAACATATATTTCCGGTGAAATCTCGGTATCGAATTTTGGGTGCAATGGTAATAAAGTTTATATTTAGTAATGGTCATCTCTTACTAGATGGCAGTTCATGTTTCCGCTGCATCCATCAAGTGGTTTCGTTGCCATAGGCGATTGAAACAACAATCTTGTGCTTCTTTAGAAAGATGGGGCGAGGGGGACGAGTTTTATGTGGTGCTTAAACACCTCTATTTAAAAGGCTTAATACCGAAAGAGTTAAAAGCCGAGTTGGATGAAGTTAATGGCACATCTGCTCCTGCGTTTGCAACAATTAACAATTAGATAAATGAAATATAAACGTAGCCGTACATCCACAAATGCTGAACATCGTTCCGGGCGTCCAATAGAATTGACTTCTTCCGAAATGGTTGAAAAAATCCAGAATATGGTGTAAGTAATCGACAAATCAAAGTTCGCGAAATATTAGAGGCCACAGGCATACCTCAAGGTACAGTGTTCTCAATTTTGTACCAAAAATTAGCTCTGACAAAGGTCTCGGCAAGATGGGTGTTCTCAATGGAGAATAAACGCAATCGTGTGATCGATTCTGAAGCTGTAATGGCACTTTTTCGTCGCAATCCTGACGAGTTTCTGCGTCGATACATAACTGTGGATGAAACCTACTACACTCCAGAGATAAAAGCACAGTCGAAACAGTGGGTTTTTAAATGCGAACCGCTCCGATGAAGGTAAAAGTGCTGAACTCTGCAGGCAATGTGGTCTCGGTTTTTTGGGATGCACGCGGAATCATCTACATTGTTTACTTGCAGAAAGGAAGAATTATTATTTTGGATCGTTATTGTAGATACCAGTTGAACGGAAGAATCAGGAAAAAAAAAAAAAAAGCAAAGAAAAAACGCCCTCATCTAGCAAAGAAAGAGATTCCCTACCACCAAGACAATGCAAGGTTACGCATCTGCGCATTTTCGATGTAGAAAATTGTAGAATTAAGGTTTGAATTGCTACAAAATACCTTCCGAAATCCTACTTTTGGAAGACTTAAAGCTGTTGGAGAAAAGCTGGGAAAAGTGTATCGAGCTAAAAGGAGATACTGTTGAAAAAAAAATCTACCAAAAATAATTTCTTTTCTACCTTTTTAGAAGGACTGATTAAACGCCCCTCTTAATCGAGATAAACATTAGCAGAATAGTTCTTGTTACTTGCTTCCTTGTAAGTAGAAGGGAAATAAGGGAATACACTAGACTTAAGTGATAGTGAAATCTCTTAAAAACTGGTTGGTATATGAAACAGTTGTAATTCGGCTCTCTTTGCTTGCAAGGATTAAAAAAAGAAAGATATCTTCCCGCTTGACAAAAGTTTTAAGTAGTATAAAACCGAAACCATTAAGTAATACGGAGTGCCCACCTGGGTAGTGTGTGGTAACGTGTCTGCCTCCCATTCAACAGGTTATGAGTTCGAATCTCGCTTAGGGTGAATTACCCGGATAAGTTTTTTTTTTCTCTTCCTCCCCGGGGTTTTCCCTTATCCTGAGAGTAAGTTCAAGTTCCATGGAGATCATTGGAGCATCATTTCACCAATTTCATTCATTGCCCGATGTGACCAACCAGGTTAAAAAAGGTCAAGCAAAAAAAACAAAAAAAAAAACAAACAAAAAAAACCCACAAATTATGTGTTTTAGCGAGATCTACATTTTTGTAGTTAAATTTTGTTTATCTCTTATGGTTTGCCAGTTATACAAAAACCATCCAGAATGTAATGGTCTTCAGAGGCTATTCGCAGACAATTCAAAATACATTTTAATAAAATCGTAGACATTTTTGAGAAAAAAAAACTGTTAGAAAAATGTTCCATGTAAAGGGTAGTTAGGGTGAGGGGATAATGACTTATTGCCAAGTTTGGTATTTAACCGACATTTCGTTTTTGAGTTATGCTGTTCCGAGAAATATCATCTATTTAAGGTCCGGGAATTTTAGCTTCGAAATTTTGTAATATTTAAATTTGACATTGCTTTACAAGAATGATTGTTTTTAGGAATATCCGTCCTTCCATCCACTCCTCTATACTTTACAGATTTTTAAATGGTTATCATCCTATTGCTCCTATTTTGAACAACTTTATTAATATGTTATTGTTTTCTTTCATTTTCAGGTGAGTTTCGAGTTCATTATTTCGGATAGCAGCTTCTGGTGAGTGATTAGCTGCTTTGAATAGTCTTAATTAATATGATACATTGCAGAAGTTACCGCATTGATATCTTCCCCGTTGCAGAATGTTAGCATTCTCAATGCAATTATATTTAATAACATGTTTTAACATTTTATCTAACACGGTTCTAAGTAATTAATTAGTTGCCAAATTAAAATAATGTTATGTATTCAGTTTTAATTCAATTTTATTATGTCAGTGGATGTATCTGGGACACTTAGTGATGTTTTCTTGATCGAGTATAATTTCTAGTTTGCGATTCTGCCACTATGCGCACTGGTAACGAGAAATCTGCTCATCTGTTATAGATGACACATTAGACGAAATCAAGACTTTGTGGAGTTGAAAATGGCGGAATGTTGTCCAGGGACCTTCTGTTTCAATGTATCAACGAGCAGATAAACATTGCACGGGACCTACAACTTTACTTCCCATTCGAAGGAAGCCATGCTAAGGATTTCTACGTCCGAAAAATAACGAACCAAGTTTGAAACCGCAAACTTGGGTACTACACCACGCCCCCGATGCTGTATACCTGTGAGGTTAGGGCATAGTAGCAGACTCCAGGCTTCTCTAGTTACAGCGGATTTAGAATAGGGGACTCTGGCTGCCGTCGTTTCCTAGTGAAGATTCTACACGAAGCTTTGGTACTTTCCTACGTGGTGTGATTAGGCGCCGGGATCAAAATTTCCACGTTACATTGGCCGATCATTAATTCAAGCTGATAAGATCTCTGGGAGAATACTGCCCCACAGAATACCACTACAGGCAGTATCGGATATCCCCTGTATAACAGGCATTAAACATGCCAACAGCTGAAAATTGATGAGTACGCAGTACCGCAACATCCTTAACACCCTCAATCTTAAATTCACAACACCAAACTTAACAACCATCCAAATCATTCCTGTGGTAAAGGGCAAATACGCAGCAACAACACCATGAGCCTACCAGATGACAGCGGACGGACTTATGGACGGAGGGCGACCAGTATTAAGCAGCTACGTACAAAATACCGTAATGGCGGCAAATATTTAAATACAACTAATCAGTAATTAAAATACAACAGGTTTCTTTAATTTTTTCTTTCTCTACACAAAGTACACAGTGAACATATTGTATTTCAACAAACGTTGGATACCGCGATTTCACTGGAAATGTTCGTGTTGGGGTCACCGTATATATAAAACATTTTTAGAAAAAGGTTTGTGTGTCTGTGAAGAACCCAAAAATGAAAAGCTTAAATCCAAAATTGACTGTTAAGTTCAGCATCCTCCAAGGATGCGACACGACGATTTTCAAAAAATCCTCCATCTGAAACTTTGAAAATTTTGATTTTCTCAAAAATGGCTGTAAGGGTTTTCATTATATTAAGGATATTCACATGGCAAATAAAATGTATATCTTAAATTTTCTGGAAATAGCCTCTGCAGACCTTTTCATTCTTGATGAATATTGCATAACTGCTAAACCAAAAGAGATCGCAAAATAATACTTATTACAAAAAAAAAGTAAACCATGTTAAAACACACAAATTGTTATGTGCATCTTTTTCTTTCTTTTTTAAAAGTTAATTATTTCTGAGCAATTCCTTGTTAATGGTTCCAATTTTAAAATACTTAAACATTTTTTCAAAGGGGAAGTTGTCATTACTCTTTTATTTTTCTCCTGGACATGCAAAGGAAACCGAATTTCGATCACATACCAACCACCTCGTTGACTATTGCGTTAGCCCTTATTTCACTTCTACGTATAAAAAGCTAAGCAATAAGACAATTTCTGTTAGTTTTATCTTGATTAGCATCAAGTAGATAGAAGAATAATCTTTATAAGGATATTTTATTGGAAGATATTAATAATTGCAGCATATGGAATTTTAATTGTTTAATCCGATTCGTATTGAATTCAGATGCTTCTGAAAATGTCTATAAATCTATAAAATCATGTGTTATTTCTACGTTCTATATTACTTGCCCAATAAGTGTAGAACGTATTGTATCTCGCCCAAATACTATACAGAGATTTCAGCGGAGATATATGTTCAGGTAAAAAATGTCAGGTGTTTGAGATATTACATAATAATATATATTAAATTCCCTGAGAATATCTTATGAAATTCTCTTCATTGGAATGAATGTTGTTTTATTCCATTTAACTGGTTAAACTGAAAGAGATGGACAGAAACATCTTCATTTTCGGATCATCTCTACGTAGGTGGAGACCATGTTGCACTCCGCCCAAAATGTCGAAAGCGAGATTTCACCGGAAATATATTTTAAGGTCCCTTGTATAAAAACTCTGATTTGCTCCATTTACATGACTTTCTCTACATCTCTGCAACAAATTATTCCATTTACTTCACCTAATCGAGAAAAAAATAGCAGAAATAGTTTTATTACTTGCTTCCTCGTAAGCAGAAGCGAAATAAGGGAGTACCATAGGTTAAAGTGATAGTCAAAAGCTGGTAGCTATGTGATTGCAGTTTCTTTATTTGTATGGACCGGAGTTGACAAATTCCTGTATCAGAAAAGTATGATTTTCTAAGCTGAAACCAAAAACAAGGAATATCTCAAAAACGACCAACTCCAAGAAAAAAATGTATATAACATAAATTGTGTATTTTAACGTGCTCTACATTTTTGTGTGGTTGAATTTTGTCTATCTTTTACGGTTTAGAAGTTATGCAAAATTCATCCAGAATAAAGTAATCTTTAGAAGCTATTCCCAGAAAATTCAAGATATACATTTTATTTGTCATGTAAATATCTTTAATATACGATATTTTAATCAAAATCGTTAGAGCCATTTTTAAGAAAACCAAAATGTTCGAAATTGTTTCCATGTAAAGGGTAGTTTGGAGTGGGGGAATTTTTTTGAAAAGCTTCGTGTCGCATCCTTGGACGATACCAAACTTAAATACAAAGTTTGGTATTTAGCGGTCTTTTCGTTTTTGAGTTATGCTGCCCACAGAAACACACACGGACATTTTTCTAAAAATGTTTTTTTTTTATTCTGGGGCTCTCAAAACATATATTTCCAGTAGAATCTCGGTATCCAATTTTGGGTGCAATACAATACCTTTTCTATACACTATGTACATAGTACGTGTAGAGAAAGTGAAAAAAACATTTTTAGAAAAAGGTGTGTCTGTATGTATTTGTGTCTATCTTTGAACACTGTAACTCAAAAACGAAAAGTCGGTAAAATACCAAACTTGCTATTTAAGTTTAGTATCTTCTAAGGATGTGACACAAAGATTTTGAGGAAGATCCCCCCCCCAATATCCTTTACATGAAAACATTTTGGAAAATTTTTAGTTTCTCAAAAATACCTCAAAAGTTTGTGAGGAAAGTATCATATATTAACCATATTTACATGTAAAATATGTATATCCTGAATTTTCTGTAAATAGCCTTTCAAGATCTCTTTATTCTGGAGGGATTTTGCATAACTAGGAAACCGTACACAAAAAATGGAGATCTCGTCAAAACCCACAATTTGTCATATTTTTTCCTGGAGTTCGCCATGTTTTAGATATTCTTTGTTTTTTGTTTCAGTTTTAAAATACTTAGTTTTCTCGTCGGGGAATGTGTCAACTCTTGGCAATGCAAAGAAACGATTTCAGTCACATGGCAACCAGCTTTTAAAAGATTTATGAATAAATAAATAATTAATTTTATTTACCTTCGAAATTACAAAGAATTCATGGCTTCGTCAAAAGATATAAAACAAATTCTATGACTACATTCTTACAAGTTTACATTTAATAATAACATTGATCTTTATATTAAATTTGAAAAAGTGCGATCCTGGTCTTCAGCGCGTCATCAAACTTCCTCTTTCTTTAGTGGAGGTGCCTCCCTCAGGTGGACAGGAGCCATGAAACAAACAAGGATTCAAGGCAGTATCTTTAAAGAAGTCACTATGGTGCAGTGCCATAATGTTAGCACTTGTTTAAAACTATATTTGTAACTTTTCTCATAAATACCTAGTTTAAATTTTCCCCTTACTGTATGCAACATATTCATATAAAGAGTAAAACTTTTTTTTTTTTTTTTTTTTTTTTTTTTTTTTTTTTTTTTTTTTTACTTTCTCTATACGCACTATGTACATAGTGTATAGAGAATGTATTGCACTCCACCCAAAAATTCGAAACCGAGATTTCACCGGAAATAAATGTTTTAAGGTCCCCTTTATCTAAAAAAAAACATTTTCGGAAAAATATCCATGTGGGTGTGTCCGTGTGTCTGTGAACCGATAACTCAAAAACGAAAAGTAGTTAAAATACTAAACTTGGTATTTAAGTTTAGTATCTTCCAGGGATAGGACACGAAGATGTTGAGAAAAATCCCCCTACCTCCAACTACCCTTTATATGGAACTTTTTTCGAAAATTTTGATTTTCTCAAACATGGCTCTAACGATTTTGATTAAAATTTCGTATATTAAAGATATTTACCTGACTAATGAATTGTATATCTTGAGTTTTCTGGGAATAGCCTCTGAAGAGTAGTTTATTCGGGATGAATTTTACTGAATTTTGAATAACTGCTAAACCGTAAAAGATGGACAAAAACTTACTACACAAAAAATGTAGAGCACGTTAAAACACACAATTTATGTTATATACATTTTTTTTCGTGGAGTTCATCGTTTTTGAGACATTCCTTATTTTTAGTTTCAGCTTTGAAAAACTTATACTTTTCTCATACAGGAATTTGTCAGCTGCTGTCCATACATACAAACAAAGGAACTTCAGTGACATAGCAACCAGCTTTTAATTATCACTTTAACCTATGACACTCCCTTATTTCGCTTCTACTTACAAGGGAGCAAGTAATAAGGCTATTTCTGCTAATTTTTTACTGATTAGCAGGAAGTAAATAGAAGTGTAAGCTTTTTAAGAATAATTTGTTGCAGAGATGTAGAGAAAGTCATGTGAATGGTACACATCAGATTGTCTAGTAAAAACTTGCGTATCTCTGTCTTGTATTTATTTATAGAGGATATGTTTTTGAATTCCTTGGTAAATAATTATATAATTTTAAGCCATTATATTTAAAGCAAGTTTCAAATAAAACTTTCGTTGTAGCCTAGTGTATTCACTTATTTCCCTTCTACTTAAAAAGAAGCAGGTAATAAGACTATTTCTACTAGTGTTTCTTTAGTTTAGCAATAAGTAGATGGAGGAATGAGATTTTTAACAATAATTTATTACAGAGCTGTAGAGAAAGTCATATGAATGAAATACACCAGATTTTTACTTTCTCTAGCCCCGTATGTACACTCAAAAATTCGATACTGAGATTTCACCGGAAATACATGTTTTAGGACCCCCTGTATCAAAAAAAAAAGTATTTTCAGAAAAAGGTCCGTGTGTGTGTCTCGTGTATCTGTGAACACGATAGCTCAAAAACGAAAAGTAGCTAAAATACCAAACTTGCTATTTAAGTTTAGTATCTTCCAGGGATGCGACACGAAGATTTTGAGAAAAATTCTCCAACCCCAAACTACCCTTTACGTGGAACTTTTTTCGAAAAGTTTGATTTGCTTAAAAATGGCTCTAACGATTTTGATTAAAATATCGTATATTAAAGATATCTACCTGACAAATAAAATGTATATCTTGAATTTTCTGGGAATAGCTTCTGAATACCTGTTTATTCTGGATGAATTTTGCTTAATTTGGCATAACTAGTAAACAGTAAGAGACAGACCAAAACTTATTATATAAAATGTGGGTTTTGTTAAAATACACAACTTACGTCATATACATTTTTTTTTCGTGGAATTTACCGTTTTCGAGGTATTCATTGTTATTAGTTATTAGTGAAGTACTTATACTTTTCTCAGACGGCAGTGTCCGTTTTTCTTTTGTTCTACTCCTGGCCAAGAAAAGAAGCGATTTGTAATGACAATCGCATAACAACAGCTTTTAAAACATTTGATTATCGGTTTAGTCTAGTGTATTCACTTATTTTCTTCCTACTTATAAGGAACTAAGTAATAAGAACATTGTGCTAATGAGTACCTCGATTAGCAAGGTGCACAAAGAAGACTAATGTTATGTAAGAAGTTTGTAGAACAGCTAGAGAAAGTTATGTGAGTGTAACACATCAAATTTTTTAACATAAAATTCAACATCTTGTGTGATGTATACAAAAGAAAAGCGAAACGACAAGAGCGCTGTTGTATGTTTTTGAGAATTTTCAATAAACGCAGCGGCAAATTGTTGAAGCAGTGAATAGTATTGACTGAGCCAGAGAAGCCGGAAGACACTCTGGAGCCATCTAGCTGGTGAAGAGGAAATTATTGTTGGGCGAGAGAGGTGTGAACGATTGATTACCTTGCCGAACAGGATACAGTGTAGATCCGTGTATCTACATGAGCGTGCCTAGCTAAAACATATTGTGGGAAGGGGGGTCATGTAATTTCCAAAAGTCAAGTGTGGGAAAAAGTTTTAGTCCTTTACATTTATAACATTATGCTTAGAGGTGTCTTGGTTCTATATTACACTATCACATTTCTGGGTCACATAGATGTGGTTATATAGATATGATAAAACGTTTTATAGTGTGCATCTTTGACCACATCTAGCTGTGACATACGTCCGTAATAAAACTTATAACCACCATCACATCTGATGTGTTACATTCACACAGCTTTCTCTACATCTCTGTAACAAATTGTTGTTAATAGCTTATTCTTCTATCTACTTCATACTAATAGAGATCAACATTAGCAGAAACGGTCTTATTACTTAGTTCTTTATACGTAGAAGGAAAATAAGGGTATAGACTATGTTAAACCGACAGTCAAATGTTTTAAAATGTGGTTGCCATGGGACTGAAATCCGCTTATTTCCGTGGCCAGGAGTTGACAAGTTCAGGTATGTGAAAAGTACTTCAAAACGAAACCAGTAACAAGGAATATCTCGAAAACGGCAACTCTACGAAAAAAAAATGTATGACATAAATTGTGTGTTTTAACGAGATCTACGTTTTTAGTGTAGTAAGTTTTTGTCTATCGTTTTACGATTTACCAATCATGCAAAATTCAGGAAACTTCATCCAGAATAAAGATGTCTTCAAAATACTTAAGATATAAATTTCATTTATCATGTAAATATTTTAAATATAAGAAATTTTAATCAAAATCGTAGGTACAATTTTTGAGAAAATCAAAATGTTCGTAATTTTTGCCACGTAAAGGATAGTTCGCGGTGGGGGGAATTTTCTTGAAGATCTTTGTGTCGTAACCTTGATAGATACCGAACTTAAATATCAAGTTTGGTATTTAACGGACTTTTCGCTTTTGAGCTGTGCTACACATAGACAAACACACACACACACACACTCACGGACATTTTTTTAAAACTGATTTTTTTTTATTCAGGGGATTCCCAAAACATATATTTCCGGGAGATCTTGGTATCGATTTTGGGTGCAATACACTATGTACAAAAAAACCACTCATTTCCTGTTACGAATCACATGAAATACTTCATAATTTAAAACATAATTGTTATAAAAATCTGATGTGTTCCATTCGCATGACTTTCTCTACGTCTCTGCAACAAATTATTATTAAAAAGCTTATTCTTCTATTTATTTCATGTTAATCGAGAAAAAATTAACAGAAATAGTCTTATTAGTTGCTTCCTTGTAAGTAGAATTGAAATAGGAGAGTTAAATAGGCTAAAGTGAAACTGGTGTGACTCAAGTTCCTTTGTATGTATGAACAGGAGTTGACACATTTCTGTATGAGAAAAATATGTTTTTCAAAGCTGAAACCAAAGAACAAGGAATATTTAAAACGATCAACTCCACGAGAAAAATGTATAGGTATAACATTAATTGTGTGTTTTAACGTGCTCTACATTTTTTGTGTTGTAAGTTTTTGTCTATCTCTTATGGTTTAGCATTTATGCAAAATTCTCTAAAATTAATCCAGAATAAAGCAGTCTTCAGAGGCTATTCCCAGAAATTTCAATATATACATTTTATTTGGCATGTAAATATTCTAAATGTAAGATATTTTAATCACAATCGTTAGAGCCATTTTTGAGAAAATTAAAATTTTCGAAAAAAGTTCCAAGTAAAGGGTAGTTGGGGTGGGGGGATTTTTTGAAAATCTCCGTGTGGCAACCTTGGAAAATACCAGTTTGGCATTTAACCGTCTTTTCTTTTTTGAGCTATGCTGTCCACAGACACACACACACACACCTTTTTTTTTGAAAATGCTTTTTTTGGATTCAAGGTATTCTATAACATGTATCTCCGGTGAAATCTCGGTATCGAATTTTTGGGTAGAATACAATACCTTCTCTATTCACTATGTACATTGTACGTACAGCACTAGAGAAAGTAAAAGTTAAACTGAAAGAAATACGAGAATACAGGTTAAATCTGAGTAGTTATTCAACTGCCATAAGCTATTTATAGTACATTGACATGTGCCATGTGACACAGAATAGCACACAAATTTGGTTTCTAGATTACAAAATCTGTCGTGTTCTATTCACATGACTTTCGCTATCTGTTCTGCAACCAAACTATTACAAAAATATTATTGTTATATCTACTTCATGCTAATTAGATAAACATTACCTGAAGTGGTGTTATTACTTAGTTCCTTCTACGCAGAAGGGAAATAAGGGAATACACTAGGCTAAAGCGATAGTCAAATCTTTTAAAGGATGTTGGTATTAAAATTAGCTTCTTTTCCATGATCAGGAGTAAAACGAAACAGAAATGAAACGGGTCAGGAATTTTCTTTTGAGAAAGGGTTTTAAAATTGAAATCTTAAAATTAAATAAATTACAGAAAATATCTCGGAAATGGTTAGCTCTAAAAATAAATAAACAAATTGTGTGTTTAGATATGACATTTTGGGGTTTACCAGTTATGCAAAAGTCAATCAGAATGGAGAGGTCTTCAATGGCATTTTAGTAAATGTCGTTAGGACCAATTTTGAGAAAATCGAAAATTTCGGAAGGGTACCTTGGGGTGAGGAATTTTCTAAAACTCTTCGTGTCGCATTCCTGGAAAACACCTAACTTCGAATAACAAGTTTTATATTTAACAGGCGTTTCGTTTTTGAGTTATACTGTCCATAGATTAGATTAGAAAGCATTCTGTAGGTTCGTTTAGGCCAGAAAGCCACTGAACATAGAACTTGTCAAGGCATATACATGTATACATATGTTTATATACTATGAAAAAAATGTATAAAGCTCTAGTGCTAAAAGCATAGGATACAAAAACAACTGAATACTTTTTTTTTGCATGCACATAAAAACAAAGAGTATCAAAATATAGTGTTAAAATGTATAAATAAATATAATTTCATTATATGTAAAACTAATATGTTAGATGATAGTTTTCAAATTATCGATATAATAGTTACTAGTAGTAATTATATAAACTAAAACATGATTATTGTATTATGTACTCTTCATAAATGTCAACAAATTACAATACATATTTACAAATATGTTATAGAATTTCCAATGCAAAGATTTACAATTATGTACTAGAGTGTAAAATATCATAACATCAGGCTTTACAGACCTTGTGGCATTGCTAAATACTAAAAAAAATAATTTGACACATTTGTGCAAGTCAAAGTATAAATCAGTTTAATTTTAATATAAAACACACACACACACACACACTAATATACACAAAATGCAATACATTGTAATATTTAAAAATACAATGATTATTAACGGTATTTTCAGACACATTTGTCACTTAAATATTCATCTACAGAGTAAAATGATTACTGACCTTTTTCTAAAAATGTTTTTTATACACACGGTTCCTCAAAATGTACATTCTCGCTGAAATCTCAATATGGAATTTTTGAATGGGATGGAATACCTACTCTACATGAACTATGTACTCACTTGGTACATGTAGAGTAAATAATACTATTTTAGAAGAATAGTTTGCTCCAGAATAGGTAATGTGAATGGAACACACTAGATTTTTTTTTAAGGTTGCATGTTTGCAAATTGAGGTTTTTTCTTTCATATACTTTCCACGCTTGCTTTTTTGCCCTTACCAGGTAAGGGCCACTTAGAAGTAGTCACCGTCCAGCAATTTCTGCCCGGTATATTTTCTTTCTCTTAAATGCCGTGGCGTGTGGAAAAGCTTTTAAAACCACTGCATTCCGCCAAAAATACTCAATTACACACCTTAGCCATATCAAGAGTTAAAACTTCAGTGTTATTCATTACCTCGTCACAACAAAAACTTCTGTAACTTATATATAATCTCCTAGGATTATTTTAATTTCTCTGGCACGTATGTGCAGTGTACATAGTAGGTAGAGAAGGTATTATATTGCACACAAAAATTCGATGAGATCATACCGGAAGTACATGTTTTGAAGACCTATGAATTAAAAAAATTAGTAAAAGATCGCGCGCGCGTGTGGACAGCATGACTCAAAATCGAAAGATGGTTAAAAACCAAACTTGATAATTAAATTTACAATCTTCCAAAGATGCGACACAAACATTTTCAGCAATTTTCCGCTAGCCTAAACTACTCTTTACATCGAAAATGTTGCTTTTCTCAAAAATGGCAATAGCGTTTTTGATTAAAAACCCTGTATTAAAGATATTTAAATAAATTAATGTATATCTTGAATTTTGTAAGAAAATCCTCTGAAGATCTCTTCATTCTGGATTATGATTGATAAATTGATAATTGATAAATTCTAAACCGTAAGAGTTAGACAAATGCTTATTAAACAAAATTATTGATGTCATTAAAACACAGAATTTATGTATTATGCATTTGTTTTGTGGAGTTAATATTTCCGAGATATTCCTTGTTAATTATTTATATTTTAAAATACTTAAACCTTTTTCAAATGAGAATTTGGTATTTCTGTTTCTTTTGTTTTGCTCCTGGCCATACAACCAGAACGTAATTGCAATCGCGTAAGACAGCTTTTAAAAGATTTGACTGTTGCCTAGTGTATTCCTTTATTTCCATTTTACTTAAGGAAGAAAGTAATAAAACCATTCCTGCTAATGTTTATAGCGAAATAGCATGAACTAGATTGAAGAATAAGCTTTTGTAAGAATATTTTGTTGCAGAATAGGTAGGGAAAATCTTGTGAGTGGATAACTCAAAATTTTACTTTCTCTATAGGCACTATGTACATAGTGTATAGAGAAGGTATTGCACTCCACCAAAAAAATCGATACCGAGAATTCACCGGAAATATATGTTTTAGGGTCCCCTTTATCTAAAAAAATCTTATGTGTACCATTCACATGACTTTCTCCATATCCCTGCAACAAATAATTCTTAAAAAGCTTATACTTCTATTTAGTTTATGCTAATCAAAAAAATTAGCAGAAATAGTCTTATTACTCGCTTCCTTCTAAGTAGAAGCGAAATAAGGGACAACCGTAGATTAAAGTGACAGTCAAAAGCTGGTTGCCATATCAATGAAGTTCATTTGTTTATATGGATAGGAGTTGACAAGTTCCTGTATGAGAAAAGTATACGTTTTTCATAGCAGAAACCAAAAATAAGGAATGTCACAAAAACGACGAACTCCACGAAAAAAATGTATATAACATAAATTGTGTGTTTTAACGTGTTCTACATTTTTTGTGTAGTAACTTTTTGTCCATCTCTTACGGTTTAGCAGTCGTTCAAAATTTAGTAAAATTCATCCAGAATAAACTACTCTTCAGAGGCTATTCCCAGAAAATTCAATATATACATTTCATTTGCCAGGTAAATATGTTTAATATCCGAAATTTTAATCAAAATCGTTAGAGCCATTCTTGAGAAAATCAAAATTTTCGAAAAAAGTTCCATGTAAAGGGTAGTTGGGGGTGGGGGGATTTTTCTCAAAATCTTCGTGTCGCATCCCTGGAAGATGCCAAACTTAAATACCAAGTTTGGTATTTTACCGACGTTTCGTTTTTGAGTTATCGTGTTCACAGACACACACACACACACACACACACACACACACACACACACACACACACACACACACACACACGGACCTTTTTGTGAAAATGCTTTTTTTGGATATTGGGGACCCTAAAACATATATTTCCGGTGAAATCTCGGTATCGAATTTTTGGTGGAGTGCAATACTTTCTCTATACACTATGTACATAGTGCGTATGGAGAAAGTAAAAAGCATTTTCGGAAAAAGGTTCGTGTGTGTATGGTGTGTGTCCGTGTGTCTGTGAACACTATAACTCAAAAACGAAAAGTAGATAAAATACCAAACTTGGTATTTAAGTTTAGTATCTTCCAGGGATACGACACGAAGATTTTGAGAAAAATCCCCCCACCCCCAACTACCCTTTAGATGGAACTTTTTTCGAAAATTTTGATTTTCTCAAAAATGGCTCTAACGATTTTGATTAAAATTTCGTATATCAAAGATATTTACCTGACAAATAAAATGTATATCTTGAATTTTCTGGGAATAGCCTCTGAAGACTTACTTTATTCTGGATGCATTTTCCATAACTACTAAACCGTAATAGATGGATAAAAATTTAAAACAGAAAAAAATGTAGAGCACGTTAAAACACACAATTTATGTTATATACATTTTTTTCATGGAGTTGATCGTTTTTGAGATGTTCCTTTTTCTTGGTTTCAGCTTTGAAAAACTTATACTTTTCTCATACAGGAGTTTGTCAACTCCTGTCCATAGAAACAAAGGAACATCAGTCACATAGCAACCAGCTTTTGGCTTTCACTTTAACTTATGGTACTCCCTTATTTCGCTTCTACTTACAATAAAGCAAGAAATAAGACTATTTCTGCTAATTTTATCGATAAGCATGAAATAAATAAAAGATAAGCTTATTAACAATAATTTGTTACAGAGATATAGAGAAAGTCATGTGAATGGAACACATCAGATTTTTTTTTAATTACGTTGCCAAGCTATAGATAGTTACATTTCTAGAGTGTTTACACGTTTTAGACGGAGCCTTGGTGCTGTACTTTACCACAAGAGTTCTTGTAACCAGGTATATCATTTCCTACCTTTGCAGTAATCAGGACTCTGAAGCTGACATGATACGGATGAGAAACCTTGAAGAAGAATCTCAAACTCCTCGGAGTTGCGATTCTTACACGGACTCCATTTCCTTTTTTCTCCTCTTCACAGAAAGCAATTTAAAAAACGCAGGGAAGTGACAAATACGTAAGATATTAGATAATGCAAACTGATTTCGAAAATGAACTTGCGAGGTAGAGAAAGAAAATTAAAAGAAACTTGTAAAGCTAGAAGGCAGTGAAAAGGGTGTGTGACAGAAGCCGCACGAGAAGAGGCTCTTTAATTTTTTTTCCCCCACTTACAAAAAAAGTGAAGCACAATTTCCGTTCTTCTTGAAGCAGAAGTAATCTTCAAGTGCAAGGGGAATAAGAGAATCGCTTAACCTTGTATACTTATGCAGAGTTTTAAATAGTGTTCAAACGCTTTTGTACTTCTGCATGACTGCAGCTTCTTAAAACTGACTGCTTGCCAGATATTGAGCTCATAATTTCGGGTATGCAATGACAAACCTGATGTGATTCACATTATCTTCTCTACCTATTCTGCAACAAACTAATCTCACAAAAGCTGCATGGTAATAGAGATAAAACATTAGCAGAAGTTGTTTTATTTGGAGGGTTATCCAGAAAGTGGCAGACGATTTGGCATAACTAAATGATAACGAAAGTTACAGTACCTTACTGTATTTCTCAACGTAATCTCCATTCTCTCAAGACATTTATTGTCACGTGGTATCAGTTTTCAACGCCGATGTTTTACTTGTCTATCGCCAAAGAACTTATTCCTTTTTTGAACGCACAAAATGTTCTGCCAATCGAATTTTATAGGCAAATGAATCAAGTTGTTGGTGATAATGCAATGGACGATCTTCAGTGAAGAAATGGCGTATAATTTACGAGTAATCAAGGTGTACGGTAAAGACCAGAGTGGAAGTTCATCAATCGTTTTGGAGGAGTTGAAAGCAAATGATAAAAGAATACAGAAAAATCGTGTTTAACTTTGGACACCGTACATGACTTTTTGGATGGATACGGTCTCTCAGCCATGAAGACCTCAAAGTGACAGTGACATCTTGGCTCATATCTTTTCTGCATTGAAAAACCGGTACCACGTGACAATAAACACCTTCATAGCAATGACGATTATGTTGAGAAACTTTGTAAATAAAGTTTTGTGTTGATAATCTTTGTTATGGTTTAATTATGCCCAATCGTCTATCACTTTCTGGATGGCTCTCGTACTTATTTTCTAATAGGAGCATACAAAGGAAATAATGGAAAACAATAAGCTAAAGCGATAGTCAATATTTTTAAGAGCTGGTTGCTGTAGGAGGACTTTGAAACTCGGTTCGCTTCAATGGTCAAACGAATGAGTAATTCCAATTTGAGAAAAGTATCAGTATTGCGAAATTAAGAACAATAGTAAGGAAAATTTCGGAAGTGGTTAACTCTCTGACTAAATTGTGTGTTAAGGAAATCTACATTTTTGCTATAAGATCTTGTTTATCTCTTACGGTTTACCAGTTATGTTACAGTCATCCAGGATGAAGAGAATTTAAGAGAATATTCTCAGAAAATTCAATGTACACATTTCATTTGATATGAAAAACATGCTAAAGAGAGCTTGTTTTAGAGAAAATCAACAATTTTCGAAAGATTTTAAAGTAAACACTTTCGGGTTGAAGATTCTTGAAATCTATTATTATTATTATTATTATTATTATTATTATTATTATTTAGTCTAATGTTCTTTAACGTGGTTAGTTATATCGGTCAATGAATGAAATTAGTGAAATGTGCCTGGGATCCGTGGAGCTTAAAGTTACTGGGCATTTATCTTCTCAGGACAAGGGAAAACCCAAAAAAATCTTCTCCTGGTAACTTAAACTAACCGAGATTTGACCTCTTGAATGTGAAGCAGACGCGCTATCCCCACATTTCGGAGGCGGCTTGAAAATCTTTGTGTGGGGTTCTTGGAACATTCAGAAAATAAATTTCAGATTTGGTACTTAACCGACTTTTACCTTTTTGAGTTACGCTGTTCACACAGATATTCTTGCTGATATTCTTTTTCTTTTAAATTTGTTCAGGATAGCATAAAACATGATTTCCGCTGAAATCTCTGTGTCGAAATGTTGGGTGGAATACATTACTTTCCCTACGTAATATTTTTACATTGATCTAGAACTAAATGGCTCCATGGTAACTAGTCGCCCTCCGTGGTGTAATGGTTACCATGCTAACTACCCAAGCTCGCGGGTTCAAACCCGGTGGAGGATGATGTATTTTTTCGGGTGTAAAAATCCTTAATATGGTTTCCTTCGGAAGGGAAGTAAAGTCGTTGGTCCCGTGTCGTAGATTTACGGCATGTAAAAGAACCTCAAGCCTGATAGAGAGGTCTCTGAGCAAAATTAAGCGGTCTTTCACGCCCAATTTAGAATGGGACGCTGAGAACCACAGTAGTTAAAGAGCGTCCATAAATAACACGCCATTTTTTTCCATGGTAACTTGTGAGGTTCCTTTTCGATAGGTCCCAGATTCGATTCCCGCCGATCACTTGCTCTGATCTTAACTTTTGGTGGTTTTCTCTGATCGATAGGCGAATGCTCGGGTATTTTTTTCATCTGGCACTATTGTCTTTCAATTTCCCTTTCATTCGGTTTTCTACTTATCTTTCAGGGATGTTAGCAGGTTCCTGGCATATAGTAGTGCTGGACAGATGACGGGGATACTATCTCAAGGAAAGAGTACTTCCCATGGACATTGGACGTCTGTCTGGTTGCAGGGCGTTCATCCCCCTCCCTCTCTGTCTCGCTCTAGGCAGCTCAGCAGTGGGACTGTTCTTTGAGCCTAGAACTGTTAGGCCTTACCTGTGGCCTATAGCCTTTTGAGGGAGGGAGCCACAATAAATCTCTCGTATATCGCACTGCGCGAGGTGGTCCCCCACGCCACTTTCCCTACACGTTTTCCATACAAATTCTACAACTTGCAAAAAATTGGATGTGTTCCCAATTCACCTGTTCTGGGAACAAACCTTTTTTGCTAATCGAGATATTAGAAATTGCAAAAATAGGTATATTGCTTAGTTCCTTATAAGTAGAAGAGAAAATGGTCGTAATTTTCATGGAAATCATCAATATAGTCAACAGATGACATTGATCGATTGTTGTTGATTCTCCCTGAGTCACTGAGATCATTAAAACAAATGCCACATTTCTGCGAGCTTCCAGAGAGAAATTATGGCCTATTGAAATAGTTCAGGTTTATGTAGATCTCACTCTACGCTTGAATGTATTCATTCACTTTTGGTATTGTGCATGTTCTTGATATATTTCACATCATTTAATCGGAAAAGTTTATTTATTGAAGCAAAACCAACTTAGTAAGCAATTCTTGTCCACATAACTTGTTTTCAATGTAATATTGCATAACATATGGGCGAAGGTGACACTGTCGTCTGTCGCATACACTTGTGCACGTGGGCGCGGAGTAATACAAAGAGTGTGCTTCTGAGAACGGATAGACAAATTCTCGTCAACAAATCGCATACATCCATTATTGCTTGACTGTGTACTCCACAGGCCTTGCCATCTCCAGTGTAAGGTGTACATTAGTCAGGGTAAGGGAAGGGAGCGCGGAAGAATACTCGTCACAGGGGTAAGGTTAAACAGGCTAGAGGGAACTCGTCACTAGCGCTCACTCTATCGAGATAGACAGAAAACCACTTGAATAGTTGAGTGCCGGCTTCGCAGCGGGAGTTTAATTACATTTCCTGCGCACCAGAACACATTAAATTCCCGGGTTCTGTGCAGTTATTGGAGCTAACCGTATCTATACGATAGAGCAAACCATATTTAGCCACTTTTTAGTACGGAACTTCTATTCGAATCCGATATCGTATTGCTTAGGTTTAAATTTCTCTAGCGGGTATTTACAGTATACATGGTAGGTAGAGACGATATTGTATTCCACCCAAAACTCGTTACCGTAATTTCACTGGAAATACATATTTTTAGGACCCCAGAATCTAAAGAAAGAAAAAAAAAACATATTTACAAAAAAAAAAAAAAAAGTTCCATGTGTGTGTGTGGCATTTAAGTTTAGTATCTTTCAAGGATGCGATACGAAGATTTTTAAGAAAATCCCCTTCATCCCAAACTACCCTTTATATGGAAAATGTTTCGAAAACTTTGATTTTCTCAAAAAATCTAACGATGTTTATAATGTCATACAATAAAAATATTTACATGACAAATGAAATGCATAAGACTGCCTCTACGGTCATTTAGTCAGCGGGTTCGATTTCTGGTTTGGGCGGGGATTTTTTTTCTTAAGCTGTAATAATTCCCTATCCCCACAGAGTCAAGAAATATGTGAGAGTAAGTGGTTGTAATAGTATAAAACTGAAAGAAAAAAAACTACTGCTAATAAAAACCTGCAGTTTGCGAAGAAACACCAGATAATATTTCTAGAGCAAAGACCTGATATTAGCGTCACGTTAAAGGGGAATACATAAATGATACACATTTTTTTGTTTTAATTGTATCTTCAATTTTTTGGGAATGTGTCTGAAGACCTCTTCATTCTGAATGCCTTAGCATAACTGATAAATCGTAAGAAATATACAAAACTCACTGCACAAAAAGGTATATCTCGTTAAAATACACAATTTATGTAATGTGCAGCTTTTTTCTTATTTTTATGTATTGCCCATGAGAAGAGAATTGAATTTCAACTAGTAAAGGATTCAGCTAATAAGGTCATTTTGATAATGTCACAACAGGTACAGAAACTCATGTGAACGCAATACATCATACATATTTGTTTGGTTTTTTTTTTTTTTTAGATAAAACGATATAAAGGGAGAATAGGAGGGAAAAAACAGGTAAAATGAAAATGAAACGCGTAAAAATACTAACACTAGAAAAGAGATGCAAAAAAAAAAAAACATTCAAGCAAAATACTGTTAGGCGTGCTTGTTTCATGTTTTCTGTGCAATATAGCTCATTTTGGACATTTTATTAGCAAAATAAAATTTAGGTGTACACCTAAAATAGCTTATTTCTTGGAAGGGTAGAGAAAATGACGAGAGTTCTAAGGCAGCATAGTTTTTGTGATTGGGATGAGATATGGATATGGCACATTTGTATAATATAATTACTTCCTGACCCGAAAAAAAATCTGAGGTGTTCCATTCATATGACTTTCTCTATATTTCTGTAACAAATTATTATTGTTAAAAAGCTTATTCTTCTATTTCATGATAATCGAGGTAAACATTATTAGAAATTGTCCTAATTACTTGGTCCTTGTCAGCAGAAGAGAAAAAATCTAATGTGTTCCATTCACATGATCTCCTATAGCTATTCGGAAACCTTTATTTCAAAACATTAATCTGTTATCTACGTCATACCAATCAATATAAACATAAGCGTCTTATTACTAGCGACCTTGTAAGTAGAAGGGAAATAAAATGCACAGGCTAAAGCGATAGTCTCGTCCTTTAAAAGCCGGTCGCAATGTGAAACAACTGAAATTCCGATCTCTTTGCTTGCCAGCAGTGGACAAATGAGAAACGAGAAGAAAGATGTCTTCCCGCTTGAGAAAAGTTTAAGTGCCTTAAAATGGAAACCAATAATCCAGAATATTGGAAAATGGTTAACTCTACAAAAAAATGTATATAACACAAATTGTGTTTTAGTTTTTGTATATTTCTTGTGGTATACAAGTTATATAAAAGTCATCCAGAATGAAGAGCTCTTCAGAGGCTATTCCCAGAAAACTGAAGATATACGTTTTGGTTGTCATGAAACTATCTTAAAACATAGGGCATTTGGGGGGGGGGGATTTTCTTGAGAATCTTTGTGTCGCATCCTTGGAAGATACTGAACTTAAATACCAAGTTTCCTTTTTAAAGTATGCTGCCCACCGACAGACACACACGCACATGTTTCTAAAAACGGTTTTTTATTCAAAACATGTATTTCCGATTAAATCTCGGCACCAATTTTTGGGTGGAATACAATACGTTCTGTATCCACTATGTACATAAGTGCTAGAGAAAGTAAACATTGGAAGAAGAAGAAGAAGAAGAAGAAGAAAAAGTGCAAAAATATGGTACCAAAATACGTTTAGACGTATTGGATTAATTGTTTTTTCTCACAAGCCGTGTGTAGGACAGGAGTTGTATAGGTAGAGTCAGACTGAAAAATGCAATGTCATAGCCGGATTTGAACTACGGATCTCCCGGTCTCTAGCCGGTTGCTTTGCCACTGAGCTACCATGGCAACATGCCGACATAGCATTGAATTTCTAAACGGACTCGCATGTTTCCCAGTTGAGATGACAACCCCAATGGCGACTTACAATGTTGCAAGTGCTTAAGTCCCAAGATTCATATTATGGTTCAATTAGTATTGGATTAATTGTTTTTTCACATAAGCCGTGTGTAGGAACAGAAGTTGGAAACATCCACATTTAGACGTGCTTATTTCTATTTTCTGTTCAAGATAGCTCTATTTGGGCATTTTAATAGCAAAATACAATTCACGTGTACCTAAAAAGTGCTGTATTATTGAAGGTGGGGTGAAAACTTGATGGAAATGTAAAGCTTCATTTTAATAGCAAAATAAAATTCAGATGTGACTGCCTCCGTAGTCAAGTGGTCGCGAGCTGACTTCTCACCCGGAGGTCCCGGGTACGATTCCCGGCTGGGGAGGGGAACTTTTCTTTAACCAGAATTATTCCCTATCCACCACAGAGTCTGGAAGTATGTATGTGAGAGTAAATGTGTGCGTGTTTGAGGAAATAAAATGGTCTAAAACCCAAAGTAAGCCTACAGACAACGAGTTGTTTCTAATTTGAAGCCCCCAATATGACCTTAGATGTTAAAGGGGGCTATATAAATGAAACAAAAAGAAAACAATTCAGATGCACACCAAAAGTTGCTGTATTGTTGAGCGAGGGGTTGAAAACGTGATGGGAATGTAAAACATCATAGTTTTTGTGATTGGAATGAAATATAGATATGCATATATGGGTGTAATATAATTACTTCTTGTCCGGAACAAAAATAGGATATGTGGAAGGGGATGCTGGGCTGGCGCAGCAGGAAGTAGGTCAGACGCTAATCAGTGCGTGCGGGATCGCATCCTAGTCAAGGACTTATTATCAAGGTATCGGCAGGATAAAAAAAGGAGTGAAGTTTACGGCCCAAGTGACCTCGGAGGTCGATTGATGGTGGGGGGTGCAACATCAGCTGATGGGATGGGACTTCCCAGCGAGCTCAGTATTGACCGGGACGGTCTGCTCGCTGCGACGCGATCACAAGTACGGCCGGCTACATCTGCAGTGTGTCTGTGTAGTAAAGTGATGGACCACAAACAGTGCTTTACTTAGTGCTCTGGAGAGGTACCCAACTCTGCTCACTCGAGTTTCCTAACTTTGAATATTGCCTTCAGCAGCATTCTTACTTGACAAAT
Source organism: Hymenopus coronatus (assembly GCA_030762935.1). NCBI lineage: Eukaryota > Metazoa > Arthropoda > Insecta > Mantodea > Hymenopodidae > Hymenopus > Hymenopus coronatus. The sequence continues at coordinate 19,517,635 of CM060895.1, forward strand.
TAGTGATATTTTAATGCAGTATTGAACCTTTTACCATAACCTGGGTATAATTTGGTCAACATTTGGAAAATATAATTTAATTTTATAAATATACTTACTTTCTCTACACATACTATGTATATAGTGTATAGAGAACGTACTTAATTCCACCCAAAAATTAAACACAAATATTTAATATGAAATACCTGTATTAAGGTCCCCTGAATCCCAAAAATAGCGTTTTTTTATAAAAAAAAAAAAAGGTACATGTGCTGCATGTGTGTGTGTTTATGTGTATGTGAGCAGCAAAATATCTCAAAAATGAAAAGTTGGTGTATTGCCAAACTTGATAAATAAGTTTAGCATGTTCCAAAGATGCAACACGAAAATTTTCATGAAAATCCCTCACCCCAAACTACCCTGAATATAAAACAATTTATGAAAATTTTGATCTTCATAAACATGATTGTAAGAATTTTGATTAAAATAACATGTATATTTTGACTTGTGGCAATAGCCTCTGAAGACCTGTTCATTCTGGATGACTTGCATAACTATAAACCATAAGAGATAGTCATAAACTTGCTACACAAAAAATGTAGATCTCGATAAAACACACTACTTATGTCATATGTTTTTGTGTGAATGGAACACATCAGGGCTTTTTAAATTTTATATTGTGTACAATGTGAAAATTGGAATTATTGTTGTCATAATGTAATGGAGAAACTCAAAATTTGAAGAAACCTAATAAGTTTAGGATTACGGCACTCCAACTCATCTTTAAAATACCACATTTATCCAGTTTTGACACCCCCTATCATATGAGACTAATAATAATTTATTGTATTTCATATTGGCTGCAGAATAACATTATTCTCATATAAATAGGGGGTGGGAGGTAAAAATTGGGAAAATCCGGTGAATATGGTATGCATGGTCTTTGAAGTATCATGATGTCAAAATTAATTTGTTTCTCCAAATTTTGAGCTTTTCTGTTACAGTATACAATTCCAATTTTTACATTAGATACAATATAAAATATATAGTATTTATTTTATAAATTTGGGCTAAATTACCTGCAGTTTATGTTAAAAGATCCAATTCTAAATTATGGTAACATTTTCGGAACTATAATTTATCAGAGTATAATAATTCTGAATAACAGTTGACTGAAATATTCAAGTTTAAAAGTTAATAAAACAAAAGTGTCCAGAATTAATGCTACCACCTTCCAAAATTATTTTTCAAAGCCTTATATGTCTATCCACTTCATGTTAATTTAAGACAAGCCCTAGCAGAAATGCTTAAATTACAAATTTCATTATAGGTACAGAAAGATACAGAAAATCAAATCAATAGTCAGATGTTTATGGTGGCCTTGAAATTACATACTCTATCAATAACCTTAAAGAAACAAATGAGCAGCAATTTAAGAAAATTACTAAAGCATTAACAAATATCCGCTCAGTAATAATGAACGATGCCTTAATAAACATTTTAAAATAAATGGTGTTTTTTATATGTTTAATAAATTTTTGTATCTTTAATAACAAAATATGAAACTTACATTCAAGAGGAGAGGCTTTCACTGAATATTCCGAAATAATTCAAGATACTTTATTTGCCTTTTAAATAACTTAAATGTATGGTGTTTTAATCAAAACCGTTAGTTATTTTATTTGTTTATTCATTTACCCTGGTAAGAATTAAGCCCATAAGTCGTTCTCTTTCACTCTACCACGCAATGCAATACAATATAGTAAAAACAATCTTACAAAGGTTTAATACACATATTAAACGACAAATATAGTGTGCAATGCAACCTAATACAACAAAATATTCAAAGATTAAACAAAGATATTAAAACGAAGTAAAGAGAAATCACGACCAAAATATTTATTCATGCAAGTAGAAATCAATTTCTCTAAATGGTTTAATATGTAAATTTTAAATTAATAGCTACTAGCACATAAAATAACAGCAATAATAAATTAATGTTATGAGATATTTATCACTAATGTAGCAGATAAGATTAGAATATTAAAGTATTTCCATATAAATAGAAGTTTGGATGGGTGGATTTTCATACAAATCTCGTGTATTACATTTGGAAAATATTTGGCATAACTGCACACATACATACACGCGCGCCTGACTTTATTTCTAAAAATGCCTTGAGGAGGGGGGTTCTGTGGACCTCCAAACACGTATTTTCCAGTGGAATCTCAATTTGACTTTTTAGATGCAATATCATATTTAATCTTGCCTAATTCAAAACCAATAAATAGTTAATTAGCAAAATTACATTAAGAATAAAAGCATTAGATTAATATTGTTATAGAATATGCAGTTCTCACATATTTTTGTCATAGTTGCAAAGAGAAACAAGAGAAAAGCGAGTTTATAAAATCCCTGGTGAAACTTCCACAGCCGATCCGGATTTGAAATTGTTGCATATTATGTCCAGATTTGAAATCCGCTAGATTGCTGTGGTTTTTACTTCTTCTTGAGAGAGTTGGCCTTTAACTTCACGGATGCTTTGGCTATGCCGAAACTGCTCCACTCTACTCATAAAAACATCCCTTGGCTGCGCCTTGTGACTTAGGGCCATCCACCTTTGTGTTTTAGGAACCTAAAGGTTTATATCAATTCTAAGTAGCTATAAATGGCTCTAATGGTAGAATAACAAAAGGAACCAAATCCGGATCACATATGGAAGTAAGTAACACTCCCCCAAATCAAATGTTTGTTTTAGCAACCAATACGTAAACATCTGAACAAAAGATTATCAAGTTTATATATATATTAACGTCAATGACTAAATAGCAGTTTATTAAGATAAACTTACCTGTATATACAAATGTTTTGGTGGACTTCTAAATTTGATTTTTAAAGTCGAGCATTTACTCCATAATGAAGACAACATATGACAGAAGTATTTTAATAAAATTGATCGCTTTTACCAAAAATATTCTTCTCATTCTCCACTTTTTAGACAGTTGTAATTACCTACATTTTTTTATTTCGAAAGTACTAAACGTTATAATATGTGTCTTCCAACACAGTATCAAGAAAGCAAAACATATTTTTATGATCGTGTACTTCCTAAAATATTTCAGATGATTTTTACACAAAATGAAGTTTTGGAAGTCTAGCACATGAATTCGTTTACAAGGAAAGTCTTGTCTATCAACATAAATTTGATGGCTGCAACAATATCATATAGATACTAGGGCGGGAGATGCATTAATATGCATCTGCTCAACAATGCATTAACCCTTTACAATGAATGTCACATTTTGAACAGAATAATTTAATTTAAATTATTTAAAACATAAATGAATACGAATTAATTGTAATTGAAGGTGAATGAAAATGTTATATCTCGTTTTAAGTTTTTCAATAAACATTGAGGCACATATAATTTTCCATGCATCTTCCAAATTTGCACATCGCCAATTTCAAACAGTTCTTGAAAAAACTGAATCTTTATTATTGTCAACATTATGAGTTACAAACAACCCGCTTTATTCCCGCCATCAACTAAATCTATTTATTCAAAGCCTCCAAAATTATTGCACACAGCTTATTAAGCCATTAACTGTTGAATTGGCAAAATTGCTTTACCGATATCCGCGGTGATGATCGGTAAGTTCCTTATACAATGTACATAGTAACTAGAGAAGGTATTGTATTCCACCCAAAATTCGATGTCGAAATTTCATCGGAAACATGTTTTGAAGTGCCCTGAGTCCAAAACGATTTTAGAAAAATATCCGTGTATGTCTGTCTTTGGACAGCATAGCTCAAAAACGAAAAGACCGTTCAAAACCAAACTTGGTATTTAAGTTTAGTGCCTTCCAAGGATGCGACACGAATATTTTTCAAGAAAGTTCGCACATCAATAACTACTCTTTACAAGTAAACTTTTGAATGTTGTTTTTCTCAAAAATGGCTCTAACGATGTTGATTAAAATCCCATATATTAAGGATATTTATATCCCAAATAAAATGTAGATCTTGGACCTTTCTGGGAACAGCCTCTGATGACCTCTTTATTCTGGATGAATTTTGCCGAATTTTGCTTAACTGCTAAACCGTAAGAGATAGACAAAAATTTACTGCACAGAAAATGTGGATCTCGTCAAAACACACAATTTATATTCTCTATATTTTTCTTGTGGAGGTAACCGTTTCCGAGATATTCCTTGTTATTGGTTTCAGTTGTGAAGTACTTTTGTTTCTTTCAGACAGTAAGTATCCGTCCTTCTTTTGTTCTAATCCTGACCAAGAAAAGAAACGATTTACAATGATAATCGCATAACGACAGCTTTTAAAACATTTGGCTATCGTTTTAGCTTAGTGAATTCACTTATTTTCTACCTACTTATAAGGAAGTAAGTAATAAGAACAATCTGCTAATTATTATTTCAATTAGCAAGGTGAAAGGTGTTCTTATGTAAGAAGATGGTAGAACAGGTAGAGAAAGTCATGTGAGTGTAACACATTAGATTTTTAAACGTATACATCACATTGTCGTTTCTTTGCATGACAGATTTGAGATGATGTGCGAGATAGAAAGCAAAAGGCGGGAACGTAAAAGCGCTAGAAATCGATAAGGTTTTCCTGAAGTCTTAGTGGCTCTTTCACCTGAAATCTGCTGCGTTGTCTTTATGAAGAGGTTGACTTTCCCGAGGCGAATAATCTTCTTGTCAATAAGTAGGTCTTAGTGGTGAATAATTAAAACGGTTCAACGTTCTCTATTCGTCTTTCCTCCCAGCCCTGTGCTGTTTGTTACTTTCTCTACACGTACTATGTACATAGTCTATAGAGAAGGTATTGTAATGCACCCAAAAATTCAACACTGAGATTTCACCGGAAATATATGTTTTGCGACCCCTTGAATAAAAAAAATATTTTTAGAAAAATGTCCGTGTGTGTTTGTGTACCATTGGACAGCATAGCTTAAAAACGAAAAATCCATTTAAAACCAAATTTGGTATTTAGGTTTGGTATCTTCCAGGGATGCGACACGAAGATTTTGAGAAAAATCCCCCCACCGCAAACTACCCTTTACTTGGAACTTTTTTTGAAAATTTTGATTTTCTCAAAAATGGCTCTAACGATGTTGATTAAAATATAGTGTATTAAAAATATTTACCTGACAAATAAAATGTATATTTTGAATTTTCTGGGATTAGCGTCTGAAGACTACTTTATTCTGGATGAAATTTACCGAATTTTGCACAACTGCTAAATCGTAAGAGATAGATAAAAACTTGCAGCACAAAAAATATAGAGCACGTTTAAACACACCAGCTATGTTATGTACATTTTTTCATGGAGTTGTTCGTTTTTGAGATATTCCTTGGTTTTGGTTTCAGCTTTAAAAGACATCCTTTTCTCAACTTCTGTCCATACAAACAAACGAACCTTAGTAACATAGCAACCAGTATTTGACTATCACTTTAACCTATGATACTCCCTTATTTCGCTTCTACTTACAGGGAAGCAAGTGATAAGACTATTTCTGCTAATTTTTCTCAATTAGCATGAAGTAAATAGAAGTATAAGCTTTTTAACTGTCATTTGTTGCAGATAGGAGAGAAAGTCATGTGAATGGAACACATCAAATTATTTTATATAATGTGTTACATGTCATTAATGGAATATTCTCTATAAATAGCTTTCGACGTTTACAGATTTAACACACAAATTCGTAAGCTCTCGTGACATTTCTCATTTAATTAATCTGCAGGTTTAATGCAATTTTGAGTTCTAAAACTTCCTAGAGTTAATGATTTAGGAACTCAGGAGGAGAGCGCCGGATAGGTTAAAAAGCCATTTTACATTGTCTAAAGTGCTCCAACAAAATCTGACTCGGAAGACGGTAACTGAATTACACCACTGAATGTAATCAATCCCCCCTTCCTTCTGAGGCCTCGTGTGAACCCTGACCTTTGCCTTCTGTAGAAGACATGCGCGCTGCTCTCTGAGATGACAACATTTAAAATAACACGATTTCTTTCTTCAAAAATCTCATCAAAGCGAAGAAGATACAGACATCGAGCAGTGACCACAACTAATCAGTCAAAAAATCTTATGTGTTACATTCACATGAATTTCTCTACCTCTCTGCAACAAATTATTGTTAAAAAGCTTATGCTCTTATTTACTTCATGCTAATCGAGAAAAAATTAACAGAAATAGTCTTATTACTTGCTTCCTTGTAAGTAGAAGCGAAATAAGAGAGTACCATAGGTTAAAGTGATATTCAAAAGCTGGTTGCTATGTGACTGAATCTCCTTTGTTTGTATGGACAGGAACTGACGAATTCCTGTATGTTTTAAAGCTGAAATCAAAAAGAAGGAATATCTAAAAAATGATCAACTCCACGAAAAAAAGTATATAACATAAATTGTATGTTTTAACGTGCTCTACATTTTTTATGTGGTAACTTTTTGTCCATCTGTTACGGTTTACCAATTATGCAAAATTCCTTAAAATTCATCCAGAATAAAGTAGTCTTCAGAGGCTATTCCCAGAAAATTTAAGATATACATTCTATTTGTTAGGTAAATATCTTTAATATACAATATTTTAATCGAAATCGAAGAGCCATTTTAAAGAAAATCAAAATTTTCGAAAAATGTCCATGTAAAGGGTAGTTTGACGTGGGTGGATTTTTCTCAAAATTTTCCATCCCTGGAAGATATTGAACTTAAATACCAAGTTTGCTTTTTAATTTCGTTTTTGATCAATGCTGTCCGCACACACACACACACACACACACACACACACATGGATGCTTTTCTAGAAATGCGTTTTTCGGAATCATGGGACCCTATATTTCCGGCGAAATTTCGACATCGAAATTTTGTATGGAATACAATACCTTCTCTATCCGCTATGTACATTGTGCATGCGGGCCAGAGAAAATAATATACATTTCTTCTAGTGGAATAAAAAAATCTCACCAATTCTCCAAGCAGCAGCACCACCACCACCACCAGCTAGATAATTGCACCCTGAAATAGATAGGGTACCGATAGATATCTTTAAAACATGCTGGCCTTCACTTTGTTTTTGAAGATTTTATATATATATCCAAGAGAGATGCCGGTTGGTAGCGAAGGTCCCAGTCGCGTGGTGTAGGCGTGTTTTGATAGACACACCGGCGCGGGAAAGGTCACCTTAGTAATGGAAAACGTAGCATGTGGGTGTGGCGTATGGCAAGCGTTGTTCCTTCGCTGCCTAATCCCAAATGTGTGCGATTTTTAATCACACATAAAACTTTAAATAGAAAAGTTTGAAAGTTGCGACTTCAAGTTTCGGACAGGTCAAAGTGTAAGGTAATCGACTGCTATCTTCGTTTGGTGTCGCTTTGAAGCGGTCTGTGTAATGTATGTATGTATACATGGAATGAAAATCCTGCACCGTTTTGTCCAACTCTCATATGCGATCACTTGGGATCGAACCCGGGCCCTGTAGATGAGAGCGGACATATATGGATGGATGAGTGACAGCGCAATCGCAATTGCATTCTTTTTCAGTTTTGCTGTTATTTTAGACTGGCGGTGGAAGTCTGGGTCGTGGTGATGAATTTAAATCTGCTATTTAGCTTACTGACTGGGGAAACCACAAAACAAAAAACAAAAAAAAAAACAAAAAAAAAAACAAAAAAAAATCGGATGTGTTCCATTCACATAACTTTCTCTACATCTCTGCAACAAATTATTGTTAAAATCTTATTCTTCTATTTACTCCATTCTAATCCAGAAAAAAATAGCAGGAACAGTCTTATTACTTGCTTCCTTGTCAGTAGAAGCGAAATAAGGCAGTACCATAGGTTAAAGTGATAGTTAAAAGCTGGTTGCTATGTGACTGAAGTTCCTTTGTTTCTATGGAAAGGAGTTGACAAATTCCTGTATGAGAAAAGTTAAGTTATTCAAAGCTGAAACCAAAAACAAGGAATATATAAAAAAAAACGACTAACTCCACGAAAATAATTTATCTGACATAAATTGTGTTTTTTAGCATGCTCTACATTTTTTGTATGGAATGTTTTTGTCCATTTCTTACGGTATAACAGTTATGCAAAATTCCGTAAAATTCATCCAGAATAAAGTTGTCTTCAGAGGCTGTTCTCTGAAAATTCTAGTTATACATTTTATTTGGTAGTAAATATCTTTAATGTATGATATTTTAATCAAAATCGTTAGAGCCATTCTTGAGAAAATCAAAATGTTGGAAAAAAGTTCCATGTAAGGGGTAGTTTGAGCTGGGGGAATTTTTCTCAAAATCTTCGTTTCGCATCCCTGGAAGATACTAAATTTAAATACCAAGTTTGGTATTTTACCGACTTTTCGTTTTTGTGTTATCGTGTTCACAGACACACTGACACACGGACACACACACACAGACCTTTTTGGGTACAGGGGGCCATATATTTTCGGTGAAATCTTAGTGTCGACTTTTTGGGTTCTCTATACACTATGCGTTTAGTACGTGTAGAGAAAGTAAAAAAAAAAAAAACAACAGTAGATTGGTTTGTTTATATGATTTGAACCCACGCACTCCGGAATACACAGATATTACCGCCTGAGCAATTCCGTTCAGTTTTACATTCTAGTTTATAATTGAAGGTGTCATTTACTCGAGATTGCCCGCTCCCTCTACTGTGCTGGATTTTTCGTAAATGTCATAGACCCTCTCCCCTTCCTTTTCCCAGAAAAGTGTTTGACCTTTAAACATAGAAGTTCTCGTTTGAGCTGAAAGAACGTCTGGCGGTAAAAGATTCATACAACGAAAATAACGTATTCCTTTTGTGTAACTTCTCAGGTCTTCTTTGTAAAGGAGCAAATCGAATCCAACTGAGTAACTAACAGTCTGTGCAACGTTCTCTCCATCTCTTTGCTTTCTACACGATTGGCTTCAAGATGAGAACACTGATTGAGATTTTCGTTTGTGTTTTTCTTTTTCATGAAGATATTCATTACCCTTGGGTATGCTTCTCATTATGAACAAGGAGCGAGACTTCAAAGGTTGGCAACAGCCAATCTCCAACTTGTACTGGAGAATGAATTTTTGCCATGTTACTGATTCCAAGCCTTTTCTTTTATAGTGTTAATGAACTATACCGAAATATTTTCACAGAATATGTAGATTATTTAAATAAGTAATTTGAGATAGGAGACTTATGGCAAGTTTATTGACATTGCGAAGTAACAGCTATAAGTTTCTGAAGTGCCAGTATGCCACTGGCTAATTTATCAACCATTCGAGAGCACGGGCCGCGCCTCTCACCTACACGGCCCGGGTTCGATCCCAAGCGACAGCATGGGAGATTTGTTGTGGACAAAGCGGCGCTGGGGCGGGTTTTCTCCGTGTTCTCCGGTTTCCCCCGCCATCGCATTCCACCGGTGCTCCATCTTCATTCATGTAACATGAGTGTCACCGCCTGCGGTGCCATAAGTTGTTAAAGCGGGCGTTAAACACTACAAAAAAAATCGAGAGCATAAAACGAAAAACGAAGGGATATTTTACAGCGTACCTCTCTAGCGTAGTGGTTATAATACTGGCTTTCAGGTGAAAGATAGTTTCCGAGTTTACTCTGTTATTCCGATAGTTTACTCTTATGACAGGAATCGAACTCGTGACTTTGGGTTAGCAGATTCCCGCATTACGCATTAAGTCACCAGAGCAGGCTACTTAACTCAAGAACGTAATTAGTGAATGCTCAGTGTCGCACTGTCAAGTGATTACTTCGAGATTTTACAGATTTTTGCTACATTTTGAGAACGCTAGCTGCTAAAATGGATATTTCTATACTCGGGCAGCAGTTTTAAAGACATTCTAACCCATTTTTTCAACCTGCTTTGCTTTAACGCCGATTCATCAACACCTGAAACCCACACGTTTAACGCTATGTAGTTGCGTTATGTTTATCCGAGGACCATGCATCGCCGATCTCATATTACTTATATCAGTCACGTGCACAATCTCGCAAATTATTTCGGTGTAGTTCATTAACATCCTGTCCCAGAATTCAACCACACAAATTGGCAGGGGTCCAAGACAAACAGCTGAGTTAGGGAATCTATAGGCTATGGGTTCTAAATTCTTTGCTACAATATAACATGTACAGTGCGCTCCACATAAACCTGAACCATTTCAATAGGCCATAATTTCTCTCTGGAAGCTCGCAGAAACGAGAAATTTGTTTTAATGATCTTAGTGACTCAGGGAGAATCGACTGATCAATGCCATCTGTTGACAATATTGATGATTTCGATAGAAATTGAGCGCATTTTCGTAGCATTGTAGACAGCCTATAGTTTGCAGTCATGACAGCAGCGAGCAAGTACTCACTTCGAGAGCGTGTTTTCACTGTCAAAACATTTTGGAAGACAAATTCCTTGGTAATAACACAACAGGAATTTTGAAGAGAATTTAATGTATGGGATGTTGCAACAATATTATCGCTAGCAAGAAATCTGGAGACAATTGGTATACTCGTTAGTGAGAGTGGAAAACATAGACCACTTTTTAGTGCAGAGACTGTTACAAATTTTCGAAGAAGGCCAGTGAACTCTCCAAAAAAATCGATGCGTCGTTTGAGCCAGGAATCAGGCTATTTATATGGCACATGTCGAAGAGCTGCGACTGTCTAATGCCATGAAATTGCTCGAAATCATCAATATAGTCAATAGATGGCATTGATCGATTGTTGCAATGATTGTTGTGATAATCCTCGAGCCACTGAGATCATCAAAACAAATTTCACACTTCTACGAGTTTTCAGAGAGAAATTGGTCTCTTAAAATGGTTCAGGTTTGTATGGATGCATGCCACCCAGTGTTGCCAGATTGGGCGAAAAGTCGCCGATTGAGCTACTAAAATCCGCTTTTTACGATCAAATTTTGATGAAGGCGATTTGCAAATCTGCAAATATTACTTTTATTAATGTCTGTTTTTAACTTTATGCGCCGTTTGGTAGGGAAGAGAGCTCTAAATCTAAATTGAAGAAAGACAAATACTAAATCCTCTCTGATGTGAGTAAAACTTAGTTGTACAACCTTATTTTAAGCCTGCCAATAATTACTTTTTTTTTCTCCCGAGATATAGTTAATTTGCGGTACTTATTAATATTGTTGCTATGGATAGATCATAAGTTGGCATTCTCACCTGCAATGCGGTTTCAATGAAAGCAAAAGAAGTTTCATAGCTGGTAGTTAATGTTTCATTATACTTCTTATATATTAGAATTGTTGGTTTGGTTATATCGATATTTTAACAATTAAATTTAATAATGATCAAAAGCATTAGTGCGGGAAGTAAAACCATACGAATAAAAAGTATGTCGCCATAGCAACACATCGGAGAATCGGCTTCTGAAATGTAACATTTATCGTTCTGTTAATAAGATTGTATGGATATAAGTCTATATGTCTATATGGCAGCTCTCAACTGAGGGAAGTAATTAATAAAATAAATACTTCAGGTAATATTTCAATATAATTATGGGCGCATGCGCCTCATATTTTCATACTTTTTCCTGAATCTGTGTCAGCGCTACACTAGTTAGTATTCCAAAATTATGCCATTTATTATGATTGTGCTATACTTAGAGATACCGGCTATAAGAATCTTTTCATAATATTCCAAGAGTGTGTTTGTGTATATAAAATAGTAAACTAAATTGCATATTTATATACAAATATTGTGCGACTTCAACTGAAACTTTGCTATTTTTTAATGCTTCGGGCGAAATTTTGAGCAATGCTTTTGGCAACACTGATGCCACCGGTAAACTGGTAGTAAACCGTGTCGTTAACACCCGGATTTCGGACAGTGAAGAGCAATATTATTTAGCGTTATGCTTAGCGTGTGGTTAAGGCAGGCTTCTCTAAAAGTCGCGAATACAGCCTATGAATGAGGGGAGAGCCGTTTGGGCTATGACATAACGGTACAGTCCATTCACCCCTTCCCTGAGACGTGCAGTTGTGGACTGTCTCTCCTAACGAAATGGCTGCTATAAATCCGAATAAGAATCCACGGGAACTTGTATGCACATTTAAGGAGCATGAGAGGAAAGGTTTTTCTGCACTGCTTCTGACGAAAATGTAAAATGCCTTTATACGTTCCAATACGGGGGATATATAAAAAAGGCTAATATAGGACGTCACTATATTGCGTGTTACAAAGAGCATGCGAACATTATAGGCAAGTAGTTCTAACAAAATGAATCAACTATCATACCCAATCATAAATGTATTATTATTATTATTATTATTATTATTATTATTGGTGTGGTGGTAGTCTTAATATTACTATACTCATTATCTTCTTTATTAACATTACCATCATTATTAAATGCTATGTAGGGGAATAATTCAATAAATTCATAGCGTTTTAAACCTGCTTTTATAAGGTATTATAAATGTACGCCTAAGATCTCTTTTAGGGATGTAGAAATGTGATAATGGATAAAAGTGTATAATTCATAATCTTACTGTAGGGATGGAACGTGCCATATAACTTCAGGAACTGAAGAATGTTTTCCAAACTGAATCTATGTACAGAGTTAAAAGTATTGTCATATGCCAATGAAGTATATTTGAATACTCTTGTGCCGTAATTCCTCTATCAAATTGAGTCTTCACTGTGACCTATGGCAGGTTTTACAGTATCTCTGATGACGTAGGCTTTGAAAACGCTTGGTTTAAAATATATAGGGAGTTCAATACTTTGTTTTATGTTGTCTCCTTTCTTTAAATGTTATAATTATGAGGGCTTTTTTTTCAACTTCCGATAGGCTATAAATAAAAGACAAGTTCATAGAAAACAATTATTTTATTACTAAAAGTTTTATACACTTGTGGTTACTTTTCAACATAATCACCGAAAAGATTGAGACATTTATCGTACCTGTGCACAAGCTTTGCAATACCCGCTTCAAAAAATGTTGCCGCCAATGATTTCAAATGAGTATTGACGTTGTATTGAAGATCTTCTTTAACATGAACGTGCTGCCCTCCTAGCCACGTCTTCAGTTCAGGGAAAAATTGAAAGTCGCTGGGTGCCAGGTCAGGACTGTACGGCGGATGATCGAAAATGTTCCATTGAAATTGTTCAAGGAGCCGATGGGTTGTACCAGCAGTGTGTGGACGAGCGTTGTCATGGATCAACATAATTCCTGAAGTCAGCATTCATCTTCGTTTGTTTTGAACGGCTCTCCGCAAACGTCGTAGAGTACGAAGATCTGTGATTTTGTTGAAAAGTAACCATAAGTGTATAAAAACTATCGGAGGTTGAAAAAAAAAAAAAAAGGGTCCTCGTACATTTATATTTTGCTGAGATACTTAATATCAGCTACAGATCCATCTTGCTTTCCCATAAATCAAATGCATCTTTGCGACCTCAGCAAACAAAAGAATCTGATGTGTACCATTCACATGACTTTCTCTATATCCCTGCAACAAATTATTCTTAAAAAGCTTAGTTCTATTTACTTTATGCTAATCAGAAAAAATGAGCAGAAATAGGCTTATTACTTGCTTCCTTGTAAGTAGAAGCGAAATAAGGGACTACCATAGGTTAAAATGATAGTCAAAAGCTGGTTGCTATGTCAATGAAGTTCCTTTGTTTGTATGAATAGGAGTTCACAAGTTCCTGTATGAGAAAAGTATTAAGTTTTTCATAGCAGAAACCAAAAATAAGAAATGTCTCAAAAACGACGAACTCACGAAAAAAATGTATATAACCTAAATTGTGTGTTTTAACGTGCTCTACATTTTTTGTGTAGTAAGTTTTTGTCCACCTCTTACGATTTAGCAATTATTCAAAATTCAGTAAAATTCATCCAGAATAAACTACTATTCAGAGGCTTTTCCTAGAACATTCAAGATATACCTTTTATTTGTCAGGTAAATATCTTTAATATACGAAATTTTAATCAAAATCGTTAGAGCCATTTTTGAGACAATCAAAATTTTCGAAAAAAGTTCCATGTAAAGGGTAGTTGGGGGTCGGGGTTTTTTCTCAAAATCTTCATGTCGCATCCCTGGAAGATACTAAACTTAAATACCAAGTTTGGTATTTTACCGACTTTTCGTTTTTGAGTTATCGTGTTCAAAGACACACGGACACACGGACCTTTTTGTGAAAATGCTTTTTCTGGATATTTGGGACCCTAAAACCTATCTTTCCGGTGAAATCTCGGTATCGAATTTTTGGGTGGAGTGCAATATGTTCTCTATGTACATAGTGGGTATAGAGAAAGTAAAAATCTGATGTGTTACATTCACATGTCTTACTCTACATCTCTGTAACAAATTATTGTTAACCTACTTATTCTTCTATCTACTTCATGATAATCGAGATAAACATTTGCAGAAATTGCCCTTATTACTTGGCTCCTTGTAAGTAGAAAGGAAATAACAAAATGCCCAAGCTAAAGCGATAGTCTCGTTCTTTAGAAGCCGGTCGCTAAGTGAATCAATTGCAATCTCCTTGTTTACCAGGAGTAAACAAACGAAAAAGGCCTTCCCGTTTGAGAAAAGTTCAAAATTGAAACTAATAATCCGGAATTTCTCGAAAACGGTATGTTATACTAGAGTTGACTGATAAGACCCGGGCATCTGAGAGAAAGCAGCTTTTAAGACGTTTTTATTTTTTTGCTTTATTTCTGAACATATTCTCCAGAAAGGCTAACACATTTGTCATATCGGTGGTCTAATTTAATTAAACGATTTCTGTAGTGCGATACATCAAGGTCCTCAAAATAGCTGTTTACCGCATCAATGAACTCCTCGTTGCTGTGAAATCCTCAAGGAACTTTTTGAGGTTTGGGAACAGGTGGTAGTCACTGGGTGCTAGATCTGTCGAATAGGGTGGATCTTCAAGCAATTCCAACTTTAATTCGCACATTTTCCCATTGCAATGACTGAACGATGGGCCGGAGTATTGTGATGAAACAATGATTTTTTTTTTTTTTTTTTTTTGTGTGTGCCAAATGAGGTCTCTTTCTTTTCACCTCATCACTGAAACGTTGCAGTAAGCTTGCATAGTAGTAACCAGTGATACTTTTACCCGGTCTTCCAGTACTAAACGATGACTTTTTTCAATGATGTCTGGAGTTGTCACTTCTACAGGGCGTCCAGAGCGAGGCTCATCACTAGTGCTCGTACGTCCCATTTTAAACTCTACAACCCACCATTTAGTCATTGAATATGAAGGGGCAGAGGCTTTCAATGTATTGACCATTTCCTCCTTGATTTCTTTAGGCGTTAATCTTTTCAAATGGAAGTATTTAATCACTGCTCGTTTTTCCAAATCCTACATGTTCGTGAAAACTCTTAACGTTGTCTTGTTTAAAATGCTGTCATTCGAAAACTTAACAAGCTATTGACCTGTAACTATGGATACAAGTTGGTCTAGAGTTAAACTATACGATGCTACCGTCTAACTGGCCTAGTGGTGCCATATCTGTGTGAGGCCCGGGACTTCTCAGCTAACCGTCGTGTAGTAAGTTTTTGTATATCTGTTACGCTTTACCTGTTATAGAAAAGGCATCCAGAATGGAGAGGTCTTCAGAGGTTATTCCCAGAAAATCCAAGTTGTACAGTTCGCGTGTTATAAAAATAGTTTAAGCATACATACATTAATTTTCAAAAATGTGTTCCATGTAAAGGGTAGCTAGGGGTGGGGGGATTTTCTTGAAAATTTATATATACCATATACTTAGTACAACAAACAAATTTGGGATTTATTATCCCTGTGAAAACCTTTCCAAGGTTCGACGAATTCCTTACTCGGGATGTCCCTTATAAAAGTTTCTAAATCTCTGATTGGGTGGATGTATTTGGGGACAGAAAAGGATAGAAGCCTCTAAAATCGAATGATTAAGCACAGAGAAGCGAACTC
Source organism: Hymenopus coronatus (assembly GCA_030762935.1). Lineage (NCBI taxonomy): Eukaryota > Metazoa > Arthropoda > Insecta > Mantodea > Hymenopodidae > Hymenopus > Hymenopus coronatus. The sequence goes on from CM060895.1 coordinate 19,533,544, forward strand.
CTGTTTTATTATGACTTCGAGAGCAATTAAACCATGTTGGTAAATGAAAACTCAAAAAGGTCAGAGTTTGACGCATCGCTTTTTCAACGAGAGTTTTCCACAGCACATGTTTGTGGAAGTTTCGATAGAAATCGATATTTATGGAGAGGAATGATGAATGAGGAGCCGTGTTATTACTGCGTTCTAGAGAACCACGCCCTTTTCTGAAATGGGAGCGACGGAAGTTTGTGATCGACTTCATAATTAAGGATGGTATAGAGGGATGGCAAAGAGTGCCGAGAAGTTGCCACTCGTGAATAAGTCACTTAGCTTCGGTTGCTTCCACAAAAATATGAGACTTTCATATTAGTTTCTCTACACGTAATGTGTACATAGTGTATAGGGAAGGCATTGTGTTGCACCCAAAAATTCGATACAGAGATTTCACCGGAAAAACGTTTTGGGTCCCCCTGAATCCAAAAAAAAAAAAAAAAAAAAAAGCATTTTTAGAATAAGGTCCTTGTGTGTGTGAGTCTGTGTATGTGTCTGTGGACAGCATAGCTCAAAAACGAAAAAGCCGTTAAATACTAAACTTAGTATTATAGTTTGGTATCTTACAAGGATTCGACACCACGAAGATTTTCAAGAAAATCCCCCTACCCCAAACTATCCTTTACATGCAAAAAGTTTAGAAAATTTTGATTTTTTTTCAAAACTGGCTCTAACGATTGAGATTAAAATATCTTATATTTAAGATATTTACATGCCAAAAACAATATATATCTTGAATTTTCAGGGAATAACCTCTAAGGACCTCTTTATTCTGGATGATTTTTGTTGAATCTTCCATAACTGGTAAACAGTAAGAAATAGACAAAAACTTACCACACAAAAAATATAGATCACGAAAAACACATAATGTATGTCATTTTCATTTTTGTGGAGTAGATCGTTTTTGAGGTATTCGTTGTTATTGGTTTCAGCTTCGAAAAACTTGTACTTTTCTCATACAGGAGTTTGTCAACTCGTGTCCATACAAATAAAGAAACTTCAGTCAAATAGCAACCATATTTTAACTATCACTTTAATTTTTAGTACTCTCTTATTTCGCTTCTACTTACAAGGAAGCAAGTAATATGCCTATTTCTACTAATGTTTTTCTGTATTGGCATGAAGTAAACAGAAGCCGAAGCTTTTTAACAATAATTTGTTGCAGAGATGTAGAGAAAGTCATGCGAATGGAACAAATCATATTTTTTTGCTTCGTATTAATAAAATGAAGTCCTTGCAGAAAGTTTTGTATCTTGAGGAGTTTAGAGAAGGATGAAACCACAAAACAACCTTAAAAATCTTCTGATGTGTTCCATTCACACAAAAGCTGGTCGCATGCTGAATGAACCGAACAATTGAGATTCGGCTGGTTTGAGAAAAGATAGACAGTTTAAAATTGAAAGAAATAACAAGGAATGTCTCAGAAACTGTCAACTCTACAAGCAAAACGTGCATCACATAATATATGTGTTTTAATGAGATCTACATTTTTGGGTTTGTAAGTTTTTGTCTATCTCTTACAATTTAACCATTAGACAAACTTGTGCAAAACTCATCCAGAATAAAAGAGTTCTTGGGAGGCTATTCGCAGAAATTTCAAAATATACATTTTATATGTGATGTAAATATCTTTAATATATGGTGTTTTAATTAAAATCGTTAGAGCCATTTTTGAGAAAAACAAGCATTTCAAAAATGTTGCGAACACAAGATTGCGTTCATTCTCCATTGAGAGCAAACGCAGCACCCACCTTACCGAGGCCTTTTCAGACTCAATTTTTGGTACAAAATGGAGAACACTGTACCTTGTGATACGCTTGTGGCCTCTACTATTTCGCAAACTTTGATTCTTCAATCACTCAAAACCATATCTTGGTCTTTGTCAATCATTTCGCAGGAAGTCACTTCTACTGGATATCCGGAACAATGTTCATCTTTTGTAGCTGTACGCCATGTTTTAAGTTCATTTATCCAATTACCTCCGCGCCGTGGTCGAGTGGTTAGGCAAGCGATCGCATGTGAGATTTGTGGTTAAAACGGCGCAAGGGCGGGTTTTTTCCGGTTTCCCCCACCATTGCATTTCACCGGTGCCACAAGTAGTAAAAGCGAGCATTAAATACTACCACAAAATTATCCAATTGTAAAATTTATTGTTGCAAATGTAGGAGCATATGTGTCATGAACTTCAACTTGGCTTTTATCTATTTCGGCGTTAAGCTTTTAAATATAAATGTTGAATCACTGCAGGGAACTCGTTTTCTCCCATCTTTCTATATAAGCACAAGATTGTTGATTCAATCGCTTATGGCAACGAAACCAGGTGAAACTTAAACTGGTACTAAATATAATTTTTTTTGATGCTATGAGTGTAATTTTTTGGATTTTCTATGGAGTTGTTGAAGGTCCCTAATATCGTTTTATTGACATTTTCGTTGACATACACACGGGGAATTCAGTTTTATTCGTTGAACAGAAGTATACTTTAAAGATCGTTAGTAAAACGTATGTGATGTAGGTACTACATGGTGATTTATATAGAGCTGACACATTTCTTTCATTAATTCTTTCAAAACGTGTTATGTTAGCGACAACTTATTATACCTAAATTGTAGAGGCATTTTGGGAGATTATTTACCTATATAGCAAATGTTGAAAATGTCCTCCATCCTGCATAAGGCACAACTCAACACGTTGTTCCATGTTACTGGCCACTCGTTGGAGGACTCTGTTGTCAATAGCTTGAATCTCCTTTGTGCTGTTGTGCTTCAGATCGTACAATGTCTAGGGACGTGTGGCGTAAACCCTGTCTTTTAAGTAACCCCATAGAAAGTAGTCCGGCGATGTCAAATCCGGAGATCTCGGTGGCCATAGGTTCCTGGAAATTATCCGGTCGTCAAAGAAAATTGCAATTAGGTTCATGGATTCATTTGATGTATGGCATGTAGCGCCATCTTGCTGAAAATATCCTTGACTCAGCTCTACATCGTACTGCATTTTCACGTTGACTACGAGAACTAAATGTCGAAACAGCTGCCAAAAATGTAATTAGGAATAAAACATAAACATATGCGCATCTAGTGATAAGGAATCGAAACTCCAGAACATTCTGCTTAATTTGGTGCTGAAATTGGGTTATTGAATGAATTTCCAACGGAATAATTAAAGTAAGAAATGTGTCAGTTCTACATAAATCACCTTGTAGATGGCATATTATTTTTGACTGGATATTAAAATTCCGGACCCATCTTTGTCTTAATTTACATGGGACATTACCAAAACTATAGTGAGGAAGCCTTTTGGATTGAAAAGGTTTGTCTCACGAAAGGACCTCATCAATAATTTGGGAAGTTCGTGCACTTCTTTTGTCTTTCTGCTGATCAAGGTTTATACATGTAGTAGTTGGAAATTGTTTTCTGTTGTGCTTCACCTAGTAAGAAATTGTCGGATGTATTAATCCGGAAATGGACTGCTCGGGTTTGGCTAGCATTCAACTCTTGTCCACCCCCCCCCCCGCCCTGATGTAGTGAAGGCGAAATTGGCAAATGAAAGTGTTTTGGGGATTAAAGGCACAACCTAGTGCAATATCGAAATTGGACTTGCAGAATCGAGTTCTCAGAAATGCTGTAGCCTGCTAGCTTTTGTCCCTGTTCAGGTCTATTATTACCATGTTTTGGTCCCTAAGATATTTGATGTGTTAAATGCATATGACTTTCTTTATCCATTCTACAATAAAACATTTTTGCAGTTCTTCATATACTTAATGCTAATCTTAATAAATATTTTCAGAAATACCTTTATTATATACTGTATCAGTGCCGAGTGCGGCGGTTCTCACGTTCGCCTGGTAAATAGATAGATTTTTACTCTCTCTACATGGTAGAGAAAGTATTGCAATCCACCCAAGAATTCGATACCGAGATTTGCAGGAAATGTATGTTTTAATGTCTCCTGTAACCAAAAAATATGATGTGTTCCATTCACATGACTTTCTCTACATCTCTGCCATAAATTGTTGTTAAAAACATTTTTCTTCTTTTTACTTCATGCTAACCGAGAAAAAAATAGCAGAAATGGCCTTATTACTTGATTTCATGCAAGTAGAAGCGAAATAAGGGAGTACCATAGTGATAGTCAAAAGCTGGTTGCTATGTGACTGAAGTTCCTTTGTTTGTATAGACAGGAGTTAACAAATTCCCGTGTGAAAAAAAAGTATAAGTATTATAAAGCTGAAGCTAATAGCAAAGAATATCTTAAAATGGCCAACTCCACGAAAAAAAAATATATATAACATAAATTGTGTGCTTTAACGAGATCTACAGTTTTTGTGAAGTAAGTTTTTGTTTATCTCTTACGGTTTACAGTTGTGCAAAATTCCGCAAAATCATCGAGTATAAACAGGTCTTCAAAGGCTATTCCCAGAAAATTCAAGATATATATTTTATTTGTCATGTAAATATCTTTAATGTACAGCATTTTAATCAAAATCGTTTTTGCAATTTTTGAGAAAATCAAAATTTTCGAAATTTTTTCCATGCAAAGAGTAGTTTGGGATAGACGGATTTTCCTCAAAATCTTCGTGTCAGCATCCCTGGAAGATTCGTTTCGTAATCGGTTTGTCTTCCCGTATTTGAGGGACTGGCACACCTCCAGGGCTTGCCTTATTCCTAGGGGTCAGAAACCTGTCGGGGAGCCAACGGCACGAAAGCACAGAATGGAGAAACTGTTACGAGGGATCGGGCTGGGGCCAGGCATGGCCATGAGGAAGTGCATGATATGGAATGTAGGCGAAATTGACGATTGGAACGGTTATTGTGGAGCAATTGGTGGAATGAGTAGCGGGGGAAACCGCAGGGCCCGGATCCCTGGAATATACTCAAGTTAAATACCAGTTTTATTATTTTACTAGCTTTTCTTTTTTCAGTTATCGTGTTCACACATACACACACGGCCGCTTTTCTAAAAGTGCTTTTTATTTGGATACAGGGAACCCTAAAACGTGTATTTCCAGTGAAATCTCAGTATCGAATTTAATAGTGGAATGCATTACCTGCTATATACACTATGTACATAGAACGTGAAGAAAAAGTAAAACATGTAGCTCTCGTTAAAACAGAATTTATACCAGATACTTCTTTCCCCGCATAGAATAACTAAATTTACCTAGCGTATTCCTTTATTTCCCTTGTGCTTATGAGGAAGATAACAATGAGACAAAGTATGCTAATATTTAACTCCTAGAATTGAATAGAAAGAATAATCTTAATTAGTAATATTCTTAAAAGAATATGAATTTTGCAGAGCAGGTAAAGAAAGTCAGCTGATTGGAAAACTTCAGAGTTTGACTTTCTCTAAACGTACTATGTGCATAGCGTATAGAGAAGGTACCCAAAAATTGGATACCGAGATTTCACCAGAAATACGTGTTTTGGGACCCCTTGAATAAAAAAACAGCATTTTTAGAAAAATGTCCGTGTGGTGTGTGTGGGGGGGGGCATAGCTCAAAAACGAATAGATCGTTAAATATCAAGTTTAGTATCTTCCAAGGATGCAATGCGTATTCAAGTAAATCCCCCAACCCCCAAACTACCCTTTACATGGAACTTTTTTCGAAAATTTTGGTTTTATCAAAAATAGCTCTAATGATTTTGATGAAAATATCACATATTAAAGATATTTACACGACAAATAAAATGTATATCTTGAATTTTCTGGGAATAGCCTCTGACGGCTACTTTATTATGTATGAATTTTACGGAATTTTCCATAACTGCTAAAGCGTAAGCGATGGACAAAAAATTACTACACAAAATATGTAGAGCACGTTAAAATACACAATTATACATTTTCTTCGTGAAGTTTATTGTTTTTGAGATATTCCTTGTTTTTGGTTTCAGTTTTGAAAAGCTTATACTTTTTTCATACAGGAATTTGTCAACTCGTGTCCATACAAAGGAAATTCAGTCACATTGCAACCAGCTTTTGACTATCACTTTAACCAATGAAATTCCCTTATTTCGCTTCTATTTACAAGGAAGCAAGTAATAAGATTATTTCTGCTAATTCTTACTTTCTCTATACGCACTATGTACATAGTGTATAGAGAAGATATTGTAATGCACCCAAAAATTCGATACCAAGATTTCACCGGAAATACATGTTTTGGGTCCCCCTGAATCCAAAAAAAAAAAAAAAATTTATAAAGATGTCCATGTGTGTGTCTGTGTGTATGTGTGTGTGTGTCTGTGGGCAGCATAGCTCAAAAACGAATAGCTCGTTAAATATCAAGTTTGGTATCTTCCAAGGATGCAACACGAAAATTTTCAAAAAAAATCCCACCCCAAACTACCCTTTGCATGGATTTTTTTTCTCGAAAATTTTGATTTTGTAAAAAGTGGCTCTAACGATTTTGATTTAAAATATCGTATATTAAAGATATTTACCTGACAAATAAATATCTTATATTTTCTGGGAATAGCCTCTGAAGACTACTTATTCTGGGTGAATTTTACTGCTAAACCCTAAGAGATGGACAAAAATTTAGCAGACAAAAAATGTAGAGCACGTTAAAACACACAATTTATATTATATATATTTTTCTCGTAGAGTTGATAGTTTTTTAGGTATTCCTTGTTTTTGGTTTCAGCTTTCAAAAACTTTCTTTTCTCATACAGGAATTTGTCATCTCCTGTCAATACAAAGGAACTTCAGTCACATAGCAACCAGCTTTTGGCTTTCACTTTAACCTATGGTACTCCCTTATTTCGCTTCTACTTACAAGGAATCAAGCAATAAGACCATTTGTGCTAATTGTTTTCTCAATAGTAGGAAGTAAATAGAAGCATAAGCTTTTTAACAATGATTTGTTGCATAGAGGTAGAGAAAGTCATGTGATTGGAACATATCAGTTTTTTGTAATGACTTCTTTTCCCATATTGTTTGTATATATTTAGGGTAATGCAAGTTTTAATTTTAAAGTGAGTGATAAATATGAGTTGTAAGTTTTCATGTTCCTTTGTGTTTGCGAGATCCTGGTCGTTGTTCATTTGCATACATTTCTGCCAGCACACGTTTGTAAAGGAAACTTGAGCAATTATTTTTGGTCAGAGCATTCCCCAGCAGCCTCTTAGACACACGGTGATGCATAATTGTGCTTCCTGAAGACATGCGAGCTTCTTTTGTCTACGACTGCTCCACAAAGTTTTCACGCGTTATATGAAACAAGTGAAAGTCTTGGTGTATAATATTGACAACATTTTATTTTACAACTATTTAATTACACTTAATTGTGAACATTGGCAAAAAAGATCAACTTTATTAGTATTTTGTACAGGACTGATTTATATTTTGGTCGTCTTCTTAGCGCGTTGCTGCTCGCCAAGTTGGAGACCTGGGTTCGAGTCCCAGTACTGGCGTGGGGATTCTAGCCCCCTGACAGTCCTGGAACGGGGTGCACTCAGCCTCGTGAGGTCCCTGGGGGGCCAATTGAGGAGCTATTTGATGGAGAAGTAGCGGCTCCAGGTCATGAGGACCGCGATGAGGGACGCCGCGGCCGGGCGGCAAGCCATGGAGTTATTATTATTATTATTATTACTTTCTCTACACGTACTATGTACATAATGCATAGAGAAAGTATTGTATTCCACCCAAAAATTCGATACCGAGATTTCACCGGAAATATATGTTGTGAGACCACCTGAATCAGAAAAAAAACATTTTTAGAAAAATGTCAGTGTGTGTGCCTGTGGGCAGCATAGCTCAAAAACGAAAAGACCATTAAGTACCAAACTTTGTATTTAAGTTTGGTATCTTCCAAGGATGCGACACGAAGATTTTCGAGAAAATCGTCCCACCACCAACTACCCTTTAAATGGAAACATTTTCGAAAATGTAGAGTGTCTCAAAAATGGCTCTAACAATTTTAATTAAAATTTCGTATGTTAAATATATTTACCTGACAAATAAAATGTAAATCTTGAATTTCCTGGGAATAGCCTCTGGAGACTACTTTATTCTGGATGTGTTTTACCGAATTTTGCATAACTGGCAAACCGTAACAGATGGAGAAAAAATTATCACAGAAAAAATTGTAGAGCATGTTAAAAACACACAATTTATGTTACATAAATTTGTTTCGTGGAGTTGGTCGCTTTTTTTTTTTTTTTTAGATATTCCTTGTTTTTGGTTTCAGCTTTAAAAAACTTTATTTTTCTCATACAGGAATTTGTCAACTCCTATCGATACAAACAAATGAACTTCAGTCATATAGCAGCCACCTTTTGACTATCACTTTGTACTCCCTTATTTTGCTTCTACTTACAAGGAAGCAAGTAATAAGACTACTTCTACTAATTTTTTCTCGATTAACGTGAAGTAAATATAAGCATAAGCTTTTTAACAATATTTTGTTGCTCAGATGTAGAGAAAGTCATGTGAATGGAACACATCAGATTTGTTTCTATCTTACGATTTACCTGGTATCCAAAAGTCATCCAGAATGAACAGGATTCCAGACGCTTTTCCTAGAAAATTTAACAAAAATGACTTATATATGACATTTAAATCAAAATCGTTAGAGCAATTTTTGAGAGAATGAAAATGTTTGAAAGCTTTTCCTTTACAAAGGGTAATTTGGGGTGAAGGATTTTCTTGAAAATCGTTGTATTGCATTATTGAAGGGTCTTAAACCTTAATATCAAGTTTGGTATTTATCGAAGTTTTCGTTTTTAAATTATGCTTTTCATACAAACATACTAAGGCACGCAGGCATTTTTACTTTCTCTAGGCCCGTATGTACAATGTACATAGGGATAGAGAAGCATCGTATTCCACCCAAAAATTGCCTGTCGAGATTTCACCGGAAATACATGTTTTAGGACCCCTCCAAATAAAAAAAAGGCATTTTCAGAAACAAGTTCGTCTGTATGTGTATGTATATGTGTGTGTATGTGGAAGTATAGCTCAAAAACGAAAAGACGGTTAAATACCAAACTTGGTATTTAAGTATGGTATCTTTCCAAGGATGCGACACGGAAGATTTTCAAGAAAATCCCCTCACCCGAAACTACATTTTACATGGAATTTTTTTCAAAATGTTTGATATCTTTAAAATGGTTCTAACGATTTTGATTAAAATACCACATATTATGGATATTTCCTGGCAAATAATATGCATAACTTGAATTTTCTGGGAATAGCCTCTGAAAACTACTTTATTCTGGATGAATTTTACGGAATTTTGCATAACAACTAAACCGTAAGAGATGGGCAAAAACTTACCATACAAAAAACTTAGAGCACATTAAAACACACTATTTATGTAATTTATAAATTTTGCGTGAATTTGGTCGTTTTTGAGACTGTTCTTGTTATTAGTTTCAGCTTTGAAAATCTTAATTTTCTCATGCAGGAATTTGTCAGTTTCTGTCCATACAAACAAAGGAATTTCATCGCATAGCAACCAGCTTTTGACTATCACTTTAACCTATGGTACTCCCTTATTTCCCTCCTACTGACAAGGAAGCAAGTAATCGGACTATTTATGCTATTGATTAGCATGAAGTAAATAGAAGTATAAGCTTTTTAATATTATTTTTTTTTTGCAGAGATCTAGAGAAAGTCATGTGAATGGAACACATCAGATTTTTTTTCTTCTAAAAATCTGATGTGTTCCATTCACTATAGCGAATATACTAGTTTAAAGTGATAGTCAAATCTTGTAATAGTTGTTACTATGCTATAGACTTTGGAATTCGGTTATGAGTAAATGAAAAGAAAAACGGATGACGACTTCCTGTTGTAGAAGAGTATAAATATTTTAAAACTGAAACCAACATCATTCGCTAACTCAAATGTATGTGACAAAGTTTGTGTTTTAACGAGATCTAAATTTTTGTGTAATAAGGGTTTGCGTCTCTCTAAAGGTTTACCAGAAATCATTCAAAATGAGGGGCACTTCAGAGGCCACTCCCAGAAAATTAAAGATATAAATTTAATGTATCTTGAAAATATCTTGTGCGTATGAGGTATATATTTAATGTTCTGGGAATAGCCTGTGAAGTAGTCTTCAATCTGGAAGACGTTTGTATAAGTGGTAAATTGTAAAAAGGAGACAAAAAGTTACTACACAAAAAAAAAAATCTGATGTGTTCCATTCACATGACTTTCTCTACATCTCTCCAAAAACATGTTATTAAAAAGCTTATGCTTCTGTTTACTTCATGCAAATCGAGAAAAAAATTAGCAGAAATAGTCTTATTACTTGCTTCCTTGTAAGTAGAAGCGAAATAAGAGAGTACCATAGGTCAAAATGATAGTCAAAAGCTGGTTGCTATGTGACTGAAGTTCCTTTGTTTGTATGGACAGCAGTTGACACATTCCTGTATGAGAAAAGTAAGTTTTTCAAAGCTGAAACAATTAATAAAAAATATCTAAATAACGATCAGCTCCACGAAAAAAATGTATATGCCATAAATTGTGTGCTTTAACGTGCTCTGTATTTTTTATGTGCTAAGTTTTTGTCCATCTCTTACGGTTTAGCAGTTACGCAAATTTTCTTAAAATTGATCCAGAATAAAGTAGTCTTCAGAGGCTATTCCCAGAAAATTCAAGATATACATTTTATTTATCCCGTAATTTTCTTTAATATACAATATTTTAATCAAAATCGTTTTAGCCATTTTTAAGAAAATAAACATTTTCGAAAAAAGTTCCAAGTAAAGGGAAGTTTGGGGTGGTGGGATTTTTCTCAAAATGTTCGTGTCGCATCCCTGGAAGATAGTAAATTTCAATACCAAGTTTGGTATTTTACCGACCTTTGGTTTTTGAGTTATCTTGTTCACACACACACACACACACACACACACACACACACACACACACATAGGGACCTTTTACTGAAAATACTTTTTTTGGATAAAAGGGACTCTAAAGCTTATATTTCCGGTGAAATGTCGGTATCGAATTTTTGGGTAGAGTGCAATACCTCCTCTATAGTACGGTTAGAGGAAGTAAAACTGTTTGGATTTGTGCTGTAAAACCGTGCAGGGATGAGCTTTCAGGCGGAATCTTGATAGCGACAATAAAAGCCAGCACCTATGGTGGCGTGCACAGATGCAATTCATTTCACCCCGGGGGAGCTGTAAAAACGCGCTGATGTAATAATTTTCCTTATACTACAACATCGGAACGCCAAAATAAATCTTGATAGCTTCGGGGTGGTTTCTTTTACCATTACTTCCTTTCTTCCTCCTTAAACTTCATCAATTTATAACTTGTTTATTAAATTTTGGAAGTGCAAGCAAAATGAGCAGATAAGACTACATTTTCTTGAATTGTAATTGCATTTTAACATAATACGATTAGATATTATATACTTAGTGCACAGAGAAAATAGTGTATTCTACCAATAAAATTCGATACCTATCTTTCACAGGAAATACACGTTTTAGGCTCCCCTGAATAAATAAAAATCTAATGTGATCCATTCACATGACTTTCTCTACATCTCTGTAACAAAGTATTGTTAATAAGCTTGTTTTTCTATCTATTTAATACTAAACATTAACAGAAATGGTCTTATTATTTAACTCCTTTATAAACCAGCAGTCAAATGTTTTAAAATTGGTTGCTATGGGATTGAAATCCGTTTGTTTGCGAGGCCAGCAGTTGACAAATTACCGTTATTTGTCATGTAAATATCTTAAATGTGTATAAGTGATTTTAGTACAAAATTTCGTTTTTTTTTCATGTAGTTTGGGGAGGGGGGAGAGGTTTTCTTGAAAATCTTCGATTTTTATTAAAATATTGTAAATTAAAGATATTTACGTGACAAATAAGATGTATTTTCTGGGAATAGTCTCTGGATGAATTTTATGGAATTTTGCTTAACTGCTAAACCGTAAGGGATAGGCAAAAACTTACTATACAAAAAATGAAGGTCACGTTAAAACACAATTTATGCCATATACTTTTTTTTCATGGAGTTGGTCGTTTTTGAGATATTCGTTATTATTGGTTTCAGCTTTAAAAAACGTATACATTTCTCATACAGGAATTTGACAACTCGTGTCCATACAAACAAAGGAACTTCAGTCACATAGCAACCAGCTTTTGGCTATCGCTTTAACCTTATTTCGCTTCTACTTACAAGGAAGCATGTAATAAGACTATTTCTGCTGATTTGTTCTCATTTAGCATGAAGTAAATAGAAGCATAAGTTTTTGACAATAATTTGTTACAGAGATGTAGAGAAAGTCATGTGAATGGAACACATCAGATTTTTGTATATTTATTTTGTAGAGTTAGCCGTTTTCGAGATATTCCGGATTATTAGTTTCAATTTTAGCCACTTACTCTTTTCTCAAACGGGAAGACATTTTTCTTTTCGTTGCCTATCGCTTTGGCCTGTACATTTTTTTTGTTTCCCTTCTACTTACAAGGAGCTTATGTTTATGTTGATTAGCATGATGTAGATAACAGATTAATGTTTTGAATAACATGTTTGTTTACCGAACAGCTAGAGGACACCATGTGAATGGAACACATTAAATTTTTTCCCTTCTATTTTCAAGGAACCAAATAATAAGACAATGCAAGTGTTTATTTGGATTAGCATGATGAAGATAAAAGGATTTTTTAACAATAATTTGCTAACTGCCTCCGTGGTCGAGTGGTCAGCGAGCTGACTTCTCACCCGGAGGTCCCGGGTTCAATTCTCGGCTAGGAATTTTTCTTTAGCCGGAATTATTCCCTATCCCCCATAGAGTCTGGAAGTATGTATGTGAGAGTGTGTGTGTGAGAGTGTGTGTGTGTGTGTGTGTGTGCTTTAGGAAAACAAAATGATTTAAACCTACTGACAGCTATGTGTTTCAAGTGCAAAGCCCCCGATATGACCTTAGATGTTAAAGGGGGCTATATAAATGAAAAAAACAAAACAAAAAACAATAATTTGTTGCAGAGATGTAGATGTTTGCTATGAAGCTATGGAAGTTTACTGGCAGCACAGGTGAATACGTTATACACTGCCTTTGTGGTCCTCAGGGTTATGTCCGTAAGCAAATTGGGTTTTCGAAGGGCTTCTGCAACAACAAAACAGACTCGTCGTGCGTTATCTAAAATTAGAAATGCTGATTAAAAAAAAAAAAAGTTTTGCTAATGAACTGGAACGTGAGGAGGACGGAACACGCACTAAAGGGGCTTAGGGAGATGCCCCTCCCTTTCGTTGTTCACACGCATCCACCCTTTGTTTCGTTTCATTAATTAACCAAGGTGAACATGCTTTGATCTCAATTAAACCCCTTCTTCAACTGTTTTGCACCCCTCGTTTAAATCTGCTTCATACAATGAAAATAGTAACACGTGAATGAGTATTTTCATGAGAATATGGAGCCCGAAATTATAATATGATTGGAGAGATAGAGTCAGACTGAAACATTCAGTGCCATAGTCGCGGTCTCTGGCCACTGAGCTACCATGGCAACTTGCCGACATGGCTTTAAATTCCCCAACTGACTCGCAGCCCGGCCGGGTAGCGGGTCTGCCTCATATTCAACAGGACGCGTGTTCGAATCTTATTTAGGGCTTTTTCGGGGTTTTCCCTTATCTTGAGAAGAAAAATGTCGAGTAATTTTAAGCTCCATGGACCCCGTATAATTTCACCAATTTCATTCATCGTCCAAAAAGACCAAACCGGTTAAAATACGTTAGGCTAATAAATAATAGATAATAAAAAATCTGCTGTGTTCCATTCACATGACTTTCTCTACATCTCTGCAACAAATTATTGTCAAAAAGCCTATATTTTCTTTACTTCGTGCTAATCGAGAAAACTTTTGCAAAAATATTGTTATTACTTGCTTCCTTGTAAGTACAAGCGAAATAAGGGAGTACTATAGGTTAAAGTGGTAGTCAAAAGCTGGTTGCTATGTGACTGAAGTTCTTTTGTGTGTATGGACAGGAGTTGACACATTCCTGTATGAGAAAAGTTTAAGAATTTTAAAGCTGAGACTAATAAAAGGAATATCTCAAAAACGATCAACTCCGCGAAAAAAATGTATGTAACGTAAATTGTGCGTCTCAAAAAGCTCTACACTTTCTGTCTATCAATTACAATTTACCAGTTATGCAAAATTTATCCAGAATAAATGTCTTCAGAGGCTATTTCCAGAAAATTGAAGATATACATTTTATTTGGCATTTAAATATCTTAAATATAAGAGGTTTTTGATGAACATCGTTAGAGCAATTTTTTGAGAAAATCAAAATGTTCGAATTTTTTTCCATGTAAAGGGTAGTTTCATTTTTTTTATTTATTTTTTTTTTAATCATCGTGTCGCATCCTGGGAAGAAAGGAAACATACCAAGTTTGGTATTTAACGGTCTTTTCGTTTTTGAGCTATGCTGTCCACATACACACACGGACCTTTTTCTAAAAATGCTTTTTTGGGATTCAGGGAGTCCTAAAACATGTATTTCCGGTGAAATCTCAGTATCGAATTTTTGGGTGGAATACAATACTTCCGCTATACAGTATATGTGCATAATACGTGTAGAAAACATAAAATGGTGTGTTCCATAACCGTTTCACAAATAAACTTTCCTTCCAAAATATTCTTTTGTCTACTTCATCCTAATCGAGATAGACATTAGCATGAATTGTCTTATTACTCGAAGGGAAATAAGAGATTATAGTAGACTAAATCGATAATTAATTTTTAAGATATATCGCTGTGTTAAACAATAAAAATTGTGTTCTCTTTTGCATTCACGGGGGTAAAACAAAAGAGATGAAACAAAAGATGACTTCCCGCTTGAGAAAAATTTTAAACTGTTAACTCAAAAAGGGTATATGATATAAATTGTATGTTTTAATGAAATCTATTTTTTTTTTCTGTTTCTTGGGCGCATTAAGTCACAAAGTATTTTTTTTTCTGTGCGTAACAATACGCGCAGAAAAAAAATACTTTGTGACTTAATCCGCCCATGTATAAAAAATCAACACTTATTGAGGGCGAAAATCCGGCCTCAGTTAAGGGACCAGTAAGTGGAAGGGGGTAGGTTTCCAACTGCACACCTCCTAATCCCAAATTTTAGCAGAGAGTCATCTTGTTTTGAAAAATGCTGCACAGTATTCCCGGGATCGGCGTCTCGTTCCTATAGTGTCGTCTGCTCCGTCGTTGATGTAGGTTCCACTCCTAATTTCCTAATTACGCTTAATCTCTGGGGTTTTAGGGTGAGGCTAATATATTAAAGACACTGCATGTTCCCTTACGACATTAATTTATTGTAATATAGACTGTAAACGGGCAGCTTAGCTTGTTCCTTACAAATGTGTTATAATAAATATCATTTAATTACTAATGAGGAGCCTAATCTAACCCTCTGCACATCGCTCCCCCACACAACTCAACGTGAACACACTTTCAAGCGAGTAAGTAATTCAGAGTAAGAGCGCAGAGTAACCACATAAAAGATCTGCTTCTCCTAAACCTGGTTGACGCCAACTTTCGCGCCATAAAATGTCACAGCATCTCTTATCGGTCCTGAGTTAGCATCACCTCACCGGTTATGAGAATAAATTGTGCCAAGTTCTGACGTCATAGCGTGCACATGACGCGTTTGGAAATATCCAGTAGTTCCTTCTCACTTTAACATTATGCTTGGGAGACAAGTCACTATTCCTGTCTCATTTCTTTATATGTCTGTTCTTTTCTATCATGCATCCTTTAGTCTAAACCCTGTGCTCATTAGCAGGTGGTGTTTGGTGGACTTATACCTGGAATTAAGCTAGCTCGCCTCGCCTTAATTACCTCAGTTACAACTTACATTTATGCATACTTCTACTCTGGAATATTTAGAATTATTTTCCAAAGCCCGCCTGGGTAGTGTGGTGGTAGCGTGTCTGCTTCACATTTAAACGGTCGTGAGTTCGAATCTTGCTTAAGGTGAGTTACCCGGCTAAGGTTTTCATTTCGGGGTTTTCCCTTATCCTGAGAAGATAAATGTTGAGTAACTTTTAAACTCTATGGACCCCGATATCATTTGAGTATCATATGTCCGATATGACCAACCAGGTTAAAGGACGTTAAGCTAGTGATATTATATACATTTCCTCGTTTCTATATTATTTATGGGCATCTGGTATATGCTCCTAGAACTCCTGCTATATATCAAATTTGTATTTATGTAGGTATGTTTTGCATCCCCTAAAGTACCTACCTATATGGAAAGGGTGATGGCACAGTGCTAAGTTAGTGTGAGGACTTGTGAAGTGGTAGCGGAGTGTTGTGCAGCATATAGTGCAGGAGGATGACGTGGTATGGGTGATCCCAAGAAGCCAGGAGAGAACAAGGACGAAGATGCAGGACAGACGATGGCAAGTACTGTTGTATGCTGCCACACACCGGTCCCTATAGTCAAAATCTGCATGTGTGGAGATACCTTTAAGACGGTGCGTAGCCCCTTTTGTGTTCTTTCCTATTAGTAGATAAGTTGCTAAACGTATATCATGTAACAACCTGCATGTCGGATAGCCTTAGTGCTCACAACTAAGTTTGTACTGTTAAAGGAGCATATAAAAGTCATATCATCTCAGAAACTGAAATGGTCACACTATCTATAGATGCAAGTGATATACGAGGGCCGTTGTTTACTTTCTCTATACGTACTATGTACATAGTGTATAGAGAAGGTATTGCACTCCACCCAAAAATTCGATACCGAGATTTCACCGCAAATATATGTTTTAGGGTCCCCTGTATAAAAAAAAAAGGTATTTTTACAAAAAGGTCCGTGTGTGTGTGTATGTGTGTGTATGTGTGTGTGTCCGCGTGTCTGTGAACACCATAACTCAAAAACGAAAACTCGGTAAAATACCAAACTTGGTATTTTAGTTTACTATCTTCCAGGGATGCGACACGAAGATTTTGAGAAAAATCCCTCCACTCCAAACTACCCTTTATATGGAACTTTTTTCGAAATGTTTTTCAACCTCCGATAGGTTATAAATAAAAGACAAGTTCAGCCCGCCTGGATAGCGTGGTGGTAGCATGTCTGCCTCACGTTCAAGAGGTCACGAGTTCGAATCTCGCTTAGGGTGAGTTACCCGGATAAGGTTTTTTTCGGGGTTTTCCCTTATCCTGAGAAGACAAATGTCGAGTAACTTTGAGCTCCATGGACCCCGAGATCATTTGAGCATCATATCATCAATTACATTCATCGTCCGAAATGAACAAACCAGGTTAAAGGATGTTAAATTACAAAAAAAAAAGAGAAGTTCACAGAAAAACCCTTTTAATTAGTAAATGATACAGCATAACTTCTTTCTTATCGAAAGAAAATATTCTGACCTCGATGTAGGTTACTCAAATATACAAAAAGTAATAAAAATCAATTTTAAATGAAACATAAATGAATTCAAATCAGAACCCAGAAAAATAATACACATTAATATACTTAATGTGTTTCTTGCTATATAAAGAAAGTATATTCATAAATGTAGAATTTCACCTATGACCAACAAACTTTCTGGATAAAAGAACGTGGACCTTTTCTCTCTCTCTCTCTCTCTCTCTCTCTCTCTCTCTCTCTCTCTCTTCTACAACCCCCGATAGGCTATAAATAAAAGACAAGTTCATAGAAAAAAAATGATTTTGTTACTAAAAGTTTTGTACACTTATGGTTACTTTTCAACTTAATCACCGAAAAGATTGAGACATTTATCGTACCTGTGCACAAGCTTTGAAATACCCGCTTCAAAAAAACTGATGTGTTCCATTCACATGACTTCTCTATATCTCTGCAACAAATTGTTAGAAAGCTTATGCTTCTATTTACTTCATGTTAATCGAGAACAAATTAACAGAAATAGTCTTATCACTTGCTTCCTTTAAAGTAGAAGCGAAGTAAGGGAGTATCATAGATTAAAGTGATAGTCAAAATCTGGTTGCTATGTGACTGAAGTTCCTTTGTTTGTGTGGACAAGAGTTGACAAATTCCTGTATGAGAAAAGTGTGTTTTTAAAAGCTGAAACCAAAAACAAGGAATATCTAAACAACGATCAACTCCATTAAAAATGTATATAATATAACTTGTGTGTTTTAGCGTGCTGTACATTTTTTGTGTAGTGAGTTCGTATCTATCCCTTTCGGTTTAGGAGCTATCCAAAATTCCGTAAATTTCATCCAGAATAAAGTAAGCTTCAGAGGCTATTCCCAGAAAATTGAAGATATACATTTTATTTGTCAGGTAAATATTTTTAATATACGATATTTTAATCAAAATCGTTGGAGCCATTTTTAAGAAAATAAACATTTTCAAAAAAGTTCCATGTAAAGGGTGGTTTGTGGTGGAGGGATTTTTCTCAAAATCTTCGTGACGCATCCCTGGAAGATACTAAACTTAAATAGCAAGTTTGGTATTTTACCGACTTTTCGTTTTTGAGTTATCGTGTTCATAGACACACACACACACACACACACACACACACACACACACACACACACTGGCCTTTTTTCTGAAAATACTTTTTTTTGGATACAGGGGACCCTAAAACATATATTTCCAGTGAAATCTCTGTATCGAATTTTTGGGTGGAGTGCAATACCTGCTCTATACACTATGTACATAGTACGTATAGAGAAAGTAAAAATGTTGCCACCAGTGATTTCAAATGAACATTGACTTGGCAACATACACCAGGTAAAGAGCTGCAATAAGAGAAGGAATATTAGTTCCAGTGATATAAAAAGGTTTCTGAGGTTTGAAAGTCTAAACTTTTTAACAAACTGTTTTCTAGATGTAACAAGGGGTGGAGCATTAAATGCACATCAGAAAATGAACCCTTTTTTATGCTATTTAGTTGACCCAGTTGCAGGAGACTTTGGTATTCACCATTCCACGGTGTGCAAAACCATAGACTCCGTGGCAAACAGAATTGAAGCAGAGGCAGGTGACTGGATAACATTTCCACCCTAAATTTTAAATTCAAGAAGCGAAAGAAAAATGCTCTTCTCGCTTTAGATTTGCTTAACTGTACACATGTACAAATTTTTACAACATACTGCTATATGCTCCTCCATGGCAAGGCCTCCTATAAAGCTATTCATTTGTTTATTCAGTTTATACTGAACATTTTCCAAGGTATTACGTATCAGTAAAAATAAAGTTATTCAATTAAAAGTCATAATTACTTTTACTGACCAATTTTAACTTTCCTTGTCAAGTAATCACTTACGAGAATTTACTTGCCTGCCTGGGTAGTGTGGTAGTAGCGTGTCTGCTTCACATATAACAGGTCGCGAGTTC
The DNA here is from genome assembly GCA_030762935.1 of Hymenopus coronatus. Lineage (NCBI taxonomy): Eukaryota > Metazoa > Arthropoda > Insecta > Mantodea > Hymenopodidae > Hymenopus > Hymenopus coronatus. Next base: position 19,552,876 of record CM060895.1, read on the forward strand.
GAATCTCGCTTACGGTGAGTTACCCGGATAAGGGTATTTTGGGGGTTTTCCCTTATCCTGAGAAGACGAATGTCGAATAACTTTAAGCTCCATGGACCCCGAGATCATTTAAGCATCATTTTACCAATTTCATTCTTCGTCCGACATGACCTACCAGGCTAAAGGACGTTAAACCAAAAAAAAAAAAAAAATACTGATTTTTACTTTCTCTATACGTACTATGTACATAGTGTATAGATAAAGGTATTGCACTCCACACAAAAATTCGATACCGAGATTTCACCGGAAATATATGTTTTAGGGTCCCCTTTATCTAAAAAAAAAAGGGGGGGCGGCATTTTCGGAAAAAGGCCTGTGTGTCTGTGAACACGATAACTCAAAAACGAAAACTCGGTAAAATACCAAACTTAGTATTTAAATTTACTATTTTCCAGGGATGCGACACGAAGGTTTTGAGAAAAATCCCCCCATCCCCAACTACCCTTTACATGGAACTTTTTTCGAAAATTTTGATTTTCTCAAAAAAGGCTCTAACGATTCTGATTAAAATTTCGTATATTAAAATATTTACCTAACAAATAAAATGTATATATTGAATTTTCTGGGAATAGCCTCTGAAGAATACTTTATTCTGGATGAATTTTACGGAATTTTGAATAACTGCTAAACCGTAAGAGATGGACAAAAACTTACTACACAAAAAATGTAAAGCCTGTTAAAACACACAATTTATGTTGTATACATTTTTTTCGTGGAGTTCCTCGTTTCTGAGACATTCCTTGTTTTTGGTTTCTGCTTTGAAAAACTTATACTTTCCTCATACAGGAATTTGTCAACTGCTGTCCATACAAACAAAGGAACTTCAGTGACATAGCAACCAGCTTTTGACTATCACTTTAACCTATGGTTCTCTCTTATTTCGCTTCTACTTAACAAGGAAGCAAGTTATAAGATTATTTCTGCAATTTTTTTTTTTTTTTTTCTGATTAGCATGAAGAAAATAGAAGTATAAGCTTTTTAAGATTAATTTGTTGCAGAGATGTAGAGAAAGTCATGTGAATGGAACACGTCAGATTTTTATTCAAGTGATCCATTTAAGTATATTAGTATAATTATGTTTAGTTTTTATCCTTGTATGGCTTACCGCAGTAGGATTATTCAGTATATAATATCAATAATTTTAGATTTACTGTAAGTATACATAGATGATGTTGGATTCCTGTTCCAACATTAAATATAGATCGCTGTTGACGTATTTTTGTCTGGCTTTTAAATATCAATATATTTGATAATGGTTGTAGCTAGTAAATAAACATAGTTGTAGCAATTAATTTGTTTGTATAGTTGTAACAAAGAAATATTTAAGTTTTGTAATACATGATGAGCTTATTACTTTCTGTAGCAAGTATGTTACAATGTACATGGTACATAAGCATTATATTCCACCCAAAATTCTTTACCGAGATTTCACGAAAATACATGTTTTAGATCCTTGAATTAAAAAAAGTTTTAGAAACAATTATGTGTGTGTGTTGGAAAAGTCGGTTAAATACCAAACTTGACACATTTTTAAAATATTTTATTTTCTCAAATTGCTCTTAAAGATTTTGATTAAAATACCATATGTTAAAGATATTTTCATGACAAACAAGATGAATATTTTGAATTTTGTTGGAACAGCCTCTGAAGAGCTGTTATTTAGGATGGCTTTTGTAAACCGTAAGAAACAGACAAAAACTTACCACACAAAAACATAGATCTTATTAAAATACACATTTTGTGCTATAAACATTTATTTGTAGAGTTAACCGTTTCCAAACTATTCCTTGTTATTGGTTTCAATTTTAAACTACTTACACTTTCCTCGAACGGGAACTCATGTTCTGTGTCATTCTGCAAAGACCGATAGTTGTTAAAATATTTAACTGTCCCTTTAGCCAAGTGTCATTTTACTTTCTCTATACGTACTATGTAGATAGTGTATAGAGAAGCTATTGCACTCCACCAAAAAATTCGATACCGAGCATTCATCGGAAATATATGTTTTAGAGTCCCCTGTATCCAAAAAAGTATTTTCAGAAAAAGGTCCGTGTGGGTCCGTGTGTCTGTGAACACGATAACTCAAAAACGAAAAGTCGGTAAAATATCAAACTTAGTATTTACATTTAGTATCTTCCAGGGATACGACACGAAGATTTTGAGAACATTCCCGCCACTCCTAACTACCGTTTTCATGGAACTTTTTTCGAAAATTTTGATTTTTTAAAAAATGGCTCTAACGATTTCGATTAAAATGTGTATATTAAAGATATTTACCTGACAAATAAAATGTATATTTTGAATTTTCTGGGAATAGCCTCTGAAGAGTAGTTTATTCTGGATGAATTTTACTGAATTTTGAATAACTACTAAACCGTAAGAGATGGACAAAAAATTTACTACACAAAAAATGTAGAGTACATTAAAACACATTGAGAAATTCCTTATTTTTGGTTTCTGCTATGAAAAACGTATACTTTTCTCATACAGGAACTTGTCAACTCCTATCCATATAAACAAAGGAACTTCATTGACATAGCAACCATCTTTTGACTATCACTTTAACCTTATGGTTTTCCCTTATTTCGCTTCTACTTACAAGGAAGCGAGTAATAAGACTATTTCTGCTCATTTTTTCTGATTAACATAAAGTAAATAGAAGTATAAGCTTTTTAAGAATAATTTGTTGCAGGGATATAGAGAAAGTCATGTGAATGGAACACATCTGATTTTTTTTAATTCAGGGCACCTCAAAAATATATATTTCCGTTGGAATCTCAACATGGAATTTTTTAGTGGAATATTAAACCTGTACTTGTAAAAGAAAAATAGAAATGTAAGAATTTTAGTTTTACATGCATATTTGTTTGCGTTGAAAGATCCGAGTATAAAATATACGAGGGATGTTATTGTTACAGAAAGTTGTGTGAATGTTGTTACGTTTTTCTTCTAGCTGTTGAAGGGGGAAGTTTGACAGTGAAGAGTGCCCGCTACCGGAAGATTGTAGCCTTGACCATGAACGTCAGGCAGAGAGCCAAAAGAACAAGGCCAGTATCAGTGTTGCCAACATAGCGTAATATTAAAATGAAACGCGATTTCGTGCTAAGATATCAAGTCAGACTTTAATCACGCAGGCTTGGAATAAAATTAGTTTCAGAAGGTTCGTGAAGCCATTAAATACCTCAAATATATTTAGTAGGAATATCAAACACTGTTTTATAGGTCTTTTGTTGTCAGTACTGCAATATACTTGTAACACTCCCGTAAGTTTGTTAGAGATAATTAATTTACCTTTTACTTTCTCTAACATCTATGTACAATGTACATAGTATATAGAGAAGATATTGTATTCCACCTAGATTTTACGGAAATACTTGTATTGGGACTCCCTAAATCAAAAAAAAAAAAAAATATGTATTTTTACTTCTCTATACGTACTATGTACATAGTGTATAGAGAAGGTATTGCACTCCACCAAAAAATTCGATACCGAGATTTTCCCTGTATCTAAAAAAGTATTTTCAGTAAAAGGTCCGTGAGTGTGTGTGTCCATGTGTCAGTGTGTCCGTGTGTCTGTGAACAGGATAACTCAAAAACGAAAAGTCGGTAAAATATCAAACTTGGTATTTAAGTTTAGTATCTTCCAGGGATGCGACACGAAGATTTTGAGAAAAATCCCCTCATCCCAAACTACCCATTACATGGAACTTTTTTTCGAAAATTTTGATTTTCTAAAAAATGGATCTAACGATTTTGATTAAAATATCATATATTACAGATATTTACCTGACAAATAAAATATATATTTTGAATTTTCTGGGAATAGCCTCTGAAGACTAGTTTATCCTGGATGAATTTTACGGAATTTTGAATGACTGCTAAACCGTAAGAGATGTACAAAAACTTACTTCACCAAAAATGTACAGCACGTTAAAACACACAATTTATGTTATATAATTTTTTTTCGTGGAGCTCGTCGTTTTTGAGACATTCCTTATTTTTGGTTTCTGCTATGAAAAACTTATATTTTTCTCATACAGGAACTTGTCAGCTCCGATCCATATAAACAAAGGAACTTCATTGACATGGCAACCAGCTTTTGACTACTAATTTAATGTACGGTACTCCCTTATTTCGATTCTACTTACAAGCAAGCAAGTAGTAAGACTATTTCTGTTATTTTTTCTGATTAGCATAAAGTAAATAAAAGTATAAGCATTTTAAGAATAATTTGTTGCAGGGATATATAGAAAGTCATGTGAATGGAACACATCAGATTTTTAAAAACATGTTCGTGTATGTAGTTAAAAAAAAAAGTTGGTTAAATACCATCGTTTGTATTTATGCTTATCATCCAAGGATGTGCATCAAGATTTTCAGGAAAATACCCACCTAAGCTACATGGAGAATTTTTAGAAAATTTTAATTTCCTACAAATTGCTCTAATGATGTGTTAAAATGTTATATTTTAAAATATATTATCATGACAAGCAAAATGTATATCTTGAATTTCCTAGAAATATCCTTTGAACACCTCTTTATTTTGGATGACTTTCGCATAACTGGTAAACCGTAATGGAAAAGCGAAGATACTACACAAAAATGAATAGACAATAACTTAACATATATTTCATAGTAACTAACAAGTGTACAATAATTTGTTATATATTTTCGAAGGCACGTTCTTTATTCTGTATATGTTGCAATAATTTGTGTGTTATTTTCAATTAATACGAGGTACGTCCAGAAAGTAAGTTCCGTTTCAATTTATCTCCGCTGCAGCGCTGCGATCACAGTTCCGCACATGCGCGGTAGACGCTCTGTATCAAGGAGAAGAAACGTGCGCCATTTTGAGATCGCTGTCAGCCACATACGCTTTGTTGCACTTGTTTACAATGTCGGTGTTGATTGAAAATCCCGCCGCTTGTGAAATCAGATCTGTGATTCGTTTTCTGAATGCTAGGAAAGTGAAACCAATTGAAATTTATCGGCAAATTTGCGAAGTTTACGGACAAAATGCGATGAGTGATTCAATGGTGAGAAGATGGGTCCGACAGTTCAATGAAGGACGTAGTGAAGTTCACGACAACGCACGACCACACACTGCAAATGTGACGAAAAAGCTCCTACAGGGATTTGACTGGGACGTGTTTGACCATCCTCCGTAGAGCCCTGACCTCACTCCTAGAGACTTTCATCTGTTCTTACATCTCAAGTCTTTCCTTGGCGGTCAACACTTCAACAATGACGAAGAACTGAAAGAAAATGTTTCCAACTTTTTGAAGACACAGGCGGCAAACTTCTATGAAGAAAGTATACAAAAACTGGTGCCACGCTATGAAAAATGCCTGCAAAATTTCGGCAATTATGTAGAAAGGTAGTTTAAGAGTTGTAGAATTTTGTGCAATAAATAATTATTCTATATCTGTACACAATTTAATTTTATTACCAAACAGAACTTACTTTCTGGACGTACCTCATATTTTAATCAAAATCGTTAAGTCATTTTTGTGAAAATCGATATTTTTGAAAATGTTTCCATGTAAAGGGTAGTTAGGGGTGCAGGGGGATTTTCTTGAAAATCTTCGTATCATATCCTTGGAAGATACTGAATTTATACCAAGTTTGGTATTTAACGGATTTTTCGTTTTTGGGCTATACTGTCCACACTTACTGACCTTTTTCTAGAATTTTTTTGTTTTTGATTTGGGAGGTCGCAAAATATGCATTTCCGGTGAAATCTCGGTATCGAATTTTTGGGTGCGATGCAATACTTCCTCTATACACTATGTACACAGTAAAGTATAGAAAGTAAAAATGCTGTACATCACATAGCACATTGTCAGAGTTGTACAATGTGGAAAATAGTGGAGTGGGTAAAGGAGGGATAGACTCTATCGTCTCCAAAGTTGCGGAGTCCCCTTGTGTGGTCCAAGAGAAGAAGGGATCCTGTCAAACCCACAACAACATAGACACACACAGTATTATAGGTTTGGAGTAAAAGTTAGTTTTGTTTTGTTTGCTAGCCTTACGCAGCAGCAATTACGATTTTCAGTTCATTATAGCGTGCAGTCGGGTAATGAAAGAAAACCGCAGGTTGGTCCCCTCCATGTTTAAATGGACGCCCCGGCACAAGAAATGCCCCGAGCATACTAATGCGACTTTTTGCCTGCCCTGCATTTTAACGAGCGTACATTTAATTTCCTCGTCACCAGACACGCCTCTCCTCTAATGCCAATTCCGTACACATACACCTAAGAGGCGGACAGATGAGTCATATATTGTCATTTGTCACCAGGTTAACATTATATTATAATTATATTGTACCTACATTACTTAAGAACAAACAAAAATCTGATGTGCTCCATTCACATGACTTTCTCCACATCTCTGCAACAGATTATTGTTAAAAAGCTTATGCTTCTATTTACTTCAGGCTGATCGAGAAAAAATTAGTAGGAATAGTCTTATTACTTGTTTTCTTGTAAGTAAAAGCGAAATAAGGGAGTACCATAGGTTAAAGTGATAGTCAAAAGATGGTTGCTATGTGACTGAAGTGCCTTTGTATGTAAGGACACGAGTTGGCAAATTTCCGTATGAGAAAAGTATATGTTTGTTAAAGATGAAACCAATAACAAGGAACATCTAAAAAACGATCCACTCCACGAAAAAAATGTATATAACATAAATTGTATGTTTTAACGTGATCTACATTTTCTTTTTAGTAAGTTTTTATCTATCTCTTACGGTTTGCCAGTTATGCCAATTTCCATAAAATTCATCCAGAATAAAGTAGTCTTCGGAGTCTATTTCCAGAAAATTCAAGATATACATTTTATTTGTCAGATAAATATCTTTAATATACAATACTTTAATCAAAATCGTTAGAGCTGATTTTTATTATATCAACATTTCGAAAATGTTTCCATGTGAAGGGTATTTGGGGCTGGTGGGATTTTCTAGAAAATCTTCGTGTCGCATCCTTGGAAGATACTGAATGTAAATACCAAGTTTGCTATTTAACGGACTTTTTGTTTTGAGCTATGCTGTCCACACACACACACACACACACACACACACACACACACAGAGGCATTTTTCTAAAAATGTGTGTGGTTTTTTTTTTTTTTTTTTTTTTTTTTTTTTTTTTTTTTTTTTTTGTATTCAGGGTGTCCTAAAACGTGCATTTCCGGTGAAATCTCGGTATCGAAATTATGGGTGAATTACAATACCTTCTCTATACACTACGTACATAGTACGTGTAGAGAAAGTAAAAATTCACGGCTCCTTCATATTTAGCTTAAGTAATACAACTTTTATCGATAAATTTGCACCTCGAGTTGTATTTAATAACACTATTTCGTGAATAAAATAACAATGATTAGCCTATATAGACACGAAGAATAATATTCCTAAAATCCATGACGTATATTTGATGTCCATAATCATAAATCATGGCCTGCCTCGTTGCTTAACTGGTTCCACACACTCTCTGTTTTTAGTATTTTGCGGCTTTGAGTTTTCAATTAATATGTCTATTTCAGCGATAGACCTTTCCACAAAACGTTTTGGAACTTCCGGGAATATCACTGCACACTGATACTATTATTATGAGACGAACATAAGTTGGTGAGAAAAGAAATAATGAGGTCTGATTGGTTGGAATTTTACGCGCCAATGTACTGGATTGGCCACTTCCCTACAAACTGTGGTATTTGTGATTGTTAAAATTTCTTTTGCATACGAATTGGTTACACAGGTAATATAACACATTTCAGAAGTGAAAGTGATGTTATTACTTACTGATCTCTTTCAGAATTAGAAAATTAAATATTTTAATAACAAATTTGCCTTTATTTCAAAAGAATGTTAAGTGGAAAAGAAAGATACTTTATGTAGCGCATTTAAAAAGTGACACAGTCATTACCCACTGCGTCTAGAGCCCACAACATGTTTTGTAGTGCCTTAATTTTTAGGATCGTAAGAAAAGATACTTTTACACCGAAAATTTGGCATTTACTGTTTTGTATTTGTTAAGTGTTTCACGCTTTTTTATTATCATAGTGTATAGCAATTTTGCAACTCTACCAAATTCTTCAACGTTTCCTTTGACCACAGCAATTTTTATGCTCAACAGTTGGCAGCCTACATGTGCATTAAAAGCGCAAACTATGACACCTCGACCTCTCCTGCAACATTGCCAAGATAGTTTCAGCTTTTACCAATGTAAACTAGAAATACATGTTACATTGTTAACAGTAGAGGATGTATGCTGCGGCGTCTTTCTTTCCTGAAAGTTTTAAGTCACTTTTAAAGTGGATGTGTAAATAGTAATTTGACTACCACTCCACGAAATGTCCAATGGGCACTTAAGGGTTTTAAAACTAAATCGTAATATCCACTGCGGAGCGTCTGAAGCAATGATGTTATCCTTTATGCTTTGAATCAACACGCAGTACTCGTCGTGTTAAATCTATTGCTTAAATGCCAAAAAATGTCGAAATATGCGTTGTGGGGAGGAAAACCACACTATTTTGTCGCTAAGTTGGTGCCTGGATTGCACGAAAATCAGTATAAACACACACTAAAAGATTTTCGTTGGTTTGAAAGTTCTGTCCTCCTAGCCACGTCCTCAGTTCAGGGAAAAGGTGAAAGTCGCTGGGTGCCAGGTCAGGATTGTACGGCGGATGATCGAAAATGTACCATTGAAATTGTTCAAGGAACCGATTGTTTGTGCCAGCAGTGTGTGGATGAGCGTTGTCATGGATCAACACAATTTGTGAAGTCAGTATTCCTCTTCGCTTGTTTTGAATGGCTCTCTGCAAATGCTGTAAAGTACGAAGATTTTCAAACCAACGTCAATGCTCATTTGAAATCATTGGTGGTAATATTTTTTGAAGCGGGTAACTCAAAGCTTGTGCACAGGTACGATAAATGTCTCACTCTTTTCTGTGATTATATTGAAAAATAACCACAAGTATACAAAACTTTTAGTAATAAAATCATTGTCTTCTATTTATAGCTTAACGAAGGTTGAAAAAAAAAAACGGCCCTCGTACATTTCCGGTGAAATCTCTTGGGTGGAATTCTCTATCTACTATGTTCAGTTTGCATACGGGGCTAGAGAAAGTAAAGATACACTATTAGATCTACAGGTGAGACGGTTGTGGAGTAATGACTAAAGAAACACAGGGCTATTGTGGATCAAATCACGAACAACGCCAGATGTTTCACGTAGTAGTAATATCAATTGAGATTTTAGAATCCATCTGCACCTATTAACGTTAATGATAGAATGCGGTATATACTCGCCACTGACTGGGATATGGAAGGGTGGTTCTGCTATGACGTCAGCATCCATTATATCTGCCTCTCCTAAAATTTTCAATCAGGCGAGACAATGGCGACTGACAACTTGAGCGTCTAATTTGCAAAATGTCGCAGTCGTGTTCCTCAAGCGCTCGTGCTGACGTCATTACCTGAGAGACCGATGTATTCCATTCTGCGCCAGAGTTTCGGCTCGCGTTTTCCTAGAGACTTCAGACTGCAGATTGCTAAATATTTTCTGATGCGTTCAACTCAACTGACTTTCTCTACTGTTCTGCAAACTTACTCTTACGGAAGCTTATTCTTCATGCTGCGTCATGTTAATCTAGAATATTAGCAGAAATTATCTTATTACTTGCTTCCTTGCAAGTAAAGTGGAAATAAAGCAATACCATAGGTTAAATCGATAGTAAATATTTTAAAAGCATTCTCTATTTGATTTAATTCAAATTTGCTTCTCTTAGCACGACCGAGAGTTAAAAATGACCCCGCGTCTGAGAAAACTCAAGTATTAGAACTTTTAAAGCCAATAGATATACATTTTTACTTTTTCTAGTACATATGTACATTGTACGTAGTAGATAGAGATAGTATGGTATTCTACACACTTCACGCTTTTTGCAAAAATAAATACACTTTATAAATCCGAATGAAAGCTAGTTACTTTAGTAGCTTCTTAATGCTACAACATGTGTTTTGTGAAAATAAACAATTTTTAAATCCGAATGAAAACTGTTACTTTAGTAACTAATTGATGTTAGTATTATTCACGTGTTTTGCGAAAATAACAGTTTTTAAATCCGAATGAAAACTGTAACTAGTCTATACTAGTATTCACGTATTTTGCGAAACTCAATGGTTTAAATCCGAATGAAATCTGGTACTGTTGTAACTTATCTATCCTGCTATAAAACACAGACTTCACGCGTTTTGCGAAAATAAACGGTTTTTAAATCCGAATTAAATCTAGTTTCTTTAGTAACTTATCTGTGCTACTACATTCCTCACGTCGTGTGTTGAGAACATAAACAGTTTTTAAATCCGAATGAAAACTGGTTACTTTAGAAGATATTCTATGCTAGTATTACTTCACACATTATGTGCAAATAAACAGTTATTACATCTGAATGAAAACTGGTTACTTTAATAACTAGTCAAAGCTAGTATTCACGTATTTTGCGAAAATAAACTGTTTTTAAATCCGAATTAAATCTAGTTACTTTAGTACTATTTTATGCTAATATTACTTCACGCATTTTGCGAAAATAAACCGTTTTTAAATCCGAATGAAATCTGGTTACTGTAGTAACTAATCTGTGATGGTATTATTCTCGCATTTTGCGAAAATAAACAGTTTGTAAATCCGAATGAAAACTGTTACTTCATTAAATAATCTATGCTAGTATTACTTCAGCATTTTGCAAAAATATATTTTTTTTAAATAGGAATGAAAACATGCAACTTTAGTAAATAATCTGTGCTAATATTCGAGCATTTTGTGAAAATAAACCGTTTTTGAATCAGAATGAAAAACCGATATATTCGATAGTTCTTTTCAGCACCGTAATACATTCGATTTGCGATAGTGGTATGTAAATGAATGAGATTTGGGCAATAAAGGAGGAGGAAGTTTTAGACCGGATGCAGGGCTAACCTGTTAAGAGCAACACCTATCCATCACGGGTGATTAATACCGGTGTTTGTGCTTGTAGTTTAATTGCCTAGCAGAGATTAGGGTGGGACGCCATGACCTTGCCAAGTTGCGGTGATTGGCTCGCAGGAAGAGGCGAGTTGCTCTTCCTCGTGTAATTGATATTTCATTGTGCTTCTCGATCCCAGGACAACAGGATCCTTTCTTTGCGGTCTCTCGTAGATGCAGGTAAGAGCTTTCTTTTTATTGCTAATGACTCTCTGGGGTTAACGCTCTAGGACTGGGGTCACCAAATGACAATGAAAACAGAACAAAGTTGCTCGATGCCCCTGAAAATCGCCTACTGTGCACTGCTGGAATGCAAGAACAGTACCGTGGCAGTAAGCAACATTTTGCGTTTCAAATACATACTCCACTTTTCATAGGTTGGTAGAACAATCATGTCCCTTGCGTTAGTATTTATACTTCAAATATTGCCACATCCTGGCTGTGTGCACAAGATGTGGTAACATTGGAAATATATAGTATTTAGTATGTTGGCGACATTGCCAACTTTAACTTTTATAAAAACCACAGGTCATCCTCTTCTTTAGTGTGCACTTAGAATGGAATAGTAGTAAAGACGGACACCAAGCGTGGCCCAGAAAAATGGGAATTTTTACACTAAAATAGAAAACTAGATCACCTTTTATAAGTAACTGTTATAGGATGATCGAATCAAATTCTAAGACCACGTGGTGACGAATTTTTACAAAGGACCAAAATGAGAGAAAAATGTCTACGATATTTACACGTTCTTCGGCAAATTCCTTTACCAAATATGTCACGCCTACTGTTATAAAATCAAGCTCGCTTGGCTATGAGAGAATGGATTACGGAAAATATGCTAGGCGTGCATATGGGAACGTAGCTCTACACAATCTTTTACAACAGGGAAAATAACCTACATAATTCAATAAAAATCTGATGTGTTCCATTCACATGACTTTCTCTACATCTCTGCAAAAAATATTAAAAAGATTATGCTTCCATTTACTTCATGCTGATGGAGAAAAAATTAGCAGATATAGTCGTATTACTTGCTTCCTTGAAAGTAGAAGAGAAATGAGGGATTATCATAGGTTAAAGTGATAGTCAAAAGCTAGTTGCTATGTGACTGAAGTTCCTTTGTTTGTATGCACAGGAATTGATAAATTCCTGTATGAGAAAAGTTAAGTTTTTCATAGCTGAAATCAAAAACAAGGAATATCTCAAAAACAATCAACTCCACGAAAACATGTATGAACATAAATTGTGTGTTTTAAAGTGCTCTACATTTGTTGTGCAGTTAAGTTTTTGTCCATCTCTTACGGTTTAGCAGTTATGCAAAATTCCGTAAAATTCACCCAGAATAAAGTAGTCTTCAGAGGCTTTTCCCAGAAAATTCAATATATATGATTTGTCAGGTAAATATCTTTAATATACGATGTTTTAATTAAAATCGTTAGAGCCATTTTTAGAATATAAAAATGTTCGAAAAAAGTTCCATGTAAAGGGTAGTTTGGGGTGGGGAATTTTTCTCAAAATCTTCGTGTCGCATCCCTGGAAGATAACTTAAGTTAAATACCAAGTAAAAGGGACGTGGATGGGTGAACTAAACTATCAATTTAAAAATGAACACTTCAAATCAATAGCAAATATATTGTTACCTTGTGTTCCCTCATGGCACGGGGCCACGCTTGGTGTCCAGGAGACCACTATTCCATCCTAAGTGCACACTAATAAAGAGGATGACCTGTGGGTTTTATAAAAGCTAAAGTTGGCAATGTCGCCAACATACGAAATACTATATATTTCCAATGTTACCACATCCTGTGCACACAGGAAGTGACAATATGAATGTACAGGGTAGGAGATGAATAATAAAACATATTTGTATCAGCGTGTGAAGACGATGATCCAATATTTGCAGTTTTTATTGCTATTTTCTAAAGTTATGCTCATCACGCTGCTTTTATTAGTTCAGTTAATTTCCTGCAGCTCCTAAGTGGAACAAAGGGTATCGTTGTTATGTTTCCTTGATCGGATTTGAATTTATAGTTCGTGAGTTCGCCGTTATGTACCATGGTGACGAGGGATCGCATCGTCGCCAATAGATGGCACTGTAGGATGTAATCACGACTTGCGTGCGCGAAATGGTGGAATTTTGCCCATAAATGTTCTTCTATCAGGTTATAGGGCTTATTACTGCAAAGATTTTAATTCGAAGATTTTGAAGAAGAAAAAAACCGCGCAAACTAACCATTACATTGAAAATTTTCGAACATTCTGATTTTCTCAAAAATGGAATATATATATGTTCAACTAGCCTCTGAAGTCCACTTTATTTTGCATAACTGGGTAAACCATAAAAAGTAGACAATAACTTAATCCACAAAAAATGCAACTCTCGTTAAAACACAGTTTATGTCATGTACATATTTTTTTGTGGTGTTGACCACTTTTTCGATATTCTATGTTATTGGTTTCAGCTTTAAAATACTTTTCACAATCCGGAATTTGTAAACTCCCGGCAATGCATAGAAATGGATTTCAATCACATAGCTATTTCAATCAACTAACTGTTAAAATATTTGATTGCCTTATTACTCATCTACTTATAAGGAACTAACTAATAAGGCAATTATATTTTGTGGAGTGACCAGTAGAGGATTAATTTTATGTCTACATTTATACAGACAAGTCAACACCTTTAGATCTAGCAAGGCCTGTGTCACTTTAATTTTCCTTTTCGAAAATCAGTAGTACCAATACAAAATATGACAAGAATGAAACAAAGGAAGATAAACATTATACAAACACAAAGAGTAAGTAAAACATGGAACATTTTCCACTTTTATTCATTCTGCAACATCCTCTGCTACATTTATATCGATTAGAATGAAGTAGTTAGAAGAATAAGCTTTTTAACAATAATTTGTCTAAATGATGCGGTTAAACATTGCACTGTATGATTCTCTGTGTATTACGGACTAATGTAATTCGGTTTTAAAGACGTGTTCAATTGTTTCGATAATCGACAGAGAATGAACTGAGACCGAGAGATCGATACTAGCAGCATCTGCATTGCACATACGTCATTCACATTCATGGCTGATGTGGCCCAGAAACTTGGAAGTATCAAGAGGCACTGCGCTGAGAGCCAGACGTTTTGTTAACCTCTTGTCGGCGCGTATTAAATAACTTGTGAAAATCGAACCGTATGTGATACGGTGAAAATATTCTTGAATCTAAAGCTTCGAATTAAACCCACTATTTTGTGCAAAAAATCTTTAAACTTGACAGCTTGCATTTTGTTACACTCGGGGGGGGGGGGTTACAAACAAACAACGATGTTGGATAGGTAGAGTCAGGCTGAAAAATTCAATGCCATAGCCGAGATTTGAACCACGGATCTCCCGGTCTCTAGCCGGTTGCTCTTCCACTGAGCTACCATGGCAACATGCCGGCATAACATTGAATTTCTCAACTGACTCGCATGTTTCCCTGTAAACTACAAGGTGATCTCAAATTTTGAGATGACAACCCCATTGGTGACTTACAATATTGTAAGTACTTTGAGTCCCAGACTTCATAATATAACCAACTATTATGGTCATTGGTATTTTCACACAAGCCGTGTGTAGGACAGGAGTTGGATAGGTAGAGTCATATTGCAAAATGCAATGCCATATCCGGCTTGTGTGAAAAAACAATTAATCCAAACCAACTATTTGTTCCACTCACATGACTTTCTCTACATATCTGTATCAAATTATTGTTAATAAGCTTATATTTCTATCTACTTCATGTTAATCGAGATAAGCATTAGCAGAAAATGTAAATGGAGTTTTTTTATGGACGCTCTTTAACGGCTGTGGTTCTCAGCGTCCCATTCTAAATTGGGCGTGAAAGACCGCTTAATTTTGCTCAGAGGCCTCTTCTACGTGCCATAAATCTACGACACGGGACCACCGGCTTTACTTCCCTTTGAAGGAAGCCATGCTAAGGATTTTTACACCCGAGAAAATCCATCGTGCTCCGCCGGGTTTGAACCCGCGACCTTGGGTATATGAAGTTAGCATGGTAACCATTACACCACGTACATTAGCAGAAACGGCTTTGTTACTTAGTTCCTTATAAGCAGAAAGGAAATAAGGGAATACGCTAAATTAAACCGACAGTCAAATGTTTTAAAATGTGGTTGCTATCCGTTCCTTTACTTGGCTAGTAGTTGACAAGTTCCCGTGTGAGATAATTATAAGTATTTTAAATCTGAAACAAATAACAAGCAATATCTGAGAAATTGTCAATTGCACGAAAAAAATGTATATGGCATAAATTGTGTATTTTAACGTGATCTACATTTTTTGTGTACTAAGTTTTTGTCTTATCTCGTACTGTTTACCAGGTACGCAAAATTCAGCTAAATTCATTCAGAATAAAGAGGTCTTTAGAGGGTATTCACAGAAAATTCAAGATATGCATTTTATTTGCAAATGTAAATATTTGCAATGCATGATATTTTAATCAAAATCGTTAAGAGTTCTTTTCATCAGAAGTAATTGCAATATTACTGTAATCTGGTTAATAGACTTGCTTTTCAGTCATCTGATGTTTGTTCTTGAGATAAATTAGTAGTTCAGTTGATGAGATCATTAGCAGAAGTAGATTCAATTTCAGTAGCTATAAATATGTGGTGCTAACCAAGATCTTTAAATTTTTCTAAATTTGTCCATGTAAAGCGTAGTTTGGGATGGGGGGATTTTCCTCAAAATGTTCGTGTCGCATTCTTGGAAGATCCCAAACTTAAATACCAAGTGTGGTATTTTACCGACTTTTCGTTTTTGAGTTATCGTGTTCACGGACACACACACACGCACCTTTTTCTAAAAATATAGAATAGGAGACCCTAACACGTCTTTTCGGTGAAATCTCGAAGTCGAATTTTGGGGTGGAATGCAAATATCTTCTTTATACACTATTAATATAGTTACGTACCTATAGAGAAAGTAAAAATATGTGTTCCATTCACATAACTTTTTATTTCTGTTCCATATGCAAACTTTTCTTACAAAATATTCTTTTATCTATGTTAATCGAGATAAACATTAGTAGAAATGGTGTTATTTCAATGCTCCTTATAAGAGAAAGAAAAATTAGACAGGCTAAAACGATAGTCCAATCCGTAAAAAAGCTGTTTGTATGTGATTGAAATTCGTTCTCTTTGCATGGCAGCGAATTCTCAAACTAGCGAATGAGAAAGTTATAATTGTTTTAAAATTGATACCAATAGCAAGGAATATCCCCTCACCCCAAAATACCATTTAGAAGCAACATTTTTTAAATTTTCGATTTTATTTATTTTTATTACTTTCTCTATAGGCACTATGTACATAGTGTATAGAGAATGTATTGCACTCCACCAAAAAATTCGATACCGAGAATTTACCGGAAATATATGTTTTAGGGTAACCTTTATCTAAAAAAAGCATTTTCGGAAAAAGGTCCGTGTGTGTGTGTGTCCGTGTATCTGTGAACACAATAACTCAAAAACGAAAAGTAGGTAAAATACCAAACTTGGTATTCAAGTTTAGCATCTTCCAGGGATGCGACACGAAGATTTGAGAAAAATTTCCCCACACCCAACTACTCTTTACATGGAATTTTTTTCGAAAATTTTGATTTTCTCAAAAATGGCTTTAATGGTTTTGATTAAAATTTCGTATATTAAAGATATTTACCTGACAAATAAAATGTATATCTTGAATTTTCTGGGAATAGCCTCTGAAGAGTAGTTTATTCTGGATGAATTTTACTAAAGTTTGAATAACTGCTAAACCGTAAGAGATGGACAAAAACTTACTACACAAAAAATGTAGAGCACGATAAAACACACAATTTAGGTTATATACATTTTTTTCGTGGAGTTCGTCGTTTTTGTGACATTCCTTATTTTTGGTTTCTGCTATGAAAAACATTTCTCATACAGGAATTTGTCAACTGCTGTCCATACAAACAAAGGAACTTCAGTGACATAGCAACCAGCTTTTGATTAACCTATGGTACTCCCTTATTTCACCTCTACTTACAAGGAAGCAACTAATATGGCTATTTCTGCTAATGTTTTACTGATTAGCATGAAGTTAATAGAAGTACAAGCTTTTTAAGAACAATTTGTTGCAGGGATATAGAGAAAGTCATGTGAATGGTACACATCAGATTTTTTATAATAAGCAATAAGAGAACTGAATTACAATGACTACCGCACAGCTATAGTTTTAAAAGATTTGACTGTCCCTTTAGCCTCGTTTGATCGTAGTGGGCTTGCACCCCAATAGGACTTAAGGGCGAATGCCTAGGTGTCAGAAGCCTGTTCGGGAGCCAAGAGCACAAAATCACAGAATGGAGAACCTGGAACGAGTGGTCGTACCGTAGCCAGGCATGAGGATTATATGAAATGCAAGCTAAATGGATGATAGGAAAGGTAATAATGGAGTAATAGGTGGAGTGAGACGCGGGGGAAACCGGAGAACCCGGACAAAACCGTCAGACGCCGCTTTGTTCACCACAAATCGCACATGACGGGCAGTTGGGAGGCGAGTGGTCAAACCACAGCTCACTAAAAACCATCTCAGTCAATTACAGATGTCATGGATGGGGTGCAGTATTGGGGGGTGAGACGTGGTCAGCGCTTCGATCCCCCTCGGCCAGTTATTGGTGCCGCTACTTCTCCATCAAGCAGCTCCTCGATTGCCCCCCCCCCCCAGGGACCTCACGAGGCTGAGTGCAACCCGGTCCAGGTCTCCAGCAGGAAAAAATATCCCCACGCCGGTCCTGGGAATCGAACCCAGGTGTCCCGCTTGGCAAGCAGCAACGCTACCACTCAGCCTCGGTTAGTATACCCTTATTTCTCTTCTGCTTATAAACAGCTGGAATTAAGTAATTAGACCATTTCTGATAATGTTTATCGTGGTGTAGATAAAATAATATTTTGTAAGAATAGTTTGCTGAACATATGGAGAAAGTCGTGTGAATGGAACAGTCTTATTTTTCCACTAAGGTTTCTGTATCTATTAATTTTAAATGATAAGGAAGATATCAAAATGTAGTTCCAATGAATAATCTGTGGAAGCTACATACAAACACTCAAAAGACAGTAGGTAGAGAAAATCATGTGATGGAGAAAAGTGCTCTTGTGAATACTAAATCAGACACTGAATGTGTGTGAGTTACTTTTTCATGTTGGATAATTCATGCCTCAATTGAATGTAAATCATATGTATGAGTATTTGACAGCAATAACAAATGATAATGTCTGCTGATGAAGTGAGATGAATAAAATATGTGATATTCTGTTTCTCTGTCTTTGCAGGTGAGTGTTTCACTGCGATTGTAAAACTGATGTTGGGTGAGTAGAGTCTTAACACAATTTTTGAGATGTTCTAAGGTAGGAATGTCCAAATTAAAGCAGCAGATAGACGTAGTAATTCATTCCACTCCGTGTGAAGCATTGGGCCATGCTGCTATGCGACGTAATGAATTCTTATTAACCAATTTTTTTTTTTTGGACCCTACCATTTATGAGATATTCCTTGTTATTGGTTTAAATGTTTTTAATTAGCGAAATTCAACCAGTAATTTTATTATTTCTTACATAGAAACCGGCTTTTAAAAGATTTGACAATCATTTTAACTGAATATATTCCTATATAAGGCGCTAAGTATTTCGATTTGCATGAAGCAGATAGAAATAATCTTCTGTACGAATAAGTTGCTCGAGAATAGGTAGAGAATGTCATGTGAATGGAAGACCAGGTTCAAAATCTTCGTGTTGCATCCTTGGAAGATACTAAACTTAAATACCAAGTTCGATACCCAACGGTCTTTTCGTTTTTGAGCTGTGCTTTCCACTAACACGCGCGCGCGCACACACCCACACATACACACACACATGGACTTTTTACTTTCTCTAGCACCGTATGTACAATGTACATAGGGATAGAGAAGTATTGTACTCCACCCAAAAATTCGATGTCGAGATTTCACCGGAAATAAATGTTTTAGGACCCCCTGAGTCCAAAAGAAGCATTTTCAGAAAAAGGTCCGTGTGTGTGTCTGTGGACAGCTTAGCTCAAAAACGAAAAGGCGGTTAAATACCAAACTTGGTATTTAGGTTTGGTATCTTCCAAGGATGCGACACGAAGATTTTCAAGAAAATGCCCCCACCCCTAACTACCCTTTACATGGAAACATTTTTGAAAATTTCGTTTTTCTTAAAAATGGCTCTAACGATTTTGATTAAAATATCACATATTAAAGCCATTTCTAT
Source organism: Hymenopus coronatus (assembly GCA_030762935.1). NCBI lineage: Eukaryota > Metazoa > Arthropoda > Insecta > Mantodea > Hymenopodidae > Hymenopus > Hymenopus coronatus. Next base: position 19,572,243 of record CM060895.1, read on the forward strand.
CAAAAATAAAATGTATATCTTGTATTTTCTGGGAATAGCTTCTAAAGACCTGTTTATTCTGGATGAATTTTTCTTAATTTAGAGTATCTAGTAAACCGTAAGAGATAGAAAAAAACTTAATGTACAAAAAATGTAGATCTCGTTAAAATACACAAGTTATGTCATATACATTATTTTCGTGGAACTTACACTTCCAGAGTTATTCCTTGTTATTAGTTTCAGTTGTGAAGTACTTTTCACAGACGGGAGTGTTTTCTTTTGTTCTACACCTGGGCAAGCAAAGAGGCGATTTGCAATGACAATCACATAACGACAGATTTTAAAACAGTTGACTATCACTTTAGCGTAGTGCATTCTCCTTAGTTCCAGTGTACTTATAATGAACTAAGTAACAAAATTTTGCTAATGTTTATCTCGATTAGCGTGGTGTTGAAAGAAGAATCATCTTTTGTAAGACGTTTGTTTGTAGAGCAGGTAGAGAAAGCCATGTGAGTGTAACACATCAGATTTTTTTTTTTTGATTAAGGTGGACCCAAAACATCTATTTCTTGTGAAATCTCGGTATCAAATTTCTGGGTGGAGTGCAATACCTTCTCTATACACTATGTACACAGTACGTGTATAGAAGGTAAAAACTGCTAGTTTTGGATTCAGGATATCTAAAAGATATTTACGGTGAAACCCGGTTTCGAAATTTTGGGTGGAATGTAATACCTTGTCTGCCTACCATGTGCATAATACGTGTAGAGAAAATAAAAAGGCTTCCGTTTAAGGATATTATCGTAAATCAGCAGTAAATAATGGTGTTCTAGGAAGGATGTGGTTGAAGGGGCAATACCCATTGGCTCATTATGTAACGGTCATGGTAATTATTTTAATGGCAGAACCTGTAAGGTGATTAATAACCGAAATGAGGGCGGAAGCTGGTGATTAAGTGATAGATAACCTCTTCCATCACAAGAGATTGATTTGACTTTATAAATAATCCTTTTCAAATACTATCCACTGAATTTTAATATGTCAATCGCTTCCTACTGATGGATGGTTAAATCCATGATAAATTCAATACCATACTCTATGTCCAGTTTTCTAACATTTTTACTTTCTCTACACGTACTATATACATAGTGTATAGAGAAGGTATTGCATTCCACCCAAAAATTCGATACCGAGATTTCACCGGAAATACATGTTTTGGGTCCCCCTGAATCCAAAAAAAAAAGCATTTTCAGAATAACGTCCATGTGTATGTGTGACTGTGGACAGCATAGCTCAAAAACGAAAAGACCGTTAAATACCAAACTTTGCATTTAAGTTTATCATCTTCGAAGGATGTGACACGAAGATTTTCAAGAAAAACCCCCACCCCCAACTACCTTTTACATGTTACTTTTTTCGAAAATTTTGATTAAAATATCGTCTATTAAAGATACTTACCTGACAAATAAAATGTATATCTTGAATTTTCTGGGAATATCCTCTCAAGACTTCTTTATTCTGGAGGAATTTTACGGAATTTTGCACAACTGCTAAACCGTAAGAGATGGACAAAGATGTAGAGCTCTTTAAAACACACAATTTATGTTATATACATTTTTTTCGTGGAGTTGATCGTTTTTTAGTTATTCCTTGTTTTGGTTTCAGCTTGGAAAAACTTATACTTTTCTCATAAAGGAATTTGTCAACTCGTGTCCATACAAACAAAGAAACTTCAGACACATAGCAGCCAGCTTTTGTCTGTCACTTTAACCTATAATACTTCCTTATTTCGCTTCTACTTACAAGGAAGCAAGTAATAAGACTATTTCTGCTAATTTTTTCTCGGTTAACATGAAGTAAATAGAAGCATAAACTTTTTAATAATAATTTGTTACAGAGATGTAGAGAAAGTTATGTGAGTATAACACATAAGATTTTTTTCGTTGTTTTAATATATCTATATTATGTGTGACAGAAGCAGTATTACCAGATCTTTAGGGTTGCTTATAAAACAGTAAACGCATTTATTACTTTCTCTAGCACGTATATACAATATACACAATAGATAAAAGGTATTATTTTCCACCCAAAAATTCGATACCGAGATTTCACAGAAAATCCTTGTTTTTAGGACCTCTAAGTCCAAGAAAAAATCTTATAAAAACGTCTGTGTGTGTCTGTGGAAAGTTTTTTAATGTTATTGTTGGCAGATCAGCAGGGCATAGATAACAAAAACATTAAATACATTAACATTTGAGGTTGACCATATTGGTTCCTGTAACATAAACAAAAATAGTTATTAGTACAGAAATGATAATATAACTTTACAAATATATGTTACAATTGAATGAAAGTAAAAGTAATAACAATAATAAATTAACAAACTAAAACTACAACCGTATTTCCAAGGTGCTCAAGACCCACAACATAGACACCATTTTCAAACCAACAAAACAAATACGAAGTTTCCTTCGCTCAGCCAAAGATCCCAGAGACCCATTTACTTCGGCAGGCGTGTATCGGATCCCCTGTTCATGTGGCGCAGTCTACGTGGGGACCACACAACGGAGCATCAACACCAGACTTACAGAACATCGTAGACATTGCCGTTTGGGTCAACCAGAAAAATCGGCGGTAGCACTTCATGCTCTAGAAGCAGAAGGGGAACATGTGATCCGTTACGACGAAACTGACATCCTCTCTTCCACTACTCATTACTACACACGTTTGCACCGTGAAGCTATTGAGATCTATAAACATGCCAACAATTTCAATAGGAATTTTTTTTTTTTTTTTTTTTTTTTTTTTGGTGTGGCCCCGCCTCCGCCACACCTGGTGACGATCATCCGAAGGGGATCTACATCGTCTCCCCTACCATGCACTAGCTACACTACAGTGATGGGTGGGAAGATTGGGTGAAGGTGGTGTCCGGTACCGCCGAAGCAAACCGAATATTAGTGGGTGTTTACTAAAAAGACGCCTACATACAAGGGAGTATGCAGACAGAGTGGGGAGTAGGTGCTGGCCTTTGCTGATGCCCAGACCAGGACCTATTGTTAATGGTGGTATTTCATGCTCATGCTAAAGGAGATAGGTTAGGTATCATGCTAAGAGAAATGATTATGGTGTACATTACCTTCTTTTGTGGCTGGAACCGGAGAGGGGGTTTCCATATGATCTGCTCCTCAGCTGGTTGCTGATGGTCCTAAAAGAGACATGATTGGGAAACAGATTGGGATGGGTATGTACAAGGGGGAAAAAAGGGGATAAATACAGTTTCATGTCATAAATTTTTTTTTTTTTTATTATTTACATTTTATTATTTATTTCATAGGTTGTTTTTTTTTTTTTTTTTTTTTTTTTTTTTTTTTTTTTCCCTAAATACAGCACCTGCTGGAGAAATGAGAAATTAGAAAGAGTCTGTACATGCCTGTCGTTTCCTATGAAGCGCTTGGTCGTCCTCAGTTTGGGGCTGCCCTCTCACCCCTAGCCGCCCCGGCAGGGGATGTCATCCACCCGGGGACTTATTGGGCACCTGTGCTTGCTATTGAATCAGGGTGGTATGAGGTGATTCAGGTAGTTACGTATAGTTACATCATCGTCGGCAGTATGTCTATTTATTGGAATTGTGCGGTCGAACAGCGATAGTGGTCTCTTGTGCTTATCTATGGTTGTGTTATATTGACCTAGTTCTTGTATTGCCGGATTATAGCTTTTTCTGGCCTGGTTGTACATGTTATGCGCCAGTTTTTTGACAAATTGCTCTATGGTATGTACCTTGGTGTCGTCGTGTAGCAAATCCAGTGGGACTGTTTTGGGGACCTTAGTGATGATTCGGAGTGCTTTGTTTTGTATGATTTGCAGATTCTTTATGTGTGTCTTTGCGCAGTGGCCCCAGCAAGGGGCCGCGTAGGTCAGTAGAGGCCTAATTAGGCTTTTATATAGGGTTAGCCCCATCTGCTGGCTTAGGGTGCTCTTACGGTTTAGGATCGGGTAAATTGCTCCAAGTGCTTGGTTTGCTTTCTGTCTAATTGCTTTTGTATGCGCCTCAAAAGTGAGCTTGGAGTCCAGCGTCACTCCTAGGTACTTGACTTTTTTGGTCCATTTTATTGTGTTGCCATATATCGTTAATCGGCTGGTTTTATCGTAATGTTTGGTTCTTTTGGTGAAGAGTATTGCATGTGACTTATCTGTGTTGACTTTGATTCGCCACCTAGTTAGCCACGGTTCTAGATTTTTTAGCGCCTGTTGTAGGTTTCTGCCAATCACTTTCGGTTGCCAGGATTGTGCTGAAATTGCGGTGTCGTCTGCGTAGATGGACAGATGTGTACCCTGTGTTTTGGGGATGTCATTTATGTAAAGCGTGAACAATGTGGGTCCCAGTAAACTACCTTGGGGCACACCTGCTTCAAGTTTGTACTGTGCAGTGCACTCGTCTTCTAATGTAACGGTAAATGTCCTTTCAGTAAGGTAGTGCGCTATAAGTTTTATCATCGAATCATTGAAATTCATAGTTTTTAGTTTTCGTATCAGTCCCGCATGATAGACTGTATCGAAAGCCCTCTGGACATCAAGGAATACTACACCAGTTGATTTGTTGTTATTGAAGCCTTTTGTAATATGTTCCACATTTCTGGTTAGCTGAAGGGTTGTGGAGTGGTTAGCGCGAAAACCAAATTGTTCATTAATAATTATGTTGTGTTTTTTGATGTGGGCATTTAAACGTTTTTGAATTACTTTCTCCGCTACCTTGCTGACGGTTTTTAATAGGCTAATGGGCCTGTAGTTTTTGGGATCGGCTCTGTCTTTTCCCGGTTTTGGGAACATTAAGACGTTCGCCTGCTTCCAGCAGCTCGGATAATATCCTGTTTGGAGGCAATAGTTGCAAATGTCAGCTAGGCGTTGCAGTGCTTTTTGCGTCAGATGCTTTAGTACCAAATTTGGTATTTGGTCTGGGCCTGGTGCCTTGTTTACCTTTAGATGTCTGATGATCCAGCTCAGTTCACTAGGGCATGTTTTTCTGCATTGATTATGTGCTGGGTTACTTAATGTTTCCCTCAGGTCTTGCTCCATTTGTTCGCATAGCTCATGATCTATAGGGCCCTGATGCGGTTTACACGTTAGTTGTAGCGTGTCCGCCAATACATTCGCTTTTTGTGTGTTGGTCTCCGCATAGGAGTTGGGTGCAGCTGTTTTCAGTGGCGGGATGTTTATTGGCTGCTTCTTTAGGGCCTTGACTAGTTGCCACACTTTATTATTGCCTGGTTGTAGCTGTGCCAGGGTGTGGTCCCACTGTTGCTGGGTCTGTGCATTTATTCGCGTTTTAATTGCACTGTTCAAAGTGGCCATGTTGACTTTGTACACAAGGTTCCTTGTGCGCTGCCATCTTCGCCTTTCGTGGTCCCTTTCTCGCATTAGTATTAAAACCTCCGGTGGATATGTAAGTTCGTGTCTGGGGGAATGTTTAAAGGGAACCGCTTTTTCTATCGCCTGTTGCATAGCGCGTTCTAGTCCGTCTGCCGCAAGGTCTACTGCCATATGGCTGGTCAGGGTGGGCGTGTCGCTTAGTGATTTATCTAGCGTGTCAGCAAAGACACCCCAGTTTGCTCTGTTATAGTTTCTTCGCTTAGGTGGCGGTTTTATAACTGGCGGGGCTTGTACGTCTATTTGGACTGCAAAATGATCTGATGCTAGCGCTTCCACTAGCTTCACTTGGTATTCAAAAGCTGTATTTTTGAGAAGAGCAATGTCTAATGTATGTGCCTCGTGGTTTGCTTGTGCCGGTATATATGTTGGTTCTCCCGGGTGATCTATTATGTACTCATTATTGAGCATGTGCTTGTGTAATGCATTTCCCCCCGTGTCTGCTGTCTTACAACCCCATGCTGGATGTTTCGCGTTAAGGTCACCCGCTGCTACCACTACGTCATCGAGGTTCATGATGATTTCCACGTCCTGCAAATTGAGCTGTCTGGGTGGTGAGTAAACGCTAGCTATTGTTACCTGAGTGTTGTGTATGTTTATTGAGATGGCCGTGGCTTCCATGGATGTTAGCGGCGGGATGTGTTTAAGTGTATGGGCAAGCGCTTCCTGGACCACTATTGCTGTCCCCCCGTGTGGTTTTCCTTGTGGTCTGTGGTTTCTGTAAATTTTGTAGCCTGGTACCCTGAAACTAGATTTAGGTGTTAGTAGAGTTTCGGTTAATAGTGCTATTGTGATATCATTATTGTAAAGGTGATGTTTGAAATCCTGTAATTTGTTACGTATACCTTGGGCGTTCCAATAGATGATTTTATGGGTTGTGCTTTGCTGGGATGAGCTGTTTGTTTGTTGAGCCATTTTACCTGTGTTACAGCTGAGTGTTTGTTTGTTTGTGTTTCTTTAGCGTCTTTTCCTTGGGGTTTTAGGCGCAGGTCGTCCACCCTCTACCTCTGATAATTCATTTACTGCGTCTTTCAGCATGTTCAAGAAATTCAGGAACTTTGCCTGGGCGTCTCTTGGGCTAGTGGTTTCACCAAAGAGGTTGTGGTAAATCTCCTCCATCTTGGAGTAGCCCTTCATAAGGTTGCCTTGACCTATTTTTAGAAGGGGGCTCTGTATGGCATAATCTATGTTCAGGAATTGCTTATTTGCTTTATTTCTTACAAAGTGCAGGGGATACCTTCTTTGGCATTCCTGCACCCTTGCTTCCTCCTTGTCCTTAGCTGCATCTTTGTGTGAATTATCAGACATATTTGGTTGCTCAGCCTTATTTTCTGCGCCTGACTCTTGCTCATCTGTCTGTGTTGGCGCGTCTTTATATACTCTGGTACTTGTTGCAGAGTTTGCAGCCACCAGCATTGGCGTGGTTTCTGGTCCCATCTTTTTTGACAGGGTTCCCACGTGGCGCGTTGCTCGCACCTCATGGGTATCCTGCCTTGGGTTTAGACTGTGGGCCACACTAGCATATGAGCCCCTATGCTCTGATACAGGTGCCTGAAGCCTGCGGGGGATTTGTCGAGCCATCTGTTGAGTGGCGGGGAAGGCCATCCTATAATACGTTGGACATCCCCTCCACCGCGCCCCATGCTGGTTAGAATTGCACAGAGCGCACCTACGGGTTGAGCTGTTACATTCTCTGATGTGGTGCTGCCCCGCACAGCGCGAGCAGACTTGCGGCGCCTCACAGTTTCGCGCCAGATGTCGAAACCGGAGGCACCTCCCGCACTGTGGTGGGCCGCTTGGCGGTCTATATGGCTCCACTTTCACTTTGCAATGGAACAAGTCATGTATTCTAGTTAGGGCAATAGATCTGTCAGCATCTTCATGCTCCACTAGATATACAGGGACATGCGTTCTTGTACGCATTGAAAATAGCCGGCTGACTTTGGCTGCTTCCAGTCCAATTCTTTTCAATTCGTCCATTACTTCTGCTGGGTCTATGCTTGGGTGTAGCCCTTTTATTACTACTTTATGTGTACGCTCGTTTGCTGGTGTTGTGACATGGAAAGGAACTTTACAACCCCTGCAGAACCGAACAAAATTATTATAGTCCTCAAGAGTTGTGAAGGTCACACCATAAAAGTTGTCACGGAGCACCGCTTTGTACCCTGCTGACCTGTAGATTAGATCAAACTCCCTCGTGAGTGAGGCAAAGCTGCGTGTGCAATAGTCAGCTACAAATATTTTAGGGATATTTGATCTTACCTGTGTGAGGAAGTTGGTCGGAGCCCTACTGGTAGCTGGAGCAGAGTTTCCTGTGCCATCATTGGAGTGTGCCTGATCCTGTGTTATGTTACTACTTGCTTGTGGTGCGGCCGCTGCCGACTCGTATCTGCCCTCCTTCCCTGTGGTGGTGTCCTTGCTTGCTTTATTTGACATGTTTTCACTTACTTGGATGTGATCCGTTGTAGTGCTGGTAGTTGGGGTGCTGTCATTCTCCAGTGCTATATGCAGCACGTCGCTGTCCTGGCTGCTGCTGTCATCGTCGGTTAGGTTCTGGGCTTCTGCTGTTTCTCTGGGGGCTCCTTTCTTCCTTGTTGGGTATCTTCCTCCCATCATCTAGGTGTTTATCTGCTAACAAAGAATTCACACGCGAGACCCTAGCTAGCTATTGCTTTATTTTCCTTTTCCTTTTCTAGCTAGGTGCCTTAACAAAGACTCTCTAGCTGAGATCGTTTGCTAAGAACCTTTATAAAGGCTCTTAGTACGTTGTCGCTGTGGGCGTACCGCTCTAAAAGTGCTGCTAGGGCTTATTGCTAGATTGATTATTTCTTATTCTATTTTCTTAATATGCTAAGCTAAGAAGGAGTGTGAAGAGAGAAGAGAAATATAGTCTAAATATATATAGGGGTCCTAACAGGGAGCTTAAACCACTAGGATAGTAATAGAGGAAAGATAGTTAAAGATAGAGAGAAAGAGGCAGTTAGCGAGCGCTAAGAAGCGCGGTAAGCAGAGGGCCGGACCCTAAAGGGCGCCTATAAACCAGTCGTAATGACAGTTGGCTGTGGCCTTGCTAACCTACTCGTCTAAGCTGCAGAAGTTCTGGAAGGTCTCGGCGTCTTGAAGATCTCTCCGCTGCGCTGTGTCTCTCTCCGGTGTTGCTACACTGAGCGCTGCCAGTCGAAAGACCTAGGAAAGAAGAAACATTCAGACTAAATAAAACTTGGCACCCAGCCCTACAGAACAGATCAACCAAGAAAGCACGTACACCAATCAGAAACAGCACGGACACAGGGGACCGCAATCCGGACCAATCAGGTCATGCGAGGGCGGTACCTCCCACACTATATAAGCCGAGCGCTCCGGACAACGTACCAGGGACTTCGCTTCGAGATGCCGAAGAGGAAGCAACACCGCAGACCAGCAGCTCCTACAGCAGCCACCGCTTCTCCGGCAACCGCCGGTAGGAAGCGCTCACAGGCATCTCCGCCACCTGCCGTTACGCCGGCAGTGAGCGCTGCACCATTGCCGTGCTCACCATCACCACTGCCGCTGACCACCGCCGCTGCTTCACCGGCAGCTAACACTTCATCGCCGCTACCGCTGAGCTCCACACCGCTGCCGCCCCGGTACAGTGCCGTGGTTAGGGGTGTCCCTCGGGATCTCTCCACCCGGCACCTCCTCGCCGCTGCTCAATCTAGATGGCCTTCATGTTCGAGGGCCACTAGAATTATCTGTGACCGGGGCCCGACACCACTAGTTAGGGTGGAGCTACAGGACCGATCAGACCTGGAGGCTGCCTTGGCGTCAGGGTTGCCCTTATTAGGGCGAATTCTGCACGTTGAGGAAAGCAGGCAGGAAAGACACCGGCTCTGCCGTCGCTGCTGTGCCTACGGGCACAGCCAAGAAAACTGCTCTTCGCCGCCGAAGTGCCACTACTGTGGCACCAACGCATACACATCGGAGTGCACTGGGCACGACCTCCGCCGCCGTCGCCGGTTCTGTGCCACCTGTGGTGGTACGGGACATTTCACCGGGCAAGCCCAGTGCCCCAGCTACCCAAAGAGCAGGCACTCATCACCTAAACCAGCCCGGACACCATCAACCACACAACCATCTCCGCAGACTAAACAACGAACACCAACCATCCTGCAGCAGGAAATCCAAGGCCTAAGTGAGGCTATTCAGGACCTCCACGCGGAGGTCCTGATCCTTACGGCTAAGCTGACGGCCTTGGAGGACAGGCTTCAGGAACAGGACGGCACCACTTCACACACAGAACTTCACCAAGCAATAGCAACAGCAATCACCGATATCCGACTCATCTTCAGGGAGGAGGTGAGAGCTCTACTGGAGAAGTCGGCACCTCAAACCTCCAAGATCAACATCCAAAGTAGACGCCAAGGGCTTAGGCTCGAAAACGTCCCAGGATACAACGACTGGCTCAACAGAGTCAACCAGCACTAACTCCATCCTTCACCCTAGAATTCCTTCATTCCTCACCCCGAATACTCCGCGGTGGCAGTCTGGGCCTCGGTCAAGTCTGTCTCCCGGTCCTCATTTCGCCTCTCTGACTGCACCCTGCAGTCAGTTACATTATCGCCTTGAATCCGCGGGTGCAATCATGCGGTACCGCCTCTCCTTTCTTCCTTCTAATACCGGTGGAGGGGTTTTTTAGTCGGTAGGCCCACATGGGAGACCCCGACACTCCGGGCTTGCCCGGGTTAGTCCATAAGGTGGATTTTTCCCCTCCACTCGAAAAAAAAAAAAAACAACGTACCAGTAGTCGCTACTGAGAGACCACGGAGATGTACACGCCACTGATGATGCCTGCCGCAGACGCAGGCGAAACGTCATGGGGAACGAAGGGAGAAGCCCAGTGGACCACGGCCTACAAGCCCGGTTTTGTTTTCTATAAGTGATTCTATAAGTGATTAAAACTACATGATTATGAAATTTATGAATAATTATTAACAGGAGTCGTTTATGCCAATGGTTAAGAAATGTTGTGGTAGTTTTCTTTTCAGTCTGTGGACAGCTTAATTCAAAAGAAAATCGCTCCACTTCAAGTTACCGTTTACATGTAAAAAAAATTTGAAATTTTGATTTTATTAAAAATTGCTCTTAACGATTTTGATTAATATATCGTATATTAAATATATTTACATGACAAATGTATATCTTGAATTTACTGGGGATATTCTCTGAAATGACTTTTGCATAACTTGTAAATTGTAAATGATACACAAAAAACTTGCTACACAAAAATGTAGATCTCATTAAAACACACAGTTGTGTTCTATATATATTTTCGTTGTAGAGCTAGCCATTTCCGAGGTATTCCTTGTTATTCGTTTTAATTTTAAAATAGTTCTACTTTGCTTTGAATAGGAACTTGTCTGTGATGCAAAGAAGTTATAATTTCAATGACAAGTGACAGCTTTTAAAACATTTGACTGCCGGTTTAAGCTAGTGTATTTCCCTTACTTCGCCTCTGCTTATAAGGAACTGAGTAATAAGACCGTTTCTGCTAATGTTTGTCTTGATTTGTATGGAGTACAAAGAAGAGAAACATTTTCTATGAATTTTGTTTGCAGAGCAGGTAGAGAAAGTCATGTGAAATCGAACTCAAGATTTTTATACCACTGGACAAATTATAAATGCAGTTTTATTCGGGACTTAATGAAAGTTACCGAAACGATGCAAATGATAATGAAATTTAATACATACCGCTAATAATGATAATAAAAACAACAACAGTTAGAGCTCGGTACAGGGTCACAAAATTGCCGGATTGACAGAGTATAACCATGACGTGATGGAGTAGGCATAGTCTTTACAACCCGTTTCGAAACGTGTTGCAGTATCTAGCTAGCATTGCTCACTGCCTGACGCCGGCCGTTTTCAGTTCCTGCTAGTAGATAAACTAGTGAACACTGCAAGAGAGCGCAGATTGAAAAATAACGAAAATACGAAAGGGTAGATGTTTGATATACTGAAAGAACTTGTGTATGATTCAAACATATTTTGAGTGACAGAAAGGGAGCCCCCCCCCCACACACACACAGGAAAGATTTATCTTGTAATTCACTGCAAAGAATTCTGAATGAGTTTGGTTGATTTATGTTCATTGTGATTTCAAAGTTCTGTACATTATTGTGTGTGTTTTTTTGTTTTGTTTTTTTTAAGTTTAACGTCTTTTAACCTGATTGGTCATATTGGACGATGAATGAAATTGGTGAAATGATGCTCAAATGATCTCGGGCCCATGGAGCTTAAAGTTACTCGACATTTGTCTTCTCAGGATAAGGGAAAACCCCGAATAAAAACCTTATCCGGGTAACTCACCCTAAGCGAGATTCGAACTCGCAACCTTTTGAATGTGAGGCAGACACGCTACCACCGCACTACCCATGCGGGTTTGAATTTATTGCATCAAGCTTTATACTTTTATTTGTAATAGTCAAGGCGTTTTATTAACTAATCAAATTGTGATATAATTCTATTATTGCGTTACTTTATGAATTAGAGCGATGTATATAATGTCAATACATGTAACGAACTACTTTTGGAACAGATTATACCTCAAGGTGTGCATGTTTACGCTACAAACCCCTCCCCACTACCCTCTCTTTATACCGCTGCTACTCTGTGTGTTCGTAACTGTGTGTGCTTCGGAACTCAAAAGCGAGCTGTAATAATAATAATAATAATAATAATAATAACAGGACGAAGAAGAAAACTATTATAAATACCTATTAATTACATCTAATAAAAAAATCTGTGTTACACTCACATGACTTTCTCTAACTACTCTAAAACTTCTTACAAAAGATAATTTTTCTTTCAACACCATGCTAATCGAGATAAACATTAGCAGAATGTTCTTTCTTATTACTTTGTTCCTTATAAGTAGAATGGAACTAAGGGAATGCACTAGGCTAAAGTGATAGTCAAGTGCTTTACAAGCTGTCGTTATGCGACTGTCATTGCAAATCGCTTCCTTGCTTGGCCAGGAGTAGAACAAAAGTAAAACGGACACTTCCTGTCTGAGAAAAGTATAAGTACTTCACAATTGAAACTAATAACAAGGAATACCTTGAAAACGGTAAGCGCCACGAAAAAAAGTTATATGACATAACTTATGTATTTTAACAAGATCTACGTTTTTTGTACAGTAAGTTTTTGTCTATCTCCTACGGCTTACTAGTTATGCCAAATTAAGTAAAATTCATACAGAATAAACAAGTCTTTAGAAGCTATTCCCAGAAAATTCAAGATATAGATTTTATTTGTTATAGAAATGGCTTTAAAATGTGATATTTTAATCAAAATCGTTAGAGCTGTTAATAAGAAAAATAACATTTTCGAATTTTTTTCCATGCGAAGGGTAGTTAGGGGTGTCGCATACTTGGAAGATACCAAATTTAAATACCAAGTTTGGTACTTAACCGTCTTTTCGTTTTTGAGCTATGCTGTCCACAGACAGACACACACACACGCACGCACGCACATGAACCTGTTTCTTAATTTTTTTTTTTATTCAGGGGGGTACAAAAGATGTATTTCCTGTGAAATCTCGGTATTGAATTTTTGGGTGGAATACAATACTTCTCTATACATATGTACATTGTACATATGAGGCTAGAGAAAGTAAAAAGAGAAATAATTAAATGGATAGCTTCTGATTTTTTGCTCATTAGGCAAATTAAGAATCGTATCTTCAGTAATAAGAATCACTATAAAACGCATCAGTTTGCTTCGGTTGTCCTCGAGACAAGTGCTAGTCATCGCATGGCAAGTGAAACTAAGAGGTATGATGTAGTGGCTTCCCCCTTCACGTCTCTTCCCGCTTATAAGCCCAATATATCAATATCGGTCAGTCATGCTACTCCCGCCTGAGAAGATAGGCTACATTACATTGCAAACAGATTCGATTTTTATAGCAAGGAGCTCATTTTATGTGTAGCATAGGCTAGAATGTAAATGGCCAACAGATTGGCAATAAATTCTTTGATATTTATAAATTTACCTTAGCTTGATCACGGAATAAAGCCATGCGCGTATTGTCCAGGTTTACCGTCTTATCAGCAGAGCTCGGTCGGGTCTCGATATTGCCAGATTGAGGTTCGATGCACGCAGTATAACTATGATATGGTGGAGTAAGCGTAGTCTCTATAGTCCGCTTCGAAACGTGTTGCACTATCAAGCATTGCTCACTGCCTGGCCTCGTTCAGTTCCTGCTAGTAGATAAACCAGTGAATACTGAAAGGGAGCGAGTCAATTTCAGTTGGGACAGGAATAATTATAGTGGCTACTATAATTTCAGATGTTGAATTTGATTCATACTTAATTCCACAAAATGAATTATATCTTTATAAAAAAAGATTATGTTTATTATTTATTAAAGTATAACACGCAGATTAAAACATGTAGAAAACACGAAAGAGTAGGTGGTCGCCACTGAGCAAACTTGTGGATGATTCAAATATATTTTGAGTGACAGGAGGAGAGCCTTTTCTTTTGATACAGTAAAGATGTATCTTATAATTCACTGCAATGAATTCTGAGTGAATGTTCATTGTCTTGTCAAAGCACTTAAGATAGTGCATGTCTTGTCACGGGGAAAAGAATTATTCAGAAGGGAAATATAAAGCATAGCTAGTAACATATATTAAGGAGAGAAAATATAAATGTACAATGAAAATGGGAAGGATAGAAAGACTTTTAACACGTGTAAGTCACGAGCTCGGGGCACAAGATTCCGTTACGTTCGTGCATTGAACCGAAGGGATGAATGGATCCTGCCCGAGGGGACATAACGGGACAGCAAGCAATGCCCTATGGGACGCGTTCTGAGACACTTGGGGAAGAGACGCGGCTGAAATACGTAAGATGTGATATTTAGGGTCCGTGGTGGAGCCGAACAGGCTACCTGTGAATGAGGGAAATAATTATTTTAATAGTGAGAAGAGTATGGAACATATCATTGCATCATACTAATCAATAGTAATAGTCGCGGGCAAGTAAAGTGTAATTTTATAGTAGAAAATTAAGAAGTATACGCGTGTGTTCGACGGCGAAAAAAGACCGGACTAAATTAATAAAGCACTTGGTCTCACCACAACTTGTGTCTCACCCATGATATTAAAAACCCTAAGCTAGGCCATCCACAAACCCACACTTCTTATTATTCTTATTTTTGTATCAAGATTTATATTTTTATTTGCAAAGGTACAAAGATTTTTATTTACTCATCACATTAAGAAATAATGATTTTATTAAATTACTTTATTAATAAGAACTATGCATATAATGTTAATGCATGTAATGAGCTACTTTTGGAAAGAATTATACCTCGATGTGTGCATGTTTACGTACAAACCCCTCCCCTACCGTCTCTTTATACCGGTGATTGCACTTCGGAACCCAAAACCAAGCTTTACTTATGAGTATATTAGATGTCCCACGGTCAAATATTTTGGTCCAATACTCTTCAAACTACAAATTGGATCGTGGCACATCGGATAATTTCATTGTATACAATTTCCGTCCTATTTTTTGGTCCAATTCCAGTTTGCTACAACAGGATACAGCGGTTTCTAATCTTTGGTCCAAACGTATGTAATCAACCAATTGAGCGACCTGTTAGAGTAGTTAAAGAACCATTATTATTGGGAATGACCTAATAAGATGGCAGCTAGGACTGGGTCTTCCTTCCCGCTAACGTGATTGTTTGTGTGAAGCTTTGCTGTATCTTGTAGACTTTGTCCTAAATAATAGGGTTATAGTAGCTGAGCTATGGTTGAAATACACATTTTTTTGTGCGGCAGAGATTTGTAAAATAATGACTCGGGTATTTAAAACCGCTGCAAATGTATTTTATCGGTTCCATTTGTACCTAACCTTCTTTTCTCAACAAAATATAAAAACGTGGTCTTATATTTTTGATTTGCTGGTACTTCATACTTGTGTCTTTTCGTGTGATTTTTGCCTCAACTAAGGCAACTTTCCAAAAAAAAGATCGTCCATTCTAAGGAAGTTAAAATAATTTACAGGGTTAGAATCGAATTCATTTTGCAGTACACTTCTTCCTTGGCGTGCATTCCTACGTTCCAGCCATGGTCTATTCTTGATTTTTTCTTTCGATTATAATTTGCTCTTGCAATGGATACATAAACTATTTAAACTTGCCACAGGGAACGTAAATAATTGTGGATCAGCAATTCCACCATTTTCTATCAGCTGTTATGTGCATGCGAGAAATATTTGGACCAATACACACTCCCGTGGGAATGGTACGGAGAAATTGTACACAACGTGAACGTTGTATAAAACATTTTGGACCAAATTTTGACCGTGGGACATCGGCTTAAGTTATACTTGAGACGTAACATAATGTTGTGATTCATTTATAAATAAACTATCTAAATAAGTCTGCTGAGAACTGATGCATGTGTACCTATATAAACGGTTCTCGCTCAAGTGTCTATGAAAAATAGTGTAGGTATTTTGCAGCACCACGCGAGGAGGTCAAAGAAGGCCACGGTTGGAAACTAATGAGTTGTGGGAGTTGCTATTGATGCGGTTAATTGCTTTCCCCTCGTCAGAATTAATTTCACAGAGCTGCAGTTGATCAAGTTAAGGAATGGACATGGGCAGGTTCGATACTACACCCATTTTATTCTCTCACGACGCAGTTTGTTTTACTTTCTCTACACGTACTGTGTGCATAGCGTGTAGAGAAGGTATTGCATTGAACCCAAAAATTCGATACCGAGATTTTACCGGAAATATATATTTCCCTGAATCAAAAAAATTAGAAAAAGATCCGTGTGTGTCTGTGGTCAACAAAGCTAAAAAAACTAAAAGATTTAAATACCAAACTTGGTATTAAGTTTATTATCATCCAAGGATGCGACACGAAGATTTTCAAGAAAATCCCTCAATTCCTAACTACCCTTTACATGGAAAAATTTTTGAAAGTTTTGTTTTTCTCAAAAATGGCTTTAACGATTTGATTAAAATACCGAATACTAAAGTTATTTACAACGCAAATAAAATGTATATTTTGGATTTTTTTGGTAAAATAGGCTCTGAAGACATCTTTATTCTGGATGGATTTTGCGGAATTTTGCATAACTAGTAAACCGTAATAGATTTATGTAAAATACTTTTTTTTTTCGTGGAGTTGGCCGTTTTTTTTTTAAATGTTCCTTGTTATTGGTTTCAGTTTTAAAATACTTATACTTTTCTCTAATAGGAACTGGTCAACTGCTGGCCACACAAATAAACGGATTTTATTCCCATAGCAACCATATTTTAAAACATTTGACTGTCGGTTTAGCCTAGTGTATTCCCTTATTTTCATTCTACTTATAAAGGAAGTAAATAGTAAAACGCTTCTGCTAATGTTTATTCGATTAGCATGAACTAGAAGAATAAGCTTATTAATAATAATTTGTTGCATAGATGTAGAGCAAATCATGCAAACGGAGCACATCAGATTTATATTGTATTGATGCAAGGATGCAGTCCCTAATCTTCCTCAGAAAGTGTTTGCCCCGCCCTCCCAAGCCATCACCTATGACCTTGGCAGTTCTAGATGGAAATTGAGGGTTTTGCTGCACATATAGGGCTGATAAGTCCCGGGCCTCACACATATATGGCGCCACTAGGTCAGTTAGACGGTAGCATCGTATAGTTTAACTCTAGACCAACTTGTATCCATAGTTACAGGTCAATAGCTTGTTTAGTTTTCGAAGGACAGCATTTTAAACAAGACAACTTGAGAGTTTTCACGAAAACGAGCAGTGATTAAATACTTCCATTTGAAAGCTTTAGCGTCTAAAGAAATCGCGGAGGAACTGGACAGTACATTGAAAGACCCTGCCCCTTTCATATTAAATGATTAAAAGGTGGGTTGCAGAGTTTAAAATGGGACGTGATGAGCCTCTGTACGCTCTGTAGAAGTGACAACTCCAGAGATCATTGAAAAAAATTCATCGTTTAGTACTGGAAGACCGCAGATTAAAGTTGTTTGAGATAGCAGGGGCTGTAAACATATCAATAGGACGTGCAGGTAATATTTTAAGTAATGTTTTGGGCTTTCACAAGGTCTTTGGAAGATGGGTGCCGCGTTGTTGACGCCTGATCAAAAGTTGCAAAGAACTGTTTCTGTTAAGACTGTGGAGCCGTACCGTAAAAATCCCAGTGATTTTTTTGAGACGGCGTATTATCATGGATGAAACTGTGATACATCACTACACTCCAGAAAATAAATCAGTCAAAACAGTGGATTGCGCCAGGTGAACCAACTCCAAAATAGTCAATTTTGTCAGCTAACAAGGTTATGGTGAGTGTTTTCTGGGATGCACAGGGAATTATTTTTATTCATTACTTGGAAAAGAATAAAAGCATCACTGGTGACTACTACGCAAGCTTACTGCAACGTTTAAGTGATGAGGTGAAAAGAAAAAAACTCATTTGGCAAAAAGAAATATTCTTGTTTCATCACAATGCTCCGGCCCATCGTTCAGTCATTGCAATGGGAACAATGTGCTAATTAAAGTTGGAATTGCTTGGACATCCACCTTATTCGCCAGATCTAGCACCCAGTAACTAGCACCTGTTCCCAAACCTCAAAAAATGTCTTGAAGCGCGAAGATTTCACAGCAACGAGGTCATTGATACGGTAAACAGCTATATTGAGGACCGTGATAAATCGCACTACACAGATACTTTAATTAAATTGGAACACCGATATGACAAATGTATTAGCCTTTCTGGAGATTATGTTGAGAAATAAAGCAAAAAACTGCTGTTTTCTTTGAGAGGCGCGGGAGTTATCAGCCGACCCTCGTACCGAGAGCAGCAACAGGTATGTATATCCAGAGCTGGGGCTGCTGAACTGTCCCAAGGCGTGGTACATTTGTATCAACAAGTAGTTCTGTAACGAAGCCGTCTCAATTAAGGGGGACCGAGGACGTTATTATAAAGCTACCCTCATGCGGGAAAACCTCGAGGGGTGAGGGTCTGCTGCTGCCACTAAATGCTTTGTAATGGCGAAGGGGGAAGCAGGGCACTTGTCAATAGCAAGTGGCAGCCAATCATCGGCATCATCTTATTGTTGTTGTGTAAGGGTGCAGCTTACACAAATCTGTCTCGTCCAGAGATTGAGCAACCGAGCGGGATGACCCTCAGTCCTCAAGGTAAATAATACTGCATTGGATATTTAAGGCGATAATGCATCTGTAAAATTTGGCCAAAATGTTACTTTCTCTACACGTACATGTACATAGTGCATAGAGAAGGTATTGCATTACACCCAAAAATTCGATACTGAGATTTCACCGCAAAAAATACGAGGACCTTTTTTTTTTCAACCTCAGACCGGCTATAAATAAAAGACAAGTTCATAGAAAACAATTATTTTATTACTAAAAGTTATGTACACTTATGGTTACTTTTCAACATAATTACCGAAAAGATTCAGACATTTATCGTACCTGTGCACAAGCTTTGTAATACCCGCTTCAAAAAATGTTGCCGCCAATGATTTCAAATGAGCATTGACGTTGTTTAGAAGATCTTCGAGCTCAGTTTTAAATTTGACTCTGTCATTGGTCGATTGACCAACATGGCTGCTCATGCGCGAGTAGACAGAAGGAACGGAAGACTGTGCATTTCACATTGGAAAGAAGAACGATTTTCAGAAAGTCCATTTTACCCCTTATTTTGATCCAGTTCATTTACATACACCTAACCTAACCTAACGTGGCCTCGACGAAATCTCGAAACCTGTCGTTCACCTGACACGTAGCCATATTGTCTCCGTAACCAATAGGAAAGAGCCTTAGTGTAAAAATCTGATGTGTTCCATTCACATGACTTTCTCTACTTCTCTGCAACAAAGTATTGCTAAAAAGCTTGTGCCTCTATTCACTTAATGCTAATCGAGTAAAAATTTGCAGAAATAGTCTTATTGCTTGCTTCCTTGTAAGTAGAAGAGAAATAAAGGAGTACCATAGGTTAAAGTGATAATCTAAAGTTGGTTGCTATGTCACTGAAGTTCCTTTATTTGTATGGACAGGTGTTGAGAAACTCTTATATGAGAAAAGTACAAGTTTCTTAAAGCTGAAACAAAAAAACAAAAAACAAAAACAAAAAAAAACAAAAAAACAAGGAATGTCTAAAAAAACAATCAATTCCACGAAAAAATGTATATAACATAAATTGTGTGTTTTAACGTGCTCTACATTTTCTGTATGGTAAATTTTTATCCACCTCTTACAGTTTAGCAGTAATGCAAAATTCCGTAAAATTCACTCAAAATAAAGTAGTCTTCAGAGGCTATTCCCAGAAAATTCAAAATGTAAATTTTATTTGTCAGGTAAATATCTTTAATATACCATATTTTAATCAAAATCGTTAGAGCCATTTTTTAGAAAATCAACATTTTCGAAAAAAAGTTCCATGCAAAGGGTAATTTGGGGTGGGGGGATTTTTCTCAAAATATTCGTGTCGCATCCCTGGAAGATACTAAACTTAAATACCAAGTTTGGTATTTTAGCGACTTTTCGTTTTTGAGTTATCGTGTTTACAGACACGGACACACACAGGAACATTTTTCTGAAAATACTTTTTTTTTTTTGGATATAGGGGACCCTAAAACATATATTTCCGGTGAAATTTCGGTATCGAATTTTTTGTGGAGTGCAATACCTTCTCTATACACTATGTATATAGTGAGTATAGAGAAAGTAAAAATGGGCTAGAATCCGAATCTCGCGTTTAGGTTAGTGTGTAGTGCCACAAGATGGCAGTACTTCAGCAAAACTGTAGCATTTCCGTCCCCAGAGCAATGCATGTACGTGTATGTAGAATTGGCGTCGCATTCCGCATGTGATTGGAGTAAGCAAATAAAGCCAGGGGCTAGCTGCAATTAACTGCTAATTGGGAAACTTGGTTTTCATTACCGTTATAGAGCAGCGGCAATGATACGGGTTTTTAATTTGCTCCACATACATAATTATATCATTCCTAAACATGGTTTCGTACCCGAGGGATTTCTCTTTCAACTCATTGTTTCACTTCCACTTTCTCATAGTTCATCTGCTGTCGGCAGGTATGTATGACGTTTCCAGCTTTAAATAAAGGCTTCCCGTATAATTAGTATTTCATTGTGGCTGTGAAATACTATATCAGCTTGAAAAAATCTGATTCACAAGACTTTCCAAACTATTCTTACAAAACAATTTTACTTTCTCTACACTAAGTACATAGTGCATAGAGAAAGCACTGTATTCCAGCCAAAAATTCGATACCGAGATTTCAACGGAAGTACATGTTTTGGGTCCCCCTGAATTTAAAAAATCTGATGTGTTCCATATACATGACTTCTACATCTCTGCAACAAATTATTGTTAAAAGACTTATGCTTCTATTTACTTCATGCTAATCGAGAAAAAAAATATCAGAAACAGTCTTATTACTTGCTTCTTTGTAAGTAGAAGCGAAATAAGGGACTACCATTGGTTAAAGTGAGTCAAAAGCTGGTTGCTGTGTGACTGATGTTCCTTTGTTTGGACACGAGTTGACACATTCCTGTATGAGAAAAGTATAAGTTTTTCAAGGCTGAAACCAAAAACGAGGAATATCTCAAAAACGATCAACACCATGAAAAAAATGTATATAACATAAATTGTGTGTTTTAACGTGCTTTACATTTCTTGTGTGGTATGTTTTTGCCTATCTCTTACTTTACCAGTAATGCAAAATTAAAAACCAAATCATTCATAATAAAGAGGTTATTCCCGGAAAATTCACGATGCACATTTTATAAGGCAGGTAAATATCTTAAATATAAGAGATTTTAATCAAAATTGTTACAGCCATTTTCGAGAAAATCAAAATTTTCGAAAAATGTTCCATGTAAAGGGTAGTTGGGGCGAGGGGATTATCTTGAAAATTTTCTTGTCGCATCCTTGGAAGATACCAAACTGAAATACCAAGTTTGCTGTTTAACGGGCTTTTCGTTTTTGAGCTATGCTGCCCACAGACACACACACACACACACACACACACAGATGAACATTTTTCTAATTTTTTTTTTAATTCAGGGGTCTAAAAACATGTATTTGCGGAGGAATCTCAGTATGAACTTTTTGGGTGTAATACAATACTATACACTATGCACTAGTACGTGTAGAGAAAGTAAGAA
Organism: Hymenopus coronatus; assembly: GCA_030762935.1. NCBI lineage: Eukaryota > Metazoa > Arthropoda > Insecta > Mantodea > Hymenopodidae > Hymenopus > Hymenopus coronatus. Next base: position 19,593,865 of record CM060895.1, read on the forward strand.
ATAAATGAATATAGGAAGTAAACCTAGTTACTTTTCAGTAGGTTTTAATATTAATTTTTATTTCCTCTACATAGTACAGGGTACATAGGTAGAGAAAGTGTTGCATTCCACCCAAAAATCGATACTGATATTTCACCGGAAAACACGTTTTAGGGTCCACTCTAAGAACAGATCCGCACGCGATAACTCAGAAATGTAAAGTCAGTAAAATGTAAATTTGGTATTTAAGTTTAGTATCTTCTAAGGATGCGACACGAAGATTTTGAGCATTATGCCCCCCCCCCCAAACTACCTTTAACATGAGAAGAATATTTGATATGTTTTATTTTCCCAAAAACGGGCGTAACAATTTAAATTAGAGCTATTTACATGACAAATAAAATGTATATCTTGTATTTTTTGGGAATAGTCTCCAAAGACCTCTTTATTCTGGATGAATTTTCTGGGAATAGTCTCCAAAGACCTCTTTATTCTGGATGAATTTTTTGGGAATAGTCTCCAAAGACCTCTTTATTCTGGATGAATTTTTTGGGAATAGTCTCCAAAGAACTCTTTATTCTGGATGAATTTTTGGGAATAGTCTCCAAAGACCTCTTTATTCTGGATGAATTTTTTGGGAATAGTCTCCAAAGACCTCTTTATTCTGGATGAATTTTCTGGGAATAGTCTCCAAAGACCTCTTTATTCTGGATGAATTTTCTGGGAATTGTCTCTAAAGACCTCTTTATTCTGGATGAATTTTCTGGGAATGGTCTCCAAAGACCTCTTTATTCTGGATGAATTTTTTGGGAATAGTCTCCAAAGACCTCTTTATTCTGGATGAATTTTTTGGGAATAGTCTCCAAAGACCTCTTTATTCTGGATGAATTTTTTGGGAATAGTCTGCAAAGACCTCTTTATTCTGGATTAATTTTCTGAGAATAGTCTCCAAAGACCTCTTTATTCTGGATGAATTTTGAACAACTAGTAAACCGTAAGAGAGACAAAAACACATTCCACCAAAAATTTAGATCTCATTAAAACACACGAACTATGTTATATTTATTTTTTTCGTGGAGTTGACGTGCTGATATATTCCTTTTTATTTATTTATTTATTTATTTTTGTAGCTTAACGTCCTTTAACCTAGTTGGTCATATCGGACGATGAATGAAATTGTTGAAATGATGCTCAAATGATCTCGGGGTCCATGGAGCTTAAAGTTACTCGACATTCGTCTTCTCAGGATAAGAGAGAACACCGAAGAAAAGCTTATCCGGGTAACTGACCCTAAGTGAGATTCGGACTCACGATCTGCTGAATATGAGGCAGATACGCTACCACCACACTACCCAGGCGGGCTCGTTTTTGTTGGTTTCAGTTTTAAAAACTTTCTCGTACGGGAATGCAAAGAAAGTGCTTTCATTCACATGGCAACCAGGTTTTTTAAAAAAAAATTACTATCGTTTTAGTTTAGTGCACTGCCTTATTTCCCTTCTACTTACAAGAAAGCAAGTAATAAGACATTTTCTGCCAATATTTATCTCTATTAGATGAAGATGTAGAGAACATCATGTGAATGGACTTTTAAATAGGAGGTTGTAGACTGTTTCCAGTCAATTAGGTTTCCCAAATAGCACCCGAAGTGAAGGTTTTCATAACAGTGGATTTGTTAGGTCGTCTTTTGTTCCATACATCGATTTGGATCGATTTAACGCAGTAAAGAATCGGATGACGGTCGACCCAGTTGTGGAACTGACAGCGGTGGACATTTTTAATCCAATAATAGGTCGTTAGCACCGTATTGATTGCAGCTCAGGGCCCGTCATTCCCTGTTTCGTTCCATTATTTCCTGGATAAATGTAATTCCCCGGGATAGAGTTTCACAGACCCTTGGAAATAACAGATGAATGAAGCACTCTTAATGTTTTATCACTCAATGAATGGATGGATCAATCATAGTTTTCTGTCCGAGGTTGTCATCCTCCGTGCTAGGCTCTAGTTGCCAAGGTCGCGGGTTCAAAATCCATGGATAAACCCGCCTGGGTAGTGTGATGGTAGCGTCTTTGCCGCACATTCAACAGGACGTGAGTTCGAATCTCGTTTAGAGTGGAAGACGAATGTCGAGTAGCTTTAAGCTCCATGGTCCCAGAGATCATTTGAGCATCATTTCACCAATTCCATTCATCGTCCGATATGACCAACCAGGTTAAAGAACGTTAAGCTACTCTAAACAAAATATCCTTAGAATGACTTCCTTCGAAAGAGAAGTAAAGCCTTCGGTCCCTAGATTTACAGCACGTAAAAGAACCTCAAGCCTGATGATAAAGAGGCCTCTGAGAAACATTAAGCGGTTTTTCACAGTAGTTTGAGAGCGTCCAAAAATAGAACACCATTTCATTTCCCACCTACGCGGCCCGGGTTCAACCCCGAGCGCCCACATGTGAAATTTGTGTTGGTCGAAACGATGTCTAGGGGGTTTTCCCCGGGTCCTCCGGGTTCCCTGACCCTGCTCAGAAACGGATTTCAAACACATAGCAACCAGCTTTCAAAAGATTTCACTATCACTTTAGCGTATTGTTTTCACTTATTTTCCGCATACTCACAAGGAAGCAATTAATAATACTATTTCTGCTAATAATTTTCTGGATTAGCATGAAGTAATAGAAGAATAAGATTTGTAACTATAATATGTAGCAGAGATGTAGAGAAAGTCATGTGAATGGAGCACTTTAGCTTTTTCACCTGACGAGAAGCTTTTATTGCACCCAGGAACTGCATCTGGGGCATCTCCCTTGTTAAATCTGTAGTTGAATTTGATTTTCTCAAGAGAAATGCGAAAGCGCGCCTCGTCACATCAGCTGAAGATGTTTATCGTCCTCCTATGAGTAACTTGCGCAAGTTGCCACCAGAGTGCAATACTCGCTATTCGCGCGGTTTAGTTCATGCACAGAACATCATCTACATAATGAAGCCAATTTTGTTGAGAATTGGTAAACGACTTCGCTAAGTTTACTAGTAAGTGTGGCATGCATGCTTCATTAAGAAGAGATGTTAACTTCGCGCGCTCAATTATAATTATCTGCTTCATATTGTTTGCAACAATTACAGCTTTTACATAAAATAACTACTATATAAGAAACATGTAAGTCATTCTTTTCTAAAACTAAAAATCTGATGTGTTCCATTCGCATGACTTTCTCTACATCTCTGCAGCAAATTATTGTTAAAAAGCTTATATCTCTATTTACTTCAAGCTATTTCAGAAAAAAATTAGCAGAAATAGTTTTATTACTTGCTTCCTTGTAAGTAGAAGCGAACTATGGGAGTACCATAAGTTAAAGTGACATTCAAAAGCTGGTTGCTATGTGACTGAAGTTCCTTTGTTTGTATGGACAGGAGTTGACAAATTCCTATATGAGAAAAGTAACATTTTGAAGGTGAAACAAACAACAAGGTATATATAAAAACGATCAACTCCACGAAAATTATGCATATAACATAAATTGTGTGTTTTAACGACCTCTACATTTTTGTTATGGTAAGTCTTTATCCATCTCTTACGGTTTAGCAATTATACAAAATTCCGTAAAATTGATCCAGAATAAAGTAGTCTTCAGAGGCTATTCGCAGAAAATTCAAGATATAAATTTTATTTATCAAGAAAATATCTTTATGAAATATTTTAATCAAAATCGTTAGAGCTATTTTTAAGAAGATTAAAACTTTCGAAATTTTTTCTGTGTAAATGGTAGTTTGGGGTGGGGGGATTTTCTTGAAAAGATTCGTGTCTTTGAGATACCAAACGTAAATGCCAAGTTTGGTTGTTAACGATCTTTTCGTTTTTGAGCTATGCTGCCCCCCCCCACACACACACACGGACATTTTTCTAAAAATGTTTTTTTATTATTATTATTATTATTATTATTATTATTATTATTCAGGGAGTTTGAAAACATATACTTCCAGTGAAATCTAGGTATCGAATTTTTGTGTGCATTACATACCTTCTCTATACACTATGTACATAGTACAAAAGAGAAAAAAAAATGTATACATATCTGATGTGTTCCATTCATATGGTTTTCTCTGCAAGCTATTGTTATAAAAGATTCTTCCTTTACCTACATCAGGCCTATCAAGATGAAAGCGGAAATTGACTTATTACTTGCTTCCTTGTAATAGAAGTGGAATAAGGGAGAACACTAGACTAAAGCAATAGTCTAATCTTTTAAAAGACTGGTTTTTATACGAGACAATTGAAATTCATTTCGCTTAACAAAACGCTGATTACAAGAAAGATGGGCTCTGTTTGGGAAAAGTTTAAGTAACTTAAAATTGAAACCAAAAAAACAAGGAATTTCTCGGAAACGGTTACCACCTAAAAAATCTATATGACACAAATTGTGTATTTTAAGGTGTGTACATTTTTTGTGTAATGAGATTTTGTCTTATCCTTTGCGGTTTACGAGGTCTTCAGAGGCTGTTCCCAGAATATTCAAAATATACCCTTAATTTGTCATGTAAATAACTATACTATACGGTATTTTAATCAAAATCGTTAGCAATTTCTTAATAAAACATGATTTTCAAAACAAACAAAAAATATGATTTAATCCATTCATATGACTTTCTCTATATCTCTGCAACAAATTTTTGTTAAAACGTTTATGCTTCTATTTGCTTCATGCTAAGTTAGAAAAAATTAGCAGAAATTTCCCTGTAAGTCGAAGCGAAATAAGGGAGTAACATAGATTAAAGTGATAGCAAAAGATGAAGTTCCTTTGTTTGTATGGACAGCAGTTGAAAACTTCCTGTATGGGAAAAGTAACATTTTGAAGGTGAAACAAAAAAACAAGGTATATATAAAAAAAGACCAACTCCACGAAAAATATGTATATAACATAAATTGTGTGTTTTAATGTGCTCTACGTTTTTTGTGTGATAAGTTTTGTCTATCTCTTACGGTTTACCAGTTACACAAAATCCCGTAAAATTCATCCAGAATAAAGTAGTCTTCAGATGCTATTCACAGAAAAGTCAAGATATACATATTATTTGTCAAGTATATATCTTTAATATATGATATTTTTCATCAAAATCGTTAGAACCATGTTTTAGAAATTCAAAATCTTCGAAAAATTTTCCATGTGAAGGGTAGTTGGGGGTGGGGGATTTTCTTGAAAATCTTCGTGTCGCATCCTTGGAAGATGCTGATCTTAAATACCAAGCTTGGTATTTAACGGTCTTTTCGTTTTTGAGCTATGCTGTCCACAGACACACACATACACACAGGCAAACAGACACACACACGGACATTTTTCTAAAAATGATTTTTTTGGGATTTAGGTGGTCTCAAAACATGTATTTCCGGTGAAATCTCGGTATCGAATTTTTGGGTACAATGCAATAACTTCTCTATACACTATGTACATAGTACGTATAGAGAAAGTAAAAATCACACTTAGGGTAGTTTATTGTGGGGTATTTATGGGGGCTTGTTGGTTTTTTACTTTCTCTAGCCCAATATGTACAATGTACATAGGGATAGAGAAGGTATTGTAACACACCCAAAAATTCCATACCGAGATTTCACCGGAAATATATGTTTTGGGGTCCCCTGAGTCCGAAAAAAACATTTAAAGAAAAGGTCCGTGTGTGTGTGTCTGTGGACAGCACAGCCCCAAAACGAAAAGACCGTTAAATACCAAACTTGGTATTTAGGTTTAGTATCTTCCAAGGATGCGACACGAAGGTTTTCAAAAAAATCCCCCTACCAAAACCTACCCTTTACATGGAAAAAGTTTCGAAAATAATGATTTTCTTAAAAATGGCTCTTTGTTTAAAATCCCGTATATTAAAACTATTTATATCCGATATAAAATGTATAACTAGAATTTTTGGGGAATAGCCTCTGAAGAGCTCTTTATTCTGGATGAATTTTGCTTAACTGCTAAACCGTAAGAGATAGAAAAAAACTCATTCCACAAAAAATGTACATCACGTCAAAACGCACAATTTATGTCCTTTACGTTTTTGTTGTAGAGGTAACCGTTTCCGAGATATTCTTTGTTACTGTTTTCAATTGTGAAGTACTTAAACTTTTCTCAGTCAGGAAGTGTCTGTTTTTCTTTTGTTCTACTCCTGGCCAAGCAAAGAAGTGATTTGCAATGACAATCGCATAACGATAGCTTTTAAAACATTTGACAATCACTTTAGCATAGCGCATTCCCTAAGGAACTAAGTAATAACATTCTGCTAACATTTATCTCGATTAGCATTGTGTACAAAGAAGAATAATCTTTTGTAGGAGGTTTGTAGAGCAGGTAGAGAAAGTCATGTGAATGTAACACGTCAGATTTTGTCTTTCTATTATAATTTGCTCTTGCAATGGATACACAAACTAAGCTTGCGACAGAGAACTTAAATAATTGTGGATCAGTAACCTCCACCATTTTCTATCAGCTGTTCATGTGCATGCGAGAAATATTTGGACCAATACACACTCCTGTGGGAATGGAATGGAATAATTGTACACAACGTTCACATTATATAAAAAAATTGGACCAAATTTTGACCGTGGGACATCGTCTTTATGTGCGTTTTGTATGAAAATAAATGATAAATTATACGATGTCAGATACGTATGTTTTAATTGTGTTGTGTGACTGGCTGAAGAAGTCAGCTATTAGGTTAAATTTGCGCAATGGCTCATGGGAAGACTTTTTACTGTCTCTCTTAATGATGATCGCTGGGTCAACTGGACAAAAGCTGCACTTGAGTAATTGCGACCGGGAAGAAAGGGCAATGTGTTAATTTTTAGTTCCCAATAGAAAAACAAATTGCTTCAAGGCTTAAGGCTTAGATGAGGACCTGGTGCACCGATCATCAACTGGTGCATATATACCGGCTGGAAGGAAACTTATCACATTCCTTCTAATATGTGCATCGCAAACAAAAAAATCTGATGTGTTACACTCACATGACTTTCTCTAGCAGCTCTACAAAACTCCTACAAAAGATTCTTCTTCTTTGTACACAATGCTAATCAAGATAAATGTTAGCAGAATGTTATTACTTAGTTCCTTATAAGTAGAAGGGAATAAGGGAATGCACTATGCTAAAGTGATTGTCAAATGTTTTAAAAGCTATGTTATGCGATTGTCATTGCAAATCATTTCTTTGTTTGGCCAGGAGTAGAAGAAAAGAAAAACAGACACTTCCTGTGTGAGAAAAGTTTAAGTACTTCACAATTGAAAACAGTAACAAAGAATATCTCGAAAACGGTTACCTCTACAACAAAAACGTAAAGGACATAAATTGTGTGTTTTGAGATGTACATTTTTTGTGGAGTGAGTTTTTTTCTATCTCTTACGGTTTAGCAGTTAAGCAAAATTCATCCAGAATAAAGAGCTCTTCAGAGGCTATTCCCCAAAAATTCTAGTTATACATTTTATATCGGATATAAATAGTTTTAATATACGGGATTTTAAACAAAGAGCCATTTTTAAGAAAATCATTATTTTCGAAACTTTTTCCATGTAAAGGGTAGGTTTTGGTAGGGGGATTTTTTTGAAAACCTTCGTGTCGCATCCTTGGAAGATACTAAACCTAAATACCAAGTTTGGTATTTAACGGTCTTTTCGTTTTGGGGCTGTGCTGTCCACAGACACACACACACGGACCTTTTCTTTAAATGTTTTTTTCGGACTCAGGGGACCCCAAAACATATATTTCCGGTGAAATCTCGGTATGGAATTTTTGGGTGCGTTACAATACCTTCTCTATCCCTATGTACATTGTACATATTGGGCTAGAGAAAGTAAAAAACAAAAAAGCCATGAGGTACATTTTTGTGCAGTACGTTTTTTTCTATCTCTTACGGTTTAGCAGTTAAGCAAAATTCATCCAGAATAAAGAGGTCTTCAGAGGCTGTTCCCAAAAAATTCAGGATATACATTTTATTTCGGACATAAATAGTTTTAATATAGGGATTTTAATCAAAATCCTTAGAGCCATTTTTAAGAAAATCAAAATTTTCGAAATTTTTTCCATGTAAAGGGTAATTTGTGGTGGGGTGATTTTTTGAAAATCTTCGTGTCGCATCCTTGGAAGATACTAAACCTAAATACCAAGTTTAGTATTTAACGGTCTTTTTGTTTTGGGGCTATGCTGTCCACTGGCACACACACACGGACCTTTTTTTTTTTAAAAATTATTTTTTCGCACTCGGGGGATCCCAAAACATACATTTCCGGTGAAATCTCGGTATCGAATTTTTGGGTGCATTACAATACTTTCTCTATCCATATGGGGCTAGAGAAAGTAAAAAATATAATGGCATTTTGTTCTTTGATCAGCCGATTTAAAAAAAAAATGTATTTTGTTCCAAATAGGATGCATAATTCTACAAGAATGTACGAAGGTAATAGTTTGCTACTTGTAAGGTGCGTAGAGTAATGTATTTCTGATATTAATTTCGAAAGGAATAATGGGACATCACACAGGATTTCGAAATAATTAATCACTTAAAAGAAACGTGAAGTAACTCGGCATCGTTGCGTTGAGGTTAGTCAGGTTTCTGAACCGGCTCCTTGATGTAAACACCTCGCTCGCTTGCAAACGCGACATAGGTTGGGCGATGAGGAGTGCAACTGGCATTCTGAATGGCGTGTTTGTTTATGTACTGACTTAGTGCAAGTGACTCCTATACCACCCGCTTTGCAAGCTTTTCTGTCTCTTGTTTTCGACAACAAGAAAATGGTCAGAGAGAAAAACGTAAGATATAAAATGTGTTCCAAATACCGAGATCTAACATTAAATTAATGTAATAACTTCCCTTCCACTGGATATACAGTGCTTGCTTATGTCCATGAATTAAGCAGATAGAAAAGACCGAGCAGTTGCGAAAATGAGTAAGCTTCGTAATCCCTAAAAACTAGTGTGCTGAAATGTAGAGATTCAAGACCAAAAAAATGTGATGTGTTCCATTCACATAACTTTCTCTACATCTCTGTAACAGATTGTTGTTAAAACTCTTATTCATCTATCTACTTCATGCTAATCGACATAAACATCACCAGAAATGGTCTTAATACTTGCTTCCTAATAAGTACAACGGAAATAAGGGAATTTGTTAGGCTAAATCTATAGTAAAACAATTTAAAAGCTGGTTACCGCGAGTAGTTGAAATCCGTTTTTTCTATTTTTTTTTTTTTTTTGTATGGACAGAAGTTGACAAATTCCCCGTATAGAAAAGTTTAAGTATTTTAGAACAGAAAGCCATAACAAAGAATATGACAAAAATGGGTAACTCAAAAAAAAAAGTATGTAATAAGAGATCCACATTTTTGTGTGGTAATTTTTTTTGTTTGCTGTTTACAGGTTAAGCAAAATTCAGCAACAGTCATCCAGAATGAAACGGGTCCTCAGAAGTTATTCCCAGAAAGTTAAAGATACCTATACATTTTATTGTAAAATGCTCAATTTATGAAATTTTACTAAAAATCCTTAGCCATTTTTGAGAAAATCAAAATTTTCGAATTTTTTCCATGTAAAGAGAAGTTTGGGGGTGGGGAGGATTTTTCTCAAAGAAACGGAACTCAATTATTTAGCAGCCTGTTTATAAAAGATTTGATTATCGCTTTATTCTAGTATACAGGGTTATTAAAAAAGAAAGAACACATTTCAAACTCTTATTGCTTCCAAACTACAAAAGATAGAAGCATGATTCCAACGTTCATGGAGAGAGAAAAGTTTACAATTGAAATAGCGCTGGGGGTAAAAGTTCCAATCACGGCCGTATTGGCGCTGTTATTTGTTGTTGTATGCCTGTAATGAAATGGCGGCGACACCTCAAGAGAAACCATTTTGTGTGCTGCAATTAGCAAAACTAGAGTCCATTGTTGCAGTTCAGCGAGCATTTCGCCGTCAATTTAATAAACAATCGCCGTGTCATAAGCAAATTTACGAGTGGCATCGAAAATTCATAGAAGATGATTGCATGTGCAAAAGGAAGCACGGGACGTCCTCGCAAATCGGATGTGAATGTTGAGTATATTCGTACACTATACGAAAGGATCCCAAAGCGAGCAAGGAACCAACGGTATGGCGAGTTCTAAAACATCGTCTGCACCTGAAGCCATACAAACTGCAGTTATTGCAAGCATTGAATCCTGAGTACCACAACAAAAGGTATGAATTGTACATTGGCATGTTAGAAGATGTGGAAGAAGACAATTTTACTCAACGACTAGTGTTTTCCAATTAAATTTTTTCATGCAAGATGGTGCTCCGCCTCATTTCTCTTACCACGTCCGACGTTACTTGAATAAAACATTTGCAGGACGTTGGATTGTGAGAGGAGGAGCAGATCAACTTTATCGCCAGTGGCCTCCCAGGTCTCCAGATCTCTCTCTATGTGATTTTTATCTATGGGGTTACGTAGAAGACCGTGTTTTTCCTATGCCTGGCACTCTTGAAGATCTACGACATCGAATTGTTGAAGCTGTGAATTCGATAACTGGAGACCAGCTGATTCGTGTGTGGCAAGAAATGTGCCACCGTTTTGACAAATGTCGTGTAACACACGGTGCTCATATTGAATGCATATTATAAAATTGTACATTTTTCTTTCTCCATAAACGTTGGAATCATGTTTCTATCTTTTGTAGTTTGGAATCAATAAATGTTTGAAATGTGTTGTTTCTTTTTGAATAACCCTGTATTTCCTTATTTCGCTTCTACCTACAAGGAAGAAAGTAATAAGCCAATTTCTGTTAATTTTTATCCAGATTAGCATGAAGTAAATAGAAGAATAAGCGTTTTAATAATAATTTGTTACAGAGATGTTGGAGAAAGTCATAAAATTGTTTATATACACATATTTGATTACAGGAGCCTCAAACTTATTTCGCTTGAAATCTCAAGATCGGATTTTTCGGTGGAATTAAATGTTTTTTCTACGTACTACATACGTAGAATGTGGTAGAGAACGTAATAATACTTGTTTAATTTAAGTGGAAATATACTGCATATGGCTACCACATATTATCGAACTCTGAGGTCGATACTAAACGGCATGTGGCTGTTTTATTTTCTAGTAAGTGAGATATAATCAGGTAGATTCCCTTGATCTGTTGCCGCAGGGATTCAATTACCTACCTGTTTTACAAGCCATTACCTCTAAGAACGAGGCACGTGTTCCTGATGGTCGATACGAGGGTTGATATCTATCGATAGCTGTAGCTTTCATGGCAGAACTACCAGCTACAACTGCGCTCCTGCCAACTATCCTCCAAATAGCAAAGCTTCGGATAACTGCAAATCAGCCGTATTCTAAACAAACGCCTGCTTTTTCTTTCCATTGTATTCCACCATAAAATTTGATACCAAGTTTTCACCGGAAGTATATTTTTTTTAGGCCTCCTGAATCGTAAAAGGTCATGTTTAGAAGAAAAAAGATCTGATGTAGTACTTTCACATGCCTTTCTCTACACGTACATAACACATTATTGTTAATAAGCTTATTTTGCTTTCTGATAATCGAGATAAACATTAGCAGAAACGATCTTATTACTTAATTCCTTATAAGTACAGGGAAAATAAGGGAATACACTAGGCTAAACCCATAGTCACATGTGGTTGCTATGGTATAGAAATCCGTTTCTTTGCGTGGCCAGGTGTTGACAAGTTCCCCATGAGAAACAGTTTTAAGTATTTTAAAATTGAAACCAATACCAAAGAATATCTCAGAAACATAAAAATCGTGTATAACATAAATAATGCGTTTAAACACGTTATACATTTTTGTGTATTAAGTTGTTTGTCTATCTCTTACGTTTACCAGTTATACAAAATACAGAAAAATTCATCGCGAATAAAGAGGCTATTCCCTAAAAATTCAAGATATACATTTTATTTGGAATGTAAATATATTTAACATAGGTGATTTTAATCAAAATCGTTAGAGCCATTTTTCAGAAAATCGAAATTTTCGAAAAAAGATTCTATGTAAATGGTAGTTTGGGGTGGGGGGATTTTCTTGGAAATCTTCGTGTCGCATTCTTGGAAGATGCCAAACCTACATACCAATAAGCAGACGCACACACAACGCACCTTTTTCTGAAAATGATTTTTACTTTCTCTACACGTACCAATCTTAAATACCAAATACCAAAACTTGGTATTTAAGATTGGTATCTTCCAAGGATGCGACAAAAAGATTTTCAAGAAAACCCCCCTACCCCCAACTACCCTTAAATGGAAGTTTTTCAAAAATTTTGATTTTCTAAAAAATGGCTCTAACGATTTTGATTAAAATATCATATATTAAAGATATTTACCTGACGAATAAAATGTAAATCTTGAATTTCTCGGAATAGCATCCGAAGACTACTTTATACTGGATGCATTTTCCGGAAGTTTGCATAACTGCTAAACCGTAAGAGACGGACAAAACCTTACCACACAAAAAATGTAGAGCACTTTAAAACACACAATTTATGTTATATACATTTTTTTCGTGGAGTTGCTCGTTTTTAGATACTCCTTGTTTTTGGTTTCAGCTTTGAAAAACTTATACCTTTATCATACAGGGATCTGTCAACTCGTGTCCATACAAATAAAGGAACTTCAGTCACACAGCAACCAACTTTTGACTGTCACTTGAACCTATGCTACCCCGTTATTTCGCTTCTACTTACAAGGAAGAAAGTAATAAGATTATTTCTGCTAATTTTTTGTTGATTAGTATGAAGTGAATAGAAACATAAGCTTTTTAGCAATAATTTGTTGCAGAGATAGAGAAAGTCATGTGAATTGAACACGTCAGATTTTTTTGTATATATGTTACCCTAAAACATACATTTCCGGTGAAATCTCAGTATCGAATTTTTGGGTGAAGTGCAATACCTTCTCTATACACTATGTATGTGGTACGTGTAGAGAAAGTAAAAATAAAAGCCGCATTAGAATTTCTGCAAGTGTGAGATGCATTTGAAAGGTCAGACCACAATGTTGTAGCAGCACGTTGTTGATGGTCGCCTTAAGACGGGAGTGAGTGTTGGAGGGGCGTTGGCTACACTGTACGGGCGGGCGGACGGACGCTGGTAGGGCACACACCGATACAGTTAGGGCAGTGTTAGTATAGCAACATGTGTTCCGCTGTGCTGCAACTTGGCATTCCAGTTCGGCTCAATACCTACCGCAAACCACACAACGTGAGTACAATGCCTATATTCTGTTTTAACGTCGACTGTGTTGTTAATATGTATATTCGCTTCATTGTTCACCGTGCATCCCAGGTCTAAAGGACCGAAAAGTATAAAAATGTACCTTTTTCTACCCAAAATCGTTAAGAAACAACTTGTTTTCTATCTACTTACTGTTAACTTAGATGAATATGTGTAGAAATAGTTTCGCTTCACATTTCGTCGTCGATACGAGAGTGAAGTGATAGTCAAATGTTTTGAATCTCTGTATATTGGCCTTGAAATTACATACAATTTCTAAGATTTCGCAAGAAATATCTCGGAAAAGGTTAATGCTATAGATAATTACAATTAAAAAAATCTGATGTGTTAAACTCACATTACTTTCTCTAGCTGCTCTACAAAACTACAAAAGATTCTTCTTCTTTGTACATAATGCTAATCAAGATAAATGTTAGCAGAATGTTCTTATTACTTAGTTCCTTATAAGTAGAAGGGAATAAGGGAATGCACTATGCTAAAGTGATTGTCAAATGTTTTAAAAGCTATCGTTATACGATTGTCATTGCAAATCACTTCTTTGCTTGGCCAGGAGTAGAACTAAAGAAAAACAGACACTTCCTGTGTGAGAAAAGTTTAAGTACTTCACAATTGAAACCAATAACAAGGAATATCTCAAAAAAGGTTACCTCCACAACAAAAACGTAAAGGACAAAAAGTGTGTGTTTTATCATGAGGTACATTTATTGTGTAGTGCGTTTTTTTTTTTTTTTCCTCCCTATCTCTTACGGTTTAGCAGTTAAGCAAAATTCATCCAGAATAAAGAGGTCTTCAGAGACTATTCCCAAAAAATTCGAGATATACATTTTATTTCGGACATAAATATCTTTAATATACGGGATTTTAATCAAAATCGTTAGAGCCATTTAGAAAATCAAAAATTTCTAAATTTTTTCCATGTAAAAGGTAGTTTGTGGTGGGAGGATTTTTTTAAAATCTTCGTGTCGCATCTTTGGAAGATATTAAACTTAAATACCAAGTTTGGTATTTAACGGTATTTTTGTTTAGGGGCTATGCTGTCCACAAACACACATACATACATACATACATACATACATACATACATACATACATACATACATACATACACACACGGACCTTTTTTTTTCGGACTCGCGGGACCACAAAACATATATTTCCGGTGAAATCTCGGTATGGGATTTTTGGATGCATTACAATACCTTCTCTATCCCTATGTACACGACATAAATTGTGTTTTAATAATGTCTGTATTTTTTGTGAATCTCTTCCGGTGTACCACTTATGCAAAAGTTATACAAACAAAATTTTCAGATGTTATTCCCAGAAAATTCAAGAAGTGCATTTTATTTGTCAAATGAGCATCTTTAATGTGCGGAATTTTAATCAAAATAGTTCCAGCTATTTTTGAGAAAATAACAATTTTTCGAAATTTTTTCCAACCAGTTATTTGTGGGAGACTTTTTATCCCCGTGTTGTATCGTTTAATATGCTGAATTTTATTTTTAAGTTTGATGTTTAAGCAACGTATCGTTTTTCCCCACGTATATATACATTGAGGCGGACATTTTTCTAAAAATATATTTATTTTGGATACAGGAGACTCGTTAACGTGTATTTTTAGTGAAATCGCGGTACCGATCAAGCTTTAGGGCGGAATGCAATACTTTTTTTTTTACCTACATATCTACCAAATAGATAAAGTAAAACCTTATTTGGGGGTTATATTTTATTCATAAATTCTCTCATAACGTGTAGATATTCCCGGTAACATCGATATCGAAATTTCGGTTGAAATAGTTTGTAAGTGTATATTATTGCATTTTCTGTGATATTTTGAAGCTAAAATGTTTATCAGAATAAAGCATGTTTTATATTTCGATATGAACAATGTTTGCCGCTATATTAAACGTTCTTGTTTGTTCCGTCTTATATGCCGCCTTGACACCGTGTTAACAAGATAAGACAATAGTTGCCAGGACATGAGTAATATGTGATAACCAACACTGTTGTACCCGTGTTTTCCCTGGAGTGAATAGAAACGACCAAATTACAACACATTCTTGTTTACAATACATGAGCTACTGTGACGTTATCCTGAGATGAAAAGGCGGCCTTGACTGCGGATACCGTTTTACGCATCAACAATGTGCTTCTCCACATTTGAACTTCTACATTGAATCCTATATAAACATTTCTAGTTTCGAACTCAAGGGAAAGAAACTTTGACCTAGAATTTAAAATGTGTTTTCAAATGCAGGAGATATCAAAGCGCGTATTTCTGGTATCGCTTCGAATTGAACGTTTTTTGGTGAAATAGCAACACTTCTTAAACCTACCGTGGTAATAAAACGTTTTATTACGTATTTATGAAGCACGTCTTAATGTTTTTGAAAAGTAAACTATTTGTATCCTGATAATATGGAAATAAACGTATAGCGGCTACTCTTTCAATTATAAACCGTTATTTTAACAATTGGACCCAGCTTGATGCTTTTTGTGTTGCCGGCATTGTCAAGATTCGTTTTGTGGTAAACGGAAAAGCTTTTTAAATAAATCGCCCAGTTGAATACAAAGCGACTGTTTTCTTTTAAGATTCTAAAATGGTTATTACTTTCTCTACATGTCATATGTGCATGCGTATATAGAAGTAGGTATTGTATTGCACCCAAAAATTCAATAGGTATCGAGATTTCACCGGAAATACACGATTTGGGTCTCCTGAATAAACAAAACAAAACATTTCTGGAAAAAGGTCCGCGCGTGCGTGTGTGTCTGTGGATAGCATAGCTCAAAACGAAAAGACCGTTAAATACCAAACTTGGTATTTGAGTTTGGTGTCTTCCAAGGATGCGACACGGGGATTTTCAAGAAAATCCCCCCCCCCCATCCCAAACTATCCTTTATTTGGAACTTTTTGATTTTCTCAAAAATAGCTCCAACGATTTTCATTAAAATATCGTATATTAAAGATATTTACCTGACAAATAATGCGTATATTTTGAATTTTCTGGGAATAGCCTCTGAAGACTACTTTATTCTGGATGAATTTTACGACATTTTGCATAACTGCTAAACCGTAAGAGATGGACAAAAACTTACCACACACAAAATGTAAAGCACATTAAAACACACAATTTATTTTTTATGATTTTTTTCGCGGAGTTGATATAATTTTTTAGATATTCCTTGTTTTTGGTTTCAGCTTTAAAAAACTTTTCTCATACAGGAATTTGTCAACTCCTGTCCATAGAAAGGAATTGCAGTCACATAGCAACCAGCTTTTGACTATCACTTTAACCTATGGTACTCCCTTATTTCCCTTCTGCTTACAAGGAAACATGTAATAAGACTATTTCTGTTAATTTTTTCTCGATCAGTATGAAGAAAATAGATGGATTAGCTTTTTAACAATAATTTGTTACAGAGATGTAGAGAAATTCAAGTGAATGGAAAGAAAGTTATACTTTTCACAGTTAGCAATGTTGATTTGCCCCATTTGTTTTTGGGCGCTAGTTCTTTGGGAAAGCTTGCGGCACTGGGAGGAAGAGAGATCTCGCACGTCTAGTGTTGCCAACCAAAGAAAGTTTCTTTCTTTAAAGTCCTCAGTAATTTATTGCCAATAGATTATCTAATTTATCGCGAAGTATCTGAATTGGTAAATATATACCTTAAGTAATTTAAGTGGTATGTAAAACTTCCACTGGCGATCCAGATGTGAAGATCTTAAAGACATTAATTTGTGTAGTGAAATCCGCAAGATTGCCGAGAAGATTCGGGCTATCGTTCTACAGACATCGCCTTCGGCTACAGCTGCTCACTCAACCTCTTATTAAAAAAATCCCTCGCTTACGCTTTGCTGCTTAGGGCCATAAAGGTTCATAACAGACCGGAAAGAAATTAAAAAAGCAGCTCTAATAGCAGAATAACAAAAGTACCAAATCCGGATCACATGTTGAAGTAATGCAAAGTAGTGTAACCAACGTTTTTGTTTCGCAGTCGACTTATCCTCCCCCTGTTTAACACTGACACCCCCTTCCCCTAGGGCTTACAAGGTCAGAAGCCTGTCGGGGAAACAACGGCACGAAACCACAGAATGGAAAACCTGGAACGAGTGGTCCGCCAGTCGTGAACGTGATATGAAATGGAAAAGAAATGGATGATAGGAAAGGTGAAGCAGGAATACCATCTCTCTCCTGGCAATGGAAAGAGAACCGAATTTCAACGTAGCGGTCAGCTTTGAAAGAATATGAGTATTAGATTAAAAAATCTGATGTGTTGCACTCACATGACTTTCTCTAGCTGCTCTACACACTATATACTGCATTTTAATCAAAATTGTTAGCCAGTTTTGAGAAAATCAAACTTTTCGAAAATTTTTCCATGCAAAGGGTAGTTTGTAGTAAGGGGATTTTTTTGAAAATCTTTGTGTCGCATCCTTGGAAGATACTAAACTGAAATACCAAATTTGGTAATTAACGGACTTTTCGTTTTGGGCCTATGCTGTCCACACACACATACACACACACGGACCTTTTTTAAAAATCTGATGTGTTCTATTCACATGATTTTCTCTTCATCTCTGCAACAAATTATTGTTAATAAGCCTATGCTTCTCTTTAGTTCATGCTAATCGAGAAAAGTCGCCCTCCGTGGTGTAATGGTTACCATGCTAATTTCATATACCCAAGGTCGCGGGTTCAAACCCGGCGGAGGACGATGGATTTTTTCGGGCGTAAAAATCCTTAGCATGGCTTCCTTCGGAAGGGAAGTAAAGCTGTGGGTCCCGTGTCGTAGATTTACGGCACGTAAAAGAACCTCAAGCTTGATAAGAGAGGCCTCTGAGCAAAATTAAGCGATCTTTCACGCCCAATATAGAATGGGACGCTGAGAACCAAAGCAGTTAAAGAGCGTCCATAAATAACAGGCCATTTCATTTTTAATCGAGAAAAAAATTGCAGAAATAGTCTTATTACTTGCTTCCTTATAAGTAGCAGTGAAATAAGGGAGTACCATAAGTTAAAGTGATAGTCAAAAGCTGGTTGCTATGTGACTGAAGTTCCTTTGTTTGTATGGACATGAGTTGACAAATTCCTGTATGAGAAAAGTATGTTTTTAAAGATGAAACCAAAAAGCAAAGAATATCTCAAAAATGACCAACTCCACGGAAAAAGTGTAGTCAACATAAATTGTGTGTTTTAACGTGCTCTACATTTTTTGTGTAGTGATTTTTGTCAATCTCTTAGGTTTAGCAGCTAAGCAAAATTCGACAAAATTGATTCAGAATAAAGAGGTCTTCAAAGATTATTCCCAGAAAGTTCCAGATAGACATTTTATTGCGGATATAAATAGCTTTAATATACTGGATTTTAATCAAAATTGTTAGAGCCTTTTCGTTTTTGAGCTATGCTGCCCACAGACACACACGGACATTTTTCGAAAAATGTTTTTTTTTTGGATTCAGGGGTCTCGAAACATATATTTCCGGTGAAATCTCGGTATCGAATTTTTGGGTGCAATAGAATACCTTCTCTATACACTGTGTACATAGTACGTGTAGAGAAAGTAATAAGTACAGTTGCAAACATTAGCAGTTAAATCTCCTTAGAACGAAACTCTCAGTCAGATTGAACTCCGCGTCGATGGACAGACATAATTGGGGCTTTGCTGTGAACATGCATCACACTGTATGGGTTGATTGAATTAGAATATAATTGCAGTGTAGGTAGCGTAAACTCATTTACTGCAGTTTGTTTGCCCTAAATAGAAAATGACATATTTAATGATTCCTGGAACTGAGCCTTAATTAACTGCACTAGTCAGCGTGTTACTCAGCAACTGTAGCCTTCTAAGAAGCTGTGTCCAATTGTACACGATGTACCTACATGGTGTCACATAACAAATCTCTTTTTTTCTTCTTTTTTTTTACTTTCTCAATACGTACTGTGTATATGGTGTATAGAGAAGGTATTATATTACACCCAAAAATTTGATACCGAGATTTCAACGGAAATACATGTTTTGAGACCCCCTGAATAAAAAAAAAAGCATTTTTAGAAAAATGTCCTGTGTGTGTGTGTGTCTGTGGACAGCATAGCTCAAAAACGAAAAGACCGCTAAATACTAAACTTTGTATTTAGGTTTGGTATCTTCCAAGGATGCGACACGAAGATTTTCAAGAAAATCCCCCAACCCCCAACTACCCTTTACATGGAAAAATTTTCGAAAATTTTAATTTTCTAAAAAATGGCTCTAACGATTTTGATTAAAATTCCGTATAGTAAAGATATTTACATACCAAATAAAATGTTTATCCTGAATTTTCTGGAAATAGCTTCTAAAGACCTGTTTATTCTGGGTGAATTTTGCTTAATTTGGCATAACTAGTAAACCGTAAGAGATACACAAAAACTTACTGTACAAAAAATGTAGGTCTTGTTCAAATACACAAGTTATGTCATGTACATTTTTTTCGTGGAGCTTACCATTTTCGCGGTATTCATTGTTATTGGTTTCAATTGTGAAGTACACCAACTTTTCTCAGACAGGAAGTATCCGCTTCTCTTTTGTTCTACTCCTGGCCAAGCAAAGAAGTGATTTGCAATGACAATCGCATAACGATAGCTTTTAAAACATTTGACAATCATTTTAGCATAGCGCATTCCCTTATTCTCTTCTTCTTATTAGGAACCAAGTAATAACATTCTGCTCATATGTATCTCGATTAGCATTGTGTACAAAGAACAATAATCTTTTATAGGATATTTGTAGAGCAGCTAGAGAAAGTCATGTGAGTGTAATACATCAGATTTTTTTTTTTTTTTACCTTCTCAATACGTACTATGTATATAGTGTATAAAGAAGGTAT
The DNA here is from genome assembly GCA_030762935.1 of Hymenopus coronatus. Lineage (NCBI taxonomy): Eukaryota > Metazoa > Arthropoda > Insecta > Mantodea > Hymenopodidae > Hymenopus > Hymenopus coronatus. The sequence goes on from CM060895.1 coordinate 19,613,962, forward strand.
TGTATTGCACTCAAAAATTCGATACCGAGATTTCAAAGGAAATGCATGTTTTGAGACCCTCTGAATAAAAGCATTTTTAGAAAAATGTCCTGTGTGTGTGCACTATAGCTCAAAAACGAAAAGACCGTTAAAAACCAAATTTGGTATTTAGGTTTGGTATCTTCCAAGGTTGCGACACGAAGATTTTCAAAAAAAAATCCCCCCACTCGCAATTACGCTTTACATAGAATTTTTTTTCGAAAATTTTGATTTTCTAAAGAAATGGCTGTAACGATTTTGATTAAAATATCGTATATTACAAATATTTACCTGACAAATAAAATATATATCTTGAATTTTCTGGGATTAACCTCTATTCTGGATGAATTTTACGAAAGTTTACTTAACTGCTAAACCGTAAGATATAGACAAAACTTTACCACACAAAAAATGTAGAGCACGTTAAAACACATTCATGTTTTATATATATCTCGTTGAGTTGATCGGTTTTGAGAGATTCCTTGTTTTTGGTTTCAGCTTTAAAAAACTTATACTTTTCTCATACAGGAATTTGTCAACTCGTGTCCATACAAACAAAGGAACTTCAATCACCTAGCAACCAGCTTTTGACTATCACTTTAACCTATGGTACTCCCTTATTTCGCTTCTACTTGCAAGGAAGCAAGTAATAAGAGTATTTGTGCAAATGTTTCCCAATTAGCATGAAGTAAATAGAAGCATAATTTGTTGCAGAGATGTAGAGAAAGTCTTGTGAATGAAACACATCCATTTTTTTTAAGTTTATTGTAGGCTATTCAGCATTTATGCTATACAGGCCATAGATAAGAAAAATATAACAAAAGCATTAAATACATTAACATTTGAGTTTGATCATATTGGCTCCTCTAACATAAACGAAAATAGATTATTATTACAGAAATGATAATATAACTATACAAATATATGTTACAATTGAATGATAGTATAAGTAATAACAATAATAAATTTAAAAAGTAAAACTACACGATTATGACGTTTATGAATAACTATTAACAGGAGTCTTCTGTTTCACTGGTTAAGAAATGTTGTAGTAGTTTTCTTTTCAGTCTTTTGTGTTGAGTTTTGATATGCAGGTTAAATGCTTGAGCAGCAGTAACGTTGCTTAATTTGTTGAAGAAAGTCTTGGAGAGGTACAAAACAAATCTGATGTTCCATTCACATGACTTTTTCTACATCTCTGTAACAAATTATTGTTAAAAAGCTTATTATTCTTAGTACTTAATACTAATCCAGATAAACTTTAGCACAAGTTGTCCTCTAGCTGTTCGGCAAACAAACCTTTTATTAAATGCATTAATATTATATCTACATTATGCTAACCAAGATAAACATTAGCAGAATTAGTCTTATTACTAGCTTCCTTGTTAGTAGAACGGAAATAAGAAAATGGACAGGCTAAAGCGATATTCTCCTCCTTTAAAAGACTCACTGTGTGAAAATATTAAAATTGAATCCAATAACCCGGAATATCTGAAAACTGTTAAGTCTACAAAAAAGTGTATATAACTAAATTGTATTTTTAATGAGATCTATATTTTTCGTGTGGCAGGTTTTTGTTTATCTATTACGGTTTGTCACTTACATAATCATCCAGAATGATGAGCTCTTCAAAGGCTATTCCCAGAAAATTCAGAATACACATTTCGTTTGTCATAAAATATCTTTAACATAAGGTATTTTAATTAAAATTGTGGTAGTCATTTTTGAAAAAAAATAATCTTCGATAAAAGGTTCCATGTAAAGGGTACTTGGGGAATTTTCTTGAAAATCTTCTTGTAGCATCCTTGGAAGATACTCAGCTTAAATACCAAGTTTGTTATTTAACAGACCTTTCGGCTTTGAGCTATGCTGTCCACAGAGACACACACACGTGATCATGTTTCTAAAAAATGTTGTTTTTTTTTTTTTTTTTTTTTTTTTGGAATCAAGTGTCTCAAAACATATTTCCGGTGAAATCTCGGTGTCGAATTGTTGGTTGCAATACAATACCCTTCTCTATACACTATGTACATAGTATATGTAAAGAAAGTAAAAAATAATGGTTAAATAAAACACCATATAGTACAATTTCAGGAGCAGAAGAAGGAATTTGAACTGACTTCGCCTCCTGATAAGTACCCTGACAGCTTCTAGGCCAAGGCGCATCTCTAGGTCTAAGTGCCATGCACTTTGCTGTCAAAGGAATTGACGTTAGCACAGTTTAATAGTGTGACACTATTATTCAATCTGCATTAATCTAGCTAGTCTATTCGTGTCATTAAGAGGGCCAAGATGGACCATCCCGACGTGTATATATGCGCATTCTAATTGGGTACTGCCCGGTGGCAGAGTTAAATGTACAAAATTCACTTACAATAATAATCTTACAGTTAAATTAGGAATAGTAATACAACTAACATATTATATATTCATATTTTTCTTTAAATAACTAATTATTATTCAGTTTAGCAATAGTATGTCAATTACCAGCATGTTTTATCACTTACTAAAAGGCCTCAACATCAATACTATAGAACAAATTTTTGAGATCCTTAATTACTTCACAATATTTACTTTAATATCCACCATTTATTCTATTTAAATTATCCCTGAATTATAAGGGTAGCCCTGCAAGGCTGCTACAGGCAATTCACTACATTCTTCAATGGTCCTATTAACAAAAGAAAAGAAAACTTTCCTACGTTCTGTACCTTGTACCGTTAATTTTATACAAACCTCTTTCTAACGTTCACCCATGCATTTAAAGCGGTGTAAACTTTAAATAGTGCGACTTAACCATGACCGTACTTGCTTTATTTGCCCTAAAATGAACAGGAGCGGATGACTTGACGATAAACGAGCGTTTTCAAGGATTGTGGGTAGATTCAAACATGGCATGAGTTGGATACGTAGAGTCAGACTGAAAAATGCAATGCCATAGCCGGGATTTGAACCACGGATCTCCCGATCTCTAGCCGGTTGTTCTATCACTGAGCTACCATGGCAACATGCCGGAATAGCATTGAATTTCTCAACTGACTCGTAAGTTTCCCGGTAAACCACAAGGTGATCTCAAATTATTTTGAGATGACAACCCCAATGGCAGAGCAACCGGTTATAGACCGGGAGATCCGTGGTTCAAATCCCGGCTATGACATTTAATTTTTCAGTCCTGTTCTACACACGTTTTTGTGAGAAAACAATTAAATTATCAAAATTGTCTATAATACTACGAATGTCGCCCTCTGTGGAGTAATGATTACTATACTAACTTCATATACCTACGGTCGTGGGTTCAAACCCGGCGGAGGACGATGGATTTTTATCAGGCACACTTTTATTTACCCTTTTTTTTTTTTACCTTGTTTTGCCGTATTATTACTGTTTTCTTACTTTTACAACACACACATATACACAAACATAACACCCATGCCCAAGGCGGGACTCGAATCCACGATCCTGTGCACCACGAAGCGCCAAAGCGAGTCACTTTAGCGAACGCGGCCACCGGGATCGGCTCCTTCGGAAGGGAAGTAAAGCCATTGGTCCATGTTGTAGATTTACGGCACGTAAAAGAACCTCAAGCGTAGTCTTTCACGCCCAGTATAGAATGGGATGCTGAGAACCACAGTAGTAAAAGAGCGGGAAAAAAAAAAAAAAAAAACCTACACTATGATTAAGATATTGTAAGTCGCCATTGGGGTTGTCATCTCAAAATAATTTGAGATCACCTTGTGGTTTACGGGGAAACATGCGAGTCAGTTGAGAAATTCAATGCTAAGCCGGCATGTTGCCAAGGTAACTCAATGGCAGAGCCACGGCTAGAGATCGGCTTCTACCAACTATGGCATGCATTGCATTTTTCAGTCTGACTACCTATCCAACTCCTGTTCTACACACGGTAAGAAAGCAATTAAATTATCATCATTAAATTATGTTGCATTATATTGTAACCACGCCGTGGGACAAAGTTTGAGTGTGTCCATTTTTCATCGCGATCATGGTACTCCTTCACTGAGCTGCAACAAAATGCATAGCGTACACATTTATATTTTGATAGCATTAATAGTGACCGCAAATAAATGGGTGCAAATATTCAGTAATGGACGGCTTGAATTGTAGTCATCTCCATTGTGCAACCGCTCGAGACAGGACTATCCCGGGATACGCAGCCTACGAAAGGTTAAAAAAAAATCTGATGTGTTCCATTCACATGACTTTCTCTAGCCGTTAAACATATTTCCTTATAAAATATTATTTTATCTACAAGCTAAACAAGCAGAAATGGACTAATTACTTGTTTCCTTCCAAAGAGAAGGGACATAAGGGAATACATTAGGCTAAATCGATAGTCAAATCTTGTCCTGTGTGAAACAATTGAAATTCGCTTCGTTTTGCGTGACCTGCAGTAAAACGAGAGGTGAAACGTCACTTCCTGTTTGAGAAGAGTTTAAGTAGTTTAAAATTGAAACTAATAACAAAGAATGTCTTAGAAGCAGTCGATACTGCAAAAAATTTACGAAAAATTATGTACTTATCGAAATCTACATTTTTTGTGTATCTCTTACGCTTTTCAAGTTCTGCAAAATTCATCCAAATTGAACAGATCTTCAGAAGCAATTCTCAGAAAATTCAAGTTACACATTTTATTTGTAATGTATATAGCTTTACTATATGGCATTGTAATCATAATTGTTAGTCGATTTTGAGAAAAACAAAATGTTCAAAAATTTTTCCATGTTAAGGGTAGTTTGAGGTGGGGTGATTTTTCTCTAAAATCTTCGTGTCACATCCTTGAAAGATACTGAACTTAAATGCCAGGTTTGGTTGACGGTCTACTATTTTTGAGCTATGCTACCCACAGACAGACACTGACCTTTTTCTGAAAATGTTTTTTTTTTTAACTCAGGGAATCTCAAACCATGTATTTCCGGTGAAATCTCTGTATCAAGTTTTTGGGTGCATTACAATACCGTCTCTATACCTGCACTATGTACATATCACGTGTAGAGAAAGTAAAACTGGGTGATGCAAGTCGGGGCAGTTAACGTTCTAAGTTGAGTCACTAGGATAATGCATAACAGAGAAATCACCAGACAACCTGTTTACAAAATAATAACTTTTTACTTTCTCTATACTACTATGTGCATAGCGTATAGAGAAGGTATTGTAATCCATCCAGAAATTCCATACCGAGATTTCACCGGAAATACATGTTTTGGATCTTCTCGAATAAAAAAAAAAAACTGATGTGTTCCATTCACATGACACTGCAACAAATTATTCTATTTACTTCATCTAATGGAGCAAAAATTAGCAGAAATAGTCTTATCACTTGCTTCCTTATTAGTAGAAGCGAAATAAGGGGGTGCCATAGGTTCAAGTGATAGTCAAAAGCTGGTTGCTCTGCGACTGAAGTACCTTTGTTTGTACGGACACAAGTTCACAAAGTCCTGTATGAGAAAAGTATAAGTTTTTATATCTGAAACCAAAAGCAAGGATTATCTCAAAAACAATCAACTCCACGAAAAAAATTTATATAACATAAATTGTGTGTTTTAAGGTGCTCTACATTTGTTGTGTGGTAAGTTTTTGTCCATCTCTTACGGTTTAGCAATAATGCAAAATTCCGTAAAATTGACCCAGAGTAAAGTAGTCTTTAGAGGCTATTCCCAGAAAATTCAAAATATACATTTTATTTGCCAGGTAAATATCTTCAATATACGATATTCTAATCAAAATCGTTAGCCATTTTTTAGAAATCAAATTTTCGAAAAAAGTTCCATGTAAAGGGTAGTTTGGAGTGGCGGATTTTTCTCAATATCTTCGTGTCGCATCCCCAGAAGATACTAAACTTAAATACCAAATTTGGAATTTTACCGACTTTTCGTTTTTGAGTTATCGTGTTCACGTACACACACACACACACACACACACACACACGGACCGTTTTCTGAAAACTTTTTTTGGATACAGGGGACCCTAAAACATATATTTCCGGTGAAATCTCGGTATCGAATTTTTTGATGGAGTGCAATACCTTCTCTATACACTATGTACATAGCATATATAGAGAAAGTAAAAAAGCATTTTTAAGCGTGCGTGCGCGTGTGTGTGTGTGTGTGTGTGTGTGTGTGTGTGTGGACAGCGAGCTCAAAAACGAAAAGACCGTTGAATACCTAACTTGGTATTTAAGTTTCACATCTTCCAAGGATGAGACACGAAGATTTTCAAGAAAATCCCCGCACTCCCAACTACCCTTTACATGGAAATTTTTTTCGAAAATTTTGATTATCTTAAAAATGCCTCTTACGATTTTGACTACAATATCGTATATTAAAGACAAATAAAATGTATGGATATCTTCAATTTTGTGGGAATAGCCTCTGAAGACTACTTCATTCTTGATACATTTTATGGAATTTTGCATAACTACTTAACCGTAAGAGATGGACAAAAACTTACCACACAAGAAACGTAGAGCTCGTTAAAACACACAGTTTATGTAATACACTTTTTTTTTTTTTTTTTTTTTTTTTTTTTTCTCGTGGAGTTGATCGTTTTCTCGATATTCCTTGTTTTTTGGTTTCAGCTTTGAAAAACTTATATTTTTCACATATAGGAATTTGTCATCAAACAATGAACGTCAGTCACATAGCAACCAGCTTTTGACTATCACTTTAACCTATAGTACTCCCTTATTTCGCTTCTACTTACAAGGAAGCGAAGCAATAAGACTATTTCTGCTAATTTCTCGATTAGCATGAAGTAAATAGAAGCATAAGCTTTTTAACAATAATTTGTTACAGAGATGTAGAGAAAGTCATGTGAATGGAACACATCAGATTTTTGTCATAATACTCCGTATCTCGTATTTTCTTATCAAAATACCGTATAATCCATAGGGAGGTCAGTTTTTTTTCTTTCTCATGTTATCTAATCTGTTACTCTGATAACTTTACTCGGGTTTTGATATAACCAACATTCGTAATGTACAAATAAGTCTTCTTATAATTAGTAACTGATCTACTTACTTTCTGTAGCCCGTATATACATTGTAAATGGTGAATAGACAAGCTATTGTATTCCACAAAAATTCGTTTCTGAGATTTCACCGATGATATCTTTTGAGGTCTCCTGTATCAAAAAAAAAAAAAAAAAAAAAAAAAAAAAAAAAAAAAAAAAGGCATTTTCAGAAAAAGATCCGTGTGTCTATATAACTCAAAAACGAAAAGTCAGTAAAATACCAAACTTGGTATTTAAGTTTAGTATCTTCCAGGAATGCGACACGAAGATTTTGAGAAAAATCCCCCACCCCCAACTATCCTTCACATGAAAAAATTTTCGAAAATTTTGATTTTCTTAAATGGCTCTAACGATTTTGATTAAAATATCGTATATTAAAGATATATACCTGACAAATAAAATGTATATCTTGAATTTTCTTGGAATAGCCTCTGAAGAACTACTTTATTCTAGATAAATTTTACGGAATTGTGCATAACTGCTAAACTGTAAGAGATGGACAAAAACTTACCGCACAAAAACTGTAGAGCACATTAAAACACAGAATTTGTCATAAACATTTTTTTCGTGGAGTTGAATCGTGTTTTGGGATATTCTTTGTTATTGGTTTCAGCTTTAAAAAACTTACTTTTCTCACACAGGAATTTGTCAAAAGAACTTCAGTCACATAGCAACCAGCTTTTGACTTATCACTCTAACCTATAGTACTCCCTTATTTCGCTTCTACTTACAAGGAAGCAAGTGAATGGAACACATAAGATTTGTTTGTTTTTTACACGCAATTTGCCTATTTATTTACTGTTCGATCCCCTGCGCCATGAAGCACCAAAGCTACGGAGACCGGATTTTTAAGGAAAATTGAGCAGAAATGTAAGATGTGGCACGAGATTAGGATGTTGTCGGAATCATCGCGGAAGTTAAACAAGCCGTTATTGTTGGAAAGTGAGGTCAGATCGGTGTTGACAGGCACGACTGAAACTCGAGGTGACGTGGGCGGGAAATAATGCCTTGCGGCTGTGTTTGGCATTCATACTCCAGTGCTCGGCTTCAGGTGTCAACGGACAAGTTAGCAGCATATCGATAGCCTACAGGTTTCCTTCGTGTAGCTACCCAACGCTGACAGCATGTCACAAACACGCTGGTTTGTGACGTCATTCGTGGAACGTATGTAAACGTAAATACACTCAGGGACACACTGATGTACACCTTCTAAATGAAACGTGGAGCTTAGCTATGCAATGCATTTTTACTTTCTCTATAGGCACTATGTACATAGTGTATAGAGAATGTATTGCGCTCCACCAAAAAATTCGATACCGAGATTTCACCGGAAATATATGTTTTAGGGTCCCCAATATCCAAAAAAAGCATTTTTACAAGAAGGTCCGTGTGTGTGTGTGTGTGTCCGTGCGTCTGTGAACACGATAACTCAAAAACGAAAAGTCTGTAAAATACCAAACTTGGTATTTAGGTTCAGTATGTTCAGGGATGCGTCACGAAGATTTTGAGAAAAATCCCCCCACCCCAAACTACCCTTTACATGGAACTTTTTTCGAAAATTTTGATTTTCTGAAAAATGGCTCTAACGATTTTGATTAAAATTTCGTATATTAAAGATATTTACCTGACAAATATGTATTTCTTGAATTTTCTGGGAATAGCCTCTGAAGAGTAGTTTATTCTGGATGAATTTTACTGAATTCTGAATAACTGCTAAACTGTAAGAGATAGACATAAACTTACTACACAAAAAATGTAGAGCACGTTAAAACACACAATTGATGTTGTATACATTTTTTTCGTGGAGTTCCTCGTTTTTTAGATATTCCTTATTTTTGGTTTCTGCTATGAAAAACTTGTACTTTTCTCATACAGGAACTTGTCAACTCCCATCCACCATATAAACAAAGGAACTTCAATGACATAGCAACCAGTCTTTGACTATCACTTTAACCTACGGTAGACCTTTATTTCGCTTCTACTTACAAGGAAGCAGGTAATAAGACTATTTCTGTTAATGTTTATCTTGATTAGCGTACAGTAGATAAAAGGATACGTTTAGTAACAATAATTTGTTACAGAGATGTAGAGAAAGTCATGTGAATGGAGCACATCAGAGTTTTGTTTACTTTCTCTACACATACAGTATATGAATTAAATAGAGAAGTATTTCACCCAAAAATTTGATTTGGAGATCTCACCGGAGACGTTCTGAGGTACCATAAATAAAATTTTTGATGCGTTGCACTCATATAACTTTCTCTACCTGTTCCATTTACAAACTAGTCGTACATTAGAATGTTCTATCTTTGTCATGCTAAACAAAATAAACAGTAGCAAAAAAATGAAATGCCTTTTATTTATGGACGCTCTTCAACTGCTGTGGTTCTCAGCGTCCCATTCTAAATTATGTTGCTTAATGTTGCTTAATGTTGCTCAGAGGCCCCTCTATCAGGCTTGAGGTTTTTACGTGCCGTAAATCCACGACACGGGACCAACGGTTTTACTTCCTTTCCAAAGGAAACCATTCTAAGGATTTTTACGCCCGAAAAAATCCATCGCCCTCCGCCGGGTTTGAACCCGCGACCTTGGGTTATGAAGTTAAAACATTGGAATGTCATGTCATCCTACTGTATTCCCCTGTTCTCGTTTTGCGCATAAGGAAATGTGTAACAATATGTATTCTTTAAAGTGTCGTCTCTATACGCACTATGTACATAGTATGTAGAGAAGTTATTTTATTGTACCCAAAAATTCGATCCCGAGAGTTCACCAGAAATATATGTTTTGAGACTCCCTGAATTCAAAAAGAACAATTTTAGAAAAATGTCTGCGCGCGTGTGTGTGTGTGAATACCAAACTTAGTATTTAAGTTTGGTATCTACCGAGGATGCGACACGAAGATTTTGAGAAAAATACCCCACCCCAAACTACCCTTTACAAGGACAAAATTTCGAAAATTTTGATTTTCTTAAAAATGGCTCTAACGATTTTGATTAAAATATCGTATATTAAAGATCTTTTCCTGATAAATGAAATGTATATCTTGAATTTTCTGGGAGTGGCCTCTGAAAACTACTTTGTTCTGGGTCACTTTTACAGAATTGTGCATAACTGCTAAACCGTAAGAGATGGACAAAAGCGTACTAATATGAAAAATGTAGAGCACGTTAAAACACACAATTTATGTCGTACACATTTTTTTCGTGGAGTTAAATCATTTTTAAGATATTCTTGGTTTTTCGTTTCTGCTTTGAAAAACTTAACTTTTCTCATACAGGCATTTGTTAACTCCTGCCCATACAAACAAAGGAACTTCAGTTACATAACAAGCAGCTTTTGGCTATAGTTTTAGCTATGGTACTCTCTCATTTCGCTTCCACTTACAAGGAAGCAAATAATAAGACTATTTCTGCTAATGTTTCTCGATTAGCATGAAGTAAATAGAAGCATAAGCTTTTTAACTACAATTTGTTGCAGAGGTAGAGAAAGTCATGTGAATGGTGCACATCAGATTTTTTGTCATGGAGAAAAGCAGTAAAACGTTCAGCAGCCAATCAGAGCCATTGCAACCTGTTGCTTTTGTTTACATTACCGGTGAAGCACGGCTGGATGGAGAATAGATTAGCATAGTCTTTTGTAAGAATAGCTTGTTACACAATAAGTTGATGTGAATGGAACACGTCACATGTTTTATATTGGCACACTCTGAGCAGAGAAGTTTTCCGCGTTTTTACTTTCTCTATACGTACTATCTACATAGTGTATAGAGAAGGTATTGCACTCCACCAAAAATTCGATACCTAGATTTCACCGTAAATATATGTTTTAGGGTCCGCTGTATCCTAAAAAGGTATTTTCAGAAAAAGGTCCGTGTGTGTGTGAGTGAGTCTGTGAACACGATAACTCGAAAACGAAAAGTCTGTAAAATACCAAACTTGGTATTTAAGTTTAGTACATTCCAGGGATGCGACACGAAGATTTTGAGAAAAATCCCCTCACCCCAAACTACCCTTTACATGGAACTTTTTTCGAAAATTTTGATTTTCTAAAAAATAGCTCTAACGATTTTGATTAAAATTTCGTATATTAAAGATATTTACCTGAAAAATAAAATGTATATTTTAAATTTTCTGGGAATAGCCTCTGAAGACTAATTTATTCTGGATGAATTTTGCACAACTACTAAACCGCAAGAGATGGACAAAAACTTAACACACAAAAAATGTAGAGCACGTTAAAACACACAATCTATGTTATATACATTTTTTTCGTGGAGTTGATCGTTTTTGAGATATTCCTTTTTCTTGGTTTCAGCTTTAAAAAACGTATACTTTTCTCATACAGGAATTTGTCAACTCGTGTCCATACAAAGGAACATCAGTCACATAGCAACCAACCTTTGGCTTTCACTTGAACTTATTTCTGCTAATTTTACTCGATTAGCATGAAATAAATAAAAGATAAGCTTATTAACAATAATTTGTTAGATATATAGAGAAAGTCATGTGAATGGAACACATAAGATTTTTTGAAAAGCTGTAAAGACAGTGTCCCCGGAATTAAGAGCGCTTACTTAAGAAGAAAGCAACGCATGAAAAATGTATGTAAGCCCTCTTGTAGGGCTTGAACTCTGCGCGATATTTTCTGGTCCTGTACCTTGGAATATGGCAAGTTCTTAACCTCCTTTTCAGTCAAGGATTCCATGACGAGAGCGATTCAACCACCTGGCGTTTGACGGAATCGATAACATCTGCAATTGCAACTTTATTCACGTGCAGCTTCATCCATATTCTTGGATACATTTAAGAGAAAATTATCATCAAAATACGAGTTGTATTTGATAAGACAATTCAGCGAAATAGACTATTAATAATCTATAATATATAGGAAAAGAGATTTTATGAGGTTATCATTGTAATACTTACATTAGTTCCCAAATGATAGATGTCGCATTCGACCATGTTTACTTTCTCTACACGTACTATGTACACAGTGTATAGATAAGGTGCACCCAAAAATTTCGATACCGAGATTTCACCTTAAATATATGTTTTAGGGTCCCCTTTATCGAAAAAAAGCATTTTCGGAACACGATAACTCAAAAACGAAGAGTCGCTGAAATAAATTTGGTATTTAAGTTTGGTATCTTCCAAGGATGCGACACTGAAGATTTTCAAGAAAATCCCCCCACCCTAACTACCCTTTGCATGGAAAATAGCTGTAACGATTTTTCGTGTAGTTTTTGTCCATCTCTTACGGTTTAACAGTTATAAAAATTCCGCAAAATTCATCAAGAATAAAGTACTCGTCATACATTTTATTTGGCGTGTAAATATCTTTAATATACGGTATTTTAATCAAAACCGTTTGTGCCATTTTTGAGAAAATCAAAATTTTCGAAAAAAGTTCCAGGTAAAGGGTAGTTGGGTGTGAGGTATTTTTCACAAAATCTTCGTGTTGCATCCCTGGAAGATACTGAACTTAAATACCAAGTTTGGTATTTTACCCGCTTTTCGTTTTTGAGTTATCGTGTTCACAGACACGGACACACACACACACACACACACACACACACACACACACACACAGACCTTTTTCATGCTTTTTTTGGATGCAGGAGATCCTGAAATCTCGGTATCGAATTTTTGGGTGGAGTGCAAACCTTCTCTATATACTATATACATAGTACGCGTAGAGAAAGTAAAAAGGGTTGTAATTCTTTGTGGAATAAAATCGCACTCTAAGGACTCATTCAATCAACTTGTCAATATTGCCCTTCTGTGGCGTCTTATTTTCTTGTGTTCGTCTCTTCCAAATCTTTTCATCCCTCTTAATGACGTGTTGGTTGTCCATATTTCTTTTCTTTTCTCAAGGGTACACTTTGCTCTTGTAGCTGTTTTTGTGTAAGCTGGCTTTTCCCAGAGAATGTTCTCTTCCCATTATGCCAGTTGAGTCTGTTGATTCTAATGAGCACGTTGGTTATATTTCTGTTGCTATTGATTTGCATTATCGGGCTGCTTTCTTTTCAACCAGATTTTTACTTTCTCTACTCGTACTATGTACATGGTGTTTAGAGAAGTGTTCCACTCACATGACTTTCTCTACATCTCTGCAACAAATTATTGTTAAAAAGCTTATACTTCTATTTACTTCATGCTAATCGAGTAAAATTTAGTAGCCATAGTCTTATTACTTGCATCCTTGTAAGTAAAAGTGAAATAAGGGAGTACCATAGGTTTGTATGGACACGAGTTGACAAATTCCTGTATGAGAAAAGCATAAGTTCTTTAAAGCTGAAACTAATTAGAAATATCTCAAAAACGATGAACTCCACAAAAAAGAGATATAGCATAAATTGTGTGTTTTAATGTGCTCTACATTGTTTGAGTGGTACGTTTTTGTCCATCTCTTACGGTTTAGCAGTTATGCAAAATTCTGTAAAATTCATCCAGAATAAAGTAGTTTTCAAAGACTGTTCCTAGAAAATTCAAGATATACATTTTATTTGTTAGGTAAATATCTTTAATATACAATATTTTAAGAAAAATCGTTAGAGCCATTTTTAAGAAAATAAACATTTGCGAAAAAAGTTCCATGTAAAGGGTAGTTTTGTGTGAGAGGATTTTCTTGAAAATCTTCGTATTGCATCCTTGGAAGATACCGAACTTAAGTACCAAGTTTGGTATTTAACGGTCTTTTCGTTTTTGAGTTATGCAATACACACACCATCCTTTTTCCAAAAATGCTTTTTAATGGATTCGGGGGTACTCAAAACATATAACCACGGTATCGAATTTTGGGTGTAATGCAATACCTTCTCTATACACTATTGCACATAGAACATGTAGAGAAAGTAATTAGCAGAAATTGTATTATTACTACTTGCTTCTTCGCAAGTAGGAGGAAAATAAGGGGATATACTAGACTAAAGCGATAGTCAAATGTTGGCTGCCAGGTGATACAATTTAAACTTTTTCAGGAGTAATACAAGCGATAGATGTAACGAATGGAGACTTCCTGCTAAAGAAAAAGTATTTTAAAATTGAATTCAATACCAAGGAATATCTTGGAAGTCGTTCACTGCACAAAAACTGTATAAATTGTGTATTAAGTTTTTGTCTATCTGTTACGGTTTACCAGTTAGGCAAAATTCCTTCAGTGGTCTTCAGAGGCTATTCTCAAATAATTCAAGATACCTATTTTATTTGTCATGTAAATAACTTTAATATACGGTATTTTAATCAAAATTGTTATATGCATTTTTGAGAAAATCAAAATTTTCGATGTGATTTCCATGTAAAGGGTAGTTTGAGATGGGAGGTTTTCCCTCTAAATCTTTGTGTGGCATCCCTGAAGGATACTTAACTTGAATACCAAGTTTGGTATTTTACCGACTTTTGATTTTTTAGTTATCGTGTTCACAGAAAACACACACACGTACCTTTTACTAAAAATGCTTTTATTGGATACAGGGTACTATAAAACGTGTTATTCCGGTGAGAACTCGGTATCGAATCTTTGGATGGAATGCAATACGTACTGTTTACTATGTAGGGAAAGTGAAAAGCATCTCAGATATGTCTCAAAGTACTTCTGTGTTAGTCCTTTGCCCTACCAAAGGCTTGAACCAGAGACTGCAGTGATTTATATTTCCTTTCATACAGAGTTATAACCATTAAAATTGAATTAATATTCATGAAGTTATGTTTTCAGAGATATTTACGAGGAAAGTACATTTTGCTGGGTCGTTCATCCTGGTTAAAAGCCCTTGCACTGAAATTACAGTATACATAAAATTCACCCCCCCCCTCTCCGTTTACAGCACCGTGTCCATGTATTATGGTTTCCGCCCTTTCACCCTATCATAGCTTTTTTATGAGGTCACTTCCCTAGAGAGGATAAAACCTGGTTTCCTTGGAGGAGGAGGAGAAGAAGAAGGGTGAAAATTAATACATCCCCAGGCAGCTTTTAAAAAGCCTTGATGGAGAAAGATCCCGCGTTAGTAAACAGCCGGCAGAATTATGGGTACCGGGCGAGTGCCTTAGTCAGAAATACATTCTGTGCATTACAGTTAAGTTTTGTTGCATTTAAACTGCAATAACAAATATAGGGGATGAACATTCTTATTACTACTACCTGCTCACTGTATTCATTCGTTTCAATTCAAGATTTGTTAACTGATTTCTTGCACATTTACTGTGAGATCAGCAGAACTCTATTTTGGTTAAATGTGCACCTAAAAATAAGATTTTGTGGTTTTTAATGTCAATTAAGCAGCACATTTGGATTCTAAGGTTTAAACCAGTATAAAGGTGAATACGTATGTGTTGTCTGGTTTCTCGAATAGCAGAAGCAAACATCAAGGAAAAGGAAATATTTCAATACGTGATTGTTCGGTGGTATATACTTAGTGAAATATGTTACACATTATCAACAGAACGATTCTGTATTGTTTGTGAATTGTAGATTTCCAACTCAGAAACACCTTAGAGAAGCGTGGGTGAAGGCAATTCGCAGACAAAATTGGCAACCTTCTCCGGCTTCTTGTGTGTACTCACAACACTTTACATCCAGCGATTAGGACTTAACAAGGCAAACCAGGAGATAAAGAGAAGAAGCTATTCCATATTTGTTTCCTGCTTATCCCTGTTATTTCAAGAAATGTCCTACATCTTGACGTAGGCCCCCGAATAGTGGAAGTACGTCAGTTGTTTATGAAACAGCAACTGAAAAGGCCGATGCTGACAATAACTGCAAAGCCCAAGAAAGAGAAAATTAATGTTGAATTTGAACAAAACTGCCAAGTTGTACAAAAGAGGACCAGGAGACAGGAAATACATATTTGCAGTGGTAGGGAAGTAAATCTTCTTTATTATAAAAACAAATTCCACAACTTTAAACCAATGCTGTAATATAAGGTACAGCTTTTTGTTAGATTAACAGTAGTTTAAGATCAAGAAATTAGAACAAAATTAAGTTATGGCCTTGCTGCGATGTTTACTGTATAATACCAATCTATCAATAATAACTTCTAACAGGCCAAAAAATGTTATTTTATTAAATATTCCTTGGACGAGATATCTCTCCCTTTCCATTGTCCTTTTTTTTACGTCCAAAACTTGGAAAAACAATTTGGCAGATGTTTCGTATGGTGTATATGATAAGTATGTTGTGTCACAAGATGGCGGTTTGCAATAAAATGTGTTTCACCATAACGCCCTGTGAGCCAAAGTATAGTTCTACTGTATGTTCGTTTAATAGCAAGGCCGCGGATCGTGGGAATGTGTTCATCGGGCGAGACAGCAGTTATTTCGCATCAGCTGTCAGCTGTCTTAGTCCTTGCTTTCTCTTCGTGTTTTAAACTATATCGGCAATACGTGTATTATATGTGATTTTTTTTTACTTTCTCTATACGTACTATGTGTATAGAAAAGGTATTGCACTCCACCCAAAAATTCGATACCAAGATTTCAGCGAAAATATGTGTTTTAGAGTTCCTGTATCCAAAAAAATCTGATGTGTTACACTCGCATGACTTTCTCTACCTACTCTACAAACTTCTTACAAAAAATAAGTCTTCTTTCAACAGCATGCTAATCGAGATAAATATTAGCAGAATTTTATTACTTAATTCCTTATAAGTACACTGCAACTAAGGGAATGCACTAGGCTAAAGTGATAGTCAAATGTTTTAAAAGCTGTACTGTCATTGCAAATCGCATCTTGCTTGGCCAGAAGTAGAACAAAAGAAAAACGGACACTCCCATCTGAGAAAAGTATAAATACTTCAGAACTGAAACTAATAACAAGGAATACCTCGAAAACATAAGCTCCACGAAAAAAAATGTTTGACATAACTTGTGTATTTTAAGATCTTTGTATAGTAGGTTTTCGTCTATCTCTTACAGTTTACTAGTTGTACCAAATAAAACAAAATTCATCCAGAATAAACAGGTCTTTAGAAGTTTAAGTGGGCCCGAAAAGATGTATTACCTGTGAAATCTCGGTAGCGAATTTTGGGTTCAATATAATACCTACTTCCTCTATACGCTATGTACATAGTACGTGTAGAGACAGTAAATTTTTTGTAATCACGAACATAAGTGAACTCGCTTCAAGTATACCTTGCGGTTGCTGAGAATGAATGCAGGAATTTTGAGAGCAGAAGGGTTTGTTAAAGAGCGCTGGAAGGTGTTGGTGTATCGAAGGTGCCTGGAGCTGATAAAAGACTTTGGTATGCAGCAAAGAGGGCGGCTTGCATAGTTTCGACAGATTTAGACTCCATGTGGAACACGGCCAGGAATGTGACGTATATCTTCAAGTTTTCATTAAACAAGAGCGAGCAGAACGGAGTGCTCTCGCATCAACACCACATAAAATGTTTTTCATACCGAAACATGTCCATCACTACGTCGTCTTCCTCCTCTTCCACGAGTTCGTCTCAGCTTTCGCTACGATTTAGACCTCTTCATACAAAGTAACAAACGGATTAAAAAAAATCTGATGTGTTACACTCACGACTTTCCCTAGCTGTTCTACAAACTTCTTACATAAAATAATTCTTCTTTGTGCACCTTGCTAATCGAGGTACTCATTAGCACAATGCTCTTATTACTTAGTTCCTTATGAGTAGGAAAAAATAAGGGAATACACTAGGCTAAACCGATGGTCAGATGTTTTAAACGCTGTCGTTATGCGATTGTCATTACAAATCGGTTCTTTTCTTGGCCAGGAGTAGAACAAAAGAAAAACGGACACTCCCGCCTCAGAAAAGTATAAGTACTTCACAACTGAAACTAATAACAATGAGTACCTCGAAAACGGTAAGCTCCACGAGAAAAATGTATATGACATAACTTGTGCATTTTAAAAAAAACCTACATTTTTTTGTATAGTAAGCTTTTGTCTATCTCTTACGGTTTAATAGTTATGCCAAATTAAGCAAAATTCATCCAGAATAAACAGGTCTTCAGAGGCTATTCCCAGAAAATTCAAGATATACATTTTGTCAGGTAAATATCTTTAATATAGGATGTTTTAATCAAAATCGTTAGCCATTTTTAAGAAAATTACTCTTTTCAAAAAGAGTTCCATGTAAAGGGTAGTTTGGGGTGGGGGATTTTTCTCAAAATCTTCGTGTCGCATCCCTGGAAGATACTAAACTTAAATACCAAGTTCGGTGTTTTAGCTACAATTCGTTTTTGAGTTATCGCGTTCACAGACACACGGACACACACACCTGCGCGCGGACCTTTTTCTGAAAATGCTTTTTATGGATACAGGGATTCCTAAAACACATATTTCCGGTGAAATCTCGGTATCGAATTTTTGGGTGGAATACAGTACTTCTCTATCCCTATGTACATTGTACTTACGGGGCTAGAGAAAGTAAAAACAGTTTTAGAAAAAGACCCGTGTGTCTGTGAACACAACTCGCTTGTTACCTGCTTTAAACAATTGCGGCATCCATCTGGCCGACTTGGACACCTCCAACTTATCCAAAATACCGTCGACACACCTAAGGCCTTTGCCACTTTGCGTACGATCAGCAAGAATCGTATCCTGGTCCTTTTGTTACTTTCTCCATACGCACTATGTATATAGTGTATAGAGAAAGTATTGCACTCCACCAAAAATTCGATACCGAGATTTCACCGGAAATATATGTTTTAGGGTCCCCAATATCCAAAAAAAGCATTTTCACAAAAAGGTCCGTGTGTGTCCGTGTGTCTGTGAACACAATAACTCAAAAACGAAAAGTCGGTAAAATATCAAACTTGGTATTGTATCTTCCAGGGATGCGACACGAATTTTGAGAAAAATCCCCCACCCCCAACTACCCTTTACATGGAACTTTTTTCGAAAATTTTTATTTTCTCAATAATGGCTCTAACGATTTTGATTAAAATTTCGGATATTAAACATACTTACCTGACAAATGAAATGTATATCTTGAATTTTCTGGGAATAGCCTCTGAAGAGTAGTTTATTCTGGATGAATTTTACTAAATGTTTAATAACTGCTAAACCGTAAGAGATGGACAAAAACTTACTACACAAAAAATGTAGAGCACATTAAAACACACAATTTATGTTATATACATTTTTTTCGTGGAGTTCGTCGTTTTTGTGACATTCCTTATTTTTGGTTTCTGCTATGAAAAACGTATACTTTTCTCATAGTGGAATTTGTCAACTCCTATCCATATAAACAAAGGAACTTCATTGACATAGCAACCAGCTTTTGACTATTACTTTAACCTACGGTTGTCCCTTATTTCGCTTCTACGTACAAGGAAGCGAGTAATTAGACTATTTCTGCTATTTTTTCTGATTAGCATAAAGTAAATAGAAGTATAAGCTTTTTAAGAATTATTTGTTACTGGGATATGGAGAAAGTCATGTGAATGGTACACATCAGATTTTTCAAGTAATTCCTATGTAACCAGCTGTGTTGGGCGTCCTGGGCTCTCCTCATTAAAACGGTAGTTAGATCACATTTAAAGTTAATGAACCAATATTTACCTGGTGTGATAGATGGCGAAGGGTCCACATCAACATCATCCAATTCCGCGTTTATGTGCTCGCAAGTTTTATCTATTCAAAAGTAAAATTGTGATATATCCATTCACATGACTTTCTCTACATCTCTGTAACAAATGTCGAAACGCTTATTCTTCTGAGATAAACACTAGCCGAAATAGTCTTATTATTTGCTGTAAATAAATGAAAACTCTTGATGTTCGTTATATTCTAAGAACTGCAATGATTTAATCGATCAACATGTGTTAAACTGAGTTTGATGACTGAATTTTAGTAATTGTGGTGAGTGTATCAAGATGAGAAGTTCAGTTGGATTGAAGTGTAAGATACAGCAGCTGATTGTGCAACTGCAAGTGTTGCCAAACTCCCACCTGTCACGCAACACTTGGCTGGATCGGCCTGTGGGTGGACCTGAGTACTAACCTTAGTCATTGACCTTCTGCGTCTCTAGGTCACTTCGGCACCGTAGCGTAGCGTAATAATGCTCCACATCACAAATCATTTTCTAGTTCCGTTGTTTCATATCTTAGTTACGTAACGAATGTTTAGTTTTATATGTAAATTACAAGTTGTAGAGAAGGTATTGCACTCTACCCAAAAATGTTATACCGAGATTTACACAATTTATGTTATATACATTTTTCTCGAGGAGTTGATCGTTTTTGAGTTATTCCTGGTTTTTGATTTCACCTTTAAAAAACATACTTTTCTCACACAGGACTTTGTCAACTCCTGTCCATACAAATAAAGGAGCTTTAACCTATGTTACTCCCTTCTTTCGCTTCTACTTACAAGGAAGCAAGTAATAAGACTATTTCTGCTTATTTTTTCTCGACTGACATGAAGTAAATAGAAACATAAGCTTTTTAACAGTAATTTGTTACAGAGATGTAGAAAAAGTCATGTGAATGGAACACATAAGAATTTTAGAAAAAGGCTCGCGCATGTGTGTGAACACGATAACTTAAAAACGAAAAGTAGCAATCTTCGTATTTAAGTTAGGTATTTTTCCAACGATGCGAGACGAAGATTTTGAGGAAAATCCCCCCCCCACCTCAAATTACCATTTACAAGGAAAAATTTTCAAAAATTTTGATTCTCAAAAATATCTCTAAATACCGTGTATTAAAAATCAGTAACTTGCTACACAAAAGTGTAGATCCTCTTAAAGTACACAATTAAGTTACTACATTTATGTTCGTGGAGTTGACCATTTCCGGTATATTCCTTGTTATTGGTTTCAGTTTTTAAAATACTTAAATTTTTCTGATTCGGGAATTTGTCAACTCCTAGCCATGCAGAGAAACGATTTTCAATCAAAAAGATTTGACTATCGCTGTAACCTAGTGTACTCCTATATGTATTTTGTACTTAACAAGGAAGCAATTAAAGATACAATTTCTGCTAATGCTTATCATTAGTAGACAGAAGAATAAGTTTTCTTTTTTTAAGATTATTTGCCGTTTCGGAATTATCGTGCGATTATGGTTCAGTAATTTAAGGCTATGTTATATACGTTAAACCATTTTATTTGGAGTTAAAATGAAGATGCCAAAGTTGATTGTTTTGTAATACGGGGAGGAGGTCTTGATGTAGTAATTAGGTATTTTGTATTTGCGGTTCTCTGTCCAAATTTGGTTAAATTATATTTTAGTTGAATGTAGAGCATAGCTAACATTCTAAGCTCCACGTGGCATGTGCTTCTCAATTTAAATACATAAATAGGTGGAAACTGAAAAAGTTTTTTTTCTTTTTTATTATTTTAAGTAGCTAGGAAACATAAGAAGCAGCATTACAACTTTATCCTCTGTTATGCAAAAAGTGAGGTTATGTTAAGATTTGGAATTTACGTTTTCGTTTTTATTAAGAAACGCAACAATCTCCACCTCTCACCACTGGGTAACTGGTGCATCCGCCATAAGATGACAATCTTTCCAGCAATGTTAGTGCCCATGTTTAGAACTAAACGTACGCCCTACTCAACTGCATAATATTTCTTGCTTGGTATGTAGCGTAATGTTAACGAGAATAAAGCAGTACATATTTATACTCTCTGAAATGTGCTCGGCAATATATCTACACTGGTTCATGGATAAAAACTATTGTCGCGCTCCGTGGTGTAATGGTTACCATGCTGACTTCATATACCCAAGGTCGCGGGTTCAAACCCGGCGGAGGACGATGAATTTTTTCGGGCGTAAAAATCCTTAGCATGGCTTCCTTCGGAAGGGAAGTAAAGCCGTTGGTCCCGTGTCGTAGATTTACGGCACGTAAAAGAACCTCAAGCCTGATAGAGAGGCCTCTGAGCAAAATTAAGCGGTCTTTGACGCCCAGTTTAGAATGGGACGCTGTGAACCACAGCAGTTAAAGAGCGTCCATAAATAACACGCCATTTACATTTACATTTTTGGATAAAAACTACTTGAAAAATTATTTTGAAATATCTGCCAAGCATTTTAAAATCGAATGGAAACCAAATGCTTGGATAACATTCGATAAACCGATATTTTGGTGACTATTCGATAGTTTTCATTCGATTGTGTCCATCATTACATGAAATACTCGGATATCGACCACCTGATATCATCTGAGAGCAGTATATATGCATTGATTCATTGTTAAAAGCAACAAGAAAAGTGATTGTGTAATATAGACTGCCAAGCATTTTAAATTCGATTGAAAACGAATGCTTGTGTAACATTAAAATAATCGATAGTTAGGCAACTATCGGACAATTCGATAGTGTTCATTCGATTGTGCCCAGCACTACATGAAATACTCGGAACAAGGAAATTAGTATTGACTATCTGATATCATCTGAGAGCAGCAAATCTGCATCGGTTCATTGATAGAAGCATCAAGAAAAGTGATT
The DNA here is from genome assembly GCA_030762935.1 of Hymenopus coronatus. Classification (NCBI taxonomy): domain Eukaryota; kingdom Metazoa; phylum Arthropoda; class Insecta; order Mantodea; family Hymenopodidae; genus Hymenopus; species Hymenopus coronatus. Next base: position 19,636,424 of record CM060895.1, read on the forward strand.
GTGTACTATCGACCGCCAAGCATTTTAAAATCGAATGAAAACCGAATACTTTAGCAATATTCGAATAACCGATGTTACTAGACTACCGAATAATTCTATAGTTTTCATTCGGTTGTACTCATCACTACATGAAATACTCGGGACAACAAGGAAATTAGTATGGACTATCTGATATCATCTGAGAGCAGCATATCTGTATTGGTTCATTCATAAAAGCTACTTAAAAAGTGATTGTGTACTATCGACTGCCAAGATTTTAAAACTGAATGAAAACCGAATACTTGGGTAACATTAAAATAATACAAAATCTTCTCGGGCTTCTAGCCAACTGATCAGTTCACCCTGAAGACGAGGAAGATGTACTTCTTCGAAACGTTGGTGTCAAGCCAAGTTTTTACCTGGCTAGAAGCCCGAGAAGATTTTGAATTAACACGTCGCCAGGAAAGCTTTAGTTCTTATATTAAAATAATAGATAGGCGACTATCGAATAATTCGATAGTTTTCATTCGATTGTGCCCATCATTACATGAAATACTCGGAACAACAAGGAAATTAGTATGGACTATCTGATATCAAATGAGAGCAGCATATCTGCATTGGTTCATTCATAAAAGCAACAAGAAAAATGATTGTGTACTATCGACTGCCAAGCAATGTACAGTATCATTTTAAAATCGAATGAAACGGAATGCTTGGGTAACATTCGAATAACCAATAGGTTGACGACTATTCGATAGTTTTCATTCGATTATATGCAACACTGCATGGAACAACAAGGAAATTAACATCGACTATCGATGTCATCTGCGAGCCGGTGTAACATTTGCTAATAGGCGTGAAATTAACTGTGGAGTGTAAATCTAGACTTAGGCTGGATATAGATGTGTATCGACGCATGCGCGCGGCGGAAATAGCTCGTTTCAATGCCGCAAGTTTAAGACGATGTAAACGGAAGAAGAAATTGCGTGCAATCTGAGACACCCACACAAGCCTTGCTCGTCGTAAAAAGTGTGGTTGAAATCGGCTTAAAGATGACTTGAAGGGTTTTCTCGAAGTGTACTCGCTGAGGGAAGCCACTGAAATGTCCCAACGCTTGCCTCGCTTCTGGCCCTTCATTCACAACTCGAAAACTCTTCCTATTCCAAAATGTAGCACTGTTCTGTTAAATGTGGAATTATTTCCCTCTTGTTTTCTTCTGTCCGCTGGCTTACGAAAATCTTTGCTAATTAGTAATTGCGCTTCCAAAGAGCTCCGTAATTGACAGTTAATGCAAAAGTCTGATGTGTCCTATTCATATAACGTTCTCTAGCTGTTCCACAAACTCCTTGCAAAAGATTATTCTTTCATCTACGTCATGCTAATCAAGATACATGTTTCCGAAGTTAGTCTTATTACTTGCTTCTTTGTAAGTAGAAGGGAATACACTAGGATAAAACCAGTGGCGGCTCGTGCCTAAAACAAGTAGCGTGCTGCACGGGGGAAAAAAAATGCATGCAACTCACCTAGTTTCGAAAAATGAAGTCCATACGCCGATGTTTCTTCATGCAGAATTTGTCCATCACTCTGACGTTGAAATCCCTGATATTTGTAACGAATTTCTTCTCTATGGATAGCATGGCCAGAGAGGTAAGGCGATCCTGACACATGGTGTTCCTCAGAAAGGTTTTTATCCTCTTCAAAGAGGAGAAACATCGTTCTGGTTCTGCAGTTGACATGGGAATAGTCACAACAATTCTTAAAACCTTTGTCACTTCACTAAAAGTTTTTTGCAGATTATTTTTTAGTGTCAACTGCAAGAGTGGAAGAGCACCTTCTACTTTCCTGAATTCCGGATGCTCATATAAAATGCTAAGTTCGGTTCGGAGCTTGTTTTTGTCGAGATCTTTGTATCGATCACAGACAATGCCGAGTTCTGTTTCAGGAAAAACTTGAGAAAATAATTCAAAGTTTTTTGCATCCAATAGTTTTGCAGCATCAAGATGTTCTGTGGACTCAAAGCGGCTGTGTACCTCCGATATTATTCGGTCACATACTTCCTTGGCATCTACTCCTAAGTTAGTTTCCCTACGACGTCTTTTTGTAACGTGGACGTTAGATGTCTGAATCTGGTGTGCTATATCATCCGTTCTACTTCGCACGGCATCAATTGCTTTGGCAAAAGATTGGACTGCATTTTTTGCCTTCACTGCATCCATATGTCTTGCTTGTAGCTGATTATACAAAATGTCTACATGTGGCATTATTTTCTGAAAAAAAGCAAGCCAGAAATTAAATTCTCCATCCTCCAAATTATGCCGCAGGCCACGAGCTTCTTGCACTGTCCTATCTGATAAAGATTGTTCTAATTCGTCAAAACAATCGATCAGAGATTCTCTGTGTTCATATACGGTGTTAACAGTCCTAGACTTGAAATTCCATCTTGTTGCAGATCCTCGAGGAACTCTTCGAGCAACAGTTGCTTCCAATGCTGCTAAACGCTGTGGAGATCTTGAAAAAAATGCTGGAAAAGCTGAGAGACTGCAGAAGAATATTCTGGCGGACTGATTTTGAGAAGCTGCTTTCTCCATAACCAGATTTAATTGATGGGCGTAACAATGTACATACTGTGCGAGAGGATAGTGTTCTTTCACCTTGATCTGCACGCCTCCTGTGTTGCCGCTCATTACAGACGCACCGTCATAAGTCTGGGCGATGATTTTATGGCGATCATCCTTAAAAAGGGTGTCCACTTCTTTCAAAATACAACCGGCAATAGAATTAGCGGTCTGATCAGATGGATTAAAAAATCCCCAAAACCGTTCATAAATAAAGCCGTTCCTTTCATATCTAAAAATTAATGCCAACTGAATTTTTTCAGTGATATCAGTGGTTTCGTCTGCCATGATAGCAACATAGGCTGCCTCCTTCATTTCTCTTTCAATTTCTTCGTGGCACACTTCCAACATGCAATCAAGTAGTTCATTCTGGATGGTCTTAGATAATCCTTTGAACACCTTATTGCTTTCGGTATGCTCTTTCATCGCACTGTCTATACTGCCCAATAGATTTATAAGGCCTAAAAACACGCCGGGATTATCTGACGTTTCCGTCTCATCATGTCCACGCAAAGCAAGCTCAAAGGCCCCACAAAATTTGATGCAGTCTATTATCCTGGATAATATGTATCTATTTTTCTCAACCTGTTCATTATGTTTTTGTGTAGCATCTTGATATGCCCTGCTTAGCTGCGTTGCAATATTTACACCTCCAAGCATTGAGAAGTCAAGCGAGTTTTTCATATGCTTCTTGCTATTTGAATGTTTTTTTATATATTCATTAACATGACCTAGATCTTTAACACCAGTCGTAGACCACGAATCTGTACTTCCAAACAAGAGGCAAGGAAAGCAAAAGAGCGCGTTTCTGATTTCACAACCACAGATCCAGTCACTGTTGTCATATATATTTGTGTTAAACTTTCTTGTGTAAATAGAATTTTTACTTCCTTTTGCTTTCTGTTCAATTTTTAGATCAGGAGTAGGTCGCCCTAAATTTTTTATCCTGATCTTTTCATCTAACGATCGCCTTGAAAAGGGAGTTTTTAACAGCTCATCAACTATATTCATTATGTATGACTAAAGTTTTCTTACCTATGAAAGTAACACAAACCTACACTGAATGATACTGAAATATAATAAAGTGCGATCACAGTTGGAAATAAACTGAAAACTGACACTGAATAACATTTACACAACAGAACACTTTGTTTCAATGTGATACACGTGGGCCTGTTAGATTTCACATTTGCGGAAGTAACACATTGCGCCAATATGAACTTATGGTTACCAATGTTAACAAACAATATAACAAACAATGTTCTGTACGTTCCAATGTGAATAAGGTATGGAGATAATAGTCCTTTTATGGCTCAGTTTATATCACAAAGATATAATTAGTTATTATAACTAAAATAAAACGTTGTAATACGCTTTAATTAATTTCACTAAATTCTGATGTTTAGTGTGGCACTTAGGTGAGTGTGGCAGGGCTGTTTCGTCTGCTGCCAAAACGATTATAAGGAAAAGAACTAACACTCGTAGCGATTTCATTGATTCCGTGCTTTAGCCAAACGCAGCACGTAGCAGTGCGAAAACGATGGGACAGCGACCGTCAGGGGGGGTAAGAGGGGAAGGTTCTACGCAAGCGCAATATTCACCTACCGTGCTTGATCGCTTTGAGCACGTGGATGCATTCCATTAGCTAAACTTGCGTGTTTACCTTGCTTCGAGAGTTCGTCATTGGCAGTGCTGCCTTTCTTATTACTACCATAATGTGTTATGTTTGTTACATGGTCCTTCAGCATGTCTGTTATGTAATTTAGAAGAAAAAAAAGTAGCGTGCTGCAGCTCTTCAGCACGTAAGGACGAGCCGCCCCTGGATAAAACTATAGTCAAATGTTGCTATGTGATTGAAATCTGTTTCTTCGCGTGGCAAGAGTTGAGAACAGCTTTAAGTATTTTAAAACTGAAACCAATGATAAGGAATATCTCGAAAACGGTCAACTCTACAATAGAAACTTATTGTGTGTTTTACACATTTTTTGTCTATCTCTTACGGTTTACTTGTTATACAAAATTCAGCAGAATTCATCAAGAATGAGGAGGTGTTTAGGGACTATTCCCAGAATATTCAAATAATAAATACATTTTATTTGAGATGAAAATATGTTTAAACAAAACCATTAGTAAATTTTGAGAAAATCATTTTTAAAACTTTTTTCCATGTAAAGGGTAGTTTCTGGTGGGGGGATTTTCTTGAAAATCGTGTCGCATTCTTGCAAGATACTAAACATAAATACCAAATGTAGTATTTAATGGTCTATTCGTTTTTGAGCTATGTTGTCCACACACACACACACACACACACACACACACACACACACACACAGAGGCGCGCGCCGGCCTTTTTCTAAAACCGTTTTTTTGGGGGGGGATACTGTGGGGTCTTCAAAACATGTTTCAGATGAAATGTTGACATCGATTTTTTGGGTGAAATATAATACCTATTATGTAAATTCTGTGTACATGTGAGTAGATAAAGTAAAAATATATTACATCCATAGTCATGTTTTTTAGAAAAATATTATTTATTCCGTTTATAAAAACTTCCCCTACTTTCCGTCTTCGTAGAAGGGAAATAAGGGAATACATTAAGCTAAAGCGATATTAAAATATTTTAAAAACTTAACTATGTAATTTTCATTTAAATTCAGCTGTCTGTGTATGACCAGGAATAAAGCAAAAGAAAAACGAATAACGACTGCCTGTTTGAAAAAATCATAAATGTGTTAAAATAGAAACCAGTAGGAAGGAATATCTCGGAAATGACAACTACAAAAAAATGTATAGACATAAATTGTGTGTTTTAAGGAGATCTACATATTTTCTATATTAAGTTTGTCAATCTGTTAAGGTTTACGTGTTCTCTAAAAGTTGGTTAGCCAAAGTCACACTCATACGCATATTACATATCGGGTAGCATGAAATTAAAAAGAGAAATGTGGTGATAGCTTAAAATATGAATGCAGGTTTTAAAGAAAGCTGCTTGATCGTGACTCGTCTGGTTGTATTGGTTAAGAGATATACACCTGACATTTTGAGTTTTGGGCTTTTAAACTTCTGTAAGGAAATCCAAAACCTTTGAGCCAGAAACCTTACCCTCCGCAGAATTTAAGGCGATAAAGCCGCTTTACATTTAAAGAGGATTTTAAAGACATTTAATACAATGTAAAACTATATTTTCAGCACTCATGTATGAAATATAGTAAAGCACCTATCAAATTTACGGAGTTTTACCTCGTATTTCTTTCACTGTTGGAGAGGACGTACTGTGCTAAATTATCCTGAAACACTGTTTCCCCTGATGTTTGTGGTATCTTATGGTGAGATGAAATGTACTTTCCGTGATTCTTTTTCCATACTCTCGTTTTACTTGCACATTGAAATTTCAAATCTAATTTTAGTATAAATTTCACAGGTAATTGTAAATAATTTTAAAATAATGCTGTGTATAGTTTTATCTCGGATTAATTGCAATTTCTAAAGAACAACATTTTTACACAAATGTTCCCTAGAAAAAGAAACTACCGGATACTGCCGAAAAGAACCTTCTGGAGCATAGTTACTTAAACTGTGCGGAAGTGCGCAATGGACTTTGTGCGGTCATTGTGTTTGTTACGGGTTATTGTTCTAAGGAAACTGTTCTGAACTATAGCCGCGTTTACTTAGGTAGCCGGGAGTGCTACACGATTCGTAAAGGACTCCCCACCACGGTCACAATATTAAGGGTTGTAGATATTGACAATGTAATGAACAAGTTACATCAGTATTTGCTTATTTTGCGGACTAATAATTTTAGTTAGTAACAGAAATGCTCTTAGGCTAGTACCACCAAAAAGGCGTGGCACACACAAGCCATACATTTTTTTATCCACTGAGAGCGTGGGGCAGGAGTTTTGCGAAGCCGTAACGCAGAGTGTAGGCGTCTCTGTAACGAATGTTGTAACGGTGGAAAGCTTTCTACAAGGCCAGACTCCACACTAATTCCAGCAGTAGGTCTAATATTGAAGTGTAAATACTGGAAGCAAAACACAGAGTGGCAGGCGTTGTTAATTTCACGGCACTGTTACGAACATGCAGAAAATATTACGTAGTGAATTATATGACTGGCTTGTGGGAAAACTGACGAAAAGAGAAAACCATACACGAAGTGAATACATAATAAGGTACCACCCCTAACGCCCTATATATAATAAACGGTAGAAGGTAGAGAAAGCTTTTCGAATGTGAGTTTCTACAATTTTAAAACTTGTGTTTCTTTTGTTTCAGGTAAGTGCGGAGGATCTTCCATCAATGACATTAGCAATCTTATCTACAACTTCTGGTTCTTGGAGTTTGGTATGTATCTTTTCATTTTAACTGAGTGCTTGCGATCTATATGCAATTGTTTAACCAGTTTAATAAGGAATTATCCAATTTGCTCTTAATTTATGTTGCCTTTTATCCCCAGCATTGTTTAATGTATACCTTTTAATGTCGTTGGGGGGTGGTAAGAATTGTAAATTTCACAAGACAATTGGACATTATAACTTAAAACTTTCGATTTACAGAGCGAAAACCTTTGTTACGGGTAACATTATGTCAGACGTAGAATAGGGTTTGGCACGCCGGCTTGCTTCTCAAGTTACACTGCAGCGGTATTCCTCATTATTTATTGTTCTTAATAGAGAGTTTCCTATCTGACCGCAGCTTTTCAGTGCGTATTGGCGGTTTCCTTTCCTCTCCACGCACTACTGCCGCCGGTGTCCCACAAGGCTCTATCTTGGCCCCCACACTATTCAGTATCTACACTTCTGATATTCCAGATTTGGCCCCGACTTCTTTAGCTCTCTATGCTGATGACACCGTTCTCTACTATTGTCATTCTAATCCTCAACACGCCTATCAAGTGGTACAACACTCCTTGGATCGGCTGACTCAGTGGTGCAACACTTGGCGCATCTCTTTGAACCCTCAGAAGACTGAGGCTAAGATTTTCACTCTACGTCGCTATCCTGATCTTCCGTTACGTATTTATAGTAACGATGTGTCTTGGCTACCTGCTCCTGTTCCTGTCAAGTAGCTTGGGGTGCTTATTGACACTCGACTGACTTGGCGCGCTCACATCGATCGCCTCATTTCCCTGGCTTCCGGACGGCTTTCCAAACTCTCGCCATTGCTTCATCGTCGTACCACTCTTGGATTGGAGTCCTCCGCATTACTCTACAAGTCCCTCGTTCGTCCGCTTATCACCTATGCCTTCCAGGTGTGGAGAGCCGCTCACACAAGCCATCTACGTCGTCTCCAAGTCATTCAGCACCGCTTTATGCGCATCGCTACCAACGCTCCTTGGTTTATTCGTAATCAGCAGCTCCATCACGAACTGGGACTCTTACCTCTTCACGACTTTATTCGGAGGATCGCCCGTCGTTTCTTTTCCACATTGAAGGATGTTCCTGGAGCAGTGCACTATCACATAGGCGTTCGTACGCGCCAGCCAACCCGCTTGAAGAGAAGACTACCGCAAGACCTACTTCTGAGTGATCCCTCTGATTCTAACCTAGTGACTGATATGCTCTTTTACCTCTTGTGTGCTGTGTCTTATATCTGATGTTCGTTTATAACATACTGTAGATATGGGGTGGCCTGTAAGCCTCCTCTAAATGTTATTGTCATTGCCCTGTGTGTTATCACTGATCTGTAAAGCATTCTACTGCTGATCGATCAAAAATAAATAAATAAAAAAAAAAGACGTAGAATAGGGATAACAGATATCCTCTGTAACTAGACAACTTTAGTTAGTCATTTAATAAGTTGTGTGTTTCGCAATACTCATTGCGACAGAGAAAGGAACTAAGTGGACTAGAATGGATTTGAGTATTTCAATTTAACGGAAATAACAACAGATGAAAGAAAAGTTGCTCAAACATGTCTAAGAATGCCTTTGTTTGCCCGGCTAAGTTGGCGGGTGGAACATTGCTCTAATCTCAAGCGCGTGGATTGAAGCCCCACGTTGGGCGCCATGTGCGTTGGTTTCTCGGCTGCTCAGTCGATAGAAGTCGTTGACGTCGCATCATAGATGTCGTTTCAGAGTTAACGAAAGAAGGTTTTTCTTTTCTGAATAGATTCTGGTGAATCTGTAGGTGTCCCAACGAGTAAGTGTGACAACGTATTCACTTTTAGTGGCTTTAGTTTATGCACATATTAGCGATTATTAAAGACAATTAAATTACACTTACTAGCCGTATCACACGCAAATCAATTCCAAATTTTGTAAGCTAATTTTGAGCTTATCTTGAGTGCTAAAATAAGTGTATAGGAACTTCTTAATTTCTTTTATTAAAATGTACGCCTAAAGTTCTCTCCGAACGGCCGCGGAGACATCGCTAAGCACATCTGATGCACCGTAGTTCCAGTTTTTGAATGAAATAAGAATTTAAATAAAATTGCCCTAGGTGTTAAATGACCACGGAATGTTTATGTTGAATTTCAAAGGAATAGCCTCTGAAGAACTCATCATGCTGGATGACTTGTATAACTGGCAAACCGTAAGAGATAGACAAAAACTTAGTGCACAAAAAATGTAAATCTCGTTAAAACATACAATCTATTTCGTATACATCGAGGTAACGATTTCCGAGATGTTCTTTGTTATTGGTTTTAAAATGTCTAATACTTAAATTGGAAAAAAGATTGTTCATTCTGGTCATGCAAAGAAGGCATTTCAATTACCACACACAGCAACCAGCTTTAAAATATTTGACTATCGCTTTAGCCTGGTGTATTCCCTTATTTTTGCAAAGAACTAAATAGTAAGTCTAGCCCTACTAATGTTTAACTTGTTTAGCATGAAGTAGAAAGACGATTAAGCTTTTATAAGAATAGTTTGTTGGAAATCAGGTAGAGAAAGACATGAAAATGGAACGTATCAGTTTTTGTTTTGTTTTGTCAAACCTGGGCCTATGGGAGAAAAAGCCACGTCAGATATTTTTATTTTCGATTTATTTCTACAAAAAAACAAATCCAGCTGTATCTGTCTGATCAAAGTGACAATGATCCCTTGTGAGTCATGGAAAGTGAGATAAATGAAGATTACCATTCAAGGAAGCGTATAACAAAATTTGTGTGAACCGTGTAGTAACAAATGCGGTCAAGGTGCAATGACGTATCAGTTCTACTTTCGTTGTGTACGTTGAAACCCGCTGCCAATGTTAGCGTCCTGTAAATCCGAAGGAGACTATTTTTAATATCTCATTCTTTTGGACTGTGTTTGTTTCCAGTTTGATTGTAGCCAGGGTTGGATACCTGGTAATTAATTGACGGTTAAGTCTCAGTTGTTAGCAGCACGTGCTCGGAATTGTGCCAAATGCCGTCACAACTGGTCCACTTCTAATGTTAGATTTTCTCCTGTGTGTTGCGCAATTGAGGGGGTCCTAGGACGCTTCTGGACTCCAGCATCCCACATCGCTTCATCGTCCTCTTCCTATTGGAGAACAGATGCTCTCTTACTGGCAGTAATTGCCTAGAAATAGTCAAAACTAATGTGTTCCATTCACATGACTCTCTCTACATCTCTGCAACAAATAATTGTTAAACCGCTAATCCGTCTATTTACTTCATGCTAAACGAGAAAAAATAGCAGAAATAGTTTTATTACTTGCTTCCTTGTAAGTAGAAGAGAAATAAAGGGAGTAACATAGGTTAAAGTGATAGTCAAAAGCTGGTTGCTATGTGACTGAAGTTCCTTTGTTTGTATGGACAGGAGTTGACAATTTCCTGTATGAGAACGGTATAGGGTTTTCAAAGCTGAAAACATTAAATAAGGGATATCTCAAAAACGATCAACAATGTATATGACATAACTTGTGTGCTTTAACGAGCTCTACATATTTTGTGTGGTAAGTTTTTTTTTTTTTTTTTTTCTTCCATCTCTTACGGTTTAGCAGTTATACCAAATTCATCCAGAATAAAGTAGTCTTCAGAGGCTATTCTCAGAAAATGCAAGATATACATTTTATTTGTCATGTAAATATTTTAATATAGATATTTTAATCAAAATCGCTAGAGCCATTTTTGAGAAAATCGAAATTTTAGAAAAACGGGTAAAGGGTAGTTTGGGGTGGGGGATTTTTCTTGAAAATCTTCGTGTCGCATCTTTGGAAGAAACCAAACTTAAATATCAAGTTTGGTATTCAACGGTCTTTTCGTTTTTGAGCTATGCTGTCCACAGACGTGCGCACACACGCACACACATGGACAGTTTTCTAAAAATTATTTTTTTTATTCAGGGGGACACAAAATATGCATTTCCGGTGAAATCTCGATATCGAAATTTTTGGGTGCATTACAATACCTTCTCTATACTCTATGTACATAGTACGTGTAGAGAAATAAAAATGCATTCTCGATGTGTACAAATGAAAGGCTACATCTAAATTATATGCACAAGGCCTTCTTATACACTCTTTAGTAATAGATTGTTTATTTGAAGTAGCACATGTCTTGAGTATTACATCATTTCCTAATTGTACTGTAAGTATTAATGACCTCTCAAACTCTTACTGTAAGTACTTACTAGTGCTTGTTGGCACCTCAGTTGATAAATGAATTGTAAATTTAGCTTACAATACCAAATGTGTGTTCAGAATGATTAACTTACATATCAAGTGTTTCAAAAATACTATAAAAGCTTTTTTACTTTCTCTACATGTACTATATACATAGTGTATAAAGAACATATTGTATTCCACCCAAAAATTCGATACCGAGATTTCACCGGAAATACGTACATGTTTTGGGTCCCCCTGAATCCTAAAAAAACAAAACAAAAAAAAACAGTTTTAGATAAAGGTCGGTGTGTGTGCGTGTGTGGACAGCATAGCTCAAAAACGAAAAGACTGTTAAATGTCTAACTTGGTATTTAAGTTCAGTGTCTTCCAAGGATGCGACACGAAGATTTTCAAGAAAATCCACCCACCCCCATCTATCTTTTACATGAAAGTTTTTCGAAATTTTTGATTTTCTCAAAAATGGCTCTAACGATTTTGAATAAAATTTCGTATATTAAAGATATTTACCTGACAAATAAAATGTATATATTGAATTTTCTGGGAATAGCCACTGAAGACCACTTTATTTTGGATGCATTTTACCGAATTTTGCATAACAGCTAAATCGTAAGAGGTGTGCAAAAACTTACCATAGAAAAATGTAGAGCACATTAAAACACACAAATTATGTTATATACATTTTTTCGTGGAGTTGATCGTTTTTTAGATATACCAGCTTTTGACTGTCACTTTAACCTATGGTACTCCCTTATGTCGCTTCTACTTGCAAGAAAGCAAATAATAAGACCATTTCTGCTAATTTTTTTCTCGATTATCATGAAGTAAATAGAAGCATTAGCATTTTAACAATGATTTGTTGCAGAGGTGTAGGGAATGAGATTTTTGTCCCCCTGGAACAGTTGGAGCGTCCTTGTAAACGCATACTCTAGGTCAAGTAATGACATAATTGTGTCGGGACGTCTGTAGCGTGGTTTGCTGATAATTGAGGTATTTCTTGAGTGGAAGGGAGACATGAAAGCTTTGCTAATGAATTCAGCTCGCTTCTCGGTACGCGCGAGCTCTCGATGAAGAACTCTCGCTTTTGTTTGTAACTTCTGTTGAGAGGGAGCACTAAAAGGGTTGAGGAGGAGGAGTGATGGAATGAAAGATGACGACGCAAGACCTAGTACAACCTTAAACTGTGTCAGCAGTTCATAGAAGCAACGGATGGTTGACTACATGTTGCACTCGCGAAGATTCGCTTGCCCAAACGGGAATGCTTGTCTCGAGGACTCGCTATACGGTAGTTTTCAGAGCATGATCACCCTGCCCCACTCTTCTGCCAAAGGCAGTGCGACTGGAAACAAACCCTCATAGTTGCAGAGTCTTCCACTGCAGGGCTAATCAAAGTGATTCGTTGGAAAAGATTGCAACAGTGTATTAACCCGCTGTGTATTTTAATATTTTTGCATAGGTTTCATATAGGAGATATCTGCTTCAGCAGCCAAGACTGAACAGATTGTAGAATACAAAACCTTAGGGCGAAGAAGTTGCTATTGTTAATATTAGTAACACAAATTGCTTTTTAGAGCAAGGTTTTTAGCGCATAAGAGACATGAGTGATAGGGTGAATTTTAGAGAGGTTAGCAGCTCGGGACTTTTCCATTATAAAGAGCAGTCACGTGAGTTGAATACAAAATTAATCACGTGACAATGTTATTTTCGCGCTTCTTTTCCGCCAATCAGGAATGTGTTCAATATTGGAAATTTTAGAATTTAAGCGATGCACGGTTGTTGTTGCTGCTTATTCTTCGTGTGAGACGCGTGATGCTGAAAGCGGTACGCTCTAGGTTGTACGTGGTACGTATGTGATTTTATTACGCGAGATATTGTAGTTATCGCAACAGTTGGTTAGTCGCGTAGTAAGAAAGTGCGCAGAACTACCGATGACCGTCGAAAACAAGAACTTAGCAACCAGTAGAAAATAGCACTAGTTATTAATATTTCTACGTCTTCAAGCATTATTGTCGGGAGTCGCTCGTAGGGTTAGTGCCTCAACGATCAACAAAGGTTAATAAAAACATAAATTCAGTGGAAGCTAAAGTGAAGTACTTCTATTTGTAAGTCTACCCCGTGTTACATACCCCAGTAATTCTTTCTCCCCCTCAGTGTTCTACAGGGACGAGCAGCGCCGGTGCATCAATTGACTCTTCAGACTAACTCTGACATAGACAAAAGAACGGCGACATATTGGCGACAAGATACAGAGAAGGGCAGTAATAGAGAGGTAAAGATTTTGGGCTTACGAAAGACAAAGAGAATAAATGGGAGTGGCTAACAGTTAGGTTAGTCGTACTATTTAAATCTTATACTGGTTTAAATGCATGGGTGGACGTTAGAAAAGCCGGCATACATTGAACGAACGATTATTTGTATAAAATTAAGGGTAGAAGGTACAGAACCGACGAAGGACCTTCTTCTGTTTCTGCCTTTCACCCTTTCCACATTTCCAGTTTTCATAAATTTAGTCAACAATCTTGATGCAGTAGACTGGTTGAACCCTATTTTTGATGCCATGTTTCTTGTAGAAAGGCCCTCAGAAGCTAATGCAACAATCACTCAATTCCTCTGCCCATGTTGCGGAAAATGTACTTTACGCACGCAAGAGCAAAACTACACTAACATTGTAAAGAAGCGAATAGCACTGCAACAATGGATCATTTTTTATTGCTGCTCCACTAATTCGCAACAGTACAAAGCAAAAATGGGAAAGAGTGAGTATCAGTGCATACTGTTGACATTCACACGGACACAGATTGATGAAATAAATATTTTCAGTACTATATTGCAATAGGTGCATATTCGGTTAATTTGGGATATAGAAAACAGATGCCATGACTTATGAAATGGCCCTCGTAACATGGGAAAAATTGTGATTTGGAGAGACTCTGCAAGAAAATGTTTGCACGGAGCTACACGCAACTGCGATGACTTTACATTCACACATTTCGGTTGTCATTTCCAGTTCTGTTTCACTTCAGTAATTCCAAATGAAACCCTGAAGCGTAATTTTGGCCCTTGCTTCTTTCTCACTCATTGTGGCGCCTCTGCTTTAAATAACGAATACAAAGTTGGTAGCAGGCATAGTTTTTCACTTTCCATACAGCAATAGAAAAACCGGGGTCAGCGTTCGAGCATCGAGGTGTTAACGCGTGCAGTCCGAAAGGTAGCGAGCGAGCCTTGTGAAGGAAGCACTTGGAGGTAATCGAATTTCACGGCCCGCTGCTCTACCTCCATGGCCGCCTCTTCCTTTGACAAGCTCACGCAGAACAACACATAGCTATTTCATTTGCAAACGAAATAAATCGACAGCACAAATACAAGGGCTTCTATTCATTGAGAATTCCACACTCTTGATGAGTTGGAAAGAGCAAGTCAATGTAACCACAAGCCTTGAGGAAACCTTCCACAATGCATTACAACCTTCAGGTACGAAACTGAAACATCTGAAATATTCTTCTATTTACTTCACAACATCTTTTATATCACACGGGTAAATCCGCGAGAAAAGCGGATAGGTACCGTGGTGATTTGCCCCCGCCCGAGTACACTCGGGCGACTAGTTCATGCTCCTGGCTCCTGGCTCTATTTACTTCTTGCTAATCAAGAAACGATCTTGTCACCTAGTTCCTTAAAAGCAGAAGGGAAATAAGTGAATATACTCGGCTAAAGTGACAGTCAAATGCTCTAAAATGTGGTTGCTATGAGATCGAAATCAGTTTCTTTGCGTGGCCAGGAGTTGACAAGTTCCCACATGAAAAAAAGTATGTTAAAACTGAAGCCAATAACAACGAATATTTAAATAAAACGGTCAACTCCACGAAAAAAAAAACTATGTATGACATAAACTGTGTTTTAAGGCGCTCTTCATTTTTTGTGTATTAAGTTTTCGTCCACCTCTTACTGCTTACCACTTATACAAAATTTAGAAAAATTCATCCAGAATAAACAGCTCTTCAGAGGTTATCCCATAAAATTTGTCCTGTAAAAGTCTTAAATATTTAGTTTTTAATCAAAATCGTTAGAACCTCTTTTGAGAAAACCAAAATTTTCTAAAGAATTGTCCATGTAAAGGGTAGTTGGGGGTGGGGGATTTTCTTGAAAATCTTGTGTTGCATCATTGGGAGATACTGTACTTAAATATCGTATTTGGTAATTAATTGGCTTTTTGTTTTTAAGCTAAGCTACCTAGAGACACACACACACGCACACACACACACACACACACACACGTTTCTAATTTTCTTTTATTCAGAGGGTGTGTATCTCGGTATCGAATTTTTTATTGCAATACAATATCAAAGTCGCTGGGTGCCAGGTCAGGACTGTACGGCGGATGATCGAGAAAAAAAAACATTGAAATTGTTCAAGGAGCCGATGGGTTGTGCCAGCAGTGTGTGGAAGAGCGTTGTCATGGATCAACACAATTCCTGAAGTCAGCATTCCTCTTCGTTGGTTTTGAATGTCTCTCCGCAAACGTTGTAAAGTACGATAAATGACCCAAACATTTCGGTGATTATGTTGAAAAGTAACCATAAGTGTGCAAAACTTTTAATAATAAAATAATTGTTTTCTATGAACTTGCCTTTTATTTGTAGGCTATCGGAGATTGGAGAAAAAAAAAAGAAAAAAAAAAAGGTCCTCGTAGATGCAATTCTGGGCGAGCTCCAACAATGTGCATCGTCAACACCGGGTGTGTATGTACAGCAGGTGTTGCTACGCCATGTGCTAGGATGGATCTCAAGCGAGAATATTTCCGTGCTGATTTTTACGAGTTTAAAAGTCTGTTTATTAGAGAGAAAGCCTTGAAAGACTGCATCGTGAATTTAGAGATCTTTGCCCTTCGCAACCCATCGTTTGTAAATGGTATGCAGAGTAGAAGAGGAAGGAATATCCTCGAAGATGAAGACCGAGTAGAATAGTGGGCTACACCAGCAGTGCGCAAGTTTCAGGAAGATCATCGTTGCACATATGGCAAGATTCTCTGCAACAAATTATTGTTAAAAAGCTTATGCTTCTATTTACTTCATGCTAATCGAGAAAAAAAAAATAGCAGAAATAGTCTTATTACTTGCTTCATTGTAAGTAGAAGCGAAATAAGGGAGTACCATAGGTTAAAGTGATAGTCAAAAGCTGGTTGCTATGTGACTGATGTTCCTTTGTACAGACAGGAGTTGACAAATTCATGTATGAGAAAAGCATGTTTTTCAAAGCTGAAACAAAAAAACATGGATATCTTAAAAACGATCAATTCCACGAAAAAAATGTATATAACATAAATTGTGTGTTTTATCGTGCTCTACATGTTTGGTGCAGTAAGTTTTTGTCCATCTCTTACGGTTTACCAGTTATTAAAAATTCCGTAAAATTCATCCAGAATAAAGTACTCTTCAGAGGCTATTCCCAGAAAATTCAAGATATATATTTTATATGTCGTCTAATTATCTTTAATATACGGTCTTTTAATCAAAATCGTTAAAGCCATTTTTGAGAAAATCAAAATTTTCGAAAAAAAGTTCCATGTAAAGGGTAGTTTGGGATCGGGGGATTTTTCTCAAAATCTTCGTGTCGCATCCCTGGAAGATACTACACTAAATACCAAGTTTGGTATTTTACCGACTTTTCTTTTTTGATATATCGTGTTCACGGACACACTGACACACACACAAGCGCTCGGGCCTTTTTCTGATTTTTTTTTGGATACAGGGGATCCTGAAACATACATTTCCGATGAAATCTCTGTATCGAATTTTTAGGTGGAGTGCAATACCTTCTCTATACAGTATGTACATAGTAGGTGTAGAGAAAGTAAAAACGAAATGCCAATTATATACCAAACTTTATTTTAGGTTGTGCGCCTTCTAAAGATGTAAGACCAAGATTTTCAAGAAAATCCTTTACATGGGACATTTTCGAAAATTCTGATTTTTTTTTTTTTTTTTTTTTTTTTTTTTTTTTTTTTTTTGGGAACGACCACTTAAGTTGTCTTCATCATGGATTTGCACAAGTGGTAAACCGCAAGAGACAAAAGGAGATATACCTTGATGCCTTTTTTACTTTCTCTATCCCCATATGTACAATGTACATAGTGTATAGAGAAAGTATTCTAATGCACCCAAAAATTCAATACCGAGATTTCACCGGAAATACATGTTTTGTGTCCCCCTGAATCCAAAAAAGCATTTTTGGAAAAAGGTCTGTGTGTGTCTGTGGACAGCATAGCTCAAAAACGAAAACACCGTTGAATACCAAACTTGGTATTTAAGTTTGGTATATTCCAAGGATGCGACACGAAGATTTTCAAGAAAATCCCCACACCCCCATTTACCCTTTACATGGAACTTTTTTTGAAAATTTAGACTTTTTTAAAAATGGCTCTAACGATTTTGATTAAAATATCGTATATTAAAGATATTTACGTGACAAATAAAATGTATATCTTGAATTTTCTGGGAATAGCCTCTGAAGACTACTTTATTCTGGATGAGTTTCACGGAATTTTGCATAACTGCTAAACCGCAAAAGATGGGCAAAAACTTAACACACAAAAAATGTAGAGTACATAAAACACACAATTTACGGTACATACATTTTTTTCGTGGAGTTGATCGTTTTTGACATATTCCTTGTTTTTGGTTTCAGCTATGAAAAACTTATACTTTTCTCATACAGGAATTTAACGCCTGTCCATAGAAACAAAGGAACTTCAGTCACATAGCAACCAGCTTTAGACTATCACTTTAACCTATGGTACTCCTTTATTTCGCTTCTACTTACAAGGAAGCAAGTAATAAGACTATTTTGTGCTAATTTTTTTTTTCGATTAGCATGAAGTAAATAGAATCACAAGCTTTTTAACAATTTGTTGCAGAGAGGTAGAGAAAGTCATGTGAATGGAACACATGAGATTTTTAAAAAAAGGTCCGTGTGTCTGTCTGTCTGTGGACGGCATAGCCCCAAAACAAAAAGACCGTTAAATACCAAACTTGGTATATAGGTTTAGTATTTTCCAAGGATGCGACACGAAGATTTTCAATAAAATCCCCCCACCACAAACTACCCTTTACATGGAAAAAATTTCGAAAATTTTGATTTTCTTAAAAATGGCTCTAACGATTTTGATTAAAATTCCGTATATTAAAGCTATTTATGTTGGAAATAAAATGTATATCTCGAATTTTTTGGAAATAGACTCTGAAGACCTCTTTATTCTGCATGCATTTTGCAGAATTTTGCTTAACTGCTAAACCGTAAGAGATAAAAAAAACGTACTACACAAAAAATGTACCTCATGTCAAAACACACAGTTTTTATCTATCACGTTTTTGTTGTGGAGGTAACAGTTTTCGAGACATTCCTTGTTATTGGTTTCAATTGTGAAGTACTTAAACTTTTCTCCACAGGAAGTGTCTGTTTTTCTTTTGTTCTACTCCTGGCCAAGCAAAGAAGTGATTTGCAATGACAATCGTATAACGATAGCTTTTAAAACATTTGACAATCACTTTAGCATAGTGCATTCCCTTACTCGCTTCTACTTATAAGGAACTAAGTAATAACATTCTGCTAACATTTATCTTGATTAGCGTTGTGTACAAAGAAGAAGAATCTTTTATAGGAGTTTTGTAGAGCAGGTAGAGAAATTCATGTGAGTGTAATACAGGATTTTTGGATTTGAATTTCGCTCTCAAATGGAAGTCATCATTCGTTTTTCTATTTTTAATCAGGCCATTTAAAGAGAAGGAAATCTCTGTGTTATGGAATCGCTACGTTATGAAATCGTTTAAATATTTTATTATTGGTTTTGCATAATGCATTCTCTTATATCTGTTTTACCTACAAAGAAATAGGTAATAAGAGCGCTTTAGTAATGTCTATATAAGTTAACATGAAATAGATAAAAAAAATAGTTTATTGCAGAAAAGGTAGCGAAAGTCACGGAACCTGAGATTTTTACCGAGTTGTGTAGCTTATCTTGTAAAAGCAATTATATCTTGAGGAAAAGAGACTTTGTATTCAGAATGGCGTTATCTGTTATGTAGATAAGGACTATCTGGCAATTGATAGTTTGACAGTAAAAGAGTCGTACGTGTAGCTACTGTGGTGTACAGGTAAACATCAGCGATGCCCAGGTCAGGATTTCACTATAGTTACCCCAAGCGGAGAGTTCCTTTTGAAGAGACGAGACAATGGGTGTCCGACTCTGAAACTGACGATGTCTTCCTGGTAAGTGTTGTATCTGTGGATTGTCCGACCTGGATCTGTGGTACTGGCAAGTTTTCTGGTCATCACCAGACACCACAATTTAGGGAAATTCCTATTTTATGCAACATAGACCTGCTTTGTACCTTTTCAGTTTGCTTATTCCATGAATGCTTGTATCTTAATGAAGCTGTTTTGGCATTGCCTAAATTCATTTTTATTTTCTCTATACGCACTATGTACATAGTGTATAGAGAAGGTATTGCACTCCACCCAAAAATTCGATACCGAGATTTCACCGGAAATATGTGTTTTAGGGTCCCCTGTATCCAAAAAAATCTGATGTGTACCATTCACATGACTTTCTCTATATACCTGCAACAAATTATTCTTAAAAAGAGCTTATACTTCTATTTACTTTATGCTAATCAGAAAAAAATTAGCAGAAATAGTCTTAAAGTGATAGGCAAAAGCTGGTTGCTATGTCAATGAAGTTTCTTTGTTTATATGGATCGGAGTTGACAAGTTCCTGTTTGAGAAAAATATGAGTTTTTCATAGCAGAAACCAAAAATAAGGAATGTCACAAAAACGACGAACTCCACGAAAAAAAATTATATAACATAAATTGTGTGTTTTAACGTGTTCTACATTTTTTGTGCAGTAAGTTTTTGTCCATCTCTTACGGTTTAGCAGTTATTCAAAATTCCGTAAAATTCATCCAGAATAAACTACTCTTCAGAGGCTATTACTACAAAATTCAAGATATACACTTTGTCAGGTAAATATGTTTGATATACGAAATTTAAATCAAAATCGTTGGAGCCATTTTTGAGAAAATCAAAATTTTCGAAATGTAAAGGGTAGTTTGGGGTGGGGGGATTTTTCTCAAAATCTTCGTGTCGCATCCCTGGAAGATACCAAACTTAAATACCAAATTTGGTATTTAACCGTCTTTTCGTTTTTGAGCTATGTTGTCCACAGATACACACACAGACAGTCAGACACACAGACGTGCTTTTTTTTTTTTTCAGGGGGTCCTAAAACATGTATTTCCGGTGAAATCTCGATATCAAATTTAGGGTGGAATACAATACTTCTCTTTCACTATGTACATTGTACATACGAGGCTAGAGAAAGTAAAAATAAACGTCAAAACAGGCATTTTAGTCACTGTCGAACAGTTTAATTTAGACAGTCACGAAACAACTAAATACAAAAGGCTAGGCAGGTCTATGTTAGGTTAAAATAAGCATTTGCCTAAAATTTACTGGTGACCACATTCAAAATCTGATGTGTTCCATTCCCATGACTTTCTCTCTACGTCTCTGCAACAAATTATTGTTAAAAAGCTTATGCAATATTTACTTCATGCCAATCGAGAAAAAAAAATAGCAGAAATAGCCTTATTACTTGCTTCCTTGTAAGTAAAAGAGAATTAGGGGAGTACCATAGGTTAAAGTGATAGTCAAATGCTGGTTGCTATGTGACTGAAGTTCCTTTGTTTGTATGGATAGGAGTTGACAACTCCACGAAAAAAATGTATAGAACATAAATTGTGTATTTTAATGTGCTTTACTTTTTTTGTGTGCTAAGTTTTTGTCTATCTCTTACGATTTAGCAGTTATACAAAATTCCTCAAAATTCATCCAGAATAAAGTGGTCTCCAGAGGCTATTCCCAGAAAATTCAAGATATACATTTTATTTGTCAGGTAAATATCTTTAATATACGATAATTTAATCAAAATCGTTAGAGCCATTTTTAAAAAGAAATCCAAAATATTGGAAAAATGGTCCATGTAAAGGGTAATTGGAGGTGGGGAGGATTTCCTTGAAAATCTTCGTGTCGCATCCTTGGAAGATACCAAAATTTAATACCAAGTTTGGTATTCAAGTTTTTTTTTTTTTTTTTTTTTTCGTTTTTGAGCTATGCTCTCCACACTCACACACACACATACACGGACCTTTTCCAAAAATACTTTTTTTGGTTTCAGGGGGACTCAAAACGTGTATTTCCGGTGAAATCTCAGTATCGAATTTTTGGGTGGAGTGGAATTAATACGTTCTCTATACACTATGTACATAATAAGTGTAGAGAAAATAATGGTTATCTGATGAAGAAGAAAACCAAAGATCCTTTCCCGAAATGTTCAGCCCGAGAAGCCGTTTCTACATCTCACCTTATCCTCGAATGTTTTACTGAACACACAAGTAACTTAAACCTAAAGAGTAATCTGTATTCCATTTCTAACACCACCGAAGGATATAGCAAAGTTATCAAATTAATGTAGATATTGTCTTTTATATAATGTAATTTAATTGTTATAACCAGGGTTTGATACTTTTAAAATTGTTTACCAATCCACATGTATTATGTTTTACTGTTACCAAAGCTCAAATAGTTAAGTACTAGTTACTTTCTCTATACGCACTATGTACATAGTGTATAGAGAAGGTATTGCACTCCACCCAAAAATTCGATACCGAGATTTCACCGGAAATACACGTTTTGAGTCCCCCTGAAACCAAAAAAAGTATTTTTGGAAAAGGTCCGTGTATGTGTGTGTGTGTGTGTGGAGAGCATAGCTCAAAAACGAAAAAAAAAAACTTGAATACTTGACTGTCTAAATTAAACTGTTCGACAGTGACTAAAATGCCTGTTTTGACGTTTATTTTTACTTTCTCTAGCCTCGTAAGTAGAATGTACATAGTGAAAGAGAAGTATTGTATTCCACCCTAAATTTGATATCGAGATTTCACCGGAAATACATGTTTTAGGACCCCCTGAAAAAAAAAGCACGTCTGTGTGTCTGACTCTGTCTGTGTGTGTATCTGTGGACAACATAGCTCAAAAACGAAAAGACGGTTAAATACCAAATTTGGTATTTAAGTTTGGTATCTTCCAAAGATGCGACACAAATATTTTCAAGAAAATCCCCCCCCATCCCTAACTACCCTTTACAATTTTTGTATTTCTTAAAAATGGCACTAACGATTTTGATTAAAGTACCACATATTAAAGCCATTTCTATCATAAATAAAATATATACCATGAATTTTGTGGGAATAGCTTCTAAAGACCTGTTTATTTTGGATAAGTTTTGCTTAATTTGGCATAACTATTAAATCGTAAGAGATTGACAAAGACTTACTATACAAATAATGTAGATCTTGTTAAAATACACAAGTTACGTCTTATACATTTTTTTTTTCGTGGAGCTTACCGTTTGCGATTTATTCCTTGTTATTACTTTCACTTGTGAAGTACTTATACTTTTCATAGACGGAAGTGTCCGTTTATCTTTTGTTCTACACCTGGCCAAGCAAAGAAGCGATTTGCAAAGACAATCGAATAACGACGGCTTTTGAAACATTTAACTATCCCTTCAGCCTAGTGCATACCCTTATTTCCCTCCTACTTATAAAGACCTAAGTAATACAACTCTGCTAATGTTTATCTCGATTAGCGTGGTGTTGAAAGAAGAATTATCTTTTGAAAGAAGTTTGTAGAGTAGCTAGAGAAAGTCATGTGAGTGTAACACATCAGATGTTTGTAGTTGTGCGGATCACACACATTCGGACCTTTGTCCAAGGGAGCCTCAAAATGTATATTTCCTATGAAATGCTGTTGTTAAAGTTTTGCTAGAATGCTGTTCATCTTGGGCTTATGAAAATTCCTCACCATAGCAAGACCTGTACAAGATTGCGCAGCTTCACAAATTGTTATCTCTGGAGAGAGCGAGAGAGAGAGGGAGATAACACATGATAAAGATGACAACATATTCCATATCGTTTTTGCCATCTGCACTCGAGTGTCGATTAATTAAAAGCTACCTTACAGTTTATTTGCGATATGCTTGCTTCCAGTAATGCACTAAATACTTACACTTCAAGATTTAAACCTTTCTCTGTGTTGCTTATTAATAGTTTCACGGGACAGCAACCGAGTTCACATAACTTTCTCTAGCTATTCCATTTACAAATTATTCATACACAAGATTATTTTTACTTTCTCTACACGTACTATGTTTGTTGTAGCTTAACGTCATTTAACCTGATTTGTCATATCGGACGATGAATGAAATTGGTGAAATGATACTCAAATATCTCGGGGTCCATGGAGCTTAAATTTACTCGACATTCGTTTTCTCAGGATAAGGGAAACCCCCCCCAAAAAACTTTATCCGGGCAAGTAGCCCTAAGCGAGATTCGAACTCACCACCTTTTGAATGTGAAGCAGACACGCTACCACCACACTATCCAGGCGCGCAAGAGAAGGTATTGCCGAGATTTGACCGGAAATACATGTTTTGGATCCCACTGAATAAAAAAAAAAAAAAAAACCATTTTTGGAAAATGGTCCGTGTCTGTGTGTGGACAGCATAGTTAAAAAACGAAAATACCGTATTTGGTATTTAAGTTTAGTATTTGGTTGGATGGAACACGAAGATTTTGAAAAAAGTCCCCCAACCCAAACTACCTTTTACATGGAAAAATTTTCGAAAATTTTGATTTTCTCAAAAATGGCTGTAACGATTTTGATTAAAATATCGTATATTAAAGATATTTACTTCACAAATAAAATGTATATCTTGAATTTTCTAGAAACAACTTGGAACGAGTGGTCGGCCCGTTAGGAAGTGGATGATATGAGATGAAAGCGAAATGGATGATAGGAAAACGTAAATGGTGTATTGTTTATGGACGCTCTTTAACTGCTGTGGTTCACAGCGCACCATTCTAAATTGGGCGTGAAAAACCGCTTGTTTGCTCAGAGGCCTCTCTATCAGGCTTGAGGTTCTTTTACGTACCTAAATCTGCGACACAGGACCAACGGCTTTATTTCCCTTCCGAAGAAAGCCATGCTAAGGATTTTTACGCCCGAAGAAATCCATCCTACGCCTGGTTGGAACCCGCGAATGGATGTTAGGAAAGTGATGATGGAGCAATTGGTGGAATGAGTGACGGGGGAAACCGGAAGACCCGCTATCCACACACACACATTTTTCTAAAAATGTTTTGTATTATTCGGGGTCTCAAAACATGCATTTCCGGTGTATACAACATCTCTGCGTATTAAGTACATTGTACGTTTAGAAAAAGTAATAAGCTTTCCTAAAATTGGTTTGTGTAGGCCCGAATAAACGATGTAAAGTAGAGAAAGTAGTGGGAATGTAAGATGAGATTTTATGGACCTTCTCACAGGGCAAAACTGCATTGCGTTTGTTTACCTCATCGCAAAGAATTACCTCTTTAGAGGAGCATGCTCCAGCCCTTTTCATCCTGTGCACATTCACTCGATCCTTTTTTAACGTTTAACACGGCGTTTTGGAGATAAATTGTGAGTAGAAGGTACTTCTCGAATTGAAAAGGCATATCAAGGAGCCACGCGGCTAAAAGGACATTAAAACAGAAAAATTGTGACAAAAACCGAGGTAGAATTCTATTACAACGAAAACGTAAAGCTATAACATAACTTCAAAATCTGATGTATTCCATTCACATGACTCTACATCTCTGTAACAAAATTATTGTTAGAAAGCTTATGCTTCTATTTATTTTATGTTACTCGAGAAAAAGTTAGCAGAAATTGTCTTATTACTTGCTTGTGAGCACAAGCGAAATAAGGGACTACCATAGGTTAAAGTGATAGTCAACAGCTGGTTGCTATATGACTGAAGTTCCTTTGTCTGTATGGACAGGAGTTTACAAATTCCTGTATGAGAAAAATATGTTTTTAAAGCTTAAACAAAAAACAGGGAATATCTAAAAACAAACAATTCCACGAAAAAAATATATATAACATAAATTGTGTGTTATAACGTGCTCTACACTTTTGTGTGTTAAGGTTTTTGACCATCTCTTACGGTTTAGCAGCTATGCAAAATCCCGTAAAATTCATCCAGAATAAAATAGTCTTCAGAGGCTATTCCCAGAAAATTCGAAATATACATTTTATTTGTCAGGTAAATATCTTTAATATACGATATCTTAATCAAAATAGCTAGAGCCAGTTTTGAAAAAATCAAAATTTTCGAATAAAGGTCCATGTAAAGGGTAGTTTGGGGTGGGGGATTTTTCTCAAAATCTTCGTTTTGCATCCTTGGAGGATACCAAACTTAAATTCCAAGTTTGGTTTTTAACAGTCTATTCGTTTTTTAGCTATGCTGCTCCCCCCCCCCCCACACACACACACATACAGTGCCAAATATGTATTTCCGGTGAAATCTCGGTATCGAATTTTTGGGATGCAATACACTAGCTTCTATATACACTATGTACATAGTACGTATAGAGAAAGTAAAATTTGTGACAAAAGTCGAGGCAGAATTCTATTACAACGAAAACGTAGAGCTAAATAGTTTAAAAAACCATTCACATAACTTGCTTTATATCCCTGTAATAAAGGATTGTTAAAAACCTTATTGTTCCAGCTATTTCATGCCAATCGAGTTAAACATTAGCAGAAATTATCTTTATTACTTATTTTCTTGTAAGTAGAAAAGAAATAAGGGAATACACTAGGATAAGACAATAATCAAATCTCTTAAAATCCGGAGGTCCCGGGTTCAATTCCCGGCTGAGACGGGGAATTATTCCCTGTCACCCATAGAGTCTGGAAGCATGTATGTGAGAGTGAATGTTTGCTTGTGTTTAGTAGTATAAAAGTGATTAACCAAATTTTCTAAGCCTACAGTAATACGACTTGTTTCACAAGTCAAAGCCCCCAATATGACCATTGCAGTTAAAAGGAGGGTATACAATTGAAAAAAAAATGAAAAGCAGGTTGCCATGTGGTTGAAATCAGTTCCTATGCATGCGTGTGAGAAAAGTTTTTAAGTATTTTAAATCTGCAACCCATAACAAGGAATATCTCGGAAACGTTCACTCTACAACGGAAATGTGTATGAATAAATTGTGTGCTTCAAAGAGATCTAAAATTTTTATATGGTAATTTTTTGTCTTACCTCTTACGGTTTACCAGTTATACAAAAAACGTTAAGAATGAGGAGTTCTTCAGAGGATATTCCTAGAAAATTGAAAATATACACTTATTATTTGGCGTCTAAATATCTTTAATATATAGTATTTTAATAAAAATCATTTGAGCCATTTTTGAGAAAAAAGATTTTCGTAACTGTTTCCATGTAAAGAGTTGTTTGGGATGGGGAAGTTTCCTGAAAATCTTCGTGTCGCATCCTTGGATGAAGCTAAATTTAAATCCCAAGTTTGGTATTTAATGGACTTCTCGTTTTTGAGCTATGCTGTTGCAACACGCGCGCGGATCATTTTCCAAAAATGCTTATTGTTTTTTTATACATGGGATCCCAAAACGTGTGTAATCAGTGAATTTCGGTATCGAATTTTCTTTACCCGTGTACTTTGTAGAGAAAGTGTGTTCGATTCATATGGCTTTCTCTAGCTGTTCTGAAAACTATTGTTACAAAAAAGTACCGTTTTATCTATATCATGCTAATCGAGATAAACGTTAGCACAACTTCTCGTATGACTGTAAGCAGAAGGTAAATAAGGGAATACACTATGCTAACGCGCTAGTTAATTTTTTTAAAAGCTAGGTGAACAATTTAAATTCGGTTCTCTTTGGAGTGGCGAGGAGTAAAACAAAATACATATGAAACAAAAGATGTCTACCCGTTTCAGAAAAGTTTAAATCTGAAACTAGTATGTTGGAAAGTCATCCAGAATGAAGAGGTCTTCAGAGGCCATTTCAAGAAAATATCGTAAGCATATAGAAATTTAGGCTTAATCGTTAAATTTTCGAAAAATGTTTCTTGTAAAGGGGGAATTTTCGCGGTAATCTTCCTGTTGCATCCTTGGATGATACTGAACCTCAGTTAATTTTGCTTAAAAAAAAAAAAAAACAAGAAAAAAAAACAGTATCTTTTTCTAAAATGCTTTTTATATATTTAGTATTTATTTGTTTAGTCATTATGTACATTAGTACAATAGATATGGTCAAAATAATATATACAAGTAAGAGTCAGTCATAGAATAATCATGGTATTAAAAAGTCATCCAAATTGTAAAATACATTGTCCATCAACCATTTTTTTACTTTAGCCTTAAACTGTATTAGATTTAGATATGTCATGTGGTCAGGAAGCTTATAATAGCCTATAATGCTGGTTATCAAATAACTATTTTTAACTTTCTTTAGTCTAGTGTATGGAACATGCAATTTATCAATAGTTCTGGTTTTCTGTCTGTTCAGTTTAAATTGATTTAAAGTCTTGTGCACATATACTAATAATTGTAATATATAGCAATTGTACACTGTTAACATTTTCTGTTGCTTAAAAAGTGGTCCACATGGAGCATCGTAATTAGTATGACATAAAATTCTCATGGCTTTCTTTTGTAGAAGCAGAATATCTTTCAATTTAGAAAAGTTCCCATATGCTAACAGACCATAGCTAAAAACACTTTCAAACAAAGCAAGATATATTTGCTTTGTTGTAAATGGTTCTCAGTAAATACACAACTTTAGATAACTTTTTACAGACCATTTCAACATGTGAATTCCAGGTTAATTCTGTATCTAAAAACCATTCCTAAACGATTTACATTAGTGTATTCAGCATCATTTGAGCTTTGTCTAAGGCTAAAAATAATGTTTTGCATTTCGTCACAGTTTCGATATCCAATTTTTGGGTAAAATACAATAGTTCCTATCTACAATGTATGTTGTACGTAGGTGCCTGATAAAGTAATGCATGTCGAGTTCAGTTAAAGCCTTGGCAGCATCGAAATTTGAACGAGATTATTGTCTAAACAAAAGAAATCAGATTTAAATCTCTGACCTATGGAACATAATTTATGGATTTGAAGAGGAATGTAAGTGGACCGTGCGCAGTTGAAAAGGCTGGAAAACTGGAAGATGCGGATCTCGCATGCGCCATGTTCCCAGTTTTGCTCAGCTGATTGTGACGTCATGCCTAGCAACAGCTGCGTGCAATTGCATCCTGGTTTACTAATGACGCACATCTCCTCCTGCACTGTATTAGTGCTCATTATATCATGTTAGCGCCTTTTTTTTTTGCTTGCCTTGATCATTGATAACATTCCAGAACCCTCTGCTGGCTTTAGCGTCAAATTCAACTGGTGGGAATTTCGCTATAGTTTAAAATGCTGTTCCTTTAGAAGTTTAGATACCTACGTCGGTCTGGGTAGCTCACGTGATTAGCCGCTGCCCTTCTGAACTCAAGGTCGCGTTTTTTTAAATTAAAAAGTACAGTTCCGGAGGCTTGTCAGGACACAGAAACACCCATGCCCAAGGCGGGACTCGAACCCACGATCCTGTGCACCACGAAGCGCCAAAGCGAGACACTTTAGCGAGCGCGGCCACCGGGATCGGCATTGAGTGGAACTACAGGTGTATATAAATGAATATCGGGGTTTTAACTCTTTTTAATATTTATTACATTCAACTTACAGTTATAAATGATATGTCAAATGAAAAAGCAACTCAGTTTTACCAAGAAGCTTATAAATGTTCAATGTGACTACCCTTTGTCACACGGCACACATCAAGTCTAAAGCCGAGTTCTTCCCAAACGTTGATAAGTGTGTATTCAGTAATTGTAGCAACAGCTGCTTCAATCCGGTTTCTTAATTCAGGGAGGTCAGCTGGTAGCGGAGGCACGTACACACGATCCTTGATGAAGCCCCAAAGGTAAAAATCGCATGGCGTTAGATCAGGGGAACGTGGAGGCCATTCATAGCAAGTCCTGTCATTGGGGCCCTTGCGGCCTATCCAGCGCTCGGGTACAGTGACGTTCAACTAACCGCGTACTTCGTTATGCCAGTGAGGTGGCGTACCATCCTGCTGGAAAATGAAGTTCTCTGGCTCATTTTCTTCCAACTGAGGGAAGAGCCATTGCTCTAGTGTATCAAGGTAAGAGGTGCCAGTTACAGTAGGCTCACCAAAAACGAAAGGCACATAAACCTTTCGCCGGGATACGGCACAAAAAACATTCACTTTAGGGGAATCTCGTTGCATTTGTACCATCTCATGAGGATTTTCTGAGCCCCAGATGCGCACATTGAGTGTTAACATGTCCACTAAGGTGAAAGGTCGATTCATAACTGAAGACAACACGATCCACAAAATCGTCATGAAACATGTCGTTTGCGAATTTGGCACGTAATCCGTGGTCTGTCGGCTTTAGAGCCTGTAATAACTGTAAACGGTAAGGACGTAGCTGTAAGCGTTTTCTTACAACTTTCCAAACAGTCGACACAGGAACTTGTAATTCACGACTAGCCTTCCGGACTGATTTCTTTGGGCTACGTGTGAACGACTCTCTCATTCGCTCAACAGTCTCTTCACTTACTCCTGGTCGTCCCGTGCTCTTCCCTTTACAAAGGCAGCCGGTATCTTCAAACTGATTATACCATCTACGAATGTTTTTATCACTAGGAGGATCACAACCGAACTTACTACGGAACGCACGTTGCACAGTAACTACAGATTCGGTCTTTGCAAACTGCAAAACACAAAACGCTTTCTGTTTACTAGTCGCCATCTTTGCTACTACCGCTGTCTAGCGGATTGCGGCAGAAACATTGCACGCACATGCGCACTTGTGCCAACAAACAAAACTGTTTGAGTTGCTTTTTCATTTGACATATCATTCATAACTGTAAGTTGAATGTAATAAATATTATAAAGAGTTAAACTCCCGATATTCATTTATGTAACCCTGTATAATACAGTTCCGGAGGCTTGTCAGGACTCCGGCGCTGTATTCCTTTTTTTACTGTATGTTTAAGATATTTTCATGACAAATGAAATGTATATCTTGAATAGCCTCTGAAGATCTCTCTAAATTGTAAGACTATGTTACTCTCACGTGGCTTTTTCTTTCTCTTCTACTAACAGATTTCTTACAAAAGAGTCTTCTTCTATCCAAACAATGTTAATCGAGACAAACATTAGCAGAATGTACTTATTACTTAGTAGAAGGTAACTAACGGAATGCGCTGTGCTAAAGTGGTGGTCATTGAAATTAGCTTCTTTGCTTGGCCAGGACTAGAACAAAAGAAAAACGGACATCTTCTATCTGAGAAAAGTTCAAGTATTTTAAAATTGAAACTAATAACACGAATATCTTGAAAACGGTTAACTCTACATCAAATATGCATATGACACAAATTGTGTGCTTTAACAAGATCTACATTTTTGTGTAGTAAGGTTTTATCTGTGTCTAACGGTTTAACCATTATACAAAATTCTGCAAAAATCAACCTGGATAAAGTGTTCTTCAGAGGCTATTCCCAGAAAATTCAAAATATACATTTTGTGCTGTGAATAGTTTTAATATAGTATAGAGCCATTTTTGAGAGAAGCAAAATTAAAAAAAAATCCATGTAAAGGGTAGTTTGGGGTATGGGAATTTTCTTGAAAAGCGTCGCATCTTTGGCAGATAATGACTTAAATACCACGTTTGGTATTTAAGTCTGTTACTTTTTGAGCTATCTGTCCAGACACACACACAAAGGGCATTTTTCAATTTTTTTTTTTTTTTTATTCAGGGGTTCCAAAACATATATTTTCGGTGAAATCTCGGTATCGAATTTTTGGGTGCAATACAATACCTTCTCTATACACTATGTACATAGTACGTGTAGAGAAAGTAAAAGTGTTCCATGTAAAGGGTAGTTATGGATGGGAGGATTTTTCTGTAAATCTTTGTGTGGCATCCTTGGAAGACAGTGAAAGTATACAAAAAGTTTGGTAACTAATCACTTTTCGTTTTTTAACTATGCTATACACACACGCTCTCTCACTCTCTCTCTCTCTCTCTGCGCGTATCTTTTTCTAACTTTTTTTAATTGAGAGGGCCTTTAAGCGTGTATTTCCGATGGAGTATCGGTATAGAATCTTTTGGTGGAATACAATACTTTCTCTACCTACTGTACATTGTATATACGTGCTAGGGAAAGTAAAAATACTTTTTTGGACTTGGGGTCCACGCAATATGAGGTACGTCCAGAAAGGAAATTCCGTTTGGTAATAAAATTAAATTGTGTACAGATACAGAATAATTATTTATTGCACAAAATTCTACAACTCTTAAACTACTTTTCCACATAACTGCGGAAATTTTGCAGGTATTTGTCATAGCGTGGCACAAGTTTTTGTATACCTTCTTCATAGAAGTTTGCCGTCTGTACCCAACGTGAGCAAAGTTTACGAAATGTCAGTTTTTCGGTAACAATTTCATGAATTAGTGATCGTGAGCTTTGGGGAAATTCCATAGCGAGAGCACTAATTGTAAACTTGCGGTTTTCCTGGATCTTGTCATGAATCGCGTGAACCAGTTCTTCTGTAACCAAAGATGGACGCCCACTTCGTTCTTCATAGTGCACTTCACTACGTCATTCATTGAACTGTCGGATCCATCTTCTCAACATTGAATCACTCATCGCATTTTGTCCGTAAACATCGCAAATTTGCCGATAAATTTCAATTGGTTTCACTTCCTAGCATTCAGAAAACGAATCACAGATCTGATTTCACAAGCGGCGGGATTATCAATCAACACCGACATTGTAAACAAGCACAACAAAGTGTATGTGAACCATGACTTGAAGCTTTCCTGGCGGCGGTATGAAAATAACTTTTCTCGGGCTATCAGCCAGGTGAATTCTGGAATAATTTCCAAGCTTTCAAGAGCTAACGTCGCTCTCATCTTCAGGGAATGATGATTCCCTGGCTGATAGCCCGAGAAAAGTTATTTTCAAAGTGTATGTGGCTGACAGCGATCTCAAAATGGCGCACGTTTCTTCTCCTTGATACAGAGCGTCTACCGCGCATGTGCGGAACTGCGATCGCAGCGCTGCAGCGGAGATAAATTGAAACGGAACTTACTTTTTGGACGTACCTCATATTTTTCCAGTTTAATCCCTACATGAAAATATCTTCTCCACCTACTATGTACATACATATGTGCTTGAGTAAGTAAACAATTCAAATGGTACTCATTACTTCAGACAAACTGCAGCGATAATTTTGTGAACCAGCCGCCCCTGGGTATGAATACTACTGGATTACTGAGGAGATAAATTTCTGTGCAGATAAGTATCTGCAGTGCTGCCAATAAATTCACTTACGTGGATTATTCCCATACTGAAATAGGGCAAAGCATTTACTAGAGATCCTTAAAACAGTTCCAGCGGCACAAATCGAACTACTTTATTACTATAATTGAAGGGAGGTTTGCTCAGCCAAATTGAAATACCAGTTTTACTGGAAACAGCTGCCAGTCACGTGAGTTTAAAATAAGATTAAACACGCTGGAAACAACTATATTTAACTTTCAGCTTTCCTCTTTGGGATTAAAGGCTTGGAACATAAATAACATATCAAGTTAAGGAGTCGTTTAAAAATATCAGGTTGGCGGTATAAAAAAGTGAGGCTTCTGCATCAGTATTAAAGGGATTCATCTGTGAAATTTGGAAAATCCAGAGTATGCAAAATATCTTATTAAAAGATCATATATCAAATTTCTAGCTCAAATAAAATGTTAGTATTTTCTAAATTCAGAGTTTCTCTAGCTGCTCCAAATACAAACTATTCTTATAAAAGTTTATTCTTTTTATCTACATCATGCTAATCGACATTAGCATGATTGGGCTTATTACTTACTTGCTTCCTTACCGATAGTCAAATTCTTTAAAAGCTCGTTACTATGTGAAACAATTGAGGTTTGGTTCGCTTTATGTGGTCGCGTTTGAGAAAAGTAAAAGTACATATATTAAAGAAATGAAATGGCGTTTTAGTTAAAGACTGTATTTTAACTGTTGTGGTTCTCAGCGTCCCGTTCTATAGTGGGCGTGAAAGACCGTTTAATTTTGTTCAGAGGCCTCTCTATCACACTTGAGGTTCTTTTACGTGCTGTAAATCTACGACACGGGGCCCACGGCTTTACTTCCCTTCCGAAGGAGTCGCCCTCCGTGGTGTAATGGTTACTATGCTGACTTCATAATCTAGGGTCGTGATGCATTTTTTCGGGTGTAAAAATCCTTAGATTTACGGCACGGAGAAGAACCTCAAGCCTGATAGAGAAGCCTCCGAGCAAAATTAATCTGTCTTTCACGCCCAATTTAGAATGGGACGCTGACGACCACAGCAGTTAAAGAGCGTCTATAAATAATATGCCATTTTCATTTCCTTCCGAACAAAGCCATGCCCGAAAAAAAATCCATCGTCCTCCGCCGGGTTTGAACCCGCGACCTTCGGTATATGAAGTCAGCGTGGTAACCACTACACCACGGAGGGAGACAGTATATTAAAGCTGAAACCAATAATAGGTATCTCAGAAATGCTTTAAAAAATAATAAATTCTGTTTTAACGCGATCCACATTTTTTGTGTAGTAAGTTTTTTCTAACTCAAACGGCTTACCAGTTATGCAAAATTCCGCAAAATTTATTTAGAATAAAGATGTCTTCATATGCTATTCCCAGAAAAATCAACATATACATTTTATTTCTCGTATAAATAATTTTAATGCACGATAATTTAATCAAAATCTTTAGAGCGATTTTTTGAGGAAATCAAAATATTCGAAAATTTGTACATATAAATTGGTAGTTGGGGGTGAGGGAACTTTATTGAAAAACATGTCGCATCCTTGGAAGATACTGAACTAAAATACAAGTTTGGTATCTAATTTTCGTTTGTGAGCGATTCTGCACAGACGTAGACACACACGCGCGCGCGTTTTTCTAAAAATGCTTTTTATTCGACATAGTACGTGTAGAGAAATTAAAAATCTGGTGTGTTCCATTCACATGACTTGTTCTAAATCTCTGTAACAAATTATTGTTAATAAGCATATTTTTCTATCCACTTCATGCTAATCGAGATAAATATTAGCAGAAACGGTCGTATTACTTAGTTCTTTATAAATAAGGGAATACACTAGGCTAAACCGACAGTCAAATGTTTCAAAATATGGTTGCTATGGGATTGAAATCCGTTTGTTTGCGTGGCCAGGTTCCCGTATGAGTTAAGTTCAAGTATTTTAAAACTGAAACCAGTAACAAGGAATATCTCGAAAACGGTCAACTTCACGAAAAAATAATTATATGACATAGATTATGTGTTTTAAGCAGCACTACATTTTTTGTGCGGTAAGTTTTTGCCTATCTCTTGCGGTTTTCTAGTTATGCAAACATTAAAAAAAAAAAGCATCCAGAACAAAGGTCTTTAGAGGCTATTCCTAGAAAATTCAAAATACACATTTCATTTCCCATGTAAATATCTTAAATATATGAGCTTTTAATCAAAATCGTTAGCCATTTTTGAGAAAATTAAAATTTTCTATTTTTTCCCCATGTAAAGGGTAGTTGGTGGTGGGGGTTAACTTGAAAATCTACGTGTTGCATGCTTGGAAGATACTGAACATAAATATCAAGTTTGGTATTTAGGACTTTTCATTTTTGAGCTATGCTTCCCAGGAAAGTATTTTTTTTAATCGTAGGGTCTCAAAAACTGTATTTCCGGTTAAATCTCGGTATCGATTTTTTGGGTGCCATGTACATAGTAGTGTAGAGAAAGAAAACTAGCCTGTTTAGATAAACATTTGTCTGTGTGTGGGGGGGGGCAGCTTTACATGGAACATTTTTCGAAAACTTTTATTTTTTCAAAAATGGCTCTAACGATGTTTATTAAAGTGTCACATGTTTAAAATATTTTTATGAGAAACTAAATGTATGCCTTGAATTTTCTGGGAATAGGCTCTGAAGACCTCTTCATTTTGCATGCCTTTTGTGTAACTGGTAAGAGAAAGACAAAAATCTACTAATAATAAAAAATGTAGATATCATTAAAACAATATTTTGGCACATACTTTTTTGTAGAGTTAACGGTTTTCGAGATATTCCAAGTTAATTGTTTCAGATACTTAAACTTTTTTCTAACGGTAGACATCTTGCTTTTCCTCCTTCTTTTGTTAACTCCTAGCAAGCAAAGAGAACCGAATTTCAATTCTTTCACTTAGCGGCCGGCTTTTAAAAGATCTATCACTTTAGCCTAATTATTCCCTTACAAAGGAGCAAGTAAGAAGACAAATTCTGCTAATATTTATCTTGATTAGCATGCCGTAGATAAAATAATTTTTTATAAGCTAAGTATGTTTTTCGAGCAGCTAGAGAAAATCAAGTGAATGGAACATATACGTTTTGTTTTTTTTTTAGAAAAAGATCCTGTGCGTGCGTGTGTGCGTGAACACGATAACTCAAAAGTCTGTGAAACACTAAATTGATATTTAAGTTCAGCATCTTCCTAGGATGCGATACGAAAGTAAGCAAAATATCCTCTTCCCAAACTATTCTTTATATGCAAAAACTTCGAAATGTTTGATTGTCTCTAAAATGCCTCTAACAGTTTTGATTAAAATGTCACATTATCGATATTTACATTGCAAATAAAATTATAATTTGAATTTTGTTAAGTCCACTTCATTCTGAATGACTTTTCCCTAACTTGTAAACAGTAAGAGATGAATAAATGCTTCCACACCAAAAATGCATCTGTCGTGAAAACACATACACATTAGAGTTGACCACTTCCGAGATATTCTTTGTTATTGGTTTCAGTTTTGAAATGGGTAAGGTTTTCTCAAACGGAAATATGAAACTTCGAGTCATGCAAAGAAACGGATTTCAACCAAATGGCAACCACTTAGCCTAGTGTATTCCCCTTCTACTTACAATGAAGCATGTAATATCATTTCTGCTAATGTTTATCTCGATTAGCATGAAGTAGACAAAAGAATAAGCTTTTTAACAAATTTCTACAGAGATGTAGAGAAGGTCATGAGAATGAAATACATGAGATAGTTTCCTTAGGATTGCCAACTGTATTTATTGCCTGTTTTAATTTCTACAGTCATCTGTTCAGTAGTTATCGAAATCTAAAATGCCGAGCAGGATATCCATAACCGTAAGTGTGTTTCTCAGTGGTATCAATAGTTTTAAGTACATTTTATTTTAATTTTTAGCATTTAAATCGTGAAGTAGTTGAAATTAGATACAAATTCGAGACGTAGTTTCTCCCAAATAAATGCCATGGGTTATTTCCAAACCATCAATAAATTCCTGAGTCAAGAAGAACTTAAGAGAGAAATGGTCCAAAGTATTTTGAAATCGAGAGTAGCATTTGTAGGACTATTTCACGATTAAGTGAAAAGTCGCGAATATTAAAATAGTCATAAAATATGTATATTTATCTGAACGACTTTGTGTGGAAATAAGTCAGAATCATGTGGTCGCACTTCGTTTGTTTGATCAGTGCCTCGTGTACTGGATATAGCATCTAGTAAGCAATGGATCAGTGCAATCTGTTCATTTAATAATTACTTGCCCGCCTGGGTAGTGTGTCTGCCTCACATTCAAAAGGTCCTGAATTCGAATCTCGCTTAGCGTGAGTTACCCGGATGGGTTTTTTTTCCCCTTATTCTGAGAAGACGAATGTCGAGTAACTGTATGGACCCCGAAATCATTTGAGCATCATTTCATCAATTCCATTCATCGTCCGATGTGACCAACCAGGTTAAAGGACGTTAAGCTAAAATAAATAAATAAATAATAATTATAGGTTAGATTGTTACTTTCTCTAGCACATAATTATTATACACAAAGTTCATAGTAAATCATAAAACATTTCGTAGCAATTTTTCGAAATCGTTTGTATGGTTTAAACAGAACGTAAAATGCCCGCCTGGGTAGTGTGGTGGTAGCGTGTCCGCTTCACATTCAACAGGTCGTGAGTTCGAATCTCGCTTAGGGCGAGTTGCCCGGATAAGGTTTTTTTTAGAGGTTTTCCCTTATCCTGAGAAGATGAATGTCGAGTAACTTTAAGCTCCATGGACCTCGAGGTCATTTGAGCATCATTTCACAATTTCATTCATCGTGCGATATGACCAGCCAGGTTAAAGAACGTTAAACTACAGAAAAAAAAAAAAACCACCCACGTAAAATGTATTATGGTTTAGAAATTGTCTTATTTTTGTACTTTTTCTGTTTTATTGTTGCACATCTTTTATAATCTTTATTACAATTTGTTCTTATAGATTAATTGTATGTAACTATTATATCGTATGGCAAAATAATTATTATAATACTCACTTATAGCATTTTATTAAAACCCTAAATGTATATGTTATTCTGTTTCACTAGGCAAACTCATTTATGAGTTAGACTAATAGATAAACATTCCAAAATTTCGATATAAAGATATCGCTGGAAATATGCTATTAGGTCCACTGAATAGAAAAATCAATTAAAAAGTGTGTGTGTGTGTGAATAACTCGAAAGCTAAGTGTCCGTTAAACATCACACTTGGCATTTAAGTTTAGAGTCTTCCAAGGATGCGACACGAATATTTTCAGAAACGTTTTCCCACCCCGATCTATCCTTTGGAAAACTTTTTTAAAATTTCGACTTTCTTAAAAGTTTTGATTGAATGCCATGGATTAAAACAAACACTATGTATATTTTGAATTTCTTGGAAATCGCCTCTGAAGACCTCTTCATTCTGGATTGGCTTTGCTTTACTGGTAAGCTGTAAGAAATACTAAACTTTTGCCATTTTTAATTTTTTTTGTTGCAAGTAAACGACTTCAGATACATTCCTGGTTATTGGTGTCAATTTTAAAATACTTAACACTTTTCGCATGCTGAGAATCCTCATTCGTTTCATATCTTCTGTTTTGCGCTTGGCTTGGCAAAGAACTGAATTTCAATTGTATCACATAGCCATCAGATTTTAAATTGATTTGACTATCGCGTTAGTTTAGTGTATACCCTTTATTTCCGTTCTACTTGTAAGAAACTAAGTAATGAGTCTATTTCTGGAAATATTTATCCTTATTAGCATGAAGTAGATAAAATAATATCCTTGTAAAATAGTTTGTTTGCAGAACATCTAGAGAAAATCATGTGAATAGAACACAAATTTTTCACTTTCTCTACACATAATATGTACATGGTGTATAGAGAAGGTATTGCACTCCACCCAAAAATTCGATAAAGGGGTTTAAAAACAAATAGACGTTTTAGGGCTCCCTGTGTCCAAAAAATGTATTCTGAGAAAAAGATCAGTATGTAGGTATGTGAAATACGATAACTCGAAAATGAAAGGTCGGTAAAATACCAAATTTAGTATTTAGGTTTAGTTTCTTCCAAGGATGCGACACGAAGATTTAGAGGAAAATCACCCCCACTAACTACCCTTTAGTTTGAAAAGTTTGTTTTTCTTAAAAATGGCTGTTACGATTTTGATTAAAATACCAAATATTAAAGCCATTTCCATCACAAATAAAATGTATATCTTGAATTTTCTGGGAATAGCTTCTGAAGACACGTTTATTCTGAATGAATTTGCATACTTACTATACAAGAAATGTAGATCTCGGTAAAACACACAATTTATGACATATACAATTTTTCCGTAAAAATTACCGTTTTTCAGAAATTTCTTGTTATTGGTTTCAAAACCTGTAAAGTACTTATACTTTTCTCATACAGAAATTTGTCAACTCCTGTCCACACAAACAAAGGGACTTAAGTCACATAGCAACCAGCTTTTGGATTTCACTTTAACTTATGGTACTCCCTTATTTCGCTTCTACTTAAAAAGAAGCAAGTAATAAGACTATTCCTGCTCGATTAGCATGAAGTAGATAGAAGCATAAGCTTTTTAACCATAATTTGTTGCAGAGATGTAGAGAAAGTGATGTGAATGGAACACGTAAGATTTTTGTAATTTGTTTTGTGTGTTACTGGGCACTATCATGATCACTGCAACAGCTACGGTCCAGGTGATATTTGCTTGTAAGAGAGAAAAGTAGCAGATTGTTGTCACACCCCTAAGGTGGTGGAGTAGAAGGACGTGCGTGCGCCTGCCTCATTTTAATAAGTGCAGTCAGTCCCCTGGGAACATGAGCTCTATTGAAGCATACGCCCGCCACTGAGCTCGGTCGACCTGCTCCAAGGATCGATACAACTCTGACGTCACACGATCTTCCTTCCTGTAGCGCGTAGAGGCTGGTGGATGGACGGTTTTCAACACACATACCAAGGTGGCATCGATGTGACCCAATTCCCCAAGCTGCTGCTTCCTTCTGGACCCGCTCAATATTCGCCCGTCCACTTGTGAAAATATGAACACTTTCTCCTCTACGCGTAGTAATTAGGCAAAGTATTACATTCCACCCAAAATTAGATACACATTTCACTTTCTGTGTTATATTCTTATGAATCTCTCGGCTTATGCTGCACAGACTATCGTACAAAAGCGTGTTCTTCTGTGTACTTCATGATAAACATTACCAAAACTGATTGTATTTAATATTTCCTTATATAGAAAGGAATAAGAGAATAAACTGGGTTGTTATTGATATTCAGATCAGCTAGGCGGCCCGGGTTTGATCCCGAGCGTCGTCTAGGCGGGCTTTCTCCGGATCATCCGGTTTCCTCCGCCACTCGTTCCATCAATTGCTCCATAACTTTCCTATAATCCATTTCGCTTGCATTTCAAATCATCTACTTCCTCACGGTCGTGCCTGACTACGGGCCGACCACTCCTTCCAGGTTCTCCATTCTGTGGTTTCATGCCGAGAGACTTCTGACTCCTAGGCAGTCCTAAATATGGGGAGGGTAAGCCGACTACGGAACTTATGTACAATGTACATATTGGATAGAGAAGGTATTGTATTCCACCCATAAATTCGAATTCGAGATTTCAATGGAAGTACACTTTTTGAGACTCCCTGAACAGCAATTTTAGGAACATGTCCGCATAGCTCAAAAACGAAAAGTTAGATAAATACCAAACTTGGTATCTAAGTTCAGTATCTTCCAAGGATGTGACACGAAGATTTTCAGGAAAATCAACCCACCCCAACTGCCCTTTACATGGATTTTTTTTCGAAAATTGTGATTTTCTAAAACAAAATAGCTCTTTACGCTTTTTATTAAAATACCATATGCTTATAGGATAGTTTCTTGAGAGAAATTAAAGTATATCTTGAATTTTCTGGGAATTACCTCTAAAGAACAACATCTGTATAACTTTGTATACCTTAATTGTTTTCGAGATCTCTCGAGTTGTTGTTTTATGGTATTTAAACTTTTCTCAAACGGGAAGTGTCTTTCTTTTCGTATTTCGTTTGTTTGCCCTTAGCAAGCAAAGCGAACTGAATTTCAATTGTTTTTACATATTGATCGGCTTTTAAAAGAGGTCACAATCGCTTTAGCCTGTACATTACTTATTCCCCTTGTACTTAAAAAGAAGGAAGCAATAAGAGAATTTATCATGATGTAGACACAATAATCTCTTGTAAGAAAAGTTAGTTTCGGAACAGCTAGAGAAAGTCATGTGAATAGTAACCCATAGGTCCGAGATGTCTGCTGCGAGAACAGAATGCCAGTCCCACACGAAACGTATGAGTTGTAAATGCCATGTTTGGAATTTAAATTACTTTTTGTTTTTGGGTTATGCCGTTCCCAATGAAACTGAAATTGAATTTTATTTATGAGCCCTCTTTAACTGCTAAGATTGGGTGTGAAAGATCGCAAAAATGTGCTCGGAGGCCTCATTATTAGGTTTGAGGTTCTTTTACGTTCCATTGGCCTACGGCTAGCTGCCCTATTGTCGCCGCACTTGTTTTAGCGGTTTGCTGTGGAAAACTTAGCTGATTGTTGCACGTGTTCGGTGGGTTTCCTTTAAGTAGCCGCGCTCACCATGGTGCTCTACGTCAGCAGACTCCTGGCTTCTCTGGTTACAGCGGATGCAGAATGGAGGACTCCGGTCCGTATATTGTGTGTGTCGTCGTTTCCCTTTGAGGCTACTACATGAAGCTTCGGCCCTCCCATATGTGGAAGACGTTATTAGGCGCCGGGCTGAGAAATTTTACGCCAGTTTGGGCGAACATGAGAACGCTGGTAGAGTACTTGCCCACTGAACGCCGGTACAGGTGGTATCGGGTTCTCGCGGTAACATCGGCTTCAATCCAGCCAACAGTAAAATAGCTGAACCAAGTACTCCCATCATTGGGAGTGGTCTATCAAAAATCTCCAACAAAAATACATTTTTACAAATAAACACCAGCGGGGCAGAGGAAAAGGATGCTGCTCCTGCAACCGTTCGAGGAGCCCAACCAGCTTAACATCACCACCTGAAACCTCAAAATACAAAACCTTAACCTTCACCTCATTCATGTGGTTAAGCCCTTACCTGGGTGGGTACACAGCAGCTCACCACGAGTCTACCAGAGGCCGTAGTTTAACACGTGAAGCCTTGGCATGTGGTAACTGACTGTAATGGGCATTGCGAGAATGTTGACATTTTTCTGAAAGTGTCTGTTGATGTCATCGACAGCTATTAAAGGAAGAGCTGCAAGTCAGGCATGTATGTCAAAGTTGAAACCAAGTATTCCCTCTCCCCCTATGGGAGTGGTCACAACAAATCTAAATCAGTCTTGAAACCAATCAATAAACAGGACACCTGGGGAGCGGTGTTAAGGATGCTACATTCACAATGAGATGCAAGCGCAGACGCGAGGAAACACCATTCACAATAAAATCGTAAGCGCAACGCAAGAAGTTGGCACGGGTATCTAGATCCGCAAGTTACAAACTGAATAACAAAACCAACAATATCACATAAGAAAATTCACTCAATCTTTTACAAATAAATACATTATAAAATTATATACTAACAACTGACGCTCGCGGCAGTGACGTCACAATAATTGCTCATTCAACATTTTTTAAAATAGAATAAGCATAGACAGTATATAAAGTGATAAAGCTACACATTTAATGAACTAAGAATTATCTCTCTGCGTCTTCGAGTTATGAGAACTAAGAAATCGACGCAAATGATAATTACATCCCTTAAATCGAAGAAGGAGTCGCAAGGAGACTGCCATAACCTCTTGAGGGAAATTAGATATGTCGCGGCACGGCCAAATATAAGAGCAGGCCATGTAAAATCTTGCAGTGCTATCGTTTGTTATTGAATGCATAGAGAGAGTTCCTCCTCTTTGCCTGCAACGCAAGGATAAAATTTGGAGTTTGCAAACTCTTGCGTTGCATTGTTATTTAGTTCAGTATCTTCCAAGGATGTGACACGAAGCTTTTCAGGGTAATACTCCCACCCTTAACTAAACTTTACATAACAAATCATCTCTATTCTGGATGAATTTTGCATAACTGGTAAACCGTAAGAGATAGACAAAAGCTTACTTGATAAAAAATGTAGAGCTTGTTAAAACACCCGCTTTATGTTATTAGCGTTTTTTTTCGTGGAATTGACCGTTTTTGAGATATTTTTACTTTCTCTAGCCCCGTATGTACAATGTGCATAGGGATAGAGAAGTATTGCATTCCACCCAAAAATTCGATACCGAGATTTCACCGGAAATACATGTTTTAGGACCTCCTGTATCCATAAAAAGCATTTTCAGAAAAAGGTCCGTGTGTGTGAACACGATAACTAAAAAACGAATAGTAGCTAAAATACCAAACTTGGTATTTAAGTTTAGTGTCGTCCAGGGATGCGACACGAAGATTTTAAGAAAAATCCCCCCACCCCAAGCTACCCTTTACATGGAACTTTTTTCGAACATTTTGATCTTCTTAAAAATGGCTCTAACAATTTTGATTAAAATTAGTATATTAAACATATTAACCTGACAAATAAAATGTATATCAGGAATTTTCTGGAAATAGCTTCTGAAGACCTGTTTATTCTGGATACATTTTGCTTAATTTGGCATAACTAGTAAACCGTAAGAGATAGACAAAAACTTATTATACAAAAAATGTAGCGTTTTTTTTTTTTTTAAATATACAAGTTATGTCATATAAATTTTTCTCGTGGAGCTTACCTTTTTCGAGGTACTTATTGTTATTAGTTTCAGTTGTAAAGTACTTATACTTTTCTCAGACGGGAGTGTCCGTTTTTCTTTTGTTCTACTCCTGGCCAAGAA
The DNA here is from genome assembly GCA_030762935.1 of Hymenopus coronatus. Taxonomy (NCBI): domain Eukaryota; kingdom Metazoa; phylum Arthropoda; class Insecta; order Mantodea; family Hymenopodidae; genus Hymenopus; species Hymenopus coronatus. The sequence continues at coordinate 19,679,835 of CM060895.1, forward strand.
AAGAAGCGATTTGTAATGACAATCGCGTAACGACAGCTTTGAAAACATTTGACTATTTGTTTAGCCTAATGCATTCCCTTATTTACTTCCTACTTATACGGAACTAAGTAATAAGAACATTGTACTAATGAGTTGCTCGATTAGTAAGGTGCAGAAAGAAGAATTATTTTATGTAAGAAGTTTGTGGAACAGCTAGAGAAAGTCATGTGAGTGTAAACATCAGATTTTTTTATGTTGGTTTCAGTTTTAAAATACTTTTCTCGTACTGGAATTTGTCAACACCTAGTCATACATACAAACAAAGGAATTTCAATCACATAGCAACCAGCTTTTAAAACATTCGACTATCACTTTAGCCTATGGTACTCCCGTTCTACTTACAAGGAAACAAGTAATAAGACCATTTTTGCTAATTTTATCCAGTTGTAATTTTGCTCTCCCCGCTGCTTGCATAATTTCTTCTGATTCATGACATTGAATCCGCCATTTTATGGATAGATACGAGCATTCAGATTCATGGCCTACTCGAATGAGGCCGTTGATCCATTGTAGTGTTATAATTTTATAACACGGAGTCACAGAATTTTCTACTTTTAGCATCAACTGTCTAAAAATAGATTTTAATTACAATAAGGATGTGCAAATTAGTCACGTGGGTTATCTAGGTTATATTGAAAACTGATATTCTCCTTAACAACAACTTGGAGTCTCTCAGGCGTTAAGGATATAATAGCAGCCATCTGTTGGAGCCGTCAATAACCACAAAGTTTGAGTTGCACCTCCTTAAACACACGCCTGTATTATGAAAGGGTTAAGGCGGAAGTACGGTCACGGTTGTCGGAACTAGCGCGCCCGTCACGCGAACTTGCATTCCCACTACCGTCTATGAAGTTGCAAGGCTTATCTTGAAATGAAACGCGAATAGGCGTGTGACGAACCGCTAACGTTTGTAACGATTCTAGTTACCAGTTTAAGGTTTGCCAACGTCCTCATTAACGACTGCTAATGTAGGTAACTCTTACGTAAAGCGCCATTCCAAAAATCTGATGTGTTCCATTCACATGACTTTCTCTACATCTCTGTAACAAATTATTGTTGAAAAGCTTATGCTTATATTTACTTCATGCTAATCACAAAAAATTAGCAGAAATTACTTGCTTGCCTGTAAGTAGAAGTGAAATAAGTGAAACAAAAAGTCGGTAAAATACCTAATTTGGTATTTAAGTTTTGTATCTTCCAAGAATGCGACAAAACGATTTTCAAGAAAATCGCCCCACCATCAACTATCCTTTACATGGAACTTTTTTCGAATTTTTTTATTTTCTCAAAAATGGCTCTAACGATTATGGTTAGAATCTCTTATATTAAAGATATTTACCTGACGAATAAAATGTATATCTTGAATTTTCTGGGAATAGCCTCTGAAGACTACTTCATTCTGGATGAATTTTACGGAATTTTGCATAACTGCTAAACCGTAAGAGATGAACAAGAACTTATCACACAAAAAAATGTAGAGCACGTTGAAACATTTTTTTTCGTGGAGATATTTATTTGTTTTTGGTTTCAGGTTTAAAAACTTGTACTTTTCTCATACAAGAATTTGCCAACTGTCGGTACAAACAAAGGAACTTCAATCACATAGCAACCACTTTTTTTAGCTTAACGTCCTTCAACCTGGTTGGTCATATCGGACGATGAATGAAATTGGTGAAATGATGCTGAAATGTTCTTGGGGTCCATGGAGCTTAAAGTTACTCCACATTCGTCTTCTCAGGATAAGGGAAAACCCCGAATAAAAACCTTATCCAGGCAACTCACCCTTACGAGATTCGAACTCGGGACCTTTAGAATGTGAATCACACACGCTACCACTACACTATCCAGGCTGGTTACAACCAGCTTTTCTATCACTTTAATCTATGGTATTCCCTTATTTCGCTTCTACTCGCAAGGAAGCAAGTAATAAGAATATTTCTGCTAATTTTTTCTCAGTTACAAAGTAAATAGAAGTATAATCTTTTTAATAATAATTTGTTGCAGAGATGTAGAGAAAGTCATGTGAAGTGAACGCATCAGATTTTTTCTCTCGATTTTACCGTATTGAGAGTATTGTATAGTTGTATTTCCTGTGATTGCTTTGACAGTATTATTTATGTATATAACAGCACGTGAATAAATATATAACACGAGGGTGACGCTGATGACCTTGGTAGTTTTGCACCAGTCATTTAAACAAACAAATACAATTATTTTAAAACTCAGAGCAGAATCGCGGATTTAGCTACGGTATATAGTTTGTTCATTAGTTCATTGTGTTCGTTTTAATGGCCTGAAAAATGTAAAGATATAGCACGCTGCATTGGTGTAATACGGAACAAAGTCTGTTTTTATGTACAATAAACCGCTGGTACACGTGCGTAGTGAGTCGTGTGGGGGAGGGGTAACCCAATACAGCATGTTGAATTGTTAAAGCTGTTACCTTTCAGAGGTCCATACAGCAAGCAGTTAATTAAAGCATTGTTTGGTGTTATTGTTGGCGGAAACGCCTAAAGCTATTCAGTAAAGCACGGCTATATTATTTACCGAGGTCGGCGGCTTAATGGCCAGAAGGAAAGTGCCAACCCACCTGCGGCTTAGCGCTTATTTTAAAGTGGTGACGTTCTGCACTAGAAACAGTGTGTATATCTTCCCAAGCTATAGGCACATTTCATTTGGAGTAAACTCACATTGCATAGGAAATGTCTGATGTGTTCCATTCACATGGCTTTCGCTACATCTCTGCAACAAACTATTGTTAAAAGGCTTATTCTTCTATTTACTTGCTTCCTTGTAAGTAGAAGCGAAATAAGGGAGTACCATAGGTTAAAGTGATAGTCAAAAGCTGGTTGCTATGTGACTAAAGTTGCTTTGTTTGTATGGACAGGAGTTGACAAATTCCTGTATGAGAAAAGTAAATAAAAAAAATGTATGACATATTGTGTGCTTTAACGAGCTCTACATTTGTTGTTACATACGTTTTTGTTTATTTCTTATGGTTTGCCAGTTATGCAAAATTCCGCAAAATTAGTCCAGAATAAAGATGTCTTCAGTGGCTACTCCCAGAAAAGTCAAGATATACGTTTTGTTTGTCAGGTAAATATCTTTAATATACGGTATTTTAATCAAAATCGTTAGCCATTTTTGAGAAAATCAAATTTTTCGAATTTTTTTTTTATATAAAGGGTAGTTGGGGTTGGGGGATTTTCTTGAACATTTTCGTGTCGAATCCTTGGACGATATTAAACGTGAATACCAAGTTTGGTATTTAACGGCGTTTTCTTTTTTGAGTTATGCTGTTCATTCACACACACACACTCTGACCTTTTTCTAGACATGCTTTTTTTTTTTTCTTTTTTTTTTTATTCAGGGGGGCCTAAACATGTATTCCCGGTGAAATCTCGGTATCGAATTTTTGGGTGCAATACACTAGTTACTTAGTACGTGTAGAGAAAGTACGTGATGATGGTCATTGCGGTAGAGTAGCCTAACTGTGGAAGCTGGAACCAGACAGACTCCCTTTGATCTTTGTAAAGCTAGATAAAACAGAGCTGACGCTTTGACTCGACTTGGGTTTGTCACGCAGGCCACTTAAGATAAGGGTGAAAAATCAATTCAAGCGAGAGAAGTGATTTAGTCTTGACGACCTGCAAGGGAATAAGTTGGCAGAGAAATTCTGCTGAGCTTGGCTTTCTCATCTCCCCGCCTGTTAGATACCTTGAGTTCACTTTTTAATCTCTGAACCTGCCCGAGGACACCATCGTTATGGAGGGAGGTGTTCACTGTTCCTTGCTAGGTTACTGTCTAGATTACTAGGTTTTTTCATTTTCAAAACATTTAGGACACAGTATGAGAGGTAATAACAGCTTACCAGTTGTCTGTGCTATTGTATTTTATTGTATTCCAGTAATTAATAATAATTGTTTAGAGTAAATCGATAGTAGTTTATATATACACAAATTTATATTGTTTCATTCTGTTACTTCATTTTAGTTTGCATTCCTTTGTTTTGGTTATATTAAATTTGTAAAATAATGTATGATAAAAATGAAATGTAGAAAATAAATTATAAAATGTGCTGGTATAGGGAACTTACTCCCCCCCCCCCAAATGCAGAGCTCACAATTTGTTATATACATTTTTTTCTTGGAGTTGACTGCTTTTAAGATATTCCTTGTTAGTTTCAGCTTTAAAATACTTACTTTTCTCATACAGGAATTTGTCAACTGTTGTCCATACAAACAAAGGTAGTTCAATCGTATAGAAACCAGATTTTAAAAATTTTGACTATCCATTTAGCCTATTATATTCCCTTATTTCCCATTTACTTACAAGGAAGTACGTAATAAGAACCTTTCTACTAATTTTTCCTCGATTAGCACTAAGTAAATAGAAGAATAAGCTTTTTAACAATAATTTATGTACAAATGTAGAGAAAGTCATGTGAATGGAGCTCATCATATGTTTTTAAAATATTGCTAACTTTGGATACATAAAATTCGGGTTTACAGGAACACCCAAAACAGTTGATTGAAATAACTCATCTGACAGATGACATGAGCTTCCAAAAGCAGTTAGCCGTGTACTGCAGGCAACTTCTCCGTCTCAGGAGTGCTGCAGTGTTATCTATGTAGCAGGCGTTGTAAGAAAGCAGGCTTATGGCAGATTGACCACAAAGCGAACCTGTACATGTGTGTAACGCTGTGTTTGCTCTGATTGTTGTACTTTGGTTCTTTTTCAAACAAATGCCAGATGTGTTGATCGTTAGAAAATAAACCTTCAGAAAGAGATTCCAACAAAACAGTTGTATCTGGGTTGTATTTATTAGCATTGTATGCTTGTTGAGAAGCATCCAAATGTCTACGCCACAGCAGTTTTTACTTTCTCTACACGTACTATGTACATAGTGTATAGAAAAGGTATTGTATTGCACTCAAAAATTCCATAACGCGAATTCACCGGAAATACATGTTTTGGGACTCCCCTGAATACAAGAAAATCATTTCTGAAAAAGGTCTGTGTGTGTGTGTGTTTTCTAAGATGTGGAACATGTTCCTTGAAACAAGTTTCCAAAAATCAACACCAGTTGCCTCTGTTGTTTGAAGAGATGAATCACATTGCAGCTCACATAGTTCTAACTATAGATCCCCTGGCTGGCAGTCTATTTAACATCTCATGCCACTGTTGAAAAGTTCCATCTGTGATCGAAATACTTAGATATCTTGAAATCTACCATCAAATTCTAAAATAAGATCTAAGCAGGAAGTTAAAAAAAATAACAATAAATCATATATTTGGATTGTTTTTCACACAAGCCGTGTGTAGGACAGGAGTTTCAGTCTGACTCTGCCTATCAAATCATATATTTATATGCCCGGCCCGCGGGCCGCCATTTGGGCATCACTGATTTAGATAAAAGAATGTTCAGAACCTGTAGGAAGGTCGTGTGAATGGAATACATCAGATTTAGCTTTTATTAAAGTTTTACTAACTAGTTCTTGGAGATAAAATTCTGGTTACCAATGGGTAGGAAATTTACTGTATTAGCTTAGTTGTTTGTGCATTAGATTTCGTATTAGAAGATGGGAATAAAGCAGTCGCTGCACGAAGTTTGCAAGGAGATGGCAACTGATAAAACTGTTGTAATGTTCCAAGAGTATCGTAATCCGGAATCGTTTGGTAACGCTTTATCAATGCAACGTCTAATTTACAAGCATATCGCTGATGCCATCAATAGCAGGTTACGTAAAACAAGAGGAAACTGCGCACTTGCCTGAGGTTTCCTCGGCCTGATCCAAACTTCATGCACCTACATACTACGTTTCACTAGCATTGTTACTTTCTCTACACGTACTACATACATAGTGTTTAGAGAAAAGGTATTGTACTCCACCCAAAAATTCCATTCCGAGATTTTACCGGAAATAGACGTTTTACATAAATCTGTATTCAAAAAGTCTGATGTGTTCCATTCACATGAATTTCTGTACATCTCTGCAACAAATTATTGTTAAAAAGCTTATGCTTCTACTTACTTCATGCTAATCAGAAAAAAAAAATAGCAGAAATTATCTTATTACTTGCTTCCTTGTAAGTAGAAGCGAAATAAGGGAGTACCATAAGTTAAAGTGAAAGCCAAAAGCTGGTTGCTATGTGACTGATGTTCCTTTGTTTGTATGGACAGAAGTTGACATTTTCCTGTATGAGAAAAGTGTAAGTTTTTTAAAGCTGAAACCAAAAACAAGGAATATCACAAAAACGATTAACTCCACGAAAAAAAGTATATAACATAAATTGTGTGTTTTAATGTGTTTTACATTTTTTTGTGTGATAAGTTTTTGTCTATCTCCTACGGTTTAGCAGTTATGCAAAATTCCGTAAAATTCATCCAGAATAAAGTAGTCTTCAGAGGCTATTTCAAGAAAATGCAAGATATAGGTACATTTTATTCGTCAGATAAATATGTTTAGTATACGATATTTTAATCAAAATCTTTTAAAACCATTTTTAAGAAAATCAACATTTTCGAAAAATGTTCCACGTAAAGGGTAGTTGGGGGTGGGGGGATTTTCTTTAAAATCTTCGTGTCGCATCCTTGGAAAATACCAAAATTAAATACCAAGTTTAGTATTCAACCGTCTTTTCGTTTTTGAGCTATGCTGTCCACAGACACGCGCACACACACGGACCTTTTTCTGAAAATGCTTTTTATTGGATTCAGGGGGACCAAAAACATGTATTTCCGGTGAAATTTCGGTATCGAATTTATGGGTGGAATGCCATACCTATATACATAGTACGTGTAGAGAAAGTCGGTAAAATGTATTTAAGTTAAGTATCTTCCTAGGATGCGACACGAAGATTTCAAGAAAATCCCCCACCCCCAACTATCTATTACATGGAAAAAAATGGACAATTTTGGTTTTTTCAAAAGGAGTCTTAACGATTTTGATTAAAATATAGTATATTAAAGATGTTTACATGACAAATAAAATGTATATCTTGAATTTTCTGAGAACAGCCTCGGAAGACATCTTCTTTATGGATGAATTTTCCTGAATTTTGTATAACTGGTAAACCGTAAGAGATAGACAAAAACTTACAGTACAAAGAATGTAGATCGCTGTAAAACATAATTTATGTCATATACATATTTTCGAGAAGTTGACCGTTTTCGAGTTATTGCTTGCTATTGGTTTGTTTTAATATATTTTACTTGTCTCATACGAGAACTTGCCAACTCCTGGCCTCGCAAAGAAATGGATTTCAATCCAATAGCAACCACATTCTAAAACATTTGACTGTCGGTTTATCCTAGTGTAGGTATTTACTTATTTCCCTTCTGATTATTAAGAAGCATGTAATAGAACATTTCTGCAAATGTTTATCTGGATTAGAGTGAAGTAGATAGAAGAATAGCTCTTTAAAAATAATTTATTGAGATGTAGAGAAAGTAATGTGAAATGAATATATCATTATTTTATTTTCATTACTTAGTAAATAGTTTTAGAAGGTATTTCACTACAATCAAAACTTCGACACTGAGATTTCGCCGGAAATATACGTTTTTCGGTCTCCTGTAACCATAATAATATGTTTTAGAAAAAGGTCCGTGTGTCTATGATCAGTGTAACACAAAAACGCAAAGTCGGTATAATACCAAACTTGGTATTTAGGTTTAGTAGCTTCCAAGGATGCAACAAAACGATTTCGAGAAAATCTCTCCACTTCTAACTAACTTTTACATGAAACAAATTCGAAAAAGTTATTTTCTCAAACGGCTAACGATTTTGATTAAAATACGACGTGATTAAGATACTTGAATGAGAAACGAAATATTCGTATTGACTTTTCTGAAGACCTTTTCATTCTGGATTAATATTGCAAAATTGTTAAACCGTAAAAGATTTACAAAAACTTACTGCCTATGCAAAAAATACAAATGTCGGCAAAGCACACAATTTATATTGTGTATATTTTTTCCAGATGTTCCGTATTATTGGTTTTAGTTCTAAACCACTTAAATGTCCGTATAAGATAAGTTTTTAACTCCTGGACATGGATTTCATTCTCATAGCAACCAGCTTTTAAAATATTTTACTATAATCTTAGCTTAGTATAGTCCCTTATTTCACTCCTGCTTAAAACGAAGCAAGTAATAGGACTATTTCTGCGAATTTTATCTCGATTAGCATGAATTTAGAAATGGAAATGGCATTTTATTTATGGACGTTCTATAACTGCTGTGGTTCTCAGCGTCCCATTCTATATTGGGCGTGAAAGACCGGTTAATTTTGCTCAGAGACCTCTCTATCAGGCTTGAGGTTCTTTTAGGTGCCGTAAATCTGCGACACGGGACCAACAGCTTTACATCTCTTCCGAAGGAAGCCATGTTGAGGATTTTTACGGCCGAAAAAATCCATCGTCCTCCGCCGGGTTTGAACCCGCGACCTTGGATAAATGAAGTTAGCATGGTAACCATTACACCACAGATGGCGACCAAGAAGATAGAGGAATAAGATTTTTAAGAATAATTTGTTAGATTGCAGACACTAATGTAAATGGAACACATGTCATAGACGGTCACACTTGTCTTTTTTACTTTCTCTACACGTACTATGTACATAGTGTATAGAGAAGGTATTGCGCTCCACCCAAAAATTCGATACAGAGATTTCACTGCAAATATATGTTTTAGGGTCCTCTGTATTCAAAAAAAGCATTTTCAGAAAAAGGTCCGTGTGTCAGTAACTCAAAAACCAAAAGTCGGTAAAATACCAAACTAGGTATTTAAGGATGCGACACGAAAATTTTAATTTTTTTTTAAAAGTGGCTCTTAACGATTTTGATTAAAATGTCGTATATTAAAGATATTTATCTGACAAATAAAATCTTGAATTTTCCAGGAATAGACTATTAAGACTACTTTATGGTGCATACATTTAGAGCACATTAAAACACACAATTTGTGCTATATAATGTTTTTTCGTGGAGTTGATCGTTTTTGAGATATTCTTTGTTTTTACTTTCAGCTTTAAAAACATACTTTTCTCATACGCAAATTTGTCAACTCCTATCCATACATACAAACAAAGGAACTTTAGTCACATAGCAACCAGCGTTTGCTATCACTTTAACGTATGGTAATCCCTTATTTCGCTTCTACTTACAAGAAAGCAAGTAATAAGTCTATTTCTGCTAATTTTTTTCGATTAGCTTGAGGTAAACAGTAGCATGAGCTTTTTAACAATAATTTGTTGCAAAGGTGTAGAGAAAGTAATGTGAATGGAACGCATCAGATTTTTTATGAATATTAGTGTGATATGAATTAAATGAATGTGCAGAGAAAATCATGTAATTTACGAGTAGATGCTCGCAGGGATATATGTAGAGGTATTGTGTTTACGCATGATTTTGCTTGCCGTGAGATTGTGTGCAGATGTGGTATAGAAGTTCACGAGGATCAAATTAGCGAGGTGTGTATAACGGCAGTGATACGGCTTCAGCGTGTGGCGTGCGTCACGAAACTGTTCCACGCTGCGGAATTTTATCTTTAGAAACTGGCAACTTTATGGCAGCAAAAACAATAAAACTTCTTGCTTTACGCTTTTGTGAAGGGAAGGCTCGTCATTTCAACAAATTCTCAATTGCAGCAGTCTACAAGACACTTATTACCATATTTCTAAATATAACACTTATACTGATATTACATTCACATTACTTTTGCTACCTATTCTTTAAAGATCTGACGTGCTACTTTATCTACATCTCTGTAACATTATAAATAGAACCTAAACAGACTGTCAAATGTTTAAAAATATGGTTGCTGTGGGACTGAACTCCGTGGCGAGGAGTTTAGAAAAGTTTAAGTATTTTGAAACTGAAGCCAATAAAACCGTCAACTCCACGAAAAAATATATAGAACAGAAATTGTGTATTTTAACGAGCTCTACATTTTTTGTTAACTTTTTGTCAATTGTTACGCTTTACTAAGTATGCAAAATTCATCTAGAATAAAGAGTTCTGAGGATATTCCTAGAAAATTCAAAATATGCATTTTGTTTGTAATGTAAATATATTTTATATACAGCATTTTAATCAAAATCGTTATAGCCATTTTTCAGAAAGAAATTTTCAAAAATGTCTTCATATAAAGGCTACTTTGTGGTGGTGGGATGTTTTTGAAAATCTCCGTATGGCTTCCTTGGAAGATACTAAACATAAATAATTAGTTTGGTTTTTAACGGAGCTTTTGCTTTTGAGCTATGATGTACACATATGCGCGCGCGCCCACACACACACACACGCGCGCGCTCTATACCGAGATTTCTGCGGAAATACATGTTTTAGGGTCCCCTTTATCCAAAAAACGCACTTTCAGAAAAAAGTCCTTGTGTCTGTGAACACGATAGCTCAAAAACGAAAAATCAGTAAAACACCAAACGTGGTATTTAAGTTTAGTATCTTCCAGGGATACGACACTAAGTTTCTGAGAAAATTCTTCCCACCCAAAAAATACTCTTTACATGGAAGTTTTTCTAAAATTTTTGATTTTCTCAAAAATAGCTCTAACGATTTTGATTAAAATACCGTATATTAAAGATATAAAGCTTTGAAAAACGAATACTTTTCTCATACAGGAATTTGTCAACTCCTGTCCATCAAACAAAGAAACTTCAGTCACACAGCAACCAGCCCTTTGACTATCACTTTAACCTATGGCACTCCCTTATTTCGCTTCTACTTACAAGGAAGCAAGTAATAAGAGTATTTTTGCTTTTTTTTTTTTTTTTTTTCTGGATTAACATGAAGTAAATACAAGCATAAGCTTTTTAAGAATAAATTGTTGCAGAGGTGTAGAGAAAGTCATGTGAATGAAGCACATCAGAGTTTTATATATTGCTTTGAGTCGCATTAAGTAGTTTCTTGAACTCGAAGAAGCGACGGAGAAAGTAAAGATAACTCGATGCGATAGAAAGATGGAGGATAGTGCAGAGGAAACGCTGATGTGGAAGTTGATTTTTGCCTTGGTCAGCGTTGTATTGACTGCAGCAGGTGACGCGGAAATTGCACCAATCGCATCTTTTCTTGCCTTGTTGTGTGTTCAATCCATGGTAAACATATTTTTCAGGAGAAAACTTTTCTTTCCAGAGCCCCCAGGCTTCTCGTTCTTCACTCTCTCTCTCTCTGGTTCTGTGCTAATAGAATGGAATATCCTTGGGCGATACCAAACCGAGCATGCTTCAGATAGATAAATACATTTTTATTTTCTCTATACGTACTATGTACATAGTGTATAGAGAAGGTTTTGTAATGCACCCGAAAGTTTGTAACCGAGATTTCACTAGAAATAAATGTTTTAAGGACCCCTGAATAAAAATCTGATGTGCCATTCACATGACTTTCTCTCTCTCTGTAAAAAATTATGCTTAAAAAGTTTGTTCTAACTTCATGTTAATCTAGATAAACACTAGCAGAAATAGCCCTATTACTTGCTTCGTTGTAGGCAGAAGCGAAATAAGGGAGTACTATAGGTTAAAGTGATAGTCAAATCTTTTAAAAGTTTGTTGCTATAATTGCAAATTCCCATTGAGAAAAGCTTTAATTATTTTAAAATTGAAACCAGTAACAAAAAATGTCTTAAATGGTTAACTCCACAAAAAAAGAAGTATGACATAAATGGTGTATTTAAACGAGCTTTAGATTTTAATATCAAGTTTTTTTGTCTCTCTTATGGTTTACCAACTATCCAAAATTCGTCCAGAATGACAGACTTATGACGCTTTTCCCAAGAAATTTATGATATTCATTTTTCTCCACATAAATATCGTCAATATACGACGTCGTTTTAATAAAATCATTAGTTGTATTTTAGAACATCAAAAAGGTACTTTGGGGTGGGGGATATCCCTGAAAATCTTCGTACCGCATACTTGGAGGATATTAAACTTAAATACAAACAATTTTTCGTTTTTAACTTATGCGGTCCTCAGACACTTACACACAAACCTTTTTCTAAAATGCTTTTTTTTACTTTTTCTATACGTACTATGTATATAGTGTATAGAGAAGGTATTGCACTCCACACAAAAATTCGACACAGGGATTTCACCGGAAGTGTGCTTTAGGGTCCCCTGTATCCAAAAGTATTTTCAAAAAAATGTTCGTGTGTTTGTGAAGACATGAACTCAAAAACGAAAACTCCGTAAAATAGCAACTTGGATTTAAGTTTAGTATCTTCCAGGGATGCGACGCGAAGATTTTGAAAAAAAATCTCCCCACCCCAAACTACCCTTTACGTGAAAAATTTCCCAAAATTTTGATTTTCTCAAAAATGGCTCTAATGATTTTGATTGAAATACCATATATTAAAGAATTTGGATGTAAATGCATATTGTGAATTTTCTGGGAATAGCCACTAAAGACCTCTTTATTCTGAATGAATTTAGCTGAAATTTGCGTAATTGGTAAACCCTAAGGGTTAGACAAAAACTTACCATACAAAAACGTAGAGCACGTTAAAACACACAATTTATGTTGTATACATTTTTGTCATGGATTTGGTAGTTGGACATATTCCTTGTTTCAGGTTTGAAAAACTTATACTTTTCTCATACGGGAATTTGTCAACTCGTGTCCATACAAACAAAGGAACTTCAGTCACATAGCAACCAGCTTTTGACTGTCACTTTAACCTATGGTACTCCCTTATTTCCCTTCTTACAAGGAAGCAAGTAGTAAGACTATTTCTGCTAATTCTTTCTCAATTAGTGTGAACTAAGTAGAAGTATAAGATTTTTAACAATAAATTGTTGCGGAGACGTAGAGAAAGTCATGTGAGATCCTCAAAGCATATTTCGATATCGAATTTTTGAAGTTATTTTCTTTACACGGTGCCATCGTGGGCGATTAGTTGATCACTCGTCACCATGTGCGCAAACTCCATTGATCAAGAAACCGTTTGGGGAATCCAAAAGTCGAAATTGGACTGTTGTTTCATTTTAGAGAGCCCCCCCTGGAGCGGGAAGGATGAGGTGAAGCAGCATAGATGCACGGAGACGCGCAGAATCCCCTACATTCCCAGTCCTAATACCCGCGCATCAGAAGAGGAGGGTGAGATAGCCCGTTTACGGGGAGAAAGTTTTCCATAGTTGAAGCAACTGCGCTCTCTGCCCCTCACCGCCGACATTGATCTGAGAGCATACAAGAAATGACTGAAAGGACAGGCTTGGCGACCAGAGGAAAATCACATTATTGTTTACGTAGCTATAAGTTGTCAGAATATCAGCGCCTCCGGTGTGGCGGAGTTCTTTAATATAACAGTAAATCTGACACACTAAACCATCAGTCTGGGCCGGATTTGAACCCGCGAAGGCCAGCTGAGCATTCTTGTCTTTTCGCAGTTACACATTTACGCTAAAAAGAGCATGAGAGCCTTAAAAAGGGCGAGGAAAGCCAAAGCCGAACTACGTCATTGCAGCAGAGGAACGAACGATATCTTTAGAATCACCGGAAATAAAGTTGAGCTTTTTGGAACGTGACTCACATCACATGGAGTCGAAAAGTGTTAAATTTGTTTTGGTAGCCTTGTTGAATTCCTTCACTCTCTCTGGTCTCTTGCTATTTGCTGTTCAAGCGGGCCAAGGTTTTTGTGAATAAGCAAAAGCCTGTGTGCGCATGGCTCTTCGGTCTACGTAAGCAACAATTTTGAAGATCGCAATGCAAATATGACAACTTTTACAGGTGTAGAGAATGTATTGTATTGCACCCAAATATTCGATACCGAGATTTCACTGGAAATACATGTTTTGGGACCCCCTGATAACCAAAAAAAGGATTTTAGAAAAAGGTCCGTGTGTATCTGTGTGCAGCATAGCTCAAAAACTGGTATTTAAGTTCAGTATCTTCCAAGGATGCAACATGAACATTTTCAAGAAAATCCCGCCACCCCACGCTACCTTTTACATGGAAAAAATGTCGAAAATTCTGATTTTCTCAAACGGCTAACGATTTTGATTAACATATCTAATATTTAAGATACTTACGTGACAAATAAAATGTATATCTTGAATTTTCTTGGAATAGTCTCTTTATTTTGGATGATTTTTTTTTTAATTTTGAGCTCCTTAAATCACACAATATCATATACATGTATTCGTGGAATTAGCCGTTTTCGAGACATTCCTTGTTATCGGTTTCAGTTTTAAAAACTTAAGCTTTTCTCATACGGGAACCTGCTAACTCCTGGCCACACAAAGAAACAAGTTTCAATCCCATAGTAAGCACATTTTAAAACATTTACTGTCGGTTTAGCCTAGTGTATTCCCTTATTTCCCTTCTACGCATAAGGAACAAAGTATTAAGGCCGTTTCTATTAACGTTTATTTCGGTTAGCTTGAAGTGTGTAGAAGAATAACCTTATTAACAATAATTTGTTACAGCGATGTAGAGAAAGTCATGTGAATGGAGCACATCAGATTTTTTCTACAAACTTGTTACAAAATATATACTTCTTTCTACACAATGCTAATCGAGATAAACATTAGCAGAATGTTCTTATTACTTAGTTCTTACACAAACAAGGGAACCGCGAGAATAATTATGCTACAGCGATCGTCAACTGTTCTGAAAACTATTTGCTTCTCTGCATGGCTAGGAATGAAGCAAAACAAACACTGCCGCTTTCTCTTTGAGAAAATTGTATTTTAAAACTGAAATCAATTACAAGGAATATCTGGGAAACGGTTAGTTTCACAACAGAAATGTAATTGTGTGTTTAGACGAGATCTACTTTTTTGTGTGTTGTAATCTACACATTTGTTTTTGTAAAGTTCTTACGGTTTTCCAGTTAAGCAAAAGTCATTCAAAATGTAAACTATTCCCAGGAAATTCAATAATACATTTCGTTTGTCGTAAACATATCTCAAACTGGATTTTAATAAAAAAAATCTGATGCGTTCCATTCCCATGACTTTCTCTACATCTCTGCAACAAATTATTGTTAAAAAGCTTATGCTTCTATTTACAAGTATAAGTTTTTCAAAGCTGAAAGAAAAAACAAGGAATATTTAAAAAACGATCAACTCCACGAAAAAAATGTATATGACATAAATTGTGTGTTTTAATGTGCTCTACATTTTTTGTGTGATAAGTTTATGTCCATCTCTTACGGGTTAGCAGTTATGAGAATTCTGTAAAATGCATCCACAATAAAGTAGCCTTCAGAGGTTATTCGCAGAAAATTCAAGATATACGTTTTATTTGTTAGTTAATGTTTTTAATAATTGACATTTTAATCAAATCGTTAGAGCCATTTTTGAGAAAATCAAAATATGCGAAAGAAGTTCCATGAAAGGGTAGTTTGGCGTGGGGGGATTTTTATGAAAATCTTCGTGTCGCACCCTTGGAAGATACCAAACTTAAATACCTAATTTGGTATTTAACGGTCTTGTCGTTTTTGAGCTATGCTGTCCACACACACACACACACACACACACATATACGGACGGACCTTTTTGTAAAAATGCTTTTTTTGGATTCAGAGGGACCCAAAACATGTATTTCCGGTGAAATCTCGGTATCGAATTTTTATGTGGAATGCAATACCTTCTCTATACACTATGTGCACAATACGTGTAGAGAAAGTAAAAAGGGGATCTCAAAAGTTGTTTGGATAAAATCTGATATCGATAGTAATGTTTGCATGAAATTGATGCTTCCTCTGCATACTATAGATAAATGTTGGAGAAAGTTCAAAATATGCAACATGGAGTGGCACATGGTGTGTTTTTCCACAGAATTTGGAATACCTAATAGTGATACACTCTCGTCCCCCAGAATCTACCGAGTGTGAAAAGATAGGGTCGAACTTGTGCGAGAGTATCGAACCGTGATTTAAAGTTTAAAACCTCATTAACAAGGAAGGGTATAACCCCAACTGGAACCATTGGCGTGTGCAACTTCCAGTTCTTTGGTTTGTAGCGAGAGGCTTTAGTACCATTAGGAAGCCAATGGGCGTTTCGAATTCAACAGAAGAGCTGTTTCATGGGCCGATTAAACCTGCCTTTGGTATGCAATAAATATTCCATTCACATGACACTCTACTTATTCTGCAGCAACATATCTGTACTTCGCGCTAATAGAGATAAACATTGGTAGAACATTTTATTTTCTCTATACGTACTATGTACATAGTGTATACAGAACGTATTGTATTGCACCCACAAATTCGATACCGACATTTCACCGGATATAAATGTTTTTCTTCTGTGGGCACCATAGCTCAATAACGAAAAGTTCGTTAAATTCTAAACTTTAAATTCAGCATATTCCAAGAATGCGACTCGAGGATTTAAAACAAAATCGCCCCACTCCGAACTGGCCTGGCCTTCACAAAGAAACAATTTCGAAAATTTTGATTTTGTCAAAAAATGGCTCTTGACGGTTTTTATTACAATACCGTGTGCTGACAATTTAAACGTATTTCTTGAATTTTCTGGGAATAGTCTCTGAGCACCACTTTCTTCTGGATGAATTTTGCATAACTGGTAAACTGTAACAGATAGAAACTTACAACACAAAAATGTATGATGTCGTTAAAACATACAATTTATGTCATACATTTTTTCCCCTATAGTTGACCGTTTCCGAAATATTCCTTTTTATTGGTTTCAGTTTTAAAATACTTAAAGCTTTTCTCAAACGGGAATTTGTCATGCAAAGCAACCACATTTTAGAAGATTTTAAGTAGAGAGAAGAACAAGCTATTTAACAATAATTTGTTATAGAGATGTAGAGAAAGTTTTGTGAATGGAACACGTCAGAATTTGTATCTAGGGAATACACTAGGCTAATGCGATAGCCAAATCTCTCAAAAGCTGTAGTGATGCAATTGAAATTCTATTTTGCCAGTGTGGGGGCTGCGCGTCTGCCCAACATTCAAGAGGTCCCGAGTTCGGATATCGCTTAGGGTGAGTTGCATGGATAAGGCTTTTTTTTTTTTCTCCGAAGTTTTACCCTTGTCCTGATAAAACGGTTGTCTTTCAGCTCCATGGATCTCAAAATCATTTGAGTATCATATCTCCGATTTCATTCTACCACCGATATGACCAACCAGGTTAAAGGACGTTAAGCTATAATAATAATAATAATAATAATAATAAATAAAACCTTCTGTTTATGTGAACAAGATAAAAGAAGTGAATAACTATTTTCAATTTGAGAAAACATTCAATTTGTGTTCAAAATTTTAAAACTTATATCTCGAAATTGGTTAACTCCATTAAAAAAAAAAAATCTGATGTGTTCCATTCACATGATTTTCTCTACATCTCTGCAACAAAGTATAATGTTTTCAAGCTGAAACCAAAAACAAAGAATATCTCAAACGACCAACTCGACGAAAAAAAATTATATAACATAAATGGTGTGTTTTAAAGTGCTCTACATTTTTTTGTGTGCTAAGTTATTGTCCATCTTACATTTCAATAGTTGGTCAAGTCATTCAGAATGAAGAGACTTCAGAGGCTATTCCCGAGAAATTCAAGATAAACATTTTCTTTTTTGCCACCTAAATACCTTTAATAGATGGTATTTTTAATGAAAGTCGTTAGACATTTTTGAGAAAAACAAAATTTTCCATGTAAAGGGTAGTTTGCAGGGGGGTATTTTCTTTAAAGTCTTCGTGTAGCATCTTATAAAGATACTAAACAAAATACCAAGTTCGATAATTAACGGTCTTTTTGTTTTTGACACATGCTCTCCAAGGATACACACACGCGCGGACCTTTTTCTTTAAACAATCTCAACATCGAATGTAGGTACATATGTGCTCCAGAAAATAAAAATAGTTTTGTTAAAATACCTTCTCTGCCTACTTTGTACATACGTGGTCGAAAAGTAATAATTAATATGGTTTCATCATACTTTCAATGTTCAAGCTCCTCAATAAGAGTTAATATTTACTTTTTAGAGTTTGAATTATCTTTTTACATTTTAACTGTTAACAAACGAAACGCAACCTAACAACATTCACGTTACAGAAATCATGGTCTGTCAGTATGAAAAGTTCTGTTGATGAAAATAAAAGGACTGGGGATCAAATGGAACTGTTGCTAATTTAAGATCATCTCTGAAGATTAGCAAGTCAAATGTACAGTAACCGTTTGAGGTTTATTGAAACACTCTGTTGGAGAGCGTGTTTGTTGCTTGCAGTGACTTGACAAGTGGTACTTTGCTGCGTTTCCATGCGACGCATGCAAGCGCTTTTCAATTTAAAGCATTAGTTAGACCAAGCTTCATTCACAGTTGCTTTCCCTGCATTCGCAACTGGGAGCAGAGTGAAGTAAGAAATAACCGTTTTCTTTGTTCGTAAACGGTGATAGAGGCCTAAACTGGCGGGAAAGGGAGGTGAAACAAGTGAAAGCCGCAAAATGAAACGAGATATAAATGTGTTTAACAGTTTCCATGGAAATGAAATATTGTTTTTTACTTTCTCTAGCCCGCATGAACAATGTACATAATGAGTAGAGAAGGTATTGTATTCCACCCAAAAATTCGATACTTAACTTGGTGTTTAAGTTTGCTATCTTCCAAGACACGAAGATTTTCAAGAAAATCCCTCCATCCCAAATTACCCTTTAAATTGAATGTTTTTCGAAAATTTTGATTTTCCCAAAAATGACTAAGGATTTTGATTAAAATATCGTGTGTTAAAGATATTTGCCTGACAAAGTGTATATCTTGAATTTTCTGGGAATAACCTCTAAAGACCTCTCTATCCTGGATGATTTTTATTAAATTTTGCTTAACTGGCAAACCTCAAGAGATGAACAGAAACTTACCACACAGAAACCGTAGAGCATTTTAAAACACACAAATTATGTCATATACATTTTTGTGTGTGGAGTTGATGGCTTTTTAGATATTCCTTGTTAGTGGTTTCAGCTTTGAAAAATTTGCTTTTCTCATACGGGAAATTGTCAACTCGTGTCCATACAAACAAAGGAACCTCAGTCACCTAGTAACCAGCTTTTGACTATCACTTTAACCTATGATACTCCCATATTTCGCTTCTATTACAAGGAAGCAAGTAATAAGACTATTTCTGCTAAATTTTTCTCGATTAGCAGGAAGCAAATAGAAGCATAAGCTTTTTTAACAATAATTTGTTGCAGAGATGTAGAGAAAATCATGTGAATGGAACACATAGAATTTTTAGAAAAAGATCCGTGTGTGTCTGTGGAGAGCATAGCTCAGAAACGAAAAGACTGTTAAATACTACACTTGATGTTTAGATCAGATATCTTCCAAGAATGCGACCACAAATTACCATTTACATAGAAAAGTTTTCGAAAATTTTTAATTTCTCAAAAATGGCTCAAATGATTGTGATTAAAATCCCATATTAAATCTTTTGATATCCCAAATAATATGTATATTATCTTGAATTTTCTAGGAATAACCCCTGAAGAACTCTTCTTTTTACGGTAATGTCGAGATCTGCTCTTTGAAGGAAGCTTTGGATAGATGCAACAATTCTAATCGACCAGATAATCCAATAGTTTAGAAACACTGGGAAGAATTAATTACCAAACAGCTCTTGGAATCTCTCGTCCAATCATATACTTCGGCTTCAGATCAAGCCAGAATTCTAGCTCTACAAGCAAAAGAAGCAGGTTACTGATTGGCTGCATGCAATAATGTCACGACTAAACCTGTGGTGACTAGGGAAATAGCTAAGTTGGAGTTTAGGATGGTAGAGCAATAACAAACGCTTGGCTTAACAATATCGTGAAGAATTCGTGCATACTTTCAACTCGGTTCGATTCTCCTTACTTGCTAGGAGTAAACAAAAGAGACAGTAATAAAGGTGACTCACGTTTGAAAAGCGCTTAAGTACCTTAAAACTGAAACCAATGCCTCTGAATATTTCGAAAACTGTTGTCTACCAAAAAAATAAATAAAATGTATGACATAATTTGTATATTTTAATGAGATCTATATTTTTGGTGTAATAAGTTTACCATTACACAAAAGTTATCCAAAATGATGAGGTCTTCAGAGACTATTCCCAGAAAATTCAAGATATACATTTCGTTTGTCATGAAAAAATCGTAAGCGTATGACATTTTAATAAAAATCAGAGCCATTTTTGAGAGAATGAAAATTTTCAAAGAATATATCATGTAAAGGGTAGTTGGGGTTTGGGATTTTCTAGAAAATTTTCATGTCGCAGTCCTGAAAGATACTGAACTTAAATGCTAAGTTTAGTATTAAACGAACTTTTTGGACATGTTTTTTTTTATTCAGGGAATATCAAAACAGGTATTTACTGTTAAACGTCGGTATCGAATTTTTGGGTGGAATACAATACTTCTCTAACCACTTTGTGCATCTTACATATACATATTTACTCTCGCATACATATATCCAGTCTGTGGGGGATAATTCTGCTCCAGCCGGGAATCGAACCCGGGACCTCTGGGTGAGAAGTCAGCTCGCTGACCACTCGAGAGGGCTAGAGAAAGGAACAAGACACCAGCGACTGCCTCCGTGGTCGAGTGGTGAGCGAGCTGACTTCTCACCCAGAGGTCCCCGGCTCGGTTCCCGGCTGGAGCTGAATTATCCCCCACAGAGTCTGGATATATGTATGTGAGAGTGTGTGTGTTTGAGGAAAATAAAAAACGATTTAAACGCAACGTAAAGAACCTACAGACGAGTTAAGCCCTAGTAAGGATAGGTACAGAAGAACTCCACCTAGGCTCACCAGATCTCGCACGCACAACCCAGCCTTATGGAACCAGAAAAAGAGGCGATTTTAAAACACAGCTTTTTCGGATTGTAATTCCTGTTGATTTAAGCTGCGTGACTCGGCTCTTTTTGCTCCTTCTGCTCACGATGAATATTACATAGCAACCAGGGCATTGTGCTCGTTCCATTAATCTTTCATCTTTTGGATCACCAGTCCGGTTCAAATGCGGTAGGTAAACTTAACAAAATAAACGTGTCCACCTCATGTTAAAGAGGTTTCCAGTCCAGTCTCAGCTGGGACAAATGTTATCTATACAAGGATTTTTCTGGGCCTTCCCTTAACTTGAAAAAACGAAGCTCTATGCTCTGATCTAGGGACCATTTGCTCATGACATTGACTCGTCGTTCGATATGTTCTGCCCAGTAAAGTAAAAACATTACATAAAAAAAAAAAAATCTGATGTGTTCCATTCACATGACTGTCTCTATATATCTGCAACAAATTATTGTTAAAAAGCTTATGCTTCTATTTACTTCATGCTAATCGAGAAAAAAATTGCAGATATAGTCTTATTACTTGCTACCTTGTAAGTAGAAGTGAAATAAGGGAGTGCCATAGGTTAAAGTGGTAGTCAAAAGCTCGTTGCTATGTGACTGAAGTTCATTTGTTGGTATGAACAGGAGTTCACAAATTCCTGTATGAGAAAAGTATGTTTTTGCAAGCTGAAACCAAAAACAAGGAATATTTGAAAAAAGATGAACTCCACGAAAAAAATGTATATGTCATAAATTGTGAGTTTTAAAGTGCTCTACATATTTTGTGGGATAAGTTTTTGTCTTATTTCTTACGGTTAAGCAATTAACCAAAATTCCGTAAAATTCCTCCAGAGTAAAGCAGTCTTCAGAGGCTATTCCCAGAAAATTCAAGATATACATTTTATTTGTCAGGTAAATATCTTTAGTATAGATGTTTTGGTCAAAATTGTTAGCCATTTTTGAGAAAATTAAAATTTTCGAAAAAAGTTCTATGTAAAGGGTAGTTTGGAGTGGGGGGATTTTTTTTCAATCTTCGTGTCGTATCCCTGGAAGATACTAAACTTAAATACCAAGTTTGGTATTTTACCGACTTTTCGTTTTTGAATTATCGTGTTCACAGGCCCGCGCGCGCGGACCTTTTTGCGAAAATTGTTTTTTTGTATACAGGGAACCCTGAAACATAGATTTCCGGTGAAATCTCGGTATCGAATTTTTTAGTGGAGTGCAATACCGGCTCTATGCACTATGTACATAGTACGTGTAGAGAAAGTAAAAATAAACTGAAGGGTTAAAGGAGGGCATTGCATGACTGTGGGGATGGTGGAGGTCGATAAAGGAAATTATAGGTATATATATATATTAAAATCCTCTTGTCAATTAAAAACTGCAATGAAGCAAGAACGTGCTCACAATAAAAGGCAAGATTATTCATGGGACATTTGTTAAATCGGGGAAATAATTTAAAAGTGTGAGTTTGAACGTTGATATACACTTATGATGTAAGGGCCTGAAGAGGGGAAATGAGCTACAACTGTGCTGTTGAAGTCCTCGATTGCTTGCTGTGGTCAGTCATGACTGGAGCTTGTCAGTATTACAAAGCACGCCACTGAGATAGCTAGTTGTATTTTGGACGGAGCGACGAGGCGAGGAGAGGGATCTGAGACAATGGCTGGTTGTCTGTCCTACATACTTATCGGGGAAATTGTAATCCCCCGCCCGCGTCGAGTTTGATATTTGTCATGTTCTCGACGACGGAACAAGCCAACTTCTACTGCCTTAGGTGCGGCAAGTGTCATACAATGGTTAACTGTCGAGTTTCTAGAGCTCTCGGCGTCTTATTCTTCTGCTCTTTTCAGAATCCACCTGCTCCATCCTCTGCAGTGTGCCCAAATGTTCCTTCCACTTGCTTGATGCTTCAGTGTCTTCTATCTACGTGCATAATATATACTTTTGTTAATTGAAGATAAGGTAATCCAGCGCGGAGGTCCCGGGTTCAAATCTCGGGGCCGCTTAACCTGGTTTTCCTAGGTCACAGGTGAAATGACCTGGAGTTTTACTTATGGACGCTCTTTTACTGCTGTGGTTCTCAGCATGCTTGAGGTTCTTTACGTGCCGTAAGTCTACGGCACGGGACCAACGGCTTTACTTCCCTTCCGAAGGAAGCCATGCTAAGGATTTTTACGCCCGAAAAAAGCAATCGTCCTCCGCTGGGTTTGAACCCGCGACCTTAGGTATATGAAGTCAGCATGGTAACCATTACACTACGGAGGGCGACCCCGTTCACAGATTATTGTAAACCAGACTAAAACGAGATCTAATTGGGAGGTGACAATAATAAACTGCTATCCAACTGGATCAGTCGTATGACCTTCACCACAATCGAAAACTAGGGAGTATTTCTTCCAAAGGTGTTGTCACCAAAACATAGTCTCATGACTTTCGAGCTATAGTTCTGTTCAGCGAAAGCACTGGGTGGATTTGCTCAGCGCTTATCAGAAGGGATTGAACGGGGCCGATTGGTGTGTTATGTCTATGACATCAGAATTCTTCTGCAATGTATATGGTTTTCAGATGAAAGCGCCTTTGTCGTGAAGGAAACAGATTCTGTTCAGCGGTCTAATATCGTTAAAAAACAAAAACAAAAACCAACAACAAAGAACACACTGCTTAGTGCTGAGATTGACGGTTTTTTGAGCAATTTGGCCAACGATTGTTCACCAGAATCTTCAGAATCATTGCGAAGAATGTGTGTCACGTGTTGGTATCATTTTGAGCACATTCTGTACCAAAGCCATTTCAGGATCGTTTATTTGGCCACATACTACTTAGGATGGTCCCAAAAAACTTTTACAATGTTTGGGGACAAGTTCTTTACTCTAAAACAAGAAAAAATGTTCATATAAACACAAGTCCCCAAAGTTAGTTCTCGATTTTTTGAGGTTCAAAATGCTATTAATCAAGTCATTTTAAAGTGACACTTTATTCTATTTATGACGTTGTAAACTTGTTAGGAGATGTTCCACACAAATACTACATACTTATAGAAATGGTCCCAATGGCATGCTTTTGCGTCTAAACACGCATGCACACGTCGAAGCATGGAATGTCAAATACTTCCAGTCGGTATCGTGTGATTTCGCAGGCTTACATCACATGCAGATTAAGAGTTTTTTTCATCTAGGATGTCTGCTGCAAAAACCAATAGTTTAAGGTGACCCCAAAAAATAAACATCCAAAGGATAGAGGTCGGGGAGATCGTGCTGGTCATGGAACTGGTCCCTCTCTACCTATCCATTGATACCAGCCAGTGCATCTCGAACAATGAAACTAAAATGTGCTAGAGCATCATGCATAAACCACGTGTTCCTTCTTATTTGAAGAGGCACATTTTCTAATGAGTCTGGAAGTGTGTTCTGGATGAAGTCCCTGTAGACAGCACTTGTAAGGCATGCTGAGGGAATGTATTGCACATGTGATGCATGAATAATGCTAACAAGCAGTCATGGCAACACAAAGCCTACTCTGCAGGGTAAAATGGGTCAGAGCCTTCTATGAATAAGTGCATAATTAAATGTTATTAGGTTGGATCCAGAAGCCGTTGAAGTTGACTTTCATTAATAATTGATAACGCGAAAACGCATTTTAGAGCATTTGTTTATATAGACATATTTTCTTGTTTCTATGTCAGAAATCCATCCCCAAACGTTTTAAAAGTATTTTTTAATCATCCTGTATGCTCAATTAATTTGTTTTACAAGCTGTGGTCAATAAATAGGAAAGGATTTGACGTGCAGTTGACGGTCAGTTGTTGTTCACGAAGCCATATGCTTGTTCGTACTGTAGTTTCTGTGTATGCTTTAGGAAGTTAGGTGTAGTGCAACGATGCTATGAAGGGTAAAATGGAGCAATGTACTAGTGTGAAAATCTGCTCCAAAACTCGGGGATACTCCAAAGGAATATTACGTCAGGTGTATGGGAACGAGTACAAGTGGAACAAACTGTTTCATGAATATCGGGACATCGTGAAAGATGCGCAACGCCCACAGCGACGAAAACATTCGCAACGTTGGAACCGTAAGACGGCGATCTGGATGATTTTGTCGATGTTTCTAATATTTAAATGGTTAGAAAATGTTAAAAGCAATGGGTCGTAATTGAGGAAAAATTGGACAGGACTGTAGGTATGCATGCGTTTTCCAATATTCCGACTGTAGTGTATTCCAACAGGTGTCAGGCTGTAAAGACGCAGACCCCGTTCCTTTATTTCCAGAAAGGCTAATACATTGGTATTCTGATTTAATTAAACCATCTCTGTAGTGCAATTTATCAAGGTCCTTAAAATAGCTGATTACAGCATTAATAACCTCCACGTTGCTGTGAAATCTTCGTCCTGCAAGAAATTGTTTGAGGTTCGGGAACAGGTGGTAGTCACTGGGTGCTAGATCTGGCGAATAGGGTGGATGTTCAAGCAATTCCAACTTTAATTCTCACATTTTTACTTTCTCTTTACGTACTATGTACATAGTGTGTATAGAAGGTATTCTAATGTACCCAAAAATTTGATACCGAGATTTCACCAGAAATACATGCTTTGGGTCCCCCTGAATCCAAAAAAAAACATTTCTGGAAAAAGTCCGTGCGTGTGTGTGTGCAGTTTGGTATCTTGCAAGGATGCGACACGAAGATTTACAAAAACATCCCCCCAACCGCAACTACCCTTTACATTGCACTTTTTTCGAAAATTTTGATTTTCTCAAAAATGGCTCTAATGATATTGATTAAAATAATGGTATATTAAAGATATTTACCTGACATAATATATATGTATATCTTGAATTTTCTGGAAATAGCCTCTGAAGATCACTGTATTCTGGATGAATTTTATGGAATTTTGCATAACTGCTAAACCGTAAGATAGACAAAAACCCACCATACACAAAATGTATGCACAATTTATATTATATACGCGTTTTTCGTGGAGTTGATCGTTTTTGAGATATCCTATGTTTTTGATTCAGCTTTGAAAAACTTATACTTTTCTGATACAGGAATTTATCAACTCGTGTCCATACAAACAAAGGAACTTCAGTCACATAGCAACCAGCTTTTGACTTATCACATTAATTTATGGTACCCCCTTATTTCATATCTACTTACAAGGAAGCAAGTACTATTTCTGATCATTTTTTCTCGATTAGCATGAGGTAAAGCATTAGTTTTTTAACAATAATTTGTTGAAGAGATGTAGAGAAAGTCATGTGAATGGAACATACCAAATTTTTCCCATTGCAATGACTGAACGATGGGCCGGAGCATTGCCTTGATGAAACAAGATTTTTTTTTTTATGCCAAATAAGGTTTTTTTCCCTTCACCTCATCACTCAAACTTTGCAGTAAGCTTGCGTAGTAGTCACCAGTAATACTTTTACCCTTTTCCAAGTAATCAATAAAAATAATTCCCCGAGCATCCCAGAAAACACTCGTCATAACCTTGTTAGCTGACAAAATTGACTTTGCTTTTTTTTGGAGTTGGTTCACATGGCGCAAACCACTGTTTTGACTGTGATTTGCTTTCTGGAGTGTAGTGATGTATCCAAGTTTCATCTATGGTAATAAGCCGTCTCTAAAATTCACTGAGATTTTTACGGTAGAGCTCCACATTCTTAACAGAAACAGTTTTTCTTTGCAACTTTTGATCAGGTGTCAACAATCGCGGCACCCATCTTGCACAGACCTTGTGAAAGCCCAAAACATCACTTAAAATATTACCTGCACGTTCTTTTGATATGTTTACAGCCTCTGCTATCTCAAACAACTTTAATCTGCGGTCTTCCAGTTCTAAACGATGAATTTTTTCAATGATGTCTGGAGTTGTCACTTCTACAGGGGGTCCAGAGCGAGGCTCATCACTAGTGCTCATACGTCCCATTTTAAACTGTACAACCCACCTTTTAATCATTGAATATGAAGGAGCAGAGTCTTTCAATGTATTGTCCATTTCCTCCTTGATTTCTTTAGACGTTAAGACTTTCAAATGGAAGTATTTAATCACTCCTCGTTTTTCCAAATCGTGCATTTTCGTGAAAACTCTAAAAGTTGTCTTGTTTAAAATGCTGTCATTCGAAAACTAAAGAAGCTATTCACCTGTAACTATGGATACAAGTTAGTCTAGAGTTAAACTATACGATGCTACCGTCTAGCTGGCATATCTGTGTGAGGCCCGGGACTTATCAGCCGACCCTAGTATAATATATATGTATACACATGACTTATTGCTTTATTTATGACTTTCTCTTGTAGGAGTTTATTGTAGTGTCACAGGGTTTAGGGTGGAATGGGAAAGTTGTCTCCAGCTTTAACGTTTAAGTGACCGGTGATATTAGAGGGGCGGGAGGGCGCTCTTCTCCATGCCACAAGTGTCTTACGTCAAGTGCATGATCACATGAGGGTTCCCAAGCATCCTCCCTGGTTATACAACATGGTGTCGTTTGTTCTGGCTGGGAGAATAAGCGCAGATATTGCCGCCATTGTTCCCACGTGACTTCCTGGCCCCTGGGTTTTTCATTAGCGGAGGAAGAGTAATTACCTGACAGGTGTAATTGTATCCAGGTGCAGTTGATCTCTGACTATAGAACGCAGTACAAGTTGCTTGTACTTGACGAGGGTTGGCAAATCATTGACTGACGCAGGAGTTCTTCAACTCGGGCAGAGCTCAACGATATAATACATGAGTATACACACGTATAGTCTGGATAACGCGATGTTTGACGCGGGGTTCAGATACAGGAGAAGGGTTCTGAGGATGTATTGGTGGAGCATTCGACACGGCGAATGGAGACAGGTTGGTACATCTCTACAAATCCAAACTTCTCTATTATTTTCTCTTGTGTTTCTCTTCCTCTCTGCACTAAAATAGCAAATATTTGAAATTCCCCTCTGCCCCCCCTTTTACTTTCTCTACATATATTTGTACATAGTGCATAGAGAAGGTATTATATTGCACCCAAAATTCTATATCGAAATTTCACCAGAAATACAAGTTTTGAGATCTTCCCTAATTCCAAAACAAGCCTTTTAGAAACATGTCCGTGTGTGTGTGTTAGTGTGTGTGCAGCATAGCTCAAAAACGAAACGTCGGTTAAATACCAAATTTGGTATTTAAGTTCAATATCTTCCAAGTGTCCCCGCCACCAAATACCCTTCACATGGAATATTTTTCGAAAAGTTTGATTTTCTCAAAAATGGCTTAAAGATTCTGATTAAAATACCCTATATTTAAAATATTTTATAACCGAAATGTATATTTTCAATTTCCTGGGATAGCCTCTGAAGACCTCTTTATTCTGGATGACTTTCGTGTATCTAAATATCAAAACATAAGAGATAGACAAAAACTTACTGCACAAAAATGTAGATCTTATTAAAACACACAATGTTAAAATACTTCTTTTTGAGTCAACTGTTTTCCAGATATTCCGGATTTTAAGCCAGTTAAACAGAAATATGTTATCTACCTACAAGGAAGCAAGTAATAAAACTAATTCTGCTAATTTTTATCTTGGTTAACATGATGTACATAAAGGATTAACCTTTTGAATAAAAGATTTGTTTGCGGAACACGTTTTTTGTTTTTCACTTTCTATAACAGGTATGTTCAATTCCGAAATCGAGATTTCACTGGAAATACATGCTTTGAGGACCCCAGAATAAAATTAGAAAAATGTGTATTTTGGTTAGTTACCAAACCAAGGATACGACACGAAGATTTTTTAGAAAAATCCTCCAACCCCAACTACCTTAACATGGAAATCGAAATTTTCGATTTTCTAAAAATGCCTCTTAACGATTTTGATTAAGATGCCCTATACTCGTATTAAATATGTTTACATGGCAAAAAAAAATATAGATCCTGAATTTCTTGGTAATAGCTCCTGAAGTTATCTTCATTTTGAATGACTTTTGCATAACTGTTAGAGAGAGAGAGAGAGAGAGAGAGAGAGAGAGATAATTTACCAAAAAAAATGCAGACACCAGTTAAAACACATAATTAATCATATAGAGTTCTGTTTTTTTTTTTTTTTTTTTTTTTACGAGAAGTCCTCGTCTGTTTCACATCTTCCCCCCCCCCCATGCTGGCCATGACAGTCACATAGCAACCAACTTTAGATTAGTGTATTGTCTCATTTCTCTGATACAAGAACTAAGTAATAAGAATTTCTGCTAATGTTTATCTTGATTAATATGTAGATAAAAGACTACTATTTTCTAAGAATATTTTATTTTTGCGGAACAGATAGAGAAAGTCATGTGAATGGAGCACATCAAATATATGCATGTATATTTTAGCCAACTATTTTCTATTGATTGTTCTGATACATATAGTTTTCTTAAATGTAAAATCGTCATTCGGTTTTCTTTGTTTCAAGACGGCGACACTTGAGATAGGCCTTGTGTTTACAAACATTCCATTATTTCGCAAAGCGGAATGCGCCTGTGAGGCCGTCTCATTTGCTGCTTCAATTTGCACTTGCCTGAGTTACAGCTTTCATTTTAATTGTATACAATCTGAATTTATGAATACTATTTATTGTATTTATCCTAGTGGGTAATTTATATCTTGTTATTACAGTCACAATGTTGCCTTACGTTTAACAATCGATTGTGTAAAACAATTAGTAATGCCCTGAGGTCCAGAATACGTTACTCGAGTGCCAGGAAAATTAAATATATATTTAAAACTATATTAAAAATCAAATAACAGCAATGGCAACTTAAGAGCATATTATTTTTAATATTATTACATGCACAGTGAAGGAACAAGCATTCATTTTTACTAAGAACAATGAGGTTTGTCAAAATCTTTTACAAGCGATTTAAAATCCACTTACAGTTCTGATTTTGCAATCTTGGAAATATGGGATAACATTGAATCAGTTGATTTCACTAATTTCGTAGCAGAGAAGGCAGTTTCACATATGTAAGTACCACCAAATATGGAAATAAGTTTTAAAGCCCTGTTTCTAAGATGTGGAAGTTTCCAAAAATCAACACCAGATGCCTCTGTTGTTTGAAGAGATGAATCATATTGGAGCTCACATAGTTCTAACTGTATTTAACATCTCATGGCACTGTTGAAAAGTTCCATCTGTGATCGAAATACTTCAAAATTGAAAACTACCACCAAATTCTAAAGTGAAATCTAAGCAGGAAGTTAAAAAAAACGGAATAAACTATATATTTATTCGCGGGCCGGGTGAAACATACTCGCCGGCCGGATTTGGCCCTCACTGGTGTAAAACGTTGGGTTTGCCCGGTGGTGGTTGTGCTCGACCGACCTTGGTGGCAAGCCTTGCATATTCTGTTTGATGCAGAAATGAGTTGTGTTTGTGTGGCTTTAATTGAGGTAGCACAATAGAACGAGCGATGTCGTGTTTGCTGTAAGGCGTGTCTAGTTTGAGGTCACTCGTTGTAACACTCGCATAGGAAATGATGCAACGGATGATGTCAGTGAAAGCGTACCGAAATTAATAGAGCACTAACTTTGATTGAAAATCGCCCTCTGTGTCAGTAGCAGTCTGGCTTGGGTTCACAGGAACCGAAAATCATGGGGAAGTTATCTCCTCAAACTTGATAGCACAATAGGGAAAGAGTTGGAGCCCTGCTTCACCTTTTGAAATCCAAACATCTTTCCAGAAAGGAAATAAAGGTTGTTTCAAAACGACACCAAACGAAGATGTCGTCATACCTTACGTGATACGTGAATATAATTTTCAGTCCTGAATTCGGCACGTACAAAAACTGCCATAAAATCGCCATGGAAAACGTAGCATGTGGGTGTGGCGTATGACAACTGTTGTTCCTTCGCTGCCTAATCCCAAATGTGTGCGATTTTTAAACACACACAAAACTTTAAATAGAAGAGCTTGAAAGTTAAGTGTAAGCTAATCGACTATCTTCGGATGAAACGGCCTGTATATGACAGTAATTAAACCTGTAGTGACATGCTGCAGAAACTTGGTGTTTGTTAAAGTCAAGCTTAAAATCGCAGTATCGGAAAGGAAGATATTACGAAGAATCTGTAGACCCAAGTGTGAAAATGAGGAGTGAAGAGTTAGAACTAATAGAGCTCTTGACAAGAACTGGAGTTTTATTTATGGACGCTCTTTAACTGCTGTGGTTCTCAGCGTCCCATTTCTATATTGGGCGTGAAAGACAGATTAATTTTGTTCAGGGTTGAGGTTCGTTTACGTGCCGTAAACCTACGACACGGACCAACTAAGGATTTTTACGCCCAAAAAAATCCATCGTCCTCCGACGGGATTGAGCCCTCGACCTTGGGTGTAGCCATTACGCCACGAAGAGTGACTAAAAGGAAAAGAGAACTCTGAGCTCTATGATGACCCCCGAATTGTGAGCTTCGTTAAAAGTGCAAGACTTATATGGGCAGGAAGTGTAAAAAGAAGTGAGGAGGGATTCCTATTGCAAAGAGTATGGAAGGGAAAACCAGGTGGAAAAGGCATGTAGGAAGACTGACAAAGAAATGGGATAGGAGGATATGAAGAAGCAGAATACAAGAGGATGGAGGACGAGAATGCAAGATAGGAAAGAATTGGCTTTCATATTGAGGGCTCTAACGCCATGGAGTAGGTCCTCAATCTTTTGCTATAGTTGGTATATTGGCGAAACTGACTGCAACCTCAGAATTATACAGATTGAATGTTTTTATCCAAAGTAATTAGGGTTGACAGATACCTGAAGACTTGGCGTTTTGCTCTCAGCTACCTGGATTAATAGTCTTAAGACTTGAAGTGTTTAAGGATAGTTGTTGGTCAGGAGTCAAACTAGTCGCATTCGAGAGCTGGAGGTGGTTGTAGAGACTTAAGTCCAATGAAGAAGAAGAAAAGAACAGACGTACATAGTGTCCTGTAGACCTCCCCTCAACATGTTCTCAGGAATATTTATACAATTGGACGGTCTCAGGGTAAAAGGGAATAAGTCATTTTCATCCATTTTACAGGAGAGTTAAAAAACTAAACTGAATATCCTAAAAGGTTACAACAAATACATTAATCATCTGAAACAGTTAATTTTCAAAATCTAGTACTATACTGTTTTCAGTTATACCCTTTTACAAAGAAATGCATATTGCAAAGTACTTTAATTTATTGAAAGGGGAAAACATTGAAAAAAAAAAATGCTATTTTCTTTTATCCTGAGACCATCCAATTATATGGAAGTACACTCTAAGGCGCTGTCCCCAAAACAAGAAGTAGGTACGTATTTTCCAGAATAAGTTACACAATAGTTCCTTATAGGGACAGATGTGCAACACATGCACACTTCCAAACTCTGACCTCTTGACCTACGATAAGATTGTTCAGAGCACAGAGACGTTTCTCAATGTTACTTGGGTATACATAATCAATGAACTGACTTCACCCTGAGGTCCAGGGTTCGATTCCCGGCTGGGGCGGTGAACTTTTCTTTAACCAGAATTATTCCCTATCCCCCACAGAGTCTTAGAAGTATGAATGTGAGAGTAAATGTGCGTGTGTTTGAAGAAAATAAAATGATTAAAACCCAAATTAGGAACCTACAGACGAACTGTTTCTATTGCAAAGTCCCCGATATGGCCTTAGATGTTAAAGGGGGCTATATAAATGAAACAATTAAGAAAAATAAATCTAATGTGTTCCATTCACATGACTTTCTCTACATCTCTGCAACAAGTTAAAAAGCTTATGATTTTATTTACTTCATTCTAATTCAGGAAAACAAAAATAGCAGAAATAGTCTAATTACATGTTTCCTTGTAAGTAGAAACGAAATAAGGGAGTAGCATAGGTTAAAGTTGCTATGTGACTAAAACTCCTTTGTTTGTATGGACAGAGGTTGACAAATTCCTGTATGAGAAAAGTATAAGTATTTTAAAGCTGATACCAATAACAAGAAATATCTTAAAAACGATCAAATCCACGACAAAATGTATATAACGTAAATTGTATGTTTTAACGACATCTAAATTTTCTATCATGTACGTTTTTGTCTATTTCTTGCGGGTTACCAGTTATGTAAAATTCCCTAAAATTCATCCAGAATAAAGATGCCTTCAGAGGCTATTCCCAGAAAATTCGATATATACAAATAGGAAACTGAAGCTTTCATGGCGACGAACATATTCTAGACGTTCTCGAACTTCAAGCCAGATGTAGTGATGGAGATGACTCATCACTATCTATACCTGGCTTGAAGCCCGAGAACGTCTAGAATATGTTCGATATACATTTTATTTGAGGTAAATATCTTTAATATACGATATTTTAATCCAAATTGTTGAGAGCCATTTTTGAGAAAATCAAAAATTTTCGAAAAGTTTTCCATGTAAAGGGTAGTTGGGGTGGTTGGATTTTCCTGGAAATCTTCGTATCATATGCTTGGAGGATACTGAACTTAAATAAGAAGTGTGGTATTTAACGGACTTTTCGTTTTTGAGCTATGTGCCCATGCACACGGATATTTTTTAAAAATGTGTAATACATTTCCGGTGAAATCGCGGTATGCAGTGCAATCTCGGTTGGGTGCAATACAATACCTTCTATATACACTATGTACATAGTACGCGTGGAGAACGTTTTCAGTTTTGAGTTGTTGACAGATATATTTAATTAGCATCGTATGTTGACGTTGTGTCGGCTGTTTTTGTGCAAGTGTCGTTGATTTTTGCTTAGTTGACTATCGTCTTCCGTTGAGTGCTGGTAAGCATCTGCTACGCATGTGATTTCATTTCCTTTGGTTTTGTTCAGTTGGTGAATTTGCCATGTTTTCAGGTGTTCAGGACATGTGTCGGTGTCCTGCATCTGGGTTGTACGTCCTCATAGTTGTTGTGTATGCAGTTGCTTCTTGAATCCTTTGCAGTGAGCGTTCATGGCCCTCGTCAAATTTGTAAAGCATCGGTCTCCACACTCGTGTAGGACTTTGATGATGTGCTTGAGATGCTGTACATCACTGATGCTGCTTTGCATGTCATTGGTCACTGAGATATGCTGCGTCGGTTGCTGCGTGTTGACGTGCTGTTTGTCTTTGGTGGTTTCTTGCTGGAGGTTGCCCGTGAGTATTTCTTTCCACATTGTAACTTGCCTTCGGGATGTCATCTTAAAATAATTGAGATCACCTTGTGGTTTATTACTAGTGATGGGACAAATATAGCACGACTATTTGAAACAGTTTCACCACGGAAACTGTTTCATAAAACACTTCTGGAAATTGTGTTATTCTTTCATGTATCGCGACAGACCCATGCAACAATGCCTAAGTAGTTATTTCATGTATTGCAATAGTTATTAACCTGCGGTTGTTGTGTTCCATAACGTAAATATTTTATCATTGCTTCCAAAGTTTACCGCAAGGTGCGAATTTGTATGTTGTAGCGCGCGCGACATCGCAGATTCTAGTTCAGTTTTGGATTTGACTCTTGTCATTGGTCGATTGATTAACATGGCTGCCCATGCACAAGCAGACAGAACGGAGCACTGCATTTCGAACTGGAAGGAAGAACCAATTTTCAGAAAGTCCATTTTACCCCTTGTTTCGATCCAGTTCATTTATATATAGTTAACCTAACCTGGCCTCGGCGAAATCTCCAAGCCTGTCGTTCATCTGTAGCGTAGCCATATTGTCTCCGCAACCAATAGGAAAGGCTCAGGAAAGAGCCTTAGTCCAAAACTGAACTACGACGGCCTC
Source organism: Hymenopus coronatus (assembly GCA_030762935.1). Classification (NCBI taxonomy): domain Eukaryota; kingdom Metazoa; phylum Arthropoda; class Insecta; order Mantodea; family Hymenopodidae; genus Hymenopus; species Hymenopus coronatus. The sequence goes on from CM060895.1 coordinate 19,714,401, forward strand.
CGACAAAATCATAGAAAACAATTATTTTATTACTAAAAGTTTTGTACACTTATGGTTACTTTTCAACATAATCACCGAAAAGATTGAGACATTTATCGTACCTGTGCACAAATTTTGCAATACCCGCTTCAAAAAATGTTGCCGCCAATGATTTCAAATGAGCATTGACGTTGTTTTGAAGATCTTCGTACTTTACGATGTTTGCTGAGAGCCATTCAAAACAAACGAAGAGGAATGCTGACTCCAGGAATTGTGTTGATCTATGACAACGCTCGTCCACACACTGCTGGCACAACCTATCGGCTCCTTGAACTATTTCATTGACATTTTCGATCATCCAGTCCTGACCTGCCACCCAGCGACTTTCACCTTTTTCCTGAGCTGAAGACGTGGCTAGGAGGGCAGCACTTTCAAACCTTTTAGTAATAAAATAATTGTTTTCTATGAACTTTGCCTATCGGAGGTTGGAGGGAAAAAAAAGTCCCTCGTAGAATCTGTAAACTCGCGTAGCGCGCGGCCTGATATCGCGAAATTCGAATGTACTAATCAAATTCATTCCCTCTCGTTAATGCGCAACAATGCTTTGCTTCCGCAATTTATGAGTTCCTCTTCGGTGTACTTAGTGAGTGGTTGCATTTGGTGCACTGTGTTTATCTCAATAGTATTTGGTGGTACACATCATGTCTGCAACAGTTTTGCAGCTGATCAATGCGGCGAAACAGTTTAAGTTTCTGTTGTAAGAAACTGTTATTTCGAAACTGTTTCTTTGTTTGCAACAGAAACAGATAAAAGTGTTTCGCATGAAGGACAACTTTTCCCACCACTATTATTACCGTGCTATTATCTTTGTTAATACAAACCTCTCGGATAACGCGCTGATTATTCTGGAATGTCGGCGACATGTTGCTGCAGTGCACCAATGAGCGCGTCACTTCAGCCAATAGAAATCACAAATGGCGCGTGGAGTCTTTGAAGCCCACGTGTAATACCGGGAAACTTGAGAATCAGTTGATAAATTTAATGCAGTGTCTGCATGTTGCAACGGTAGCTCATTGGTAGAGCAACCGGCTAGAGACTGTGAGTTCAAATCCCGACTATGGCAACTCCTGTCCTACACACGGCTTGTGTGAAAGACAAACAAACAAATCAATTTATTTTACTATTAACCCTTAAATGCATGTTTTATTTTGTTACATATGCCGTTCTTCCTCTAATTCACAAATCGGTATTTATATCCCTTTCACCGGTAAGATAACTGAAGCAACTTGAATAGCCGTGATCGTTAGTGCGAGTAATGGACTGACCATCTATCCAAAGCCGAAGTTCGCGAGTTCGAGTCCCAGTGACTGCAGTCAACTGTGCCTTTGGTAAAGGATGGGGAGGGTCCAAGTAAAATAACTGGTGTGATGGCAAGCTTAGATGGTTACAGGGTGCATGGATTTTGCTCTTTGGTATTAAAAAGAATTTTACAGTTTTATTGCAAACATAATAGTTTTACAGTATAAAATAGCTATAATTAGCCTAAATTTATTGCTGAAGGCAATTTAACTCTGAAATGAGTAAAAAAGATTGATTAATCATGCAATTAAAGGGAGTCGAAATGGGATTTTCACAATTTTTCCATTTTCATGTTTTAATTGCATGTGAATATTTGGAGTCTCCCGCTCATTTTGGTATAACTTATATAGAGGTGCGGTAATTGTAAATGGTTTAAAAATACTATTTAAATAATCCTCCGAATAGTTTTTAGAACATTTTTGTAACTCACTTAGTAAAACATCAATAATTTTGTAAATATTAGTGTTAGAGAAGGTATCTGTTTTTTATTTTGTTAGGAAAGTTTTACTGTAGCTAGGCATTCCGCTGATGTTCTCTTCATGTGAGGGTTTCGAAATATTGCGAAGTTGTGTTTGGAAAGTTAGGTTACATTTCTTTTTATCTTATGTTTGAAAGCAATATATGAGGAAGTAACGTTTTCTATGTCTACAAATGATCCATTATCTCAGGAAGTAATTGACACTAAGGGCTGAACTTTTTACTGCACATTTGCGCTTATATAAGCTTTATTTTAACAAAAAGGTTTTTATGTATATGGATTAGTTGTTTTTTTTTAAATTTAAAATGAGAATTTTTTCAATAAAATTGTAAGAGCTTTATTTAAACAATTATACCTTTTCTTCTAAGAAACAGAAGTATTCTATTTTTCATTAATCAACAGTAAAGGCATTGCTGAATGTACCTTGAAAGTTTTAGCTCATTATGTTAAGTAGTTGCTGAGATATTGGGTCAAACTTAAGCATTGGAAACAGGGCATTTCGACTCCCCTTAAGGGTTGAAAATTTCGGTCAATATTTTACATTTTTGTTGATCCTAAGTGCATAAAGAAGTAACTGTGATGTATTTGTTGTTGCAGCCGCCAGAGAATGAGCTGCAGAAGGGCTCGGGGGCGGCGGGGGAGCGGGTCATGTCGGAGCACCAGCTGCGGGTGCAACGCTCGCTGCAGAAGCTCAATGTGCCTGACTGGTACAAGAACTCGAGCGTGGCCCGCGGACCGGAAGGCTTCCTTCTCAAGCGAGGCAGCGATAGCGGGCAAGGTGCCAGAGACGGTTGGCCTGGTTTGGGTTCCAAGACGACGTCTCTGTCAAGTCTCGGCTCCACACAGTCCGCCGCCACCGCCAGGAGTCCCACCAGTAAGTACTCTTTCCATTCTAGATGCATTAATTACTCCATTAGTTTGTTTTTATTTATTGCATTTCCAAAATGTTAGTCCTATTTGTATATTAGGACTATAATTGTAAACAATGTCTAATAACAGTTAATATTAAGTATAAATGCCATAGCAAAATAATTAACATTAATGGGAATAGACAGATAATAAAAACAGAAACATATTCATTGGACACATAAAATATATGGGGAAATATAGCTAATTATGTATAATGAAGTATAGTTATTTATTATACAGGTGGACAAACAAAGTTAATTCATGAAAACAATTTAAAATGCAACCCGAAGGGGAACGTTTTAAGTTCTACGAGTGGATAATAGAGGGTTGTCCACTTATATAATACAGATACGATAAATTAATATATAACAAATATGCAGTTAATCATTTTACAACAGATGCTAATAAATTAAATAAGGAATAAGGTATTGAATTGCGGCGTTCTTGTAGTTATAAAATATGGTAGGCTATGTATGAATACTAATTTTGTTTTTATTGCTGCTAGCTTCAAATTGATTTAAGTTTACGATGGACGTTGAGAACGTTAATATATATATGTTCCAAATGATATATGAAGCAAAAGAAGCAGTTGAGGTATTAACTTCTATGATAATGTACAAGTTCACTTTCATGTAGTTAAATAATAAAAACGTTTAATGTTGCTGTTAAAAGGTTAAAGAACATTTTTAGTTATCAACCATTTATTTATTTATTTATTTACTTTATCCCACTCGAGTAACGAGTGAGTTTTGTTGACTTTATCCCACACGTTGATCTAATAACTATCACTGATGTAAAGTCCAAGTTTTCTTATGTCGTTGCTGCATCGCAACGGTGTCTTTTACAAGTATCTGTAGGATAGATATATTATTGATAAATATTTTAAATTATGAGCAGCAACATTCTTTTCTAATAATTAGCTAAAATCAATCTTCTACATATTGAAAAACAAGAACAATTTTATCTAAATAGTACATGGTGCGTAGGGCAAAACTAAATGTTGAGATTTCACCGGAAATGTACATTTTAAGGGGCCAACCTGTGAAAATTTCAAATCCAATGTTTCTTAATCAATTATGTTCATTTTTTCACCACATACCTCTATTGATTTGTATAACTAATTCTGAGGCAAATACATCAAGTAATTTTTGAGAAACGACATATTTTATATGTTCTTTAGCTCTACTAGAAAAAGCTCCTTGCGCTTGAGTTTTCAAAATTGTGTAACAAAATATCATTTTTACATTCCGGAAATGCCACTTTAAAACTTATTAGACGAGTTTCAAATTAAATATTATTGCAGGAAAAGTTATAAGTAAGTTATTCGTTCATACTTTTTTTCATTATTTTTGTGGATTAATTAATTCTGTTGATTCAAATATATAATTAATTGTTTTACTTCGAAAATTAATTCACTAATTTTTATTTATTACCATATAAAGATTTTATAGCAGAAAAATCAAAAGATTGTTTGAAATGTACACCGCAATGAGCATTTTAAACAATTACGTGCTTTGGAAAATGCATTTAGAGAAACGCGCATTTTAATATTTTAAAATTTCCATTTAAATAGTCGGGCGACAAACGTTTAAATTGCAAGAGGTTGAAAATAATTTCGGCATATTAATATTCAAGGACCCCGTTTATTCTTGTGCTAAAATCCAAAAATGAAGAGTTTTCAAGAATTTGGTCCCTTTAAGGCTCCCCTGTGTTAAAAAGAAAGCATTTGTAGGAAAAGGTCTGCGCGCGTTTGTGTATATATGTCTGAGAACACGATAATTCAAAAACGAAATTCGGTAAAATGCCATAATTGGTATTTAAGTTTAGTACCTTCCAAAGATACGACCCGAAGATTTTGAGGAAAATCCCCCAATCCCAAACCACTCTTTACATGGAAAGCTTTTCGAAAAATGTTACTTTCTCAAAAATAGATCTAACGATTTTGATTAATATACCTGTTAAATATATTTACATGATAAATAACAATGTATATCTTGAATTTTGGGAATAGCCTCTGACACCCCTTCATTCTGCATGACTTGCATAACTGGTAAACCGTAAGAATAAACTTCACAAAAAACATAGATATCGTTAAAACATACATTATCATGCTTTTTTTTTTTTTTTTTTTTTTTTCTTTTTTTTTTTTTTTTTCTTCGTGGAGTTGGCCATTTCCGAGATATTCTTTGTTATTGGTTTCAGTTTTAAATAAAACATTTCTCATTCGGGATTTTTTCAACTCCTGGTCGTGGAAAGAAACTAATTTCAATCATAGAGCAACCAGCTGTTAAGATATTTGACTATCGCTTTAGCCTAGCGTATTCCCTTATTCCGTTCTACTTGCAAGAAACTAAATAATAAGACAATTTGTGCTAATGTTTATCTCGATTAGCATGAAGTAGATAGAAGAATAACCTTTTTAACAGTATTTTGCTACAGAAATTGGAGAAATTCGTGTGAATGTAACACATCGGAGATTTTAGTTTTCATTCGGTAATTCCTTTGTAGCAAATTGTCTGGTCCATATTTTTCTATAGTGGACAGCTAAAAAGAAGTATTTGAGATCACAAATTGGGGTTGGGGGGGGGGGAGCAAAACATTGGCATGATTATAGTTAAGTTAAAAAAACAAAACAATATTTATCAGCATTCTTAGGTGCTTTGTTAAACAATGTCAGGCATATAGCTGTATTTTTGTGGGAGAAGATTGATTTTGAAAGAAAGGGCGGATATTAAATCCCTGAAAAATTATTTAAATTTGACAGGTTTTAACAAGCACAACACTTAAAACATTAAACATTACACCATTTTGCCCCCACCCCCTAATTCAAAAATCTGTATTTTAGACAAATTCGCTTTTAAAAAATCTTGAGTGTTCCATTCACATGGTTTTCACTAGCTGTTCTACAATATACTTTCCTTACAAACCTTTGTTCTTTTATCAACGTCATGCTAATCAAGATAAATATTGGCAGAAAAGGTCTTATTATTTGCTTCTTTGTTAGCAGAAGAGAAATAAGGGGACACATTAGGCTAAAGCAATAGTCAGATATTTTAAATGCTGGTCGCTAAGTGAAACAATTGAAATTCGGTTCTCTCTGTTTGTTAGGAGGAAACGAAGAGAAACAAAACAAAGATGTCTCCCGTTTGAGAAAGTTTAAATACCTTAAAACTGAAATCAATAACTCGAAATATCTCGAAAAAAATAAATAAAATTTAAATGATGCCACAAATTGTGTGTTTTAATGACGAGAGACGAAAAGAAATGACTTTCCGTTTAAGAGAAATGTACAGGCCTCTAAAATATGTATTTTCCGTGATATCTCGGTATCGATTTTTTGGATGGAATGGAATACCTGCTTTACCTATGTGCTAAATAAAGTAAATATGTAGATCTTGTAACATTTGAAGCTTTCACGGCGATGATTATTGATTAGAGCTTTCCGTGTTACCAGCCGTGTGATATTGATAAAATCGCTGGAGCTTTCGGCCATGATAACTCGATGGCCTTCACTTCCTGTTAAAAATGCACAATTTATTACAAATGTTTACTGTGTATATCAAGAATTTCCAGGATATGACTTGTTTTGAAAGAAGACTTTTCTACTTGTTACATTCTTGACTGTGTACTTATAGTAGATAGCATAAGTATTGAATTGAAATTTATTTGTAACATGCCAATAGTACATGGATTTACACATCAGTATAATAAGAAAAATACATAACTGATAACATGGTAAAACTTGTAACTTAAAAACTCTTTCACTGAAAGAGTGAACGCCAGAATATGCAGGTGATTTTTCACATTTTGCTAGTTTATGATTTTCAATGGATAATAAATATGCATTTCGTGAGTTGTAATTATGAAAATCTGATTATTTTGAAACTAATTTCTCATTTGATTTTAATAAGAGTAAGCTCTTAAAAATATAAATGGAAGGAAACGTTAAAACGTTATATTGCATAAAATAAGGTTTACAGGAGTCCATACTCTTTAACTTAAAGATCTGTGCGATAAATGTCCTATATGCGTTACTAGAGTTTCCCCATAGGAACACAGCATGACTAAGATATGTAAAAAAAGAGAGTTGTATATAGATATCAGTGTTTTTGTGTCAAGCATATCTCTAAGTTCTAATATGGCAAGAACATAGTTTCTTGGCAATATAGTTAGAATGTACATTCCCAGTTAATAAATTATCCATATATATTCCAACCAAAAAACCAAAAATTTAGATAAGACCAGTGTGAATATGTAAACAGCATAACTCGAAAAATAAAAAAGTTAAACACCAAACTTGGTCTCTAACTTCGGAATTTTCCAAGGATACGACACAAAGCTATTAAAGAAAACCCCCCCTCCCAACCCAAATACCCTTTTCGGGAACATTTTGATTTTCTCAAAAGATATTTTCATGACCAACGAAATGTATATCATGTATTTTCTGGGTATAGCCTCTGAAAACCTCTGGATTACTTTTGTATAACTGGTAAACCGTAAGAGGTATACAAATACTCTCTACACAAATGTAGATCTGGTTAAAACACGCGGTTTTTCATATACGGTTATGGTTTTCAGTTTTAAACTACTTGAAACTTTTCTCAAACAGGATTTTTTCATTATTCTTTTATTTTAGTCCTGGCCATGCAAAGAGAACCGAATTTCAATAGCGTAGCAACCAGCTTTTAAAAGATTTGACTATCGCTCTATCCCAGTGTATCATCTTATTTCTCTTCTGCTTACAGGGAGGCAATATAAGACCATTTCCACTAATGTTTATTTCGATCAGCACGAAATATATAAAAGAATAAGCTTTTTAACAACATTTTGTTACCAAGATGTAGAAACAGTCATGTGAATGAAACACATACTCTCTTACTACTGGAAAATAGATTGTGCCTCTAGCGACTTCTGGTGCGATGTGTTAAATTTATACACGATTTGAGATTGGATGCTTATACTTCCTGGCTGATGGCAACTTTCTGTGACTGCGGGCTGGAACAATGAGGACGTGTACCACTCTACGCATTGCCTCCCTTGCACCTCTTGTTTGTTCCACACTGCAGCTTCTCAAGAATTCGGTGGAAGTGACGTCACCATTCAGGATTTACCTTATAATGGGATGTGTATGCAAATGCCTATTTACTTCACTCTCCCACGAGGTGATAAGAGTTATATTCATATTCTGTGTGTATGTAATGTCTTTTTATGCAAACCTATGAAATAGCCAGACCTTGGAGTTTAGGTAAAAACTGTTCCCCGTGAAATACATGAAAATAAATTAGTATACAGGGTGATTCAAAAATACTTTACAACGTTTAAGGATGGATTCTGCGTAGTTGGTTTCCAATATTAAACTGCATTAATCAATCAATCAATCATATTTCCGCCCTCGCCAGCCCTGTAATTCAGGGAGTGGAATATTACAAAACTACCATGTGGATATACCTTTTATTATATCTGTTTATTGTTTTTAAGGAATCATCATACTAGCGCTTGCACCAACTGCGCATTGGAGCACAAAAAATAATAATAATAATAATAATAATAATAATAATAATAATAATAAATAATCTGGTGTGTTCCATTTACCTGACTTTCTCTACATCTCTACAACAAATTATTGTTAAAAAACTTATTATTCTATCTACTCCTCGCTAATCTCCTTTCCATGTAAGTAGAAGGGAAATAAGGGAGTACCATAGGCTAAAGTGACAGTAAAAAGCTGGTTGCTATGTGACTGAAGTTCCTTTGTTTGTATGGACAGGAATTGACAAATTCCTGTATGAGAAAAGCGTAAGTATTTTATAGCTGAAACCAATAACAAGGAATACCTGAAAAACGATCAACTCTACAAAAAAATGCATGTAACATAAGTTGTGTGTTTTAACGAGCTGTACATTTTCTATCAAGTAAGTTTTTGTCTATCTCTTACGGTTTACCAGTATGTAAAATTCCGCAAAATTCATCCAGAATAAACATGTCTTAAGAGGATATTCCCAGAAAAATCAAGATAAATATTTTGTCATGTAAATATCTTTAATATACGACATTTTAATCAAAATCCTTAAGAGCCATTTTTTGAGGAAAATCTAAGTTTTCAAAAATGTTTCCTTGTAAAGTGTAGTTGGGGTTGGGGAGATTTTCTTCAAAATCTTCGTGTAGCATCCTTTGAAGATGCCAAACTTAAATACCGAGTTTGATATTTGTCGGCCTTTTCGTGTTTTAGCTATGCTGTCCACAGACACACACACCCACGCGCACACACGGATCTTTTTCTAAAAATGTTTTTTTTACTTTCTCTACACACACTATGTACGTGTATAGAGAAGGTATTGCACTCACCCAAAAATTTGATACCGAGATTTCACGGAAATATGTTTTAGGGTCCCCTGTAACAAAAAAAAAAAAAAAATCAGAAAAAACTTCGTGTGTGTGTGTGTCTGTGAACATGATAACTCAAAAGCGAAAAGCCGGTAAAATAAGAAACTTGGTATTTAAGTTTAGTATCTTCCAGGGACGCGACACGAAGATTTTGAGAAAAATCCCCGCACCCCAAACTACCCTTTATAGGGAATTTTTTTCGAAAATTTGGATTTTCTCAAAAATACCTTTAACGATTTTGCGTAAAATATCAAATATTAAATATAATTACCGGACAAATAATATGTATATCATGAATTTTCTGGGAATAGCCTCTGAAGACTACTTTATTCAGGAGGAATTTTCCGGATTTTTGCATAACTGCTAAACCGTAAGCAATGGCCAAAAACTTACCACACAAAAAATGTAGCACTTTAAAACACACAATTTATGTTATATGCATTTTTTTCGTGGATATGCTCGTTTTTTAGATATTCTTTGTTTTTGGTTTCAGCTTTAAAAAACTTATACTTTTCTCACACAGGACTTTGTCGACTGGTGTCCATACAAACAAAGGAACATCAGTCACATAGCAACCAGCTTTTGACTATCACTTTAACCTATGGTACTCCCTTATTCGCTTGTATTTGCGAGGAAGCACGCAATAAGACTATTTCTGCATGTGAATGGAACACATCAGATTTTTTGGATTCAGGGGACCCAAAACATGTATCTCCGGTGAAATTTTGGTATCGAATTTTTGGGTGCAATACAATACCTACCTTCTCTATACACTATATACTCGTACATAGTACGTGTAGAGAAAGTAAACAAAAAAAGAAGAAAGAAAGAAATCGAAGACGTACGCCACAAAATGTATAAAGAATGGCAATATAAGTTGGTGGTTTGTCGACGAGTTTGGAATTTGAAAACAGTGGGTGCCTTGGAGAACATATTACTATTCGCGAAATTACAATTACAGTAGGGTTGTAGCGATTGCTGGACACATCACGTATATATCTAAGTTACTATGTCCCCTCGCGTCTGCCCAATACCGGCTTGCAACAGCGTCTGCAAGACCTTCAGGGCGCTGTTCCTTTATTTTGTTCAGCCTGGCCATGCGACCGGCATCTAAGTTTCCTTCGTTTTACCTCCTATATTCAAACTTGTACAATTTTACTGTTCGACATTATGTGGCTTATTGCGATTATACCTTTGCGCATTTTGATATGCAGTTCATTATATTATCTCTGTACATTCTGAAACGTTGGTTATTATTTAATTTGTCAATTGTATTTCTTTGATTCCCTTAATTCATTATTGACTGCGATAATCAATAATCTCAATTTCTTACATTGAAACAACAAATTATGCCGTAAACCCCTTCGTTTTTTCATTATCAATTTGATAACGAAAGAATACGTTCAACAGTCCAACCCAACAGGTTCATTTATCTGTGTACTCATTCATAGAAGGCTTGGGCTCATTGTACCCTGCGGAGATGGCCTGTGTTGCCATGCCTGCTTGTTTACATTCGTCAGTTGTGTAATACATTCTCCCATCATGCTTTACAGGTGCCGTCTACAGGCATTTCATTCAGAACATCTTCCCATATTTACTAGAAGATGTGTCCCTTAAAATAAGAAGAAATTTGGTTTATGGGGCTCTAGTACATTTTAGTCTCATTGTTCGAGATGCACTAGCTGGTACCTACCATGACACGTGGATAGGTAGAAGAGGACCATTTCCATGGTCTGCACGTTCCTTTGGGCACCTTAAACAATTGGTTTATGCAGCAGCAGACATCCCAATTAAAGAACGCTTAATCGATTAAGAAACCCTTAATCTGAGACTGATATAACATTCCATTTGACAGTCCATGCTTTAAAAAATAAATATATATGTTCCATTCACATAACTTTCTTTAGCTGTTAAACAATTTTTCTTACGAAGTATTATTCTTTTATCTACACCATGCTAATGGAGATTAAATTAGAATTTGCTTTATTACTTGCTTCCTTGTAAATAGAATAGAAATAAGGGAATAAATTAACATTAAAAGCCGGTCGTTAAGTGACACGATTGAGAAAAGTTAATTTAAAATTAAAATCCATACCAATGTATATCTCAAAAACGGTTAACTCTACAAGAAAAGTGTATATGACATAAATCACGTGTTTTAACGAGATCTACGTTGTTTTGTTGTTGTTTTTTTTTTTTATTGTAGTAAGTTTTTGTCTGTCTCTAAACCGTTATGCAAAATTCTGGAAAACGCAACCAGAATATACAACTCTTCAGAGGCTATTCCCAGAAATTTCAAAATATGAATTTTATTTGTGATGTGAATATCTTTAATATACGATATTATTCAAAATTATCACAACAATTTTTGTCGCCCTCCGTGGTGTAATGGTTACCATGCTAACTTCATATACCCAAGGTCGCGGGTTCAAACCCGGCGGAGGACGATGGGTGTAAAACTCCTTAGCATGGCTTCCTTCGGAAGGGAAGTAAAGCCGTTGGTCCCGTGTCTTAGATTTACGGCACGTAAAAGAACCTCAAGCCTGATAGAGAGGCCTCTGAGCAAAATTAAGCGGTCTTTCACGCCCAATTTAGAATGGGACGCTGAGAACCACAGTAGTTAAAGAGCGTCCATAAATAACACACCATTTGCAACCATTTTTGACAAAATCAAAATTTTCGAAAAGTGTTCCACGTAAAGGACAGTTGGGTGAGAATCGTCGTGTCGCATCGTTGAAAGATAACTGAATTTAAATAGGAAGTTGGTATTTAACTGAATTTTCCTTTTTGAGCTATGTTGTACACATATACACGGACCTTTATATATATATATATATTTATATATATATTTATATATATATTTATATATATATATATATGTGTGTGTGTGTGTGTGTGTGTAACAATACAGCTGCTTTATCTTATCATTAAAACAATGGTTTTGCTAAATTTGCCGAACATTCAAGTTCGTAACTTCATAAGTGAAGAAGAGATAAGGCAGTGAATAGCATTTTCGCTTTCTCCTGTGGGAATCTTGGTCCCTATCGACCATATTCGTCCCGTCGTAGCTTTTAAATGCATTATCGTAGTACGTGCTTAAGCCGCCATGCAGAAGCTCATCTCTTATTTGTGTCATCCGAGATTTGTCACGTTCTCATAGATGTGTTTACATTCACACGACTTTCTTTAACCTCGCTTCCGCAAACTACTTTTACAAACGCTATTTTCTCTCTATACCGTTTCCAAAAATAAGTTCATTACACGTTTCCCTATTGCTTGCTAAACGAGAGCTGAAGTGATAGTCAAATCTGATGTTTTCCCTTCCTGTTCTACAAACAAACTTCTTACTAAAGATTATTCTTCTGTCTACTCCATGCTAATCGAGATAAGCATTAGCGAAATTGTCTTATTGTCTTATAAATAGAAGGCAACTAAGGGAATGGATTAATTGTTTGCTTCTTTTCACACAAGGTGTGTGTAGGACAGGAGTTGGACAGGTAGAGTCAGACTGAAAAATGCAACGCCATAGCCGGGAATCTAGCCGCTTGCTCAAATTAATTTGAGATCACCTTGTGGTTTACCGGGAAACATGCGAGTCAGTTGAGAAATTTAGTGCTATGCCGGCATGTTGCCATGGTAGCTCAGTGGCAGAGCAACTGGCTAGAGACCGGGAAATCCGTGGTTCAAATACCGGCTATGGCACTGAATTTTTCAGTCTGACTCTACCTGTCCAACTAAAGGAAATAAAATGTAAATGACGTGTTATTTATGGGCGCTCTTTAACTACTGTGGTTCTTAGCGTCCCATTCTAAATTGGGCGTGAAAGACCGCTTAATTTTGCTCAGAGGCCTCCCTTTCAGGCTTGAGATTTTTTTACGTGTCGTAAATCTACGACACGGGACCCACGGCTTTACTTCCCTTCCGAAGGAAGCCATGCTGAGGGTTTTTACGCCCGATAAAATCCATCGTCCTCCGCCGGGATTGAACCCGCGACCTTGGGTATATGAAGTTAGCATGGTAACTAAGGGAATGCTTTATGCTAAAGCGTTGGTCAAACTACCGTTATGATTTTGCGATTGCCATTGAAATTTTCTACTTTGCATGGCACGGAGTAAAACAAAATAAACACGGCGACTTCTTCTTATATATACATTTATTTGTTTCATTTGTATAGCCCCCTTTAACTTATATGGTCGTATCGGGGGCTTTGACTTGTGAAACAACTCATCTGATCACAGTATGTTATTGTCATTAGGATTATCATTTTATATCATTAAACACACACACACACACACACACACACACACATTCACTCTCACATACATACTTCCAGAATCTGTGGGAAATAGGGAATAATTCTGGTTAAAGAAAAATTCCCACCCAGCCGGGAATCAAGCACACCCGGGACCTCTGGGTGAGAAGTTGACCACGGAGGCAGCCCATCTTCTGTGAGAAGAATAAGCATATGTTTTAAAATCGAAACTAATAACAGAGAATATCTTGGAAACTGTTAGCTCTGCAAGAAAAGTGTAAAGGACATAAATTGTGTGTTTTGACGACATGTATATGTTTTTATTTTTTGTCTATCTCCCACGAGTAACCAGTTATGCAAAAGTCACCCAGAATGAAGAGGACTTCAGGGGTTATTCCCATGTAAATGTCTTTCATATATGTATTTTAATCAAAATCGTTGGAGCCGTTTTTGAGGGGAAAAAATCGATAATTGTTCATGTAAAGGGTAGTTTGGGGGGGGGTCTTGAATTCCTCTTGTCGCATCCTTCGAAGATAATAATCTGAATCTTACTGCTTAGACCGTTCGCCTCTCAACCTAGGCAGCCCGGGTTCGATCCCAGGGGACCGCTTGTAAGATTTGTTCTTTGGGCAGACTTTCCCTGGTTTCCCCCGCCATTTATTTCACAAATTTGTTCATTATCATATTCCCTGTGATCCACTTCCTCACTTCATATCAGACATCGGGCTGATCACCCATCCTAGCCTCTATTCCAGTATAAGCGTCCGACGTAAATCATGATGGGGGAGAGGGTGTAAGTCCTTCATACTAGGAGGGTAAATAGAGGAGACATCTGATGTGTTCCATTCACATGACTTTCTTTACATCTCTGCAACAAATTATCGTTACAAAGCTTATTGTTCTATTTAACTGATACTAATCGAAAAAAAATTGGCAGAAATAGTCTTATTACTTCCTTCCTTGTAAGTAGAAGCGAAATAAGGGAGTACCATAGGTTAAGTGATAGTCAAAAGCTGGTTGCTATGTGACTGAAGTTCCTTTGTTTGTATGGACAGGAGTTGACAAATTCCTGTATGAGAAAAGTATAGTTGTTCACAGCTGAAACCTAAAACAAGAAATATCTCAAAAACGACCAACTCCACAAAAAATGTATAGAACATAAATTGTATGTTTTAACGCCCTCTACATTTTTTTTTTTTTTTTTTTTTTAATTTTGTTGTGAGTATTTGTCCATCTCTTATAGTTTAGCAGTTATACAAAATTTCGTAAAATTCATCCATAATAAAGTAGTCTTCAGAGGCTATTCCCAGAAAATTAAAGATATACATTTTATTTGTCAGGTAAATATCTTTAATATACGGAATTTTAATCAAAATTGTTAGAGACATTTTTAAGTAAATCAACATTTTCGAAAAAAGTTCCATGTTTAGTGTATTTTGAGATGGGAGGATTTTTCTCAAAATCTTCGTGTGGCATCCCTGGAAGATACTAAATTTAAATACCAAGTTTGGTATTTTACCGACTTTTCGTTTGAGTTATCGTGTTCACGGACACACACACACACACGAACCTTTGTGTGAAAATGCTTTTTTTTTTTTTTTCCTTTTTTTTTTTATACAGGGGACCCTAAAACATATATTTTCAGTAAAATCTCGGTATCGAATTTTTGGGTGGAGTGCAATACCTTCTCCATATACTATGTACATAGTAAATGTAGAGAAAGTAAAAAACTTTTGTGTATAGCTTATGGTGTTATCACAAAATACAAAAGTCCTTCTGAATTAGCAGGACTTCAGAGGTTATTCTCAGAAAATTCAAGTAATACATTTCATGTTATAGAAATATCTTAAGAATTTGGTATTTTAATCAAAACCGTTAATGAAGCCATTGATAACAAATAAAGATTTTAGAAAAATGTGCAGCCTGTTCCAACTCGACTCGTCTGAGTGAGAGTACACGCACGTTTTTTTTTTAAATAAAATACAGCTCCGGAGTCTGATCGGGACTCCGGCGCTGTATACCCTACTTTTTATTTACCTAATTTGTTTACTGTGATTACTGTATTTCTGTTTTACTTTTTACACACACATACACAAACATATAACACCCATACCCAAGGCGGGACTCAAACCCACGATCCCCTGTGCTGCGAAACACCAAAGCGAGACGCTTTGGCGAGCGCGGCCATGGGGACCGGCCACGTTAAAGCAGCCTGTTCCAACTTGACTCGTCTGAGTGACAGTACACGCACGTACTCAGCAGCAAACCGTGAGGCAGATCTGGAGGGGAGTAAGATACATTACAAATAAAATGCATATCTCGAATTTTCTGGGAATGGAGTCTGAAGACCTGTTCATTCTGGATTAATTTTTCTGAATTTTGCTGGCAAACCTTAAGAAATAGACAAAAACACACCAAAAATATATATCTTACTAAAACATCCAATCTACGTCATATTACTTTGTTGCAGAATTGGCCGTTTCTGATATATCCATTGTTATTGGTTTCAATTTTAAACTTCGTAAATTTTCTCAAACGGGATCACCTTCGTTTCACCTTTTGTTTTGGTTCTGGCAATGCAAAACGAACCGAACCTCAATTGTTAATGTAGGACCAGGTTTTAAAAGATTTGATTTCGCTGTAGTCTAATGTATTACTTTATTTCTCTTCTATTTACAAGGAAGCAAGTAATAAGATAATTTCTGGTAATGTTTAACTCCATTAGCATGATGTAGATAAAAGAATAATCTTTTGTAAGAATAGTTAATTTGCGAAAGAGGTAGAGAAAGTCATATAAATGAAACACTAGAATTTTGAAACAATAAAAAAAAAAAAATCTGATGTGCGGAATTCACGTGACTTTCTCTACATATTTGTAACAAATTATTGTTAAAAAGCTTATTCTTCTATTTACTTTATGATAATCGATCTAAAAATTTGCAGAAATTGTCTTAATTACTTGCTTCCTTGTAAGAAGGAGGTAAATAAGGGAATACTCTGGGTTAAAACGATAGTCAAATGTTTTAAAATGTAGTTGCTATGTGGTTGAAATCCGTTTCTATGCATCGCCAGGAGTTTACACATTTCCGTGTGAGAAAAGTTTAAGTATTTTAAATCTGAAACAAATAACAGAGAATATCTCAGAAATGGTCAATTCCACGAAAACAAAAACAAAAACAAACAAAAAAATGTATATTACGTAAGTAGTGTGCTTTAGCGTGATCTATATTTTTTGGTGTAATAAGTTTTTGTCTGTCCCTTATGGTTTACCACTTACGCAAAATTCAGCAAAATTCATTCAGAATGAAGAGGTTTTTAGAGGCTATTTCCAGAAATTTCAAGATATACATTTTATTTGTCATATAAATATCTTTAATATACGGCATTTTAAACAAAATCGTTAAGACACGTTTTAAAAATCAAAATCTTCGTGTCGCATCCCTGGAAGATACTCAACTTATATATCATGTTTGGTATTTTACCGACTTTTCGTTTTTGAGTTATCGTGTCCACGGACACACACCGACACGCACACCCGGACCTTTTTTAAAAATGCTTTTTTTGGACACAAGGGACCCTAAAACACCTATTTCCGGCGATATCTCTGTATTAAATTTTTGGATTTTATGCAATACCTTCTCTATACACTATATACATAGCATGTGTAGAGAAAGTATTAAATGTTCAGATGTGATCAGAACAATTCGTTTTAATACCTTTATTGGTAAAGTTGTTCGATTATCTACTTCAAGTAGTTGGAATTTATAAGGATTTAGTTCATTTTAAGGAATTGTATAGGAATCGAATTCAATATCTAGAAAGTCAAAACGAATAAGTTCTTTGGCGGTAGAAAAGTATAAAATCAGCATTAAAAACTGGTACCACCTGACAATAAATGTCTTGACAGAATGGAGATTACGTTGAGAAATACAGTAAGGTACTGTAACTTTGTAAATAGTTTTGTGTTGATATGCTTCGTTATTATTTAGTTACGCCAAATCGTTCATTACTTTCTGGATTGCCCTTTGTGAGTACAAGTTGTGCTTGTACATTAAGAGTAGATGAGCCGAACAGCTGAGATAATTGGAAAACACGTGACCTAATATGTAGTAGGGAAGCTGCAGATCCCTTCGCTAAAAGGATCAATGCCAGCCGCAGCCCGGCTTCAGTGTAACACTGTAGTGAACCAACGTTTAATTTCAGCGGAACACACAAGAGCAAACTGCAGTGGATGGGCAGACTGCCAAATTGTTAAACATTTTCACATTAATGAGGTTTGGCTACAGGGAATGTAATTAAAGCTAAACAAAAAACTACAGGTGAGGGCGCTTAGGGTTGGCTATCCTGGTCTTGTTAAGGACGGTTGCCATGGATTCGATTTTCAAGTGTTTTCCTCCCACCGCGTACGTATGTACATAGACTGTCATTTGTTTTGTGTGATAGCGACTAACAAAAGGGTCTTTTTGATCCCCTTTACTGGCAGGGTCATCGGTTTGAACACGATTCCTCTGTCTACCCGCTCGCTTTATGCTTTACTGTAACGCGTCGAGCAGGCCTCTTTTGTTGCCGACTTAAAGAAACACATGAAAGGTAGCGAAAGAAGTACGAAGAATGTTATAAACACGTAATATTGGTTACAAACTATAAACATGTTGTGTATAAAGTAAATAAAAGAAATATGAAAACTAATTAGATTCTTACCTTTATTTATTGTTCTACAAAAAGAAAAATTAAGAGAACTATATTTTTAATACAAAAATTACACATTTAAGAAATAAAACTTCCTTTCTGTAAGGCTACGTGTGTCGTTAAAACGCACATGAAAGCGTAGGCAATTGCTTTAGGCAAACTTGGCCCTCCCCCTCGAGCAGAAACTTAAATGACGCTGCCGGATTGTGTGGATACAACAAACCTGTATTAAAGACAGTTACTTTAATTTGAAAATATCAGCCAACCTACCTGTTCTGCAATGTACGTTATATATAATTGAAATTCAAACCATATTTTAGTAAATAATATGTAGTAATAATAATAATGATAGCAACCATCAGTCGGAATTCACTGAATTAGCTACCTGATTGCATATAGTCGGCCGCGATATAAGTGTGCTCAGAGGAAAGAGGGACAAAGCAGTTACGAAATAAGTGGGCGGTGCCTCGGAAATGCAGTCAGGTAAAGAAAACATCCGCTGTCCTGACTGCGTTTACTATTGATGCTGATGCACGTAAATGTAGTGAGGTTTTCAAAGTGTAACTCTACATTCCCATTATCGCTTTGCCGCTCACTGCTCTTGAATCGCAAGCCTTGACTAAGTTACCTACTGCCAACACGACAGTATCATGTAACAACATAAATGTCAGCAAATGTGCAACAATTCTTAAAGCAAAAGCAAACAGACGTTTAGCTTCTGGTTATCCATATTAGGAGTAAAAGACCACCACATGGAAAGATTGCTTCAGATACGATGAAGTGTAGCCTTCAGTTCGAATCCTTCAAACTACTAAAAAGGATCAAGCATGTTTGGAGGGTGCTATGAAATTTAAATAGAAAAACGATTTCTCAGCAGTGATAAAAAGTAACCTCTTACAAGCAAGTATTCAGGTTGAAAGATAAAATAGTTGGATACTGTATTGCTAAATGTATAAATAATCAGGATTTTATAATTGTAGAGAATTACAGTGCGCGTTACGACCATTATAATAATTATTCTGGAACATCATAATGCGTTACACATCATCGACTTATAGCAGGCTCGTCAGTTTGTCATAGTGAACACGCGTTTTATCTGTTGTAGGATTGTGAGAAGTGAATTTACTCCATTATATGCATGCACATATTTGCTTCTATTATGAATAAAAAGAGAAATTTGCAAAATGAATAAAACTGCATGCTGATTTGTTTTCGTTCACAACAGTGTAAATTACTTTCCAAACACGATATTGTTAATTCCTTGGATTATGGTTACGCTTTTAATGTCGTCTTCTGGAACTGATTATATGAATCTGGGACCGGTGGTTCGCCGCATTGGGTTCTATATAATTAATCAGTCATCTCCGTGGTAAACTTCTGATGTGACATTCATATGACTTTCTCTACCTGTTCTGCAACAAATTATTTACTTTATGTTGATCGAGATGAACGTGAGCTGAAATTATCTTAGTGGCGTGCCTGTCTCACATTTAAGAAATGCAGAGTTCGAATCTCGTTAGGGTGAATATCCGGATAAGTATTCTTTTTTTATCTCGGGGTTTTACCTTATCGTGAGAAGACGAATGAGGTAACAGAAAGCTCTATGGATGCTCAGCTCACTTGATAGCATCATTTCACCATTTTCCATTCATTGTCCGATAAAAGCCTATCTCGTTTAAGGTCGTTAAAACTTGTAAAAATTAGTATTGCAACTTATTTCCTTGCAGCTAGAAGGGAAATAAGGGGATACACTGGGCAAAGCGATAGTTAAAAGATAGATAAAAAGGAAACAAATGTCAACTTCCCATTTGAGCAAAAATTATAATTATTGGAAAATATAAACCAATAAGGAATCTCTCCAAAATGATGAACTACAAGGAAAATATATTTGATATAAATTGCATATTTTAATGAGCTCTACCTTTTTTGTGTAATAAGTTTTTGTCCATCTCTTTACGGTTTACAAATTATGCAAAAGTCCTCCAGGATGAAGCTAGAGGCCATACCCTGAAAATATGCATTTTGTTTACCATGAAAATATCTTAAAATATATGCCTATTTTGACAAAAATTGTTAAGACTATTTGACCAAAACTGGTAAGAGTTTTTGAAAATATAATTGTTCGTAAACAGTTCTTGTAAAGGGATATGGGAGCATTTTTTCTGAGAATTGCATCCTTGGTTATTTGACTTAAAAATCAAGTTTGGTACTTTTTGTTTTTATTTATCTGTTTACACAGATTTTTTTTTTTTTTAAATACCTTTTTTCCTTTCCCCTCCAGGGGTCCTAAAAACATCATTCCGGTAAAATGTTGGTATCAAATTTTTGGGTGGAACACAATACATTCTCTAACTAGTATGTATGTTGTAAGTGGTAGAGAGAGAGAGAGAGAGAGAGAGAGAGAGGGAGAGGGTAATTCCATTTTCTGATGCTCATAAAGATGACAAAACAATATTTTATCTTACATTTTGGCGTAAAGTTACTCTGACATGATATAATTCTGTATTTTCTCGCTTTACTTTCTCTAGCATGTACGTACAATGTACATAGTAGATAGAAAAGGTATTCATCAAAAAAAAATCTATACTGAGATTTCACTGGAAATATATATTTGAGACTCCCTGAATACAAGGGAAAAAATGTTGGAATTGTTTGGGAATAGCCTCTGAAGCCCGCTTCATTCTGGATGACTCGTGTAACTGATAAACCATAAGACATATACAAAAACTTACTACACCAAAAGTGTAGATATTGTTAAAACACACACTTATCATACATATGTTTTGTAGAATTAACCGTTTCTGAGATATTCTTTTATTACTGGTTTCAGTTTTAAATTACTTGAACTTTCTCAAATGAGAAGTCATCTTTTGTTTCAATGTTTTACTCCTAGCCATGCAAAGAGAACCGAATTTAACATGGCAATAGTTTTTTAAAGATTTGACTACTGTCTTAGGCTGTCTATTCCCTTCTATTTGAAGTAAGCAAGTAGTAAGACAGTTTCAACTAATGTTCACCTGGATTAGCATGGTGTAAGTAAAAATAATTTCTGTGAGAGTAGTTTGTTTGCAGAAGGAGAGAGAGTCTCATGAATGGAAATCATCAGATTTTTCTTATAATATATAATATTTATAACTAGAGCCCATGGATTCATATGTAATTACATACTCTATTTCTTTATATGTGAACACACGCAAACAGAAAATGTCGACAAATTGAAGCATATACATTTCTTACTTTAAAAAAGTTACATATTTTAACATATATTAGATATGTATTTTGCAAATGTTATGTTAAAAGAAAATATTTGACTGTTTCTTTGCTACACTATTTATTATACTTGCATTTGATTTATTTCTAGGCATACCTATATTTTTTATTTCTTTAAAAATGATAATAAATAGTTGTCAATATGTCTCGAAAGTTTCAAAATGTAAGTGATAGAAACCCCAGCTGCTGTTTTTTCCTGAATAGTGCACAGTTGCAGTATCTGGATGGATACCTACAAGAAAAATGGTCTTGTCCAACAAGTGCTATGAGATCATTTTCTTCACATAAGAAAATTTTATCGGATAAAAATGCCTTTTATGCCAGAAAATGTGGAGAATTATCTTTTTGTACACTGTGCTAGGAAATAAATAATACATCTCTGTTACATACTGTTAACGTCTTCAATTATGTTTATGGAGACTCTGTTTTTACTTTCTCTACACGTACTATGTACGTAGTGTATAGAGAAGGTATTGTAATCCACCCAAAAATTTGATTCCGAGATTTCACCGGAAATATGTTTTAGGGTCCCCTCTGTCCAAAAAAAGCATTTTCACAAAAAGGTCTGTGTCCGTGGGTCTGTGAACATGATAACTCAAAAACAAAAAGTCTGTAAAATACCAAACTTGGTATTTAAGTTTAGTATCTTACAGGGATGTGACACAAAGATTTTGTGAAAAATTCCCCAAACCCAAACTACCCTTTACATGGAACTTTTTTCGAAAATTTTGATTTTCTCAAAAATGGCTAACGATTTTGATTAAAATATCTTACATTAAAGATATTTACCCGACAAATAAAATGTATGTTGAATTTTCTGGGAATAGCCTCTGAAGACTACTTTATTATGGACGAATATTATGGAATTTTGCATAACTGCTAAACCGTAAGAGATAGACAAAAACTTACCACACTAAAATATAGAGCACTTTAAAACATACAATTTATGTAATATGCAATGGCAACTGTTTTTGGTTTCAGCTTTATAAAATTATACTTTTCTCACACAGGACTTTGTTAACTCCTGTCCATATAAACAAAGGAACTTCAGTCACATAGCAACCAGCTTTTGACTATCACTATTGACTAGTATGGTACTCCCTTTTTTGCTTCTACTTACAAGGAAGCAAGTAATACAATTACTTCTGCTATTTTCTTTTTGGATTAGCATTAAGTAAATAGAACAATAAGCTTTGTAGCAATAATTTGTTGCAGAGATGTAGAGAAAGTCATGTGAATAGAACACATCAGGTGTGTTTGTGTTGCTTTGTTCCTATGTATTTAACAAACAATTGAAGTGTTCACAAAGTACTATAAAAACTGTGAAAGTGAAATTTGGAAATAGTTTAAAATAACAATAGAAGTAAGGAGCAATTAAATGCAATATTTCACTGGAATATGAATTAAATTAATTTTCACTTTAAGTCTAGACTTCTAATGCAATTGTAAATGATTTGTTACATATTCATATTTACATATTTATGTACATATTTGTCAGTTTGATATTATATAAAAGTCCAGGTTTTTCTATTGACTCTATTCAATATATCAGTTAAATTCCACTAAGGGGTGGTCCTTGCTAAAAATCTAGCCATGTAAGATTCAGTTTGTTCATCCTTTCTATCTTGTACAAGATAATGGATTTGTCACAACATTTACAAAAGAAAATACAGCATAGCATTTGCAGAAGAGATATACAATATTTACAAAATAAAACAAATTAATAAATCTGATAATAAAAGTAACTTAATGCTCTTGAAAAGAATTAAAAATTGTCCAATTAAATATTTGTGAAACTGTTTTTTAAATGCCTTAACTGTATCTAGTTCTTTTAAATAAAATGACAATTTATTATATGTTTCTATACCATTATAGGTGAAGGAATGTTTATACAGTGTGCTGTTATGACCAATTGTTTATAAATTCAAATCTCCTCTTTCGTTTTTTTTTCTTTTTCTTTTTTTTTCCCCTTCTTGACATACTTTAACCTGATTGGTTATATCGGACGATGAATGAAATTGTGAAATGATCTCGGGTTGCTTGCATTTGTCTTCTCAGGATAAGGGAAAACCCTTATCTGGGTAACTCACCCTGTGCAAGATTTGAACTCGCGACCTGTTGAATGTGAGGCAGAAATGATGCCCTCACAATGCCAAGTGGGCAAATCTCCTCTTGTATAATGTGTGAGTCTTATAGCTTTAATATGCCAAAGATTAATTCCTTAAAACGTGGTCTGCAGCTTATATAGGTTGGTTAGTTATTATTATAACCCTCTTTTGCATTTTGAATACTTTTTCAGATATGCTTGAATTACCGCAGAAAATTATGCCATAATTTTAGAGTATGGAAGTAAACAAAATAAGCTGTTCTGACTATATCCATATTTGTTGACATTTTTAATGTTTTTAATGCATAACACAGTTTACTTAATTTTTATTCAAACTTTGAATGTGTGTTGTGCATTCCAAATTTTGTATAAATCACACCCCTAAAAATGTTGTATCCGTTACACATTTGATTTTAGTATCATTTAAATAAATATCCAGGAAAGTAATATTTTTATTTGCTTTATGCCAAAATCCTATTGCTACTGTTTTATCTTTATTTATAATTAGTATATTTTGAGCAAACCACAAGAAGATTGTTTCCTTTATTTTATTCAGATTTTGAGGTGATGTGACCATCATTTCAAGTAATGAGTATATTTATTTGATCTGCAAAGGCTGTTTTGCTGTTTTAAACCTTTATCATAAGATATGTGAAAGTATCTGCCCCTCCTGAATGTTTGTTTGTCAGTTAAATAATAAGAACACAGCAATTATACTTATGTCAGAAGAAGAAAAATACAAAACTAATATGATTTAGAGCTAATAACGTGGAAAATATGGAACAGTATTGTATTGTAGAAGAACATAAAAAGATTTGATTTGCTATTTTATGCATTTTTTGCGTAAATAATAATTGTCACTTAACTGAATTGTTGCAGGTCATCTTCTAAGCCCTAGCCCCACGCCACATGTGTTCACAAGGTGGAGTACAAGCCGACTAAACAGTGGAGGCACATCTGCTAGCACGTCGCCTTGTGGCTCCACCCGCTCTTCCTTCAACTACCGGCAGCCGTACCTAGGGTGGCGTTCTCAGGAACGCTTGTCCAGGCCTCGAACCCCTGCCGAGAGACTGGCTGCAGGTCTGCTCCCAGCAACCAGCCCGCAGCAGGCACCACAGCAGATGATGCTCAGCAGTCCACTGGACCATAAACAGATAATGAAACATGAAGAGGAATTGGCCCAGCTTCAGAGAGAACGCGAGGCTGATGACGAGGTGGGTCATGCATACTGGCCAAATTTTAAGGTTTGGCCCATAAAATTTACAGGAGTGGAGGCTTTTTATGACTTTATGGCAGGGATGCTGTTTACCTTTCGGGAGAGGGGATCTGATACATGTTGCAGATTTTCATTATAAATATTACCAAACTATTTCTCTTGCATTATACATTAAAACCTACCAGACCCCCTAATGACTGGAAATCTGGGAATGGAGCTATTTCCTGTGTTAAATACAGTCCCCTGAAAATTAATCGGAACAGAACAAATACACATTTTTCATAAATTACTTCCAGTTTATATTTCTTAATACTGATATGTCCTCCTTTTTTTATACACATATATAATTGGTCATTGACGCCACAAGATTAGAACATGCATTTTTGAGATCATGGAACCACACTTGTAAGGGTATAAATTAAATAAAAATTATACTGGTGAAATTAATAACTAATGAAATAAGTGAAGTGATTAAAGAGAAAGGAGTCAAGTGAATTATGTGTAATGTATAGAAATAAGGAAATGATTCTTAATAGATCTAAATAGAAATGGTTAAATATTTGGAAGGCAAATTAAAAGATTCTTGATTTATAGCTTTGGAAAATAATTAAAATACTTACAATAAAAGTATATATATATGTTCTATTTTATTTCTTTTTGCATTCATTTTAGTTATTTTTAAATTATATCAGTAAAATAATGATGTATGATAAATTCTTAAGTTTGCAATATATGTCCTGGTATAGGGAACTAGATGCTGGAATGTTATATTAGAGGTTTTATTTTATTTTTTATGTGTAGTAGAGAAAATAATAAATGTTTAGTTGGAGAAAAATTCATGTGAAAGCTATAAATACATCAGAGTTTTAGCGCATATTTTGTGAAACTAAAAGAGTTGAAAATTCTATTGACTAATCCAGTAATGATAAGAATGGACATTTTGGAGTATAGGAGACTGTTTTCTAAATGAAGCATTGATGATTGCTTTGTTTTACTTACAGATGATGCAGCAAGTGCCAAATTTGTCTGAGGTTCGGACATCCATCAAGGAGGTGACATCTGCAATAGTGCATTATGTGTCCGGAGTGGGAGGTGCTGGTGCCAGCCAATGGGACTCTCTGTCACCACCAATTTCAGGCACAACACCAAGGAGTGGTTCTCCCCGCGGGAGTAGTGGTCGTCTCTGTTGGCTCGAGAGCTCGTTTGTGGGCAGCAGACCCCTGGACTCGCCAGAGACACCTCTCACTCTGCCCAGCGGAGACGTGAGCAAAACTCTGGAATCTCTGCAGCAGCAGCAGCAGCAGCAACAACAACAACAGGAAGCAACAAAGATTGCACATGCAGTGCCAGACAATCTGTACCTTGAACTGAATACTGTTCCACAACATCAAGTAAATGGTGAGTATTTGTTGACATGAATACATGAACAGTGTCAACCCCTGTGTCTAGGGATGGTGCACTATTGTTATACAGTCTCCAACAAATATGGTGCTGTGAAACAAAGTCAGTAAAACTAAAGTAGGGACATTTATCAGCAAGTGGGAAAAAATTAGAAGTGTATAGTAATGCTTCAAAAACAATAAAAACTTATTAGAAGATTAATTCTGAAATCTTGCTATTCATTCTTTGTGTATTCATCTTATAGAGAGTACAGAGTCTAGACTGTGTATCTAGAAAAATACTCAGCAGTCGATGATTCAAGCATCTTGAAGTATTTAGCGAGACAAATTTAACAAACTAAGGGGATTTTATTTAATAAATACTGCACCATCCCTAAATTTAAGCATAAGTCACAATATAAACAAAAAAAAAAGGAAGAATTCTGTCCTTTCTGTTACATTCTTATGAAGCCACACACTACTATATTCTTTTATGCTACAAATTAAAGTACAACATAATTTGTTTAATGCTGGTAGTCCTTTGCTTGCATATTTAAAGGCGAAAATAATGATATTGAGCAAGGCATCCACAACTGATAAAAGCGTTAAAGACTTCTTGCTGTACCCTGGTGCTACCTTCCTTCTATAAAAACAATAACAAGATTGCACAATAACATTTCATCTGTCATACAGCAAAAATCAAATGCTACATCTTTTGTCAAATTTAAATCATAAATTAACTCCAGTAATTCAAAACAGTTGATCCAGGAAGTGCCTTATACTGAGCAGTATTTCTGCTTCAGAACAGACAGTGTGTGGACTGGTTTCATGTTAAAAAGCAAGCACATAAAGAACAGGTCACTATATTATGTTAAAAAATGAGAAGTGCTATTTTTTTAATTATTAACTAATATATAGAGAAGAGCAACCAGTATTAAATGTTACTTATGCTCATACATAAATTTTTAAACAGAGAACTGTACTGATAAACTTTTAAAATCACAAACTTAAGAAAAAGTTATATTAAGTTATTTATATAGCATTTGATGTGGTAACTTTAGTATTATAAGTTACATCTATTTTTGTTATATTCTGTCCTAATTTTCAATGGACGATATAGTTTAAGCACTTTTGTAGTTTGTGTGACTGTTGTGTATGTAAAATATCTTAAAACTTAGAGTAGAAGAGAAAATTACAGTGGTATGAGCTGTGTAAATAATACATTTTTATGTTATTCACCATAGCAATTGGATCATTGCTTTTTTGTTTTTTCATTTATTAGCATTCCAAAATAAAGGTCCAGATGTTTGAAGGGTGAAGGGATTTGAATAATGCGGGAATGCATTTTGTTTACTTTTTCTTCTTTGTTTATTTTAAAATTTGCTAAATAGCATATGATTTGTCACTAAGTGGTTCCTTGAAATCATTTGATAAAACAGTAAACAGATATATACTTTCCCAAATTTGCCTTTATATAATATATTTTGTAGCTCCACAAAGGACAGTGAATTTTTTTCATACTCAAGAGTAGGTTTCAAATAGGAATGGGACCCATTATTTTTGATACTTTGTAATTAAATATGTTTAATATTTTGAATAAATCTTCAAAATGTCACCATAATTGATGAATCTTGAAGAAATTAATTATAAATTCAGGCATAAAACAATCCAGTGTTTGGACATATTTGTATCTCTTTTGATTTGCATCCTCATAATTGCACTTTGATTACAATCAGTTTGCTTCATTCAGTATGCTAGATTATGCACTGAAGTGATATTAAATAAAATATGAGTGATGTGCGGAAGTATTTTGAATTAGTTACAAATAATATCAGCAGAGTGGTGTGTAAAATATATGCAGGTTAATAATTTTCTCACAAGTAGCACAATTCATTTTAAAGAGAGAGTTTACTCTAGAGCCCAGATTTGTATGTATAATCAAATGCTAAAAATGCATGCAGATATGCACAATTGTTCAGTTCAAGTTGCCACCATATTGGGTTTTCTTGATCAAGGAAATAATAAGTTCACCACAATGGGCACATGGTGATGAAGAATCAACTCATCATTCATAAATGGCACAATAGGATGAAATCATGACTTGTGGTATATGAAAAATGGCAAATTTAGCTGGAATCTTTTTCTTTCAATACATGCAAATAAACATTGCACAGTACCAAGGCTTTACTTCTCTTCTGAAGGAAACCATGATAAGGATTTTTACATTTGAAAAAAAAAATCTATTGTCCTCCACTGGTTTTGAATCTGCAACCAGGGTACTAGAAACCACTACACCATGGAGGCTGTCAAATATTGTAACAAATAACTCTATTGCTTCCAAATGTGTTTACAATTTTCTTGTCACCTCGATGCATAGATATTTGACTACTCTCTCGTGCAACTGCGCGCTAGAACTCCCAGTCAAAAGCTGACTCGCCTGGCTGTCAGCTCTTTTTGTTATAGTTGATGATGACAAAGATTTCCTCTTGCATGTGTGCATTGCACCCAGGTGTCACATTCAAAGGGTTTAAGGTAGTGCTGTTGCTTTTCACATGTTAATTTCTCGAACATTTGTGACAATGCCAGTGGAACTATGAAAAGAAGCATAGGTGCAACAATGACTTCTTTACAACTGAAAGCTAGCCGCTCACACTCATGCAGAATTATGGGCTGGCAAGACAGTCACAATATACACTATAATATACAAAAATGATTGAATAGGCAGTAAATAAACAATTAGTTGGTGGCATAATCTCATGCCAGTACAAGTAAGGGCTCTTGTGCCTTGCCACCATTAGTACTTGGCCATCGGGTCATAATGTGCAACAGCAAGACCCCAAGGTCCTCTGGTTTTGGGATTTAACCCAAGATTAGGCTAGAGTGTGTAGGTGAACCGGATTCAAACTAGTTAGGAGGATATCAGTGACACTGAAAATCTGGATTCAGCACTATTATTCCCCTTTCCCCGTTTGGTATTGCTCAATTTGTTCCAAAGTTATGTTGGAACGCACATAATATGTACGTACAAACATATATTTTTTATATTATAACGAAATATGTTTCAAATTCTGAGTAGAGTAAATGCCTGTCACTTCATCGCTCATACATAGTTGATGACTGCTTCCTCTGTCTAATACAAATCCAAGCCTGGTTGCCCTCCTTTTTATATTCCAGATTATATAGAAAGAAGTTTCCAAAGGCAGGGTCATTGTTGAATGTGTACATTACATGCAGGTGTGACAATGCAGAGCTTTGATGTATTGCACCCGCTCCTGCATTTGCAACAGTTTAGGTGGCAAGGTGTAGGTGCATGCATTTGGTGCATATTCATGTCTTATATTGAATGCACTGACTCTTTTAATTACAAGTAATTACTGATTAACAGGGAAAATTATAATTTAATACCGCATTCAAGAGTAAAACTTACATTTGCGCATTAAAAATGTAAGATGTGCATTATCACACACTATTCAAAATGTCAATAAAAGTGTGAAGTACAAAATAGTTCATTTCTGCATACCTTTAAGTTTATAAAAAAGAACATTTATTTTGCGTATAAGTTTGGGCTCTAGTAATACCTGCCTACCAAGTGAAATTTTTTTGAAAAAAAGTATTTTGAGTTTCCTGCTGCTGTTAAGATGATGCTCCAACACCTGAAAATAAGCAATGCAAATATTCTTCTCTGTATACAGTCCTTTAGTTTCGCGAGGCAACATCATTGAGCTAAGAATGTAATTTTTAAATTATTGTTATCATTATTATTATTATTTCTTTCGCCATAAGGGAATATACTAGTTGGCCACATCTATTAAGTTTTAAGTTCTGACTAAGTTATACTTACGGCATAAGATTAATTTTGTTGAAATACAAAAAGCAAGTTTTCAGTGGACATTTCTCTGGTATAGATTTAAAACACTCACATGAATGCTCATAGGCAATATTTGTGATCTGTCTATTTTCAAATACACTGCTGATAAATTCTGCAGTTTCAATAGCTAAAAATTACTAATTAAATTAATCTTCAGAAATTGCAACTCTTAAAAGTATTGTCGTGAAAAATGAATGTATTACAAATGTTGTGTAATAAGTTGGTGGAAATCGTCAATATAAATTTTTCGATAAAGAAAATGCATTTTTGTGATACAGCTAAAGTTGCTCCTTTATTTGGTTTTGTTATTTTAATTTAAAGTGCCTACAAAAATAGGAGTTATATATTTACACCTCAAAAATCTGAATGCTACTACAAGATCCTTTGCCTCATAAAGAATTGGTTATAGATTATTTATTTGTGTAAAGGCACCTTGTGTTTCTTTACTCACTCATTAGAAGTGATGTGACATAACCTCAATGCTCTCTTTTAACTTGCTGTTTTTTTTTTTCTCTGTCTCTTAAATATTAATGAACTTGCATTAGCAAATAAGAACTAGGTATTAAGTTTTTCATTAAAAATTAATTGTCCATTAGATACTTTAAAAATTAGCAATATTAATGTACAAAAAAATCAAACATCTATTTGTTTTATACATTGGACTTGAGCTAAAGTCAACTTGATACTGAAATAATTAAAGCTAAAGCAAGCATGTAAACAAAGCCTGAGTCGAAGGTCAACTGTAAACTTTTTATGCATAAGGGGACAAGATTACATTCCGAAAATTACCAGATAAAGCTAAGACTTGACTTTATGTATTTGGCCCAATCAAAAGGGAAGGGGATTGCTGAAAAATTGGACATTGAAAAATATGAAATATAATGTGTGCAAAAATCAGTATCAAGTATCAAGTTATAGTGGCACTGTCCCATCCTTAGTTTCAAGAAAGTTGATTTTAAAATTTCTCCAGACTATAATGGTTTAAACATCATCAACCTTTTAGCAAAGACCTCATCTTTACACTGAAAGGGAATATATAGTGCAAATATGTGGGAAGCTTACTCACTCTCGTTCAGTAATAAAGTGGAATTTATGAACTGGTACATCAAAATAAATAGAGACTGATAGCAAAGACATTACATTAGAAAGACTGGCATCTTTGTTATGCATCAATGGCAGTTCTAGCTGTGTGACATCAAGATGTCCACACAATCTTTAGAATGGAATAACAACTCTTGAGATAGTTAAAGGAGTCCACAGATGACGAGTGTGCTAATGATGGAAATTTTCCACATAAATACTTTCTGCTCTCTTCCTGCAAACATATAGACACAGAGTTGCCAAGTAAATTGTTCAGAGCACTCTGATAGGACTGCATATACACAGTAGTAAACAGCCAATATGAGCCTGTCAGTTCCCTCTATTATTCTGCTATTGTGGTGCGAGTATAATGTGCATTTATTGAAATCTATATTTTACTACAATCCAAATAATGTTAAATTGAGGACAGTTGCAGTAGGATTTATTGGATGAAGGTAATACACTCAAATGTTGTTATAACAAATTTCTGAGGACTTCGAAATTAATTTTGTTGTTTTGAAATTTCATTCAATTTGTTATGTAATACAAGGGGCAAAATTACAACACTTAAGTCTAATATGATACTGTATAGTATACTTTTACTAGTATGTATGCATATAAACTTTAAGAATGGATATGAATTGATTACTGAAGTAACTTGATACACTATGTACCATTACATAATTAATGAGCATAGTCAACTTAAATATCTACCCACACATTGCTGCCAACCACTGGTAAACACCTTTGTCAGTTGGTTGATATTTCAGCAGCTCGTATTAGCTGATAAACCTTCTAATAAGATTTTTAAATTTTATTTTAGAGAAAACTGCTTTCTTTTATCTTCCCCTATTCCATTGGTTCACATACTTTCAGATTTGCTCTGCGAAAATTAAATTGCCTTCTTATACGTAGGTTATACAGTATGATATGAACTAGAAAACAAGCAGACAAAGCACAAGTTTATCATTTAATGGTATCAACATATTGCTTGAAAATGGAATTCCATTTAACTTGTGTCCTTTTGTAACTTGAGCTGAGACAAAACATGGTATGGTCAAGGATGAACAAGACACTCTCTGAATCAGGAAATGACGCTGTAATTGTTCAGTAAGTCTGGAAAACAGTCCGGAAATCTGTCATGTATTCATCAAGGGGAATTCATTATTTTTGTCATATTCACATTTTCATTGTACTGGCGTTTGTACAATTGAAATAATTTAACATGGACACTTATGCAGGTACAGAAGGGTAATTCAGTTTTATTTGTTGAGCTGAAATAGTCATTAACAAAGCATTCGTAAAAACTGTAATTGACTGTATTTCTCTACATCTACAGTTGTGGTGCTGTTAAAATCTATAATTAAATGCACTAAATATGAACATTAAAAACATATCTTAAATAGACGCTTTCCAACAAATGAATACTGTAATCAAAACATAATTTATATAAAGCACCAGTATGCAAAAATGTAGATACAAGTTAAGGGGACTTCCTTATTTTTTGGTTTGAGTAGGCAATATTCGTTCTAAATAGTGCATGGAACTGCATGATTTTTATTATAAATACTCGGCTAAACATAACAATTTATCATATACTATTGTAATGGGGGCTATAATTGGAAGTGATTTCTGCTGCGACAAGAGAGCAAAGCTGCAATTTTGAACTTGATAAATACATGTAGCATAACGTAATTCTCAAATTCATTCAACTCTATGAAGTTAAGTCATTGTGTATATAATAATAAACTTGGCTTTAGATTAATAAGTTTTAATCATTATTAGTATTATGTTCATTTTGGACCAAAACTTCTTGCCTGAAATTTTTTGAACAAAAGTAATTGGGTTCATACAGTGTAATATGTAATATTGACAAAATTTACTGTGTTTCTGAAATGTTAGGTATTTTACTGCCTAACCATTAAGATGAATTTATTTGGCACAGGAAAATTCCACTAAGATAGAATAGGCTGAGAGCAGAGAACATATCACTGATTCCTGGAGTAGCATTCTTATCATCTGTGAACCTTAAATGCATTATTGTTATTCATTTAAAGAGATTCAAAAGCAAAAATGAGTCGAAGAAAACAGTGTTAGGAGAATAGGTTTTGTTATCAATCACTTGTTATAATTGCTGATTCATCAATTAAAGCTTGGCGACTCATCAAAGAATTAAAATTTAATATCATAATTCAAATTCTCTCAAAAGCAGAAACATTTTTCAAGAACTTAAAATAATAATTTATTGTAAACTTAACAATGTTTAACAGGTATTCTTCGTTCCCTTCTTTTTGTGTGCATCACATGTTCTTACTAAATAACATAAAGCAAAACCAATTATAGGCTCTTGTGCCAGTGGAAGAGAATCAAATTATGTAAAAAGTATTAGTTCCAAAACAGGCACTTTGATAATGCCTCATAAATAATACATTGCAGAGATGTTGTCTTTACACTGTAGTGTGTCTTGTCAGTAGCTATACAATAGATTGGAGATTTCTTCCGTTTCTGCTGGAATATTGGCTGGTGCAGGAGTATACGCCCTTATTTTCGATCCTCGAAACCTCCAAGTCAGTCACAGATATGGAAGAAGTCCAAGTTGTGCCAGAAGTTCATTTTTCTTTCCGGATCTAAAATAATAATTAAGTTCAACTCGCCACATAACACTGTAGATATTCTCCTACACAGTTGAAGAATGATGTGCAGTTTAGAGAGAAATGTTGAAACCTTAAGACAGATCTTGAACTCCGAAACTTATCTCTATTCCTGAATATGAAAACTTCCACAAAAATAACACTACAGCTGTATTAGAAATTTTAATGCATTTTTGTTACATATGTGTGTTTTTTAACATTGACTCTTCTAAAACAGAATTATCATTTGAGTTACATAAGAGTAAATATTTGTTTACAACATAAAAACAATTTTACAAAGCTACAGTCCTTTAAACTTGCAATGCATGACCGTGTATTTTATTCATGTATTTCAGACAGCTTTTTTGTGAAGTTTTTCATCTAATAATTAGCTGGTAGTTTGTTAACTTGTGCTTCCCTGCATTTGGATTTCTCTGTTTGTAACATTTATTTTGTATTTGTTGTGTTGGTGACAAACGATAAAGCAAATCTCTATGTGGTTTTAATAGTAGATTTTATGTTGGAGGCTAGAATGGCAATTAACGTATATGTTGTGACATGAGAAACAATTCTAACAAAACTAATTAGCAATTAAATTGAAGATTATCAATTCAGCTAAAATGCTAAGATCAGCTATAATGCAGCTAAGGCTAACATCATTGTTCCTCAGTCACAAAATATATGTGCTAGATTTTAAGCAGAGCATTACTTTTATTTTTAATAATCAGATGCTATTTAATGCCATGGCTTTGTAAATAAATACTATTTTTGTTTTGTTTATGTGTTTTTTATTTTTTTACCCATCCCAGCATGTTCCCCATTGTGCTCTTTAGTTTTTAGTTAACTTTAAATGTATACCTTTCATGCCCCAGGGGCCTGTTTCACAATATCTAGAATTTACAAATAATTAAGGGAAGAGTACAAATGCTTGTAAACTTTGTTTCACAATAAAAGTTTACTTGTACAGTTTGAGGAACTTCACAAATCCAGATGTACAATTACGTAAAATCTAACATCATGTTCATTAACATAAACATTATGCTCATTTTGTCATATTCTAGTTTCAAAGCATTGCCAACCAAATGATACAAAAGAGCTAATTATTCTGCACAGATCTGGCACATTCAACAAGTTCTATGTGCAAATGTTCTATAAGTTTTTATTTTCTCCGTGACTTGTTCGTTGATATTGCATGACATTTCATGGAAAGACGTTGTGGTATATGTACAGATGGTGCACCATCTATGTCTGGGAAAATTAAAGGTTTTACTGCCAGAGCTCTCAATGAAAATCCATCCATTATTATAACTTACTGTTTTCTGCATAGAGAGGCATTAGTCGTGAAAGCTTGTAATGAAGATTTTGCTGAAGTGTTTAACCAAGTTGTGAAAATGGTGAACTATATGAAGTCTCGACCTTTAAAGTGCAGAATTTTTGAACAGCTATGTCGCGCAATGGATGCACCTCATACTTCTTTGTTACTTCACACAGAAGTAAGGTGGTTGTAGCGGGGTCGTGTATTGAACCGGTTTCTCGAACTTAAAGAACAGCTAAAGACTTTTTTTAAGGATGAAAATCAGACACATTTCATGAGCTCTTACTAAGTGATTCTTGGTGTTTTGAACTGTCGTATCTGCAGATGTTTTTCATAAGCTGAATGAACTGAATGTTTCGATGCTGGGTCGACATGAAACAATAATCTCCTCAACCAATAAAATGAAAGGTTTTAAAAGAAAACTTAGTTCTTGGAAGTCTGCAGTTCAAAAAGGAGATTTGTCGAACTTTCCATCTCTTCTTAATGTGGCAGGAGATAAAGATCTGGGTAAACTGAAAGACCGCATTTGTGATCACTTATCAAGATTGCAAGATGCAATAGATGCGTACTTTCCAACTATTTCCACTACGAATCTCGACTGGGTTGTCTCACCATTTGATTTCGTAGATAGTGCAGAGGAAATAGATTTCACTGCTTGCGAACGAGATGAATTTATTGATCTTTGCACTGATTCCACACTCAACGGTGAGTTCACCAAGAGTGAGGCGTCGGTGGCTAGTTTTTGGCTTCAACGGAGAGAGGAGTACCCTAACCTAATGAAGAAAGCAATTAACGCACTTTTGCCCTTTTCAACATCCTATCTATGCGAGCAAGCCTTCTCTGCTATGGTGACAATAAAATGCAAAGCAAGAAATAGACTGAATAACCTTGAGGATGATTTGCGTGTTTCACTGTCAACTGTAAGACCCGACATCGCATATCTGTGCTCTAAGCATCAATCACAAGTTTCACATTAATCATTAATCGAACAAAATTTATTGATGTATTTTTACTCAGTGATTGTAGTAAAGTTTACTGTATTATGTTATGGTGTACGTTATTATTATATAATATTTCAATAAATTAACATATTAAGCTTAATTTTCTTTTGATTCAAGGAAGGGTGCCCCTGGTGTTTGTTATTCCCAAGGGTGCCGTGAACTTCAAAAGGTTGGGAAACACTGCCTTAGACTGTGTGGCCATTTGGATGCATGCATTTGCATTCAATCAAAACCCCACAGCATTCAATGTGCCATCACACTGATTGCTTTAGTTGGGTCCTTTTCAGAGTTCTCTTGAATGCAGGACATACATTTTGCATGGATTCGATCTTGCTATCTTGGTTTGATAGGTCAGCTACTCCTATCATGCCTTAAACTGTATGGCCATAAATTCAGACATTAGGGTTTGTATTATTCTCTGGAGTTATCCAATGTTATGCGTTATTTAACAGTTATATCATCCATATCGCTGATATCCACACAATTACAAAGTCTCGCATTTTAGTATATTTGCTACACTAATGATCTCCGACTCAAATGGTCCTTTGCAGAATGTGCATTATTATGCCATAAAATGCATCCATGCATGTCTTCAACTGCATGAAATTAACAGGCAGTTCCTATCCACTGCAAAGCAACACACAACTGTTGTTTTGAGGTTAGGGCTTCACTTTTACCTGTTGCATACTGAATGTGATGTCCTGTATCTTGCGGTAACAATTCCATTGTAAAAGGAGTGATCTGAAACCTCTCATTGTATTCCTAAAAAGATATAAAATCATTAATTCTGAGCCTATAATATTTGTCTTCCACTTTATTTGCATTCACTTCATCATTGTCTGAGTCATACTACAAAATGGCATTTTATGCAGTTTTTAAACATATTGCTGTGTACTTAATTATATAATTGTGTGAGTGATACTCTATAAACCATAAATCATTTGTAGATAAACTGCTTGCTATACAAACAAATTACAAGTGTATGAAACAACTGTTTGATTGTGAAACAAAATTTCATTTGTAAATATTTAAGTTTACATGCAAGTTCAACTTTACAAGCTTCTATTGTGAAACAGATTTGTACAAATTACAAACAAAATTGACTTAACAAAGCTTGTAAACATTGTGAAACAAGCCTCTGTTCATGCAATAGTGGCTACCATATTACATCACAAGGTCACCATCCTCCCAGTTTTTTTTTTTATTAAATGTAGCAGATTATATTTTGTACCAATTTTGCTTTCTGTGTACCATGCACAATATCCTTTAGTCGCATTTGCAACACAGAGATAGTTACAAATCTACTGTGAATCTAGGATCTCTTTAGGAAGGGACTAACATATTTTGAAACAAACTTTACTAGTGAGCAAAATAGAGTCAGTAATGGAATATTTCACCTCTCTATATCATCAAACATCCACAGATAAGAGTGATCCACAAATGGACTTGGCCAAACATCTCATATTGAAGTAGGAAAAATTGTCCCTTATTACCACCATACAGGACATATAAAGATCCTGTGCTTAATTGTTTCAAAGATTGTATTTTGAAAAGGACACACGTACATTTGATTCATTAGTATTAGTCATGTGGTGAAGCCAAGAACCTAAGTGGAAGCTTTAGTTGAGATTGTGTTGGGACCAAAGGATGATCGTTTACAAATAATTTTGTGTATTTTGAGATAGTTAAGGTCATTGAATATTCCAAAATTTCTAAAAGAATCAACATTTTTAGTGATAGCATTTGAGTATGTTAATGTCATATTTATTGAGTGCCTCTGGTACTTATGTCTGTAAGAGGCAGTCTTTTCAATTTCAAACAAAATATAAACACTGAAAGAAGTAAATGATGAATAAATTTGATAAAGCGTGAAATTAAAATCACACTGAATTATAGTGTGGCTTGTCTGCTTTTTATAGCAAGTAATAAATAATGCAGGCTTTTTTGATCAATGCAATGAAAATGTTCATGTTTGTAGTACGATAGTTCAACATGTGAGAACTGTTGCAAATCTTATTAATGTCCAAAAACAGAAAATTTTACAGCAAAAGCCAAAACTCATTTGCACTTATTTGCATTTTAAAACTAACAATCACAAAAGTTGTCTTTACAGGTCCCAAATGAAATTGTATTACAAACAAAATATTTTTTAAAAATTCAAGCCTTCGAAATTAGAGAATTAATATTGAGCCTAATATGGATTGTACTGTCATCTGCAGATTTGAAAATAAGAAAGCAGCAACTTGATATACTAGTAGGTATTATATAAAACATGGTATAACTACTCTTGAATGAATAACTTAAGTTACATTCATGTTTATCTTTAACTAATAACATTTTGCTGCATTAAAAATATGTTTCTTGTAAAAAAGTTAAGTTGCTTGCTGTAACTAAAAAACAAGAAATTTGCTTAACTCAAGAAACAACCTTCAAATATTTGAAAGATAGTTAAAATAAATTAGTAGTAAAAGATAATAAAAATATATGTGGGTTCTTTCCTGCTTTCCCTTAGGTCTATGTCTTTTATGAGTGGATACAGAAATTAATAGGGAAAGTCGATCTTGTTCTGCTTTGTTTTTATTTCAAATCCTTTCTTTCTGTTAGTATACTGCAACAATGGAAGCGACCTTCTTTGTGCTAAAGTTTAAACTTAGGCAAGCCTGAGTCTTATCATAATGCCTAAAAGAAAATAATAGCTATTCATTCAGCACTATTGCTATTGTGTGAAAACTTTGTATTAGTACAGTAAAAACTATAATACAATGAATAACTGAAACTATATGCTACTCATATGATAGTTATTCACATTCTGGATAAGCCTTCGGTTTCACCTCATACAGATTTATTTCCGAGAAAAAGGTAAGGTTCAAGATCGAATTACACTAGTGAAGATGAAGAATTGCATTAATAGGAAGACAAAAAGATTACTAATATTGTTCAATACATGAGTTTCCTCAGATTGCAATTGCTTTGCCTACTTTTGATTCCTCCAGGTTCATCTGTACTTTGACCCCACAATTTTACTTTCATCCATTGCACAAATGAACAGAATACGTAATATAAACTAACAAAATGATGCTTGTTACAGTTAATGCTGATCAAAACATCAGTTTAAGCAATGACATTCAGGGTAGCCATCCTGAGAAAAATGGGCATGAACGTAATATGATTTGCAGCAATTGCAAACGTGTACATAATATGGTTTGCAACAAAAGCAACTTTTTATATGTCAATTTCACGCAAACAAGAGTTCTCAGCATGAAGGTACATGCTAGAAACTATGCAAATTCATGTAAAACTTGATTTTTTCCAAATGTTGACATGATACAGTTTGCAAAGATACTCTTCAAATACACAGATTATATATTAGAGACAATTTTCTTGTGAAAAAATCAATAAACTTAGTGTAAAAGTATTGTTTTAATGCATATTTTTCAGAGCAAAATTCATGCTGACCATTCCTTTGTATAAATAAGATACAAATTATACAAATAGATGTAAATATTTCTTTTTTGCAAATCAATATTACAATACCGCCTCTTGCCTTCAAACTCGTGTGGCAGGTGGGGTGAGCGTTTCTTATTGTTATTTTAAAAATATGGCAAGTCTATCCACAGATCATCCTTAAGATGCAAAGATTATTTTAAATATTAAGAAAACATTAAATTATTATGGCTTTAAATGTAATATATGACTTTGATTGCTCACTTTTAATGCAAGCTTTTCCCATTGTTTGAGAGCCTAATTCTTATTCAGTAGTTTTTACTAGTAAAAGTGAAGTAGTATTGATTTAATCTGTTTATTTTTCTTAAGTGGAAATCTTTGAGAGCAATCCTTTGCAAAGAAAATTCACTCGCTAACTGACTAAATAGTAAATAGAATAGGAATAAAAGTTTTGATTCTGATTTTACCAAAGCAAAGTAAAAGTATATTCTTAAGTATAACAAATAGCACATTTTTACTATATTACAGCAAGTATAGAAACTATTGTATTTCATCCAAAATTTTGATAGGGAATGCACAAGAAATAGCCATTTTGAGGCAGCTCCTCCAAAAACAGAAGAGCATTTTTAGAAAATGTTTGTGAGAGACAGACAGATAGAAAGAATAGCACAGCAAAATACAATAAACAAAAAATGGAAGTAACTTTCAAAGTTGCAAGAAATTATTTCTAGGAATTCCATGGCACCCCAAATTCAAAGTACTCTTTAAATGAAACATTTTCTTTACTTTTTATTTTCTCAAAAATTGCTGTAATGATTTTGATTAAAATGCCATGTGTTTAAGATATTTTCAGAACTAATAAAATCTATATTTTGAATTTTCTGAAAATAACTTTAAAGTGTCATTTTGAATGACTTGCACATAATTGCTAAACTATAAGAGTTAGACCAATCTTGTTATAGAAAAAGAATTAGATCTTGTTAAAGCACACAATTTATGCCAAATTTAATTTTTTGTGGTGTTATTCATTTCGAAGATATTCTTTGTTTTTGAGTTTAATTTTATTTTTAATTTTCTCAGGTGGGAAGTCGTCATTCTTTTTCCTTTTTTTCTCCTCCTGGTCATGCAAAGAGTGTGGATTTCAAAGTGAGCACAAGGCGACACACTTTTTAAGAATGTAAATGACATAACCTAGTGTATTATAATAAAATGTGTATATTCAAATTGAAAGTGTATCTTGATTAACAAAACATGATAGAATAATTAGCTTTTATAAGAACAGCTTGTAGAAAAATAGGTAGAGAAAGTCACGTAGATGTAACATACATTTTAAAATTAAATTTAGAAATTTAACTTCTGAAA
Organism: Hymenopus coronatus; assembly: GCA_030762935.1. Classification (NCBI taxonomy): domain Eukaryota; kingdom Metazoa; phylum Arthropoda; class Insecta; order Mantodea; family Hymenopodidae; genus Hymenopus; species Hymenopus coronatus. Next base: position 19,755,123 of record CM060895.1, read on the forward strand.
ATTGTAATCAAAACTTTTGTTTTGAGAATGTGAAAATGCAAATTTTCAATATTGATACACAAAGTGTTGTCATTCCATATGATCATTTAAACAATACCTTTAAAATTACAATTGAACTGAAGCAATATTTACAGGTTTTGCAAAATCAACCGTTAAAGAAAAGCAGACATAAAGACTTGATATAGGTCACACCAGGGATATTGGTGTATGGAAACATTAACGTAGAATTATGGTGTGAGTCACCATGTATGACACGTGCTGCAGTTTGTAGATGTACATACACAATGTAGTGTAGTTGGCTGCTGGACAGTCATTGTACAACATTTGGACGTCAACACACATGAGCACTGAAACTAATTTCATTTGTATAACATCTTTTAACATCTACGGTCATATCTGGGGCTTTGACTTGTGAAACAATTTATTGGCTGTAGGTTCTTCAGCACGGACTTTACTTTCTCTAGCACATATGATACACATAGTAGATAAAGAAGCTATACATTTCACTGGAAATATATGTTTTGAGACCCCCTGAATAAAAAAAAAGAAACACACATTTATAGAAAAAAGGAGTGTCTATGGACAGCATTACTCAAAAACAGACCGTTAAATACCAAACTTTGGTTTTAATTTTGTTTCTCCCGAGGATGCGATAGGAAGATTTTCAAGAAAATCGCCCATTCCAAACTACCCTTTACATGGAAAGTGTTTCAAACATTTTGATTTTCTCAAAAATAGCTAATGATTTTGAGTAAACTGCCAAATGTTGAAGATATTTTAGTGACAAAATATATATCTTGATTTTTTTGGAATAGCTACCTAAGTCCTCTTTATTCTCAATGAATTTATCTTATATGTTAAACCATAAGAGAGACAGAAGCTTGCTACACAAAACACTTAAAGGCCATTAAAATAAACAGTGTGTATCAAACTTTCTTTTAGGGTTAGCCGTTTTTACGATGCTAAGGGTTACCCTTTTCCAAGTTACATCTAACGGGTATGCTTGAAAGTTAACGATTCTTTCTGTGTACACGATCTTCATGTGTTTAAATCAAGAGCTCATAACCAGCTATAATGGCTTCATTCTTTTAAATAAAACGTTCTATTAAGAAATTAACAGTATATCGTGAACAAAATGAAACAACGGATGGAAAAATGCTTCTTTTTATCGGTGTAGTGTATAGGAACTGTGTGAACTTTTAAGGTTGGTTATGTATAATTCATTGATCGTTACCTAACGTATTTTTACACGGTGAAATCCGCTTACAGCTCTGTGATTTTTATAAACATACGCAAAAATCTAATGTAACGATATTAAATAATACATTTTGTTAACTTCTTCCCAGTGGGTTTTGTTTCAGGTGAGTGCTGATCGTATATATTTCGTAAAATTGTTTCGTTCAAAGCTTAATTCGTTGTTTAACATTTTGTTATACTAGAAAATGTTTTCAAGTGTTTTCTTCTTTTGTTTGTTCTTTACTTTTCGTTTGTATTGCAATTTTCATAATAACCTAGATTCTAAATCTGTTACTTCTGCTAAAATAGTCAAATTAATAAAATTCAAATATCAATAAGATTATTTTAAATATCTGGTCCTCTCGTACTAAACGAATCGTTAAAAAGTCTGTGATTACTGGTTCGCTTACCCAAAATGACAATTTTGGTGATATTAAAATATGATTTTGTAAGAATGGTTTGTTACAGAATAGGTGGGAAAATAATGTGAATGAACACATCAGATTTTTCTGACTTGAGCAGTATTGCGCGAAGTAGAAAACAACAGTTAAGAAAGAAAATCTCGTGAAAAACTTGATCCTTGGATCATTTGAATAACTCTATAATCACACATACATACTATTTTATTATGTATTAATATTGGGAAATGCCCACTATATTCAGTTATAAGTTTCATGTTTTAATTCATGTATAACCACAACTTTTCAATTTTATCACTTTCTTTCATAAACACAACGGACATTGGAAAACGACGCATATCCTCCCCATGGGAACATTTCTTCTTTTCTCTACGCGTTTGACAATTATAATCTGAACATTGTGGAAGAAACCCCAAAGTAGAGCCCCAAGCTACAAAGTGTAACCTAGGGATGTTTCTTAGGAGAGTAATAGAACAGATGCGGTCGAAGGCCGCAGCTGCGGAATGACAGGGCAAAGCTAAGGGATCTGTGAAGCTAAAAACACCACATTTATCACAAAGAATGGATTTTTATTTTAGCGACATTTAGGTTGACAACCTTGATTTACCACCAGGTTTGGTGCTATCAAAGGGGAGGTGTGGAATTGAACCTTGGACTGCATGCATTGCCGACTTGTAAGCAGGTAGATACAGATACATTGGGCGGTGCAGAGGTGTTTTTCATTGATATTTTGTGCATTCTGTGCACGCGACTGATCACAGAATTTGTTTTCTTAATTTATTCTGTGTGTGTCAGTTTTCATTTACTGCTGTAAAGAGTATGAACAAGCGTTTATTGCAATGGGCAAGTTGTGCCATTAAAGCCCTCTGTTACTATAACCGTCCAATCATTTGAGTTACCTAACAGTATAAATGCTGCTATTGTAAGTTTACGAGATAAAAAAGAATGTTCCAAATGTAAATGTTGGAAAAGTACGATATAAGTCCTCACTAAGATGTTGCCCTCCGTGGTGTAATGATTATCATGCTGACTTCATATACCCAAGGTCGTGGGTTCAAACCCGGCGGAGAACGATGGACGTAAAAATCCTTGGCATGGCTTCCTTCGGAAGGGAAGTAAAGCCGTTGGTCCCGTATCGTAGATTTACGGCACGTAAAAGAACCTCAAGCCTGATATGCCTCTGAGCAAAATCAAGGGGTCTTTCACGCTCAGTATAGAATGTGATGCTGAGAACCACAGCAGTTAAAGAGTGTCCATAAATAAAACGCCATTTATTTATTTCTCACTGAGTTAACCTCGAAACTGTTGACATCCACCCCTTCTGCTCATCGTTCGCTAGTCCTCTGTAGGAGGAATGCGTTATAAACTCGCTGCCTAGTATTGACATCATGCGCGGACAAACGAGTGGCGGCAAAGGACGAATATATCTGAACAACCTGTATATATGAGGTCGCAAAGAAGGACGGGTGAGCAGGCAATACTACTTCTCTGTTTCATATATTCCTTACTTCTTTAGGATTATGCTGAGTATGTATTTTGCAAGTAAAATAATGTTCCGAGTATTTGGAGTTAAACCCAACAATGTATATCTACGTGTTTTATTCGATTTATACCACATTTTAACTACAAGGTCATATCGGCAGCCTTTTATCTTTGGAACATTATTGCCTTTCAGAAATGAATCAATTTTAACTTTACGTTTTTATTAGTAAAATTCTTAAGCAGTGGCTTGTAGAATTGAAAATGGCATGACTAACTGCTGTTTTAATTTTCTTGCAGCAATATTTTACATTAACTAGGATGAAATCTCAATTGAAAGTAGCAGCTCTTCCTCCTGAAATGTGCTTATAATAATCAAAGCATTAATAACAGTACAGTGTTGGTGATATAAGATATTCAAAGTTTTTAAGGTTCGCGATGTTCTGAGACATGTAATTGGGTATTAACAATACATAATTTAAGTTTACCGAAAATTATCCCCAAAATTTAGCCCAGCCAAGCATACCCAAGAGTTGCCATTTCCAGGTAGACCTCATTGATGGTTGCCCAGTACTCCTGGTTGTCTTGCTTCCAGTTTGTTAGTCGCCCTCCGTGGTGTAATGGTTACCATGCTAACTTCATATACGTTCAAACCCGGCAGAGGACGATGGATTTTTTCGGGCGTAAAAATCGTTAGCATGGCTTCCTTCGGAAGGGACGTAAAGCTGTGGGTCCCGTGTCGTAGATTTACGGCACGTAAAAGATCCTCAAGCCTGATAAGAGAGGCCTCTGAGCAAAATTAAGCGATCTTTCACGCCCAATATAGAATGGGACGCTGAGAACCAAAGCAGTTAAAGAGCGTCCATAAATAACAGACCATTTCCAGTTTGTTATATGAACTCAATTCCTCGCCGCAGGTAAAATCCAAAAATTCCCATTGCAATTATTTGGTGTCGTGGCCGGTGACGTTATTCGCTGTTTATTGCTTTTAGAGCTATAGAAAGATGTAAAACTGGGTCAACAGGAACAACACAGATTTAAATGCAGTCGATTTGAAATAACCGCATATATGGTATGTTTAATAGCATTTAAAGGGTATATCGTAGCATTTCTTCCTCCAGTTTCGCGTTGCTTATTTTTGGAAATACTCGTACAGCTCCGCAGCTCGTAAGAGCAGAAATGTTGTTTGTTGTCCTTTCTTCTCTTGAAATGATGTATAATAAAGATGATCATGTAACCACTCCAAATAATGTTTGACTTGCACTAATTCGCTCCTACCCCGGAAACCGACCTCTGCTCATGGTTAGGATTTGAGCCAGATTTCGACATAAAACCAATTGGAGACGGACACCTCGCGAGTGCGTACCACCTTACAGGTAAAATACTTCCGTTTCCCACCCCATTCGCCGCTCACTTTATTCAATCCAACAAGCCAAGTAGGCGTGGGACACAACTGATAAGGGATTCTACCAACGTTAAATAAAGAACGCTATAGAAAACGAAACGCATTAGCTTACTTTTTTTATTGTGCTCTCAAAGATACGGAGAGTATTTGTAAGATATAATGTACTCATTTATTCATTAGCTTTATGAAGGAAGCCCTGGCCTGGATGAGAACCTGTGCTAGTGTTGTTGCTCAGTCTGCCGAAACATGTTCACAAACAAGGAGCTGACTTCCAATATGATGGATCGCTACAACTTGAGAAACTTGACAAACTACAAGCTAAAAGAAGAGGCTATAAGCAGCTTAACAACTTCCCGCTCAATAAGCGCTGCGGCAGAATATGTAGGACGAGGGCTAATTCCCTCAACAACTATTCGTATAAAAACTTTAACCAAGTGCCGTGTGCCACAAAGTCACTTGACAAATGGGGGGGGGGGGGGGAAACGTCCTTTCTAAAATACACTTCTGTATAACGTATTATTGGACAATGTTGACATTATTTATTACTTTTAAATTAAATTTCTGTTACAATATGTAAGTTCACTGCCGGAGATGTTCAAAATGCTATTTTTTTACTTCAAGACAGTGCCTCGCTCTATCCTGACATTCTTCTGTCACTTTTAAAAGTGTCGCAGTGGAATATTATGAGTAGTATATATGATACTTTATTTTAACTCGTCTAAAGTTGTCGACTTTGTCTGAAAAAACTTCAGCTTTACATACGCTCATAGGGAAAAAAATCAAGGGATGTGAGGTCTGGTGCCTGGAGCTCACGCCTGAGGTTCACCTCGTCCAATCCATTGCACACCGAACATCTCATTTACTACCTGGCTAACAGTTTCTTGTTGAAACCACTTAATTGATCCAGCAGCTCCTGTAAAGTGGTGTCCAGCAATTCCCCATACATACGTTATACCTACTGGTTTACATTTCCATCAAAGAAACGTGGTCCAACAACCATATCGCCTATTGTTCCACACCAGACGATAACCTTTAGACTTAGAGCACCAAGAAATTTGATCAAAACACAAATAGTAATTGTTGTGTATTGTTGTTTACCATGGTCTTCTCCAACTTCTGTTTTAATCCACAGAAACTAATTAGGTAATAAAACGGGAAAGATAAAGAGCTGTAGAATTCTTAGGGTATTAAAAGGAAATAAGTAAATAAATAAAATATAAATAATAAGTAAATAATGTCAAAATTTACAATAACACATCATCCAGTTCAAAAACGTGTAGGTACTCCAATACATTTAAATTGGAGTTTCTTCCGCATTTGTCAACTGACCTGTTTGTCACAAAATATATTTTATCTCGGGAATCCAAAGAATTGGCAATAGGCGCTACAAAAAGGAAGTTGTGTGTGTGCGTCATGATAACCACTATGGCATCTGGTCGGATTCACTAGGAGGGAATTACGCCATCTGGACAGCCCAAACTTCTATCTAAATAAGTATATCAAGCGAGAGGGAAGTCATTTGCATTCATTTATACCGCTTGTGACGACATTTTATTTTTGTTTTGTTGATTAACTCCCACACTTTGTTGAAATGAACTCTTTGGCGGAAGTTGTTTTACTTTTTACTTTCTCTATACTCACTATGTACATAGTGTATAGAGAATGTATTGCACTCCACCAAAAAATTCGATACCGAGATTTCACCGGAAATATATGTTTTAGGGTCCCCTGTATCCAAAAAAAGTATTTTCAGAAAAGGGTCCGTGTGTGTGTGTCTGTGAACACGATAACTCAAAAACGAAAAGTCGGTAAAATACCAAACTTGGTATTTATGTTTAATATCTTCCAGGGATGCGACACGAAGATTTTGAGAAAAATCCCCCACCCCAAACTACCCTTTACATGGAACTTTTTTCGAAAATTTTGATTTTCTAAAAAATGGCTCTAACGATTTTGATTAAAATATCGAATATTAAAGTTATTTACCTGACAAATAGAATGTATATTTTGAATTTTCTGGGAATAGCCTCTGAAGACTTATTCTGGATGAATTTTTCATAACTACTAAACCGTAAGAGATGGACAAAAACGTAACACACAAAACATGTAGAGCACGTTAAAACACACAATTTATGTTATATACATTTTTTTCGTGGAGTTGATCGTTTTTGAGATATTCCTTTTTCTTGGTTTCAGCTTCGAAAAACTTATGTTTTTCTCATACAGGAGTTTGTCAACTCCTGTCCATACATACAAACAAAGGAACATGTCACATAGCAACCAGCTTTTGGCTTTCATTTTAACCTATGGTACTCCCTTAATTCGCTTCTACTTTCAATTAAGCAAGAAATAAGACTATTTGTGCTAATTTTTGTCGATTAGCATGAAATAAATAAAAGATAAGCTTATTAACAATAATAATGTACAGAGATATAGAGAAAGTCACGTGAATGGAACACGTCAAATTTTTGTTGACTTGCATTCTGCGTTGCTCGTAACTCTCTGCTGCTTGGGATGCTTGCTGCACTGTTTAAATTACTGTGCCAGGAAGTACAGCCAAACACAAGGGCGGATCCACGATTTCTGGGTAGTTTGAGGGCCCTCCCACAAAAGCTTTTAAAATTAGGCTTGGGTTGAACAAATTTGGAGCAACATGCCGTAAAGATCTGATGTGTTTCATTAACATGACTTTCTCTGCAAACCATTGTTGCTAGAGATTATTCTTTTATCTGCATCGTGGTAGTTGATATAAACATTAGACTAAAGTCGAATCTCTTAAAAAGCCAGTCGCTATATGAAAGAATTGAAATTCGGTTCACCTTACTCGGGCAGGAGTAAGACATGTGATATAAATTTAGATTTTTTTTTTTTTTTTTTGCTTCATTTGTAAAGCCCACCTTTAACATCAATGGTCATATCGGGGGCTTTCACTTGTGAAACTGTAGGTCCAGAATATTAGGTTAAACTTTTTATTACTAAACACACGCACATTCACTCTCACATTCATACTTCCAGACTCCATGGGGAATAATTCCGGTTAAAGAAAAATGCCCCGCCCCAGCCGGGAATCGAACCCGGGACCTCCGGGTGAGAAGTCAGCTCGCTAAACCACTCGACCACGGAGGCAGTCAAATTTAGATCTTATTATTTTGTGTAGTAAGTCTCTCTCTCTCCCTCTCTCTCTCTCTCTCTCTCTCTCTCTCTCTCTCTCTCTCTTATGGTTTACCCCAAAATTCACCCAGAATGAATAGGTCTTCAGAGGCTGAAATGGCGATGGAAAATAAATGACGTGTTACAGCGTCCCATTCTAAATTGGGCGTGAAAGACCGCTTAATTTTGCTCAGAGGCCTCTCTATCAGGCTCGAGGTTCTTTTACGTGCCGTAAATCTACGACACGGGACCAACGGCTTTACTTCCCTTCCGACGGAAGCCATGCTAAGGATTTTTATGCCCGAAAAAATCCATCGTCCTCTGCCGGGTTTGAACCCGCGACCTTGGGTATATGAAGTCAGTATGGTAACCATTACACCATGGAGGGCGACTTTCAGAGACTAGTGCCAGAAAATTCAAGATATGCATTTTGTTTGTCAGGTAAATATCTTTAATATACGATATTTTAATCAAACTCGTTAGCCATTTTTAAGAAAATTAAAATGTTCGAAAATACTTCCATATAAAATTAAAGGGTAGTTAGAGGGGGAGGGAAAATCTTCGTAAGGCATCCTTGGAAGATACTAAACTTACCAAATTTGGTATTTAACGTCTTTTCGTTTTTGAACTAAGCTGCACACACACATACACACGCGCGCGCTGACTATTTTCTAAAAAATGTTTTTGTTTATTCAGCGGGCCTAAAACATATTTCCGGCGAAATCTCGACACTGAATTTTTGGCCGGAATACTATATATTTTCTATCTACTATACGCATAGTACGCGTAGAGAATATAATAGAGCAAAATAAATAAAACTATATCTGTTTCTAATAGTTTTATCGCATTTTGAATCGCTAAACGAAAAGTATTAGTCAAAGGAACATACTAAAATAGTTGTGAATTAAGCAATGCACAAGTAAAACTCCTAATACTTGTACTTTAATTTTAAAAACTATTTGAATTATGTGAATTATGTATTTATGTGTAAAGAGTGAACAAACAAAACAAAAATAAACGTGTGTGTGTGTGTTCGTGTTCACGCAAATGATGGAGTCTATCTTTCTGTACTTTTACCTACCAAATTTGTTTGAAGGACAATAACAAAGGCGTGATATAACCTCAACGTATGTGGGTTTTGTAGCGGAACGGTTTTACACACCGGGTCGGATATTTAACAACAAAGATCCACTTTAATCCTAAAGCAATGGTAATTGCGATTGCGCTGCAATCTATTCATAGATGGTAAAAAAACAGCTGGACTGGATGAGGCCTCGAAGGCTAGCTATTCTCCGCTATGTGACTTTGGATGGTGAGAGCAGTCAGACTGGATGGCACCCTAATGTCATCTGCTTGGAGCGAAAGCTGTATGATAAGGACTACTGTCCACATATGCCGATCAAGGAAGTATCTCACAATATAAACCCGTCGCCAAACAAACAAGTAGATAATGCGACGAAAAATAAAATTGAATTAAAAATGTATTTTCTCTCCTGTGCCGATTAGCTCCATTATATTTCTCATAGCATGCCAAGCAGGAATACCAAATTCTCATCACTCCACTTTTAGTTGGAGAGATTTTGTTGTTTCGACAAGTCACCAGAGTGCATGGAATGTTAAAAGTTAAGTTACAACACGTTAAAGACAGTTGTACACATTAAACTTGCTGAATGACCATATCTTAATTACTTTCTCCAGCGCGTATGTACAATGCACGTAGTTGGTAGAGAAGATATTGCATTCCACTAAAAATTCTGTACCGAGATTTCACCGGAAATAAATGTTTTGAGACCCCCTGAATCCGAGAAAGAAACTTTTTAGTAAAGGTCAGCGTGTGTGTGTGTGGGGGGGGGGCAGCATAACTCAAAAACGAAAAGTCCGATAAATAACAAACTTGGTATTTAAGTTTAATATCTTCCGAGGATGCCAGACGATTTTTCAGAAAAAATTCCCCCATTCCAACCTGCCGTTTACATGATACATTATTCGACATTTTCTGTTTTCCAAAACAACAAATGGCTCTAACAATTTTGATTAAAATACCTATAAATGACAAATAATAAAATGCATATCCTCACTTTCTTGGAAATAGCCCCTGAAGTCCTTTTCTTCTAGATGACTTTTGCGTACCTGGTAAATCGTAAGAGATAGACTAAAGCTTCATCAAAAAATGTAGATTTCGTTAAACACACAATTTGTTATATGCATTTTTAATGAACTATCCATTTCAGAGATATTCCCTGTTATTGGTTTTAATCTTAAAATATTTAAACTTTTCTCAAGTAGGAAGCCCTCGTCTGTTTCATATGTCTTTTGATTTACTCCTGGTCATTGTAAGAGAACCGAATTTCGCATAGTAACAGCTTTAAAACATTTAATCGCTTTAGCATTGGCTTATTTCCCTTATACTTACAAGGAGGCAAGTGTTAAGACAATTTCTGGTAATGTCTATCTTGATTAGTAGGGGTGGCATCTTGGGGACCAATAGCGGCACACATGCGCGCACGAGTTGCATACCTACGGAATTTGGCGACTGCACGCGCAATCTGTAGTCGAGGTCGGGAAGGTGGCTCGACGCAGCAGTATACTATGCAATACCGTTTTACAAGTAATTAACGCTTGAAATGAATTGCATGAAGATTTGCAATTCATACAGAATATGTACAACACATACCTATCTACACAATAACATCGGGCATTGAAGTGCCTCGAGCCCTGAAGGCTGTCGAACTTGTGCAAGCAATTGATCAGAGACACGTGGCAGCTGTTTTAGACCGTATGAAAAATAAACTGTAGACAGTGTTTGGAAAAAAATGTCGGATTTTCAATTATGCGTGCAATACGAAATGTGCTATGAGGTGTTGCCACGGAAATGATTTCCGTTGTGATGTGGACCGAAGTTTTTCACAAAATAAAGCCTGTTTACGTGCCAATCAGAGACGTTACGCATGTATATTGTTGTGCATTGTAATCTAGGTGTCTTGAGAGAAAATGGTAACTTGTTGCATTGAATGTGTGTAAATATTAAAATTGTTAGTTCCCGTAAATCAGTAGTATTTGTTATCACTTAACCAACCTCAAATGCAAGTCTATTCGCAACTATTGCCCCATTTTCCTTCTATTAGTACCACTACGTACACACTGCATAACTATATACCATGCTGCGCTAACTTCGATCATGTCCCGCTATCGGCCCCCAAGATGCTATCCCTATTAGCATTTGTAGATAATTTTTTGTAGTGTTTAACGCCCACTTTACTTATGGTACCGCAGGCGGTGATACTGATGGTACATGAATGAAGGTGGAATGCGATGGCGGGGGAAACCGGAGAACCCGGAGAAAACCCGCCCCAGCGCCGCTTTGTCCATCACAAATGTCACATGCTGTCGCTTGGGATCGAACCCGGGCCGTCTAGGTGAGAGGCGAGTGGCCACGGCGCGGCCCTTTGTACATAAAAGAATAGTTTATGATGTGAATGGAACATAGCCTAATTTTTTGAATGATAACTGTTGAAGTTAGGATGGTGCACGCTGATCAACATTTAACGCCCTGTATATGTTTCTGAAATTGTCGTGACTGCACAGAGTGGTGTGAGTATTTAGCAGGCTTGCAGTGGAATTAGCGTTAGCAGTTTGGATTTACGATTAGTGCAGTGGTTATTTCTGTAGCTTGAGCCGTCTCGTTGTGGCACCGAAAAAATCCATAACCATGAACCTTGGCGTGTATATACGAGGTAGGTGCGTGCCGCAGTCTAAATACAACAGCTGATCCAACTGTAGTGTTCCGTGAAAGCCAGCCAGCCATTCACCAGCAAGTCTGCAGAGGTGAGAACAGAACCTTCTTTATCAATGAAACTTATTTTAGTCATAGAAAAATGAGGCTCTATTGTATTTGAATCTCTGATTGATAACACTGCTCAGGAAATCGTGGTTCAAATCACACAGTGGGATTTAAATCAATCAGGTAGAACCCTCGATGCGTTTACTGCGGAATTCTTTTCTCTCTGGCTCATTCTCTCCCCCACTCTCTTCCCACCCTACGAGTTAGATTCCAGCTGGAGGCATGGGCATGGGAATTTATCCCCGTTCTGGATTCTTTCCCGTTACATTTCAGGAGCTGGGGCTCTTCACCATCCCACGGAATGGACTGGCAAAGCACAGCGGTAAAGTCACCATGGTCGGGTTGTGGTCTCTCCCATGATTCCGTCTCGGTTCCAACCAACCTTTGGGCTGTTCACCTTCATCTTCTCTCATTGCCCTCCCTCTTTCTGTGCATTCATTTCTGGAACATTAAAAAAACTAAAAGGGTGGCATGTCAGCTTCACATTTAAAAGGTTCCGAGTTCGAATCGTTATCATTTTTCCTATAATAATTACGGTTAAAATAAAAAACAAAACATGATACATCTATGTGTAAATTGTTTTACTGTAAAATTTGAGTTTAATGTGAGTGTTTTTAAAAAAATGCATCTTGTGGCCCATTTTTATTAGAACAATAAACAAGTATTATTTAAATAGCCATACAAGCTAGAATTTTGTTGCATGGCAAAAATATCAGTTATTATGTACAGTAATTTGTATATATTGAACTAAAATATTTTTGGGAATATTCTCTGAAGACCTCTTTATTTTGAGTGAATTTTCTGAATATTGCATAACTGGTAAACTGTAAGAAATAGGCAAAACCTCACTATACAAAAAATGTGGATATCCTTAAAACACACAATTTATGTCATATACAATTATTTTTTTCGTGGACTTGATCATTTTAGAGATATTCCTTGATATTTGTTTCAGGTTTAAAATACTTAAAACTTTTCTCATATGCGAACTTTTCAACGCATTTCAATCCCATAGCAACCAATTTTAAAACATTTGAGTGTCGGTTTAACCTTTCTACTTATAAGGAACTAAGTAATAAGACCGTATCTGCTAATGTTTATTTCGATTAGCATGAAGTAGATGGAATAATAAATTTATTAACAATAATTTAATATAGCGATGTAGAGAAAGTCATGTGAATGGAACATATATATATATATATATATATATATATATACATATATATATTGCTTTTTGTATTTGCAGCTGTTTATTAAATAGACTGGATTTGATTTGAATTTACAATAATTATGCAATTTCACATCATATTTAACTTCTCTTGGCGATCACAATATCTTTTAATAACATACACTCACATTTTAATTGGTCGCAGTGATATCGGCAACCTGATGGCAACCGTTGATGTGAGTAATCAAGTCATGTAATAGTGGCAAGTATGAATATGGATGATATTGAGTTCCAAGAAACAAATGAATATCGCAGCCGCGCTGCGCATCACAAATACGGAGTAGGTAAAAGGAATGTAATAATTAGTCATTTGTCTGTAAATAGTGTATGACACACGTGTTTAAATGTTCTGCATAAATAAAAATCTGATGGAGATAGGTGAGGGGAACGAGGTGGCCACAATCCCCGACTAATTATTCTGACACATTACACACCTCCCATTCACCGCAGTTAGCGCTGTAGCTGAAATAAGCCCCACAATCTTTCTTTTCTTAGTTGCGTAAAATAGAATTGTGACATTGAAGATAACACCACGCTTCACCAGTGAATATCGTTAAAAGTGGGTCCACGTCGCCATTACGGGATTTTGTGGTTGTAAAGCATGAACTACACATATCTTGTACGTTTCTTGTTCAAAAAATATATTATATGCTAGACTTTATTGACAAGGTGATGAATAGTTGATCTGCAATGAATTCGAACACCTTCTTGCAGAAGAGTATCTCTCTATGAATCATACAGATAATAATAAGCTTTTCTAAATTGTACTCAACCTTTATTAATAAACAAATTGTTGCCAAGAGACAGTACAAGTTTACTCTGAACACGCGCACAGAGCTCTCCCTCACGACGCGTAAGCGGTAACTACAGCGCTATTCTAGCGGCAGGCGCGCCAAACCTCACCCAGTCCAATGACACCGCGGGGCGGTCCGGCCGATGTACTTACTAGCTAGCCTAGAAGGTCTAAGAATGATATGAAACATTTATTGCTATTATTCAGCAGTTTCTTTTACAATATTAGAGTCCAATTTTTATTCATACAACAGCAAACTTTAAAGATATAGCCCGCCTGAGTAGTGTGATGGTAGCGCGTCTACCTCATTTTCAACAGGTCGCGAGTCGAATCTCGCTTTAAGCTCCTTGGACCCCGAGCACATATCACCAATTTCATTCATCGTCCGATATGATCAAACAGGTTAAAAGACGTTAAGCTTGTAAAAAATTACATTTTCTTCTACTGTATCTTTAACATTGGGATCCATGCATTCCACAAGTGCAATTACTCTGCTTCCAAAGTGACCACTCTATTGTTTCTCATCTATCAGCGAGTTAATTCGGGATAAAACAAGGCGAGTTAAATGTTTTTTTTTTTTTCTCTTTCTCTAGATTGAAGTTCTAATATTGGATCTGTTAGCAACCTGCAATTTTCAGAAATGAGACTCATTCTTGCTTGGTGTCGTAATAGTTTAGTTAACTGCTAATTGCTTTTCGGTGAAATTCTAAACATTGTTGCACAACTTCTAGTTTCATGATATGAAGACGGAAGTTTAAATTAAAATGTATTTTTTGTGTTTTGAAATAATAACACTTTCCTATGCAAAATAAAAAATAAACATTTATCATTTAAACATGTTATTCTCGAAAATGTGACAAATTCTAAAAAAATCGCGAAAAGGTAAGTCTTTACATCATTTCTAAATTATGTTAACTGCATACAAAGCATCTTCTTTTTGTAATTCAACAAGTTTTTCGTTCATCGTTGAAAACAAAAACGTTTGCCTATTGTTGTTACAATGCATCATGTCTTTTGAATCCTAACGGTCAATCTAAAATGTTATCGAGATGTGCCATTGTGGATTATTATCATTTTGAAAGCAGCATGGCCATTGTGTTGATGTAAAACTTCGCCATTATCGTGTTGACGAGTATAACGAGAGAGGGTCTTGCATTTGCCGCGATTGTAAACCAACCATTCAGGTTGTGGGGCCAGCGTCACCGAAGCGATGTATGACGTCACAAATGTTGATTTCCATTATCAGAGCCGTCGAGCTGGAAAACTCGCTATCTACCTAACAAGCTGCAGCGTCAAAAATGGACTTCTATCGTCCTCTATGATGTAATTGTTGTGGGGTTCAAATGTGGCGAGGACGATGCTTTTTAACGGAGTAGTAACCGTTAAGAAGAGAGTCCATCAGTATAGTTTGCTCTAAAACATGATGGCCTTCAGACGGAACCGCTCTCTCTGCCAAAAGCCAATAACTATTAGCAAACAAAAGCCGAGCCTGCACTAGGGGTGAGCGACAACGTAGTAAAATTTCTGTTTCCTAGAGACAGACTTTGTACGCGAGTCGAGATTAGCACCTCAGGGTCCAGTCAGTGGAAGACTTGGCAAATATGCAGTATGCAAATCACCTAATCCCAAACGTTAAAGTTACGGCAGAGGGTTATCATGTTCTGAAAAATTCTTAGGTAATCTGTTATTGACATTCAGCCAGCGCCAACCATCCGGTTTAAACCGTACATTTGCGGTTTTCGGCCTTGTCTGTACGGTAGACGGTTAAATCTTTGAACCGTACGCAGTAAATACGTTATGTTTGGAGTTTGACAACTCTTACTCCTTGGTGATCACTGTATCCTCTAAACTACTTCCTACCGATGCAGACAATTTTACAAGCAGGCTATGGCCCATAATTGTTTGCCATTGCTCACGCCGAAAAATTGCGGATTCACTGATACCTCTGCCACAAAGTTGCCGATTACTATCGCCATGATTCACAATATCCGGGTCTAAATGGCGGGAGAGCACAACGAATGCACAACGTTGACACCATGTGAAGCTACCACTAATTCAAATGAAATAGATGCACTTTGGTGTCAATTATTGACATTTTAAGATGAGTCCTTTCAGTGCGATTTTTTTCGGTTCACTTTCTCGGCCCTAAGTTGCCGCATTCGAATGCTGATTTCGAGCTTGTATTTACCAAATCAATTTAATATTAAATGACACAGAGAAATCGAATGCCACCGGATAATGGTGAAGCATCCTTTACTTTTGGAGAATAAATTATGCCGAGTGAATCTATGTTAATGCTGATTTACATATTTCACGTTGATGTTTTAGTCTTTTTTAAATTGAGATTTCCTTAATTTCTTACTGTTTAAGGTTTCTTATGTAAAGCGCATTGAGACATATTTTGCTAAAAATCAGCACCGTAAAAGATTCATTTTCATATGCCTGACTGCTTTTCTAACTATCGAAGGTTGGTAGCAGGGATTTCGGGATAGTTGAATGATTAAATACAACCTTGCCAGAGGTCCCTATATCCCCAATTGGATTATCAGCTGGTAATGAAGGTTGAACGCTTAGCTCTGTAACGTATGTTTCGGAAACGAGCGGCGTTTGTCGCGTCACCTAGGTACACAACGTGTATAACACCGCGCAGTACTAAAAAGAAAAACAAATATTGTTTTAGGGCTGAGAGGGCCTCTATGACCAGCGTCTGGCCTGCTCAGAATCTGGAGTCCGCCGAACGTCGACTCGAGGGCTCCCTCATCCTCCTCGATGATCGTGCGGACAACGTCTTGCAATGGGATGTCGCCGAGGAAGCCTCAACCTTTGATGTGGTTCAACTGCATTGCTTTTAGTATTACTTTCTCTACATGTACTATGTACATAGTGTATAGAGAAGGTATTGCATTCCATCCAAAATTTGATACCAAGATTTCACCGGAAATACACGTTTTGGGTCCCCCCGAATCTAAAAAAAACATTTTTGGAAAAAGGTCCGTGTGTGTGTCTGTGGACGTCATAGCTCAAAAACAAAGAGACCGTTGAATATCAAACTTGGTATTAAGTTTGGTATCTTCCAAGGATGCCACACGAAGATTTCCAAGAAAATCCCCCACCCCAACTACCCTTTACATGGAACTTTTTTTCGAAAATTTTGATTTTCTCAAAAAATCCCTCTAACGAGTTTGATTAAAATATCGTATATAAAAGATATTTACCTGAAAAATAATATGTATATCTTGAACTTTCTGGGAATAGCCTCTAAAGACTACTTTAGATGAATTTTGCGGAATTTTGCATTACTGCTAAACTGTAAGAGATAGACAAAAACTTACCACATAAAAAATGTAGAGCACATTAAAACACACAATGTATGTTTTATAAATATTTTCGTGGAGTTGATCGTTTTTTGAGATATTCCTTGTTTTTAATTTCAGCCTTGAAAAACTTATACTTTTCTCATACAGGAAGTTGTCAACTCCTGTCCATACAAACAAAGGAACTTCAGTCACATAGCAACCAGCTTTTGACCATCGCTTTAACATATACTACTCCCTTATTTCGCTTCTACTTACAAGGAACAAGAAATAAGACACTTTCTGCTATTTTTTTCTCGATTAGCATGAAGTAAATAGAAGCATGAGACTTTTAACAATAATTTGTTGCAGAGATGTAGAGAAAGTGATGTGAATGGAACACCAGATTATTTTTGTATGTTGGGTAGTTCTTGGAGTGATGTGCTGGATGCAGTCTAGGTGTTCTGGGCCACCAGCTTCGCCGTCAAGCTCAGGAATTTAGAAGAAGTTCCTGAATGTCCTTGGTGAAGATATCTGTTATGTCTTTGCTAAGGAGTCAGAGTTGGAGGCTTCGGCGGCTCATCCTGCGAGGGTGCAGGTGCAGTGGGATGTACCTCTCGATTGGCGATGACTAAGGTCATGCTGGCCATGGTTGAGGGGCAGTCCGTCTAGGCTAGGCTTACCATCCGTTCGGGATGTGACCGTACAGTCCCTCCGCTCCAAACTACCCTGTACTTGGACAATTTTGATGAAAATGCCAAACGCTTAAGCTATTTTCGTGACAAATTTGATGACCTCAGTTTTCTGCGAGTAGCATGTCAAGTTGTCTTTGTTCTGAATTGTTTTGGTAAAACTGTAAGATAGACGCAAGATTTACTACACACAAAATGTAGGTCTCATTAAAGTGCACAATTTGTGTCAGGTATTTTTATAGTGTGTAACGCCCGCTTTTACTACATATGCCACCGCAGGCGATGACGCTGATGATAAATGGAATGAAGATGGAGCACCGGTGGAATGCGATGGCGGGAGAACCCGGAGAAAACTCGCCCCTGCGCCGCTTTGTCTCCACCACAAATCCCACATGTAATCGCCTGGATTCGAACGCAGGCCACTTTGGTGAGAGACGCCACCATCGGGGTGCAGTGAGTTAGAAGGTAGTGCTCCGGTTCTCAGCCACAGAATGCGATCCTGCCCATAGGGGTGCGGGTTTTAAGTCCCAGGTATAGTACCGGTGCCCAATCTCCATCGTGAGGAAAGTGAGGAGCTGCGACAGGCAGCCATTATGGCCATCATTCCGGCTGGAGTACCCGTGATGCTGGCCATATCATCTCCCCGTATGTCGGATAATCGTGCACTTCTGCCGTGCATTAGTGGGTGTGAAGCCGGTTGGTAGCCCAGGACTGTAGCAGCACGGCTTTCTCTCGCCCGCATGTACAATGTACATAGTGGACAAAGAAGGTGGTGTATGCCACCCAAAATCGATACCGATATTTCACCGGAAATATGTTTTGAGGTCCCCTGAGTGAAAAAAACGTTTTAGAAGGTCAGTGTATGTGTGTATATGGACAGCGCAACTCAAAAACGAAACGTCTATTAAGTACCAAACTTGGTATTTTAAGTTCAGCATCTTTCAAGAATGCGACACGAAGATTTTAAAGAACCCCCCACTCAAAACTACTCTTTACATGGAATACTTTTCGGAAATTTTTAATTTCTCAAAGATGCCTTTAGCGATTTTAATTTAAATACCGTATATTAAATATATATAAATGTAAATGAAATGTAAGTATTGAAAATAGAAATTGAAGTCCTCATCATTCTGAAGGATGTAACTCGTAAACCGTTAAAAGAGATGGACAATATCTTGCTAAACAAAAATTGTAGATCTCGTCAAAACACACAATTTAGGTCCTATACATTTTTGTTGAGAGGCTATTTCCAGACATTCCTCCTTATTGGTTTAAATTGTCTAACATTTATACTTTTTCTCAAATGGAAAGTCGTTATTCACATTTATTCTTCCTGATCAAGCAAAGAGAACGGAATTTCAGTGTCTTCAAATAGCGACGGTCTTTTAAAATATTCGAGCTTTAGCTTATTGTATTTCCTTATTCCCCTTGTACAAGGAAATAATATGGAATAAAGCAATTGTGTTTACGTTTATCTTGACAAATGTGGAGTAGACAGAAGAATAAGCTTGTGTAAGAATAGTTTGTTGCACTACATGTAGAGAAAGTTTTGTAGATGTAGCACATAAAATTTTCGTGACAAATTCGCTTTAACGATTTCCAAGATATTCCTTAATATATCGGTTTCGACTGTCAAGTATTTTTACTCTTTTCAATTGCTAAGTATCTCTTTAATGCCATTAGTTAGCGAACCGCACCTAAAATTTTTGACTGTTACTTAACCCTACTGTAGATATACTCCTGTTGTATGTACAAAGAAATGTGTAATAAAACAATTTCTGCAAATGTTTAAATGGATTAACAAGAAGTAGATAGAAGAATTAGATGTTGTGTTAATAGTTTGTACAATTGGGTAGAGAAAGTCGTGTGAATGTAACATAGATTTATTTTAGGACACAATGAAACCCCGAAGTTTACTTGCAGAAAATCCAAACATAGAATTCTGTGGCGACAAAGTGGAACTCTGGACTGGAAGAGGTCCATCGTATTTAAGGAATCGATCCCTCAAGCAATCGATACAACCGCAATCAACTTGCCCTTTCGCCTAGACTCAGGAATTATTACATCAGTGGTGGGTGTGGGGGAGTAAAAGTTTAATCGAGACGTTTCTCAGCAGCAGCAGCAACCCTCTCAGACGATGTTCACCCTCCTATAAAGGAACTCTTACGCTCTACGGCAATATCAAACCACGTAATTAACCGATAAAATACAACTTGTATTCGAGGAACGTTCAATAACTCCTTAGAAAATCCAAGAAATTCCACTCTTAGCACCGAAAAAGCTTCTATTTAGTAACCGTACTAGATGACATTAAAATTTCAGCTATATCCATCACGTGGTTTCGTTGCCATAGGCGATTGAATCAACAATCTTGTGCTTATTTAGAAAGATGAAAAAAAAAGTTTTGTGCGGTGGTTAAACACTTGTATTTAAAAAGCCGAAAGAGATAAAATGGAAATGGAGTGTTATTTATAGACTCTCTTTAACTGTTATGGTTCTCACCGTCCCATTCTATACTGAGCGAAAGGCCGCTTAATTTTCCTCGGAGGCCTCTTTTATCAGACTTGAGGTTCTTTTACATGCCGTAAATCTACGACACGCGATCAACGGCTTTACTTTTCTTCTGAAGGAAGAAGTTCATGACACATCTGCTCCTGCCTTTGCAACAACTTAAATTAGATAAATGAATTTAAACTTGGCCGTACATCTACAATTGATGAACATCGTTCCGGACATCCAGTAGAAGTGACTTTCTCCGAGAATATGGTTTTGAGTGATCGACGAATCAAAGCTCGCGAAGTTGTAGTACAGTGTTCACAAGTTAGTGTTCTCAATTTTGCACCAAAAATTAGGTCTGACAAGAGGTCTCGGCAAGATGGGTACCACGTTTGCTCTCAATAGAGAATAAACGCAAACGTGTGATAGCAGGTTTGACATTTTTCCGTCGCCCTGGAGAGTTTCTGTGTCGATACATAACTGTGGATGAAATACTACTCCAGAGACAAAAGTGCAGTCGAAACAGTGTTTTTTTTTTTTGTTTTTTTTGTTTTTTTTTTTTTTTTTAAGGCGAACTGGCTCCAAAGAAGACAAATGTGGTGAATCTGCATGGTCCCGGTTTTTTTTTTGGGGATGCACGCGGAAGCATCTACATTGATTACTTGCAGAAATGAAGAATGATAAATGGAGAGTATCATCGTCAGTGCACCGGTTGAACGGAGAAATCAAGAAAAACAAACAAAACGCCCTCATCTGGCAAAGAAAATGATTCTCTTCCATCAAGACAATGCAAGGATGCACACTTGCGTAGTTTCTATGAGCAAAATTGTAGAATTAAGGTTCGAATGTTTTTGATTTATTGAAGAGCTTCTTCAAGAAATCAAAAATCTTACTAAAAGATGAAATGTCTTTCAATTTCAGCATATATTTCACCTTTGAGTATACATACCAAAGTGTTGAAGGCATAAAAATCCTCAACTGAAAAAAAGAAAACGGCACTTGCAATCTAACTTTAAATTACTTATGGAAGGAAACGCATTTCTCGTCTCCATCCACAAAACTTTTCATATTCTTTTTCGTAAACATATTTTGATTTTTCTGGAATTAATAAACTCTCAGCACTCTTGGCTTCGTTCAAAATGTCAAGCGGAACACAGACCATGTTTTCAATGCCTTCCAAAAATGTAAATGGCGTGTTATTTATGGACGCTCTTTAAGCACTCTTGATTCTCAGCGTCCCATTCTAAGGAGGCCTCTCTATCAGGCTTAAGGTTCTTTTACATGCCGTAAATCTACGACACGGGACCAACAGCTTTACTTCCCTGCCGAAGGAAGCCATGGTAACGATTTTTACACCCGAAAAAATCCATCGTTCTCCGCCGGGTTTGAACCCGCGACCTTGGGTATACAAAGTTAGCATGGTAACCATTACACCACGGAGGGCGACTCAGTACTTTCCATTTCCCTCTAAGTGTTGAAACAAATGAAATATCTGCTGCTTAGCAACCAAATTACGCCATGCATCTGTGATCTCTGATACATTATATTGTTTCATTTAGCAAATTTATTATTATTTTGACGTATTTTAGTACTAACATTGCATAAAACGTTGTATGTATCACGTGTATAATCTCATTGTAACACTCGTAAAAATCAGCGCGTGGGCGAAAATTAGGTATACTCATGTCACAATCAGTCAGATTATACACTAGCTACCTAACTAATGTGAATGACTAAATAAAGAGGCGAAGGGAAGTAAACATATAATTATGTGAAATTGAAAAACTCTTGTGTTCTATTCATATGACTTTCTCTACATCTCTGCAACTAATTATTGTTAAAAAGCTTATGCTTCTATTTACTTCACGAAAATCGAGAAAAAATTAGCAGAAATAGTCTTATTACTTGCTTCCTTGTAAGTAGGAGCGAAATAAGGAAGTACCATAGGTGATACATGGAATGAAGATGGAGCACCGGTGGAATGCGTTGGCGGGGGAAACCGGAGAACCCAGAGAAAACCCGCCCGTGTGCCATTTTGTCCACCGCAAATCTCACATGCGGTCTCTTGGGGTTGAACTCGGGCCGTCTAGGTGAGAGGCAAGTGGTCCAACCACTCGGCCACGGTGCGGCCCTACCTGCTTCTGTCCAGGCCTTGGCGTCCATGTTTCATAAGGTTGTAAACTTGGTGTTCACGTTTCCAGCGTTTTAATTACTTGAACACCATAGGAAGGGTCTACTCAAAGTAGTCTTCACTATATGTTGAGGGGATACACCCTAATGTGTTCAAGTCATTAGAACCGCCAGAAAATAAAGACCACAATTACAATCTCATGAAATGTGGACATAAAGGTTTGAGTAGAAGTGTAATGCATGATGGGGCACCGGCCCATTTTCATCATAGGTTAGGCAACAGCTACCACGATTATTTCATGAGCGATGGATAGGTCGGGAGGATCCATACCTTGGCCTTCCCGTTCTTGTGGCTTTTATCCATTAGATGTTTTGCTTTGGGGACCTTTAAAGACCAGTACGGAGCTAGTCTCCATAAATTATTTGCATATACTATGAGAACGATCGTTCTATGCCTGTGCCAAAATCTGACAATAACCAGAGGTGTACAAAGAATACGCAGGGTGTAAGGATGAATTGCAATAGATGGCTCCAAGCAAGCATTGTAATGAGTAGATCGAAGACATGGTAATCATTTATATAGCAGATCATAACTTAACAGATATTAAGTTTACGATAAATGTTTACAGGAAATTGTTATTTTTTTTTTCATACTATCTTCTCTGTAAATATTGGAAGCCTCCCCGAACACCTGTATAAGAGGTCTTTTTCATGGAATCGTACACAATTGATTAGCTTGCTACAGAGCAGACTAGCATCTTAAAGATATCACTGCGCATTGCTCTCCATCGATCACGATAAATGAATATATCTGTAAAACACGTGCTCGTGATTGGTCTTGACACCCAGCACTGTAAAGTCCGGCAAGACCATTTACTTTCGTCCTGACTTTTAATTTTTGGAAATTCCTAAGCCTGGTGATCGTAGTTAATATATTTCTAATTCGTTCATTTATACAGCCCCTTTAACTTCCATAGCTTTGTTTTTAAAACAACTGCTGATGGGCTGCTCGCTGAAGTGTCGGGTTTCATAATGCTGTTTTTACCCTCAATTAAACACACACCCACCCACATGTATACTTCCAGACTCTATAGGGCATAAGGAATGGTTCAAATCAAAGAAAAATTCCCCACCCCAGCCGGGAGAACCCGTGATGTCTGGGTGAGAAGCCAGACCATTCGACCGCAGAGGCAGTTTGTGTGAAAGTTTTTGAGTGGTTTAAGAATTTTAAGAGACTAGGGAAGACATTGGAATAGATCCAAATTTGGGCCATTTTGCCGCTATGAAAACTGAAGAGAAGGACGCTAAAATTACTCAAAGAGAGCGCCGATTTAGCGTCTAACCAGTTGCTAGAATTACCAACAGTCATAAAGAAAATTATTTTGAACGACAATATGGACATGAGAAAGGTGTGTTATAAGAATCTTCACCCTCACAAAAGAACCATCCAGGGGAAGCTCTGTCGACGTTCTTGAGAACATTAAAACTTATACTGATTTTCACACACACATAATTAGGTGCGACGTAACTTGGAAACTAATGCTCATTTCACACTGGGCCACTGGTGACGGTCGCCAGTGATTGTAGTGAACACTCTTGGATCACTGGTGTCTGACATTTCAGGATTTGCCAATTGATTAGTTAGTGACACGGGCTCGAGCGAGGGGGACTATTGTTAGTACTTCTAAGCAAGAGGAGGAAAAACGTTAATTGAAATCGGGCACAAATTTAGTTATAATTTCTTGCCACACGTTGCTATAATCATCGCTTTTGATATTCCAAATAGCAGGACGACTTTATACTTTACTTATAAAGTCTTTCGTGTTAATTAAATCTAAACTCATGGCTATTATGTGTATACTGAATTGTTTCGCTTTGCTCAGAAATGACTGTTGGTAAATCTGCAACACTGTGTCTGTGATCTGTGTCCCAGTGCGAACACTTCAGTTGAAACTAATGCTTGTCTGGCGGTGACTGCACAGAACACAGTGACTCGATGAGGTAGAGTAGTGTCCCGGTGTGAATGCTCCAGTTCAAATGAATGTATATCTGTCAGTCACCAGTGTTCCAATGTGCCTAAAAGAACAATCCTCGCGTTAGAGAGGAAAAAAGCACACATCACCAAATCAAAACTCAAAGCGATTATGATCTTTTTCGTTATTTGCATTGATTGGATGCCTACAGATCAGGCTGTCATTCCGTTATTTGTAAAACGCCTTGAAGACCCTCCGTGAACTTGTGGGACCAGATTAGAAGAATGCCTCATAGACCCTCCGCCAGGCAAATGTCCCAGCATACAACGCACTCTCAGCTATTTGCCGAAAAGCAAGATTCCAGTAATGCAAAATCCATCGCATTCGCCGGACCCTCACATTTTACTTTCTCTAGCCCGTATGTACAATGTACATACCTAGTAGATGGCAAACGTACTTTATTGCACCGAAGAATTTGATTTCGAGATTTCACAGGAAATGTATGTTTTGAGTTCCACTGAATCCGAAAAAAAGCATTTTAGAAAAAGGTCCGTATGTATGTGTGTGTGTGTGTGTGTGGACAGCATAGCTCAAAAATGAAAAGTCGGTTAAATACCAAACTTCATATTTAAGTTCAGCATCTTCCAAGAATGCGACACGAAGATTTTCAAGAAAAGCCCCCAACCCCAACTACCCTTTGCATGGAGCCTTTTTTTTTTTAATTTTAATTTTCTCAAAAATGGCTCTAATGATCTTGATTAAATAGACACTGTATGTTAGAAATATTTACACGATAAATATAATGTATATCTTGAATTTCCTGGGAATAGCATCTGAAGACCTCTTTATTCTGGATGCATTTTGGCGAATTTTGCTTAACTGCTAAACCCTAAGAGGTAGACAGAAATTTAGAACTAAAAAAATGTAGATCTCGTCAAAACACAAACAGTTTCCGAGATATTCCTTGTTATTGGTTTCAATTGTAAAGTAGTTATACTTTTCTTAGACCGGAAGTGTCCGTTTTTCTTTAATTCTACTCCTAATCAAGCAAAGAAGCGATTTGCAATGACAATCGCATGACGACAACTTTTAGCCCGCCTGGGTATGTAGTGGTAGTGTGTCTGCCTCACATTCAACAGGTCGCGAGGTCGAATCTCGCTTAGGGTGACTTTTACGGATAATTTGGGGGGGGGGTTCTCTTATCCTGAGAAGACGAATCTCGAGTAACTTTAAGCTCCATGGAACCCGAGATCATTTGAGCATCATTTCATCGATTTCATTCATCGTCCGATATGACCAACCAGGTTAAAGGACGTTAAGCTAAAAAAATAAATAAACAAAAAAAGACAACTTTTAAAACAATTGACTATCACTTTAGCCTAGTTCCCTTCTACTTATAAGGCATTATGTAGTAATATTTTGCTAATGCTTATCTCGATTAGTATTGTGTAGAAAGAAGAATAATTTTTTGTAAGAAGTTTGTAGAGCAGCTAGAGAAAGTAATATGAGTATAAAACATCAGATTTTTTTCTTTTTGCTGAAAGTTCAAGTCCGCGCTCAAATAAACCCTGTTTAGTCCATGGTGCAGTGAAAGCAAATGAGACGTAACTGTTGAGCAGCATAACACAAGATGATCGTGGCACTACTTACTTCCTACCGTGGCAAATTCCCATTTTCACTGAGAAGGGGACTGCATTGAAGAGGATAACACGCCAATGTCTGGTTTTTACTTTCTCTAGTACGTCTGCACATACAATGTACATAGGCTAGAGAAGGTATTGAATTCAACCCAAAAATTAGATGTCTACATTACACCGGAAATTTATATTCTGAGGTTCCCCTGAGTCCAAAAAAGCATTTATAGAAAAATGTCCATCTGTGTGTCTGTGGACAGCATAGCTCAAAAACAAAACAACCGTTAAGAACCAAACTTATTATTTAAATTTAGTATCTTCCAAGGATGTGACACAAAGATTTTCAAAAGAAATGTTCCCCACCACAAACTACCCTTTACATGGAAAAAAATTCGAAAATTTTGGCTTTCTCAAAAATGGCTCTAACGATTTTGATTAAAATCTCTCATATTTAAGATATTTACATGATAAATAAAATGTATATCTTGAATTTTCTGGGAATAGCCTCTGAAGATTTCTTTGTTCTGGATGAAATTGTACATAACTGGTAAACCGTAAGAAAAACACAAAAAATGTAGATCTCGTCAAAACACACAATTGATGTCCTTTACATGTTTGCTATGAAGGTAACCATTTCTGAGCTATTCCTTGTTATTGTTTTCAGCTTTAAAATACTTGAAATTGTCTCATAGGGGAACTTTTCAATTCCTGACCATGCAAAAAAAAAAAAAAAAAAAAAAAAAAAAAAAAAAAAAAAAAAAAAAAAAAGTATTTCAATCCCATAGCACCATATTTTAAAACATTTGACTGTCGGTTTAGTTGAGTGTATTCCCTTATTTCCCATCTACTTATAAGGAAATAAGACCGTTTCTGCTAATGTTTATCTTGATTAGTATGAAATAGATGGAAGAATAAGCCTACTAACAATAATTTGTTAATAATTGTAGGTAGAGAAAGACATGTGAATGGAACACTTTCAATAGTGTTAGTGAATGAATCTGGGTTCTTTATTGCCATGCTCTTACTGTTTTAATTTCAAGGGGTCTTATGTGACTAGTCTCTGTTTTTGTTATTAGTTGCTGCCTTTACTTATATGTTGTGCTAATTGATTCCATAAAGAATGGCTTCGACCAGACCACCTTCGAGGACCATTCTTTGAAGGTGCTGGGTCATCTTCCTCTGTCGTTGACTTACCTGTTAACCATATTCCAGCATGTGAGCGCTTTATACAGTATACTGGTCTGTGATATATGTACACATGCAGAAACTGTGAAACCACTTCTTTAGAATGATGCCAGGAATTCTCTGGTACACACAGTGATTGTTTACAGTCGTAAAGCATTATTGTTTTCTTATTTGTTTGACTTACTTTGCAGTATTGTGTTGTTTTGTGTTAATTTTAAGTTATGAAGTAATGTTTTCCTTGAGTTTTAAGTTATTTTTTATTTAAATGTTATTTTCAGTGAAGCGTTACCTGTACTGAGAATGGTAGTGCAAGCCGGGAGGGCCTAAGGGTAAGTTGGTCATCAAGACAACACTAACAGTGTTAAGTGTTCCCAAGTAACAATCTCTTGAAGCATGACCAACTAACCCAGTATACAACATGTGAATCCTACTAATTTGGAAACTATTTATCTAGAATGCCTCTAACTATACCTAAAACAACAACAATAATAATATCAATAATAATAACAATAGTAACAATAATAACAATAACAACAATAATAATAACAACAAGTGTAGGAAAATTGTACTCTGCTAGGAAATTGCACAAATGCACAAGATACTGTTACATGTCTACTGCAACTAGGATCAGATAATTTTGTATTCTTTGGCCAGTCTTTTGGGATAGTGCAAAAGGCAAAGCTCTATAACAGGTCTAGGTGTGTACCCCTTCCACTGTCTCAAAAGACTCTGACCAAAGACTAAACTCAAGATGTTACTTTGCCCAAGCTGTGGATACCAAAAAATATAGATATCCATACTCTGTCATAACTCTTGCTCAATAATTTGTTTTCAGGTATGTATTACCGATATATTCGTACTTTTACAAAAATGTTAATGTTTTAAATTGAAAATATGTTTTGTCAGTATTTTAAATTTAAAATAACATGTTTCGATTTAAACCAGCACAACATTTATGCAAATATTGAATGTATAAGTGCAAAAAATTAAATTTAAAGCATATAGGAAGGTGCAACAATGAACTGAAAAAAATGAATATACTAACAATGATCAAACATTATGACAACAATATCCCCCCCCCCAAGTTTACAATCCTTTGGACTTGAATGTGCACTCACTGTAAAACTGTTGAAAATTAAAAGTGTAGACTTTATTTCTATACATTAATACTTGCCTTAAGGAGTATTATTAACCTTGTTATATTAAGACACAAAGTGTTTCTTTAAGCTTTCTCATTTAATGCTGTGCTTAAAAAACTTTACAAATGTGCCAAATTTATATTTATTACACTTATATTCCCCTCAAAACTACTTATATTTGTAAGTAAAGTGGAGTAAATGAGAGTAGTTCAATCTTCAACAGCATAGTAATAACTTAAACAAAAAGTGTAGGCTATGTCGCTGAAGCAAAATAGAAACTGAAATGTTTTTCATGAATAAATTGTTTCAAGCGCAAACAGTTAGTCTGAAAGAAGCCCTATTACTTAATCAATCTGTTTATTCATTTGATTAATATATATTCTGAATTTAAATTCACTGAAAATCCCTTCACACTTTTACCAATTTGATTTTAATTGTAGCCTCTTAGCAAAACAGCAATAATATTAAAAATTGTGAAATTAATGTTTTTAGTATCAGAAGCAAACTAATCTCTGTATCAACCCATTTAGCCCCAAAACGATATGTTACAGGAACACAACCTTTCATTAAATAATAAATAGAATCCAAATAGGAAAAAAATTTAAAGTAAAGTACCAAAAAATTAGATATTAATTTTGATCCCAAACTTCAAAGACTGAAATTTCAAAATTCATATTCACCTTGGTTGTGGATGTTTATGTATAGAACAAGCATACAATCTGTAATTAAAGTTATCTTCATCTTAAAGTTTGAGTCTTGGAAATCTGTTCTTCTCAGAAGTTTTGCTCATTTAAAATATTTCACAATGGAGTTTTCATCCAGTTCCTTCCGATGTTTCATGTATATTTCCAAAAATTAAACCATTAAAACTGCCATATAAATTTTTAGATTGTGAAGAGCGCTTTTCATTTTTTCAGCAAGTTGAGTTGTAAAAACACAGGAATTTAGAATGATACAGGTAAAAAAAAAATTGGTGTGTTCCATTCACATAATTTTCTTTAGCTGTTCCATATACAAACTATTCTTATAAAAGCTTATTCTTTTATCTACTTCATGCTAATCAAGATAAATATTAGCCAAATTGATCCTAATACTTGCTTCCTTGTAAGTAGAAGGGAAATAAGGGAATACATCAGGCTAAAACGATAGACAAATCTTTTTAAAAGCACTATGTGAAACAATTGAGGTATGGTTCACTTTGCATGATCCTGTTTGAGAAAAGTTATTAGTTTAAAACTGAAACCTATAACAAGGAATATCTTGAAAATGATCAACTCTACAAGAAAAAAATATATGACATAAATGATCTGTTTTAATGAGATCTACATTTTTTGTAATATTAAGTTTTTGCCTATGTTTTACAGTCCTGCAAAACTCGGCCAGAATAAAGAGATCTTCAGAGGCTATTCCCAGAAAATTCAAGATATACATCTTATTTGTCATGTAAATATCTTTAATATACAATATTTTAATCAAAATCGTTAGAGCCATTTTTGAGAGAATCAAAATTTTGAAAAAAAAAATTCCATATAAAGGGTAGCTTATTGAGGGCAGATTTTTTTGAAAATCTTCATGTTGCATCCTAGGAAGATACTAAACTAAATACCAAGTGTGGTTTTTAACAGTCTTGTTGTTTTTGAGCTATGCTGTCCACAGGCACTTGTGCGTGCGTGCGCACATGCGCACACACACACACACACACACACACACATACATTTTTCTAAAAAAAATTTTAACTCAGGGGACCTCAAAACATATAGTTATGGTGAAATCTTGACACCAAGTTTTTGGGTAGAATATAGTATTTAGCATGTATGCACATTATACATATGTGCTGGAGAAAATTTAAATGAATGGCAGAATTGTATGCTATGATCAGGTAAATAAGATGAATATATCAAAGAAAGGTTATTTTTAAAATGTTATCTTGTGGAAAATTTGATAGAATGAACTAGAAAATAGCACTGGTGAGTTGAGTAATACTTTAGGACACAATGAGAATAAAGTATACAGAGCAAACCTGTTGAATTCGCAATTAGAATTAATATATTTAAAGTAAGTGATACAAAATTATTATTTATTTCTCCATATATCAGATAAAATGTTTCCTGTAAGTTATCCTGTAAACTGCTCACACCCCTTGATTTAGCGCTTACGTGGTGCTCTGTGACTCATTACAAAATCTTCAGTGCGTTAGCCTCAATATATATATATATATATATATTGAGTTATTTGTATGAAGTAATCAACTTATCTGTAGCTTAAAGTGACCAATTAAAATTTTCCATCTCACTTCATATTTAATAATTACTATTGTTTTGATGGAAAACTAATTGCAGAACCATTTGTGGAATTCATAAGCACTTATACCTTGAGAAAGAGGTTAGAATAAGCTCCATTTTAAGATAGTATACTAATCAGAAAACAGAAAAACATGATTGTTATGACTTTGTTTTTTGTTATTGTTTTTAGTGAGCTTTTAAAATTGCAATTGGCAATGTCACACATTGCATCTTCACTAGAAGTGTGAAAAAAATCACTATAGATGAAGTTAAAGTTCCAATCTTGCACCAACTATTTTGATTATTCCCATAAATAGTTGTGCATTCAATACAAAGCATTTATGTAGATGCAAGAACTTTGAATGTCCCTGCTTACAAATTCCTATAGAAGGTAATGTCCTCTGGAATCAGATTTAATTGTGATATTAAGGCAATGCTTCTGATAATATCCAAAAATCCTCAGTTTTCTTTGGTTTGCATTGAATTCTTTGCTGTAGACCTATAATATTAAGGCCACACAAAATGTTAACAAGCTACATCATACCTTTGTCAAGATATTAAATTTTTATTCATAAGTAATTGTTTTTGATATGGTAATATGAAACATCTTTGGAGTATACCATTAATTACTCTAAACTGAGCTTAGTATATAAACATATAGAGATTTTTGTATTCTTATATTTTATTTTAATAGTTTAAGAGTGGGGAAAAAGAGCTTGCATACAAGCTATTAAATTTTTCAATATTTTCATTGTGAGTTAAGAAAATAATTAATCTCAACTAAAATGTTTAATATTTTTAATGAGCACAAAACAATTTTGAATCTATAATACCTGAAACTATTCTTTAAATTTCAAGCCAATAAGATTTAAACAGTGATCTATAAGACATTTTGAGCACTGAAAAATGGAAAAAAAAAAAAAAAAAATTGAGAAAAAATAGTTTATGGTTCAATACTGTGCTTCACCTAAATGTACAGAGCCAATTAAATATTGTTTCTTGCTTTTAAATGTTTGACATTAAAATATGTAGCATGAAAAACAGCTATAATGCAAAAACAAAAAACTAAAAATATTCACATTTTTTATCCAATTTTATTGATGCCTTATGCTCTTGGAGCACTCAGGTGAAAAATAATTTACCTAAGATGATTTAACATCAATCAAGATGGTTCAGATGTACTGTCTGTGGAAGATTGCAATCTGGAGGTCAGGATTTAAAACCAGGTTGCAGCAAGTAATTTATGCTTTTTTTTGTGGTATAAACTGGATTGAAAATTAAATACTATGACCCAAGTTCTGCCTACAAAACAAAATTAATAAAAATAGAAATATATGTTACAGGAAGGTGACTATGCAACTAATATTATTTTGTCGAGCATCACAATGACTGTGTCTATGCTGACAACTAAGGTCATTGGCTCGCAAACACTGACTGGGGTGAACTAATTAACCTATAGTTATTGTAGTGATATTGACCAAACAGAAGATAAAGTGATGTTAAACAAAACAACAACAATTATAATGTATAATAATAACACTAACAACAATAACAACAGCAACAATTAATATCATAGAAACTGATACATGGTGTTTATGAGATCATGGATGTGAAATCCTTTAAAGTAATGATACATCTATAACATTTATTTAAGAACAACCATGTTTTCTTTTATCACTTGGTGCCATTTACATTATAAATTAATTGTAGACATAAATGGACAGGTGTGTTTATTAACAAAGCACCTCCAACATCGCACATTGTTTTCTCCCAAACATTTTATTAGTAATTTTTACACTCAAAATGCTCCACACAATGGGAAGTTTTACTAATTTGTTTAAAAATGTTTCTAATGCCACTCTAGCAATGAATAAAAATTACCTTAGACTTTTTTAAAATAGTTCTCCAGTTATGAGGAATAAAAGTATCAACTATTGAAAAAACAAACAATTTTGGAGAGTACAAACATAAAATGTTCTAAAATAATTATGAGTTAATTTAAGAAATCTGAACAAGTTTGTAAACAGACTTACTGAAGAAACTAAATTTTTGGTGTGAATATTTTTAAAAAGGCATCATTTGGAATATTTGTATTAGTTTAGTGAATTTATACAATAAATAATATTTAAAAAACCAAGAGAGCAAACATTTTGATACATGTTATACTATTGTGTAATAATTTACATAAATTTCAACAAGATATCTTACATACTGTGAATTTTTCAAATTTCACAGATGTGCTATCTTAATACAAGTTAAATTAGTATTAATTATAATAATTAAGATTCATTTTTGAGCTAACAAATTTTGTTTGAAATATTTTGTATAATCTCATGGACTAATAGATAAAGTAAATAATCATAATGGTCTAAACTCAGCTTGTTTGTACAACATTGGCAGAAATATCTTCTTCCTCTTTAGTCTAATCCTTGGATTGGTTTGCATTGATTCTCCATTCTGAATTTCTCTCTGCATTCCTTTTGGAATCTTCAACGTTCTGCAGTTCATGTCATTCTTTTTATTCATTCTATTGTAGACTTGCTATTCTTGTCTTCAGTTCTATCTTGGGTTATAAATTCCAAATAATGTGGAGTTTTAATATGAGTTTTATTCTTATTTTTCTGATCTGGTTCCAAATTTCTCTTTCTGCATTTGCTCTTTCATAAACTTCTTCATTGGTAAATTTTTCAGTCCAACTAATTTTCAGCATTTTCCTGTAACACCATGTTTCAGATGCTTCAATTTCTGTTCCTCATTGCAGGATTGACTAAGTTTCACATCCATATTACATTGTGCTTCATATGTATGTTTTGAGAAAATTTTTCCTAATTTCTGAAACAATTTTTTTGGATATAAATAATTCATTTTGAACTCTGATAACTTTACAGTAGAAGTTTTTATGGTTATTTTCTTTGCTGATATTTACTTCTCTAGCACATGTGTACAATGTCAAAGTAGATAAAGGATTTATTATATTCCACCCAAAAATTTGACATCTGATTTCACTGCAGATATATGTTTTGGGACCCCCAAAACCAATAAAAGCATTTTATAAACATGTGTGTGTGCACAGCATAGCTCAAAAACAAAAATGTGAAATACCAAACTTTGCATCTTAAGTTCAATATCTTCTAAGGATGCGACACAAATATTTTCAAGAAAAATTCCCCTACCCCAACTACCCTTTTCATGGAATATTTTTCAAAATTGTTGATTTTCTCAAAAATGTCTCTAAATATTTTAATTAAAATACTATATGTTTAAGATAATTTCATTACAAACGATGATTGACGATTGATTTCCTGGGAAAAGTCGCTAAAGTCTGCTTCATTCTGATTGATTTTGCATGACTGGTAAACCATAAGTGATTGACAAAAACTTACTACACAAAATATGTAGATCTCGTCCATATACACAGTTTATATCCTTTACATGCTTTTTGTGGAGCTAACCATTTTCAAGATATTCCTTTTATTGATTAGAATTTTAAAATTCATGCACTTTTCTCAAACTGGTAGTTGTCCATGTTTCTTTTGTTGTACTTCTAGCTGTGCAAAGAAGTGAATTTCAATGACAATCATACAGCAACAGACTATTGCTTTAGCATAATCTATTCCCTTAGTTTTCTTGTACTTATGAGGTACCAAATAATGAGACCATTCTGCTAATATTTATTTTGATTAGCTTGGAGTACAAAAAAAAGAATTATCTTTTGTAAGAAGTTTGTTTCTAGAACATAAATTCATGTGAATGGAACACATAAGATTTTTCAGAATTATGATGTGGTGGTTTCTCTTTGTCTTGTACATTGCAATTTTACTGTCAGTAAAGTCATTTATTTAAATTATTTTAATTAATCTATCTAAAATCTGATATTGAAGACTGAAAAATACATAGAAATTTAATTTATGGTCATACTGTCCTCCATAGAGTAAAGCAGTACTAATCTCTTTGTTTATCACACAGCACCATCTCTTGAAAGGTGAACATTCTAACCATTTAATAAAGTTTACATGGCATTTATTGTAAAAATGTTTAAATGTATATGTGAGGCACAAGAGAAAAACTTTGAATTTTGTTTTGGTTAAAAATTATGAATATGTAGGAATATAAACTATATAAAGTATTGCCTGAAAATGCTCTTTTAATATATTTCGGGGGATATGTGTTGTTTCTCAAACTATTAATGACTGATTAAACATAAATTTAGAGTATCACATTTAATAAAGTTGTGTTATAGTTGTAATGGTCTGTAGTACATAGTTCCTTGTGCACGTATATTTCCCTCTAACAAAGCAGCTTGTAAACCATCCCACCTTCTCATTTATGTTTGTGACCCTGGTAACTTAGAAAAGTTTAACTTCATTCCACCCATGCACATATTAAAACTGTAAACACAAATATTAGGTTATTTGATTTTGGATGATTAATAAGTATCAACTTATAAGCCAAAAATTCCATTTGAAAATGTGAACCTTTGTGTGTTTTACCTTTACATACAATAAAACTTAGAAATTAGTCTGTGAGGTATATTAATTTATTCATATACAGTTTTTAAAATGTTAACCTTTTACGAGATATTCCTTATTATTGGTTTCAATGTTAAACTACTTAAACTTGTCTCAAATGGTAAGTCATCTTTTGTTTCATCTCACTCTTGGCCATGCAAAGAAAACTGAATTACAATTGTTTCTCATAGCAACCAGCTTTTAAAGGATTTGACTATTGCTTTAGCCTGGTATATTTGTCCTTTTACTTAGAAGGAACTAATATAACAATTTCTGCTAATGTTTATCTTGGTTATCACATTGTAGATAAAGAAAAAATCATAATTGACAATAATTTGTAGAGAAAATCGTGCAAATGCAACACATCAGTTACATATATTTCATGACATTTACCATTTCCAAGATGATTTTTTTTAATTGGTTTAAATTTTAACATATTTAATAGTTTTTCAAGTGGTAAACCTATATTCTTTTTTTCTCCTGGCTATATATGGCATTTCAAACCTTTCGCATAGAGAGAGATACATTTTTTGAAAATCTGATTATTGCTGTAGCCTGTTGTATCCTTCTTATACCTACAACTAAATATGTAACTGTGTACCGTTTATCTCGATTAACAAGAAGTAAACAGAGAATAATTTTTTTTAGAATACTATGTAGAAGAGTGAGTTGAGAAAGTCACATGAATGCAATCTTCTTTTAAATATTTTGGTTGAGTTTTTTTGGAAATTTCCTAGCTCTAGTACTTGTTGCACAAGCTACAATCATTTGCTTATTATATTGTGATAAAATCTCTTTATTTAAATGCTGGTGATAACATAAATGTCTTTACTTCTGTAACATAGTTTTCTCTCTCCTCATTTTAATGCTCGTATAGTTGACTGCTCATTCTCATTCAACTGCACTTTTGAAGCTCTCTGTCTAAACTAATCTCTGTGTGAGTGCAGGATCTGGTAGACTCGTGGAGCCTAGGTGGAGTTGCTGTGTATCTACTCTTGTAAGGACCTAAACACAGGAATATAGGAATGGATTGAGGTCTGGTGGAGTTTAGATTAATGATGTTAAGGAGGTAGCACTAGGGTAGGCTCCTCAATGGTTGCTTTTTCAGGAGCAGCATCCTTGCCGCTGCTCCGCTAGTGTTTGTTTTTGATTTGTTTCAAGAATGATTAGAATTTTGGTGACCACTCCCTTTGGGAGAGTACTTAGTTTTCAGCTTTATAGCTGTAGTATGATTTGAAACCTTTGTTACTAAGGGTGTCCACAAGTCATGCAGTGTCCCGAAACTGCCTGTAGCGGCGTTCAGTTTAAGAGTAGTTCCCAGAAATCTGACATGGGCGTTCTCATGTTGGGCCAATCTGGCGTAGAAAGTTTGAGCCCGGTGCCTAATCACATCCTCCGCTCATGGGAGAACCGACGGCATAAAGCGTAGATGCACCGAATCCCTTTATTCTGTGTATTTGAGGTAACCAGAAAAGCCATAAGTCTGCTGCCTTGCCCCAAACAGCACAGACGGAGGGATTATAAGGGCCTTGAAAAGACGTAACTTTAAGTGAACCGGTATTTGGGAGGCCAGAAGAGGGTATAGGACCACCATCACCCCCTTAGCTCTGTTCGTCGCTCTCTGCAGATGTTCAATAAGTAAGCCACCTTATCGAGAGTTAGCCTACATGACGGGTGGGTTTTCCCCCACTCTATCCTTTGGCTCAGATAGGATAAGTTGGGGGATGCGTCTCGTGGTGAACAGAACAGCATGCCTTTTGCCTGGATTAACGGACATCCGCCACTGTTTGCGCCAGTCCTGGACGAGACGGAGGTGTGTTGTAAGGGGTTGAAGGTTTTTTTTGTCATCAGCAAGCTGGGTCATGTTGACGCCATGCACTGTAGAGAAATATGTCATGAAAAGGCCAGATGGGTAATAAAACGGAGGCCTCAGGGACTCCGCCTCATAGAGGTTTCTGTGTAGATGTTTTCCCTGCAACTAGTACTACTACTACAAAGGAGTGTAGGTGTAGGAAGCTGTGTAATATGTTGATAAGTTGTCTGTGTAGACCAAGCTGGATGCGTTTATAGAGGAGTCCCTCATGCCTTCTCAACATCCAGAGATTCCACTGGCGTGAATGCTTTCTCCTGGAACCCCAGCGCAGTAATCTCCACCACTCGCAGCAGCTGCTGAATAGTTGAGTGCCCAGGACGAAATCAAAACTAGTGGAGTGGCTAATCTCTGCCGACTGCAACTCCTTTTTTATACTTCCGATTGTGTAGCAGGGTATCTCCAGAAGTAGTGGTACACGCAGGTGTGACCATGTTACATGCAGAGCTTTGATGTACTGTGCTCGCTTGCGCACGTGCCAAGGTATAGGCGCATGCATTTAGCGCGTAGTCTCAAAATAATTGCTGTTTATTGTCATCAATAAGTAAGGCTCGGAACTTGAGACCTGATGTGCCTTGCGGTTTACTGGGGCTCAAGAATAAGGCAAACAAAGCTAACAACGTGTGTTTAGTGTCAGTACCTACCTCTGTGTTAGTAGGACTGGTTTAACATAAAATACCAGTCGTTTAAATTAAATGAAATTGAGTTTCATTTATGGACTTCCTTTAACTGACGTTCTCAGCGTCCTATTCTATATTGGGCATGAAAGACCACTTAATTTTGCTCAGAGACCTCTTTATCAGAATTGAAGTTCGTAAATCTGCGGCTTTACTTTCCTTCTGAAGGAAGCCATGCTAAGAATTTTTACGTCCGGGGGAAAAAAACAAAAAAACAGCATCCATGGCCCTCCGCCGGGTTTGAACGTGTAACCTCGGAAACCAGAGGCTAGCATATTACCCCTATCAGCTGTTTAGGCACATAGGTCTCAACTTCAGAGACTTAAACTTAACTTTCACTTTTCATTACTGCACTTCATAAAATTGAATGGTCCATAACGATGTGGTAAAGCAGGCAGATCAGGACGATCCTGATCTTTTTATGTGAATCATGCTTGCAGTGATAGGCTAACCACAAAGCGAACAAGCTGAGATCATCTCTTCATTTTAGTTTAAAGGTTGTATATGTCAAGGAAAATGATACTATTACCACGCTCATTACGTTAACATCAGAACCTCGAACGCTGCTTGTCTCTTGATGCCTAAATCTATCTACTGCTTTATGTGGTCTGTTATTACATTTCATTGCAGAGAAACAATGCCATTTAATCGCAGTAATGGAATGTTCTGCTCTTCACGGCAGCAATAAGAAAATATGTTATACCCTATACAGTCTGGAAGTATGATTCTGGGAGTCAAAGTACTGTGTATAATATTGGGGGGGGGGGGGGAATAAAACATTAAGAAACCCTATAGTACATTGAGTAGAACACCCACAGTTGTTTCTCAAGTCAAATCCCTACGATAAGACCATAGAAGTTAAAGACGGCTATATAAAAGAAATGATGATGATGATGATAATAATAATAATAATAAAAGAAAAATTGTATTTTTCCTTTGTAGCACTGATAAAGCATTGAAATGACACTTCTGTCAACTCCACGCCGGGTATGATCTGTGAATCAGCCAGAGCATTTCAATATTTTAGTGCCTCTGGTCCCGAATTCGGATCTCTCATCTAGGGTTACCGGACAAGTTTTTTTTTTTTTTTTTTTTTTTTTTTTTTAATGTAGGGATTTTCCTTATCCTGAGAAGATGAATTCCTGGTAACTTTAAGCTCCGTGGATCCCGAGATCATTTGAGAATCGTTTCACCGTTTTTATTCGTCATCCAATATGTCCAACCAGGTTAAAGGACGTTAACAGAAAGGTAACATAATAATATTGCCTGGAATTCTTGAGATGAGAGATGTATTGGTTCTTTGATTTGCTGTTAACTGCTAGTTGAATACTGCAAACCAAGCGAGATGGTTCTGTGGTAGCGGCGAGGCTCGTATTGGGATGAAGTCCTTATTCCGACCAACCTGAATGCACGTAACAAGTGAGTAAATCCAAGGTAAAGAGTGCAGAAGGGAACTCTTAGGATCTCTTGACTTAAAGGAACTTCTTCTACCAAGTAGGTTTGAATAAACACCTAAATATATGATGATGTAATTCTAGAAGCTAAGAGGGCAAATGGTTCTAAATATTTCATTTAAAAAAAATTGAAAAATATCAAGTCTATCAATCTTCTTTCACACATTTCTGAAGTTTTGTGGCCCTAAAACGGTTTTAACTTAGTTAAATATATCATTGTAAAAGCCTGCACCTTTTAAACTTAAAACTTAATGTTCTTCCATTTCATTTTATTAGCAGCTTGTTGTAATCAAAAACCATCTTCTCTTACAAATGTTACGCAAAGGGACTAAAAATTGTACTGAATATTCATAAAACTATGGCTAATAATAAATAGAATTGAACTTTTTATATATTGCACGGTTCATTAAATAAAAAATAAAGTATGTTATGAGAGACAAACACAAAATCTTGTCATCAGTATACTATTTATTTTGTTTTGCACAAGACGCAGATATGAAAAATGTGACACTTAGTTTTATTAATCACAGTTTCTTGAGCATTCAGTAACAGTTTCGGCACCATTGCATTAAAATTACAGGAGGATATAGATTTTGAAAACAGGCGTTTTGAAAGAGAAAAAGACTGATAATTTAAAAAATATTAAAGCTACAGAGTTGAAACTTCAGTGGGTGTATACATAGGTCTTGTAGCATATGTATGCACAATTTTAATTTCCTAGCTTTAAAACTCTAGAAGTTAGATTTGAAATCCATTCGTCCCCTTAAATGAACAGTAAATAAGGGGGTGGGGAGACTCAGTGTAAATTCGAGTGGTGTTTGGCTATGGGACTATGGGAAAGATTTCTTCGCGGTAGTGTTAAGTGACCAAGCTCTGTACAATAACAGGCTACAGCACAGGTTAACCTAATGAGCTCACTTTTCCGTGCCAGCAGATTGTAAGGTTGTGAGTGTTGCAGGACCAGAGGAGGAACTGCACAACAAGCCTAGTCCAGGTTCCACCACGCTGGAGGACGTGCTCGACTCCCTGTTGGGCTTACCGCCCACTTCCCGCTCGCCCAGTCCCGCCCCTGCCACCGCAAGTCCCTGCCGGCCGCCGCCCCCGACGCCCCCGCGCTCAACGCATCATGGTCACCACCATCACCACCACAGGCACCATCACCATCACCACCACAACCAGCGCCGCAGTTGCGGAGACCTCGCAGGTAGGACTACAGCGTAAGTTTCTTCATATTGCTAATGGTGCGTTTACCTCTCCACTTTGCTCAGGAAATGGGGCCGAAGCTACCTCGAATTATACGGAAACATCACAAAATCAATGGGTAATGTTTAATGAGCACAATAATGATTAAAATAAATTAACATATACCTGCTATAGTGCTATAGCTACATATATGGGCAAACATTTCCAAGTTGCAAAAACATAACTTACATTTTAAAGAATTTTTCCCATGTTAGGGACTCACTTTGAAATTAACGTGGCACAGGTGGGTTCAGTACAATACAGTATGTACATGTATTTTGAATCAAACTATTTTTAATGACCACCGTCGTGATTACGGGTGACTGTACCAAACGGTGTTTTTCCGAAAGGAAGTATGCACTGCACAATTGACCCACGGTCCCAATTAGTGAAGGGTCGACAAAAAAAAAAAAGTCTAACGGTATCTGTCAATCTGTAATAGAAATGCATTAGCAGGCGGAGGCCAATGTTATTTCTGTGTATTGTGTACAAACCCCCTAAATTGGACAGTTTTACCTGTAT
The DNA here is from genome assembly GCA_030762935.1 of Hymenopus coronatus. Taxonomy (NCBI): domain Eukaryota; kingdom Metazoa; phylum Arthropoda; class Insecta; order Mantodea; family Hymenopodidae; genus Hymenopus; species Hymenopus coronatus. The sequence continues at coordinate 19,795,771 of CM060895.1, forward strand.
TGTACATGGGAAATTGAAAGAAAGTTCAAAATGTAACACATTCGGAAGTACGTAAAATGTGCATGCGGACAACGTATAAAAACGGGATTTTACTATAGTTTTTTATACATTTTTCTTCTCTTAAGACGTGCCGGAGGTACATAGAACCTCGAATTGCCGGGGCTCTACTGTATTCACTTTTGGGAGCGTATAAATTCATGTGACAGTGATACTGAAACATTTTTAATCCCATGTTTCTAAAACCAAATGAAATTTGTTTATATCTGACAACCACTTTCTAATGTTTTGTCAATTATCATCATTTAAAAATTTATGTTCGCCAAAAACTGAATTTCTATTGAGAAGAATATTTTAAATCGTTATTAACGCCACGGGTGTGCCTGGTATGGTCCAATATTACCAACTAGGCTAAAGGTCGTTAAGCTAAAAAAAAAAAAAAAATAGAAAAAAAAAGTGTTTCGAATTTCTCTCCCATAGAGACCCTAACCGGTGGAAAAATGATAGTTTTAAGTTGTAACGGCTCATTTAAGGTCTCTCTTCCGCCCACCGACCAGCTGCATTGTGTGCGTGAGGGGGGAGAAAGATGTCGGAGGGTATTCCGCAATGTAACCATTGGCTTACTGTACGTGAGATCCCTAGAGGAGAGGATGAGATGTGTATTTCACAGGGCGGCCGAACCCGGGCATGGAGGGAGCCACCGTGGAGGTCCGACTTCCCAAGCAGTTCATCTCGACGTGGGGACTCTAGGAGCCCGTGCCTCAGGTGGAGTAAGCCACTCGTGCTGTACATAGGAGCTACAGGAAATGAACTAACTTCTTGTCGGCTTGAGGTTATTTTACGTGCCATAAATTTACGATACGGAACCAACGGCTTTAGTTCTCTTCCGAAGGAAGCCATGCTAGGGCTTTTATGCCCGAAAAAATCACCATCCTCCGCCGGGTTTGAACCCGCGACCTTGGGAACCAGAGGCTAGCATGTGAATTCACCGTAGCACATGACCACTGTGAAGCTCTTATTAGTTCCCAATCGACGCTCCTCATGAGGATGGAAAAAATATTTCAGTCTTTTCTTGACGTTATTTTTGTCTAGAATGTTTTGATGGGAGTAATACAAAGATGTTCTTATAGCGGATACAATGTGCCTATTTTATTTTTTCTAAAACGGACCATATTGTTACTATAGCATTAGAAGGTAGACGTTCGTTATATCGATTGATACACAAATGTTTGTTTTTTGCAACTTTTATTTAATTATTTTGTTTGTTGTAAAACACTCAAAAGGAAAAGTAATTTTACATAATGACAACACATCATCGCATGCAAAAAAACTAACAATTGGATGCCCTAAAGGTTAGCACCATGGGCCCTCCACCGTACAGACCTGACTTAGAATCTTGTAATTTCTTTTTGTTACCAAAATTAAAATGCGTGGAATCACTTTTTCGCCATCAGATGAAGCAGTGGAACATTATAAAACCCTGAAGTATCCTAGGAAGAGTGGCATTAATGCCCTGATTTCACCCAACGTAAAAACCAACTGATAATATTTTGAAGAAGAAAAAAAACCAATAAAACCATTTTTTTTAAACTAAACTTCTTTTTCTTTTCATTTTCTAAAAATTTCAGTGTCACTCTCGTAACATTAAATTTTTCAGCAAATGTGGAGGTTCCAAAAGAACACTGTTGCAAAATTCGAAGTGCTGCTCGAATTATTGAATTTTGTGGAAAAGTTGTGTAACAAAAATTTAAAAGTATAATTGACAAGATCTCCGTTAAAAACGTTTTCATATGACGACTTATTTAATTAGTTACATAAAATTTCCCTTAATATGTGGGTTATCATTAAACTTAGTTTCCCTTATCGTCAACAGATTGGCCATGCCTTACGAAAGGGATGTATTCAAACAGTAGCAATGGTAAACACCAATTCGCTCTTCCAACTCCTTATGTAATGGGCAGTATCGAATTATTTGAAGTCGCCGAACTATCATTTTATGTGATAGTTCCCAAAGTATTTGGTTTTAAAAAGCTCATTTGGCATGCATATGCTACTATTTTATTGGTTGCTTGGCAGTCGATAGTCTTCAGTCACTTTTATCAATGAACCAGTCAACACTATTCCAGAGAGTATAAGGATAAGATAGGAAACGGTCGTAGGGGACTCGGCACCGAACCAGGAGGCGTCCCCGGGAGGGAGGGATGAGGTGTGAGGATACACCGGGCGGGCGGAACCACACAATGACAGATTGAAGCACCTCGACAGTCGGATAGACAGATCCAACACCCCCGCCAGGAGCAGTCCTCTTCTCGGCAACCAGCCGGGACGGAGACAGTCACTTTGAAAATCCTTTTTCCCCTCCCACGCCGTACCGAACATCATCGACGACACTTGCAACCCAGAAAGAAACTTAGTTGGTCTGGGTATCTCATATGGTTAGGTGCTGGCCTTCTGATTGCGGGTTCAAACCTGGCCCATTATTTTTAAGTGTGCTTAAAAGCGACAGTCTCATGTCAGTAGATTTATTCACGTGTAAAAGAACTCTTGCGGGATGAAATTCCGGAACTGTGGCGGCGCTGATATGAACCTGGCAATCGACCGCGTCGTTAACAAACAAAAACATTAATTTAAACATGTTCTAAACATGTGTATTGATATTGGTAATACTGCCGGTTATGTCGCCATTTAATAGCGGATAATTCACCAATATGGAGAGGAGGTGGGGACTGATGTAATCAGTTAAAATCAAAACGTTAATTTGAAACCATAACACATACTATTTTTTACATAATAGAAGCTAAACGTTGTGGTAATGTTACTCACTTATGTTTCCTAGTTAAAGCCACAAAAACTCTTGTATCTGCTAATCTGTTTGGGTACCTATTAAAATCGAGTTGCACACGAAGTTAAGAATATTGGTTATCCTTTACATTCAATTCAACTTAAAATATAATGTATCCAAATTTAGGATCGAGCAGTGCAGATACACAATAGGAACCAATTATTTAATAAAGATCTCCCCATATTGTGAGGGAATAAACTTATTAATTTTAAGCTCAAAGCAAATGGATGAGATATAACTGTTGTATAACCTATCCTCAAATGGCTATTGAACCATAACTAAACATATTCTGCAACAGATAGATAACCTTAAAAAGGAAACTGCTCTTATTTGTGTATCCTTATTAAAAATAAATAAAACCTCCGTTTCAGAATTGGTATATTTTCACAATCCGAAATTAATTGAATTAATTTTCAGGTTAATTACAAGCAATTTTGTACTTTAATATTCCATATAATTCTCAGTAGAAACATATTTATATCACTTCGGCCCTTTGGGCTTATTAGGTATAAATTGCTTTTAAATCCGAAGGAAAAATAGATAGTAAGTTACATAAGCTGTCATTACTTCATGCATTAGAATTTAGCGTAAAAAGACGTATTTTAAAACCGAATGAAAATAACTTTTTTCATTCGATAGTCATTTTCGCTATCGTATTATATTCGACAGTGCCCCTGGCGCACAGTATAACCGTTGTAAGGACTGAAAATGTCGGTTCTTATTACTGAGCTCGCCGACTGTCTGCGTTAAAGTTTTAGACCGCACAAACGGTAGCGCTGATAGCTATGTGGGCCGGACGTCATGAACAAGCAAACGGTGTTCCTAGTTTTGCAACTATCATCGAAACGTCCACGATGAGGAATAGAGTATGCGGCCGTCGCTCCTTAATGACGTCCTAGCTTGTGGAACCGGTGCTCCAAGGAATAACCTGGCACTCGAACACAAAGCCAAATGCTTGGGATGAGTATTGCGGCGTGAGGATCATTATGGGCGTTTTAACAGGACTGATCATTTCACCCCGGACATAAAGCAGAATACGAACGGTGGGGGCTCGGCACCGAACCTAGGTGGTTATTGTACCTACACCCCACGAGGGGGCGACCCGAGAGGGAGGGATGGGGTGAGAGGATACACCGGGAGGCCGGAACCAGGAGCTATTGCACGGCAATGACAGGATCCCTACAGTTTCCACATTGAAGCACCCCTCCAGTCGGACAGGCAGACCAGGGACCCCGCCCCATATAAGGTCCAACGCCCTCGACAAGAGTAGTCCTCATCCGGCAATCAGCCGAAGACAGGGACGGAGATAGTCGCTTGAGCATCCTTGTTCCCTGCCACGCTGCACTGATGACCATCGTCGATACTTCCAATTTTGAAATAATCCAACAGGATGAATGAAATGACATTGAACATGACATGGAGGGACAGAAAATTCGGGGGAAACCTCCGAAAAATCTATGGGTCAGGTAGGGAAGCGAATTTTTTTTTTTTTTTTTTTTTTTGGTAGTGTTTAACGCCCGCTTTAACTACTAATGGCACCGCAGGCGGAGGGAAGCGAATCCGTGACCTCCTCAGACAAAGCCGCCTGGGCCATCTTGCTCAATAAACAAACACGAGTCAGCACATTGTTGACGCAGTTGATCTCCGTGCAAGATAAAATTCAAGCAGACGGTTTCGACGTCATTCTGAGACAGAAACTTTGCGACGACAGTTTAGAACAAGAGGTGTGGGATGCTTAGTGTCGAAGTCATATTGATCCACGATAATGCTGGGAAGTGTTTGACCAGCCACCTGAGGCGTATGTTGCTAACTCTAGGGTAGCTCTTTCTTCTTCTTCTTCTTCTTCTTCTTCTTCTTCTTCTTCTTCTTCTTCTTCTTTTAGTAAATTATGTTTGTATTTTGTTCTGGATTTAATGAAAGTTGTCTATACCAATATACTTTCAATGAAATTTAATACATACTGTTAATACTAATAATTGTAATAGTAATAATAATAATAATAATAATAATAATAATGAAGAAGAAGAAGAAGAGTGAATAAGAAGAATGTAACAATTGTAATTATTCATTGTCGCCCTCGTGATGTAGTGGTTACCATGCTAACCTCTAAAACTAAGATTGCAGATTGAAACCTAACAGAGAGTGATAGGCTTTTCTGACGCAAAAATCCTTAGCATGGCTTCCTTTGGAAGGGAAGTAAAGCTGGTGGTCCTGTGTAATGTTTATTTGCACGTAAAAGAAACCCATGCTTATATTTTGTAAGCTCGATCCATACACAAAAAAGCAAACGTAATCATCATGTAATGATGGAATAGTAGAACCAACAGAACCATCACATTGATCTAATAATTATCCTTCTTACTGCGCATTCATCTAGTTTCCCTCAGTTCAGCAGACCCAACCAAGTAGCCAGCAAACATAAAGATAAGATTTGGGAAGCAGACAACATATTATTATTATTATTTATTAAACATACGCAAATAAATGTTACTTAAATCCATATTTATTTGACTTATATTGTGTCCAGATTTTTAAACTTTACTTAAATATTTTTATGCTGCAATGTCTTTGTTTTATTATTATTTTATTATTATTATAATTATTATTATTATAATAATTATTATTATTATTATTATTATTATTATTATTATTATTATTATTATTATTATTACTAATGTTGTGATTGATTAGGAGGGGTGCGAGCCATGCGCCCCCCCTCTGAATCCGCCCTTGACTTTGGAGGGATAAAGTTTCATACTGTGCTATACATTAACAATTGTATAAGTAATTCTGTGTAGATATACTGTTGTGTTCCTAAGGGATGCTTGATTCAAAACCAGCTGTGAAAATATGAAGATCTTTGTACATTCGTGTTCTTTCTGCATGCTAACTTTATGACCATAATTGTGTATCCAGAATGTTGTAAACTTTGTTTTCAGTGGTAACTATTATTGTATATTAAAAAAACAAACACACTTTGAACCACAGATAACACTTCTCACTTGAGTAAACGGATTCCGTGAAAACATGAAGGGAATTTCATTGATTTAACAACCAACGCCCAGTAAAATATGGAAAAAGACGTCGAAGTACGTACATATGCAAGTGTAAGCTTAAGGAGAGAAATATAAGAACATGGAACTGCGGTTATATATTAGGTTGTGTCTAATTAGTGAGTGGTATCTTTAAAGGCTCAGCATTTCAAGAGAACCATTTCTCAATTGTCAGTTCGCGGCTGTATAGGAAAATTTCGCTTACAAAAGATTAATATAAACCGATAATTTATCCAGGAACTGCTTTGTCGTGGCAACGTGGAAAAGAGTAAACAAACGCGTGTGCAAAATGGATAACATCATCAAACTCCTCCTACACGTCAAATGAAATGATACTTGTCAATATTACTCTGAATCGATGTTTGTTTACTATAAATACTTGAAGTCTGCATCAGTTTCCTTCAAATATTTGTGATGCCAAGCCCTGAGTGAAGTCGAAATTCTTATACCAGCAAGGAAATTATACTTTCCCAATGGTCTGATAGTTTTGCCTGTTAGTTTGCCGAAACTTTAGTGTTTATTGAAGGAATAGTCGGGCATTACATTCTTTACTCGATACATTAAATACAAGGCTTTGAGAATTAGATAAAGTACGTTAAAGGAAAATGACCTATTTCTTAAAAGTACAAGTTACACATAAACCAGCTGCAGTTTAGGGAGTTATGTCACGTGTATGATTCATAAAGCTTCGTGGTTTGCGGTGCAGAAGTACAGCATAAAGGCAAGGTGATTAAGTTTCAGTAGGCTTTCTTTTGTATTAAATGTTCGAAACAATCACAGATGTAACTTTATGAGAAGGATTTTGCAAATTTTTAATATAAAATGGGACTCGATAAAATATATGCAATGACTCACCAAAATTACGAGGAGCTACTTAATGACATTGACTTTTGTCTTCAGTACACTACAAGTGAGGAACAAACCCTTATCTGCAAAACTTAAATTTTGCATCGGATTACACTCGATTTAAAATGAAGCACAATACCATGTAATTGCTGATATGGTTGATGTATCAAGTGCTTGCTGTGTTATAAGCAGAGTGGTGCCTGTAATTAATATTGTAGCAATCCCCCAAGTGGTGAGATGGCAGATTCATTATGTCATTCGAAAGACTGGCTGATTCCTTCAGCAGCAGCCAGTAAACTACCTATTCCAGCGTTTGTTAATCTGAATCGGTACGTAACTCAACAAGATGTGGATGGGAACACTTCCATAGCAGTATTAAATAAAAGATTCCTCTCTATGAATTATTTGACCGCCCTAGAAAGAACTTCCATATTTAACAACATGACGTTCAAATTCTTAAACACCTTAGGAAGACTCTTGCTGGGGTATATGGAATTTTCCAATGCCAGACTATGCACAATATTCGCACCATCTTCAAAACCAGTGAAAATTACATGTAGATGACTTCAGACACCTGAAGAAGCATTTTTTTTTTAATTTACACTTGTGGACGTTAACTGGTATTTTTATGAAACGCTGTGGCCATATCGTTACAGGCACTGTTGTCTGTAGGCCTGTCAAAGCGTAACTTGTACTGCTATGAAATTGGTCTCTGGTGCTCGAATCGGTTCTCTTAAGTGGGATTCAGCTACTAGAACAGCTAACGGAACTGGTTTTGCTGAGTTGTAAATGTCCCTAATGTTCATCTTAAAACTACTTAATAAGCCTGCGTTAGAAACATTTCAAATATCTAGAGATAATATCAATATAATGTGCTTAATGTTATTAAGATGCAATGTGTTCCCTGCAAAGGAACCATACACGAAGCGCAAGGACACGCGGGGTCGCACTAGTTGGTACACCCAACTCAGATGAAACAGTTTGTGACGTCGCATCAGTCCCAATCTTGCCATGCATGCTTTATTGAAGTCATTCGCCTGTTTATCAATGGCCTCGTTCTTGGAAAATGTTCGACCGTTACCAAAGCTACACGTCAAATGATTATCGTTATGTCAAATAGCTTAGAGAAATACTAAAATGATAGAACATTCATAACATGTACTCCATTTACCCAAAATACTTAACGCGTTTCTTGAATAAAATGATAAAACTGCTATTTGCGGTACTGTGGGGCATATGTCGTGTAAAGTCTGCAGAAGCGTTTAAACCAATTTCCTTGCATTCAATCCAAAGTCAGAAATCCCTGTTTGGGTTTCTGAAGGAAGATCCCAAGGACCTTTAAAACAGCAGTATCAAGCTCACTTTTATGGGCGCGGTGTAGGGCAGTTTGATGTTGAGAGATTAATGGTGCTGAAAGAACTGAAATAAATAATTCCTATTATGTCTCTTTTGAAAATCTTAACTTCGTATTATTGTCTAGTCAATCTTAACATTGAAGTCCATTAACCGAGAATCAAAAGTGTGGTATCGGAGTATCCTGCCCCATTGTCCACGATAACAATTTAGCCTAACAGAAGACCTACCTTCTTATATTAGTGCTTCTAAAACACGCCTAGTTTCAGATTTCTGATATCCATAAAGCAATTTCGGCTCGCACTTCCTCTATTGATGGAATTAAACCGTCGACGTGTGGTTTCCAATTATCTTGCTCTGATGTTCATTATGTCATTTTGACATGAACTGCCTCTATCACTGATTCTAAAGCATCAAAATGTGGTTTCAGATTGTCCTGCTCTGATGTACATAACGTCATTTTGACATGAGCTCACTCTTATCAGTGGTCCTAAAGTATCAACGTGTGGTTTCGTTTATCCTGCTCTGTTGTATATAATGTTATTTTGATATGAGTTCACTCTATCACTGGTTCTAAAGCATCAACTTCTGGTTTCTGATTACCTTGCTATGGTGCACATAATATTATTTTGACATGAGCTCCCTCTATCAGTGGTTCTAAAGCATCAAAGTGTGGTTTCAGATTATTCTACTCTGATGTACATAACGGCATTTTGACATGAGCTCCCTCTATCAGTGGTTCTAAATCATCAAAGCGTGGTTTCAAATTATACTGCTCTGATGCCCATGACGTCATTTTGATACGAGGTTGTTTTATCTTTATATTAAAGCAGCAAAATATAATTTCAGAACATCCTACTCTGATGTCCATAACGTCCTTTTATCAATGTTTCTAAATCATGTATGGTTTCAGATTATACTACTCTGATGTCCATAACGCCACTTTGATACGATGTTTCTTTAGCGATGATTTTAAGGCATCAAAATGTCGTTTTAGATTACCTTGCTCTGATGTCATAAAGTCATTTTGATATGAACTGAGTAAAGCATCAAAGTAGTTTCAGATTATCTTGGTCTGATTTTCATTTGACATGCACTTCTTCTATCCAGTTCAAACGTATCAAAGCTTGGTTTCGGATTATCTTGGTCTGATTTTTATTTCACTTGCACTTCTATAAGTAGTTCTAAACCATCAAAGCGCGGTTTCAGATTATCTTGTTCTGATTTTTATTTGACATGAACTTCCTCTATCAGTAGTTCTAAAGCATCAAGCGTGGTTTCAGGTTGTCTTGGTCTGATTTTCATTGACATGAGCTTGTTTAGTTCTAAAGCATCGAACTGTGGTTTCATATTATCTTGGTGTGATCTTTATTTGACATGAACTTCTGTAATTCTCAAAGGGTGGTTTTAGATTGTCATGTTCTGATTTTCATTGACATGGGCTTATGTACTTGTAAAGCATCACAGCGCAGTTTCGGATTATCTGGTTAGATTTTAATTGGCATGATGTTATATACTTCCAAAGCATCAAAGTGTGGTTTCAGATTATCTTGGTAAGATTTTCATTTGACGTGAACTTCTGTAGTTCTAAAGTATCAAAGTGTGATTTCAGATTATCTTGCTCTAATGTTCGCGAGTCATTTTGACGTGAACTTCCTCGATTAGCAGATATGCACCAGTGTCTAAAAGTTAAGCATAAATCAGTACTTTATTACCAATGCATTACACTTGATCTGGAATGCAATAGAGTGAGAAATAGCCGACAATTTTGACCTCGGGACACCTTTTTACGCAAGCACAAAATCTGACGACCATTTCCTCAATGATAATAATGGTGCTGTGTGGTTAATATGGGGTGTGGTGACCCCTCATTGCTACACAGGCCTCGTAGCGCCTCTCTATAAGGTGGTTCAAGAGATCTGCATGCAGCAGTTTACATTCCTCACGGAGAGCACGACGGAAGTCTGGAAGTGTACTCGGTGGGGGCTGGCGGGCTGCAACTTGTCTTCCTAATGCATCCCAGGCATGCTCTATTGGGTTCATATCCGGGGACATCACTGGCCAATCCATACACTGGATATCTTCCCTCTCAAGATAGTCGTCCACCAGGCGGGCACCATGTGGACGTGCATTATCGTCCTATAAGATGAAGTGTGGACCAACTGCACCTCTGAAAAGTCACACATGTGGTTCCGTACCTCGTCTCTATACCTCTGGGCATTCACAGTACCACTGTCGAAGATGTAAAGATCTGTACGTCCATTAAACTTTATGCCTGCCCACACGAGTATGCCGCCACCGCCACCACCACCACCACCACCACCACCACCACCACCAAATGGGTGTGTTTCCACGATGTTGGTGGGATGAAACCAGGTTCCACGTTTTCTTCAGATTATTGAGCGACGAGAATCATTGTTCAAACTGAATCTGGACTCATCTGTAAAACAGCATGTTCCTCCATTCATTCAAGGTCCAATGTTGGCGTTGCTGACTCCATTGTAAACGGGACCGTATGTGTATACGAGTGAGTGAGGCACACACTACTGGGCGTCTAGCATAGAGGTCGACTGCCCTGAGCTTCCGGTAAACAGTTTGCCTCGCAACTCGAACGCCTGAGGCGGCTGCAAGCTCGGAAGACAGTTGTCTCCGGGCATCCTCCGATGTCGTCGCGTTGTTTATGGTCAAATATCGGTCCTGTTGCGGCGTTGTGATCCATGAGCGACCATGTACAGGGATCCGACGAACACCTCCTGTTTCTTTTAACCATACTAAAGCCTGGAAATGAAACTTTGTGGCATATATAGGACCCGAGAGACTGTGGTTTCTATCTGATCTGGCTCTAGACGTCCGATGATTCTACCCTTCAAAACAGGGTCCAGTTGACGTCTTTGTGGCATGTTGGTGCTGTCTTGTAAACACTTTGTGAAGCAACTACTCTCTGTTTGGGAAAACAATAACGAATCAGCCACGCACTGGGTCTGATACTCTGGTATTGGTTTGCTGCTTAGAGGTGTGAACCCGCTTAACTATCAGAGACCACCAGGTAGGAGAGGCACACATTGTGATAACGTTTAATGGTGCCCGCTCACCGTTTTCCCTTTCAGTTCTCTGTTTTCCGAATTATGCTTAACTTATTAGCATCAAAGCATGATTTCAACGCATTCTGTTCTGTAATTCAGTAGATACGAGACATAATTTTCACCACTAACTTCTCTGTAAATTGTATGTATGAGGTTTGCACAAGGTTGTTATACTTTCTGTATCACCTACCGTCTAAAGCGTGTTATTCTTCTGTTTTCCCTTAGTCATGCGGTTTACAGACTATTTGCTTAAATGCTCCTAGAGTGAACGTAGCGTTTAGTTTAGTTTCTAAATGTAACAGGTCAATAAGAAAATGTTTATATTATTTTCGAAGAAAGAGAGAAAATTAATATTCATATTGACTGTCAGAAGATAACTATACACCTTGCGAGTGTGTATGTTTATACTTTTCCGTTCAAAATAAGGACATAGTCCTGCATGCAAGGAATTGTAAATACATTTTGTAAAACCGAGTCTTCAAAATACATTTAATACTTTTACAATACATTTTTGGTGGTTGTATATACGCATTGTTTCTATTAAAATATAATTCATTTTAGTAAAATATATTTGAGTCTTTATGATTTTGCAATCCCAGCAGTCACTCTTAAACATTAAATCGTCGGATTTTATTAAACGGTTCTTGTCTGTTAAGAACTTTGACACAGTGGAAAACCCTTTGACTTTCGTTCACAAGGAAGTTCGAAAGCACAAACAAGCCGTTATTTTTTCTAATATACATGAAAAGGGCGTATCTTTAAGTCTATAACTGAAACAGCTTGTTCTGAAGAGAGCTTTAGTTGAGACCGGAGGAGGTTCCCTCGTGAGTTCACCGTATCCGATTACTCGAGCGAGAAGCCCATGTCTGAGTGGTGCGGTGGTTGTGCTGTCAGCAGTGTGTCGTTAGGTGTATGACGAGGACTCGGGCTGGTCGCAGGGTCAGCTAGTGACGGGGACCAGCAGCCTGCAACACCACCACAGCAACAACCTCCTCCCTACTACGTCTCGGACACCCTGCGACGACGCAGCGAGGGTAGTGCACAGCAACATCAGCAGCAACAGCAGCAGATGGTCAGTGGCGGAGGTAGGCGGGTCAGTTTCGACATGAGTCAGCAGCAGCCACAAGCGGGGCAACAACACCAGGCTCAACAAGACGAATCTGCCGTTGTACGATGTCGTTACTCCAAATGCGGCAAGACGGCAAGCGTCGCTGAAGCCCGGAGGACCTTCAAGACGTGCCACAATTGTTCACATGTGTACTGCTCCAGAGAGTGTCGGCGTGCTCATTGGGAGAAGCACCGTAAGACCTGCTTGCACTCTCGCGTCGGCGCCCTTTGTCGACAGGTGAGTACCTCTAGCATTTTCTTACACTTAATGCAAGCATCCAATGGCATAGTTGTGAGTCAGTATATGGAAAGAATTGTTATAGTGGACACAGGGTACGAGAGTTTACTAACAACAAATAGGTATGATTGATACCGCATGTTAGGCTGGTCAACGTTCTAAGTATGAGTCACTAGCTCTACTACAATCGGAGAAATCGCCTGACAGTCTAATTAAAAAAGAAGCACACTTTTGGTCATCTGCCAGTATTGCGAGCCATTGTTATATCATATATTTTAGATCATTGTACTATTAACACTTTCAGTAATATTTGGCCCCCTTTCTCCGCCTTAATCATTATTATTTTTGGAGGTACTTATCTAAGCCAAACAATTGAACTTCTTAGTTTTCCTCTGCGCAAACATTCTTCCTCTGAAACCCCACTCTAAAAACGCTTACAAAAGAATGCAGAAACAATTTAAATTTCTAGTCAACTAAAAAGGTAATTAATAACCTAAGCGGTAGTGATCGATGTGTCATGGTGGATGCTGTTAATGCGCAATGTCGGGTATGAACTGTTAAGTAGAAAACCCGCTGTAGTTATAGGAAAGACAGTAGTTCATTCAGTTGCGAAATATAATTTAATATAGTACGGCAATAGAAGAGCACGAAATAGAAAATAAATGGAAAGAAGCCGCAAAAAAACAAAAACAAAAAAAAAAAACCCAAAGGAAATACAATATCACAAATGAATAGCCACCTCGAAGCAGTAAACACATATAACACAAATAAATAATGATTATAATAGACGTACATCACGTAAGAGAAAGTAAATGTTCCTAGCCCTGGATTTGCTAGATATTCTGCGAGCCTTTCTAATTCCCAAGTTTTGTTCAGCATTGCCTCTTTATCCAAAAGTTCTTAGTCCGCAACGATACGTAGGTAGTTCATGTTTAATGCGACAAATTCTCGCAACAACAAATAGAATAAACTGTGCCAGGTTACGTAACCAGAAACAATATAATAACTTTCGTGTATTTAAAAGGCATAATGGCTCCCCGGCTTAATGATATACAACGGGTTTAACGGAAGTTTCATGTCTGCAGAATAGTCTCCCTAACGTTTCACGGTACCCGCCATGACACGTGACCTCCGCGGTAACGTTACCATCATATGTATTGGTATTTGTATATTAATTCAATAATATCTAAATATCTAATATACAGTATGATTAACATACTATAACTAATATTATAAGCAGTGCGTTATTTAGTGGCTAATGGTTGGAATCCAACGTCTGAACATCTCCAAATAATGAACCAGTGTGCCAAAGCAACAGATACTACAATACAACTAATCATTCCTGTAGCAGGGGGGGGGGGGTGCCGGTTATGAACGGAACTTAAACACCCTCAAATAAATATCGTCAGATTCTAGTGGCTAAACTGTCAGGGCTGCGCTTTAGGCACCTCTCGTATTCTGCGTCCCCTATAACTTGACTATTATGTGCAATAGACATGCCATAATCTTATAAATTAATAGGTTGCAATCGCCTACCATAATACAAACTTTACATTTTATATGCATTTGCAGTCACATTTGCTTTTCTCATTTCTACATCCCTTAAAGTTTAACCATAATATAAGTTACCTACTCTATTATTTTCGACCATTTGCATTGCACCTCAACAGTTTGGTTTTATTCTATGTAGAACCAAACCCTATTCAGTCTTCTTCAGTTTCTTTGTTTCTTCATCTAGCCCATTATCTCCTTTCTCTAATAAAATCTAATATGTATGTCCTAAAGTTTATTTTTATTAATTCTTAATTTTCCAAGTACGAGGGTTATACTGAAAAGTCGTGAGCAACAATTTTTAAAAAGCTTAATCTGTATATTTTAGACAAGGCATCACAGACTTTTATGTCATGTTTTAACATAGTCTCCATTTCGTTTCACACGCTTTCTCTGCAAGTTTGAAGATACCGTTACAATAGAACTCATTTTAGGTAGCCTAATACACTGACGCACTGTTTTCCGAACATCCTCCAAGCAGTGAGTGCTATTCCATATTCTGACGCTTTGATTTATGCTTTTAATGATGAGGCCAACTTCCATCTTCTGTCACAATATAGTTAAAAAATTATCACATTCATTCTGAAATACCTGAAGATGGTTGTGGGTGATATTCTCTGAAGTTTGTAGACTTCGGTCAAAAAACGTGGGACCCAATGGGCACAAACTTTTCGATAACCTAAGCTCACAAACATTTCTTGCACTGCTCTATATCATACCGTGAATTTTGCAGTGATTTTATCCACAGTCTTCTCTAATGAGCTCATCTACTCTTTCCTTGTAGCGTTCCGTTGAGGCAGTTCGAGGGCGGCCGCTATGAACCTCATCTTGGATACTTGTGTTCCCATCTTAGAAATGTTTCACCCCCGAAACATTGATTACCGCCATTTTGGAAATGCAGCACGTGAGCTGAGTGGTGTTAGCTAATGATGTCACAATTGGCAGCAGTGGTTTAACGTCTGCAGATTACGATACGCATTCATTTCTGTCACATTGTTGGAATTTGAATTTTAACAGTGGGTTGCTCACGGCTTTCAGTATGATTCTCGTAGGTCCATATATTAATTTCTGTCTTTTACTTTC
Organism: Hymenopus coronatus; assembly: GCA_030762935.1. Classification (NCBI taxonomy): domain Eukaryota; kingdom Metazoa; phylum Arthropoda; class Insecta; order Mantodea; family Hymenopodidae; genus Hymenopus; species Hymenopus coronatus. The sequence continues at coordinate 19,810,924 of CM060895.1, forward strand.
ATTACCATGTACCTAGTAGGTAGAGGAAGTATTGCGTTCCACCTAAAAATTCTATAGTGAAATTTCAATGGTGTGTCTGTGTTTGTGAACAGCATAACCCAAAAGTCAAATGAATACTAAACTTCGTATCTAAGTTCACCATCCTCAAAGTCCCTAATTCAAAAACTACCTTTACATTGGAAATATCATATGTTTACGTTATCGGTACGACTAATAAAATCAGTAGGTTGTATTTACTGCGAATAACCCCTGAAGTCCTTTTCATTTGAAGGAATTTTCATAATATTTTATAATGGTAAGCACAATAGATTAAACAAACTTACTAAACGAACAATGCAGATCTACTTGGAACAAACAATTTCTACCGCTTTTATATCTTTCAACTTTTTTGTGTGAAAAACACTCGTTCACATTCATTAGTTTCTCATATTGCTATGTAAAGAGTATACAATTTCAAAGTCAATTTGGCCATTTGCTTTCTAAACATTCGACCATCGTTTCTATAAACCTCTTTATGAATTATGTCATGTATGATTAAAATATTTCTGCAAGCGTTTAACTCATTATCTTATAATAGATAAAAAAAATCTTAGATGTTCCATTCACACTACTTTCTCTACCTGTTCTGCATAAAGCTGTTCTTACAAAAGTCTGTTTTATTTACTTCATGCTAATTAAGATAAACTAATAGAAATGGTTTCATTAATTACTCTCTTGTAAGTAGAAGGAGGCGTAAGGGAATACCCACAGTATTCTCTTAATACAATAGGCTAAAGTGAGAGTAGAGCATTTTAAGAGCTGGTAGCTCTGTGTGATGTATTGAAATTCCGTTCTCTTTGCATAACCAGGAATAACAAAAGAATGATGACTAGAGAAAAGCATAAGTATTGGAACATTTAAAGCAACCACAAGGAATATCTCAGATATGATTAACTCCTCCTCAAAATATATATCTTAACATAAATTGTGTGCTTTAACGAGATCTTTTTTGATGAAGTAAGTTGATGTCTATTTCTAATGGTTTAGAACTTATCCTATGTAAAGAGGACTTCAGAGGCTATTCCCGGAAATATCATTGTTCTTTTTTCAAAATGAAATGAGCCATTTCTGAGAAACTCAATATTTTGGTAAAATGGTCCATGTAAAGGGTACTTTAGGGTGGGAGATGTTCTTGAAAATCTTCGTTTGAAGTCTTCCTTGGAAGGCACTGAACTTAAATATCAAGTTTGGTATTTAACGGAGTTTTCGTTTTTGAGTTATGACGTTCTCTCTCCCTCCCTCCCCTCTCTCACATGGACATTTTTCTAAAACTCTTTATGGATTCAGGGGATCTCAAAACATTTCGGAAAATGTCGTATTTCCCTACCTACTATACGTAGAAAGTAAAAAGCAAGTTTCTTTAATAACTTGCAGGAGAAATATAAAATTTAGTTGAAAGAGAAAGTCGTGTGAATGTAACACATTTTTATGAGTAGGAATCTACAGAATTATATGGTATGCCATGAGTGTTGAATCTTTTGGAAGATTTATTCAGCAGTACTAGACACAGGCATTGTTGATATTGTGAACAGGTGTTGGCGACGGCCAGGGAGGATCCTGCCACGCTGCGCCATCTCTCGCTGTTAGCCAGGCGTGGTTATCTTGCTCAGGGCAGGGGAGCTGTCAAGAGTTTCTTCTCCAGCCCCGAGTTGGCCGAGCGCTTCGTGGCCAACGGATTCTCCGACCTGGGCGAGCCCGCCTTCGTGCGATGGGCCGACCTGCTGCCAGGAGAAATGGGCGCCGACCTGTACTCCGAGCTGCTGCGCCTCTGCAAATCCTATAACCCGGACACCCGCTTCGTTCTTTACGTGGCGGTGTGCGTGGTCAGCGAGGTGCCGACCACGGGCGCTGTCAAGTGGGAACGACAGCTTGTGTCCAGGTGCGCCAAGCTGCGACTTTGTCGCTCTCTGCAACATCAAGTAAGTGCATTTTCATTCAGTTCGCTGTATAGAAGTGCTAGACGATCTTATGTAAAAATGCGTTACGAGTTTTCGTCTTTCTACGGAATAACGGCATTTACAAGAATACGGTAGGGCTCATAGCATGGATGCACAGTGGCAACAGGGAACTGTGACGTCACGCGGTACCCAGCTCCACGAAATGCCATGTGCTTAAGCGGAGCGAATGTTTTATTGCAATGTTTAGTGCTCTTTGTAGTGTTAATATGAGTTTTCTAGTCGCTCTCCGTGGTGTTGGTTACCATGCTAATTTCATATACCCAAAGTCGCGGGTTCAAAGTCGGTGGACGATGGATTTTTTTTTTTTTTTTGCATAAAATTTCTTAGCATGGCTTCCTTTGGAAGGAAAGTAAAGCCGTTGGTGTCGTAGATTTACGGCACGTAAAAACCTTCAAGCCTGATAAGGAGACTCTGAGAAAAATTAAGTGGTCTTTCATGCCCAGTATAGAATGGCATACTGAGAACCACAGCAATTGAGGAGCATCCAAAATATAAAACTCCATATTCATTTTGAGTTTGCTATTTATTAAATTCAAAGGTTTTATCACCAAGAATGCCATGCTGCTATTGGAGGATGCAGAAATTGTAAGCAGTCGGAAATTTTATTTCATTCATATCTGAAAGCAGAACAATTATGAAACAATTTTTATATATTTGTAGGTGAGTTTATCCCATTTATGTTGAAAACGCATGTGTTTGTTCAGTTCACTTTAATAAAACAGACTATGAACGCAATTTAAAGGTACAGCCACCTAAAAGAAATCTAAGTTTTATTGCTGTGCTTCACTCAATTTCTTAAATGCTATACAAACACAAACTAATTACAGAATGGTAGTAGGAACAAACTATCCAATTTTCTTGTTAAATCACACACTGAAAATGGATTTCTGGTTTCCAAAGAAGCCTTAGGTAATGTGGATGAAATTCCTACTCTCACACTAGCAGAATTACATGAAAGACATATAGAAAATATTCATGAAATTAAAAAGCTTAAGAAAGAGAGTTAAGCAGGAAAATGAGTACCTCAAAAGAGAAGTTTTTTTTTTTTTTTTCAGAAAATTCTGAACTAAAAAATTTAAAGAAGTACAAAACCATTTTTCTCCTCATACCAGCAAGCACACCTATTGAAAAGAAAACCTAGCAGCTGGACTTCAGATGCTGAATTAAAAACAATGACTTTATGTCAGTAAGGTTGGATAAAATGATTTATTACAACTTATTACCACAGTATCAATGCGTGCCTACAAACCAGCAGCAAATAGCTTTTGGCTGCTGCGCTATGTCACAGGTAAGCAAAGTGGAGGAGTAGTATGTGCGTGAGCCATGTTCTTCTACTAACCGAGACATACTGTTCTGTTGACTTGCTGTGGATTGTTACTTTCTCTCTTTACCATTTGTTGCCCTCCATGCTATAGCCCCTAAAACCCAAAATTGCAGGTTCAAACCTAGTGGAGGGGGATGGTTGTTTTCAAACGCAGAAATCCGAGGTAAATCTGGTGGTCCCATGTAATGTTTATTTGCATGTAAAAGAACCCCATACCTTGAAAGAAGAAGGTTCATGAGCAAAATTCACCCATTGCATGCCCATAAGTTGTGATTTCATCTATGGTCGACAAGCTGATCCTTCATTTCTATGCCACCTAGTGGCAAACTCATGAACCAGAAATTAAAATCCATAACAATGCTCTATGCTCCACTTAGGAGTTATGGGAAATAACTAACTACTCTCTGTGTTAGGCTGATTTCACCAAAACTTTGATACAAAGGTTTCATACGAATTCTACTTAATTTGGAGTCCCCTGAATAAAAAGTGAGGAAAACAGCGAACTCGCCTTTACATAGTATAACATTTTGTTATTTTTTTTTCCTCAAAAATGACTGAAAACTTTAATTCATAACTGAAAATTTGAGTAAATACCAAACTCTGTTTTATCTTTCTGGGTTTAAAAAAAAATATATATATGTATAGGTTGGTTAACATCCTCAAGTGCAAAAAAGAATATAATGCGAACTACACAATTTAATGTGGCTATGAAAATGGATTCTGAGCAGTGATAGTTCACAAGAAAATACATAGAACTAAAAGTAGAAAGAAAATAAGAGATCAGCAGATGCATTCCAAATGACAAAGAATGCAACATTTTCAGAAAATTCTCACACCACCTAACAGCTTTCTACAAGTTCCAGAGGATCTTTAAATGACACATCATTTTGGCTCCAAAAAGACAATTACTCCATAAAAAACATATTGAATTCAAAATTAAAGGCAACATTTCACAGAAAAACAAGGCAGGAATATACTGGTTCAGATGCAACAACTGAAAAAATCTACATTGGGAAAGCTAAAAGAAACAAAAGCAAGTGCAAAACATCTCAGAAACATAAAACAAAAGCAAGAAGACAAATCAGTGGCAATGTGGCATTTTTAGAAAGACCAACACACCATAAATAGAAGAAATACTAAAAAATATTGCAAGACAAACAGAGTTAACAGTTTGGGAAAATATTTATACATGGTAAAACAAGAAACGTGTTTTCAATTTTGAAATCCTGCCAGGTGACCTACTGATGCAGAGGTTTATCCAATCACCACCAGAGACAAGGTCAATGGACAATGCCGACAGTCAAGCAGGAATTGACAATTGAAGCACATAGCGTCTGAAACATTTCTTCCTTTTAAAGAATAGTTGTGATGTAGTCTTAACAAAAATTGACTTGCAAATTAAATTCATTGATTAGAACACATCACTGTCATAAAGTCCACCATATATTTTCATTTTAATTAGATTCCCTGCTGCATGTATTAGATTTGGAGAAGCAGGAACTATTCTTGATTACATTAAATTAAAAAAAAAAAAAAAAAAAAAAGTGTTCTTACACTGGATAAACTTGATGACGTCGGAAAATAGTTAGAAGGAAGTTCAAAGAAACTTATACAGGAATAATGCAAATCTTGGTTCTCTCTAGATTTTTAAAATTTAAACCCTCTAAGGTAACTTCAGTTCTAGAACTGCAAACACATGATAACATGAGAGGAGTTCATTACTGGATAATGCTAATGCTCACGTTATTGGCCTCATTTAATTCTTTTTTTTAAACTGATGACATGGCCATGAATAATTAATGAGTGACAAAGGCATTCCCCCACCCTTAGTGAAAAAAAAAAGGAAGAAAATCTAATTTTAATTCCAACTGCTGCAGTTAATCTATGAATATAAAATGAAAATTTTAAATTTAATATTAATAATTTTACTTTATATAAACTGTTAAAATATGGATCTCTGTCATAACTTCGCATAATATTTTTCTGGCTATGCTACTGGTGAGTGATGATTAGGGCTAGAAAGTTTATGCACTATCATAATTTCCAACATCATCTGTGATGAAGTCATAGAATTTATTTATTTATCACTGGTTTAATGTAATTTAACTGTGTTAGTCATATTGGCAATGAAATAGGTGAAATGATGCTCGAATGAGCCTGAGGTTCCTAGAGCTTAATGTTACCTGGCATTTTTCTGCTCAATTGAGGGGAATCCTCTGAAAAAAAATCTCTCCCCAACTGAGATTGGAACTCAGGACCCCTTGAATGTGAAGCAAACCCGCTATCCCCACATCACAGAGGTGGGCATAGAAGTTATTGTAATTATAATTTGCATGAGAAATTAATGTACAGTACAAGCCCAAAATAGTACAGACCAAAATGCCATGGATTTAGACTTAATGCAGGAGAAAGTGTGTCCCCTGAGAAAAATATCATACCTTTTTATTTATTTGTATTATTTTTTTTTTTTTTATTTCTGAAAGTTGAGGTTAAACGTTTCTTCAAACAGTGGTTCTGCAGTATAATTTTTGTCCTCACTACACTCCTGTTTGCTACAATAAAAAACTATGCGGAGAGAAAAGTCTGCCAACAAAACTTACTGATTTCTTTAAGACAGTGCAAAATTAGGTTAACGTAAAATGTGTACAGTGTAATTGTTAAATTGAGATCGATTACAGGACTGTAACACACCCCCAGCATAGCTGCTGGGTAATTGCATTTAAAAGTGCTGTACTTTATTTTATATCACATACTTTACAATGTACTGTAATTTATTATTCCACTTCCACAGGGTTGATTTTTGCCACTTCTAAGCTCACATTTTGATGCAGCAGAATCATTATAATGCAGCGCAAAGCATGTCTCCCATCAACCATTTTAATTCAGGCTTCTGCTGTACTTAAATTTAAGTGGTTATGAATAACCAACTTTGGTAGCAAACAGTCTGGTTTCTGACGTCAACAAAATTCCTGGTAGGCAAGCAATTCAAGTTAAATTTAATATTGCAGTAAATATAAGTTTTTCATTAAATTCATAAGAAAATTGAATGAATCCAGTTACTGCAATTATAATTCTTGTTGCTGCTAGACTTTAACATTGACTGTATTAAAGCCACTTTACACAAGACATATTGCACATATTTAAACTTTAAATTCCTGTAAATTGATGTTCTAATAGACATGGAATCTTTCTTTAATCTGTTCAAATATTCTTGTTTCTTAAGGCAAGCTCTTAAATAGTTTCATTCCTACTGTTTTAAATTTTGAAAATTGAATGCTCTAGAGCACGCAGTACAAGACAGTGTTAGGAGGAATGCAAGAGGCCTGCATGAACATGCAGTATCTTACTGTACCAACTCTTCTAGTCTTGCTTTGAAATCAGAGCATTTGTTGAAAACTACATTATTGTCTTCCCATGGACATGGACATGAGGTGAGAGGAAAGTTTATTTGCTCTGAGAGGGGGTGGGGATGCAACTACTATGGTTTGTATGGTTTTGACCCTCAAAGTTTCAAATGTGTATTTATAAGGATTATTGTTGTAAATTCAAGTATGTTATGTATGAATTAATTTATGGGCCAGAAATTATCCAACAGTTTTATATAGCATACCTAGGTATAAAGTATTTATACCTATTTGAAACTGTAGACATTCCTTTATTATGTCTGTATTTGATACTTTACACCTTAGTAAGCTTTGTGTACAGCCTTAAGTTAAAGAAAGGAGAATTTTTCTATAACCTTTTTTTCTTGAATTATACATTCCCAGATTTTGATTTGTGTTATAGCCATGGTAACAAAATAAACAAAATATGGTAAGTTGGTTGCAAAAAGCACTATGTGTTTTGGAATTCAAGAAACAAAATTCAGTAGATCCAGTTCAGTGGCAGCAAAGGTGAAGATTTGATGTTAATGCCTCTTTTGAAAACAATATTTGTTGGTGCTACTGTCAGCTCTAAACAGTGGGATGTGTTTGTTAAGGAAAGGGCACCAAATGACATTACATATTAGATGAATGTCAGTGTGAAAGATGTACCTTCGAACCTATCTGAGTTGAAATGGAGTACTAACATCACTATGGCACAAAGGTGTGTACAGCATTTTTGTAAATGGAGGGAGCTTTTAATAATAACTTCCACTGTTTAGACTCTAAAATAGAAAAATATAAGAGGAACATGGGAAAGGGGCAAAATAAATCTACTTGGTACAAATAATATTAGTATTACACTCATGAAAATATTTTAAAACAGTTTTGAATTAAGCAATGTACAAGTAAAATGATCCTAATATTTTTACTTACATTTTAAAAACACTTGAATTATTAAAAAAAAAAAGTACATCCATGTAAAAGTTAAGAAAATCCACTTGCTTTCTAGATACATTATTTGTTTGATAGTGTTTAATGCCAGGTTTTATTGCATAAATGACAAAGTCTATCTTTCTGTGATTTTACCCACCAAACCTATTCAGAGGCAACAATGATGGCAGCAACATCTCAATTTGTGGCAACATCTTGTATTGATATATTTCATTGTTTAGTTCTGCTTGTGCAGAAAAATCATTTTTCAATCTCTTCTTCTTAATTAAGAAATAATCTATTTTGTAAGTGATAAACCACACAAAAAGCAAAGTAGTAATGGTAGAGTAGCATAACCATCATGATGATAACATTAATTTAACTGTTAACCTAAATATTGCACATGCATTTTACTCCCCTCATGCTCAGCAGGCCAGCATACTAAGCTACACATATCAGGTTAGCAAGCAGATTACAGTATTGTAACAAAAACTCTCTTTTTACTTCAACACACAAACTGATTATAATCAAAATCTGCTACTAATAACTTTCTTTCTTCAGTGCTTTCGTAGCAGTTTTGGTGTATAGTTTCCTTTTGATATTTACTGCAGCAACAACTATTACTGCTGGCTACAAATTTCCCACCAAAATTGACTCAGATGCTGCTTGCTATGCACTTGCAGTTAAAACTGAACTCTGGGCAGTGCTTCATTCCACTTTTTATACCTGTTGATTACATGACAGAAAATTTCCAGAAGCAGTCAGATGTGAAAATCACCACAGGTGTGTCAAAATCAGTCAGGTGTAACAATATCCAAGAACCTTCCAATAGCACACATGTCCACTCACACCTTGATATCGAAGGTATAACAATCACACCTTCGATATCAAAAGAACTTGCTGCTAGCACTAATGCAGGTGTAACAATGGATACCAACAATCAGCTATGACTTACGAAGAAAGCCATTCCCACAAATTCGGTAATTAGGGCGGCAGGGCCTAGTAATATTATTTATTTTTGTAAATCAATGCTACTTGAGTTTATGTTTAGTTTACTTTATTAAAATTGTGTCAAGGTTATGTTACATTATGTAATCAGCTTACCCTCCCTGTATGTAGGACTTACAAGCAGGTGCCTACGGGTCATAAGCCCTTCAGGGTGCCAACAGCACATAACCACAGAATAAAAAATCTGGAATGAGTGGTTGGCCCATAATTAGGCATGAGCGTGAGAAAATGGATGATATGAAATGAAAGCAAACTGAATGATAGGAAAGTTGATGATGGAGTAATTGGTGGAATGAGAGGGGGGGATCTGGAGGACTCGGAGAAAATCTCCAAAAATGCCATTTCATCCACCACAAATCCCACATGTGGGCACTTGGGATCAAACCTAGGACTTCCAGGTGGGAGGCGAGTGGTCTAACCACTCTGCCACGGCACTGCCCTTGGGTCCAGGTTACAAACCTTCATTTGAAATTTATGTTGCAGCCTTTATTCTTTTTATTAATTTTTGCTTGGTGAAGAGGGGACACACACCCTCCATGCCTCCCTTTGGTTCTGCTCTTGTTATGGCAAAAATTGGTCTACCACTAGATGCTGGTCATAACAAATCCCATATTAACACCTATAATTTGTGTTACAGTAACTCGCACAGTTTTTTTTTCTTCAATTTAAGATGTGGTTCAAAATTATATTGTATACCTAAATAGAATATATGTTTAAAACCACTATAATCAATTATGTACAATAGTATATTGCATTCCTTTCGTATTTTTGTTGCTTCCAAAGCATTATTTATAAAATATTTATTGTTTTGATCACAGGGCGGCACACCGACACCAGCAACAGCACCAGCTACACCACAGAGACGTGGCCCTTCGCCATGCAACATAACTCGAGACTCCGAGAACCCTGAGACGCTAATTCTGACATCGCTTCCTGGATGCCAAGGTCAGATGTCACCACAGAGGGCCCGGGAGATTAGTTTCACCAATATTCAACGCCATCTACGTCAGCGTGGCGTCTCACTTCGCCGACATTTCCCAGACGTGTACAAAAGGTTATTGGCCTATGTGGAGGGTTCCACAGAGAGGTTCACACCCGTGACGGTGTACCCTCGTGATGCAGTCACTGGTAAGAGCTTCATGTGCATCATCATGCCAGATGCAGAACCAGAGAAGCTGGAACTGGTACCTAGGGACAGCAGCCGGGTCCAAACCATCGACATAAGCCTTGAACATGACCCTGCGTAGTGGTGCGTGTGTCTTTGTTGTTGTTATTGGTGGTGGCAGTGGTGGGTTATACAGAACTACCCCAGAATGCTTCATTTGGTTGTAATACATTAAGGGGTGCAAGGGTGTAGTGAAATAGCAAACTGAGATGCCTCAACATTTTTATTTAAAGTAGTTATGTGATTGTTGGACTGAGGATTCAAAAGTGCACATGTACATCTAAATGTTGATAAACGGAGAAAGGATATCATATACATAACTTATAGGTATGTCATATGCATGATAGAAGAAAAAGGGTCCAGTATTTTGAGAGATGCCAGCATACATCAAAACAAATTAAAAATATCTTTCAAATTTGTGGTCCCAAAACTATAGTGGAATTTAAATTACTTTAGAATCATGAGATTTTACTTCAAAGACTAAGGAAGGGGTGGTTTCTATGGCAATGGTGGTGACCATGCCTCACCATTGCCATAGAAAACAACCCTCCCTTAGCCTTCAAAGTAAACTGCCTGCATTCCACTGTAATATGAGACAAACTACCTTACTTACCTTCTCAAACTAATTTACCTATAGTGGGTGCTTTGTGCCTCTTGGTAAGCAGATAATTGAAACTTTAGCAAGCTGCAATGAAATGACATGTCCTATGGTTTCGAAATTTAACCCAAAGTTAGCTTTAAGCTTTTGTGAATGTATGCATGTGCACACATGTTCTTGCGCATGTGCATGCAAATTGGACTAAATAACAGATATGATGTAATAGAGAGGACAGTAAAGGAGTCAAGAGTGAACTTACGTTGCCCAAATCTTACACAATGATGCTTCAAATCAATTCTTAACATGTATATTTAAAAGTAAAACATTGGTATTCCTGCTTATTACACAAATAGGTTGGGTTGGCAGTTTCTTCTGCACATGCACAGTATTAACAAAATGCAGTATTTTGTTGACATGCCATGATGATTTTTCTATAAAAGGAAATGTCTTAAAAAGAGAGGGAGGCAGTTATAGCAGTTAAAAGTCTTCACAAAACTTCTAAAAACACTCTTATATGCATGAACATTTCTTAGATCACTATTTTTATCATTTTAACAATAAGATAAAAGTAGATTTACCAATCATTCTTGGAATTTGAATCACAGATCTTCATCTTGCCATGCTGCTATTGTAGCCAGTTGACTTCATTAGCTTCATGCCAGCATGTCCTTAAATTCTCCAAATGAATCATATTTTCTGGTAAACCATAAGGCGTTCTCAAATCCTGGGATACATTTCATTATTTCATTTGCATTTGTGCCCCCTTCCTCCCTCACAAAGCTGGCTCTCAAATTATGCCCATGCACCCCAGCATATTCAAGTCCCTAAATTTACTGGCATGCAAAAGAACTATTGTGAGACAAAAGTGGACAAGAAAAATACAAAAAGCTGACATTCACTTTACCTCAATATTAACTTTCCAAGCCTATTTGCACATAACTGTAATCATTGCAAAAGTTAAAGTCATATGAATGCTGGCCAATGCTCATGCAGAGCACTGTTGCCAAACATAGTGTGTGTGTACTGATGATAACTGTGTTCGTGAAAGCACATTTTACACACTGTCCATGGTTTCCCTAGTTAACAACACATTAAACATCCTTAAAGCATTAAAATCTTACCTTGATGGTGTTTACCCATAATAGATGTTATATCAATGGAACAGCAAGCAGTTAAGACATCTTTGTCTTCTTCGAAAGCACTTAATTCAGAGTCATCAGCAAAGTTAAGTTAATGATAATTGACTCCATAGTGCTGCCCCTGGCAATTTCTTTAATGAAATCTTTCTCCTGAAGCTGTTCTGCATGCTAATTATACTGCTAATTGCCTCATGCATATGTTTTCTATATCTGCTGATTTGAACGTATCAGCAACTGAGAATGATCAGGTTCTGAGAGTGAATCACTTCATGTTTGTTAATCGAAAAATCACTTATCCCAGCTTTGATGGATATGTTCACAGACTTGTATCACAAAGAGAAGTATAATCATTTCAATTGTTTATCTCATTCCAAGTATTGTAAAGACAGGATTTTTGTATGGCCATAACCAGAAAATAAAATTCTGTTAATTAAAACATTGGCATCAATCATTTGCTAATATTCATCCGAATGTAATTAATGTAAATAATAAATATTCTCAGTCGAGACATGCAAGATGTGTGTAAGAAATGGCAGCATTGGTAAGACGATAAGTATATGATTTGCTGGAGACATTAGTACGGCCTGCCTCCATACGTTTTTAACTTTTGCAAGCATAATGATGTTTCAGTTTTTCTTGTCTGAATAAATATTTACATTTCCCTTACTCTTAGCCAAAAATGTAGTAAAACAGCCAAGACCTGACAAATACAGAACATTCACTTTAGTATGAGTGCCCATTTGACTTCTTATTCTTATTTTGTGGCATACTTTTGTCTCAGAATATTGGACACTCTTTTTATCATTGTGTATATAGTTTTATATTACCCAGAATACAAGATAAATATCTCATGCAGTGTACTTAAAATAAGTTTTCATATTTATTTTGTATATGCATCTGCTTTTCTTATTCTGCCTTTACATGTATAGGTTAGTTTGCAGTAATACACTGCTTTTATTACTAGACAGAAATCTAGTTTAAAGCAAATTAGCTTGAACAAGGTACCCTCAAAATTGTGAAATGAGTGGATATAACAGACAGAAGGAACTTGGTTTCTGTATTTGGGAGCAGCAAATGCTAACATCACTGCCAATTTGAGAATTAATTTCAGAGTTAGCATTTGGAGGGAGGAGGCAAAACAAAAAACTACAGGAAAATTTCCCCTGAAATTAAATTGAAACAGTCTGTTTTAAACTACAGTTGGTGAGGAGAACACATTTGTTGACTTGATCAGTCTGTACCACAATTGAAGGAAAATATACTTGGTGAATAATTCCTAACAGCATGTGCAATAAGTAATTATTATACAAGGGCCGCTAGATAAGTATTGAGACAGCAAATAATGAATACACACAGAAACATTTTGTTTATCCCGGTTTCTCTAAACATTCTCCCTGACACTATATGCAGTGTTCTATCCTCTGGAACTACTTCTAGAAGCATTCAGTTTCCAGCACTGCAGATGACTCACTCCTCTTTGTATACTGCAACAGCTTCTTCAGGACTAGAAAATCGATGACCTTGAAGCCGGTTCTTCACAGTAGGGAACAGAAAGATATCACAAGGGGCAGATTAGGACTATAGGATGGTTGAGTCAATAGCTTTGCTTCAGTTCCTTGTAGAAATTCCTTTGTTACATTAGCATGGAGGTGATGCATTGTCATGATGCAACATAACGCCTCTTAGTCTTGTCTGTGGATGCTTTTTTGGGGTTTTTTAAAACACTTTCAGAAGGCATACTTCCGTACATCATTATGCAGTAACAGTTTTCTGATTTTTGAGCAAATGACCACTTGTGGAGAAAAAAGAAGTAACTATTTTAATTCTGGCACTACTTGCTCTCTTGACCTTGACCCAAATGGAGGACTTGCGTTTTGTTTCTGAACCAAACTGATATATCCATGTTTTGTCACCCGTAAGAATATCTTAAAGAGGCAAGACTTTCCACAGTTAAATCTTTACAGCATTTTTTGACATCATTCCACCCTAAGGAGCTTCTGTCTTCAGGTATCTTATGGGGTATTGGTCTTGAAAATCTTTTTTATACAAGATGTTCATGAAGGGTGGTTGAAACTCTCAGCAAACTAATCATCAATAATGCCAGATCAATGTCCTTGCAGGTTGGTCTTGGATCTTCCCCATTCATTGATTCTACAGTATTGAGTTTTTTCTCCATTACTATTGTTGTTGGTATGCCACTCTTCTCTTCAGCTGTAAGGGATTGCTGCTCCCTCTTGAATTCTCCAAATCAGCAGAACACAGTGGCATGTGACGGAGAATAGTCCCCAAAAGCCCTCACCAAATGCTGAAGTGACTACATTTCATTTCAGCCACATTAGTTGCACAAGATCAGTGCATGAAAATGCTCTCTCTGAATCTCCATTGCACTTGCAAGAACACCCTTTTCAGACTTCAAACATAAAATGAATGATGCACGATGTTCTGTCTACTACCATTGCATTAACAATGAGTCAGCTAGCCATTGAGGTGTTTTTTTTTTTGTTTTGTTTTTTGTTTTTTTTTTTTTAGCATAAGTACTTATTACTCTTAGAATATTGGACCCTCTTTTTATCAGTATGCATGTAGTTTTACTTTATCCAGAATACAAGACAGATATTTCATATGGTGAGCATAAAATAAGCTTTCATATTTATTTTGTATCTGCACTGTTTTTCTTATTCTCCTTTTACATGCATGGATTAGATTGCAGTAACGCACTGCATTTCTTAATGGCCAGGGCTTAAAGTTAAGTATCATGAACAATGGTAGCCACAAAATTGTGAAGTGGTTATAGGAGACAGAAAGGAAGGTACTGCACGTATTTGAGTGCAGCAAATAGGTATTAATTTGCTAACATCACTGCCAATTTGAAGATTAGTTTCAGAGTTAGAATCTTGTGGGAAGAGGTAAAAAAAATAAATATGGGAACATTTTCCTGAAGTTAAATTTAAAGAGTCTGTTTTACACTCACAGGTGGTGAAGAGAAGTCATTTGTGACTGGATCAGCCTTTACTACATTTGAAGGAAAATATACTTAGTGAAAGCTTCCTGATGGCATAGTACCTCTAAATTTGCTTGGTCTTCTATGGCTTGAAACTTTAGTTTTGAAGGTGCACTTCATCTTCATCTTCAGGATAAACTGATGGAAATGGAAGCCTGGATCTCCATATTTATAATGCTGGAATGAAACTGAAATCTTGATTGCTAAGGAAATCATATGAACCAATCAGGTTTCAACTTTCAAAACATGGCTAGAAGCCTGAGGAAATGTTAAAGGTATTACTCAGAGATATAACTAGGAAAAAAGTGAAACCAAGACAAAAAGTGCATCTGATTTTTAGTTTAAGGCAACAGTTTGGAGGGGAAATAAGCCTCTCTAGACTGCTTATGTAGCCGAGTGGTCAGCATTCTAACTCCTAAACCAGAGGACCCTGGTTTGATTCCTGACTTGGGCAAGGAATTTTAAATACAGAGAGGTAACCAGGTATAAAAAGATTATAGATATATAATAATTTGACACCTAATACAGATACTTAACTGTACATTCACGGAACCAATCAGAAATTTTGGTTTGATAAAAATATTAATTGAATGATAAAAAATGTTATTTAACTTAAAAGTTTGAGGCCTTAAAAATTCAAAGTAAGTTATAAGTATAAAAAGATGTAAGGCTTCACTACATTTTGTGGCAATGGTTGTTTGTAGATGCTTATTCACAATTTACCATGAATTGGTGGCATCACTCTATTGTAGCTGAATGGTTCTAAGGACTTACTGAAGAGTGCACAAAGTTGTAGTAGAGAGCAGGAGATGCCAGCATGGATATATCAGCAATTTAGGTTGTCTGAAAGTGAGTTTCTTCTATGATTTGTCATAGATGTCTTTTGGTGTGAACATAGTTACTTCTGAGAGCTACAATAGTTGTAGCAGTGCTTCTCATGAGCTGAATATGAGTTATTCTACAAATAGATTCTCCTGTACAACAGCTCTTGAGGATGCTATTTCATTTGTTTATTTTTATTCTAACCTCCCATCCATTGGTGGCATCTTATGACATTATGAATGAATGAAATTTCTGACATGATGGAAACAGCTTTGTGCCCATTTAAGCTTTACTTAATTTTAATACACCTACTCTAATACCAAGATAAAACAAATAAAGTCACTGACCCAAATTGTAAACATATTTGAGCATTCTTTCATAATACTAATTCACCCAATATTCACCTTCTCAGAGATGAAGAAAATTTGAATAAAGTTTATCCAGGCAACCAGAATTTGAACCTATAAACTCTTTTTATAAGATTTTGTTGTGAAAACTGATGAAAGGGAAGAATCAAAGAAATGCATATTTGCAGCAGACAGCACTGTAAGCAGCACTCCTTGAATTATTCTACCAATCAAAAATAACTTTTGATCCTGAAAATACCATGCTTGGTAGTGCCTCCAATCCACTGCAATGAAATTAACAGTTTTTATGCAAGTCGTCCTGTTGTGTAACAAATCAGCCTAATGTCTTCTGCTAGGCATTAGGTTTGTTTTGGTCATCAGGTTGAGTCCTAGAAGGGTCTGCAGATTAGCACACATTATTTCAAATTCTGTCATGGTAAACTTTTAATAAATTTGATCACTTGGTATGTACTAGGTACCAGATTTTTGGGGTATGTCACCACTGAAAGCATTTCATTAAGTTGTTCATGGCCTCCTAGCTACACAATGAACACTATAGTTAATTTTATGCAACTTGTGACTTAAGTGGGATTTTTTGATGAGTGAGAACATTCCACAAGTATACAAAAATCCCACATTTTATAAGCTGTATACTATTATTTACAAACCATTGCAAAAATTTACAACAAACTTCTGCAGCATCAAAATGAAAATGTATTGTTAGATTTAAGTTTAGGACCTGTATTGAGCATAAACAGTCCAATAGTACATACAGCATATCTTAAATGGAAAGTTCCTAATTAAGACATTGAATTTGAAAAATCTTGCCCTTGAAACCGTTAGTTATTCCATGCTTTTTGTTATGGTTGTAAATAAACATATGCTACATGTTAATTCTAAGTATTTTTCAGGTTATCTTAATCATGTAGTAATTCCAAGAAAAAAAAATGAGCACTTAAAATTCTTAAAATGAAACT
Source organism: Hymenopus coronatus (assembly GCA_030762935.1). Classification (NCBI taxonomy): domain Eukaryota; kingdom Metazoa; phylum Arthropoda; class Insecta; order Mantodea; family Hymenopodidae; genus Hymenopus; species Hymenopus coronatus. The sequence goes on from CM060895.1 coordinate 19,827,597, forward strand.
TCTTTATAATTAAATATTTTTATGATGTTATGACTTTATAAAATAGAACATTCATATGTTAGGAAGAAAGCTAAGAAACTTCAGTTCCACACAGTTCCTTAAATTGATACATTTGCATAGGTATCCTCAGTCTAACACAACACAAACATTTTTTCTTCTTTTCATCTCCCTTCAAAGTATTACTTCTGTTGCTGCATTTATCGGATTTGTTTAAAGCATGTTGTAATTTGTTGTCTAATACACTGTCATTTGTTTGTAATTCCAACCCATTGTATTTAAAAGCTCTTCTAAAGCAGCTACCTATTACAAAATACCAAGCTTTTCAATAAAGCAGTGTAATAAATATTACCGCAAAAATAACCCAAGTAATTAGCATAAATTCTTCTCAGATATGTATTTAGAAGCATAATTCTGCCTCATATAAGGGCTTCCGTTGCATATTTATTCAGTGAACCTGATATCCAATAAGTAAAAAACAAACATTTGCTGTTTTTGTGAAAAGTGCTGTCTAATAGGAAAACAAAGACATGTTTTGTGTTGTTGCTGATATGTTATTGAGGAAATGTAAGGTATCTTTCTGTTTTGTTATGTGAAGCATGCTCTGGGAATAATGTGATAAGGTTTGTTAAAGTGATTAACAGTGAGCTCATGTATTATTACTCTCTACTCAATGAGTAGAAAGGAATTTAATGGACCACATTGTAGTGGACTTAATATATATATAGTTTTAAATGCAATATTATTAGAAGAACTATATAAGTGATGGTGGTAATACTACAAACATAACCTTCCTTTAAAGCAGAAAATAAATAAATTAATAAAATGAAACTTATTTTTAGCTCCAATATATGACAACAGAAATGAAGGCAGAAACACTTTTCCCAATGAATAACTATGCTTTTTATAGTACATTATTGTCTTCAGAATAAAAATATACATTATTTGATGTGTTCTTGGCAGGAGAATTGATGTGAACAGGCACTTAAGGTTTAAGCACAAACATTTCAGTGTCTAACAAGTCATAAACAATGAAAATACACAAATAAATCTATTTAAAATATTCAGAAATTTTCCTTAATTGAAACTAACCATAAATTCATGGCAGTTGAAATGCCAGTGAAAAAACAATAGAGCACAAATAAAATGTCTTAACCAATTTTATTCCTCTATAAAAATCATGAAAGCAGGGAGAGTGACTTTTCTTCTCCAGGATTGAATGACTTATTTTTCCTCCTGAACCTTCAAATTAAATATGAATTCTGCACTATTCATTTATGATGTAGCTGCTTGTGTTTTCCTTTTGGAAATCTTTCATGAAAATAAAATAATGTACTTCAGCAATGAGTGGATGATAAATGAAAACTTTAAAACATAAAAATAAAGCATAAAGAAAAAAGAGAAAGAAAATCATTTGTAAAACACATTTACTGTGATTCTGACATTAGCACAAACCCATAGACATGTGTGCGTTTATTTTTTAAGTAAGCCAACTTGTAAAAGTTTATCTGTAGCCCCCTCCCCATCCTACTTACATTGGTATATTCTTCTCTATTAACCCTTTGTTTAAAATGAAATGAGGTAAGAGCATTGATCATGGTAATTATCCCTTGTTGCTGTTTGATTTATGAATTATTTAATTTTGTAATCAACATTTTAACTACAATGACATATTTAATCAGTTGAACATTGTTTACAGCACCAAGATAAACATCCTTATAGAGTTTAACTTATTTTCCTTTGAAATGTTGTAATATTTATTTACTTTCTCTAGAAGTAAACAGTGACTATTATATTGCTCCCAAAAATTCAGTGTCAAGATTTTACCAGAAGTACTTGTTTTGAGGAACCTGAACCCCCAAAAAAGCATTTTTAGAAAATTTGTTAAGTATATGTGAATAGCCTCAAAATAAAAAAAATCAGATAGATACCAAACTTGGTATTTTAAGTTCAGTCCTTCCAAAGATGTGACGCCAAGATTTTCAAGAAAATCTCCACACCCCAAACTACAAGGTCAATTCAATAAATAACCGGAAAAGTTGTAAAAAGAAAAAAAATACAAAACTTTGACAAAATGCATGCCTCTTTGTTATGTTCTAGTGGTGTCCTAGAGCTACTATCAGAGGCTTGTCATCCCTATCGTGAATGGAATGCTGGTATTCAATGAAAACAAATTGCAGGTTTGCACCAGCATGAAGCAGCAGAGAGTCATTAGATTTTTGCGAGCAGAAGGATTGAAACCAATCAAAATTCACTGTCAGATTGCAGTGCAAAATGGTGAAATTTAATTGAGTCAAACACAACTGTACGAGTGAGCAGATAAGTTCAAATGAGGATTTCCAAAACTAAAGTTGTGCAAACTGAAATAACTGCTGGTAAGGTCATGTTGGGACCATAAGGGAGTGATCCTTGAGCATTATGCCAAGAGGTCAAAATGTAAACAGTGAGAGGTACGCAAACCTTATGTGACAACATTTAAAACCAATAATATTAGGAAGTGGTGTGGACTGATGTCCAGTGGTGCACTATTACTGCATGACAATATGAGTCCACACACTGCTAGTCACATTAGATACCATTAAAGACCTGAAAGGTATCTACTTGCCCCCCCCCCCCCCCCCCATATTCTCCAGATCTGACAACTTTATTATCACATTTTTAACCCACTGAAAGAAGTTCTTAGTGGCTCAAGGTTCACAGATAATGAAGTTCAGGTGGCTGCACATTACTGTTTATGCACACACCCCCAAGAATTCTTTTCATATGGAATTGAGAAGCTTATCCAGTGCTTTAATAAGTGCATTGAACTTGGGAGGGGGGATTACATTGAAAAATAACTTTTGAATTCCATTCTCATAATAAAAAAGTTTTTAAAAAAATATTTCCGGTTATTTATTGAATGACCATTGTACATATTCGTTACATACTCTATACATAATCTCTCTGTTTTATTTTCTCAAAAATGGCTGTAACAGTTTTTATTAAAATACCATGTATTCCAAAAAGTATGAATTTTCAACCAGTTGCCAGTGAAGTCTTCTTTCTTCTTCTTCTTCTTCTTCTTCTTCTTCTTCTTCTTCTTCTTCTTCTTCTTCTTCTTCTTCTTCTTCTTTTTTTTTTTTTTTTTTTTTTTTTTAAAGGAATACAGTTTAACTGGTAACTAAAAGAGATAGACAAAAACTTACTACTTTTGTTTTTAAAGGAAAAATTTCAAAATGTCCTTGACTGGGAAACAATGAAGATGTGTCAAGAATAGAAATAAAAATCCTTTGCTTAACACTAGGGGATGAATTCAAACTGAAGAGGTATGCAGAAGTACAGGCATGGATGAGATGGTCACCAAAGCAGTGACTCACAAGTGTAATTGGAGTAGGCATGTGGCACAGATGGACCGCCAGAGATGGACTCAATGAGGCAAAGAACCAGTTGGGCTGACCATTTTAAATACATAGCAGGAGGACAATGGTCAAGAGTGTCAACAAACAGAGATAGATGAAAACACATAGATTGGTGCAAATGAGACAGTGCAAGTAAAAAAATCTGATGTGCTTTGAGTGTCAAGTAACTTTAAGCTCCATGGACCCTGAGATCATTTGAGCATCATTTCACCAATTTCATTCATTGTCCGATATGACCAATTAGGTTATATATATATATATATATATATATATATATATATATATATATATATATATATATATATATATATATATATATTATTACTTGCTTCCAGTCACCCTCCGAGGTGTAATGGTTACCATGCTGACTTCATATACCCAAGGTCACAGGTTCAAACCCGGCGGAGGATGATGAATTTTTTCGGGTGTAAAAATCCTTAGCATGGCTTCCTTCAGAAGGGAAGTAAAGCCGTTGGTCCCGTATCGTAGATTTATGGCACGTAAAAGAACCTCAAGCCTGATAGAGAACCCTCGGAGCAAAATTAACCAGTCTTTCATGCCCAATTTAGAATGGGACGCTGAGAACCACAGCAGTTAAAGAATGTCCATAAATAACATGCCATTTTTTTATTTACTTGCTTCCTTGTTAGTAGAAGGAAATTAAGAGAATACACTAGGTTAAAGCTATAAAGATAATTTTTCAAAGTTGGTCGCTATGTGAAACAATTGAAATTTGGTTCTCTTTACATGGCCAGGAATAAAACAAAAGAGGCATGAAACAAAAGCTGACTTCCCATTAGAGCAAAGTTTAAATAGTTTAAAGTTGAAACCAATTACAAGAAATGGTCAACTCCAGCAAAAAAATGTATATGACGTGAATTGTGTGCATTAATGAGATCTACATTTTTTGGGTAGTAAATTTTTGTCTATCCCTACCAGTTTTACAAAAGTCGTCCAGAATGAAAAAGTCTTCAGAGGCTATTCACAGAAAATTCAAGATATATATTTTGCTTGTCATGAAAATGTCTTAAACCATGGTATTTTATTCAAAATTGTTAAAGCCATTTTTGAGAAAATCAAAATTTTGAAAAATGTTCCATGTACACAGTAAGAGATGATGATTTTCCTGAAAATCTTAATGTCACATCCTTGGAACTTAAATACCAATAAAATACAAACAATACTTTTCATTTTTCAGTAATCATGTTCACACACACACATGGATTTTGCTAAAAATGCTATTTTTTTGACACAGGGGTCTCTAAAATGTGTATTTTCAGTGAAATCTTGGTATCAAATTTTTGGATTTAATGCAATATCTTCTCAACCTATGTATATGTGCTATTTACAAAATAAAAAAAGTAAAATGAGTAGGTAATGAAAGTGCAAAAGAGAACATAAACCAGAGACAAACCACATAGGAACCCAAAGGAATAAATTTTGAGCTAATGTCTGCGCAAGCTGGGGGCCACGGCCATTGAAATGGTCTACATTTATTACGAGTATTTATTATAACTTTTTTGTGATACTAGTCATTTCCAAGGTATCCATTGTTATCAGTTTGAATTTTTCAATATTTCATTATTTTTTGAGGTGCTGACATCATTCAGTTGTTTCTCATGAGTCATGGAAGGAGTATGGAATTTCAAGCCAGACCAGTTTTAATAAACATTTTTTAATTTTTTTATTCTTTTGTACCTTTAATGAAATATGTAAACATTTATATAGTGGAACATGAAATGTATAGAAAAATAAGATTTTGTGAACGTAGTACATCAGATTTGTTTACTTGAAATGGCACTACAACTTACAGGAGTGATTACCTTGAAAATAGGTACCCATACTGTATACATTTTACTGCCTAAGCTGCCATGTACTCTTTAGAATTATTAATTAATGTTATGGAGAACACCACCCATTATTCTGCTGAAGTACAGAATGCAAATGAACCGTTACACACATTTTAAGCTAACTTTTTGTTTTGCTAATCCTTGTAAACATAAATTTATTTGCATTTTAAATGTTACTTTATTTTCAGGAAACCATTTTGGATAAGTGCCTATAGATATTTATTCTGTCAGGATAAACATGAGCAGCAGAAACGTAATATAAAATAATGCTTCAGAACTAAATGAAATTACATAGTTAACCATTATTTCTTTCCAAAATTTAAAAAATGAATTAGGTACATCTTTGATTTACCAAAGTGCTTAATGCAGTTATGCATTTATATTTTTGTTTTATTGGAATTTTTATTTTTCTGAACTTGGGAGACTAAGAAGCAATGATACTACATTACCTTAAAAATGATTAACAGGTGAATAACAACAGAATATTTATGCAATTATGTTAGTTCAGATAAATTACTGAATTATTGTTTACATTTCCAACACCAACAATTAATGCTGATACAAGTAATTTATCTTTAAATTCAAATTATTCTTTTAAGCATTTAGTTATAATGCAATTATTTTTTATTATCCTCTTTTGTATTCCTGATGTATTTGAGGACTGTATAATGCAGGTAGGCCCAATACATCTGAAAATGGCTTGTTAGAACAGCTGAAATTGAAATGTAAGTGCATTGTTACATAGTACTATAATTTGTTTTGAAAATTAGTGACTTATATAACTGTTATAAAGTTCTAAGAGCATCTAAAGTTTCTAAGCTAAGGAACTGAAACACCAAAGCAGATGAAAGCACTGCTGGTCTGATGATGTTGCCAAGTATTCCGAGATATAATGTGTTTGGAGTGTTGAAGAACGTATGTAGTAGCAAGCGCTGGAAGAAATGAAGGATGAAACTAGAAACAGTGTAATGAAGGAAGACAAAAGACAATGGAGAAAGTGCTGTACATGTGTAAATACCAGTGAAGGTCTAAACTCATTAAGGTCTTTCATTCAAACATTTAAAAGAGAAATGTTGGTGCTATGGCTAACCAATAAACACTGTAGCATAAGATAATAATATTAAGTGTTAAATTGTAAGAAGAATTTGATTTTCTTTTAAGAACAATGTTGTCTTGCATCAACTTTATATGCAGACTATAGGCTGATAATGTTTCTCTCCTATATATTCTCATATGAACTGAAAATTGCATTTAATGTGAAGGTACAGTGAAGAGCAGTAAAATACAGATGTGCTATTGCTTCCAATTTTGCATACTTTGTTTAAACATTTGTTAGTAACTTTTTTTTTTCTTTGTTTTTAGTTAGAGATACGCTTAGACTTGTTTGATAAGTGAACTTCACCGAGATTGAACATCATTGACCCAGTGCAACTGATATATACCTACCCCTGTCCTATTTTAGATATATTCTTCTAAAGTAAACACTGCACTTATGTTTTGAAAAATGTTTTATTTATTCTTCCAAACAATGAGTAGGAGGGAATATAAATTCAAAACAAGCCACTCATTCTATGTTACTCATTCTTATTTCTGTCAAGTTTTTATTCATTTAAATCTCAAGAAAATTGTTCCAACTTTAATATGTCCAGCATTAATAATTGATTAGTGATTATTCTAATAATAATAGTTTTAGTTAATCACAATATAAAATATTCAATTTAAAATTAAGCTAAAACACAACTTACTCCACTTGTCTAGCATTAATGTGTGCTAGTTAATACTAGGGAAGTGGGGTAAGTTCTTCTTCTTCTTCTTCATCATCATCTTCATCTCTTTCTTGAAATCCTTTTGCTGCCAGGTATCAGGTTCCTTCTCCCCATCTGTTTCTACCATATATAGTGTTTTCCTCTCACATTGTGGCTACCCTCAACGGCTCCCATGCAAGTCACCTCAGATCGATCCACTGCCAAAAGAGGAATGATATTCCCGCAACAACTCTGTATTCTCATATTCACAGTTTGAATTTCAATGATAATAAGCATACATCTTATAAGAGCAGCAAGTTATTCACTTCACAGGAGTATGCCTGCAGATGCAATATGCCTCATAAGCTGTTATCTGGGTCATTAGTATAGCCAGAAAAATATTAAAGGAGGTTATGTATAGGGATCCATTTTAACCAATTTGTATAAAATCAGATAAATATAATTAATGTTGATTTTATATCCATAGATTAAGCCACAGCAATTGGAATTAAAGTAGAGTTTGCTATTACTTTATATATATTTTTTTAGCAAGGGGGATGGTTTTCAACACCCCCCCACCTGACTGTGCCTCTGGTTAGGGCTAAATGAAGTGAGAGCAAGTACAAACTGGACCTTTGTCCAGTGAGGTATTGGCTATTGTGCCCCCCTCCAGTCTGACCCAGAGGTTGTTGAGTGCGCAGTTACTCCAACTCGGATGAGTAGAGTTAGGACAGCCTGTCTTATATAAGAGATGTTGGAAATGTTGTCCACCTTTATCTACATATTTCTGGCATCTTCTAAGGAAATTTGCATTTACACTTTAAACTTCGATATCTGAAATTAAGTGAATTTTTTATCTGATGCTTTGTTTTAGTTCTTGCAATATATTGTTTTTTTTACTGTTTATATAATTTCTTTAAAAGTATAAAGAAATACATATGCTACTTTATAGAACTGTTTGCTTGACTTCAAAGGATGTTTTCTATACACAACACTTTTAGGAACATATTTTTAGTGCAGAAAAAGAGAAAAAAAACAACATTAGGTGTAAATTTCTTCAAGTAGAGTAATAAACAGGATTTGGAGTAATATATAAAGAGCAAGCTGATAAAGAGAAGAGCTTTACATGCGTTTGGAGGCAGTAATACAGTATATACATATAAAGTGCAAAGCATTGCTTCAAGAGGAGCCTTAACATTGCCAAGTTTGGAATGTAAGAGTTTATTTCACAAAATTTTGAAAATGCCAAATCAAATGAGTTATTTTACAAATAGTATATCTGCTAAAATCCACCAATTTCATATAATTCAAATATTACACCATAATGCTAATCACATCTCTTGAAAGTAAAGCCAACATTTTAGGAGTAGTTATGCAGCTGAATGTGCAAAGACATTGTAGCACCTCTACCCAATTATCGAAGTTACAATTCTTACTATACTCTCAGAATCTGGGAAGAGGAAACCTTTAGCTTGATTGTTTTAAAATTAAATTCAGCTCAGATTAAGATATTAATTTAAATGTTGTTATAATAAAATTAAATTAAGTTTTATTTAAGGGTGTTCTTTAACTGCTGTGGTAGTCAGCATCCCATCCTATATTGGGTGTTAAAGATCACTTAATTTTGCTCAGAGGCGTCTTTCACTTTTCTGTTTTTTTTCATGCTGTAAATATATGATATGGAACCACCGGGTTTAATTCCCTTCCAAAGGAAGTTATGCTAAGGATTTAATGCCTGGAAAAAACCATCATCCTCTGCTGGATTTGAACCCGTGAGTACCAACATCTAGCATGTTACCCCTAGACCAAAGAGGACAAGTTATAATCGGAATTATATTTAGATAAGAGGAGTGGATTTTAGTTAGTGAAGCACAACTTATTTTCACATGTATATTTCTGGGAATGAAATGGTGTTAATCAGAATATTGCATTGCAAATTATAAGTTTGTATGTACAAGATTTTTATGAGCTAAAATTTGAGAAACTGCTTATCAAAGTTTCTTGTAATATTTCAAGGTGTTTTATCTCAAAAACATTTTGTAATGTGAGAGAGACTACACAAACTTTGCAAAATGAACAGTGAGTTAATTTTATATGGGCAGAACTTTTCAACCTCCCATCCACCATTTGTCCACACACAGCATTCCTATTTATTTCTATGGTATATTTCCATCTGGGTCTCTGAAATTTTAAACTTTTGTATTAATGGTACCTGGTTTTGGTAAACAAAAAATGTTGCTTGTTATGAAATTCGTCATCATGATGTATTTGCTAACTCAGAAACTTCATAAGAGGAATGCTGACAATGAACATTTCATAACAAAATATTTTTACTTTGTGTATTGCATATAGTAAATATTATGTTCCACCCAGAAATACATATTCTGAGACTCCTGGAATTCAAAAAATAGCATTTTTAGGAAGAGGTCTGCATGTGTGTCTCTAAGAAAAGCATAGTTCAAAACAAAAAAATTAGTTAAATACAAAACAAAGATGTGATATGAGGATTTTCAAGAAAAATCCCCCACCCCAAACTATCCTTTATATGGAACATTTTTGTAATTTTCCATTTCCTCAAAAACGGCTCTAATGATTTTGTTTAAAATACCACACATTGATATATTTCATAGCAAATAACATGTAAATCTTGAATTTTCTGGAAACAGGCTGTGAAGACCTCGTCATTTGGAAGAAATTTTGTGTAATCTTGTATTACTGGTAAATGTTACATGATAGATGTAAAACTGCTCAAAAATGTAGATCTTTTTAAAACGCAAAAATTTATTCCAAATAACTTTATTTGTGTCATGCTATAAGCTATTTTCAAGATATGTGTTATTAATGGTTCAAAATGTTCAATACTTTGACAATTTTTTCAAAGTTCCTATGGTTGGCAATTGAACGGAAAGAGTGTGGAGTTATATGGCCAGCATATAGCATCCAATTCTTAAGATCTGAGAACTGCTATTGGCTTTGAGCCTATAGTGAAATGTTTAAGTAGATATATTTCTGTTAAGGTTTACTCTAATTAAAATGAAGCAGTTAAAAAAATAAACACCATAAGAATAGTTTGTGCACCCTCTGATAAACGAAAGAGAGTAGAGAAAGTTATGTGAGTTTACCACAAGGTTTTTATTATTTGGGAACCCCTGTATACTAGAGGTATGCCAATTGAAAAATTTAATGAGAATACCCAGAAATAATGTAGTGTAAAACATAATTTTGGTTTAAAATATTTATTTCCAGTCATTTTTCCTAATTAATTTCCCCTAAACTGAAGGATGGATGTTTACTGATAGGCAAGTTTCCTACTCCAATTTGTTGAAACTATTTTTTCATAATAGTCTACTTTTATCTCCCTTTATTTCAATGATGGAGAAGTGGGGTAAACAACATTTTTGTAAAAATTAGCTGCCAGGGTTGGGAATATTTAGAAGAGGAGGAAATGCATAGTTGTGATATGAATGGGTAATTATGATAATATAAGTTCACAGACCCTCTAAGCCTAAGCCTAACCTCAGGTAAATCTAGAAACCACAGAGTCCCATGGTTTTGCTACAGCTTGCAGCTTGAAGGCCTCTGCTAGCCTTAGCAAGTATGCACAAGCAGGGTTCGAATTAATGAGGGGGGGGGGGGATTTTCCCTTCTCATTAAAGTAGAACTTCTTCCCTGCAAGGGAAGTATGTTTTATTTTTGTTATACGCACTACTACTGCCATCTTATACTATACTAGAAGACATGGGACATTTTTGATGCAGACTGTAATGGTGCAAGTTGAGCTAAACAATAAACAATTCTCAGTTTTGTAAATTCATAGGCTTCCACAGGTGTTGTATAATATATTGGTGGCTGCTTCCAGTATTGACCATGATGTCTTGCAGCTCATGTTTTTGCCGACATTTCATGCAACTTATGTTAGCTTCTTCTCTGAGCACTACTGGTTGCTCATGCTGTGCGGCCAGCTTAATAGATGAGTTGCGACTGCCTCCTGCTTTCTATTGGTTGGCTCTGCAGTGAGGGTCCTCCAAATGGCATTTAGTGGTTTACTACAATTTTGATTTAACATGCTTCTTTCTTTTCAAATGAATGCCATTTGGAAGACCTTTACTGCAGAGTCAACCAGGATTGGCCAACTATGAACCAATAAGAAAGCAGGAGGCAGTCGCAACTCATCTATTAAGCTGGCCACACAGCATGAGCAACCAGTAGTGCTCAGAGAAGAAGCTCAACATAAGTTGCAAAACATGAGCTACAAGACAACATGGTCAATACTGGAAGCAACCACCAACAAATTCTCAGTTTGATTAGCTGGGTTGCATTCAGGGTCATAACTCCAGCATTTTTGCTTGCAAGATGATTATGGCTTGCAGTATTCAGTTCAGTTTTTGCAACATTATTGGTCAGCATGGATAGGTTTTGACAAGAAAGTGTAAAGTTGCAGAAAGTAATGACAGTGATGTATTCCAATTTGAATCTTAGGCTTCAACTTCATGTAATATTAACATTCAGTTAAAATTGCAGCATTAGAAGTCGCAAGTGTTAGTGAAAATAGTGAGAGTAAGAGCATTACACTAATTGGGGAATGTATAAACAAAACCAGATTTCAAAGATGGAAAACAAATCTGATTTTTAAATTCCCCCCTCCCACGTCAGAAGGTTTGACACTGTGCACAAGCTAAACCTCCCATTCACTATTAAGAGTGTGTAGAAGAAAATGCCTGTGCAAATGAAAGTAAAGAGAATAGCTAACAATATAGACAGGCTGAGGCACAAATCAGCATTACATAGGTAGTCTTAAATAGGCTAACACTGAGCAACTTTATGATTTAACTGTATCTTTTCTATAAATTTAACAAGTATTAAATTTCTCTGTGTAGAATATCTATGTATTAGACAACTGCAATTTTACTTCATCAGGCCATGACTGAACTAGAAGATTCACATGATTTCAATTTGCACTGGAGCCTGTTTATCTCGGTAGTCATGGCAAAGAGACTCCTGACATTGTCTGCAGTCATAAGATCCATTGATCAAAAGAATGGTCTGTTGGTGTACTGCTGTTGACACCTTTTACTTCACAAGCATGTTTTTTACATGTCATTCAGGGTCTGATGAGAATTGCATACAGTGTATCAATAGTCAGGGTGATCTGAAACTGACACTTTTTATTCAACACATTACAACGAAGCACTCGCTAATGAAACTGGAAATTGTGGTAACATCATATCAGATGCTGAAAGTGGCTGGCTGTGTTTGCATCCAGAAAGATTGAATTTGCTGGGCCATATTATTGGTTGTCTTCACTAAGATGTCTACACTTACTGCCTGGAGCTCTGTGATGAATTCTTTCTTCCAAAGTGTCTATGGTTCTAGGTTCCCTTTCAGATATCTCCTTCTCATTTATGCTAAGTTGGGTAAGAGTGGTGGCCATAGGCCTTTTAAAATGTTGCAGTTGCCAAAAAGAACTGAATTTTGACCATGCTGGTGATTACTTAATTTTACTTGGAGACCTCTCTTAGGTTTAAGGTTCTTTCATGTGCCATAAAATATGATATGCAGTCTCTGGTTTTACTTCCTTTCTGAAGGAAGCTATGCTAACAATTTTTATGCCTGAAAACTTCTATCATCCTCTGCTGGGTTTGAATCCATGACCTCGTCAACAAGAGGCTAGCATGTTACTACTTCCAAAAATGACCTTTAATATTTCTGTAGGGCAGAGAGAATCTATTTTATCTCAGGGACTTTAATGATCCTAAATTAGAAGTTTAATCCCTTTTTTCTTTTCCTTTATTTTTTATGGACTTGTAGGTACCTTCAGTTTCAAAAAGTTCTTATTGCTATTATTTTTAATTTACAAGAAGTATTGTAATTTTCAAAAATTTGGCGCTAAGATTTCATTGAAAATAAATATTTTGAGGTCCAATAAACTCAAAAGAGGCATTTTTAGAAAAAGGATCTTGTTTATCTGTTTGCCTTTCTGTCTATGGACAGCATAAATCAAGAAAGAAAACTCTGATAAATTGTTAAATTTCATACTTCAGTCAGATAAAGCATTCCAGCTGAAGATTTTCAAACTACCATTTACAAAGAAAAATGTTCTTTATTTTTAGTTTTCTCAAAATACGGCTCCAGCAGTTTTGATTAAAATAGCATACATTTGAATACTACTAGTATGATGATGCATTTTGAATTTCCTATGCAAATTTCCTGTGAAGTCCTCTTTATTGTGTATTAATCTTGTATAAATTGATAACTGGGAAATCAGAGATGCATTTGTTTTTTGGGATATGTTGTGCTTCTAAAGAAAATTAAAATATTGTATGTACATATTTTATCTTGTGAAATACTGCACTTCTGAGGAAACTGCAAATATAGGTCATTAATATTAATGAGATTTCTTTCTAAATGTATACATCTGAGTGGAGGTCATGTTAAAGACAAAAGAAGAAAGTTACAGTTGCAGATGTGTGTTTTTCTCCAAAGTTGTCACTTGAAAGTGCATTGTGAGAAAGGGAAGGTTGTACATTTTCTAATGAAGGATGTTACGTAAAAACATAGCACTTTTGTTAAAGCATGGAGTAAAACTAGTTGAATCAAATGAAAATGAGAAACACGTTGAGAATAAATCAAGTAGTAAAACATAAATCTATAAAAGTTTAAAAAATAAAGAATGCATAATGAATGAGGACTGAGAGCCTGAAATAGTGTATGTAACATACATAACATGCACTGCATTATGCAGAAGATATAACACTACATATATACAAGGTGAGTGGTTTTTAATAAAATGTATAATATTGCAACTATTAGCATGCTGTTTGAGATTAATCTTAAAATTAAGCACAGGAAAAATATTTAGAATGTCTAAATAATGTGGAAATCTTGTCAAAATAGGGGAAATTTTTTTTTTTAAAAAATTAGGGGAATACCACTTCCATCTTGAACATGTTTTCACTATATCCCATTATTATTCCATTTACACTGCACTTTTAACTGTAATGGCCATATCGGCTGTTATCTTTGGAACATTTCGGCTACCAACAATGATGTTAACTCCTACACTGTGAGATGTCATTGGATTTATGTTTTTCTTTGGGACATATACGCATTTACACTTCCAGACTCTGAGGAGAATACAAATAACATTGGCTAGAGAAGAATTTCCACCCCGCAGTTGGGATCCGAACACAGGACCCTCTGTACCAGGCAGATGCATACCACCTGAATTATGAAGCTAACCTGTATCAGGTTGTCAGCTGCAAGAACTACCTGAGGATTGAAGAAGCATACAAACAAATTTAGCTCCTGAGTCAGAAATCACAAGTTGAGACAGCTAAACATTAAATAATGTCCAGACTTTAATGTCCACATTCCATGAGGTTGTAAAATTGGTTTTCACCTTTTTTGCAATTCTAATAACTTGAACATGATAGAGAGGGTTCTTTCAATATACTGCAAAAAGTGTGAGCTTAACATTGAACATTTTTGGAATGCCATGTTTCTAAAAACAAATGAAAATTGTTTATATTTGATAGCTACTTTCTAATGTTTTGCAGGTTGATTGTCATAGTTTGTTTGATTTTTCTAATAGATTGTTAGTTATCATCATTTAAAATGAAATGAAATATAGTTTTATTTCTTTAGCTGCTGTAGTTCTCTGCCTCCCATTCTATACTGGGCATGAAAGACCACTTAATTTTGCTCAGAGGCCTCTTTATCAGACTTAAGGTTCTTTTACATGCCGTAAATACGACATGGGACCAACGGCTTTACTTATCTTTGAAGGAAGCCATGCTAGGATTTTTACATCCGAAAAAATCCATCATGCTCTGCTGGGTTTGAACTCACAACCTTGGGTTTATGAATTTAGCATGGTAACCATTACACCACGATGAGTGACATCATTTAAAGATTTTGTGTTCACCCAAAAATTAATTTGACTAAAGAATTTCTAGGCTGTGATTTTTTTATGATTTTAAATCATTAACACCTAAGTAATGTTAATTGGTACAGCGAATTAAATAGATATTGTTTTTCTTAATGATTAATTTCATGAAGGACATCCAACACCTACTATTACTGATGAAAATATTGTCACTGTTTGAAGATTGACAACATGAATTTATTCAAGCCAAATTGGGCATTCTAAAACATTTTTATGTCAACAGTTAGATGTGAGAAAACTTTGTTGATGTATTCCATATAAACTGACTTCCAATCAAAAAAAAACAAAAAACAATACATTGATTTGGCAGAAAAATTAAACATTTCAAGGAGGCACTTCGAATTTAATGTGTATTATTGTTGCTGGTGATGAATCTTAGACTTATTGTTATGATCCTGAAAAGAAAGTTAAACACAAGCTAAGCCTACAAAGTCAGAGAAACTTGCATTGGTGCTAAGAAGATGGTTGTTAGTTTTTTTTTCTAGACCAGGTCATATTACCACTATAGCATTAGGACATAGATATATGGTTACTGCTGATTGGTACGCAAGTATATGTTTACCTCAAAGTTATGAAAAAATTTGTGAAAAACACCCAAAAGGAAAAATAATTTTACATCATGGCAATGCATTGTTGCCTACAGAAAAACTAATAACTGAGTATCTGAATACCCTAAGTGTCAGTACCGTGGTCAACTCAGCATAAAGTTGTGACACAGTATTTTATTTTCCAAAAATTAAAGTTAAATTAAATGTAATCACTTTTTTGTAATCGGATGACACAGTGAAACATTTTAAAAGCCTGGTTTCCAAAGTGCCTTAGGAAGAGTGGCATCATTACTTTAAGGACTGGTTTCTTTGAATGCAAAAGTGTATTGATGTTAAGGGGAATATTTTGAAAAACAATAAAATAATTTTAAAATTGTTTGATTTTCAAAAATGTTCAGTCTCATCCTCATGGATTGGATGCACAGAATGAAATAATATATTAGAATTTGAAAAAAAAAAAAAAAAAAAATTATGTGCATATTTAAACATTTAAATGAAAAGCCCTCTAAAATTTTATGATTTTTAGAGAAGCCACTGTATCTACATATTTTCTTTTTACATTCAATTTTGATAAATGTTTGTAGAAATAAACAAACTTTGTTGAAATGGGTACAAAATTAAGGGTAATCTACTAAGAGAATACAAAACATTTATGACTTAGATGAGCCAGCATAATTTAAGATGTTAAATTTTATATTTTACAGCTTGATAAAATTTTCTGAATCACTTAAAGTTTTGTTTAAATTGTACAGCACTAAAGGTACCTTATGCAGAGAGTCTCTTAAAACTTTATGGGATTTAGGGAACTTGCTGCATGTATAGAACAGAAATTTTATATGCGGGAACTTAACATTTGTCCAAAAGTTTAGTTTTTGGCTAAATTGTTTCAAAACATTGGTTAAAATAAAGGTTTTCTAAAAGGTGCAATTTTTAAAAATATTATTTCCAGAAGTATTTATGATGATATGCTACTGCATCATTTCTTCTATAAAATAAAATCATCTGAAATTTAATGCTATGCACACATTTACAGTTATACTTAAAAATTACTGTAACCTCTTTATGAATGTTCCCATACATTTATACTAATGCCTTCTATCATTAGGCAACAAAATATTTAGCAATATTACTATATGAACATACGAGATGTGATAAAAAATAAAATAATAGGAATCTTTCAATTCTGCAGACTTTATACAACGGATTTTTAAACTTTTTTTTTTCATCTTGTAGGTACACATGTTCCTGATATACGTTTGCATTTTAAGCTATTTTAAATTCTTAGTTTCTTGTTCACAGTTAAAAGGGTGTGTTTTTGAGGGCTCAGCGAATTTGCATTAAATTTTGCTTGAAAAATGGAGTAAAGTTGGATAGGTAGAGTCAGACTGAAAAATTCAATGCCATAGCCGGGATTTGAACCATGAATCTCCTGATCTCTAGCCAGTAGCTCAGTGGCAGAGCAACCAGCTAGAGATCGGGAAATCCATGGTTCAAATCCCGGCTATGGCATTGAATTTTTCAGTCTGATTCTACCTATCCAACTTCTGTCCTACACATGGCTTGTGTGAAAAAAAAACAATTAATCCAATACCAATGGATAAAGTGTTCAAAATATTGGCTGTGACTTTTGACAAATCTACTATGAGTAAGACAAGGGGTTTCAAGAGATATTGGCGTTTCAAAGAGGGTCGAGAAGACTCTGAAGACAATGATCCCCTGGATGTCCTAACACGTCAATTACCAACAACAATGTGGAAGATGCAAAGAAATGGTTCTGCTATACAGTCAATAAGGAATACCACCTAGAAGAAAACAACCAGAATTTGAGCAAAACCACTCATGGATAGTGCTCCTGCTCACACCCCAACGCTTGTTCTTGTGATTTTTCGGCAAAAACCATAAGTGTTATGCTTCCTCAGACACCTTATTCACCACACATGGTCCCCATGCAACTTCTTTCTATTCCTGAGGCTGAAGAGAACATGTTAAGGACATCGTTTAGCCAATATTGGTGAGCTAAAAACAGAATCGCTGAAGTAGCTGAACACCATAAGAAAAAGTGCTGGCACAAGTGTACTATATCTGAGAGAGTTTATTTTGAAGGTCACAAAGTTGATGTAGATGCATAAATAAAGATTGTTTAAGAAAAACAGAAATTCCCATTATTTTTTATCACACCTCGTATAGATCTCAGAGCTGATAGTAGCAGTCAAAGTTTCTATGGCTCTGTTTCACAACTGATGAAACTGTTGGCTGTGATGAGAGGGACGCTGTCACAAAGAAAATGTTGGGGGAGAGGCTGCATTGATTGATACTAGTATTTGTCATTCTCTCCTATACGTATATGTCCCTTTGAGCAGAAGTAAAAAATAGTAAAACTGCTTGTTGCTATCTATGTATGTAGGCTTTTGGTGAGACGACAGATGAAATTTTTGGTAATTTTGACTTGTAGATTTTAATTTTTTCTTTGGGCTTTCAGGAACAGGGGCAGAGGATGGTTTAAACCTCAAAACACCCCTTTTGCTTTGTCACTGCCTTAGAATATACTTATACTCAAAATGTATTACTTACCAAGCAAAGCCAATATTTGAAAATTAGTTTTAATGCCATGCTAAATAAATAAAAAGTTAAATACAACTTTTAGAACTAGCCGGAAAAAGTCAATGTTACTGCCGGGATTTGAACATGGTTCTCCCACATTCCCGCACTCAATCATTGAACTACTGTGACAACATGCTGGTATGACATTCAATCCTCAACTGACATGTAATTTTTACCTGCTCAGTCAACTATATGTCTGATAACTTCAGAGAACACCTTAATGGTGAGTTACATTTAGAATGTGCAACTCCAAGTTTTTGAATTTTTGACACATTAACAGTTAATAATTAATTACTTTCTTTTAAACATGCAGGTTTAAAGTTGCAATTGAGCTGAAGCAATGTTTACAGGTTTTATGAAATCAAAAGTGTAAAAAGTTGGACCGAAAGAATAGAATAACTTTATTTATCACAAACATTTACAAAGTGAGCAAGAGCTCAGTAAACAGGTGACACGTCAAGCGAAATACAATGAGAAATATATACAGTTGAAGTTACAATATTTAGGGCAATAAACCCTTATAAAATTGAATTAATACAATTTTTTAACTTTTATAAACTATCCTCCATAAATTCTCTTACCGAATAGTATGACTTTTTTACAAATATGTTTTTGATGGTTTTGGCAAATGATTTTATATCTTTTATTTGTCTTATTTTAGTGGGTAATTTATTATACATTTTTATTCCTGCATAGAGTGGGCTTTTTTCAAATAATACTAGTCTATGTTCTAGTGGTTTTAAATTGCCTTTAGTTCTAGTTTGATAGCCATGTTGATTTTGAGTATTATATAGAGTATCGAAATTTACATGTATATATTTGCAGAGTTCCAGTATATATTGAGATGGGAAGGTTAATATCTCTAGATTTTTAAACAGTGGTCTAAAAGATTTTTTTGGCCCTGTATGTGTTATTGTACGGATTATTTTCTTCTGAGTTTTGAAGATTGATTCCCAACCTGTTGCCTGACCCCAGAGAATTATTTCATATGTCATAACCGAATGAAAGTAGCTAAAATATACTATTTTCCTAGTCTCTAAGTTTGTAATTTGGGAAAGGCAGAACATATTAAAACAGGCACTGTTTAATCTTTTAGTTATGTATTGTATATGTTCTTGCCATTTTAAATGATTATTTACATATATTCCAAGTATTTTTGCTGAGGTAGTAGAACTTATGTTGGTAACAGGTAACATATTATTGTCTACTTTTGTTTGTGTTTTGAAGTGCATAACAGAAGTTTTGGATGTGTTCAGTTTTAGTCCATTGTTATTAAACCATTTTTTTAGTGCAGTCATTGTTTCGACCGTGTTTTGCATCAGCTCTAAGTTAGTTACTGCATTTATTCAAACTGTTTTATCATCTGCATACATTATTGTTTTCCCACTGATATTTTCCGGGAGATCATTTGTATATAATATGTACAGTAATGGCCCTAAAACACTTCCCTGTGGTACCCCGTTTTTAATCGTGCTCCAGTTTGAGTGTGCCTCACCGTTGCTACTTTTTAGAATTACTTTCTGTTTGCGATTATTAAGATAAGACTGGAACCATTTTAATGCCATGTTATTTATATCATAAAATTCTAACTTTTTTATCAGTATTTCATGGTTTACACAGTCAAAAGCCTTTGAATTGTCACATATGATCAATGAAGCAGATTTTTTTTCATCCAGTCTTTGAGATATGTCGTTCATGAGATTTACTAGTGCTGATATCGTTGAATGATTTTCCCTAAATCCATGTTGTGAATCTGTTAGTTTGCTATAGTGATTTAAATATGTAATTAACTGTGAGTGAACAATTTTTTCAAAGATTATTGCAAAAGCGGGAAGTATCAAGATGGGCCTAAAATTTTTAAATTCATTACTTCCCCCTTTGTGAATGGGTTTAACAAGTGTATATTTCATTCTATCTGGAAAAATGCCAGTAGTCATTGATTGATTGATTATTTGACTAAGTGGCTCACTAATTTCATGCCTGATTTCTTTTATTAAGAATGAAGACAGCTCATCCCAACCCTTGGCTTTTTTGGTTTAGACTTTGTTATTATTTTATTAATTTTATCAGGAGAGACCATTGTAAAGTAGAATGTGGGTGTGAGCATGAGGCAATTGTTTTTATATAGGACTGCTATTGCATCATCAAGTGATGGAGGAACCTCCTGGGTCTCTCTACCAATGTTTATAAAGAAATCATTTAGTGCGTTGGCATTTTTCTTGGCTTCTGGATAATATAATTTCAGCGAGGAAGGCCCAGTATAGTTGGTTTCACTCAATCCTAATTCCCCTTTAATTACGGACCAAGTAGCTCTATTTTTACTATCCGCTTTTTTTATGAAACTCTCAATTGCCATTTGCTTTGCTTTATTTATTACTGTTTTAGAGATTTTGTTGTACGTTTTGTAATATTGTATTAAATTTGGACAAGTGGTTGTTTTATATTTACTGTGTAGCCATCTTTTTCGTGCACTAGAAATCCTGATGCCTGTAGTACACCAGTTGAGTGAATAATTTTTAATGAGTTGAGTACATGTGACTTTTGGAAAACAGGAGTTGTAACAGTCTATTAACTCCCTAAGGAAATTGTTATAATTACTATTTGTATCTGATTTGGAGACATTCTTCTTTGTAAAGGCTTTCGAATTCTTTAATATTTTCTGATTTTGCAATAGATCTATTGATCAGAGAAAATTTTCTTAGCACCATCCTGACAAAGAAATTCACATCCACATTTATCTGGGATTGCTGGCAGGAGGCAGTATAGTCTGACAAAAATGTTGTTAATGTCTGCCTTGCAGACTCAGTCCCCATTTCAGAAGTTGGTACTGTCATGAGGGAGGTAATAGGAAGGCATCAGTGACCTCATTTAGTGTTTGTCTAATGCAGGGGTATTTCTATGGGCTAGCTAGGCTCGCTACAAGGCCCAGTAAATTTACGAAGAAAGAATTTCTATTAGATCTATAAACAATGAATAATTTATTCCTAATCTGTTGGTTGTTTGCATTCTAGCCTATTGTTACGGCATAAAATGGGCTCCTTGTGATAAAACTTGATTCTGTTTGCAATATAATTATAGCCTGTCTTCTTAGGCAAGAGTAGCATGGTTGACTGATGAGGTATAATGGGATAATTCACAAGATGAGATGAGAAGGGGGAAGTCACTGCAAATTCTCCAGGTCTTCCCTCTTGCAATGTGAAGCAGAGTAGATGAATCTCGAGGACAGCCAAAGCAGTTCCCAATATATATTAAGTATAACTGGTCTAGTGATTTTTATTACTGAAGATAGGGTTTCTTAATTTACCTGATGGAAACCAAAATAAGAAGTTATCCATTTAAAAATAGATGGAAATTGTTATTTTTCATTGTTTCTTGTTAATTTAAAGGTCCGGTCAGTGAGAATTACAATTTTTATTATTATTATTAATTTTTTTTTTTTTTTTTTTTTTTTTTTTTTTTTTTTTTTTTTTTTTTTCCCTCCCACGAATGAGCCCATGAGGGACTATGCAAAGTACTTAGAAACGTCACTTTGTTTTCCTTTGAACCCATATTTCTCTCATTCTTTGGCTGTGGGCTTCTTTTCTCTCATCTGTCCACATTGGTCCAGTTTTTTTCTTCGGTCTGTCCTCGTGGTCAACTTGCCATTAATGAACTTTGTTTCTGAAGAGCTGTTTAATATATCTTCTTGTGTAATTCCTGTTAATTTTAAATAATTTTTTACTTCCCCAATCCATTTCATAGTATCTACATGTGATTATTATTATCATTATTATTATTATTATTATTATTATTATTATTATCATTATTAGCTGTGTATTACTTTTCTTAGTAAAATATTTACTTAGTTATATATAATTTTCATTAAATCTAGAACAAAAATGTAAACATAAATTGCCATGTAAAAAAATATATGGTAGCAGCATATGCCTCTGGTCTAATAGTGTTCATGGAACCAATGGTAGACTATCTGATATGCAGCGACAGTTATGTACCAACTCTATGTGGAATGCTATCCTTGTTACAAGAAGAATGTATTGGAAAAACACTAAATGGGGTCTCTGATGGCAGCCTGTTCTTTCTGCACAACAGTAGCAATTTCTGAAGCAGGGACTGAGCTGGCATGCTCTCATATGTTAACAAGACTTTTAAGGGTTGCTGAGCCTACAATAAATCATTCAATTACCAATGAGTAGCAATTACATTAAACATTACAATCCAAATGACCCATACTCCTCAAGCTGGTCGCAGCACCCATCCTCCAGTATAGAGTTATTGCTGTCAATTAATTACAAATTCTATCATTGCTTGTATAATTTAAATGTTTCTTGTTACAGAAATTCATTTGTTTTAACTTTCTTCTTCCCAATTTTCCTATTTAAAGCAGTGCCTCTAGTGACTGAAGATTATATATAATGTGATACCATCCTACCACTGTCCCTCTAGTGGTAGGTGCTCATACCTCATGGTTCAAAGAAGGTAGCGATATGGTCATATTTATACATCACTCCTATGTTGGTACAAGCACAATAACACTCAACTACAGATACAAGGTGTGCTGTTTCATATTCAGCTTATCAACAAAGATCACAGCAAACTTGGAATGTTACATTAGGTTGCAAATTAAAGCTTTTTCTCTGGTATGTTTAAAAATAGATGATTTTTATTAATTTTGATGTGCAGAATTAAAAAAAAAACATTATATTTTTCTGTACCACATCTTGTTTTGGCAATATTCAATGAATATATAATTAAAATTTGTGAAATATTACACACTCATATACAACTTAGAAAATAAAGAATAATAATAACAACATAAAAACATAGCTGAATTTGAGAGTGTATGTTAGTTATCTTGTGTACCTCCTTTTCTTTTTCCTTAGAACCTAATTGAGCATGATTTTCTTGAGTGTTCTTTGGTAGTTTGTCGCATGCAAGCCACTAGCAGTAATCAGCTTTACATGTATGTCCCAACATCCCTATTAACGTCATTCAACATCTTTCAAGTCCTGGTGAAGCCTTTCACCTTGCTCTTCACTGATAGCCCCTAAATTCAACAGGAAATAGTCAGATGTGACTTGAGGAAATGAAGCTTCAAACTCATATTACAGCCAAGCAGTCTGAAATTTTCCAGCATTTCCATTGTCCAGAAGTGTCTTAACAACATCTCAAAATTTATTCCATGGGTATTTTTCCACTTCATTTTAAGAATTGGTAAAATTAACAGCTTTCATCAATTTTCTTATCTGTAGTTCATCACATACTCCCTCTCTGATTTTAACCTGTGCAGAGATGGAAACTTTGGGCATAAGTACTGGAAGCAAAGGCAACTTTTGTCAAGTGCTTTTACAAATTGTTGTACTGTGCCAAGTTTTATGTGTAATGGAGGGTGAAGAATTTTTTGATGATCCATCAAGAGGCACATTAGTAACATTTTTTGATCTAGGTTCAGTTGGTGCCTCTCAGACCATTAATCAGTTTCCCAATGCACGTCCCCCGCCTACTATCACATTTGCAAAGACACAAGGGAGTTTTGTGTCTCCTCCATGCTGTCCTAGTAACAGACGAATGACCTTCAAGTCACCACATGGTTGCAGTACTTAATTTTCTCAAGAGCACACTTCAGAGTTTCATAAGACTCGCTTAAGTTCGTAGAATATGCAAGCAATATTGAAGCAAACTTGTTGCCATTATGAAGTAACACTGCTTTAAGACTTTGTTTGGAAGAGTCAATAACAAGATGTCAGTTATTTGGCTCATAAGCCTCCCTGCCCAAGCATTGAATAAGATTACACAAATCTACAAGGACACAAGTTAATCTTCTGCAGATTACTTGTGGAATTATATTCCACGATTCTTATATCATAAAAATGTAATACGAAGTGATAAAAAATTCTTCTCCTGTAGACTTGAGCCCAGTAATTCTCTATTTTGTTTTGTGAGGCCTAAATCCCTCACTAATTATTATTAAACTCAGCAATTAATTAAACTGTTTTGATGAATTGTGAAATTCTTCTGGGTCAGAAAGCAGTTCATTGTCGGAAGTCTCAAAGCTGTTTCAGGCTCATTAAAATTGAGCTCTGCTGGTGGGTAGGTAACAGTAGTTTGGATCCATGATCAATAAGTCATGTAGCTGAGTTCAGATTTGGATATTTAATTTTGCACGTGCAAAAGTAACAATCGTCATGGCGATTATGCTGCTCTCTGCATATCATTGGTTTGGCAAACAGCATTGCCTTCCATTTTACTTCATACCAATAATGCACACAACTGTTACATACGAACGAGTGGTGTATATCTTTTTCTGTAGGAATCAATGTTGGGCTTAAGGTGAAATCTGTGAAATTTGACCAAAAATTGTGAAAAATTATTTTGTTTCATAATAAAATGATGGCGGCACTGTGGCCGAGTGGTTAGTCCATTCACTTCCCATCTGGGTGGTCTAGTTTCAATCCCAAGTGTTTGCATGTGGGATTTGTGGTGGATGAAGTGACATCTGGGTGGGTTTTCTCCAGGTCCTCCAGTTTCCACATCACTCATTCCACAAATTGCTCCCATCATCACCTTTCCTATCATCCATTTCACTTGCATTTCGTATCATCCACTTCCTCACGCTCATGCTTGCTACGGGCTGACCACTTGTTCCAGGTTCTACATTCTGTGGGTTTGTTACATTGGCTCCCCAACAGGCTTCTGATCCCTAGGTATCCACAAGTAAGTCCTAGGGGGTATCAACCCTAAATACAGGAAGAGTAAGTTGACTATGAAAAAAAAATGAATTCTAAAATTGAGAAAAAAATATTGTTTTTCCAACTTGGTGAATTTTGATTACCAATAAACAAAGCCTATAGATGGGTAGGCACATGCTTATTAATAGACACTCCCAAATTTAAACCTTATTTTCTTGCAAATCTTTTTTTTCAACACTTTTCCATACTCAAAATATACCACACCATGCACTTTTTCACTAATTTGTTTCAAAATGTTTATACTTCCAATCAAAAGCACATTAGAAAATGGTCCTAATCATTTTTCAAAATAATGCTCCAATTTTGATAAATATTAAGTTTCGAAAAATCATGAATTTTGGAGAGCATACAGAGTAATAATTTTTATATACTAATTGAGGCTAATATAAAAAATTTGTAATATGACAGATCTATTTGTATACTCATTTTCTGTAAGACCTCATTTTTATGTGAATATTTTGAAAAATGCATCATGTGGCTCATTTTCATTAAAACAATGAATTTGGGCAGTAAAATTATTATTTAAATAACCATGCAAGCTAGGATTTTGATACATGGCAAAATATCAGTATTGTTGTGCATAATAAAGAGTGTAAATTTCAATAAGGTATCTTACTTGTATATTTTCCAAATTTCATAGATGCATCACCTTAAGGAAAACATACAAATGGTATTATAAGTTAATCTGATTTTCTCCACCATATGACCAAAAAGTGTTCATGTTAAGATGAACCTCATCTAAGGCATAGTGATCATACTACAATTTTTTTTGGATTTTCATTATGTGTTACAGATAATGATTAATAAATGTATTTAATTCATAAAAATACACATTTTAAATGTGTCCCATCAATTTAGGTCACTATATAGTTCACCATTTGTTTTTGTTGACCATTCTCTTGTGGCTTGTACATAACCAAAGATCGCCTGTTATAAAGATTTAATCTGTAATCTGTTTTGCAATGTATGATAAGCATTTCCTGTTGTTTCCCAATCCCCACCCTCCCACTCATGTCATGCTGTAAAATGGAATAATCTAATTAGTGCACTACATGTGATGATTGACCATTAATTTCCAATCTTAAATTAATGTTACAGTAAACTTTGAATATATACTTAATTTTTTTTTTTAAATACAATACTCATGTTTTGATAAAAATGAAATGCTTGTTGAAATTTTAAGGACCTAATTACTTTTTCTATTAAGTTTATTAGTAAAGTTATTTTTTCTTCAGTCAATGAATGAAAGTTTTTTCCTCATAAAACATATTTTCCTTTCCATACTGTAGATGTTCTCTGGCTTTATCATGAACATGCCTCATTTTCTTATGTACTAGAAAATCTGAACTGACCCCCAACAATAAAATATAATGTTTGAATATTGTAATCACTTTATTTTAAGAGTGTTATCATCAAAAATATTCATAAGCTCTGCAAGTATTTCATCTTCTCATAAGGGACCCCTAGTATAAGGCACCAAATGTCTTGGAAAACTGGGATTGTTTTTGTTTTTCATCGTAACATATGGTATTAATTTAAAATAATTTGAGTCAGTTTTTGTAATACAAACTGACTCAAATTCTTTTAAATTAATATTAATCATGTCACTGTTACAAGCTTCTTTACATATTTACAAAATTTCAAAATAATACATGGCATCCCAAAAATTGTTCTGGGCTGCTCAAAAGATCCAGAATTTAGTTTTTAAATATATTTTATGAAATTCTGTAAGTTTTTAGAGATCTTACTCAATTAAACATAATACAGCATGATAAATTAGTACATTTTAGCTTATAGTCCCACAGTATCAATACTATTGATACACTGAAATAATAATTTATTTTAAGCCCTATGTGGCTAGAGAGTAGTTGTATTGTTGCAACAGTTCCAGAAAGTGCAACTTAAGACCTTATAAAAACAGCCCAATTGTCTCTTGATTGTGTCCCAGTTTCCACCCTACTCTATCATAATTTTTCATTTTACAAGCTTTTACTTCTATTCAATACAATTTCATACTAACAACTGAGTTGAAACAAGGTTTCCATGTTTCTGCTTTCCATTATAGCCAGTTACAAGACAAAATACAGCCAAATAATTCCCAATCTTATCAATTCTCCCTAATGCTTATTTGGCCACACTGTGGCCGAGCGGTTAGACCAATCGCCTCTCTCCTAGATGGTCCGGGTTCGATCCCAAGCATCTGAATGTGACAAAGTGGCACATGGGCGAGTTTCCCCTGCCATCACATTCTATCTTCATTCCATGTATCATCAGTGTCATTGCCTGCAATACCATAGTAGTAAAAGCGGGTATTAAATACTATAAAAAATGCATATTATCTTACTCAAAGACTGGCACTACTAATGTAAACAATACCATATATTCTAATTATAATATTCACAAAATTTTATCCCTGACAAATTTCCACTCTAAAACAGTTGACTAATGGTAACAATGCATACTTCCATGTACTACTTCAGTTCATCTAAACATCAAGGTAACATATTTTATTGTTCCATTTATACCCCAGCTTTAACTGCAATTATCATATTGGCATCCTGTTATCTGTGGAACATATTGTCCATTGGCAGGGTGTTAATTCTTATACAGTTGTATTGAGTTTGTTTCTTTGGGTTTTTTACATTACATATCTCTCTCTCTCTCTCTCTCTTTCTCTCTCTCTCTCTCTCTCTCTCACATACATTCATAGCTCTCCTTCATCCTTCCAAACTGTGGGGAAGGATAGGGAATAATCTTGGCTAGAGAAAAATTTCTATCGCAGTCAGGAATCGAACCCGGGACCCCTCACACAGTAGTTCTCTACTGACTGAGCAAAGAACACAGAACAGAAAACTAAGGGGCCAAAATTTAAATGTGTGTAGAATTCTTATTGGATGATAGCCAGATAGCAAGTCAATTACTCATTGTTATTAGTATTAATATTTTACAGGAAATTAATATGAATGTTTAAAACATCCAATCAATTAACCTATCAAATGTAAGATATTGTTAACAATTAAGTTAGTAATTTTACTTATTTAATTAAAAATATATGAGTTATTGTATGAAGCATAACAGTGTACGTGACTCACATATTTTTAATTAAATAAATAAGTGTGCTTCATTGTGAACAAAACCCTTTCAGTTTTAATTTATTAACAATTTTACTTTGATTTATGTTTTGCAACTTTGAATATAGTAATGCCATCAAGTATGAACTGTTAAGGTACATTGAGTTTTTTTTTTTTATTACTAACAATTGCCTATGGTTACAATGTGCTGCAGAAACACTTATGCAGACATTAAATGTGATAACTCATTAGCATCTGTATATATATATTCTTTTGAAAAGTAAGACAATAGCCATATAATCACCAACTGATTGTTTTACTAGCCAGATCTTCTAAATGGCTACTTTCAAAGAAAAAAGATGAAAAGAATGCAAATGTTTTACTAGCCAGATCTTTTAAATGGCTACTTTCAAAGAAAAAAGATGACAAGAATGCAAAAAATTGTCAAATCCAGAACCCATGAGTTGAACAATTAATGGAATATCTGATGAAAGTGCGTTATTATTATTATTATTATTATTATTATTATTATTATTATTATTATTATTATTAATTTCTAAATAGAAGTATTGTTGTTATTATTTATAACTACCAAAATAATGTTAAGTGTCATCGATATGGTATGAAACAAATTTAGCTCTTCAAGTATCAAAAAAGTGGTTTTGCATCAATATGACCCCTCCTTATGTATTTAAAGTACCTAAATAATACTGCAGGTGTATTGTTATTATTTATTTATTTTTATTGTTAATATCCCATAGGAGTTCTTTTACATGCAAGTAAATGTACTAATAAAGGACTGTTGCTTTTAACCACACACAAAAACCATTGGTCTTGGCTAGGTTTGAGTCTATGACCTTGGGATCAGCAGGCCAGTGCTTAACCAGCTGAGTCTTACCGACCAAATTTTGTTTTGTTTTGGTGGCATGTGGTGAGGACATAGAGTGAATAAACTGAATAAATACAAATTTGTGTTGAATTAATTTTTTTCTACCAAAGTAGAGATGAGATTCTACTTAGGGATCAAATTTACTCTTTCCAGTTCTTGAGTATTGAGCCAGGTTAATTGTTGGTGGAAGACCCTGAAGGTGGGAGAGATGCATTCTTCTAAAACATTGGTGTTCCAACACTTTGCCTGGTTTGAAGTCTGAGAACATCTAGAGAACACACCTCTTCAGGAGAGCTTCAGCTCTTACTTTATATTGTTTCTATTCTTTGTAATAAACAGAAATGTGTTTTTTGTTTCACTGTTTGTGCTTTACTTTCCAACAATTATTTTGCCTGAAGACTGTCACAAACTGTGAGTGAAACAGATGTCTGTACTATTTTATGTGGAGTGTGAAAGCATATATGTAACAATGCTTTTGAAAATCAATATTTACATTGCCTTCTTAGTATTAGAAGTGTCCATATAGAAGAGGATGTTATTCACAGACACATGTAAATAAGGCTATTTTTTTCCTCTGTATTTTCAATAAAAAATAAAATGGGCTGCTGGAAATATGGTTACTCACACAAAAGCAATGTATAAAGGAATATTTATTAAAATGAATGCACACAAATTCCAAAATAAACCACAACAATAAGAACAACTGGTTTATTAATATTTGCTTTGTTTTTGTGTGTTTGAATTGTTATTGTCACAGTTTGCTTGGAACATTTAATGTAAAGTTTAACAACACGTTATAAATATGTGAAATATAATCAATCACTGTGGAAAGTATTTACCTATTTATATATTATGCAGTTCTGTCAGGGAATAACTGACAGTGCTGATGACAGATATATTACAAACAGATGATGATGTGTTAAGTAATAAACACCTACACCAAAGTTATTAAAAATGTTGTGCCAACAATTGTGGATTATTTATTTGTATATTTGTTAGAATTTAGTGGTTCGAAAGATTATTTTTGTTTCTTTATGATACTTAAAATGTATAACATGTGCTTTGTGTTCTAATGTACAAGTTAGATTTCTGTTAGAATATGTGCAACTTGTTT